>CM060903.1:1065925609-1075925609 GCA_030737815.1 Allium fistulosum
TCTTTGGCTCTCAAGATCTAAGAGAGGTGAGGATGTCAGCAAAGTTTAGTTTAGGCAGACTGAGGGAGGAGAGGAAGGGATTGTCATGCTCTAAATGTTCTTGAGAGCCAAAGAGAGAGGTGTAGTAGTTAAGAAAGGCATTTTGAATACCTAAAGGAGAAGCGTAATACCCAAAGAACTTAAGTAAAATTTTACTCAAATATAAGTAATATAATATTGTGGAAAAATATTGGAATTAACGAATTAATTAAATAAATAAATTAAAATGAGGAGCAAAATGGTAAATTTACAAATGATGGAATTTGACATCGCAACCAACATCATTGCGACCATCTCGTTTTTCTTAGTCGCGTGTATTTCTGTTTGTCGCATTTCGAGGTTGTATGAAGAAAATACGAGCGAAATAAGTTTGTGAGTTAAGTGAGCTCTGGGCTTTGGTTTTTGGCTTTTGAGTATGAACTAGTGCGTGGCCCGTGCTACGCACACGGGCATTGTTGGTAACTAAATTGATGTTAAAGTTGTTTAGAATATAAGCCGTAAATATATAGAAATTCTACATAGTAGATGAATGTAGATTTTTAGTTTATTATGATGTGTATATGCAAATGTCGCGCGCGCGCGCGCACATACATACACACACACACACACACACACACACACATATATATATATATATATAAGTAGATTTAGTAGCTTTACCAATGTTTGTTCTTAGATTTTCAATATGTTTAGTGGTCATTAAATTTTGAAAGCTTACTTATTAATAACAAATTGGTAAATTTCGAAGAATTCCTATAATGGAAGAGACAAATAGAAAATAGAAAGTAATGCAAACCGGTTTTTGATTAGGTCTTTCTATGATCTAGTCCTTATTTCAATAAAGCGGAAGGACAAACGGTAATTGTATGTCATGGCAATGGCATGTTTTTGAAATCATAAAATGCTAAAATTGACATCTTCATTTTCTCTCCAAAATTAAAATTTACAATATAGAAAAATACAGAAAATAGCATAGACTCAAAATACACAAATCTTGAAAGTTTTCATCAATACTTGTGCCGTTAAAAAACAAATCAAGTTCGCATACATCTCATGGTATTTTAGAAAACGCAATTATATTAAAATAAATAGGCAAAGTTGTCTAAAAATTTGCAAAACTTGGAATACAAATAGATGTCGCCTTCTTTATGTTAAAAAAAATATAAAATATACAAAATAAAAACATATGTTAAGGGAGTGTAGAATATATGCATTTCTAGAAATAAAAGTGCAAAATATATGTATTTTTGAAATCCATATACAAACCATATAAATAAAAGTGCAGATTAAATGCAATGAGAAGATTACTGTAATACATCATTTTGCAACGAAAACATTACAAAAAGGCAATTTTGGATATTTCATGTAGACGAAAAATCTTTACTCATTTTTGAAAATAAATAATAACAGAGAATTATCAACGACAAATTAAAATAGTACTGTATTTGCATCTTAAACGTATGAACATAACAATGAATAAAAGAATATTTTTTGAGAATGTGGATATTATGCACTTTACGAAAAAAATACAAAAAATGTAAAACTGTAAATCACCTCAAGAAAAATGAAACCAAAGCACTAAATATATACAGCTTAATACATAAAAGAACGTTAGCATTAAAAATACAAAGTTAAGTTAAGAAAAGAGAAGTGTAGGATGTAACTCTTCTAATTAAAAATACGTAAAATTCAATGGAACTCTCCAGAATTGTATGGTATTCAATTTTATATTGACATATATGTTATTATTTTAATTTACAAATGTTAACTTTCATTATTTTAGGGTCAAAATCGTTATCAGCTAGGTTTAAAAACGTTGTTAGAGTTGTCGTTGCATTTCTTGAATAGTCCGTTTGTATGAACAACGTAAATTACACGAATGATTAGTTTCGTATATGGTATTGTCTAGCAATGGATTTGGATTGTGGAAAGAACAAAAAAAGTGCATAGTAAAAGGCATGAAGTTAGCTTTTCCTGATAAATAGTGGTTAATGTCATTAATGGTTCTTGTAACTGATATTTTTATATTAATTATACTCAGTGACCACTCCATGTTTTTTCATGCTCACGTTTTTTCCAGGTAAATAGTGTTTAATGCCATTAATGGTTCCTGTAACTCTTTTTTCTATTAATAATACTCATCGAACGCTGCATTGTTTTTCAATACTCATATAATTTCAACATTACATTGTTTTTTCATATTTATATAATTTTGTAACACATGTACATATTTTATTTAAAACACAATCAATCAGTAGACAAAAGAATCTCATTTTAAACAAACTCATTCAAAACTAATAAAAACTGAACATTTAATAATTTTATCGAAAACATATTATTCTTTTGTAGCCGGCTCAGATAAGTCCTAAAAATCATTAGTTATACAGACCATTAATTGCTATTTCATTTGTAAAAGCCTATTAAGCTTGGGAAAAGTCAGTAGAGTATGTACCCACTTACTGTGGAGTTCCCAACCAAAAATCCACCAAGTTTCAGTCTTAAAAATTAGATATTAATAAGCAAAAATATTAAAGTTGAAGTTAATAGTACAATAAATGTTATTGAAACAAATATATGATCAAACATCTACATCAAAGAGCATGAATTTAACTTTCGCTTCTCTTAAAGGCATCGTCATACCTCTTATGAGATTAAATTGTAATGTTATCAATTGGTTGATAGCATTAAACCCAATTAAGTTAAAAATAAAGACCTTATATATGAAGTTTGCAAAAAGAATCTGTTATGACATTTACTTAAAGAAAGGTTCAAATATTTATACATCAATCCTAAAATTTCCCATAAGATCTTTTGAAATCAGAATAAAAAAGCAAAAATTAAGAAGTAGGAATAATTATTGAAATACAAAAAGATTATACCCCAAAATCATACAGTCCACCATGTAAAACAGCAACCACGCACACTAGTGAAAGAGAAGCAGCTGACAAAAGAAGAGCATGTAATGGATTACATTCACAAATGCAAGAGTTTACGACCTAATTATAAAGAAGATATCAGAGTCTGTGTTTATCGTTTTTATCTCATTTGCACAATGCCTGCACTGATAAACTTCTGAATCTTATGCTTTACTTGCGGGTTTTTAAATGATTCTGGCACTCACTGGATTTTCTTGGAAGTCCACCAACACCTAAAATAACATTTCAGTACATTAATACACAGATAAATAGACGTCAGACAAAACGTAAATATAACAGAGAAGCAAAGAGTTTACCTGTCGCATCACAGGGTCGGATAAGATATTCTGGATTTCTGGATCTTGCATTGCCTTCGCCTGCACATTCATTCAAAAACATAGCTAAATAACAGTGCAAAAAAGTCTTCAGGGACAAACATAATACACGATGAGGAAGGATAAATAACATGTCTTTCTTTTAGCTCTTCAGGACTGATATCGCCTCTGTTTGTCATGTTGATCTGTTCTATACACCTGTCCAATTCACAATCACACATGAGATGTGTTCTATACTGCTGTCTAAATAAGAGTTTCGATCATCTTTCATTATATTTCATTACCGTTCATGTTCTCGAACAGCAAAGAAATTCAGCAAGGAACGGTTTACATGCATGCGCAGATTGCTTTACCTTCGAACGCCATCATGAAGTTCTTGGTTATTAGCATCGTATTTGAGACCCTCTTGATATGTTTCTAGAGCTTTTTCGTACTCTTTCGTGAAGTATTGGACTGCACCTTTTCTTGTGTATCCCTTTGTGAACGTCGGGTCCAATTCTATGTACTTCTCAGCGTCCTTCAAACCTTCGGGAAGAGCTCCCAACTTTGTGTAGCAGGCAGCTCTGTTGCTGTAAACCTGCACATATATATCACCATAGTTTTTTAAATTATAATTTAAAAAAGCCTTTGGTGGCTGGTATAGTACAAATAACAGGCTTGAGATTTGCCTATATGCCCTTGGGTCTCGTGGATTCCTCTTCAGTGCCTCCGTGTAGTGTTTCACTGCTTCTGGATATTTCATCCGCATGAAATATTCATTGCCTGAAATCATCAAGTAAGCATTCATCATTTTTGCTCTCACTCGCTCACTGACCTATCAATAGGTAGCATCAACATATTTACAGTGAGCACAAACAAAATTGTACATTTCTCATGCTCTTCATCTGCCAGCTGAGGGTCGAAGTATTCCTGTTGTTCCACTTCCTTCTTTGCTCTATGTGCGTTGTTCAGTTTTTTCAGCGTTTCTGGATTACGATGCTCCGTCAATGCTTAATTTCTGATATGTTTCTATGGCAGGATCCAAGCCCTTTGAAGTCTTTGCCAGTTTCACCAATGTGCTTCCTTTTCTGGTCAGCGCTCTTGCTATCATCTTGAAGTCTGAACGAAGCTCTCCCCCTCTCTCCACTGCTTTGTCGCAGTCTTTGATGCACTCTAATTTCCCATAAGATTTGTATACATCATAGCATAAAAATTACCATATACTGTGCATACATTAATCCTGAAAATTTAAATACATCAAGTGTGAAAACTGATTTATGTATTCTCAATAGTTATACCATATGAATATAATTTCTTTAGTACACTTTGACAACATGAAGGTTAAAACTTAAAACAAAAACAACACCATCAGCTTCCTTAATTTGAAGTGCCTTTTTGGTTCATGTCGAGAAGCCCTCGGGTTGGAGTCTGATCAAAATAGTTGACTTACCAGTGCACTGCATTGATCAACATCCGCATCCCATTCCTGTGCAAAAAACTGATTATTGAACATCATTTAGGAGAAAAAATGATTGATATCTATAATGTTCAATCATAAAGATTCATTGTGTAGCAAAAACTATTCTCTTATATGGTTATAGCTGTTTGATACATAGTTCTATTTACTGGGTAAGATGTGACTAATTCTTTCAAGTTGCACCTTTAAGATGTTATACTTCCGATCAAGAAGACTAAACTAAATATAAAAGATAATATTTAGTCAGGTGACTCATGTTTGATTTTATTAAATAAACAAATATGTATACCATTGTTAAACAGCTAAGAACCTCACAAAATATTCCTCATTTTACAAAGAACCATAAATCATACTCATGTATATTTCTAACTTCATTTGCTTTTTATGTAAAGCAATTTTATAACCAAGGGTTACCAGTTCATGATTTCTGCAGTTACAACTATTGCCCTCTCGATATTCAGAGGTTAATGTTTGCATGTGGTGAAATATTGCCTATTCGATAAGAGCTTCTCACCAACCACTGGTAAAAAAAAGGATCCATTGGTTTAATAAATTTAGACTCGTCGATCCAAATTATATTAGAACCAGTCGTTTATGGCTAATTTGGTAAGGAGAGTACGTCATCAAAATACTTCATCTGAAGTTTCTAAAATTATGAATTTTTTTTACTTTATACACCTAAATTATGTACACGGTCCCTTTATTATATAATGACAGCTAAAATTTATTATTGAACAAATGAAAAATGGAAAAGGGATATAAAATAAATATAAATAATTTTCTGATCGATTCACATGGTTACTGTAATCTCTTTTAAAGGATGGTTAAGACTAAAAGATGACATGTTTAAAACTAACAAAATGGTACAGCAATATTATAATGTTACATTTAAACTTATGTCAGTTATTACATTTTAAAACTGCATGGTCGATGTAGGGACATCAAAATTTTGAATACGTCATTCGTTAACATCATGATATCAATCACAAAGATATATGTCATGGTGACATGTATAATATGTTGATTTTTCACATTGAACTATATCCTTGTATCTGTCTGTCCAAGATCCATAAGTAACTAAACAGAACATGAGTTTTGATACAAAGTGGATAAATAAATCAATATATGTTAAGGAATTTCCACATAAAATAATATGTCTAATTGTGTAACAACTATTCCCAAAGGAAAATATGGAAGTTCACAGTTAATACTAATTAATATTCAAAAGAAAAGTAAAGGATAAATGTTAAACCAACATGTGCTTAAGAACCTTTCTGTAATTGAGAATTATGGTAGCATCCTTATCGATATAAGTGTTTCTTTGAGCACAATTTTTTTTTCATGCATTGTTCCCTCTTCAATTTTTCTCCAGATCTCACACTGTTCAAATGATGCTTAAATATACCACTCAAAATCCATACAATAAACAAAACAGACATGTTAACTACATCACCATCCTAGTACAATGTAATTGAATGAGAATATCAATATAAACGAAAATGGGGAAGAAAAGATAGGTAATATACTCAAAATAAGAGTGCAGCATAGTAGATTTGGGGAAGGTAAGAATGAAAATCTTACCAACAGATGGGACCAAAGGAGTAGTGCAATTTCAGAAATCATTAGCATCAAAATAGTATTCCAGATTTTCCATCAATTTATTTCGCTCAAACAGTGTACAAAATTGCAGGCATGAAAACAGTGAATAAAAGACATAGTATCAAATTCATCAGTCGATTTCATCGTCCATGATGTTGATTTGATAACGAAGGATGGAAGAAGTAATATTTGATTTCTCGATAATAAAAAAATCCTAATTTCATGGCGGATGATGGTGATTTGGGAAAGAAAGTGTTACTTGCAGTTGTGAATGAAACGATAAGAAACTACTTTTACTGGTTATAAAAAATTCATTTGAGGAGAACTAACTGTGCATTGAAGAGTAACCGAAGACACGTGTCTTATTGGCAATTGTTTGGTTTCTCCTTTCCCATTTAAATAATAGATAGATTTGAATTTAACAGTTAGAGTCTTTCCCTCCTTAAAACTTTTTTATAACAGAAAAGTATGTACACTTTCCCATTTAGAAACCAATCCTATAACTTCTCTTCTTCCTCAATCAAAACGTCGAGATCTCTCTTGTATCTCAATGAAATTTCATGAAACTGGCGGCATTGCGAAGATATCGAAGAGGGCTACAATGCAGCAGCGAACTGAAGGTGAAATTTCAAAGGTAGGAAGAGCAGTAACCCTGGACAATGAGGAATAGAGATGAAATTTGTATGTCAATTTCATGTCAATCTTCAAGAAGGCATATCTCATTCATTTCTTAATAGATTTTGCATGAAACTAGCGGAAAATCGAAGCACACAAAGAGTAATAAATATGAGTTTGATGGTAGAAATTAAAGGTTTGGTGGTGCAGCATCGCCAGACAATAAGGACAATGGTGTAAAATCCATAACCTATTTTCTGTCAACATCGTCCAATTCAAATCAACATATCACCCTCATTTCTTAACGAAATTCAACAATCCACCCCTCAAAATGACCGTATGAATGAGTACTACCATCAGGAAAAGAATTTTGAATGAGATAGTAAGGTTCCTAGTCGAAAGCTGAAAAATAGTGAAGGTGGTAAAGAATCTTAGTATCTCTATGGGTAATCTATGCTCCAATCTTCATATAATACAATTTTAATGCTACAATATGATCTGATTGCTATGTTTTGGTGCTGTAATACATAAAATTTGAATTAACATGGTTTGGGAGGGATTTGGGTGATTAATTGGCTAGAAATAGGTATTAGGCAATTTCTATAAACCTGACAACAAACCCCTTCAATCATTGATAAATTGGACTTAGGAATGTGCAACTAAAGTCTAGGGACATTTCCAATAACCTAAGGCGAAGTGATAGCTGCTGGAGTTGAAACGGTGTCAAAAATACACATTTCTAGAACTATGAAATACACAATAAATACGTATATCGGTGGGCCGGTGGACATAACCGGTGCACTGGTGCACGTTTAAATTTGACAAACTGAACCTCAACCAAATGGCCCAAATTAAATATATAATATAAAATATGATTCGTGCTTTCTTCTATAATCTTGAAGGTGAGCTAATACCAGACAAGGTGAGTGATGATGCTACAAAATGATGGTTGTATGGAGTGTGGTGATGATACGAAACGTGTGGATGGATGGAACGTGACGATAATATGAAACGAACGGTTCAATTACTATTAGAATTTAGAAATACTATATGATATATAATATATGTTATAGTATAATATGTGATACGATGGTGAACGTGGACGAGAACGAGACTAGGACGCAAGTTAGACGCCTTAGAATGCATACGTGGATATGAATATAGACATGTAACACAATTAGAGTGCTATGTAGTACGGTGCTCCCCTGAAGGCTTCGGCATACCGTTGTGTAGGCGGATGATAAGCGACCCTGTAGGGCATGAGGCTAGTCTAGGACATGAGTCTGCTTAGTTAGAGCGGGGACAACAGGCGACCTGTAAGGCATGAGGCTAGTCCAGGCATGAGTCGTATATACGATTTACATGATGGCAGACAATGAGCGACTCTTTAGGGCATGAGGCTAGTCTAAGGCATGACTCTGCGTAAAATACAATGGATATAACTAGATATATGTGACAGTCGGTTACGATGTGGTGACGGAACGTGTGCTGGCCAAAAGATAGACTCGTATCATTTTATAATATTAATTTTGTATCATACTTAGACTAGAGTATAGCTCACTCACCAACCTTATGTCTGACCTACTCCTATTTTTCTTTATATATAAAAGTTGTGGAGTTTGGAGGCAAAATGGTATCTGAAACAGTGGTTCATTTGAGTGTTCTGGATATGATGAAGTTAAGTGTTGTACCTGGATTTGAATTTGTGTGTGGGGGTTTGGATTATACCTATATTTCTTCATACATGCATATATGACATTTCATATATGTTATGGTGATGTGAATATATTATTGATCATGTATTATATTTGATTCATTTTGCTATGAGATTCTGAAAGTAGTTAGAATTTATATCTGATATCTATCATTGACTATGACTATATATGTGTGCATATATATATCTTGTTTCACCCCAACGATATATATATATATTATCTTACCCCCAATGACTCATCCTTTTGGTTCTCGGGTGTTAATGTCAGTTCGATCGTTGGATCAAGGGGATAAAAAAGGCAGGTTGTTACATTTAGTATCAGAGCATAGGTTATAGGATTAGGAACGTTGAGAGAGTCTAATTGTATTTTCTATTAGATATATATTATATAGGGATTGAATATGTTTATAACTATTCTAGTTAAGCTATTTATATATTGGGGAGTTGTTAGTGAATCCTAATTATGGATAAAAGAGGATGAGCAAGTCAATAAGGATGGCAACTGGAGTGGAGATAGATGTTGGTGGGTAAGGCGAAACTGGAAATGATACTAGAATCGATACTATGGGTATTGCGATATGAACATCCACATTTGGTTCCACCAATATCTTTAAGCGATGAGCCATACCAGTGTTAACACCGTAGTACGTGCACTTGAATATGAGAAGTGATTCTTAGTCATATGTTGACATTGAAGCATAACTGATGATTGGGAGTGGCTAAGCACTTGTAAGAATATATATGGGTATTGGATTTGATTGGGTATAGATGCATTGGATAGGGAGTTAGTAAGAGTGATAGGAGAATTAAGTTTTGGAAATGAGGTATTTTAAGTGTAGAAAAACTTCTAGAAGGAGAATTGGTTTTAAAAGCTAGAATTTGAAATTTTGTTTATAGAATAATTTATGAATTAATATCGTATTTATATAAGGATATAAGTACTCAAAGTATTTTTATAAACGAATTAAAAAATAGTTTAAAGGATTTTTAATGGATGATTGTTTGGATGAATGTTTGCATGATTAACTATACTAGATATTCGTGTGATATGAGAAAATAGGATACATTCTTTGTCCCTTGAGAATTTCGAGGATGAAATGCTTTTAAAGCGGGAATAATGTAATACCTCGAGAATTCGAGTAAAATTTTCACCAAATATAAGTAATACAATATTGTGAAAACTATTAGAATCAACGAATTAATTAAATAAATAAATTAAAAGAAGGGGCAAAATGGTAATTTTACAAACAATGGAATTCGATGACGCAACCAACGCCATTGCGACCATCTAAATGGGCATTGGGCAAAATGGTAATTTTACAAACGATGGGATTTCAAGGTCGTATGAAGGAAATACGAGCGAAACAAATTTTGGAGTTAAATAGGCATTGGGCTTTGGTTTTTGGGAATTTGATTTTGAATTTGAATTTAACAGTTAGAGCCTTTCCCTCCTTTAAAGTTGGTTATAACAGAAAAGTATGTACACTTCCCCATTTAAATACCAACCCTATAACTTCTCTTCTTCCTCCAGGCCTCTCTAAAACACTCTCAATCAAAACGTCGATATCCCTATCATATCTCAATGAAATTTAACAAAACTGGCGGTGTTGCAAAACTATCGAAGAGTGTTGCAATGCAGCGGTGAATTGAAGAAGAAATTTCGAAGGTAGGAAGAGCAACAACCCCGAACATCGAGGAACATAGATGAAATTCGTATGTCAGTTTCATGTCAATCTTCAAGAAGGCATATCTCACTCATTTCTTTATGGATTTGCGCAAAACCTGCAGAAAATCTAGGCATTAAAAGAGTACTACGTATAAATATGAGTTTGGTGGAAGAAATCAAAGATTTGGTGGTGCAATAGGGCTGGATAATAAGCATAACGGTGCAAAACCCGTAACCAATTTTCTGTCAATATCTTCCAACTTAAATCAATACGTCTCCTTCATTTCTTAATGGAATTAAACAATCCACCCCTCAAAATGACAGTCTAAATGAGTATTACGATCTGGAAAAGAAGTTTGGACTAAATAGAAATGCTGTTGGCCGAAAGTCGAAGAACAGTGAAGGTAGTAAACAATCTGGATATCTCTATGAGTGATCTATGCTTCAATCTTCGTAAAATATAATTTTAATGTTACAATATGATCTATACGCTATGTTTTAGTGTAGTAATATATAAATATACATTTAACTTCAAATTTAACATGGTTTTGGAAGGATTTTGGTGATTAATTATTTAGAAAATGCAATTTCTGTAAACCTGACAACAAACCCGTTAAATCATAGATATAATTGATAACTGGACTTAGGAATGTGCAATTAAGGTCTAGGGATGTTTTTCGATAAACCGAGATGAAGCGGCGGCTGCCGGAGTTGAAACAGTATCAAAAATACAAATTTCCCGAACTAAGAAATACATAATAAATACATACACCGATTGACCGATGGGCATAACCATTGCACGTTTAATTTGGCAAACCAAACCTCAGCTAAATGGCCCAAAATAAATATAAAATATAAAATATAAAATATGATTTGTGCTTTCTCCTATATTCTTGAAGGTGATCTAAGACAGGACAATGCGAGTGATGATGCTAGAAAATGATGGGTTTATGGAGCATGGTGGTGATATGGAACAAGTGGATGGATGGAACGTGACAATAATACAAATGAAAAGTTTGGTTGCTATTAGAAGTTATATGTGTTATGTAATATGATATATAATATATGGTACAATATATTATGTGATACGATGGTGAATGTAACACCCCACAGACTTTAGTATACCCAAAAGGGCACACTAAAAGATATGGTGCGTTATAGGTATAACTAAACTTACAGAGACTAAGATTCACAAGACAAAATATTTAAAACAGCGTAAGCAATTAAAACAATAACTTATTTGAAATCAAACTTCATAAATACTTCATAAAACCAAATATGTCCCAAAATACCAAATATCTATGTCTAGTGAAAAACATTATCTCAGTCATTACATCAGAGTACATAAAATAAACATCCCTTTCAAAGAAAAGTACCAGGACACTAAATGAAATAGAAACTGGAAAAGAAGAAATAGAATTGTAACGACCCAGAATTTCTGTCAATTAAAATTCGAATATTTAATTGATTTTAAATATTAATAAGTGAAATTAATAAGTCGAATAATTTATTTTTCGAATAACTGGATTTAATTGGGTAATTAAATCGATAATTTAATAGTTGAAATTCCAGAAATAATTGAAATCTGGAATAAACGTGAATGAAAATGATTTATAAAGTTATATTAAATCATGTTGAAGTTATAGAGATGTTATAGAACTTTTAAAATCGAATTTGAAGTTAATCTGTGAAAATTGAATATTTTAATATTTAATCGACTAGTGAAATTAGCCATTTTTGGGACAGTCTCAGAATTGGACGAAACTAGTTCCATTGGATCCGTAATAGCTTGTTATTATCGAATTTCAATTTTTGTAGCAATCGAAGTTGTCGTGTGACCGTGGCAGCTCGAAACACATCGAAATTGTTTTAATATTAATTTGGCGAGTTAAAATAGTCATTTTTCAAAAAGTCTCGGGTTTCGACGAAACTAGTTTCATCGGATCCATAATGTGATATTATTGTAAGATTTCAAATTTTGTGTCAATCGGATGTACCGTTTGTCCGGGGCAAGCCAAAACGCCTAGAAATCTATTTAATCGGTTTAATTTAAAATCAATCGTTTAATTCCGTAACTCTCACATACGATTGAATTAGCTCCCGAAACACGTCCATTGTGTTCGGAACGTGGGGTAAACCTTACGAACGCCAGGCGGCACGTGTGATTTGGAGATCGTTTGGAAAAGTTGTTTTAAAATGAATTTAACATTATTTATATACGTATATATATATATATGCGTTAACCATCAAAACTTAAACCCTAATTCTCTAAGCCAGCCGCCGCTTACAATTTCTAAGGCCAGAAATGCTCCGTTCTTCTCGTCTTAATTTCTCCAAATCCATGCATCGAATCGATAAAGTGTCAACTACAATATTGTAAAGCATCATGAGATCTTGAAATCCATACGGATATGATCGTCATCGGAGCATCGTTGGAGGCGCAGCTGGCCAGGGAAGTCGCGCCTTTCGGCCTCGATTTGCGTGCGATAGGGGGGATCGGGCTGGACCGTGGTTCAGGCGGTGGTGGAGTGGCGAGTGGCGGTTCGAATGAAGGTGAAATGATGGGGTTTAGATCGTCGATGGTGGTGCGGGTTGGAGCCCTAATCGGCGAATGATGGGTTAAGCTCGCGAACGAAGCCTGGGAGGGGAAGAACAAAGGCACGGCTGAGATCTTCTACTGTGAAACGTGCGGCCAGATGTAGTGTAGGGTTTTTAAATTATAAAGTTGTGAATTTATTTATATTTAAATTCGTATAAACTTCTAAAAGCTGTAGTTTGTTCATACGAGGTCGAAAAATCTCGAAACGAATTGCATTATCTTCGTTTTGTCGAGTACTACGCGATGCAACTGAATTGGAAGCGATCGGGGTCAGTGAAAATTTTGAGTGAAATTAAACGTCCGTTTAATTTTATTCGAAATAAAAGCTGGAACAGAATTGAAATCAAGGTGAGAACTCCTCACTCAATCGAATGTTTTGTTTCGATTTAAATTTTAAATAGTTGAAATTTAAAATTGTTGATAGTGAGAATTGTGTGGATTGAATGATGATTGTTATCTGTTGATTGAAATAGACATTATACGCCGTTATTAAGCGGATGTTAATTATTAAAAACATATACCGCGATAATTTCACATTGAAGTGGAATTGGTATTATATATGTATATAGCAATATATATATTGGCATATGTATATATTGCAGTTGTTGATTTCCCGCATTGTATAGCGAATGAGACCCTATTGCGCCGTTAGTAAGCGGATAATATTTATTAAACCCATATACCGCGATAATTCCATACTGGAGCGGAATTTGTATTGTGCTAACATCTGTGGATGTAGGGAAACAGGTTGGAGGGATCCAACTGGATTCCTCACCGTAGTGATTTATTTACAGATATTATGATATATTCTGTTATCATATGATGATATATGATGTTTGGATGTTGTGATTGACTATTTGGTGCTGTTGCATCATCAGATTCATTTTTGAAGTTTAAGATAACGATTTTGATTTTTAAAGGGATTTTTAAAGTGATTTTTGAAAGTATACGTTTTATAGAATTGGTTTATTTAAATTGAGATTTTTGGAATAATTATAAACGATTTATACAAAAGATTTATAAAATTGATATTTATAAATTAAAATATTGGAATTATAAAATGAGCTTTTATAAATGTTAAAAGGAAGTATAAATAGATTTCATAAGTGAATGAAATTAATAGATTTATAATGTGAAGTTATAAAATGAATAGATATTTGTAAAATAAAAGATTTATAAGTAATTAACTTATAAATTAGATTTTTGGTATAAAATTGAGTTATAAATCGGATTTGTTAATTCAAGGATTTTTATAAATCGAAGTTTTTATAAATAGAATTGGAATTTATAACCATTGATTTATAAATTCAAAATCACTTATTTTGATAAATGAATTTTGGAAGTTAATTAAAGGAAGTATATTCACGATTTTGGACAGTGGATAATCCTTTAAATAAAATGTGTAGAAATATTGAAATTGACTAGTGAAGTATATTCACGATTTTGGACAGTGAATATATTGTTAAATAAAACGGAGATGTTTTGGAAAAGTGATATTACGAAATGAAGTAATTGTTTTAAAAGATGTTTTAAAACGTGTTAAGTATCGAAAACATAGATTTCAACATTTATTGTTGAAATAGACGTTTCGAGGAATAAGGAAATGGTGGACTATAACACTGTTGTTATAGTAAATGGTTTCCGAAAGGAAATGGTTTATATAGTATTGGGATTTATATATCTATCTAAATTTCGAATCCCTATACTAGTGATTTTGAGTTGTCGTAACAATGTTTTACGTAACATTCGTTTTGACTCAAATAAAATTTGTGAAAGAGAATGATTTCCTTAAAGAATGAAATATATACTTAACTGGATTTAAGTATATTGAATATTTTCAAATGTTGAAAATAAATGGATTTGTGAATTACCTATTATTAGATAGGTATGGAAATGCTTTTCCAATATGAAGTGAAATGTTTTGAGATTTTATCTTCAAAGATAAATTGAAATGTGAAAATTGATTTGAAATTGTTTTCAAATAGTTGAAGTGTGGAAATTATATATCTTGTAAAGATATTCTTGAAAGATAAATAATTTGGAAAATTATTTGGAATCTGATAATGTTGCGCATCTTTATTGATAGTTAGATAACCGACTATCAATAATTACCTTGAATGGGTATTTGTTGTGATTTGCTTGAATTTGAGTGGCACACTTATTTTTGAATAAGCGCTCACTATTCGGATTAGCCGGGAAAGGACCTTTGTGTCGTATAACCCATTCCAAATTTGTGATACGACGATATGGATCGTATTGAAGACCGGTGGTGAAGACCGGATGTTTATGAAAACGATAGGATGACCTATCGATTGTCTCAATACCATAGCTAATGGTGTAGAGACAATCGATAGGTCATCCTATCATTTTCATAAACATCCGGTCTTCACCACCGGTCTTCAATACGATCCATATCGTCGTATCACAAATTCAGAATGGGTTATACGACACAAAGGTCCTTTCCCGGCTAATCCGAATAGTGAGCGCTTATTCAAAAATAAGTGTGCCACTCAAATTCAAGCAAATCACAACAAATACCCATTCAAGGTAATTATTGATAGTCGGTTATTTAACTATCAATAAAGATGCGCAACATTATCAGATTCCAAATAATTTTCCAAATTATTTATCTTTCAAGAATATCTTTACAAGATATATAATTTCCACACTTCAACTATTTGAAAACAATTTCAAATCAATTTTCATATTTGAGATTTTATCTTCAATGATAAATTGAAATGTGAAAATTGATTTGAAATTGTTTTCAAATAGTTGAAGTGTGGAAATTATATATCTTGTAAAGATATTCTTGAAAGATAAATAATTTGGAAAATTATTTGGAATCTGATAATGTTGTGCATGTTTATTGATAGTTAAATAACCGACTATCAATAATTACCTTGAATGGGTATTTGTTGTGATTTGCTTGAATTTGAGTGGCACACTTATTTTTGAATAAGCGCTCACTATTCGGATTAGCCAGGAAAGGACCTTTGTGTAGTATAACCCATTCCGAATTTGTGATACGACGATATGGATCGTATTGAAGACCGGTGGTGAAGACCGGATGTTTATGAAAATGATAGGATGACCTATCGATTGTCTCTGCACCGTTAGCTACGGTATTGAGATTTCCTTTGTGATGGGAAGTTTTATCGGGATTGTGAATATCTGGATTGCAAGGGCTTCTTCGGAAGTGCCTTCGGTTCTGTTCGAACCCAGAACAGACTTGTATGGTTACGTGTCTGACATTACATTTTGAGATGTAAAGCTGATTTCTTTCAAATACATTTCTGTTGGTGGCGGAGAATTTATTCTCTTAGCTTAACACCCTTCTCTGAGACGTACGAGCTCAGAGGTTATGTAGTTGAAGGTTATCAGCGATATATCCCAATTTGGTAATGTGGCATGTTGAGTGTTGCTGTGAAATGATCATTGTTTGATCATTTGTGATATGATCATTTGTTTGATCATTTATCTTTGTGATCATTAATTTGATCATTTGTTTGACCCAAAGCATAGCTTTTGTATAAAGCGTAGCTTTGTGGACGAGACTTCGTCAGGGCCTCAACAACCCGGAAATGGTCGAAACAGGAATGTTGCGGCAAGGTTATGAGGGTCGCGCCCTTTAGGGTATGTCATTTCCTTCTGGAAAGGGGTGGTATCATGGTATGGAGCCCAGATACTTACTCATGTGGACACACCTTATTTTTATGTGTGATGTTGGTTACCGAGCGCTCGGATAAAGGTCCCAAAGGACCGGGTGATGACATATTCGTGAGTTACCTAGTTACAGGGGTAACCCGGTCTTGTTTGGCAGAGAGCAGTTTGTCTCTCGGGACGTCCAGCCAGAAGCGATCCCATTCGGCAGTAGGAAAGGAAGTTCCTTAGCCTGACCATTTGTTGGAAATCCAAAGAAACAATATGAACCTTTACGATTGCAATTGTATAACCTGCTATGGAATGTGGCGGTAACCTGCTATTGAACATAGTAGCTATAGTAGGCATAAGTGCGAAATGCCTATGCTGGCTAAGATTAATATTATACTTTCGAAATGTTTTCTGCACTATGCACTAGTAATAATAAATCAAATGATTTGCGTAGTAAGCATGTTTGATTATCATAAGAAGAAATCTCCTCCAATTCTGCGTTTGCATTGTGAGTGTGGCGGGAGGTCTTATGGTAGTTTCATTTTCCAAAAGCATTGCGGATATTTCTACTTGCTTTGTTGTTGTTTAAAGATAAACTGTTTTAGTTCTCACACCAGTCACCATGACTGACCTGGAGTTTATTGTTCCCTTCCTAAACTCTGGGTGCCCATCATTTTCCACACGGCAGTCTAGAGTTAGGTTATTAGGTCATTCTGGATTCAAAAGATGTTGTGGAGCTCAGTGGCGAGCTGGATGGCGAGACGTATCATTTATACTATGTATTATTCCGTTGTGTATTCTGTATGTGGACAAGTTCATATAACTGTCCAGTTGTGTTGTATATTGTTGTTGTACACTCTGATGATGATGTAATGTATAAAATGATATAGTTCTTTGATTTAAAGATTATTCATTTATCTATTATATATTGTTTCGCTGCGAATGTGAGATTCTAATATTGTCCTGTTGTTTCTTCCTTCTTTTTCTTTTGTTTTCTTCTACCTCTTCTTTTTAAACCCTAATGGTTCAATTTTCCGTTCATCTTGAGTTAATCGATGGAGATTAGTTTATATTCAAGGGGTATGGAAAAGTGGACAATTACAAGAATACATTAAGAAACTCTCCATAGCTGAACCTCCAAAGAAATCTGAAGTCTACTATCCCTGCCTCAGGTGACCTATGGGAGGGAAAGGGAAATAGAGGAGTGGGTCAGACTAAAAGTATGGTGAATGAAAGTAACTACTCGTATTCTTAAGCAAGATAAAGGTAATATACTTTGCAACAGTTCTAGTATGTAAGGAAATAAAGGAAAAGATAAAGCTGGAAATAAATACGATTTACTAAATTAACGCAATTGATTAATTTTGATTGTTTGCACTTGTCTTTGTTAGCTGCTTTGATTAGGCTGAATTCCTAATTTTATACTTAGGCTGAAATCCTAATTCTACCATTTGATCGGCCTTCTATCTCTATTATGCCAATTGCGAGCTAGTCCCTTACTGTGGGTCCCACAGCAAAACAACACCTGCTAGCACTTTGGAACTCAATAGCGAATTATATCCCTGCACCAAGGCCGCACACACGACCACCATTAGGCTCACATTATCTGTTGTTCCCTCTTACCCTAAACAGCATAAACGTGCCCAACCTCACCTCCTCCGTTGTGAGACCATAGGTCCTAGTCTGAAAGGGTCCTACCCAGCCTCACCTAAGTGTGTTGTGAGACCATCAGTCCTAGTCTGAAAGGGAATGTTGTCAATTCGGGTCATACCAAACAAAATCTAGTTGCGCCCCTTGCCTAAATCCCTTGATTTGAACGTCTACCTATTGGAACCTTAGTTACTTTAGTTAGCATAAGTGTGTCCCGGCCACACCTAACCTACTATGAGACCATCAGGCCTAGTCTGAAAGGGTTATGCCTAGCCTCACCTATTGTGAGACCATCAGTTCCACTCTGAAAGGGTCATGCCCAGTCTCACCTATTGTGAAACCATCAGTCCTAGTCTGAAAAGGAATGCTATTGGTTATGGGTCCTACTTCTATCTTTGCTTATTAACTTAATATAAGTCTTTTAAATAAGCCTCTTCTGTTCATTCTGCCCTATTGCTTATTAACTTATTCTAAGTCTTTTAAATAAGCCTCTTCTATTATCTCTGCTATATTTGCTTATTAGCTTAGTGTAAGTCTTTAAAATAAGCATATTTCTGTTCTTTCTATTTAATTATAACCTATGTTATAATTTCTCTTTTATCTTGTCTTTCTAGTTATAATCTACTAGTTATAATTGTGCTAATTAACTTAACCTAAGGTCTAAGTATAAAATTAAGCTTCTTTCTCTTTTAGTCATCTTAATCATAATTATACGTCATAATTAGGCTTAAATTCAGTCCAAGTCCAATTTATTACAGTCTTCACATTTTACATCTTATTTTCTGTAATTTCAATGTTCTTATTATTTAGTCCATATTCGCATTTTAATCTATTCTATTCCATTCACGTAAAAAGGAAAAATAATAGAAAGAAACTAATAATTATATAAGAAAATCCCAACGTAGAAAAGATGTAAATAATAGTAAATAATTATAAATACTGTAAATAACTATAAATAAATGGAAAAGCTATAACTAATAGTAATTAACTACAATTAACTGAAAAGAATAGCTAAAAGGAAATAGACTGAAAAATAAATCTAAAACTGAAAAAAAAAACTGGTAAAAAGGTTATTCCAAAATCGTAGAAAAACTACAACTATTGGAAACCCTATTATTTTAAATTACTTAAAAATCTAAAATAATTTCCAATCACTCACTTGTGGTCCTTAGATCTTTCCATTGGCCTTCACGGATCCACTTGTAGGGTATAAAATATTTTAATTAAAAAGATCTTCTCCTTGGAAAAATATTCCTTTTAGGGTCCTTTCTGAAAAGGTGAACCCAAGTGGAGAAAATCTAGAATGAGAATAAGTGTTAGGCCTATGGTCTTACTTATAGGGGTAGAAGTGGATCCTAAACCGTTGGATTTGGAGATTGAATAGGATGCAACCACGTCATAGGCTGAATAAGAGCCAAAGGATGGGAGCACGAAGGGACCAGATGAGCTAAAAGAATGTAAATGACGTGTTAAAATCGCATGTACTCGAAGAAATTAATTCTTTGCTCAATAATGTAGGTGGGTCGACCTCCCTTGAAGCCAGTTCGACCGGCCGGTCGACCTAGGCCTTGGGATGGTCGACCTCCCTATTTTTTTGGTTGATTCTTGTTTGCTTTGTATCTTACTTGTATTAACTCGAATTCTAACATTCTATATATGAAAATTGACCAGAAAATTACCACGGATACAATGGTGCAACTCCCATGGCTCAATTCTGATAATTTCACAAAGTTATTTTATCATTTAATTAATTAACGAATTAATTATTATAGCTTAATTTCCGGGTTGTTACATTCTGCCATCCTTAAGGGATTTTGTCCTCGAAATCTCTAAGGATAGAAGAATGAAATAAATATTTTTATCCAAGTTCTACAACCAACTACTCAATCATCACCCATTCATCCATTGTCCTTAAGTTTTTCTAATGCGATTTATGACACTTATGAAATTAGTGTAGTTTCGATGTCCCTAACTAATGCAAAAGATTAGGCAGTCCACTGATTTAGTTGACCTCCTTTTATGTAATCATGTATGTGCCATGTATCCAAATGAATGCAAAAATTCCCTAGTGATAACTAATAGTCCTATATGCATGCTACAATCATCATCCAAATGCAACAATCATATGATAATCATCCATTTATAGCAACCATGGAAAATAGGATAAAAATGCGCACACATCTATATGCATATGCTCTAGTGTCCTAGTTAGGCCGATCCTTAAGAGATAATAGTGCCTAGTGTAAGTATATGCGTCCATAGCATCCACTAGCAAACACTTGCAACTACTAGCATACGTCATACATAACATGTTCTAATAACATGCTTACATCAAATCCTACCATCCATAGGTTGAATCCTAAGTTCTACCCTCCCAAAGGATAATAAAGGAAAGAACCTATTCAAAACTAAAGATGGAAATAGGAAATTCTAAAACTTATTATCGAAAAGATGAGGATATGAGATACGAATTTTCTCCTAATCAAACCAATCTTCTCCAATGTCTTTCTACCCAAGTCGGGACCAAGTAGCAATCTCTCTATAGACACTAGCAAAACGAAGGTGACTTGCGCGGTCTTCCATAAAGAGCTTCGAAAGGTGCCACTCCAATGCTAGCTTGAAGACTACTATCATATGGGAAATCCACTAAAGGAAGGTGCTTTTCCCAAATTTCTCCAAAATCAAAAATACCCATCTTCAACCATGTGTCTCCTACTAATATCACTTTACTATCCTTCTTTAGCCTATGCATATGAAGTACCATTCTTAGGTTCTCACTAGTGTTCTATACAGTTCATAGAAACTTCTATTATTACCTCTAAAAGTAATCATTGATATCCTTTACATAGCCTTACCCTTTATACGTCACACCTAGGAAATGATTCATATCTACTCCACATTTTAAAGTTTGGTTTGGCATTTATCATTTTATTTCAAAAACCAGGGCTTCTAAATTTCAAAACATAAAATCCCAAAATCTTTATCTTTAAAAGGATTATCTTTAAGTTTTTATTAAATTCAAAAATACTTGGTTACTTAAAATTTTATTTTTCTTGACTTATATCCATACAGCTTTTTGAATTTACATTATTCCCCAAATCTAGGTGGGAAAAACTTACAAATTCTAAGTTCAAAATTTATTACTCTTTTTTTTTAAAGACCTTTACAGTTTTCTATAAAAATTGGGATTTTTAAATTTAACCATTATTAAATTTTTCGCTTCAAATACTTATTTACATTTTCACCAAACCATTTCCTTTTAAAATATCTTTAAAATATCCTTATGTGTTTTCAAAACATATTCTTATTACACCTAACGGTCTCATACCTTAATGTATTGGAATTGCTTTCTCTTATGAGAAATTATTAACGCTAAAAATCTTCTATGAATCTTTTAAAAGAGGATTTCGTGTTTATGTGAAATTACAAGAAACTTATTTTATATTTTTTGAAATAGGCTATACAAAATATGGTGCTTCCCATACCTTGTATATCTCTTTCACATATTCCTTATAGCTTCACAAAACATTTTTATTGGTTCCATAGAAAATTATACCATCATCCTTTTCATTCCAATAGATTGAAGTATGTTTAAATTATATTTTTCTTACGATAGACATCTTTTAATATCTAACTTTTTTTAAAAAATACATTTTTATTTGGGTTTAAAACAAATGTTGCGTAAAACACTGTTACTAAAACCCAAAAGAAATACTAGTATATGAATTTAATTAAAAATAAATACTAATAAACCACATCTACTATGTAAAAAAACATTTCCTCTGGGAGTCACTTATTATAATGGTAGCGTTATAGTCTATGCTCCCTTTATTTTCACAAAAACATCTATTACAACAATAAATGTTGTAATATATGTTTTCGATACTTAATACATTTTAGGTTTTTATATTTAAAATCTCTGTTTACTTACAAAGAAACTCGTGAGCTATATACGTTATATAATTCTTCAAAAAGAATTTCACTTTTATATCATATAAAAACCAATTTAAATTTCTTACCATATTCCAAAAACCCAGTATTTACTTTGAAACATATTGACAATTCTTCTTTTCAATTCTAATAATTTAATTTTATTAGGTTAGACATAAAGTGGATTTTCCTACTTACTACCTTAGGAGTATCCTTTCTAAACCTTGGAAATCTCATTTCCTTACTTAAAGCCTTTTGTTCCTATACTCATATTTATTCTAAGGTGCTACCGTTAAATCCACTTATCTGAAATAATTATAATTTTTGCAATTATCTACACATGGGCTTTCTTCCTTTCTTATCAACTGAATTTATTGTAAATCTCTAATCTTTGCCTACCACTTTTTTAGATTTTCACAATCCAAACCTAAATGTACAAAATTGTTTCTCAAACTCTTTCAATGCGTAGACCTTCTCTATGTCCCAAAAAACACGCTTCCTTATGCCAAAAGTGATACTTCAAGAACTTGTTTTTAACTGAAGAATGCGAGGTGTACAATGATCTTCCTCTAGATGAACCGCATGCTCCTCCATACTCTTGGAAATCACTGAAATGTCGTCCACGAATACCACCACAACTTATTTAGGACGCCTTTAAAAACATGGCTCATCAAATCAATAAAATAGGCTGGGGCATTGGTTAGCCCAAAAGGCATAACCAACCACTCAAAGAATCCATCGGGTGTCCTAAATGTGGTCCTATTAATGCTGTCATCTGGGACCCTAAGCTGATGAAATCCTGTGGCTAAATCAAACTGGGAGAATACCGTAGAGCCAACCAACTGCTCCAAAAGATCATCTATCCTAGGAAGTGGATAATGGTTCTTCTTCGTGAGCTTATTTAATACTCTATAGTCTACGCAAAGTTGAAGGGAACCATTCGCCTTAATAGAGAAGAGGACTAGCGCTCCCTACTCTGATATACTTCTTCTTACGAAACCTTTCTTCAAATGCTCACGGATCATGCTTTCTCAATTCCTTCTTCTCCCTAGGTGCCATGGGTAATGCTACTAGCTTAGCATTATCAGTCAAATAAATCCTAAAGTCAATCTCTCTCTTAGGGGGTAGTCCCTTAACCTTCTCAAAGATGTTTGGAAAATCTCTAATGACAGGAACCGAATCTAACTTTGATGATGATGAATCAGGGAAATAAAGGAAGCTCAACATAACTAACCCTTGCGGGTCATAAGAAACCTTGAGAGTCCTACCGCTGCATGTCTCTAGTCTAACGACTCTCCTCTCGCAGTCTAATATAGCTCCATATGTTGATAGCCAATCCATTCCAAAAATCATCCCATACCCCGAAAATCCCACTACATAAGCATCTTAGTCAAATTCTACGCCTAGGATAAAATTTTCAAACCCCTACAAATCATAGACAAGTGTGACGATCCTCCTATGGGGTTTGAAACAACGATGGGGTCTACTACTAAAGAGATGTCTAGGTGCAAACAATCTAGTAGAGGACTAGAGATGAAAGAGTGTGATGCTCCAGAATTGAAAAGAGTCCGAATGGGAAAATCAGAAATAGAAATCAAATTTTCCTACCTTGATTTGGTCTGCTGCTGGAAGGTGCTGTATCCAAAATCTCAATCTGTGCTGCAGGTGCGCTCGCTGCTTGCCCCGTTTTCTGAGGACAAATCTTACTAAAGTGACCAAGTTGTCCACAATTGAAACATCTTCCCTTTATTCATGTTGTAACGAGCCGTATTTTTAACACTTTAAAAATACGAATTAAAATAAAAATTTTGGATAAAAATCTGAAGGAAATAAAATTTTGTGTTGTTAAATGTGAATTACAAGTTAAAATACATAACTAAATTCAGAAATAACTTATTTGTAAATTAAATATGGATGTTAACTTGTATTGAATGTAAATAATGAATTGAATTTGATTGTAAACCAAATTGGTTATGATTGTAAACAAAGAATAAATAAAATGGTAGATTTAATAGTGGAAGTTTATGTTATTGAAACTAATATAAATAAATGTAACTTAATATTACAGTTGATTGAAATCAGATAATAACTGAAACTGTAATTTGATAAGGATGTTAACTTGTAATTGAACGTAAGTAAAGATTTAAATTTGAGTGTAACAAGTAATTGAAACGAATTGAATTTGATTGTAAACAATGAAATAAATAAAATGTTACATTTAATATTGAAGTTATAATATTGAAATCAACGTAAATGAATGTAATTTAATATTACTGTGAATTTAAATAAGATGATAGCTGAAGAAAATGAAAGTAAATGAATTATAAACTATTGATAATAATGTATAAGTAAATGGTTGATTCAAAAATGAAAGTGTAAATCGAAATAAAAGAATTCAATTGGAATTAAATAACTTGAATTTGAATTATAATATAATTGAACGCTGAATCTAATGTAATCTTTTATACTGGATTTATAATGGAAAACTGCATTGTAAAAGATTGTTAATTATTGTGAAATTAAAAATGAAATTTATGAACAATTGAAACTTGATTTAAAAGTTAATAATTTAAAATTGGGAATTTTATATTGAAATTAAACAGTAGAAATAGCCATTTTTACAACTGTCTCGGATTTCGATGAAACTAGTTTCATCGGATCCGTAACAGTGAATTATTGTAAGGTTTCAATTTTCGTAGCAATCGGACTTGTCGTTTGGCCGTACGAGCTTGAAACGCGTAGAAATTTAATGTCGAATTTGATTAAAATAATCGACTTCAAAAGCTATCTTCCACATACGATTGAATTAGGCCTTAGGACTAGTTCCATTGCGTTCGGAATATGGGTAAAACCTTATAAACGCCTAGCGGCACGTCTCGATTGGAGTTCGGACGATTTTGGACCTACCTTTATAATTACGCACGCAAAACCGAGACAGTTTTATCATTATTTCATTTCAGAAACCCTAATTTCAAACCATGGCCGCCACCTATTCTATGGCCAGAAATTGCCATTCTTCTTTCTTTAATATCTCTCAATCCGTTCAACGAAATCGAAAAATTCCAAAAGCAAAAGTGTAGATCTCGACGAGCTCTTCAAATCCATATGGTTGATTCATGCTAATTCGTCACGGATGGGTCCAGATCTGGATTTGAATGTCGTGCGTATTTTCTTGGTTTGCGTGCAAATGGTGGCGAATGGGGTGGCGAAACTTGGCGCGGTGGTGTAGCAAGGAGAGGCGCACGCGATGGCATCCCCTGATCAACGTCCGGTCGTCGTTTGCCTCGCGCGTGGATGAGGATGAATGGCGTGAAGTGGGTCTCGGTTGTGCTGTGCATGAGGGAGAAGAGGGTAACGTGTTTTTTCTTCTTCTTATTTATTTATTTTATAATAACATAAATCGTATAACTTTTAATATCAATAACTTTTGCATACGAGCTCGGATCGACGCGCAGTTTTCTCCGTTGCGTTCGTATCGAAATTCCGGACAACATGGAGCTGGTTTGGTTGGATTCCGAGACTGTTCAAATTTGGGCCTTTATTTGGATTTTAAATCATCGATAAATCAAAGCTGAGTGTTTATACGCTCACAATTGACTAAAATAATTTTTGTTAGTTAAATTTATATTCTGGAGTGATATGAAATTTATTGGCTATTGTTTGGTAGGTTTAATTATCATCTGTATTGATATATGAATTAATTGATAGAATTTAAATTGACCGTTAAAATAAATTTAAATTTAAATTGGCAGTATATTACTCGATATTGATAATTATAAAATTGTTGTGAATGTGATTGGCTTTATGGTTGATTGGTTGTGATGGATGCTATTGGTCGATATTGGTTGTTTATTTATTTTGTTATATCATGCTATCATCATGTATATTGTTTATTGCATATAAAACTGTAAACTGAATCATTTCGAATAAATTAAGGAATAGGTTGAAATGATATACCTATGACATTTATTTGGATTGAAATGATATATATCCATCCTTGAAATTAAAATTGAAATAATTATCCACTTGGCCATAGGTTAGAAAATTATATACGAACACCGGGATGGTTAAATTAAATGATTTTAAAAAGTTGTTTTGAAATTATTTAAATGAATTGATTTTAAGAATAAAATCCAATTTATGGAAATCGAATTATTTAGAATTGAAGCTCGAGATGTTGGAATTTAAACTTGGTAAATGAAATTGTTTAATTATTTGAAGTTTAGATTTTAAGTAAAAGTTTTGAAATACGGCGTAAATTTTCGAAAGTTGATTTGTTTTAAAAGATTGGACTTTTAATCGAACTCTAAATATTTCTAAGAAAATTTATATGAAATGATATTTCAAGTTTGGGTTTGGAATTGAAAATTAATTTGAAATTGAGATTTAACTAATTCGGAATTGAATTGAAATTTAAAGAAATTTGTGAATTGAACTAAATTGAAACTATTGAATAAAATTTGAAGATAAAATTGATTTGAAATTATATTGATTTAAGAATTTTTCTTAAACAAGGTTGATTTGAATTTATTAAATTTGAAAGTTGAAAGATGTGTTTTATACCTTGAATTTGATTAAAAGTGACTTAAATGAATATTTCAAACTTATATAAATTTAAATGGGATATTTTGTTTATTTAAAATTTTAAATTGAAGTCGTATTTAGATGTATTGAAATGATTAAAGAAATATCTCAGAAACAAAATGTAATGAAATTAAATTGAGATATAAATGGAATTATCAAATTTAGGTTTGAAATGTGTATAGCTTTGAGATATATGGAAATTGGTATGGCTTATTTTTGTGGTTCAAATATGTATTTGAAATTGATAATTTGAAATGGTTTATTGAGAAGCTGAATCGAGTTGAAATTGATGATTTGAGATTTGATTAAATTTTGAATTTTGGAATTCGAGTTTATGTGAATCGTTTTGTGGAATTTGAGGCGAAAATGATTTTGAAATCGAAATGAGATATTTAGGCGGAAAATGAATTTTTGAATCGGAATCTTACATTTTGAATAGATACGATGATATTTGAAATGGATTTGATTTTTGAAGCGAATATGATATTTTGATATCAATTATGAATTGTTTGAAAATGTAAAAGAGCCACCGGTGTAATAATACGTAGTTATTAAAGAGACCGAGATCGGATATGGACATACTCTCTGTCGATACCGAAAACCACTTTAATAACTAATATACATGGAGTGTTGATCCAAAATGAAGTGGATGGTTTGATGAACGTGTTGACTGAAGAAAGAGAACGATATTGGATGACCCCTGACATGACTAAAACAGGAGCCCTGCCGGGCCATTGAGGTTCGCCACTTCTAGCGGACACACTTCTTCATTACCATATCTATTACTTTTGTGATTCGATTTGGATGACCCCTGATATGGGAGTGTTGTTTCGCGGTGTCGGGGTAGTAGCTACTATGCCCAACATCAGTCCGGATGACGCAACTACTAGTATCCTAGTTGGTATCGCCTCATGTACCTTGTCATACTGATTATCCTATTCGCGACCACTACGTTTTGGTTTGTACCTTTAGTATATGGATTTCCCTCTGGTGACTTCCGGTTTTGGGGAAACTACGGTCTTGTATATGCTCTTGGGAATAAAAATGTGTTAAGGGTGGAATGGGCCATGGCTTAACGCTAGTTTGATATTTTACTTTATGATAGACATTATTGTATATAGCGTATTCTATTATATAGTAGATAGTTTAACGGATCCTTAGGAGATGGAAATCCCGAACATCTCTTAAGTTAATGCACGCACGTTAAATACTGGATATGAGGTCTCTAAAACCCGTAAACATCTCTGACGCCGTCACACCCATATTTACTTATTCGATTTAACTTACATGAGATATTTTAGTCCTGACTCGAGTGTTTTGTCTTTTCATTACGCTTGGGTCAGCCTGAGCATTTCAGATAAGGTTGAAGATCTATTCTGGAGGACGAAGACGGAGTTTGGTATTACATCATTTGTAATCTACTACTGTATTATTTTTCCACTGCATTGTTGTATTATCTCTGATATGTATGTAACTCTGATTTATGATGTATAATAATAATCAAATTTATTTATTTAACAGCTTCATGAACTGTTATTTTATTATTATATCTTGTTCCTTCCGCTGCGAGATTCTGAGTTTGTTCCTGTTCTTTCTTTTCTTATTTAACCCCAATAACTATCTGTATTTTGGATTGTTTGAGTCGGCATGTGTGTATGTTTTGTCGACTTGAACGGTCAAAATGTGGGTCGTTACACCTGCCTTCTTACAGTCTTTGCGTAATGACTAGTCATTCTACAACACTTACATCTCCCACTTTTCTTGATTCGCTTCTGAGGTCCTCCCTCCTTCCTCTTGTCCTTATCCTTATCCTTCTTGTCCTTCCACCATTGCTTCTTAGAACTTGTTGGAACCTTCTCAAGCTCTCCCTTCAGCTGCCAAGATGTTGGTTGACCACTCTGTCGGTCCTCCAAAGCTAACCGACAAAACCTTTGCTCCATATTCTCCAACCTAGCTCGCGTCTCCTCTGAATTATCCGTGCCAGAAAAAGTTCTTCCTCATATACTAGCGAAGTCCTTGCATCGCTTAGAAAAATCGGCTAGTGTAGATGGATTAAAGGGATTCCCACCTACCGGTGTTGTATTGGGCGCTTGCCCATGCACCTTTGGTACTGTAGCTCTACGGAACCAGTCAACCATACTGTGCAAAGAGAAAGAAAACTTAGGCTTGAAAGAATCGAAAGAAGGTTGAACTGGACTTTGAGGGGATTGTTATAAAAACTCTTTTATACTTGAAAACTATCTCCAAGAGTTCATTGAAAAATACTTTTAAAACAAGTTATTTTGAAAAATACTTTACTTTTTAAAATAAATTTTTAGGAATCCTGTTTTTTAGGCTCTGATACCAAATGTAATACCCTACACCCCATAGTATACCCAAAAGGTCACACTAAAAGGTTGTGGGGGCGTTATAGGTATAGCTAAAAACTTACAGAGACTAAGATTCACAAGACAAAATAATTAATACAGCGGAAGCAATTAAAACAATAACTTATTTGAAATCAAACTTCATAAATACTTTATAAAACCAAATATGTCTCAAAATGCCAAATATCCATGTCTAGTGAAAAACATTATCTCAGTCATTACATCAGAGTACATAAAATAAACATTCATTTCAAAGCAAAGTACCAGTACATTAAATGAAATAGAAACTGAAAACGAAGAAGTAGAATACATGAAGAAAGTCTCTGCAGCTTAACCTCCAAAGAAATCCAAAGTCTACTGTCCCTACCTCAGGTGGCCTATGGGGGGGAAGGGAAATAGAGGAGTGGGTCAAACTAAAAGTCTGGTGAATGAAAATAATTACTAGTATTCTTAAGGAAGATAAAGGTAATAGACTTTACAACAGTTCTAGTATGTAAGGAAATAAAGGAAAAGATAAAGCTGGAAATAAATATGAATTACTAAATTAACGCAATTGATTAACTTTGACTGTTTGCACTTGTCTTTGTTAGCCGCTTTGATTAGCCTGAATTACTAATCCTATAATTAGGCTGAAATCCTAATTCTAACCTTTGATCGGCCTTCTATCTCTGTTGTGTCAACTGTGAGCTAGTCCTATCCTGTGGGTCCTATAGCAAAACGACACCTGCTAGCGCTTTGGAACTCAATAGTGAATTATATCCTTGCACCGAGGCCACACGCACGACCACCGTTAGGCTCACACTATTTGTTGCTCCCTCTTACCCTAAACAGCATAAACGTGCCCAGCCCCACCTCCTTCGTTGTGAGACAATCGGTCCTAGTCTAAAAGGTCCTGCCCAGCCAAACCTAAGTGTGTTGCGGGACCATCAGTCTTAGTCTGAAAGGGAATGCTACCAATTCGGGTCCTACCAAACAAAATCTAGTTGTGCCCCTTGCCCAAATCCTCTGATTTGAACTTCTATCTACTGACCCCTTATTACTTTAGTTGGCATAAGCGTGTCCCAGCCTCACCTAACCTACTGTGAGACCATCAGTCCTAGTCTGAAAGGGTTATGCCCAGCCTCACCTACTGTGAGACCATCAGTCCTACTCTGAAAGGGTCATGCCTAGCCTCACCTATTGTAAAACCATCAGTCCTAGTCTGAAAGTGAATGCTATTGGTTATGGGCCCTACTTCTATCTTTGCTTATTAACTTAATATAAGTCTTCTAAATAAGCCTCTTCTGTTCATTCTGCTCTAGTGCTTATTAACTTAATATAAGTCTTCTAAATAAGCCTCTTCTGTTCATTCTGCTCTAGTGCTTATTAACTTATTCTAAGTCTTTTAAATAAGCCTCTTCTATTACCTCTGCTATATTTGCTTATTAGCTTAGTGTAAGTCTTTAAAATAAGCCACTTTATGTTCTTTCTATTTAATTATAACCCATGTTATAATTTCTCTTTTATCTTGTTTGTTAACTCCTATTTTTGGTAGCGACCTAAAACTCCGCGATCTATAACTTCGCGACCCAACGACCTAAGAGTACCCAATGACCTAATAGTCTCAACGACCTAACGGCATGATGGTCTTAGCGACCTAACGTCACAAAGCACTCAGCGACCTAAAGCGGCTTAGCGACCTAGTGACTTCATTCCTCAACGACTTAAGGACTTCACGACCTAACGATCTATGGAGTGCCGCGACCTAACGAATTAAGGACTTCACGACCTAACGACTTAAGAGGATCAGCGACCTAAAGGCTTCTGTAACTTCACGACCTAGCAATGTAACGACCTAGCGAGCTAAAACAGAGAAAAGTCACACGACCTACTATAGGTCGCTCACGACCTACTAACTCACTCAGAAAAGAACCAAACGCAATCAAGATAAGTCGGATCCCATCTCTTAGGTCGCTGCCGACCTAATAACTCATTCAGGACAAGTTCAAAAACAGCTGATACAGGTGATCCCCTATGTCGTCGCCGACCTACGACCTACCTTAGGTCGTAGACGACCTAGTACTTGGTGATAAAACTTGCCCAGAATCTCCCCTATAAATACGGCCATAACTACAGCTAGGAGGGGACTTTCCGATCATTCTCTGAAGCGCCGTTACTCTGCAGAATTCTTAACTCATCCAACACTTGAAGAACTCCAAACATTCAAGACGCTACAACAAGCTTTGAGAGAGATCTTGCACATCCGAAATGGATTCAAAGAGCCTTTTCGCATCGAAGCTTGAGCTACTAGTCTGAAGTGTTTTTGTGATCAAAGTGAATTGTATTCGAAATGCATTGTATTAATTTGTAACCAGATCAGCAATAAAAGAATATAAAGTGGACGTAGGCTTAATTACGAGCCAAACCACTATAAAATCGTTGTCTCTTTACCTTTTGTGCTATTTCCAGCTTATATTTTGTTCCCGTATCACGGGTGGTGCTTTCACATTACTACTACACTCACCAGGGTGTTAACGTTCAATTTTTAGCGTTAACATTTTGGTGCTTTCACTGAGAATTGAACTCAAGGAGATCCCACCATTGCTTCGCAAAAGTTTGTTGAAAGAATTTCTCTAAAGACCAGAAGTCTATCTGAAATCATGGCTCCTGGTAGATCTACAAGATCCGGAAATGCTAATGACAGGGCTGATTCTTCTCCAGCGCCAAATGAGGCAACTCCTGCTATTGGGGTTACAAGGGCTAAATTAGACGATGCACTGTCTGGATTATACCAATAAATTGAAGCTCAAAACTCTTTGATGATGGACAAATTGAGCGCTCTACTTGGGGCAAACCTACAACAGGAAAATAATGAAACAACCTTTGTCGAAATGCCACCATTCCAAGCTGAAGGTTTTAGGTCGCAACCAACTTTTGACGAATATTTGCCCAGGCAAACTTCCGAGAGAAGGACTGATGCCTGCCCGACGATGCCTCTGAACAACAAAGAGTACCTAACAGACATGGTTAGCTGAATCATGAAAGAGAGCATGCAGAGGGAGGAAAATAAGAGTGACTGGGGATTTGCACCAAGTAGAACTCCGTTTACCGAAAGGATCCTGAAAGCGGAATTTCCAAGGAAATTTGTACCTCCTACTATCCCGGCCTATAGGGGGACAAGTGACCCAAATCATTTCCTATATAAGTACGACTGGCATATGACTGGTGCAAGGGCATCAGACGAGATTAAGTGCCGATACTTTCCAGTGTACTTGGAGGGAGCGGCTCTACTTTGGTTCACAAAGCTACCAGTCCGGTCCGTAGATTAATTCTCCGACTTAACGCGAAAGTTCAGAGATCAATTCAGATTGTATGCTTCAAAGGCTAAGGATATGATGTCACTGTCTAGTCTTGAACAAGTTCCCGGAGAATCTATCAAATCTTTCTTAAACCGTTTCAATATAGCTTTGGCCGAAGTAGATAATGCAGACCCCCGAATGATCCTGACTTACTTGATGCGAGCCATCGACAAATCAAGTGAATTTGGAAAATGGCTAAAAATGAAGGAACCGAATTCACTTGAGAAGTTTTATAAAAAGGCCGATGAATTTATGCGTCTAGAAAATCTCTCCGCGTCAGCAAGAGTGGTTGTTGCCGCAGTCCAGAATAATTATGTTACTTCTAACAAAAGAGAATCCGGAAACCAGAAAAGGGAAAATGACGGAGGAGAGAAGCAGAGAAATGAGAAGAAACCTCGCCGCTTTAATCTTTCAGATTTTACTCCTTTAACTGATACACCGGAAAATATCTTCTTCACAACAAAAGATGTTGTCAGGTATCCTAAACCACCTGAGATGGGGAGAGGTGCAGTGCATAATGGGAAATTCTGCCGATTCCTTAGTCAACCTGGCCATGACACTGACCAATGTCGCCAGTTGAAAATGTGACTGAAGAGTTGCTGAAACAGGGTAAACTGAAACAATATGTGAAGAAAAACAGAGTCGACCCAACCTCATCCACTCAGGGGCAACAACATCTTGCCCATCAATCTGGCTCTGGCAACAACACTGCAGTGCAAGAATCTGAAAAGCTTGTCATTAATGTTGTCACAGGAGGTCCTCACACAGCAAGCAGGAGTTGGGATGATTGTTAACTACACACAAAACTGCAACTGGGGCATCTTCCAATCCCTCTGGCATATGAATCCAAAACTACGAATCCAGTGGAAATGGAAATTCAATCTGGAGACTCTGGAACAACAATCACTTGCACCCATTTCTTACTTAACAGCATTGCTTAATTTTGTAAAATGATGATAGATGTGTAACTTTTGTATTGTAAACCACTGAGAAATCAGTGTGAATCAATAATAAAGAACTATAAATCTTGTGTTCTCTAATGCTGTAAAGTGCCTGTCTCATTTCGATATGCAAGTATCTTTAAAATATTGCTAAAATGTCGATTCAATATTGCAGTCAATCAAAGCAAGGCTTACCCATCACAAGGCCGAGAGAGCCCCGTAAATCACTCGATAAACGAATTCCAAGCCACAAAAAGTTCCAGATTTAAATCCAACATAAGATAAACTTCATGCAAAAAGTTGATGATTCTGTTCAAGGGGCACTTTTCCAAAGAAAAGAAACCAGACACTTGTTAACTAATTACGATCATCTGTACAAACAGGCATCTGATTAGATAGCTCGTGCCTGTCCCATGGAATCACTTAACAGTGAAGTTCACTTATTCGGATGGAGCAAACTACTTACAAAAAGGAACACAGGCTCAGAGACGATAATAGGGGACCGCTAATGGGCAAACGACGAAAAGACATGGGCAAGCCAGTCAACAAAAGCCCTCTTCGGAGGCACAAGACCTCTTCGGAGGCGCAACTCTTCGGAGGATAAAGACCTCTCCGGAGGCACAAGACTTCTCCGTAAGCGCAAGACCTCTCCGGAGGCGCAACGCTACTCTTCGGAGTCCATGCTACTCCACAGAGTCCAAATGATAATCTTCGGAGTCCACGCTACTCCATAGAGCATAACGCTACTCTTCGGAGTCCATGCTACTCCACAGAGTCCAAATGCTAATCCCCGGAGTCTATGCTACTCCTCGGAATCCAAATGCTACTCTTTGGAGTCCATGATACTCCACAAAGTCCAAGTGCTACCCCTCAGAAATGCCAAAAAACCCTCTTCGGAGGAGCATTTCACCGGAGTTGAAGTGCAAAATGCTCCTCTTCGGAAGCCCACTTCACCAGAGCTGAAATGCCGAAAATGCTCCTCTAATGAGACACACCCAGAAAGCTTCGTTAATGGAACCACTAAAGAGGCACCTTCTGGAGAAAGAAGGTTCCAGGCCACAACTGAATACTTACGATCATTTATAAAGACAAGTATCCAGTAAAACAGCTAACGCCAGTCCCGTGGGCCCATTCAACGATGAAATACAACTTTCTGACCAACAGATCAAAACATTCTTCGGAAGTTCGCTTCATTGTGTAGGGGAATCCACTTTTCAACAAATAAAAGTGATCATCCCCGAAAGTAGAAGTGTTCTTTTAAAAAGGAAGAGAAAGAAAAACTTATCCAATACAAGGCATACTCTATTAAAAGTAGAATAATATTTCCTCAAAACGGAAGAATTATTCTCTAAAATAAGAGTACAAGTCTTTTCAGAACACTGCAGTAAGCAGTGGTATGGGGGCACATAGCTATATTCATAACGCTCAAACATCATACCACGAGCTTACTACAGTATCACATAAAGTAAATAAAGAAACTTGTGCAAAAGCAAGGAATAAATGCGTTCACACATATACTGACAAGAAATTGTACAAGTAAAAAGAACCATCTTATTCCATACTATAAAGTTTTTGTACATATGCAGGTTTCAAGCGGGGACCGGTACCCGCACAATCTCCGGTCAATGCATTCAAAAAGCAAAAGGCAAAAAGCAAAACGAGCAGCCCAAAGTCCAGCTTATCATTCCTTCTTCCTACCACCCTTAGAGCCCTTGCCCGGCCTGATGATTAACTTCTGAGTCCGGCGTGGACGGGTCGGGGAAGAAGAAGAAAGAGGCGCAATTGGGTCTTCTTCGACTTTTTCTTCATCAACTGAAGTGCTTTTCTTCTTCATCTCCATTGCGCGCTTCCCTTTCCTCTTTGAAGAAGACTCACTTCCCGGAGTATGCAACGCAGAAAGTTTTGTGTCATCGTCGAGAGACTGCTCCGGGGTCTTCTCACTGTCCTCAAGATCTTCCGCCTTCTGCTCTTGCAAAGCAGGTGGATCTTCCAAGCCTTGAAGGACCTCTATTTGTTCTTCCTGCGAACCCGGCTGAGAAGCAGGAGTGACTTGAAGAGATGGAGGAGGAACAGCTGGAAGAGGAGAAGTGTGCGCAACATTCAATGTTTCCGCTACAGAAGAAAAGAAGTTAAAATTAGAATTCTCCGAGAAAAGAGAAGATATTGGATCATCGGGACTTAATTAATAAGCAAGAAATTCATCGAGCCCAGTTGAATCAAACGAGTAGTCTACTTGAGCTAGATCAGACTGGAAGTTACCTGAAGAAGTCGGTTTAATCACGACGACTTCAAAGTTTTCGACTTCAGCATCATCCTAGGACTTCGCCTCGACTTGAACAGTGGGAGGCTCATTAGTCGCGATTTTGACTTCGGTTTCTGCAGGAGGTGAAGAATAGGAACTAGAGCCAATGTTATCAGGGTCAGTCGAAGCCGGAGGACGAGCGGGGTCAGTTAAAGTCGCTTCTGCTCTTTTCCCCTGGCAAGGGCGGTACGTGCTTCATCATCCAGATAAGATGCCTCAAGATCCGCTTCTGCGTAGCCAGCGCCTCCAAACATATCAATTATCGCCTCCCACACTTCAGCCAAAGTACTTTCATATGTCGGACCCAGGAATGAGAGGCTCCTGCGCCCCAAGACGCTGTGCATGTAGAAATCAAATAAGGTAGAGCTGACTTTGGCCTTTGTCGCCTCATGCAACTGCTCAGCCGCTTCTTTTTCGGCAATGGCTGCAACTTGGCCGGCAACTGCATCATCCCGCTCTTTTTCAACCTTAGAAAGTCGAGCTTTTAGCACTGCAATCTCCAGATCTTGCGAGCTAACTCTTTCCCGCAGTTGAGCTGTATCTTTGCAATATTTTTCAATAACCTGCTGTTCTGCCTCAAATTTCATCTCAGCATCTCTTTGAGCAGCATGAGCATCTCTCACTTGATTTTGGAAAACTTCTTCTTTTTGAGAGTGCGAAGCGGAAGAAGCGGCGAGATCTTCCTTGAGTTTCTTGACTTCGGAATCAAGTCTCGCATTGTCATCAGCAATACTCGTCATCTCTGCATCATGTTGCTTACAAATTTTATCCCACTCCGACTTGTCATTCTCCATAGTTAGCATGGCTTCAAGGTTCATGCGATTAACTCTTTGAAGTTCGTCGACAAGTTTCTGCCAGCCAGACATCCTCTCGATGTCAAGTTTGACTGCATCAAGGTTCCTCAGCATAGCCGGCTTATCAATCGGCACCAAGTCTAAGTCAAAGCGTACTCCCTTTAAGCACCAATTTGGGAAGCGGCCTTGAAGTGTAGGAGGAGCGTCCCTGGCTTTATATTGAGGCTTGTTGATAAGTGTCTGAATGTCAGATGGCTTAAGAGCAGGAGAACCGGAGGGGATGTCAAGAGGATTAGGAGCATCGGGCTTTTCAGAAATTGCAGATGCTGATTGATCGCTAAGTTTGACCCGTTTGCTCGGATCGTCAGCAATGCAACTCTTCCCTTTATCATCATAGGATTTCCTTTTATGAGAGTCATCTTCCTTTCTTCTTTGCCACTCCTCATAAGTTCGTCTTTCATGAGCTTTTCTAGCAGCTCTTTCTTCATCTGTTTCTCTCGAAGCAGTGAGATAGTGCCTAAAATCATAAGTTTCACGGCTTCCATGGCGCTGGAATTTGTCGTAATACGAGCCAGATCGCCCCATCGGAGAACCTGAAAATGAAAAAGAAATAAAATTTAGAAATTTCCAGGAGAAGGAAATTAAGTGCGAGTAACTGCTAGAGATTCTAAGTGTGTGTGGCGTGTAAACTATGCACGTCAGACTACAAACCACTCTTTGATTGAGGAGTGATAGCAGGTTGTGGAGTAGAAGTCAACTTTTGAGCTGACGAAATTTGCTGCAAGGCAGATGTCACTTCGGCTGCTGGAGATGTGACTTTCGTTGTATCATCTTTGAAAAGCTCGCGTGAAGTCACCATTAGGTCACTTAGCTCACCAAAAATGTCTTCACCATCGTGCTTGGCGGAACTCTCTTTTTTAGCTTCTTCATCGGCTGTTTTCTCGGGGCATTGAGGAAGTTCCTCCTCTTCGATAACCGAAGAGAGTGTAAACTTGCCAGATGAACCCGCAACATCGGCAGAGGTGGAACACTTCACCAATGCAGCCTCTACAGTAGGTTCTTCCGACGCAATTTCTTCTGTAGAAACTGGGGCATTTGATGTTTCTGCTTGAGAATCAAAAACTTCATGAATCTGAGTAGATCGGGAGGAGTGAAGAAGTCCGAACTGATGTAAAAACTCATCTTCCAACAAAAATTGAACGCTCCTCTCCTCAACCGGCACGGCCATGAGCCTCTCAAAAGTTGGTTTGTAACCAGGATCCCTAGAAGGAGGAGGAAGCGCTGAAAAAGTAAAGAGCAAAGTTAACACTTGACAATTCGGGCTTCGAAAAGTTCAGAAAACATAAGGGAAGGAAAAAGATAAATGATCATACTTCCCACTCTCCAGATAGCATAAAATCCCAGAGGACAACGAACGTAGAAAAACTGACTCAGAAACCCGTGAACACTGTCAGGAAGACCAATGATCAGTCTGCGGTTCCTAGCACTTCTCACAAGTGTGATGGAAGGATGGTCTTTATTTTTGGCAAACGAGCACAAATAGCAAACTTCGTCAAAACTCGGAAGACGATCCAGCGTCCTCCTAAATAGCACACATAGTCCCATCAGGATGGCGTAGCCATTGGGATGTAACTGAAAGGGAGAGATAGACAGTCGAAGAAGAAGCTGCTGAAGGAAATCGTTAAAAGGAGGAATGGCTCCATTCATGCACATTTGGCGATTAATGGCAACGAAACCGTGAGGTGGTATGTCAGCAGTTTCGTTTTTCTCAGGAAGTATGGCGTCTGCTTCAGCGATCCCGAACTGAGTGCACAGTTGGCGGAAAACTTTATATGATAGTGTGGTCGAGATTCTTTCTGGAGGATTAGCTAATGGAGCAGGAATAGGAATATCCTCTCCAGCTTGATCTATTACTTCTTCTTGTTGAGAAGTCATTCTAAACAATCAACTGGATATTCAAATATGAAGGTGCATGTTTCCTAAAAAGTGTGAAGTGTTGTGCAGAACTGATAAAAATAGAAAGCAAACATAACTGGAATTAAACTAGTTGACAATTGGTCGATTGCAAGATTTCAGGACTTGTTAATCTAAAACTCAAGTGCAGTGTTAATGCAAACAAATCAGCTTCAGTTAACTATTATAGTTTTACTTTAATACTTCGCTTGAGTTGGTTAATTTACAGCATTTCGTTCACACAGTTCATTCAAGTTGATTTTTTCTTTATCGACTAATCTGTCATTTGATGTGGGCAGTCGATGGCAGTATATTCGTCCCATTTTTCTACAAATGTTGTATTTAACAGGTTATTAGCATTGAAGTTAATATAACCTGTAAAGAGATGCAACAAAGTCAACACAGTTCAAGCTCAGGCTCAGTCAAATTCTCCCAGAATTTTACAAGTCCTAGGTCGTCCAGCGACCTAGCATAGGTCGGAGACTCTCTTAGATCGCACTGTGCAAGTCAAGAAGTTCAAGGCAATGCAAATTTGTCAAGTCCTAACTCGGCTACGACCTAGAGCCTATGCCGCAAAAGTTAGGTCGTTGATATGTTAAGTCGCTATGCAAATATTCAAGAAAGTTAAGTCACGAATTTGAAGGTCGTCCAGCTTCCCTTAGGTCGAGAGTTATCTTATGATGTTCAGATTCACTAAGTCACAGACTTCCTATCCACACAATCACTCACTAGACCCGATAACCCGTTATCACCAATATAAAGAAGTCCATCATCCTCTTCGTGAACTTCATCATCTCCACATACCACCAAATCACCCAAAAACCGATTCCAAATACCTCCGATCCATTATAGATATTACAGTGCCTTCATGAATCATTCAAAATGAAGCACGACACATGAATTGGACTTGAGTCGGAAAACATGGATTCACGATTGGGCGATGATTATGGTGGGATAGAGATTGAATTCACTTACGTAGTATGTTGGTAAAGATGAATCGACGACCAAATGAGTTGAATTCGCCCGTGGAAGTTCAAAGTTTCGTCAATGGCAGTAGGAAATCAGAGCAGTAAGGTAAGGAGGAAGAAAAGACCTAACAGTTTATATAGGGCAAAAAGAAGAAGACGAATAGGCATACGAGTTAGCGAATGTTTTAGGTCGCTCACGACCTAGCAAAGTTAAGTCGAAGCACACGACCTATGACATAGGCCTGTACTTCGAGTGGCAAATCTTAACTCCTATTTTTGGTAGCGACCTAAAACTCCGCGACCTATAACTCCGCGACCCATCGACCTAAGAGTACCCAACGACCTAATAGTCTCAACGACCTAATGGCATGATGGTCTTAGCGACCTAACGTCACAAAGCACTCAGCGACCTAAAGCGGCTTAGCGACCTAGTGACTTCATTCCTCAACGACTTAAGGACTTCACGACCTAACGATCTATGGAGTGCCGCGACCTAACGACTTAAGGACTTCACGACCTAACAATCTATGGAGTGCCGCGACCTAACGACTTAAGGACTTCACGACCTAACGATCTATGGAGTGCCACGACCTAACGACTTAAGGACTTCACGACCTAACGACTTAAGAGGATCAGCGACCTAAAGGCTTCTGTAACTTCACGACCTAGCAATGTAACGACCTAGCGAGCTAAAACAGAGAAAAGTCACACGACCTACTATAGGTCGCTCACGACCTACTAACTCACTCAGAAAAGAACCAAACGCAATCAAGATAAGTCGGATCCCATCTCTTAGGTCGCTGCCGACCTAATAACTCATTCAGGACAAGTTCAAAACAGCTGATACAGGTGATCCCCTATGTCGTCGCCGACCTACGACCTACCTTAGGTCGTAGACGACCTAGTACTTGGTGATAAAACTTGCCCAGAATCTCCCCTATAAATACGGCCATAACTCCAGCTAGGAGGGGACTTTCCGATCATTCTCTGAAGCATCGTTACTCTGCAGAATTCTTAACCCATCCAACACTTGTAGAACTCCAAACATTCAAGACGCTACAACAAGCTTTGAGAGAGATCTTGCACATCCGAAATGGATTCAAAGAGCCTTTTCGCATCGAAGCTTGAGCTACTAGTCTGAAGTGTTTTTGTGATCAAAGTGAATTGTATTCAAAATGCATTGTATTAATTTGTAACCAAATCAGCAATAAAAGAATATGAAGTGGACGTAGGCTTAATTACGAGCCGAACCACTATAAAATCGTTGTCTCTTTACCTTTTCTGCTATTTCCAGCTTATATTTTGTTCCCGTATCACGGGTGGTGCTTTCACATTACTACTACACTCACCAGGGTGTTAGCGTTCAATTTTTAGCGTTAACATTCTCTTTCTAGTTATAATTTACTAGTTATAATTGTGCTTATTAACTTAACCCAAGGTCTAAGTATAAAAAGAAGCTTCTTTCTCTTTTACTCTTCTTAATCATAATTATATGACATAAATAGGCTTAAATTCAGTCCAAGTTCAATTTATTACAGTCTTCACTCTTATTTTCTGTAATTTCGGTGTTCTTATTATTTAATCCATATTCGCGTTTTAATCTATTCTATTCCATTCGCGTAAAAATGAAAAATAATAGAAAGAAACTAAATATTACAAAAGAAAATCCCAACGTATAAAAGATGTAAATAATAGTAAATAATTATAAAATACTACAAATAACTGTAAATAAATAGAAAAGCTATAATTAACAGTAATTAACTACAATTAACTGAAAAGAATAGCTAAAAGGAAATAGGTGGAAAAATAAATCTAAAACTGAAAATAAACTGGTAAAAATGTTATTCCAAAATCGTAGATAAACTACAACTGTTGGAAACCTTATTTTTTTTAATTTCTTAAAAATCTAAAAGTATTACTAATCACTCACCTGTGGTCCTTAGCTCTTTCCCTTGGTCTTCCCGGATCCACTTGTAGGGTATAAAATATTTTAATTAAAAAGATCTTCTCCTTGGAAAAATATTCCTTTTAGGGTCCTTCCTAAAAAAGTGAACCCAAGCGGAGAAAATTAGAATGAGAAAAAGTGTTAGGCCTAGGGTCTTATTTATAGGGGTAGAAGTGGATCTCAGACCATTGGATTTGGAGATTGAATAGGATGCAACCACGTCATAGGCTGAATAAGAGCCATCGGATGGAAGCACGAAGGGACCAGATGAGCTAAAAGAATGTAAATGACGTGTTAAAATCGCCTGTACTCGAAGAAATTAATTCTTTGCTCAATAACGTAGGTGGTTTGACCTACAGGTCGACTACCCTTGAAGCCAGGTCGACCGGCCGGTCGACCTAGGCCTTGGGATGATCGACCTCTAGGTCGACCTCCCTATTTTTTTTCCGTTGATTCTTGTTTGCTTTGTATCTTTCTCATATTAACTCGGGTTTTGACATTCTATATATCTAAATTGACCAGAAAATTACCATGAACACAATGGTGCAACTCCCGTGGCTCAATTCTGATAATTTCACAAATTTATTTTATCTTTTCATTAATTAACGAATTAATTATTATAGCTTAATTTTTGGGTTGTTACAGTGAACGTGGATGGGAACAAGACTGGGACATAGGTTAGACACCCCAAAATGCATATGTGGATACGAATACGAACTGTAACACAAGTAGGTGCCACAGGTAGTACGATGCTCCTTTGATGTCTTTGGCGTACTTGTGTGGAGGCGAATGGTAAGCGACCCTATAGGGCATGAGGCTAGTCCAAGGCGTGAGTTTGGTTAGTTAGAGCGGGGACAATAGGCGACTTGTAGGGCATGAGGCTAGTCCAAGCGTGAGTCCTATATACGATTTGTGTGATGGCGGACAATGAGTGACCCTGTTGGGCATGAGGCTAGTCCAGGTCGCAACTCTACTTAAAATATGATGTGATATGTGGTGACGGAATGTGTGGTGGCTGAATGATAGACTCATTTCATGTTACAATATTAATTTTGTATCATACATAGACTAGAGTATAGCTTGCTCACCAAACTTATGGTTGACTCACTTTTATTTTTCCTCTTATATATATATATATATATATATATTTGGAGGCGATATGGTATCCGAGATAGTGGTTCATTTGAGTATTCTGGATATGATGAAGTTAAATGTTGTACCTGGAATTGGCTCTATATTCATGGATTTGGATTATACCCGTATTTCTTCAGGCACACATATATGACATTTCATATATGTTATGGTGATGTAACTATTATTGATCATGTATTATATTTGATTCATTCTGCTGTGAGATTTTGGAAGTAGTTAGAGTTAGTTAGAATTTATATTTGATATCTATCTATGATTATGACCATATATATATTTCTTATCTCACCCGAACGGCTCGTCTTTTCGGTTCTTGGGTGTTGAAGTCGGTTAGGGCATTGGATCTGAGGGTCAAAAGGCAGGTTGTTACAAGAAGAGTGAAAATTGGCATAGGTAAGTGAATTTGAATGGCTGGCCAGATAGAGAGGGATTTGAAGTTAGTGAAGCCACGGTCTATTTTGGTTAAGGTTCTCACGGCATTTCTGCTCCTTGTTAGACCAGGAATATAGAGAACCATTGGAAGGGATGTAAATGATAGAGGCACTGAACGTTGCTTCATTTAGAGGAGAAAGCTCTCTAGAGGAGAGAGGGTTACCTCTAGATTTGTGAGTTGAGAGGAAAGAACCATTGAAATCACCTATTAGAATCTATGGATGAGAATCTTTTCTGAAGTGGGGAAGGGATTGAGCAAGCTAGTCCTTTGAGAGAGAGAATTTTCTACATAAATGAAGGAAAAGAACATTGAAGTGGAGTTAGGAATGTGTAAAGAACGAGAGTGGATTAATTGATTTGTTATAAGGATAGGAGAGATAGTGTAAATGGAAGGATAAAAGAGAATAAGGAGTCTTCCATAAGCAGCAGCTAGATTATCAATTGATGATCATAAGGGATTAATGTAAGATGAGGCTCTTTTAGATAGTTTAACGTTCAATTTGATTTTTGAGATAGAGATGAGAGATCATTTATGTTATTGAACAAGTAGTTTGATTTTATCTAACTTTATATTTTTGTTGGCACCTCTAATATTCCAAGCCCCAATTTTGTGTATCATTGGAAAACCGATGAGGATTTTTTAGATGAGTCTCTAGTACTTCTAGTAGAAGTTGATGTGTTGTTCTCGGGGATGATACAGTCAAGCGGAGGGATGATTCATCATCTGAGTTGGAGGCAGCAGAGGAAGAGCTAGGTTTGGGTTTGGAGTTGGACTTAAGTTTGTTCTTCATTTTCTTCTTATTTGCCTTGTTGGATTTAGAGTTAGGGGTGGAGTTGATATGCTTAGAAGAGGGAGAAGGAGGATTCAAGATTGTATTGCTGACAATTGATATGATAGATGAAGGTAACATTACAGCAGAAGTAGGGGATGAAGGATCAAAGAGTGACGAATTGCCAACTGAAATAAATGATTCAAATAAGGTTGTGCATGTATCAATGTGCATGTGCACAAGAGAAGAAATAGGAGTTCTGGAGAGAGAGAGCTACCAAAAGGACGATCACAATCAATATTGCAAGCATATTAAATTCGAGAATGATCTAAGAATCATGATTCATAGATAAAGTTGCATTTGGATCATGGGGAGGGATTTGGATATGCTGCAAATGATTTGGAGAGGAGGGAGTTTGAGCCGGATTAGTAACCTCACATTTCTTTGAAGAAACTACCATGTTTGAACTCAATATACCAGAATAGGTTTGTGCTAGGTGCTCCAAGCCCAGTGGTTTAACTGTATTAGCAGTTCCCTTATCCTTAATTAATTCAAGTTCAAGCAGGGATTGCTCATATCACTAAATGTAATAGGATTGGCATCAAAATCATCGGAAATCTCCTCTCTTGTTCAATGATAGTTTCAAGTGTCGCAAAACTATGGTTGGTTTAAATATTTTCATTCCCTGTTCCAATAGACTCATTCACAACAACAAACCTAACTTGATGCACTTCTTTATTTTGTTTGTTCAATGCCTCATCACAGGTTTGTTCTTCATTTCCTGCATTTGCACTATTGGATATTTCTTCAAAAAGGAGCTGCTTCTTGACATATTTCTTGGTGCTAACAACCTTTTTTCATACATTTGTTTGCTTAGGGACATTATCAACTTTATAACCTTTCTGTTTTCCATGATGTGCTTTATCTCTACCAGTAATCTGAGTATCATTAGCCTTATTATTCAATTCATCATTCACCTTTTCATCCTTAAATTTAATACAAGTATCATTGGTATGACTAAATACTTTGCAGCAGCTACAAATATTTGATCTCCACTGGTAGTAAACTTGAATATGCTACGAACTGCCATCAGGAAGTAAGACTAGAAATGAATCAACAAGCTTCTCATTAGGAGTGGTTAATATTAAGCATTTACAAACTGTATCCTATCAAGTTTCTCAGTTACCTCATCCAGACAAATAAGCTTCCCCAACCTATCAAATAACCAGTTTATTCCAATTTGAGACCAGGCAAACAATGGTAAGTTTGATAACTACGCACATACAGGGACAACTTTAATAGATTCACACACATTGCTAATTAATGGATCCCATTGTTTCAAAATGAAGAGCTTGTTCCTCATGATTATGGGGCCACTTTCAATGAGTTTTGTCTATGTTCCTCATCATAGAGAAGGAAAAGGAAGATATTACCTTCAGATTTAACCTTTATGTTACCTCTTAAAAATAATGAACTGAGTTATTTGTACAGAGTTAACATTATATGCCTCAATTAGGGTTACAAGGGTATTTCCGTCCTTCTATATTTCAACTGTCATATGCCTTGTACTTATAAAAGGCAGTGTATTTGTGTACAGTATCTATTATCAATAATACATCAATATTTCTCTTTTACATTTTGATCTAATACAAAATCAAGATTTCTAACTTGGTATCAGAGCATCCAAGCCTCACGGCAATCAAAACACCACGCCAAGAGTTCATCAGATTATCATTCATCATTTGAACAAACTGGCTGTGTTTGTTCTATCTCATCAGAATCATCATCTGAGATAGGCCAAGATCAAGAAAAGGCTTCAGTTCAAACCTTTACAGTTCTGTTGATATCAGTTTTTCACCCAATCTTCCCACATTCAAGATATACGCCTCGCCACAAGATCCATCAGTGCATCATCTGAATCTTGGGCTGTGTACATCAAGAAATCAAACCATCCTTCCAATCTGCAATCAAGAAACCCAATTATCACCAATGGGAGATCAAACTAATGAACCATCCAGCAGTTCATCAACAACTCGGATTCAAATTACTGATCAACAGTCAAAGCTACCTGTAAACGATTTAATCAAGACAATTATAAGTCCACAAAGCCAATTAATTACTGCACAGTTAGACGAAAGCAATTACTTGCTATGGAAATATCAAGTGGAGACAGCAGTCAGAGGATATGGCTTAGAAGATTACTTTTTTGACACTCTTATCATACCACCCAAATTCATTGCTGACGATCAAGGAAAGTTTGTAAGTAATAAAGAATATGTTGTACAACAAAGACAAGATCACCTATTAAGTTCTTGGCAATTATCTTCTATAAGCAATGATCTGTTACCTCAAATTATTGGGTGTAAGTCATCAAAGGAAATCTGGATGACAATTGAACAGATATTCAATTCTCAGTCTGCAGCCAAAATTATGCACTACAAAAGGCAGTTGCAAAACTTAAGAAAAGACGACATGTCAATGAAAGACTACTTAAACAAGATCAAAGGCTACTGTGATCTTTTAGCAGCAGCAGGTCACAAAATATCTGACACAGAACAGATCTTGACTATTATGAATGGTCTAGATAGTGACTATGAAGCAGTCGTAGCAGTTATTGCATCTAAAGAAGTTATACCCTCAGTTCAATATGTCCATTCCACCTTATTTGCACATGAAGGGAGAATAGAACACAAGAAAACCTTTGACAAAGAACTTTCTATCAACTATACAGCAAATTCAAAAGGCAAAAATCAACCCAGAAATCAGGGAAACAACAATACTGTATCAAGGAATGAACAGAACTATTCAAGAAACTCCTCAGGAAGATTCAGAGGAAGAGAGGGAAGATGGAATAACAATAACAGACCAAAATGCCAGATTTGTGAAAGGATGGGACACACAGCTAATAAATGCTACTTCAGATTTGATTCCAACTTCAACATTACTCAAAGAAACAATAATCCAAATGTGAACACTGCAAACATGCCAAATGATCAAAAAGGTACATCAGAAGAGCAAAGAGCACATAACCTGAATCTCTGTGAAGCAGCAAAGTCAGAGGACATTCAACACGAGTGTTGGTATCCAGATTCAGGCGCTACACATCATGTGACCAGTAATCTACAGAACCTAAACCTAGGAAACAAGGAATACAAAGGTACGCAATCTATTAGTATGAGTAATGGTTCTAAAATCAGTATTACACACACTGGCACAGGCACAATTAATGGTCAGAAAGTACTACACTTAAATAATCTGTTAAGAGTACCCAAAATAAGGAAGAATCTTATCAGTGTTTCCCAATTTGCATTAGATAATGATGTATACTTTGAAATTTATCCTAGATACTGTCTAGTGAAGGATATTAAGACTAAGCAAACTTTATTGCAGGGTGAAACACACAATGGTCTGTACAGATTCAATGTTACAAAAGTTAATCACTGCAGTAATTCAGGACTATGGTGCAATCTAACAGAGTCAATTTCAAAAAGTATGTTTGACATTTGGCATTGTAAATTGGGACATCCCAGTATTAAGGTTGTAAAGAAGGTATTAGAGGATAATAAAATTGATGTTAAGAGTATACCTAATTCTTATATTTGTAATCACTGTCAGATGGGAAAAAGTCACAAATTGGCCTTCCCATAATCTCAAACAGTATATGATAAACCACTGCAACTTATTGCAACTGATTTATGGGGACCTGCCCCCACTAATTCAGACTATGGTTACAAGTATTATATATCTTTTGTTGATGCTTATTCTAGACATACTTGGATTTACTTTATGAAGTCTAAATCTGAAACATGTAATGCAGTTATGCATTTCATTAAGCAAATAGAAAATCAGACAGACCATACTGTAAAAATAATCTAGACAGATGGTGGAACAGAGTATAAAACTCTAAAAGGTTACTTTCATGATAAGGGGATAGTTCATAGAGTAACATGTCCTTATACATCAGAATAAAATGGGCTAGTTGAAAGAAAACATAGACACATAGTGGAGACAGGTCTTACACTACTTGCTCAAGCATCACTTCCATTGAAATTTTGGCCTGATGCCTTTGCAACTGCAGTCTACTTAATCAATAGACTGCCCACTAAAATTTTACAAGGCAAAAGTCCAATGGAAGTGATATTCAATACAAGACCAGACTATAAAAGTCTGAGAATCTTTGGATGTCTATGCTTTCCTCATCTAAGACCATACAATTCACACAAGTTAAACTTTAGATCAACACCATGTACCTTTTTGGGATATGGTGTGAATCAAAAAGGATACAAATGTCTATACAGTAATGGAAAGATATTTATATCTAGACATGTTGTATTCAATGAAGGTATTTTTCCATTTGAAACATCAAATATAAAAACAACACAAAAGGTATACAATCCTGTTGTATCTATTCCTTTTATACCACTGTATTCAAACAATGAAAAGCAAGGAAGTGCAGAAGAAAATACAGATGACTCTGTGGCTCAACACACTGTGTCAAAAGAAAGACCAGGTCAAGACATCACAGAAGCATCTCATCATGGTCATCATACATCAACAAACTCAGAAAGTCAACAACCTACTCATGAAAGCATTACAAAGCAGCAAAATCTGGAGCAGCACACAATACAACAAGAAACAACAACCAGAGGACACCACATGACAACTAGATCTAAAAGTGGTATATTCAAGCCAAAGGTTTATACAACTCAAACTACAGGTGAAGAACCAGAAACATATGAAGATGTAGTACAAGATGTAAGATGGCAGGATGCAATGAATGAATAATACAGTGCATTGATGAGGAACAAGACATGGAGCCTTGTACCTCTTCCACATCATAAAAGTACAGTGGGATGCAAGTGGACATGTAAATTAAAAAGGAATCCAGATGGGACAATCAAGAAGCATAAAGCCAGACTTGTAGCAAAAGGTTACACACAGCAGTATGGATTTGACTTCAACGAAACTTTCTCACCAGTAATTAAACCAACAACAATCAAAGTAATCTTAACTATTGCATTACATAAAGGATGGGACATCAGGCAATTAGATGTGAATAATGCTTTTCTAAATGGTGAGTTACAAGAGGAAGTATATATGGAGCAACCTCAGGGATTCAGACAATCTAACTCAGAGTCACTAGTATGCAAGCTTCACAAAGCAATATATGGCTTAAAACAAGCACCCATGGTATGGTTCGACAAATTAAAGACCACACTTATTAGTTTGAACTACAAGCCAGCAAGATCAGACACATCATTATTCACAAAGTTCAGCAATGACACTACTACATATATTCTGGTGTATGTATATGACCTTATAATCACTGGAAACAGTAAAGAAGAAATAAGCCATGTCATACAGTTTCTAGATCAACAATTTTCAATCAAAGACTTAGGAGAGCTCAGTTACTTTCTTGGAATAGAGGTAAACAGACTATCCAACACAAATTGCATCTAAGTCAAGGAAAGTACATCAGGGAGTTACTTGTGAGAACAAAAATGCATCATGCCAAATCATTACCAACACCCATGATCAGTAACTTGCATCTTTCTAGATATACAGGTGAATCTATCACAAATGAAAAGGAGTACAGAAGTGTAGTGGGTGCCTTACAATATGCTACTATAACCAGACCAGAGATATCATATAGTGTCAACAAAGTATGTCAATTTATGCATCAACCATTAAGTGAACACTGAAAGGCAGTAAAACGCATATTAAGATATCTGAATGGAACACAAAATCATGGCTTATTATTAACAACAAGTAAAAGCCTAGCAATTACCGGGTTTACTGATGCAGACTGGGCATCAGACCCAGATGACAGAAGATCAACTACAGGATATTGTATTTACTTAGGCGATAATCATGTGTCATGGTTTCAAAGAAACAAGCAACTGTGTCAAGATCAAGCACAGAATCAGAATACAGAAGCCTAGCTCATGCAACAGCAGAAGTAATATGGTTAGAATCACTTCTCAGTGAACTGAAGATTAATACAAGCAAAAAAACTACTATTTGGTGCAATAATCTAGGTTTTGTTTCACTATCAGCTAATCCAATTCAACATGCAAGAACAAAACACATGGAACTCGATATATACTTCGTCAGAGAAAGAGTAAACAGTGGAAAATGAAACATAAATCATATACCTGGCCCTTACCAAAGAGGTGATATACTTACAAAGGCACTGTCTGCAAGAAATTTTAATCGATTCAGAGATGACCTTAGAATCAAAAGTCTCAGCAACAAATCCGAACATCAAAGCTCAGATCTGAAGCAGACGAGCAAATCCAAGTTGCAGATCTACGATTCAGCAAGCCCAGATATGAAGCAGACGAGAAAATCCAAGTTGCAGATCCTCGACTCAGCACCTCAAAAGAGCAAGTCTGAATCCTCTAAATCAATTGTCACGATGAACAACTCAACCAGTCATCATACTCAAGCTTCCAGAGGAATCTCAGCTTAGACTTCATGCTCAGAAACATCACTTAACAAAAAATACTGAAGATTTTATTTCTGAAGAGGTTTCGGCAAATGTCTCGAGAAAGAAAATGGGAAACCCTAGATTGAAGCAAGGGGGCGAAATAATGAACTGAGTCATTTGTACAGATTAACATTATATGCCTCAATTAGGGTTACAAGGGTATTTCCATCCTTCTATATTTCAACTGTCATATGCCTTGTACTTATAAAAGGCAGTGTATTTGTGTACAGTATCTATTATCAATAATACATCAATATTTCTCTTTTACATTTTGATCTAATACAAAATCAAGATTTCTAACTCTTAACTTACAGATTTTATTTAAATGCTGAATATTAGCGGTGTACAAGAGTGGCTTATCTAAAACAAAACCAACAATATAATCCTTCCATTAGAAAGAACAAGCTCGCATAACCGCTAGAGGACGGATGATACCATTAGCATCGAACTTCATTTCCATCAGAACATGCATGTACTTCCCAACATTGTGTGATTTCTGCTTGAAAAGAGAAGTCCATACTTGTTCAGTAGAGGGAGGGATAGAGGAATATGGTCAAGGAGCAGGTTAGAGTGAGAAGAGGAAGATTGGTGAGCTTGAGAGGAGGAGGAAGGGACTAGATGAGGATCAGGAGGAAGACAAGGCAAAGTACAAAGAGGAATAATCGACAACACGATGGAGGAGACAGAAGAAGAGAGAGGAAGGACAGAAGTACGAGAAGGTGGTAAGGGAGGGAGACGGTGACAGGGCATGAAAAGAAGTGATTAAAAAAAGAAACTTTGGGGGCACGAGTTTACAAATTTAACTAGACATAGGATTACAATATTCAAGTTTGCAAGAATTACAAGTTTGCATGTTTTGTAATCCTTTGAATATATATTTCGAGCAGTAACTTTGAGGACAGCAACATGTACTAACTAGTTAGTCGCTGAAGCTAGATATATCTGTATGTTGTTTATTTTTCGCACTTACATTTCTGCACTTTATTTTATCTATTTACCTATGAAATTTTTAAATACTCTATTCACCCCCTCTATGATATATTGCAAAAAAATAACAAATGTTAAGTGTCGCCTAATGAAGGATGAAAATCAAAAGGTTAATGGATTAATTGTATTTTTCGAAGTACCACAATGGAAACGAGAATGGTGTTAGAGCTGAGAGTAGAATAATGTAGAAATTGAGATATATTTTAGGCTGGGAGAAGTTAGATTTAAGACGTTTTACCTTTTTTGCACGACTCTCACTAGTGATTTGTGAATCATTAGATGATCAAGATGGTCAATCATCGAGGTAGGATATGTATATACATGTGTGTATATGTGTATATAAAGAGCGTTCAATAGCATCTAAAATACCCTCTGATTTCTACCATACATTTAGATTTAAACAATAGTGCTAATAGGGAGAGAGATGAGCAAATATTATAAAGTTTATAAATGCGATATTACTTGAAATGAGATATTACGTCTATGAAATGAGATATTACTTTGCTGACTAATATACTATGCTTGCTACTACGTTGTGCTAAATGAAATACTGCCAAAATTAGCGCATGTTAATAACTGAAAATTACATAACTTATTTTTTATGCATATACAATTTCGTTTTGCGGATTTTACAACAAAATCGACGGTTCCAATTGCAGTTCCATTCGAAAGCCCAACGTCAAAAGTTAATGGCAAAGGACTTGGAACACAAGAATTTTTGTTTTGGTGGTGATGCATGGTTTTGACTTTTAAGTAAAATGCAAAAATTGAAAAGAATCAAGACACTTAGGGATGAAAACCGTTGCCAAGACATTGCTAACGAAGATTTGATGTCTGAGAATCAACTAAAGAATTGATGTAAAAAAAAATTAGAAAAGAGGCATACGAACAAACTTTGAAAAAAAAATTAATTTGAAGGACAAAAAGGTTTCATTTTTAAGCTGAAAGACAAATTACGAAAAATATTAGACTGAAGGGCAATGCTAAATATAGTTGGTATTTTATATAATGTAAAACCGAATATAATGCTAATTATAACGAGCATTTTGTATTGTTTAAAAACCGAATATGATACTAGTTATAACTAACATTGTAATTCAGTTTAATTTTCTTTCAAAGTTTATCCCTCGGCTCAACAATAAAACCGTGTCCTTCGATCTAAATTTTTTTTCAAAGTTTATCCATATGCCTAATTCCTTCAAAAAAAATTACTGTAAATTCCTAATAAAGTTTATATTTGTTATACATAATTAGACAGAAAATTTCAAATCAGGTGAATAGTTGCACTGAATATTTGGAATACATATAACTGACACATAAAGAAACAACTTTGATCTGAAAGAAACATGGACAATGACAAGTTCAAGTTGCTCTCTTGAGAGAAACCAGACTTTCACCGCAGCTTATAACAGTACGTGCATCTTGGACATTGAGTAACTTTTCTTCTTCAGCGACCACGTCTAATAAGCACAACTCAGTTCGCCAACCAGGTTCCCAATACTTCATTGTTAAAATGAACTTTCCATTGTCTAATAGATTTACAAAAGAAACGCCATCAGATGGCAATATGGAATCATTGAGTCTATATACTCTACTCCAAGACTCATTCACACCGAATTCGTTCATTGTCCAAATTTCATAAGAATGACAAGGTTGTTCCCACTTGCACTTGACGTAGGTAACTTTGTCGTTAAGAAAGGCAAGAGATTGAGCCCGAACATGGTTCTCATCGTTAGGCCAAGACAATGTTCCATACACTTCATCCATCAAATCAAAATAAAATATGACAACCGATCCCGAATTAGATCCCCCAATCCATAAACATATTCCATTATTACATACTACATTAATGCATATGTCTATCCATATGATAGGAAAATCACCGCCGGTGTGTATGGTTCGCCATGAATCGCTTCTCATGCTATATATCTGAACTAAACTGCCTTTCAGTAAATCATTATCACCACAGTCCAAACTCATACTTACAACCTTATAATCATTTGTTTTCACATCAAAACCAATGGCACATGTGTGAAGCACTAGCCTATCCGATGCTGCATCCAAAAAAGACGATTCTGGTAATTGTCTCACTTGTTTTGTAGCAGGGTTCCATAAAGAAAGGAACCAATAGTCTCTAGAGAACCGGTGGGCCAAACATACAATACCGTTGCAAGAGTTAACAGTATGTAATGTACGCACTGGATGAAGGTACTCAAAATCCAAATTGGAACATAGCTCATATTTTCTACCAGAGAGCATAGAAAGCTTACCTTCATAACCATGAATAATCACATTGCTCTTTTCACTATTATGATTGAGGTGTTGAGTGATAAAAATAGAACTTTCAATGATAGAGTACCAAGACTTGCAGACAGTTTTAAACCGTAGAAGAGATATCACCGGCAAATAGAGTAGAATGTCAAACAACACTTGTTCAGACACATCACATCCACTGCCCATTGATATGTACTTGACGATTCTGAAGCAGAAGGATAAAAATGTAAAATAATTAGTAAATTCTACCGGTTTTATAATTAGAAATTAAAAAAAAATCTGAAATGCATACCTGAATAAGAATACATGTTAAACAAGATTTCATTTCGTAAGAGATGATGGTACTGTGTAAAAAACAATAAATAGGAATGAAATAAACCGAATGGAACGATGCCTCAAATTGCTTTTCAAAAGCGCATGCTTCAAAGTGAATTCGTATTATTAGACGATATTGATCTCTGTATCATTGTACTTCAAAACAAGGTCACATAGATTTGAATAAAAGAAATAGATAAGATTCTCTTATGACGGATCTATTTAAGAGATGCATACTACAGTACAATAATTCTGTATACATGTACATAATTTCACCGTAGAAACAAAAGCATTGAATAATCTAAAATATTTAATTCCTGCACTTCCACTTAAAATAGAATTACATATGTGGTTTTAAATCTTAACAGAGATACCACAAGCAAAAATAGTAGAATGTCAAATAGATGTTTAGACGCATCACAGCTATCATCCACTGATATTTATTTGATGATTCTAAAATAGATGGATCAAACTGTAAATAATTAGTAATTGAATTGTTCTGCAGAGACCAGTATGTAATATTCATTTCTTAAAAAGGTTGAGATGATGTATAAAATTATAATCAAGAAGGAATTAATTCAAACAGATTGAAAAAATAATTGCTTGAGCAAAGAGATGGAAAGGATATGTCGAATTCATTCACTTTAATCAACTAATTATGAATCAAAATTATTTTAGAGAGCTTGACCTTTAAGTTGAATCTGTATTATTAGAAAAAAATTGATTTCTATTCCAGTATACATTAAAAAGGTAAATATGTTACACGTACAACTTTTTGCATCAATCTAAATAAAATTGCAATCTAAAATGAACACGTCATTTCATTAGTTTTAAACCGTACATATCTTCGTATAACAACCAAAAGCCAAGTATTAAATCTCCTCATCTCGACTGAGACCCACTTTTTGTACTTGTGCGAGACGAGATTCCAAACATGATTTTTAACTATAATATATCCATCTCATCCATGATCTCTCAACCCGAGATGTCAATCCGAGATTTGAAAGCTTGCTAAATGCATTAAATAAGTTAATACAATTTATTTGTGAACTTGCAATTAATTTGATTTGATCTCCCTCGAAATCTAATAAGATGTTTATATAAACAAATCATTTACAAATTACGAGGATGATTTTAATTGTGAACTCATTATAATGTATTTTGACAAAACAACTCCACAAACACCTGAACTTGCTAAAAGCTTGAATACAAAAACACTTTCATAATAGAATCGAAACTAAAAACACTAAAGCATACAAAATTAATTAGGACACTTAATTGATTTGATCTAATCTTCAAACAAAATCTAATATGTATGAAACATTCATTTCAGATTAGTTCATTTTAAGAAAGATGATATCTTGTTGAAAACTAACTTTACCTTATGCTTGAATAATCATGTACAAAATGGATTCAGTGCTATCCATTGTCCTTAAGGACACTTATTGTGCCAATGCTCATAAGCTTTGAAGCAAAACAAATTTTGCTAAAACAAAATTGTTGTAAGGGGGCAAATCACCAGCAAATGTAATTAGCTTTACTTTAGTGAAAAAACACAGACTCACTATGATAAATGAACCCAGCAAAAAGGCTGAATCAACATGTCAATCATATCTATAGACCCAAAATCTGTTTATTTCACATACAGTAAAAGGAAAAAATAACAAATAAAAGTTGATGTGATGACAAATATTCAGAGGATGATAGTTAAAAAAGTAATTATTCGTCTAAGCCCCAATTTATCTTTCATGCACCTCTTTAGTCCTATTCCAAGTCCCATATTTCATTTTCCACTGTCGATTCAGCATGATTCTAAAATTGTACTTCGTAGATATTCACAAACTGAAGTCTCAGCAAGAACATGAAAACTTAAATATTTAACAAAGCTTTTGACAACGCGTCAAGAAAGTAAGAGAGGGAGAGAAAATCTCGCCCAAATTCAATCCTGATATTGACATGCTTTGAAATCAAAAAGGGGTCTTCGAGACGATTAAGGTGCTACACTAAGATAGCAATTATGAAAAGCAATAGAAAATTTGGTACCTTTTCAATGCTGTCGAAAACTGCAGATCCAATTTCTGCGAAAGGAAAAAAAAGGATCGTAGTGATCTCAAAATAAAGAAACTGGAGAATGCTTTATTTGGGCCAGCTATCAATATATATAAAGAACTAGAATTAGAACGAGACTCCTCCTTTGTACAATGTGAGTTGTTTGTATTCAGACAATGAAAAAGGACCCGAGATGGTTAAACGAGGCAATCAAAATTTAACGCTCTCTTTCGACTTTTATTATTCATTCACGCAACCAAATTATATACCAGGACTATAAATAAAGAATATCCACCATAAATTCAAACTCTCGATCTCTTATTTGCATGTAAGAATATTTTTAAAAGTTCACTGTCGAATTCAAAGATTGAGTTTCTATTTCTAACCATTGATAAAGATATGCCAAAAAATGAGTGGAATGGATAAAAAATAAAATCATTGATCAAGCAATTAAGTTATATATAAAGTGAGAGAAATTTATATTACTTTAAAGATTCATCGTTCCACGCAATTATCAGTGGAGAAACTAACATAATTCTACTTGAAAGCCCTTTTAAATTCGTCGTTTTCAGGTAAGCCATTAATGAGGAAAATAACATAATTTCATTTCTTCGAACTTCTGGCAATCATTTTTTTAAATTTATTTGAGTCTCGAGTTGGACCAAGGTTATGTTTGGTTAAAGTATTCTCGTATGGACAAATGAAAACCTTTCATGTAGTTCTGTTAAACTTTTCAAGTTCACATTATTCAATGAAACATGGGCTGTTGAGTATAGGCTGGTACAATGCCGGTCTTGAGGTATATGACAATAGAAAAAAAATCATGTTACAACTTTTTTTACATATCCTACAGCGGAGTAATTGGATAAATTTCAAATTTTTTTTATCTATGCAAATCTTTAATGGATTCATGTAGTCTAAATTTATTTAGAATATTTCAAAATTTCGTTTTGGATAAAATCAATATTTTATTTATTTATAAATAAGATTTTATTTGTGTAGTTTGTATCATGTAATATGATATCTTATCATATACACATGTATGAACATGCAAATGCAACATAACAATGTGTACATGGTTTGTTCGACATGTCAGTACAAAAAAATTGGGATTTACAACGTGATAGACATGCTAGCCACTCTTTATACATGTGTGTTGCGTGTGCGTGCGCACAAACACATATACATACACACACAGATATTTATATATATATAAAGTAATTGTAAATTTAACAATGAATATTATGAATTTTTAATTAATGTTTAGAATTCAAACTTTTAAATTTAGATCTGGATCTGTATCTACAAAATGAAATATTTTAGTATTTTAAATTCGAAGTTATATATTAACTTTGTGTGAATATATATATATATATATATATATATATTATATATATATATTATATATATATATATATTTATATACATATACAAATTTTGAAATATTAAAATAAATTATTTTATTTTTCTTATATATATATATAATTATATAATAAAATAAATATTTATATGTAATATATTTAAATAAATAAAACACATATAAGTATGTTTAATAAAATAATAACTAAATATATATACATATAATCATACATATAATTGTTTCAATTATTTTAAAAAGACCTTTATTTTTGATTAAGTTGTAAATTACTAAACGAACCTTTTTTTAATTATTTCACACAAAATTTAAATTATAATATTATTTTATTTTAAAACTTTTGAAACAAATTTGAGGATATAAATTTAATTTTAAAGTTTTATAAATAACTTAATATATACATATGTATATATTAATTACAGTTTTAAATCAATTAATAGTACATGTATATATATTATACGAAAAAATGAATTTCTTTTTCAAAAATTTATAAGTATTTACAAAATATATAAAATAAAAATTACTTTGTATGTTTATATACTGAATTTATTATGGTTAACGAATTTTTTCGTTAATCAAAAAAAGTGTAAGGGAAAGGAAATGTGGTTGAGAGCAGGTTTGATCATCCCTTGTTAACCTCAACGAGTGTTGGCAAAAGCAACGCTTGGTTGAGAATGGGCTTAGGTAAACTTGTTTGGTAGAAATATGGTTGAGAGAAGGTTTGATCATCCCTTGTTAACCTCAACTGAGCGCTGGCAAAAGCAACGCTTGGTTGAGAAAGGGCTTAGGTAAACTTGTTTGGTAGAAATGTGGTTGAGAGAAGGTTTGATTATCCCCTGTTGAGGTCGTTGGAAAAAGCAACACTTGGTTGAAAAAGGCCTTAGGTAAACTTGTTTGGTATGCTTCAGTCTATGATGAAGTCATAAATATGTCTTTACCGAAGCTGTGCATAAACTCATGTTGAAGCCATGTTACCTTAAAATCAATCAATGTATAACAATCTTATATAAGGAGAAATCAAGACTATGAGTAATTAGGAATTAAAAGCAAGTTATAATTAGAAATCACAAGTGCTTTGAAACTCAAAACAAGTCATAATTCAAGATATCTTTATTCATATGTCATACAATTGCTGAATATACAAGGTCATAAGTGTGATTGTTACAAAAGTACAGTTGGTTCTAAAAATGCTCAAATCGATTTAAGGGTTACAAAGTTTGAGATGTAAGAAGTGAGATTCACCCCATCCTTCATGCCTCTAGGTCTATATTTATTCGGGTGGTAAGGCGTGGCATGGAAGCCATGCAACATGGTTGTCATGCAGCATACTTGATCTTCGGCATTAATGGCTCATCTTGATTACGGTTAGGATACTTCTTTGATTTGATGATTTATGACAATATTATTCTATTGCATGAGGCTTGATAGCTTTCGACATCATCCCCAAAAATAAAGCCATTTGGCATCCTTTATTATACTGTCGACATGTGATATGCTCTTGTATAGTGCAACATCATTATAGTACGACATTGGCGATAGGCATTGTTGATGAGACGCCACATCACTTGGAGGACGACATCAGAGGGAGGTAGCATTGAAGAGATGCGGCATTAACCTGAGGCGATATCAAGTAGATGCGACATTCATTTTTCCTCCATTTGTGAAGTGTGGCATTGATAGAGTGTGACATCAATAAGGTGCACCATGGATGATATGTCATGCCGTTGTAACATTGATGGCTTATGGTATGATATCATTTGATTCCACTATCCTGATGACATGCGATATCAATGGTGCACAACATCAATTCCAGCCTTGATGAAGTTTAGCATTGGCTTTATAGGATATCATTTATTGGTGATATAAGAGATTCGACATCATTCATTTTGCTTTGTTGGTGAGGGGCAACATAAATGACATGTGACATCATCGATTAGCCTTTGTTGATGAAAGGCGACATCAGTTGTATGTAGCATCATTGTAGGTCTTCAACGTTAGCTTTGACGACATGCAATTTTCACAATTTCGACATTATTTATTGATGCGAGATGTTGGTAATGATGCGACACGCCTTTTGCTCGACTTCCTCATTGTCGATTGCTTCATTCCTATAGAATCAATATTGGTAGTAACATTGCAACCAAGTATGAAAGAAGTATTGTCTTTTCAAGTCAAGTCTCAATAATGGCGCTTGCCGCCTATTGGTATTCTACTTGAATCTGTCCATCTATTTAAATTTGATCCAACGACATCTATTCGCCTTCTTCTCCCTATAAATAGCCTTAACTTCTTTATCGTTTTTTTCCTTTACCTGCGATTTATGACTTAAGCAAAAAATATCAAAATTCACAAAATTTCTCATAAACTCTTAACCTTTCAGGATTAAAGCTTAATTCAAGGTACAACTTTTATTTTAATCATTTTAGTCAATAGATCGGCTTATGAAACTTCATATCTAAACTAATGTAAGGGTTCAGTTTAGGGTTTTCGATATTGAATCGACATCTAGGTTTAAATGTAAGCTTTTGTTTTCATTCTATAAATTATTTGTTAGATTAATAATCAGTTATGTTTATGGATTGAATTAGCCATGAATTTATATGTTGCTGAAGGGCTTAATGGGTAAATAGAGTTAGACGATATTTATTTGGATATTTGGAAGCCTCTAGTCTATTTTCGAAATGAATAGCTTTTTTAAACATGAGACCCGATATTAATATGATTGATCCCAGAATTGTAGTCTTAAGAAATCAACATGACATTCGACATTAATTTTCTTTTTGTTTTTTATTTGGACATCCAACCTGAAACATAGAAAATGTCTTGGTGTGAGTTCATTGTATCGTTAGTAACAAAACGGCAACAATTTTAAAAGTTTAGGGTTATCATAGTGGGAAATTTTTATCATGTCGGTAATGAACTATAGATGCAACATTCATGAATTTAAAATTAGCTAAATGTTTTGTCGCTTGATGTAACGCCCCACTCCTAGACCCACTCTAGCAAAGAGTATTACGGGGTAATACCATCTGCTAAAGCGGAGAATGAAGTATAATTGAAGCGACCATGTGTAATCAAGCTATAACTATCTACTGAATACGTCGAAATGTGGTATCTATATTTTTTTCAAGTGGTTCGACATATCCAATAAATATTTATAACGAAATTACAATGGCTAAAGATCTATCAGAACAAACATAATAACTAAATGATAAAATCATCACAGAACAGAATAACATAACAGACGTAGAGTCTCAGAACAATACATAGTCAATACAGATCCAAATATATCATAAGTAGGTACAAGCCACTGCTCACACATGTGAGTCAAAAATATGTACGGATAAGTCTGAATAACAAAGTAGCATAAAGCGGACAATAAGAAAGCTATCTAACAGCATAGCAGATAAGTCCAAAGCAGAAGCACATAGCAAGCTAAGTCCAAAGACCTAACCTGAAACAACTCGGTCTGACCCGAGCATAAAACACTCGGGTCAGGCTAGCTAAATAATCAGTTAGATAAACTGAGATATAATAATGCGACAACATAGAGGATAAGGTACTTCTCCATAGAGAAGAGCGATGTAAACCACATAGTATAATAGACGATCACATAATCATCAACCAAAATAAACTCTCCAAAGAGATAATCAACACCCAGGTGTTGAGTAAACAATAATGCCTCATATCATCGGCGTAGCAAAAGCTATAAATAGTTGCCCATAAGCGATAACACATAATATGGAATCTAACCATAAATTGTGATAACCCTAATTTTGTGAGCAATTTCATGATTTTAATTAGTATATGTTTGTTTAAAATTGCATTGAGAAAAATAGAAAAGGAAACTGATTGCAAATGTATGGCTTAAGCATGTACATGTGCACAAGACAGTGCACACACATGCACACATTTTTCTAGTTGATAAAATAGGCAACAGTTAATATATATGTTAGGATAAATAAGAAAACAAATATATATATATATATATATATAGGTAGAAATAGTAAATACAAGCAGAAAGTATAAGATAGTTAAAATTATTTAAAGAAAGAAAAATAAAAAGACTTAGGCAAAAATAGGCATACATATGTACACAGGCAAGCATTGCAGGTAAAAGAAAAAAAAAGAAAAACAAAGCTTGCATGGAAATGGTATGAACCCTTAAATAAACACTTTATCCATTTCCAGCAATTCTTTTTGCTTAGGAAAATTAAAGTCATGCATATAACATGACCCGGGGTAAGATTAAAAGAATAAGGTTTATTTTCTGGAAAAATACAACAAGGACCACATACCCTTTTCTTTTTATAAATCAAGTGTAAGGCAGATCATATTATGGGGTAAAATTGACATTGGGTAATTCCATAAAACCCTAGTAACAGCCAGGGTTTATATAAGGAGGCTTAGTGTAGTGAGATCATACACATTTGCTCTTCATAACCTAAAGGAAAAATAAAAACATAAGCCAGAGAAAATAAGGAGCACCGGCCATTAGAGTTAGAGGAAGGCAGAGGATCAAAAGAAAAGAAAGGCTTAGGAAAAAGGAATTAATGTGAGTAACCTCACTGAAAACTTTGGCATTAAGTTCTGAATATTGAGGCAGCCTATTTGAATTAATAATTCACTTTTGTAAGTTATGTTCATTTTATGATTTGATGACTTTGGTTTTTTAATGATCAATTCAAGTGTAAAACCCTTCATAGTGATTTACCCAAAAAAAAATAAGAGTCATGGATTTCATGTTTAAAAAGTTTATCTATGCTGTGAATTAACTTTGAGATGGAGTGATCTCTTTTTTATAGGTTTTCTTCATAAAGTTATTTATTAAATCCCGGAGTTCATGTTGTAGATATATGGTCTGAAAATGGAAGGAAATATGGGTCTGTAACACTGTGTTGTTGCTTATGTCTCATGTTAACTGAAACAAAGGAAAATGTAGAAGTGCAATGTTATATATGTGCTGAGCTTCTATGTTTTATGAACTACCCAAATCAAAATATATACTTATGGTTTAGCCAGATCTTCAAGATTAATAAGGATCTGATTGAACCAGAGGTAAGAGGAGATAACCAGTAAACTATTTATGGCCATATGTTTATAACTTGATCCATTGAAACCCATAGGCAAAATAGTATGCTAAGAAATCACATCTGTTTTCATGATTAAAAGTTTGCTTCTGAGAATAGGACTTACCAATCTCTGGATGAATACATGTTGGTTGAATTGTTTATTTTTCTCTGATTGAAAAGTGAGATGCAGAGTGGATTAGAACTATTATGAAAAAGGAATGAATACTTAGTAATTTAACTAAGCACTTTGGATCTTAAGCTACAAAATATAGCTGGGCAAGGTGAACATTGCAAGCTCACACATGGTATGTTTATACCCAGGGGCCTGAGTGTGCTGGGTTAACAGAGAAATGTCCCAGGCAGTGTGTGGTTTAACAAGAGAAAGTAGCTAAAGACCATATGACACTTGATAGTGAACAATAGAAATAGGTACAGGTGAGGCTTGGGTGAAGTCCCTGATGGCCAGTAAATTTGTAAAGGGGGCTTGATGACTGAATTGATGATTGCATTGGTTGGTTTATGATGTTTTATTGACGAATCTTATGATTGTTTTCTCTGAACTAAACCACCTGGATCATACATAATTTGTTTTGCACTGATATGAATGCACATGCCTCACAAAAACATGCACAAAGATGATACTGAGTTTCTTAATTCATTTAAAGTATTTGAATATAAATAAAAGTCATAAAAAATCATGTTTTCAGGTAGATTACTCATACCAGACATTAGTCTGACCCTTGTGTGTTTATGCACCATTGGATGTCTCATATTTGTATGAGGCAGTTCATGGTGATTATGCAGGAAAATAGGAATTTCATTGATCAAGCTTTGGATGAGTTAGCTGCATAGGGAATTGGATGTAATATTTACAAAATTACTGAAGTTAAAATAGATGTTTATGCCAAATTTATGTTAAGCTATGTTGTTTAAGTTGTTTAGAAAAACCAATGTATTGTTATTTACTGTTTTGTAAGTATTGGACTTAAATGGGTGTTTCAACTGAAACTTATGGGTTTTATTTTGAAAATGTTTCACTAAGTAATGAAGCTTTTCAAGCTTTCTGACTAAATATTCTATAATGATAGGAAACCTGAGATTGTAAGGATTTATAGACTAAATGAACAACTAGGTATTTGGCATGAAAAATTCATGTTTACAGATGATAGAAAATCTGGCAAATAAAGGCTTTGAGTTGCTTTGAAAAGAAAACAAGATAACATGTATCTTGATAAGAAAAAGTGCAAACTGAATATGGCTAACATGACCTTTTATTTAAGCCTGGGTTAAGCCAGCACTAAAAAGTTTTAAATTCAATTTATAGTAGAGTGTTACAATCCAAATATAGGGCAGATTCAGTCACTTTTGAAAACAAGAAGAAGTAAAAATTAAACACTTAAAGCTTCCTCTGACACACACATGCACAGGAACAAGCACACACATGCACAAGCAAAAGCACAGTTCATACAGTAACAAAATTATGGAAATACAAGTAAAATTCCAAGTCTTTAGATATGAAACCAATAGTATGCAATAATCTAAGCACAATTGGAAAATCTGGTTTTTGAAACACAATTGCTATGTGGGGATTATTTCTTTAAAGTGATTCCCAAACAGATTTTACTTACAAACTTTTATACTCTGATTCAAGTAAAAAGTAGCTTATATATCTCCATATATGTAATTTTAAGATGATCTATGCAAACCAATATTCTTATTGGAATAAAGATCATGGATAGAAGAAAATATTAGAGTATAATATTTTCTTGATTAAATGGCCACTGTATGTAAAAAAAATTTAAGTGGGTCATTTCATTTGGTATCAGAGCTATGTTGTTAAATAACATAGCAAAATTTTGTATGAACTTGATTAAATTGGATGTATGGAAGTGTTGACTGCCTTGGATGCTTTGTTTTGCTAGTACTTATACTACCAATATCTAGTATAACAGAATAAGGATAGATTGGAATAAATTAATCTATAGAGTATTAGGTAAAATGGACTAACCTAAGTGTTATATCCATAGAGCTATGGTAGGACCCAAACATCAGAATGTAGGAACAAGTGAACCACTCATGGTGAATGTGCAAGAATTCATGAGAGCCATAAGGGATGGAGTAGGCAATAGGCAGGAAAATCCACATGAGGAGCTTTCCAAACTACTCAAGACTTTTACCAACCTTGGAGGCAAAACTTTTGATGGCACAGAAGGAGTTATGGGAGTTCAAAATTGGCTCAGAATTTTGGAAAGAATCTTTACAGACATGCAAGTAGAAGACCAAAGGAAGAGGCAAATTGCATCCAGGCAATTAAGAGGAGCAGCTTTGGATTGGTGGGAGGTTATCATAGCTGGATGACCTGAAGGAGAAGTGACATGGGATCAATTTAAAGCAATGTTGGAAGGTAGGTTTGTCCCTGCATCAGCTAAGGAGTCTTTGCTAGAGGAATTCATCAAATTAAGGCAAGGGACTATGAGTGTCATTGAGTACACTCAGAAGTTTGAATCATTGGCAAAGTATGGTGAAGTACTCATCACTACTGAGGAGGCTAAGAATGGCAGATATATTCAAGGGCTGAAACCTAGCCTTAGTAGAGCCATGCTACCATACAAGGACAGGACTTTTAATCAAGTTTTGGATTTGACTTTGAGCATTGAACAACATGATAAAGCTAGAGAGAATTTCGGGGCATTCAAGAATAACCAAAACAAGAAGGGAAAGGGTAAATTTCACCCTTATGATAAGAAGAAAACAGACATAGCTTCCACCAAGAAACCATAAGAAGTTAGGGCTGCTGAAATTAAGAAGAAGATTACTTGTTATAACTGTGGCCAAGAGGGGCATATGAAGAATAGATGCACAAATGTTAGGCCTGCATCCTTCAAATGTCACCATTGTGGGAAGGAAGGTCACATAAAGAGGAATTGTCCAGATTTTAAGCAAGGAAAATTAGGGGCTTTGGAAGGAAAAGGCAAGGTAGCTGAGGGATCAAGTGTTGAAAAGCATGGTCAAGTTGAAGGTACTTTGCTTATTCACTCAATACCTTTTGCAGTAGTGTATGATACTGGGGCTACACACTCATTGATCTCCCATGATATTGTACAACAATTAAAATTGAATTGTATGATTGTTGATAAGCCACTGTTAATTAGAAGCCCTATAGGTAGTTCATGTGTTCTGGGTATGATATGTATGCAACTAGGGTTAAATATAGGAGGGCATGTGTTTGAGTCAGACCTATATGTGTTGCAATATCCGGGCATAGGGATTATTCTAGGAGTTGATTGGTTGAGTAGATATAAGGCTATCATAAATATGGAGTCATCCACCATATCATTGAAAGTTTCTGATGGACAAAGAATAGTTGTTCTTTGTGAGGCAAATAAGAATAGAAGTATAACCAACCTTTTTACATTGTCTAATGCAAAACCCATGCCTGCATTAGAAGAAATCCCCATAGTGAATCAATATGTTGATGTGTTTGGTGAAGTGAGAGGAGTTCCAAACCACATGCCAGTTGAGTTTTCAATCAAAATAATTCCAGGAGCTAGCCCAATGGTTAAAAGACCAACCAGAATGGGGCCTAAGGAGTTGATGGAACTAAAAAAGAAATTGGTTGAACTAGAAGAAAAAGGTTTTATTAGATCCAGTAGCTCATCATGGGGAGCACCAGTAGTTTTTGTTAAGAAACAAGATGGATCCCTTAGGTTATGTATTGACTATAGGGAATTAAATAAAGTCATAGTTAGAAATAAATATCCCTTACCAAGAATTGATGATCTCTTTGATCAATTGAGTGGTGCAAAAATATTTTCTAGGCTTGATTTAGCTTCAGGGTTTCATCAGATGAAAGTAGAAGAGGAAAGCATTAAATATACAGCCTTTAACACAAGATATGGACTTTATGAATTTTTAGTAATGCCATTTGGTTTGACAAATGCTCCTTCCTATTTTGTTGATTTGATGAATAGGATTTTTAGAGAATACTTGGATAAGTCGGTATTGATATTTATTGATGACATACTAATTTATTCTAAGTCAGTTAGAGAGCATGAAAATCATTTGCATATGGTATTCAAGAAACTGAGGCAGGAAGACTTAAAAGCCAAAATTTCAAAATGCACTTTTTGGCAAAATGAAGTGAACTTTCTAGGTCATATTATATCAGAAAAAGGAATATCTGTGGATCCCAATAAAGTCATTGCAGTGCAAGCTTGGAATAGGCCTACCAATGTCACTGAGGTCAGATCATTCATGGGAATGGCTGGTTACTATAGAAGGTTTATAAAAGATTTTCCAAAAATTTCAATCCCATTAACCAGATTGACTAGGAAAAATAAAGTGTTTACTTGGACTGTAGAGTGTGAGAAACCCTTTGGAAAATTAAAGGAAGCACTAGTACAAGCTCCAATCCTCAAGGTACCTGAAGGAAATGAAAACTTGGTGGTGTATACTGATGCAAGTGGACAAGGGCTTGGGGCAGTATTGATGCAACAACATCAAGTGATAGCCTATGCTTCTAGGCAATTGAAACCAAGTGAGGTAAGATATGCTACTCATGACCTTGAATTAACTGCTATAGTGTATGCTCTTAAGCTATGGAGACACTACTTATTAGGGGCAAGGTTTGAAGTTTACACAGACCACAAATCACTTAAATATTTATTTTCACAAAAAGAATTGAATATGAGGCAGCAAAGGTGGATTGAACTCTTAGCCTCATATGACTTTGAAATATTATATACCCCTGGTAAGGCTAATAAAGTAGCAGATGCCCTAAGTAGACAACATGCTAAAGTGGCTAGATTAATGATAGAAGAGTTTAACACTTTATCATTATTAACTGATTTAGAGATAGAAAGTAATAATGTAGAAAACATGAGCCTATGCAGTGAGCATGTAGAAATGGGGAGGTTAAGCTTTATCACTCTGGAATCAGAATTGAAAAACAAAATTGTAAAGTTACAAGACCAAGATCCATTTTTGTTTAAAAAGAAAACTCAGATGTTAAATGGTGAAGCAGTGGAAGGTTTTCAGTTGAATGATCAAGGCCATTTGAAGAAAGGAAAAAGAATATGTGTTCTAGCAATTGATGAGTTGAAGCAAGAAACCTTGGATGCTTACCACAAAAGCAAATATACTATACACCCAGGAAGCACAAGAATGTATCACAACCTCAAGAGGGATTATTGGTGGAGTGGTATGAAGAGTGTAGTAGCAACCTATGTATCTAAATGTATGGTTTGCCAATAGGTGAAGGCTGAGTATCAAAAACCCTCAGGGATGCTTCAACCTTTGCAAATACCACAGTGGAAATGGGAAGACATATCAATGGATTTCATTGATGGTTTGCCTAGAACTAGGAGGGGAAATGATAGTATTTGGGTAGTGGTTGATAGGTTAACCAAGTCAGCCCACTTTATACCAGTAAAATCAGAAAGAAATGCAAGTACACTAGCCCAGTTGTTTATTAAGGAAGTAGTCAGACTGCATGGTATACCAAAGACTATAGTAAGTGATAGAGATACCATCTTCACTTCAAATTTTTGGCAGAGTTTTCACAAGGCAATGGGGACTGATTTATGCTTAAGCACAACATACCATCCTCAATCTGATGGCCAAACAGAAATTATGAACAAATTGCTTGAAGACATGTTAAGAGCTTGTGTATTGGATTGGGGAGGAAGTTGGGAGGATCATATCCTTTTAGCCGAATTTGCATACAACAATAGCCATCATAGTAGCATAGGCATGGCACCCTTTGAAGCTCTCTATGGGAGACCATGTTTATCACCCTCAAGTTGGCTTGAATCTGGGGAAAAAGTGGTCTTAGGACCAGAAAATGTGAAGGAAACTTCTGAGAAGATAGCTTTGATCAGAAAAAGAATTGCTTCTACCCAAGATAGGCAAAAGAAATATGCAGATCAAAGAAGGAAGGCAGTACAATATGATGTTGGAGATTATGTATTTATCAAAATATCACCCATGAAAAAGGTTCTAAGGTTTGGGAAACAAGGAAAGTTGATTCCTAGATATATAGGGACATATAAAATTTTAGAAAGAATAGGAACTGTAGCCTATAAGCTAGAGTTGCCAGAAGAAATGAGAGCAATGCATGATGTTTTTCATGTGTCTCAACTTAGAAGATGGGTTCGTGATAAAGAGGCAATCCTAGAATCCTCTAAGGATGTACAGATTGATCCCAGGATTATCTATGAAAAGGAGCCAGTGGGCATAGTTGCTAGAGAAATCAAGAAATTGAGAAACAAAGAATTAAACTAGTAAAAATGCAATAGAGTCTTGACCCAAATGATTGCACATGGGAAGTGGAAGATAAAATCAGAAATGATTACCCACAATTATTTGACTGAATAAAAGGTATAATATATACACTGATGAATGTTTAGATTGAATTGCATTGTGATTTTTGTTTTGATATGCCTAGAGTTTAAATCAAATGATTGGCTTGAGAATGGTTTGAGATCAGAAAAGTTGATTTTCTGGATAAATGATATTTAAGTTAAGTATGAGAGAATTATGGGACACAATTCCTAAAAAGGAGGGGTATATGTGATAACCCTGATTTTGTGAGCAATTTCATGATTTAAATTAGTATATGTTTGTTTAAATTGCATTGAGAAAAATAGAAATGGAAACTGATTGCAAATGTATGGCTTAAGCATGTACATGTGCACAAGACAGTGCACACACATGCACACATTTTTCTAGTTGATAAAATAGGCAACAGTTAATATATATGTTAGGATAAATAAGAAAACAAATATATATATAGGCAGAAATAGTAAATACATGCAGAAAGTATAAGATAGTTAAAATTATTTAAAGAAAGAAAAATAAAAAGACTTAGGCAAAAATAGGCATACATATGTACACAGGCAAGCATTGCAGGTAAAAGAAAAAAAAGAGAAAAACAAAGCTTGCATGGATATGGTATGAACCCTTAAATAAACACTTTATCCTTTTCCAGCAATTCTTTTTGCTTAGGAAAATTAAAGTCATGCATATAACATGACCCGGGGTAAGATTAAAAGAATAAGGTTTATTTTCTGGAAAAATACAACAAGGACCACATACCCTTTTCTTTTTATAAATCAAGTGTAAGGCAGATCATATTATGGGGTAAAACTGACATTGGGTAATTCCATAAAACCCTAGTAATAGCCAGGGTTTATATAAGGAGGCTTAGTGTAGTGAGATCATCCACATTTGCTCTTCATAACCTAAAGGAAAAATAAAAACATAAGGCAGAGAAAATAAGGAGCACCGGCCATTAGAGTTAGAGGAATGCAGAGGATCAAAAGAAAAGAAAGGCTTAGGAAAAAGGAATTAATGTGAGTAACCTCACTGAAAACTTTGGCATTCAGTCCTGAATATTGAGGCAGCCTATTTGAATTAATAATTCACTTTTGCAAGTTATGTTCATTTTATGATTTGATGACTTTGGTTTGTTAATGATCTATTCAAGTGTAAAACCCTTCATAGTGATTTACCCAAAAAAATAAGAGTCATGGATTTCATGTTTAAAAAGTTTATCTATGCTGTGAATTAACTTTGAGATGGAGTGATGCAGCCCAGACTGATGAAGTCTTAGGTCGCGAGCGACCTAACGTGCTGTTAAGTCGCGTGCGACCTAACGAGGAAGATAACGAGCTAAAACAGGGGAATAGGTCGCTGGAACGACCTAGCGAACTAAAGCCAATCTCTTATCACCCGGGTTCCTTAGGTCGCTCTCACATGCCGCTTTCTTTAGGTCGCGAACGACCTACCATAAGTCGGGAAGTTAGGTCGCGGGAAGATAGTTCGCTCGACCATATGTCGCTCCAGGAGTTTTAGGTCGCGAACGACCTATCTTAAGTCGTGCAGTCTTTAGGTCGCTGAAGCAGATTTTCCTATGCCGCTTTCTTTAGGTCGCGAACGACCTATCTTAGGTCGCTGCTGCCATGTTCTTAGGTCGCTGTTGTCGTTTGTTCTTAAGTCGCTCAATGTTGTTAAGTCGTTCAATGTTATGTCGTTTGTATGTTGTAATATGATGTGTGTTGTAACGTGTTTCTTATGTCGCTTTGTTTTAGGTCATAGGTCGCGATCAATGTTAGGTCATGTATGTTGAGTCATTTCTGTGTTAGGTCGTTCACGACCTATGTGTTGTGATGTAAGTGTGGAGTTGTAAACCGCCTATAAATATGGGTGTAGCGTCATTTGTAAACTTTGGTTGATTTTGAATAAAACTTTGTTTGAGTGCTTTGTGCCTCTTTCTCAAATTGGTAGTTGAGTGTGATCTCCTATCTCCACCTTCGGTTATTCGAGTGCGCTCGAATCAACGATTGTTGAAGCTGATTCATGGAATCTAGTGCGCTAGATCAACGTCGAAGAATCATAGATCTTTAAACACGGTATCGTGCGTGATCAACGTGTTTGAGATAGCTAGAATCCGGCATCTTTGGATCAACGGATTTGGGCCTTTGGTATTCTTCAATTCACCTATTGCTACTTTCATCGTCATATTCATTTTTGATTATTCCGCTGCTGCATCATGGAGTGATCTCTTTTTTATGGGTTTTCTTCATAAAGTTATTTATTAAATCCCAGAGTTCATGTTGTAGATATATGGTCTGAAAATGGAAGGAAATATGGGGCTGTAACACTGTGTTGTTGCTTATGTCTCATGTTAACTGAAACAAAGGAAAATGTAGAAGTGCAATGTTATACATGTGCTGAGCTTCTAAGTTTTATGAACTACCCAAATCAAAATATATACTTATGGTTTAGCCAGATCTTCAAGATTAATAAGGATCTGATTGAACCAGAGGTAAGAGGAGATAACCAGTAAACTATTTATGTCCATATGTTTATAACTTGATCCATTGAAACCCATAGGGAATATAGTATGCTAAGAAATCACATCTGTTTTCATGATTAAAAGTTTGCTTCTGAGAATAGGACTTACCAATCTCTGGATGAATACATGTTGGTTGATTTGTTTATTTTTCTCCGATTGAAAAGTGAGATGCAGAGGGGATTAGCACTATTATGAAAAAGGAAACAACACTTAGTAATTTAACTAAGGACTTTGGATCTTAGGGCTACAAAATAGAGCTTGGCAAGGTGAACATTGCAAGCTCACACATGGTATGTTTATACCTAGGGGCCTGAGTGTGCTGGGTTAACAGAGAAATGTCCCAGGAAGTGTGTGGTTTAACAAGAGAAAGTAGCTAAAGACCATATGACACTTGATAGTGAACAATAGAAATAGGTTCAGGTGAGGCTTGGGTGAAGTCCCTGATGGCCAGTAAATTTGTAAAGGGGGCTTGATGACTGAATTGATGATTGCATTGGTTGGTTTATGATGTTTTATTGATGAATCTTATGATTGTTTTCTCTGAACTAAACCACTTGGATCATACATAATTTGTTTTGCACTGATATGAATGCACATGCCTCACAAAAACACGCACAAAGATGATACTGAGTTTCTTAATTCATTTAAAGTATTTGAATATAAATAAAAGTCATAAAAAAATCATGTTTTCAGGTAGATTACTCATACCAGACATTAGTCTGACCCTTGTGTGTTTATGCACCATTGGGTGTCTCATATTTGTATGAGGCAGTTCATGGTGATTATGTAGAAAAATAGGAATTTCATTGATCAAGCTTTGGATGAGTTAGCTGCATAGGGAATTGGATGCAATATTTACAGATTTGCTAAAGTTAAAATAGATGTTTATGCCAAATTTATGTTAAGCTATGTTGTTTAAGTTGTTTAGAAAAACCAATGTATTGTTATTTACTGTTTTGTAAGTATTGGACTTAAATGGGTGTTTCAGCTGAAACTTATGGGTTTTATTTTGAAAATGTTTCACTAAGTAATGAAGCTTTTCAAGCTTTCTGACTAATTATTTTATAATGATAGGAAACCTGAGATTGTAAGGATTTATATACTAAATGAACAACTAGGTATTTGGCATGAAAAATTCATGTTTACAGATGATAGAAAATCTAGCAAATAAAGGCTTTGAGTTGCTTTGAAAAGAAAACAAGATAACATGTATCTTGATAAGAAAAGTGCAAACTGAATATGGCTAACATGACCTTTTATTTAAGCCTGGGTTAAGCCAGCACTAAAAAGTTTTAAACTCAATTTATAGTAGAGTGTTACAATCCAAATATAGGGCAGATTCAGTCACTTTTGAAAACAAGAAGAAGTAAAAATTAAACACTTAAAGCTTCCTCTGACACACACATGCACAGGAACATGCACACACATGCACAAGCAAGAGCACAGTTCATACAGTAACAAAATTATGGAAATACAAGTAAAATGCCAAGTCTTTAGATATGAAACCAATAGTATGCAATAATCTAAGCACATTTGGAAAATCTGGTTTTTGAAACACAATTGCTATATGGGGATTATTTCTTTAAAGTGATTCCCAAACAGATTTTACTTACAAACTTTTATACTCCGATTCAAGTAAAAAGTAGCTTATATGTCTTCATATATGTAAGTTTAAGATGATCTAAGCAAACCAATATTCTTATTGGAATAAAGATCCTGGATAGAAGAAAATATTAGAGTATAATATTTTCTTGATTAAATGGCCACTGTATGTAAAAAAAAAATTAAGTGGGTCATTTCATAAATCAATGCCAAAGCAAAGATATATCACCAAAGGCAAAGGAAACATACCCCAAAAGGCAATACAACATAGTAAAACACATATCACTCGAGCGGTGACGAAGGACCAACTCCAAAAGTGACATATAAATCATCAGAAAATTGCACGTGCACGACTAGAGTCGTTATCTCCAAGTACTGTAGTTTTGTGGTACCACAGGCCCAGGGGCAAAACTCATGATTGGTGACACCCCGGGGGGTAAATGCCCAAAGGCACGCACCAATAATACTGCTCACATGAGCAAAATGTCCAGAGACCGCCAAAAGGCAAATGACCCAAAGGTCCAGTACTGGCCGCCAACAGGCAAATGTGTCGGAAACATCTAGAAAGGAATCTGAAAAGGGTTAACGCAATGTCCCATACCACTGGTTCGTCCTAATCGGTTTACTTACCTTCAGCCAACTCCACACTCAAAACAGAAAACAAAAGTTTATCTCATATCATCGATAAACTGCGCCAAAAGGCAAAACGATCAATCGAAATGGTCGGGGATTAACCGGAAAGAAAATACGCTCGGTTCCATAGGCCGGGGTTTTTCCCAACCGTTTCTCCACTTCGCTTGAAGTGCACAAAAGTGAGTGTTGAATTTTGTTCTAGAAAATAGTTGCGGAAAACGTATTTTTATTTGGACTGAAATCGCTTTTAAAACATCCTTTTAAAAATTCTCCTATTATGGAGTAATTAATTTAATAATTAAAATAATACTACATAATAGTTTCGAAAGCCATTTCAAGTGAAAAATCCTTTTAAGACATTTTTACGAAGTCCGTGCATGAAATCCAGAGACAAATCTCAAGAAATCGATAAATCTAGAAAAAAACTCAAAAATATTCCAAGTGTTGGAAAAATAGGCCAAATATTGCTGCGAACCCTTGTTCGGAAAAATATTCGGACTAGCAAACTAAATCCAATTGTCATGAAGATTCGCAGGAATGTAGTCCAACATTCCTACTTCAAGTTGCAAAAAGAATCACTCGATTCCGACTTGAAACGAAGGCGTAGCGACGTTCCAAAGTCGGACTCAGAAACATGAAATGCACTGTTTTGCACAGCGATCTGGGTTCAACTCTGACAGGAAATTCGAAGGGTCTAATGAACTCAGATGATGACCAAACTTTCCAAATATGGTTTCGTAACTCCATCTTTCCAACGAGACCAAAATCGTCAAATTCCGACAAAGGACGTAGCTGTGGCGGAGTTACGAAGTTGCAACCCTGAACAGAAACAGGGTAATAAAACACAGCTGAAGGAATATTTGCTCAAGCCCAAACGGGCTTTAAGCCTGGAACAGCAGCCCCAGCCCATTCGGGCTGGGTAATTAAATTTTGTTCCATTAAAAAGAAGTGAATATTAGGCACGCATCCTTAAAACAGAACTTAATTCAAAGCGGATCCCTGTGATAAAAAGTATACTTTCTACGTCCCTGTTTTTGGTTTCCGCCTATTTTTTCCCCAAATTACCCCTACGCTTCACTGTCGAGCTCCTGTTCTTCTTCTTCAGTTTCTTCTGATCAAATGAAAAACCGAGCCGAGTCTATAAACTATGAGAATCAAGAAATTAAATTGAAGACTCTACAAAATCAAAGGTTTATTTTTCGATTTAAATGAAAAACTACAATTAAATTGAAGACGAATCAAGCTTTTTTACAAAATATGAGATTATTATTAGTTGCAGTTATGAATAATTGCAACAGGTTCTTTTTTTGGATTAAATGATTTTACATGGATAATTGCTGATAAGAATGCAATTATTCTGAATATTTGCAAAAATAAATGCAATTATTGAGAATAATTGCCGATAACTATGCAGTTATTATGAATAATTGCAGAGACAGATGAGTTTAGAATTGAAATGATTTTACAAGAAAAATTGCTGATAAGAATGCAATTATTTTGAATATTTTCAAAAATAAATGCAATTATTGAAAATAATTGCAAATAAATATGCAACTATTACAAATAATTGCAGAGAAAGATAAATTTAGGATTAAAATGATTTTACATGAATAATTGCTAATAAGAATGTAATTAAGAAAGATGAATTTCGGATTGAAATAATTTTACATGAATAATTGCTGATAAGAATGCAATTATTTTGAATATTTGCAGAAATAAATGCAATTGTTTGAGAATAATTGCTGAAAACTATGCAATTATTATGAATAATTGCAGAGAAAGATGAATTTAGTATTGAAATGATTTTGCAAGAAAAATTGCTGATAAGAATGCAATTATTCTGAATATTTGTAGAAATAAATGCAATTGTTTGAGAATAATTGCTGAAAACTATGCAATTATTATGAATAATTGCAGAGAAAGATGGATTTAGTATTGAAATGATTTTACAAGAAAAATTGCTGATAAGAATGCAATTATTTTGAATATTTTCAAAAATAAATGCAATTATTGAGAATAATTGCTAATAAATATGCAACTATTACAAATAATTGCAGAGAAAGATAAATTTAGGATTAAAATGATTTTACATGAATAATTGCTAATAAGAATGTAATTAAGAAAGATGAATTTCGGATTGAAATAATTTTACATGAATAATTGCTGATAAGAATGCAATTATTTTGAATATTTGCAGAAATAATGCAATTATTGAGAATAATTGCCGATAACTATGCAGTTATTATGAATAATTGCAGAGACAGATGAGTTTAGAATTGAAATGATTTTACATGAATTTAGAATTGAAATGATTACATGAATAATTGCTGATAAGAATGCAATTATTCTGAATGTTTGCAGAAATAAATGCAGTTATTGAGAATAATTGCTGATAACTATGCAATTATTATGAATAATTGCAGAGAAAGATGAATTTAGGATTGAAATGATTTTACATGAATAATTGCTGATAAGAATGTAATTAATCAGAATAATTGCAGAAATAAATGCAATTATTGAGAATAATTGCTGATAACTATGCAAATATTATGAATAATTGTAAAGAATGATGAATTTAATCTTCATAATTGAACTAAAATTCTTTATTTTGTTATTTATAGTTATAAATGTCTAGTTTTGTATTGAAATGCTTTTATATAAATAGTTGCCGATGAGCATGCAATTAATCAGAATATTTTACAGACATACATGCAATTATTAAAGATAATTGCAGATTTATATGCAAAATTTGCAAACAATTCAGCAATTATATGCAATAATTGATGACATGCCTGCAAGTATACGCAATAGTTGCAGACAATTCAGCAAGTATATGCAATAGCTGTTGGCATTTGAAGAAAAATCGATAATGTTTAAAATTTGCAGAATTCTCCGCAAATATATGGAATAATTGCACTCTTACCTTAAATTTGTTTTTTTGGTATCAACAATGGATCTCATTTTAAAGATCATCAAATTTGTGATTTTTTGGTGACAACGGTATGCTGATCTGATTTTTCTACATAAAGTTATACGTGTTTGAAATGTTAAAAACGTAAAGGGTATTTTGGTCTTTCTGCGCGCGCGAATTTGAAAACAGGGACCGAAAATGTAAGTTAAGTTTGGCAAGGATTTTTTCTCTATTTTGAAACTTATCAGGGATGTGAGCCAAACTTCCGAATTACACATTATACTAATTTCACCTCTGCTCTAAAGAATTCATATTTTAATATAACAAACTTCAAAATCAAAAAAATACTTATTGAAGGAAAGTTGTCTACTAAGTGTAAGATTTTCAACAATATGAAGTTCATCAAAATTGGACTTAGTATGAATGAGATATTACGATTACAATTCTCAGATTTGTAAATTCACTGTCGCTGTCATTTATTCTCAAGACAGCGACAAATAAATGAGGTTTCGACTCTCTTAACCTCAGAATTTTACAAAACACAAAACATGAAAGTTATAAATTAGTTTCTAAGTTTTTCAGAAAGTTCAAAATCATTCAATTCTGACTAGTGGTTCAAAAGTTATGACCAAAATAGTTTCAGTTTTATCCATAGAGCAAATATGTGTATCGCTCCTGGGAAGATAGTAGAAAAATAAATTTTTGACCTAGTTAACCTCAAAACTACAGAAAACTCACTGAACAAAAATTGTAGCATATGTTTTAAGCTTTCCGGAACATCCAAAATTATCTAATTCGGATCAAAAACGAGAGAGATATAGGCAAAACAATATCAGATCAAAACTCAGGATAACTTGTTAAAGACAGAATTGGTCTTCTGTCTTTGAATGCATTTCAGGTCATCTAAATGGCAAAATATCAAAATATAACTTGAAGAAAAAGTGTTCCTTATTGAATCTAGTTTGCAGCACAGAAAACCTGACCAAAAACGGAAGAGTAATGAAGAAGTTATGCCTGATTTCGTTTCAGCTACAATTCCAAAACGAAAATTACAGAAGCATCAAGTAAAAAAAGGGATTTAGCTAGCAATTTTATCTCAGCCAATGCAAGAAAAATATGCACAAACACTTGGCGTGCACTCCAAAAGCTAGAGAGAGGAGATCAAGAGGCTTCATAACGAAATAAACCAAAAACCATGTATTAAAATTTAATTTCAGAAATTAGAATGAAGATTAGATAGTGATTAGAGAAGGATTGCTTTACCTTTTAGCTTGTATTAACCTAGATTAGCTATGTGGAGAGGAAAATGGATCTTCTACCAAATGGAGGCCATTAATTAGGCTTTTAGGAGGTGTTTAGGGTTTGAGGAAATTATGAAGAGGAGGGTTAGGGTTTAGGGTGGGTTTAAGATAATATATAGAGGTGGGTAATGGGTTTGGTTTCACTAATTGACCCAGTAAGAGAAGTGGCATCCTAATGTTCACTAAAACTATTTAATGCTTCATTAGCCAACTAAAACCCACCATTATAAAACCACCCATTTTTTTTTCAAATAACTTTATTTTAAAGAAATTAGCCTATCCAAAAAAATCCATTTTTAGCTCCATTTAAATTAAAATCATAATTTTAATTTATTATTCGGTAATTGCAATCTCGGGTTGTTACAGACTCCCCCCTTAAGAAAATTGCATCCTCGCAATTTCTTAAATATAGAAATCGTCTATAACCTCTAATCCACCGAAGAAACAACAGAAGATAAATATAGATGCTCACCCGTACCCGAAGATGAAAGAAAACTAGGATAAGTACGCTCGATAAATTCTCTGGTCTCCCAAGTGCAATCCTTAGGATTGGATGACCATTGAATTTTCACAAGTGGAACCTCTTTGTTTCGAAGGCGTCTGACCTCCGAATCAAGCACACGGAGTGGTTGCTGCTCCCAAGATAGATCGGGTGAGATTTCCAAATCTGGCACGATATGCGGCTCGATAATAGAATCAGGATCGCGCACACACTTGCGAAGCTGAGAGACATGGAACACATCATGTATTTCAAAGAAATGAGCAGGTAGAGCCACACGATAAGCAACAGGGCCAATGCGTTCCGTGATAGGAAATGGTCCGACATAGCGAGGAGCCAATTTCCCTATAGAACTGAAACGCACAACCCCCTTCATAGGAGATATCCGAATATAGACAAGATCACCAATAGAGAACTCAAGAGGCTTCCTACGGTTGTTCGCGTAGGATTTCTGGCGGTCCTGCGCCTCTTTCATTCTTTGACGGATAAGAGTAATCATCTCAGAAGATTCTCGAACTGAATCTGGACCAAGAATGAGTTTCTCGTCGGATTCTAACCAACACGAAGGAGAGCGACATGACCTTCCGTAAAGAGCTTCGAAAGGAGCCATGCCAATACTGGACTGATAGTTGTTATTGTAGGAGAACTCCACAAGTGGTAAGTGGTCCTCCCAACAACCCCCGAAATCAAGAATACAACAGCAAGAAGATCCTCCAATACACGATTCACCCTCTCAGTCTGACCGTCCGTCTGAGGGTGATAAGCAGTAGAAAAGTTCAGCTTTGTTCCTAAAGCTGACTGTAGACACTTCCAGAAGTGGCTAGTGAACAAAGCGTCTCGATCACAAACGATAGAGCTAGGAATGCCATAAAGTTGGACGAATTCTTTCAGGTAGAGCTTGGCCAACTGAGGTGCAGTCCGAGTGGACTTAATCGGAATAAAATGAGCCGATTTGGTCAAGCGATCAATAATAACCCAGACAGAAGTATGGCCCGACCTCGATCGAGGTATACCATCGATGAAATCCATAGATATCTGATCCCATTTCCACAATGGAATCTCAAGAGGCTGAAGAAGACCGGATGGACGCTGATGCTCGGCCTTGATCTGTTGACAAGTCATGCAACTGCTCACATAACTTGCAACATCTCTCTTCAAACCTTCCCAATAATATAACCGACACATATCGGCATACATCTTACTTGAACCGGGATGAATGGTGTACTTAGTGCGATGACACTCGTCCAGAATGTCACGCCTAAGCGATAGATCAGATGGTACCAATATACGGTTCTTCCTACGAAGACACCGATGAGAATCAATAGAATAATTCAGCAAAGCCTCATCACTGGACCACGACTCAAGAAGATGGATAAGATGCAAAAAGTCTGGATCCTACCGCTGAGCATGGGCAATGCGATCTATTAAAATAGGTCGAGCTTCCAAACTGGACAATAAGATTGGAGAATCAAAAGATGGAGCTCAATCTCGAATATCGCACATAGAAAGAGTCTCAAGAATATCCCACTCGGCTATCATCATAGAAACTACTGCCGAGTGTTTGCGACTGAGCGCATCAGCCACACGATTACCCTTACCAGGGGTATACTGAATATTTAAGTCATATGAGGTGAGAAACTCAAGCCATTGCTATTGCCTCATATTGAGATCCTTCTGGATGAATAGATACTTCAGTGACTTGTGATCGGTGTACAGAATGAAACGTTCGCCCAATAGATAATGATGCCACGTCTTCAAGGCAAAGACGATGGCTGCTAACTCAAGATCATGAGTAGGATAGCGAACCTCATTCGGACGCAGTTGCCTAGAAGCGTAAGCAACTACCCGATCCTTCTGCATAAGCACAGCACCAAGCCCGCTTCCACAAGCATTGGTGTAGACAACAAGATCATGGTTTCCCTCTGGAACCACTAGAATAGGAGCATGAGTGAGAAGTTCCTTCAGTCGCTGAAAGTAAGCTTGACACTTATCTGACCAGATAAAGCGAACACCCTTACGAGTCAGGCTCGTAAGCGGAAGAACAACACGAGAGAAATTCTTGATGAAACGATGGTAATAACCTGCGAGACCAAGGAAGCTGCGAATCTCATGCACATTCTTAGGCTACTTCCAGTTCTGAATGGCTTCGATCTTGGAAGGATCGACAGATATGCCCTCAGAAGATACCACATGGCCTAAGAACTTGACCTTGCTCTCCCAAAAATGGCACTTGGAGAACTTGGCCTTAAGCTGATGCTGACGAAGTGTATCCAAGATGATCCTCAAATGATGAGTATGCTCTGCCTCGGATTTAGAATAAATCAGAATATCGTCGATGAAAACCAGAACGAACTTATCAAGATATTTTTGGAATACTCGATTCATCAAATCGATGAAGAATGCTGGTGCGTTCGTCAAGCCGAATGGCATGACCAACCCTCAAAGGAACCATAACGAGTGCGGAAAGCAGTAAGCGGAACACTATCTTCCACGACTCGGAGCTGGTGAAATCCGGTGGCGTGGTCGAGCTGGGAAAAGACCTTCGCACCGTTTAACTGATCGAACATATCGTCAATCCGTGGCAATGGATAACGATTTTTGATGGTCACCTCATTAAGCTTGCGATAGTCGATGCAAAGCCTAAGGGAGCCATCGGGCTTCTTAACGAAGACCACTGCAGCACCCCATGACGAAGAACTGGACCGAATAAACTGCTTCGCCTCGAGCTCAATCAACTGCTTCTTGAGTTCTTCATTCTCTTTAGTAGACATCCTCGTGGAAGGACGACTAACTAGATGAGTGCCTAGAATGAGATCAATGCGGAATTCAATAGCCCGCTTTGGCGGTAGGCTCGATACTGGTTTGAAGATATCGGGGAAATCCCGAACAACTGGAATATGAGATATGTCCATATCATCATCTCGTGAATCAATAGCAAATAGAGTAGCTTTGGAAATTTCAACATCCCGAAGAACAAGAGCTAATGGAGCGGACGAGTCAGGATGACGAAGGAATAATACCCGCTTCGAACAAATAATCATGGCGTCATACTGAACTAGCAAATCCATACCGAGAATCATATCAAAACCCAAATGAGCCATAACGTGCAGATTCGCACGAAAAGAAAAACCACATAGATCGATGTCAACATTCTCACATAAAAGGCTGAGGGTCGTGGATCCACCAATTGGATTCACAATCCTCAGAGAGGTAATCGTACAAGAAACATCCATAGACAAAATATCAACTAGTTCCTTTGATATGAATGAGTGAGAAGCACCTGTATCAAAGAGAACTCTAATAGATCTACCATGAAACAAAATAGAGCCTTCAAGAACGGAAGGATGCATACCTCGAGGCTGATCAGAATCGGTAGAAGCCTTGGCAGCATTAAGCTTGTCGGGCTTAGCACTAGTAGGAGCAACTGGACAAGTAGTAATGCGGTGACCCTCCCTTTTACAATAGCGGCAAAAGAGGGGTTTGGGACACTCCCTAATCATGTGATCCGGAGAATCGCAGTTGAAACACTTCCTCACGGGACGTGTTCCACTGGGCTGAGACTGAGTCTGAGGCTGAGTGTGAGCCTGAAGCTGAGCGGTAGTGTTGCCAGTCTTCTTCTTCTTCTTAAAGAACTTGGACTTCTGAAAAGGGCCACGCTTCTGGTTGGAGTTCTTGAAGCCTCCACCATCATCACTATCCTTCTCCATCTCGACTGACTCAAGATGAAGTGCCGCGTCTACAAGCTCGTCAAATGGAAGCTTGAGCTGAAGCATGAGCTGCTTCTTCAGATACTTCTTCAACCTTCCACAAACTTGAGGTTCTTCTTGTGTGGTGTGCTGATGAACTCGAGGCCATACTTGGAAAGGGCCTCAAAAGAAGAAACATAGTCTGAAACGGATTACTTCCCTTGCTTAAGATCAATAAAGCGGCGAGCAAGGGAGTTCTTCTTAGACTTTGGGACGAACTTGAGCAAAAACCGCTCACGGAAATGATCCCAAGTAAGTGTGGTCTCATCAGTCTCAGAGATAAGGAGCTCGTACCAATCCAAGGCACAGCTCTGAAGCTGACTGGAAGCAACAAGAACGCGGTCATGGTCTGGGATAGCCATGCGAGTAAAAACACACTCGCATACACGAATCCAAGCCTGAACCTCAAGAATAGTCTCGGAGTCACTGAACGGCCTCCCTTCGAGATGAGTAAAATCACTGCAGAGACGCGCAAAGGCTGACTTGCGCGGAACCTCGGTAATTGGAGCTGGTGACTGAGTATGAGACTGAGAATTCCGAACCAGCTCCATGATCTGGTCGGTGGTCATATACATGCCCTCCGGTTGTGAGTTGCTGGGCTGCCCAGCTGTACCGGTCTGACGCGTGGTTCTCCCCCTTCCGGACATACTGAAAGTTAAAAGGAGATAGAGTTATGCACGATTTAATGATAGATAATTCATTAAAGAATACTACGGAATATAAACGAATTCCTACATATATTCCTAACTTATCTATCAAAAGACACCAGGAAGAGATTTATTTAATTTGGACCATTCAATTTGTATTGTACTACGTGTCTGTCCTGTGTTTATTATGCTTATTCCTGAACCTCGCTCTGATACCAACTGTAACGCCCCACTCCTAGACCCACTCTAGCAAAGAGTATTACGGGGTAATACCGTCTGCTAAAGCGGAGAATGGAGTGTAATGGAAGCGACCATGTGTAATCAAGCTATAACTATCTACTGAATACGTCGAAATGTGGTATCTATAAATATTTATAATGAAATTACAATGGCTAAAGATCTATCAGAACAAACATAATAACTAAATGATAAAATCATCACAGAACAGAATAACATAACAGACGTAGAGTCTCAGAACAATACATAGTCAATACAGATCCAAATATATCGTAAGTAGGTATAAGCCACTGCTCACACGTGTGAGTCAAAAATATGTACAGATAAGTCTGAATAACAAAGTAGCATAAAGCGGACAATAAGAAAGCTATCTAACAGCATAGCAGATAAGTCCAAAGTGGAAGCACAGAGCAAGCTAAGTCCAAAGACCTAACCTGAAACAACTCGGTCTGACCCGAGCATAAAACACTCGGGTCAGGCTAGCTAAATAATCAGTTAGATAAACTGAGATATAATAATGCGGTAACATAGATGTTAACGCAGAAAATTGAACGCTAACACCCGGTGTGTGTAATAGAGTCGTGAAAGCACCACCCGTTGGTACGGGAACAGAATACAGGCTGAAAATAGCAGTAAAACGGTAAAAAGACAACAGATTTATAGTGGTTCGGCCCGTAATTGAGCCTATGTCCACTTTATAGTCTTTTATTGCTGATTCTGATTACAAGATGATACAATATTCTTCAAAATGCAATTCAATTTGATCACAAAAACACCCTTGACTACTAGCTCAAACTTCAATGATGAAACTTGATGAACCCGTGTCGGATGTATGAAATTCCTCTCGAAGCTTGTTGTAGTGTCTTGAGTATTTGGAGATCTTCAAGTGTTGATTGAGTTGAGAGTTCGGCAGAGTAACGACGCTTCAAGAAATGATCGGCCAAAAGTCCCCCACTTGTTGGAGTTTGGGGGGTATTTATAGAGAGGATTTCTGAGCAGAAGTTTATCACCAAGTGATAAGTCGGCCGCGACCCAAGGTAGATCGTAGATCGCAAGTCGGTGGCGACATAAGGAGTCTGGCTTACTTCGGTTGCAGTTGATTCTTTCTAAGCGGGTTACCTAAGTCGTGTACGACTTATCATAAATCGTAGGTCAGTAACGACTTAAGGGATCACTCGAAAATGTAGCTTTTGACTTGAACGAGTTATTAGGTCGTAAGTTGGCGTGGAACATGTCTTTACTTCACTTTTCTTTAGCTCGTTAAGTCGTTTAGCTCTTAGGTCGTAACCTGTTAAGCCGGTCCACATCTTAGGTCGTAACTCTTAAGTCGACATGCTTTTTAGGTCGGTATGCCTTCTAGGTCGGCATGGAGTTAACTCGTTAGATTTCTTAGGTCGGTATGCCTTTTAGGTCGGCATGGAGTTAACTCGTTAGATTTCTTAGCTCGGTATGCCTTTTAGGTCGGCACATATCTTAAGTTGTCTCATTCCTTAGGTCGGAGGGGTTTAGATCGTTAAGTCGCAGCTTGTTAAGTCGTGAACAAAAGAGGATTAACATTTGCCCCTCGAAGTATACGCCTAAATCGTAGGTCGTGTGCTTCGAATCGTTTTAACCCGCTCTTTTGTTAGGTCGTGAGCGACATAGGGTAAGTCGTAGATCGTACGCCGTGTATGCCGACCCGCCTTCCAGTGTATAAATAGTTTAGGTCGTTTCCTCTTTTACTTCACCTATCCTATTATTCTGTTCAGCCATTAGCGACTACTCGAGCTCTCGAAGACGAATCTCATTACTCGATCATCTGTTCTCCTCAGCATTACATTGCGTAAGTGAATTCAACTAATATCCAAACGTGATTATCAATGAATCGAGGATCCCGTGTTCGTCGCCCTTAATCTGAGTTTGTTCATTATGCTTTATCACGAGTCATGTCGCATCCGATTCTCGACTTCATTTAGCCACTATGTCATTGTGATCCTCGAATATACTGCCGCATACTGGTTTCACGATGGACTTGGGATGATTGGATGATGTTGTGAGATGCGATTAGGAAACGTAACTTAGGGTTTTTGATAGGGGGTAGTTCGAAGTTACTGGGTTTATGGATCTCAAGTTGGCTGACGAGTTACTGAACTCCTCAATGGAGAGGAAGGTAATCGGAAGAAGGAGATAAGGTTTTGATTCGAGCAGGAAATAACTTGAAATCCCATCGGAGCCGACCCAAAATATTCACGATTTAATACTCTGTCCAGTTCAAGAACCCTTGCAACCTAACTTTTTTTTACGACCTAATTAGTTTGCAGCATAGGCCTTAAGCCGCGGCCGAGCTTGGACTTAGAGAAAATAGTGCTTTTCAGATTCGAAGCTTTCATATGTATTACGACTTAGAGTCAACGACTTAACCTAACTCGTAGCATCTCCTTTAGGTCGTGGACGAGCTTACTACTTGCATATTGTGACCTGAGGAATTTCCGACCCATGCTAAGTCGTGAACGAGTTAGAACTTGCATATTTTTCACTGCCTTGAACTTTAAGACTTGAATTGCCTGAACTTTGAACTTTGGACTGTTAAATTTTGTTGCACTCTTTTATAGATTATCTATAATTCTAATTGCCTGTTATAACATTTACAGATAACTGGGACGAATATACTGCCACTGACTGCCCACATCAAATGACAGATTAGTTGATAAAGAAAAAATCAAATTAAATGAACTGTATGAACGAAATGCTGTACAATAACCAATTCAAGTGAAGTATTAAAACAAAATCGTAATAGTCAACTGAAACTGATCTGTTTGCATTAACACTGCACTTGAATATTAACAAGTTCTGAAATCTCGTAATCGACCGATTATCGACTAGTTTAATTCCAGTTATGTTTACTTGTTATTTTTATTAGCTCTGCACAACACTTCACACTTTTTAGGAAACGTGCACCTTCTCGTTTGACCATCCAGTTGCTTCTGTAGAATGACTTCTCAACAAGAAGATGTGGCAGTTCAAACCGAAGAGGCCATTCCTATCCCTGTTCCATTAGCTGATCCTCCAGAACGAATCTCAACCACATTAACATATAAAGCTTTCCGTCAACTATGTACTTAGTTCGGCATTGCTGAGACGGATGCCATACTGCCTGAGAGGAGTAACACTGCTGTTATACCACCTCATGGTTTCATTGCTGTTAATCGCCACATGTGCATGAACAGAGCTATTCCTCCATTCAACGATTTCCTTCAACAGCTTATCTGCGATTATCAATTTCTCCCTTTCAGTTACATCCCAACGGATACGCCATTCTGATGGGACTTTGTGTGCTATTTAGGAGAATGTTGGATCGTCTCCCAAGTTTTGATGAAATTTGTTATCTGTGTTCTTTTGCCAAAAATAAAGATCATCCTTCTATCACGGTCGTGAGAAGTGCTAGAAACCGTAAGTTGATCATCGGTATCCCTGATAGTGTTCACGGTTTTCTAAGCCAGTTTTTCTACGTACGTTGTCCCTCGGGATTTTATGCCATCTGAAGAGTGGGAAGTATGACCATTTATCTTTTTCCTTTCCTTATGTTTTCTGAACTCTTCGAAGTCCGAATTGTCAAGTATTAACTTCTTTTTCTACTTTTTCAGCGCTCCCTCCTCCTTCTAGGGACCCTAGTCACAAAACAACCTTCGAGAGGCTTATGGCCGTGCCAGTTGAAGAGAGGAATGTTCAATTTCTACTGAAAGATGAGTTCTTCCATCAATTTGGACTCTTACATCCTTCCCGCTCTATTCAACCGCATGAAGTCCCTGATTCTCCAGCTAAGGCATCAGATGCCCCAGTTCCTGCTACAGAACCTTTACTGAAAGAAACCACCGCTGAGACTTCACTAGTAAAGTGTTCTACTTCTACTGACGTTGTAGGACTGTCTAGCAAGCCGACACTTGCTCCGATTATTGAAGAAGAAGAAACTTCTCAACATTTCGAGAAAGTTGATGATAAAGGAGCCATGGAAGAAAGCCCTGCAAAACACGATGGTGACGATACCTTTGAGGGGTTGAGTGATCTGATGATTACTTCACAGGAACTTTTCAAAGATGATATAACTAAAGCTACATCTCCTGCAACCGAAGCGACATCTGCTTTGCAGCAAACTTTGTCGGCTCAAAAATCAACCCCCGCTTCTCAATCTGTTATCACTCCCCAACCAAAGAGTGGTTTGTAGTTTGACGTGCGTAGTTCGCACATCACACACACTTAGGATGCTTAACACTTATACGCACTTAGACTTTTCTACTTGAAGATTTCTAAGACTTGTCTTTTTCTTCAATCTCAGGTTCTCCAATGGGGCGGCTCATATTACGACAACTTTCGGCGCTACGGAGGGCGCGATTCTTACGATTACGGACGCTATCTCCCCACTCGCAAAGAATCTGACGAAGAGCGAGCAGTTAGAAAAGCTCAAGAGAGGCGAGCTTACGAAGAGCAGCAAATAAGGAGAGACGATGACTCTCACAAAAGAAAATATCATGACGATAAAGGGAAGAGGCATGCTACCGACGACCCGAGTAAATGGGTTAGACTTAGTGAAAAGGACGCGTCTGCAATTTCCGAAAAGACTGACACTCCTATCTCTTCTGATATTCCGGCTGGCTCTCCTCCTTTAAAGAAATCCGACATCCAAGCGATCATCAACAGGCCCCAGTATCAGGTTAAAGATGGCCCTCCAATGCTTCAAAGCCGGTTTCCGAACTGGTGCTTAAAAGGAGTGCGCTTTGATTTAGATCTGGTCCCGATCGATAAACAAGCCATGCTTAGAAATCTTGATGTAGTTAAACTTTACATTGAGAGGATGTAGCAATGGCAAAAGCTTGTTGATGAACTCCAAAGAGTCAACCGTATGAATCTCGAAAACATGCTGACTCTGGAGAATGATAAGGCTGAATGGGATAAATGGTGCAAGCAGCACAACGCGGAGATGACGAGCATCGCGGATGACAATGCAAGGCTTGAATCTGAAGTCAAGCAACTTAAGGAATATCTCGCCTCTTCTTCTGCGTCGCATATTCAGAAAGAAGAAGTCTTTCAGAAGCAAGTGCGGGACGCAACGCTACGCAAAGAGATGCCGAAATGAAACTTGCAGCCGGACAACATATCACTGAAAAATACCACGAAGAAAACGCTCAACTGCGGGAAAAATTTCACTCCCAGAACGCAGAGATAGAAATGCTAAAAGCTAGGCTTCTTAAAGTTGAGAAGGAGCGTGATGACGCGGTTGCCAGACAAGTTACGGCCGAAGAGTCTCACGAAGCAACCAAAGCAAGCATTGACTCTACTTTATTCGACTTTTACATTCACAGCGTCTTGGGGCGCGGGAGTCTCTCATTCTTAGGACCAAAATATGAGACTACCCTAGCTGAAGTATGGGAGGCTGCGATTGATATGCTCGGGGGAGCTGGCTACGATGAGACGGTGCTTGAGGCAATTTATCTTGATGATGATGCTCGCACCGCTCTTGCTAGAGGAAAAGAGCAACTCGCTGAGGCTAGAGCTGGAACAGTGGCAGAAGAGCATCCAGAAAAGAAAATATCTTTAACTGCCCCTGTCCACACTTCGATTTCAACCGACGTTGATATCGTTGGTTCCAGCTCTCACTCTCCTCTTACTGCAAAAGACGTTGAGGCTAAGCCCGTTACTACCGAGTCTCCCCTTACCCAAATCGAAGAGAAGAGCCAAGAAGACACTGAGGCTGATAAATTTGAAATTGATTTGTCAAAACCGACTTCTCCAAGTAACTTCAAGTCAGATCTGGCTCAAGTGGATTATTCATTTGATTCAATTGATTTGGATGAATTTCTCGCTTATTACTTAAGTCCTGGTGATCCAATATCTTCTCTTTTTTCGGAGAATACTGATTTTGACTTCTTTTCTTCTGTAGCGGAAGCACCGAGCACTGTGCACTCTTATCCTCCTCCAGCTGTTCCTCCTCCAACTCTTCAGGTCACTCCTGCTTCTCAACCAGGATCGCAGGAAGAACAGATAGAAGCTCTCCAAGGCTTGGAGGATCCACTCGCTTCTCAAGAACAAAAAGCAAAAGGGACGGAGGACAGTGAGAAGACTCCGGAGCAGTCATTTGATGACGATACAAAACTTTCCAAGCTGCTGTCTCCGGGAAGCGAATCTTCTTCAAAGAGGAAAGGAAAGCGTGCACTAAAGAAGAAGAAGAGAAGTGCTTCAGCTGGGGAAGACAAAAAAGAAGAAGACCCAACCACTCCTCCTTCTCCATCCCGCCCACGCCGGATTCCGAAATTAGTCATCAAACCAACCGGGCAAGGGTACTAAAGGTGGGAAGAAGGAGTGATAAACTAGACTTTTAGGCTTCTTGTCTTGCTTTTTGCTTGTATCGACTGGAGATTGTGCGGGTACCGGTCCCCGCTTCTTTTTGTAATCTGCACAATGTAAAAAGTTTTCATAGTATTGAATAAAATAGCTATTTTACTTGTACAAATTCTTGTGTATGTGAGAATGCATCTGTTTCTCATTTTTAGTGTAGAATAAACGATTCTTTTTATTTGTACAAACTTTTTTATCTGTGTTTTAGAATGCATTTATTCCACATCTACTTTTCGTGATATTGCAATGAACTTGCGGTATGTTGCTTGCATATTACTTTTATTAATGTAACTGAATTGTATAGTGTTGCCCCCATACCACAAGTGCATTTCAACATTTCTTGCTTTTATGATACTCTTATTTCAGAGAATAACTATTCCACTTTTAAGGGAAGAATCATTCTGCTTTTAATAGAGTATATCTCGTTTTTGGAGAAATTTTTATTTTCTCTTTCATTCTCGAAGGACACTTCAACTTTCAGAGATGATCACTTTTATTTGTTAAAAAAGTGGATTTTCCTACGCAGTGAAATGAGCTTCTGAAGAAGGTTTTGATTTTGTGCCCCGGTAAAGGGCTTATTTTTGGTACTTCGAGCACGGTGAAGTGTGCCTCCGAAGAGGTCTTTTTGTAGCATTTCAACTTTTAGGAAGAACTTTTTGAGATGAATAAGTTAACTTTCCTTTGAGAGTTGAAATGTGCTTCCGGAGAAGGCTTTTTTGTTTGAGTATTCTATTTTGGGACATGCCTCCGAAGAGGGCTTGTGCCTTCGGAGAGGGCTTGTGCCTCCGAAGAGGGCTTGTGCCTCCAAAGAGGGCTTGTGGTGCCTCGGGAGAGGGCTTTTGCTTCCGAAGAGGGCATGTGCCTCCGAAGAGGGCTTGTGGTGCCTCGGGAGAGGGCTTTTGCCTCCGAAGAGGGCATGTGCCTCCGAAGAGGGCTTGTGGTGCCTCGGGAGAGGGCTTTTGCCTCCGAAGAGGGCATGTGCCTCCGAAGAGGGCTTGTGCCTCCGAAGAGGGCTTTTTGATTGCTTGGAAGTTACTTTCTCATGGTTGGATGGACCCATGGGGTGGACGCAAGTTGCTTGATTGGATGTTCGTTTGCACGAACGATCGCAATTAATTAACAAGGGCCCTGTTCCTTCAGCTTGGGAAGGTGCCCCTCCGGTGGTTCCACCAATCTTTTTTGATTGAGGAAAGCACTTTCATTTTTTGGCGTGCCTCGTTAGAGGGCTTTATTTGCCTTCGGAGAAAAGCTCTGGTTGATTGGTGTGCCAGGAAGGTTGCGTCTTAGGGGCGAGTGGATCCACGGGACGGACGCAAGCTGTCTGATCGGATGCATCACGACCAGTTAGCAAGGGCCCTGTTCCTTCTGCTTGGGAAGGCGTCCCTTTAGTGGATCTACCGGCCTTCTTACTGAGAGGCATACCTCCTTTTGGATGCTCCTATGTTTGCCGGCTGATGTTTTCTCATCATCTGCTTATCAGCGATCCTTTATTATTGTTTCCAAGCGCGTCTTCCTTTCTTGTGCAAGTAAATTGCTTTATCCGAAGAAGTAGACTTCACTGTTGAATGACTCCATGGAGCCAACGCTAGTTACTTGGTTGGATGTCCGTTTATACCGACGATCGCAACCAGTTAACAAGCGCTTGATACAGTGGAGTCGCCAACTTTTTATGTGAAGTTCTTCTTGTATGGGATTCGAATCTGGAATTTTTGTTGCTTGAAATTTGTTTAATAAGTGACTTTTAGGGGCCGCTTGGCTTTGTGACAAGTAAGCCTTGTTTTAATGTCCTGCAATTTTGAATCGACATTTTAGCAATACATTTAAAGTATTTACATATCGAAATGAAACAGACATTATAAAATAGTAAAGAACACAAGATTTATAGTGGTTCGGCCAAGAATCGGGCCTACATCCACTTTATAGCTTTCATTCATTTACACTGATTTACAATGTCTTACAATACAACTGATACATTCATCACTATTTTACAATCTTGAGCAAAGCTTTTTCAAGTAAAATAAGGACGTAAGTGATTGCTGTTCCAGGCTCTTGGAATTGGATCTCCTTCAACAGTTATGAGTTTGAAAGTTCCATCAAGTAGTTTATTGCCTACGACATATGGCCCTTCCCAGTTTGGCCTAAACACAACAGTTGTTGTCATGATCCTTTTCAAGACTAAGTCTCCGACCTCAAAGCTGTGTTGGCGAATTTTAGAGTTGAAGTGCCTGGCTATTCTTTGCTGATAAGTTGAAACTCTAAGCCTAGCTTCTTCTCTTTTCTCATCAAGAAAATCAAGTGCTTCAAGTTGCAGCTTTTCATTTTCAGCTTCGTTGAAATGAATTCTCCTGTGTGAAGGAACTTCTACTTCCATTGGAATCATTGCCTCTGATCCGTATGCCAGTGAAAATGGAGTGTGCCCAGTTGCAGTTTTGTGAGTAGTTCTATATGCCCATAGTGCTAATGGAAGCTTATCGACCCAACCACCTTTTGCTTTTTCGAGTTGCTTTTTGATGGTTGACTTGATAATTTTGTTTACCGCTTCCACTTGCCCATTTGCCTGCGGATGAGCCACTGCTGAGAAGCTTTTTCGAATTCTGAACCGTTTGCAAAAGTCCTGGAATTCTTCACTTTCAAACTGAGTATCGTTGTCTGTGATTATCTTCTACGGCACACCATACCTGCAAATGATATTTTTAGTTACAAAATTTATCATCTTTTTAGAGGTAATAGTGGCTAAGGGTTCAGTTTCAGCCCATTTGGTGAAATAATCAACAGCGACAATGGCATATTTGATTCCAGATTTAGCGATCGGTAAAGGTCCAATCAAGTCTATTCCCCAAATGGCGAACGACCATGGGATGACCATTTGTGTGAGTTTGGTGGAAGGCGCTTTCGGGATTTTTGCAAATCTTTGGCACTTGTTGCACTTTCAGGAGTAAATGGCAGCATCTCGATTAATGTCAGGCCAGAAATACCCATATTGGAGAACTTTCTTGGCTAGAGTTTGGCCACCTGAATGATCCCCTCATTCTCCTCCGTGTACCTCAGCTAGAATTGTCTTGGCTTCTTCCTTGGTTACACATCGAAGTAATGGCATTGAGAATCCCTGTCTGTATAATCGGCCATCTTGAATTATATATCTTGATGCTTTCCTCAATAGTTTTCGACGTTCTTTAGAACTTTCTGGTAGGGAACCATTGAGCAGGTATTCTTTGATTGGAGTCATCCACGATTCATGCTCTTGAGTCGTAGCCATAATCCAATCAATATCCATCTCATCAATGCTAGGAGCCGACAGAACTTCCACAGGCACTAATCCCAATAATTGAGCCTCTCCAGAACTTGAGTACTTTGCTAGAGAATCCGCCTTCATGTTTTCAATCCGAGGAATATGACTTATCGTGTAATGATCAAAATCTTCGAGAAGTTCACATGCCTTTAACAAGTATGCGGGCAGACTCTCTTAACCTCATAATTTTGCAAAACACAATACAAGAAAGTTGTAAATTAGTTTCTAAGTTTTTCAGAAAGTCCAAAATCATTCAATTCTGACTAGCGGCTCAAAAGTTATGACCAAAATAGTTTCAGTTTCATCCATAGAGCTGATATGTGTATCGCTCTCGAGAAGATAGTAGAAAAATCAATTTTTGATCTAGTTAGCCTTAAAATTACAGAAAACTCACTGAACAAAAATTGTATCATATGTTTTAAGCTTTCCGGAACATCCAAAATTATCTAATTCGGATCAAAAACGAGAGAGATACAGGCAAAATAATATCAGATCAAAACTCAGGATAACTTGTTAAAGACAGAATTGGTCTTCTGTCTTTGAACACATTTTAGGTCATCTAAATTGCAAAATATCAAAATATAACTTGAAGAGAAAGTGTTTCTTATTGAATCTAGTTTGCAGCACAGAAAACCTGACCAAAAATGGATGAGAAATGAAGAAGTTATGCCTGATTTCGTTTCAGCTACAATTCCAAAACAAAACTTACAAAAGCATCAAGTAAAAAAAGGATTTAGCTAGCAATTTTACCTCAGCCAATGCAAGAAAAATATGCCCAAACACTTGGCGTGCACTCCAAAAGCTAGAGAGAGGATATCAAGAGGCTTCATAACAAAATAAACCAAAAACCATGTATTAAAATTTAATTCCAAAAATTAGAATGAAGATTAGAGAGTGATTAGAGAATGATTGCTTTACCTTTTAGCTTGTATTAACCTAGATTAGCTATGTGGAGAGGAAAATGGATCTTCTACCAAATGGAGGCCATTAATTAGGTTTTTAGGAGGTGTTTAGGGTTTGAGGAAATTATGAAGAGGAGGGTTAGGGTTTAGGGTGGGTTTAAGATAATATATAGAGGTGGGTAATGTGTTTGGTTTCACTAATTGACCCAATAAGAGAAGTGGCATCCTAATGTTCACTAAAACTATTTAATGCTTAATTAGCCAACTAAAACCCACCATTATAAAACCACCCATTTTTTTTCAAATAACTTTATTTTAAAGAAATTAGCCTATCCAAAAAAATCCATTTTTAGCTCCATTTAAATTAAAATCATAATTTTAATTTATTATTCGGTAATTGCAATCCCGGGTTGTTACACTTGATTTCAACATACTTACTGTACGTTATCACTCTTCTTTCAACAACAGTCTTAAGCGTTTTTTTTTCAAATTTTATACGATATTGTTATCCCAAGACATTGTTATTGTAACAAATTGATCTGTTATTTACATACTTACACTTTTTCATAAAAATATTTTTGAATCATGTGGACATCATATATTAATCCCGTCTATTTATCATTTCTACAATGAGCATTACTATGGATCACATTATAGCTTTATAGTGCTACTAATGTGAACATTCGACACCAATCCATCAATTCGACATGAATTTATTAATTAAACATGATATTTAGGATCTATATAGGATAATTATTCAATCATATTTCTTTTTAAATACTTTAAATTTACTTCCTCAACATGAATCCAACACTTATTTGCATATATTCTTAATTGACTACAAGTTCAAGTATTTTATGGATTTGACATGGATTGTTTAATGATCAAAGTCTTACTATAAGTGCAATAGTGGGCTTGAACACTTTAGTAGTATGACTTAGGAAATTTATATTATAAGAATTCGAAATCTCATGAAATATTTAATACTTTCTCGATGTGGTACAACATCACCTGGCAGGCAAATGGAAAGTATGAAGATAGGGAAGAAAGCAATCAAGAAGACCAGTAAGGGCCTTAAAGCTTCTCCTTCTGTTAAGAAATGGGATCATCTTCTTTATCAGTCGTATATTACTGCCCAAGAAGAGGTAAACTCTATCCTCCAACAATTCGGGATCACAAGCATAGAAGTTATTCCAGCTAGTTCCTATAGCAGAATTGATAACCCTCTAAAAGGTTTCTTTGCTTTTACACCAATTCATATATGGAACTCGGGACATCTTCCTTTTCCGACTTTCTCTTGCGATTCCTGAAGCACCTACACATCACTTTGATCTAGTTGATTCCAATTTCATACACCTATCTGACTTGCTTGGAAGTTCTTGCTAGGGAGGCCAAGCTTCCTTCCCTAATTGCTCAAATCCTCTATACTATAGTTAGTCCTGTAAAAATAAGTGACCAGCAAGGCAACCCACTGTATCGTATTCATCCTCTTCCAAAGGGCTTAATAACCAACGCCATCAACAAGACAAAGGAATGAGAACTCAATTTTTCTATGTTAAGTGTTATTCCAGGATTAGAGGAACTTTCTCCGCTACTAGTAAGTTACTATTTTCTAGTGCTTTTGTTATATATGTCGTTTTCTTATAACAGATATTTTCTTTTAGATCCAACTCCTAAGCAGTTAAGCCCTTCTGTTGAAGATATTATAAAGTCCTTAACTCTAGCACTTGGAAACTATGGGCAACAGAGTTACACTTCTGACAGAAACAAAGCTTCACAACTACTCTGTAATCTTGGACCACCACAAAATTCTAGGGGAACCACTGACGATAAAAGGAAATGCCCATGGAAAACGGTCCTTAGTAGTTGGCAAGCAAAATCTTTTTTCACTTCTTCTCCAGTGCAACGTAAACCTTTTGGTAAGTTATCATTATTATTTGTATGATTATCATCTAAAAAAAATTTCTCTCTGATTTATGTTATCTGCTCTTGTTGTCTCTCCCAAAGGGAAGGAGGTCAAAGATGATGTTTCTGCCTCGACCAAGTTAAGCAAGCCTACCCTTATCGAGGATTCTATCATAAAGGTTTTAAGGCGCTAAAGAGAAAAGCATGTAAAGAAGCTTTTATTGGTACTTTAGCTCCTTCACCGAGAAAAATGCCCAAGCTTAGGGGCAATCATTCTCCCATTATTGTTGAGGAGGAGCCATTCGTAAACATTAATTCAAGCCCTGATGCTCCGAATCTTGATAAAGCTTAAAAATAGATAATGGTAGCTCACTCTCCAAGTGCCATTGTCAACATTTATTTTCCTAACTCACTAATGACTCTACTCCATATATATAAGGAGCTTGGCCCATCTCCTACTCCAAACGAATCTCTTTCTTCTCAAACTCCAGCTTAGACATCTGTAATAAGTTTCGATGATCTCCTATGATTGGTTGCCCAATCTCCTTCAGTCTCACTCAAGCCATCACTAACTTCAGCTTATTCTAAGGATCATCTTTTTGTCATCATTAAGCAACTCTTTTCATTATGCATTTCCATCTGTTTAGTCAATCTAGGTTTTTGGCTCTATATATCTTATTATGACTTATATTTGTTATCCATTTCAGGCAACTAAGCACATGTTAATTCTTCAAGAGACCTCCCAAGGGCCTTCGAATGAAGTATCAAGCTTAAAGGACAAATTTCGTTGCTGAATAATAGTATAATTAACATTTCAATAGCAAGGGATGAAGCTATTGCTGACAAAGAGACATTTGTCTTCGAAAAAGAGAAACTTATCTCCTCACTTGATGAGGAGAAGAAGGCTAGGCAGTTGCTAAAGAAGGAGGTGAAAGCATTAAAAGAGGATCATGAGATGGCCAATAGAGAAAAGGCCAGGCTCGCTGATAAGAACAAATCTCTAAAAGAAAGGCTAAAAAGAAAATCAACCTCTTGGCAAATTCAAATAACATTATCAAGGACCTAAAGGATAAGATTTCCTTCTTTTGTTAACTATGCTCTTGCCATCATCACCGGGAATTGCTACAAAAAGGCTTTGTTCATACCATATGCTGACAACATCAAAAAGTGTCCATCTTTAGACTTCCCTTCCCTTACAGATTTGAATGAAAGATTTAAAAGAAATTTTGGTGTTATGTTAGGGAGATCTCAGGGGTCCCAAAAGGAATTTCCCATCAAGTAGAAGGTTGACACTGAATAATTATTGTTTTTCGACGATTCCCTAGTTGATAAAGAAACATAATCTGATGAAGAGGAAAATGATCATAGTGATAATGATGACGATGGCAGCCATAATGATGACGAAGGTGATGATGATGAAAAGAGCTCTCTAGGACAAAAAGATGGGGAAAATGGGTCAGGTGATCCTAATTTGGATTCACCTGCCCACAATAGTGGTTTCATCGATTTTCTTGATCCCCAAGGTGCTACAAAGAAAGACACCACTACAAAAGACACCGTTCCTTCCGGTCAACAACAGAAAGGGAAATCTCAGGCTTTAATTTCTCAAGTCCCAATTTCTAAGGTATAGAATTCCTTATTTAAATGTTTAAAGCTATTTCATAGCCTTTAATTAATAAGTTTATCACTTTTAGTTTAAGAAAAGGAACAAATATTATTTCGAGAGCTTATATGAGGAAAAGGAAGAGGAAGTGCTTCACTTGAATAGAGAAATTGAAAGAGTAGTTAAAGAGCATAATGAGTTAATTTAAAAATACAGGAGTCTTCGTTTTAACACCAAGCGACAAAGATTTCAAGAGAAATGAGTTGCCAAACATCTCAAAATTTCTCGCCTACGTAGAAAGAGTATTCCAAGGGGAAATGCTGAGTTGAATACCCTCTTTTGGATGCTCATTGATGAATAGAGAGACTTTGGTGGAGTTTTTGTACAAAGTTTAGTATAGAAATACCCTTAGTGACTTTTCTTTCTTAGGAAATAAGAGTGGAGGTTTACTTAGAGGTTTCCATAAAAGATTTTTAGATGAACATTGGCATGGTCCCTACCCTGGTGAATGCTAGAATCATTCCAGGGTAGAGACCGTCCCTATGTCCCCTAACACTCTTCCTCTTGAGAAATTTAAGTTTAGTAAGGAGAAATTTAATCATGAGTTTTATAAAGAATCCATATTCTATGAACCTTAATAATTGTATGATGGTTAATGTATAGTTCAAGTAGTTCATAAATTCTATTACTTCCATTTCTTTATACTTAGTTTATGTTTCATGTATTATGTAGATTAATGAATCTTTAATTACTCCCAGTCTCATGGAACACTTAAGTAAATTTATTGAGTTTATAAATTCTATTACTTCCATTTCTTTATACTTAGTTTATGTTTCATGTATTATGTAGATTAATGAATCTTTAATTACTCCCAGTCTCATGGAACACTTAAGTAAATTTATTGAGTTGAAGATGGATTATAAAGAGAAATCCTTAATCCTCCAAACATCATAATTAGAAAAGCATTGCTTTCTTATAGACCTATAGGATGTTAATACACGTTTCTCTCACTTTCATTTCGATTTCTTGGGTGATGAGAAGAATAAATTACTTAGTGAAATTCGAACCTGTCATATGAAATTGCTATGTGATCAAACCAGCCCTGCATAAAACATGGGATTATTACCAATTCCCTCCAGTCAATATCCTGAAATGGATCAAAGCCTCTTTTGACTCTACACTTACTTTGCCCATTGAGTCACTTAGTAAGGCTAAAACCGCTATTTCAAAATTTTAAGAGTTGGTTGTATATAGTGTTGATGTAATTTTGAATTTGCTTGAGTTGTAAATCCTTGTTGTTTAATAAAGAAAATACTTCTTAATTGATTTCTTTTTTCATTTATCTGTTAGGAAAAGCGATTGACACTTGCATCTAGTGGCATAGATATTCTTGCTCGTCTTGATTCTATCAAAAAGCAGTATAAGGCTTATCTCAAAAAGAAACTCTCCACTCGAAGCACCATAACCTTGTAATTTCCAAACAATCCAGATGCATTAAAATGGCATGATAAGTATTATAGATTAAGGGTTATGTTTAATAGTTTATAGGAGATGACTTCTGGGTTAGAAACAAATTAAAGAGAAGGATGGACGATCCGAGAACTAAAAAAGAAAATAGACACAATTGGTCAGTATGGATCTTCTGTTCAAAGCACAAAAATGGATGTAGAAATTGCAAGATTGCACCCAAAGGTAATAAACCTTGAAGTGGAACTGATGAAGAGCCAAGTAAATTGCTAATCCCTAGAGCTTATTGCAAGTGGATGTGATTCTAGCCTTCCTACTCCTACCCTTTTGGTTGGGCAAGAATGATTTTCTGCCTTGTTGAATCCATCCAAGGGTTTGAATAATGACGAGATCTCTAAATGGAGCCAGAAGGTTAGACATAAATACGTTCGATTTTTTGAATAAGAAGTGGAGGAATAAAGACTCCATTAATCTTAACTCTTATCAAAGAAAAGTATAGGGACTTGAGCGTGACAAATTTGCTTTTTCTCAAAAAGTTGGGAAATCGAGAAGCAAAATTAAGGCTTTGTGGGGGGCCATTAAGACGCTTGATCATGCCTTAGAGATTCAAATTGACTCTATTGATATGCGATACTATATATAGAAAGGAGAAGAAACTTAAGAATATTCTAAACATTGTGATTCATCACATCACCAATTCTTCTCCAGTTGTGGAAGATTTGAAAAGAATGGCACAAGCCCTTACCTTCTAATGGGGAATCGTTTGTGACTCTTTGATTAAACTTCATTATAAACCAATTTTTGTACCTGTAAATTTTGTACATATGCTATAAAATAGTTCATGTACATTTGTACCAAATTAGTTTGTACTTGAATGAGATCGATGTCTTTTTTGCCTTTTCTTTCGCATCATTTATTATGCTTATACTGGTATGAGATCTGATATCTCTATTTGTACATACGTTCGACATCATTCTTTGAAGTGGGCTTTGACATCAGCTTTTCTTGAAAATTATATGGATAACATTCACCCCCTCCTCATATAAAAGAAGCCTTTTTACACTTTAGTGTAAAACTAAAAATTCTCTTACATTTCTGATTCTTCACAAGGTTTTCTTTTTAACCTCGTTTTTCTGCAAATCATAAAATGAATGACAATTTTCATTGTTAATTTTAAATTCAATTTTAAGTTTTAAGAAATCCTTTTTGGATTTGATTGAGCTATAAATAGGTGCACAGAATCTCAAGGAATCATCCAATAATAATATCTTTTTGAAGAAAAGACTAGAAAGTTATTTGGTAGCGATGATTCCAAAACCAAAAAAAATTTAGCTACTACAATAGAAAACTAGAAAGTCATTTGACAATATCATAAGAGGGTGGACAAAAACTCCTATGGAGTATCATGGATAAAAAATCAGTAAATCCATTTGATAACAATATCCTGAATGGTGGACAAGAAAATCATCCTGAAATTTATTTTGGTAATAATAATTTATTCTGCGAATAATAATCACCAAAAACCTATTTGATATTAATGATGAGAAGAGAGCATAAAATTATTTGGTAACAATAGGAATAGAAGTCTAGAAAACCATATGGATATAATAGAAGACCAAAAAAAGAAGAGCCAGAAAATCATCTGGCAATATAGAAGGCCGAAAAATCATCTGGCGATAATAAAAGACTAGAACACCATCTGGCGATAAATATATACGTGATTCTTAACTATTCTCTGAAGACTGCCTGTTTTTCTTTGAGAGCGAAATTACTTATGTTTAATTATTCTTCCTCTAGAAGATTTTTTTGACCCACCCTTTTGGGTGGAGTTTGATTGACTCAATGTTACCATCCTAAGTTATGATTTTACGTAGATCTCTGATTACCGTAATACATAACGAATCTTGATTGATTCCTTTGGTACCATCTTAGGTGATGATCTCATCTTGGATCGAACCCTTTATCACTGTCTTAGGTGATGATTTAGGTCTTTCGTTCGGTGCGTTTGGTTAGTTATCTTATGCAGAACAAATGACTTAACCTACCTCCTCCTAGGAGGCACTTTATTAAGTCCTTATAGACGGTACTGAAGGATAGTTTGGTGTCTTGGCTAGGCTACCTTAGGCGGGACTAAAGGCTTACTCCATCCACCCTCTAGGAGGCGCTACAATAAGACCTTATAGACAGTACCGAAGGTTGTTTTGGTGCTTTGGCTAAGCCACCTTAGGTGGGACCAAAGGCTTACTACATCCTCCCTTAGGAGGCACTTTAGTAAGACCTTACAAACGTTACTAAAGGCTTGCAAATGCTTTGGCCAGGCCATTTCAAGCGGGATCAAAAGCTTACCCTAACCTCCCTCTAGGAGTAGGCCATCTTGGCGGGGACAAAAGTCTTTTCCTTTATTTTAGGAGAGTCTTACTCCTTTTTAAGATCGATCTATTAGATATTTAAGAAATTTTCCTTTATTAACAATTTGTTTAACATCCCTTTACAAACTCTTCAAGTTTCCATTGTCCTAGTAAATTGATGGTATCCCTTCTAAGCTCCAACAAGAATTAGTATCGTAACCATTTGAGCTTTGGTAATAATAGTATAATCCTCTAAGGTTCCACTCATTCTTGGGTTGAATTTTCTGGGAAGGCCAGTAGTTTAGTTTTCCCTTGGTTAAGTTGTAAATATTTTTATAAGAAGTAGTAGAGTAATAGCTCTTGGATGGAGGTGATATCTTAGAAGATGATTCCCTTGAATTCCACTTTACTCTTTTGTTACTTCCAAATGGTTCTTTATATTCCATAGAAAAATTTCTTTTTGAAGAGCTTTGAGCTTTGTTCGATTTATGAGAATGATTAAGCGCATCCTTCCACTTATTAGTGAATTGGTTGAAGTCTTTGGTTATTTTTTTTCAAAGATGGTTCCCTTTGCTTGGAGTTGAATTTTTTTCTCATTTCCACGAAAATGTTATCCCTCTTATCTTTCTTTCCCAAAGCAAAAATGGGTGTAAGGCCTACATGGAACGGATTTAAGCTCGATTTTTCTAGATTATAAGAAGGCACTTGTCTTTTATATTCTTCCATTATTCATAGTGCCATCATCCTTCTTACTTGCTTCCCATGAAGCCAAGAGTCACTTGTGACTTGGTAAGTTGGTTTGGTCACTTGAGGCTCGAAGCCTCGGAGGATCCTTGCTCAGAGATGGTCATTTATTCAAGGGAAGTTGGACAGGGTTTGAATTGGGATATGCTTGGTAGAGACAAATGGTTAAATCTTTTTTGGCCCTATAGGGTAAGGGTAGGTCCACTTATGGGTTAACAATATTCAGAGGTTCAACGCCCTCCTTCTTATGCCAAAATATTAACGAATTTCTTCATTAACCCCAATAAGTGTAAAGAAAAGTAATTGTGGTTGAAAAAAGATTTGGCCATCCCTTGTTAACATCAACGAGTGTTGGCGAAAGCAACACTTGGTTGGGAAAGGGCTTAGGTAAACTTGTTTGGTATGCTTAAGTTTGTGATGAAGTCATAGATATATCCTTGTCGAAGCTATACACAAACTCATGTTGAAGCCATGTTATCATTTCGATTTCTTGGGTGATGAGAAGAATAAATTACTTAGTGAAATTCGAACCTGTCATATGAAATTGCTATGTGATCAAACCAGCCCTGCATAAAACATGGGATTATTACCAATTCCCTCCAGTCAATATCCTGAAATGGATCAAAGCCTCTTTTGACTCTACACTTACTTTGCCCATTGAGTCACTTAGTAAGGCTAAAACCGCTATTTCAAAATTTTAAGAGTTGGTTGTATATAGTGTTGATGTAATTTTGAATTTGCTTGAGTTTGTAAATCCTTGTTGTTTAATAAAGAAAATACTTCTTAATTGATTTCTTTTTTCATTTATCTGTTAGGAAAAGCGATTGACACTTGCATCTAGTGGCATAGATATTCTTGCTCGTCTTGATTCTATCAAAAAGCAGTATAAGGCTTATCTCAAAAAGAAACTCTCCACTCGAAGCACCATAACCTTGTAATTTCCAAACAATCCAGATGCATTAAAATGGCATGATAAGTATTATAGATTAAGGGTTATGTTTAATAGTTTATAGGAGATGACTTCTGGGTTAGAAACAAATTAAAGAGAAGGATGGACGATCCGAGAACTAAAAAAGAAAATAGACACAATTGGTCAGTATGGATCTTCTGTTCAAAGCACAAAAATGTATAGGGTAAGGGTAGGTCCACTTATGGGTTAACCATATTCAAAGGTTCAATGCCCTCCTTCTTATGCCAAAATATTAACGAATTTCTTCATTAACCCCAATAAGTGTAAAGAAAAGTAATTGTGGTTGAAAAAAGATTTGGCCATCCCTTGTTAACATCAACGAGTGTTGGCGAAAGCAACACTTCGTTGGGAAAGGGCTTAGGTAAACTTGTTTGGTATGCTTAAGTTTGTGATGAAGTCATAGATATATCCTTGTCGAAGCTATACACAAACTCATGTTGAAGCCATGTTATCATAGAATCATGCAATGTAGAATAATCTTATACAAGAAGAAATTGAGTGTTTAGGAATTTGAAGCAAGTTGTGATTAAAATTCACAAGTGCTTTGGAATGTGAAATAAGTCATAATTCATGATATCTTTATTCATATTCTATGCAATTGTTAAATATACAAGGTCCTATATGCGACTGTTACAAAAGTAAAATTAGCTTTAAAAATCTCCAAATCGATTTAGGGTTACAAAATTTAAGATGTAAGAGGTGAGAAAAGAACCATTCGCCCTATCCTCCGTGCCTCTATGCTTATATTTATAGTGGTGGTAAGGCGCGATATGGATGCGACATGGTTGTCATGCGGCATACTTGATCTTCGACATCAATGGCTCATCTCGGCCCCTAGGATACTACTTTGATATGATGATTTACGACATTATTATCCTAATTTCATGTGGCTTAATATCTTTCGACATCACCCCTAGAAATGAAGGTATTCGACATCTTTTATTATACTAGCGACATGTGATACACTCTTATATAGTGCGACATCATTATGGCATGGCATTGGTGACAGGCGATATTCTTGAGATGCAATATAACTTCAAGGACGACATCAGACGAAGGCAGCATTGAAGAGATGCGGCGTTAACCTGAGGCAATATCAAGCAGATGCGACATCCATTTTGTCTTTACAGGTAAAGTGCAACATTAATAAAATGCGACATCAATGAGGTGCGACGTGGATGATACATCATGTCGCTATAACATTGATGGCTTACGATATGGTGTCATCCGATTCCACTACCCTGATGGCATACGATATCAGTGGTGCACAACATCAACTCCTGCCTTGGTGAAGTTTAGCATTGGCTTCATGCAATATCATTTACTGGTGATATAAGAGATTCGACATCATTCATTTTGCTTTGTTGGTGAACGGCGACATAGATGATGTGCGACATCATCCATTAGCCTTTGTTGATAAAAGGTGGCATCCGTTGTGTACGACATCATTGTAGGACTTCGATATTAACTTTGAGGATGTGTAATTTCCACACTTTAGGCATTATTTACTAATGCGAGATGCTGGTAATGATGCGAGATGCCTTTAGCTCGATTTCCTTATTTTCAATATGCGTTATTCCTTCGGAATCAATATTGGCAGTAACAATTATAATCTACATGTTATAAAAAAATTAATAATATTATTTAATTTGAAAATAATTTTTTTATCATGCCCATTTATATATATGTATGATTTTTTTAAAACATGTGTGTGTGTTCAATGTAGAGAGCATAATGTTATACAAAATTGTGATATAATTAATTGCTATACAAACATATATATGATATAACGAACAATATATATTTTAATATATCATTATAAAATGGATTAGCACCATTCACCAAAGCCTAATGGATACACCTTGAATCGTTGAATTTGATTACTCGTTCGATCAAATCCTAAATTCAAAAAATGCTAATATCATGATTATAGTTACCACCAAAGCTAGAATTTGTTTTGATTTTTTGTTGGAATTGCTTGAATTAGTGGAGAGGTGCGGAAATTTATTTGACTAGTTAAGGAGATGAAAAGGAGGCTCAAAGATCATAAAGAAAGTAGGTGTATAGAGATACTTAAATAAAGGAGATACCAACAAGACAAATGTAGGCCTGAGTCCATATTTCTCTCTTACCTCTTCTCCTCATTATTAATTCAAATCCAATCCTCTTTAGTCACCATTATTTTCGACCTTTCTTGCACATTCCAACAAAAAATTCAAGCCCCTTATACGCCTCTAAATTGTTTCAAGGTTGAGCAATATTCGTTGCATTTAAATTCAATTTAGTACCGATATTGTATATCGATCGGTATATTTATAACTATCATAAATACCCTTTTTAATGTTGTTTAGCACATCAATTTTTTTTATAACTAAATATTAATTATTTAAATAATTTATAATAATTATAAATTTATTAATTCGAGTGGTAAAAGGAGCATTCAACATTGCGACTATGTGAGGTCGAGGTGTAAATTTGGTCGGCGATTAATATCGAACAATTTGAAATTAACATTCACACGTTGCTTAGCAGTTGGTGTGACATTATGGAAAATTTTATCGCTTACTTAGTTTCATTAAAATCTAATTTTAGTATATTAAGTTCTACCCGGCAATGATAATTATTTACAACGATTCTCTTCATCAAAATTATATCACTTTAGACTTAAGGAATTTCACAATGGTCAAATTCAATATCAACCGTATTCAACTACGTAGTCAAAACACAAAGTCCTTGGTTCAATAATAACAATTATTATTAGTAGATTGTCCTGGTTAGAGATTTTGACTTTGAGTTGACTTCAGTTGACCACAATACAAACCTTATATAACTATGACACCTGCACCTCTCGCCATCCCCAAAAGCTGTCGCATCGAGAAATAAGGATCATTAGGATTATAAACTAGCTTCACAGAGATTAAAATAAAAAATATTATGAGGAATAATCTACCTAATCACAATCTATCATAGCGAAAGCAATATAACACACATATATAAATTCTTATGAAAAATAGCAATCTTAGAAAATATCATATCATATCACAGTCTTGTAAAATATTGGTACATAAATCAAATCAGAGTATAATGTAAAATTTCCATCAAAAACAAAAACATAGGAATAACTGTACTACTAAGAAATACATTACAAAAGAAAAATGTGGAAAGCTAAACCCTAAGCTGGGAACGACTCTCTGATAAGAAAGAATGGGCCAGTCACCCGCTGGCCTATCTACCTATAGTGGGAAAAAAGTTGGAAAAGGAATGGGTTCGACAAAAGTCTGGTAAATGAGAACAAGACTAATAAGATGATTAAGTGCAATCAAATTTAAACCTACTCTAAGTGATATAGAGTTCATATACTATGTCCAAGAACTCCTAAGGCCTAATACCTAAGGATTCTTGCTTAAATCAATGGGTCAAACCTACAGATCGAACCTCATACTAACGATCGACCAAATAAGTCTCATCTCATCCACTCACACTACACTTGGAGGAGGAGAATACCGTAAACTCATATAATGACACAACATATGCACCTGTATTCATCTCTCGATCGTAGTAGCAAAATACCTCTTATTGTACATCTCCGGTGTCCGCCATGTGTGAACTCTCACTAGTACCGGGCCCACAACTAATCTTGATTCCCATAAACACTTGTTGTACTACTTCGGTATCCATCATGTGTGAACTGCCATTAGTACCGGACCCCCAACTAATCTCGATTCCTATAGCTGTATAGCTCCGGTATCTACCATTTGTGAACTCCCATTAGTATTGGGCTCTAACTAATCTCAATTCATGTAACCACTTATTATTCAGCTCCAGTGTCCACCTTTAACATGTTTACGCAGGAAAAACCTACAGTACCTAGATCTCCCATTAGTACTGGGCTCCCATGATGTTCCCATTATTGGTGTACAAACCTAATCGTAACACTCCTGAGCCTATCGCGAAATAAATCAACCGAAATCACTCCGTATCGCGAATAAAAGTTTGCCCCAATCCAATATCACCATTTAGAAACTAAATTTTGCCCTAACCACTTTGACAGAGAACTAAATTCCCTATTCTCTATGCATACAATATGGCCCAATCAAGGGTTGACCTAGCCCTTTTATTTTTTATTATATTTTAAAATTTTATTTTATCTTCTCGACGCTCATAACTCCTTCATACTAATTCCAATTACGATAAGTTATATATGAAAACCGTTCGGAAAATCACTATGAATATAAAGATGCAAGTTCCATAGCTAAATTAAGATATCTGTGAATTTTTTTTCTTTAAGTCCTTGTTTCATTTTTTATTAGATACTTTTTTTTTAATTCGGTAAATTCCATGGTGCTACATTCTCCCCACTTAAATAGATTTTGTCCTTGAAATCTCCAAGACATAAAAATGCAACTCACATACAACAACCAAGATTTGCACTCATCTACTCATCCATCATCCACAGGAACCATAGTCTTTAATATTTTCTAATGCAATTATGTACATATGCAATGTGAAATGCACATGAAACTAAACTATTACAAAAGGGTAGTCAGTCTACAGATTCAGTCGACCAACGGTTTATGCAAGAATTCTTATTCTATGCTTCCAAATATATGCAAGATCCTAAAGATATACCAATAATTCTTTATGTATGCATAATCATTAGACTAAATGCAACATCCATATGCATAACATCGACAGTTAACATCAAACCAAGAAATAATATGCACATTATATGAATGTGCGTACCTATAGGAGCTATTATCATAATGTGTAGATATATATATATATATACATATATTTATTTATATGCAACCAGTACATCCATGAGCATCCCTATGCATCCATTAGACTCAATCACTCATAACATGTCCTATTAACATGTTTAAAACCATCCTTATTATTCACAGGTCTATACCTACAATGATGTACCTTTAAGTCCTATCATAAGGGTTCGAAATAAAAAAAAGATTGAAATTCAAAACGTACCAGAAAAGAGTTATGGGTCGGAAGCTCGGATCTTCTCCTCAGGCTTTCATGTACTCTCCACTAATCGTCTCTCCACTAAACTTTGACTAATTTAACCTCCTTATTGCAGAGTCCTTGTGCCATGCTCTAGGATACGTGTAGCCACACAACGAATGAGTAACTCAAGCTCGAGCTCAACCTCCTCCAACTGACTCGGCTCGACAACAATAGGTTTATCATGCAAGCACTTTAGCAAGTGCAGCACATGGAACACATCATGCACCTTGACCAACTTCTTTGGAAGCTCTATTGTATATGCCAACTTCCCAACCCTAGCCACAATTAGGAAAAGCCCAACAAATCTCAGTGCTAGTTTCCCTAACCTACCAAACGTCATCACATGCCTAAGGGGTGAAACCTTTACAAGTACCATGTCCCCTACTGTGAGCTCCAGCTCCATACGCCTTCTATCATCATAAGATTTTTACCTATCCTGAGCAATCTTCATCTCGTTCGAAATAGATCCACCTTCTCTAATGTCTCCCTAACCATGTTCGGACCAAGAACTATTCTATATGTCATATCCTACCAAAACAACGCTGATCTGCATGCCTACCATAGAAAGCCTCAAATGGTGCCATCCCAATGCTAACATATTTTAGGTGAACTAAAACCAATAGTAAATGATCCTCCCATGAACCTCTAAAATCAATGATACACATCCATAGAAAATCGTCCAAAACTCAATTTACCCTCTCCATCTATCCGTCGGTCTATGGACGACATGTTGTACTCAAGCTCAGCTCAGTCCTGAGTACCTGATGTAGACTCCTCTAGAACTCACACTACAACAAAAATACCATTTTACAACACTGATTCTGCAACGGTTCACCAAAGTGTTGTTAAAAAGGTAGACTTTTCACAACATCTGTTAAGGAAAACGTTGTAATAGATTTTTCTAAACAACATTTTATGTACAAATGTTGTAAAACAAAAACTATCTACAACGTTTGTTTAAACTGTCATAAAAAACAACTTTTAACAATGACTTTCCTACATTGTAGTATGATTACTTTTTCATATCATATATGTAATGTTATTGAAACATCCGAATAAAAAAACGTTTTTTAAACATTGTAAGTTTATAGTATTAAGTAATATTTATCAAATGTTGTAAACTCGAAGAAAAACAACAAAAAATAGTTGTAAACTGTATTTATTTTTTATTTTACAACATCTGCATAATGTTATCACAATTCATATTTAGGACAATGTTTATTTTTCATTGTTACTGACATTACATTTAACAACATATGATTGATGTTATTAATTCTCCAATTTCATCAATATTCTAGTAACATTGTCATAAGCATGCTTTATAACTTTTATATGGCATTGCTAAAGGTCTAAATAAAGACAACAAATTTTGAATATTATGTTTTAAAAAAACGTGTAATAACTTCAACTTGACTTTGTAATTTCATGTTCCAAAGAAAAAAGTTTTGGTAAAATTTAAAAAAGTTTTGCATTTAATGATGTTTGTTTGATATCGTAAAGTTCATCACATTTAATGAAGTTAATTGATATTGTAAAATATTTTACTAAGGATCTTTTATTACTGATTTGTACAGTTCATTATGCATTTTCATGCTTTAACACTGTTTAACTCTCAATATTTCAACTATGACATAACGAATATTACACTTTAAGTAGGCTAGTGCTAACCCCTTCAATCCATATCAAGGTACCATTATTCAAAAGTTGAAGGACATTACATTAAACTATATTTGAGCTTACTTGAATGTATTATAGCATGAGCATTACATAAACTATACTCTAACAATTTGCTCATATATTTATATGAAATTGCAACTTTTCATTTATCTATTGCAGGTGACAAACATCAAATGTCTAACTTTGATGAACTTGAATCAGACATTTCAACAACTAATCAAAGTTGAGCATCATCAAACACCATATAAACAACACTGAATTAACTAGTCTTAAAAGTAAAAGAATACATCATCCGATTTTGATGGTAGAAAGAAAAACACACAATTTTGAGTTTTATAATTTAAAATTTTAAAATTTAAAATTCAAATTGATTTTCAAATTTTGATATCAAATTCAAATCTTCAATTTTGAGTTTTTTGATAAATTTCAAATTTGAATTTCAATGTTCAGACTTAAAAATATTTTCAAACTTTCTTCTGTTTTGTATTTAATTTAAATTAATCAAAAATTGCAACAATGACTGTACTTTTGAAATTAAGCAACCAAGTCTTACATTTAATTCTTAAATTTCCTTAACCATGGTCAAAACTAAATAAACAAGTCAGCGATCCACGTAATCTTTCATTTCCTACTAAACAACACTATTATTGAATACTAATCGTTAGATGTTATCTAGCGGTATACATTAGAAGTAAGAACAAATTAACCCACGAGAGACAGCGACTGGTTCCTCATTTCCATTTTGCTTTCCTCTTCTTCTCCAGATTTTCTTATTCAAAACCCTAATCCAGGAACCGACTTTCTAATAATCTCGTTTATTTCGATCCAATTAATTCTTCATCAAATTTTCTATCTCTCATCTCCATCAAGTGTTGGATACATGTGCGGCGTATAGATTTGGGTAGTTTTCAGATCTAACAATGGATAAGTCGGTGGATTTTTTGGCTAAAGGAGCGAGGCGGCTCTGATTTTATTGGTAAATGAGCTGCCATGGAGTTGGATAGAGAAGAATGTTGATAATAATGTTACGAATCAGGTATAATACATGTTTTGAATTAGTATTAATTTTACGTTAGTAGCTTTTTTCTGAATTTTGTATAATGAGTGGAAAAATTGTATGAACAGTCTGTTCTCAAATAAGGACTATTTTGATTTTAGCTTCTACCATTGGTAAACATCATTTTATAGTTTTCTAAGTTGCACACTTCATACTTTAATTTAGTCGATTAGCACTTGCAGTTCAATATTTTAATTATTTAATATTTCTTATGCCTATATTCCTTTGTTCAAATTACATGCTTCACATAAGTCAAATCTTCTTTGTATGGAGATTATGTTACATGCAAATCTACATATTAAAATGCATGGTTATAATTAATTCATGGTTATATTTGTTAGAAGTTAACTTGTGAATCCAAGTGGTCTTATTAATAAACTTCTTTTTATCATAATGTTTTACAACGTTAAGTGGTTGTATGATGAGTAAATAACTTGTAAGGTAAATATGAATTTTATTGATTGTCTATGATCTAAAAATTATACGATTGATTGCTAGAATTACTTCATTGCATCGATTAGAATACGATGCAGCAAGAGAAGCAAATGCTAGAATATAATAAAGAAAGCATGTTTGGCTTTGCCAACACCAAGTTCCTTAAAAAAAATTACAAAAAAATACAGCTGAAAATTTATAGCCCAAGTTAATGACTGTACATAACTTTGCATATGATATATGACAAATCTAATTATAATACCAATTGAAAGTTTGATTGTTATTTATTCATCAACATGTATTTGTGAATAATGAATATATTTTATACCTCCATAGGACCAACATTTGGCTGTGAATACGTGCAATTATAAGGAATAATAACACATTGGATCATCCAAAAAAACGAGTACTGAGAAGTGTGAAGATCTATGCTTATGTATTGAGATGAAGCAAGTTGGCTGCCAAAGCATGTCTGACGCCATTGATATCAAAAGTCAAGTCTATACAAGGCTAACTAGTACAATCATGGAGTACAATGGTTTTGTTACTGGTATGGTCACTTATATCTTCATCATTAAGCATTTTTGCAACCTTAATAATCAAAACTTCGATCACAAAGTTGTAAAATAAAAATTATTATCCTTATTTTACACACTTTTGATTTTATTAAAGCAAGTGAACTAATAACTAATTATGCACACATTATAATAGATAAGCACGTAGTTTATATGGTTCAAGATCAAAATATTCTATATTTTTTCCTTTCAATGTTTACTTTTTCATGTTATCGTTTTCATTGCCTATGATGAGTTGAATTGTGGAAGAAAATTAAAATAAACACTCTCTTTTTGTATGATCAAACGGTAGGAAATTAGAGCACTGGTACTGATTAGTAGTCTGAATTTAGGTGCTTTGTTGTAAAAAATTATGTCCCATAGTGAACTACCTACATGAACAACACCAACTTGCCAACTTATTCACAGCTCCATCTCTTTTCTTTTCTTAGTGAGCTAGACATGAAAAAGATTGGGCTGAAAAGCTCATGTAATTTTAATTGACCTGCATACATATTGGCATTTTTAAAATTAGTTGGTAATAAAATATTTTAACATAATATAAATATTAAAAGGCTTTGAAATCAATTATAAGTCAGCCTAGGTTGATCCAGAGCTAGCTAAGCGATTAAATCCCCTAGAATAGGTTCTTACCCTCTTAGGTTAAGTGGAAGATCTTGCTTAGTGCCTAAGTGCTGCTGCCTAGGCCGATTCTTACAATCTTGGTTTAAATTACTTAAAATTTTCTAACCAAGTACTAATGAACCCTTTGAGAAAATTAACATGATTAAGTTGAATATTGTAAGAAATGGAGTTTAAGCTGTCAGTGATAAAATCCTCATGTTGTATGAACAACATCCAAGTTATGCACAACTATGTTAAGAATATGTTACCTTTGTTTATTTCCCGAACAACAATGATATTATATTTATTTCTCTCTCCTAACCTTCTGTGTTCAGAATGAAAAAGGATGAGAGAGAACATCAACTATGACTGATTATACACTTTATAATTAAGCTCATGATTGTTATCCATTTCAATTATGAATAAATTGATATCCTTTATTCTAGGTTGTAACTACTTTATGCAGAGCTTAGCATTAGGACTGTTAAAACGAAAAACATCGGCTTCATTTTAGGAGACACTGATCTCGACTAGGTATCTGTGCAGTTAAACATGAACTTGCATACAAATGATTCAGTTATTTTAGATAAGTTTGTTGAATTCACTACTTATGCCTTCTAATTGATAAAAAAGTTGAAAACAATAAATGATTACATATGTGGATATACAAGCTACTTTATTTTATATTATTTTATTTGTTTAAAGCATTCAACAATCACAAAGGGCAGACAGTTTAGTAATATGCCTATGGCATATAAATTCCCAAGCTGTGGGTGGAGTGTTTCTAAATCATCTAGGTATGTATTTCTATTTTTTACATGATGTTCATAGTTTCTGAATAATGGTAAATGCATTTATCTTTTTTCAACTTGCTATGTAGCCTATGTTATGATTTCATTTTGTTGGTGTCGCTTGCTACATATTTTTGTCTTTGTCTGCATTGAGGCTTATGATAATATGAATAATGAAAGGACCAAGTAATATAATGCAAGTATCATTGTAGTGTTTTATTTTTGAGATTTTGGTATGGTAAAAACTAATGTTGTGCATAGGAGTATGATGCATTAGTGTGTCTGCTTAGGGTTTATTCACATGCATGAGTGTTTTATTTTTGACAGTATTTATGGTTTTTGGTCTAACTGAAAGCTGTGACGAGATATTTTCAAGTTTGTAAATTTAAAGATTAACAGTAAATATATAATGGAAATATTGAGCAATGCTCACATGCAGAATTCATGAGCAAACATACATTATCTTGTTTTTCTTCCCTTATAGCATAGCTTCTTTAATCTTTAAGAATATGAACAGTATGGCCGTTGTTAATTGTTTTGGTTTATGAGTCTTATTTTTCACTATCAGTTCACTGCACATGAATTGGGTCTTATTTATTAGATAGATTAAAGAGAATATATATAGTGCTAATAATCCTTTTTTGGAAATGCAATCTGTTCATATATTTTAACTGTTTTTTATTTTAAATTTTGTAGGTATATTTTTGAAGTTCATTCTCCAACATCTCAAAAGGTTGATCTTAAAAATCGCATTTGCAGTTGCAATCAATGGAAAGTGACAGGTTTTCCTTGTGCGCATGCTTTGAAGTGTATTTCTTTAACCAGAAATTATGTTTATGAATATATTGAGAATTACTTTACTGTTGAGTATTATCGAGCTTCGTATTCACATTTGATCAATCCTATTCCAACTTTTGATAAGGAAGCAATTGAAGCTGAAGAATCATCTATTGTTCTTCCTCCTAAGCCTGTTCATGGAGCTGGTAGGCCTAGGATGAATAGGATTGAAGGGGCTGATTTTCATGCTAAGAAAAACAGATGTGGAAAGTGTAAAAAACTATGACATAATAGAAGGGGGTGTTCTTTGAATAATTGAGTTGATTGTTTTAGTCCAGTGTATTTGATTGGTTGTTCTATGAATACTTTGAGTTGAATAATTGAGTTGATTATTTTAGTCCAATGTATTTGATTGGTTGTTCTATGAATACTTTGAGTTGAATATTTAGATAATTGTATATGTTGAATTGGTTATGATTTGATTTTGACTACTTTTGGTTGTATGCAATTGTTTATGTTTAACTATTATTTGGAATACAATGGTGTTTATTTTGTTAAAAAGGTTAAATTGATACGTCTTTTTAATTCTTATGTATAGTCTTTTTGTTATTATATGTTACTGTAGTTATTATGTCTATTCTTAAGATATAGTCTTTTCTATTCATCCACTCCAGTGCGCTGCTGAAGCTGAACTACAGAATTTTTTAATTGTCCAGCAGTATGGTTCATTTGAGAGAATTTGTGCAGTTATTTGTGCTCTAAATGAGTTTACTTGTTCTAGACTGATTTTTGATGTTGTGTCCATTCCTTGTGCTATCTTTTGGATAAACATCATTACAAAAATTCCACAGTCAAACCTACATTTGTTAAAATTTTAGTTATTGTGTAACATGCATTGTTGTATAAATATCTCCAGTATCCTGAAAATTACCCGTTGGTTTGTTGAGCACAGTTAACATTTTTAATCAATGTAGACTTTCCCAGATTGTTTTCTCACCTGCGTCTTGTAATTCTTTATTGACGTTGTTTACCGCTGCTTTCTGTCAATATATATATATATATATATATATATATAACTTTTTTATAATAATGATAAATCTATTTATCTTTTTTACTTTCTGTGTATTTTACGTACCACATTAATAACAAACTTCGAATGTCCACTTCTTAATGTCTTAGATCTTGTGGTCAAGTGTAGAGAATCATAATGGTTCCATGTACATGATTCCACTACTAGCTCTAGCAAGCTCCAATGTTCGTTGCCATGTATAGGAAATAATATATTGCAACATAATGGATTTAGAAGTGTTTTTTTAATAAAAGGATTAAACATATTTCTTTTGATATTTTCCATGTTTCCATCTGTTGCACTTTTCTGTTAAAAAATAATTTCAGAAAATTTATCTTAGAAACAAATTAAATTTGACATTATAGTTCACTTACTGTCATTGTTGTGTTCATATATGTAATGCTAGAACTTTGTTCTAATAATTTTGTTTTTCTGAACCAAAACCAATCAATAACCTACATTTCAAAAAAAAATATGGATTAAGTATAGATTTTATAATGAAGCAAAGTATAGAATTTATAATGAAGCAAAGTATAGTTTTTTGTACATACTTGACCAGAAATATATTCTCCATAGAGAAGTTCTTCTATCATACTTTTTGTGATGGTGATGAAGTTTTCATCATCACAAGTAAATGCTTCATCACTGAAAAATTAAGATTAATATGTACTGTGTTGTATGGCACTTACAGTATAAAAGAAAATTAATTAAGATTAGTATACTGAAAAATTAAGATTAGTATGTAATGAAATATTTGTTAAAAAAAAATAACAATATTTGTAGAAGTTTGTATGAAAAGATAAAGATAAATTAATTTATCTTTTTTAGTTTAGTTTGGTTTTTTTGATCTCTATATGACAAATTAACATGGGTATTAAATTAGTCCTGGTTTTATGGCACTTACAGTATAAAACACAGATTTGATCTTTATATGACAAAAAAATATGGAGAATTAATGGGCAAAAAAGGTCCATGACTTGTATATGACAAAACAAATATAGGCCGTGTTGCAAATATTATAACTTCTATATGACTTTAGTTATATTAGCCTATGCATATCAACAAAAGTTTTGCTATAATTTATATGCATATCATAAGTTATGTTTGCAAAAGATATAACTAGTATGTTTCATTCTATTTTTTAATGTTACAGGTTTTTTCTGAGTAACTGTATTTGGAAATCCGAAAGAACATGACAAACTAATACAACAGTTCATTATTAATGTTACTGATTGTGGTTTTTACTGCTAGCTTTGAGTACATCTTCCGTCCTTTTATTACTAGTGCCTAAATTTGTGTAGTGTGTATTGTATATAATTAACAAACCTAAAAATGCAAAGCATCAAACCTAATAATGAAAAGGTGAAGATAAATTAATCTATATTTTTTAGTTTTGTTTAGTATTTTTATTTTTTTAATTTGTAAATCATTAGATTTTGATGCTGGAATAAAAAGCTTTATTTGAATTATATGTTGTACTAGAAACAATATGATATTGTACTAGAAACAATATCTTATTGGAATAAATATATATTTAAGTTAATTGAGTGAAAAGCAGTTTAGTTACTTACTTGTTTCCTCCAAGAATTTTGAAAAAAATTTGACAATTTCTTTTTGTTCTTCAGTAAGATATTTGAGTAGTGGACATTTCTCAACATTCCTTGGCTTCTTCTTCTTTTTTGGTTCTTTTAGGACAACATCTTCAACAACAATAGGATTTTCAGGAGCATTTTCTTGAGCAAGCACTTTCAGATTGTTAGATTTTAAACTATCTTGTGTCTGCTTTTCTAGTATGAAATCTTGAGTTTGCATAATATCAAAAGTTGGAAAATTAGCAGAACTGTTTATGTGAATTATACCAACAATTATTTTTTACCTTTTTCAGCTTCGGTTTTTTTGTTCAAATTATCTTTTTCCTTCACATCGTGCTTTTCTAAATTTTCCAACTTCTGGAGCTTCATTTCAAGAATTTGTATTCTTTTTTCAGCCACTTCTCTTAAACGTCTTTCCTCATTTAATTGTTCTACAACGTTTTTCATCTCAGTAGTCAAAAAATTGACTTTTGACTGTAGCTCCGTTATGTTATTAGCACATTCTTTGGCATATTTTTTCAGACTTGTGTCTTCATGGCACTCATCTAATTTTCTTTTGTTGTTTTGGTCTTCTTCCACCTCAATAGCTATTATTTTATTGGAAAGAAATTCTTTCTCTTCTTTTGTTACAGCTGCAATTTTTTTTAAAATCTGCAATGAACATATTTAAAGTTAAGCTTGCACATATACTGTCGTTGAAGTACTAGACAAGTTAAGATTACACATATACTTTCTATACTCATTTGGTTTTTTTTATTTAGGCTACTAACATTCCAAAAATTGCATTCCAAGAAATCAAAAAAAATGTACAGTTAAAAAAAAACTAGCTTACTTTGTCATTGTCAACTTCAGTGAGTTCCAAATCTATCAGTTTTGATAAATCCCATTTTCTCATTCTTGGGATTTTGGTTTGCAGATTTTCCTTCTCATCAATTATTTATGTTCGTTCACAAAACCAGTACTTCAAGAAAAAGATAAATACATTTATATTCTTGTAATAAATATAAATTTGAATATATTTATATTTAGTTAAAGTTATGAAAGCATACCAGTAACACCATAGTACAGCCTGGTGTACTTCTAGGGTCAGCGTGATACTTTTTAACATTTTCAAAACATTTTCTCATATTGCCCGTGGTCAAGAGATTGAATTTAATTTTTTTAAATTCAGCAACTTCGCCAATAAACCCCATTGCATATAGCTTTGGTTGTTTGGAAAAAGGAAAGTTATAACTAGCAAAAATAATAACAGTTTCACTAAATCTTCATTTCCTTTTTCCTCTTCTAACAGTGTATTCAATCTTTTTGTTACTGTTTTTGGCTGATTATGTCTTCTTCTTGAAAATTGGCAGTTAAAAAATTGGAGAAACTTTCCATGGCCGAGGCTTTGTTAGAAGCTGGTATAGGAAATAAGTCTTCTCCAGCTAATGGCATTCCAAATATTAGACTGACTTCTTCAGGACTTATTTTGAGTAATTTGTTTCCAATTTTGAAAGCATTTTCTTTTACATCAAAAGAAGTAATGATGTCATCTAAATTTGAAGCACTTTTCCTTAAATCTTGTCGTGCTATTGAATCTCTAAGAAAAACATTGAAGAATTTTTTGAATGGTGTTTTTTCTATAAAAGCTTTTGCTTCAGGTGAAAGAATGTGTTTCTCATTTATAATTGACATCACTTTATAGATTGCATCCAAATTACATCTATATGTACCTATGTACTGTTGCTTTTTTTGCTTCTTGGCTATTTTTTTAATTTCATGCTGATCAACATCATCCGAATCGGTACTTTCTTCAGCCAGTTATTGTGAAATCGTTTTTTCATCATTAGAGTTTTCTAATTGTTTGTGTCTGAAGTCCTTATCTGTGAAGTCTTCTTTTTCATCAGCATCAGGTAATTCTTGTGTTGGTCCAGTCTGATTCTACATTTATGAAAATCAAAAAATCAATTAGGAGGTAAAAATAACAAGTTTATGAATAAAATATCTTACTACACAAAAATTTGAATAAAAGATAATATGGTTTATCTTTTTAATTATTTTGTATTTTTTTGGGATTAAGATATTTTTTAGTGTATAAAGTACCTCTATTTTAAAAAATAAAAGATAAATCACTTTTTTAGTATATAAAGTACCTCTTTTTAAGACCAATAAAAGATAAATGAACATTCACAACTGAAAATCAACAAGAATTATTTAATGAAATGAATATTTACAATTAGAAAGTTTCAAAGTATAGAAAGATAATCTGCTTTATCTTTTTTAGTTGTTTAAGTAATGGTTAATTAGAAATGAGTAAAGAGAATGAAACACAAAATAGCCATTAGAATATTGTATAAAAAAGATAAATGCTTTTATCTTTTTTAACAGAGCATTAGAAACAAATTAGTCGTTACAAATTGGTGATCAGTTATTAGAATTTCATCATCACAATAGCCTCGAAGTAATAACAGGTACAACGTGTATGAATGCAGTGAACAGTGCAGACTGATATGGTCAGAGAATCAAGCTACAACATTAACGAATAGTCAGATTCAAAAGTGACAGTGCAAAAAAGTGCACAGCATACACATAAACAAATGCAACATGAAAACAGCTCAAGATCAATGCAAATGAAGTAACCAAACCTGACTGAAGTGTTCAGACATTACATATATACATGTGTGTAACATCAAGTGAATATGCAATATCATACACATTGAAACCAGAGTCCAATGTAGACATGTCGACAAGATGAGAATGCAAGTGCAGACAAGCTACATGATCACTGACTGCATATAAAGCAACAACTCAAGTCAGTGCACATCAACCCAATACAAACTACATGAAGTGAATGCACAAACATATATATATATATATATATATATATATATATATACACATATGTATATACACATGTATGCATACATGTAGTGACAGCATAACATACTAACCAAGGTAAACAATGCAAGTTCAAAAACTTTAGCTATTTTTTTATTTAAAATATGGAATCTAGATTCCAATTTAATATGTATAAACAAATTGAAGAGTACAACTAAATATTATAGGAAACATAAGTAGGAAAACAGTTACCAATAGAGGTGAAGATAATGATGATCTCTGGCTGTGTTCATTGCAGAAAGGACTAGATATAGGTCTTATGTTTATGCATTGAGTTCCACCTTCATTTATGAATATGCAAGTAGTTTTACGAATGAATAACTTTGATTTAGAAGCCCTTGTGTGCATCTTTACGCTGCATAAAAATTGTCATACATAATGAAATGTTAGAAAGAGTGAAGAATAATTTTTTTGTACTTAAAAGTTGGTTAAGTATGTTTATTTCGCATAAATCCTTCAGGACAACTGCAATTGACTTAAATTCAGTATTTATTATGTTATATGTAGTAGCTAATGTAAAAATTTATCTAGGATTTATTCTGTATTTTAATGTTTTACATAAAAACATAAATGCTTTTATCTTTTCCAACTAGGGTTTAAATTAGTTGTATATTTTTTCTAATAACTTTAAATCGTGATAAAAACAAAATCCTACCTGATAAGTAATTGTAATTATCAAACACAACTAGGGTTTAGCATGTAGTCTAAATGTTTTACATTAATAGATAGATACCTTTATCTTTTTTAACAGCTAAACAATAACTTGTTCAGTTTAACACCTAGGGTTTAGTATCATCTACCATTGAATATTTAGGTATGCTTAATTAAACAAATGTCGATTATGTTAAATTATAACGACAACTAAAATACCTTAAATCTATTATAAGAGCTATTATCAGCATCGGTAAGAATGAATATTTAACTACGATTTATCATCTAAGTAAAACATTTACATTAAAATAAAATATAGCTGACTTGTTTCACATTTAAGTTTAAGGTGATTGCAGAAATTGCTCGATGAAAGTATTTTAATTTAAGCTGAAATCGATGATGTTGAAGCAGAAATATTGGGAAGATAAAATGGAATGGAAATTGATATAGAAGAAATCGATTTTGTTTCTAAGCCCTAGTTTTGTTTCGAATTAACGGCAGATATGGATTAGCGAGAAGTAGTGGGTTTATTTTCGACCCGTGTCCTGGAAACTAATTTTTTTTGAACAGGTGTCCTAGAAAATAATTAGTTGATGCTAACAGGCCCTTATAGTGAAAATCCACTTTAATAAAAGATTTTTGTTTTAATAAATTAAATAAAATTAATAAATTCCTTGTGAATAATATACTGAAACTTGAATAAAAGTTTTAATGAATATAAAATAGTTTTAAGTGTAAATAATTATTATTTGATTGAAATAGTTGAAAAATAAATTTACTTTAGTTAATGCAATTTAAGCAACTCTTTCGGAAACTACTTCTTTTTAAACAAAGGTGGCAACTCTCTTTCGAAAGCCTCTTGATCCTTTCGAAACCATAGGTTTCGACTATGTTGAAACCCCTTATAAAACAGGCAAGTGCTTTTCCTTTCAAAACAATATAAACTAAGGGACAAGCTTCTTCGAAAGCATCCTTTCGACACCCTACCTTCCACCTTAGTCCAATCCACTACATATCATCTGAATGATATCATGTGTATTGGGCTAATGGTTTCGACCTAGAAGGTTTCGACTAGGTTGGAGGCGAAAGGTCTTGGTCGAAGGGAACTTCTAAAGAAGGCGGAACCCTTTTTTCTGAGAAAAAGGCTGATTTTACAAAATAAAGTAAACTTTTTGTAACAAACTAGCCTACTTGTAAATGGTTGATTGGATTTCATAAAGTTTTAAATAATTTTGATAATATTTGCCGCATATTCTCAAATCTAACATCATGATAAATTTTAACAATAATGCCCATCCTATTAATAAAACAATTAAATCCTTTAGTTCCTCCTTTCAAAATAATTTAATTTCCATACTAAATCTAAAAATCCATAAAATTTTCAGAGATTCAATTTAATCATGTTATCTAATATATCAAAATTTCAGACCCAAATTCTTAGTATATTTTCCAAAATAAACTTATAAACCCAAATAACCACATTTTCTCTTGAAAATTCATAACTAATTCTCCACGGCTTGGAAAATTATAAAAATTTAAACCCAACTCCAAAATCATGTTTTCCCTAACATAAAATTTTCCCATGGCATTTATAAATCATAGGTCTTGGTTTTACCCTAAAACCATGCCCTTCTCCTTTAAACAACCTTGTTTAAAACACATAAATTTATAAATCAAGCATATCATCATTCAGCATATCATAAAACGAATTTATCTCTGAAATTCGAAACTATATGATTATAAAACAAAAATAGAGATGTAGAAATTATTATTCACCTTAGATTGGATAAGGAAATTGATGATTGATTGAGACTGATTTTTCCTAACTTGAATTGTAAGCTGTGATGACCTGGAATTTTGGATATTTGAAATGAGGATATTTAATTAATTTTAAATATTCAAAAGGGTAATTTTGACTTGAATTTCGAATATCACTATTTATTTGATAATTTAATTATTAAATTAAATAATTGGAAGTTGAGTTAAATGTTGAATCTAAAGTTTTAAGCCTGTTGAAAATAATTTGAAGGCTTGTAAAATTTATATTGATAACACTGATAATAATAAAAGTTTTTCAATTGAATTTGAAAGTGTTTTGTTAAGTTTTGAAATTTATAATGTTTAAATTGAATTTAAAAATAGCTTTCCGAGGCACAGTCTCGGAATTCAACGAAACCAGTTCCATTAGATCCGTAATATTGTATTATTATCGGATTCCAATCTCCGTAACGTTTGGAGTTGTTGTGTGAGCGTAGGATATAAACGCGCTGAAATCTATCGAAACGAAGACGATTGTATTTAACTTTAATATATTTTTATATCTGGTCACTATCAGCCGTTTCTTTTCACATCAGCACGCATAAACATCCCCTCCTCCAGTCTAATTCACATCTCGAACGACAGTTTTATTTTTTTCAAAAAAAAATTTATATAGCAGATGAGAAATCGTTCTTCCCCCTCTTTCTTTCGCTCGAGCAAATCAGGCTCAGTATTTCTTTTCAACCATGGCCGCGACCTGATGGGACCAGTAGCCGATGGAGGAGAGGCGGCGCATTCGAGTGTAGGGTTGAGGGTAGCTCGATCTCAAGCTTGAGGACGTCGGAGACGCGCACGATTGTCACGACTCGATGGGAGGCGCGTGAGTTCGAGATTAGGTGGAAGCTTCTGCGAGGAGAAGCGTACGCGATTGAATCGCGTTCGAGTTGGAGGTCTGTGCCATGTGGGAGATGGCACTGGAAGCTTTGGTCGCGTCATGGCTAATACTGATAGGGCTTTGGGTGGTCGCAATTCAGGTTGGAGGCTGCGGGGTTTCACGGTTCGAGCGAGGTGGATTTTCTGAGTCTGTTTTTCTAGCGAGGTATAAATTTACTACTGGTTAATTTACAATTTGCATTTCAGTTTAGATTTGAATAATCAGAAGTCAGGAAACGAAAGAAAAATAATTTCAGTAATTATCGCTGTTAATAGGAAATTTATTAAAGGGATATTAGTTTAAATCAAATTTTAAGTTAGAAATTAAATAAGTAAATGGCGATTTATAAATTCAAATAGTAATAAATCTTGAATTGTTTATACAAGGTCAAAATCGTGAAGATAACAAGTCAAGATTGGATCAAATTGCATGTTAAAAATCAAAGGTGAGTTAATCTCACTCATCTGGTTTAATTTTAATTTAAACGGTTAAATTTAAATAATTGGTTGATTGATTGGATTGGATTGATGTGCTATATTATATATAGTAGTATATATATGTCAATATATATATATATTGTAATATGTATATATTGGAGTTGATATTCCCGCATTATATAGCGGATGAGACCCTATGCGCCGCATAATTGCGGATGATATTTTATAATCCCATATACCGTGATATTCCACCTCGAAGTGGAATTGGTATTGTGCTAACATCTGTGGATGTAGGGAAACAGGTTGGAGGGATCCAACTGGATTCCTCAAAATTATTTAGATTATTCAATATTCTGTGCTATGAATATTGATATCCTATGATGATTTTATTGATGATTGAAATATTGGAAGATATTGTTGGATTGAATATCTAAGTATAATGAGATATTTAATTCTATAGAATTGGATTTTGAAAGAAATAAAAGAGTAAATTTTAAGTGAATTGGAATAAGGGAATTTTGAATTAACAGGGAAAATACAAACTTTAAAACTAAAGTGATATTGAATTTAAAGAATAAAGGATTTATTTTTAAATTTAAGGATTAAATTTAATTAAGCGATAAAGAAGGAATTTTGGAAGTTTAAAAATTGGTATTTTCAGTAAAAAGGGTTTTAACTCACAATAAAGAAATAAATCTAAAAGTTAATGTATTTTGAAATAAATGAAGTAGCAAAGGAAATTTATTTTAAAGTAAAGTAAAGTAAATTGGAAAATCAATTGGAAATTGTTTTCGTTGTTTAAAATTAGAATTTTCAAAGAGAAGTGAGATTTTGGAATTTATAAACTGGGTTTATAAAGTGAAATGAAATATCAGTGGATATTGAAAATATAAATTCAAGATGGGAATTTATAAAGGGATATGAATTGGTTTAAAAATAAATGTTGATTTATTTTTAAAAGATATGAAGAGAAGTGTATTTCCTTGGATAGCCAAATACGTTTTCAAAGCAATTTGAAATATAGGTTAAAGGTTTTAAGTATGTTTTAAAAAGCATGTTTTAGGAAATTTGTTATTTTCTAAATGTTAATTTCCAAAGTAAGTATTTTTCAAAAATCTATTATTGTAGTAATTATATAAAAGTGATTTGGTATTATGTTTCAAAAGGAGAAATTTAGTTTATATTTATAAAGTGGTTTTATTTTAAATATTCTTAAAGTAGTTTTAAAATTTCAATGTTATAAAGTATATTTATAGTAAAGTGTTTTTAAATTATTTTTAAATCTAAAAGTATTTTGTACTTGGTGTTTCAGAGGAAATAAATATTTGGGAAATGTATTCCGTAAGCGGAAACTGTTAGAAATTATTTCAAATGAGTTTTGAAATTTGGAAATATGTCTTGAAAGGATATTTGAGACAACTAAATAATGTGGGAAAATTATTTATGGTGTGATGGATGGTTGTGAATGTTAATTGATAGTTAAATAACCGACTATCAATATTGGCCAATGCGCTGATCGTTTCGAAGAGACCGGGATCAGGATTTATTTCCCGAAAACCACTTCGATCCAGTTTGTACGTTTCGTGGAAACGATTTCGGAGTCGAAGATGGAGCAGTGAAGTGCAAGGGCTAATCGCTACTAATCCTGAGGATATTTCCAAAATGGATGTAGTAGGAATAGTGCCTTCGGTTCCGTTCGGACCCGGGACGGACTTGTATGGATGAATGCTTTCGGAACATCGTCAGCGGACGATGGACATTCTAAGGGATATGTGCTGAAAGGTAACGCTTAGCCTCGAGCCTCGTCAACCGGGAATGACTGAAAATTAGGGGTTATGCAGCAAGGCTTCGTGGGTAGCTCCCACTGGAGGGTAAGGTCATCCCTGTCTAGAAGTCCCTTTTTATTTCGGCTTAGTGGTGCGGTTGCTGATCACAACCGTGGGGTGATTTTATTTGGAATCATCCAGTAAGGGATGGTTCCGGCCTTGTGTTGCAGGGGACTTAGGGTGGGTCCTCGATACGCTGATCTTGACCAGGTACTGTGACAGGTGGTGTAACGACCCGTATTTTTACGGATCGAAACATCGTAACACTGTTGTCATTAGATTGATAGTATTGTTAAGTCGTTCGAAGCTTAAGTCGTGTGGTAGTTAGGTCGTGTTGGTGACTTAGAGGAGTTGGCGACTTATAGGAGTTGGCGACTTATAGGAGTTAGCGACTTATAGGAGTTGGCGACTTAGGGAGGATAGGTCGGCAATGACCTAAGGAAGTTAAGTCGTGGACGAGTTAAGGGGTTAGGTCGTGGAGTTGCTATGGCGTGTTTAGTTAAGTCGTAGACGACCTATGTTAGTATGCTGGGTATAGTTAGGTCGTTAGACGACCTAAAGGTGTTAGGTCGTGAGTTGATAAGTCGCGTCTCTGTTAGGTCGTAAGTCGCGCACGTGTGTTTGGCTTAGGTTATTGAACCGTTAGATCGTTAGGTCGTGGATGCGCATAGGCTTGTGAGTATTAAGTCGTAGGTCTTAAGTCGTGGGGTTTTAGGTCGTAAGTCGTGGTGTTTTATAAGTCGTAGGATTTCATAAGTCGTGGACGACTTAAGAGAGGAGGGCAGACGACCTAAGAATTCAGCCTATAAATACCCGGTTTTTCTTCACTTTTTGGGATCCGGATTTTGAAGCGACGAAGTCCTACCATTTTGTGAGCTCGAGTTCTACACTTCTTCACTTCTTTTCTCCACTCTAATCTTGTGATTCCTTCCATCCAAATCGAAGATCAAATCGAAGCTTAGATTGAAGATCTTCAACCATCGAAGAGAGATCTCATCGTTTGGAACGGAATTTTGGTAGATCGAGTTAGATCCTTCGCTGTCCAGATCTGAAGTGTGTTGCTTCTGTGGTGTTTAGGTGTTTCGGTGAGTGGTGGTTATCTCTCACACGGATCCAAAGGAGTATATCGGATTGGTGGCTTGATTATGTGTTAAAATAGTGATTTCATGCATTTTCGTAAACTTAAGTATAGATCCATTGTTCATGATGATTTGACATCCATTTTACTACATGTTAATCTATGCAAGATCATTCATCAAGTCATAGAGATATTGCTCATGTTTCATGCTTGTTAGATTTGGACTCTTTATTTACAAGATTGCCATTATTTTTATAATTGTTTATTTGATCATGTTTGAATGCTTGATTACTTGGATTAATGATTGACTTGATTGATTGTTATAAATTATTTGATTGATGATTTAATTTAGACAAGATGGTCGAAGATGATTCAAAAGCTAAGAGAAAGGCTCTTGAATTGGGAAAAGCTGCTCGTGGCATATGTTGCGGATGATGAAGCTCGTATGGATAGATTTGATAATGATGTTGAGATGAGGCTTTGCTATGATGAGATGAAGCGAAGCATGATGTGAGATAGCCTTGGTTTAATCCTGACGGGATCATTCCAAGCATGACGGTAACTCGGTGAAAGGGTTCGAGTTTGAGGATAATGGTTGGCTCGAGAGGCGCTTGAGCTAGTATGAGAATAGTCGTCGAGGAGGATGACTAGGAGGCTGAGATTTCATCGTTGTTGAAGGTTCTAGCAGGCTCAAAGCAAGAGTACGTTGGGCAGATTCGATAGTCCCTAAAGACTATGATTGGTAGTCGAGTACTCTGTGCAGATTCGATAGTCCTAGGCACGGGCTGCGATGATGTGCGGAGTTTTGTCTAGAACCGGGGTTACCATTAGCCCTTAACGGACGGCTGAAAGAATGTGCCGATCATTCAATTAACGGTGGTATCGAAGCAATAATAACAGTGATAGCCAGAGTCATGGATGTTTGGTTATATCGTCATTCGGTCTTAAGAGCGATATTTTCTGGGTGCTTATCTGATCTTGGTTTAGGCCTTGGGGGTTTGTGCTTGGAAAACATCGACCTTGACTCGAGTGATAATTGCTTTACTTTAAATGTCTACTTTGCTATGTTTATTTCTGTTTAGTGTGTCTGGGGGCTATCACTGTAGAAAGAGGTGGAGTGGGAGGGTTGGATTCCTATTCTTTTACCTTTATGCTCTTTTGGTATGTTGTTAGTTAATTTACCGTTCACTAAGACTATTGTCTGACTCAAGGTTTTATGTTCAATTCTTATTACCTTGGGTTGTTCATCCATTTTGGGATGTGCAGACTAGGTAGCAGGTGACAGGTGCTGTTCTTTGTTTCCAACGATGCTGATGACGAAGACGAGCTGGAGGCTTGCATATTACTTTCTTACTATATGTACTGGATGTTCCGCTGCTTGTATAATTCTCCGAGTGATATGTAGTGAGGCTTGATGTATTGACTATTCAGATGTTTGTATTCAACTATTATGAAGCTTAATTGAGGAAATTCTATTTTGTGAAGCTTCACTATATATATTATCTATTGTATTTTTATCCATGCGCTGTGAGTAATACGATAGATTTTGCTGTTTTAACTTACCTTGGCAATCGTCCATGGCTGCCTGGCACACCTTTAAGCGCACTATATCTATATTTAGTGCAGGGGTCATGGGTAGTCGTCACATTTGGTATCAGAGCTTTGGTTAATCGATTTTACCCAACGCTCGCTGACGTAATTGCGTATGAGAGACGTAATTGTATTTTGATGGATGATTACTATATATAATATAGTAGCTTAGAAGGATTTGAGTCCTTTATGCAGTTGTTTCTCAAGGTGTAATGACCATTCCTTTTTATAGATATTGAGAATGAGTCGAAGAGGGAGACCAGCTGCTAGGGAAGGCCATGCTACTGAGGGTGCTGCTGATTATGCTGCTATGTTCGAGGCTATGATGACTTCGATCATGAGAAGGATGCCAGCTCCGGGGCCATCAGTAGATGTTGGAGTTCAAGTTCGAACTCCAAAACCAGTGGATTTTGCTAAGCTGTGTAAAGACTATACTGCTCTTGGAGGGAAGGTTTTCTTGGGAACAGAGTCAACCATTGAAGGTCAGAGATGGATAGATGCTTGTAAAAGAATCTTTGGTGATTTGGGAATCGAGGATGCAACTAAAAGGAAGCTCGCATCGAGACAGCTTCAAGGGAGAGCTTCTGATTGGTGGAACTCTATCACCATTGATACTCCGGAGGAAGAAATTACTTGGGAGCAATTCCAAACCAGATTTGAAGCTTAGTTCATTTCTACAGCTCAGAAATCTGTTCTGTTTAAGAAGTTTGTAGAGCTCAAGCAAGATGGAAGACCAGTTCTTGAGTATGTTTCTGAGTTTGAAGCTTTGTCCAAGTATGCCCGGTCGTATATTGAATCTCCTTATCAAAAGAATGAGAAGTTTGTGACAGGCTTGGATAGTTATCTTGGGAGGCAGTTGGGGGATCATTTGGACGATCCATTTGAGAAGCTTGTGGAGAAAGCTCTCAGGCACGAGGATATGTTTCCTAAAGAAGGATCTGTTGTTGCTGTGACCAAGGAAGAGTCTAAACCACAGCAGGGTGGAAACAAGAAAAGGAAGCAGCAGCAGCAGAAGGGTAAGGATGGCCAGAAGAAGCCGAAGGGTGAAGTGACCTGCTACAATTGTCAGTAGAGGGCCATTTCTCCAGAGACTGCAAGAATCCAAAGGTGCCGCTGAAGTGGCACAACTGTGACAAGCCGGGGCATGTTAAGAAGAATTGTCCAGAACCGCGAAAGGACAAGCAGATTGTGCAAGCTTATGCTTTGGGGGCCGTTCCATCATCTACAAAAGCTCCTACCGCTGAAGAGAAAGGAAAGAGTGTGGTGGTTCAAGGTACTCTTTCCATATGTGGTGTTCCAGTTAGAGTGTTATTCGATACTGGGGCGTCGCATTCTTTTGTTTGTAATGAACTTGTAGGCCGGTTGGGTTTAAAACCGGATATTGTTGATAGGCCATTGGTTGTGACTAATCCAGTTGGGGGTTCGTCTTGTCTGTGTATGCTATGCCGTGGTCTGATTGTATCGAGTCATGATTGCTCTTTTGTTTGTGATTGTTTTGTTCTGAACTTTGCGGGGTTCGGAATTATTTTGGGTATGGACTGGCTTAGGAAGTATGCGGCAAAGGTTGATTGTGAGAGGTTGGAGGTGACAGTCGAGAATGTGGAAGGGCGAAAGGTTGTGATACGATGTAAGCATGAGGAAGGCGTCTTCATGAGCTTCATGTATTCGCTGGTTGTTCCACGGGATGGACTGTCATCGGTGCCAATCGCTAATGGATTTGAGGATGTCTTTGATGAGGTCAAAGGGTTACCGCCGCATAGAGAGATCGAGTTTCGTATCGATTTAGTTGAAGAAGCCAGACCTGTTGTGATGCCTCTTAGGCGGATGGCGCCTAGGGAACAGCAGAAGTTGAAGGTGCAAGTTGATGATCTTTTACTGAAAGGATTCATTCGGCGTAGTGTGTCCGAATGGGGTGCACCAATTGTGTTTGTAACCAAAGCGGATGGATCGTTGAGGTTGTGTGTGGATTATCGTGAGCTGAATAAAGTGACTAAGAAGAACAAGTATCCATTGTCGAGAATAGATGACTTGTTTGATCAGCTTCACGAAGCTAAGGTGTTTTCTCAGATGGATTTGGCAAAGGGATTTCACCAGTTAAGAGTGGCTAAGGATAGTGTGCCGAAGACTGCTTTCAGGACACCATCCGGTTTCTTTGAGTGGCTGTTAATGCCGTTTGGATTGACCAATGCACCAGCATATTTTGTGGATCTTATGAATAGAGTGTTCAGAGATCAGTTGAACAAGTTCGTACTAGTGTTCGTGGATGATATTTTGATTTATTCCAGAACTGAAGAAGAGCACAAGACGCACTTGCGTATTGTTTTGGAAATCTTACGGAAACATCAGCTGAAGGCTAAGTTTTCGAAGTGTCACTTCTGGAAGAGTGAAGTGAGGTTCTTAGGCCATATTATCTCTGGAAAAGGAATAGCGATTGATCCCGCCAAGATAGCAGCAATCCAGGATTGGGTTAGACCTAAGAATGCATCTGATGTGAGAAGTTTTCTTGGATTAGCAGGATACTATCATCGATTTATCAAAGACTTTTCCAAGGTAGCTGCACCATTAACAGGATTGACGAAAAAGAATCAAGTATTTAGATGGGATGCTAAGTGTGAGCAAGCTTTCGAAATCCTGAAAGAGCAATTGACAAGTGCTCCTGTTTTGACTATTCCAAGTGGAAATGAAGAGATGGTGGTTTACACTGATGCATGTGGTACTGGACTTGGAGCAGTGCCGATGCAGAAGAATAGAGTTGTTGCGTATGCAAGTCGACAACTGAAGGCGCATGAAAGGAATTATCCGACTCATGATTTGGAGTTGGCGGCGATTGTATTTGCTTTGAAGATGTGGAGACATTACCTATTGGGAGTTCCATTCGAGTTGTTTACAGACCATAAGTCGTTGAAGTATCTTTTCTCCCAAAAGGATTTGAATCTCAGGCAGCAACGATGGCTAGAGTTTTTGGCATCATATGATTTTGGTATATCCTATACTCCGGGAAAGGGTAACGCAGTGACAGATGCGTTAAGTCGAAGACATGCAGGATTGGGAACCATGTTTTCAGAATGGAAGAGTCTCGAGTATTTAGCTGGATTTGACTTTAGGCCCAGATGTGAATTGGAACCTGAGATGTTGGCAAACTTATCGATAAGACCGACTCTTGTGGAAAGAATTGGCGAGAGCCAAAAGCGAGATGATAAGCTTGTCAAGATTATCCGTGATTTGGAATCTGGATTGGACCCAGAAAAGGATAAAGGATTCGAGGTCGATCGAGAGGGTTGGCTTCGGAAGCAAGGACGACTAGTTGTTCCCAATATAGATGAATTGAAAAATGAAGTTCTGAAGGAAAGTCATCACTCGAAGCTGACAATTCATCCAGATGGAAATAAGATGTATCGGGATATGAAGAGAACCTATTATTGGGAAGGTATGAAGAAAGACGTTGGAAATTTTATTTCCAAGTGCATGAACTGCCAGTTGGTAAAAGCCGAACAGAAAAAGCCAAGTGGATTGCTTCAGCCATTAGAAGTTCCTACATGGAAGTGGGAGCAAATATCGATGGATTTTATTGATGGGTTACCTAGAACCAGAACGGGAAATGAAGGGATTTGGGTCATCGTAGATCGTCTGACTAAGAGTGCAAGATTCATTCCTGTTCGATCGACTAGGACTGCATCGAAGTTGGCTGAGCTATATGTTAAGTGGATAGTTCGATTCCATGGCATTCCAAAGAGTATAGTGAGCGATCGAGACCCATTGTTCACTAGTGGATTTTGGAAGAGCTTTCAGGAAGTTTTGGGAACCGAGTTGTGTTTGAGTATAGCTTATCATCCCCAAACAGATGGTCAGAATGAGAGAGTCAACCGAGTTTTGGAAGATCTCCTCAAAGCATGCGTTTTAGATTTCGGAGGATCATGGGAAGATCACCTTCATTTGGTGGAGTTTCCGTATAATAACAGTTACCAGTCAAGCATTGGTATGGCACCGTATGAGGCATTGTATGGAAGACCGTGTAACTCTCCGACATGTTGGTTAGAAACAGGAGAAAAGCTGGTACTTGGGCCAGAAATGATTCGACAGACTTCGAATTGCATAGAGATCATTCGGCAACGAATGAAGGCAGCCCAAGACCGACAGAAAAGTTATGCCGATAAGCGTCGTAAGGATTTGGAATTCGATGCAGGTGATATGGTTTTTGTGAAGATTTCTCCACTAAAGAATGTTATTCGATTCGGGAAGAAAGGAAAATTGACTCCGAGATTTGTCGGACCATTCCCGATCATCCAGCAAATTGGAAAGCTCGCCTACAAATTGGAGTTACCAGAAAAGATGGCAGGTGTGCACAATGTTTTTCATGTATCGTATCTACGGAAGTATGTGCACGACTCGAATACAGTGGTTTCTGCTGATAGCTGTGAAGATATTGAGGTTGATCCAGTCGATAAGAGACCTCGTAAGCCGCTTCGTGTTGTGGAAACTGACACGAAACAGCTTAGGAGGAAGGTAATTAGGTTGCTCAAGATACAATGGAGTGATGATGTTAACGACTGTACATGGGAGGTGGAAGAGACGATGAAGGCAGCTCATCCTGAACTCTTCAAGGTATGGCCATAAGGTGTCGTGTCATCTCACGATATTGTAACTTGTTCTAGTTTTAGAATTCTGCATGCTAGGCTAGAATTGGACGCATGGTTTGTTGATTGCTATGGATGGTAGGCATGCAGAATAGTTTTTGGTTGCTTGTGTTTGTTTGGAATTTCGGGGGCGAAATTCCTAAAGGGGAGAGAATGTAACGACCCGTATTTTTACGGATCGAAACATCGTAACACTGTTGTCATTAGATTGATAGTATTGTTTAGTCGTTCGAAGCTTAAGTCGTGTGGTAGTTAGGTCGTGTTGGCGACTTATAGGAGTTGGCGACTTATAGGAGTTGGCGACTTATAGGAGTTAGCGACTTATAGGAGTTGGCGACTTAGGGAGGATAGGTCGGCAACGACCTAAGGAAGTTAAGTCGTGGACGAGTTAAGGGGTTAGGTCGTGGAGTTGCTATGGCATGTTTAGTTAAGTCGTAGACGACCTATGTTAGTATGCTGGGTATAGTTAGGTCGTTAGACGACCTAAAAGTGTTAGGTCGTGAGTTGATAAGTCGCGTCTCTGTTAGGTCGTAAGTCGCGCACGTGTGTTTGGCTTAGGTTGTTGAACCGTTAGATCGTTAGGTCGTGGATGTGCTTAGGCTTGTGAGTGTTAAGTCGTAGGTCTTAAGTCGTGGGGTTTTAGGTCGTAAGTCATGGTGTTTTATAAGTCGTAGGATTTCATAAGTCGTGGACGACTTAAGAGGGGGGGCAGACGACCTAAGAATTCAGCCTATAAATACCCGGTTTTTCTTCACTTTTTGGGATTCGGATTTTGAAGCGACGAAGTCCTGCCATTTTGTGAGCTCGAGTTCTACACTTCTTCACTTCTTTTCTCCACTCTAATCTTGTGATTCCTTCCATCCAAATCGAAGATCAAATCGAAGCTTAGATTGAAGATCTTCAACCATCGAAGAGAGATCTCATCGTTTGGAATGGAATTTTGGTAGATCGAGTTAGATCCTTTGCTGTCCAGATCTGAAGTGTGTTGCTTTTGTGGTGTTTAGGTGTTTCGATGAGTGGTGGTTATCTCTCACACGGATCCAAAGGAGTATATCGGATTGGTGGCTTGATTATGTGTTAAAATAGTGATTTCATGCATTTTCATAAACTTAAGTATAGATCCATTGTTCATGATGATTTGACATCCATTTTACTACATGTTAATCTATGCAAGATCATTCATCAAGTCGTAGAGATATTGCTCATGTTTCATGCTTGTTAGATTTGGACTCTTTATTTACAAGATTGCCATTATTTTTATAATTGTTTATTTGATCATGTTTGAATGCTTGATTACTTGGATTAATGATTGAATTGATTGATTGTTATAAATTAGTTGATTGATGATTTGATTTAGACAAGATGGTCGAAGATGATTCAAAAGCTAAGAGAAAGGCTCTTGAATTGGGAAAAGCTGCTCGTGGCATATGTGGCGGATGATGAAGCTCATATGGATAGATTTGATAATGATGTTGAGATGAGGATTTGCTATGATGAGATGAAGCGAAGCATGATGTGAGATAGCCTTGGTTTAATCCAGACGGGATCATTCCAAGCATGATGGTAACTCGGTGAAAGGGTTCGAGTTTGAGGATAATGGTTGGCTCGAGAGGCGCTTGAGCTAGTATGAGAATAGTCATCGAGGAGGATGACTAGGAGGCTGAGATTTCATCGTTGTTGAAGGTTCTAGCAGGCTCAAAGCAAGAGTACGTTGGGCAGATTCGATAGTCCCTAAAGACTATGATTGGTAGTCGAGTACTCTGGGCAGATTCGATAGTCCTAGGCACGGGCTGCGACGACGTGCGGAGTTCTGTCTAGAACCGGGGTTACCATTAGCCCTTGACGGACGGCTGAAAGAATGTGCCGGTCATTCAATTAACGGTGGTATCGAAGCAATGATAACAATGATAGCCAGAGTCATCGATGTTTGGTTATATCGTCATTCGGTCTCAAGAGCAAAATTTTCTAGGTGCTTATCTAGTCTTGGTTTAGGCCTTGGGGGTTTGTGCTTGGAAAACATCGACCTTGACTCGAGTGATAATTGCTTTACTTTAAATGTCTACTTTGCTATGTTTATTTCTGTTTAGTGTGTCTGGGGGCTATCATTGTAGAAAGAGGTGGAGTGGGAGGGTTGGATTCCTATTCCTTTTACCTTTATGCTCTTTTGGTATGTTGTTAGTTAATTCTATGACACGGGTTTGAAATTATTTTTTTGCAGGACAAATATCTAGGCGGCGTGCGTCTTCATCTTGTCAAACCAATCGTATCTTCTGAAATCTAGTTCTCGTGGAAATTAGGCAAAATTAGGCCGTCTTTTCTTGTGAAATCAAAGCGCTCGTTGATTTTTTTGGAAAAATTAGGCGTTAGTTTCTTCTGAAATCAAATTCGACTTTAATTGTGGGAAATCGTGAGGCGATTTTCTTCATTTGGATAGGCTAATCGATTTTCTCTATTGGATTGCTTGTTCTTTGGTGAGTCTCGATTTTATTTGGTGGTTTTCATTGTCAATTCGATGTTTTCTGATGCTCATGATGTTATTCTATTTTTCTTATCAGGGTAGGCGGTTTTGATCTATTGGAGGAAGGTTTTGTTTGATGTAGTTGGAATAATGACCTCTGAATGGTATTCTTTTATTCTGATAATACAAGAGTTGTGATTTAGCCTGGTTGCATCATTCACTTTAGATTATGATTTTAGTATTTAGAGTATCACTTCAGATTTGGTTTGAGCGATCAAAGTATTTATTTTTGTCGGTCAATTCTGTTTGTACTCACTTTGGGTATGAAATTGGATCTGAAATAGTATTAGTTGAAGTTGTTTATTCTTTAGTTCTTTTTGATTTGTGATCTTTAAAAGATAAATTGTTTTATCTTTTTTCGAAAAGTGGGATAGAAAATGATTTGTTATGTAATATTTTTTGCTATTAGTTTCTAATTCAGATCAATTTCACATACTTATTTTTTTTTTTACATTTTTTTTACAGGTGTGATTCATCTGTTATAGTTGTGTTTGATTTCAATAACAATTGTTTTAGTGCTCGTTTTGGATTGGATGCTTCTATTTCTTCTGTTAGGAATAGGATTTGGGAGGAGTGGATTAATTTTAGTCCATTATGCTTTGATATTTTTTATATTCGAGAATCAAAGACTACCTTTGTTGAAACGGATAGTGATCTTCATGCTGTATTGTGTTTGGCTTGGTTTAAAAAGGAAGAATTTTTGGTATTTTTTCTACGGTTGAAGGTTGATTCAACGGATAATTTTGTTGGTGAAAGTAGCAAGTCTGGTTCAGTAGTTGGTGGTGAGTCAAATAATAATATGTTAGGTTATGATGATGATTTAGATTCTGGTTTTACTCAACAAAAGGATTTACATGAGTTGTTGAAGAAGAATTCAAATATGGAATTTTTTACTGGGGTTGGTCGACAGTTTAATTCTGCTATTGGATTCCATAGAATGGTTAGTGCTTATTGTTTGAAGAATGGGTTTAAAGTACAATATATTAAGAATGGTAAAGAACGATTGACAGTTCGAAGTGCTATAGATAGTTGTCCTTTTAGGATTCATGCTTCTTGCAAACTGAAGCAATTGGACCAACTGTTTGTTAAAAACATTAAGCTGATTCATACTTATGGTAGTGGATTTCGTTCTCTAGGTAGTCTAACTATTAATAGTGATCTTGTGAAAAGTCTAATCTTCAATCAAATTCGTGATGAGCCAAAAAGAAAAACCAAGGATATCATTAAATGTTTTAGAAGAGATTATGATGTGGATCTGAGCTATTATTTTGCTTATAAGGGTAAGAAATTGGCTATGAATGATATTTACGGTGATGAAAAGAAATCTTACAATGAATTAGTTTGGTATTTGAAGGCATTGGAAAGAATAATCCCGAATAGTTATTCAATTATGGATGTGGATTCTGACACTAATCAATTTGAGAGAGTTTTTGTATGTTATGAGGCATGTATATTTGGATTCAGCTATTGTTGTCCTATGGTGTTTTTAGATGCTACCTTTTTGAAAGGGCGAAGTGGTATTTTTGTAACGATCTCGGATTTTAATTAAATTTAAATTGATAATTAATTGAATTTTTGAATTAAAATTGTAAAACTAATTGTTAATTGAAGCGAGTTTCCCCAATTCAAATAGAATATATATTAAATCATATGAATTTAAATATTGTATATATGTTATTTGGATTTAAATTTCAAGTAAATGGTTTAATAATAATTTGAATATATATGTATATATATTGAGTTTGAATTAAATTTTAACTAAATGGTTGAAAGATAAATTTTAATGATAAAATTTGGGATTGATGGTCTATATTAGAAATAGAAATAAAAATAAACAATAAGTATTATAGTTAAATTTATAATAAATATTTAAAATAGAAATGGAAGTAAATAATAATAATAATAATTTAAGCTAAAAATAGAAATCAATATATATAAGATAAATTATAAAAAAAATAAATGCATAAGATAAATTTAAACAACATATTAAATATAGAAATTCATTTATATTACGAAATTATAAGTATAAGAAGAAAAATAAAATACACCCAAATATGAAATAAAATACATTCAAATATGAAAATATATATATGTACACTTGTAAAAGGAAAAAAATAAATATCTATATATACATGTAGCAACACGAATGTAAAATAAGACTAAAGAAAATAAAAAAAATATAAATATCTATGAAGCTTGCAAAGGAAGACACTAATCTATTCAAGTTTGTACATGATAATTAATGCAAATGTCTCTAGTACACCACAAATTTTATCATCAGCCACCAGGAGAAAAAAAATCTCTGACCTATTGTACATGTAAATTATATCACACAGTAAACTCTTCTTTTCTATATCCATCATCCTCATTTCAGTTCGTCCATTTTTAACTGAGTAATATTTGTAGTTAGTGCCATCTAAAAACAAAAATTCAATTTAAACATCTCAGCATAAACAAACAATACAAATTCAAATCAGAGATCAAAGAAGAAGATTTCAACTTGCAAATTTTCAAAGCCTGGTTCAAAAGAAACTCTGTTCTTTCTTTTGGAAAATCAAAGTGAGTAAACAATTTAAATCCAACTAAGTATATATTTGTTTGTTGCTTGTGAAGTCTGAGTTTGAAGTTGCTTGTATGTATATATATACACACATAAATTTTCCTCTGCGTATAAATATATATATAAGTGTGTATGCCTGTTTATGTGAAATCTTCTATGTTTCCTTAGTTCAGAGTATCAAGCTTGGTTAAAACCCAAATATCTAATCACTTGATCTCTGTTAGGCTGAAGGCTTCAAATACAAAATGTTTGTTTGTTCATAAATCAAAGTTAAAAATTTACTTCCAGCAAAATAAGATTAAGAGGTGGGCTGAAACCTCAAAATCCTGATGAACTTGCACATATATGATAAAATCAAATATCATTAATTGTTGATTCAAGCATATAAGGTGAATCGTTATACAAAAACAAGATTTTTAAAGCAAAGATGGTAATTTTTAGTTGTGTATTTTAAAAGCAGTTTGTTCTTGAACGGAAATTGGGTTTTGACCAATTTCAGGCGGTCGGAGGAGTTTTGGGAGTAGTGGCTTCGTGTGGAGGTGGAAGGGAGTACGGCGAGTCTAGGAAAAATCGCCGATGGGTTGCCAGATCATTGTGGAGACGGCGGCGAAGCGATTTACGTTTTTAAACCTAATTTTGTAGAGTGAGGATGTTTCGATTCGTTCGTCACCTGGAGTTGATCGACTATAGTGGGGTTTTAAGTGATGGAAGATTGGTCATGGACGAGGTCATGGCCGAAGTTGTAGATTTTCTCGTGGTCGGAGATGTGAAGACGAGGCGTTTCCAGGTTGATGGTGAGGCCGGCTGTTGTTTCCAGGTTTCGAGTTTCTGCGGCATACGAGTACAAGTGAAGTACGGGTGCCGATTTTCGAACGCTGGAATTTGGATCATGACAATTTTGATGGCTGCCACTGCAAAAAATGGGAATCAAGGTACTGATTTTGATCTTTTTTTTGTTGTTGTATTTACTTTGTACTGTATGCATTAGTTCCTTGTTATAAATTTATGTAACATGGTACTTTTTCTTTAAGTGGTTGTTCTAGTGAATTTTGTTGTGCATACTGCATTTTGGTTAAGTGATTAGTCTACTGTTATATAGTACTGATTCAAATATAGTGCATTTGGTTGTTTCAAATGTAGTAATATCCAGTTCAATTCATTATAGTTTCTTTTGCGTTAGGGATTAGCATGTGAAATTATTGCAGAAATGAATTTAGAGTCACAATTTAGTTCTACTGAAAATTAACGATGATTAATGTTGGTTGTTTTTTTCTTGATAGATACATAATTTAGATGTTTTATTTTTTCTGTTTATCCACCAAATGTCATGATACCTACTGCTTATACTGGATTCACCATAATTTGTTATATTTCAAACGATAAATGCATATATGTTTTTATCTCTAACATCTGCAATATAGTTGCACTAGTTACAAAGTAGGTACAATTGTTCAATGTACAGCCATGCTCCTTCTTATTGTAAATTTAATCCAAAACAAACACTGTAAAAGATTTAATGTTCTTTAATTTGATGTACAAAATGTTACTGTATACAGGAGTTAAAAAAGATAAATGCATTTATCTTTTAAGATAAAGAATTAAATAACATATTAAGTCGTACTTATATATCATAGTTACTACTACATGTTAAACATAATTATCATTTTTCTCATTATTTGAAGTTCTTACATAAGGTATACAAATGATTTAAACAACATATAGAAAAGATAAGTATATGTGTTTTAGAAGTTCGAATATAAGTCTTTGTATTGTATGTATGAATTATGTATCATATCTTTGCAGTTTCTTCCCTTCCTGCGTAGACTACACATTCAAGTAGCAAAATTTAAGAAAAAAAAGGATGAATTTCCTGTAGCAAATTTATTTTTCATTTTTTATTTGGGCCAAGGGCATAGTGTTCATGTGATTGTCTACTATTAGATAATACTGTTTCACATATAGTGCATTTTGTTGTTTCAAATGTAATACATAAACAGTGAATTATTTATTTTATTTTTTTCCAGGTTTTTTCCCATTAGCAATGGCTCTTGTTCCCAAAGAAAATGAAGAGTGTTGGAGTTGGTTTTTAAAACACCAAAAGAATGCTCTTAGTTGTGATAGAATATTAACTTTTTTAAGTGATAGACACTGGGGTTTATTGTTAAGTATTCCAAAAAATGTCCAAATAGTCATCATTCTTATTGTTTGCATGATATGCAAAATAATATTACTAGCATTGTGAAAAGTGGAAGGGGTGTTTGGGTAGCTCATTTACTTGAGCGTTGTGCTATAGCTTCTAATCATTATGATTTTGAAAAAGCCATGTCCAAGTATAAAGAAATTAGAGGTGCCAAAGCTATAGAGTACTTGAATGATAAACCATATGATCATTGGGCCGATTTATATTTTCCGGGGAAGCGATATGGTGAAAATAAGTCCAATGTAGCTGAGAGTTTTAATTCTTGGATTTTGGATGAAAGAAGTTTTCCTGTTACTGCTTGTCTTGATGGAATTAGGGTAAAACTTATGATGCAAATGTCTAATCGTAGAGAAGAGGCATCAAAGTGGACAAGTGTGCTATGTCCAAAAATGGAAGCTCGTTTGTTGAAATTGAAGGAAGAAGGATTTGGGTGGAGTGTTTCTAAATCATCTAGGTATGTATTTCTATTTTTTACATGATGTTCACAGTTTCTGAATAATGGTAAATGCATTTATCTTTTTTCAACTTGCTATGTAGCCTATGTTATGATTTCATTTTGTTGGTGTCGCTTGCTACATATTTTTGTCTTTGTCTGCATTGAGGCTTATGATAATATGAATAATGAAAGGACCAAGTAATATAATGCAAGTATCATTGTAGTGTTTTATTTTTGAGGTTTTGGTATGGTAAAAACTAATGTTGTGCATAGGAGTATGATGCATTAGTGTGTCTGCTTAGGGTTTATTCACATGCATGAGTGTTTTATTTTTGACAGTATTTATGGTTTTTGGTCTAACTGAAAGCTGTGACGAGATATTTTCAAGTTTGTAAATTTAAAGATTAACAGTAAATATATAATGGAAATATTGAGCAATGCTCACATGCAGAATTCAAGAGCAAACATACATTATCTTGTTTTTCTTCCCTTATAGCATAGCTTCTTTAATCTTTAAGAATATGAACAGTATGGCCGTTGTTAATTGTTTTGGTTTATGAGTCTTATTTTTCACTATCAGTTCACTGCACATGAATTGGGTCTTATTTATTAGATAGATTAGAGAGAATATATATAGTGCTAATAATCCTTTTTTGGAAATGCAATCTGTTCATATATTTTAACTGTTTTTTATTTTAAATTTTGTAGGTATATTTTTGAAGTTCATTCTCCAACATCTCAAAAGGTTGATCTTAAAAATTGCATTTGCAGTTGCAATCAATGGAAAGTGACAGGTTTTCCTTGTGCGCATGCTTTGAAGTGTATTTCTTTAACCAGAAATTCTGTTTATGAATATATTGAGAATTACTTTACTGTTGAGTATTATCGAGCTTCGTATTCACATTTGATCAATCCTATTCCAACTTTTGATAAGGAAGCAATTGAAGCTGAAGAATCATCTATTGTTCTTCCTCCTAAGCCTGTTCATGGAGCTGGTAGGCCTAGGATGAATAGGATTGAAGGGGCTGATTTTCATGCTAAGAAAAACAGATGTGGAAAGTGTAAAAAACTATGACATAATAGAAGGGGGTGTTCTTTGAATAATTGAGTTGATTGTTTTAGTCCAATGTATTTGATTGGTTGTTCTATGAATACTTTGAGTTGAATATTTGGATAATTGTATATGTTGAATTGGTTATGATTTGATTTTGACTACTTTTGGTTGTATGCAATTGTTTATGTTTAACTATTATTTGGAATACAATGGTGTTTATTTTGTTAAAAAGGTTAAATTGATACGTCTTTTTAATTCTTATGTATAGTCTTTTTGTTATTATATGTTACTGTAGTTATTATGTCTATTCTTAAGATATAGTCTTTTCTATTCATCCACTCCAGTGCGCTGGTCACTACAACAAAATCAAAATGGTATTAAATAGGACGAGTTTTAATAGCATAATCCAAATCTGCAATGAGATCTTCTATATCCTCAATGCCAACGGATATTCGAACCAAATCATCTGTTAATCCACGAGTTTCACGCACAGCAGTAGAAATACAAATCAAACAGAACAACTGGAGATAAGTATGACTACTATATTGCTAGCCAAAACATACTATCAATAAAAGTGATGTTCTTATGTATAGCCCTTTTAACAGAGCATACGCAGAATTGTCGATAAAAGGGATACAACATACTGTCAATAAAACATAAATGCTTTTATCTTTTTAACAGAGCATTAGAAACATTAGCCATTACAAATTCATTATCAATTACCAGAATTTCATTATCAAATTTAAAATCAGTTGTGTAAGTACATGCTAGTTAACAATACACAAAAGCAACATAGACTGAAGTGATTATGTAGTTAATATTTCATTTGACAGATGCATTGGTTCTAACAGTCTTGCCTTCTTCCCTACTTTTGATGAGAAAGGAAGACAAAAACAACGATTACGGGTATAAACTCCAGTATCAACGAAAAGACGCTCCGTATTATACCGCCCAATTTTTTTCTAGGACACAACATGAATGAATAGTCAGATTCAAAAGTGACAGTGCAAACAAGTGCACAACACACACATAAACAAACTCAAGTCTACAACATCAGCAAGTAGGTTTTACAATTCAAATCGTGTGGCCTAAGTCAACCATTACAAATTCATCAGTAAATTCAGATATACAGTCTAAAATCTATCATCAAATAAAATTTTAACAAATGTATAATAAAAAGGCTGTTAGATATCAAAGAATTTGTTGCTATCATTGTCAGTTCAAATTTTTTGCTGCTGAAGTTGAACTACAGAATTTTTTAATTGTCCAGCAGTATGGTTCATCTGAGAGAATTTGTGCAGTTATTTGTGCTCTAAATGAGTTTACTTGTTCTGGACTGATTTTTGATGTTGTGTCCATTCCTTGTGCTATCTTTTGGATAAACATCATTACAAAAATTCCACAGTCAAACCTGCATTTGTTAAAATTTTAGTTATTGTGTAACATGCATTGTTGTATAAATATCTCCAGTATCCTGAAAATTACCCGTTGGTTTGTTGAGCACAGTTAACATTTTTAATCAATGTAGACTTTCCCAGAATTGTTTTCTCACCTGCGTCTTGTAAGTCTTTATTGACGTTGTTTACCGCTGCTTTCTGTCAATATATATATATATATATAACTTTTTTATAATAATGATAAATCTATTTATCTTTTTTACTTTCTGTGTATTTTACGTACCACATTAATAGCAAACTTCGAATGTCCACTTCTTAATGTCTTAGATCTTGTGGTCAAGTGTAGAGAATCATAATGGTTCCATGTACATGATTCCACTACTAGCTCTAGCAAGCTCCAATGTTCGTTGCCATGTATAGGAAATAATATATTGCAACATAATGGATTTAGAAGTGTTTTTTTAATAAAAGGATTAAACATATTTCTTTTGATATTTTCCATGTTTCCATCTGTTGCACTTTTCTGTTAAAAAATAATTTCAGAAAATTTATCTTAGAAACAAATTAAATTTGACATTATAGTTCACTTACTGTCATTGTTGTGTTCATATATGTAATGCTAGAACTTTGTTCTAATAATTTTGTTTTTCTGAACCAAAACCAATCAATAACCTACATTTCAAAAAAAAATATGGATTAAGTATAGATTTTATAATGAAGCAAAGTATAGAATTTATAATGAAGCAAAGTATAGTTTTTTGTACATACTTGACCAGAAATATATTCTCCATAGAGAAGTTCTTCTATCATACTTTTTGTGATGGTGATGAAGTTTTCATCATCACAAGTAAATGCTTCATCACTGAAAAATTAAGATTAATATGTACTGTGTTGTATGGCACTTACAGTATAAAAGAAAATTAATTAAGATTAGTATACTGAAAAATTAAGATTAGTATGTAATGAAATATTTGTTAATAAAAAAAATAACAATATTTGTAGAAGTTTGTATGAGAAGATAAAGATAAATTAATTTATCTTTTTTAGTTTAGTTTGGTTTTTTTGATCTCTATATGACAAAAAAACATGGGTATTAAATTAGTCCTGGTTTTATGGCACTTACAGTATAAAACACAGATTTGATCTTTATATGACAAAAAAATATGGAGAATTAATGGGCAAAAAAGGTCCATGACTTGTATATGACAAAACAAATATAGGCCGTGTTGCAAATATTATAACTTCTATATGACTTTAGTTATATTAGCCTATGCATATCAACAAAAGTTTTGCTATAATTTATATGCATATCATAAGTTATGTTTGCAAAAGATATAACTAGTATGTTTCATTCTATTTTTTAATGTTACAGGTTTTTTCTGAGTAACTGTATTTGGAAATCCGAAAGAACATGACAAACTAATACAACAGTTCATTATTAATGTTACTGATTGTGGTTTTTACTGCTAGCTTTGAGTACATCTTCCGTCCTTTTATTACTAGTGCCTAAATTTGTGTAGTGTGTATTGTATATAATTAACAAACCTAAAAATGCAAAGCATCAAACCTAATAATGAAAAGGTGAAGATAAATTAATCTATATTTTTTAGTTTTGTTTAGTATTTTTATTTTTTTAATTTGTAAATCATTAGATTTTGATGCTGGAATAAAAAGATTTATTTGAATTATATGTTGTACTAGAAACAATATGATATTGTACTAGAAACAATATCTTATTGGAATAAATATATATTTAAGTTAATTGAGTGAAAAGCAGTTTAGTTACTTACTTGTTTCCTCCAAGAATTTTGAAAAAAATTTGACAATTTCTTTTTGTTCTTCAGTAAGATATTTGAGTAGTGGACATTTCTCAACATTCCTTGGCTTCTTCTTCTTTTTTGGTTCTTTTAGGACAACATCTTCAACAACAATAGGATTTTCAGGAGCATTTTCTTGAGCAAGCACTTTCAGATTGTTAGATTTTAAACTATCTTGTGTCTGCTTTTCTAGTATGAAATCTTGAGTTTGCATAATATCAAAAGTTGGAAAATTAGCAGAAATATTTATGTGAATTATACCAACAATTTTTTTTTACCTTTTTCAGCTTCGGTTTTTTTGTTCAAATTATCTTTTTCCTTCACATCGTGCTTTTCTAAATTTTCCAACTTCTGGAGCTTCATTTCAAGAATCTGTATTCTTTTTTCAGCCACTTCTCTTAAACGTCTTTCCTCATTTAATTGTTCTACAACGTTTTTCATCTCAGTAGTCAAAAAATTGACTTTTGACTGTAGCTCCGTTATGTTATTAGCACATTCTTTGGCATATTTTTTCAGACTTGTGTCTTCATGGCACTCATCTAATTTTCTTTTGTTGTTTTGGTCTTCTTCCACCTCAATAGCTATTATTTTATTGGAAAGAAATTCTTTCTCTTCTTTTGTTACAGCTGCAATTTTTTTTAAAATCTGCAATGAACATATTTAAAGTTAAGCTTGCACATATATTGTCGTTGAAGTACTAGACAAGATAAGATTGCACATACTTTCTATACTCATTTGGTTTTTTTATATTTAGGCTACTAACATTCCAAAAATTGCATTCCAAGAAATCAAAAAAAATGTACAGTTAAAAAAAAACTAGCTTACTTTGTCATTGTCAACTTCAGTGAATTCCAAATCTATCAGTTTTGATAAATCCCATTTTCTCATTCTTGGGATTTTGGTTTGCAGATTTTCCTTCTCATCAATTATTTATGTTCGTTCACAAAACCAGTACTTCAAGAAAAAGATAAATACATTTATATTCTTGTAATAAATATAAATTTGAATATATTTATATTTAGTTAAAGTTATGAAAGCACACCAGTAACACCATAGTACAGCCTGGTGTACTTCTAGGGTCAGCGTGATACTTTTTAACATTTTCAAAACATTTTCTCATATTGCCCGTGGTCAAGAGATTGAATTTAATTTTTTTTAATTCAGCAACTTCGCCAATAAACCTCATTGCATATAGCTTTGGTTGTTTGGAAAAAGGAAAGTTATAACCAGCAAAAATAATAACAATTTCACTAAATCTTCATTTCCTTTTTCCTCTTCTAACAGTGTATTCAATCTTTTTGTTACTGTTTTTGGTTGATTATGTCTTCTTCTTGAAAATTGGCAGTTAAAAAATTGGAGAAACTTTCCATGGCCGAGGCTTTGTTAGAAGCTGGTATAGGAAATAAGTCTTCTCCAGCTAATGGCATTCCAAATATTAGACTGACTTCTTCAGGACTTATTTTGAGTAATTTGTTTCCAATTTTGAAAGCATTTTCTTTTACATCAAAAGAAGTAATGATGTCATCTAAATTTGAAGCACTTTTCCTTAAATCTTGCCGTGCTATTGAATCTCTAAGAAAAATATTGAAGAATTTTTTGAATGGTGTTTTTTCTATAAAAGCTTTTGCTTCAGGTGAAAGAATGTGTTTCTCCTTTATAATTGACATCACTTTATAGATTGCATCCAAATTACATCTATATGTACCTATGTACTGTTGCTTTTTTTGCTTCTTGGCTATTTTTTTTAATTTCATGCTGATCAACATCATCCGAATCGGTACTTTCTTCAGCCAGTTGTTGTGAAATCGTTTTTTCATCATCAGAGTTTTCTAATTGTTTGTGTCGTGTGGTAGTTAGGTCGTGTTGGTGACTTAGAGGAGTTGGCGACTTATAGGAGTTGGCGACTTATAGGAGTTCGCGACTTATAGGAGTTGGCGACTTAGGGAGGATAGGTCGGCAACGACCTAAGGAAGTTAAGTCGTGGACGAGTTAAGGGGTTAGGTCGTGGAGTTGCTATGGCGTGTTTAGTTAAGTCGTAGACGACCTATGTTAGTATGCTGGGTATAGTTAAGTCATTAGACGACCTAAAGGTGTTAGGTCGTGAGTTGATAAGTCGCGTCTCTGTTAGGTCGTAAGTCGCGCACGTGTGTTTGGCTTAGGTTATTGAACCGTTAGATCGTTAGGTCGTGGATGCGCATAGGCTTGTGAGTATTAAGTCGTAGGTCTTAAGTCGTGGGGTTTTAGGTCGTAAGTCGTGGTGTTTTATAAGTCGTAGGATTTCATAAGTCGTGGACGACTTAAGAGAGGGGGGCAGACGACCTAAGAATTCAGCCTATAAATACCCGGTTTTTCTTCACTTTTTGGGATCCGGATTTTGAAGCGACGAAGTCCTGCCATTTTGTGAGCTCGAGTTCTACACTTCTTCACTTCTTTTCTCCACTCTAATCTTGTGATTCCTTCCATCCAAATCGAAGATCAAATTGAAGCTTAGATTGAAGATCTTCAACCATCGAAGAGAGATCTCATCGTTTGGAACGGAATTTTGGTAGATCGAGTTAGATCCTTCGCTGTCCAGATCTGAAGTGTGTTGCTTCTGTGGTGTTTAGGTGTTTCGGTGAGTGGTGGTTATCTCTCACACGGATCCAAAGGAGTATATCGAATTGGTGGCTTGATTATGTGTTAAAATAGTGATTTCATGCATTTTCGTAAACTTAAGTATAGATCCATTGTTCATGATGATTTGACATCCATTTTACTACATGTTAATCTATGCAAGATCATTCATCAAGTCGTAGAGATATTGCTCATGTTTCATGCTTGTTAGATTTGGACTCTTTATTTACAAGATTGCCATTATTTTTATAATTGTTTATTTGATCATGTTTGAATGCTTGATTACTTGGATTAATGATTGACTTGATTGATTGTTATAAATTATTTGATTGATGATTTGATTTAGACAAGATGGTCGAAGATGATTCAAAAGCTAAGAGAAAGGCTCTTGAATTGGGAAAAGCTACTCGTGGCATATGTTGCGGATGATGAAGCTCGTATGGATAGATTTGATAATGATGTTGAGATGAGGCTTTGCTATGATGAGATGAAGCGAAGCATGATGTGAGATAGCCTTGGTTTAATCCAGACGGGATCATTCCAAGCATGACGGTAACTCGGTGAAAGGGTTCGAGTTTGAGGATAATGGTTGGCTCGAGAGGCGCTTGAGCTAGTATGAGAATAGTCGTCGAGGAGGATGACTAGGAGGCTGAGATTTCATCGTTGTTGAAGGTTCTAGCAGGCTCAAAGCAAGAGTACGTTGGGCAGATTCGATAGTCCCTAAAGACTATGATTGGTAGTCGAGTACTCTGTGCAGATTCGATATTCCTAGGCACGTGCTGCGATGATGTGCGGAGTTTTGTCTAGAACCGGGGTTACCATTAGCCCTTGACGGACGGCTGAAAGAATGTGCCGATCATTCAATTAACGGTGGTATCGAAGCAATGATAACAGTGATAGCCAGAGTCATGGATGTTTGGTTATATCGTCATTCGGTCTCAAGAGCGATATTTTCTGGGTGCTTATCTGATCTTGGTTTAGGCCTTGGGGGTTTGTGCTTGGAAAACATCGACCTTGACTCGAGTGATAATTGCTTTACTTTAAATGTCTACTTTGCTATGTTTATTTCTGTTTAGTGTGTCTGGGGGCTATCACTGTAGAAAGAGGTGGAGTGGGAGGGTTGGATTCCTATTCCTTTTACCTTTATGCTCTTTTGGTATGTTGTTAGTTAATTTACCGTTCACTAAGACTATTGTCTGACTCAAGGTTTTATGTTCAATTCTTATTACCTTGGGTTGTTCATCCATTTTGGGATGTGCAGACTAGGTAGCAGGTGACAGGTGCTGTTCTTTGTTTCCAACGATGCTGATGACGAAGACGAGCTGGAGGCTTGCATATTACTTTCTTACTATATGTACTGGATGTTCCGCTGCTTGTATAATTCTCTGAGTGATATGTAGTGAGGCTTGATGTATTGACTATTCAGATGTTTGTATTCAACTATTATGAAGCTTAATTGAGGAAATTCTATTTTGTGAAGCTTCACTATATATATTATCTATTGTATTTTTATCCATGCGCTGTGAGTAATACGATAGATTTTGCTGTTTTAACTTACCTTGGCAATCGTCCATGGCTGCCTGGCACACCTTTAAGCGCACTATATCTATATTTAGTGCAGGGGTCATGGGTAGTCGTCACATTTGGTATCAGAGCTTTGGTTAATCGATTTTACCCAACGCTCGCTGACGTAATTGCGTATGAGAGACGTAATTGTATTTTGATGGATGATTACTATATATAATATAGTAGCTTAGAAGGATTTGAGTCCTTTATGCAGTTGTTTCTCAAGGTGTAATGACCATTCCTTTTTATAGATATTGAGAATGAGTCGAAGAGGGAGACCAGCTGCTAGGGAAGGCCGTGCTACTGATGGTGCTGCTGATTATGCTGCTATGTTCGAGGCTATGATGACTTCGATCATGAGAAGGATGCCAGCTCCGGGGCCATCAGTAGATGTTGGAGTTCAAGTTCGAACTCCAAAACCAGTGGATTTTGCTAAGCTATGTAAAGACTATACTGCTCTTGGAGGGAAGGTTTTCTTGGGAACAGAGTCAACCATTGAAGGTCAGAGATGGATAGATGCTTGTAAAAGAATCTTTGGTGATTTGGGAATCGAGGATGCAACTAAAAGGAAGCTCGCATCGAGACAGCTTCAAGGGAGAGCTTCTGATTGGTGGAACTCTATCACCATTGATACTCCGGAGGAAGAAATTACTTGGGAGCAATTCCAAACCAGATTTGAAGCTTAGTTCATTTCTACAGCTCAGAAATCTGTTCTGTTTAAGAAGTTTGTAGAGCTCAAGCAAGATGGAAGACCAGTTCTTGAGTATGTTTCTGAGTTTGAAGCTTTGTCCAAGTATGCCCGGTCGTATATTGAATCTCCTTATCAAAAGAACGAGAAGTTTGTGACAGGCTTGGACAGTTATCTTGGGAGGCAGTTGGTGGATCATTTGGACGATCCATTTGAGAAGCTTGTGGAGAAAGCTCTCAGGCACGAGGATATGTTTCCTAAAGAAGGATCTGTTGTTGCTGTGACCAAGGAAGAGTCTAAACCACAGCAGGGTGGAAACAAGAAAAGGAAGCAGCAGCAGCAGAAGGGTAAGGATGGCCAGAAGAAGCCGAAGGGTGAAGTGACCTGCTACAATTGTCAGTAGAAGGGCCATTTCTCCAGAGACTGCAAGAATCCAAAGGTGCCGGTGAAGTGCCACAACTGTGACAAGCCGGGGCATGTTAAGAAGAATTGTCCAGAACCGCGAAAGGACAAGCAGATTGTGCAAGCTTATGCTTTGAGGGCCGTTCCATCATCTACAAAAGCTCCTACCGCTGAAGAGAAAGGAAAGAATGAGGTGGTTCAAGGTACTCTTTCCATATGTGGTGTTCCAGTTAGAGTGTTATTCGATATTGGGGCGTCGCATTCTTTTGTTTGTAATGAACTTGTAGGCCGGTTGGGTTTAAAACCGGATATTGTTGATAGGCCATTGGTTGTGACTAATCCAGTTGGGGGTTCGTCTTGTCTGTGTATGCTATGCCGTGGTCTGATTGTATCGAGTCATGATTGCTCTTTTGTTTGTGATTGTTTTGTTCTGAACTTTGCGGGGTTCGGAATTATTTTGGGTATGGACTGGCTTAGGAAGTATGCGGCAAAGGTTGATTGTGAGAGGTTGGAGGTGACAGTCGAGAATGTGGAAGGGTGAAAGGTTGTGATACGATGTAAGCATGAGGAAGGCGTCTTCATGAGCTTCATGTATTCGCTGGTTGTTCCACGGGATGGACTGTCATCGGTGCCAATCGCTAATGGATTTGAGGATGTCTTTGATGAGGTCAAAGGGTTACCGCCGCATAGAGAGATCGAGTTTCGTATCGATTTAGTTGAAGAAGCCAGACCTGTTGTGATGCCTCTTAGGCGGATGGTGCCTAGGGAACAGCAGAAGTTGAAGGTGCAAGTTGATGATCTTTTACTGAAAGGATTCATTCGGCGTAGTGTGTCCGAATGGGGTGCACCAATTGTGTTTGTAACCAAAGCGGATGGATCGTTGAGGTTGTGTGTTGATTATCGTGAGCTGAATAAAGTGACTAAGAAGAACAAGTATCCATTGCCGAGAATAGATGACTTGTTTGATCAGCTTCACGAAGCTAAGGTGTTTTCTCAGATGGATTTGGCAAAGGGATTTCACCAGTTAAGAGTGGCTAAGGATAGTGTGCCGAAGACTGCTTTCAGGACACCATCCGGTTTCTTTGAGTGGCTGTTAATGCCGTTTGGATTGACCAATGCACCAGCATATTTTGTGGATCTTATGAATAGAGTGTTCAGAGATCAGTTGAACAAGTTTGTACTACTGTTCGTGGATGATATTTTGATTTATTCCAGAACTGAAGAAGAGCACAAGACGCACTTGCGTATTGTTTTGGAAATCTTACGGAAACATCAGCTGAAGGCTAAGTTTTCGAAGTGTCACTTCTGGAAGAGTGAAGTGAGGTTCTTAGGCCATATTATCTCTGGAAAAGGAATAGCGATTGATCCCGCCAAGATAGCAGCAATCCAGGATTGGGTTAGACCTAAGAATGCATCTGATGTGAGAAGTTTTCTTGGATTAGCAGGATACTATCGTCGATTTATCAAAGACTTTTCCAAGGTAGCTGCACCATTAACAGGATTGACGAAAAAGAATCAAGTATTTAGATGGGATGCTAAGTGTGAGCAAGCTTTCGAAATCCTGAAAGAGCAATTGACAAGTGCTCCTGTTTTGACTATTCCAAGTGGAAATGAAGAGATGGTGGTTTACACTGATGCATGTGGTACTGGACTTGGAGCAGTGCCGATGCAGAAGAATAGAGTTGTTGCGTATGCAAGTCGACAACTGAAGCCGCATGAAAGGAATTATCCGACTCATGATTTGGAGTTGGCGGCGATTGTATTTGCTTTGAAGATGTGGAGACATTACCTATTGGGAGTTCCATTCGAGTTGTTTACAGACCATAAGTCGTTGAAGTATCTTTTCTCCCAAAAGGATTTGAATCTCAGGCAGCAACGATGGCTAGAGTTTTTGGCATCATATGATTTTGGTATAGCCTATACTCCGGGAAAGGGTAACGCAGTGACAGATGCGTTAAGTCGAAGACATGCAGGATTGGGAACCATGTTTTCAGAATGGAAGAGTCTCGAGTATTTAGCTGGATTTGACTTTAGGCCCAGATGTGAATTGGAACCTAAGATGTTGGCAAACTTATCGATAAGACCGACTCTTGTGGAAAGAATTGGCGAGAGCCAAAAGCGAGATGATAAGCTTGTCAAGATTATCCGTGATTTGGAATCTGGATTGGACCCAGAAAAGGATAAAGGATTCGAGGTCGATCGAGAGGGTTGGCTTCGGAAGCAAGGACGACTAGTTGTTCCCAATATAGATGAATTGAAAAATGAAGTTCTGAAGGAAAGTCATCACTCGAAGCTGACAATTCATCCAGATGGAAATAAGATGTATCGGGATATGAAGAGAACCTATTATTGGGAAGGTATGAAGAAAGAAGTTGGAAATTTTATTTCCAAGTGCATGAACTGCCAGTTGGTAAAAGCCGAACAGAAAAAGCCAAGTGGATTGCTTCAGCCATTAGGAGTTCCTACATGGAAGTGGGAGCAAATATCGATGGATTTTATCGATGGGTTACCTAGAATCAGAACGGGAAATGAAGGGATTTGGGTCATCGTAGATCGTCTGACTAAGAGTGCAAGATTCATTCATGTTCGATCGACTAGGACTGCATCGAAGTTGGCTGAGCTGTATGTTAAGTGGATAGTTCGATTCCATGGCATTCCAAAGAGTATAGTGAGCGATCGAGACCCATTGTTCACTAGTGGATTTTGGAAGAGCTTTCAGGAAGTTTTAGGAACCGAGTTGTGTTTGAGTATAGCTTATCATCCCCAAATAGATGGTCAGAATGAGAGAGTCAACCGAGTTTTGGAAGATCTCCTCAGAGCATGCGTTTTAGATTTCGGAGGATCATGGGAAGATCACCTTCATTTGGTGGAGTTTTCGTATAATAACAGTTACCAGTCAAGCATTGGTATGGCACCGTATGAGGCATTGTATGGAAGACCGTGTAACTCTCCGACATGTTGGTTAGAAATAGGAGAAAAGCTGGTACTTGGGCCAGAAATGATTCGACAGACTTCGAATTGCATAGAGATCATTCGGCAACGAATGAAGGCAGCCCAAGACCGACAGAAAAGTTATGCCGATAAGCGTCGTAAGGATTTGGAATTCGACGCAGGTGATATGGTTTTTGTGAAGATTTCTCCACTGAAGAATGTTATTCGATTCGGGAAGAAAGGAAAATTGACTCCGAGATTTATCGGACCATTCCCGATCATCGAGCAAATTGGAAAGCTCGCCTACAAATTGGAGTTACCAGAAAAGATGGCGGGTGTGCACAATGTTTTTCATGTATCGTATCTACGGAAGTATGTGCACGACTCGAATACAGTGGTTTCTGCTGATAGCTGTGAAGATTTTGAGGTTGATCCAGTCGATAAGAGACCTCGTAAGCCACTTCGTGTTGTGGAAACTGACACGAAACAGCTTAGGAGGAAGGTAATTAGGTTGCTTAAGATACAATGGAGTGATGATGTTAACGACTGTACATGGGAGGTGGAAGAGAGGATGAAGGCAGCTCATCCTGAACTCTTCAAGGTATGGCCATAAGGTGTCGTGTCATCTCACGATATTGTAACTTGTTCTAGTTTTAGAATTCTGCATGCTAGGCTAGAATTGGACGCATGGTTTGTTGATTGCTATGGATGGTAGGCATGCAGAATAGTTTTTGGTTGCTTGTGTTTGTTTGGAATTTCGGGGGCGAAATTCCTAAAGGGGAGAGAATGTAACGACCCGTATTTTTACGGATCGAAACATCGTAACACTGTTGTCATTAGATTGATAGTATTGTTAAGTCGTTCGAAGCTTAAGTCGTGTGGTAGTTAGGTCGTGTTGGCGACTTATAGGAGTTGGCGACTTATAGGAGTTAGCGACTTATAGGAGTTGGCGACTTAGGGAGGATAGGTCGGCAACGACCTAAGGAAGTTAAGTCGTGGACGAGTTAAGGGGTTAGGTCGTGGAGTTGCTATGGCGTGTTTAGTTAAGTCGTAGACGACCTATGTTAGTATGCTGGGAATAGTTAGGTCGTTAGACGACCTAAAAGTGTTAGGTCGTGAGTTGATAAGTCGCGTCTCTGTTAGGTCGTAAGTCGCGCACGTGTGTTTGGCTTAGGTTGTTGAACCGTTAGATCGTTAGGTCGTGGATGCGCTTAGGCTTGTGAGTGTTAAGTCGTAGGTCTTAAGTCGTGGGGTTTTAGGTCATAAGTCATGGTGTTTTATAAGTCGTAGGATTTCATAAGTCGTGGACGACTTAAGAGGGGGGGCAGATGACCTAAGAATTCAGCCTATAAATACCCGGTTTTTCTTCACTTTTTGGGATTCGGATTTTGAAGCGACGAAGTCCTGCCATTTTGTGAGCTCGAGTTCTACACTTCTTCACTTCTTTTCTCCACTCTAATCTTGTGATTCCTTCCATCCAAATCGAAGATCAAATCGAAGCTTAGATTGAAGATCTTCAACCATCGAAGAGAGATCTCATCGTTTGGAACGGAATTTTGGTAGATCGAGTTAGATCCTTTGCTGTCCAGATCTGAAGTGTGTTGCTTTTGTGGTGTTTAGGTGTTTCGGTGAGTGGTGGTTATCTCTCACACGGATCCAAAGGAGTATATCGGATTGGTGGCTTGATTATGTGTTAAAATAGTGATTTCATGCATTTTCATAAACTTAAGTATAGATCCATTGTTCAAGATGATTTGACATCCATTTTACTACATGTTAATCTATGCAAGATCATTCATCAAGTCGTAGAGATATTGCTCATGTTTCATGCTTGTTAGATTTGGACTCTTTATTTACAAGATTGCCATTATTTTTATAATTGTTTATTTGATCATGTTTGAATGCTTGATTACTTGGATTAATGATTGAATTGATTGATTGTTATAAATTAGTTGATTGATGATTTGATTTAGACAAGATGGTCGAAGATGATTCAAAAGCTAAGAGAAAGGCTCTTGAATTGGGAAAAGCTGCTCGTGGCATATGTGGCGGATGATGAAGCTCATATGGATAGATTTGATAATGATGTTGAGATGAGGATTTGCTATGATGAGATGAAGCGAAGCATGATGTGAGATAGCCTTGGTTTAATCCAGACGGGATCATTCCAAGCATGATGGTAACTCGGTGAAAGGGTTCGAGTTTGAGGATAATGGTTGGCTCGAGAGGCGCTTGAGCTAGTATGAGAATAGTCGTCGAGGAGGATGACTAGGAGGCTGAGATTTCATCGTTGTTGAAGGTTCTAGCAGGCTCAAAGCAAGAGTACGTTGGGCAGATTCGATAGTCCCTAAAGACTATGATTGGTAGTCGAGTACTCTGGGCAGATTCGATAGTCCTAGGCACGGGCTGCGACGACGTGCGGAGTTCTGTCTAGAACCGGGGTTACCATTAGCCCTTGACGGACGGCTGAAAGAATGTTCCGGTCATTCAATTAACGGTGGTATCGAAGCAATGATAACAATGATAGCCAGAGTCATCGATGTTTGGTTATATCGTCATTCGGTCTCAAGAGCAAAATTTTCTAGGTGCTTATCTGGTCTTGGTTTAGGCCTTGGGGGTTTGTGCTTGGAAAACATCGACCTTGAATCGAGTGATAATTGCTTTACTTTAAATGTCTACTTTGCTATGTTTATTTCTGTTTAGTGTGTCTAGGGGCTATCATTGTAGAAAGAGGTGGAGTGGGAGGGTTGGATTCCTATTCCTTTTACATTTATGCTCTTTTGGTATGTTGTTAGTTAATTCTATGACACGGGTTTGAAATTATTTTTTTGCAGGACAAATATCTAGGCGGCGTGCGTCTTCATCTTGTCAAACCAATCGTATCTTCTGAAATCTAGTTCTCGTGGAAATTAGGCAAAATTAGGCCGTCTTTTCTTGTGAAATCAAAGCGCTCGTTGATTTTTTTGGAAAAAATTAGGCGTTAGTTTCTTCTGAAATCAAATTCGACTTTAATTGTGGGAAATCGTGAGGCGATTTTCTTCATTTGGATAGGCTAATCGATTTTCTCTATTGGATTGCTTGTTCTTTGGTGAGTCTCGATTTTATTTGGTGGTTTTCTTTGTCAATTCGATGTTTTCTGATGCTCATGATGTTATTCTATTTTTCTTATCAGGGTAGGCGGTTTTGATCTATTGGAGGAAGGTTTTGTTTGATGTAGTTGGAATAATGACCTCTGAATGGTATTCTTTTATTCTGATAATACAAGAGTTGTGATTTAGCCTGGTTGCATCATTCACTTTAGATTATGATTTTAGTATTTAGAGTATCACTTCAGATTTGGTTTGAGCGATCAAAGTATTAATTTTTGTCGGTCAATTCTGTTTGTACTCACTTTGGGTATGAAATTGGATCTGAAATAGTATTAGTTGAAGTTGTTTATTCTTTAGTTCTTTTTGATTTGTGATCTTTAAAAGATAAATTGTTTTATCTTTTTTCGAAAAGTGGGATAGAAAATGATTTGTTATGTAATATTTTTTGCTATTAGTTTCTAATTCAGATCAATTTCACATACTTATTTTTTTGTTTACATTTTTTTTACAGGTGTGATTCATCTGTTATAGTTGTGTTTGATTTCAATAACAATTGTTTTAGTGCTCGTTTTGGATTGGATGCTTCTATTTCTTCTGTTAGGAATAGGATTTGGGAGGAGTGGATTAATTTTAGTCCATTATGCTTTGATATTTTTTATATTCGAGAATCAAAGACTACCTTTGTTGAAACGGATAGTGATCTTCATGCTGTATTGTGTTTGTCTTGGTTTAAAAAGGAAGAATTTTTGGTATTTTTTCTACGGTTGAAGGTTGATTCAACGGATAATTTTGTTGGTGAAAGTAGCAAGTCTGGTTCAGTAGTTGGTGGTGAGTCAAATAATAATATGTTAGGTTATGATGATGATTTAGATTCTGGTTTTACTCAACAAAAGGATTTACATGAGTTGTTGAAGAAGAATTCAAATATGGAATTTTTTACTGGGGTTGGTCGACAGTTTAATTCTGCTATTGGATTCCATAGAATGGTTAGTGCTTATTGTTTGAAGAATGGGTTTAAAGTACAATATATTAAGAATGGTAAAGAACGATTGACAGTTCGAAGTGCTATAGATAGTTGTCCTTTTAGGATTCATGCTTCTTGCAAACTGAAGCAATTGGACCAACTGTTTGTTAAAAACATTAAGCTGATTCATACTTATGGTGGTGGATTTCGTTCTCTAGGTAGTCTAACTATTAATAGTGATCTTGTGAAAAGTCTAATCTTCAATCAAATTCGTGATGAGCCAAAAAGAAAAACCAAGGATATCATTAAAAGTTTTAGAAGAGATTATGATGTGGAGCTGAGCTATTATTTTGCTTATAAGGGTAAGAAATTGGCTATGAATGATATTTACGGTGATGAAAAGAAATCTTACAATGAATTAGTTTGGTATTTGAAGGCATTGGAAAGAAAAAACCCGAATAGTTATTCAATTATGGATGTGGATTCTGACACTAATCAATTTGAGAGAGTTTTTGTATGTTATGAGGCATGTATATTTGGATTCAGCTATTGTCGTCCTATGGTGTTTTTAGATGCTACCTTTTTGAAAGGGCGAAGTGGTATTTTTGTAACGATCCCGGATTTTAATTAAATTTAAATTGATAATTAATTGAATTTTTGAATTAAAATTGTAAAACTAATTGTTAATTGAAGCGAGTTTCCCCAATTCAAATAGAATATATATTAAATCATATGAATTTAAATATTGTATATATGTTATTTGGATTTAAATTTCAAGTAAATGGTTTAATAATAATTTGAATATATATGTATATATATTGAGTTTGAATTAAATTTTAACTAAATGGTTTAAAGATAAATTTTAATGATAAAATTTGGGATTGATGGTCTATATTAGAAATAGAAATAAAAATAAACAATAAGTATTATAGTTAAATTTATAATAAATATTTAAAATAGAAATGGAAGTAAATAATAATAATAATAATTTAAGCTAAAAATAGAAATCAATATATATAAGATAAATTATAAAAAAAATAAATGCATAAGATAAATTTAAACAACATATTAAATATAGAAATTCATTTATATTACGAAATTATAAGTATAAGAAGAAAAATAAAATACACACAAATATGAAATAAAATACATTCAAATATGAAAAAATATATATGTACACTTGTAAAAGGAAAAAAATAAATATCTATATATATATGTAGGAATACAAATATAAAATAAGACTAAAGAAAATAAAAATATATATAAATATCTATGAAGCTTGCAAAGGAAGACACTAATCTATTCAAGTTTGTACATGATAATTAATGCAAATGTCTCTAGTACACCACAAATTTTATCATCAGTCATAAGGAGAAAAAAAATCTCTGACCTATTGTACATGTAAATTATATCACACAGTAAACTCTTCTTTTCTATATCCATCATCCTCATTTCAGTTCGTCCATTTTTAACTGAGTAATATTTGTAGTTAGTGCCATCTAAAAACAAAAATTCAATTTAAACATCTCAGCATAAACAAACAATACAAATTCAAATCAGATATCAAAGAAGAAGATTTCAACTTGCAAATTTTCAAAGCCTAGTTCAAAAAGAAACTCTGTTCTTTCTTCTGGAAAATCAAAGTGAGTAAACAATTTAAATCCAACTAAGTATATATTTGTTTGTTGCTTGTGAAGTCTGAGTTCAAAGTTGCTTGTATGTATATATATACACACATAAATTTTCCTCTGCGTATAAATATATATATAAGTGTGTATGCCTGTTTATGTGAAATCTTCTATGTTTCCTTAGTTCAGAGTATCAAGCTTTGTTAAAACCCAAATATCTAATCACTTGATCTCTGTTAAGCTAAAGGCTTCAAATACAAAATGTTTGTTTGTTCATAAATCGAAGTTAAAAATTTACTTCCAGCAAAATAAGATTAAGAGGTGGGCTGAAACCTCAAAATCCTGATGAACTTGCACATATATGATAAAATCAGATATCATTAATTGTTTATTCAAGCATATAAGGTGATCGTTATACAAAAAAAAGATTTTTAAAGCAAAGATGGTAATTTTTAGTTGTGTATTTTAGAAGCAGTTTGTTCTTGAACGGAAATTGGGTTTTGACCAATTTCAGGCCGTCGGAGGAGTTTTGGGAGTCGTGGCTTCGTGTGGAGGTGGAAGGGAGTACGACGAGTCTAGGAAAAATCGCCAATGGGTTGCCAGATCATCGTGGAGACGGCGGCGAAGCGATTTACGTTTTTAAAGCTAGTTTTGTCGAGTGAGGATGTTTCGATTCGTTCGTCGCCTAGAGTTGATCGAGTGCAGTGGGGTTTTGAGTGATGGAAGATTGGTCATGGACGAGGTCATGGCCGAAGTTGCAGATTTTCTGGTGGTCGGAGATGCGAAGAAGAGGCGTTTCCAGGTTGATGGTGAGGCCGGCTATTGTTTCAGGTTTCGAGTTTCTACTCGATTTTGATTTCGAGAAGATGAGGGAGTTGTGATGGTCGGAGGATGGGTTGTTGGTGATTGTCGACTTGCTCGACGTAGTGGCGATGACTGGAGGTGGCCATCGGGGACATGCACGTGCACGAACACGGTGTTTGGTAATCTGGAATTGTGTTGTTGTGTGTTTGGGTGGAGCAGGGTCGAACTCGAGATTTTCTCGAGCAGCTCAAGTATTTACCCGAAGTTTTCCCAGTGTTGGCTTGAAGCATAGTAGCACTGGCTTGGGTTAAAATGATATAACAGGTTTTACAGAAACCTGTTTGTTCTGTTTTAAATTTTAATAAAAATGAATTTAAAATGTAAGAAAGTTTTAAATCTAAGTTTAATCTGAATTCAGATTTAAATATGTATTCCAGTTTTAAAATGAAAAGAAGCTTTAAAAATTTAAATTGTTTTAAACAACTTGAATGTTTAAAGTATATTTTTAAAAATGGTTTTGAGTTGAGAATAAAAGTTTTCAAACATATTTGTAAATATCAGAATGAGTTTCACCTTAAATTTAATGAAGATTGATTGATTTATAACTCATTAATTATTCAGTTAATCAAAATGAATAATTTATTTATTTAATGGATTAATTAAATAAGTAATTTAAGCTTTAAAGATTTATTAATTGGTAACTAGAATTATTAATTAGATATTAATTAATGATTAAAGTTAATAAATCAAGTGATTAAGTAATAAATTAATTTAAGGATGATGTGATGAATTAATTCAGGTGATTAATTTGAGAACAATTAATTTATTAAAAGATTAATTAATAAAAGTGATTAAGTAATAATGATTAATTAAGGAGTAATTAATTAGTTATTGTAGTTGATTAAGAGAATTAATTATTAAGTAAGGATTAATTAATGATTAATTGAAAGGATAACTTATTAAATATTTTGTAATTAATTGATTATTAATTTACCATGACTAGAAAATTTATTCATAATAATTAATCTGATTTAAATTAATCAGATAATTAAATTGATCCTATCTATGGATGTTTGGATTCTATTGGATGATTTGATTGTTTGATATCCCTGATATGTGACGCTTTGTGATACATCCTGATTTGTGTTGTCATCTGTTTCTCTAGGATGAATGCAATTTACTATCTATAATTTATATATATATATATATATATGTATATGTATATATATATATATCTATGATCTGTGATCTGTGAATGAAAGGATAAGCATTATAGTTCATACCGCTTATCAATTTTATCTCTGTATTCTGATCTGTGATGATTGAATGATGTTGCACTACTGTGTGAAACCCCTGGACTACACCATACACACACAAATATGGATTTCATGAGGAAATCGGTTAAGTCACAGATTTTTAACAATCTTAAAGATTGAATTCTTGAATCCAAAATAGCTTTGGAATTGGAATTGAGAGGTTTTGTAAATGAGTTTCAAAGATAAAAGTTATTTTGAATAACTTAATCGAGTTTTGAAAATTTAAATAATTTGATTTAAATTCGAATTCAATATTTGAAATTGAATTCAATAGTTTGGAAATTTTGGTCTAAAGAGATCATATAAGTTATTAAGGTATTTATATGAGTTTTTAACCATTTAAAAGTATGTTTTTGGAAATTTAAGAAATTTAATCCAAGTTTTATACTTGAATAGCTTTAACCTTTGTAAATTATAATTAGTTTTCCAGAATGGAAACTAATCGTTTTCAAATAATAGAAGCTTTCATATAAGGAATGAATTTCCAATTTGAATCAAAAGAATTTCAAGTTTGAAATGAAAATGGTTTTCCGAGTTATGAATAAATCTTTGTGAAAGATTGTTGAACTTTGTTTTGAAATTGGAAAGGTGTACCTTTTGTATAAAAGGTCAAAATGGAATTGTTTTGAAAGCTATCAGTTAAATCTTTGTTTTAAAGATCTAATGAGTTAATCCAATTGAAATGGAAATCGATTTGGAAAATCTATGAATAGATCTTTGTGAAACTGGGTGAACTTTGTGAGATGAATCTTTTTGTAAAAGATTAAAATGATAATTTGTTTAAACCATTTGAAAGAGAAGTTTTGGGTAATAAGTCGTGACTTAACTGAAATCCCAATATCCATATGTTTTAAATATTACACTCATTATTCGGTCTAGCCGGGGGAGGACTTTGTGTCATATAACCCATTCCGAATAATGATACGACGTAAATGGATAGCATTTGAAGACCGGTGGTGAAGACCGGGTATTTGTGAAAACGAAAGGATAACCCGTTGATTGTCTCTGCACTGAGTCGCGCCGGTATAGAGATTTCCTAAGTGATGGGAAGTCCAATCGGGATTGTGAATACTCGGATTTCAAGGGCTTCTTAGGAAGTGCCTTCGGTTCTGTTCGAACCCGGAACAGACTTGTATGGATGTGTGTCTGACGTTACACTTTGAGATGTAAAGATGGTTTCTATCAAATACATTTCTGCTTGATGGCAGAGATTTATTCTCTTAGCTTAACACCCTTCTCTGAGACGTACAAGCTCAAAGGTTATGTAGTTGATGGTTACTAGTGATACATTCCCAATTTGGTAATGTGGCATGCTAAGTGTTGCTGTATGTTGCTGATCATTTTTTGATCATTTTTTGATCAAAGCATGGCTTTGTGAAAAAGCATAGCTTTTTGGACAAGACTGCATCAGGACCTCACACCCCGGAAATGGTCGAAACAGGAAAAATGCGACAAGGTTTCAGGGGTAGCTCTCCTAGGATATGTCCATTCCTTTTAGAAAAAGGTGGTATTATGGTATGGAGCCCAGATATTTACCTGTGTGGTTGCTCCAATCTCATTTACTGTGTGATTGTTGCTTTGTAATCGAGGGCCCTCGGATAAAGGTCGCAAACGACCGGGGGTGGCATATCTCAGGTTTACTTCCCGGGAAGGGGGTAACCGGCCTTGTGTTGGCAGAGAGCAGTTGTCTCTTGGGGCGTCCCTCCAGAGGCGTTCCCATGTGGCATAGGAAGTTCCTTAGCCTGACCATTTGTTGGAAATTCCAAAGAAACAATACGAGCCTTGTACGGTTTTAGTTGTAAAACCTGCCATTTAAAATGGTAGCTATAGTAGGCATAGTATAATGGTACCTATGTTGGCTAAGATTAATATTATACTTTCAAAATGTTTCCTACACTATGCACTAGTAATAATATCAGAAGAGTTTTATGCGTAGTAAGCATGTTTGACTATCATAAGGAGAAATCTCCCTCATGTGTGAGATTGCATTGTGTGTGTGCCGAGAGGCCTTATGGTAGTTTCATTTTCAAAAAAAAAGCATTGTGGATTTCAATGTTTAAAATTCCTTTGTTGTTTGTTTAAAGATAAACTGTTTTTGTTTACTCATACCAGTCCCATGACTGACCCGGAGTTTACTGTTCCCTTCCTAAACTCTGGGTGCCCACAATTTTCCACACGAGCAGTCTAGAGTTGGGTTTTTCAAATAGTTAGGTTTAGTAGATTAGTTGGAGCTAGTTCAGTTTTTGGAGTTCACGACTGCCCTTGCTTATCTTGGAGTTCGTGATGCTGATCCGAGATTGTTGTTGGAGTTGTTGGATTCATTCTCTTTTTCAGATCATTTGGAGTTATCAGTTCTGTTGTTTCCGCTGTAACATTATTATTTGTCTCTGATATTCTTGTATCATATAGATGTCATTGTTGTATATCATATTTTGGATATTGTATCATTTGTGATGTATATGATATCATTCATTTCTTTCTTCCGCTGTGTTGTTATACTTACTGTGTTATAAGCTCCGGCATGAGTCGAATTTCAATGATTGAATCTGCGGCATACGAGTACAAGTGAAGTACAGGTGCCGATTTCGAACGCTGGAATTTGGATCGTGACAATTTGGTATCAGAGCTGACGGGTTAACTTTAGCTAAGGAGTATAACACATTAAGTAGCTCATTAGAGATAGGGTGAAGTATACCCTAGAATGAGTAATCCCTAAGATATCCGTTCGAAAGCCTCAGTAAATTCTCTTACTATCTATTGATAGTAAGTATGAGTGCAAGAAGAGGATGATATAAGGGACATGGAAATACGACTATAAATGGTCAATACCTTGTAACAACAAGGAAACACGGAAACAATCTTTTATCTATCAATCTCTTTTGTTCGTCATCTTTTCTCAATTCTTCGATAGTTCCTGGTAGATTCAGGAAGAATATTTGATATGTTTGCATGGGACATAAACTCCAAATAGGTCAGAATTGTTTGTTTGGATGAATTGGTTGCATTGGTTGCTATGGTTGATAGGTATAATTTAGTTTCTAAACTAAAAGTTTTGAAATTGTATCCATATATCTGTCTATTTTTGGGTCCCAATATATTCTACGAATGGTTAGTTATCCCTTCGAACTAACCAATGTCACTGCACATTTCGTAGATCTGGATAACCGGAGTATCTTGCGAAAAATTTAAAAAGATTCGTTCTTGTATCTATTGTTGATATTCTGATTTAGTAAGCTAAATGCATAATAGATGCTCAATTTGATTTGATGAAACATTATTCATCTATCTTTGTGTCTCCCTGGCAAATTTCGAGGATGAAATTTCTTAAGGGGGGAAACTATAACGATCCCGGATTTTAATTAAATTTAAATTGATAATTAATTGAATTTTTGAATTAAAATTGTACAATTAATTGTAAATTAAAGCGAGTTTCCCCAATTCAAATAGAATATATATTAAATCATATGAATTTAAATACTGTGTATATGTGATTTGGATTTAAATTTCAAGTAAATGGTTTAATAAAAATTTGAATATATATGTATATATATTGAGTTTGAATTAAATTTTAACTAAATGGTTTAAAGATAAATTTTAATGATAAAATTTGGGATTGATGGTCTATATTAGAAATAAAAATAAACAATAAGTATTACAGTTAAATTTATAATAAATATTTAAAATAGAAATGGAAGTAAATAATAATAATAATTTAAGCTAAAATAGAAATCAATATATATAAGATATATTATATGAAAAATAAAATAAATGCATAAGATAAATTTAAACAACATATTAAATATAGAAATTCATTTATATTATGAAATTATAAGTATAAGAAGAAAAATAAAATACACCCAAATATGAAATAAAATACATTCAAATATGAAAATATATATATGTACACTTGTAAAAGGAAAAAAATAAATATCTATATATACATGTAGCAACACAAATGTAAAATAAGACTAAAGAAAATATAAAAAATATAAATATCTATGAAGCTTGCAAAGGAAGACACTAATCTATTCAAGTTTGTACATGATAATTAATGCAAATGTCTCTAGTACACCACAAATTTTATCATCAGCCACCAGGAGAAAAAAAATCTCTGACCTATTGTACATGTAAATTATATCACACAGTAAACTCTTCTTTTCTATATCCATCATCCTCATTTCAGTTCGTCCATTTTTAACTGAGTAATATTTGTAGTTAGTGCCATCTAAAAACAAAAATTCAATTTAAACATCTCAGCATAAACAAACAATACAAATTCAAATCAGAGATCAAAGAAGAAGATTTCAACTTGCAAATTTTCAAAGCCTGGTTCAAAAGAAACTCTGTTCTTTCTTCTGGAAAATCAAAGTGAGTAAACAATTTAAATCCAACTAAGTATATATTTGTTTGTTGCTTGTGAAGTCTGAGTTTGAAGTTGCTTGTATGTATATATATACACACATAAATTTTCCTCTGCGTATAAATATATATATAAGTGTGTATGCCTGTTTATGTGAAATCTTCTATGTTTCCTTAGTTCAGAGTATCAAGTTTTTTTAAAACCCAAATATCTAATCACTTGATCTCTGTTAGGCTGAAGGCTTCAAATACAAAATGTTTGTTTGTTCATAAATCAATGTTAAAAATTTACTTCCAGCAAAATAAGATTAAGAGGTGGGTTGAAACCTCAAAATCCTGATGAACTTGCACATATATGATAAAATCAAATATCATTAATTGTTGATTCAAGCATATAAGGTGAATCGTTATACAAAAACAAGATTTTTAAAGCAAAGATGGTAATTTTTAGTTGTGTATTTTAAAAGCAGTTTGTTCTTGAACGGAAATTGGGTTTTGACCAATTTCAGGCGGTCGGAGGAGTTTTGGGAGTAGTGGCTTCGTGTGGAGGTGGAAGGGAGTACGACGAGTCTAGGAAAAATCGCCGATGGATTGCCAGATCATTGTGGAGACGGCGGCGAAGCGATTTACGTTTTTAAACCTAATTTTGTAGAGTGAGGATGTTTCGATTCGTTCGTTACCTGGAGTTGATCGACTATAGTGGGGTTTTGAGTGATGGAAGATTGGTCATGGACGAGGTCATGGCCGAAGTTGTAGATTTTCTCGTGGTCGGAGATGTGAAGACGAGGCGTTTCCAGGTTGATGGTGAGGCCGGTTGTTGTTTCCAAGTTTCGAGTTTCTACTCGATTTTGATTTCGAGAAGATGAGGGAGTTCAGATGGTCGGAGGATGGGTTGTTGGTGATTGTCGACTTGCTTGACGTAGTGGCGATGACTGGAGGTGGCCATCGGCGACGTGAACATGCACGAACACAGTGTCTGGTAATCTAGAATTGTGTTGTTGTGTGTTTGGGTGGAGCAGGGTCGAACTCGAGATTTTCTCGAGCAACTCAAGTATTTACCCAAAGTTTTCCCAATGTTGGCTCGAAGCATAGTAGCACTGGCTCGGGTTAAAATGATATAATAGGTTTTAGAGAAACCTGTTTGTTCTATTTTAAATTTTAAAAAAAATGAATTTAAAATGTAAGAAAGTTTTAAATCTAAGTTTAATCTGAATTCAGATTTAAATATGTATTCTAGATTTAAAATAAAAAAAAGCTTTAAAAATTTAAATTGTTTTAAACAAGTTGAATGTTTAAAGTATATTTTTAAAAATGGTTTTGAGTTGAGAATAAAAGTTTTCAAACATATTTGTAAATATCAGAATGAGTTTCACCTTAAATTTAATGAAGATTGATTGATTTATAACTCATTAATTATTCAGTTAATCAAAATGAATAATTTATTTATTTAATGGATTAATTAAATAAGTAATTTAAGCTTTAAAGATTTATTAATTGGTAATTAGAATTATTAATTAGATATTAAATAATGATTAAAGTTGATAAATCAAGTGATTAAGTAATAAATTAATTTAAGGATGATGTGATGAATTAATTCAGGTGATTAATTTGAGAATAATTAATTTATTAAAAGATTAATTAATAAAAGTAATTAAGTAATAATGATTAATTAAGGTAATTAATTAGTTATTGTAGTTGATTAAGAGAATTAATTATTAAGTAAGGATTAATTAATGATTAATTGAAAGGATAACTTATTAAATATTTTGTAATTAATTGATTATTAATTTACCAATACTAGCAAATTTATTCATAATAATTAATCTGATTTAAATTAATCAGATAATTAAATTGATCCTATCAATGGATGTTTGGATTCTATTGGATGATTTGATTGTTTGATATCCCTGATATGTGATGCTTTGTGATACATCCTGATTTGTGTTGTGATCTGTTTCTCTAGGATGAATGCAACACTACTACAAAATACGCATGTTGCTTCGCCTCATTTGCATCGGTTGTTACCACAACCGATGCAAATAGAAGTATTTGCATCGGTTACGTTTTAACAGCCGATGCATTTGGTATGTGGAAAGCAGTAGATGGTAAAAAAAATACAATTTGCATCGGTTATCATCGACAACCGAAGAAAATATACCGATGCAAATTGTGTTAGTTGCATCAGTTTTATTTACAACCGGTGCAAAAATACCATTCCCACGTTGAAAACCCTGATGAAAAGTTAGCGGCAAATAATTTCGTCTCCCTCTCATTTTAACCGCGAACCTCTTCTTTTCGTCCTTCACTCGAAAACCCTAAATCCTTCTCCCCCTTTTCATCTTTTCCTTTCAATCCATCCAACATTAATCAGGAATCTTGACCCCAAAACAAATAAGACTTTAAAAAATATATTCAACTGCTTGTTGTTCGAGTTCGAAATCGTATTTGGTAATTTGCGTATGGGGATTGATGAGTTGGTCGATGCTCGCAGCAAGGTCGTGGAATGGTTTCAGGATTGGTCGATGGTGTTCGCGAATCGATGGCGCAATTACAGTTAGGGATTTGGGGATTGTCGCGACTAGTTCGAGGCGTTTGGGTGTATGAATGCAGCTAGGAATCGACTAAGTTTTGGGGGTGGCGCTGCATATGTTCATCTTTCTACTTGTGTTCCTGCTATCAAGGACAAGTTGGATGATGCTGATGAACGACTTGGTGTTGATATCATTCAGAAGGTACCTTACTCCATTTCTTTACATTCATTCTTTAGCTACATGTCTGGTAGAGCAATCTACGGTTTAAAATGGTTACTTTTGATCAATTTAGCCCGTTTTCTGGAAACTATGTCAAGTTTAGACTGTTTCAAAACATATTATACATGCAGATTTGTTTATTTTGCGTTGGTGCTGATTCAACATTCTCTTACGAATCATCTTCCCACGTGCCTCTTTTGATGATATTGTTGTAGGAAACTGTCAAACTTTTTGCTGCTTCTTTTTTATTTTGGGTTTATTTCTGTATATCTTATTTATAATAAAGTGACAAATAAGGAAGAGTCCCACACCTGATAAAATTTCCCGCTTGAAGCAGAATATCACGATCCATTTGGACCAGCGGATGTTCTTTGTTTTAGAACGATGACGTTCTTTGTTTCAGAACGATGTTGCCTTGTCATTCAATGTAAAGTGTGGAAAATCAGTCTTATGTATTGAGTAACTTAATGTCCGTGGAAATGTTTGTAGTAATGAGTGGGAACAAAATTCGGGGAGCCACTAATATTTTTGTAAATTTTGAACAAATTTGAACATGTACACAAGGTTTTGAACGGTGTGCAATTATTTAATCTATATTGTCAGTAGCTATTGATCTATACGTTCTAAATTTGATCATCATTTGAATTAACAGACTTGGCACCTTCGCGAGGGATTGGGTTTCACAACATGCAATGTTGCGGAATATCGTGGACTTATTCTTGGTTTGAGGACTGCACTTGAGCAAGGCTATAAGAGAGTTCATGTCTTTGGAGATTCTTTTCTTGTCTATAATCAGGTTTATTTGTTTGATTCATTTTACTAGCATAAATTGCTTATCTGTTATTTTTGTGACTTTTTTAAAACTTATTTACAGGCTAGCATATTTAATTTGAAACCTTCGTTTGTTGTTATAGTAGTTTGATATTTGCTTGGTTCCTCCGCAACAAGTTCTTTTTATTCAAGTGGATAGTACTTCAAAGATTTAGTCATGCTTTGTGATATATTAAGCAAGGCTGAAGTTATTCAATATATATAACAGCTGCCTGGCATTGTTAGTCTATGGCTAAATGCCAATAGGTGGCGTGCCTTCTGCAGACATTTTACAAATATTTAGTTGAAAGGTGAAACAATAGTAGACCACGGGTGCCACATGTTACAGTATAAATATCTTTTAATTCTGGAATGGAGGATTTGAATGTAGTTTCTATTCAAAATTTCAACCGTATGATTAACTATATGAATCTCTTACATGGACACATATTTCTGTCATAAATAGTGCTAATATTTGTATTTCCTAATGATAAGATGCAAAATCTACAAATCCCCGGTCAATAAATATGTGGTGTTTGCTTTATTCTTTAGAGATGAACATATGGAATTATCTCTTAAATGAGTTAAATACTGCTTGAGGATTTATCAAAAAATGAGAGGTTGCAAGAACATGTATTTCAGCAACTACCTATCATGAATTCTCTTACTAATATTATGGTCTAAATGTAAAAAGCATTTTATGGAATTTGACATTATCAAGCACACCGTCCAAGTGATATTTGGTCTGTCATTTTTATATGCGAAAATGAACTATTCCCATTGTGTGTACTCAGTTTCCTTCCAGCATTAACAATCTTACGAATGTAAACGAACTGTAAGTATCTATTATGCAATAACTGCTTCATGGTTTATATCAATGAATAAATAGTAAATATGCGCTATCTATGAGTATACTTTTCTTTTAGGAACTTAGCAAACAACAAACTTTCTGGACCAGTGCCTGACCTAACAGGACTTTATGGCAGTATCCCTGAAAATATGTTCAGCCTCCCTGGGCTACAGCAAGTGTAAGTTGTAAATGATCACAAAGCATGAACTCATGCTGAAAATTATGATTATTCATTGCAACAATATGATACAGGACCCTGAATAATAATTTATTCAATGGCACTTTCACTCTTGGGGATAGCTTCAGCTCACAGCTACAGGTGGTTAATTTCCAAAACAATTCAATCACTTCATTTACGTTAACATCCGCATATAATGAGACTCTCATGTAAGTACAATGGTTTTTCCATTTTCTAATTTTTTTTAAGTTTAACCAAATTTCAGTGTTACATTTGCATATTTACAGACTTGCCGATAACCCTGTATGCAAAAACCAACTTGCAAATACAGTATATTGTAGGAGTCAACAGCCACAACCTACGTCTTATTCTACAAGCACAACAAAATGTGGATCCAAAGCTTGCCCATCAGATCAAAGTTTGAACCCACAAAGTTGTGACCGTGCTTATCCTTATGTTGGTGAGCTGACATTTAGAGCACCATTTTTCCGAGATTTGACTAATAGCTCTCTTTTTCACCAACTTGAGATGTATCTATGGACAAAACTTGAACTGACGCCAGGATCAGTTATTCTAGCGAACCCTTTCTTCAACGGTGACAATTATCTTAAGTTACAAGTCAAACTCTTCCCATCTAGTGGATAGTATTGTTGGATGTGAGTTGTTATGGTTAGGTGGTGAAATTTATGGTGTGAAATTTGTAAACCAAAGCAGAATTTGTAAATGATAATGATATAATCTTTTTTTTTAATTTTTTGTGTATGTTTTTTTTCTTATATATATATATAAAGATTATCAATAATATATATATAGTCTATTTGAGTACTGTAATAATGGTTTTTGAGAGATTAGTTTGCATCGGTTGTTATAAAAAACCGATGCAATAGAGGGATTAGTTTGCATCGGTTTTCAACAACAACTGATGCAACAAGTTCCTTTGTTGCATCGGTTTTCATTACACCCGATGCAACATGGGGGCTGTGTTCAAGCAACCAACCATGATATTTTGCATCAGTTGTTAGTAACAACCGATGCAAAAAGGTCCTTTTTGCATCGGTTTCAGAACTGATGCAAAAGTGTTAAGCCTGTTGCATCGGTTGCATATGCATCGGTTGTTGAACTGATGCAAAAGGGGGGTAAACAACCGATGCAAATGGCCTGTTTTGTAGTAGTGCAATTTATTATCTGTATTATATATATATATATATATATGATCTGTGATCAGTGAATGAAAGGATAAGCATTATAGTTCATACCGCTTATCAATTATATCTCTGTACTCTGATCTGTGATGATTGAATGATGTTGCACTACTGTGTGAAACCCCTGGACTACACTATACACACACAAATATGGATTTCACGAGGAAATCGGTTAAGTCACAGATTTTTAACAATCTTAAAGATTTAATTCTTGAATCCAAAATAGCTTTGGAATTGGAATTGAGAGCTTTTGTAAATGAGTTTCAAAGATAAAATGGTAAATGGTAATTTGTGAACTTTGTGAGATGAATCTTTTTGTAAAAGATTAAAATGGTAATTTTTTTAAACCATTTGAAAGAGAAGTTTGGGGTAATAAGTCGTGACCTAACTAAAATCCCAATATCCATATGTTTTAAATATTACGCTCATTATTCAGTTTAGCCGGGGGAGGAATTTGTGTCATATCACTACGCCATAAATGGCCTACTGCAACACAAAAAAAATGTTGGCTCAGGCCCGAAAAATGTTGCCATAGGTCTATGGCAACACTTTTAGGGTGATGCAATTTTTGCCGTTGCCTTAGACCTCAAAGGCAACATTTTGACTATCTAAGGCAACATAACTAATATTGTTGCAATAGAACCCTATTTGGGTCTATGGCAACACCCATAGGTATCTGTAGCAACATTCCAAAATGTTGCTATAGATATGAACTTTTTGAATTTGTGGGGCCCACAATGTAGAGCATATTTGATTTTTTAATAAAAATAAATATTTATTTAATAAAATGCTATTACACAGAATTTGATATTTAAACAGTAATTTATTTAAATAAATATTTTATTTCAACATTTGAAATAGTACAAATTCCTGACTCCACTATTTTACAATTCAATGATATATAACACTGATATTCACATATACAGATATTCCTCACTACATCACTCAGTTCACTCATTACATATGCAGTTTCAATTTATACATACACCGACACTGACAAATATATGCCGAGCCGAAGGCGAGCCGAGTGCCGAGCCGAAGGCGAGCCGAGAAGCGGGTCCGGGTGCAGCGCCGGCGGGGGTCCGGGGCACCGCAGTCCCGGCAATTGTAGATTAGTTGGAGCTAGTTCAGTTTTTGGAGTTCACGACTGCCCTTGCTTATCTTTGAGTTTGTGATGGTGATCCGAGATTGTTGTTGGAGTTGTTGGATTCATTCTCTTTTTCAGATCATTTGGAGTTATCAGTTCTGTTGTTTCCACTGTAACATTATTATTTGTCTCTGATATTCTTGTATCATATAGATATCATTGTTGTATATCATATTTTGGATATTGTATCATTTGTGATGTATATGATATCATTCTTTTCATTCTTCCGCTGTGTTGTTATACTTACTGTGTTATAAGCTCCGGCACGAGTCGAATTTCAACGATTGAATCTGCGGCATACGAGTACAAGTGAAGTACGGGTGCCGATTTTCGAACGCTGGAATTTGGATCGTGACAATTTTGATGGCTGCCACTGCAAAAAATGGGAATCAAGGTACTGATTTTGATCTTTTTTTTGCTGTTGTATTTACTTTGTACTGTGTGCATTAGTTCCTTGTTATAAATTTATGTAACATGGTACTTTTTCTTTAAGTGGTTGTTCTAGTGAATTTTGTTGTGCATACTGCATTTTGGTTAAGTGATTAGTCTACTGTTATATAGTACTGATTCAAATATAGTGCATTTGGTTGTTTCAAATGTAGTAATATCCAGTTCAATTCATTATAGTTTCTTTTGCGTTAGGGATTAGCATGTGAAATTATTGCAGAAATGAATTTAGAGTCACAATTTAGTTCTACTGAAAATTAACGATGATTAATGTTGGTTGTTTTTTTCTTGATAGATACATAATTTAGATGTTTTATTTTTTCTGTTTATCCACCAAATGTCATGATACCTACTGCTTATACAAGATTCACCATAATTTGTTATATTTCAAACGATAAATGCATATATGTTTTTATCTCTAACATCTGCAATCTAGTTGCACTAGTTACAAAGTAGGTACAATTGTTCAATGTACAGCCATGCTCCTTCTTATTGTAAATTTGATCCAAAACAAACACTGTAAAAGATTTAATGTTCTTTAATTTGATGTACAAAATGTTACTGTATACAGGAGTTAAAAAAGATAAATGCATTTATCTTTTAAGATAAAGAATTAAATAACATATTAAGTCGTACTTATATATCATAGTTACTACTACATGTTAAACATATTTATCATTTTTCTCATTATTTGAAGTTCTTACATAAGGTATACAAATGATTTAAACAACATATAGAAAAGATAAGTATATATGTTTTAGAAGTTCGAATATAAGTCTTTGTATTGTATGTATGAATTATGTATCATATCTTTGCAGTTTCTTCCCTTCCTGCGTAGACTACACATTCAAGTAGCAAAATTTAAGAAAAAAAAGGATGAATTTCCTGTAGCAAATTTATTTTTCATTTTTTATTTGGGCCAAGGGCATAGTGTTCATGTGATTGTCTACTATTAGATAATACTGTTTCACATATAGTGCATTTTGTTGTTTCAAATGTAATACATAAACAGTGAATTATTTATTTTATTTTTTTCTAGGTTTTTTCCCATTAGCAATGGCTCTTGTTCCCAAAGAAAATGAAGAGTGTTGGAGTTGGTTTTTAAAACACCAAAAGAATGCTCTTAGTTGTGATAGAATATTAACTTTTTTAAGTGATAGACACTGGGGTTTATTGTTAAGTATTCCAAAAAATGTCCAAATAGTCATCATTCTTATTGTTTGCATGATATGCAAAATAATATTACTAGCATTGTGAAAAGTGGAAGGGGTGTTTGGGTAGCTCATTTACTTGAGCGTTGTGCTATAGCTTCTAATCATTATGATTTTGAAAAAGCCATGTCCAAGTATAAAGAAATTAGAGGTGCCAAAGCTATAGAGTACTTGAATGATAAACCATATGATCATTGGGCCGATTTATTTTTTCCGGGGAAGCGATATGGTGAAAATAAGTCCAATGTAGCTGAGAGTTTTAATTCTTGGATTTTGGATGAAAGAAGTTTGCCTGTTACTGCTTGTCTTGATGGAATTAGGGTAAAACTTATGATGCAAATGTCTAATCGTAGAGAAGAGGCATCAAAGTGGACAAGTGTGCTATGTCCAAAAATGGAAGCTCGTTTGTTGAAATTGAAGGAAGAAGGATTTGGGTGGAGTGTTTCTAAATCATCTAGGTATGTATTTCTATTTTTTACATGATGTTCACAGTTTCTGAATAATGGTAAATGCATTTATCTTTTTTCAACTTGCTATGTAGCCTATGTTATGATTTCATTTTGTTGGTGTCGCTTGCTACATATTTTTGTCTTTGTCTACATTGAGGCTTATGATAATATGAATAATGAAATGACCAAGTAATATAATGCAAGTATCATTGTAGTGTTTTATTTTTGAGGTTTTGGTATGGTAAAAACTAATGTTGTGCATAGGAGTATGATGCATTAGTGTGTCTGCTTAGGGTTTATTCACATGCATGAGTGTTTTATTTTTGACAGTATTTATGGTTTTTGGTCTAACTGAAAGCTGTGACGAGATATTTTCAAGTTTGTAAATTTAAAGATTAACAGTAAATATATAATGGAAATATTGAGCAATGCTCACATGCAGAATTCATGAGCAAACATACATTATCTTGTTTTTCTTCCCTTATAACATAGCTTCTTTAATCTTTAAGAATATGAACAGTATGGCCGTTGTTAATTGTTTTGGTTTATGAGTCTTATTTTTCACTATCAGTTCACTGCACATGAATTGGGTCTTATTTATTAGATAGATTAGAGAGAATATATATAGTGCTAATAATCCTTTTTTGGAAATGCAATCTGTTCATATATTTTAACTGTTTTTTATTTTAAATTTTGTAGGTATATTTTTGAAGTTCATTCTCCAACATCTCAAAAGGTTGATCTTAAAAATTGCATTTGCAGTTGCAATCAATGGAAAGTGACAGGTTTTCCTTGTGCGCATGCTTTGAAGTGTATTTCTTTAACCAGAAATTCTGTTTATGAATATATTGAGAATTACTTTACTGTTGAGTATTATCGAGCTTCGTATTCACATTTGATCAATCCTATTCCAACTTTTGATAAGGAAGCAATTGAAGCTGAAGAATCATCTATTGTTCTTCCTCCTAAGCCTGTTCATGGAGCTAGTAGGCCTAGGATGAATAGGATTGAATGGGCTGATTTTCATGCTAAGAAAAACAGATGTGGAAAGTGTAAAAAACTATGACATAATAGAAGGGGGTGTTCTTTGAATAATTGAGTTGATTGTTTTAGTCCAGTGTATTTGATTGGTTGTTCTATGAATACTTTGAGTTGAATAATTGAGTTGATTATTTTAGTCCAATGTATTTGATTGGTTGTTCTATGAATACTTTGAGTTGAATATTTGGATAATTGTATATGTTGAATTGGTTATGATTTGATTTCGACTACTTTTGGTTGTATGCAATTGTTTATGTTTAACTATTATTTGGAATACAATGGTGTTTATTTTGTTAAAAAGGTTAAATTGATACGTCTTTTTAATTCTTATGTATAGTCTTTTTGTTATTATATGTTACTGTAGTTATTATGTCTATTCTTAAGATATAGTCTTTTCTATTCATCCACTCCAGTGCGCTGGTCACTACAACAAAATCAAAATGGTATTAAATAGGACGAGTTTTAATAGCATAATCCAAATCTGCAATGAGATCTTCTATATCCTCAATGCCAACGGATATTCGAACCAAATCATCTGTTAATCCACGAGTTTCACGCACAGCAGTAGAAATACAAATCAAACAGAACAACTGGAGATAAGTATGACTACTATATTGCTAGCCAAAATATACTATCAATAAAAGTGATGTTCTTATGTATAGCCCTTTTAACAGAGCATACGCAGAATTGTCGATAAAAGGGATACAACATACTGTCAATAAAACATAAATGCTTTTATCTTTTTAACAGAGCATTAGAAACATTAGCCATTACAAATTAATTATCAATTACCAGAATTTCATTATCAAATTTAAAATCAGTTGTGTAAGTACATGCTAGTTAACAATACACAAAAGCAACATAGACTGAAGTGATTATGTAGTTAATATTTCATTTGACAGATGCATTGGTTCTAGACAGTCTTGCCTTCTTCCCTACTTTTGATGAGAAAGGAAGACAAAAACAACGATTACGTGTATAAACTCCAGTATCAACGAAAAGACGCTCCGTATTATACCGCCCAATTTTTTTCTAGGACACAACATGAATGAATAGTCAGATTCAAAAGTGACAGTGCAAACAAGTGCACAACACACACATAAACAAACTCAAGTCTACAACATCAGCAAGTAGGTTTTACAATTCAAATCGTGTGGCCTAAGTCAACCATTACAAATTCATCAGTAAATTCAGATATACAGTCTAAAATCTATCATCAAATAAAATTTTAACAAATGTATAATAAAAAGGCTATTAGATATCAAAGAATTTGTTGCTATCATTGTCAGTTCAAATTTTTTGCTGTTGAAGCTGAACTACAGAATTTTTTAATTGTCCAGCAGTATGGTTCATCTGAGAGAATTTGTGCAGTTATTTGTGCTCTAAATGAGTTTACTTGTTCTGGACTGATTTTTGATGTTGTGTCCATTCCTTGTGCTATCTTTTGGATAAACATCATTACAAAAATTCCACAGTCAAACCTGCATTTGTTAAAATTTTAGTTATTATGTAACATGCATTGTTGTATAAATATCTCCAGTATCCTGAAAATTACCCGTTGGTTTGTTGAGCACAGTTAACATTTTTAATCAATGTAGACTTTCCCAGAATTGTTTTCTCACCTGCGTCTTGTAAGTCTTTATTGACGTTGTTTACCGCTGCTTTCTGTCAATATATATATATATAACTTTTTTATAATAATGATAAATCTATTTATCTTTTTTACTTTCTGTGTATTTTACGTACCACATTAATAGCAAACTTCGAATGTCCACTTCTTAATGTCTTAGATCTTGTGGTCAAGTGTAGAGAATCATAATGGTTCCATGTACATGATTCCACTACTAGCTCTAGCAAGCTCCAATGTTCGTTGCCATGTATAGGAAATAATATATTGCAACATAATGGATTTAGAAGTGTTTTTTTAATAAAAGGATTAAACATATTTCTTTTGATATTTTCCATGTTTCCATCTGTTGCACTTTTCTGTTAAAAAATAATTTCAGAAAATTTATCTTAGAAACAAATTAAATTTGACATTATAGTTCACTTACTGTCATTGTTGTGTTCATATATGTAATGCTAGAACTTTGTTCTAATAATTTTGTTTTTCTGAACCAAAACCAATCAATAACCTACATTTCAAAAAAAATATGGATTAAGTATAGATTTTATAATGAAGCAAAGTATAGAATTTATAATGAAGCAAAGTATAGTTTTTTGTACATACTTGACCAGAAATATATTCTCCATAGAGAAGTTCTTCTATCATACTTTTTGTGATGGTGATGAAGTTTTCATCATCACAAGTAAATGCTTCATCACTGAAAAATTAAGATTAATATGTACTGTGTTGTATGGCACTTACAGTATAAAAGAAAATTAATTAAGATTAGTATACTGAAAAATTAAGATTAGTATGTAATGAAATATTTGTTAATAAAAAAAAATAACAATATTTGTAGAAGTTTGTATGAAAAGATAAAGATAAATTAATTTATCTTTTTTAGTTTAGTTTGGTTTTTTTGATCTCTATATGACAAAAAAACATGGGTATTAATTTAGTCCTGGTTTTATGGCACTTACAGTATAAAACACAGATTTGATCTTTATATGACAAAAAAATATGGAGAATTAATGGGCAAAAAAGGTCCATGACTTGTATATGACAAAACAAATATAGGCCGTGTTGCAAATATTATAACTTCTATATGACTTTAGTTATATTAGCCTATGCATATCAACAAAAGTTTTGCTATAATTTATATGCATATCATAAGTTATGTTTGCAAAAGATATAACTAGTATGTTTCATTCTATTTTTTAATGTTACAGGTTTTTTCTGAGTAACTGTATCTGGAAATCCGAAAGAACATGACAAACTAATACAACAGTTCATTATTAATGTTACTGATTGTGGTTTTTACTGCTAGCTTTGAGTACATCTTCCGTCCTTTTATTACTAGTGCCTAAATTTGTGTAGTGTGTATTGTATATAATTAACAAACCTAAAAATGCAAAGCATCAAACCTAATAATGAAAAGGTGATGATAAATTAATCTATATTTTTTAGTTTTGTTTAGTATTTTTATTTTTTTAATTTGTAAATCATTAGATTTTGATGCTGGAATAAAAAGCTTTATTTGAATTATATGTTGTACTAGAAACAATATGATATTGTACTAGAAATAATATCTTATTGGAATAAATATATATTTAAGTTAATTGAGTGAAAAGCAGTTTAGTTACTTACTTGTTTCCTCCAAGAATTTTGAAAAAAATTTGACAATTTCTTTTTGTTCTTCAGTAAGATATTTGAGTAGTGGACATTTCTCAACATTCCTTGGCTTCTTCTTCTTTTTTGGTTCTTTTAGGACAACATCTTCAACAACAATAGGATTTTCAGGAGCATTTTCTTGAGCAAGCACTTTCAGATTGTTAGATTTTAAACTATCTTGTGTCTGCTTTTCTAGTATGAAATCTTGAGTTTGCATAATATCAAAAGTTGGAAAATTAGCAGAACTGTTTATGTGAATTATACCAACAAATTTTTTTTACCTTTTTCAGCTTCGGTTTTTTTGTTCAAATTATCTTTTTCCTTCACATCGTGCTTTTCTAAATTTTCCAACTTCTGGAGCTTCATTTCAAGAATCTGTATTCTTTTTTCAGCCACTTCTCTTAAACGTCTTTCCTCATTTAATTGTTCTACAACGTTTTTCATCTCAGTAGTCAAAAAATTGACTTTTGACTGTAGCTCCGTTATGTTATTAGCACATTCTTTGGCATATTTTTTCAGACTTGTGTCTTCATGGCACTCATCTAATTTTCTTTTGTTATTTTGGTCTTCTTCCACCTCAATAGCTATTATTTTATTGGAAAGAAATTCTTTCTCTTCTTTTGTTACAGCTGCAATTTTTTTTAAAATCTGCAATGAACATATTTAAAGTTAAGCTTGCACATATATTGTCGTTGAAGTACTAGACAAGTTAAGATTGCACATATACTTTCTATACTCATTTGGTTTTTTTTATTTAGGCTACTAACATTCCAAAAATTGCATTCCAAGAAATCAAAAAAAATGTACAGTTAAAAAAAAACTAGCTTACTTTGTCATTGTCAACTTCAGTGAATTCCAAATCTATCAGTTTTGATAAATCCCATTTTCTCATTCTTGGGATTTTGGTTTGCAGATTTTCCTTCTCATCAATTATTTATGTTCGTTCACAAAACCAGTACTTCAAGAAAAAGATAAATACATTTATATTCTTGTAATAAATATAAATTTGAATATATTTATATTTAGTTAAAGTTATGAAAGCATACCAGTAACACCATAGTATAGCCTGGTGTACTTCTAGGGTCAGCGTGATACTTTTTAACATTTTCAAAACATTTTCTCATATTGCCCGTGGTCAAGAGATTGAATTTAATTTTTTTAAATTCAGCAACTTCGCCAATAAACCCCATTGCATATAGCTTTGGTTGTTTGGAAAAAGGAAAGTTATAACCAGCAAAAATAATAACAATTTCACTAAATCTTCATTTCCTTTTTCCTCTTCTAACAGTGTATTCAATCTTTTTGTTACTGTTTTTGGCTGATTATGTCTTCTTCTTGAAAATTGGCAGTTAAAAAATTGGAGAAACTTTCCATGGCCGAGGCTTTGTTAGAAGCTGGTATAGGAAATAAGTCTTCTCCAGCTAATGGCATTCCAAATATTAGACTGACTTCTTCAGGACTTATTTTGAGTAATTTGTTTCCAATTTTGAAACCATTTTCTTTTACATCAAAAGAAGTAATGATGTCATCTAAATTTGAAGCACTTTTCCTTAAATCTTGTCGTGCTATTGAATCTCTAAGAAAAATATTGAAGAATTTTTTGAATGGTGTTTTTTCTATAAAAGCTTTTGCTTCAGGTGAAAGAATGTGTTTCTCCTTTATAATTGACATCACTTTATAGATTGCATCCAAATTACATCTATATGTACCTATGTACTGTTGCTTTTTTTGCTTCTTGGCTATTTTTTTAATTTCATGCTGATCAACATCATCCGAATCGGTACTTTCTTCAGCCAGTTGTTGTGAAATCGTTTTTTCATCATCAGAGTTTTCTAATTGTTTGTGTCTGAAGTCCTTATCTGTGAAGTCCTCTTTTTCATCAGCATCAGGTAATTCTTGTGTTGGTCCAGTCTGATTCTACATTTATGAAAATCAAAAAATCAATTAGGAGGTAAAAATAACAAGTTTATGAATAAAATATCTTACTACACAAAAATTTGAATAAAAGATAATATGGTTTATCTTTTTAATTATTTTGTATTTTTTTGGGATTAAGATATTTTTTAGTGTATAAAGTACCTCTATTTTAAAAAATAAAAGATAAAGCACTTTTTTAGTATATAAAGTACCTCTTTTTAAGACCAATAAAAGATAAATGAACATTCACAACTGAAAATCAACAAGAATTATTTAATGAAATGAAAATTTACAATTAGAAAGTTTCAAAGTATAGAAAGATAATCTGCTTTATCTTTTTTAGTTGTTTAAGTAATGGTTAATTAGAAATGAGTAAAGAGAATGAAACACAAAATAGCCATTAGAATATTGTATAAAAAAGATAAATGCTTTTATCTTTTTTAACAGAGCATTAGAAACAAATTAGCCGTTACAAATTAGTGATCAGTTATTAGAATTTCATCATCACAATAGCCTCGAAGTAATAACAGGTACAACGTGTATGAATGCAGTGAATAGTGCAGACTGATATGGTCAGAGAATCAAGCTACAACATTAACGAATAGTCAGATTCAAAAGTGACAGTGCAAAAAAGTGCACAGCATACACAAACAAATGCAACATGAAAACAGCTCAAGATCAATGCAAATGAAGTAACCAAACCTGACTGAAGTGTTCAGACATTACATATATACATGTGTGTAACATCAAGTGAATATGCAATATCATACACATTGAAACCAGAGTCCAATGTAGACATGTCGACAAGATGAGAATGCAAGTGCAGACAAGCTACATGATCACTGACTACATATAAAGCAACAACTCAAGTCAGTGCACATCAACCCAATACAAACTACATGAAGCGAATGAACAAACATATATATATATACATATGTATATACACATGTATGCATACATGTAGTGACAGCATAACATACTAACCAAGGTAAATAATGCAAGTTCAAAAACTTTAGCTATTTTTTTATTTAAAATATGGAATCTAGATTCCAATTTAATATGTATATACAAATTGAAGAGTACAACTAAATATTATAGGAAACATAAGTAGGAAAACAGTTACCAATGGAGGTGAAGATAATGATGATCTCTGGCTGTGTTCATTGCAGAAAGGACTAGATATAGGTCTTATGTTTATGCATTGAGTTCCACCTTCATTTATGAATATGCAAGTAGTTTTACGAATGAATAACTTTGATTTAGAAGCCCTTGTGTGCATCTTTACGCTGCATAAAAATTGTCATACATAATGAAATGTTAGAAAGAGTGAAGAATAATTTTTTTGTACTTAAAAGTTGGTTAAGTATGTTTATTTCGCATAAATCCTTCAGGACAACTGCAATTGACTTAAATTCAGTATTTATTATGTTATATGTAGTAGCTAATATAAAAATTTATCTAGGATTTATTCTGTATTTTAATGTTTTACATAAAAACATAAATGCTTTTATCTTTTCCAACTAGGGTTTAAATTAGTTGTATATTTTTTCTAATAACTTTAAATCGTGATAAAAACAAAATCCTACCTGGTAAGTAATTGTAATTATCAAACACAACTAGGGTTTAGCATGTAGTCTAAATGTTTTACATTAATAGATAGATACCTTTATCTTTTTTAACAGCTAAACAATAACTTGTTCAGTTTAACACCTAGGGTTTAGTATCATCTACCATTGAATATTTAGGTATGCTTAATTAAACAAATGTCGATTATGTTAAATTATAACGACAACTAAAATACCTTAAATCTATTATAAGAGCTATTATCAGCATCGGTAAGAATGAATATTTAACTACGATTTATCATCTAAGTAAAAAATTTACATTAAAATAAAATATAGCTTACTTGTTTCACATTTAAGTTTAAGGTGATTGCAGAAATTGCTCGATGAAAGTATTTTAATTTAAGCTGAAATCGATGATGCTGAAGCAGAAATATTGGGAAGATAAAATGGAATGGAAATTGATATAGAAGAAATCGATTTTGTTTCTAAGCCCTAGTTTTGTTTCGAATTAACGGCAGATATGGATTAGCGAGAAGTAGTGGGTTTATTTTCGACCCGTGTCCTGGAAACTAATTTTTTTTGAACAGGTGTCCTAGAAAATAATTAGTTGATGCTAACAGGCCCTTATAGTGAAAATCCACTTTAATAAAAGATTTTTGTTTTAATAAATTGAATAAAATTAATAAATTCCTTGTGAATAATATACTGAAACTTGAATAAAAGTTTTAATGAATATAAAATAGTTTTAAGTGTAAATAATTATTATTTGATTGAAATAGTTGAAAAAAAAATTTACTTTAGTTAATGCAATTTAAGCAACTCTTTCGGAAACTACTTCTTTTTAAACAAAGGTGGCAACTCTCTTTCGAAAGCCTCTTGATCCTTTCGAAACCATAGGTTTCGACTATGTCGAAACCCCTTATAAAACAGGCAAGTGCTTTTCCTTTCAAAACAATATAAACTAAGGGACAAGCTTCTTCGAAAGCATCCTTTCGACACCCTACCTTCCACCTTAGTCCAATCCACTACATATCATCTGAATGATATCATGTGTATTGGGCTAATGGTTTCGACCTAGAAGGTTTCGACTAGGTTGGAGGCGAAAGGTCTTGGTCGAAGGGAACTTCTAAAGAAGGCGGAACCCTTTTTTCTGAGAAAAAGGCTGATTTTACAAAATAAAGTAAACTTTTGTAACAAACTAGCCTACTTGTAAACGGTTGATTGGATTTCATAAAGTTTTAAATAATTTGGATAATATTTGCCGCATATTCTCAAATCTAACATCATGATAAATTTTAACAATAATGCCCATCCTATTAATAAAACAATTAAATCCTTTAGTTCCTCCTTTCAAAATAATTTAATTTCCATACTAAATCTAAAAATCCATAAAATTTTCAGAGATTCAATTTAATCATGTTATCTAATATATCAAAATTTCAGACCCAAATTCTTAGTATATTTTCCAAAATAAACTTATAAACCCAAATAACCACATTTTCTCTTGAAAATTCATAACTAATTCTCCACGGCTTGGAAAATTATAAAAATTTAAACCCAACTCCAAAATCATGTTTTCCCTAACATAAAATTTTCCCATGGCATTTATAAATCATAGGTCTTGGTTTTACCCTAAAACCATGCCCTTCTCCTTTAAACAACCTTGTTTAAAACACATAAATTTATAAATCAAGCATATCATCATTCAGCATATCATAAAACGAATTTATCTTTGAAATTCAAAACTATATGATTATAAAACCAAAATAGAGATGTAGAAATTATTATTCACCTTAGATTTGATAAGGAAATTGATGATTGATTGAGACTGATTTTTCCTAACTTGAATTGTAAGCCGTGACGACCCGGAATTTTGGATATTTGAAATGAGGATATTTAATTAATTTTAAATATTCAAAAGGGTAATTTTGACTTGAATTTCGAATATCACTATTTATTTGATAATTTAATTATTAAATTAAATAATTGGAAGTTGAGCTAAATGTTGAATCTAAAGTTTTAAGCCTGTTGAAAATAATTTGAATGCTTGTAAAATTTATATTGATAACACTGATAATAATAAAAGTTTTTCAATTGAATTTGAAAGTGTTTTGTTAAGTTTTGAAATTTATAATGTTTAAATTGAACTTAAAAATAGCTTTCCGAGGCACAGTCTCGGAATTCAACGAAACCAGTTCCATTAGATCCGTAATATTGTATTATTATCGGATTCCAATCTCCGTAACGTTTGGAGTTGTTGTGTGAGCGTAGGATATAAACGCGCTGAAATCTATCGAAACGAAGACGATTGAATTTAGCTTTAATATATTTTTATATCTGGTCACTATCAGCCGTTTCTTTTCACATCAACACGCATAAACATCCCCTCCTCTAGTCTAATTCACATCTCGAACGACAGTTTTATTTTTTTCAAAAAAAAAATTTATATGGCAGATGAGAAATCGTTCTTCCCCCTCTTTCTTTCGCTCGAGCAAATCAGGCTCAGTATTTCTTTTCAACCGTGGCCGCGACCTGATGGGACCAGTAGCCGATGGAGGAGAGGCGGCGCATTCGAGTGTAGGGTTGAGGGTAGCTCGATCTCAAGCTTGAGGACGTCGGAGACGCGCACGATTGTCACGACTCGATGGGAGGCGCGTGAGTTCGAGATGAGGTGGAAGCTTCTGCGAGGAGAAGCGTACGCGATTGAATCGCGTTCGAGTTGGAGGTCTGTGCCGTGTGGGAGACGGCACTGGAAGCTTTGGTCGCGTCATGGCTAATACTGATAGGGCTTTGGGTGGTCGCAATTCAGGTTGGAGGCTGCGGGGTTTCACGGTTCGAGCGAGGTGGATTTTCTGAGTCTGTTTTTCTAGCGAGGTATAAATTTACTACTGGTTAATTTACAATTTGCATTTCAGTTTAGATTTGAATAATCAGAAGTCAGGAAATGAAAGAAAAATAATTTCAGTAATTATCGCTGTTAATAGGAAATTTATTAAAGGGATATTAGTTTAAATCAAATTTTAAGTTAGAAATTAAATAAGTAAATGGCGATTTATAAATTCAAATAGGAATAAATCTTGAATTGTTTATACAAGGTCAAAATCGTGAAGATAACAAGTCAAGATTGGATCAAATTGCATGTTAAAAATCAAAGGTGAGTTAATCTCACTCATCTGGTTTAATTTTAATTTAAACGGTTAAATTTAAATAATTGGTTGATTGATTGGATTGGATTGATGTGCTATATTATATATAGTAGTATATATATGTCAATATCTATATATATATTGTAATATGTATATATTGGAGTTGATATTCCCGCATTATATAGCGGATGAGACCCTATGCGCCGCATAATTGCGGATGATATTTTATAATCCCATATACCGCGATATTCCACCTCGAGGTGGAATTGGTATTGTACTAACATCTGTGGATGCAGGGAAACAGGTTGGAGGGATCCAACTGGATTCCTCAAAATTATTTAGATTATTCAATATTATGTGCTATGAATATTGATATCCTGTGATGATCTTATTGATGATTGAAATATTAGAAGATATTGTTGGATTGAATATCTAAGTATAATGAGATATTTAATTCTATAGAATTGGATTTTGAAAGAAATAAAAGAGTAAATTTTAAGTGAATTGGAATAAGGGAATTTTGAATTAACAGGGAAAATACAAACTTTAAAACTAAAGTAATATTGAATTTAAAGAATAAAGGATTTATTTTTAAATTTAAGGATTAAATTTAATTAAGCGATAAAGAAGGAATTTTGGAAGTTTAAAAATTGGTATTTTCAGTAAAAAGGGTTTTAACTCACAATAAAGAAATAAATCTAAAAGTTAATGTATTTTGAAATAAATGAAGTAGCAAAGGAAATTTATTTTAAAGTAAAGTAAAGTAAATTGGAAAATCAATTGGAAATTGTTTTCGTTGTTTAAAATTAGAATTTTCAAAGAGAAGTGAGATTTTGGAATTTATAAACGGGTTTATAAAGTGAAATGAAATATCAGTGGATATTGAAAATATAAATTCAAGATGGGAATTTATAAAGGGATATGAATTGGTTTAAAAATAAATGTTGATTTATTTTTAAAAGATATGAAGAGAAGTGTATTTCCTTGGATAGCCAAATACGTTTTCAAAGCAATTTGAAATATAGGTTAAAGGTTTTAAGTATGTTTTAAAAAGCATGTTTTAGGAAATTTGTTATTTTCTAAATGTTAATTTCCAAAGTAAGTATTTTTCAAAAATCTATTATTGTAGTAATTATATAAAAGTGATTTGGTATTATGTTTCAAAAGGAGAAATTTAGTTTATATTTATAAAGTGGTTTTATTTTAAATATTCTTAAAGTATATATTTTGATAAAGTATTAAAGTAGTTTTAAAATTTCAATGTTATAAAGTATATTTATAGTAAAGTGTTTTTAAATTATTTTTAAATCTAAAAGTATTTTGTACTTGGTGTTTCAGAGGAAATAAATATTTGGGAAATGTATTCCGTAAGTGGAAACTGTTAGAAATTATTTCAAATGAGTTTTGAAATTTGGAAATATGTCTTGAAAGGATATTTGAGGCAACTAAATAATGTGGGAAAATTATTTATGGTGTGATGGATGGTTGTGAATGTTAATTGATAGTTAAATAACTGACTATCAATATTGGCCAATGCGCTGATCGTTTCGAAGAGACCGGGATCGGGATTTATTTCCCGAAAACCACTTCGATCCGGTTTGTACGTTTCGTGGAAACGATTTCGGAGTCAAAGATGGAGCAGTGAAGTGCAAGGGCTAATCGCTACTAATCCTAAGGATATTTCCAAAATGGATGTAGTAGGAATAGTGCCTTCGGTTCCGTTCGGACCCGGGACGGACTTGTATGGATGAATGCTTTCGGAACATCGTCAGCGGACGATGGACATTCTAAGGGATATGTGCTGAAAGGTAACGCTTAGCCTCGAGCCTCGTCAACCGGGAATGATTGAAAATCAGGGGTTATGCAGCAAGGCTTCGTGGGTAGCTCCCACTGGAGGGTAAGGTCATCCCTTTCTAGAAGTCCCTTTTTATTTCGGCTTAGTGGTGCGGTTGCTGATCACAACCGTGGGGTGATTTTATTTGGAATCATCCAGTAAGGGATGGTTCCGGCCTTGTGTTGCAGGGGACTTAGGGTGGGTCCTCGATACGCTGATCTAGACCAGGTACTGTGACAGGTGGTGTAACGACCCGTATTTTTACGGATCGAAACATCGTAACACTGTTGTCATTAGATTGATAGTATTGTTAAGTCGTTCGAAGCTTAAGTCGTGTGGTAGTTAGGTCATGTTGGCGACCTAGAGGAGTTGGCGACTTATAGGAGTTGGCGACTTATAGGAGTTGGCGACTTATAGGAGTTAGCGACTTATAGGAGTTAGCGACTTATAGGAGTTGGCGACTTAGGGAGGATAGGTCAGCAACGACCTAAGGAAGTTAAGTCGTGGACGAGTTAAGGGGTTAGGTCGTGGAGTTGCTATGGCGTGTTTAGTTAAGTCGTAGACGACCTATGTTAGTATGCTGGGTATAGTTAAGTCGTTAGACGACCTAAAGGTGTTAGGTCGTGAGTTGATAAGTCGCGTCTCTGTTAGGTCGTAAGTCGCGCACGTGTGTTTGGCTTAGATTATTGAACCGTTAGATCGTTAGGTCGTGGATGCGCATAGGCTTGTGATTATTAAGTCGTAGGTCTTAAGTCGTGGGGTTTTAGGTCGTAAGTCATGGTGTTTTATAAGTCGTAGGATTTCATAAGTCGTGGACGACTTAAGAGAGGGGGGCAGACGACCTAAGAATTCGGCCTATAAATACCCGGTTTTTCTTCACTTTTTGGGATCCGGATTTTGAAGCGACGAAGTCCTGCCATTTTGTGAGCTCGAGTTCTACACTTCTTCACTTCTTTTCTCCACTCTAATCTTGTGATTCCTTCCATCCAAATCGAAGATCAAATCGAAGCTTAGATTGAAGATCTTCAACCATCGAAGAGAGATCTCATCGTTTGGAACGGAATTTTGGTAGATCGAGTTAGATCCTTCGCTGTCCAGATCTGAAGTGTGTTGCTTCTGTGGTGTTTAGGTGTTTCGGTGAGTGGTGGTTATCTCTCACACGGATCCAAAGGAGTATATCGGATTGGTGGCTTGATTATGTGTTAAAATAGTGATTTCATGCATTTTCGTAAACTTAAGTATAGATCCATTGTTCATGATGATTTGACATCCATTTTACTACATGTTAATCTATGCAAGATCATTCATCAAGTCGTAGAGATATTGCTCATGTTTCATGCTTGTTAGATTTGGACTCTTTATTTACAAGATTGCCATTATTTTTATAATTGTTTATTTGATCATGTTTGAATGCTTGATTACTTGGGTTAATGATTGACTTGATTGATTGTTATAAATTATTTGATTGATGATTTGATTTAGACAAGATGGTCGAAGATGATTCAAAAGCTAAGAGAAAGGCTCTTGAATTGGGAAAAGCTGCTCGTGGCATATGTTGCGGATGATGAAGCTCGTATGGATAGATTTGATAATGATGTTGAGATGAGGCTTTGCTATGATGAGATGAAGCGAAGCATGATGTGAGATAGCCTTTGTTTAATCCAGACGGGATCATTCCAAGCATGACGGTAACTCGGTGAAAGGGTTCGAGTTTGAGGATAATGGTTGGCTCGAGAGGCGTTTGAGCTAGTATGAGAATAGTCGTCGAGGAGGATGACTAGGAGGCTGAGATTTCATCATTGTTAAAGGTTCTAGCAGGCTCAAAGCAAGAGTACGTTGGGCAGATTCGATAGTCCCCAAAGACTATGATTGGTAGTCGAGTACTCTGGGCAGATTCGATAGTCCTAGGCACGGGCTGCGATGATGTGCGGAGTTTTGTCTAGAACCGGGGTTACCATTAGCCCTTGACGGACGGCTGAAAGAATGTGCCGATCATTCAATTAACGGTGGTATCGAAGCAATGATAACAGTGATAGCCAGAGTCATGGATGTTTGGTTATATCGTCATTCGGTCTCAAGAGCGATATTTTCTGGGTGCTTATCTGATCTTGGTTTAGGCCTTAGGGGTTTGTGCTTGGAAAACATCGACCTTGACTCGAGTGATAATTGCTTTACTTTAAATGTCTACTTTGCTATGTTTATTTCTGTTTAGTGTGTCTGGGGGCTATCACTGTAGAAAGAGGTGGAGTGGGAGGGTTGGATTCCTATTCCTTTTACCTTTATACTCTTTTGGTATGTTGTTAGTTAATTTACCGTTCACTAAGACTATTGTCTGACTCAAGGTTTTATGTTCAATTCTTATTACCTTGGGCTGTTCATCCATTTTGGGATGGGCAGACTAGGTAGCAGGTGACAGGTGCTGTTCTTTGTTTCCAACGATGCTGATGACGAAGACGAGCTGGAGGCTTGCATATTACTTTCTTACTATATGTACTGGATGTTCCGCTGCTTGTATAATTCTCTGAGTGATATGTAGTGAGGCTTGATGTATTGACTATTCAGATGTTTGTATTCAACTATTATGAAGCTTAATTGAGGAAATTCTATTTTGTGAAGCTTCACTATATATATTATCTATTGTATTTTTATCCATGCGCTGAGAGTAATACGATAGATTTTGCTGTTTTAACTTACCTTGGCAATCGTCCATGGCTGTCTGGCACACCTTTAAGCGCACTATATCTATATTTAGTGCAGGGGTCATGGGCGGTCGTCACATTTGGTATCAGAGCTTTGGTTAATCGATTTTACCCAACGCTCGCTGACGTAATTGCGTATGAGAGACGTAATTGTATTTTGATGGATGATTACTATATATAATATAGTAGCTTAGAAGGATTTGAGTCCTTGATGTAGCTCAGACCGGAGATGAAGGCATAAGTCGTAGGCGACTTATGGAAGGAGCTATGAGTCATCTACGAGTTAAGAAAACAGGCATGAGTCGTGACCGACTCAACTGGGGTGAAGGCATAAGTCGTAACCGACTTAAGGAGGCGGAGATAAGTCGTCTCCGACTCAACTGGAAAAACAAAGGGGAAGTTGCTTCGAGGTTGCGACTTAACGAAGCGGATTTAAGTCGACCCCGACTTAAGGAAGGTGATGAGTCGGCACCGAGTTACAAGGCACAAGTGTTAAGTCGACCCCGACTTAAGAAAAGTGATAGGTCGGCACCGAGTTACGACTTATTTAAGTCGATCGAATTTTTAAGTCGCGAAAGACCTGATGCCGTTGGATGATCTGCCGAGTTAACCTCCACCATTGGTTCCTTTGAGTCACCGCATGTTTTTAAGTCATTGATGCCGCCTGTTTTTAAGTCGCGTGAAGCCTGGTGCGTTGATTCTGCTGCGAGATAATCTTTGCCGTTGTTTGTTAAGTCGTCTGTACATATGATATAAGTCGTAGGTCGTCTGGGTTCATAGGTCGTCTGTTGTTAAGTCGGAACCGACCTAAGTACTTGTAATACTTTTAAGTTTTCTGAACTGTGTTGTAAATAGTATACGACTTATGTTAAGTCGGAGTTGATGTTAAGTCGGTTGCCGACTTAGGAGTTGTAATTTTTTTCTGCTTTGCGTGTTGTAGCCTATAAATAGGCGAGTTGTTTCATTTGTAAAAGGTTGTTGATTTTTGAATAAAATTCTCTTTTGATTGCTTTGTGCTTTCATTCAAATTGGTAGTTGAGTGTAATCTCCTATCTCCTCTTTCGGATAATCGAGTGCGCTCGATTCAACGATTGTAGAAGCCGATTCGCGGAATCAAGTGCGCTTGATCAACGCTTGAAGAATTGAAGATCTTCGAACCCGGTATCGTGCGCGATCAACGAGTTCAGGATAGCTAGAATTCGGTATCTTCGGATCAACGAATTTGGGCATTTCAGCATTCATCAATCCATCGACTGCTACTTTCACCGATCTACATTGTTTTGAATTATCCGCTGCATCAGTTTTTGGTATCGGAGCCTGTTCTAGCCAATCATAGCTAGATCGAGACTTGGAGCCTAATCATTTGAAGAGTTTTGAAGTTTGAGGAGAAGCCGAGCTTGAAGTGTTGGGATACGGCCGAGAGGAAGAAGTTGTTCGCATTTGTTTGAAGATTGAAGTTCGGATTTGCATTGGAGGCCGAAACTTTGTCCATCGTGTTCCTCGCGATTTGCTACAAAGTGGAAGTTTTCGATCCGTTTCATTTTGGATCAAAGTCCGAATTGTGTTTGAATTTGAAGTGTTGAAAAATTTGTGAAGTTTTCAAGTATGCCGCCAAGAAGAGCTAATCGCCACCAAAATGTAGAAGCTTTGTATCGAAGAGAAGAAGCTGATGAGATGGAGCAAAGAATCAATGAGAATTTTAGTGAGAAGCTTAACGAAGGAATTGGCCGGTTAGAGAGGCTTATGACGGAGATGAATCAAAATCGGAGAAGGGTTTCACCTGAATCTAACCATGGGGGTAGTAGAGTCTCACCGCATTCTAATCGAGACCGAAGTGTAGAAAATGATCAAGGGCGTGGAAGGAACGTGAATGATCATGCACGGAGGAACGTAGATAGAAGGGATGATGGTGGAAGACGTAATGGTAGTAGAGATGTTGGTGGTCAGAATCGACATCGTTATGCATCTGATTTTGAAGAGGAGTATGATGGTGGTAGTATTCAAGGAAGAGGTCAAGGAAGAAACTATTCTGAGTATGATCACAAGTGGGAATCGGGGATGAAGACAGAAATTCCTGAATTCAAGGGTGGTATGCAAGCAGAGGAGTTTCTAGATTGGGTAGCTAATGTTGAGGAGATTTTTGACTTCAAAGAAGTTCCAGAACACCGTAGAGTGAAGTTGGTTGCTACAAGACTGAGGGGTAGAGCTTTGGCGTGGTGGCAGCAAACCAAGCTTACACGCGAACGTATGGGGAAGTCAAAAATTGAATCTTGGGAGAAGATGAAGAAATTGATGAAAGCAACGTTCTTACCATACAATTATCAATCTTTGATGTATCAACGTTTGCAGAACTTGAGGCAGGGCACAAAGACAGTTAATGACTATGCTGATGAATTCTATCAACTCATTGCCAGGAATGATATTATGGAAACAGAAGAGCAGCTGACATCTAGGTTCATTGGGGGATTGAGAATGCAGATTCAGGATATGGTGAATATGTTCGATCCAAGATCTGTAGCGGAAGCACATCAGAAAGCGTTGGCTTGGGAAAAACAAGGGAGACGAGGAAGTGGTGTGTTTACTAATTCTAGCAATCAAGCAAAGAATGTTGGAGGAAGTTCTAATGTTCCAAACCTATCAGTAGACCAGTGTTGAAGGAGGTTGAGAAGGCGAAAGTTAACAATGGGTTTAAATGTTACAATTGTCAAGAATTGGGTCATAAAAGCAGTGAGTGTCCAAAGCCATAGAAGAGAACCATGATTGTAGAAGTTGAAGATGAGGATGTTGATGGGGATTGTTCTAGCCCAGTTGAGGAGGATGAGCAGGATATTGCGTCAGGGGATGAAGGTTGTAACCTAATGCTGAGGAGATCGTGTTTAACACCGAAGCAGGAAGAAGCTAGTTGGTTGAGGAGTAATATCTTTCAGTCAACATGTACTATTCTGGGGAAGGTGTGTAAGTTTGTGATCGACGCAGGAAGCTGTGATAATATTATTTCAACCGAAGCTGTGACAAAGTTGAAATTGAAGACAGAGAAACATCCGAGTCCATACAAGTTAGCATGGTTGAGAAAAGGAGGAGAAGTGAAAGTGGATAGACGAGTTCGTGTTCCATTCTCTATTGGGAAGAAATACAAAGATGAAATATGGTGTGATGTAGTCGAGATGGATGTTTGCCACTTATTATTGGGAAGACCATGGCAATATGATCGAGCAGTACTACATGACGGTCGGACCAATAGCTACAGTTTTATGTTTAAAGGCACGAAGATTATCTTAGTCCCGAAGAAGAGATCACAAGAAGAAAGTAAGTCCGAAGAAATCGAAGAGCTGAAAACGTTATTATCTTTGAAGGAGTTTGTTAAGGAGGTTGAGGAAGAACCAGAAGTATTCTTGTTGGTTGGACGTGAGAGCAGTGAAGAGGTTGAGATTCCAGAAGAAGTAAAACCAATTTTGAAAGAATTTGACGATGTATTTCCAGAAGAGTTACCAACGGAGTTGCCACCGTTAAGGGACATACAACATCAGATAGATCTTGTTCCAGGTGTTGTGTTGCCACACAGACCACATTATCGAATGAGTCCGAAGGAACATGAAGAGTTGCGAAGGCAAGTAGAGGAATTGCTTGAGCAGGGGCGTGTGCAGGAGAGTCTGAGTCCTTGTGCTGTACCAGCTTTATTGGTACCCAAGAAGGATGGGACGTGGAGGATGTGCACTGACAGTCGAGCATTGAATAAGATCACTGTGAGATATAGATTTCCAATGCCGAGGTTGGATGACTTGTTAGATCAAATAAGCGGAGCTACTGTATTTTCGAAGATTGATTTGAAGAGTGGATATCATCAAATTCGTATCAGACCAGGAGACGAGTGGAAGACTGCTTTTAAAACCAGGGAGGGTCTATACGAATGGTTGGTTATGCCGTTTGGCTTATCAAATGCACCGAGTACTTTCATGAGAGTGATGAATCAGATTTTTCGACCGTTCATTGGGAAATTCGTGGTGGTGTATTTTGATGATATTCTGATTTACAGTGGGAGTCCAGAGGAACATTTGAACCATCTTAGAGAAGTGCTAATGGTATTGCGACAAGAACAATTCTATGCTGCAACGAAGAAATGCGTGTTCATGACGCATAGCGTGTTATTTCTGGGGTATGTTGTTTCAGAGAAAGGGATACAGGTTGACCAAAGTAAAGTTGAAGCGATTCGAGATTGGCCGCAACCCAAGACGATAACGGAAGTACGTAGTTTCCATGGGTTGGCTTCATTTTATCGAAGATTTATTCCACACTTTAGTAGTGTGATGGCACCTGTTACAGATTGCATGAAAGGTAAACAGTTTACATGGACAGAGGAGGCAGGGAGTGCTTTTGGGAAGATCAAGGAATTGCTGACGTCTGCACCAATTCTAGTGCTACCTGATTTTCAGTTGGTGTTTGAACTACATACTGATGCATCCAAGGTTGGGATTGGAGGGGTGTTGAGTCAGAAGGGACGTCCAATTGCCTATTTCAGTGAGAAGTTGTCAGGAGCGAAGATGCGATACAGTACATATGATGTGGAGTTTTATGCTGTTGTACAATCTATCAAACACTGGAGACACTATCTATTTCAGAAGGAGTTTGTTCTTTACACCGATCATGAAGCATTGAAGCATTTGCAAGGGCAAGACAAGATTTCAGCGAGACATGCATCGTGGATTGCATATCTACAACAGTTTACTTTTGTTATGAAACACAAGTCAGGGGTGTCAAATCGAGTGGCTGATGCTTTGAGTAGGAGGAGTCATTTGTTGACTACGCTAAGAGTTGAAGTGACAGGGTTTGAAATGTTGCCGGAATTATTTGTTGAAGATCCTTACTTCATGAAGTTTGTTGATAAAGTTAAGGAGGGAAAGACGGATGAGTTTTTGATGGTAGATGGTTTTCTTTTTAAAGGAAGTCGATTGTGCATACCGGAGGGTAGTCTGAGAATGAAGATTATCAAGGAGTTACACGAAGAAGGACATGTTGGAAGAGACCGTACACTACAGTTGATTTCACAATCCTACTTTTGGCCATCAATGAGGAAAGAGGTGGAAAGATTTGTTGAGCGATGCCATATCTGTCAAGTTTCGAAAGGAACTGCGACTAATGCGGGTTTATATATGCCGTTACCGGTACCAACTAAACCATGGGTTGATGTGAGTATGGATTTTGTGTTGGGGTTGCCGAGAACGCAGCGTGGTAATGATTCCATTTATGTGGTGGTTGACAGATTTTCGAAAATGGCACATTTTATTGCTTGTAAGAAGACGGCGGATGCTGTTCATGTTGCTCAGTTGTTTTTCAAGGAGATCTATCGACTACATGGATTGCCAGAATCTATAGTGTCAGATAGAGATACTCGATTTCTGAGTCATTTTTGGTTGAGTTTGTGGAAAATGGTGGGAACGAAGCTGAAGTTCAGTAGTGCTTATCATCCGCAAACTGATGGACAGACTGAGGTGGTTAATAGATCATTGGGAAACTTGTTGAGGTGTCTTGTTCAAGATAATCTGAAGAGTTGGGATGTGAAGTTATGCCAGGCAGAGTTTGCCCATAATCATGCTACGAATCGAAGTACTGGGTTCAGTCCATTCCAGATTGTCTATTCGAGCTTACCAAAGGGACCGTTGGATTTAACGGTGATACCACACTCAAAGGGGACAATTAAGAAAGCTGCTGATTTTGTTGAAGGGCTGACGGAGTGTCATAAAATCGTTCAAGAACGATTAGAGAAAGCAAATGAGAAATATAAACGAGCTGCAGATTTGAAACGACGAAATGTTGAGTTTAACGAAGGAGATTTGGTTTATGCAGTATTAACAAAAGATCGTTTTCCAGTGGGCGCTTATAACAAGTTGAAAGCCAGGAAAATTGGTCCGGTGGAAGTTGTGAAACGAATCAATGAAAATGCTTATAAACTAAAGCTGCCGGATGATGTGTATACGTCTGACGTATTCAATGTTAAGCATCTCGTACCATATCATGGGGATGAGTTTGTTGGGGATGAAGAGTGTGCAAATTCGAGGTCGAATTTCTCTCAACATGGGGAGGATGATGTAGCTCAGACCGGAGATGAAGGCATAAGTCGTAGGCGACTTATGGAAGGAGCTATGAGTCATCTACGAGTTAAGAAAACAAGCATGAGTCGTGACCGACTCAACTGGGGTGAAGGCATAAGTCGTAACCGACTTAAGGAGGCGGAGATAAGTCGTCTCCGACTCAACTGGAAAAACAAAGGGGAAGTTGCTTCGAGGTTGCGACTTAACGAAGCGGATTTAAGTCGACCCCGACTTAAGGAAGGTGATGAGTCGGCACCGAGTTACAAGGCACAAGTGTTAAGTCGACCCCGACTTAAGAAAAGTGATAGGTCGGCACCGAGTTACGACTTATTTAAGTCGGTCGAATTTTTAAGTCGCGAAAGACCTGATGCCGTTGGATGATCTGCCGAGTTAACCTCCACCATTGGTTCCTTTGAGTCGTCGCATGTTTTTAAGTCATTGATGCCGCCTGTTTTTAAGTCGCGTGAAGCCTGGTGCGTTGATTCTGCTGCGAGATAATCTCTGCCGTTGTTTGTTAAGTCGTCTGTACATATGATATAAGTCGTAGGTCGTCTGGGTTCATAGGTCGTCTGTTGTTAAGTCGGAACCGACCTAAGTACTTGTAATACTTTTAAGTTTTCTGAACTGTGTTGTAAATAGTATACGACTTATGTTAAGTCGGAGTTGATGTTAAGTCGGTTGCCGACTTAGGAGTTGTAATTTTTTTCTGCTTTGCGTGTTGTAGCCTATAAATAGGCGAGTTGTTTCATTTGTAAAAGGTTGTTGATTTTTGAATAAAATTCTCTTTTGATTGCTTTGTGCTTTCATTCAAATTGGTAGTTGAGTGTAATCTCCTATCTCCTCTTTCGGATAATCGAGTGCGCTCGATTCAACGATTGTAGAAGCCGATTCGCGGAATCAAGTGCGCTTGATCAACGCTTGAAGAATTGAAGATCTTCGAACCCGGTATCGTGCGCGATCAACGAGTTCAGGATAGCTAGAATTCGGTATCTTCGGATCAACGAATTTGGGCATTTCAGCATTCATCAATCCATCGACTGCTACTTTCACCGATCTACATTGTTTTGAATTATCCGCTGCGTCAGTTTTTTATGCAGTTGTTTCTCAAGGTGTAATGACCATTCCTTTTTATAGATATTGAGAATGAGTCGAAGAGGGAGACCAGCTGCTAGGGAAGGCCGTGCTACTGAGGGTGCTACTGATTATGCTGCTATGTTCGAGGCTATGATGACTTCGATCATGAGAAGGATGCCAGCTCCGGGGCCATCAGTAGATGTTGGAGTTCAAGTTCGAACTCCAAAACCAGTGGATTTTGCTAAGCTGTGTAAAGACTATACTGCTCTTGGAGGAAAGGTTTTCTTGGGAACAGAGTCAACCATTGAAGTTCAGAGATGGATAGATGCTTGTAAAAGAATCTTTGGTGATTTGGGAATCGAGGATGCAACTAAAAGGAAGCTCGCATCGAGACAGCTTCAAGGGAGAGCTTCTGATTGGTGGAACTCTATCACCATTGATACTCCGGAGGAAGAAATTACTTGGGAGCAATTCCAAACCAGATTTGAAGCTTATTTCATTTCTACAGCTCAGAAATCTGTTCTGTTTAAGAAGTTTGTAGAGCTCAAGCAAGATGGAAGACCAGTTCTTGAGTATGTTTCTGAGTTTGAAGCTTTGTCCAAGTATGCTCGGTCGTATATTGAATCTCCTTATCAAAAGAACAAGAAGTTTGTGACAGGCTTGGACAGTTATCTTGGGAGGCAGTTGGTGGATCATTTGGACGATCCATTTGAGAAGCTTGTGGAGAAAGCTCTCAGGCACGAGGATATGTTTCCTAAAGAAGGATCTGTTGTTGCTGTGACCAAGGAAGAGTCTAAACCACAGCAGGGTGGAAACAAGAAAAGGAAGCAGCAGCAGCAGAAGGGTAAGGATGGCCAGAAGAAGCCGAAGGGTGAAGTGACCTGCTACAATTGTCAATAGAAGGGCCATTTCTCCAGAGACTGCAAGAATCCAAAGGTGTCGGTGAAGTGCCACAACTGTGACAAGCCGGGGCATGTTAAGAAGAATTGTCCAGAACCGCGAAAGGACAAGCAGATTGTGCAAGCTTATGCTTTGGGGGCCGTTCCATCATCTACAAAAGCTCCTACCGCTGAAGAGAAAGGAAAGAGTGTGGTGGTTCAAGGTACTCTTTCCATATGTGGTGTTCCAGTTAGAGTGTTATTCGATACTGGGGCGTCGCATTCTTTTGTTTGTAATGAACTTGTAGGCCGGTTGGGTTTAAAACCGGATATTGTTGATAGGCCATTGGTTGTGACTAATCCAGTTGGGGGTTCGTCTTGTCTGTGTATGCTATGCCGTGGTCTGATTGTATCGAGTCATGATTGCTCTTTTGTTTGTGATTGTTTTGTTCTGAACTTTGCGGGGTTCGGAATTATTTTGGGTATGGACTGGCTTAGGAAGTATGCGGCAAAGGTTGATTGTGAGAGGTTGGAGGTGACAGTCGAGAATGTGGAAGGGCGAAAGGTTGTGATACGATGTAAGCATGAGGAAGGCGTCTTCATGAGCTTCATGTATTCGCTGGTTGTTCCACGGGATGGACTGTCATCGGTGCCAATCGCTAATGGATTTGAGGATGTCTTTGATGAGGTCAAAGGGTTACCGCCGCATAGAGAGATCGAGTTTCGTATCGATTTAGTTGAAGAAGCCAGACCTGTTGTGATGCCTCTTAGGCGGATGGCGCCTAGGGAATAGCAGAAGTTGAAAGTGCAAGTTGATGATCTTTTACTGAAAGGATTCATTCGGCGTAGTGTGTCCGAATGGGGTGCACCAATTGTGTTTGTAACCAAAGCGGATGGATCGTTGAGGTTGTGTGTGGATTATCGTGAGCTGAATAAAGTGACTAAGAAGAACAAGTATCCATTGCCGAGAATAGATGACTTGTTTGATCAGCTTCACGAAGCTAAGGTGTTTTCTCAGATGGATTTGGCAAAGGGATTTCACCAGTTAAGAGTGGCTAAGGATAGTGTGCCGAAGACTGCTTTCAGGACACCATCCGGTTTCTTTGAGTGGCTGTTAATGCCGTTTGGATTGACCAATGCACCAGCATATTTTGTTGATCTTATGAATAGAGTGTTCAGAGATCAGTTGAACAAGTTCGTACTAGTGTTCGTGGATGATATTTTGATTTATTCCAGAACTGAAGAAGAGCACAAGACGCACTTGCGTATTGTTTTGGAAATCTTACGGAAACATCAGCTGAAGGCTAAGTTTTCGAAGTGTCACTTCTGGAAGAGTGAAGTGAGGTTCTTAGGCCATATTATCTCTGGAAAAGGAATAGCGATTGATCCCGCCAAGATAGCAGCAATCCAAGATTGGGTTAGACCTAAGAATGCATCTGATGTGAGAAGTTTTCTTGGATTAGCAGGATACTATCGTCGATTTATCAAAGACTTTTCCAAGGTAGCTGCACCATTAACAGGATTGACGAAAAAGAATCAAGTATTTAGATGGGATGCTAAGTGTGAGCAAGCTTTCAAAATCCTGAAAGAGCAATTGACAAGTGCTCCTGTTTTGACTATTCCAAGTGGAAATGAAGAGATGGTGGTTTACACCGATGCATGTGGTACTGGACTTGGAGTAGTGCCGATGCAGAAGAATAGAGTTGTTGCGTGGAAACGATTTCGGAGTCGAAGATGGAGCAGTGAAGTGCAAGGGCTAATCGCTACTAATCCTGAGGATATTTCCAAAATGGATGTAGTAGGAATAGTGCCTTCGGTTCCGTTCGGACCCGGGACAGACTTGTATGGATGAATGCTTTCGGAACATCGTCAATGGACGATGAGTATTCTAAGGGATATGTGCCGAAAGGTAACGCTTAGCCTCGAGCCTCGTCAACCGAGAATGATTGAAAATCAGGGGTTATGCAGCAAGGCTTCGTGGGTAGCTCCCACTAGAGGGTAAGGTCATCCCTGTCTAGAAGTCCCTTTTTATTTCGGCTTAGTGGTGCGGTTGCTGATCACAACCGTGGGGTGATTTTATTCGGAATCATCTAGTAAGGGATGGTTCCGGCCTTGTGTTGCAGGGGACTTAGGGTGGGTCCTCGGTATGCTGATCTAGACCAGGTACTGTGACATGTGGTACCCCAGTGCCTAGTCATTGATGGAAATCCATTCTCCCTATGTGCCTTGTACGGTATTTGTTTGTATTACCCACTTTGTGGCTAGTATGCTGGAATTTAATAGATGTAACAATTTCAGCTATTTGAATAAGTATTTGTATATAGACACTATTATAATATCAGAGGATTTGATAAGAAAGTGTTTTTGCTATCGTAAGGGAAAAACCCGACATGTTTATTTGTGGCGTGGTCTTACGAGATGCTTTTGTTTCAAAGGATTTTTGAAACTTTAATAATAAATTGAGTGTGATTTTCTCACGTTGGTATTCCAGACTGACTTGGGTGTTGTTTTATATGATGCTCGGGTCAGACCGAGTATTACAGATACAGGATAGGATGCTGTGGAGCTCAGGAGACGAGCTGGATGGCGGGACGTATCTCCCGTACTTGTTTATTTATACTCCGCTGTGTTGATTAGTTGTGTACTCTTTTGTATTGAGGACAGGATATGGCTTTAGACTAGTTGTATGTTATGTGTACTCTGATGATGGATTGTATAAAACAGATATAGTTTTAATTTGTGTAAAGATCTGTTAGTATATATTATATTTTAGTCCGATACGATGTGAGATTCTGATGTTGTTGTTTTCTATTTTCTTCTTCTACCTCTTTTTCTTAACTTAAATGGTTCGATTTTTCGGGTATGAAAAATCCGGGCTGTTACATAAGATTTACTTTGATTTTCTCTTCTTTCTCCCTAATGGTCGGCCTTGCTTCTTACAGTTATAAATTTATGTTTGTGATAATAATAAACGTATATGGCTAGAGGAAATGGTATAAGGGTGGGAAATATGGGCGGCTATTTACCCTAATGCCCTTATGTTTAATTACTTAACCATTTATACGTTCTTTTGATTTAAATAAGCATGCCCACTTAGTTTATTAATCAACCTCAATCTCATCATCTACATTATTTTATTTTATTTATTCTAATTAAATCTCCTGAATAATGTTAACAAAATTAGAGGTGTTACACTATCCCACCAAAGTAAGTTAAAAACCCTCGTTAACTTATCCTTTAATCTGATTATAAATAGCTCACAATGTTAACCTATGTTTATATCATTTTCTTACATTATTCACTTTATTATATTTAATTAGTAGCATTTCAAACTATAAACTTCAGTTAATAACAATTTATAGCATTAGAATTCTTATTTATAAAAGTAAGTCTATTGAACACTTTCATTTTCTGAAGTTTTACTTGTATAATATTCTATCACATATCCTATTTAACATTACAACTTTTAATATTTTGGTAAGTTATATATATGTGTGTGTGTGTGTGTGTCTTTTAGAATGCAATAAAAGGTTAAATTGGGTTTCAAGTTTCATAATTTTCTAAGTTGTTGTGGATTTATTATAAATTTTCTAGTAAAGAAAATGGTTAAATTGGGTTTAAATTATTTACTGCTACGATATTTAAATTGGGTTTAAATGATTTTAAATATCTTTTAATAATATTTCTTATAACATGAATATCTTTTGCATATAAACTTCGATTCACGCGTGATTTCTTCTATTGGAATTTTGGGCTTTTATTTGGATTTCAAACCGATTTAAAATCAAATGTGAGTGTTTTAACCCACTCACAATTACCATAGCTTCAAAATCATTTAAAACCATTCCTTTCGAAACCTTTGGATTTAACTTTCAATAGAATAAAGGGTCTTAAAAGAACTAGGGCGAAAGCAACTCTTTCGCAAGCATTATTCCAAAGTAAAAGATAGTGGCTGGTTTCGAAACCAACCTGTCGAAAGCATGGAGAAGCGGCTTCATAGTAAAAGCAAAAGCACCCCTCCGAAACCATTGTTTAAAGGCAATAAGAAAAGCGGCCTTAACTAGGACGAAAGGTAGAATGTGGCAGCTAGGTTTTGAATCCTTTTGAAAGCTTATTTTAAAGTAAAAAGGTGGCAACCCATTCGAAAACCTTCTTGTATAAACAAAAGCAACTGGACTAAATCGAAAGCTAATATAACCCCTTTGAAAGCATCCATTATAAATAAAAAGTAGTTCAAAGTTTACAAGCGCAACTTCAACCCCTTCGAAAGCTTGGTTTCGACAATATAGCTTTCACTTTTCTCTAATCTACTACGTACCAACAAGTTGATACCATGTGTATTGGTCACGACTAGGTTGGAGGTAGTAGTATGGGTCGAAAGGTGTCTGCCGAAAGTGGCGAGGCAACGATCCTTTACAAAACTAATTTTTAACCTTTTAAAGCAGTATTTTCTAAGTTAAAATTTCATATTTTGAATATTTTTGTATTTGAAACTCAAATGAATTCTTTTTTTGTTTATTCTATAAAATGTGAATTGCAATAGTTTTTTATTAAATCGGAGTTTTGGTTTTTTCGTTTCGACTCCCATTGAAACCAAAATAGAATGATCAGAATCTCTATGTTTCGATCGATACCTCGTACCTTGAAAATTATTTCCATTAAGATAAAGATCCATAAATCACATAAAATTAAAGTATATACATAAACAATAATAAAAAATCCATAAATAATTCATTTACCTAAATAAATTCACCATATAGTGCATTATAAAATTATGTTTTTTCTAATGCAAATAGCTTCATTTAAAAAAAATTTATAACTGCTTACAAAAACCCCCTCGGTTCCCTTTTAATATTTACATTTAACTTCATGTATTTGAATTTATTACATAACCTTAAAACTATTTAAATAAATTCAACAAACTATTATTTTTTGATTTGTCTAATAAGTTATAAGAAATTTTAAATATTTATATTATATTCATAATGACAAAAATGGTATAAAAAATTCATTTAGATATACAAATAAATCAATCACATAACATAAATTATATACACAAATAATAATTAAAAAATTAATTCATAATTCATTAATATAAATGTATTTAGCATTACATTGTAAAATTCTTTTTTAAACATCAAATGCCTCCATTTTGAAAATTTCTATAGTTATTTACAAACCATTCCTAGTATCGCCTAATATAATCTCAGTAAATAGCATTGTTCTAAAAAAATTCTAAAACTATGTCAATTTCAACACGCATACATATTTATGTTTTAACAGAAACAATAAAATTAATTTCCCCTTTAACAATAAAGGTACATATAACATACATTAAATTATATACGTAGACAATAATGATGTAAAACAGGCATAATAGTTTATTTAAAAGTTTTAGTGTACACAACATTACAAAATTCTATTTTTATCTTCAAACAACTCTGCAATAAAATTTCTACATTAGGAAAAAGAAATTCAAACTTTTAAAGCGTAAAACAGGCTAAATTAGGAAAAACACTGCAAGAAAAAACGCATTTAATAACTAATAAATAATATTGTTAAAATACTCCATGGACGTTTTTCATAACGCTTTTATATCCATAGTTGTAAAAGGATTAACTTTTTTACAACATTTGTGAAAAAGTTGTTCAAAATGTTGTAAAAGTGTTTCCCACAATACTCTACAAACGTTGGGAATATTTGTAAAAATGGTGACTGACATTACTATAATATAATTTAAGTGTTGTAGTATAATTTGAGCATTGCAACGTATAGATTTGACAACATTCTTTTTTTTTGTTACGCCCATATTTACAATGTCAAGTAGATGTTATATATAATGGTTAGATAATAATTTGTAGTTGTTGATAGATTTTGTACTATTTTTTAAAAATGTTGTATCATTCAGTTCAACGACATTTGCAAAACATTATTAATGTCATTATTCACAACATTTAGTGAAAGTTGTTAACGTCATAATACTGATTTTTAAATATCGTAAACATAATTTAGAGAACATTATATACACGCTACAAATAACATTTTTATCAACATTTAGTATATATGGTGATATATCATTATCAATGAATACAAAGAAATGAAGTAATGCGTTGAACTATAAGTCATCACATATTCATATATCCTCGGTGGTCACAAAAATTACCAACAATACAGTATAAATAAGAACATTATTTCATAAAAATAAGTAATGTTGCATGAACATGTGGTATACACTTGATTGCTTAATATAAGATTTGACTGCCCCCATTAACCAACATAAGAGACATAAGAGCTTTTGGAAGATGGAAATAGCCCACGCTCTTGAACTTGCTGAAATATCAAGAGGTCCAGAAAGGCAAAAGTAGCTCCTTTCATTGTTCCTGAGAATTTTGTCACCTTAATTAAAAAAATACACGTATGTTCTACATGATACACATAATACGGGCACAGTATGTTGTTAATATCACAACACAAAGATGGAAATCAATTGTTAGTTTTAATTAATATGCAATTGAGATTGCCTTGGGAATTTAAAACATATTCACTAAACTGTCCTCCTTTTGTGATTATCAAATGCGTTGGAACAAATAATATAAAATAGAGTAGCTTGTATCCACATACGTAATAATTTATTGCAATCATTGCTTATCAATTAAAAGGTATAAGTGGCAAATTCAACCAACTTATCTAAAATAACAAGACAAACCATTTGTATGAAAGTTCATATTTAGCTAGACAAATACCGTGTCGAGATCGCAGTGTCTCGTACAATAAAACCGGTATTCTTAATTTTATGGTCTTCCTGTAAATGACCACACAAAGTAGCTACAGTTAGGGGTAAGAAATCTTTGGTTAAGCCAACCAAACCAATTCATTTCGGTCAATTTGGTTTGGATTTGAAACTATATTGGTTTATATTCGGTCCGTAAATTTTTTTAGTCTGGTTATCGATTAACCAAATTAACCGAACTTTTATTATATTTTCAGAATTATTAATGTTATAATAATTTTTTAAGATTAATTTCTTGATCTAAATAAATTTTATATATCATATATGCGTAAAAATTATTATTAGAATGCATAAGAATGATAAATAAGAATATTTTAATCATATATTTATGTTTTTTTTAAATTACAATGAATATTTTAAACTAAAATGTGAATCGTTTTTAGTTCGGTTAAATCAGATAACCAACGAACCAACCAAATTTATTTTGATTGGTTTGGCTTGGTTTTTATTTTTATTGGTTTTAGTTTGGTTTAACAATTTTCATCATCGGATAAACAAAACCAACCAAACGCTCACCCTAGTTATAGCCTAGCATACAGGATATCAGTGTAATCATAATTGAAATAGATAGCAATCATGAGTGTAATTGTCAAGTGTATAACGCAATTGCAATTGATGTTCTCTCATCCTTTCTCTTTATAAACATAGAAAGTTTGGAGAAAGAAAGAAATATAAAATTAATCATTGTTTGGGAAGTTAAACAAAGGTAATATGTGTTTAACATAGTTGTGCTTAACTTGGATGTTGTTCATAACATGGAGTTTTTTCATAGACAGAAACTCTATTTCTTATAATATTTTCCTATAACACACTTTAGAACCTAATCATGTATAAGTTTCTCAAAGGGATCTTTAGAACTTGATTATTACAGGAAAATCTAAAGTAAACTAGGATTGTAAGAAAAGGCCTAGGCGAGACCTTCCAAAATTCTAAAGTAAACTAGGATTGTAAGAAAAGGCCTAGGCAAGGCCTTCCAAAAATCTAAAGTAAACTAGGATTGTAAGAAAAGGCCTAGGTGAGACCTTCCACTTTGCCTAGGTGGCTAAGTACCTATTCAAGGTGATTTAAGCACTGAGCTAGTACCTGGGTCCACTTAGGCTGATTTAAAGTCAATTTTAAAGAATTTTAGTACTCATATTACATCAAAAGATTTTATTACTAACCAATTTTAAAAGGCCAATATATATACATGTCAATTAGAATTATATGAGCTTTTCACCCAATCTTTCACATGTCTAGCTCACTAAGCAGAGAAATGAGATGGGGCTATGAATAAGTTGGCAAGCTGGTGTTATTTATAGGCAGTACAGTGTGGAATATAATATTTTACAACTAATGTGGGACTAAAGAACCAAAATATGGACTACTAATCAATACAAGTGCTCTAATTTCCTACCATTGGATCGTGCAAAGAGACGGTGTTTATTTTAATTTGCTTCCAGAATCACACATCATCATAGGCAATGAAAACCATAGCATGAAGAAAAAAACTTAAAAGGAAATAATATAGTATATTTTAATCTTCAATATATATAACAAATTATGTACTCTTACCGTAACGGTTGCATAATCGGTTTTTAGGCAACATTAATTAAATCAAGTTGGTATATTAAGGATGATAGTCTTTTTTTTGTTTTATAATTTGATGATCAAAGTTTTGATTATTAAGGTTGCTAAAAGTGCTTAATGATAAAGAAAAATGCCAACAGACAAGTAATAAAACCATCGTACTCCATGACCGTATCAGTAAAGCCTAGTAGTGACTTGATTTTTGAAATCTCTATTGTAAGACATGTTTCAGCATGCATATTGCTTTATTCCAATGCTTAAGCATTGATCTTCACACTTCTTTGAACTCATTTTGTTTGGATGATTAAATGTGTTATTATTCATAAAAACTGCAGGTAATGCACAACCAAATGTTGGTCCGGTGGAAATGTAATAATTCATTATCCATAAATATATGTTGTTGAGTAAATAACAATCGAACTTTCATTTCATATCATAATCAGAATTATCATGTATAATATAGTTATGTACCATTGTTAACTTGGGCTATAAACTTTCAACTATATATATATTTTTATAAAATTATTTTGAAGAACTTTGGTGTTGACAAAACCAAATATTCTTCGTTATTATATTCTAGCATTTGCTTCTCTTGCTAAATCATATTTTGATCCATGCACTGTGATGTACCTTTTGTAACATGCCTAGATTGCTTTCTACCTCTTGCTTTTGTTATAAAGCTTGGTGGAATTGTAATTTTTTGGGAAAGCAAAGCAATATGGTAATTTTATAATTTTTATTTTTGTAACCCTAGTCTAATTTTTCTTTGTTTTGGTCGTCCCAATTTTTATATCAAAGTGACGACTCCATGGAAAACTCATGGAAGGGATTTGAGTTTACATTGTTGTGCAGTTCATCTCCATATTTTTGTTCTATAATCTTATTCTAACCCTTTTTTTGCCAATTCCATAAATCCCTTATTTCACTAATCTCAAAATAAATTACTTAGCAATCACGATCCTTAGAAATGGCCAAAGCAAGCAAGTATTCCAATAGTGGAGTGAAGACTAAGTGACCTCATCCCATCATCATTTGCTTCAAAGATGGTACAAATTTGTCTGTCCAACTTCACTAGCAGTTCATCTATAAATAAAATCTGAGCCACCTTCGCTCCTTCACCCTAAAAAATCCCTCCAATTGATCCACTGTTATATCTGAAAACTACACAAGTTTATACACTGCACAAGTATCCAAGTCTTGATTGAGACGAGACAAGGAAAATTTAATGAAGAATTAATTTGATCGAAATAAACAAAAACCATTAAGAAGTTGACTGCTAGATTAGGGTTTTGTATAAGAAAACGTTGATTTGAACTTGAAAATTATAAATTTGAAAATATGAGATTTATGTTTAAATATTGAAATTCAATTCTAAAATTTTAATCGAAAATCCCAAGATTGAAATCTATATTTAAAATCACAAAATTTGAAAGTTAAATTTCAATCTTGAATCCAAATTTTGAAAATTTGAAATTACATAATTTGGATTTTACATTTCGAATTTTTAAAAGATAAATTTTGAATATGAAACTGAATTTGAAAATTTATATTGTAAAATTCGAATTTGAAAAATAAAAAGTATAATCGAGAAACTTTTTTCATTAAAGGAAAAGATTTATATAAAATTTAAAACATTTAGACTTTCAGTTTTAGAATTTTGAAAATTTTAATTTTGCACTTGAATATTTGAATTTGAAACTTTGAAAAATCAATCTATCGATTTTTTTTAATTTGAAATTTAAATATTAAAAGTGTAATTTTTGAATTTGAAATTTTAAATTCTAAATTTGAAACTATTAAGTACAAAATTTTGAGAAACTGAATTTTTTAGTTGTGTTAGATAAATTAATTTGAATTTCGAACTTGAAATTTGTAATTTGAAATTGATAATATACGAATTTAAAATTGAAAATCTAATTTTTAATTTGAAATATGTAAATATGAGAATTTGGAAGTTGATGAAATAATCATCACTTTGATGCCGTGTTGAAGCTCGACGCCCTATCATATCTGCATATACTCGCACTTTGTTGTGTGTCGTGGACCGGACCACTAAATAATGCTCTCCATTACCAGTGTCACAATCGAATATGCCAAAATACCCTAGGGAATGCACGATCATTGAAAAACTTATTGTAATACAAATAATCATTATTCTTATTTTCTACCAATCTCATGCATATCATCTCCTTTAAGAATCTTGCGATATAGGACTAATAATAATTAAATCCATGCACCGACACTAAAAAAATGTAAGCCACGTTTAACATTGTTTACATAGTTGAATTTTTTTTTCATAATTTTCAATTCATAAATGTTGTAAGTATGTTATGAAATAACTTCACTTTTACAATATTCAGATGAGTTTGTTAGCTAGCATAAGCTTGCAACGCTTAATGGCAGTAATTAAACTTTAATACTTTTACAACATCTAAAATGCATTGTTTAATTTAAGCACTTTATCAACATACGTTAAACATTGTAAATTATCACAATATAGGATAAATGTCGTTGAAGATTATTATTTACAACTATTATTTGAGATGTTGTGGAAACAATTTTATTTTAGCATTTTTTGAACAAGATGTTGTGACAAAAATTTATTTACAACGTTTTTATAACAAATGTTATAAATGACCTATTTAATCTACAACAGTCTTTCCAACAGTTACAAAACTCATGTCGTACAATGAGTTTTTTCTTGCAGTGAAAGAAGAATGTTTTATCCTCGAAACGCTAAGAAAAGCACATACCGCCGTTAGTAGTTCGCATGAATCTCATACAAATCAATCCAATACAAAATTTATTCACCCTTATAATCATGCATGAATCTCATACGAAGCAATGTAGAAGTGTCAAAAATAAACAAAATTGCTGCTAGTTCTGATGTACTAAAATTTTAAAAAATAAAAAGAAGTTAAAGATGCTCTTTATTACGCTTAAAACATCTTTAAAAGTGTTATTTTGGATAAGCATGGAGAAGGCACCATAAAAACATAAGCAAATAGAGCTAAAAATATAAAAACAAAATAGAGTAGAAATGAAAGGAAAGGAAACTAAAACACGGTATTGGAAGATGAAAGAACAAAATACAACATAGAAGTATTTCATAACTGCTATAATCTTTATATTTATTTAAATAAAAATGTATAAAGATGAAAATAAAACATAGAAGTTTAAGAGCATTTTGAAGATTGGTTGTCAACCATAAATGTTCCCACAACACCGCCAGCAGACTGAGAGTAGTAACATATTTATTTGCTGCTGTTCAACCTGCAAATAAATACATGAATATAATGTTCTAGTCTACCATAAAGAAAATGAGTACTTGGGTTTCAAATGGGTTCAAATTATCACTAAGTTTACCTCAATAGGTTACATTCTTCAGATCAGGAAATTTCAGATTACTAACCATCTTCTACACAAGGCTGAAATGCATTTAAGTAACAATTATTATACGAACGAACCATATATTCACTACAGGGTAGCAAAGATATATTTAGACTCTTTTTTTTGGTCTCTTTAAGTATAAATAAAAATGAACTGTTAGTTAGCTGGTGTCTTCACCTACACGTTCACACAATGTATGATCAGTAAAACTCATACGTAGAGTAAAGGCAAGAAAGAATACCGATATGAGTGTATTTTGAGGATATCTGCATTTTGAACCCAGTAAAGGACACTGAAGAAACCTTTGCTTCTGCTTACTCCTTATCTCACGATATACAGAGTTATAAGCAATTTGGCTATCATTATGGGACTCATCGTCCTTTGGGCCCCTAACGGGCTTGTCTTCTTTTGAGTCCCCAACGGGCCTTTGCATGTATTTCAATAAGACGTTAACAAGGGCAAATAACACTAGCTGACAAATACATGCAGCATATTTCCGCATACCTTGGGCCTAACCCCCCATGACAAGTAACAAATGCGTAGCCTCCGCATAGCAAAATATAGCTTCTTGTATGCTTGAATAGCGGATTTTCTATAAAGGATATGCACCCAGTGTTAAAATGTGTGTTAATCGGTAGTAATCATTGGAATGGGTCGGGCATTATCCCAAACTTGATTAAATTGACGAGTAAGAAAATCACATGCTAAACTAAAAAACTCACCGATAGATTTCCTCAAATCTATTATTATTATTATTATTATTCAAATAAAAAATAAACTCGCTGATAGAGGATGGATGACATATACAAGCAAAAAATTTGACAAACCTTTCTACAAATTCAACATATCCAAAGCCTTTTCCACGAGGGAGATTAACTGAACATGGCCCATATTTTTCGAAGATACGTTCCATGTCCTCTTTTTCAACAAGAGGATCAACCATCTCAAGATACAGCTGCAAAAGTAGAGAATTATTTCTACAAATGCTTGCATATCGACTCCATTTGTGAAAAATATCAATATTAATTCAATGTCTTACAATCGAAGAAGCACAGCCACCACGGGGACGTATATAAACTTCTGGAGGACTTCCAGATGCTGGCCATGGCCATGAATCTGTCATAAAGATGAAATGTGAAATAAAGAACAACCGGTAATGCATAATAGTGAAATTTGAACATGAGAAATTAAATTCATTTAATTTATATCTAACTTGCTTAATATCCCACTTATTGCTTTATTGCTTATAACCGGTATGCTTATAACCGTATCGGACTACCGGTTATAACATCTAATGCACACCAAAAGAGAAGGTAAAATAATAATCACATAAACATGTTTTCACAGCACGCATTTCTGTTAGATGATGATATACGTTTCTTTTTTCTTTTTTTATTTATAATAAAAATGATGTACATTTCTATTAAAATCAACAGGCAATAAATTTTCTAATAATTTCCCAATTACTGCAATTATCAATTATACTTTCAATCTTATCTTGCTGATGGAAGCGCTGCAATGACAAAAAAACTACCTCCGCTCTCGTGAAATTTTTTATCTAATCTAATATAAAAATCTTCATACTGCTTTTTTTCTAACGTTAGCTTAGCTTTACGCGCTTGGGATTCCTGGACTGTCTGTTTACGAGAGAGAAACTGCTCATCTTCTGTCTCCCGGACCGGCTCACTGTCAGAGCCACTAGAGCCCGAGTCGGTGTTCAATTCAGTGTTTGAGTCAAGTTCTGAATCACAGCCCGAGTCAGCTTCTGAATCACTGTCGGAGTCAGCTTCTGAATCAATGGTTGAATTGATGTCTAATTTAGTTTCAGCCTCGGTGTCAGATTCACAAATTGTCTTTTCCTCGTACACATCTACATTTTCACATTTACCATATTGGAAAGGAGCCCAACTAAGTTTGTAAGTGATATCCGGGTTATGAAACCTTTTCCCATTGAACGATTGTAGAAAGTTCTTAGCAATTTCATGGTGACTAAATAATACAAAACCAAATGTGCCAAGTAAAAGTAAATGTGTTACTTGCTGATCCGGCTAGTCTGCTCAAGATGATATCAACCATTCATCTCAACGGTCCGCATCTTTTATTATTTCTGTCTGAGATCATGGGCCAAAGCCCATACATTATGTATCTTATAAATAGTTTGTTATATCTGTAATTCATTTGTACTGATTGTGATAATAATAACAAAGCAATTACTTCTTCAATCATCTCTCTTAATCTCTAACAATCAAGTGATCTTACATTTCTAACTTGGTATCAGAGCTAAAACTGTTGTGCTAACTGCATCAATAACAGTTTTGAGTCCATCAGAATCATTTCATCACGTGGACTCCTCTCATCAAGGATTCAAGATCCCTTCACGTGAGAGTTAAGGCCGTTCTCCAATACTCAGTGCTACGCCAGATCCATATCGACTGCATCAGAGTACTAAAGAAAGCATATGGTATGTTAAAATTCCAAACAGAAAGAGCAAACTGATCAAGAAGATCATGAAAACTTCCAGTTGAATCAAGAGTATCAAGAAAACTCATCAGAAAGCAATCCTTTCACAAATAATCAAGAAATCATCATTTAAGTTTTGTACGATACTGTCAAGATTCAACCAAAGAAAATTTTCTTGAAAAACCCAATTCAAAAGCAAGTTCAAGTTTAGATTTCACATACCAGATCTCAGGATTCTTTCTTCCTGAAAATCATCTGCATTCATCATGGCGAATCTGGATAAAGATGCTGTAAGTCCTCAATCATCCAACACAAGAGTTTCTCAGAACCAGTCTCAGACAGATCCAGTAAATGATCTGATGAAGGCCATAATCAAGCCTCAGAGTCAAATGATATCCATCCAGCTTGATGAAGGAAATTTCTTACTCTGGAAATTACAAGTGGAAACATCCATTAGGGGTTATGGGTTAGAAGATTATATTCTTGGCACAAGAATTACTCCACCAAAATTTATTAAAAATAATGAAGATAAACTGGTACCAAATCAAGAACACTTAGCACACCAAAGGCAAGATAGCCTTGTATGTGCCTGGATGATGTCATCCATAAGTGCATCTATTCTGCCTCAACTTATAGGCTGTAAAACTGCCCAAGAAATATGGACAACAATTGAGAGAAACTTCACCTCTCAGTCATCTGCAAGAATTATGCATCACAGAAGACAACTACAGAATATCAGAAAGAATGACATGACCATGAATGAATATCTACTCAAAGTAAAGAACTTATGTGATCAACAAGCTTCAGCTGGACACAAAGTTTCTGAGTCAGAACATGTTCTATACATAATCAGTGGGTTAGACAACGAATATGAAGCAGTTGTGGCTATTATCTCCACTATGGAACCTACACCCCACTTGCAGTTTGTGTATTCTACACTTCTTTCCCATGAAGGAAGGATAGAACACAACAAAACTATAAGTTCTGATATCTCTGTCAACTACACATACAACAAAGGCAAACAAAGCTATAATCCCAGAGGTCAGTCCAACTTTCAAAGAAGTGGACCATCCAACAGAGGAAGAAGGGGAGGCAGAAGTAACAACAACAATAAAATAAGGTGCCAAATATGTGAGAGGTATGGTCATGGAGCAAATAAATGTTACTTTAGATTCAACAAGAACTACACTCCATCACAACAAGATAGCATCGCAAATATAAACATAGTCACTGCAACAAAAGACAGCAACTCAAAACAAACAGAAGTTCTAAACACTGAAAATACAACAAGCAATGATACTGGAGATGACTGCTGGTACCCAGACTCAGGAGCTACAAATCATGTAACCAACAATCTCAACAATCTAAACCTGGGAAACAAAGAATACAAAGGTACGCAGAATCTTTCTGTTGGTAATGGCAAAACTATACACATTACACACACTGGAAATGCAAGTATACATGGATGCAAACAACAACTTATTCTAAGGAACTTACTAAGAGTTCCTTCAATCAAAAAAAATCTAATGAGTGTTTCCCAATTTGCAAAAGATAATAAGGTATATTTTGAATTTTATCCCAGTACATGTATAGTCAAAGATATACTGACACAAGAAGTTGTTTTGCAGGGTAAAGAAAACAATGGGTTATACAAATTTGATTTTTCAAATTCAAAAAATACTGAGAACAATACCCATGTAATGAATGTTACTAGTGATCTTAAGAATAGTAGTAAATTTGATTTGTGGCATTGTAAGCTAGGACATCCCAGTTTACAAATTGTAAAACATATCATGAGTAACAATAACATTCAATGTAGCAGTATTCCTGAATCTTATTTTTGTACCTATTGTCAATTGGGAAAGAGTCATAAACTTGCATTTCCAGATTCACACACAACTTACACAAGACCCCTTGAGTTAATTGCTAGTGATCTTTGGGGACCAGCACCTATTACCTCTGATTATGGATACAAATATTACATATCATTTATAGATGCTTACTCAAGATTTGTTTGGATTTACATGCTAAAATCTAAATCTGAAACCAGTAATATAGTTATGCAGTTCATTAACAAAGTTGAAAACATGACTGGAAATAGTGTTTGTACATTTCAGTCAGATGGTGGAAAAGAATTTTTTCCTTTAAAGACTTTCTTTGAAAAGAAAGGTATTAATCACAGGACTACATGTCCATACACATCTGAACAGAATGGAATCATTGAAAGAAAACATAGACATATTGTTGAAACTGGGTTAACTTTATTAGCTCAAGCCTCTATGCCCTTGAAATTTTGGCCAGAGGCATTTAACACTGCTGTACACTTGATAAATATACTACCAACTAAAATTCTTAAACTCAAGTGTCCACAAGAAGTGTTAACTACTATTAAACCAGACTATGAACATCTGAAGGTGTTTGGGTGTCAATGTTTTCCTTGTTTAAGATCCTATAACAAACACAAATTAGACTTCAGATCTACCCCTTGCACCTTCTTAGGTTATTGTAATAAACAAAAGGGGTATAGATGTCTAGACAACAAGGGAAAGATATATATATCTAGGCATGTAAGATTCAATGAGCAGGTATTTCCATACAGCAATACTGAAATTAAAACTACTGAAAAAGTGAGGAATCCAAAGTTTGTGATTCTTGATTTACCTGAAGAAATTGAGATCCTGCCACCAATACAACCTACAAGGAATGACATCTATCCAAGCTCTCAACATACCATGACTGCTAAAGAGTCAGGTCAAGAGCAAGCATCACATGAAGATGATGGCAACAATCAGAATTTTCAGAGTCCAGAACTGAGCAGGGCAAGCCATGAACAAATCACCAGAGATAATACCATGGATAGCAGCAGCTCAAACCACTGTCATGACAACACTGTCAGAAATAATTCCAACACTCATCCAATGTTAACTAGAGCAAAGTGTGGTATCTACAAACCAAAAATTATCAACAACATAGTTATTCACGAAGAACCATCTTCCTACATAGAAGCTGCTCAAAATGATAAATGGAGAGCTGCTATGCAGGAAGAATACAATGCTCTAATTAACAAAGGAACTTGGAATCTGGTAAAAAGACCAGAAAACAAAAATATAATTGGGTGCAGATGGACTTTCAAATTAAAAAAAATGCTGATGCTTCAATTTCTAAGTATAAAGCAAGGTTGGTTGCAAAAGGATATTCACAACAATATGGGTTTGATTTCTCAGAAACATTTTCCCCAGTTGTGAAACCCTCCTCAATTAGAGTCATTCTAACCATTGCTTTAAACAAAAATTGGAGCATCAGACAGTTAGATGTTAACAATGCTTTTCTTAATGGTGTATTGCAGGAAGAAGTATACATGGAGCAACCAGAAGGGTTCACTCAGAAACCAGACAAAGAACTTGTGTGCAAACTTAATAAAGCCATTTATGGGTTGAAGCAGGCACCAAGAGTCTGGTTTGACAAGCTCAAGACAACTCTCATGAATTTTGGCTACAATTCACTAAAATCTGACAACTCTATATTCTCTAAAATTAATGAATTTGCCACCACTTATATTCTAATTTACGTTGATGATTTCATTATTATAGGAAGCAGTGAGTCAGAAATCAAGGAAATCACTACAATGCTAAACTCAGAATTTTCAATTAAAGACCTAGGTGATCTAAATTACTTCCTTGGTATTGAAGTTCAAAGAACTTCTAAATCAGAAATGCATCTCAATCAAAAGAAATACATTTCAGAAATATTATCTAGAGCCAAAATGGACAAAGCTAATCCCTTACCAACTCCAATGGTTACAAATCATCAACTATCAAAATACAAGGGTGAGGCAATTCAGAATATAAAGAAATATAGAAGCATAGTGGGTGCACTTCAATATGCTACAATAACAAGACCAGACATTTCATTTTGTGTCAATAAAGTTAGCCAATTTATGCAAAATCCTCTGGATACTCACTGGAAGGCTGTAAAAAGAATACTCAGGTATCTCAAGGCAACAATAGATCACGGTCTTATCCTAAAATCAAGTCACACACTCAATATAAATGCCTACGCTGATGCTGACTGGGGGACCGATACAGATGATCGAAAATCAACATCAGGCTACTGCATTTACTTAGGAAAAAATCCTATATCATGGAGTTCAAGGAAACAAAGCACTGTATCAAGATCCAGCACAGAGGCCGAATTCAGGTGTGTGGCAAGTGCAGCGGCAGAGGTTATATGGCTAGAGTCACTTCTAAGTGAACTCAATATCAAAACTGATAATAAGCCAACAATCTGGTGTAACAACGTCAGTGCTATTTCCCTAACCTCAAATCCAGTTCTTACTCTAAAACTAAGCATATTGAATTGGATCAATACTTTATCAGAGAGCAAGTAATCAAAGGAAAATTAAGAGTTGGATACATACCATCTCTGCATCAAAAAGCAGATATACTTACTAAACCTCTGTCGAAGCCAAGTTTCACGAGATTGAGGGAAGAGCTCAACATTGACGTAGCCAACTCAAGTCAGAGATCCAGGAGAGAAATTTTTATACCAGACTAGAGCTTAATCTGGTACTATTAACCTTTGAGAGATGGAAGATCTGATTTTGCCGATTTTTCTCAAGAGGAACGCAGCCGCCATTTCCTTTCTTTTCACAAACCTTAAGGTTCTCGGGTTTGAGGGGGGAAGTAAAAGTAAATGTGTTACTTGCTGATCCGGCTAGTCTGCTCAAGATGATATCAACCATTCATCTCAACGGTCCGCATCTTTTATTATTTCTGTCTGAGATCATGGGCCAAAGCCCATACATTATGTATCTTATAAATAGTTTGTTCTATCTGTAATTCATTTGTACTGATTGTGATAATAATAACAAAGCAATTACTTCTTCAATCATCTCTCTTAATCTCTAACAATCAAGTGATCTTACATTTCTAACTTGCCATTCAAACCGTCGGGGTAAACTCCGCGATAGCTATCGACCTGAAAAGTTAACAAATGGACAACCAATCAAATTTCTCAAGAAGCAGCCAATGAAATGACGTAATTCAGTAGAGTTCCACATCATGTAGTATGGGATAGGTTGATGAGTGTGTGACTTATTAAACATGTTCCGCTTACAAGTTAGCTTTTAGGAGTATGTTAAACCTAATTGGAATAATATCAAGGCCAACGATCTATAATAGAATAATGTTAAAGCTCGGTTAATTAACTATTAATAATAGAATAGGTCCATGACAAGTAATATCACATACAAACATTTTGAGTGCTGGAGGGATCATCCTCATAAGGTCGAGATACTCAGCATCTGGCCTCAAGCCATCAAATCTAATCGAAACATTACCGTCGAAAGGACATAAGTAGTTAAAGTAGTTAGGTGGGACTGGTTTTCGCTTCTTTATTAGAGATGCCACTTTGTGTATATTAGCATCAACTCTGGGGTCAATATTATTATCACAGTCTTGCTCTCTGGCAGATTTCTCAACTCTTTCATTCTCTTCATGCATATTGTCGGACGTTTCTTGTTAACAAAGTGATAAACATGAAGAAAAAAAATACACTTTTTGTAACATAATTAACTAAAGTTTACTCGATTCGGTCTTTTAATAACAAGACAAGAGGCAATCAAAATGCAAAGGATGTACTGATGATTTCTACATGAATACAACGTGTTTGCGATAGGATTAATTTCCAAAGATACAAATCAAATTACGTTTATCGGGGTAATAACAATAACAAACAAATAAACAAATAATATGAAACTAAAGCTAAAAGTAAGAGACAAAGAAGTTACCATAAGGGAATCATCGTCGCTTGTAACAGAAGAGCAGGGAAGTAACCTTCTGCACCTATTTCTCTCAAACCTTATACCACGTTATGTCTAGAAAATGGCAACAACAACTCTTTTCTACAGCTAGGAATATCCTCAGCGCAAGATACTGTGGTTGGAAATGAAAAATTTATCGCAAAACTTTCTTGTTTCACCGTTTGAACGGACGGTACTTTTTAATTATATTTGAATTTTTTTACCTTTTACGTTTTCTTATTTATTAAATTATATAGTGATGTTTTCTATGTATACTATAATGCAACCAAACATGAATTCGATGAGGGAGTATGGAAAATGCATTCAATGTTTGTATGATCAATATAGTGTCATGGTAAAAATCTATTGTACATTTTACTACTACACCCGTTGATTCTTATTCCATATACTTAATTTTATATGTCAGGAGCCTCATTATTTTGTAAGAAATAGTCCATACACAGTCACGCCGTCTATCTTCGCACCTTGCTTTTCTTATCAGACGCAGCAAACACCTTCTGGCATGGTTCAAAATTCCACTGCACGACCAAGCTATAATAATGTGAGACCAATCACTGTATACTCTTAAACTTAAATAGTTTGTCACCACGATTTTGAACTCATGCAAAAAATTGATTCTACTTTAGGGATGCTACGTACCTGTCGAACATGACAAAGAAGAAGTTGACATTGCAAACACCGTCTTTCTGTATCATTCTCGGACTTCATGAAATACACAGCTGAAGGTGAAATGGAATTGTAGAAGTTGATTTTCATATGCAATTTTCTTCCAAGAGCTGTTTGGGTGTTTATTACCATGTGATGTTTGGTCTCGTAAAATTATTAGCAAATATTTAGAAGTTCCTAGTTTTTTTCCAATAGATTTGAATTTTTTAGTTTTTTGTTGTCTTTCATTTGGTAATTTTGTGATGTTGAATTGTCTGTGAAAAAAACTTATATTGTGAGTGATTATACATGAATGGTATATGTATCTATATTGCTCACATAGAGAATGTCTGAAATTGGTAACATATGAATAAAAGTAAATATAACTATGAAACACAAAACTGTTAGATAAATATAAATAAATTCATACCGTTGACAAGTGTGTGCGCTGCTTTATTGTAACTCATCATTGGCGTTTACTGTTTCAAACTATTGAGCTAGGTAAAAGGCTTGTTACTGAAATTTAATCATGAATGAAACTTTTAATTTGAGTAAATAGTTCAGGTGGAAAAATTATGTTTGGTTTAATTAGTCTAGAATGAAATTTTGGGTTTGAATAAACTGCATGACTAGTGTTGGATATTAGTAATCTGCTTTCTAACTTTGCTATGAAGTGCAATATCTCAACATTCATCCTAACCATATGCCCTGTAATTCTACTTTTGCCTATGATTAGTGCGGTTAGAAGATTGAAGGAGATGAAGGTAGAGGCAATCTTTATACAAATACAGTTTTCTGATCATGAACAGATAGCTATTGTGAACATTGAAAACGATGTGAGGAAAAATATACTTAATATTTTACATTCAAATTTATGTTGCTTACGAAATTGCAATACTGTTTTTAAAAACATGGGTGATATACTTTGGATTGCCTCCCGTGCTCTGGTTGAAACTGAAATAGAGAAACACAATAACTTTGGGTTCAATGATTTGCAAAGTTTGCTAACACCATAAATTGAAGGCCAGTAAATTAAGTGTGTTGCTAATGACATCTTATTTCCCCCTTTCTAATGCCATTAGTTAGAAAATGAAATGTTCTCACAAGCTCGTTCTACTGAAGAAATAATGTATCTGTATAGTTTAACATAATGGGTCTAGGTCTTGGGCCATGTAAACATCCCAATGACATAATATTCTGTATATAACAAAACTGAAGATGCATGTAACTGTATTGAGTCATTTTCTGATTAATACAAAATCATTTTTACTCTGTTTCAATTCTCTCTACTTTTCAATAATAGTTACAATCATTTAGATTTCAATATATCAATACTATCAAAATCTAATATGCTATCGGAGCTTCACAAGCCTTGCGGCAACGGCATCAACATTTGAATTCAAAGCAATCTTCAGAGCCTAACGGCAGTAATCTCAATACAAGATCAATACTCAAATCTTCATCAGAAAGATATCATCATTTGAAGGCATCTTAACCCATCAGGTGATATCTCATCATTTGGGTTAATTATTGAATTTGCCATTTTTGTGAAAAACAGGTACCATACCAAGAAATCATTTAGATTTCTGATTGCAACAAGCTTTTCATCAAAAGTTAAGCAAATTCATAACAAGAAAGTTCAGAAAATCAGAAAACCAATTCAAGAAAGCAGTCAAAGACATAAAGAAAGTAATTGCCATGCCAAGACTTATCAATGCAAACTCATCATCTAAATCTTGGCTACAACTAACATGTTCTTGTCAGTAATAGAGTGATCTTGAATTAGTAAATCTTCTGAATTATTGATTTCTTGCACCAGTCAGAGAAATCTTTAATCATGGATGAAGGAGACAATGCTTCAGCAACTTCAGACAACACCAACAACCTACAACAGTTCACTGATGCAACAGAGAGGTTAATCAAAACAGCTATCAGTCCTCAAAGCCAGCTAATCACTGTGCATCTAGAGGAAGACAACTATCTCTTATGTAAATTACAAGTTGAAACAGCAATGCAAGGATATGGACTGGAAGGTTTTATTCTTGGCTCAATTCCAATTCCTCCAAGATTCACCACTGATTCACAAAATAAGATGATCAACAATGAAGAATACACAAAATTCTACAGACAAGATAGATTGATAAGTTCTTGGCTTCTATCATCAATTGACACAAAGTTACTGTCACAAGTTATAGGGTGCAAATCAGCAAATGATATATGGATTACTGTTGAAAGAATATTCAATACTCAGTTTGCTGCTAAAATTATGCACTATGAAAGACAACTGCAAAATATTACTAAAGGAAATCAGCCAATGAGGGATTATCTTTCACAAGTCAATAACATCTGCAATATGTTAGAAGCAGCAGGACACAAAGTATCTGAAATAGAGCAAGTCCTAAGTATCCTGAATGGACTTAGTGAGGAATATGAAGCAGTTGTTGCAGTTGTGTCATCACAACCAAGTTTACCACATGTACAGTACGTTCATGCCACACTCCTAGCACATGAAGCAAGAATAGATCATAAAAAATCTCAAGAAACGGATCTGTCAATCAACTATACCTTCAACTCAAGAAACAAAGGGCAGAATCAAAACAAGCAAGGTCAATCTTATTAAAGAGGAGGCAGTTCAAACAGATCTAGAGGTAGAAGCAGATGGAACAACAACAATAACAGGCCTAAGTGTCAAATTTGTGAGAAAATTGGTCATACTGCTGTGAAGTGCTATTTTAGGTTTAATGCCAATTATGTACCAAATCAGAATCAAAATAATCAAGGAAGTGGAAAGTCTGGTGCTAATATGGCTCAAATACAGTCAGACACTAACAACAATGGTGAAGTCAATCAAAGCACAACTACAACATCAAAACATATACATGATGAAGGCTGGTACCCAGACTCAGGAGCAACCAATCATATAATAAATAATCTTGACAATTTAAATCTTAGTAATAAGGAATATAGAGGTAAACAGTCTATATGCATGGGGAATGGTGAGTTAGTCAATATTACTCACACTGGAAGAACCAGTATTAATGGCAAAAGACAATTATATTTAAACAACTTGTTGAGTGTACCAAAAATAAAGAAAAATCTTATGATTGTGTCACAATTTGCAAAAGACAATAATGTATACTTTGAATTTTATCTTGATTATTGCTTAGTTAAAGATATACTAACTAATGAAAATCTTTTTTTGTAGGGTGAAGCAGTCAGAGGACTATATAGATTCAATCTTAAAAACAGTAGTAAATCTGAGAGAAACCAAAGGTGTTGTAATATAGGTGAAATGAGTCAATCTAAAGAAAAGGGAAGTGTGTTTGATTTGTGGCACTACAAACTTGGCCACCCAAACACAAATGTTGTGAAATAAGTACTTGAGAAAAATAAAATTGTGTTTGATGATATTTCTTTACCATATGTGTGTACATATTGCCAAATGGGCAAAAGCCATAAGTTACCCTTCAATGACTCACTAACCAAGTATTCAAAACCTTTAGAATTGGTTGCAACTGATTTATGGGGACCTGCCCCAATCTATTCTGACTATGGTTACAAATATTACATATCTTTCATTGATGCATATTCTAGATATACATGGATTTAAAGGCTAAATCAGAAGCTTATAATGCAGTGATACATTTTATATTATTAGTTGAAAAGAAAACTGGCAATCAAGTTAAAATTATTCAGTCAGATGGTGGTACTGAGTACAAGACTCTTAGCAATTACTTTACTAAGAAGGGAATTGTACACAGAATCACATGTCCCTATACATCTGAACAAAATGGTCTAATAGAAAGAAAGCACAGACACATAATTGAAACAGGGCTAACACTGCTTGCTCAAGCATCATTACCACTAAAGTTCTGGCCTGATTCCTTTAATACTGCTGTATATTTGATTAACAGACTTCCCACAAAAATTCTTAAAGGAATCAGTCCAGTGGAAAAACTATTAGGTGTTAAGCCAAACTATCAGAGTTTAAAAATGTTTGGATGTCTGTGCTTTCCTCACATAAGACCATACAATAACAATAAGTTATGCTTCAGAGCTAAACCATGTACTTTTATAGGATATGGGTCAAATAAAAAAGGATACAAATGTCTAGATGAAAGTGGCAAAGTTATAACTAGCAGACATGTTGTGTTCAATGAATATGTTTTTCCCTTTAGAAATACAGGTATTAAAACAACTCAAAAGATACAGAATCCAAAAAATTCTGTACCTAGTATACCTGTTTACAGTGATGATCTTCATCCTGAGGTGATTGAAAGGACTGCTGAGGGTCATGATCCACAACTCACAATGTCAAATCAACCAGGTCATGAATCATCAAACTCACCCAGCTATCTCAGTCAAACTCCTGCACATTCAAGACATCAAACAGAGTCAGTTGATGAAAGAGAAGCTGAAAGCATACCAGTAAAATCGGAAAATGACAACAATCAAACAAGTACAGATGTATCACTATAGGATAGAACTGGTCATCCAATGATTACAAGGTCAAAAAGTGGAATCTTTAAACCAAAATTATACACAACTGCATCAAATCTAGAGGAACCAGAAACCTTTAAGCAAGCTGCAAAGGACAATAACTAGAAGGCAGCAATGGAAGAAGAATATAATGCCTTGATGAAGAATAATACATGGGAACTTGTACACCCACCAGATAATAAAAACATCATAGGGTGCAAGTGGACATATAGATTAAAAAAGAACCCTGATGGAACAGTGTCAAGATACAAAGCAAGACTGGTAGCAAAAGGCTACACACAGCAATAGGGGTTTGATTTTAATGAAACTTTTTCTCCTGTTGTCAAACCAACCACTATAAGAATTATTCTAAGTATTGCTCTATATAATCAGTGGAATATTAGACAATATGATGTCAATAATGCCTTCTTGAATGGAACATTACAAGAAGAAATATACAGCAACCACAAGGGTACAAGAAAAATACAAGTCATGTGTGCAAACTGAAAAAGGCTATATATGGCCTTAAACAGGCTCCAAGAGTCTGGTTTGATAAACTGAAAGCCACATTGACTCATCTTGGCTATCAGTCTATAAAATTAGACAACTCCTTATTTATTAAAAATAGCAATAAGACAAGTGTCTACATTCTAGTATATGTTGATGATCTTGTCATTACAGGAAATGATGAGGATGAAATCAAAAGTCTTGCTCAATATCTCGACAAAGAATTCTCCATCAAAGATTTGGGTTTACTAAACTATTTCTTAGGCATAGAGGTCAAGAGGAAATCAAAGTCAGAGATTATCCTCAGTCAGAGAAAATATATTCTAGAGTTATTAGAAAAGACCAAGATGGACAATGCCAAGCCTCATCCTACTCCAATGATAAGCCATCAATACTTATCTAAAAACAGGGGAGAATACATAACAAACACTAAACAATACAGAAGTGTTGTTGGTGTTTTACAATACTTAACTATTACAAGGCCAGACATATCTTTCAGTGTTAACAAAGTTTGTCAATTTATGCAGGAACCAAGAGATGATCACTGGAAAGCAGTAAAAAGAATATTGAGATACATAAAGGGAACTATAGATTATGGACTGCCAATGAAGAAAAGCAATAATCTAAATATAACTGGATATATTGATGCAGATTGGGGAACCAATCCAGATGATCGTAGATCAACTACAGGGTACTGCATATATATAGGAGACAATCCAGTGTCATGGTGTTCAAAGAAACAATCCGTAATCTCAAGATCCAGCATAGAGGCTGAATACAGAAGCGTTGCAAGTGCAACTGCAGAGATCATGTGGATACAGTCTTTACTATATGAGCTAAACATCAAATCGCAAGCCAAACCAACATTATAGTGTGATAATCAAAGTACAGTATATATGTCAGCAAACCCAATACTACACTCAAGGACAAAACATATAGAGATAGATCTGTACTTTGTCAGAGAACAAATACAAAAAGGAAACTTGTAAGTAAATCACTTACCATCAGCTTACCAAAGGGACGATACACTTACCAAAGCCTTATCAAAGCAAAGCTTCATCAGATTCAGAGAAGAATAAAAGGTGGCTGTGACTCTTACAAACTCAACTGAACCTGAAGAAGTTGCAGAGTTCAATGGACAAAAGTCAAGAGCTTTAACACAAACAACAGCAGACCTATCGTCAGAACTGATCTTGAAAACAAACTGAAGTATCCAGATCAACGAAACCACTCAGGTCTACTTGAAGGAACATGCTATAATGATGAAATCACCCAGATCTATACAATTCTACTCTAGGTCTGAGTAAAAATCATCCATTCCTTGAGGCGGCACAAGGAGAAGTCGCCATGAAATAACCCTAATGTTGGTTTGAGGGGGCAAGTTAGAAAATGAAATGTTCTCACAAGCTCGTTCTACTGAAGAAATAATGTATCAGTATAGTTTAACGTAATGGGTCTGGGTCTTGGGCCATGTAAACAGCCCAATGACATAATATTCTGTATATAACAGAACTGAAGATGCCTGTAACTGTATTGAGTCATTTTCTGATTAATAAAAAATCATTTTTACTCTGTTTCAATTCTCTCTGCTTTTCAGTAATAGTTACAATCATTTAGATTTCAATATATCAATACTATCAAAATCTAATACCATTGCTAAGAAGTAGCATAGAATTTTACACCATATACCAGACTTTTCAATGGACTAGCAAAGAAATCATTTTCGATTTTTTCAATGACTTTTGGTATTAGAAAGCACACAAATTTTATTATGTTTATTATTATTTTTCTATACTATTAGGAAACAAGAAATTATGTGCCTTTAGCAACACAACAGATAGTAACCCAAGCCAACACTATACGCATTTTACTCAGTTGGGTTAAATAAGACTAAATTTTACTGTATTAATTAGTTTATGTACTTCCATCAACCACATAGTTGGCTTATTTGTTAATCAATATGAATTATAATTTCTTCTTTTCAAGATACTTTATAGGTTAGGACGGATGTAAGCACCATGTTGGTCTGCTACCATTGTCATGATGATATAGAGTTGCAATGGGATATTTTATCTAATCTGATTGCTGATGAGGGAGTGGTTGTATGGTTTTTGAATGGAAAAAAGAAGGTTACTGGGACAAGAATTGAAGAGATGATGAGATAAGGAAAGAGTAGAAAGGAGTAAAGAACAACAGAAGATTAGAAGAAGACTAAGATCAGATAATGGGCAGAAAATAGAATATTGGGTAGGGAAGAAGATGATCAGAAAAGAGATAAGAAGATCAAAGAATGGGTGAGAAGAGGATCAAAGAGTGAAAGAATGAGAAAATGAGAGATAAGAAAGTAGATGTAACAGAAAACTATAAGAAACATAATGTAAGAAATGAAAGTGATTTTATTCATTCATATATTCCATTTCTCATGTACATGCTTGCACTTATATATTGGTGCTTACAATGGCTATATTAGACAACTCATTCCAGCTAAGATTAAACATAAATTGATTTAAACCCTATATACAAAATTATTACAAGTAGCAGTTCATATTTTGAGTGTGCACGTGCACACATGCACACTATGATACGACCTTCTATCCTTCTTCTCCGCCCAAACCTTTATCACCTTCTAATGATGCCTCCTCTCTGACATGATCGGAGACCACCTCAGATGAACTGTTGGTCTCTAGTGGTTGAATTTGGTCATTTTCTGATTTTTTTCTCTCTTGTATTTTCAAGCTGGAAACCATAGCTAACATGGAAGGGTTGTTACACTCCCTACCCCTTCGAGATCGACCTTGTGCTCAAGGTCGAGTGATCAACCAATCCCCTTGAAAAAAAATTTACATACACCATTCTATTTAGGAATACTTTAACTTCACTGGCTAATAAACCCCACCTGGATCAAATATGAAAATAGCACCTTCATTATTATACTTGATGCGACATACATGCCATTCAAATGCACATTGATTATTGGTCATCACATTTATCATTAAATTTGATACACCATGAATTGATTTCAGCTTGTCTTGTCCAGACTTTTGATGAAGCTTTACCACCATATGAGAGCACTTGATGAGCTGATCATGAGTGTAGGTAGTGTAACTAAAACAAGCCTTTGACTAACTTTGAAATCCTAGGAAACAACATTTAGCAGTAAATACTACAGAAACTACAAGTAGAGAAGGTTTGAACTTGAGCATTTCATACTCCACAAGGCAAAGTTCGTTCATATAATGAGAAAGTTGTTTCAACTTTTCATCAAACTCTGCTGCCTTAAGAAATCTCTGATCACTTGCGATTTGCTCTCTAATGCAACTGCATATTTCTAAGTAATGGGCCGCCTGGATACCACTGAATTCATGTCATTTAATTGTTGCTTTGCGGCGACAATTGGATGATGAACTCCAATTAAATTTTCAATGTCCTGCAGTGCTCTCCTATTCCCCATCCCCTTCAAATTTACAGACTTGACTACATCTTTGTTTTCACTAGATCCTTCCATTATTTTCAAATTCAATCTACAAGCACCAACTTTAGCATTAGTTTCTTCACTGTTGTCTTCCTTATTTTTTTTGCTTCAGATTAGATTCTTCATTGCAACCAGAATATAGTTCATCTCTTCTCCTTTCCAGCAACTCTACAGTTGTTGGATCATTGCTTTCTGCTAAGTTTTCAAGGTTGCTTTTACCTTGCATTGTTGTCGATAAGAATTGGGTATTCGAATATTTTTTTGTTGATGCACTGCTATCAAGAATTCAATTGGGCATTGTTGCTTCATCATTTGTAGTTAGCTTGTTATTCTTCTGATTGTTGAGCCATTCGGCTTCAAAGAATCTAGCTAAAGAAATTGCTTCTCTGAAATCTACAGGTTTGCAAGCCAATACTTCATCTCTATCCTCTTTAAACCCATCCAATAATTTCTTTAGTTGTTCTTGGGTCTAATGGATGTTAAGAGTATTATGAGCAGCTGTTCTTGGGTTTAGTAAGTGATTCCTTGGATTAAGAGGTAAGGCTGTTGGAATAATAAGTGAAGAATTTGCAATACATGGATTAGGAAGGAGGAGTTCCTGATGATTTCTTGGAGCAGTTGCAGTAATTCTAGGTTGTCGTGGTATAACAGCAGTCTGATTCTTGATTTGATGTAAATCTTGGACATAAGATGAAACTGACCCTACTAATGCTTCATATGGCATCTCCATCTCCTCATGATTAAATCTAACTATAATTTCTTCCTTGAATACTTGCCATGACCTATGATTTTGCACACTCATTGTATACCAGTTATACCATCGCATTGGCTCCTTATTGAGATAAAATGAACAAAAATCCACCCAAAATCTTTCTTCTATTTGATGAAAACTGAAGTACCGCTCAACCTTTCTCAACCAGTCTGTCACTTTCCCTTCATTAGAGAACACTGGATAGTCTAGTTTCGTTGTAGGGTATGTGTTAGGATAGGGGTTGTACTAGTTTATGGTGGAATATTGCTCTCTGGGTGCTTGTAGAGGTTTAGGTAGGTACGATGGAGAATTTATGAAGTCTGGAGCAATTCTAGGTTGTGGCAGAACATTTCTTAGTGGTGGTACAACATTTCTTGGTGGAGGTGCGGCATTTCCTGATGTAGCATTAGTGGTTTTTGGCCTTGGGGTTGGGATTGTTATGGCCGGAGGTGCATATGGGTAATAATTTAAGGGTTCAGGCTGCTGTAGTTGAGGCGGATATTGAAATCTTGGATTAGAAACTATTGATTCATTGCTTGAGTTATTGTTGAGGCCGAGATCAAGCTGGTTGTCAGTGGTTAACCCAGCCGGTAGCTCTGATACCAATATGTAAGCACCATGTTGGTCTGTTGCCATTGTCATGATGATATAGAGTTGCAATGGGATATTTTATCTAATCTGAATGTTGATGAGGGAGTGGTTGTATGGTTTTTGAATGGAAAATAGAAGGTTACTGCGACAAGAATTGAAGAGATGATGAGATAAAGAAAGAGTAGAAAGGAGTAAAGAACAACAGAAGATTAGAAGAAGACTAAGATCAGATAATGGGCAGAAAATAGAATATTGGGTAGGGAAGAAGATGATCAGAAAAGAGATAAGAAGATCAAAGAATGGGTGAGAAGAGGATCAGAGAGTGAAAGAATGAGAGAATGAGAGATAAGAAAGTAGATGTAACAGAAAACTGTAAGAAACATAATGTAAGAAATGAAAGTGATTTTATTCATTTATATATTCCATTTCTCATGTACATGCTTGCACTTATATATTGGTGCTTACAACGGCTATATTAGCCAACTCATTCCAGCTAAGATTAAACATAAATTGATTTAAACCCTATATACGAAATTATTACAAGCAGCGGTTCATATTTTGAGTGTGCACGTGCACACATGCACACTATGATACGACCTTCTATCCTTCTTCTCGGCCCAAACCTTTATCACCTTCTAATGATGCATCCTCTCTGACATGATCGAAGACCACCTCAGATGAACTACTGGACGTCGGTGGCTGAATTTGGTCATTTTTTGATTTTTTTTTCTCATGTATTTTCAAGCTGGAAACCATAGCTAACATGAAAGGGTTGTTACAACGGATCTATTGCTGAAGGCTATTGAAAAATTCGGACTGTAGCATTTAAAGTTGCAGGGCGTGGTATATGTTTTGAGAGGAGATTTGGAGAGAGAGACAGAAGGTGGTATAAGATTTGGGAGAAATAGGCGCGCATGCAATTCCACATCAGCCCTTACAAAATGTCAGGGTTTCGTTCGGGCTCTCTAGAATTACTGTTAGGTTTATATAGTTAGTTGGAGACTATTGCTAAATATAGGTGTGGTAAAGTAGTTTGTGCTGTGTATGGTGCTGTTGAATGACCCAAATTCAATGCTGCTTGGGTTGTATTTTAGGATTTTTACTTCTACCTTTTTTCTTATTTTAGTTGGGCTTGGGCAACACAACTGAATGGGCCGGACCTGTCTACGTACAACTTACGAAATTTATACGCAAAAGGTTGGACGACTTCTTAGATAAAGTCGATGGTTTTAGACCGGGTGCACTCTACGGACTCTCTTTGGGATGTTGTGTTGTTTTAAATTCCCATTTACAAATTATAGGAATTTTTATTTATCATCCTATTACAGATTAAAATTTTTCCAAATTTTGAAAAATACCTTAAATTTATCTTCTATATTTCAACTTATATTATTAAATTTTTCTCTGAACCATTAAATTTGAATATTATTTATTTTTTGAGAAAATTTGTCGTCCATATTCAAGGACCGATTTTAATCTATTTAAAATACTACTGCAAAATAGCATTACGAACATACTACTGTAATTCATGAAATGTTACTGTAAAATATCATTACGAACATAAATGTCCATATTGTAATATATTTAAGAAACTAAAATGATACTACACAGTTGCATTATTGCACATATCTAAAAAAATGTTACAATGGTTTATAAACTGCCATAACAGTTAAAAAAAGTGGTACTTTTGGCACAGGTCCCTAGTAGGTTTCAAAATACACGAAAAGTCCCTGTCTTAAAACTTTATAAATTAGGTCCCTATTTTTCGAAAATCAACAAAAAAACAACAAAAAACATCATAAAAAATTGCCAAACTTCAAAACTTATTTCAACATATAATCATCTTCATATCAATGCAAGAAAAACACAAAAAAATTCATCAAAACCCAAAAAAACAACAAAATTCGCACTTCAGGAAATTCCGCAATTTTTCTTGAAATTGCCGATATTTCAACAACTTTAGTAAAAAATTACGTTGATTTGTGCAATTTTTTCTGTTTAGTTCAATCTTCCAAATTTACTGTCTACATTTATTCAAACAACACATTATTGCACAACAATCAAGGAAAAAATGATGAAATTGCGTATAATTGAAAAATAATCAATATTGCATAGAACACACAGCTTATTCCCAATAATTGCAGCGAAAAAAGCAATAATTCATAAAAGTTGCATACAAATCAGCAATAATAAGCCAAAAGTACCTTATTTTATTGAATAGCTGCGCACATATCAGCAACAATGTAGAATAATTGCACATATTGTTGCACTAATATAAATTTTAGTTGATATATAATTATTCAACAACAATTGCATGATTATCAGCAATAATATTCAATTGTTGCTGACATTTCAGCAACAATATTTACTATCAGCAAGTATTCCTGAATAGTTGCTGAAATGTTAGCAATTATTCTGCAGCAAAAACAAGGACCCGCTTTATAATGAAACTTACACAAGGACCCGCTTTGCAATATTCTTCTGTTTTAAGGATGAGATCTAAATTTCACCCTAAAAAAAATCTACTATAGTTCATAGAATGCTATTATAAAATAGAATTACAACCTTATATATATATATATGTAACGTAATTTATTTAGAAAAAAATGATACCACACAGTAACATTACTACATATATCTTAAAAAAAGTTACAATTGTTTATAAACTGCTATTACAATTTAAAAAAGAACTACTATGTAACACCTCATATTTTGGAGTACCGTATTATGAAAAATAAATCAAAATAGATAATAAATTAAAATAATTTATGTGACGAATTAAATATATGAAGAGTGAATGAATGGAGGAAGAAGAGTCGGGGATTTATTAAAACTAGGTTGGAATGGGTCTTAACACAAAGCCCAAAATTAATAATTCCCTACATCATCTTTTCCTTTAATTCTCTCCTCACTCAACGAAGCAAAAAAAAGACAAATTCCTAAGAAGTACCCAAGGCCAGCCACCATATAACAGGAGAAGGAGAAAAATCAGCTAGAAGATTCAAGCTTGTAATCTTAAGAAGAAAAGAGATTAATCGAGTTTTCTTAATCAAAGGTGAGTGAAACTTTCTCTAAAAACTTATCCTAACATAAACAAGTTCAAATTTGATCATAAGTGGGTATATTTGATGCTAAGAATAATGTATGAATGACGAAACATGGTTTGGTTATGTTTAGGAATTTAAATCAAATTATTTAGTTCATGCTCTAGGAAAAAACATGGTTAAATCATCTCCAAATGATTTGAAACTGAGATATGTTGTTACAAATGATGAAACAATGTTTTATTTTTAATTTCATAATTTTTGGAATTAATTTAGATTTTCTAAGTAAAGAAAAGGGTTAAATTTGGGTAAATTAATTATTAAAAATAATAAAAATAATTATTTTGATCTGAAATTTAAGAGAAAATATGATAAAACACCTAAGTATAAATATTAAGTGTTGAGTGCAGTTACTGAATTGGGAAGGCCTAAGTGGCAATTTAATATGTAATGACTAATGGAACTAGTCGAAACCATGTAAAGAAAACCTCACGCTTATAATGAATTGTTGATTATTATTTTTCATTTCATGATATAATAAATGTTAATAGTGATTGAAATAGTGAAAGGAAAACCCATTCCGTGCTTCAACGGCGTAGTCTCGCTATATATTTGCTTATTAAGGTAAAAGTTTTATTGATAACAGACTTTATGTCTGACCCTGTTTTTATAATTTTCCACAAACTTGCTAGTACTCATTCGAGTAGGTTGAGTTTATGGATTAGAAGATTCCAAAGATGAAGCCGGAGGCTTGCTATTTGATAAAAGTTATTTTGCAATTCCACTATGTAAAATCATAGTTAATAACTGGTTATGTGTGTTGACATCTTAATATGTCGGACACACGTTACTCTATTTGTGCTCTATTTATATTTAATGCCGCGTAGGAACATGTTGAGTTAAAATGATGTATGAAATTTGTAAAACATTTTGATATAATGAAAAAAGATTAGCAGCTCTGTTTACTTAATGTTGTGGAAAATATATATATAGTTGTTTGCATCAAAATTAGTCACAAACACTCAATTGATATGATAGCACCACAGATTCAGTGTCTAAATCCAAACAAAATGGAGTGGATAATAAAGTTTGAAGAATATCAAATTAAAACAGAAAGATAAGTAAACAAACACGAGAGAATTTATAGTGGTTCGGTGTACTCAAGTCTATGTACACTCCAAAAAATTTTCCATTTATTTATACTGTTGATTACAGTTACAGTTTGTGAAATTCAAGAATAAAAATGGCGATGTATAGCCTAGAGAGGAAAATAAAGAGAGCTAGAAAAAAGATCCCTTTCCTTGAGCCAATGATCTAATATTTATAGGAGAAGAAGGAAAAATATGCAGCTAAAAATTTGCATGCAGAAGACCAAGACAGAGACGAACCCCTCTAGAAAAAATGGTGCCCATCTAGGCCTTTATGAGGGATCGACACTGATCCCTATGGGGGAATCGGCACCGGTCGATCCAGAGGACCACATGGGGCCAGGCGATCCCTATGGTGGATCCCCCTCCATGTCTTCTTTTGGTTTCTTGAGTTGTTTGCATAGTTCCTTAAGTGTTTGTTGAGATATTGAGCGATCATCATTGAGTTGAATTGCTAATCTGAGTGATCCATAGCCATAACGATCTGATCTGTTCCTAACCATATTGATCTTATCTGATCCCCTACCTAGAGGAAGTGCAAATCCATACTTAGCCATTTCTTAGATGTTACTTGCTTGAATCCGCTTAACTATCATCCATAACCTTGCTTATAATGGATCTTTGAACCTGATAATCATCTCTCCAAGCTCCTTTCCTTGATGATTGCAAAATCCACTTAACCAACTCCATAGTATCACGGCCTTGCCAAAATGGTGGATAACGTTTGCCCATAAAACATGCCTTGCGGTAGGAATGTGTGTTTTGAATTGCCATAAATTCGAAGTCTATAATTCATCAATAGTCAAATTTCTAATCCAGAATCCAATTCTTTCCCAAACCAAATTGTCGTAGTCCGCAACTGTTCCGAGTAGATAGCTAATTCCGAAACCATTCCAAATCCTTAGCCAAATCTATATCCATCCAATGCCATTAACTAAATCCACAATCTTACAGGATCGTTTGCTAAATCCAAAGCCTCGATCTCACCGGGTCATTATCCAAATTCGTGACCTCTTCGAGTCAATATCCAAGTTCACGACCTCTTTGGGTCGAAATCCAGATCCTTGACCATTTGAAATCCTGATAGTCGGTAAGCCAATCTACGATCTCTTCGTATTATTATCCAAGTTCATGGTCTCTCCAGACCGATTGATGGACTCTCTAGACCCTTGCTAAGTCCAATCAAAACTTAACGATGAGTAGGCCGATCTTGTCGCTCTCCGACGAATCATCCTACCCATCGCACTTCGACGCTTTTAGGGCATATGGCAATGTCCTGATCCTTAAGGATCGATCATTTCCTTTCTGAGCTCTTGCTGAACCCCATCTTATCGCTCTCTGGGAAGAGGGAACAATGACAAGTAAGCCGATTTTGTCGCCTCCGGTGAAGCGGCATTACTTCCTGCACCCCAATTCAGTGTCGTTGAACATAAAGCGATGTCCTGGCCTTCCAAAGCCGATCATGTCTCTTTGGACCCTTGCTAGACCTCATCCAATCGCTCTCCGATGAAAGGGGAAACAACGATAAGTAAGTCGATCATGTTGCTCTTCGGTGAAGCGACTCGCTTCTTGCACTCCAATCCCCAACTCCTTGGTCGGGGCATAAAGCGATCAATTCCATACTAACTACCTTTCTCTAGCCTTGACTCTACGGTCAAGGGCTTAATCCATGATGTACGAATCCATCCTATCACTCTCTGGCGAAGGGACTTGCACCTTGCGGTTATTGCCCCGTCTCTCCAGTCGCGACAACCGTGACCTGTTATTTTCATATCATTTATGCGGATTTAAGTGTTTTAAGATCCATTCATTAAATTTGAGTTTCATACAACCAAAACTATAAAAGATGATTAAAATATAGGAAAACTAAATATTTCCTCTACGGGCATGGCGGTTCATCATAATTTCAGAGCATGCCTAGGGACCGACCTCTATCCCGTACATTTGTAAGTGACTTAGCCAGTTTATTATGGAACTTATTATTATTAGGTCCATGCCATCCCGATCAAGAGATGACGATCTCTGACCTCGATCTAAGGCCATTTCCATTTGACGTGGACGGTGGCCACTCCTGTTCCACCGCTGTAGACCTTACATACTACGATAGCCTGCCATTCCCGACATGTTCTTGAACCATATCCCGTAAGTGTCTACATTCATCCGTAATATTCCCATCAAGTTTTTGGAATAAGCAATACTTTCCAGACCTCGATTCCCCCTCCTAAGGATCCCTCCTCGCCGGTTTTTGATAGGGGAGTTTCCCCCTTGTGTCTAGGTAAATCTGTTCCAAGCTTTCCATCAAATCCCAATAGGATGAGAATTTTGGCACCCGTTCCTTGCTTTGCCTTTTGATCCATCATAACCATCATCCATTTTTCATTTACCCTTATCGTTTCTAGATCCTTCTCTAAACGATCCTTTACTTCATACAGCATTTACTTCCTGTTTATTGGCTCGTGCGTCCTCTTGCCGTAGGGACCTATCTACTTCATGGAAAAATTAACTGAGATCCATTGGTGGATTCTGCTCCAATGCAACCTTGAAATTCATGTCGTCGGCAATCCCTGATACCGTAGCCACTAAAACCATTGATGGATTCAATCGACCCACTAAAGCAACCGCCACATTAAACCATATCAAGAAACTCCTCAAGGACTCTCCGGTCCTTTGCTTTAGTTCTGCCAATATCATTATGTTATTGGGTCTTAAAATGTGGACCTTAAACTGCCTCATGAACCGATCTACCAACTTGTTCCATATAATGATGGGAACCATTCTCCAGCTGCTTAAACCAGAGCAGAGCTAGTTCCATCAAGTAAAGTGAAAAACATCTTACCATAACTTCCTCTGATGCCCCCTTGCACTTCCATGTGTCGGATATACCTCATCAAGTGTATCGTAGGGTCCGACCATCCATCATACACCTCTAGTGTTGGTAGTTTGAACTCCGATGGGTTCCTAGCTTGTCTGATATTTGAAGTGAATGGACTCCGATTGACATCTTCAGATACGTGTTGGGCAATCCGCCTCTCATTATTCGACGTACCAGCTCAGTCATCCTCTTATTCTCATCCATAGGTGGCCTCCCATCATATTACCAGCCTGCCCCTGACTCGACGAGGATATTCAAGAACATACTCCTCTGGACGTGCATCCGCATTTCTATCCATACTAAACTCACAACATCGTCCACTGGCCTGCCGACATCCAAACCGACCTGACCCGGGGGTGTGCCCCCAAGCCTAGGGGGTCGGTGTTAATCCCTCTAGAGGGATCGGTATCGATCCTTCCTGCTTGTGCGGGGTTCGCCCCTGGCTGCTCCTTTCCATCCTCCTGCCCATTGGCTTCGACTCCATGCTCTTAGTTCTGATTTCCTGTAGCTCCTTCTGCTCCAATTCCTTGATCCATATTGTCGGCTGCTCCAAATCCTTGGTTTTTCGCTCCAACTTATCTAATTTTCTTAAGGAAATTTTGCATCATCTCCTCTTGGCTTCTCATCATCCGCTCCTGCATAGCATCTATCATAGTCTCCATCTCATTTCTACTGATGTAGATGGAGGGTTGATTAGTTCCAGCTCCAGAGGATGCCTCTTGACTTCCTCCATGTTGACTCCTATCCGCACGTGCTTTCCTTATAAATTGTTTGACCATTTATCCAAATCCAAGCTCCCAATCGTTTCCAAATCTACGGGTGCAAGTAACCTCGCTCTGATACCAAAATGTTTGCACTAAAAGTGGTCACAAACACTCAACTCATATGATAACGCCATAGATTCAATGTTAAAATCCAAATAGAAAGGAGCAGAGAATAAAGTATGAAGAATGAAAAATCAAAATATAAAGAAAAGTAAATGAACACGGGAAAATTATAGCGGTTCGACGAACTCAGGCCTACATCTACTCCAAAAGTTTTTCTTTTTATTTACTGCTGATTACTGTTACAATCTATGGAATTCAAGAATAAAAATAGCGGAGTATAGCCTAGGGAAGAAGATGAAGAGAGCTAGAAAGAAGATCTCTTTCTTGAGCTAATAATTCGGTATTTATAGGAGAAGATGGACAAATATGCAGCTAAAAATTCGCACATAGAAGACCAAGACCGAGATGAACTCCTTTAGAAAAAATGGAGCCCATCTAGGCCTTTATGAGCAATCGTTACCGACCCCTATGGAGGGATCAGCACCAACTGGTCAAGAGAACAACATAGGGCCCAACGATCCCTATGGTGGGTCCCTCTCCATGTCTTCTTTTGGTTTCTTGAGTTGGTTGCGTAGCTCCTTGAGTGTTTGTTGAGGTATTGAGCGATCATCGTTGAGTTGAGCTGCATATCCGAGTGATCCATAGCCATAGTGATCTGATCCGATCCCCTACCTAGGGGAAGTGAAAATCCATACTTAGCCATTTCTTGGATGCTAATTACTCGAATTCGCTTGACTGTCATCCATAGGCTTGCTTATAACTGATCCCTGAACATGATAATCATCTCTCCGAGCTTCCTTCCTTGATGATCGCAAATCTACTTAGCTAACTCCATGGTATCACGGCCTTACCAAAAGGTGGGATAACAATACTGATCTTATTTTGTCATTTGAAAATAATTTGATCATGACCGCTACATCATTGGCCTTCATTCTCAGGTCTCGAAGTAGGGGTTGTTACATATTACAATTCAGAAACTGCTACAATAATTCATAAAATGCTACTATAAAATAGCACTATGACCATAAATATACATAATGTAATTTATTAAAATAAATAAAATATGTTACTACACGGTAACATTACTACACACTCTAAATAGATGTTACAATTATTTATAAACCGCTGGTAGTTTTTTAAAAAACTATTATAACTGAGAACCTGCAACTAAAATTCATAAAATACTACTGTAAAATAGCATTATGAACAGAAATATATATAATTGTGTTTAATAAAAAAAACAAAGAATGATACTACACAGTAGCATCACTACACATTGTCATCTTCTTCCTCAATTTACTGCTTCTTTTTCTCAATTTGTCGAATCTTCTATAACATCACTTCATTCTTGTTGAAACTCAAAATCGTTGCTACCACCAGCGCTATCCCCTTTTCATTTGTACTTACTGCCTCCACATTGCCAAAGCACTTCAATTTTGTGCTTTCTCAAAAACCTTAGTCGACCACCATTGCCACCTAAGTCATCGCTACTACCATCGAGAGCTATCGGGCCACCATTGAGATCTTTTACACCTCCGTCTAGATCTGCTGCATTTCCTTCCTCATTATGAAAATTTAATTTACCATTCGTTAAAGTAACATAGCCTTCTCACTAATTTTTTTTCTTTCTCCTATATTTAATTGAAAATTTTGTCATTTTCACTAAAAAAATGAGAGGTTGTCCATGAAGCTATTTTTTTTTTTGATTTGTCCGTAACACTATTTTCCTATTTTATTTATTCAAAATTGGAATGTCTTGTATTTAAAATTACTTTGCTCTATGATAGTTCGTTTGCAAATTTTTTTTCCATTTAGTGTATTAAAATCGCTTGGATCTTATCAAAATCGCCTAAATTGCAGCAAAATTTTGTTTATACTTTAAATTTTTTGTAGAATAAAAAATTAAAGATAAAATATTCATTTGCATCATATTAGAATTAAACTTGCATTACAGATGAAATCGTTTGCAATATATCAAATCATTAGAAATTGCAAAATTAAACCTTTAGTTCGTTGTCACTAAACAATCCAACACAGTTGAGCTATTATAATCAAATGGTGCAATAAAAGAATGAGTTAATACAAGTATTATAGTTTACAAACATCTGAAAAACTTTGACCGATTATGGAAATTAAAAAAAAGATTTGTTGAAAGCTGGCAAAATGGCAACCTAATGGATAAAAACATAGGCTCTTAAAATGTATAAGAGTAAATAACAATGATCAGGAAATAAAAAATATTGCAACATAAGAAAGTAATAAAAAGCACAAGAAAGTTGACAAAATCAAAATGCCGTGTGTAGAATCCATATGAAGTGATGTCTCTCACTGCACCTAAAATTAATCCTTAAATGTGACATCTAACTCTCGAGTGTCAAAAGTGAAGCATCTTCTAGTTAAATTAAAACTTAAAATTATCTGACATGGTACAACTCATAGTGGGAATAATCGGTAATATATAAATTATACATGTATATAAACATGGTAAATATGATATATGAGACAATCTATGAGAAGTAAAAGAACCGATATGATTGTATCTACTAATAGTTTATATACATCACCTCCATAATAATGGGGTATCGAAAAATACATCAAATATAATACATTGCCTCAATACCCCTATAATGGTGGTCGACATGCATAAAGCTAAATAATTGATATACAAAAGTAACAACCTCCATACCTCCATGTGATCAAATAATTTATTAGTGTATCCCCGTATAATTGACTCTCAACCTACCTATGAACGGTAATGGGAGATGTCATAAAAAGGAATAAACCAAGACATACATGGGTCAAAAATAAGCTTGGATCATCGGGAACTATCTCAAAATACTTGTATGCGTAAAACCTATATATATATGCGTCATAAAGGGCCGCCAATACCCAAACACTATAAAAGCACCACCAATACAGTCACAATTTCCAGGCAGAGAATAAAAAGCTCATATCACAGATTCAATAGCAGAAAAGTAAACGAACAAATAAATTTTATAGTGGTTTGGCAAACTCTAGCCTATGTCCACTCTAATAATCCTTTTATTATACCGTTGGATTACCGATACAGTTTGCTTTAGCCTTAGAAAATTAATGGAGGAAGGAAAGAGAAACGACGAAGAAGAGCTAAAAGAAGATCCCCTGCAATGAGCCAATGATCTTGTATTTGTAAGAGAAGACGATGAGATATCCAGCTAAAAATCTATGTGCAGAAGAGCAAGGACAAGACGGACCCGCTAACCAAAAATGGGGCCCATCTGAGCCTCCTAGAAGGATCTACCCGGATCCCTTAAGATGGTGGATCGAGGGTCGGCGACCCCCATGATGGTTCCCCCTATGCTTCCTCTTTGTGTTTCTGTTGTTATTTGCTCTATTTCCTTGGTATTTGTTGAGTTATTGAGCGATCATCGCTAAGTTGAACTTCCAATATGAGTGGTCCATAGCTATAGTGATCTGATCTGATCCCCTGCCTAGGGGAAGCTTCAACCATACTTAGCCAATTATGGGGTGCCATTTTCCTGAACCCGCTTGACCATCATCTATAGCCTTGCTTATAACTGATATGCGAAACTGATAAGCATCTCTCCGAGCTTCCTGCCTTGATAATCGCAAATCCTTTTAGCCAACTCCATGGTGTCACAACCTTGCCAAAAGGCGGGATAATATTTGCTCTCCAAATCATGCCTTATGTTAGGAAGGTGTGTTTTGAATTGCCACAAATCAGAAGTCCACAATCCCTCTCCAATCTAGAATCCGATATTTTTCCAAACCAAATGTTGTAATCTGCAATGACTTTGAGTTGATAGTCAATTCCGAAACCATTCCAAATCCTTAGCCGAATCCATATCCGTCCAAAGACAATAATCAAATCCATGATCTCACCAGATCATTTGCCAATTCCATGGTCTCACCGGACCAATAGCCTTTATTGCTATGAAAGGCATCCTCCTTGTTAGCCTTCGGTATGGAAGGCGTGCTCGAGTATCCAAATAAATCCTTTCCAAAGTCTTGTTCAAATTGGTATAAGAAGAGAATTTCAATTTTCGCCTTTGCTGCTTCGATCTGTCAAAGTTATCAACCGCTTTCCTTTAAATTTGCCTAAACCTTCCCTAGATAGTCCTCCATCCCTTATTGCATCTACCTCTACTTTGCCTGCCTTAGCATCTTCCTACCACAAGAACCTCTCGGATTCATGGAAAAATTCTCCGAGATCCATTGGTGGATCCCACTCCAATGAAATCTTAAAGTCCGTGTCATCCGCAATCCCAAATACCACCGCAATTAAGACCATTGATGGATCCGGCCGATCCACCGAAACAACCACCACATTAAACCATGTTAAGAAATTCGTTAAGGACTTTCCTGTCCTTTGATTCAGTGTTGTCAATGTTATCACACTCTTGGCTCTCGTTATGTGGACCCAAAAATTACCTCATGAATATATCCATCAACTCTGTTCAAGTACCAATAGAACCGTTCTTCAATTGCCTAAACCACATTGCTACTATTTCTGCTAAGTACAAGGGAAAACTTCATGCCACCACTTCCTTTGATGCCCCCAGCACCGCCATATGCCTTATGTACCTCATCAGATGAACAATAGGGTCCAATTTTATATCATATGCCCCATGTCGGTAACTTAAACTCCGGTGGATTCCTATCACGCCAGATATTAGGATTAAATGGACTTCTATTCACATCATCTGGATCCATGCTCACCAATCCTCCTCTCATAGCTCATCTGGTAATTTCCGCAAACCTGTAACTACCATCCAAAGGTAGCCCCCAATCATCATTTCTTCCCTTCCCCCGTTTCTATGAGGGAATCCTAGAACATACTCCTTTGGATGCACATTCGTATCCTATGGGAGATCAGTGCTGATCCCTATGGGGGGATCAATGTTGATCCCTCTAGCTTGGCCGGGGTCCGCCCTAGGCTGCTCCGTTCCGTTCCCTTATCTGTTAGCTTCGACCCTATACACCTTGTTCTAATTTTCTGCAACTCATGTTGCTCCAATTTCTTGATCCAGATTGACGGCAGCTCTTACCGCTCTATTTCCTTGGTTTTGTGCTTCAGCTTGTCTAATTTGCCTACAGAAATTTGGCATCATCTTCTCTTGCCTCTTCATCATATGCTCTTGCATAGCATCCATCATAATCTCCATCTTGTTGCTAATGATGTAGACGGAGGGTTGATTAGCTCCATCTTCTGGGGATGCCTTCTGACTTTCTCCATGGTGACTTATGTCTGTCAATGCTCTCCTTATTGATTGTCTAGCCATTGATTCCTAGATTCAAGTATCCAAGCTTTCTAATCAGAGGTCCAAGCTATCAAATCCATGCCACGCCTTTTTTGTTTCATCGAGACATGCCTCGAGTCGATATTCAATGCATGGTTTGTAATGATAGGTGAGATCCCACGCATGTTAGAGTGAGTCCAAGCGAACACATCGAGATTCGCTAGGAGAAAACTAGGAAGTTCTTTCATCGTCGGGGGGCTGAGCTGCGATCCGATCTTTAGGGCATATGATAGGTCATCTTGGCTAACCGTAACATCAATTGTCAGCTCAAACAATGCAGCCTTGGTCTCTTTAGGCTCCTCCTCCTTATCTCTTGGATCTATGCCTCTATAGCACCGACTATGGCGCCCGAGCCAAGGTTTAGGTGCTAGTTGTCAATCTTCAGTGGCTTGAATGTGGAGAGACTTGTCCACACCCTTACGTTCTCCTTTCGTTGAGCATCTCTCAGTTTAGCTACATTATAGGCATGTCCAGTCTCCTGATGGGAGCAATCATGGCAAAAATAACCATTGGGTCGATTGTGGGTGCCTCGACCTTGTCTGCATCTCTATTTTTGAACACAATGTCATCCATCATTGTATGTTGCTATTTTGCCGGAGTTTCATTTTCTATACTTGAACAACATTCAAAATTCACATGCTTTATATCGCTAGCGTAACGCTCTGTCTCATGCCAACTCTTATCAGCTGGATGCGGTCCTCCGACTATTGTATTGATCACTAACCTTCCACCAGTACATGTAGGCTCCTCAGCCTTGTGCGGTAATTGTCCTCGGTTGGGGTTGGATGTCCCTTGCCCGCCATCCTACAGGGCTTTAACAAACTGTTGTAACTTTCTTTCACGAATCAGTTTTTGAATAATATCTTGGAGATGCCTACACTCACTTGTGCTATGACCATAACATTTATGAAATTGATAATACATTCCAGTTTGTTTTTGCTTATCCGTTGATTCTTTTGGAAGCGGCTTCCTGTACTGCATGGAATTGCAGGTAGGCAAATAGACATTCTCTAGATATCTATTCAGTGGTGTGTATGTATCGTACATCGGAATCCTAGGTTTTCCTCTTCTAGAATCCCACTTTCGTTCTCGGCTCCTATCTCCGCCTTTCTTTTGCTGCTTTGTTTTATTTTGGATATTCACTTGAACTTTTGCATAACTTTCACCTGACTGCTTCACTGCAATGTTACTCTGTACTCCCTCTCTACTTGGTTCCACAACATTCTTCCTAGAGCATCGGGCTTCCTTTTTCCTTAAATACTAAGTAGCTTTTGCAAGAAACGCTCTAATGTTACGGGTGGCTTGCCAGCTAACGAATCGCCAAAATCAGATTTTGGATCAATCCCTCTTGTTACCGCCATTAATATTGCATGGTCATTCGAATTACTGATTTCTGTGATAATGTATGGAATCTCTCCAAATAATCTTTTAGCAATTCTCCCGGAGCCTGGATCACGCTGGATATAGACATTACATCTTTGGGCGAGTTGTGTATGTACGGAACTGCTCCACAAAATTTGTTGCTAAATCGTCAAATCTAGAAATCGATTGTGGGGGTAATCTCGTATTCATTGCTATTCCAAAGAGAGTAATAGAAAAACATCTACACTTGGTTTCATCATCTGCTTATGCGAAATCCATCATCCATTCATATCTTGTGATATGCTACCTAGGTTCGGTCTTTCCCTTATAGGCAGGCATCGACGACATACTGAACCTTGTTAGATACTCAACTTGTAAGATATTATCTGTAGAAGGGGTATAGTTTCTTGAAACCGCCCAATCATCATTAGTTAAGCCTTGGCTTTCCTTTACTAACTGTCTAACCATAGCCGACAAGTCTGACATTTGGATAGTCAGAGCCAAGCGATAGTCATGCTCTACCTCACGGAAATGGTCTGGTCGGTCTATACTGGCTGTTCCATGCCCTTTCTTGCTCGACATCCTCTCGATGTACATCACGTGCATTTACTTCGTCATCGTTTCGAGGAGGCATCTGGTCAGCATTTGCTTGATCTTCAGCATCCAGATTAATCACGGCATCACTGGTATGTAACCCTACTATCATTGGTCGAAATCATCCGTCTAGAGTATGGTCGGCACCGATCATTCCAAATGGATCGACATCGAACGTTGTCGCTCTGTTTGGAACGATCGGCGGAAGGCAGGTTGATGCTTCAACTTGGTATCCATCCGTTCTACGACATCTTCGTCAGTGATAATCATCCTGTTTTTGCTTTCCCATGCTGTTGTTTACTGATTTGGTTCATCATATCGATACTGGCTTGAATTTGCTGATTCAATTATCGATGGTTATCCACTACTTCTATCATCAGATTATGGAATTCATCTCTTGTAATTGAATCAACTAGATTTCAGACATCAACTGGGTTAGCATTCACATCCATTATTTGATTGCTCTGGCCTCCTTGTTGGATGCTAGCTTTCTCGTTTCCTTTTACATTCTGAGAATTAAATCTGGTATTCCTAACCATTGTTAATAGCTTTACTTAGACTCTTACTAATTTGATTGAACAAGCAAGCTTCTTGAAGCTAACTATGGATCTCCATTGGGGGATTTATGCAATCCAGTAGTAAAGAGGATCTAAACAAGCTGAGAATCAAGCATTCTTAGTAAAAGCACCAAAATGTTTGCGCCAAAAGTGGGCATAAACACTCAAAAATAGAATATTAGAGAAATAAATGAAGAATAATCAAAATTAAATAGAGATGATAAGTAAATATGCAATCAGAATTAAGCAGTAATAAAGACACAAGGATTTATAGTGGTTCGACGTTGTATGCCTACGTCCACTTTGAAGAATTTGTTTTATTGGTTACTTGCAAATCTGATTACAATGAAGTAATGATAATAACACTTGATTACAGTGGAGTCCAAAGCAGCCGGCAGCCTAAAAGTCCTTTAAAGGAAGAAATAAGCTTGTATTTATAGGTAAAGACGACGATATATCTCGCTGGAAATTAGGCCGAAGACTCTCCAGATCCATAAGGGCTCACCAGAATGATCGCAAGTTCTAACTCTCAATTTGGAACGATGGGTGTTGATCATTGGTTTTGACACTGATGTTGATGCGATCATTCGTGGTGACTCTCCCATATCACTAATGTATGCTCCCAAAGTTTGGTGTCATTCTGAGGTGTAGTATGTGAGATATTAACCAATCATCATCAAGTCGGTGCATTTGGCTAAATTTGTACGATCGTTTATGAATGATTGACGCTGATTGTTCAAATTTGTTCATCTTGACATGCGATCATTCCTAGGGACTCCTCTCTTTAGTATATTGATGCTTTGAAAGTTACAAGTGTGTTGGAGTTGTAGATCTTGAGATATCGATCATTCATTGTTGAATTAAGTCACTAAATCGATACAATACGATCCATAGTATTGAATATGGATCGTACTTAATCTAGCTTCAGGGAGTAGTGAACTTCCATACTCTAAGTCTTTTATTGAGTTTGCCTTTGGCTTCTGCTTTACTACTGCTTCATATTATCATTTAAGCCTGATCTCTAGGCTTCGTGATCGTTAATCTAATACATCGATCCTAACGTCAATTGAGTCTATCTCGTTTGATTGGTCTAGATATAGCCGGACCAAAAGGCCGGATAAAAAATGTAAAGAAGAATCAACATGGTTATAATGACTCTCGCTGGTTTAAGTTTGGCAACCTACTTAGATGAGCATCTACATCTCTCGTGTTACCAATCGTAGCATCGTCCCATATTACTAATGAAAGCAACTAATGTTCCTAAACAAATGGTTTGTGGCTCAGTAAGTATAACATGTATCTCTTATTGACTCTACCTCGAATATGAATCATGGCGATAAGCATCACATCTCTCTCTAATGGTACAATCGAGAATACTAACTTTTAGACTCTATAAAATATTATTAGTGGTGTTTGTGCCAACTATATGATAGAGCTAGTGGTGTTCTTGTAAGCAATTATGTAACTATATAAATCACTTGACTCTTCCGTATAAATCTTATAAAAATGAAATTACATTATTTTGGTTTTTGTGTCTATTGTGTATGTTTATATTTATAATTAAATGTTGACGTTTTACATTTTATAAGTACAATAAGAAATCCCTAAGGGTAAGTACTTAACCGATATCAGTTAGGAATGTGTTTGTAACTATGAATAATGAATTAGTGTGTATAAATAAATACTTATCCTTGAAATGTTCTTGTGAAGTTGATTCAAGAAAGGGATATCGGGCCATTAGCAAGACTAGTATAAGTAATGTTCTCCATATGATGGACAATTACTTACCGATGATCATTCGTGACATCAGTTGGCTACGTACTTATAGTCATTATGGATCAACTACAAAAAGACTCGTCAAGGGTCTTCTATCAGTGGGTTATATTTAAGAACTCTTGATATATTAAAGTATAACCAATATTGTGATAATATATATTACCATAAAAATAATGATACATTATGCATCATTGTTATCATGATGCACTAAATATCACTACTATATAAAGGAACCAGGCCGATAGGCGACAGATAAATTTGGTAAATTTCAAAAAATATCCCAGTTTAAACCTTTATTGGGCCAATAAAGTTAAATGAATTTATCACTACTACAAATGTTGTTTTCTGACACGTTTTTGGTATTGTTGATTTTTTAGGGATACTCAAAATGCGTCAGAAAAATTGTGTTATCAAATAGTTTGGCGTCGTTAGGACATCACAGAACTGACAACGCTAATTTAGAGACGTCATTGCGACACATGTTGTGAATCAGGAAACTTCCATCGTAATGGTGTCGCTAAGTTTTTAGCGTCGTGGATTTTTCGAAGCTTGTTCTGCTCCCAATTGTGCATCGCACCCATGATCAACATAGTTGATTTAAATGAAGCCGACAATACACATTATTTGTAAATGGAAAAAGATAATAGTTCCAAAGAAGAAGATAATATAATTAAAAATTTTCATTAAACTCATAACCTTAACACTACTTAAATTACGTTTGCATGTTTAATAGACTAATTTTATCGATGCTTTAGGAATTCACTAGCTAATATAGGCTCGCAATCATTTTAGATATGGCATCAACATGTATTTTAGAGGTGGAAATCTTGTCTACTAAAGCAGATCTATTTTCCTTCCATAGTTTCAAACTCTATGTATCACTGACATAAAATCTTCTCGAAATTGTATACAAACAGTGGTAAAGTTAATTTGAAGGAGAAATATAAAACATGAATACTGAATTAAAAACACATCGGTGTCCACAAACAAAGCACTTTCCAAGTGCATGGCTGATTTAAAAACAAATTATATCAGCAAGGCCAATTTGTAAATCATAAATAAATCCTAAATCTTAAATCTTGAATGATTTCATGAACTTGGCTGGAGCTTTAAATCTCAAATCATATTGCATTCTAAAGACAGTAGACTATGAGCTTTGAATCTCAAATCAGATTTTGTTGCGAGTGGATGGAGCAAACAAGAGTGGTTGGAGCAAACTTGCGAGCTACTTTTATTACGAGATTTCTTCCTTGAATCCATTGCATTTGAAACACACGAAGTAGGTTTTTAAAAATGGGGTGAATTTACAATTTGGGAATGATGAAGAAGGGAGAAAGGGAGAATGTATGAGGAGATATAAACGAACTGTGAGGCTAAATTTGTTTAACGTCAATTTTATGAATCGTTGGATTTATTGTTTTCCAATTTAAGAGATTTGATCACTTATAAAATGCATGTGGAAAACTAATTTTGAGTCTTTGATCTTTCTATTTGAACCATTTAAATAAGAAATAACTGGGGGATGCAGATTATTATCTTTTTGTCATATAGGCAGTGCTAATACTCTGGGCATCATTAAGGCATAGGAGATTGCCAATGCATCAGTGACGTCTCATCTTTCACAAAAATAATTAAAAAAAATTAAAGCATGCATTGCAAAGGCGTAGAGATTAATGATGCTTTAGTGATGCCTTAATGATGGCCTAAATTTTAGTAAAGCAAGTCCATTGCTGTGTCACTATGCCAATGCTAACCACCGTAAAAAATTAGCCATTTATCTTGTAGTGTATTAGATCTGATCTAATTACATTAAATAAAATCCAATTTTATTTAATCTTCTTATTAGTCAATCAATTAATTTAATTATTTAGTATTTCGTATACTAAAGGAGTATATCATAATATCTCAATGTATATACAGTGCATGTGTAACATATAATATAGTGTGCATAGTAAATGTGTATGTTTGTTGATGTTAGGATTTACATCTATGATGAACACATTCGATATCCGTATACACATCTGTTATTTATAAACTATTATTTAAATATGTATGCATTTAGTTATATATATTGAGGTACCAAATTAAAAGCACATGTTGGTTTTAAATAGAAAGAGATTAAGAGACAAACTCTCTTTAATTTGCTTCATCCTTCATTATCATTTACTAGAACCAAATCTAGCAATTCAAATGCCTCTTTGACTATTTAAATAATTAAATTTATCTATATATGTATATATAAAGTTTGCAACAAATTTTTTTTAGTTAGATAAAGTAAAAGCTTTACATTTGAAATTCAATATCAATAAAAATTTAACTTTAATTTGGTAAATAGTTTATAAGACAAACTTTCCTTAATTCACTCTTCATTCATTACCATTTATTAGATCCAAATCAAAAATTCAAAATGCTTTTAGTTAAAACTTTTGCATATACATACACAAACCAACATACATCAAAAACTTTTCCTCTTGTAATGGCGAATTTTTCAGTGATTATATTTCTCTTACTTCTTCTCTATAGAACAATGCACCAAATCCAAACTCTTTCCTCATCAAATCTCTTCCGTAATACTCATTACATAGCAAACTCACTTATGCTTAGGTATCAAGCTATAATGTCCCACATCGCCTAATATGCACGGGTGATGAATATAACCCAGTAGGCACCCTACCCATACAAGCTAGCTTTTGGGGGTGGACTCTACCTAGTTTGGTTCATAACAAATGGATCAGAGCCTAACACCACATAGAAAATGTTCAAAACCTGTTGGTGACATGTATAGGCACGTACGACATGTATGGGCGTGACATCAGTTTAACGAACATTGACATTGTGTAGGTGGTGTCAGTACAATAAAGCGACGATGTAGACATTACAAGCTTGCTTTTTGGGGTGAGTTCTACCTAGTCTGGTTCAAAATACAAGCACCATCACAAATCATGCTAGGCCAGATCTTAAGCGCCTAAAATCTTAGCGTCCTCCTTGGTTGCAACGCCAATCAGGCAAAACTCTATGTTACCCATATGGGTACTCTATTCATTTTGCCAAAGCATGTGATGAGCCTCTACGGTGTTTCCATTATGGACTATTTGGGAATAAGCATACTACATGTCCTCCCGTTCTATCCAATCCTTGATATCATTGCAACATGCCCCGAATCCTAAGGTTGAACATGGCTTTCATTTTACAGTTAACTACTTAAGGGTCAAGCGAGTGTTGGAAAAAAAACAAAAGAATAGCAAGAAAATAGGCATTGAGATGTTAGAGTAGCTTCTTTTCTACTTCAATATTTTAGTGTGCAAAGCGAAAGAAGTGGAGTTGTTGACTACCAAAGAGTTGACAAGAGCACATGATTCCGTCAACAACCAAGAAACTAAAATAGCAAACAACAAAAGGAGGACATATGGAGATCTCATGTTCAATGAATGGCATGACAAAACCACTAATTAAACTACTACTTATTCTCCTCGTTCAGACTCACTCCGCCTAGATCCAAACGTTATCAGCATGGTTCAACCCACATTCAACTCAAGTACATCATTCCTCAACTTCGAAAATGTAGCACTACAAAGGAGATAGACATACTCCAATGTTTCGACACTTTTAATATTTTCACACTATTAGCAGAGATAATGGACAAAAGAAGTGCCGTGAGAAGATGCTGAAATGGTCTTCGGTATGTTCGTTGGAGACATAACTATTTAAGAGAGTAAGCTCTAAAAGTGACTGTAGGATCGTGTAATATGAATATTATCTAAACTACTTGTGCAAAATATAAAGTAAGTAAATATAGCAGTAAAATAAAATGACCCAGAGATTTTTATACTGGTTCGAACTCTCATTCTACGTCCAGTCCCAGACTCCTTCTGGAATTAAACTAGCAACCCTCACTTAACCCGGAGGAATAGGTTTACACCGCCTGAGCAACCGAATAGGACTTTGACCACTTAAGCAACCGAATAGGATTTTCCCGCTTGAGCAACCGAACATGACTTTGATACAAATAAAATGTTTTCATAACTTTGTGTGTTCTTATTACAACACAGATTTGTCGAATGAAGTACGCCCTTCCTATAATCTTCTCCTCAAGCATGGTATGTATATTTGTGAGCCCATGAAGATAAGGAAAGTATATATTACTTTAGAAATGAAGAACTATAAACTTGATTTCACAAATTCTAAACAACTGAATATTTCAAGAGAGTAGAGAATAAAAGTTAAGTCCTTTGATCTTGAATGGAATGCATATATATAATGAACAAAGAGTTACAATAGTTGGCAAAGAGTTCTAACGAACATAAATGGTTGCAATTCTTCGTGGAAGAGATTCCTCTTTAGGAAGAATAAGTTTCTCTTCATAAATTTGAAAATATGGCACTTTTAACATGTTTAGTCGACTAAATATGATCATCTAGTCGACTGAGTTGAAACAGAAAAACATTAGTTTGGAAATGGCAGAGTTTGATCGACTGACCATGAGTTTTAGTCGACTAAGTCATGCAAAATATAAAAAGTTTATAACACAGTTTATTCGACTGACCTGTGTGTTTAGTCGACTAAGTTGTGCACAATAATAAAAACTTTATATGCATAGGTCAGTCGACTGACTGGATGGATCCAGTCGACTGATCTATGTGTTTCCAAAATGCCTGTGTGTTTTCAAATGTGCAGGTTTACTTGAGGATAGATTCTAACAGTAGATTCTAACTAAGACTCTAATAAACCATACTTTTTTAACATTTGATAATCCTTCTTCTATCTTGAACTCCTTGTCATGAATCAAAAGCATGAAGTCCAACATTCTCCCCCTTTTTGATTGATGACAACTTCATATGTGATAAATTTCAACAAAACTCAAAAACTCTATAACTCCCCCTTAATTCATGCTGGTATCTTGTAATCCTGCAAATTTTGTTAGTACAGTGCGATATTTTCTCCCCCTTTATCACCGACAAAAAGGAGAGAGATCTATATGGGATTATATTTGCATAATATATGATAATTTATAACATTAACAAAGATAAACCACACAACACATGCAACAATATAACAGACACTCAACATATAAAATAACAATAACGAACAATTTTAATGAAGTACTTAACATAAAGTAGCATAGGCAATAACACAAAGTAGCACAACCAATAACATTTAAGATAAAAACAAAACATACTTTAAGATATAGACCACACCAGTTAATGTCTAAATAAAAGATAGAAAGTAGCTTACTTTTTCCCATCACCACTTGAGCTTTCTTCTCCTTCTTCACCATCACCTCCAGATTCTTCTTCTTCATCACCTTTTCCTTCTTCACCGGAGGATGACCATGTGAAATGAGGTTGCGGTCCTTTCCTTGGATATGTAGGAACATGGACTGAGGTGGAGGAGGATGGACCACAAGTTAACACATCCCATATGTTGTTTAAGAAACCTTTGATACGATCGAGTTTGGAATCCATTTTTGTAACGGTAGTTTCAACTCAAGACAGTTGTCTATCTAGTATCTTTTGGTTTATAGAGATAATCGTGTAAGCTTGGCGTGCTTGTATATCCGGTCCAATTTCTTCAATCTCATGTACTTGTCGTGGAGCTTGAGAAGAAGAACTAGTTCTGGTAGTAATATGTTGACGGGAAGAAGGTTAAAGTTGTCCCGTGGTTTCAAACTCTTTTCAATGTTCAAAAGTTATGATTGTATGACTTTGGAAGTTTTTGGGAAGACCCATAAGACTTAAGGTCCGGGTGTTAAAGGAACCAACACTAATGAAGTCCGAGTCCGGGAGAGGGATTTCAAAATGGAGAATAAGTCTTATAATATAAGCTCCATAGTGAATGGTCTTCATGCGACCTTAGTTAAAGGTTTGAAATTCATCGAGAATGACCTTTGCCCAATTCACGGATCGTTGACCTCATATAGCATAGAGAGATTGGTAATCTTGCTTATAAATTTTCTCATAACTTCCAGTACGAGGGTTAATGGAGTGTGTAAGGGCACGATGCATGAGTCTTGCTTTTGGGCAGTGCCCTATTACCTTAAGTTCTTTTAAGTCATCGAAAATAAAAAGATGACTTACTCTATCTCGTTGATCCATGTCGACCTCAATCTCATATAAAATCTTGCCTTCTGCAGGACATTGTAGAATTCTTCCAATTCTAGAGATGGGTAAGAACATTTTGACTCCACACACAAGTTTCCATACACAGTCGTCGGGATTATGAATTATGTGATGGTCCAAGTTAAGATTGGCATAGAATAGCTTGATCAAGAGATGATTAATCTTCAGGTTATTGGCATTAAAATCAAGCAATGATTCTAGACCACTTCGTCTTGCTAAATCTTGAAACCCATAAGAAGCAAAATCTGGGAATTTCACAAACGAACCTTCAAAGATCCTGGAGTTCTTCATCTTACTAAAACTCTGAACATGAACATTATTGTTTGATGGTGAAGCACCACGGAACTTTAATGCACATTTTTCCTGAAAGCCGAGTCTCCTAGCATAAATCTTTTGTTCATAGTACATTTCTCATTGTAAGCTTAACGTTTCTCATTGATAATGATGAATGGCAACAATCTTATCATTGATAGATGGTGAACTAAAATATAGTTTCCATCCATGCTTAGCTTTCGGTGTATATCCAGTATGATAATTTAAGGGCGGTACGATAGGAACATGTTCATATACAGGAGTAGGAGTTGAAAGATTTGAAGAATTGGTGGATGGAGAGCTATAGTCAATGGATGAATATTGGGAGCTTTCTTGAGAAGACATGATGACTTGGTAGATGTAAAATAAACTTATTTGATATAGATATAAAAGAGAAGTAAAGACCAAGGTTTATATAGTTGAAATGCATGGTCAAAAATAGGAAAAAAAATTATGGTTAGAAAGTTTAAAACCAGAGAAAAATTGATGGAACAAAAAAAAATATGCTAAAATAATGTATGTGAAAATATAGTTTAAAAAATGTATGAAGAGAAATGGATTTCAGCCTAGTGTGAACTAATCATATAGCAAAATTGAAAAGCAGTATATTACCAGCCATGGGACTAGAGATCAAGTCCTAACAACCCCATTTTAAAAAAAAAATTAATATATATTTTTGAAAAATTACAAATATTTTAAAGATAAAATTCCCATTTCTCTTCTTAATTTTATAAAACTATTTTCATTTAATGGTTTTGTAAATATATCAGGCAGCTGGTTTTTAGAAGATACAAATTCTAATCTGACTATACCCTTTTCAATATTATCACGTAGAAAATGATGACGTATGTCAATATGTTTTGTTCGTGAATGATTGATAGGATATTTAGATAAGTTTATATCACTTGTGTTACCATAGAAAATAGTTGAGTTATCTAAATTAATTCCAAAATCTTGAAGTGTTGGTTGCATGTAGATGACTCGAGCACATGCTAAAGCAGCTGAAATATATTCTGCTTAACATATCGAGAGTGAGACACAATTTTATTTCTTGCAAAACCAAGATACTAAGGATTTTCCAATAAAGTGACAAGTCCAACTCGTGCTTTTTTGATCTGTCCGACATCCTCCAAATTCAGCATCACTGTATGACACTAACTCGAAAGGACATTCTTTCGAATAAAAAAGTTTGAAATCTTTGTTTTTGCTTAGATAACGCAATATGCATTTCACTGCTCGCATATGTGATTCTTTGGGATTTGCTTGAATTTGAGCACATAAACAAACACTCATCATTATGCCAGGTCTACTATCTGTTAGATAAAGTAACGATCCAATTATACTTCGATATAATTTTTGGTAAACACTTTTGCCATCTTCATCTCGATCGAGATGGATTGTTGTACTCGTTGGAATTGGTTTGGCAGAAATATTTTCCATTCCAAAGAGTTTAATCAGATTGTTACAGTATTTTTCTTAGTTAATGAAAATTCCATTATTTACTTATTTAATCTGTAGTCCAAGATAATATGATAGTTCTCCCATATGTGAAATTTCAAATTCTTTGGTCATTATATTAGAAAATTCATGACATAACTTATCATTATCATTTGTGGAACCAAAAATAATATCATCAACATAAATTTGAACAATTAAAATATCCTTTTTAGTTCGTTTAATAAAAAGAGTTTGATCAACCATCCCAATTTCTAAACCAGAGTATATAAGATAGCTTTTAAGACGTTCATACTAAGCACGAGGTGCTTGTTTTAGACCATATAAAGCTTTCTTAAGTTTATAGACGTGGTCTGGAAATTTTTCATGTAAAAATAGAGGAAGTTGTTCAACAGAAACATTTTCTTTTATATATCCATTTAGAAAATCACTTTTAACATTCATTTGATAAAGTTTAAAATTATGAAAACATGCAAAAGTCAGTAAGATACATATTGCTTCTAGTCGAGCGAATGGAGCAAACATTTCTTCATAGTCAATTCCTTCTTCTTGATTATATCCTTGTGCAACTAATCTAGCTTTATTTCTAATAATGTTTCCTTGTTCATCAGCTTTATTTTTGAAAACTCATTTAGTACCAATGACTATTTGGACACTTGGTCTTGGAACTAAGTCCCAAACTTCGTTTCGTTCGAATTGGTTTAGCTCTTCTTGCATAGGTATAATCCAATAGTCATTAGTAGAGGCTTCTTTAGCATTTTTAGGTTCAATGTTAGAAAGGAATGCTACATGGCCCATTTGATTCAGTTGGTTTCAAGTTCTGACAATTGAGTTAATTTTTTCAATGACATTTTCTACAGGGTGATCCGTAAAATCCTAGGAGGAGATCTTAATCCATTTTCATTATGAACAATGTTTTCATCTTCTTCAAAATTATTTTGAGTAACAGTATTTGTGATTGTCTTAGTCATTGTCTCATCATCCTTAAGACATTTATTAAAGATAAAATTCTCATCGAAGGAGACATGAATTTTTTCTTCGATTGTTTTAGTTTTTTTATTAAAAATTCGATAAGCTTTACTTCGTTCTGAATTTCCTATGAAAATTCCTTCATCAGATTTTGGATCGAATTTTCCAAGCTGATCTTTTATGTTTAAAATAAAACATTTTGAACCAAAAACTTTAAAATATGAAATATTTTCTTTTCTTTCATGAAAAATTTCATATGAAGTGTGCTTTCTTACTGGTCGAGTGGAAACACGATTTCAAACATAACAAGCAGTTGCTACAGCTTCTGTCCAAAAATGTTTTGGTAGAGTGCTTCCATTTAATAAGGTTCTTAAACATTCTTGTAAAGTTCTATTTTTTCTTTCTACAACTCCATTTTGTTGTGGTGTTCTAGGAAAAGAAAAACTATGGTAAATTCCCTTTTTATTACAAAAATGTTCAAAAGCTTCATTTTCAAATTAACCTCCATGATCACTTCTAATGTTTTTAATCTTTAAATTTTTGAAATTTTGAATTCTTTTAGCATAAATTTTGAAAATTTCAAAAGTACCACTTTTATTTTTCATAATAGTCCATGTATATCTTGAAAAGTCATCTACTATTACAAACACATATTTGTTATGGTTTATAGATTGAACTTGAGTTGGGCCACAAAGGTCCAAATGCAATAGTTCAAGTGGTTGTGATGTAGAAGTATTTTTCTTTGATTTAAAAGATGATTTTGATAATTTACCTAATTGACAAGCATCACAAACATTGTTTACTTCAAAATTCATTCTCGGTAAACCTTTTAGTAATTCAATTTAGATAATTTGTTTGTTGCTTTGAAGTTTATGTGACAAATACTTTTGTGCCATAACCAATGATCATTTTCTTTGGTTATTAGACACATATTTATGTTGTGATTTATATTCATATTTAACACACACACACATATATATTTATCTCTAATATCTTCAAAAAATAATTTTTTTCTTTGATAAAAAATGATACACTTATCTTCAGAAAAGGATATATTGAATCCTTTGTCAGACAGTTGATGTTTTAAATTTTGATCAAGCAAAACATTTGTAATAAGAGGTAAATTAGATGTACCATTATTTCTCACATCGCCTTTGCCGATGATGTCTCTTTTGGAATTGTCTCCAAAAGTGACAGAACCTCCATCTGAGTAAATAATGTTAGCCAACATATCTTTGTTTCCTGTCATGTGCTTTGAGCAACCACTGTCCAATATCCATTTTCCTCTCTTTTTAAATGGTACCTGCAAAAGTATAGAAATAACATTGGTACCTACCTTTTGTTAGGGTCCTAAGAGTTAGGTCTTTGGAAACCAAACCAAAGAGGGTTCAGAATTCCTTTTGTAAATAAAATCTTTATTTTTGTGAACAGTTTCTATAAAAGATTTTATGTATTTGTTTCTAATCAAAGAATTGTTGGTTTTAGGAACCCAAATCTTAATTGATTTAGAATGATTTGGAACTTTTGCAACTGATTTGGCAATAATATCATTGTTCCTTTTAAAATTATTATATAAAGAGTTTTTTTCTCAAGAATACTTTTGATACTTGTTTATATCCTAGTCCCTTTTTATTTGAAACTGGTTGAGAATTTTCGATAATTTTAGAAAGATTCTCTCTTCCTTTGTTAAAATTAGAGACACTTTTAGTAATATCATCTAATTTTGTTTTAAGACTAGAAATATCTAACTCCAATATTTTAATATTAGCTTTCAAATCATGATTTTCAACTAAAAGAGCATCATTCTTTTCCTTCTAAGTTTCTATTTCTTGACTTAACATAGAGAGTTAAGATGTTGTATTACAACAAGATTCTTAAGAAGTTTCAAGTTCTTCTAAAATTTCTTTCTTATTTCTTAACATATCTACCTTAATTTCAGTCCTATTCAATTTTTCGAGAATGTCTTTATATTTTCTTTTGATGTTTCTTAGCTTATCAAGTAATTCTGATTTTATATCCACTAAATCATTAAAAGTTAAATCACTCGTCTCGTCATTTATGGCCATAAAACAGACGGCTTGTTCAGAATCGTTGTCTGTGTCACTATCTGATGATGAAGATGATTTTGAATCATCCCATGTAACAGAGAAGGCTTTCATTTTGAATTAGTCTTTCTTATTTTCAAATTTGTCTTTCTTTCGATCAGGATAGTCTTTCTTGATGTGCCCTTTCTTGTGACATTCATAACATTCAAGAGTAGAATATGATGGCTTGTCGTTGTTATTATTACTGCTGAAGCTATTCTTGTTATTTCTGAATTTGTTGTTCTTTCTGAATTTCAAACACTTTTTGAATTCCTTAGCAATAAATGCCATATCTTCCTCATCTGAATCTGATTCATTCTTTTTTGCTTGGAATGCTATATTCTTCTTACCTGGCACTCGTACTCATTTTGCCTGGAGATTAACTTCATAAGACATTAGATTTCCTATCAACTCTTATACTTTAATAGTTGAAATATTGTTAGCTTCTTCGATTGTTAGGACTTTTCATTCCCACTCATCCGTTAAAGAGTTGAGGATTTTTGAAACAATATCAAAATATGAATATTTTTCTCCTAATGGTAACAGAGAATGATATATATCTTGAAATCTAGAATACATTTTATTCATTGTTTCATCTTGCTTCATTTTGAACTGGAACAGATTCTTGAGCATAGAAATCTTACTTTGCTTTACTTTGTTAGTACCTTCATGTGTAACTTTAAGTGTATGCCAAATTTCATAAACAGTAGTACACAGGCTAACTCTATTAAACTCATTTTTTTCTAATGCACAAAATATATATTCATAGCTTTGGCATTTGTAGTAGCATCTAGTTTTTCTATGTTAGACCGTTGTGAATATTTAGTAGTAGACATGTGATATTCCGCTTGAGTAATATTATAGGTTTAATAACCATTGACTTGCATATATGTTCTTATTCTAGCAGACCAATAGTTATAGTTCAACCTATTAAATAGTGGTGGTCGTGCAGTAGATTGACCTTCAAAAAAACTTGTGCCAGTGTTGTGTTCCATATTACTAAAATATCAGGTAACTGTGTTATAGTTATAAGATGACCAGCTCTGATACCGAATGAAAGTGACTGTAGGATCGTGTAATATGAATATTATCTAAACTACTTATGCATAATATAAAGTAAGTAAATATAGAAGTAAAATAAAATGACACCAGAGATTTTTATACTAGTTCGAACCCTCGTTCTACATCTAGTCCCAAACTCCTTCTGAAATTAAACTAGCAACCCTCACTTAACCCAGAGGAATATGTTTACACCGCCTGGGCAACGAACAGGACTTTGACCACCCGAGCAACCGAACAGGATTTACCCACCTGAGTAACCAAACAGGACTTCGATACAAATAAAATGTTTTCTTGACTTTGTGTGTTCTTGTTACAACATAGATTTGTCGAATGAAGTACACCATTTCTATAATTTTTTCCTTAAGTATGATATGTATATTTACGTGCCCGTAAAGATAAGGAAAGTATATATTGCTTCAGAAAGTTAAGTCTTTTGATCTTGAATGGAATGCATATATATAATGAACGAAGAGTTACAACGGTTGGAAAAGAGTTCTAACGAACATAAATGGTTGCAACTCTTCCAGAAAGAGATTCCTCTTTAGGAAGAAGAAGTATCTCTTCATAAAATTTGAAAATACAGCAGTTTTAACATGTTTAGTCGACTAAATATGATCATCTAGTCGACTGAGTCAAAACAGAAAAATATTAGTCCGAATATGGCAGAGTTTAGTCTACTGACTATGAGTTTTAGTCGACTACATGCAAAATATAAAAAGTGTATAACACAGTTTAGTAAACTGACCTGTGTGTTTAGTCGACTAAGTTGTGCACAATAAAAAAACTTTATATGCATAAGTTAGTCGACTGACTGGATGGATCCAGTCCACCAACCTTTGTGTTTTCAAAATGCTTGTGTGTTTTCAAAACGTACAGGTTTACTTGGGGATAGATTTTAACAAGATATTGTAACTAAGACTCTAATAAACCATACTTGTCGAATATTTGATAATCCTTCTTCTGTCTTTAACTCCTCATCATGAATCAAAAACATGAAGTCCAACATGCTCCCAGAAGCTTTACAACTAGAATCTTTGGATTCAAGAGCAGGTAGGGAGGATTCTGAAACCATTTCTGAGGATCTGATGGGAGAATGAAAGGAAAATGAGGTGGGGTTGGCTTTGGTGAAAGTTATTGATGATGGGGCTGTTTTGGAGAAAAAGTTGGATGGTGAGGCGTTAGTGCGGGATGTTGAATTTGATGAAGTGGTAAGGATGCTTACTTTTGATGAAGGTGATATGAAAGATGCAAATATGTTTAAGGAACATATTTTGTGATTTGAGAGGTGAGAGGATATTGCTTTGGATAGATTTTTGGTAGTGGTATGTGTGGTGGATGGTGGCTCGTGTGGGGTGGAAGGTTAGACAGGTGGACTGGCTATTGAATTAGGGGGACATGTTGCTTCTGTTCTTATTGATGAAGGGAGCTCCACTGTACGTAACAAATATTGGAAGAATGGGGATCGTCCTTTAGATGGAACACTTAGGAAGAATTTTATAGCTATTATTAATAGGGAAGGCTCTACGTTTGCAGGGGCGAAGGTTAGAATCTTGATGTAGATTCTCGGTAGAGAGCATGTGCGGGTGGAGATATTTCCAACATAGCGGGTAGACTTAGATTGTAGCTATATTCAGAGATTGTGGTGCAAGATTTTATAAGTTCAACTTCAATTATAGATGCATTCACCACCTCAAATTTTCAATCCAGGAGGAAGACGATTCTTCTTGGAGGCCCAGTAAGAGCGCACGGCTGTACTGGGCGCATTTAGCCTTGCCTACTAGAGCTACAGGCTCTAGCTCAGGTTCGGTTGATCTCTCAGGTAGCACTTATTGGCCTATTGTGTTGTCTTATTTATCCACTGGTCCATGTTAGATCTGGCTAGGAGGATGGGTTTTATCTTTGATATAGACTATTCTGATATAGAATATGTAACACCCACCTCTATACCCGTATTATCTAAGAGTATTACTGAGTAATACTGTCAGATAATACAGAGAATGAGGCTATATGGGGTACGTACGTGAATATTCACTTGGACTAATACCGGTACGTATTAAAACATCAAGTATATAACTAACATTTACATACACATTATCGGTCCAAAGCAATAGATACGTGTGCCTTTAGGTCAAAACAATACATAATATACAGTGCAACACAGAGAACACGGAGTCTATTACAACGATAGCATATAGTTTATATATAATAATGTTAAAAGAATATAATACAACTCAAACATCAGCAACCTCAGTGTAATGGTATACTATCAATATATATACAACTTAGTGGCTAAGTATACAATGAATTAAGTGTCTTTTAAATATCATAGAATATCCTAATATGTCTCCTCTAAGCCCATTAAAGAAAATGCTTGTCAAGTCGTCCATGTACCTAAAATGTCTCGGACTGACCCAAGTATTCTAAAATAACATACGGGTTAGACCATGTCTAATCAAGGATCATGAATAAGGGTAATAATATGTACAAGAAATTATAGTATGATATCACAAGGAAAGATACTTAAGTCGCCAACTAAAATGTCAAGAAAGATAAATGTATTTAGAAATGTATGTCTGGATTATCTATATAATCAATAAATATTTCTCAAGGCATCACGCCTTACAAATAACTCAATTTCATATGAAACAATCAACACTGATATCAAAAGATGTCATCACCTATATAGAAATTCATCGAATCAGAAATCACAGAATTTACACAAATGGGTGAGTCATACATATCTAGAAATCACCGCTAATCCAAAATAATCAGTAATGAGACATTCTTAGGTAAAGTCAGGTAGTAAAGACGCAGTGCCCACAATCTCTCTCAATCTCATATATAAAATACCAATATCAAATCAATAGAACTAATAAGGAAGATTTGAGCCAGCTCATAACAATATCCAAATATAATCAATAATAAGTAGGCCATATGCTTGTAAAAGATAGGCCGTCTGCCTAAGAAGGATACGAGGTTGACCATACTCTGGACACAGTCTCAAGTATAGTCTCATATATACATAATATATGTCTATCTACTATCCACATATCTACACATACATCCACATATACCAGAACCAGATGGGAGATTGACATCACGTTTGCTTGCTCCAGGAGTCACACATTGTCCATATGACATGACTCCTATAGTCATCAGTTAACATTACCACTCCCCTCTTGGTATTCTGACAATGATCCACCATAAGCTCGACAACGCAAAGCCACTTTGGCCACGACTACCGACGTGTGCCTCTATATGGTAACTAACTGCTGGCCTATGCGACACAAGAGGCAAACCAACCACCAATGTCGTGATGCGCATCGAATACCATAGACAACAACGATGTCATGGATCTGGGGCACGACTCTACGATCAGGCTGCCAGGGTGGATACTGGCCAATCTAGTTCACTCCTGAAACATAAAGGGAGTTGGAGAAAGGTAGACAGATATATAATGTACCCAAACTAATTGGCTAACAAGTAGCCTCCACCGCAGCGAGTTACACAAAATACCTCGTATTGAGTGTCATCCATGTGCAAAGAATAACTGAATAAATAACACAACTGCACCTGAAGTATATATATATATACCAACATTCACAAAATATAGAAAAATAATTTTTAACAAACAAAATCAAAATGTGAAATACTTATCAATTCGATAACAATTACTTTAAACTTACATAACACCTTTACAAAAAGGAGATAAAACATACTGATGAAAATTATAAGAGTGGCATGGTTCAGTAACTAATGAAAAGCACATGAAGTCTATGTTGGTCGGATTATCTTGTTGGTTTCTTTTTGGATAATAACCCACCTTATCTAGTGGTTAAGGATCGTTGCTTCAAACCTGGCAACCAATGGGTAGCCTCCTAGTTCATATGGACAACTCTATATTCTTCTTTAAGTTCTCAAGGCCTGAGAAGCTTCTACGTATACTTAGTAAAGATCCTATATTTATCAGAGACAAGCCTTTTATAGTCACTCCTTGGAGTCTGTCTGTTGACTGTGCCAGAGAGCAGGTACTATCTATTCCTATTTGGACCTACTTCTCTCATATTTCCTCTGTTTTGCAACCAATGTTAGGTCTAAACTGGCTAGCTAGTGCAGTTGGTAAAGTAAAATGTTTTGATGCTAACACTATAGCTAGGGATAAACTAGTCTATGCAAAAGCTTTGATTGAGATTTCCTCGGATAAGCCTTTATCGGATAATACCAAATTTAGAGTGACAGAGGATCAGGTAGTGGAGATAGTAGTTCGATATGGTTGGAAGCCAGACATTTGTACGTCCTATCAGTCTTTCGGCCATACATCATCTACATGCTCTCGTTCTTTATTTGTTGGTCCTCTCTCGGTTAGGACCCCTCTTCCTATGCCCCCAAAAATGAAATGGATCCTGAAACTCCACGACTTTCCTCCTCCGATGGCACCCTCCGACCCTCCTGTTGATCCTTCAGTGCCACCTACTATTCCTCCCATCTCTGACGCACGGTATCCTTTGTTTTTTCTGATTCTTCCGATCCTGGTGATTCTGATATTGTATGGCACTCTATTGAGATGGCTTGGATCCATGTACAATCTAACATGAGATATGACTCGGCTAGACATGATTACAATACTTTTGTTAGTGATGATGATGGTGAATCTAGACATTTGCATTACTCTATAAATGGTGGTGGTCTTATTCTCACGGTGGATGGAGCACGCGGTAAGCGGAATAGATCTCTACTCCTTGATGATAGTTGGGATATGAGATATTTATACTGTAGGGAACACCTGAGTTTTGATTTGGATATTGTATCTCATTTTGCAGAATTTTTGCATGCCTTAGGTCCTTCTAGAAGTGATTCTTCCTACTCCTAGGAGGAAGAACCGTTGTTTCCTTAGGTCATTTTTATGGCTGCATAAGCACCTTTGCTTCTCACCTGTTATCTACTCAAAGTGGAATGGACACTGTAAAACCATATATTTGTTTCTGCGCATGTGCAGTACACCTTTTCTTCATATATATACAGTGGCATGACTCACTATAAAGTCGGCTAGCTTTGCCAAAAAAAAGAAAAAAAAGCACATGAAGTCTTCAATTCATTTTAGGAAGAGGAATGCACAGGTTACTCAAATGGCAGTAACATGTGAATATAGTAACATGTATATGTACACAGTGGCTGATAGAAAACACATAAGAATAAACAAAGTTTAAAGCATAGGTAGAGTAATATATATATATATACACACACACACATATGTATACATGTTTATATGCACATAGTGCATGTTCAAGTTGATCAACAGAGATGCAAGCACAATAGTTAGGAAAAGTAAGAAACGATTTAACTAGATCAGGAATGGTGTAAAAGAACAAGGAAAATGCATAACTATCCTCACATATATGCATATATAAGGCTAGGTTTAAGGATGTGTAGATAAACAAGAATGCGCACACTAGTATGAATCAAAACAAATAGACATGTGCAACCAAGTTCGGATCAATATCAACAGAGGACATGCACACAATAATGGAATAGCTCATGGCCAGATGGAGTACAACTCATGTACAAAAACATAGTTAGTCAATAAGACAAGAAGAACACTACCATGCACACCGGTATAATGAAGTACATAAGTGCATAAGCCCGAATCAAAGCAATGCAATTGCAAAAACATAGTGACATATATCTCAATAATGATGCAGACAAAGTACAACTTACACATATGCACATAGGGAAAAGGCAAAGTGAAGACTGAAATATGGTGCGGCAATGACAAGCATAGGCAGCAGAAGTGTGTGTGTGTGTGTGTAATTTTGATTTAACATAGATTCGTGAGAAAGATCTCACCTTTAAGCCGCGCATTCTTCGATCCCTTCCCTTCTCTATACACACACACGCAACAACCACCACATAGCAACAACAAAATTCGTACTATAGCTTCATACATGCTTGAGAATATCCATATTCAAGTTTCACCTTTTATTTTAATTTATTCAATTTGCCTCTGTATTTTAAAAATGACGAGAATTGAGTTTGATAGCTTCAGGAGAAAGCTTTTAGAAACCCCCCCCCCATGATAAACGATGGTACGTATATATTTGTATTGAAGGAAAATAAATAAAGAGTTTGGAAAATTATCTAAGCCAAGGGCTATTAAATTTTGGGCTTGATTTCCTGTGCTTGAGCCTAATACAAAATGCATAATCATATACTTCATTTTTATATTTCTCTTTTTACTTATAATACAAATTTCTTTTTAATACAATTTACATTTCAATTTACTTCTTTCACAATCTTATATTATATTCTAATGACACTACTATTATAAAATATATTTTCACATTCTAACTTATTTTAAATTTTAAATTTAAATTTCACAATTTAAATCAATTATTAAATAATTTTAAAATCAATGTGTCAAATGTCTTCCTAATTCCAATTTAATTAATTAAATTACTATTATTAACTCAATTAATTATTACTTAAAAACCGGGTTATTACATAATATAAAAAACAAGGAACAAGAGAGGGTCACATCGCTTTGATCATGAGGTTCACTAGTTGGATATTAGAGGTTTACACTACATAGATAGATGTAATAAAGTTAGTTCATTTCTAAAAGATAATCATGTAGATTGTGTCATTGCATGAAATAAAAGTAGAACATCCCAATTTTCAATTCTATGCCAGTTTATAGGGGTTCTACTTTCGCAATTATGCATGTATCCCATTTAGGAGTAGCTTGGGAGAATTTTTGGTGGTTTGAAATCATAACTTTGTCAAGCTTATTCATTTTGTGTCAAATATTCATTCTATTCATCTTACCTTCTTAGATTCAAGTGATGATTCCGCATTTAATACCTCTAATGTTTACGGACCTCATAATAAATATGATAGAAAGGTCCTTGGAACAAATGTATAGAGTTTAGATCTCTTACCGTCAGCCCTTGGGTCATTTGGGGAGTTTCAGTATAATCAGGTTTCCTGGAGAGAGATTGCCTAGAGAAGGAGACTTTTCCTGTAACATCCCGCATTTTTAATGGTTGGATATTTAAGTAATTAATTTAAATATCGATGATTTATTAAATGGAAAGTCTAAAATCCAAATTTTGATATATGGTCGAATTAGGACTCGAGACCACTTCTATTTAGTCTAAATCAATATTGCAAATCAAAATATATATAAATATTACTATATTGAGTGTTATGATATTTTTACGATTTACATATTTTGTAAAAATATGTGCATTGTAATAACCTTGCTTTCTATGCTATATAAATAAATAAATTTAATTACAATAAAAGTATTCAAATTCGATTTTGATTATTATTATTTTGGATTTTTTTTACTTAATTGAAATCCATTTAATAAAAGACTTTTGTTTTAATAAATTGAATTAGATTGATAAACTCCCAGCAAATAATATATTGCAAATTGAATAAAAGTTTTGATGAATATAAAATAGTTTTAAGCATAAATAATTATTATTTGATTGAAATAGTTTAAAAATAAATTTACTTTAGTTAATGCAATGAATATCAAATAAAAATAAATACTATTGAAATGAATCATATTCTTCAATTATCGAAATACATTCAGTATAATGAAGTGTAAATTAAATTAAATCAGATCAAAATTTATTTACAAATGAAAGGGATTATTCAAAAGAAAAGGAGAAATGGGTTAATTAAACTTGAGCCCAAATTAAGGACCAAGCCCAATTATTCATCTATTCCCTTATGTTCTAGAAAACTCTTCCTTAGCCCATTCAAAAACCAAAACCCATTCTTGTTCAAAAACAAAATCTTGAACCCCCTATTTTCCATACAATGCTCTAATTCCCCCAATCAAACAAATCATGAAAGAAAAGAAAGTATTAGCATATAAACGACAGGGTCCTGCAAAAGGAAAACACGATGAAGGGGAGCGGGAATCACCATAGATAGTTGCTGAAATGGTGTGGATGTCAAGACTTGTGCATGGACATGGGTCTAGCAGTGACATCGGAGAAGGGTTGTGATGTGATAGGTTTGGCAGCTACGAAGGAGGAGAAGTGTGATGTTGTGTTGGAGACAGTGAAGGCAGGGCTTGATGTTGAAGGTGGGTTCATGCATGGGCTGCGGTAGTAAATTGGTGTAACAACCCACATATCTATCGATTCTATATTTAAATATTTTTTTTAAATATTTTATCGTTAGTCGGATGTTAGTCCGAAAAGCTACTTTTTGCATACGGTCAAATTAGGACTCGAGACCACCCCCATTGAGTTCAAAATGACGTTTGCGATCTTTTTGAGTGTAAACTTCGATATGTTTGGAGATAGTGAAATTTTCAACACATTTTCCCGCCTTTGACTTTGGTTTGGACTGCACCCCTTTAGTTCAGCCCAACCATCTTCCTCACTCTATCAAAACACTTCAAGCTTTGTCAAAAATGGTGGAGAGAATGGGAAATTAAAACTCCAAAGCTCTTGTTCATTCGCAAATCCAACAACCAACTCCAAATTCGAAGTGAAGACATTGACTCAAGCTTGGGGCTGTTCTTGCTTTGCTCTCAAGCTCCATCTTCATCAAATTCCGTGAAAAGGTGAGATTTTTGATCTCACATCTTACCTATATCTATCTTGGACTGTTGGGAATGATCCCCTATTGCATTTGCATCAACATTTGCATTTGGTTTGGATTGGATTGGCGAAAAACTTCAATTTTTAGCGTTTTGGTGATTTTTCTGGCCTTAAGTCGTTTCTGGCCTTCGCTGAGTCGTCCACGAGTTAAGCCTAAGTCGTAAGTCGTTCGCGAGTTAAGGGCTTAAGTCGCGCGCGTTGAAAAGTCACCGCCTTTGTATTTCTGTTCGCCTGGCTTGAGTCGTTCACGAGTTAAAGTGTTAAGTCGTTCTGGGTGTTCTGCCTTCGCTAGGTCGTTCGCGAGTTAAGTGCTAAGTCGTTCGCGAGTTAAGTGATAAGTCGTAGCTCGTATGGCTCTTAAGTCCTAGGTCGTTGGCTTTTAAACCGTTAAGTCGTAGGTTGCTGCTTCTACTAAGTCGCTAGGCCATGCCAACCCCGCTAGCTCGCAACTGTTAAGTCGTATGACCTTAAGTCGTAGGTCGTCCCCGACCTAACTCCACTAGGTCGTTCCAGCCTTAGCTCGTAGCTCGAATTGAAGCTTAAGTCGTTAAGTCGTTCGTTCCACTAAGTCGTTCAAGGCTTAAGTCGTAAGTCGTTCGCGAGTTAGTACTTGGTCGTTTGACCTGTTTTCCCCTAGGTCGTTCGACCTGTTCTTCTGCTAAGTCGCGTGGCATTCTCCACTTAGGTCGTATGACCTTATCCCTTAAGTCGTAAGTCGTAGGTCGAACCCCGAATTACTCTGCGTAGGCAATCTTATCTGACAAAGCATTTATCGGAATTTCTACTTTGATGGTTTTGGGATTGACTTCTTTGGACTTTACTCACGTCTTCGAACGTGAATTGATTTGTTTCTACAATCGTTTTATGACTTGTCATTTTAAAGATATATGAAGGTTTCAATACTAATAGTAAATATCAAAACTCTTTCATCAAAGCGATTTCAATACTATTTTAAATATCAAAAGTTCGTTTTCTCAAACCGATTTTCAATCTACTAGTATATACAAGCCTTTACTTCACTCGAATGAGAAATCGACTTAAACGACTTAGTAAAACGGGTGGTATGAAACGCTTGCGTTCACTTCGTCGGTTAGCTCTTGGACTTGTTCGATTGAACCCTTTTTGTGACAATTTCCTAGTGAAGATTTACAGCTTGTTCGTAAATATTTAAGTTAAGCAAGTGGTTATGGGACATGAAGCTAAACTCCTATATTTACTAGCTTGGTGTGATTGACACTTCCTTATGATCATGACGATCATTCTTGTGATTTAGACTAGCGATTGAGCGATGTCTCTTTGTCTACGTGGGAGACTATACCCCGATTATGTGATGTTTCGCCATCACATTTCCTACGGTCTTCGGGCCATTCCTGTGTGAAAATTTAATGGATAGCTTCCATGAGATAACTTCTCGTCATGTGTTTACGCGTAGGTGAGTTTTCATGCTCCCATTCATGTGTTAGGCCTCCCCCCTCTTTATGTGTTTTCTGGATTTCTGATGATGATTTCTGGAATTTTGTGCTTCACCAATTTTCATGATTTTCATTGATATGATATCAGTTTTTGTGCATTGGTGAATTCATGTGTTATTGACTTGTTATGAATACAAGTTTAGGGTATGATACCCTATTTTATCTTTGAGAAGATTCTTGTGATATTGATTAATCTTTTGTTGATTATCATTTACATACTTATAGTAGTATGTCGCTATGGTTATTACATGTTCATGTCATGCCTTTTACTGTATACCATATCATCTGATATTTATAGTTAGACTGATCCGTTTATTATTTTCTTATAAATAATACTCGGGTCAGACCGAGATGTTACAGGTGCTTCTGCTTGACTTCTCTTCAGGATTATTCTGACTTTTGGCTAACTACCTAGATTAGTAGTTTTTGGATGTACACCTTTGAGATATAGACTCTATGTTGTGTACTTATTCTTTTGTATAGCACGTGATGCTATTCTTTTGTATTATCGTGGATCTTTCCGACCACTACTCTGATGTACACTTTCATGTGATATATATATTTATTCATATCTTCTTCCGCCTTTGTGATATGGATGTCTATGACTGATTTATGTTATGATTATTTCTATGTTTGTTTCCGAAGATTATATATAGCCACCGTGTGATAGCTTTGTGTTTGTATCGGTATGTCGGATTTCCTCCTTAAAAGATATGCATTCTATTCTATCTGACGTATCGATGCTCGCACAAAGAAGTTACATGGATGGTCGCCCTCCACAGCCTTATTCTCCGCGCTAATTGACAGCACTACATCGTAGTGTTCTTGGTTAGCGTGGGTATAGAGGTGGGGCGTTACAATTGGTTTGTGCGATTACGTAAAGTAGCAGTGGAACGTGGTTTTGGCGATGGTGTTCATGCAGGCCCAGAGGCATAGACCTGCTGGTGATGACTGAGAGTAATTGTCATTTTGAAAGTTCAAACATCACTTTTTTGTGTTTTTATCATTGTTGTTGATTGAATTGCTTCATTGGATGGATTATTTAGGACATTGGATGCGACTCTGTGTTTTTTAGTTAGATTTTATGTATGTTGGATTGTCAAAATGAAAAACAAACGCTGTCTAAATGCATTTTGATTAATGTAATTTATTTATATGTTATGTGTGCATTGTATGGATGATAGGAGTTTGACGAAAATTAACTCGGGTCACATGATAAATTTATAGCGTTGATTGGTTGATAAATATTCTTGGAGTAATTTTACTCCATGATTTATATATTTAGATGTTTTATTTATTTTCATGTTTTAAAAGATTATTGAAATGTTTTGAAAATTATTCAAGGGTTTTAAAATTTTATTAAAAGTATTTTATAAATAATTTACAAAATTTTAACATATTTAGAAATTTATATTTAGAAATCTATTATTAGTTTATTTACAACTAAAATTTTCTTTCAGTAACAAAACCCTTTAAAATTCACTATTATAATTTTATCATAAATTGGGAATTTTTTTAAAGGAAAAAATAAAATGTATTTTGAAAGTAATAATATTATTTTAAGTGACTTTTATTATGAAGATCATTTAAATACTTTGAAAAGTTTTCAAACCTTAGAAAAATATTAAACTCTTTTTGGGAAATAATCATATGGTTTAGATATGTTTTGTATAAATAAAAATCTCGTTTTATAATATGATTATTTCAAATATAGTATAGTATAATATAAAATGTTTTATTTCTAATTAGTTAGAGTATAAAGTAAAGATTTTGAATTATATTCTCTGGTTTGTATTTTGAAATAAACATAATTTATTTTATAGTTTATAAATTTATCTTTAAATAGTATTTTATTATAGAAAATTATGAAATGATATTAATAAATTATTTTATTTGTAAAGTAATTTATAATTTTTAAAATATATGCAAGTAAAGAATTGAAAATGAATTTTAGTATTCAAATCTTTATATTGATATTACATAAGATAAATATATTAATTACTATATATAAATATTTTTAAATTTTTTATTACTTTTAATATATAAAAATTGGTTTAAGATGTTTTATTACAAATATACATACATACATATATATATCAAATCTCTTTTCAAAACCATCATTGTATATTATGAAATTCTGTGTAACAACAAATCTGAATAAACAGAGTTGTAATATCGTATGGTATGAGACTTTTGGCAATATTTCTTTGGTACTCTATGGACTTGTTATATGGAATAATATTATGTGGAGATTCTAGGTTGTAAGGAATTCGAGTAAATGGATTAGTAATACCATTTGGTTTGGGACATTCCGTAATATTTTTATAGTTACTCCCATGACCCGTGATATATAATACTAGGAGGAGCGAGTGTGATATGTGAGCACTAAATAAATGAAATGTTAACCTTTGGAGGTATGGGATGCCGTTGTGATATTTATTTTATTATTCTTTGATCGTGGATGACACTCATCCAGGGATCGTGAGCTATGAATATGAGGTAGCTTATAGTAGTGAGCTAGGTAGTTGCCCAAGGTTTTATGCCTATTAATACATATATAGTCCTATACCAATGATATACTTCTAGTTATTGGGTTGGAGTGAACTAGGTTAGGCTAGAATTCACCCTGGTGGCCTGACCTCATGATCCGGCCTCATATCCATGACACGTTATAGTATTTACAGCAGGGGGTTATCTCTTAGCCCCTTATGTCACCAAGGCCACCAGTTTGTTACCATAGGGGGTGGGAGCCGAATCGTGACCGAGTCCTCACATTGACGAGTACACTAGTGGATATTGTCATGATTGTCGTTGAAGTAACTGAAGATTATAGGAGTGGGATTCGGGTAAACAACCCATGGAAGCTCCTGGAGCAGGCGGATGGCAATCAGTCTCTCGTCAGGGTCTTGTGTGAATGGTAGACTGACTTATATTTGTGCACCTCATATATGATGATGAGATATGATACCACCTGAGACTAATGTCCAATGTACAGTCATTCCTCGTATCCTTTTTCGGTGTGTGTTGCCCACTATATTCTCATAGGCATGTGTCGCCATATATATTTTCATATCATGTGTCGGCAACTATACTATTTACCATCGTGTGTCATGATTCATATATTTTGGATATATGAATGATTATTTAACACAGTTTATGAGATTGACATACCAGAGAATATATATTTATATCTATTTTGGGCATTGTTATGTTAGCCTTATTTTACTTAATTATTTGTTATATATATTGATGATGATTTAATGTATGAATGAATCATCCATTCGATATTATTTCCATGATTTATTGCTTGAGTTGATTTATATGGGTGATGACATTTTCCTACACATGGGTTATGGTTGATGCTATTTTTAGATGCTTTGGTGATTGTTGATGATATTATTATGAGATATTATGACATCTGCATTTTAGATATAGTCTAACCCGTGTGTTATTCATATAATACTTGGGTTAGTCCGAAACATTTCATGTTCTAGGATAGATGACCAGTATATGGATGTTGTGCATAGGTGGAGGATAGAGTATTATTGTATATCATTGTGTATTATATTACATTATGTATATATGACATTATTTTGTATATTGGACATACTTGTAATATTACTAGATATACTGGGAATTTAATATATGTGTTTGTATCTCACTAGGACCAAAATGCTCAAGCCAATGTAGGTGTTGGGAATCCGCCAGTAGATGCGGGAATGGTGTATCAGTTGTTGGCTAATCTTTTGCAAGCAGGAGCTGCTGGTAATGTTGGTGGAGTTAATCCTGTAGTTCCAGTTGGATATAACTATGCTAGGCTGAGCAGGATTATACCAGTTTGGGAGGAAAACCATTTGTTGGAACGGAGGATGATGTTGAAGTTGAGAATTGGCTCACCTACATTTGATTGAGTTTGGTGGATCTTGGGACGGAGAGCTTGTGTCTTAGACTTTGGTGGATCTTGGGAGGCTCACCTACATTTGATTGAGTTTTTCTATAATAATAGTTATCAGACTAGTATAGGAATGGCGCCTTTTGAAGCTTTGTATGAAAGGCCATGCAATTCGCCAACATGTTGGTTAGAGGCAGGAGATAGATTGGTCTTAGGTCCGAACTTGGTTAGGAAGGCATTAGAAAAGATTGAGTTAATTCAAGGACGGGTGAAGAAAGCTCAATCCAGGCAGAAGAGTTACGCAAATAAGTAGCATAAAGACCTAGAATTCTCTGTGGGAGACAGGGTTTTCATTAAAGTATCACCGAAGAACGGTGTGGTATGGTTTGAAAAGTCGAGAAAGTTGGCCTCAAGATACGTTGGTCCATTTCAGATATGGAAAGGATTGGAAAGCTCGTGCATAGAGTTGAGTTGTCGAGCAGTTTGGCAGGTGCCCTTATGTATTTCATGTGTCTCATCTTCGCAAGTTTGTGCATAATCCAATGGCTACTATTCCTCAGTCAGAGTTGGAGGATTTGGTAGTAGAGCCTGATTTGACTTGGTTAGACGACCAGTTCAAGTTGTAGCGAGAGATGATAAAAGGTTGAGGACCAAGACAGTCAAGTTGGTGAAAGTTCAGTGGAGCGACAATGAGAAAGACTATACTTGGGAGATAGAAGACATGATTCGAGAGGCTTACCCTGATCTGCTTTAATGGTATGTCTATATTAGATTTATATAGATTAGTAGCTAGCCAGGAAGACTAGTACGGTTGTTAGGAGTGGTTATAGATGATTGCTATGGTTGCTAATTAGTCCTTACTGAATTTCGAGGACCAAATTCTTTAAGGAGGGGAACCTGTAACACCCTTAATTTTTATTTATTTAGGAAATTTAATTAGAATAAATTAAATAGAATAATGTAGATAAGGAGATTGAGGTTGATAAATAAACTGAGTGGTCGTGCTTGTTTAAACTAAATGAACTTATAAATGGTTTACTGATAGCTAAATAAACAAAAGGGCATTAGGGTAAATAGCCGCCCATATTCCCACCCTTATATTATTCCCCTTAGCCATACACGTTCATTTTTATCACAAATGAAAATTATAACCGTAAGAAGTAAGGAGCCGGCCATTAAGGAGAAGAAGAAGAGAGAAATCAAAATCTAAAGCTTAGGATCAAGCTAGAAGAAATCAATCTCAATCAATCTTCAATTTCTTATCCAATCTAAGGTGAATAATAATAATTGCATCTCTATTTTGGTTTTATAATCATATATTTTCAGATTTAAGGGATAAATTCATTTTTATGATATATTGAATAATGATATGCTTGGTTATGATTTATTTGGTATAAGCATGATGGTTTAAAGGAGATATGCATGGAAAGATTATATGTTATGGAAAACATTATTTTGGGGTTGGGTTTCAATTTTTATAATTTTCCAAGGCGTGGAGAATTAGTTATGAATTTTCAAAGGAAAATATGGTTATTCGGGTTTATAAATTTATTTTGGAAAATATATTAAGGATTTGGTACTGAAATTTTGATATGTTAGATAACATGATTAAAATGAATTTTTGGAATTTTTAGGAATTCTTACTAAGTGATTTAGTATGGAAATTAAATTATTTTGAAAGGAGGACCTAAATGATATAATTGTTTTGATAATAGGAAAGGCTTAATTATTAAAAGTTATCATGTTTTTATATCTGAGAAAATGCGGCAAATATTATACAAATTATTTGAAAGTTTCTGACATCCAATCAAAAGTTTACAAGTAGGCAAGTTTGTTACAAAAATTTTATTTTTTTTTGTAAAAACAGCCTTTTGCTCAGAAAAAGGGGGTTTCGCCTTCTTCAGAAGGACCCTTTGACTCAGACCTTCCACCTCTAACCTATTCGAAACCTTCTACATCGAAACCAGTAAACCAATACATATGGTATCATTCAAATGGTTCGTAGTGGATTGGAGAAAGGAGGAAGGTAGGGTGTCGAAAGGTAGCTTTCGAAGGGGATGATTCCTTGGTTTCATTTTGTTTTAAAAGAAAAAAGATTGCCTGTTTATAAAAGGTGTTTCAACATAATCGAAACCTATGGTTTTGAAAGGGGTATTTCGAAGAGGCTTTCAAAAGATAGCCGCCGCCTATGTTTTAAAGAAGTAGCTTCCGAAAGAGTTACTTAGATTTTTTGAAAGCTTTCGGAAGGGATAGTTTCGACTAAGTCGAAACCCTTTTGAGAATTAATGACCTTTCGATGGTATTGAAGACTTCAATGTTATTGAAAGGTGCAGTTGTATCTATAAATACCAGGCACTTCCTTATGCTTTCAAAAGGGGTTAGGGGTTTCGAAGACAATGGTTTCAAAAGGGGTTTCGAAGCCAACCATCAATTGTTTTACCCAGATGTTTTAAGGCTTTTAAAAGGATGGTTTCGACACCATCAAACTTCCCCAATTCTTTTTGAAACAAAGAATAGTTTCGAAAGGGATGCTTTCACCTAGGCTCACTTTGACCCAAACTAATATTTTAAGTATAAACCAAATGCTTTCGAAAGGAGAACTTTCAACAGTTTCATAGGGTAACCTTCATTGGTTTCAAAAGAGTACTTTCAAATGATTTCGTAGCTATGCTGCTATACTTAGATGATGATTCTTTAACATGGTCGAAAGGTTTCGAAAGAGATGTTTTAAAGTATTCTAAAGGCATGAGCCTAATGTTTTAAAGATGGATTTTTATGCTTTCGGAGGAGGTCATCCTATGAGGTCGAAGGCAAAGGATTCGAAGGTGTCGAAAGGTTTTAAAACCCGAACTTAAATTTTCAAAGGAAAACCCATTGCTTAAATAAAGGAGTTTTGAGAGGATTTTAAGCAGGTAAATTTGAAGAAGTATTGCCTTGATAAAAATATAAGTTAAAGGGATTAACTATGTTTTATATGAAATGCATTTCAAGGACCTTAAACATACAAGAGTGGTACTGTTAAATTTTTATGTTTGCTTCTTCAAATATGAATGTATTCACTTGATAAAGAACCCATAACTGTATTTTGGGGAAAAAGGGGTAGAAGAACCAACTAGGTTAACCCAATATTGAATATAGATTGATTAAACTCTTGAATGAGTAGAACTGCATCCAGGGAGTTAGGGGGACCAAAATATAGGATGCCTAAACTTTGAAGTTGTCCAGGAGATAGGTTTATAGTAAACCCATGAAAAATATGATTAAGTAGTTATTGGAGGTAACCAACATGTTCATAGTAAACCCATGAAAACTATGTAACAAGGACAGTTAGCAGGGGCTAATTGGTTTGTAGTAAACCCATGGAAACTATATCCGGATTATGAATTGACATCAGTTAATAGGTTCCTAGTCAACCCATGAAAAAAAGGATAAGAAAGAAGTTAATGGATGCATCAGTAGGTTCTTAGTCAACCCATGAAAACAAGGTTAAGAAGTGAGTTCTAGATAAATCCATAGGTTCTTAGTCAAACCATGAAAACTAGGATAAGAGATTATGGGATGACTAATAGGTTTAGGGGGACCCATGAATTAATTAAGTTAATTGGCAGGAGCCTATAGCTTCTTAGTGATCCCATAAAAACTATGAAATAGGATTGAATGTCCATGTGTAATGAGAAAGGTTATTAGTAAACCCATGAAAACTGATAGGTTAATAGTGACCCTAGAAATTGTAATTATGACAGGGTGTCAATTTAAACTGGGATGGGAAATCCAAAAATGTTTTTATGCATGCATATCATCGTATGTTTTTAACCATTGTGGATGCAGCAGCAAAGTATATGGTTTTATAAAGGTTTTAGGATACTTGTGAGGGGAAAACCCGTTACGCTAAGCGACGTGGCCTCACTTGATATCTAACAGGATTGAGATGTTAAATTATTATTCATACCAGGCTTCATATTTGACCCGAAGTTTTTGTTTTCCCCATAAACTCTTTGGTACTTAATTGATTTTGAGTAGTTTGAGATTTAGGGGTTTCAGATTCTCTTCTTAAAGGAATAAAGCTTCCAGAGGCGTGCAGGAGGCAGTTAATTATTTAGAGTTATTTTTTGCCGCTGTGTATTTTTGTTGTAAAGGCAGATTTATTAGCCTTACTATATACTCTGATCTACCAAGGGGGCATCTTCATATATCACTCTTAGCGTACGTGTAGTAATTATATTTGGCTGAACGTGGTTAATATTTTTGGGATTATGTAATGAACATGAAATATTTTAAATGGAATGTGGAAATGTGTTTTTAATTTGTTAATTTTTTCCCATTTTATATGATTCGTGTATCAATGTATCTAGCACCGCCGTATTTGCTCGCCGAGGATTAATAACCATGGATGACTGCAACATCCGTAGCCGTTAGTTTTGGGCCTCCAAGTAGGGGGATGTTACAACATATCTAGAAAATCAAATGCTAAAGAAAATCCTGAAATTAAATACAACTAAATGAAAAAAAATTAAACTAAGTGAAATAGCATTGTAAATGCTCGCTATTCCATGCCCTTAGGAGTGTGACACCATCAACAGTCGCTAGCTTGAAAGTTCCTTCTCCAAGCCTCTATTCAATGAAATATGGTCCTTCCCAAGTAGGATTCATATGCAATGGGATAGAACCTTCTCATTGAAAAAGTCTAGAGATTCCAAGAGGAGATCTCTATTCGTTCTAGGATCTTAGTATGTCACTCGATGAGAAGGAACTTCGAGTTCATCAGGAATGACGGCTTCAGAGCCGTAAGCAAGGGTGAATGGAGTATGGCCAGTCGTAGACTTATAAGTATTTCTATAGGCCCATAATGCTATTAGGAGTGCATCCACCAATTTTCCTCTAACCTTTTCCAAACGCTTATTCAGAATGGACTTTATGATTTTGTTCATAGGTTCAACTTGTCTATTTGCTTGAAAGTGAGCAACTGCTGCAAATCTCTTTTCAATATGATGCCGACGGCAGAAGTCTTTGAATTCAGCACTGTCAATTTGGGTTCCATAATCAGTTATTATAGTTCGCAAAAGACCAAAACGACCGATAATGTTCCAGAAGATGAAGTTGATTACTTTCTTTGCTGTAATCATGAATGGCCATGGGCTGACCATTTGTATGATTTCTGTTGGCAGAACTCTCAGAACTTTTGTATACACGTAGCAGTTGTCGCATCGCCTTGCATAATCAATGGCATCTCGATTTTGACAGTCAACCAATAATACCCGTAACTGAGTATTTTCTTTGCTAGGGCTTGCCCCCATATGTGATCGCCACATTCCCCTTCATGAACTTCCTTTAGGACTTGTTTTATTTCATCATGAGTGAGACACTGGAGCATAGGGATGGAAAATCCCTTTCTATACATAACTCCTTACCGAATAATATATCGTAAAGCTTTGTGAAGGACTTATCGTTTTTAATTTCTCCATTCGAGAAGAACTCCATGTAGCAAATAGTCTTTAATTAGAGTCATCCACGACTGCTTCTTAAGCATCATTTCTAGTACCCAGTCAATTTCTATTAGGTTTATGCTTGGAGCATTTAGTATTTTGACTGGGACCAAGCCCATTTTTTGCGCATCCCCGGTGCCAGCAAACTTTGCCAATGAGTCTGCCCCTTTTTTTGATCTTGAGGAATGTGTATAATATCATAGTATTCAAAGTCAGTCAACAGCTCTTGGACTTGGGATAAGGTACGAGGCGACTCGTTGTCCTTTAGCTTGGTAATCTCCCCTTACTTTGCATACAACCAATTGTGAGTCGCAAAAGATTTCAAGAGATTTTATCCCTAGTTCTCTGGTGAGTTTAAGTCCAACAATCAAAGCTTCATATTCAGTTTCGTTGTTTGTCATTGGGAAATCAAGCTTTAAAGCATAGTAAACTGATTGATCCTATAGAGTTACTAGTAGGACCCCAGCTCCAGAACAATAATCATTGGAGGCTCCATCTGTTTACATTTTCCATAGTATGATTGGGGTTTCACCACTTTTTGGGAAATCATCTTGTGTAGTGAATTTTGCTATAAAGTCTGCCAGTGCTTATCCCTGGATAGCTCTTCAAGGAAGATAAGTGATGTCAAATTGGCTTGGCTCGAAATTCCACTTGAGTAACCTTCCAGATGTCTTAGGTCGTTGTAAGACCTATTGTAATGGCTGGTCAGTGTAAATATTGATATGATGAGCCTGAAAATAGGGGCGGAGCTTTCATGAGGCAATCAACTAGAAATATGCCAAATTTTCTATCTTCGGATAGTTCATTTCAGCTCCTGTTAATCGCTTGCTAACATAATAAACCAATCTTTAGATTCGATTCTCTTCACGAAGTAATGCGGCACTTATAGCGTGTACCAACACGGCCAGGTAGATATACAAGTCTTCATGATCCACAGCTTTAACAAGATGGGAGGTCTCTCTAAGTGGTTCGCCAAAGCTTGAAATGTGTCTTTACAATCCTGTGTCCATTCGAAATTACTTTTCCCTCTCCTAATTAAGTCAAAGAAAGGAATGCATTTAGCGATAGCTCTGGAAATAAATCGACATAAGGCGTCAACCTTCCCATTCAAACTCTATACTTGTTTGATAGCCTTTGGTGCTTGAATGTTGCGAATAGCTTAGATCTTCTCAGGATTGGCTTCAATTCTATAGGCACTAACAATGAAACCCAAGAACTTTCCTTATGCAATGCCAAAAGAACACTTCAAAGGATTGATCTTCATTTTGTAATATTAGAGGATATAAAACATTTTTGCCAAGTCTCTAATGTCGTCACTAGATCGTCATGACTTCACGAGCATATTGTTTGTGTGTGTACACCTCCATCGTCTTTCCGATATGATCTTTAAACATTTTGTTGAGTAGACGTTGATAGGTCGCTCCAACTTTCTTTAATCCAAATTGCATAACCACGTAACAATATAGTCCAACATCGATAATGAAGCTGGTGTGCTCTTGATCGGGAATGTGCAATGGGATTTGGTTATATCCAAAGTACACATCCATGAAAGATAGCAGTTTGTGCCCTGCGGTTGAGTCTTCCAGCTGGTAGATCCTTGGAAGGGAAAAACCGTCTTTCGGGCATGCCTTGTTTAAGTCGAAGTAATCAATGCATGTCCGCTATTTCCCATTCGCCTTTATCACAAGTACATGATTAGATACCTAATTAGAGTAGAGGGCGTCGCGAATGAACCCATTGTTTTTTAGCCTATCCACCTCCTCTTTAAGAGCAGCAATCTCCTCGGATCCATTGCATGCCTTTTTTTTCATCGAGACATACCTCGGGTCAATATTCAATGCATGGCTCGCAATGGCAGGTGAAATCCCATGCATGTCAGAGTGAGTCCAAGTGAACATATCGAGATTCGCTAGGAGAAATCCAGCAAGTTCTTTCATCATCGGGGGGCTGAGCTGCGATCCGATCTTTAGGACCCGCGATAGGTTGTCTTGGCTAACCATGATGTCAATTATCAGCTCGGCTAGTGCAACCTTGGTCTCTTTAGGCTCCTCCTCCTCATCCCTTGGATCTATGCCTCTATAGAACCGATTGTAGCACCCGAGCTAAGGCTCAGCCGTTAGTTGTCAACCTTCGGTGGCTTGGATGCGAAGAGATTTGGCCATACCCTTACATTCTCCTTTCGTTGAGCATCTCTCAATTTAGCTACATTGTAGGCACGTCTAGTAGCTTGATGGGGCCAATCATGGCCAAAATGACCATTGGGTCGATCGTGGGTGCCTCGACCTTGTCTACATCTCTATTTTTGAACACAATGTCATCCGTCATTGTACGTTGCTATTTTGCTAGAGTTCCATTTCAGTATTTGAACAAAATTCAAAATTCACATGCTTGTTTGCGCTAGCGTAGCGCTTTATCTCATGCCAAATGCAGTGCTTCGACTACTGTGTTGATCACCAACCTTCCACCAATTCGCGTAGGCTCCTTAGCTCTATGTGGTGCTTGTCCTCGGTTGGGGTCGGATGTCCCTTGCCCGCCATCCTACGGGGCTTTAACAAACTATTGTAACTTTCTTTCACAAATCAGTTTTTCAATAATATCCTAGAGATGCTTGCACTCATTTGTACTATGACCGTAACGTTTGTGAAATAGACAGCACATTCCGGTTTGTTTTTGCTTCTCCGTTGATTCTTTTGGCAGTGGCTTCATGTACTTCATGGTATTGCAGGTAGACAAATAGACATTCTCTAGTGATCTATTCAGTGGCGTGTAGGTATTATACTTTGAAATCCTAGGCTTTCCTCTTCTAGAATCCCTCTTTCGTTCTCGGCTCCTATCTCCACCTTTCTTTTACTAATTTGGTTTATTCTGGACATTCACTTGAACTTTCGCAGAACTTTCACCTGACTACTTCACTGCAATGTTACTTTGTACACCCTCTCCACTTGGTTCTACAACATTATTCTTCCTAGAGCATCAGGCTTCCGCTTTCCTTAAATACTGAGCCAATTTTACAAGAAAATCTCCAATGTTGCGGGTGGCTTGCCAGCTAACCAATCATCAAAATTAGATTTTGAATCAATCCCTCTTGTTACCACCATCGATATTGCAAGGACATTCAGATTACTGATTTCTATGATGGCTGTATGGATTCTCTCAAAATAATCTTTCAGCGATTCTCCCAAAGCCTGGATCATGCTGGATAGGGACATTACATCTTTGGGTGAGTTGCGTGCGTATGGAACTGCACCACAAAATTTGTTGCCAAATCATCAAATCTAGAAATCGATCGTGGGGGTAATCTCATAAATCACATCATTGCTATTCTAGAGAGAGTAATAGGAAAACATCTACACTTGGTTTCATCATCTGCTCATGCGAAATCCATCATCCATTCATATCTTATGATATGCTACCTAGGTTTAGTCTTTCCCTCATAGGCAGGCATCGACAGAATACTGAACCACCTTGGATACTCGGTATGTAAGATATTATCAGTAAATGGGGTATGGCTTCTTGAAATCACCAAATCATCGTTAGTTAGGCCTTGGCTTTCCCTTACTAGCTGTCTAACCATAGCTGACAGGTCTGACATTTGGATAGTCGGAGCCAAGAGGTAATCATGCTCTACCTCACGGGAATGGTCCAGTCGATCTCTACGGGTGTTCCATGCCTTTCTTGCTCGACATCCTCTCGATGTACATCACATGTGTTTACTCCGTCATCGTTTCAAGGAGGTATCTGGTCAGCATTTGCTTGAACTTCAGCATCCAGATTGATCGCGGCATCTTCGGTATGTAACCTTACTATCACCGGTCGGAATCGTCTGTCCAGAGCAAGATCGGCACCGATCGTTCTAGATGGATCGACACCGATCGTTGTCTCTCTATCTGGAATGATCGACGAAAGGCGGGTAGATGCTTCAGTGTTTTATCCGTCCATTATGCAGCATTTGTGTCTATGATAATCATCAAATGAACTAGAACTCTCCGATGTAGAGTATGGGGTAAGGTCCCTTCTTGCTTTCCCATGCTGCTGCTGACTACATTGGTTCATTAGATCGATATTGACTTGAATATTTCGATTCAATTGTCGATGGCTGTCCACTACTTCTCTCATTAAATTTTGGAATTTAGCTCTTGTAATGGAATCAGCTAGATTTTAGACATCAACTGGGTTAGCATTCTCATCCACTATTTGATTGCTCTGGCTTCCTTGTTGGATATTAGTGTTTGCGTTTCCTTCTACGTTCTGAGAATTAGATCTGGTATTCCTAATTATTATTAATACTTTACTTAGACTTTTACAAATCTGAATTGAACAAGCAAGCTTCTTGAAGATAACTATGGATCTCCTTTGGGGGATTAATGCAACCCAGTAGTAAAAAAAGGATCTAAACAAGCTAAAAATCAAGCATTATCGTTGAAAGAACCAAAATGTTTGCACCAAAATTGGGCACAAAGACTTAAAAATAGAACAGTAGAGAAATAAATGAAGAATATCAAATTAAACAGAGAGGATAAGTCAATATGCAATCAAAATTAAGCAGTAACAAAGACATAAAGATTTATAGTGGTTCGACATTGTATGCATGCGGCCACTTTGAAGAATTTGTTTTATTTACTTGCAAATCTGATTACAATGAAGTAATTACAGTATCACTTGATTACAATGGAGTCCAAAGAAAGCGAGAAGCGTAAAAGTCCTTTAAAGAAAGCAAGAAGCTTGTATTTATAGGTAAAGATGATGAAATATCTCGCTGAAAATTCGGCAGAAGACTCTCTAGATCCGTAAAGGCCCACCGGAATGATCGCAAGTTCTAACACTTAATTTTGAACGATCGGTACCCGATCATTAGTTTTGACATAATGGTGATGCAATCGTTCTTGGTGACTTTCCCATATCTCTATTGTATACTCCCAAAGTTTGGTGTCATTTTGAGCTGTAGTTTGTGAGATATTAACCAATCATCATCAAGTTGGTGCATTTGGCTAAATTTGTACGATCATTCATGAATGGTCAGTGCTAATCCTTTAAATTTGTTCATCTCGACATGCAATCATTCCGAGGAACTCCCCTCTCTAATATATTGATGCTTTGAAAGTAATACAAGTTTGTTTGAGTTGTAGATCTTGAGATATTGATCATTCAATGTCAAACTGAGCTATGGAATCTATACAATACGATCAATAGTATTGAATATGGATCATACCTATTCAGGGAGTAGTGAACTTCCATGCTCTAAGTGTTTTATTGTGTTTTCCTTTGGCTTCCGCATTACTACGGGTTCATATTATCATTTAAGCCTTATCTCTAGGCTTCGTGATCGTTAATCTAATACATCGATCCTAACGACAATTGAGTCTATCACGTCCGATTGGTCTAGATATAGTCAGGCAAAAATGCTGGATAACAAATATAAAGAATAATCAACATGGCTTTGAAGACTCTCGCCGGTTTAAGTTTGGCAACCTACTTAGATGAGCATCTACATCTCTCGTATTACCAATCGTAGCATCGTCCCATATTACTAATGAAGGCAACTAATGTTCCTAAACCTATTATTTGTGGCTCAATAAGTATAACTTTTTTTTGTCTTATTAACTCTACCTCGAATATGAATCATGGTGATGAGCATCATGATCTCTCTCTAATGGTACAACCGAGAATACTGACTTTTAGACTCCATAAACCATTACTAGTGGTGTTTGTGCCAACTATCTGATAGAGCTAGTGGTGTTCTTGTGGGCAATTATGTTAATGAACTATATAAATCACTTGACTCTTCTGTATAAATCTTGTTAAAATGAAATTACATTATTTTGGTTTTTGTGTCTATTGTGTATGTTTATATTTATAATTAAATGTTGACGTTTATATTTTACGTGCACTAGGAAATCCCTAGGATTAAGTACTTAACCGATATCAGTTAGGAATGTGTTTGTAACTATGAATAATGAATTTGTGTATATAAATAAATACTTATCCTTGAAATGTTCCTGTAAAGTTGATTCGAGAAAGGAATATCGGGCCATTAGCGAGAATAGTATAAGTAACGTTCTTTATATGATGGACAATGACTTACTGATGATCGTTGGTGACATCAGTTTGTTACGTACTTGTAGTCATTAAGGATCAACTATAGAAAGACTCGTCAAGGTTCTTCTATTGGTTAGTTATATTTAAGAACTCTTGATATATTAAAGTATAATCAATATTGTGATAATATATATTATCACAAAAATAACGATACATTAAGCATCGTTGTTGTTGTGATGCACTAAATATCACTACTATATAAAGGCCGGTGGCAGTGGCAGCAGATAAATTCGGTAAATTTCAAAAAAATTCCCTGTTTAAACCTTTATTGGACCAATAAAGTTAAATGAATTTATCACTACTATAAATGTTGTTTTCTGATGCGTTTTTGGTATCGTTGAATTTTTAGGGACACTAAAAATGCGTTAGAAAAATGAGTGTCACTAAATAGTTTGGCATTGTTAGGACATCACAGAATTGACATCGCTAATTTAGCTACGCCATTGTGACGCATGCTGTGAATCAGGAAACTTCCATTTCAAATTTAGCGACGTAGATTTTTTGAAGTTTTATCTGCTCCCAACTGTGCACCACACCAATGATCAACACAGTTGATTCCGGTAAAGCCGACAATACACATTATCGGTAAATGGAAAAAATAATAGTTCCAAAGAAGCAGATAATATAATTAAAACATTTTTATCAAACTTTACATTTTCATGTTTAATAGACTAAGTTTATTGATGCTTTAGGAATTCACTAGCTAATATAGGCTCGTAATCATTTTAGATATGGTATCAACATGTTTTTTGGATGTGGAAATCATTTCAAACTCTATACATCATTGACATAAGATCTTCCCTAAATTGTGCTAAAGTTAATTTGCAGGAGAAATATAAAACATGAATACTGAATTAAAAACACATCGGTGTCCACAAACAAATCAGTTTTCAAGTGCATAGCTGAATCAAAAACAAATTACATCAGCAAGGCCACTTTATAAATCCTAAATAAATCCTAAATCTAAAAACTTTAATGATTTCATGAACTTGGCTAGAGCTTTAAATCTCAAATCGTATTGCCTCCTAAAGTGTGCCAACTACGAGCTTTGAATCTCAAATTAGATTTTGCTGCGAGTGGATGGAGCAAATAAGAGTGGCTGGGGCAAACGTGCGAGCTACTTTTATTAAGAGATTTCTTCCTTGAAGCCATTGCAATTGAAACATAGGAATTAGGTTTTTAAATATAGGGTGAATTTATAATTTGGGAATAAAGAAGAAGGAAGAAAGGGAGAACGTATGAGGAGATACAAACGAACTGCGAGGCTAAATTTGGTTAAAGTCAATTTCATGAATCGTTGGATTCATTGTTTTCCAATTCAAGGGCTTTGATCACCTATAAAATGCACGTGGAAAACTAATTTTGAGTCTTAGATCTTTCTATTTGAACTGTTTAAATAAGAAATAACGAGGGGATGCAGATTACTATCTTTTTGTCATAAAGGAATTGCTAATACTCTAGGCATCATTAAGGCGTAGGAAATTGCTAACGCATCAGTGACGTCTCATCTTTCACAAAAATAATTAAAATTTTGAAGAATGTGTTGCAAAGGCATAGGGAATTAACGATGCTTTAGTGATGCCTTAATGATGGCCTAAATTTTAGCAAAGTAACTCCATTGTCGTGTTAGTACGCCAATGCTAACCACTGTCAGAATTATCCATTTATCTTTAATGTATTAGATTCAATCTAATTAAGTTAAATAGAATCCAATTTTATTTAATCTTCTGATTAGTCAATCAATTAATTTAATTATTTTGTATTTCGTATACTATATGAGCATATCATAATATCTTAATGTATATATAGTGCATGTGTTAAATATAATATATGTGCATAGTAAGTGTGTATGTTGTAGATGTCGGGATTTACATATATGATGGACACATTCGATATCCGTATACGCATCTGCTATCTATACACTATTACTTCAATGTGTATGTATTTAATTGTATATGTTGAGGTACAAAGTTGAAATCATATGTTGGTTTTAAATAGAAGGAGATTAAGAGACAAACTCTCTTTAATCTGCTTCTTCCTTTTGTTATCATTTACAAGATCCAAATCTAGCAATTCAAATGCCTCTTTGATTATTTAAATAGTTAAATTTATCTATATGTATGTATAAAGTTTACAGCCATTTTTTTTAAAATTTGACAAAGTAAAAGATTTAGATTTGAAATTCAATATCAATAAAAATTTAACTTGATTTGGTAAATAGGTTTAAGGCAAACTTTCCTTAATTTACTCTTCATTCATTACCATTTATTAGATGGGGTTGGCTTTGGTGAAAGTTATCGATGATGAAGCTGTTTTGAAGAAAAAGTTGGATAGTGAGGTGTTAGTGCAGGATGTTGAATTTGATGAAGTGGTTGGGATGCTTGCTTTTGATGAAGGTGATAGGGAAGCTACAAACATGTTTGAGGAACATATTTTGTGATTTGAGAGATGGGAAGATATTGCTTTAGATAGATGTTTGGTAGTGGGATGTATGGTGGATGGTGGCTCGTGTGGGGTGGAAGATGAGACAGGTTGACTGCCTATTTAATTAGGGGGACATGATGCTTCTGTTCTTAATGATGAAGTGATCTCCATCGCATGTAACAAATATAGGAAGAATGGGGATCGTCCTTTTGATGGAACACTTAGGAAGCATTGTACAGTTATTATTAATAGGGAAGCCTTTGGTTTTGTAGGGGGGCAAAGGTTAGACTCTTGATGTAGATCCTCGATAGAAAGAATGCGTGGGTGGGGATATTTCCAACATAGCGGGTAGATTTAGATTGTAACTATATCGAGCGATTTTGGTGCAAGATTTTATAAGTTCAACTTCAATTGTGGATGCATCCACCACCTTAAATTTTCATTCTAGAAGGAAGACACTTTTTCTTGGAGGCCCAGTAGTGGCCCACGGCTATACTGGGTGCATTCTGCCTTACCTACTAGAGCTACGGGCTCTAGCTCGAGTTAGGTTGATTTCTCAGGTAGCACCTATTGTCATGTTGTGTCGTCTTATATATCTACTGGTCCATGTTAGATCTAGCTAGGAGGATGGGTTTTATCTTTGATATTGTTAGCACCAAAATTGGTCACTAACCTCCTTGAGAAAGATTATGTAGAGAGATTAATGAAGAAGATAAATTAGAACTGAAAATAATAGTGTAATTCAATGCCAAAAGAACAACAAAAACGAGAACACCAGATTTATAGTGGTTCGGCGTAACTGCCTACGTCCACTTTGAGTTTTGATATTTATTTCTTTCACAAGTAGTTAAATGCAGATACAATCCATATATTAATGACTTGGATACAAGTTTGAACTGAAAATAATAAGTCTTGAAAGCGGCAGAGTCTCCCTAGTGTTCTCAAAAAAAGGTCCCTTTCACTGTGCCCCTGCCTCTCTATTTATAGACGAAGATGGGTTGGACTTTCCTGGTGGGCCTAGTGGCAAGATACCTCGGCCCAAAATAAGTAACTTCTGTGTGCCGATCCATGAATGCCGAGCGGCAAATGCCGAACGGCAAATACCGAGCAGTGTCTATAAGCCGAATAAGGCAGTACGTTACGTGAAATGTATTGGCTGAATGAGCTCCGATGTCGATCGAGGGGAGATGCCGAACGAGGCTGAATGCCAGTCGAGACATGAATGTCGATCGAGACCCCGATGCCGATTGAGGGAGGGAATGCCAAATGAGGCTAAATGCCGAATGAACATGCTGTGCCGGACGGCCCTCAATGCCGAACGAGTGTGGAATGACGAACGAGCCTGAATGCCGATCGAAGCTTGAATGCCGAATGATCCAGTTGTTCCGAACGTCCCTGGATGTCGAACGAGCTTGAGCACCGACCGACCCAGTTGTGCCGAACGTGCTCGGATGTCGAATGAGCTTGAATGTCGATCGACCCAGTTTCCTGGTCAAACCTCCAAGTAACACTTGCCCCCCAAAGTGCATCATGTGGTCGAACGTGATGCGCTTTGAGTCACGAGTCCTCCGTGCTTTGCTTCGAGCCTTGGCTTAGTCTCCTCGATAGTATTTTCTCTTGAATACCGATTGAGGCAATGTATGCCGAACGACATGCTGATGCCGAACGACATACAAATGCTGAGCGACAGAGCTGATGCTGAACGAGGGATGTGCTTTGACCGGTTCTACCTGTCATGGTCCCTTCGACTTCCCTTCTTCCCCGTATAAAGGTCGGCACTTCCTTTCTTCTTCTCTTTTCTTGCTTTTACCTCCGCTATCCTGTGCTTACGAACCTTGCTTTTTAACAGACTCCAAAGAATTGACCACCCTTCCCTCCTCGAACATTGTACGTTGCCTCCCTTCTTTCCCAAATCAATCGAAACTAATTTAAACCGCGCTCCTTACTCCAGAATTCTCCCAAGTTTCGAGCCATTTACTAGGTAATGACCCGTCTCTTTAAACACTTACCCCTGGTTAATAAACTTAGCACGAGATTCAAGTTCGTGAATCTTTGTACAACCGTGGCGAAAAGGAGTCGTGTGGATGAGGGAATCGAATCGTGATTAGGATACGTTCTAAGGCTAGGTGGTGTGGAGGAAAGAAAAAGAGGTCAGAGGTATGTGAAGGAGGGAGTTAGTGGAAATGTACTGCTGTGGTTCAGCATGGTTCCTCCATGCCGAACGAGGTTGGAGGGAAGAGCAGAGGAGGAGTGGGAATTGGCTAGAATGCCGATCGACATATCCCGTATGACTTGCCGAACGAGTCAACCATGTCATTTGGTAGGGATGGAGGAAAAGGATAAATTGTTGTTAAGTACGGGGTGCTGAGCGTTGTGGCTTGGCGTAACTTCGGTTCGGCACGATTCGCCGCATGCCAAACGGTGGAGTTGATAAGTGGAAGGTTGTTGTTGTTGAGAGTAGAATGCCGAGTGATGCGGCTCGGCATGTAGGTGGTTCGGCATGACTCCCTTATGTCGAACGGTGGAGAAGACAGACGGAAGTATGGAAGGCCGAGCGATGCGGCTCGGCATGATTGTGGTTCGGCACGCCTTGCCACATGCCAAACGACAATGGTGGGTGATAGAGGAGTTGTGCACAATAGCAATGCTAGTCGAACCTAACGCATAGTTGACCTAACACATCCCATGCCTGAACATATGTTAATGAACAAGGACAGACTTAAACAACAAAGCATATCGAATAATCCGGACTGATAACTTCTGTGTTTTTAAACAACTGAAAACTTGGACTTAATCCTACTTAATAGTTAATAACCTTTCAAATGCAGTGATGATGTCGACTTCAAAATATAAACCGTCTTACGAAAAGCCTTCGTAGACAATCTTTGAAGATGACAATTTGAAGCTCAAACTTATTTCCTCAATCCAGTGTCTTTCCATTGCTTGGCACTTACATTCTACATAATCGCACTAGTTCACACACCACACGAGGGGGGGTGGGAATACTTATGTTGTTAAGTCTAATGTTAATTGTTTTTTAAGTATAGTTCAAACAAGTGCTTTGTCAGATTCAATCTTTAACAGAGATGTCTAGGAAATCTAGCTCTGCTACAATCTTGGATAGACTCAGGCCATCCTCCCGACCAGAAATTATAGGAACCTAAAACCCGTCAACTACCCCTGCTCAAGACTTACCGAGTCCTGCGACGGCGTCTGTCGAATTAGCTCCCGACGCTCTAGAGGCAGCAATTTTCTTAGACGACCTGATCGATTCCTAGGCCTCAAATATTAATGAAAGTACACTCCGTCGGATATGCTCTGTTCATGGAATCCCCTTTGATGACGTGTTAGTTCCATTGGGGCATGATCGTCCGCACTTACCCCCAGTCGGATATACAGCCTGCAACAGGTTTATGTGCTGGGTTGGCACCGTACCACAATTCAATTCCTTTCTTCGCGATGTGCTACAATATATCGAGATTGCCCCCTCTCAATTACATCCAAATAGCCATGCATTCATATACGAGACTTGCATCCTCTTCATGAGTGTCCTTTTCAGGCTTCCTACTTCCGGCGATATTTGTTACATCTATCGCTTCAAGAGACGGTCGGACAGCCCATCTTTCATATTTCTAGAGCCACATAGTAAATGCCAAATCCTGACTGGGGCATGGAGCAAATTTGCCCAGTACAAGCAAGAGTGGTTCTACGTGCATTGTCCTCTCGGTTTCGCCAGGAGATGGGTAGAAGGGAGTAAGTTCGTTTTCTAGATCAACACTTGAATTTGGCGAAGTCTGCATCTTTTCTGACTCTTTATCCACTTTTTCAGGTATCAATCCACGTCCCGAAGGCTATGGGTACTCTAAAGCTGTTGCAACTATCCGGGCCCTCCCCGCAGAAGATCGGGACATCAGATCTCTCATTTCAAATGAGTCACTTACGAGATTCGGGCTGCTAGAGGAAGGTCGCCGAATAAGCCTTCCCCAAGGCATCACTCCATCAAGACCCGCTTCGGGCAAAGGGAAAAAGCAGGCCAAGCCTTCAGCACATAACGCCCCTGACACGCCAGAAGAGGGAGAAATCAGAGAAGGCAAGACGCCCGAAGTACCGGGTGAAAATGTTAGTCCCACTCAGGACCCGAAAGTCGAAGTCCATGATATTGAGACGTCATCTTCCCCTTCCAAGGGAAAGAAGAAACTGACCTACAAGTTGAGGAGGAATAAAGTAGGTGGAACTTCTAAAGTTACTCTCATTCCAGTGGAGAGAGAACCTTCCCCCCAACCCTTAGAAAGTTCACTGAAAGGTCTATCGATCCTCACCATCCCCGATGATCTGCTCAATTATGGTTTCGACGACTCAGAGGCGCTTAAGCTTCATTCGCCCGCCAGAGGCAATGCAGGCGCTCAAGCCCATGTCCAGGGAGAAAAAACTCCTATTAGTAAAGATAAAGAAACTGGTCCGTCGGGGGGAACACTAGGACACACACGGACACGTGCACTTCACCCTACACTTCAATTTTAGCCATCACCCTGATCTTTTCTAACTTGTCATTATCCTCATTCTATGCAGGTGACATGGGACGCTCCCACGGATTCGATTGTCTTCACGGCTCGTCCATTTTTCATTATTCTGGCCAGGATTCGGGCATCGGCAAGCGGCGGGACAGAGATGACTCCGGAGACCGAGACAATCGCCCCCGAGAATCGACTTATCAAAAGAAAGCATATAGCCAGTCTTTATATTCCCGTGATCTTCCTTCTCAGCCAGAGCAAGGCAGAGAGAAGTCATCGCAGAAGGGGTCTCAATCTGATGTTCCCCGTGATCAATACTCTGGTTCATCAAGTACATGGCAGTCTCAGCAACATCGTAAGAAAACGGAACTTTCAAAGCCACCTCCCTCTGTTCCCGCAACGGATCCGACGATATCAAAGAAGCTGGCCGAACTTAAAGTTAAATTCCCCAAAATCTGCTTTGATGGTCTAAAGTTCCTTCCAACGATACATCACATTCCAAGGCATGTCAAACAGAGTGCCATCGCTTGCAACAATGACGTTTATGTTCAACATGACGCGTTTGTCCACCTAGTTGAAAAAGTCTCGGAAGTCTCCGTTGAACGTCAACAGAAAATCGACCGCCTGAAGCTTGAAGCTATTTTCGATAAAGATATTATCAAAAATCAGGATGAAGAGCTCTCTTCGTTCAAATCCCAACTCGAGGCTGCCGAAAAAAGTGCTAAAGATACTACGGAGGCCGTCACTCATCTAGAGATGACTCATAAAAAGGAAATTGACGAAGCGATCCAACACTGTGGGGCCCTGGCTTTAGAAAAGGACTCTATTCAAAAAGAAAAGGATGCACTCGCCCTGCAGGTTAAAGAGTTGAAAGAACTACTCTCTAAGGAGAAGGAAGAGAAAATAGCTGCTCAAGAGGAGTCCCAATGATACTGCAATGAGATTGTTGCTACGCGACTCTTGAAGGAAAAGCTCGACGATGAGCTCTCTAAGGTCGGGATGGTGAAAGATGAAGCCCGTGAAGAGGGCAAGAGAATAGCATCCGCGGAGATCAACTATCGCCTTGAGGCGGCTGTAGAGGCCGGCAGAGAGGAGATCAAATGCATGTTCGACCCGTTGATAGCCGAATACAACGTCCGTGTCCTCATGCATCGGGACTTGACTTTCCTTGGCGAGGGCTACCTTGAATCTCTAGCCGAGGCATGGGAAACTTTGATAAAGATTAGAAAGGTGGAATCGGGTGTCGAGGAGGTTGATGAGGATGCTTTAATAAAAGAGATTCTCAGGGGGAACGAGCCTTCAGACTTGTCTGCAGCAATGGACCTCTTTGGCAAAGGCTCTTCTCCATCAAAAGAGAAAAATGACATAGTTGGTCCATCTGGAACCGGGCCTTCAGCTCCTCCTCCTACTCAATCGGTTGATCGACCAGCACTTGATCCATTCGAGCAACACGTTGGTTATGATCCGAAAGATCCTGGCCTCGGCATTCACGTGTTATCCCCTATTCTAGAGGGTGAGACCCCTCGGACGGCTGAAAGCCAGCAAGAAACCGGTATATAACTCTTCTTCTTAAAGTTCAAAGAACTGTCGCTTTCGGTGAGAGGCTATTGTATTCTAACGTTCATCTCTCGTGATTTTGCGCAGGTCGTTCTGACCCTGATTCGTCTCCAAGGAGCGATGACGCCAAGGAGAAGATGGGGAAAGCGAGCGAGGCTACTCACGCGGGAGTAACCCCCGGTCCTGATGCTCAGGTGATTGGGGCGCTTGACGAGGACAAGTCTAAAACCTCGTCTCCCGCTAAAGAGAGTTACAAAATTGAAATCACAGGCGCTTCTGAACATACTTCTAAATTGAGTATGAAGGAACAACTTAAGGAAGAGAAAAAGAAGAAAGTTGAAATCAAGGTCGAGTCCCAAGTAGTAGAACTTGACGACCCATTGAACAGGCCTCTAAAAGTCATTCTTCCTGGCAAATCCAAACCACTGGATGTTCCTCCTCCCACTCCTGACACCGTTTCTCTGGCGAGCAAAATGTCCAAGAGAAAGCGCGTGAGGGAGGAGTCATCTGAAAAAATGAAGGAGGAAAAGAAGCTAAAGAAATCGAAGAAGTAGCCACTACACTCGTTCAACGAGGGTTTGCTTAGATCATGTAACTACTTTTACTTATTTATTTTGGTAGTCAATTAGACAGACTTTTGACTCCGAGTTTTAGAGGAGTGGTTGTATAACCCCATTTTGGATTAATGAATAAAGTTTAGTTTCTTTATCTTTCAAATGACTTCCGCTTTTTAGCTTTTTGTATAGCTGTGGTCGAAACTCAAGTTCTTGTGAGTTACATAAATTCCCAATCCACTTTCACATTGCTCAGAGATTCTTTGGAATTGTACATCTCTTATTTCACATTTCTGGTACTTAGAATATTTTTTAATCTGCATTCTGGGGACTTAGAGTACTCCAGTCTGCATTCAGGGGACTTGGAGATTCAAGTCATTTATGCTCTAGTACGCACTCTAGGAACTTAGAGTGCTCCAGTCCACGCTCATGGGACTTGGAGATTTAGGTCGTTTATACTCTAGTCTGCACTATGGGGACTTAGAGTACTCCAGTCCGCACTATGGAGACTTAGAGTACTCCAGTCCGCACTCAGGGGACTTGGAGATTTTGGTCGTTTATACTCTAGTCCGCACTCTGGGGACTTAGAGTACTCCAGTCCGCGCTCAGGGGACCTGGAGATTTAAGTCGTTTATACTCTAGTCCGCACTCTGGGGACTTAGAGTACTCCAATCCGCGCTCAAGGGACCTGGAGATTTAAGTCGTTTATACTCTAGTCCGCACTATGGGGACTTAGAGTATTCCAGTCCACGCTCAGGAGACCTAGAGATTTAAGTCGTTTATACTGTAGTCCGCACTCTGGGGACTTAGAGTACTCCAGTCCGCACTCCAGTCCACGCTCAGGGGACCTGGAGATTTAAGTCGTTTATACTCTAGTCCGCACTCTGGGGACTTAGAGTACTCCAGTCCGCGCTCAGAGGACTTGGAGATTTAGGTCGTTTATACTCTAGTCCGCACTCTGGGGACTTAGAGTACTCCAGTCCACGCTCAGGGGACCTGGAGATTTAAGTCGTTTATACTCTAGTCCGCACTCTGGGGACTTAGAGTACTCCATTCCGCGCTCAGGGGATCTGGAGATTTAAGTCGTTTATACTCTAGTCCGCACTCTGGGGACTTAGAGTACTCCAGTCCGCACTCAGGGGACTTGGAGTTTTAAGTCATTTATGCGCGTTCGCATGTCAAACGGAATAATGTAACTCCAGTTGTTTGTCACCAGACTATAAGGCACAGAAACATCAGTAATTCATGGAAAAGACGGCTTTAAGCCTTTATTAATGAAAACAAACTAAATCGTCTGATTACATGCTCAAAAAGAAACTAAGAATCAATGGAACAAAAACATACGGGAAATAACTGCACCTAAAACACGAAAGAAACAGGCTAAATATAATAACGTCGCAAATGTTCACTATTCCATGCTCGGGGTAGTGTCATGCCATAAACGGTCGCTAGCTTGAAAGTTCCCTCTCCAACCTTCCTTCAACGACATATGGACCTTCCCAGTTGGGATTCATACGTGATGGTACCAGGAAAACTCGTTTCAAAATGAGATCACCCACATCAAAGATTCTTGGGCGGACTTTTTCGTTGTAATATCGCTTAACTCGATGCCTATATGTTGTCGCCCTTAACTCAGCTTCTTCACGTTTTTCATCAACGAAGTCCAATGATTCCAACAAGAGATCCTGATTCGTCCTAGGATCATAATGTGTCATCCGATGTGATGGAACTTCAAGCTCCACAGGTATAACAGCTTCCGAGCTATACGTCAATGCGAATGGAGTGTGGCCAGTCGCACACTTGTGGGTAGTTCTATAAGCCCATAGCGCTGTTGGAAGTTCATCTACCCACTGGCCTCTAGCCTTTTCCAAACGCTTCTTCAATATGGACTTGATTATTTTGTTCATGGCTTTAACTTGTCCATTAGCCTTCAGATGAGCAACTGCAGCGAACTTTTTCTCAATGTCGTACTTTAAACAAAAATCTTTGAATTCCCTACTTTCAAATTGAGTTCCGTTGTCTGTAATGATAGTTTGCGGGAGGCCAAAGCGGCATATAATGTTTCGTACAACGAAATTAATGACCTTCTTGGAGGTGATTGTGGCTAAAGGTTCTACATTGGCCCATTTGGTGAAGTAGTCGACCGCAACTATCGCGTATTTTGCGCCACCTTTGGATATAGGCAAAGAACCGACTATGTCTATTCCCCAGATTGCAAACGGCCAGGGACTAACCAGTTGCATGAGTTCCGTTGGTGGAGCTCTCGGGATTTTCGCATATCTTTGACACTTGTCACATTTTCTTACATAATCTGCAGCATCCCGATTCACAGTTGGCCAATAGTGTCCATAGCGGAGGATCTTTTTTGCTAGTGTTTGTCCCCCAGTATGGTCGCCACATTCTCCTTTGTGAACTTCCTCCAAGACCCGCTTTGTCTTATCATGGGCAATGCACCGTAGTAAGGGGACCGAGAACCACCTCTGATACATTACTCCTTCCTGCATCACATATCGCGCGACTTTGCGAATGACCTGTCGTCTTTCGCTTCTTCTTTCGGGCAAATTCCCATTTAGCAGATATTGTTTGAATGGGGTTATCCATGACTCCTTCTCGATTTCCGTTTCCAACACAAAATCGACCTCCATCACATCTATACTTGGAGCATGTAAGGTTTCGACAGGAACTAATCCCATTTGTTATGCATCGCCAGTACTTGCGAATTTGGCTAAGAGTCGGCTTCCTTGTTCTGTTCATGCGGGACATGCGAAATGTCATAATGTTCGAAGTTCGCCAGTAGTTCCTGAACCAGAGTAAGGTACGGAGCAAGCTTTTGTCCCCTTGCTTGGTAATCTCCTCGCACTTGGTACACCACCAGCTGCGAGTCACAAAAGATTTCAACAGATTTTACCCCGAGTTCTCCAACGAGCTTTAAACCAGCAATCAATGCTTCATATTCTACTTCATTATTCGTAGTCGGGAAATTGAGCTTCAAAGCAAAACAAATCGATCAATTTTTTGGAGTCACAAGAACTACACCAGCCCTAGAGCAACGGTCGTTTGATGCCCCATTGGTGTACAATTTCCATCAAATAGGGGGAATGACACTGTGACTATCTGGTTCGTCTGATACAGCAAACTCAGCGATGAAATCTACTAATGCTTTCCCTTGTATGGCTCTTCGTGGCAGGTAGGTAATATTGAACTGACTCAACTCGATATTCCATTTTAACATCCTTCCAGATATATAATCTATAAACGTCTGGGACAAATTTGTTATTTATTCTATTATATACTATTCCTATCCCTACCTTTCCAATGTGTTTTTCACCATGTAGAATTTAAGTTGTTAATAGAGGGAGTGAAATAAGGAATTACTAGCCGGACCAGCAGTTTCGGCATTGGAGATGTTGAATAAATCTCAATGTTGATTGAATGAGAATGAAGTAGTTTGGTTAGGGAAGTTGTATGTAACATCCCCTATCTTGAGGCCCAGGCTTAGAGCTATAGATGCTGCAGTCATCTATAGTATTAACTTCTGATGTCAAAATACGGCAATGTTAATGGTATCCATAATATCAGTAGCACATGAATATGGAATAAAATCAACACATATTTAAAACAACTTTTCTGAATACATTTCAAATCAATATTTCATATTTAGATACATAATCCAAAACGATTCCCAGGTTTTGATCAAATATAATTACTATAAATTATGCCAAGAGTGACATATGAAGATGCCCCCTTGGATGATTAGAGTACTAAAGTTTGACATGTTTTGACCACAAATCCATTTTTCAGTAAAATATTCAATTTATACCGGTTTGAAATTATAATTCATATAATAATCAAAATTTATATTTTAAAATGAAATGTTTGAAATAAAACAAGTTTAAAATAATTTCAAAATAAAATAAAGTCAAATTTTAAATTATATGCAAAAATCTAGGGTTGTTACACTCTCCCCCACTCAAAACTTTTCTCCCCGAAAAGGAATAAGGTACGGGAAAGCACAAAAAGATAGAAATGAAATAAGATTAAGACAAGGTGACAAGAGGATTGAAATTATACCTGATAACTTTTGTTATAGGTAAGTTTAACAAGGTGGAGATGATCAAATCAAGAATACCAACATGGAAAAGATCCTCTAGAGTCTGAATCACCCTTTTCACTTGACTGACGGTCTATGAATGGAAAAACAGTGTTCAGATCTAGATGAGTAACAAAAATTATCAAAGATTATAGAAAGATTTCTAAACCGACTGGTATAAGCAATAGCCTTCCCATTCTGTAACAAGATAAGAGAAATAAGGACAACCAAAAGATAGCTTGAAAAACAAAATAAGATAATAAATTTAAAACCTTGAAAATTTCAACTTGCATTAATAATTAATTTCATTCATTTGATTTCACTTAAGTTAAATAAATCTTAATTATTTTTAAATCTCATTATCTCATCATCAAATCAACAATTTATAAAGTCATGAATTTGAACAATCATTTATTATATTCATTTTTATTCATTAAATTTCATTCTTCTTTATTCCAGTTTATTCTTAAATTTATTCCACTTAATATATCAAATCCTATATATATTAAGTTTATTTCACTTATTATAACTATTTTAATTTATTTATAATTTCTTTTAAATATCATTATATTGTAAATTATTCAATTAACCCTTTTAGTCTATTTAACTCTGTTAATCTTTTATAACTAAAATTTAAGTGTATAACATATATTATAACCACTCAAATTTTATTTATAAAAATCTTTTTATATTGTATATTATCCAATTACATTGTTAACTTCTTAAAATTAAGGTAAGTTATATTGGAATGCAATTGAGAATTATACAAATAAAACTTCTAAAATTAATATACAATATAAACATTCTAATTCAATCATTTCAAGCTTGAATATTTATTCAAAATTTTGATTTTCTTTTTATACTTGAAGTTATTATTTAAGATAGAATTTAAGAATAAAATTTCTGATTCTTTTCAAACCATTTAGAGATAAATAAATGTATGTACATAATTTGTCAAATCAAATTTATATCATATCTCTATATATATTATAAATCAAATCATCTTTTAGAAATTCAAATCAAACAAATTTCCCAAAACAAAGCTGTAGCAAAACTACAGAATGGTTTCTTCACTTCGAAACTCGAAAATGAACGTCGATGATGTTGCGGTCATCACCGAAATTATTTTCCAGCGACAAAGAGAAGAGCACTAAAATTTTAAAAATTAAAAATTCTTTGGAAACAAATTTCTATTCAAAAATACTTTAAATAATATATCCTTTTAAAACTTTAAACACAAGGTTTGAAACCACGTCAGAAATTAAATTCTCAAATTCTTGATTTAAATTGATTTCAGTTCCCAAATCAAATTTATAAGCAACTATTTATAAATTCATTTATAGAATGATAAATCAAGTATTATTATTTCAACTAATCCATTTAAATCAATTTATTAAGTTCCATAATATTTACTTATATCAAAATTTATTTCATTAACCAAATTTTAAAATAATATTCTATCAGTTTGTTCTGTCAAAGTGTTTTAGAAATCCTATCGATAGCGTTGATCAGACGAATCGATCGGAAGCCCAAATCAACATCAACAACTCAAACAACACAATATATAAAATAAAATATAGATTTACAAGTACAATTCAAAATGTTTGGAGATATTTTGGAAACAAAGACAAAATGATTAATTGACAAAATATGAAGATGGATAAGCTTAGATAAATCGCGGACAACCTTAACCGGGTCAACCGTGACTTAATGAATAAGATCAAATGTATATTTTTTCTTTCTGGGGTAAATCTACATCCGATCTCAAGAAATAGAGTTTGGAATAACAAAAGATATTACCATCTAAACCAAGGATAGATATAAATCTCTGGTGAATCGATGCTAATTGTAAAGGAGTTTCCATTTTTACAAGTCATTAGAGTATTCGCGAGACCGCCAATTCACTATAAAACTCATTCGAAGTGGAGTTATGGGATACTCCAGAATCAAAAGAAGATTAATAGTGAGGGATAAGAATGAATTTTGGAACCGCAGGGAACGTTCCAAAAATTCAAAGAAAATTCGAATCAAGAAGAAAAGATTCAAACTCGAACGAAAGTGATTCTGTAAATAAATCTACTCCATATGCTGAGTTTTGCCTCAAAGCCAAAGCTCTAATACCAACTGTGACGACCCGATATTTTCAACCATTCGCATCCGCACATGTCGGACTTGAATTGCTTAAAATACCGCGTTGTAAATAAAATTTGGCAAATCTCAGAATATACAGTAAATAAATAATCACAGATCACAGACATAGAGTAATATAATACAACGGAAGCAAAAGAAATAGTAGTTCATGGAGCTACTATGTAAATATATCAGAGTTAAATAAGATACAACAGAAGAAATAAAGTACAACAGAAGTCTAAATATGATAACCAAGTACAAGTTGAATAGAAAAACAGAATTGAGATAGATAAAACTAGATAAGCAGATAATCTCCAGCGATTCCAATCTCCAAAAAGTGGAATCCAAATCTGTGAATACTCAGGCTTACCCGAGCGTAAATAAAAATACAAACACTCGAGTCAGGACATACATACTTATACATTATGAACCAACTCAAGTGAACTGTAATAAAAGTACAAGTAACTTAAAGAATGCTTGGGATCGCCCATTCTTTAAGGATCCGTTAAACTATCTACTATGTAGTAATATTCGCTATTATAATAATGTCTAATCATAAAATAATCATACTTTTAAATAGCGTTAAGGGGTTACCCATATAGCCCTTAACACAAAATAGTGCCAATAGTCTATACAGTACCTGCATACCTCGCAAGGCTATGAGAAGATACTCCATAGGTACGACACAAATAAAAACTCGTAGTAAAGCTCGATATGGTATGTGACACGACACACAAGGCAATGCCAGGGTAGATATACCAATTACGCACACGGACTGATGGATACGCATAGCAGCCACTACCGCTCCACAATTGGAAACAATTTCAATCCCCAATTAGCCCTAATTTATCAATTTATGCAAATCTAGAATTAGGGTAAAAACTCAAATTTTCTCGAAAATAAGAGATTATACCTTAGCTGGAGAGCAAGAGGTGCTGAATTCACAACGGAGAGGAGGAAAAAGCACGAAATCAACGATTGGAGGTCGAAAATGGTGATTTGGGGGTTTTTTCGAAATTTTGAGGTGGCTGGAAAATGAGGAAGAAAGGCTCGGCTGGGAGCTGTATCTCGATATTTTCCGACGGCTTTCGACGGCCGCCGACGGCCCATCGGAAGCCGTCGGAAGCTGTCGAAAAATGGCCGTCGGAAGCCGTTGCTCCCACCCGTCGGTATTTGACCTTTTTCTTGTAGTGAATTTTTGACACCATTTCTTGATCATTGTTATTTACTCTTACACATTTTAAGAGACTATGTTTTTATCCATTACGTTGCCATTTTGCCAACTTTCAACAAATCTTCCCTTTTTTTAAATTTCCATAATCGGTCAAAGTTTTTCAAATATTTGTTAACTATAATACCTGTATCTACTCATTCTTTTATTGCACCATTTGATTATAATAGCTCAACTGTGTCGGATTGTTTAGTGACAACGAACAAAAGGTTTTAATTTGCAATTTCTAGTAAATTTGATACATTGCAAACGAATTCATTTACAATGTAAATTTAATTTTAATACGATGCAAATGAATCTTTTATCTCTAATTTTTTATTCTGCAACAAATTTAAAGCATAAACAAAATTTTGCTACAATTTAAGCGATTTTGATACGATGCAAGCGATTATAGTACACTAAATGCAAAAAAAAATATTTTGCAGACGAACTATCACTGTGAAAATTGATTTTAAATACAAGACAATCCAATTTTGAATACACAAAATAGGGAAATAGTGTAAAGGACAAATCATGCAAAAAAATTAGCTTTATGGACAAGCTCTCATTTTTTTTAGCGAGAATGACAAAATTTTGAACTAAATATAGGAGAAAGAAAAAAATTTAGTGAGAAGGATACATTACTTTAACGAACGGTAAATTAAATTTTCATAATGAGGAAGGAAATGCAGCAAATTTAAACTGAGGTGCAAAAGATCTTAATGGTGATCCGATAGCTCTCAATGGTAGTAGCGATGACTTAGGTGGATGCAATGGTGGTCGTCTAGGTTTTTGAGAAAGCGCAAAATTGAAGTGTTTTGGCAATGTGGAGGCAGTAAGTACAAATGAAAAACGGATAGCTCTGGTGGTGGCAATGATTTTGAGTTTCAAGAAGAATGGAGTGATTTTATAGATGATTCGACAAATTGAGAAAAAAGAAGCAGTAAATTGAGGAAGAAGATGACAATGTGTAGTAATATTACTATGTAGTATCATTATTTGTTTTTTTAATTAAATACAATTATATATATTTCTATTCATAATGCTATTTTATAGTAGTATTTTATGAATTTTAGTAGCATGTACTTAATTATAATTGTTCTTTTTAAAAAGTAGCAGCATATTTTAAACAATTGTAACATCTATTTAGGGTGTGTAGTAATGCTACCATGTAACATTCCCCACTTCGAGACCCGAGAATGAAGGCGATGATGTTGTGGTCGTCATCGACTTATTTTCAAACGACAAAATGAGATCAGTATTGTTATCCCGCCTTTGGGTAAGGCCGTGATACTATGGAGTTGGCTAAGTGGATTTGCAATCATCAAGGAAGGAAGCTCTAAGAGATGACATGTTTAGGGATCGGTTATAAGCAAGTCTATGGATGATAGTCAAGCGGATTCAAGCAAGTAGCATCCAAGAATGGCTAAGTATGGATTTGCACTTTCCCAAGATAGGGGATCGGATCAGATTACTATGACTATGGATCACTCGGATTGGCAGCTCAACTCAACGATGATCGCTCAATACCTCAACAAACACTCAATTAACTAAGAAAATAACTTAAGAAACCAAAAGAAGACATAGAGAGGGACCCACCATATGGATCGCTGGGCCCCATGTTGTTCTCTTGACCAGTCGGTGCCGATCCCGCCATAGGTGTCAATTGCTCATAAAGGCCTAGATGGACCCTATTTTTTCTGAAGGGGTTCGTCTCGGTCTTGGTTTTCTTCATGCGAATTTTCAGCTACATATTTCTCCGTCTTCTACTATAAATACTGGATCATTAGCTCAGGAAAGAGATCTTCTTTCTAGCTCTCTTCACCTTCTTCCCTAGGCTATACTCTGCCATTTTTATTCTTGAATTTCACAGATTGTAACTGTAATCAACAGTAAATAAAAGGAAAAACTTTTGGAGTGGACGTAGGCGGGTTCGTCGAACCACTATAAATTCTCTCGTGTTCATTTACTTTTCTTTATATTTTGATTTGTTGTTCTTCATACTTTATTCTCTACTCCATTCTGTTTGGATTTGGACATTGAATCTATGGTTTTATTATATCAGTTGAGTGTTTGTGACCAATTTTGGCGCAAACGTTTTGGTATCAGAGCGAGGTTACTTGCACCCATAGATTTGGAAACGATTGGGAGCTTGGATTTGAATCAATGGTCGGACAATTTATAAGGAAAGCACGTGCGAATTGGAGTCACCATGGAGGAAGTTTAGAGGTATCCTCTGGAGCTGGAACTAATCAACCCTTTGTCTACATCACTAGGAACGAGATGGAAACTATGATAGATGCTATGCAGGAGCGGATTATGACGAGCCAAGAGGAGATGATACATAATTTCCTTAAGTAAATTAGACAATTTGGAGCGGAAAACTAAGGATTTGGAGTAGCCGACAATATGGATCAAGGAATTGGAGCAGTAGGAGCTACAGGAAATCAGAACTAAGAGCATGGAGTAGAAGCCAACAGGCGAGAGGATGGAAAGAAGCAGCCAGGGGCGAACCCCGCCCAAGCAGGAAGGATAAGCACCTATCCCCCTAAAGGGATCTACATCGACTCCCTAGGCTTGGGGGCACACCCCCGGGTCAAGTTGGTTTGAATGTCGGCTGGCCAGTGGACGATGCTGTGAGTTTTGAACGGATCAGAATGCGAATGCACATCCAGAGGAGTATGTTCTGGAATACCCTCTTCGAGTCGGGGGCATGCTGGTAATATGGATGGGAGGCTACCTATGGATGAGAATGAGAGGATGGCTGAGCTGGTACGTCGGATAATGGGAGGCGGATTGCCCAACAGGAATCTAAAAGATGTAAATCGGAGTCCATTAACTTTAAATATCAAAAAATCTAGGAACCCGTGGAGTTCAAACTACCAACACTGGAGGTGTACGATGGACGGTCGGATCCTACATTACACTTGATGAGGTATATCCGGCACATGGAAGTGCAAGAGGCATTGGAGGAAGTCATGGCAAGATGTTTTCCACTTTACTTGACGGAACTAGCCGTGCTCTGGTTTAGGCCGCTGGAGAATGGTTCCATCATGATATGTAACGAGTTGGTAGATCGGTTCATGAGGCAGTTTAGGGTCCACATTTCAAGACCCAAGAACGTAATGATATTGGCAGCACTAAAGCAAAGGACTGGAGAGTCCTTGAGGAGTTTCTTGATATGGTTTAATGCGACGGTTGCTTTGGTGGATTTGTCGGATCCATCAATGGTTTTAATGGCCGTAGTATCAGGGATTGCTGATGACACGAATTTCAAGGTTGCTTTGGAGCGGAATCCACCAATGGATCTCAGGGAATTTTTCCATGAAGCTGAAAGGATCCTACGACAAGAGAATGCACATGCTCACAAATAGGAAGTAAATGCTATGTGAAGTGAAGGATCGTTCAGAGAAGGATCTGGAAACGATAAGGGTAAACGAAAAATGGATGATGGTTATGATGGATCAAAAGGCAAAGGAAGGAATGAGAGCCGAAATTATCATCTTATTGGGACTTGATGGAAAGCTTGGAACAGATTTACCTAGACACAAGGGGGCAACTCCCCTATCGAAAACCGACGAGGAGGGAACCTACGGAGTAGGAACCGAGGTCTGGAAAATATTGCCTATTCCACAAACTTGATGGGCATACCATGGATGAATGCAGACACTTACGAGATATGTTTGAGGAACATGTCGGGGATGGCAGGCTATCGCAGTATGTAATGAATTGGGTACAACGGTGGAACAGGAGTGGCCACCGTCCACGTCAAATGGAAATTGGCATTGGATCGAGTTCCCAGATCATCGTCTCTTGATCGGGATAGCATGAACCTAATAATAATAAGCTCCATAATAAATTGGCTAAGTCACTTACAAATGTACATGATCGAGGTCGGTCGTTAGGCATGCTCTGAGATGATGATGAACCGCCATGCCCGAAGAGAAAATATTTTGTTTTCCTAGTTTTTTATTGTTTTTTCTGGTTTTTGGTAGTAGAAACTCAAATTTAATGAATGGATCTTAAATCCGCATAAATGCGATGAAAATAACAGGCCGCGGTTGTCATGACTAGAGAGACAAAGCGATAATCGCAAGGTGTGAGTCCCTTCGCTGGAGAGCGATAAGATGGACTCATACATCATGGATTAAGCCCTTGACCGTAGGGTCAAGGCCAGAGAAAGGAAGTTAGTACGGAATTGATCGCTTTATGTCCCCGACTTGAGAGTTGGGAATCGAAGTGCAAGAAGCGAGTCGCTTCGCCGAAGAGAAACATGATCGACTTACTTATCGCTGTTTCCCCTTTCGCCAAAGAGCGATTGGATGGGCTCTAGCAATGGTCCAAAGAGACCATGATCGGCCTAGGAAGGCCAGGACATCGATTTATGTTCAGGGACACTGAATTGAAGTGAAGGAAGTAGCACCGCTTCGTCGGAGAGCGAAAAAATCGGCTTACTTGTCGGTGTTCCCTCTTCACCGGAGAGTGATAAGATGGGGTCCATCAAGAGCTTAGAAAGGCTATGATCGGTATAGAAGGATCAGGACATCACTGTATGCCCCTAAAAGGGCCGAAGTGCGAGGGGTAGGTTTCTTCGTCAGAGAGCGACAGGATCGGCCTACTCGTCGTTAAGTTTGGATTGGACTTAGCAAGGGTCTAGAGAGACCATCAATTGGTCTGGAGAGACCATGAACTTGGATAATAATACGAAGAGATCATAGATTGGCTTACTGACTTCCAGGATATCAAATGGTTATGGATTTGGATATCGACCCAAAGAGGTCATGAACTTGAATATTGATTCGAAGAAGTCACGAATTTAGATAATGAACCGGTGAGATCGGGGCTTCGGATTTGGCAAACCATCTGGTAAGATCGTGGATTTGGTTAACGGCTTTAGATGGATATGGATTCGGCTAAGGATTTAGAATTGTTTCGGAATTGGCTATCGACTCGGAACAGCCGCGGACTACGACAATTTGGTTTGGAAAAGAATTGGATTCTGGATTAGAAATTTGGCTATCGATGGATTATAGACTTCGGATTTATGACAATTCAAAACACACCTTCCTATCGCAAGACATGTTTTGGGGGCAAACGTTATCCTGCATTTTGGCAAGGCCGTGATACCATGGAGTTGGCTAAGTGGATTTTGCGATCATCAAGGAAGGATGCTCGGAGAGATGATTATCAGGTTCAAAGATTAGTTATAAGCAAGGCTATGGATGACAGTCAAGCGGATTCAAGCAAGTAGCATCCAAGAAATGGTTAAGTATGGATTTGCACTTCCCCTAGGTAGGGGATTGGATCGGATCAATATGGTTAGGAACAGATCGGATCAGATCGCTATGCCTATAGATCACTCAAATTGGCAGTTCAACTCAAGGATGATCGCTCAATAGCTCAACAAACACTTAAGGAACCACGCAAACAACTCAAGAAGCCAAAACAAGACATGGAGCGGGACCCACCATAGGGATCGCCTGGCCCCCGTGGTCCTTTGGATCGATCGGTGTCAATCCCCCCATAGGGATCGGTGCCGATTCCTCATAAAGCCCTGGATGGGCCCCATTTTTTCTTGGGGGGTTCATCTCGATCTTGGTCTTCTACATGCAAATTTTCAGCTGCATATTTTACCGTCTTCTCCTATAAATATTAGATCACTGGCTCAAGGAAAGAAATCTTCTTTCTGTCTCTTTTTATTTTCCTCTCTAGGCTATACTCCGCCATTTTTATTCCTGAAGTTCACGAACTGTAACTGTAATCAGTAGTATAAATAAAAGGAAAAACTTTTGGAGTGTACATAGGCCTGAGCACGCCGAACCACTATAAATTCTCTCATGTTCTTTTACTTATCTTTATGTTTTAATTTGACGTTCTTAAAACTTTATTCTCCACTCCATTCTGTTTGGATTTGGACATGGAACCTGTGGTGCTATCATATCAGTTGAGTGTTTGTGACTAATTTTGGTGCAAACAAGTGTATATATATTTTTTACAACATTAAGTAAACAGAGCAGCTAAATTTTTTTCTTTCATTACATCAAAATGTTTTACAAATTTCATACATCATTTTAACCTAACCCGTTCCCATGCAGGAGTAAATATAAATAGGACATAAATAGAGTAATATGCGTCCGACATATGAAGATGTCAACACACACATAACCAGTTATAAACTCTGGTTTTAATAGCGGAATTGTAAAATAACTTTATCAAATAGCAAGCCTCCGGCTTCGCCTTTGGAATTTCCTAATCCACGAACTCAAACTACTCGAATGAGTACCAATGATTTTGTGGGAAATTATAAAAACACAGGTCAGGTATAAAGTCTGTTATCAGTAAAACTTTTACCCTAATAAGCAAATATATAGCGAGACTACGCTGTTGAAACACGTAATGGGTTTTCCTTTCACTATTTCAATCACTATTAACATTTATCGTATCATGACATGAACAACAATAATAAACAATTCGTTATAAGTGTGAGGTTTTCTTTACATGGTTTCGACTAGTTCCATTAGTCATTTCATATTAAATTGCCACTTAGGCCTTCCCAATTCAGTAACCGCACTCAATACTTAAGATTTGTACTTAGGTGTTTTATCATATTTTCTCTTAAATTTCAGATCAAAATAATTATTTTTATTATTTTTAATAATTAATTTACCCAAATTTAACCCTTTTCTTTACTTAGAAAATCCAAATTAATTCAAAAAATTACGAAACTAAAAATAAAACATTGTTTCATCATTTGAAACAACATATCATAGTTTCAAATCATTTGGAGATGATTTAACCATGTTTTTTTCCTAGAACATGAGCTAAATAATTTGATTTAAACTTCTAAACATAACCAAACTGTAACGACCCGTATATTTGGGTCATCAAATTCGAATATTTAAAATGTAACGACCCATAATTTAATCACTTCGAACATTAATAGTTAATATGTTTTTAAATGATTAAATAATGGATTTTATATCTAGAATTATTAACCCTGCCTAATAAAACAGAATAGTATAATTACTTGCCTAATAAAACAAGAGAGAATTATTAACCTTGCCTAATAAAACAGAATAGTATAATTACTTGCCTAATAAAAACAAAACAGTATAATTACTTGCCTAATGAAACAAAATAGCATAATGATTATTATATTCCATGCGGATGGTTGCCATTGGATCAAAATCTGGTCGAATCATGTTCTGCCATGCAGATGGTTGTTGTTGGACCAAAATCTGGTCGAATCAGGTTCTGCCATGCAAATGGTTGCCATTGGACCAAAATCTGGTCGAATTATGTTATGCCATAGTTGATAAGGAGGATTTCTATTGGACCAAAATGTGGTCGAATCAAATTAAGCCATCAAGATGTTTTCTATTGGACCAAAATGTGGTCGAATCAAATTAGGCCATCAAGATGTTTTCTATTGGACCAAAATGTGGTCGAATCAAATTAGGCCATAAGGCTGGTTTCTATTGGACCAAAGTCTGCTCGAATCTGGTTAGGCTATAGGAAATGACTAAAGTACCCTTCTCTTCACCTATAAATAGCCAAGTCCATATCTCATTTTAATTCATTCACAAACTAAAGAAAAGAACTAAAATTCATTATCAAAGGTGAAGTATTCCAAGTCTCCATCAAAGCAAATAGGATGTGAGTATATTCCTTGTTTTCATAGTTTAGTGGGTATAGCTTATTCTGTGAGTACAATTTAATTATTTTATAGTGAGTGTAATCTTAATCTCTTTGACTCATTCACATTTTAATAAATTTTGTGTTAACTATTGATCGTAAATTGTTAATAATAATGAGTCTGTTCTTATTCTTGTTATTATTCTTGTTTGGTTGTTTGATTTGTGCTCGGCCAGTTTATGAGCACTGACTATTTATTGATTATTGACATTGCTCGACCAATTTATGAGCAGTTTATTCATCCATATGCATGGGTTGAGTAGAAAACATTCGTAGGCTAACACCTTGTGATTTGTTTCACGATTTGACTAAAAGGTGTTTAGCGGTAATATTTGGTTCACTTCAATTTAATGAATTCTTTTGAAGATTGATTTTAAAGTTGAAATGTTATGAAATGTTTTCACTTTAAAAGGAATAGAAATGTTTGGTAATGAATATTTTGAAGTGATATTATATAAAAGTGATTTATATAAGAATGGATTTTATAAAAATGTTTTATAAAACGGAAAGAATTTCGAGGACTAAACCCGATGGTTTTAAGATGATTTTTGAACAGATTTGGAAAATGAAAATTATAATAGATTTGAAAGTACTTGTGAATATTAGTGTGTAATGATTTATCGCTTCGGGATATAAAATGATTTGTTATGTTACCAATGATTTGGGTAACCCGTAACTAAAAGTGGGCATGTGTTTTTGGTATAGTCTGCTCTTGGAATAGAGGGATATACTTATTTATCGATTGTATTAAGGCTGGGACCCAGTTGCCATATTATTGGGAGAAACCTCTCGATCTGGTTGCATATGGTTTAATATGTTTTTATTACAGTATTTGGGATTTCCAAATAAAATTTTCAAAAGTGATTTGATTTAAGATCCCGAAGTAAAGTATAATTTGAATATAAAAGATATATATTTCAAAAGTTTTGGAGAATAAAGTCCAAAGATATAATTTCCGTAAAGTTAATTAGATTGTAAAAATCTAAAATTGAAGATTAAGCCTAAGTGGGTAGTTTTGGAATTGCATATTGTTTGTTGCATCGTAGGCTCCATGAGTCTTATTTGCAGTAGGAGAACTACGTTGGCTTGATCCTATATCTAATTGGGTACCCAATTAGATATGGGTACGTAGGCAGTCACAAGTGGTAGTGATGCAGCCCTAATAATAACCTAACATTTTCTGTTTGTTGTTTGTCATATATCATGTATTGTTGTATCTTTCATGCTTACTATTTTATTCCGCATTTACATTGTTTATTGAGTTTGCAGGTAATGATATTGTTGTTTCTGATCAGAGTTGCACAGCGGTAGATTTACAGTCTGTTTGTAGTATTTGATTTTGGGTTTGTATTAAAGCACACTAGTAGATTAAATTGATTACTTTGATAACTTGTAAAATTGAAAGTTGTATCCTATACATTTAGTAGTGTTGGATATTTATCAAATATTGTGTATTAAGTTGGTAGTTTTCATTCGTAGTTTTAGAACGGACGGGTCTTTCGGCGATTTTGGCTGGTCCGAAAACCCGGGTCTTCACACAAACCGTGTTTAGTCATTTATACATAATGTCAGGACCGAGATTTTCGGCCTTTAAAAATCGACATCAATACGTCCACTGTATTACATGCCGAGCAATCGAACGCCGGAAATACCAGATCGCTAGGGAAAAAAGAAATATGTAGAAGAGGAAGATAGAAACAACAACACAAAATTTCACAATCGCAGTAGAACAATATATAATAGATAACAACATGTCCCTATATGAAAAGAAAACTACAATAGTTAATTATACATTACGTCAACAGAGTACAATACATCAATAACTCAGTACTGGATAGTTATACAACTTGTCATCACAAATGCCGAGTATACAACATACCATACACAGCGGAAAAAAAACCAAGTACGTGTGATACGTCTTATCATCCAACTCGTCTCCTGAGCTCCATAACATCTAATCCTGTATCTGTAATACTCAGTCTGACCCGAGCATTATAATAAAATAACACCCGAGTCAGTCTGGAAAACCAGCGTGAGAAAAACACACTAAATTTGAATTATCAAAGTTATCAAAATTCTTTGAAAATCAGAGGTATCTTGTAAGACCACGCCACACATAAACACGATGGATTTTTGCCTTACGATAACCAAAACATTCCATATCAAATCCTCTGATATTATAATAGTATCTAAGTACAAATAGCTGAAATGCTTGCATCTCACGTTTCAGCATAGTTGGGCAGAATCAAAACTGTACGGCGCTTGTTGGAGAATGGATTTCATATGAATGACTAGGTATTGGGGTATCACCTATCAAAGTACACGTCTAGAACAGCGTACCGAGGACCACGCCGGGATCCCGTACAACACTAGACCAGACTATCCCTGACCTGGATAGACCGAATATCTATCACCCCGGGTGTTCCCACCCTTTTTCCGAGCTCCTTCAATGAATTGTAGCAATAATATCCGAGGGTATCTAGAAGGGTGACAAACATACCCTAATTGGGTGCTACCCACTTAGCCTTGTTGCATCTCCCCTGCTTTTCAGTCATTCCCAGTAGATGAGGCTAGAGGCTACGATTACCTTTTTAAGGAATTTTCACTTAGAATGCTCATTGTCCTCCAATAACAATGTACTGATAGCATTTATCCATACAAGTCCGTTCTGGGTCTGAACGAAACCGAAGGTAGTATTTCTACTACATCCATTTTGGAATAATCCTCGGGATTGGTAGCGATTAGCCCTTACACTTCGTTGCTCCATCTTCGACTCCATGCTCTTTTTTCACATCGAAAACGTACTCATTGGATCAAAGTGGTTTTCGGATAACAAATCTGATCCTGGTCTCTTCGAAAACAATGTTCGATATTTTTCGGTAAACTCAACCCCAGTTCTTTAGGAAATAAACAGACAAAAATAAGATCGGGGATCACCTCATAAACTTCAGTGGACGGATTCCCTTATCAACGTCCTAGAAGAATTATACGTGCACTATAACACCTCGAACGGTAACTGTACCATATAAATTCCGTATTTCTCCTAGATATTCCCAAAGTTATATTTTGGTCCAGATATGATAGTCGGTTATTAATCTATCAAATAAACAATCATTCAACCAATTATTCCATTTCCCACTGAATAACTCCAAACCTCTTTTTAATTTAATTTTAATAAATTAAATCTCTTTATCCAAAATATATGTACTTAACTTATCGAATTTAGTAAATTCACCAACTATCCCTTTTCAATAGAATATTCGAAACCCCGTTTTAAAAATAATATGAAAAGTACCACTGCGGTATCAAACCATGGATTCACAGCCCAATGGTTACATCTCTATCCCAGAGAAATCCAAGACTAAACTGTAGGCACTCTCTGCCTCCAATTTCGCCATGCGAATATACCATTACTTCCCAAAAACATTATTTAAAAGTTTCCAAAATAATGCTTATGAAATTTCTATAATAACTTCCAAGTTAAATTTAGGCGAATACTCTTTAAAATAAAAGTTATTATATAAAAATAATATAATTATCAAATAATATATCCTTTTTGAATAATAATATTGATTAATCCTTAAATAATAATTAATTTAATATAAACTAACTTAATTCATAATTTAAAATATACTTAAAACAATTTAAACAACTAAATAATTAATTTCTGAAATATTCTTTAAACAGTTTTAAATTTTCTAGTCAATACTTAAAAATTCCCTTTATAAAATAAAATTAACTTCTCAGAAGAAAAAAAAATTTCAACTCCCGTATAGTCAGTCCAATATTAATAAATCCTTCTCGATTTATTTCCAATTTAATTTACGTCCCAATTCCGTAAATTCACTTTCCATATATCTAAAAATAAATCTACCATTTATTTTTAAACCAATTTCCCCATCTCCTTATAAATCATCACCGTGAATTTATAACTTCAATTTATCCACTGAAAATCACTTTACTTTATTTATAAACCTTATATATAAATTCCATAGTCTCATTCCTCGTTTATAACTGTTTCATAATACCTAATCGATTTCTAAATTGAATTCCATTTTTAAATCAAATTCCCAAATAACCCAACTATATTCCAAAATCCAACTAAATTCAGATTTCACTTCCTTTACATAATTTAAAATCTTATTCAAAATCTAGTATATCAACTTTATATTTTATTTTTCAAATTTTCCCTTTTATTTTTCCAAACTATTTAAAATCTTGATTTTTAAAGTAATTCTTTACACTTAAACAACCGCTTAAGTTTTATTGTAATTTAAAATCATTTCATCTACATTATCCCAAAATCTCTATTTTCCATATTCCGAGATGATCAAGTGCAATTTAAAAATCAATCAATATTTTTTTTCCCAAATTCATCTCTTTTAATTAATCCAATTTCTCTACAAATATTTTTACATCCAATTTCCCTTTTTATTTTATTTTTCCCAATTCAAAACATTTATTATTGGTGTTTTAGAAAAAAACCAAAATCTAGGCCAAAACTACCATAGCATCCAATAGATTCAAATTGCACTATAATCTACCACATATTATTTAAACAGATCACATATCAATATATATAAAGTTTAATTCAACATTTTTGAGGAATCCAGTTGGATCCCTCCAACATGTTTCCCTGTGATGCAGCCCAGAAAGAAGAAGTCATAGGTCGTGTACGACCTAACATGTTGATAGGTCGAGTCCGACCTAAAGAGGAAGCTAACGAGAAAGTTAAAGTTTTAGGTCGCAGCCGACCTAACAAAGGTTTTAAGTCGTTCCAACGACTTAGTGAAGATCGAAGCCGACCTAACGAAGGTTTTAAGTCGTTCCAACGACCTAGTATGACTCGGCAACGACTTAGTGGGTACTTACGAGTTAACAAGGCCTTTAAGTCGCCTGAATGACCTGTCGAGTCACGCAGTAAAAAGGCTGAACGAATTGGAGTGTTAGGTCGTGAACGACCTAACGAGTCAAGAGATAAGTCGTTGAAGATAGAGGCCGTGGATCTTTTCTGCCGACTTAATCCCTGACGTTGGTTTCTTAAGTCGTTACCTGTTCTCTTTTTAGGTCGTTATCGACCTAAGTTAAGTCGCTGAAGACTGAAGCCGTGGATTTCTATGCCGCTTTAATCTGAGCCGTTGATTGATAAGTCGTCTGGTTCTTATGTCGCAACTCGCATGTTTTAGGTCGTCTGTTTTAGAGGCGCTACTAGTTGAGTCGTGTAACCTGTTTGTAAGTCGATGGAATGATGTAGCTAGGTCGTTACCGACCTAAGTTGAGTCGTGTACCTTGTAATACTGTTAAGTCGTTGTATGGTTAGGTCGTTGCCGACCTTAGTTAGGTCATGAGTCGTGAGTCGGAGACGACTTAGGAGTTGTTCAGATTTGTGTTGTAATTTGTAACTTCTATAAATAGGCCGGTGGTGCCATTTGTAATTGTTAGTTGATTTGAAATAAAACTCTTGTTTTGTTAGCTTTGTGCTTTCACCAAATTGGTAGTTGAGTGTAATCTCTTATCTCCTCTTTCGGTTAATCGAGTGCGCTCGATTCAACGATTGTAGAAGCCGATTCGCGGAATCAAGTGCGCTTGATCAACGCTCGAAGAATTGAAGATCTTTGACCCCCGGTATCGTGCGCGATCAACGAGTTCGGGATAGCTAGAATTCGGTATCTTCGGATCAACGAATTCGGGCATTTCAGTATTCATCAACTCACAGATTGTTATTTTCATCGATCTACATTGTTTTTTATTAATCCGCTGCGTCAGTTTTGGTATCAGAGCTTGTTTTAGCCAATCATAGCTAAATCGAGTCTTGGAGCCAATCATCTTGAAGAAGTTTGAATCAAAGTGAAGATTTGAGGTTATTAATCACGGCCGAGAGCAAGAGGGGAAGTTGTTCGACTTTGTATTGAAGTTGGAGGACGGATCTATCTTGTTTGGAAGTTTGGTTGTTCATCGTGTTCATAGCAATTTGCAACAAGTGTGGAAATTTCGATCCATTTCATTTTGGATCAAAGTTCGAAAGGTGTTTGAAACTTGAAGTGTGAATTTGTTTGAAGAGTTTGTGAAGTATTCAATCATGCCGCCAAGGAGAGCTAACTGTCATCAAAATGTTGAAGATTTGTATAAACGGGAAGATGCCGAGCAAATGGAGCAACGTATAAGTGACAAATTCAATGAGAAGTTGGATGAAGGTATTGGAAGGTTAGAGAAGCTTATGACAGAGATGAATCAAAACCGAAGAAGGGTTTCACCCGAATCTAACCATGAGAGAAGTAGAGTTTCACCACATTCCAATCAAGGGAGAAGTAATGAGAATGATCATAGAAGTTGAGCCGAGACAGTTATAGAAATGTTGATGACCGAGATCGTGTTCGGAGGAATGTAGATCGAAGGGATGGTGGTAGACGTGAAGGGAGTAGAGATGTTGGTGGTCAGAATCGACATCGATATACATCTGATTTTGAAGAGGAGTATGATGGTGGTAGTATTCAAGGACGAGGTCAGGGAAGAAATTATTCAGAGTATGATCACAAGTGGGAATCGGGAATGAAGACTGAAATTCCAGAATTCAAGGGTGGTATGCAAGCTGAAGAGTTTTTGGATTGGGTGGCTAATGTTGAAGAAATTTTTGATTTCAAGGAAGTTCCAGAACATCGTAGAGTGAAGTTGGTTGCTACAAGGTTGAGGGGTAGAGCTTTGGCATGGTGGCAACAAACCAAACTTACACGTGAACGAATGGGGAAGTCAAAAGTTGAATCTTGGGAGAAGATGAAGAAATTGATGAAAGCAACGTTCTTACCTTACAATTATCAATCTTTGATGTATCAACGTTTGCAGAATTTGAGGCAGGGCACAAAGACTGTTAATGATTATGCGGATGAGTTTTATCAGCTTATTGCGAGAAATGATATTATGGAAACGGAAGAGCAGCTGACATCTAGATTCATTGGGGGATTGAGAATGCAGATTCAGGATATGGTTAATATGTTCGATCCAAGGTCTGTAGCAGAGGCACATCAGAAAGCGTTGGCTTGGGAGAAGCAGGGACGACGAGGAGGTGGTGTGTTTACTAATTCCAACAATCAAGTGAAGGGTGTTAGTGGGAGTTCTAATGTTTCTAAACCTATCAGTAGACCAGTGGTGAAGGAGGCTGAGAAGGTGAAGGTTAACAATGGTTTCAAATGTTACAATTGTCAGGAATTGGGTCATAAAAGCAACGAGTGTCCGAAGCCAAAGAAGAGAACCATGATTGCAGAAGTTGAAGATGGGGATGTTGATGGAGATTATTCTAGTCCAGTTGAGGAGGATGAACATGATATTGCGTCAGGAGATGAAGGTTGTAATCTAATGCTAAGGAGATCGTGTTTGACACCGAAGCAGGAAGAAGCTAGTTGGTTGAGGAGTAATATCTTTCAGTCGACATGCACTATACTAGGGAAGGTGTGTAAATTTGTAATTGACGCAGGAAGCTGTGACAATATCGTTTCAACCGAGGCTGTGACAAAGTTGAAGTTGAAGACAGAGAAACATCCGAATCCATACAAGTTAGCATGGTTGAGAAAAGGAGGAGAAGTGAAAGTGGATAGACGAGTTCGTGTTCCATTCTCTATTGGGAAGAAATACAAAGACGAGATCTGGTGTGATGTGGTAGAGATGGATGTTTGTCATTTACTTTCGGGAAGACCATGGCAGTATGATCGAGCAGTACAGCATGACGGTCGGACCAATAGTTACAGTTTTATGTTTGAAGGCACGAAGATTATCTTAGTCCTAAAGAAGAGACCACAAGGAGAAAGTAAGTCAGAAGAGATTGAAGAGCTGAAAACTTTATTATCTCTGAAGGAGTTTGTTAAGGAGGTTGAGGAAGAGCCGGAAGTATTCTTGTTGATTGGGCGAGAGAGCAGTGAAGAGGTTGAAATTCCAGAAGAAGCAAAGCCAGTTTTGAAAGAATTTGAAGATGTATTCCCAGATGAGTTACCAAAGGAGTTACCGCCACTAAGAGACATTCAACATCAAATTGATCTGGTTCCGGGAGCAGTGTTGCTACATAGACCACATTATCGAATGAGTCCGAAGGAACATGAAGAGTTGCGGAGGCAGGTAGAGGAATTGCTTGAATAGGGGCATGTGCAGGAGAGTTTGAGTCCTTGTGATGTACCAGCTTTATTGGTACCCAAAAAGGATGGAACGTGGAGGATGTGCAAAAATAGTAGAGCATTGAATAAAATCACAGTCAGATACAGATTTCCGATGCCGAGGCTTGATGATTTACTGGATCAAATCAGTGGGTCCGTAATCTTTTCTAAGATTAACTTGAAGAGCGGTTATCATCAGATTCGCATTAGACCAGGGGACGAATGGAAAACAGCATTCAAGACGAGGAAAGGATTGTATGAATGGCTGGTAATGCCGTTTGGTCTATCGAATGCACCAAGTACATTCATGAGGGTGATGAACCAGATTTTCAGGCCATACATTGGGAAATTTGTGGTCGTTTACTTTGATGATATTCTGATCTATATTGCTAATACAGAAGAGCATGTTCAGCATTTGAAGAAGGTGTTAATTATTCTTCATGAAGAACAATTCTATGCTGCTACAAAGAAGTGTGTTTTTATGGCGAGGAGTGTTCTATTTCTGGGGTATGTTGTGTCGGAAGAAGGAATACAGGTTGACCAAAGTAAAGTATAAGCTATCAGAGATAGGCCACAGCCCAAGACGATAACGGAAGTTCGTAGTTTTCACGGGTTGGCTTCATTCTATCGAAGGTTCATTCCACACTTTAGTAGTGTGATGGCACCTGTGACTGATTGTATGAAGGGTAAACAATTTGCATGGATGGAGGAAGCAGGGGTTGCTTTTGAGCAAATCAAAGAACTCTTGACATCTGCACCAATTCTAGTATTACCAGATTTTCAGTTGTTGTTTGAGCTACACACTGATGCGTCCAAGGTTGGAATTGGAGGAGTGTTGAGTCAGAAGGGACGTCCTATTGCATATTTCAGTGAGAAGCTGTCGGGAGCAAAGATGAGATACAGTACATATGACGTGGAATTTTATGCTGTTGTGCAAGCTATTAAACACTGGAGACATTATCTATTTCAGAAAGAGTTTGTTCTTTATACTGATCATGAAGCATTGAAGCATTTACAAGGGCAAGACAAGATTTCAGCAAGACATGCATCATGGATTGCTTATCTGCAACAATTTACTTTTGTTGTTAAACACAAATCAGGAGTGACGAATCGTGTGGCTGATGCTTTGAGTAGAAGAAATCATTTGTTAACAACAATGAAGGTTGAAGTGACAGGGTTTGATATGTTGCCAGAATTATTTGTCAATGATCCTTACTTTGCAAAGTTTGTTGATAAAGTCAAGGAGGGAGAGACGGATGAGTTTATGATGGTAGATGGTTTTCTGTTCAAAGGAAATCGATTGTGCATACCTGATTGTAGTTTGAGAATGAAGATTGTAAAAGAGCTACATGAAGAAGGACATGTTGGGAGAGACCGGACATTACAGTTGATTTCACAGTCTTACTTTTGGCCATCGATGAGGAAAGAAGTGGGGAGGTTTGTGGAGCATTGTCATATTTATCAGGTTTCGAAAGGAATTGTGACTAATGCTGGATTATATATGCCGTTACCTGTACCAACGAAACCATGGGTTGATGTGAGTATGGACTTTGTGTTGGGGTTGCCGAGAACACAGCGTGGAAACAATTCCATTTATGTGGTGGTTGATCGATTTTCGAAAATGGCACATTTTATTGCTTGTAAGAAGACGGCGGATGCTGTTCATGTTGCTCAATTATTTTTCAAGGAGATATATCGACTTCATGGATTGCCAGAATCTATTGTGTCGGATAGGGATACTCATTTTCTGAGTCATTTTTGGCTAAGTTTGTGGAAGATGGTGGGAACGAAGTTGAATTTTAGCAGCACTTATCATCCGCAAACGGATGGACAGACCAAGGTTGTGAACAGATCGTTGGGAAATTTGTTGAGGTGTCTTGTACAAGACAATCTGAAAAGCTGGGATATGAAGTTGTGTCAAGCAGAGTTTGCTCATAATCATGCTGTGAACTGTAGTACGGGTTTCAGTCCATTTCAGATAGTATATTCAAGCTAACCGAAGGGACCGTTGGATTTAACGGTAGTGCCACAATCAAAGAAGACAGTTAAGACAGCTGCTGATTTTGTTGATGGATTGGCGGAATGTCATAAAATCATTCAAGAACGATTGGAGAAAGCAAATATGAAGTACAAACGAGCTGCAGATTAGAAACGAAGGAATGTTGAATTTCATGAAGGTGATTTGGTTTATGCAGTGTTAACAAAAGATCGTTTTCCAGTAGGCGCTTATAACAAGTTGAAAGCCAGGAAAATTGGTCCGGTGGAAGTCGTGAAACGAATTAATGAAAATGCTTATAAATTGAAGCTGCCAGATGATGTGTATACGTCTGACGTATTCAATGTTAAGCATCTCGTACCATATCATGGGGATGAGTTTGTTGTGGAAGATGAGGGTGCAAATTCGAGGACGAATTTTTCTCAACCTGGGGAGGATGATGCAGCCCAGAAAGAAGAAGTCATAGGTCGTGTACGACCTAACATGTTGATAGGTCGAGTCCAACCTAAAGAGGAAGCTAACGAGAAAGTTAAAGTTTTAGGTCGCAGCCGACCTAACGAAGGTTTTAAGTCGTTCCAACGACTTAGTGAAGATCACAGCCGACCTAACGAAGGTTTTAAGTCGTTCCAACGACCTAGTATGACTCGGCAACGACTTAGTGGGTACTTACGAGTTAACAAGCCCTTTAAGTCGCCTGAACGACCTGTCGAGTCACGTAGTAAAAAGGCTGAACGAATTGGAGTGTTAGGTCGTGAACGACCTAACGAGTCAAGAGATAAGTCGTTGAAGATAGAGGCCGTGGATCTTTTCTGCCGACTTAATCCCTGACGTTGGTTTCTTAAGTCGTTACCTGTTCTCTTTTTAGGTCGTTATCGACCTAAGTTAAGTCGCTGAAGACTGAAGCCGTGGATTTCTATGCCGCTTTAATTTGAGCCGTTGATTGATAAGTCGTCTGGTTCTTATGTCGTAACTCGCATGTTTTAGGTCGTCTGTTTTAGAGGCGCTACTAGTTGAGTCGTGTAACTTGTTTGTAAGTCGATGGAATGATGTAGCTAGGTCGTTACCGACCTAAGTTGAGTCGTATACCTTGTAATACTGTTAAGTCGTTGTATGGTTAGGTCGTTGCCGACCTTAGTTAGGTCGTGAGTCGTGAGTCGGAGACGACTTAGGAGTTGTTCAGATTTGTGTTGTAATTTGTAACTTCTATAAATAGGCCGGTGGTGCCATTTGTAATTGTTAGTTGATTTGAAATAAAACTCTTGTTTTGTTAGCTTTGCGCTTTCACCAAATTGGTAGTTGAGTGTAATCTCCTATCTCCTCTTTCGGTTAATCGAGTGCGCTCGATTCAACGATTGTAGAAGCCGATGCGCGGAATCAAGTGCGCTTGATCAACGCTCGAAGAATTGAAGATCTTTGAACCCGGTATCGTGCGCGATCAACGAGTTCGGGATAGCTAGAATTGGTATCTTCAGATCAACGAATTCGGGCATTTCAGTATTCATCAACTCACAGATTGTTACTTTCATCGATCTACATTGTTTTTTATTAATCCGCTGCGTCACCCTGCATCCACAGATGTTAGCACAATATAGAAATACTAATCCCACTACTGTATACAACATCACATTCAACTGATAATAATTTATCAATTCTATCAATCAATTAATAATTAATTTTAACTATTTAAAATTAAGTACGGTAAATCCAAAATTGAGTGAGATTAACTCAAATTTATTTTTGTTGTCACATTCGCGTTCGAATTTAGCTAAAAAATCTGGAAGCTCCCAATTCAGTCAGTCCAATCCCTGTGCGTAGGTGATGATAATACGGTCCCAAAGCAACTTGAATCGTCCGAATCAGACCTCGTGAGAGAGAGATATACATTTTATAAGTTCTCGATGCAATTTTTAAATTAAACAAAATAAACAATTGTAACATATTTAATTTTAAACTTAAACTCATACCACCTCAAAATTGAACTCGACCCGCCTTCTACATCTTCTTCTTACCCCTCCTCTGTTTCCTCATGCCTGCAGCACTATCCCCCTTTTCTTTTTTCTTTCTTTTTATTATTTTTCTTTCTTCTTCTATATTATTATATATAATCTATCGGCCCAGGCCCAAGAAAACACGTTCGCCCCTCCCCGCATCTATCTTCTTCCCCAAAACCACCCTCCTGCACACTATACAACTTCTACCCATTGTCCTGCATGCGTGCACATAATAAAACCACCAACCACTTCCCGAAAATCCATGACGACTTCACCATCAAATCTCTCTTCAACCGCTCAACACGACTATCACCACGACGTGGCATCCCCTGTCGTATTCTAAAAGGCGACCTAACAAGACCTCACGTGCTACAGTGAAGCCGCACTACCCCAAAAGCCACCGAGCGCCACGATTTTCCACCAGAAGATGCGCTTCACCCCTTCGAATCCATATCCCCAATCCTCACGGCCTCACATCGACCACAGCTCAACAGAATCGCAACCCCAGTTCTCCACTCGCCACGACATTAACGTCGATCAACCAAAATCATCACCGAACTATCCAATATACATATCAGATCGAAGAGAATATAGAAATATGAATTTCGGAATCGGTTTGAGATTTTTTATTGAGTGGATTATGAGATATGATTTTTTTTTCGAAATTTCCTTTTATATATTTCGGCCATTTTTATTTCTTTTGCGAACTGTAGCTTGTGATGATAAAATGAACAAGGACGTGATATGAAAAGGAGGGAAGCATGTTTGAAAAGGTTAAGTACAGTGATTTGAAAAAAGCAAAAAGATGATGTGAATAATTTTGACTAGACAATATATTAATTAAAATTCAAAATGTCTCGCATTACGTAGCTTAAAATCTCGAACTTCTATCGAGGCGTGCCGCTAGGCGTTTATAATGTTATACCCTTATTTTGAACGTAATGGAAAAGGTTTCGAGTCCTAATTCGATCGTATGGAAAAGATAGCTTTTTGGACTCAATTATTATACTGAATTTTCGATATAAATTCCAGCGCGTTTATATCCCGTACGGCCAAACGATAACTCCAAACGTTACGAAATTTGAAATTCGGAAATAATGTTCTATTACGGATCCAATGGAACTGGTTTTGTCAAAATTCGAGACTGTGTCTAAGAAGGCTATTTTTAAATGTCAATTTAAATGATATATTTTTAAAATTGAACAAATCACTTTTAAATTCAATTTAAAATGTTTTATTATCTTCAGTATTCTCAATATAAATTTTATAAGCCTTTGAATTATTTTTATCATACTTAAAACTCCAGGTTCAATATTTTAACCAATTTCCAATTATTAAATTCAATAATTAGATTATCAAATAAATAGTTATATTTGAAATACAAGTTAAAAGTTTACTTTAAAATTTTAAAATCAATTAAATATTATGATTTCAAATGCCAAAAATTTCGGGTCATTACATTCCTCACCCCTTAAAAGAATTCCGTCCTCGAAATTGCTAGGTAAGAAGAATGGTCTAAACCCGTTAACTATTTTTTTTCCAAAACCACATAGTTTTAACAACTTCCCAAAATCAATTTTTATTGAAACTGCATTATCACTTTTTTCACATTTCCAAATTCATCCATAATTACACCCAATACTATCCCCTTAATCATTTAAATTAAAATTTAAAACCAAATTTTAAATTATCAAAAATTTCCTTTAAAATTTTTCTAACTCCTTAATCTTTCGAAAAAAAATCATGGGCGTCTCCTTTGCACGGCTAGATCGGAACAACTACAAAACTGCCTCTACGGCCCCAAATCATAAAAAGAAAACTAAAGCCAAGTGGCCAATTAGAAAATCATCAATTTCATACAACAATTTAAACACATACCTTTTGTTGGGAAATCAAATTTTACTTCTGGAATCGAAGACATCAATTTAGCTTTTGCTTTTAATTACCTACACCTTATTTACCAATAGTATCCAATAATTTAGTTACAAAATCATTTTATTTTTTTCTTTTCAAAACTTTAAATATTTGTTTTACTTAAGCCTGTATGATGTACATATATCATCCGTACGCAATATCAAATCTAATAACTCACTCGATCACACAATTTCACTTCCGACTAGTATCGTTCACAAGACTCTCTGGTGCGGACTCAGATCTGGTCTCTTGATTAGAAACCGTCATTCTCCTTGTATAGCCATATACTATGATAGAGAATTCAAGGATCAATCAAAAATCCATATCCAAGGTTCGCTGTCGAAAATCGAGTGAAAAATCCTAACTCGGATCGATATAACTATCTCGAAATTATGTGCTCGAATCTGGATCAAATCGTCATGCGAATAAAATAATATACGTACAACTTACGTTTTAATTTCCAATTGATCATTAGCTATATCAATTTCTCTTTATTCACATTTACTTTCATTCACATTTACTTTCGTTTCCATTTAATTATCCACACTTATCATTTTACACGCCTTTTTATTTAATCTTCATTCGCATACTTACTCAGTATGTTCCTTTCATACTATTCTCACTTAAGAATTTGCACCATCCATTTTCTTAAGTCAATTATACATTTTATACAAAGCTCTTACGTTTATTTCTACTTCATCACTTTGGTTTATATCCACTTCTATTCAAATTTAATTTTCAGTCCCATTTGAACTCAATTTACCTTCCAAATCTTAAGTATTGAATTTTATCGACCATATCTCAACCTATATTTGATTCACTAATTTATTTCATATCTCAATCAAATTCTACTTCCAAACTTTTATTTTATTAGTCCACTCAAATTAATTCTTCAATTTAACTTTATTTAACATACTTCAAATTAAATAACATTCTCATATTCAATTTCAATTCCATTTACTTACTAATTAAATTAATTAGTTCATATACTAATTTATTTTCAATCTTAGTAAACTCTATTTTCAATAATTATTTCATTTAGCATACTTAGGCTAAATTTCCAAAATTCTCTTTGAGTTAAATTTCACTCCACAAAATAAAATTTCAAAATTTCTTAAGTTATCAAACTCACTAATATTCTATTCACCAATTCCTTCCAATTTACTCCATTTAATTGGTTTACTTTACTAATTTATTTCATCATCACACTTGTTTCCATTTAACTCTTTTCAAGTTAAATTCCATTCTAAACAAATTTCAAATTCTTATAAGTTATCAAACTATTTTATCATATACCCCAAATAACATTTTAGATCAAACCCCAGAGTTTTAAACAATTACTTAATATTTCAACATCATTTTTGAAATCATATATAACCAAATCCTTTGGTATATCAAATCATTTCTTTGAATTCCAAAACCAAAACCAGTTTTGCAAACAACTCCAATTCAAATCATTAAGGTAGCAATCTCTTCCTTGGAAACTCAAAAATGAAAGTCGATGATGCTGCAGTCATCACAGAAATTATTTTCTAGCGATCGAAGTGAGTTCAGTGGTTTTATTTCCTTTTTAAAACCATTTTTAAATATCATTATTCCAAATCTCAATGGATTTCATTTTCAATTCAAAAATATTTCCAAATAATATTACTATTATTTTCCAACTTTAAAAATCTTTTCAAAACCAACGGGATTTAAATTCCAAAATTTCAAATTCTTTAAATCTATATTTAAATATTCCTCGGGAATTTCATTCCATTCCCATTTATAAATTACATTTATAAACTCATATTTACAAAATCATATTTTATTATACGAATTACTTTCTTAGCTTTTGGTTATAATATAAACTTTTATTCAATTACCAGAGCAAAAACTGATAACAGTATAATATTATCATTTCCTAACAACTAAGCAAACCATATCTAATAATAATAATTTTCTAAAAATTATTTCTTTTACATATAAAAATAATTTGGGTAAAATTATTCCATTTACCCCATTTCAAAACAATACCATGTCGAATTGCTCTGTTCAAGTGTTTAGAGATCCCTATCAATAACGTTAATTACTCGTATTGACCAGAATCTATAAGCAACTCAACAGATCAATCAACACAATATAAACCAATTTTATATTCACTAACAAATACGCGCTCATATCTATTAATACACTCAAACTCATTCTAGGGTGCTACTGACCCTATCTCTAATGTGTAATTCCCACCAGAGCCAAGGTTCTCACCTTCAGCTCTGATACCAAGTGTTGGGACTAAAATTTTCGACCTTCGAAAATCGACATCAATACGTCTACTATATTGCATGCCGAGCAATCGAATGCCGGAAATACCAGATCGTTAGGGAAAGAAGAAAAAGGTAGAAGAAAACGGTAGAAACAATAACACAGAATCTCACAATCGTAGCAGAACAATATATCATAGACAACATGTCTCTATACAAAAGGAAAACTACAACTGTTAATTATACATTACATCATCAGAGTACAATACATCAATAACTCCATACTGGACAGTTATACAACTTGTCCTCACAAATGCTGAGTATACAGCATACCATACACAGCGGAATAAAAACCAAGTACGTGTGATACGTCTCATCATCCAGCTCATCTCCCGAGCTCAATAGCATCCAATCATGTATCTATAATACTCGGTCTGACCCGAGCATTATAATAAAATAACACCCGAGTCAGTCTGGAAAACCAGCGTGAGAAAAACACACTAAATTTGAATTGTCAAAGTTATCAAAATCCTTTAAAAATCAAAGGTATCTCGTAAGACCATACCACACATAAACACGACGGGTTTTTGCCTTACGATAACCAAAACATTCCATATCAAATCCTCTAATATTATAATAGTGTCTAAGTACAAATACTTATTCAAATAGCTGAAATGCTTGCATCTCAAGTTTCAGCATAGTTGGGCATAATCAATACCGTACGGCACTTATTGGAGAATGGATTCCATACGAATGACTAGGTACTAGGGTATCACCTGTCACAGTACACGTCTAGAACAGCGTACCGAGGACCACGCTGGGATCCCTTACAACACAAGACTGGACTATCCCTGACCTGGATAGACCGAATATGCTATCACCCCGGGTGTTCCCACCCTTTTTTAGAGCTCCTTCCATGAATCGTAGCAATAATATCCGAGGGTATCTAGAATGGTGACAAACATACCCTAATTGGGTGCTACCCACTTAGCCTTGTTGCATCTCCCTTGCTTTTCAGTCATTCCCAGTAGATGAGGCTAGAGGCTACGATTACCTTTTTAAGGAATTTTCACTTAGAATGTTCATTATCCTCCAATGACAATGTACTGATAGCATTCATCCATACAAGTTCGTTCTGGGTCCGAACGGAACCGAAGGCACTATTTCTACTACATCCATTTTGGAATAATCCTCGGGATTGGTAGCAATTAGCCCTTGCACTTCGCAGCTCCATCTTCGACTCCATGCTCTTTTTTTTACATCGAAAACATACTCGTTGGATCGAAGTGGTTTTCGGATAACAAATCCGATCCCGGTCTCTTCGAAAACAACGTTCGATATTTTTCGGTAAACTCAACCCCGGTTCTTTAGGACATAAATAGACAAAAATAAGATCAAAGATCATCTCCTAATCTTTAGTGGACGGATTCCCTTATCAACATCCTAGAAGAACTATACATGCAGTATAGCACCTCGAACGGTAACTGTACCATATAAATTCTGTATTTCTCCTAGATATTTCCAAAGTTATATTTTGGTCCAGATATGATAGTCGGTTATTAAACTATCAAATAAACAATCATTCAACCAATTATTCCATTTCCCACTGAATAACTCCAAATCTCTTCTTAATTTAATTTTAATAAATTAAATCTCTTTATCCAAAATATATGTACTTAACTTATCGAATTTAGTAAATTCACCAACTATCCCTTTTCAAAAGAATATTTAAAACCCCTTTTTAAAAATAATATGGAAAGTACCACTGCGGTACTAAACCATGGATTCACAGCTCAATGGTTACGTCTCTATCCCAGAGAAATGCAAGACTTAACTGTAGGCACTCACTACCTCTGATTTCGCCACGCGAATCATTACTTCCCGAAAACTTTATTTAAAAATTTCCAAAATAATACTTATGCAATTTCTATAATAACTTCCAAGTTAAATTTAGGCGAATACTCTTTAAAATAAAAGTTGTTATATAAAAATAACATAATTATCAAATAATTTATCCTTTTTGAATAATAATATTGATTAATCCTTAAATAATAATTAATTTAATATAAACTAACTTAATTCATAATTTAAACTATACTTAAAACAATTTTAAACAACTAAATAATTAGTTTTTGAAATATTCTTTAAACACGTTTATATTTTCTAGTTAATACTTAAAAATTCCCGTTTTAAAATAAATTTAACTTCTCAAATTTTTTTTTCAACTTCTATATAGTCAGTCCAATATTAATAAATCCTTCTCGATTTATTTCCAATTTAATTTACGTCCTGATTTCGCAAAATTCCCTTTCTATATTTCTAAAAATAAATCTACCATTTATTTTTTAACCGATTTGCCCATCTCCTTATAAATCCTCACCGTGAATTTATAACTTCAATTTATCCACTGAAAATCACTTTACTTTTTTATAAACCTTGTATATAAATTCCATACTCATTTCCCGTTTATAACTGTTTCACAATACTTAATCGATTTCTAAATTGAATTCCATTTTTAAATTAAATTCCCAAATAAACCAACTATATTCTAGAATCCAACTAAATTCAGAATTCACTTCCTTTTCATAGTTTAAAATCTTATTCAAAATCTAGTGTATTAACTTTATATTTTATTTTTCAAATTTTCCCTTTAATTTATTTTTTCGAACTATTTAAAATCTCAATTTTTAAAATAATTCTTTACACTTAAACAACACTGCTTAAGTTTTATTATTTAAAATCATTTCATCTAGATTATCCCAAAATCTCTATTTTCCATATTCTGAGATGATCAAGTACAATTTAAAAATCGATCTATTTTTTTCCCCAAATTCATCTTTTTTAATTAATTCGATTTCTCTATAAATATGTTTACTTCCAATTTCTCCTTTTATTTTATTTTTCCCAATTCAAAAAATTTATCATTGGTGTTTAAAAAAAAATCTAGGCCCAAACTGCCATAACATCTAATAGATTAAATTGCACTATAATCTACCACATATTATTTAAACAGATCACATATCAATATATATAAAGTTTACTTTAACATTTTTGAGGAATCTAGTTGGATCCCTCCAACTTGTTTCCCTGCATCCACAAATGTTAGCACAATATTAAAATACCAATCCCACTTCGAGGGGGATATCGCGGTATATAGGATCATCCGCTATTATGCGGGGCATATAGGGTCTCATCCGCTATATGTATGCGGAAATATCAATCACTCCAATATATATACTACTATATACAACATCACATTCAACTGATAATAATTTATCAATTCTATCAATCAATTAATAATTAATTTTAACCACTTAAAATTAATTACGATAAATACAAAATTGAGTGAGATTAACTCACATTTATTTTTGTCGTCGCATTCGCGTTCGAATTTAGCTAAAAATTCTGGAAGCCCCCAATTTAGTCAATCCAATCCCTGTGCGTAGGTGATGACAATACGGTCACAACGCAACTTGAATCATCCAAATCGGACCTTGTGAGGGAGAGATATACATTTTATAAGTTGTCGATGCAATTTTTAAATTAAATAAAATAAACAAATGTAACCTATTTAATTTTAAATTAAAACCCATACCGCCTCAAAATCGAACCCGGCCCGCCTCCTACATCTTCTTCTTACCCCTCCTCTGTTTCCACATGCTTGCAGCACGCTCCCCCCTGTTTTTCTATTTTTTTCTTTCTTCTTCTATATTTTTTTATATAATCTATCGGCCCAGGCCTAAGAAAACACGTTCGCCCCTCCATTTGTCTTCTTCCCCAAAACCACCCTCCCGCATACGAGACAACTTCTTCCCATTGTCGTGCACGCGTGCACGCTATGAAACCACCAACCGCTTCCCGAAAATGCGCGACGACTTCACCGTCGAATCTCTCTTCAACCGCTCAACACAACCATCACCACGACGATGCCTCCCCTGCCCTATTCCAAAACGCGACCTGACAAGACCTCCGCGTACTACAGTGAAGTCGCACCACCCCAAAAGCCACCGAGCGCCACGATTTTCCACCAGAAGATGCACTTCATCCCTTCGAATCCATATCCCCAATCCGCACAACCTCCCATCGACCACAGCTCACCAGAATTGCAACCCTAGTTCTCCACTCGCCACGACATTAAAGTCGATCAACCAAAATCATCACCGAACCATCCAATATATATATCAGATCGAAGTGAATAGAGAAATATGAATTAGGAATCGGTTTGAGATTATTTTGTTGAGTGGATTATGAGATATGAATTTTTTTTCAAAATTTCCTTTTATATGTTTCGGCCATTTTTGTTTCTTTTGTGAACTGTAGCTTGTGATGACAAAATGAACAAGGACATGATATGAAAAGGAGGGAAGCGTGTTTGAAAAGGTCAAGTACAGTGATTTGGAAAAAGCAAAAAGCTGATGTGAATAATTTTGATTAGACATTATATTAATTAAAATTCAAAATGCCTCGTTTTATGTAGCTTAAAATCTCGACCTTCTATCGAGGCATGCCGCTAGGCGTTTATAATGTTATACCCCTATTCTGAACACAATGGAAAAGGTTTCGAGTCCTAATTCGATCGTATGGAGAAGATAACTTTTTGGACCTAATTATTATACTGAATTTTCGATATAAATTCCAGCGCGTTTATATCCCATACGACCAAATAATAACTCCAAACGTTACGAAATTTGAAATCCGATAATAATACACTATTAGGGATCCAATGGAACTTGTTTTGTCGAAATTCAAGATTGTGCCTTTAAATTATTTTTATCAAGCTTAAAACTCCAGATTCAATATTTTAACAAATTTCCAATTATTAAATTTAATAATTAGATTATCAAATAAATAGTTATGTTTAAATCCAAGTTAAAAATTCACTTTTAAATATTTGAAATCAATTAAATATTCCGATTTCAAATACCAAAAATTCTGGGTCGTTACACATAATTCCTATCATCAAAAATACCCACTTATGATCAAATCTGAAATTGTTTATGTTTGGATAAGTTTTTAGAGAAAGCTTCACTCACCTTTGATTAAGAAAACTCGATTAATCTCTTTTCTTCTTAAGGTTACCAGCTTGAATCTTCTAGCTGATTTTTCTCCTTCTCTTTTGTTATATGGTGGCTGGCCTTGGGTTCTTCTTAGAATTTGTCTTTTTTTTTTGCTCTCTTGAGTAAGGAGAGAATAAAGGAAAAGAGGATGTTGGGAATTATTAATGTTGGTCTTTGGGCTTTGTGTTAAGACCCATTCTAACCTAGTTTTAATAAATCTCTTAATCTTCTTCCTCCATTCATTCACTCTTCATACGAGTGTAGGGCACGTGCTTCGCGCGTAATAATGACATGTGCCTTGCGTATGAATTATTTTTCTACAGATTATATACGATTAACATGTTCGAAAAAAATGGTTTGCACAAATACTTAGCCATGTATTCGCGTTGAAATAATGTGTAATTAATTTAAACTATTATTTCTAAGTTGCAACATCTAATTTTTTTGTTAGTTTGAATTTTATTTGTATTATTAATAAATATACAACGAATTTGTAGTTAATTAAAGAAAAAATGTTTATTTGTTAGATCCTATTTTTAAGTGTAGATTGACATTTTGAATTTGTAAAGAAGTTTAACCGTTAGATCCTATTTTCAGGGGATATTAAGATCTGTTTAATATCAGGCAAGTTTAAATGTTAGATCCTATTTTTAAGGAATATTAATATTTGTTAATGCTGTAGAAGGACATTTTTGGTAGTTTATACCGACACCAAAAAAAGTGACATCAAAGGTATTACAACTATTATTAAAGACGAGTGTAATGGCACGCGCTTCGCGTGTTAATTGTTTTTCTTATAAATTGTATATATTTAAATCAGAAGAAAAAAATAATTTTTTATTTTCAAGCGATATTAAGATTTGTATATTTGTAAAGAAGTATTTTTAATTTGTAAAGAAAGTTTAATGTTAGATCCTATTTTTAGAAGCATTTTGAATTTGTAAAGCATGTTTAATTATTAGATCCTACTTTTAGGGGCAATTGAATTTGTAAAAGAAATTTAGTATTAGATCCTATTTTTAAGTGATAGATTGAATAATATATAGAGGGGCATTTTTGGTAGTCCACGTTGATACCAAAAAAGTGTGACACCAAAGCTTTTAAAACTATTATTAAAGATATTTAATTCGTCACATAAATTATTTTAATTTCTTATTTATTTTGATTTATTTTTCATATTACAGTACTCCAAAATATGGGGTGTTACATAGTAGTTCTTTTTAAAATTGTAATAACAGTTTATAAATAATTGTAACATCTTTTAAGATATCTGTAGTAATGCTACTGTATGGTATCATTTTTGTAACGACCCTAGAATTTAAATTTATTTAAATTAATAATTTATTGAATTTTTGAATTAAATTGAGTAATTAAATAAATTTCTGAATAAAAATTTGTAAAATCAATTGATTAAGTGATGCGAGTTTCCCCGAACCTAATTGAAAATATATAAAGTCATATGGATTTGAAAATATGTATATATTGGATTTGGAATAAAATTTTAAATAAATGGTTTAATAATGATTGATAATAAATATTAAGTTATAAATAGAATTAAAATGAGTAAGATAACAATAAATATTTAAACTAGGAATAGAAAATAAATTTGACAAATTCAAATAGATATATATATAAAAGATGAACTATAAAACTAAAAGTAACACTTATATAAATTCTAACAAACAACATATAGAATAAAATAGGAATAAAAACAACATATAAAAGAAAATACAACTTGAACAAATACAAACTGAATTGCAAACAAAACAAAAGAAGACAACATAACAATATATAACATTGCAAAGTAAATAAACAAATGAACAAAAAGAAGTATAAAAAAGGATTTGTTGTAAACAAATTTATATATGCATATATATCAAACAGCAAAGTACAAGCAAAGTTAAAGAGTAGCTTGCAAATGAAGTACAATATAAAACAAGCAAAACTTTATATTCAAATACAAAAGCCTGGAAATTAAATCAAGCAAGTGTAGACAAGATAAAAAGAGAGAATAAAAGCAAAACAAAATAAAAATACAAATACAATATAAAGTAATAAAAACAAAGTAAGAAAATAAGTGAACTAAGTATCTACAAATAATACAACTACATTCATATCTATAAACAAACAATAGGACTTCACTTATATTCCTAAGTATGTAGGCTGTAGACTTTAGAGTTACAAAATGTATAAGTCATAAATGCAATGTCCCCAGCCACCATAACAAGATCACCTCAGCCTCAATATAAAATAAATGCCAGTACCTCTAGCATGGCCGAACAAAGAAAAAAAATACATCACTATATTGTACAAAATAAGAACATACCATATCACACATACCTATGTATAAACAAATAATATCACCTATACCTTCTTTCCTATACATCACTTTCTTTATCTCAGTTTCTTCCATTCAAACAAAAGTAAATAAAACTGAAGTGATATCATCTACAAACTGAAACAAAACTTCAATTCAAAACAATTCAAAATCAGAGATCAAAGAAGAAGTATTATCAAAATGGAATGCTGTTCAACAACAAAACAAAGCAAGTTTCTAAAGGAAAATATAAACTGCAGTTTTCCAACACAATTGCTCTCTGTTCAAAACTGGGTTTTCAGGTGAGTAAACAAAATTTTGAAGCTTCAAGTTTAAATTTCTATTTGAAATAGTTCAAGGAATTCATTGATCATATTGTATTGCATATGCTTAGCTTGAATATAAATTCTATGTTACTATATGTCTCTGTTTATGGTTACAGAGTGAGTATTTTGTTCAAGAATTCAAATTTATATCCTGTAAATTATTAATAAGTATAAAATTTTAATCAAACCAGAGATTTAAACTTAAAGTAAGATTTTTAGAAGCTGTCTGAACATCTTTGAAAAGCATACAACTGGAATACCATTTTTATAGGCAATCACACAATAATTTGATAAACTCGATTGTTGCAGGAAGTTAAATCGAATTTATATATTGAATCTTTACTGGATTATATGATTTTTAAAACAAAGATGAAGATTTTTAGCTCAGTATTACAAGAGCAGTTCAATCTTGAATAAAAATTGAATTTTTATCAAATTCTCGAAATTGAATCAATAACAAATGTTGAAACTCGAATTTAAGCAAGTATAAACATCAGGGATTTTGTAAAAATTAACAAAAGATTTTTCTATTGCATGAGTTTTGGATTCGAGATCATTGTAGGGTTTTATTTCAAGATTTCGAGCATGACAGTAACGAGCCGAGTTCGTTGCCTATGCGCGATCGAGTGTTGTCGCACCGAGGGGAATCGAAGCGTTGGTGAACGAAGCTTCTCCGGTCAAGGTAGTGGGGTTGCAGGTGGTTGCGATCGGCGGCGTGGGGAGTTTTGTTGATACAGTTTGGGTTCACAGGGTTTTGAGGTGATCAAATTTTGAATTCCAGCGAGTTGAAGCAATCTGGGTGGTGGTTTAGGTCGAGAGGGTCAGTGGTGACTCGTGGGAGGTCGAGGCGATGATCGAAGGAGCTCCGGTCCTCTGTGCACGTATACGTGCATTCGCGTGCACGGTTGTTGCTTGGAAATGATGAGGGAGTAATGTGAAAAGGGGGAGGAAGAGAGGGAAGAAGCAAGGTGAACTCGCGTTTGTTGACTTGAAGCATCACTCGAGATTTTGAGGGGTAGGGCTCGAAGCTGGAAGCGTTGTAGCTCGGGGGATAGTTTTGTTCCAGGTTTCTCTAACCTGTTCTGTTTTTCTGGGTTTCAAATTTGAATTTGAATTTATAAATCAAGGGTTAAAATGATTTTTGAAGTCAAAGTATAAACCTAAATTCAAGTTCAGATTTGAAAAAAATAAATAAATAAATAAATAAATTCTTAATTTGTTTAAACTTTTAAAGTATTTTAAAGGTTAAAAAGAAATTTGAACTTAAATGGGATTATGACTTGTAAAGAAAGAACTTAGAAAAGTTGAATCAAGTTTTGAAATCTGGAATTTAAATCTAAACTTGAATCTTAGTTTCGGAATTAAAGGAGTTTTTGAATTTAAATTATTCTAAATAATTTGAATGATTAAGTGTATTTTTTTAAATTTATTTGAATTTAAAATTTAAAAGTGTAATGTTTTAAATATACACTTAAAGGTAAATTAAATCATAAGTTAAGGAAATGTTAGTAGTTGATGAAGATAATCAACTAGAGATTATTAAGTAAATTAAGTTAATTAACATGGATAATTTATTTAGTTAATAAATTAATGATTGAGACTCATTAAATTTATTAAGTTAATTAAAATGGATTTATAAATCTAATTAATAACTGGATTTATTAAGTAATTATGAGTTTTAAACTCATTAATTAAGTTTTAAGGAATTTATTTGGGATAATTAATTTGGAGTTAAGAATCATTAATTTGATAAGGTTAGGCTTTAAATTAATGGTTAAATGTTAATTAATCAAGTAATTAAAGGTTAATTAAGTTACAGTTAATTAATCAAGTAATTTCGAGTAATTTTTGGAATTTTATTAATTAAGTGGTAATTAATAAAGGGTTAATCAAATAAATAAATTAAAAGATAATTAAATAACTAAAGGATAATTATTTAATGATTAAAAGATTTATTGATTAATTAAGATTGATTTATTAATGATTAAAGGTTAATTAATAGATGATAAAGGATAATTAATTAAAATGGGTTGTAATTAATTAACCAAGGTTAGAAATTCATATGAAATTTATCTGATTTGAATAAATCAGATAATTAACCAACCTTACCTATGAATGTTTGAATTCTATTGGATGATTTGATTGTTTGATATCCCTGACATATGATGCTTTGATACACCCTGATTTATGTTGTGATCTGTAATTTACTTATCTGTGATATATATATTTGTGATCTGTGAATGAACGATAAGCGTGATAGTTAATATCGCTTATCAAATTATATTTCTGTATTCTGATCTGTGATGATTGTATGATGTTGCACTATTGTGTGTGAAACCCCTGGACTACACCTTTACACACACAAATATGGATTTCACGTGGAAATCGGTTAAGTCACAGATAATTTAAATTTGATATTTTTGAAATTGAAATTTTAATTTCAATTGATTTTGAAATTGGAAATTTGGGTTTAAAGTGAAAAGCTTTTGAAAGGGAATTTCAAATATAAAAGTTATTTTGAATAACTTAATCGAGTTTTAAAATAAAATAATTTGATTTAAATTTGAATTCAAGTTTGAAATTGAATCCTATGATTTGAAATTACGGTTAAAAATGTTATAAATGTGTTTATATGAATTTAAACCATTTTAAAAGTAAAATTTTTAGAATTTGGATTTAACCCAAGAACTTTAACTTGTATTAAAGAATAAGATTTCCAAAATGAAAACTGTTTGTTTTAAAAGAATAAAAGCTTTCAGATTAGAAATGAAATTCCAGTTTAATTAAAGGAATTTCAAGATTGAATTGAAAAATGGTTTTTCAAGTTATGAATGAATCTTTTTGAAAGCTATGAATTGAATTTGTTTATTTTTAACAGATTTAAAATAATGATTTATTTAAACCATTCGAAATGAAATTGTTTTGAAAGCTATAAGTTAAATCTTTGATTTAAAGATTTAACGAGTCAAATTGAAATGGAAATTGATTTGGGAAAATCTGTGAATGAATCTTTGTGAAACTGGGTGAACGTTATGAATTAAATCTTTTATTTAAAAGATTAAAATGTGGAAATTGTTTAAACCGTTGAAGGTTGTTAAAATGAATCTTTTTGTTTAAAAGATTAAAATGGTAATTTGTTTAAACTATTTGAAAGAAAAGTCGGGGTAATAAGTTGTGACTTAATTGAAATCCCAATATCCATATATTTTTAAATATTGCGCTCACTATTCGGGTTAGCCGAGAAAAGACATTTGTGTCATATAACCCATTCCGAATAGTGATACGTCGTATATGGATGGCATTTGAAGACCGGTGTAGAAGACCGGATATTTTCGAAAATGAAAGGACAACCTATCGAATGTCTCTACACCGAGTTGCTCCGGTATAGAGATTTATATCACTCTTTTTGTGATGGGAAGTCCAGACGTGATTTGAAAATTATCCGGATTTTCAAGGGCTTCGTGAGAAGTGCCTTCGGTTCTGTTCGATCCCGGAACAGACTTGTATGGTTACGTGTCTGACATTACACTTTGAGATATAAAGCCGATTTCTTTCATATACATTTCTGTTGGTGGCGGAGAATTTATTCTCTTATCTTAACACCCTTCTCTGAGACGTACGAGCTCAGAGGTTATGTAGTTGAAGTTATCAGCGATATATCCCAATTTGGTAATGTGACATGCTGAGTGTTGCTGTGTGATGATCAGTGTTTGATCAGTTGTGATATGATCATTTGTGATATGATCATTTGTTTGATCATTTATCTTTGTGATCATAGGTTGATCATCTGTTGACCCAAAGCGTGGCTTTTTGAAAAAGCGTAGCTTTGTGGACGAGACTTCGTCGAGCCTCACAAACCGGAAATGGTCGAAACAGGAATGTTGCGGCAAGGTTTCAGGGGTAGCTTCCCTAGGGTATTACCATTCCTTCTGGAAAAGGGTAGTGTCATGGTATGGAGCCTAGATACTTACTCATGTGGATACACTTATTTATTATGTGTGATGTTGGATACCGAGCACTCGGATAAAGGTCCCAAAGGACCGGGGGTGGCATATCTCAGGTTTTGTAATATTCCCCGGGAAGGGGGGTAACCGGCCTTGTTTGGCAGAGAACGGTTTGGTTCTCGGAGCGTCCTGCCAGAGGCGTTTCTTTCGTGGAATAGGAAGTTCCTTAGCCTGACCATTTGTTGGAAATCCATCTTCCAAATACGAACTTTGTACGGTTTTAGTTGTAGAACCTGCCATCTACTTATGGTGGCGCCCCACTGTTTGGATGGTAGCTATAGTAGGCATAGTTCGAAATGTCTATGTTGGCTAAGATTGATATTCTACTTTCGAAAATGTTTTCTACACTATGCACTAATAATAATATCAAACCAAATGATTTGATTTTGCGTAGTAAGCATCTTTGACTATCATAAGGAGAAATCTTCTCCAATTCTGCATTTGCATTGTGTGTGTGGCGGGAGGCCTTATGGTAGTCTCATTTTCCAAAAGCATTGCGAATTGACTTTAAAATTCTCTGCTATTTGTTTTAAAGATAAACTGTTTTTGTTGCTCACACCAGTCCCATGACTGATCCGGAGTTTATTGTTCCTTTCCTAAACTCTAGATGCTCAAAATTTTTCTACACGAGCAGTCTAGAGTTGGGTTTTTCAAATAGTCAGGATTTGTAGATTTTCTGGAGCTAGTTCAGTCTTTGGATATGGACTGCACTTGCGTATCTTTGTGCATCGTTATTGGGAGCTCGAGCTATTTTTGGATTGGTGCTTTGAAGATGGAGATTATCCGCTGCTGGTGTTATCATTTTCTTTTCCGCTGCTATTTGTTGTATTATATCTCTAATGTATATTGATATTCATTGTATCATTCTGTTGTATCAGATATTGTATCAAAGCTGTATATCAATGTATTATTCATTTCTTCCGCTGTGTTTGTTTACTTAACTGTGTTATAAGCTCCGGCGACTCGGATTTGAACGGTCGAATCTACGGCATTCGAGTACGATGTAAAGTATGGATGTCGATTTTCGAGCGTGAAAATCTGTATCGTTTAAACCATTTGAAAGAAAAGTCGGGGTAATAAGTTGTGACTTAATTGAAATCCCAATATCCATATATTTTTAAATATTGCACTCACTATTCGGGATAGCCGGGAAAAGACATTTGTGTCATATAACCTATTCCGAATAGTGATACGTCGTATATGGATCGCATTTGCTATATTACAGCATGATGGGGGGTTCTCGCTTCGCAGTTTGGTGGCGAACGGGGGACTCTTACCCCTACATGTCCCTGAGAGGGATGGGTTGGTTAGGCGAAGGCCGTGACAGTCGAGAGGCTGGCCGTAAAAGTAAATGCGAGGTGCCAGTGTAAGCCACGGTGGGACTGGGATGGTTGCAAAGCCTACCGGTGGCCGCCGCCGACAGCAGCCGTTACATTTGGTATCAGAGCTAAGGTTGAACTTTAGCTTAGGAGTATAACATGTTAAGTAGCTCATTAGAGATAGAGTGAAGTAAACTCTAGAATGAGTAATCTCTAAGATATCCGTCTGAATGTCTCAGTAAATTCTCTTACTATCCACTGATAGTGAGTATGAGTGCAAGAAGAGGACGAGATAGGGGACAAGGGAATACGACTATAAATGGTCAATACCCTGCAACAGTGGAAATAACTTTCTTATCAATCTTCTTTGATTCGTTTCCAAAAATCTTTTGATTGCTTCGTGGCAGCTCCAGAAGAAGTTCGATGTGATGATAGTTCTACGAATCGTTGTAGAAGATCCTTACTTAGTATTTTCATCGGTTTCTTATCATCTTTTTGATTTAAACCTTAATGAATTTGAAATTGGTAGGTATTCTGAGATATTCCTACTTGGGTTTGGAATTCATATCTTTAGTTTAAGGAAATATAGGAGATCGAATCTGTCTATCTCTGTCTTTGTTTCGTGCCTGCGAATTTCGAGGACGAAATTCTTTTAAGGGGGAAATTTGTAACGACCCTAGAATTTAAATTTATTTAAATTAATAATTTATTGAATTTTTGAATTAAATTGAGTAATTAAATAAATTTTTGAATAAAAATTTGTAAAATCAATTGATTAAGTGATGCGAGTTTCCCCGAACCTAATTGAAAATATATAAAGTCTTATGGATTTGAAAATATGTATATATTGGATTTGGAATAAAATTTTAAATAAATGGTTTAATAATGATTGATAATAAATATTAAGTTATAAATAGAATTAAAATGAGTAAGATAACAATAAATATTTAAACTAGGAATAGAAAATAAATTTGACAAATTTAAATAGATATATATATATAAAAGATGAACTATAAAACTAAAAGTAACACTTATATAAATTCTGACAAACAACATATAGAATAAAATAGGAATAAAAACAACATATAAAAGAAAATACAACTTGAACAAATACAAACTGAATTGCAAACAAAACAAAAGAAGACAACATAACAATATATAACATTGCAAAGTAAATAAACAAATGAACAAAAAGAAGTATAAAAAAGGATTTGTTGTAAACAAATTTATGTATGCATATATATCAAACAGCAAAGTACAAGCAAAGTTAAAGAGTAGCTTGCAAATGAAGTACAATATAAAACAAACAAAACTTTATATTCAAATACAAAAGCCTGGAAATTAAATCAAGCAAGTGTAGACAAGATAAAAAGAGAGAATAAAAGCAAAACAAAATAAAAATACAAATACAATATAAAGTAATAAAAACAAAGTAAGAAAATAAGTGAACTAGATATCTACAAACAATACAACTACATTCATATCTATAAACAAACAATAGGACTTCACTTATATTCCTAAGTATGTAGGCTGTAGACTTTAGAGTTACAAAATGTATAAGTCATAAATGCAATGTCCCCAGCCACCATAACAAGATCACCTCAGCCTCAATATAAAATAAATGCCAGTACCTCTAGCATGGCTGAACAAAGAAAAAAAATACATCACTATATTGTACAAAATAATAACATACCATATCACCCATACCTATGTATAAACAAATAATATCACCTATACCTTCTTTCCTATACATCACTTTCTTTATCTCAGTTTCTTCCATTTAAACAAAAGTAAATAAAACTGAAGTGATATCATCTACAAACTGAAACAAAACTTCAATTTAAAACAATTCAAAATCAGAGATCAAAGAAGAAGTATTATCAAAATGGAATGCTATTCAACAACAAAACAAAGCAAGTTTCTAAAGGAAAATATAAACTGTAGTTTTCCAACACAATTGCTCTCTGTTCAAAACTGGGTTTTCAGGTGAGTAAACAAAATTTTGAAGCTTCAAGTTTAAATTTCTTTTTGAAATAATTCAAGGAATTCATTGATCATATTGTATTGCATATGCTTAGCTTGAATATAAATTTTGTGTTACTATATGTCTCTGTTTATGGTTACAGAGTGAGTATTTTGTTCAAGAATTCAAATTTATATCCTGTAAATTATTAATAAGTATAAAATTTTAATCAAACCAGAGATTTAAACTTAAAATAATATTTTTAGAAGCTGTCTGAACATCTTTGAAAAGCATACAATTGGAATACCATTTTTAGAGGCAATCACACAATAATTTGATAAACTCGATTGTTGCAGGAAGTTAAATCGAATTTATATATTGAATCTTTACTGGATTATATGATTTTTAAAACAAAGATGAAGATTTTTAGCTCAGTATTACAAGAGCAGTTCAATCTTGAATAAAAATTGAATTTTTATCAAATTCTCGAAATTGAATCAATAACAAATGTTGAAACTCGAATTGAAGCAAGTATAAACATCAGGGATTTTGTAAAAATTAACAGAAGATTTTTCTATTGCATGAGTTTTGGATTCGAGATCATTGTAGGGTTTTATTTCAAGATTTCGAGCATGACAGTAACGAGCCGAGTTCGTTGCCTACGCGCGATCGAGTGTTGTCGCACCGAGGGGAATCGAAGCGTTGGTGAACGAAGCTTCTCCGGTCAAGGTAGTGGGGTTGCAGGTGGTTGCGATCGGCGGCGTGGGGAGTTTTGTTGATACAGTTTGGGTTCACAGGGTTTTGAGGTGATCAAATTTTGAATTCCAGCGAGTTGAAGCAATCTGGGTGGTGGTTTAGGTCGAGAGGGTCAGTGGTGACTCGTGGGAGGTCGAGGCGATGATCGAAGGAGCTCCGGTCCTCTGTGCACGTATACGTGCATTCGCGTGCACGGTTGTTGCCTGGAAATGATGAGGGAGTAATGTGAAAAGGGGGAGGAAGAGAGGGAAGAAGCAAGGTGAACTCGCGTTTGTTGACTCGAAGCATCACTCGAGATTTTGAGGGGTAGGGCTCGAAGCTGGAAGCGTTGTAGCTCGTGGGATAGTTTTGTTCCAGGTTTCTCTAACCTGTTCTGTTTTTCTGGGTTTCAAATTTGAATTCGAATTTATAAATCAAGGGTTAAAATGATTTTTGAAGTCAAAGTATAAACCTAAATTCAAGTTCAGATTTGAAAAAAAATAAATAAATAAATAAATAAATAAATTCTTAATTTGTTTAAACTTTTAAAGTATTTTAAAGGTTAAAAAGAAATTTGAACTTAAATGGGATTATGACTTGTAAAGAAAGAACTTAGAAAAGTTGAATCAAGTTTTGAAATCTGGAATTTAAATCTAAACTTGAATCTTAGTTTCGGAATTAAAGGAGTTTTTGAATTTAAATTATTCTAAATAATTTGAATGATTAAGTGTATTTTTTTAAATTTATTTGAATTTAAAATTTAAAAGTGTAATGTTTTAAATATACACTTAAAGGTAAATTAAATCATAAGTTAAGGAAATGTTAGTAGTTGATGAAGATAATCAACTAGAGATTATTAAGTAAATTAAGTTAATTAACATGGATAATTTATTTAGTTAATAAATTAATGATTGAGACTCATTAAATTTATTAAGTTAATTAAAATGGATTTATAAATCTAATTAATAACTGGATTTATTAAGTAATTATGAGTTTTAAACTCATTAATTAAGTTTTAAGGAATTTATTTGGGATAATTAATTTGGAGTTAAGAATCATTAATTTGATAAGGTTAGGCTTTAAATTAATGGTTAAATGTTAATTAATCAAGTAATTAAAGGTTAATTAAGTTACAGTTAATTAATCAAGTAATTTCGAGTAATTTTTGGAATTTTATTAATTAAGTGGTAATTAATAAAGGGTTAATCAAATAAATAAATTAAAAGATAATTAAATAACTAAAGGATAATTATTTAATGATTAAAAGATTTATTGATTAATTAAGATTGATTTATTAATGATTAAAGGTTAATTAATAGATGATAAAGGATAATTAATTAAAATGGGTTGTAATTAATTAACCAAGATTAGAAATTCATATGAAATTTATCTGATTTGAATAAATCAGATAATTAACCAACCTTACCTATGAATGTTTGAATTCTATTGGATGATTTGATTGTTTGATATCCCTGACATATGATGCTTTGTGATACACCCTGATTTATGTTGTGATCTGTAATTTACTTATCTGTGATATATATATTTGTGATCTGTGAATGAACGATAAGCGTGATAGTTAATACCGCTTATCAAATTATATTTCTGTATTCTGATCTGTGATGATTGTATGATGTTGCACTATTGTGTGTGAAACCCCTGGACTACACCTTTACACACACAAATATGGATTTCACGTGGAAATCGGTTAAGTCACAGATAATTTAAATTTGATATTTTTGAAATTGAAATTTTAATTTCAATTGATTTTGAAATTGGAAATTTGGGTTTAAAGTGAAAAGCTTTTGAAAGAGAATTTCAAATATAAAAGTTATTTTGAATAACTTAATCGAGTTTTGAAATAAAATAATTTGATTTAAATTTGAATTCAAGTTTGAAATTGAATCCTATGATTTGAAATTACGGTTAAAAATGTGTTTATATGAATTTAAACCATTTTAAAAGTAAAATTTTGAGAATTTGGATTTAACCCAAGAACTTTAACTTGTATTAAAGAATAAGATTTCCAAAATGAAAACTGTTTGTTTTAAAAGAATAAAAGCTTTCAGATTAGAAATGAAATTCCAGTTTAATTAAAGGAATTTCAAGATTGAATTGAAAAATGGTTTTTCAAGTTATGAATGAATCTTTTTGAAAGCTATGAATTGAATCTGTTTATTTTTAACAGATTTAAAATGATGATTTATTTAAACCATTCGAAATGAAATTGTTTCGAAAGCTATAAGTTAAATCTTTGATTTAAAGATTTAACGAGTCAAATTGAAATGGAAATTGATTTGGGAAAATCTGTGAATGAATCTTTGTGAAACTGGGTGAACGTTATGAATTAAATCTTTTATTTAAAAGATTAAAATGTGGAAATTGTTTAAACCGTTGAAGGTTGTTAAAATGAATCTTTTTGTTTAAAAGATTAAAATGGTAATTTGTTTAAACCATTTGAAAGAAAAGTCGGGGTAACAAGTTGTGACTTAATTGAAATCCCAATATCCATATATTTTTAAATATTGCGCTCACTATTCGGGTTAGCCGGGAAAAGACATTTGTGTCATATAACCCATTCCGAATAGTGATACGTCGTATATGGATGGCATTTGAAGACCGGTGTAGAAGACCGGATATTTTCGAAAATGAAAGGACAACCTGTCGAATGTCTTTGCACCGAGTTGCTTCGGTATAGAGATTTATATCACTCTTTTTGTGATGGGAAGTCCAGACGTGATTTGAAAATTATCCGGATTTGCAAGGGCTTCGTGAGAAGTGCTTTCGGTTCTGTTCGATCCCGGAACAGACTTGTATGGTTACGTGTCTGACATTACACTTTGAGATATAAAGCCGATTTCTTTCATATACATTTCTGTTGGTGGCGGAGAATTTATTCTCTTAGCTTAACACCCTTCTCTGAGACGTACGAGCTCAGAGGTTATGTAGTTGAAGTTATCAGCGATATATCCCAATTTGGTAATGTGACATGCTGAGTGTTGCTGTATGATGATCAGTGTTTGATCATTTGTGATATGATCATTTGTGATATGATCATTTGTTTGATCATTTATCTTTGTGATCATAGGTTGATCATCTGTTGACCCAAAGCGTGGCTTTTTGAAAAAGCGAAGCTTTGTGGACGAGACTTCGTCGAGCCTCACAAACCGGAAATGGTCGAAACAGGAATGTTGCGGCAAGGTTTCAGGGGTAGCTTCCCTAAGGTATGACCATTCCTTTTGGAAAAGGGTAGTGTCATGGTATGGAGCCCAGATACTTACTCATGTGGATACACTTATTTATTATGTGTGATGTTGGATACCGAGCGCTCGGATAAAGGTCCCAAAGGACCGGGGGTGGCATATCTCAGGTTTTGTAATATTCCCCGGGAAGGGGGGTAACCGGCCTTGTTTGGCAGAGAACGGTTTGGTTCTCGGAGCGTCCCGCCAGAGGCGTTTCTTTCGTGGAATAGGAAGTTCCTTAGCCTGACCATTTGTTGGAAAGCCATCTTCCAAATACGAACTTTGTACGGTTTTAGTTGTAGAACCTGCCATCTACTTATGGTGGCGCCCCACTGTTTGGATGGTAGCTATAGTAGGCATAGTTCGAAATGTCTATGTTGGCTAAGATTGATATTCTACTTTCGAAAATGTTTTCTACACAATGCACTAATAATAATATCAAACCAAATGATTTGATTTTGCGTAGTAAGCATCTTTGACTATCATAAGGAGAAATCTTCTTCAATTCTGCGTTTGCATTGTGTGTGTGGCGTGAGGCCTTATGGTAGTCTCATTTTCCAAAAGCATTGCGAATTGACTTTAAAATTCTCTGCTATTTGTTTTAAAGATAAACTGTTTTTGTTGCTCACACTAGTCCCATGACTGATCCGGAGTTTATTGTTCCTTTCCTAAACTCTGGATGCTCAAAATTTTTCTACACGAGCAGTCTAGAGTTGGGTTTTTCAAATAGTCAGGATTTGTAGATTTTCTGGAGCTAGTTCAGTCTTTGGATATGGACTGCACTTGCGTATCTTTGTGCATCGTTATTGGGAGTTCGAGCTATTTCTGGATTGGTGCTTTGAAGATGGAGATTATCCGCTGCTGGTGTTATCATTTTCTTTTCCGCTGCTATTTGTTGTATCATATCTCTGATGTATATTGATATTCATTGTATCATTCTGTTGTATTAGATATTGTATCAAAGCTGTATATCAATGTATTATTCATTTCTTCCGCTGTGTTTGTTTACTTAACTGTGTTATAAGCTCCGGCGACTCGGATTTGAACGGTCGAATCTACGGCATTCGAGTACGATGTAAAGTATGGATGTCGATTTTCGAGCGTGAAAATCCATATCGTTACAATTTTTTTCTAAATAAATTACGTTATATGTATATATATATATATATATTTATGTTTGTAATTCTAATTTATAGTAGCATTTTATGAATCGCAGTAGCTTTTTTTAGTTGTTGTAGCAATTTATAAACCATTGTAACATCTTTTTAGGTATGTGTAGTAATGCAACTGTGTAGCATTATTTTAGTTTCTTAAATAGATTACAATATGGATATTTATGTTCGTAATGCTATTTTACAGTAGCATTTCATTTCATGAATTATAGTAGTATGTTCGTAATGCAATTTTATAGTAGCATTTTAAATAGATCAAAATCGGTTCTTGATTAAGGACGACAAATTTTCTCAAAAAATAAATAATATTCAAATTTAATGGTACAAAGAATAATTTAATAAAATAAGTTGAAATATAGAAGATAAATTTAGGGTATTTTTCAAAATTGGGAAAATGTTTAATTTGTAAGAGGGTTACCAAAAAGTTGTAAATGAGAATTTAAAACAAAACTACATCCCGGAGTGTCCTTAGAGTCCATCCGGTCCAGTACGATCCACTTTGATTGGGAAGTGAATAAATTTCCGCAGACATTAATCCCAAACCTGGAAGAAACAAAATCAGTGAAGGAAGCAGCAGATTCTGAAGAGACAAAGCGGACCTGAACCCTAATTCTAGAGGCAGCAAAATCAATGGAGGAAGCAGCAGATTCCAAAAAGACAAAGCGCGGAAGGTTACTTCCCTGCTCTTCTGTTACAAGCGATGATGAATCCCTTATGGTAACTTCTTTGTCTCTTACTTTTAACTTTAGTTTCATATTATTTGTTTATTTATTTATTATTACTATTACTCAAATAAACGTAATTTGATTTGTGTTGTTGGAAATTAATCCTATCGCAAACACGTTGTATTCATGTAGAAATCGTCAGTACATCCTTTGCAATTTGATTGCCTTTTGTCTTGTTATTAAAAGACCAAATCGAGTAAACTTTAGTTAATTATGTTACAAAAAGAGTATTTTTTTCTTCATGTTTATCACTTTGTTAACAGGAAACATCCGACAGTATGCATGAAGAGAATGAAAGAGTTGAGAAATCTGCCAGAGTGCAAGACTGTGATAATAATATTGACCCCAGAGTTGATGCTGATATTCACAAAGTGGCATCTCTAATAGAGAAGCGAAAACCAGTCCCACCTAACTACTTTAACTACTTATGTCCTTTCGATGGTAATGTTTCGATTAGATTTGATGGCTTGAGGCCAGATGCTGAGTATCTCGACCTTATGAGGATGATTCCTCCAGCGCTCAAAATGTTTGTATGTGATATTACTTGTCATGGACCTATTCTATTATTAATAGTTAATTAACCGAGCTTTAACATTATTCTATTATAGATCGTTGGCCTTGATATTATTCCAATTAGGTTTAACACACTCCTAAAAGCTAACTTGTAAGTGGAACATGTTTAATAAGTCATACACTCATCAACCTATCCCATACTACATGATGTGGAACTCTACTGAATTACGTCATTTCATTGGCTGCTTCTTGAGAAATTTGATTGGTTGTCCATTTGTTAACTTTTCAGGTCAATAGCTATCGCGGAGTTTACCCCGACGGTTTGAATGGCACATTTGGTTTTGTAATATTTAGTCACCATGAAATTGCTAAGAACTTTCTACAATCGTTCAATGGGAAAAGGTTTCATAACCCGGATATCACTTACAAACTTAGTTGGGCTCCTTTCCAATATGGTAAATGTGAAAATGTAGATGTGTACGAGGAAAAGAAAATTTGTGAATCTGACACCGAGGCTGAAACTAAATTAGACATCAATTCAACCATTGATTCAGAAGCTGACTCCGACAGTGATTCAGAAGCTGACTCGGGCTGTGATTCAGAACCTGACTCAAACACTGAATTGAACACCAACTCGGGCTCTAGTGGTTCTGACAGTGAGCCGGTCCGGGAGACAGAAGATGAGCAGTTTCTCTCTCGTAAACAGACAGTCCAGGAATCCCAAGCGCGTAAAGCTAAGCTAATGTTAGAAAAAAAGCAGTATGAAGATTTTTATATTAGATTAGATAAAGAATTTCACGAGAGCGGAGGTATTTTTTTTTGTCATTGCAGCGCTTCCATCAGCAAGATAAGATTGAAAGTATAATTGATAATTGCAGTAATTGGGAAATTATTAGAAAATTTATTGCCTGTTGATTTTAATAGAAATGTACGTCATTTTTATTATAAATAAAAAAAGAAAAAAGAAACGTATATCATCATCTAACAGAAATGCATGCTGTGAAAACATGTTTATGTGATTATTATTTTACCTTCTCTTTTGGTGTGCATTAGATGTTATAACCGGTAGTCCGATACGGTTATAAGCAATAAAGCAATAAGTGGGATATTAAGCAAGTTAGATATAAATTAAATGAATTTAATTTCTCATGTTCAAATTTCACTATTATGCATTACCGGTTGTTCTTTATTTCACATTTCATCTTTATGACAGATTCATGGCCATGGCCAGCATCTGGAAGTCCTCCAGAAGTTTATATACGTCCCCGTGGTGGCTGTGCTTCTTCGATTGTAAGACATTGAATTAATATTGATATTTTTCACAAATGGAGTCGATATGCAAGCATTTGTAGAAATAATTCTCAACTTTTGCAGCTGTATCTTGAGATGGTTGATCCTCTTGTTCAAAAAGAGGACATGGAATGTATCTTCGAAAAATATGGGCCATGTTCAGTTAATCTCCCTCATGGAAAAGGCTTTGGATATGTTGAATTTGTAGAAAGGTTTGTCAAATTTTTTGCTTGTATATGTCATCCATCCTCTATCAGCGAGTTTATTTTTTATTTGAATAATAATAATATTAGATTTGAGGAAATCTATCGGTGAGTTTTTTAGTTTAGCATGTGATTTTCTTACTCGTCAGTTTAATCAAGTTTGGGATAATGCCCGACCCATTCCAATGATTACTACCGATTAACACACATTTTAACACTGGGTGCATATCCTTTATAGAAAATCCGCTGTTCAAGCATACAAGAAGCTATATTTTGCTCTGCGGAGGCTACGCATTTGTTACTTGTCATGGGGGGTTAGGCCCAAGGTATGCGGAAATATGCTGCATGTATTTGTCAGCTAGTGTTATTTGCCCTTGTTAACGTCTTATTGAAATACATGCAGAGGCCCGTTGGGGACTCAAAAGAAGACAAGCCCGTTGGAGGCCCAAAGGACGATGAGTCCCATAATGATAGCCAAATTGCTTATAACTCTGTATATCGTGAGATAAGGAGTAAGCAGAAGCAAAGGTTTCTTCAGTGTCCTTTACTGGGTTCAAAATGCAGATATCCTCAAAATACACTCATATCGGTATTCTTTCTTGCCTTTACTCTAAGTATGAGTTTTACTGATCATACATTGTGTGAACGTGAAGACACCAGCTAACTAACAGTTCATTTTTATTTATACTTAAAGAAACCAAAAAAAAGAGTCTAAATATATCTTTGCTACCCTGCAGTGAATATATGGTTCGTTCGTATAATAATTGTTACTTAAATGCATTTCAGCCTTGTGTAGAAGATGGTTAGTAATCTGAAATTTCCTGATCTGAAGAATGTAACCTATTGAGGTAAACTTAGTGATAATTTGAACCCATTTGAAACCCAAGTACTCATTTTCTTTATGGTAGACTAGAACATTATATTCATGTATTTATTTGCAGGTTGAACAGCAGCAAATAAATATGTTACTACTCTCACTCAGTCTGCTGGCGGTGTTGTGGGAACATTTAAAAATGCTCTTAAACTTCTATGTTTTATTTTCATCTTTATACATTTTTATTTAAACAAATATAAAGATTATAGCAGTTATGAAATACTTCTATGTTGTATTTTGTTCTTTCATCTTCCAATACCGTGTTTTAGTTTCCTTTCCTTTCATTTCTACTCTATTTTGTTTTAATATTTTTAGCTCTATTTGCTTATGCTTTTATGGTGCCTTCTCCATGCTTATCCAAAATAACACTTTTAAAGATGTTTTAAGTGTAATAAAGAGCATCTTTAACTTCTTTTTATTTTTTAAAATTTTAGTACATCAGAACTAGCAGCAATTTTGTTTATTTTTGACACTTCTACATTGTTTCGTATGAGATTCATGCATTATTATAAGGGTGAATAAATTTTGTATTGGATTGATTTATATGAGACTCATGCGAATAAAGTATGTTCAGTTCAAAAATCAATGTTGAAGCTACAAAGAAAAAGGGTCAATTTCAGGTATCAAAGCAGCTGATCATACATGTACACGTGAATGGCAAAAGAATTACACAATTAAGCATGAATGCTACAGGGAACAAGATGAAGACTACACAAATAAGCTCAGCTAACACATCAAACCAAGGTCAAACCCAAGTCTCAAAATAGGTTCAACTCAAGGCCAATGAACATCAAAAGTTCAACCGGAATGGTATCACAAATAAAAGTAATTGAAGTCGACTAAACAGTTTCAAATCAAGGCCGAGACCAATTCAAGCAAAGGTTCAAGTTATAAAAATATACAAAACTATTTGCAAACTGAATCTGGCCAGAAGTTCTAGACAGTGAACTGAAGTGTAGGCAAGAGTGTGCTCGTGACAACTAGACTCGAGTTTGCACACGTACAGATTGTAATGGAATAGATATGGGAAAGTAAGCATATGGACTTCATTCAGTATGCTACAGAAAGGTGAAGCCGTGAACATCACAAGACCAGAAATTCCCAAAATCAAAGTCATAGCAATCACGAAAACGAACCAAGTCGTAAACAACATCACATTAACAAAGTTATAAATGATCGAAGCCAAAGTCGAACAGGTCAGAGCAAGGAATTCACGGAGCAACATTATCAAAGCCGTGGTCATCACGGCAAAGCAATTTAACAAAAATCAAAACGAAAGAACTGGAGCTGGAATTAGATGTGGGATAAACTCACCTTTGCCATGGAAGCGAAGACGTTGCTGAGGCGGTGAGGACGACGAACGAAGTTAAGCCAAGGCTTTAGCATGCGAAGCGAAGACGAGCGCGGCAAACACTTTTTAAGCGGCGTCGATTCGAGGTCTCGAAACCCTAAATCGCCAGGGGGATGAAGATACGAGACCGCCATTTTAATGTTTTCTTCGATTTTGGGCTTAGGGTTTTTGAATGGATGAAGGGGAATGGGGATGGGTTGTTTGGGTGTTGAGTGAAGTCACGGTTTCAAAACAAAAAAAATCATGGGCCGAGATTATTGTTTAAACCCAAACGACACTTAACGAATCTTTCTAAAGCTCGTTTAACATTTAGAACGGCTTTAAAAATTCCAAATAGTGAATAACAAAAATTTTATCCCTGAATTTCAATTTGATTAAAATGCCAGAAGCTATTCGTTCCCAGATTAAATCGTCAAGAGACGATAAGAAAATGGGTACGGAATGCCGGGTTGTTACATTTTGGGTAATAAGTTATGACTTAATTGAAATCCCAATGTCCATATGTTTTAAAATATTACGCTCATTATTCGGTTTAGCCGGGGGAGGACTTTGTGTCATATAACCCATTTCGAATAGTGATACGACGTAAAGGGATAGCATTTGAAGACCGATGTTGAAGACCGGGTATTTGCGAGAACGGTAGGATAACCTATCGATTGTCTCTGCACTGAGTAGCTAAAGTATAGAGATTCCCTAAGTGATGGGAAGTCCGATCAGGATTGTGAATACTCGGATTGCAAGGGCTTCTTTAGAAGTGCATTCAGTTCTGTTCGAACCCGGAACAGACTTGTATGGTTGTATGTCTGACATTACACTTTGAGATATAAAGATGATTTCTTTCAAATACATTTCTGTTTGGTGGCGGAGATTTATTCTCTTAGCTTAACACCCTTCTCTGAGACGTATGAGCTGTAGTGAAGGTTATCAGTGATATACTTCCAATTTGGTAGTGTGGCATGCTAAGTGTTGTTGTGTGTTGGTGATCATTTGTTGATCAAAGCATGGCTTTCGTGTAAAGTGTAGCTTTGTGGATGAGACCTCATCGAGCCTCTCAAACCGGAAATGGTCGAAACAGGAAAGATGCGGCAAGGTTATGAGGGTCGCACCCTTTAGGGTATGTCATTTCCTTCTGGAAAAAGGTGGTATCATGGTATGGAGTCCAGATATTTTACCTGTGTGGTTGCTCCAATCTCATTTACTGTGTGATTGTTGCTTTGTGATCGAGGTACCTTGGATAAAGGTCGCAAACGATCGGGGGGTGGCATACTCGTGTAGTAGTTACCTAGTAAGAGGTAACCCGGCCTTGTGTTGGCAGAGAGCTAGTTAGTTCTTGGGACGTCCCTCCAGAGGCGTACCCATGTGGCCGTAGGAAGTTCCTTAGCATGACCATTTGTTGGAAATCCAAAGAAACAATACGAGCCTTGTACGGATTTAGTTGTATAACCTGCTATGGAATGTAGCGGTAACCTACTATTGAACATAGTAGCTATAGTAGTCATACAATAATGGTTGTATACTGGCTAAGATTAATATTATACTTTCGAAAGGTTTTCTACATTATGCACTAGTAATAATATCAAAGAATTTTCCCCGTATCAAGCATATTTGACTATCACAAGAAGAAATCTCCTCCAATTCTGCGATTGCACTATGTGTGTGGCGGGAGGTCTTATGGTAGTTTCATTTTCCAAAAAGCATATCGGATTTCTCTTATGAACTGTTTTTATTTCAAACAACTGTTTTGTTACTCATACTAGTCCCATGACTGACCCGGAGTTTATTATTCTCTTCCTAAATTTTGGGTGCCCATAATTTTTCATACGGGCAGTCTAGAGTTGGGGTTTTCAGATAATCAGGTTTAGTAGATTATCGGGAGCTAGTTCAGTTTTTGGAGTTCACGACCACCCTTGCTTTTCTTTGTGAAACGTGATGGTGGTTCCAGCTTGATGTTGGAGTTGTTGGACTCATTCTCTTTTTCAGATCGTTTGGAGTTATCAGTTCTGTTGTTTCCGTTGTAACATTATTATTTGTCTCTGATATTGTTGTATCATATTGATATCATTGTTATATATCATTTTGGATATTGTATTCGTTGGAGTTGTATATGATATCATTCATTTCTTTCTTCCGCTGTGTTGTTATACTTACTGTGTTATAAGCTCTGGCGAGCAAGATTCGGCGTTTGAATCCGCATCATTTGAGTACAAGTGTAGTACGGGTGCCGATTTTTGAAGGCCGAGTCAGGATCGTTTCACCTTATTAATAATTCAATTTATGGCAAGAAGTGAGAGAACAAATGAAATGAAATATGCAAAAGAGAGGGGTCAACGAAATGTGTGATAGCAGCAGAATAAAGTAAGGTAATAAATTAATGAGGATGGAAGGATTAGTATACTGCAACAACTTTTGAAATTCAATTTTAAAACATATATTTTCTTCAATATATTTCATTAAATCCAAATATAACCATAAATATATGTTAATTTAACCAATATTTTTTTACGCACAATAAATAATATTAACCACACCAATTAACTTAATATTTCTCATTAAAATAATTATTGTACTTTTAACACAAAAACGTAAGTTGCACATATCACTAATAAATTACAATTCACTTTTATTTCCTATTAATGGAAAGATTTTAATTGTTATTAATTCCAATAATTAAATTTCAAAACATACGCTGATTACTGGGAAGATAGTTAATCCAATTGTTTTCCTTTAAATTATATTTCAAACATATCTATTAACATTATTGGTTACAAACATGAGTTAGAAATTTACTTACAAATAATTAATTTCTTACTCTATGCTAAAACACATTTCAAATAAATAATCATATGTTTTCTCCTTTAATAAATTTATTCATTTTATTCTTCATTAACATTTATTATTATAATCACCGTTATTAAGTACATTCAAACAATGTCATTAAATACACCTAACGTATGTTATCATTTTTTTTCCTGTAATACATGTTATTAGTAGAAATTCAAATTAATATCATAAACATATCTCTTAACATACGTTATCACAAATATAATCATAAATTTTTATTTTTCTACCACTTATATTCCAAAATTATATCCCTTATTACAATTAGCTTTTGGCATTCCTATCCATTAACTACATTTGAAACAATGTCATTAAAATACACATTGTAAATTTATTATTTACCACCAATTGTTATAACAACTTATACTATACAAATTCTATCCAATCACCATTTATTGCACATTATTTTATTAATTAATCAACATTTAAATTATCAATTTCTCTTTAAATCCAATTATAAATTATACACACATCATTAATGCAATCAATTTACCATCTATAACTAATTATAACTTTTAATTATTTCAATTAATTAGAATTACATTCAAAGCAATTGTAAATTACCTTAAATTAATACTATTATCATTTAATCCAATTACATTCTTATTATTTAATCACAAAATTTCATTTCTTCAAACATTAAATCATAAAACCTTATTAAATTAACTATTTTTAATTATCGAAAATTACGGGTCGTTACATATGGACTCAAAAAAAACTAATACATGTGCTATAATAAAATGTATTCTTAGCTGGTGGTTTGCAGTTTTAGCAACTAGAGTTCAAGTCCTAGCCATTGTGCTTCGAAAACAGAAAAATTATTAATTTCAAAAATATTCATTGTTTTTGCGCAGGGCCCCAATTTTTGTTGGACGGGGCCTGTCTCGTGTTTATTTACTTATCTTTCTGTTTTAATTTGATGTTCTTCGAACTTTATTCTTTACTCCATTCTGTTTGGATTTGGACATTGAATATGTGGTGCTATCATATCAATTGAGTGTTTGCGACTAATTTTGGTGTAAACAAGCATATATATATATATATATATATATATATATATATATATATATATATTTCACAAAATTAAGTAAACAGAGCAGCTAAATATATTTTTTCATCACATCAAAATGTTTTACAAATTTCATACATTATTTTAACCCAACCCGTCCCACGCAGGAGTAGATATAAATAGAACATAAATAGATTAATGTGTGTCCGACATATGAAGATGTCAACACACACATAACCAGTTGTAAACTCTGGTTTTACACAGCGGAATTGCAAAATAACTTTTATCAAACAGCAAGCCTCCGGCTTCATCTTTGGAATCTTCTAATCCATAAACTCAACCTGAGTACCAGTGAATTGGTGGGAAATTATAAAAACACAGATTAGACGTAAAGTCTGTTATCAGTAAAACTCTTACTCTAATAAGCAAATATATAGTGAGACTACACCGTTGAAGCACAGAATAGGTTTTCCTTTCACTATTTCAAACACTATTAACATTTATTGCATCATGACATGAACAACAATAATCAATATTCATTATAAGTGTAAGGTTTTCATCACATGAATTCGACTAGTTCCATTAGTCATTTCATATTAAATTGCCACTTAAGCCTTCCCAATTCAGTAACTGCACTCAACACTTAAGATTTGTACTTAGGTGCTTTATCATATTTTCTCTTAAATTTCAGATCAAAATAATTATTTTTATTATTTTTAATAATTAATTTACCCGAATTTATCCATTTTTCTTACTTAGAAAATCCAAATTAATTCCAAAAATTATGAAATTAAAAATACAACATTGTTTCATCATTTGAAACAACATATCTCAGCTTCAAATCATTTGGAGATGATTTAACATGTTTTTTTCCTAGAACATGAACTAAATAATTTGATTTAAATTCCTAAACATAACCAGACCATGTTTAGTCACTCATACCTAATTCCTATCATCAAAAATACCCACTTATGATCAAATCTGAACTTGTTTATGTTAGGATAACTTTTTAGAAAAAGTTTCACTCACCTTTGATTAAGAAAACTAGATTAAGCTCTTTTCTTCTTAAGGTTACAAGCTTTAATCTTCTAGCTGATATTTTTCCTTCTCTTTTGTTATATGGTGGCTGGCCTTGGGTACTTCTTAGAAAACAAAAGTACATCCCCACGAGAGTCCATATAGAGTGCCACTGGTCCAAAACATTCGACTTTATCTAAGAAGTGGTCCAACTTTTCGCGTATAAATTTCGTAAGTTGCATGCAGACAGAACCGACCCTTTCAATTGTGTTGCCCAAGCCCAACTACAATAAGAAAATAGGTAAAGTAAAAATTCAGAAAATACAACCAGGCAGCATTAAACTTGGGACATTCAACATCACCGTACACAGCACAAACCACTTTAGCACATCTTTGTTTAGCAATAGCCCCACTCTAACTTTATAAACCTAAATAAAATACTTAATTTGCCCCTCGGGCCGGGCCTGCACGCAGACATTAAATAAAATCAGCGAAGGATGCAGCAGATTCCAAAGAGACGAAGCAGACCTTAACCCTAATTCTAGAAGAAACAAAATCAATGGAGGAAGCAGCAGATTCCAAAAAGACAAAGCGCAGAAGGTTACTTCCCTGCTCTTCTGTTACAAGCGACGATGATTCCCTTATGGTAACTTCTTTGTCTCTTACTTTTAGCTTTAGTTTCATATTATTTGTTTATTTATTTGTTATTGTTATTACCCCGATAAACGTAATTTGATTCGTATCTTTGGAAATTAATCCTATCGCAAACACGTTGTATTCATGTAGAAATCATCAGTACATCCTTTGCAATTTGATTGCCTCTTGTCTTGTTATTAAAAGACCGAATCGAGTAAACTTTAGTTAATTATGTTACAAAAAGTGTATTTTTTTTCTTCATGTTTATCACTTTGTTAACAGGAAACGTCCGACAATATGCATGAAGAGAATGAAAGAGTTGAGAAATCTGCCAGAGAGCAAGACTGTGATAATAATATTGACCCCAGAGTTGATGCTGATATACACAAAGTGGCATCTCTAATAGAGAAGCGAAAACCAGTCCCACCTAACTACTTTAACTACTTATGTCCTTTCGATGGTAATGTTTCGATTAGATTTGATGGCTTGAGGCCAGATGCTGAGTATCTCGACCTTATGAGGATGATTCCTCCGGCGCTCAAAATGTTTGTATGTGATATTACTTGTCATGGACCTATTCTATTATTAATAGTTAATTAACTAAGCTTTAACATTATTCTATTATAGATCATTGGCTTTGATATTATTCCAATTAGGTTTAACATACTCCTAAAAGCTAACTTGTAAGTGGAACATGTTTAATAAGTCATACACTCATCAACCTATCCCATACTACATGATGTGGAACTCTACTGAATTACGTCATTTCATTGGCTGCTTCTTGAGAAATTTGATTGGTTGTCCATTTGTTAACTTTTCAGGTCGATAGCTATCGCGGAGTTTACCCCGACGGTTTGAATGGCACATTTGGTTTTGTAATATTTAGTCACCATGAAATTGCTAAGAACTTTCTACAATCGTTCAATGGGAAAAGGTTTCATAACCCGGATATCACTTACAAACTTAGTTGGGCTCCTTTCCATTATGGTAAATGTGAAAATGTAGATGTGTACGAGGAAAAGACAATTTGTGAATCTGACACCAAGGCTGAAACTAAATTAGACATCAATTCAACCATTGATTCAGAAGCTGACTCCGACAGTGATTCAGAAGCTGACTCGGGCTGTGATTCAGAACCTGACTCAAACACTGAATTGAACACCGACTCGGGCTCTAGTGGTTCTGACAGTGAGCCGGTCCGGGAGACAGAAGATGAGCAGTTTCTCTCTCGTAAACAGACAGTCCAGGAATCCCAAGCGCGTAAAGCTAAGCTAATGTTAGAAAAAAAGCAGTATGAAGATTTTTATATTAGATTAGATAAAGAATTTCACGAGAGCGGAGGTATTTTTTTTTGTCATTGCAGCGCTTCCATCAGCAAGATAAGATTGAAAGTATAATTGATAATTGCAGTAATTGGGAAATTATTAGAAAATTTATTGCCTGTTGATTTTAATAGAAATGTACGTCATTTTTATTATAAATAAAAAAAGAAAAAAGAAACGTATATCATCATCTAACAGAAATGCATGCTGTGAAAACATGTTTATGTGATTATTATTTTACCTTCTCTTTTGGTGTGCATTAGATGTTATAACCGGTAGTCCGATACGGTTATAAGCAATAAAGCAATAAGTGGGATATTAAGCAAGTTAGATATAAATTAAATGAATTTAATTTCTCATGTTCAAATTTCACTATTATGCATTACCGGTTGTTCTTTATTTCACATTTCATCTTTATGACAGATTCATGGCCATGGCCAGCATCTGGAAGTCCTCCAGAAGTTTATATACGTCCCCGTGGTGGCTGTGCTTCTTCGATTGTAAGACATTGAATTAATATTGATATTTTTCACAAATGGAGTCGATATGCAAGCATTTGTAGAAATAATTCTCAACTTTTGCAGCTGTATCTTGAGATGGTTGATCCTCTTGTTCAAAAAGAGGACATGGAATGTATCTTCGAAAAATATGGGCCATGTTCAGTTAATCTCCCTCATGGAAAAGGCTTTGGATATGTTGAATTTGTAGAAAGGTTTGTCAAATTTTTTGCTTGTATATGTCATCCATCCTCTATCAGCGAGTTTATTTTTTATTTGAATAATAATAATATTAGATTTGAGGAAATCTATCGGTGAGTTTTTTAGTTTAGCATGTGATTTTCTTACTCGTCAGTTTAATCAAGTTTGGGATAATGCCCGACCCATTCCAATGATTACTACCGATTAACACACATTTTAACACTGGGTGCATATCCTTTATAGAAAATCCGCTGTTCAAGCATACAAGAAGCTATATTTTGCTCTGCGGAGGCTACGCATTTGTTACTTGTCATGGGGGGTTAGGCCCAAGGTATGCGGAAATATGCTGCATGTATTTGTCAGCTAGTGTTATTTGCCCTTGTTAACGTCTTATTGAAATACATGCAGAGGCCCGTTGGGGACTCAAAAGAAGACAAGCCCGTTGGAGGCCCAAAGGACGATGAGTCCCATAATGATAGCCAAATTGCTTATAACTCTGTATATCGTGAGATAAGGAGTAAGCAGAAGCAAAGGTTTCTTCAGTGTCCTTTACTGGGTTCAAAATGCAGATATCCTCAAAATACACTCATATCGGTATTCTTTCTTGCCTTTACTCTAAGTATGAGTTTTACTGATCATACATTGTGTGAACGTGAAGACACCAGCTAACTAACAGTTCATTTTTATTTATACTTAAAGAAACCAAAAAAAAGAGTCTAAATATATCTTTGCTACCCTGCAGTGAATATATGGTTCGTTCGTATAATAATTGTTACTTAAATGCATTTCAGCCTTGTGTAGAAGATGGTTAGTAATCTGAAATTTCCTGATCTGAAGAATGTAACCTATTGAGGTAAACTTAGTGATAATTTGAACCCATTTGAAACCCAAGTACTCATTTTCTTTATGGTAGACTAGAACATTATATTCATGTATTTATTTGCAGGTTGAACAGCAGCAAATAAATATGTTACTACTCTCACTCAGTCTGCTGGCGGTGTTGTGGGAACATTTAAAAATGCTCTTAAACTTCTATGTTTTATTTTCATCTTTATACATTTTTATTTAAACAAATATAAAGATTATAGCAGTTATGAAATACTTCTATGTTGTATTTTGTTCTTTCATCTTCCAATACCGTGTTTTAGTTTCCTTTCCTTTCATTTCTACTCTATTTTGTTTTAATATTTTTAGCTCTATTTGCTTATGCTTTTATGGTGCCTTCTCCATGCTTATCCAAAATAACACTTTTAAAGATGTTTTAAGTGTAATAAAGAGCATCTTTAACTTCTTTTTATTTTTTAAAATTTTAGTACATCAGAACTAGCAGCAATTTTGTTTATTTTTGACACTTCTACATTGTTTCGTATGAGATTCATGCATTATTATAAGGGTGAATAAATTTTGTATTGGATTGATTTATATGAGACTCATGCGAATAAAGTATGTTCAGTTCAAAAATCAATGTTGAAGCTACAAAGAAAAAGGGTCAATTTCAGGTATCAAAGCAGCTGATCATACATGTACACGTGAATGGCAAAAGAATTACACAATTAAGCATGAATGCTACAGGGAACAAGATGAAGACTACACAAATAAGCTCAGCTAACACATCAAACCAAGGTCAAACCCAAGTCTCAAAATAGGTTCAACTCAAGGCCAATGAACATCAAAAGTTCAACCGGAATGGTATCACAAATAAAAGTAATTGAAGTCGACTAAACAGTTTCAAATCAAGGCCGAGACCAATTCAAGCAAAGGTTCAAGTTATAAAAATATACAAAACTATTTGCAAACTGAATCTGGCCAGAAGTTCTAGACAGTGAACTGAAGTGTAGGCAAGAGTGTGCTCGTGACAACTAGACTCGAGTTTGCACACGTACAGATTGTAATGGAATAGATATGGGAAAGTAAGCATATGGACTTCATTCAGTATGCTACAGAAAGGTGAAGCCGTGAACATCACAAGACCAGAAATTCCCAAAATCAAAGTCATAGCAATCACGAAAACGAACCAAGTCGTAAACAACATCACATTAACAAAGTTATAAATGATCGAAGCCAAAGTCGAACAGGTCAGAGCAAGGAATTCACGGAGCAACATTATCAAAGCCGTGGTCATCACGGCAAAGCAATTTAACAAAAATCAAAACGAAAGAACTGGAGCTGGAATTAGATGTGGGATAAACTCACCTTTGCCATGGAAGCGAAGACGTTGCTGAGGCGGTGAGGACGACGAACGAAGTTAAGCCAAGGCTTTAGCATGCGAAGCGAAGACGAGCGCGGCAAACACTTTTTAAGCGGCGTCGATTCGAGGTCTCGAAACCCTAAATCGCCAGGGGGATGAAGATACGAGACCGCCATTTTAATGTTTTCTTCGATTTTGGGCTTAGGGTTTTTGAATGGATGAAGGGGAATGGGGATGGGTTGTTTGGGTGTTGAGTGAAGTCACGGTTTCAAAACAAAAAAAATCATGGGCCGAGATTATTGTTTAAACCCAAACGACACTTAACGAATCTTTCTAAAGCTCGTTTAACATTTAGAACGGCTTTAAAAATTCCAAATAGTGAATAACAAAAATTTTATCCCTGAATTTCAATTTGATTAAAATGCCAGAAGCTATTCGTTCCCAGATTAAATCGTCAAGAGACGATAAGAAAATGGGTACGGAATGCCGGGTTGTTACATTTTGGGTAATAAGTTATGACTTAATTGAAATCCCAATGTCCATATGTTTTAAAATATTACGCTCATTATTCGGTTTAGCCGGGGGAGGACTTTGTGTCATATAACCCATTTCGAATAGTGATACGACGTAAAGGGATAGCATTTGAAGACCGATGTTGAAGACCGGGTATTTGCGAGAACGGTAGGATAACCTATCGATTGTCTCTGCACTGAGTAGCTAAAGTATAGAGATTCCCTAAGTGATGGGAAGTCCGATCAGGATTGTGAATACTCGGATTGCAAGGGCTTCTTTAGAAGTGCATTCAGTTCTGTTCGAACCCGGAACAGACTTGTATGGTTGTATGTCTGACATTACACTTTGAGATATAAAGATGATTTCTTTCAAATACATTTCTGTTTGGTGGCGGAGATTTATTCTCTTAGCTTAACACCCTTCTCTGAGACGTATGAGCTGTAGTGAAGGTTATCAGTGATATACTTCCAATTTGGTAGTGTGGCATGCTAAGTGTTGTTGTGTGTTGGTGATCATTTGTTGATCAAAGCATGGCTTTCGTGTAAAGTGTAGCTTTGTGGATGAGACCTCATCGAGCCTCTCAAACCGGAAATGGTCGAAACAGGAAAGATGCGGCAAGGTTATGAGGGTCGCACCCTTTAGGGTATGTCATTTCCTTCTGGAAAAAGGTGGTATCATGGTATGGAGTCCAGATATTTTACCTGTGTGGTTGCTCCAATCTCATTTACTGTGTGATTGTTGCTTTGTGATCGAGGTACCTTGGATAAAGGTCGCAAACGATCGGGGGGTGGCATACTCGTGTAGTAGTTACCTAGTAAGAGGTAACCCGGCCTTGTGTTGGCAGAGAGCTAGTTAGTTCTTGGGACGTCCCTCCAGAGGCGTACCCATGTGGCCGTAGGAAGTTCCTTAGCATGACCATTTGTTGGAAATCCAAAGAAACAATACGAGCCTTGTACGGATTTAGTTGTATAACCTGCTATGGAATGTAGCGGTAACCTACTATTGAACATAGTAGCTATAGTAGTCATACAATAATGGTTGTATACTGGCTAAGATTAATATTATACTTTCGAAAGGTTTTCTACATTATGCACTAGTAATAATATCAAAGAATTTTCCCCGTATCAAGCATATTTGACTATCACAAGAAGAAATCTCCTCCAATTCTGCGATTGCACTATGTGTGTGGCGGGAGGTCTTATGGTAGTTTCATTTTCCAAAAAGCATATCGGATTTCTCTTATGAACTGTTTTTATTTCAAACAACTGTTTTGTTACTCATACTAGTCCCATGACTGACCCGGAGTTTATTATTCTCTTCCTAAATTTTGGGTGCCCATAATTTTTCATACGGGCAGTCTAGAGTTGGGGTTTTCAGATAATCAGGTTTAGTAGATTATCGGGAGCTAGTTCAGTTTTTGGAGTTCACGACCACCCTTGCTTTTCTTTGTGAAACGTGATGGTGGTTCCAGCTTGATGTTGGAGTTGTTGGACTCATTCTCTTTTTCAGATCGTTTGGAGTTATCAGTTCTGTTGTTTCCGTTGTAACATTATTATTTGTCTCTGATATTGTTGTATCATATTGATATCATTGTTATATATCATTTTGGATATTGTATTCGTTGGAGTTGTATATGATATCATTCATTTCTTTCTTCCGCTGTGTTGTTATACTTACTGTGTTATAAGCTCTGGCGAGCAAGATTCGGCGTTTGAATCCGCATCATTTGAGTACAAGTGTAGTACGGGTGCCGATTTTTGAAGGCCGAGTCAGGATCGTTTCACCTTATTAATAATTCAATTTATGGCAAGAAGTGAGAGAACAAATGAAATGAAATATGCAAAAGAGAGGGGTCAACGAAATGTGTGATAGCAGCAGAATAAAGTAAGGTAATAAATTAATGAGGATGGAAGGATTAGTATACTGCAACAACTTTTGAAATTCAATTTTAAAACATATATTTTCTTCAATATATTTCATTAAATCCAAATATAACCATAAATATATGTTAATTTAACCAATATTTTTTTACGCACAATAAATAATATTAACCACACCAATTAACTTAATATTTCTCATTAAAATAATTATTGTACTTTTAACACAAAAACGTAAGTTGCACATATCACTAATAAATTACAATTCACTTTTATTTCCTATTAATGGAAAGATTTTAATTGTTATTAATTCCAATAATTAAATTTCAAAACATACGCTGATTACTGGGAAGATAGTTAATCCAATTGTTTTCCTTTAAATTATATTTCAAACATATCTATTAACATTATTGGTTACAAACATGAGTTAGAAATTTACTTACAAATAATTAATTTCTTACTCTATGCTAAAACACATTTCAAATAAATAATCATATGTTTTCTCCTTTAATAAATTTATTCATTTTATTCTTCATTAACATTTATTATTATAATCACCGTTATTAAGTACATTCAAACAATGTCATTAAATACACCTAACGTATGTTATCATTTTTTTTCCTGTAATACATGTTATTAGTAGAAATTCAAATTAATATCATAAACATATCTCTTAACATACGTTATCACAAATATAATCATAAATTTTTATTTTTCTACCACTTATATTCCAAAATTATATCCCTTATTACAATTAGCTTTTGGCATTCCTATCCATTAACTACATTTGAAACAATGTCATTAAAATACACATTGTAAATTTATTATTTACCACCAATTGTTATAACAACTTATACTATACAAATTCTATCCAATCACCATTTATTGCACATTATTTTATTAATTAATCAACATTTAAATTATCAATTTCTCTTTAAATCCAATTATAAATTATACACACATCATTAATGCAATCAATTTACCATCTATAACTAATTATAACTTTTAATTATTTCAATTAATTAGAATTACATTCAAAGCAATTGTAAATTACCTTAAATTAATACTATTATCATTTAATCCAATTACATTCTTATTATTTAATCACAAAATTTCATTTCTTCAAACATTAAATCATAAAACCTTATTAAATTAACTATTTTTAATTATCGAAAATTACGGGTCGTTACATATGGACTCAAAAAAAACTAATACATGTGCTATAATAAAATGTATTCTTAGCTGGTGGTTTGCAGTTTTAGCAACTAGAGTTCAAGTCCTAGCCATTGTGCTTCGAAAACAGAAAAATTATTAATTTCAAAAATATTCATTGTTTTTGCGCAGGGCCCCAATTTTTGTTGGACGGGGCCTGTCTCGTGTTTATTTACTTATCTTTCTGTTTTAATTTGATGTTCTTCGAACTTTATTCTTTACTCCATTCTGTTTGGATTTGGACATTGAATATGTGGTGCTATCATATCAATTGAGTGTTTGCGACTAATTTTGGTGTAAACAAGCATATATATATATATTTCACAAAATTAAGTAAACAGAGCAGCTAAATATATTTTTTCATCACATCAAAATGTTTTACAAATTTCATACATTATTTTAACCCAACCCGTCCCACGCAAGAGTAGATATAAATAGAACATAAATAGATTAATGTGTGTCCGACATATGAAGATGTCAACACACACATAACCAGTTGTAAACTCTGGTTTTACACAGCGGAATTGCAAAATAACTTTTATCAAACAGCAAGCCTCCGGCTTCATCTTTGGAATCTTCTAATCCATAAACTCAACCTGAGTACCAGTGAATTGGTGGGAAATTATAAAAACACAGATTAGACGTAAAGTCTGTTATCAGTAAAACTCTTACTCTAATAAGCAAATATATAGTGAGACTACACCGTTGAAGCACAGAATAGGTTTTCCTTTCACTATTTCAAACACTATTAACATTTATTGCATCATGACATGAACAACAATAATCAATATTCATTATAAGTGTAAGGTTTTCATCACATGAATTCGACTAGTTCCATTAGTCATTTCATATTAAATTGCCACTTAAGCCTTCCCAATTCAGTAACTGCACTCAACACTTAAGATTTGTACTTAGGTGCTTTATCATATTTTCTCTTAAATTTCAGATCAAAATAATTATTTTTATTATTTTTAATAATTAATTTACCCGAATTTATCCATTTTTCTTACTTAGAAAATCCAAATTAATTCCAAAAATTATGAAATTAAAAATACAACATTGTTTCATCATTTGAAACAACATATCTCAGCTTCAAATCATTTGGAGATGATTTAACATGTTTTTTTCCTAGAACATGAACTAAATAATTTGATTTAAATTCCTAAACATAACCAGACCATGTTTAGTCACTCATACCTAATTCCTATCATCAAAAATACCCACTTATGATCAAATCTGAACTTGTTTATGTTAGGATAACTTTTTAGAAAAAGTTTCACTCACCTTTGATTAAGAAAACTAGATTAAGCTCTTTTCTTCTTAAGGTTACAAGCTTTAATCTTCTAGCTGATATTTTTCCTTCTCTTTTGTTATATGGTGGCTGGCCTTGGGTACTTCTTAGAAAACAAAAGTACATCCCCACGAGAGTCCATATAGAGTGCCACTGGTCCAAAACATTCGACTTTATCTAAGAAGTGGTCCAACCTTTCGCGTATAAATTTCGTAAGTTGCATGCAGACAGAACCGACCCTTTCAATTGTGTTGCCCAAGCCCAACTACAATAAGAAAATAGGTAAAGTAAAAATTCAGAAAATACAACCAGGCAGCATTAAACTTGGGACATTCAACATCACCGTACACAGCACAAACCACTTTAGCACATCTTTGTTTAGCAATAGCCCCACTCTAACTTTATAAACCTAAATAAAATACTTAATTTGCCCCTCGGGCCGGGCCTGCACGCAGACATTAAATAAAATCAGCGAAGGATGCAGCAGATTCCAAAGAGACGAAGCAGACCTTAACCCTAATTCTAGAAGAAACAAAATCAATGGAGGAAGCAGCAGATTCCAAAAAGACAAAGCGCAGAAGGTTACTTCCCTGCTCTTCTGTTACAAGCGACGATGATTCCCTTATGGTAACTTCTTTGTCTCTTACTTTTAGCTTTAGTTTCATATTATTTGTTTATTTATTTGTTATTGTTATTACCCCGATAAACGTAATTTGATTCGTATCTTTGGAAATTAATCCTATCGCAAACACGTTGTATTCATGTAGAAATCATCAGTACATCCTTTGCAATTTGATTGCCTCTTGTCTTGTTATTAAAAGACCGAATCGAGTAAACTTTAGTTAATTATGTTACAAAAAGTGTATTTTTTTTCTTCATGTTTATCACTTTGTTAACAGGAAACGTCCGACAATATGCATGAAGAGAATGAAAGAGTTGAGAAATCTGCCAGAGAGCAAGACTGTGATAATAATATTGACCCCAGAGTTGATGCTGATATACACAAAGTGGCATCTCTAATAGAGAAGCGAAAACCAGTCCTACCTAACTACTTTAACTACTTATGTCCTTTCGATGGTAATGTTTCGATTAGATTTGATGGCTTGAGGCCAGATGCTGAGTATCTCGACCTTATGAGGATGATTCCTCCGGCGCTCAAAATGTTTGTATGTGATATTACTTGTCATGGACCTATTCTATTATTAATAGTTAATTAACTAAGCTTTAACATTATTCTATTATAGATCATTGGCTTTGATATTATTCCAATTAGGTTTAACATACTCCTAAAAGCTAACTTGTAAGTGGAACATGTTTAATAAGTCATACACTCATCAACCTATCCCATACTACATGATGTGGAACTCTACTGAATTACGTCATTTCATTGGCTGCTTCTTGAGAAATTTGATTGGTTGTCCATTTGTTAACTTTTCAGGTCGATAGCTATCGCGGAGTTTACCCCGACGGTTTGAATGGCACATTTGGTTTTGTAATATTTAGTCACCATGAAATTGCTAAGAACTTTCTACAATCGTTCAATGGGAAAAGGTTTCATAACCCGGATATCACTTACAAACTTAGTTGGGCTCCTTTCCATTATGGTAAATGTGAAAATGTAGATGTGTACGAGGAAAAGACAATTTGTGAATCTGACACCAAGGCTGAAACTAAATTAGACATCAATTCAACCATTGATTCAGAAGCTGACTCCGACAGTGATTCAGAAGCTGACTCGGGCTGTGATTCAGAACCTGACTCAAACACTGAATTGAACACCGACTCGGGCTCTAGTGGCTCTGACAGTGAGCCGGTCCGGGGGACAGAAGATGAGCAGTTTCTCTCTCGTAAACAGACAGTCCAGGAATCCCAAGCGCGTAAAGCTAAGCTAATGTTAGAAAAAAAGCAGTATGAAGATTTTTATATTAGATTAGATCAAGAATTTCACGAGAGCGGAGGTATTTTTTTTGTCATTGCAGCGCTTCCATCAGCAAGATAAGATTGAAAGTATAATTGATAATTGCAGTAATTGGGAAATTATTAGAAAATTTATTGCCTGTTGAATTTAATAGAAATGCACATCATTTTTATTATAAATAAAAAAAGAAAAAAGAAACGTATATCATCATCTAACAGAAATGCGTGCTGTGAAAACATGTTTATGTGATTATTATTTTACCTTCTCTTTTGGGGTGCATTAGATGTTATAACTGGTAGTCCGATATGGTTATAAGCAATAAAGCAATAAGTGGGATATTAAGCAAGTTAGATATAAATTAAATGAATTTAATTTCTCATGTTCAAATTTCACTATTATGCATTACCGGTTGTTCTTTATTTCACATTTCTTCTTTATGACAGATTCATGGCCATGGCCAGCATCTGGAAGTCCTCCAGAAGTTTATATACGTCCCCGTGGTGGCTGTGCTTCTTCGATTGTAAGACATTGAATTAATATTGATATTTTTCACAAATGGAGTCGATATGCAAGCATTTGTAGAAATAATTCTCAACTTTTGCAGCTGTATCTTGAGATGGTTGATCCTCTTGTTGAAAAAGAGGACATGGAACGTATCTTCGAAAAATATGGGCCATGTTCAGTTAATCTCCCTCGTGGAAAAGGCTTTGGATATGTTGAATTTGTAGAAAGGTTTGTCAAATTTTTTGCTTGTATATGTCATCCATCCTCTATCAGCGAGTTTATTTTTTATTTGAATAAGAATAATAATAGATTTGAGGAAATCTATCGGTGTGTTTTTTAGTTTAGCATGTGATTTTCTTACTCGTCAATTTAATCAAGTTTGGGATAATGCCCGACCCATTCCAATGATTACTACCGATTAACACACATTTTAACACTGGGTGCATATCCTTTATAGAAAATCCGCTATTCAAGCATACAAGAAGCTATATTTTGCTATGCGGAGGCTACGCATTTGTTACTTGTCATGGGGGGTTAGGCCCAAGGTATGCGGAAATATGCTGCATGTATTTGTCAGCTAGTGTTATTTGCCCTTGTTAACGTCTTATTGAAATACATGCAGAGGCCCGTTGGGGACTCAAAAGAAGAGAAGCCCGTTGGGGGCCCAAAGGACGATGAGTCCCATAATGATAGCCAAATTGCTTATAACTCTGTATATCGTGAGATAAGGAGTAAGCAGAAGCAAAGGTTTCTTCAGTGTCCTTTACTGGGTTCAAAATGCAGATATCCTCAAAATACACTCATATCGGTATTCTTTCTTGCCTTTACTCTAAGTATGAGTTTTACTGATCATACATTGTGTGAACGTGAAGACACCAGCTAACTAACAGTTCATTTTTATTTATACTTAAAGAAACCAAAAAAAAGAGTCTAAATATATCTTTGCTACCCTGCAGTGAATATATGGTTCGTTCGTATAATAATTGTTACTTAAATGCATTTCAGCCTTGTGTAGAAGATGGTTAGTAATCTGAAATTTCCTGATCTGAAGAATGTAACCTATTGAGGTAAACTTAGTGATAATTTGAACCCATTTGAAACCCAAGTACTCATTTTCTTTATGGTAGACTAGAACATTATATTCATGTATTTATTTGCAGGTTGAACAGCAGCAAATAAATATGTTACTACTCTCACTCAGTCTGCTGGCGGTGTTGTGGGAACATTTAAAAATGCTCTTAAACTTCTATGTTTTATTTTCATCTTTATACATTTTTATTTAAACAAATATAAAGATTATAGCAGTTATGAAATACTTCTATGTTGTATTTTGTTCTTTCATCTTCCAATACCGTGTTTTAGTTTCCTTTCCTTTCATTTCTACTCTATTTTGTTTTAATATTTTTAGCTCTATTTGCTTATGCTTTTATGGTGCCTTCTCCATGCTTATCCAAAATAACACTTTTAAAGATGTTTTAAGTGTAATAAAGAGCATCATTAACTTCTTTTTATTTTTTAAAATTTTAGTACATCAGAACTAGCAGCAATTTTGTTTATTTTTGACACTTCTACATTGTTTCGTATGAGATTCATGCATTATTATAAGGGTGAATAAATTTTGTATTGGATTGATTTGTATGAGACTCATGCGAATTAATAACGGTGGTATTTGCTTTTCATAGCGTTTTGAGGATAAAACATTCTTCTTTTTCCTAATTTAGCCTGTCTTACGCTTTAAAAGTTTGAATTTCTTTTTCCTAATGTAGAAATTTTATTGCATGAGTTATTTGAAGATAAAAATAGAATTTTGTAATGTTGTGTACGCTAATACTTTTAAATATACGATAATGCCTGTTTTACATTATTATTGTCTTCGTACATAATTTAATTTATGTTCTATGTACCTTTATTGTTAAATGAGAAATTAATTTTATCATTTCTGTTAAAACATAAATGTGTGGGTTGAAATTGACATGGTTTTAGAATTTTTTAGAAGAATGCTATTTACTGAAATTATATTAGGTGATCTTGAGATTGGTTTTTAAATAACTATAGAAATTTCAAAATGTAGGTATTTGATGTTTAAAAAATAATTTTACAAAGTAATGCTAAATACATTAATATTAATGAATTATAAATTTATTTTCTAATTATTATTTGTGTATATGATTTATGTTATGCGATTGATTTATTTATACATCTAAGTGAATTTTTTATACATTTTTGTCATTATGAATATAATATAAGTATTTAAGATTTTCTATTTTTTTTACAATTTACTAGACAAATCAACAAATAATAGTTTGCTGAATTTATTTAAATAGTTTTAAGGTTATGTAATTAATTCAAATATATGAAGTTAAATGTAAAATATTAAAAGGGAGTCGAGGGGGTTTTTGTAAGCGGTTATAAAAAATTTTAAATGAAGGTATTTGCATTAGGAAAAACATAATTTTATAATGCACTGTATGGTGAATTTATTTAGTAAATGAATTATATATTGATTTGTCATTATTGTTTTTGTATATGCTTTAATTTTATGTTATGTATCTTTATTTTAATGAAAATAATTTTCAAGGTATGAGGTATCGATCGAAACATAGAGATTCTGATCATTCTGTTCGAAATGAAAAAAAACGAAACTTCGGTTTTATAAAAAAAACTATTGCAATTTAAATTTTATAGAAGAAATCAAAAAAGAATTCATTTGAGTTTCAAATACAGAAATATTCAAAATCTGAAATTTTAACTTTGGAAACATGCAAAACCATAATATACATATATGAATAGTGTAACTAATAAAGTTAAATGCAAAGTAACAAACAAATATTTTGATAATCGAACAATATCATTCATTTTAATACTGTTTATTTTTATTTGATAATTTGTTGTACTAATGTAAAGTAAAATTATTTTTTAACTATTTCAATCAAATAAAACTTATTTACACTTAAAACTATTTTATATTCTTTTAAACATTTTATTTGAGTTTCAGTATATTATCCAGAAGGACTTTATTAATTTAATTCAATTTATTAAAATAAAACCTTTTATTAAATGGATTTCAATTAAGTAAAAATTTGTCTCCAAAATAATAATTATCAAATTGAATTCGAATCGTTTTATTTTAATTAAATTTATTTATTTATACGGCGTAAAAAGTAGAGTTGTTACAGACCTTCCCTATATCAAAATTGTATCCTCACAATTTTTTATCGGAAAGACGGCATACACAACTCATACCCTTACTTTCTTCGTATTCTAATATTGTATTAAACTTAGACTACTCAATCCTTTATGTGGCTATTTTTGTTAACTTATCTTGTAATATGCTACAATTTAAATAGGCTCATTTATCGACTTTCCATTTTTCACATATGATAAAGTTTTGTAAAAAAATTCCAAGTGTTTGATTTTTTTTTTAAAATTCAACCGTCTTCTTGAACAGAGAGCACTTGAAAATCACAATATAAATATATCGCAATTTGTATACATCCTAATCAATAAGGCATCCCGAAACATGGGGAAACAACACAATATCATTTATCCATCACATATGAATAAAAACATACCTTAGCTTTGATATTAAGCAAGTTTTCTTAATTTTTGTGTGAACAATAGCGAGCTTGCGCCAAACTCAACCGGAATAGTCACCTTCATGTACTTAATCTTAACTTAATAACTCATGTGAGATCGAATGGGAGTGTAAAGCTACATTGCATTCATATAACAAAGTAGCAATATTGCATTCAAAATTAAGTAATTTTCTAACTAACTTTAACATACAAAACACACATGCTTTCAAAAGTAAAGTTGGAGTATAATGAATTATTTTCAAAACATCTTTCAGATCTTGAAAATGTGGTCTGCATCAAAAGGTATGGTGATTTACTAAAACAGCAAATTCTAAAATAATTTCTATACCACAAACCCACTCCTTTAAAATATAGTTTTCACCTAGCAAACGACAAAATTTTACGTAACTTCCAAAACAAAACCTGTTCCTTACCATCTTAGATTTAAAACAAGAACAAGAACATCAAAAACGGATAAGAGGATCAAAAGCTATAATCAAAAAACTTGTTCCCTTCCTTGTTTTGGTGGTTGCCTTTGCCAGCTTCGTCGCCTTGTCAAGTTTGACTAGGTTGTTTCGCGTTGCTATTTTGGGATCAGCTTGGCGTGGAAGGTTTTGGAATTCGCTTGTTGATAGTTTTGGTGTTGGTGATGCGGCAATTTGGCTTCCTCTCGGGTCTTCTGTCTGCTTTCCTGGTGGTGATGTGGGGGTTTCTATTTGGGTTTCTGGTGTTTGGCTGTTAATCAATGCCTGCTCCTCTCGTGTTTGATTTGTTGGCTGTAGCTCTCTATGCCTTACTCACCACTTCATACCTGGCCTCGACGATTGCTTTGCAATGGGGGTTAATTTTTATGTTGTCGGTTGTCGTGCTGAGCGATGGAGTGCTGCTGCTTGTCTTTGTTTGGGTTTGGATTCGTGCGTTTGGTTTGGCTTTGATTGCTCACGTATGCTCTTGTCTGTGTCGATTTTGGATGATGCCTCCTTGTGAGTTGCTGGCCTTGCAACTGTTGTTTGCAAATGATATGTTTTTTGTTAGTTATTGCTGGCTTTTTGCAGTCGTTGTCATGTTTCCACCCGGCGTGGTGTGATTGTGGGCTTGTATGTGAGTCTGCTCATGTGATATGTTGACCCTGCGTGGTGATGTCGTGAGTTGTAATATTGTTAGTAGGTTTCTCTTGGGTGAGTTGCAGTGGTCGGACCACTATAAAATCCGTTTCTGCAATTTAGGCATGTTGCCTAACTCCTGTGCTATAAGCTAGATTAGTCCCAAATAATTAGTAGTTATGCAATCGGTCTAACTCCTGGTTCTTATATGTATTTATTACTTTCTTGTAATAAAAGTGGACGGTCCACTGTAAAAACCGGCTGGCCTTGCCCAAAAAAAAAACTTTCAAGTGCATGCTCGAATTTTTGGTCAGGATTAACCACATTTATGCATTAGCAAACTTCAAAATTTCAAAAAATGGTAAACATCAAAGTTGTTACTCGTAAAATTACCTTATTAATATAAGAAAGATCGACAAAGTTTGACTAAAACTTCACAAATTATGGATTTATCAGTAAAGCACTATATATTTTCTTTTCTAAAACTCTAATCTCAAGTTTTAATCTCATTTCAATTTAAATTTCCTACTTTGAAGACAAAGAAACTTTATAAATGCACTTTAAACAAAGTATTATATTTTGAATTATTACTGTTTTTTACTAATTCCATTTCAAAAGAATATTCAAAACAATAACATCATATGTACAATACTTCCATCTGAAAAATGCTTTGTGATTTCTAAATAATTCTACTATATACATACATACATTCATATATAGGAAATAATACCATCTTCCTTTAATTCTCCTTTTTGTCAAAATTATATCCCATAAATCTTCTAGAAAATTATTTACATAATTTTTTTTTCAAAAATCCTTTTATTCCACAACATCTACTTCATATTATTTACTTTCTCATATACATACATACATATACATATACATACATACATACATATACATATATCCCAATAAACTTATGATTCTAGATTTTCTCATAAATGACACCTTAACCATTTTTATCTATTTATTTATTATATATATTTTTCAAATCACACTTCACAATCATTGTTTATAAGTTCATTTAAATTAAGAATCCATCAAACACAATATTTTGTTTCCCATATTATATCTTTACTACTAATAAAAGAAACTCCATTAACTAAATTCGGCCGTATCTTTTTGCACTTCCCGAAATACCCTCCATATCTCTCTTCTATTAGTCTTTCCAAAATAAAAAAATAGAGCCCAATTTCTCTTGCGTTACTAACTGTAAAAAATCCTAAATCGATTTTCTCCCCTTCCATATCTAATGTCTTCCTAAAGATTTTTTATATTATCGGCTACGATTAAACTTAGATTTTTGATCTTCAGGAACATCCTACGTCATCAACCTCGAAGGGATTGAAGCTGAAAGGGTTTTGGAGTTGCTCGAGGGAAGGCTTGAAGCTGAAAGGGTTCTGGAGTTGCTCGAGGGAAGGCTCGATTCAAGGGATGTAGTGTCGAGTGGGAAGATACAGTTGATGATGATTACGAGTTCGGGTGATGAGTCGAATTCTAAGGATGGGAGGATACTGAGGCGGTTTGCGCTTTCTTATGAGATTCTGATTATTAGTACTGTTGCGGTGGTGCTTGCTAGCATGGAGGTGATGAAGAGTTTAAAGCAGGGCCTGTGAAGATGCTTGCTTTGTAAGATTTGGATAGAGAGGAGATGGATTTGAAGAAGGCGGCTTATGCTGTAAGTTTATGAAGTTGTTTTTTTTGCATATACTGATGATGAGTTTGCATCCAACTACGGTATATCACAATGTAAAATATATACATACGCTAAACTATTTCTAAACTTCTACTTCTAATAAGCACCTATCATGTTTGGAACCCTACGTGAGCATGATGCTTTAGCAATGATGCTTTATGAGTAACTTACAAGATGACCTTAAGCATTAATAATGATAAATAGATCTATTCCATTTATATTTGAAATGATGGCCCCATATTCATCATAACAGTGCCTCTACATGATAATGAATTTGGAAAGTCTTTTGTATGCCAATTGTTAATTATATCGTAGATTAAAACATATCTGTCTATTTTGAGCTTGGCTTGATTATATGTAAGTTATATAATGTGTAGGAAATAGTTATTTAAATTTGTGCTTACTGTCTGTAGTTGCAATAAATATTCTTTACTCAATGTTTTTCATCGCCTGCAAGTATCCAAGCACAATACACTACAACAAAATAACCATATTACAACTTTTAATTTGCAACTAACAAAAGTTGACAGTTGTTATAGGTATTTTTTAACAACTATTTTATTTCAGCAGTTGTAATAGGTATTTTGTAACAACTGTTTTATTTCAGCAGTTGTAATAATGACACTTATAACAACCATATTTGTATAGCAGTTGTAATAGTTTTTTATAACAACTGTTTTCAAGGGTTGTAACAAATATTATATTTCTATCACATTCGGGGCTTTCAATCTCCCTTCATTCATTTCTTCGGCCGCTCAAACCTGAAAAAAATACACCGCTCCTTTCCTTTTTCTCAAGACCTAATCGCCGCAACAAATCTAAACTAGCAAAAAAATTGTTTTCCCTCCTTGTAATAATCTAGTCGCAGATCCAAAAAGCCCTAAATCATCATCGTCGTCGATCGCAGGCCACCCTATCGTTCCTAGCTAGATCGCTCATGCTCGCCGCTTGTACGCGCTCGTGCTATCACTCATAGGTGATCTCTTTCGTTATTTTCTAATCTGTTGATTTTAATTTTATTTTCTGGGTTGGTTAATTTGATTAGTATTAATTTATTTTACACTAAGATGAACCCGACCTGCCTAAAGTTGGTTATACAGTTGATTAATTTTATTTGTATGCTATTTTCAAATATCCTGAATCTAAGCTTAAAGATGTTTTAATAGAAGAAAAAACGAAGCAGCAAACATGGCTTTCGGTATTTCAGATGAATTATTAAGTATTTTTGTGCCAATCGTAGTATATTGGTTATATTCAGGATTTTATGCATTGTTGGGCGGTCTTGAAAAGTACAGACTGCATCCGAAAGGCGAAGAAGAGTTGAAGAACGTCGCGACTAGAAAAATGGTGGTCAAAGGTGTTCTAGTTCAACAAGCTTTTCAAGTTGCCGTTTCTCTTCTCTTGTTCACGGTATGTTTTCATCTTTGACATTGCATATCATCTACTTTTTGGAAAGTATTTGGATAAATCACATGTTAATTTAGCAAACAGGATGTAGATTCTGGATCTCTTTGAAATCCGATTCATGAAATATTTCCAATTGTCTACTTTACGTAATCTTTCTTGTTTTTACTTTTGATCAATTGATGTTATTCAGCAGGAAAAACAATATCTGTATTGTTTCTTGATCCAACAATTTAAAAAGTTACAGTAAACTTTTCTCAAGTTGAAATTTAATTTGAAGTAGTCGTAGATCTACATACTTAGCGAATTGAACACCACAAATATCCAGTTTACAGGTAAGAAAGGGTGGTTCTGGTTTGCCTTTTATGTGTCCGAGGAAATGATAATAAGACCAAAAAATGATGCTGTTATTTTTGCTCTATTATAAAGTATTTGCTAATCAATAGTAGATTTGAACAGGATCCATCTATCTAATTATCAACCTAAACAAAGCCCCAATAAATTCAACTGTTTCAGTAAAGTTTTTATTCTACCTTATAAGTTTTCAGTGTTTTTGGATCACCTGACAATTAATCTATGTTTTTGTGTATGACCTTCACAGTTGACAGTATCCCCATGCACAACAGCAAATTCACCATAGTTAGTACCTTCGTCATAATATGTACAATTACTATTTATATGTATGTATGTGATATATCTTCGTAAATGTCAACAAAAAAAATTCTTTATATAAATAATAACAGTAATAGTAACAATATATTATAATTGTACATATTATATAAATAGTAACAGTAATAGTAGGAGAAATAATAATATATCTATACATATACACATATCACACACATTTAACATAGTTTTAAACTTAGTTTGACCCAGTTTAAAACAGAGTTTAACTCGGTTATTATAATAATTTTCATGGTCATTTGAAGTGGTTACATTTATCATGTCTTTATTATAATAATTTATTTTTAGATGTCTAATCCCCTTAAAATTATACTATTCGATTTTGTAGTCATATCCAGCTTTAATATCAAAACTGTTGAAAAGAACAAATAAAAGGTATTTAATATAACAAATAAAAAAAGGTATTTAATTTCTCGCACTGTAATGTGTTTCACTCCATGTTCACATTTATAAGAAGCAGTAGTAGGCAGTAGCTATCTTATCAACGTCACAGATAGCACAACCTATAAATTTGCCTCCACCAGCTGGCATTTCATCGATCAAAGATAGGAAAGTGCCAGCTTAGGGTTTAGTAATGTCGATTCTGACTTGACAAAATCAACATCAATGCTTTTATATAGGTTGACCATACAACCCAAAACAGAGATGGGCTCTTGAAAGTAAACACCTGATAACGGAGACTTTGAGTTCAGGCACCTTTTGAGTAAATCTAGAAGCTAAATATATGGAAAAAGCAAAAAAAAAAGGATTCATTATATAAAAAGATTCATTACATGCTAGTTGCAAACAAATGAGTTGGTGGTTGAAATGCAAGACCATATACAGATCACGCACATTTAATAATTGCTGGACTATAACAAACGACTGTTTCTGTTTAGTATAGATTTATGTGATTATTCAGAATTTCGAATTCAAATACACAAAATCAGGTCAAACAGAGACTTCCATCATATAGTCATGAAGTTGCATAGATATGAATGTAATATAGGACCGCTCGTTGTCGTTGCCATCGATGAAACCCGCAAACCCTAACCGCGCTCTGCTCTGCCATCTGATTTGCTCGCTGTTGCCACTGATATAGGTATGGCATCTTACTTCATACTTTTTATTATCATTTTTTGTATCTATTTATTAGTATGCGCCAGGTCATTGCTGGTTGAGTTGTGTTTTGATTGTTTCACTACTTTTGTTTTTTAGCTATTTTATTGTTGTGTGAACCTATGAGAAAACTAGGAATATTTTCCTATTGATTGGGTTTCATTTGGCAGTAAGTTATGTTTGATTTAATTCTTGATTTGTTTTTCTTGGATGGATTCTTGTGGCTGGAACTTTTATTTTGTGTGGTATCTTCCTTTCTCTACAGAAGTAAACTCATTTGATCACTTACACTGCATTAAAATCAACGGAACATCAACCTATCATTTTACAATGTCTATGCACTAAAATCAGTTCTACATCTCAGTTACTTGCACTGCATTATCTATGTATTTGCAGTTGATTACACGGTGAGAAGGCAAGATTGGATATATGGGTCATAGTAACTTACATATTTGGAGCATTTGCAAGTGGCATAACCAATATCTAACCAAGGTTTGTTATTTCCATTACAGTGAAATTTTCATAATTAATAATGGTATATTCAAATATAGTGAATCTATCTTGTATTGCTATAGTCAGTATCAATGTGTCATGCACTTCTCAATTAGTTGACTTAAAACCATAATATTGAATAACTTGCCAACCAACCTACAGACTGCAGGTTTAAACACAGGACTGCAATATTAAAAGTTGACTTAGACTTAGCCTTTAAATATACATAACTGACAACAAATATACTAGTAAGGAATGGAGGTGTTATGTATTTAGTCTTGATAAACACATAGTAATAAATATATCTTAGAATAGCCATGGTGAGATCGGTGTCTATGATTTTGGGATTAAGCGAAAGTTCCGCCTGTCTTTTGTTTGATGTGTATAAAGTTGTCTGTGACAGTTTGGTGTTGAACCATTTTTATAATTATCTCTGTATTAGTTTTATGAAAATTAAGTCATGGAACTAAAAACCATATATAGTCTCTGAATGCATGTTTAAGTACATTTTTTATGTTTCAATTCTATGAGATCTTAATTGCCAGTTTCATCTCTGCGGGTGCATAAAAGATGTATTTTACATCAGTTCTGTTTCTTCCATGTACAGTTTAGTTATGTTTATTAGTTCAATTCTGTGTTGGTTCAGTTCTATTTTGGTTTGGTAATGCAAGTTCACAGTTTCATTTCAGTTTATTGGTATACGTGACTTTGTATGTTTAGTTCAGTTTATTAGTTCACTTCTCATTTCAGTTTATTCAGCACAATTTTCAGGAACTGTACCGACTGCCAGTACTCACATCATCACCACTGTTATCGGATCGGGTGTACTGTCATTGGCATGGACTATTGGGCAGCTGGGCTGGATTGCTGGCCCCACTATGCTCATGTTATTTGCATTTGTAATTTACTATACTTCTACTCTTCTTACTGACTGCCACCGCCATGGCGATCCTAACACTGGAAAGAGAAACTATACTTACATGGATGTTGTTTATGCATCATATGTCTGTACTATTAGACTCAACTGGATTCTTAAGCACTCAACTAGATTGCACTCAACTGGATTCTTAAGCTATTCCATATAGGCCTACTTCATATGTCTGTACTCATGGACAAGAGGTCGGGAAGATTGTTGCTTAGCACGGGGAATTTATCTCTTTTAATTAGTACGTATCTATATTTATATTGACGTATGTTATGGATTTAGTTATGTATTGTAATAAAATTATGAATTCAAAAATGGTGTAAAATTGAATTGTTTTAGCTTTTATTAAATGTGAATGGTTCATGTTGTTTCAAGTAATGTTAACGATTGTAGTTATTATTAGTGAAATATCGGTTTTAATTATAATTTTGTGAAATTTATGGTTAATGGCAGTTGTTGGAAGTTGAATTGCAATTGTTGGTAGCAGTTGTAAAAAGATTTATTGCAACTGTCAATAACAGTTGTAAATGAATCTATTACAACTGCCAAAAGCAGTTGCAACAATGATTATTGCAACTGCTATTAGCAGTTGCAAAAGAGACCTATTACAACTATCAATGCAACAGTTACGATAGACTTTACCACAACTGTCAAAAGCAGTTGTAAAAAGCTTTTTTACAACTGCTCTTGGAACTGTCGGTAGCAGTTGTAAAAATCTTCAACTCTATTACAACTCCGGATATTAAGACTGGCGGCTGTCCGTTGTAATAGACCTATTACAACTGTTTTTGGCAGTTGCGAAAAGGTATTTTTGTTGTAGTGATATACTTTGCTCAATGTTTTTTATCACATGCAATTATCCAAGAATGTAAGAAGAACCATAATCCATAATAAAATTTAGTATCCTTTATGGAAATATGCGACTGCATTGGTGAAGGTTCTAACTGCATTATATGAATTGATTTTTGATAAACATCCACTAAATATACATGTTTTGAATGATGAACTCGCATTATTTAGTTCGTATAGAAACATAACATACAAGAGGTCAGGAGTTGGAATGAGGGACCATTTAACACTACTGCTTGACTTGCTAGGGAAAAATTGGCTTTCTTTATTTGTCTAATATTGGAAGCATGTGTTTTGAAAATATTAGAGGGAACAATGATTTTGGTGAGCCTATGAGAATGTGGAAACACATTTCTGTAGGGATCAAAAGTAAATGGTCAAGTACTTTATAGCTTTGCATATATTATTTATTATATTGTTACAAAAATGTATGCAAGCTAAACCTTTTAATGTTATTCTAAATGAATGGTGATCATTTTTTTTGTGAATCTTCATGTGAACTCAATCTTAATTACTTATTGCTATATTTCTACTCATAGATGATTGCTATGAATATAATTTTTTTCTATGAAAGAATCACAATTGTCAGCCCATTAACATTACATAACATATATTATAGAGTTGGGCCAATTGGTTATAATACAAGCGCAAATCAAGTATTATAGGTTATCGATCTTATTATTTTTCCAATCTTATGACACAATACGACGTTAATACGCAATTATTATTGAATGCATGTTTCAATATTGTTTACTTAAATTTCACATGTGCCTACATTCTATCTTTACCTATCATAGCGTATGAAAAACAGAATTCATCAAAACTATTAGTAGGTTGAGCAATTCTCATTTTGACAATGGTAAATAAACCATGTCTCATGTTTTGATTTATATAGCATTTAAGTTCAAAGTTGGATAATCACCTAAGTTTTTTCTGTTAATGTTAAGCAAATTTCCATAACATACATTGCATAGCAAAAAAATGTTGTCTTATAGTTAATTTTAATTCAACCATCCATTAACAATAATAAACCATAAATTATTGAAGTGCATGGTGCACATTTTAAATGATAAAATTATATATGCAATTCTTACTGTGAAAATTTTTGTCCCTCATTTTGGTTTGGTATTTTAATCTCTACTATTAATATAGATAATTCCTCAATACATTCCATCGTGTCTTTTCAATATTCCTAGAACAGCCCTTTACATTTTCAATGTATCATGCTTCTGTATCCTTGCAAAATCATCCCAAAACTGAAAAAACAATTAATTCTCCCTTCTCATTAACTAAAGAAAAAAAAACAAAATTGACTTCCTCGCCTTTGCATCACCAATGGTGATTATGAATTAAGCACAAAATTTTAGTACTTCATATTTCGAGTAAAATTTTGGTTCCTTAACGATTCATGTGTTGTAATTAAATTTAGTGTTAGTTTTTAGTCTACTAATATTGATTGACAAGTTTGGGCATTTTTCTTATTTTGTTTGAATTTTTTTAATGGATAATATCGATTGCTTTATTTTGCAATGAAACTTGCTTTATTCATCAACTTAGACCATATATATTTGAAGTGAAATGACACTGTTCATAGGTTGGTGTGGATGACTGATTATTTAAGTTAGCTCTTGCATATTATTTAGTATAAACATCCAAGGTTCACAAAATGTTGTATGTTTAGCTGATGATCATAAGTGTGACGAATCAATTTATATTATATAAAAAACGTGAACACTTTTGATTTGTACTAGGAGAACAATGATCATTGATTTTAAAACTTCGCTTACGAACATCACTATAATTTAATTCAAGTACAAGTAATATACAAATCATAATGGTGCTTGATCTACAAATGGTTTGCTGATTTCTTGATTTTATGGATAGAATTTGGAATAGAATAATAAAAGGTTAAAAGAGATCAAACAGGAGAACTTTCTTGAAAAATGTTCGATTATAGCACATAAGAAAATGGTAGATATGTATGTATACACATACACATTTGAATAACTTATGTTAAGAATCAACCAGACTTACATGTTTAGTTGTCGTGCGAAATGATGTTGGGCTTCTTTTTGTGTATATGTATGCATGTGTGTACACACGCATACATATGAGATTGTACTTCAAATAAATTTTCCAGTTCTAGCTAAATCAATAGTATATGCTTCATAATAATTGAAAATATTGATTGTTCATTAGAGAAATAGATGATTGGGACAACAAATCATTATAGTGAAATACTTCCACAATATAGACACAACTAACGGTGTATGCGGATTGGGCAATGTAAGGTAACTTTGCTTATAGTATACCATTACATGTTTTTCTTTTTATTTTAAAAGTTGATTTGGCAACTGTCTAAATCAGAATAGCCAATTCATTTACATAATTATCCACAAAATAGGCTAAACAACAGCTGTTGTTTTAAGATTTATACTGGTGCAATGAGCATTATATGGTAAAATAGCGCAACACTTGAAATAAGCAAGTTCGTAACCTTAATCCTAAATTATACAGATTCATAAATGAACATTAGATATTCAAAATATTTTAACCAATAGTAAAATGATTTCTGTGTGATGTAAAGATCAGAGTTGGAGCATCATGAACACTATGGTGATAATGTGCTGTGGAGGCTATATGGATTATTTGAATGCACAATACTCATAATATAATTTACTGTTTGAATCTCATTTTAAGAAACCATGCTTTTTCCTTATTAGGTGATGAGACTCCTCTCAACACGAGTCTTGCTGAAGAATAGTGCTGAAGATTACCTGAAAGTCGGTGCAGTCATTTTAGACATATATGAAGGACTAGATCCCCTCATCGACCTCGAATCCAAATCCAAATTGAAGAGATATCTTCTGATTGGACCCATGGTGCTCTTAGCTCCTCCACCACTGTTACTTCAAGACGATGAATGCATGGCTTGGTCCAACTAACATAAGAAAGACAATGTAATTTACATCTACTTTGGAACCTACGACTCTCCTTCAAAACGGGAGCTAGCAGAGCCTGCTGCTGCATTACTGGAAATGGAGGACATTTCATTTATGTGGCCTTTACTGGAGGACAGAAAAGAGCTGCCCTCGAGGGATCTAACTAAAGAAATGGTAAGCTAGGCCCCTTAAGGGATTTTAACTTAGTTTGTTATCAGAATACTCAACATTCATAACCTGTCTTATGCATCTCGCTGTAATGGGTTTTGTTAGGTTGTTGGGTTTGCATTATTTTGCATACTCTTATTCTCCCTGCCTTAAATTTAATGTTTTGCTACTATTTCTATTGCTTTTTAAGACTAGGCCTGCACTTTTTATTCTGTAATGAAAATCCAACATCTTGATGAACCTTAGATTTTTGCTTTTTAGGATTGGGCCTGCACTTTTTACTCGGTCTGTTTTAATGTTCTTGATTGTTTCCATGTAATATTCCATTTTGTCCAACTGTGTCTGGCAGAGAGGAAACTAATTTCAATTCAATATCTGATTCTAAATTTTTGCTACTAACTGAACTTAGCCTTTTAATGAATGGTATTACTTGGAAGCCTGTGCTAATAGCTGATAATTATAATGTATTTCAAAGTTGTTGTTGTCCTATTTATTACTGAACTCCACATCTTCCATCCCAGTTTTTACAAACAACGTTCTACATTTTCACTATACTAAACTCCGTTTTTTGTCTATTTCAGTGTTATTATAACTAAGTTAAAATCCAATCTGTTACTCTCAAGGATAGAAATGGTGAGCTAGACCGCTCAAGGGATTGTACTAAAGCATGAGGCAATGGGTGCATTTCTAATGCAGGGAGGATGGAATCCGGCGATGGAGGGCATGGGCGAAGGAGTGTCCATGATCTGTAGACCCTTTAGGTGGGATCAAATGATTAAAGCATAAGGTTTGAACGTGTTGAGATGGCAAGCGATCGTTGCACCAATTTTATTATCATTGTTTTTTAATAGTTACGCTATAAAAATATGGCTCAACGATCAAATGCAGGTCCACCTGGCCGTGCGTATACACTCGTTGTATATAATATAATCATACTTCCAAATATATATTTTCCTTAAAGAGCAATTCCTTATTCAAAATATTTGATTAATATACTTATTTTAAATACTTTTAATTTGGGAAGTCATATATTTGCATTCAATACCTCGATATATATTCTTTTAATCATAAATATATACTTATCTCGTTTATTCAAATCACATTAAATAATCTCAAGTCGCTAAGCTATATATATATATATCACCACATACTACAATTATTATTATTTCACTTCTCAAAATAATTTACCCTTGTCATATCAAAATACCATTATATTCCCAAATTATTACTCTTTTCAAAATATTATTTACAATATTCCACAAAGCATTGTTCTCTTTTCAAACATTGTATGTATATATGTATTTATTCAAAACATGGTATTCTTTTCAAAACATTATATTCTTTCCAGACTACTGTATCGAAATTTCTCATCCTAGTGTTTAGGAATCTACATCGATAACGTTGGTCAGACGTATCGACCAAAATTCTTAAAACTCTCGACAAACAAACTAACACCAAAATAAACTACTGAAATATTTTCAATCACTTTATAAAATCAAATTCATATTTTATTAAATCATAAGCTTGTTTGTATGAAAATATTTACTTATTTATTTATCTTTTTGATATTTGTACATATATTCAATTCATCAACCATAAACAACATTGCTACTCATCACACATCGTCTATCCATAATATCAAACAAGCATTCTATTAATTTATTTCATCTCACATTTTAGTTATATATATATTATTAATTTCTTAAAAAAAATTATTATCCCCTTAGTGGTTCACATTTGGATAAACTCTTGGCTTCTATTAATATTTGGCTCTGTCCAACTTCAAGGGGATTTCATAAATTTTGAGTGATAACTCCAACTCTATTCCAACATTCTGGACTAAGACCAAATAAATAAACAGATAAACCAACCATTAATACAGCAACACACAAATCAAACAATTAAACAAACAAACAAACACCTTCAATGGAAAACAATCTATCAACTTTTGCTGCACATTCCGATCTCTGTTGGATCCTTCTACTCAACTTTCTACATCACAATTTTGAGTTGTGAAGTATTCATAATATGAGAATCATAATAGGGCCCTTTACAATGTAATGACCCAAATTTTGACTAACATTATTTAGGACAGTTAATTAGATAAATAAAATAAAATAATGTAAATGGTTAAGGGATTGAGATTTGTACAATTATAAAGTAGCTGTGCCTTAAGTAATGAATAAACAAAAGAAAATTTAAAATGAATTAAGAAAAGGTAATAAGATAAGGGAAAAATAGGAATAGGTTATATTCTTATACCTTAAACCCTTATCGAATTCTCGTTTCCATCATTTGCAAAAAAAACTAAATATAGAGCTTGGCCGGCCACCATTAGAAGAAAACAAAGGGAAGATAAACAATAATTCAAGAAGGAAGCTTAATTAAATCAACTCAAGGGCGAATCTCAACCTTCTTAATAATCAAGCTAAGGTGAATAATAGGTTACACCTCATTTTATAGCTTTCGGTTTCTGGATAAGATTCGAATTTCTTTTTGCAATAAAAATGTCATGTTTTGATTGTTTAAAGGGTTATATATGCTTGTTGATGATTTATGTTGTTTCATACAGATTTTATGATAAAATATGATTTAAAAAACCTATCAAATGACATCCAAATGGCTTGCGTTTTTTATATAAGGTCAGAAACATTATTTTAAAGATGGGTTTCAAGTTTCATAATTTTCTAAGTTGTTGTGGATTTATTATAAATTTTCTAGTAAAGAAAATGGTTAAATTGGGTTTCAATTATTTACTGCTATGATATTTTAGGTTTGGGTTAGAAATTTAAATATGTTAGAAAACATATTAAAAGTGATTTATCGAAATTTTTGGAGAATTTTCCTAAGTTTTTATTAAAGCATAAAATTATTCAAGGTATGAGACATAAATGTTTTATATTTCTATAAAAGGAGAAGAGACAATTTGCTAAATGTTTTAAATTGTTAATTACTAAATTTGGCAGCACTTTTAGAAAAGGTTTTGAAAAAAAATTGACTTATAAGGCAAGTTAGTTGGAAAGATATTCCTTTAAAAAGTTAAAAATCAGTTTTGTAAAGGATTGTTGCTTCGCCACTTTCGGCAGCCACCTTTCGATCCCATACTACCACCTCCAACCTAGTCGAGACCAATACACATGGTATCAACTCGTTGGTACGTAGTGAATTGGAGAAAGGTGGAAGATATACTGTAAAAACCAAGCTTTTGAAGGGATAGAAGTTGCGCTTGTAAACTTTGAACTACTTTATGTTTATAAAGGATGCTTTCGAAGGGGTTATATTTGCTTTTGACTTAGTCCAATCGCTTTTGTTTATACAAGAAGGCTTTTGAACAAGTTGCCGCCTTTTTACTTTAAAACAAGCTTTCGAAAGGATTCGAAACCTAGCCGCCGCATTCTACCTTTCGACCTAGTTAAGGCCGCTTTTCTTATTGCCTTTAATAAATGGTTTCGAAAGGGTTCTTTTGCTTTTACTATGAAGCCGCTTCTCCATGCTTTCAACAGGGTTGGTTTCGAAACCATCCACTATCTTTTACTTAGGAATAATGCTTTTGAAAGAGTTGCTTTCGCCCTAGTTCTTTTAAGACCCTTTATTCTATGTAAAGTTAAACCCAAAGTTCGAAAGGAATGGTTTTAAATGGTTTTGAAGCTATGTTCCACAAACTTTTACTTGGACCTAATGCTTTCGAAAGGTCTGTTTTAAGCAAGGAATCTTAATACTTTCGAAAGGTATATAATGTAAGTTTCGAAGGGGAGGTAATGGTTTACTTGAGTCTTTAAATAGAAGGTTTCCAATGCTTTTGAAAGGCAAGTTTAAAGTGTTTTATAAAGAGGATGTCTAAGGTTTTATAAAGCTTTCGAAGCGATACATTCAATGATTACAAAAGGTATGTTTTGGCCTTTCGGCCTAGTGTTTCAAGGTATAGTAGTTAACTTATTTTGAAAGGGGTACTTTCAATGAGTTCGAAAGGTATTGTGTAAAGTTTTTAAGCAAAGGTTTCGAATGGTTTACCTTGACTTCATGGCCTAAGATCTTTTAAGTTAACGAGGGTTTTTAACTTATTTTGGAGGGATAGTGTAACACCTCTAATTTTGTTGACATTATTCAGGAGATTTAATTAGAATAAATAAAATAACGTAGATGATGAGATTGAGGTTGATTAATAATCTAAGTGGCCGTGCTTATTTAAGTCAAAAGAACTTATAAATGGTTAAGTAATTAAACATAAGGTCATTAGGGTAAATAGCCGCCCATATTTCCCACCCGTATACCATTTCCTCTTGTCATATACGTTTATTTTTATCACAAACAGAAATTTATAACCGTAAGAAGCAAGGCCGACCATTAGGAAGAAAGAAGAGAAGAGAAAATCAAAGTAAAGCTTACGATTCAAGTTAGGAAAAATCAGTCTCAATTAATCATCAATTTCCTTATCCAATCTAAGGTGAATAATAATTTATACATCTCTATTTTGGTTTTATAATCATATAGTTTCGAATTTCAGAGATAAATTCGTTTTATGATATGCTGAATGATGATATTCTTGATTTATAAATTTATATGTTTTAAACAAGGTTGTTTAAAGGAGAAGGGCACGGTTTTAGGGTAAAACCAAGACCTATGATTTATAAATGCCATAGGAAAATTTTATGTTAGGGAAAACATGATTTGAGTTGGGTTTTAATTTTTATAATTTTCTAAGCCGTGGAGAATTAGTTATGAATTTTCAAAGGAAAATGTGGTTATTTGGGTTTATAAGTTTATTTTGGAAAATATACTAAGAATTTGGGTCTGAAATTTTGATATATTAGATAACATGATTAAATTGAATCTTTGAAAATTTTATGGATTTTTACTAAGTGATTTAGTATGGAAATTAAATTATTTTGAAAAGAGGAACTAAAGGATTTAATTGTTTTATTAATAGGATGGGCATTATTGTTAAAATTTATCATGATTTTAGATCTGAGAATATGCAGCAAATATTATCCAAATTATTTAAAAGTTTATGAAATCCAATCAACTGTTTACAAGCAGGCAAGTTTGTTACAAAAAGTTTACTTTATTTTGTAAAAGCAGCCTTTTTCTCAGAAAAAAGGGTTCCGCCTTCTTTAGAAGGTCACTTCAACCAAGACCTTTCGCCTCCAACCTAGTCGAAACCTTCTAGGTCGAAACCATTAGCCCAATACACATTATATCATTCAGATGGTATGTAGTGGATTGGACTAAGGTGGAGGGTAGGGTGTCGAAAGGATGCTTTCGAAGAAGCTGGTCCCTTAGTTTATATTGTTTTGAAAGGAAAAGCACTTGCCTGTTTTATAAGGGGTTTCGACATAGTTGAAACCTATGGCTTCGAAAGGATCAAAGAGGCTTTCGAAAGAGAGCTGCCACCTTTTTTGAAAAGGAGTAGTTTCCGAAAGAGTTGCTTAAATTTTGTTTAAAAGCTTTTGGAAGGGGTAGTTTCGACCAAGTTGAAACTGTTCTGTGAATTGGTGACCTTCCAATGGCATTGAAGGCATCAATGTTGTCGAAAGGTTCAGTTGTTTTATAAACAGAAGTTGCTGCCTAATGCTTTCGAAAGGGGTTAGGAGTTTCGAAGGCAATGGTTTCGGAAGGGGTTTCGAAGCTAACATTCAATTGTTTTACCCATATGATTAAATGCTTTCAAAAGGATGGTTTCGACATCATCAACCTTCCCCAATACTTTTTGAGCTAAAGAATGCTTTCGAAAGAGATGCTTTCGCTTATGTTCACTTTGATCCAAAATGATGTTTTAAGTATAAACCCAATGCTTTTGAAAGGGTGGACTTTCAATGGTTTCGAAGGGTAACCTTCATTGATTTCGAAAGAATACTTTCAAATGGTTTCGAAGCTATGCTTCTATACTTATATGATAATACTTTGACATGATCAAAAGGTTTCGAAAGGGATGTTTTAAAGTATTAAAATGGCTGGAGCCTAATGTTTTAAAGATGGATTTTATGCTTTCGAAGGAGGTCATCCTATGAGGTCGAAAGCTAATGTTTCGAAGGTGTCGAAGGGTTTTAAAACCCAAACTGAAATATTTAAACTAAAAACCCATGGCTTATATAAAGGAGTTTTGTAATGACTTTAAGTAAATTTGAAGAAGTATGACCTTGATAAAAATATAAGTTAAAGGGATAAAAAATGTTTTATATGAAATGTATATCAAGGACTTTAAACCCACATGAGGGGTATTGTCAAATTGTTATGTTTGCTTCTTCAAATATGAATATATTCACTTAATAACCCATAACTGTATTTTGGGGATAAAAAGGGTAGAAGAACCAGCTAGGTTAACTAGTAGTGAACATGACTTGCTTAAACTCCTGAATGAGTAGAATTGCATCTAGGGGGTCAGGGAGACCAAAATATAGGATGCCTAAACTTTGCAGTTATTGGAGGTAACCAACAAATACATAGTAAACCCATGAAAACTATGAATAAGTAGTTATTGGAGGTAACCAACAAGTTCATAGTAAACCAATGAAAATTATGTATTAGGGTAGGTTAGCAGGAGCTAATTGGTTTGTAGTGAACCCATGAAAACTATATCCGGTTTTAGAATTAACATCAATCAATAGATTCCTAGTCAACCCATGAAAAATAGGATAAGAAAGTAGTTAATGGAAGCATCAGTAGGTTCCTAGTCCACCCATGAAAAACTAGGATGTGAAATGAGTTGCTGGATAAATCCATAGGTTCCTAGTCAACCCATGAAAACTAGGATAAAGGGATTAGTTATTGGAGTGACTAATAGGTTCAAAGGGGCCCATGAATTAATTAAGTTATCTGGCAGGGGCCTATAAGTTCTTAGTAATCCCATGAAAACTATGAATTAGGATAGGGTGTCCATGTGTAAGGAAAAAGGTTATTAGTAAACCCATGAAAACTAATATGTTAATAGTGACCCTAGAAATTATAATTATGACATGGTGTCAGATTAAACTGGAAATGGGAAATCCTAATTGTTTTTAAGTATGCATGTCATCATAACATTTTTAATTGTATGTTTTTACCATTGTGGATGTAGGAGCACAATATATGGTTTTATAAAGGTTTTAGGATATTAGTGAGGGAAGAACCCGTTCCTCTTAGCGGCGTGGTCTCACTAGATATCTAATTGATTGAGATGTTAGATTATTATTAATACCAGACTTTATGTCTGACTTGAAGTTTTTGTTTACCCCTTAAACTCTCAGGTGCTCAATTGATTTTGAGCAGTTTGAGGTTTAGGGTTTCCAGGTTCTCTTCTTAGCTGAATAAAGCTTCCGGAGGCATGCAGGAGGCAGTTAGTTATTTAGAGTTCTTTTTCCGCTGTGTGTTTTGCTTGTAAAGGCACATTTATTAGCCTTATTTTGTACTCTAATCTACAAAGGGGCACCTTCATATGCCGCTCTTGGCGTATGTGTAATAATTATATTTAGTTGAATGTGGTTAACTTTTTTGGGATTATGTAATGGACATCAAATGTTTTGATTTGAATGTGGAAATATGTTTTTGAATTGGTAAAATATTTCCATATTCTTGTGATCTATGTATCAATTTATCTAGCGCCGCTGTATTTGGACGGTAGAGATTAATAATTATGGATGACTGTAGCATTTGTAACCGTTAGTTTTGGGTCTCCAAGTAGGAGGATGTTACAATTTGGTACCAGAACATAGGTTTATGTAACTTTAAAAGAGAAGTTAAACCTAAAAGCTTTTTTAAAACATAATCCAATAAATTTGAAAATATGATCGGGGTTTGGGTTAACGCTATAGTAACGTACTTGTATTTGATATATAGGTATATATCTAAGTATGTATTCACCTCTCTCTTAGACCGATCTTCTATATCTTACTAAGGTTCGTATGCAAATTTACGAGAAAGAGGATATGGAAATAGGAAACACAAGAGGGAATCTAGGTGGAGGAAGCAACACAACCAACGGAAATGCTCGACCTAATACCCGATGAAACCAAGGTCGACAGACTAATGCTAATCAAAATTCTGAGGCCAATGTAGGTGCTGGAAATCCGCCAGTAGGTGCGGGGATGGTGTATCAGTTGTTGGCTAATCTTTTGCAAGCAGGAGCTGCTGGTAATGTTGGTGGTGTTAATCATGTTGTCCCAGTTGGATATAACTATGATAGGCTGAGCAGGGACTACACCAGTCTTAGTGGGAAGCCGTTTGTTGAAATAGAGGATACAGTTGAAGTTGAGAACTGGCTTTTGAACTATGAAGGGATCTTTACAGATTTAGTCTTAGATGATGGAGAGAGGAGAAGGTTAGCCTCTAGACAGTTGCAAGGGTTAGCGCTTCACTGTTGGAACAGTGTGACAGTTGGAGGTCCGGAGGAAGAGCTGACATGGGCCGATTTCAGGAGAAGATTTGAGCAGAGGTTCTTATCTGAGGTTGCCAAATTGGCATTAATGAGGAGGTTCATGGAGCTTGTCCAAGGAGATATGTTAGTAATCGAGTATGCTACTAAGTTTGATGAACTGTCTCGATATAGATATGCTTTGATTGACGATGTCAGAAGGAATGAGAGATTCATTCGTGGACTGAGGCCATAGCTAGGCAGAATGACCATAACCCATATTAGAGAGCCGTGTCATGTGGTGGTGGTGGAGATGGCCATCCGCCACGAAGGGATGCTAGCTGTTTTAGCTAGAGAGAAGCCAGTTGAGTCCCAGGGTCCTCAGGGAAAGAAAATTCTTTAAGAAGAAAGGAGCCTAGAAAAGGGATGCTGCTAAGAAAGCGAAGGCTGATTTGGTGTGCTATAAGTGTGATAAGAAGGGGCCTTTATGCTTATGAGTGCCGGACGGGTAGGGGAAAGAAGAATGCAGAGAAGAAGAATGTGAAATGCTTCAAATGTGACCAAGTTGGGCATTATAAGAACTAGTTTCCAAAGCCAGTCAGGGCGGACAGAGGGAAGGTTTTTGCCATTGGACCACCATCTTCTTCTAGACCTACTACAACAGAGAAAGGGAAAACTATGAAGGTACACTTTTGATTCAAAGTATGCCAGTTAGGGTACTTTTTGATACCGGCGCTTCACATTCATTTATATCACAGTATTTAGTTGATAGATTATGTATAGAACCCACATACCTTGTTACTTCCTTAAGGGTTGCGAATCCAATAAGAGGGTATGCAACTCTAGGGATGAGCTTAGTCAGGTTCATCTAGCAAGAGAATTTGCAGATGTATTTCAGCCGGTCACTGGATTACCACCAAAACGAGCTGTAGAGTTTCGGATAGACCTTGTACGAGGAGCTGAACCTGTCAGTAGACCACATAGCAGAATGACACCGACATAGATGAAGGTATTGAATATGATCTGTTAAGTGGAGCCAGAATGTTCTCCCAATTTGATTTGGCAAAGGGGTTCCATTACTGGAGAGTAGATTATGATAGTATTCCTTTAACTGCATTTTGGACTAGATATGATTCGTATGAGTGGTTGGTGATGCCGTTTGGATTGACAAATGCACCTGCTTTCTTCGTTGATTTGATGAATCGTATTTTCCGAGAGCACTTGGATAGGTTCGTGTTGGTATTCATAGATGATATTTTGGTGTACTCTAAAGACAAAAGAGAGCATAAGTTTCATCTTAGAGTGGTGCTAGAAACGTTGAAGCAGGATCAGCTAAATGTGAAGTTTTCCAAGTGTCATTTTCGGAAGAGGTTAAGTTTCTTGGTCATGTGGTTTCAAAGGGGGGATTGTCAATCGATCCAGTTAAGATCGAAGCTGTCAATAATTGGAAGAGACCATAGACGGTAACCGAGATCAGGAATTTTCTTATACTTGCTGGCTATTACCGGAGATTTATTAAGGATTTCTCGTGGATAGAGAGCCTTTGACTAAGTTGACCAGGAAGGATGTGAAGTTTTTTTGGTCCGACAAATGTGAGGAAGGGTTCCTTAAGTTAAAGTATTTATTAACCAATGCGCCAATGTTAGTAGGTCTAGATGGTAACATGGGTTGGTAGTATACACTGATGCATGTGGTACTAGATTAGGAGCAGTATTGTTGCAGAGGGGCAAGGTCATTGCTTATGCATCTAGGCAGCTTAGACCGCACGAAGTGAGATATCCTACACATGACTTAGAGTTGGTTGCGGTGATTTTTGCCTTGATGATTTGGAGGCATTATCTCTTAGGAGAGAGATTTGAGTTGTATACCAATCATAAGTCATTAAAGTATTTATTCTCTCATAAGGAGTTGAATATAAGGCAGCAAAGATGGCTGGAGTTTTTGGCTACTTATGATTTGGGTATAGAGTATACTCCTGGGATGGGAAATAAGGTAGCAGATGATCTCATTAGAAAACATCAGAATGTGGTGTTAGCAATGTTGGCAGAATGAAAGGATCTAGAAGCTCTAGCCAGTTGTGGGGTGCAGTTGAGATCTACTGCTAATTCTAGTCATAGTATTGCCATGTTGTCTTGTTTAGAAGTTCGACCAGTGCTGATAGAGATGATAGTTTCTAAGCAGAAAGAAGATCCAAATTTTTCCAAGGGGATTAGAAGGCTTGAAGTAGGATCCGAGGTTGATGACCTAAAGGATTTTAGTCTTGACTAGAGAGGATGGTTGAGAAAGAAGGGACGATTATGCGTTCCAGATATAGTGAACTTAAGGAGAGAAGTTTCGGAGGAATGTCATCGATCGAAGTTTACGGTTCATCCTGGAGGGACCAAGATATATCAAGATATGAAGAGGAGCTTCTATTGGTAAGGTATGAAGAAGGATGTTCACTTGTGCGTTTGGCAGTAAGTTAACTGTCAATAAGTGAAGGTCGAACATCAGAAGTCGAGTGGGTTGCTTTAGCCTTAAGATATTCTAGTGTGGAAATGAGATTCGATATCGATGGATTTTATAGATGGGTTACCGAGGACAAGGAGAGGAAATGAAAGCATATGGGTTATCGTGGAAAGATTGACCAAGAGTGCCCATTTCATTCCAGTTAAGTCAACCAGAACGACACCTGTTTTGGCGAAGTTGTTCTGGAAGAACATGGTTAGACTTCATGCACTACACCAGAAAAGACCTTTCGTGGCGCTGTAAAAACGCTACCAAAACTTTTACTAGGGTTTTGGTAAACCCTGTGATATGATATGCAACTACAAGTCTGAAACTTTTTGTAGCGTTTACTACAGCGTTGCCGTAAACGCTACCAAAACTTGACCTATTATAGAGTTTTAGAAATGCTACAAAATTTTCAGACTTTTAGTAGCATGTCGTATCTTTGTGTTTACCGAAAGGCTACTTAAAGTTTTGGTAGCGTTTTTACGACGCTATGAAAGTCGTATCGCGGCTGTTTACGTTTATTTCCATAGCGTTTTTAAAAGGCCTAAAAGTTATTAACTGTTTTGTAGCTTACCGTACATGCTACCATTTCATTTTAATGGCTTGTATCCTTTCCAGCCATCGTTGACATAATGATCTTATTAAAACCAGCAATCAATCACATAATCTTCGTATTCAACCCAACAATCAATCAATCAATAACATAATCATCATATTCAAAATAATTGAAAAAACACGTTAATCACACATCAAGTATAATATTCAGAACCATTTCAATAATAGTTTTTTGACAAAATGAGCAAATTCACATAAAATCCATAACCATTCATAAACAAGTTTACACAACAAGTACTAATAAAATGTTATAGTATACATGACAATTAAAGCCATGTTTATTAATTGATTACCCACAATTCTTTACTGCAGTTGGCCTTTACTCCTAAAAAGCTAATTACCTATATAAATGTTTAACAATCAACAGATGATTATGAAACTATTTTTCATATTTAAAGTATATCAAACATACTTAGTTAAACTTTTATTTAATTTAAATAATTTTTATAAAACTTAGTTAACTTAGTTAAATTTTTATAAAACTTGTTTAATTTTTATAATAAACTTATTTAATTTTTAAAAACTTATTAACTTATTTAAATTCTAATAAAACTTAATTAATTTGTATAAATTTATTTAATTTTTATAAAACGTAGTTAAATTATATAAAACTTGGTAAAATTTTAAAATTTCGTTAATTTTTATAAAAATTAGTTAAATTTTTATAAAGCTCGGTTAACTTATTTATAACTCTCAAACTTATTAATTATCTAAATTGCTAAAACTTAAAATGTCATAACTATAACTTAGATTTTAATTAACTTAAACTCAATTAATAGAACTTAATTAATTGTTTAAAAATTTTCATAAACTCAATTAATTTATTATTGTTGTTGTAAACTTAGTTAGTTTATTATTATTAATATAAATTTTGTTAATTTTTATAAACTTATTTAAGTTTGGTAAAAACTTAGTTAACTTAACTAATTTTTATAAACTTAGTTTTTCTTAATTTTGTTGTTATTATTATTATTAATTATAAAACGTGGTTGAATTAGTTAATTTATTATTATTATTATTATTATTATTATTATAAACTTAGTTTTTTTAATCAAAGTATAGTTTATCATTACCATAATTTCTATTATTACAAACTTAGTTAATTTTTTGTCAAATTTAATTTCTTCTATTGTTATGAGCGTTATGGCACGCGCGTGAGTTGTTTTTCTACAAATTTTATACGTTTCAATACATTCAAAAAAAGCACAAATGTTAAATCATATTTTGATTTGAAATCATATGTAGTTTTTTGAATTTTTATTTCGAAGCTCCAGTATCTATTTTTCTTTTAGTTTGAATTTTTATTTCTATTGTAATTAATAAAGAACGAATTTGTAAATGTAGTTTATTTTTTAGATCATATTTTAAAGTAATTAAAATTTCATAATATTTGTACAGGGCATTATAATTTGTTAAAAAAATATTATTTATTAGATCCTAATTTTAAGTGATATTAAAGTTTGTTAATATTAGTAGATGGATATTTTGAATTTGTAAAGTGAATTTATTTGTTAGATCCTATTTTTAAGGGATCTTATAATATCTATTGAAGGACATTATTGGTAGTACATGCTAACACCAAAAATGTGTGACACCAAATGTATTACAACTATTATTAAAGATTATAATAAACTTGTTGATCTTTATAAACATATTAATTTTTATAAAACTTAGTTAATTTACTTAAACTATTGATTATTAATATTATTAACTTATAAACTATCTCAATTGTTAAAACTTAAAATATCATAACTTGTATTTAATTAACTTAAACCTATAAATTATCTCAAACTTAAACTTTTTTAACTTAGTTAACTTTTATAAATTATCTCAAACTTATTTTTTTTTATAAACTTAGTTAATTTATTATTATTATTATTATTATTATTATTATTATTATTATTATTGTAAACTTAGTTAATTTATTATTGTTAATATAAATTTAGTTAATTTCATAAACTTATACAGATTAACAGTATAGTCTTCCCATATTTTGATCAAACCAGTTCCGTCTTTCTATTCTTGAGGGTTAATGGTAGATAAAATCTAGAAGAAGAAAAAAGGAATGGGGGGGGGGGATTTTATATATTAGTTTGGTGAATTTACTGGTTAATATAACGACCAAGACAAAAGAAAACGAAAAGGTATTATAACATACCTTATTAGTTAATTGCCGAAAAGCCTCACTTTCATTTGCTATGTCCAATTCCTAGAAAGAGACTAATTTTGAGTTTGAAATAATAAAAACAATTATGAGAAAAAAAACGTCATTACCAGTTACCACATTATCGGTTACTACTTACGCTTTCTAGGTTTTGGGAACTATCAATTTTCTTTATAAGACTTTGTAGAGCATCATCCTTTAGTAAACCTCTGATCTCTACTGAGTCAGCTGTTTGTGGTACAATATTATTAGTGAAATCATCATCATAAGTAAATAAAGCATTATATATTATTAAAGAGATATGACAAATGGATGTTACCAAAGTGCCTTTTTAGGACTATCTGGATTTGTACTTGATAATATAAAGATGAACAAAATAGTTGCCAACATAATTGACACAGTGACAGACATGCATAAATGTACATATTGCACTACAAGGGAAAAGGCATTTTCCGATGGCTGAAAACCGTCGGCGGCCGTCGGAAAATAAGGTGTCGGAGTGCAGTAATTTCGACGGCTTTCGACAAGCGTCAGGAACCATCGGAAAATATGGTCTAAAAGCTGTCGGAAGCCGTCGGAAAAATATAACCTAAAAGCCGTCGACTGCCGTCGTCGGCTGCCGTCGAAAGCCGTCGGAAATCTGCTAAATTTTTTCTGTATTTCTACTGCAATATAGCTGTGATATCCCGGGAATTTTGGGCAATATCAATTTAATAATCTGTTTAAAAATTAAATTGATTTAATAATCTTTGATCAATAAGATTTAAATTGGTTTAACAATCTTCTTTTATAAATATTTAATTAATAAATATTTATCTTTTAAAAGCTAATTAAATTATTTTCTATTTATAAGATATATATAATTGTATATATTGTAAATAGAAAAGCTTTAGATTGAATTTAACAAATAAAACATAATTTTCAAGTTCTAATATATTTTTGGTAATTTGGGAATTTTGATTAAATTTAATTTAAAGATTTTCAAAGATTATTCAAATAGTTAACTATATAGTTTTTAAAATACTTAAGGTAAATGTATAATGGTTTAAATTATATTATAACTTAAGTTTTAAATTTAAATAAGATTTACAAAAAGGGTTGTTTTATTTCTTTTCAAATATTTCTTAATAAGGAGATAATTTCTTTTATAAATTATTTAAAATTGATAAATGTGTTATTTTCAAACAATATTAATAATGTTTTGTTTTATATATAAAAATAAATAGATTTTAAAGGAAATAGAATTTGTTTTTTTCAAAAATTTAATGTGTAGTTATATATGTATATATATAAGCTGATTGATTTTCTTTGATTTAAATTTGAATAAGTATATAGTTATTAGAAATTTGTTAATTAAAACTTTATCCATTTATAAAATTCATTTTTTGCATGTAAAATTATATGTGTAAATTAGTAAAACCATCTAAGCACATGTGTCAACATGTTAATATAGGAAGATGACAAATGTCATTTTGTATTTTATTTTTCTTTGATTTTTGATAATTCATAAATTAAGTTATATAAGCACACATCTTCATTTTTCTTTTTCTTTTCTCTCATTTAATTTCTAAACAAAGAAAATTCAGCTGAAAACTTATTTCTCAAAATCAAATCTGAATTCAATACTTCTCAAACAAAAATCAAATTCAATAACCTGGAATCACTCCCTCAAACCAGAAATCAACTAAACCTGCAAACACTTCCTCAAATCCCTGTAATACATTTCCAAATCAGGTTTGCAAAGTTTTTCATCAACCTGTAAACAAATCCTCAAATCAAAATGCAAACCAAAACCTATAGTTCATTTTTCTTCAATCTGTTCAAGCCTGTAACTTTCTTCAAACCTGAGATGAAAATCAAAAGCCTGCAAACATTTTCTTCCTGGAAACAAAGCAGTTCATCTATGTTTTCAAGTAAAAGCATTCTTCAGCATTTCAGTTTAATAAGGATGATAACAATTCAAGTTTTCGAATCCAAGAAGCAATTCAAGTTCCTTTTCAAATTCCAGATTTTAGCTTAAAAGCCTGTACACTGTTCTCTGTTTTCTTTAAACTGGTGAGTAAATCTTTTCTTTAAAAACAGTTTTTAATCTATAATTATATCAATGCCTGTGATAAATCTGTATAGAAAGTGTTGTATTATGGGTTGCATGGTTGTTCTTTTATCTGAATATATATATGTGTGAATATATTTGTGAATATATCTGTGTGCATGCTGCTGTATATCTGGGTTCTCTCAGACTTTTGTTGCCAGGCCTAAGTTCTAATCAAAATCCATTATATCATTTTCTAGTCTAAGTTAAGATATAAGTTTAAACATTTTTATAGGTTAAATAAATTTTTGTATTTCCTGGAAATTAAATAACAGAGCATAAATTAATATAAGAGGAAAATTCCAACTTCAAAAATTCATGAATTCAGTAACATCAGTGAAACCCTTGAACCAAAGTATGAATTCTAAAACTAAATTCATGATTTTTAGTAATGGGGTTTAAGGGCAGTTTATGTTTGAACTGGAAATGGAAACTGGGAAAGTTCTGATGATATATAGGTTTGTATGGGTTGTAATTTCTTCTAGAGGTAGATGGGTGATCAGAGAAGCTAAGAAAATTATCAGATTGAGGTGCATTTCATTTTGGAAGAAGAGATTGTGATTTGCATTTTTAAACCCTAGTTTTACTGTGGCTAGAAGAAGTGATCAATTCGACAAATGTAATTGATCGAGTGACTTGGGGTTTTGGTTTTTGGAAGAGGATGGGTTGTTGAAGTCGTCACTGGAGTTTCAAAGGTGATGGTGGCCGGAGATGGGAGGAATCGCCGTTGACAGGTTAGGGATTGGAAAGGGGGATTGATGTTCCAGGTTTTGATTTTTAAACTCGAATTCGAATTCGAGTTGAATTCTGAAGGATCTGATGTTGAAGGGAGTTGTGGGGTTACTGGCCGATGGGAGATGGCCATTGGTGATGGTCAGAGGTGGCCGGAGTTGATGTATGGGTGCACAGAGAGGTGGTGTGCATGTTAGTGATGATTAGTGGGTTGCAGGATTTGGTTTCTCGAGATGGTCTCGGGTAAATTGGAGGGTGACTCGAAGCTAGTCTGTTTTGACTCGAAGTAAAATAGAGAGGATCGAGTGTTGTATTGTTTCAAGTTTTTCAAAACAAAAACAGAACCTGTTTACAGTTTTTTTTTAAAATTAAAGGTAGAAGTAATAAGTTTAAATGTAAACTAAAATCTGAACTGAGTTTAAAACCTAAATTTAAATATGAATTCAATTAGTTTAAATTATGGGTTTTGAAATAATTTGAATTGTAAAAATTCTGGTTTGGATTCAAATAAAACAGAAAACCTGTTACTGTTTTTTTTAATTTTAAAGTAAAGTTTAAAATACAAGTTGAATTTTTAAAAAAAGGAAGATGTAAAATGTAAATAAAGCTTTCAAGGATTTAAGTTTAAATCTGTGGTAAAGGTTCAAGCTGTATTTCAGTTTGAAATTTAAAAGTAATTTTAAATTGAATTTGTATTTAAAATAACCTGGAATGTTAAGTAAATTGATTTGAATTTAAATTAAATTGTAATTTAAATTCTTTTAAAACTTATTTTATAAAGTAGATGTTTCTTTTAACATATTAGATAAGTTTTGAATTGCTTTAAAATCTTGTCTAAGATAAATTTGCATCTTAAGTTTAAAATGAAGTTAAATGGAATTTGAAGTAAATTTAAAAACAAATTTTTTTTAAATAATTAATTAAATAAGGAATGTTTATCTTAAAGATAAATAAAATCTTAATGATTTGTGTTCATTTATTATTTAATTAATAATGTGGATTAATTAAGTAATTAATAATTTTTTTTAAAATTGATTAATTAAGGTTTGAAATTAATTAATTAAGGTTAATTAATCTGTAATTAGAAATTGTTAATTAAATTTTAATTAACGATAAATAATTATTAATCAAGTGATAAAGGAATTAATTAATTTGCAATTAACACTTAATTAGTTAATAATTAGAAATTAATTAATTGGTAATTAAATATTAATTAGTTTGTAATTAAAAATAATTAATATAAGTTAATTTCTTAATTAAGTAATTAAGGATAGTTAATGAAGGTCATTAGCTTAAGACTATTTAACAATTAATTAATGTGATTAATTTTAAATAATTAATTAGATTAATTAATTAATAATAATCATTTTGAAATTGTTTAAGTTTAATTACTTAATGGAAGTAATTAATAAATTAATTACCTATGGATTTAATTTGGTTAATGTGATTAGTTTAGATTAATTAATTTAGTTTAATTAATTTAAACACTTGATGGTTTGATGAATAATTACTTAATGTAATTAATGGAATTTCAATTACTTAGGGAAGTAATTAGTTGATAATTACTGAATGTAATTAAAGATGTTTAATGATGGTAGTAATTTAGATTTAATTACTTTATAATCAATCAAGGGATTAATGGAGATAATTAATTAAGAATAATTAATTTATGGAATGAGTAATTATAGGTAGTTAATTACTGGATTGTTATTAATCAATGGTGATTAATATATATGTGTTTAATTTTAGATTAATTACTTAAGGTAATTAATTTAAATAGAAAGATAAATAAAATTTTAATTAGAAATCATTAATTAATTAATTAATGATGTAACTTAGAATTGATTTAATTAAGGATTAATTAATAAATGAAGTAATTAATCATTAAAGGTTTAATGTAATTAATATTAGTTAATTAAGTAATTAAGTAATTACAAGTTAATTAATTGCAAAGAGTTTAATATAATTAACTCGTGTAATTAATTTATAAGCAAATTACTTATTGTAATTAGGAATTATTAATCTGAAATGATTAATTGAAATGAATATTGAGATGGTGAATTATTTAAATTGATTTGTAATCAATTGATGGTTAAGTTAAGCAGGATTATAATGATGAAGTAATTAATTTAATTTATTTTAAATTAATTAGAGATTAAGTAATTAATTTAATTCATTTTAAATTAATTATAGATAGTATGATCATTAGATCATTGCTTATGTATGAATGATTGATATTGGTTGCCATGTATGGTTTGTAATCTCAGCTATGAGATGAATAATGTTATGTGATATGGATGCATTGGTTGCATTGTGATATTGAAATGGATTATCTGATAATGTTGATTATCTATTGTGAATTATCTTTCTATGTGAATAAAGATAATGAATTAAATTGTTTTAACCTTTAAAACAACTTGGCCTTAAAAGATATGCTTTGGATTTCGATGAGACCGGGATCGGGTTTCCGTATACCGGATTTCCAGGTCTGGAGACCCGAATACCACATCGATCCAAATTAACGATAGGTCGTGAATCAAGTGAAGATGAAGATTCAGAGTGCAAGGGTTATTGTCGTTAACTCTGAGGGTGATTCCAAAACGAGTGTAACGAGATAATGCCTTCGGTTTCGTTCGAACCCGGAACGAACTTGTATGGATTGAATGCTTTCAGCACATCGTCAGGTGGACGATGAGCATTCTAAGATAGATGTGTTCTATTTAAAGGTAATCGTGACCTCAAGCCTCACAAACCGGGAATGGCTAAAACAGGGGAGGTGCAGCAAGGTTAGTGGGTAGCACCCAAGTAGGACAAGGTTACCTCTGTCTAGATGTCCCTTTCTATTTTCGACTTAGTGGTGCGGTTGCTGATCCCAACCGTGAGGTATCTTGTGCGGGAATTATCCAGTAAGGGATGTTCCGACCTTGTGTTGCAGGGGATTGGGAGTGATCCTCGGTACGGTGATCTAGGCCACGTACTGTGACGGGCGGTACCCCGGTAGCCCTGCCATTGTATGGAATCCAAACTCCAATAAGTGCCGTACGTATTAGTTGTGCCCAACTATGTTGGAATGTGAGATGTAAGCATTTCAGCTATTTCTGTATTTTACTTGAAAACCCTAGACCCTATTATAATACAATCGAATTTCCTATCAAATGTTTTGGTTAGCGTAAGGTAAAAACTTACCCATATTTATTGGTGGGGAGTCTTACGTGATACCTTTGTTTTCAAAAGGTTTTGAAGTTAAACAATTTTAACCCGTTTACTCACACCAGACCCATGTCTGACCCAAGTGTTTATTTCTGTTTTATAAACTCTTGGGTACTCAAATTTTTACGAGTAGCCAAGGGATTCAGGTTTAGCTTTGACGAATATTCTGGAGGAGCAATGGAGCAGGAGGCTTCGGCGTTCGTAGATATAGTATTCCGCTGTGTTGATATCTGTGATAGTGTCTTGTCTTGTATTTGAGTTGTAATGTCTAGACAGATGTTTATAACTGTCTAGTAAGTGATGTATATGCTGTGTAACTCTGTAAAGTGTTGTATACTATGTAATAGTTTATGTTATTAATATAATTTATTCGTTCCGCTGTGAGATCGTTGTTGTTGTTTCTTTCTTTCTTCTCTTCTTTTCTATTTTCTACCCCTTTCTTTCTTCATAATGATCCGACTTTCTGGGCATAGAAAGTCGGGTCGTTACATATGGTATCAGAGCGAGGTTGAGCGAATGCCTAAGCTTTTGGTTAAGTGAATATCAGAGCAGTAGGTTGAGTGAATACCTAGGCTCTGAAGTGGTGTCTATCTTGAGAGCGCGTAATTGTTAGTTATATAAAAATGGTTTTATATTGTGTTAATTGATCGGTTGAGTGGTATATGGATTCTGGTCAATACGAGTAGCTAACGTTATTGATAGGGATCTCTAAACACTTGAACCAGGCCAACGGACACAATATTGTTTTAAAGAGGTAAATGAAATAATTTTACCCAGAAATAATTTCTATATAAAAAAATATATCATTTTAAATATATATATTTATGTATTTCTACCTATTTATTGGGTTACCTGTTCGGGTTTCCAATATAAGTTATAAAGGTAGATAAGGTGGTAGTGTGTGTAACACAATTACCAATAGTTGGAGTTTGAATGTTTGAGGTTGGAAGTATATATCGAGACTGTAAACCCAATACCGTCTCGAGTAAGCTTTGCTGTGGTGAAGGATTTCATCGATCTCCGAAGGAAACTGAAATGGTTCGGAGTTTATCTTTGGAGTTGGATGAGTAAAGTTGGATCTGTCGGTTGAGGCAGAAGTGAGTGATGGTACCTTGATACCTCAGGTAATAGTAGCTGTATGATGAGATGCAGTGACTATGGATGTTCCTGAAGATGTTTTCTTTGGAACAAGATTAAGGAAGTGTGTCTGTTTCGGTGTTGTCACTGAGTTCAGCATGGTGTGTCTGCTTTGGTTTGGAGTTCGAGTTTCTCGAAGAGCTTTGATTTGGGAATCTTTGGCATATGTGGCAGCAGTGCAACTCGGAGTATTCTGCGCGTTGGCAGGAAATTTTCTAGCTGAGCAGTTTTTCTGGAAGTGAAGTTCAGAAGCAGCAAAGAGGATCCATTTCTTCGATGGATTGGATAAATAAGTGTAAGATGTTCTGATTGGTAAAGAGAGAACAGTCTGTTTGGAATTAGGTTGGGTTGATCGCAAAAGTGACTTGCGATTGTCTGAGTGTTCTCTTGGGTTGTCAGAGTTTTTCTGGATGTCTTCAGAGAAGTCAGAAGTTTGTCCGCATCTGAAGGTTGAGTTTTCTTATCGACTGGATTCCAGGAGTGATACCGGTGGTTCAGTCTAGTGGAAGGATGTTTCCTAGAGATAGAGTTTGGTAAAGCAGCTCAAGTTTTGCTGGAGTATCTGAGTTTTCTTTATGGATCAGTGAACCTTATTTCTAGAAGTGAGTTGTCCAGTCTGTGCTTGTGTCCTACCTCATATCAGAGTTGAGCAGCGAAAGCAGTTTGGAGTGTATCTCTGGATAGGAGGAGTAAGTTTGGAATCTACGGATAATTGTGAAGTAGAGTATGTTTGGATCTCGTCTGTGTTCTGATTTGGATAAGTAATTGGTCTACTTGGTTGAATTGTCAGTTTGGATAACTGGAATTCATTGTGTTTTACGTATCTCTGAGGGAATACGTATTTGATCTATCTCTGGTTTTAGAATCTGCAGTTTTGGGAAGTTTGGTAGTTGAGTCAGACTCGTCTGTAGTCTGATATTCTGTTTAGTTCTGTAGATCTAGATGAGTAGGAGATCTATAGCTTAGTTGTTTAGATTGTTTGTAGAGCGAGTATCCCGGTATATATATATACTTGGGGAAACTCGAGGAAATTCTATCCAGAATTTTGTCTGGATAGTTAGAATTGTTTGTTTGGATGATTGGTTGCTATGGTTGATAATATATGATTGTGACTTAAAATTAAAAATCTTAAATAGATTATTAAATTACCTTTGTTTTTAATTTCGGGGACGAAATTATTTTAAGGGGGGAGGAATGTGATATCCCGGGAATTTTGGGCAATATCAATTTAATAATCTGTTTAAAAATTAAATTGATTTAATAATCTTTGATCAATAAGATTTAAATTGGTTTAACAATCTTCTTTTATAAATATTTAATTAATAAATATTTATCTTTTAAAAGCTAATTAAATTATTTTCTATTTATAAGATATATATAATTGTATATATTGTAAATAGAAAAGCTTTAGATTGAATTTAACAAATAAAACATAATTTTCAAGTTCTAATATATTTTTGGTAATTTGGGAATTTTGATTAAATTTAATTTAAAGATTTTCAAAGATTATTCAAATAGTTAACTATATAGTTTTTAAAATACTTAAGGTAAATGTATAATGGTTTAAATTATATTATAACTTAAGTTTTAAATTTAAATAAGATTTACAAAAAGGGTTGTTTTATTTCTTTTCAAATATTTCTTAATAAGGAGATAATTTCTTTTATAAATTATTTAAAATTGATAAATGTGTTATTTTCAAACAATATTAATAATGTTTTGTTTTATATATAAAAATAAATAGATTTTAAAGGAAATAGAATTTGTTATTTTCAAAAATTTAATGTGTAGTTATATATGTATATATATAAGCTGATTGATTTTCTTTGATTTAAATTTGAATAAGTATATAGTTATTAGAAATTTGTTAATTAAAACTTTATCCATTTATAAAATTCATTTTTTGCATGTAAAATTATATGTGTAAATTAGTAAAACCATCTAAGCACATGTGTCAACATGTTAATATAGGAAGATGACAAATGTCATTTTGTATTTTATTTTTCTTTGATTTTTGATAATTCATAAATTAAGTTATATAAGCACACATCTTCATTTTTCTTTTTCTTTTCTCTCATTTAATTTCTAAACAAAGAAAATTCAGCTGAAAACTTATTTCTCAAAATCAAATCTGAATTCAATACTTCTCAAACAAAAATCAAATTCAATAACCTGGAATCACTCCCTCAAACCAGAAATCAACTAAACCTGCAAACACTTCCTCAAATCCCTGTAATACATTTCCAAATCAGGTTTGCAAAGTTTTTCATCAACCTGTAAACAAATCCTCAAATCAAAATGCAAACCAAAACCTATAGTTCATTTTTCTTCAATCTGTTCAAGCCTGTAACTTTCTTCAAACCTGAGATGAAAATCAAAAGCCTGCAAACATTTTCTTCCTGGAAACAAAGCAGTTCATCTATGTTTTCAAGTAAAAGCATTCTTCAGCATTTCAGTTTAATAAGGATGATAACAATTCAAGTTTTCGAATCCAAGAAGCAATTCAAGTTCCTTTTCAAATTCCAGATTTTAGCTTAAAAGCCTGTACACTGTTCTCTGTTTTCTTTAAACTGGTGAGTAAATCTTTTCTTTAAAAACAGTTTTTAATCTATAATTATATCAATGCCTGTGATAAATCTGTATAGAAAGTGTTGTATTATGGGTTGCATGGTTGTTCTTTTATCTGAATATATATATGTGTGAATATATTTGTGAATATATCTGTGTGCATGCTGCTGTATATCTGGGTTCTCTCAGACTTTTGTTGCCAGGCCTAAGTTCTAATCAAAATCCATTATATCATTTTCTAGTCTAAGTTAAGATATAAGTTTAAACATTTTTATAGGTTAAATAAATTTTTGTATTTCCTGGAAATTAAATAACAGAGCATAAATTAATATAAGAGGAAAATTCCAACTTCAAAAATTCATGAATTCAGTAACATCAGTGAAACCCTTGAACCAAAGTATGAATTCTAAAACTAAATTCACGATTTTTAGTAATGGGGTTTAAGGGCAGTTTATGTTTGAACTGGAAATGGAAACTGGGAAAGTTCTGATGATATATAGGTTTGTATGGGTTGTAATTTCTTCTGGAGGTAGATGGGTGATCAGAGAAGCTAAGAAAATTATCAGATTGAGGTGCATTTCATTTTGGAAGAAGAGATTGTGATTTGCATTTTTAAACCCTAGTTTTACTGTGGCTAGAAGAAGTGATCAATTCGACAAATGTAATTGATCGAGTGACTTGGGGTTTTGGTTTTTGGAAGAGGATGGGTTGTTGAAGTCGTCACTGGAGTTTCAAAGGTGATGGTGGCCGGAGATGGGAGGAATCGCCGTTGACAGGTTAGGGATTGGAAAGGGGGATTGATGTTCCAGGTTTTGATTTTTAAACTCGAATTCGAATTCGAGTTGAATTCTGAAGGATCTGATGTTGAAGGGAGTTGTGGGGTTACTGGCCGATGGGAGATGGCCATTGGTGATGGTCAGAGGTGGCCGGAGTTGATGTATGGGTGCACAGAGAGGTGGTGTGCATGTTAGTGATGATTAGTGGGTTGCAGGATTTGGTTTCTCGAGATGGTCTCGGGTAAATTGGAGGGTGACTCGAAGCTAGTCTGTTTTGACTCGAAGTAAAATAGAGAGGATCGAGTGTTGTATTGTTTCAAGTTTTTCAAAACAAAAACAGAACCTGTTTACAGTTTTTTTTTTTAAAATTAAAGGTAGAAGTAATAAGTTTAAATGTAAACTAAAATCTGAACTGAGTTTAAAACCTAAATTTAAATATGAATTCAATTAGTTTAAATTATGGGTTTTGAAATAATTTGAATTGTAAAAATTCTGGTTTGGATTCAAATAAAACAGAAAACCTGTTACTGTTTTTTTTAATTTTAAAGTAAAGTTTAAAATACAAGTTGAATTTTTAAAAAAAGGAAGATGTAAAATGTAAATAAAGCTTTCAAGGATTTAAGTTTAAATCTGTGGTAAAGGTTCAAGCTGTATTTCAGTTTGAAATTTAAAAGTAATTTTAAATTGAATTTGTATTTAAAATAACCTGGAATGTTAAGTAAATTGATTTGAATTTAAATTAAATTGTAATTTAAATTCTTTTAAAACTTATTTTATAAAGTAGATGTTTCTTTTAACATATTAGATAAGTTTTGAATTGCTTTAAAATCTTGTCTAAGATAAATTTGCATCTTAAGTTTAAAATGAAGTTAAATGGAATTTGAAGTAAATTTAAAAACAAATTTTTTTTAAATAATTAATTAAATAAGGAATGTTTATCTTAAAGATAAATAAAATCTTAATGATTTGTGTTCATTTATTATTTAATTAATAATGTGGATTAATTAAGTAATTAATAATTTTTTTTAAAATTGATTAATTAAGGTTTGAAATTAATTAATTAAGGTTAATTAATCTGTAATTAGAAATTGTTAATTAAATTTTAATTAACGATAAATAATTATTAATCAAGTGATAAAGGAATTAATTAATTTGCAATTAACACTTAATTAGTTAATAATTAGAAATTAATTAATTGGTAATTAAATATTAATTAGTTTGTAATTAAAAATAATTAATATAAGTTAATTTCTTAATTAAGTAATTAAGGATAGTTAATGAAGGTCATTAGCTTAAGACTATTTAACAATTAATTAATGTGATTAATTTTAAATAATTAATTAGATTAATTAATTAATAATAATCATTTTGAAATTGTTTAAGTTTAATTACTTAATGGAAGTAATTAATAAATTAATTACCTATGGATTTAATTTGGTTAATGTGATTAGTTTAGATTAATTAATTTAGTTTAATTAATTTAAACACTTGATGGTTTGATGAATAATTACTTAATGTAATTAATGGAATTTCAATTACTTAGGGAAGTAATTAGTTGATAATTACTGAATGTAATTAAAGATGTTTAATGATGGTAGTAATTTAGATTTAATTACTTTATAATCAATCAAGGGATTAATGGAGATAATTAATTAAGAATAATTAATTTATGGAATGAGTAATTATAGGTAGTTAATTACTGGATTGTTATTAATCAATGGTGATTAATATATATGTGTTTAATTTTAGATTAATTACTTAAGGTAATTAATTTAAATAGAAAGATAAATAAAATTTTAATTAGAAATCATTAATTAATTAATTAATGATGTAACTTAGAATTGATTTAATTAAGGATTAATTAATAAATGAAGTAATTAATCATTAAAGGTTTAATGTAATTAATATTAGTTAATTAAGTAATTAAGTAATTACAAGTTAATTAATTGCAAAGAGTTTAATATAATTAACTCGTGTAATTAATTTATAAGCAAATTACTTATTGTAATTAGGAATTATTAATCTGAAATGATTAATTGAAATGAATATTGAGATGGTGAATTATTTAAATTGATTTGTAATCAATTGATGGTTAAGTTAAGCAGGATTATAATGATGAAGTAATTAATTTAATTTATTTTAAATTAATTAGAGATTAAGTAATTAATTTAATTCATTTTAAATTAATTATAGATAGTATGATCATTAGATCATTGCTTATGTATGAATGATTGATATTGGTTGCCATGTATGGTTTGTAATCTCAGCTATGAGATGAATAATGTTATGTGATATGGATGCATTGGTTGCATTGTGATATTGAAATGGATTATCTGATAATGTTGATTATCTATTGTGAATTATCTTTCTATGTGAATAAAGATAATGAATTAAATTGTTTTAACCTTTAAAACAACTTGGCCTTAAAAGATACGCTTTGGATTTCGATGAGACCGGGATCGGGTTTCCATATACCGGATTTCCAGGTCTGGAGACCCGAATACCACATCGATCCAAATTAACGATAGGTCGTGAATCAAGTGAAGATGAAGATTCAGAGTGCAAGGGTTATTGTCGTTAACTCTGAGGGTGATTCCAAAACGAGTGTAACGAGATAATGCCTTCGGTTTCGTTCGAACCCGGAACGAACTTGTATGGATTGAATGCTTTCAGCACATCGTCAGGTGGACGATGAGCATTCTAAGATAGATGTGTTCTATTTAAAGGTAATCGTGACCTCAAGCCTCACAAACCGGGAATGGCTAAAACAGGGGAGGTGCAGCAAGGTTAGTGGGTAGCACCCAAGTAGGACAAGGTTACCTCTGTCTAGATGTCCCTTTCTATTTTCGACTTAGTGGTGCGGTTGCTGATCCCAACCGTGAGGTATCTTGTGCGGGAATTATCCAGTAAGGGATGTTCCGACCTTGTGTTGCAGGGGATTGGGAGTGATCCTCGGTACGGTGATCTAGGCCACGTACTGTGACGGGCGGTACCCCGGTAGCCCTGCCATTGTATGGAATCCAAACTCCAATAAGTGCCGTACGTATTAGTTGTGCCCAACTATGTTGGAATGTGAGATGTAAGCATTTCAGCTATTTCTGTATTTTACTTGAAAACCCTAGACCCTATTATAATACAATCGAATTTCCTATCAAATGTTTTGGTTAGCGTAAGGTAAAAACTTACCCATATTTATTGGTGGGGAGTCTTACGTGATACCTTTGTTTTCAAAAGGTTTTGAAGTTAAACAATTTTAACCCGTTTACTCACACCAGACCCATGTCTGACCCAAGTGTTTATTTCTGTTTTATAAACTCTTGGGTACTCAAATTTTTACGAGTAGCCAAGGGATTCAGGTTTAGCTTTGACGAATATTCTGGAGGAGCAATGGAGCAGGAGGCTTCGGCGTTCGTAGATATAGTATTCCGCTGTGTTGATATCTGTGATAGTGTCTTGTCTTGTATTTGAGTTGTAATGTCTAGACAGATGTTTATAACTGTCTAGTAAGTGATGTATATGCTGTGTAACTCTGTAAAGTGTTGTATACTATGTAATAGTTTATGTTATTAATATAATTTATTCGTTCCGCTGTGAGATCGTTGTTGTTGTTTCTTTCTTTCTTCTCTTCTTTTCTATTTTCTACCCCTTTCTTTCTTCATAATGATCCGACTTTCTGGGCATAGAAAGTCGGGTCGTTACAATAGCCTTCCATCCACATTTCCCAAACAAACACTATTCCACCAATACTGCAGAATTCAATATACACAATTCAATGTATAATATTCCAACCAAATTATATACAATTCACCGAACAAAAAATACATAAAATTAAGTCAAAACACATAACCATTACTCAAACTAATGTACAATACATAATAATATCCACAACACCAAATGTTCTATCAATTCCTACATCCCCAACATCCACATAATTATGCAACAAAACAGTTAAGTTTATCATAACATTGTACATAAATCATACAAAACAGAAAAAAACATACCGACCAAAGCAATCAATCTCCTCCCGAACCTGAGCCAGCAGAGGAAGGGAAGCGGCCACCATACTACTGCATGTACTCGGCGATACGCTGGTCTAGCAACTGTGTGGTCTCTATGGCCTATCGACGGTTCTGCTCCTCCAGCCGCGCCACTCTAGCCTGCAAATCTTCGATCTCTGCTAGATTGATCTGAGCTCTAGTCTGCCTACCCCGTCTTTGACTGCTGGCCTGTAATAAATATTTAATTTAGCTGTGTGATCTCTGTAAGTGTATGTACTGAATTAAAAATATGCATATATCTGGCAAACTAAATTAAATAACATGTTTTTTTCGTTATTTTTATTTTTGAAATGACATTCAAGTAACGAATTAATATATTTTAGTAATGCATAATATTTTCATAACGAAGTGACTCAAAACCAATGTACTGAATTTGAAAACTAATATGATACCCAGTATATAATTTACTTACCACTTGATTGCCAAATCCGTATCGTCTGCCATGCTCTGATGGATCCATAACTGACTCAAAAATAGCATCCTCCTCATCCATCGTCAACTAATCTCGACCCGTATCAGCAAGGAGTTTCTGGCGCTGCTCCATAAACTTTTCCTGCATTAACAAATTAATATCATCATATCTTCTTTCATTATATTTTAACAAGTAGAACAATTACTAATACTACATAAAATGAAATATGCTTACATGGCTCTTGGTGGATTTATCGTCGTGCCATGTATACGAAACTGTCCCGTCCGGATTTACATGCTCGACAGCATGCGTACGAGTAAACACGTCCATATAGCCCATGGGACCATGTGCCTCAGCTTCCTGAAATTGTTTTTTACATACAATTATTGTACATTTGAAATTATATAGCACAAACTATTTACAACTTGCATTCAGTAAATTTACCAACTCCCGCCGATACTGCTGAAATGACTTCGACCCTCCGCGATGAGTGACGGGATTTTTATTTCTGTTTGTAGAGTTTCTTTCCGACTCTGCCTGTACATTCAAAATTTGATACATTATTTATCGATCATGTATTTTTTGATATTTACTACCAGTCAAATAATTTTAAAAAAATTAGTATACTTGCCTTCGCATCGTCAATTTCCTAGTATCCCAACCATGCTTGCCATACGCTCTCCCCCATCCAACGTGGTTTCTTACCTGATTTCTTGATTTTGGATATCGAGTCCCTATAGTTTTTACGCATCTTCTTCATCCAATACCCTCGTGCCAACTGCATATCATCTGTCTGAATGTCTATCTCAGCCTGTGTTTCAGGATAAAAAGCAAAAAGAATATTAAACTGTAAACGATAAATAGTAAAAAAAACCGATAAAAACGAATTAAAAATGGAAAACAGAAAAATATACTTACTAGGACATCCTGCCAAATACACTCTACTATGTGGGGAGGGATGTTATCCCACTTCGGCCAACACGCACTCAACCTACTCCGGTAAGAAGCTCTAGAAACATCCAACACAACCTTCGAGGGAAGTAGGTCGAACCCCCTGTTTTTAAATATGATACAGATAAGTACGTATGTGTATCAAAAAAATAAAATAAGATGCTGAATAAAATTTAATTCTTACCCCTCTTCTCTAGGTACTAATGAAACTATAGGACGCTGTGATGCTTGCGATGGACCACTGCCATCGCCTCTTGAAGATCGGGAAGAGCTCCGTCCTCTAGATGACATTACAATAATCCTGTGACATATATACACATCATTTCAAAAGAGAATAATAACATGATAATGAAGTATATTTCATACGTAAATGACATCAACGGTTTAAATTGCTAAATTAATGACTGAAATGGAAATAGAAATGGAAGTGTGTTATACCTTATTCATAATGGGTCTCATGTTCTGACGATAAGCAGATTACATTGCATTTTTAATAAAAATTGCTAAATAAATGACAAATGGAAATGACATAAAACATGTAAATAATGGTAAACGTACATATTTGGTTTCATAGTTACATCAATTTCATAATACATCAAGAATTCAACATAGTTACATCAATTGAAAAAAATCAGGTTCGGATTTTAAGTAATCATCATCGTTTTCTGATTCAGATTCGGTCTCGTTTTCTACGATATTTTCCTCTGCACTGTCAAATGCTTCTACCAAAACATTTGATTCATCGATCAAAGTACCAAAATCTATATGATAGTCTGTAATTATTATTTCGTTATTTTCCTCAAGATCTGTCTGATAAGCTTGTTCGTCTGGAATATTCTTCCCATCGAATGTAAATCTGGCCTTTGTTTTAAAAACTGCAGACCAATCTGCTTTATCTCTTTTTAGAGACAGATAAGGAGTGTAATAAACTTGCAATGCTTGTTTGGCTAGTACAAAAGGATCGTACTTATGATAGTACGATGTATGCTTTATTTCGATAAGATTATAATCCTTGTGCTCATTAATTCCAGAACCTGGAACATTGCTAAACCAATTGCATCTAAATAGAAACACCTCCTCCACGGGTCGTGAGAAATATGTCAGTTGCAAAATTTGTGCTAGAATGCCATAAAAATCATTTATGTGATTTTCTGGATCGTCACTACCTTTTACAAATACACCAGTATTATTCGTTAATTTTTCTGCACCGTATTCTTTGGTGTTAAATTTATATCCATTGACGAAATATATTGGATATGTCTTGACCACTCTTTTTGGTCCCATCGTAAGATGTTTCAACCCTTCGTCAACAATACAATTTCTCGGCTCATAAACGTAATTTGAAAACCAACCGGAAAATTCTTTACTGAGATCTCCATTCGGATGTTCACGTTCATAAACACTGTATATATAAACAAATTATTACATTAGGTTATACACACGCATGCATTATAGAAAAGAATAAAACAAAAATTATTATTTCAGATTACGTAACAAACGGTGCAACCTCGGCACAATTTAGAAGAATATAAGTGTGTGCTACATGAAGATCTCTATCGTCTAGCCATATTTCTACACATTTTCTAGAAGGCCGACCATGTTGTCTAAAAATATATAACATTGCTTGAGAGGACTCTTGTTCGTCGCCTTCGTCATTACGGGGAACACTTTCAAATGATATATTTACATGGTCACTGAAATAGTGAGAGAAAAAGAATGAAGCTTCTTCTTTGATGTAAGATTTACATATCGAACCTTCAACTCGTGCTTTTTGCCTCACTTTTTTCTTCAGATGATTTAGATATCTATGCAAAATTAATTTACATTAACTTCATGGTCGAAAACGCAATTAAATTACGGGATAACATATTACATACCTCTCAAATGGATACATCCATCCATATTGGACAGGACCTCGAAGTCGTGCTTCAGATGGGAGATGAACAGGTAAATGTTCCATTACATTAAAAAAACCTGGTGGAAATATTTTCTCTAATTTGCAGAGCAATATAGGAATATCTACTTCAAGTTTATGTAAACGTTGCACTTTTAAAGTAGTCGAACAAAGCTCTTTGTAAAACATACTAAGCTCCGTAACTACCTTCCAAACTTTTAACGACAGTAGTTCTTTGAACATAACGGGAAATAAATTTTCCATCATTATGTGATAGTCGTGGCTTTTCATTCTGCTCAATCTACCGTTTTTAAAGTCAACACATCTACGAAGATTTGATGATATTCCATCAGGAAATCTTTCCAAAACAACATGCAGCCTTTTAAAAATGTATCTATTTTCTGATAAGGTAAACCAAAAGCCGACATAAGTTTTTTAACTTCATAGTGATTTTCACACATTAGATTATCGGGTGGCATATGTTTTTTTACAGTTTGTACAACAGCCGTAAACCCTGCTTCAGTGATGTTGTATTTTGACTTCATCGCAATGTATTCTGCGATTACTGACAATTGAGTGCCGCTTTTACAACCATCCCAAATAGGTTTCTTAGCAGCATCTAGTAAATCATAAATTTTTTTTGCTTCAATATTTGGTTCTTTAACATTTCCATCATCGTTGTCAACTTCAACCAGAGGAAACATTGATCGTGCTGCATCTTCGACCATATTTTCTATACGGGTCGTCGTAACTGCTTCGTTAACGACACTTTCAGACTCTACAGTAGTATTTGCTACAACTTATCCATGCCGATCCCAAACATAATACTCGGGTACGAAACTGTTTGGGCATAAATGAACTTTCACAATGTCTGGTAACAAATGCTTCAAATGTCTACACCTACTACACGGACAACGAATTTCTGGATCGTTTCCGTTATTACTTAAAGCGAATTCAATAAATACGTTTATACCATTATAAAAATCTTCTTTTATTAAGCCTCTCAGTCCTTTTCTTTGGTACATCCATCTCCTCCGATCAACAAAATAATCAATCATTTTTCCTATTTGAGAAAATGAGTTACATGTTCAAAATTTAATATTTATTTTCAAGAATACAAATTCGAAAAAGATTATTTTCATAGTCGTATAATATTTGAATATAAAGAAATATTTCACAAATTAAAAAATATTTTCAAATGTGACACATTTTATTTTTTAACGTATCGATACAAAATTTTGTACAAAAAGATATTTTTTCCATGGTCAGCATCCTACTTCCCATTACAAACACAGTAAGCATTTACATTTTGTATATTACTTCATCTCAAACAATTCAACAAAATTTCGGCAGCATTTCCCTTTTGTTCCCAGCATTGTACACAAATGCGTGTACGTAGGAAACAAAAAAGAAAAGCTAGGTCGAAATTTTATGAACCGTTTGAGACGAAGTAGTATAAAAAATGTAAATGCTTACTGTGTTCATAACTTGTCCAATACAGGGACAAATTCAACAAACACTATACCAAATGAATATAAATGGTCGTTTTTTGAAGAAAAAAACGACTATTTATATAATGATCATGTACAACACTCGTCAGACGGAGCCAAAAACTCTCTAAGGGACATTAGTTAATTAAATGTGGGCATTTTATGAAAAAATACAGTTTTACTAACTGTTTGTTAGCGCCAAAATTGGTCACTAACACCCAAATCCAGTCGAAAGCACCAAATACCAGTCACAACTCACAGATAGAATGTATGTAGAGAGTAATAATGTGAAGAACAATAAAAATTAAAAGGAAAGCAGTAAAGAACAACAGGTTTTATAGTGGTTCGGCTAACTTCGGCCTACATCCACTTAGAAGTTTCCTTTTTATTGCTGTAATAATCGATTATAGTTACAAAATGGCAGAGTTGCCTTAGCCTTGGAAAAGAGAAAGTTAGAGAGTCGAAAGAAGATCCATTTTCTAAACCCTCAATTGCTGTATTTATAGGAAAATCCTGAGTTGTTGGGCTTTCTGAATGATCCGGGCCCTGTCAAGGCCTTCCACCGAGCCTCATACCTCCACAATGCCAAGCCACATCGGCCTTTCCATAGTGTCGAGCCACACATACCTCCACAATGCCGAACCACACCGGCCTTACCACATTGTCGAGCCACATCGGCCTCACCACAATGCCGAGCCATACTAGCCTCACCACAATGCCGAGCCGTCTCACCAATGCCGAGCGAGGTCCGATGTCGAGCGATGCCCAATGCCGAGCGAGGTTCGATGCCGAACGCCTTCCAATGCGGAGCGACTTCCAATGCCGAGCGAGGTTCGATGCCGAGCGACTTCTAATGCCGAGGGAGGTACAATGCTGAGCGACTTCCAATGTCGAGCGTCTCACCAATGCCGAGCGAGGTTCGATGCTGAACGTCTTCCAATGCCAAGCGACTTCCAATGCCGAGCGAGGTTTGATGCCGAACGCCTTCCAATGCCAAGCGACTTCCAATGCCGATCGACCATGACCCCTCTGCAATGCCGAGCGACCCTAACAAGGTCGAACCACCTTACCAAGGCCGAGCCGTGCATATTGAACCATCCCTGACTGACTGTCTATCTATCCAGTTGACTAAATCCATCATGAACCAACCTCGACGAACGAGTAGTCAATTTAGTTAAGTCCGCCAATCTACGGCCTTGCCAAAAGGCGGGTTAACACTTGCCCTCCAAAACATGCCTTGCTTTGAAAGGTGTGTTTTGAATAGTCTCAAGTCCGATATCCGAAGTCCGTATGTTATCCACATCCATACTTTCCGGTTCGTAATCCAATCCATTTTATTGAGGTGCCATCGCTGTCTCCTTATCCGGATCCACGACTACTCTGAGTCGATTTCCAATTCCGAATCCAGTAACCAAATCCTTAGTTGTTCATAGCCAATATCCAAATCTGTAACCTCTCCAGGTTCTTGCCAAGCGCAATCCACACTTGACGACCTATGTTAAGTAATTCCATGGTGTTCCTGGTTCAGTGTCCCTGAACGTCAAATAATGTCATGGTTTAAGTCCTAAGCCGAATCCTGGTCGCTCCGACCCTTGCCGAGCATAGTCCATACTCGACGACTTGCATATGAGACAATATGGGGTCTAAGTCCTAGGCCGAATCCCGGTCTCTCCGAACCCCTACCGAGCATAGTCCATGCTCGATGACCTTTCAGCCAAAATCCAAACCGAAATCCAAACCGAAATCCAAATTCAACCAGAAAACTAGAAATCCATATCAAAATTCCAAACCAAAAAACAAACATCCAAACCCGAATCCGAACCAGAAAACGAGCAAAATAGGGAGTTCAAACCAAACTCCAAAACCAAACCAAAAAAAGCAAATGTCCAAGTCAAAGGAAAAAACAAATTTCACAAACCAGGGCGTCTCGGTAAGCCGTCATCTCAGAGCATGCCTGAGGATTATCTCCAACCCCGTACATGAGTAAGTGATTTAACCGTTTGCCCGGAGTTTGTTACTTATTCCAAACCATCAAGATTAGTTGATGACCAATCGACCACCATTCCTCGACCTCATGCCCTCGTCGTTCAAGGTAGGCGGTGGTTGCTCCTGTTCCACCACCGCATTCCGAGTTCCGACATATTGTCGCAACTGACCTTTCCTTACATGCTCCTCAATTATGTCCTTCAAATGCCGACATATGTTAGTGTCATGTCCGTCCAGGTCATGAAAAAGACAGTGCCTTCCTGATGCCCATTCTCGTTCTGAGGGATCCCTCCTTGCCGGCCTTCGATACGGAAGGCGATCTCGAGTATCCAAGAATATCCACTCCAACGTTGCATTCAATCCTTTGTAAGTGGAGAACTTTGGTTCCCCCCAGCGCTTCTTTTTCCCTTTATCCTTGCCCCCACCCGAGCTTTCGCCGGGTAGTCCTCCATCCTTAATCATGTTTACTTCCTTTGACCTCATGTCCAAACATGCATCCTCTTGTCAAAGAAATCTCTCAGCTTCATGAAAGAATTCCCCAAGATCCAACGGTGGGTCCCGTATCAATGATACTTTGAAATCCGAATTATCTCTGACTCCCGATACCGCAGCCATCCGAACCATTGATGGATCCGGCCGATCCACCGAAGCAACTGCTGCATTAAACCGAGTTAAGAATGTCCTGGGCGATTCATCCGCCCCCTGTTTGACTGACGTTAGCGTCATCACGTTCTTTGGCCTTTTTATGTGAACTCGAAACTGACTTAAGAACTTGTCCACCAGTTCCGTCCATGTTTCAATGGATCCATCCTCCAGCTGTCTGAACCACATGGTAGCAATATCAGTCAAGTACAGGGGGAAACATCGGGCCATAACCTCCTCTGTTGCCCCCAGCACTTCCATATGCCTAGTGTACCTCATCAAGTGGTCGGTGGGATCCGCCTTCCCGTTGTATACTTCTAGAGTGGGTAGTTTGAAATCGGGTGGATTCCTAGCTGTCCTAATATTCTGGGTAAACAGACTTTTGTTAACTCCCTCTAAATCGCTGTTTGTCAGACCTCCGCGAATAGTCCACCTGATAATGTCAGCCAATCCAGTGTTTCCAACCAAGGGTTGTCCCCTATCCATGTTTCCAGACTGCCCCCAAGTCCCTGAAGAAATTCTGGCATATATTCCTCATCACGTACTCCTGTATTCCTATCGACGTCAGGCCGCGTAGCGTCATCCGGTATCCCTCCATGAACTGGTCCGGCATCACCTGGTGGTGTTCCCCCGAGTCTAGGCCCATCTAGATTGTTGGCCGTTTGTTGATTGGGAGTTGCCCCTTGCTGAATCACTCCATCTGTCCGCTGGTTGAGTTCCTCTGGTCCAGCTCCAAGAACTTGAGCACCTGCAGTTCCTGGTTGTCCAAATTGCCTAAGAAGAGCCTGCATCATCTCCTCTTGCCGTTTTGTCATCTGATCCTGCATAGAATTCATCATCACCTGCATCTCGTCCCGAGTTATGTAGATGGATGCATGATCCTCTCCAGCTCCAGAAGAGGCCGCTTGACTTCCTTCCTGATTGCTCCTTTCCGCTGCTTGCTTCCTTGTTGGTGGTCTAGCCATTGCTTTCTAGGATCCAAGTTCCCAACTCTAAAATTCCCGAGTGCTTGCGTTCTCAGTGAAAGCACCAAAATGTTAGCGCCAAAATTGGTCACTAACACCCAAATCCAGTTGAAAGCACCAAATACCAGTCACAGCTCACAGACAGAATGTATGTAGAGAGTAATAATGTGAAGAGCAATAAAAATTAAAAGGAAAGTAGTAAAGAACAACAGGTTTTATAGTGGTTCGGCTAACTTCGGCCTACGTCCACTTAGAAGTTTCCTTTTTATTGCTGTAACAATCGATTACAGTTACAAAATGGCAGAGTTGCCTTAGCCTTGGAAAAGAGAAAGTTAGAGAGTCGAAAGAAGATCCATTTTCTGAACCCTCACATGCTGTATTTATAGGCAAATCCTGAGTTGTTGGGCTTTCTGAATGATCCAGGTCCGTCAAAGCCTTCCACCGAGCCTCATACCTCCACAATGTCGAGCCACATCGGCCTTTCCATAGTGCCGAGCCACACATACCTCCACAATGCCAAACCACACCGGCCTTACCACATTGCCGAGCCACACCAACCTCACCACAGTGCCGAGCCACACCAGCCTCACCACAATGCCGAGCCGTCTCACCAATGCCGAGCGAGGTCCGATGTCGAGCGATGCCCAATGCCGAGCGAGGTTCGATGCCGAACGCCTTCCAATGTCGAGCGACTTCCAATGCCGAGCGAGGTTCGATGCCAAGCAACTTCCAATGCCGAGCGAGGTACAATGCCGAGCGACTTCCAATGTCGAGCGTCTCACTAATGCCGAGCGAGGTTCGATGCCGAACGTCTTCCAATGCCGAGCGACTTCCAATGCCGAGCGAGGTTCGATGCCGAACGCCTTCCAATGCTGAACGACCCTGACCCCTCTGCAATGCCGAGTGACCCTAACTAGGTCGAACCACCTTACCAAGGCCGAGCCGTGCATATTGAACCGTCCCTGACTGACTGTCTATCCATCCAGTTGACTAAATCCGTCATGAACCAACCTCAACGAATGAGTAGTCAATTTAGTTAAGTCAGCTAATCTACGGCCTTGCCAAAAGGCAGGTTAAAACTGTTCACATTTACAAAACTATATTTTAATTTAACACGTTTATTCGATGTATTACATCAACTTAAGACTGGTTTAACATTTTTGTCATTTTTCAATACGCACAATTACAATTTAGACTCATGCATTTTTTTGTTGCATAAGTCAATACATGCACGTACAATATAATACTCCTAGCTCATGCATTCATTTTATCTTATTCCAACTAACACAATACAATGATAGCAGCGCTACACACATATACAATCGTAGAATTAAGGCATACACAATGATTTACATATACACGAAGAACCACAAATTATACATATTTTTCACAATTTCACGATAAAAGATGAAATAGGTATACCATGGAATGCAAGAAACTATTATAACACTATTGGAAACAATTTCAATCACCAATTAGCCCTAATTTATCAACTTATGCAAATCTAGAAATAGGGTAAAAATTGAATTTTTCACGAAAATAAGAGATTATACCCAAGCTAGAAAGCAAGAGAGGTTGAATACGAAGCCGGGGAGGATGAAAAAATACGAAATTAGTGATTGGAGGCTTGGGGAGCGAATTTGGGAATTTGGGGAAATTTTTTTCGTGTGCTGAAATGAGGAAGAAGAGGCTCGGTTGGAGCCTGATGTTCGCGATTTTCCGACGGCTTCCGACGCTGCCGACGGCCCGTCGGAAGCCATTGGAAAATCGCCGTCGGAAGCCGTCGCCCCCACCCTGTTGCTATTTAACCCTTTTCTAGTAGTGTTGACTGCAGTTGTTCATTTCTGAGCATGCAACTTTCATCGTCTACTTCAAGTGGTCGTTTAGGAGATTCTAAACACTTATTGACCTAGTCATTCTTTGTAAGGAAAATGTAGTTCATTATCGTTTTTGACACCAACTTAACGAATAAATTCCAAAACTCTTTATAGATAGGTAAGCATCTCGAGAATGTATCAGTAGGTTTGTATCCACCCAGAAAATCAGTAGCATCACTTTGTTGACTTAAGTTCTGACACAATTTAAAAAATTGTTTTCAAATAAACAAGTTATATGTGATCTCAAAGCCGAGCATAAACTCAAAGCTTCCAATAGAATTTGCTAATATTAATATATATTCCATGTCACTAATACCGTTGATATAAAAAACTGTGTGTATTTAAATAACATATCAAGTTACTAAGATCAGATGAAGTTTTTTTCTATATATATATATATATGGATAATGTTACAAGGAATTACCATAACAGTAAGTGGTCGTCCTAGTCTCTCAGCCAAATTTTGCACTAATGTAGTCTTTCCTGTTCCAGTTTCACCGACCAAAAGATTGGTTGCCTACCATGAAATATTAGCAAATAATATATCTATTTCTTTAGAGAAGAAACCTTGTAGGCTCGCTTATTTTTTCCTACCATGAAATATTACGTGCATGATGGTCAACCAAAGATTATTATCATTTTTCATAAACAAATCAGATTAGCAGGATATACCTTTATACCTAGCACTACTTAGGAATACAAAAATAGGGAAATAATGTGTGAACAGAATATAGTTATATGCATTTCTACTGTAGAAGTATAATAAATGGGAATATATGCTACAATGGTAAAAGCACCTGTGTATAGAAAAGAACAAGCAGCAACAATCTTTTCACCACCCGACAACCGTCGCATTTCCCTAAACCGTATTGTGGGTGGCATCGCCATATATTTAATACCATGCAGAAAACACTCATCGTCATTTTCTAGTGTTAGGTATGATTATCCTCCTATTAGATGTGTATGACTCTTGGTTAATTGCTTGTATATTTTGTCTATGTTTTTAGCGATGTGCTCAAAAGCTTCCGTGAATAAATCATATCCGCATAAACGTGAACAAAATAAAGTGTTTCTATCACATCCATATGAACAAACATATGTGGATGCGCAAAAATTAGCTGCTGGTTAGAAGCACTTCCTTCGTTGTCTAATAGCATTGTATTTATCAGATATCCCTTTCGCTTCTTTCCTATCAACTTTGAAGTTTTCAACTACTTTCTTTTCCTTCAATTACAAAGCTTTATACCGATCAAGTGCTATAAGACTGGGAGCCATTTCTCTTTAGTTCAGCAACTATAGTATCCATATTTTTCTTAAACTTTGCCTCTACTTTTACACGTTCGAAAAGGCTCATTTCTTACAGATAGGAATTACTAAGTTGATTGTAATCAATGCCTAATCTATTGGATGTTGATTCGGTCTCCATTGAAGCAATTGTTGGTAAAGTTATTTGCTCAAGTTCACACTTCACTCGAACGTCTTACGCACATGATTTAAGTTGTTCGAGTTGGGTTTCCTAACATGATAAAACAATTGGGATGTCAACATGGATAAATTACATGATTCCCAAATAAATATTTAAACATTGATAATATAGTGAAATGATGTCATAATTTCATCATTTATGTACATAAAAGAATCGAGAGTTAAATGTTTAGGTAAGGAATAAATTTCTTCTCCAGTTAAGGGCATAAAAGCAAAACATGATTATACTGTTTTATGCATTTCCTCCGTTGTAGCAAAATAGTCTTTGAAAGGTTGTAACTGTCAGGTTCTACAACAAACAGCATAATCTGAACCAAGGTAACGTAACTTTTTTCTCACAGCATAGTTATTCATCTGCTGGTTGTTTCATCTATCACATCTTGCAATATGGCGAAAGTTAAAGAAGTTTTATGATAAATTAATTTAGTATATACCTGCTAATAATTTTCATTAGTTAATTACCTGTGAAATGTCACAACCAGTAATATTATTGTAATTTGAAACAACTAATCAGCAGGCCATTAGCTATGTTCAACACACAGGCCATTAACTATTTTCAACACATATGCCATTAGCTATGTCCAATGCCAGTTTCACCAACCAAAAGAACAGCTTCATTGTACTTAATAGAACAAGCAATCCTCTCAAGTACATGTAATGAACTGCGAAGGTTAATGAAAATTTTTGTTGTACCCTACATAAATTCATAGTATTTTTTTCCGAAAAGGATTACAACCATATGAAAAGTCTAGAATGTGTATGTTCTATTACGCACCAGTTCACTGAGGCAATCGATGGTAACCCGACCAACTTGTAAATAAGATTTAGTTGCCTGTAAGGTACAAGTGTTAATAGAAGAATCTATTGTTTGAAATATTTTTATGACTGAAAATAATTATAAACATTAGCATGTATAAAATATAAAACTACAATTACGAAAATAACACTTGTTGGGATGAAATCGAAAATTCAAATATTTGAAGTCTGAAGTAAAGGTAGTTTCATGATAATTGATATGACTCTACGTGGATTTGGTTACAAAAGGGAGTCTCTCACCCATACAAAACATGATGGCAATATAAACAAATCATAACACCTAATTGAAGTTAATGTGTTACATCGAGAGAATCATTAAACAAGTGTTGTAGGCAAGAAGTAATTATAAAATATTATTTTCTGCGTCATCTTCAAAGAAACAAAAATACATTTTAAAATGATAAAATGTGAATGAATAGACATGGAATTTGTATAACTCATGTTTGTTTAGTATGTACATCAGTTAATAAATTTAAAGATAAGTATGCTATAACTATTGAGATATATTATTTATAACATCTAAATCTCAACCAATGTAAAAAATTACCAACCTGAATTATAGGCTTGTTAAGATGGTACAGATTTTCTAGTATGGAAATCCTACCCCAAATTCTATCAATTTCTTTCAACGCAGATAACTGGTTATCCAAAGATGCTAAATAGCCCGTGAAGATATCAACGGCCTGAAGAAAAAAATTAAAAATATAATCATGGTATAATACCATTAGAAAATATTATTGAACCTCGATAGAATTTAGCTTCATAAATTTTGTATTAAAATCTCTGTATAAATTTTCTGGCAAGCAATGGAAGATATACCCATGCCAGAAATGAGGTCTAGACCTGCAATTCTTTTGCACCATTTAAGAAGATCCCTAATAATGCAAACAAAGAATGTTACTAACACTGCATAATATAGATAGTGCGATAGGAAAAAGAAGTGTAATGTTTATACCTTATAGAGATTCTATTAAAATTACCAGATAATAACTTATGACTTATACTTTACTTAAAATTACCTGGAAAAAAAGTGTAATGTCATAACTTAATATTTATATATTAATTAACAATAATAAATATATTTAGCATCGTTTACCGAGTCTATTATCAGATGTAATTTAATTGAACAAAAAGAAAAAGAAATTTTCATATATGTCAGTCAGCGTACAAACAGTTTCTAATGTCAAATCTAAAATTTGAATCAACATAATATAGTATAAATAAACAACGTTTAAAACAAAAAAATTTAAGAATAAAAGATTGCACCTGTGAGTAAATCTTGATAGACCAACATGATGCAAAGCTAAACACCAACCCAGAAACACGAACAAATTAATTGAAGATAAGGGCTAGTGAGAGGACTAGAGGAGGAAGCGGTAACTCGGTATGCACAAATATATAATGCGGATGCTAGCTATGCAGAGCTGGATGGAAAGATTGATGGATAATTTTGAAAAGTGGAAATCGACGACTTTGAGTTATTTGGAGATTTGCTAATAGAATTTATCTCTGGGCAAATCCACGCAATGCCAGCCCCTTTAATTTCTCCACCATCCAACAGACTTGCTCTAATGCCATGGAGATCGGCTACCTATTACCATCAATATAGCATCAAGCGATTCATACTATCACAGCGTAAATAAATATATGATGATGGCTAGAATATGTACTTACATAATTGTCTAGATTAAAAGTAAAATTAGCAGATACATGCGAAAATGGAACACGGTCAATGGCTGCCACAGCCTCAGCATCTTTATAACCAATTACAGCTTCAGATGCATAGGATAGAGGCCTAGTCGAGGTCATATGAGAGTATTTCCTAGAAGTAGTTGCACTGCCCATAAATAAAAGGGGTCAAGTGAACATAAAATGAATAGATGATGCATGGGTAGGCATGTGAGGAAAAACATCTTTGGATAGGCAACAATCGATGAGAACTAAGAATATATCGATGGACCAAAGCAAAGCCGCTGCATGACAACTTCGTTGGACCATCAACAACAAGATCATGACCACTAACGTACGCAGACTGATCAGATACAAAAATCAAAGCAGCTTCGGCAACATGATATGTCTTACATCACACTTTTTAAAGTGGCTACAGATTCCATGATTGCTTCAATCATATCAAGGCTAACACCATCTAGCCCACAAGATAATGGCGTTGCCACTCTAGAAGGAGAGACACAATTATCATGTATCCCATAAGGCTAAAACTCACCAGCTGCTGCTCAAACAAGGCCAACAAGGCATGTTTTGAGCTTGTATAGGCCATGAGGTCAAGTCTGGCTTGTTAGGCTGCCACGCTAGCTGTACGTAATATGGATCAGCAGATGCCTTTGGCGATCATTCCATGTGCATGCTCAGCGTGTAAAAAGGCAGAATAAATATAAAATGCACAACACCTAAAATATGTGCAATACCATTTCTATTTAGATTTTTTTACAATGCACAGACTAACAGTACAGTAAGTACCATAGGTTGGATCGGGTTGTAAGTTGTGACACTCAAATTCATCAAACATCTGGCAGTTGACCTCTGAAAAAGAAGAAGCAATAAGTATAAATCAGACACAATTCAGTAATACAAACCAATGGCCAGTTGTCTTTGAAGAAATAAAAATATTGGTTAGTAAAACAACTATTTTGTATGAAACTTACAGTATATAAACCCTTTCTGAAATCTTTGTGCAGTTTAAAAAACTTTGTAGATATCATGGGTTGTTGATGTTTTGATATACTTTCAGTATGATTTGGGAAATAGATTTTAAGAAATAAAAAGGAATATGTAACAAACATTAATTTATGAGTTCCTATCACCGAATGCTAGCACTTTCACCGGTTGATTTTTATTAAGAAGAAGTCAAAATTATTTGCATCATCACAGGCAAATATACATCTGTGTTACTAAACCTACAAAAGAACATACTGAAAATAAACAAACAGAAAAACCATTTTGAAACAAGGTTAGCGATTGAAAAAATGTGATGTTGGCTGTTTTTATCATTAGATTTATAACAGTTGTTCTACTTTCATAGTTTGAGGATTCAATGTGCACCCAAGGTTACATCCTTATCTATTCAAATACAAGCACAATTACCAATTATCAAAAGTTTCTAAAATCAAACCTCGGTTTGAATTGTGCATACATAATTAGTGAACTAATTACTACAGAAGTACCAATTAAATTGACAGCGAGTACATAGAAATACGAACGAGATTAGAGGACGTAAAAGATACATGAATGGATGAGGTAATATTGAAAGATGAAAACAAATTTTCCACAACCGGTTGAGTGTGCAGTCTTCAAATATCCATTCATTGAAAATTTTCTTCATAGAAACATGGAAAACATTGGTTGCTGTTTCCATCAATTTGGAACATAATTTTTCAGTAGTTGTATAGTGCAAGCTAATAGTTGGAAAATACTATTGCATCTTCAACGTTAGAAATAATGAAAACTAACCTCTCTCTTTTTTGCTTCGGCGATGTCCTATAACTACTGAAATTAATACAAACACAATATATAATTTGATCTAATAACCGCCAAACTTACAATGCAACACCTCACTCAATCTACAGAAGAGAAGAGATTGTGAACAAACTAGAAAGAAGAAAGGAACCCACAGTACCCTTAGCAAGCATGAAAGAAAAAACCATGAAAAATGAATACCCAACATACAAAGTAGAAGACATAGGGCCACTCGGACTCTTAAGATCAAACACAAGATAGTTAACCAAGTAGAAGAAAATGTAAATAGCCACTGACCCCACGGTAAAAAGGCCTTTCACCACCACCTCCAATCCTCAACACAAACATGCATGAATGTAAGAACTAACGAAACTTCAGCGCACATACAATCAACAAGAAGGATCAAAACAATAAAGAAACCCAAACATATAATAGACCCGACCCATCCATAAACTAGTTATTATGAAAAATAATTCAATGAAAAGAGTGCTGAAATGAAGGGTATCAACACCTAGAACTAACAAACGGATAGGTACTTTTGGGGAGCGATTTCACGACGGATTCGGTTTGTTCATACTGGATACTCGATGTAGAAATATACAGTTTGAAAAGAAGAATTGATTTATTCTAAATACTCTTGAATTATGAGGTTTAATAGTGATAACTATAATTCATGTTGAAATGCATGCTATTTTGAAAAGTGAATAGTTTGTATGTGAAGAAAAAACAATGAAATAAAATGCTATATCTTAACCAGATAGAGGCTGCTTAATATTGTAAATGAATTATAAACTTGCATTAATCCCAACTTCCAGTTATTAATTACTGACAAAAAATATTACCGTCTCGTTTTGTAAATTCACCTCCCTACTAAAGAAGAAAAAAAAAGGATGAGAATTCGGTGTGGAAATGGGGTATGCACTTATAAAAGGTTTTTTAAGTAGGAGGAACTTCATTTATTATAACAAATATATAAAGCACTCCCTTTGTTTCAATTACTTGTCTTTATGATTATTTAAGTGCTAATCATATATCTGAATTATCTTTGATATCAAGCTTATCAGAATATTATAAAACAACCAAAATATTCGTATCATATTGTTCTTCATAAATCAAACAGCTTATTCTATATTGAAATGTATCGAGTAAATAAAAGTGGTTTTGATAGTCCACATGTTTGACTGACTTATTTCTCTACCTTCACATAACATGAAAATGTTAAGTAGACCAAAATAGAATATTTTTAAATGTATCAAAAACGAGAAAGTAAAACGGAACAGCAGGAGTACAACCTCAAATAATGAAATGCAATCATGACCATCAGCCCTACATCCTAAAGCATAAAAGGGAAAACTGGCCAAAGAGTAACACTCACATTTAATTGTTGATTCTTACAAACTTACACATATAAACTATAGACCTTAATCATCATTGCAAAATGTTTTTGGAGAAACTATATTTGAAATAACTGTGCCATGAACCCTTTTATTATGCAGTGGAAAATTGTCCTTTTGAAATGCAGTAGTTTACCAATTGTAAGTCCAATACCTGTTTCACCTGTAAATAATACGCCAATTTATAGTTAAGTTGCAAGGACAATGCTAAACTACAACTTTGGTTCATAGAGCACACAATTAATTAGAGCTATATCATAAATTTCTTGGGATAAATTGCAGCTATGCTACATCAATGATTTCACAAAATTTACAAGTAGTTACAACTATGTTATGCTTTAGTTTACAAAGCTTGGAACTAATTACAAATATTCAAGATTCGCATAAAGGCATAAAAGCGACTAGAAATGATAAAATTCTCAAACTATTAGAAACTATATGCTCTTATATAGTAAACCGAATAACGATCATTCCCCGACCAGATCCTCACTTTATCCACTGATTATAAAATTAAAAATATTGTTTTTTCTAACAAAAATGAAAAATGAAACTTACAAAGGACTTTCAAACATGAAAGTGACAGTTTCTCCTCGATTATTGGCTTAAGAGTAATAATATCATCATTTCCAGTGCATTTAACAATCTTTGCCATATTATTCGAATTCATCCTTAATTGAATTACTGTGCCTACGTCTGTAGTGCTCGAAGCCTTCGTATTTGAGAAATGGAGCAATGAGTGTGACGTGGTTCAAATCCATGGATTGAACCAAAAAAACTAATGCCGAGCAGTCGATGTTGGAGTCCGTCACTAGATCTTTGATTTCTTCCAAAACTTTCTATGGAGGATTCTATGAACTAGCCTTACCATCAATATTTTTGCAAAATAAATTTTATTAACCTAGATGGAGCGGAGGCTGGAATCATTGCTCGAGGCACATGGGTTCTGAGGTGGAATTATATGAGCTAAAGAGAAACAGAAGCATATTAGAGATTTTTTTTAGGTTTTGTATAGCAAGAGGAAACAAAGTATGATAAAAATGTTTAAGCGATAATGGAAGGAAATGAAATTTTAGCGGGCAGAAAAAATATCACCCAAAGTTTGGTGTTTGTTGGCAGGATAAGGTAGCAGCGTTTGATTTTACATTTTATAAATGAGTTATGGTATCATTTAGCATTGAAACGCTACTGATTAATGCATCTAATAGTAAGTTTTGTTGCACTGATGGGATCCCTAGTAGCATAGTCAACGATAGAGATGAATTATTCAATAGCGAATTTTGGAGGAGTCTACAAGAAGTATTAGGTACTAAGCTCAAGACGAGTACGTCATATCACCCACAAACGGATGGGCAGACCGAGAGGGTCAAAAAGGTACTCGAGGATTTATTGAGAGCTTGTATATTAGACTATGGTGGATCTTGGAAGGATCACCTACATCTGATTGAGTTTTCCTATAATAATAGTTATCAGAACAGTATAGGAATGGTGCCTTTTGAAGCTTTGTATGGAAGATCATGCAAATCCCCTTCATTTTGGTTGGAGACAGAAGACAGATTGGTCTTAGGTCTAGATTTGGTTAGAGAGACATCAGAAAAGATTGAGTTAATCCGAGGACTTATAAAAGGTATGCACTTATAAAAGGTTTTTTAAGTAGGAGGAACTTCGTTTATTATAACAAATATATAACGCACTCCCTCTGTTTCAATTACTTGTCTTTATGATCATTTAAGTGCTAATCATATATCTGAATTATCTTTGATATCAAGTTTACCAGAATATCATAAAACAACCAAAACATTTGTATCATATTGTTCTTCATAAATCAAACAGCTTATTCTATACCAAGAATGTATTAATGTCGATTTTTGAGGGTCTAAGAGGCGGGTCATAACATTTGGTATCAGAGCTTATGGTTGAGCAAATACTTAAGCCTGGATTTGGTCAACCTATTAGAGATAGGGTTAGTAATACCCTAAGATGAGTTTAGTCAAAGAGAGCACATATTTGAAATTTTATCCAAACAAATATATTCGATTTTCATACCCATTCCCGAAGATAATTTCGTTTGTATTTCTAAAGATGTTTCCTTACTATATGCAGATAGTACGAGATGGGTAATAGAAGAGGACAAATGGGAGGTAGCAACACTATGGCTACCAACGGTCGATTAAATGCTATAGTAATTGAGGAAGTGGTAATTCCTGTGCAACCTCAAATTTACTTTGCTACTCTATGCAAGAATTACACCAGTTTGGGTGGTAAACCATTCGAAGGAACGGAGTCTATTATTGAAGTTCAAGCTTGGACCTGCTCCTTTAAAAGAATTTTTAAGGGATTTAATATCGAGAATGAGCAGAAAAGGTTCTTAGCTTCTTGGCAATAACAAGAAGGGGCTCTAACATGGCGGGAGTCTATAACTCTGAATGGTTCAGAAGATAATTTCTCACGAGAATAGTTCAAGGAAGTCTTGGAAGAACAATATGTGCCACCTGTAGGAAAATCCCGCCTTTATCAGAGCTTTATGAATTTAAAATAAGGAGAGATGTCCACAGAAGAATATTCCAACAATTTCAATGAATTGTCCCATTTTTGTCCAGGTTTTATAGACACTTCTTTAAAGAAAAATTAAATGTTTATCGCTGGGATGAAGGGGCGATATCAGAATAGGATGACCGGGCATGTAAAGGGAACCTTCGTAGACTTGGTAGACATAGGTTTTCGATATGAAACTCTAGATAAAAAGAATCCAGCCACAACTCAAAATAGCAACAATAACTGAAGAAGAGGAAGTTCAACCATTCTCGGAAGAAGCCATGGAAATGCAAGTAGGAAGGAGGTCCGAATGAAAAAAATCAGAAGGATATTACTTGTTATAATTACCAATAGAAGGATCATTTTTCCACCACCTATAGGAATCCTAAGGATCGGGATTGGAATTACTACAATTTCCACCAACCAGGATACCAGAAGAAGGATTGCCGATTGGTAAAGAAAGGAGAACAAGTCAGGGTTTTTGCCATCAAAGATGAACCCTCAACTTCGACTGGTGTGAAGGTCAAGAGAGTTCTAGAAGGTAATATCTGCATTAATGAAAATATAGTTAAAATATTATTTGATACTAGGGCTTCCCATGTGTTTATTTCTAAACAATTAGTTGATAAATTAAAACCTACCAAAAAAATATTAGTGTGACATCCCGGGTTTTTGGCAGTATTATTTTAATAAATATTTAATTGAATTAATTAAAATATAATTTATTATGTTAAATATATATATATATATATATATATATGGGGATGTTTGGTAAAATAACTACAATTTGAAATATAAAATAAAAATCTAGCTTATTAACAATAATGTTTTAAAAGATAAAATATAGTCTTACCAATATTTAAACAATTATATGGTTGGAATAAAATGAACCTTATTAATTTAAACTTGAAGTATAAAAACAAAATATGGTTATGAAAATATATAAATATATATATCAGCACTAGAAAATAGGATATGAACATAAGTATAAATCAATTTAATAAATAGGAAATTAAGTGTTGGATGGTTAAACTTTAAAAAGAAATAAAATAAATGTTTTAAACAACTTTATAGTTATGTAAATATAAAATGAACACTTAGAATAATTCTCAAAATTTAATATGAATATATGTATTATGATATGAACATAAGAACTATCATATTTAACATAAGTAAAGATAGATAAATATAAATAAAGTGATGGGTAAGTTTAGTTTAAAAAAATAGAAAAATATACATTTAAATACATTAAGTTTAAAAATAGAAATACAAAATAGTAGTTATGTAAAAATAGAAATAAATTCACAAGCTAATATAATAGAAATAAATATAACAACTTGAAGTTAAACACTTAAGATAATTCTAACTTTATAAAAACATATGCAAGAAAAGAGGTATACTTGTATTGCAGGCAAGAAATATACATGCTATCACCTTATGTATGCAAGTAACAAGTCATAACAAAGCAAAGGAAATATCTGTAAGTAGAAAGTCTAGAAATATCTATATACTATCACTATAACTGTATCTATATGCAAGATGTGAATCAAAACCAAGAATAAAATATATATACAAGAGGTACCTGCAAAATGGAAAGATATATATACAAGATGAACAAGTAACATAAATATTTGTACTATGGCAAAGGAAGCTTTGCAGGCAAGAAATGTAGTAAAGTAACACAAGTACCATTCGAAATTAATAAAAGAATGAGGAATGAAGGGTGGTAATATATCCATTATTGAGATAAATAGGGGAATTAAACTTTAAATTGAAATTAAGTATATGGAATTACATTGAACATGTAAACTGAAATGATTAAGGATTGGTTTCAAGATTTAATTTGGGTAATAAATTGAATTTCAAAGATTAAATTGTTTAAAAAGGGAGTTTGAATTATTATTTGAACCTAGAAATAAGTTTATGTAGAAGTAAAGATAAATTAAAATGGAATTTTGAGAATTGGACTCGGAATTAAATTGGTTTAAAGATTTGAATTATTGATAAATGTAAATTTGATTTAAGGAGTTAAATCAACATTTGGAAATTTAACTCGAATTTATAAAATTCGAGATGGTTTAAAATTGAGATTTAAATTTGAATTAGTTCAGACTGAATTTGATTTGAATTAATGGGAATTGTGATTTAAGATGGATAAGTTTAAAATTCAAATGGAAAATTTGAATTGGATTAATTTGAAATAAAATTGAAGATTGAATGAGTTCAAATTCAAAATGGGAATTGGGATTAATTCATATAGAAATCGAAATGATTTGAAATTGAGGTGGATTTAAATTGAAATTAGTCTAAATTAATTTGAATAATTTGGAATTATAATTAAAGTGAATAAAATTTGAGTGAATGTGAATGGAAAGGAAATTGATTTGGTTAATAATCAATGAAGTTAAATACGTAGGATGTACGTATATTATTCTATTCGCATAGTGATTTGATCCAGATTCGAGCACAGAATTTCGAGATAATATTATCGATCCGAGTTGGGATTTTTCGCTCGATTTTCGAAGGCGAACCTGGATATGGATTTTTGATTGGTTCTAGATATTCTCTATCATAGTTGTGACTATGCAAGGAGAATGACGGTTTCTGATCAAGAAACCAGATCTGAGTCCGCACTAGGAAGTCGTGTGGACAATACTAGTTCGGAAGTGAAATTGTGTGATCGAGTGAGCGATCAAATTGATACTGCGTACGGATGATATGTGGATATCGTACGGGTTTGAAGAAAAATTGATATTGAAATTTGTGGATAAAAACTGTAATATGGTTTTTGAAATGGAAGTAAATTTTGAGAAATATACAATAAATAAAGTGAAAATGGAATATTTTTATGATTAAAATTTACTTTATCAAAGTAAATAATTTGGTAAGCGACTTTATAGAGTAACCAAATTAAAATATTTGATTTGGACTAAAAACGAAGTTATATATCTTTGTTATATATGATAAAACTTCCCTTGTTGAAACTATTGCCAGAAGAAAATGATTTTTTAAAATATTTGAAATATAAAAGTGAATTTATATAAGTACAAATTGATTCAAAGATTTTTCGAAACTTTTATTATATATGTATATATAAAAAGGGATTTTTGTGAAAATGATTTTGAAAGGAATTTTGAGGAAAGGTTTTGTGAACCTATGGATTTGGAAAGGCTTTTGATTTTTGGGTAAAATCAATATTGAGATTTGGAAAAGCCCACTTTGGAAATTATCGATTTTGGGAATCGATTTTGTGTAAAGGAGCCTTATATGAAATTCATACTAGGTGTATGATTTTGGAAATATACTATATATGTATAGTATAAAGTGTTTTGAGATTAGGCTCTGGGGAAAAAGGCGCTCCCTTGAAATGAACTTCTCAGGAGTGCCACAGGGTGGTACTGCCTTGAGCCTCTAAGGGAGAGGTTCTAAAGTTGATCCTGTGAGGAGTCCGGACAAAACTAGTTTCTGAGGATTATTGTGTAGCGAAAGTCGAGGAGCTGGTGCCCACAGAGGCATTTGGGTTATGCTGTGATGACAGTGTAACTCGATGTCACTGCGATCTACTGCAGACCATAGAAAAAGTCGTGTGTGCCGCTGAGAGCCAACAGTCTACGTTTGATTTTATATCGGTATACTGCGACACTATGGTAACATAGCGAATGTCGTGTGTGCCGCTGAGAGCCAACAGTCTACGTTTGATTTTATATCGGTAGACTGCGACCTATGTGAGAGTGGAGAAGTTTCATTTTGACAGCGAAAATCGTGTGTGCCGCTGAGAGCCAACAGTTACATGGACTTTTACTTTGACGGCAACGTAACCCTGGATGTAACTGCGATCTGTTGTAGGTTCTATGGTGTAATCAGTTACATGGACTTTTGCTGCGACGGCAACGTAACCTAGGATGTAACTGTGACCATGGATGGGTGTGATGATTTCCAGAGCATTCTCACCAAAGATATTTCCTCTATTTTCAAAAACTGTTTTCTATATTTTCAATAAAATTATTTTTCAAGATATTTTCACTGGATGTTGGAAACGGGTCTGCCAAGCACTTATAGATTTTCAGTCGTACGCCTAATCAACGTATGACCGAATTTCTGTGAGAACAAGGATGGACTTGTCGAAACATCAAGTTATAAAAGCATTTTATAGAAACTATTTTAGTAATATTATATAGATTTTTAAAGTGATTTAAAAATGAACAAAGAATATTTATCGAATTTCAAGCATTTTACTAAAACTGGCTTCATTCCTTTTCGAGGACGAAAAGTTTTAAAGGGGGGAGGGATGTGACATCCCGGGTTTTTAGCAGTATTATTTTAATAAATATTTAATTGAATTAATTAAAATATAATTTATTATGTTAAATATATATATATATATATATATATGGGGATGTTTGGTAAAATAACTACAATTTGAAATATAAAATAAAAATCTAGCTTATTAACAATAATGTTTTAAAAGATAAAATATAGTCTTACCAATATTTAAACAATTATATGGTTGGAATAAAATGAACCTTATTAATTTAAACTTGAAGTATAAAAACAAAATATGGTTATGAAAATATATAAATATATATATCAGCACTAGAAAATAGGATATGAACATAAGTATAAATCAATTTAATAAATAGGAAATTAAGTGTTGGATGGTTAAACTTTAAAAAGAAATAAAATAAATGTTTTAAACAACTTTATAGTTATGTAAATATAAAATGAACACTTAGAATAATTCTCAAAATTTAATATGAATACATGTATTATGATATGAACATAAGAACTATCATATTTAACATAAGTAAAGATAGATAAATATAAATAAAGTGATGGGTAAGTTTAGTTTAAAAAAATAGAAAAATATACATTTAAATACATTAAGTTTAAAAATAGAAATACAAAATAGTAGTTATGTAAAAATAGAAATAAATTCACAAGCTAATATAATAGAAATAAATATAACAACTTGAAGTTAAACACTTAAGATAATTCTAACTTTATAAAAACATAGGCAAGAAAAGAGGTATACTTGTACTACAGGCAAGAAATATACATGCTATCACCTTATGTATGCAAGTAACAAGTCATAACAAAGCAAAGGAAATATCTGTAAGTAGAAAGTCTAGAAATATCTATATACTATCACTATAACCGTATCTTTATGCAAGATGTGAATCAAAACCAAGAATAAAATATATATACAAGAGGTACCTGCAAAATGGAAAGATATATATACAAGATGAACAAGTCACATAAATATTTGTACTATGGCAAAGGAAGCTTTGCAGGCAAGAAATGTAGTAAAGTAACACAAGTACCATTCGAAATTAATAAAAGAAGATAAGTATGACATTTTCATTAAATGCTTGTACAAATTGCTCTCATATCAGCCTCCATACCCAACATAAAATCTCTGATCGAATTTAAAAAAAATCTTGTACCAGCTAAGATTTATCTTCTTTGTATTAGAACAATGTAGCCTCTGCATGTTTTGTTTAATATCAAAGTCTTTCCATTCTCTGTTCAAATCAATATCATGTAAACCTCTCGAAGTTCAAATGCAAATCTGATATTCCTCAAATTCAAACAAACCAGAAATAAATTTGAGACCCTGTAACCCATTTTTCAAAACCATTCTGTGACCAGAGGCTGAAACATTCATCTCATGACCAAATGCCTGCAGTTTGTTTCCAAAACAAATCAAGTGCAAACAAAATCTGCAACATGTTTTCAAAGTTTGATGCGAGTTTTCGATCCCATGTCTGCCTTATTTTTTCTTATGCATGCAAATGAATATAAGTCAAGGAAATCTGAAGCAAATTCAGTATTAAGACTTCCTGTTCTTTTTCATCAGCTCTACATCTCTCTCACAGGTGAGTAGACACTTATTTAAAACAATTCTTTTGCTTAGATGTTATGATGAAATTTTGTTGAAAATGGATGCATAAGTTCATGAATGTGAATGCATATATGTATATGATGTGGCTGGGTATATGTTATGTTTATGTGACTCTGTTTACTCTACAAGTTCAAATTCTTCCAAAATAAATTCAACTCCACCTTAACATTCAATTTTAGGTCTCGATCCCTAAATAGAATATGATTATGGATGTGTAAACTTGTTTATAAAAATAATATCAAGAATTTATATTCAGTAAATTTCTTCAAAAATGATAAACTACAGAGAAAATCAAGACTGGTCAAAATTTAAACATCTGGAAAATTTGTTTTGATTATATAGGCAGATTTATGGTTGAAAATTATGAATTTTGGTGATTAATTTTAGATTTTTAGGGTTGTAATGTGTGACGCCCCACCTCTATGCTCATAATAACAAAGAGTATTGAAGAGAATACTGTCTATTATTACGAAGAATAAGGCTGGATAGGAGCGGCCATCCGTAGTTGGCCTTACACTAATATTGGTTACCTCGATAGGAGTGGTATATACTTTTCATTTTTCATCTTATTTATTTACTCCCATCGACATACCCAATTATCAGTATAAAACAAACTACGATGGTTCATAATAGTTTAGGACATTAGATATAACAATAACACAGATAATATAAATGCGGAACACAGATAAAAACAAAAGTCTCATATATATATAATTGATGACAGTTATAACATAGTTGACACAATACATATGATACAACTACAACTGTCGACTCTAGAAGTTATATATACAAGTACATTATCGACTAATATACATGAATACATATCGTTCTATACAATGACACTACTACTACAAAATGACACTGACAACTTCAGAAGATGTGAAAAGTCTTCATATCCTGAACAGCAACTCAAAGAAGAAAATCTACAACCTGAAATAACTCGGGTCTGACCCGAGTATTACATTCAAAAGAAAATAATACCCAGGTCAGTCTAATTCAAACTAGTTTATTAGTGCATATAGGCAGTAATAATTTAATTAGACGACAGTCACAATAATTCCCGTCTATCCGATTCTTTAAACAAAGAAACCGGATAACGGTCAATATAACACTTAACAGTGTTTAACAAAAATCATCAGATTTAAATCATCAACAGAGATAAATAAACAATTTATCAAATCGACTAAATCAATTTAAAACTGTCAAATCAGATAGGGCTGCAGTACACGCACGCGTGTACTGCCTCGCCACTATCGTAGGAGATACACAAAAGCTCAGTGAAAGTCACAATGATCGCAAGGTCAAACCCTGAAATCGGGTTCAACTCAAGTGTGATCTAAAAACAAATCCAACTGCATCTCTGCAATGTAAACCAACAGCTCAGAAACCAAGCAACATGTATGGAACATTCACTCGACCAAACAACTCAGTGCATAAGAAGATGGCACTGCTCATCAACTCAAACCAATAATATCAGAAGAACGTTTAATTGCAGACTCAAGGGTATGACTGGCAACATGAAGGTCAAACTACCCAATCACATGAAGCAATTATGAAACTGGAAACTGCCAGATCAAGCTCGAGCACAAAGGCCACAAACCAAGTGTACATATGATAAAGTCTAGATACGGTATAGAAAACAGTGAATTAGTGTGCAAGTATAGACAGAGTTCGAGCACAAGATAGTGGGACACTTAACTGATCAAATTCAGGACGAAACAGTAACCACAAGGATACACTGAAATGCAAATTATATCTAAAGTGATATAGAGTACACCTGAAACAAAGCTGAGAGATCATGCAACTATACTTGAAACCATAAAAATTGCAGTGATACCGACGGTAGTGTGCAATCAGAAGAAATGAACTAAAGTTCTCATGTCATCCACAAACTCAGAATGAACTACCAGATAACCATGTACAAGAATGCAAAAGCTCAAGAATGGAATCAAAGCAAACTCATGTGGACAGTGCAATCAAAAGTATATATATGCAGTGACACACAAAGAAGCCCAGACAACAACACATTGCAACTATACTGAAATGCATATGCACTGTAGTTCGTAGGTACAACATATACAATGAAGAAGATTCAAAGACTCAAACAAGTGAATAGCTAAATGCAACTCAAGTGAAGATAGTGGTAAATCACAGACAGGTTAGACCAACCAAAAATGAGACAGTAGTCAAGGCCATAGTTAAAAATCATAACAGTGATAATATCACCGTTTCAAAACTGAGCAGGAATTTTCGAAGATGATCGAAGTCAGTTCTCATAGCAACATGAACTATACGACTGTACAAATCCAAATACTCAAGTGGAATACTAACTACTAAATGCAACTGAGTCATGCCTTAAAGAATAGAACAATGCCAAATGCAGACTAACCAAACTGGACAGAGCATCATTACTATTTAAGCAATGGTGATGGTCGAGGTTTGCCAAGAAAATGATAAAGTTAAGACAAAGCCAGAGCTGCCAAAAGGTCAGGGAAGAACACAAAAATGCTCAGAGCAAAAGTCAGGAAAATTCGAAGTTACACGGATGCAATTTTTACATGTATGCATATATATATATATATATGTGCATACACATACATACCTATCTCAATTGTAATAGTACTACAGATCAAATTAGTTCAAATTTGAGGTTGTAAGCAACCCACCGAAATCGAATGACAGTTGCAACTCAATTGCAATTGAAAGTCTCAACAACAAATATAGACAAAGCAACAATACCAACCAGTCCTAGCAGTCTCGAACAAAAACAGAGGGAACAGCCACTATCAGTGATACTGCCGAAGTCACGGATGAAAACAAAATTTGAGTTAAGGCTGAAGACAACAAAGCAATTGAAGATCAGGGTACAGTTTTAACAAAATCAAGTGGCCAAAGAATGGCCAAAGTTGACAACCCAAAAATCATCAACACTAAAATATACTCGAGTGACCGAGATGAGGTCAAGCAACGTTCAATTGAACTAGCACTAGTCAAGAACAATGAAACAACGGTATTTCAGAGCGAATATTACAATGTAACTCAAATTAGCAAAACCCAAAACAATTCAGAAAATCACACGAAGTCGACAAAATCACCTCAACATCTGCTAAGTTCAATAAAATACACATGCGATGGAAAAAAAATAAACTCATATGAACGAGAACAAGATCTCGACTCAGAAATAACATAAAGTTGAACTAGATGTGAGCGAGATTATCACTCACCTTTATTTGCGAGTGTTGATCGAAGGGCTGAAGTTGAACGATAATCATGTTCGCTCGAACTACTTCGAAGACGCGGCATCATGAGTCGATCGAAGCCCTACATCGGAGAAGACGAGACCGCCACTCTTCGAATTCCCGAAAGCCCTAACTGATGGAGGAACGAAGACGAGGACGAATAACTAGGCCGCCACCATTTTCTTTCTCTAGGGTTATTCAATCCATCAAAACGAAAATGGGGAACGGGTTTAAAACGAACGAGAAAAGTAGAAAGGGGAATAGGCTATACCCTTTTGATAATTATCACGGCCCAAATAAACAAAGGAACAAGACCACAATTTCTTTGATAATGAAGACCATACAATTCCTCAACGAATTTCTAAAGAATTTCATCTCAACAAAAATTTCCCAAAGCAATCAGCCAACACTTTAATCATTTAATGATGATTATAAGTCAATATGAAATCCCGGGTTGTTACAGACTCCCCTCCTTAAAGAAATTGCGTCCACGCAATCATAGGGAATAAATGGATAAAAGGTAACAACCAAAAGAGCATGGCAATGTCGAATGTATAAGCAAAGCAAGTGTCAGCGGGGAAGTATTAGATAAGAAATCGAAAGGTTCGACTGCTTCAAATCAAAAGAATCAACCTCGTGGGAATTAGGGATCAAAATCAAACGACTAACAAAAGCAAGAACAATCGAGTTCCAGCAACTAAAAGAGAAGGAAAAACAGAGCAGAAATCCCATACAGAGCACGAATTGAATGTGAGTAAATCAAATTACTCACCTGAATCGCCAGAGAAAAAGACGAAGCTCAAATCTCAAGAATCACAAATATTCAATCATCAAAAACGATAATCAAATTTCTCAAATCAACAAATATTCGATTATCACAAACGATAATCAAAATTTTCAAATCAACAAATATTCGATTATCACAAACGATAATCAAATTTAAAATTCAACAAATATTCGATTATCAAAAACGATAATCAAATTTCTCAAATCAACAAATATTCGATTATCACAACGATAATAAAATTTAAAATTCAACAAATATTCGGTTATCAAAAACGATAATCAAATTTCTCAAATCAACAATATTTAATTATCAAAAGCGATAATTAAATCTCAAATCAGCAAATATTTAATTATCAAAAGCGATAATTAAATCTCAAATCAGCAAATATTTAATTATCAAAAGCGATAATTAAATCTCAAATCAGCAAATATTTAATTATCAAAAGCGATAATTAAATCTCAAATCAGCAAATATTTAATTATCTAAAGCGATAATTAAATCTCAAATCAGCAAATATTTAATTATCAAAAGCGATAATTAAATCTCAAATCAGCAAATATTTAATTATCTAAAGCGATAATTAAATCTCAAATCAGCAAATATTTAATTATCAAAAGCGATAATTAAATCTCAAATCAGCAAATATTTAATTATCAAAAGCGATAATTAAATCTCAAATCAGCAAATATTTAATTATCAAAAGCGATAATTAAATCTCAAATCAGCAAATATTTAATTATCAAAAGCGATAATTAAATCTCAAATCAGCAAATATTTAATTATCAAAAGCGATAATTAAATCTCAAATCAGCAAATATTTAATTATCAAAAGCGATAATTAAATCTCAAATCAGCAAATATTTAATTATCAAAAGCGATAATTAAATCTCAAATCAGCAAATATTTAATTATCAAAAGCGATAATTAAATCTCAAATCAGTAAATATTTAATTATCTAAAGCGATAATTAAATCTCAAATCAGCAAATATTTAATTATCAAAAGCGATAATTAAATCTCAAATCAGCAAATATTTAATTATCAAAAGCGATAATTAGAAACAACAAATATCTGATTATCAAAAAACGATAATCAGAACTCATATCAACAAATATCTAATTATCACAAGCGATAATTAGAAACAACAAATATCTGATTATCAAAAACGATAATCAGAACTCATACCAACAAATATCTAATTATCACAAGCGATAATTAGAAACAACAAATATCTGATTATCAAAAACGATAATCAAAACTCATATCAACAAATATCCAATTACCTGCAGATAATTGGAAACAACAAATATCTAGAAATCAATTAAGAAGACTAGAAAATCAACATAAAAGCTTGGATCGATCCCATCAGATGGCGAGTTTTTAATTCGCCGCACGTGCATCTCAAAGTGGCCGAAGCCTACCAAGTACTCAACATAATTTTGGCGCCCATCAGATTGACCCGAAGGTCCGCAGAGTGACCCGAAGGTCTAGTACTGGTATTTGACCCGAAGGTCCGCAGAGTGGCCCGAAAGCCCAACAAATGACCCGAAGGTCCGCAGAGTGGCTCGAAAGCCCAACAAATGACCCGAAGGTCCGCAGAGTGGCTCGAAAGCACACAAAATCATCAAATATTTCAATTAACGAGTCCGGAATTAACCGAAATAGCAAACGCACATGTCCCATACCACGTGTTTTACTAAATCGTTTGATTCTCTTCATCGTTTCCTTGAAAGTGCAAAATTGTGTATTTTGTAAAAATACATTTCACATTCTCAAACGGACAAGTCCGGAATTAAGCGAATCAGTAAAAGAAAGGGGTCATAATCCTCGATTTTGCTGAATCGTTTAAGTCGCTTTCTCATTCCTTTGAAAACGCAAACTGCTAAATTTTTTGAAAACAATTTTATTTATTTTGTAAAAATAACAATTCGCATTCTCAACTAAACAAGTCCGGAGTTAAGCGAAACAGTAAAAGAAAGGGGTCATAATCCTCGATTTTGCTGAATCGTTTAAGTCGCTTTCTCATTCTTTTGAAAACGCAAACTGCTAAAATTTTATAAAAAAATTTTCATTTTAAAACGATTTTCCAATCACGTGATTAAAACAACAAATCAGTAACAATTTCGATAAGGAAATTGTACTTCTCAAAATACCGTAAAAACGGTTACAAATCAGCATTGCGGAATAACCGCTTGAAAATCCACTTTTAAAATTTGACGGTTACGGAAGCCAAAGCGACAGTAGTTTTAAAACGTCAAAATCACATCAAAACAATCTACATCAAAATGTAATGTCAGTGAATTCTCATTCATCAAAATGCCACAAAACACCGTACTTCAAAATATAGCATTGGTGTAAAATTCCGTTGTAAAAATAACGGCAACAAAATACATTTCATAACCAAGCATCGGTTCAACGTAAAATAAATGCAATAACGTGCAATTTAAATTTTTGCACGTACTACAAAATGAACAAAGAATCATTCAAATGTATCTTCAATGAAGATAATTTAAAACAGCAAAAATCTAATCAATAGATGATTAATACAAAAGAAAGCCAGCGGAAATTTCAACAAAAATCACATATCTGCAATTTCTTCGAATCCTTAATTCGGATTCGAAATTCTCAAAGAAACAAAATAATTACAGCTATGTAAACAACCAATGAAATTTATTTCAATTTCTAAATCAAATAGATTATCAGTTGTACCCAGCGAAGACAGTTTCACTGTTTCCGCTGCGCACTCTGATAAACAGTACTCAAATCAATCAAATCATCAGAACACAAATCCACTTTTTATTTTTAAATAATGATATTTAAAAACTTCCATCAAAATTTCAAAACTTTAGTTTTGACTCAAATCACAAATAAAACATCGACCTATAGTTGTAACATATGTTCCATCCAAGTTATGTTTGATATTATGTCCATAAACCCCAAGCTCCGATACCAACTGTGACGCCCCACCTCTATGCTCATAATAACAAAGAGTATTGAAGAGAATACTGTCTATTATTACGAAGAATAAGGCTGGATAGGAGCGGCCATCCGTAGTTGGCCTTAAACTAATATTGGTTACCTCGATAGGAGTGGTATATACTTTTCATTTTTCATCTTATTTATTTACTCCCATCGACATACCCAATTATCAGTATAAAACAAACTACGATGGTTCATAATAGTTTAGGACATTAGATATAATAATAACACAGATAATATAAATGCGGAACACAGATAAAAACAAAAGTCTCATATATATATAACTGATGACAGTTATAACATAGTTGACACAATACATATGATACAACTACAACTGTCGACTCTAGAAGTTATATATACAAGTACATTATCGACTAATATACATGAATACATATCGTTCTATACAATGACACTACTACTACAAAATGACACTGACAACTTCAGAAGATGTGAAAAGTCTTCATATCCTGAACAGCAACTCAAAGAAGAAAATCTACAACCTGAAATAACTCGGGTCTGACCCGAGTATTACATTCAAAAGAAAATAATACCCAGGTCAGTCTAATTCAAACTAGTTTATTAGTGCATATAGGCAGTAATAATTTAATTAGACGACAGTCACAATAATTCCTGTCTATCCGATTCTTTAAACAAAGAAACCGGATAACGGTCAATATAACACTTAAGAGTGTTTAACAAAAATCAGCAGATTTAAATCATCAACAGAGATAAATAAACAATTTATCAAATCGACTAAATCAATTTAAAACTGCCAAATCAGATAGGGCTGCAGTACACGCACGCGTGTACTGCCTCGCCACTATCGTAGGAGATACACAAAAGCTCAGTGAAAGTCACAATGATCGCAAGGTCAAACCCTGAAATCGGGTTCAACTCAAGTGTGATCTAAAAACAAATCCAACTGCATCTCTGCAATGTAAACCAACAGCTCAGAAACCAAGCAACATGTATGGAACATTCACTCGACCAAACAACTCAGTGCAGAAGAAGATGGCACTGCTCATCAACTCAAACCAATAATATCAGAAGAACGTTTAATTGCAGACTCAAGGGTATGACTGGCAACATGAAGGTCAAACTACCCAATCACATGAAGCAATTATGAAACTGGAAACTGCCAGATCAAGCTCGAGCACAAAGGCCACAAACCAAGTGTACATATGATAAAGTCTAGATACTGTACAGAAAACAGTGAATTAGTGTGCAAGTATAGACAGAGTTCGAGCACAAGATAGTGGGACACTTAACTGATCAAATTCAGGACGAAATAGTAACCACAAGGATACACTGAAATGCAAACTATATCTAAAGTGATACAGAGTACACCTGAAACAAAGCTGAGAGATCATGCAACTATACTTGAAACCATAAATAATGCAGTGATACCGACGGTAGTGTGCAATCAGAAGAAATGAACTAAAGTTCTCATGTCATCCACAAACTCAGAATGAACTACCAGATAACCATGTACAAGAATGCAAAAGCTCAAGAATGAAATCAAAGCAAACTCATGTGGACAGTGCAATCAAAAGTATATATATGCAGTGACACACAAAGAAGCCCAGACAACAACACATTGCAACTATACTGAAATGCATATGCACTGCAGTTCGTAGGTACAACATATACAATGAAGAAGATTCAAAGACTCAAACAAGTGAATAGCTAAATGCAACTCAAGTGAAGATAGTGGTAAATCACAGACAGGTCAGACCAACCAAAAATGAGACAGTAGTCAAGGCCATAGTTAAAAATCATAACAGTGATAATATCACCGTTTCAAAACTGAGCAGGAATTTTCGAAGATGATCGAAGTCAGTTCTCATAGCAACATGAACTATACGACTGTACAAATCCAAATACTCAAGTGGAATACTAACTACTAAATGCAACTGAGTCATGCCTTAAAGAATAGAACAATGCCAAATGCAGACTAACCAAACTGGACAGAGCATCATTACTATCTAAGCAATGGTGATGGTCGAGGTTTGCCAAGAAAATGATAAAGTTAAGACAAAGCCAGAGCTGCCAAAAGGTCAGGGAAGAACACAAAAATGCTCAGAGCAAAAGTCAGGAAAATTCGAAGTTACACAGATGCAATTTTTACATGTATGCATATATATATATATATATATGCATACACATACATACCTATCTCAATTGTAACAGTACTACAGATCAAATTAGTTCAAATTTGAGGTCGTAAGCAACCCACCAAAATCGAATGACAGTTGCAACTCAATTGTAATTGAAAGTCTCAACAACAAATATAGACAAAGCAACAATACCAACCAGTCCTAGCAGTCTCGAACAAAAACAGAGGGAACAGCCACTATCAGTGATACTGCCGAAGTCACGGATGAAAACAAAATTTGAGTTAAGGCTGAAGACAACAAAGAAATTGAAGATCAGGGTACAGTTTTAACAAAATCAAGTGGCCGAAGAATGGCCAAAGTCGACAACCCAAAAATCACCAACACTAAAATATACTCGAGTGACCGAGATGAGGTCAAGCAACGTTCAATCGAACTAGCACTAGTCAAGAACAATGAAACAACGGTATTTCAGAGCGAATATTACAATGTAACTCAAATCAGCAAAACCCAAAACAATTCAGAAAATCACACGAAGTCGACAAAATCACCTCAACATCTACTAAGTTCAATAAAATACACTTGCGATGGAAAAAAAATAAACTCATATCAACGAGAACAAGATCTCGACTCAGAAATAACATAAAGTTGAACTAGATGTGAGCGAGATTATCACTCACCTTTGTTTGCGAGTGTTGATCGAAGGGCTGAAGTTGAACGATAATCATGTTCGCTCGAACTACTTCGAAGACGCGGCATCACGAGTCGATCGGAGCCCTACATCGGAGAAGACGAGACCGCCACTCTTCGAATTCCCGAAAGCCCTAACTGATGGAGGAACGAAGACGAGGACGAATAACTAGGCCACCACCATTTTCTTTCTCTAGGGTTATTCAATCCATCAAAACGAAAATGGGGAACGGGTTTAAAACGAACGAGAAAAGTAGAAAGGGGAATAGGCTATACCCTTTTGATAATTATCACGGCCCAAATAAACAAAGGAACAAGACCACAATTTCTTTGATAATGAAGCCCATACAATTCCTCAACGAATTTCTAAAGAATTTCATCTCAACAAAAATTTCCCAAAGCAATCAGCCAACACTTTAATCATTTAATGATGATTATAAGTCAATATGAAATCCCGGGTTGTTACATAATGGATGAGATAATCTAAGTTGATCAGTATTGGGTATTTTAGCATTTAACGGCGATCGATGACGTTATGGAGTTCAGGAATTGGCCTAGAGGTGGTCGGAGTGTCGAGAATCTATGGAAAAATGGTTGAAGGTTTTTCTAAGGATCATGGTGGCCGGAATCGAGCGAAGTAGGGTTTCAGGTCTGTTTTTTTTTCATCGATGGGTTTGTGAGTTTGGCGTTGCCGTGGAGATGTCGGAGTGGTTCGCGATGGTGCGAATGGGTGCTAGGTTGAATGACGAAGCTTCAGTGATGATGGTCGGCGATCTCGAGGTCGGAGACGTCGGGAAGGAGGAGTTTTCTGGCCATGGTGGGTTTCAAGCATGGTTGAGAAGGCTCGATTTCGATTTGTGTGGGAGGCGTGTGATCTGGGTGTTCGAATGTGGTCTCGTGAGTTGTGTGATAGGCGAGCGTCGCCGCGATGATCACCGGAGGTGGGAGGAGCTGGTGTACGTGCACCACGTGCACGTTGTATCTGGGAACGATGGAAATGGGGAAGACGAGTTCGGCTATGTGTTATGCTCATGTTTTCTGAGGTGTGACTCGAAGCAAACGAGATAATGGTTGTCTCGTGATAGTCTCGGGATGCAGTAGACTGGCCTCGAGTTGTTCAAGTGGGATCTTGTTTTAATTTTAAGCTAATTCTTTTGTAAAAATCAAGTTTTAAAATATTTAAATAAGTTAAGACAAATTTTAAGTTATTACGATTGATTTAATTTAAAATAATGAATCTGTGAAGATAAATAAAGTTAATTAATTTATTTTTGCTATTAACTTAAAAATAGTTAATTAATGCAAGTGATTTGGTAATAAGTAAAAGCTTAATTAAGATAACTGATTTCCTTAATTATTTGTGAAATGGTTTCAATATAATTAATTAAGTTAATATGGTTAACTCTAATTAATCCACTAGATTTAACTAATTAGAGATAATCATGGATGTTGGATTAAGTTAAATTACTCAATGTAATTAAAAGATTAATTAATGTAATTAGTTAAGGAGTTGATTTAGTGGATATAAATAATTAAGGGAAGAAATCCTAATGTGGTTAATCAGGATTGAATCCATGAATTAAATTGTTAAGGGTAATTAATTTGTGTAATTAACTAATTAATGTTAAATGAACAGGATTAAGGGTGATTGAAGTAATTAATTTAATTTGATTAATTAACTAGAGATAGTATGACCAAGGTATCTTACTTATGAATGATTGAATAATATTGCATGGCCTTAGATTGGTTGATACCTCGGATTTGTGACTTGTGATATGATGTGTTGGATTTAAACTAAGATAATGTGGTTACCTAACGATGATGAATTAATGTGTATAGGTGAGATCTTGTATATGAAGTTCAAAATGTGTTTCATTTGCATGATTTGGGATAAGATGGAATTAAATCCGAAGAGATCGGAGTCGGGTATTAGTAAATACCCGAAACCACTTCGAATCTTTATAAATTGATATGTGGAATCAATAGGCTGAAACGGAATAATTTAAGTGAATTGAACCATTTAATCTAAGTTCTGGTACTTAGAAGTTGATGTGTGTTGTAAGTGATGTCTATAATGACTTGTGAAGTTATAAATTGATATAAATTACCCGGGTTTTAAATAAATGTATGTATTGGTATTTCATGTTAGATGGGTTTACTCACGCTGGTTTCCAGCCTGACCCGGGTGTTACTTTGATGTAATGCTCGGGTCAGACCGAGTATTACAAATTTTCAGGTAAGGACGTTCTGGAGCTCAGGAGGAGTACTGGATGGCAGGACGTATGGAGTGATTCCGCTGTGACTATTATTTTTGATTATCTGAGACATATTTGATTTATATATGACCATCGTTGTGTATTGGAATATAACTCTGATGTAAATAAATGTAAATTGACAGATACAGTATTCTTTTGTAAACTGTTATTATTTGATATTATATTTTGTTCTGCTGCGAATGTGAGCATCTGTGTTATGTTTTCTGTTTCTTTCTTCTATCTCTTCTTCTTTTCATAACTATTTGGAATTTTCGGGTTCGAAATTTCCGGGTCGTTATAGTTGGTATCAGAGAAAAGGTTACGCGAGAACCTTGGCTCTGGTGGGTATACTCATCAGAGATAGGGTTAGTATTACCCTAGGATGAGTGAGTGTGTATATATATATGAGAGAACGTACTTGTTATTTTCTTATATAAAGATTTTAAATGGTTTTAAAGGTAAATGATTTTATATAAAGTTATATTTGATATATATTATGCAATATTCCTTAATCAACAAATGTTAAGGTAACTGGTTGTTAAATTATTGGGATTAAATTAAGAAGTAATAGAAATATAACCAAACTGAAATCGAATAAAGATAAGTTTGGAATAGATTCGAATTAAAATTTAATCTTGAATTTGGGAAAAATGTTTCAGAATAAGATAATAATAAATTGGTTTTCAGATATGATAATCTTGGTTATTATCATAAATGGTTGTTGTGTTTAATAATGAAATGTTTTAGGGAAGTAAAACATTTAGGCAAGTATGACTTATAAATTGGAACTGGAAATGATATAAATTGTGGAGCTTTAAATCGGAGCCTAGAATTTGAAAATTGTTTCAAAATGATAAAGAAATAATAAATAATATTATTTGAATGAAAAGGGCTAGATTTAAATAGGAGTTTTTTGAAAATTTATAGGAACATGTTTTGAATTTAAAACCAAAGGTGGTTTAAAATTTAAAGTAATTTGGTGTGTAAAGGAAATAAATATGTAAGATTGAGTTTTGAATAATCCTTGGAAAGTGATGTGAAACCCAGAGTGATATAAGCTTTGAACTAATGAGTAAGAATGAATATTAGTAGTAATTTGAAAATTTGAAGTAGAAATTCAAATTTGAGTAAGGTTGATTGAATGAATGAATGAATTGAATTTAACTTAGGGGAAATTAAATAAGAACAACCTAAATTGGAAATTTCAAGATGAAATTGAGATTTAACTTGGAAGGTTAAATGGTTAATTTGAAATGGGGAGTTTTTGTGATCTCAAAATGGGTTTGGGATCTGGAAGTTGAAAATGGATGGATGTTTAAAATAAATTGGATGATGTCATCCTATTGTTATTAATAATCCTTAAAAGTGTGAATTGGATTTGTTTAAATGAATGAGGAATGAAGGGTGGTAATATATCCATTATTGAGATAAATAGAGGAATTAAACTTTAAATTGAAATTAAGTATATGGAATTACATTGAACATGTAAACTGAAATGATTAAGGATTGGTTTCAAGATTTAATTTGGGTAATAAATTGAATTTCAAAGATTAAATTGTTTAAAAAGGGAGTTTGAATTATTATTTGAACCTAGAAATAAGTTTATGTAGAAGTAAAGATAAATTAAAATGGAATTTTGAGAATTGGACTCGGAATTAAATTGGTTTAAAGATTTGAATTATTGATAAAGGTAAATTTGATTTAAGGAGTTAAATCAACATTTGGAAATTTAACTCGAATTTATATAATTCGAGATGGTTTAAAATTGAGATTTAAATTTGAATTAGTTCAGACTGAATTTGATTTGAATTAATGGGAATTGTGATTTAAGATGGATAAGTTTAAAATTCAAATGGAAAATTTGAATTGGATTAATTTGAAATAAAATTGAAGATTGAATGAGTTCAAATTCAAAATGGGAATTGGGATTAATTAATTCATATAGAAATCGAAATGATTTGAAATTGAGGTGGATTTAATTTGAAATTAGTCTAAATTAATTTGAATAATTTGGAATTATAATTAAAGTGAATAAAATTTGAGTGAATGTGAATGGAAAGGAAATTGATTTAGTTAATAATCAATGAAGTTAAATACGTAGGATGTACGTATATTATTCTATTCGCATAGTGATTTGATCCAGATTCGAGCACAGAATTTCGAGATAATATTATCGATCCGAGTTGGGATTTTTCGCTCGATTTTCGAAGGCGAACCTGGATATGGATTTTTGATTGGTTCTGGATATTCTCTATCATAGTTGTGACTATGCAAGGAGAATGATGGTTTCTGATCAAGAAACCAGATCTGAGTCCGCACTAGGAAGTCGGGTGGACAATACTAGTTCGGAAGTGAAATTGTGTGATCGAGTGAGCGATCAGATTGATACTGCGTACGGATGATATGTGGATATCGTACGGGTTTGAAGAAAAATTGATATTGAAATTTGTGGATAAAAACTGTAATATGGTTTTTGAAATGGAAGTAAATTTTGAGAAATATACAATAAATAAAGTGAAAATGGAATATCTTTATGATTAAAATTTACTTTATCAAAGTAAATAATTTGGTAAGCGACTTTATAGAGTAACCAAATTAAAATATTTGATTTGGACTAAAAACGAAGTTATATATCTTTGTTATATATGATAAAACTTCCCTTGTTGAAACTATTGCCAGAAGAAAATGATTTTTGAAAATATTTGAAATATAAAAGTGAATTTATATAAGTACAAATTGATTCAAAGATTTTTCGAAACTTTTATTATATATGTATATATAAAAAGGGATTTTTGTGAAAATGATTTTGAAAGGAATTTTGAGGAAAGGTTTTGGGAACCTATGGATTTGGAAAGGCTTTTGATTTTTGGGTAAAATCAATATTGAGATTTGGAAAAGCCCACTTTGGAAATTATCGATTTTGGGAATCGATTTTGTGTAAAGGAGCCTTATATGAAATTCATACTAGGTGTATGATTTTGGAAATATACTATATATGTATAGTATAAAGTGTTTTGAGATTGGGCTCTGGGGAAAAAGGCGCTCCCTTGAAATGAACTTCTCAGGAGTGCCACAGGGTGGTACTGCCTTGAGCCTCTAAGGGAGAGGTTCTAAAGTTGATCCTGTGAGGAGTCCGGACAAAACTAGTTCCTGAGGATTATTGTGTAGCGAAAGTCGAGGGGCTGTTGCCCACAGAGGCATTTGGGTTATGCTGTGACGACAGTGTAACTCGATGTCACTGCGATCTACTGCAGACCATAGAAAAAGTCGTGTGTGCCGCTGAGAGCCAACAGTCTACGTTTGATTTTATATCGGTAGACTGCGACACTATGGTAACATAGCGAAAGTTGTGTGTGCCGCTGAGAGCCAACAGTCTACGTTTGATTTTATATCGGTAGACTGCGACCTATGTGAGAGTGGAGAAGTTTCATTTTGACAGCGAAAATCGTGTGTGCCGCTGAGAGCCAACAGTTACATGGACTTTTGCTGTGACGGCAACGTAACCTTGGATGTAACTACGATCTGTTGTGGGTTCTATGGTGTAATCAGTTACATGGACTTTTGCTGCGACGGCAACGTAACCTAGGATGTAACTGTGACCATGGATGGGTGTGATGATTTCCAGAGCATTCTCACCAAAGATATTTCCTCTATTTTCAAAAACTGTTTTCTTTATTTTCAATAAAATTATTTTTCAAGATATTTTCACTGGATGTTGGAAATGGGTCTGCCAAGCACTTATAGATTTTCTATCGTACGCCTGATCAACGTATGACCGAATTTCTGTGAGAACAAGGATGGACTTGTCGAAACATCGAGTTATAAAAGCATTTTACAGAAACTAATTTAGTAATATTATATAGATTTTTAAAGTGATTTAAAAATGAACAAAGAATATTTACCTAATTTCAAGCATTTTACTAAAACTGGCTTCATTCTTTTTCGAGGACGAAAAGTTTTAAAGGGGGGAGGGATGTGACATCTCAGGTTTTTGGCAGTATTATTTTAATAAATATTTAATTGAATTAATTAAAATATAATTTATTATGTTAAATATATATATATGGGGATGTTTGGTAAAATAACTACAATTTGAAATATAAAATAAAAATCTAGCTTATTAACAATAATGTTTTAAAAGATAAAATATAGTCTTACCAATATTTAAACAATTATATGGTTGGAATAAAATGAACCTTATTAATTTAAACTTGAAGTATAAAAACAAAATATGGTTATGAAAATATATAAATATATATATATCAGCACTAGAAAATAGGATATGAACATAAGTATAAATCAATTTAATAAATAGGAAATTAAGTGTTGGATGGTTAAACTTTAAAAAGAAATAAAATAAATGTTTTAAACAACTTTATAGTTATGTAAATATAAAATAAACACTTAGAATAATTCTCAAAATTTAATATGAATACATGTATTATGATATGAACATATGAACTATCATATTTAACATAAGTAAAGATAGATAAATATAAATAAAGTGTTGGGTAAGTTTAGTTTAAAAAAATAGAAAAATATACATTTAAATACATTAAGTTTAAAAATAGAAATACAAAATAGTAGTTATGTAAAAATAGAAATAAATTCACAAGCTAATATAATAGAAATAAATATAACAACTTGAAGTTAAACACTTAAGATAATTCTAACTTTATAAAAACATAGGCAAGAAAAGAGGTATACTTGTATTGCAGGCAAGAAATATACATGCTATCACCTTATGTATGCAAGTAATAAGTCATAACAAAGCAAAGGAAATATCTGTAAGTAGAAAGTCTAGAAATATCTATATACTATCACTATAACCGTATCTATATGCAAGATGTGAATCAAAACCAAGAATAAAATATATATACAAGAGGTACCTGCAAAATGGAAAGATATATATACAAGATGAACAAGTCACATAAATATTTGTACTATGGCAAAGGAAGCTTTGCAGGAAAGAAATGTAGTAAAGTAACACAAGTACCATTCGAAATTAATAAAAGAAGATAAGTATGACATTTTCATTAAATGCTTGTACAAATTTCTCTCATATCAGCCTCCATACCCAACATAAAATCTCTGATCGAATTTAAAAAAAATCTTGTACCAGCTAAGATTTATCTTCTTTGTATTAGAACAATGTAGCCTCTGCATGTTTTGTTTTATATCAAAGTCTTTCCATTCTCTGTTCAAATCAATATCATGTAAACCTCTCAAAGTTCAAATGCAAATCTGATATTCCTCAAATTCAAACAAATCAGAAATAAATTTGAGACCCTGTAACCCATTTTTCAAAACCATTCTGTGACCAGAGGTCTGAAACATTCATCTCATGACCAAATGCCTGCAGTTTGTTTCCAAAACAAATCAAGTGCAAACAAAATCTGCAACATGTTTTCAAAGTTTGATGCGAGTTTTCGATCCCATGTCTGCCTTATTTTTTCTTATGCATGCAAATGAATATAAGTCAAGGAAATCTGAAGCAAATTCAGTATTAAGACTTCCTGTTCTTTTTCATCAGCTCTGCATCTCTCTCACAGGTGAGTAGACACTTATTTAAAACAGTTCCTTTTGCTTATATGTTATGATGAAATTTTGTTGAAAATGGATGCATAAGTTCATGAATGTGAATGAATATATGTATATGATGTGGCTAGGTATATGTTATGTTTATGTGACTCTGTTTACTCTACAGGTTCAAATTCTTCCAAAATAAATTCAACTCCACCTTATACATTCAATTTTAGGTCTCGATCCCTAAATAGAATATGATTATGGATGTGTAAACTTGTTTATAAAAATATTATCAAGAATTTATATTAAGGAAATTTCTTCAAAAATGATAAACTACAGAGAAAATCAAGACTGGTCAAAATTTAAACATCTGGAAAATTTGTTTTGATTATATAGGAAGATTTATGGTTGAAAATTATGAATTTTGGTGATTAATTTTAGATTTTTAGGATTGTAATGGATGAGATAATCTAAGTTGATCAGTATTGGGTATTTTAGCATTTAACGGCGATCGATGACGTTATGGAGTTCGGGAATTGGCCTAGAGGTGGTCGGAGTGTCGAGAATCTATGGAAAAATGGTTGAAGGTTTTTCTAAGGATCGTGGTGGCCGGAATCGAGCGAAGTAAGGTTTCAGGTCTGTTTTTTTTTCAATGATGGGTTTGTGAGTTTGGCGTTGCCGTGGAGATGTCGGAGTGGTTCGCGATGGTGCGAATGGGTGCTAGGTTGAATGACGAAGCTTCAGTGATGATGGTCGGCGATCTCGAGGTCGGAGACGTCGGGAAGGAGTTGTTTTCTGGCCATGGTGGGTTTCAAGCATGGTTGAGAAGGCTCGATTTCGATTTGTGTGGGAGGCGTGCAATCTGGGTGTTCGAATGTGGTCGCGTGAGTTCGTGTGATAGGCGAGCGTCGCCGCGATGATCACCGGAGGTGGGAGGAGCTGGTGTACGTGCACCACGTGCACGTTGTATCTGGGAACGATGGAAATGGGGATGATGAGTTCGGCTATGTGTTATGCTCGTGTTTTCTGAGGTGCGACTCGAAGCAAACGAGATAATGGTTGTCTCGTGATAGTCTCGGGATGCAGTAGAGTGGCCTCGAGTTGTTCAAATGGGATCTGGTTTTAATTTTAAGCTAATTCTTTTGTAAAAATCAAGTTTTAAAATATTTAAATAAGTTAAGACAAATTTTAAGTTATTACGATTGATTTAATTTAAAATAATGAATCTGTGAAGATAAATAAAGTTAATTAATTTATTTTTGCTATTAACTTAAAAATAGTTAATTAATGCAAGTGATTTGGTAATAAGTAAAAGCTTAATTAAGATAACTGATTTCCTTAATTATTTGTGAAATGGTTTCAATATAATTAATTAAGTTAATATGGTTAACTCTAATTAATCCACTAGATTTAACTAATTAGAGATAATCATGGATGTTGGATTAAGTTAAATTACTCAATGTAATTAAAAGATTAATTAATGTAATTAGTTAAGGAGTTGATTTAGTGGATATAAATAATTAAGGGAAGAAATCCTAATGTGGTTAATCAGGATTGAATCCATGAATTAAATTGTTAAGGGTAATTAATTTGTGTAATTAACTAATTAATGTTAAATGAACAGGATTAAGGGTGATTGAAGTAATTAATTTAATTTGATTAATTAACTAGAGATAGTATGACCAAGGTATCTTACTTATGAATGATTGAATAATATTGCATGGCCTTAGATTGGTTGATACCTCGGATTTGTGACTTGTGATATGATGTGTTGGATTTAAACTAAGATAATGTGGTTACCTAACGATGATGAATTAATGTGTATAGGTGAGATCTTGTATATGAAGTTCAAAATGTGTTTCATTTGCATGATTTGGGATAAGATGGAATTAAATCCGAAAAGATCGGAGTCGGGTATTAGTAAATACCCGAAACCACTTCGAATCTTTATAAATTGATATGTGGAATCAATAGGCTGAAACGGAATAATTTAAGTGAATTGAACCATTTAATCTAAGTTCTGGTACTTAGAAGTTGATGTGTGTTGTAAGTGATGTCTATAATGACTTGTGAAGTTATAAATTGATATAAATTATCCGGGTTTTAAATAAATGTATGTATTGGTATTTCATGTTAGATGGGTTTACTCACGCTGGTTTCCAGCCTGACCCGGGTGTTACTTTGATGTAATGCTCGGGTCAGACCGAGTATTACAAATTTTCAGGTAAGGACGTTCTGGAGCTCAGGAGGAGTACTGGATGGCAGGACGTATGGAGTAATTCCGCTGTGACTATTATTTTTGATTATCTGAGACATATTTGATTTATATATGACCATCGTTGTGTATTGGAATATAACTCTGATGTAAATAAATGTAAATTGACAGATACAATATTCTTTTGTAAACTGTTATTATTTGATATTATATTTTGTTCCGCTGCGAATGTGAGCATCTGTGTTATGTTTTCTGTTTCTTTCTTCTATCTCTTCTTCTTTTCATAACTATCTGGAATTTTCGGGTTCGAAATTTCTAGGTCGTTACAATTATATACCCCTATCTAGTCACTAACCCCATTGGTAGTAAAACTATTCTCGGTATAGTTTATGAAAAGGTATAAGTGCCTACATATCACAAAAAATTTCGTCTGACCAAATAGTCCTCGATTTTGTTGGATTTGATATTATACTCGATATGGAATGGTTGTCTTAATATAAGGTTGTTCTTGATTTTGTTAAAAGGACGATGCATTTGGAAAATAAAAGAACTTAACCTTTTAAACTAACATGTGAAGAATGAAGTCCAGTAATAGATAGTTTTATGTATTCTCTAAATTCATTTCAGAAACGTCTAGAAGAAATACCAATTTTCAAGGAATTTCGGATGGAGGAAGTTAAAATTTTACCGCTACATAGGGAAACTGAGTTTCGAATCAACTTGATTTCCAGTGCAAGGTTTGTTTTTCATTCTTCTCAAAGAATTGCCCCCGAGGAAGTGAATGTATTAATGAATCAGACTAATGGATTATTGAGAATGGACTAATTAGATGATGTTGCTCAAATTGGAGGCCAACAGTGGTTTTTGTTGCAAAGTCAGACGGCTCCCTAAGACTTTTTGTAGACTATCGAGACCTAAATAAGCAAACGATTAAGAATATGTATTCTCTACCCCATATTGATGATTTGTCCGATCGACTTCATGGTGCTCGAATATTCTCCAAAGTGAACGTAGCTATAGTATTCCATCAATTAAGGATAGCTAAAGATTGCATTCCTTTAACTACTTTAAGAGGACCGAATGATTTCTATGAGTGGTTGGTTAAGCCTTTTGGGATAACCGATGCTCATGTTATTTTGTAAACCTTATGAATAGAGTATTCAATGATGTGCTCCATAAATTTGTGTTGATTTTTACTGATGATATTCTTATATATTTAAAGACCGAAGAAAACACAAAAGGCATTTAGAGATTTTACTAGAGATATTGAGGAGGAATGTGCTCAAATATAAGTTTTTAGAATGCCACTTCGGGAAGAAAAGGTAAGGTTCCTTGGACTTGTTGTGTCAAAAGAAGGAATCTCAGTTGATCCCTGAATAATTACCGTTATTGTAGATTGGAACCAACCACAAAATTCAAAGGACATTTGCAGCTTCTTAGGATTAGAAGGACACTACCGGAGATTTATTCAGGACTTCTCCAAGATTTCTCATCACTTAAGGAAGTTGACTATGAAAGATATTGAAGTAGAATGGACGCTGAAATGTGAAGATGCATTTCAAGAACTTAAGAAATGGTTAGCTACCGATCCTATCCTGACTATAATTGATGAAAGTGGCGGTTTAGCCATTTATACTAATGTTGGAAGAGAAGGAGTGGGTGCGGTATTGATCCAACATGGGAAGATTATCGCATATGCTAGTGGGCAGTTAAAGACGCATGAGCAAAATTATGCAACACATGACTTAGAACTATCAGCCATTGTGTTCGCACTGAAAATTTGGAGACATTATTTATTGGAAAGGAATTTCACATAGTTTATATCAATAAACATTTTTTGACCTTGGTAAACAATATTCCTTCTTTAAATAGGTATGAAGTTCGAACTCTTCACAGATCATAAATCTTTGAAGTATCTTTTCACTCAAAAGGTCTTAAATATGAGACATCAGCGTTGGCTAGAATTTCTCGCATCATATGATTTAGATTTTCCTATATATGCCAGAGGAAGCTAATGCGGTAATGGATGCATTAAGCAAAAAGCATGTCGTTATAGCTTATCCGGTAGTGACTCTGACTCTTCAAGAGAGAATTTCCCACCGACGTCTAAGAAAAACTATTAAGGATATAAGAAGAGGTTAGAATTCAAGCTATGAAGTAGATAACCATGGGATATTATGGTTAAATGGAAGAATTTGTGTTCCCAATATTGACAACTTAATACAAGAAGCGTTGACTGTAACGACCCGATATTTTCAGCCTTTCGCATCCGCACATGTCGGTCTTGAATTGCTCAAAATATCAGATTGTTAATTTATATTTGGCAGCATATACAGCAAATAAATTTAATCACAGAATCACAGACATATAGTAATATAATAATAATGCAGCAGAATAGATAAATAGCTGTTCATGAAGCTACTATATAAACAGCAGAGTTTGAAATAAATACAACAGAATATCTCAAATTTAGTGAAGTTTCCAATACAATAGATGACCTCTCTGAACAAATCAACTAGAAAAGCTGAAAGCTGAATCGATAGTTGGATCTCCAAACGAAGCTCCAAACTCCAAAGGTGAGTCTCAAATGCTGTATCACTCAGTCTAACCCGAGTGTAAAGCAAAACACAAAACACTCGAGTTAGGATTAACATTCTTATATAAATAAATCCAACTCAAGTGAAATATCAACTGAAATACCAGTAACTTAAAGGATGTTTGGGATAACCATCCTTTAAGGATCCATGGAACTATCTACTATGTAGAAATATACGCTATTAACAACCAAACGTCATTATAACACTGTGGTTATTTCAAATAATTTATACTTCAAAACCAAAATATCATTTCCATTTCAAATATATATATTTCCAAATTATAGCACTTTCAAAGTTACAACACTTTCGAAACCAAAACACTTTGAAATCATAATTCTTTGGAAAACCATAACTTTGAAATCATAACTTCCACCACTTAAACAGTTTAGATATTAATAATAGTATATAAAATAAAATAATTTATACAACAAAATAGTTTATATTAAAATAATTAGTATATTAAAATAGTTTATATTAAAAATAGTTTTATATTAAAAATAATATTATATTAAAATAGTATATATATTAAATAATTTATAAAGTAAAATATTTATAATTTCCTCAAATTTCACAAATCGATTCAAATGAACTAAAATTCCAAATTAAAATTTAATTCAATCTCAATTCAACAATCTCAATTCAATTCAGTTTCTAAATAAAAATTTTCAAATTATATCGATTTCAAATACAGATCTGAACCACAAAATTAACCATTTAAATTCCAATATATTTCAAAGCTTTAAATATTCAACATTTTTGAAGCTAATTTAACAGTTTCATATAGATCTTGATTTAACTTCATTATTATTTAGTCTTGAAATATTCACTTAATAAATTCAATATTATTTATATAACCTTAAATTACATTTTCTATATATTTCCTTCAATTTCTTTAAACGTGAAATATTCATTAAATTACTTAAATCAAAATCAAGTATAAGATCATATCTTAAAATTTGAAATTCAATAGTTTCAAATCGATTTACTTAAATAAAATCCTTAATTAAATAAAATTTCAAATTTATCTTCCTAACCTTAACTTATAAAATCATTATAAAAATCTATTTTCAAAATAAATTTTTAAATAGTTAAATAGATTTTATATTAATTAAATCAAACTTTATTAAAATAAAGCTTATTATTAAATCTACTTTATATTAAAACTTATATATATATATATATAATATTTTCAATATTAAATTTACCATATATATTTCCTTTCAAAACCATAGAAATCATTTCAAAATATTTATAGACAGACCAACGATGTCTGTAAATAATTTCCTATCCTATGGTCAAGTGATACAGATATTTATCATTTCAATCCCTAATTTAAATATATATATACAGGTATGTATCATTTCAACCCGCAATCCCAAATTCAATTCAATGAAAATTGCTTGGATTTATCATTTCAAACCATAATGATTTTCCCCTATTCTAAAGATCGTTCGGGTATGTATCATTTCAACCCATAGGGAATTCTATACTAACAGGGAACTTGCAAAGTGATCACATATATGATAACAATATAACAGGCATATATCATCAATAATTAAATAAAATATAAACAATAGGATATGGTGTCATATCCCACAGGTGAACTGATACAGATAATAGCATATATATCACAATTTAAAATAACTAACAGCAGCATATTTCAATTGTCGTTTTCAATCGAAATCGAATTTAATAAATGTAAGAACGTTAATCATGAGTGATTGCTCACCTTTCGAGGCTAGAGATGAACGAGAATGAGATGAGTTACGAATCCAGGCACGAATTTCAAAGCAAAGCACGATGGACACGAGTTCGATGGACAAAGCTGATAAATAGGAATCGATGAGAACAAATATATATACAATTTAAAGTCTAATATTTACTCATATTAAAATAAATTCCTTTACAATTTGAATTTAAGTCAAAGCATATACTTTTCTCAAACCAAAACTTAAAATGAAGAAAACATATACCCAAAAATCTCTATATTATACAAATTAAACTAACATCCTTTATATATGTATTTTAAACAATAGTAGTACAACTACCATAATTATATATAATACTTATATTATTCACTTATTATTATTATTATTTGAACATAGAACAACATGATAAGCTAGCAGCTATGCATATAGATTCAAAACATATAATATACAGACTCGTATAACTATAACATATGTATATATACAACAGTTCAAGTATATCATTACTTAGTTCTAAACACAACTTTCAATATCATATATATATATATATATAAATGCAGACCCAAAGATGTATAACAAAATACATGCAGACTGAAGATGTATGGACAACACATATGTAGACTATACGTATATAAGCAACTAATTGAATATAAGCTACTCAAAACCATATATAGACTACATATATATACAAACAAATATATATAATATACTATCCTGAACCACATATATACTAACAGACATTATACAACATTAAAAACTTATATACGTTATATATAGACATAACTCACCTATGTAAAATATAACATATATTTGCTACTGTAAAAAAAAAACTATAACACATGACTAACTTATAATATATACGCTGATATATAATAAAATATACACCTTTTTATAAATACTGTAACTTATAACTCATATACATAACTGTACCATTTACATACATAAAGCAACCAGATCCTATACCAAACTAATATATAAAATATCTATACAACAACTTCCAATGACTACTGATATAAACAAAAGCATGTGTTTTACACTTAACATATTATGTAACTCATATAAACCAACTTCATATAAACTGATATATTATATATCTTATATAACTTACTAAATCAAATATACATGTATATATTACTATATTATAAATATACTAATAGAGAATCCACATGCTATAACATACAGCAAAACACATCTAGTGTATATATATATATAATATACGTTCAAAAATATTCATATTAGTACCCTATTCTTATACAAACTTAACATATTATATAACAAATAAGATAGAAACCAACTCATATATACGCGACAGCAAAATAGCTTATATATATTCAACAACAACAAACGAAATATATATATAAAACATTTATAAAACTTTATATACGTATTCAAATACATAATTACCTTAGCCTTTATAAGTCAAGAAGGAGAAGATGGAAAGTAGGTGAGGCCGATGGCTACGTCAAGGCGGAGCTGAGGGTCTCGACATCAGAGTGGGTGGCTGCCGTGGTTTGCCAATGTCGGAGGATAGGAGATATGGGTGGTTGCCAATGTGGCGCCGGCCGATGGAAGGTGGTTCATCCATAGATCTAGGAGGAGAAACTGCATGGCATTACGGCCAGAGGGAGGGCTGCAATATTGACGCGGAGTGAGGGGGAGGCCGGTTGTGCTTGGCGGCAACGTGGAAGCGTGCTCGGCTGGTAGGTGCGGAGTTTGATTATATATTTTCACGTGGATTCTAAGAGAAATGGTAGGCGACAAAAGAAATGAAGGTGAATAGGCTTAGCATACGAAATGAAATATTTTTGTTATATATTTTTGAACTGGAAAAGAAGCAAATGAAATGTATAGCACAAACGAAAAATAAAAGTGAATTTGTGAAAAGTTTAGAGATTTAGAACTGTTAGGAAAAGGGAGAGTCACGAATTAAATTTATGGGTATTGGGAAAATAAAAGGTCTAAAGTTGAATAGTGGGAAACGAAATGAAATGTAACGGTTGGGCTATGATTCAGCTGAATATTTAAGGCAAATTACCTTTGTTTGTACAGCACGTTTCAATTTGAAACCGAAAGAAAGTATAAACTCACAATTTATGGTACGATACGACGCACCGTTTAATCATTTCCGTCGCGTACCGGACCTCAAAGCACATAAATAAATATACCGCTGAGATCAGCACGACGAGGCGATCAAAACGGTATACAAATATCAGTGGTACGATCATCCTATCAAAAGTCGATAATCGGTACAAAAAATGCTGCTATTTTATTGAAAATAAGATAGACGGAGCAATAGCCATCCAAATTTGGAAAAACGAAGATGACGGCTCACTCAGAAGAGGATTTATAAATTTATTGTGTAAAAATATTCAGGTTTGGAAAAGATTTTATTTTCATCAATTTTAACTGTTTTGAATTGAAATGGAATTACACAATAAAAATAAACTTCCATATAATCTGATGAAAATTTACCACCTGCTATGTTTAAATATACGTATTCCAAATATTAAATTTTTATTTCCAAATTTTATTATTTAAAATTTCACCAAAATTCAATTAATTAAATAAATAAAACCACTAAAATTTATAGGTCGTTACATTGACTGAGTACCATTAATCCAAGCTTAATGTACACCCTAGAGGTACAAAATGTACAAAGACGTGAAACGAACATTTTGGTGGGAAAGCATGAAGAGAGAGAGATCTCTATCCTTGTTAGTAGATATGTAAATTGTCAACAAATCAAAAGCGATCAGCAAAAGACTACTCAATTACTTCAACCTCTTGAAATTCCAACATGGAAATGGGACCAAATATCGATGGATTTCACCGACGGCTTATCTTAGGAAAATGAAGGTAATTAGGTTACCATATATCGATTAAACAAAAGCACACGCTTTATCCCAGTAAAGCCAATGAAAACAGTTGCATGTCTTATAGAAATATATATGAGGGAAATAGTTAGATTGCATGGTGTCCCAAGCAGTATGGTCAATGGTCAGGACCCAATCTTTACTAAAAAAAATTGGGAAGCGTTACAAACAGCTTTGGGAGTGAAGCTAAGTATAAGCACCGCTTACAATCTCCAGACTGATAGGCAAACAGAAAGGGTAAATCAAGTGTTGGAAGACCTTCTGGGAGCTTGTATCTTAGATTTAAGAGGTTCATAGAAAACTATCTTCATCTTGTGCAATTCTCCTTAATAACAGTTACCAGACAAGTATTGGCATGGCACCATATGAGGCTTTATATGGTCGTCCACGTAGATGCCCAACATGTTAGATCAAAACTAGAAATCGACTAGTGTTAGGTCCTGATATGGTTTGATAAGCCTTATAAAAGGTAGATTTGAATAGAAAGAAGATGAAATAATCCAAAGCGAACAGAAGGGTTACGTTAATCAAAGATGTAGAATTTGGAATTCTCAGTTGGAGATTTTGTTTTCTCGAAAGTCTCTCCGATGCGAGAATTGGGAAGCTTTGGTTGGGCAGGGAAGTTAGAATCTCGATTTATTGGACCATTTCCCATTCTTGAGTGGGTTGGCCCATTAGCTTATCGTGTTGAGTTGCTTGAAAGGTTGTCCTTTATGCATAGTTTCTTTCACATATCCCATTTATAGAAATATGTGCATGATCTGGAACAGAGTATAGAAACAACTGCCCAGGAAGATTTAAAAGTAAAAGAAAATTTAGCAGTTATCGGACGAACAGTTCAAATCAAGGATCACAATGAGAAGCAATCGAGAAGGAAAATGGTAAGGTTGGTTAAAGTTCAATGGAGTGGTGATGCCAGAGACCGCACATGGGAAACACAAGATAAAATGAGGAAAGCTTATCCTGAGTTTAGGATTAATATATAGCTGCATGTGGTATTGAGATAGTGTATTCACCGCCTATGGTGTGGTCACTTATCATATCATGTATATATTTCCACTTGTCAAATATGTATTCCTTTTTGAGTCAATTTCTTCTTATCCTTAATTTCGACGACGAAGTTCTTTAAGGGGGAAGTATGTAACCACTCGCAAATTCATCACTTTAGAAGTTTTTTGAAATATTCAAATATATGATTAACGTAAATTATAATATTTTGAACAATAAATAAAATTTGGTAACCTTATTTTGAACAAATATTCACAAAAATATATACTTTCGAAGATATATCAATAAAATGACTGAAAATTGTTTAATAAATAAACAGCTTTGCATAGAGTTGGATACAAACCCTGATTTATATGTATGAGTGATAATATATCATAAAATTATTTATTTTATTTTTGAAATGTAAATCCCTTTATGATATCATCAATGATATCACTATTTTGGAATAAATGATTTTTGAAGTTAAATTCAGTTTAAATGATTAAATAATTATTTTAATTGTTAAATAAGCCCTTTTAATTATTATATAATTATAGAAATATTATTGTTAAACTTTATTTATAAACATAAATAAATAAATAAATATATATATATATATATATTAAATAAGAAGTGAAAATATGACCGGAAATCAAAGTCGAAATCCATAACGATACAACGTAGAAAAATTATGCAACGTTGTAAATCATTTGAGATACACATGCTGTGACGCCCCACCTCGAGACCCACATTAACAAAGAGAATTACATAATAATTCTGTCTGCTAGTGCGGAGAATGGGGCTGGTTAAAGGTGACCATCATAGTCTTGCATTAGATAAGAGCTAAGTATGTCGGTTTTGGCACTTATTTCTTTTTTTTTCATTTCATCTCGAGTATTCGACATACTAAATTCCTATCTAATACACTACTATGGTGGCTACAGGATCGATTCAGAAACAAAATATAATAACTACAACAATCACAAGTCACAGAACAGTAACATAGATAATATATACATACACATACATCAAATGTAATACAACCCGTCACAAGTGGTATTCAACCATAATATATATACATACATCCCCATAAGAAAAAAATATACATCACAAGTTCCTAACCAAAAAGACAACTACACAAAACTATGCCATATCCAAGACGATGATAAAGTCCAAAATGTACAGCAGGCTAAGAGTCTAACTACCTAACCTGCAACTCGGTTTGACCCGAGTAATAAATACACAGGTCAAGCTAGCTAGAACTTGATATTAGTAAAAGATGAGAGGAATATAAATGCATAAGGGAATTCTTCCTTTAGATATAAAGGAATGATATACATATGGCTCATTTACAGTGCTATGGTATAGATTCACAAAGGGTTATCGCATAATTAGGTTTAATTCAACATAAGAAATCCATACTCAAGGCATTCAACATAAATGTAAGTACCCATTCAAAATCTATAAGAGAAACTCATCAAAATTTCCATTATGAATATCATGGAACTCAAAAATAAAATTCAAATCTAATGAAAACGTAATCACCCTATATAACATCTCATGTAGTACTAGGCTATCGATGCAACAAAATCTCAAAATGGTGAAATCGTATGAAACTCAGAAAACCCCAGATTGGCCAGATCCCTGATTGCAAAGCTGAAGCAATGCTGCACGTGCTAAACTCTTGTCCAGTGCTATATATAATTTAGGTACCTAACTTGTGGACCCGAAGGTCATACTCGTGGTGACCGAAGTCACATAACTCATGGTGACCGAAGTCACATAACTCGTGGTGACCGAAGTCACATAACTCAGATGACCCGAAGGTCTATTGCACTGGCATACTCATGGATGTGTCACAAACTCTCGAAAAGGTACCCGAAAAGTGTTAACATGCGTCCCATACCACACGTTTGCACTAAACGGTTTACTAATCGCTAGTTAACTCCACATCATAAAATAAAATCTCAACTCTCAGAAATCTCATAATACTCATATATCTTGCCTCGTATCATCGGTAAGTGCAAATAAATCTCATAATAGTTTCTCATAAACCATAATTCCCGATAAGGGAAATCTCATCTCAAGACTTGCCTCGTCTCATCGGTGAGTAAAACCACATTTCTCATCGATTATTACTCCTATAATAGGAGATCTCGAACGTCTCAACTCGCCAAATATTGGCTAAATCAGATAAATCCTATAATAGGAATTATAAATCTCAATTATCAACTCAAAACAATATACTCAAGAGGTTTCGACCATACGTGTAACGATATGATTTTTCGACTCTCGAAAGTCGACATTAATACGTCCACTGTATCAAATGCCGCGCAATCGAATGCCGGAAAACCGAACCATTAGGGTTAAAAAGAAGAGGTAGAAGAAGTCATAAGAAAAATAAAGAAGAAGAAACAGAAACAGAAACAATATCAGAATCTCACATTCACAGCGGAACAATATATAATAGATAATCACTAGTCTTTTAAGCAAAGAACTATATCAGTTTATACAATACAACACTGGGAGTCAATATACAACTCAATACAACAATGGAAAGTTATATAAACTTGTCCTCACATAGAATACACAGCGGAATAAATAAACAAGTACGGTAGTACGCCTCACCATCCAGCTCATCTCCAAAGCCCCAGAATATCCAGAATATCCTGATAATATAACTCTAGGCTGCCTGTGTGGAAAATTATGGGCACCCAGAGTTTAGAAAGGGAACAATAAACTCCAGGTCAGTCATGGTGACTGGTATGAGATCGTAAAACAATTATTTTCACAAAGGAAATAAAACCAATTCGCAATGCTTTTGGAAAATGAAACTACCACAAGGCCTCCCGCCACACACACAATGCAAACGCAGAATTGGAGGAGATTTCACCTTATGATAGTCAAAGATGCTTACTACGCAAAATCATTGGATATTATTATTAATGTCTAGTGTGGAAAACATTTCGAAAGTATAATATTAATCTTAGCCAGCATAGGCATTCCGCACTTATGCCTACTATAGCTACTATATTCAATAGCAGGTTACCGCCACATTCCATAGCAGGTTATACAACTAAAACCGTACTAGGTTCGTATTGTTTATTTGGATTTCCAACAAATGGCCAAGAATAGGAACTTCCTTACACCGAAATGGAAACGCCTCTGGAAAGACGCCCCGAGAACCTAACCGGATCTCTGCAAACACAAGGCCGACGCTACCTCACGCTGTACAGCTGTAACTAGGTAACTAACATACTGGCGCTACCTCACGCTGTACAGCTGTAACTAGGTAACTAACACACAAGTATGCCATCCCCCGGTCGTTACCGACCTTTATCCGAGGATCCTCAACCACAAAGCAACAACCACAAAGTATAATAAATTTGCAGCATCAACATAGGTAAAATATCTGGGCTCCATACCATGATATCACCTTTTATCCAGAAGGAAATGACATACCCTAGGGGCGCGACCCCTAAAACCTTGCCGCAACATTCCTGTTTCGACCATTACCGGGTTGTGAGGCTCGACGAAGTCTCATCCACAAAGCTATTCTTTTTCACAAAGCCATGCTTTGATCAACAAATGATCAACAACACTTCGTATGCCACATTACCAAATTGGGAATGCATCACTAGTAACCATCAACTACATAACCTCTGAGCTCGTACGTCTCAGAGAAGGGTGTTAAGCTAAGAGAATAAATTCTCCACCACCAACAGAAATTTATTTGATAGAAACCAACTTTACATCTCAAAGTGTAACGTTAGACACACATCCATACAAGTCCGTTCCGGGATCGAACGGAACCGAAGGCACTTCCAAAGAAGCCCTTGCAATCCGGGTATTCACTAATCACGTCCGGACTTCCCATCACAAGAAGAGTGATATAAATCCATATACCGGAGCAACTCGGTGCAGAGACATTCGACAGGTTGTCCTTTCATTTTCGAAAATACCCGGTCTTCACACCGGTCTTCAAATGTTATCCATTCACGACGTATCACTATTCGGAATGGGTTATATGGCACAAAGTCCTCTCCCGGCTTAACCGAATAATGAGCATTTTTTTAAAACAAATCATGTGTCATTTCAAAGGCAAATATTGATAGTCGGTTATTTAACTATCAACAACATTCACAAAAATCAACCAATTTAAATAATTTTCCCAAATTATTAAATTTCAAAATATCTTCACAAGATATATATTTTCCACACTTCATCACTTTGAAAACAAATTTCAAATCAATTTTTTACTCGCGGAATAAAATTCCCGATATTATTTATTTTCACCTTTCCTTTACAAATTCCATTGTGAATGTAAATTTCCAAATATTCACTTTCAACACCAAATCAATTACAAATTGATTTCTAAGTTTATTTCCAAATACCAAATCATTTGCAAATCGATTCCCAAATTTATTTCAACACAAATCAATTACAAATTGATTTCAAAATTTACTTCAACACAAAATCCATTTTAATTCAACACCAAATAAATTTTTCATATTGATTTCCCAAAGATTTATTTTCAAATACCAAATCAATTACAAATTGGATTTCAAACAAATTTATCACCTTTTTAAAATAAATTCCTTAATCTTTTCCAAACCATTTAAAATTCCATTTTCAATAAATTTTCCAACTTTCGAATAATACTATTCAAAATCCGTTTATAAAGATCTTTTCCCATATTTTGCAAATAATTCGATAAGATTTCGAAAAAACAATTTTTCTTTTAAATTCCTTCTTTTAAATTCAACTAATTCTTTCAAAAGAAATTTACTTAAAATTTCCAACTTTAATTTCAGAAATCCAATTTTTTAATTTATTTCTGGTATCCAACGATACCAAAAATACATTCGGCTAAATTTTAGCCTTCAACACATTCAATCACAAATATAATCATTCACAGATTAATCACACAGTATATGAAACAAATTCATACCACATATGAAACAAATTCATAAAATTTGAGGAATCCAGTTGGATCCCTCCAACCTGTTTCCCTGCATCCATAGATGTTAGCACAATACCAATTCCACTTCGAGGTGGAATATCGCGGTATATGGGATTTATAAAATATCATCCGCTATTATGCGGCGCATAGGGACTCATCCACTATATGATGTGGGAAATCAACAACTCCAATATATATATATATATTCCAATATATATATATATTGCTATATACTACTATATATATACTATCACAATCCAAACAGTTAATCAACCAATAACTGCCATTCAATTTTCATTTGAGTTAGAAGATCTCACCTTTGCTTTTATTTTGCAATCCATTTCCATTCCAAATTGTTTACTCGATTTATTGACCTTGTAAACAATGTATACAATTTATTAATATTTGAGATAAATTGAACAATTCAAGTTGCCATTTTATCATTTTAATTCAATTAATTACTTCAATTTTAAACTAGTGATTTAACTTTAAATAAATTCTCCTTTTTAAATAAAATCCTTTAGTAATTAAAATAAATTTCTGTCTGCATAAAGATTATTATAGTAAACATTTATATAAATTCCTATATTTATATTTTTCTCTGTTCCCAAATATACTTATATTCACTGTCTCTATTTTCTCTGTTTTACGATCAACAACATTTTTTCTCAAAATTATTATGCAATAATATAGGCTAAAGATTACCTCGGAACCCCTATCAACCTCTGCCCAAAACGGTCACGGCGAACTCAACTAATATCGCCACCACTTGTCTCGGCTGCCGCATTCCCCATCTCAAATCGAGCTCGCAACCATGTCGCTCGACTTCGACAGATGCTTCGCGAATCACCACGCGCTCCCCTCCAGACGAAATCGAAGCCGCCGACCTCCTCAAATCGCCAATCGACGAACACTTGCCACGTCTCAAAACCTGACGCAGCAGCGGAATAACAAAACGATGATTCTGTGAAAAGTAGCAATCGATGGAATATAGAATACTGAATGGCCCAAATTCGTTGATCCGAAGATATCGAATTCTAGCTATCTTCGTCACGTTGATAGCGCACTATACCGTGAAAGAAGATCTTCAATTCTTCAAGCATTGATCAAGCGCACTTGATATTGCGAATCAGCTTCAGCAATCGTTGAATCGAGCGCACTTGATTAACCGAAAGTGGAGATAGGAGATTACACTCAACTACCAATTTGGTGAAAGCACAAAGCTAACAAACAAAAGTTTTTATTCAAATCAACTCCCTATTACAAATGGCACCACCGGCCTATTTATAGAAGTTACAACTCACGCAATACAAAAATGCACAACACTTAGGTCGTATACGACCTAACTACTCACGACTTAAGAAATATACAACATATTACAACACTATATCACGACATATGATTTAAAACCTAACGACTTATCAATGCTCACGAGTTAACAGGTGTCGCGACTCACGACTCAACAATATCACGACTCAACAACAAACGACTTAACATTGCCACGACCTAAAATTCAGCGACTCAAGAGAAAAACTGCTGCATCACATCACGTGACCTAACTAGGTCGTAGGTCGTACGCGACTTATCTTAGGTCGTGAGCTCCCTTCTTCAGCATACTCATTAGGTCGTAGACGACCTAAAACACATTCCTTAGGTCATAGCCGACTTAAGCCTTGCGCATTCTCAACTCGTGCTGCTACTTTGTTATCTCATGGTGCTCCTCCTGTAGCCTTAGATCGTACACGATCTAAAGATCCCGAACGACTTAAGCCCTTGTTAGGTCATAAACGATCTGAAACGTGTTCCTTAGGTCGTGGCCGACCTAACTCCTCTTTCTTAGGTCGTGACTGACCTGAACCTAGTGATTCCTTAGGTCATGCTGCATCATCCTCTCCGGGTTGAGAAAAATTCGTCCTCGAATTTGTAATCTCTTCTTCATCAGCTTGTTCATTCCCATAATAAGGTACGAGATGCTTAACATTGAATACGTCAGACGTGTACACATCCTACGGCAGCTTCAACTTATAAGCATTTTCATTAATCCGTTTCACGACTTCTACATGACCAATTTTTCTGGCTTTCAACTTGTTATAAGCACCCACTGGAAAACGGTCCTTTGTTAACACAGCATATACCAAATCTCCTTCATTAAACTCAACACTTCTTCGCTTCAGATCTGCAGAGCGTTTATACTTCTCATTCGCCTTCTCCAATCGTTCCTGGACGATTTTATGACATTCAGTCAACCCCTCAACAAAATCACCAGCTCGTTTAACCGTCCCCTTTGGTTATGGTACTACCGTTAAATCCAACGGTCCCTTGGGCAAACTAGAATATACAACCTGAAATGGGCTGAATCCAGTACTCCGGTTCACTGCATGGTTATGAGCAAATTCTGCTTGACATAGCTTCATATCCCAACTCTTCATATTGTCTTGCATAAGACATCTCAACAAATTCCCCAATGATCTGTTCACAACTTCGGTCTGTCCATCTGTCTGCGGATGATAAGCGCTACTAAAGTTCAATTTCGTTCCCATCATCTTCCACAAACTTAGCCAGAAATGATCTATAATCTAGTATCCCTGTCTGAAACAATCGATTTAGGTAGCCCATGCAATCGATATACCTCCTTAAAGAATAACTGAGCCACTCGGACGGCATCCACTGTCTTCTTACATGCGATGAAATGTGCCATTTTAGAAAACCTGTCCACCACAACGAATATAGAATCATTTCCCCTTTGAGTTCTAGGCAAACCCAAAACAAAATCCATACTGATATCAACCCATGGTCTAATCGGCACGGGTAACGGCATATATAATCCCACATTCGTCGCTGTACCCTTGGAAACTTGGCAAATATGGCACCTCTCCACAAATTTTCCAACTTCCCGCTTCATTGACGGCCAATAATAAGATTGAGAAATCAATTGTAAAGTACGATCTCTGCCCACATGTCCTTCCTCATGCAATTCCTTTATAATCTTCATACGTAAGCTGCACTCCGGTATACATAATCGATTTCCCTTAAAAAGAAAACCATCTACCATAACAAACTCATCCGTTTTTCCCTCCTTGACTTCAACAAAAAACTTCGCAAAGTAAGGATCATCGACAAATAACTCTGGCAACACATCAAACCCTGTCACTTCAACCTTCATTGTAGTCAACACATGATTTCTTCTGCTCAATGCATCTGCCACTCTGTTCGTAATTCCCGATTTATGCTTCACCACAAATGTAAATTATTGTAAATATGCAATCCACGAAGCATGCCTGGCAGCAATCTTGTCCTGTGCCTGCATATGCTTCAATGCCTCATGATCAGTATATAAAACAAATTCTTTATGAAACAAATAATGTCTCCAATGTTTGATAGCTTGCACAATAGCATAAAATTCCATATCATATGTACTATATCTCATCTTTGCTCCCGATAGCTTCTCACTGAAATATGCAATAGGACGACCTTTCTGACTCAATACCCCTCCAATCCCAACCTTTGATGCATCAGTATGTAATTCAAACAATAACTGAAAATTCGGCAACACTAGGATCGGTACTGTCATCAAAAGTTCCTTGGTTCTCTCAAAAGCAAATCCTGCTTCCTCCGACCATAAAAATTGCTTCCCTTTCATACAATCAGTTACTGGTGCCATCATGCTACTAAAGTGTGGAATGAATCTTTGGTAGAATGATGCCAAACCATGAAAGCTTCTAACTTCTGTAATCGTCCTGGGTTGTGGCCAATTTCTGATTGCTTCAACTTTATTCTGATCCACCTGTATACCTCCTCCCGATATAACATATCCCAAAAATAAAACACTATGCGTTATGAACACGCATTTCTTCGTTGCAGCATAAAATTGTTCCTGTCGCAGTACCATCAACACTTCTCTCAGATGTTGCACGTGTTCTTCTGAGCTTCTACTATATATCAGTATGTCATCAAAATACACCACTACAAACTTCCCAATGAATGGTCTAAAAATCTAATTCATCACCCGCATGAATGTACTCGGTGCATTCGAAAGACCAAACGACATGACCAGCCATTCATATAATCCTTCTCTCGTCTTGAATGCTGTCTTCCATTCATCCCCTGGTCTTATACGAATTTGATGATATCCGCTTTTCAAATCAATCTTCGAAAAGATAGTATCCCCACTCAACTGATCTAACAAATCATCAAGTCTCGGCATTGGAAATCTGTATCTCATAGTAATCTTATTTAGTGCTCGACTATCAGTGCACATCCTCCACGTTCCATCCTTCTTTGGTACTAACAAAGCTGGCACCGTACAAGGACTTAAACTTTCCTTTACATGCCCCTGTTCAAGAAATTCTTCCACTTGCCTTCTCAACTCCTCATGTTCTTTTGGACTCATTCTGTAGTGTGGTCTATGTGGCAACACAGCTCCTGGAACAAGATCAATTTGATGTTGAATGTCTCTCAACGGTGGTAACTCCGTTGGTAGATTCTCAGGAAATACATCGTCAAATTCTTCCAGCACCGGTTTTACTTCTTCAGGAATCTCAACCATTTCATGACTCTCACGTCCAATCAACAAGAATACTTCAGGCTCCTTTCTACCTCCTTAACAAACTCCTTTAATGATAACAAAGTTTTCAACTCTTCAATCTCCTCCAACTTATTTTCTTCTTGTTGTCGCTTCTTAGGAATCAAAGTGATTTTAGTTCCTTCAAACATAAAATGGTAACTGTTAGTACGTCCATCATGTTGCACCGCCCTATCATACTGCCATGGCCTCCCCAGCAATAGATGACATACGTCCATGTCCACAACATCACACCAAATTTCATCCTTGTATTTCTTCCCAATTGAAAAATTAACACAAGCTCTTCGTCCAACTTTCACCTCCCCATCTTTCCTCAACCAAGCTAACTTGTACGGTTTCAGATGCTTCTCTGTCTTCAATGATAACTTCTTCACAGCTTCTATAGAGATAATATTATCATAGCTCCCCGCATCAATAACAAACTTGCAAACTCTTCCTAAGATAGTACATGTTGATTGAAAGATGTTACTCCTCAACCAGCTAGTTTCCTCCTCCTGTTTTGGTGTTAAACACGACCTCTTCATCATTAATGAATACCCTTCATCTCCTGACACATTCTCTTCCTCCTCATCATGCAGTGAATTAGAACAGTCAGCCTCTACCTCATCTTCCTCTACCTCAGCAATCATAGTTCTCTTCTTCGGTTTTGGACATTCGCTGCTCTTGTGACCCACTTCTTGACAGTTATAGCATTTGAAATTAGTGTTGGCCTTTGGCTTAGCCACTTCATGAACAACTGGTTTACTCGATGCTTTAGGAATATTAGAACTATTACCCGCTCCTTTGTTCTGCCCCGTAAAACTTGGAAACACACCTCCCCCACGTCTTCCTTGTTTCTCCCAAGCCAATGCCTTTTGATGTGCTTCGGCCATAGATTTGGGGTCGAACATGTTCACCATATCTTGGATCTGTGCTCTAAGTCCACCGACAAACCTCGCAGTCAATTGTTCTTCTCTTTCCATGATATCATTTCGAGCAATTAACTGGTAGAACTCATCTGCATAATCAACAACCATCTTCGTTCCTTGCCTCAAGTTCTGTAATCTCTGATACATTAGTGACTGGTATTTATAGGGCAAGAACGTAGCCTTCATCAGTTTCTTCATCTTTTCCCAAGCAACAATTTTTGACTTCCCCATCCGTTCTCTAGTAAGTTTAGTTTGCTGCCACCATGCCATAGCTCTCCCCCGTAACCTAGTAGCAACCAACTTCACTTTTCGATCCTCCGGAACCTCCTTGAAGTCAAATATTTCTTCAACATAAGCTAACCAATCAAGAAACTCCTCGGCTTGCATACCTCCTTTGAACTCTGGTATTTCAGTCTTCATCCCAGACTCCCACTTGTGATCATACTCCGACTGATTTCTTCCTCGTCCACGTCCTCGTCCATGAACACTACCACCATCATACTCCTCTTCAAAATCTGATGTATATCGATGTCGATCCTGACCACCAACATCTCTACTACCATCACGTCTTCCACCAACATCCCTTCTATCTACATTCCTCCGTTCTCGATCATTCACATTCCTATCATGTCTTCGATCATCATCATCTCTATAACAATCTCGACTCACACTTCTATGATCGTTATCAACACTTCTCTCCCGATTGGAATGTGGTGAGACTCTACTTCCCCCATGGTTAGATTCAGGTGAAACCCTTCTCCGATTTTGATTCATCTCCAACATTATCTTCTCTAATCGTCCAATCCCTTCATTAAGCTTTTCACTAAAGTTTTCATTAATTCATTGCTCCATCTCATCAGCTTCTTCTCTTCTATACAAAGCTTCTACGTTCTAATGGCGATTAGCTCTTCTCGGCGGCATGGTTGATTCTTCAAAACTTTGACTTTTGGCCTTGAACAAACAAATGAACAAATGATACCAAATGATACACTTTCAATCTACTCTCGGCTCCAACTCCAAATTTCAAACACCTTTCGAACTTAGATCCAAAATGATATGGATCGAAAACTCCAACCTCGTTGCAATTTCGCGATGAACACTTTGAACAACAAGCTTCTCTGAATGATACAAATTCGATCTCCAACACTTCTACTTAGCTCGGATTAACACTTCAAGCTCGGCTAACACTTCAACTTGAAATTCTCGGCTCCAAGACTCGATTTAGCTATGATTGGCTAAAACAAGCTCTGATACCAAATGACGCAGCAGCGGAATAACAAAACGATGATTCTGTGAAAAGTAGCAATCGATGGAATGAAGAATACTGAATGGCCCAAATTCGTTGATTCGAAGATACCGAATTCTAGCTATCTTCGTCACGTTGATAGTGCACTATACCGTGAAAGAAGATCTTCAATTCTTCAAGCGTTGATCAAGCGCACTTGATACCGCGAATCGGCTTCAGCAATCGTTGAATCGAGCGCACTCGATTAACCGAAAGTGGAGATAGGAGATTACACTCAACTACCAATTTGGTGAAAGCACCAAGCTAACAAACAAATTTTTTTATTCAAATCAACTCCCTATTACAAATGGCACCACCGGCCTATTTATAGAAGTTACAACTCACGCAATACAAAAATGCACAACACTTAGGTCGTATACGACCTAACTACTCACGACTTAAGAAATATACAACATATTACAACACAATATCACGACATACAATTTAAAACCTAATGACTTATCAATGCTCACGAGTTAACAGGTGTCGCGACTCACGACTCAACAGTATCACGACTCAACAACAAACGACTTAACATTGCCACGACCTAAAATTCAACGACTCAAGAGAAAAACTGCTGCATCACGTCACGCGACCTAACTAGGTCGTAGGTCGTACGCGACTTATCTTAGGTCGTGAGCTCCCTTCTTCAGCATACTCGTTAGGTCGTAGACGACCTAAAACACTTTCCTTAGGTCGTAGCCGACTTAAGCCTTGCGCATTCTCAACTCGTGCTGCTACTTTGTTATCTCGTGGTGCACCTCCTGTAGCCTTAGATCGTACACGATCTAAAGATCCCGAATGACTTAAGCCCTTGTTAGGTCGTAAACGGTCTGAAACATGTTCCTTAGGTCGTGGCCGACCTAACTCCTCTTTCTTAGGTCGTGACCGACCTGAACCTAGTGATTCCTTAGGTCGTGCTGCATCAAAACCCTAGTCCAGATCAAGGCCGCTATTCATGAAAGCTTGAAACGAGCTCGCGATTCGATTGAAACGAATACTTCACTCCCCTTTTTTTTCGTTTTGATGCTTAGAAGAGGCCGAATCGATTGGTTTTGAAATTTCGAACAGAGTTGTAAAAATAGAAGGGGGGAAAACTCGCGTTATATCCTGGTCTTCATTCGCCATTTTTCTTCTCAAGTGATTTTCGAAACTGTTTTTTTTTTGCATTTGAACGGGGGAAAGACTTGATATTTTTTTTAGTTTCGCTTGGTTATTTGAACGCAATGGAGAGGAGACAAGAGAACATGATTAAGCAGAGAGTAGGTCGACTTTCTCAGGAGTAGGATGGCTGAGTGGAAAGGAATCTCAGCTATTGACTTTAGATATATAAATATATTTTAATTTAAATTCAAATTCGAATCAACTTGAAAACGAAGTCAAAAATTCCGACTTCCTATCAAGGCGTGCTGCTAGGCGTTTGTAAGGTAATACCCCTATTCCGAATGCAATGGAAAAGGTTTCGAGTCCAAATTCGATCGTATGGAGAGAATAGCTTTTTGGACCAGTTATTAAATTAAATTTCGATATAAATTTCAGCGCGTTTGCTTATCGTACGGCCAAACGATCACTCCAAACATTACAAAAATTGAAATCCGATAATAATACAATATTATGGACCCAATGGAACTGGTTTCATCGAATTCCGAGACTGTGCCTCGGAACGCTATTTTTAAATATCGGTTTAAACAATAAAATTCAAAACTGAACAAAACAGTTTCAAATTCAATTATGAAAGTTCCATTACCTTAAGTATTATAAATATGAATTTTCTAAGCCTTGAAAATATTTTTAACAAGTTGAAAACTGAAGATACAATATTTTACCCAGTTTCAATAATTAAATTCAATAATTAAATCACCAAATTCATTCTGATATTTGAATTTCAAATTAAAATGACTTCCAGATATTTAAAATCAATTAAATATCCTGTTTTCCAATGTAAAAAATTCAGGGTCGTTACAATCTTCCCCCATTAAAAGAATTTCGTCCCGAAATTACAAGTTAAGAAGAATGATCTAATCCCCGTTTATCATTTTACCAAAACCAAACAGTTTTATCAAATTTTCAAACCAATCTTCTTATTAAAGACACTATCATTTCAACTACTGTACAAACTCAACCATAAGTTCCAAATAATATGGTTTTCTTAACAATTCAAATTTCACTTCAAATTCAAATTTTTGGATTCAAAATTTTCTCAAAATTTTCTAACTCTCTAAATTTTCGAATTTTTTTGCCAGTGTCTCCTTTGCGCAGCTAGCTCGGTACAACTACAAAATGTCCCTACGGACTCCTAAATTCGAATAGAAAACAAAATGCCAAGTGGCAAAATACAAAACCCAGTCAAATTACTGAAATTCAAACACATACCTTTTGTTGAGAAATTCCAAATTTCATCTTCGAAATCAAAAATCCAATTCCATTTTCCTTAGCCTTTATAATCCCTGTATACTTTAATTAACAACAATGGCCAAATTCACTTATTGGGTTCCCAATACCCATTTACTTAAGAATTTCATTCGTTATTTCTTAAGTTTAATATAAGCATTAACATACTTCTTATATTTATTTACTTCACAAACAAAGTTATATATTCATTTCCATTCAACTTTGTATTTTCAATTCCATTTGAATTCAATTTACAATTTCAATTCTATTTGAATTCATTTTATCTTCAAACTCCGAATATTGAACTTTATCAATTATCTTTCACTCACAACTGATTCATCTCATTGTCTAAATTAGTTTCATTTACTATTTTTTTTAATACTCTGCTTCATTTGATCCAATTTGACAAATTTTCCGTTAACAAAAATTTTCCAATTTTTTTCAAAAAATTTTCTAACTCCCAAAATTTTCAGAAAATTTTAGCGGAGTCTCCTTTGTACGGAGGAGCTTTTGCAATTTGACAAAAGATATAAATATATATACATCGACCCACTTGGTCGGAAAAGCAGAAAAATAGTTCATATTTCCTATTTTTATTGCGTAGGCGTACCTTTATTAGCATTTTAAGCAAAGCGGCTTATTTATTTAGCTATTGTGCAACCCAAAATGCAGCCAAACGGCTCCCAAAATCCTGCACTTACTCAGTTTAAACACGTAAGTGACATATATAGGAAATCTATTAACATTTTACTTATTTTCAATAGCAAACACATAGTTTTCATAAGCAATGCATTCAAAATAAATTCCATTAGCAATTTATATGGTTTCGATACAAATTAAATTGCTTTCATCTAATTCACATACCATTTCTATTCAATTCAAGTGATTTACATTTCATATTCACAAAACCATTCGATTTGTTTAAAACCATTGTACAAAACTCGACAATAACAATGCAAATATTTATATACACTTCTTGTATTTATTTTCACTTCATTACCGAAGTTATATATTTATCACTATTCAATTTCACATTTCCAACTCATTAATCAACTAAGTTTTCATTCAAACCATTTCAAAGTTTCACTTAAATCGAGTTATTGTCCAATATTTACTTAAGTTATTTCAATTCAAAACTCAAGTTTATCATTTATTTTTCTCTTCCTCATAAACAATTTCCAATTTATTTTCTTTGATTGGTTTTCATTTATCAAATCTATTCCATTTACTAATTTAATTCAATTAGTACATTCATATATTCATTTTAAACTTCAAATTTTCATATTCAATTCGTCCTGAATTCACTTTATCAATAACAAGGAAATTTCAATTTATTTCTACTACTTACTTGAATTTATATGCAAATTCAAACCTATTTTTAAATTTAGCTCACAACTCAACTTTAATTTAACCAATTCAACTTCCAATTCATTATTTCATGAATTAATAGGTTATCAAGTTAGTTCACTTGAATTCAATCCATTTCATTTTATTTTTCCAAGTTTGGATTTTTATTCAACTTGATTCAAATCAAATCTCATTACATTTTTCAATCCTAGTTCATTTATTTACAAATGTAGCTTCATTTGTTCATTCACAAATTCATTCCTTTTCAATTTGAATCTTATTCCAATCAAATTTCAAATATTTTATAAGTCTTCAACTTATTTACATTCCATAACAATTTAAAGAAATTCCAGAGTCTGTTAAACAACATTTCAAAACTAACATTGAAATTTCAATCCAAATTCTTTAATTCGTATTTCAAAAATTACTCTGGCACTTTATTTCAATTTATAAAACTCATTTATAAATTCACATTACCAATTTCATTAACGAATTTATTTCAAATATCTTCTTGGAATTCTATTCCAAATTATAAATCACATTTACAATTTATATTAACAAATCCCATTCATATATGAATTCATTTCCTTATCTTTCAATTCATATTTATAAATTTCATTTGTTAAATGAATTTATCTCCAAATCTTTGGTTATACCATTATTTCTTGTTCAATTTCCATATAATAATGATATTATTTCAATATTATCACTTCCTCACAACCAAGCATCCATATACTATAATAATTCATAGAAAAATCATTTCTTTTCTATAAAAAATAGTTTTGGGAAAAATTATTTCATTTACCCCATTTAAAACAATACTGTGTCAGTTTATCTTGTTTAAGAGTTTAGAAACCACAATCGATTTCAGTTGGCGAGACTGCACCGACAAGAATCTATAAACAATCAACCAATAAGTCAACATAATACAAAACAATTTTTCATATTCACCGACAAATACGCGCTCATATCTATTATTACACTCACACTCATTCTAGAGTACTACTGACTCTATCTCTAATGAGGAACACCCAACAGAGCCAGGGTTATCGCTTAACCAACAGCTCTGATACCACATGTAACGATACGATTTTTCGATGCTCGAAAGTCGACATTAATACGTCCACCGTATCAAATGCCATGCAATCGAATGCCGGAAAACCGAACCATTAGGGTTAAAAAGAAGAGGTAGAAGAAGAGAGAAGAAAAATAAAGAAGAAGAAACAGAAACAGAAACAATATCAGAATCTCACATTTGCAGTGGAACAATATATAATAGATAATCACTAGTCTTTTAAACAAAGAACTATATCAGTTTATACAATACAACACTAAGAGTCAATATACAACTCAATACAACAATGGACAGTTATATAAACTTGTCCTCACACAGAATACACAGCAGAATAAATAAACAAGTACGGTAGTACGCCTCGCTATCCAGCTCATCTCCAAAGCTCCAGAATATCCAGAATATCCTGATAATATAACTCTAGGCTGCCCGTGTGGAAAATTATGGGCACCTAGAGTTTAGAAAGGGAACAATAAACTCCAGGTCAGTCATGGTGACTGGTGTGAGATCGTAAAACAGTTATTTTCACAAAGGAAATAAAACCAATTCACAATGCTTTTGGAAAATGAAACTACCATAAGGCCTCCCGCCACACACACAATGCAAACGCAGAATTGGAGGAGATTTCTCCTTATGATAGTCAAAGATGCTTACTACGCAAAATCATTGGATATTATAATTAATGTCTAGTGTGGAAAACATTTTGAAAGTATAATATTAATCTTAGCCAGCATAGGCATTCCGCACTTATGCCTACTATAGCTACTATATTCAATAACAGGTTACCACCACATTCCATAGCAGGTTATACAACTAAAACCGTACTAGGTTTGTATTGTTTCTTTGGATTTCCAACAAATGGTCAGGCAAATGAACTTCCTTACACCGAAATGGAAACGCCTCTGGAAAGACGCCCCGAGAACCTAACCGGATCTCTGCAAACACAAGGCTAACGCTACCTCATGCTTTACAGCTGTAACTAACAAACACATTGGCGCTACCTCACGTTGTACAACTATAACTAGGTAACTAAAACACAAGTATGCCATCCCCCGGTCATTACCGACCTTTATCCGAGGATCCTCAACTATAAAGCAACAACCACAAAGTATAATAAATTTGCAGCATCAACATAGGTAAAAAATCTGGGCTTCATACCATGATATCACCTTTTATACAGAAGGAAATGACATACCTTAGGGGCGCGACCCCTAAAACCTTGCCGCAACATTCCTGTTTCGACCATTACCGGGTTGTGAGGCTCGACGAAGTCTCGTCCACAAAGCTACGCTTTTTCACAAAGCCATGCTTTGATCAACAAATGATCAACAACACTTCGTATGCCACATTACCAAATTGGGAATGTATCACTAGTAACCATCAACTACATAACCTCTGAGCTCGTACGTCTCATAGAAGGGTGTTAAGCTAAGAGAATAAATTCTCCGCCACCAACAGAAATGTATTTGATAAAAACCAGCTTTACATCTTAAAGTGTAACGTTAGACACACATCCATACAAGTCCGTTCCAGGATCGAACGGAACCGAAGGCACTTCCAAAGAAGCCCTTGCAATCCGGGTATTCACTAATCACGTCCGGACTTCCCATCACAAGAAGAGTGATATAAATCCCTATACCGAAGCAACTCGGTGCAGAGACATTCGACAGGTTGTCCTTTCATTTTCGAAAATACCCGGTCTTCACACCGGTCTTCAAACGTTATCCATTCACGACGTATCACTATTCGGAATGGCTTATATGACACAAAGTCCTCTCCTGGCTTAACCGAATAATGAGCGTTTGTTTTAAAACAAATCAAGTGCCATTTCAAAGGCAAATATTGATAGTCGGTTATTTAACTATCAACAACATTCACAAAAATCAACCATTTTAAATAATTTTCCCAAATTATTAAATTTCAAAATATCTTCACAAGATATATATTTTCCACACTTCATCACTTTGAAAACAAATTTCAAATCAATTTTTTACTCGCGGAATAAAATTCCCGATATTATTTATTTTCACCTTTCCTTTACAAATTCCATTATGAATGTAAATTTCCAAATATTCACTTTCAACACCAAATCAATTACAAATTGATTTTTAAGTTTATTTCCAAATACCAAATCATTTGCAAATCGATTCCCAAATTTATTTCAACATAAATCAATTACAATTTGATTTCAAAATTCACTTCAACACAAAATCCATTTTAATTCAACACCAAATAAATTTTTCATATCGATTTCCCAAAGATTTATTTTCAAATACCAAATCAATTACAAATTGGATTTCAAATAAATTTATCACCTTTTTAAAATAAATTCCTTAATCTTATCCAAACCATTTAAAATTCCATTTTCAATAAATTTTCCAACTTTCGAATAATACTTTTCAAAATCCATTTATAAAGATCTTTTCCATATTTTTAAAATAATTCGATAAGATTTCGAAAAATCAATTTTTCTTTTAAATTCCATCTTTTAAATTCAACCAATTCTTTCAAAAGAAATTTACTTAAAATTTCCAACTTTAATTTCAAAAATCCAATTTTTAAATTTATTTCTGGTATCCAACGATACCAAAAATACATTCGGCTAAATTTTAGCCTTCAACACATTCAATCTCAAATATAATCATTCATAGATTAATCACACAGCATATGAAACAAATTCATACCACATATGAAACAAATTCATAAAATTTGAGGAATCCAGTTGGATCCCTCCAACCTGTTTCCCTGCATCCACAGATGTTAGCACAATACCAATTCCACTTCGAGGTGGAATATCGCGGTATATGGGATTTATAAAATATCATCCGCTATTATGCGGCGCATAGGGTCTCATCCACTATATGATGTGGGAAATAACCAACTCCAATATATATATTCCAATATATATATATATATTGCTATATACTACTATATATATACTATCACAATCCAAATAGTTAATTAATCAATAACTGCAATTCAATTTTCATTTGAGTGTGAAGATCTCACCTTTGCTTTTATTTTACAATCCATTTCCATTCCAGATTGTTTACTCGATTTATTGACCTTGTAAACAATGTATACAATTTATTAATATTTGAGATAAATTGAACAATTCAAGTTGCCATTTTATCATTTTAATTCAATTAATTACTTCAATTTTAAACTAGTGATTTAACTTTAAATAGAATTTCCTTTTTAAATAAAATCCTTTAGTAACTAAAATAAATTTCTGTCTGCATAAATATTATTATAGTAAACATTTATATAAATTCCTATATTTATATTTTTCCCTGTTCCCAAATATACTTATATTCACTGTCTCTATTTTCTCTGTTTTACAATCAACAACATTTTTTCTCAAAATTATTATGCAATAATATAGGCTAAAGATTACCTCGGAACCCCTATTATCCTCTTCCCAAAACGGTCACGACGAACTCAACTAATATCGCCACCACTTGTCTTGGCTGCCGCATTCCCCATCTCAAATCGAGCTCGCAACCATGTCGCTCGACTTCGACAGATGCTTCGCGAATCACCACGCGCTCCCCTCCAGATGAAATCGAAGCCGCCGACCTCCTCAAATCATCAATCTACGAACACTTGCCACGTCTCAAAACCCTAGTCCAGATCGAGGCCGCTATTCATGAAAGCTTGAAACGAGCTCGCGATTCGATTGAAACGAATACTTCACTCCCTTTTTTTTCGTTTGGATGCTTAGAAGAGGCCGAATCGATTGGTTTTGAAATTTGGAACAGAGTTGTAAAAATAGAAGGGGGGAAAACTCGCGTTTTATCCTGGTCTTCATTCGCCATTTTTCTTCTCAAGTGATTTTCGAAACTGTTTTTTTTGCATTTGAACGGGGGAAAGACTTGATTTTTTTTAGTTTTGTTTGGCTATTTGAATGCAATGGAGAGGAGACAAGAGAACGTGATTAAGCAGAGAGTAGGTCGACTTGCTCAGGAGTAGGATGGCTGAGTTGAAAGGAATCTCAGCTATTGACTTTAGATATATAAATATATTTTTAATTTAAATTCAAATTCGAATCAACTCGAAAACGAAGTCAAAAATTCCGACTTCCTATCAAGGCATGCCGCTAGGCGTTTGTAAGGTAATACCCCTATTCTGAATGCAATGGAAAAGGTTTCGAGTCTAAATTCGATCGTATGGAGAAAATAGCTTTTTGGACCAATTATTAATTTAAATTTCGATATAAATTTCAACGCGTTTGCTTATCTTACGGCCAAACGATCACTCCAAACATTACGAAAATTGAAATTCGATAATAATACAATATTATGGACCCAATGGAACTGGTTTCGTCGAATTCCGAGACTGTGCCCCGGAACGCTATTTTTAAATATCGGTTTAAACAATAAAATTCAAAACTGAACAAAACAGTTTCAAATTCAATATGAAAGTTCCATTACCTTCAGTATTATAAATATGAATTTTCTAAGCCTTGAAAATATTTTTAACAAGTTGAAAACTGAAGATATAATATTTTACCCAGTTTCAATAATTAAATTCAATAATTAAACCACCAAATTCATTCGGATATTTGAATTTCAAATTAAACTGACTTCCAGATATTTAAAATCAATTAAATATCCTGATTTCCAATGTCAAAAATTCAGGGTCGTTACAGTACGAGTCCGTAATTAAATGAAAAAGCAAACTTACATGTCCCATACCATGTGTTTTACTAAATCATTTAATTCTTTTTCTCATATGTCCGAAAAGTGCAAAAACGTGTATTTTTATATAGGAAATATATTTTAGCAAAATGGGGATTTGAAATAAATTTCAGAAAATAGTTAAGAAATCGACTTTGAAAATCTCTTTATAATTTAGAAATATTAATTATATCATGTTTTATATGAAATCACTTGGTAAAATATATTTCTTAGAACAATAGGTAGAATATAAACAATTTTGGAAAAATAGTTTGAAAATACGTGCACGTGTGCTCAGAATCACAATGAAAACATCATAGAATAAATCATCAAAATTCATTAAAATCCCAATAATGAATTCGTGAAAATACGGGCTTCCATATAGTAGAAGCAACCCAAAATTAATCACAGGAAGCATAGTTTATCCTTTGAATAAGATAATGCAACACTCAAGATCTATATTAAAATTTATCATCAAAGCCTTGCTCGAACAATGTGACGCCCCACCTCTATACCCACGCTAACCAAGAACACTACGAGGTAGTGCTGTCAATTAGCACGGAGAATAAGGCTGTTGAGGAGCGACCATCCATGTAACTTCTTTATGCGAACACCGATATGTCAGATAGACTAGAATGCATATCATTTAAGGAGGAAATCCGACATACCGATATAAACACAAAGCTATCACACGGTGGCTACATAATCTTCGGAAACGAATATAGAAATAAACATAACACAATCAGTCACAGACATCCATATCACAAAGGCGGAAAAAGATATGAATAAATATATAACACACGAAAGTGTACATCAGAGTAGTGGTCAGAAAGATCCACGATAATACAAAAGAATAGCATCACGTGCTATACAAAAGAATAAGTACAACTATGAGTCCATATCTCAAGTGTATACAACAAAAACTGCTAAACTAAATAGTTAGCCAAAAGTCAGAGTAGCAAATCCCGGGAGGAAGTCAAGCAGAAGCACCTGTAACATCTCGGTCTGACCCGAGTATTATTTAAGAAAATAATAAACGGATCAGTCTAACTATAAATATCAGATGACATGATATAAAATAAAAGATATGGCATAAACATAAAATATCCATACTGACATACTACTATAAGTATGAAAATGACGATCAACAGGAGATCAACCGATGAGAAATGATCAATATCACAAGAATCTTCTCAAAGATCCAAAGAGGGCATCATACCCTAAACTTGTACTCATAACAAGTCAATGACATAAAATTCCAGAAATCAAACCAAGAAATCCAGAAATCATAAAAAGAGAAAGAGGCCTATCACATAATGGTCCGAAGACCATGGGGAGCTACCCCATATGTGTGAGTCGGAATCACACAGATTGAGGTCTAGGCTAACCAAAAAGCAAAAAGGTATGTGTGAGTGGAATCACACAAGTGGTGTCTAGCCTAACCTCGCAGACAAAAAGGTATGTGTGAGTGGAATCACACAAATGGTGTCTAGACTAACCTTGCGGACAAAGAGATATGTGTGAGTCGGAATCACACCAATGTGGTCTAGTCTAACCTTGCAAACAAAGAGATATCGCACAATTGCTAGTCTAAATCATAAAATGATCGTCATGATCAACGAGAAGTGTCAATTACACTAAGCTAGTAAATATAAAAGTTTAGCTTCATGTCCCATAACCACTTGCTTAACTTAAATATTTACGAACAAACTGTAGATCTTCACTAGAAAATTGTCACAAAAAGAGTTCAATCGAACAAGTCCAAGAGCTAACCGACGAAGTGAATGCAAGCGTTTCATACCACTCGTTTTACTAAGTCGTTTAAGTCGATTTCTCATCCGAGTGAAGTAAAGGCTTGTATATATTAGTACATTGGAAATCGGTTTGAGAAAACGAACTTTTGATATTTAAAAATAGTGTTGAAATCGCTTTGATGAAAGAGGTTTTGATATTTACTATTAGTATTGAAACCTTCATATATCTTTAAAGTGACAAGTCATAAAACGATTGTTGAAACAATCTATCACAAAAATTCACATTCGAAGACGTGAACAAAATCCAGGGAAATCAATCCCAAAACCATCATAGTAGAAATTCTGATGAATGTTTTTCAGATAAGATCGCCTACGCAGAGGAGTATGGGGTTCGACAGGAGCAGGTCAGTCGACCGAAATTCGGAAAACCAATCAAAATGAATCGATAAAATTCGGAAAACCAATCAAAATGAGCACAGATAGGCAAAACATGAAAACAGGAGCAGGTCAGTCGACTGAAATCCCTGTTCAGTCGACTGAACACTGTCCAGAAAATTTCTGGCTTCAGCTCAGTCGACTGAACAGAGGATTCAGTCGACTGAACCTGATTTCCTGCATTTCGGCTTCAGCTCAGTCGACTGAACAGAGGATTCAGTCGACTGAACCTGATTTCCTGCATTTCCTACCCTATTTTAAATGAAGTGCAAACTCTCTCGATTTGCAACCGGACGAGCAACGACGCTAAGGGTTTACGCCAATCGACTACCCGGCCATATAAGCTCTTCGGTTTATCACCAAAAACATGATTCATCATCAAAGCTATGATTCTTTAGAGTTTTAGACTTCCAAAACACCAAAAATTGCAATGCTCACAAAACCCATCCGAATCAAAAGCAAATACACATGAAGTGGTGTTAGGAATTCATACCCAACAACCAAAGATAATTATAGTCATAGATGTGAGATAAAAATCTCACCTTTGAACCCAAAAGCACAAATGAGAAGCACAAGAATAAGCTAATATCAATCCCTCTTTAATAACAACTCAAGAAGCTTCAATCTATGCTCAAAAGAAAAATATTTCACAAGTTAGGTTTAGGTAATTTCTGAGATTGAAGAGAGGATGAGTTGGAGAAGAAGAAGGAGATGCTTACCTAGACTTCTTTGGCAATTGGGAGCTAAACTTTGATTTGCAAAATGAAGTTAGGGCTTAGGAATTTCCATTTCCAATCTTTTCCCCCATAGTTCTCTTTAGAGCTGAAATATTAGGAATGAAAATGAATGAGAGGAGAGGGGTTCAGTTTGGGTATTAGTAGGCTAGTGGGTTGAACCCAAACTCAAACTTCAAGTGGAAAAGGTTTAAATTTTAGCTAGCTCCAAACATATCGAAGCTTACAGTCAAAAAGATCGCAAACGACATTTTGAACTCAATGGAAGTGGTCCCGAGTCCTAATTCGACTGTTTGCAAAAAGTAGTTTTTTTGGACAAAAATCCTACTAGCGATAAAAATATTTAAATAAAATATTCAAATATAAAATCGATGAATATGCGGGTTGTTACAGACTCCCCTCCTTAAAGAAATTGCGTCCTCGCAATATATAAGATGAAAATAAGAAGTAACAACCATGATTCAATACTAGAGCATATGTGATACTAGATCTAAGAAAATACATGATTCAATACTAGAGCATATGTGATATAAAGCTCTCAATATTTACACTGAAATGAGCATCAAAACCATGCTCGGAAAACATAAGAGAATGCACCAAATGCTAGTGCAACAATTCAAGATACACAAGAAGAAACTTGGACGTTTTGCCCAGACCTGTGTTTTGTTTGTTCCGTTTGCCTCTTTTAAACACATAATTTGAGAAAACATAAAACATGAATGTTGTAGATGACATCTTAAGCTTTAGAGAACATTAAAAATTACTGAATTCCAATAAGAAATGTAAAAGATATGGATAAAACAATTCTGAGATTTGAATTTCACTACTTTTGTCATTTTGGTCTCGGGACAGCGACCTTAGATTGAACTTTCGACCATGTAAACTTTATAATTTGACAAAATCTAAAACATAAAAATTAAAGGTGATTTTCTTATCTTGAAACTAGAAAAAGAATCACCAAAATTGGACTTACGGATCAAAAGATACGGCAAAAAGATTTCTTTGATCAATGATCATTGTCGTTGTCGTTTTGCTCTCGGGATAGCAACAAACAATCACATTTTTGACCAAGCTAACTTCAAACTTTCAAAAAACTCGAAACATAAAAGTTGAAGGTGATTTAATTAGTTTGAAGTCAGAAAAAAAATCACCAAAATCGGACTTACGGATCAAAAGATACGGCCAAAACAATTCTTAGATCAATGATCATTGTCACTGTCTTTTTGCTCTCGGGATAACATCAAACAATCACATTTTTGACCAAGATGACTTCGAAAGTTCAAAAAACTCAAAACATAAAACTTGTAGTACAAAGTCTAAAATTATTAAATTTGGGTAAGAAACGAGAAAGATATAGCCATTCAAAGTGGTAAGCAGAAAAAACAATTCAAATCAGCAACTAACAGAGATAAATTATTTTACAGTAAACGAAGTTGCAAATTGTTTTCACAGGAACTTCAACTTTAGCTAGCAATTCGTGGGCTTGTACTCACCTTGATTGTTTATCAAGGGTTTTATGGCAAGCAGCAGGTTTTGAGGAAGGAATGGAGCTTCAAAGACCTGTTTTAGCTGAAACAAGAACATGCAGAGCAAACCAAACAATTACAGGCAAATTCATATCTAAATTCTAAGATTTTTGATGAAATCTTTGAGTATTGGATTTTATTAACTTGTATAGTCTTTAGTTTGATTAATTTCTTCTTTTATTTGCAGTAGTTTTTGAGTGGAAATTGAAATTTGTTGAAGGAGGCCATAGTTTCTAATTTACTGTAAATGACTTCTGAGGAGAAGAAGATGTTAGAAATTTGCTATTAGAAACTGCAATCGTTTCATTTACTTTTAACGTTATGCAGTTTCTAATCTTAATGTGACCCTATTAATTAGGTCATAAATAGAACGTTTCATTTACCTTTGACGTTATCCAGTTTCTAATCTTAATGTGACCCGATTAATTAAGTCATAAATAGACCGTTCTATAATTAAAACATTAGGTCTCTAATTAATCTTAAGCGTTGAATTGGTATATGATGGAAGTACCTGATTTAGAGTTAAATGTTATATAATAGATTGGGTCCTCTCTCTCCCAGCAAACAGATGTATTCTTTTCCATCAAGAAACACATAAGAAATAGGGTTAGAGAGAGAAATCAAATTCTGAGAAGAAGAGTAATTATTAGAAGTCAGAAGAAGAAGATGACAACCATTACATCTTCCGCTGTTAATCAAGGTACGTCATCTTAAAAAAAAATCATATTAAGTTTTGTTTGTGAAATATTCGGTATTGGTGATCCTTGGGCTATTACTTGATTTGTTCATCATTAATCATGAAAGATCGAACAGTAAAGAATCTCTTACATTTGGTATCAGAGCCACCAATCAATAACTGAATATTTTCTATGATTGCATCTGTTCTATGCTTTACTCATGATGTTTAATCAAGTATGTGTTATAAGTCATTTATGCACATGAGATTTATGGATTTGTTAATCACCAAAGTGGTCAAAATCAGAATAATCATTTAGTGCATAAGTGACATAATGATTATTGATAGAAATTGCCAGTTATAATAATACCAATTAAAAACTGGCGTCACTAATGATAGAACCTGAGAACTTACCCAAAGGATAGTCTTGTTCTATAACTAGTTGACATGATGAGGTTTAATAGATATCTTGATTAAATAAATATTGATCATCCAAAGATGTCGGTTCTATTTAATTGAATATATTTATTACTTACTTATGTTTTGGTATTTAATTATGTTAAGTATAAGATAGTATCTACCCAAAGGAGTGCTATATTATACTATTATGTACATATCTGAATCGCGTTAGCTATGAGCTTATAGTTATTTCAATTTTTTTATTTAATTTGCAGTAGTTCCCATGAATACACATGCTTAATCTGTTACATTGTTCACTGGTGTTAATTTTTTTGAATGGAGAGAACAAGTCAATTTGCATTTAGGTGTTCAGGATCTTGACCTGGCAATCCTTGAGGATAAACCTGTTGCTCTTACAACAGCTAGTACTGAGATAGAAAAATCACACTATAAAGCATGGGAACGCAGTAACAGATTGAGCCTTATGTTTATTAAGATGACTATTGCTAACAACATCAAGTCAACAATTCCGCAAACAGAAAGTGGTAAGGAATATATGCAGTTTGTGGAAGAGCGTTTTCGTTCAACTGATAAGTCACTCGCTGGTACTCTTATGGCAGAACTCACGACCATGAAGTTTGATGGGTTGCGAACTATGCAAGAGCACATTATAGAGATGACTAATCTTGCAGCAAGGTTAAACTCCCTTGAACTTACAGTAGGGGATTCTTTTCTTGTCCAGTTTATCCTAAACTCGCTACCTTCTGAATATGGACCTTTTCAAATTAACTACAATACTATAAAGGATAAGTGGAATGTTAATGAATTGGCCAGTAGACTTGTTCAGGAAGAAGGATGTTTGAAAAATCAAGTGAATCACTCACTAAGTTTTGTGAGTAATAAAGCTGGTAAAGAAAAGAATGGAAAATCAAGTCATTTCAAGAAGAAAAAGGCACCTGCTAAGAATGGACAGGATAAGGAAAAGAAGGAACTAAAGGATGTTTGATGTCATTTCTGTAAAAGGAAAGGACATTATCAAAATGACTATCCGAAAAGGATAGCTTGGTTCGAAAAGAAAGGGATTTATTATGATCCGAACCATAAATCCAAATGAAGATCGTTTTCTCTTTATGGGAAATGGAATGAAATCCACAATAGAAGGCATTGGGACTTATCGTCCAGTTCTAGAAAGTGGATATGTATTAGACTTATATAGTACCCTTTATGTACCTTCATTATCTAGAAACCTTATTTCCGTAAATAAATTGGATATTTCTAGTTTTAGATGTACGTTTGGATTTGGTTGTTTTGATTTATATAAGAATGCTGATAATGTTGGTTATGGTATTCTAATTGATGGTTTATATAAATTGAAACTGAATGACACTTATGCAAATTCCTTGCTGAATGTAATAAATAATGTTGGATGCAAATGTAGCATGTTGAATGAAAATTCTACTTTCTTATGGCATAAAAGACTAGGTCACATATCCAAAGAAAGAATGATGAGATTAGTAAGTAATGAAATTTTGTCAAATTTGAACTTTAGTGATCTAGAATTATGTGTGGATTGTATTAAAGGTAAACAAACTAAACATAATAAGAAAGGATCCACTAGAAGCTGCCAGCTTCTTGAAATAATACACACTGATATTTGCGGACTTATGGACATTCTAGCCTTTAATGGAGAAAAGTATTTCATCACTTTTATTGACGATTTTTCCCGCTATGGTTATGTCTATTTACTTTATGAAAAATCTCAATCTGTGAATGTCTTTGAGACGTTTGTAAAGGAAGTTGAGAGGCAATCAGATAAAAAGGTGAAAATCATAAGGTCTGATAGAGGTGGTGAATATTATGGCAAATATAATGAGTCAGACCAGTGTCTAGGTCCATTTGCAAAATTCCTCGAAAGTCACGGCATATGTGCGCAATACACAATACTAGGTACACCACAGCAAAATAGTGTAGCGAAAGGCGCAATAGGACGTTAATATATATGATTTGGAGTATGATGTCAGATTCTACACTACCTAAGAATTTGTGGTCGTATGCTCTCAAAACCGCTAATTATTTGTTGAATAGGGTTCCTCGTAAAGCTGTTCAGAAGACTCCTTTTGAATTATGGACTAACATGAAACCTAGCTTAAGACACCTGCATGTTTGGGGTTGTCCAGCGGAAGCGAGAATTTATAATCCACATGAAAGGAAATTAGATTCTCGAACGATTAGTGAGTATTTTTAGGTTACCCTAAAAAATCTAAAGGATTTGTGTTTTACTGTCCTAATCATAGTCCAAGAATTGTATAAACTGGTAATGCAAGATTCATTGAGATTGGTGGAGTCAGTGGGAGTACTAGAAGAGAAATAGTGGAAATAAAGAAAACAAGGGTAAATGTTACATTGCCTAGAATAGTTCCTCCATCTACTATTACTCCAAATGTTGTTCCAGCTGTTGGAGAACAACATGATGATGAACAACATATAAATGAAGAAGTACTTCCTGAAGGAAATGACTTACATAATGCTGATATACATGAACCACAACAAGTAGCATTAAGAAGATCTCAAAGAGATGATAGGTCAGCTATTTCTAATGATTATATGGTTTATATGCAAGAACCAGATTATGATATAGGAATCAATAAGGACCCAGTTTCGTTTTCACATGCTGTAGAAAGTAAAGAGTCAAAGGAATGGATTAATGCCATGAAAGAAGAACTAAAATCCATGCAACAAAATGAAGTTTGGGATCTCGTTGAGTTACCACATGGCTGTAAAAGAGTCGGATGCAAATGGGTTTTTAAAACCAAACACGACTCTAGTGGTAATATCGAACGGTATAAAGCTAGACTTGTTGCTAAGGGTTACACTCAGAAAGATGGTGTTGATTACAGGGAGACATTTTCTCCTGTTTCGAAAAAGGCTCACTAAGAATAATAATGGCATTAGTAGCACATTATGATTTGGAATTGCATCAAATGAATGTGAAAACAGCCTTTCTGAATGGAGATCTTGATGAGGATGTTTATATGGATCAACTTGAGGGTTTTTCTGTAAAAGGTAAAGAACAATTGGTGTGTAAACTTAAGAAGTCAATATATGGGCTTAAACAAGCATCCCGGCAATGGTATATTAAGTTCAATACCATTATTACATCTTTTGGTTTTAAGGAAAATACGATTGATCACTGTTTATACCAAAAGATCAGTGGGAGCAAGTTTATTTATCTAGTCCTTTATGTTGATGACATCTTGCTTGCTGCAAATAATTTAAGCATATTGCATGAGACTAAGGAATTTCTCTCAACGAACTTTGAAATGAAAGATATGGGAGAGGCATCCTATGTGATTGGAATAGAAATATTTCGTGATCGATCACAAGGAATATTGGGATTGTCTCAGAAAGGATATATCAAAAGGATTCTAGAGAGATTTGGAATGAGTAAGTGTTCACCTGGGAAAGTTCCTGTACAGAAAGGTGATAAATTCAATCTCATGCAATGTCCTAATAATGATGTTGAATGAAAGGAAATGGAATCAATTCCATATGCATCTGTAGTTGGTAGCCTAATGTATGCTCAAACTTGTACTAGACCGGATATCCATTTTGCGGTCGGTATGTTAGGGAGGTATCAAAGTAATCTAGGAAGGGAACATTGGCAAGCTGCAAAGAAAGTGTTGAGGTACTTACAAGGCACGAAAGATTACATGCTCATGTATAGTAGATCCAATGAATTGGAGGTGATTGGATATAGCGATTTAGATTTTGCTGGGTGCATCGATACTAGAAAATCGACTTTTGGTTACCTGTTTATGTTTGCTCAAGGAGCCATATCATGGAAAAGTGTGAAAAAAACTATCGTTGCTTCATCTACTATGGAGGCAAAATTTGTGGCATGTTATGAAGCCACAATTCATGCATTATGGTTGCGGAACTTTATTTAAGGACTTGCGGTTGTCGATACCATTAGCAAGCCATTGAAAATTTATTGTAATATGACGCAGCGGATTAATCAAAAACAATGTAGATCGATGAGAGTAGCGATCGATGGAGTGAAAGATACCGAATTGCCAAATTCGTTGATCCGAAGATACCGAATTCGAACTATCTCAAACACGTTGATAGCGCACTATACCGTGTTTAAAGATATACGATTCTTGCATGTTGATCTAGCGCACTAGATTCCATGAATCGGCTTCTGCGATCGTTGATTCAAGCGCACTTGAATTCCGAAAGAGGAGATAGGAGATTACACTCAACTACCAATTTAAATGAAAGCACAAGGCAATCAAACAAGAATTTTATTCAAAAATCAACAACCTTTTACAAATGGCACCACCGGCCTATTTATAGTATTTTACAACTCACACGAAAAACAACAAAATTACATCAACTCCTAAGTCGGTTACGAGTTATAGCCTCCGACCTACGACTTACCCAGTACACGACTTACGACCTATCAATGACTCCGACTCAACAGTTTACAACATACAACGACTTAACAGTATTACAAGGTACACGACTCACTTAGGTCGGTAACGACCTAGCTACATCATTCCATCGACTTACACACAGACGACATACGACTTAAGAAATACAACACAGTACACCCAGTATAAGAAGCAGACGACTTACGACTTAAGACTTTAACGACCTAACATGAGTCGTAACCCGCTTCCGACTTAAAAGCCTTCAACCGCTGGAACTTCTGCTTCTTGATATGTCGTGGACGACTTATAGCCGCATCGTTAACTCGTATACGACTCATCAACCCCGAACGACTTATGCTCCCCTTAAGTCGTAACTTCCTTCCATCTGAACTGTTAGGTCGTAGACGACTCAATATTGATTCATTAACTCGCCGCTTCCCCTCACATGGTTCCATTGGTCGTGGACGACCTATAGCTTCTGTCTTAAGTCGTGGATGACTTATCTCTTCGCCTTCCTTAAGTCGTGGATGACTCATGCCTGTCTCCTCAAGTCGGTCACGACTTATCCCTTTTCCCCAGTTAAGTCGGTCACGACTTAACGTTTCACTAGGTCGGCTACGAGTTAGGCCTTCTACTCCGACAAGTTGGTCACGACCCATAACTTCTTTAAGTCGGTCATGACTTTTCCCTTGGAATATTTTAAGTCGGTCACGACTTATCCCTTGGAACATTTTAAGTCGGTCACGACTTATCCCTTGGGACATTTGAGTTTGACTTGCATCATCCTCCCCAGGTTGAGAAAAATTCGTCCTCGAATTTGCACCCTCATCTTCCACAACAAACTCATCTCCATGATATGGTACGAGATGCTTAACATTGAATACGTCAGACGTATACACATCATCTGGCAGCTTCAATTTATAAGCATTTTCATTAATTCGCTTCACAACTTCCATCGGACCAATTTTCCTAGCTTTCAACTTGTTATAAGCACCTACTGGAAAGCGATCTTTTGTTAACACTGCATAAACCAAATCACCTTCATGAAATTCAACACTCCTTCGTTTCAAATCTGCAGATCGTTTATACTTCTCATTTGCTTTCCCCAATCGTTCCTGAATGATTTTATGACATTCCGCCAATCCATCAACAAAATCAGCAGCTTTCTTAACTGTCTTCTTTGATTGTGGCACTACCGTCAAATCCAACGGTCCCTTTGGTAAGCTTGAATATACTATCTAAAATGGACTGAAACCCGTACTACGGTTCACCGCATGATTATGAGCAAACTCTGCCTGGCATAACTTCATGTCCCAACTTTTCAGATTGTCCTGCACAAGACATCTCAACAAGTTCCCCAACGATCTATTAACCACCTCCGTTTGTCCATCAGTTTGCGGATGATAAGCGCTGCTAAAATTCAACTTCGTTCCCACCATCTTCCACAAACTTAGCCAAAAATGACTCAGAAAACGAGTATCCCTATCCGACACAATAGATTCTGGCAATCCATGAAGTCGATATATCTCTTTGAAAAACAACTGAGCAACATGAACATCATCCCGCCGTCTTCTTACAAGCAATAAAATGTGCCATTTTCGAAAATCGATCAACCACCACATAAATGGAATCGTTACCACACTGTGTCCTCGGCAATCCCAACACAAAGTCCATACTCACATCAACCCATGGTTTAGTTGGTACAGGTAACGGCATATATAATCCAGCATTAGTCGCAGTTCCTTTCGAAACCTGACAAATATGACAACGCTCCACAAACCTCTCCACCTCATTCCTCATTGATGGCCAAAAATAAGATTGCAAAATCAATTGCAAGGTACGGTCTCTACCCACATGTCCTTCTTCATGTAGCTCTTTTACAATCTTCATTCTCAAACTACAATCAGGTATGCAAAATCGATTTCCTTTGAACAGAAAACCGTCTACCATCACGAACTCATCCGTCTCTCCATCCTTGACTTTATCAACAAACTTTGCAAAGTAAGGATCATCGACAAATAGTTCTGGCATCATATCAAACCCCGTCACTTCAACCTTCATTGTTGTTAACAAGTGATTTCTTCTACTCAAAGCATCAGCCACACGATTCGTCACCCCTGACTTGTGTTTAACAACAAAAGTAAACTGTTGTAAATATGCAATCCATGATGCATGTCTCGCTGAAATCTTGTCTTGCCCTTGTAAATGTTTCAATGCCTCATGATCAGTATAAAGAACAAACTCTTTCTGAAATAGATAATGTCTCCAGTGTTTAATGGCTTGCACAACAGCATAAAATTCCACATCATATGTATTGTATCTCATCTTCGCTCCTGACAACTTCTCACTGAAATATGCAATCGGACGCCCCCTCTGACTCATCACTCCTCCAATCCCAACCTTCGACGCATCAGTATGTAGCTCAAACAACAACTGAAAAACTGGTAAAACTAGAATAGGTGCAGATGTCAGCAACTCCTTGATCTTCCCAAAAGCATCCCCTGCTTCCTCCGACCGTGAAAACTGTTTACCCTTCATACAATCTGTAACAGGTGCCATCACACTACTAAAGTGTGGAATGAATCTTCGATAGAATGAAGCCAACCCGTGAAAACTACGAACTTCCGTTATCGTCTTGGGCTGCGGCCAATCTCTGATAGCTTCGACTTTACTTTGGTCAACCTGTATTCCTTCTTCTGACACAACATACCCCAGAAATAAAACATTATGCGTCATGAACACGCATTTCTTTGAAGCAGCATAAAATTGTTCTTCACAAAGAATAATTAACACCTTCTTCAAATGTTGAACATGCTCTTCGGTACTAGCACTGTAGATCAGAATATCATCAAAGTAAACTACCACAAATTTCCCAATGTATGGCCTGAAAATCTGGTTCATCACCCTCATGAATGTACTCGGTGCATTCGATAGTCCAAACGGCATTACCAGCCATTCATACAATCCTTCCCTCGTCTTGAATGCTGTCTTCCATTCGTCCCCTGGTCTAATGCGAATCTGATGATAACCGCTCTTCAAGTCAATCTTAGAAAAGATTACGGACCCACTGATTTGATCCAGTAAATCATCAAGTCTCGGCATCGGAAATCTTTATCTCACAGTAATCTTATTCAATGCTCTACTATCTGTGCACATCCTCCATGTTCCATCCTTTTTGGGTACCAATAAAGCTGGTACAGCACAAGGACTTAAACTCTCCTGCACACGCCCCTGTTCAAGCAATTCCTCTACCTGCCTCCGCAACTCTTCATGTTCCTTCGGACTCATTCGATAATGTGGTCTATGTGGTAACACTGCTCCCGGAACAAGATCGATTTGATGTTGAATGTCTCTTAGTGGCGGTAACTACTTCGGTAACTCATCTGGGAATATATCTTCAAATTCTTTCAAAACTGGCTTCGCTTCCTCGGGAATTTCAACCTCTTCACTGCTCTCTCGCCCAATCAACAAGAACACTTCCGGCTCTTCCTCAACCTCCTTAACAAACTCCTTCAGAGATAATAAAGTTTTCAACTCTTCAATCTCTTATGACTTACTTTCTCCTTGTGGTCTCTTCTTTGAAACTAGGATAATCTTCGTGCCTTCAAACATAAAACTGTAACTATTGGTCCGACCGTCATGTTGTACTGCTCGATCGTACTGCCATGGCCTTCCTAAAAGTAAATGACAAACATCCATCTCTACTACATCACACCAGATCTCGTCTTTCTATTTCTTCCCAATAGAGAATGGAACACGAACTCGTCTATCCACTTTCACTTCTCCTCCTTTTCTCAACCATGCTAGCTTGTACGGATTTGGATGTTTCTCTGTCTTCAACTTCAACTTTGTCACAGCCTCGGTTGAAACAATATTGTCACAACTTCCTGCGTCAATCACAAATTTACACACCTTCCCCAGTATAGTGCATGTCGACTGAAAGTTATTACTCCTCAACCAACTAGCTTCTTCCTGCTTCGGTGTCAAACACGATCTCCTCAGCATTAGATTACAACCTTCATCTCCTGACGCAATATCCTGTTCATCCTCCTCAACTGGACTAGAATAACCTCCATCAACATCCTCATCTTCAATTTCCGCAATCATGGTTCTCTTCTTTGGCTTTGGACACTCATTGCTTTTATGACCCAATTCCTGACAATTGTAACATTTGAAGCCATTGTTAACCTTCACCTTCTCAGCCTCCTTCACCACTGGTCTACTGATAGGTTTAGAAACATTAGAACTCCCACTCACACCCTTCACTTGATTGTTGGAATTAGTAAACACACCACCTCCTCGTCTTCCTTGCTTCTCCCAAGCCAATGCTTTCTGATGTGCTTCTGCCACAGATCTTGGATCGAACATATTAACCATATCCTGAATCTGTATTCTCAATCCCCCAATGAATCTAGATGTTAGCTGCTCTTCCGTTTCCATAATATCATTTCTCGCAATCAGCTGGTAAAACTCATCCGCATAATCATTAACAGTCTTCGTGCCCTGCCTCAAATTCTGCAAACGTTGATACATCAAAGATTGATAATTGTAAGGTAAGAACGTTGCTTTCATCAATTTCTTCATCTTCTCCCAAGATTCAACTTTTGACTTCCCCATTCGTTCACGAGTAAGTTTAGTTTGCTGCCACCATGCCAAAGCTCTACCCCTCAACCTTGTAGCAACCAACTTCACTCTACGATATTCTGGAACTTCTTTGAAATCAAAAATCTCCTCAACATTAGCCACCCAATCCAGAAACTCTTCAGCTTGCATACCACCCTTGAATTCTGGAATTTCAGTCTTCATTCCCGATTCCCACTTGTGATCATACTCTGAATAATTTCTTCCCTGACCTCTTTCTTGAATACTACCACCATCATACTCCTCTTCAAAATCAGACGCATATCGATGTCGATTCTGACCACCAACATCTCTACTCCCTTCACGTCTACCACCATCCCTTCTATCTACATTCCTCCGAACACGATCTCGGTCATCAACATTTCTATAACTGTCTCGGCTCACACTTCTATGATCATTCTCATTACTTCTCCCTTGATTGGAATGTGGTGAAACTCTACTCCTCTCGTGGTTAGATTCGGGTGAAACCCTTCTCCGGTTTTGATTCATCTCCGTCATAAGCTTCTCTAATCTCCTAATGCCTTCATCCAACTTCTCATTGAATTTGTCACTTATGCGTTGCTCCATTTGCTCGGCATCTTCCCGTTTATACAAATCTTCAACATTTTGATGACGGTTAGCTCTCCTTGGCGGCATGATTCAAAATGATACCATAAGATGGATTTACTCCTCACACTTCAAATTCAAACACAATTTGAACTTAGATCCAAAATGAAATGGATCGAAAACTCCCTCTTTGTTACAATTTGCGATGAACACGATGAACACAACTACTCCAAATGATAAGATCTGATCTCCAAACTTTAATACAAAGTCGAACAACTTCCCTCTTGCTCTCGGCCGTGATTAACAACCTCAAATCTTCAAAATGATTAGGCTCCAAGTCTTGATCTAGCTATGATTGGCTAGAATAGGCTCTGATACCAAAACTGACGCAGTGGATTAATCAAATACAATGTAGATCGATGAGAGTAGCGATCGATGGAGTGAAAGATACCGAATTGCCAAATTCGTTGATCCGAAGATACCGAATTCGAACTATCTCAAACACGTTGATAACGCACTATACCGTGTTTAAAGATCGACGATTCTTGCATGTTGATCTAGCACACTAGATTCCGTGAATCGGCTTCTGCGATCGTTGATTCAAGCGCACTTGAATTCCGAAAGAGGAGATAGGAGATTACACTCAACTACCAATTTAAATGAAAGCACAAAGCAATCAAACAAGAATTTTATTCAAAAATCAACAACCTTTAACAAATGGCACCACCGGCCTATTTATAGTATTTTACAACTCACACGAAAAAACAACAAAATTACATCAACTCCTAAGTCGGTTACGAGTTATAGCCTCCGACCTACGACTTACCCAGTACATGACTTACGACTTATCAATGACTCCGACTCAACAGTTTACAACATACAACGACTTAACAGTATTACAAGGTACATGACTCACTTAGGTCGGTAACGACCTAGCTACATCATTCCATCGACTTACACACAGACGACATACGACTTAAGAAATACAACACAGTACACCCAGTATAAGAAGCAGACGACTTACGACTTAAGACTTCAACGACCTAACATGAGTCGTAACCCGCTTCTGACTTAAAAGCCTTCAACCGCTGGAACTTCTGCTTCGCTATAAGTCGTGGACGACTTATAGCCGCATCGTTAACTCGTATACGACTCATCAACCCCGAACGACTTATGCTCCCCTTAAGTCATAACTTCCTTCCATCTGAACTGTTAGGTCGTAGACGACTCAATGTTGATTCATTAACTCGCCGCTTCCCCTCACATGGTTCCATTGGTTGTGGACGACCTATAGCTTCTGTCTTAAGTCGTGGATGACTTATCTCTTCGCCTTCCTTAAGTCGTGGATGACTCATGCCTGTCTCCTCAAGTCGGTCATGACTTATCCCTTTTCCCCAGTTAAGTCGGTCACGACTTAACGTTTCACTAGGTCGGCTACGAGTTAGGCCTTCTACTCCGACAAGTTGGTCACGATCCATAACTTCTTTAAGTCGGTCACGACTTTTCCCTTGGAATATTTTAAGTCGGTCACGACTTATCCCTTGGAACATTTTAAGTCGGTCACGACTTATCCCTTGGGACATTTGAGTCTGACTTGCATCATAATAACTCTGTAGCGGTGTTTTTCTAAAAAACGACAAGTACTCTAAAGGTGCCAAACATATGGAACTGAAGTATCTTGTTGTGAAAGATGAGGTTCAGAAACAAAGAGTGTCAATCATGCACATCAGGACAAAACTTATGATTACAGACCCTTTGACGAAAGGGTTACAGCCAAGACAATTTAAGGAACATGTTCAAAGAATGGGTCTTAGTTGTATTAATAATAATTGATGTATGACATTCTAAGCTCCTTTGTGTGTTTCTGATATACAATTATGTGTCTCTTGTTTTAATGTGGTAGTACGTACTTTATGTAATTTTAAACAAGAAAGAGTCTTATAAAATATTATGTTTAATCATTATGATATAAGACATTATGTGGACCATTATGCTGTTTTATATAAATTATGAGTATAAAATGATGGATTGCTGGTATTGTAGTATATGGAAGGGAATGCATTGAATTAATAATGCACAACCGCCATAACTCTCAGCAATTTTTCATAGTATGATGTTCAACACTTGATATTATGAATAATCGGGTCAAGTGGGAGAATGTTAGAAATCTGCTATTAGAAACTACAATCGTTTCATTTACTTTTAACGTTATGCAGTTTCTAATCTTAATGTGACCCTATTAATTAGGTCATAAATAGAACGTTTCATTTATCTTTGACGTTATACAGTTTCTAATCTTATTGTGACCCGATTAATTAAGTCATAAATAGACCGTTCTATAATTAGAACATTAGGTCTGTGATTAATCTTAAGCGTTGAATTGGTATATGATGGACGTACCAGATTTAGAGTTAAATGTTATATAAAGGATTGGGTCCTCTCTCTCCCAGCCAACAGATGTATTCTTCTCCATCAAGAAACACATAAAGAAATAGGGTTAGAGAGAGAAACCAAATTCTGAGAAGAAGAGTAATTATTATAAGTCAGAAGAAGAAGATGACAGCCATTACATCTTCCGCTGTTATTCAAGGTACGTCATCTTAAACAAAAAATTATATTAAGTTTTGTTTGTGAAATATTCGGTATTGGTGATCCTTGGGCTATTACTTGAATTGTTCATCATTAATCATGAAAGATCAAACAGTAAAGAATCTCTTACAGAAGAAACTAAAGTCTGTGTACGTTAGTTGTCATGATCTTGTTGTTGATGGTCCAACGAAGTTGTCATGCAGCGGCTTTGCTTTGGTCCATCGATATATTCTCAGTTCTCATCGATTGTTGCCTATCCAAAGATGTTTGTCCTCACATGCCTACCCATGCATCATCTATTCATTTTATGTTCACTTGACCCCTTTTGTTTATGGGCAGTGCAACTACTTCTAGGAAATACTCTCATATGACCTCGACTAGGCCTCTATCCTATGCATCTGAAGCTGTAATTGTTGGTAAAGATGCTGAGGCTGTGGCAGCCATTGACCGTGTTCCATTTTCGCATGTATCTGCTAATTTTACTTTTAATCTAGACAATTATGTAAGTACATATTCTAGCCATCATCATATATTTATTTACGTTGTGATAGTATGAATCGCTTGATGCTATATTAATGGTAATAAGTAATTGGTCTCCATGGCATTAGAGCAAGTTTGTTGGATGGTGGAGAAATTAAAGGGGCTGGCATTGCGTGGATTTGCCCAGAGATAAATTCTATTAGCATTGCGTGGATTTTATTACCTTGTATAGTCTTTAGTTTGATTAATTTCTTCTTTTATTTGCAGTAGTTTTTGAGTGGAAATTGAAATTTGTTGAAGGAGGCCATAGTTTCTTATTTACTGTTAATGACTTTTGAGGAGAAGAGGAAACTAAGCTACGTACTGAATGTTTTCTCCATACCAGAAGAATCTAGATTAAGGGTTTCGGATTTTAAAACCTAGCCCAATAAACCCAAAAGTAATAATACTTAGAGAAAAATTGAAATATGAACACTTTTACCCTATACTATCAACATATGCACTAATTTCTCTATTTTAAAACCATATAAAATGTATAAAACCAATTTGTTATGGAATAAAATTGTTGTTGTAACAAAATAAAATTTATTTTAGTTATAAAAAGTCATTTTTAACCATAAAATCTTATTTTTGACACTATTACACAATTTACACTATTTTAGTGCAAAACACCATTTTTAATGCAATAACTTGTACAAAATTTATTTTCTTGTCAAATAAATTACAATAAATCATTACAATTTTTATTTTATCATCAAAATACTATTTTTAAACCATATTTCATCTTTTATTTTAATAAAATACATATTTTCTTCATATTTCTGCTTTTTAATTCAATAAAAGCTTTAATATAAGCAATAACTTACAACACTATTGCATAACTCAAATAAAAATCAATAATTGATCATTTTCTTCTCAAACTTAACAAATAAAAATCCATTCTTTTCCCTTGTACAACCCATGGCTACACCATTCACCACTACTTTCCAAGCAAGGCCGAGCACTTCCAAACCTCAAAACTAAGGCTGAACCCCCTAGGAGCGTTTGTGCCAGTAGCCATGAGCTCTGATTTCAAAATAGCAGAGCTATAACCATTTTAAAGTTAGTCCGATCGAAAATCAAGCGTGAAACTCCATATATATAAATCATGTGGTATGATTTCTATGGATGTTTACTATGCTTTGATAGTCAAGTATTGATTGTTTTAGTATAGTATTTAATTGTGTAAACAAGTCACATTAAATGCACGTCGATATTACACAAGGAAATCATTCCGAATCAAGTTATAAAAGTGATATGGAATCATTGAACCCCTTTGAAATGATTTAAAATGGTTAATAAATGTTTTATAAAAAGTAAATACGAATGTGGTGAACTTTTGACAATTTAAGAAAGTTGAGTTAAAAATAGGCGCATCGCGTAATGGTAGTTCGTGATTTCACGCCACAGAAAGTTAAATCATTTTATGATGGATTCGGAGTTAGAATTCTTGAACTTTATAATCATAGTTTTCAAACAAAAGGAAAGAGATTTCGTTTAGTGGATTTTGAAATACGAGCAAATCAAGTTTCCAAAATAGTCATGGTTTAGTAGTTCGAAAACCAAAGCGACAAATTCTTTAAAGTTGATATTTTTAATCCTTTAAACATATTAGGTAAATTCTATAAATATATTAAAACGTTTTAAAATAGATTTGAATTACAAAAATGAATTGCAAAATGATCGAAAAGCTGTTTTGAGCAAATAACTCTTAAAAGCACCATTCACACCATTATTTGTAGCAATTTCTGCAGCACTTTTAATAACTTTGAAATATGGTTTTAAACTTAAATATTCTTCCCCAAACTTATATGAATGTTTCCAAATAAATAATTAAGTATTTTAAAGATAATTTGGAGGTTTTATAATTTATATAAAAAAAAGTTTAATTAGGTGATTTAAAGAAAAACTGTTATAAATAAGTGATTTAATCTTGGCTCTAAAAGCCAATGAGTAGACAAGATTTTTCTATTCTTGAGATCCATATGTGAGGTGTATAAAATATGGAGATGTTTAGGAGCAACCAGTGCCCTGGCTCTCCTGACCTCATTCCTGGGCAAGGAATAGATAAGGTTGAAATGTTAGAAACAAGGCAAGTATAAATAATTTAATTTTTCCAAATTTAATACAACTAGATTGTATAGAAATAATCTTCTTATACTTGGTATTAAATTCCAAAGAGAGAAACTATATTATGTGTGTGAATTTAAAAGGTTATCTCACCGTTATTCGACGGATAGTAAATATTGAATGCGGAAATTGATGTTGAGTAGAATTAGTATAATTTCCGTCGACCCTTTTCAGTCAATAAGATTTTGCAATATGACTTATGAGAAATAATTTTGATTTGGTGTTTCCAAAATTAAAGAGAGGTTTAATGATTCCATGTATACCGGAAAGAAATATTTTATCGATGTTTGGTTCGAAGGAACCAGGATCGAATTTAATTGATTCCTATCCGAAAACCACTTCGAACCCATTTACGTATTTGAAGTGAAGGCTTGGAATGATAATAAATATAACGAAAGGCTGCTTGTCACTAGCCCTCGGGGGAAATTCCCTATGGCATATATATGTGGCAGTAGTATCTTCATTTAATCTTCGATGCAATGGTCCCTCGCTACTAATCCTAGGGATGATTTCTGATAGAATGTGGTAAGAGAGTTCCTTCTGTTTTTCCTGTTTTGAGATAACTTATACGGACAAATGTTTGACATTGCATTTTTAAAATGCGCATGCATTGATTTTTACAAACGTACATCTTTTTGTTGGTGTATTGTTGGTGTAGGAAGTAACTCTCTTACACTTAACACCCTTCTCAGTGATGTATGAGCTCAGAGGTTGTAATTTTGTAGAAATTAGTGGTGTGGTGGAATTGGCAATATGGCATTCAAAGTGGAATGTGATATAATAAAGGTAATCGTTACCTCATCACTTGGAAATGGCTTAAACAGGGCATGCCGTAAGGCTATGTGGTTCGCAACCATTAGGGTATGGTCACCTTTCTACGATTACTCTATATATGTCGAGTGTGTTGCGTATGTTATGGGATCCTAGATAGGTTTGTTACGACCAGGGTGATGTTATATTCGATTCTATCCACCACTAGATGGGTCTACGGGTAGGCCGATCTTTGCCAGGTGTAGAGGTTGTAAAGTTGTTGATCCTCGATACACCCCTTTGCAGATGTACTATATAGAAGATAGTTCCTTACCTGCCATTGTATGGAAATCCATTCTCCAATAAGTGTGTAACGACCCAAATTTTTTAATGGTTTTTATAATATATTTAATTGAATTTTGTGAAATTTTAAACGATAAAATTTTGAAATAAATTTTTTATATTTCGAATACGTATTTAAAAACATAGCAATTGGTAAATTTTCGTCAAATAATATGAAAGTTTATTTTATTGTGTAATTCTATTTCAATTTATATCAGTTAATATTTGATGATAACAAAATGTTTTCCAAACCTGAATATTTTTCTATAGAAAAATTATAAATCATCTTCTGAGCAAGACGTCATCTTTCGTTTCTCAAAGTTTAGACTGTTATTGCTCCGTCGTTCTTATTTTCGGCGAAATAGAAGCATTTTGGTACCGATATCGACTTTTGATCGGATGATCGTACCACTGATATCTATATACCATTTTGATCGTCTCGTCGTGCTGACCTCTACGGTATATTCAATTCTGTGTTTTGAAGTCCGGTACACAGCGGAATCCGAGAAACCGGTAACCGTATCGGTACCGAATCCGTGACCTTTTATTTTCTTTTGCTTTTCAAACCTTGAACGGTGTCATCCAAGCAAATATTAATTGCTTTAATAACCTTGCTGAACAAATGGATAGCCGTTACTATTAAAATTTTCTTTTGATCTGATTTGTGGCTTACGTTACTTTGAAATAAATTTATAGATATCATAGCCTGTCACTTCCTTTTTCACTTTGAATCATTTATTTATCTATTCCTTTTCTGCTCCTTCATTCTTTTCATTTCCCCAGCCCTCTCTTCCCTCTGCTCATCTCCTCTTCTCTCATTTTTTTTTGTTTTGTTTTCTCCATTCCCGGATCTGCTCATCCTCAACAAATTTATATAAATATTATTTGTAGCCGACCCATTCCTTTCCGAAGCCGACACCGTGCTCCCTTCTACCGTGCCACCAGCCGCCCCTACCGCCGGCCCTTCAACCACCTCGTCACCGTCTTCACCCACCAACGCCTCAACCATTCTCCTACACCAGTGATGCACCCGCCGACCATCCCACGCCTAGAACTCCACTGCCGTTCGACCAAAGCTCTCACCTAAGCCCAGTTCGCCGAATAGAGCCTCCGCCCTAGCCTTGAGCGTGCCTCACTCCAGCCGACCCTAGAACCCCTGTCACCCTGCCTTCATCCTCCCCTTCTTCCCTCTCAGTTTCCTTCTTCTTGCTTTGAAGTGTATGAAGGTATTTCATATATAAATATTTTATACTATATATCTATATATACATTAGTTTATAAAGTTGCAGTATTTTTTTATTTTTTTGCTGTTAGTAACTAAGTGTATATAAGTTACACTAGTACTCATAATATGTTTTGATTTTTATATTAGTCGCAACTTACATATCATGGTTATATAAGTATAGATTTTTATATGCAAGTTCTGGGTTCACTTTATGTTAAAAAGCAGTACGTTTATTGTTAGTTGTATATATTTAAAATGGTATTTGTCAGTTCATATAAGTTATAAATTTTAAGTTGTTTTGAAATACGTGTATATAAAGGGTTTATTAGTTAGCTTGGTTTCCATTGTTTCATACTTCTAAATTTTGCATTCGGTTCTAAACGTATATACATATAGATATAATATATGATGTTTATATATATATATTACTTTATATATATGGTCTGTGAAGTTTCATTTTATAGTCTATATATATAACCTGCAGCCTATATATGCGTGTTGTTATTTTAAAGTTATATTTGTGTTGTCAGTTCTCATATATATGTTTTAAACTGATTTTAAAATACAAATTGCACATGAGTTATATATATTAGTGTATTAGTATATATATATATACTTAAGTTAGAAAATCTGTTATGGGTTTTATAGCTTCATACTTTTCTCTTATTTCACAGTGGGTATATATATACAGTTATGTTTAGTTATTTAATAGCCTACTCATGTATAAAGTTGCATATCTGATGATTGTTATACGCATTGATTTCAAATAAAATTGTATATATATACTTTAAGCTCTGTTATATGTATAATAAGTTATATATAATATTGTATGTGTGCACATGTTATAAAAGTTATATATATTTATATGTTAGCCTATATATATTATAGTATATTTATATTTTTCAATTAGTAGTTATACAGTATATATAAATATATATTTATTAGTTTACATACATATTTTTCACGTTTGTAGTTTTCAGGTGGGTTCATCAAAATACTTTGTTTTCAGGTTGCAGTTTTATTATATATATATATATAAATAATCTTAAGTATAAGGTTGATTTTTGATGTATGTATTTAATGTAAAATAATGATTTCTAATTATATATATGTTATTTTAATACTTGTTTTAACTTAAATATTGATTTCTTGGAAATAATTATATATATATATATATAAAATTTCTATTCTATCAAAGATGATGCCGAGTATCTTCATCGATCCAGTTCTGATTAGATTTTTGTCTATCCTTATTATCAGCTTTGATCGTTGAATTCGTGCTGATTTTGCTTTGCTTCGATTCGTCATTCAAATTTCAGTGTCAGTATCAGGGTGCGTATCCGCGTCATCTTTTGTATTCTCTAGCCTCGAAAGGTGAGCAATCACTCACGATTTACGTTCTTATATTTATTAAATTTGATTTCAATTGAAACGACAATTGAAATATGCTGCTGTAGTTATTTAAATTATTATATATGCTATTATCTGTAACTGTTTACCTATGGGATATGACACCATATCCTGTTGTTTATATTATATTGTTATTGATGATATATGCCTGTTGTTGTATTTTATATTATCTGTTATCACTCTGCAAGTTCCCTGTTAGTATAGAATTCACTATGGGTTGAAATGATACATACCCGAACGGACTCTAGAATAGGAGAAAATCGTTATGGGTTGAAATGATAAACCCAAGCGATTTTCATTTGAATTGAAATTAGGATTACGGGTTGAAATGATATCTACCCGTATATATTTAAATTACGGATTGAAATGATAAATATCCGTATCACTTAACCATATGATAGAATTATATACAGACAACGTTGGTCCCTATATATAAATAATTTGAAAATAAATTCTATGGATTTGGAAAGAAATATATGGTTTTAATAAATGTTGATTCTTAAATTATTATATATAAATGGTAATGATATATATAGATTCGATAATGATATTTAATTTAATTAAGATGGATTTAATACATATAATATGTTTAAGTATAAAATTTATATTTCAAAATAGATTTTGGTAATAATTTGAATTTAGTTGAAATTGTATTCATTAAAAAAAATTATTTAATTAAACCAATTTGAAACTTATTGAAATTGAGATTTAAGATATGATTTATAACTTGGGTTTGATTTAAATAATTTAATGAATATTTCTTGTTTAAATAAATTTAAGGAAATATTTAGTAAAAATGAAATTTAAGGCTAGTTAAATGATATTGAATTTATTAAGTGAATATTCCCCGATTAAATAATAATGAAGTTAAATCAAGAGCTATATGAAAATGTTAAATTTAACTTTGAAAATGTTGAATATTAATGCTTTGAAATATATTGAAAATTTAAATGGTCTATTTAGAACTGAATTGAATTGATGAATTGAGCTTTGAATAAATTTGAATTTGGAATTTGAGTTGATTTGAATCGATTTGTGAGACTTGAGGAAATTATAAATACTTTACTTTATAAATTATTTAACCTATATATACTATTTTGGGAAAATACATATATTTGAAATGAAATGATATTTGGGTTTGAAGTATAAATCAATTTGAAATGACCACGGTGTTATAGTGTATATTTCTACCTTGTAGATAGTTCCGCAGATCCTTAGAGGATGGTTATCCCAAGCATCCTTTAAGTTACTTGTATTTCAGTTGATATTTCACTTGAGTTGGATTTATTGATATAAGAATGTTAATCCTAACTCGAGTATTTTGTGTTTTGCTTTACGCTCGGGTCAGACTGAGTGATATAGTATTCGAGACCCACCTTTGGAGTTTGGAGCTTCTTTTGGAGATCCAACTATCGATTCAGCTTTCAGCTTTTCCAGTTGATTTGTTCAGAGAGGTCATCTATTCGTACTGAAGACTTCACTGTATTTGAGATATTCTATTGTATTTTATTTTTAACTCTGATGTTTATATAGTAGCTTCATGAACTACTATTTTATCTATTCCGCTGCTTATTATTGTAGTACTCTGTGTCTGTGATTCTGTGATTGATTTATTTACTGTATATGCTGAGTTTTGCCAAATTTTTATTACAATATGTTATTTTGAATTATTCAAGTCAGACATGTGTTGATTATTGTGGATGCGAATGGTTGAAAATATCGGATCGTTACAAAGTGCCTCCAGACTTGATTGTAGATCCTATAATGATGGAATTTAATCAATGTAATAATTTCTACTAAGTTTGTTTAAGTTTATTTTAAAGGTGTTTTCAAAAGAAAGTCATTAAAAATAATATCACCATATTTTTCATAGCAAATGATTTGGTTATCATAAGGTAAAAACCAATTCCATGTTTATATGCGGCATGGTCTTATGTGATACCCTTTGTTTTCAAATATTTGTAATTCGAATTTCTAATACTAGTCACATGACTTACCCAGAGTTTATTTTCTTTTTCCCTTAAACTCTAAGTGCCCTATTTTTTCGAGCAACCAAGTAGTTAGGTAGCATGGAGCAGTTTAAAGAGAAGCATGGAGCATGAAGCATTTTGGGTCCTTCGTAGAAAGTCATTTATTAATTCCGTTGTATTTTGTATGTTAACTTCTAGCACTTCTAGGGATTGGCAGTTATAACTATCCTGGTTGGATTTGTACTTACTAGAACTTTGATGGCAGTAACACAATGGCTACCAATGGTCAATCAAATGAAACAGTAATTGAGGAAGTGGTAATTCCTGTGCAGCCTCAAATTATCTTTACTACTCTATTCAAAGATTACACCAGTTAGGGTGTTAGACCATTCAAAGGAACGGAGTTCAATATTGAAGTTCACGCTTGGAACCGCTCTTGTTAAGGAATTTTTAAGGGATTGAATATCGGTAATGAGTAGAAAAGGTTCTTAGTTTTTTGGCAATTACAATATGGAGCTCCAACATGGTGGGAGTATAACCCTGAATGAATCAGAAGATAATTTTTCATGGGAACGGTTCAAGGAAGTCTTGTAAAAACAATATATGCTAGTTATAGGAAAATCAAGCCTTTATCGAAGTTTTATGGATTTAAAGCAAGGAGACATGTTCGTAGAAGAATATTCCAAAAAGTTTAGTGAATTTTTCCATTTTGGACCAGGTCTGATAGACTCTCCATTAAAGAAAAATGAAATGTTTATCACTGGGAATAATGGACAATATCAGGACGAGATGACTGGGCATGTAAAGGGAACCTTTGTAGATTTGGTAGACATAGGTTTCTGATATGAAACCCTAGACTAAAAGAATCTACCCACAACTCAAAGCAGCAATAATAACTAGAAGAAGAGGAAGTTCAACCATTCTTGGAAGAATCCATGGCAAGGCAAGCAAGAAGAAGATCTGAAAGAAAATAATTTCAAGGCTATTACATGTTATAATTGCCGTTATAAGGGTCAATTTGCCACCACTTATGAGAATCCTAAGCCTCGGGATAGGAATTGCTACAATTGTCACAAATTAGGGCATCAGAAGAAGGATTGGCCATTGATAAAGAAAGGAGAACAAGTCAGAATTTTTGCCATCAAAGATGAACCATCAACTCGACAAATGTAAAGGGCAAGGCTGTTCTAGAAGATAATATTTGCATCAATAAAAATCTAGTTAAAGAATTATTTGATACTGGGGCTTCTCACGGCTTTATATCTATAGAATGAGTTAATAAATTAAAGCTTACCAAAAAATATAGGATACCCCTATCCATGTCTCTAACCCCATAGGTTGTAAAACTAATCTCACTATAGTTTGTGAAAAAGTACTAGTTCCCCACCCATCCCAAAAAATTTCATGTGACCTAATAGTCCTTGATTTTATTGGATTTGAGATTATATTCGGTAAGGATTGGTTGTTTAAATATAAGGCTATTCTTGATTGTGTTAAAAGGACAGTGCATTTGGAAAATAAAAGAAGTGAATCTTTTAAAATAATGTGTGAAGAATCAAGTTCAGTAATGGATAGTTTTATGACGCCCTAATTTTATTTCAGAAATGTCTAAAAGAAATACCAATCGTTAAGGAATTTTTGGACGCTTTTGAGCAAGTTAAAAGTTTACACGCACATAGGGAAATTGAGTTTCGAATCAACCTGATTTTCGGTGCGAGGTCTATTTTTCTTCCTCTTGAAGACTGGCCCTCAAGGAAGTGAATTAATCGAGGAATCAAACTGATGAATTGTTAAAGAACGAACTAATTAGACCAAGTCGCTCAATTTGGAGCTCAATAGTAGTTTTTGTTGCAAAGTTAGATTGCTCCTCAAGGTTTCGTGTAGATCATCGAGACCTAAATATGCAAACGATTAAGAACAAGTATCTTTATGCCATCATGATGACTTGTTTGATCGACTTCATGGTTTTCGAATATTCTCTAAAATGGACACAAGGCCGTGCACTATAAATGCATGCCACAAGGCCGTGCACACCGATATACAGTTGATAAAATTACAGGTACAGGTGAGCACAAGGTCAAACCCAATCAAAAGTCGGGTTCAACTCAAGTGAAATACAAATAAAGTCACGATATTAGCACTAGGTCAAACCCGGGCTATAAGCTGGATTCAACACAGGTGCAATCAAAATGTACAAGTTCAATAAAAATGGTCAAGACAGTTAAAACAACTCGACTAGTCCAAAATCAAAGATAAAATGGTTAAGTTTTAATGAATGGAACAAGTCTCGACCAAAAACACAATTTTGTACACATGAATAAAATTCAAGTCAGTGCACCTCAGTAATGACTAAAACAAGCCTCGATCGAAAATTCAATTGTGTACAACAATGAACATGTACAAAGCTCAAAGTTTCAGCTGCAATAACACCTCAAATGCCTTATGAAACAAGACTGCATCAAGAAACCAAAATCAGACACGAATGTACAAAACCAAGTTCAAGCTCAACTAAATCAATATGTGCAGAACGCATATATACAAAGGACAACAATGCTACAGATGCAAGCTTCAAAAGCATTTCAGTAGAGACAGCACAATCAAAGTCAAATGCAAACAAATGAAGACTTATGAGCAGTACAAAGAAACATATATATGAAATGCAGCAATGGCATGCACAAAGGCATAAAATGAGCAAAGCTTCAACTTAACAAACATGCTCAGTTCTAACAAGGACAAAATGCATGCACACTTGTATACATATATATGAACATGGATGCAATGACCAAAGGCAGCAGAGAAATGATATAAGTGCAGCCTCAACAGTATCGACAAGTTCAAAATGAAATAGCAAGAGTGATTCAAAGTAAAGCAACCACACTGCCTCGAAGCTCATGACTCAATGAAAACACAATAAAACCCAAAGGAACCATACATATATACATGCATGAACATATATATATATAGAGCAGTATAACATGAACATATATATGCAGTGAAACCAAAGGCAACAGCAAGCTAATGATAAAAAAAATGAAACCAGACTCCATAAGCACACACCTATGTACACACATAACTGTATGCATGTATACAAGTGAAAACCAAATGAAAACTGCAATAGAGGCATACAACAACCAAGTGAAGGCATGGAGGCTACATGGCAGTGGACAAAGCAGTGTAGAGCAACCCAGACTAATATCACACAACAACTATATACATATGCATAAGCACATAAACTCAACAAAGCCTCAAATTCTCTCGAACCAGAATGGACTCAACCACAACACAGTTGTGGTTCATGAAAGTTCAATGTGAAGTGCAGACACAAATCAAAGCCGTGGTCATATATTAACAATCAGAGCAGTTTGCATTTCTCAAGTTAATCTAGCCGAAGAAGTCAAAGAATAACACAGTATAGAAGTTCAAGTAACAATCAAAGCAGCTTCAAAATTAAATCAAGGTCGAATTTTTTTCCAGGTAGCAGTTTCGAATAAAGACAATTAAGCAGGGAATTTCAAAAATGATCGAAGTCAGATAATATAAGGAATACGAACTGAACAAGTCAAAGATAAAATTCTCATCTCAAAAATATCATCACAAAATCAAAATGCTGAAGTTAACATAGTTTCAAATCAGCAAATTCAAAGCCGTGATAACTAAGAAAACATCGTCAATGCAATTCAAAGCCGTGTTAATCAAGTAAACATCAAATTATACGAATTGAAGAAGTCTAAACAAATCGTATACACTCAAGAAAAATCAAACGACCAAGCTACAATATCAGACGATTTCAATTGAATGAAATTATAGGAACTGGAATCCTATTTAACCCTATTATCATCGGCATTCAAAAATCGTCAAGTTTAAGAAAATTAAACAGCAAAGCAAAGAGCGTAAAGCACATACCAATTCAAGTCAACTCGATCGAGAAGGAGCTGTGTGCAGATTGAAGAAACACTCAATCAACAAAGCTAGGAACGATAAATAATTTATTCGATCGAGCAATTGAAGTCAGCCTCTTCGAAATTTCAAAAGCCCTAATTTTCGCACAAAGGAACGAACGAGTAATTTGTCACAAAGAAGAAGATTGGGCCGATATAATAAAAGAAAAAGGGGACATGTGTTTTATCTCTATATTATTAATTTGGGCCGGTCTATAATTTTTTATGGGCTTTTAATTTTCATTTTAGGGTTTTATTATTTTTGTTGTTCTAATTTGTGTTTTATTTTTAAACTTTTGGAATTTTCCATTCGTGTGACTAGGGGACGAACTACGGTGGTGTAGTTCGAGAATTCGCAATTCGGTGACTGAGTTGGGGCAAGGTGTTGAGCGTAGAGTTAGGTTAGTCGATAGCGGATTTCGTGAGTTTACATGTGTAAGCGTCTGACAACTTAATTTCTAGTATAAACCTTGAGGGCAGCACGTAGACAGGGTTTTGCCGAAGCTGGGTAAATTCTATATTGTTATATTTCTTTTTTTATTCTGCTATTTTCTGTGTTGCTATTATTCTAGTATTATCAGTGCTATGATTATTTTATATACTTCTACATTAAATTTTTATAATTGATAGTTTCATGCTATTCACCCCCCCACTAGGGTGAAATCGATCCTACAGTTATGGATTTTATGTCAATTTGCTCATTTTGTTGAAAAATAAATATCGAAATGATCATGGATATCATATCTGATTATGCGATTAACATGTTTTTACAATTGTTTGAATATGATGATTGTGTAATTGATTGATTGCTAATTTAAATATGATGATTATGTGATTGATTGCTGGTTTTAATATAATTATTATGTGATTGATTGCTGAAAATGTCATCAGCCATTAACATGAAATGGTAGCTATAAAGTATGCTGCAAAACAATAAATAACTTTCAGTAGCATTTTAAAAATGCTATAGAAATAAATATAAATGGCTACAAAAATATATTGTTACAAGGTACAAATGTTATTGAATTGTATAGTAGCAAAAAATGAACCGCTATAGAAACCAAAGAAGGATGCAAGTAAAAAAGCTACTAAAAATGTTAACTTTGGCTCAGAAATAACCTTTTCTAGCATTTCTAAAATGCTTATGTCAATTTTTGCTAGCGTTTTACACAATGCTACAAAAAATTTCAGACTTTTAGTAGCATGTTGTATCGCATCGTTTACTTAAACACTACTAAATGTTTTGATAGAGTTTTTTCAACGCTTTGAAAGGCCTTTTATGGTGTAGTGGATATTCTCCTGAATCAAGGGCAGAAGCTGGTGAGTGAACGGTTAAGTCACATCCACTTTAGTTTGGATAGTCAAAGTAGGCAAATGAACGGTCATGTCACATCCACTTTAGTTTCATACTCCTTCCGTGGGATCAAGGGAGAGAGTAGGCTGATGGATGGTCGTATCACATCCATCTAGGATTGGACGATCGAGTTTTGCCTGCTTTGTGAATTGTGCTCTTCCTGTCGAGTCAAGGAAAAGGGCTAGGAGCCGGATGGTCGGGTCACATCTACTCTAAGTTAAGCCATGGATGGTCGGATCACGTCCTTTTGTGTTTAAACTCCCCCTGTTGAGTCAAGTGAAAGAGTTAAGTTGATGGATGGTCGGACACATCTAATTTTGTTTGAACTCCCCCTATCGGGTCAGGGGATAGAGTTAAGTTGATGGATGGTCAGTGAAATCCACTTTGGTTTGAACTCCCCTTGTCGTGTCAAAGGAAAGAGTTAAGTTGATGGATGGTCAGTCACATCCATTTTGGTTTGAACTCCCCCTATCGGGTTAAGGGAAAGTGTTGAATTGATGGATGGTCAGTGACATCCACTTTGGTTTGAACTACCCTTGTCGGATCAAGGGCTAGAGTTAAGTTGATGGATGGTCAGTCACATACATTTTTGTTTGAACTCCCCAGTCGAGTCAAGGGAAAGAGTTAAGTTGATGGATGGTCAGTCACATCCATTTTGGTTTGAACTCCCCCTGTCAGATCAAGAGAAAGGTCAGATCAAGGGAAAGAGTTAAGTTGGTGGATGATCAGTCACATCCATTTTGGTTTTAACTACCCCGTCAGATCAAGGGAAAGAGTTAAGTTGATGGATTGTCAGTCGCATCCATTGTGGTTTGAACTCCCCTTGTCGGATCAAGTGAAAGAGTTAAGTTGATGGATGGTCAGTTCCATGCATTTTGGTTTGAACTCCCCTAATCGGATCAAGGGAAAGAGTTAAGTTGATGGATGGTCAGTCACATCCATTTTGATTTGAACTCCCCCTGTCGGGTCACTGGATAGACTTAAGTTAATGGATAGTCAGTTAAATCCATTTTAGTTTGAACTCCCCTTGTTGGGTCAAGGGAAAGAGTCAAGTTCCATTTTTGATTTGAACTCCCACTATCAGGTCAAGAGATAGAGATAAGTTGATGGATGGTCAACCACATACATTTTGATTTGAACTTCTCCTGTCAGGTCAAGGGAATGAGTTAAGTTGATGGATGGTCAGTCACATCCATTTTTGGATCAAGATCTTATTCCCAAGCAGGGGCAAGAGTTGGCTAATGAGCGATTAAGCCATGCTCACCTTAGTAGAGCTCCATAAGTCTGATAATGGGCCATAGGGATTCAGTGGGCACCTACCTCTGGGTACATACACACCAACATTATTTATTTGTAGTTTCATTTTAGCTGGTCCTAGTTCACAACAAAGTTGCATAATGGTAAAGTTGCATGGTTGGAAAGCCATTTAAGTTACAAATAACAGAGTCTATCTTATGAAATAATTCAAAGCAAATATGAATAAGTTTTATTCTCAAGCCAAATAGCATCATAGATGCTATCTATTCCATTCCACTCCAGCCCTTTATGGTTGGAGGATGATCGCCAATTGTTTAGTTTATAATCAATCTCTATTCAGGTCGCCTAGGTTCATCAACATTAGGAGCGGTCTGTACTCATTATAGGTCGGATGTTCCTTATCCGCCATCCTGTGGGTTTTTCACAAACTGTTAGAGCTTTTTCTTTCGGATCAACTCTTTGATCATATCGCGAAGATGTCTACACTTATTTGTATCATAACCATATATCTTATGAAATCTACAGAATTTTCCAAACTTCCTTTGTTCTTTATATGACTCTATCAGGGCTAGTTTCATGTACTGCCCTGAGTCGCCAATAGCTAAGTAAATATTTTCAATTGAGTCATTAAGTGGAGTGTAGGTGTCAAATCTAAGGATTTTTGATCATCTTCTAGAATCGGGTTTTCGTATGGGCCCCCTACAACCCTTGCTCTGACCACTGCTCTTATTCTATACATTCGCAGTTATGTTCTCGAAAATTATCTCATGGCAACGTTACTTTGCACTGCTTCGGCCTGATAGCCTGTATCATTGTCTCTGCTAGTCAATGTGACCTCCTCCTTAAACAAGTACTGGACCGCCTTGTTGTAAAGACGATCTAGAGTAGCATAAAGCTTTCTCGATAACCATTCACCAAATTCTATATCATGTTGGATCCCCCTGATCAAAGCTATCAAGATTATGTTGTCCTGAGGGTTTCACACCTCATTCACATGGTATTAAATCTTTGCAAAAAGTCCTTGAGTGATTCTCCCGGTCCTTGGAATAAGTTAGGCAATGACGTGATATCCTTGGGGCTAGTGCATTCTGAACTGTTCGATGAATTTCCATGTCAACTGATCAAAATAAGCGGTGGACCTTGGTGGTAGTCAAATAAACCACATGGTCACCACTTCTCATAGGAAGATTGGAAAGCACCTGCACTTGATTGCATTTGACGCTCTGGTGGAGTCCATATGCCACTCGTATTTCATGAGATGTTGTCTAGGATCAGTATTTTCTGAGTATGATAGCATTGCTGGCATGTTTAATCTTTGGGATTCTCTTCATGTAAGACTACTTCAACGAAGCGATTTTAATTAGGGGAAGTGCCCTAGTTGACGATAGTTTGGCCTTGAATTTGTCTCATATGTTACCTTACCATCTCAGCCAAGTTCGACTCTTGAGAACCTGCTAGGTTGTGTTAGTCATAATCTATCCCTTGTGCTTGCCCGGTAATGATCCCGGTTCGTGCCTCGTCTCCTAGTTCTCCTAGATCTGGAAGAACCGTTTACTCGATGCCTCTACATTCATTCTTTAGGTCAATTCAATAGAAAATTCTTGATTTCTGACGCGCTGGTTTTTATAGTGCGTCCGGATTGCGTTCTAATTCTAGCTTGAAGTCCTGGTCCTTGGTGGATGGGTTCAATACCGATCCCTATAGCAGAGGGATCAGTATCGATCCCTATGCCTAGGTGGGTTTAGTTTCATAATCTCTACCCAGTTGCCTTGATGCTCTAGTTCCGTGCGAGTCTTTCCTTTGCCATTTGTTCCTCCGAAAATGTTTCAGACGATGAGTAACTTCCATATTCCGAGTATGAAGGAGATGGCTCTATCATAGTCTTCTTATAGTGGGTATGCATTTGGATCATCAAGTTTCTATTCTCTTGGATTTGTTGGTTCAACTCTGCACGACTATATTGTAGTTGTTTCATTATATGCTCAAAATCAACTTTGGTGATAGCACTTGAATATTTTTAGACATTAATAGCTTCTTGCTATGCATCTTTATCCTGAATATGGAGAGGTTAGCATTCTCTACTTCGTCGGTAGCTCTTAAGGAGGAAACAACTTTGTCTTTCCTGGGAGCCATTGAAGATAGCTTCCCGTAGACTTTGTTCAAATCTGAGTAGTAGGGAAACTAGCTGATAAGAAACTGGAGCTCTTTCTTGAATTTTAGACAATCCAATAGTATACAAGGATTGAGAATCGAGTCTCTCAAAGGAAGTACCAAAATGTTTGAACCAAAAATGAAACAAACACCCAAAAGAGTAAGAAAGTAGAGATTGAATGAAGAAAGCAAATGAAAAAAAAAGAAATCAAACAGAAAACATGCACACACAATTTTATAGTGGTTCGGCAATCTTAGCCTACGTCCATATGAATGATTATTGCTTTTTGCATAAGATTTTGTGATTAAAAGAAGAAAGGATCAGTAGGGATCTCAGAGTATAATGGAGTTTGAGGCAACAGCGTAAAGATCGTTAGAATGAAGCATTGCAAATGTATTTATAGGACAAACAACCAAATATCTTGCCGATATTTCTCCTACAGAACCTTGCCATCAAGACCGAGTCTCTTAAGAAGTTTGAGCTCCAAATTCATTATGGCGGGGGATCGGTTTCGATACCTAAATACTTAGGCATGGATTGAGCAACTTCTTGTGTTGGTTCTTCTTGATATTAGTTTCATGCTTCTGAGGTTGTTTTGCATAGTTTCCTAAATGTTTGTGATGGATCTGCAGAATGTTGAATTGTTGCTTTTGGTCGTATATGGAGATTGTCAATACGATTCATAAAAACTCCAGAACAACACTTGAATCAGGCTTTATGTTGATAGAGAAGAGTGCCAAAGGAGTGGGGGCCACTTTGGGTGTACCCCTAGGGATCGGTACCGATCCTCTATGTAGGGTAAAGCATTAAATGGATTCTAGTATGTTGTTTTCCTTAGTTCGTCAACCGTCATCTCGTTGTCTTGTCTGTATTTAGTTTCTAAACCCTAGGATCATCTCTCTCGACTACTTGCCTCGATAATTATCGAGTCTAACTATTCCAGTCGGTCTGAATATGGCCGAGCCAAAAGGCTGGATAACATCAACCTTGGTTTAGTATTGATAATACTCCTAGGTAAATATCTGGTAATGTAGTCTCATGGCAGCTATGTCTTTCTCTTCTCCCTACGCATTTTCATTTCCTTTCTTCCCCAACCCACTCGTCTAAATACGCATCCTTTCCTTCTAACAAATCCATCTCTCTCCCTTCTATATCTGTTTTTTTTTATTCTTTCTATGATTTTCACTGGCATTGAAATTTCTCTTTTAGCCTTTCTATTCAGATCTGAGTTTCTCGTCCCTACTGCCTAGTTTTAAGGCTTAGATATTGTTCATCGAAGCCTCCTGCCAAGCTTTTTTCGCCTTCTCAACATCACCTTAGGACCAGATGTCCAACATGAGTTCGAACAAATACTGGTGGTGTCTTGCTCTGCCTTGCCTCTCTGTACCAGATTTCCAATAGGACTGGAACATTTTGAGGCAGGTCAGCTTCCTGTTTCTTTGCCTTGAAATTGTAGGATATGGTATTACTGCCTTGATGCAGTTTTATGCCTTAATTTGCAGTTTTGCAGATGTTAATGGGATGGTGTCTCGGGTTTTGGTTGTTGTCTTCAAAGTGGCATATTGTCTTTGTTTTCTTTCTTTGGTTCTGGTGTGGTACTTGACCTTAGTATTGAGTTTGTTTGTTATCGTGTTTTGGTGATAGCCTATGCATTATTGAGCTCTCTTTCCTTCTTGATGTTAGTGGAAGGAAATGTTAAGGTGGTATATGCCTACTTTTGTCTTCATGGATATTAAATTTGCATCTTTGATCATGTTTTCAACTCTTTGCTGTGATGAAATTGGATAGATTTCCTACTTCCTAGAGTAATTATGAGCATATTGGGATTGTTTGTGAGTTTCATCTCCTTGTACAACTTGGATGTCAAATGTATGCACCCTTCATAGTACTTGGTTAGTTTTATGTGTGACGTTCTTTTGATTGTCAAATGTTTGCACCGTGCATGATGGTAATGTAAAAGTTGTTCATATGATGTACTCTTGTGCAGTAGTATGGGTGCTGAGGCGCCTTTGCCTTACACATATTATTATTGTTGTAAAGTGGTACAACCATTATAATCTGGTTTTCTTGTGAAGAATAATGATATTTTGTTTTGCCTACAAAAAAAATAAAATACTCATCGAGTGCAAGTAGGCAGGTTAAATATAGGTATACAGGTTAGGAGACATTATCGATGTTATACTAATCTTTTTTCTACTATATATGAGATAGACATGTTTCACTCATATGTTTGTATGACCCATTCATATTTTCCTTTTTATCATATCACTAGGTGGACAGACCTTGGTGGCATGCTGAACGTGGTGATGAAGAATTTGTGCTTATAAATGTTGCATAAATTGTAAATATAACATATGTGACGCCCCACCTCTATGCTCACACTAGCCAAGGACACTATGGAGAAATGCCATCAACTAGCGCAAAGAATAAGGCTTTTGAGGAGCAACCATCTGTGTAATTGCCTTGTGCGAGTACCGATATGTCAGATAGTATAACAAGCATTTCATTTCAAGAGGAAATCCGACATACCGATACAAACTCAAAGCTACCACACAGTAGCTAAGTGGACCTTCGGAAACAAATATAGAAATAAGCATAACATAAATCAGTCACAGATGTTCATATTACAAAGGCGGAAACAGGTATGAACATATAACAAAAAGAAGTGTACATCAGAGTAGTGGTCAAATAAGATCCACAATATCATAAAAGAATAGATACAAGTGCTAGACAAAAGAATATGTATACATCATGGAGTCTATATCTCGAATGTATAACAACAAAAACTACAAATATTCTATAGTTAGACAAAAGTCAGAAGATGGTCCTAGTCAAGGAGTAAAGCAAATGCACCTGTAACATCTCAGTCTGACCCGAGTATTATTTAATAAGAAAATAATAAACAGATCAGTCAAGCTATAAATATCAGATAAAATGAGATAGGAAGAGAGATATGACTAAAATCAAATGATATCAAAAATGACGTACAGTGACAAGTGTACTTTAAACATCAACAGAATCGTACAATATCTCTAAAATCTCAAACCACCAAAAAGAATATTGCATTCTTTATTTTATTCACCAAACACCTAATATTGACAAACTTATAATTGCCAATTACAAAAAGAGGTGAAACACAAATTCCATAAATCACAACAAGAAATCCAGAAATCACAAAGGGGGAGGCCTATCACAAACGGGAGCATGAAAACTCACCAACACGTGTATCACAAACAGAATGCTATTCCATGGTCGCTAATCATAAATATTGAGCCGAAGCCCCACAAACGGTCCGAAGACCACGGGTCGCTACTCCGCCAAATTGAACAGAAGTTCCACAAAATGGGGTTTAGTCTCCCTCGTAGACAAATAGACATCGCACATCGCTAGTCTAAATCACAAAATGATCATCATCGATCAATAAAAGTGTCGATTACACTAAGACAGTAAATATAAGAGGTTAGCTTCATGTCCCATAACCACTAGCTTAACTTAAATATTTACGAACAAATTGTAGATTCCCACTCGAAAATTGTCACAAGATTTTCGATCGAACAAGTCCATAAATTAACCGACGAAGTAAACGCAAGCATTTCATACCACTTGCTTTGCTAAGCTGTTTAATTAGATTTTCTCATACGAATGAGGTAAAGGTTTGTATATACTAATAGATTGGAAAACGATTTTGAAAACAAGCTTTATATTTAAAATAGAGTTGAAATCATCTTTGTAAAATAGTTTGAATATTTACTACTAGTATAGAAAACCTTTATATTTTAAAGTGACAAATCATAGAAATGATTGTAGAAACAATCAATCACCAAAATCCACATTCGAAGACGTGAATCAAATTCAAAGAAATCGATACCAATTACATTAAAATGGACATTCTCAAAAATCCCGAAAAAGAAGTCATCAAAGTCAATAATAAATGATAACAATAAATCGGATAATCATGAATCGATAAAAGTTGGAATCTCAAGTTAAATAGGCAAAATAGGAAAAATCAAGCAGGTCAGTCGACTGACTATAGAGGGTCAGTCGACTGAACCAAAAACCAGAATGTTTCATTTCCTGCAGTCAGTCGACTGACTACAGAGGGCCAGTCGACTGACTGTAGAAAACAGAGACTTCTGTTCTCTGCAGACAGACCTAGATTTGCCTGATTTCTATAGCCAGTCGACTGACTGCAGAGGGTCAGTCGATTGACTGGCACTGGGGCAGTTTTTCAACTTATTCAAATGAAGTGCAAACTCCTCCAATTCACGATTGGACGAGCAATGGACTTTAGTGGTTTTTGCCAATCGACAACCCAGCCCTATAGGCTTTCCGATTCACCACCAAATGCATGATCGAACATCAAGGCAAAGATTTTTAGAGTTTTAAGAATTCAAAACACCAAAAATTGAAATGTTCACCAAATCAATCCAAATCAAAATCAAATGAACATGTAAAGATGTTAGGAATTCATACCTAACAATCAAGGATAGTTATAGACATAGATGTGAGATAGAAATCTCACCTTTAAATCCAAAATCGATGAAGGAGAATCTTGAAGGCAAAAGGGATATCAACTACTCTTCAACTTAAGAGGCTTGAATCTAAGCTCAAAAGAAGAACATTTCCTATGTTAGGTTTAGGAATTTTCTGAAATTAAAGAGAGAATGAGTTGGAGAAGATGAAGAGGGGGCTTACCAAAGCTTTTCCAAGAGTTTGGGGCAAGACTTGAGTTTGCAAATGGAATCTAGGGCTAGGAATTTCTAATTCCTATACTCTTCCCCCATTTTCAGTTTTGCTTGAGTGTTTGTAAAAAATGAGATAAGTGAATGGATGAAGAGGGAGCTGAGTTAGGGTAATAGAATGAGTTGGGTGGAACCCAAACCCAAAAAGCCCACTTAGAAAATAGCAAAATCAACTTACTCCAAACATATCGATGTTTATACTCAAAAAAGTTGTAAACACCATTTTGGACTCAATGGAAGTAGTCTCGAGTCCCAATTCGACTATTTACAAAAAGTAGCTTTTCGGACTTAAATCCGATTAATGATTCTACATTTAAATAAAATATTTAAGTATACAATCGTAAAATATGCGGGTTGTTATAGACTCCCCTCCTTAAAGAAATTACGTCCTCGTAATCTTCAAGAAATAAAGAAATTACGTCCTCTCAATACAAAAAGGAAGAAATTTGAAATAAAAAGTTCACCTTAAGGAGCACAAGAGAGCAAGTCTGGATGTGTCCGTTCGATGAATTCTCTGGATTCCCAAGCGCAATCCTTAGGATTTGAGGACCATTGAACTTTCACAAGAGGGACATCTTTATTTTGAAGGCGTTTAACCTCCAAAGCAATGATACGAATGGGATGTTGCTCATAAGTCAAATTAGGCGAAACTTTAATTTCTTCAATAACACCGGGCTCAAGAATAGAATCGTAATCTTGAAGGCATTTCCAAAGTTGAGAGACGTGGAATACGTCATGAATAGCAGAAAATTGAGCCGGTAACAAAAGGTGATAAGCCACAGAACCAATGCGTTCGGTGATGGGAAATGGACCAATATATCGAGGCGCTAGTTTTCCCGATCGACTGAAATGCACAACACCCTTCATAGGTGAAACACGAATAAACACGAAATCTCCCACAGAAAATTCTAATTTTCTTCTTCGATTGTCGGCATAGGATTTTTGTCTACTTTGAGCTTCTTTCATCCTATGACGAATAAGATCAATCTTTTCTGTGGCATCACGAATAAAATCTAGACCTAAAACTAGCTTCTCACCGGCTTCAAGCCAACACGAAGGAGATCGGCAAGGCCTTCCGTATAATGCCTCAAAAGGTGCCATACCAATGCTAGATTGGAAGCTATTATTATAGGAAAATTCAACAAGAGAATATGGTCATCCCAACTTCCACAAACTCTAGAACACATGCACGGAGAAGATCTTCAAGAGTTTGATTCACACGCTCGGTTTGTCCATTGGACTGAGGATGATAAGCGGTGCTAAAATTAAGCTTCGTTCCCAAAGCTTTTTGAAGACCTTTCCAGAATCCACTAGTAAACAATGGATCACGATCGCTAACAATAGAAGTAGGAACTCCATGCAATTTAACAATATCCCTGACAAAAAGTTTAGCAAAAATAGGTATGGTCCGATTGGACCGAACGGGAATAAAATGGGCGGACTTTGTAAGTCTGTCAACTATCACCCATAGGCTATCATGACCCGAACGAGAACGGGGAAGACCATCAATAAAATCCATGGAAATTTGATCCCACTTCCATATTGGAATTTCCAACGGTTGCAATAACCCACCGGGCCTTTGATGCTCAGCCTTAACGAGTTGGCAAGTCATGCAACGCTTAACAAAGTTAGCAATATCAGATTTCATTCCCTCCCAATAATAAAGTCGCTTCATATCCATGTACATTTTACTACTACCGGGATGAATGGTAAATTTAAAACGATGATAATCTTCTAAAATGTCTTTACGAAGATCGATAATATTTGGCACAATAAGTCTACCAAATTTTCGAATACCGCCACGAGCATCAATATCAAAGTCAATCAAACCTTCAATATCAATTTTATCCCTACAACTTTGGCTAAGAAGAACCAATTCGAGATCATGCTTTTGAGCTTCAAGAATGTGGCCTAAAAGCGAAGGATGAGCCTCAAGGCTACACAAAACAAGAGATGAACATAAATCAGATTCACGATCTCGAATCTCACAAGTGGATAAAGTCGCGAGATCATTCCATTCGGATACCATCATGGAAACAACCGCTTGTTGCTTACGGCTAAGGGCATCGACAACAAGATTTCCTTTTCTGAGAGTATAAAGAATATCAAAATCATACGATGCAAGGAATTCGAGCCAACGTTGTTGACGCAAATTAAGTTCCTTTTGTGAAAATAAATACTTCAAAGATTTATGATCGGTATAGAGAACAAATTTCTCTCCCAAAAGATAATGACGCCAAATTCTAAGGGAGAAAACAATAGCCGTGAGCTCTAAATCATGAGTGTCATATCTAGTCTCGGTAGGCTTCAATTGCCTAAAAGCATAGGCAATAACACGTTCCCTTTGCATGAGAACGGCTCCCAAACCAACACGACTAGCATCGGTGTAAACAATAAAATCTTTGTTTCCTTCGGGAATCACAATAATAGGAGCCACGGAAAGGAGTTCTTTTATTTTTTGAAATGAAGCTTCACATTTGTCTGACCAAATGTATTTAACTCCCTTCTTAGTCAAAGTAGTAAGAGGTACGGAAATCTTAGAAAAGTCTTTTATGAACCGACAGTAATAGCCCGCCAATCCGAGAAAGCTACTAATTTCCGTCACACTCTCTGGTCTCTTCCAATTTTGAATCGCTTCAATCTTTGAAGGATCCACGGAAATTTCAAATTCAGATATGATATGTCCCAAAAATTTCACACGAGATTGCCAACAGTGGCATTTAGAAAATTTTGCTATCAATTGGTTGCTCCTAAGAGTTTCCAACACAATCCGAAGATGATTTTCATGCTCTTCCTCGATTTTAGAATAAATAAGAATATCATCTATAAAGATGAGAACAAACCGATCGAGGAAGTGTTTGAAAACTCGATTCATAAGGTCAACGAAATAAGCTGGAGCATTCGTCAAACCAAATGGCATAACAAGCCATTCATAAGATCTATAACGAGTACAGAACGATGTCAAAGGAATGCTATCCTCTACAATACGGAGCTGATGAAAACCGATTGCTAAGTCCAACTGTGAAAAGACTTTAGCACCACTAAGTTGATCGAATAAATCATCAATCCGAGGCAAGGGATATTTATTCTTGATGGTGATATCGTTAAGCTTGCGGTAGTCAACGCAAAGCCTAAGTGTACCATCAGATTTCTTCACAAAAATAGCCGAAGCTCCCCATGGAGAGGAACTAGATTGAATAAATTGCTTCTCTTCCAATTCGGATAATTGTTTGCGCATCTCCTCATTTTCTTTATTGGACATACAATAAGGAGGACGAGTGATAAGTAGAGCTTTAGGGATTAGATTAATTCTGAACTCAATTGTTCGCTTAGGTGGTAATCCTAAAACGGGCTCAAATATGTCGGGAAATTCACGAACAATGTGAATAAGAGAAATGACATCTTCCTCATCATCGTTATCGTCATCACGAGGATTTAGAGAATACAAGGACGCTTTCGAATTGGAATCTGGATCTTCAAGGACAAGAGAAATCTGCTTAACAGATTGAGGATGTCGAAGATATATAGTCCGCTCAGGACATAGGATATGGGCTTCATAACGGTTAAGACAATCCATTCCCAAAATCATTCCAAAACTTAAATAACGCATAACATGCAAATCGGCACGGAAAGAAAAATCACATAAAATAATTTCGACATCTTTACAAAGTAAACTAAGTGTTGCGGATCCACCAACCGGATTCGCAATTCTCAAAGAAGTCATCAAGCCAATAACATCCAAAGACAAAGCATCAACAAGTTCTTTTGATATAAAAGAGTGAGATGCACACGTATCAAAAAGAACTCGAATAGGAAATCCACGAAATATAATAACGCCATCAAGGATAGGATGAGAAATACCTTGACCACGAGAAGTGTTAGCAGGGGCTTGTACAACATTTAGCTTGCCCTCCTTCTTGCCCTGAAGTTTGGGACACGAAGATAAAGTATGACCCGAACTCTTGCAATAGCTGCAAGAAAGAGACTTTGGGCACTTGTTTGCATAGTGGTCCTTAGAACCACAATTGTAACATTCTCCGCGACGAGAGGTAAGAGTATTTGCTACCGATGTTGCTTGCTTTCCCTTCTTATTGGGATTAGGCTTGAATTTAAAAAGTCTCTTCTTGTTGATGTTTTTTTTGACCTCAGCATCACTATCTTTATCATCCTCTTCGAGTCGAAGAGCAATATCAACAAGTTAATCAAAAGAAACTTCTAATTTCAGAAGTAATGGCTTTTTGAGGCTCTTGTTCAAGCCATACACAAATCTCTGATTTTTCTTCAATGGTGTATTAATATACTCGACCCTATATTTGGATAGAGATTCGAAAGAAGCGACGTAGTCTATCACGGAAGATTCACCTTGAACAAGGTCTATGAAGCGTCGGGCTAGAGATACTTTTTCAACTTCCGGCATGAATTTCAACTCGAACCTTTCTCGGAATCGCTCCCAAGTAAGGTCCGCTTCAACAATTTCGGAGATCAGAAGTTCGTACCAGTTTAATGCTCTTTCTTGGAGCATACTAGAAGCCACTTAGACTCGATGAAGGTCAATAAGATTCATGCGAGAAAAGATGTGGTCGCATGTTCGAAGCTAAGCCTGGACTTCTATAACGCTCTCGGCACCTTTGAATGGCTTTCCACCCAAGTTGGTGTAATCACTGCACAAGCGTGCAAACCATGATTTAGGATGTGTGGGTTCAGGAATAGGTCCGGCAGCTTGAGCATTTCTTACAAGATTAAGAATTTGCTGAGCAGACATAAATACTCCATCCTGGGGAGTAGCACTAGATTGACCGGCGCTGGGACGACCTGGTCTAACCATTTCTCTTCTCTAAGAAAGAAAGAAAGAAGAGGAAAAAGGGTATTCACAAAAAGAATATCAATCAAACTTGGTTGATAAAACAAGGCATCACAAAAGAGAATAGGATAGGACGGTACAAAGACTCGAATTAAATCCTATGGCACGATTCCTAAGAAGGGCTTAGGACAATGATCCTTGCTAGATTATTCTACATTGTGTTGAAGTTTGGCTCTGATACCAAGCTGTGACGCCCCACCTCTATGCTCATGCTAGCCAAGGACACTACGGAGAAATGCCGTCAACTAGTGCGAAGAATAAGGCTGTTGAGGAGCGAACATCTGTGTAATTGCCTTGTGCAAGTACCGATATGTCAGATAGTATAACAAGCATTTCATTTCAAGAGGAAATCTGACATACCGATACAAACTCAAATCTACCACACAGTGGCTAAGTGGACCTTCAGAAACAAATATAGAAATAAGCATAATATAAATTAGTCACAGATGTTCATATCACAAAGGCGGAAACAGATATGAACATATAACACAAAGAAGTGTACATCAGAGTAGTGGTCAAATAAGATCCACAATATCACAAAAGAATAGATACAAGTGCTAGACAAAAGAATATGTATACATCATGGAGTCTATATCTCGAATGTATAACAACAAAAACTACAAATATTCTATAGTTAGACAAAAGTCAGAAGATGGTCCCAGTCAAGGAGTCAAGCAGATGCACCTGTAACATCTCGGTCTGACCCGAGTATTATTTAATAAGAAAATAATAAACGGATCAGTCAAGCTATAAATATCAGATAAAATGAGATAGGAAGAGAGATATGACTAAAATCGTATGATATCAAAAATGATGTACAGTGACAAGTGTACTTTAAACATCAACAGAATCGTACAATATCTCTAAAATCTCAAACCACCAAAAAGAACATCACATTCCTTATTTTATTCACTAAACACCTAATATTGACAAACTTATAATTGCCAATTACAAAAGGAGGTGAAACACAAATTTCAGAAATCACAAAAGAAATCCAGAAATCACAAGGGGGGAGGCCTATCACAAACGGGAGCATGAAAACTCACCAACACGTGTATCACAAACGGAACACTATTCCATGGTCGCTAACCATAAATATTGAGCCGAAGCCCCACAAACGGTCCGAAGACCACGGGTCGCTACCCCGCCAAATTGAATCGAAGTTCCACAAAATGGGGTTTAGTCTCACTCGCAGACAAATAGAAATCGCACATCGCTAGTCTAAATCACAAAATGATCATCATCGATCAATAAAAGTGTCGATTACACTAAGCCAGTAAATATAAGAGTTTTGTGATATCCCGGAATTTTGAGCAATATCAATTTAATAATCTATATTAAATATTAAATTGATTTAATATATCTTTGATAATAAGATATGAATTGATTTGGTAATTTTCTTTTAAATAAATATTTAACTGATAATTTATCTTTTAAAAGCTAATAAATTGTTTTCTATTTATATATATATATATGTATATATTGTAAATAGTCAATGTCTGTTTTAAATATATTTCAAATCCAATATTAAATAAGCAATCATATGGCTTTAAAATATACTCAAGATTAAAGTTAAAATTGTTTAAATGATTTTAGCTTAAATTTAAATTAAACAAAAGGTTTGTTGTTCTTTTTAGAGTATAGCTTGATAGAAATTAATAATAAAGTGATAATTTCTTTTATAAATTATTTTAATGTAATAATAAAAATTGTTATATATATTTTAAAAGAAATTATGGTTTTTAAAATTTATATAAATCTCTCATAAATATAATATATAGATAATAAAATATACCTTATAAATATTTAAGGTAAGTATAAAATAAAATGATAATAGGTAATTAAATATTTGATAGTTTAAGTCTTAAAATAAAAATAAACACACTTATATTAGAGATGAATAACAAGCTAACATGACCATAACCATATCAATTTTAAGTAGAAACTTAAGTAAAATATTATGTACACTATAGCAATGTATATGTGCAGGCAAGAAATCACCTAAGTACAAGATAATAGATAAGGCAAGTAAATATTATAATCTATAACAAAGTATACATGTTGCAGGCAAGTAAAATTCATCTCAGTACATACGAATAGGAATGGGGAAGTATGCTAAGCTAAGTAAACAAATAAACATATGTTTGTAAGTTTGTACCTAAAAATAATAAAATATGGGCTGTTGTAAACTTGAATAGGAACAAGGCATTGAATGCCATCACCAAGTACACGAGACATCTCTTTTCAGCTTCTTTTTAAAAATGAAGATCTCTGAAAATTGTGTACCTGTACAGTAAACAAATTTGTATACTTGTTTTATTTATCAACTTGCCTCATTTCATTTCGTATACAAAAGCTTAGCAATTCCAGTTCAAAGTTTTAAACAAGAAAAAAAGTTATATTCAAAACAACAATTTTATCAAAACTTCTACTGAACCAAGTAAGCAATGTAAAGATTCCAGCTTTCGAGTTTCCAGTTCAAACATTTCAGTTTTAAGGTTTCAAGCTGTTCAAGTTTTAAAGCTAGTTCAAAGTTTTCTGGAATCAAAACAAAAATGTATGCAAGTTTCAAATGCCACTTTTCAAGTTTCCTGTTTTCAAACAAAAAGAACAAGCTCTCTGTTTTAAGCCAGGTGAGTAAACTTTTAAACTAAACTTAAATAATCTGGAAGTCTTTGTGTTAATGTTTGTTTATATGTATGTGTATGTGCAATGCTTGTGAATTTATGTAAGTGTGCATATCTGTGGTTTTAAACATCTCAGATCTTAGTTTCAAGCCTCTGCTTTAAACTGTAAAACATGAGATACCTTTAGTTTTGATGCATATGGCATATTGTTGAAGTAAACTAGTGATGTATGCTTGGAAGTGTGTTTGTATGTTGGTTTTAAGACTCTGAAAACAGGTGTGAATGTTTAGTTATCACTGTGTCCATCTCTGTTTTAAATTCCAGAGATTTAAAACTTAGATTTAACTTCAAAATACTTCACACTCTAATCTTCTTTAGGCTTAAGTATTTAAAACAAAGTTGGTTGTTTTAAACTAGACTAAGCTTTAAAAATAATTGCAATAATTATAGATAGAAAACATTGTCTGGAAAAGTGAAAACACAAAGGAGTTGAGATAAGTTAAAAATCAAACTTTAAGATTTGTTGATCTAATTTTATATCTTAAATCATATATGAAAGATAGGATTTTTAATAACAAATTTATAATTTTTAATGTAATATTGAATGTGTTATGTGGTGATGTCTGGAATTCGAGTTTTTGGGTTTCTCTGGTGGTCTAGTTGATCTGGGAGGTGGTAGTTCTTTCTGGAGGTGGAAGGACGATTGGAGATATCAGCAAAAATGTCTGATGATGGATCACGACAGTGGGGTAGTGGTGGTTGACATTTGAAGTTAGGAACCGTAGTTTTACTGAGCAAGATGAAGTTGATCACCGCGGCTCGGAGAGTTGATCGAGTTCGACGAGTTTTTGGGTAATGGTAGTAGGCGCGTAGAGGAAGTTGAGGCTGGAGGGGTTGACTGTCAGGTGGTCGGAGCGGCGAGCATCGGCGAGTTGTCAGGTTTTGGCGAATGCATGTTGTTGGGTTTCCAGGCTTAGGATTGAACTCGAATTCCAAATTCGAGTGAGATAGGGAAATCCGGAGATAGGAATGGAGTGTGGGGATGAACGTCGGGAACGTCGTTGAACTTGATCGGAGACGATCGAACTAGCTGTGCACGTGCACGGTGTTTCTTGGGTGAATGTAGAGAAGTTTGGGTGTAGCAGGAAGGGTCATGTGAGTTTCTCGAGTAAATTGAGGAATGGCCGAAGTTTTTATGTGTTCGACTCGAAGTAAAATCGGGAAGACTTGGGTTATTTTGGTTGTTCCAGTTTTTAAATAAGCCTGGCAGTTTTAAAGTTTAAAATTTAAAAGCAGGGTTTTAAATATAAGTTAAAACCAGAATTTAAGATGGATTCAAATTACTTTTGTCTCCTGGTTTTAAAGAAACGAGTTTTATAAAAACAAAATGTTTTACAACTTTATAATGTTAAAGTATATTTAAAATGTGTTAAATTTTACTAAGTTAAAATCTGTAGTTATTTTGAATCTAAATCTGAAATGAAATGTAAAAGTAAATTCAAAGGTAAAATGTTTCAAATGCATTTGTAAGGGAGCATTTGATTTTAAATAAGAAAATGTTTTATTCTTAAATAAAGGTAGATTTAAGGATTTGTAATTATTAAGTTAATTAAAATGAATAATTAACTAATTTAATTAATTAATGATTGAATTAATTAATTTAGTAATTAAAAGTTAAATTAGTTAATTAAGGTTTAAGATAATTAATTTAGAATAAATAAATGGATAATTAAGAATCATTAATTAAATAAGAGTTGAATTTTAATTTATGATTATTAATTAATGAAGTAAGTAAGGATTAATTAAGTTATATTGAATACTTAATTAATTAAATAATTAAGGATTTATTAATGAGTTAGTAAAGATAAAATTTAATTGTAAGTAATAATAAATCTTAACTAATTACTTTAGAAAAGTAATTTAAGAAGTGTATATAATTAATGAAGATTATTAACTAGGATTATTAAATAATGGATTAATATGATTAATTTGATAATTTATTAGATTTATTAATTTAAGATAATCAGTTGTGAATTATTTAAGTATAATTACTTATGAAAGTAATTAAGAAATTAATTTCTCATTGTAATTAATTAAGTCTAATATGAATTGTTTAAGTTAATTAATTTAGTTTATTTGATTTAAATAACCATTTGTTGATATAATAAGTATAATTACTTAAAGAAGTAATTAATTGTGGATGATTTAAAAATGAAAGTAATTTGGGTATAATTACTTTGTATAAATTAATCAAGGGATTAATTAGAGAATAATTAATTATGGAGTAATTAAATTATTTATTGAAGTAATTAAGGTAGTTAATTACTGAATGGAGTTAATCAAGGTGATTAACAATTTGGTTTAATTGAAGATAAATTACTAAATGAAATAAATGTAATTAGAGATAATTAAATATTGTAATTAATGATGTAAGTTAAAATGGATTTATTTGGAAATAATTAATAAATGAAGGAATTCATTAATGTAATTAATTAGGAAGTAAGGTAATTAATTTTAGTAATTTAAAGATTACTTTCTATATTTGGTATAAGATAATTAAATTGTGAAAAATAATTAAAGGATAATTACTTAAATGTAATTAAAGATAATTAATCAAGAAAGGTTAATTAAGAAGGAAAAGTAGAGAATTATTAATTAATTGACTTGTAATTAATTAATGGTTATGTAAGCAAGATTAATATCGATGAAGTAATTAATTTAATTTACTTTAAATTAATTGGAGATTTGTAATTAATTAATTCATTTTAAATTAATTATAAATGGTGTGATTATTAATCCTTGTTTATATATGATGGATGATATTGATTTCCTTGATTGATTGTGATCTCAGATATAAGATGAATAATATCTATTGTGTTATGGATGCTTGGTTTAAGTATGATAATATTGATTATCTGTTTAAGTTGATAATATGGATTTTCTGTTTATGATGATGATGTGATTATCCATTGTTATATTGTGATTTATCTATCTGTGGTATATAGATAATTGAATTAAATTGTTTTAACTTTAGAACAACTTGGACCTAAAAGATGGCGATTTGGATTTCAATGAGACCGGGATCGGGTTTCCATATTTGGATATCCGAAAACCACATCGATCCAAATTAACGATAGGTCGTGAATCTCAAGTGAAGATGAAGATTCAGAGTGCAAGGGTTATTGTCGTTAACTCTGAGGATGATTCCAAAATGAGTGTAACGAGATAATGCCTTTGGTTTCGTTCGAACCCGGAACAAACTTGTATGGATTGAATGCTTTCAGAACATCGTCAGGTGGACGATGAGCATTCTAAGAGATGTGTTCTCTTAAGGTAATCGGGAATGGCTAAAACAGGGAAGGTGCAGCAAGGCTTCGTGGGTAGCACCCACTTGAGAGCGAGATATACCCCTGTCTAGATGTCCCTTATTTTTCGGCTTAGTGTGCGGTTGGTCATGACAACCGTGGGGTTGTTTCGTTTGGGACTGTCCAGTAAGGGATGGTTCCGGCTTTGTGTTGCAGGGAACTTAGGGTAGGTTCTCGGTATGCTGATCTAGGCTAGGTACTGTGACGGGCCATTATATGGAATCCAATCTCCAATAAGTGCCGTACGTATTAGTTGTGCCCAACTATGTTGGAACGTGAGATGTAAGCATTCCAGCTATTTCTGTATTTTACTTGAAAACCATAGACACTATTATAATATAACTGGATTTCCTATCAAATGTTTGGTTAGCGTAAGGTAAAAACTTACCCATGTTTATGTGTGGGGAGTCTTACGTGATAACTTTGTTTCAAAGGTTTTTAAAAGTTAAGCAGCTTTAACCGTTTACTCATACCAGACCCATGTCTGACCCGGAGTTTATTTCTGTTTTCTTAAACTCTCGGGTACTCAAATTTTTACGAGTAGCCAAGGGTATCAGGTTAGCTTTGATAATTTCTGGAGGAGCAATGGAGCAGGAGGCTTCAGCGTATAGATATATTTTGGTTCCGCTGTGTTGTATCTCTGTGTTGTATCGAGTTGTATTAACTAGACAGGTGTTTATAACTGTCTAGTATGTGTTGTATTATCTGTGTAACTCTGGTGTATATGATACTATGTAATCTTTTATGTGATATATTATATTTCATTCGTTCCGCTGTTGAGATTCTGATGTTGTTTTGTTCTTTCTTCTCTATCTTTTCTATTTCTCACCCCTTTCTTTCTTATCGATGATGTGACTTCCTGGTGTTGGAAAGTCGGGTCGTCACAAGTTTAGCTTCATGTCCCATAACCACTAGCTTAACTTAAATATACACGAACAAATTGTGGATTCCCACTCGAAAATTGTCACAAGATTTTCAATCGAATAAGTCCATAAATTAACCGACGAAGTAAACGCAAGCGTTTCATACCACTTGTTTTGCTAAGCCGTTTAATTAGATTTTCTCATACGAATGAGGTAAAGGTTTGTATATACTAATAGATTGGAAAATTGTTTTGAAAACAAGCTTTATATTTAAAATAGATTTGAAACCATCTTTGTAAAAGAGTTTGAATATTTACTACTAGTATAGAAAACCTTTATATTTTAAAGTGATAAATCACAGAAATGATTGTAGAAACAATCAATCACCAAAATCCACGTTCGAAGACGTGAATCAAATCCAAAGAAATCGATACCAATTCCATTAAAATGGACATTCTCAAAAATCCCGAAAAAGAAGTCATCAAAGTCAGTAATAAATGATAACAATAAATCAGATAATCATGAATCGATAAAAGTTGGAATCTCAAGTTAAATAGGCAAAATAGGCAAAATCAAGCAGGTCAGTCGACTGACTGCAGAGGGTCAGTCGACTGAACCAGAAACCAGAATGTTTCATTTCCTTCAGTCAGTCGACTGACTACAGAGGGCCAGTCGACTGACTGCAGAAAACAGAGACTTCTGTTCTCTACAGACAGACCCAGATTTTCCTGATTTCTACAGCCAGTCGACTGGCTGCAAAGGGTCAGTCGACTGACTAGCACTGGGGCTGTTTTTCAGCTTATTCAAATGAAGTGCAAACTCCTCCAATTCGCAATCGGACGAGAAATTGACTTTAGGGGTTTTTGCCAATCGACAACCCAGCCCTATAGGCTTTCCGATTGACCACCAAATGCATGAGCAAACATCAAAGCTAAGATTTTTAGAGTTTTAAGACTTCAAAACACCAAAAATTGAAATGTTCACCAAATCAATCCAAATCAAAATCAAATGAACATGTAAAGATGTTAGGAATTCATACCTAACAATCAAGGATAGTTATAGACATAGATGTGAGATAGAAATCTCACCTTTAAATCCAAAATCGATGAAGGAAAAGCTTGAAGGAAAAAGGGATATCAATTACTCTTCAACTTCAACTCAAGAGGCTTGAATCTAAGTGTAACGACCCTGAATTTTTGACATTTGAGATGTGAACATTTAATTGAGTTTAAATATTTGAATGATAGTTTAATTTGAAATTCAAAAATCAGAATGAATTTGGCAATTAAATTGTTGAATTTAATTATTGAAGTTGGGTAAAAATTTGAATCTTCAGTTTTAAGCTGGTTAAAAATATTTTCAAGGCTTAGAAAATCTATATTGATAATACTGAAGATAATAAAAGCTTCAGAATTGAATTTGAAACTGTTTTGTTCAGTTTTGAAATTTTATCGTTTAAATCGATATTTAAAATAGCCATCCGAGGCACAGTCTCGAAATTTGACGAAACTAGTTTCATTGGATCCGTAATAGTGTATTATTATCGGATTTCAAATTTCGTAGTGATTGGAGTTGTTGTGTGATTGTACGAGATAAAAATGCCTAGACAATAATTTATCGATTTAATTTAAATATCTTATATCATTTCACCGGTCAAATTTCTTTCATCTCAGCCATCCTCTATTCCTGAACATAGCTGTTAACTCTTAATTTTCTACAACTCAGAATACCTCACGACTTAACAACTCAAGAAGTGTACGACTCAAGAGCTGTACGACCTAACAACTCAGAATACTTCACGACCTACGACTCATGGTCCAGACGACTTAACGAGTTAATGTGAGACCGACTTAACGGGTTAAGATATCAACGACTCAATGAGTTAGAGTCTAAACGACTTAAGAGATTCCACGACTTAAGGAAAGCTCCGACCTAACTACTGAAAGGGATTAAGGAACTAGACGACTTACGACTTAAAGGACTTATGACTTAAAGGATTTATGACTTAAGGAACTCACGACTTAGCTTAAGTCGTCCACGACCTAAAAGCTATCGGGTTAAAATCCAATGCCTGCACCTATGCCACTTTTATCTGATAAGTCGGCCATGACTTACGGCTTATTATAAGTCGGCCACGACTTATCACTTGTCTTCTACCAAGCCACAAACTGAATTCGTAAGTCGTCTCCGAGCTACCTTAAGTCAACCACGAGTCACGACTTACCTTAAGTCGGTCATGACTCATGGCTTAGCAGAAACTCATGTCCAGATTTCTCTATAAATACCCCCTACCCTCAACATGAGGGGGACTTTTGGCCATTCATTTTCTGAAGCATCGTTACTCTGCCGAACTCTCAACTCATTCGACAATTGAAGATCTTCAAACACTCAAGGCACTACAACAAGCTTCGTGAGGAATTTTATTTATCCGACATGGATTTAGCAAGTTTCGTCATCGAAGTTTGAGATAATAGTCGAGATTGTTTTATGATCGAATTGTACTGTATTTGACAAGTGTTTTGTATCGTCTCGTAACCCGATTCAGTAATAAAGACTATAAAGTGGACGTAGGCTCAATTACGGGCCGAACCACTATAAATCTGCTGTTCCTTTACTGTTTTACTGCTATTTTCAGCCTGTATTCTGTTCCCATACCAACGGGTGGTGCTTTCACGACTCTATTACACACACCGGGTGTTAGCGTTCACTTTTTAACGTTAACATTTTGGTGCTTTCACTGAGAATTGAACTCAGGCAATCATTCACCATTGCTTCACGGAAGTTTGTTGAAAAAATTTCCTTCAAAACCAGAAGTTTATCAGACATAATGGCTCTTGGAAGAAAACGTAAGTCTGTCAGATCTAATGATGACCGCGACAATACTACCACTTCTATTTCTCCAAGTCAAGCAGTTCCAAGCGTCGGGGTGACGCGAGAAGAATTAGATGCTGCTGTCTCTGGATTGTATCAACAGATTGAAACTCAGAATAATCTGATGATGGAAAAGCTGAATGCTTTGCTCGGGGCTAATCAGAGACCAGTAAATAACGAAGAAAACTTTGCTGATGCTATTCACAACTCCGAAGGGAGAAATATTTCTCAGGACAGATCTGGTGCCGCTGAAGGGGCACCTCCCCAAGCTGAAGGGTCCAGGCCATCGCCAGTTCTTCCCGAACGTTTGCCCGGACAAACTTCTGAAAAAATGGCCGAAGCCTATTCTGCAAAGTTACTAAACAATGAGGAGTATCTTTCCGGCATGATTCGGCAGATAATGAAAGAAAGCATGCAGAGAAACGAAGATGAGAATGATTGGGGATTTGCTCCGAGTAAAACTCCATTTACTAAAAGGATTCTAAAGGCTGAGTTTCCCAGAAAATTCGTTCCTCCTACCATTCCTGCTTATCGTGGAACAAGTGATCCAAATCAATTCTTGTACAAGTATGATTGGCACATGACTGGTGCTAGAGCGACTGATGAGATTAAATGCCGATATTTCCCGGTATACTTGGAAGGAGTGGCGTTACTTTGGTTTACCAAGCTTCCTGTGCGATCTGTCGACCAATTTTCCGATCTGACCCGAAAATTCAAGGAACAATTCAGATTGTACATCTCAAGAGCAAAGGATATAATGTCTCTTTCAAGTCTCGAACAGAACCCTGGAGAGCCCATCAAATCCTTTTTGAATCGCTTCAATTTAGCCCTAGCCGAAGTTGATAACGCAGAACCGCGAATGATTTTAACCTACTTAATGCGGGCTATTGACAAGTCAAGCGAATTTGGAAAATGGTTGAAGATGAAGGAACCAAACTCGCTCGAAAAATTCTACAAAAAGGCTGATGAGTTCATGCGCCTAGAAAATCTCTCCGCGTCAGCTAAAGTTGTGACAACAGTGGTGGAAAATAATGCTACGGCTCAGAATAAAAAAGAATCTGTGAATCAGAAAAGGGAGAGTAATGGTGGAAAGAAGCAGAAGGATCTCAAAAAGCCCAGCTTTCTTAAACCTTCGGATTTTACCCCTCTAACTGATACACCGGAGAATATTTTCATCGCCACTAAGGATGCTGTTGAATTTCCAAAACCACCGGCAGTAAAAGTTGGGAAGAATGCTACTCAAAGCGGAGATTTTGCAAATTTCATAACCAACCAGGCCATGATACCAATGAGTGCCGCCACTTGAAAAGCCTGATTGAAGAATTGTTGAGAGAGAATAAGTTGCAGCAGTACGTTAAAAGAAATAGAAAAGATCCATCTTCATCTAACCAGGGGCAGCAACCTCTAGCTCATTCATCTGGTTTAGGAGAGAGACCCGCTGCACAAGAAACAGAAAGACCTGTTATCAATGTGATCACAGGGGGACCCCATCCGGCTGGTAAGAGTTGGGGTGAGATGGAGAGGTACGCTCGAGCTTTGAAATATGCCCCAGCTGAAGAAAGTGTCTTGGCATTGGAAGATGCTGTGCCTCTGAAGCAGCAAAAGACTTTTCATGATGACATCATATTCAGGACCAGGGATTCTGTTGGTGTGGAATCTCCTACCGTGGACCCTCTGGTTGTTTCTGTCGGTATTGGGCCGGCTATTGTAAAAAGGGTGTTGGTTGATAGCGGCGCCTCATGCAACATACTCTTTAAAAAGACGTTTGACCAAATGAAAATTCCAATGGAAGATGTACAAGCTTCATCTCAGAAAATTGTCGGATTTACAGGGGAGCCAAAGCAGCCAATTGGAACAGTGGACTTGTTTGTTGAATTGGGAGAAGGACAAAAGAAGGTGGTTCGGAAGCAAACTTTTATAATTGTTGATGAATTCTCTGCCTATAATGCCTTCTTGGGTCGGCCTACTCTTGCTGCTTTCAAGGCTGTCCTCGCCCCGTGGTGCTTGACAATGAAATTTCCCACTGATAATGGAGTGGCTGTCATTAAGGGAGATCAGAACGCGGGACGAGAATGTTATTTTTTTGAACTCCGAGAAGCCAGGAAAAGAGAAAAGGGAAAAGATGCTGCAGCTCCGCTCCGCATTAGATCCCCAACATTGTAGCAACTACGGAGTGGCCCCTGTACTGGCGAGCACAGCAACGCAAGGAAAGAAATAGATCCCAGAAAAGCCAGTGCAGGGGAGAATAGAGTGGTACCTGTGGAAGTGACGGTACCAATTCCTGTTGATTCGAAAGACCCAAACAAAGTACTCAATGTGGGTTCGCAACTAAGCCTAACAGTTCAAAACACGCTGATATCATTTCTAAAAGCAAATCTGGATGTGTTCGCTTGGTGTCATGCTGATATGTGTGGGATCTCTACGGAAATTACTGTGCATACCCTGAATATTGATCCAAAATTCACACCAGTAAAACAGAAACGAAGAACCCAAGGTCCAGAAAGGTCAGCAGCATTGAAGGAAGAGTTTGATCGGCTCATGGAGAATAATTTCATCAAAGAATCCACTTATCCAAATTGGGTTTCAAATCCAGTACTGGTTAAGAAGGCAAATGGAAAGTGGAGAGTCTGCATTGATTTTTCATATTTGAATAAAGCCTGTCCCAAAGACTGTTTCCCGCTTCCCAGAATCGATCAATTGGTGGATGGAACAGCTGGGCATGAGTTGTTATCTTTTATGGATGCTTACTCCGGATACAATCAAATTATGATGCATGAGCCATATCAGGAAGACACAAGCTGTATCACAAATGTGGGTCTCTACTGCTACAAAGTTATGCCTTTCGGATTGAAGAATGCAGGGGCAACCTACCAAAGACTTGTCAATGCTATGTTCAAACCTAAAATTGGTAAAACTATGGAAGTTTATGTTGATGATATGTTAGTGAAGTCAAAGAAAGCAGTAGACCACATGGATCACTTGGCGGAAATGTTCACAATTCTTCGAAAGTACGGAATGAAGCTCAATCCATTGAAATGCTCATTCGGGGTAGAGTCCGAAAAATTCTAGGGTTTCATCGTGAGCGCTAGGGGCATCGAGGCCAATCCTGCTCAAATCATAGCTCTAAGAGAGGTCAAAGCCCCTAAAACAAAGAGAGAACTGCAAAGTCTCAATGGAAAAGTCGCCCCTCTAAGTCGCTTCATTTCCAAGGCTACAAACAAATGCATTCCCTTCTTTGTTGCTCTAAAGAAAGGAAAGAAAATTTTTGAATGCACTCCCGAATGCCAGAATGCTTTCGCTCAACTGATTCATCATATGGAAACACCTCCAGTCCTTTCCAAGCCCAGTGATGGTGAAGACCTTTTCATCTATTTAGCAATTTCATCTCATGCTCTAAGTGCAGCACTCGTACGAGAAGATATGAAAATACACCGTCCAGTCTACTACATCAGCAAACGGTTTACTGGAGCAGAGATGAATTATTCAAAGATAGAAAAGCTTGCTTTTTGTCTGCTAATTGCTTCCAGGAAGTTGAGGCCATATTTTCAATCTCATCCTATCCAGGTCCTTACTGATCAACCTCTAAAGCAAGTCCTATATCGTCCTGAAACTTCGGGTCGTCCCTTGAAATGGAACATTGAACTCAGCCAGTATGACATCACTTACCATCCCTAAAGAGCAATCAACGGACAAGCTTTAGCGGATTTTATTGCGGAATCTACTAACAAAGGTGATAGTGAGGAAGAAACAACTGATGGCGTTCAAATCCAGTGGAAGTTGTACGTTGACGGTTCGAGAAATGATTATTGTTCTAGGGCAGGGGTTGTGCTTGAAACTCCCGAAGGACGATCATTGTGTTATGCATTGAGACTAGAATTCCCTTCGACGAACAATGAAGCGGAATATGAAGCTCTCATTGCCGGTTTAAAAATTGCCAAGGAACTAAACATCAAGGTGTTACAGATCTTCAGCGATTCCCAACTTATTGTTTACCAGGTAAAGAAAGAATTTCAAGCTAAAGGTGGAAATCTGCCCACATACTTGTCAAAGGCATGTGAACTTATCGAAGATTTTGATCATTAAACGATAAGTCATATTCCTCGGGTTGAAAACATGAAAGCAGATTCTCTAGCAAAATACTCAAGTTCTGGAGAAGCTCAATTACTGGAATTAGTTCCTGTGGAAGTTCTGACAGCTCCAAGCATTGATGAAATGGATGTTGATTGGGTTATGACTACGTCTCAAGAGCATGAATCATGGATGACTCCAATTAAAGAATACCTACTCAATGGTTCCTTGCCTGAAAGTTCAAAAGAACGTCGAAAACTATTGAGAAAAGCATCGAGATATATAATTCAAGATGGCCGGTTATACAGACGGGGATTCTCAATGCCATTACTCCGATGTGTAACCAAGGAAGAATCCAAGACGATTCTAGTTGAGGTACACGGAGGAGAATGTGGAGATCATTCGGGTGGTCAAACTCTAGCTAAGAAAGTTCTTCGATACGGGTATTTCTGGCCAGACATTAATCGTGATGCTGCTATTTACTCCCGAAAGTGCGACAGGTGCCAAAGGTTTGCAAAAATCCCAAAGGCGCCTTCCACCGAGCTCACGCAAATGGTCAGCCCATGGCCGTTCGCCATTTGGGGAATAGACTTGATTGGACCTCTGCCAATTGCTAAATCTGGAATCAAATATGCTATTGTCGCTGTTGACTATTTCACTAAATGGGCTGAAGCTGAACCCTTAGCCACCATTACCTCTAAAAAGATGATAAATTTCGTAACTAAAAATATCATTTGCAGGTATGGTGTGCCGCATAAAATAATCACAGACAACGGCACTCAGTTTGAAAGTGAAGAATTCCAAGACTTTTGCAAACGGTTCAGGATTCGAAAAAGCTTCTCAACAGTGGCTCATCCGCAGGCAAATGGGCAAGTGGAAGCGGTGAACAAAATTATCAAGTCAACCATCAAAAAGCAACTTGAAAAAGAAAAAGGTGGTTGGGTCGATAAGCTTCCATTAGCACTATGGGCATACAGAACTACTCACAAAACTGCGACTGGGCACACTCCATTTTCGCTGGCATACGGATCAGAAGCAATGATTCCAGTGGAAGTAGAAGTTCCTTCACACAGGAGAATTCATTTCAACGAGGCTGAAAACGAAAAGCTGCAACTTGAAGCGCCTGATTTTCTTGATGAAAAAAGAGAAGAAGCTAGGCTCAGGGTTTCAGCTTATCAGCAAAGGATAGCCAGGCATTTCAATTCTAAAGTTCGCCAACGCAGCTTTGAAGTCAGAGACTTAGTCTTGAAAAGGATCATGACAGCGACCGGGGTGTTTGGGCCAAACTGGGAAGGACCATATGTCATCGGCAATAAACTTCTTAATGGCACTTTCAAACTCGTAACCGTCGAAGGAGATCCAATTCCAAGAGCCTGGAACAGCAACCACTTACGTCCCTATTTTACTTGAAAAAGATTTGCTCAAGATTGTAAAATACTGATGAATGTATCAGTTGTATTGTAAGACATTGTAAATCAGTGTAAATGAATAAAAGCAATAAAGTGGACGTAGGCCCAATTCTTGGCCGAACCACTATAAATCTTGTGTTCTTTACAATTTTTATAATGCCTGTTTTATTTCGATATGTAAATACTTTAAATGTATTGCTAAAACGTCGATTCAAAATTACAGGACATTAAAACAAGGCTTACTCGTGACAAAGCCAAGCGACCCCTAAAAGTCACTTATTAAGCAAATTTCAAGCAACAAAAATTCCAAATTCGAATCCCATACAAGAAGAACTTCACATAAAAAGTTAGTGGCTCCACTGTACCAAGTGCTCGTTAATTGGTTGCGATCATCAGTATAAGAAGACATCCGACCAAGTAACTTGCGTTTGGCCTGTGAAGTCACTCAACAGTGAAGTCTACTTCTTCGGATAAAGCAATTTACTTGCAAAAGAAACGAAGACGTGCTTGGAAACAATAATTGAGGATCGCTGATGAGCAGATGATGAGGAAACATGGGCCGGCAAACATAGAAGCAGCCAAAAGGAAGCATGCCTCTCAATAGGAAGGCCGATAGATCCACTAAAGGGACAGGACCCTTGCTAACTGGTCATGATGCATCCGATCAGACAGCTTGCGTCCGTCCCATGGATCCACTCGCCCCTGAAACGTAACCTTCCTGGCACACCAACCAACCAAAGCCCTCTAACGAGGCACGCCAATAAATGGCAGTGCTTTACTCAATCAAAAAAGATTGGTGGAACCACCGGAGGGGCACCTTCCCAAGCTGAAGGAACAGGGCCCTTGTTAATTGATTGCGATCGTTTGTGCAAACGAACATCCGATTAAGCAACTTGCGTCCACCCCGTGGATCCATCCAACCATGGGAAAGTAACTTCCAGGAAATCCAAAAAGCCCTCTTCGGAGGCACAAGCCCTCTTCGGAGGCACCTGACCTCTTCGGAGGCAAAGCCCTCTCCCGAGGCACCACAAGCCCTCTTCGGAGGCACCTGACCTCTTCGGAGGCAAAGCCCTCTTCCGAGGCACCACAAGCCCTCTTCGGAGGCACAAGCCCTCTTCGGATGCACAACTCTTCGGAGGCATGTCCCAAAAGAGAATACTCAAACAAAAAAGTCTTCTCCGGAAGCACATTTCAACTCTCAAAGGAAAGTTAACTTATTCATTTCCAAAAGTTCTTCCTAAAAGTTGAAATGCTACAAAGAGACCTTTTCGAAGGCACATTACACCGTGCTCGAAGTAACAAAAATAAACCCTTTACCGGGGCACAAAGTCAAAATCTTATTCAGAAGCTCACTTCACTGCGTAGGAAAATCCACTTTTTAACAAATAAAAGCGGTCATCTCCGAAAGTTAGAGTGTCCTTCAAGAGAGAAAGAGAAAGTAAAAATTTCTCCAAAAACGAGATATACTCTATTAAAAGTAGAATGATTCTTCCCTCAAAAGTGGAATAATTATTCTCTAAAATAAGAGTATCATTCTTGTAAAAGCAAGGAATATTGCAATGCACTTATGGTATGGGGGCAACATCATACAATTCAGTCACATTAATAGAAGTAATATACAAAGCAACATACCACAAGTTCATTGCAATATCACGTAAAGAAGATGTGGAATAAGTGCATTCTCAAACACAGACGAAAAGTTTGTACAAGTAAAAAGAATCATTTACTCTACACTTCAAATAAAAAAACAGATGTATTCTTACATACACAAGAATTTGTACAAGTAAAAGAGTTATTTTATTCAATACTATGAGAAATCTTTACATTGTGCAGATTACAAAAAGAAGCGGGGACCGGTACCCGCACAACATCCGGTCGATACAAGCAAAAAGCAAGACAAAAAGCCTAAAAGCCCAGTTTATTACTCCTTCTTCCCACCTTTAGTACCCTTGCCCGGTTTGATGACCAGTTTCGGAATCCGACGTGGACGGGATGGAGAAGGAGGAGTAGTTGGGTCTTCTTCAACATTTTCTTCATCAACCGAAGTGCTCTTCTTCTTCTTCATGGCACGCTTCCCTTTCCTTTTCGAGGAAGACTCACTTCCAGGAGTAGTAAGCAGTGTGGAAAGTTTCGTGTCGTCATCAAGAGACTGCTCCGGAGTCTTTTCGCCTTCTTCAAGCTCCACAGTCTTTTGCTCCTGCGTAACAACCGGATCATCCAAGTCTTTGAGGGCTTCTATTTTCTCTTCTTGCGATCCTGGTTGAGAAGCTGGAAGAGGAGTAACTTGAGAAGAAGAGGGAGCGGCAGCCGAAAAAGGAGAAGTTGGCGCAACTTTCGGTGCTTTCGCTATAGAAGAAAAGAAGTCAAAATTAGTATTCTCCGAAAAAAGAGAAGATATTGGATCACCATGACTTAAGTAATAAGCGAGAAATTCATCCAAATCAATTGAATCAAATGAATAATCCACTTGAGCCAGATCTGACTTGAAGTTACCTAGAGAAATCGGTTTGAACAAATCAATTTCAAATTTACCAGCCTCAGTTTCTTCTTGGCTCTTCTCTTCAATTTGGGTAAGAGGAGTCTCAGAAGTATCGGGCTTAGCTTCGACATCTTTTGCAGGAAGAGGAGAGTGAGAGCTGGAACCAACGATATCAGCATCGATCAGAATCAAAGTGTGGACAGGGGCAGTTAAAGATATTTTCTTCTCTAAGTGTTCTTCTGCCACTGTTCCAACTCTAGCTTCAGCGAGCTGCTCTTTTCCTCTAGCAAGAGCGGTGCGGGTATCATCATCAAGGTAAATTGCCTCAAGCACCGTCTCATCATAGCCAGCTCCCCCGAGCATATCAATCGCAGCCTCCCAGACTTCAGCTAGGGTGATCTCATATTTTGGTCCCAAGAACGAAAGATTCCCGCGCCCCAAGACGCTGTGAATATAAAAGTCGAATAGAGTGGAATCGATGCTAGCTTTAGTTGCTTCATGAGAATCTTCAGCCGCAACTTGTCCAGCAACTGCATCGTCACGCTCCTTCTCAACTTTAAGAAGCCTAGCTTTTAGCATCTCAATCTCTGCGTTCTGGGAGTGAAATTTTTCCCGCAGTTCAGTGTTTTCTATGCGGTATTTCTCAGTAATGTGCTACTCAGCTGCAAGCTTCATTTCGACATCCCTTTGTGCAGCGTGTGCGTCCCGCACTTGCTTCTGATAGACTTCATCTTTCTGAGTATGCGATGCAGAAGAAGAGGCGAGATCTTCCTTAAGTCGCTTGACTTCAGATTCAAGCTTTGCGTTGTCATTTGCGATGCTCGTCATCTCCGCATCGTGCTGCTTACACCATTTATCCCATTCAGCTTTATCATTCTCCAGAGTCAGCATGTTTTCGAGATTCATATGGTTGACTCTCTAGAGTTCATCAACAAGCTTTTGCCATTGCGACATCCTCTCAATGTCAAGCTTAACTGCATCAAGATTTCTAAGCATGGCTTGCTTATCAATCGGGACCAAATCTAGGTCAAATCGCACTCCTTTTAAGCACCAGTTCGGAAACCGGCTTTGAAGCGTTGGAGGGCCATCTTTAACCTGATATTGGGGCCTACTGATGATCGCTTGAATATCGGATTTCTTTAAAGGAGGAGAGCCGGCCGGAATATCAGAAGAGATAGGAGCGTCAGTCTTTTCAGAAATTGAAGACGCGTCCTTTTCACTAAGTTTAACCCGTTTACTCGGGTCGTCGGTGGCATGGCCCTTTCCTTTATCATCGTGATGTTTTCTTTTGTGAGACTCATCGTCTCTCCTTCTCTACTTCTCTTCATAGGCTCTCCTCTCTTGAGCTTTTCTAATTGCTCGCTCTTCGTCAGATTCTCTGCGAGTGGGGAGATAGCGTCCATAATCGTAAGAATCGCGCCCTTCGTAGCGCCGAAAGTTGTCGTAATACGAGCCACTTCGCACCATTGTAGAACCTGAAATTGAAGAAAAAGACAAGTCTTAGAAATCCTTAAATTGAGGAGGCCAAGTGCATATAAGTGCTAAGCATCCTAAGGGTGTGTGATGTGCAAACTACGCGCGTCAAACTACAAACCACTCTTTGGTTGAGGAGTGATAACAGATTGAGAAGGGGGGAGTTGATTTTTGAGCCGACAAAGTTTGCTGCAAAGTATATGTCGCTTCTGTTACAGGAGAGGTAGCTTTAGTTATGTCATCTTTATAGAGCTCTCGAGAAGTTATCATTATATCACTCAAGTCAACGAAGGTGTCATCACCATGGCGCCCAACAGAGCTTTCCTTTTCAGCTTCCACATCGGCTGACTTTTCAGAAATTCAAGGATTTTCTTCCTCTTCAATAATTGGAGCAAGTGCTGGTTTGCTGGACGGTCCCGCGACATCGGTAAGTGTGGGGCATTTTACCAGTGAAGTTTCAGTAGCAGATTCCTTCGGTGTGGGTTCTTCAACAGAAAGTGGGGCATTTGGTGCCTTCGTAGGAGAGTTGGGAACTTCGTGAGGCTAAGTGGAGCGAGAAGGGTGAAGAAGCCCAAACTGATGAAGAAATTCGTCTTTCAACAAAAATTTAGCGTCCCGCTCTTCAATCGGTACAGCCATGAGCCTCTCCAGAGTTTGCTTGTGGTTGAAATTCCTAGAAGGAGGGGGGAGCGCTGAAATGAGAAATCAAAGTTAACACTTGGTGATTCGAACTTCACAAAACCCAGAGAATAGAAGAAGAAAGAATAGATAATCTTACTTCCTTCCCTCCACACAGCATAAAATCCCGGGGGACAGCGATCGTAAAAGAATTGAGTCAAGAACCCATGAGCACTATCGGGAAGGCCAACAATCAATTTACGGTTTCTGGCACTTCTCACGACAGTGATAGAAGGATGATCTTTGGTTTTGGTAAAAGAGCACAAGTAGCATATCTCGTCAAAACTCGGAAGTCGCTCAAGTGTTCTCCCAAAAAGCACACACAACCTCATTAGAATGGCATAGCCATTGGGATGTAGCTGAAATGGGGAGATAGCCAGCTGTCGAAGGAGATGCTGGAGAAAGTTGTTGAAAGGTGGAACGGCTCCACTCAGGCACATTTGTCGATTCACTGCTACAAAGCCAGGAGGTTCTACATCAGCAGTGCTATTTTTCTCAGGAAGTATGGCATCAGCTTCAGCAATGCCAAACTGGGTGCACAGTTGCCGGAAAAACCCTGTACGATAGAGTGGTAGAGGCTCTTTCTGGGGGATTGACTAAAGGAGCTGGAATAGGAGTGGACTCTCCGGTCTGGACTGTTACATCTCCTTGTTGAGAAGTCATTCTACACAAGCAACTGGATATTCAAATAAGAAGGTGCACGTTTCCTAAATAGTGTGAAGTGTTGTGCAAAACTAGTAAAGACAACAAGTAAATACAACTGGAATTAAGCTAGTCGATACTTGATCGATTATCAAATTTCAGAACTTGTTAATTTAAAGATCAGGTACAATTTTAATGCAAACCGGTCATTTTCAGTTGACTGTTTCAATATTGCTTTGATACTTTGCTTGAATTTATTGATTTAAAGCACTTCGTTCACATAATCTATTTATGTCAATTATCTGTTATTAACTAATATGTCATTTGATGTGGGCGGTCGGTGACAGTATATTCGTCCCAATTTTCTGTAAATGTTGTATTAAACAGATTGCTACTTTGCGAGTTAGAATCATATGTGAAAAAATGCAATAATTCAAAGTTCAACAATTCAAAATGCAATAATTCAAAGTTCAACAGTTCAAAGTCCAACAGTTCAAAAGTTCATGTTCATGCAAAGCACAAGTCCTAAGTCGCCAACGACTTAAGTGATGACTCGCCGACGACTTAAGAATTTATTTCATGGGCTAAGTTGAGTTGTTGTGTTTCTGGCTAACTCGTTCACGACTTAAGGATCTTAAGGCAGGTCAGGTCAGGTTGTTTCAATTTTAAGTCGGTAATACTTCAAGTTGTAAGTCGTGTAAAAGAAGAAAGAGACTTCAGTTTAAAGTGAGGCAAAATTTCCCTAAGTCCTAAGTCGTCCACGACTCAAGGCTTATGTCGTAAGAAGCTTATGTCGTAAGAGTCTTATGTGGTAGGTCATACAGGGCTGCTAAATCATAACCAAGTTAATATCTCACTCCATCCTAACCCGTTATCCTCCTAACCCATTATCCTCCAAACCCGTTAACTCCTCTGCAAGCAAAAGCTTTCATTTTTCACACTGATTAAATCATTCAAAAACCTAATTTGAGATCACCGAAGCCTCGCCAAGATAATAAGTTATGCCTAAAAAGCCATAACCCATCATCTTCATCGCCCCAATCATCTAAAGCTAAATCGATTGAAATCAAGTTCGCAAACTGTCGATGCAGTGGAATTCGCAACGAAGCGTTGTATAAGAGGATGGATTAAGTATAGGAAGGAGAATTCACGAATTAATGATGATTAAGGATCAAGGAGGGAGCAGGAACACTTACGCAACAAAGGATCAAGGATCGGTGATCGATTGATTGTTGAAGAAAGGGAAAAAATTGCCTTGAGAAAGCTCGGAGGAATATTAATGGCAGATATGACTCAGGAGATAGGTAATGAGTAGAGGGAACGACTCAAGTTTTTTATACCTCGGGGCAGTGGAACACGAAAAGGCACACACGAGTTAAGATAAATCGAAGCACACGACCTACGACTTAGGCGTGTACTTCGAGGGGCAAATGTTAACTCTTAATTTTCTACGACTCAGAATACCTCACGACTTAACAACTCAAGAAGTGTACGACTCAAGAGCTGTACGACCTAACAACTCAGAATACTTCACGACCTACGACTCATGGTCCAGACGACTTAACGAGTTAATGTGAGACCGACTTATTGGGTTAAGATATCAACGACTCAACGAGTTAGAGTCTAAACGACTTAAGAGATTCCACGACTTAAGGAAAGCTCTGACCTAACTACTGAAAGGGATTAAGGAACTAGACGACTTACGACTTAAAGGACTTATGACTTAAAGGATTTATGACTTAAGGAACTCTCGACTTAGCTTAAGTCGTCCACGACCTAAAAGCTATCGATTTAAAATCCAATGCCTGCACCTATGCCACTTTTATCTGATAAGTCGGCCACGACTTACGACTTATTATAAGTCGGCCACGACTTAGCACTTGTCTTCTACCAAGCCACAAACTGAATTCGTAAGTCGTCACCGAGCTACCTTAAGTTAACCACGAGTCACGACTTACCTTAAGTCGGTCATGACTCATGACTTAGCAGAAACTCATGTCCAGATTTCTCTATAAATACCCCCTACCCTCAACATGAGGGGGACTTTTGGCCATTCATTTTCTGAAGCATCGTTACTCTGCCGAACTCTCAACTCATTCGACAATTGAAGATCTTCAAACACTCAAGGCACTACAACAAGCTTCGTGAGGAATTTCATTTATCCGACACGGATTTAGCACGTTTCGTCATCGAAGTTTGAGATAATAGTCGAGATTGTTTTGTGATCGAATTGTACTGTATTTGACAAGTGTTTTGTATCGTCTCGTAACCCGATTCAGTAATAAAGACTATAAAGTGGACGTAGGCTCAATTATGGGCCGAACCACTATAAATCTGCTGTTCCTTTACTGTTTTACTGCTATTTTCAGCCTGTATTCTGTTCCCGTACCAATGGGTGGTGCTTTCACGACTCTATTACACACACCGGGTGTTAGCGTTCACTTTTTAACGTTAACAATACCCGACCTAACTTTTCCTTTCGTTCAAATCGATGTCCTTTTCTTTTCTGTTCAGTTCGAAATCATTTCGTTCAAAAGGGGAGATAAAAATAATGGCCGAGAACAATCTTCTCAAAATAAAATCTCATACTCACTCCTCTCTTCATTCGAAATCAAAATCTAATTTGTGAGTTTTCCCATTTCCCCTCTTTAGTATTTACAAACGAACAAAGAAAAAATGGAGTGCTGAGCTCCCCCTTCTCGTTAAAATGGCCAAGCGAATTAATAATTCATTTCAAAATCGTTTGAGCAGGGTAATGGAGTGAATCGAAAATGTAACGATCCCGAATTTTAATCAATTTTAAATTGATAATTTAATTTATTTTTGATTTAAAATTGTGAAATTAAATGATAAATTTATTTGAGTTTATCCAAATTCAAGTAAAATATGCAGCCTATAGAGTTAGAAAAGCAAAGACAAGATGAATTGTGTAAAGTAAAACTAATAACAAATATAAGAGTTAGAAATAGAAAATTGATTTATATCACCATAAAGTAATATTGTAAAGACAAAAAGAAAGAAGAAATACAAACCAGGAAAATAAGGTATGCAAGCCTTAATATAAAAATAAAAACCTGTACATTATCTTTCATTTACATCATCTCCATTCATCCATAGCAAAGAAAAAATCTATAAAATAAAATAAACTTTGTACTTACAAAAATAAAGTAACATACCTGTTTAAACATACAAGGAAGTATGGTCAGTAATGCTTCATTTAATGCTCTCATTAAATGCTATTACTCCTCAGCCCATACACAAACATACATCAGCCAATTCAAGCATGGGTTAGTCAATATAAAAAGAAGTATTTTACCTACCTATATGTAGTATGCACAATCTGTTATATACACACACACACATTAATCTACCTCTTTATTTCGTTCAACAAATCTGAGCAAACATTGTTTCAAAATTTAAAACGTCAACCTAGCTCAAAAACAAATCAAAACAAAGAAGATTTAGCATCTCAGTTTCAAGTTTTCAAAACAGTTTTCAATAAAAAGCTCTGTCCATTGCAAATACAAGTGAGTAACAATTTTACTTGAAAACTTAAGTAGGATTTTGTTGCATGATCTATATCTGGAGATACATATTGTGTGAATATATATAAGTATCTTGGTCTGGGTATATACAAGTGAATGCATGTATCAGTGATACCCTGTTATGGTTGTCAAGCTCAAAATTTTGGTTCAAAGAAAATCATATCCTCTTAAACAAATTGATGTTAGAACTCGGATTTAAAAAAAAAGTTGTTTATGGGATCATAGACTAATGTTTAGAATTTTAATTAAATTAAAATTTAACTTGAATGTCTCGGGGTTTCAAGAATAACAGAGAAAACCCATATATGAGTGGAAATTCAAACTTAGTAATTTATTTACTCAGTGATATAGATCAAATCAATAAACTAAAATATGATTTTTAACGCCAAAATCATAATTTTTAGAAATAAAATGAAGGTGAGGTTTGGGTTTAAATGGAAATTGGGTTTTAACCAATTTCAGGCGATCGAAGGAGAGAGAATGGTTGGGCTTGTTCGTGGAGATGGAGAAGCCTACGGGATGCTTGGAAAAATGGTCGGAGTTGACAAGGATGACCGAGGTGACGGTGGCGTGAGGGTTTTTACCTCTAAACCTAATTTTGAGGTGGTTGGGAATTTGACCACCGCAACCTCATACATACATCGAGTTGCATATGCTTCTGGGAGGTGATAGCTTGGGGGTTGACGAGCTCGTGGCCGGAGTCGCTGGTGCTTTGATGGTCGGAGATGGATTGACGAGGTGTTGACAGGTTTTGATGATGGAATCAGAGATGTTTTCCAGGTTTCGTTTTTTTTAGCTCGATTTCGATTTCACGTTCGAATCAATTCTTGGGCAATCGGGATCGATGAAGGAGGCCAGAGGTGACTTGTTGGCGACGGCGTTGGTGATCGGAGAGGTTTCGCCACGTTGTACATGTGCATGTTGCACTCTCGTGTACCTGTATTAGTGAGGAATAGGGAAGAAGAAGAGTGCTCGGGGTTGAACACGGGGAATCGAGGAAGCGACTCGAAGTGAAGTATTGACCCGTGGAACTCGAGGCCTTGCTCGAGAAAAGTAAGGGTTATCTCGGGTTTCCTGGAATCTATGTCTTAGCAGATTTCAAGTTAGACCAGATTTTAAGTTTAGTGGAATAAATAAGTTTTTTTTAAAGCTTGTAAACCAGATTTTCCAAAGTAAAGATTATTAAACAAGATTTCGAACGAGTTTAACTTTTATGTTTAAAGTTAAGTGTTTTTAAATATAAATTGTTTTGGTATTCAATTAATTAACTAACAAATGTTTTGGAATGATTTAATATAAAATTTTAATTAATTAATGTTCTTGTATAGAAATGATTCCAAGTATTTAATTAAATAGATTCAAATGACAAAACTAAGTAATTGGATAAGATATGTGGTATATCTTAAATAATGTTTTAATTACCAAATAATCTTAAAGATAATTACTTAATGAAAATAATTAAGAATGGATAACTGAAGAATAATGATTGGTTAATCAAAATGTTAAGGGTTAATTAATTTAAAGGATAATTACTAAATACAAGGGGTAATTTATAAAGGGTTGGTTAATAAATTTGTAATTTAAAAGATTTATTAAGTGAGTAAAAATTAACTACTTAATAATTAGTGAAGGTGATTAAGGAATGATAATTAATTGAGGAGTAATTAATTAAAGTAATTAATTAAAGATAATTAATTAAATGGTGAATTAAATAATTAAAGGTTAATTATTTAATAATTAAAGGTTGATGAATTATAATTAAAGCTTAATTATTTTATTATAAATGGTTAATTAATAAATGATTAAAGAATAATTAATCAAAATAATTTGTAATTTATCGATATTGATTAACCAGGATTAGTAATTCATAAGTAATTAATCTGATTTAAATTAATTAGAAAATTTATTGATCTTACTTATGAATGTTTGGATTCTATTGAATGTGAATTGTTTGATATCCCTGCTTTGTGATACATCCTGATTTATGTTGTGATCTGTAATTTACTTATCTGTGATATATATCTGTGAATTTGTGAATGAGCGATAAGCATTATAGTTATATCGTTTATCAACTATATTTCTGTATTCTGATCTGTGATGATTGTATGATGTTGTACTACAGTGTGAAACCCCTGGACTACACCTTTACACACACAAATATGGATTTCACGTGGAAATCGTTTAGGTCACAGATAATTTAAATTTGATGTTTTTGAAACTGAAATTTTAATTTCAATTGATTTTGAAATTGGAAATTTGGGTTTAAAGTGAAAAGTTTTTGAAATGGAATTTCAAATATAAAACTTATTTTCGAATAACTTGATTAAGTTTTGAAATTTAAATAATTGGATTTAAATTTGAATTCAAGTTTGAAATTGAATCCTATGATTTGAAACTAGGGATTAAAGATGCTATACAAGTTATATATGCGTTAAACCATTTTAAAGGTTTTGATTTGGGAATTTGAATTTAATTCAAGGGTTTTAACTCGTGTAAATATAACTGGATTTTTCCAAAACGAAAACTACTTGTTTACAAATAATAATAGCTTTCATTTTAAGAAAGGATTTCTAAATTGTGTCGAAAGGTTTTAAGTTTGAAATAAAATTGAAATGTCTTGAAAACTATGAAATGAGTCTTTGATTCAAAGATCAAATGAGTTAATCCAACTTGAAATAAAATTGTTTTGAAAGACTATGAATGAATCTTTGGAAATGAATTTTAAAAGCTATAAGTTAAATCTTGACTTAAAGATTTAACGAGTTAATTCAATTGAAATAGAAATTGTTTTGAAATTCTATGAATGGATCTTTTTGAAACTGGGTGAACTTTGTGAAATGAATCTTTTTTAAATATTTAAAATGGTAATTTGTTTAACCATTTAAAATAAAGGTTTTGGGTAATAAGTTGTGACTTAATTAAAATCCCATATCCATATGTTTTAAATATTGCGCTCACTATTCGGTTTAGCCGGGAAAGGACCTTTGTGTCGTATAAACCATTCCGAATATGTGATTTTACGTTATGGATAGCATATGAAGACCGGTGGTGAAGACCGGATATTTTCGAAAACGAAAGGGTTTCTTGTCGATTGTCTCTGCACTGGCTGATCCCCGGTATAGAGATCTCCATATGTGATGGGAAATCCGGACGTGATTAGGGATTATCCAGATTTGCAAGGGCTTCATAAGAAGTGCCTTCGGTTCTGTTCGAACTCGGAACAGACTTGTATGGTTACATGTCTGACATTACATTTTGAGATATAAAGCCGATTTCTTTCAAATACATTTCTGTTGGGTGGTGGAGAATTTATTCTCTTAGCTTAACACCCTTCTCTGAGACGTACGAGCTCAGAGGTTATGTAGTTGAAGGTTATCAGCGATATATTCCCAATTTGGTAATGTGACATGTTGAGTGTTGCTGTGTGATGATCATTGTTTGATCATTTGTGATATGATCATTTTTTTGATTATTTATCTTTGTGATCATTACTTTGATCATCTGTTGACCCAAAGCATGGCTTTGTGCCAAAGCGTAGCTTTGTGGACGAGACTTCGTCGAACCTCACACCCCGGAATGGTCGAAATAGGAAAGATGCGGCAAGGTTATTGGGGGTAGTGCCCCTTAGGGTATGTACATTTCCTTCTGGATAGAAGTGGTATCATGGTATGGAGCCCAGATACTTAACTTATGTGGATATCGCAAACATATTTATATCTTACTTTGTGACTGTTGCTGGGGCCCCGGTTAAAGGTTGGTTACAACCGGGAGATGGCATACTCGTGTCAGTAGTTACCCAGTTAGGGGTAATCCGGCCTTGTGTTGGCAGAGATCCGGTTAGGTTCTCGGGGCGTCCTTCCAGAGGCGTTTCCATGTGGCAATGGGAAGTTCCTTGGCCTGACCATTTGTTGGAAATCCAAAGAAACAATACGAGCCTTGTACGGTTTTAGTTGTAGAACCTGCCATCTAATACGGTAGCTATAGCGGGCATAATATGATGGTACCTATGCTGGCTAAGATTTATATTCTACTTTCGAAATGTTTTTCCACTGTGCACTAATAATAATATCAAAAACGATTTGATTTGATTTTTGCATAGTAAGCATCTTTGACTAACATAAGAAGAAATCTCCTCCAAGTCTGCGTTTGCATTGTGTGTGTGGTGGGAGGTCTTATGGTAGTTTCATTTTCCAAAAGCATTGCGAATTGACTTTAAAATTCTCTTGCTATTTGTGTTTAAAGATAAACTGTTTTTGTTGCTCACACCAGTCCCATGACTGATACGGAGTTTATTGTTTCTTTCCTAAACTCTGGGTGCTCAAAATTTTCTACACGGGCAGTCTAGAGTTGGGTTTTTCAGATAGTCAGGTTTGTAGATTATCTGGAGTTAGTTCAGTCTTTGGGATCACACCAGTCTTGCTCATCTAGGTGCATCGTTATTGGGAGTTCAAGCTATTTATGAATTGGTGTTTTGAAGATGGAGATTATCAACTGCTGGTGTTATCGTTTTCTTTTCCGCTGCTATTTCTTATATCAGATCTCTGATGTATATTGATATTCATTGTATCACTCTGTTGTATCGGATATTGTATCAATACTGTATATCAATGTATTATTCTTTTTCTTCCGCTGTGTTATTTACTTAATTGTGTTATAAGCTCCGGTGACTCGGATTTGAACGGTCGAATCTATGGCATTCGAGTACGATGTAAAGTATGGATGTCGATTTTCGAGCGCGAAAAATCCGTGGCGTTACAGAAAACCTAGTTCGATTCAAGTCTAAGCAATGTCGATCTCGAGGAGGCGATGTTCTCGACTAGGGTTGGTGTACGGCACGAGCGAGTTATTCGTGGTCGCGAGGAGCGTGGGTAGTCGACGTTGGCGGTGGTGATTTGTCACGATGTGGTGGATATGAGGCGGCGACTTCGTGTGATTGAAGGAGCGAGAAGGTTAGGGTTTCATGCCGGCTCGGGTTCGTCGATGGCCGCGATATCGATCTGGGTTCGCATTTTTTTCTCTTCTATGAGGTATCCTTTTAATTTTTTTTACAGATAATTTTGATTTAATAAATTACATGTAATAAGTTGATTTGCTATTGAGATTTAAAAATGTATATACAGTAAGTTGTAAAACATTTGATTTACATATGTGTATATATCATACAGTAAAGAACATTTTGTTGGTATGTCCAGTGAAAAAAAAATTTGATTTTTGTCAATAATAATTTATTAAAGGAAATTTAGTTTTAAATTTAATTTGGTTAAGTCTATTTATTAAAAAGAAATTGGTTTAAAGTTAAAAGTATTAGTTGAAATAAAATCAATAGTTGATTAAATTTGTTAAAATGGAATAAATTGTTCGATTATTTCAGATATTAATAAAACCATAATTTTGTACAAGGTCAAAACCGGGAAAACCAAATCAGGATTAAAGTGGATGGTAAACGAAAATAAAGGTGAGATCTTCTCACTCAAAATAAAAATCTGAATTGCAGTTATTGATTGACTGTTTGGATGTGATAGTATATAGCAATATATATATTGGAATATATATATATTGGAGTAGTTGATTTCCCGCATTATATAGCGGATGAGACCCTATGCACCGCATAATAGCGGATGATATTTTATAAATCCCATATACCGTGATATTCCACCTCGAAGTGGAATTGGTATTTAATTGTTGTGCTAACGTCTGTGGATGCAGGGAAACAGGTTGGAGGGATCCAACTGGATTCCTCAAATTATATGAATTTGTTTCATATGTTGTATGAATTTGTTTCATATGATGTGTGATAATTTATTTATAATCTGGGAATGATTATATTGATAATTGAATTTGTCAAAGGCTATAATTTAGCCGAATGTATTTTTGGTGTCGTTGGATACCAGAAATAAATAAAATTGGATTTTTGAAATTTAAGTAGGGAATTTTAAGTAAATTCTTTTTGAAAAATTGGGTGAATTTGAAAGAAGGAATTTAAAAGCATAAAGTTGATTTTTGAAATCTTATCGAATTATTTCCAAAATATGGGAAAAGATTTTTATAAATGGATTTTTAATAGTATTATTCGAAAGTTGAAATTTTTTATTTAAAATGGAATTTTAAAGGGTTTGGAAGAGATAAAGGAATTTATTTTAAAAGGTGATAAATTTCTAGAAATCAAATTGATAATTGATTTAGTATTTGAAAATAAATCTTTGAGAAATCGATATGAAAATTTATTTGATGTTGAATGAAAAAATTGATTTGTGTTGAAATAAATTGGAAATCGATTTGTAAAATGATTTGGTAATTGGAATTAAATTTAGAAATCGATTTGCAAATAATTTGGAATTTGGAAATAAACTTAGAAATCGATTTGTAAAATGATTTGGTGTTGAAATAAATTTAGAAATCAATTTGGAATTTGATTTGGTGTTTGAAAGTGAATATTTGGAAAACGATTTGTAAATCGTGTATAAGTGAATATTTGGAAATTTAAATTCACAATGGAATTTATAAAGAAAAAGGGAAATAAATAATATCGGGAATTTTTATTCCAAGAGTGAAAAGTGATTTGAAATTTGTTTTCAAAGTGATGAAGTGTGGAAAATATATATCTTACGAAGATATTTTGAAATTTAATAATTGGGGAAAATTATTTAAATTGGTTGATTGTTGTGAATGTTGTTGATAGTTAAATAACCGACTATCAATATTTGCCTTTGAAGTGGCACTTGAATTTGTTTTTAAAACAAGCGCTCATTATTCGGTTTAGCCGGGAGAGGACTTTGTGTCATATAACCTGTTAACTCCTCTTTTTGAGCGACCTAAAACTCCGCGATCTAACACTCAGCGACCTAGCGACCTAACTTCTCCACCGACCTAACGACCTAAAGCTTAGCGACCTAACAGCCTAATGGTCTTAGCGACCTAACGACCTAAATCTTAGCGACCTAACGACCTAAAAGCTTAGCGACCTAACAACCTAATGGTCTTAGCGACCTAACGACCTAAATCTTAGCGACATAACGACCTAAAAGCTTAGCGACCTAACAACCTAATGGTCTTAGCGACCTAACGACCTAATGGCTGAAGCGACCTATCCCCTTAAAGCTATCAACGACCTAACTCCGGAAAGAAGAGAGCGACCTAACTGTCAACATGGGGCAATAGTATACCACAACATTGAGGCAACGCGACCTACGACTTACTTTGACTCGTTCACGACCTATGCCTTGTCACTGTATCCGAATGACCCAGTGCAAAACTACTGAATGGTAGCCTACATTCCTTAGGTCGCTTACGACCTATGACCTATCTTAGGTCGTTCACGACCTAACACCAGCACAAGATTCCTCTATAAATACAATACCAACTCCAATTTGAAGGGGGACTTTTCCGATCATTCTCTGAAGCGCCGTTACTCTGCGGAATTCTTAACTCATCCAACACTTGAAGAACTCCAAACATTGAAGACACTACAACAAGCTTCGAAAGAAATCTTGAACATCCGAAATGAATTCAAAGAGCCTTTTCACATCGAAGTTTGAGATACTAGTCTAAAGTGTTTTTGTGATCAAAGTGTATTGTATTTTGAAGTGCATTGTATCAACTTGTAACCAAAATCAGCAATAAAGGAATTCAAAGTGGACGTAGGCTTGATCTTAAGCCGAACCACTATAAAATCGCTGTCTTTTACTGTTTTCTGCTATTTTACTGCTTATTTCTTGTTCTCGTACCATGGGTGGTGCTTTCACGACATTACTACACACACCGGGGTGTTAGCGTTCAATTTTAAGCGTTAATATTTTGGTGCTTTCACTGAGAATTGAACTCAGGAATATTATCATCATTGCTTCACAAGAGTTTGTGGAAAAAGTTTCTTTGAAAACCAGAAGTTTGTCGGAAATAATGGCTCCCGGAAGAAAGCGCAAGTTTACCAGATCCGCTAATACTCATGATAACACTACTACTTCTCCTTCATCAAGTCAAGCAGCTCCAAGCATTGGAGTGACACGAGCGGAGTTAGATTCTACTGTGTCTGGGTTATATCAGCAAATCGAAACCCAGAGCACCTTAATGCTAGAAAGGTTGAATGCTATGCTCGGAGCTAACCGTCAACCAGCGAATAATAAGGAAAATTTTGCTGATGCTGTTCACAACTCCGAAGGGAGGAACATTCCTCAAAGGGCAGCTGGCACTGCCGAAGGGGCACCTCCCCTAGCCGGAGTGATAAGGCCGCAATCAACTCTCCACGAACATTTGTGTAAGCAAAATTCTAAGAAAACGGTTGATGACTGCCCCCTAGAGCCTCTGAACAACGAGGAATACCTCTCGGAAATGATACGACAAATCATGAAAGAGAGCATGCAAAGAAATGAAGATGAGAACGACTGGGGGTTCGCTCCGAGTAAGACTCCGTTCACTGAGAAAATTCTAAAAGCTGAATTTCCAAGAAAGTTTGTTCCTCCTACCATTCCAGCTTACCAAGGGACAAGCGACCCCAATCAATTTCTGTACAAATACGACTGGCACATGATGGGTGCTAGGGCAACGGATGAAATTAAATGTCGGTACTTTCCGGTGTACTTAGAAGGGGTGGCACTACTCTGGTTTACGAAGCTGCCAGCCCGATCTGTAGACCAGTTCTCTGATTTAACTCGGAAGTTTAAAGAGCAATTCAGACTGTACGCTTCAAAGGCGAAAGACATAATGTCATTGTCTAGCCTTGAACAGAATCCGGGAGAGTCTATTAAGTCCTTCTTGAATCGCTTCAACATAGCTCTAGCTGAAGTCGACAATGCGGAGCCACGGATGATTTTGACTTATCTAATGCGGGCTATCGATAAGTCAAGTGAATTTGGTAAATGGCTGAAAATGAAGGAGCCGAATTCGCTCGAGAAGTTTTATAAGAAAGCTAACGAGTTCATACGCTTGGAAAATCTTCCTGCACCAATGAAAGTGGTGGCGATAAGAGTGGAAAATAACATTGTTGCTTCAGCTAAGAAAGATTCCGGAGGTCTGAAATGGGAGAATAATGATGGAAAGAAACAAAAGGACATGAAGAAACCTCGCTTCTTTAAACCCTCAGATTTCACTCCTTTAACCGACACTCCGGAGAATATCTTCTTTGCCACCAAAGATGCCGTGGAGTACCCTAAACCAGCTGAGATAAAGCCTGGAAAGAGTGCTATGCGAAATGGAAAATTTTGTCGATTTCATAACCAACCCAGCCATGATACCAACGAATGTCATCATTTGAAGAGCTTGATTGAAGAATTACTAAGAGAAAATAAACTGCAACAGTATGTTAAGAAAAAAAGGAATGAACCAGCTCCGTCTGCTTAGGGGCAGCAACCCCCTACTCACCCATCTGGATCGGGTGAGGATACTACAGCACATAAATCTGAAAGGCCTATTATCAATGTAATTACAGGAGGCCCATACCCAGCGGGCAGAAGCTGGGGTGAAATGGAAAGATATGCTCGTGCTTTGAAATATATCCCAGTGGAGGAAGATGTTTTTGTTTTAGAAGACACTGCACCCCTGAAACAGCAGAGAACTTCTAATGAAGATATTGTGTTTAAAGCTAGGGATTCTATGGGTATTGAAGCTCCAACCATGGATCCCTTTGTCATTTCTGCAGGAATTGGGCCAGCTATTGTAAGGCGAGTGCTTATTGATTGCGGTGCCTCTTGCAATATACTCTTCAAGAAGACATTTGATCAAATGAAGATTCCAATGACTGACGTTCAGGCTTCGTTGCAGAAAATTGTTGGGTTTACCGGGGAACCACAACAACCAATTGGAACTGTTGACTTGTTTGTGGAACTTGGAGATGGATAGAAAAAGGTGGTTCGGAAACAGACTTTTGTAATTATTGACGGATTTTCTGCCTATAATGCCTTCCTGGGCCGGCCAACTCTAGCGGTGTTCAAAGCCATTCTCGCCCCGTGGTGCCTAACTATGAAATTCCCTACAGATAATGGTGTTGGTGTCATTAAAGGGGACCAAAACGCTGGGCGGGAGTGTTATCTTATAGAGCTTCGGGAGGCAAGGAAGAGAGAGATGGGAAAAGATGCGGCAACCCCGCTCCGCATCAAAAATCCAACCTTGTAGCAAGTACAGGGTGGCCCCTGCATTAGCGAGCATAGTGGTGCAAGAAGAGAAATGGACCCCAGAAAGGCCAGTGCAGGGGAAAATAGAGTGGTGCCGATGAAAGTAACGGTACCAGTACCTGTTGATCTTAAAGACCCAAACAAAGTGCTAAATGTGGGTTCGCAACTCAGTGTGGCAGTTCAAAATATGCTGATATCTTTTTTGAAAGCAAATCTGGACGTGTTCGCTTGGAGTCACGCCGATATGTGTGGAATATCCCCGGAGATTGCTGTACATACTCTGAATATTGATCCAAAGTTCACACATGTGAAACAAAAAAGGAGAACCCAGGGTCCAGAAAGGTCAGCAGCGCTAAAGGAAGAAGTAGATCGACTCATGGAGAATGGTTTTATCAAAGAGTCCACTTATCCAAATTGGGTTTCAAATCCAGTACTGGTTAAAAAGGCAAATGGAAAGTGGAGAGTATGCATCGATTTTTCAGATTTAAACAAAGCTTGCCCCAAAGACTGCTTCCCGTTGCCAAGGATTGATCAGCTGGTAGATGGAACAGCCGAGCACGAATTGTTGTCTTTTATGGATGCTTACTCCGGGTATAACCAGATTATGATGCATGAGTCAGATCAGGAGGACACGAGCTTCGTCACCGATGTTGGTCTTTATTGCTACAAGGTCATGCCCTTCGGACTGAAGAATGCAGGGGCAACATGTCAAAGGCTTGTTAATGCAATGTTCAAATCACAGCTCGGGAAAACTATGGAAGTCTATGTCAATGATATGTTGGTGAAATCAAAGAAAGCAGTTGATCATATGGATCACTTAGCAGAAATGTTCGCAATTCTCCGAAAGTATGGAATGAAGCTCAATACATTGAAATGTTCATTTGGAGTATAGTCCGGGAAATTCTTGGGATTTATCGTAAGTGCTAGGGACATTGAAGCTAATCCTGCTCAAATTACTGCTCTGAGAGAAGTCAAAGCCCCTAGGACAAAGAAGGATCTGCAGAGCCTCAATGGGAAAGTTGCTGCTCTAAGTCGGTTTATTTCCAAAGCCACTGATAAATGCATTCCTTTCTTTGACGCTCTAAAGAAAGGAAAGAAAAACTTTGAATGGACTCCTGAATGCCAGAAAGATTTCGATGAATTAATCCGTCACATGGAAGCGCCTCCAATACTTTCTAAGCCCAACAATGGCGAAGACCTTTTCATATACTTGGCAGTTTCGTCTCATGCCCAGAGTGCAGCATTAGTGCGAGAGGATGCAAAAGTTCAACACCCGGTCTACTATATCAGCAAAAGATTCACTGGGGCAGAAATGAATTATTCAAAGCTAGAAAAGCTCACCTATTGTTTACTAATTGCTTCCAGAAAGTTGAGGCCATATTTTCAAGCTCACCCTATCAAAGTTCTCACTGATCAGCCCCTAAAGCAAGTCCTATTTCGCCCTGAAACTTCGGGCCGTCTTCTGAAGTGGAATATTGAACTTAGCCAATATGATATCGCTTATCATCCCCGAAGAGCGATCAACGGACAAGCTTTAGCAGATTTCATTGCAGAATACACAGATAAAGGTGACAGTGAGGAAGAGGTTACAAATGACATCCCAACCAGATGGAAGTTATATGTTGATGGATCAAGAAATGATTACTGTTCTGGAGCTGGGGTTGTGCTTGAAACCCCCGAAGGGCGATCATTATGTTACGCATTAAGATTAGAATTTCCTTCTACAAATAATGAAGCAGAATATGAAGCTCTGATTGCTGGATTAAAGATTGCAAAGGAACTAAACATCAAAGCATTGCAGATCTTCAGTGATTCTCAGCTTATAGTATGTCAAGTCAAGAAGGAGTTTCAAGCTAAAGGAGGAAATCTGTTTGCTTACTTGTTAAAGGCTTGTAAGCTTCTCAATGATTTCGATCACTATTCGATAAGCCATATACCTCGAGAGGAAAATATGAAGGCAGATTCTCTCGCAAAGTATTCAAGTTCCGGAGAGGCGCAATTATTGGGATTGGTTCATGTGGAAGTCCTGTCAGCTCCAAGCACTGATGAGATGGATATCGACTGGATCATGGCTATATCTCAAGAACAAGAGTCATGGATGACCACGATCATAGAATATCTACTCAACGGTTCCCTACCGGAAAATTCTAAGGAACGCCAAAAGCTGTTAAGAAAAGCATCAAGATATGTAGTTCAAGACGGCCGGTTGTACAAACGAGGATTCTCAATGCCATTACTCCGATGTGTAACCAAGGAAGAGGCCAAGACAATTTTGGCAGAGGTGCACGAAGGAGAATGTGGGGATCATTCAGGCGGACAAACTCTTGCCAAGAAAGTTCTCCAATATGGGTATTTTTGGCTAGATATTAATCGAGATGCTGCTATCTACTCCCGAAAATGCGACAAGTGCCAGAGATTTGCGAAAATCCAAAGAGCACCTTCCACCGAACTAACACAGATGGTATGGTGTGCCATAGAAGATAATCACAGATAACGGTACTCAATTCGAAAGCGAAGAGTTCCAGGACTTTTGCAAGCAATTCAAAATCCGAAAAAGCTTCTCAGCAGTGGCTCATCCGCAGGCAAACGGGCAAGTGGAGGCAGTAAACAAAATTATCAAGTCAACCATCAAAAAACAGCTTGATAAAGCAAAAGGTGGATGGGTTGATAAGCTACCACTAGCACTATGGGCATACAGAACAACCCATAAAACTGCGACTGGGCACACTCCATTCGCATTGGCATACGGATCAGAAGCGATGATTCCAGTAGAACTAGAAGTCCCTTCACATAGGAGAATTCATTTCAACCAGGCTGAAAAAGAAAAACTGCAACTCGAAGCACTTGACTTCCTTGATGAAAGAAGGGAAGAAGCTAGGCTCAGAGTTGCAGCCCATCAGCAAAGGATAGCAAGGCACTTCAACTCTAAAGTCCATCAACGAAGCTTTGAAATCAGGGACTTAGTTTTGAAGAGGATCATGATAGCAACCGGAGTGTTTGGACCAAATTGGGAAGGACCATATGTCATAGGCAATAAACTTCTCGATGGCACCTTCAAACTCACAAATGTCGAAGGAGATCCAATCCCAAGAGCCTGGAACAACAACCATTTGCGTCCATACTTTACTTGAAAAGCTCTGATTGAAATTGTAAAATGATGATGGATGTATCAATTGTATTGTAAACCATTGTAAAATCAGTGATAATCAATAAAAGAGCTATAAAGTGGATGTAGGCCCAATTTTTGGCCGAACCACTATAAATTCTGTGTTCTTTATTATTATAAAATGCCTGTTTCATTTCGATGTGTAAATACTCTAAATGTGTTGCTAAAATATCGATTTAATATTGCAGGTCATTAAAACAAAGCTTACCCATCACAAGGCCGAGTGAGCCCCGTAAATCACTTGATAGATGAATTTCAAGCCACAAAAGTTCCAAATTTAAATCCAACATAAGATGAACTTCACACAAAAGGTTGATAATTCCACCGAAAGGGCACTTTCCAAAGAAAAGGAACCAGACACTTGTTAGCTAATTACGATCGTTTGTACAAACAGACATCTAATTAGATAGCTCGTGCCTGCCCCATGGAATCACTTAACAGTGAAGTTCGCTTCTTCGAATGAGGCAAACTGCTTGCAAAAGAAAGGAATACAGGCTCAAAAATAATAGCAGGGGACCACTAATGAGCAAACAATGAAGAGACATGGGCGAGCCAATCAACAAAAGCCCTCTTCGGAGGCTCAAGCCCTCTTCAGAGGCACAAGACCTCTTCGGAGGCGCAACTCTTCGGAGGATAAAGCCCTCTTCGGAGGCACGCCAAAAAATGGAAGTGCTCTTCTCAACAAAAAGGTTGATGGAACCATCAAAGGGGCACCTTCCCAAGTGGAAGGCACATGGCCTTTGTTAACTAGTTGCGATCGTTTGTGCGAACGAACATCCAATTAAGTGACTTGCGTCCGCCCCGTGGAACCATTTAACTGTGAGAAAGTAACTTTCAGGCAATCAAATAAAGACCTCTTCGAAGGCACAAGACCTCTTCAGAGGCACGCTGCCCTCTTTAGAGGCAGAAGACCTCTCCCGAGGCACCACAAGCCCTCTTACGAGGCACAAGCCTTCCCCAAAGGCACATACTGCCCTCTCCGGAGGCAGAAGACCTTCCCCAAGGCACACAAGACCTCTCCGGAGGCACAAGACCTCTCCGGAGGCACAAGACCTCTCCGGAGGCACAAGACCTCTCCGGAGGCACAAGACCTCTTCGGAGGCACGTCCCAAAAATGAAATGCTCTTCTCAAACAATATAGTTGACGGAACCACCGAAGGAGCACCTTCACAATATGAAGGCACAGGGTCCTTGTTAATTGGCTGTGATCACTTGTGCAAACGAACATCCAACCAAGTAACTTGCGTCCACTCCGTGGTTCCATTCAATTGTGAGGAAGTAATTTCAAGCGAGTCAAACAAAAAGCCCTCTAACGAGGCACAACAAGTAAAAAAAGCCCTCTTTGGAGGCACACTTCAACTCTTAAAGGAAGATTAACTCGTTTATCTTGAAAAGTTGCTCCTAAAAATTGAAGTGCTGCATAAAGCCCTCTTCAGAGGCCCGCTTTACCGCGTAGGAGAATTCACTTCTCAAAAATATGAAGTGACCGTCTCCGAATGTTGAAGCGTAAAAACTTCTCCAAAAACGAGACACGCTCAATTAAAGCAGAATAATTTTTCCTTAAAAATGGAATAGTTATTCTCCAAAATAAGAGTACAAGTCTCGTCAAAGCAAAAGATATTACAATGCACTTGTGGTAGGGGGCAACACCATATAATATAGCTACATCAATAAAAGTAGTATTCAAGCAACATACCACAAGCTCATTACAATATCACGCAAAAAAGATGTAGAATAAATGCATTCTCAAACACAGACCAAAAGTTTGTACAAGTAAAAAGAATCGTTTATTCTACACTAAAATGAGAAATAAATGCATTCTTACATACACAAGAATTTGTACAAGTAAAAGAATTATTTTATTCAATACTATGAAAGTTCTTTACATGTGCAGATCTCAAAAAAGCGGGGACCGGTGCCCGCACAATCTCCGGTCAATACATGCAAAAAGAAAAAGCAAAACAAGAAGCATAAAGTCCATCTTATCACTCCTTTCCGCCACCCTTAGAGCTCTTTCCCGGCTTGATAACTAATTTTGGGAGCCGTTGTGGACGAGTTGGGAGGGGAGGAGAAGGAGGAGTAGTCGGATCTTCTTCTACATTGTCTTCTCCAGCTAAAGTGCTTTTCTTCTTCTTCCTCATTGCGCGCTTCCCCTTCCTCTTCGAAGAAGACTCACTTCCCGGAGTGAGCAATGTGGAAAGCTTTGTGTCATTATCAAGAGACTGCTCCGGGGTCTTCTCGTTGTCCTCAAGATCTTCCGCCTTCTGTTCTTGCGAAGCGGGTGGATCCTCCAAGCCTTGAAGGGCTTCTATTTGTTCTTCCTGCGACCCTGGTTGAGAAGCGGGAGTGATTTGAAGGGATGGAGGAGGAACAGCTGGAAGAGGAGAAGAGTGCACAACGCTCGGTGCTTCCGCTACAGAAGAAAAGAAGTTAAAATCAGTGCTTTCCGAAAAAAGAGAAGATATTGGATCATCAGGACTTAAGTAATAAGCGAGAAGTTCATCGAGCTCAATGGAATCAAATGAGTAGTCAGACTTGAAGTTACTTGGAGAAGTTGGCTTAATCACGACGACTTCGAAGTTTTCAGCTTCAGCATCATCCTGGGACTTCTCCTCGATTTGAGTAAGGGGAGACTCGGTAATGACGGGCTTAGCCTCAGCTTTTGCAGGAGGTGGAGAATAAGAGCTAGAACCGATGATATTAACGTCGGCCGAAGTCGAAGTATGGGCAGGGACAGTTGGAGATACTTTCTTTTCCGGATGCTCCCCTGCCGCTGCCTCAGCTCTCGCTCCAGCAAGTTGCTCCTTTCCTCTGGCAAGAGCGGCACGAGTTTCATCATCAAAATAATATGCTTCAAGCTCTGCCTCATCATAACCGGCACCCCCGAGCATATCAACCGCGGCTTCCCACACTTCAGCCAAGGTGATCTCATACTTCGGGCCCAAGAATGAGAGGCTTCCGCGCCCCAGAACACTATGAAGATAAAAATCAAATAAAGTTGAGCTAACATTGGCCTTCGTCGCATCGTGCGAGTGCTCAGCTGCTTCCTTTCCAGCGATGGCTTCATCGCGCTCTTTTTCTGTCTTCAATAACTGAGCTTGCAGCCTTATAATTTCCAAATCTTGAGAGCTGACTTTTTCCCACAGCTGGACGGTGTCATTGCGATATTTTTCAGTAACATGCTGCTCGGCTTCAAGTTTCAGCTCGGCATCTCTTTGAGCAGCATGCGCATCCCGCACTTTTTTTTGAAAAACTTCTTCTTTTTGAGAGTACGAAGCGGAAGAAGTGGCGAGATCTTCTTTGAGTCTCTTAACTTCAGATTCAAGTCTTGCATTGTCGTCAGCAATGCTCGCCATCTCCGCATCATGCTGCTTACAAACTTTATCCCACTCTGACTTGTCATTCTCCATAGTCAGCATGGCTTTAAGATTCATACGATTAACTCTTTGAAGCTCGTCAACAAGCTTCTGCCAGCCATACATCCTCTCTATGTCAAGTTTGACTGCGTCAAGGTTCCTCAGCATAGCTGGCTTATCAATCGGTACCAAGTCTAAGTCGAAGCATACTCCCCTTAAGCACCAATTTGGGAATCGACTTTGAAGTGTAGAAGGAGCATCTTTGACTTGATACTTAGGCCTGCTGTGTCAGACTTCTTTAGAGCAGGAGAGCCGGATGGGATATCAAGAGAGATAGGAGCATCGGTCTTTTCAGAAATCGCAGACGCGTCCTTTTCGCTAAGCCTGGCCCGTTTACTGGGATCTTCAAAAATATGGCTCTTTCCTCTATCGTCATGCGACTTTCTCTTATGGGAATCGTCATCTCTTTGAGAGGAGTCGTGACGTTCTTCCCTTCTCCTTTGCTGCTCCTCATAAGCTTGTCTCTCTCGAGCTTTTCTAACCGCTCGCTCCTCATCAGTTTCCCTACGAACGGGGAGATAACGTCTATGATCATAAGTGTCACGCCCTCCAAAGCGTCGAAAGACATCATAATATGAGCCACTTCGCCCCATCGAAGAATCTGAAAATGAAAAAGACAAGTCTTAGAGATCTTCAAATTAAAGAAGTTAAGTGCGTATAAGTGCCAGAAATCCTAAGTGTGTGTAATGTGCAAGCTACGCGCGTCAGACTACATACCACTCTTTGGTTGGAGAGCGATAATAGATTGTGAAGTAGGAGTCAATTTTTGGGCCGACGAAGTTTGCTGCAAAGCGGATGTCACTTCAGTTACAGGAGATGTAATTTTAATTATATCATCTTTGAAAAGCTCTTGAGATGTAATCATCAGATCACTCAATCCCTCAAAGGTATCGTCACCGCCATGTTTAGCGGGACTTTCTCTCTCAACTCCTTTATCATCAACTTTCTCGAAATGTTGAGAAGTTTCTTCTTCTTCAATTACTGGAGAGAGTGTGAGTTTGCCGGATGATCCCGCAATGTCAACAGTGGTAGAGCATTTCACCAGTGCAGCCTCTACAATAGGTCCTTCCGATACAATTTCTTCTGCAGAAACTGGGGCATTTAATGTCTCTGCTTGAGAACCTGGGGCACCCAATGTTTCGGTCTCAGAACTAGAAATTTCATGAATCTGAGTAGATCGGGAGGAGTGTAGAAGTCCGAACTGATGCAAAAACTCATCTTTCAACAAAAATTTGGTGCTTCTTTCTTCAGCAGCCACAGCGTTTAAAGTTTCAAAGATTGACTTGAGGCTGGGATTTCTAAGTGGAGGAGGAAGTGCTGCAAAAAGTAGAAAATAAAGTTAAGCATTTGACAATTCGAGTTTCGAAAGGCTCATGAGATGAACAGAGAAAGGCAATCTTACTGCCGACTCTCCAGACGGCATAGAATCCTGGAGGACATCGGACGAAGAAGAATTGACTTAGAAACCCGTGAGCACTATCGGGTAAATCCAGAATCAATTTGCGGTTTCTTGCACCTCTCACAAGTATAATCGAGGAGTGATCTTTGTTCTTCACAAAAGTGCACAAGTAATAGATCTCTTCAAAACTTGGAAGACAGTCGAGCGTCCTCCTGAACAGAACACACAACCCCATTAAGATGGAATAACCATTGGGGTGTAGCTGGAAGGGAGAGATAGCCAATCGAAGAAAAAGCTCTCGAAAAAATCGTTGAAGGGCGGGATAGCTCCACTCAAGCACATCTGACAATTAACTGCGACAAAACCAAGAGGTGGCCTATCAGCAGTATCGTTTGCTTCAGGAAATAAAGCATCTGCTTCGGCAATACCGAACTGGATGCACAGTTGTCTGAAAACTTTGTGGCTTAGTGTGGTCGGAGTTCTTTCTGGAGGGTCGATCAATGGGTTAGCAATCGAGAAAGCTTCTCCAACTGGTCCTGTATCTTCTTGTTGAGATGTCATTCTACACAATCAACTGGATATTCAAATGTGAAGGTGCACGTTTCCTAAAAAGTGTGAAGTGTTGTGCAGAACTAATGAAAATAGAAAGCAAACATAACTGGAATTAAACTAGTTGACAATTGGTCGATTACAAGATTTCAGGACTTGTTAATTTAAAACTAAAGTGCAGTGTTAATGCAAACAAATAAGCTTTAGTTAACTATTTTAGTTGTGCTTTAATACTTCACTTGAGTTGGTTGGTTTACAGCATTTCGTTCACACAGTTCATTTAAGTTGATTTTTCTTTATCGACTATTCTGTCATTCGATGTGGGCAGTCAATGGCAGTATGTTCATCCCAGTTTTCTGCAAATATTGTGTTTAACAGGTTATTAGCATTAGAGATAATCTATAAAGAATTTCAGTCAAGTTCAACAAAGTCCAGGCAGTTCAAAGTTCAAAACAAGTCCTAGGTCGTCCAGCGACCTAGCGTAGGTCGGAAACTCCTCAGATCGCACTGTGCAAGTTAAAAGGTTCAAGGCAATTCAGGTTCGTCCAAGTGTTAGCTCGGCCGCGACCTAAAGCCTATGCCGCAAAGAAGTTGAGTCGTGAATTTCTTAGGTCGTTCTGTTGTCATTCAAGCAAAGTTAAGTCGTAAGTCTTAGGTCGTTTGATTCCAAGCACGACCTAAAAGATAAGTCGTAGGAAGTTGTTCGACTTTACTTAGGTCGCAAGAATTCTTAGGTCGGCCAGGTTCCTTAGGTCGTAAGTCTTAGGTCACGAAAATCTAAGCACGACCTAATTTTTAGGTCGCTCAGATCTGTTAAGTCGTTGGCTTCCTCTCCACGCAATCCATCTCGTCAAATTTAAACCCAATAACCCGTTATCAACTACACATAGAAATCCATCGTCCTCTTCGTGAAATTCTCCATCCCTTCATACCACCGAATCACCCCAAAAACAATTCAAAACATCCCCAATCCATCACAGATTCAATGCATTACCGTGCCCTCATAAATCAGTCAAATAGCGATCAAAAGTCGATCGCGACAATCACTCGAAATGAAGCACGGAACATGGAATTGGACCGAGGTTGGAAAATAGGGATTCATAATTCAACAATGATTATGGCGGGATGAAGATCGAATTCACTTACGAGATATAGTGGTGAAGATGAATCGGTGACTAAAATGGGTTGAATTCGCCTTTGGAAGCTCGAAGATTCGTCAATGGCAGAGCGGGAAATCGAGGTAATTAAGTGAAGAAGAAGCATCGACCTAGCAAATTTATATGGGGCTGAGAGAAGAAGGCGAATAGGCACGCGAGTAACGCAGTTTTTAGGTCGCCCACGACCTAGCAGAGTTAGGTCGAAGCACACGACCTATGGCATAGGCCTGTACTTCGAGGGGCAAATGTTAACTCCTCTTTTTGAGCGACCTAAAACTCTACGATCTAACACTCAGCGACCTAGCGACCTAACTTCTCCACTGACCTAACGACCTAAAGCTTAGCGACCTAACAACCTAATGGTCTTAGCGACCTAATGACCTAAATCTTAGCGACCTAACGACCTAAAATCTTAGCGACCTAACAACCTAATGGTCTTAGCGACCTAACGACCTAATGGCTGAAGCGACCTAACTCCTTAAAGCTATCAACGACCTAAATCCAGAAAGAAGAGAGCGACTTAACTGTCAACATGGGGCAATAGTATACCACAGCATTGAGGCAACACGACCTACGACTTACTTTGCGGAATAGTAAACTGAATGGTAGCCTACATTCCTTAGGTCGCTTACGACCTATGACCTATCTTAGGTCGTTCACGACCTAACACCAGCACAAGATTCCTCTATAAATACAAGACCAACTCCAACTTGAAGGGGGACTTTTCCAATCATTCTCTGAAGCGCCATTACTCTGCGGAATTCTTAACTCATCCACACTTGAAGAACTCCAAACATTGAAGACACTACAACAAGCTTCGAAAGAAATCTTGAACATCCAAAATGGATTCAAAGAGCCTTCACATCGAAGTTTGAGATACTAGTCTGAAGTGTTTTTGTGATCAAAGTGTATTGTATTTTGAAGTGCATTGTATCAACTTGTAACCAAAATCAGCAATAAAGGAATTCAAAGTGGACGTAGGCTTGATCTTACCTTTGATTTACTCATTTTCAGCAAAAGATAGAGTAAATTATAACAAAGTTGAAGTTGATAAAAATAGGACTTGGCTTAGAATGCAATTTCTATCAATGTTGAAGCAGCTCCAGAACAGTAATGCAAATAATCCTAGCCCTTCTTCTTCTTCTATTCATTTGCTATTGTAAATAATCCCAACCAAATAGGACTTGGCTTGTTATTTGCATTCTAAGCTGCTATTTCTACTCTATTAGAGGTAAAAATATTTATTTAGTAAATAATGTATATAATAAAATTGCATGTTCATTGTGAAGAATTTTTTTTACCTTATCCTCTTCTTCTTCTTCAATGTGATCGGTTGAATTTAAAACAACTCTATTCTTCGACCACACCATAATATTATCCTTTGCTTCCCTAATAAGTGTGAAAGAAGGTGTAGGCCTCCATAGAAAAGCATCAAGCTTGATTGGACAGTCAACTAAAACTATCATCGCATCCAGCCCTAAAGGAACATCATTGACAATCTCGTTTGGATCGTCTGACACGAATCTTCCTTCAGCAACGATCTCTTCATTCCCTCGCCAATCCAATAAATCACACTTCTTCATATTTTTATCAAAGTTGCACTACATTTAAACATAGGAAAATTATGTTACTAATTGAATAAAAAGTTAAAATACAAAGATGTGAAACCAATAAAAAAATTACTTGAGGTTTGTTTACTTCTGTCCCACTTCTGTCAAAATAAAAAAACGTGTCATTTTGTAAGTCTGGTAATGCAAACTGTTAGCGTGTTCAAGTATGCAAGTATTCAAGTGTATAATGGTTGAAGTGTGCAACTGTTCAAGTGACTGTATGCAAGTGTTCAAGTGTGTATGCAAGTGTTCAAGTGTGCAAGCAATTAGTGATCAAAATGTAATGATAATTCTTACCTAATTTTTCTCTAGTTGTAGAAATCTATTCTCTATGTTCAACAATTTATTTTCAAGTTGCAGTGTATGCTTATCCTTAACTTCCGATAAAGCTGCTTTACTAAGACTCATTCCTCTTCCCATCGCTCTAAGTCGACCCGGTCTTTCTTGCCCTAGCACTTGTGCAAGTGCATCTGCTCTATAATTAATTGGCGAGCTCGATTGTGAAACACTTTCAATTTGTTTAATCTTTTCCTACAAAACATGATTAATTTCATATTATTGCAGTTTAAATTAAAACGTAGTATTTAAATTAAAATAGGAAACACACTAAGAATCTTGCAAATTTATTTTAGCTTGGATTAAATTTGGTGATTGATTTATTTTTTGGGTTGGATGCAGAATGTTCTAGCAGATGCATAATTTTACACTTGATTTGGCAACATGCCAAAACCAACAGAAATATATGAGATGCAACATGCCAAAACCAACAGAAATATATGAGATGCATTCAAATGATTAGTCAACTGAGTTTAAGCTAAATTAGAATGAGCATTTAGTCAAAATATGACATGCTCAAAACATTTTTGCAAACAAGGGAGCCAATTCTATGTATATCACAAATCAACAATATTTTATATTATTTGTACAGGTTATACTACGAAGTAGATTATTTTCAGGCTACACACATACTGTTTTGCTTAAATCTGATATTTGGGAGGGAAGTTAATACTTGAAAAATAATTTTCTCGAAGTTTATAGATCTCTCGAATCTCTCACATATCCAGGAGCTAAAATTTTGCAGACCGAAGGAGCAATATATGAATACATTATACTAAGTTTACAGACTTAAGGGGAATTCAAACTAAAATACAATAATCCTACAACACGGTATCTCTTTGCTCCATTTTCTTTAAGAAATTAATTAATATTAGCAGCCTCTTGCTATGAAAATTATTAGGCAGTACAAGGATTTGCCACAATATGAGACTCAAGACCATGTACTATAGAATAAATTTCATCGCATAATTCAATAAAACACAGTACAGTGTGTTACTTTTATATCATAGATAATTAGAAATATACACCAGTTGCACAGATTCTTCTCCACACCAAAAGCTGGATCTTACAATATGCTGACAATATTTGTATACAAAAATATATTTAGCGCCACCGTAACAACTTATTGGAACATTATATAGCATTTTAGAGGTTCCTCTAGCGTAATAGCTACTAATGCATTTTCATACATACTAAAAACATTCTTCGTCACTATCATAAATAACCTCTATGACAGCCAACTGCAAATCATTTATAGAAATACTAGAAATTATCATAAAGCTAAACCATACACAGAGTTCCAACATTTTACAAATTCAAGTGCATGATTACTAATAAACTTAAATGCTGAAATACAGTCAAAACATTAGGAAACTGATGAGGTTTTTTTTATTTGGAACAAGTTAAGATCAAATTAATTCAAGCAATTAGGTGATGCCTAAGTCAGGCGATGCATATATATTAAGTTGGTGAATGTTAAACAAGTAAACATGTATCACACAAGTATTTATATATGTACCATAAGTATTTGAAAAGTATGAACTTACTATAGCATCTACAGCAATCAAATTCACCGGTTCACCATTTTTCTTAGTGCAAGATTTGATCCAAACTTCACTTCTAGAGACAGAAGAGCGATCACCACTTTCGCTTTTCTACATTCAAAAGAACACCAAACAACAAATTTCATTAACTTAAAAGTTTTCATAAATATTGTAGTAAATAAAACTACTATTTTCTTACCAAATCTTCAGCCAATCGAGCCATTCCTCTACGACTGCATGTGTGTGGCAACCGCCTCTGTCTAATAGCTTTGTTCTTCTCGCTCAAAGCCTAAAATAAGAATCATTTCAATAAATGTAAGAAAGAAAGAAATTTGTTAGTGAACTCGGATTTTGTAAATGAAGTTTAGTATGTAATGATTTCATAGGGCAAAAGATTTCGAAGGACAAAAGGTTTTGAAAGCATATAGGTCTGCCAGGTTTTAATATTATCAAGTTTCACGTACGTTGAGCTTCAAACAGGGTATTATTAGTCTCCAAAATATATCTGCCCCTAAAGTATGTAACTATAAGCGTGAATTCCTAAAATATAAATTTTATATGTTTAAGGCCTTAGGGACAGTTTTTTATACTAATTTCTGCTTTTTTTAGGTATGAGTATCATATGAAGGAAATTTTGGAGTAATCATTGAACTCATAACAAAGTTCATATTTTTACAGCTTTGAATATAAACGAGTATTTTGTACACAGTGGTTATAAATATATCAAATTTTGAATACAAAATTTAGTATGCATATTAATTTTGTGTCAGAATTCCTTAATTTTGGTTTTGAAGGTTTCGAATATATGGGTATGAAAGATTTACTATATGTCTAAACGTCATATCGCCTGATTTCAGATTTACTATACACTAGTTTTAACAATGTCTAGTATATGTAATTTGATATGTACAAATGCCAGTCATCTACTTTTGATTTTGAAAACTGTAAATATGCCATGACTTCAAATGCATACAGAATATTGTATTTTCATTTGATATGTACACTAGTTTTAATATTTTTTATCTGCATCATTCTTTAATATGTATTTGAAGACAGAAATTTCTCATACCTTGAATTTCGAACTTGTTTTCAACTTGATAAACTTCTTCCACTCAATCATACATTTAATGTTAGATGGTTTCAACTGAAGTCTTTCTTCCATAGACTTTGCTTGTACAACTGCCGAACTAATCTACATTTTGATGCCCGCCAAATACCACTCATTTGTTGAAAAACTAATGTTTTGTGCCAATTTAAATCCAATTTAAACCTTGCCTTCGACAATCAAAATTCGGCGTAAAGTGTTTGAGGTAAGCAATCAATATAAGATTTAATCTTAAAGCAAAATAGAGTGTCACCTGAATGCTTTCCCATAAAACATCTTTCAATTCGGTACTAAGTTGCTTCCAATTACTTAGTGTAACCGGAACAATTTCTCGTACAAGTGGTCCTAAGTAAGAAGATAATTTGACCGACCCCGGTCGTATTGGTTCGCCTGCGGTATTAAATTGAACTTCTATTTGCTCCAAAGATTTGAATGGAAGTCTTCTAACTTTGGTTGGCCCTCTAGGTTTTCTTCTCGGATTTCCTTCCGACTGAACTATGTTGTCTTTAAGTGTTTGTGGGTTGTCTTGTATTTCAGCATTGTTTTCTGGATCAATTTGTACTTGATTCTTTTCTAATGCATGTGGGTTGTCTTCAATAGAAACCTCGTCTTCTACTTGATTGTCTTCAAACAGCTCCTCTCTTGTACGTTTCTTCCTATGTTCGTCAATTTCTTTTTGCATGCGACCTCTCTTTTTCACAGCCTTACTCTTCTTCCCTATTTTCTGTATATAAAAAAATAATTTACAAATTAGATCATAAAAGCCCATAAAATTCACACTTTCAAAAATATACAGTTTAAATTTTGCTCGAGTTTCATATATGCTCCCATTAAACTTGGTTTTATGCATGCGTAAAATCCTGCACTTATATCAAGTTGCACTTATATCAAGCTTTATGTCTCCTGAAAACCTGGAACTTTTGTGAACATATTAGAGGATTGCATTCCTAAAAACTGGAGGCCTATGTAAGTTTATATGTATATTCAGAACTTATGTAGAAAATGGAACTTGTATAACTACAAATCCTTGACCTTAGATCGAAGATTTTATGCTTCCAAAAACCAGTTCACAGAAGTATATACCTATAAAATCTCCCATATGAAACTGGGCATTCATTAAAGTTTATTCTTCCGAGTACTTAAACTGTATATTTTTGAAAGTGAGAAGTTTCAGATTACACATATGACAGGATTTCAAATGAATATCAAAGTTTGAAAGGATTTTGAAGACAGAACAAGAGATATCGAAAAGCATCCACCCTAGGGGTAGGAAACAAAAGCATAAGCATAACTACAGATAAACCCTAGACTGAAATTTCTCAAAATGATTTCAGCAACCAGATTCAGATTGTACTTGATTTATTATTTAGTAGCCGAACAGGAAAATCGCCAAGTAAATTGAAATAAATCCATTATTTAGTAATGAAGCAAGATTTATTATGAGAAAAGTTTGTACTTGTTTTTTTTCTAATGCTTGTGGATTGTCTTCGTTATGAATCTCATCGTCTACTTGATTGTCTTCAAGCTGCTTATTTCTTGCACCTTTCTTTTTTCGTTCGTCGATATTTTTTTGCATGTGAGCTCTCGTTATCACATTCCCAATCTTGCTCATTTTGAATTCCAGTGAGCAGATCCAAGTTGGAGTTGGTCTTGAATTTCGAAGATAAATTTGAATTTGTTCGACAATAAGTTATATGTTGATGGCACAAGATTCCTCTATAAATACAAGACGAACTCCAACTTGAAGGGGGACTTTTCCGATCATTCTCTGAAGCGCCGTTACTCTACGGAATTCTTAACTCATCCAACACTTGAAGAACTCCAAACATTGAAGACACTACAACAAGCTTCGAAAGAAATCTTGAACATCCGAAATGGATTCAAAGAGCCTTTTCACATCGAAGTTTGGGATACTAGTCTGAAGTGTTTTTGTGATCAAAGTGTATTGTATTTTGAAGTGCATTGTATCAACTTGTAACCAAAATCAGCAATAAAGGAATTCAAAGTGGACGTAGGCTTGATCTTAAGCCGAACCACTATAAAATCGCTGTCTTTTACTGTTTTCTACTATTTTACTGCTTATTTCTTTTTCTCGTATCACGGGTGGTGCTTTCACGACATTACTACACACACCGGGGTGTTAGCGTTCAATTTTAAGCATTAACATAACCCATTCCAAATAATGATACGACGTTATGAATTGCAATTGAAGACCGGTGTGAAGACCTGGTATTTTCGAAAATGAAAGGACAACATGTCGAATGTCTCTGCACCGAGTTGCTCCGGTATAGAGATTTATATCACTCTTCTTGTGATGGAAAGTCCGGACGTGATTAGTGAATACCCGGATTGCAAGGGCTTCTTTGGAAGTGCCTTCGGTTCTGTTCGAACCCGGAATAGACTTGTATGGTTGTATGTCTGACATTACACTTTGAGATATAAAGCTGATTTCTTTCAAATACATTCCTGTTGGTGGCGGAGAATTTATTCTCTTAGCTTAACACCCTTCTCTGAGACGTACGAGCTTAGAGGCTATGTAGTTGAAGGTTATCAGTGATATACTCCCAATTTGGTAGTGTGGAATGCTGAGTGTTGCTGTGTGTTGATGGTCATTTGCTGATCATTTGTTGATCAAAGCATGGCTTTGTGAAAAAGCATAGCTTTGTGTACGAGACCTCATCGGACCTCACAACCCGGAAATGGGTCGAAACAGGAAAGATGCGGCAAGGTTATAAGGGTCGCTCCATTTTGGGTATGTCATTTCCTTCTGGAAAAAGGTGATATTATGGTATGGAGCCCAGATATTTACCTGTGTGGTTGCTCCAGTCTCATTTACTGTGTGATTGTTGCTTTGTGATCGAGGGCCCTTGGATAAAGGTCCTAAAGGACCGGGAGTGGCATACTCGAGTAGTAGTTACCTAGTGGAGAGGTAACCCGGCCTTGTGTTGGTAGAGATCCGGGTAGGTTCTCGGGACGTCCATCCATAGGTGTACCCATTGACAGTGGGAAGTTCCTTAGCCTGACCATTTGTTGGAAATCCAATTCCCAATACGAACCTTGTAAGGTTTTAATTGTAGAACCTGCCATTTACTTATTGTGGTCACCACTGTTTAGATGGTAGCTATAGTAGGCATAGTTCGAAATGTCTATGCTAGCTAAGATTAATATTATACTTTCGAAATGTTTTCCACACTAGACATTAATAATAATATCAACTGATCTTTCGTAGTAAGCATCTTTGACTGTCATAAGGAGAAATCTCCTCCAATTCTGCGTTTGCATTGTGTGTGTGGCAGGAGACCTTATAGTAGTTTCATTTTCCAAAAGCATTGCGAATTTCTTTTATTTTCTTTGTGAAAATAACTGTTTTACGATCTCACACCAGTCACCATGACTGACTTGGAGTTTATTGTTCCATTTCTAAACTCTGGGTGCCCGTAATTTTCCACACGGGCAGCCTAGAGTTATGTTATCAGGATATTCTGATATTCTGGAGCTTTGGAGATGAGCTGGATGGCGAGATGTACTACCGTACTTGTTTATTTATTCCGCTATGTATTCTGTATGGGGACAAGTTTATATAACTGTCCATTGTTGTATTGAGTTGTATATTGACTCTCATTGTTGTATTGTATAAAATGATATAGTTCTTTGTTTAAAAGACTAGTGATTATCTATTATATATTATTCTGCTGCGAATGTGAGATTCTGATATTGTTTCTGTTTCTGTTTTTCTGTTCTTTATTTTTCTTCTGTCTTCTTCTACCTCTTCTTTTTAACCCTAATGGTTCGGTTTTCCAGCATTCGATTGTGCGGCATTTGATACAGTGGACGTATTAATGTCGACTTTCGAGCATCGAAAGATCGAATCGTTACAAGTGGTATCAGAGCTGTTGGTTAAGCGACAACCCTGGCTCTGTTGGGTGTTACACATTAGAGATAGAGTCAGTAGTACTCTAGAATGAGTGTGAGTGTAATAATAGATATGAGCGCGTATTTGTTAGTGAATACGAATAATTTGTTTTATATTGTGTTGACTTATCGGTTGACTGTTTGTAGATTCTGGTCGGTGCAGTTTAGCTAACTGTAATCAATAGGGATTTCTAAACTCTTAAACAAGATAAACTGACACAATATTTTTTTAAATAGGGTAAATGAAATAATTTTACCCAGACTAATTTTTGTATAGAAAAGGAATCATTTTCTATGAATTATTATAGTATATGGATGCTTGGTTGTTAGAAAGAGATAATATTGAATTATTATCATTGTTATATGGAAATTAAATAAGAAATAATGGTATAACTAAAGATTTGGAGATAAATTCATTTAACAAATGAAATTTATAAATATGAATTGAAAGTATATGGAAATAAAGTTCATATACGAATGGATTTGTTAATGTAAATTGTAAATGTGATTTATAATTTGGAATATAATTCCAAGAAAATATTTGGAATAAAATTCATTAATGAAATGTAAATAAGTTTGATAACTTATAAAAATGTTTGAAATTTGATTGGAATGAGATTTGATTTGAATCAAGTTGGAGAAAAATCCAAACTTGGAAAAAATAATAATAAAATAAAATGGATTGTGTTCAAGTAAACTAATTTGATAATGTATAAATTCATGAAATAAATGAATTGGAAGTTGAATTGGTTAAATTAAAGTTGAGTTGTGAGCTAAATTTTGAAATGGTTTGAATGAAAACTTAGTTGATTAATGAGTTAAAAATGTGAAATTGAATAGTGATAAATATATAACTTCAGTAATGAAGTGAAAATAAATACAAGAAGTGTATATAAATATTTGCATTGTTGTTGTCGAGTTTTGTACAATGGTTTTAAACAAATCGAATGGTTTTGTGAATATGAAATGTAAATTGAATTGAATAAAAATGGTATGTGAATTGGTCGTAAGAAATTTAATTCGTATTGAAACCAAATAAATTGCTAATGGAATTTATTTTGAATGCATTGCTTGTGAAAACTATATATTTGCTATTGAAAATAAATGAAATGTTAATAGATTTCCTATGTAAGTCACTTACATATTTAAATTGAGTAAGTACAGGTTTTTAGGAAGCCTTTTAGCTACATTTTGGTTGCGCAAATGCTAATAAATAAGCCGCTTTGCTTAAAATGCTAAATAAGGTAAGCCTACGCAATACAAAATAGGAAATATAAACTGTTTTTTTGTTTTCCGACCGAGTGGGTCGATGTATATATATTTATATCTTTTGTCAAATTGCAAAAGCTCCTCCGTACAAAGGAGACTCCGCTAAAATTTTCTAAAAATTTTAGGAGTTAGAAATTTTTTTGAAAATTTGGAAAATTTTGTTAACGGAAAATTGATTTTTAAATTGTAATGGAAACGTAGGAATTGAACTAGAAAATGGAAACTATTGTTTTGGTCGAAGTTAAAAGTCTTGGAAAAAGTGAACATCGAGTTTTCACTAAAATGAATTTTTGGTTTCTGAAGATAAAATGAATTCAAATAGAATTGAAATTGTAAATTGAATTCAAATGTAATTGAAAATACAAAGTTGATTGGAAATGAATATATAACTTTGTTTGTGAAGTGAAAATAAATATAAGAAGTATGTAAATACTTATATTGAACTTAAGAAATAAAGAATGAAATTCTTAAGTAAATGGGTATTGGGAATCCAATAAGTAAATTTGACCATTGTTGTTAAATAAAGTATACAGGGATTGTAAATGCTAAGGAAAATGGAATTGGATTTTGATTTCGAAGATAAATTTGAATTGGTTCGACAATAAGGTATGTATTTGAATTTTAGTATGAAATTTGATTGGGTTTTTGATCTAGCCACTTGGCATTTTGTTTTCTATTGGAATTTGGGAGTCCATAGGGACATAATCTAAGCTGCTATTTACAATCTTAATGCGTAACATAATGATCGCCCTTCGGGGGTTTCAAGCACAACCCCAGCTCCAGAACAGTAATCATTTCTTGAGCCATCAACATATAACTTCCATCTGGTTGGGATGTCATTTGTAACCTCTTCCTCACTGTCACCTTTATTTGTGTATTCTGTAATGAAATCTGCTAAAGCTTGTCCGTTGATCGCTCTTCGGGGATGATAAGCGATATCATATTTGCTAAGTTCAATATTCCACTTCAGAAGACGGCCCGAAGTTTTAGGGCGAAATAGGACTTGCTTTAGGGGCTGATTAGTGAGAACTTTGATAGGGTGAGCTTGAAAATATGGCCTCAACTTTCTGGAAGCAATTAGTAAACATTAGGCGAGTTTTTCTAGCTTTGAATAATTCATTTCTGCCCTAGTGAATCTTTTGCTGATATAGTAGACCGGGTGTTGAACTTTTGCATTCTAAGCTGCTATTATTGCTGATTTTGAAGTGCATTGTATCAACTTTGTAATTGCATTCTAAGACCGGGTGTTGTACCGAGCTAGCCGCGCAAAGGAGACGCTGGCAAAAATTTTCTAAAATTTACAGAGTTAGAAATTTTTTTTGAAATTTTGGATAATTTACAATTTAAATTTAAATTTGAATTGTGAAGTAAAATAAAGTTGCTTGAAACTATGAAAATGTTTGGAAAGTTAATAAGAGGAATAATAGTGTCTTTAATAAGAAAGATTATTTTATCAAGTTGATAAAATTATTTGGTTTTGGTAAAATAGTAAACGGGGATTGGATCATTCTTCTTGACTAGTAATTTCGGGACGAAATTCTTTTAAGGGGGGAAGATTGTAACGAACCTGAATTTTTGACATTTGAAATGTGAACATTTAATTGAGTTTAAATATTTGAATGATAGTTTAATTTGAAATTCAAAAATCAGAATGAATTTGGTAACTAAATTATTGAATTTAATTATTGAAGTTGGGTAAAAATTTGAATCTTCAGTTTTAAGCTGGTTAAAAATATTTTCAAGGCTTAGAAAATCTATATTGATAATACTGAAGATAATAAAAGCTTCAGAATTGAATTAGAAACTGTTTTGTTCAGTTTTGAAATTTTATCGTTTAAATCGATATTTAAAATAGCCATCCGAGGCACAGTCTCGGAATCCGAAGAAACCAGTTTCATTAGATCCGTAATAGTGTATTATTATCGGATTTCAAATTTCATAGTGATTGGAGTTGTTGTGTGATCGTACGAGATAATAATGCCTACACAATAATTTATCGATTTAATTTAAATATCTTATATCATTTCACCGGTCAAATTTCTTTCATCTTAGCCATCCTCTATTCCTGAACATAGCCGACCTAACTTTTCCTTTCATTCAAATCGATGTCCTTCTTTTCTTTTCTGTTCAGTTTGAAATCGTTTCGTTCAAAAGGGGAGAAAAAAATAATGGCCCAGAACAATCTTCTCAAAATAAAATCTCATACTCACTCCTCTCTTCATTCGAAATCGAAATCAAATTTGTGAGTTTTCCCATTTCCCCTCTTTAGTATTTACGAACGAACAAAGAAAAAATGGAGTGCTGAGCTCCCCCTTCTCGTTAAAATGGCCAAGCGAATTAATAATTCATTTCGAAATCGTTTTGAGCAGGGTACTGGGGTGAATCGAAAACCTAGTTCGATTCAAGTCTAAGCAATATTGAACTCGAGGAGGCGATGTTCTCGACTAGGGTTGGTGTGCGACGCGAGCGAGTTGTTCGTGGTCGCGAGGAGTGTGGGTAGTCGACGCTGGCGGTGGTGATTTGTCACGACGTGGTGGATATGAGGCGGCGACTTCATGTGATTAAAGGCGCGAGAAGGTTAGGGTTTCGTGCCGGCTTGGGTTCGTCGATGGCCGCGATATCGATCTGGGTTCACATTTTTTTCTCTTCTGTGAGGTATCATTTTAATTTTCTTTACAAATAATTTTGATTTAATAAATTACATGTAATAAGTTGATTTGCTGTTGAGATTTAAAAATGTATATACAGTAAGTTGTAAAACATTTGATTTACATATCTATATATATCATAAAGTAAATAACATTTTGTTGGTATGTCTAGTGAAATTTTTTTTTGATTTTTGTCAATAATAATTTATTAAAGGAAATTTAGTTTTAAATTTAATTTTGGTTAAGTCTATTTATTAAAAAGAAATTGGTTTAAAGTTAAAAGTATTAGTTGAAATAGAATCAATAGTTGATTAAATTTGTTAAAATGGAATAAATTGTTCGATTATTTCAGATATTAATAAAACCATAATTTTGTACAAGGTCAAAACCGGGAAAACTAAATCAGGATTAAAGTGGATGGCAAACGGAAATAAAGGTGAGATCTTCTCACTCAAAATAAAAATCTGAATTACAGTTATTGATTGACTGTTTGGATGTGATAGTATATATAGTAGTATATAGCAATATATATATATATATATTGGAATATATATATATATTGGAGTTGTTGATTTCCCGCATTATATAGCAGATGAGACCCTATGCACTGCATAATAGCGGATGATATTTTATAAATCCCATATACCGTGATATTCCACCTCGAAGTGGAATTGGTATTTAATTGTTGTGCTAACGTCTGTGGATGCAGGGAAACAGGTTGGAGGGATCCAACTGGATTCCTCAAATTATATGAATTTGTTTCATAGGTTGTATGAATTTGTTTCATATACTGTGTGATAATTTATTTATAATCTGGGAATGATTATATTGATAATTGAATTTGTTGAAGGCTATAATTTAGCTGAATTTATTTTTGGTATCGTTGGATACTAGAAATAAAAAAATTGGATTTTTGAAATTTAACTAGGGAATTTTAAGTAAATTCTTTTTGAAAAATTGGGTGAATTTGAAAGAAGGAATTTAAAAGCATAAAGTTGATTTTTGAAATCTTATCGAATTATTTCCAAAATATGGGAAAAGATTTTTATAAATGGATTTTGAATAGTATTATTCGAAAGTTAAATTTTTTTATTTAAAATGGAATTTTAAAGGGTTTGGAAGAGATAAAGGAATTATTTTAAAAGGTGATAAATTTCTAGAAATCAAATTGATAATTGATTTGGTATTTGAAAATAAATCTTTGAGAAATCGATATGAAAATTTATTTGATGTTGAATGAAAAAATTGATTTGTGTTGAAATAAATTGGAAATCAATTTGTAAAATGATTTGGTAATTGGAAATAAATTTAGAAATCGATTTGCAAATAATTTGGAATTTGGAAATAAACTTAGAAATCGATTTGTGTTGAAATATATTTAGAAATCAATTTGGAATTTGATTTGTTGTTTGAAAGTGAATATTTGGAAAACGATTTGAAAATCGTGATAAGTGAATATTTGGAAATTTAAATTCACAATGAAATTTATAAAGAAAAAGGGAAATAAATAATATCGGGAATTTTTATTCCAAGTGTGAAAAGTGATTTGAAATTTGTTTTCAAAGTGATGAAGTGTGGAAAATATATATCTTACGAAGATATTTTGAAATTTAACAATTGGGGAAAATTATTTAAATTGGTTGATTGTTGTGAATGTTGTTGATAGTTAAATAACCGACTATCAATATTTGCCTTTGAAGTGGCACTTGAATTTGTTTTTAAAACAAGCGCTCATTATTCGGTTTAGCCGGGAGAGGACTTTGTGTCATATAACCCATTCCGAATAATGATACGACGTTATGAATTGCAATTGAAGACCGGTGTGAAGACCAGGTATTTTCGAAAATGAAAGGACAACCTGTCGAATGTCTCTGCACCGAGTTGCTCCGGTATAGAGATTTATATCACTCTTCTTGTGATGGGAAGTCCGGACGTGATTAGTGAATACTCGGATTGCAAGGGCTTCTTTGGAAGTGCCTTTGGTTCTGTTCGAACCCGGAACAGACTTGTATGGTTGTATGTCTGACATTACACTTTGAGATATAAAGCTGATTTCTTTCAAATACATTCCTGTTGGTGGCGGAGAATTTATTCTCTTAGCTTAACACTCTTCTCTGAGACGTACGAGCTTAGAGGTTATGTAGTTGAAGGTTATCAGTGATATACTCCCAATTTGGTAGTGTGTCATGCTGAGTGTTGCTATGTGTTGATGGTCATTTGCTGATCATTTGTTGATCAAAGCATGGCTTTGTGAAAAAGCGTAGCTTTGTGGACGAGACCTCATCGGACCTCACAACCCGGAAATGGGTCGAAACAGGAAAGATGCGGCAAGGTTATGAGGGTCGTTCCCTTTAGGGTATGTCATTTCCTTCTGGAAAAAGGTGATATTATGGTATGGAGCCCAGATATTTACCTGTGTGGTTGCTCCAGTCTCATTTACTGTGTGATTGTTGCTTTGTGATCAAGGGCCCTCAGATAAAGGTTGTAATGACCCTGAATTTTTTATAATGGAAATTAGGATATTTAATTGATTTTAAATATCTGGAAGTTAGTTAATTTGAAATTCGAGATATCAGAATGGATTTGGCGATTTAATTATTGAATTTAATCGTTAAATCTGGGTAAAAATTTGAATTTCGAGTTTCAAGTTGATTAAAAATATTTTAAAGGCTTAGGAAATTTATATTGATAATTCTGAAGGTAATAGAACTTGCAGAATTGAATTTGAAATTGTTTTGTTCAGTTTTGAAATTTTATCGTTTAAATTGAATTTAAAAATAGCATTCCGAACCCGCCGTTCGTAGCTCGGTTGGTTTGGGAGCTAGGTGATGGGAACCAAAGGACTGCGTCCGGGCAGGTTCGAATCCCAGCGCCAAACCATCAGTGGGAGTTTCAACGTTACGCATCTGTGTGCGACGACTAAATAAAAGCGAGGTAGACACATGGCGTGGGGTTTACTTAAGTGAGTATCAATGAATACCATGATCTTAAGGTTCCTCATGATCTCAAAAAAAAAAAATAGCGTTCCAAGGCACAGTCTCGGAATTCGACGAAACTAGTTCCATTGGATCCGTAATATTGCATTTTTATCGGATTTCAATTTTCGTAATGTTTGGAGTGATTGTTTGGCCGTACGATATATAAACGCACTGAAATTAAATCGAAGATTTAATATTATAACTGGTCCAAAAAGCTATCTTCTCCATACGATCGAATTTGGACTCGAAATCTTTTCCATTGCGTTCGGAATAGGCGTATAACATTACGAACGCCTAGCGGCACGTCTTGATAGGAAGTCAGAATTTTTGACTTCATTTTCGAGTTGATTCGAATTTGAATTTAAATTAAAATATATTTATATATCTAAAGTCAATAGCTGAGATTCCTTTCAACTCAGCCATCCTACTCCTGAGCAAGTTGACCTACTCTCTACTTAATCACGTTCTCTTGTCTCCTCTCCATTGCGTTCAAATAGCCAAACAAAATAAGCATCCTCGTTCAAACTAAAAATCAAAATTTCTTAGAGAAAAAATGGCCGTGTTCTTTATAATCGATTTATTCCCCGTTTTCAAATCAGAAACGAAAATTTTCGTTCAAATCAAAACAAATCGGCCGAGCCCTTCTTCTTCTATTCAAATGTAAATCGAAATGTTGATAAAAAAAAGAGAATCTCGTTCTTCAATCTCGAACGAGAATCGGCAGCGGCGACGTGCACTCGCTCACACGGGTGGGAATCGCGATTGAGTCACGCGACAGCTCGTGTAGGCCCGGCATCTGACATCGAGGTGGAGTGTTTCGCGGTGGCGTACGCGTCTTGAAATGGAGTCGTGGTCGAAGTCCTGAGATCGACAGTTTGAAGGGTTTGGTGAGGTCGCGCGCTCGCGCGCGTATGCGTGGAAGACTAGGCGGCGTTTGGGGCGTTATCGAGGCCGGCAGTGGTAGAATTCTGGAGGAGAGGTACGACTCTAGTGTTCGCGGTAGGAGTTGTGATCGCGAGTTGCGATGTGGGCAAGAGGCCAGGTGCAGTGAGGTATAAGCAGAGTTATTTTCTTTTATTATATATATATACAGTGAAGAAAACATTTATTACTGAAGTAGGCAAAAATGATGATTATAGAAAGTGTAAAATAAAGTCTGTTTTGATTTAATAGATATATTCACACATATATACATATTTTTATTTTAAAATAGTAAATATATATATATATATAATTTGGAAAAGAATATGGGAATTTTAAAATGTGTGAAAAGAAATTGATTTTTTTTTGTCAATGAAAATAATAATAATTTATTAAAGGAAATTTAATTTTAGTTAAATCGATTTATTTAAAAGGAATTGGTTTAAAGTTAAAAGTATTAGTTAAAATAAAATCACAGGTGGATTTAATTATCAAATGAAAGTTGATTTATTAGATTGATTCGAATATTAATAAATTGTATAAATTGTTTATACATGGTTTGAAACCGTGAAGAATGGTCAAAATGGATTGGATTGCAAATTAAAAATCAAAGGTGAGATCTTCTCACTCAAAATGAAAATTTGATTTTGCAGTTATTGATTGATTGTTTGGATGTGATACTATATATAGCAGTATATAGCAATATATATATATATATATATATATATATATATATTGGAGTTGTTGATTTCCCGCATTATATAGCGGATGAGACCCTACTGCGCTGCATAATAGCGGATGATATTTTATAAATCCCATATACCACGATATTCCACCTCGAAGTGGAATTGGTATTGTGCTAACATCTGTGGATGCTGGGAAACAGGTTGGAGGGATCCAACTGGATTCCTCAAATTATATGAATTTGTTTCATATGTTGTATGAATTTGTTTCATATGCTGTGTGATTATTTATTTATAATCTGTGAATGATTATATCTGTAATTGAATTTGTTGAAGGCTAAAATTTAGCCGAATGTATTTTTGGTATCGTTGGATACCAGAAATAAAAATTGGATTTTTGAAATTAATGTTGGAATTTTTAGTAAATTTCTTTTGAAAGAATTGGGTTAATGTAAAGAAGCTTGAAAAAGATAAAGTTTTATTTTTGAATCATATTGAATTAAATTCCAAATATGGGGAAAAGGCTTAATAAATGGGTTTTGAGAAATATTGTTTAAAAGTTGAAAATTTTATTTAAAATGGAATTTTAAAGTGTTTGGAAGAATAAAGGAATTTATTTTAAAAAGTGATAAATTTGTTTGAAATCCAATTGATAATTGATTTGGTATTTGAAAATAAATCTTTGAGAAATTGATATGAAAATTTATTTGATGTTGAATTAAAATGGATTTTGTGTTGAAATAAATTTAGAAATCGATTTGTAATTGATTTGGTGTTGAAAGTGAATATTTGGAAAACGATTTGAAAATCGTGTATAAGTGAATATTTGGAAATTTAAATTCACAATGGAATTTATAGAGAAAAAGGGAACTAAATAATATCGGGAATTGTATTCCGAGTGTGAAAATATGATTTAAAATTGTTTTCAAAGTGATGAAAGGTGAAATATGATTTGAAATGGGTTTTCAAATGTTGAAGTGTGGAAAAATTATATATCTTGAGAAGATATTTGAAATTTAATAATTTGGGAAAATTATTTAAATTGGTTGATTGGTGTGAATGTTGTTGATAGTTAAATAACCGACTATCAATATTTGCCTTTGAAATGGCACTTGAGTTGTTTTTTAAAAAAACAAACGCTCATTATTCGGTTAAGCCGGGAGAGGACCTTTGTGTCATATAACCCATTCCGAATAGTGATACGTCGTGAATGGATAATATTTGAAGACCGTTGTGAAGACCGGGTATTTTCAAAAATGAAAGGACAACCTGTCGAATGTCTCTGCACCGAGTTGCTCTGGTATAGAGATTTATATCACTCTTCTTGTGATGGGAAGTCCGGACGTGATTAGTGAATACCCGGATTGAAAGGGCTTCTTTGGAAGTGCCTTCGGTTCCGTTTGATCCAGGAACGGACTTGTATGGATGTGTGTCTGACGTTACACTTTGAGATGTAAAGCTGGTTTCTATCAAAAACATTTCTATTGGTGGCGGAGAATTTATTCTCTTAGCTTAACACCTTTCTCTAAGACGTACGAGCTCAGAGGTTATGTAGTTGATGGTTACTAGTGATACATTCCCAATTTGGTAATGTGACATATGAAGTGTTGTTGATCATTTGTTGATCGAAGCATGACTTTGTGAAAAAGCATAGCTTTATGGACGAGACTTCGTCGAGCCTCACAACCCGGTAATGGTCGAAACAGGAATGTTGCGGCAAGGTTTTAGGGGTCGCGCCCCAAGAGTATGTCATTTCCTTCTAGATAAGAGGTGATATCATGGTATGGAGCCCAGATATTTTACCCATGTTGATGCTGCACATTTATTATACTTTGTGGTTGTTGCTTTGTGGTTGAGGATCCTTGGATTAAGGTCAGTAATGACCGGGAGATGGCATATGACGCAGCGGATTACACAAAACAAGATAGATCGATGAAAGTAGCGATCGATGGATTGGAAGATACAGAAATGCCTAAATTCGTTGATTCGAAGATACCAAATTCTAGCTATCCCAAACACGTTGATAGCGCACTATTCCGTGTTTAAAGATCTGCGATTCTTCGCACGTTGATCTAGCGCACTAGATTCCATGAATCGGCTTCTGCAATCGTTGAATCGAGCGCACTCGATTAACCGAAAGAGGAGATAGGAGATTACACTCAACTACCAATTTGGTGAAAGCACAAAGCTAACAAAACAAGAGTTTTATTTCAAATCAACTAAACATTTACAAATGACCCAACTTGCCTATTTATAGGCTACAACTCACGCAAGTAGAAATTTGTACAACACTTAGGTCGGAACCGACCTAACACAAACGACTTACGACCTAGTATAGGTCATTAACGACTTAACAGACACGACTTAACAGATACGACTTATCATATTTACGACACAAGACTTATTACAACATGACGACATAACAAAAGTACAACAACTTATATACAATATTACATCCCTTCACGCGACATAAAATCTTCATGCAACTCAAGCTTTAGCATCCAGTAGCGACCTACGGAACCTCGGCAGTGACCTAAAACATAGCTCGGCAAAGTTAGGTCGTTCCAGCGACCAAAAATAAGGCGGCTTCTTGTTAGGTCGTTGGCAACCTAAAACCTTTGCGGCAGATGAACTTCGCGACCTAACTGGTCGACTTAGCTCGGTAGCTCGCGAGCGACCTAAGGCATGAAGTGTTATTGTTGAGCGACCTAGTATAAGTCGTGGTCTTTTAGGTCGTGACTTTTTAGGTCGTGAGTCTTTAGGTCGCGACTCTTTAGGTCGTGACTTTTTAGGTCATGAGTATTTAGGTCGAAGCTGGCAAATAGAGTTAGGTCGCAGCTCCGGTTCACATGACTTGCTAGGTCGTGAGCGACCTAAGGGAAAGATCTTTAGCTCGTTAACTCGCAACCCTTTACTTTGGAATTTGTTAGGTCGTTGCTCAGGAGATTTAGGTCGTTGGCGACCTGAGTTAGGTCGTTGGCGACTTATGAGCTCTTTAGGTCGTTCGTATGCCTTAATGTTGAGTCCATTAGCTCGCGCGTCTCCTTGACTAGGTCGTGGCCGACCTACACTAGGTCGTGAACGACCTAAAATTTGGTTAGGTCGTGAGCGACTTAGGACTTCAATATTCTGGCCTGCATCAGCATACTTGTGTGTTAGTTACCTAGTTACAGCTGTACAGCGTGAGGTAGCGTCAGTGTGTTAGTTACCTAGTACAGCTGTACAGCGTGAGGTAGCGTGTAACGACCCTGAATTTTTGACATTTAAAATGTGAATATTTAATTGAGTTTAAATATTCGAATGATAATTTAAATTGAAATTCAAATATCAGAATGAATTTGGAGATTAAATTATTGAATTTAATTATTGAAACTGGGTAAAAATTTGAATCTTCAGTTTTAAGCAGATTAAAAATAATCTGAAGGCTTGGAAAATCTATATTGATAATTCTGAAGGTAATAGAACTTTTAGAATTGAAATTGAAACTGTTTTGTTCAGTTTTGAATTCATATCGTTTAAATTGAATTTAAAAATAGCGTTCCGGGGCACAATCTCGGAATTCGACGAAACCAGTTCCATTGGATCCGTAATATTGTATTATTATCGGATTTCAATTTTCGTAATGTTTGGAGTGATCGTTTGGCCGTACGATAAACAAACGCGTTGAAATTGAATCGAAAATTTAATATTTTAACTGGTCCAAAAAGCTATCTTCTCCATACGATTGGATTTGGACTCGAAACCTTTTCCATTGTGTTCGGAATAGGCGTATAACATTACGAACGCCTAGCGGCACGCCTCGATAGGAAGTCAAAATTTTTGGTTGACTTTATCGAACGATTTGAATTTGAAATTTAAATTGGGTATTTATATTAGTCCAATCACAGTTGAATTTCTTTCATTTCGTTATCACTGTAGCCTGTTAACTTCAGCACACAAACGTCTACTCTTGTCCCCTTCTGTTTCTCTATCATGCGAGCAGTTCAAAAGAATATCATTTCGTTCAAAATCAAAGAACAATGGCTGAATGAATAAATGCTTCTCGTTCGAAATCTTATTTCTCCTCTTCAATCAAATTAACGATTTCCCCTTCCTCGTTCAAATTCAAAATCGCGAGCCAGTTAAAATAAAAATCTCGATTCCTTCCCTCTGCATAAATCAAAACGAGATTTAATTCTTCTTTCTAGCTGAGACGATTCGAGGCCGCGTTCGCCTATTTTAATTTCGAAAGCATTCAAACTCGAGTTCATATAGGGATTGCGGGGCAACATCGATGGGCGCGCATGGGCATAGGCTCGAAGACGAGAAGGCGATCGATGGCGTTCGATCTGGAGGCGAACGCGGCAGCATCAGCGAGGTGGTTTCGAAGGCTAGGGTTCATACACGCGACCGGAGGCAAGTGTGTGGTTGTGGTCGCGATTTGGGTTGGGTTCGACGTTGGTGGGTCGCGATTCAAATCACGACGAGGACGAGAGGTTGAAGCAGCAGCCAGGGGAGGCTCGCGCGAGCACTCGCGTAGGGATGGGTTCTGTTTGGAATGGAGGTCGCGAGGGTTTCGATGGGTGAGGCGATGGTTCGGCGACTCGATGTAGGGCATGGCATCGCTAAACTCGAGTAGGGTGGACGAAGTGGTGTGATGCTAGTTCGCCGTGGGTTCGTCTGAGCATTGCGATGCTCAAGGGAGGGCTATGATGGGTTTTGCAGTAAGGTATTCATGTTGTTTCATTTAAATTTAAAATTTAAAATTTGGTCAGAAAGAAAAAATATGAGAGTTTTAAAATGTTCTCGGTAAAGGATTTCTGTTTGATTTGCAGGAAGGTAAATTATAAAATAGGTATATTTACAACTTATATATTTTAAATTTTAATGATAATGATATATATACACGGGTATATACAGTAAAGAAAAATTATCTATTAAGCAGCTTTTAAAATATTTAAGTTAATCTTAGTTTAAATATATATATATGTCAAACAGTAAATATATATGGAGATAAGCTGTTGAAAATGGAAAATTTTAAAATGTTAGGCTTATGGAAAATCATATTTTTATCTATATATATGTTCCATAAGTATGTAGTTTCAAAAAGAAAAAAATTAATGTATATATTCATGCATGTTTCATATTTTGGTGAAATAGAATATAAAAGATTGGATTTTTGGAAGGAAAGTTATTAGTTTAGAAATCAAATCATTGGATAATTAAAATTACCAAATGAAAATTTGTTATTCGATTATTTCAAATTTTAATGAATTGTATAATTATTTATACAAGGTCTAAAACAATGATGAAATTAAGCCGGAATGGAAATGGACCGCAAAATAAATAGCAAAGGTGAGATCTTCTCACTCTAATGAAAGTGGATTTTCTTTTACAGTTATTGATTGATGATTGACTGTTTGGATGTGTATTAGATATAGTAGGATATATCTATATATATATAGCAATATATACATATTGGCATATGTATATATTGGATTGATTGATTTCCCGCCTCGTATAGCGGATGAGACCCTATTGCGCCGTTAGTAAGCGGATGATATTTTTATAAAACCCATATACCGCGATATTCCACCTCGAAGTGGAATTGGTATTGTGCTAACATCTGTGGATGCAGGGAAACAGGTTGGAGGGATCCAACAGGATTCCTCAAACATTTGAATTAATTTCATATGTTGTTTTGATTGATTATTTATAATCTGCGTATGATTATATCTGTGATTGAATGTATTAAGAGCTAAAAATTTAGCTGAATGTGTTATTGGTATCGTTGGATACCAGAAATAAATGAAATTGGATTTCTGAAATTAAAATTGAATTTTTGATGGTTTGGGAAAATAAAAGAATTTGTTTTAAAGGAGATAAATTTATTTGAAATCAAAGTGATAATTGATTGGGTATTTAAATAAATCTTTGAGGAATCCATATGAAAACTTATTTAATGTTGAATGAAAAATTGATTTTTGTGTTGAAAATAAATTTGGGAATCGATTTGTAAAATGATTTGGTAATCGAGATTAAAAGTTAAAATCAATTTGAAATGTGATTCGGTGTTGAAGTAAATTCAGAAATCAATTTGAAATTCGATTTGGGATTTGAAATAAAATGGAGAAATCAATTTTTAAAGTTGATTCGGGGTTGAAAATGAATATTTGGAAAACGATTTGAAAATCGTGTAAAAGTGGATTTTTAGGAATGTAAATTCCGAATAGAAGTTGTAAAGGAAAGGGAAATTTGTTTTAAAAATAAATATTGATTTATTTTTAAAGTGTGGAAAATATGATTTGAAATCGGATTTTCAAAGTAATGAAGTGTGGAAATAAATTTACAAATTTGAAATGTAAATTTGAAATAAATCGATAAGGATTTATCTAATTGGTTTAAATGGACCATAATATGATTTGAAATTGATTTTCAAACGTGAAGTATGAAATATGATTTGAAATTGATTTTCAAATGTGAAGTGTGGAAGAATATATATCTTGGGAAAAGATTTGAAATTAAATAAATAATTTGGGAAAAATTATTTGAATTGGATGTTTGTTATGAATGTTATTGATAGTTAAATAACCGACTATCAATATTTGCCTTTGAAATGACACTTGATTTGTTTTTAAAACAAACGCTCATTATTCGGTTAAGCCGGGAGAGGACCTTTGTGTCATATAACCCATTCCGAATAGTGATACGTCGCGAATGGATAGCATTTGAAGACCGGTGTGAAGACCGGATATTTGTGAAAATGAAAGGACAACCTGTCGAATGTCTCTGCACCGAGTTGCTCCGGTATAGAGATTTATATCACTCTTTTTGTGATGGGGAGTCCGGACGTGATTAGTGAATATCCGGATTGCAAGGGCTTCTTTGGAAGTGCCTTCGGTTCCGTTCGATCCTGGAACGGACTTGTATGGATGTGTGTCTGACGTTACACTTTGAGATGTAAAGCTGGTTTCTATCAAATACATTTTTGTTGGTGGAGGAGAATTTATTCTCTTAGCTAAACACCCTTCTCTGAGACATACGAGCTCAGAGGTTATGTAGTTGATGGTTACTAGTGATACATTCCCAATTTGGTAATGTGGCACACGAAGTGCTGCTGATCAGTTGTTGATCAAAGCGTTGCTTTGTGAAAAAGCGTAGCTTTGTGGACGAGACTTCGTCGAGCCTCACAACCCGGTAATGGTCGAAACAGGAATGTGCGGCAAAGGTTTGTAGGGGTAGCGCCCCTAGGGTATGCCATTTCCTTCTGGATAAAAGGTGATATCATGGTATGGAGCCCAGATATTTTACCTATGTGGATTATATTTTGCGACTATTGCTTTTCGATTGAGAATCCTCGGATAAAGGTTGGTTACGACCGGGGGATGGCATATTTGTGTGTTAGTTACCTAGTTACAGCTGTACAGCGTGAGGTAGCGTCAGTGTGTTAGTTACCTAGTTACAGCTGTACAGCGTGAGGTAGCGTCGGCCTTTTGTTTGCAGAGATCCGGTTAGGATCCGGGGCGTCTTTCCAGAGGCGTTTCTATTTCGGTAAGGAAGTTCCTTAGCCTGATCATTTGTTGGAAATCCAAAGAAACAATACGAACCCTGTACGGTTTTTAATTGTATTACTTGCTATGGAATGTGGCGGTAACCTGCTACTGAACGTAGTAGCTATAGTAGACATACAACAATTGTTGTATGTGGGCTAAGATTGATATTATACTTTCGAAATGTTTTCCACACTAGACATTAATAATAATATCAATTGATTTTACGTAGTAAGCATTTTTGACTATCATAAGGAGAAATCTCCTCCAATTCTGCGTTTGCATTGTGTGTGTGGTGGGAGGCCTTATGGTAGTTTCATTTTCCAAAAGCATTGCGAAGTTGTTTTATTTTCTTTGCGAAAATAACTGTTTTACGATCTCACACCAGTCACCATGACTGACATGGAGTTTATTGTTCCCTTTCTAAACTCTGGGTGCCCATAATTTTCCACACGGGCAGCCTAGAGTTATTTTATCAGGATTCTAGATATTCTGGAGCTTTGGAGATGAGTTGGATGGCGAAGCGTACTATCGTACTTGTTATTTATTCCGCTGTGTATTCTGTATGAGGACAAGTTTATATAACTGTCCATTGTTGTAAACTCTGATGATTGATGTATGTATAAACTGATATAGTCTTTTGTTTTAAAGATTATTGATTTATCTATTATATATTGTTCCGCTGCGATAGGTGAGATTCTGATATTGTTCCTGTTCTGTGTTTTCTGTGTTATTCTTCTTTCTTTTTCTTCTATCTTTTCTTCTACCTCTTCTTTTAACCCTAAAGTTTCGCGTTTCCGCCATTCGATTATTCGACAATTTGGTACAGTGGACGTATCGGTGTCGAGTTTTCGGAAGACGGATTTGCGGGTCTTTACAAGTGGTATCAGAGCATCCGGTTAAGCGACAACCCTGCTCTGTTGGGTATTACTCATTAGAGATAGAGTCAGTAGTACTCTAGAATGAGTGTGAGTGTAATAATAGATATGAGCGCGTATTTGTTAGTGAATACAAAATTTGTTTTGTATTGTGTTGACTTATCGGTTGATTGTTTATAGATTCTGGTCGATGCAGGGTGGCCAACTGTAATCGGTAGGGGTTTCTAAACTCTTAAACAAGATAAACCGACACAGTATTGTTTAAATAGGGTAAATGAAATAATTTTGCCCAAAACTATTTTTGGATAGAAAAGAAATGATTTTCTATGAATTATAGTAGTATATGGATGCTTGGTTGTTAGGAAAAGATGATATTACCATTGTTATGGAATTGAATAAGAAATTCAAATAATAACCAAAAATTTGGAGATAAATTCATTTAACAAATGAAATTTATAAATATGAATTGAAAGATAAGGAAATAAATCCATATACGAATGAGATTTGGAAATGTGAATTGTAAATATAATTTACAAATTGAAATAAAATTTCAGAAAGAATATTTGAAATAAATTCATTAATGGAATGTAAATAAGTTTGATAACTTATAAAATATTTGAAATCTAATTGGAATGAGATTCAAATTGAAAATGAATGAATTTGTGAATGAATAAATAAATTTGCAACTGCAAGTGCAAGAAAATGAAATTGAGTGTTAAAATTCATTTTGAATTTGTAAGTAAATAGAACTGGAATTGAATTTGATTTGTGGAAAACGAAGTGATGTATTAAACTAAAATTAGTAAGTGAAGCTAATTGAAGATTGACCAAATGAATAAGGTTCGAAACGAATTGAATTCAATAATTATAAATGAAATATTGATTGGATTTATATGGAATTGGTAATCCAGTTTAAATATAAGTGGTAATTGAAAATTAATATCAAAAGTATGGAAAACACTTGTATTGAACTTAAGAAATAAGTGTGAAATTCTTAAGTAAATTTGATATTGAAAATATTCTAAGTTGGTGAATGTGAATATGAAATGCCAATTAAAATTGAATGGAATCAATTGGAAATGAAGTACTATACATATATGACATGTTTTCCAAACTAAGGATATGAAAAAGTACCTTCCATTGAAAAAATTGTGAAGGTGTTGGAACTCAGTATGAGTATCCATTTGATCGTGATGGGATCATATTGATTTATCACGACGTATGCCACAGCGAAATTCGAGGGGCGAGATGCCTACGGTTACAAGCGATTCCACTGGGATAGTGGTGTAACCGCCGTGTGAACTACGATCTATGGCAACAACCATGGCGAAATTTAAGAGATGAGAAATCTACAGATTACGAGCGATTCTACTGGGATAGTAGCGAAACCGCCGAGTAACTGTGATCCATGGGGGAACGTGCTTTCCATATCCATTTTTTTTAAAAAAGGATTTTTAAGTAATTTCAAATTGAATTTGAGATAAAAGTGAATAAAACTCAATATTCGAAATTAGAAGATGAATCGAATTCAAGTAAAATCTGAATGAAAATCTGAATGAAAATCTGAAGATAAATTGAATTCAAATGGAATTGAAATGCAAAGTTGAACGAAAATGAATGTATAACTTTGTTTGTGAAGTGAAAATGAATATAAGAAGTATGTAATACTTATATTGCACTTAAGAAATGAATGAATGAAATTCTTAAGCAAATGGGTATTTGGAATCCAATAAGCGAATTTGGACATTATTGTTCACTAAAATATACAGGGGTGTAGAGGAAATGGAATTGGATTAAATTTTGAAGATAATTTGAATTTGCTCGACAAAAGGTATGTATTTAAATTTCAGTATGAAATTTGATGAGTTTCTGATTTTGCCACTTGGCATTTTGTTTTCTTTTGAGATTTGAGAGTCCGTAGGGACGTTTTGTAGTCGTACCGTATTAGCCACGCAAAGTAGACGCTGGCGAAATTTTTCGAAAATTTCGAGTGTTAGAAAATTTTTGAGAAATTTTGGAAGTTTAAAATTTGAATTTAAACTCGAATTTGAATTGAGAAGTTAAACAATGTTGTTTGGATCTTATAATTGAAGTTGGAAGTTTAGTTGAATTAATAACGAATCTTTAGTAGAAAGATTTGTTTTGAAAATTTGATAAAACTATTGGATCGTGACAAATAGTAGACGAGTTAAGGACCATTTTTCCTGACTTGTAATTTCGGGACGAAATTCTTTTAAGGGGGGAAGATTGTAACGACCCTGAATTTTTGACATTTAAAATGTGAATATTTAATTGAGTTTAAATATTCGAATGATAATTTAAATTGAAATTCAAATATCAGAATGAATTTGGAGATTAAATTATTGAATTTAATTATTGAAACTGGGTAAAAATTTGAATCTTCAGTTTTAAGCAGATTAAAAATAATCTGAAGGCTTGGAAAATCTATATTGATAATTCTGAAGGTAATAGAACTTTCAGAATTGAAATTGAAACTGTTTTGTTCAGTTTTGAATTCATATCGTTTAAATTGAATTTAAAAATAGCGTTCCGGGGCACAATCTCGGAATTCGACGAAACCAGTTCCATTGGATCCGTAATATTGTATTATTATCGGATTTCAATTTTCATAATGTTTGGAGTGATCGTTTGGCCGTACGATAAACAAACGCGTTGAAATTGAATCGAAAATTTAATATTTTAACTGGTCCAAAAAGCTATCTTCTCCATACGATTGGATTTGGACTCGAAACCTTTTCCATTGTGTTCGGAATAGGCGTATAACATTACGAACGCCTAGCGGCACGCCTCGATAGGAAGTCAAAATTTTTGGTTGACTTTATCGAACGATTTGAATTTGAAATTTAAATTGGGTATTTATATTAGTCCAATCACAGTTGAATTTCTTTCATTTCGTTATCACTGTAGCCTGTTAACTTCAGCACGCAAACGTCTACTCTTGTCCCCTTCTGTTTCTCTATCACGCGAGCAGTTCAAAAGAATATCATTTCGTTCAAAATCAAAGAACAATGGCTGAATGAATAAATGCTTCTCGTTCGAAATCTTATTTCTCCTCTTCAATCAAATTAACGATTTCCCCTTCCTCGTTCAAATTCAAAATCGCGAGCCAGTTAAAATAAAAATCTCGATTCCTTCCCTCTGCATAAATCAAAACGAGATTTAATTCTTCTTTCTAGCTGAGACGATTCGAGGCCGCGTTCGCCTATTTTAATTTCGAAAGCATTCAAACTCGAGTTCGTATAGGGATTGCGGGGCAACATCGATGGGCGCGCGTGGGCATAGGCTCGAAGACGAGAAGGCGATCGATGGCGTTCGATCTGGAGGCGAACGCGGCAGCATCAGCGAGGTGGTTTCGAAGGCTAGGGTTCATACACGCGACCGGAGGCAAGTGTGTGGTTGTGGTCGGGATTTGGGTTGGGTTCGACGTTGGTGGGTCGCGATTCAAATCACGACGAGGACGAGAGGTCGAAGCAGCAGCCAGGGGAGGCTCGCGCGAGCACTCGCGTAGGGATGGGTTCTGTTTGGAATGGAGGTCGCGAGGGTTTCGATGGGTGAGGCGATGGTTCGGCGACTCGATGTAGGGCATGGCATCGCTAAACTCGAGTAGGGTGGACGAAGTGGTGTGATGCTAGTTCGCCGTGGGTTCGTCTGAGCACTGCGATGCTCAAGGGAGGGCTATGATGGGTTTTGCAGTAAGGTATTCATGCTGTTTCATTTAAATTTAAAATTTAAAATTTGGTCAGAAAGAAAAATATGAGAGTTTTAAAATGTTCTCGGTAAAGGATTTCTGTTTGATTTGCAGGAAGGTAAATTATAAAATAGGTATATTTACAACTTATATATTTTAAATTTTAATGATAATGATATATATACACGGGTATATACAGTAAAGAAAAATTATCTATTAAGCAGCTTTTAAAATATTTAAGTTAATCTTAGTTTAAATATATATATATATGTCAAACAGTAAATATATATGGAGAAAAGCTTTTGAAAATGGAAAATTTTAAAATGTTAGGCTTATGGAAAATCATATTTTTATCTATATATATGTTCCATAAGTATGTAGTTTCAAAAAGAAAAAAATTAATGTATATATTCATGCATGTTTCATATTTTGGTGAAATAGAATATAAAAGATTGGATTTTTGGAAGGAAAGTTATTAGTTTAGAAATCAAATCATTGGATAATTAAAATTACCAAATGAAAATTTGTTATTCGATTATTTCGAATTTTAATGAATTGTATAATTATTTATACAAGGTCTAAAACAATGATGAAATTAAGCCGGAATGGAAATGGACCGCAAAATAAATAGCAAAGGTGAGATCTTCTCACTCTAATGAAAGTGGATTTTCTTTTACAGTTATTGATTGATTATTGACTGTTTGGATGTGTATTAGATATAGTAGGATATATCTATATATATATAGCAATATATACATATTGGCATATGTATATATTGGATTGATTGATTTCCCGCCTCGTATAGCGGATGAGACCCTATTGCGCCGTTAGTAAGCGGATGATATTTTTATAAAACCCATATACCGCGATATTCCACCTCGAAGTGGAATTGGTATTGTGCTAACATCTGTGGATGCAGGGAAACAGGTTGGAGGGATCCAACAGGATTCCTCAAACATTTGAATTAATTTCATATGTTGTTTTGATTGATTATTTATAATCTGCGTATGATTATATCTGTGATTGAATGTATTAAGAGCTAAAAATTTAGCCGAATGTGTTATTGGTATCGTTGGATACCAGAAATAAATGAAATTGGATTTCTAAAATTAAAATTGAATTTTTGATGGTTTGGGAAAATAAAAGAATTTGTTTTAAAGGAGATAAATTTATTTGAAATCAAAGTGATAATTGATTGGGTATTTAAATAAATCTTTGAGGAATCCATATGAAAACTTATTTAATGTTGAATGAAAAATTGATTTTTGTGTTGAAAATAAATTTGGGAATCGATTTGTAAAATGATTTGGTAATCGAGATTAAAAGTTAAAATCAATTTGAAATGTGATTCGGTGTTGAAGTAAATTCAGAAATCAATTTGAAATTCGATTTGGGATTTGAAATAAAATGGAGAAATCAATTTTTAAAGTTGATTCGGGGTTGAAAATGAATATTTGGAAAACGATTTGAAAATCGTGTAAAAGTGGATTTTTAGGAATGTAAATTCCGAATAGAAGTTGTAAAGGAAAGGGAAATTTGTTTTAAAAATAAATATTGATTTATTTTTAAAGTGTGGAAAATATGATTTGAAATCGGATTTTCAAAGTGATGAAGTGTGGAAATAAATTTACAAATTTGAAATGTAAATTTGAAATAAATCGATAAGGATTTATCTAACTGGTTTAAATGAACCATAATATGATTTGAAATTGATTTTCAAACGTGAAGTATGAAATATGATTTGAAATTGATTTTCAAATGTGAAGTGTGGAAGAATATATATCTTGGGAAAAGATTTGAAATTAAATAAATAATTTGGGAAAAATTATTTGAATTGGATGTTTGTTATGAATGTTATTGATAGTTAAATAACCGACTATCAATATTTGCCTTTGAAATGACACTTGATTTGTTTTTAAAACAAACACTCATTATTCGGTTAAGCCGGGAGAGGACCTTTGTGTCATATAACCCATTCCGAATAGTGATACGTCGCGAATGGATAGCATTTGAAGACCGGTGTGAAGACCGGATATTTGTGAAAATGAAAGGACAACCTGTCGAATGTCTCTGCACCGAGTTGCTCCGGTATAGAGATTTATATCACTCTTTTTGTGATGGGGAGTCCGGACGTGATTAGTGAATATCCGGATTGCAAGGGCTTCTTTGGAAGTGCCTTCGGTTCCGTTCGATCCCGGAACGGACTTGTATGGATGTGTGTCTGACGTTACACTTTGAGATGTAAAGCTGGTTTCTATCAAATACATTTCTGTTGGTGGCGGAGAATTTATTCTCTTAGCTTAACACCCTTCTCTGAGACGTACGAGCTCAGAGGTTATGTAGTTGATGGTTACTAGTGATACATTCCCAATTTGGTAATGTGGCACACGAAGTGCTGCTGATCAGTTGTTGATCAAAGCGTTGCTTTGTGAAAAAGCGTAGCTTTGTGGACGAGACTTCGTCGAGCCTCACAACCCGGTAATGGTCGAAACAGGAATGTGCGGCAAAGGTTTGTAGGGGTAGCGCCCCTAGGGTATGCCATTTCCTTCTGGATAAAAGGTGATATTATGGTATGGAGCCCAGATATTTTACCTATGTGGATTATATTTTGCGACTATTGCTTTTCGATTGAGAATCCTCGGATAAAGGTTGGTTACAACCGGGGGATGGCATATTTGTGTGTTAGTTACCTAGTTACAGCTGTACAGCGTGAGGTAGCGTCAGTGTGTTAGTTACCTAGTTACAGCTGTACAGCGTGAGGTAGCGTCGGCCTTTTGTTTGCAGAGATCCGGTTAGGATCTGGGGCGTCTTTCCAGAGGCGTTTCTATTTCGGTAAGGAAGTTCCTTAGCCTGATCATTTGTTGGAAATCCAAAGAAACAATACGAACCCTGTACGGTTTTTAATTGTATTACCTGCTATGGAATGTGGCGGTGACCTGCTACTGAACGTAGTAGCTATAGTAGACATACAACAATTGTTGTATGTTGGCTAAGATTGATATTATACTTTCGAAATGTTTTCCACACTAGACATTAATAATAATATCAATTGATTTTACGTAGTAAGCATTTTTGACTATCATAAGGAGAAATCTCCTCCAATTCTGCGTTTGCATTGTGTGTGTGGTGGGAGGCCTTATGGTAGTTTCATTTTCCAAAAGCATTGCGAAGTTGTTTTATTTTCTTTGCGAAAATAACTGTTTTACGATCTCACACCAGTTACCATGACTGACCTGGAGTTTATTGTTCCCTTTCTAAACTCTGGGTGCCCATAATTTTCCACACGGGCAGCCTAGAGTTATTTTATCAGGATTCTGGATATTCTGGAGCTTTGGAGATGAGTTGGATGGCGAAGCGTACTATCGTACTTGTTATTTATTCCGCTGTGTATTCTGTATGAGGACAAGTTTATATAACTGTCCATTGTTGTAAACTCTGATGATTGATGTATGTATAAACTGATATAGTCTTTTGTTTTAAAGATTATTGATTTATCTATTATATATTGTTCCGCTGCGATAGGTGAGATTCTGATATTGTTCCTGTTCTGTGTTTTCTGTGTTATTCTTCTTTCTTTTTCTTCTATCTTTTCTTCTACCTCTTCTTTTAACCCTAAAGTTTCGCGTTTCCGCCATTCGATTATTCGACAATTTGGTACAGTGGACGTATCGGTGTCGAGTTTTCGGAAGACGGATTTGCGGGTCTTTACATAGCGTCAGCCTTCTGTTTGCAAAGATCCGGTTAGGTTCTCGAGGCGTCTTTCCAGAGGCGTTTCCATTTCGGTGTAAGGAAGTTCCTTTTCCTAACCATTTGTTGGAAATCCAAAGAAACAACACATGCCCTGTACGGTTTTAGTTGTATAACTTGTTATGGAATGTGGCGGTAACCTACTATTGAACGTGGTAGTTATAGTAGGCATACAATAATGGTTGTATGCTGGCTAAGAGTAATATTGTATTTTCAAAATGTTTTCCACTATGCACTAATAATGATAATCCAATGATTTTGCATAGTAAGCATGTTTGACTATCATAAGAAGAAATCTCCTCCAATTTTGCGTTTGCATTGTGTGTGTGGCGGGAGGTCTTATGGTAGTTTCATTTTCCAAAAGCATTGCGAATCTGTTTTATTTTCTTTGTGAAAATAACTGTTTTACGATCTCACACCAGTCACCATGACTGACTCAGAGTTTATTGTTCCCTTTCTAAACTCTGGGTGCCATAATTTTCCACACGGGCAGCCTAGAGTTATGTTATCAGGATATTCTGGATATTCTGGAGCTTTGGAGATGGGCTGGATGGCGAGGCGTACTACCGTACTTGTTTATTTATTCCGCCGTGTATTCTGTATGGGGACAAGTTTATATAACTGTCCATTGTTGTATTGAGTTGTATATTGACTCTGATTGATGTATGTATAAACTGATATAGTTCTTTGTTTAAAAGACTAGTGATTATCTATTATATATTGTTCCGCTGCAAATGTGAGATTCTGATATTGTTTCTGTTTCTGTTCTTCTGTTCTTTTTTTCTTCTGTCTTCTTCTACCTCTTCTTTTTAACCCTAATGGTTCGGTTTTTCGGCATTTGATTGCGCGGCATTTGATACAGTGGACGTATCAATGTCAACTTTCTAGAGTCGAAAAGTCGTAATCATTACATGTGGTATCAGAGCTGTTGGTTAAGCGACAACCCTGGCTCTGTTGGGTGTTACTCATTAGAGATAGAGTCAGTAGTACTCTAAAATGAGTGTTAGTTTAATAATAGATATGAGCGCGTGTTTGTTAGTGAATACAAAAATTTGTTTTATATAGTGTTAACTTATCGGTTGATTGTTTATAGATTCTGGTCAGTGCAGTCGGGCCAACTGTAATCGATATGGGTTTCTAAACTCTTAAACAAGATAAACTAACACAGTATTGTTTTAAAATAGGGTAAATGAAATAATTTTGCCCAAAACTATTTTTGTATAGAAAAGAAATGATTTTCTATAAATTATTATGGTATATGGATGCTTGGTTGTTAGGAAAAGATAATATTGAATTATTATCATTGTTATATGGAAATTGAATAAGGAATAATGGTATAACCAAAGATTTGGAGATAAATTCATTTAACAAATGAAATTTATAAATATGAATTGAAAGATAAGGAAATAAAATTCATATACAAATGGGATTTGCAAATGTAAATGTGATTTATAATTTGAAATAGAATTCCAGAAAAATATTTGAATTTGATTGGAATAAGATTCAAATTGAAAAGAAATGAATTTGTGAATGAACAAATGAAGCTACATTTGTAAATAAATGAATTGGAATTGAATAATGAGTGAGATTTGATTTGAATCAAGTTGAATAAAAATACAAACCTGGAAAAATAAAATAAAATGGATTGAGTTTAAGTAAACTGATTTGATAATTTATTAATTCATGAAATAATGAATTGGAAGTTGAATTAGTTAAATTAAACTTGAATTGTGAACTAAATTTTAAATGGTTTGAATTTGTATATAAATTCAAGAAAGTAGAAAAAAAAAATTAATTGAAATTTCCTTGTTATTGATAAAATAAATTCAGGATGAATTGAATATGGAAATTTGAAATTTAAAAAGGATAAGTGAATATACTAATTGAATTAAATTAGTAGATGGAATGGATTTCATAAATAAAAAAATCAAATCAAAGAATTTAAATTAGAAATTGTTTACAAGGAAAATATAACTTGAGTTTGAGTTGAAATAACTTAAGTAATATTTGGATAAATGCTCAACTTAAGTAAAATTGTGAAATGGTTTCAAATGAAATGAATATGAAATGCAAATTAAATTGAATGGATATTCTATTAAGTGAATATCGTCGAAATTTGTATATAAATGATTGTCTGTTGACGCAAATGAGATTGAATAAAAATCCATGAGTTAATGAATGCAAATAAAATTGATTTTTGTATCAATTGAAATAGATATGAGTTTGTTCCGTTAAAAATGAATAGAATGAAAGAAAGTGAGTTGTAAATCACTTGAATTAAATGGAATTGAATGTGAACTGGTCGTAAGCGACTAAAATTTGTATCGAGACAATATAAATTGCTATTGGAATAAATGAAATGTTAATAGATTTCCTATATTTGTCACTTACCTGTTTAAATTGAGTAAGTGCAGGTTTTTGGAAGCCGTTTGGCTGGTTTTGATTGCGCAAAATGCTTAAAAAATAAGCCGATTTGCTTAAAATGCTAATAAAGGTACGCCTACGCAATACAAAATAGGAAATATGAACTGTTTTTGCTTTTCCGACTGAGCGGGTTGATGTATATATATTTATCTATTTTGTCAAATTGCAAAAGCTCCTCCGTACAAAGGAGACTCCGCCAAAATTTTCCGTAAATTTTAGGAGTTAGAAAAAATTTTGAAATTTTGGAAAATTTTTGTTAACAGAAAATTGATTTTCAAATTGTAATGGAAATCTAGGAATTGAACTAGAAAATGAAAACCATTGTTTTGGTCGAAGTTAAAAGTCTTGGAAAAAAAGTGAACATTGAGTTTTCACTAAAATGAATTTTTGGTTTTTGAAGATAAATTAAATTCGAATGGAATTGAAAATACAAAGTTGAATGGAAATGAATATATAACTTTGCTAGTGAAGTGAAAATAAATATAAGAAGTATGTAAATACTTATGTTGAACTTAAGAAATGAAAGGTGAAATTCTTAAGTAAAATGGGTATTAGGAATCCACTAAGTGAATTTGGACATTGTTGTTAAGTAAAGTATACAGGGATTGTAAAGGCTAAGGAAAATGGAATTGGATTTTGATTTCGAAGATGAATTTAAATTTCTCAACAAAAGGTATGTATTTGAATTTCAGTATGAAATTTAATTGGATTTTTGATTTTGCCGCTTGGCATTTTATTTTCTTTTGGAATTTGGGAGTCCATAGGGACATTTTGTAGTTGTACCGAGTTAGCCACGCAAAGGAGTCGCTGGCGAAATTTTTCGAAAATTTCGAGAGTTAGAAATTTTTTGAGGAATTTTGGATAATTCAAAATTTGAATTTGAATTTAAATTTGGATTGTGAAGTAAATAAAGTTGTTTGAAAACTATGAAACTGTTTGGGAAGTTAGTTGAAATGATGATCTTTAATAAAAAGATTTGGGTTGAAAATTTGATAAAACTGTTTGGTTTTAGGAAAATGACAAACGGGTATTGGAGCATTCTTCTTAACTTGTAATTTCGGGACAAAATTCTTTTAAAGGGGGAAGATTGTAACGACCCTGAATTTTTGATATTGGAAATCATGATATTTAATTGATTTTAAATATTTGGAAGTTAGTTAATTTGAAATTTTAGATATTAGAATGAATTTGGCGATTTAATTATTGAATTTAATCATTAAATCTGGGTAAAAATTTGAATTTGGAGTTTTAAGCTGATTAAAAATATTTTAAAGGCTTAGGAAATTTATATTGATAATTCTGAAGGTAATAGAACTTGCAGAATTGAATTTGAAATTGTTTTGTTCAGTTTTGAAATTCTATCGTTTAAATTGAATTTAAAAATAGCGTTCCGAGGCACAGTCTCGGAATTCGACGAAACTAGTTCCATTGGATCCGTAATATTGTATTTTTATCGGATTTCAATTTTCGTAATGTTTGGACTGATCGTTTGGCCGTACGATATATAAACGCGCTGAAATTAAATCGAAGATTTAATATTATAACTGGTCCAAAAAGCTATCTTCTCCATACGATCGAATTTGGACTCGAAATCTTTTCCATTGCATTCGAAATAGGCGTATAACATTACGAACGCCTAGCGGCACATCTTGATAGGAGTCGGAATTTTTGACTTCGTTTTCGAGTTGGTTCGAATTTGAATTTAAATTAAAATATATTTATATATCTAAAGTCAATAGCTGAGATTCCTTTCAACTCAGCCATCCTACTCCTAAGCAAGTCGACCTACTCTCTGCTTAATCACGTTCTCTTGTCTCCTCTTCATTGCGTTCAAATAGCCAAACAAAATAAGCATCCTCGTTCAAACTAAAAATCAAAATTTCTCAGAGAAAAAAATGGTCGCGTTCTTTATAATCGATTTATTCCCCTTTTTCAAATCAGAAACGAAAATTTTCATTCAAATCAAAACAAATCGGCCAAGCCCTTCTTCTTCTATTCAAACGTAAATCAAAACGTTGATAGAAAAAAGAGAATCTCGTTCTTCAATCTCGAACAAAAATCGGCAGCGACGATGTGCGCTCGCTCACGCGAGAGGGAATCTCGATTGAGTCGTGCGGCAGCTCGTGTAGGTGCGGCATCAGACATCGAGGTGGAGTGTTTCGCGGTGGCGTACGCATCTTGAAATGGAGTCGTGGTCGAAGTCCTGAGATCGATAGTTCGTAGGGTTTGGTGAGGTCGCGTGCTCGCGCGCGTATGCGTGGAAGACTGAGCGGCGTTTGGGGCGTTATCGAGGCCGGCAGTGGTAGAATTCTGGAGGCGAGGTACGACTCTAGTGGTCGCGGCAGGAGTTGGGATCGCGAGTTGCGATGTGGGCAAGAGGCCAGGTGCAGTGAGGTATAAGCAGAGTTATTTTCTTTTATTTTATATATATATATAAAGTGAAGAAAACATTTATTACTGAAGTAGGGAAAAATGATGATTATAGAAAGTGTAAAATAAAGTCTATTTTGATTTAATAGATATATTCACACATATATACATATTTTTATTTTAAAACAGTAAATATATATATATATATAATTTGGAAAAGAATATGGGAATTTTAAAATGTGTGAAAAGAAATTGATTTTTTTTGTCAATGAATATAATAATAATTTATTAAAGGAAATTTAATTTTTGTTAAATCGATTTATTTAAAACAAATTGGTTTAAAGTTAAAAGTATTAGTTAAAATAAAATCACAGGTGAATTTAATTATCAAATGAAAGTTGATTTATTCGATTGATTCGAATATTAATAAATTGTATAAATTGTTTATACATGGTTTGAAACCATGAAGAATGGTCAAAATGGATTGGATTGCAAATTAAAAATCAAAGGTGAGATCTTCTCACTCAAAATGAAAATTTGATTTTGCAGTTATTGATTGACTGTTTGGATGTGATACTATATATAGCAGTATATAGCAATATATATATTGGCATATGTATATATTGGAGTTGTTGATTTCCCGCATTATATAGCGGATGAGAACCTATTGCGCCGCATAATAGCGGATGATATTTTATAAATCCCATATACCGCGATATTCCACCTCGAAGTGGAATTGGTATTGTGCTAACATCTGTGGATGCAGGGAAACAGGTTGGAGGGATCCAACTGGATTCCTCAAATTATATGGATTTGTTTCATATGTTGTATGAATTTGTTTCATATGTTGTGTGATTATTTATTTATAATCTGTGAATGATTATATCTGTGATTGAATTTGTTGAAGGCTAAAATTTAGCCGAATGTATTTTTGGTATTGTTGGATACCAGAAATAAAAATTTGATTTTTGAAATTAAAGTTGGAATTTTTAGTAAATTTCTTTTGAAAGAATTGGGTTAATTTAAAAGAAGTTTGAAAAAGATAAAGTTTTATTTTTGAATCATATTGAATTAAATTCCAAATATGGGGAAAAGGCTTAATAAATGGGTTTTGAGAAATATTGTTTAAAAGTTGAAAATTTTATTTAAAATGGAATTTCAAAGTGTTTGGAAGAATAAAGGAATTTATTTTAAAAAGTGATAAATTTGTTTGAAATCCAATTGATAAATGATTTGGTATTTGAAAATAAATCTTTGAGAAATTGATATGAAAATTCATTTGATGTTGAATTAAAATGGATTTTGTGTTGAAATAAATTTTGAAATCGATTTGTAATTGATTTGGTGTTGAAAGTGAATATTTGGAAAACGATTTGAAAATCGTGTATAAGTGAATATTTGGAAATTTAAATTCACAATGGAATTTATAGAGAAAAAGGGAAATAAATAATATCAAGAATTGTATTCCGAGTGTGAAATATGATTTGAAATTGTTTTCAAAGTGATGAAAGGTGAAATATGATTTGAAATGGGTTTTCAAATGTTGAAGTGTGGAAAAATTATATATCTTGAGAAGATATTTGAAATTTAATAATTTGGGAAAATTATTTAAATTGGTTGATTGGTGTGAATGTTGTTGATAATTAAATAACCGACTATCAATATTTGCCTTTGAAATGGCACTTGATTTGTTTTTTAAATAAACAAACGCTCATTATTCGGTTAAGCCGGGAGAGGACTTTGTATCATATAACCTGTTCCGAATAGTGATACGTCGTGAATGGATAATATTTGAAGACCGGTGTGAAGATCGGGTTTTTTTGAAAATGAAAGGACAACCTGTCGATTGTCTCTGCACCGAGTTGCTCCGGTATAGAGATTTATATCACTCTTCTTGTGATGGGAAGTCCGGACGTGATTAGTGAGTACCTGGATTGCAAGGGCTTCTTTGGAAGTGCCTTCGGTTCCGTTCGATCCCGGAACGGACTTGTATGGATGTGTGTCTGACGTTACACTTTGAGATGTAAAGCTGGTTTCTATCAAATACATTTCTGTTGGTGGCGGAGAATTTATTTTCTTAGCTTAACACCCTTCTCTGAGACGTATGAGCTCAGAGGTTATGTAGTTGATGGTTACTAGTGATACATTCCCAATTTGGTAATGTGACATACGAAGTGTTGTTGATCATTTGTTGATCGAAGCATGGCTTTGTGAAAAAACGTAGCTTTGTGGACGAGACTTTGTCGAGCCTCACAACCTGGTAATGGTCGAAACAGGAATGTTGCGGCAAGGTTTTAGGGGTCGCGCCTCTAGAGTATGTCATTTCCTTCTGGATAAGAGGTGATATCATGGTATGGAGCCCAGATATTTTATCTATGTTGATGCTGTAAATTTATTATACTTTGTGGTTGTTGCTTGGTGGTTGAGGATCCTCGGATAAAGGATGGTAACGACCGGGGGATGGCATACTTGTGTGTTAGTTACCTAGTTACAGCTGTATAGCGTGAGGTAGCGTCAGTGTGTTAGTTACCTAGTACAGCTGTACAGCGTGAGGTAGCGTCGGCCTTGTGTTTGCAGAGATCCGGTTAGGTTCTCGGGGCGTCTTTCTAGAGGCGTTTCCATTTCGGTGTAAGGAAGTTCCTTTGCCTGACCATTTGTTGGAAATCCAAAGAAACAATACGCGCCCTGTACGGTTTTAGTTGTATAACCTGCTATGGAATGTGGAGGTAACCTGCTATTGAACGTGGTAGCTATAGTAGGCATACAATAATGGTTGTATGCTGGCTAAGATTAATATTGTATTTTCAAAATGTTTTACACTATGCACTAATAATAATAATCCAAATATTTTTCGTAGTAAGCATGTTTGACTATCATAAGAAGAAATCTCCTCCAATTCTGCGTTTGCATTGTGTGTATGGCGGGAGGTCTTATGGTAGTTTCATTTTCCAAAAGCATCGCGAATCTGTTTATTTTCTTTGTGAAAATAACTGTTTTACGATCTCACACCAGTCACCATGACTGACTCGGAGTTTATTGTTCCCTTTCTAAACTCTGGGTGCCCATAATTTTTCACATGGGCAGCCTAGAGTTATGTTATCAGGATATTCTGGATATTCTGGAGCTTTGGAGATGAGCTGGATGGCGAGGCGTACTACCGTACTTGTTTATTTATTCCGCTGTGTATTCTGTATGCGGACAAGTTTATATAACTGTCCATTGTTGTATTGAGTTGTATATTGACTCTGTTTGATGTATGTATAAACTGATATAGTTCTTTGTTTAAAAGACTAGTGATTATCTATTATATATTGTTCCGCTGCGAATGTGAGATTCTGATATTGTTTCTGTTCTTCTGTTCTTTTTTTCTTCTGTCCTCTTCTACCTTTTCTTTTTAACCCTAATGGTTCGGTTTTCCGGCATTTGATTGCGCGGCATTTGATTGCGCGGCATTTGATACAGTGGACGTATCAATGTCGACTTTCAAGCGTCGAAAAGTCGTAATCGTTACAAAGTTCCCAAAGGACCGGGGGCTGGCATACTCAAGTAGTAGTTACCTAGTGGAGAGGTAACCCGGCCTTGTGTTGGCAGAGATCCGGGTAGGTTCTCGGGACGTCCATCCAGAGGCGTACTGTGACGCCCCACCTCTATACCCACGCTAACCAAGAACACTACGGTGTAGTGCTGTCAATTAGCATGGAGAATAACGCTGTTGAGGAGCGACCATCCGTGTAACTTCTTTGTGCGAGCACCGATATGTCAGATAGAATAGAATGCATATCTTTTAAGGAGGAAATCCGACATACCGATACAAACACAAAGCTATCACACAGTGGCTATATATAATCTTCGGAAACAAATATAGAAATAAACGTAACACAAATCAGTCACAGACAATTCATATCACAAAGGCGGAAATAGATATGAATATAACACATGAAAGTGTACATCAGAGTAGTGGTCAAATAAGATCCACAATAACACAAATGAATAGATACAAGTGCAAGACAATAGAATATGTATACATCAAGGAGTCTAATCTCAAATGTATACAACAAACACTACTAAACTAGAGTAGTTAGCCAAAAGTCAGATGATGGTTCCAGATAGGAAGTCATGAGGAAGCACCTGTAAAATGAAGCACCTGCAAAATCTCAGTCTGACCTGAGTATTATTTAAGAAGGAAATAATAAACGGATCAGTCTAGCTATAATTATCAGATAAAATGAGATAGAATATGAGATATGATAATAAAATGTATGATAACAATAAAGTCATACTGTGATAAGTATACATTCGAAAATCACGAAAGTCATACAAAATCTCAAGAATCTCATAGCATAAAAAGAATGTCATATTCTTTACTTAATTCACCAAGCCACAATAAATGACATACATATCAATGCCAACTGAAAAGGTGGTGAAACATAAATTCCAGAAATCACAACGAGAAATCCAGAAATCACAAGAAAAGAGGATGGCCAATCCTATGAAAATGAGCCGGAGCTCCTCCTGACTGGGTATAGTCCCCCATTGTGGACTTTGAGCCGAAGCTCCTCCTGATGAGCCGAAGCTCCGCCTGATGAGCCGAAGCTCCTCCTGATGAGCCGAAGCTCCTCCTGACTGGGTATAGTCCCCCATTGCGGACTTTGAGCCGAAGCTCCTCCTGATGAGCCGAAGCTCCTCCTGACTGGGTATAGTCCCCCATTGCGGACTTTGAGCCGAAGCTCCTTCTGATGAGTCGAAGCTCATTAAAACGAGGAACAATCCTCCACGTGGACAAAGAGACATCGCACATTGCTAGTCTAAACAATAAAATGATCGCCATCGATCATCAAGAAGTGTCGATTACACTAAGCTAGTAAATATAAGAGTTTAGCTTCATGTCCCATAACCACTTGCTTAACTCAAATATTTACGAACAGATTGTAGATCTGTACTAGAAAATTGTCACAAGAGTTTAAATATGTGTGAATCGAAATCACACCAATGAGGTATAGACTAACCTTGAAGATAAAGAGAAATGTGTGAATCGAAATCACACAAATGGTGTCTAGTCTAACCTCATAAACAAAGAGACATCGCTCAATCGCTAGTCTAAATCACAAAAATGATCGTCATGATCATTAGGAAGTGTTAATTACACTAATCTAGTAAATATATGAGTTTAGCTTCATGTCCCATAACCACTTGCTTAACTCAAATATTTACGAACAAACTGTAGATCTCCACTAGGAAATTGTCACAAAAGGGTTCAATCGAACAAGTCCAAGAGCTAACCGACGAAGTGAACGCAAGCGTTTCATACCACTCGTTTTACTAAGTCGTTTAAGTCGATTTCTTATCCGAGTGAAGTAAAGGCTTGTATATACTAGTAGATTGGAAATCGGTTTGAGAAAACGAACTTTTGATATTTAAAATAGTGTTGAAATCGCTTTGATGAAAGAGTTTTGATATTTAATACTAGTATAGAAAACCTTTATATTTTGAAGTGACAAATCATAGAAGTGATTGTAGAAACAATCAATCATAAAAATTCACGTTCGAAGACGTGAGTAAAGTTCAAAGAAATCAATCCCAAAACCATCATAGTAGAAATCCTCGTCAAAACGGTACGACCTTTCGAAGACAAGTTACAGAATGATTGTAGAAACAATCAATCATCAAAGTTCACATTCGAAGACGTGAATAAATTCCAAAGAAATCGATATCAAATCCATCAAAGTGGATATTTCCAAAATTCCCAAAGAAAAGAAGTCATCAAAGTTGGCAATAAATGATAACAACAAGTAGGGAAGTAACACGAATCGATTAAATTAGGAAATCATGCAAAACTGGCGAAAAAGGCAAAACAGCATCAGGTCGGTCGGCCGGCTTCAGGGCTCGGTCGACCGGACCCTGTTCTGAAAAATAGTTCGGGAAGTAGGTCGGTCGACTGAGCTCTATAGCCGGTCGACCAAACCAGAGGCAGAGAAGCTCGGGTAGCAGGTCGGTCGACTGGACCCTGAGTTCGGTCGACCGGAGCCTGTTATCAGTTCTACCAAAACAGAGGCAGGGAAATGCTGGAGTAGCAGGTCGATCGACCGGACTCTGTAGTCGGCCGACCGGAGCCTGTTACCAGCACTCCCATGCCTACCAAATGAATGTCAATCCCTTCCGAATTTCGATCGGTCGAGCAACGGCACTAAGGGTTTACGTCCATCAACTACCCGGCCATATAAGCTCTTCGATTCATCACCAAAAACATGATCAAAACATCAAAGTTAGGATTTTCAAAGAATCGAACTCAAAACACTAAAAATTGGAATATTCACCAAATCAATCCAAACCAAAAGCATTTGCACAAGAATAAGTGTTAGGAATTCATACCTAACAATCGAAGATAAATATAGTTTAAGATGTGAGATAAAAATCCCACCTTTGAACCCAAACGAATGAAGAAGATGCTATAGAGCAATGGCGAGAGCAATTACCCTTCAATTCCAACTCAACAAGCTTCAATCAAAGCTTTAAAGAAGGACATTCCCAAAGTTAGGTTTAGGAATAAACTGAAATTGAAGAGAGAAAGAGTTGGAGAAGAAGGAGATGAAGCTTACCAATGGGTTCACTTTGATTTTGGAGCAAGAAATCAAGATGCAAGAAGAAACTAGGGCTTGGAATTTCTAATTCCCTTTCCTTTCCACCATTTTCAGTTTTAGCTTGAGTTTGAGGAGTGGGAATGAGTGAATGGAGAGGAGGGGGCTGAGTTAGGGTATTAAGTTAGCTAGTGGGCTGAATCCAAACCCAAAGCCCAAAGTGAAAAGTAGCAAAATTCCACTATCTCCAAACATATCGAAGTTTACACTCAAAAAGATTGCAAACGTCATTTTGAACCCAATGGAAGTGGTTTCGAGTCCTAATTCGACTATTTGCAAAAAGTAGCTTTTCGGACTAAAATCCGACTAACGATGAAATATTTAAATAAAATATTTTAAATATAAAATCGATAAATATGCGGGTTGTTACACGTACCCATTGACAGTGGGAAGTTCCTTAGCCTAACCATTTGTTGGAAATCCAATTCCCAATACGAGCCTTGTACGGTTTTAATTGTAGAACCTGCCATTTACTTATGGTGGTCACCACTGTTTAGATGGTAGCTATAGTAGGCATAGTTCGAAATGTCTATGCTGGCTAAGATTAATATTATACTTTCGAAATGTTTTCCACACTAGACATTAATAATAATATCAACTGATCTTTCGTAGTAAGCATCTTTGACTATCATAAGGAGAAATCTCCTCCAATTCTGCGTTTGCATTGTGTGTGTGGCGGGAGGCCTTATGGTAGTTTCATTTTCCAAAAGCATTGCGAATTTCTTTTATTTTCTTTGTGAAAATAACTATTTTACGATCTCACACCAGTCACCATGACTGACTTGGAGTTTATTGTTCCATTTCTAAACTTTGGGTGCCCGTAATTTTCCACACGGGCAGCCTAGAGTTATGTTATCAGGATATTCTGATATTCTGGAGCTTTGGAGACGAGCTGGATGGCGAGACATACTACCGTACTTGTTTATTTATTCCGCTGTGTATTCTGTATGGGGACAAGTTTATATAACTGTCCATTGTTGTATTGAGTTGTATATTGACTCTCATTGTTGTATTGTATAAACTGATATCGTTATTTGTTTAAAAGACTAGTCATTATCTATTATATATTGTTCCGTTGCGAATGTGAGATTCTGATATTTTTTCTGTTTCTGTTTTTCTATTCTTTATTTTTCTTCTGTCTTCTTGTACCTCTTCTTTTAACCCTAATGGTTCGGTTTTCCGGCATTCGATTGTGCGGCATTTGATACGGTGGACGTATTAATGTCGACTTTCGAGCGTCGAAAGATCGAATTGTTACACTAAGCTCAAAAGAAGAACATTTGCTAAGTTAGGTTTAGGAATTTTCTGAAATTAAAGAGAGAATGAGTTGGAGAAGATGAAGAGGGGGCTTACCAAAGCTTTTCCAAGAGTTTGGTGCAAGACTTGAGTTTGTAAATGGAATCTAGGGCTTGGAATTTCTAATTCCTATACTCTTCCCTCATTTTCAGTTTTGCTTGAGTGTTTGTAAAAAAACTGAGATAAGTGAATGGATGAAGAGGGGGCTGAGTTAGGGTAATAGAATGAGTTGGGTGAAACCCAAACCTAAAAAGCCTACTTAGAAAATAGCAAAATTCAACTTACTCCAAACATATCGATGTTTATACTCAAAAAAGTTGTAAACACCATTTTGGACTCAATGGAAGTGGTCTGTAGTCCCAATTCGACTGTTTACAAAAAGTAGCTTTACAGACTTAAATCCGATTAACGATTCAACATTTAAATAAAATATTTAAATATACAATCGTAAAATATGCGGGTTGTTACAACATATGATAGTATACATTTGTGCATTGTGAACTTGATTTGGATTTATTGTATAGATCAAACTATGTGTTTGATCTATATTTAATATAAGATGTTTTTTGATGAAAGAGTGGTCCTTTTGCAAGGAGGGCACTATTAATATAATATGTTTTATATTGCATATTATATCCTCCTACTACGAGTTCAGTATAGATAATTCTGGTTTTTTTTCTCATATACCGGTGACTTATCATTTTCGATCTTTGAGATATTAACGTCGGATCAGGTGTTGAATCCAAGGATTGAAAAAAAAAGGGTTGTTATATTTCAATTTGCATTCTCAGTTTGTAGCAAATTAGATACATTGCAAATGAATTTTTCGTAATGCAAATGAATTTTTCGTTTCCAGTTTTTCATTATGCAACAAATATATATTGTATACAAATTTAATACAACAATACAAGCGGTTTTTAGCCCACAAGGGAACTCAAATATAATGACAACCACCTTTACTACGATGCAAATGAATTATCAAAATGCAAACTAATTTTAAATACGTTACAAATTAATATAGAATAAATAAAAGTCAGTTTTTGAAATCAAACAACAAATTTTCTCAAAAAATAATATTTGAATTTCATAGTTTGTAGAAACAACAAAAACTAAAATAAAAAAACTGAAAAATAAAAGGTAAATATATGGTATTTTTAAAAAGTTTGAACAAACGGTAATCAGCAATATGACGATAAATAAAAATAGACATTGTTAAAGTGACAACAATCTTAGATAAAATGATATTTTTTTGGATGAATTCTTCCTAAAGTTGACCCGTTTGTTTAGAATTGGAGAAATTTTTTTTTATAAAGAAAAGAAGGTTCTTATAATTTATGAATAAAACAAAATTACAAAACCCGAATTAAATGCAATGAATTTGGATGCGAAATATTTAAATCTCGCAGCCATCTTTCCTCCCGCATAAACCCGTTAGGTCAAATTTTGAGGCTTATAGCGCACACCTCCCAACCAATTTGAGCCGATCAAATTCATTCCTTACCGTACCGACTTCCCTAATTTTGGGTTTAGTAGCATTTCAACGTCCATGAAGAATGAATCCCTATCTGCCCTGAGAAAGAGGTGCAGGGAAGGTATTGTTATTTTGATACATATTTTTACATAATTTTAATTTATTTTCTTTTTGTATAATTTGTTTAAAGCGAAATAGAGCATGCCCCCATTTTGTGGATGTGTAACCAAGATTCTTGGTAGGGTCTTTCAAGAGAGTATGAATTTTGAAAATCCTGTCATCTGTTTTGTTTTATTTTATGATCCATGAATCATGATATGAAATGAGCTAATCCATGTTGGACCGACTAAAAGATTTTTTGGTGATATTTGAAGCTCGATTTGGTGGATCAGATTCTTCAAAAAAGAGGAAGAAGGAGGAGGAGGGTGTAGAAATTTTCAACATCAATGACAGGTGCACCAGAGCGATGGGGTTTGATTTTATGAGGAAGTATACGAAAAAGTTTAACAAGAAGCTGTTTGAAATAGTGACGGAGAAAAGAAACGAGTATAACAATTTTAGCGGGTGAGTTGTGCATTAAAAATAATAATAATAACAGTATTGTTTATTTTATTTTTTGCTTAGAAAAATGGTTAACTTATGTTTACTGTTTTAGCGAGTGGAAGCTGATTGATGATGAGAATGCTGATGGAGTTCGTCTAGTCAATAGAGAAGGTGTTGTTAGAGCTGCTCGTGATGAGAAATTAGTGATGGAGAACAAAGAAAGACCAGAAAATGACGATTTTGTGTATTGGGAACCCAATGGGGAAGGAGGCTTGAAGATTAACATCGACGCTTCGTTTGGGAAGCCAAGCAGGAGGCAGAGGAAATACGAAAAAGTTGCCGCTGGTGGGTTAGTTGTTCGAAAAGGGGTTGAGTTTGCATATGCTTTTCCAGTGTACTTTGGAGGGAAAAGAAGGACAAGCGAGGAGGCAGAAGGTGAAATTCTTTTGAATGCCTTGAGATTTGTAAAGGAAATCGAGCTAATGGAGGAGATTGTAGTGGAGATGGATTGCGAAAGGATCGTTAAGATGCTTGGAAAGGAAGAGGTATAGGGAATATCTGAAGTAACGGCAGCAGTGGTAGAGGAATGCACACAGGTATGAAATAGTATCCCTAATATGTGCTAACGCATGTGGAAGGAAGCAAACTATGAAAAATTAGAAAGCTAATTTTAATTTTAGATAGATGCAAGGTGTCCTAAAATGAAGCCTTAGTGTATAATAAACCAAGGCTCAAACTGCAATAAGTTAGATACTAGGTGTGCCTTCCATGATCTCAGAATAATTCAAGCAAGATGGAAAATCAAATTAGAAATATATATGTCCAAAGTTACTTCACCACATGCTAATATTCAACATAGAGACACTTATAAGGGTAAAGTCAGTTGTGAACTAATTGTTGGTATGGCTCGAGTCCACTCCATGACACTGACAAATCCATGTTAAGTATTTTAAGTCGTGTCCATAACTCGTGCAGGCAAGCCACAAATATGAGATGTTCTCTGAGTAAGAAATTGGGGGTAGTACCCCAACATGGGTAAATTTACAACTCAGTCAGTGGTTGATCACCTCTATAGACGTAGCTTATGTGGTTGGCCAATTTTGCAGCGGTTACCAGTGTCATTTAATGGAGTTTTCAGTGTTTACCTACACTATATGGTTTAACTATAAAAATGTCGACCCCATGGATTGTTAAATTTAATGCAGCGCTTAAAAACGATATCATACATGAATAATGCAGTACTAATCAGAGTTTATCTGTACATTATGTTGTTTATAAATGCAGCTGCTTGGAACACTTGTGGAACAAGGTTATAGAATAAAGGTCAGGTTTGCTCCTCGAGAGTGCAATCACGTTGCGGATCAAATAGCAAAACATGGGCGAAAAGCGGGAAAAACAATTATATGGAGAACTCAACCGGCGTTTGTGGACAAATCAATGTTTGAAGACGCTCATATGATTAGAAGAGTTAAGAGGCTAAAGCAGCGACCTTTGTGTGCGTAAAATTAGAAGAGTTAAAGAGGCTAAAGTTTGGGTTTCCTTTGTGTGAATATGACTAGAAGACTTAGAGGCTAAAGTCTGTGTTTTCCTTTCTGTGAAGAAGACATTTACATGCATATTTCTAACTCCACGAATGGTTCTGCGGATTGAGGATGTACAGTGCTTTTGATATGTTTTGTGTTCTTCTAACAAATATGTCTCTGTGCTTTTGCTTTGTGGACATTAAATGTCTGTGCTTGTGTTTTTGAGATGCGCGTGCGTGTGTGTTTTGATGTTTGTGCTTACAGACCCCTCTATTGTCTTAGCATCCAAACCAAACGTGTTTCGTAATGTGTTTTCATTCCCACATTATTCTATCCCATTTAATAATTTGTCAATTGCATATGTTTTTTGCTTTTTATGTTTCATTGGTCATCTGCACCCTGTACTTGTATTATTGGTGTATCAGCTGAAACTTGCTACTTTGCTAATCCTTAACTGCTAGATGTTGCTCTGATAAAATTTCAATTACGTATGTTGATCTGGTAATGTCTCTGCTATGATTTGTTGTCCTGCATCTTTATATGTTTGCTCCGTGTTATCAACCCTTTTGTCTAAGTCAATGATCACATTAGCTTGCTTTCTCTTTTGGAGTCCGCATTTTTATTACAACTGCTAGTTATTTAGCCCGTTCTAATTACAGCCATCCCATGATAAAATTTCAATTACATTGATTTTTGATGTTTCCAAAGCAGTGTTAGATTTGGCCATAACATGCTTAAATTTTGTGTTTCTAATGTCATCCCCAAACAACTCTAGCATATTTTTGCGTTTATGACATAACTTTACCTAGAACGCTTGCAACTCTGCCAATGTTCCCTCATCCCAAAATGATCGCGCATGTTGAGGGAGGAGGCCCCGTGCTCGGGTCGCGATATGCGACGTTGGCTTCCATTCATCGGTTGAAAAACGACTTTGAGGTCTTGGTGGTGGAGTTAGCTGGCGATAGGTAGATCGACGATGCAAAGGTGGCGCTGTCCTTAAAGTATGCGGTTATATTGATCACGAGGAAATGTACGTGTAGCAAAGCTTAGGATGGTGAGGTGTGGTTGGAGTTTTCTTCTTAGAATTTAAGTTAGAATCTTAGCATGAGACCAGTCATTTAGTAAAAGGGGTCTAATGTTTTCAATATGCAACAAATGGAGGCAACTTCAGGTTTACTTGGCCTGCATTTAATCACAAAGTGCATGCATATTTAGTTGTACATGTGAATGTTTATTTGATAGTAGCATCCCTATATTTGAGCTCTATCTAGGCAAATGCCGCTTTTTTTTGTTCAGATTGCAATAACTTCGACCGATGAACTCCCGTCTAAATTACAGATAATAAGGAACAGTCGAATACTTTATCTAGTGAACGTATACCGTAGTTCTCCGTGGTGACTAACGGTAGTACTTAGGAAATAACATTCCGTTGCGAATGTGAGATTCTGATATTGTTTTTGTTTCTGTTTTTCTATTCTTTATTTTTCTTCAGTCTTCTTGTACCTCTTCTTTTTAACCCTAATGGTTCGGTTTTCCGGCATTCGATTGTGCGGCATTTGATACGGTGGACGTATTAATGTCGACTTTCGAGAGTCGAAAGATCGAATCGTTACACTAAGCTCAAAAGAAGAACATTTTCTAAATTAGGAACTTACACCTAAATTAGGAACTACGACCGATGAACTTACACCTAAATTAGGAACAATATAGAACACTGAGATACTTCAGCTTATGAACGTATATCGTAGTTCTTCATGGTGATATTATATTATTCTACCCATAAATATTTAAAATGTATATTTTCTTATTCTAGACTTCGAAACTTTGTAATTTTATATCAAGAATATCTTTAGTTTGGTTAAAATCCAAAACAGCTTGCTTTCTATCACCATACGTAGTGAAACAAAATGGACACTTATTCACGTTTGTAGGTCGGGAGCCCATATAACTAATGACCCTAATATATAGGCCTGAAACAACTGAATAAAAAACACTTGTATCTTTGTTTAACTAAATTCAAAATGAGTACTGTTCCAGAAAGGATTATGTATGCAGACAATATTAAAATCATTTACCCATCATAAAACCTTTGACTTTATTTATATTTCATATGAGAGCATATTACTTCAAAAGAATGTCCACTTCGGATGGGCTGCAATTTAAAATGAACTTGACCTTGGAATAGTTCATTTGCCCAGCAAACGTCAATTCTCTGCAGTCACTATATACAATTGGAAAATATTAGACAATAGTTTTCAAGAAAATGATGTAAACATTGGTTTTAAACCATAATTCATAGACAGTATATATATTTACTAGCATTCACACAAAACAAATTTACATATATTTTCTATACACATACCGCAATTAATTATTTCCTACAATATCTAAAATGATGAAATGAAATAGCAATGACAATTCATTAATATGCTACTAAGAATAATGATTATCATAACAAAAGAAATATGCTTTGAGGAAAAGCTTGAAAAGTTAACAATAGTTCGTTAATATGCCACATATGAATTATTTGTACAGTTCTAAAGATTTAAATGTAATATATTACTAAGCTCAATGACAATAATAGAGAAATTAGCTACAGTTTCGGAATGCATAGATTCTTATATGATAAATGCGTTTTCAGTTAGAAAGACACTCCTTTCCAAAACCTTGTTGATATATGTTCGTAGAATACATTCAAATATAGCCAACTGCCTTTGAACTACCTCATGAATTAGTTCAATGGTTTCGTGAGCACGATATCAGAGGCACTCCTAGCAGCATCAGTAGCATCATCGACTGCAATTCCAATATCAGCTTTCTTTAAAGCTGAGGCATCATTGACACCATCTCCAGTCATACCACAGATGTGCTTCCGCTCCTGCAACTTCTTAACGATTTCATATTTGTGCTCTGCCCAAACGACATGCATCATATATTAAACCCACCATAACTTCATTTTAAAATGTCGAAATAACCAAGTCATGTTTGTCCCAAAGGGCCAAAAGTGTAGACATTAAAAATGCTGCTGAAACTATAACTGCATAGAAATCCATAACAAATAGTCATGTAAAAAAACTGCACTTGTAATATTTATTAGTTAGTAAACATGAAATAGAAAATGCATCAAGCTACAAATGGAAAATGTTTATAAAGAGGATAAGAAACATATGCAACTGTCGTTCAAAGTCCAGTAGGAAAAACAAATGCATTAAAAAGCTACGCAAGAAACTGGAAAGAAAACGAACACTTTCAGTTAGAAATCATGTAATTCAACAGAAAAATAACAACTGAATCATTTATAATAGGCGGCATATGTTACACAATTTAACATTGGTATGTACAGAGGATTCCACGGTATGAGAAAGCATTACTAATTTACTGACAGCATACATACCTTTAGATGTAGTTGCTCCATAGTAATTTACTCGAAAAATCATCAAAGAAAACATCCAAATTTCCTAACCATGAGTACTAAAGTCAAAGAACAACTCACTATTCAAACCTTCTTGAAAGCTCAAATCCACTGAAAAATCAATACCCGGACAATCAAACTATAACTGAAATTATACTATAATCGACATATAAATCTATGTTGTAACAAATCCATCATTATACTCCAAAACCATAACTGAAATTTAATAAGAATCTATGTTGAGTCACCAAGCACCTGGATTATAATCCTATCAAGTGAGCAATTCAGCCTGCATGCTACTATAATCGACAACTTATATACCTAGCATAAAGAAATTCATGGTAGATTACCAACTGTTAACATATTTACCAACAATTTGCCTAAAAAAGCTATTAATTCTATATAATTTACTCTTTTACTTTTGTAAGCTGAAGTATATCTATTTATGATATAAACAGATAGACTCTTGAAGAGTTGTTGGCCTATAACTTGATTAATATTTTTGCACCACCATTTAAAACGAACTATAACCAAATAGAAACACATAAATTTTCACAATGTATACAAATTTTAGCTCAACTGCCCTTTGTTAGCATGCATAACAGGTTATATTCATGATGAATAGAATATAAAAATCATAATGAATTGGGTTTAGAACACTCTTATTTTAAATCAAGTAAAAGTCAAACTCGGTTGGATAGCAGATCTTTGAATCCACAACTGTTCCCGAAAATACTGCAATAATTCTCAAGACAAAAAGCAAACCCAAGATTACTCTGAAAAGTTTTATTTTAAGAATTGTATGCTAACCTGGTAAAATGTTTCTACTTTTATAAACATAACGATTATCCATGTAGCCATTTGCAAAAAGTCTTGTATGATGACGTTTTTGGACTACTATAAAAGTAACCGTTAGTTGATAATTATGCTCAGGAGATTCACATGCCTAGCACTAACAATCCAGAGTTATAAAATGTATGTCACTCTGAAGTATTATAAACATTATTCAGGAAATATACTCCATGAGATTACCTTTCTGATGGCATCTATCTCATGCAACAACACTTTGGAAAAACTGCCCCTCACTAACGCCATCCCTGGAAAATGCGTAATATAAGCGTTTTTGTGCAAGGAATGAAACATCAAACGGTGTACACAACATAAAGAGAGTTAATAATAACCTGTAAAATATTCGGGCTTCTGTCCAGTTTCTCTATAGAAAATTCTCAAAAGGTCCCTATGCAGTTAACCCATATATGTAAAAAAACGATGATCATTCCTAAAGTGATTTTTTCAATAAAAAAAGAAAGAAAAGAAAGACAAACAAATACAAAAAACAATAGAATAAAGACTACCTGACCATTCCACCAAAGTCCTTGCCTTTCTGTGGATCTTGCCACTCTATGTAAAGATCATCAATCAACTATTGACGATTTACTTGAGCAGAAACCAACCCAGCATATTCTGTGATCATAGGCCAATCTTTTGATGCAACAACCTGCATTCAACATCATAGTGAGCAATAATATATCACATACACACATACATATAATATTATCCTCCTTTCAAGTTATTACAAAATCAGCTCACTTTCAAAATATATTACCTATATAGGTCTGTTTCTGCCATGCTAGCGATATTTTAACATTTTGCATTGAAGTGATCTGAGATTACACTAATACAGTTGTAACGACCCGACTTCCTATGCCCAGAAAGTCGCATCGCTAATAAGAAAGAAAGGGATAGAAAAGAGAAAAGAAGAGAAGAAAGAAAGAAACAACAACAACGATCTCACAGCGGAACGAATAAATTATATTAATAACATAAACTATTACATAGTATACAACAATTTACAGAGTTACACAGCATATACATCACTTACTAGACAGTTATAAACATCTGCCTAGACATTACAACTCAAATACCAGACAAGACACTATCAAAGATATCAACACAGCGGAATACTATATCTACGAACGCCGAAGCCTCCTGCTCCATTGCTCCTCCAGAATATTCGTCAAAGCTAAACCTGAATCCCTTGGCTACTCGTAAAAATTTGAGTACCCAAGAGTTTATAAAACAGAAATAAACACTTGGGTCAGACATGGGTCTGGTGTGAGTAACAGGTTAAACTTGCTTAACTTCAAAACCTTTAGAAAGAAAAGGTATCACGTAAGACTCCCCACAAATAAACATGGGTAAGTTTTTACCTTACGCTAACCAAAACATTTGATAGGAAATCTGATTTTATTATAATAGGGTCTAGGGTTTTCAAGTAAAATATAGAAATAGCTGAAATGCTTACATCTCACATTCCAACATAGTTGGGCACAACTAATACGTACGGCACTTACTGGAGTTTGGATTCCATACAATGGCAGGGCTACTGGGGTACCGCCCGTCACAGTACGTGGCCTAGATCACCGTACCGAGGAGTACGCCCGCTCCCCTGCAACACAAAGCCGGAACCATCCCTTACTGGATAATACCGAACAAGATAACCCCGTAGTTGGCGCGACCAACCACACACTAAGCCGAATAAAAAGAAAAGGGACCTCTAGACAGGGATCTATCTTGCTCTCAGTGGGTGCTACCCACGAAGCCTTGCTGCACCTCCCCTGTTTTAGCCATTCCCGGTTGATGAGGCTTGAGGTTACGATTACCTTTAATCAGAACATATCACTTAGAATGCTCATCGTCCGCCTGATGATGTGCTGAAAGCATTCAATCCATACAAGTTCGTTCCGGGTTCGAACGAAACCGAAGGCATTATCTCGTTACACTCGTTTTGGAATCACCCTCAGAGTTAACGACAATAACCCTTGCACTCTAAATCTTCATCTTCACTTGAGATTCACGACCTATCGTTAATTTGGATCGATGTGGTATTCGGGTCTCCAGACCTGGAATTCCGGTATACGGAAACCCGATCCCGGTCTCATCGAAATCCAAAACGTATCTTTTAAGGCCAAGTTGTTTAAAGGTTTAAACAATTTAACTTATCTATATTCATACAGATAGATAATTCACACATCACAATTGATAATCACATTATCATTTAAACAGATGATTCATAATCAAATAGGTAATCCATATCAACATCACAATAGTTAATCTATATTACCATTATAATGCAACCAAGCATTCATACCACACAACATTACTTATCTCATTTCTGAGATAACATTCATTCTAGTCAATCAATGTCATTCATTCTTATATAAGCAATGATTTACTTAATCATAACATAATTAATTTAAAATGAATTAAATTAACTATCTCTATCTTTAATTAATTTAAAGTGAATTAAATTAATTACTTCATCTCTTAATTAATTTAAAGTAAATTAAATTAATTACTTCATTATAAATCTTACTTATATATAAATAAATTACAAATAAATTAATTAATCTTTCTCTAATTATCCATTTTAATTAATCACCTTGATTAATTATACTTTAATTAATCACCTTGATTAATCATTCTTTAATTACATTTAAGTAATTATCTTTAATTAATTCACAAATTAATTATTCTTAACCAAATATAGTAATTAACCTTTAATTACTTTATAAATCAATTAACTATAATTAATTACATTAATCCTTAATTAATTACATAAATCAATTACTCTTTAATTACTTATTATTGATTAATTAATCTTAATTAATCAATCCTTAATTACATCATTAACTATATTTAATTAATGATTTCTTAATTACTTCTTTATTTAATTACTCCATTTAATTTAATTACTTTATTTAAATTAATTATGTTTACTAATCACTCTTGATTAACTACCCTTAGTAATTAACTACCTTTAAGTACTTACATAATTTAATTACTTACCCTTAATTAATTATCTTTAATTAATCCCTTGATTAATTACAAAAAGTAATTAAACTCAAATTACTTCCATTCATAAATCATTTACCATTAATTACTTCCAGCAATTATCATTAATTACTTAACTAAGTAATTACGGTCCATTAATTAATCACATTAATTAATTAGTCTTAATTAATCTTATTTATTAATTAACTTAAATTAATCACATTAATTAATTAACTATTTAATTAACCCTTAATTACCTTTCATTAATTTCTTCCATAAGTAATTATCTTAAAATAATTAAACCAATTAATTATCTTAAAATAATTACCTTAATTAATTATTCCTAATCACTAGTTAATGATCTCATCATTAACTACCCATTAACATCCCATTTATTATTTTTCCTAAGTAATTATCTTTAATTAATCTCATCACTAATTAATTATACCAATAAATTTTATTAGGTGATAATCCTTTTAATTAATTCACTAATTAATTATCACAACTTTAACTAACTTTTAAAGATAAATTCTTTATCTTTATTAAATTCTTAATTACATCATTAAATTTCCATTTGAAAACATTTTGCAAATTTATTTTAGAATTGAAAGATTTGAAAACATTTTATAAATCAATTATATAATTTCTTTGACCCAAAACAATTTAAACATTAAATTTTAAAAAACTTAAATAAACATTCCTTTAAAACGTTTCACTTTAAATTTACTTTAAAACTTAGTTAAATAACTTACTTTGAAAACATATTCATTTAAAACATTCTATTAAACTTAGCTAACATGTATTTGGAAAACTTAATTAATTAAACTTGCTTTCAAAAAACTGTACTTGATTTCCTTATAAAATTGAAACCTGTTTTCTAAAAACAAACCCGAGCAAATCCTTGATTTCCCCGGGTAAAACACGAGATTCCCAACTTCACAACTCCTTCGAGTCGAAACCCAATCCACCCGAACTCTTACTCGAGCACGATACTTCCTTCCCAACTCCAAACTCCAGATACACACAAACATGTACGTGCACATGCACGCCAATTCCGGCCATCTTCGATCATCACTGCGACCCTCCTCCAGTCACCCACGACCTCCCTGACCCATTCGAACACAGAGTACCACGAGATCGCCAGTAAAACAAAATCGAGTCACTCGATCGAAAACTAAAAAAAAAAAAAACAACCCATCGGAAAATTTACCATTGCCGTTGATCTCATCCACGAGTTTCCTCACCGACATCACTAGACCTTCGTCTCGACTTCCCACTCCTGATCCCCACCTTGCGATCACCTCCGATCCCCTATGGCCATCGCGAAAACTTCGAGAACGTCATCATTCCAAACTGTCTTTAGAACCCTAGTTCGCCGTCCCTCGACCACCACAGTCACCAGAAAATTATCCCACTATTTTTCCTATAACCGACCACACTTCGGCCACCTCCAACCCAAATCTCATCAGACGCTACCATGCCGATCGCCAGAAATCGGCGATAAACCCAATTCCAAACATCCTCTATTTCCTCCCGAATTATTATATTCAAAATTGTGATTTTAATACCCAAATTCATTATTTCACAATTCGATTTTGGTTACATAATCAAGAATATAAATTAGCTTGATCGATTTATAACTCACTTTTGATTTTCCTCTGTCATTTTCAAATTTTGATATCATTACTGTATTTGAATTCTTGAAATTATTTTTAAAATTTATAATACCTTATTATAGTCATTTCCCATTTACTAGTCCTAGCCTAAAATCAAGTGTATTAAGAGTAATGAATTTTTGTTTGGTGTGAACTTGAAACTGTGCATGTTACAGAACAGATTTTTATATATATACATTCACAGGCATACAAACATTTCAAATATATATACATGCATCCATTCTATATACTAAGCAACACAATATACTAAAATCATTCATCACATGCATCCATAACAAACATTTTAAAAACTGTTTTTAAGTTAAAATGTTTACTCACCAGATAATTGATGAACAGAGCTTAAATTTGAAAACTTCTTTTGAAAACTTTAAAACTGGAATACTTTAACCCCAAGAACCTTGCATGCTACTGAAGTTTGATTCCAGATTAAAGAATTTGCATTTGAACTTTAGATTTTGAATGCTGCTTCAAAACTCAGGTTGAAAGGAAATGACTCCAGGCAGGTTTTTGATTTCCAGGTTGAAGAAAACTTTGCAATCATGTTTGAAAATGAACTACTGGTTTTGCATTTGAGTTTGAGAAACGAATTTCAGGTTTAAATGACAGAGTTGCTCCTTGCTCAGGTTGATCTTTGAAATAGTTGTTTGGTTTAGTTGCTTGGATTTCTCACAGCTTGTTTTTTTATTTCAGTTTGGTTTTCAGTTTATATTTTAGTTTAGGAAGAAGAAAATGTTTTTGACAGAAAAAGATTTGTACAGAGAACTTTGAACGGGAAAGAAAATAGAAGCCAGGTTTCTCTAATTACTTATTTATAAAATTTAATTGACAAAGAAAAAGAATTGCCACTTGTTATTAGATTGATTATCAAGCTTACACTTGTTATTACCATGTGTTAAGATGTTAACACATGTCCTAAGTAATTAAATAAATTTTTATTTAATTTAAATGTTAATATAAAACTTTTCATACTTACTTTATTAATTAATAACATTTATCTTAGTATATGTATATATAAACTATTTTTAGAGAAAATATTATAAAACCAATTACCCTTTGAAAAAGTATTTATATTTTTATTAATTATGTAATATGGATTTATATAAAGTCATGTTTTATTTATTTGTAAACTATTTTTAGTTCAAAAGATATTTAAAAAGAAAGCTTATTTTAAACCAATTTAGTTTAATTATTTTTTTTTTAAAGAAAACAAATTAAAACCTTTATTAAATCTTATCTTTTGAATTTACATTATAAATCCAATTTAAAGTCAATTTAAAACAACACATTCAAATTTGAAATAACAATCTTATTTAAAACCATATAATTATTTAAATTACAAACCCAAGCTTATCTATCTACAATATATACAATTATATATATATTATAAATAGAAATCATTTTATTAGTTTTTAAAAGATAAATTCATTAATTAAATATTTATTCAATTAGATTATTAAACCAATTTAAATATTTATTTTCAAAAATTATCAATCAATTTAATTATTTAAACAGATTATTAAATTGATATTGCCCCAAATTTCCGGGATATCACATTCCTCCCCCCTTAAAATAATTTCGTCCCCGAAATTTAAAACAAAGGTAATTTAATAATCTATTTAAATCACAATCATATATTATCATCCATATGCTAACAACCATAGCAAACAATTCATCCAATCAAACAATTCTAATTATCCAAACAAAATTCTGAATACAATCTCCTCGAGTTTTCCCAAGTATAAATATACCGGGATACTCGCTCTACAAAATCCAAACAATCAACAATACTAAGCTATAGAGTTCTTACTCATCTAGATCTATAGAACTAAACAAGATATCAGACTACAGACGAGTCTGACTCAACAACCAAATCTTCCAGAACTGCTGGTTCCAAAACCAGAGATAGATCAAACACGTACTCCCTCAGAGATACGTAAAATACATTGAATTCCAGTTATCCAAACTGACAATTCAACCTTGTAGATCAAAGTACTTATCCAAATTAGATCACAGAAAAGATCCAAAATAACTCGGAGCTAACTTCCCATACTTACCCAATCTTATAGCTCCCTTTAACCAGAGAAAAACTTCACAACAACGAAGTCTCCAACTTCAAATTTCAAATTCCTTCGTCTCTTATCCACAAAATCTTCAGACGATCTCGGCTTCCTACAAATCCTTTCTGATCAGCTCAACCTTCGCCGATGCTTCTAGAAACAAACTAGACCAAAAATAACTCGACAAAATGATCCTCTCAAAATCTACCCATAATCCAAAACACAAATCTACTCACAACATCAGAAGACCGAACTAACTTCTCCTATCTGGAAAAGACAAACAGATGCACTCGCCAAACTACTTCCGCTGCACCATTCTGATCTGGAGTAGAATGAAAATGCTGATGAAGAACACAAGCACAAACTGGACAACACATCCCAGAAAATCTCAGATAACTCAAGAGAATACTCAGACTATCGCAAGTCACTTTTGCGATCAACCCAGCCTAACTGCAAAGAAAACTGTTCTCTCTTTACCAATCAGAACAGCTTATACTTATCTATCCTATCTATCGAAGAAATGGATCCACTCTGTTGCTTCTGAACTCCACCTCCAGAAAAACTGCTAAGCCGGAAGAACTTCCTGCCAATGCACAGAATACTCCGAGCTGTACTGCTGCCACCGATGCCAAAGACTTCCTTTTCCAAAGCTCTTCGAGAAACTCGAACCCAAACCAAATAGAAACACCATGCTGAACTCAACCACAACACCGAAACAGACACACTTCATTAACTTGTTCCAAAGAAAACATCTTCGGGAACATCCATAGTCACTGCATCTCATCACACAGCTACTTCTTCCAGAAGATACCAAGATACTATCACTCGCTTCTGCCCAACCGACAGATCCAACTCTACTCATCCAACTTCAAAGATAAACTCCGAACCTTAACAGGTTTCCTTCAGAGATTGTGAAATCCTTACACAACTGTAAAGTTCACTCGAGACGGTATTAGGTCTACAGTCTCGACAAATACACTTCCAACCTCAACACTCAGACTCCTAAACCTAGATGATAAATTATTATCATCTCAACCAATATCACAAATACCATATACATTTAAAATTGATACTTTTTTATATAGAAATTATATCTGGGTAAAATTATTTCATCTACTTTTTTTAAAACAATATTGTGTCCGTTGGCCTGGTCTAAGTGTTTAGAGATCCCTATCAATAATGTTAGCTACTCGTATTGACCAGAATCCATATACCACTCAACCGATCAATTAACACAATATAAAACCATTTTATATAACTAACAAATACGCGCTCTCATATATATATATATACACTCGGACTCAAACAGGTTGCTACAGATCCTATTTCTAATGAACAATCCTTTCAAACCTAGGTATTCACTCAACCTAGTGTTCTGATATTCACTTAACCAATAGCTTAGGTATTCGCTCAACCTCGCTCTGATACCACTGTAACGTCCTAGGCTTTTCAACCTTCAGCAACGGTTCACGACCGGTAGGCTTTTCAACCATCCCAGCCCCGCTGTGGCTCACAGTGATACCTCGGGTTTGCTTTTACGGCCACCCTCTCGAGTCGCAACCAACCCCAAAAGGCCTTATACTACCCCCGGGGACATGTAGGGGTAAGAGTCTCCCGTTCGCCACCTAACGCAAAGCGAGAACCCCCTATCATGCTGTAATGTAGAAAACCCGATCCCGGTCTCATCGAAATCCAAAACGTATCTTTTAAGGCCAAGTTGTTTAAAGGTTTAAACAATTTAACTTATCTATATTCATACAGATAGATAATTCACACATCACAATTGATAATCACATTATCATTTAAACAGATGATTCATAATCAAATAGGTAATCCATATCAACATCACAATAGTTAATCTATATTACCATTATAATGCAACAAAGCATTCATACCACACAACATTACTTATCTCATTTCTGAGATAACATTCATTCTAGTCAATCAATGTCATTCATTCTTATATAAGCAATGATTTACTTAATCATAACATAATTAATTTAAAATGAATTAAATTAACTATCTCTATCTTTAATTAATTTAAAGTGAATTAAATTAATTACTTCATCTCTTAATTAATTTAAAGTAAATTAAATTAATTACTTCATTATAAATCTTACTTATATATAAATAAATTACAAATAAATTAATTAATCTTTCTCTAATTATCCATTTTAATTAATCACCTTGATTAATTATACTTTAATTATCTACTTTAATTAATCACCTTGATTAATCATTCTTTAATTACATTTAAGTAATTATCTTTAATTAATTCACAAATTAATTATTCTTAACCAAATATAGTAATTAACCTTTAATTACTTTATAAATCAATTAACTATAATTAATTACATTAATCCTTAATTAATTACATAAATCAATTACTCTTTAATTACTTATTATTGATTAATTAATCTTAATTAATCAATCCTTAATTACATCATTAACTATATTTAATTAATGATTTCTTAATTACTTCTTTATTTAATTACTCCATTTAATTTAATTACTTTATTTAAATTAATTATGTTTACTAATCACTCTTGATTAACTACCCTTAGTAATTAACTACCTTTAAGTACTTACATAATTTAATTACTTACCCTTAATTAATTATCTTTAATTAATCCCTTGATTAATTACAAAAAGTAATTAAACTCAAATTACTTCCATTCATAAATCATTTACCATTAATTACTTCCAGCAATTATCATTAATTACTTAACTAAGTAATTACGGTCCATTAATTAATCACATTAATTAATTAGTCTTAATTAATCTTATTTATTAATTAACTTAAATTAATCACATTAATTAATTAACTATTTAATTAACCCTTAATTACCTTTCATTAATTTCTTCCATATGTAATTATCTTAAAATAATTAAACCAATTAATTATCTTAAAATAATTACCTTAATTAATTATTCCTAATCACTAGTTAATGATCTCATCATTAACTACCCATTAACATCCCATTTATTATTTTTCCTAAGTAATTATCTTTAATTAATCTCATCACTAATTAATTATACCAATAAATTTTATTAGGTGATAATCCTTTTAATTAATTCACTAATTAATTATCACAACTTTAACTAACTTTTAAAGATAAATTCTTTATCTTTATTAAATTCTTAATTACATCATTAAATTTCCATTTGAAAACATTTTGCAAATTTATTTTAGAATTGAAAGATTTGAAAACATTTTATAAATCAATTATATAATTTCTTTGACCCAAAACAATTTAAACATTAAATTTTAAAAAACTTAAATAAACATTCCTTTAAAACGTTTCACTTTAAATTTACTTTAAAACTTAGTTAAATAACTTACTTTGAAAACATATTCATTTAAAACATTCTATTAAACTTAGCTAACATGTATTTGGAAAACTTAATTAATTAAACTTGCTTTCAAAAAACTGTACTTGATTTCCTTATAAAATTGAAACCTGTTTTCTAAAAACAAACCCGAGCAAATCCTTGATTTCCCCGGGTAAAACACGAGATTCCCAACTTCACAACTCCTTCGAGTCGAAACCCAATCCACCCGAACTCTTACTCGAGCACGATACTTCCTTCCCAACTCCAAACTCCAGATACACACAAACATGTACGTGCACATGCACGCCAATTCCGGCCATCTTCGATCATCACTGCGACCCTCCTCCAGTCACCCACGACCTCCCTGACCCATTCGAACACAGAGTACCACGAGATCGCCAGTAAAACAAAATCGAGTCACTCGATCGAAAACTAAAAAAAAAAAAAAACAACCCATCGGAAAATTTACCATTGCCGTTGATCTCATCCACGAGTTTCCTCACCGACATCACTAGACCTTCGTCTCGACTTCCCACTCCTGATCCCCACCTTGCGATCACCTCCGATCCCCTATGGCCATCGCGAAAACTTCGAGAACGTCATCATTCCAAACTGTCTTTAGAACCCTAGTTCGCCGTCCCTCGACCACCACAGTCACCAGAAAATTATCCCACTATTTTTCCTATAACCGACCACACTTCGGCCACCTCCAACCCAAATCTCATCAGACGCTACCATGCCGATCGCCAGAAATCGGCGATAAACCCAATTCCAAACATCCTCTATTTCCTCCCGAATTATTATATTCAAAATTGTGATTTTAATACCCAAATTCATTATTTCACAATTCGATTTTGGTTACATAATCAAGAATATAAATTAGCTTGATCGATTTATAACTCACTTTTGATTTTCCTCTGTCATTTTCAAATTTTGATATCATTACTGCATTTGAATTCTTGAAATTATTTTTAAAATTTATAATACCTTATTATAGTCATTTCCCATTTACTAGTCCTAGCCTAAAATCAAGTGTATTAAGAGTAATGAATTTTTGTTTGGTGTGAACTTGAAACTGTGCATGTTACAGAACAGATTTTTATATATATACATTCACAGGCATACAAACATTTCAAATATATATACATGCATCCATTCTATATACTAAGCAACACAATATACTAAAATCATTCATCACATGCATCCATAACAAACATTTTAAAAACTGTTTTTAAGTTAAAATGTTTACTCACCAGATAATTGATGAACAGAGCTTAAATTTGAAAACTTCTTTTGAAAACTTTAAAACTGGAATACTTTAACCCCAAGAACCTTGCATGCTACTGAAGTTTGATTCCAGATTAAAGAATTTGCATTTGAACTTTAGATTTTGAATGCTGCTTCAAAACTCAGGTTGAAAGGAAATGACTCCAGGCAGGTTTTTGATTTCCAGGTTGAAGAAAACTTTGCAATCATGTTTGAAAATGAACTACTGGTTTTGCATTTGAGTTTGAGAAACGAATTTCAGGTTTAAATGACAGAGTTGCTCCTTGCTCAGGTTGATCTTTGAAATAGTTGTTTGGTTTAGTTGCTTGGATTTCTCACAGCTTGTTTTTATATTTCAGTTTGGTTTTCAGTTTATATTTTAGTTCAGGAAGAAGAAAATGTTTTTGACAGAAAAAGATTTGTACAGAGAACTTTGAACGGGAAAGAAAATAGAAGCCAGGTTTCTCTAATTACTTATTTATAAAATTTAATTGACAAAGAAAAAGAATTGCCACTTGTTATTAGATTGATTATCAAGCTTACACTTGTTATTACCATGTGTTAAGATGTTAACACATGTCCTAAGTAATTAAATAAATTTTTATTTAATTTAAATGTTAATATAAAACTTTTCATACTTACTTTATTAATTAATAACATTTATCTTAGTATATGTATATATAAACTATTTTTAGAGAAAATATTATAAAACCAATTACCCTTTGAAAAAGTATTTATATTTTTATTAATTATGTAATATGGATTTATATAAAGTCATGTTTTATTTATTTGTAAACTATTTTTAGTTCAAAAGATATTTAAAAAGAAAGCTTATTTTAAACCAATTTAGTTTAATTATTTTTTTTTAAAAGAAAACAAATTAAAACCTTTATTAAATCTTATCTTTTGAATTTACATTATAAATCCAATTTAAAGTCAATTTAAAACAACACATTCAAATTTGAAATAACAATCTTATTTAAAACCATATAATTATTTAAATTACAAACCCAAGCTTATCTATCTACAATATATACAATTATATATATATTATAAATAGAAATCATTTTATTAGTTTTTAAAAGATAAATTCATTAATTAAATATTTATTCAATTAGATTATTAAACCAATTTAAATATTTATTATCAAAAATTATCAATCAATTTAATTATTTAAACAGATTATTAAATTGATATTGCCCCAAATTTCCGGGATATCACAACAGTTTCATCAAATAATTTTGCATTATAGTGATTTGAGATTGCACTAATGCAATTTCATCCAATAATTTTGCATAAGAGTGAGTTGAGATTGCACTAACGCAATTTCATCACATAATTTTGCATAGGAATGATTTGAGATTGCACTAATGCAATTTCATCTTTAAAAAAATCATTTGAAATTGTGCAAATGCAAATTCTTTAAAAAGAGCATTAGTAACAGCGTGATTTTTTTTACATTTTTAGCATATATCGAAAGGGTATGTTTTTGTGATTACTTCTGAAAAATGAGATGGATTGAAAAGAAAACCCTATAAACAAATTTAACGATAAAGAAAAACCTCAATCATATAATGCAATGGTCGATTAGTATGTGCTGTAAGATCTCTGTATACTTCCTCAATATGATTATGGAGAATGTCCACTTCAATTGGGACAACAAACCTTGTTGAAAAAAACACCAATATGAATCAGTTCTCATTTGATCTGAATAAAGTGAATATACCTCAAAAAGGACCAAGCATACACGTTTAATCTCTCTTTCTTGGCACACTTACTTTTTTCTACATTGACATGGTCAACAATACGAACACCTAGAGCCTTCAACGAATTATCATCTAAGTATACATGAAATCCTTAGCATAACCACTTGATATGTTGAATGAAAATGGAGTTCCTTCAAGACTATATATAGAAAAAAAATAGAGTAGTCATCAGCCTTAGTCTTTAGATTTGATATACTTTGCTCACCCAATCATCCGTATACTCTTGAGCATTAAGTTACTGGACTTTCTATTTATACCCACAACCAATATATGGAAAAGATCACTATTTTATTATAGCATTTCTCTCTACGTAGTAAAATGATTATTTTCAATTTTCATCCATGTATAATAAAAGTTGGTTTAGAAAGATTTGTTAGATGTCAGATTTTATTCAGGTATATTTCCTAATTATTACAATTATCATAAAGCATCTGCAATTGAGTTTGGTTATACAAAACCGACACAAATTAAAGTTATTATCATGTCAACAACTAAACTTAATTATGCATACTACAGTTTGTTTTTTGATTATTTGAGAGTGCAAAATTATACTTAAATATGAAACTTATGTACAACTATGAAACAAATTGATATTATGTATGCAACTTTTGTATAAATATAAAGGAAGTTATGAAAAAAATTATGGAAAATCAGACTCATACAATACAAATGGTTACTCCCAAATTACATATCCTAAGTTGACAGAAGCAATGGGCCTGTATGCAGAACTATATTGTCAAATCAATGGATTTTCTAATTTTATTCTTGACAAATATATCAAAACATCAAAGAAACTGGTTGGGAAGTGCAATCCTTAAACTTCTTTTTGGTATCAAGATATTGGAGTCTTTTTACACACAGTTGCACATTACATTAGGAATTTAAGATTATATAGATGCAGAACTCTTATATATGTACGCCCTTGTAGGCCTGCGTTTACTTGTTTGGGTATGTATATGCTATTGTTTTTAATGATCACGTTCTTTTCTTCGTTACAATCTATTTGATAATTACTGTACTAACCCGTTATTGATCTAGATGTTCATTACTTTTTCTTGCCTCAATATTTCAATGTTGCAATCGGCTTTTCACTCACTTTCTGAGTTCTTTTCTTTTACCAGTGGATCAAATATTTTGCTAAATCTCTGTCATTCGCCTCTTCCACAAAGAACATGGAGAGCTAGACTTAGACAATTGATATATTTATTACTTAGTTGCTTGCTTCTATATTTGTTCAATGAATGCATTTAAAAATAGATGTATCCATTATTCACCCAAATTTAACATTATTTAATGCATGACTTAGAATTTCCATATTCTAATACTGTTTGTAGACATGTAGCATAGAAATTTTGTAGCTCATTAAAAACAAAATTATTCTTTTATGCTAACTAATATTCTATGTAGAAAACAAAGATAGAACAAAGTTGATTTCCAATCACAAACATCAATGAGATGCTTAACTCATAATCTTATCACCTATCGACAAAATGGCAATATATATTATTTTTTGACCTGATGTATATTTGTATTAAATTCTAAACATATGATAAAGTCTTTAGCACTATTTATTTACCTCATTAGGCAGTTGTCCTATCTTTTTCTTTGCCTTCAGGGACTCCACCAGTCTACACTTACACATTAATGGTTGAAACCTATAAAAATATTGGGCATATATCAGTGACTTTGACTAAAATTGTAGTGATTTTGGATGGGTCATCACCACACTCTTAAATTATTAGAGCTATAAAAAAGTCTTCGCGTTCTTGGATAAATTACCATAACGTTACAAAAAACATAGAAAAGTAAATTGTCATCTTTCATTACCTTAGTTTACTTTTGAAGATGCATCAATTAATAGCTAGATTTTCTACAATAGAATTACCTGAAATGAAAAAATGCTCACATGTTCATTTAGAACAGACTTATATTAGGCATTCCAAGTACTTCATATGTTTGAAATACTGGTTTTATGCAATGCATACATTGTTATACCAACTATAGGCTTATCAAAATAGCTACTCCATTTATCTACTTCTTTAGGCCTGCTTATAATTGATTTTATAATTCTTACCAAGATGATATGTTACATTAATGTACTCTAACTGGTAACATTTTCAACCAAATGCACTATTTTTTGAGGAATTTTATCCAGCATAGAGTTCGCTGCAAAATAAGTACCAACATGCTTACTGGTCAAAATCACAAACGAAACAATAGTTTCCTGGTTTGATTGAGAAAAGGAAAAGAAAAGAGAAGCTAATAATAATAGGAGATATGGCATACTTTTTATGGCTGGAATAAAAAATTCTTGCCAAGATGATATGTTGCCTGAAATAAGAAATATTTACTTATGGATATGACAACAAATTTCTAATGAGATATGTAGCCATTTTCATATGTTTTTTGTGATGGTTCAAACATATTTTATGAAACATCTAAAAGAAATAAACATTTGATGACTATTTTAAACCAATACAAAATACAATACCACATCATGAAAATAGTAAATCGATCAAACCTAACAAAAATGCAAGTAAATGCAGAAACTAACCATAAGCAAGTTGGTGACAACAAACATATAATGAACGGATGCCTCATTTGGTTATCATCACCATTTATTATCCCTTTAGTCAACTCTTTGGTACTTACCCTGATCATAATACATGAAATGAAGGAGCTTCGTCTATATCATATCACCACATCTAAGTTAGTTTACATCAAATGAAGATGTAAATATATTAAAATAACTAACATGCCTCATTAAAAAAATTTAAAAAAATCTCAGACTATACCATCCAATTGAGCAAATATATAATATCTAGAACTTCATAAAACTGAAACACTATAACAGTGCTAGCTTATATATCCAAATACATGTACTATGAAAATATTTAAGCTGCATAGAGAGCACTGTCGATATTGTATAAGCTATGGACCAATGTTTCGTAACTAAAAAGTCCTCTTAACCCCCTTATTATCTTCTTTTTCAGTCTTCCTTAATCCATGACAAAAAAATGAATTCAAAAGGAAGTCAATCAGATTATAGTTCATTTGTGTAACGACCCGTGAATTTCGTTAACTAAGTTTGTCATAATTTCCATAATTGAATGTTAGGAATTAGATGTAGCAATTGTAATTAAAAGTTAACTAAAAAAATAATATTTAAAATGAAATTCCAATTCAATAAAATAATGTAAATGTTATGATTTGATTTTTAAATAGAATATGAGAAACAAGAGTAAGTATTGAATAATATGTTATTTATTTATGGTATTGAATAAAAATTGGTAAGCCAATTGTAATTAATGGTAATAATGTGATATAAGCTAATAAATTAGATTTCAATGCAACACCCATTAATGAATGTAATTGAAATAGAATTTAGGTAAATGTACACTAGGTTATAAATCAAATAGAAGGAAACAAACGTATATATCAAATTGATTAATGAATAAATATACATTGAATAGTAATTGAATGTACAGTTAATGGAAATTGTGTAAAATCAATAATGATAATTAGATGTGCCTTATTGATAATTAATTCCATAACGAAAAGAGTAAATGTATTCATTTGAATATAAAATTGCAATTGGGTAGGGATTGTTAAGTAACAACATTAATGCAAGGTAAGTGATGCTAAATTAAAGTCAATAATAATGAATAGTGACTAATTCAAAATTTGTAACATATATTTTAAATTACCTGCTTATTTGTTAATGGAATTAGAATTTGTAATAAGTGATAATAAAATAAATGAAGGTTACACTAATGGGAAATGAAATAACGTTCATTAAATGTTGAGTAATCATAGGGTCATATTTATTAAAAGCGTTACGTTAATAATGTGGATTAATTGAGAAATTAATACTAGAAGCAGGTAAAGTAATAACTAAAAGGGAAATATGTTATAAATTGATTTTACCTAAACTTAAGTGTAAGATAAAGGTTGAATTTGGAACTTATCCATTTAATTTGAAACTTATTAGGATAAAATGAATTTATAATGAGGGTTTATTTTAAGAAATCGAAATAAATTCTTCAATGAGAGAATTAAGCTACTTTAAACTAAGACGGGAATTTGTTTAAAGAATTACAAATTAATTAGTAAATTTTATAAGATGAAATTAATACTAACCCTATTTAGATTATGACAGCTGGCTAATCTACAGAATAGGAAGCTATATTTATTTATTTAATTGGAAAATTTAATTACTTTCTTTGAAATTATTGTGAATAAATGAAATATAACAGTTAAATGTTAACGTTGAAGGAAGTATAGAGGAAATCTAAGAAAATAAATGTAAACAATAGCGAGCCAATGTAAATTGCATCTTTTTGATAATATTAGACTGAATAATAGAATGAAAGGTAATTAAATGAAATTTTGAAATTTAATTTACAATTTCTAAATTCAATAAATTTGAGATAAACACGGAAATTGATAAATTTATCAATTTTTAAATTTACTTTTAATTTGGTTAAAACATTGTAATTTACTGAGCAATATAAAAGGGTTAAAAATTGGTAAATTATAAGATTTAAATTAAAAGTTGGATTTTATTAATTTATTTTTAATTTATTTAATTGATGGAAAAATAGTCATTTTGGCCACTGACTCGGATTTCGATGAAATAAGTTTCATCAGATCCGTAATGTTGAATTATAATAGTGTTTCAAGTTTCGTAACAATCGGATTTGTCATTTGATCGTACGGACTCGAAACGCCTTGAAATAAATGCAATTGTAATCAATTGAAATCGGTTTGAAATTTTTGATTTTAGCATAACTTCTTCATACGATGGAATTTGGACTTGAAACCTTTTCCATTGCATTTAAAATATTTTAAAACACCTATTTTGATATATGGGTTTACCCAATTCCGTTCCGGAGATAGAACGGGCTTTTTGGACCACTATGGCGTTAGCGCGTAAATCTATCTTATCCATCCTATCAAATGTCAACCCTACCTATATATATCCTGTTATAAACCCTAGCCTTCCTAATCTTCATTTGTCTGTATGTACAATCCATCTTCTTCTTAGCTTCTCATTCCAATGGCAGACAAAACCTAATTCCCAAATTCCAAATATAATTTCAAATAAAAAAAATAAAAAAATAATTTTTTTTGAGATTTACGCACTTCGGGTCGCGCTTGGGGTTTCAGGGGGAAAAACCCTGGAGCTACTTCGAGTCTGGAAGAAAACTACTCGGGCCTTCGGGTCGATTTGGCAAAAACTCAGAGCAAGCATCGGGTATTTGAGGCGGCGGACCGGGTTGAACTCGAAGTCGACTCAGGACCAGAATTTTCCAATCTTCAAATTTTCATAACTTTTGCATACGGACTCGGATTTTGACGTGGTTTCTTTTGTTAGGATCTTATTGAAATTCCAGATCTTTTGACGCTGGTTTGGATGAATTCTGAGACTGTAAAATTTTTGGGTTTAAATTGAATTTAAATTCAATTTAAATTCAAAAGGTGAGTGTTTTAACCCACTCACAACTTCTAAGATTTCTTATGTTTGTTAAATTAAATTTTGATATGATTTAAAATTTATCTATGATTGTTTGGTCATATATTTAATCATCATCTCAGTTAGATAACATTTAGTTAAATTTAATTGTTATTTAATTTTATTATTGCATAAAATTTGCGAGTTAAATTTATTTATTATTGCATATAAACTGCCAGTTGAACAATTATTAATTTTTATTGAATATAAACTATTTGTTGATGCCTGTTATATTTTATATGCTTTATATTGATGTTTAGTTTAAATTGGATGATGATTGTAATAAATGGTTGTTTATTGATATTTGGATGAATGGATGTTATATTTTATATTGTATAAACTGCAAGTTATTATGCATTTTTATTTTATTCGGGATTGCGGTTTGAAATGATATATAACCGTAATTTTATTTTAAATTGCGGATTGAAATGATAAATATCCGTATCACTTGCCCACAGGATAGAAAATTATATACAGGCACCGTGGTCTATATATAAAATATTTTAAGGGATTTTCTATGGTTTGGAAAGAAATATATGGTTTAATAAATATTAAATTTTGATATTATATAAATATTATTTTATATATGGTTAAATTCTAAAATTTAAGCTATGTATGACTTGATGATGTTTTAAGTTTGATTTACGAATATTTCAAGTTTGAGCTTTATTTAAGTGATATTGAATTTATTAAATAAATATTTCTAAACTAAATAATAGTAAATTGAATTAAGGTATATATAAGATTATCATATTTGGTTGGGAATTTTGGAATATTTAAAGACTTGAAATATATCAAAATTGAAATGTTTTATTGAAATTAAGGTATTATTGTTTTTCCAAGTACTTGTTTTCGAAATTGTTATAACTTTGAAAGTAATATGGTTTGAAAATGAATTTATTTGAAATAAAATTTATTTAAGAATTATCTTTAAATATATTGATTTGAAACCGATTGAAATTTTGAGATTAAGAATATGACTACATTATGTGATTTGGGTTTAAGATGGTTTTAAAGAATATTTCAAGTTTTATAATTAAAAGTAAGAATAGTGATTGAAAATTTGGATTTTATTTAAATGATATATTATTGAATTTGGTTTTTAAGTATATACTATTTTGAAGTAAATGATATGTTTTGAAATAGCAATAATAATTTGGTTTTAAAGTATATACTATTTTGAAGTAAAGGATATTGTTTGAAATGGCAATAATATTTTGGTTTTTGATGTATATACTATTTTGAAATAAAGAATATGTTTTGAAAGGGCAATGATTGTGTTTTTTTTTAAAAGTATATATATTTTTTTAAATGACCACGGTGTTATAATAACGATTGGTTGTTAAAGAGACCGGGATCGGATATGGACATACTCTCTGTCGATACCGAAAACCACTTTGACAACTGTGTATGCGCTGGAGTTTCCAAAATGAAGTAGGATGGTGGCAGCGATCCTAAGGTATATATGTGGACCCAACTCCCATGAGTTGGCATAAGGTGGCTAAAACAGGAGCGATCTCGGACCAGTGAGGTAGCACCTCTTATCGGACGCACTTCTTCGATTCCATTCTATTACTTTTTGATTTTTGGTGGCCACCCTTCGATTTGGGAGTGTTGTTCAAGGTGGACGATAGTGGCTGCTATGCGCTCCATCAGTCCGTGTGCGTAATTGGTATATCTACCCTGGCATTGCCTAGTTGTGCCGTGTCACCTACCATATCGAGCTTTACTACGATTATGATTTTAAGATCCGACCGCGTTAAGGTTCTTCATCCCCTTAACGCTATTTTCTATATGATTATACTTTACTGATTAGACACTACTGTATATAGCGAATATTACTACATAGTAGATAGTTTAACGGATCCTTAAGAGATGTGAATCCCGAACATTTCTTAAGTTACTGCACTCACGTTAGACACTGGATAGGAGATGTCAAACCCCGTAAACATCTCTGACGCCGTTTACACTCATATTTATTTCATTGATTTAACTTACATAAGATCTTTTAGTTCTGACTCGAGTGTTTTTTCTTTTCAATTCGCTCGGGTCAGCCTGAGCATTTCAGGATTTGAAGGCCCTATTTCTGAAGGATGAAGACGAAGATTTTATTATTACTATTTGTTCTATATTTCACTACACCATTGTATTCCGCTGCATAATTATCATTCTCTGGTATGTGTAACTCTGATATGTATTGTATAAGTATAATCAAATGTTTTGTAAAACAGCTTCATGAACTGTTATTTGATTATTATATTTTATCGTTCCGCTGCAAGATTCTATTTTGTTTCTTTTATTTCTCCACTTTTTCTTATTTACCCCATAAAAATCCACCCTTCTGTATGGTTTAAGTTGGCACGTGTGTCTGCTTAAGCATACAAAAAGGAGGGTCGTTACATTTGGTATCAGAGCTTTGGTTTAGCGATAAACCTTAGCTTTGTGGGGTCTGACTCTTTATTAATAGGGTAGTAATACCCTATGGGAGTCGTTGAGCGTATATATATGAGAGAGCGTATTTGTTAGTGTTATAAAAATGTTTTAATATTGTGTTAATCTGTTCCGTTTTGTATTTATAAATTCTAGTTGGTGCATGGGACGCTATGACATCAATAGGGATTTCTAAACACTTAATAGGACATACCGACATAATATTTGTTTTAATATAGGTGAATGAAATAACTTTGCCTATTATATTTTCTATATATAAAAATATTTTATATAGATATATATTTGGTTGCTATAGATTGGGTGTTAGGTAATGAAAAATAAATAATAGTTGAAACTAAGTTGAAAATAAAATAAATGAAAACTGGAAATTTAGAGCTTAAGTTCCGGGGTTTTTGAAGATTTCTTTCAATTGATTTTGGAATATAATAATAATATTGTTAGAAGTATTTTCTGATATAAATATTTCAACATAATTTGAAAGAATTATTTTAAAGAAAATTTTGGAAAGAGATAAGTTCTGTACTCCCCTCTCTGTCGCTGGAAAATAATTTCGGTGATGAGTGCACGCATCATCGACATTCATTTTCGAGTTTCGAAGTGGGAAGACCACTGTAGTAGTTTTACTACAGATTTATTTTTGATAAACAAATAAATATTTTAAATTGTTTTAAATATAATTGGATATATAAACGGTAAGTATATACATTATCTATTATTTTAAAATGATTTAAAATTTAACCCGGTATTTAGTTCTTAAGTTTCCGTTAATTAATAGTTTCAATTAGTGTAGTGAAATGGAATGGAACTAATTAATAAGTGGAACCTCTAATTTAAAATAATGATTTAATGCTAGGTTATAAATAAAATTAAAAGAAAAGCCGAAATATGTAACCTAAGATATGTTTATTGAGCATTAAATTAATTAAAAGAAATGAGAAAACTTGTATAACTTTCAATTTCATTCTTTAAAAGCATAAATATAACTTACCAAAAATTTATAAAAAGTTGAAAATGTTTAATAAGGAAATGTATAGTAAATTGTACAAGTAACTTATGTAATGGAAATGTTCTGTAAATTGCTCTTATTAATAAGAATTAAGGTTATAATTGTTATGCCAAGTAACTGAACTTAACATGAATATTATTAATAAATGAATGAAATCAAGTCATGAATGAATAAATATAATGCAATAAGAAGAGAATTGACATGATGTGAATAAATTAAATAAAGATGAGTATAAATTGAATGAAGAGGAAATCAAGCAACAATATATGGAATGAAATTGATGATAATGAACTTGATCTATTGTTTGAATTTGTTGTTTGTTTAATTTATGGTTGTTTGGGCAAGGATACTTTACAATTGTTTGGATGAATAAATAATCTATTCAGTTCGCCTAAGACTGTTGAGTAAAAGGGTACACTTAGTAGTTTATTTCATTTCATACAATTTGAAGTTTTAAACCCGAACAACTATTTATTGTGTTTGATATGAATGAATGATTGATGTGTGTTGACTTATGTGATGGTTGTTTGCTCGTTGTAAGTGATGGTTGCTATGTTGATTGTTGTTATTGATTTAAGCAACTCCAAATATTTCATTTTATATAATTATTAACCCTTTTAGATTATATAAGTGAAATGTAGGTTATGGAAGCAAATTGCTACTGCTTTTGGTTCCATAAATAAGCATTAATTGCCCGACAAATAGGTACGTTTTCGGATTACGGTTTATAGCGCTATTATATTGTTTTCCCATGTTGGGATATTAAATTTTGGATATTATAAGTGATATTTTGTTATATTTAATATTATATTTTCTCTCGAGCCTCTCCGTACAAGGGAGACTCCGCCGAAATTTTTTGAAATTTTTGGACTTAGAAAATTATTTTGAATTGTTTTTCCAAAACTTTATTCATTTAAGTATAAAAAGATATAATGATTAAAATGGGTATATTTTATATAAAGTAATAAATATTGTAAATTAGTGTTTATAAGTTAATGTTTTGAATAAGATGTATTGTTTATCTAATTCTTCCTTCTCCCTTCTTTTTCCTTTTCGGGGACGAAAAGCTTTGAGTGGGGGAGAGTGTAACGACCCGTGAATTTCGTTTCCTAAGTTTGTCATAATTTCCATAATTTATAGTAAAATGAATGTTAGGAATTAGATGTAGCAATTGTAATTAAAAGTTAACTAAAAAAAATATTTAAAATGAAATTCCAATTCAATAAAATAATGTAAATGTTATGATTTGATTTTTAAATAGAATATGAGAAACAAGAGTAAGTATTGAATAATATGTTATTTATTTATGGTGTTGAATAAAAATTGGTAAGCCAATTGTAATTAATGGTAATAATGTGATATAAGCTAATAAATTAGATTTCAATGCAACACCCATTAATGAATGTAATTGAAATAGAATTTAGGTAAATGTACACTAGGTTATAAATCAAATAGAAGGAAACAAACGTATATATCGAATTGATTAATGAATAAATATACATTGAATAGTAATTGAATGTACAGTTAATGGAAATTGTGTAAAATCAATAATGATAATTAGATGTGCCTTATTGATTGTCAAGACCCAAAAATCGACCTTCGAAAATCGGCACCCGTACTTCACTTTGTACTCAAAATGCCGTAGATTCAAATGCCGAATCTGGTTCTCGGGAGCTTATAACAACATTAAGTAATTAACACAGCGGAATAAATGAATAATACATTGATATACAATATCTGATACAACAGAATGATACAATGAATATCAATATACATCAGAGATATGATACAACAAATAGCAGTGGAAAGAAAAATAGATAAAATCAGCAGCGGAATAGAATGTCTCCAATAGAATGCTCCAAGATAAGCAACGACAGTCCATGAACTTCAAGAACTGAACTAGCTCCAGATAGTCTACTAAACCTGAATATCTGAAAAACCCAACTCTAGACTGCCCGTGTGGAAAATGGTGGGCACCCAGAGTTTAGGAAATGAACAATAAACTCCGAGTCAGTCGTGGGACTGGTGTGAGCAACAAAAACAGTTTATCTTTAAAACAAATAGCAGAGAATTTTAAAGTCAATTCGCAATGCTTTTGGAAAATGAAACTACCATAAGACCTCCCACCACACACACAATGCAAACGCAGAATTGGAGGAGATTTCTTCTTATGATAGTCAAAGATGCTTACTACGCAAAATCATTGGATTATTATTATTAGTGCATAGTGCAGAAAACATTTCGAAAGTATAATATTAATCTTAGCCAACATACGACCAGTATCGTATGCCTACTATAGCTACCATCTAAACAGTGGTGACCACCGTACGTAAATGGCAGGTTCTACAACTAATACCGTACAAAGTTCGTATTGGAAGATGGATTTCCAACAAATGGTCAGGCTAAGGAACTTCCTATCCACGATGGGTACGTCCCTGGAATAGACGACCCGAGAACCTAACCGGATCTCTGCCAACACAAGGCCGGGTTACCTCTGCAAAAATAGGTAACTACTGACACGCGTATGCCATCCCCCGATCGTCACCGATCTTCCCGAGGATCTCCGATTTCCAACAACCACAAAGTAATAAACTTGCAGCAACCACAGAGGTTAAGTATCTGGGCTCCATACCATGATACCACCTTTATCCAGAAGGAATGACATACACTAAGGGGCGCTACTCCCTAGAACCTTGCTGCATCCTTCCTGTTTCGACCATTTCCGGGGTGTGAGGCTCGACGAAGTCTCGTCCACAAAGCTACGCTTTGTCACAAAGCCATGCTTCGGGTCAAACAGATGATCAACCTATGATCACAAAGATATAAGATCAAATAAATGATCATATCACAAATGATCAAACACTGATCATCACACAGCAGCACTCAGCATGCCACATTACCAAATTGGGATATATCGCTGATAAATTTCAACTACATAACCTCTGAGCTCGTACGTCTCAGAGAAGGGTGTTAAGCTAAGAGAATAAATTCTCCGCCACCAACAGATATGTATTTGAAAGAAATCGGCTTTATATCTCAAAGTGTAATGTCAGACATGTATCCATACAAGTCTGTTCCGGGTTCGAACAGAACCGAAGGCACTTCTCACGAAGCCCTTGCAATTCCGGATAATTTTCAAATCACGTCCAGACTTCCCATCACAAAAGAGTGATATAAATCTCTATACCGGGAGCTACCCAGTGCAGAGACATTCGACAGGTTGTCCTTTCATTTTCGAAAATATCCGGTCTTCAACACCGGTCTTCAAATGCGATCCATATACGACGTATCACTATTCGGAATGGGTTATATGACACAGATGTCTTTTCCCGGCTAACCCGAATAGTGAGCGCGATATTTAAAAACAAATGGATAATGGGATTTCAATTAAGTCACAACTTAAACCCAAACTTTCTTTTCAAATGGTTTAACAAATTACCATTTTAATCTTTTAAACAAAAAGATTCAATTCACAAAGTTCACTTAATTTCACAAAGATTTATTCACAGATTTTCCAAATCAATTTCCATTTCAGTTTAATTAACTCGTTAAATCTTTAAATCAAAGATTTAACTAATAGCTTTCAAAACAATTTCATTTCTAATGGTTTAAACAAATCGTCATTTCAAATTTGTTAAAAACAAACAGATTCAATTCATAGCTTTTAAAAAGAATTCATTCATAACTTGGAAAATCCATTTTTCAATTCACTTGAAATTCCTTTAATTTAAACTGGAATTTCTTTTCTTATCTAAAAGCTTTTATCATTCGAAAACAACAGTTTTCAATTTGGAAATCTGATTCATTCATACGAGTTGAAATCCTTGGTTTAAATTCAAATTCCCAAATTAATACTTTAAAATGGTTTAATTCATACAAACACATTTATATCATCTTTTATCAAATCATAGATTTAATTTCAAACTTGAATTCAAATTAAAATCTAATTATTTAAATTTTCAAAACTCGATTAAGTTATTCAAAATAACTTTTATCTTTGAAATTCCATTTCAAAAGCTTTCCACTTTAAACCGAAATTTCCAATTTCAAAATCAATTGAAATTAAAATTTCAATTTCGAAAATATTAACTTTAAATTATCTGTGACTTAATCGATTTCCACGTGCAATCCATATTTGTGTGTGTAAAGGTGTGGTCCAGGGGTTTCACACACAATAGTGCAACATCAATCATCACATAACAAAATACAGGATATAGTTGATAAGCGATATAAACTATATGCTTATCGTTCATTTATAGATCACAAATATATATCACAGGTAAGTAAACTACAGATCACAACATAAATCAGGATGTATCACAAAGCATCATATATCAGGGATATCAAACAATTCAACATTCAATGGAATCCAAACATTCATAAGTAAGATTAGTTAATCAGCTGATAAATTTTTAAACCAGATTAATTACTTATGAATAAATTACTAATCTTGGTTAATTAATCATTAATTAATTATAAACCATTTTAATTAATTAACCTTTATTCATTTATAAATTAACCTTTGATAATAAATTAATTAACCTTTAGTTATTAATTAATCAACCTTAATTATTAAACCTTGATTTACAAATTTATCATTCCTTACTTAATTAATTAATTTAACTCTTAATCAATTAATCCAAATCATAAATTAATTACGTCAATAAAATTATCCGTTTGAATTAACTTAATAATAAATGAATTACAAATCATCGTTATATCTTAATTAACTTAAGTTAAAACTCATTCTTAGTGATGGTTAAATTACCATTCACAATTTTTGATTGGAAACATTGAGTTTTGAATTTACTCTTAATTCCAATTTAAATCCCCAGATTCAAAATGAGTACCAATTTATCTCTAATAAAATTTAAACTGATTTCCAAACCCTTCAAAATTTACATGTTAAAATAATATTTTGTTATAAAGGAAATTTAAAGAGTGAGAGTCAAATTTTCTTTAAGTTCACATATTTAAGTGTGCTTTAACTATTTAAACTTGTTTAAACATTTAAAATTTTTTAAAACTTTATTTATTCCTAACTAGGCTTCAAACTAAACCTGAATTTATTATTAAAGCTTTTGATTAAAATAATTAAAAGTTGAATAAAGTCTTAACCTAACTGTTAAACATTTCTAAGTTTGCAGTGTTTAAACAAATTTTCCTAAATATCTTTATAAAATGCTGCAGTTCGAATCATACCCGAGAATCTCCTCGTTCAACTTCGAGTAACACATCGCGTTAAACACCCTATTCCCCGAGACGTTTATTTGTAACATCCTCTTCTTCTTCCCTCTTTTGTTTTTATTTCCAGGGAGTTTAAGTTTTTAAACTAAGTTAACATTTTTAAAGCATCAGGTATACGCGCACAAAATCGAAAGAACTCGAAGCTAATCCCTCATCTCCTCGAGCACGACTCGAGACGGAAGACCACCACGACACTGTCACCAACTACTTCCACGCCGTACACGTGCACGGTGGCACTACAGACCTCCGACGAACCCCCACATCACCAGTAAGTCGTAATTTACCCCGAAGTACGAAATTCATACTCCAAAAGCCTACAGGAATTTGAATCAAAAATTTAGCCAACAGCTCAAAACACTACAACTCGACCAACCCATGAAGTCGTCTCGCCACCGCCCCATAAGCTACTGGAGGCGCTCGCACTTCGACCACACCTCACCAACCCCTTACCCTACTCTTCCCCAGAAATTCGTGCAACTCGGTCAGCCAGAGGTGAAGGAATCACCTCGTTTCCAGACCCCAACAAACCCACGTCTTAAACCCTAAACTCGTTCTTTCTTCCAATCCTTGCAATAGAAAATTTATTTAACAATTTTCTTGTAATCATCGATTCCCAGGCGTACTTCAGGCAAAGTTTCAACATTCAAAATTTGTTTGATTTCTGGAAATTGGTAAAAGAGCAAATTTTGTTCAATAGGAAACTGCACCCTAACCATAATACTAAAAATCCTCAATATAGTTTTAAAAATCCTATTTTCGAATAAGGATTTATGTAGTATATTCGAAATGACAATTTAGCATGTTCGAAATTTACACTTTGATAAGGTTTCCTGCAACTTTTGAAATTTCATATTGTATAATATTGTTTTCTTCTTGGACTTTTGTTATAATAAAATTCTTACTCAAAAACACACCTTTTGTTTGAGATTCGAACTTGATAGTGATCAGACATAAGGGATCGAATTTTTTTTTTGTTCTGTTTGTTCCATACTAAACTCAAAGAACAGAGAGGAAGAAAAATCTTTTTACAGAGCTCAAAAATTATTTAACAGCATGGTTTTATCATCACAGCAACTCAAACTAACTTGGTTATAGATAAATTATCTTTGAGTATGAAGAATAACTTGTTTACTCACAAGCGACAAGAAATCAAAACAGTTAAGCCTCGGAAAAATAGGAGTTGCTCACCTGTTTATACTTAGAACAGAGAAGATGGACAGAGAACTGAAATTGTTGAAACTGGAAATAGATTTAGTTGCCTAAACTTGCATGCTTGAATTTGCTAGGTTCTTTTCAACTGCTTCAGGTTTGGTTTTCAAACAATGTTTTCTAGTTTGCCTTTTTCTTTCTCAGTTTTACTTAGCTCGAATTGGAAATGAAAGCTGGTATAGGAAAAAGTAGCTTACGGGTTGATATATACATCAAGTCACAGGGTATCATTTTTTTGGTATGCAAAACAGTGTACAAGATGTACAAATTTTCAGAGATAATTTTAGTTTGGAGGCTGAGAGGATTCTTTTATACAATTCGAATAGACTTGGTTTGCTGCTAATAAATGGAGACATTAAATGCTATTTGTACCTTATGTTATTTTTTTATACTTATCCTATTTTTCTTATACTTGCCTGTCTAGATTTTCACTTACATATTTACTTTTGCTTTTAAATCTTATCTTTGCACATTTTCTTCTTACCAGCCTACATGCTTACTTTCCTAACAAGTTACTGTATTTGAAAGTGCAGATTTTTATTTTGAATGCAAATGAATGTTATCCCTAACATGTGATTTGATTATTTATAGTGTATTGGTTTTACAATTTACAAACAATAAAATTTAACTTGTGTATATTTTCTTTGCTTTGTCATATTATTTTATAATATGAATGAATTCTATTTCTAATATGTTGTTATAATTTTAGCTAATATATTTACTTTATATCCTACAATATAGCTTATTTATATTTATTTTTCTAGCTTAAATTTTTTTATTATAATTTATCTTATATTTATTTAGAAACCCAAATTATTATTAAACCATTTATTTAAGATTTTATTTCAAATCAAATATATACATATATTATTTCAAATTTACTCACATATGCTCAATACACATATATTCACATATATACAATAACTTAAATTTTTAAACGATTCAACATAGGATTTATTTTAATCCGGGGAAACTCGCATCACCTCATCAATTAATTTCACAATTTTAATTAAAAAAATTAATAAATTATCATTTTAAATATTTATAAATTTTGGGGTCGTTACAGACTTCCCCCCTTAAAAGAATTTCGTCCTCGAAATTACCAAGGAGACAAAAAGATAGATGGAGAATATTTCATCAACTCAAACTGAATATCTATTCTGCATTTGGCTCACCAAATCAGAATATCAATAACAGATACAAGAACGAATCTGTTTAACACTTCACAAGATACTTGGCTTATCCAGATCTACGAAATATACAAGGGCATCGGTTAGTTCAAAGGGATAACTAACTATTCGTAGAACATATCCGGACCCAAGGAATAGATAGATAGATGGATACGATTTCAAAACTTTTTAGTTTAAAACTAAAATATACCTATCAACCATAGCAACCAATGCAAACAATTCATCCAAACATACAATTTTGGCTCATCCGGGGTTTACGTCCCATATTAATATATCAAATTTCTTCCTGGATCTACCAGAAATCATCGAAGAATTGAGAAAAGATGCTGAACAAAAGAGATTGATAGAAAAAAGATTACTTCCTTGTTGTTACAGAGTATTGACCATTTATAGTCGTATTTCCCTGTCCCCTATCTAGTCCTCTTCTTGCACTCATACTCACTATCAGTGGATAGTAAGAGAATTTACTGAGTCGTTCGAACGGGTATCTGAGGAATTACTCATTCTAGAGTTTACTTCACTCTATCTCTAATGAGCTACTTAACGTGTTATACTCCTGAGCTAAAGTTCAACCTTAGCTCTGATACCACTTGTCAAGACCCAAAAATCGACCTTCGAAAATCGGCACCCGTACTTCACTTTGTACTCAAAATGCCGTAGATTCAAATGCCGAATCTGGTTCTCGGGAGCTTATAACAACATTAAGTAATTAACACAGCGGAATAAATGAATAATACATTGATATACAATATCTGATACAACAGAATGATACAATGAATATCAATATACATCAGAGATATGATACAACAAATAGCAGCGGAAAGAAAAATAGATAAAATCAGCAGCGGAATAGAATGTCTCCAATAGAATGCTCCAAGATAAGCAACGACAGTCCATGAACTTCAAGAACTGAACTAGCTCCAGATAGTCTACTAAACCTGAATATCTGAAAAACCCAACTCTAGACTGCCCGTGTGGAAAATGGTGGGCACCCAGAGTTTAGGAAATGAACAATAAACTCCGAGTCAGTCGTGGGACTGGTGTGAGCAACAAAAACAGTTTATCTTTAAAACAAATAGCAGAGAATTTTAAAGTCAATTCGCAATGCTTTTGGAAAATGAAACTACCATAAGACCTCCCACCACACACACAATGCAAACGCAGAATTGGAGGAGATTTCTTCTTATGATAGTCAAAGATGCTTACTACGCAAAATCATTGGATTATTATTATTAGTGCATAGTGCAGAAAACATTTCGAAAGTATAATATTAATCTTAGCCAACATACGACCAGTATCGTATGCCTACTATAGCTACCATCTAAACAGTGGTGACCACCGTACGTAAATGGCAGGTTCTACAACTAATACCGTACAAAGTTCGTATTGGAAGATGGATTTCCAACAAATGGTCAGGCTAAGGAACTTCCTATCCACGATGGGTACGTCCCTGGAATAGACGACCCGAGAACCTAACCGGATCTCTGCCAACACAAGGCCGGGTTACCTCTGCAAAAATAGGTAACTACTGACACGCGTATGCCATCCCCCGATCGTCACCGATCTTCCCGAGGATCCCCGATTTCCAACAACCACAAAGTAATAAACTTGCAGCAACCACAGAGGTTAAGTATCTGGGCTCCATACCATGATACCACCTTTATCCAGAAGGAATGACATACACTAAGGGGCGCTACTCCCTAGAACCTTGCTGCATCCTTCCTGTTTCGACCATTTCCGGGGTGTGAGGCTCGACGAAGTCTCGTCCACAAAGCTACGCTTTGTCACAAAGCCATGCTTCGGGTCAAACAGATGATCAACCTATGATCACAAAGATATAAGATCAAATAAATGATCATATCACAAATGATCAAACACTGATCATCACACAGCAGCACTCAGCATGCCACATTACCAAATTGGGATATATCGCTGATAAATTTCAACTACATAACCTCTGAGCTCGTACGTCTCAGAGAAGGGTGTTAAGCTAAGAGAATAAATTCTCCGCCACCAACAGATATGTATTTGAAAGAAATCGGCTTTATATCTCAAAGTGTAATGTCAGACATGTATCCATACAAGTCTGTTCCGGGTTCGAACAGAACCGAAGGCACTTCTCACGAAGCCCTTGCAATTCCGGATAATTTTCAAATCACGTCCAGACTTCCCATCACAAAAGAGTGATATAAATCTCTATACCGGGAGCTACCCAGTGCAGAGACATTCGACAGGTTGTCCTTTCATTTTCGAAAATATCCGGTCTTCAACACCGGTCTTCAAATGCGATCCATATACGACGTATCACTATTCGGAATGGGTTATATGACACAGATGTCTTTTCCCGGCTAACCCGAATAGTGAGCGCGATATTTAAAAACAAATGGATAATGGGATTTCAATTAAGTCACAACTTAAACCCAAACTTTCTTTTCAAATGGTTTAACAAATTACCATTTTAATCTTTTAAACAAAAAGATTCAATTCACAAAGTTCACTTAATTTCACAAAGATTTATTCACAGATTTTCCAAATCAATTTCCATTTCAGTTTAATTAACTCGTTAAATCTTTAAATCAAAGATTTAACTAATAGCTTTCAAAACAATTTCATTTCTAATGGTTTAAACAAATCGTCATTTCAAATTTGTTAAAAACAAACAGATTCAATTCATAGCTTTTAAAAAGAATTCATTCATAACTTGGAAAATCCATTTTTCAATTCACTTGAAATTCCTTTAATTTAAACTGGAATTTCTTTTCTTATCTAAAAGCTTTTATCATTCGAAAACAACAGTTTTCAATTTGGAAATCTGATTCATTCATACGAGTTGAAATCCTTGGTTTAAATTCAAATTCCCAAATTAATACTTTAAAATGGTTTAATTCATACAAACACATTTATATCATCTTTTATCAAATCATAGATTTAATTTCAAACTTGAATTCAAATTAAAATCTAATTATTTAAATTTTCAAAACTCGATTAAGTTATTCAAAATAACTTTTATCTTTGAAATTCCATTTCAAAAGCTTTCCACTTTAAACCGAAATTTCCAATTTCAAAATCAATTGAAATTAAAATTTCAATTTCGAAAATATTAACTTTAAATTATCTGTGACTTAATCGATTTCCACGTGCAATCCATATTTGTGTGTGTAAAGGTGTGGTCCAGGGGTTTCACACACAATAGTGCAACATCAATCATCACATAACAAAATACAGGATATAGTTGATAAGCGATATAAACTATATGCTTATCGTTCATTTATAGATCACAAATATATATCACAGGTAAGTAAACTACAGATCACAACATAAATCAGGATGTATCACAAAGCATCATATATCAGGGATATCAAACAATTCAACATTCAATGGAATCCAAACATTCATAAGTAAGATTAGTTAATCAGCTGATAAATTTTTAAACCAGATTAATTACTTATGAATAAATTACTAATCTTGGTTAATTAATCATTAATTAATTATAAACCATTTTAATTAATTAACCTTTATTCATTTATTAATTAACCTTTGATAATAAATTAATTAACCTTTAGTTATTAATTAATCAACCTTAATTATTAAACCTTGATTTACAAATTTATCATTCCTTACTTAATTAATTAATTTAACTCTTAATCAATTAATCCAAATCATAAATTAATTACGTCAATAAAATTATCCGTTTGAATTAACTTAATAATAAATGAATTACAAATCATCGTTATATCTTAATTAACTTAAGTTAAAACTCATTCTTAGTGATGGTTAAATTACCATTCACAATTTTTGATTGGAAACATTGAGTTTTGAATTTACTCTTAATTCCAATTTAAATCCCCAGATTCAAAATGAGTACCAATTTATCTCTAATAAAATTTAAACTGATTTCCAAACCCTTCAAAATTTACATGTTAAAATAATATTTTGTTATAAAGGAAATTTAAAGAGTGAGAGTCAAATTTTCTTTAAGTTCACATATTTAAGTGTGCTTTAACTATTTAAACTTGTTTAAACATTTAAAATTTTTTAAAACTTTATTTATTCCTAACTAGGCTTCAAACTAAACCTGAATTTATTATTAAAGCTTTTGATTAAAATAATTAAAAGTTGAATAAAGTCTTAACCTAAATGTTAAACATTTCTAAGTTTGCAGTGTTTAAACAAATTTTCCTAAATATCTTTATAAAATGCTGCAGTTCGAATCATACCCGAGAATCTCCTCGTTCAACTTCGAGTAACACATCGCGTTAAACACCCTATTCCCCGAGACGTTTATTTGTAACATCCTCTTCTTCTTCCCTCTTTTGTTTTTATTTCCAGGGAGTTTAAGTTTTTAAACTAAGTTAACATTTTTAAAGCATCAGGTATACGCGCACAAAATCGAAAGAACTCGAAGCTAATCCCTCATCTCCTCGAGCACGACTCGAGACGGAAGACCACCACGACACTGTCACCAACTACTTCCACGCCGTACACGTGCACGGTGGCACTACAGACCTCCGACGAACCCCCACATCACCAGTAAGTCGTAATTTACCCCGAAGTACGAAATTCATACTCCAAAAGCCTACAGGAATTTGAATCAAAAATTTAGCCAACAGCTCAAAACACTACAACTCGACCAACCCATGAAGTCGTCTCGCCACCGCCCCATAAGCTACTGGAGGCGCTCGCACTTCGACCACACCTCACCAACCCCTTACCCTACTCTTCCCCAGAAATTCGTGCAACTCGGTCAGCCAGAGGTGAAGGAATCACCTCGTTTCCAGACCCCAACAAACCCACGTCTTAAACCCTAAACTCGTTCTTTCTTCCAATCCTTGCAATAGAAAATTTATTTAACAATTTTCTTGTAATCATCGATTCCCAGGCGTACTTCAGGCAAAGTTTCAACATTCAAAATTTGTTTGATTTCTGGAAATTGGTAAAAGAGCAAATTTTGTTCAATAGGAAACTGCACCCTAACCATAATACTAAAAATCCTCAATATAGTTTTAAAAATCCTATTTTCGAATAAGGATTTATGTAGTATATTCGAAATGACAATTTAGCATGTTCGAAATTTACACTTTGATAAGGTTTCCTGCAACTTTTGAAATTTCATATTGTATAATATTGTTTTCTTCTTGGACTTTTGTTATAATAAAATTCTTACTCAAAAACACACCTTTTGTTTGAGATTCGAACTTGATAGTGATCAGACATAAGGGATCGAATTTTTTTTTTGTTCTGTTTGTTCCATACTAAACTCAAAGAACAGAGAGGAAGAAAAATCTTTTTACAGAGCTCAAAAATTATTTAACAGCATGGTTTTATCATCACAGCAACTCAAACTAACTTGGTTATAGATAAATTATCTTTGAGTATGAAGAATAACTTGTTTACTCACAAGCGACAAGAAATCAAAACAGTTAAGCCTCGGAAAAATAGGAGTTGCTCACCTGTTTATACTTAGAACAGAGAAGATGGACAGAGAACTGAAATTGTTGAAACTGGAAATAGATTTAGTTGCCTAAACTTGCATGCTTGAATTTGCTAGGTTCTTTTCAACTGCTTCAGGTTTGGTTTTCAAACAATGTTTTCTAGTTTGCCTTTTTCTTTCTCAGTTTTACTTAGCTCGAATTGGAAATGAAAGCTGGTATAGGAAAAAGTAGCTTACGGGTTGATATATACATCAAGTCACAGGGTATCATTTTTTTGGTATGCAAAACAGTGTACAAGATGTACAAATTTTCAGAGATAATTTTAGTTTGGAGGCTGAGAGGATTCTTTTATACAATTCGAATAGACTTGGTTTGCTGCTAATAAATGGAGACATTAAATGCTATTTGTACCTTATGTTATTTTTTTATACTTATCCTATTTTTCTTATACTTGCCTGTCTAGATTTTCACTTACATATTTACTTTTGCTTTTAAATCTTATCTTTGCACATTTTCTTCTTACCAGCCTACATGCTTACTTTCCTAACAAGTTACTGTATTTGAAAGTGCAGATTTTTATTTTGAATGCAAATGAATGTTATCCCTAACATGTGATTTGATTATTTATAGTGTATTGGTTTTACAATTTACAAACAATAAAATTTAACTTGTGTATATTTTCTTTGCTTTGTCATATTATTTTATAATATGAATGAATTCTATTTCTAATATGTTGTTATAATTTTAGCTAATATATTTACTTTATATCCTACAATATAGCTTATTTATATTTATTTTTCTAGCTTAAATTTTTTTATTATAATTTATCTTATATTTATTTAGAAACCCAAATTATTATTAAACCATTTATTTAAGATTTTATTTCAAATCAAATATATACATATATTATTTCAAATTTACTCACATATGCTCAATACACATATATTCACATATATACAATAACTTAAATTTTTAAACGATTCAACATAGGATTTATTTTAATCCGGGGAAACTCGCATCACCTCATCAATTAATTTCACAATTTTAATTAAAAAAATTAATAAATTATCATTTTAAATATTTATAAATTTTGGGGTCGTTACATTGATAATTAATTCCATAACGAAAAGAGTAAATGTATTCATTTGAATATAAAATTGCCATTGGGTAGGGATTGTTAAGTAACAACATTAATGCAAGGTAAGTGATGCTAAATTAAAGTCAATAATAATGAATAGTGACTAATTCAAAATTTGTAACATATTTCCCTTTTAGTTATTACTTTACCTGCTTCTAGTATTAATTTCTCAGTTAATCCACATTATTAAAGTAACGCTTTTAATAAATATGACCCTATGATTACTCAACATTTAATGAACGTTATTTCATTTCCCATTAGTGTACCTTCATTTATTTTATTATCACTTATTACAAATTCAAATTCCATTAACAAATAAGCAGGTAATTTAAAATATATGTTACAAATTTTGAATTAGTCACTATTCATTATTATTGACTTTAATTTAGCATCACTTACCTTGCATTAACGTTGTTACTTAACAATCCCTACCCAATTGCAATTTTATATTCAAATGAATACATTTACTCTTTTTGTTATGGAATTAATTATCAATAAGGCACATCTAATTATCATTATTGATTTTACATAATTTCCATTAACTGTACATTCAATTACTATTCAATGTATATTTATTCATTAATCAATTCGATATATACGTTTGTTTCCTTCTATTTGATTTATAACCTAGTGTACATTTACCTAAATTCTATTTCAATTACATTCATTAATGGGTGTTGCATTGAAATCTAATTTATTAGCTTATATCACATTATTACCATTAATTACAATTGGCTTACCAATTTTTATTCAATACCATAAATAAATAACATATTATTCAATACTTACTCTTGTTTCTCATATTCTATTTAAAAATCAAATCATAACATTTACATTATTTTATTGAATTGGAATTTCATTTTAATTTTTTTTTTAGTTAACTTTTAATTACAATTGCTACATCTAATTCCTAACATTCATTTTACTATAAATTATGGAAATTATGACAAACTTAGTTAACGAAATTCACGGGTCATTACACTCTGCCCCACTAAAAGCTTTTCGTCCCCGAAAAGGAAAAAGAAGGGAGAAGGAAGAATTAGATAAACAATACATCTTATTCAAAATATTAACTTATAAACACTAATTTACAAAATTTATTACTTTATATAAAATATACCCATTTTAATCATTATATCTTTTTATACTTAAATGAATAAAGTTTTGGAAAAACAATTCAAAATAATTTTCTAAGTCCAAAAATTTCGAAAAATTTCGGCGGAGTCTCCCTTGTACGGAGAGGCTCGGGAGAAAATATAATATTAAATATAGCAAAATATCACTTATAATATCCAAAATTTAATATCCCAATACAGGAAAACAATATAATAGCGCTATAAACCGTAATCCGAAAACGTACCTATTTGTCGGGCAATTAACGCTTATTTATGGAACCAAAAGCAGTAGCAATTTGCTTCCATAACCTACATTTCACTTATATAATCTAAAAGGGTTAATAATTATATAAAATGAAATATTTGGAGTTGCTTAAATCAATAACAACAATCAACATAGCAACCATCACTTGCAACGAGCAAACAACCATCACATAAGTCAACACACATCAATCATTCATTCATATCAAACACAATAAATAGTTGTTCGGGTTTAAAACTTCAAATTGTATGAAATGAAAATAAACTACTAAGTGTACCCTTTTACTCAACAGTCTTAGGCGAACTGAATAGATTATTTATTCATCCAAACAATTGTAAAGTATCCTTGCCCAAACAACCATAAATTAAACAAACAACAAATTCAAACAATAGATCAAGTTCATTATCATCAATTTCATTCCATATATTGTTGCTTGATTTCCTCTTCATTCAATTTATACTCATCTTTATTTAATTTATTCACATCATGTCAATTCTCTTCTTATTGCATTATATTTATTCATTCATGACTTGATTTCATTCAATTATTAATAATATTCATGTTAAGTTCAGTTACTTGGCATAACAATTATAACCTTAATTCTTATTAATAAGAGCAATTTACAGAACATTTCCATTACATAAGTTTACTTGTACAATTTACTATACATTTCCTTATTAAACATTTTCAACTTTTTATAAATTTTTGGTAAGTTATATTTATGCTTTTAAAGAATGAAATTGAAAGTTATACAAGTTTTCTCATTTCTTTTAATTAATTTAATGCTCAATAAACATATCTTAGGTTACATATTTCGGCTTTTCTTTTAATTTTATTTATAACCTAGCATTAAATCCTTATTTTAAATTAGAGGTTCCACTTATTAATTAGTTCCATTCCATTTCACTACACTAATTGAAACTATTAATTAACGGAAACTTAAGAACTAAATACCGGGTTAAATTTTAAATCTTTTTAAAATAATAGATAATGCATATACTTACCGTTTATATATCCAATTATATTTAAAACAATTTAAAATATTTATTTGTTTATCAAAAATAAATCTGTAGTAAAACTACTACAATGGTCTTCCCACTTCGAAACTCGAAAATGAACGTCGATGATGCGTGCACTCATCACCGAAATTATTTTCCAGCGACAGAGAGGGGAGTACAGAACTTATCTCTTTCCAAAATTTTCTTTAAAACAATTCTTTCAAATTATGTTGAAATATTTATATCAGAAAATACTTCTAACAATATTATTATTATATTCCAAAATCAATTGAAAGAAATCTTCAAAAACCCCGGAACTTAAGCTCTAAATTTCCAATTTTCATTTATTTTATTTTCAACTTAGTTTCAACTATTATTTATTTTTCATTACCTAACACCCAATCTATAGCAACCAAATATATATCTTTATAAAATATTTTTATATATAGAAAATATAATAGGCAAAGTTATTTCATTCACCTATATTAAAACAAATATTATGTCGGTCTGTCCTATTAAGTGTTTAGAAATCCCTATTGATGTCATAGCATCCCATGCACCAACCATAATTTATAAATACAAAACGGAACAGATTAACACAATATTAAAACATTTTTATAACACTAACAAATACGCTCTCTCATATATATACGCTCAACGACTTCTATAGGGTATTACTACCCTATTAATAAAGAGCCAGACCCCACAAAGCTAAGGTTTATCGCTAAACCAAAGCTCTGATACCAAATGTAACGACCCTCCTTTATGTACCCAAACTTAAGTGTAAGATAAAGGTTGAATTTGGAACTTATCCATTTAATTTGAAACTTATTAGGATAAAATGGGATTCAATTTATAATGAGGGTTTATTTTAAGAAATCGAAATAAATTCTTCAATGAGAGAATTAAGCTACTTTAAACTGAGACGGGAATTTGTTTAAAGAATTACAGATTAATTAGTAAATTTTATAAGATGAAATTAATACTAACCCTATTTAGATTATGATAGTTGGCTAATCTATAGAATAGGAAGCTATATTTATTTATTTAATTAGAAAATTTAATTACTTTCTTTGAAATTATTGTGAATAAATGAAATATAACAGTTAAATGTTAACGTTGAAGGAAGTATAGACGAAATCTAAGAAAATAAATGTAAACAATAGTGAGCCAATGTAAATTGCATCTTTTTGATAATATTAGACTGAATAATAGAATGAAAGGTAATTAAATGAAATTTTGAAAATTTAATTTACAATTTCTAAATTCAATAAATTTGAGATAAACACGGAAATTGATAAATTTATCAATTTTTAAATTTACTTTTAATTTGGTTAAAACATTGTAATTTACTGAGCAATATAAAAGGGTTAAAAATTGGTAAATTATAAGATTTAAATTAAAAGTTGGATTTTATTAATTTATTTTTAATTTATTTAATTGATGGAAAATAGTCATTTTGGCCACTGACTCGGATTTTGATGAAATAAGTTTCATCAGATCCGTAACGGTGAATTATAATAGTGTTTCAAGTTTCGTAACAATCGGATTTGTCATTTGATCGTACGGACTCGAAACGCCTTGAAATAAATGCAAATTGAAATCAGTTTGAATTTTTTGATTTTAGCATAACTTCTTCATACGATGGAATTTGGACTTGAAACCTTTTCCATTGCGTTTAAAATATTTTAAAACACCTATTTTGATATATGGGTTTACCTAATTCCGTTCCGGAGACAGAACGGGCTTTTTGGACCAATTTGGCGTTAGCGCGTAAATCTATCTTATCCACCCATTCAAATGTCAACCCTACCTATATATATCCTGTTATAATCCCTAGTGTAATATCCCGGAAATTTTGACAATATCAATTTAATAATCTGTTGAATAATTAAATTGATATGGATAATCTTTGATAATAAGATTTGAATTTAATTTAATAATCTGATTAAATTAGTATTAATGGATGATTTTATCTTTTAAAAAGTTAATAAGATATTTTCTATTTGAATATATACATATTTATTTGTATATATTGTAAATAGAAGCTTTGGGAAAATTGGAAATTTATATTTAATTTAATCTGGACTTTTCAAAGATATTTAAATAAGTAATTTTATAGTTTTAAAATACTTTAAGTAAATATTTAATTGTTTAAGAGATATTTTAACTTAAGTTTAAATAAATAAGATTTACAAAATTGGTTTGTTTTATTTCTTTTTAAATATTTCTTGATAATATAATCTCTTGTTTAAATTATAAAATATGTTAATTTCAAATAACAAGTATAATGTATTATTTTTAATATGTATGAATTTTAATGCTAAAAGGAATTGTTATTTTAAATTGAATAAATAGTGTATGTAAATATATATAACTTAACTTTTAAATTGAATCTTAGGATTTAATTTTATTTAAATTTGAATTTAAAGTTGAAGTTCAAAAGAATATATATATATATTTAAATTGTTTGTATAAACTTATATTTATAAAATGTAATTAGCTTTTGTTTCTCTTTAATATATATAGATTAGTGTTTAAATAAACAAGAAAAAGGCTTTTTAAATAATTTTAAATTAAATAGAAATATGAGTAATTACTTAAATGACAAGTGTCTTTATCTAATGCTTTGTTTTAACATGTGTTAAGAAGTGGATTAATCTATGTGACAAGTGTCTTAATTAATTTCATTTTCTTTTATTTTATAAAATCAAAATTTACTTACATATATACATTTGCTTTTCTTCATTTGGTTCTTTCTATTCTTCTTTTTAAAATCAAGAGAAACTCAAATCTTTCTCTAAAACTAAAATCTGAAATCAGTACCACTTTTCAAAATAATCCTCTAATCTAAAATGCAAATCTGAAATCAGAAATCTAAATGCCTCAAACCAAATCAATCCCTATAATCTCATCTTCAAATCAAAACCCCTCAAGCTAAACAATCAAAAAAAAAACTGTCTGCAACATTCTTTTCAAACTGGAATCAAATCAAGTCTGTAGCCTGCTTGCATTCAATTTTCAACCTGGAAGCCAGCCTGCATGCAAGTTTCAGTAGCAATCACTCAAGTTTTAAATCAAAAGAGGCATGCAAGTCTAAGGTTTCAAAGAAAGGCATTCAGATTTTAAAGTTCAAAAACAGTTTCAAGATTTTCCAAATATAAGGCTTTGTTCACTCTCAATTAAGGTGAGTAACTTTTAAAATTTAAAAATAAAATTGGGTTGCATGCTAGTATAGTATAATATAAATGTATATTGCATAATTGAATGTCTGAAATGTTGTGCATGCTGTTTAAGTGCTTTGTTCAACCTTTGTTTTTAGATGAGTAGCATTTTGTTAAAAATTTCTTAAGTCTAAATTGGTTGTATGTCATTGCTATGTTCAATATTGTATTGTGTGATATATTTATGAGTTTATATTAGTGAATTGCTGAAGTATGATGTATGCATGTATTTGAATAAATGTAACTTCTCTGTTTTCCAGTTTTTGTTCTTGTTTTCATTTAAATTCAAAACCCATTGATTTTAGTCTCTGTAAACTTCAGTTTCAAATCGAACTTGTTTGATTTATTCAAATTTTAGTTTAAAAGGTATACTTAAGTTAATAGAAAACATTTAAATGACTCTGGAAAACAAATAACTGATAAAATCTAAAATAAGTAAAAATTTAAACTTCATAAATTATCGTTTCAGGGTTAGGATCTGAAACATCATGTAAAAATATGAATTTTTAAAACTAAAATCATAGTTTTTAGTATTGAATCAGAGGAGCAGTCCTAGTTGATCAGTGATGGGAGACTTGGGTTGCCTCTGGCGATCTAGTTGATCGGGGTGGTGGAGATTCTCACTGGAGATGCAGGAATGGTCGGAGGGTCTAGGAAAATTATCTAAGTGATGATCAAAACACTATGGAGATGATAGGGAATCATTTTTGTTTTTAAACCTAGTTTGAATAGGTTAGACTGAGATGATCGGGGTTACGTCTCTGGTGAACCGAGTGCTCCTATACTTTGGGAAGTGGAAGATTGGAGATGAGAGAAGGCATGGCAAGAAAATTAGCTTCTCTGATGGTCGGAGTCTCGATTTCGTGATGATGCCAGGTTTCGAAGTGGTTCCAGTTTTGGTCTTTATGCTCGATTTTGATTTTGCGAATGGATCAAAGATAGGATGGTCGTTTTCTGGTAGATGGATGAACGTCGACTTGTGGGGATACTCGGCGATGGTCGGAGTTGACGCTGGTGGATGTGCACGTGCACGCGATTGAAATAGCTGGGTGAAGTCTGGTTTGAACAGGAGAAGGCAACTCGAGTTTCTCGAGTTTTGATCGAGTGATGCTCGAAGGTTTTGGAGAGGCGACTCGAAGTAATTAGATGGTCTCAAGTATTTTTAGTGGTTGCCAGGTTTTGAAAAAAACCCTGTCTGTTTAAATTTAACTGAACTTAAATTTATAAGAAAGATTAAAACTGAGGGTTAAATCAAAGTTTTAATATTTGGAGTAAGGTTTAGTTTTGAATTTTAGATGGAGAAATAAATAAGTTTTATACATTTATATATGAATTTGTTAGCACCTTTTAAACTTCTTTATAAATGAGTATTTCTTTCACTTGTAAATTAAAAGAGTTTTAGAAATGTTGTTTAAAATGTTGTAAAAGATAAATTAGTATTCATTTTAAATCTAGAATTTAAAATGAAATTTAAAAGTTAATTTGAAATGGATGTCTTCAAATGTATTTAAGAATGATAGTTTAACCTTTGATAATAAAATGTTTTATCTTAAAGTAATTAGAGATTTGTGTTCATTGAATTAATTAGGAAATTTAATGGATAATTAAATTGTTTGATTAATTAATTAAATAATTAAAGGTTTAAACTAATTTATTTATGATTAAGATAAATTAATTAGGAATGATTAATTTATAATTGAGGGTTATAAATTAGAGTATTAATTAATGGTTAAGAATTAATTAATAGAGTAATTAAATATTAATTTAGTTATGGTTAACACTTAATTAATTTAGTAATTAGGGATTAATAAATTGGTTATTAAGATTTATTAATTTAGAATTAATAATAATTAATATTAGTTAATTAATTAAGGAAAGTAATTAAATAATTGTTAATGAAAGTCATTAACTATGGATTATTAAATAATTAATTAATGTGATTAATATTAATAATTAATTAGATTAATTAATTTAAAGATAATCAATATTAGAATTTGTTTTAAATGGAATTACTTATTGGAAGTAATTAAGAATTAATTACTTATTGTAATTAATTGAAGTTAATTTGATTTAGTTAAATTAATTAATTAAGTTTAATTAATTTAGAATAATCAAGAGATGATTTGATAATAATTACTTTATGTAATTATTAAGGTGTGATTATTTAGGGAAGTTAATAATAAATAATTACTGGATGTAATTAGTTGAATAAATGATTTTATTAATAGAAGTAATTTGAGTTAATTACTTTGAATAATTAATCAAGGGATTAATTAAGAAATTAATTAAGGAGTAATTAATTTAGTTAATGAAAGTAATTAAGGGTAATTAATTACTGATTGAAGATTAATCAAGGGTGATTAATAAATGTTGTTTAATTAAAGGTTAATTACTTAATGTAATTAATTTAATTAAGTAATTAATAATTAAGTTGTAATTAAGGATCATTAATTGATATAGTTAATGATGTAATTAAGATTGATTAATTAAGTAATAATTAATAAATGAAGTGATTAATCAATGTAATTAATTAAGGATTAATGTAATTAATTATAGTTGATTAACTTAATTAATTTTAGTTAATTAATTAATGATGTAATTAAAGGTTAATTACTATAAGTGGTTAAGGATAATTAATTTGAGAAATTAATTGAAATAAATTACTTGGATGTAATTTAAAGATAATTAATCAAGATGATTAATTAAAATGAATTATTAAAGGATAATTAATTAATTTGTAATGGTTAAGTAAGAAGGATTTATAAAATGAAGTAATTAATTTAATTCACTTTAAATTAATTAGAGATGATATAAATCATTACTTATGGATGGATGATAATACTGAATGCTTTGCATTTGATTGATATCTCTAATGAGATATATGCTGTGTGATATGGATGTTAGTTGAATTGTATGGATTATCTGATAATGTTGATTATTTGTTGGGAATTATCTTTCTTTGTGTATAAAGATAATGAATTGAATTGTTTTAACCTTTAAAACAACTTGGCCTTAAAAGATACGCTTTGGATTTCGATGAGACCGGGATCGGGTTTCCGTATACCGGATTTCCAGGTCTGGAGACCCGAATACCACATCGATCCAAATTAACGATAGGTCGTGAATCAAGTGAAGATGAAGATTCAGAGTGCAAGGGTTATTGTCGTTAACTCTGAGGGTGATTCCAAAACGAGTGTAACGAGATAATGCCTTCGGTATGGTTCGAACCCGGAACGAACTTGTATGGATTGAATGCTTTCAGCACATCGTCAGGTGGACGATGAGCATTCTAAGTGATGTGTTCTTTTCTAAGGTAATCGTGACCTCAAGCCTCAAAAACCGGGAATGGCTAAAACAGGGGAGGTGCAGCAAGGTTAGTGGGTAGCACCCAAGTAGGACAAGGTTACCTCTGTCTAGATGTCCCTTTCTATTTTCGACTTAGTGGTGCGGTTGCTGATCCCAACCGTGAGGTATCTTGTGCGGGAATTATCCAGTAAGGGATGTTCCGACCTTGTGTTGCAGGGGATTGGGAGTGATCCTCGGTACGGTGATCTAGGCCACGTACTGTGACGGGCGGTACCCCGGTAGCCCTGCCATTGTATGGAATCCAAAATCCAATAAGTGCCAACGGACTTGATTGTATAACCCACTTTGTGGCTAGTATGCTGGAATTTAATAATGTAACAATTTCAGCTATTTCATATTTATTTGAAAACCCTAGACCCTATTATAATACAATCGAATTTCCTATCAAATGTTTTGGTTAGCGTAAGGTAAAAACTTACCCATGTTTATGTGTGGGAAGTCTTACGTGATACCTTTTCTTTCAAAAGGTTTTGAAGTTAAGCAAGTTTAACCTGTTACTCACACCAGACCCATGTCTGACCCAAGTTGTTTATTTCTGTTTTATAAACTCTTGGGTACTCAAATTTTTACGAGTAGCCAAGGGATTCAGGTTTAGCCTTGACGAATTGTGGAGGAGCAATGGAGCAGGAGGCTTCAGCGTTGTAGATATAGATAGTAGTTTCCGCTGTGTTGATCTTGTTTAGATCTTTGTTTTGTATTGAGATGTAATAACTAGACAGATGTTTATAACTGTCTAGTATATGATGTGTAATCTGTGTAACTCTGATAAGTGTTGTATATGATACTATGTAATATTTATGTGATATAATATATTTTGTTTCGTTTCGCTGTGAGATTCTGATGTGTTGTTATTCTTTCTTTCTCTTCTTTTCTCTTTTCTATCCCTTTCTTTCTTATTAGCGATACGACTTTCTATGGAGAGAAAGTCGTGGTCGTTACACCTAGCCTCCCTAATCTTCATTTGTCTGTACGTACAATTCATCTTCTTCTTTGCTCCTCATTCCAATGGCTGACAAAACATAATTCCCAAATTCCAAAATATAATTTCAAATAAAAAAATTAAAAAAATATTTTTTTTTGAGATCTACGCGCTTCGGGTCGCGCTTGGTGTAACGTCCCAGATTTTCGCGTTCGAAAATCGACATCCATACTTTACATCGTACTCGAATGTCGTAGATTCGAGCGTTCAAATCCGAGTCGCCGGAGCTTATAACAACATTAAGTAAACAACACAGCGGAAATAAAAGAATATAGATATACAATATCTGATACAATATCTAGATACAGTGATGATACAATGAATATCTATATACATCAGAGATATGATACAACAAATAGCAGCGGAAAAGAAAATGATAACATCAGCAGCGGATAATCTCCATCTTCAAAGCACCCATCCAGATATAGCTCGAACTCCCAATAACGAGGCACAAAGATAAGCAAGTGCAGTCTGATCCAAAGATTGAACTAGCTCCAGATAATCTACTAAATCTGAATATCTGAAAAACCAAACTCTAGACTGCTCGTGTAGAAAATTATGAGCACCCAGAGTTTAGGAAAGAAACAATAAACTCCGAATCAGTCATGGGACTGGTGTGAGCAACAAAAACAGTTTATCTTTAAAACAAATAGTAGAGAATTTTAAAGTCAATTCGCAATGCTTTTGGAAAATGAAACTACCATAAGACCTCCCACCACACACACAATGCAAACGCAGAATTGGAGGAGATTTCTTCTTATGATAGTCAAAGATGCTTACTACGCAAAAATCAAATCATTTGATATTATTACTAGTGCATAGTGCAGAAAACAATTTCGAAAGTAGAATATAAATCTTAGCCAGCATAGACATTTCGCACTTATGCCTACTATAGCTACCATGTTCAATAGCAGGTTACCACCACATTCCATGGCAGGTAATACAACTAAAACCGTACAGGGCTCGTATTGTTTTGTTTGGATTTCCAACAAATGGTCAGGCTAAGGAACTTCCTATTCCACGAAAGAAACGCCTCTGGTGGGACGTTCCAAGAACCAACTGTTCTCTGCCAAACAAGGCCGGCAACCCCTTTTCCCAAGGGATAAAAGAAACCTCAGATATGCCACCCCCGGTCCTTTGGGACCTTTATCCGAGCGCTCGATAACCAACATCACACATCATAAAGAAAGTGTATCCACATGAGTAAGTATCTGGGCTCCATACCATGATACTACCCTTTTCCAGAAGGAATGGTCATACCCTAGGGGAGCTACCCCTGAAAACCTTGCCGCGCAATTCCTGTTTCGACCATTACCGGGTTGTGAGGCTCGACGAAGTCTCGTCCACAAAGCTCCGCTTTTTCAAAAAGCCACGCTTTGGGTCAACAGATGATCAACCTATGATCACAAAGATAAATGATCAAACAAATGATCATATCACAAATGATCAAACACTGATCATCACACAACAACACTCAGCATGCCACATTACCAAATTGGGATATATCGCTGATAAATTTCAACTACATAACCTCTGAGCTCGTACGTCTCAAAGAAGGGTGTTAAGCTAAGAGAATAAATTCTCCGCCACCAAACAGAAATGTATTTGAAAGAAATCGGCTTTATATCTCAAAGTGTAATGTCAGACATACAATCCATACAAGTCTGTTCCGGGATCGAACAGAACCGAAGGCACTTCTCACGAAGCCCTTGCAAATCCGGATAATTTCCAATCACGTCCGGACTTCCTGTCACAAAAAGAGTGATATAAATCTCTATACCGGAGCAACTCAGTGCAGAGACATTCGACAGGTTGTCCTTTCATTTTCGAAAATATCCGGTCTTCATCACCGGTCTTCAAATGCTATCCATATACGACGTATCATTATTCGGAATGGGTTATACGACCCAAAGGTCCTTTCCCGGCTAACCCGAATAGTGAGCGCAATATTCAAAACATATGGATATTGGATTTCAATTAAGTCACAACTTAACAATTCCAAACTTTCTTTCAAATGGTTTAAACCAATTACCATTTCAAATCTTTTAAACAAAAAGATTCAATTCACAAAGTTCACTTAATTTCACAAAGATTCCTTCACAGATTTTCCAAATCGATTTCCATTTCAATTTGATTAATTCGTTAAATCTTTAAATCAAAGATTTAACTCATAGCTTTCAAAACAATTTCATTTCGAATGGTTTAAACAAATCATCATTTTAAATCTGTTAAAAATAAACAGATTTAATTCATAGCTTTCGAAAAGAATTCATTCATAACTTGGAAAACCATTTTTCAATTCGATCTTGAAATTCCTTTAATTAAACTGGAATTTCATTCCTTATATATATGAAAGCTTTTATCATTTGAAAACAAACAGTTTTCATTTCGGAAAATCTGATTCATTCATACGAGTTGAAATCCTTGGGTTAAATTCAAATTCCCAAATTAATACTTTAAAATGGTTTAATTCATACAAACACATTTATATCATCTTTAATCCCTAGTTTCGAATCATAGAATTTAATTTCAAAATCAATTGAATTCAAATTTAAATCAAATTATTTAAATCTTCAAAACTCGTTTAAGTTATTCAAGATAACTTTTATCTTTGAAATCCTATTTCAAAAAGCTTTTCACCTTTAAACCCAAATTTCCAATTTCAAAATCAATTGAAATTAAAAATTTCAATTTCAAAAACATCAAATTTACATTATCTGTGATTTAACCGATTTCCACGTGAAATCCATATTTGTGTGTGTAAAAGTGTAGTCCAGCGGTTTTAACACAATAGTGCAACACAATGAATCATCACAGATCAAAATACATAATATAGTTGATAAGCGATATAAACTATAACGTTTATCGTTCATGCACAGACCATAGATATATAAATATCACAGATAATAAATTACATCACAGATAATTCATCACAGATCACAACATAAATCAGGGTGTATCACAAAGCATCATATATCAGGGATATCAAACAATTCAATCATTTAGTCAAATCCAATCATCCATAAGTAAGGTCAATTTATTTACCTGATTAAATTAAATTAGATTAGACACTAATCCTGGTTTAATTAACATTAATAAATTACAACCCATTTTAATTTATTATCCTTTAGTCATTAATTAATCAACCTTAATTAATAAATCAATCAACCTTTAATCATTAAATAATTAACCTTTAATTATTTAACCCACCATTAAATCAATTATTGTGACGACCCGACTTTTTCTCCACAGAAAAAGTCGTATCGTCATGAAGAAAGAAAGGGATAGAAGAAGAAAAGAAAGAAAAGAAGAAAGAACAACAACATCAGAAACTCACAGCGGAACGAATGAAATATAATATATCATATAAAATATTACATAGTATCATATACATCAGAGTTACACAACTTATACAACACATATTAGACAGTTATAAACATCTGTCTAATTCATACAACTCAAGTATCACAGATACAGACACAACATATACACAGCGGAATCCTCATATATCTACACGGTGAAGCCTCCTGCTCCAAATCTCCTCCAGAATTCGTCAAAGCTAACCTGAATCCCTCGACTACTCAATACAATATTGAGTACCCAAGAGTTTAATAAAACAGAAAATAAACACTTGGGTCAGACATGGGTCTGGTGTGAGTAAACGGTTAGATTGCTTAACTTTGAAAACTTTTGAAAACAACAGTATCACGTAAGACTCCCCACAAATAAACATGGGTAAGTTTTTACCTTACGCTAACTAAAACGTTTGATAGGAAATCTGATTGTATTATAATAGGGTCTAGGGTTTTCAAGTAAAATACAGAAATAGCTGAAATGCTTACATCTCACATTCCAACATAGTTGGGCACAACTAATACGTACGGCACTTATTGGAGTTTGGATTCCATACAATGGCCGGGCTACTGGGGTACCGCCCGTCACAGTACGTGGCCTAGATCACCGTACCGAGGAGTACGCCCGCTCCCCTGCAACACAAAGCCGGAACCATCCCTTACTGGATAATCCCGAACAAGACAATCCCGTAGTTGGCGCGACCAACCACACACTAAGCCGAATAAAAGAAAAGGGACCTCTAGACAGGGATCTATCTTGCTCTCAGTGGGTGCTACCCACGAAACCTTGCTGCACCTCCCCTGTTTTAGCCATTCCCGGTTGATGAGGCTTGAGGTTACGATTACCTTTAATCAGAACATATCACTTAGAATGCTCATCGTCCGCCTGACGATGTGCTGAAAGCATTCAATCCATATAAGTTCGTTCCGGGTTCGAATGAAACCGAAGGCATTATCTCGTTACACTCGTTTTGGAATCACCCTCAGAGTTAACGACAATAACCCTTGCACTCTGAATCTTCATCTTCACTTGAGATTCACGACCTATCGTTAATTTGGATCGATGTGGTATTCGGGTCTCCAGACCTGGAATACCGGTATACGGAAACCCGATCCCGGTCTCATCGAAATCCAAAACGTATCTTTTAAGGCCAAGTTGTTTAAAGGTTTAAACATTTCAATTCTTATCTATACTACACACAGATAGATAATTTACAATAGATAATCCATATTATCATCCAAACAGATAATTCATATTATCATTTCAATCCAACCAAACATCTATATCATAGATCAGCACATCTCTTATCAGAGATATCAACATTCATCTCACAAAGCAGCATATATCATATATATATCAGAGACATACAAATCATCCAATATCAACCAATCACCCAATATCAAACATCCAGTATTAATCAATTATCTAAACAGAATTGATTTACTCTAATCAATTTAATTAACCTTTAATTAAATTAATTACTATCACTTGGATTATCTTAATCCTACTTACTAACATTAATTAATTACAAATTAATTAATTAATCATCTCTTAATGATCTTCCTGAATTAATCTTCCTTGATTAATTATACTTTAATTACATTCAAGTAATTATCCTTAACCATATACAGTAATTAACCTTTAATTAATTACAATAATTAATGATCCTTCATTAATTAATTAACTATAATTAATTATATTAATCATCAATTAATTACAATTAATTAATCATACTTAAATTAATTACTTTTATTAATCAACCTTGATTAATTCATTAATTAAATAATCCTTATTAATTAATTAACCTTTTAATTAATTAATTAATTTTAATCAACCACTTCATTAATTAGTCTTAATTAATCATAAACAGTAATTAACAATTTGTAATTACTTATCTTAATTAATTAACCCTTAATTAATTTTATTAATTAATTACTCTTTAATCACTTATGATTGATTAATTAATCTTAATTAATCAACCCTTAATTACATCATTTATTATATAAATTAATGATCCTTAATTAATTTCTTAATTAATTACTCTCTTTTAATTAATCACCTTAACTAGTAATTAATCACATTATTAATTAACCTTAATCTTTTAATTAATTAATTACTCTTTAATTAATTAATCTTCAAATTAATTATATTAATTATCCTTTAATTAATAGCATCAAGTGATTAACCCTAAATCAATTACATTTAATTACTTCCATAATTAATTTCTCTTTTCTTAATTACATTTAGTAATTATCCATTAATTACTTTACTAAGTAATTATACTTAATTAATCATAAATGATTATCTTTTATTAATTAGCCTTATTAATTAACCTAAATTTAATTACATTAATTAATTAATCAATAAAACATCACTTAATCTTTAATTAATTCATTTACCATCCACTAATTACTTTATTAAGTAATTATTCTTAATTACAAATAGTAATTAAACTTTAATTTATTTTATTAATTTACTATTCTTAATTAATCTTAACTTAACTAATTAAGAATAAATTCTTTATTTATTTTAATTACTTATTCCAATTATTAACTTTATTAAAACCAATTTAGAAACCAATTATATATTTGAAATAAAAAATTTTACTTAAGAAACAAACAATTTAAACATTAAATTTTGATATATTTAAAATCTTTAAAAACCCTGTTAAAACATGTTTAATAAATTAAACAGATATTTATCTTTGAAATCTTAATTATTATATCCTATAAATTTATTCATTCAAAATAAAACTTGAAATCTATTTTAAAACATTTCTTTATAATTTATTTGAATATAACTTTAACTTGAAAACTTGTTTTTACTTTGCTTTTAAACTCGAAAACATTTGTAAATTAAACTCTCAAATTAATAAATGTTGTTTAATTAAAGGTTAATTACTTAATGTAATTAATTTAATTAAGTAATTAATAATTAAGTTGTAATTAAGGATCATTAATTAATATAATTAATGATGTAATTGAGATTGGTTAATTAAGTAAATAATAAGATAATTACTGGAAGTAATTAGTTGAATAAATGATTTTATTAATAGAAGTAAGTTTGGAATCTACTGATATTGTGAAGTAGAGTTGTGTTTGGATCTCGTATGTGTTCTGATTTGGATAAGTATTTGGTCTTCTGAATTGAATTGTCAGTTTGGATAACTGGAATTCATTGTGTTTTACGTATCTCTGAGGGAGTACGTGTTTGATCTATCTTTGGTTTGGAATCTGCAGTTCTGGAGGTTTGATTGTTGAGTCAGACTCGTCTATAGTCTGATATTCTGTATAGTTCTGTAGATCTAGATGAGTAGGAGATCTATAGCTTAGTAGTTTAGATTGTTTGTAGAGCGAGTATCCCGGTATATATATATACTTGGGGAAACTCGAGGAATTTTATCTAGAATTTAGTCTAGATAGTTAGAATTGTATGGATTGAATGCTTTCAGCACATCGTCAGGTGGACGATGAGCATTCTAAGTGATGTGTTCTTTTCTAAGGTAATCGTGACCTCAAGCCTCACAAACCGGGAATGGCTAAAACAGGGGAGGTGCAGCAAGGTTAGTGGGTAGCACCCAAGTAGGACAAGGTTACCTCTGTCTAGATGTCCCTTTCTATTTTCGACTTAGTGGTGCGGTTGCTGATCCCAACCGTGAGGTATCTTGTGCGGGAATTATCCAGTAAGGGATGTTCCGACCTTGTGTTGCAGGGGATTGGGAGTGATCCTCGGTACGATGATCTAGGCCACGTACTGTGATGGGCGGTACCCCGGTAGCCCTGCCATTGTATGGAATCCAATTTCCAATAAGTGATAACGGACTTGATTGTATAACCCACTTTGTTGGCTAGTATGCTGGAATTTAATAATGTAACAATTTCAGCTATTTCATATTTATTTGAAAACCCTAGACCCTATTATAATACAATCGAATTTCCTATCAAATGTTTTGGTTAGCGTAAGGTAAAAACTTACCCATGTTTATTTGTGGGGAGTCTTACGTGATACCTTTTCTTTCAAAAAGGTTTTGAAGTTAAACAAGTTTAACCTGTTACTCACACCAGACCCATGTCTGACCCAAGTTGTTTATTTCTGTTTTATAAACTCTTGGGTACTCAAATTTTTACGAGTAGCCAAGGGATTCAGGTTAGCCTTGACGAATTGTGGAGGAGCAATGGAGCAGGAGGCTTCAGCGTTGTAGATATAGATAGTAGTTTCCGCTGTGTTGATCTTGTTTAGATCTTTGTTTTGTATTGAGTTGTAATAACTAGACAGATGTTTATAACTGTCTAGTATATGATGTGTAATCTGTGTAACTCTGATAAGTGTTTTATATGATACTATGTAATATTTATGTGATATATTATATTTTGTTCGTTTCCGCTGTGAGTATCTGTTGTTGTTTTCTTTTCTCTTCTTCTCTTTTCTACTTCTCACCCCTTTCTTTCTTATTAACGATGCGACTTTCTGTGGAGAGAAAGTCGTGGTCGTTACGATGAGCATTCTAAGTGATATGTTCTAGTTAAAGGTAATCGTAACCTCAAGCCTCATCAACCGGGAATGGCTAAAACAGGGGAGGTGCAGCAAGGTTTCATGGGTAGCACCCACTGAGAGCAAGATAGATCCCTGTCTAGAGGTCCCTTTTCTTTTATTCGGCTTAGTGTGTGGTTGGTCGCGCCAACTACGGGATTGTCTTGTTCGGGATTATCCAGTAATGGATGGTTCCGGCTTTGTGTTGCAGGGGAGCGGGCGTACTCCTCGGTACGGTGATCTAGGCCACGTACTGTGACGGGCGGTACCCCAGTAGCCCGGCCATTGTATGGAATCCAAACTCCAATAAGTGCCGTACGTATTAGTTGTGCCCAACTATGTTGGAATGTGAGATGTAAGCATTTCAGCTATTTCTGTATTTTACTTGAAAACCCTAGACCCTATTATAATACAATCAGATTTCCTATCAAACGTTTTAGTTAGCGTAAGGTAAAAACTTACCCATGTTTATTTGTGGGGAGTCTTACGTGATACTTTTGTTTTCAAAAGTTTTCAAAGTTAAGCAATCTAACCGTTTACTCACACCAGACCCATGTCTGACCCAAGTGTTTATTTTCTGTTTTATTAAACTCTTGGGTACTCAATATTGTATTGAGTAGTCGAGGGATTCAGGTTAGCTTTGACGAATTCTGGAGGAGATTTGGAGCAGGAGGCTTCACCGTGTAGATATATGAGGATTCCGCTGTGTATATGTTGTGTCTGTATCTGTGATACTTGAGTTGTATGAATTAGACAGATGTTTATAACTGTCTAATATGTGTTGTATAAGTTGTGTAACTCTGATGTATATGATACTATGTAATATTTTATATGATATATTATATTTCATTCGTTCCGCTGTGAGTTTCTGATGTTGTTGTTCTTTCTTCTTTTCTTTCTTTTCTTCTTCTATCCCTTTCTTTCTTCATGACGATACGACTTTTTCTGTGGAGAAAAAGTCGGGTCGTCACAGTTGGTATCAGAGCATAGGTTGAGCGAATGCCTAAGCTTTTGGTTAAGTGAATATCAGAACACTAGGTTGAGTGAATACCTAGGTTCGGAAGGATTGTTCATTAAAGATTGGATCTGTAGCAACCTGTTGAGTCTGAGTATATATATACGAGAGCGCGTATTTGTTAGTTATATAAAATGGTTTTATATTGTGTTAATTGATCGGTTGAGTGGTATATGGATTCTGGTCAATACGAGTAGCTAACGTTATTGATAGGGATCTCTAAACACTTGGACCAGGCCAACGGACACAATATTGTTTTAAAAAGGTAGATGAAATAATTTTACCCAGATATATTTTCTATATATAAAAAGTATCATTTTAAATGTATATGGTATTTGTAATGATTGGTTGAGATGATAATAATTTATCATCTAGGATTAGGAGTCTGAGTGTTGAGGTTGGAAGTGTATCTGTCGAGACTGTAGACCTAATACCGTCTCGAGTAAGCTTTGTTGTGGTGTAAGGATTTCACCAATCTCTGAAGAAAGCCTGTTAAGGTTCGGAGTTTATCTTTGAAGTTGGATGAATAGAGTAGATCTATTGGATGAGCTGAAGCGAGTTATAGTATCTTGGTAACTTCAAGAAGTAGTAGCTGTTTGGTAAGACGCAGTATCTATGGATGTTCCCGAAGGAGATTTTCTTTTTGGAACAAGATTAAGAAGGTATTGGAGGAACAGTTGATGTCTACCGCAGGAAAGACTCGACTGTATAGGAATTCTCTGATATCAAGTAAGAGAGTTTTGTCTATTTTGAAGTATGGGACTAAGGTCGATTAGTTGTTCTTCGGACATGGTCTCATTGTTCCCTTAAAAAGAGTAAGTTATTGGCGATTGGTTTGGAGCCCGAGTTTCTTTTGGATGTCTGCCATCTCGGAGGTCCGTTGTGAGGTTTTGTTGATGGTTTTAGTTTTGAGGAGCCTTTGGATTAGAAGTCTTTGGTTAGCTGTGATAGCAGTGCAGCTTGAAGTGTTCGGTGTGCTGACGAGGAGGTCTTTGGCTTAGCAGTGTCCTAGAGATAGAGTTTGGAAGCAGCAGTATGGTCCGTTTCTTCGATGGTTCCGGAATCTTTGTGGTTCTTCTATCAGCAGTCCGGGCAGATGGAGAATGCTTTCTTAAAGGGTTAACCTTGTTTGGAAAAGTTTAAGGCTGTTTTAATTGGTAAAGAGAGAACAGTTTCTTTGGAATCCGAACTAGGTAAGATCGCAAAAGTGACTTGCGATTAGTTTGGGAATTTATCTTGGGCAATCTTTTGTTTGAGATTGAGGTTTCTCATATGGAAGTAGGAGCTACTGAAGTAGTCAGAATTTTTCCGGATGTCTTCGAAGAAGTAGAACTTTGTCTTCATCTGGAGTTGAGTTCCGTATCGACTTGATTCCAGAAGCGATACCGGTGGTTATTCTGGTAGTAGGATGGTTCCTAGAAAGAAGAGTTGGTGTAGCAGCTCAGAAATTTTTAAAATGGATTGGTCATATCTAGTTTTCAAGTTTGGATTTCAGCAGATTTTGGAAAGTTCATATTGTTGATAAGATTTAGAAATCATTTTGTTCTTGGTCCAGAATTGTTTCAAGAAGCATCAGCGAAGGTTAAGTTGATCAGGAAGAGATGAGGTAGCTCGGGATCGTCTGGTGAGCTATGCAGATATGAGTCAGAGTTTGGAATTCGGAGTTGGACATTGGAAACTGTTTAAATTTTCCTTGATTATAAGAGCTATAAGATTTGGTAAGTCTGGAAGCTAGCTCTAAAATATTTTGGAATTTTCTTGTGTTCCTGAGAGGAGTAATTCTTTGTCTACAGGGTTGAATGGCCAGTTTGGATATCTGGAATTCGTTGTATTTCACGTATCTCTGAGGGAGTACGTGTAGGATTCATCGTTGGTTGTGGAATCTGTAGTTCAGCTGGATTTGGAAGTTGAGTTGGACTTGAGTGTGATCTGATATTTTGTTCAGAATTGGTGAATCTAGAGATGAGAGGAGCTCTGGATTATGGTGGTGTAGTTTGTTTAGCATCTGTAGAGCGAGTCTACCGGTGATTTATACTCGGGGAAACTCGAGATAGTATTATGAAGTCTATTCTGATTTATGTCAGAATAGTTAGTTAGATTAGATTGTTTGATTGGTTGCTTTGATTGATAGGAATTGAATGATAGGTTTGTGTTTAAAATTAAAAATCTTTGCTGGGTTATTAAATTAACTTTGCTTTTAATTTCGGGGACGAAATTATTTTAAGGGGGGAGGAATGTGATATCCCGGGTTTTTTAGCAATATAAATTTAATAATCTGTATTGATAATTTAATTGATTTGATAATTATCCTATATAATTTTAGTTTAAATTGGTAATTTAATCAATATTTAATCTGGCAATATTGATCAATATCCTTTTAATAATTTAAAATGGATAAAATTTATCTTTGAAATCTAATAAAATTTATTCTATTTATAATATATATATTTGATATATATTGTGAATGGAAATATCTTTTGTTTTGTTTTAAAGATTAATTTTCAAATTTGTAATATATATGTATGAATTGTGATTTAAAGCTTTGTTTTAAAATTAATATTTTTCAAAAGAATGAAGAAACCTGGCATTTGATTTCAGTTCAAATCGTTCAAAACATTTTTACTGTCTCTATTCTTTTCTTCTTATAAACTAAAAAACTGAAAACAAAAGAAAGTAAAATAGCCTGATTTCATCTTCAACCTGAGATCAAGCAAGCTAGCAACTCAAGTAGCAGTTTCTAATTCAACTTCAACTAAACAAGGTTCCAGATTTCAACTATTAACAAGCATGCAAGTATTCAAATTTCAACAGCAAGAAATTTAAAACAATTCAGATATTCAAAGCCTGGAACATGCTCTGTTTTGGTCTCTGGAATTCAAATGGTGAGTAAACATTTTAAAAAAAAAACAGTTTTATAAACCTGTGGTTAAAAGTTGATGCATGTGATAGATTGTGCTGTGATGATGTATATATGTTTATATGTATATTGTTTATGAATGCATGTTGGAATTGTGAAATGTCTGAAGATATAAGTGCCTGTATAAATTCATCTTTTCAGTTTTATTTACAGGATTTGTTTTTCTTAAGAAAAATCAAATCTCCAAATAGAATCAATATTAGATTTTGATGTTTAAATGAAAGTGGTGTGTTAAAGTATGATAATGGTTATAAAAATAGTTCTAGGATTTTATAATCTGAAATTACTTCAAATTTTGAAGAAATACAGTGGAAATCAGAAATTGTCGAAAAATCAACCAATCTAATTTCTGGTATAAATTGCATGAATGAATTCGTGATTGTAAATCACGATTTTTAATATACATTAAGTGATTTTTAGTTCGATAATCACTGAGAATTTCTGGGATGATCGGGATTTGGAAATTTGCCAAATTCCGGTGATGGACATGATCGAGCTGGTTGATGTTTGTTCTGAAGGAAGATGGTAGCTCGGCGATCAAGGGAAAAATGGTCGCTAGATTTTTCATGAGACGTGGAGGCCGGAAATAGGTGAAGTAGGGTTTTGGTTCCTGTTTTTGTCGAGGAGAATGTCGAGCTTTGTTCGACGACGGTGACGCATCGGGCCGGGTCGCGATGGGGGAAAACGAAGCATGGTTTCGTGATGAAGGTCTGGATGTGGCGGCGAGGTTACTCGTGGTCGTAGGCGGCGGCGCGAGAGGAATTTGATGATTCGGTTGGTTCCAGAGAAGAGCTCAATTTGCTCGATTTTGTTTGTCGGCAAAATTGTCGAAGCTGGGTGGTCAGGGGTGTTGGACTGGTCGCCGACGATGTGCTGGAGGGAGCGATGTTGGTCGGAAGTCACTCTGATGAACGTGCACGTGCACGTGTGCACGTTTGGGGTGTCTGTTTCGATTTCGTTGGGGAAGACGAAGGCGACTCGGGGAAGTCTCATGAAGTCTGCTAGTCGACTCGAAGTTGTGGAGTACGAGAGTTTTTCTCGCGAGTGACTCGGGGTTTTAGTGATGTTTGCTCGGGTTGTTCTGGGTTTTTTTTTAAAAATGTTTACTCACCATTTGAATTCCAGAGACCAAAACAGAGCATGTTCCAGGCTTTGAATATCTGAATTGTTTTAAATTTCTTGCTGTTGAAATTTGAATACTTGCATGCTTGTTAATAGTTGAAATCTGGAACCTTGTTTAGTTGAAGTTGAATTAGAAACTGCTACTTGAGTTGCTAGCTTGCTTGATCTCAGGTTGAAGATGAAATCAGGCTATTTTACTTTCTTTTGTTTTCAGTTTTTTAGTTTATAAGAAGAAAAGAATAGAGACAGTAAAAATGTTTTGAACGATTTGAACTGAAATCAAATGCCAGGTTTTGTAACGATCCCCCTTTTTGACCGCCTCCAGTCGGTAATTAAACCAACTCGAAACGTTCAAAAAGACGAATTGTTATTTAGTTTATAAGGTTTAAACAGAATCAGCCACAGAAACACAGATAATAACAATCAATTAAAACAAATGAGATTTTATTTCATTACTATAAATCTTTTATATACATCAGAGTTTTATACAATTTAATACTGATACAGCGGAATATCTAAAAATACAATTTTCTTCTGAACTAAAAATGATTCTTTACTCTCTCTCTCTAACTTCGCTGCTCGAAAATCTTCAAGCTGTAAAAATACTCGGTCTGACCCGAGTATTATATTCAAAAGAAAATAATACACAGGTCAGTCTAATTCAAACCAATTTATTAGTGCATATAGGCAGTAATAATCAAATAGACGACAGTCACAATAATTCTCGTCTATCCGACTCTTTCAACAAAGAAATCGGATAACGAAAATATAACACTTAACAGTGTTAAACAATAAATCAGCAGATTTAAATCATCAACAGAGATAAACAGTGTTATTGGCTGTCGTACACGCACGCGTGCACGGCCTCGCCAATACAACATAAAAGATCAATGCATCACGACGCAAAGAAAGATCAATTCGAAACTGTCGAGTTTGGGTGGCTGCAGTGCACGCACGCGTGCACTGCCTCGCCAACACCGCATATAAAGCCACCACAAAGAATCAAGGGTAAAACTGCAACAAGGTTTCAGTCACGTGAAGATCAACAGCATGTAACCAGACTGCACATTATAGTGCCAGCCTAAGTGGAAGGCCACTAAGTCAAACAGTGGACAAAAACTCAACAAAGCAACTCAAGCTCGAAATGGACCCAGACTCAAACAAATATACTGTGATAATATGGTTGCAGTGAATCAAGCAACACGACCAATTCCAGCTACTATATGACTACATGCATAAGGTCAAGCAGTCAAGTAAAGTCAATGCTAACAGTTCAGGTAACCAAGTCAGAAGATGGCAACTCCAAATGAACCAGAAATAAATCAAACTTATGATCATGTATAAGTCTACATGTATGGTGTCAGGTGAAACAAACTAATATCAACAACATTTGAAATGAATGCAGACAGTGGTCCAGCATGATAAATGCCAAATGCACAACAGTGAATGAATGAAGTGATATAGCATTTGTGACAAAGATAGGATCAAGTGCATATCTGTTACTTGTTGAAACAGTCAAACAAATCAAACCAGATGCAAAACCGAGGTTTCAAAAATGATCAACAGGTAAAACTCACCCTGCACACATTAAAATAAAATGAACCTGGAACTCCCAAAACAGCTAGTCAACTACTAGTGAACAGTAAGATGTAAGGCCCAAATACTACATGAAACCAATGCAGTGATGTTCAGGTAGAACACATATAGGGGATGCAACTGCGAAACTGGGCAATGCAACTAAAAAAAATGAATGAAATGCAACTGCAAGTCCAAAACAGTGCAGATGGCCAGAAGCTCACAAAGGATTCACAGAGATATCAAACAATGCCAACACCGATGAATATATGAAGTAGCAGAGCATCTGAATACAAAGCCACGTTTTTGTTTTAAAAACAGTCAAGCCAGAAATTCATAGTTGTCCCCAAATTTTCAAAATTCAATGCTTATATGTAAAGCATGTGTGCAGCAGAGAAAATATCAACTGTAACAGTAGCACTAAATTCGCAAGTATATAAAACATGGGACTTAATTTCGAACAAAGATAGATATGTCTTAAAAGTCATCCCATAAACACTATCAAGTTAAATTCTCATATAAAATACTTTCAAACTTAGGTTTATAGGTTTCAATCCTAAGCCAGAAATCATTTCAAGTTTTTAAAACAAATCATACGACTGAGATGATAAAGTCAGAGATCCATCTCACATCCAAACGAATATCAACTGCCAGAGAAAAAAATCAATGGCGAATTCAACAAAATATTAAAGAGTACAAGGCCGAGAATGCCCAAGTGATAAAACCACGGCAAGTTCGAATACAAATCAAAGTCACAGAAAAATTGATACCGAAGCAAAGTCGAAGGGTCAAGTCGAACAACCCAAAATCAAATGAAATCGACTTCGAAACAAAGTCGAATGCCGACAAATCAAAGGAAGAATTCAACAATCAAATACGAACGAAAATCAAGGGTTACTGAATTAGATGTGAGGGGCAGAAACCACTCACCTTTTCTCGAAGAGGTCGCGATCGAAACGAAGGAAGACAAGCCGGCGCCTTTGATTTAAAACGAAGCCCTAAAATTTGCTCGCCATTTTTTTTTCTTTTGTTTCGTTTGTTTATTTTTTTGTTCGTCTGATTGAAGAGAAAGGGGGGTGCGGGTTTAACAGAAGAAAAGGTAAGGGGATCGGTATGGGTTTAGGTATGGCTTGAACGTGGAAACGGTATGGTTAAGGTATGGTGTTTTATTTTTATTTTTTTTCTCTTCATTTTATTCTTTTGTTTTCATCCCTTTTATTTTATTTTATTTTTTTAAAACTGCCTTGTTTTTATCTTTTTATTTGTTTAATTTTGTTGTAAAAATTTTTTCTATCAATTCAAAAATTCTAACTGAAATTTAACAACTAATTTTAAAACGTTAATTGACGAAAATTTTATCGTTATAAAATTTCCAACAACAAACGAAAATTATCTGTCTACATAGATCGTTTATCGATGATTATAATTCGGGCAAAAATCCAGGTTGTTATAGAAATTCAATTTGAATTCGATTAAATTTTCTACGCGTTTTTACGCCGTATGTTCACAAAACAATTCTGATAAATACGAAAATTTGAAATCCAGTAATAATTCAATATTACGGACCCAATGAAACTGGTTTCGTCAAATTCCGAGACTGTGCCTCGGAAGACTATTTTTAAATTCGATTTCAAACGATACAATTTCAAAACTGAACAAATCGCTCTCAAATTCAATTCTGAAGCTTCTATTATCTTCAGTATTATCAATATGAATTTTCCAAGCCTTTAAATTATTTTTAACCGGCTTAAAATCGAAGATTCAAATTTATTCAACTTTCAATAGATTAAATTCAAAATTTAATCGCAAATTCATTCTGCTAATTTGAAATTCAAGTCAAATCATCATTCAAATATTTAAAATTAATTAAATATTTTCAATTCAAATTGTTCAAAATTCAGGGTCGTTACAGGTTTCTTCATTCTTTTGAAAAATATTAATTTTAAAACAAAGCTTTAAATCACAATTCATACATATATATTACAAATTTGAAAATTCATCTTTAAAACAAAACAAAAGATATTTCCATTCACAATATATATCAAATATATATATTATAAATAGAATAAATTTTATTAGCTTTCAAAGATAAATTTTATCCATTTTAAATTATTAAAAGGATATTGATCAATATTGCCAGATTAAATATTGATTAAATTACCAATTTAAACTAAAATTATATAGGATAATTATCAAATCAATTAAATTATCAATACAGATTATTAAATTTATATTGCTAAAAAACCCGGGATATCACAATTATCTTCAATTAATTCCTTTAATTAATTATTCCTCAATTTATTATCCTTCCTTAATCACCTTCATTAATTAATTAACCTTTAATTAATTTCTAAATTGATTATCTCTAATTACAAGTTAATTACATCGAGCAATTATACTTTAATCATTTAATTAATAAATTCTAATCATTTAGTTAATTACTTTCAATTAAGTAATTTTACTTAACCAATTCCATAAATGATTATCCTTAATTAATTTAATCTAATTAATTTATCATTTAACTTGCATATTTAAGTTAAACAAATTTATATAACTCTTCATTCAAATATTAAAGAAAACTTTTATAGAAGAATTTATATAAATAAGGTTTTAAACATTTTATTGGTTAACAAATTCATTTAAAATGAAATATACTTTAAACCTTTAAACTTGTTTAAACATTATTAAATAATTTAACTTACAAAATCTACACTCAATCACAAAATTTTCTAACAGGTTAACTTGAAGATTTTAAATGGGCTTAGCCCATTATAAAACAACCCGAGTAAAACAGGGTTTTCACCTAGCTCAGATACACTCGCGTACAAATCACGAAATTTCTCGAGTTAAATTCGAGTTCCCCCGGTGTCTTCCCCTTCTCCCTCTCGCACTTCCTCTTCCCCCCCATTTTTTTTCTCTGCTCAGTTTTTTTAAGTTTTTAAAACCACTGCTGAAACAACAACGCGAGCACAATAAAACCCGAGTAAAATGATAATTGACTCGAGTAAAACTCGAGTGTTTCCAGCAACTTTCCCCGGTCTGTTTCTTCTTCTTTTCCCCTACTTCCAGTGCACACGAACGTGCACAGTGCACGTGTCCAATCGATCGGATGATCGCCGACCATCCTCTAGGTTCCCCACACATCACCGATGATCTCCTCGTGCCTTCCCCCTTCACGCGATTTCGAAATCGACAGTGGAACGAAATCGAGCTTCACCACCTTCAACACCGACTAACCCAGATATCTTCTTCGACCTCGAACCCAACATCTCCCATCACCTGACGCCTCGAGATTCCTACCACTGCTTCACCATGAAACCTCAAACCCAATCCCCCATGACCGATCGCGACTCGAACTCCAACGACGTCGTACAAAACTCGCGAAAACAGAAAAACCCATCAATACCCAAAACCCTACTTTTGATTCGAACCCCAAATCCTTGCATTAGAAATTTCTTTGAACATTTTTCCTGTATTAGTAAATCACCCAGCTAGCCTCTCAACAAATTTCAACAATTTAAATTTGTTGAATCAACCGAAATTGATAAAAATGTAATTTTGATTCATTTTCGAACTACACCTTGTATACTTATCTAAAAATTCCCATTTTCATTTTAAAAATCCTATCTTGAAGAGTGGATTCAAGTTATATAATCGAATCCAAAATTTAAAACATTTGAAATTGGCACAGATTTTAGATGGGCTCTGTAAAACTAAATTTACAACTGTAATCCTTCACCAACATGCTTAAAACAAATTTTTATAGCTTGATTATGAGTAAGCAACTTATTTTGTTTTAAAATATAAGCCTGTAAATGATTTGAAAGAAGATGTTTTTATCTTTTGATTATCTACTTAACCCTGTAACTACAAACAGGAAACAACGGTATATTTATTTGTCTCAGAACACTCATATATAAAATCACAGAGCTATACAAACAAAATACATATGCAGGCACCATATGATCACAGATTCAATCATACTTAAGTTTTCAAAAATTGTGTTTACTCACAGATTCTCAACATTGGATTCAAAGAATGGTTTAAAAAATTAAAGTTGCTCACCTGAAGTTTAGAAAGAACAGATCCTTTAAATTTGAACAGGTTTGAGAAGTGCAAACTTCCATTTTGATTTTCCCATTTGAAAGCTTGAACACTTGCTTGAGATGATCTGATCTAGATTTTATTTTGGTTACTTGTATTGAATTTCCATTGAATCTGAAGCCTGTTGTTGAAATTATAGGCCTGAAAATTCTCTCTGTTTCGATTTCCAGTTTTCTTCTTTGTTTTGATGTTTTAAACTTTGAAACAATGTTTGCTCAGATCTATTTTTTCTTCAGCTTGGATGACCGAATGAATGGAAGGCTGATATATAGGAGATGTGTTGTACAGGTGATGTTTGTTTTTGTACTAGGGACATGGCTGGTATGCTTGCATTAAATGCATGAAGTATGTTGCATTTATGATATGTACAAATTCATATATTTTTTCCTTTGCTTCTTTCGGCTGAGATGTTATATTTTGTACCTGTTTTATTTGTTTAACTTAAATGCTTAGCATACTTTTGTATTGCTGGTTTGATGCTAGAGGTGTGGCATTAATTGCCTTGGTCTATATATTTTTTTTTTCCTTTACTCGGCTGTACACTTGATTTTGTTTGCTTTGACTTGCTTACACTTGAATTTACATAGTGCTTTTTATTTTCTTGTTTCTTTCCTTATTTGTTTACTTGTATTTGTATTTGTTTGTATATAAATGAAATCCTATATTTGTTTGGTTATAAATATATACTTTATTTTCTTTGTTTAATTTGGCAAACTTGTAGATATTTTATTTTAAGTGTACTTTGCCCTTTTGTTTATTTATGTATCTATTTATAACTCAATTCTTAAATCTACTTTAATATTTATTGTCTTATATTTAATTTATAAATTCAAATTATTATTAACCATCCATTCTAATATTTATTATTAAACAATTTATTTACAATTTAAATTCAAATCAACTGTACATACATATATATATTCACATATATAAAATAATTACTTTATTTATAAAAATAAATGATTTATACAAAATTTATTCAAGACTCGGGGAAACTCGCTATCAATTTATCAATTGATTTTACTATTTTTATTCAAAAACTTATTTATTACTCAATTTAATTCAAAAATTCATTTAATTATTAATTTAAATAAATTTAAATTTCAGGGTCGTTACAAACTTCCCCCCTTAAAAGAATTTCGTCCTCGAAATTCGCAGGCACGAAAGTAATCGCAGAGATAGATAGATAGATTCGATCTCCTATAACTCCTCTAACACAAGATACGGATTCCGAATACAAGTAGGAATATCTCAGAATACATACCAATTTGTCCCTCTTCGGACTTCGGTATTCCAAAAGAAATTACAATAGAATTTCAAATTCGGTTTTAAACGATATCATTTTAATTGATTCAATTCAATTTACCCTCATATTTTATTAGTCAATTTAATTCAATTTCAAATTCCAATTTCAAATTCATTAAGGCTTAAATCCAAAAAGCTGATAAGAAGTCGATGAAGATACGAAATAAGAATCTCCTACAACGGTTCGTAGAGCCATCATCACACCGAAACTTCTTCTTGTAGCTGATACGAAGCAATCAAAAGAATTTGGAAACGAATCAAAGAGATTGATAAGAAAGTTTGTTTCCACTGTTGCAGGGTATTGACCATTTATAATCGTATTTCCCTGTCCCCTATCTCGTCTTCTTCTAGCACTCATATCTACTATCAGTGGATAGTAAGAGAATTTACTGAGACGTTCAGACGGATATCTTAGAGATTACTCATTCTAGAGTTTACTTCACTCTATCTCTAATGAGCTACTTAACGTGTTATACTCCTGAGCTAAAGTTCAACCTTAGCTCTGATACCACATGTAACGTCCCAGATTTTCGCGTTCGAAAATCGACATCCATACTTTACATCGTACTCGAATGTCGTAGATTCGAGCGTTCAAATCCGAGTCGCCGGAGCTTATAACAACATTAAGTAAACAACACAGCGGAAATAAAAGAATATAGATATACAATATCTGATACAATATCCAGATACAGTGATGATACAATGAATATCTATATACATCAGAGATATGATACAACAAATAGCAGCGGAAAAGAAAATGATAACATCAGTAGCGGATAATCTCCATCTTCAAAGCACCCATCCAGATATAGCTCGAACTCCCAATAACGAGGCACAAAGATAAGCAAGTGCAGTCTGATCCAAAGACTGAACTAGCTCCAGATAATCTACTAAATCTGAATATCTGAAAAACCAAACTCTAGACTGCTCGTGTAGAAAATTATGAGCACCCAGAGTTTAGGAAAGAAACAATAAACTCCGGATCAGTCATGGGACTGGTGTGAGCAACAAAAACAGTTTATCTTTAAAACAAATAGCAGAGAATTTTAAAGTCAATTCGCAATGCTTTTGGAAAATGAAACTACCATAAGACCTCCCACCACACACACAATGCAAACGCAGAATTGGAGGAGATTTCTTCTTATGATAGTCAAAGATGCTTACTACGCAAAAATCAAATCATTTGATATTATTACTAGTGCATAGTGCAGAAAACAATTTCGAAAGTAGAATATAAATCTTAGCCAGCATAGACATTTCGCACTTATGCCTACTATAGCTACCATGTTCAATAGCTTGTTACCACCACATTCCATGGCAGGTAATACAACTAAAACCGTACAGGGCTCGTATTGTTTTGTTTGGATTTCCAACAAATGGTCAGGCTAAGGAACTTCCTATTCCACGAAAGAAACGCCTCTGGCGGGACGTTCCGAGAACCAACTGTTCTCTGCCAAACAAGGCCGGCAACCCCTTTTCCCAAGGGATAAAAGAAACCTCAGATATGTCACCCCCGGTCCTTTGGGACCTTTATCCGAGCGCTCGATAACCAACATCACACATCATAAAGAAAGTGTATCCACATGAGTAAGTATCTGGGCTCCATACCATGATACTACCCTTTTCCAGAAGGAATGGTCATACCCTAGGGGAGCTACCCCTGAAAACCTTGCCGCACAATTCCTGTTTCGACCATTACCGGGTTGTGAGGCTCGACGAAGTCTCGTCCACAAAGCTACGCTTTTTCAAAAAGCCACGCTTTGGGTCAACATATGATCAACCTATGATCACAAAGATAAATGATCAAACAAATGATCATATCACAAATGATCAAACACTGATCATCACACAGCAACACTCAGCATGCCACATTACCAAATTGGGATATATCGTTGATAAATTTCAACTACATAACCTCTGAGCTCGTACGTCTCAGAGAAGGGTGTTAAGCTAAGAGAATAAATTCTCCGCCACCAAACAGAAATGTATTTGAAAGAAATCGGCTTTATATCTCAAAGTGGAATGTCAGACATACAATCCATACAAGTCTGTTCCGGGATCGAACAGAACCGAAGGCACTTCTCACGAAGCCCTTGCAAATCCGGATAATTTCCAATCACGTCCGGACTTCCTGTCACAAAAAGAGTGATATAAATCTCTATACCGGAGCAACTCAGTGCAGAGACATTCGACAGGTTGTCCTTTCATTTTCGAAAATATCCGGTCTTCATCACCGGTCTTCAAATGCTATCCATATACGACGTATCATTATTCGGAATGGGTTATACGACCCAAAGGTCCTTTCCCGGCTAACCCGAATAGTGAGCGCAATATTCAAAACATATGGATATTGGATTTCAATTAAGTCACAACTTAACAATTCCAAACTTTCTTTCAAATGGTTTAAACCAATTACATTTCAAATCTTTTAAACAAAAAGATTCAATTCACAAAGTTCACTTAATTTCACAAAGATTCCTTCACAGATTTTCCAAATCGATTTCCATTTCAATTTGATTAATTCGTTAAATCTTTAAATCAAAGATTTAACTCATAGCTTTCAAAACAATTTCATTTCGAATGGTTTAAACAAATCATCATTTTAAATCTGTTAAAAATAAACAGATTTAATTCATAGCTTTCGAAAAGAATTCATTCATAACTTGGAAAACCATTTTTCAATTCGATCTTGAAATTCCTTTAATTAAACTGGAATTTCATTCCTTATATATATGAAAGCTTTTATCATTTGAAAACAAACAGTTTTCATTTCGGAAAATCTGATTCATTCATACGAGTTGAAATCCTTGGGTTAAATTCAAATTCCCAAATTAATACTTTAAAATGGTTTAATTCATACAAACACATTTATATCATCTTTAATCCCTAGTTTCGAATCATAGAATTTAATTTCAAAATCAATTGAATTCAAATTTAAATCAAATTATTTAAATCTTCAAAACTCGTTTAAGTTATTCTAGATAACTTTTATCTTTGAAATCCTATTTCAAAAAGCTTTTCACCTTTAAACCCAAATTTCCAATTTCAAAATCAATTGAAATTAAAAATTTCAATTTCAAAAACATCAAATTTACATTATCTGTGACTTAACCGATTTCCACGTGAAATCCATATTTGTGTGTGTAAAAGTGTAGTCCAGGGGTTTTAACACAATAGTGCAACACAATGAATCATCACAGATCAAAATACAGAATATAGTTGATAAGCGATATAAACTATAACGTTTATCGTTCATGCACAGACCATAGATATATAAATATCACAGATAATAAATTACATCACAGATAATTCATCACAGATCACAACATAAATCAGGGTGTATCACAAAGCATCATATATCAGGGATATCAAACAATTCAATCATTTAGTCAAATCCAATCATCCATAAGTAAGGTCAATTTATTTACCTGATTAAATTAAATTAGATTAGACACTAATCCTGGTTTAATTAACATTAATAAATTACAACCCATTTTAATTTATTATCCTTTAGTCATTAATTAATCAACCTTAATTAATAAATCAATCAACCTTTAATCATTAAATAATTAACCTTTAATTATTTAACCCACCATTAAATCAATTATCTTCAATTAATTCCTTTAATTAATTATTCCTCAATTTATTATCCTTCCTTAATCACCTTCATTAATTAATTAACCTTTAATTAATTTCTAAATTGATTATCTCTAATTACAAGTTAATTACATCGAGCAATTATACTTTAATCATTTAATTAATAAATTCTAATCATTTAGTTAATTACTTTCAATTAAGTAATTTTACTTAACCAATTCCATAAATGATTATCCTTAATTAATTTAATCTAATTAATTTATCATTTAACTTGCATATTTAAGTTAAACAAATTTATATAACTCTTCATTCAAATATTAAAGAAAACTTTTATAGAAGAATTTATATAAATAAGGTTTTAAACATTTTATTGGTTAACAAATTCATTTAAAATGAAATATACTTTAAACCTTTAAACTTGTTTAAACATTATTAAATAATTTAACTTACAAAATCTACACTCAATCACAAAATTTTCTAAAAGGTTAACTTGAAGATTTTAAATGGGCTTAGCCCATTATAAAACAACCCGAGTAAAACAAGGTTTTCACCTAGCTCAGATACACTCGCGTACAAATCACGAAATTTCTCGAGTTAAATTCGAGTTCCCCCGGTGTCTTCCCCTTCTCCCTCTCGCACTTCCTCTTCCCCCCCATTTTTTTTCTCTGCTCAGTTTTTTTAAGTTTTAAAACCACTGCTGAAACAACAACGCGAGCACAATAAAACCCGAGTAAAATGATAATTGACTCGAGTAAAACTCGAGTGTTTCCAGCAACTTTCCCCCGTCTGTTTCTTCTTCTTTTCCCCTACTTCCAGTGCACACGAACGTGCACAGTGCACGTGTCCAATCGATCGGATGATCGCCGACCATCCTCTAGGTTCCCCACACATCACCGATGATCTCCTCGTGCCTTCCCCCTTCACGCGATTTCGAAATCGACAGTGGAACGAAATCGAGCTTCCCCACCTTCAACACCGACTAACCCAGATATCTTCTTCGACCTCGAACCCAACATCTCCCATCACCTGACGCCTCGAGATTCCTACCACTGCTTCACCATGAAACCTCAAACCCAATCCCCCATGACCGATCGCGACACGAACTCCAACGACGTCGTACAAAACTCGCGAAAACAGAAAAACCCATCAATACCCAAAACCCTACTTTTGATTCGAACCCCAAATCCTTGCATTAGAAATTTCTTTGAACATTTTTCCTGTATTAGTAAATCACCCAGCTAGCCTCTCAACAAATTTCAACAATTTAAATTTGTTGAATCAACCGAAATTGATAAAAATGTAATTTTGATTCATTTTCGAACTGCACCTTGTATACTTATCTAAAAATTCCCATTTTCATTTTAAAAATCCTATCTTGAAGAGTGGATTCAAGTTATATAATCGAATCCAAAATTTAAAACATTTGAAATTGGCACAGATTTTAGATGGGCTCTGTAAAACTAAATTTACAACTGTAATCCTTCACCAACATGCTTAAAACAAATTTTTATAGCTTGATTATGAGTAAGCAACTTATTTTGTTTTAAAATATAAGCCTGTAAATGATTTGAAAGAAGATGTTTTTATCTTTTGATTATCTACTTAACCCTGTAACTACAAACAGGAAACAACGGTATATTTATTTGTCTCAGAACACTCATATATAAAATCACAGAGCTATACAAACAAAATACATATGCAGGCACCATATGATCACAGATTCAATCATACTTAAGTTTTCAAAAATTGTGTTTACTCACAGATTCTCAACATTGGATTCAAAGAATGGTTTAAAAAATTAAAGTTGCTCACCTGAAGTTTAGAAAGAACAGATCCTTTAAATTTGAACAGGTTTGAGAAGTGCAAGCTTCCATTTTGATTTTCCCATTTGAAAGCTTGAACACTTGCTTGAGATGATCTGATCTAGATTTTATTTTGGTTACTTGTATTGAATTTCCATTGAATCTGAAGCCTGTTGTTGAAATTATAGGCCTGAAAATTCTCTCTGTTTCGATTTCCAGTTTTCTTCTTTGTTTTGATGTTTTAAACTTTGAAACAATGTTTGCTCAGATCTATTTTTTCTTCAGCTTGGATGAACGAATGAATGGAAGGCTGATATATAGGAGATGTGTTGTACAGGTGATGTTTGTTTTTGTACTAGGGACATGGCTGGTATGCTTGCATTAAATGCATGAAGTATGTTGCATTTATGATATGTACAAATTCATATATTTTTTCCTTTGCTTCTTTCGGCTGAGATGTTATATTTTGTACCTGTTTTATTTGTTTAACTTAAATGCTTAGCATACTTTTGTATTGCTGGTTTGATGCTAGAGGTGTGGCATTAATTGCCTTGGTCTATATATTTTTTTTTTCCTTTACTCGGCTGTACACTTGATTTTGTTTGCTTTGACTTGCTTACACTTGAATTTACATAGTGCTTTTTATTTTCTTGTTTCTTTCCTTATTTGTTTACTTGTATTTGTATTTGTTTGTATATAAATGAAATCCTATATTTGTTTGGTTATAAATATATACTTTATTTTCTTTGTTTAATTTGGCAAACTTGTAGATATTTTATTTTAAGTGTACTTTGCCCTTTTGTTTATTTATGTATCTATTTATAACTCAATTCTTAAATCTACTTTAATATTTATTGTCTTATATTTAATTTATAAATTCAAATTATTATTAACCATCCATTCTAATATTTATTATTAAACAATTTATTTACAATTTAAATTCAAATCAACTGTACATACATATATATATTCACATATATAAAATAATTACTTTATTTATAAAAATAAATGATTTATACAAAATTTATTCAAGACTCGGGGAAACTCGCTATCAATTTATCAATTGAATTTACTATTTTTATTCAAAAACTTATTTATTACTCAATTTAATTCAAAAATTCATTTAATTATTAATTTAAATAAATTTAAATTTCAGGGTCGTTACAAACTTCCCCCCTTAAAAGAATTTCGTCCTCGAAATTCGCAGGCACGAAAGCAATCGCAGAGATAGATAGATAGATTCGATCTCCTATAACTCCTCTAACACAAGATACGGATTCCGAATACAAGTAGGAATATCTCAGAATACATACCAATTTGTCCCTCTTCGGACTTCGGTATTCCAAAAGAAATTACAATAGAATTTCAAATTCGGTTTTAAACGATATCGTTTTAATTGATTCAATTCAATTTACCCTCATATTTTATTAGTCAATTTAATTCAATTTCAAATTCCAATTTCAAATTCATTAAGGCTTAAATCCAAAAAGCTGATAAGAAGTCGATGAAGATACGAAATAAGAATCTCCTACAACGGTTCGTAGAGCCATCATCACACCGAAACTTCTTCTTGTAGCTGATACGAAGCAATCAAAAGAATTTGGAAACGAATCAAAGAGATTGATAAGAAAGTTTGTTTCCACTATTGCAGGGTATTGACCATTTATAGTCGTATTTCCCTGTCCCCTATCTCGTCTTCTTCTAGCACTCATATCTACTATCAGTGGATAGTAAGAGAATTTACTGAGACGTTCAGACGGATATCTTAGAGATTACTCATTCTAGAGTTTACTTCACTCTATCTCTAATGAGCTACTTAACGTGTTATACTCCTGAGCTAAAGTTCAACCTTAGCTCTGATACCACATGTAACGTCCCAGATTTTCGCGTTCGAAAATCGACATCCATACTTTACATCGTACTCGAATGTCGTAGATTCGAGCGTTCAAATCCGAGTCGCCGGAGCTTATAACAACATTAAGTAAACAACACAGCGGAAATAAAAGAATATAGATATACAATATCTGATACAATATCCAGATACAGTGATGATACAATGAATATCTATATACATCAGAGATATGATACAACAAATAGCAGCGGAAAAGAAAATGATAACATCAGCAGCGGATAATCTCCATCTTCAAAGCACCCATCCAGATATAGCTCGAACTCCCAATAACGAGGCACAAAGATAAGCAAGTTCAGTCTGATCCAAAGATTGAACTAGCTCCAGATAATCTACTAAATCTGAATATCTGAAAAACCAAACTCTAGACTGCTCGTGTAGAAAATTATGAGCACCCAGAGTTTAGGAAAGAAACAATAAACTCCGGATCAGTCATGGGACTGGTGTGAGCAACAAAAACAGTTTATCTTTAAAACAAATAGCAGAGAATTTTAAAGTCAATTCGCAATGCTTTTGGAAAATGAAACTACCATAAGACCTCCCACCACACACACAATGCAAACGCAGAATTGGAGGAGATTTCTTCTTATGATAGTCAAAGATGCTTACTACGCAAAAATCAAATCATTTGATATTATTACTAGTGCATAGTGCAGAAAACAATTTCGAAAGTAGAATATAAATCTTAGCCAGCATAGACATTTCACACTTATGCCTACTATAGCTACCATGTTCAATAGCTGGTTACCACCACATTCCATGGCAGGTAATACAACTAAAACCGTACAGGGCTCGTATTGTTTTGTTTGGATTTCCAACAAATGGTCAGGCTAAGGAACTTCCTATTCCACGAAAGAAACGCCTCTGGCGGGACGTTCCGAGAACCAACTGTTCTCTGCCAAACAAGGCCGGCAACCCCTTTTCCCAAGGGATAAAAGAAACCTCAGATATGCCACCCCCGGTCCTTTGGGACCTTTATCCGAGCGCTCGATAACCAACATCACACATCATAAAGAAAGTGTATCCACATGAGTAAGTATCTGGGCTCCATACCATGATACTACCCTTTTCCAGAAGGAATGGTCATACCCTAGGGGAGCTACCCCTGAAAACCTTGCCGCACAATTCCTGTTTCGACCATTACCGGGTTGTGAGGCTCGACGAAGTCTCGTCCACAAAGCTACGCTTTTTCAAAAAGCCACGCTTTGGGTCAACAGATGATCAACCTATGATCACAAAGATAAATGATCAAACAAATGATCATATCACAAATGATCAAACACTGATCATCACACAGCAACACTCAGCATGCCACATTACCAAATTGGGATATATCGCTGATAAATTGCAACTACATAACCTCTGAGCTCGTACGTCTCAGAGAAGGGTGTTAAGCTAAGAGAATAAATTCTCCGCCACCAAACAGAAATGTATTTGAAATAAATCGGCTTTATATCTCAAAGTGTAATGTCAGACATACAATCCATACAAGTCTGTTCCGGGATCGAACAGAACCGAAGGCACTTCTCACGAAGCCCTTGCAAATCCGGATAATTTCCAATCACGTCCGGACTTCTTGTCACAAAAAGAGTGATATAAATCTCTATACCGGAGCAACTCAGTGCAGAGACATTCGACAGGTTGTCCTTTCATTTTCGAAAATATCCGGTCTCCATCACCGGTCTTCAAATGCTATCCATATACGACGTATCATTATTCGGAATGGGTTATACGACCCAAAGGTCCTTTCCCGGCTAACCCGAATAGTGAGCGCAATATTCAAAACATATGGATATTGGATTTCAATTAAGTCACAACTTAACAATTCCAAACTTTCTTTCAAATGGTTTAAACCAATTACCATTTCAAATCTTTTAAACAAAAAGATTCAATTCACAAAGTTCACTTAATTTCACAAAGATTCCTTCACAGATTTTCCAAATCGATTTCCATTTCAATTTGATTAATTCGTTAAATCTTTAAATCAAAGATTTAACTCATAGCTTTCAAAACAATTTCATTTCGAATGGTTTAAACAAATCATCATTTTAAATCTGTTAAAAATAAACAGATTTAATTCATAGCTTTCGAAAAGAATTCATTCATAACTTGGAAAACCATTTTTCAATTCGTTCTTGAAATTCCTTTAATTAAACTGGAATTTCATTCCTTATATATATGAAAGCTTTTATCATTTGAAAACAAACAGTTTTCATTTCGGAAAATCCGATTCATTCATACGAGTTGAAATCCTTGGGTTAAATTCAAATTCCCAAATTAATACTTTAAAATGGTTTAATTCATACAAACACATTTATATCATCTTTAATCCCTAGTTTCGAATCATAGAATTTAATTTCAAAATCAATTGAATTCAAATTTAAATCAAATTATTTAAATCTTCAAAACTCGTTTAAGTTATTCAAGATAACTTTTATCTTTGAAATCCTATTTCAAAAAGCTTTTCACCTTTAAACCCAAATTTCCAATTTCAAAATCAATTGAAATTAAAATTTTCAATTTCAAAAACATCAAATTTACATTATCTGTGACTTAACCGATTTCCACGTGAAATCCATATTTGTGTGTGTAAAAGTGTAGTCCAGGGGTTTTAACACAATAGTGCAACACAATGAATCATCACAGATCAAAATACAGAATATAGTTGATAAGCGATATAAACTATAACGTTTATCGTTCACGCACAGACCATAGATATATAAATATCACAGATAATAAATTACATCATAGATAATTCATCACAGATCACAACATAAATCAGGGTGTATCACAAAGCATCATATATCAGGGACATCAAACAATTCAATCATTTAGTCAAATCCAATCATCCATAAGTAAGGTCAATTTATTTACCTGATTAAATTAAATTAGATTAGACACTAATCCTGGTTTAATTAACATTAATAAATTACAACCCATTTTAATTTATTATCCTTTAGTCATTAATTAATCAACCTTAATTAATAAATCAATCAACCTTTAATCATTAAATAATTAACCTTTAATTATTTAACCCACCATTAAATCAATTATCTTCAATTAATTCCTTTAATTAATTATTCCTCAATTTATTATCCTTCCTTAATCACCTTCATTAATTAATTAACCTTTAATTAATTTCTAAATTGATTATCTCTAATTACAAGTTAATTACATCGAGCAATTATACTTTAATCATTTAATTAATAAATTCTAATCATTTAGTTAATTACTTTCAATTAAGTAATTTTACTTAACCAATTCCATAAATGATTATCCTTAATTAATTTAATATAATTAATTAATCATTTAACTTGCATATTTAAGTTAAACAAATTTATATAACTCTTCATTCAAATATTAAAGAAAACTTTTATAGAAGAATTTATATAAATAAGGTTTTAAACATTTTATTGGTTAACAAATTCATTTAAAATGAAATATACTTTAAACCTTTAAACTTGTTTAAACATTATTAAATAATTTAACTTACAAAATCTACACTCAATCACAAAATTTTCTAACAGGTTAACTTGAAGATTTTAAATGGGCTTAGCTCATTATAAAACAACCCGAGTAAAACAGGGTTTTCACCAAGCCCAGATACACTCGCGTACAAATCACGAAATTTCTCGAGTTAAATTCGAGTTCCCCCGGTGTCTTCCCCTTCTCCCTCTCGTACTTCCTCTTCCCCCCCATTTTTTTTCTCTGCTCAGTTTTTTTAAGTTTTAAAACCACTGCTGAAACAACAATGCGAGCACAATAAAACCCGAGTAAAATGATAATTGACTCGAGTAAAACTCGAGTGTTTCCAGCAACTTTCCCCCATCTGTTTCTTCTTCTTTTCCCCTACTTCCAGTGCACACGAACGTGCACAGTGCACGTGTCCAATCGATCGGATGATCGCCGACCATCCTCTAGGTTCCCCACACATCACCGATGATCTCCTCGTGCCTTCCCCCTTCACGCGATTTCGAAATCGACAGTGGAACGAAATCGAGCTTCCCCACCTTCAACACCGACTAACCCAGATATCTTCTTCGACCTCGAACCCAACATCTCCCATCACCTGACGCCTCGAGATTCCTACCACTGCTTCACCATGAAACCTCAAACCCAATCCCCCATGACCGATCGCGACTCGAACTCCAACGACGTCGTACAAAACTTGCGAAAACAGAAAAACCCATCAATACCCAAAACCCTACTTTTGATTCGAACCCCAAATCCTTGCATTAGAAATTTCTTTGAACATTTTTCCTGTATTAGTAAATCACCCAGCTAGCCTCTCAACAAATTTCAACAATTTAAATTTGTTGAATCAACCGAAATTGATAAAAATGTAATTTTGATTCATTTTCGAACTGCACCTTGTATACTTATCTAAAAATTCCCATTTTCATTTTAAAAATCCTATCTTGAAGAGTGGATTCAAGTTATATAATCGAATCCAAAATTTAAAACATTTGAAATTGGCACAGATTTTAGATGGGCTCTGTAAAACTAAATTTACAACTGTAATCCTTCACCAACATGCTTAAAACAAATTTTTATAGCTTGATTATGAGTAAGCAACTTATTTTGTTTTAAAATATAAGCCTGTAAATGATTTGAAAGAAGATGTTTTTATCTTTTGATTATCTACTTAACCCTGTAACTACACATAGGAAACAACAGTATATTTATTTGTCTCAGAACACTCATATATAAAATCACAGAGCTATACAAACAAAATACATATGCAGGCACCATATGATCACAGATTCAATCATACTTAAGTTTTCAAAAATTGTGTTTACTCACAGATTCTCAACATTGGATTCAAAGAATGGTTTAAAAAATTAAAGTTGCTCACCTGAAGTTTAGAAAGAACAGAACCTTTAAATTTGAACAGGTTTGAGAAGTGCAAGCTTCCATTTTGATTTTCCCATTTGAAAGCTTGAACACTTGCTTGAGATGATCTGATCTAGATTTTATTTTGGTTACTTGTATTGAATTTCCATTGAATCTGAAGCCTGTTGTTGAAATTATAGGCCTGAAAATTCTCTCTGTTTCGATTTCCAGTTTTCTTCTTTGTTTTGATGTTTTAAACTTTGAAACAATGTTTGCTCAGATCTATTTTTTCTTCAGCTTGGATGAACGAATGAATGGAAGGCTGATATATAGGAGATGTGTTGTACAGGTGATGTTTGTTTTTGTACTAGGGACATGGCTGGTATGCTTGCATTAAATGCATGAAGTATGTTGCATTTATGATATGTACAAATTCATATATTTTTTCCTTTGCTTCTTTCGGCTGAGATGTTATATTTTGTACCTGTTTTATTTGTTTAACTTAAATGCTTAGCATACTTTTGTATTGCTGGTTTGATGCTAGAGGTGTGGCATTAATTGCCTTGGTCTATATATTTTTTTTCCTTTACTCGGCTGTACACTTGATTTTGTTTGCTTTGACTTGCTTACACTTGAATTTACATAGTGCTTTTTATTTTCTTGTTTCTTTCCTTATTTGTTTACTTGTATTTGTATTTGTTTGTATATAAATGAAATCCTATATTTGTTTGGTTATATATATATACTTTATTTTCTTTGTTTAATTTGGCAAACTTGTAGATATTTTATTTTAAGTGTACTTTGCCCTTTTGTTTATTTATGTATCTATTTATAACTCAATTCTTAAATCTACTTTAATATTTATTGTCTTATATTTAATTTATAAATTCAAATTATTATTAACCATCCATTCTAATATTTATTATTAAACAATTTATTTACAATTTAAATTCAAATCAACTGTACATACATATATATATTCACATATATAAAATAATTACTTTATTTATAAAAATAAATGATTTATACAAAATTTATTCAAGACTCGGGGAAACTCGCTATCAATTTATCAATTGATTTTACTATTTTTATTCAAAAACTTATTTATTACTCAATTTAATTCAAAAATTCATTTAATTATTAATTTAAATAAATTTAAATTTCAGGGTCGTTACACTTGGGGTTTCAGGGGGAAAAACCCTGGAGCTACTTCGAGTCAGGAAGAAAACTACTCGGGCCTTCGGGTCGATTTGGCAAAAACTCAGAGCAAGCATCGGGTATTTGAGGCGGCGGACCGGGTTGAACTCGAAGTCGACTCAGGACCAGAATATTCCAATCTTCAAATTTTCATAACTTTTGCATACGGACTCGGATTTGGACGCAGTTTCTTTTGTTAGGATCGTATTGAAATTCCAGATCTTTTGACGCTACTTTGGATGAATTCTGAGACTGTAAAATTTTTGGGTTTAAATTGAATTTAAATTCAAAAGGTGAGTGTTTTAACCCACTCACAACTTCTAAGATTTCTTATGTTTGTTAAATTAAATTTTGATATGATTTAAAATTTATCTATGATTGTTTGGGCATATATTTAATCATCATCTTAGTTAGATAACATTTAGTTAAATTTAATTGTTATTTAATTTTATTATTGCATAAAATTTGCGAGTTAAATTTATTTATTATTGCATATAAACTGCCAGTTGAACAGTTATTAATTTTTATTGAATATAAACTATTTGTTGATGCTTGTTATATTTTATATGCTTTATACTGATGTTTAGTTTAAATTGGATGATGATTGTAATAAATGGTTGTTTATTGATATTTGGATGAATGGATGCTATATTTTAAATTGTATAAACTGCAAGTTATTATGCATTTTTATTTTATTCGGGATTGCGATTTGAAATGATATATAACCGTAATTTTATTTTAAATTGCGGATTGAAATGATAAATATCCGTATCACTTGCCCATAGGATAGAAAATTATATACAGGCACCGTGGTCTATATATAAAATATTTTAAGGGATTTTCTATGGTTTGGAAAGAAATATATGGTTTAATAAATATTAAATTTTGATATTATATAAATATTATTTTATATATGGTTAAATTCTAAAATTTAAGCTATGTATGACTTGATGATGTTTTAAGTTTGATTTACGAATATTTCAAGTTAGAGCTTTATTTAAGTGATATTGAATTTATTAAATAAATATTTCTAAACTAAATAATATTAAATTGAATTAAGGTATATATAAGATTATCATATTTGGTTGGGAATTTGGAATATTTAAAGACTTGAAATATATCAAAATTGAAATGTTTTATTGAAATTAAGGTATTATTATTTTTCCAAGTATTTGTTTTCGAAATTGTTATAACTTTGAAAGTAATATGGTTTGAAAATGAATTTATTTGAAATAGAATTTATTTAAGAATTATCTTTAAATATATTGATTTGAAACCGATTGAAATTTTGAGATTAAGAATATGACTGCATTATGTGATTTGGGTTTAAGATGTTTTAAAGAATATTTCAAGTTTTATAATTAAAAGTAAGAATAGTGATTGAAAATTTGGATTTTATTTAAATGATATATTATTGAATTTGGTTTTTAAGTATATACTATTTTGAAGTAAATGATATGTTTTGAAATAGCAATAATAATTTGGTTTTAAAGTATATACTATTTTGAAGTAAAGGATATTGTTTGAAATGGCAATAATATTTTGGTTTTTGATGTATATACTATTTTGAAATAAAGAATATGTTTTGAAAGGGCAATGATTGTGTTTTTTTTAAAAGTATATATATTTTTTTAAAATGACCACGGTGTTATAATAACGATTGGTTGTTAAAGAGACCGGGATCGGATATGGACATACTCTCTGTCGATACCGAAAACCACTTTGACAACTGTGTATGCGCTGGAGTTTCCAGAATGAAGTAGGATGGTGGCGACGATCCTAAGGTATATACATGGACCCAACTCCCATGAGTTGACATAAGGTGGCTAAAACAGGAGGGATCTCAGACCAGTGAGGTAGCACCTCTTATCGGACGCACTTCTTCGATTCCATTCTATTACTTTTTGATTTTTGGTGGCCACCCTTCGATTTGGGAGTGTTGTTCGAGGTGGACGATAGTGGCTGCTATGCGCTCCATCAGTCCGTGTGCGTAATTGGTATATCTACCCTGGCATTGCCTAGTTGTGCCGTGTCACCTACCATATCGAGCTTTACTACGATTATGATTTTAAGATCCGACCGCGTTAAGGTTCTTCATCCTCTTAACGTTATTTTCTATATGATTATACTTTACTGATTAGACACTACTGTATATAGCGAATATTACTACATAGTAGATAGTTTAACGGATTCTTAAGAGATGTGAATCCCGAACATTTCTTAAGTTACTGCACTCACGTTAGACACTGGATAGGAGATGTCAAACCCCGTAAACATCTCTGACGCCGTTTACACTCATATTTATTTCATTGATTTAACTTACATAAGATCTTTTAGTTCTGACTCGAGTGTTTTGTCTTTTCAATTCGCTCGGGTCAGCCTGAGCATTTCAGGATTTGAAGGCCCTATTTCTGAAGGACGAAGACGAAGATTTTATTATTACTATTTGTTCTATATTCCACTACACCATTGTATTCCGCTGCATAATTATCATTCTCTGGTATGTGTAACTCTGATATGTATTGTATAAGTATAATCAAATGTTTTGTAAAACAGCTTCATGAACTGTTATTTGATTATTATATTTTATCGTTCCGTTGCAAGATTCTATTTTGTTTCTTTTATTTCTCCACTTTTTCTTATTTACCCCATAACAATCCACCCTTCTGTATGGTTTAAGTTGGCACGTGTGTCTGCTTAAGCATACAAAAAGGAGGGTCGTTACATTTGGTATCAGAGCTTTGGTTTAGCGATAAACCTTAGCTTTGTGGGGTCTGACTTTTTATTAATAGGGTAGTAATACCATATGGGAGTCGTTGAGCGTATATATATGAGAGAGCGTATTTGTTAGTGTTATAAAAATGTTTTAATATTGTGTTAATCTGTTCCGTTTTTTATTTATAAATTCTGGTTGGTGCATGGGACGCTATGACATCAATAGGGATTTCTAAACACTTAATAGGACAGACCGACATAATATTTGTTTTAATATAGGTGAATGAAATAACATTGCCTATTATATTTTCTATATATAAAAATATTTTATAAAGATATATATTTGGTTGCTATAGATTGGGGGTTAGGTATTGAAAAATAAATAATAGTTGAAACTAAGTTGAAAATAAAATAAATGAAAACTGGAAATTTAGAGCTTAAGTTCCGGGGTTTTTGAAGATTTCTTTCAATTGATTTTGGAATATAATAATAATATTGTTAGAAGTATTTTCTAATATAAATATTTCAACATAATTTGAAAGAATTGTTTTAAAGAAAATTTTGGAAAGAGATAAGTTCTGTACTCCCCTCTCTGTCGCTGGAAAATAATTTCGGTGATGAGTGCACGCATCATCGACGTTCATTTTCGAGTTTCGAAGTGGGAAGACCACTGTAGTAGTTTTACTACAGATTTATTTTTGATAAACAAATAAATATTTTAAATTGTTTTAAATATAATTGGATATATAAACGGTAAGTATATACATTTATCTATTATTTTAAAATGATTTAAAATTTAACCCGGTATTTAGTTTGTGATAACCCGGATTTTTCGGACATCTGTTAATTGATAATTAACCAGATTGAATTAATAAAATACTGAATTATAAGTGAACAAATGAAGAGGTGATAATATAAAGATATCTAAATGGATTTGAGCTATAATAATATTGAATTATGAATATTTGGAAATGATATATCTTATAGTAAATTAACAAATTTGAAATAGACATGTACAAACTTTATAATATTGAGAATTTTTAGTGTATACTTATACATATATATACAAGTGTGTATATATATATTTATATTATGATTAGGAAGCTATTGTTTTGAGTTCAACATGATGATTTCCAAAAGCTATTTAAATAAACTCTACATTTTAATGCTAATATATATATATGGTTACTTAGTATATAATTAAATCTTGTATAACATTTTCTTTAAGTAATATAAACATAAGAGAAAAGTATTTATGGAAATATAAGATGAAAACACATAAAGATATCATTTACATGTAAAATACAAGTGGAAGCTAAGGATAACATACATTGACATTTGTTATCTTAGTGTTAGCATAATAATACAAGTGGCAACCTTATTTCTTTAAGTTTTTGATGAAAATAAAAATCAAAATGTTAAACCAGGCTATTGTATAATCTTCTTTCATCCTTCTCAAGAAAACGAAAAAGAAAAAAAAAAAAACAGAGAAATTAAACCTGGAAATTTAAAACCAGGAAATCAAATCCTGTAACAAAAAATTTCTCAAACCAGAAAAGTATCAAACAAGATTTTATCTTCAAAATGCAATCTGTAGCAAAATCAAAAGCCTGTGACCAAATTTGCAAACCTGAAATCAGAAGAAATACAACATCAGTTTCCAAGTTTTATACCTGAGATCAAGCTAGCAATTCAATCAAACATCAAAAACAAGTTGCAAGCTTCAGTTTTAAAGGATTCAACAACTCAGTTTCAAAAATCATCTTCCAGGATACTCTGTTCATCTTTTAACAGTGAGTAAACTTCACCTTTAAAAGCCTAACCTATTTTATTATCTAATGCATGTGATAAATAATAGTAGTAATGTTGTGAAAATGTTTTGCATGGATATAGAAATGTAATTTTGTCTGCGTATACAAGTTGAAAGTATGTATGTATGTGCATGTCTCTTTTTATTCCAACAGGCCCAAAAACAAATCAAAAATTCAATTTCTTTTCACTCAATCACTTATAGGCTTTGGTGTTTAAAAGGAATATGTTTGTATTTGTTAGATTCTATTTTTAAAAATGTTTTTAAGTGAAATTATCTAGTATTCATCTGAAAAGAAGAATTTACAGGGATGGATGAATCATATCAGAAAATAAATTTGTATAATCTCATGTTGTGCTTATACTATCAGAATCGTCTTGTTAAGTTATGATTTTTAGGGGAAGTTTTGTAAATTTTAAGTTAGAATATAAAGAGGAATCGGTAGTTGATCGGTTTTCGATCGTTGGGTGGTTACAGACAATCGCGGGGGAGTTTTGGTGTCGGGTTGGAACTGGAGGTAGCGGGTCATCTAGGGGTTGTGGGAAAATTTGTTGATGATTTTTCTGATCGCCGAGGTGGTGTGGCGAAGGAGGAATAGGGTTTAGGGCTGTGGTTTGGTCGAGTTGGTGGTCGAGGCGAATGCGGTGTCGCCGTGGCATCGGAATTTACCGGACCTGGGGGGATCGATGCGTGGAATGGTGACGAAGCTTGGGTCGTGATGGCGTGGTCGATGGCAATTGGGATCGTCGGCGTCGAGTCGTTTTTGATTAGGCTATGGGTTTCGGTTTCGTTCAACATGTGCGATTTTGAATTGATAGGGTTTTTGGATTTTTGAGTGATCGTTTGGGATAAGGTGATCATCAGAGATTTGCGGGTGGTCGCGGCGTCGGTTGAAGATGATCGGAGCAGTGGTGTAGGTGCACGCGTGTCAGAGCGTGTCAATGGGATTTAAGTTTGAGCGGAAGTTTGCACTCGAAGTAGGAACCGGGAAGGAAGATGAATGTCTCGAGATTGCTACCGTGTCGTAGGCAATGTTTAAGTCTACATAGCAGTTTTAAAAATTTAAAACAGGGTCAAGAGAAGAAGAAGGAAAGAGCCAGTGATGGACTCGAGTATTTTCAGATCTAGCTCGGGTTTCACTCGAGTTTTCTCGTGTACCTGTTTTCTCAGTTTTTTTTTTTTTTTAAAAAAAAAAAAAAAATTTATTATTAATAGAGATAAAGAATTTATCTTTAACTTAATTTAAGTTGTGATTAATTTAGAATAATTAGTTAGTGAATTAATTAAAAGATTTATTACTTAATAAAATTTATTGGTGTAATTAATTAATGATGAAATTAATTAAAGATAATTACTTAGGGTAAGAAATTAATGGGAAGTTAATGGGTAGTTAATAATGGGATCATTAACTAGTGATTAGAAATAATTGATTAATGTAATTAACTTAAAGTAATTAATTGATTAAGGATAAACTTTGAATTGGATTAAGTATTAATTATTTAATGTGATTAATTAAGCGAATTTCTTAGTGAAAGTAACTAATGTGTAATTACTAAATGTAATTAATTAAAGAAGATAATTACTTAATGAAAGTAATTAATGGTTAATGTAAATAATAAGAGTAATTAAGGGTTGATTAATGTGATTTATTGAAGGTTGACTTAATATAATTAAAGAATAATTAATCAAGGATGATTAATTAAGATGAATATTAAGGGATGATTAATAAATTGGTTTGTAATTAATTAATGTTAAGTATACAGGATTTAAAAGTAATTAAAGCAATTGATTTAATTCATTGGTGATTAATTAAATTAATTAGAGATGGTGTGGTTGATTTATCTTGCTTATTGATGATTGAATGATATTGCGTGATATCTCTGATATGTGATATGTATTGCTTTGTGTTATGAGATGAATTGTTGCATATAAATTGTATTGTTTAAATTTAAATTTTTGGTTTAATGAATAATATTGGATTCGAAGAGACCGGGGTCGGGTATTAGTAAATACCCGAAGCCACTTCGATTTGAAATCTATAATCCTTTGTAGATTTGATTTGTAAATCAAATAGGCTGGAATGGAATAAATAAGTAAACTTGACCTTTGAAACTAAGTAATGGTACTTAGATATTATTTGGAGAAATAAGTGTTTGAATATGATAAGTTAAGAACTTGTTGTAAGGAACGAGTTACCCGGGTTTGCAAATTAGTCTTATAACTTAGTATTTCAAATTTTATGGATTGACTCATGCTGGTTTCCAGCCTGACCCGGGTGTTACTTTGATGTAATGCTCGGGTCAGACCGAGTATTACAGATTTCCAGGTAAGGACGTTCTGGAGCTCAGGAGGCGAGCTGGATGGCAGGAACGTATGGAGTGTATTCCGCTGTGTATTTGAGAGTTATATTGATAGTAGTATGGGCAGGTTAATATAACTGTCTAGTCTAACTGTAAATGGTTGTAACTCTGATGTATCGAATATAAATTAACAGATACAGTTTCTTTGTATAACTGATATTATTATTTGATATTGTATTTTGATCCGCTGCGAATGTGAGAATATGTGTCTTGTTCTGTTTCTTTCTTCTATCTCTTTTCTTTTTCTTCTAACTAACTGGAATTTTCGGGTTCGAAAATTCCGGGTCGTTACAGTTGGTATCAGAGCGAGGTTAAGCGAGAACCTTGGCTCCTTGGGATTACTCATTAAGGATAGGGTCAATAGTACCCTAAGATGAGTTGAGTGTATATATATATATATGAGAGCGTACTTGTTATTTTCATATATAAAGATTTCAAATGATTTTATATAAGAATATATTTGATATATAAAATGATTTCTTTCTAATAAATATTAAAGAAATTGGTTGTTGAATCATTGGAATTAAATAAAATAATAAGAATTAAGTGGTAATAGTAATACAACCAAATTAAAATTTAATGAAGATAAGTTTGAAATGAATCCAAACTGAAATTAAAAATCCAATTGGAATTAAAGATAATTTAAAATTGTGAAGTTTTAAATCTAAGTCCAGAAAACTTGAGATTGTTTTAAAGAAATTTGTTTTGAAATTAAAAACCAAGAATGGTTTAAAATTTAAAGTATGACTTGAAGTGCAAATGAAATAAATATGTATATAAGTTAGATATACATAAGGTCAAAGTTGACTGGAAGTAAACACTAAGTGTTGAGTTTTGAATTTTCTGGAAATATGATAAGTTTTAAAAACTTAAGTAGGAAAGTTTATTAATTTAAAGTTTAAAATTTGAAATGGGAAATTCAAATTGGGTAAAGATGACTAGATTAAATTGAATTTAACTTAAGGAAAGTTAAGTGAGTTTGGAATGAACAACTTGAATTGGAAATTTCAAGATGAAATTGAAATTTAACTTGGAAAGTTAAAATGGTGAATTTGATTAGTTTGAATGAATGAAGAAATGGATTGTGATAATATATCCATTATAAAGATAAATGAAAATTAAACCTTAATTTGAAATTAAGGATATGGAATCCCTTTTAACTTAAGATTTGAATATTAAGAATTGAATTTGTAACTTAAAATTGTTTAAGAATCAGTTTCAAAGTTAGAAGATAAAATTGGGCAATAAATTGAATTTTGAAGATACAAATTTCTTTGAACTTTTAAATTTGAAATTTAAAATAAGTTAAGTAATGATAGTTTAAAATGGAATTTTGGATTTAGGATTGATTTGATTTAAAAGTAAGGGTTAATTTGACTTAAGTGATTAAATCAATATTTAAAATATTTAACTCGAATTTATATAATTCGAGATGGTTTTAAGTTGAGATTTAAATAAAATTTGATAATCCAAATTGATTTGAAATAATTTGGAATTGTGATTAAAGTTGAATAAGTTTAAAAATCAAATGAAAATTGATTTGAATTTGGAAAGGAATTAAGGTTAATTCAACTTGAATTGGGATTAAATCAATTTCAATGGAAATTGAAGTATTGAGTCAATTTAAATGGAAGTAGAAATTTAAATTGAATTAATAGGGAATTGAACGGTTTGACTCTGGACTATTTTCAAAGTAATTTGTTTTAATATAAACCTATTTTTTCAAAACTATTTACTATACAATCTTTCTTCTTAAACCCCAAACTATCTTATACTTATTTTACAATTATTTTGGAACTATTTAACTATTTTGAAACTGTCTTATAAACTAATTACTATTTTTCAGTTACTTATATCTAATCACTATTTTGCAATTATCTAACTATTTTATACCTATTTAACTATTTTACAGCTATTTTACAAACTAATAACTATTTTTCAACTACTTATCTATTTTAAAACTTTTTCAAGCTATTTATAAATTTAAATGGGTCAGAGTTCAAACTGTTTATAATTGAAGTATTAACTCAATTGGAAATGGAAGCAATTGAGAATAAGTGAATGGAATTAAAGGAAATGTGAATAGAAAGGAAAGTGATTTGGCTAATAACCAACAAAGATAAATACGTAGGATATACGTATATTATTCTATTCGCATAGTGATTTGATCCAGATTCGAACACAGAATTTCGAGATAGTATTATCGATCCGAGTTAGGATTTTTCGCTCGATTTTCGACGGCGAACCTGGATATGGATTGTTGATTGGTTCTGGATATTCTCTATCATAGTTGTGACTATGCAAGGAGAATGACGATTTCTGATCAGGAAACCAGATCTGAGTCCGCACTAGGAAGCCGGGTGGACAATACTAGTTCGGAAGTGAAATTGTGTGATCGATTGAGCGATCGGATTGATATAGCGTACGGATGATATGTGTACATCGTACGGGTTTGAATGAAATTGGCATTTAAAATTTAAGGATAAGAAATTTGAAATGGTTTTCGAAAATGAAAGGTATATTATGTGAAATATAATGGAATTGGGTATTTCTTTGGTTGAAATTTACTTTATGGAAGTAAGTAAATGGTAAATAACTTTATAAAGAAATCAAACTTGAATATTTGATTTGGCAATAAATAAAGTTGTATTTTGTAATATGATAAACTCCCCTTATTGAATCTAGCCAGAATAAAAAGGGTTTTTGGAAATATTTGAAGTATAAAAGAGTTTTATACAAGTTTGAAATAATCCAAAGATTTTCAAAGTATATATATATATATATATATATATATAAAGGGTTTTATGAGAATGATTTTGGAAAAAGGTTTTGGAACCTATGAATTTGGAAAAGGCTTTTGATTTTTGGGAAAATCAATTTTGGATTTTGGAAAGCCTAGTTTGAGAATTATCGATTTTGGTAATCGATTTTGTGTAAAGGAGATTTTGATAAATCATAAAGGGTATGATTTGAAGATACTATAAGTATATAGTATAAAGTATTTTGAGAATAGCTCTGGGGAAAAAGGCGCTTCCTTGAAATGAACTTCTCAGGAGTACCACTGGGTGGTACTGCCTTGAACCCCAAGGGGGGATTCTAAAGTTGATCCTGTGAGGAGTCCGGACAAAACTAGTTCCTGAGGATTATTTGTGTAGCGAAAGTCGAGGGGCTGGTGCCCACAGAGGCATTTGAGTTATGCTGTGACAACAATTTGACTCAATGTCACTGCGATCTACTGCAGACCATAGCGAAAGTCATGTGTGCCGCTGAGAGCCAACTGTCTACGTTTGATTTTATATCGGTAGACTGTGACACTATGGTAACATAGCGAAAGTCGTTTGTGCCGCTGAGAGCCAACAGTCTGCGTTTGATTTTATATCGGTAGACTGCGACCTATGTGGAGGAGTTTCATTTTGACAGCGAAATCGTGTGTGCCGCTGAGAGCCAACAGTTACATGGACTTTTGCTGCGATGGCAACGTAACCCTGGATGTAACTGCGATCTGTTGTGGGTTCCTTGGTGTAATCAGTTACATGGACTTTTGCTGCGATGGCAACGTAACCCGTGATGTAACTGTGACCTTGGATGGGGGTGATGATTTCCAGAGCATTCTCACCAAAGATATTTCCTCTATTTTCAAAAACTGTTTTATATTATTCTCAATAAAATTATTTTCCAAGTATTTTCTCTGGATGTTAAAAACGGGTCTGCTAAGTACTTATAGATTTTCAGTCCTACGCCTGATCAACGTATGACCGAATTTCTGTGAGAACAAAGATGGACTGGTTGAAACATCGAGTTATAAAAAGTATTTTTATAAAACTATTTTTGAAAAATTATATAGATTTTAAAGTGTAAAAAAAAAAAAAAAATTATAAAAGGAGTTAAGAGTTAAAAAAATAATATTCAAAGAGTAATTTATTCAAAGAATAATTTATCTGATTTTAAATTATTAAATAAATTCTGGCTTCGTTCCTTTTCGAGGACGAAAAGATTCTAAGGGGGGAGGAATGTGATAACCCGGATTTTTCGGACATCTGTTAATTGATAATTAACCAGATTGAATTAATAAAATACTGAATTATAAGTGAACAAATGAAGAGGTGATAATATAAAGATATCTAAATGGATTTGAGCTATAATAATATTGAATTATGAATATTTGGAAATGATATATCTTATAGTAAATTAACAAATTTGAAATAGACATGTACAAACTTTATAATATTGAGAATTTTTAGTGTATACTTATACATATATATACAAGTGTGTATATATATATTTATATTATGATTAGGAAGCTATTGTTTTGAGTTCAACATGATGATTTCCAAAAGCTATTTAAATAAACTCTACATTTTAATGCTAATATATATATATGGTTACTTAGTATATAATTAAATCTTGTATAACATTTTCTTTAAGTAATATAAACATAAGAGAAAAGTATTTATGGAAATATAAGATGAAAACACATAAAGATATCATTTACATGTAAAATACAAGTGGAAGCTAAGGATAACATACATTGACATTTGTTATCTTAGTGTTAGCATAATAATACAAGTGGCAACCTTATTTCTTTAAGTTTTTGATGAAAATAAAAATCAAAATGTTAAACCAGGCTATTGTATAATCTTCTTTCATCCTTCTCAAGAAAACGAAAAAGAAAAAAAAAAAAAAAACAGAGAAATTAAACCTGGAAATTTAAAACCAGGAAATCAAATCCTGTAACAAAAAATTTCTCAAACCAGAAAAGTATCAAACAAGATTTTATCTTCAAAATGCAATCTGTAGCAAAATCAAAAGCCTGTGACCAAATTTGCAAACCTGAAATCAGAATAAATACAACATCAGTTTCCAAGTTTTATACCTGAGATCAAGCTAGCAATTCAATCAAACATCAAAAACAAGTTGCAAGCTTCAGTTTTAAAGGATTCAACAACTCAGTTTCAAAAATCATCTTCCAGGATACTCTGTTCATCTTTTAACAGTGAGTAAACTTCACCTTTAAAAGCCTAACCTATTTTATTATCTAATGCATGTGATAAATAATAGTAGTAATGTTGTGAAAATGTTTTGCATGGATATAGAAATGTAATTTTGTCTGCGTATACAAGTTGAAAGTATGTATGTATGTGCATGTCTCTTTTTATTCCAACAGGCCCAAAAACAAATCAAAAATTCAATTTCTTTTCACTCAATCACTTATAGGCTTTGGTGTTTAAAAGGAATATGTTTGTATTTGTTAGATTCTATTTTTAAAAATGTTTTTAAGTGAAATTATCTAGTATTCATCTGAAAAGAAGAATTTACAGGGATGGATGAATCATATCAGAAAATAAATTTGTATAATCTCATGTTGTGCTTATACTATCAGAATCGTCTTGTTAAGTTATGATTTTTAGGGGAAGTTTTGTAAATTTTAAGTTAGAATATAAAGAGGAATCGGTAGTTGATCGGTTTTCGATCGTTGGGTGGTTACAGACAATCGCGGGGGAGTTTTGGTGTCGGGTTGGAACTGGAGGTAGCGGGTCATCTAGGGGTTGTGGGAAAATTTGTTGATGATTTTTCTGATCGCCGAGGTGGTGTGGCGAAGGAGGAATAGGGTTTAGGGCTGTGGTTTGGTCGAGTTGGTGGTCGAGGCGAATGCGGTGTCGCCGTGGCATCGGAATTTACCGGACCTGGGGGGATCGATGCGTGGAATGGTGACGAAGCTTGGGTCGTGATGGCGTGGTCGATGGCAATTGGGATCGTCGGCGTCGAGTCGTTTTTGATTAGGCTATGGGTTTCGGTTTCGTTCAACATGTGCGATTTTGAATTGATAGGGTTTTTGGATTTTTGAGTGATCGTTTGGGATAAGGTGATCATCAGAGATTTGCGGGTGGTCGCGGCGTCGGTTGAAGATGATCGGAGCAGTGGTGTAGGTGCACGCGTGTCAGAGCGTGTCAATGGGATTTAAGTTTGAGCGGAAGTTTGCACTCGAAGTAGGAACCGGGAAGGAAGATGAATGTCTCGAGATTGCTACCGTGTCGTAGGCAATGTTTAAGTCTACATAGCAGTTTTAAAAATTTAAAACAGGGTCAAGAGAAGAAGAAGGAAAGAGCCAGTGATGGACTCGAGTATTTTCAGATCTAGCTCGGGTTTCACTCGAGTTTTCTCGTGTACCTGTTTTCTCAGTTTTTTTTTTTTTTTAAAAAAAAAAAAAAATTATTATTAATAGAGATAAAGAATTTATCTTTAACTTAATTTAAGTTGTGATTAATTTAGAATAATTAGTTAGTGAATTAATTAAAAGATTTATTACTTAATAAAATTTATTGGTGTAATTAATTAATGATGAAATTAATTAAAGATAATTACTTAGGGTAAGAAATTAATGGGAAGTTAATGGGTAGTTAATAATGGGATCATTAACTAGTGATTAGAAATAATTGATTAATGTAATTAACTTAAAGTAATTAATTGATTAAGGATAAACTTTGAATTGGATTAAGTATTAATTATTTAATGTGATTAATTAAGCGAATTTCTTAGTGAAAGTAACTAATGTGTAATTACTAAATGTAATTAATTAAAGAAGATAATTACTTAATGAAAGTAATTAATGGTTAATGTAAATAATAAGAGTAATTAAGGGTTGATTAATGTGATTTATTGAAGGTTGACTTAATATAATTAAAGAATAATTAATCAAGGATGATTAATTAAGATGAATATTAAGGGATGATTAATAAATTGGTTTGTAATTAATTAATGTTAAGTATACAGGATTTAAAAGTAATTAAAGCAATTGATTTAATTCATTGGTGATTAATTAAATTAATTAGAGATGGTGTGGTTGATTTATCTTGCTTATTGATGATTGAATGATATTGCGTGATATCTCTGATATGTGATATGTATTGCTTTGTGTTATGAGATGAATTGTTGCATATAAATTGTATTGTTTAAATTTAAATTTTTGGTTTAATGAATAATATTGGATTCGAAGAGACCGGGGTCGGGTATTAGTAAATACCCGAAGCCACTTCGATTTGAAATCTATAATCCTTTGTAGATTTGATTTGTAAATCAAATAGGCTGGAATGGAATAAATAAGTAAACTTGACCTTTGAAACTAAGTAATGGTACTTAGATATTATTTGGAGAAATAAGTGTTTGAATATGATAAGTTAAGAACTTGTTGTAAGGAACGAGTTACCCGGGTTTGCAAATTAGTCTTATAACTTAGTATTTCAAATTTTATGGATTGACTCATGCTGGTTTCCAGCCTGACCCGGGTGTTACTTTGATGTAATGCTCGGGTCAGACCGAGTATTACAGATTTCCAGGTAAGGACGTTCTGGAGCTCAGGAGGCGAGCTGGATGGCAGGAACGTATGGAGTGTATTCCGCTGTGTATTTGAGAGTTATATTGATAGTAGTATGGGCAGGTTAATATAACTGTCTAGTCTAACTGTAAATGGTTGTAACTCTGATGTATCGAATATAAATTAACAGATACAGTTTCTTTGTATAACTGATATTATTATTTGATATTGTATTTTGATCCGCTGCGAATGTGAGAATATGTGTCTTGTTCTGTTTCTTTCTTCTATCTCTTTTCTTTTTCTTCTAACTAACTGGAATTTTCGGGTTCGAAAATTCCGGGTCGTTACATAGTTCTTAAGTTTCCATTAATTAATAGTTTCAATTAGTGTAGTGAAATGGAATGGAACTAATTAATAAGTGAAACCTCTAATTTAAAATAAGGATTTAATGCTAGGTTATAAATAAAATTAAAAGAAAAGCCGAAATATGTAACCTAAGATATGTTTATTGAGCATTAAATTAATTAAAAGAAATGAGAAAACTTGTATAACTTTCAATTTCATTCTTTAAAAGCATAAATATAACTTACCAAAAATTTATAAAAAGTTGAAAATGTTTAATAAGGAAATGTATAGTAAATTGTACAAGTAAACTTATGTAATGGAAATGTTCTGTAAATTGCTCTTATTAATAAGAATTAAGGTTATAATTGTTATGCCAAGTAACTGAACTTAACATGAATATTATTAATAAATGAATGAAATCAAGTCATGAATGAATAAATATAATGCAATAAGAAGAGAATTGACATGATGTGAATAAATTAAATAAAGATGAGTATAAATTGAATGAAGAGGAAATCAAGCAACAATATATGGAATGAAATTGATGATAATGAACTTGATCTATTGTTTGAATTTGTTGTTTGTTTAATTTATGGTTGTTTGGGCAAGGATACTTTACAATTGTTTGGATGAATAAATAATCTATTCAGTTCGCCTAAGACTGTTGAGTAAAAGGGTACACTTAGTAGTTTATTTTCATTTCATACAATTTGAAGTTTTAAACCCGAACAACTATTTATTGTGTTTGATATGAATGAATGATTGATGTGTGTTGACTTATGTGATGGTTGTTTGCTCGTTGCAAGTGATGGTTGCTATGTTGATTGTTGTTATTGATTTAAGCAACTCCAAATATTTCATTTTATATAATTATTAACCCTTTTAGATTATATAAGTGAAATGTAGGTTATGGAAGCAAATTGCTACTGCTTTTGGTTCCATAAATAAGCGTTAATTGCCCGACAAATAGGTACGTTTTCGGATTACGGTTTATAGCGCTATTATATTGTTTTCCCATGTTGGGATATTAAATTTTGGATATTATAAGTGATATTTTGTTATATTTAATATTATATTTTCTCCCGAGCCTCTCCGTACAAGGAAGACTCCGCCGAAATTTTTCGAAATTTTTGGACTTAGAAAATTATTTTGAATTGTTTTTCCAAAACTTTATTCATTTAAGTATAAAAAGATATAATGATTAAAATGGGTATATTTTATATAAAGTAATAAATTTTGTAAATTAGTGTTTATAAGTTAATATTTTGAATAAGATGTATTGTTTATCTAATTCTTCCTTCTCCCTTCTTTTTCCTTTTCGGGGACGAAAAGCCTTGAGTGGGGGAGAGTGTAACGACCCGTGAATTTCGTTAACTAAGTTTGTCATAATTTCCATAATTTATAGTAAAATGAATGTTAGGAATTAGATGTAGCAATTGTAATTAAAAGTTAACTAAAAAATATATATTTAAAATGAAATTCCAATTCAATAAAATAATGTAAATGTTATGATTTGATTTTTAAATAGAATATGAGAAACAAGAGTAAGTATTGAATAATATGTTTATTATTTATGGTATTGAATAAAAATTGGTAAGCCAATTATAATTAATGGTAATAATGTGATATAAGCTAATAAATTAGATTTCAATGCAACACCCATTAATGAATGTAATTGAAATAGAATTTAGGTAAATGTACACTAGGTTATAAATCAAATAGAAGGAAACAAACGTATATATCGAATTGATTAATGAATAAATATACATTGAATAGTAATTGAATGTACAGTTAATGGAAATTGTGTAAAATCAATAATGATAATTAGATGTGCCTTATTGATAATTAATTCCATAACGAAAAGAGTAAATGTATTCATTTGAATATAAAATTGCAATTGGGTAGGGATTTTTAAGTAACAACATTAATGCAAGGTAAGTGATGCTAAATTAAAGTCAATAATAATGAATAGTGACTAATTCAAAATTTGTAACATATTTCCCTTTTAGTTATTACTTTACGTGCTTCTAGTATTAATTTCTCAATTAATCCACATTATTAAAGTAACGCTTTTAATAAATATGACCCTATGATTACTCAACATTTAATGAACGTTATTTCATTTCCCATTAGTGTAACCTTCATTTATTTTATTATCACTTATTACAAATTCTAATTCCATTAACAAATAAGTAGGTAATTTAAAATATATGTTACAAATTTTGAATTAGTCACTATTCATTATTATTGACTTTAATTTAGCATCACTTACCTTGCATTAACGTTGTTACTTAACAATCCCTACCCAATTGCAATTTTATATTCAAATGAATACATTTACTCTTTTCGTTATGGAATTAATTATAAATAAGGCACATCTAATTATCATTATTGATTTTACACAATTTCCATTAACTGCACATTCAATTACTATTCAATGTATATTTATTCATTAATCAATTCGATATATACGTTTGTTTCCTTCTATTTGATTTATAACCTAGTGTACATTTACCTAAATTCTATTTCAATTACATTCATTAATGGGTATTGCATTGAAATCTAATTTATTAGCTTATATCACATTATTACCATTAATTACAATTGGCTTACCAATTTTTATTCAATACCATAAATAAATAACATATTATTCAATACTTACTCTTGTTTCTCATATTCTATTTAAAAATCAAATCATAACATTTACATTATTTTATTGAATTGGAATTTCATTTTAATTATTTTTTTAGTTAACTTTTAATTACAATTGCTACATCTAATTCCTAACATTCATTTTACTATAAATTATGGAAATTATGACAAACTTAGTTAACGAAATTCACGGGTCGTTACACTCTCCCCCACTCAAGGCTTTTCGTCCCCGAAAAGGAAAAAGAAGGGAGAAGGAAGAATTAGATAAACAATACATCTTATTCAAAATATTAACTTATAAACACTAATTTACAAAATTTATTACTTTATATAAAATATACCCATTTTAATCATTATATCTTTTTATACTTAAATGAATAAAGTTTTGGAAAGATAATTCAAAATAATTTTCTAAGTCCAAAAATTTCAAAAAATTTCGGCGGAGTCTCCCTTGTACGGAGAGGCTCGGGAGAAATTATAATATTAAATATAACAAAATATCACTTATAATATCCAAAATTTAATATCCCAACACAGGAAAACAATATAATAGCTGTAACGACCCTAGATTTTTATTTAATTTAAGTTAATAGTTAAATAAATTTTTGGATAAAAATAGTAAAATAAATCGATAAAATGGAGCGAGTTTCCACGGATTCAAATATATTCTGTATGAATCATTTCAATTTAAAATATTGTAAATGTATATATATTTTGACTTGAATTTAAATTGTAAATAAATGGTGTTAAAAATAAATATAGTTGATAAATAAGTAATTTATTTTTATAGAGATAATTTCTTTATAAATTATTTTAATTTGATAATGAGTTTTAATTATAATAAAATATCTTTACAAATGGGTTTTTAATATGTATAGAAATTGTTTATATGTATGTACTTGGGAAAACTATGATTGTAAATATAAATTAAGTAATAAACCAATACAAAGGATTAAAGCAACTTTATATATGTATAGGTATAAAAGCAATCCAGGTTTATATAAATAGGAGTAAATCCTGTTAGGAGTTATGTAAAACAAAGGCAAGAATATAAACAAAGTTAAGTAGTAAAAATATCTAAACATAATAAAAATAAAATAAGCTAAGTAAGAAGACCCAAACTAGACAAGTAAAAGAAATATCAACATACCAAATTGGATAAACATGAAACATAAGTACATACGAAATGTAAAGTATAAGATAATTTGTAGACATAAAGGACATTGTCATTAAATGCTTGCTAAGACAATATCTCCTCTAGTACATTAATATATAATCTCGGCCACCAAAACATAAAAGTATCTCTGAAAATTGTACAAGTCTACCACTGTTTTGCCTAAAGAAATGATACCCTGTAACTTGTTTTAAAACTTCAACCTGGAAGCTATTCCCATTTCAGTTCGAACTAAACAAGACTAAAAATAAAAACTTCCATTTATAAACTTGAACAAGACTTCATTCTACATCATCAAATACAATTAAACATCAGACAACAGCAAGGCAAGAAGATCAAAGTGGAAAACATTTTCCAGTTTTTCAAGTTCAAACTGTTTCAACATGGGTGCTCTGTTCTTTTTCATAAAGCTGGTGAGTAACATATATTTTAAAACATAACCTAAGTTTAGATAAAGCATGTTTTTTTTCTCTGAGATGATACATATTCTTGTATGTGTATGATTGTGCAAGTCTGGGCATGTTCGTTTATTTACACTCTGTTACCTGTTGCTTTGAAGTAGATAGAAACAAATCTCCATTTCATGATCTAACCTTTGTTAGAACTTAAGATGTAAACAAAAACTGATTGTTTAGTTGAAATCTAAATATTAAAATTTATATAAGTTAAACTAACAGGTATGTGTCCCTGGAAACCAAAGAACAAAGTTTAACTTCAATAAGTTTAAAAATCGAACTTCTTGTTTTAAGAATCCAGATGTATCAAGTAAAAATACATACTAAACCATGATTTTTAAAGCAAGATTTAGAATTTTTAAGCAAGGGAGTGAAGAGCAGTTTTTACTTCACTGCTTTGAACATATTGGGTTGCCGTGGTCGTTGTAGTTGACCGGAGACGACGTAGTTTGGTCGAGTGGTAGAGGAGTGATGGGGGAGTTTGGGAAAAATGGTGAAATGGTCGGAAGATCGACGTGGAGGGGATGGCGATGGTTTCTCGTTCGTAAACCTAGTTTTGTATAGCTGTGATTTTTCGTCCCGTTCGACGACAAGGATGGATCGAGTGTTTCGAGCTTCTGGGGTTGGATACAGGGGAGGTAGACGAGTTCACGGCCGGTTGGGTAGCCGCTGGTGGTCGGAGCATGGAGCAATCGGTGATGACAGGTTTTGGTTTGAGGTTGGGTTACTGGTTCCAGGTTGGCTCGTACGTTCGAATTTCGATTTCGAATCGATGATGGTGGGTGGTTGCTTGAGTAGGGATGTTTGGGCGATGGGTGGTTCAGGATGATCATCGGAGATGATTGGCGAAGTTCGTCGCTGCCGTGCACATGCACGAGCACGATTAGTTTTGGGTCTGGTTTCTTTGCTCTGGGTTTGGAAGGGAGAGCACGGGTTGATATATGTTTTGCTCGAAGCAGGCTCATGATTTTCTCAGGGTAACTCGAAGTAGAATATGGGAATCTCGGGTATTTGTTTGGCTTCCAGTTTTTAGCCTGTAACTTGATTTTCAGTTTTAAAAGTTTGGGTTTTAAAATTTAAATCAAAGTTAATTTGAGTCTAAGGAATATTTAATTCCAGTTTTTGAAATGAAGAGTAAGTTTAAAATTTAAATACTTTAAATAAATTTGATTTAAAAATCTCTTCATAACTAAGATTGGTTTAACTTGGGATTTAATGTTTTTATTTAAAAGTTAGATAAAGTAATTTAAAGTTAAATTAGTGATCATTTGAACTTGGGGTTTTAAAATGAAAGTTCAAAAGGATATTTGAAATAAATGTTTTCAAACATATTTAAGTGAAATTTAAATCAATAAATGGAAAAATGGGTTTTCTTTAAGTAATAAAGTTTAAAGATATAAATTCATTAACCATTAAAATAATTAGATTGATAATCGATAATTTGTATTGATTAAATTAGTAATTATAAGATTAAATGTATTAATTAAAGTAAATAATGAGTTAAGAAATTAATGTGTAATTAGGAATCATAGATTAGACTTTAAATAAATTAATGATTGGATTAATTAATTTAGTAATTAAAAGTTAAATTAGTTAATTAAAGTCTAAGATAATTAAATTAGGATTTATAAATGGATAATTAAAAATCATTAATTAAATAAGAGTTGAATTTTAAATTATGATTATTAATTAATGAAGTAAGGATTAATTAAGTTATATTGAATACTTAATTAATTAAATAACTAAAGATTAATTAATGAGTTATTAAAGATGAAATTTAATTGTAAGTAATAATAAATCTCAATTTAATTACCTTAGAAAAGTAATTTAAGAGGTGTTAAAAATTAATGACGATTAATTAACCCGGATTTGAAATTCATAAGTAATTAATCTAATTTGAATAAATCAGATAATTAACTGACCTTACTTAGGAATATTTGGATTTGATTGAATGATTGAATTATTTGATATTTCCTGATCTGTGATGCTTTATGATATATTCTGATTTGTGTGTAATCTTTACTGTAGTTTATTTATATGAAATTTATATATATCTGTGATCTGTGAGTAAAAGATAAGCGATATAGTTTATATCGTTTATCAACTATATTTCTGTATTCTGATATGTGATGATTCATCGTGTTGCACTATTGTGTTAAACCCCTAGACCCCACTTTTACACACACAAATATGGATTTCACGTGGAAATCGGTTAAGTCACAGATAATTTAAATTTGATATTTTTGAAATTGAAATTTTTAATTTCAATTGATTTTTAAATTGGAAATTTGGGTTTAAAGTGAAAAGCTTTTGAAATAGAATTTCAAAGATAAAAGTTATTTTGAATAACTTAATCGAGTTTTGAAAATTTAAATAATTTGATTTAAATTTGAATTCAAGTTGGAAATTGAATCCTATGATTTGAAACTAGGGATTAAAGATAATATAAATGTGTTGTATGAATCTAAACCATTTAAAAGTAAAATTTTGGGAATTTGAATTTAACCCAAGGATTCCAACTCGTATAAATGAATCAGTTTTTCCGAAATGAAAACTGTTTGTTTTCAAATGATAAAAGCTTTCACATATATAAGAAATGAAATTCCAGTTTAATTAAAGGAATTTCAAGATTGAATTGGAAAATGGTTTTCCAAGTTATGAATGAATTCTTTTTGAAAGCTATGAATTAAATCTGTTTATTTTAACAGATTTAAAAAAATGATGTTTGTTTAAACCATTCGAAATGAAATTGTTTTGAAAGCTATAAGTTAAATCTTTGATTTAAAGATTTAACGAGTTAAGCTGAAATGGAAATTGATTTAGAAAATCTGTGAATAAATCTTTTATTTAAAAGATTTAAATGTGGAAATTGTTTAAACCGTTGAAGGTTGTTTAAAATAAATCTTTTTGTTGAAAAGATTTGAAATGGTAATCGATTGAAACCATCTACTTATGGTGGCGCCCCACTGCTTGGATGGTAGCTATAGTAGGCATAGTTCGAAATGTCTATGCTGGCTAAGATTTATATTCTACTTTCGAAATGTCTTCTACACTATGCACTAATAATAATATCGAAAAGGATTTGATTTTGCGTAGTAAGCATCTTTGACTATCATAAGGAGAAATCTCCTCCAATTCTGCTGCATTGTGTGTGTGGCGGGAGGCCTTATGGTAGTTTCATTTTCCAAAAGCATTACGAATTGACTTTAAATTCTCTGCTACTTGTTTTTAAAGATAAATTGTTTTTGTTGCTCACACCAGTCCCATGACTGATTCGGAGGTTATTGTTCCTTTCCTAAACTCTAGGTGCTTATAATTTTCTACACGAGCAGTCTAGAGTTGGGTTTCTTAGATATTCAGGTTGAGTAGATTATCTGGAGCTAGTTCAGTCTTTGGATCAGACTGCACTTGCTTATCTTTGTGCATCGTTATTGGGAGTTCAAGCTATTTCTGGATTGGCGTTTTGAAGATGGAGATTATCCGCTGATGATGTTATCTATTTTCTTTTCCGCTGCTATTTGTTGTATCATATCTCTGATGTATATTGATATTCATTGTATCACTCTGTTGTATCAGATATTTCATATCAAAATATTATTCTTTTTATTCCGCTATGTTATTTACTTAACTGTGTTATAAGCTCCGGCGACTCAGATTTGAACGGTCGAATCTACGGCATTCGAGTACGATGTAAAGTATGGATGTCGATTTTCGAACGCGAAAATCCAAATCGTTACAATAGCGCTATAAACCGTAATCCGAAAACGTACCTATTTGTCGGGCAATTAACGCTTATTTATGGAACCAAAAGCAGTAGCAATTTGCTTCCATAACCTACATTTCACTTATATAATCTAAAAGGGTTAATAATTATATAAAATGAAATATTTTGAGTTGCTTAAATTAATAACAACAATCAACATAGCAACCATCACTTGCAACGAGCAAACAACCATCACATAAGTCAACACACATCAATCATTCATTCATATCAAACATAATAAATAGTTGTTCGGGTTTAAAACTTAAAATTGTATGAAATGAAAATAACCTACTAAGTGTACCCTTTTACTCAACAGTCTTAGGCGAACTGAATAGATTATTTATTCATCCAAACAATTGTAAAGTATCCTTGCCCAAACAACCATAAATTAAACAAACAACAAATTCAAACAATAGATCAAGTTCATTATCATCAATTTCACTCCATATATTGTTGCTTGATTTCCTCTTCATTCAATTTATACTCATCTTTATTTAATTTATTCACATCATGTCAATTCTCTTCTTATTGCATTATATTTATTCATTCATGACTTGATTTCATTCATTTATTAATAATATTCATGTTAAGTTCAGTTACTTGGCATAACAATTATAACCTTAATTCTTATTAATAAGAGCAATTTACAGAACATTTCCATTACATAAGTTTACTTGTACAATTTACTATACATTTCCTTATTAAACATTTTCAACTTTTTATAAATTTTTGGTAAGTTATATTTATGCTTTTAAAGAATGAAATTGAAAGTTATACAAGTTTTCTCATTTCTTTTAATTAATTTAATGCTCAATAAACATATCTTAGGTTACATATTTCGGCTTTTCTTTTAATTTTATTTATAACCTAGCATTAAATCCTTATTTTAAATTAGAGGTTCCACTTATTAATTAGTTCCATTCCATTTCACTACACTAATTGAAACTATTAATTAATGGAAACTTAAGAACTAAATACCGGGTTAAATTTTAAATCATTTTAAAATAATAGATAAATGTATATACTTACCGTTTATATATCCAATTATATTTAAAACAATTTAAAATATTTATTTGTTTATCAAAAATAAATCTGTAGTAAAACTACTACAGTGGTCTTCCCACTTCGAAACTCGAAAATGAACGTCGATGATGCGTGCACTCATCACCGAAATTATTTTCCAGCGACAGAGAGGGGAGTACAGAACTTATCTCTTTCCAAAATTTTCTTTAAAACAATTCTTTCAAATTATGTTGAAATATTTATATCAGAAAATACTTCTAACAATATTATTATTATATTCCAAAATCAATTGAAAGAAATCTTCAAAAACCCCGGAACTTAAGCTCTAAATTTCCAGTTTTCATTTATTTTATTTTCAACTTAGTTTAAACTATTATTTATTTTTCATTACCTAACACCCAATCTATAGCAACCAAATATATATATTTATAAAATATTTTTATATATAGAAAATATAATAGGCAAAGTTATTTCATTCACCTATATTAAAACAAATATTATGTCGGTCTGTCCTATTAAGTGTTTAGAAATCCCTATTGATGTCATAGCGTCCCATACACCAACCAGAATTTATAAATACAAAACGGAACAGATTAACACAATATTAAAACATTTTTATAACACTAACAAATACGCTCTCTCATATATATACGCTCAACAACTCGCATAGGGTATTACTACCCTATTAATAAAGAGTCAGACCCCACAAAGCTAAGGTTTATCGCTAAACCAAAGCTCTGATACCAAATGTAACGACCCTCCTTTTTGTACCTAAACTTAAGTGTAAGATAAAGGTTGAATTTGGAACTTATCCATTTAATTTGAAACTTATTAGGATAAAATGGGATTCAATTTATAATGAGGGTTTATTTTAAGAAATCGAAATAAATTCTTCAATGAGAGAATTAAGCTACTTTAAACTGGGACGGGAATTTGTTTAAAGAATTACAAATTAATTAGTAAATTTTATAAGATGAAATTAATACTAACCCTATTTAGATTATGACAGTTGGCTAATCTACAGAATAGGAAGTTATATTTATTTATTTAATTGGAAAATTTAATTACTTTCTTTGAAATTATTGTGAATAAATGAAATATAACAGTTAAATGTTAACGTTAAAGGAAGTATAGAGGAAATCTAAGAAAATAAATGTAAACAATAGTGAGCCAATGTAAATTGCATCTTTTTGATAATATTAGACTGAATAATAGAATGAAAGGTAATTAAATGAAATTTTGAAAATTTAATTTACAATTTCTAAATTCAATAAATTTGAGATAAACACGGAAATTGATAAATTTATCAATTTTTAAATTTACTTTTAATTTGGTTAAAACATTGTAATTTACTGAGCAATATAAAAGGGTTAAAAATTGGTAAATTATAAGATTTAAATTAAAAGTTGGATTTTATTAATTTATTTAATTGATGGAAAAATAGTCATTTTGGCCACTGACTCGGATTTCGATGAAATAAGTTTCATCAAATCCGTAACAGTGAATTATAATAGTGTTTTAAGTTTCGTAACAATCGGATTTGTCATTTGATCGTACGGACTCGAAATGCCTTGAAATAAATGCAATTGTAATCAATTGAAATCAGTTTGAAATTTTTGATTTTAGCATAACTTCTTCATACGATGGAATTTGGACTTGAAACCTTTTCCATTGCGTTTAAAATATTTTAAAACACCTATTTTGATATATGGGTTTACCCAATTCCGTTTCGGAGACAGAACAGGCTTTTTGGACCACTTTGGCGTTAGCGCGTAAATCTATCTTATCCATCCATTCAAATGTCAACCATACCTATATATATCCTGTTATAAACCCTAGCCTCCCCAATCTTCATTTGTCTGTACGTACAATTCATCTTCTTCTTAGCTCCTCATTCCAATGGCAGACAAAACCTAATTCCCAAATTCCAAAATATAATTTCAAATAAAAAAAATAAAAAAATAATTTTTTTTGAGATTTACGCGCTTCGGGTCGCGCTTGGGGTTTCAGGGGGAAAAACCCTGGAGCTACTTCGAGTCAGGAAGAAAACTACTCGGGCCTTTTGGTCGATTTGGCAAAAACTCAGAGCAAGCATCGGGTATTTGAGGCGGCGGACCGGGTTGAACTCGAAGTCGACTCAGGACCAGAATTTTCCAATCTTCAAATTTTCATAACTTTTGCATACGGACTCGGATTTGGACGCGGTTTCCTTTGTTAGGATCGTATTGAAATTCCAGATCTTTTGACGTTAGTTTGGATGAATTCTGAGACTGTAAAATTTTTGGGTTTAAATTGAATTTAAATTGAATTTAACTTCAAAAGGTGAGTGTTTTAACCCACTCACAACTTCTAAGATTTCTTATGTTTGTTAAATTAAATTTTGATATGATTTAAAATTTATCTATGATTGTTTGGGCATATATTTAATCATCATCTCAGTTAGATAACATTTAGTTAAATTTAATTGTTATTTAATTTTATTATTGCATAAAATTTGCGAGTTAAATTTATTTATTATTGCATATAAACTGCCAGTTGAACAGTTATTAATTTTTATTGAATATAAACTATTGTTGATGCCTGTTATATTTTATATGCTTTATATTGATGTTTAGTTTAAATTGGATGATGATTGTAATAAATGGTTGTTTATTGATATTTGGATGAATGGATGCTATATTTTATATTGTATAAACTGCAAGTTATTATGCATTTTTATTTTATTCGGGATTGCGGTTTGAAATGATATATAACCGTAATTTTATTTTAAATTGCGGATTGAAATGATAAATATCCGTATCACTTGCCCATAGGATAGAAAATTATATACAGGCACCGTGGTCTATATATAAAATATTTTAAGGGATTTTCTATGGTTTGGAAAGAAATATATGGTTTAATAAATATTAAATTTTGATATTATATAAATATTATTTTATATATGGTTAAATTCTAAAATTTAAGCTATGTATGACTTGATGATGTTTTAAGTTTGATTTACGAATATTTCAAGTTTGAGCTTTATTTAAGTGATATTGAATTTATTAAATAAATATATCTAAACTAAATAATAGTAAATTGAATTAAGGTATATATAAGATTATCATATTTGGTTGGGAATTTTGGAATATTTAAAGACTTGAAATATATCAAAATTGAAATGTTTTATTGAAATTAAAGTATTATTGTTTTTCCAAGTATTTGTTTTCGAAATTGTTATAACTTTGAAAGTAATATGGTTTGAAAATGAATTTATTTGAAATAGAATTTATTTAAGAATTATCTTTAAATATATTGATTTGAAACCGATTGAAATTTTGAGATTAAGAATATGACTGCATTATGTGATTTGGGTTTAAGATGGTTTTAAAAAATATTTCAAGTTTTATAATTAAAAGTAAGAATAGTGATTGAAAATTTGGATTTTATTTAAATGATATATTATTGAATTTGGTTTTTAAGTATATACTATTTTGAAGTAAATGATATGTTTTGAAATAGCAATAATAATTTGGTTTTAAAGTATATACTATTTTGAAGTAAAGGATATTGTTTGAAATGGCAATAATATTTTGGTTTTTGATGTATATACTATTTTGAAATAAAGAATATGTTTTGAAAGGGCAATGATTGTGTTTTTTTTAAAAGTATACATATTTTTTTAAAATGACCACGGTGTTATAATAACGATTGGTTGTTAAAGAGACTGAGATCAGATATGGACATACTCTCTGTCGATACAGAAAATCACTTTGACAACTGTGTACGCGATGGAGTTTCCAGAATGAAGTAGGATGGTGGCGATGATCCTAAGGTATATACGTGGACCCAACTCCCGTGAGTTGGCATAAAGTGGCTAAAACAGGAGCGATCTTGGACCAGTGAGGTAGCACCTCTTATCGGACGCACTTCTTCGATTCCATTCTATTACTTTTTGATTTTTGGTGGCCACCCTTCGATTTGGGAGTGTTGTTCGAGGTGGACGATAATGGCTGCTATGCGCTCCATTAGTCCGTGTGCGTAATTGGTATATCTACCCTGTCATTGCCTAGTTGTGCCGTGTCACCTACCATATCGAGCTTTACTACAATTATGATTTTAAGATCCGACCGCGTTAAGGTTCTCCATCCCCTTAACGCTATTTTCTATATGATTATACTTTACTGATTAGACACTACTGTATATAGCGAATATTACTACATAGTAGATAGTTTAACGGATCCTTAAGAGATGTGAATCCCAAACATTTCTTAAGTTATTGCACTCACGTTAGACACTGGATAGGAGATGTCAAACCCCGTAAACATCTCTGACGCCGTTTACACTCATATTTATTTCATTGATTTAACTTACATAAGATCTTTTAGTTCTGACTCGAGTGTTTTGTCTTTTCAATTCGCTCAGGTCAGCCTGAGCATTTCAGGATTTGAAGGCCCTATTTCTGAAGGACGAAGACGAAGATTTTATTATTACTATTTGTTCTATATTCCACTACACCATTGTATTCCACTGCATAATTATCATTCTCTGGTATGTGTAACTCTGATATGTATTGTATAAGTATAATCAAATGTTTTGTAAAACAGCTTCATGAACTGTTATTTGATTATTATATTTTATCGTTCCGCTGCAAGATTCTATTTTGTTTCTTTTATTTCTCCACTTTTTCTTATTTACCCCATAACAATCCACCCTTCTGTATGGTTTAAGTTGGCACGTGTGTCTGCTTAAGCATACAAAAAGGAGGGTCGTTACAATTTGGTTTCACAGTTCTCGTTTTCCTTAAATTTTAATCATAATCCTTAAATTTTAATCATAAAAAAACCATCCAAAATGCAATAAAAAGCTTTAACCATCGTTATTAATATATAGGGATTTTTAACAGCTAACTTATCTAAGGGGAAAATTAATAGCCTTATGTATTTGTAACAATTGATTTGGGTACTCATTAATTTTTTATCCCTTTTAATTAAATAGTATTCTTTACCTACCAAGGAACAATCATCTTTACTGCTAATTAACTGAAGTACGAAACAGTTACACAAATAATCGATTAATGTAAAATGCAAGGGAAAGCTTACCCAATTCTTAACCCTAAGAAATAGCAGAGAGGTTGTCAAGATTTGTTATCCAAAATTCTTGATTCAATTCAAAATCGGTTGCTAACCTTAGCCGATTCTTGATTCAAAATCGGATTCTTGATTCAATTCAAAAGACGATGGATTATTGGAGAAGACATCAAACAAAAATTATTGGATTGTCGAACTAACCTTAGCCGATATTCTGGAACCGGGCTAAAGTAGCCGAAGTCTGTGCAGTTTTGCGAATCAACATCATACATTGTTGGAGAAGACGATGGATTTGGAATCGCATTGCATCTGGAATCGCCTCTACCTCTTTTTGCAGCGAGACAGATATGAGTGTTAGGGTTTTATGAGAGATGGAGAAAAAATTGCAGAAGGGTATTACGGGAATTTCAAAATGACGCGGTTGATTCTAAGTTGATTGAATTATTATTATTAGTAGTAGAGATATATAAAATGAATACAATGATTCTAAATAATGAAAGTAGCCAAAAAGATAAATCAATACGGTTAAATCTGGTATGGTGACTTTTTAACCACTCATCACATTTGTTAACGTGTCTAACTAAACATCTACCATTTTTTACCAAAGAAAATTTGTTAATTAACCTTCACCATTATAATTCTTTATTTACATGGTTGTTTTGTTGTGTCTTTCAACATTCACACTTCTGCATCAAACACGGTTCTTTCTTGGTTGCTATTTTGAGAGATAGTGGTATGAACTACATAGTTTTGAAAAATTACAACACTCATCTATGGGGAATAGGGTACAAATATATATTTTCTTTAGAAGTATTAGTAAATAATAAACAATTATCTAGTGGTTTCAATGTATACCTAGATATATTTGGGCATCCATCAGAGAATCCGTTCGCTTTGAGAGTATTCATGCTTCATAATTCCACTTACATGAAGTCAGATGTTACAAATATGAAATTGTTTACCTTGATCATCTTTTTAGTTGAACATATTAAAATTAAATTTGGACTAAGCTGAGATACTGAATAAGTAAACTATAGATACGAAGAATGAAAAAAATAAATAGAGAAAATTATTTACTTAATGAAAGTGGTGATGATGTGATAAATTATTAAGGAAAATACTTCCATAGAACTCAAACTAAGAATTCACTCTCTCTATGTCTTTCATCTCTATCCAACAAAAATTAAAGATAGCAGGATCCATTTAGTCATAAATTTTAGACATTTAATCAACTTAATATTAGTTTATTACCAATTAAATGATGAGATTATCAAAATACCATCTTAATTCGGTAGGAGTCGAGAATATTCATGTAGAGTGATCTTGCAGTATTGCAGTACTATTAGTGATATATTGACATTTCCTAATTTCTAAAAGAAAAAAATACAACCATCCATAATGTAATAGGATGACCGTAGAGCATATTGGTGGTTTCAAAAATATGAGATTTAGATTGATTTATGTAGACCTAGGTAAGTTTTGTTTACATGAATCTGAACACAAAAAGCAAATAAATCAATTCTATAAACGAAGAACACTATGCAAACATTTTTTTTCCACTTTTCTTAATAACCACTTTTACTTGTTTACTGATACCCGTTTGAATTCATGTTTAAAAATGCCACAAAATGCTAAAATTACTGAGAACAAACTAACATATAGTATAGTACATTAGAAAATCGTTATAGTATGGTCATCATGATTAAAAATGCCACAAAATGCTAAAATACCTGTAGTAGTTTCAACTAATAAATCTCAATCTAGGACCAATGCACGAAATTTTCATAAAGTATAACATTGAATGTGGTAGTAGTTGGAATGGATATCATAGTAGCAGTTTGATTAAAACTTAGGGTCGAAAACACTCCAAAATAAATCAATCAAAACGTTAGACTCGTACCCAAAAAAAATTGGTAATGAACATATCTAACCTGATTCAAGTACCAAAAACAAACAAATCATATAATATTAAATGGATTTCATTCGCCTACTCTCATAATGATTAAAATCAACAGGCAAAACTGCTAAAATCTATACATCACCACAATCTGACTACGTATGGGTAGTACCTGAATGCGAATTAGGTCTATTTCAGTTCCAACATCAATAAGGTTACTCCCTTCATCTTTATTCTTTAAATTTTGGCCTAAAAAGCTTAAATCGAAGAAACTGATAAAAGAGTTAACAATCCTACCTCTCTCTTTTGAGTATTAGCGAGGAAGACGAACATTATCCTGTAGAAATGAGGGTCGAAGTTAGTTGATGATCAAAGTTTGAGAAGACCAACATCAAGAATCCTATATAGTATTTGTGAAAGTGGGATGGAAATGGATTTAGGGTTTTCTATAATCTGTGTTTCCGTTGTTGAGAAGGGTGGCAGAAGCGGAATGCAGAAAGGGTATTTTGGGTAGTTCGTAAAGACACGGTTTATTTATTATTCTTGGAGTTCTCATTATTAGTAGTAAAGATTTGGGAATAAGCATACTACCTGTCATCTCGTTCTATCCAATCCTTGAAATCATTGCAACATGCCCGTAACCCTGAGGTTGAATATGGCTTTCAGTTTGCACTTAACTACTTAAGACTCAAGCGAGTGTTGGAAGACAAACTAAAGAACAGCATGAAAATAGTCTTTGAGATGTTAAAGTAGCTTCATTTCTACTTCAATAATTTATTAAGGAAAGCGAGCGAAGTAGAGTTGTTGACTACCAAAGAGTTGACAAGAGCACATGATTCAGTCAACAGCCTAGAAACTAAAATAGCAGATAATGAAAGGAGGACTTATGGAGATCTCATGTTCAATGAATGGCATGATAAAACCACTAATTAAACTACTACTTATTCTCCTTGTTCATGCTCACTCCACCTATATCCAAATGTTATCAGCTTGGTTCAACCCACATTGAACCCAAGTACATCACTCCTCAACTTTAAAAATGCAGCAGCTACAAAGGACATAGACATACTCCTATGTTTCGACACTTTTGATAGTTTCACACTATTAGCAGAGATAACTAACAAAGAAGTGTCGTAGGATGATGCTAAAATGGTCTTCGGCATGTTCGTTGGAGACATAGCTATTTGAGAGAGTAAGCTTCCCTAAGCTTTACGACTGGAATCTTTGGTTTCAAGAGCTGGTAGGGAGGATTCTGAAACCATTTTTAAGGATCCGATGATGGGGGGATGAATGGAAAATGAGGTGGGGTTGGCTTTGGTGAAATTTATCGATGATGGGGTTGTTTTGAAGAAAAAGTTGGATGGTGAGGCGTTAGTGCGGGATGTTGAATTTGATGAAGTGGTAGGGATGCTTGCTTTTGATGAAGGTGATAGGAAAGCTGCAAATATGTTTAAGGAACATATTTTATGATTTGAGAGATGGGAGGATATTGCTTTGGATAGATGTTTGGTAGTGGGATGTTTGGTGGATGGTGGCTCGTATGGGGTGGAAGGTGAGACAGGTGGACTGGCTATTGAATTAGGGGGACATGTTGCTTCTGTTCTTATTGATGAAGGGATCTCTCCACTGCACGTAAAAAATATAGGAAGAATGGGGATCGTCCTTTAGAAGGAACACTTAGGAAGAATTGTACAGCTATAATTAATAGGGAAGGCTCTGGTTTTGTAGGAGGCGAAGGTTCGACTCTTGATGTAGATCCTCCATAGAGAGCATGCGTAGGTGGAGGTATTTCCAACATAGTGGGTAGACTTAGATTATAGCCATATTCAGAGATTGTGGTGAAAGATTTTATAAGTTCAACTTTAATTGTGGATGCATCCACTACGTAAAATTTTCAATCCAGGAGGAAGACGCTTCTTGTTGGAGGCCCAGTAGGAACGCACGGCTGTACTGGTTGCATTCTGCCTTGCCTAATAGATCTACGGGCTATAGCGATCAGGTTTGATTGATCTCTCAGGTAGCAATTATTTTCCTATTGTGTTGTCTTATTTATCTACCGGTCCATGTTAGATCTAGCTAGGAGGATGAGTTTTATCTTTGATATAGACTAATCTGATATAGAATATGTAACACCCCACCTCTATAACCATACTATCTAAGAGTATTACAGAGTAATACTGTCAGATAATACCGAGAATGAGGCTATATGTAGTACACATGTGAATATTCTCTTGGACTAACACTGGTATGTATTATAACATCAAGTATATAACTCACATTTACGTACATAGTATCAGTACAATGCAATAGATACGCATGCCTGTAGGTCAGAACAATACATAATATATAGTACAGCACAGAGAACACAAAGTCAATCACAGCAATAACATATAATTTATAAACAATAATGTTAAAAGAATATAATACAACTTAAACATCAGCTATCTCGGTGTTATGATGTACAATCACTACAAGAAAAACTAATTTTGCAGCATGAATGCATAGGGTTTTAATAAAAATGCTGCGATTATATAGATGGAATTATTAGAAGAAAAGAAAAACAATCCCTAAAATGTCTTCATGGATATTAATTTTGCATCTTTGATCATGTTTTCAACTCTTTGCTGTGATGAAATTGGATAGATTTCCTACTTCCTAGAGTAATTATGAGCATATTGTGATTGTTTGTGAGTTTCACCTCCTTGTAAAACTTGGATGTCAACTGTATGCACCCTTCATAGTGCTTGGTTAGTTTTCTGTGTGACATTCTTTTGATTTTCAAATGTTTGCACCATGCGTGGTGGTAATGTATAAGTTGTTCATATGATGTACTCTTCTGCGAGTAGTATAGGTGCTGAGGCGCCTTTTCCTTACACATATTATTATTGTTGTAAAGTGGTACAACCATTATAATCTGGTTTGCTTGTGAAAAATAATGATATTTTGTTTTGCCTACAAAAAAAAAAATTCATCGAGTGCAAGTAGGCAGGTTAAATATAGGTATATAGGTTAGGAGACATTATTGATGTTATACTAATCTTTTTTCTACTATATATGAGATAGACATGTTTCACTCATATCTTTGTATGACCCATTCATATTTTCCTTTTTATCATATGACTAGGTGGACGGACCTTGGTGGCATGCTGGACGTGGTGATGAAGAATTTTTGTTTATAAATGTTGTATTAATTGTAAATATAACATATGACAGTATACTTTTGTGCATTGTGAACTTGATTTGGATTTATTGTATAGATCAAACTATGTGTTTGATCTATATTTAATATAAGATGTTTTTTGATGAAAGAGTAGTCCTTTTGCAAGGAGGGCACTATTAATATAATATGTTTTATATTACATATTATATCCTCCTACTATGAGTTAAGTATAGATAATTCTAGTTTTTTTTTCATATACCGGTGACTTATCATTTTCGATCTTTGAGATATTAACGTCGGTTCAGGTGTTGAATCCAAGGATTGAAAAAAATGGGTTGTTATATTTCAATTTGCATTCTCAGTTTGTAGCAAATTAGATACATTGCAAATGAATTTTTTGTAATGCAAATGAATTTTTCGTTTCCAGTTTTTCATTATGCAACAAATATATATTGTATACAAATTTAATACAACAATACAAGTGGTTTTTAGCCCATAAGGGAGCTCACATATTATGACAATCACTTTTACTATGATGCAAACGAATTATCAAAATGCAAACTAATTTTAAATACGTTACAAATTAATATAGAATAAATAAAAGTCAGTTTTTGAATGTAAACAACAAATTTTCTCAAAAAAATAATATTTGAATTTCATAGTTTGTAGAAACAACAAAAACTAAAATAAAAAAAACTGAAAAATAAAAGGTAAATTTAGGTTATTTTTAAAAAGTTTGAACAAACGGTAATCAGCAATATGACGATAAATAAAAATATACATTGTTAAAGTGACAGCAATCTTAGATAAAGTGATATTTTTTTGGACGAATTCTTCCTAAAGTTGACCCTTTTGTTTAGAATTGGAGCAATTTTTTTTATAAAGAAAAGAAGGTTCTTATAATTTATGAATAAAACAAAAATACAAAACCCAACTTAAATGCAACTCCCAACCAATTTGAGCCGATCAAATTCATTCTTTACCGTACAGACTTCCCCAATTTCGGGTTTAGTAGCATTTCGGTGTCCATGGAGAATGAATCCGTATCTGCCTTGAGAAAGAGGTGCATGGAAGGTATTGTTATTTTGATACATATTTTTACATTATTTTATTTTATTTTATTTTTGTATAATTTGTTTAAAGCGAAATATAGCGTGCCCCATTTTATGGATGTGTAACCAAGATTCTTGGTAGGGTCTTTCAAGAGAGTATGAAATTTGAAAATCCTGTCATCTGTTTTATTTTATTTTATGATCCATGAATCATGATATGAAATGAGCTAATCCATGTTAGACTGACTGAAAGATTTTTTGGTGATATTTGAAGCTCGATTTGGTGGATCAGATTCTTCAAAGAAGAGGAAGAACGAGGAGGAGGAGGGCGTAGAAATTTTCAACATCAATCACAAGTGCATCGAAGCAATGGGGTTTGAGTTTATAAGGAAGTATACGAAAAAGTTTAACAAGAAGCTGTTTGAAATAGTGACGGAGAAAAGAAATGAGTATAACAGTTTTAGCGGCTGAGCTGTGCATTAATAATTAAAAATAATAATAATAACAGTATTGTTTATTTTATTTTTTGTATAGAAAAATGGTTAACTTATGTTTACCTTTTTAGCGAGTGGAAGCTGATTGATGATGAGAATACTGATGGAGTTCGTCTAGTCGATAGAGAAGGAGTTGTTAGAGTTGCTCGTGATGAGAAATTAGTGATGGAGAACAAAGAAAGACCAGAAAATGACGATTTTGTGTATTGGGAACCCAATGGGGAAGGAGGCTTGAAGATTAACATCGACGCTTCGTTTGGGAAGCCAAGCAGGAGGCAGAGGAAATACGAAAAAGTTGCCGCTGGTGGGTTAGTTGTTCGAAAAGGGGTTGAGTTCGCATATGCTTTTTCAGTGTACTTTGGAGGGAAAAGAAGGATAAGCGAGGAGGCAGAAGGTGAAATGCTTTTGAATCCCTTGAGATTTGTAAAGGAAATCGAGCTAATGGAGGAGATTGTAGTGGAGATGGATTGCGAAAGGATCGTTAAGATGCTTGGAAAGGAAGAGGTCCAGGGAATATCTGAAGTAACAGCAGCAGTGGTAGAGGAATGCACACAGTTATGAAATAGTATCCCTGAAATGTGCTAAAGCTCAATGGTCGCTTTGGAAGGAAGCAAAATATGAAAAATTAGAAAGCTAATTTTAATTTTAGATAGATGCAAGGTGTCCTAAAATGAAGCCTTAGTGTATAATAAACCAAGGCTCAAACTGCAATAAGTTAGATACTAGGTGTGCCTTCCATGATCTCAGAATAATTCAAGCAAGATGGAAAATCAAATTAGAAATATATATGTCCAAAGTTACTTCACCACATGCTAATATTCAATATAAAGACACTTATAAGGGTAAAGTCAGTTGTGAACTAATTGTTGGTATGGCTCGAGTCCACTCCATGACACTGACAAATCCATGTTAAGTATTTTAAGTCGTGTCCATAACTCGTGTAGGCAAGCCACAAATATGAGATGTTCTCTGACTAAGAAATTAGGAGTAGTACCCTAGCATGGGTAAATTTACAACTCAGTCAGTGGTTGATCACCTCTATAGACGTAGCTTATGTGGTTGGCTAATTTTGCAGCGGTTACCAGTGTCATTTAATGGAGTTTTCAATGTTTACCTGCACTATATGGTTATACTATAAAAATGTCGACCCCATGGATTGTTAAATTTAATGCAGCGCTTAAAAACGATATCATACATGAATAATGTAGTACTAATCAGAGTTTATCTGTACATTATGTTGTTTATAAATGCAGCTGCTTGGAACACTTGTGGAATAAGGTTATAAAATAAAGGTCAGGTTTGCTCCTCGAGAGTGCAATCACGTTGCGGATCAAATAGCAAAACATGGGCGGAAAGCGGGAAAAACAATTATATGGAGAACTCAATCGGCGTTTGTGGACAAATCAATGTTTGAAGACGCGCATATGATTAGAAGAGTTAAGAGGCTAAAGCAGCGACCTTTGTGTGCGTAGGATTAGAAGAGTTAAAGAGGCTAAAGTTTGGGTTTCCTTTGTGTGAATATGACTAGAAGACTTAGAGGCTAAAGTATGTGTTTTCCTTTCTGTGAATAAGACATTTACGTGCATATTTCTAACTCCATGAATGGTTCTGCAGATTGTGGATGTAAAGTGCTTTTTATATGTTTTGTGTTCTTCTAAAAAATATGTCTCTGTGCTTTTTCTTTGTGGACACTAAATGTATGTGCTTGTGTTTTTGAGAAGCGCGCGCGCGTGTGTTTTGATGTTTGTGCTTGCAGACCCCTTTATTGTCTTAGCATCCAAACCAAATGTGTTTCGTAATGTGTTTTCATTTCCACATGATTCTATCCCATTTAATAATTTGTCAGTTGCATATGTTTTTTGCTTTTTATGTTTCATTTTTCATCTACACCCTGTACTTATATTATTGGTGTTTCAGCTGAAACTTGCTACTTTGCTAATCCTTAACTGCTAGATGTTGCTCTGATAAAATTTCAATTACGTATGTTGATCTGGTAATGTCTCTGCTATGATTTGTTGTTCTGCATCTTTATATGTTTGCTCTGTGTTATCAGCCCTTTTGTCTAAGTCAATGATGACATTAGCTTTCTCTTTTGGAGTTCGCTTTTTTATTACAACTGCTAGTTATTAAGCCCGTTCTAATTACAGCGATCCCATGATAAAATTTCAATTACATTGATTTTTTATGTTTCCAAAGCAGTGTTAGATTTGGCCATAACATGCTTAAATTCTGTGTTTCTAATGTCATCCCCAAACAACTCTAGCATATTTTTGCGTTTATGACACAACTTTACCTAGAACACTTGCAACTCTGCCAATGTTCCCTCATCCCAAAATGATCGCGCATGTTGAGGGAGGAGGCCCCGTGCTCGGGTCGCGATATGCGACGTTGGCTTCCATTCATCCGTTGAAAAACGACTTTGAGGGCTTGGTGGTGGAGTTAGTTGGCGATAGGTAGATCGACGATGCAAAGGTGGTGTTGCCCTTAAAGTATGCGGTTATATTGATCACGAGGAAGTGTACGTGTAGCTAAAGCTTAGAACGGTGATCTTCTCTCTTGTTTTTTATTCTCTTACTCTCAAAATTTGAAAAACTTGTTAACTGAAAAGTTGTTGCAAATTCATTTCTCCTGAATTTAAAAAAATAATTACTTAATTTTGATTAGTTTTGAGGAAGATATGATAGAATGAAGAAGACGTATTGTCGAATTGACAAAAATGAAGCTCGAAAATGCACTTCAAAGAATTGAGTTTCAAGAATAGAATTTCTCAAAACTGGACAATGTGATCAACATAAAAGTTGTAGGAACTGGAAAAATACAAGATATGGAAAAAAGAATTTTGCATTTGGGTTCTGTTTTGAAGAAGTTATGTCCGAGAGAAGAAGAGGTAAAATATGAAGAAAAGAGGAGTTTGATTTGAAGAGAATGAACATTGATTTTTTTTGAATATTTTGTAAATATTTTGACATTATTTCTTTCTAATTTTTTCATATAGCTTGGAAGCTATTAAAGAGAAGAGGAATAAGATGAAGAAGCTTAAGAAATGAAGAAGTAGAAATGTGAATGAAAGTGAGAAAGAGGTGGGTATTTATAGAAAAAGAAAGAAGTGGTAAATTTACCAAAATAACCTCTTACCAAATTACCAAACTATCTTTACTTCAACCTAAAGAAACATCCACTTTTTCAATACTTAACATTATCTTTCACATCCTTACTTTATGTCTTAGTCATTGAAAGATTAAGTAAAGAATATCATAATTATGTTGGCTTTGATTTGATGTGATTTGATGTTTACTTTTTCTTACTTTTGTTAATTCTTACTTACTTTTACCAATGACATCTAAAAGTTTTCTAATCTTATTTAGTAAAAGTAAACATGTTTAGTTATTAAATATGCAATATTGTGACAACTCGAGATTTTTGGCAGTATTAATTTAAAAATCTTCTAATATAATTATTTAAATTTGCAAACTTACCATTTCAAACCAAATAAAATATGCTAGCTAATTACTATTTTTCACACACACATATATATATACATATATAGTTTGTGAAAAGAAAGTTGATTTGGAAATTCAAAATAAATATCTCAAAAATAATTTAAATTTAAACTCTACATTCTAAACACTAGTATATATATATATGGTTATTAATTAAAGTAATGATATCTTAAGCTTAAATTGAAAAATAAGAATATTTGTAACAACCCGCATATTTATCGATTTTATATTTAAATATTTTATTTAAATATTTTATCGTTAGTCGGATTTTAGTCCGAAATGCTACTTTTTGCATACGGTCAAATTAGGACTCGAGACCACCCCCATTAAGTTCAAAATGACGTTTGCGATCTTTTTGAGTGTAAACTTCGATATGTTTGGAGATAGTGGAATTTTCGTCACTGTTTGCTTTGGGCTTCTGGTTTGGGCTGAACCTCTTCTAACTCAGTCCTAACCCATCTCCTCTTCCTCACTTCTTCAAAAACAACAAAGCTTCATCAAAAATGGTGGAGGGAATGGGAAATTAAAATTCCAAGCTCAAGTTCATTAGCAAATGCAACATCCAACTCCAAATTCAAGAAGAAGACATTGATTCAAGCTTGGGACTGTTCTCACTTTGCTTTCAAGCTCAGTTTCCATCAATTTCCACGAAAAGGTGAGATTTTTAATCTCACATCTTGCCTATATCTGTCATTGGACTGTTGGAAAGGAATTCCTATCACCTTAGCATGCATATTTGCATTTGGTTTGGATCGGAGTGGCGAAAAACTCCAATTTCTAGTGTTCTTGGCGAATTCCTACGTTTAGGTCGCACTGCCTTCGTTAGGTCGCTAGGTCATAGGCCGTTCGCGTGGAAAAGTCACCGCCTGCTTATAGCTCGTTTTGGCTTAGGTCGCATGGTAATAGGTCGCTAGGTAGTAGTTCTTGGGTCGCCTAGGTCCTAGGTCGCTCGTTCCTGCTTCAGCCCCTAGGTCGCGGCAACACTAGGTCGTTAGGTCATTTCTGACCTTACATCACTCGGAGGTACTAGGTCGTGGCTATGTTAGGTCGTAGGTCGCTCGCTGTGCTTCAGTCGTTAGGTCGCTAGCTCGTAGGTCGCTCGGCCACTTTGTTAAGTCGCCCACCTTTTTAAACTTAGGTCGCATGACCCATTAGGTCGCTGGACCCCGTTAGGTCGCTCAACATTGACCTCGTTAGGTCGCTCAACACACTGTGTTGCTAGGTCGCTCAACCGTCTACCTTTATAAGTTGTAGGTCGTCTCCGACCTTAAACCACTCGGCCGCATTAGGTCGCGTACCTTTTAGGTCGCGTGTTTCACTAGGTCGTTAGGTCTTTACCTCGTTAGGTCGTAGGTCACTCGATCTTATTACCTTGTTAGGTCGCGAGTCCCTTAAGTCGCTCGCCTCTCTTAGGTCGCTCGCTTCTGCTAACTCGCGAACACCTCTAGGTCGCAACCACTAGGTCGCTACCCCCTGGACCCCTACGACCTGACCGGGCAGGTCGAACCCCGTAGCGGGGGTGTTGCCCCCGCACCCCCACCTTGGGGGGTTGACACCCCCCTGGACCCCCCTCCATAGGGGATCTTATCTGAAAAACATTCAACAAAACATCCACTTTGATGTACTTTGGAATTGATTTCTTTGGATTTTATTCACGACTTCGAATGTGAATTTTGTGATTCGATTTGTTTTAACAATCATTTTGTGACTCGTCACTTTAAAAATATAAAGGTTTCAATACTAGTAGTAAATATCAAAACTCTTTCATCAAAACGATTTCAACTCTACTTTATTACAAAGCTCTTTTTCCTAAAAAGTTTTCCAATCTATTAGTATATACAAGCCTTTACTTCACTCGGATGAGAAATCTAATTAAACGGCTTAGCAAAATAGGTGGTATGAAACGCTTGCGTTTACTTCGTCGGTTAATTCTTGGACTTGTTCGACTGAACCTTTTGTGACAATTTCCTAGTGAAGATCTACAGTTTGTTCGTAAATATTTAAGTTAAGCTAGTGGTTATGGGACATGAAGCTAAACTCATATATTTACTAGCTTAGTGTAATTGACACTTCTTTATGATCATGACGATCATTTTTGTGATTTAGACTAGCGATTGAGCGATGTCTCTTTGTCTGGGAGAGAGACTAGACCCCGCTTGTGTGATGTTTCTACTTACATATATGGGGTAGCACCCCATGGTCTTCGGGCCATTCGTGTGTCATGGTCTTCAGGCCATTCGTGTGTCAAAATTTAATGGATAACTTCCATGAGATAGCTTCTCGTTCTTGTGTTACACGTGTAGGTGAGTTTTCATGCTCCCGATCTTGTGATAGGCCTCCCCCTTATTGTGATTTTTGGATTTCTTGTGATGATTTCTGGAATTTTGTGCTTCACCAATTTTAGTGATTTCCATCGATATGTTTATCAATTTTTGTGTATTGGTGAATTTGTGTGTTATTGACTTGTCATGAGTACGAGTTTAGGGTATGATACCCTATTTTATCTTTGAGAAGATTCTTGTGATATTGAAAAATCTCTTGATTGATTTTCAATTACATACTTATAGAAGTATGCCATTACTATTTCTACATGTTCATGCCATGTCTTTATTTTTATACCATATCGTCTGATATTTTTAGCTAGACTGATCCATTTATTATTTTCTTATAAATAATATTCGGGTTCGACCGAGATGTTACAGGTGCTTCTGCTTGACTTCTCTCTTGGGATTACTATGACTTTTGGCTAACTACTTAGATTAGTAGTTTTTAGATGTACGCATTTGAGATATCGACTCGTAGATGTGTTCTTTTGTGTAGCACATGTTGCTATTCTTTTGTATTATCGTGGATCTTTCTGACCACTTCTCTGATGTACACTTTCATGTGTTATATATATATTCATATCTTTTTCCACCTTTGTGATATGGATATCTATGACTGATTTGTGTTATGATTATTTCTATGTTTGTTTCCGAAGATTATATACAACCACCGTGTGATAGCTTTGAGTTTGTATCGGTATGTCGGATTTCCTCTTTAAATGAAATGCATGCTTTACGATCTCACATATCGATGCTCGCACATAGAAGTTACATGGATGGTCGCTCCTCAACAGCCTTATTCTCCGCGCTAGTTGGCAGCATTACTCCGTAATGTTCTTGGCTAGTTTGGGTATAGAGGTGGGGCGTCACAATATTTGTGTTAGGGATTGAAATATGTATTAAGTAAATATATTAGCTATCCATAGTGAAAATAAAATAAAAAGGAAGATATAAATAAATACATATATGGACATTTGTAGGCTAAGGAGACAAAGACATATTTGTGCATATGAATATGATTTATATGTAAGCTATAAAGAAGACATTTAATCCTTCAAGCATACAAGTGTCAAATTTCTTCTTTTAAATAGATTTCTTCATATATATAAAAAAGATGGAAAACAAGGGACTGAATACAGGCAGATTACCTCTTTATATATATATATATCTAATCTTCTTTCTTCTTTCATTTTCAAACATAACAAATACCAGGAAAAAAATAAAAAGAGAAAAAAGGAACAACAACTTCACCATTTTTTAGAACTGAAAGATAGCAATTCAAGTTCAACTAAAACAAGTAGATCAGATCCAAGAATCAACTTGCAGTTTTCCAAATATGGTTCCTCTATTCAAAGTCTTACAGTGAGTAAACTTTAACTTTTAAAAACCAAAACTTCTTTATAACAATATGCATGTAAGATTTTATAGTAGTAATGTTGTGAATATGTCTTGCATGGATGAAATGTATGTGTGTCTGGTGTATATGTGTGTAAATTCTGTGTTTATATGCATTTGTCTTTGTTCTGTTCTAACAGGTTTAAAAAAAATCATTCAAAATTCAATTTCTCTTCACTCAATCACTTTTGGGTTATGATCATTAAAGGAAATATGTTTATATTAACGAATTTCTATTTTTAAAAATGTTTTTATGTGAAGTTAGTAAGTATTTTTACGAGGAAGAAGGATTTATAGTGAAAATAAAACATCTCAGAAAACTCGACCGATTTAATTTCAAGTTTCTCTTATATAAATTGATTCGTCTTTGAAAATTATGATTTTTGGAAGAAATTTCATGATTTTTAAGTGCATGGATGATGGGGTGTCGGGAGTTGATTAGAATTTGGTCATGGGTTGATCACCGATGATCGCGAGGTTTATTTGGCATCGGATTGTGGTTGGAGGAAGCCTGTCGGCAGGGATCTTGGGAAAATTAGTGGCACGATTTTTAGATCGTCGTGGTGGCGCGGCGAAGGCGATGTAGGGTTTTAGGGCATGTTCGAGTCGAGGTGGTTTTCGTGGCCAGTGCAACTTCGTCGTAGCGTTGAGTTGGGCCAGAGTATGGGAAAAAGGAAGGTGGATGTGTGGCGAAGGTCTGGGCACGAGGACGTGGCCTCTGATGGTCGGGGGTAGTGGTGCGAGGTGGAATCTGGCGATCGGGTGTTTTTCCCTGATGGTTTTCGAAAGGTTTGATTTCGATTTGCGAGGTCGTAGGGGGTTCTGGGTGGTTGAATTGATGGTGGGGACATGTGTTACTTGGTGGTGCCATCGACGTTGGTCGGAGCGGTTTCGATCATGTGTGCACGTGCACGCGTATCTTTGCATCTGATGGTAGCAGTTGGGGATTAAAGGGAAAGAGAAGAGGGAAGAAAGGAAGAGAGGGGAGGAAGTTTTCGTGGATCGGGATTTTGGGCTTGGGCCTGCGTGTTTTTCTTAAAAAAAACAAAAATAATATGAATAAAAACATAGTAATAAAATTAAAAACATAAACAAGGTTTTCCAAAGCAATTTCTAACAAATTCCTTATAAGTTAAATGTTTTTACTTAAGCTTCCTAATATGGATAAAGAAATTTAAAACCTTAATTTACTTAAATATTATTTAGTTAAAGGTCATATAAATAAGTTATTTTTAACTTAAATTAATTAAGCTTAGAATAATTATATTATATGTCCATTATTTAAATTAATTCCTAAGTTTATTAAAACAAAATTAGATAGTGTAATTAAGTAGATGGTTAAGGAAAATAAATGTTTTAAAACTTTTAAATTAATCAAAAGCCTTAAGTTATTTATACATGTAATTAATTAACTAATTCCAAATATTTTAAAAAAAAATGGCTTGTAAATAGTTAATGACAATTAAGAAGGATTTATAAGAAATTAATTTATTTTGTTTAAAATTAGATTGATGATTGTGTGACTAGTTAATCTAGGTCTAAATGATTAAATTGGATTAAATGCTTTGGATTGCTCTAATATCTCTAGTATGGTAATTCGTGATATTCTATGATATGAAATACCATGAGTTGAACTGTTGATAAATGCGATTCATTTATTTAAATAGATATCTGTGATGAAATTTCTGTGATAATATGACATTATGAAATTTAAATTGAATTGTTTTACTTAAGCAACTTGGCCTTAAAAGACGGCGTTTGGATTTCGATGAGACCGGGATCGGATATCAAATTGTTATATGAAAACCACATCGATCCAAAATAAGCGATAGGTAGTGAAAACTCAAGGGAAGATCGGGAATGAAGATTTAGAATGCAAGGGCTATTTGTTGCTAACTCTGAGGGTGATTCCAAAACGAGTGTAGCGGAGATTGTGCCTTCGGTTCTGTTCGGACACGGAACGGACTTGTATGGATGAATGCTATCAGACCATCGTCATTGGAGGACGGTGAGCATTCCAAGAAATGTGTGCTATAAAGGTAATCGTAGCCTCAAGCCTCATCCATCGGGAATGGCTAAAATAGGGGAGATGCAATAAGGCTAAGTGGGTAGCACCCAATTAGGATAAGATTTTCCCCTGTCTAGATGTCCCTTTATATTCGGCTGTGTAGGCGGTTGTTGGCCCCAACTGCGGGGTTGTCTTATTCGGACTATCCAGTAAGGGGTAGCTCTGGTCTTGTGTTGCGAAGGATCGGGAAGGGTCCTCGGTACGCTGATCTAGACCAGATACTATGACGGGCGGTACCCCAGTAGCCCTGCCATTATATGGGACCCAATCTCCAATAAGTATCGTCGGACTTGATTGTATACCTATTATGATGGAATTTGATGAATGTAACAATTTCGACTCTGTGAATAATTTATTTGAAAACCCTAGACACTATTATTAGATAATTGGATTTCCTATCAAATGTTTTGGTTATCGTAAGGGAAAAACTTGTCCGTGTTTATGTGCGGTGAGTCTTACGAGATACCCTTGATTTCAAATGATTTTCAAGTTAAACAAACTTAAACCGTTTACTCACACCAGACCCATGTCTGACCCGGAGTTTATTTCTGTTTTATTAAACTCTTGGGTACTCAAATTTTTATGAGTGGCCAAGTGATTCCAGGTTGGCTTTGACGTATTTTGGAGGAAGACTTAGAGCAGGAGGCTTCTGCGTACCTAGTTATATCTGTTTCCACTGTATTAGTATTTATGTTTGCATTTTGGGTTGTAATGAATAGGAAGGTCATCACGACTGTCTAATATTATATGTATAACTAAATGACTCTAATGTATGGTATTAGTGACTACTGTGTAATATATATGTGATGTAATATATTTATCTCGTTCCGCTGTGAGATTTTGAGATTGCTAGTTCTTTCTTTCTATCTATTTCTTTTCTACCTATTTCTTTCTAATCATATGTCACGTCTTTCTATGGAATGAAAGGCGGGTCGTCATAGTTGGTATCAGAGCGCTAGGTTGAGATAATACCTAGGCTTTTTGGGTTAATACCCATCATGAGAGAGCGTACCTGTAAATTTTTATATATTTATATATACGCCTACATGATTGTTGGGTTACTATGTCCAAGTTGCCAACATGAGTACCAGGGGAAGAAGAGGCAGAGTTGTGAGTAGCACAACAACCACAAACGGAAGGGGCCCGAATGTTGAAGGTGGAAGGGTAACTGTCGAGGCTGTAAACCCAATACCGCCTCTAGTGAGCTTTGCAACGCTGTGCAAAGACTTTACAAATCTTGAAGGAAAGCCTTTTATGGGTACGGAGTTTATCATTGAAGTGCAAGCCTGGCGGCGCTCGTGTGAGCGGATTTTCAAGAGTTTAGGTCTTTCGGATGATCAGAAGCGAGTTATTGCGTCATGGCAACTTCAGGAGGGAGCAGCTGCGTGGTGGTATGTGGTCACAATGAATGTTCCCAAGGATGATTTCTCTTGGAGCAAGTTCAAGGAAGTGGTTGAAGAGCAGTTTATGCCTACCGCAGGAAAGACTAGACTGTATAGAAGTTTTCTGGACCTTAAGGAAGGAGATTTGTCAGTATCGAAGTATGAAACCAAGTTCAACGAGTTGTCCCGCTATAGACCTGGCCTTATTGACACATCGCTTAAGAAGAATGAAATGTTAGTGCTTGGCATGAGGCCCGAATTTCATGAGAAGATGACTGCACATCTCAAAGGATCATTTGTGGAACTAGTAGATATGGCTTTGAGATACGAAGAGCTAATGGAAAAGAAACCCTTGGCAACAGTGGTAGCACCGAGTGGAAATGCTACCAATCAGAACAAAAGGAAATTCAACCCGAACTGGAAGAAGCAGAGTAAAGGAAAACCTGGAGGCAACAATGCAGCTAGGAAAATGTTATGTGTGCCGATAGGAGGATCATCTAGCTAGATTCTGTCCTTGAGGTGGAGCTCGAAGTAGCAGCAGAGTGGACCCATTTCCCCAATGGTTCAGAAGACCTTATGCTTCAATTGTCAGCAGCCAGGGCATATGGTGAAAGCTTACCCACTTCTCCAGAGAGCTCAACCGAACAAAGTGTTTGCTACTCAGGGTGGACCGTCAACTTCTACTGATGGGAAAGGAAAAGGCGTTCTCGAAGGTGCTTTGCTTTTAGATAGCGTTTATGTAAGAGTTTTGTTTGATTCTGGTGCTTCCCTTAGTATTATATCTTTGGAAACGGTGGAGAAATTTCACCTTACCCCTAGTGTCGTGGGCCGCCCTATTTTTTCCCATAGGGGGAGTGACCAAGCTAGACATGATTTGTAAAGGTCTAAAAATTTCTTATCTATCCCATAGCTTCTCGTGCGACCCATATGTATTGGATTTTAAGTGATTTGACCTTATTTTGGGAATGGATTGGTTAGACAAGTATAAAGCTGTTCTGGTTTGTGAAGTAAGAACCGTGTCATTAGAAACTGAACTAGGAAGGATTGCAAGGGTGACTTGCGATAGTTCAGGAATCCACCTGGGTAGTATTTTGCATGGACTCGAGGCATCTCAAGAAGTAGTAGGAACCATCGAAATTGTCAGAGACTTTCCAGACGTCTTTGAAGAAGTCATAGGTTTGCCTCCACATCGGGAGATTGAGTTCCGTATCGACTTAGTTCCAGGAGCGATACCGGTGGTCCAACCAAGTAGAAGGATGGCTCCTAGAGAGAGAGAGGAATTAGTGAAGCAAACTCAGGATTTCTAGGAAAGAGGATTGATCAGACCTAGTCGTTTTAGCTGGGGTTCTGCTGTAGTATTTGTAACCAAATCGGATGGGTCATTAAGATTTTGTGTAGACTATCGGGAATTGAATAAGGTGACCATTAGGAATAAGTACCCCTTGCCTCGTATTGACGATCTTTTCGATCAACTTCATAGGGCTACAGTGTTCTCTCAATTGGATCTAGCTTCAGGTTTTCACCAGCTAACTGTAGCTGAAGACAGTATACCATTAACTGTATTTAGAGGACCCAACTGCTTTTATGAGTGGCCGGTTATGGCTTTTGGGCTAACCAACGCTCCAGCTTATTTTGTGGATCTGATGAACCGTGTCTTCCAGGATGTGCTAAATAAATTTGTGCTTGTGTTCATCAACGACATTCTCATCTACTCTAAATCAAAGGAGGAGCACAAGCGTCATTTGGAAATAGTATTGGAAACATTGAGGAGACATGTCCTGAAAGCAAATTTTCAAAGTGCCAATTCTAGAAGTCAGAAGTAAGATTTTTGGGACACATCGTATCTGGGAAAGGTATCTTTGTAGATCTGATCAAGGTGTCACATGTTCAAGAGTGGAAGCAACCGCAGACTTCTATGGAAGTTCGCAGTTTTCTTGGCTTGGAGGGTTACTACAGGAAATTCATCCGGGATTACTCTAAGATTTCCTCTCACTTGACCAAACTGACTAGGAAGGGAGCGAAATTTAAATGGACTCCAGAGTGTGAAGAAGCGTTTCAAGATTTGAAGGTAAGATTGACTAGTGCACCTGTTTTGGCTATTCCAGATGGGAGAAGTAAGTTCGAAGTATACATTGATGCTTGTGGAGTAGGGCTTAGTGCTGTTTTAATGCAGAATGGAAGGGTGATTGCATACGCGAGTAGACAGTTGAAGCCGCATGAGAAGAACTACGCTACGCATGATTTGGAATTGCTGGCTATCATCTTTGCAGTGAAGATATGGAGGCATTATCTGTTGGGTGAGAAGTTTGAGCTTTTCACTGATCACAAACCCTTAAAGTATCTTTTCTCCCAGAAAGACCTGAACCTGAGGCAGCGGAGATGCGTGGAATTCTTGGCATCCTATGATCTGGACATTCTCTATACTCCGGGAAAAGCAAATGTAGTGGAGGAAGCTTTGAGTAGAAATGCAGTTTTGGCTGTTCTGGAAGTTACTCGGACTCTACTAGAAAGGATTGCAAGCAAGAAAGGAACGTATAAGAGTTTAAGAGCAATCATCAAAAAGGTTAAGAATGGACAGTGCACCAGTTTCAAGATCGATGACCAGGGAGTCTTGAGGATCAATGGGAGAATCTGTGTTCCGAATATCAAGGATCTTAGGCAGGAAGTTTTGTTGGAGAGCCATCGCTCAAGGTTAAGTATCCATCCAGGGATCTCGAAGATGTAAAAGGATATGAAAAGAGTTTTCTGGTGGAAAGGAATGAAGAAGGACATTGCTACCTTTTTCAATGGGTGTGCAAACTACCAATAAGTGAAGGGTGATCAAAAGAAGAGTGCTGGATTGTTGCAACCTCTAGAGATTTCAAAGTGGAAATGGGAAATGATATCGATGGACTTCATCGATGGGTTACCAAGAACCAAAAAAGGAAATGAAGGAGTGTGGGTAATCGTAGAGAGGATGACTAAGAGGGCCCACTTTATCCCAGTTAAGGCGACCAGAACTGCAACTTCACTAGTAGAGATTTTCATGAAAGAGATTGTCAGACTACACGAAGTTCCCATCAGCATTGTGAGTGATCGTGACCATATTTTTACCAGAAAATTTTCGGAAGCTCTGCAAACGGCTCTTGGAACGAGATTGAGTTTAAGTACCGCTTATCATCCTCAAACCGACGGTCAGACGGAGAGGCTGAATCGCATTCTTGAAGATATGTTGAGAGATTGTTTCCTTGATTTCGGTGGATCTTGGGAGGACCATCTACACTTGGTAGATTTCTCGTACAACAACATTTATCAAGCAAGCATTAAGATGGCACCATACGAAGCTTTGTACGGAAGACCCTGTAGATCACCATCGTGTTGGGTAGAATTCGGAGATTGTCTTATTCTTGGACTAGACTTGATTCGGGAGGCATCTGCAAAGGTTGAGATGATAAAGAAAAGGATGAAGGCAGCCCAGGATCGTCAGAAAAGCTATGCGGATAAGAGACGGATGAATCAAGAATTCAAAGTTGGAGACTTGGTATTCGTCAAGGTTTCTCCGATCAAAGGAGCAATCGGGTTTGGTAAGACTGGGAAGCTAGCTCCGTGATATATTGGACCGTTCCATGTTCTCAAAAGGATCGGTGCTTTAGCATACAGGATTGAATTACCAGACCCGATGGCTGGGATTCACAACGTATTTCATGTATCTCATTTGAGGAAGTATGTGTACGACTCATCACTGGTTGTAGAACCAGCAGTTCAGGAAGATTTGGAGGTCGAGCCGAACATAACTATGGTTAGGCATCCAGTTCAGATTGTAGATCGAAATGAGAAGGAGCTTAGGAACAAAGTGGTGAATCTAGTTAAGATTCAATGGAGCGAGGATCCTAGAGATTATACCTGGGAAACTCTAGATAGTATAAGGAAGGCCTATCCAGAAATGTGTTAGGATTAGGAGTGTTTGTTTGAATAAATTGTTTGCTAATTGTTAGTATATGAATGATGTGTATGCTTGGCTGTTTAAATATAAAAACTTTTGATGTAAAATTAAATTATCTCTTGCTTTTAAAATTTTGGGGACGAAATTCTTTTAATAGGGGAGGAATGTGACAACCCGGGATTTTTGGCAGTATTAATTTAATAATCTTCTAATCTAATTATTTAAATTTACAAACTTATCATTTCAAACCAAATAAAATATGCTAGCTAATTACTAATTTTCATATATATATATATATATACACATATATAGTTTGTGAAAAGAAAGTTGATTTCGAAATTCAAAATAAATATCTCAAAAATAACTTTAATTTAAACTCTACATTCTAAACACTAGTATATATATATATATATATATATGGTTATTAATTAAAGTAATGATAACTTAAGCTTAAATTGAAAAATAAGAATATTTGTGTTAGGGATTGAAATATGTATTAAGTAAATATATTAGCTATCCATAGTGAAAATAAAATAAAAAGGAAGATATAAATAAATATATATATATGGACATTTGTAGGCTAAGGAGATAAAATCCTTCAAGCATAAAAGTGTCAAATTTCTTCTTTTAAATAGATTTCTTCATATATAAAAAAAAGACGGGAAACAAGGGACCGAATACATGCAGTTTACCTCTTTTTATATATATCTCTAATCTTCTTTCTTCTTTCATTTTCAAACATAACAAATACCAGGGAAAAAAGAAAAAGAAAAGAGGAACAACAACTTCACCATTTCTTACAATTGAAACATAGCAATTCAAGTTCAACTAAAACAAGCAGATCAGATCCAAGAATCAACTTGCAGTTTTCCAAATCTGGTTCCTCTGTTCAAAGTTTTACAGTGAGTAAATTTTAACTTTTATAAACCAAATCTTCTTTATAACAATATGCATGTAAGATTTAATAGTAGTAATGTTGTAAATATGTCTTGCATGGATGAAATGTATGTGTGTCTGGTATATATGTGTGTAAATGCTGTGTATATATGCATTTGTCTCTGTTCTGTTCTAACGGGTTTAAAAAAAATCATTCAAAATTCAATTTCTCTTCACTTAATCACTTTTGGGTTATGGTCATTAAAGGAAATATGTTTGTATTAACGAATTTCTATTTTTAAAAATGTTTTTATGTGAAGTTAGTAAGTATTTTTATGGGGAAGAAGGATTTACAATGAAAATAAAATATCTCAGAAAACTCGACCGGTTTAATTTCAAGTTTCTCTTATATAAATAGATTCGTCTTTGAAAATTATGATTTTTGGTGGAAATTTCATGATTTTTAAGTGCATGGATGATGGGGTGTCGGGAGTTGATCAGAATTTGGTCATGGGTTGATCACAGATTATCGCGAGGTTTATTTGGCGTCGGATTATGGCTGGAGGAAGCCTGTCGGCGGGGGATCTTGGGAAAATTAGTGGCACGATTTATAGATCGTCGTGGTGGCGCGGCGAAGGCAATGTAGGGTTTTAGGGCATGTTCGAGTCGAGGTGGTTTTCGTGGCCAGTGTGACTTCATCGTAGCGTCGAGTTGGGCCGGAGTAGGGGGAAAAGGAGGGTGGATGTGTGGTGAAGGTCTGGGCACGAGGACGTGGCATCTGATGGTCGGGGTTAGTGGTGCGAGGTGGAATCTGGCGATCGGGTGTTTTTCCCTGATGGTGTTCGAAACGTTCGATTTCAATTTGCGAGGTCGTAGGGGATTCTGGGTGGTCGAATTAATGGTGGGGGACAAGGGTGACTTGGTGGTGCCGTCGACGTTGGTCGGAGCGGTTTCGATCGTGTGTGCACGTGCACGCGTATCTTTGCGTATGATGGTAGTAGTTGGGGATTAAAGGGAAAGAGAAGAGGGAAGAAAGGAAGAGAGGGGAGGAAGTTTTCGTGGATCGCGATTTTGGGCTTGGGCCTGCGTGTTTTTCTTAAAAAAACAAAAATAATATGAATAAAAACATAGTAATAAAATTAAAAACATAAACAAGGTTTTCCAAAGCAATTTCTAACAAATTCCTTATAAGTTAAATGTTTTTACTTAAGCTTCCTAATATGGATAAAGAAATTTAAAACCTTAATTTACTTAAATATTATTTAGTTAAAGGTCATATAAATAAATTATTTTTAACTTAAATTAATTAAGCTTAGAATAATTATATTATATGTCCATTATTAAAATTAATTCCTAAGTTTATTAAAATAAAATTAGATAGTGTAATTAAGTAAATGGTTAAGGAAAATAAATGTTTTAAAACTTTTAAATTAATCAAAAGTCTTAAGTTATTTATACATGTAATTAATTAACTAATTCCAAATATTTTGATTAAAAATAAAATAAAATAAAATGGCTTGTAAATAGTTAATGACAATTAAGCAGGATTTATAAGTAATTAAGTTATTTTGTTTAAAATTAGATTGATGATTGTGTGACTAGTTAATCTAGCCTATGAACGATTAAATTGGATTAAACGCTTTGGATTGCTCTAATATCTCTAGTATGGTAATTTGTGATATTCTATGATAGGAAATACCCTGAGTTGAACTGTTGATAAATATGAGTCAATTATTTAAATAGATATCTGTAATGAAATATTTGTGAGAATATGACATTTTGAAATTTAAATTGAATTGTTTTACTTAAACAACTTGGCCCTAAAAGACGGCGTTTGGATTTCAATGAGACCGGGATCAGATATCAAATTGTTATCTGAAAACCACATCAATCCAAAATAAGCGATAGGTCGTGAAAACTCAAGGGAAGATCGGGAATGAAGATTCAGAATGCAATGGCTATTTATCGCTAACTTTGAGGGTGATTCCAAAACGAGTGTAGCGTAGATAGTGCCTTCGGTTCCGTTCGGACCTGGAACAGACATGTATGGATGAATGCTATCAGACCATCGTCATTGGAGGACGGTGACTATTCCAAGAAATGTGTGTTATAAAGGTAATCGTAGCCTCAAGCCTCATCAACTGGGAATGGCTAAAACAGAGGAGGTGTAGCAAGACTAAGTGGGTAGCACCCAATTAGGATAAGATTTTTCCCTGTCTAGATGTCCCTTTATATTCGGCTCTATGGGCAGTTGTTGGCCGCAACCGCGGGGTTGTCTTATTCGGACTATCCAGTAAGGGGTAGCTCCGGTCTTGTGTTGCAGAGGATCGGGAGGGGTCCTCGGTACGCTGATCTAGACCAGGTACTGTGACGTGCGGTACCCCAATAGCCCTGCCATTGTATGGAATCCAATCTCTAATAAGTGCCCTTGCACTTGATTGTATACCTATTATGCTGGAACTTAATGAATGTAACAATTTCGGCTATGTGAATAATTTATTTGAAAACCCTAGACACTATTATAATATAACTGGATTTCCTATCAAATGTTTTGGTTATTGTAAGGGAAAAACTCGTCCGTGTAACCGTGTTTATGTGCGGTGAGTCTTATGAGATACCCTTGATTTCGAATGATTTTCAAGTTAAACAAACTTAAACCGTTTACTCACACCAGACCCATATCTGACCCGGAGTTTATTTCTATTTTCTTAAACTCTTGGGTACTCAAATTTTCATGAGTAGCCAAGTGATTCCAGGTTGGCTTTGACGTATTTTGGAGGAAGACTTGGAGCAGGAGGCTTCTGCGTACCTAGTTATATCTATTTCCGCTGTATTAGTATTTATGTTTGCATTTTGGGTTGTAATGAATAGGCAGGTCATCACGACTGTCTAATATGATATGTATAACTAAATGACTCTAATGTATGGTATTAGTGACTACTGTGTAATATATATGTGATGTAATATATTTATCTTGTTCCGATGTGAGATTCTGAGATTGTTAGTTCTTTCTTTCTATCTATTTCTTTTCTACCTATTTATTTCTAATCATACGTCACGTCTTTCTATGGAATGAAAGGCGGGTCGTCACAAGTATATATGTTAAAACATTTTAACAAAGGTGCGTTAATGCTGCGGTAACTTATTTTGAACAAAACGTTGATTTTCAACAAAACGTTTTCCGGTCACATTTTGACGTTTTTGTTAAACTATTTATCTATGTAAACTAAACTTCAAAATTGATTTTTTATTATATTTAAATAATTAAAACAAGTATATTTGACTTGTGATATAAATATAAAATAATATCCAAATCTATTTGTAAAAATACAACATCGATTTGAAGGTATGCGACGAAATTTATCAATTTTTATAAAACAGGTTTTATATATTTATCAAGCCATTATAAATTAAATTACTATTATTATCAAATGAGTTTGATATCGATTATATATATATATTTAAAAGGAATTATTTATCCTTTAAATAAATTTCAAAGTATGTATCCTACTTTATTGGAATCCGACTTTTGTCAATTTTACAATCGAAATCCAAAATCTTTATTCAATATCAAAAATAAGTTTACCATTCTTATTTATCATATAAAACTTGATTGTTTAACTTTGAAAATTATATATTTGAATATTTAAATAAACTAAATATCTCATTTTCAAAGTGTTAAAATTACGGATCGTTACATTCTCCTCCACTTAAAAGAATTTCGTCCCCGAAATTACACTTAACCTAAATCCACAATTTTTTTACCTAAATCATTATTTCACAAACTTAAACTCATAAGATGTACCCAAATCATCTAATATAATATCTAATTTGATCTTTTATTCGAATCCACAACTTTGTTTCCGAACTAGTATCAATCTCCCGATCCTTTATTGCGGACTCTGATCAAGCTTCAAGATTAGATACACTTGCTTTCCTTGCATAGATCTCAACTATGATAGAAAACTCGAGTAACTAACCAAAAAACATCATCAATGCTCGCCGTCAAGAAATTGAGTGATAAATTCTTTTCTAGATCAGTGTAAACACCTCAAAGTTTTGTACTCGGAGATTAGATCAAAATTTGTGTGATGAAATGATTTACATATCAATTTCATATTTATTCCTATTGGTTTTTCTCAGTTATACCAAATTCTGTTTATTCTCATCCTTTATTTTTTTCACATTCTTTTTATTTTCAGCATTTTTTCTTTAATACTAATATTGTTTATGAATCATTTCGTAAGACTATTACTTAACTTTATTATATCTCATGAACACAACTATGTAAATCCATCACTTTTAAAATTCTAAGTCCAAATCCTTAATTAATGGCAGAATTCATTAATAAAACTTTTTCAAGGTTACAATTACACTTTAAAGAGTCATGATTTTACTTAAGTGTATAAATTGTACATGACTTAGATCTGTTTTTGTATAATACCTTTTTACATCCTAAAAGCATATATATACACATCCCAAATTCCCGATCGGTTTTATATCTGGGTGAATTACAGTTTGTGGGAGCTATCCAGAGCATGTCAACAAGCAGTCCTCATGCTATGAAGATCCACGGTCTTTAATAATCATCATCTTCAACATGTCTTAACGTACGAACGTATATATTGGTTCGAAGTGGTTTTCAGATAGGAATCACCCAAACCCAACCCCGGTTCCTTCGAAGCCAATTATCGATTTAAAAGATGTCAAGTTCAAATGTGGATATCAATCATCAATCAATTACTTCATCTTTTATTTAAATCAAATATCTTTCTTAGATATATTCATTTCAATTTGTTCCATTTTCTTTTCACGCGTACAAGAAAGTTTAAGTCCTTGTGCAGTACTAGCCTTGTTAGTGCCAAAGAAGGATGGAACTTGGAGAATGTGTACAGATAGTCGAGCACTAAACAAGATTACGGTGAGGTACAGATTCCCAATGCCAAGATTGGACGACTTGTTAGATCAGTTGAGTGGAGCTGCTATCTTTTCAAAGATTGATCTGAAGAGTGGGTATCATCAGATTCGAATCCGACCAGGGGATGAATGGAAGATAGCCTTCAAGACACGGGAGGGGTTGTATGAATGGCTGGTCATGCCATTTGGTCTTTCGAATGCACCTAGTACTTTTATGCGAGTGATGAATAAGATCTTTCGACTGTTTATTGGAATGTTCATGGTGGTATACTTTGATGATATATTGATATACAGTGGAAGCACATAAGAGCATCTACAACACTTGCGGGAAGTGTTGATGATACTTCGTCAGGAGAAATTTTACGCGACAACAAAGAAGTGCATGTTCATGACGCACAGTGTTTTGTTCTTGGGGTATGTATTGTCCAAGGAAGGTATCCAGGTGGATCAAATTAAAGTTAAAGCAATCAAGGATTGGCCACAACCTATGACTGTAACTGAAGTGAGAAGTTTCCATGGTTTGGCATCATTCTACAGAAGGTTTATTCCACATTTCAGTAGCGTGATGGCACCAGTGACAGATTGTATGAAAGGAAAGCAGTTTGTGTGGACTGAAGAGGCTGATTCTGCTTTCCAACAGATCAAGACACTCTTGATTACAACACCGATTCTTAGATACCCAGACTTTCAGTTGCTATTTGAGCTAGATATTGATGCGTCTAAGGTTGGAATTGGTGGAGTGTTAATTCAAAAGGGTCATCCAATTGCTTATTTTAGCGAGAAACTTTTTGGAGCCAAGACAAGATACAATACCTATGACTTGGAGTTCTATGCTATTGTCCAAGCCATAAAGCATTGGAGACACTATTTGTTTCATAAAGAGTTTGTGTTGTATACTGACCATGAAGCATTGAAACATTTGCAGGGATAGGATAAGATTGCAGCCAAGCATGCTTCATGGATCGCATACTTGCAACAGTTTACATTTGTTGTAAAGCATAAGTCGGGAGTTACAAATCGTGTGGCAGACGCATTGAGTAGAAGAAACCATTTGTTGACTACGATGAGAGTTTAAGTGACGGGGTTTGATGTATTTCCAGATTTGTTTGTTGAGGATCCTTACTTTGCCAAAATTATAGATGAAGTCGAGAAAGGGAGGACGGATGAGTATGTATTGGTAGAAGGTTTTCTATTTAAGGGAAATCAGTTGTGTATACCAGAGTGCAGTTTGCGAATGAAGATTGTGAAGGAATTGCATGAAGAAGGTCATGTGGGAAGAGATCGTACCTTGCAGTTGATTTCTCAATCATATTTTTGGCCTTCCATGAGGAAAGAAGTTGAAAGATTTGTGCAGAGATGTCACATATGTCAAGTTTCCAAAGGGACAACTACGAATGCAGGATTGTATATGCCATTGCCCGTGCCTACTAGACCATGGGTTGATGTTAGCATGGATTTTGTTTTGGGTTTGCTAAGAACTCAACGAGGTAATGATTCTATATATGTTGTGGTGGATAGATTTTCGAAGATGGCACATTTCATAGCTTGTAAGAAGACCGCCGATGCAGTTTGTGTTTCTCAATTGTTCTTTAAAGAGGTTTATCGACTACATGGGCTACTTGAGTCTATTGTTTCTGACCGGGATACTCAATTTCTAAGTCATTTTTGGTTGAGTCTGTGGAAGATGGTTGGGACTAAACTGAATTTTAGTAGCGCCTATCATCCATAAACGGATATGCAAACAGAAGTGGTGAACAGATCTTTGGGAAACTTGTTGAGATGTCTTGTGAAGGATAATTTGAAGAGCTGGGATGTGAAATTGTGTCAGGCAGAATTTGCACATAATCATGCCGTTAATCGAAGTACTGGATTTAGTCCATTTCAAGTGGTATATTCAGCAATTCCGAAGGGACCGTTGGATTTGTCGACAGTTCCACTTCAGAAAGGGGTTGTTAAACTAGCTTGTGATTTCATGAATGAGTTGCAGGAGTGTCACAGGATTGTTCATGAACAATTGCTTAAGTCAAATGAGAAGTATAAGCAATTGGCAGATAAGAAGCAAAGGAGTGTGGACTTCAAAGAGGGTGATTTTGTTTACGCAGTATTGACGAAAGATCGTTTTCCAATTAGAACTTACAACAAGTTGAAAGCTCGAAAGATTGGTCCAGTAGAAATCTTGAATAAGATCAATGATAATGCGTATCAGTTAAAGTTCACTAGTACAAAACAGATCAGTTGCTTCGCCTCATTTGTGTCGGTTGTTCATAAAACCGACACAAATAGTGTAATTTGTGTCGGTTGTTTATTAACAACCGAAACTATTGACTTATGGGGTAAGAAGAAAATGTTAAAAATATAATTTGCATCTGTTGTACTTAAGAAACCGACACAATTGAAGGGAAGCAATAGATTTACTTGTGTCGGTTGTTTGAACAACCGACACAATTAAATACAATAGCATCGGTTGTCCAAAAACCGACACCATAGGCACAACTTTTCCACCCAAATCCATTTCAGCCGCCCCATCTTTTCCCCAATCTTTTCCCGCGAACCCTAAATTTTAGAGGGAAAATTTAGCAAAAAAAAAAGAGAAAACAACAATCGCACACCAGCAAAAATGTCTACTGATACCAGGTCTCGTCCATTTGAAGACGAGATTGAAGATGAAACCTGTGAAGCTTTGCTGTACCTCAAGTACTCCAAACCATATATTAACCTACTATGTCCAAAAGCCACTCACTTCAGGAAGCCACGAAAGAGTGGGAAAAACCACTTTACCAAAATAAAACCTAATCCCTCAATAATGGCGGAGAAGACGAAGACAAAGATCCTCTCGGATACTCGAAACAACCAACAGCTAACAGAAGTGGAAAAAGATCAACTTCAAATAAAAGGAAAGGCAGTAGACTCAAAGAGGGTGAAATTCCCGTTGTCTCTCAATGGAGATCCCGAAGTTACTCAAGATAAGCTCTATCTCTTCATTGAGTTTTTCTTTGTTCAAATTTTTGTGCATTAATTGTCTACAATCCTGGTAAATATGAGCAGTTCTAACATGAACTGGAAGTGCAATACTCTTAAATATTCGGTTATTCCGTTCACACTAGATGTTCCAGATGATAGAAGTGAATGCAATGTTATTGATCTGATTTAGTAGCATGTTACTAGTCTATTTAGAACAAAGATTATCCAACACGTGGTTAAAATCTACTGAATTCCCTAAATTTAGATGCAATTTTGTCATAGTATCTTCAAATAGAATTCTGGAGTAATTGCAATTGAAGAATAGGTGATCCCTACCTTCTATTTGATTAGTGCAAAGGACACAGTACTTATCTTTAGCACCGTTCCATTTACTAAGTCTGTCCTTTGTATGCAGTTTGTTAAGTTTTGCCAGCAGAGTACATATTGACATTTTGGGTGCACACTTATTGTACAAAATCACTTTAGCCCAATTAAATTCAGTGTATTTAGGCCTGATGTGATTCCAAGCAGATTATTACTGAACTTACCATTCTTGTCAGGGATCCAGTGCTAGTAATCAGATTGTTTGTTCTTCTGAATATTGATATTCTTTATAGTATTTTGCATTTGAGAAGTCATACCATCCATATGATTTTTCCAAGTATTGTTTCATAATAGAGTATACACTTTCATATGATTATCACCAATAACATTCATAAAGTTGCATCCATACAAGTTAGTTAAGGAAAAACCATTGATCCAAGGGTCATACCATATATCAGTCTGTTCACCATTCACTATTTTTCTATCAACTGCCCCTTTGCACCATTGTGTTGCAATTAGCATAGTTTTCCATGTGTGAGAGGCATTATTATTAAAAGCTTCATTCTAGAAGTTTGTATGTCTACAATATCTTTGATGCATCCACTTAGCCTAAACTGAATCACCTTGAAGAAAATTCCAAATCATTTTAATAGCCACTGCTTTTGCCATATCCTCTATTTTCCTGATACCAAGACCACCCTCATTTTTTTGTTTTACATACGTTATCCCAATTCAAATTATGTGCCTTGGTTTTCCAAATAAAATTAGCACATATTGAATTAATTCTCCGAGTAACTGTTGCTGGAAAGTTAGAAAACTGAAGCCAGAATTGAATTATTGGAGAAATGACAGTTTTGACTAATTCCACTCTACCACTGATGTTTAGCATTTTATTTTTCCAGTGACTGAACTTTTTATTGATATTGTCAATTAAAGTTCCAAAATCCCTAGCTTTGAGTTTATTATATAACAGAGGAATTCCTAAGTAAGTAACAGGGAGATTTCCAATATTGATATTTAATATGTCAGCAATATCTTTTTTGAGGCTAGCTCCTTTACTAAAAAACAATGTTGATTTATTTTCATTTAAATCAAGCCCTGTTAAGTACCTTAGCTTCTGAAAAATATGCTTAATGCAGTTAGCATTCTCTGTTGTGGCTTTTCCCATAATCAGAACATCATCAGCATAAATAAGATGTGTGATCACAGGCTCTGTTTTGTATATAGGAGTATTATTACCTTTCAGCTGCTCCATATCTAAATTAATAGTGAGATACTCCATAGCTATAGCAAATAAATACGGCCATAGGGGATCGCCAACCCAAATTAATAGTTTTCTATAATAAAATCTCAGCACACTTACTATGCTACTGTTTGTTCCATTTATATTTATTTTTTGCAAACAGTTGGTTACCCATCTGCAACCAATATTTCATATTTGCATTTTTTTATATAAAAAAACTGCTAATGTTAGCTCTATTATTTCAGTTACATGCACAGTTTTCGGTTGCAGGCCTTATTATTGATGTTTAGTTTTACATCTTAACAGTCATTAGTCAGCCTAAGTTTCTCTTATTTATTTATTTATTTATTTATTTTCTTTTCAAAGGCATTTACTGCATTGAAGTATGCAGAAAAAATGTTCATACCTGCATAAAGCTTCTTGACTACAGTTACAACACGAGCAGGCTTTACAAAGGTATGTTGTGATACAGCTTGTTAATCGGTTGCAATTTTGCCTAGTAACTGTCCGATATTACAAGTGATAACAAAGTATATTTTAACACAGAGGACAACTGAAGATTGTCCAAAGAATATGGAGCTCTAAACTTATCTGCAAGTGGAGAAGACATAGAAATTAAAAGCGAGGCTTGCATTCGGCATGTTCGAATGCTACTTGCAGCTAACCAGTTTAGCCAGGTTTGTAGCTTTTAATGTCGTTGGTTATAATACATAATATTTTTGTTTGATATCATTTGTATAGGCTATCTGGTCTAGTCCTACAGGGATTCATTTGTGATAATACTTAGTATGCTCTTTGGTTTATGATGAGAGTCTATGCCAAAACAGTCTGCGAAACATAGTTGATTGAAAGAGCACATGTGCCTGATCATGGTATAACTAGAAAATAAGAGACAAACAGTAAGAAATATGGCATTTAGTGCACAATCCTATAATTTTGAGAAATGTTACACAAAAAGTTTAGTGCACAAATTGTTTCATTTGGACCTACATCTGGTATCTCACCGTTTAACTCTCTAAACTCGTTTCTTTCAGTTCACAATGATCCTAAAAGTGTATTGGACCCCTTAACTCAAGCTGTGGATGAACTTGAAGTATTAGAGGTATGTCAAATCATTCAAGCTTAATTACACTCATTCCAACTAATCATTTTCTATTTAATGTTTAAATATGTACTTTCTAATGCAGTATCATGAAAAGGCTTCGGAAGTGTATTACTTAAAGGCGATTGTTTACAATTCACTCGGAAAATATTGGGACCTTGTGCACTAGTACATTATATTGACGCTGATAAGTATGCATACTAATTTTGTTTAATTACTTCCCTTAAGGATTTTTATCTCTGTAATGGCCCTAAATACGAGGATAAATAAGAGTTGTATCTCGGCCATTAGTTTTGAGTCTGGTAACCTGTTTAACAGTTTTAAGCATGTGAACTGTTATATTTATGCACAAGTGAAATATGTTACTTATTCTATTTATTATTGAGATATCAACCACAAAATGATTAGTTATGTTATTGAATGCTCTGAGCTCGGGTATCTAGGATGAAAGAGGTTCTATCATGCATGTTAATTTTAGATTGAACCATGTGATGACCCATTAATGCACAAGTTATGTCAAGCATGTAAGATACCCTTCACTGTCTTTTTGGGCACTACAAGAATGTATCTTAATTTGATTTCTCTTTAAATCATGATGATTTATGTGCCATTTTTAATTGAACACTCATCCGATAACTCGTTCTGCCTGTCCATCTGCATTTTAAAATAGATGGTTTGTCCATGTTTTCATTAAGCCTATATATAGATTAAATAGAATAAAAATTTGGTGAATATCTTCACTATTATAGAAAACTATTAATTTAAGTTGAACTCAAATCTCAGCACTCTTAACCTATGTTCTATAGATTATAGAAATCATTTGCAAATAAAAGTTTTGCCTGGTTTAGATGGTTTCACTTGCAAATATGTACAACATACTATGTCAATGAGTCTACATTATTCTGTGTTACTACTTGCCTACCATACAGTACTCTCTCTCCCCCCTCTCTCTGATAAAGGAATCTTTATTCACAGTGCAGGATTCTATACACTTGGTTAGTTTTGAACTAAACTATTCTTAGTTTGATCGGGGTTAACATGGTGATCAGGGAGGTTAAACTTTTGATTTTGCATATATAATACAACTAACATAGTTAACTAATATAGGAGTCTTTTTTCACACAGATGTGTGTATGTGTGTTTATGTATGTACATATGTATATGTGTTTATGTATATATGTGTGTGTATAACTAAATCTCTCACAACCAAAGATAATCATATACTTTAAGTTTGTATCACTTATATTAGGTTCAAGTACCAACAATCTAAATTTTATTATTGAACAGGAGGCTTCAAGATTTGCTTTCTCAACTATCATCAGAGCAACCAAACTGCCCACAGTTATACATATACAGCTCCGCCGATAGAGTGATTCCAGCAAAATCAGTAGAAACATTTATCGAAAGGCAGAGGAAAGTAGTATACGAGGTTAGATCTTGTGATTTTGTCAATTCGCCCCATGTCGACCACTATAGAAATCATCCAAGCTTATATACTTCTCAACTCACCACTTTTCTTGAGGATTGCTTGCCAACAAAAACATCTAAGAAGTAATTGCTTTACTCTCTTTCTTTTTTTTAGTAGTAGGCTCCATTTTTTCCCCCTGGCAAAAAGACTGTTGGGTGGTATTATATACATATATAAACAGAAGGTTATGTGAAAGATATACAAGTTATGTTGAAAGACTTGTCTTGGTTACATTTTGCAATATTGATACTCCTTGATACTCTTAGGTTTATTTATGCTGCATACAAATCCTTTAAATGTATTACTTATTATATAAGAATTTGAGCGATAACTTAATGTTTTTACCGTTATCAAATTTTATAGAATTTTTGAAAAGAATAATCAAAAGTTGCATGTCAGTTTACATAAAGCATAAATTAGGTTGTATCTTCTGTTTTTAGAAATATGAATTTAATTTACAAATTCATCGCTGTATAAAAAATTTCTCATAACGACATAACAGTAGAGGTATGTATTTTTTTTTTGTATTTTTTTTGAACTTTTTTTTTACTCTCATTTTCTTCCTGAACTCTGATCTGCCGTTTGTAAATGCAAGTGTGAAATATGATGTTAGCTTATGATTGTTTTCGGATGCATTATTCAGTGAATGCTCAATATGGTTAGTTAAATTGAAGGAATGATAGTTGAAGTACATGTTGTTACTTTATTTAAATTTACATTTCAAATTATATTTTATTCCTGTTCAACAAATTGAGAATAAGGAATAATTTCAAGTTGATATGATAACAATATTTAAACGTAACGAAAACTATGAACAGTTGTGTCGGTTGTTATTAAAGAACCGACACAAAACTATGAACAGTTGTGTCGGTTTCTCTAAAAGGACCGACACAATAAACGGCGGTGTGCTTCACTATACAAGCTGATTTGTGTCGGTCCTTTTAGAAAGACCGACACAACTGTTCATTGTTTTGTGTCGGTTCTTTAATAACAACCGACACAAATGATTGATATTTGTGTCGGTCGTACAACCGACACGACAGAAAAATGTCTTTTGTGTCGTCTTCATATGAGTCGGTTGTAAAACCGACACAACAGGGGTTACACAACCGACACAAATGACCAGTTTTGTACTAGTGGTTGTCGAAAAATGTTCATACTTCTGATGTTTTCAATGTCAAACACTTAATTCCGTATTATGGGGAAAAGCTTGTCGAAGAAGAGGAGAGCGTGAATTCGAGGTCGAATTCTTTCCAACAAGGGGAGGATGATGCAGCGCATACCAATGTCGCGAATTCCTCCTTAAGTCACGGCGAGCTTAGGTCGCTCCTTCTCCTCCTTTAGTCGAACGAAACCCTAGGTCGCTCCAGCTTAGGTCGCGAACGACGTAACGTAAATCGCTTCCAGCCTAGGTCGCGAGTAGAATTCCAGGTCGCGAATCCTTATGTCGCTTCCAGTAGGTCACGAATAGACAGCTTATGTCGCGAACGAGAGTAGGTCGCGAGCTCTAGAATTCCTATGCCACTGATTGCTATGTCGCGAGCAAATTTCTTAAGTCGTGAAGCTCCTTATTTCGCTCCAGTTAGGTCACGAGCAGTTCTTCCAGATTTTCTTATGTCGCTCCCACTATGCCGTTAAGTCGCTCAAGTGGATATGGCTACTTTCTTAAGTCATATATTGTTAAGTCGTATGTTGTAACCCATTTGTTTGTTAAGTCGTTTATGTTTGTTGTACCGCTTTTGTTAAGTCGTATGTCTTGTAATTTCCTATAAATAGGGGTGTGTTGTCATTTGTAAAAAATAGTTGAATGTTGAATAAAAATTGGTTTGTGCTTTGTGCCACCATTAAAATTGGAAGTAGAGTGTTATCTCCTTTCTCCATCTTCGGATATTCGAGTGCGCTCGAATCAACGAACTTGAAGTCGATTCATGGAATCTCGTGCACGAGATCAACATCGAAGAATCGTAGATCTTCTAACACAGTATCGTGCGCGATCAACGTGTTGAAGATAGCTAGAATCCGATATCTCAAGAGATCAACGGATTTGGGCACTTGGGTATCTTCAATTCATCGATTCATTTTGTTTCATCGATTCATTTTCCACAAATTCGTCAATTCGTGAGTTGTGTGATCCTGTAGGCTGCGTCAGTATATGCTTCAGATTTTCTCAAGTTTTTGATGGACGAAACTGAATGAAGAAGATGATGGATATAAACAAGTTACAGAGTGTTGTTATTTTGTACAATATCAGGTACAAGATTTTTTTATTATGCTTAGAGATTTTTTTCAAGTTTGTAGGCTAATGGATATTTGCATTAATTGCTTTGGTACTAATTTACATATAAGTATCTTCCTTTGCAAGCTTCACATATTTGTTTATTTGTTTTCCTACTTATATATATATATGTTTTGTTCAACTCAAATACATCATGTTGTCTTCTCTTCTATTGTCTTATTGCTTTGTAATATAAGTGAGCTTCTATCTTATTTTAATTTTCTTTTATTATTTTTGTTTGTTTCATTCTATTTGTATTATTTTGTATCATGATATTAAGATTTATATATATTTATTTTATAAATTCAAATTCAATATTTTTTTTATAATTTCAAATCTACTCATATAGGCACAACTATATAGATTCACATATATATGCAATTTCTAAATTTAAAATGATTTAATATATTTTTATTTGGATTCGGGGAAACTCAAATCAATTAATCAATTAATTTCACAAATATTATTCAAAATTAATTTTAATTATCAATTTAAATTTATATAAAGTCCGGGATCGTTACAGGCTCCCCTCCTTAAGAAATTTCGTCCTCGAAATTTGCCAGAGAGACATAAAGATAGATGAAGAATATTTCATCAAATCAAACTGAACGTCTATTCTGCATTTGGCTTGCCAAATCAGAATATCAATAATAGATACAAGAATGAATCTGTTTAATTTTTTCACAAGATACTCAGGTTATCCAGATCTACGAAGTATGCAGGGGCATCGGTTAGTCCGAAGGGATAACTAACCATTCGTAGAACATATCCGGACCCAAATTGTATTCATATATCTGTCTATTTTTGGGTAAAATTTCAAAATTTTTAGTTTAGAAACCAAGGTATACCTATCAACCATAGCAACCAAAGCAACCAATTCATCTAAACAAACAATTCGACCTATTTGGAGTTTATGTCCCATATTAATATATCGAATCTCCTTCCTGGATCTACCAGGAATTATCAAAGAATTGAAAAGAAATGTTGAACAAAAGAGATTGATAGAGAAAAAAAATTGTTTCTTTGTTGTTACAGGGTATTGACCATTTATAGTCGTATTCCCCTGTCCCCTATCTCATCCTCTTCTTGCACTCATACTCACTATCAATGGATAGTAAGAGAATTTACTGAGGCATACAAATGGATATCTTAGGGATTACTCATTCTAGGGTATACTTCACCCTATCTCTAATGAGTTACTTAATGTGTTATACTCCTGAGCTAAAGTTCAACCTTAGCTCTGATACTACTTATAACGTTCCAGACTCGGCCTTCGAAAATCGGCACACGTACTTCACTTGTACTCGAATGCCGCAGATTCAAATGCAGAATCTGGCTTGCCGGAGCTTATAACACAGTAAGTATAACAACACAGCGGAAGAAAGAAATGACTGATATCATATACATCACAAATGATACAATATCCAGTACATGATATACAATAATGATATCTATATGATACAAGAATATCAAAGACAAATAATGATGTTACAGCGGAAACAAAAGAAGTGATAACTCCAAACGATCTTTAAAAGAGAATGAGTCCAACAACTCCATCATCAAGCTCGAACCACCATCATGTTTCACAAAGATAAGCAAGGGCGGTCGTCCGGATGAACTCCAAAAACTGAACTAGCTCCCGATAATCTACTAAACCTGACTATCTGAAAAACCCAACTCTAGACCGCCCGTGTGGAAAATTGTGGGCACCCAGAGTTTAGGAAGGGAACAATAAACTCCGAGTCAGTCATGGGACTGGTGTGAGTAACAAAAATAGTTTATCTTTAAACAGACAATAAAAGAATTTTAAACATTGAAATCCGCAATGCTTTCTGGAAAATGAAACTACCATAAGGCCTCCCGGCACATACAAAATGCAATTGCACACATGGGGGAGATTTCTCCTTATGATAGTCAAACATGCTTACTACGCAAAAAAACTGTTTTGATATTATTACTAGTGCATAGTGTGAAAATCCTTTCGAAAATATAATATTAATCTTAGCTAGCATAGGGACCATTATGCTATGCCTACTATAGATACCATTTTAAATGGTAGGTTCTACAACTAAAACCGTACAAGCTCATATTGTTTCTTTGGATTTTCCAACAAATGGTCAAGCTAAGGAACTTCATATGCCACGTAGGAACGCCTCTGGAGGGACGCCCCGATAGACAACTGCTCTCTGCCAACACAAGGCCGGTTACCCCCCTTCTCGGGTAGTAAACCTGAGATATGCCACCCCCGGTCGTTTGCGACCTTTATCCGAGGCCTCGATCACAAAGCAACAATCACATAGTAAATGAGATTGGAGCCACCACACAGGTAAAATATCTGGGCTCCATACCATGATACCACCATTTTCCCGAAGGAATGGACTACCCTAGGGGAGCTAAGCTACCCCTGAAACCTTACCGCATCTTTCCTGTTTCGACCATTTCCGGTTTGTGAGGCTCGATGAGGTCTCGTCCATAAAGCTACGCTTTTCACAAAAGCCGTGCTTTGATCAACAAATGATCAGCAACACACAGCAACACTTAGCATGCCACATTACCAATTTGGGAGTATATCGCTGATAACCTTCAACTACATAACCTCTGAGCTCGTACGTCTCAGAGAAGGGTGTTAAGCTAGGAGAATAAATTCTCCACCACCAAATAGGAATATATTTGAAAGAAATCAGCTTTATATCTCAAAGTGTAATGTCAGACATGCGTCCATACAAGTCTGTTCCGGGTTCAAACAGAACCGAAGGCACATCCAAAGAAGCCCTTGCAATCCGGGTATTCACAATCCCGATCGGACTTCCCATCACTTAGGGAATCTCTATACCGTAGCTACTCAGTGCAGAGATAATCGATAGGTTATCCTATCGTTCTCGCAAACACCCGGTCTTCAACACCGGTCTTTAAATGCTATCCATTTACATCATATCACTATTTGGAATGGGTTATATGACACAAAGTCCTCTCCCGACTAAACCGAATAGTGATCACAATATTTTAAAAACATATGGATATTCGGATTTCAGTTAAGTCACAACTTATTACCCAAAACTCTCTTCAAATGGTTTAAACACATTACCATTTTAATCTTTTACACAAAAAGATTCATCTCACAAAGTTCACCTGGTTTCACAAAGATCCATTCATAGATTTTCCAAATCAATTTCCATTTCAATTGGATTAACTCGTCCAATCTTTAAGTCAAAGATTTAATTGATAGCTTTCAAAACAATTCCATTTCGACCTTTTATACAAAAGGTACACCTTTCCAATTTCAAAACAAAGTTCAATAATCTTTCACAAAGATTTATTCAAAACTCGGAAAACCATTTCCATTTCAAACTTGAAATTCTTTGACACAAATTGGAAATTCATTCCTTATATGAAAGCTTCTATTATTTGAAAACAAATAGTTTTTATTTCGGAAAATCTTATTCTTTTATATGAGTTAAAGTCCTTGGGTTAAATTCAAATTCTCAAAAGCATACTTTTTAAAATGGTTTAAATTCATATAAACACATTTATAACATCTTTAACTATAATTTCCAAACATGGAATTCAATTCCAAATTTTGAATTCAAATTCAAATTAAATTATTTAAATTGGAAACTTTACCAAGTTATTCAAAATAACTTTTATCTTAAAACTCCTTTCCAAAAGCTTTTACATTTAACCCAATTCTATTTCCAAAATAAATTGAAATTAAAATTTCAATTTCAAAAATATTAAATTTAAATCATCTTCGACTTAACCGATTTCCACGTGAAATCCATATTTGTGTGTGTAAAAGTGTGGTCCCGGGGTTTAACACAATAATGCAACATCATTCAATCATCATAGACAATCACAACAGTATCGATAAGAGATATAATCCTATAACGCTTATCTATATACACAGAAACACAGATAGATAATATAAATGCATTATAAATAAATGAATTACATTCATCACAGCTTGAATTAAAACAATTCTAATCACAAAGCATCACATAACAGAGATGACAAAACAATTCATAGCATTCAATAGAATACAATCATCCAAAAGTGAAACCAATTAAAATATCTAATTAATCTAAACAGATCATTTGCCTATGGATAATTCCTAGTCAGGGTTAATTATACTCTAATTACATTATCCTTAATTAATTACATAAATTAATTATTCTTAACCAATTACAGTAATTAACCTTTAATTACTTCATAAATTAATTGACTAAAATTAATTCCATTAATCCTTAATTAATTACATTAATTAATTACTTCATAATCACTTATCATTGATTAATCAATCTTAATTAATCAACCCTTAATTACATCATTAATTATATTAATTAATGATCTCTAATTACTTCTTTAATTAATTGCTCTATTTACATTAATTACATTAAGTAATTAATCTTTAATTAATCTTAACAAATCTCATTTATTAATTAATCCTTCCTTTACAATTTAAATTCCATTTTAAATTCAAATTTTTCCTTTTCAATATTTAACAATTTTAAGTATTAAGACAATTTAAATTTTAAAACTTTATTTCCCAAACTAAATTTCCAAACTGAACTGGAATTAATATTTAAACTTAAATATGAAACTCAGTTTAAACTTTAATTTATAAATTTTAGATTCAGTTTTTAATCCCAGAAACCAAATCAGGTTTGAAACCTGAAATCAACATCTACCCGAGCTATATCAGCCTCTGCTTCGAGTCCTACACCCTACAGCTTCGAGTAAACACTCGAGAAAAATTCACGTTCAATTCTGTTCTAAACAAAATCCAGATACCCGAAACTAGTGCACGGTGCTCGTGCACGTGAACAGCGCCTCCGACCAACTCCAGGCGACACCGCGACGTCGAGCACGTCGACGATCTTCCATACTCAAATCCCCAACCACCTGAATCCCCATACTCCTCTCGAAAACGAATTCGAGATCAAAGTCGAAACCAGGAACTCGAATTGACCTCATCACCAAACCTGTCTTCGCCTCGACCATGAAGCTCTGACCACCAGAAAATCCCAGACTCCAGCCATCACTTCATCGTCAACCCTTCCACCATCTCCCAAAGCCACGAGACACTCGGTCAATCCAAGACGGCGAATGAATCGAATATCTCGACCTCACCAAAACTAGGTTTAGGAACTTCAACCGCATGCCGCCGTCACCACGTTCATCTACTTCCCCATCCACTATTTTTCCTACATTCTCTGTTTGTCCCTCCATCTCCAGACAAGACCTCGACTTCGACAAGTCAGTAGATCACCAGAGAATGCCAAAATCAAGAAAATTCGACAATCCCAAACTGCTCCTCCATTCCCACTTTAAAAATCATGATTTAAGCTTTAAAATTCATGATTAAGCATACGAATTCGGGTTATATACTTGAATTCGTGAATTAGAATGTTTGAATTTTGACTAAATTATGGTTTGCTCAGTTTCCTTGAGTTTCGGAGCCAGTACTAAGTTGTTTTAGCTTAAATAGGTTTTTTAAAACTTAGATCAAAATCAAACAATCTACTTTTGTTTATATTCTAAGCTTAAATAGTTATTGAATCAAGGGATTAGGATTTAATTTGAAAAACTGGGTCAGGGGAAACAAGAACAGAGGTATCTTAGGGGATACAGGCATGCACAGATTACACATATGAACAAATTTCTACAACATAAACATTTTCCAGATATATATGCAACTAGTTCATATATTTAAGTTTTAGAAAGGTAATGTTACTCACTGTGATTTTCCAGAAATGAACAGAGCTACTTCTTTTGAGCCAGGCTTTGAAATTGAAAGCTAGAAACTTTCTTGATCTCTGGTTTGTAGAGTTGTTTTGTTGTTTTAAGTTGAAGTTTTGTTTAAGTTTTACAAGAGTATATGCTTCAGATTTTCTCAAGTTTTTGATGGACGAAATTGAATGAAGAAGATGATGGATATAAACAAGTTACAGAGTATTGTTATTTTGTACAATATCAGGTACAAGATTTTTTTATTATGCTCAAAGATTTTTTTCAAGTTTGTAGGCTGATGGATATTTGCATTAATTGCTTTGGTACTAGTTTACATATAAGTATCTTCCTTTGCAAGCTTCACATATTTGTTTATTTGTTTTCCTAATTATATATATATATATGTTTTGTTCAACTCAAATACATCATGTTGTCTTCTTTTCTTTTGTTCTATTGCTTTGTAATATAAGTGAGCTTCTATCTTATTTTAATTTTCTTTTATTATTTTTGTTTGTTTCATTCTATTTGTATTATTTTGTATCATGATATTAAGATTTATATATATTTATTTTATAAATTCAAATTCAATATATTTTTTATAATTTAAAATCTACTCATATAGGCACAACTATATAGATTCACATATATATACAATTTCTAAATTTAAAATGATTTAATATATTTTTATTAGGATTCGGGGAAACTCGAATCAATTTATCAATTAATTTCACAAATATTATTCAAAAATTAATTTTAATTATCAATTTAAATTTATATAAAATCCGGGATCGTTACAAGCTCCCCTCCTTAAGAAATTTCGTCCTCGAAATTTGCCAGGGAGACAAAAAGATTGATGAAGAATATTTCATCAAATCAAACTGAACGTCTATTCTGCATTTGGCTTGCCAAATCAAAATATCAATAATAGATACAAGAACGAATCTGTTTAATTTTTTCACAAGATACTCAGGTTATCCAGATCTACGAAGTATGTAGGGGCATCAGTTAATCCGAAGGGATAACTAACCATTCGTAGAACATATCCGGACCCAAATTGTAGTCCTATATCTGTCTATTTTTGGGTACAATTTCAAAATTTTTAGTTTAGAAACCAAGGTATACCTATCTACCATAGCAACTAAAGCAACCAATTCATCTAAATAAACAATTCGACCTATTTGGAGTTTATGTCCCATATTAATATATCGAATCTCCTTCCTGGATTTACCAGGAATTGTCAAAGAATTGAAAAGAAATGTTGAACAAAAGAGATTGATAGAGAAAAAAAATTGTTTCTTTGTTGTTACAGGGTATTGACCATTTATAGTCGTATTCCCCTATCCCCTATCTCATCCTCTTCTTGCACTCATACTCACTATCAATGGATAGTAAGAGAATTTACTGAGGCATACGGACGGATATCTTAGGGATTACTCATTCTAGGGTATACTTCACCCTATCTCTAATGAGTTACTTAATGTGTTATACTCCTGAGCTAAAGTTCAACCTTAGTTCTGATACCACTTATAATGTTCCTGACTCGGCCTTCGAAAATCGGCACCCGTACTTCGCTTGTACTCGAATGCCGCAGATTCAAACGCCGAATCTGGCTCGCCGGAGCTTATAACACAGTAAGTATAACAACACAGCGGAAGAAAGAAATGACTGATATCATATACATCACAAATGATACAATATCAAGAATATGATATACAATAATGATATCTATATGATACAAGAATATCAGAGACAAATAATGATGTTACAGCGGAAACAACATAAGTGATAACTCCAAACGATCTTTAAAAGAGAATGAGTCCAACAACTCCATCATCAAGCTCGAACCACCATCACGTTTCACAAAGATAAGCAAGGGCGGTCGTCCGGACGAACTCCAAAAACTGAACTAGCTCCCGATAATCTACTAAACCAGACTATCTGAAAAACCCAACTCTAGACTGCCCGTGTGGAAAATTGTGGGCACCCAGAGTTTAGGAAGGGAACAATAAACTCCGAGTCAGTCATGGGACTGGTGTGAGTAACAAAAACAGTTTATCTTTAAACAAACAACAAAAAAATTTAAACATTGAAATCCGCAATGCTTTTTGAAAAATGAAACTACCATAAGGCCTCCCAGCACACACACAATGCAATCGCACACATGGGGGAGATTTCTCCTTATGATAGTCAAACATGCTTACTACGCAAAAAAACTCTTTTGATATTATTACTAGTGCATAGTGTGAAAATCCTTTCGAAAATATAATATTAATCTTAGCCAGCATAGGTACCATTATACTATGCCTATTATAGCTACCATTTTAAATGGTAGGTTCTACAATTAAAACCGTACAAGGCTCGTATTGTTTCTTTGGATTTTCCAACAAATGGTCAGGCTAAGGAACTTTCTATGCCACGTAGGAACGCCTCTGGAGGGACGTCCCGAGAGACAACTGCTCTCTGCCAACACAAGGCCGGTTACCCCCTTCCCGGGTAGTAAACCTGAGATATGCCACCTCGGTCGTTTGCGACTTTTATCCAAGGCCTCGATCATAAAGCAACAATCACACAGTAAATTAGATTGGAGCAACCACACAGGTAAAATATCTGGGATCCATACCATGATACCACCTTTTTCCAAAAGGAAGGACATACCCTAGGGGAGCTACCCCTGAAACCTTGCCGCATCTTTCCTGTTTCGACCATTTCCGGTTTGTGAGGCTCGATGAGGTCTCGTCCACAAAGCTATGCTTTTCACAAAAGCCATGCTTTGATCAACAAATGATCAGCAACACACAGCAACACTTAGCATGCCACATTACCAATTTGGGAGTATATCGCTGATAACCTTCATCTACATAACCTATGAGCTCGTACGTCTCAGAGAAAGGTGTTAAGCTAAGAGAATAAATTCTCCACCACCAAACACAAATGTATTTGAAAGAAATCAGCTTTTATATCTCAAAGTGTAATGTCAGACATACGAACATACAAGTCTGTTCCAGGGTCGAACAGAACCGAAGGCACTTCCAAAGAAGCCCTTGCAATCCGGGTATTCACAATCCCGATCGGACTTCCCATCATTTAGGGAATCTCTATACCGTAGCTACTCAGTGCAGACACAATCGATAGGTTATTCTATCAGTCTTCAAATGCTATCCATTTACGTCGTATCACTATTCGGAATGGGTTATATGACAGAAAGTCCTCTCCCGGCTAAACCGAATAGTGAGCGCAATATTTTAAAAACATATGGATATTGGGATTTCAGTTAAGTCACAACTTATTACCCAAAACTCTCTTCAAATGGTTTAAACACATTACCATTTTAATCTTTTACATAAAAATATTCATCTCACACAATTCACCCAGTTTCACAAAGATCCATTCATAGATTTTCCAAATCAATTTCTATTTCAATTGGATTAACTCGTCCAATCTTTAAATCAAAGATTTAATTGATAGCTTTCAAAACAATTCCATTTCGACCTTTTATACAAAAGGTACACCATTCCAATTTCAAAACAAAGTTCAACAATCTTTCACAAAGATTTATTCATAACTCGGAAAACCATTTCCATTCCAAACTTGAAATTCTTTGACACAAATTGGAAATTCATTCCTTATATGAAAGCTTCTATTATTTGAAAACAAATAGTTTTTATTTCGGAAAATCTGATTCTTTTATACGAGTTAAAGTCCTTGGGTTAAATTCAAATTCTCAAAAGCATACTTTTTAAAATGGTTTAAATTCATATAAACACATTTATAACATCTTTAACAATAATTTCCAAACATGGAATTCAATTCCAAATTTTGAATTCAAATTCAAATTAAATTATTTAAATTGGAAACTTTACCAAGTTATTCAAAATAACTTTTATCTTAAAACTCCTTTCAAAAATCTTTTACATTTAACCCAATTCTATTTCCAAAATCAATTGAAATTAAAATTTCAATTTCAAAAATATTAAATTTAAATCATCTTTGACTTAACCGATTTCCACGTGAAATCCATATTTGTGTGTGTAAAAGTGTGGTCCCGGTGTTTAACACATTAGTGCAACATCATTCAATCATCACAGATACAATCACAACAATATCGATAAGCGATATAATCCTATAACGCTTATCTATATACACAGAAACACAGATAGATAATATAAATGCATTATAAATAAATGAATTACATTCATCACAGCTTGAATTAAAACAATTCTAATCACAAAGCATCAAACAACAGAGATGACAAAACAATTCATAGCATTCAATAGAATACAATCATCCATAAGTGAAACCAATTAAAATATCTGATTAATCTAAACCAGATCATTTGCCTATGGGTAATTCCTTGTTAGGGTTAATTATACTCTAATTACATTAAGTAATTATCCTTAATTAATTACACAAATTAATTATTCTTAATCAATTATAGTAATTAACCTTTAATTACTTCATAAATTAATTGACTAAAATTAATTCCATTAATCCTTAATTAATTACATTAATTAATTACTTCATAATCACTTATCATTGATTAATCAATCTTAATTAATCAACCCTTAATTACATCATTAATTATATTAATTAATGATCTCTAACTACTTCTTTAATTAATTGCTCTATTTACATTAATTACATTAAGTAATTAATCTTTAATTAACCTTAACAAATCTCATTTATTAATTAATCCTTCCTTTACAATTTAAATTCCATTTTAAATTCAATTTTTTCCTTTTCAATACTTAACAATTTTAAGTATTAAAACAATTTAAATTTTAAAACTTTATTTCCCAAATAAAATTTCCAAACTGAACTGGAATTAATATTTAAACTCAAATTTGAAACTCAGTTTAAACTTTAATTTATAAATTTTAGATTCAGTTTTTAATCCCAGAAACCAAATCAGGTTTGAAACCTGAAATCAACATCTACCCGAGCTATATCAGCCTCTGCTTCGAGTCCTACACCCTACAGCTTCGAGTAAACACTCGAGAAAAATTCGCATTCAACTCTGTTCTAAACAAAATCAAGATACCAGAAACTAGTGCACGGTGCTCATGCACGTTAACAGCGCCTTCGACCAACTCCAGGCGACACTGCGACGTCGAGCACGTCAACGATCTTCCACACTCCAATCCCCAACCACCTGAATCCCCATACTCCTCTCGAAAACGAATTCGAGATCAAAGTCGAAACCTGGAACTCGAATTGACCTCTTCACCAAACCTGTCATCACCTCGACCATGAAGCTCCGACCACCAGAAAATCCCAGACTCCAGCCATCACTTCGTCATCAACCCTTCCACCATCTCCCAAAGCCACGAGACACTCGGTCAATCCAAGACGCCGAATGAATCGAATATCTCGACCTCACCAAAACTAGGTTTAGGAACTTCAACCGCATGCCGCCGTCACCACGTTCATCTACTTCCCCATCCACTATTTTTCCTACATTCTCCGTTTGTCCCTCCATCTCCAGACAAGACCTCGACTTCGACAAGTCAGTAGATCACCAGAGAATGCCAAAATCAAGAAAATTCGACAATCCCAAACTGCTCCTCCATTCCCACTTTAAAAATCATGATTTAAGCTTTAAAATTCATGATTAAGCATACGAATTCGGGTTATATACTTGAATTCGTGAATTAGAATGTTTGAATTTTGACTAAATTATGGTTTGCTCAGTTTCCTTGAGTTTCGGAGCCAGTACTAAGTTGTTTTGGCTTAAATAGGTTTTTTAAAACTTAGATCAAAATCAAACAATCAACTTTTGTTTATATTCTAAGCTTAAATAGTTATTGAATCAAGGGATTAGGATTTAATTTGAAAAACTGGGTCAGGGGAAACAAGAACAGAGGTATCTTAGGGGATACAGGCATGCACAGATTACACATATGAACAAATTTCTACAACATAAACATTTTCCAGATATATATGCAACTAGTACATATATTTAAGTTTTAGAAAGGTAATGTTACTCACTGTGATTTTCCAGAAATGAACAGAGCTACTTCTTTTGAGCCAGGCTTTGAAATTGAAAGCTAGAAACTTTCTTGATCTCTGGTTTGTAGAGTTGTTTTGTTGTTTTAAGTTGAAGTTTTGTTTAAGTTTTACAAGAGTATATGCTTCAGATTTTCTCAAGTTTTTGATGGACGAAACTGAATGAAGAAGATGATGGATATAAACAAGTTACAGAGTATTGTTATTTTGTACAATATCAGGTACAAGATTTTTTTATTATGCTCAGAGATTTTTTTCAAGTTTGTAGGCTGATGGATATTTGCATTAATTGCTTTGGTACTAGTTTACATATAAGTATCTTCCTTTGCAAGCTTCACATATTTGTTTATTTGTTTTCCTAATTATATATATATATATATATATATATATGTTTTGTTCAACTCAAATACATCATGTTGTCTTCTTTTCTTTTGTTCTATTGCTTTGTAATATAAGTGAGCTTCTATCTTATTTTAATTTTCTTTTATTATTTTTGTTTGTTTCATTCTATTTGTATTATTTTGTATCATGATATTAAGATTTATATATATTTATTTTATAAATTCAAATTCAATATATTTTTTATAATTTCAAATCTACTCATATAGGCACAACTATATAGATTCACATATATATACAATTTCTAAATTTAAAATGATTTAATATATTTTTATTTGGATTCGGGGATACTCGAATCAATTTATCAATTAATTTCACAAATATTATTCAAAAATTAATTTTAATTATCAATTTAAATTTATATAAAATCCGGGATCGTTACAGGCTCCCCTCCTTAAGAAATTTCGTCCTCGAAATTTGCCAAGGAGACATAAAGATAGATGAAGAATATTTCATCAAATCAAACCGAACGTCTATTCTGCATTTGGCTTGCCAAATCAGAATATCAATAATAAATACAAGAACGAATCTATTTAATTTTTTCACTAGATACTCAGGTTATCCAGATCTATGAAGTATGCAGGGGCATCGGTTGGTCCGAAGGGATAACTAACCATTCGTAGAACATATCCGGACCCAAATTGTATTCATATATCTGTCTATTTTTAGGTACAATTTCAAAAAATTTAGTTTAGAAACCAAGGTATACCTATCAACCATAGCAACCAAAGCAACCAATTCATCTAAACAAACAATTCGACCTATTTGGAGTTTATGTCCCTTATTAATATATCGAATCTCCTTCCTGGATCTACCAGGAATTTTCAAAGAATTGAAAAGAAATGTTGAACAAAAGAGATTGATAGGGAAAAAAATTGTTTCTTTGTTGTTACAGGGTATTGACCATTTATAGTCGTATTCCACTGTCCCCTATCTCATCCTCTTCTTGCACTCATACTCACTATCAATGGATAGTAAGAGAATTTACTGAGGCATACGGACAGATATCTTAGGGATTACTCATTCTGGGGTATACTTCACCCTATCTCTAATGAGTTACTTAATGTGTTATACTCCTGAGCTAAAGTTCAACCTTAGCACTGATACCACTTATAACGTTCCTGACTCGGCCTTCGAAAATCGGCACCCGTACTTCACTTGTACTCGAATGCCGTTGATTCAAACGCCGAATCTGGCTCGCCGGAGCTTATAACACAGTAAATATAACAACACAGCGGAATAAAGAAATGACTGATATCATATACATCACAAATGATACAATATCCAGAACATGATAAACAATAATGATATCTATATGATACAAGAATATCAGAGACAAATAATGATGTTACAGCGGAAACAACAGAAGTGATAACTCCAAACGATCTTTAAAAGAGAATGAGTCCAACAACTCCATCATCATGCTCGAACCACCATCACGTTTCACAAAGATAAGCAAGGGCGGTTGTCCGGACGAACTCCAAAAACTGAACTAGCTACCGATAATCTACTAAACCTGACTATTTGAAAAACCCAACTCTAGACTGCCCGTGTGGAAAATTATGGGCACCCAGAGTTTAGGAAGGGAACAATAAACTCTGAGTCAGTCATGGGACTGGTATGAGTAACAAAAACAGTTTATCTTTAAACAAACAACAAAAGAATTTTAAACATTGAAATCCGCAATGCTTTTTGGAAAATGAAACTACCATAAGGCCTCTCGGCACACACACAATGCAATCGCGCACATGGGGGAGATTTCTCCTTATGATAGTCAAACATGCTTACTATGCAAAAAAACTCTTTTGATATTATTACTAGTGCATAGTGTGAAAATCCTTTCGAAAATATAATATTAATCTTAGCTAGCATAGGTACCATTATACTATGCCTACTATACCTACCATTTTAAGTGGCAGGTTCTACAACTAAAACCGTACAAGGCTCGTATTGTTTCTTTGGATTTTCCAACAAATGGTCAGGCTAAGGAACTTCCTATGCCACGTAGGAACGCCTCTAGACGGACGCCCCGAGAGACCACTGCTCTTTGCCAACACAAGGCCGGTTACCCCCTTCCCGGGTAGTAAACCTGAGTTATGCCACCCCCGGTCGTTTGCGACCTTTATCCGAGGCCTCGATCACAAAGCAACAATCACATAGTAAATGAGATTGGAGCCACCACATAGGTAAAATATCTGGGCTCCATACCATGATACCACCTTTTTACAGAAGGAATGGACATACCCTACGGGAACTACCCCTGAAACCTCGCCGCATCTTTCCTGTTTCGACCATTTCCGATTTGTGAGGCTCGATGAGGTCTCGTCCACAAAGCTACGCTTTTCACAAAAGCCATGCTTTGATCAACAAATGATCAGCAACACACAACAACACTTAGCATGCCACATTACCAACTTGGGAGTATATCGCTGATAACCTTCAACTACATAACCTCTGAGCTCGTACGTCTCAGAGAAGGGTGTTAAGCTAAGAGAATAAATTCTCCGCCACCAAACAGAAATGTATTTGAAAGAAATCAGCTTTATATCTCAAAGTGTAATGTCAGACATACGTCCATACAAGTCTGTTCCGGGTTCGAACAGAACCGAAGGAACTTCCAAAGAAGCCCTTGCAATTCGGTTATTCACAATCCCGATCGGACTTCCCATCACTTAGGGAATCTCTATACCGTAGCTACTCAGTGCAGAGACAATCGATAGGTTATCCTATCATTCTTGCAAACACCCGGTCTTCAACACTGGTCTTCAAATGCTATCCATTTACGTCGTATCACTATTCAGAATGGGTTATATGACAGAAAGTCCTCTCCCAGCTAAACCGAATAGTGAGCGCAATATTTTAAAAACATATGGATATTGGGATTTCAGTCAAGTCACAACTTATTACCCAAAACTCTCTTCAAATGGTTTAAACACATTACCATTTTAATCTTTTACATAAAAAGATTCATCTCACACAATTCACCCAGTTTCACAAAGATCCATTCATAGATTTTCCAAATCAATTTCTATTTCAATTGGATTAACTCATCCAATCTTTAAATCAAAGATTTAATTGATAGCTTTCAAAACAATTCCATTTCGACCTTTTATACAAAAGGTACACCTTTCCAATTTCAAAAAAAAGTTCAACAATCTTTCACAAAGATTTATTCATAACTCGGAAAACCATTTCCATTTCAAACTTGAAATTCTTTAACATAAATTGGAAATTCATTCCTTATATGAAAGCTTCTATTATTTGAAAACAAATAGTTTTTATTTTCGAAAATCTGATTCTTTTATATGAGTTAAAGTCCTTGGGTTAAATTCAAATTCTCAAAAGCATACTTTTTAAAATGGTTTAAATTCATATAAACACATTTATAACATCTTTAACCATAATTTCCAAACATGGAATTCAATTCCAAATTTTGAATTCAAATTCAAATTAAATTATTTAAATTGGAAACTTTACCAAGTTATTCAAAATAACTTCTATCTTAAAACTCCTTTCCAAAAGCTTTTACATTTAACCCAATTCTATTTCCAAAATCAATTGAAATTAAAATTTCAATTTCAAAAATATTAAATTTAAATCATCTGCGACTTAACCGATTTCAACGTGAAATCCATATTTGTGTATGTAAAAGTGTGGTCCTGGGGTTTAACACAATAGTGCAACATCATTCAATCATCACAGATACAATCACAACAATATCGATAAGCGATATAATCCTATAACGCTTATCTATATACACAGAAACACAAATAGATAATATAAATGCATTATAAATAAATGAATTACATTCATCACACCTTGAATTAAAACAATTCTAATCACAAAGCATCACACAGCAGAGATGACAAAACAATTCACAACATTCAATAGAATACAATCATCCATAAGTGAAACCAATTAAAATATCTGATTAATCTAAACCAGATCATTTTCCTATGGATAATTCCTAGTCAGGGTTAATTATACTCTAATTACATTAAGTAATTATCCTTAATTAATTACACAAATTAATTATTCTTAACCAATTACAGTAATTAACCTTTAGTAACTTCATAAATTAATTGACTAAAATTAATTCCATTAATCCTTAATTAATTACATTAATTAATTACTTCATAATCACTTATCATTGATTAATCATTATTAATTAATCAACCCTTAATTACATCATTAATTATATTAATTAATGATCTCTAATTACTTCTTTAATTAATTGCTCTATTTACATTAATTACATTAAGTAATTAGTCTTTAATTAATCTTAACAAATCTCATTTATTAATTAATCCTTCCTTTACAATTTAAATTCCATTTTAAATTCAAATTTTTCCTTTTCAATACTTAACAATTTTAAGTACTAAAACAATTTAAATTTTAAACTTTTTCCCAAACAAAATTTCCAAACTGAACTGGAATTAATATTTAAACTCAAATTTGAAACTCAGTTTAAACTTTAATTTATAAATTTTAGATTCAGTTTTTAATCCCAGAAACCAAATCAGGTTTGAAACCTGAAATCAACATCTACCCGAGCTATATCAGCCTCTACTTCTAGTCCTACACCCTGCAGCTTCGAGTAAACACTCGATAAAAATTCGCGTTCAACACCGTTCTAAACAAAATCCAGATACCAGAAACTAGTGCACGGTGCTCGTGCACGTGAACAGCGCCTCCGACCAACTCTTGGCGACACCGCGACGTCGAGCACGTCGACGATCTTCCACACTCCAGTCCCCAACCACCTGAATCCCCATACTCCTCTCAAAAATGAATTCGAGATCAAAGTCGAAACCTGGAAATCAAATTGACCTCATCACCAAACCTGTCATCGCCTCGACCATGAAGCTCTGACCACCAGAAAATCCCAGACTCCAGCCATCACTTTGTCATCTACCCTTCCACCATCTCCCAAAGCCACGAGACACTCGGTCAATCCAAGACAGCGAACGAATCGAAGATCTCAACCTCACCAAAACTAGGTTTAGGAACTTCAACCGCACGCCGCCATCACCATGTTCATCTACACCCCCATCCACTATTTTTCCTACAATCTCCGTTCGTCACTCCATCTCCAGACAAGACCTCGACTTCGACTTGTTAGTAGATCATCAGAGAAGGCCAAAATCAAGAAATTTCGACAATCCTAAACTACTCCTCCATTCCTACTTTAAAAATCATGATTTAAGCTTTAAAATTCATGATTAAGCATACGAATTCGGGTTATATACTTGAATTCGAGAATTAGAATGTTTGAATTTTGACTAAATTATGGTTTGCTCAGTTTCCTTGAGTTTCGGAGCTAGTACTAAGTTGTTTTGGCTTAAATAGGTTTTTTAAAACTTAGATCAAAATCAAACAATCAACTTTTGTTTATATTCTAAGTTTAAATAGTTATTGAATCAAGGGATTAGGATTTAATTTGAAAAACTGGGTCAGGGGAAACAAGAACAAAGGTATCTCAGGGGATACAGGCATGCACAGATTACACATATGAACAAATTTCTACAACATAAACATTTTCCAGATATATATGCAACTAGTTCAGATATTTAAGTTTTAGAAAGGTAATGTTACTCACTATGATTTTCCAGAAATGAACAGAGCTACTTCTTTTGAACCAGGCTTTGAAATTGAAAGCTAGAAACTTTCTTGATCTCTGGTTTGTAGAGTTGTTTTGTTGTTTTAAGTTGAAGTTTTGTTTAAGTTTTACAAGAGTATATGCTTCAGATTTTCTCAAGTTTTTGATGGACGAAACTGAATGAAGAAGACGATGGATATAAACAAGTTACAGAGTGTTGTTATTTTGTACAATATCAGGCACAATATTTTTTTATTATGCTCAGAGATTTTTTTCATGTTTGTAGGCTGATGGACATTTGCATTAATTGCTTTGGTACTAATTTACATATAAGTATCTTCCTTTGCAAGCTTCACATATTTGTTTATTTGTTTTCCTACTTATATATATATGTTTTGTTCAACTCAAATACATCATGTTGTCTTCTTTTCTTTTGTTCTATTGCTTTGTAATATAAGTGAGCTTCTTTCTTATTTTAATTTTCTTTTATTATTTTTATTTGTTTCATTCTATTTGTATTATTTTGTATCATGATATTAAGATTTATATATATTTATTTTATAAATTCAAATTCAATATATTTTTTATAATTTCAAATCTACTCATATAGGCACAACTATATAGATTCACATATATATACAATTTCTAAATTTAAAATGATTTAATATATTTTTATTTGGATTTGGGGAAAATCGAATCAGTTTATCAATTTATTTCACAAATATTATTCAAAAATTAATTTTAATTATTAATTTAAATTTATATAAAATCCGGGATCGTTAAAATGCCGTCCACCCCGAAACTTCGCCAGAACCCTACACTACCATTCCCCTAACCCCGATCGATTTCGACGCATCATCGATGCCGCAATGGCCTTGAAAACAACCATAACAAAACCCAAGCTTAAACCCTATATCCGCCTTGATCAGTTAATCCATTCATTAAAAAAAATCGAACCCAATTTTCCTAGACTCGCAACCCTTCCAGCTATCTTTCGGTCAAAAATCGTTCCTCATCTACGATTGGTTCATTGGAATTTGGTGAAAAACCAATTCCCGTTCAACCCGCTATATCTCCGCAATCACAAGCTTAAAATCTTGAATTTTACTTTAAAAATCATGATTATCCAGACCGAACCCGATGATATAGGTAACTCGAGCGATTATGATATTCGAATTAAAGACATAGCTTGAAATCTTGCTGTATATCTTCTTCCCTGACCAGATTTGTCTTCATCTTTATCTTAAAATATTTTTAGTAGTTAAAACTTGATTATACAAATGTAATTCATTTAGATCCTAAAGCCTAACATGGATTCTAGGAGAAGAAACTTGATTTTTAAACAGGTTTTTGAATCTTGGAACTAAGAACAGAGAGATATCCAGACATGCTCAAACATAATACTTCACACACATATACATAAACTTTACTTAAATCATCACACATGCATATTTAAATTTATTCTTCACAAATTTACCACATGCTAACACAAGATATAGCAAGTTAAAGAATTTACTCACAAGTAAAAAGTTTGAACAGAGAACACACTTCTGTTTTGAAAAGCTGTTAGCCTGATCCCTTTTTTTCAGTTACAGGCTTCTCAAAAACTTACCTTTACAAAGGTATATATATAAATCTAGCTTGGCTACACATATAGATTCATGGGTAGAGTCTTGTAATTAAAACGCAGGTTGGCTATAATCACAGTTATCAAAAGAGAGTGAACCCTGCTTGCCTCTACCTCTGCTTCAAGCTTGATCTTCTATACTTGAGTTGTTCTGATTTCTTTTAATTTTTAATGGCAGCTTGTGTTGCTTAAAGCTTGTGAACATAATGTATATGTGGAGATACTAGGCAGTGTAGATATAAATATAGGCATGAGTTTGCTGTGCAAGTCTGGCATGTCCCTGTACAGACTTTACATCTTATAGGATATACTTTTTATTTTATTTTTTTATTTAACAAATGTGACCCAATTTAATATAAATGCTGATTTGATTTTTTCTGTTGACTTGATACAATGCTTTGTATGCTTGAAATGATGTATTGTATACTTAAGATGAATGTGCATTAAATGCTTATCTCCCTAGGTTCATACATATATATACATACATTTCATATGTATATTTGTTTTTACCCAATGCATTTGCATTTGTTATCATATATATACTTATACATTCCCATATTTACAAATGCTATATGTTTCTTACTTATATATATACACACATATATATGTATTATTATTTTTTTTCATATTCACATTTGTGCCTTCCTATATATATTTTACTTTCTTTATATAAATTTACAAACCCATTACTCCATATGGCTCATGTACATTTATATTTTCTCACTTTTTCTATACTTATACATATTTTATCATTATATTTTTTTCATATATATCTCACATTATTTCCTGTTTGCATATATATTTATACATTTACGGATATTCGTCTTAACTTAATTGGTGGAGTCATGTATATATTATTTATTCTTTCTATAAGGTTTACCATATCCAAAGATTTATAACCCAATGTTTATTATAGTTTTTAAGCCATTTATTTACCCAATATTTTAATTATCAGAAATTCATCTATTTGACTAATTAAGACTAATATTCCAATAATTTAATTTAGTTAATCACTCAATATTAGATGGCCAAAAATCCGGGTCGTTACACATATGTTGAAATCTGTTATAGAAAAAATAAATATATGCATACTATAGAACAGTTTTGAGTAAAGGTATATATGGAGTTAAAGTTGTACACTTTATACATATATAGTATATTCATTTGTTGTGCATAGACTTTCGTTATTTTATATTATGAAAATATTATATACAATATGTTCGTTTGAAAATATATGCTTCTATAAGTTTAGGCTGAGTCATACATATGTACAGGTTACAATAGAGTAAGCTTGTATTGATTTTTAATATAGGTTATATATTTGTACGTTTACATATAAAAGTATATATTATATTATATTACATATTTGTCTTATATTGTTTTATATATAATATATAAATACTGTGATTTTGATATATATGTTGTTTATGAGTTAGCATATTTCAGATTCGAAAGTATAATTTTAAGTTTGATGAATATATGCATGCGTGTTTGTATATTTTGCTGTTTGGGTGTGCATATATGTATAATTGCCCTGTGATATAGGGTGTAACAACCAGCATATTTTATGATTTTATATTTAAATATTTTATTTAAATATAGCGTCGTTAGTCGGATTTAAGTCCGAATGCTATTTTTTGCAAACGGTCGAATTAGGACTCGGGACCACTTCCATTGAGTTCAAAATGGCGTTTGCGACTTTTGATAGTATAAGCTTCGATATGTTTGGAGTAAGTTGAATTTTGCTATTTTCTAGTGGGCTTTTGGGTTTAGGTTTCATCCAACTCATTCTATACCTTAACTCAGCCCTCTCCTCTCCATTCATTCTCATTTCATTTCTTTTTCTTTAGTACAACTGAAAATGGGGGAAGAGAAGAGGAATTAGAAACTCCAAGCCCTAGATTCAATTGCAAACTCCAATTCTTGCTCCAAATTCCAAAAGAAGCTTAGGTAAGCTCCATCTTCATCTTCTCCATCTCTTCTACTCTTTAATTTCAGAAAATTCCTAAACCCTAATTTAGGAAATACTTGTTTTGATCTTAGATTGAAGCTTGTAGAGTTGAAGTGAAGAGTGGTTGATATTTTCTTTGCATTTGAGCTTCTTATCATTTGTTTCTGAGTTAAAAGGTGAGATTTTTGTACTCACATCTAAGCTTATAGCTTTTGTTGTTGTTGGGTAAGAATTCCTAACATCAATGCATGTTCATTTGTGTTCGATTTGGATCGATTCGGTGAATTGTCCAATTTTTGGTTTTTGGAATCCAATCTTTGTAAAAAGAAAAAAATCATAGCTTTGATGTTTAAACACGTTAGCGGAGTGTTTCGAAGGGCCATACTAGGCTGGGTTGTCGCTTGACGTAAGTCCTTGGCCGTGGTCGCTCGCTCGTCGTTCCCCGTTCATGTTATCGATTTTGCCTCAAAGAGGGCTAGGCTGATTTATGCTTTGGTAGCAGGTTCAGTCGACTGAACTAGTAGGTCAGTCGACTGAACCAGACCCCAGGAATTTGCCAGGGTCTGTATCAGTCGACTGACCTTCTATGTCAGTCGACTGACTCTGGGGCAGAAAACCGCGTACCCCTGTGTTAGTCGACTGACACTCTGGGTCAGTTGACTGACCTGGAAACAAAAAGTTTCCAGGCACTGGTCCAGTCGACTGACCCCCCTAGTTCAATCGACTAACCTGCTTGTCTCAGCCCATTTCTTATTTTGCCTTGGTTTTCCAATTTCGATCGATTCGTGTCGACCCAATTAGTTGTTATTGCATTTTGACTTTGATGATTCCTTTTTAATTTAGTACATGGATTTTTATAAAATGATCTTTTTAAATTATATTAAAAGCTCGTTTCTTCGATTTATAATTTCTATTTAAAACACACAATTTTGCACCCCGAGCGAAGAGGGAGGAGAATTAGATGATTAGATAAAACGCATGCTATGAACACGTGCGTTCATCTTTTCAGTTAATTCCTAATCCATTCGTTTGAACGTTTTGACCTTTGGGTCTGGTTTATCGATGATATGAGGTGAACTTTGTACTGCTTTGAGTGTGAAATTGACTAATGGTTAGTAAACCATTTAATGCGAACGTGTGGTATGGGACTCATGTTAACATTTTTCGGGTTCTTTTCTGAGAGTTGTGACACATTCCGCCAGTTAGTGGTGTCCAGTACTGGGCCTCCAGACCTTCGCCACTATGGTTTGTTGCCTTCGGGATTTGTTGCCTTCGGACTTGAGCCTTCGGGGTTTGTTTCCTTTGGGTATGTTGCCTTCGGGTTTGTGTCTTCGGGTTTGTTTCCCTATAGTATCACTTTTGGAGTTGGTCCTTCATCACCGCTCGAGTGATATTGGGTTTGTGCCTTCGGGTTTGTGGATCCTTGTTATACAGTACTGAGCTCGAGCATCTTTTGTTTCCTTGACAATTATATTTCCCTAGAGTATTGCCCTTCGGTATAGGTTCTTTGAACCACATGATATATAGCGATTACCTTGTGAAAACTTGTGTTACCTTTATTGGTATTTGTTATTTGCCTTTTGGCTTGTTTTGGAATATGATATCCTTTGTTTATTGAGATGCCAATGATATGAGGCTTGTTATGATTCATCTTATGTTAGATGATTTGGTTATCTCCTTTGGAGATAATTGTGGTACTTTATGATCTTGTATGTTCATTACCATTTAGTTTATCTAACTGATTTGTTTAGCTAGACTGACCCGTGTATTTTATACTCGGGTCAGACCGAGATGTTTCAGGTTAGGTACATTGGACTTAGCCTATTTTACTTCCACATGGACTATTCTGCTAGCTCCTTTTTGTTATAGCTTTTTGTGTAGCCCTTTTTGTATGTAACTCTGATATGTACTCTATTGACTTGCCTGTATATTGTGGTTTGCTTTACCACTTGACATGTATCATTTTGTAAACTCTATGATGTATCTATATATGTGAAATTGTATGTGATGATCTACTGTTCTGTGATGTATATTACATTTGAGTTGTTATATTTTATTCTGATAGATCCTAAGCCACCTATGGCTTTTCATTAAGTATTTATTGGATATGTCGATCCATTTAAGTAAGAAGTGGCATTGTCGGCGTATTCAATAGATAATTAAGACAAGGCTATAGATGGTCGCTCCTAACCAGCTCTATTCTCCGCATTAGCAGACGATGTTACCTTGTAATACTCTTTGCTAATGTGGGTCTTGGAGTGGGGCGTCACAGCTTGGTATCAGAGCTGAGTTCAGAACAAAATATCATAAACATAGAATAGAGACACATATTACGGTACATCAAAGGGTAGTATGAATGTTACAAATCTTTGAATCACCGTGCCTTTGGGGTAGATAGAATTTTAGGAATACGTCTAGGAATGCATTTTATTCCGTAATATTCCATATTTGAATTAATGAATCTACCTTGTGAATAATCTTTATCCTATCTTATCTTTCAGCTAATGGCCGGAAGAGGCAGAGGACGACGCTCGGATGCTGGGCAATCCATTGGCTCGCATCCGGACGGCGTTTACATGTCTGCCGATCAGTTTTTGGAGTTGTTTAGGAGCACTCAGCCTCCAGCTCCTATTTATGCATCTCTTTCACGCTAGTCTGCCTTTGCACGACTGTGCAGTGATTTTTCTCATCTTGGTGGAAAGCCATTCAAAGGCTCCGAGTCCGTTCTTGAGGTCCAAGCTTGTATTCGCACATGCTAACGTATCTTCTCTCGCATGGATCTTTCTGACCATGATAGAGTTCTTGTAACTTCTAGCGTATTGCAAGAGCATGCCCTTGATTGGTACGAGCTTCTTATAGCCGAATTTGATGAGTCTGTTGTTTCTTGGACTCAGTTCAGGGAGCGATTCGAACTCAAATTCGTTCCTGAATCTGAGAAAGTTTTATTAGCCCATCGCTTCCTTGAGTTGAAGCAAGGGAAGTCCTCCGTCTCTAAATATGTTGCATCATTCGAGGCCTTACCTAGTTATGGTCTTGAATTCATTATTACTTCGTATAATAAGAATATGAAGTTTTTCACTGGTCTTAAGAAATATCTTAGGAAGTCTTTAATGCTCCAGCTTAAGCTTTCTTTTGAGGAGTTAGTTGATTCGGCACTTCATCTCGAGGCCATTGAGAAGGAGTGTGATAGTGGCGATGATATTGAGGTTCGCAAGAACCCCAATAAGAAGAAGTTCCCATTTCATAAGCAGGGATTTCTCCCTTCCAAGAAGAAAAAGCCCATTGAATCTGGTTCTAACTCCCAATCTGCTGGAACACCTTCCATTCGGAAGTGTTTTAATTGTGGTTCTCCTCATCATATGATTCGAGCTTGTCCTAAGCCTCTCTTCTGCCGTTACTGCTAGAAGGAAGGTCATCATGTTTCCTCCTGCCCTACTGTTCCTAATGCCAAATCTGGAAAGCTTTATGTTGCTAAGGCTTTTGGAGGTTCTTCTCAGCCCAGAGGTATATCTCCATCTATTTTGGAAGGTTCTATTTTATTTCATGATTGAAGTATTCGAGTTCTTTTCGATACGGGAGCCTCGCATTCTTTCGTACAGAAAAAGCTCTCGATGATTTGTCTTTGGATGTTTCTTATATGGTTACTTCGTTGAGGATTGTGAATCCTATTGGGGGATCCGCAACCCTTAGCATGCTTTGTGATGATGTTGACATTGTTTTATGTGGCTTTTCTTTTCGTGCGAATCTGCACGTTATTTCTTATATGGATTTTGATATGATTTTGGGTATGGACTGGCTAGTGAGATACGATGCCAGGATTATTTGTTTTGAAAGAGTTTTACATCTTCGACACTCGGATTCATCTACTCATCTATCACTTGTTCTTCGGAATGTGGATAATTCCAAAACAGCCTTATATTTTCTTGACTCACAAGATGATGATGATATATCTCATATTCCTATTGTTTGTGACTTCTCTGATGTTTTTGAGCCAGTTTCGGGTTTGCCACCCAAGTGGGCGATCGAGTTTCGCATTGATCTCATTGCAGGCGCGCAGCTAGTTGGCCGTCCTCCCACGAGAATGTCTACAAAAGAAAATGAGGAACTATAGAGGCCGATTTTTGAGCTTGAGTCCAAGTAGTTGATTCAATCCAGTTTTTCACCGTGGGGTACCGCGGTCGTCTTTGTGAAGAAGTCCGATGGAACTCTTAGGCTTTGCATCGACTATCGCAAGCTTAACGAGTTGACCATCAAGAATAGGTATCCTTTGCCGAGGATCGATGATATGTTCGATCTATTGAGTGGGCTAAGGTTTTTTCTCAGCTCGACCTTGCCACTGGTTTTCTTCAGCTCTGAGTCGCGGAAGATAGATAGCTCTTACATCTTTCCGCACTCGATATGGTTCTTTCGAGTCGCTCGTTATGCCGTTCGGTTTGACGAATGCTCCTGCTTTCTTTGTTGGTCTTATGAATCGAGTATTCCGAGAATATCTCGATAAGTTTGTCCTTGTGTTCGTTGACGACATTCTTGTTTATTCTAAATCTGAAGCCGAGCATGCTAATTACTTGAGAATTGTCTTGAGTACTCTTGGTCACCATCAACTTAAAACCAAATTCTTCAAGTGCCATTTTTGGGAGAATAAGATTAAGTTCTTAGGCCATGTTGTATCTTCTGACGGCATTTCTGTCGATCCCTCAAAGATCGAAGCTATCCAGAATTGGAAGAGGCCTGAGAATGTTCATGAGATTCGTAGTTTCCTTGGATTGGCGGGTTATTACTATCGGTTCATTAAGGTTTTTTCCTATGTTGTGCTTCCTCTCACCAGCCTTACTCGGAAAGGCATTCGTTATATTTGGTCCGACAAGTGTGAAGCTTCCTTTCAGACATTAAAGGAACTTCTCACTAATGCTCTTATTCTTGTGGTTCCCGAGGAGAATCATGATCTTGTTGTGTACACCGATGCTTGTGGTAGTGGTCTCGGTGCCATGCTTATGCAGAGAGATCGGGTAGTTATTTATGATTCTAGGCAACTGCATCTAAATGAAGTTCGCTATGCCACTCATGATCTTGAGTTAGCCGCTATTGTCTTCATCTTGAAGATTTGGCGACACTATTTATTAGGCGAGCGCTTCATTCTCTATACCGATCATAAATCCTTGAAGTATTTGTTCACTCAGAAGGAACTCAATATGAAGCAACAGCGTTGGCTCGAGATTCTTGCCTCATATGACTTTGATATCCAATATACTCCTGGTAAGGGTAATCGTGTGGCTGATGCGCTTAGTCACAGACATTCGACTGTCGTTTCTATGATACTTGCCGAATGGGATATTCTTGAGACTCTATCTTTTTGTGATATTCATGATCGAGCTCCATCATCTGATTCTCCGATAGTATTATTCTGTTTGGATGCTCGACCCTCTTTATTGGATCGTATTGCCGAAGCTCAATGGCGTGATCCTGATCTTGTGCATTTTATTCAGCTTTGTGAGACTGAACCCCGTGATGAGGCGTTGCGGGATTTCAGCATTGGTTTTCATGGGTGTCTTCGCAGGAAGGACCGTCTTGTTGTGCCTTCTGATTCTGCACTTAGGCATGACATTCTTGATGATTGTCATCGTTCTAAGTATACCATTCATCCCGGCAGTAGTAAGATGTATGTCGATATGCATCGCCTTTATTATTGGGAAGGCATGAAGCGCGATGTAGCGAGTTATGTGAGTAATTGCATGACTTGTCAACGTATTAAAGCCAAACATCAGCGCCCTTCTGGTCTCCTTCAGCCTCTGGAGATTCCATTGTGGAAATGGGATTAAATTTCAATGGATTTCATTGATGGCCTACCTCGTACGAGATCGGGCCATTCTAGCATCTGGGTTATTGTTGATCGCCTCACCAAGTCAGCCCATTTTGTTCCTATTAAATCTAATAGGACTGCTTCTCTTTTGGCTAAGTTATTTATCAAGGAAATCGTGTGACTTCACGGTGTTCCTAGTTCGATTGTGAGTGACCGTGATCCTTTATTCCCCAGTCATTTTTGGCAGAGTCTTCAACAAGCTTTGGGAACAAAGCTTAATTTCAGCACAGCTTATCATTCATAGTCTGATGGACAGACTGAACGGGTGAATCGTATCTTGGAAGATCTCCTCCGTATTTGTATTCTTGATTTCGAAGGTAGTTGGGAGGATCACCTACCCCTTGTAGAGTTCTCCTACAACAATAGTTTTCAGTCCAGTATCGGTATGGTTCCTTTCGAAGCCTTATAAGGAAGGCCATGTCGATCACCTTCTTGTTAGTTAGAATCCAGGGAGAAGCTTGTTCTTGGCTCAGAGTTTGTTCATGATTCTTCTGAGAAGATTGTCCTTGTTCGTTAGAGAATGAAAGAGGTATAGAGCCGCCAGAAATCTTACGCGGATAACCGTAGGAAGCCTCTCGAGTTCTCGGTTGATGATCTCGTCTTTATTCGTCTTTCTCCTTGGAAAGGGGTTATGCACTTCAGTGTGACAGGGAAATTGGCTCCTCGCTTTGTAGGACCATTTCCTATTACTGAACGTATTGGCCCTTTAGCTTATAGAGTTTCACTTCCAGCTCATCTATCCGGAGTTCACAATGTGTTTCACATCTCTCAGCTTCGGAAGTGTCTTCGAGAATCGAATTCTGTTATTGACTCACCTGATTTGCAAGGGCTTGAGATCTCACCAGATTTATCTATTGTACATCAGCCTATTCGCGTACTTGCCACGGAGGTAAGACACCTTTGAAATAAGGACGTGCCGCTCATTAAAGTTCAATGGTCCACTAATCCCAATGACTGTACTTGGGAAACCAGAGAGTTTATCGAGCGATCCTATCCGGGTTTTCTATCTTTGCTTTGCAAGGGTGAGAATATCTATTTATCTCAAGCTTATTTTTCTTGTCTTCTTGGTTGTAAGTATGTAGTTGTTGCGAGTTCTTCTCTAGGAATTGCGTGGACGCAATTTTGTTAAGGAGGGGAGATCTGTAACAACCTGCATATTTTACAATTTTATATTTAAATATTTTATTTAAATATAGCGTCATTAGTCGGATTTAAGTCTGAATGCTACTTTTTGCAAACGGTCAAATTAGGACTGGGGACCACTTCCATTGAGTCCAAAATGGCGTTTGCGACTTTTTTGAGTATAAGCTTCGATATGTTTGGAGTAAGTTGAATTTTGCTATTTTCTAGTGGGCTTTTGGGTTTGGGTTTCACCCAACTCATTCTATACCTTAACTCAGCCCTCTCCTCTCCATTCATTCTCATTTCATTTCTTTTTCTTTAGCACAACTGAAAATGGGGGAAGAGAAGAGGAATTAGAAAATCCAAACCCTAGATTCAATTGCAAACTCCAATTCTTGCTCCAAATTTTAAAAGAAGCTTAGGTAAGCTCCATCTTCATCTTCTCCATCTCTTCTCCTCTTTAATTTCAGAAAATTCCTAAACTCTAATTTAGGAAATACTTGTTTTGATCTTAGATTGAAGCTTGTAGAGTTGAAGTGAAGAGTGGTTGATATTTTCTTTGCATTTGACCTTCTTATCATTTGTTTTTGAGTTAAAAGGTGAGATTTTTGTACTCACATCTAAGCTTATAGCTTTTATTGTTGTTGGGTAAGAATTCCTAACATCAATGCATGTTCATTTGTGTTCAATTTGGATCGATTCGGTGAATTGTCCAATTTTTGGTTTTCGGAATCCAATCTTTGTAAAAAGAAAAAAATCATAGCTTTGATGTTTGAACACGTTAGCAGAGTGTTTCGAAGGGCCATACTAGGCTGGGTTGTCGCTTGACGTAAGTCCTTGGCCGTGGTCGCTCGCTCGTTGCTCCCCGTTCATGTTATCGATTTTGCCCCAAAGGGGGCTAGGCTGATTTCTGCTCTGGTAGCAGGTTCGGTCGACTGAACCAGTAGGTCAGTCGACTGAACCAAACCCCAGGAATTTTCCTGGGTCTGTATCAGTCGACTGACCTTCTATTTCAGTCGATTGACTCTGGGCCAGAAAACTGCGTACTCCTGTGTCAGTCGACCGACACTCTGGGTCAGTCGACTGACTTGGAAACAAAAAGTTTCCAGGCACTGGTCCAGTCGACTGCCCCCCCGGTTCAGTCGACTGACCTGCTTGTCTCAGCCCATTTGTTATTTTGCCTTGGTTTTCCAATTTCGATCGATTTGTGTCGACCCAATTAGTTATTATTGCATATTTGACTTTGATGATTCCTTTTTAATTTAGTACACGGATTTTTATAAAATGATCTTTTTAAATTATAATAAAAGCTCGTTTCTCCGATTTATAATTTCTATTTAAAACACACAATTTTGCACCTCGAGCGAAGAGGGAGAAGAATTAAATGATTCGATAAAATGCGTGCTATGAACACGTACGTTCTTCTTTTCAGTTAATTCCTAATCTATTCGTTTGACCGCTTTGACCTTCGGGTCTGGTTTATCGATGATATGAGGTGAACTTTGTACTGCTTTGAGTGTGAAATTGACTAACGGTTAGTAAACCGTTTAGTGCGAACGTGTGGTATGGGACTCATGTTAACATTTTTCGGGTTCCTTTCTGAGAGTTGTGACACATTCCGCCAATTAGTTGTGTCCAGTACTGGGCCTCCGGACCTTCGCCACTACGGTTTGTTGCCTTCGGGCTTGAGCCTTCAGGGTTCGTTGCCTTCGGGTATGTTGCCTTCGGGTTTGTGCCTTCGGGTTTGTTGCCCTATAGTATCACTTTTGCAGTTGGTCCATCGTCACCGCTCGAGTGATATTGGGTTTGTGCCTTCGGGTTTGTGGATCCTTGTTATACAGTACTGAGCTCGAGCATCTTTTGTTTCCTTGATAATTATATTTCCCTAGAGTATCGCCCTTCGGTATAGGTTCTTTGAACCCCACGATATATATCGATTACCTTGTGGAAACCTGTGTTACCTATATTGGTATTTGTTATTTTCCTTCTGGCTTGTTTTGGGATATGATATCCTTTGTTTATTGAGATGCCGATGATATGAGGCTTGTTATGATTCATCTTACGTTAGATGATTTGGTTATCTCCTTTGGAGATAATTGTGGTACTTTATGATCTTGTTTGTTCATTATCATTTGGTTTATCTAACTGATTTGTTTAGCTAGACTGACCCGTGTATTTTATACTCAGGTCAGACCGAGATGTTTCAGGTTAGGTACATTGGACTTAGCCTATTTTGCTTCCGCATGGACTATTCTGCTAGCTCCTTTTTGTTATAGCTTTTTGTGTAGTCCTTTTTGTCTGTAACTCTGATATGTACTCTATTGACTCGCCTGTATATTGTGGTTTGCTTTACCACTTGACATGTATCATTTTGTAAACTCCGTGATGTATTTGTATATGTGAAAGTGTATGTGATGATCTACTGTTCTGTGATGTGTATTACATTTGAGTTGTTATATTTTATTCTGATAGATCCTCAGCCACCTATGGCTTTGTATTAAGTATTTATTGGATATGTCGATCAATTTAAGTAAGAAATGGCATTGTCGGCGTATTCAATAGATAATTAAGACAAGGCTATAGATGGTCACTCCTAACTAGCTCTATTCTCCGCATTAGCAGACGGTGTTACCTTGTAATACTCTTTGCTAATGTGGGCCTTGGAGTGGGGCGTCACAGCTTGGTATCAGAGCGGAGTTCAGAACAAAATATGATAAACATTGAACAGAGACACATATTACAGTACATCAAAGGGTAGTACGAATGTTACAAATCTTTGAATCACCGTGCCTTTGGGGTAGACAGAATTTTGGGAATACGTCTAGGAATGCATTTTATTCCGTAATATTCCATATTTGAATTAATGATATATACCTTGTGAATAATCTTTATCCTATCTAATCTTTTAGCTAATGGCCGGAAGAGGCAGAGGACGACGCTCGGATGTTGGTCAATCCAGTGGCTCGCATCCGGACGGCGTTTACATGTCTGTCGATCAGTTTTTGGAGTTGTTTAGGAGCACTCAGCCTCCAGCTCCTATTCGTGCATCTCCTCCGCGCAAGTCTGCCTTTTCACGCCTGTGCAGTGATTTTTCTCATCTTGGTGGAAAGCCATTCAAAGGCTCCGAGTCCGTTCTTGAGGTCCAATGTAACGTCTGCGAATTTTTCACGTTCGAAAATCGACATCCATACTTTACATCGTACTCGAATTCCATAGATTCGACCGTTCAAATCCGAGTCGCTGGAGCTTATAACACAGTTAAGTAAATAACACAGCGGAAGAAAAAGAAAAATACATTGATATACAATATCTGATACAATAAAGTGATATAATGAATATCAATATACATCAGAGATATGATACAAGAAATAGCAGCGGAAAGAAAATAGATAACACCAACAGCGGATAATCTCCATCTTCAAAGCATCAATCCCGAAATAGCTCGAACTCCCAATAACGATGCACAAAGATAAGCAAGTGCAATCCATATCCAAAGACTGAACTAGCTCCAGAAAATCTACTAATCCGATTATCTGAAAAACCCAACTCTAGACTGCCCGTGTAGAAAAAATTTTGAGCATCCAGAGTTTAGGAAAGAAACAATAAACTCCGGATCGGTCATGGGACTGGTGTGAGCAACAAAACAGTTTATCTTTAAAAACAATTAGCAAAAGAATTTTAAAGTCAATTCGTAATGCTTTTGGAAAATGAAACTACCATAAGACCTCCCGCCACACACACAATGCAAACGCAGAATTGGAGGAGATTTCTCCTTATGATAGTCAAAGATGCTTACTACGCAAAACAAATCATTTTTTTGATATTATTATTAGTGCATAGTGTCGAAAATATTTCGAAAGTAAAATATTAATCTTAGCCAGCATAGGCATTTCGCATTTATGCCTACTATAGCTACTATCTAAACAGTGGTGACCACCATAAGTAAATGGCAGGTTCAACAACTAATACCGTACACAGTTCGTATTGGAAGATGGATTTCTAACAAATGGTCAGGCTAAGGAACTTCCTATGCCACGAAGGAACGCCTCTGGCTGGATGCTCCGAGAGACAACCTGCTCTCTGCCAAACAAGGCCGGCTACCCCCCTTCCCGGGGAATATACAAAACCTCAGATATGCCATCCCCGGTCCTTTGGGACCTTTAAACGAGAGCTCTCTAACCAATAACATCACACAATAAATAATATAGTGTGTCCACATGAGTAAGTATCTGGGCTCCATACCATGATACTATCCTTTTTCAAAAGGAATGGTCATACCCTAGGGAAGCTACCCCTGAAACCTTGCCGCACAATTCCTGTTTCGACCATTACCGGGTTGTGAGGTTCGACGAAGTCTTGTCCACAAAGCTACGCTTTGGCACAAAGCCATGCTTTGGGTCAACAGATGATCAAAGTAATGATCACAAAGATAAATGATCAAATAAATGATCATATCACAAATGATCAAATAATGATCATCACACAGCAATACTCAGCATGTCACATTACCAAATTGGGAATATATCGCTGATAACCTTCAACTAGATAACCTCTGAGCTCGTACGTCTCAGAGAAGGGTGTTAAGCTAAGAGAATGAATTCTCCGCCACCAACAGAAATGTATTTGAAAGAAATCGACTTTATATCTCAAAGTGTAATGTTAGACATGTAACCATACAAGTCTGTTTCGGGTTCGAACATAATCGAAGGCACGTCCGGACTTCCCATCACAAAAAGAGTGATATAAATCTCTATACCGGAGCAACTCGGTGCAGAGACATTCGACAGGTTGTCCTTTCATTTTCGAAAATATCCGGTCTTCACCACCGGTCTTCAAATGCTATCCATAACGACGTATCACATATTCGGAATGGGCTATATGACACAAAGGTCTTCTCCCAGCTAAACCGAATAGTGAGCGCAATATTTAAAAATGAATGGATAATGGGATTTCAATTAAGTCATAATTTATTACCCAAAACTTTCCTCCAAATGGTTTAAACACATTACCATTTTATTCTTTTAAATAAAAGATTTAATTCACAATGTTCACTCAGTTTTCACAAAGATTCATTCACAGATTTTCCAAAACAATTTCCATTACGAATTTAATTAATTCATTAAATCTTTAAATCAAAGATTTAACTCATATCTTTCAAAACAATTTCATTTCGAATGGTTTAAACAAATCACCATTTTAAATTTGTTAAAAATAAACAGACTCGATTCATAGCTTTCAAAAAGAATTCACTCATAACTTGGAAAAACATTTTTCAATTCAAACTTGAAATTCCTTTAATTAAATTGGAATTTCATTTCTTATCTGAAAGCTTTTATTCTTTAAAACAAATAGTTTTCATTTTGGAAATCTAATTCATTTTAGACAAATTAAAATCCTTGGGTTAAATTTAAATTCTCGAAACCATGCTTTTAAAATGGTTTAACCGATATATAACTAGTATAACGTCTTTAATCCCTTGTTTCAAATTACAGAATTCAATTTCAAATTTTGAATTCAAATTTAAGTCAAATTATTTAAATTTCAAAACTTAATCAAGTTATTCGAAAATAAGTCTTATCTTTGAAATTCCATTTCAAAAGCTTTTCACTTTAAACCCAAATTTCCAATTTCAAAATCAATTGAATTTAAAATTTCAATTTCAAAAACATCAATTTTAAATCATCTGTGACTTAACCGATTTCCATGTGAAATCCATATTTGTGTGTGTAGGTGTAGTCCAGGGGTTTTACACAGTAGTGCAACATCATTCAATCATCACAGATCAAAACATAGAAATATAGTTGATAAGCGATATGACTATAACGCTTATCTTTTATTCACAGATCATAGATATATAAATGTCTCAGATAAATAAACTACACACACAGCTCAATTCAAAACAATTCACATCACAGGATATTACCGATTAAGGATAACAATCAATCCAAGCATTCATAAGCAATCCAAGCATTCAATAATCATTTATAAGTAGGGTTAATTAATTGTTCAATCCCTAATTAAACCAATTAAATTTCTAATTAATTACTTATGAATTCATTACCCAATCCTGATTAATCACAAATCATTTGATTTGATTAATGAAATTAATTAATTAATTCTTAATTATCCATCTTAATTAATTACCCTTAATTAATTAATTAATTGTCCTTTAATTAATTACATAATTAAATTAACCTTAAGTTAATTTCATAATTAACTAACTCTTAATTTCATTAAGTAATTATAATTTCCTCATAGATTTATTCACCTTTAATCATTAATTAACTCACCTTTAATTTATTAAATAAACTTTTAATTAATCATATTAATTTATTCAATCACATAAATTAAATCTTTAATTAATTAATCCTTTTAATTACTTTTGTTAAGTAATTAACAATTTACAATCAATTCCCTTAAATAAAAAAAATCCAATTATCAAAAATTAATTACATTAATCTAATTACTTAATAATCCCTAGTTAATTATTTCAAAAATGAAATTTGAATTTAAGATTCCAAATGCTTATATATTTAAATATTAACCAATTTAAATATCAACTTATAAACTTATTCAATTTAATAGATTTTAAAACCTAGAACCTATTTTTCTTTTAAATTCTGAAACCTGTGCATGTCTTTATTTTTAAATTTTAAAACCTGCTTCTATCATACAGACCCGAACTAAATTGAATTAAACTCGAGCCTTACTTCGAGTTTCTCGCCTTCATCACCCTACTTAGAGACAATCACCCCACAACTTCGAGTTCAACCCCGAAAAATACCTTTCTTCCCCAACTCACACTCTCGTTGATACAAAGGTCGACGCGTGCACATGTACGTCCGATCTCGCCGCTGTTGATCGAAGCTATAGCCATTGCCGAGTCGATCACCATCCCCCAAGACCCCACAACCACCCAAAGCTTGAATCAGTTTCGATAATAAAGATCGAGTCGTTTCAACCCAACAACATAGCAGGTCCTCACCAGAAAAATGTATCGTCCCACCTCCTCCGATCGTCAGAGGCCACGAAATTTGGTCCACGGCTTCGTCGATATGTGACGCTCCTAATGGGCCCGGTGACGTGAAGTCTGGTCGCCTATCGACGGCGCAGCTCCGACGTTTTTACCTCGAACGAAAATGGGTTCTTAAACCCTAATTTAATCTCGTATTCAAAATTTATGCAATGGAAAAAAATTCGACAATTTTCTCGTAATCCTAGATGCTCAAACTTGCTTCAAACCAAATATTAGCATTTAAGATCTGTTCGATCGTCCTGACATGATCAAAATGCAAATTCCCTTCAACCATGAACTGCACTCATACTACTTAACTAAAAATCTTCGTTTTTGTTTTTAAAATCATGATTTGTAGTAAGAATTTAAGCTTATTAACTTGAATTAGCTTTTTAAAACACTTGAGTTTATCACATTCTTTCTTGATTGCCTGTAAATAAAGATGACAGTGGTATATTTCTTCAATTATGTTGAAAATAGGTTTAAAAGCCTTGATTACAGATTTAACTTTTGTTTGATTTTAAGACTTTAATACTTAACAATGTTTTTGATGCAAATAGATTTAAGTTTGAGTCAAAAATCAAACCTGTCATCAATGAGTAGGGAAAACATATACAAAGTAACCTGTATATTCAGAAGGCTATTCAAATACAAAACTTATACAATACTATAAACTCAATATATTGTCTTTACTGTTAACTTAAAACTTTAAAATTGATGTTTACTCACCTGGAAATATAATTCAAACAGAGAACAAAAGATCGTCTGGGAATGTATTCTGGAAGCTTTAAAACTATGATGATTAATTGCTTTTGATTTCCAGGCTTTAATTCTTGTTTAAGTTGAAGCTTTTGTTTATGTTTGAGTTGATATTCATTTCAGTTTTTCTTAGCTTTGAAGGTGAACGAATTTAGGTTGGAGGTGATGCATATAAATAGAAGTATGCAATATATTGTTTGTACAATGAGCATGTTGAAGATGCTTGCATTAATTGCTTTACTGGTTTGATGCTAGAGATGTGGCATTAATTGCCTTGGTACTTTGTGTATGGGTAGGTTTGAAAGCATTAAATGAAAGCATGTATTTACATCTGATATCTTGCTTGATGTTACTAGAGTAAATGGCATTTAACGAAAGTATGTAATGTATGTTCATTGCTTTGTCTCGGCTGAAATGTTTTTTTGTTTGTTATTTTACTTTGCATATTTATTTACAACTTTGTTTCATATTTAAGTGTTGTTTCTTTTCTTTTCTTATGGCTTAATAATATAAATAAATTTCTATTTTATTATGTTTTTAGATTATTTTACTTTACTACTAACTATCTTGTATCCAAAGTATATACATATATATATATCTCTATATTTATTTTTAAAGCCATTTATTTTAAGATTTAAATTCAATTATCAATACATATATATATATATATATATATATCATTTCAAATCTATTCATATAGGCACAACTGTATAGATTCATATATATACAATATTTAACTTTAAATGATTCAACACATTTTTTTAATTTGATTCCGGGGAAACTCGCATCACTTTATAAATCAATTTCCACAATTTTTATTCAAAAATTAATTAAATTATAAATTTAAATTTAATAAAAATCCGGGGTCGTTACATCCATGCTTGGATTCGCACATGCGAACATATCTTCTCTTGCATGGATCTTTCTGACCATGATCAAGTTCTTGTAACTTCTAGCTTATTGCTAGAGCGTGCCCTTGATTAGTACGAGCTTCTTATAGCCGAACTTGATGAGTTTGTTCTTTCTTAGACTCAGTTCAGGGAGCGATTCGAACTCAAATTCATTCCTGAATCTGAGAAAGTTTTATTAGCCCATCGCTTCCTTGAGTTGAAGCAAGGGAAGTCCTCCGTCTTTGAATATGTTGCGTCATTCGAGGCCTTATCTAGGTATGGTCTTGAATTCATTAACACTTCGTATAAGAAGAATATGAAGTTTGTCTCTGGTCTTAAGAAATATCTTAAGAAGTCTTTAATGCTCTAGCTTAAGCTTTCTTTTAAGGAGTTAGTTGATTCAGCACTTCATCTCGAGGCCATCGAGAATGAGTGTGATAGTGGCGATGATATTGAGGTTCGCAAGAACCCCAATAAGAAGAAGTTTCCATTTCATAAGCAGAGATTTCTCCTTTCCAAGAAGAAAAAGCCTATTGAATTTGGTTCTCACTCTCAATCTGCTGGAACACCTTCCATTTGGAAGTGTTTCAATTGTGGTTCTCCTGATCATATGATTCGAGCTTGTCCTAAGCCTCTCTTTTGCCGTTATTGCAAGAAGGAAGGTCATCATTTTTCCTCCTGCCCTACTATTCCTAATGCCAAATCTGGAAAGCTTTTTGTTGCTAAGGCTTTTGGAGGTTCTTCTCAGCCTAGAGGTATATCTCCATCTATTTTGGAAGGTTCTATTTTATTTCATGATCGAAGTATTCGAGTTCTTTTCGATACGGGAGCCTCGCATTCTTTCATATAGAAAAAGCTCGTCGATGATTTGTCTTTAGATGTTTCTTATATGGTTACTTCGTTGAGGATTGTGAATCCTATTGGGGGGTACCGCAACCCTTAGCATGCTTTGTGATGATGTTGAGATTGTTTTTTGTGGCTTTTCTTTTCGTGTGAATCTGCACGTTATTTCTTATTTGGATTTTGATATGATTTTGGGTATGGACTGGCTAGTGAGATACGATGCCAGGATTATTTGTTCTGAAAGAGTTTTACATCTTCGACACCCGGATTCGTCTACTCATCTATCACTTGTTCTTTGGAATGTGGATAATTCTGAAATAGCATTATATTTTCTTGACTCATGAGATGATGATGATATATCTCGTATTCCTATTGTTTGTGACTTCTCTGATGTTTTTGAGCCTGTTTTGGGTTTACTGCCCAAGCGGGCGATCGAGTATCGCATTGATCTCATTCCAGGCGCGCAGCCAGTTGGCCGTCCTCCCACGAGGATGTCTACAAAAGAAAATGAGGAACTAAAGAGGCAGCTTTTTGATCTTGAGTCCAAGCAGTTGATTCAATCCAGTTTTTCACCGTGGGGTACCGCGGTCGTCTTCGTGAAGAAGTCCGATGGAACTCTTAGGCTTTGCATCGACTATCGCAAGCTTAACGAGTTGACCATCAAGAATAGGTATCCTTTGCCGAGGATCGATGATATGTTCGACCTATTGAGTGGCGCTAAGGTCTTTTCTCAGCTCGACCTTGCCACTGGTTTTCATCAGCTCCGAGTCGCGGAAGATAGCATACCTCGATATGGTTCTTTCGAGTGGCTCGTTATGCCGTTCGGTTTGACGAACGCTCCTGCTTTCTTTGTTGGTCTTATGAGTCGAGTATTCCGAGAATATCTCGATAAGTTTGTCCTTGGTTCATTGACGACATTCTTGTTTATTCTAAATCTGAAGCCGAGCATGCTAATCACTTGAGAATTGTCATGAGTACTCTTCATCACCATCAGCTTAAAGCCAAATTCTCCAAGTGCCATTTTTGGGAGAATAAGGTTAAGTTCTTAGGCCATGTTGTATCTTCTGACGGCATTTCTGTCGATTCGTCAAAGATCGAAGCTATCCAGAATTGGAAGAGGCCTGAGAATGTTCATGAGATTCGTAGTTTTCTTGGATTGGCGGGTTATTACTGTCGGTTCATTAAGGATTTTTCCTGTGTTGTGCTTCCTCTCTCCAGCCTTACTCGGAAAGGCATTCGTTATATTTGGTCCGACAAGTGTGAAGCTTCTTTTCAGACATTAAAGGAACTTCTCACTAATGCTCCTATTCTTGTGGTTCCCGAGGGGAATCATGATCTTGTTGTCTACACCGATGCTTGTGGTAGTGGTCTCGGTGCCGTGCTTATGCAGAGAGATCGGGTAGTTGCTTATGATTCTAGGAAACTGCATCTAAATGAAGTTCGCTATGCCACTCATGATCTTGAGTTAGCCGCCATTGTCTTCACCTTGAAGATTTGGCGACACTATTTATTAGGCAAGCGCTTCATTCTCTATACCGATCATAAATCCTTGAAGTATTTGTTCACTCAGAAGGAACTCAATATGAGGCAACAGCGTTGGCTCGAGTTTTTTGCCTCGTATGACTTTGATATCCAAAATACCCCTGGTAAGGGTAATCGTGTTGCTGATGCGCTTAGTCGCAGACATTCGGCTGTCGTTTCTATAATGCTTGCCGAATGGGATATTCTTGAGACTATCTTTTTGTGATATTCGTGATCGAGCTCCATCCTCCGATTCTCCGATTGTATTATTAAGTTTGGAAGCTCGACCCTCTTTGTTGGATCGTATTGCCGAAGCTCAACGGCATGATCCTGATCTTGTGCATCTTATTCAGCTTTGTGAGACTGAACCCCATGATGAGGCATTGCAGGATTTCAGCATTGGTTTTCATGGGTGTCTTCGCAGGAAGGACCGTCTTGTTGCGCCTTCTGATTCTGCACTTAGGCATGGCATTCTTGATGACTGTCATCGTTCTAAGTATACCATTCATCCCGGCAGTAGTAAGATGTATGTCGATATGCATCGCCTTTATTATTGGGAAGGCATGAAGCGCGATGTAGCGAGTTATGTGAGTAATTGCATGACCTGTCAACGTATTAAAGTCGAACATCAGCGCCCTTCTGGTCTCCTTCAGCCTCTAGAGATTCCATTGTGGAAATGGGATCAGATTTCGATGGATTTCATTGATGGCCTACCTCATACGAGATCGGGCCATTCTAGCATCTGGGTTATTGTTGATCGCCTCACAAAGTCAGCCCATTTTGTTCCTATTAAATCTAATAGGACTGCTTCTCTTTTGGCTAAGTTATTTATCAAGAAATCGTGAGACTTCACGGTGTTCCTAGTTCGATTGTGAGTGACCGTGATCCTTTATTCACCAGTCATTTCTGGCAGAGTCTTCAACAAGCTTTGGGAACAAAGCTTAATTTTAGCACAGCTTATCATCCACAGTCTGATGGACAGACTGAACGGGTGAATCATATCTTGGAAGATCTCCTCCGTATTTGTATTCTTGATTTCGGAGGTAGTTGGGAGGATCATCTACCCCTTGTGGAGTTCTCCTACAACAATAGTTTTCAGTCCAGTATCGGTATGGCTCCTTTTGAAGCCTTATACGGAAGGCCATGTCGATCACCTTCTTGTTGGTTGGAATCCAGGGTGAAGCTTGTCCTTGACCCGGAGTTTGTTCATGATTCTTCTGAGAAGATATTCCTTGTTCGTCAGAGAATGAAAGATACACAAAGCCGCTAGAAATCCTACGCGGATAACCGTACGAAGCCTCTCGAGTTCTCGGTTGATGATCTCGTCTTTATTCGTGTTTCTCCTTTGAAAGGGGTTATGCGCTTCAGTGTGACAGGGAAATTGGCTCCTCGCTTTGTAGGACCATTTCCTATTACTGAACGTATTGGCCCTATGGCTTATAGAGTTTCACTTCCAGCTCATCTATCTGGAGTTCACAATGTGTTTCATGTCTCTCAGCTTCGGAAGTGTCTTCGAGAATCGAATTCTGTTATTGACTCTCCTGATTTGCAAGGGCTTGGGATCTCACCAGATTTATCTATTATACAGCAGCCTATTCGCGTACTTGCCACGGAGGTGAGACACCTTCGAAACAAGGACGTGCCGCTCATTAAAGTTCAATGGTCCACTAATCCCAATGACTGTACTTGGGAAACCAGAGAGTTTATCGAGCGATCCTATCCAGGTTTTCTATCTTTGCTTTGCAAGGGTGAGAATATCTATTTATCTCAAGCTTATTTTTCTTGTCTTCTTGGTTGAAAGTATGTAGTTGTTGCGAATTCTTCTCTAGGAATTGCGTGGATGCAATTTTGTTAAGGAGGGGAGATCTGTAACAACCCGCATATTTTACGATTTTATATTTAAATATTTTATTTAAATATAGCATCATTAGTCGGATTTAAGTCCGAATGCTACTTTTTGCAAACGGTCGAATTAGGACTCGGGACCACTTCCATTGAGTCCAAAATGGCGTTTGCGACTCTTTTGAGTATAAGCTCCAATATGTTTGGAGTAAGTTGAATTTTTCTATTTTCTAGTGGGCTTTTGTGAAATGACCCTATTTATTTTATCTAATTTTTACTAGGATTTTTTTTAATAAATTTCCTAGAGTCATTTAGCCTTTATATTGAATTATCCAGAATCCTAATTTTTTTTCACTAATATATTTATATAGGTTTATTAATAAATATTCACACACATATGAAGATGTATGTGACCCTCTTGCTTAGATCAGAGTGTTGGTAAGTAAGAGTGCATCCTGATTGAATTTGAGTTTCCAATCAACCAGTACATAGCTCAAATTTTTTTCCTTGGTTTTGATATTTGAGTCATGGGAGTTAATCCCATAATCATATATAATTTATACCTAGTAATTTACCTAATTATTCTTATGGCTATTGTCTGTTAGTTTGACTTAGCAAAGTGATCTCAGATTATATAGCAAGACATCATAGTTTTAATCTAAGGGCATTTTACAAGAAGGACAAACTATGCAGTCCAATTAGTTTCTAGGACACACATTCAAAGAAATTACTTTCAAGGCCAAAGTCGGCAGAATAATTACTTTCAAGGACAAAGTCATATGTCCAATTACTTTCAAGGACATAATTTCATAGGGTTTTAGGCCCTAGAAACTAATTATTTTTGCGTTTTGTTTTTGAAAGTAATTATTTCAGTCGTGTGTCCTAGAAACTAATTCCACTTGCTAAAGAGGCCCTTGTGCCTAATTTCCACTTTAATCTAATTGTTTGATGTTTGATCATAAGACAGAAAGAAAAATGATATACACATTTACCATTTTCAACATGAGTGATCTTATCACAAATTCCTTTACTTATAACCAGGCTAGATGAGTGATTCATTCACAATTTATATAGTTGTGTTTCTCTAAATCAAATCCATTCCCTATCCCTGAGTTACCTCAGCTTGTATCCTAATTTAAAGGTTGCTTTACTGGATTTAGAAAATCAAGATTTTATGGCCATTTAACAAAAGTAGTATTTAAGTAATATGTGTGCATATCATATGTATTGTGCTCTTTGGACTAAGAAAGCTACTCAAAATAAAAGTGAATTGCTCAAGTATTTGAAAACGTCTTTGTACATGCATTTGCAAAGAAAGCTTCAGATTTTACAGAGTGCATTTTCTTCCTTTAAGCCCAAAAACTCTGGTCATCTTGATCAACCCAGCCCTCATTCCTTTTGAGGTGGGTTAACCCTATGACTAGGTCATTAAAACCTTAGTGCCTGGCCATTGCAATGTAAATTCAGATACAAGATACTTGAAAATCCCTTAAAACATATGCACATCATAAACCAGTGTTCAAAAATACATAATTTCTTTTATCAAAATACTTCAGCATATGGACACAAAATTCTTTAAAGAATATTCTTAACCATACTCAGATTTTAATCTCAAAACTTAAAGCTTTTAAGTGACTCAAGATCGACTAATACAAATATATATATATATATATATATACGTATCCATTTCTCAAATATATGCATATATCATCTACAGATTTCTACCATAATACTCAAATATATTTTCTTGCATAAGATTCAGCTAAGTCTTTGGTTTTTCCCAACCTTAATACATTACCAGATTCAATTGAAACAACTAAATAAAATCCAAACATTCAAGATCATTACATAACAACAAAAGCAGAATTATAAAACTTCCAAGATTACATGCAAATAGTTCATTCTAAGCTCTTATTTAATTCTAATTTAGCATGCTTATCCGATCATTCTCATTAGCCATAGCAGCTTCCTATTTAGAACCAGCATTCCCTGAAAGAGCATTAGAGGCTGCCCCATTTTAAATGAGACACCCCAGATGCCATAAGCAAACAAGGGTCAGATACAAGATCTGGTATGAGCAATATCAAAATTTCCATGATATTAAGTAGATAAGTGAGACAAAAGTATTTTGTATAGGTTGGCATAACTTTTTTTTTAATCAATTTGCCTAACTTGTTTCTGATATATTGTGCATATATGATCAGTATTAAAACTAATTATGTACGCACTTTCAACTATGCAAACATACATGTCCAACAGAGATACTCATGAACTATCATAGCTCCAATCCAACCAACCTAGGAATAACTCAAGTTCCTACTTCATCAATTTAGGGTTGCATTTACCAAATTAATTCCTAGCCTCATCTGCCATAAGGAATCACGGGGACACATTGCAATAAAATAATTCACAATATTGCACAAAGATCTCAGGGCTTAAACAAACCATGTGCCAACTTGCATACTTTAAATATAACAAGCATTCCAGCAGTCTTCTTGGCTCACAATCCTTAGTTTATTTACTAAGTGTTCATGTTTGATCCTATCATGAGATAGCTAGGTGATTAAATCACAGTGTACATGAAACATTACATAAAACTTGCAAGCATACTTCAAAGACAAGCTAATATTCATATCTAGGGGAAATCATACTTCTCAAATATTCTGGCTCAAAGAAAATACAAGAATATTTGCAACAGTGAATAGAGACTAGGCATATGGGTTATTGTTGTTTCATAAGCAACCATGTTTGAACTAAATTCAAGATCTAGCTTAAACAAGATTCCCGGCTCATGGGTTTTCTATTTGATCAAGGGTTCAGCACTTTTGGATATTTCCATTGCACCCTTGAATCTTTCATTTGAGCCTCAGCACTTACACAAGTGTAATGCAACTCATATACATTTTGATTTCTATATTTTTCATGCCATATCTAAACCAGTTACAAGTATTCTCTATTTACTTTCATGATTTCATACTTTAACATTTCTGGGTGTAACCAAACAGAGCAAATACTCAACCATCAAAGCAATCAAAAGCATTCATAAACACCCATTAAAGCATACATTAAAACCATAGTAATAAAATCAGAAATATGTAGAAAAATAACATAAACTCGGCTGCCTCATAACAGGTCTTAATGCCATGGGATTTAGTGAGATTACTCACTGAAAATGCTCCTTTTACTTAATCCAGAAAAGAAACTCTTTGAAACTTTGCCTTTCTTCTTGCAATATTTTTCTTCTTTGTTTTCTTAAATGTCTCGGGTAGAAAATGGTTTTTCTGGTTTAAACTTGGATTTATAAGAGAGATTTTTCTAGGGTTTCATCATTGTAAAATCCCATCCTACCCTGGCCAATACTCATGCATTTTGCATTTCAGATTTGCTTATTTTCACCCTTTTTCTTTTCCAGAATTTCTATTTTGTTCTCTTTCTAAATCATGACAATTGTGTGACATTGTCACTTGTTTATTTTCTAAGAATCCTCTTTTCTATTTTCTGCCTAAACCAATTGTTTTGCTTGCAATATGTCTTTTGCTATTTTAATGTTATGCTTTCCCCTTGCTTATTTCTTTTTAATACTTTCAGTACTTATAGAAATGTACATATGCATACATATCTTATCTAGGCTTACTTAACTCCTCCTTAGTTCCAGAAAGACATACACATATATGTGCATACATGTTTCAAATTCTTATCCCATTTATCCTGGGTTTAAATTTAGTAAAATCTGTTTACTTGTTCAAACAAAACTTGCTTTTTCTTATCTTCCAAAATAATTCATATAATCCAGAAATTAAATATCCATATTTGGTTTAATAATTTTCATTACAAAATCATGTTTGTAATGCTTTTTTTTAATTCTTGTTTTGGTTTCAGGAAATTTGGGGTTTTTCCTTATGCCATATCAGTGTGCACGTGCACACATGCACACACCTTTGCACTTAGCTAATCCTATATATTCCTATGCAATAATTTCATATATTTTTAGAATTCAACCAAAATAAGGTTTCATGAATTTCCGGGGCATTACAATCACCCCACCTTTTTAGGAATTGTGTCCTCACAATTTTCTCATTTTTACTTTAAACATTTCCAGATTTTTATAAAATCTATCAAACATTGCACAAGCAAACAATTCAGTCAAAACAACCTGTAACGACCCGGTATTTTCAACCATTCGCATCCGCACATGTCGGACTTGAATTGCTCAAAATACCGCGTTGTAAATAAAAATTTGGCAAACTCATCATATACAGTAAATAAATAATCACAGATCACAGACATAGAGTAATATAATGCAGTGGAAGTAAATAAATAGTAGTTCATCAAGCTACTATATAAATACATCAAAGTTAAGTAAGATACAATAGAAGTACCAAGATATAACAGGAGAAACAGTATGATAATCAGGTACAACTTGGAATACAACTGAAATCAACTAGATAACAAAATGAATAGATATCTGGATCTTCAAAGCAAAACTCCTTCTCCAAGGGTGAGTGTAACGTCCCGAAATTTTTCGACTTTCGAAAATTCAACATCGATACTCACTTTATCGACTGCTGAGCCATCGAATGCCGGAACCCGGAAAGTTATGGTTTTAAGAAAGAAGAAAAAGGCAGAAGAAGAAGAAGATAGAAGAAAAAGAAAGAAGAACAACAACAGAACAACAGAACAGCAACAGAAAACAATATCAGAATCTTACACATCGCAGCGGAATAATATACAATAGATAATTACTATTCTTTTAAAACAAAGAACTATATCAGTTTATATATACATCAATCATCAGAGTCAATATACAACAATGGACAGTTATATAAACTTGTCCTCATACAGAATACACAGCGGAATAAATACTATCAGATACAAATACTACGTCTCGTCATCCAGCTTATCTCCAAGCTCCAGAATATCCAGATAACCTAATAATCTAACTCTAGACTGGCCGTGTGGAAATTGGTGGGCACCCAGAGTTTAGAAGGGAAACAATAAACTCCGAGTCAGTCATGGTGACTGGTGTGAGATCGTAAAACAGTTATATCTTTAAAAACAACAAAATAATTTTTAAGTCAATTCGAAATGCTTTTGGAAAATGAAACTACCATAAGACCTCCCACCACACACACAATGCAAACGCAGAATTGGAGGAGATTTCTTCTTATGATAGTCAAAGATGCTTACTACGCAAAATCAAATCATTTTGATATTATTATTATTAGTGCATAGTGTAGAAAACATTTCGAAAGTATAATATTAATCTTAGCCAACATACGACCAGTATCGTATGCCTACTATAGCTACTATGTTCAATAGCAGGTTACCGCCACATTCCATAGCAGGTAATACAACTAAAACCGTACACGTCACGTATTGTTTCTTTGGATTTCCAACAAATGGTCAGGCTAAGGAACTTCCTATCCACGATGGGTACGTCCCTGGAATAGACGACCCGAGAACCTAACCGGATCTCTGCCAACACAAGGCCGGGTTACCTCTGCAAAAATAGGTAACTACTGACACGCGTATGCCATTCCCCGATCGTCACCGATCTTCCCGAGGATCCCCGATTTCCAACAAACCACATAGATAATAATAATGCAGTAACCACAGAGGTTAAGTATCTGGGCTCCATACCATGATACCACCTTTATCCAGAAGGAATGACATACACTAAGGGGCGCTACTCCCTAGAACCTTGCCGCATTCGTCCTGTTTCGACCATTTCCGGGGTGTGAGGCTCGACGAAGTCTCGTCCACAAAGCTACGCTTTCTACAAAAAAAGCCCTGCTTCGGGTCAAATAAAATGATCAACCTATGATCACAAAGATATAAGATCAAACAAATGATCATATCACAAATGATCAAACACCGATCATTTCACAGCAACACTCAGTATGCCACGTTACCAAATTGGGATATATCGCTGATAAATTTCAACTACATAACCTCTGAGCTCGTACGTCTCAGAGAAGGGTGTTAAGCTAAGAGAATAAATTCTCCGCCACCAACAGATATGTATTTGAAAGAAATCAGCTCAATATCTCAAATTGTAACGTCAGACACACAATCCATACAAGTCTGTTCCGGGATCGAACAGAACCGAAGGCACTTCTCACGAAGCCCTTGCATATCCGGATAATTTTCAATCACGTCAGGACTTCCCGTCACTAAGGGTGATAAAACCTCTAAATCGAAGATCAGTCGATGTAGAGTAACTCGACGGTAATCCTTCCGTTTTCAAAAATATCCGGTCTTCAACACCGGTCTTCAAATGCGATTCATAACGACGTATCACATATTCGGAATGGGTTATACGACCCCATGGTCCTTTCCCGGTTAACCCGAATAGTGAGCGTTTATTTAAAAATAAGTGTGGCATTCAAATTCATCCAATTCACAACAAATACCTATCTAAAGGTAATTATTGATAGTCGGTTATTTAACTATCAATAAAGATGCGCAACATCATCAGATTCCAAATAATTTTCCAAATTATTTATCTTCAAAAATATCTTTACTAGATATAAAATTTCCACACTTCAAAAATAAATCAATATTTATTTTTAAACAACTTCGCTTTCTTTTATAAATTCCGTATTGAATTTATACTTTCGAATATCTACTGATATTCGATTTTTTTCAAATCGTTTTCAATATTCAATTTCAATTTATCTTTAAGAAGATAAATTCTCAAAACATTTCATTTCATTTTGGAAAACATTTCCATACTTATTTAAAAATAAGTCAGCAATTCACAATCCATTTGTTTTCAACACTTAGAAAATATTCGATATACTTAAAATCAAAATTAAGTATATATCTCATTCTTTAAGGAAATCATTCTTAAATCACATTTATTTGAGTCAAAACGAATGTTGCGTAAAACATCGTTACGACGACTCGAAATCACTAGTATAGGGATTCGAATTTAAGATAGATATATAAATCCCAATACTACATAAAACATTTTCTTTTCGAAAATCATTTACTATAACAACAGTGTTATAGTCCATCATTTCCTTATATTTCTCGAAAACGTCTATCTCAACAATAAATGTTGAAATCTATGATTTCGATAGTTCACACGTTTTAAAACCATCTTTTAAAACAATTAACTTCCTTTATAATATCGCTTTCCCAAACATAACCATTTTTTTTTATAATATATTCACTGTCCAAAATCGTGAATATACTTCAATAACCAAATTCCGATTTTTTCCTACACATTTATTTCAGGAATTACCCACTGTCCAAAATCGTGGATAAAATCCCTTTTAACCTTTTAATTTACCAAATCCAATTGATTTCGAATTTATAAAACAACGTTTATAAATTCTATTTCTATTTTCTAACGACTTCAATTTAATAAATCTTCTTTATTAATAATTCGATCAATATCCCATTTAAAGGCAACAATCCAAGTTACAAGTAAATTTCTTATCAGTCTTCATTCTACAACTTCATTCATTTTATAACTTCATACTTTAAAATCTATGAACTTCAATCTTTATAAATCTATAAACTTCAAATCTTCACAAATCTATAATTCTATAAATCTCATGTCTTCACCATTTATAATTCTATAAATTTCTAACACTTATAGAAACTCGTTTTAAAATTCCAATACTATTAATTGATAAATATCAATTCTGTACATCTTTTATATATATCATTCTTAAATAATTCAAAAGAAATCCAACTTAAACTATTTTATTTATCACTTGACTATTTATTTCAAAATCACCTTTCAGGTATATTTCACAATTTAAAATTTTCATAACTTTAAATTCATAACATTTATTTATTTATTTAAGATAAATAAATTCCAAAATTTAATAAATCGTATACTTTCCAAAAATCACTTCAAAATCCCTTTTAAAGTAAAAATCGTTTATTTTTAAACTTTAAAATTGAACCCGATGATGCAACGCATCAATTAGTCAATCACAACAGTCAATATCATATCTCAACATATGATACAGAATACATCACAATATCTGTACATAAATAACTACTGCGAGGAATCCAGTTGGATCCCTCCAACCTGTTTCCCTGCATCCACAGATGTTAGCACAATACCAATTCCGCTCCAGTACGGAATTATCGCGGTATATGGGTTTTTATAAATCCGCTTACTAACGGCGCAATAGGGTCTCATCCGCTATACGAGGCGGGAAATCAATCAATCCAATATATACATATGCCAATATGTATATATTGCTATATATAGATATATATATCCTACTATATCTAATATCACAATCAACATAGCTATCAGTCAATCAATAAATAACTGAAAATTCCACTTCATTTTTGAGTGAGAAAAATCTCACCTTAGCTTTTATTTTGCCATCCATTTCCATTTTTGATCATTTCTTCATGGTTTAACCTTGTATAAATATTTATACAATCATTAATATTCGAACCAATCAAATAATTAATTTCTGTTTAATAGTTTTCGATTAGTTGATAATTTCAATCCATCGTCAATTTCATTTTAAATAGAAATTTAAATTTGATTTCCTTTTGAAATAAACTTATTTAACTAACCTTTTTAATTTCAAACTTAACAACTTATTTAAATAACTTAATTATTTAGTTCAAAATCAATTTTTCTGTAATAATTTGTTTTACAAAAATTTAAAATTAAAACTAAATTCATTTTAACTCAAAAGTTTATTTTTTTTAAAACTAAACTTCCTATATATATTCCTTTTAACAAAAATAATATTTTAGACTAATATTTTTTCTTTACAAATAAATAAATCAAATCGATTTATTAACCAAATTATATCAGACATTTTGAAAACTGTCTATCAGAGAATTTTCACTTTATTCTTTGTTAATATCAAATTAATAATCTCTAACAAAATGAACTTCAACAAGTTTCAAACCAATACCTTACTGCCTAGCTCCCTGGAAATCACGTACGCGAATCTCCTCCTCGCGTCACGGCAATAGGCACGATCGAGCCTCTCCACTTCCGGCCTAGACGAGCGCCTCTATCGCTTCGTCGAACTGCCGCCGCTCCCTCACTGCGAATCTGCTCGCGCGCGCCACTCGAATTCAAGGCAATCGCCTGCTCTGATGTCGACGACGCCGCTCGCTGAAACCCTTCCCAAAAATCGAACGTGAATCCCCTATACTTGCTCGACTTTGACTGCCGATACTGCCCCAAGCTGCCGCTTGCTCCTTCGCGAATTCGAACGCGATAGCCCCTGATTCTGCCCTAGCCGATTATCAATTTCGCGAAGAGAAACCCGGCTGCCATTTATATTTTATTTTTTTTCGTTTTCTTTGATTTAATTTCGTTTTGAATCTGAGGAGGGGAGAGTAACATTTTAAATTAAAAGAGGAGGCAGCGGGTATGGGTCGCACGATGAATTTCATGGTCTCTGCGTGATTTTAGGCTGGAACTAAGGGAAGAGAACGTGTGATTTTTATTAATATAAATATAATTTTTAAATCGAATTCGATTTAAATCTCAACACGTCTACCCACCGTACGGTCACACAACATCTCCGAAAAATATGAAATTGGAAATCTGACAATAATTCAATATTACGGACCCAATGGAACTTGCTTCGTTGAATTCCGAGACTGTTTGAAAATTGTCTATTTTTAAATATCGACTCGAACAATATAATTTCAAACTGAACAATTCACTCCCAATTTCGATTCTGAAGCTGCTGTTATCTTCAGTGTTTTCAATATGAATTTTAAAAGGCTTTTGAAATATTTTTCTTCAACTGTAAATTGAAGATTTAAATTTTTATTCAATTCAATAGATTAAATTTTATAATTTAATCGCCAAATTCAAATTTAAATCGGGGGTTCAAATCAAATTATCGTTCAAATATTTAAAATAAATTAAATATTCCCAATATAATTTGATCGAAATTCTGGGTCGTTACAGACTTCCCTCCTTAAAAGAATTTCGTCCTCGAAATTACAAGTTAGGGAAAAAGGTCCTTAACTCGTCTACTATTTTTCACATTCAATAGTTTTATCAAATTTCTCAAAACCAATCTCCCTACTAAAGATTCGTTATTAATTCAACTAACTTTCCAACTTCAATTATAAGTTTCAAACAACATTATTTACTTCAAAATTCAAATTCGAGTTTAAATTCAAATATTAAACTTTCAAAATTTCTCAAAAATTTTCTAACGCCCTAAATTTCCGAAAAATTTCGCCAGCGTCTCCTTTGCGCGGCTAATACGGCACTACTACAAAACGTCCCTACGGACTCTCAGATTTCAAAAAGAAAAAGAAAAAGCCAAGCGGCTAGAGAGAAATCATCAAAAACTCATATTAAAACTCAAATACATACCTTTTTCGAGCAATTCGAATTGCCTGTGAAATAAATTTTCCAATCCTTTTATACACCTGTATATCCTACTAGCCATTATATCTAGTTACAGCATTCAAATCATTTTGCAAATTCTATTACAAAATTTCAAATATAAACTGTTTACACATTTTTAACTTACTATTGAAGTTACATATCTATTCTCATTCGAATTCAATTCACAATTCCAATCTAATTTGGATTTAGTTTACTTCTGGATATTGAATTTTATCAATTAACTTTAGTTCACTTCAAACTAATCTCAAAACTTCATTTAATTTCACACAATTCAACTTCATTTTCAATATTCAGTTTTAACTCCAGCTTTATCCTTTTACTCATTTCCAAAATTTATTTTCAGTTTGCTATTTTGGTTTGTAACCACTCACATTTAACTGGATTTTCAAATTCGAATTCAATTTATCTTTCTTTTACAATTAATGAATTTAATTCGTTCCAAACCTTATTCATTTGGTTAATATTCAATTAGCTTCACTTACTAATTTTAGTTTAATAGTTCACTTCGTTTTCCACAAATCAAATTCAATTGCAGTTTTATTTACTTACAAATTCAAAATGAATTTTAACATTCAATTTCATTTTCTGGCACTTGCAATCGCAATTTATTCATTCATTCACTAATTCATTCGTTTTCACTTTGAATTTCATTCTAATCAAAATTCAAATATTCTATAAGTTATCAACTTATTAATATTTCGTAAGTATTTTAAATAGGATTCCAGAGTCGTTTCCATTTTTTTTCAAAACCATTTGAAAACAATTCAAATTCCATTTGAATTTCTAAAATCAAATCCAAAATTTTCAAACAACTTCCATTTAAAACAATTTGGCAGCAATTCCTCTTTTGGAAACCCGAAAATGAATTCTAATGATGTGGCCATCATCATCAGGATTATTTTCCAGCGACCGAAAAGAGTTTAGAGCTTTTCATCTCTCTAAAATACTTTTCAAAACCTTTGAAATACATTTCCAACTCCAAAAAGATTTTAAACTTTTCGAATCTCCAAAATTTACGAATTCCTTTCAAAACATTTCCAAAAACTTCTCTGGAATCTCATTTTAAATTACAAATTACATTTATAATTTACATTCTCAAATTTCATTTGTATATAAATTTTATTTCTTAACTTTGGAGTAACGATTTCAGTTTCTTATTCAACTTCATATAACAATGATAACATTCAATATTATCACTTTCCTAACAACCATGCAACCATATACTGTAATAATTTACAGAAAAATCATTTTTTTATATACAAAAATAGTTTTGGGCAAAATTATTTCATTTACCCTATTTAAAACAATACTGTGCCGAATTGTTCTATTCGAGTGTTTAGAAACCCCTTCGATACAGTTTTGCAAGACCGTGCCGACGAAGGTTCATATGCCACTCAATAAACCAATCATCACAATACAAAACAATTTTATATTCAATAACAAATACGCGCTCATATCTATTATTACACTCAACTCATTCTAGAGTACTGCTGACTCTATCTCTAATGAGTAACACCCAACAGAGCAGGGTTGTCGCTTAACCATATGCTCTGATACCAAATGTAACGTCCCGAAATTTTTCGACTTTCGAAAATTCAACATCGATACTCACTTTATCGACTGCTGAGCCATCGAATGCCGGAACCCGGAAAGTTATGGTTTTAAGAAAGAAGAAAAAGGCAGAAGAAGAAGAAGATAGAAGAAAAAGAAAGAAGAACAACAACAGAACAACAGAACAACAACAGAAAACAATATCAGAATCTTACACATCGCAGCGGAATAATATACAATAGATAATTACTATTCTTTTAAAACAAAGAACTATATCAGTTTATATATACATCAATCATCAGAGTCAATATACAACAATGGACAGTTATATAAACTTGTCCTCATACAGAATACACAGCGGAATAAATACTATCAGATACAAATACTACGTCTCGTCATCCAGCTTATCTCCAAGCTCCAGAATATCCAGATAACCTAATAATCTAACTCTAGACTGCCCGTGTGGAAATTGGTGGGCACCCAGAGTTTAGAAGGGAAACAATAAACTCCGAGTCAGTCATGGTGACTGGTGTGAGATCGTAAAACAGTTATATCTTTAAAAACAACAAAATAATTTTTAAGTCAATTCGAAATGCTTTTGGAAAATGAAACTACCATAAGACCTCCCACCACACACACAATGCAAACGCAGAATTGGAGGAGATTTCTTCTTATGATAGTCAAAGATGCTTACTACGCAAAATCAAATCATTTTGATATTATTATTATTAGTGCATAGTGTAGAAAACATTTCGAAAGTATAATATTAATCTTAGCCAACATACGACCAGTATCGTATGCCTACTATAGCTACTATGTTCAATAGCAGGTTACCGCCACATTCCATAGCAGGTAATACAACTAAAACCGTACACGTCACGTATTGTTTCTTTGGATTTCCAACAAATGGTCAGGCTAAGGAACTTCCTATCCACGATGGGTACGTCCCTGGAATAGACGACCCGAGAACCTAACCGGATCTCTGCCAACACAAGGCCGGGTTACCTCTGCAAAAATAGGTAACTACTGACACGCGTATGCCATTCCCCGATCGTCACCGATCTTCCCGAGGATCCCCGATTTCCAACAAACCACATAGATAATAATAATGCAGTAACCACAGAGGTTAAGTATCTGGGCTCCATACCATGATACCACCTTTATCCAGAAGGAATGACATACACTAAGGGGCGCTACTCCCTAGAACCTTGCCGCATTCGTCCTGTTTCGACCATTTCCGGGGTGTGAGGCTCGACGAAGTCTCGTCCACAAAGCTACGCTTTCTACAAAAAAAGCCCTGCTTCGGGTCAAATAAAATGATCAACCTATGATCACAAAGATATAAGATCAAACAAATGATCATATCACAAATGATCAAACACCGATCATTTCACAGCAACACTCAGTATGCCACGTTACCAAATTGGGATATATCGCTGATAAATTTCAACTACATAACCTCTGAGCTCGTACGTCTCAGAGAAGGGTGTTAAGCTAAGAGAATAAATTCTCCGCCACCAACAGATATGTATTTGAAAGAAATCAGCTCAATATCTCAAATTGTAACGTCAGACACACAATCCATACAAGTCTGTTCCGAGATCGAACAGAACCGAAGGCACTTCTCACGAAGCCCTTGCATATCCGGATAATTTTCAATCACGTCAGGACTTCCCGTCACTAAGGGTGATAAAACCTCTAAATCGAAGATCAGTCGATGTAGAGTAACTCGACGGTAATCCTTCCGTTTTCAAAAATATCCGGTCTTCAACACCGGTCTTCAAATGCGATTCATAACGACGTATCACATATTCGGAATGGGTTATACGACCCCATGGTCCTTTCCCGGTTAACCCGAATAGTGAGCGTTTATTTAAAAATAAGTGTGGCATTCAAATTCATCCAATTCACAACAAATACCTATCTAAAGGTAATTATTGATAGTCGGTTATTTAACTATCAATAAAGATGCGCAACATCATCAGATTCCAAATAATTTTCCAAATTATTTATCTTCAAAAATATCTTTACTAGATATAAAATTTCCACACTTCAAAAATAAATCAATATTTATTTTTAAACAACTTCGCTTTCTTTTATAAATTCCGTATTGAATTTATACTTTCGAATATCTACTGATATTCGATTTTTTTCAAATCGTTTTCAATATTCAATTTCAATTTATCTTTAAGAAGATAAATTCTCAAAACATTTCATTTCATTTTGGAAAACATTTCCATACTTATTTAAAAATAAGTCAGCAATTCACAATCCATTTGTTTTCAACACTTAGAAAATATTCGATATACTTAAAATCAAAATTAAGTATATATCTCATTCTTTAAGGAAATCATTCTTAAATCACATTTATTTGAGTCAAAACGAATGTTGCGTAAAACATCGTTACGACGACTCGAAATCACTAGTATAGGGATTCGAATTTAAGATAGATATATAAATCCCAATACTACATAAAACATTTTCTTTTCGAAAATCATTTACTATAACAACAGTGTTATAGTCCATCATTTCCTTATATTTCTCGAAAACGTCTATCTCAACAATAAATGTTGAAATCTATGATTTCGATAGTTCACACGTTTTAAAACCATCTTTTAAAACAATTAACTTCCTTTATAATATCGCTTTCCCAAACATAACCATTTTTTTTTTATAATATATTCACTGTCCAAAATCGTGAATATACTTCAATAACCAAATTACGATTTTTTCCTACACATTTATTTCAGGAATTACCCACTGTCCAAAATCGTGGATAAAATCCCTTTTAACCTTTTAATTTACCAAATCCAATTGATTTCGAATTTATAAAACAACGTTTATAAATTCTATTTCTATTTTCTAACGACTTCAATTTAATAAATCTTCTTTATTAATAATTCGATCAATATCCCATTTAAAGGCAACAATCCAAGTTACAAGTAAATTTCTTATCAGTCTTCATTCTACAACTTCATTCATTTTATAACTTCATACTTTAAAATCTATGAACTTCAATCTTTATAAATCTATAAACTTCAAATCTTCACAAATCTATAATTCTATAAATCTCATGTCTTCACCATTTATAATTCTATAAATTTCTAACACTTATAGAAACTCGTTTTAAAATTCCAATACTATTAATTGATAAATATCAATTCTGTACATCTTTTATATATATCATTCTTAAATAATTCAAAAGAAATCCAACTTAAACTATTTTATTTATCACTTGACTATTTATTTCAAAATCACCTTTCAGGTATATTTCACAATTTAAAATTTTCATAACTTTAAATTTATAACATTTATTTATTTATTTAAGATAAATAAATTCCAAAATTTAATAAATCGTATACTTTCCAAAAATCACTTCAAAATCCCTTTTAAAGTAAAAATCGTTTATTTTTAAACTTTAAAATTGAACCCGATGATGCAACGCATCAATTAGTCAATCACAACAGTCAATATCATATCTCAACATATGATACAGAATACATCACAATATCTGTACATAAATAACTACTGCGAGGAATCCAGTTGGATCCCTCCAACCTGTTTCCCTGCATCCACAGATGTTAGCACAATACCAATTCCGCTCCAGTACGGAATTATCGCGGTATATGGGTTTTTATAAATCCGCTTACTAACGGCGCAATAGGGTCTCATCCGCTATACGAGGCGGGAAATCAATCAATCCAATATATACATATGCCAATATGTATATATTGCTATATATAGATATATATATCCTACTATATCTAATATCACAATCAACATAGCTATCAGTCAATCAATAAATAACTGAAAATTCCACTTCATTTTTGAGTGAGAAAAATCTCACCTTAGCTTTTATTTTGCCATCCATTTCCATTTTTGATCATTTCTTCATGGTTTAACCTTGTATAAATATTTATACAATCATTAATATTCGAACCAATCAAATAATTAATTTCCGTTTAATAGTTTTCGATTAGTTGATAATTTCAATCCATCGTCAATTTCATTTTAAATAGAAATTTAAATTTGATTTCCTTTTGAAATAAACTTATTTAACTAACCTTTTTAATTTCAAACTTAACAACTTATTTAAATAACTTAATTATTTAGTTCAAAATCAATTTTTCTGTAATAATTTGTTTTACAAAAATTTAAAATTAAAACTAAATTCATTTTAACTCAAAAGTTTATTTTTTTTAAAACTAAACTTCCTATATATATTCCTTTTAACAAAAATAATATTTTAGACTAATATTTTTTCTTTACAAATAAATAAATCAAATCGATTTATTAACCAAATTAAATCAGACATTTTGAAAACTGTCTATCAGAGAATTTTCACTTTATTCTTTGTTAATATCAAATTAATAATCTCTAACAAAATGAACTTCAACAAATTTCAAACCAATACCTTACTGCCTAGCTCCGTGGAAATCACGTGCGCGAATCTCCTCCTCGCGTCACGGCAATAGGCACGATCGAGCCTCTCCACTTCCGGCCTAGACGAGCGCCTCTATCGCTTCGTCGAACTGCCGCCGCTCCCTCACTGCGAATCTGCTCGCGCGCGCCACTCGAATTCAAGGCAATCGCCTGCTCTGATGTCGACGACGCCGCTCGCTGAAACCCTTCCCAAAAATCGAACGTGAATCCCCTATACTTGCTCGACTTTGACTGCCGATACTGCCCCAAGCTGCCGCTTGCTCCTTCGCGAATTCGAACGCGATAGCCCCTGATTCTGCCCTAGCCGATTATCAATTTCGCGAAGAGAAACCCGGCTGCCATTTATATTTTATTTTTTTTCGTTTTCTTTGATTTAATTTCGTTTTGAATCTGAGGAGGGGAGAGTAACATTTTAAATTAAAAGAGGAGGCAGCGGGTATGGGTCGCACGATGAATTTCATGGTCTCTGCGTGATTTTAGGCTGGAACTAAGGGAAGAGAACGTGTGATTTTTATTAATATAAATATAATTTTTAAATCGAATTCGATTTAAATCTCAACACGTCTACCCACCGTACGGTCACACAACATCTCCGAAAAATATGAAATTGGAAATCTGACAATAATTCAATATTACGGACCCAATGGAACTGGCTTCGTTGAATTCCGAGACTGTTTGAAAATTGTCTATTTTTAAATATCGACTCGAACAATATAATTTCAAACTGAACAATTCACTCCCAATTTCGATTCTGAAGCTGCTGTTATCTTCAGTGTTTTCAATATGAATTTTAAAAGGCTTTTGAAATATTTTTCTTCAACTGTAAATTGAAGATTTAAATTTTTATTCAATTCAATAGATTAAATTTTATAATTTAATCGCCAAATTCAAATTTAAATCGGGGGTTCAAATCAAATTATCGTTCAAATATTTAAAATAAATTAAATATTCCCAATATAATTTGATCGAAATTCTGGGTCGTTACAGTGAGTCTCTAATGTTGTATCACTCGGTCTGACCCGAGCGTAAAGCAAAACACAAAACGCTCGAGTCAGGACATACATACTTATACAAATGTAAACCAGCTCAATTGAACTGTAATAAAGGTACAAGTAACTTAAAGAATGCTTGGGATCGCCCATTCTTTAAGGATCCGTTAAACTATTTACTATATAGTAATATTCGCTATTATAATAATGTCTAATATAAAATAAACATACTTTTTAATAGCGTCAAGGGGTTACCCATATAGCCCTTAACACATAATAGTCCCAGTAGTCTATCCAGTATTAGCATACTCCCAAAATGGGGGCTACCCTCGATACTCCACAGGCTATGGGAGAAATCACAACTCGTAGTAAAGCTCGATATGGTAGGTGACATGGCACACAACGCAATGCCAGGGTAGATATACCAATTACGCATCCGGACTAGTGGTGATGCATAGCAGCCACTACCGCCCACCTCGAACATCACTCCCAAATCAAGGGGTGCACCCAAACAATCACAAAGTAATAGAATGGTATCGAAGGAGTGTGTCCGATCAGAGGTGCTACCTCCTTGGCCCGTCGATCGCTCCTGTTTTAGCCACCTTATGCCAACTCATGGGAGTTGGGTCCACGTATATACCTTAGGATCGTCGCCACAATCCTACTTCATTCTGGAAACTCCACCGCGTACACAGTTGTTAAAGTGGTTTTCGGTATCGACAGAGAGTATGTCCATATCCGATCCCGGTCTCTTTAACAACCAATCGTTATTATAACCCATGGTAATAAATTTCAAAATAGTTTATGTTTCAAATCAAAATACATCCTTTAAACCATTTCAAAATCATATCATTTATTTCAAAATAATACATACTTTCAAACCCAAAACATATCCATTCAAAACCAATTCAAAAATATATCATTTCCATTTCAAAACCAATTCAATAATATATCATTTCAATAAAACCCAAATTTCAAAATCACTGAATATTTCCTTTAATTTATTAAACTTGAAATCTTCCTTTAAATTATCATAGCATTTTGGTAATGTAACCTTAAGGAATCATAGCATTTTTGGAATGTAATACTTTCCCATTTAATATTTTATATAATCAAAGTATTTATATACTTACAAATTTTTAACATGGTCATTTTATCATAGCCTTATAGTTAAATAAACTTTGTTACTGTAATATCCAATTTAATGTTCAAATTCTTATGTTAAGTTAAAAGTACCTTATTAACTTACATTATCATTACAATAAAGAAACTTTATTATTTTAGTCATTAAAATATGTCATTTCCATTAATTAAAACTTACATATTAAATGTACTTTTTAACTTACGTTTCTATTACAGTAAAGAGCATTTATTATTTAATCAATATTACACTAATTAAACTTACATTATCAAATGTACGTTTTAATTTATGTTTTATTACAAAAAGGGCATTTATTACTTTAATCAATATTACACTAATTAAGACTTACATGTTTCTTTCATTAATTAAGACTTTACATGTTTCTTTCAGTCAGTAAAACTTTACATATTTCTTTCATTAATTATTACAGTAAAGAACATTTATTATATTAATCAATTAAAATATTAATTAAACTTACATCTCACATGTGTGTTTAACTTACATTTTTCCATTTTAAAGTCATATCTATTTATCCTACAAAAACATAACATTTCACAAAAGAATATTTTATCATAGTTAATATAACAATCAAATTCTTTACAAATTTATTCCTTTAGACATCAATTCCACTATGATTCCAAAACTTATTACAAGATGTCCCATAAAAATGTATTTCATTTTATTTATTCAAAAATACATTAGTTATTATATAAAATATGTCCATCCCAAGAAACAACCTTTATTACAATTACTAGGTTATATTTAAGATTACAAATTAAATCAAACTTAATTATTAAGTTATTTATCATAAATAAGACTCTTTAAATTCCATTAATTAAAATTTCATTTCAAATGTTCATTTTTAACTTACATTTTATTTTCACAATAAAGAGCATTTATTGTCTTAATCAATATCATATTAATTAAAATTACATGTCAAATGTTCATTTTTAACTTACATTTTATTTTCACAATAAAGAGCATTTATTGTCTTAATCAATATCACATATTCCCAAATTAGGTTATATTCCAATCACAAATTTCCATTCATTTATTTAACATTTTTAATACATAGGAAACCATTTTTCACTTTATTAAATCATTTTAAAAACTAAATTTAAATTAAAATATCAAAATTTACATTTTCAAAATACTTAAAACTTCCTGAAAAAAAATATAAAATAACCACGGGTCTGTATAATATTTTCTAACCTAGGTCAAGTGATACGGATAATATATCATTTCAATCTGTAATTTACAAAGAAAAATCCGGGTTCTATCATTTCAAACCCGCAATCCCACGTTAAATAAAATAAATAAAAATCGCTCAGGCTTATCATTTCAACCCATAACGATCTTTCCCTATTCTAAAGTCCGTTCGGGTATGTATCATTTCAACCCATAGTGATTCTATTCCACAGGGAACTTGCAGTGTGAGAACAGAATATAAATAAACAGTAAAATAAAATAAAATAAAATATAACAAATGATGTAACAAGCATATAAACAGTATTTAATATCATATAAATATCACAGGCATGTATAACATAATATAATTATTTCTACACTTTCACTTGCTATTAATTCACAGTTATATAAGTATGAATGTTAGGGTGATTACTCACATTTATAAAGCTGGAGTTCGCAAACAAAACACACAAAATGATTCCAAAAGCACGACAGGCACAATTTTCATTTGAATGGATGGAGAGCCAAGATATTGATCTTGTATACAAAAATTACACAAATAATAAGTGTATAATTCAACATCCAAGATTATGAAATCAAACAATGAACCATATGGATCAAAGGGGCATAACCTTTTGATAGAACAAAGCAAGCTGCAAACTTGAGTGATGGAGGGTCAATATCCGCATCTTGTATACAAATGAACATAAGAAACATAAGTATAAACTTTAGCACAATACTTTATAAATTAAACAATGGAAGAATATGAATCAAAGATGAGATAAGTGGCTTCACCTATGCCATTTGGGCTCGGCTATGGTCACACTAGGCTAGGGTTAAATCAATTTGGTGATGGTTTTGGTGGTGTACTCTTCATGGTGGTCACAGCCATGGCTTGGGGTGATGGAGGAGGTGGAGATGGTCAGCATGGTGGAGGTGGATAGGTGGTGAGGCCGGTTAGGAGGTGCATAATCGAGCCAAGCCTAAAGAGAAAAGAAAAACAAAAGAGAAAAGGAAAAGAGAAAGAGGAAGAAAGGAGCTATGGATCTAGCTTTGAATAGATTTTTTTTTCTTTTCATGCAAAAGGAAATGAGAAGTTGAGATGCTAATTTTTACGTGAATGACAAATCAAAGTGGCGGCTAGGGTTTTCCAAAGGATTTGAACGGCTACAGAAAGGGGAATTAAATGGAAAGGTTAGAAAATAAAGAGGCAAAAGAGGAATGAAATGTTTGGTAATTATTTGTACGTGATTTGTGGCATGAATACACGGCTAGAATGTGGAAGAATGAACGGCTATGAGAAGAGGTCTAGAAAATAAAAAGGCACAATTTAAGGGAAAGAATCTTGCCTATTTTTTTCTTTGTTTGCACGCAAATAAAAAGGCAATAAATACATAAAACAGGTAACCTATATCTCTTGAAATTCCTAAGCTATTATTAAAAGTAATATCAATCAAAATCAAATAAATTTGTTCAATGTTTATACAAACAAAAATAAAAAAAAATTAGAGAAACAAACATAGGGAAATATAATATAGAAAGTCATTGCGTGCAAACACTGTATTTTTATCTAAATTAAAAGTATAAGTTTAAATTCCCAAAAAAAATCCATATTAACATTGGTTTAGATACTAATACATTAATAACTTCCCAATTCATCCAAATTTCAAATTACATAGTAATTAATTTCATTTACCTACAATAATCCATTTTATTATAGATTACATTCCAATTAAATAAAAATTGCTTCCAAAATTTGATTTGGTTTAATTGCCATCTTTATACTAGGTCCATTATTACTCTATATACCTAGTTACATTGGTTTTATATCCCCTTTTTACATCTTAGATTCTGTATAAATGTTACATTTCTAAATGTGTAATCTTGTCAATATAGTATACGTTAATTAAGGTTGAGAACCAATAAATAAATTTACCTTAGTTCCCTTCTTTTTACAAATTTATTACTTTATAAATAAATTTACATTTCTATTTAATTTATACATTCACATTTCCCGTTATCGCATTAACTCTCATTAATGACATTAAAGATTCCCTATTTAATTTATAGACTAAATAGGCAACTTATAATAGCTGTTACCATTACCCTTAAATTTACAGTTAAGTTTATTATATTCAACTAATTATTATAATTACCTACCTAATATTGAATTTACTCAATTACTATTAATTAAACTAATTCATTTATTTACACACCACTTACCCTTATTTACTTATATTCAAATTTATACTCAAATATAATAGTTACAACTAAATTAATAAGCCAATTAAATAGTAACTTACAATCGTTACTATTACTTTAAGTCACATTAATGAATTCATTACTGTTTACAAATCAAATGTTACAATTACTTATTAACACTAAATTAATTCAATTTATATTAATCATATATTATCTCATTGATGATTCAACATTCACACTTGTGATTTCATTGTTCACTACAAATGTTACCATTCTTATATACCCAATCTTTATCCAAGAGTCATTTAATTCATATTATTCCTTTTATAAATTTAAATGTTTGCATTAGTTTTCTTACATTAATTTATAGCCAAGTATACCAATTTTCATTGCTTCACTAAATTATAATTTCATTTCAATTGTTAATAATTAGTTTTTAAATACATTGTTACATTTCATTTTGGCATTCATTTCATTATTAATTACAAAGTTTCTATTTCTTCCAAAGTTATTTACCAATATCTTATTAAATTGACAACTATAATTATTGAAAATTTACGGGTCGTTACACTCTCCCCCACTTAAAAATTTTCATCCCCGAATAGGAAGAAGGTAGGAGAAAAGAAACAACCTAAAAGAAAAGAGATTTGAAAGCAAAGAAGAGAATAAATCTAAAACCATGGAAATTTCAACTTACATTAATAATTAATTTCATCCATTTGATTTCATTTAAGTTAAATAAATTTTAACTATTTTCAATCTCATTATCTCATCATCCAATCAACAATTTATAAAGTCATGAATTTTAACAATCATTTATTATATTCATCATTTATTCATTAAATTTCATTTTTCTTTATTCCAAATTATTCTTAAATTTATTCCACTTAATATATCTAATCCTATATATTAAGTTTATTTCACTTATTATAACTATTCCAATTTATCTACAATCTCCTTTAAATATCATTTATATTGTAAATTATTCAATCAACCTTTTTATTCTATTTACCTCTATTGATCTTTTATAATTAAAATTTAAGTGTATAACATTTATTTTGACCACTCAAATTTTACTTATAAAATCTCCTTTATATTGTGTATTCTCCAATTACATATTTAACTTTTAATAATTTAGGTAAGTTATATTTGAATGCAAGAGAATATTACACAAATAAAAATTTCTTAACTCAATTATCCAAGCCTCAATATTTATTCAAATTTTGATTTCCTTTTATAATTTAAATTATCCTTTAAGATAAAATTTAAGAATTAGATTTCCGATTAACTTCAAACTATTTTAGAGATAATTAAATATACACAATATATATCAAATCAACTCTTAAATTACATATATTATAAATTAAGTCATAATTAGAAAGCCAAATCAATTTAATTCTCCAAAGAAAAACTGTAGCAAAACTACATAATGGTTTTTTCGCTTTGAAACTCGAAAATGAATGTCGATGATGCTGCAGTCATCACCGAAATTATTTTCCAACGATAAAGAAAAGAGCACTGATTTACAAATTAAAATTCCTTTGAAATAATTTCTACTAGAAATACTTTTAAGTAATATATCCTTTTAAAACTTTCAAAACAAAGTTTGAAATCATCGGAAATTAAATTCTCACATTCTTGATTTAAATCCATTTAAATTTCCAAATTAATTTATAACCATGTTTAATTATTTAGTTATGAAACTAAAGCCAATGATTATAAAATACATGCAAAGTTAAATATTATTTCTTAACACCCAATTCCATTAATTATCAAAAATTTAGAAAATTAACCTTATACATATTATAGTTATACAAAATTTATCCATCAACTAAATTTAAAACCGTATCGTGTCAGTTTGCTCTGTTCAAGTGTTTTGGAGATCCTATCGATAGCGTTGATCAGACGAACCGATCGGAAACCCAAATCAACATCAGTAACTCAAATAACACAATATATAAAACATCTTTAAAATATAAAAGTTTCAAATACAAGTTTAAATTTCAAAATATGGATAGGGATTCAGATTTGATGGAGTCAAATTAAAGAGAATTCTGATTTGAAGATAAGTTGGAGACAAAAGATAAGATGATTAAACAACAAAATAGGGAGTATGGATAAGATTATATAAATTGCGGGCAACCTTAACCAGGTCAACCGTGACTTAACGAAAAAGATCGTTGTGGATTTTCTAGGGTAAATCTACATTCGATCTCAAGAGATAGAATTCAGGCATAGCAAAAGATAGTAGCATCGTAAACCAAGGATACAGAAATCTTTGGTGAATCAATGCTTTTTGTAAAGAAGTTTCATCCCTTTACAAGTAATTAGAATATTGGCGGGATCGCCAATTCATTAGAAAGATTATTCGGAGTGAAGTTATGGGACACTCCAGAATCATGAAGACACGAATATTGGAGGACAAGAATGGACTTCAGAACTGAAGGGAACGTTCCCAAAATTCAAAGGAAACCGAATCGAAGATGAAGGAATTCAAGCTCGAACGAAAGTGATTCTGTAATTAAATTTACTCTACATGCTGAGTTTGCCTAAAACTAGAGCTCTGATACCACATGTAACGACCTGGTATTTTCAACCATTCGCATCCGCACATGTCAGACTTGAATTGCTCAAAATACCGCATTGTAAATAAAAATTTGGCAAACTCATCATATATAGTAAATAAATAATCACAGATCACAGACACAGAGTAATATAATGCAGCGGAAGTAAAGAAATAGTAGTTCATGAAGCTACTATATAAATACATCAGAGTTAAGTAAGATACAATAGAAGTACCAAGATATAACAGGAGAAACAGTATGATAATCAGGTACAACTTGGAATACAACTGAAATCAACTAGATAACAAAATGAATAGATATCTGGATCTTCAAAGCAAAACTCCAGCTCCAAGGGTGAGTCTCTAATGCTGTATCACTCGGTCTGACCCGAGCGTAAAGCAAAACACAAAACGCTCAAGTCAGGACATACATACTTATACAAATGTAAACCAACTCAATTGAACTGTAATAAAGGTACAAGTAACTTAAAGAATGCTTGGGATCGCCCATTCTTTAAGGATCCGTTAAACTATCTACTATGTAGTAATATTCGTTATTATAATAATGTCAAATATAAAATAAACATACTTTTTAATAGCGTCAAGGGGTTACCCATATAGCCCTTAACACGTAATAGTCCTAGTAGTTTATCCAGTATTAGCATACTCCCAAAATTGGGGCTACCCTCGATATTCCACAGGCTATGGGAGAAATTACAACTCGTAGTAAAGCTCGATATGGTAGGTGACACGGCACACAAGGCAATTCCAGGGTAGATATAACAATTACGCATCCGGACTGGTGGTGATGCATAGCAGCCACTACCGCCTACCTCGAACATCACTCCCAAATCAAGGGGTGCACCCAAACAATCACAAAGTAATAGAATGGTATCGAAGGAGTGTGTCCGATCAGAGGTGCTACCTCCATGGCCCGTCGATCGCTCCTGTTTTAGCCACCTTATGCCAACTCATGGGAGTTGGGTCTACGTATATACCTTAGGATCGTCGCCACCATCCTACTTCATTCTGGAAACTCCACCGCGTACACAATTGTTAAAGTGGTTTTCGGTATCGACAGAGAGAATGTCCATATCCGATCCCGGTCTCTTTAACAACCAATCATTATTATAACCCATGGTTATAAATTTCAAAATAGTTTATGTTTCAAATCAAAATACATCCTTTAAACCATTTCAAAATCATATCATTTATTTCAAAATAATACATGCTTTCAAACCCAAAACATATCCATTCAAAACCAATTCAAAAATATATCATTTCCATTTCAAAACCAATTCAATAATATATCATTTCAATAAAACCCAAATTTCAAAATAACTGAATATTTCCTTTAATTTATTAAACTTGAAATCTTCCTTTAAATTATCATAGCATTTTGGTAATGTAACCTTAAGGAATCATAGCATTTTTGGAATGTAATACTTTCCCATTTAACATTTTATATAATCAAAGTATTTATATACTTACAAATTTTTAACATGGTCATTTTATCATAGCCTTATAGTTAAATAAACTTTGTTACTGTAATATCCAATTTAATGTTGAAATTCTTATGTTAAGTTAAAAGTACCTTATTAACTTACATTATCATTACAATAAAGAAACTTTATTATTTTAGTCATTAAAATATGTCATTTACATTAATTAAAACTTACATATTAAATGTACTTTTTAACTTACTTTTCTATTACAGTAAAGAGCATTTATTATTTAATCAATATTACACTAATTAAACTTACATTATCAAATGTACGTTTTAATTTATGTTTTATTACAAAAAGGGCATTTATTATTTTAATCAATATTACACTAATTAAGACTTACATGTTTCTTTCATTAATTAAGACTTTACATGTTTCTTTCAGTTAGTAAAACTTTACATACTTCTTTCATTAATTATTACAGTAAAGAACATTTATTATATTAATCAATTAAAATATTAATTAAACTTACATCTCACATGTGTGTTTAACTTACATTTTTCCATTTTAAAGCCATAGCTATTTATCCTACAAAAACATAACATTTCACAAAAGAATATTTTATCATAGTTAATATAACAATCAAATTATTTACAAATTTATTCCTTTAGACATCAATTCCACTATGATTCCAAAACTTATTACAAGATGTCCCATAAAAATGTATTTCATTTTATTTATTCAAAAATACATTAGTTATTATACAAAATATGTCCATCCCAGGAAACAACCTTTATTACAATTACTAGGTTATATTTAAGATTCCAAATTAAATCAAACTTAATTATTAAGTTATTTATCATAAATAATACTCTTTAAATTCCATTAATTAAAATTTCATGTCAAATGTTCATTTTTAACTTACATTTTATTTTCACAATAAAGAGCATTTATTGTCTTAATCAATATCATATTAATTAAAATTACATGTCAAATGTTCATTTTTAACTTACATTTTATTTTCACAATAAAGAGCATTTATTGTCTTAATCAATATCAAATATTCCCAAATTAGGTTATATTCCAATCACAAATTTCTATTCATTTATTTAACATTTTTAATAAATAAGAAATCATTTTTCACTTTATTAAATCATTTTAAAAACTAAATTTAAATTAAAATATCAAAATTTACATTTTCAAAATACTTAAAACTTCCAGAAAAAATATATAAAATAACCATGGGCCTGTATAATATTTTCTAACCTAGGTCAAGTGATACGGATAATATATCATTTCAATCTGTAATTTACAAAGAAAAATCCGGGTTCTATCATTTCAAACCCGCAATCCCAAGTTAAATAAAATAAATAAAAATCGCTCAGGCTTACCATTTCAGCCCATAACGATCTTTCCCTATTCTAAAGTCCGTTCGGGTATGTATCATTTCAACCCATAGTGATTCTATTCTACAGGGAACTTGCAGTGTGAGAACAGAATATAAATAAACAGTAAAATAAAATAAAATATAACAAATGATGTAACAAGCATATAAATAGTATTTAATATCATATAAATATCACAGGCATGTATAACATAATATAATTATTTCTACACTTTCACTTGCTATCAATTCACAGTTATATAAGTATGAATATCAGGGTGATTACTCACCTTTATAAAGCTGGAGTTCGCAAACAAAACACCCAAAATGATTACAAAAGCACGACAGGCACAATTTTGATTTGAATGGATGGAGAGCCAAGATATTGATCTTGTATACAAAAGTTACACAAACAATATGTGTATAATTCAACATCCAAGATTATGAAATCAAACAATGAACCATATGGATCAAAGGGGCATAACCTTTTGATAGAACAAAGCAAGCTACAAACTTGAGTGACGGAGGGTCAATATCCGCATCTTGTATACAAATGAACATAAGAAACATAAGTATAAACTTTAGCACAATAATTTATAAATTAAACAATGGAAGAATATGAATCAAAGATGAGATAAGTGGCTTCACCTATGCCATTTGGGCTCGGCCATGGTCACACTAGGCTAGGGTTAAATCAATTTGGTGATGGTTTTGGTGGTGTACTCTTCATGGTGGTCACGGCCATGGCTTGGGGTGATGGAGGAGGTGTAGATGGTCAGCATGGTGGAGGTGGATAGGTGGTGAGGTCGGTTAGGAGGTGCATAACCGAGCCTAGCCTAAAGAGAAAAGAAAAACAAAAGAGAAAAGAAAAAGAGAAAGAGGAAGAAAGGAGCTATGGATCTAGCTTTGAATAGATTTTTTTTTCTTTTCATGCAAAAGGAAATGAGAAGTTGAGATGCTAATTTTTACGTGAATGACAAATCAAAGTGGCGGCTAGGGTTTTCCAAAGGATTTGAACGGCTACAGAAAGGGGAATTAAATGGAAAGGTTAGAAAATAAAGAGGCAAAAGAGGAATGAAATGTTTGGTAATTATTTTTACGTGATTTGTGGCATGAATACACGGCTAGAATGTGGAAGAATGAACGGCTATGAGAAGAGGTCTAGAAAATAAAAAGGCACACTTTAAGGGAAAGAATCTTTCCTATTTTTTTCTTTGTTTGCACGCAAATAAAAAGGCAATAAATACATAAAACAGGTAACCTATATCTCTTGAAATTCCTAAGCTATTATTAAAAGTAATATCAATCAAAATCAAATAAATTTGTTCAATGTTTATACAAACAAAAATAAAAATAAAAATTAGAGAAACAAACATAGGGAAATAGAATATAGAAAGTCATTGTGTGCAAACACTGTATTTTTATCTAAATTAAAAGTATAAGTTTAAATTCCCAAAAAAAATCCATATTAACATTGGTTTAGATACTAATACATTAATAACTTCCCAATTCATCCAAATTTCAATTTACATAGTAATTAATTTCATTTACCTACAATAATCCATTTTATTATAGATTACATTCCAATTAAATAAAAATTGCTTCCAAAATTTGATTTGGTTTAATTGCCATCTTTATACTAGGTCCATTATTACTCTATATACCTAGTTACATTGGTTTTATATCCCCTTTTTACATCTTAGATTCTGTATAAATGTTACATTTCTAAATGTGTAATCTAGTCAATAGTATACATTAATTAAGGTTGAAAACCAATAAATAAATTTACCTTAGTTCCCTTCTTTTTAAAAATTTATTACTTTATAAATAAATTTACATTTCTATTTAATTTATACATTCACATTTCCCGTTACCGCATTAACTCTCATTAATGACATTAAAGATTCCCTATTTAATTTATAGACTAAATAGGCAACTTATAATAGTTGTTACCGTTACCCTTAAATTTACAGTTAAGTTTATTATATTCAACTAATTATTATAATTACCTACCTAATATTGAATTTACTCAATTACTATCAATTAAACTAATTCATTTATTTACACACCACTTACCCTTATTTACTTATATTCAAATTTATACTCAAATATAACAGTTACAACTAAACTAATAAGCCAATTAAATAGTAACTTACAATCGTTACTATTACTTTAAGTCACATTAATGAATTCATTACTGTTTACAAATCAAATGTTACAATTACTTATTAACACTAAATTAATTCAATTTATATTAATCATATATTATCTCATTGATGATTCAACATTCACACTTGTGATTTCATTGTTCACTACAATGTTACCATTCTTATATACCCAATCTTTATCCAAGAGTCATTTAATTCATATTATTCCTTTTATAAATTTAAATGTTTGCATTAGTTTTCTTACATTAATTTATAGCCAAGTATACCAATTTTCATTGCTTCACTAAATTATAATTTCATTTCAATTATTAATAATTAGTTTTTAAATACATTGTTACATTTCATTTTGGCATTCATTTCATTATTAAATTACAAAGTTTCAATTTCTTCCAAAGTTATTTACCAATATCTTATTAAATTGACAACTTTAATTATTGAAAATTTACGGGTCGTTACAAAACCATACATATTAAACTTTTAGGAAATTAGAATTTACCTTCCACAGCAAAAAGCTTAGGGTAATCCATCTTTATCTTATCCTCTAACTCCCATGTACAATCATTAGGGTCTAGGCTCCATTGAACCTTCACCAATTTCAGAGTTTTGCTCCTCAACTTCTTTTCCTCTTTAGCTAAAATCCCCTCTGGTTCTTTCTCATAGACCAAATCAGGATTTATTTGAACTTGAGTGGGTTTCTATAGAATTTCCTCTTTATCATGCACCCATCTCCTAAGTTGTGACACATGAAATACATTGTGCATTGCACTCATCTCTTCTGGTAGCTCTAACTTGTATGCTAATGAACCTATTCTTTCCAAAATCTTGTAAGGTCCAACATATCTTGGGGTAAGTTTTCCCTGCTTGCCAAACCTCAACACCTTCTTCATAGGTGAAACTTTGATGAAAACATACTTACCAACTTCATATTCTACCTGCTTCCTCCTCACATCTGCAAACTTCTTTTGCCTATCTTGAGTTGCTGCCATTCTTCTCCTCACAAGCTCAATTTTCTCTGTAGTCTCTTTAACATACTCAGGCCCTAAGACAGCCCTTTCTCCTGCTTCAACCCAACATATTGGTGACAAGCATGGTTTGCCATAAAAGGCTTCAAATGGTGCCATGCCTATGGTGCTTTGATAACTATTGTTATATGTAAATTCAACCAAGTGGAGGTGATCTTCCCAATTACCTCCAAAGTCCAATGCACATGCCCTCAACAAATCCTCCAAAACCTTGTTTATTACTTCAGTTTGACCATCTGATTGGGCGTGGTATGCAGTACTCAAGCATAACTCGCTCCCCATGGCTTCTTGAAAGCTCTTCCAAAATCTGGATGTAAAGATTGTGTCCCTATCAATCACTATAGTTTTAGGGATGCCATGTAGTCTCACTACTTCTCTCATGAATGTCTGAGCTAGTTTTGTTGCATTTCTTTCTGACTTCACTGGGATAAAATGGGCTACTTTGGTTAGTGTGACGACTCGGGTTTTGCCCGCTCGAAAATCAACATCCGTACTTCACATTGTACTAGAATGCCGCAGATTCGACCGTTCAAATCCGATTCGCCGGAGCTATAACACAATTAAGTAAATAACACAGCGGAATAAAAAGAATAATACATTGATATACAATATCTGATACAACAGAGTGATACAATGAATATCAATATACATCAGAGATATGATACAACAAATAGCAGCGGAAAAGAAAAGATATCAGCAGCGGAACAATATCAATAGAAGTGATAACTCCAAAATGATCTTCAGACAAGAATGAATCCACAACTCCAAGATAAGCAACTCCGATGAATGAACTAGCTCCAGATAATCTACTAAATCTGAATATCTGAAAAGAAACCCAACTCTAGACTGCCCGTGTGGAAAATAGTGGGGACCCAGAGTTTAGGAAAGGAACAATAAACTCCGGATCAGTCATGGGACTGGTGTGAGCAACAAAAACAGTTTATCTTTAAACAACAGCAAAGAGTTTTCAAACATTGAACTCCGCAATTCTTTTAGAAAATGAAACTACCATAAGACCTCCCGCCACACACACAATGCAAACGCAGAATTGGAGGAGATTTCTTCTTATGATAGTCAAAGATGCTTACTACGTAAAATCATCTTGATATTATTATTAGTGCATAGTGCAGAAAACATTTCGAAAGTATAATATTAATCTTAGCCAACATACGACCAGTATCGTATGCCTACTATAGCTACCATGTTCAATAGCAGGTTACCGCCACATTCCATAGCAGGTAATACAACTAAAACCGTACAAGTTCCGTATTGGAGAAATGGATTTCCAACAAATGGTCAGGCTAAGGAACTTCCTTCCGCCGCTTGGGAACGCCTCTGGCGGGACGCCCCGAGAGACAAACTTCCCTCTGCAAACAAGGCCGGGTTACCCTTGTAACAGGTAACTCACGAATATGCCACCACCCGGTCCTTTGGGACCTTTATCCGAGGCCTCGATAACCAACATCACACATAATAAAGTGTATCCACATGAGTAAGTATCTGGGCTCCATACCATGACACCACCCCTTTCCAGAAGGAAATGACATACCCTAAAGGGCGCGACCGTCATAACCTTGCCGCAACATTCCTGTTTGGACCATTTCCGGGTTGTGAGGCCCTGATGAAGTCTCGTCCACAAAGCTACGCTTTTTCAAAAAGCCACGCTTTGGGTCAACAGATGATCAACCTATGATCACCAAGATAAATTATCAAACAAATGATCATATCACAAATGATCAAACGATGATCATCACACAGCTACACTCAGCATGTCACATTACCAAATTGGGAATATATCGCTGATAACCTTCAACTACATAACCTCTGAGCTCGTACGTCTCAGAGAAGGGTGTTAAGCTAAGAGAATAAATTCTCCGCCACCAACAGAAATGTATTTGAAAGAAATCGGCTTTATATCTCAAAGTGTAATGTCAGACATACAATCCATACAAGTCTGTTCCGGGTTCGAACAGAACCGAAGGCACTTCTCACGAAGCCCTTGCAAATCCGGATAATTTCCAATCACGTCCGGACTTCCCGTCACTAAGGGTGATAAAACCTCTATATCGGGGATCAGCCGATGCAGAGTAACTCGACGGTAATCCTTCCGTTTTCAAAAATATCCGGTCTTCAACACCGGTCTTCAAATGCTATCCATATCGACGTATCACATATTCGGAATGGGTTATACGACCCAAAGGTCCTCTCCCGGCTAAACCGAATAGTGAGCGTAATATTTAAAAACATATGGATATGGGATTTCAATTAAGTCACAACTTAAACCCAAAACTTCCTTTTCAAATGGTTTAACAAATTACCATTTTAAATCTTTAAACAAAAAGATTCAATCTTTACGGTTTAAACAGTTTCCACATTTAAATCTTTTAAACAAAAGATTCATTCACAGATTTTCCAAATTAATTTCCATTTCAATTTGATTAACTCGTTAAATCTTTAAATCAAGATTTAACTTATAGCTTTCAAAACAATCTCATTTCAAATGATTTAAACCAATCATTATTTTAAATCTGTTAAAGATAAACAGATTCAAATCATAGCTTTTCAAAACAATTCATTCATAACTTGGAAAACCATCTTCACTTCAATATTGAAATTCCTTTAATTAAACTGGAATTACATTGCTTATCTGAAAGCTTTTATCATTTAAAAACAAACAGTTTCATTTCAGAAAATCTGATTTATTCATACGAGTTAAAGTCTTTGGGTTAAATCCAAATTCTCAAACCAATATTTTAAAATGGTTTAACTTCATATAAACACATTTATATCATCTTTAATCCCTAGTTTCAAATCATAGGATTCAATTTCAAACTTGAATTCAAATTTAAATCAAATTATTTAAATTTTCAAAACTCGATTAAGTTATTCAAAATAACTTATCCCTGAAATTCTATTTCAAAAGCTTTTCACTTTAAACCCAAATTTCCAATTTCAAAATCATTTGAAAATAAAATTTCAATTTCAAAAACGTCAAATTTACATTATCTGTGACTTAACCGATTTCCACGTGAAATCCATATTTGTGTGTGTAAAAGTGTAGTCCAGGGGTTCAACACAATAGTGCAACATCATACAATCATCATATATCAGAATACAGAAACATAGTCGATAAACGATATAAACTATATCGCTCATCTTCATTCACAGATCACAGATATATAAATATCACAGATAAGTAAATTATAGATCACAACATAAATCAGGATGTATCACAAAGCATCACAAAGCAGATAGGACAATCAATTCAAGGCATCTCATATAATATCATCATTCATAAGTGAAGTCAAGTATTCAATAGTTATTTATAAGCAGAATCAATTAATCGTTTAATCCTGATTAATTCAATTTATTTCCAAGTAAATAAATTACTTATGAATTAATTATCAAATTCCGATTAATTTATTACAAATCATTTGATATAAATGAATTTATCAATCACCTTAATTAATTAAATTATTCTTGATTTATCATATCAATTAAATCAACCTTTTAAATCAGTTACATAATTAATTAACTTTAAATAAATCAAAATATCTAACATTAATTTCAATTAGTGATTAATCCTTATTAATTCAATTTCTTAATCACTTTCATTTATTTATTAACCTTTAATAAATAAATTCTTCTTAAATTATTTACTTTAATTAATGATTTAAACCTTTAATTTAAATTAATTCATTCTTAAGTATTAATTAGTTAATTAAATCTTAATCAACATTTGAAAACCTTCTTTATAATTTGGAAATCAATTTGTTATGGTTATAAAAGTTTAATGTAAATTAACTTAAATTCTTAAATTAAATTATTTAAAGTATTAATTAGATTAGTAAGTATCCACTTAGTTTATTTAAAATAAACTTTTAAATTCAATATAGTTGACATTAATTTTTTTCTAAAATCTGTTGACAGTAAAAGTTCAATTTCATTTTGGTCCAAACCCATATTCAAAGTAACCTGAGCTATCCTCCTTTCTTCTCCCAGTCTTTCACTCCAGTCACACGCGTGTTCTTCTCGTCATTTCCCCGAGCAAATCTTCCTCCTTCCACACGAATACCCCTGCTTCTTCATGATTTTCCCGAGCCCAACTCAAATAAACTTCGAGTCAAATATCAAGCTGCTTGAGTACAACCCACGCATCCCTTATCTTCCCCAATTTCACAATCATCTGGACACCACCATAGCCGTGCACGGTGCACGTGCACCATTCGTCGAAGCTCCTCCGATCTTCGATGAACCCTCCGGCCCATCATGCTTCGATGGAGCAACCCAACTCAATCGCCACGTCGTCAGTACACAGTCCCGATCGAAATCGAGAATCCCCTGTCGAACCTGGAACCACCCAATGCAAGAAAATTCCTCGCCGACGCCATCCTAGATCACCGGAGGTCGTGAAATTCCTACCACGTCATCGTCGATGACCCATGAACAATCTCCCCTTGGTCCGATCGCTTCCAGCCCCCTCTCGACGTCGAAATCGACCAATTTGCAACTCCGACCAAAATGGGTTGTTAACCCTACTACAACCAATTCCGATCATCACAGTCAATAGAAAAATCAACCAATATTTTTCTCGTGATCCTCCATACCCCAGCCTCCTTCATCATCAAACGCGACATCTCATTTGTCGTCGATCAACGGCAAACCACAAAAATGCACTTTCCGTTCAATTTGAAATATCTCAGTGTATATAGACTTAAAAATCTCAAATTGGTTATCAAAATTCATAATATTCAAGTGTGAATCCAAACATATAACTGCAATTTAAAATCTTGATACTTGGATTTTTGATAAAAATTTGTTTATCACTGTAATTTTCAAATTTTAAATATTCATTCCATAAAAACATTTGAAACTATTCTTAAAATTTGTATTACTCTATCATGATAATTTTTCATTTAGAGATCCGTGCTTAATTCTTTTTACAATTTTGAGATATGATGATTTTTTTCGTTCTTTGTCAACATGTTATTGAAACAGAGATATGTTGTTTTCTTTTCTCTGTCTCCCGTTTTCATATACAAGCATGCTCAGATACACACATACATATATTCATACATGCAGAACAACATCCACTATTTTACCTTAAAGATCAATCACAAGATCAAGGCATAAGTATAGATTCAGGTCAAGTTTGCTCACCGTTTTATGGAGAAGAAGAACAGAGACTTGTTTTTGAAATCTGTTTTGAACTTGAAAAACTGGAAACATGTTTCCACTTTGATACTTCCTGCCCATCACTTGGCTTCACTGTTTTGCTTAGTTGCTTGATGCTTGTTGAAGCTTGTTTAAGATTAAAAATGGAGTTTCATTTTTGTATTTGCTTAGCTCGAACTGGACATGGAAAGTGATGGAAAGAATAGCTTACAGGCTTATGTATAAACAGGTTACAGGTTTTGTATTATTTTTTCTTTCTTCTTTTTAAAATGGTCAGAGATATTTCTCTATGGTTGGTGGCTGAAAGGAATTTGTATACAATCGTATAGATTTGTTGGCTGCAAGGATTGAAGGCATTTAATGTTGTGTACTTATGTCTTCATTTTGTACATATCTTATATTTTCTTTTATATACTTGCTTGGCTTCATTGACAAGCTTTGCATTTCGGCTAAGAGATTTTTTGTGGAGGCTAAAGATATGTTTATTTGTTTTATTACTTTGTATCTTATTTATTTGTTATCTCTTCTTTGCATTTTGTTTTACTGATCCACTTTAGTTTGTACATTTGCTTACTTTCTTGAATGTATTTTATTTTCCTTTTCTTTTGTTTTTGCTTGTCTTATAGCTTTGTAATATTAGTGAGATTCTATTTTTTATATGTTGTTTTAATTTAACTAATGTGTTATTTATGTGTACATAGATAGATATATTTATTTACTCACACTTAAATCTACTTGCATTTCAAATTCAAATCAAATATTCACATATATATTCAAGTTAACTCATATATGCTCGTATACATATATATTTACATATATACAATATTTACAACATTTAAATTTTAAATGATTCAACATAGGATTTATTTTAATCCGGGGAAACTCGCATCACTTTATAAATCAATTTCCACAATTTTTTATTCAAAAATTAATTTAATTATTAACTTAAATTAAATAAAAAATCTAGGGTCGTTACAAACTTCCCCCCTTAAAAGAATTTCGTCCTCGAAATTCGCAGGCACGAAAACAAAGACAGATGAAGAATGTTTCATCTAATCAAACTGAACATTTATACTGCATTTGGCTTACCAAATCAGAATATCAAAATCAGATACGAGAACGAATCTGCTTTAACACTTCAGAAGATACTCGGGTTATCCAGATCTACGAAATATGCAGTGGCATCGGTTAGTTCAAAAGGATAACTAACCATTCGTAGAACATATCCGGACCCAAGGAATAGATAGATAGATGGATACGATTTCAAAACTTTTAGTTTAGAAACTAAATTATACCTATCAACTATAACAATCAAAGCAACCAATGCAATCAATTCATCCATACAAACAAGTCTGGCCTATCTGGAGTTTATGTCCCATTTTAATATATCAAATTTCTTCCTGGATCTACCAGAAATCATCGAAGAATTGAGAAAAGATGCTGAACAAAAGAGATTGATACAGAAAAGATTGCTTTCTCGTTGTTACAGAGTATTAACCAATTATAGTCGTATTTCCCTGTCCCCTATCTCGTCCTCTTCTTACACTCATACTTACTATCAGTGGATAGCAAGAGAATTTACTGAGACATTCAGACGGATATCTTAAGGATACTCATTCTAGAGTTTACTTCACTCTATCTCTAATGAGCTACTTAATGTGTTATACTCCTGAGCTAAAGTTCAACCTTAGCTCTGATACCACATGTGACGACTCGGGTTTTGCCCGCTCGAAAATCAACATCCGTACTTCACATTGTACTAGAATGCCGCAGATTCGACCGTTCAAATCCGATTCGCCGGAGCTATAACACAATTAAGTAAATAACACAGCGGAATAAAAAGAATAATACATTGATATACAATATCTGATACAACAGAGTGATACAATGAATATCAATATACATCAGAGATATGATACAACAAATAGCAGCGGAAAAGAAAAGATATCAGCAGCGGAACAATATCAATAGAAGTGATAACTCCAAAATGATCTTCAGACAAGAATGAATCCACAACTCCAAGATAAGCAACTCCGATGAATGAACTAGCTCCAGATAATCTACTAAATCTGAATATCTGAAAAGAAACCCAACTCTAGACTGCCCGTGTGGAAAATAGTGGGCACCTAGAGTTTAGGAAAGGAACAATAAACTCCGGATCAGTCATGGGACTGGTGTGAGCAACAAAAACAGTTTATCTTTAAACAACAGCAAAGAGTTTTAAAACATTGAAATCCGCAATGCTTTTAGAAAATGAAACTACCATAAGACCTCCCGCCACACACACAATGCAAACGCAAGATTGGAGGAGATTTCTTCTTATGATAGTCAAAGATGCTTACTACGTAAAATCATCTTGATATTATTATTAGTGCATAGTGCAGAAAACATTTCGAAAGTATAATATTAATCTTAGCCAACATACGACCAGTATCGTATGCCTACTATAGCTACCATGTTCAATAGCAGGTTACCGCCACATTCCATAGCAGGTAATACAACTAAAACCGTACAAGTTCCGTATTGGAGAAATGGATTTCCAACAAATGGTCAGGCTAAGGAACTTCCTTCCGCCGCATGGGAACGCCTCTGGCGGGACGCCCCGAGAGACAAACTTCCCTCTGCAAACAAGGCCGGGTTACCCTTGTAACAGGTAACTCACGAATATGCCACCACCCGGTCCTTTGGGACCTTTATCCGAGGCCTCGATAACCAACATCACACATAATAAAGTGTATCCACATGAGTAAGTATCTGGGCTCCATACCATGACACCACCCCTTTCCAGAAGGAAATGACATACCCTAAAGGGCGCGACCGTCATAACCTTGCCGCAACATTCCTGTTTGGACCATTTCCGGGTTGTGAGGCCCTGATGAAGTCTCGTCCACAAAGCTACGCTTTTTCAAAAAGCCACGCTTTGGGTCAACAGATGATCAACCTATGATCACCAAGATAAATTATCAAACAAATGATCATATCACAAATGATCAAACGATGATCATCACACAGCTACACTCAGCATGTCACATTACCAAATTGGGAATATATCGCTGATAACCTTCAACTACATAACCTCTGAGCTCGTACGTCTCAGAGAAGGGTGTTAAGCTAAGAGAATAAATTCTCCGCCACCAACAGAAATGTATTTGAAAGAAATCGGCTTTATATCTCAAAGTGTAATGTCAGACATACAATCCATACAAGTCTGTTCCGGGTTCGAACAGAACCGAAGGCACTTCTCACGAAGCCCTTGCAAATCCGGATAATTTCCAATCACGTCCGGACTTCCCGTCACTAAGGGTGATAAAACCTCTATATCGGGGATCAGCCGATGCAGAGTAACTCGACGGTAATCCTTCCGTTTTCAAAAATATCCGGTCTTCAACACCGGTCTTCAAATGCTATCCATATCGACGTATCACATATTCGGAATGGGTTATACGACCCAAAGGTCCTCTCCCGGCTAAACCGAATAGTGAGCGTAATATTTAAAAACATATGGATATGGGATTTCAATTAAGTCACAACTTAAACCCAAAACTTCCTTTTCAAATGGTTTAACAAATTACCATTTTAAATCTTTAAACAAAAAGATTCAATCTTTACGGTTTAAACAGTTTCCACATTTAAATCTTTTAAACAAAAGATTCATTCACAGATTTTCCAAATTAATTTCCATTTCAATTTGATTAACTCGTTAAATCTTTAAATCAAGATTTAACTTATAGCTTTCAAAACAATCTCATTTCAAATGATTTAAACCAATCATTATTTTAAATCTGTTAAAGATAAACAGATTCAAATCATAGCTTTTCAAAACAATTCATTCATAACTTGGAAAACCATCTTCACTTCAATATTGAAATTCCTTTAATTAAACTGGAATTACATTGCTTATCTGAAAGCTTTTATCATTTAAAAACAAACAGTTTCATTTCAGAAAATCTGATTTATTCATACGAGTTAAAGTCTTTGGGTTAAATCCAAATTCTCAAACCAATATTTTAAAATGGTTTAACTTCATATAAACACATTTATATCATCTTTAATCCCTAGTTTCAAATCATAGGATTCAATTTCAAACTTGAATTCAAATTTAAATCAAATTATTTAAATTTTCAAAACTCGATTAAGTTATTCAAAATAACTTATCCCTGAAATTCTATTTCAAAAGCTTTTCACTTTAAACCCAAATTTCCAATTTCAAAATCATTTGAAAATAAAATTTCAATTTCAAAAACGTCAAATTTACATTATCTGTGACTTAACCGATTTCCACGTGAAATCCATATTTGTGTGTGTAAAAGTGTAGTCCAGGGGTTCAACACAATAGTGCAACATCATACAATCATCATATATCAGAATACAGAAACATAGTCGATAAACGATATAAACTATATCGCTCATCTTCATTCACAGATCACAGATATATAAATATCACAGATAAGTAAATTACAGATCACAACATAAATCAGGATGTATCACAAAGCATCACAAAGCAGATAAGACAATCAATTCAAGGCATCTCATATAATATCATCATTCATAAGTGAAGTCAAGTATTCAATAGTTATTTATAAGCAGAATCAATTAATCGTTTAATCCTGATTAATTCAATTTATTTCCAAGTAAATAAATTACTTATGAATTAATTATCAAATTCCGATTAATTTATTACAAATCATTTGATATAAATGAATTTATCAATCACCTTAATTAATTAAATTATTCTTGATTTATCATATCAATTAAATCAACCTTTTAAATCAGTTACATAATTAATTAACTTTAAATAAATCAAAATATCTAACATTAATTTCAATTAGTGATTAATCCTTATTAATTCAATTTCTTAATCACTTTCATTTATTTATTAACCTTTAATAAATAAATTCTTCTCAAATTATTTACTTTAATTAATGATTTAAACCTTTAATTTAAATTAATTCATTCTTAAGTATAAATTAGTTAATTAAATCTTAATCAACATTTGAAAACCTTCTTTATAATTTGGAAATCAATTTGTTATGGTTATAAAAGTTTAATGTAAATTAACTTAAATTCTTAAATTAAATTATTTAAAGTATTAATTAGATTAGTAAGTATCCACTTAGTTTATTTAAAATAAACTTTTAAATTCAATATAGTTGACATTAATTTTTTTCTAAAATCTGTTGACAGTAAAAGTTCAATTTCATTTTGGCCCAAACCCATATTCAAAGTAACCTGAGCTATCCTCCTTTCTTCTCCCAGTCTTTCACTCCAGTCACACGCGCGTTCTTCTCGTCATTTCCCCGAGCAAATCTTCCTCCTTCCACACGTATACCCCTGCTTCTTCATGATTTTCCCGAGCCCAACTCAAATAAACTTCGAGTCAAATATCAAGCTGCTCGAGTACAACCCACGCATCCCTTATCTTCCCCAATTTCACAATCATCTGGACACCACCATAGCCGTGCACGTGCACCATTCGTCGAAGCTCCTCCGATCTTCGATGAACCCTCCGGCCCATCATGCTTCGATGGAGCAACCCAACTCAATCGCCACGTCGTCAGTACACAGTCCCGATCGAAATCGAGAATCCCCTGTCGAACCTGGAACCAACCAATGCAAGAAAATTCCTCGCCGACGCCATCCTAGATCACCGGAGGTCGTGAAATTCCTACCACGTCATCGTCGATGACCCACGAACAATCTCCCCTTGGTTCGATCGCTTCCAGCCCCCTCTCGACGTCGAAATCGACCAATTTGCAACTCCGACCAAAATGGGTTGTTAACCCTACTTCAACCAATTCCGATCATCACAGTCAATAGAAAAATCAACCAATATTTTTCTCGTGATCCTCCATACCCCAGCCTCCTTCATCATCAAACGCGACATCTCATTTGTCGTCGATCAACGGCAAACCACAAAAATGCACTTTCCGTTCAATTTGAAATATCTCAGTGTATATAGACTTAAAAATCTCAAATTGGTTATCAAAATTCATAATATTCAAGTGTGAATCCAAACATATAACTGCAATTTAAAATCTTGATACTTGGATTTTTGATAAAAATTTGTTTATCACTGTAATTTTCAAATTTTAAATATTCATTCCATAAAAACATTTGAAACTATTCTTAAAATTTGTATTACTCTGTCATGATAATTTTTCATTTAGAGATCCGTGCTTAATTCTTTTTACAATTTTGAGATATGATGATTTTTTTCGTTCTTTGTCAACATGTTATTGAAACAGAGATATGTTGTTTTCTTTTCTCTGTCTCTGTAACGACCCGTAAATTTCAACCGTTTTAATAACGTAATTAGTTAAAATTTTGGTGAAATTTTAGACGATAAAATTTTGAAATAAAAATTTTATATTTGGAATACGTCTAGTTAAACATAGCGACTGGTAAATTTTCGTTCGAAAATACGAAAGTTTATTTCGCGCGTAAATTCACTTCAATTCAATCAGTTAAAAAGTAATGAAAATAAAAATGTTTTCAAAACCTAAATATTTTTACATAGAAAAATTCTAAAACATCTTCTGAGCAAGATTTCAGTTTGTCGTTTTTCTAAATTCGGACATCTTTGGCTCCGTCGTTCTTATTTTCTGCAAAATAGCAGTATTCTGGTACCGATATCGATTTTTATCGGATGATCGTACCACTGATTTCTATATACCGTTTTGATCGTCTCGTCGTGCCGATCTCTACGGTATATTCGATTGTAAAATTCGGAGGCCCGAATACGTTGCACATTGTGAAACGCCTACCGTATCGGTATCCTTTTGAAGCCGTTTGTTTCCTGTGTCTTTTCATATTGAAACGGCTAATAAAATTTTAAATTAACAACCTCTAACCCTTTTATATTCCCTGAGATAACCCCTGACTTTGCCGTTTCTCTATGCAACTTTATTATCCATTGCTTCGTTTCACTGTTCGGTTCCATTTTCAATATTTTTCTCTGTTATTCTTTTAGGAAAGTAAACTTATATTAATTACAAGGCTATTCATCTCCGTTCTTACATTCAATTCCCTCACGCATCTCACTTACTCACGAAAAATGGCCTGCTGTTCGAATTCATAATCTCACTTCCAATTCCTCTACCCAATCTCTTCCTCCTCTGTTTGTTCAATCCTCTTCACAAAAAAAAAAAAAAAAAACAAAATATGGCTTCATCCTCTTCACCGAACCTTCCTATGCCACCAACCTAGTGAGCAAGTGCTTGCTTCCCCTTCCATCTCCTCTGGCACGCAAACCCAAGCCAGTGCTCACAGCCCTCTCACCATAAGCCGAGGCATCAAGTCAACCTACAACAGCTCGTGCTTCCCCTTATTCCGGCCCCACTCGACCTGCCAACTCGACAACCACCACGAACCCGCTGTCCTCTCCAACCTTTCGCCATCTCTGACAACGCCGTGTCCAACTTGCCCATCCCCTCCGCGAGCAGCTGACCGCCATAAATTTCCTCAGTCTAGCCCACTCTGTCCAACTAGATCATGGCCGAACCCCTTCCTGTCATCCTCCAGCTTGATTGCACCTCCATTCGATTGCCGCCTGTCTCTTCTGATTACTCATAGGTATATATGTATTATATATTGGTTATGTACATGATAAATAGTTTATTTTGTAGTATATATTGGTATATATAAGGTTAAGCATAAGATTGTTATGTTACAGTAAATTTAATACCGTATATAGAGTGCACATATTAGTTATGCATACTATTGGGTTGTACACTCCGATCCTTGTTTACAGTATACTATTATATGTTAAAGTACATTGGGTTATATTGTTTATACTAACCTATACATTCAAATTGTACATATTTGTTTCACTTGCTCTGTTTACTTGATTTATATATGTACGTATATAAGATTTGTAATACATGTGATTTATATATATATACACTTTAAAGTAAGTTATACTCATATATTGATATATATCATGAATATATTCACGTTCTATATTACTAGTATACGGTGCAGCTTTTGTTATCTGGATTCCGTGCTTCTTTTTTTTATACAATGTTTTATTTTCTTAAACACTTGATACCTTATTTTACAATGAATAAAAAAAAACCATAAGATAAATATATATAAGTTTGGGTATTAGTATATGTTGTGTTTAGTATATTAGATTTTATAAGGCCGATCTTTTATTAACTGTAAATATAGATGTATATCTTTTGGGTTAGGTTATATAGTGATCTACATAAAATAGTTATATAGGCTGTTCATGTATTTATTTATAAGTATATTATATTATAGAGACTATTACATTATATTGTTTAAAAAGGGAACGTTATACATTATAAAAGTTATATGTGTGCGCTTAATTGAAACGATGATTTCTAAATTATATATATGTTATTTTATTTTAATATTTGTTTTAAATTTAATATTAATTTCATGGAAATAATAATGATAATATATATAATTGCTGTTTTATATCAAACTGATTGATTTTTCTCATCGATCCCTATCTATTAGCTTTGCTCGTCAAATTCGTGCTTGGATTTGTAACCTGTCTCATTTCATCGTCGAATCTCTCTAGCCTCGAAAGGTGAGCAATCACTCTCGATTAATGTTCTTTTATTTATTAAATTTGATTTCAATTGAAACGACAATTGAAATATACTGCTGTTAGTTAATGACACTGTTATATATGCTATTACCTGTATCAGTTCATCTGTGACATCTGACACCATTATCTGTTAATTATTTATGCGATGATAGTACAGTTTGGCTGATAATTGATTGATTGTTGATGTTTATATTGGACGTTAAATTGTTAATGTTAAAATGATAAATAGTATGAAATTGAACTTGATATAGGATAATTAAATGTTAAATTTGATTAACCGACATTTGTATAATATGACCCTTTTTAACTGTTTATGTTATTGACACGTAGGATTTGTTTAATTACACTTTGAACCATTGAATGTATGTTGTTAAATTGATGAAGTATGAAATTTGAAATTGAATGACAAGTGAAAACCGTAATGTAATAATCTTTAATCTACATGAAATGATAGTGTAGATTCTAGAAATAATTATATTAATTCGTACAAATAACAATGCGAATCAATACGGTTATTTCGGGATTATTTGAATTGATTATTGGATTGTTATTGATTGTTGTTATTGCTTGTTTATTTACTTTGACACCATCCCAGTTATCACACTGCAAGTTCCCTTTTATATGCTTTGATTTTGAATTGAATTGGAATCGGGTTGAAATGATAATACCCAAATTGAACTTTGACCTAGGATATAGAGAATTAAATAAAAAAACCCGATTGGTCAATAATTTGATTTAAAAATAAAACGAAGATTTTATTTGAATAAAAATATGGTTTTGAAATGAAGTTGAATTTGAATTATAATGAAAGGAAAATGTTAATATTTAATAATCGGAAACAAAATGTTAACAATGAAATTGATGGAAAAAGGTGGTTTAATTTGAGAAATGAGTGAATTAAGTTTGAAATGATTTAATAATTAAGTTTAAAATTATAATTAAGTTTGAAATTATTAAACTTTGAAATGATTTTATAATTAAGTTTGAAATTATAATTAAGTTTGAAATTATTAAACTTTGAAATGATTTTATAATTAAGTTTGAAATTATAATTAAGTTTGAAATTATTAAACTTTGAAATGATTTAATAATTAAGTTTTGAATTATTTAATAATTAATAAGATTGAATTATTTAATGATTTAATTGAATTGAATTCTTTAATAAGAAAATTGAACTTTTGAATAAGTGAATTTTTACTTCGTAAATAAATGAAATTGAGTTTCTTTATGAATTAAGTTTTGGAAAATTATTTAAGTAAGTAAATAGGTGAAATTGAATTTCTTTAACAAGAAATGAAAATGTGATAATTTTGGAATTAATGTAAGACTTGTGATTGAAAGAATTTGATTTGACGAATTTAATTTAATTCAAAATTGTAGATTTTGATTTAATGAAGTTGAACTCAAGAATTGATTTAATGAATTGAAAATTTAATTGAAATTGTTTTGAATGATAAAGTAATTTAACGAATATTGAATAAAATCGATAAATGAGTTCAAATTGATTTGAAAGTTAAATTAAATTTATTTAAATGATTTCGGAATGAAACTTATATACGAAATGCAACAAATATTTGGATTGTTTTAATTGAAACTTTGAAATTGAATATAGAAATGTTGAAATTGAAATTGGGAAGTTTTGAAACGTAAATTATTGGAAATTGGTTTTCGAAAGACAAATAAATTGTTGATTTACGAATTCTATTTGAAATTGAATTGATTTGGCTTTGAAATATATAAACGACCAATCGGTGTAATAAATTACGAAAGTTATTAAAGAGACCGGAATTCGGTTATGGATATACTCTCTATCTAAACCGAAAACCACTTTAATAACTATACGCGGAGTGATGATCCAGAATGAAGTGGTTGGAATGATGTACGTGTTGACTGAAGAAAGAGAACGATAATGGATAACCTTGACACTTGTGTCAAATTGGAAATGACTAAAACAGGAGCTGTGCCGGGCCAATGGAGGATTGATACCTCAAGTGGACACACTTCTTCGAACTACTTATACTTATTGTCGATTGGTGCACCCTTGATTTTTGGGAGTGTTGTCTCACGGTGTTGCGGGCGCTGCGGCGTTGCGTTCTCACCAGCCCGGATCAGGCGAACGGTAGTATCACTACCTTGGGTATAGCCTCATGTGCCTTGTCATACTTGTATTCCATTTATGCGCGACCACTACGAATTTGTTTTGTACCTTGAGTATATGGATTGCCCTCTGGTGACTTCCGGTTTTGGGGAAACTACGGTCTTGTATATGCTTGTGGGAATAAAAATGTGTTAAGGGTGGAATGGGCCATGACTTAACGCTATTTTGATATCTTTATATTACTGATAGACATTATCTACTTAGCGTATATTACTACCTAGTAGATAGTTTGACGGATCCTTGAAGGATGGTTATTCCAAACATCCTTTGAGTTACTTGTATTTCAATTGCTATTTCACTTGAGTTGGATTTATTAATATAAGAATGTTAATCCTGACTCGAGTGTCTTGTGTTTTTGCTTTACGCTCGGGTCAGACTGAGTGGTTCAGTTTTCGAGACTCACCTTTGGAGTTGGAGCTTCGCTTGGAGATCCAGCTATCTATCCAGCTTTCAGATATTCGATGATTCCAGTGATGTATTCTGATTTGTATCTGTTACTCTTCCGTTGTATCTGGTTTAACTCCGATGTATCGTATTACTCTTCTGTTGTAAACTCTGATGTATTTTATATATTCATATAGTAGCTTCATGAACTACTATCTCTTTTATTTTATTTTCCGCTGCATTTATTACTCTGTGTCTGTGATCTGTGATTATTTATTTACTGTATATGTTCAGTTTTGCCAAATTTAAATTAACAACGCGGTATTTTGAGCAATTCAACTCCGGCATGAGTGTCTACCTATACACTTATAATGGATGCGAATGGTACAAAATGGCGGGTCGTTACAGTTGGTATCAGAGCTTTGGTAGCTCTAGACAAAACTTAGCATATAGGGTAAATGTATTTACAGAATCACTCTCATTCGAGTTTCAATCTCTTCCTTTCAACTCGATTTCTTTGAATTTTGGAACGTTTCCCTACGGTTCCAAATTTCATTCGTGTCCTTCACTATTCGTCTTCTTTCAATTCTGGAGCATCCCATAACTCCATTTTGAATGATATCTATAATAGATCGGCGGTCTCGCCAATCCTCGAATGATTTGTAAAGGATCAAAACTCCTTTACAATAAGCATTGATTTACCCGAGATTTCTGTATCCTCGGTTTACGATGCTATCTATCTCTTGCTATACCTGAATTCCACCTCTGGAGATCGAGTGTTGATTTACCTCGGAATTCAGCATCGATCTTATTCTTGAAGTTACGGACGATCCGGTTAAGATTGCCCGTGAATTAAATAAGCTTATCCAACCTGATTCTGTTAATTGAATCATCTTATCTTTTCTTTCGAACTTGTATTTAAATCAGAATTCTCTTTAACTTGAGTCCATAAAATTTAAAATGATTTATATATTGTGTTGTTTGAGTTGTTTGAGTTGATTTCAAATGATTTATATATTGTAAACTAATTTAAAATGATTTATATATTGTGTTGTTTGAGTTGTTGATGTTGATTTGGGTTTCCGATCGATTCGTCTGATCAACGCTATCGATAGGATTTCCAAAACACTTGAACAGAGCAAACTGACACAATATTATTTTCAAATTTGGAAAATGAAATAAATTTGTTTGATTATATTGTGAAAATATAAGTAAATTTTTCTGGAATTTAATAGGTTAATTAAATTGTTTGTTTGAAATGATAATATTTGATTATCATTTATTGTTCTAAATAAATTTATAAATACGGTTTATAAATTGATTTGAAATTTGAAATGAATTTAATTCAGAAATTTGAGAATTTAGTTTCCGGTGATTTCGAACTTTGATTTTAAAATTTTAATGTATATATTATTGAAAGTATTTTCGAATAGAAATCGTTTTCAAAGAATTTTAAAACGTTGAAATCAGTGCTCTTCTCTTTGTCGCTGGAAAATAATTTCGGTGATGGCGGCCGCATCATCGACATTCATTTTCGAGTTTCGAAGTGGAGACACTATTCTGTAGCAATTCGCTACGGTTTTGTTTTGAAAAATATTTTGATTTGATTTTTTTCAGTATATTTTGATTTACATATATATAGGTATCTTAATTTAAAATTTAATTGGATTTGATATAAATATATTATATATATCTCTAAGTTGTTTAAAGTTAATCGGAAATCTAATTCTTAAATTTTGTTAAAGGATGATTTTAGTTATAAATAAAACCAAAAATTTGGAATAAATATTTAAACTTGAATAATTGAATTGGGAAAATTCTATTTGTATATTGTTCAACTGCATCCTAATACAACTTACCTAAATCATTCAGAAGTTGAATATGCAATTGGATAATATATAAGATAAATTGAATTTATAAATAAAATTTGAGTGTTATAATAAATGTTATACACTAAATTTTAATTATAAAGATATTAATAGACTTAGATAGGATAACAAGTAAAACTCAGTTAATAATGAAATAAATTTGTTTTGAAAGAATTAATAAATTAAAATTTGATCAACATATGAAAATACCATTTAAAAGAAATGAATAGATGTAAATTAATTTAAATCAAAACTTTTATGGTTTAAATTAATTTATATAGGTTAAATATATGTGATTAGATATATTAGGTAGAATAAATTTAACAATAATTTGGAATAAAGCAGAATTTAAACTACTGAAGAAAATAAGATAATAATAAAAGTCTATTTAAATTTATGGTTTTAGAAATTGTAAATTTAAGATAATTGGATAATAAGGTAATGAATTTAGAAATAGTGAGATTGATTTTAGTGAAATCAAATGGATTAAACTAATTATTGAATATCAATTAATTTAAATTTGGATTTATATGGTTTAAATTAATTGTTATTTTGTATTTCAAAATCTGTTTTTCTTTCTGGTTGTTTCTATTCTCCTACCTCGTTCCTTTTCGGGGACGAAAAGTTTTGAGTGGGGGAGAGTGTAACGACCCGTAAATTTCAACCGTTTTAATAACGTAATTAGTTAAAATTTTGGTGAAATTTTAGACGATAAAATTTTGAAATAAAAATTTTATATTTGGAATACGTCTAGTTAAACATAGCGACTGGTAAATTTTCGTCCGAAAATACGAAAGTTTATTTCGCGCGTAAATTCACTTCAATTCAATCAGTTAAAAAGTAATGAAAATAAAAATGTTTTCAAAACCTAAATATTTTTACATAGAAAAATTCTAAAACATCTTCTGAGCAAGATTTCAGTTTGTCGTTTTTCTAAATTCGGACATCTTTGGCTCCGTCGTTCTTATTTTCTGCAAAATAGCAGTATTCTGGTACCGATATCGATTTTTATCGGATGATCGTACCACTGATTTCTATATACCGTTTTGATCGTCTCGTCGTGCCGATCTCTACGGTATATTCGATTGTAAAATTCGGAGGCCCGAATACGTTGCACATTGTGAAACGCCTACCGTATCGGTATCCTTTTGAAGCCGTTTGTTTCCTGTGTCTTTTCATATTGAAACGGCTAATAAAATTTTAAATTAACAACCTCTAACCCTTTTATATTCCCTGAGATAACCCCTGACTTTGCCGTTTCTCTATGCAACTTTATTATCCATTGCTTCGTTTCACTGTTCGGTTCCATTTTCAATATTTTTCTCTGTTATTCTTTTAGGAAAGTAAACTTATATTAATTACAAGGCTATTCATCTCCGTTCTTACATTCAATTCCCTCACGCATCTCACTTACTCACGAAAAATGGCCTGCTGTTCGAATTCATAATCTCACTTCCAATTCCTCTACCCAATCTCTTCCTCCTCTGTTTGTTCAATCCTCTTCACAAAAAAAAAAAAAAACAAAATATGGCTTCATCCTCTTCACCGAACCTTCCTATGCCACCAACCTAGTGAGCAAGTGCTTGCTTCCCCTTCCATCTCCTCTGGCACGCAAACCCAAGCCAGTGCTCACAGCCCTCTCACCATAAGCCGAGGCATCAAGTCAACCTACAACAGCTCGTGCTTCCCCTTATTCCGGCCCCACTCGACCTGCCAACTCGACAACCACCACGAACCCGCTGTCCTCTCCAACCTTTCGCCATCTCTGACAACGCCGTGTCCAACTTGCCCATCCCCTCCGCGAGCAGCTGACCGCCATAAATTTCCTCAGTCTAGCCCACTCTGTCCAACTAGATCATGGCCGAACCCCTTCCTGTCATCCTCCAGCTTGATTGCACCTCCATTCGATTGCCGCCTGTCTCTTCTGATTACTCATAGGTATATATGTATTATATATTGGTTATGTACATGATAAATAGTTTATTTTGTAGTATATATTGGTATATATAAGGTTAAGCATAAGATTGTTATGTTACAGTAAATTTAATACCGTATATAGAGTGCACATATTAGTTATGCATACTATTGGGTTGTACACTCCGATCCTTGTTTACAGTATACTATTATATGTTAAAGTACATTGGGTTATATTGTTTATACTAACCTATACATTCAAATTGTACATATTTGTTTCACTTGCTCTGTTTACTTGATTTATATATGTACGTATATAAGATTTGTAATACATGTGATTTATATATATATACACTTTAAAGTAAGTTATACTCATATATTGATATATATCATGAATATATTCACGTTCTATATTACTAGTATACGGTGCAGCTTTTGTTATCTGGATTCCGTGCTTCTTTTTTTTATACAATGTTTTATTTTCTTAAACACTTGATACCTTATTTTACAATGAATAAAAAAAAAAACCATAAGATAAATATATATAAGTTTGGGTATTAGTATATGTTGTGTTTAGTATATTAGATTTTATAAGGCCGATCTTTTATTAACTGTAAATATAGATGTATATCTTTTGGGTTAGGTTATATAGTGATCTACATAAAATAGTTATATAGGCTGTTCATGTATTTATTTATAAGTATATTATATTATAGAGACTATTACATTATATTGTTTAAAAAGGGAACGTTATACATTATAAAAGTTATATGTGTGCGCTTAATTGAAACGATGATTTCTAAATTATATATATGTTATTTTATTTTAATATTTGTTTTAAATTTAATATTAATTTCATGGAAATAATAATGATAATATATATAATTGCTGTTTTATATCAAACTGATTGATTTTTCTCATCGATCCCTATCTATTAGCTTTGCTCGTCAAATTCGTGCTTGGATTTGTAACCTGTCTCATTTCATCGTCGAATCTCTCTAGCCTCGAAAGGTGAGCAATCACTCTCGATTAATGTTCTTTTATTTATTAAATTTGATTTCAATTGAAACGACAATTGAAATATACTGCTGTTAGTTAATGACACTGTTATATATGCTATTACCTGTATCAGTTCATCTGTGACATCTGACACCATTATCTGTTAATTATTTATGCGATGATAGTACAGTTTGGCTGATAATTGATTGATTGTTGATGTTTATATTGGACGTTAAATTGTTAATGTTAAAATGATAAATAGTATGAAATTGAACTTGATATAGGATAATTAAATGTTAAATTTGATTAACCGACATTTGTATAATATGACCCTTTTTAACTGTTTATGTTATTGACACGTAGGATTTGTTTAATTACACTTTGAACCATTGAATGTATGTTGTTAAATTGATGAAGTATGAAATTTGAAATTGAATGACAAGTGAAAACCGTAATGTAATAATCTTTAATCTACATGAAATGATAGTGTAGATTCTAGAAATAATTATATTAATTCGTACAAATAACAATGCGAATCAATACGGTTATTTCGGGATTATTTGAATTGATTATTGGATTGTTATTGATTGTTGTTATTGCTTGTTTATTTACTTTGACACCATCCCAGTTATCACACTGCAAGTTCCCTTTTATATGCTTTGATTTTGAATTGAATTGGAATCGGGTTGAAATGATAATACCCAAATTGAACTTTGACCTAGGATATAGAGAATTAAATAAAAAAACCCGATTGGTCAATAATTTGATTTAAAAATAAAACGAAGATTTTATTTGAATAAAAATATGGTTTTGAAATGAAGTTGAATTTGAATTATAATGAAAGGAAAATGTTAATATTTAATAATCGGAAACAAAATGTTAACAATGAAATTGATGGAAAAAGGTGGTTTAATTTGAGAAATGAGTGAATTAAGTTTGAAATGATTTAATAATTAAGTTTAAAATTATAATTAAGTTTGAAATTATTAAACTTTGAAATGATTTTATAATTAAGTTTGAAATTATAATTAAGTTTGAAATTATTAAACTTTGAAATGATTTTATAATTAAGTTTGAAATTATAATTAAGTTTGAAATTATTAAACTTTGAAATGATTTAATAATTAAGTTTTGAATTATTTAATAATTAATAAGATTGAATTATTTAATGATTTAATTGAATTGAATTCTTTAATAAGAAAATTGAACTTTTGAATAAGTGAATTTTTACTTCGTAAATAAATGAAATTGAGTTTCTTTATGAATTAAGTTTTGGAAAATTATTTAAGTAAGTAAATAGGTGAAATTGAATTTCTTTAACAAGAAATGAAAATGTGATAATTTTGGAATTAATGTAAGACTTGTGATTGAAAGAATTTGATTTGACGAATTTAATTTAATTCAAAATTGTAGATTTTGATTTAATGAAGTTGAACTCAAGAATTGATTTAATGAATTGAAAATTTAATTGAAATTGTTTTGAATGATAAAGTAATTTAACGAATATTGAATAAAATCGATAAATGAGTTCAAATTGATTTGAAAGTTAAATTAAATTTATTTAAATGATTTCGGAATGAAACTTATATACGAAATGCAACAAATATTTGGATTGTTTTAATTGAAACTTTGAAATTGAATATAGAAATGTTGAAATTGAAATTGGGAAGTTTTGAAACGTAAATTATTGGAAATTGGTTTTCGAAAGACAAATAAATTGTTGATTTACGAATTCTATTTGAAATTGAATTGATTTGGCTTTGAAATATATAAACGACCAATCGGTGTAATAAATTACGAAAGTTATTAAAGAGACCGGAATTCGGTTATGGATATACTCTCTATCTAAACCGAAAACCACTTTAATAACTATACGCGGAGTGATGATCCAGAATGAAGTGGTTGGAATGATGTACGTGTTGACTGAAGAAAGAGAACGATAATGGATAACCTTGACACTTGTGTCAAATTGGAAATGACTAAAACAGGAGCTGTGCCGGGCCAATGGAGGATTGATACCTCAAGTGGACACACTTCTTCGAACTACTTATACTTATTGTCGATTGGTGCACCCTTGATTTTTGGGAGTGTTGTCTCACGGTGTTGCGGGCGCTGCGGCGTTGCGTTCTCACCAGCCCGGATCAGGCGAACGGTAGTATCACTACCTTGGGTATAGCCTCATGTGCCTTGTCATACTTGTATTCCATTTATGCGCGACCACTACGAATTTGTTTTGTACCTTGAGTATATGGATTGCCCTCTGGTGACTTCCGGTTTTGGGGAAACTTCGGTCTTGTATATGCTTGTGGGAATAAAAATGTGTTAAGGGTGGAATGGGCCATGACTTAACGCTATTTTGATATCTTTATATTACTGATAGACATTATCTACTTAGCGTATATTACTACCTAGTAGATAGTTTGACGGATCCTTGAAGGATGGTTATTCCAAACATCCTTTGAGTTACTTGTATTTCAATTGCTATTTCACTTGAGTTGGATTTATTAATATAAGAATGTTAATCCTGACTCGAGTGTCTTGTGTTTTTGCTTTACGCTCGGGTCAGACTGAGTGGTTCAGTTTTCGAGACTCACCTTTGGAGTTGGAGCTTCGCTTGGAGATCCAGCTATCTATCCAGCTTTCAGATATTCGATGATTCCAGTGATGTATTCTGATTTGTATCTGTTACTCTTCCGTTGTATCTGGTTTAACTCCGATGTATCGTATTACTCTTCTGTTGTAAACTCTGATGTATTTTATATATTCATATAGTAGCTTCATGAACTACTATCTCTTTTATTTTATTTTCCGCTGCATTTATTACTCTGTGTCTGTGATCTGTGATTATTTATTTACTGTATATGTTCAGTTTTGCCAAATTTAAATTAACAACGCGGTATTTTGAGCAATTCAACTCCGGCATGAGTGTCTACCTATACACTTATAATGGATGCGAATGGTACAAAATGGCGGGTCGTTACAGTCTCCCTTTTTCATATACAAGCATGCTCAGATACACACATACATATATTCATACATGCAGAACAACATCCACTATTTTACCTTAAAGATCAATCACAAGATCAAGGCATAAGTATAGATTCAGGTCAAGTTTGCTCACCGTTTTATGGAAAAGAAGAACAGAGACTTGTTTTTGAAATATGTTTTGAACTTGAAAAACTGGAAACATGTTTCCACTTTGATACTTCCTGCCCATCACTTGGCTTCACTGTTTTGCTTAGTTGCTTGATGCTTGTTGAAGCTTGTTTAAGATTAAAAATGGAGTTTCATTTTTGTATTTTCTTAGCTCGAATTGGACATGGAAAGTGATGGAAAGAATAGCTTACAGGCTTATGTATAAACAGGTTACAGGTTTTGTATTATTTTTTCTTTCTTCTTTTTAAAATGGTCAGAGATATTTCTCTATGGTTGGTGGATGAAAGGAATTTGTATACAATCGTATAGATTTGTTGGCTGCAAGGATTGAAGGCATTTAATGTTTTGTACTTATGTCTTCATTTTGTACATATCTTATATTTTCTTTTATATACTTGCTTGGCTTCATTGACAAGCTTTGCATTTCGGCTGAGAGATTTGTTGTGGAGGCTAAAGAAATGTTTATTTGTTTTATTACTTTGTATCTTATTTATTTGTTATCTCTTCTTTGCATTTTGTTTTACTGATCCACTTTAGTTTGTACATTTGCTTACTTTCTTGAATGTATTTTATTTTCCTTTTCTTTTGTTTTTGCTTGTCTTATAGCTTTGTAATATTAGTGAGATTCTATTTTTTATATGTTGTTTTAATTTAACTAATGTGTTATTTAAGTGTACATAGATAGATATATTTATTTACTCACACTTAAATCTACTTGCATTTTAAATTCAAATCAAATATTCACATATATATTCAAGTTAACTCATATATGCTCGTATACATATATATTTACATATATACAATATTTACAACATTTAAATTTTAAATGATTCAACATGGGATTTATTTTAATCCGGGGAAACTCGCATCACTTTATAAATCAATTTCCAAAATTTTTTATTCAAAAATTAATTTAATTATTAACTTAAATTAAATAAAAAATCTAGGGTCGTTACAGTTAGCCTATCAACTATGACCCATATGCTTGTGTTTCCCCTTTTAGATCTAGGTAGACCATCTATGAAATCCATAGATAAATCTTCCCACTTCCACTGTGGTATGCTTAGAGGTTGCAATAGGCCTAAGGGTCTTTGGGTTTCTGCCTTGACTTGTTGGCAAGTCATACACTTTGCAACATGCTTGGCTACATCTGCTTTCATTCCTCTCCACCAATAATCCCTCTTCAAGTTTTGGTACATCTTGGTGCTGCCTGGATGTATGGAGTATTTACTCCTATGATATTCTCTAAGTATTTCCTCCTTCAATTCTATATTTTCTAGGACACATATTCTACCCTTATTCCTTAAGTAACCATTCTTATCAGTGTAGTAGTTTGCTACTTCTTCTCCTTTTTCTATTAGAGTTTTCTTTTCTAATAAATCTGGATCTTCCTCTTGCATTTTCCCCACTTTCAAAATTAAATCTGATTGCAAAGTTATCAAACTTAATTTTCCTTTACTCCCTTCTTCAATCATCTCCATGTTCACCTTATTGTTTTCCTCAATTTTCAAATCAGTAAGTAGAGATAAGTTTCTAAACTCTTCTATCATTAACATGGCTACTTTTGCATGCTGCCTGCTCAAAGCATCTGCAACCTTATTAGCTTTTCCTAGAGTATAAAGTATGTCTAAATCATATGGTGCTAGAAACTCAACCCATCTATGCTGCCTCATATTCGAATCTTTTTGTGAAAAGAGATATTTCAATGCTTTATGGTCAGTGTATAAAATAAACATAGCACCTAGAAGATAATGTCTCCAGAGCTTTAGTGCATATACCACTGCTGCCAATTCAAGATCATGGGTTGCATACCTTGATTCATGTGGTTTCAACTGTCTTGATGCATAGGCTATAACTTGATCTTGCTGCATCAATACAGCCCCTAGCACAGAGCCAATTGCATTAGTGTAAACAATTAAACCCTCATTTCCCTCTGGTACTCTCAACACTGGTGCATTGACTAAGGCCTCTTTTATTTTACTAAAGGCTTGCTCACATTTCTCAGTCCATATAAAGGTTTGGTTCTTCCTAGTTAGGTTAGTAAGGGGTGATGACATCTTAGAAAAATCTTTTATAAATCTTCTATAATACCCTGCCATCCCCATAAATGACCTAACTTCTCCTACTGTGCTTGGCCTTTTCCATGCTTGGATAGCCACAATTTTATTGGGGTTCACTGAAATGCCTTTGGCAGATATAACATGTCCAAGTAAGTGCACTTCTTCTTTCCAAAATGCACACTTAGAAAACTTTGCTTTTAAATCTTTTTCTCTTAATCTAGACAAAACAAGGTGTAAGTGATTTTCATGTTCCTCTACTGTTTTAGAATAGATCAAAATATCATCAATAAAAATCAATACAAACTTGTCTAAATAATCCCTGAATATCCTATTCATCAAGTCTACAAAGTATGATGGGCCATTTGTCAACCCAAATGGCATGACAAGAAATTCATATAAACCATACCTAGTGTTAAAGGCTGTATACTTAATACTTGAGTCCTCAACCTTCATTTGATGGAATCCAGATGCCAAATCTAACCTAGAAAATATTTTTGCTCCACTAAGTTGATCAAAGAGATCATCAATTCTAGGTAAGGGGTACTTTTTTCTGATTGTAACCTTGTTTAGCTCTCTGTAGTCTATACACATCCTTAAAGTACCATCATGTTTTCTTACAAACACTACTGGAGCACCCCAGCATGAATTACTTGGTCTTATAAATCATTTGCTTTCCAATTCTTCTAAATATTTCTTCAACTCCTTCAACTCACTTGGCCCCATCCTAGTGGGTTTCTTAATGATTGGACTTGCTCCTGGTATGAGACTAACCTGAAATTCCACTTGTCTTTGGTGTGGAACACCCTTAACTTCTCCAAACACATCCAAGTATTTGTTAATTATGGGGATTTCTTCAATAGAAGGCTCACTGGAATCCTTATCTAAGTCAATCAAATGATATAATTTCCTTTCTTTGGCCAATTCACACAAAATTGTGATTCTTTGGCCTCTAGAATTTTGTAATGATATGGTGGATGAGTCTAAATTAATTATGGCTTTGTATTGCCTTAACTAGTCTACACCCAATATAACACCTATTTGGGTAATTTAAAACATATAAATTGGAAATAAAAACATTTCCTCCTATGTTTAATTCCACATCCACACAAATCATGTTTAAAACACTAGAACTTCCTAATGGGCTTTGTACTAACAAAGGGGTTTCAACCAGTATGCAATTTAATTTAAGCAATGCAACTAATTCATTGGAAATCAGAGAATGTGTTACCTCTGTATCATACACTACTGATATAGGTAGGGTACAAATAAATAAGGTACCTTCCACTTGACCATGATTTTCTGCAATAGCCTCTACGGTGGATTTGCTTTTGCTCTCCAAACTTGCTAGCTTCCCTTGCTTTTTATACTCAGGGCAATTCCTCTTGATATGTCCCTCCTTCCCACATAGGTAGCATTTGAAAGCTCCTCCCTTCAATTCTGGACACCTTGGTTTGATATGTCCTTCTTTTCCACAACGATGACACACTATTTTCCTTTTTGTATCAGTGGTCTTGGTATCATTGGTCTTCTTGCTTTCTGTCTCCTCCTTCTTTTTTTCATAGGGGTGATACCTTCCCTTATTTTTCTTGTTGTTGTTGTTCTTAAAACTCCTATACTTCTCCCTCTCCTTGTCATGTTGCTCAAACTTTAAGGCCAGATCAATGACTTGATCGAAGGTTTTATCTACATATGGCAACATAGCCCTACTAAGCCCTGGGTTTAAACCCTTAATATACCTATCATTCTTTGATGCCTCATCAGCCATAAGCATAGCTCCATACTTAGACAAGCCCTCAAACCTTTGAGTATACTCAATTACATTCAAGGTTCCCTGCCTAAGTCTGATGAATTCTTCAAGAAATAGAGTTTTGGCTGATGCTGGAACAAATCTAGCTTCCAACATCTCCTTGAATTGATCCCAAGTGATTTCATTCTTAATCCTCCCAGATATGACTACCTCCCACCAGCTTAAAGCCACACCTTTCAGTTGTCTTGAGGCCACTTGCCTCTTCCTTTGATCATCCAATTGCATATCATTGAAAATACTATCCAATGTTCTCAGCCATGCCTGGATTTCCATCACATTTTCAGTCCCTTCAAAGCTCTTGCCTCCCAAATTTGTATAAGTCTTTAATAATTTTGAGAGTTCCTCATGTGGGTTCTCAAGTCTTTGTCCTACTCCATCCCTTAAGGCCCTCATAAAGTCTTGCATATCAAGCATTTGTGGTGCACTTGATCCTGCATTATGATGAGATCCTCTTCCTACCATGATTTGATAACTAGGGTATGGGCAGATAGTGTTAGTTTATCATGAGTATTTTTCTTTTACTATAATTTTCTAGCTAAACTATTATTTTACTCAAACAAACAAACAGTGCATATATATATTGCTATTGTATTTCAATCAATCAATGCAACCATCCTTAGCTATGTATAGTTTTAACATATCTCTGATACCAAATGAAATGACCCTATTTATTTTATCTAATTTTTACTAGGATTTTTTTTAGTAAATTTCCTAGAGTCATTTAGCCTTTCTATTGAATTATCCAGGATCCTAAATTTTTTTCACTAATATATTTATATTAGTTTATTAATAAATATTCACACACATATGAAGATGTATGTGACCCTCTTGCTTAGATCAGAGTGTTGGTATGTAAGAGTGCATCCTGATTGAATTTGAGTTTCCAATCAACCAGTACATAGCTCAAATTTTTTTCCTTGGTTTTGATATTTGAGTCATGGGAGTTAATCCTATAATCATATATAATTTATACCTAGTAATTTACCTAATTATTCTTATGGTGATTGTCTGTTAGTTTGACTTAGCAAAGTGATCTCAGATTATATAGCAAGACATCATAGTTTTAATCTAATTGTTTGATGTTTGATCATAAGCCAGAAAGAAAAATGATATACACATTTATCATTTTCAACATGAGTGATTTTATCACAAATTCCTTTACTTATAACCAAGCTAGATGAGTGATTCATTCACAATTTATATAGTTGTGTTTCTCTGAATCAAATCCATTCCCTATCCCTGAGTTACCTCAGCTTGTATCCTAATTTAAAGGTTGCTTTACTGGATTTAGAAAATCCAGATTTTATGGTCATTTTACAAAAGTAGTATTTAAGTAATATGTGTGCATATCAGATGTATTGTGCTCTCTGGACTAAGAAAGCTACTCAAAATAAAAGTGAATTGCTCAAGTATTTGAAAATGTCTTTGTACATGCATTTGCAAAGAAAGCTTCAGATTCTACAAAGTGCATTTTCTTCCTTTAAACCCAAAAACTCTGGTCATCTTGATCAACCCAGCCCTCATTCCTTTTGAGGTAGGTTAACTCTATGACTAGGTCATCAAAACCTTAGTGCCTGGCCATTGCAATGTAAATTTAGATACAAGATACTTGAAAATCCCTTAAAACATATGCACATCATAAACCAGTGTTCAAAAATACATAATTTCTTTTATCAAAATACTTCAGCATATGGACACAAAATTATTTAAAGAATATTCTTAATCAAACTCAGATTTTAATCTCAAAACTTAAAGCTTTTAAGTGACTCAAGATCGACTAATACAAATATATATATATATGTATCCATTTCTCAAATATAGGCATATATCATCTACAGATTTCTACCATAATACTCAAATATATTTTCTTGCATAAGCTTCAGCTAAGTCTTTGGTTTTTCCCAACCTTAATACATTACCAGATTCAACTGAAACAACTAAATAAAATCCAAACATTCAAGACCATTACATAACAACAAAAGCAGAATTATAAAACTTCTAAGATTACATGCAAATAGTTCATTCTAAGCTCTTATTTAATTCTAATTTAGCATTCTTATCCAATCATTCTCATTAGCCATAGCAGCTTCCTATTTAGAACCAGTGTAACGACCCGGAATTTTCGATCCCGAAAATTCCAGATAGTTAGGAAAAGAAGAAATAGATAGAAGAAGAAGAAACAGAAAACAAGTCACAAAATCTCACATTCGCAGCGGATAAAAATATAATATCATATAATACAATTTATACAAAGAAACGGTATCAGTTCAATTACACTTTAATACATCAGAGTTACAACATATACACAATCACTGGACATATATAACCAACATGTCCCAATATACAACAATATATCACAGCGGAATACACTCCATACGTTCCTGCCATCCAGCTCGCCTCCGAGCTCCAGAACGTTCTTACCTGAAAAATCTGTAATACTCGGTCTGACCCGAGCATTACATCAAAGTAACACCCGGGTCAGGCTGGAAACCAGCGTGAGTAAACCCATCTAACATGGAATACCACAGCATAAAACTACATAAAACCCGGGGTAACTCGCATCAATTTTCAAATTCACAATTTGTTATAGACATCACTTACTTCACATATCAATTTACAAAGAATCGAAGTGGTTTCGGGTATTTACGGATACCCGACCCCGGTCTCTTCGACTCTGGTGTCATCTTAACCCAAATTATTCAAGTGAAATAAAATTTAACTTGAAGTACAAGTCGTCACTTCTATACACAGCAATTCATCCATGTTAGATAACCATATTATCATTGTCTATCCAAACATATCAGAAAACATCTCATATCAGAGATATCAATCAACCCTAGGCAATTAATCATCATTCAATCATTCATAAGCAAGATTAATTGGTCACACCATTTCTTATTAAATTGATTAAATTAAATTAATTTCTTCAATCACTTTTAATTCTGCTTACTTAACACAAATTAATTACAACCTATTAATTAATCATCCCTTACTTGTTCCCTTAATTATATTAAGTAATTAGCTTTTAATTACTTATAAAAGTTAATTATTCTTTAATCATTCACATCAATTAACCTTTAATTATTCTCATTAACTGTAATTAATTTCATTGATCTTAATTAATTACATTAACCAATCATTCGCAAATTACTTATATTGATTAATTACCCTTTAATTAATCACATTCATAATTGAACTAATCCTTCCATTTATTACCTTAATTAAACAATTCTTTAAACAATTACACTAAGAATAAAACCTTAATTACTCCCATTGAGTAATTTCCTTTTAATTACTTTCATTAAGTAATCATCCATTAATTACTAATTTAACTAATCCATAATTACTAATTCAGTTAAATCCTTAATTTACTCAAGCCCTTAATTATATTTTAGTTGAACCATTTACCCCATCAAATCCTTAATCACTTCATTTAAATTGCAATTAGAAAATATTAAAATCAAAATAATAAATCTTAAAACATTTTACTTAAATTTAAATATCGAAACATGTTTGATAATTTATCTCTACCCTTATGCTTTTGAAATCACTTCAACATTTATTTTGAAAACTTGAACTTATACAATTCGTCTTTTAAAACATGGGTAATATAAAGGACTCGAGCCTACAGCAGATATTCCCGAGCTATGACTCGAGCTAACCACCCATCTTCCCCTTTTCAAAAAAAAAAACATAATTTTCTTTAGTTTAAACTGTAGGCTTAACACCCACACTACTCGAGTACAAACTCGAGTCACTATCCCCCAAAACCCGGTCCTGTCTTCGAGTCAACTCACAACCCAACCTACAGATGTCGCTGACACCCCGTGCACGTGCACCATCGGCCGAGGCTATTCCGACCATTGACGACACCTTCGTCTCGTCGACGAACACCCCTAGAAACCACCCCGACCCCTCAAACATCATCACGAGCTCGTGATCAAAAACGAGCAACTCAGACATTACATGAATCAATACCATCACCAGAAACTGGCTCGAATCCTCGTCTTCGACCACCAGACAACGCTGCAACTCCGGCTACATCTCCACTAACCTTCTAAGCTGCTATCCCCAAAATCCCAAGCAACTCGAATCAACACCGACGCCGCAATGATCACGTTTCCAGACTCGACTCAGTTCCACGCTTAAACCCTACCTTTGATTCGTTCTACTCATTCACACATTAGAAAAAATTTTCAACAATTTTCCTAGATTCGTAGGTGTTCAACTCAGCTTCACGCAAGATTTTAGTGTTTAAGATTTGTTTGATGATCGGAAATCGATGAAAATACAATTCCCGTTCAACTGTGAACTGCACAACGTATAGGCAATTAAAAATTTCCAATCTTGCCCTTAAAATCATCATTTGCATTGTAGATTCAAGTTATGAACTTGAATTAGCATTTTACAACAATTAAATTTATCAAAATATGGCATGTTTACCTGTAAACAAGGTTCCAGTGGTATGTTTCACTAACATGTTATAAAACAGATCTAAGAAAAATCTTGATTGAGTTTAAACATCCTGTTTAATTGAAAACTTTAAGCTTTACAGTGATTTGATGAAAAAAAAATTTCAACATACTTCGGCAAACAACCTTTATTCAAATACCAAAGTCAAATTTTGATTGGATTGGGGGGTTTTGAATTTTAAAGTCAAGCCAGAGCCTGAAACAAGAACAGAGGCAAATGTATACAGGTATCATCACATATTCAACCATACATATACAAGCATTCACATCAGAACCATATGAACTTTACTTTAATTAATGTTACAACAACATCTACTACTGATATTCAATTATAATTATCAGTTTTAAACTGTTTTTTTTTTTTTAAATAAAGTTTACTCACTTAATGCTTGAACAGAGGAGGGTTTGGAAATTCTGTACTAAACAGAAGTGTGTATCTCTAAGAACAGTCATACAAGTTCAATCAACTACATACTTATCTATATACTGACATATTTGCAGCATGCACTCAAATTTTACATAGTTATTTCAAATGTTTTATCACAATCATCAACTTTAAAAAGATTCAAACATTAAAAGAGTAGCAGTTTACTCACAGTGTTTAGAAAGAAGAAGAACAGAGACTCTTCTTTTATTTGCAAACAGGGCTGAGAACTAAATTCTCTTCTTTGATTCTTGATTGCTGGGTTACTTGTTGATGGTGAATATTTGTTTGAGTTTGAAATAGTTTACTTTAGATCTTTAATTCGTATGAAAAGGCTGAGATACAAATAAAGGAAGAAGACAGGAATATAAGGAGAAGAAAGTAGACAGGATATCAAGTATTTGTACAACTTAGCAGTGATATTTTTCCTTGCTTCATTCGACCATGCAGATTTTCTTTGGCTAAATGGAGGCTGATATGAAATGTATTATGGCTAGCATTTAATGTTTTGTACAATTCTATTTGTTTATATATATTTTTTTCTCTTGTTTACTTATACTTTCTAGCTTCTTATGCAAGCTTACCTGGTTACTTACTTTCTTATGCAAGCCTACAAACATACTTCTTTTGATTGTATGTAGATATATATATATATCTTCCTTTTTTTATATCAATTTGTATACCCACTACTCCATATAACCATAATTTATTTTAGATATTATTTTTAATTTAAACTTAACTACCAAATTCTCATGTTCATATCATAATACATGTATTCATATTAAATTTTGAGAATTATTCTAAGTGTTCATTTTATATTTACATAGCTATAAAGTTGTTTAAAACATTTATTTTATTTCTTTTTTTTAAAATTTAACCATCCAACACTTAATTTCCTATTTATTAAATTGATTTATACTTATGTTCATATCCTATTTTCTAGTGCTGATATATATATTTATATATTTTCATAACCATATTTTGTTTTTATACTTCAAGTTTAAATTAATAAGGTTCATTTTATTCCAACCATATAATTGTTTAAATATTGGTAAGACTATATTTTATCTTTTAAAACATTATTGTTAATAAGCTAGATTTTTATTTTATATTTCAAATTGTAGTTATTTTACCAAACATCCCCATATAAATATATATTTAACATAATAAATTATATTTTAATTAATTAATTCAATTAAATATTTATTAAAATAATACTGCCAAAAACCCGGGATGTCACATCCCTCCCCCCTTTAAAACTATTCGTCCTCGAAAAGGAATGATGCCAGTTTTAGTAAAATGCTTGAAATCAGGTAAATTTCTTTGATCATTTTTAAACTACTTTAAAATCTATATAATATTATTCGAAAATAGTTTTATAAAAATACTTTTATAACTCGATGTTTCAACAAGTCCATCCTCGTTCTCACATAAATTCGGTCATACGTTGATCAGGCGTAAGACTGAAAATCTATAAGTACTCGGCAAACTTGTTTCCAACACCCAGTGAAAATACTTTGGAAAATAATTTTATTGAAAACAGTTTTGAAAATAGGGAAAATATCTTGGTGAAAACGCTCTGGAAATCATCACCCCCATCCATGGTCGCAGTTAACCCGATGGTTACGTTGCCGTCCCGGCAAAATCCACAGATAACTGTAGGCATTCGCGCCCCTCAATTACGCCATGGAACCCGCTACAGATCGCAGTTATACCCGGGCCTTACGTTGCTATCACAGCACAAACCCATATAACTGTAGGCATCAGCGCCACCGAATTTCGCTGCCAAAAGAATGAAACTCCTCCACTTGACCATAGATCGCAGTCTACCGATGTTACGCTGCCATCCCGACAGAATCAAGTGTAGACTGTTGGCACTCATCCTCCACACGATTTTCGCTATGGTCTCCACAGTAGATCGCAGCGACATCGAGTTACACTGTCGTCACAGCATAACCCAAATGCCCCTGTAGGCATCAGCGCCATCGACTTTCGCTACCAAATAATCCTCAGGAACTAGTTTGTCCGGACTCCTCACAGGATCAACTTTAGAACCTCCCCTTTAGAGGCTCAAGGCAGTACCACTCAGTGGAACTCCTGAGAAGTTCATTCAAGGGAGCGCCTTTTTCCCCAGAGCCACTTTCAAAACACTTTATACTATACACATATAGTATTTTCCAAATCATACACCAAGTATGAATCTCATATAAAGTTCCTTTCTCAAAATCGATTTTCAAAATCGATAATCCTCATATTAGGCTTTTCAAATTCCAATATTGATTTTTCCCAAAATCAAAAGCCTTTCCAAAATTCAAAGGTTCCAAAAATCTTTCCTCAAAAATCATTTTCACAAAAGCCTTTATATACATGTATATATATAATAACCTTGGAATTTTTTTTTTTGAATCACTTCATACTTGTATAAATTCACTTTTATACTTTAAATACTTCCAAATATTTTAAAAACCCTATTTTTTTGGCTATAGATTCAATAAGGGAAGATTTATTTTATATAACAAGATATATAATTTTATTTATCCCAAATCAAATATTCAAATTAAATTACTTATAAAGTTACTTACCAAATTACTTACTATTATAAAGTAAATTTTAATCATAGAGATATTCAATCTCCACTTTACTTCATCATATATTTCTCAAAATATCCTTTCAATTTCAAAAATCATTTACAGTTCTTATCCACAAATTTTCAATATCAATTTTATTCAAACCCGTACGATGTCCACATATCATTCGTATGCTATATCAATCTGATCGCTCACTCGATCACACAATTTCCCTTCCGAACTAGTATTGTCCACCCGACTTCCTAGTGCGGACTCAGATTTGGTTTCTTGATCAGAAACCGTCATTCTCCTTGCATAGTCACAACTATGATAGAGAATATCCAGAATCAACCAAAACCCATATCCAGGTTCGCCGTCGAAAATCGAGCGAAAAATCCCAACTCGGATCGATAATACTATCTCGAAATTCCGTGCTCGAATCTGGATCAAATCACTATGCGAATAGAATAATATATGTACATCCTACGTATTTTCTTCATTGATTATCAGTTAAATCAATTTCCTTTCTATTCATCCTCACTTTGATTTTATTCACTTATTCACATTTGCCTTAATCCCAATTTGGATTACCACTTCACTTCTTACCTCAGTTGGGTATTTAATCAATAACAGTTTGAACCCTGACTAATTTAGAAAATAGCTTGAAAATGTAAAAATAGGTAAATAGTTGAAAAATAATTAATAGTTTGCAAAATAGCTGTAAAATAGTTAATTAATTGTAAAATAGTTGGAAAATAGTTAAATTGAAATAGAAATTTTAGATAATTACAAAATAGTTGTAAAAATAGTAATTAGTTTGTAACATAGTTGAAAAATAGTAATTTGTTTATAAAGCAGTTGAAAAATGGTTAAATAGCTCCAAAAATAATTGTAAAACAAGTATAAAATAATTTGTCTTTAAGAAAGAAAGGTTGTATTTAATAGCTTGGAAAAATAAGTTTATATTAAAACAATTTATATTGAAAATAGTCCAGAGTCAAAACTGTTCACTTTCCCAACAATTTAATTTTCATCAATTCAATTTAAATTTCCCTTTAAATTGACCCAATTCAAATAACTCCAAATTCCATTGGACTTGATTTAATTCCAATTCCTATTTGAATTAGAACTCATTTAATCTTCACTTTTATTTTAAATTAATCCAATTCAAATTTTCCCATTAATTCAAATCAAATTCAGTTTGAACTAACTCAATTTAAATCTCAAATTTAAACCATCTCGAATTATATATATATTCGAGTTAAAATTTCAAATGTTGATTTAAGCTCTTAAATCAAACTAACCTTTATTTTTAAATCAATAAACCAAATCTTTAAACAATTTAATTCTGAGTCGAATTCTAAAAATTCCATTTTAAATTATCTTTACTTAACTTATTTCAAAGTTCAAATAAGAGTTCAAAACAATTTTATCATAAAAAGTTCATTTATTACCAAATTTTATCTTCCAGTTTTGAAATTAGTTCTTAAACAATTTTAATTTTTAAATTCAATTATTAACATTTCAGTTCAAGTGATCTCATATCCTTAATTCAAATTAAATTAAATTTCCATTTTATTTCAATACTGGATATATTACCACGCTTCATTTCTCATTCATTTAACAAATCCAATTCACAATTCAAAGATTATTAATAACAATAGGATGATATTATCCAATTTATTCTAAATCATCCATCCATTTCCAATTTCCAAGTCTCAAACCCATTTGAGATCACTCACAACTTCCCATTTAAACCAATCATTTAACCTTTCCAAGTTAAATCTCAATTTCATATTGAAATTTCCAATTCAGGTTGCCGTTTAAATTATTTAACTTTCCCAAAGTTAAATTTAATTTACATGATCCAGTCAATTTACACAATTTGAATTCCCATTCAAATTTTAAACATCAAATTATAACCTTCCCACTTAAGTTTAAAACTTGCTTCACTTTGGGTTCCACATCACATTCCAAGGAAAATTCAAAACTCTACCTTAGAGTTTATTTCATATTTAATTCCATCACACACCAGGCTACCTTTAAATTTTAAACTACCCTTGGTTTTAATTTCAGAACAATTCCCTTAAAAAAAATCTTCCAAACATTTCTTATTTAAAATAAGACTATATTCAAAATAGTCTGAATTATATTGTTTGTTATTTTCTTTAACACTTTGAAACAATTGATTGTTTCTAGACTTAGGTTTTAAAACTTCACGATTTAAAACCTACTTCAATTTAGAAGTTATACTCATCTTAAAAGTTTACTTTATTTGGCTTACTTATTAGCACTTATATATCCTTATTAAACACAATAACTATATATGATAACACCCAAGATAATCATATCTGGATACCAATCCCTTTTTATCTTATTCTCACTTCTATAAATTCAAGATTTAATTTCAGTTTGAGTCATTTCAACTTATCTTCATTCAATTTCACTTGGGTTGTATTACTATTACCACTTAATTTTCATTATTTTATTTAATCCCAATGATTCAACATCCAATTCCTTTAACATTTATTGGTAAGAAATATTGCTTTACATATATCAAAATATATATATTTATAAAGTCATTTAAAATCTTTATATAAGAAAATAACAAGTACGCTCTCTCATATATATATATACACTCAACTCGTTTTAGGGTACCATTGACCCTATTCTTTAACGAGTAATCCCAACAGAGCCAAGGTTCTCACTTAACCTTTCAGCTCTGATACCAACTGTAACGACCCGGAATTTTCGATCCCGAAAATTCCAGATAGTTAGGAAAAGAAGAAATAGATAGAAGAAGAAGAAACAGAAAACAAGTCACAAAATCTCACATTCGCAGCGGATAAAAATATAATATCATATAATACAATTTATACAAAGAAACGGTATCAGTTCAATTACACTTTAATACATCAGAGTTACAACATATACACAATCACTGAACATATATAACCAACATGTCCCAATATACAACAATATATCACAGCGGAATACACTCCATACGTTCCTGCCATCCAGCTCGCCTCCGAGCTCCAGAACGTTCTTACCTGAAAAATCTGTAATACTCGGTCTGACCCGAGCATTACATCAAAGTAACACCCGGGTCAGGCTGGAAACCAGCGTGAGTAAACCCATCTAACATGGAATACCACAGCATAAAACTACATAAAACCCGGGGTAACTCGCATCAATTTTCAAATTCACAATTTGTTATAGACATCACTTACTTCACATATCAATTTACAAAGAATCGAAGTGGTTTCGGGTATTTACGGATACCCGACCCCGGTCTCTTCGACTCCGGTGTCATCTTAACCCAAATTATTCAAGTGAAATAAAATTTAACTTGAAGTACAAGTCGTCACTTCTATACACAGCAATTCATCCATGTTAGATAACCATATTATCATTGTCTATCCAAACATATCAGAAAACATCTCATATCAGAGATATCAATCAACCCTAGGCAATTAATCATCATTCAATCATTCATAAGCAAGATTAATTGGTCACACCATTTCTTATTAAATTGATTAAATTAAATTAATTTCTTCAATCACTTTTAATTCTGCTTACTTAACACAAATTAATTACAACCTATTAATTAATCATCCCTTACTTGTTCCCTTAATTATATTAAGTAATTAGCTTTTAATTACTTATAAAAGTTAATTATTCTTTAATCATTCACATCAATTAACCTTTAATTATTCTCATTAACTGTAATTAATTTCATTGATCTTAATTAATTACATTAACCAATCATTCGCAAATTACTTATATTGATTAATTACCCTTTAATTAATCACATTCATAATTGAACTAATCCTTCCATTTATTACCTTAATTAAACAATTCTTTAAACAATTACACTAAGAATAAAACCTTAATTACTCCCATTGAGTAATTTCCTTTTAATTACTTTCATTAAGTAATCATCCATTAATTACTAATTTAACTAATCCATAATTACTAATTCAGTTAAATCCTTAATTTACTCAAGCCCTTAATTATATTTTAGTTGAACCATTTACCCCATCAAATCCTTAATCACTTCATTTAAATTGCAATTAGAAAATATTAAAATCAAAATAATAAATCTTAAAACATTTTACTTAAATTTAAATATCGAAACATGTTTGATAATTTATCTCTACCCTTATGCTTTTGAAATCACTTCAACATTTATTTTGAAAACTTGAACTTATACAATTCGTCTTTTAAAACATGGGTAATATAAAGGACTCGAGCCTACAGCAGATATTCCCGAGCTATGACTCGAGCTAACCACCCATCTTCCCCTTTTCAAAAAAAACATAATTTTCTTTAGTTTAAACTGTAGGCTTAACACCCACACTACTCGAGTACAAACTCGAGTCACTATCCCCCAAAACCCGGTCCTGTCTTCGAGTCAACTCACAACCCAACCTACAGATGTCGCTGACACCCCGTGCACGTGCACCATCGGCCGAGGCTATTCCGACCATTGACGACACCTTCGTCTCGTCGACGAACACCCCTACAAACCACCCCGACCCCTCAAACATCATCACGAGCTCGTGATCAAAAACGAGCAACTCAGACATTACATGAATCAATACCATCACCAGAAACTGGCTCGAATCCTCGTCTTCGACCACCAGACAACGCTGCAACTCCGGCTACATCTCCACTAACCTTCTAAGCTGCTATCCCCAAAATCCCAAGCAACTCGAATCAACCCCGACGCCGCAATGATCACGTTTCCAGACTCGACTCAGTTCCACGCTTAAACCCTACCTTTGATTCGTTCTACTCATTCACACATTAGAAAAATTTTTCAACAATTTTCCTAGATTCGTAGGTGTTCAACTCAGCTTCACGCAAGATTTTAGTGTTTAAGATTTGTTTGATGATCGGAAATCGATGAAAATACAATTCCCGTTCAACTGTGAACTGCACAACGTATAGGCAATTAAAAATTTCCAATCTTGCCCTTAAAATCATCATTTGCATTGTAGATTCAAGTTATGAACTTGAATTAGCATTTTACAACAATTAAATTTATCAAAATATGGCATGTTTACCTGTAAACAAGGTTCCAGTGGTATGTTTCACTAACATGTTATAAAACAGATCTAAGAAAAATCTTGATTGAGTTTAAACATCCTGTTTAATTGAAAACTTTAAGCTTTACAGTGATTTGATGAAAAAAAATTTTCAACATACTTCGGCAAACAACCTTTATTCAAATACCAAAGTCAAATTTTGATTGGATTGGGGGGTTTTGAATTTTAAAGTCAAGCCAGAGCCTGAAACAAGAACAGAGGCAAATGTATACAGGTATCATCACATATTCAACCATACATATACAAGCATTCACATCAGAACCATATGAACTTTACTTTAATTAATGTTACAACAACATCTACTACTGATATTCAATTATAATTATCAGTTTTAAACTGTTTTTTTTTTAAATAAAGTTTACTCACTTAATGCTTGAACAGAGGAGGGTTTTGAAAATCTGTACTAAACAGAAGTGTGTATCTCTAAGAACAGTCATACAAGTTCAATCAACTACATACTTATCTATATACTGACATATTTGCAGCATGCACTCAAATTTTACATAGTTATTTCAAATGTTTTATCACAATCATCAACTTTAAAAAGATTCAAACATTAAAAGAGTAGCAGTTTACTCACAGTGTTTAGAAAGAAGAAGAACATAGACTCTTCTTTTATTTGCAAACAGGGCTGAGAACTAAATTCTCTTCTTTGATTCTTGATTGCTGGGTTACTTGTTGATGGTGAATATTTGTTTGAGTTTGAAATAGTTTACTTTAGATCTTTAATTCGTATGAAAAGGCTGAGATACAAATAAAGGAAGAAGACAGGAATATAAGGAGAAGAAAGTAGACAGGATATCAAGTATTTGTACAACTTAGCAGTGATATTTTTCCTTGCTTCATTCGACCATGCAGATTTTCTTTGGCTAAATGGAGGCTGATATGAAATGTATTATGGCTAGCATTTAATGTTTTGTACAATTCTATTTGTTTATATATATTTTTTTCTCTTGTTTACTTATACTTTCTAGCTTCTTATGCAAGCTTACCTGGTTACTTACTTTCTTATGCAAGCCTACAAACATACTTCTTTTGATTGTATGTAGATATATATATATATATATCTTCCTTTTTTTTTATATCAATTTGTATACCCACTACTCCATATAACCATAATTTATTTTAGATATTATTTTTAATTTAAACTTATCTACCAAATTCTCATGTTCATATCATAATACATGTATTCATATTAAATTTTGAGAATTATTCTAAGTGTTCATTTTATATTTACATAGCTATAAAGTTGTTTAAAACATTTATTTTATTTCTTTTTTTTAAAATTTAACCATCCAACACTTAATTTCCTATTTATTAAATTGATTTATACTTATGTTCATATCCTATTTTCTAGTGCTGATATATATATTTATATATTTTCATAACCATATTTTGTTTTTATACTTCAAGTTGAAATTAATAAGGTTCATTTTATTCCAACCATATAATTGTTTAAATATTGGTAAGACTATATTTTATCTTTTAAAACATTATTGTTAATAAGCTAGATTTTTATTTTATATTTCAAATTGTAGTTATTTTACCAAACATCCCCATATAAATATATATTTAACATAATAAATTATATTTTAATTAATTAATTCAATTAAATATTTATTAAAATAATACTGCCAAAAACCCGGGATGTCACAACCAGCATTCCCTAAAAGAGCATTAGAGCCTGCCCCATTTTATATGAGACACCCCAGATGCCATAAGCAAACAAGGGTCAGATACAAGATCTGGTATGAGCAATATTAAAATTTCCATGATATTAAGTAGATAAGTGAGACAAAAGTATTTTGTATAGGTTGGCATAACTTTTTTTTAATCAATTTGCCTAACTTGTTTATGATATATTGTGCATATATGATCAGTATTAAAACTAATTATGTACACACTTTCAACTATGCAAACATACATGTCCAACAGAGATACTCATGAACTATCATAGCTCCAATCCAACCAACCTAGGAATAACTCAAGTTCCTACTTCATCAATTTAGGGTTGCATTTACCAAATTAATTCCTAGCCTCATCTGCCATAAGGAATCATGAGGACACATTGCAATAAAATAATTCACAATATTGCACAAAGATCTCATGGCTTAAACAAACCATGTGCCAACTTGCATACTTTAAATATAACAAGCATTCCAACAGTCTTCTTGGCTCACAATCCTTAGTTTATTTACTAAGTGTTCATGTTTGATCCTATCATGAGATAGCTAGGTGATTAAATCACAATGTACATGAAACATTACATAAAACTTGCAAGCATACTTCAAAGACAAGCTAATATTCATATCCAGGGGAAATCATACTTCTCAAATATTCTGGCTCAAAGAAAATACAAGAATATTTGCAACAGTGAATAGAGACTAGGCATGTGGGTTATTGTTGTTTCATAAGCAACCATGTTTGAACTAAATTCAAGATTTAGCTTAAACAAGATTTCTGGCTCATGGGTTTTCTATTTGATCAAGGGTTCAGCACTTTTGGATATTTCCATTGCACCCTTGAATCTTTCATTTGAGCCTCAGCACTTACACAAGTGTAATGCAACTCATAGACATTTTGATTTCTATATTTTTCATGCCATATCTAAACCAGTTACAAATATTCTCTATTTACTTTCATGATTTCATACTTTAACATTTCTAGGTGTAACCAAACAGAGCAAATACTCAACCATCAAAGCAATCAAAAACATTCATAAACACCCATTAAAGCATCCATTAAAACCATAGTAACAAAATCAGAAATATGTAGAAAAATAACATAAACTTGGCTGCCTCATAACAGGTCTTAATGCCATGGGATTTAGTGAGATTACTCACTGAAAATGCTCCTTTTACTTAATCCAGAAAAGAAACTCTTTGAAACTTTTCCTTTCTTCTTGCAATATTTTTCTTCTATGTTTTCTTAAATGTCTCGGGTAGAAAATGGTTTTTTTGGTTTATACTTGGATTTATAAGAGATATTTTTCTAGGGTTTCATCATTGTAAAATCCCATTCCTACCCTGGCCAATACTCATGCATTTTGCATTTTATATTTGCTTATTTTCACCCTTTTTCTTTTCCAGAATTTCTATTTTGTACTCTTTCTAAATCATGACAATTGTGTGACATCGTCACTTGTTTATTTTCTAAAAATCCTCCTTTCTATTTTCTACCTAAAGCAATTGTTTTGCTTGCAATATGTCTTTTGCTATTTTAATGTTATGCTTTCCCCTTGCTTATTTCTTTTTAATACTTTCAGTACTTATAGAAATGTACATATGCATACATATCTTATCTAGGCTTACTTAACTCCTCCTTAGTTCCAGAAAGACATACACATATATGTGCATACATGTTTCAAATTCTTATCCCATTTATCCTGGGTTTAAATTTAGTAAAATCTGTTTACTTGTTCAAATAAAACTTGCTTTTTCTTATCTTCTAAAATAATTCATATAATCCAGAAATCAAATATCCATATTTGGTTTAATAATTTTCAATACAAAATCATGTTTGTAATGCTTTTTTTTAATTATTGTTTTGGTTTCAGGAAATTTGGGGTTTTTCCTTGTGCCATATCAGTGTGCACGTGCACACATGCACACACCATTGCACTTAGCTAATCCATACATTCCTATGCAATAATTTCATATAAATTCAGAATTCAACCAAAATAAGGTTTCATGAATTTCGGGGGCATTACATTTTGGGTTTGGGTTTCACCCAACTCATTCTATACCTTAACTCAACACTCTCCTCTCCATTCATTCTCATTTCATTTCTTTTTCTTTAGCACAACTGAAAATGGGGGAAGAGAAGAGGAATTAGAAAATCCAAGCCCTAGATTCAATTGCAAACTCCAATTCTTGCTCCAAATTCCAAAAGAAGCTTAGGTAAGCTCCATCTTCATCTTCTCCATCTCTTCTCCTCTTTAATTGCAGAAAATTCCTAAACCCTAATTTAGGAAATACTTGTTTTGATCTTAGATTGAAGCTTGTAGAGTTGAAGTGAAGAGTGGTTGATATTTTCTTTGCATTTGACCTTCTTATCATTTGTTTTTGAGTTAAAAGGTGAGATTTTTGTACTCACATCTAAGCTTATAGCTTTTATTGTTGTTGGGTAAGAATTCCTAACATCAATGTATGTTCATTTGTGTTCGATTTGGATCGATTCGGTGAATTGTCCAATTTTTGGCTTTTGGAATCCAATCTTTGTAAAAAGAAAAAAACATAGCTTTGATGTTTGAACACATTAGCGGAATGTTTCGGAGGGCCATACAAGGTTGGGTTGTCGCTTGACGTAAGTCCTTGGACGTGGTCGCTCACTCGTCGCTCCCGGTTCGTGTTATCGATTTTGCCCCAAAGGGGGCTAGGCTGAGTCGTAGGTCATCTAACTCTTAACTCGTTAAGTCTTGCACATCCTTAACTCGTTAACCATCTATCCATCCAATTCCTAACCCATTTACCTCCTAACCCGTTAACTTTCCAACCCGTTAATCCATTAACCAGTTAGCCTCTCCATCAACCCTATTTCTAAATCACCGAAAATCGCAAATCGTTGCAAGTCATGCCGAGCCACCTTAAGTTCATGGATATCCTGTATAACAGTATTCGCAAGGCCCAAAGGGAAAAATCATGGATGAAGGTCGACGGCAATGATCGGCGATTGGGAAAAGGGAAAAGATGCTTACGCGGTGTAAATGGGAATGGCTGGAAATAGATCAGGTCGAAATCGCCTTTGGAAGCTTGAAATTGCGTTAATGGCAGATACGGCTTAAAGAACGAGTAATAGGAAGACGGAGAAAAGAGGAACGACCTAAGCATTTTATACCCCAGGTTGAAGGAATTGGAATCGGCCCACACGAGTTAAGATAAGTCGAAACACACGACCTACGACTTAGGCGTGTATTTCGAGGGGCAAATGTTAACCCTTAATCCTCCACGACTTAAGAAGTACGCGACTCAAGAGTTAACGAGTTAAGGGAGTGCAAGACTTAACGAGTTAAGAGTTAGATGACCTACGACTCAACAGGCTCTGACCTAAGGAATGGTCCGACTCAACGACCTACGAGTTAAGAAGTTTAACGACTTACGACTTAGCGTGCTACGACTCATCAGATTCAACGAGTCATGGAGTATACGACTCATGGTCTTACGACTCATCAGATTCAACGAGTCATGGAGTATACGACTCATGGTCTTACGACTCATCAGATTCAACGAGTCATGGAGTATACGACTCATGGTCTTACGACTCATCAGGATCAACGAGTCATGGAGTATACGACTCATGGTCTTACGACTCATCAGGTTCAACGACTTATGAGAACTGACGACTCATCAGGTCTGTACGACTCATCAGGTTTACGACTCAAGAGGACCTTACGACCTAACAATGTACGAGTTAAAGTACCTGCGAGTTAAGGAGTCTGCGACCTAAGATGTCTACGACCTAGGACTCAACGACTTAACTTGTCCAGCGACCTAAGGGAAGTCGCGACCTAAGGAAGCTTGCGACCTAAAGACTACGCGACCTAGTAATGTTGCGACCTAAAGGTTACGACCTAAAGAAGATTCCGAGTTATGAAATGCTCCGACTTAAGAAGGTTCCGACCTAACGAGTTACGACTTAGTGGGTTTATGACTTGAAGGCTGCGAGTTAAGGCCTTACGAGTTAAGGTTTGATAAGTCGGCTACGACTTAATACTTGTCAAAGACAACCATCCCTTAACTCGTCACCGACCTAACCCTATTCCTTAACTCGTCACCGACCTAACCCTGTTCCTTAACTCGTCACCGACCTAACCCTGTTCCTTAACTCGTCACCGACCTAACCCTGTTCCTTAACTCGTCACCGACCTAACCCTGTTCCTTAACTCGTCACCGACCTACCCTAAGTCGGCTACGACTTAAAAGACTTAGAGAAATTTCCTAAGTCCAGATCAGCTCCTATAAATACCCCATCACTTCCAACATAAAGGGGACTTTTTGGCAATTCATTTCTCAAGCGCCGTTACTCTGTCGAACTCTCCAATCATTCAGCAAACAAGGATCCTCCAAGCATTCAAGACACTACAACAAACTTCGAGAGAAATTCCTAACATCTGACATGAATTCATCGAATTTCATCGCCGAAGATTGAGCTAGTAGTCAAGATTGCTTCTTGTGATCGAGTTGTATTGTTTTCATAGAAGATTTGTATCAATTTGTAATCAGATTCAATAATAAAGAGATTCAAAGTGGACGTAGGCTAAATCTTAAGCCGAACCACTATAAATTGCTGTCTTTTACTGCATTTTCTGCTATTTTCCTGCTTGATTTCTGTTCCCGTTACGCGGGTGGTGCTTTCACAATCTTACTACACACACCGGGTGTTGGCGTTCACATTTTGACGTTAACATTTTGGTGCTTTCACTGAGAAACCAACTCAGGCGATCATCCACCGTTGCTTCGCAAAGATTCATAAAAAGAACCTCTCTTTAAAAACCAGATCTGAAATAATGGCTCCTGGAAGAAGAGGCAGACCTATCAGATCCGGAAACGCTCACGAAGGAACTTCCGCTTCCCCAATAACAGACCAAGCAACTCCAACCGTTGGGGTCACCAGGGCTGAATTGGATGACGCAGTTTCTGGATTATACCAACAAATTGAAACTCAAAACGCTTTGATGATGGATAGATTAACTGCTCTGCTCGGGGCAAATCGTCAACCAGAAAACCGTCGAACTACTCTTCCTGAAATGCCACCTTTCCAAACTGATGGTTCTATGCCGCAACCAACTTGTCATGAGCAGATGCCCGGGCAAAATTCCGAGGGAAGAACTAATACTTGCCCGGAGGTGTCTTTGAACAATAAAGAGTACCTGTCTGAAATGGTTGGCCGCATCATGAAAGAGAGCATGCAAAGGGAAGAAGATGAGGCTGACTGGGGATTTGCGCCAAGCAGAACTCCGTTTACTGAAAGGATCCTAAGAGCGGAGTTTCCAAGGAAATTTGCACCTCCTACTATCCAAGCTTATAGGGGAACCAGTGACCCTAATCATTTCCTCTACAAGTACGATTGGCATATGACTGGTGCAAGAGCATCAGACGAGATCAAGTGTCGATACTTTCCGGTATACCTAGAAGGTGTGGCTTTACTTTGGTTCACAAAGCTTCCAGTTCGGTCTGTAGATAAATTCTCCGACTTAACGCAAAAGTTTAAAGAACAGTTCAGATTGTATGCTTCAAAAGCTAAGGATATAATGTCATTGTCCAACCTTGAACAAGCGCCCGGAGAATCAATCAAATCTTTCTTGAGTCGTTTCAATATAGCTTTGGCCGAGGTAGAAAATGCGGAACCACGCATGATCCTGACTTATTTGATGAGAGCCATTGATAAATCGAGTGAATTTGGGATATGGTTAAAGATGAAAGAACCAAACTCACTTGATAAATTTTATAAAAAGGCCGATGAGTTCATTCGCCTTGAAAGCCTTTCTGCAACATCGAAAGTGGTTACCGCCCAGACTAACAATGACAATGTCGCACCTAAGAAAAGAGAATCTGAAAGTCAGAAAAGGGAGAATGAAGGAGGAAAAAGCCAGGGAAATGAAAAGAAACCTCGCCGCTTTAATCCTTCAGACTTTACTCCTTTAACTGATACACCAAGAAATATCTTTTTTGCAACAAAGGACGCTGTCAGGTACCCTAAGCCGCCTGAGATGACGAGAGGGGCAAAGCGTAATGGAAAGTTCTGCCAATTTCACAATCAACCTGGCCATGACACTGACCAGTGTCGCGAATTAAAGAAGGTGATTGAAGAATTGCTAGAGCAGGGTAAACTCCAACAATACGTTAAAAGAACCGGAGTCGATCCAACCCCATCCGCTCGGGGTCAACAACGTCCTACCCACAAAACTGCAGTGCAAGATTCAGAAAAGCTTGTCATTAATGCTATCACAGGGGGACCATACCCAGCAAGCAGAAGTTGGGATGACTACTAATCACTCACAAAACTGCAACTGGGGCATCTCTCGCTTTCTCTGACATGAAAAATCCAAAAGCTATGAATCAAGCACAAATGGAAATCCAGCTTGGAGATTCTGGAACAACAATAACTAGCATTCATTTTACTTAACTGCATTGCTTGAATTTGTAAAGATAATGATGGATGTGTATTTTCTGCATTGTAAACCGCTGAGAAATCAGCGTGACTCAATAATGAAAAAATTATGCATTGTGTTTTCTATTATAAAATGCCTGTTATATTTCGATGTGTAAATACTCTAAATGTATTGCTAAAATATCGATCTAATACTGCAGGTCATTAAAGCAAAGCTCACCCATCGCAAAGCTAAGCGAGCCTTACAAATCGTTTAGCAGATTTCAAGCAACAAAAATTTCAAACTCAAATCCCATACAAGAGGAACTTCACATAAAAAGTTGACGGCTCCACTAGGTCAAGCCCTCGTTAACTGGTTGTGATCGCTGATGTAAAAAAGGCATCCAACCAAATAACTTGCGTTTACTCTGTGGAGTCATTCAACAGTGAAGTCTACTTCTTCGAATAAAGCAATTTACTTGCAAGAGAAAGAAAAATGCGCTTGGAAACGATGATAAAGGATCGCAGATTGGTGGATGATGATACAACATGAGCAGGCAAACATGGAAGCAGCCAAAGGAAGGTATGCCTCTCAACAGGAAAACAGGTAGATCCACTAAAAGGATAACTTCCCAAGCAGAAGGAATAAGACCCTCGCTGGCTGGTTGTGATGCATCCGATCAGGCAGCTTGTGTCCATCCCATGGATCTACTTGCCCCTAAGACGCAACCTTCCTGGCACACCAACCAACTGATGCTCCTTCCCAAGGATCAACAAAGCCCTCTAACGAGGCACGCCAATAAATGGAGAGCTTTCCTCAATCAAAAAGATCGGTGGGACTACCAAAAAGGGGCACCTTGTTAATCGATTGCGATCGTTTGTACAAACAAACATCCAATTGAACGACTTACGCTTGTCCCGTGGACCCCTCCGACCATGAGAAAGTAACTTCCAGGCAATCACAAGCCCTCTTCGGAGGCACAAGCCCTCTTCGGAGGCACAAGCCCTTTTCGGAGGCACATTTCACCCGTGTAGAAGTGCAAAATGCTTCTCTTCGGAGACCCACTTCACCAGTGATGAAATGCTAAAAAGCCCTTTTCGGAGGCACATTTCACCCGTGTAGAAGTGCAAAATGCTTCTCTTCGGAGACCCACTTCACCAGAGATGAAATGCCAAAAACTGCTTCTCTTCGGAGACCAAAACTGCTTCTCTTCGGAGACCAAAACTGCTTCTCTTTGGAGACCAAAATCGCTTCTCTTCGGAGACCAAAAGACCTCTTCAGAGGCGTACTCCACCTTGCTTGAAGTACCAAAAATAAACCCTTTACTGGGGCACAAAAATCAAAACCTTCTTCAGAAGTTCATTTCACTGTGCAGGAAAATTCACTTTCAAACAAATAAAAGTGATCATTCCCAGAAGTCGAAGTGTTCTTCAGGAGGAAAAAGAAAATAAAGATTCCTCCAAAGACAAGATATACTCTATTAAAAGCAGAACAATTCTTCCCTGAAAAAGTGGAAAGTTATTCTCTAAAATAAGAGTATCGGTCTTGTGAAATCAAGAGATATTACAATATACTTGTGGTATGGGGGCAACATTGTACAACTCAGTTACATTAATAAAAGTAGTATACAAGCAACATACCACAAGTTCATTGCAATATCATGTAATAAAGATGTGGAGTAAATGCGTTCTTGAAACACAGACAAAAAATTTGTACAAGTGAAAAGAATCGTTTACTCTACACTTCAAATGAAAAACAGATGTATTCCTACATACACAAGGATTTGTACAAGAAAAATATCTATTTTATTTCAACACTATGAGAATTTTTACATTGTACAGGTTACAAAAAGAAGCGGAGACCGGAATCCGCACAATCCCCGGTCAATACAAAAAGCAGAAAATGCAAAATCAAACTCATTTCCCCTTCTTCCCACCCTTGGAACTTTTACCCGGCCTGGTAATTAGTTTCATAGGCCGCGTCGGAGAAGAAGGAGAAAGAGACTCAGCCGGATCAATCTCTGCCTCATCTCCAGCAGCAGTAGAACTCTTCTTTCCTTTCTTTGAAACCACACGCTTCCCCTTCTTCTTGGAAGAAGACTCACTCCCCGGAGCAAGAAATGTAGAAAGCTTTGTGTCATAATCGAAAGACTGCTCCGGGGTCTTCTCGCTATCTTCCAGACCTTCTGCCTTCTGTTCTTCGGAAGCAGATGGTTCATCTAAACCTTCAAGGGCCGCTATTGGTTCTTCCTGTGAACCAGGCTGGGAAGCTGGAAAAGGTATAACTTGAGAAGGAGGAGGAACGGCAGCTGAAGAAGGAAGAGTTGGGGCAGTTTCTGGGGTGTCTGCTGCATAATAAAAGATATCAAAATCAGTATTCTCCGAGAAAAAAGAAGACCGTGAATCGTCAAAGTTACCTGGAGAAGCCGGTTTAGCAAGATCAATCTCAAATTCCCGAGCTTGGAAGTCTTTCATTGCCTCTTCCTCTGTAGGGGTGGTTACAGTTTCTGTGTCAACCTTAGCGGGAGGCGTGGAATGAGAACTAGAGCCAACAATATCCGCATGAGCTAAAACCGAAGTATAAGCAGGAGCAATAGGGGGTGTTTCTTTCTCAGGAAGCTTCTCTCCCGTCGCTTCGGCCCGCACTCGGATGAGCTGCTCTTTTCCTTTGGCAAGGGCAGCGCGATCGCTCTCACTTAAGTAGGTAGCTTGAAGATCTGTTTCAGAGTATCCGGCACCACCAAATAAGTCAATGATTGCCTCCCATACCTCCGCTAAGGTGACTTCATACTCTGGACCCAAAAATGAAAGGCTCCCACGCCCCAGGACACAATGCATATAAAAGTCGAACAGAGTCGCGTCAACGGTGGCTATGGTCGCCTTATGGGATTCTTCGGCTGCAGCTTTACCAGAAAGAACTTCATCACGTTCTCTTTCAGCCTTCAGTAACTGGGATTGTAGCCTAGCAATTTCTAAGTCTCGAGAGCTGAGTTTCTCCTGAAGACGAGCAGCGTCATCACGATATTTTCTAACAACATGCTGTTCTGCTTCAAGTTTGACTTCAGTATTCCGCTGAGCAGCATGGGCGTCTCGAACTTGTTTTTGAAGCATTTCTTCTTTCTGAGAATAAGAAGTGGAGGAAGTAGCAAGCTCATTTTTAAGTTTTTCAACTTCAGCTTCGAGCTTCCCATAACCATCGCTAATGCTTTTCATCTCCGCGTCATGCTGCTTACGCCATTTGTCCCACTCTGTTTTATCATTTTCCATAGTCATCATCGCTTCAAGGTTCAGATGGTTGACCCTTTGAAGTTCATCAACCAGCTTCTGCCACCCAGACATTCTTTCGATGTCAAGCTTTACAGCATCGACATTTTTCAGCATCGCCTGCTTATCAATGGGGACCAAGTCCAAATCAAAACGCACTCCTTTCAGACACCAATTCGGAAATCGGCTCTGGAGTGTGGGAGGACCATCTCCAGCTTGGTACTGTGGCCTATTAATGATGGTCTGGATGTCAGATTCCTTAAGGGCAGGAGAACCGGAAGATGTATTAGGAGGAACAGAAGCGGTTGTCTTTTCCGAGATGTTAGATGTGTCTTTCTCACCAAGTCTAGCACGTTTACTGGAATCATCAGAAGTGTGACTCTTCCCCTTATCGTCATAAGATTTCCTTTTATAAGGATCGTCGCTTCTGCGAGAAGAGTCATGTTGCTCGTCCCTTCTCCCGTAGTATTCCTCATCTTCTCTCCGGCGACGCTCTTCATGAGCTCGCCTCTCATGAGCCTTTCGAGCAGCTCTCTCCTCATCAGTTTCTTTCACGGCACTAATATAACTCCTAAAGTCATAAGCCTCACGGCTTCCGTAACGCTGGAATTTGTTGTAGTAAGAGCCGCTTCGCCCCATCAGAGAACCTGAAATTGAAGAAAAAGACCAGTTTTAGAAATCCTCAAATTGAAGAAGCTAAGTGCATAAAAAGTGCCAAGGTTCTAAGTGTGTGTGATGTGCAAACTACGCGCGTCAGACTACAAACCACTTTTGGGTGTAGAAATGGTAGTAAGTTGTGTGGAAGGCGTTGTGGTTTGTTGCAAGAAAGAAGTTGCTTCGATAACAGGAGGAACCACTTTAGAAACATCATCTTTAAAGAGCTCCTGAGAGGTTATCATGATGTCGCTCAGGCTGTCGAAAGTATCATCGCCATGGTGCATGGGAGAATTATCCTTTTCAACTTCCACCTCAGCCGTCTTTTCAAGAGTATGAAGATTTTCCTCCTCTTCAATAACCGGGGCAAGTGCTAACTTACTGGACGACCCCGCAATGTCGGTAAGAGTAGAACACTTCACCAATGAAGTCTCAACGGTAAATTCTTTCGGTGAAGGTTCTTTAGCAGAAGCAGGGGCATCTGACTCCTCAGCCGAAGAATCAGGGACTTCATGTGGCTGAGTGGAACGGGAAGGATGTAAGAGTCCGAATTCGTGAAGGAACTCATCTCTCAATAGAAATTGAACACTCCTCTCCTCAACCGGCACGGCCATAAGCCTCTCAAAGGTAGTCTTGTGACGAGATTCCCTAGAGGGGGAAGGGAGTGCTGAAACAGTAGAAAAAGAAGTTAACACTTGACAATTTGAACTTCAAAGAATTTAGAAAAAGCACAGGGAAAAGGTAGATAATCGTACTTCCCACTCTCCAAATGGCGTAAAATCCCGGGGGACAACGAACAAAGAAAAACTGGCTCAGAAACCCAGGAACGCTTTCAGGAAGACCAATAATCAGTTTGCGATTCCTGGCACTCCTTACAACTGTGATAGAGGGATGGTCCTTGATCCTTGTGAATGAGCATAGAAAGCAAATTTCTCCAAAACTGGGGAAACGGTCCAGCGTTCTCCTAAAAAGCACACACAGTCCCAGCAGGATGGCGTAGCCATTAGGATGAAGTTGAAAAGGGGAGATAGATAATCGAAGAAGAAGTTCTCGGAGACAGTCATTAAACGGGGGAATCGCTCCACTCAAGCACATTTGGCGGTTCACCGCGATGAAGCCGTGCGGTGGCCTATCAGCAGTGTCATTTACTCCAGGAAGCAAAGCGTCAGATTCAGCGATGCCAAATTGGGTGCATAGTTGGCGGAAGACTTTATGACTCAGGGTGGTAGGAGTCCTTTCTGGGGGATCATTCAACGGAGTAGCGATTGGAAAAGCTTCTCCAGCTAATTCCAAATCTTCTTGATGGGATGTCATTCTACACAATCAGCCGAATGTTCAAAAGTGAAGGTGCACGTTTCCTAAAAGTGTAAAGTGCTGTGCAAAACTAATGAAAATAAGAAAAAGCAAGTATAACTGGAATTAAACTAACTGACAATCAGTCGATTACGAGATTTCAAAACTTGTTAATACTCAAGTGCAGTGTTAATGCAGACAAATCAGTTCTAGTTAATCATTACGATTCTGCTTTAATACTTCATTTGAATTGGTTATTGTGTAGCATTTCTCTCATACAGTTCATTTAATCTTTATCAACTAATCTGTCATCCGATATGGGCAGTCGGTGGCAGTATATTCGTCCCAGTTTTTTGTAAATGTTATAACAGGCAGTTAGAATTATTGACAATCTATAAAAGAGTGCAACAAAATTCAAGAGTCCAAAGTTCAAACAACTCAAGTCTTAGCATTCAAGGCAGTGGGAAAATTTGCTCAAGTTCTAACTCGGTCACGACTTAACTTAGGGCAGATTTTCCTAAGTCCTAACTCGTTCACGGTCTACAAGATATGCCATGAATCAAGTTGAGTCGTAACTCTCCAATCGTACCGCACATTCAAGCAAAATCTGAACAAGTGCTAAGTCACGAACGACTCAAATGGCTCCTGCGACCTAGGGTCAACTATTCTCTAAGTCGTAAGTCGTGAGGAATAAAAAGAGACTTCAAGTCGTAAGTCGTAAGTCATAACATCAAAACTGCTGGATCACGCGAAATTACCAATCCAACTCCTGACTCGCTAAATCCTTAACTCGTTAACCATCTATCCATCCAATTCCTAACCCATTTACCTCCTAACCCGTTAACTTTCCAACCCGTTAATCCATTAACCAGTTAGCCTCTCCATCAACCCTATTTCTAAATCACCGAAAATCGCAAATCGTTGCAAGTCATGCCGAGCCACCTTAAGTTCATGGATATCCTGTATAACAGTATTCGCAAGGCCCAAAGGGAAAAATCATGGATGAAGGTCGACGGCAATGATCGGCGATTGGGAAAAGGGAAAAGATGCTTACGCGGTGTAAATGGGAATGGCTGGAAATAGATCAGGTCGAAATCGCCTTTGGAAGCTTGAAATTGCGTTAATGGCAGATACGGCTTAAAGAACGAGTAATAGGAAGACGGAGAAAAGAGGAACGACCTAAGCATTTTATACCCCAGGTTGAAGGAATTGGAATCGGCCCACACGAGTTAAGATAAGTCGAAACACACGACCTACGACTTAGGCGTGTATTTCGAGGGGCAAATGTTAACCCTTAATCCTCCACGACTTAAGAAGTACGCGACTCAAGAGTTAACGAGTTAAGGGAGTGCAAGACTTAACGAGTTAAGAGTTAGATGACCTACGACTCAACAGGCTCTGACCTAAGGAATGGTCCGACTCAACGACCTACGAGTTAAGAAGTTTAACGACTTACGACTTAGCGTGCTACGACTCATCAGATTCAACGAGTCATGGAGTATACGACTCATGGTCTTACGACTCATCAGATTCAACGAGTCATGGAGTATACGACTCATGGTCTTACGACTCATCAGGATCAACGAGTCATGGAGTATACGACTCATGGTCTTACGACTCATCAGGTTCAACGACTTATGAGAACTGACGACTCATCAGGTCTGTACGACTCATCAGGTTTACGACTCAAGAGGACCTTACGACCTAACAATGTACGAGTTAAAGTACCTGCGAGTTAAGGAGTCTGCGACCTAAGATGTCTACGACCTAGGACTCAACGACTTAACTTGTCCAGCGACCTAAGGGAAGTCGCGACCTAAGGAAGCTTGCGACCTAAAGACTACGCGACCTAGTAATGTTGCGACCTAAAGGTTACGACCTAAAGAAGATTCCGAGTTATGAAATGCTCCGACTTAAGAAGGTTCCGACCTAACGAGTTACGACTTAGTGGGTTTATGACTTGAAGGCTGCGAGTTAAGGCCTTACGAGTTAAGGTTTGATAAGTCGGCTACGACTTAATACTTGTCAAAGACAACCATCCCTTAACTCGTCACCGACCTAACCCTATTCCTTAACTCGTCACCGACCTAACCCTGTTCCTTAACTCGTCACCGACCTAACCCTGTTCCTTAACTCGTCACCGACCTAACCCTGTTCCTTAACTCGTCACCGACCTAACCCTGTTCCTTAACTCGTCACCGACCTACCCTAAGTCGGCTACGACTTAAAAGACTTAGAGAAATTTCCTAAGTCCAGATCAGCTCCTATAAATACCCCATCACTTCCAACATAAAGGGGACTTTTTGGCAATTCATTTCTCAAGCGCCGTTACTCTGTCGAACTCTCCAATCATTCAGCAAACAAGGATCCTCCAAGCATTCAAGACACTACAACAAACTTCGAGAGAAATTCCTAACATCTGACATGAATTCATCGAATTTCATCGCCGAAGATTGAGCTAGTAGTCAAGATTGCTTCTTGTGATCGAGTTGTATTGTTTTCATAGAAGATTTGTATCAATTTGTAATCAGATTCAATAATAAAGAGATTCAAAGTGGACGTAGGCTAAATCTTAAGCCGAACCACTATAAATTGCTGTCTTTTACTGCATTTTCTGCTATTTTCCTGCTTGATTTCTGTTCCCGTTACGCGGGTGGTGCTTTCACAATCTTACTACACACACCGGGTGTTGGCGTTCACATTTTGACGTTAACAGTTGTTGGGTAAGAATTCCTAACATCAATGTATGTTCATTTGTGTTCGATTTGGATCGATTCGGTGAATTGTCCAATTTTTGGCTTTTGGAATCCAATCTTTGTAAAAAGAAAAAAACATAGCTTTGATGTTTGAACACATTAGCGGAATGTTTCGGAGGGCCATACAAGGTTGGGTTGTCGCTTGACGTAAGTCCTTGGACGTGGTCGCTCACTCGTCGCTCCCGGTTCGTGTTATCGATTTTGCCCCAAAGGGGGCTAGGCTGATTTCTGCTCTGGTAGCATGTTCGGTCGACTGAACCAGTAGGTCAGTCGACTGAACCAGACCCCAGGAATTTGCCTGGGTCTGTATCAGTCGACTGACCTTCTGTGTCAGTCGACTGACTTTGGGGTAGAAAACTGCGTACCCCAGTGTCAGTCGACTGACACTCTGGGTCAGTCGACTGACCTGGAAACAAAAAGTTTCCAGGCACTGATCCAGTCGACTGCCCCCCTGGTTCAGTCGACTAACGTGCTTGTCTCAGCCCATTTGTTATTTTGCCTTGGTTTTCCAATTTCAATCGATTCGTATCGACCCAATTAGTTGTTATTGCATATTTTACTTTGATGATTCCTTTTTAATTTAGTACACGGATTTTTATAAAATGATCTTTTTAAATTGTATTAAAAACTCGTTTCTCTGATTTATGATTTCTATTTAAAACACACAATTTTGCACCCCGAGCGAAGAGGGAGGAGAACTAAATGATTAGATAAAACACGTGCTATGAACACGTGCATTCATCTTTTCAGTTAATTCCTAATCTATTCGTTTGACCATTTTGACCTTCGAGTCTGGTTTACCGATGATATGAGGTGAACTTTGTACTGCTTTGAGTGTGAAATTGACTAACGGTTAGTAAACCGTTTAGTGCGAACGTGTGATATGAGACTCACGTTAACATTTTTCCGGTTCATTTCTAAGAGTTGTGACACATTCCGCCAGTTAGTGGTGTCCAGTACTGGGCTCCGGACCTTCGCCACTACGGTTTGTTGCCTTCGGGCTTGAGCCTTCGGGGTTTGTTGCCTTCAGGTATGTTTCCTTCGGGTTTGTGTCTTCGGGTTTGTTTCCCTATAGTATCACTTTTGGAGTTGGTCCATCGTCACCACTCGAGTGATATTGTGTTTGTGCCTTCGGGTTTGTGGATCCTTGTTATACAGTACTGAGCTCGAGCATCTTTTGTTTCCTTGACAATTATATTTCCCTAGAGTATCGCCCTTCGGTATAGGTTCTTTGAACCACACGATATATAGTGATTACCTTGTGGAAACTTAAGTTACCTTTATTGGTATTTGTTTTTTGCCTTTTGGCTTGCTTTGGGATATGATATCCTTTGTTTATTCAGATGCCGATGATATGAGGCTTGTTATGATTCATCTTATGTTCGATGATTTGGTTATCTCCTTTGGAGATAATTGTGGTACTTTATGATTTTGTATGTTCATTATCATTTGGTTTATCTAACTGATTTGTTTAGCTAGACTGACCCATGTATTTTATACTCGGGTCAGACCGAGATGTTTCAGGTTAGGTACATTGGACTTAGCCTATTTTGCTTCCACATGGCTTATTCTGCTAGCTCCTTTTTGTTATAGCTTTTTGTGTAGTCCTTTTTGCTTGTAACTCTGATATGTACTCTATTGACTCGCTTGTATATTTTGGTTTGCTTTACCACTTGACATGTATCATTTTGTAAACTCTGTGATGTATCTGTATATGTGAAAATGTATGTGATGATCTACTATTCTATGATGTGTATTACATTTGAGTTGTTATATTTTATTCTGATAGATCCTCAGCCACCTATGGCTTTGTATTAAGTATTTATTGGATATGTCGATCCATTTAAGTAAGAAGTGGCATTGTCGGCGTATTCAATAGATAATTAAGACAAGGCTATAGATGGTCGCTCCTAACCAGCTCTATTCTCCACATTAGCAGACGGTGTTACCTTGTAATACTCTTTGCTAATGTGGGTCATGGAGTGGGGCATCACATAGGGAGTATTGATTCTATGTTATATCATATAAGTTCTTAATTGATTTTTAAAGTATAATATGTATTGAGTATATAAAAGGGGTATACATTATTTTATATATATTGGCTTAGCCTGCATATATATTAAGTCTACATATATATATCTAGTTGTGTAAATATAAAATATATATGAAATAAAGTGCCGGTGTAGTTTGTATTAGAACTTTATATTTATCTATTATATAAAATTTAGATTGTCTGGGTATATCAGATTCTTTATATTAGTTTATATGATAGTTTATATAGGTATTAGTTTATAATCTAAGTTATATGCTCTGATATATGTGCTAGTATATAACGATATTGGTTTAAAAAGATGATGTATATACGTTTATAATGATATATATTTTAAGTATATATATTAGAGAAGTAGTAATTTAAATATGAACGTGTATATATATATTATTTATTTTGTAGAATGTATGTATTTAATTTATAGATATTTGTTTATAATTATATTTTGGCTTATATGGTGTTTATAGTTTAATTTATACATACATTTATTTATAAATATCATCAACGAAATTGTTGTGTATTGTTTGACTACATATTGATTTTTGTGATAATATAGATTTTTGAAAATAAGTATATGGGTTGATTTAATAATGATTTTGGAATTTTATATTATTTTAATACTGTCTTAAGTTAAAAATATTGAAATTATATATATAATATAATAATAATGTATATATTTTCAGTCTATATCAAAACTGATTTGATTTGTTCTCATCGATTGCCATTTATCAGCTTTGTTCGTCAAACTTGTTCCATCGTGCTTTGCTTTGAAATTCGTGCCAATCTTGCTTCGCTTTGGAATTCATAGCTTGTTCTGTTGTCAAACTTCTCTAGCCTCGAAAGGTAAGCAATCACTCACGATGAACGTTCTTATATTTATTAAATTTGATTTCAATTGAAACGACAATTGAAATATACTGCTAAATTGAATTGTTAATTATTTAAATTGTTATATATGATATGCATTTATATGTAATTGTTCACCTGTGGGATATGACACCATATCCTATTGTTTATATTATATTGTTATTGATGATATATGCCTGTTATTATTATTATCATATCCGTTATCACTCTGCAAGTTCCCTGTTAGTATAGAATTCACTATGGGTTGAAATGATACATAACCGAACGATCTGTAGAATAGGTGTAACGACCCGATATTTTCAACCATTCGCATCCGCACATGTCGGACTTGAATTGCTCAAAATATCAGATTGTTAATTTATATTTGGCAAAACTCAGCATATACAGTAAATAAAATAATCACAGAATCACAGACATATAGTATTACAACAGAATGCAGTGGAATAAATTAATAAATAGTAGTTTATGAAGCTACTATATAAACAACAGAGTTTGAAATAGAATACAATAGAATATCTCGAATACCGACTGATGACATCACTGAGCAAATCAAATGGAAAAGTTGAAAGCTGAATCGATAGTTGAATCTCCAAGCGAGCTCCAAACTTCAAAGGTGAGTCTCAAATGCTGTATCACTCAGTCTGACCCGAGCGTAAGGAAAATACAAACACTCGAGTAAGGATTAACATTCTTATATCAATAAATCTAACTCAAGTGAAATATCAACTGAAATACAAGTAACTCAAAGGATGTTTGGGATAACCATCCTCTAAGAATCCGTGGAACTAAATGTCATTATAACACCGTAGTCATTTCAAAATAATTTATGCTTCAAAATCAAAATATCATTTCCATTTCAAATATATATATATATATCCAAATTATAGCACTTTCAAAAAACTAAATTGATAATTTCTAAATCCATTATCATTTAAATAACCTTAAATTACATTAAACTAAATTTTTCCTTCGATTTATTTAAAACTTGAAATACCATTTAATCACTTTAAATCAAAACCAAGTTATAAAATCACACCTTAAAACCCTCAAATTTATTAAGTTTCAAACCGATTTAATTAAACAAAATTCTTAATTAAATACAATTTTAAATTAAAATCATTATAAAGATCTATTTTTAAAATAAAATTTTAAATAAATACTTATACATATTATATATTAATTAAATCATACTTTATTAAATTAAAACTTATTATTAAATCTACTTTATATTAAAACTTATTTATATATAAATATTTCAATATTAAATAAAACCATATATATTTCCTTTCAAAACCATAGAGACCATTTTCAAAATATTTATATATCGACCGACGGTGTCTTTATAATATTTTCTATCCTATGGTCAAGTGATACGGGTATTTATCATTTCAATCCATAGTTTAAATATCTACGGGTATATATCATTTCAACCCGCAATCCCAAATTCAATTCAATGAAAATCGCTTGGGTTTATCATTTCAACCCATAACGATTTTCCCTTATTCTACAAGTTATTCGGGTGTGTATCATTTCAACCCATAGGGATTCTATACTAACAGGGTACTTGCAGAGTGATAACAGATATGATAATAATATAACAAGCATATATCATCAATAACAATAAAATATAAACAACAGGATATGGTGTCATATCCCACAGGTGAACGGTTACAGATAATAGCATATATAACACTTTAAATAACTATAGCAGCATATTTCAATTGTCGTTTCAATTGAAATCAAATTTAATAAATACAAGAACGTTAATCGTGAGTGATTACTCACCTTCCGAGGCTACAGAGCATGAAATGAAAAGCAACCAATACGGGTACGCACATGGACACGGGCACGACACGGGACACAAAAGCTAGTAGTTTCTGCGACAAATTGCATATTGGGAAAGTAGGTCAAAATGGGCAAGGGATCGATGAGCCAAGATATTTACATAAATTTTCTAAAATCAATTTAAAACATATATTTAAAATAAAATATATATACTTATTTTCAAATCAATATTAAACCTCAACACATAAAAATATCCATTATATTTGAAAACAAAACCATATATACTACTATATACACATATATATAAACACACGTACTTTTTTTTATTTTAAATCAGTAATCATTATAAAATTGATATAACTTCATTTATATAATATATACAATCAAATTTGACCGTACATAAAATCTTATGTAACCTTTATATATATACTTCAAATATTACATAACCAAAAATAAACCCACTTCAAACGAATCAAATATATGAATTTATATATATATTAACAACATATCACATAAATTATATAATATATTTTATAAAAGTATCTCAAGTTTATAAACTTTTATATGTAACAGATAATATATTTTATAAAAGTACCTTTATGTATGTATATAACAACAGATCAAGATATGTGTGTACTCATATATATTTAAGGCTATATATCATGCTGACTGTAAATAAATATATAGGCGAATGAACATATATGTATTTTTATATAAATCTGTATATAAACAACGTACAGATATCAATATACATATGCATAAAATCAATGTTTAATAACTAATATATTATAACAACTGCTTAAAACTTGCAATATAAAATACTTTCATACTGTAATACTGTAAACCAGTATAATATATACCTTATATATATTCGCATCTATATTCCCTCCTTTATAATCTAGCATACTTCATCATATATATAACTTTTCATAAACTAGAAGACAAAATAGTTATAGCATATATAATACTATTATAATCAGATACTATATGAGTATTGTACTTAAAACAACATCAGATATAACTCTATATATAACTGACAAATATATATATATATATATATATACTACAAACATATATAACTAACATATTGCTACTAACAGATTATAAAGCCAAAATATTAAAACTACAAACCTATATAAACTATCGGAATGAAATTTATAAAATAATGTATAAAACAACGTTAAAAGAAAGAATAATATATAACCACAAATATAATACAAATATGTTAATAAAGAGGAAGCTGCTCACTGTACGGGTGGATGGAAGAAGGGAATGGCGAGCTCAGGTGGATCCGTATGGGCGCAAGGTTGTCACAGGGCAGAGGCGGAGGACATGGTCGGGGAACGAAGCGGGTAGGCGGGTCACGCGATGGTAGGTGGGTTGCGTCGTCGACAGGGAGTGGCAGCAAAGGTGGTTCGAGCTGGGTTGCCAAGGCGGGTGGAGATGGTTGCAAAGAAGTTGAGGAGCAAGTGGTGGGTTTCACGGGCGGAGGAGGCTACGGTGGTTGGTGGAGCAAGAGTGGTGATGGGTCGGTTTCGGCTATGAAGGTAGAGATTTTGAATTCACGACACAAATGAGCCTTATGTCATAATACAAATTGTGTGGAATGCGGAATATGGATCTTAAGGCTAGGAATAACACTAGGGGGGGTGAATAGTGTTTATAAGAAATTACTAAATTTTTTTGAGTTATTGTTGATTTGTATGCAAATGTATGTAATATTCAGACACGGATATAATCACAGAAACAAACACAGATGCAAAAATAAAGTAAATGCAGTAAAGGAAAGAACACATCGGATTTTATACTGGTTTGGAGTTACCCCACATCCAGTCCCGCACAACTAAGTACGGATTTCCTTTCAAAAGCAATTCAACAATTACAACCCTCGGTTTCAAGGCTATGAGGTACACCCTCCAGAATCACAATCATCTGGGTAGAGATACTTGATTTCCAGGCAACAAGTTCACCCAATTGATTTCTCAAGGCTACAATCACACCTTTTCTCACTTGATTGATTTCCAAGGCTACAATCACACCTTTTCTCGCTAGACAGATTACAAAGAAGCCTATAACTCTGAATAGCACTTGGATCTTGTTGAGATAGTGATAGAGAATCAAACCAGAGATAATTTAGTTAGATTCAATGTTGATTTCGGCAGAGTAATGGTAGAATTTTGAATAATAAAATGTGAAAGAAGAAGAGAAGTGAAAAACCAGAAAATCTGATATAAAATTCGTTGAAACCAACCCCTATTTATAGAAGAACAACAGCCATGTCCATTCGTGAAAGGTTATGGCGAATAGACACTTCTTTTGAAATTCAAATTTTTGAATCTAACTTCACTATGTCGACATGGGGTACTAGGGCATGTCGACATCCCAAAGGAAATTTTGATGATTTGTTTTTCTTTGAAAATAACTTTTATCTTATATTAAAACTACTTTAAACTTTATAAATATATTTGACTATAGATAAAATACATAGATAAATATAGAGAATAATATATATATAATTTTATATTTAAATCTAAGTATAAAGATAGTTTAAAACAAACGAAGTTTAAAAACAAGTGTTTATTAAAAACAAAAACAAAGAATATTTTAAGGCTAAAATACCTTTTTGAAAATCATTTGAAAAGATAATTTTTAAGGCTAAAACATTTTGAAAAGAAGTTTTGAAAATCATTCTGAAGTAGTTTTGAAAATCATTTTGAAGTAGTTTTGCAAGCTTCTTCCTGCAGAATATCTCATCATATCAGGACTCGAAAACTTGTACAAAACCAGGATGTTCGTGGGTTTGTAAGCCACTTGTCGTAGGTTTGTAAGCTACTTGTCGTGGGTTTGTAAGCCACTAAAAAGGTAGAAATGGGTTCCATCCCAAAAGAAAAATGGAGTGAAGATTTCAGTGCTATTATGAAGTTTTAACATAATTCTAGACTCAATACTTATCTTGAAATCTTAAACTCTTGATAATCTTGATATTCTTGATACTCATGAGTCTTCAATCTTGATATCTTGAATCTCTATACTGTACAGTCTTCATTCTTGGTACCTGCATGGTTAAATCCTGCATATACATATATATCTAAACTATAATGTTAACTATAATGTTAGTATTTATATTTTATAATCTTATTCTAAGGTTGTTGTCATCAAAACCATCATCTCAAGGACTAATAATCTCCCTCTTTTTGATGATGACAACCTTTGTTAATAAAAAATTACTTCTATCCTAATAACTCCCCCTAAATCTAATAACTCCCCCTTAATCTATGCCTAACTCTTCTATTTTATATTTCTTCCCCTTTGTCATCAACAAAAACAAACTAACTCTAAACTCTATAACTCTTAGTCTAATATCCTATATGATGATAGTGTTATCATCAATACTTACTTGTAAACCTAAAACTTAGTCCTAAACTACTAACATTCCTAACCAAGTACATATATAATACTTATATATATTATATATAGGAATCATATATAAAAAAACACAATATTTATTTTTATATATATTTTTTTATATTTACATTTTCGTAAATCGTGTCAAATATTCACATAATGATGAAAAAACGAAAAAGAGAAAACTACTGAGTATCTTTGACAATTGGAGATCTATGGATCGAACAATTTGGATAATGGAAACAGAAATTTCCATGTTGTTCAACCAAGTTTCCGTCCTTGTCAAAACATACTTCGCCAATGCAAAAGACTTTGTCGTTGTCTTCCACATGCTCTTCTTCCATTGGTTCTTCTTCTTCTTCACTTTCCTCTTGTTCATGATCTTCTGAAGAGTCCTCGTCAATCAAGATTGGATTAGCATGATTTTCCATTAAAATTTTTGTAAATTTCTAAGGATTTTGCCTTGCCTCTCTTGTTCTTTGGCCATTCGAAGTTGCATCACTTGGATTTCAGTCATTAACTGAAGTGTATCCTTCAGAGAATCCCCCATTTTCGACACACGAGCGAGCGTTGTTTGTTGAAATGGACCAGAAGTAGGAGATGGGAAAGAAAAAGTTGATTTTATGTTTGATTTGGAAGAAGAGGCCATTGATAAATTGATTTCAGAAGATAGAACAGAAAGAGAACAGAGAGAATGAAGAAAATTTCAAAATAGGAGAAATTTATATCCACTTATTTGAATTTTGGTGGGAAAAAATTAAAATTTAAAAAACGTTATATGTCGACATGGGTGTAGGGGGATGTCGACATGGTTCTCAATATTTTTACTATTTGATTTATTTTGATTTAATTTTTAATTATACTTTGTTATTTATATTTTATATTTCAGTTAATGAACAAATACCTAATTCTCTTCTTAATTTAGTGAATGTAGATTCATTTATGGGTTTTGTTAAGTTATCAGCAATTTGATTTTCAGAATTGATATAGTCGAGAGTAATTACTTCTCTACTTATATTATCTCTGAGAAAATGGTGTCTGATATCAATATGTTTAGTTCGAGCATTTGAGTAGTATTTTTGGATAAATTTATTGCACTAGTATTATCACAATAAATTGGTGATTTTGAGATATTTAAACCAAAATCGTTTTAAGTTTGTTGCATATATATTACTTGAGAACAAGCCAAAGCAGTAGAAATATACCCTGCTTCAGTTGTTGATAGAGAAACCGTGTTTTGCTTTTTACTAAACCAGGAAATCAGAGAATGCCATAAAAAGTGACAAGTTCCACTTGTACTTTTTCGGTCTGATTTACAACCAGCATAATCAGCATCACAGTAAGATATTAAGTCAAACAAATCATTTTTAGGATAAAATAAGCCATAATCAAAGGTGTGTTTAACATATCTTATAATACGTTTTACAGCTTTTAAGTGAGTTTCTTTAGGTTGGGATTGATACCTTGCACAGAGACAGACACTATGCATGATATCAGGTCTACTCGCAGTGATATAGAGTAGTGATCCAATCAATCCTCTATATAATTTTTGACCTACATCTTTCGAGAGATCTTCTTTACTAAGGTACTCATTGGTTGCCATGGGAGTGGGTTTTCCACTCGCAGTAGTCAACCCAAGTTTACTAACTAGGTCTTTAGCATATTTTTCTTGATTAATAAAGATATCATTATCTAATTGTTTTATTTGTAATCCTAAAAAGAAGTTTAATTCACCTATATGACTCATCTCAAACTCTTTTGTCATTATTTCAGAAAATTCTTTATTCATTTCAAAATTATTTGATCCAAAAATGATATCATCCACGTAGACTTTACTAGTTGAATATCATTTTTATTTCTTTTAATAAAAAGAGTATTATCTACTTTACCTATTTTAAAATTTGATTGTAACAAGTAAGATCTTTGTAACAACCCGTATATTTGTCGATTTTATATTTAAATATTTTATCGTTAGTCGGATGTTAGTTCGAAAAGCTACTTTTTACATACGGTCAAATTAGGACTCGATACCACTCCCATTGAGTTCAAAATGACGTTTGCGATCTTTTTGAGTGTAAACTTCGATATGTTTGGAGATAGTGAAATTTTCGACACTTTTTCCCGCCTTTGACTTTGGTTTGGACTGCACCCCTTTAGTTCAGACCAACCCTCTTCCTCACTTTATCAAAACAATTCAAGCTTTGTCAAAAATGGTGGTGGGAAGTGGAAATTAAAACTCCAAACTCAAATTCTATTGCAAATCCGAGATTCAACTCCAAATTCAAGAAGAAGATAGTGGATTCAAGCTTTGGATTGCTTCTCCTTGCTTTCAATCTCCATCTTCATCCATTTTAGTGAAAAGGTGAGATTTTTATCTCACACTCTTGCTTATAACTACCTTGGACTGTTGGGAATGGTTCCCTATCACTTTATCATGCTCATTTGTATTTGGTTTGGATTGAATTGGCGAAAAACTCCAATTTTTAGCATTTTTGGTGAGTTCAATCCCTTAGGTCATTCTGCCCAGGTTAAGTCGTCCAGGCTGCTAGCTCACGCACGTTGAAAAGTCACCGCCTTCTTAGGTCGTTCACGAGTTAAAGGCTTAGGTCGTTCACGAGTTAAAGGCTTAGGTCGTTCACGAGTTAAAGGCTTAGGTCGTTCGTGAGTTAAAGGCTTAGGTCGTTCGTGAGTTAAAGGCTTAGGTCGTTCACGAGTTAAAGGCTTAGGTCGTTCACGAGTTAACTCCTTGGGTCGTTTAAGGCTTAGGTCTTAGGTCGTTTGGCTTAATCACTCACCGTACTGTTAGGTCGTAAGACCTTTTTCCTTAGGTTGTAAGACCTTAGGTCATGCACCTTTAGGTCGCGAACTTCTTTAGGTCGCCTGACCTTGTTTCCTGTTAGGTCGCATGACCCTATTTTCGATCTTAGGTCGTTTCATCTTAGGTCGCTGGACCATAAGTCGCTCGCCACTTCTTTTCCATAAGTCCCTCGCGAGTCAAGTGTTAGGTCGTCTCCGACCTAACGTCCCTCGTCACTTTAGGTCGTAGCTCGTAAGTCGCTCGACCATTTCCACTAGGTCATCTCCAACCTATCCTCCAGTTAAGTCGTTCGACCCTCTAGGTCATTCGAGTTAGGTCGTTGGACCATTCACCTTAGGTCGCTCGTCTACTAAGTCGACCTAGTTTACCTCGTAAGTCGTCTCCGACCTAAGCCCCTCTAGGTCGCGCCACTTAGGTCGTATCCCTTAGGTCGCGACTCTTTAGGTCGTTAGACCTCATATTGCTTTAGGTCGTAGGCCGCTTGTCTTCACTTAGGTCGAACCCCGTACCCCCCTTCGTAGGGGATCTTATCTGAAAAACATTCAACAGAACTTCTACTTTGATGCATTTTGAGTTGATTTCTTTGGATGTCATTTACGTCTTCGAACGTGAACTTTTGTGACTTATTGGTTCTACAATTAATTTCTGTGGTTTGTCACTTTAAAAACATGAAGGCTTCAATACTAGTAGTAATTCTTCCAAATGATTTCAAACACTATTTTAAAATATAAAGTTCGTTTTCTCAAACCGTTTTCTAACCTACTAGTATATACAAGCCTTTACTTCACTCGAATGAGAAATCGAATTAAACGACTTAGTAAAACAAGTGGTATGAAACGCTTGCGTTCACTTCGTCGGTTAGCTCTTGGACTTGTTCGATTGAACCCCTTTTGTGACAATTTTCTAGTGAAGATCTACAACTTGTTCGTAAATATTTCAGTTAAGCAAGTGGTTATGGGACATGAGGCTAAACTCCTATATTTACTAGCTTGGTGTGGTTGACACTTCCTTATGATCATGACGATCATTTTTGTGATTTAGACTAGCGATTGAGCGATGTCTTTTTGTCGGCGAGGGAGACTAGACCCCGCTTTTGTGATGTTTCGCCATCACATATATGGGGTAGCACCCCATGGTCATCGGGCCATTTCTGTGTGGAAATTTAATGGATAGCTTCCATGAGATAGCTTCTCGTCATGTGTTATACGCGTAGGTGAGCTTTCATGCTCCCATTCATGTGTTAGGCCTCCCCCTATTTATGTGTTTTCTGGATTTCTGGTGTTGATTTCTAGAATTTGTGCTTCACCAATTTCATGATTTTCATTGATATGATATCAGTTTTTGTGCATTGGTGAATTCATGTGTTATGGACTTGTTATGAATACAAGTTTAGGGTATGATACCCTATTTTATCTTTGAGAAGATTCTTGTGATATTGATTAATCTTTTGTTGATTATCATTTACATACTTATAGTAGTATGTCGTGATGGTTGTTACATGTTCATGCCATATTATTTATCCTGTACCTTATCATCTGATATTTATAGCTAGACTGATCCGTTTATTATTTTCTTATAAATAATACTCGGGTCAGACCGAGATGTTACAGGTGCTTCTGCTTGACTTCTCTTCAGGATTATTCTGACTTTTGGCTAACTACATAGATTAGTAGTTTTTGGATGTTCACATTTGAGATATAGACTCTATGTTGTGTACTTATTCTTTTGTATAGCACGTGTTGCTATTCTTTTGTATTATCGTGGATCTTTCTGACCACTACTCTGATGTACACTTTCATGTGTTATACATTTATTCATATCTTCTTCCGCCTTTGTGATATGGATATCTATGACTGATTTATGTTATGATTATTTCTATGTTTGGTTCTGAAGATTATATATAGCCACCGTGTGATAGCTTTGAGTTTGTATCGGTATGTCGGATTTCCTCCTTAAATGATATGCATTCAATTCTATCTGACATATCGGTACTCGCACAAAGAAGTTACATGGATGGTCGCTCCTCCACAGCCTTATTCTCCGTGCTAATTGACAACACTACATCGTAGTGTTCTTGGTTAGCATGGGTATAGAGGTGGGACGTCACAATCTTAGTCTATCATACCAGGCTCTAGGAGCTTGCTTTAGACCATGTAGAGCTTTCTTAAGTTTGTAAACATGATTTGGAAATTTATCATTTTCAAAAAGTGGTGGTTGTTTAACAAATACTTCTTCTTTTACAAAACCATTTAAAAATGCACTTTTAACATCCATTTGAAATAATCTAAAATTATTATGATTTGCGAAAGCAAGTAGAGTCCTAATGGCTTCTAATCTTGCTACAGGGGCAAAGGTTTCATCAAAATCTATTCATTCTTCTTGACAATAACCTTGAGCGCCTAACTGGGCTTTATTTCTAACAACCTCTCCTTGTTCGTTCATTTTATTTTTATAAACCCATTTAGTTCCAATTATTGGTTTATTTTCAGGTCTAGGAACAAGTTCCCAAACATCATTTCTAGTGAATTGATTTAATTCTTCTTGCATAGCCAAAATCCATGAATCATCAGTTGATGCTTCTTCTGGATTTTTGGGTTCTTTAGTTGATATAAAAGCTACATTACTCATTTGACTTAGTTGGTTTCTAGTTTTAACAACAGATTGCATATCTCCAAGTATATTTTTTATAGGGTGATCTTTTAAAAGTTTAATCCTTTTATTCGAATGATTTAATTCATTATTAGTTTTAGTTGACTCTTGGTTTTGAGTGATTAAATCCTCTTCATCATTTATTTCTTCAAAATTTTTGAAATTTTCATCAAATGAAACATGCATTGTTTCTTCGATGGTATTAGTTCTTAAATTAAATACTCTGTATGCTTTACTTCTATTAGAGTATCCGATAAAGATACCTTTGTCGGATTTAGGATCAAATTTATCTAAGTTATCTTTTGTATTTAAAATAAAACATTTACTTCCAAAAATTCTAAAATAAGATACCTTAGGTTTCTTTGAGTAAATAAGTTCATAAGATGTCTTATCAGTTAAAGCTCTAATTAAAATTCTATTTAAAATATAACAGACGGTAGCAATTGCTTCTGCCCAAAAGTACTTTGGTAAATTACTATCAGAAAGCATAGTTCTCGCACACTCTTGAATCGTCCTATTTTTACGTTCTACTACTTGTTTTGTTGTGGAGTTCTTGGAAATGAAAAATTATGAATTATTCCCTTTTTATTACAAATTCTTCAAACTTTTCATTTTCAAATTCACCACCGTGATCACTACGGATGGTTATAATTTTTTGAGAAAATTGATTTTGAACCCTTTTTGAAAAATTCTTAAAATATTCAAAAGTATCACTTTTATGTTTTAAAAATATTGTCCATGTAAATCTAGAATAATCATCTACAATTACAAAAACGTATTTACTATTATTTATTGACTGAATTTGAGATGGATCAAATAAATCAAGATGAAGTAATTCAAGAGGTTTTGAAGTTGAAATCATATCTTTTAATTTAAAGGAACTTTTTCTAAGTTTTCCTAGTTGACATGCATCACATAGACTATCTACTTTAAAATTCATTTTAGGGAGGCCTCTTACTAGATCATGTTTTGACAGTCTAGATAAGAGTTTGAAATTCAAATGCCCATATCTCTTATGCCAAATCCAAGGGTCACTTGCATTTGCCAAAAGACACAAGTTATCATTTGAAATTTTAATACTAAGAATATAAATATTCTTTTTCCTAATTCCCTCAAATATTATGGTTGAATTATCATCTTCAATGTGACACTTATCTTTTTCAAATTTAATTTTATATCCTTTATCGCATAGTTGACTTATACTTAGCAGATTGTGTTTCAAATTCTTAACTAGCAAAACATTTGTAAAATTAGGAGTTTCAGAGTTATCGACTTCGCCGATGCCGATCACATAACCTTTTAAATTGTCTCCAAAGTTAACCAGTCCTCCATCTTTGTATATTATATCATTCAGCATATCTGGATTCCCAGTCATGTGTCTCGAACATCCACTATCGAGTATCCATTTGTTCTTTTTGATCTCTACAGTTTGTTTGTTCTGGATTGATTCCTTAACTCCCATAAAGCATGATTCCTGCACATCAAACAATCTTAGTAGACAACTTGTATTTGAATATTGATTATATGCAGACTCAAGAGACAATGATGATCTGAATATTTCTAAACATGTATTAACAGATTTCTTAAACATAGCCATTTTAAAAAAAACTTTTTCAAAAATCAGATTATGAAACTTTTGAAAACCTTGCTCTGATACCAAATGTGAGGAATGCAGAATATGGATCTTAAGGCTAGGAATAACACTAGAGGGGGGGGGGTTAATAGTGTTTATAAGAAATTACTAAATCTTTTTGAGTTATTGTTGATTTGTATGCAAATGTATGTAATATTCAGACATAGATATAATCACAGAAACAAACACAGATGCAGAAATTAAGTAAATGCAGTAAAGGAAAGAACACACCGGATTTATACTGGTTCGGAGTTACCCTACATCCAGTCCCGCACAACTAAGTACGAATTTCCTTTCAAAAGAAATTCAACAATCACAACCCTCAGTTTTAAGGCTACGAGGTACACCCTCCAGAATCACAATCCTCTAGGTAGAGATACTTGATTTTCGGGCAACAAGTTCACCCAATTGATTTCTCAAGGCTACAATCACACCTTTTCTCACTTGATTGATTTCCAAGGCTACAGTCACACCTTTTCTCGCTAGATAGATTACAAAGAAGCCTATAACTCTGAATAGCACTTGGATCTTGTTAAGATAGTGATAGAGAATCAAACCAGAGATAATCTAGTTAGATTCACTGTTGATTTCGGAAGAGTAATGATAGAATTTTGAATAAGAAAATGTGGAAGAAGAAGAGAAGTGAAAAACCAGAAAATCTGATATAAAATTCATTGAAACCAACCCCTATTTATAGAAGAACAATAACCATGTCCATTCGTGAAAGGTTATGGCGAATAGACACTTCTTTTGAAATTCAATTTTGAATCTAACTGTCACTATGTCGACATGGGGTACTAGGGCATTGTTAACGTAAAAATCAAACGCTAACACCCCGGTTTGAGTATTAGTAAAGTGAAAGCACCACCCGTTGGTACGGGAACTAAAACAAGTAGATAATTGCAGAAAAGGTAAAGAGACAGCAGTTTTATAGTGGTTCGGCTCAAAATCAAGCCTACGTCCACTTTATCTTCTTTATCACAAGTTCGATTACAAGTTTTTACAAGAATTCCTTCGATTATTCAACAATCGATACAAGTAATCAACACTTTAATGCAAAAGAGATTCTGGAATCCATCTTGAATGTAGTTGATCTTCTCTTTTGGTAGTTTGGAATGTTTTTGGTAATAGAGGTGTTGTAGAAGTCGTGAATGCAGCAGAGTTTCGACGCTTCAAAGTCTCAAAAAAAGTCCCCAATCAATGTGGAGTAGGCGGGGTATTTATAGGGAAATTCTGGTGATAGGTCGTAGGTCGTTGGGTTTTAGGTCGTGAGCGACCTAAGGATCTTCTCGAGTTAGCTTAAGTCGTTGGCGACTTAGTGGAGCCATTTTGGGTGAGATACTAGGTGTGAGCGACCTAATGCAGTGAACTTAGAAGTTATCTCGGCAGGATTTAGGTCGTGAGCAACCTAACAGAGGAGATAGTCGTGTGGCTTTACCCCAGAACATGCTAAGTCGTTCCCTTTCCCTGGAGTCGCTAGGTCGCTAAGTCGTTAGGTCGCTTTCTGGAGTTATCTTGCTGCTGCTTTAACTTGTTAGGTCGTTGGGTCGCTTTAACTCATTAAGTCATAAGTCGTAAGTCGCTAAGTCGCTAAGTCATGGAAAAGAGGTGTTAACAGGCATGTCGACATCCCAAAGGAAATTTTGATGATTTGTTTTTCTTTGAAAATAACCTTTATCTCATATTAAAACTATTTTAAACTTTATAAATATACTTGACTATAGATAAAATACATAGATAAATATAGAGAATAATATATATAAATTTTTACTATAAGTTTATATTTAAATCTAAGTATAAAGATAGTTTAAAACAAATGAAGTTTAAAAACAAGTGTTTAATAAAAACAAAAACAAAGAATATTTTAAGGCTAAAATATCTTTTTGAAAACCATTTGAAAAGATAATTTTTAAGGCTAAAACATTTTGAAAAGCAGTTTTGAAAATCATTCTGAAGTAGTTTTGAAAATCATTTTGAAGTAGTTTTGCAAGCTTCTTCCTGCAGAATATCTCATCATATCAGGACTCGAGAACTTGTACAAAACCATGATGTTCGTGGGTTTGTAAGCCACTTGTCGTAGGTTTGTAAGCTACTTGTCGTGGGTTTGTAAGCCACTAAAAAGGTAGAAATGGGTTCCATCCCGAAAGAAAAATGGAGTGAAGATTTCGGTGCTATTATGAAGTTTTAACATAATTCTAGACTCAATACTTATCTTGAAATATTGAACTCTTGATATTCTTGATACTCATGAGTCTTCAATCTTGATATCTTGAATCTCTATACTGTACAGTCTTCATTCTTGGTACATGCATGGTTAAATCCTGCATATACATATATATATATATATATCTAAACTATAATGTTAACTATAATGTTAGTATTTATATTTTATAATCTTATTCTAAGGTTGTTGTCATCAAAACCATCATCTCAAGAAATAACATAAATTAGTTTTATATAAATTTTCTTTCAGATCAAAATGAGGAGAGAAAGAGAATGGGGAAGGGAGAAAGGTAAATGGAGGTGAATGGCTTCAACAACAAGGAAGATGATATATTATGTATTTCATATATAAACTAGAGTTGGAGCAAACGAAGGGACAGAAGAGAAAACGAACCACCAATAGAAATGAACCAACAAAATAAATATCAATCAATGGAATGGTGAATTTCATGCGTTGTCTTCAAGGAAAATTAAAACAGAAGACTATTGGAATTACACGGTGGTATATGAATGGACAATGAGAAACCAAAAGTTTAAAATATATACTAATACGACGAATCCTATCGTAGATTTCATCGCACACCGGACCTCGAAATGCACAATTGAATATACCGCAGAGGTCAGTACGACGAAATGATCAAAACGACATACAAATATCAGTGGTGCGATCATCGTATCAAAAGTCGATAATCGGTACCGAAAATGCTGCTAATTTGCCAAAAATAAGATGAACGGAGCATTAGAAGTCCAAATTTGAAGAAACAAAATATAACGTCTCACTCAGGAGATGGTTTACAAATTTTCTATATAAAAATATTCAGGTTTGGAAAAGATTTATTATCATCAATTATTAACTGATATAAATTTAAATAAAACTACACAAGAAAAATAAACTTCCATATTATCTGATGGAAATTAACCATTTACTATATTTAAGTAGACGTATTCCAAATATTAAATTTTTATTTCCAAATATTATTATTTAAAATTTCACAAAATTTCAGTAAATTACGTTATTAAAACTGTTAAAATTTATAGGTCGTTACACTCTCCCCCACTCAAAACTTTTCGTCCCCGAAAAGGAACGAGGTAGAAGAATAGAAACAACCAAAAGAAAAATAGATTGAAAGACATGGATAGACAATTAATTTAAAACTATATAAATTTCAATTTAAATTAATTAATATTCAAAAAATTTGTTAAACCCATTTATTATATCCATAAATAGTCATTTATAAACTTAGCAAATCAAAATATTTCCATCTATATAATATCTTTATATTATATATTCAAAGAAACTTATATAAATTTTACTTAAAATATTCATTTGAAAACTTCATTTGCAAATCAATTATCTTCAATACTTTAGTACTTTTCACAACTCATTTGTAAAATTTCTTGCTTTCTTTATAAATACCATTTATATGTTTAAATAACACCTTTATAAATGTATGTAAACTATTTGGAAACAATTATTTACACCATTACTTATTTTTACGAAGAAGCTATTGAAAACATTAAATCCATAATTCATAAATTTATAAATTTTATCTCAAGGTACTTTTCAAATATTATTAATAAATCAATAATCATTTACTTTAAATATGTTTTATTTAATTAATAACTTCTAAAATATTTATAACCCTAGTACATTTACTATTAAACCATGTAGTATATAAATAAACAATATTTTAAAAGGATATATTCAAAAAGGAAAAGAAGGTAGATTCGGAAAAACAGAATATAGGTGAATAAATAAAGCTGAGCAAATAAGGTAGATTCAAAAAAATAGTATCAGGCACGAATAATTAATTTAGAACCATAAGAATTTCAATTTCAAATATTAATACAGAATTCCTTTGTTGAAAAATACTTTTGTAATAAAATATCTTTATATCGAAACAAATTTTCCTTTTGAAAATACTTTTATAACTCGATGTCTCAACAAGTTTATCCTCGTTCTTGCAGACTCTGGCCATGCGTTGATCAGGCGCAAAGCTAGAATTCTCCAAGTACATATAGGCCTGTTTCAACATCCATTGAAAATACTGGAAAAACCTTCAAAACTGATATGGAAAGTACAATCCAAACAAATCAACCGAATCGAATCATGGATCGCAGATACACAATGGTTATGCCTGGATCCCCCAGGAAACATCCGTACCTGTAAGCCATCACGGTCTTGCGAATTTCGCCATGATAACCAAAACTGTAGACCGCGGATACACAATGGTTACGCCTGGATCCCCCAGTAAACATTCGTACCCTTTAAGCAATCTCTGCCTTGTGGATTACGCTACTAACACGACCATAGATCGCAGATACACAATGGTTATGCCTGGATCCCCTAGGAATCATCCATACCCGTAAGCCGTCACTGCTCTGCGAATTACGCTATGCAGTCGAGTTCGTAAGACCATGGGTAACGCCATGGAATTCGATGGACACTCGAGTATCATATCCGAAAAACCCAAATCAGAGAGAATAATATCGATAGAATGAATCCTAAATGTGGCCACAATTAGGATATCAAGCAGAAGGCACTTTCATATCTTTACTTCGAAAATATGTATCATATAGTACCTTTTCAAATCAATTTCAAATATCATACTTATATAAATTCCATTATATATAAGATTTCATTTTCAAATCGAATACTTTCCAAAATCAAAAGTATATCAAATTACACTTATATAGACTTTGATTATATAAGATTTCACTTTTCAAATTGAGTACCTTTGCTAATCAATAGTTTTCAAATCAACTTCATACTTATACAAATCAATTTTATATACGTTCGATAACTCCCAAATCAAGTATTTAGTCAAATACGATTCTCAATTTCAATTTGTTTCAATATCAGTTCAGTTTCAAAATCATATGCGATTTTACCTAATTATTTCTTCCAAATTAAATATCTTCAGTTGCAAAGTTTCCAAAATAATAGGTTTAGAAAATAATACTAGTTTCCAAATCAAAAGAATTTAAGTCAAACAAATTCATTTCCAAAATCATCATATAAATACTGAGTTTTAAATTCCAATCTATTTTCGAAACCAAATATTTTCTCAAAATCAATTATACCCAAAATGATTATCAAGTTTATAACCATCCCTTTAAACCTTTAAACTATTTATTTCTATTTGAAAGATCTAATTTACCTTTTGAAAATTATTATTCTATATATATATAGGTTTACAAAAGATGTTACTAAGAACATTTAAAACTAAATTTTATTCAAAACATTTCAAAACTAAATTCCATATTAGTATAGTTCAAAATGGTCTTATTCATTTACTTAACAAAACAGTTTCAAATTTATTTAATCATATTACTTCATATTTAAACATACAAGACTAAACTTATATACTTTATCAAATAATTTATACTTTCCGGAATTACTAAGCTTTGAAAAAAATTAAACCTTGATTTGGAAGTGTTCGAACATTCAAAATAGTCGGAGAAATATAATTTCCAATCCAAGAGTTAGAAATCAGCAACAAATCAGTAAATCAATTTCAAAAAATAGGGTTATACCAAATCAAATCCGAAACTCGAGGACTGAACACCGGGCTTACTTCAAATCATTTCAAATATATATACATATATCTTTCAAATATCAAATCATACTTCGGAATTTGAAATCAAAATTGGTTTCACAAAATCAATCGCATAGCACAGCTACTAAAGTGGCCTCTCCCCCACTCTGAAACTCGAAAATCAATGTCGATGATGCGTGCACTCATCACCAAAATTATTTTCCAGCGACATAAGTGAGTTCTGGACTTAAATTTTCTTGAAAACTTCTTTGAAATTTTTACAAAATCATTTGAACTCCTTTGAAGTAATTTGAAACGTTTCTTATTCGGAAAATACTTTCAAATCGTATTATTATATATTTTCAAAATCTTAAAACCAATTTTCAAAATGCCGGAGTCCAATCTCTCAAATTTCAAATTCAAAACCCTTTAGTTATAAATCATTTTTATATAAATCAATTTCTTATATAATTGTCAAAATTTCAAGTCCTTTTGAAACTTCAAATTCTCATTTTTAAAAGGTATATAATCCTTATCGAAAACATTTTCACTTTTATATATAGAATAAAATCATACTTATCAAAATAATAATTTTGATATATACAACAATCTCTAAAATACAACAAACAAGATTTTTCAAAGGATGATTTAAGAATGAATTTCAAAACAAAGACAGAGATTCAAATTAGAGGAACTCAAATCACATAGAATTCTGATTCGAAGATAGGCTCGGATGAAGATAAGGTAATTAAATTACCAAATTGAAGATGGATATACTTATCCAAATCGCGGGCGACCATAACCGGGTCAACCGTGACTTCAGGAATATAATCGATGCGGAAATCTAAGGCAAATCGACATTCGATTGCTAGAGATAGAATTCAACATAGCAAGAGATAGCAACATCTAAACCGAGGGTATAGAAATCTCCGGTGAATCAATGCCAATTGTAAAGGAGTTTCACACCTTTACAAATCATTCAAAGATTGGCGGGATCGCCAATTTTTATAGAGATCATTCGAAGTGAGTTATGGGATGCTCCATAATCAAAAGAATACGAATAGGGGAAGGCAAGAATGGATTTTGGAATCGAGGGGAATGTTCCAAAATTTAAAGGAAACTGAATCGAAGAGGAAGAGATTCAAGCTTGAACGAAAGCGATTCTGTAATTAAATTTTACAACATACGCTAAGGTTTGCCTAAAACCATAGCTCCGATAACAACTGTAACGACCCGATATTTTCAACCATTTGCATCCGCACATGTCGGACTTGAATTGCTCAAAATATCAGATTGTTAATTTATATTAAAACTCAGCATATACAGTAAATAAAATAATCACAGAATCACAGACACAGAATATTACAACAGAATGCAACGGAATAGATTAATAAATAGTAGTTCATGAAGCTACTATATAAACAACAGAGTTTGAAATAGAATACAACAGAATATCTCGAATACCGACTGATGACATCTCTGAGCAAATCAACTGGAAAATCTGAAAGCTGAATGTGATGACCCGAAATTTTGGATATTTGAAATGGGAATATTTAATTGATTTTAAATATTCAAAAGGGCAATTTTGACTTGAATTTCAAATACCACTATTTATTGGATAATTTAATTATTTGAATTTAATAATTGGAAGTTGGATAAAATATTGAATCTTGATTTTTAAGCCTGTTAAAAATAATTTGAAGGCTCATAAAATTCATATTGATAATATTGAGGGTGATAGAACTTTTAAAATTTGAATTTAAAATTGTTTTTTCGGTTTTAAAAATATATCGTTTAAATTGATATTTAAAAATAGCCTTCCAAGGCACAGTCTTGGAATCTAACGAAATCAGTTCCGTTGGATCCATAATAGTGTATTATTATCGGATTTCAATTTTCGTAGTGTTTGGAGTTGTCGTATGATCGTACGGTATATAAACGCGCTGAAATCTATATCGAAAATTTAATATATTAACTGGGTCCAAAAGGCTATCTTCCCCATACGATCGAATTAAGACTCGAAACCTTTTCTATTGCGTTCGAAATAGGCGTATAACATTATAAATGCCTAGCAGCATGCCTCGATAGGAGTTCGAAAATTAAAGTTGCATTTATCGAGATAATTTGAATTTGAATTTAAATTAAATATATATATTTATATATATACACCAGTCAGCCTTCAGCTGAAATTATTTCACATCGTAACTTTTTCCTTTCATTTCGAAATCATTGTTGCAAGCTGGTTCAAGCACGTTTCCATCTTTTCATGTTCCCCCCATTTTCTTTGATAAGAATGTAAACGATTTTAAGATTTGAAACCAGAGCAAATAAGAAAAAAATAAATAGCCACTTCTCTTGAATCCTCCTTTCCTTCTACTTAATTCACCAAAGCAAATCAATGGCCGAACAAACAAAATCCTTTTTCCCTTTCCATTCGAAATGAAATTCGAATTCGTTCGAATCCAAACGAAAGAAAGAATGAAATTCGCGAGCCCTATTTTCCCAAATCCAAAAATATTAAATGGAGAGAGGCACGTTCGTCTGTGTAGGGGGAACCGAGCATGACATCGAAGGAGGGGGGGGTCACGCGAAGTCGAGATGCGAGGACGCACGAGGCGGCGCCGTGGGATATCGAACTGTGTGCCGCGAGGAGGCGCTCTGGTGGATGGCTCGCCTGGGCACGATGTCGAGATGGAAGGACTCAGCGTTGTGGGTTCTCGTACGACAGTGGGAGGAGTGCGGCGATGTTGGTCTCAGGTCAACGGTAGTGAGGTATTCTCAATTTTTATTTTATTTTCAATTAAACTTAATTTATGAACATACATATTCAATGAGGATATACATATAAGTTTCGTAAACATATACATATAAATTTTGAAATAGAGGAAGAAAATAAAATCTTAATAACTCATAGTAATGTCAAGTTTTATATATATATGCAGTGACTAAAAATGTATGTATATATGCAGATTTTATATATTTACAGAAAACAGAAAGATTATTATATATAGATAAAGTTTTGGAAGATAGGAATTTACATAAAGATTTGATTTTTAGAACCCATGTGGATTATTTTTATAAATATACTTATGTAGTTTCTGAATGAGAAATAATATATATATATATATATATATATATATATTCATTTTAAACCTACTAGTTTATTTTTAAATGAGGTATTATAGTGATTAACTTGTTTAATAAACTTATTTAATTATTTTTAGTTACTAAAGATAACTTATCAAAAGAAAATTAGTTTGAAATTAAATTATTGAATAAAATAAAATTACTAAGTGGAAATTGATTTGTCTAATTGTTTCAAATATTAATTAACTGTATAATGTTTATACAAGGTCAAAAATCGTGAAAACAAGCCGGGATGGAAATGGATTGCAAAACAAAAAAAACAAATGTGAGATCTTCTCACTCAATCGTATTGCCTAGTTTAATTTAAATAGTTAAATTTAAATTATTGGTTGAATGATTGAATTGACTGGATGTGATATTATATATATATATATATATATATATTGGAGTGATTGATATTCCCGCATTATATAGCGAATGAGACCCTATGCGCCCTGCATAATAGCGGATGACCCTTTATACCGCGATATCCCCCTCGAAGTGGGATTGGTATTATTATATTGTGCTAACATCTATAGATGTAGAAAACATGTTGGAGGGATCCAACTGGATTCCTCAAAATATTGGAATTTGATTTCATAATCCGTGATATGACTTATTGATTTAACTGTAATAGATTATATTGATTATATGGGAATTGGAAATATTGAATGCTATGGGTTGACTGTATATTTTTGGTATATTGAGTTACCAAAAATATAAAGATTTGATTTTGAAGGGATTAAAAATAGAATTCTTAAGTAAAATAATTTTAGCTAATTTGGATAAATTTAAAGAATGAATTGGAAAAGGATAAAAGTTGGTTTTTAAATTCTAATAAATAAATTCCAAGTATGGAAAGGAGATTTTTGAATAAATGGGAATAAATGGATTATTAAACTTAAGTGAAATTATTTAAAGGAATAAAGGATTTATTTTTAGATTCAAGGTTTTAAAATAGTAGAGAGTGATAAAGGAGAATTTTGGGAAAAAGTATAAAATTGGTATTTTCAGTTTAAATAAGATTTTAAATCATAATAAAGGAATAAAATCTGAATTTAATGGGTTTTGAAATAAAATTGAGCAGGTAAAGGAATTTATTTTAAACTGGAGTAAATTTTGGAAATCGATTTGAAATTTGATTAAGTGTTTAAAACTATGATATAAAGGAGGATGATACTATGAAATTTATAAACTGGGTTTATAAAGTGAAATAAGATATCAGTGGATATTTGGAAGTATAAATTCATGGTGGGAATTTATAAAGGAATGGGTAATTTGTTTAAAAATAAATAGTGGCTTATTTTTAAAGGTGTGGAAAGAAAAGTGTATTTCCCTAAAAAGCCAAGTATATTTTCAAAGAAAGGTTTCCAAGTATAAGTTAGAGGTTTTAAAGTGATTTTAAAGAATGTTTTAGAAAGAAACTATTATTTAATGGTTTTAAAAAATTTAAAAGTAAATATTTATTAAGTTAATTATATAAGAAAATTACTTGAAAGGTTTGACTAGTATTATGATTTTAAAGATAATTATTTAATATTTATACCTTATAGAATAACTTTTATATTAAAATTAGTTTTGGCTTAAGTTTTACATGAGAAATTAGTATCAAATTTCATAACTAGTATTTTAAATAAAGTGTTTTAAGTAGTTTTTTCCTTTTGTGTTTTAAAGTATATATTTTTGGATAAAGTGATTTAAATTATTTTAAAATCTAAAGTATTAAGACTTGGTGATTTTCAGTGGGAATAAAACAATTGGATGGAAATTTATTCTGCAAGAGAAAAGTGATTTGAAACTATTTTCAAAGGGTTGAAGTGTAGAAAATATCATGCGAAGATATTTTGAAATAAATAATTTGGGAAATTATTAAGGCCTGAGGGTTGTTTGTGGATGTTATATGATAGTTAAATAACCGACTATCAATATTGGCCAATGCGCTGATCATTTCGAAGAGACCGGGATCGGGATTAATTTCTCGAAAACCACTTCGATCCGGTTTGAACGTTTTCGTGAGGAAGACAAGAGCTTAGAGTCGAAGATGGAGCAGTGAAGTACAAGGGCTAATCGCTACTAATCCTGAGGGTGATTCCAAAATGGATGTAGCAGGAGTAGTGCTTTCAGTTCCGTTCGGACCGGGAATGGACTTGTATGGACGAATGCTATCAAAACATCGTCAGGGGGACGGTGAGCATTCTAAGTGAATATGTGCTAAAGAGGTAATGCATAGCCTCGAGCCTCATCAACCGGGAATGGCTAAAACAAGGGAGGTGCAGCAAGGCTAAGTGGCTAGCAACCAATTAGGGTAAGGTCATCCCTGTCTAGATGTCCCTTTTTATTCGGATGTGTGGGCGATTGCTGATCCCAACCGCGGGGTGATCTTATTCGGACTATCTAGTATGGGGTAGCTCCGGCCTTGTGTTGCAAGGGATCGGGCGTGATCCTCGATACTCTGATCTAAGCCAGGTACTGTGACGGGCGGTACCCCAGTAGCCCTGCCATTGTATGGAAACCCAATCTCCAATAAGTGCCTTCGGACTTGTTTGTATACCTATTATGCTAGAATTTAATGAATGTAAAATTTTTGGCTATTTGAATAAGTATTTGTACTTAGACACTATTATAATATCAGAGGATTTGATATAAAAATGTTTTGGTTATCGTAAGGTAAAAACCCGACATGTTTATTTGTGGCGTGGTCTTACGAGATACCTTTGATTTTCAAAAGGATTTTGAAAACTTTAATAATTCAATTGAGTGTGTTTTCTCACACTGGTTTTCCAGACTGATTCGGGTGTTATTTATTTATAATGCTCGGGTCAGACCGAGTATTACAGATACATGACAGGATGCTGTGGAGCTCAGGAGACAAGCTGGATGACGAGGCGTATTTCTGTAGATTTATATATTCCGCTGTGTAAGGACAAATTACTAAACTGTCCAGATTTGATGTGATGATTGTGTACTATGATGATTGTAAGTATTATACAGTTATAGATTCTTTTGTATAAAAATCTGTTGTTATATATTATATTTTGTTCCACTACGATTGTGAGATTCTGATGTTGTTTTCTAATTCTTCTTTTACCTTTTTCTTCTTTAACCCTAATGGATTGAATTTCCGACCACTTTGAGTTGAACTGATGGAGAATATTATCGACTCAAAGGGGTACGGATTTGCGGGCCATTACACTGAATCGATAGTTGGATATCCAAGCGAAGCTCCAAACTTCAAAGGTGAGTCTCAAATGTTGTATCACTTAGTCTGACCTGAGTGTAAAGAAAATACAAACACTCGAGTCTGGATCAACATTCATATATCAATAAATCCAACTCAAGTGAAATATCAACTGAAATACAAGTAACTCAAAGGATGTTTGGGATAACCAACCTCTAAGAATCCGTGGAACTAAACGTCATTATAACACCGTGGTCATTTCAAAATAATTTATGCTTCAAAATCAAAATATCATTTCCATTTCAAATATATATTGTAACATCCCACTATTTTGGACCATTCAAATCGACAATAAATCCACACATGTTGGACTTGAATACTTCAAAACAGTGGATTGTCAAGAAAAATTGGAGCAAATAAAATCAAACACAGAATCACAGACACAGAATATCAGAATAACTCGCAGCGGAAATAGAATACCATAGTAGTTCATGAAGCTACTATATACATACTCTCAAAACATATACAAAATCTCATAGTCAAAACAGATACAATAGAAGTCAGGATACATAAGTCAATAATACAGAGACAATACTGAATAGGAAATAACTAGAATAGAAGTCGATGAGCCGATAGACAAATAAGCTCCAACGAATCTCTAGCTCCAGAAGGTGAATCCCAAAGTTGTGATTCTCAGGCTGACCCGAGCGTAAAGTAAAATACAAACACTCGAGTCAGGACATACATACTTATACAATGTAAACCAACTCAAGTGAACTGTAATAGCAATGCACAATAACATAAAGGATGCTTGGGATTGCCCATCCTTTAAGGATCCGTAAACTACCAATTAAGCAGTAATAAACGTTATCATAGAAATAACCATATTAGAGTAAACAATACAAATAATAGTGTTAATGTGACTAGGGTAGCGCAGAGCTGCAGTAATCGCTCACCTCTAGCCACACTCTCAAATCAAAGGTGTGTATCAAAACAATCACAAGGAAATCAAATGGCCCACAAAGAAGTGTACCCATGGTTATAGATTTCAAAATGGTTTATAATTTCGAATTTAAAATCATTCATTTAAACCATTAAAAGTGAAGTCATTATACCTTCAAATCAAATATTAAATTCCCAAAATTTTAACCTTTTCTGAGCTCATTTAAATACTTTAAAACATTGCAATTTTAGCTTTCGCAGCACTTAGGAAATGCTGTGGTAAGTTATATTTGAAAACAATTTATTTCAGCAAAGACAACATTTAAAAACTGCTGTAGTAGTTCAGTTACATTTGAAAATCTCATTTCAGCAAACTGCAGCACTTATCAAGTGCTACTGTAGCTCTTTTACTAGTTTTAGGTCTTAGTTTTTTTATTCAACAACTACAGCACTTACCAAGTGCTGCAGTAGCCCTTAGTTAATTTATCTTTAGTTCATTTGCATCAACCACAGCACTTACAAAGTGCTGCAGTATCATTTACGTCAGATTTTAAGTTAAATTCAAAAACGATAGCATTTCTGAAGTGCTACTAATTCAATTTCCAGATTTATAATAAAATTCCAGAAACAATTAAACTTCAATTTTAGCCATTTTAACTTATAAAAATCATAATTTTCCACTTCAAAAATGTTCATTTAAATACCCTTTAACTTATGATTTTATAAAGAAGAATTTTACAATAAAATATAATTTTCCAATAATTTCACTTATTAAATTCAAGTGTACCATTTTCCCATTCTTTGTATTTTTAACAATTTACTTTAACATTTAAATTTAAATTACCATTAAAAATAAAACTTAGTCTCCATTTTTATTTAATTAACTTAAACTTCCTTTTAAAAATCAAATCACAAATTTCTAAATTAGGTTATGTTTCAAACCACAATTTCCATTCATTTATTTAACATTTTAACTTATAGAAAAATCACTAACCCTTTATTAAATCATTTTAAATTCAATTTAAATCAAATTATCATATTTTTACATTTTAAAATACTTAAAAATTTTCTAGAAAAATATATAGAATAACCGTGGGTCTGTATAATATTTTCTAACCTAAGTCAAGTGATACGGATAATATATCATTTCAATCCGTAATTTACAAAGAAAAATCTGAGTTCTATCATTTCAAACCTGCATTCCCAACTTAAATAGAATAAATAAAAAATCGCTCAGGCCTATCATTTCAGCCCATATTCATTTTTCCCTATTCTAAAGTCCGTTCGGGTATGTATCATTTCAACAAATAGTGATTCTATTCTACAAGGAACTTGTAGTGTGAGAAACAGAAATAAATAAGTAGTATAACAAAAAATAACATATCAGATGATGTTACATGTTTATAACAAAGTTTAACATCATATAATCCATATCACAGGCAGGTATAACATGATATAACAGTTCTACATATTCACTTGTTGTCACTTCACAAATTCTATAAGTATGAATGTCAAGTGTGAAAAACTCACCTTATTAAGCTGGAGTTAACGATTCAAAACACAAAGATAAATTCCAAAAAGCACGATACAACACGATTTAGATTCAAGTAGAGAGCCAAGATATTGATCTTGTATACAACAATAAAAAAAGCAATATACATATATCGGCTCTGGTTTGCTATAGGTCAGGTGATGTGGTGAAAGGATGGCCAGATATGGTGGTAGCAGGTGGTGGTGGTTCTAAGTTGATGGTCGTGGCTAGAAATGAAGGGGAAGGTGAACTATAGGCTCGGCTATGTAGTTTTTTGGAGTTTAGGCAAAGTTTTTATGGTGGAAGTTCATATGGTGGTCACGGCCTGGTCTGGACAGAGCGGAGGAGTGGTTGTAGCCGTGGATGATGGGGAGGAGATGATGATGGTGGTCGGTGAAGAAGTGGAGGGCTTATGGCCGAGCAATACTAGAGTGAGGAGCAAGGCAAAAATCAATAAAAATGAAGAGAAAAGAGGAGATGGAAGCCATGACTTACAATTTTATTTTCAGAAATGATGTTAGCCGTGAGAATGAAGTGAATGGGAAGTTTTTCACGTGAAAAAGCAAAAGGAAATGCACGGCTAAAACTTAGAAAATGAAAGGTCACGACAATGAAAAGACTAGAAATTGAAAAGTCACAAGTTTAAAAGCTTTTTCTCTTTGAATTTCCAATTCATTTTAATTCAATATAAACAAATAAAAAATCAAGTAAATAAAATAAAAGTCAAAACAAAATAAAGTGGAAGTGGAAATAAATAATTTGTCTTAGGAAAATAAGAAAATAAATAAAGAAATTAGTTTAATTTATTGAAACTAGAATTTAAAATTGTGAACAAAATACAACTAATATAGAAAAATTCCAAACACAACAAAATTCACACAATTTAATTCAAAACCCAAAACAAAATAAAAGATGGCAAATAAAATAGAAAATGAATAATAAACATGCAGATAAAATTCTGTGTGTAAAATGCTGAATTTATCAAATTTTAAAAGGTTTAAAACAGAATTCGACGAAACGAAAAGCAGAACCGATATCAGAACCAATTACTGTTTCAAAGAAAAAGATTAAAAATTTAAAAATTTCAATTTATAAGTCATAGTTTGACAAAATATAACATTTTTAGAAAAATCAATATTTAATTGTATTTGGAAAAATAAAATAGAAACAAAAATCCAAAAAATTCAAAACTTCAATTAAAAATTATTTAAAAATCAGAGTTTCAAAATAAAAATTAGTTTAAAAATATCTATTAAAATTATGGGTTGTCACACTCTCCCCCACTCAAAGCTTTTTATCCCCGAAAAGGAAGAAGGTAGGAGCATAAGAATAGCTAGAAGGGAAAATAGGAGGATATGAATAGTGTGATAACCCGGATTTCTGGACATCCGATAAATTGATAATTAACTGGATTGAATTAGTAAAATGCTAGTTTATATGTGAACAAATAAAATTCTAGTAGTTAAAAATATCTGGATTATATATAAATGGATTTGAGTTATAATAAATGTTGGATTATAAATATCTGAAAATAATAACTCTTATAGTAAATCAATAAATAAATAAATATATATATATATATATAAATAGATATATGCAAACTCTATAATAATGAAAATCTTAAGTATATACATATACAAATCCATTGTGAATATATAATATTAATATAATAATTTAACAATAATAATTTGATAACTTTCTTTATAATATTAAAATATTTTCTAAATACATTGTGAATAGGAAGTTTTGAATATAATAGTTTTTCAAAAGCTATTTAAGGTTAAATTCTATATTTTCAAACATAAGATAAATATTTATTTTTAGTATGTGATAGCTTAAATAAGATTGAATAAAGGTTTAAATATATATGGTTTGTATGTATAAATAAAAAGGAAATATATTTAAAACATAAAGTACATGCAAAAATACAAGTGTAGAAAGATTATAACATGAAAAACATTTGTAAAATATCTATAACTTGCATAGACATGCGTAAATTTACTTTTTACAAGTGGCATACTTGTTCTCTTTCAAGATTTAATTATATCAATAAGAATAAATTAAGAAACCGGCTTCACTTCCAAATTTCTTTTATCTTCTCATAAACCTGTAAACTGAAAAAAAAAAAATCAAAAGAAGATCAAATGGAGATGAAAAACAAAAGCATACGGTAAAGTCTGGCAGCAAATTCAAGTTCAAATACAACTCGATATCAAGATCAACTAAATAATTATCAAGCAGCAGTTCATAATCAAGCAACTTTCAGATTTCAAAGTAAAACCTACTCTGTTCAAAACAAAAGAGGTGAGTAACACTTTTCTAAAAACTTAAGTATATGATATCTGTCTGCATGCTATAAATTCTTGAATTTATGATGTAATATGCCTGCTTGTTGTTTAATATGAATTGTATGTATATATGTTGGTATTGTTGTATGCATGTCTGATATAAACCCTGTATAGCTTCCAGTTTTGAAACTTCTCAAGTTTTCTTTATCTAAAATTAGCAAACCCTTAACCTTATACACATTTTGGTTTGCATGCAATTAGTATTAATGAATGTTTGTGAATAAGTTTGCATATGTTATAAATAGTGTCTGAATGTTGATAGGAATGTATTGTGCATGTCTAGGAAATAGATACAAGTATCTCTGTTTCAAAGATTTACAGGATGCAAACCTGTTTAAAAAGCATATCCTCATCTTACAATCAATTATAGACTTTGAAGTCTAAACAAAACCTATTCGAAATTGCAAGATCAAAATTTTAAAAATAGTTTCAAGCAAAAACATTAAGTGGATATTTTGAAAATGGAAAATTACAGTGAAAGCTTTGAAAACTATAAAATTCAAATATCATAATTGTTAGATTCACTGATATAATTTTGATACCCATTACAAATCATGATTTTTAAAGGTAAAATCAAAATTTTTAATCAAGTGATTTGTGAGATTTCTCGAGATGAACAGAATATGGATTTCTGTTGATTTCTGGTGATCGCGAGATGAATTGAGGTCGTGGTTAAGGTTGGAGGATGGTAGATGGTCAGGCATCATTGGAAAAATGATGAGGCATTTTTCAATTCGCCGTGGTAGGTTGGCGAAGGTGATTTAGGGTTTAAGGCACAGTTTTGTTGAGGTTGTGCTCGAGACAAAATTCATAATCTATGGTGAATCGGTCAAGACCAGGGTTGGTGGAATCGAAGCAGGGATCGTTGATGGAGAACTGATCGTGATGGTGAGGCTTCCGATGGTCTCGATCGACGAGGCGAATTGAAATTGTGATCGTAGTCTGGTTCCAGGTGAGGATCGTGATACTCGATTTCGATGGTGATGCTTGTTCATGGTTCTGGTGATTGGGATCGTGGATGGTGGTCGTAGACGATATGTCGGCAATATCATCGATGGTCAGAGGCGATCGTTTCGCCTGTGCATGTGCACAAGTATCAGCAGTGGCTTTTGTTTTGAGTTAGAGAAGAACAGGCGTTCTCGAAGTAGATGGTGGGATGACTCGAAGTCATACTCAAAGAAATGGGGACTTGGCTCGGGAATTCGAAGGGAGACTCGTATGGGATAAACTGTTTTTAAAAATCAAACATAACAAAGTTTTAAGTAAAGGGGAAGGGAAACTCGAAGGAGTACTCGGGAATATTGGGTTTTTACTCGGAAGATTTTGATATTTAGCTCGGGTAGATTATAAGGTTTATTAAATAAAGTCTAAGTTAATTTGTTATGATAATTAATTATAAGGATTATTAAATAAAGATTTTTGTTTTTAATGGTAATTAGATAAATGATTTATCTTTTAATAAATTAAGTTTTAAGTAATTAAAGAGTTAATTAATTAATGTAAGTAATTAAAGGATTAAGCTGTTGAGGGTTAATTAATCTAATTAATAATTAAAGGTTAAATTAATTAAAAATCAAGGTGAATTAATAGAGGTAAATTATTTAAAGTAATTAAAGATTAATTACTTAGTGTAATTAATAAAAGGATTAATTAATTAAAGAAATTAATTAAGGGTTAGTTAATTAATGAGTGTGATTAATTAAAGGATAAATAAATTAACGTAAGTAATTATAAGATAATTAATTTGAGCAGTTAATTAAGGTTAATGAAATTATTAAGGATGAGTAAAGGATTTGTGTAATTAATTTAGAGTTAATTACTTAATATAATTAAAGGATAATCAATCAAAGGTGATTAATTAAGATGAAATTAATCGGTTTGAAATTAATAAATGTTAAGTAAAGGTAATCTAAGTAATTAAAGATTAGTAATTAATTTAATTAGGGATGAATTAAATTAATTTTGGAAGTGATCAATCTTGCTTATGAATGATTGAATGATGTAAATGCCTTGAATTGGTTGATATGTATGATATGAAATGTTTGTGATATGATATAGATGGACAATGAAAATGTAGTTATTTATCAATGATAAATTGCTATGTATAAGTGACATCCTATTTAATGTTGAATTGTATTTCACTTGAATAACTTGGTTTAGATATGACATTGAATTCGAAGAAGACCGGGGTCGGGTATCAGTAAATACCCGAAACCACTTCGATTCTGTATAAATGTGAATTTGAAAGTAAACAGGCTGGAATGAAATAAGCTATGTATCATGGATATTTAAAACTGATAACGATTCTTGGATATTGTTTTGAGATAAATGAATTGACTTAAATAAGATTAGAACTCGTAGAAAAGTACGAGTTACCCTGGTAATTCACTTAAGTTATATAGCTGGGTATTTCATATTATGGGTTTACTCACGCTGGTTTCCAGCCTGACCCGGGTGTTACTTTGTGGTAATACTCGGGTCAGACCGAGTATTACAGATTTCAGGTAAGGACGTTCTGGAGCTCAAGAGGCGAGCTGGATGGCAGGAACGTATGGAGTATATTCCGTTGTGATATATTATAGTTGTCTGAGACATGTTAATTCTAACTGTCTAGTACATTTGTAAATGTTGTAACTCTGATGTATTAAAATGTAATTAACAAATACAGTTTTCCTTGTATAACTGATATTATTATTCGTTATTATATTTAATCCGCTGCGAATGTGAGATGTTGTGTTCTCTGTTCTTCTTTCTTCTTTCTGTTTCTTCCTTCTATCTCTTTCTTTTTCTTCTAACTATCTGGAATTTTCGGGTTCGAAAATTCCGGGTCGTTACACTTGGTATCAGAGCATAAGGTTAAGCGAGAACCTTGGCTCTGTTGGGATTACTCGTTAAGGATAGGGTCAATGGTACCCTAGAACGAGTTGAGTGTATATATATATATATGAGAGCGTAATTGTTATTTCCTTATATAAGGATTTTAAATGATTTTATATAAGAATATATTTTGATATATAAATGATATTTCTTTCTAATAAATATTAAGGTAATTGGTTGTTAAAATATTGAAATTAAAATTAAGTGGTAATAGAAATACAACCAAATTTAAATTGAATAAAGATAAGTTTGAAATGAATCCAAACTGAAATTAAAATCTCGAATTTATAGTAGTGTTATCAGAATAAAGATAATAATGAAATGTTGTTAATAATTAAGAAAAATGAAATGTTTTAGGGAAATAAACTTTTAGGTAAGTAGGACTTATGAATTGGAATTAAAGATAATTTGAAATTGTGAAAATTTAAATCTAAATCCAGAAAACTTGAAATTGTTTTAAAGAAGTTTGTTTTGAATTAAAACCAAAGGTGGTTTAAAAATTTAAAGTATAACTTGGTGTGTAAAGAAAATATATATATGAGGATATACATAATATCAAAGATGCTTTGAAATAACTCTAAGTGTTGAGTTTTAAATTTTTCCTGGAAATGTGATGTGAAAACCCTAACTGAATTAAGTTTTTAAACTTAAAGGGGGAAAGATTATTAATATGAAGTTTAAAATTTGAATGGGAATTCAAATTGTGTAAAGTTGACCGGATTAAGTAAATTTAATTTAACTTGGAGGAAGTTAAATAAGTTTGAACGAATAACTTGAATTGGAAATTTCAAGATGAAATTTAAATTTAACTTGGGTAGTTAAATAGTAAATTTAAATGGGAGTTATGAGTAATCTCAAAATGGGTTTGAGATTTAGAAATTTAAAATGGATAATAAATTAGAATCTGAAGATTAAATTGTTTTTGAAATTCTTATTTGAACTTTGTAATAAGTTAAGTAAAGATAATTTTAAAATGGAATTTTGGAATTTGGATTCAGAATTAAATGGTTTAAAATTTTAAGTTGTTAAATTAAAAATAAAGGTTGATTTAATTTAAAAAGTAAAAGATGATTTGATTTAAGGGATTAAATCAACATAAAAAAAAAAAAAAATTTAACTCGAATTTATATAATTCGAGATGGTTTTAAGTTGAGATTTGAATAGAATTAGTTCAAATTGAATTTCATTTGAATTAATTAGAATTGTGATTAAAGATGTATAAGTTTAAAAATTCAAATGGGAATTGGGATAAATTCATATGGAAATTAAGATAATTTGAAATTGAAGTGAATTCAATTTGAAATTAATCCAAATTGAATTGAAATAATTTGAAATTGTAATTAAAGTGAATATGTTTAAAATCAAATGGAATTTGATTTGAAATTTGGAAAGGAATTAAGATTAATTCAACTTGAATTGGGATTAAATAAAATTCAATGGAAATTGAAGTATTGAGTCAATTTAAATGGAAGTGGAAATTTAAATTGAATTAATGGGAAATTAATTGGAAATGAAGATTGGGAAATTAAACAGTTTGGCTCTGGATTATTTTCAAATTGTTTTAATACAAGTATATTTTTCCAAACTATTTACTATACAATCTTTCTTCTTAAACCCCAAACTATCTTACACTTATTTTACAATTATTTTGGAACTATTTAACTATTTTGAAACTGTCTTATAAATTAATTACTATTTTTCAGTTACTTATATGTAATCACTATTTCAAAAACTATTTTGCAATTATCTAACTATTTTATACCTACTTAACTATTTTACAGCTATTTTACAAACTAATAATTATTTTTCAACTACTTATCTATTTTAAACTTTTTCAAGTTATTTTTAAATTGATCAGAGTTCAAACTGTTTGCAATTAAAGTAATAACTCAATTGGAAATGGAAGCAATTGAGAATAAGTGAATGGAATTAAAAGAAATGTGAATAGAAAAGAGAATTGATTTGGCTGATAACCAATAAAGATAAATACGTAGGATATACGTATATTATTCTATTCGCATAGTGATTTGATCCAGATTCGAACACAGAATTTCGAGATAATATTATCGATCCGAGTTGGGATTTTTCGCTCGATTTTCGACGGCGAACCTGGATATGGGTTTTGATTGGTTCTGGATATTCTCTATCATAGTTACGACTATGCAAGGAGAATAACGGTTTCTGATCAAGAAATCAGATCCGAGTCCGCACTAGGAAGTCGGGTGGACGATACTAGTTCGGAAGTGAAATTATGTGATCGATTAAGCGATCAGATTGATATTGCGTACGGATGATATGTGTACATCGTACGAGTTTGAATGAAATTGATATTGAAGTTTGTGGATAAGGATTATAAAATGATCTTTGAAATGAAAAGTATATTTGTGAAATATAATGGAATTGGATATTTCTTTGGTTGAAATTTACTTTATGGGGGTAAGTAAATGATAAATAACTTTATAAAGAAATCAAACTTGAATATTTGATTAACAATAAATAAAGTTATATTTTGTAATATGATAAACTTCCCTTATTGAATCTAGCCAGAATAAAAAGGGTTTTGAAATATTTGAAGTATAAATGAGGTTTTATACAAGTTTGAAATGATCCAAAGATTTTCAAAGTTATATATATCTATATATATATAAAGAATTTTATGAGAATGATTTTGGAAAAGGTTTTGGGAACCTATGGATTTTGGAAAGGGCTTTTGATTTTTGGGAAAATCAATTTTGGATTTTGGAAAGCCTAGTTTGAGAATTATCGATTTTGGTAATCGATTTTGAGTAAAGGAGATTTTGATAAATCATAAAGGGTATGATTTGAAGATACTATAAGTATATAGTATAAAATGTTTTGAGTATAGCTCTGGGGAAAAAGGCGCTCCCTTGAAATGAACTTCTCAGGAGTGCCACTGGGTGGTACTGCCTTGAACCCCAAGGGGGGTTTCTAAAGTTGATCCTGTGAGGAGTCCGGAATAAACTAGTTCCTGAGGATTATTTGTGTAGCGAAAGTCGAGGGGCTGGTGCCCACAGAGGCATTTGGGTTATGCTGTGACGACAGTGTAACTCGATGTCACTGCGATCTACTGCAGACCATAGCGAAAGTCATGTGTGCCGCTGAGAGCCAACTGTCTACGTTTGATTTTATATCGGTAGACTGTGACACTATGGTAACATAGCGAAAGTCGTTTGTGCCGCTGAGAGCCAACTGTCTACGTTTGATTTTATATCGGTAGATTGCGACCTATGTGGGAGAAGTTTCATTTGACAGCGAAATCGTGTGTGCCGCTGAGAGCCAACAGTTACATGGTCTTTTGCTGCGATGGCAACGTAACCCTGGAATGTAACTGCGATCTGTTGTGGGTTCCATGTTGTTATCAGTTACATGGACTTTTGCTGCGATGGCAACGTAACCCGTGATGTAACTGTGACCATGGATGGGGGTGATGATTTCCAGAGCATTCTCACCAAAGATATTTCCTCTATTTTCAAAAACGTTTTCGATATTTTCAAATAAAGTATTTTCCAAATATTTTCACTAGGTGTTGAAAATGGGTCTGCTAAGTACTTATAGATTTTCAGTCTTACGCCTGATCAACGTATGACCGAATTTCTATGAGAACGAGAATGGACTTGTTGAAACATCGAGTTATAAAAGTATTTTTATAAAAACTAATTTAGTAATATTATAAAGATTTTTTTTAAAGTGTTTTAAAAATATTAAATAAAAAGAGTTAAGAGTTAAATATGTTCAAAGAGTAATTTTTCTGATAATAATCATTTTAATAAATTCTGGCTTCATTCCTTTTCGAGGACGAAAAGATTCAAAGGGGGAGGAATGTGATAACCCGGATTTCTGGACATCCGATAAATTGATAATTAACTGGATTGAATTAGTAAAATGCTAGTTTATATGTGAACAAATAAAATTCTAGTAGTTAAAAATATCTGGATTATATATAAATGGATTTGAGTTATAATAAATGTTGGATTATAAATATCTGAAAATAATAACTCTTATAGTAAATCAATAAATATATATATATATATAAATAGATATATGCAAACTCTATAATAATGAAAATCTTAAGTATATACATATACAAATCCATTGTGAATATATAATATTAATATAATAATTTAACAATAATAATTTGATAACTTTCTTTATAATATTAAAATATTTTCTAAATACATTGTGAATAGGAAGTTTTGAATATAATAGTTTTTCAAAAGCTATTTAAGGTTAAATTCTATATTTTCAAACATAAGATAAATATTTATTTTAAGTATGTGATAGCTTAAATAAGATTGAATAAAGGTTTAAATATATATGGTTTGTATGTATAAATAAAAAGGAAATATATTTAAAACATAAAGTACATGCAAAAATACAAGTGTAGAAAGATTATAACATGAAAAACATTTGTAAAATATCTATAACTTGCATAGACATGCGTAAATTTACTTTTTACAAGTGGCATACTTGTTCTCTTTCAAGATTTAATTATATCAATAAGAATAAATTAAGAAACCGGCTTCACTTCCAAATTTCTTTTATCTTCTCATAAACCTGTAAACTGAAAAAAAAAAAAAATCAAAAGAAGATCAAATGGAGATGAAAAACAAAAGCATACGGTAAAGTCTGGCAGCAAATTCAAGTTCAAATACAACTCGATATCAAGATCAACTAAATAATTATCAAGCAGCAGTTCATAATCAAGCAACTTTCAGATTTCAAAGTAAAACCTACTCTGTTCAAAACAAAAGAGGTGAGTAACACTTTTCTAAAAACTTAAGTATATGATATCTGTCTGCATGCTATAAATTCTTGAATTTATGATGTAATATGCCTGCTTGTTGTTTAATATGAATTGTATGTATATATGTTGGTATTGTTGTATGCATGTCTGATATAAACCCTGTATAGCTTCCAGTTTTGAAACTTCTCAAGTTTTCTTTATCTAAAATTAGCAAACCCTTAACCTTATACACATTTTGGTTTGCATGCAATTAGTATTAATGAATGTTTGTGAATAAGTTTGCATATGTTATAAATAGTGTCTGAATGTTGATAGGAATGTATTGTGCATGTCTAGGAAATAGATACAAGTATCTCTGTTTCAAAGATTTACAGGATGCAAACCTGTTTAAAAAGCATATCCTCATCTTACAATCAATTATAGACTTTGAAGTCTAAACAAAACCTATTCGAAATTGCAAGATCAAAATTTTAAAAATAGTTTCAAGCAAAAACATTAAGTGGATATTTTGAAAATGGAAAATTACAGTGAAAGCTTTGAAAACTATAAAATTCAAATATCATAATTGTTAGATTCACTGATATAATTTTGATACCCATTACAAATCATGATTTTTAAAGGTAAAATCAAAATTTTTAATCAAGTGATTTGTGAGATTTCTCGAGATGAACAGAATATGGATTTCTGTTGATTTCTGGTGATCGCGAGATGAATTGAGGTCGTGGTTAAGGTTAGAGGATGGTAGATGGTCAGGCATCATTGGAAAAATGATGAGGCATTTTTCAATTCGCCGTGGTAGGTTGGCGAAGGTGATTTAGGGTTTAAGGCACAGTTTTGTTGAGGTTGTGCTCGAGACAAAATTCATAATCTATGGTGAATCGGTCAAGACCGGGGTTGGTGGAATCGAAGCAGGGATCGTTGATGGAGAACTGATCGTGATGGTGAGGCTTCCGATGGTCTCGATCGACGAGGCGAATTGAAATTGTGATCGTAGTCTGGTTCCAGGTGAGGATCGTGATACTCGATTTCGATGGTGATGCTTGTTCATGGTTCTGGTGATTGGGATCGTGGATGGTGGTCGTAGACGATATGTCGGCAATATCATCGATGGTCATTGGCGATCGTTTCGCCTGTGCATGTGCACAAGTATCAGCAGTGGCTTTTGTTTTGAGTTAGAGAAGAACAGGCGTTCTCGAAGTAGATGGTGGGATGACTCGAAGTCATACTCGAAGAAATGGGGACTTGGCTCGGGAATTCGAAGGGAGACTCGTATGGGATAAACTGTTTTTAAAAATCAAACATAACAAAGTTTTAAGTAAAGGGGAAGGGAAACTCGAAGGAGTACTCGGGAATATTGGGTTTTTACTCGGAAGATTTTGATATTTAGCTCGGGTAGATTATAAGGTTTATTAAATAAAGTCTAAGTTAATTTGTTATGATAATTAATTATAAGGATTATTAAATAAAGATTTTTGTTTTTAATGGTAATTAGATAAATGATTTATCTTTTAATAAATTAAGTTTTAAGTAATTAAAGAGTTAATTAATTAATGTAAGTAATTAAAGGATTAAGCTGTTGAGGGTTAATTAATCTAATTAATAATTAAAGGTTAAATTAATTAAAAATCAAGGTGAATTAATAGAGGTAAATTATTTAAAGTAATTAAAGATTAATTACTTAGTGTAATTAATAAAAGGATTAATTAATTAAAGAAATTAATTAAGGGTTAGTTAATTAATGAGTGTGATTAATTAAAGGATAAATAAATTAACGTAAGTAATTATAAGATAATTAATTTGAGCAGTTAATTAAGGTTAATGAAATTATTAAGGATGAGTAAAGGATTTGTGTAATTAATTTAGAGTTAATTACTTAATATAATTAAAGGATAATCAATCAAAGGTGATTAATTAAGATGAAATTAATCGGTTTGAAATTAATAAATGTTAAGTAAAGGTAATCTAAGTAATTAAAGATTAGTAATTAATTTAATTAGGGATGAATTAAATTAATTTTGGAAGTGATCAATCTTGCTTATGAATGATTGAATGATGTAAATGCCTTGAATTGGTTGATATGTATGATATGAAATGTTTGTGATATGATATAGATGGACAATGAAAATGTAGTTATTTATCAATGATAAATTGCTATGTATAAGTGACATCCTATTTAATGTTGAATTGTATTTCACTTGATTAACTTAGTTTAGATATGACATTGAATTCGAAGAAGACCGGGGTCGGGTATCAGTAAATACCCGAAACCACTTCGATTCTGTATAAATGTGAATTTGAAAGTAAACAGGCTGGAATGAAATAAGCTATGTATCATGGATATTTAAAACTGATAACGATTCTTGGATATTGTTTTGAGATAAATGAATTGACTTAAATAAGATTAGAACTCGTAGAAAAGTACGAGTTACCCTGGTAATTCACTTAAGTTATATAGATGGGTATTTCATATTATGGGTTTACTCACGCTGGTTTCCAGCCTGACCCGGGTGTTACTTTGTGGTAATACTCGGGTCAGACCGAGTATTACAGATTTCAGGTAAGGACGTTCTGGAGCTCAAGAGGCGAGCTGGATGGCAGGAACGTATGGAGTATATTCCGTTGTGATATATTATAGTTGTCTGAGACATGTTAATTCTAACTGTCTAGTACATTTGTAAATGTTGTAACTCTGATGTATTAAAATGTAATTAACAAATACAGTTTTCCTTGTATAACTGATATTATTATTCGTTATTATATTTAATCCGCTGCGAATGTGAGATGTTGTGTTCTCTGTTCTTCTTTCTTCTTTCTGTTTCTTCCTTCTATCTCTTTCTTTTTCTTCTAACTATCTGGAATTTTCGGGTTCGAAAAATCCGGGTCGTTACAAATAGCTAGGAAGGAAAATAGGTTGAAAGACAAGGATAAACCACTAGTTTAAAACCATATAATTTCCATTAGAATTCTTTAATATTTAATAATTTGGTTAAATCCATTTTATTATATCCATAAAAGTCATTTAATTCAAATTGTTAGTTAAAGAGATAAACAATATTTAAAACGCTTTAAAATCTTTTAGATAGGAAAATAACCGATCAAAATATCATTTATATAATACTTTATCAAAATACTTTTATAACTCAATGTCTTAACAAGTTTATCCTCGTTCCTACAAACTCTGGCCATGGGTTGATCAGGCGCAAAGCTAGAATTCTCCAGGTACTTAGTAGACTTGTTTCAACACCTAGTGAAAATACTGGAAAAACTTAAAAAAATAGATATGGAAAGTACAATCCAAACAAAACAACCAAAACATGTCGATTATGGATCGCGGATAAACAATGGTTACGCCTGGATCCCCTAGGAAACATCCGTACCCGTAGCCCCCTTCCCCTAGCCCTGTGATTACGCCATGAAGACTGGTAGTACCGTAGATACACAATGGTTACGCCTGGATCCCCCAGGAAACATCCTTACCCGTAGGCTCTCGCAGCCCCTACTGATTACGCTACCAAGCGACCCAATAGATCGCAGATACACAATGGTTACGCCTGGATCCCCCAGGAAACATCCGTACCCGTAGGCTCTCGCAACCCTTGTGAATTACACAATGCAGTCACGCTCGTAAGACTATGGGGATCGCCATGGAATTCGATGGACACTCGAGTATCATATCCAGAAAACCCAAATCAGAGAAATAATATCGATAGAATGAATCCACAATGTGGCCACAAAGTGGATATCAAGAAGAAGACACTTTCCATATCTTTACTTCAAAAATATGTATCATATAGTACCTTTTCAAATCACTTTCAAATATCGTACTTATATAAAGTCCACTATATATAAGATTTCATTTTCAAATCGAAAACCTTCCAAAATTAATAGTTTTCGAATCAACTTCATACTTATAAAAATCAATTTTATATAAGTTCGGTAACTCCGAAATCAAGTATTTAGTAACACAAGGTTCTCAAATTTCAATTTGTTTCAATAACAATACAATTTTTCAAAATCATATATGCTTTCACCAAATTATTCTTCCAAATCAAACATCTTCAGTTTCAAAATTTCCAAAATAATAAATTTAGAAAATAATCCAAGTTTCTAAATCAATATAATTTAAGTCAACCACTTCATTTCCAAAATCAATGGTTTTCAAAATCATCTTATACTTACATAAGGTTCATCTTATATAAGGATCAAAATTTTCAAAAATAAATTTCACTGCATGGAGAGCTATATGGGATTGAACATCTTTGCTTACTAAAAGGTTTTGAATTTTAGAATAGTTTTGTATATAAAATAGTTTGTAAAATAGTTTTGTATGTAAAATAGAATAAAATAGTTTGTTTAAGAAAAATAAAAAAAATAGTTTTGAAAAAAAATGGTTCAAATTGATAGTAGTTTTACATAAAAGAAAAATTCCAATTAAATTACAAAGATATCCAACCCAAAAACTTCCAATTTCAGCCTCAAGTATATCAATGATATTAGAACATAAGATGTACATATGTCATCATTTCGCAACATCACATTCGATCGCTCGCTCGATCACACAAGTTCGCTTTCGAACTAGTATTGTCCATTTGACTTCCCTAATGCGGACTTCGATATGGTTTCTCGACTAGAAGCCATCAGTCTCCTTGCATAGCCATATACTATGATAGAGAATTCTAGAATCAAGCCCAAATCCATATCAAATATTCGCCATCAAGAATCAAATGAAAAATCCTAACACGAAATGGTGTAATTCACCTCGAACTTGTGTACTCAAACCTGGATCAAATTAATTATGCGAATAAAACATCACACATACAACTTATGTATCTATTCCAACTTGTTAAATATAGTTTTATAAATATGTTACTATGTTAAAACATTTAAACTAAATTCTATTCAAAATATTTTTAAAACCAAATTTCATATTAGTATAATTCAAAATAGTCTTATTCATTTACTTAACAAAACAGTTTCAAACTTATTTAAATCATATTACTACATACTTAAACATGCATACCAAACTTATATACTTTATACTTTTCAAAATTACTTAGCTTTGAAAAGTTAACCTTGATTTGGAAGTGCTCGAACCTTCAAACTAGTCGAAGAAATCATATTTTCAATCCAAGAGTTGGAAATCACCAACAAATCAGTACATCAATTCCAAAAGATAGGGTTATCACTCAAATCCGAAACTCAAGGACTAAACACCGGCTCATTACAAACTGTTCAAATATATACATATATCTTTCGAATATCAAATCATACTTTGGAATTTGAAATCAAAATTGGTTTCACAAATCAATCGCATAGCAAATGTGATGATCCTGAACTCGACCTTCGAAAATCGGCACCCATACTTCACTTGTACTCAAATGCCGCAGATTCAAACTCCGAACCTGGCTCACCGGAGCTTATAACACAGTAAGTATAACAACATAGCGGAAGAAAGAAATAGATAATATCATATACAACTCCAATGAATACAATATCCAAAATGATATACAACAATGATATCAATATGATACAACAATATCAGAGACAAATAATAATGTTACAGCGGAAACAACAGAACTGATAACTCCAAATGATCTAAAAAAGATAATGAATCCAACAACTCCAACGTCAAGCTCAAACCACCATCACGTTTCACAAAGATAAGCAAGGTCGGTCGTCCGTGAACTCCGAACACTGAACTAGCTCCCGATAATCTACTAAACTTGACTATCTGAAAAACCCAACTCTAGACTGCCCGTGTGGAAAATTGTGGGCACCCAGAGTTTAGGAAGGGAACAATAAACTCCGGGTCAGTCATGGGACTGGTATGAGTAAACAAAAACAGTTTATCTTTAAACAAACAACAAAGGAATTTTAAACATTGAAATCCGCAATGCTTTTTGGAAAATGAAACTACCATAAGGCATCCTAGCACACACACACAATGCAATCGCACACATGGGGGAGATTTCTTCTTATGATAGTCAAACATGCTTACTACGCAAAAGAAACTTGTTAACTCCTCTTCGATTGCGACCTAATGACCTAAGATGTCTACCGACCTAGGATGTGTACCGACCTAAGGAATAAGGCGACCTAGGATGTGGAGCGACTTAAGAAGTCTAACGACCTAACTACTAAAGGGACCTACGAGCTAACGACCTAGCGAATTAAGGAGTCAGCGACCTAAAGCATGTGCGACCTAAGCAATGCTACAACCTACCGACCTAGAACGAAGTGGTCTCAGCGACCTAAATTAGGTCGCTGGTGGTCTCAACCGACCTACGACCTATAATAAGTCGTACGCGACCTATTAACTCGCTCAGAAAAGAACCAAATGAAATCGAGATAAGTCGGATCCCATCTCTTAGGTCGCTATCGACCTAATAACTCATTCAGGACAAGTTCAAAAACAGCTGATACAGGTGATTCCCTATGTCGTCACCGACCTACAACCTATGACCTACCTTAGGTCGTAGACGACCTAGTACTTGGTGATAAAATTCTGCCCAGAGTATTCCCTATAAATACGGCCTTAACTCCAACTAAGGGGGGACTTTTCCGATCATTCTCTGAAGCGTCGTTACTCTGCAGAATTCTTAACTCATCCAACACTTGAAGAACTCCAAACATTTAAGACAATACAACAAGCTTCGAAAGAGATCTTGCACATCCGAAATGGATTCAAAGAGCCTTTTCACATCGAAGTTCAAGCTACTAGTTTAAAGTGTTTTGGAATCAAAGTATATTGTATTTTGGAAGTGCATTGTATCAACTTGTAATCAAAAATCAACAATAAAGGAATTCAAAGTGGACGTAGGCTTGATCTTAAGCCGAACCACTATAAAATCGCTGTGTTTTACCGTTTTCTGCTATTTTACTGCTTATTTCTTGTTCCCGTATCACGGGTGGTGCTTTCACAACATTACTACACATACCGGGGTGTTAGCGTTCAATTTTCAAAGTTAACATTTTGGTGCTTTCACTGAGAATTGAACACAGGAATCTTCTCACCATTACTTCGTAAAGACTTGTTGAAAGAATCTCCTTAAAGACCAGAAGTCTAACTGAAATAATGGCTCCTGGAAGAAGAGGTAGACCTGCCAGATCCGGAAATGCTCATGAGGGAACCTCCGCTTCCCCAACAGCAAACCAGCCAAATCCTACCATTGGAGTCACAAGGGCTGAATTAGACGATGTAGTTTCTAGATTATACCAACAAATCGAAGTTCAAAATGCTTTGATGATGGATAGAGTAAACGCACCAAGCAGAACTCCATTTACCAAAAAGATCATAAAAGGAGAATTTCCAAGGAAATTTGTACCTCCGACTATCCCGGCCTATAATGGAACAAGTGACCCTAATCATTTCCTATACAAGTATGACTGGCATATGACCGATGCTAGAGCATCTGATGAGATTAAGTGCTGATATTTTCCAGTGTACTTGGAGGGAGTGGCTCTACTTTGGTTCACAAAGCTACCAGTTCGGTCTGTAGATCAATTCTCCAACTTGACGCGAAAGTTCAAAGATTAGTTTAGATTGTATGCTTCAAAAGCTAAGGATATAATGTCATTGTCCAGTCTTGAACAAGCTCCCGGAGAATCAATCAAATCTTTCTTGAGTCGTTTCAATATAGCCCTAGCCGAAGTGGATAATGCAGAGCCCCGCATGATCTTGATCTACTTGATGCGAGCAATCGACAAATCGAGTGAATTCAGTAGGTGGTTAAAAATGAAGGAACCAAATTCACTTGAGAAGTTTTATAAAAAGGCCGATGAATTCATGCGTCTAGAAAACCTTTCTGCGCCAGCAAAAGTAGATGTTGCCGAAGTCAAAAATAATGATCTTGCTTCTAACAAAAGAGAATCTGGGAATCAGAGAAGGGAAAATGACGAAGGAAAGAAGCAGGGGAATGAGAAGAAACCTCGCCGCTTTAATCCTTCAGATTTTACTCCTTTAACTGACACACCGGAAAATATCTTTTTCGTGACAAAAGATGTCGTCAAGTATCCCAAACCACCTGAGATGAGGGGAAGTGCAGTGAATAATCGGAAACTCTATCGATTTCACAATCAACCTGGCCATGACACTAACCAATGTCGCTAGTTAAAGAGTGTGATTGAAGAGTTGTTGAAACAAGGTAAACTGCAACAATATGTGAAGAAAAACAGAGTCGACCCAACCTCATCCACTCAAGGGCAACAACATCCTGCCCATCAATCTGGCTTTGGCAACAACACTATAGTGCAAGAACCCGAAAAGCTTGTCATTAATGTTGTCACAGGGGGTCCTCACCTAGCAGGCAGGAATTGGGACGACTGCTGATTACCCACAAAACTGCAGCTGGGACATCTTTCATTCTCTCTGGCATATGAATCCAAAACTACGAGTCCAGTGGAAGTGGAAATTCAATTGAGAGATTCTGGAACAACAATCACTTGCATCCATTTTTTACTTAACACCGTTGCTTAAATTTGTAAAATGATGATGGATGTATAACTTTTTTATTGTAAACCGCTGAGAAATCAATGTGATTCAATAATAAAGAACTATAAATCTTGTGTTCTCTAATGCTATAAAATGCCTGTTTCATTTCGATATGCAAGTATTTTTAAAATTTGCTAAAATGTCGATTTAATATTGCAGGTTACCAAAGCAAAGCTTACCTATTCAATGCATCACAAGGCTCAGCGATTCCTACAAATCACTCAACAATGTCAAATCACGAAAGAAGTGCTATTCACAAACAATTGATAATTCCACTAAAGCGGGCACCTTCCTGACCCTTGCTAACTAATAACGATCGTTTGTGCAAACGAACATCCGATAAAGTAGCTCGCGTCTGCCCCGTAGAGTCACTCAACAATAAAGTACACTTCTTTAGCAAAAAGCAAACAACTTGCAAAAGAATGGCACATGTGCTTGAAGTTATAACGAGGAATCGCTAAGAAGCAGATGGTGGAAGGACACAAGCAATAAAGCCCTCTTTGGAGGCACAAAAAAAAGACCTCTTCGTAAGCACAAATTGCTTCGGAGGCACAAAGACCTCTTCGTAGGCAAAAATTGCTTCGGAGGCACAAGACCTCTTCGTAAGCATAAATTGCTTCGGAGGCACAAGACTTCTTCGTAGGCAAGAAATTGCTTTGGGAGCACAAGCCCTCTTCGGAGGCACAAAAATAAAGACTTCTTCGTAGGCAAGAAATTGCTTCGGGAGCACAAGCCCTCTTCTAAGGCACAAAAATAAAGACTTCTTCGTAGGCAAGAAATTGCTTCGGGAGCACAAGCCCTCTTCGGAGGCACAAAAATAAAGACTTCTTCGTAGGCAAGAAATTGCTTCGGGAGCACAAGCCCTCTTCGGAGGCACAAAAATAAAGACTTCTTTGTAGGCAAGAAATTGCTTCGAGAGCACAAGCCCTCTTCGGAGGCACAAAAATACAGACTTCTTCGTAGGCAAGAAATTGCTTCGGGAGCACAAGCCCTCTTCGGAGATAAATAAAGCCCTTTAACAAGGCACATCCAAAAACTTTGTTGATGGAACCACTATCGGCCGCAGCTGAATACTTATGATTATTTGTACAAACGAATATGCAATAAAACAGCCAATGACTATCATGTGGATCCATTCGACGATAAAATATAATTGTCTGACAAACAGATCAAAACATTCTTCAAAAGCTCACTTCACTGCATAGGGAAATCCACTTTTCAACAAATAAAAGTGATCATCCCCGAAAGTTGAAGTGTTCTTTAGAAAGAAAGAGAAAGTAAAAAAAAACTTCTCCAATACAAAATGTATTCTATTGAAAGCAGAATAATATTTCCTCAAAACGGAAGAATTATTCTCTAAAATAAGAATACAAGTCTTTTCAGAATATTGCAGTAAGCCATGATACGGGGGCATATAACTATATTAATAGAAACAATGCTCAACCATCATACCACGAGCTCACTGCAGTATCATATAAAGTAAAAAGAATCGTTTATTCTACACTACAATGAGAAATAAATGCATTCCTACATACACAAGAATTTGTACAAGTAAAAAGAATTATTTTATTCAATACTATGAAAATTCTTTACATGTGCAGATCTCAAAAAAAAGCGGGGACCGGTACCCGCACAATCTTCGGTCAATACATGCAAAAAGCAAAACAAGAAGCATAAAGTCCAGCTTATCATTCCTTCTTCCCGCCACCCTTAGAGCTCTTTCCCGGCTTAATAACTAGTTTTGGAAGCCGTTGTGGACGGGTCGGGGGGAGAGGAGAAGGAGGAGTAGTCGGATCTTCTTCTACTTTGTCTTCTCCAGCTGAAGTGCTTTTCTTCTTCTTCCTCATTGCGCGCTTCCCCTTCCTCTTCGAAGAAGACTCGCTTCCCGGAATAAGCAACATAGAAAGCTTAGTATCATCATCAAAAGACTGCTACGGGGTCTTCTCACTGTCCTCAAGATCTTCTGCCTTCTGTTTTTGAGAAGCGGGCGGATCCTCCAAGACTTGAAGGGCTTCTATTTGTTCTTTTTGCGACCCTGGCTGAGAAGCAGGAGTGACTTGAAGGGATGGAGGAGGAACAGCTGGAAGAGGAGGACAGTGCATGACACTCGGTGCTTCCGCTACAGAAGAAAAGAAGTTAAAATTAGTACTCTCCGAAAAAAGAGAAGATATTGGATCATCATGACTTAAGTAATAAGCGAGAAATTCATCGAACTCAGTTGAATCGAACAAGTAGTCTACTTGAGCTAGATCAGACTTGAAGTTACCTGGAGAAGTCGGTTTAACCACGACAACTTCGAAGTTTTCCGCTTCAGCGTCATCCTGGGACTTCTCTTCAACAATAGGAGACCCGATAATGGTGGACTTAACTTCGGCTTTTGCAAGAGGTGGAGAATAAGAGCTGGAGCCTATGAAATCAATGTCGGCCGAAGTCGAAGTATGGGCAGGGGCAGTTGGAGATACTTTCTTTTCCGGATGCTCCCTTGCCGTTGCTTCAGCTCTCACTCCAGCAAGTTGCTCTTTTCCTCTGGCAAGAGCGGCACAAGTTTCATCATCAAAATAATGTGCCTCAAGCTCTGCCTCATCATAGTCGGTGCCTCCGAGCATATCAATTGCGGCCTCCCATACTTCAGCCAAAGTAATTTCGTATTTCGGTCCCAGGAATGAAATACTTCCGCGCCCCAAGACACTGTGGACATAAAAGTCGAACAGAGTAGAGCTGATAGTGGCTTTGGTTGCCTCATGAGATTCTTCAGCGGCAACTTGACCACTGCGTCATCACGCTCTTTCTCAACTTTAGAAAGTCGAGTTTTTAACTTGAGAATCTCTAGGTCTTGGGAACTAATCTTTTCCATCAGCTGAACGGTATCTTTGCGGTATTTTTCAGTTGCATGCCGCTCTGCCTCGAGATTCATCTCAGCGTCTCTTTGGGCAGCGTGTGCATCTCACACATGTTTCTGAAAGACTTCTTCTTTTTGGGAATGCGAAGCGGAAGAAGTGGCGAGATCTTCCTTGAGTCTCTTAACTTCAGACTCAAGTCTCGCATTGTCATCAGCAATGCTTGCCATCTCTGCATCATGCTGCTTACAAATTTTATCCCACTCCGTCTTGTCATTCTCCATAGTCAACATGGCTTCAAGATTCATATGACTAACTCTTTGAAGTTCGTCGATGAGTTTCTGCCATCCGGACATCCTCTCGATATCAAGCCTAACAACATCAAGATTCCTAAGCATAGCTTGCTTATCGATCGGTACCAAGTCCAAGTCGAAACGTACCCCTTTTAAACACCAATTTGGGAATCGTCTTTGAAGTGTAGGAGGGGCATCCTTGACTTGATACTGAGGCCGGTTTATAATTGTCTGAATGTCAGATTTCTTTAGAGTAGGAGAACCGAAGGGGATATCAAGAGAGATAGGAGCATCGGTCTTTTCAGAAATTGCAGACGCATCGTTTTCGCTAAGCCAGGCCCGCTTACTGGGATCCCCAACAATATGGCTCTTTCCTCTGTCGTCATGCGACTTTCTTTTATGAGAATCGTCATCTCTTTGGGAGGATTCATGACGTTCTTCCCTCCTTCTTTGCTGCTCCTCATAAGCTTGTCTCTCTCGAGCTTTTCTAACCGATCGCTCCTCATCAGTTTCCCTACGAGCAGGGAGATAGCGTCTATGATCATAAGTGTCATGACCTCCAAAGCACCGAAAGTCATCATAGTATGAACCGCTTTGCCCCATCAGAGAACCTGAAATTGAATAAAAGTCAAGTCTTAGAAATCTTCAAAGTAGAAGAGTTAAGTGAATAAAGGTGCTAAGCATCCTAAGTGTGTGCGGCGTGCAAACTACGCGCGTCAGACTACAAACCACTCTTTGGTGTGGGAATGGTGATGACTTGTGTAGTAGGCATTGTAATTTGTTGTAAAGAGTAAGTTGCCTCGACAATAGGAGAGGTAGCTTTTGAAGCGTCATCTTTGAATAGCTCCTGTGAAGTTATCATCAGATCACTCAACCCCTCAAAAGTGTCATCGCCGCCGTGCCCGGCAAAGCTTTCTTTTTCAACTTCTACATCAGCCGCCTTTTCGGAATGACGAGGAGTTTCTTCTTCCTCAATAACCGGGGCAAGTGCAAATTTGCCGGACGACCCCGTAATGTCAATGGAAGTAGAACACTTCACCAGTGAAGTCTCAGTGGTAGGATCTTTCGGTGTATGTTCTTCAGCAGGAGCTGGGGCATCTGATGTCTTTATTAGAGAATCAGGGACTTCATGAGGCTGAATAGAACGGGAAGAATGTAGGAGTCCGAATTGATGAAAAAACTCGTCTTTCAATAGAAATTGGATACTCCTCTCCTCAACTGGCACGGCCATGAGCCTCTCAAAAGTTAGTTTGTGACTAGGATCCCTAGAAGGAGGAGGAAGCGCTGAAAAAGTAAAGAGCGAAGTTAACACCTGACAATTCGGGCTTCGAAAAGTTCAGAAAACATAAGGAAAGAAAAAAGATAAATGATCATTCTTCCTACTCTCCAAATAGCATAAAATCCCGGAGGACAACGAACGTAGAAAAACTGACTCAGAAACCCATGAACACTGTCAGGAAGACCAATGATCAGCTTGCGGTTCCTAGCACTTCTCACAAGTGTGATGGAAGGATGGTCTTTATTTTTGGCAAACGAGCACAGATAACAAACTTCATCGAAACTCGGAAGACGATCCAGCGTCCTTCTAAATAGCACACATAGTCCCATCAGGATGGCATAGCTATTGGGATGTAACTGAAAGGGAGAGATGGACAGTCGAAGAAGAAGCTGCTGAAGGAAATCGTTAAGAGGAGGAATGGCTACGTTCATGCACATTTGGCGATTAATGGCGACGAAACCATGAGGTGGTATGTCAGCAGTGTCGTTTTTCTCAGGAAGTATGGCATCTGCTTTAGCAATCCCGAACTGAGTGCACAGTTGGCGGAAAACTTTATATGATAGTGTGGTCGAGATTCTTTCTGGAGGATTAGCTAATGGAGCAGGAATAGGAATAGCCTCTCCAGCTTGAAATGTTACTTCTTCTTGTTGAGAAGTCATTCTACACAATCAACTGGATGTTCAAATGTGAAGGTGCACATTTCCTAAAAAGTGTGAAGTGTTGTGCAGAACTAATAAAAATAGAAAGCAAACATAACTGGAATTAAACTAGTTGACAACTGGTCAATTACAAGATTTCAGGACTTGCTAATTTAAAACTCAAGTGCAGTGTTAATGCAAACAAATCAGCTTCAGTTAACTATTATAGTTTTGTTTTAATACTTCACTTGAATTGGTTAGTTTACAGCATTTCGTTCACACCGTTCATTTAAGATGATTTTTCTTTATCGACTAATCTGTCATTCGATGTGGGCAGTCAATGGCAGTATATTCGTCCCAGTTTTCTACAAATGTTATGTTTAACAGGCAATAAGCATTAAAGATAATTTGTAAAGAAGTTCAAGCGGATCATTCTAGCTGTTCAAACTAAAAATTCAGTCAAGTTCTGTAAAAGCCACAGCAAATGTCCAAGTGTTAGCTCGTCTACGACCTAAAAGCTACTGCAAGTTAAGTTAGGAAATTGATCTTTTAGGTCGTGATGCATATTAAGGAAAAAGGCCTCGAGTCAGAACGGCACGAATTTCTCTAAGTCTTAGCTCGGTCGCGACCTAAGGCCTATGCCGCAAGCTAATTAGGTCGCAGAAGAGTTAGGTCGCAGAAAGAGTTAGGTTGTTCGATCAGTTAGGTGGCAAGAGTTCTTGAACCGGACAAGTTGTTAGATCGTGAATGTTTTAGGTCGTCTCCGATGGAATCTCGAGCTATCTCCTGCTCAAACCAAAGCCTCACTTCCTTTCACTAATTACCTTCCTCTCCACTAAGAAGCTCAGTAACTCGTCATCCCGCCAACTCGAGATCCATAAACCCAATAACCCGTTAACAATTCCCTCATCTCCTCTAAAGTCATGAATCAGTTAACCTAAAACATTGTAATCCATCATCCTCTTCTTGCAAGTCATCTAAAACCAAGTCAAACCACCTCAAGTCCATCGGCAATTGATTGTAATGAGGTTCATAATTAAGCATGGCATAAGGAATTGGGTCAGTGACATCAAATAAGGGATTCGTGATTCAATGATGGACATGGTGGAACATGAGCTAAATTCACTTACGAGATTCGATGATAAAGATGAATGATGGCCGGTTAATCTGGAATCGCCTTCGAGAGCTCGAAAACTTGTTAATGGCAGGATGGAATGTTAAAGCAGGTGAAGGAAGGAAGAAACGACCTAAGCTATTTATACATCGGGGCAATGAAATACGAATCGGCACCACACGACCTAATTTCCTCGCTAAGTCATTCGCGATATAACAACTAATCAGAGCACGAGTTAAGGAGATCGAAGCACACGACCTACGACCTAGGCATGTACTTCGAGGGGAAAATGTTAACTCCTCTTCGATTGCGACCTAACAACCTAAGATGTCTACCGACCTAGGATGTGTACCGACCTAAGGAATAAGGCGACCTAGGATGTGGAGCGACTTAAGAAGTCTAACGACCTAACTACTGAAGGGACCTACGAGCTAACGACCTAGCGACTTAAGGAGTCAGCGACCTAAAGCATGTGCGACCTAAGCAATGCTACAACCTACCGACCTAAGAACGAAGTGGTCTCAGCGACCTAAATTAGGTCGCTGGTGGTCTCAACCGACCTACGACCTATAATAAGTCGTACGCGACCTATTAACTCGCTCAGAAAAGAACCAAATGCAATCAAGATAAGTCAGATCCCATCTCTTAGGTCGCTGCCGACCTAATAACTCATTCAGGACAAGTTCAAAAACAGCTGATACAGGTGATCCCCTATGTCGTCACCGACCTACGACCTACCTTAGGTCGTAGACGACCTAGTACTTGGTGATAAAATTCTGCCCAGAGTATTCCCTATAAATACGGCCTTAACTCCAACTAAGGGGGGACTTTTCCGATCATTCTTTGAAGCGCCGTTACTTTGCAGAATTCTTAACTCATCCAACACTTGAAGAACTCCAAACATTTAAGACACTACAACAAGCTTCGAAAGAGATCTTGCACATCTGAAATGGATTCAAAGAGCCTTTTCACATCGAAGTTCGAGCTACTAGTCTAAAGTGTTTTGGAATCAAAGTATATTGTATTTTGGAAGTGCATTGTATCAAGTTGTAATCAAAAATCAGCAATAAAGGAATTCAAAGTGGACGTAGGCTTGATCTTAAGCCGAACCACTATAAAATCACTGTGTTTTACTGTTTTCTGCTATTTTACTGCTTATTTCTTGTTCCCGTATCACGGGTGGTGCATTCACAACATTACTACACATACCGGGGTGTTAGCGTTCAATTTTCAGCGTTAACAAAACTCTTTTGATATTATTACTAGTGCATAGTGTGAAAATCCTTTCAAAAATATAATATTAATCTTAGCCAGCATAGGTACCATTATATTATGCCTGCTATAGCTGCCACCTGAGGAGACAGGTTATACAACTGCAATCGTAAAGGGCTCGTATTGTTTCTTTGGATTTCCAACAAATGGTCAGGCTAAGGAACTTACTACTGCCACATGCGTACGCCTCTGGAGGGACGTCCCGAGATCTAACTAGCTCTCTGCCAACACAAGGCCGGGTTACCTCGTACTAGGTAACTACTACAAGAATATGCCACCCCCCGGTCGTTAGCGACCTTTATCCGAGGCGCCTTGATCACACAACAACAACCACATAGTAAATGAGATTGATGCAACCACATAGGTAATGCATCTGGGCTCCATACCATGATACCACCTTTTTCCAGAGGGAAATGACATACCCTAAAGGGTGCGACTCTCATAACCTTGCCACATCTTTCCTGTTTCGACCATTTTCGGGGTGTGAGGTCCGATGAGGTCTTGTCCACAAAGCTAGGCTTTTTCACAAAGCCATGCTTTGATCAACAAATGATCAGCAACACACAGCAACACTTAGCATGCCAAACTACCAAATTGGGAGTATATCACTGATAACCTTCAATTACATAACCTCTGAGCTCGTACGTCTAAGAGAAGGGCGTTAAGCTAAGAGAATAAATCTCCGCCACCAAATAGAAATGTATTTGAAAGAAATCAGCTTTATATCTCAAAGTGTAATGTCAGACATACAACCATACAAGTCTGTTCTGCATTCGAACAGAACCGAAGGCACTTCCAAAGAAGCCCTTGCAATACGGGTATTCACAATCCCGATCGGATTTCCCATCACTTAGGGAATCTCTATACCAGCACGACTCAGTGCAGAGACAATTGACGGGTTATCCTTTCATTTTCGAAAATACCTGGTCTTCAACACCGGTCTTCAAATGCTATCCGTTCACGTCGAATCACTATTCGGAATGGGTTATATGACACAGAGTCCTCTCCCGGCTAAACCAAATGGTGAGCGCAATATTTTAAAACATATGGATATTAGGATTTCAGTTAAGTCACAACTTATTACCCAAAACTTCTCTTTCAATGGTTTAAACAAATCACGATTTTAATCTTTTATAAAAAGATTCATCTCATAAAGTTCACCCAGTTTCACAAAGATCCATTCACAGATTTTCAAATCGATTTCCATTTCAATTGGATTAACTCATCCAATCTTTAAATCAAAGATTTAACTTATAGCTTTCAAAACACGTTTCCAAAGATTTATTCATTCCTTATATGAAAGCTTCTATTATTTGAAAACAAATAGTTTTCATTTCAGAAAATTTGATTCATTTATACGAGTTAAAGTCCTTGGGTTAAATTCAAATTCTCAAAACCATACTTTTAAAATAGTTTAAATTCATATAAATACATTTATAACATTTTTAACCATAATTCCCAAACATGGAATTCAATTCCAAATTTTGAATTCAAATTCAAATTAAATTATTTAAATTGGAAACTTTACCAAGTTATTCAAATTAACTTTTATCTTAAAAACTCCGTTTCAAAAGCTTTAACATTTAACCCAAATCCATTTCCGAAATCAATTGAAATTAAAATTTCAATTTCAAAAACGTTAAATTTAAATCATTTGTGACTTAACCGATTTCCTCGTGAAATCCATATTTGTGTGTGTAAGAGTGTGGTCCAGGGGTTTAACACAATAGTGCAACATCATTCAATCATCATAGATTCAAACACAGAAATATAGTTGATAAGCAGTATAACTATAACACTTATCTTTTATTCACAGATCATAGATCACAAATATATATATTACAGATAATAAATTACATTCATCCCAGATAAATAACTACATTACAAGTCACACACAAATCTGAACATATCACAAAGCATCACAGATTAGGAAATATCAACAATTCAATCATTCAGTCAGGTCCAAACATTCACAAATAAACTTATTAATCAACTGATTAATTTAAATCAGATGTATTATTTAGGAATGAATCATTAATCTGGGTTAACCATCATAGTTAATTACAAATTATTTGAAAGAAATTTCCCTTTCAAATTCATCGGTTAACCTTTAATTATTAACAAATCAATCTTAATTAACGAATCAATAAATCTTTAATTATTAAATAAATCTTAATTAATCACCATTATTAATTAATCCTTTAATTATTAACAAATAATTATACTCAAACTTCAAATTATCATTCAATTTATTACATCCAGTAATTATCTATTAATTACTTACTTCTCTAAGTAATTATATTTCCCAATTTGTCAAAAGATTATTCTAGATTAAACTCAAGAAATTTAACTTGGACTAATCAAATTAACTCAATTAATTTCACTAAATAATTAATTCCTTAATTACTTACATTAAGTAATTATACTTAATAATTTCACAAATGATTATTATTGAATTAATTAATCTAAATTTATTATTGAAATTTATCACATTAATTAATTATTCTAATGATCTTAGTTAATAACTTTTATTAACTATTAAATTTTCTTTAATCACTTTTCTAAAGAAATTTACTTATATTGATCATTATTGATGATAAACTGATTAATCATTAAGAACTCATTAATTAATGAATAATAAATCATTAATCTTCATTATTTAAAGTAACACATTCATTTTTATGATTTAATGATTATTTACAATATGTTGAAACAATGATTTCAAATTTCTTTTTTTCCTCTTATATTTCAATTGATCTTAGTTAATTTCAAAATTTGGAAATTTGGTTTTAAAATTTATTTCAGGTTTAACTTTCTAATTTTTTAACTTGTTTAAATTTCCATTTGCAATTTCAAATCTATTTTAAATTCAAACTTTTCTCATACATTCAATTGCTTTTAAATTATTAAAACAAGTTGAATTTAAAGCTTTATTCATGTCCAAACTAAATTCCAATTCAACTTGAATTTATGTTTAAATTTTGATTTAAAATTCAGTTTTAAAATTAAATTTGGTTTTAAATCCTGAAAACAGAAACAGGTTCAAAACCCTGTAACAAACTTGACCCGAGCATCGTATCCCATGCTTCGAGTCAAATCGAAGATTTCCCGAACCAAATACTCAAGCTACTCGACATGTTCTCGAGCTCCCCCTTCTCTGTTCTTCCCAGCCAACAGAATCACCCAGGCAAACAGAGCTCGTGCACGTGCACGCTGCCGTGGATCAACTCCGATCGTCACCAGTACAACGTAAAAGTTGAAATCCATCCACTAACGAATTCCTGATCATCATAACCCAACCATCGTCTTGAATTCGAAATCGAGTGAAAATCAAAACCTGGAAACAACTATTTGGAACATCACCAGACCTGAAATTGCCTCGCCTTCTTATCTCCGACCACCAGAGGCGACACAACTCCGGCCTCATCTCATCGATACCCTATTCTACTCTTTCCCTCAGTTTCGTACAGCTCGATCAATCAGGGTTGATGAAATCACCTCGTTTCTAAACACGTCAAAAACTCGAGCACGAACCCTAATTTTTGCTTCATCTCATTAATTCGTGCAATGGAAATTTATTAAACAATTTTCCTGGAATCATTGATCAACAAGCTAGCTTCAAACAAAATCTTATCACCCGATGTTGGTTTGATCATCAGGAAATGATAAAAATACACATTCCGTTTAAATATTAACTGCACCTAGAATAGTTAATTAAAAATCATCATATTAGTTTTAAAAATCCTATCTGGGAGTGAAATTCGAATTATATAATCGAATTAATATTTTACAATACTCAAATTTTCCATATGTTCCTCTTTCCACTTTAAAATCAAATTTTACAGAGTCAATATTTTAACATCGAGCCTAAAACAAATTCTAGGCTTTAATTTGAGTTTAAACAAACCTGTTTTGTTTGAATCCCTAAGCTTAATAATGTTTGGGTGAAGATGTATTAATTGTTTTCTAATTTATTTTCCTCTGTAACCAGAAACCAGAAGAACAGGCTATTTAAAAACCACAGTACAACATACACATATACAGAACCAATTATTTAAAAATATACAGCAAAACACAAAGTTATTCATGCATCAACACTTTTAAAAGTTGTATGTTCACTCACTTGTATTTTTGGAAGAAGAACAGAGCTTCTTTGACACAGATTGAAACTTGCAAGCTGAAGCTCCTTTCTTCGATTCTCTGATCTGATTTCTGTTCGTTTAGATTGAAGTTTGTTTAAGATGTTATTGTTTACTTCTGATCTTTTCTCACCTTTGAGGAAACGAAGTGAAATGAAGAAGTTGATATGCAGAAAGAAGATTACATGTGATATGTATTTTTGTACAAGTGATGTTATATATTTGTACAACATCAGAGATACTTTTATATTCCTTTGATTAAGCTGATTTTCTTTGGTGGCTGATATGCTGATTTGATGGCTGATATAATTTTTCTTGTTTACTAAAAGATATGGCATTAATTGCGTTGTCTTTCTTTTCTTTCTTGTACATAGATATTTACATTCCTTCTTATGCAAGCTACTCCATAAATATATATATGTTTTCATACTTATGTATATTATCTGTCTTCCTTTGTCTTCTTTTTGTAGGTTCATTTACATAAACTTTTGTTTTATTTCTTCTTTGTTTAAGTGTACATACTTATGCTTTGTTCATCTGTGAATGTAATGTTTTCTTTTCGGCTGAAATGATTTGTTTGTGTTGAGATGATTTCTTGTTTTGCACAACAACATATTTGATGTTAATATATTTTTATATTTATTTTGTATGAAGATATCTTGTCTTATTATTTTCTTGCGTCATACATTTGTGCTTATCCAATTTGTTTTCCAAGTCTATTTATATATATTTATTTTTATTATTATAATTTATCTTTACACCATTTAGTTAAAATTTTATTCAAACTCAATATATATATACATATATATTCAAATTATTATTAAACCATTTACTTGAAATTTAAATCCAAATCACATATATACAATATTTAAATTCATATGATTTAATATATATTATATTTGAATTGGGGAAACTCGCTTCAATTTACAATTAATTTTACAATTTTAATTCAAAAATTCAATTAATTATCAATTTAAATTTAATTAAAATCCGGGATCGTTACAGGTTCCCCCCTTAAGAAATTTCATCCTCTAAATTTGCCAGGGAGACACAAAGATAGGTGAAAAATGTTTCATCAAATCAACTGAATATCTATTATGCATTTGGCTTACCAAATCAGAATATCAATAATAGATACAAGAACGAATCTTTTTAATTTTTCCACAAGATACTCGGGTTATCCAGATCTATGAAATATGCAGTGGCATTGGTTAGTTCGTAGGGATAACTAACCGTTCTTAGAATATATCCTGTAATGACCCAAGATTTTAGGAATTTATTCTGGAAAATATAAATAAATTTAAAATAATTTTTAAATAAATTTTGAAGGAGGAATTGATATAGCTTGATAGTGTATCAGTGTAACGATCCGGATTTTCGCGTTCGAAAATCGACATCCATACTTTACATCGTACTCGAATGTCATAGATTCGACCGTTCAAATCCGATTCGCCGGAGCTTATAACACAGTTAAGTAAATAACACAGCGGAAGAAAAGAATAATACATTGATATACAATATCTGATACAACAGAGTGATACAATGAATATCAATATACATCAGAGATATGATACAACAAATAGCAGCGGAAAAGAAAATGATAACATCAGCAGCGGATAATCTCCATCTCCAAAGCAGCAATCCAGATATAGCTTGAACTCCCAATAACGATGCACAAAGATAAGCAAGTGCAGTCTGATCCAAAGACTGAACTAGCTCCAGAAAATCTACTAATCTGACTATCTGAAAAACCCAACTCTAGACTGCTCGTGTAGAAAATTTTTGAGCACCCAGAGTTTAGGAAAGAAACAATAAACTCCGGATCAGTCATGGGACTGGTGTGAGCAACAAAAACAGTTTATCTTTAAAACAAAAAGCAGAGAATTTTAAAGTCAATTCGCAATGCTTTTTGAAAATGAAACTACCATAAGACCTCCCACCACACACACAATGCAAACGCAGAATTGGAGGAGATTTCTTCTTATGATAGTCAAAGATGCTTACTACGCAAAAATCAAATCATTTTTGATATTATTATTAGTGCATAGTGTAGAAATCATTTTGAAAGTATAATATTAATCTTAGCCAACATACGACCAGTATCGTATGCCTACTATAGCTACCATCTAAACGGTGGTGACCACCGTACGTAAATGGCAGGTTCTACAACTAATACCGTACACGGTTCGTATTGGAGTTTGGATTTCCAACAAATGGTCAGGCTAAGGAACTTCCTATCCACGATGGGTACGTCCCTGGAATGACGTCCCGAGAACCTAACCGGATCTCTGCCAACACAAGGCCGGGTTACCTCTGCAAAAATAGGTAACTACTGACACGCGTATGCCATCCCCCGATCGTAACCGATCTTCCCGAGGATCCTCGATTTCCAACAACCACATCAGAATAATAATGCAGTAACCACATAGGTTAAGTATCTGGGCTCCATACCATGATACCACCTCTATCCAGAAGGAATGACATACACTAAGGGGCGCTACTCCCTAGAACCTTGCTGCATCCTTCCTGTTTTGACCATTTCCGGGGTGTGAGGCTCGACGAAGTCTCGTCCACAAAGCTACGCTTTGTTCACAAAGCCATGCTTCGGGTCAAACAAATGATCAACCTATGATCACAAAGATATAAGATCAAACAAATGATCATATCACAAATGATCAAACACTGATCATCACACAGCAACACTCAGCATGTCACATTACCAAATTGGGATATATCGCTGATAAATTTCAACTACATAACCTCTGAGCTCGTACGTCTCAGAGAAGGGTGTTAAGCTAAGAGAATAAATTCTCCGCCACCAACAGATATGTATTTGAAAGAAATCGGCTTTATATCTCAAAGTGTAATGTCAGACATGTATCCATACAAGTCTGTTCCGGGTTCGAACAGAACCGAAGGCACTTCTTACGAAGCCCTTGCATTTCCGGGTATTCACAATCCCGTCCGGACTTCCCATCACAAAGGGTGATAAAATCTCTATACCGGGGACCAGTCGGTGCAGAGACATTCGACGAGTTGTCCTTTCGTTTTCGTAAATATCCGGTCTTCAACACCGGTCTTCAAATGCCATCCATATACGACGTATCACTATTCGGAATGGGTTATATGACACAAATGTCTTTTCCCGGCTAACCCGAATAACGAGCGCAATCTTTAAAAACATATGGATATTGGGATTTCAATTAAGTCACAACTTAATAATTCAACTTCTTTTCTTCAAATGGTTTAACAAATTACCATTTCAAATCTTTTAAACAAAAAGATTTATTTACAGAGTTCACTTAATTTTCACAAAGATTCATTCACAGTTTTTCCAAAACAATTTCTGTTTCAATTGGATTAACTCGTTAAATCTTTAAAATAAAGATTCAACTTATAGCTTTCAACACAATTTCATTTCGAATGTTTTAAACAAAACATCATTTTAAATCTGTTAAAGATAACAGATTCAATTCATAGTTTTTTTTAAAAAAAAAGAATTCATTTATAACTTGGAAAACCATCTTTCAATTCATACTTGAAATTCCTTTAAATTGGAATTTCATTTCTTATATATACGAAAGCTTTTATCATTTGAAAACAAACAGTTTTCATTTAAGAAAAATCCAATTTTATTTGCACGGGTTAAAGTCCTTGAATTATATTCATATTCCAAAATCACTACTTTTAAAATGGTTTAACCCTTATATAACGATATAACTTCTTTAATCCCTAGTTTTAAATTATAGAATTCGATTTCAAATCTTGAATTTAAGTTTAAATCAAATTATTTAAACTTCCAACTTTATCAAGTTATTCAAAAATAAATCTTATCTTTGAAATTCCATTTCGAAAGCTTTTCATTTTAAACCCAAATTTCTAATTTCAAAATCAATTGAAATTAAAATTCCAATTCCAAAAACATCAGATTTAAATTATCTGTGACTTAACCGATTTCCACGTGAAATCCATATTCGTGTGTGTATGGTGTGGTCCAGGGTTTTACACACAATAGTGCAACATCAATCATCACAGATATATCGATAAGCGGTATAATCGATAACGCTCATCTTCATTCACAGATTCATAGATAAAATAAATTTATTGGTCACAAAGATTCACAATTATAATTCGATGTGGGTTTCGGATAACCAACTGGAATCCGACTCCCTGTCGCATCGAAATTCAAATGTCGTTTCACGGCAAAGGGTTTCATATTCACATAACAATATATACATCACAGATAAGTAAATTACAGATCACAACATAAATCAGGACGTATCACCAAGCATCACAATCAGGGATATCAAACAATCAAATCAATAGAATCCAAATATTCATAAGTAAGGTCAGTTAATATCTGATTAATTCAAATCAGATTAATTTCTTATGAATAAATTTCTAATCCTGGTTAATTAACTTCAATAATTTACAAATCATCTTGGTAAATTACTCTTTAATCATTTGTTTATTAACCGTTAACAATAAATTAATTAACCTTTAATTATAGTTCATCAATCTTTAATTATTTAAATAATTAATTTTTTTATTTATAAATTTCACCATTTAATTGATTGTCTTCAATTAATAATTTAACCTTTAATTAATTACCATTTAATTAATTATCCTTAATTATAAATTAATCAGCTTTAAGTTAATAATTTAAACATTAAATCCACTTCTCAATTACTTAATTAAGTTTTCTTTAAATTAAATCCCTTTCGAATATAAGTTTAAAACATTTTAATTAACTTAATTAACTTCAGAAATATTGTTATTTCAAGACCTTTCAAAACAAATTCATATTTGTACTTAACAACAATCTTTATTTTTAAGAAAAATAAGTTTAGAAATTAAATTGACTTAAATTGTTCAAGTTACAAAAACTGGAAATCAACAACTAACCCGAGGCAAATAGAAACTGCTTCGAGTCATCCTCCCTCCTGCTTCGAGTCAAACGTTCAAATTACCCGAGTCAATTTACGTTTCCCCGAGCCTATTGCCCAATCACTCGCGAATCACCCAGCTGCTTCGAGCAATTTCATGAATTCCCCCAGTCGCCCCCGAGTTCCAGCTCGTCTTCATCTTCCCCAAATTCTCGAACGCACAGATACGCCACTCCAAACGTGCACGTGCACGTGCACCTTCCCTCCGTTCGACTCCAGTCCGTGTCGAGACCTCCAGCACGTCGCCACGGCCACACTCAAACGTCCCCACCAACTGGAACCCATTGATTCACTGGCCATCGAAATCGAGGCCACTCGATCAAACTAGAACGAGACCTTCAATCGGAAATCCCCTCGCACACCATCCTCCGACCACAAACGCGCCACCTCCTCCGACTACGTCTCCGTCCAACCCCACACTAGCCTTCCCCTGAGTGCTGTAACACTCGATCATCTCAGCAAGCCTCATCGATCAAAATTCTAACACCCTCCAAAACTAGGTTACCAGAATTAGATTACCTTCTGCCGCCACCCCAACACTTCGTTCAACCACCCAGTATTTTTCCCGTGACCATCCTAGGCCCCTCCATTCCCACGAGGCATCTCGACCTCCCTAGATCATCACATTGCCGGAAATCAGTCGAGATTCCCAAACCAGATGAACACAAACTGCTCTCAATCCCTCTCACTAAAAATCATGATACCACCTTTAAAAATCATGTTATCGTATGGGGATTTAGTTTAGATATCTGAATTCGAAAATTAAGACATTCGAAAATGGACAATTTTGAGTGGATTCAGATAATTTTGGGTTTCCAGTGACAAGCTTAAGTTGTTTTAACCTTAAATAAATTTTAAAACCTAGTTTATGATGATACAAACATCCTTTGTTTGAATTTGAAGTTCAGTCATCAATCAGAAAAGGAGTTAATGATTTTTTGAATCAACAGTTTGAGTTTTAAGCTGGAAACAGGTTTGATCTCTGTAAGTATGGAACAGAACTAAGGTTTTATAACCTCCAGACATGTACATATACAAATATACACTTATACCAGCATTCTTCACATACATCAAGCATAAAAACAGATTCAGATATACTTATAGTTTAAAAAAGGAAAGTTACTCACATGGTTTTGTTGAAGCAGAGAAGAACAGAGAAGCTCTACCACCTTAAACAGGCTTGAGAAACTGAAAGCTGGAAACCATTCCTTGTATTGATTTGGATTGATCTAAGTTGTTTGATTTTGTTAAATGATTTTGAGTTTGAAATTGTAAGGTGATGTTTTATATTTTTTTTCTTTGCTCAGGTTTCAAGTGAACGAACTGATGAAGAGGAGTTGGTATATAGGAATTTGTACAGAGGGATTGTATTTGTTTTTACAATATAGGCATGGGTGAAGTGATCTTGCTTGTACTTGTTTATACATATTAATGTATTTCTTCTTTTGCTTTTCGGCTGAAATGATATTTGTTATGGTGGGTGAAGATATTGGCATTAAATGCCTATGTATCCTATGTTCCTATACTTACCTTGTTATATTTTCATTTTACCTATTTCTTACTTCTTGTCCCGGCTGAACATGTATATTTCTTGTTTTCTTTTTTTTACAAGTTAATTCATACTTATTTTTGTTTGTTTTGTTACTTTTTCTTTTTCTTATTTTTTTGCAAGTGTATATATATATTTAAACTTCTTTGCTTTGGCCATCCTTGACTTCGGCTGAAAGGTGTTTTGAAGATGATAATGATAGCTTTCTTTTGTTTATTACTTTATCTACTATCTACTTTCTTTTACCTGCCTACTCATCCTTTTCATATATTTACTTACTTGTTTTGTTTTCAAGTGTACATGCTTATTTGGTTTGCTTCCCTTTTAACTTGCATTTTATTTTATTACTTTATAAATAATTTTCTATTTTAACATTGTTGTTAAAAGCTTACTTTGTATTAATTTACTTAGATATGTAATAAAAATCTAATCTGTATAAAACTATATATACATTCAATATACACCCATATATTCACATATACACTATTTACAATTTTTTAATTTAAAATGATTTATACATAATATACTTGGATATCGGGGAAACTCGCTCCATTTAATCAATTTAATTTCACAATTTTTATTCAAAAATTTATTAAATCATAAATTTAACTCAAAATTTCATTTAATTATTAATTTAAATAAATTCAAAATTTCAGGGTCGTGACAAACTTCCCCCCTTAAAAGAATTTCGTCCTCGAAATTCGCAGGCACGAAAACAAAGACAGATAGATCAAAGATAAATTTGATCTCCTATAATTCCTCAAACAAAAGATACGGATTCCAAACTCAAGTCGGAATATCTCAGAATACATACCAATTTTTTCCTTCTTCGGACTTTGGTATTCACAGAAATTATAATAGGATTTCAAAATTTGGTTTCAAACGAAATCGTTTTATTGATACAATTCAATTTTAACTTCATATTTTATTAATCAATTTAACTCAACTTAAAATTTCCAATTTCCAATTCATTAAGGTTTAAATCAAAAAGCTAATAAGAAACCGATGAAGATACGAAGTAAGAATTTTCTACAACGATTCGTAGAGCCATCATCACACCGAAACTTCTCCTGGAGCTGTCACGAAGGAATCAAAAGAATTTGGAAACGAATCAAAGAAGATTGATAAGAAGGTTATTTCCACTGTTGCAGGGTATTGACCATTTATAGTCGTATTCCCTTGTCCCCTATCTCGTCCTCTTCTTGCACTCATACTCACTATCAGTGGATAGTAAGAGAATTTACTGAGACATTCAGACGGATATCTTAAGGATACACTCATTCTAGAGTTTACTTCACTCTATCTCTAATGAGCTACTTAACGTGTTATACTCCTGAGCTAAAGTTCAACCTTAGCTCTGATACCAAATGTAACGATCCACAGACAGCGGCCACCGGTAGGCTTTGCAACCATCCCAGTCCCACCGTGGCTTACATTGGCACCTCGCATTTACTTTTACGGCCAGCCTCTCGACTGTCACGGCATCTGCCTAACCAACCCATCCCTCTCAGGGACATGTAGGAGTAAGAGTCCCCCGTTCGCCACCAAACTGCGAAGCGAGAACCCCCTATCATGCTGTAATATAGCAAGACTGGTGTGAGCAACAAAAACAGTTTATCTTTAAAACAAAAAGCAGAGAATTTTAAAGTCAATTCGCAATGCTTTTTGAAAATGAAACTACCATAAGACCTCCCACCACACACACAATGCAAACGCAGAATTGGAGGAGATTTCTTCTTATGATAGTCAAAGATGCTTACTACGCAAAAATCAAATCATTTTTTATATTATTATTAGTGCATAGTGTAGAAATCATTTTGAAAGTATAATATTAATCTTAGCCAACATACGACCAGTATCGTATGCCTACTATAGCTACCATCTAAACAGTGGTGACCACCGTACGTAAATGGCAGGTTCTACAACTAATACCGTACACGATTCGTATTGGAGTTTGGATTTCCAACAAATGGTCAGGCTAAGGAACTTCCTATCCACGATGGGTACGTCCCTGGAATGACGTCCCGAGAACCTAACCGGATCTCTGCCAACACAAGGCCGGGTTACCTCTGCAAAAATAGGTAACTACTGACACGCGTATGCCATCCCCCGATCGTAACCGATCTTCCCGAGGATCCTCGATTTCCAACAACCACATCAGAATAATAATGCAGTAACCACATAGGTTAAGTATCTGGGCTCCATACCATGATACCACCTCTATCCAGAAGGAATGACATACACTAAGGGGCGCTACTCCCTAGAACCTTGCTGCATCCTTCCTGTTTTGACCATTTCCGGGGTGTGAGGCTCGACGAAGTCTCGTCCACAAAGCTACGCTTTGTTCACAAAGCCATGCTTCGGGTCAAACAAATGATCAACCTATGATCACAAAGATATAAGATCAAACAAATGATCATATCACAAATGATCAAACACTGATCATCACACAGCAACACTCAGCATGTCACATTACCAAATTGGGATATATCGCTGATAAATTTCAACTACATAACCTCTGAGCTCGTACGTCTCAGAGAAGGGTGTTAAGCTAAGAGAATAAATTCTCCGCCACCAACAGATATGTATTTGAAAGAAATCGGCTTTATATCTCAAAGTGTAATGTCAGACATGTATCCATACAAGTCTGTTCCGGGTTCGAACAGAACCGAAGGCACTTCTTACGAAGCCCTTGCATTTCCGGGTATTCACAATCCCGTCCGGACTTCCCATCACAAAGGGTGATAAAATCTCTATACCGGGGACCAGTCGGTGCAGAGACATTCGACGAGTTGTCCTTTCGTTTTCGTAAATATCCGGTCTTCAACACCGGTCTTCAAATGCCATCCATATACGACGTATCACTATTCGGAATGGGTTATATGACACAAATGTCTTTTCCCGACTAACCCGAATAACGAGCGCAATCTTTAAAAACATATGGATATTGGGATTTCAATTAAGTCACAACTTAATAATTCAACTTCTTTTCTTCAAATGGTTTAACAAATTACCATTTCAAATCTTTTAAACAAAAAGATTTATTTACAGAGTTCACTTAATTTTCACAAAGATTCATTCACAGTTTTTCCAAAACAATTTCTGTTTCAATTGGATTAACTCGTTAAATCTTTAAAATAAAGATTCAACTTATAGCTTTCAACACAATTTCATTTCGAATGTTTTAAACAAAACATCATTTTAAATCTGTTAAAGATAACAGATTCAATTCATAGTTTTTTTTTTTAAAAAAGAATTCATTTATAACTTGGAAAACCATCTTTCAATTCATACTTGAAATTCCTTTAAATTGGAATTTCATTTCTTATATATACGAAAGCTTTTATCATTTGAAAACAAACAGTTTTCATTTAAGAAAAATCCAATTTTATTTGCACGGGTTAAAGTCCTTGAATTATATTCATATTCCAAAATCACTACTTTTAAAATGGTTTAACCCTTATATAACGATATAACTTCTTTAATCCCTAGTTTCAAATTATAGAATTCGATTTCAAATCTTGAATTTAAGTTTAAATCAAATTATTTAAACTTCCAACTTTATCAAGTTATTCAAAAATAAATCTTATCTTTGAAATTCCATTTCGAAAGCTTTTCATTTTAAACCCAAATTTCTAATTTCAAAATCAATTGAAATTAAAATTCCAATTCCAAAAACATCAGATTTAAATTATCTGTGACTTAACCGATTTCCACGTGAAATCCATATTCGTGTGTGTATGGTGTGGTCCAGGGTTTTACACACAATAGTGCAACATCAATCATCACAGATATATCGATAAGCGGTATAATCGATAACGCTCATCTTCATTCACAGATTCATAGATAAAATAAATTTATTGGTCACAAAGATTCACAATTATAATTCGATGTGGGTTTCGGATAACCAACTGGAATCCGACTCCCTGTCGCATCGAAATTCAAATGTCGTTTCACGGCAAAGGGTTTCATATTCACATAACAATATATACATCACAGATAAGTAAATTACAGATCACAACATAAATCAGGACGTATCACCAAGCATCACAATCAGGGATATCAAACAATCAAATCAATAGAATCCAAATATTCATAAGTAAGGTCAGTTAATATCTGATTAATTCAAATCAGATTAATTTCTTATGAATAAATTTCTAATCCTGGTTAATTAACTTCAATAATTTACAAATCATCTTGGTAAATTACTCTTTAATCATTTGTTTATTAACCGTTAACAATAAATTAATTAACCTTTAATTATAGTTCATCAATCTTTAATTATTTAAATAATTAATTTTTTTATTTATAAATTTCACCATTTAATTGATTGTCTTCAATTAATAATTTAACCTTTAATTAATTACCATTTAATTAATTATCCTTAATTATAAATTAATCAGCTTTAAGTTAATAATTTAAACATTAAATCCACTTCTCAATTACTTAATTAAGTTTTCTTTAAATTAAATCCCTTTCGAATATAAGTTTAAAACATTTTAATTAACTTAATTAACTTCAGAAATATTGTTATTTCAAGACCTTTCAAAACAAATTCATATTTGTACTTAACAACAATCTTTATTTTTAAGAAAAATAAGTTTAGAAATTAAATTGACTTAAATTGTTCAAGTTACAAAAACTGGAAATCAACAACTAACCCGAGGCAAATAGAAACTGCTTCGAGTCATCCTCCCTCCTGCTTCGAGTCAAACGTTCAAATTACCCGAGTCAATTTACGTTTCCCCGAGCCTATTGCCCAATCACTCGCGAATCACCCAGCTGCTTCGAGCAATTTCATGAATTCCCCCAGTCGCCCCCGAGTTCCAGCTCGTCTTCATCTTCCCCAAATTCTCGAACGCACAGATACGCCACTCCAAACGTGCACGTGCACGTGCACCTTCCCTCCGTTCGACTCCAGTCCGTGTCGAGACCTCCAGCACGTCGCCACGGCCACACTCAAACGTCCCCACCAACTGGAACCCATTGATTCACTGGCCATCGAAATCGAGGCCACTCGATCAAACTAGAACGAGACCTTCAATCGGAAATCCCCTCGCACACCATCCTCCGACCACAAACGCGCCACCTCCTCCGACTACGTCTCCGTCCAACCCCACACTAGCCTTCCCCTGAGTGCTGTAACACTCGATCATCTCAGCAAGCCTCATCGATCAAAATTCTAACACCCTCCAAAACTAGGTTACCAAAATTAGATTACCTTCTGCCGCCACCCCAACACTTCGTTCAACCACCCAGTATTTTTCCCGTGACCATCCTAGGCCCCTCCATTCCCACGAGGCATCTCGACCTCCCTAGATCATCACATTGCCGGAAATCAGTCGAGATTCCCAAACCAGATGAACACAAACTGCTCTCAATCCCTCTCACTAAAAATCATGATACCACCTTTAAAAATCATGTTATCGTATGGGGATTTAGTTTAGATATCTGAATTCGAAAATTAAGACATTCGAAAATGGACAATTTTGAGTGGATTCAGATAATTTTGGGTTTCCAGTGACAAGCTTAAGTTGTTTTAACGTTAAATAAATTTTAAAACCTAGTTTATGATGATACAAACATCCTTTGTTTGAATTTGAAGTTCAATCATCAATCAGAAAAGGAGTTAATGATTTTTTGAATCAACAGTTTGAGTTTTAAGCTGGAAACAGGTTTGATCTCTGTAAGTATGGAACAGAACTAAGGTTTTATAACCTCCAGACATGTACATATACAAATATACACTTATACCAGCATTCTTCACATACATCAAGCATAAAAACAGATTCAGATATACTTATAGTTTAAAAAAGGAAAGTTACTCACATGGTTTTGTTGAAGCAGAGAAGAACAGAGAAGCTCTACCACCTTAAACAGGCTTGAGAAACTGAAAGCTGGAAACCATTCCTTGTATTGATTTGGATTGATCTAAGTTGTTTGATTTTGTTAAATGATTTTGAGTTTGAAATTGTAAGGTGATGTTTTATATATTTTTTTCTTTGCTCAGGTTTCAAGTGAACGAACTGATGAAGAGGAGTTGGTATATAGGAATTTGTACAGAGGGATTGTATTTGTTTTTACAATATAGGCATGGGTGAAGTGATCTTGCTTGTACTTGTTTATACATATTAATGTATTTCTTCTTTTGCTTTTCGGCTGAAATGATATTTGTTATGGTGGGTGAAGATATTGGCATTAAATGCCTATGTATCCTATGTTCCTATACTTACCTTGTTATATTTTCATTTTACCTATTTCTTACTTCTTGTCTCGGCTGAACATGTATATTTCTTGTTTTCTTTTTTTTACAAGTTAATTCATACTTATTTTTGTTTGTTTTGTTACTTTTTCTTTTTCTTATTTTTTTGCAAGTGTATATATATATTTAAACTTCTTTGCTTTGGCCATCCTTGACTTCGGCTGAAAGGTGTTTTGAAGATGATAATGATAGCTTTCTTTTGTTTATTACTTTATCTACTATCTACTTTCTTTTACCTGCCTACTCATCCTTTTCATATATTTACTTACTTGTTTTGTTTTCAAGTGTACATGCTTATTTGGTTTGCTTCCCTTTTAACTTGCATTTTATTTTATTACTTTATAAATAATTTTCTATTTTAACATTGTTGTTAAAAGCTTACTTTGTATTAATTTACTTAGATATGTAATAAAAATCTAATCTGTATAAAACTATATATACATTCAATATACACCCATATATTCACATATACACTATTTACAATTTTTTAATTTAAAATGATTTATACATAATATACTTGGATATCGGGGAAACTCGCTCCATTTAATCAATTTAATTTCACAATTTTTATTCAAAAATTTATTAAATCATAAATTTAACTCAAAATTTCATTTAATTATTAATTTAAATAAATTCAAAATTTCAGGGTCGTGACAATCAGTGTGTGTACATGTGTGCACAGGAAATGCACATGAATATAAGCTAAAACCCTGAACTCCAAGAATACATACATATTGATGTGTATGGAAATATATATATATATATATATATATGTAGATTAAATTCTTAAAAGTAGTAGGCCTGAGTAAATGTATATATGTATGCTACTGAATAATTTTGAGTGTACATGTGCATGTGTGTGTCAGTATAGAATAATGTATGAATATATAGGAGGGTGTACTAATTATTTCAGTAAGACTTATATAAATATATATATGTGTTAATAAAATACTAGAGTTTAAACTAGTGAAATAAAATATACAGACATATTTTAATATAAGCAGAAATAAAAAGAATGAAGATATAAAAAGGAATAATCCTCTTATAAATAAATGAAGGAAGTTCATACCATTTGCATGAAAACTAAAAATAGAAAAAATAAGATAAAACAGGGAAGTGCTTGGTATAGGCAGAATTAGAAAAGAGTATTTAATGAATAACAAAATCAAGTCACATTTTTAGCATGATTGTAGACAAGGGGAAAAGTATTTTCTGAAAAGCAAATTTCTGAAAAAAAATGTGTAACCACTTTTCTCTTCACCCAAATTAAGCCGGGAAGGGTAAAACTTTGGGTTTAAAAAATGCAGATAACATGATTTTTCTGGTGGGAAAAAATGGACTTAGCCAATACCCAAAACCCTAAGAGAGACCCTGTATATATATACATGTATATACAGCAGCCTCCTCTCCTCCTCAGAAAAGAATTTTGAAAAAAGAAGAAGAAAAACAATACCACAGAAACCATAAGACAAGGGAAGAAAGAGAGCTTGAGGATAAGGGCAGAAGTTCATCAATTAATTAAGGAAACAAAGAAGAGAGCTAGGTGAGAAAACTCACTCAAAAATCTAAGGCAATAAGTCCTAATGTAGGCAGCCAGTTATAAGTATTTTTCTTAAAAGAGTATTTTCATATATGAATGCTTATCTGTGAATTTAAATCTGAAAATGTTTTGATTCTCTTTGGTTGATTGCTTGTTTTATTATAACAAAGTTTTATGTGTTGTTAGTTTACATATCTGTTTTATACACTCAGATTTCTGATATGTTGATGTTTAGGGATATAAACAAATACCCAGAAAATAAAATGTTGAGAATAGGCAAGTAGTATTGGTTTTGGCTCAACCCAGAAAGATGTAAATAATGATGAGCTGCAATATACTCATGTATAAGTGCTGAGGCTTGAAATAGAAAGGAATTAGGGGTGCAATAGGGTTGCCTATGTGCTGATGCTCCTGATTCAATAAAATGCATAGCAAACAAAATTTTGTGATTCAGGGAAACCAGGTCATCCTGAGTTTAACTCAAGCACAAATGTTTGCAAAAGAAAAACTCTCTCAGAAACCATAAGCCAATGTTAGTTGCCTAAACTCCTTTTAAAATACCAGGATGAATATATTTATATACAGAACCTTACTTTGTAATCACCAATGGTTGTTTGCTTGTTTGCCTCTGTATGGTCATGAAAACTCAAAAGAGCTATGGTTAACTTTAACCTGATTAGGAAATTGGGGTCAAGAACACTGCAGGAATGACTTGTGTGCTTGAGTAACACAAGTTGACACATGGCTTGTTTAAGTCCTGAGATCTTTGTGTAATGGAGTGAATTAGTTCATTACAGTGTGTCCATTGATTCATAAATATTGCAGATGAGACCAAGGATAGATAAATATACCAGGGGATAATATTTGAGATGATGAGAAAACTAGAGTTTTTCCCAGATTTGAAATATGAGAATTGAATAAATGATTTAACTCATATTGGTTATTTTCCTGTTTGGTATGAATGATTGGTTGACTATGATTGAATTGTATGCTTGAGTGTATGTGCCATGTTTATACATGTAGTCTCTGGAAAGAAAATTAAAGTGTGCACATGCACAATGACACAGAGCATGCACACAAGTATTTGCCTGATCCCAAAGGGCTGAACTATCTGTATATGTACTTAACTTGACTTTAACCTAATTAACTATTTATTTTTGTGAGCTTTCTCATACCAGACATGTGTCTGACCCTAGTGTGCTAATGGCATCTGGGGTGTCTCATTTAAAATGAGGCAGTTTCAAATGCTTTTTCAGGGATTGCAGTAACTAAGTAGAAGTAGGAGCAAAGCTTTGAGAAGAAGATATAGCATGCTAAACTTAGTTAGATAAGAGCCTAAATGTTGAAATCTGCATGTATTGACAATTTAAATTGCTACTTGTATTAAGTGTTGAATATTGGATGGATATTTTGTTAGATATTTTGTTAAGAGATTGACTTGTATCTGGAAACTATGAACTAAGTTAAATATCTGTTATGTTTAAAAAGGATTTTGATCAAATCTTGTAAGTGGATTTAGCAAGAACACCATGTTAAAAATCGAATGATTACATTTTATAAATGTATTAGTCAATCTTGAGTCTTTGAAAAGGATTTAAGTTCTGGATAATCAGGATAGTTGATTCTCAGAAAATTAAATGGTTTTATTTTCTACTATGGCATATGTATACAAAAGAAAATAGACATAGGTTGAATGTTTTTATATGGCTGCAAGGTTTCCATAATTTAACTTGTTCCATACAATTGTTTCATGTCCTATTTTTAAATAAAGAAAGAATCTGTAGTAAGGTAGATGGAAGCCAGATTCAAATAGTTGCAGATATATATATGCACATAAACATGTTTTGTGCAAATGTCAACATACCTTTTCCCTTTGCACTTGTAATAGGAATCTGAATTTCACTCAGATTTTAACCAAAGGCATTTTAAATGCCAGACAGACCTTATAAGAAGAAATACAAACCTGAATAATGATAAACACTCTGATCATTTACAAAACCCAAGCAATAGACCCTTAATTTACATCAATCATGAAGCCTTCTAGATTGTAGGAATGGATTTCAAAAAAAAAAAAATTAAGCAAGGATTATTGTTTAGTATGTTGGAATATAGGCAAAAATAAAATAGAGATATATGCAGATATAGGTAAATAACAGATTCCAAATTGTACAGAAAAAAAAAACAAAAATTGTGTTTGAACCAACCAGCATAGTACTCGAACTCGTGATCTCTTGTGTATAAGTTAGGCGCGTTTCCATTACGCCTAGATGTTGCTTGTGTTCACTTAGGATCCACTTTCTTTTATACTGAATTTGATACTATTCAGACTTTAACATGATCATCTATATTAAAAGCTTGTTCACTACTGATTATTACTTGATCACTTCTTAGTTAGGATAAACAGACTAAAGTTTATGTTTCCAGTGGATTGTTTGGTCAAAAAAAAAAATTCAGCAATCCAATATCCTCTTGTTTTTCCAGAACTCTGATTCAAACAAGAGAGGCATATACATCCTCACATGTATGTGCTTATCTTTGTGAATGTACTGATATACTTATATTGGTTGATTATTGTGATCCTGGATATATTTTGGTTTATTGGAGAATGATATTGACCCTGAGAGTTATAATTGCAATGGATGATATATCTATATATATATATATATCATCTTTAACTAAAAAAAAAAAATCCTTATGGGATTAGAGTAGATATAGGAGGGTCATTTCAGTTGGTATCAGAGCTATGTTATTCAACATAGTAGAAGTAAGGATCAAGTTCTTAGATAGAAATAAAATTAAAGGAACTAAATATATATATATATAACAATGTGTTCAGTGTGAAAAAAAAACCCACTGAAACAACCAAATTACCAATCAAACTAACCAGCTATGTAAATCATTATTAGCAAACTATGGTAGGAAGACCACCAAATCAAGGAGCAGGATCTTCCCATGCACCACCAATGGTCAATCTACAAGACTTAGTGAGAGCATTTAGGGATGGGGCAGGACAAAGGCAAGAAAATCCCTATGAAGAACTCTCAAAATTGCTTAAGACATATACTCATTTAGGAGGCAAAAGCTTTGAAGGGACAGAGAGTATCATTGAAATTCAAACATGGTTGAGAACATTGGAAAGAATTTTCAATGACATGCAACTTGATGATCAAAGAAAGAGGCAAGTGGCTTCAAGACAGCTAAAAGGAGTAGCTTTAGGTTGGTGGGAAGTAATCATTGCAGGAAGGAATGAGAATGAAATCACTTGGAATCAATTCAAAGAGATGTTGGAAGCAAGGTTTGTACCAGCATCAGCAAAGACTACCTTGCTAGAAGAATTCATTAGGCTTAGACAAGGAACCATGACTGTCATAGAATACACTCAAAAGTTTGAGGGGCTTTCCACATATGGAGCAATGCTTGTGGCAGATGAGGCATCTAAAAATGATAGGTACATAAAAGGTCTGAACCCAGGACTTAGTAGAGCCATGTTACCCTATGCAGACAAGACTTTTGATCATGTGATAGACTTAGCTTTGAGGTTGGAGCAGCATGACAAGGAAAGGGAGAAGTTCAGAAATTTTAAGAGCAATAATAACAAGAAAGGTAAGGGGAGATATCACCCTTATGATAAGAAGAAAGAAGAGGCTAGTAACAAAAGCACTGGAGATGTCAAAGCTAAGGAAGACAAGAAGAAAATTGTGTGCCATCAGTGTGGAAAGGAAGGGCATATCAAACCAAGATGTCCAGAATTGAAAGGAGGAGCTTTCAAATGCTATCTATGTGGGAAAGAGGGGCATATGAAGAGGAATTGTCCTGAGTATAAACAGCAAGGCAAATTGGCAAATTTGGAAGGAAAAGGCAAAGCCACAGTGGAGAGTAACACTGTAAACCATAGCCAAGTGGAAGGTACATTACTTATTTGTACCATACCCATAACAGTAGTATATGATACTGGGGCAACTCACTCTTTAATTTCTTATGAATGGGTTAAAATGCTAAAACTGAATTGCATATTGGTTGAAACCCCATTGCATATACACAGTCCATTGGGGAGTTCTAGTATTTTAAATATGATTTGTGTGGATGTGGGGTTAAACATAGGAGGAAATATTTTTATTTCCAATTTATATGTTTTGAATTACCCAAATATAGGTGTTATATTGGGGGTAGACTGGTTAAGGCAATTTAAAGCCATAATTAATTTAGACTCATCCACCATATCATTGCAAAATTCTAGAGGCCAGAGAATCACAGTTTTATGTGAGGTAGCTAAGGAAGGAAGACTATATCATTTAGTTGACTCAGAAAAAGATTTCAGTGAACTAACCATTGAAGAAATTCCCATAGTCAATGAATATTTGGATGTGTTTGGTGAGGTCAAGGGTATTCCACACCATAGACCAGTAGAATTCCAGATCAATCTAGTTCCAGGAGCAAGCCCAGTGATTAAAAAGCCAACTAGAATGGGGCCAAATGAACTAAAAGAATTAAAGAAACAGTTAGAAGAATTGGAAGAAAAGGGTTTTATAAGACCAAGTAATTCTTGCTGGGGAGCACCAGTGGTATTTGTTAAGAAGCAAGATGGCTCCTTAAGACTCTGCATAGATTATAGAGAATTAAACAAAGTAACTATTAAAAATAAATACCCATTGCCAAGAATAGATGATCTTTTTGATCAATTAGCAGGGGCAAAAGTATTTTCTAGACTAGACTTAGCATCTGGTTTTCATCAAATGAAGGTGGAAGAATCAAGCATCAAGTACACTGCCTTTAACACTAGGTATGGGTTGTATGAATTTTTGGTTATGCCATTTGGCTTGACCAATGCACCATCTTACTTTGTAGATTTAATGAATAGAACCTTTAGAGATTGTTTAGACAAGTTTGTGCTTATTTTTATAGATGACATTTTGATTTATTCCAAGACAGTGGAAGAACATAAGCATCATTTGCACCTGGTTTTGTCTAGGTTAAGGGAAAAAGATTTAAAGGCAAAATTTTCAAAATGTGTGTTTTGGAAGGAGGAAGTACATTTTCTTGGCCATGTTATATCTGCCAAAGGAATCTCTGTGAACCCCAATAAAGTAGTGGCTATTCAAGCATGGAAGAGGCCAAGCACTGTGAGTGAAGTGAGGTCATTTATGGGGATGGCAGGGTATTATAGGAGGTTTATAAAAGATTTTTCAAAAATTTCTACACCACTCACTAACCTAACCAGGAAGAACCAAGCTTTTGTTTGGTCAGAAAAATGTGAAAAGTCTTTTGAACAGTTGAAGGAGGCATTGGTGATAGCTCCAATTCTAAAGGTACCACATGGAAATGAAGAATTAGTGGTATACACTGATGCTAGTGGATTTGGCTTGGGTGCAGTGTTGATGCAACAAGGCCAAGTCATTGCATATGCATCCAGACAACTTAAACCCCATGAAGTAAGGTATGCCACACATGATCTTGAATTAGCAGCTGTGATATATGCTTTAAAACTTTGGAGACATTATTTGTTAGGCACTAAGTTTGAACTTTACACTGACCACAAGTCTCTAAAATATTTGTTTTCACAAAAAGATTTGAACATGAGGCAACATAGATGGGTGGAGTTCTTAGCTGCCTATGATTTTGACATACTCTATACACCAGGCAAAGCAAACAAAGTTGCAGATGCTCTAAGTAGACAGCATGCTAAATTGGCTATGATGATGATAGCAGAATTTAAAGATTTGTCTTTGCTAACTGAGTTAGAGATTGAGGAGAATGGTTGTGTGCAGATGCATGGTGCACAAGAAGATAAAGGGAAGTTAAGCTTAATGACACTTCAACCAGATTTAATTCTGAAGGTAGGAAAAATGCAGGAACAAGATGCTCACTTGTTAGAGAAGAGAATGCTCCTCTCAAGAGGGGAGGAAGTAATGAATCACCACATTGATAAAGATGGTTATGTGAGATACCAGAATAGGGTGTGTGTACCAGAGGACATAGAATTGAAGAAGGAGATATTGAATGAATATCATAGAAGTAAATACTCCATTCACCCAGGTAACACAAAAATGTATCAAAATTTGAAAAGAGACTTCTGGTGGAAGGGGATGAAATCTGATATAGCTAAGTACATTGCCAAATGTATGACTTGCCAACAAGTCAAGGCTGAAACTCAAAGACCATCAGGGTTGATGCAACCTCTTAGTGTACCACAGTGGAAGTGGGAAGACGTATCTATGGACTTCATAGATGGACTGCCTAGATCTAAGAGAGGTAATACAAGTATATGGGTGATAGTGGATAGGCTAACCAAGGTAGCACACTTCATCCCAGTCAAGTCAGAAAGAACAGCACCAAAACTAGCTCAAATTTTTATAAAAGAAGTGGTAAAGCTACATGGCATTCCCAAAACCATTGTGAGTGATAGGGATACCATTTTCACTTCAAAATTCTGGAGAAGCTTTCAAGAAGCAATGGGAAGTGAACTATGTTTAAGTACTGCCTACCATCCTCAATCAGATGGGCAGACTGAGGTGGTAAACAAAGTTTTGGAGGACATGTTGAGGGCATGTATACTGGATTTTGGGGGCAACTGGGAAAATTATCTTCATCTAGTTGAATTTACATACAACAACAGCTACCAAAGCACCATAGGAATGGCTCCATTTGAAGCCTTATATGGTAAACCCTGTTTGTCACCTGTTTGCTGGGTAGAAGCAGGAGAAAGGTCTATTTTAGGACCTGAGTACATACAAGAAACCAAGGAGAAAATTGAGTTGGTAAGAAGAAGAATGACAGCAGCTCAAGATAGGCAAAAGAAATTTGCAGACATGAGAAGGAGGCAGGTAGAATATGAGGTGGGAAATTTCGTTTTCATCAAAATCTCACCCATGAAAAATGTGCTGAGGTTTGGAAAACAAGGCAAATTAACCCCAAGATATATTGGACCATACAAAATTCTGGAGAGAATTGGTCCCTTGGCATATAAGTTGGAATGACCAGAAAACATGCAAGGTGTACATGATGTTTTTCATGTATCACAATTGAGAAGATGGGTCCATGATAAGGCAGAAATTCTTGAAACCCCAACCCAAGTGCAGATAAATCCTAATTTGATTTATGAAAAGGATCCAGTGGGAATTTTGGCAAAAGATGTGAAAAAGTTGAGGAATAAATCTCTGAAACTTGTGAAGGTACAGTGGAGTCTTGATCCTAGTGATTGCACATGGGAATTAGAAGACAAAGTTAGGATGAATTATCCTAAGCTATTTTCAGATTAAGGTAATTCTGATTTTTGATTGTTTTCTTTATTTTGGATGAATATATTTTTAGTTAGTATAGAACTAAGAATCTATTTGGTAGAGAATATACTTGTTCTCTGAATTAAGTTTAAAATTTATTTTAAGCTTAGGAAAATTGTGGGACACAATTTCTAAAAGGAGGGGTGTATGTAATGACCCAAGATTTTAGGAATTTATTTTGGAAAATATAAATAAATTTAAAATAATTTTTAAATAAATTTTGAAGGAGGAATTGATATAGCTTGATAGTGTATCAGTGTGTGTACATGTGTGCACAGGAAATGCACATGAATATAAGCTAAAACCCTGAACTCCAAGAATACATACATATTGATGTGTATGGAAATATATATATATATATATGTAGATTAAATTCTTAAAAGTAGTAGGCCTGAGTAAATGTATATATGTATGCTACTGAATAATTTTGAGTGTACATGTGCATGTGTGTGTCAGTATAGAATAATGTATGAATATATAGGAGGGTGTACTAATTATTTCAGTAAGACTTATATAAATATATATATGTGTTAATAAAATACTAGAGTTTAAACTAGTGAAATAAAATATACAGACATATTTTAATATAAGCAGAAATAAAAAGAATGAAGATATAAAAAGGAATAATCCTCTTATAAATAAATGAAGGAAGTTCATACCATTTGCATGAAAACTAAAAATAGAAAAAAATAAGATAAAACAGGGAAGTGCTTGGTATAGGCAGAATTAGAAAAGAGTATTTAATGAATAACAAAATCAAGTCACATTTTTAGCATGATTGTAGACAAGGGGAAAAGTATTTTCTGAAAAGCAAATTTCTGAAAAAAAATGTGTAACCACTTTTCTCTTCACCCAAATTAAGCCGGGAAGGGTAAAACTTTGGGTTTAAAAAATGCAGATAACATGATTTTTCTGGTGGGCAAAAATGGACTTAGCCAATACCCAAAACCCTAAGAGAGACCCTGTATATATATACATGTATATACAACAGCCTCCTCTCCTCCTCAGAAAAGAATTTTGAAAAAAAAAAGAAGAAAAACAATACCACAGAAACCATAAGACAAGGGAAGAAAGAGAGCTTGAGGATAAGGGCAGAAGTTCATCAATTAATTAAGGAAACAAAGAAGAGAGCTAGGTGAGAAAACTCACTCAAAAATCTAAGGCAATAAGTCCTAATGTAGGCAGCCAGTTATAAGTATTTTTCTTAAAAGAGTATTTTCATATATGAATGCTTATCTGTGAATTTAAATCTGAAAATGTTTTGATTCTCTTTGGTTGATTGCTTGTTTTATTATAACAAAGTTTTATGTGTTGTTAGTTTACATATCTGTTTTATACACTCAGATTTCTGATATGTTGATGTTTAGGGATATAAACAAATACCCAGAAAATAAAATGTTGAGAATAGGCAAGTAGTATTGGTTTTGGCTCAACCCAGAAAGATGTAAATAATGATGAGCTGCAATATACTCATGTATAAGTGCTGAGGCTTGAAATAGAAAGGAATTAGGGGTGCAATAGGGTTGCCTATGTGCTGATGCTCCTGATTCAATAAAATGCATAGCAAACAAAATTTTGTGATTCAGGGAAACCAGGTCATCCTGAGTTTAACTCAAGCACAAATGTTTGCAAAAGAAAAACTCTCTCAGAAACCATAAGCCAATGTTAGTTGCCTAAACTCCTTTTAAAATACCAGGATGAATATATTTATATACAGAACCTTACTTTGTAATCACCAATGGTTGTTTGCTTGTTTGCCTCTGTATGGTCATGAAAACTCAAAAGAGCTATGGTTAACTTTAACCTGATTAGGAAATTGGGGTCAAGAACACTGCAGGAATGACTTGTGTGCTTGAGTAACACAAGTTGACACATGGCTTGTTTAAGTCCTGAGATCTTTGTGTAATGGAGTGAATTAGTTCATTACAGTGTGTCCATTGATTCATAAATATTGCAGATGAGACCAAGGATAGATAAATATACCAGGGGATAATATTTGAGATGATGAGAAAACTAGAGTTTTTCCCAGATTTGAAATATGAGAATTGAATAAATGATTTAACTCATATTGGTTATTTTCCTGTTTGGTATGAATGATTGGTTGACTATGATTGAATTGTATGCTTGAGTGTATGTGCCATGTTTATACATGTAGTCTCTGGAAAGAAAATTAAAGTGTGCACATGCACAATGACACAGAGCATGCACACAAGTATTTGCCTGATCCCAAAGGGCTGAACTATCTGTATATGTACTTAACTTGACTTTAACCTAATTAACTATTTATTTTTGTGAGCTTTCTCATACCAGACATGTGTCTGACCCTAGTGTGCTAATGGCATCTGGGGTGTCTCATTTAAAATGAGGCAGTTTCAAATGCTTTTTCAGGGATTGCAGTAACTAAGTAGGAGTAGGAGCAAAGCTTTGAGAAGAAGATATAGCATGCTAAACTTAGTTAGATAAGAGCCTAAATGTTGAAATCTGCATGTATTGACAATTTAAATTGCTACTTGTATTAAGTGTTGAATATTGGATGGATATTTTGTTAGATATTTTGTTAAGAGATTGACTTGTATCTGGAAACTATGAACTAAGTTAAATATCTGTTATGTTTAAAAAGGATTTTGATCAAATCTTGTAAGTGGATTTAGCAAGAACACCATGTTAAAAATTGAATGATTACATTTTATAAATGTATTAGTCAATCTTGAGTCTTTGAAAAGGATTTAAGTTCTGGATAATCAGGATAGTTGATTCTCAGAAAATTAAATGGTTTTATTTTCTACTATGGCATATGTATACAAAAGAAAATAGACATAGGTTGAATGTTTTTATATGGCTGCAAGGTTTCCATAATTTAACTTGTTCCATACAATTGTTTCATGTCCTATTTTTAAATAAAGAAAGAATCTGTAGTAAGGTAGATGGAAGCCAGATTCAAATAGTTGCAGATATATATATGCACATAAACATGTTTTGTGCAAATGTCAACACACCTTTTCCCTTTGCACTTGTAATAGGAATCTGAATTTCACTCAGATTTTAACCAAAGGCATTTTAAATGCCAGACAGACCTTATAAGAAGAAATACAAACCTGAATAATGACAAACACTCTTATCATTTACAAAACCCAAGCAATAGACCCTTAATTTACATCAATCATGAAGCCTTCTAGGTTGTAGGAATGGATTTCAAAAAAAAAAAAAAATTAAGCAAGGATTATTGTTTAGTATGTTGGAATATAGGCAAAAATAAAATAGAGATATATGCAGATATAGGTAAATAACAGATTCCAAATTGTACAGAAAAAAAAACAAAAATTGTGTTTGAACCAACCAGCATAGTACTCGAACTCGTGATCTCTTGTGTATAAGTTAGGCGCGTTTCCATTACGCCTAGATGTTGCTTGTGTTCACTTAGGATCCACTTTCTTTTATACTGAATTTGATACTATTCAGACTTTAACATGATCATCTATATTAAAAGCTTGTTCACTACTGATTATTACTTGATCACTTCTTAGTTAGGATAAACAGACTAAAGTTTATGTTTCCAGTGGATTGTTTGGTCAAAAAAAAAATTCAGCAATCCAATATCCTCTTGTTTTTCCAGAACTCTGATTCAAACAAGAGAGGCATATACATCCTCACATGTATGTGCTTATCTTTGTGAATGTACTGATATACTTATATTGGTTGATTATTGTGATCCTGGATATATTTTGGTTTATTGGAGAATGATATTGACCCTGAGAGTTATAATTGCAATGGATGATATATCTATCTATATATATATATATATATCATCTTTAACTAAAAAAAAAATCCTTATGGGATTAGAGTAGATATAGGAGGGTCATTTCATATCCGGACCCAAAAATAGATAGATATATGAATACAATTTCAAAACTTTTAGTTTAGAAACCAAATTATACCTATCAACCATAGCAACCAAAGCAACCAATTCATCCAAACAAACAATTCTGGCCTATTTAGAGTTTATGTCCCATGCAAATATATCAAATCTTCTTCCTGGATCTACCAGGAACCATCGAAGAATTGAAAAGAGATGCTGAACAAAAGAGATTGATAGAGAAAAGTTTATTTCCTTATTTCCTTATTGTTACAGGGTATTGACCATATATAGTCGTATTCCCCTGTCCCCTATCTCATCCTCTTCTTGCACTCATACTTACTATCAGTGGATAGTAAGAGAATTTACTGAGGTATACAGACGGATATCTTAAGGATACTCATTCTAGGGTATACTTCACCCTATCTCTAATGAGTTACTTAATGTGTTATACTCCTGAGCTAAAATTTAACCTCAGCTCTGATACCAAATGTGATGATCCTGAAATCGGCCTTCGAAAATCGGCACCCATACTTCACTTGTACTCAAATGCCACAGATTCAAACGCTGAATCTGGGTCACCGGAGCTTATAATACAGTAAGTATAACAACACAGAGGAAGAAAGAAATAGATAATATCATATACAACTCCAATGAATACAATATCCAGAATGATATACAACAATGATATCAATATGATACAACAATATCAGAGACAAATAATAATGTTACAGCGAAAATAACAGAACTGATAACTCCAAATGATCTGAAAAAGAGAATGAATCCAACAACTCCAACGCCAAGCTCAAACCACCATCACGTTATACAAAGATAAGCAAGGTCGGGTGTCCGTGAACTCCGAATATTGAACTAGCTCCCGATAATCTACTAAACCTGACTATCTGAAAAACCCAACTCTAGATTGCCCGTGTGGAAAATTGTGGGCACCCAGAGTTTAGGAAGGGAACAATAAACTCCGGGTCAGTCATGGGACTGGTATGAGTAAACAAAAATAGTTTATCTTTAAACAAACAACAAAGGAATTTTAAACATTGAAATCCGCAAATGCTTTTTGGAAAATGAAACTACCATAAGGCCTCCCGGCATACACACAATGCAATCACACACATGGGGGAGATTTCTCCTTATGATAGTCAAACATGCTTACTACGTAAAAAAACTCTTTTGATATTATTACTAGTGCATAATGTGAAAATCCTTTCAAAAATATAACATTAATCTTAGCCAGCATAGGTAACATTATATTATGCATGCTATAGCTGCCGCCTGAGGAGACAGGTTATACAACTGCAATTGTAAAGGGGTCGTATTGTTTCTTTGGATTTCCAACAAATGGTTAGGCTAAGGAACTTCCTACTGCCACATGGGTATGCCTCTGGAGGGACGTCCCGAGAACTAACTAGCTCTCTACCAACACAAGGCTGGGTTACATCTTACTAGGTAACTACTACACGAATATTCCACCCCCCGGTCATTTGCGACCTTTATCCGAGGCACCTCGATCACACAGCAACAACCACACAGTAAATGAGATTGATGCAACCACACAGGTAAAGCATCTGTGCTCCCTACCATGATATAACCTTTTTCTAGAAGGAAATGACATACCCTAAAGGGTGCGACCCTCATAACCTTGCCGCATCTTTCCTGTTTCGACATTTCTGGGGTGTGAGGTCCGATGAGGTCTCGTCCACAAAGCTACACTTTTTCACAAAGCCATGCTTTGATCAACAAATGATCAGCAACACACAGCAACACTTAGCATGCCACACTACCAAATTGGGAGTATATCACTGATAACCTTCAATTACATAACCTCTGAGCTAGTACATCTCAGAGAAGGGTGTTAAGCTAAGAGAATAAATCTCTGCCACCAAACAGAAATGTATTTGAAAGAAATCAGCTTTATATCTCAAAGTGTAATGTCAGACATACAACCATACAAGTTTGTTCCGGGTTCGAATAGAACCGAATGCACATCCAAAGAAGCCCTTGCAATCCGGGTATTCACAATCCCGATCGGATTTCCCATCACTTAGGGAATCTCTATACCGGCGCGACTCAGTGTAAAGACAATCGATGGGTTATCCTTTCATTTTCGAAAATACCCGGTCTTCAACACCGATCTTCAAATGCTATCCATTCACGTCGTATCACTATTCGGAATGGGTTATATGACACAAAGTCCTCTCCCGGCTAAACCGAATGGTGAGCGCAATATTTTAAAACATATGGATATTGGGATTTCAGTTAAGTCACAACTTATTACCCAAAACTTCTCTTTCAATGGTTTAAACAAATAACCATTTTAATCTTTTATAAAAAGATTCATCTCATAAAGTTCACCCAGTTTCACAAAGGCCCATTCACAGATTTTCAAATCGATTTCCATTTCAATTGGATTAACTCATCCAATCTTTAAATCAAAGATTTAACTTATAGCTTTCAAAACACGTTTCCAAAGATTTATTCGTAACTTGGAAAACCATTTTCAATTCAAACTTGAAATCCCTTTTGACACAAATTGTAAATTCATTCCTTATATGAAAGCTTCTATTATTTGAAAACAAATAGTTTTCATTTCGGAAAATCTGATTCATTTATACGAGTTAAAGTCCTTGGTTAAATTCAAATTCTCAAAACCATACTTTTAAAATAGTTTAAATTTATATAAACACATTTATAACATCTTTAATGTGTCGACCGACCATGACCCCTGCACTAAACATAGGAATAGTGCGCTGTAAAGTGTGCCAGGCAGCCATGGACGATTGCCAAGGTAAATTGAAACAGCAGAATCTATTGTATAACTCACAGCGCATGGATAAAATACAATAGAAAGTATATATAGTGAAGCTTTACATAACAGAATCTCAATTAAACTTCATAATAGTTTGGTACAACATCTGAATAGTCAATACATCAAGCCTCACTACATATCACTCAGAGAATATACAAGCATCGGAACATCCAGTACATATAGTAAGAAAATAATATGCAAGCCTCTAGCTCGTCTTCGTCATCAGCATCGTCGGAAACTAAGAATAGCACCTGTCACCTGCTACCTAGTCTGCCCATCCCAAAATGGATGAACAGCCCAAGGCAATAAGAGTAAAACATAAAGCCTTGAGTCAGACAACAGTCTTAGTGAGCGGTAAATTAACTAACAACATACTAAAAGAGCATTAAGGAAAAAGGAATAGGAATCCAACCCTCCCACTCCACCTCTTTCTACAGTGATAGCCCTAGACACACTAAGCAAAAATAAACATAGCAAAGCAGACATTTAAAGTAAAGCAATTATCACTCGAGTCAAGGGCGATGCTTTCCAAGTACAAACCCCCAAGGCCTAAACAAAGATCAGATAAGCACCTAGAAAATACCGCTCTTGAGACCGAATGACAATACAACTAAACATCCATGACTCTAGCTATCACTGTTATCATTGCCTCAATATCACCGTTAATTGAATGATCGACACATTCTTTCAGCCGTCCGTCAAGGGCTAATGGAAACCCCGGTTCAAGACAGAACTCTGCACGTTGTCGCAGCCCGTGCCTAAGACTATCGAATCTGCCCAGAGTACTCGACTACAATCATAGTCTTTAGGGACTATCTGTGACGGCCCGGAATTTTTGTATATTTGAAATTGGAAAATTTAATTAATTTTAAATATTCAGAGATAAATTACCAACTTAAATTTCAAATATCGCTGTTGATTGGGTGATTTAATTATTAAATTAAATTATTTGAAGTTGATAAAATAGTAAATCTGGTATTCCAAGCTAATTAAAAATATTTTCGAAGCTCGGAAAATTCATATTAAAAATACTGGCGGTAATAGAACTTTTAAAATTTGATTTAAAAGTGCTTTGTTCAGTTTTAAAAATATACTGTTTTGAATTGAATTTAAAAATAGCCTTCCGAGGCACAGTCTCGGAATTCGATGAAACCAGTTCCATTGGGTCCGTAATATTGTATTATTACCGGATTTCAAATTTCATTTTGAGTGGAGTTGCGGAGTGAGCATACGGTATATAAATGCATGGAAATTACTGAGATGAAATTAAATTTAAATGCAATATATCCCCTTTTCTTTAATCCGACATTTTGTCCAACCTGCCGCCTATTTGCCTCATTCGTACCCATCATCCCTTCCTTCCCGTCTTCTCAAGTCTCAATTCGATTAGAAAAATAAATAAATAAGAGAAGATATTTTTCTTCGTTCAGGAAACAAAACAAAACTGAAAATCCTCTTCCCTTTTTATTTAAAAAATCCATTACTCTTTCATTTACCCAGCCGAACGAAATCATTCGTTTAAGAGGGAAGAGGGGATGACAACGCGATCGAAGACGCGATCACATGGGAAAGCAGGCGACGAACTCATGGGCTCGAATCGCGTGAAGGGGAGCTGGAGGCTCGCGAAGCTAGGGTTTGTGCTGGAGGGTTTGGCGTGTCGACAGTGGAGGCAGCGATGGCGTTCGAGTCGCGATCGATTCTTGGAAGGAGGTTCGCGAGTACGAATGGGGGAGTTCTCGCGACGACGTGGGTGATTTCGATTTCGAGCCCGATGTGGTATCAAGGTTGGTTGTAGGCGCGCGTATGAGGGAGTTAGGCATCGTGAAGCTGGGCAGTTCTTGTGGACTCGTCGTCGAAGCAGGGGTCTCGGGGGGGGGGGGATGATGCTCGGCATTGTCAGATGTTTGAGCTCGACCGAGTTTCAAAGGAGACAGCGAGGTATTGCAGTCTTGGTTTTAATATAAATTTGTATATAGATAAGATTTTGTATTTACTGTGGGATACAAAACAAATTCCGTTTTAAAAATTCAATACGTATATATGTTAAAAAGGGGATTTACAGTAAGATAGATAAAAAGGAAATTTTATTGACAGCAAGGAGAAAACTATAGTTTAAGCAGTTTTAAAATTTTCCAGTTAAATACTGTTTTTATTTTGTAGATAAGAATAACAATATTTCTTAGTTATATTAAAACAATTGAGTTTTAATTTTATATTCATACATATAGGTTTGTAGGATTTTATTTTATTAAAATCTAAATGTATACGGATAGGGTTTGAAAAAAAACCATATATATACAATTTTTTTAGGTTTTAAAAGAAAATAATTATACATTTTTAAATTGACCAATTTATCAATATATCAAGAAAATTATTGTTCGATTACTGCGGATATTAATAAATTATATAAATATTTATACAAGGTTTGAAATCGTGGAGAATCAAGCCATTTGGATTGGGTTGCAAACAGTAAGGCAAAGGTGAGTTAATCTCACTTGGTTGAATTTAAATTTAAATGGTTAAATTTAAATAATTGATTGAATGATTGAATTGGTTTGAGGTGATATAGTATATATAGTAGTATATAGCAATATATACATATTGGCATATGTATATATTGGAGTTGTTGATATTTCCGCATTATATAGCGGATGAGACCCTATGCGCCGCATAATAGCGGATGATATTTTATAAAACCCATATACCGCGATATTCCACCTTGAAGTGGAATTGGTATTGTGCTAACGTCTGTAGATGCAGGGAAACAGGTTGGAGGGATCCAACTGGATTCCTCAAATATTTAATTTTGTTTAAATATTCTGTGATATGATTTTTGATAACCTGTGATGAATTATATGGATAATTGGATGTTATGGTTTGGTTGGACCGATTTGGATAATGCGGAGTTATCAAATCTCTAGAATGGAATTTTTGAAAGGAAATAAAGAGTAAATTTTTAAGTTAAATAATTTTAGTGAATTTGAATAACTGAAATAATGAATTATAAAAGAAATAAAGCAATTCTAAATTCGAACAAATATGGTTAAAGGGGATTTTGAATTAACATGAGAATAATGAATTTTAAACTAAAGTGATATTATTGGAAAGAATAAAGAAATTATTTTTAAAGTTTAAGGATTAAATTTAATTAAAGGATATGAAGGAATTTTGGAAACCTGAAATTGGTATCTTCAGTTAAAAGGGTGTTAACTCAAAATTAAGAAATAAAATCTAAGAGTAAATGTAATTTGAAAATAATGAAGTAAATAAGAAATTTATTTCGAAGTAAAGCAAATTTGAAAATCGATTGTAATTGATTTAAGTATTTGGAATTGGAATTTTGAAAAGAAGTGAAATTTTGGAATTTATAAACTGGAAGTAAAATAAAATATCAGTGGATATTTGAATATATAAATTCAAGGTGAGAATTTATAAAAGAATATGGATTGGTTTAAAAATAAATGTTGATTTATTTTTAAAAGATGGGAAGGAGAAGGGTATTTTTTTGGATAGCCAAGTACGTTTTCAAAGAAATTTTAAATACTTGTTAAAGGTTTTAATGTTGTTTTAAAAAGCATGTTTTAGAAAATTATTTTCCTAAATGTTAATTTCCAAAGTAAGTATGTTCAAAAATCTATTATTGTAGTAATTATATAAAAGTGATTTGGTATTATGTTTTAAAAGAGAAATTTAGTTTATATTTATAAAGTGGTTTTATTTTAATACTCTTAAAGTATATATTTTAATAAAGTATTAAAGTATTTTTTAAATTTCAATGTTATAAAGTATATTTATAGTAAAGTGTTTTTAAATTATTTTAAAATCTAAAAGTATTGTGTACTTGGTGTTTTAGAGGAAATAAATATTTGGGAATGTATTCCGTAAGCGGAAACTATTTGAAATTGTTTCAAATGAGTTTTGAAATTTGGAAATATATCTTGGAAAGATATTTGAGGCAAATAAATAATGTGAAAAATTATTTATTGTGTGATGGTTGCTTGTGAATGTGAATTGATAGTTAAATAACCGACTATCAATATTGGCCAAATGCGCTGATCGTTTCGAAGAGACCAGGATCGAGATTAATTTCTCGAAAACCACTTCGATCCGGTTTGCACATTTCGTGGAAACGATTTCAGAGTCGAAGATGGAGCAGTGAAGTGCAAGGGCTAGTCGCTACTAATCCTGAGGATATTTCCAAAATGGATGTAGTAAGAGTAGTGCCTTCGGTTTCGTTCGGACCTAGGACGGACTTGTATGGATGAATGCTTTCGGAACATCGTCAGTGGATGTTAACGTTAAAAAGTGAACGCTAACACCCGGTGTGTGAAATAGAATCGTGAAAGCACCACCCGTGTGACGGGAACAGAATTTAAGCAGTAAAATGGAAGAAAAGCAGTAAAAGACAGCAATTTATAGTGGTTCGACTTGAGATTAAGCCTACGTCCACTTTGAATCTCTTTATTACTGAATCCGGTTACAAATCGATACAAATCTCTTATCAAAACAGTTCAATTTGATCACAAGAAACAATCTCGACTACTAGCTCAATCTTCGTCGATGAAATTCGATGAATCCATGTTGGATGTAAGGAATTTTCTCTTGAAGCTTGTTGTAGCGTCTTGAATGTTTGAAGATCTTTGATTGTTGGATGAATGGAGACTTCGACAGAGTAACGGCGCTTGAAGAAATGAATGGCCCAAAAAGTCCTCTCCATGTTGGAAGTGGTGGTCTATTTATAGGAGTCGAATTCTGAACTCTAGTTTTTTGCCAAGTCATGAGTCATGACCGACTTAAGATAAGTCGTAACTCGTAGTTGACTTAAGATGAGTCGTAACTCGTAGTTGACCTAAGATGAGTCGTAACTCGTGGACGCCTTACTGGGTTCATCTTGTGGCTCAGCCGAAGACAAGTGCTAAGTCGTAGCCGACTTACCAGATAAAGGTAGCATAGGCACAGGCTCTGGATTTTAACCTGATAGCCTTTAAGTCGTAAGACGTTTAAGTCGTAAGACCCTTAAGTCGTAAGACCCTTAAGTCGTAAGATCCTCTTGAGTCGTACAGACCCTTAACTCGTTGAGTCGTAGATAGCTTAACTCGTTGAGTCGTACAGACCTTAACTCGTTGAGTCGTAGATGGTTTAACTCGCAAACTGTTAAGTCGAAGACCCCCCTTAAGTCGTAGGCCTGCTAACTCGTAGGTCCCTTCAGCAATTAGGTCGTTAGCTCTTAAACTCGTTAGGTCGTGACATAACTTAAGTCGTTCACTTCTTATCTCGTAGGCCGTTGATAGTGTTAACTCGTTAAGTCGTCTGGGCCATGAGTCGTATACTTCTTGAGTCCAAGAAAATTAAGGGTTAACATTTGCCCCTCGAAGTACACGCCTAAGTCGTAGGTCGTGTGCTTTGACTTATCTTAACTCGTGTGTGCCTTTTCATGTTCCACTATCCAGAGGTATAAAAATCTTTAGTCGTTCCTTCTATCCATTGCCTATCTCCTGAGTCGTACCTGCCATTAATATCTCTCAAAGCTTTCTCAAGGCGATTTCATCCTCCCTTGTTAATCAATCGATCACCGATACTTAATCCTCTTCAGCGTAAGTGCTCCTGCCCCCTCCTTGATTCTCGATCATCATTAACTCGTGAATCCCCCTTTTTGCCCTTAGCTCGCCCTCTTGTGTATTACTCGGCTGCGAATTCCGCCGTATTGGCAGTTCGTGTGCCTGATGTTCGCTTGATTCCATCTTTAGGCGAATGAGGCGATGGAGATGAGGGATTTTCAGGTTTAATTGATTAGGTGGGCGAAGTTTTGACGAATTGGCTCTTGGGTGATTCAATGGTCTGGTGGAACGAGGATAGGGATCATAGTTGATTGAGAGGCTATCGGGTTTGGAGGATAGCGGGTTAGGAGAAAAGTCAATAGGTCCAGTGGAGTGGGATGTTAGCACAATCACGGTTTAGCATCGTCTTGCGACTTACGACATAAGCCTCATTCAATATAACACTTGTATGACTTAAGCCTACCACAACATAAACCTTGTACGACTTAAGCTTACCACGACATAAACCTTGTACGACTTAGGCCTGTCACGACATAAGCTTTAAGTCGTGGACGACTTAGGACTTAGGGAAATTGCCTCGCTTTGACCTGAAGCTCCTTTCTTCCTTTACACGACTTAATGACTTGAGGTATTGTCGACTGAAGGCAACAACAACCTAGAATCGAAATGACCTGATTTGTTTTGTCTTAAGGTCCTTAAGCCGTGGACGAGTTAACATATAAGTCGTTGGCGACTCAAGACTTAGGTTTTGCATGAACTTTGAACTGCTGAACTTTGACCTGCTGCATTTTTCCTCAGATCGTTCTAACTTGCGAATTAATCAACCTGTTTAATACCACATTTACAGAAAATTTGGACGAATATACTGTCACTGACCGCCCACATCAAATGACAGATTAGCTAATAACAGATAATCAACATAAATAGATCGTGTGAATGAAGTGCTTTAAATCAACAGATTCAAGCAAAGTATTAAAGCAGCATTAAAACAGTCAATTAAAAATGACCGGTTTACACTTAATACTGTACCTGAACTCTAAATTAACAAGTCCTGAAATTCGATAATCGATCAATTACCGACTATCTTAATTCCAGTTGTATTTACTTGTTATCTTTACTAGTTTTGCACAACACTTCACACTATTTAGGAAACGTGCACCTTCACATTTGAATATCCAGTTGCTTGTGTAGAATGACTTCTCAACAAGGAGATGTAACAGTTCAGACCGGAGAGTCCATTCTCATTCCAGCTCCTTTAGTCAATCCCCCGGAGAGAGCCTCTACCACTCTATTGTACAAAACTTTTCGGCAATTGTGCACTCAATTTGGCATTGCTGAAGCTGACGCTATCCTTCCTGAGAAGAATAACACTGCTGATGTAGCTCCTCCTGGCTTTGTAGCGGTCAACCGACAAATGTGCTTGAGCGGGGCCAATCCTCCTTTCAACAACTTTCTTCAACATCTTCTTCGCCAACTGGCAATCGCTCCATTTCAATTACACCCCAACAGCTATGTTGTTCTAATGGGGCTGTGCGTATTATTCGGTAGAACACTTGACCATCTCCCCAGTGTTGATGAAATCTATTATTTATGCTCTTTTATCAGAACCAAAGATCATCCTTCGATCGTCGTTGTAAGAAGTGCCAGGAATCGTAAATTGGTTGTCGGCCTTCCCGATACTGCTCATGGGTTTTTGACTCAGTATTTTTACGTTCGCTGTCCCCCTGGGTTTTATGCTGTGTGGAGAGAAGGAAGTAAGAATGGCTATCTTTTCTTCTTCTTATTCTCTGAGTATTTTGCAGTCCAAATCATCAAGTGTTAACTTTGCTTTCTCATTTCAGCGCTCCCTTCTCCCTCTAGGGATCCTAGTCACAAGCAAACTCTGGAGAGGCTCATGGCTGTTCCAGTTGAAGAGCGGGATGTGAAATTTTTGTTGAAAGATGAGTTTCTTCACCTGTTTGGACTTCTTCATCCCTCTCGCTCTACTCAGCCTCGCGAAGTTCCAAATTCTCCTACGGAGGTACCGGATGTCCCACCTTCTGTTGAAGAACCTATGCTAAAGGAATCTGCCACTGAAAATCCACTAGTAAAATGCCCCACGCTTATTAATGCTGCGGGATCGTCCAGCAAACCGGCACTTGCTCCAATTGTTGAAGAGGAAGAAAATCCTCAAATTTATGAAAAATCCACTGATGTGGACGCCGAAAAGGAGAAGTCTGCTGAGTACCATGGTGATGACACTTTTAATGGCTTGAGTGACATAATGATAACTTCTCAAGAGCTTTTCAAGGATAACATTCCAATAGTGAAATCTCCTGTCGTTGAAGCGACTTCCTCTTTGAAACAAACTTCGACGCCTTCTACACCTGTCGTCTCCGTTCCCGCACTAAAGCGTGGTTTGTAGTTTGACGCACGTAGTTCGCACGCCGCACACACTTAGGATTTTTCAGCACTTATAAGCATTTATCCTCTTTTCCTGGAAATTTCTAAACTTTACTTCTTTTTCGGTTTTCAGATTCTCCGATGGGGCGTACCGGTTCATATTATGACTCATTTCAGCGCCATGGAGGTCGTGGATCCTATGACTTTAGGAAATATCTTGGTGACCGGAGAGAGACAGATGAGGAACGGGCTCAAAGGAAGGCTCAAGAAAAATGGGATTATGAGCAGCGGCAGAGAAGAAGAGATGCTGATCGATATGATTCTTCTTACAGAAGTTACGATTCTCATAAGCGAAAGTCTTATGATGACAAAGGGAAGACTCATATTACTGATGAATCAAGCAAACGGTCCAAGCCAAGTGACGCATCTGTAATTTCTGAGAAAACTGATGCTCCTATCCCTTCTGATACTCCGGCCGGCTCTCCTCCTCTAAAGAAATCTGATATTCAAACAATCATTATCAGGCTACAATATCAAGTTAAAGACGGCCCTCCAACGCTTCAGAGCCGATTTCCGAATTGGTGCCTAAAAGGAGTGCGCTTTGACTTGGATTTGGTTCCTATTGATAAGCAAGACATGCTCAAAAGTCTAGACGCGGTCAGGCTTAATATCGAGAGGATGTCGCAATGGCAGAAACTTGTCGATGAACTTCAAAGGGTCAACCACATGAATCTTGAGGCGATGATGACCATGGAGAATGATAAATCAGAATGGGACAAATGGCGCAAGCAGCATGATGCGGAGATGACGAGCATCGCAGACGACAACGCAAAGCTTGGATCTGAAGTTAAGCATCTTAAGGAAAATCTCGCTTCTTCTTCTGCATCATATACTCAAAAAGAAGAAGTCTTTCAGAAGCAAGTGCGGGATGCACATGCTGCACAAAGAGATGTCGAAATGAAGCTTGCCGCCGAACAGCACATTACTGAGAAATATCGCACAGAAAACGCCGAACTGCGAGAAAAAGTCACCTCCCAGAACGTGGAGATTGAGTTACTAAAGTCTCGACTCGCTAAAGCTGAGACAGAGCGTGATGAGGCTATTACTGGTCGGGTTGCTGCCGTTGCCGAAAAAGAAGCGGCCGAGCAAGCTCATGCGGAGACAAAAGCCAATGTCAGGTCTACCTTATTTGACTTTTACCTGCATAGCGTTCTGGGTCGTGGGAGTCTCGCTTTTCTGGGTCCTGATTATGAAATTACATTGGCTGAAGTGTGGGAAGTCGCAATTGACATGCTTGGCGGGGCCGGCTATGATGAGTCGGAACTTGAGGAGCGCTATCTTGATGATGAGGCTCGTGCCGCTCTTGTTAAGGGGAAGGAGCAGCTTGCTAAAGTACGGGCTGAATCAACGGGAGAAGAGCTTTCAAAGGAGAAAGCTCCTTTAACTGCCCCTGTTCACACTTCCACTTCGGCCGATGTAAACATTATGGATTCCGGCTCCCATTCTTCACTCCCAGCTAAAATTGCCCAAGAAACTGCGACCACTCCCACTGAGGATGAGGCATCGGACGATACTGAAGCCGAGAAATTTGAGATTGACCTTGCGAAGCCAACTCCTCCAGGTAATTTTGGCGTCGTCCCGGGCCCAATGAACCAGTTATTTGATTTAACCGAGTTTGATGACCTTCTTACTTGTTACTTAAACTTTGGTGAACCGATACCTTCTCTATTTTCGGGAGATATTGATTTTAACTTCTTTTCTTCTACAGCGGAGGCACCAAACACTGCACAAGTTTCCACTCCTTCAGTTGCTGTACCTCCATCTTTACAGATTACTCCTCCTTCTGCTTCCCAACCGGGATCGCAGGCAGAAAAAATCGAAGCTCTTCAAGGCCTGGACGATCCGGCTATTTCGCAGGAGCAGAAGGCGGAGGATCTTGAAGAGGTCGAGAAGACCCCGGACCGGTCTCTAGATGATGACACGAAGCTTTCAACATTGCTTGCTACTTCGGGGAGCGAATCTTCCTCGAAGAGGAAGGGGAAGCGCGCCATAAGGAAGAAGAAGAGAGGTGCTTCGACTGGGGAAGACAAGACAGAAGAAGACCCAACCACTCCTCCTTCTCCGTCCTGCCCACATCGGATTCCGAAATTAACTATTAGGCCAAGCAAAGGCTCCAAGGGTGGCGGAAAGAAGGAGTGACAAGCTGAACTTTCTACTTCTTATTTTGCTTTTTACATGTATAGACCGGAGATTGTGCGGGTACCGGTCCCTGCTTTTGCTTTTTGAGATATCTGCACATGTAAAGAATTTTCATAGTACTAAATAAAACAATTATTTTACTCGTACAAACTCTTGTGTATGTGAGAACGCATCTGTTTATTATTTTTAGTGTAGAACAAACGATTCTTTTTACTTGTGCAAACTTTTTGTCTGCGTTTGAGAATGCATTTGTTCCACATCTACTTTTCACGATATTGCAGTGAACTTGCGGTATGTTGCTTGCATATTACTTTTGTTAATGTAACTGAATTGTATAGTGTTTAACTGAATTATATAGTGTTGCCCCCTTACCGCAAGGGCATTGCAATATTTCTATCTTTTACAAGACTGATACTCTTATTTCAGAGAGTAACCATTCCACTTTTAAGGGAAGAATTATTCTCTTTTAATAGATCATATCTCATTTTTTTTTTGGAGAAATTTTTACTTTCTCTTTCTTTCTTGAAGAACATTTTAACTATCGGGGATGATCGCTTTCATTTGTCAAAAAAGAAAGTAGATTTCCCTATGTGGTGAAATGAACTTCTCTTGAAATTTTTTTGTAGCATTTCAACTTTTTTAGGAAGAACTCTTTGAGATGAATAAGTTAATCTTCCTTTTAGAGTTGAACTGTGCTTCCGGAGAAGGCTTTTTGTTCGAGTATTCTATTTTGGGACATGCCTCCGGAGAGGGCTCCTCTTAAAGAGTTGTGCCTCCGAAGAGGTCTTGTGCCTCCGAAAAGGGCTTGTGTCTCCGAAGAGGGCTTGTGCCTCAGAAGAGGGCTTGTGGTGCCTTGTGAAAGGGCTTTTGCCTCCGAAGAGGTCGTGTGCCTCCGAAGAGGGCTTGTGGTGCCTTGGGAAAGGGCTTTTGCCTCCGAAGAGGTCGTGTGCCTCCGAAGAGGGCTTGTGGTGCCTTGGGAAAGGGCTTTTGCCTCCGAAGAGGTCGTGTGCCTCCGAAGAGGGCTTGTTGATTGCTTGGAAGTTACCTTCTCATGGTTGGATGGATCCACGGGGCGGACGCAAGTTCTTTGATTGGATGCTCGTTTGCATAAACGATCGCAATCAATTAACAAGGGCCCTGTCCCTTCAGCTTAGGAAGGTGCCCCTCCGGTGGTTCCACCAATCTTTTTTGATTGAGAGAAGTACTTCCATTTTTTGGCGTGCCTCGTTAGAGGGCTTTGTTGACCTTTCTGAAGGAGCGTCGGTTGGTTGGTGTGCCAGGAAGGTTGCGTCCCAGGGGCGAGTAGATCCACGGGACGGACGCAAGCTGCCTGATCGGATGCATCACGATCAGTTAGCAAGGGCCCTGTTCCCCCCGCTTGGGAAGGTGTCCCTTCGGTGGTTCTTACCGGCCCCTTTTTTTGAGAGGCATACCTCCTTTTGGCTGCTCCTTTGTTTGCTTGGAAATTTTCTCTCAACATCTGCTCATTAGCGATCTTTTATTATCGTTCCCAAGCACATCTTCTTTCCTTTTACAAGTAAATTGCCTCATCCGAAGGAGTGGACTTCACTGTTGAATGACTTCACGGGACAAACGCAAGTTATCTAGTTGGATGTCTGTTTATATCGACAATCTCAACCAATTAACAAAGGTTTGTCACAGTGTAGTCGCCAACTTTTTATGTGAAGTTCTCCTTGTATAGGATTTGTATTTGGAATTTCTTGTCGCTTGGTATTTGCGTAATAGTTGATTTATAGAGGTCGCTTGGCTTTGTGACGAGCAAGCCTTGTTATATTGTCCTGCAATTTTGAATCGACATTTTAGCAATACATTTAAAGCATTTACATATCGAAATAAAACAGGCATTATGAAATAGTAAAGAACACAAGATTTATAGTGGTTCGGCCAAGAATCGGGCCTACGTCCACTTTATAGCTTTCATTCATTTACACTGATTTACAATGTTTTACAATACAACTGGTACATTCATCATTATTTTACAACTTTGAGCAGAGCTTTTTTCAAGTAAAATAAGGACGTAAGTGGTTGCTATTCCAGGCCCTTGGAATTGGATCTCCTTCAACAGTTATGAGCTTGAAAGTGCCATCAAGAAGTTTACTGCCAATGGCATATGGTCCTTCCCAGTTTGGTCCAAACACACCAGTTGCCGTCATGATCCTTTTCAAAACTAAGTCCCCGACCTCAAAGCTGCGTTGGCGGACTTTAGAGTTGAAGTGCCTGGCTATCCTTTGCTGATAAGCTGAAACTCTGAGCCTAGTTTCTTCTCTTTTCTCATCAAGAAAATCAAGTGCTTCAAGTTGTAGCTTTTCATTTTCAGCTTCGTTGAAATGAACTCTTCTATGTGAAGGAACTTCTACTTCCACTGGAATCATTGCTTCTGATCCGTATGCCAGTGAAAATGGAGTGTGCCCAGTTACAGTTTTGTGAGTAGTCCTGTATGCCCATAGTGCTAATGGAAGCTTATCAACGCAACCACCTTTTGCTCTTTCGAGTTGCTTTTTGATGGTTGACTTGATGATTTTATTTACTGCTTCCACTTGCTCGTTTGCCTGCGGATGAGCCACCGCTGAGAAGCTTTTCCGAATTTTGAACCGTTTGCAAAAATCCTGGAACTCTTCACTTTCAAACTGAGTACCGTTGTCTGTGATTATTGTTAACGTTAAAAAGTGAACGCGAGCACCCGGTGTGTGTAATAGAATCGTGAAAGCACCACCCGCGTGACGGGAACATAATTTAAGTAGTAAAATGGCAGAAAAGCAGTAAAAGACAGCAATTTATAGTGGTTCGGCTTGAGATTATGCCTACGTCCACTTTGAATCTCTTTATTACTGAATTCGGTTACAAATCGATGCAAATCTCTTATCAAAACAGTACAATTTGATCAAAAGAAACAATCTTGACTACAAGCTCAATCTTCATCGATGAAATTCGATGAATTCATGTTGGATGTAAGGAATTTCTCTTGAAGCTTGTTGTAGCGTCTTGAATGTTTGAAGATCTTTGATTGCTGGATGAATGGAGACTTCGACAGAGTAACGGTGCTTGAAGAAATGAATTGCCAAAAGTCCACCTTATGTTGGAAGTGGTGGGGTATTTATAGGAGCTGATTTGGACTCTAGAAATTTTTCTAAGTCCTAAGTCGTAGCCGACTTAGGGTAAGTCGGTGACGAGTTAAGGGATGGTTGTTCTGGGCTCATCTTGTGGCTTTGTCTTCGACCAGTGTTAAGTCGTGGCCGACTTATCAGACAAAGGTAGTATAGGCATGGGCTCTGGACTTTAACCTCGTAGCTTTTAGGTCGTGGACGACTTAAGCCAAGTCATGAGTTCCTTAAGTCGTAGGTCCTTTGAGTCGTAACATCTTCTTGAGTCGTGTAGGCCTTAACTCGCTGAGTCGTTAAGTCAGAACCCCTTTCTTTAAGTTGTAGATGGCTTAACTCGTTGAGTCGTTAGGACCATGAGTCGTAGGCTATGAAGCTCTTAAGTCGTACACCCACTAAGTCGTAAACTGTTAAGTCGTGGCCTGTTGAGTCGTAGACTTTTAAGTCGTATACTTCTTAAGTCTTTAGGAACTGGAGCCATAAGTCCGGAACGACTTAAGCTAAGTTGTAACCCATTAGGTCGGAACCTTCTTAAGTCGCGAAGTCTTTAGGTCGCAACACTGCTAGGTCGCGAAGTTCTTGAGATAGTTAGGTCGTAGAATCCCTTATGTCGCAGAGCCTCTTAGGTCGTAGACTTCCTTCAACAGTTAGGTCGCATTATTCTTTAGGTCGCAACACTGCTAGGTCGCGAAGTTCTTGAGATAGTTAGGTCGTAGACTACCTTAGGTCGCAGAACCTCTTAGGTCGTAGACTTCCTTAGGTCGCAGAGCCTCCTTCAACAGTTAGGTCGCATTATTCTTTAGGTCGCTATGTTCTTAGGTCGTAGGTCGTCAACCTTTTAACTCGCAAACTGTTAAGTTGGAACTCTTCTTAAGTCGTAGTCTCTAGGTCGCAACATTGCTAGGTCGCAATGTTCCCTGTAGCTTTAGGTCGCAACATTGCTAGGTCGCAATGTTCCCTGTAGCTTTAGGTCGCAACATTGCTAGGTCGCAGTATCCCCTAAGTCGTAGGTCGCTGGGCTACTTCATGAGTTAGGTTGTGACATTCTTAGGTCGCGTCTTTCTTAGGTCGTGACTTCGTTAGGTCGCAAAGCTTCTCTTAGGTCGCAAAGTTTTAGGTCGCTTAAAGGAATTAACAATTATTTTCTGTGGCACACCGTATCTGCAAATGATATTTTTCGTTACAAAATTTATCATCTTTTTAAAAGTAATGGTGGCCAAAGGTTCAGCTTCAGCCCATTTGGTGAAATAATCAACGGCTACAATAGCATATTTGATTCCTGATTTGGCAACTGGTAATGGTCCGATTAGATCTATCCCCCAAATGGCGAATGGCCATGGGCTGACCATCTGTGTGAGTTCGGTGGACGGTGCTTTTGGGATTTTTGCAAATCTTTGACATTGTCGCACTTTCTAGAGTAAATAGCAGCATCTCGGTTAATGTCAGGCCAGAAATACCCATATCGGAGAACTTTCTTGGCTAAAGTTTGACCAGCTGAATGATCTCCACATTCTCCTCCGTGTATCTCGGCTAGAATTGTCTTGGCTTCTTCCTTAGTTACACATCGGAGTAGAGGCATTGAAAATCCCCGTTTGTATAATCGGCCATCTTGAATTATATACCTTGACGCTTTTCTCAATAATTTTCGACGTTCCTTAGAACTTTCTGGCAGGGAACCACTGAGTAGGTATTCTTTGATTGGAGTCATCCATGATTCATGCTCTTGAGACGTAGTCATAATCCAATCAACATCCATTTCATCAATGCTTGGAGCTGATAGAACTTCTACAGGAACTAATCCTAGTAACTGAGCTTCTCCGGAACTTGAGTACTTTGCTAAAGAATCTGCCTTCATATTTTCCTCTCGGGGTATGTGGCTTATTGAATAGTGATCGAAATCATTGAGGAGTTCGGAAGTTTTTGTCAAATATGCAGGCAAATTTCCTCCTTTGGCTTGAAATTCTTTCTTCACCTGGCAAACAATAAGCTGAGAATCGCTGAAAATTTGTAACACTTTGATGTTTAGTTCCTTGGCGATTTTTAAACCGGCAATAAGTGCTTCATATTCTGCTTCATTGTTTGTTGAAGGAAATTCCAGTCTCAATGCATAACACAATGATCGTCCTTCGGGGGTTTCAAGCACAACCCCTGCCCCAGAACAGTAATCATTTCTTGATCCGTCAACATACAACTTCCACTGGATTGGAATGCCGTCAGTTGTTTCATTTTCACTATCGCCTTTATCAGTAGATTCTGCGATGAAATCTGCTAAAGATTGTCCGTTGATTGCTCTTCGGGGGTGATAAGTGATGTCATACTGGCTAAGTTCAATGTTCCATTTCAAAAGATGACCTGAAGTTTTAGGACGAAACAGGACTTGCTTTAGAGGTTGATCATTAAGAACTTTGATAGGATGAGCTTGAAAATATGGTCTCAATTTCCTGGAAGCAATTAGCAAACAATAGGCGAGCTTTTCTATCTTCGAATAATTCATCTCTGCCCCAGTGAACCGTTTACTGATGTAATAGACTGGACGCTGTATTTTCATATCTTCCCGTACAAGTGCTGCGCTGAGGGCGTGAGATGAAATTGCTAAATAGATGAAAAGGTCTTCACCGTCAGTGGGCTTGGAAAGAACCGGAGGTGTTTCCATATGACGAATTAGTTCATCGAAAGCATTCTGGCATTCGGGAGTCCATTCAAAATTTTTCTTTCCTTTCTTTAGAGCGTCAAAGAAGGGAATGCATTTGTCTGTGGCTTTGGAAATGAAGCGACTCAGAGCAGCGACTTTTCCATTGAGACTTTGCATTTCTTTCTTTGTTTTAGGGGCTTTGACCTCCCTTAGAGCTGTGATTTGAGTAGGATTGGCTTCAATGCCCCTGGCGCTCACAATGAAACCCAAAAATTTCCCAGATTCTACTCCGAACGAACATTTCAATGGATTGAGCTTCATTCCGTACTTTCGAAGAATTGCGAACATTTCCTCCAAGTGTCCCATGTGATCTGCAGCTTTCTTTGATTTTACCAACATATCGTCGACATAAACTTCCATGGTTCTGCCAATCCGAGGCTTGAACATTGCATTGACGAGCCTTTGGTAGGTTGCCCCAGCATTTTTCAATCCGAAAGGCATAACTTTGTAGCAGTAGAGACCTACATCTGTAATAAAGCTTGTGTCTTCCTGATCCGGCTCATGCATCATAATCTGATTGTATCCGGAGTAAGCATCCATAAACGATAACAACTCATGCCCAGCTGTTCCATCCACCAATTGATCAATTCTGGGCAGCGGGAAGCAATCTTTGGGGCATGCTTTGTTTAGATCTGAGAAATCTATGCATACTCTCCACTTTCCATTTGCCTTCTTGACCAATACTGGATTTGAAACCCAATCTGGATAAGTGGAGTTTCTGATAAAGCCGTTCTCCATGAGCCGATCGACTTCTTCCTTTAGTGCTGTCGATCTTTCTGGGCCCTGAGTTCTTCTCTTCTGTTTCACTGGCGTGAATTTTGGATCTATGTTCAGAGTATGTACAGCAATTTCCGGGGAGATCCCACACATATCAGCGTGACACCAAGCGAACAAATCTAGATTGGCTTTTAAGAATGATATCAACGTGTTTTGAACTGTTATGCTTAGCTGTGAACCCACATTGAGTACTTTGTTCGGGACTTTCGAGTCAACAGATATTGGTACCGTTACCTCCACGGGTACCACTCTATTCTCCCCTGTACTGGCTTTCCTGGGATCCATTTCTTTTCTTGCATTGCTGTGTTCGCCAGTACAGGGGCCACTCCGTAGTTGCTACAGGGTTGGTTCCTTGATGCGGAGCGGAGCTGCCGCATCTTTCCCCATTTCTCTTTTCCTGGCCTCTCGGAGTTCTACAAGATAACATTCTCGTCCTGCGTTCTGATCTCCTTTAATAACAACAATCCCATTATCAGTAGGAAATTTCATTGTTAAGCACCAAGGAGCGAGGACGGCCCTGAAAGCAGCAAGAGTAGGCCGACCCAAGAAAGCGTTATAGGCGGAGAATCCATCAACAATTACAAAAGTTTGCTTCCGAACCAACTTCTTCTGCCCTTCGCCCATTTCAACAAACAAGTCCACCGTTCCAATTGGCTGTTTCAGCTCTCCTGTAAATCCGGCAATTTTGTGTGAAGAGGCTTGTACATCTGTCATTGGAATTTTCATTTGGTCAAATGTCTTTTTAAAGAGTATGTTGCACGAAGCACCACTATCAACCAGAACTCTTCTGACAATAGCCGGCCCAATACCGACAGAAACAACTAAAGGGTCCTCAGTAGGAGCTTCCACATCAATAGAATCCCTGGTTCTGAACAGAATATCATCGTGAAAAGTCTTCTGCTGCTTTAGAGGTGCAGCATCTTCCAAGATCAAGACACTTTCTTCAGTCGGAGCATACTTCAAAGCTCTAGCATACCTTTCCATCTCACCCCAACTCTTGCCAGCTGGATGAGGTCCTCCTGTGATCACATTGATAACAGGTCTTTCCTTTTCAGCAGGCCTCTCTCCTGAACCAGATGAATGAGCTGGGGGTAGTTGCCCCTGGTTAGATGAAGACGGGTCTTTTCTGTTCCTCTTGATGTACTGCTGCAACTTATTCTCTCTTAACAATTCCTCAATCAGGCTTTTCAAATGGCGGCACTCATTGGTATCATGCCCTGGTTGGTTGTGAAACTTGCAAAATCTTCCGCTTTGAACAGCATTCTTCCCAACTTTTACGGCCGGTGGTTTGGAAATTCAACAGCATCCTTAGTGGCGATGAAAATATTCTCCGGGGTATCGGTCAAAGGGGTAAAGTCTGAAGGTTTAAGGAAGCGGGGCTTTTTGAGATCTTTTTGCCTCTTCCCACCATTACTTTCCCTTTTCTGATTTGCAGGTTCTTTCTTGCTTTGAACTGTAGCATTATTTTCCACCACTGTTGTCACAACCTTAGCTGATGCGGAAAGATTCTCTAGGCGTATAAATTCGTCAGCCTTTTTGTAGAATTTCTCAAGCGAATTTGGCTCCTTCATCTTCAGCCATTTTCCAAATTCGCTCGATTTGTCGATAGCATGCATCAAATAGGTCAAGATCATTCGTGGCTCTGCGTTATCGACTTCTGCCAGAGCTAAATTGAAGCGGTTCAAGAATGACTTAATAGGCTCTCCCGGATTCTGTTCAAGACTGGACAATGACATTATGTCTTTTCCTTTGAAGCGTATAGCCTGAATTGCTCTTTGAATTTTCGGGTCAGATCGGAAAACTGATCTACAGATTGGACAGGAAGCTTGGTAAACCAGAGAAGTGCTACTCCTTCCAAATAAACTGGGAAATATCGACACTTTATTTCGTCAGTTGCTCTTGCGCCGATCATGTGCCAGTCGTATTTATACAAGAACTGATTTGGATCACTTGTTCCCCGATAAGCAGGAATGGTGGGGGGAACAAATTTTCTAGGAAATTCAGCCTTTAGAATCTTCTCGGTAAACGGAGTTCTACTCGGTGCGAATCCCCATTCGCTCTCATCTTCATCTCTTTGCATGCTCTCTTTCATTATTTGCTTGATCATACCAGAAAGATATTCCTCATTGTTTAGAGATTTCGCAGAATAGACCTCGGCCATCTTTTCAGGGGTTTGTCCAGGTAAATGCTCACGAAGAACTGGTGACGGCCTGGATCCTTCGGCCTGGAGGGGTGCCCCTTCAGCAGCACCTGATCCCCCATGAGGAATATTTCTCCCCTCGGAATTGGGAGCAGCATTAGCAAAATTTTCCTCATTACTTACTGGTTTTTGATTCGCCCCAAATAGAGCATTCAGCTTTTCCATCATCAGATTATTCTGAGTTTCAATCTGCTGGTACAGTCCGGATACAGCAGCATCTAACTCTTGTCGCGTCACACCGACGCTTGGAGCTGCATGATTTGGAGAGAGAGAAGTGGCAGTATTGTCACGGTCATCGTCAGCTCTGACAGACTTTCGTTTCCTTCCAGGAGCCATTATGTCTGATAAACTTCTGGTTTTGTAGGAAATTCTTTCAGCAAACTTCTGTGAAGCAATGGTGAGTAGTAACCTGAGTTCAATTCTCAGTGAAAGCACCAAAATGTTAACGTTAAAAAGTGAACGCTAACACCCGGTGTGTGAAATAGAATCGTGAAAGCACCACCCGTGTGACGGGAACAGAATTTAAGCAGTAAAATGGCAGAAAAGCAGTAAAAGACAGCAATTTATAGTGGTTCGGCTTGAGATTAAGCCTACGTCCACTTTGAATCTCTTTATTACTGAATCCGGTTACAAATCGATACAAATCTCTTATCAAAACAGTTCAATTTGATCACAAGAAACAATCTCGACTACTAGCTCAATCTTCGTCGATGAAATTCGATGAATTCGTGTTGGATGTAAGGAATTTTCTCTTGAAGCTTGTTGTAGCGTCTTGAATGTTTGAAGATCTTTGATTGCTGGATGAATGGAGACTTCGACAGAGTAACGGTGCTTGAAGAAATGAATGGCCCAAAAAGTCCTCTCCATGTTGGAAGTGGTGGTCTATTTATAGGAGTCGAATTCTGAACTCTAGTTTTTTGCCAAGTCATGAGTCGTGACCGACTTAAGATAAATCGTAACTCGTAGTTGACTTAAGATGAGTCGTAACTCGTAGTTGACCTAAGATGAGTCGTAACTCGTGGATGCCTTACTGGGTTCATCTTGTGGCTCAGCCGAAGACAAGTGCTAAGTCGTAGCCGACTTACCAGATAAAGGTAGCATAGGCACAGGCTCTGGATTTTAACCTGATAGCCTTTAAGTCGTAAGACGTTTAAGTCGTAAGACCCTTAAGTCGTAAGACCCTTAAGTCGTAAGATCCTCTTGAGTCGTACAGACCCTTAACTCGTTGAGTCGTAGATAGCTTAACTCGTTGAGTCGTACAGACCTTAACTCGTTGAGTCGTAGATGGTTTAACTCGCAAACTGTTAAGTCGGAGACCCCCTTTAAGTCGTAGGCCTTCTAACTCGTAGGTCCCTTCAGCAATTAGGTCGTTAGCTCTTAAACTCGTTAGGTCGTGACATAACTTAAGTCGTTCACTTCTTATCTCGTAGGCCGTTGATAGTGTTAACTCGTTAAGTCGTCTGGGCCATGAGTCGTATACTTCTTGAGTCGAAGAAAATTAAGGGTTAACAGCGGACGATGGGCATCCTAAGGGATATGTTCTATAAAAGTAACGCTTAGCCTCAAGCCTCATCAACCGGGAATGACTGAAAATCAGGGGTTATGCAGCAAGGCTTCGTGGGTAGCTCGCACTGGAGGGTAAGGTCATCCCTGTCTAGATGTCCCTTTTTATTTCGGCTTAATGTTGCGGTTGCTGATCCCAACCGTGGGGTGATTTTATTCGGAATCATCCAGTAAGGGATGGTTCCGGCCTTGTGTTGCAGGGGACTTAGGGTGGGTCCTCGGTAAGCTGATCTAGACCAGGTACTGTGACAGGTGGTACCCCAGTGCCTAGTCATTGATGGAAATCCATTCTCCCTACGTGCCTTGTACGGTATTTGTTTGTATACCTATTAGCTGGAATTTAATGAATGTAACAATTTCGGCTATTTTAATAAGTATTTGTATATAGACACTATCATAATATCAGAGGATTTTGATAAAAAGTGTTTTAGCCATCGTAAGGTAAAAACCCGACATGTTTATTTGTGGCGTGGTCTTATGAGTTGCTTTTGATTTCAAAGGATTTTTGAAACTTTAATAATAAATTGAGTGTGATTTTCTCACGCTGGTTTTCCAGACTGACTCGGGTATTGTTTTATATGATGCTCGGGTTAGACCGAGATAAACAGGTTCAGATTATGCTGTGAAGCTCAGGAGACGAGCTGGATGGAGATACGTACTCTCGTACTTGTTTATATATATATTCCGCTGTGTTGTTTAGCTGTGTACTCTGTTGTATTGAGGACCTGATATGATTATTGTCTAGTTGTATGTTATGTATTCTCTGATGTATACTCTGATGATATATTGTATAAAACAGATATAGTTTTGATTTGTGTAAAGATCTGTTAATATATATTATATTTTATTCCGCTGCGATGGTTAGATTCTGCTGTTGTTTTCTCTTTTCTTCTTCTACCTCTTCTTCTTTTAGCACAAATGGTCCGATTTTTCGTGTATGAAAAATCTCGGCTGTTACAGTGGTATCAGAGCTTAGGCTGGCGATAACCTTGGCTCTGGTGGGAATTTTGAGAGTATTAATAGATATGAGTGCGTATTTGTTAGTGAATATAAAATTTGTTTTTATATTGTGTTGATTTATCGGTTGAGTGTTTATGAATTCTGGTCGATATGTGGGATGCCACAATATCGATAGGGGTTTCTAAACTCTTAAACAGGAAAAACCGACACGGTATTCTTTTTAAATAGGGTAAATGAAATAATTTTGCCCAAATTATTTTGTGTATAAAAGAAATAATTTTTCGTAAATTATTATAGTATATTTGTTTGCTTGGTTGTTAGGAAATGATAATTATCATTTCTGTTAAGAAATTAGAGTGAAATTGGAATTTAATCAAAAGTCAAGAAATAAATTCATATAACCAAATGGGATTTGTAAATGTGAATTATAAATGTGATTTATAATTGAAATTGAAATAAAGAAAAATTTCAGAGTAATGTTTGAATAAGATTGGATGGATTTGAAATCTGGAATTTTGGGAAAGTTTAAATTCCTGGAATTTGAAAATGGTTTTCAAAAGGTTTGGAGGAATAAAAGTGTTATTTCGTAAATATTTTGGGTTGGACTTGAAATCTGGAGAGATTTGGGATTTAAAATATTTGAAGGGTTTTAAAGAAATAAAAGCATTTAAAACTCTTTGGTTGTTAGAAAATAACGTCGATGATGACTGCAGCATCATCGATGTTCATTTTCGAGTTTCCAGAAGAAAAATTTGCTACCAAAATTGTTTTGAATCAAAATTGTTTGCAAATGATAGATTTGGTTTTAGGAATGCAAGGAAGTTTGGATATAAGTGATTTCAAAGGGAATTTTGAAATGTAAAAGACTGTTTAAACTCTGGAATCTTAACTAAGAATGTTTATAGCATATAAAAAGTTTGATAACTTGTAAATTTGGAATTTGTTGAAATAAAAATTCAACTTTGTAAGTAAGTAAAGTGAAGTTGATATTAATAAGAAGAAATTGTAAAATTTTAATCCGAGAATTAAAATTTAACTTAAGTGGATGAAAGTGAAGGAAATATATTTGAATTTAACTTGAAATAAGTTATATAAATTGAAATTGAAATTGAAATTGAATTAAATTGGATTGAAATAAATTCAACTGAGTATAGATAATATTGAATAGAATAAAATTCTACTCAAACAAATAAATGTAAAAATCCAAACTTGGGATATAAAATAAGATTTAACTCAAGGAAATCAAATAAATTGAATTTCAAGTTAAATGAAAAGAAAAAAATCAAATATGGGGTTGAAATTGGATTATAGTTGGAAGTGTTGTTGAATGAAAATTTGTATTAGATTAAAATGGATATGGTGTGAAATATAAACGGATCCAATTCAAGCATAAATTGAATGGCCTTATTTTTAATGAATTCAACAATGAATTGTTGATGTAAATTAAATTTTAAAATGGATAAAAGAATAAACTAACTGAATACAATAGTAAGATGGTTGGGATTTGATTAAAAGAAGATGAAATCAAAGATTTGAGTGGAAGTTGTTGAATAAAATAAACTTAAGTTATTGGGTGGAATTGTTTGAAGAAAATAAATAACTTAAGTAAATTTTGTGATGGTTATTTGATATGCTTGTTGCTGAGTTTAATAAAATGATTTGGAATCAAACTCTTTGGATATGGAAGAAATGCAATGAAAGTTGTGAATAAATTTAAAATGGAATGGGTTAAATGTAAATTGAGTTGGATTTAATTCGAATGGTCCTAAAGCTGAAGTAATCATTTATTCACATTAATATTGTCAAATTGCATTAGAAAATGGATCGTTTGATGTAAACAAAAGTAAATAAAATTCTATGAATTAGTAAGGGTAAATAAAATTGATTTTTGGAATCATTTGAGATAAATGTGAGATGTTTGGGTTATATATAAATTGAATGCAAGCAATTAAGTTGCAAATCACTTAAACTGAATGAAGTGTATATAAATTGATTGTAAACAATTAAAATTAACATTGAAAACCTTATAAGTTGCTTGTAACTATTGTTTAACCAGCCTTGCTTATATAAACTTGTAAATTTGCTAGTTGAATATGTTAAATGTTGTTACATTGCATGATTTTGGCACTTATATGTTTGAACTGAGTAAGTACAGGTTCAGGGAAGCTGTTTGGCTAGGTTGGATTATGCAAAATGCTAAAATAAATAACCGCTATGCTTAAAATGCTAAATAAGGTACGCTTACGCCAAAAAAAATAATTCAAAATAGGAGATATGAACTGTATATATTGGTATATATTGTGATTTCCGACCTGAGGCCGATGTATACATATTTGTGCATCCTGTGATATCGCAGAAGTCCCTCCGTACAAAGGAGACTCTGTCAAAATTTTCTGGAAATTTTGAGAGTTAGAAAATTTTTGAAAATTTTCATTAACTATAAATGATTTAAATTTGCTAAGCAAATAAAATTGAAACTGAATAATTGGAATCGATTTTAATTGTGAATGTAAAGTAAGTGAAATCGAAAGAACTAAGGAAAGTAAAGCTTGCAAACAAATTTTTAATTGAGATTTAAATTAATTAGTAAGTGTAACTGATTGAATATTCAAAGTGGAAGATAAATTGTATTCAAGTGGAATTGTATAGGCAAAAGTGAATAGTAATGAATATAAAACTTCAATGGTGAAGTGAAAATTTATGTAAGGTGTGTACAAAATATTATATTGGACTTAAGAAATGATTAATGAATTCTTAAGTAAATTTGGTATTGGAAAAAAGATTATTTTAGGTGAATAATTGAATAAAGATTTAAAATTGGGAGTTGTGAAATGGGATAAATTGTGGAAAGTGAATAACAATCAAAATGAATGTGAATAGAAAGGAAATTGATAAAATTGATAATTCAATTGGGCTAATTACGTAAGGTGTACGTATATTATTTTATTCGCATAGCTATTTGATTCAGAATTCGAGCTCAGAATTTCGAGATAGTTGTATCGATCCGAATTAGGATTTTTCACTCGATTTTCGAAGGCGAACCTGGATGTGGATTGTTGATTGATTCTGGATATTCTCTATCATAGTTGGTGACTATGCAAGGAGAATGACGGTTTCTGATCAAGAAACTAAATCTGAGTCCGCACTAGGAAGTCGGGTGGACAATACTAGTTCGGAAGTGAAATTGTGTGATCGAGTGAGCGATCGAATGTGATATTGCGTATGGATGGTATATGTGCATCGTACGGGCTTAAGTAAAACAAATATTGAAATTTGTAAAGAAAAGTATAAAATGGCTTTGGAATTGTGATTGAATATTATTGCTTAGTAGGATATACAGGTGTATAAAAGCAATGGATAAATTGGGATTTTTGATTTTAGAAGGTAAAATTTAATGGCCCGACAAAAGGTATGTATTTGAATTTCTATTTGAAATTTGATTGGGTTTTCGATCCAGCCACTTGGCTTTTTGTTTTCTTTTTGAGATTGGGGGCCGTAGAGCCATTTTGTAGTTGTACCGAGCTAGCCGCGCAAAGGAGACACTGGCAAATTTTTTTAAAGAAATTTAAGGAGTTAGAAAAATTTTGAGAGAATTTTGATAGTTCAAAAATTTGGTTTCAAATATTTTTGAATTGATAAGTAGGTGATATGGGTTGAACTTATGAATAAGTTTGGGAAGTTAAAAGATGATTAGTGTATCATTAATAAAAGATTGTTTGGGTATTGTTAAAACTGTTTGAATTTGGGAAATAGCTAACGGGATATGGGACATTCTTCCTAACTAGTAATTTCGGGGACGAAATTCTTTTAAGGAGGGAGGAATGTGACGACCCGGAATTTTTGTATATTTGAAATTGGAATATTTGATTAATTTTAAATATTCAGAGATAAATTACCAACTTAAATTTCAAATATCGCTGTTGATTGGGTGATTTAATTATTAAATTAAATTATTTGAAGTTGATAAAATAGTAAATCTGGTATTCTAAGCTAATTAAAAATATTTTGGAAGCTCGAAAAATTCATATTAAAAATACTGGCGGTAATAGAACTTTTAAAATTTGATTTAAAAGTGCTTTGTTCAGTTTTAAAAATATACTGTTTTGAATTGAATTTAAAAATAGCCTTCCGAGGCACAGTCTCGGAATTCGACGAAACCAGTTCCATTGGGTCCGTAATATTATATTATTACCGGATTTCAAATTTCGTTTTGAGTGGAGTTGCGGAGTAAGCATACAGTATATAAACGCATGGAAATTACTGAGATGAAATTAAATTTAAATGCAATATATCCCCTTTTCTTTAATCCGACATTTTGTACAACCTGCCGCCTATTTGCCTCATTCGTACCCATCTTCCCTTCCTTCCCGTCTTCTCAAGTCTCAGTTCGATCAGAAAAATAAATAAATAAGAGAAGATATTTTTCTTCGTTTAAGAAACAAAACAAAACTGAAAATCCTCTTCCCTTTTTATTTCAAAAATCCATTACTTTCATTTACCCAGCCGAACGAAATCATTCGTTTAAGAGCGAAGAGGGGATGACAACGCGATCGAAGACGCGATCACGGGGGAAAGCAGGCGACGAACTCATGGGCTCGAATCGCGTGAAGGTGAGCTGGAGGCTCGTGAAGCTAGGGTTTGTGCTGGAGGGTTTGGCGTGTCGACAGTGGAGGCAGCGATGGCGTTCGAGTCACGATCGATTCTTGGAAGGAGGTTCGCGAGTACGAATGGGGGAGTTCTCGCGGCGACGTGGGTGATTTCGATTTCGAGCCCGATGTGGTATCGCGGTTGGTTGTAGGCGCGCGTATGAGGGAGTTAGGCATCGTGAAGCTGGGCAGTTCCTGTGGACTCGTTGTCGAAGCAGGGGCCTCGGGGGGGGATGATGCTCGGAATTGTCAGATGTTTGAGCTCGACCGAGTTTCAGAGGAGACAACGAGGAATTACAGTCTTGGTTTTAATATAAATTTGTATATAGATAAGATTTTGTATTTACTGTGGGATACAAAACAAATTCCATTTTAAAAATTCAATACGTATATATGTTAAAAAGGGGATTTACAGTAAGATAGATAAGAAGGAAATTTTATTGACAGCAAGGAGAAACTATAGTTTAAGCAGTTTTAAAATTTTCCAGTTAAATACTGTTTTTATTTTGTAGATAAGAATAACAATATTTCTTTGTTATATTAAAACAATTGAGTTTTAATTTTATATTCATATATATAGGTTTGTAGGATTTTATTTTATTAAAATCTAAATGTATACGGATAGGGTTTGAAAAAAAAAACCATATATATACAATTTTTTTTTGAGGTTTTAAAAGAAAATAATTATACATTTTTAAATTGACCAATTTATCAATATATCAAGAAAATTATTGTTTGATTACTGCGGATATTAATAAATTATATAAATATATATACAAGGTTTGAAATCATGGAGAATCAAGCCGTTTGGATTGGGTTGCAAACAGTAAGGCAAAGGTGAGTTAATCTCACTCGGTTGAATTTAAATTTAAATGGTTAAATTTAAATAATTGATTGAATGATTGAATTGGTTTGAGGTGCTATAGTATATATAGTAGTATATAGCAATATATACATATTGGCATATGTATATATTGGAGTTGTTGATATTTCCGCATTATATAGCGGATGAGACCCTATGCGCCGCATAATAGCGGATGATATTTTATAAAACCCATATACCACGATATTCCACCTTGAAGTGGAATTGGTATTGTGCTAACGTCTGTGGATGCAGGGAAACAGGTTGGTGGGATCCAACTGGATTCTCAAATATTTAATTTTGTTTAAATATTCTGTGATATGATTTTTGATAACCTGTGATGAATTATATGGATAATTGGATGTTATGGTTTGGTTGGACCGATTTGGATAATGCGGAGTTATCAAATCTCTAGAATGGAAATTTTGAAAGGAAATAAAGAGTAAATTTTTAAGTTAAATAATTTTAGTGAATTTGAATAACTGAAATAATGAATTGTAAAAGAAACAAAGCAATTCTAAATTCGAACAAATATGGTTAAAGGGGATTTTGAATTAACATGAGAATAATGAATTTTAAACTAAAGTGATATTATTGGAAAGAATAAAGAAATTATTTTTAAAGTTTAAGGATTAAATTTAATTAAAGGATATGAAGGAATTTTGGAAACCTGAAATTGGTATCTTCAGTTAAAAGGGTGTTAACTCAAAATTAAGAAATAAAATCTAAGAGTAAATGTAATTTGAAAATAATGAAGTAAATAAGAAATTTATTTCGAAGTAAAGCAAATTTGAAAATCAATTGTAATTGATTTAAGTATTTGGAATTGGAATTTTGAAGAGAAGTGAGATTTTGGAATTTATAAACTAGGTTTATAAAGTAAAATAAAATATCAGTGGATATTTGAAAATATAAATTCAAGGTGAGAATTTATAAAAGAATATGGATTGGTTTAAAAATAAATGTTGATTTATTTTTAAAAGATGGGAAGGAGAAGGGTATTTCTCTGGATAGCCAAGTACGTTTTCAAAGAAATTTTAAATACTTGTTAAAGGTTTTAATGTTGTTTTAAAAAGCATGTTTTAGAAAATTGTTTTCCTAAATGTTAATTTCCAAAGTAAGTATGTTCAAAACTCTATTATTGTAGTAATTATATAAAAGTGATTTGGTATTATGTTTTAAAAGAGAAATTTAGTTTATATTTATAAAGTGGTTTTATTTTAATACTCTTAAAGTATATATTTTAATAAAGTATTAAAGTAGTTTTTAAATTTCAATGTTATAAAGTATATTTATAGTAAAGTGTTTTTAAATTATTTTAAAATCTAAAAGTATTGTGTACTTGGTGTTTCAGAGGAAATAAATATTTGGGAATGTATTCCGCAAGCGGAAACTGTTTGAAATTGTTTCAGATGAGTTTTGAAATTTGGAAATATATCTTGGAAAGATATTTGAGGCAAATAAATAATGTGGAAAATTATTTATTGTGTGATGGTTGCTTGTGAATGTGAATTGATAGTTAAATAACCGACTATCAATATTGGCCAAATGCGCTGATGGTTTGCACGTTTCGTGGAAACGATTTCGGAGTCGAAGATGGAGCAGTGAAGTGCAAGGGCTAGTCGCTACTAATCCTGAGGATATTTCCAAAATGGATGTAGTAGGAGTAGTGCCTTCGGTTCTGTTCGGACCTGGGACGGACTTGTATGGATGAATGCTTTCGGAACATCGTCAGCGGACGATGGGCATTCTAAGGGATATGTTCTATAAATTAACGCTTAGCCTCAAGCCTCATCAACCGGGAATGACTGAAAATCAGGGGTTATGCAGCAAGGCTTCGTGGGTAGCTCCCACTGGAGGGTAAGGTCATCCCTGTCTAGATGTCCCTTTTTATTTCGGCTTAGTGTTGCGGTTGCTGATCCCAACCGTGGGGTGATTTTATTTGGAATCATCCAGTAAGGGATGGTTCCGGCCTTGTGTTGCAGGGGACTTAGGGTGGGTCCTCGGTAAGCTGATCTAGACCAGGTACTGTGACAGGTGGTACCCCAGTGCCTAGTCATTGATGGAAATCCATTCTCCCTACGTGCCTTGTACGGTATTTGTTTGTATACCTATTAGCTGGAATTTAATGAATGTAACAATTTCGGCTATTTTAATAAGTATTTGTATATAGACACTATCATAATATCAGAGGATTTTGATAAAAAGTGTTTTAGCTATCGTAAGGTAAAAACCCGACATGTTTATTTGTGGCATGGTCTTACGAGATGCTTTTGATTTCAAAGGATTTTTGAAACTTTAATAATAAATTGAGTGTGATTTTCTCACGCTGGTTTTCCAAACTGACTCGGGTATTGTTTTATATGATGCTCGGGTCAGACCGAGATAAACAGGTTCAGATTATGCTGTGAAGCTCAGGAGACGAGCTGGATGGAGATACGTACTCCCGTACTTGTTTATATATATATTCCGCTGTGTTGTTTAGCTGTGTACTATGTTGTATTGAGGACCTGATATGATTATTGTCTAGTTGTATGTTATGTATTCTCTGATGTATACTCTGATGATATATTGTATAAAACAGATATAGTTTTGATTTGTCTAAAGATCTGTTAATATATATTATATTTTATTCCGCTGCGATGGTTAGATTCTGCTATTGTTTTCTCTTTTCTTCTTCTACCTCTTCTTCTTTTAGCACAAATGGTCCGATTTTTCATGTATGAAAAATCTCGGCTGTTACACTATCGAATCTGCCCAACGTACTCTTGCTTTGAGCCTGCTAGAACCTTCAACAACGATGAAATCTCAGCCTTCTAGTCATCCTCCTCGACGACTATTTCCATACTAGCTCAAGCGCCTCTCGACCAACCATTATCCTCAAACTCGAACCATATCACCGAGTCTTCAACATGCTTGGAATGATCCCGTCTGGATTAAACCAAGGCTATCTCATACCATGCCTTGCTTCATCTCATCATAGCAAAGCCTCATCTCAACATCAACCTCATCAAATCTATCCATATGAGCTTCATCATCTGCCACATATGCCACGAGCAGCTTTTCTAATTCAAGAGCCTTTCCCTTAGCTTTTGAATCATCTTCGACTAACTTGTCCAAATCAAATCATCAATCAACTAAGTTACAACAATCAATCAAGTCAAACATTAATCCAAGTAATCGAGCATTCAAACATGAGCAAATAAACAATTATAACTAAAATGGCAATATTGTAAATAAAGAGTCCAAATCTAACAAGTATGAATCATGAACAATATCTCTACAACTGGATGAATGAAATTGCATAGATTAACATGTAGTAAAATGGATGTCAAATCATCATGAATAATAGATCTATACTTAGGTTTAGGAAAATGCATGGAAATCACTATTTTAACACCAAATCAAGCCATCAATCCGATATACTCCTTTGGATCCGTGTGAGAGATAATCACCACTCACCGAATCTCCTAAACAACTCAAAAGCAACACACTTCAGATCTGGACAGCGAAGAATCTAACTCGATCTGCCAAAATTCCGCTTTAAACGATGAAATCTTTCTTCGATGGATGAAGATCTTCAACTTTAGCCCTTGGATCTTCGATCTTGATCTTCAATTTGGATGGAAGGAATCACAAGATTAGAGTGGAGGAAAGAAGTGAAGAAGTGTAGAACTCGAGCTCTCAAAATAACAGCACTTCGTCGCTTCAAAATCCGGATCCCAAAAAGTGAGGAAAAACCGGGTATTTATAGGCTGGAAAAATCTTAGGTCGTCCGCCCCCCTTAGGTCATCCACGACCTAACAGTTCTGCGCGACCTACAGACCCAACGACCTAAGCCTCAACACTTACGCGCGACTCACGACTTAACATCTTTAGGTCGTCCAACGACCTAACACTAAACCAAGCCCCAACGACTTAAGACCTAACTCCATCACAGAATCTCACGACCTATCTATGACGACCTAAGCCTTATCTCGTCCATGACCTAACTTTCTTAGGTCGTTAACTCTCACAGTCTACTAGGTCGCTACTCCTATGCCGCTAACCCTTAAGTCGCCGCTTCTCTTAACTCGTTAACCCCTAAGTCGCCAACTTCCTTAGGTCGGTCAAATCCTATAGGTCGCTAAACCCCTTAAGTCGTCTACCCCTTAAGTCGCTCCACGACCTAACCTTCCTCACGACCTAAGTCCCAACACGACCAAACTCCTTAGGTCGCTCTAATCTCTTAAGTCGCTCAACCGGCCTAACTACTACACGACTTAAGCTTCAAACGACTTAAACTCTGAACGTTATATCAACATTTCGACCTAATGACAACTGTTTTACGATGTTTCGATCCGTAAAAATACGGGTCATTACATTCTCTCCCCCTTAGGAATTTCGCCCCCGAAATTCCTAACAAATAAGAGCAATCAAAAACTATTCCGCATGCCTACCATCCATAGCAATCAACAAACCATGCGTCTAATTCTAGCCTAGCATGCAGAATTCTAAAACTGGAACAAGTTACAATGTCGTGAGATGTCACGACATCTTATGGCCATACCTCGAAGAGTTCGGGATGAGCTGCCTTCATCCTCTCTTCCACCTCCCATGTATAATCGTTAACATCATCACTCCATTGTATCTTGAGCAACCTAACTACCTTCCTCCTAAGCTGTTTCGTGTCGGTTTCCACAACACGAAGCGGCTTACGAGGTCTCTTATTGACTGGATAAATCTCAAAATCTTTACAGCTATCAGCAGAAACCACTGAATTCGAGTCGTGCACATACTTCCGTAGATACGCTACATGAAAAACATTGTGCACACCCGACATCTTTTCTTGTAATTCCACTTTGTAGGCGAGCTTTCCAATTCGCTCGATGATCGGGGATGGTCCAACAAATCTCGGGGTCAACTTTCCTTTCCTCCCGAATCGAATAACATTCTTCAGTGGAGAAATCTTCACAAAAACCATATCTCCTACATCGAATTCCAAATCCTTACGACGCTTGTCGGCATAACTTTTCTGTCGGTCTTGGGCTACCTTCATTCGTTGCCGAATGATCTCTATGCAATCTGAAGTCTGTCGAATCATTTCTGGCCCAAGTATCAGCTTTTCTCCTGTTTCTAACCAACATGTCGGAGAGTTACACGGTCTTCCATACAATGCCTCATATGGTGCCATACCAATGCTTGACTGGTAACTGTTATTATACGAAAATTCCACCAAATGAAGGTGATCTTCTCATGATCCTCCGAAATCCAAAACACAAGCTCTAAGGAGATCTTCCAAAACTCGGTTGACTCTCTCGGTCTGACCATCTGTTTGGGGATGATAAGCTGTACTCAAACACAACTCGATTCCCAAAACTTCCTGAAAGCTCTTCCAAAATCCACTAGTGAACAATGGGTCTCGATCGCTCACTATACTTTTCGGAATACCATGGAATCGAACTATCCACTTAACATACAGCTCAGCCAACTTTGATGCAGTCTTGGTTGATCGAACAGGAATGAATCTTGCACTCTTAGTCAAACGATATACGATGACCCAAATCCCTTCATTTCCCGTTCTCGTTCTAGGTAGTCCATCGATAAAATCCATCGATATTTGCTCCCACTTCCATGTAGGAACTTCTAATGGCTGAAGAAATCCACTTGGCTTCTTCTGTTCGGCTTTTACCAACTGGTAGTTCATGCACTTGGAAATAAAATTCCCAACATCCTTCTTCATACCTTCCTAGTAATAGGTTCTCTTCATATCCCGATACATCTTATTTCCACCTGGATGAATTGTCAGCTTCGAGTGATGACTTTCCTTCAGAACTTCATTTCTCAATTCATCTATATCGGGAACAACTAGTCGTCCTTGCTTCCGAAGCTAACCCTCTCGATCGACCTCGAATCCTTTATCCTTTTCTGGGTCCAATCCAGATTCCAAATCACGGATAATCTTGACAAGCTTATCATCTCGCCTTTGGCTCTCGCCAATCCTTTACACAAGAGTAGGTCTTATTGATAAGTTTGCCAACATCTCTGGTTCCAATTCACATCTAGGCCTGAAATCAAATCCAGCCAAATACTCAAGATTCTTCCATTCTGAAAACATGGCTCCTAATCCTGCATGTCTTCGACTTAACGCATCTGCCACTGCGTTACCCTTTCCTGGAGTATAGGCTATACCAAAATCATATGATGCCAAAAACTCTAGCCATCGTTGCTGCCGAAGAGTCAAATCCTTTTGGGAGAAAAGATACTTCAATGACTTATGATCTGTAAACAACTCAAACCGAACTCCCAATAGGTAATGTCTCCACATCTTCAAAGCAAATACAATCGCTGCTAACACCAAATCATGAGTCGGATAATTCCTTTCATGCGGCTTCAGTTGTCGACTTGCATACGCAACAACTTTACCCTTCTGCATCAGCACTGCTCCAAGTCCAGTACCACATGCATCGGTGTAAACCACCATCTCATCATTTCCACTTGGAATAGTCAAAACAAGAGCACTTGTCAATCGCTCTTTCAGGATTTCGAAAGCTTGCTCACACTTAGCATCCCATCTGAATACTTGATTTTTTTCGTCAATCCTGTTAATGGTGCAACTACCTTGGAAAAGTCTTTGATAAATCGACGATAGTATCCTACTAATCCAAGAAAACTCCTCACATCAGATGCATTCTTAGGTCTAACCCAATCCTGGATTGTTGCTATCTTGGCGGGATCAACTGCTATTCCATTTCCAGAGATAATATGGCCTAAGAACCCCACTTCACTCTTCCAAAAGTGACACTTCAAAAACTTAGCCTTCAGCTGATGTTTCCGTAAGATTTCCAAAACAATACGCAAGTGCGTCTTGTGCTCTTCCTTAGTTCTGGAATAAATCAAAATATCATCCACGAACACTAGTACGAATTTGTTCAACTGATCTCTGAACACTCTATTCATAAGATCCACAAAATGCTGGCGCATTGGTCAATCCAAACGGCATTACCAGCCACTCAAAGAAACCGGATGGTGTCCTGAAAGCAGTCTTCGGCACACTATCCTTAGCCACTCTTAACTGGTGAAATCCCGTTGCCAAATCCATCTGAGAAAACACCTTAGCTTCGTGAAGCTGATCAAACAAGTCATCTATTCTCGGCAATGGATACTTGTTCTTCTTAGTCACTTTATTCAACTCACGATAATCCACACATAACCTTAACGATCGATCCGCTTTGGTTATAAACATAACTAGTGCACCCCATTCGGACACACTACGCCGAATGAATCCTTTCTGTAAAAGATCATCAACTTGCACCCTCAACTCTTGCTTTTCCCTAGGCGCCATCCACCTAAAAGGCATCACAACTGGTCTGGCTCTTTCAACTAAATCGATACGAAACTCGATCTCTCTATGCGGCGGTAACCCTTTGACCTCTTCAAAGACATCCTCAAATCCATTAGCGATTGGCACAGATGACAGTCCATCCTGTGGAACAACCAGCGAATACATGAAGCTCATGAAGACGCCTTCCTCATGCTTACATCGTATCACAACCTTTCGCCCCTCCACATTATCGACTGTCACCTCCAACCTTTCACAATCAACCTTTGCCGCATACATCCTAAGCCAGTCCATACCCAAAATAATTCCGAACCCCGCAAAGTTCAGAACAAAACAATCACAAACAAAAGAGCAATCATGACTCGATACAATCAGACTACGGCATAACATACACAAACAAGACGAACCCCCAACTAGATTAGTCACAACCAATGGCCTATCAACAATATCCGTCTAAACTCAACCGGCCTACAAGTTCATTACAAACAAAAGAATGCGACGCTCCAGTATCGAATAACACCCTAACTGGAACACCACATATGAAAAGAGTACCTTGAACCACCACACTCTTTCCTTTCTCTTCAGCGGTAGGAGCTTTTGAAGATGATGGAACAGCCCCCAAAGCATAAGCTTGCACAATCTGCTTGTCCTTTCGCGGTTCTGGACAATTCTTCCTAATATGCCCCAGCTTGTCACAGTTGTGGCACTTCACCAGCACCTTTGGATTCTTGCACTCTCTGGAGAAATGGCCCTTCTGTTGACAATTGTAGCAGGTCACTTCACCCTTCGGCTTCTTCTAGCCATCCTTACCCTTTTGCTGCTACTGCTTCCTCTTCCTGTTTCCACCCTACTATGGTTTAGACTCCTCCTTGGTCACTGCAACAACAGATCCTTCTTTAGGAAACAGATTCTCGTGCCTGAGAGCCTTCTTTACAAGCTTCTCAAATGGATCGTCCAAATGATCCACCAACTGCCTCCCAAGATAACTGTCCATGCCTGTCACAAACTTCTCGTTCTTCTGATAAGGAGATTCAATATACGACCGGGCATACTTGGACAAAGCTTCAAACTCAGAAACAGACTCAAGAACTGGTCTTCCTCCTTGCTTGAGCTCCACAAACCTCTTGAACAGAACAGATTTCTGAGCTGTAGAAATGAACTTAGCCTCAAATCTGGCTTGGAATTGCTCCCAAGTAATTTCTTCCTCTGAAGTATCAATGGTGATAGAGTTCCACCAATCAAAAGCTCTTCCTTGAAGCTGTCTTGATGCGAGATTCCTTTTGGTTGCATCCTCGATTCCCAAATCACCAAAGATCCTTCTACAAGCATCTATCCACCTCTGGACTTCAATGGTTGACTCCGTTCCCAAGAAAACCTTTCCTCCAAGAGCAGTATAGTCTTTACACAGCTTAGCAAAATTCACCGGTCTTGGAGTTTGCACTTGAACTCCAACATCTACTGCTGGCCCCGGAGCTGGCATCCTTCTCATGATCGAGGTCATCATAGCCTCGAACATAGCAGCATAATTTGCAGCACCCTCATTAGCACGGCCTTCCCTAGCAGCTGGTCTCCCTCTTCGACTCATTCTTAATATCTATAAAAGAAATGATCAGCCCACCTTGAGAAACAACTGCATAAAGGGTTCAAATCATTATAAGCTACTATATTATATATAGTAATCATCCATTAAAATACAATTACGTCTCTCATACGTAGTTATGTCAGTGAGCGTTGGGTATAATCGATTAACCAAAGCTCTGATACCAAATGTGACGACCGCCCATGACCCCTGCACTAAACATAGGAATAGTGCGCTGTAAAGTGTGCCAGGCAGCCATGGACGATTGCCAAGGTAAATTGAAACAGCAGAATCTATTGTATAACTCACAGCGCATGGATAAAATACAATAGAAAGTATATATAGTGAAGCTTTACAGAACAGAATCTCAATTAAACTTCATAATAGTTTGGTACAACATCTGAATAGTCAATACATCAAGCCTCACTACATATCACTCAGAGAATATACAAGCAGCGGAACATCCAGTGCATATAGTAAGAAAATAATATGCAAGCCTCTAGCTCGTCTTCGTCATCAGCATCATCGAAAACTAAGAATAGCACCTGTCACCTGCTACCTAGTCTGCCCATCCCAAAATGGATGAACAGCCCAAGGCAATAAGAGTTAAACATAAAGCCTTGAGTCAGACAACAGTCTTAGTGAGCGGTAAATTAACTAACAACATACTAAAAGAGCATTAAGGAAAAAGGAATAGGAATCCAACCCTCCCACTCCACCTCTTTCTACAGTGATAGCCCCAGACACACTAAGCAGAAATAAACATAGCAAAGCAGACATTTAAAGTAAAGCAATTATCACTCGAGTCAAGGGCGATGTTTTCCAAGTACAAACCCCCAAGGCCTAAACCAAGATCAGATAAGCACCCAGAAAATACCGCTCTTGAGACCGAATGACGATACAACCAAACATCCATGACTCTGGCTATCACTGTTATCATTGCCTCAATATAACCGTTAATTGAATGACCGGCACATTCTTTCAACCGTCCGTCAAGGGCTAATGGAAACCCCGGTTCTAGACAGAACTCCGCACGTCGTCGCAGCCCGTGCCTAGGACTATCGAATCTGCCCAGAGTACTCGACTACAATCATAGTCTTTTGGGACTATCGAATATGCCCAACGTACTCTTGCTTTGAGCCTGCTAGAACCTTCAACAATGATGAAATCTCAGCCTTCTAGTCATCCTCCTCGACGACTATTTCCATACTAGCTCAAGCGCCTCTCGAGCCAACCATTATCCTCAAACTCGAACCATATCACCGAGTCTTCAACATGCTTGGAATGATCCCGTCTGGATTAAACCAAGGCTATCTCATTGTAACGCCCCAGATTTTCGCGTTCGAAAATCGACATCCATACTTTACATCGTACTCGAATGTCGTAGATTCGAGCGTTCAAATCCGAGTCGCCGGAGCTTATAACAACATTAAGTAAACAACACAGCGGAAATAAAAGAATATAGATATACAATATCTGATACAATATCCAGATACAATGATGATACAATGAATATCTATATACATCAGAGATATGATACAACAAATAGCAGCGGAAAAGAAAATGATAACATCAGCAGCGCATAATCTTCATCTCCAAAGCACGATCCAGAAATAGCTCGAACTCCCAATAACGAGGCACAAAGATAAGCAAGTGCAGTCCGATCCAAAGACTGAACTAGCTCCAGATAACCTACTAATCTGACTATTTGAAAAACCAAACTCTAGACTGCTCGTGTAGAAAAATTTTGAGCATCCAGAGTTTAGGAAAGAAACAATAAACTCCGGATCAGTCATGGGACTGGTGTGAGCAACAAAAACAGTTTATCTTTAAAACAAATAGCAGAGATTTTTAAAGTCAATTCGCAATGCTTTTGGAAAATGAAACTACCATAAGACCTCCCACCACACACACAATGCAAACGCAGAATTGGAGGAGATTTCTTCTTATGATAGTCAAAGATGCTTACTACGCAAAATCAAATCATTTGATATTATTACTAGTGCATAGTGTAGAAAACAATTTCGAAAGTAGAATATAAATCTTAGCCAGCATAGACATTTCGCACTTATGCCTACTATAGCTACCATGTTCAATAGCAGGTTACCACCACATTCCATGGCAGGTAATACAACTAAAACCGTACAGGGCTCGTATTGTTTTGTTTGGATTTCCAACAAATGGTCAGGCTAAGGAACTTCCTATTCCACGAAAGAAACGCCTCTGGCGGGACGTTCCGAGAACCAACTGCTCTCTGCCAAACAAGGCCGGCAACCCCTTTTCCCAAGGGATAAAAGAAACCTCAGATATGCCACCCCCGGTCCTTTGGGACCTTTATCCGAGCGCTCGATAACCAACATCACACATCATAAAGAAAGTGTATCCACATGAGTAAGTATCTGGGCTCCATACCATGATACTACCCTTTTCCAGAAGGAATGGTCATACCCTAGGGGAGCTACCCCTGAAAACCTTGCCGCACAATTCCTGTTTCGACCATTACCGGGTTGTGAGGCTCGACGAAGTCTCGTCCACAAAGCTACGCTTTTTCAAAAAGCCACGCTTTGGGTCAACAGATGATCAACCTATGATCACAAAGATAAATGATCAAACAAATGATCATATCACAAATGATCAAACACTGATCATCACATAGCAACACTCAGCATGCCACATTACCAAATTGGGATATATCGCTGATAAATTTCAACTACATAACCTCTGAGCTCGTACGTCTCAGAGAAGGGTGTTAAGCTAAGAGAATAAATTCTCCGCCACCAACAGAAATGTATTTGAAAGAAATCGGCTTTATATCTCAAAGTGTAATGTCAGACATGTATCCATACAAGTCTGTTCCGGGTTCGAACAGAACCGAAGGCACTTCTTACGAAGCCCTTGCAATTCCAGGTAATTTCCAATCACGTCCGGACTTCCCGTCACAAAAGAGTGATATAAATCTCTATACCGGAGCAACTCAGTGTAGAGACATTCGACAGGTTGTCCTTTCATTTTCGAAAATATCCAGTCTTCATCACCGGTCTTCAAATGCCATCCATATACAACGTATCACTATTCGGAATGGGTTATACGACCCAAAGGTCCTTTCCCGGCTAACCCGAATAGTGAGCGCAATATTTAAAAATATATGGATATTGGGATTTCAATTAAGTCACAACTTTTTACCCAAAATCTTTCTTCAAATGGTTTAAACAAGTTACCATTTTAATCTTTTTAAACAAAAAGATTAAATTCACAAAGTTCACTTAATTTCACAAAGATTCATTCACAGATTTTCCAAATTGATTTCCATTTCAGTTTAATTAATTCGTTAAATCTTTAAATCAAAGATTTAACTAATAGCTTTCAAAACAATTCCATTTCAAATGGTTTAAACAAACATCATTTTTAAATCTGTTAAAAATAAACAGATTTAATTCATAGCTTTCAAAAAGAGAATTCATTCATAACTTGGAAAAACAATTTTCAATTCAAACTTGAAATTCCTTTAATTAAACTGGAATTTCATTTCCTATCTGAAAGCTTTTATCATTTGAAAACAAACAGTTTTATTTCAGAAAATCTGATTTATCCATACGAGTGGAAATCCTTGGTTTAAATTCAAATTCCCAACTTATACTTTTAAAATGGTTTAATTCATACAAACACATTTATATCATCTTTAATCCCTAGTTTCGAATCATAGGATTCAATTTCAAACTTGAATTAAAATTTAAATCAAATTATTTAAATTCTCAAAAACTCGATTAAGTTATTCAAAATAACTTTTATATTTGAAATTTTATTTCAAAAGCTTTTCACTTTAAACCCCAAATTTCCAATTTCAAAATCAATTGAAATTAAAATTTCAATTTTTTAAAAACATCAAATTTAAATTATCTGTGACTTAACCGATTTCCACGTGAAATCCATATTTGTGTGTGTATGGTGTAGTCCAGGGGTTTAACACAATAGTGCAACACAATGAATCATCGCAGATCAAAATACAGGATATAGTTGATAAGCGATATAAACTATAACGCTTATCGTTCATTCATAGATCACAGATATATATCACAGATAAGTAAATTACGGATCACAACATAAATCAGGGTATATCACAGAGCATCATATATCAGGGATATCAAAAAAAAAATCAATCATTTAGTCAAATCCAATCATCCATAAGTAAGGTCAATAAATTATCTGATAAATTTAAATCAGATTAAATTTCTATGAATAATTCTTTTCACATTTATTATCAACTAAATTTCAAGTAAATGATCCTCATTAACTATTCAAAATTATTTAATTTCTATTCTTAAGTAATTAAACTCAATTTAATTATTGTTAATTATCATTTGATTAACCTTTAAAATCATAGATTTAATCACTAATTATTTAATTTATTAAGTTCTAAACTGTAACTTAATAATTCTTAATTACTTGATTAAATAACCTTAACCATTTGTTTAAAAGACACTCTTATTAAACTAATGAATCTTATTTACAAATTAATTTACCTTAATTAATTTAACTTAAATCTTAATTTCTTGATTAAATAAATTAATCAATTATTCACTTGAACTAATTTAATGAGTGCATATCATTTTATCTTCACTAATTCAAATTTAAAACATTTTCTAACTAATGTTTTAACTATCATCACAAAGCAAATTTAAACAATTTGTTTTCAAATATATTTTTCATATTTCATTTTAAATTCAAAATAAATACCAATTGCACTTAAATGAAGTTTAAATGATTCTTTTGTTATAAAAGAAGTTTAAAAGAATTCAGCTTCAATTTCTCTTTGAATTCACATATCAAAGTATACTTAGACATTTTAAACTTATTTAAACATTTAAATTCATAAACTTATTTTATTTCAAAATCTTGATTTCAAATTTAAACTCAAGTCCAGGTTTAAAAATGTTGATTTCAACTTTTGATTCTAAAACCTAAATCACCCTTGCTTTAGGATTTAAAGTTTTCAGTTTAAATTTATAAAGACCAAAAACAGGTTCCTGTATAAAACTATTCACGTTCATATTTGAGAGAATTTCCCAAATACCTCGGGTTGGACTTTGAGTTCATCCCAATTTTTCTCGAGTTTCCCTCCTTCCTTATTTTGTTCGCAATCTCCTTCGAGTTCGACCCTCCAAAATCTCGAGTAAACACTCGAGAACAACTTCGTCCTCCCCCATCATACCAGATATGCAGATGCACACGTGCACGTGCACCACGCCTCCAGCCACTTCCGGCCATCGACCAGCATCACCACCTATCACCCATCGTCCCACGACCAACTCGCAATCTCCAAAACCCGCTGCGCCACCTCGAAACGAAATCGAGAACTTCAAATGCAAACCTGGAAACACGAGCTCACTTCCCCTCTCGAACCTGTCAACGCCAAGTTCTCGGCGCTCCGACCACTAGGCGACTCCAAACTTCGGCCACTCAATCACCAATGTCTCCTCTACCACCTCCCAGAGCCTTGCGACGCTCGATCATCTCCAGACGATGAACGACACCAAATACCAAACCACGGCAAAACTAGGTTTACGGATTTTAAACACTTGCCGCCACCACCACCATGGTCTGACCACCATCCCATTATTTTTCCCAGTAGCGCCGATCACTCTTCTACCCCTACGCGAAGGCCCAACCTCGATATAGCATCCAATCACCTGAACTTGATCGAAACCCATTTTTCGATCAACCCATAACTGCTCTCGAATTCAATCACTAAAAATTTAGATCTTTATGTTAAAAATCCTATTTTTGTATAAGAAATCGATTTATATAACTGAATATAAGGATTTTAAACACTTGGATTTTGACTTGTTTTAAATGGTGCTCTGTATTTTCTTATTTTCCAGATGCAACTCAAATTGTTTAACTTAAACCAGTTTGTATTCCAAGATATAACATCCTATATTACTCTAAACTCAGTCACCAATGAAGATTAAACCTTGAGTGTTTGATTTATGCATAGGTTTAGAATCTGAAACCAGTAACCATCCACACCATACTCAAAGTATTACATAATATGTTCACAGAAACAAAACATATTCACATGCATATTTATATCTGGAGATGATCATGTAATTCAACCATGTACTTATGTTTAACGGAAACAATTGTTACTCACTGATATGGAAGGGAAGAACAGAGCACTTAGTTTTGCAGACAGATTGAACTTGAGAACTGGAAACATGTTTTCAACTTTGATCTTCAAATCATTTTGCTTCTCCACTTTGTTGTAGTTGCTTATGTTTAATTGTATTTGATGATGTAGAAGCTTGTTTGGGTTTTCAAATGGAGTTTCATTTTTAGTCTTGTTTAGTTCGAATTGAAATGAGAAGTGATAAAGGAAAAAAACTTTCAGGTTGAAGTTTTAAAATAGTTTACAGGGTATAATTCATTTTGTACAGGGTGTTATAATTTGTTTTCACACTTGCATGTGTTTTCTTTCTTTTTTACTTTATTTTTAATATTTTTAAATTAAAAGGATTTATACAGAATATATTTGATCTGGGGAAACTCGCTATCAATTTTCGTAATTAATTTACAAATTTTTATCAAAAATTTATTTAATTACTCAATTTAATTCAAAAATGCATTTAATTATTAATTTAAATAAATTTAAATTCCAGGGTCGTTACAAATTTCCCCCTTAAAAGAATTTCGTCCTCGAAATTCGCAGGCACGAAACAACACGGAGATAGACAGATTCAATCTCCTATAATTCCTCAAACACTAGCTATGAATTCCAAACTTAAATCGGAATATCACAGAATACATACCAATTTGTCCCTCTTCGGACTTTGGTATTCATAGAAATTTCAATAGAATTTCAAATTTGGTTTCAAACGAAATCGTTTTATCGATTCAATTCAATTTAGCCTTCATATTCTATTAATCAATTTAACTCAATTTAAAATTTCCAATTTCAAATTCATTAAGGCTTAAATCAAAAGGCTGATAAGAAAACAATGAAGATACTAAGTAAGGATTTTCTACAACGATTCGTAGAGCCACCATCACACCGAAATTTCTTCTTGTAGCTGGTACCAAGCAATCAAAAGAATTTGGAAACGAATCAAAGAAAATTGATAGAGAAAGATTGTTTCCACGGTCGCAGGGTATTGAACATCTATAGTCGTGTTTCCCTGTCCCCTATCTCGTCTTCTTCTTGCACTCATACTCACTATCAGTGGATAGTAAGAGAATTTACTGAGACGTTCGAACAGATATCTTAGGGATTACTCATTCTAGAGTTTACTTCACTCTATCTCTAATGAGCTACTTAACGTGTTATACTCCTGAGCTAAAGTTCAACCTTAGCTCTGATACCAAATGTAACGCCCCAGATTTTCGCGTTCGAAAATCGACATCCATACTTTACATCGTACTCGAATGTCGTAGATTCGAGCGTTCAAATCCGAGTCGCCGGAGCTTATAACAACATTAAGTAAACAACACAGCGGAAATAAAAGAATATAGATATACAATATCTGATACAATATCCAGATACAATGATGATACAATGAATATCTATATACATTAGAGATATGATACAACAAATAGCAGCGGAAAAGAAAATGATAACATCAGCAGCGGATAATCTCCATCTCCAAAGCACGATCCAGAAATAGCTCGAACTCCCAATAACGAGGCACAAAGATAAGCAAGTGCAGTCCGATCCAAAGACTGAACTAGCTCCAGATAACCTACTAATCTGACTATCTGAAAAACCAAACTCTAGACTGCTCGTGTAGAAAAATTTTGAGCATCCAGAGTTTAGGAAAGAAACAATAAACTCCGGATCAGTCATGGGACTGGTGTGAGCAACAAAAACAATTTATCTTTAAAACAAATAGCAGAGATTTTTAAAGTCAATTCGCAATGCTTTTGGAAAATGAAACTACCATAAGACCTCCCACCACACACACAATGAAAACGCAGAATTGGAGGAGATTTCTTCTTATGATAGTCAAAGATGCTTACTATGCAAAATCAAATCATTTGATATTATTACTAGTGCATAGTGTAGAAAACAATTTCGAAAGTAGAATATAAATCTTAGCCAGCATAGACATTTCGCACTTATGCCTACTATAGCTATCATGTTCAATAGCAGGTTACCACCACATTCCATGGCAGGTAATACAACTAAAACCGTACAGGGCTCGTATTGTTTTGTTTGGATTTCCAACAAATGGTCAGGCTAAGGAACTTCCTATTCCACGAAAGAAACGCCTCTGGCGGGACGTTCCGAGAACCAACTGCTCTCTGCCAAACAAGGCCGGCAACCCCTTTTCCCAAGGGATAAAAGAAACCTCAGATATGCCACCCCCGGTCCTTTGGGACCTTTATCCGAGCGCTCGATAACCAACATCACACATCATAAAGAAAGTGTATCCACATGAGTAAGTATCTGGGCTCCATACCATGATACTACCCTTTTCCAGAAGGAATGGTCATACCCTAGGGGAGCTACCCCTGAAAACCTTGCCGCACAATTCCTGTTTCGACCATTACCGGGTTGTGAGGCTCGACGAAGTCTCGTCCACAAAGCTACGCTTTTTCAACAAGCCACGCTTTGGGTCAACAGATGATCAACCTATGATCACAAAGAAAAATGATCAAACAAATGATCATATCACAAATGATCAAACACTGATCATCACACAGCAACACTCAGCATGCCACATTACCAAATTGGGATATATCGCTGATAAATTTCAACTACATAACCTCTGAGCTCGTACGTCTCAGAGAAGGGTGTTAAGCTAAGAGAATAAATTCTCCGCCACCAACAGAAATGTATTTGAAAGAAATCGGCTTTATATCTCAAAGTGTAATGTCAGACATGTATCCATACAAGTCTGTTTCGGGTTCGAACAGAACCGAAGGCACTTCTTACGAAGCCCTTGCAATTCCGGGTAATTTCCAATCACGTCCAGACTTCCCATCACAAAAGAGTGATATAAATCTCTATACCGGAGCAACTCAGTGCAGAGACATTCGACAGGTTGTCCTTTCATTTTCGAAAATATCCGGTCTTCATCACCGGTCTTCAAATGCCATCCATATACGACGTATCACTATTCGGAATGGGTTATACGACGCAAAGGTCCTTTCCCGGCTAACCCGAATAGTGAGCGCAATATTTAAAAATATATGGATATTGGGATTTCAATTAAGTCACAACTTTTTACCCAAAATCTTTCTTCAAATGGTTTAAACAAGTTACCATTTTAATCTTTTTAAACAAAAAGATTAAATTCACAAAGTTCACTTAATTTCACAAAGATTCATTCACAGATTTTCCAAATTGATTTCCATTTCAGTTTAATTAATTCGTTAAATCTTTAAATCAAAGATTTAACTAATAGCTTTCAAAACAATTCCATTTCAAATGGTTTAAACAAACATCATTTTTAAATCTGTTAAAAATAAACAGATTTAATTCATAGCTTTCAAAAAGAGAATTCATTCATAACTTGGAAAAACAATTTTCAATTCAAACTTGAAATTCCTTTAATTAAACTGGAATTTCATTTCCTATCTGAAAGCTTTTATCATTTGAAAACAAACAGTTTTATTTCAGAAAATCTGATTTATCCATACGAGTGGAAATCCTTGGTTTAAATTCAAATTCCCAACTTATACTTTTAAAATGGTTTAATTCATACAAACACATTTATATCATCTTTAATCCCTAGTTTCGAATCATAGGATTCAATTTCAAACTTGAATTAAAATTTAAATCAAATTATTTAAATTCTCAAAAACTCGATTAAGTTATTCAAAATAACTTTTATATTTGAAATTTTATTTCAAAAGCTTTTCACTTTAAACCCCAAATTTCCAATTTCAAAATCAATTGAAATTAAAATTTCAATTTTTTAAAAACATCAAATTTAAATTATCTGTGACTTAACCGATTTCCACGTGAAATCCATATTTGTGTGTGTATGGTGTAGTCCAGGGGTTTAACACAATAGTGCAACACAATGAATCATCGCAGATCAAAATACAGGATATAGTTGATAAGCGATATAAACTATAACGCTTATCGTTCATTCATAGATCACAGATATATATCACAGATAAGTAAATTACGGATCACAACATAAATCAGGGTATATCACAGAGCATCATATATCAGGGATATCAAAAAAAAAAAACAATCATTTAGTCAAATCCAATCATCCATAAGTAAGGTCAATAAATTATCTGATAAATTTAAATCAGATTAAATTTCTATGAATAATTCTTTTCACATTTATTATCAACTAAATTTCAAGTAAATGATCCTCATTAACTATTCAAAATTATTTAATTTCTATTCTTAAGTAATTAAACTCAATTTAATTATTGTTAATTATCATTTGATTAACCTTTAAAATCATAGATTTAATCACTAATTATTTAATTTATTAAGTTCTAAACTGTAACTTAATAATTCTTAATTACTTGATTAAATAACCTTAACCATTTGTTTAAAAGACACTCTTATTAAACTAATGAATCTTATTTACAAATTAATTTACCTTAATTAATTTAACTTAAATCTTAATTTCTTGATTAAATAAATTAATCAATTATTCACTTGAACTAATTTAATGAGTGCATATCATTTTATCTTCACTAATTCAAATTTAAAACATTTTCTAACTAATGTTTTAACTATCATCACAAAGCAAATTTAAACAATTTGTTTTCAAATATATTTTTCATATTTCATTTTAAATTCAAAATAAATACCAATTGCACTTAAATGAAGTTTAAATGATTCTTTTGTTATAAAAGAAGTTTAAAAGAATTCAGCTTCAATTTCTCTTTGAATTCACATATCAAAGTATACTTAGACATTTTAAACTTATTTAAACATTTAAATTCATAAACTTATTTTATTTCAAAATCTTGATTTCAAATTTAAACTCAAGTCCAGGTTTAAAAATGTTGATTTCAACTTTTGATTCTAAAACCTAAATCACCCTTGCTTTAGGATTTAAAGTTTTCAGTTTAAATTTATAAAGACCAAAAACAGGTTCCTGTTTAAAACTATTCACGTTCATATTTGAGCAAATTTCCAAAATAACTCGGGTTGGACTTTGAGTTCATCCCAATTTTTCTCGAGTTTCCCTCCTTCCTTATTTTGTTCGCAATCTTCTTCGAGTTCGACCCTCAAAAATCTCGAGTAAACACTCGAGAACAACTTCGTCCTCCCCCATCATACCAGATACGCAGATGCACACGTGCACGTGCACCACGCCTCCAGCCACTTCCGGCCATCGACCAGCATCACCACCTATCACCCATCGTCCCACGACCAACTTGCAATCTCCAAAACCCGCTGCGCCACCTCGAAACGAAATCGAGAACTTCAAATGCAAACCTGGAAACACGAGCTCACTTCCCCTCTCGAACCTGTCAACGCTAAGTTCTCGGCGCTCCGACCACTAGGCGACTCCAAACTTCGGCCACTCAATCACCAATGTCTCCTCTACCACCTCCCAGAGCCTTGCGACGCTCGATCATCTCCAGACGATGAACGACACCAAATACCAAACCACGGCAAAACTAGGTTTACGGATTTTAAACACTTGCCGCCACCACCACCATGGTCTGACCACCATCCCATTATTTTTCCCAGTAGCGCCGATCACTCTTCTACCCCTACGCGAAGTCCAACCTCGATATAGCATCTAATCACCTGAACTTGATCGAAACCCATTTTTCGATCAACCCATAACTGCTCTCGAATTCAATCACTAAAAATTTAGATCTTTATGTTAAAAATCCTATTTTTGTATAAGAAATCGATTTATATAACTGAATATAAGGATTTTAAACACTTGGATTTTGACTTGTTTTAAATGGTGCTCTGTATTTTCTTATTTTCCAGATGCAACTCAAATTGTTTAACTTAAACCAGTTTGTATTCCAAGATATAACATCCTATATTACTCTAAACTCAGTCACCAATGAAGATTAAACCTTGAGTGTTTGATTTATGCATAGGTTTAGAATCTGAAACCAGTAACCATCCACACCATACTCAAAGTATTACATAATATGTTCACAGAAACAAAACATATTCACATGCATATTTATATCTGGAGATGATCATGTAATTCAACCATGTACTTATGTTTAACGGAAACAATTGTTACTCACTGATATGGAAGGGAAGAACAGAGCACTTAGTTTTGCAGACAGATTGAACTTGAGAACTGGAAACATGTTTTCAACTTTGATCTTCAAATCATTTTGCTTCTCCACTTTGTTGTAGTTGCTTATGTTTAATTGTATTTGATGATGTAGAAGCTTGTTTGGGTTTTCAAATGGAGTTTCATTTTTAGTCTTGTTTAGTTCGAATTGAAATGAGAAGTGATAAAGGAAAAAAACTTTCAGGTTGAAGTTTTAAAATAGTTTACAGGGTATAATTCATTTTGTACAGGGTGTTAAATTTTTTTTTCACACTTGCATGTGTTTTCTTTCTTTTTTACTTTATTTTTAATATTTTTAAATTAAAAGGATTTATACAGAATATATTTGATCTGGGGAAACTCGCTATCAATTTTCCTAATTAATTTACAAATTTTTATCAAAAATTTATTTAATTACTTAATTTAATTCAAAAATGCATTTAATTATTAATTTAAATAAATTTAAATTCCAGGGTCGTTACACTCATACCATGCCTCGCTTCATCTCATCATAGCAAAGCCTCATCTCAACATCAACCTCATCAAATCTATCCATATGAGCTTCATCATCCGCCACATATGCCACGAGCAGCTTTTCCAATTCAAGAGCCTTTCCCTTAGCTTTTGAATCATCTTCGACTAACTTGTCCAAATCAAATCATCAATCAACTAATTTACAACAATCAATCAAGTCAAACATTAATCCAAGTTATCGAGCATTCAAACATGATCAAATAAACAATTATAACTAAAATGGCAATATTGTAAATAAAGAGTCCAAATCTAACAAGTATGAATCATGAACAATATCTCTACAACTGGATGAATGAACTTGCATAGATTAACATGTAGTAAAATGGATGTCAAATCATCATGAACAATAGATCTATACTTAGGTTTAGGAAAATGCATGGAAATCACTATTTTAACACCAAATCAAGCCATCAATCCGATATACTCCTTTGGATCCATGTGAGAGATAATCACCACTCACCGAATCTCCTAAACAACTCAAAAGCAACACACTTCAGATCTGGACAGCGAAGAATCTAACTCGATCCGCCAAAATTCCGCTTTAAACGATGAAATCTTTCTTCGATGGATGAAGATCTTCAACTTTAGCTCTTGGATCTTCGATCTTGATCTTCGATTTGGATGGAAGGAATCACAGGATTAGAGTGGAGGAAAGAAGTGAAGAAGTGTAGAACTCGAGCTCTCAAAATAGCAGCACTTCGTCGCTTCAAAATACGGATCCCAAAAAGTGAGGAAAAACCGGGTATTTATAGGCTGGAAAAATCTTAGGTCGTCCGCCCCCCTTAGGTCGTCCATGACCTAACTATCTCCGACCTATAACTTAACGACCTAATAGTTCTGCGCGACCTATAGACCCAACGACCTAAGGCTCAACACTTACGCGCGACTCACGACTTAACATCTTTAGGTCATCCAACGACCTAACACTAAACCAAGCCCCAACGACTTACGACCTAACTCCATCACAGAATCTCACGACCTATCTATGACGACCTAAGCCTTATCTCGTCCACGACCTAACTTTCTTAGGTCGTTAACTCTCACAGTCTACTAGGTCACTACTCCTATGCCGCTAACCCTTAAGTCGCCGCTTCTCTTAACTCATTAACCCCTAAGTCGCCAACTTCCTTAGGTCGGTCAAATCCTATAGGTAGCTAAACCCCTTAAGTTGTCTACCCCTTAAGTCGCTCCACGACCTAACCTTCCTCACGACCTAAGTCCCAACATGACCAAACTCCTTAGGTCGCTCCAATCTCTTAAGTCGCTCAACCGGCCTAACTACTACATGACTTAAGCTTCGTACGACTTAAACTCTGAACGTTCTATCAACATTCCGACCTAATGACAACTGTTTTAAGATGTTTCGTCCGTAAAAATACGGGTCGTTACATTTAACCATAATTCCCAAACATGGAATTCAATTCCAAATTTTGAATTCAAACTCAAATTAAATTATTTAAATTGGAAACTTTACCAAGTTATTCAAATTAACTTTTATCTTAAAAACTCCTTTTCAAAAGCTTTAACATTTAACCTAAATCCATTTTCGAAATCAATTGAAATTAAAATTTCAATTTCAAAAATTTTAAATTTAAATCATTTGTGACTTATCCGATTTCCTCGTGAAATCCATATTTGTGTGTGTAAGATTGTGGTTTAGGGGTTTAACATAATAGTGCAACATCATTCAATCATCACAGATTCAAACACAGAAATATAGTTGATAAGCGGTATAACTATAACGCTTATCTTTTATTCACAGATCATAGATCACACATATATATATATATATATATATATATATTACAGATAATAAATTACATTCATCCTAGATAAATAACTACATTACAGGTCACACACAAATCTGAATATATCACAAAGCATCACAGATCAGGAAATATCAACAATTCAATCATTCAGTCAGGTCCAAACATTCACAAATAAACTTATTAATCAACTAATTAATTTAAATCAGATGTATTATTTAGGAATGAATCATTAATCTGGGTTAACCATCATAGTTAATTACAAATTATTTGAAAGAAATTTCCCTTTCAAATTCATTGGTTAACCTTTAATTATTAACAAATAAATCTTAATTAACGAATCAATAAATCTTTAATTATTAAATAAATCTTAATTAATCACCATTATTAATTAATCCTTTAATTATTAACAAATAATTATACTCAAACTTCAAATTATCATTCAATTTATTACATCCAGTAATTATCTATTAATTACTTACTTCTTTAAGTAATTATATTTCCCAATTTGTCAAATGATTATTCTAGATTAAACTCATGAAATTTAACTTGGACTAATCAAATTAACTCAATTAATTTCACTGAATAATTAATTCCTTAATTACTTACATTAAATAATTATACTTAATAATTTCACAAAGGATTATTATTGAATTACTTAATCTAAATTTGTTGTTGAAATTTATCACATTAATTAATTATTCAAATGATCTTAGTTAATAACTTTTATTAACTATTAAATTTTCTTTAATCACTTTACTAAAGAAATTTACTTATATTGATCATTATTGATGATAGACTGATTAATCATTAAGACCTCATTAATTAATGAATAATAAATCATTAATCTTCATTATTTAAAGTAACACATTAATTTTTATGATTTAATGATTATTTACAATATATTGAAACATTGATTTTAAATTTCTTTTTTTCTTTTATATTTCAATTGATCTTAGTTAATTTCAAATTCTGGAAATCTGGTTTTAAAATTTATTTCAGGTTTAACTTTCTAATTTTTCAACTTGTTTAAATTTCCATTTACAATTTCAAATCTATTTTAAATTCAAACTTTTCTCATACATTCAATTGCTTTTAAATTATTAAAACAAGTTGAATGTAAAGCTTTATTCATGTCCAAACTAAATTCCAATTCAACTTGAATTTATGTTTACGTTTTGATTTAAAATTAAATTTTAAAATTTAAATTTGGTTTCAAATTCTGAAAACAGAAACAGGTTCAAAACCCTGTAACAAACTTGACCCGAGCCTCGTATCCCATGCTTCGAGTCAAATCGAAGATTTCCCGAACCAAATACTGAAGCTACTCGACATATTCTCGAGCTCCCCCTTCTTTGTTCTTCCCAGCCAATAGAATCACCCAGGCAAACAGAGCTCGTGCACGTGCACGCTGCCGTGGATCAACTCCGATCGTCACCAGTACATCGAACAAGTTGAAATCCATCCATTAATGAATTCCTGATCATCATAACCTGACCATCATCTCGATTTCGAAATCGAGTGAAAATCAAAACCTGGAAACAGCTATCTGGAACATCACCAGACCTGAAAATGCCTCGCCTTCTTATCTTTGACCACCAGAGGCGACACAACTCCGGCGTCATCTCATCGATACCCTATTCTACTCTTTCCCTCAGTTTCGTACAACTCGATCAATCAGGGGTGATGAAATCACCTCGTTTCCAGACACGTCAAAAACTCGAGCACGAACCCTAATTTTTGCTTCGTCTCATTAATTCATGCAATGGAAATATATTCAACAATTTTCCTCGAATCGTTGATCAACAAGCTAGCTTCAAACAAAATCTTATCACCCAATGTTGGTTCGATCATCAGGAAATGATAAAAATACATATTTCGTTCAAATATTAACTGCACCTAGAATATTTAACCAAAAATCATCATATTAGTTTTAAAAATCCTATCTTGGAGTGTAAATTCGAATTATATAATCGAATTAATATTTTACAATACTCGAATTTTCCATATGTTCCTCTTTCCACTTTAAAATCAAATTTTACAGAGTCAATATTTTAACATCGAGCCTAAAACAAATTCTAGGCTTTAATTTGATTTTAAACAAACCTGTTTTGTTTGAATCCCTAAGCTTAATAATGTTTGGGTGAAGATGTATTAATTGTTTTCTAATTTATTTTCCTCTGTAACCAGAAACCATAAGAATAGGCTATTTAAAAACCACAGTACAACATACACATATACAGAACCAATTATTTAAAAATATACAGCAAAACACAAAGCTATTCATGCATCAACACTTTTAAAAGTTGTATGTTTACTCACTTGTATTTTTGGAAGAAGAACAGAGCTTCTTTGACACAGATTGAAACTTGCAAGCTGAAGCTCCTTTCTTTGATTCTCTGATCTGATTTCAGTTGGTTTAGATTGAAGTTTGTTTAAGATGTTATTGTTTACTTCTGATCTTTTCTCACCTTTGAGGAAACGAAGTGAAATAAAGAAGTTGATATGAAGAAAGAAGATTACATGTGATATTTATTTTTCTACAAGTGATGTTATATATTTGTAATGTTAGTCCCTGAGGAGTTGGTTTTGATGACAACAACCTTACTTAGAATTAGATTATAAAATATATGATACTAACATTATTGTGTAGATATATATAGATATGTTTGCAGGTACTAAAGAATGAAGAACTGTACAGTACAAAGATTCAAGATCAAAGATTGAAGATATAAAGATTCAAGACTCATGAGTATCAAGAATTTCAAGAGTTCAAGTTTCCAAGATAAGTTATATAGTTAGGAATATTGTTAAAACTCATAGAAAGGCACTGACATCTTAAAATCTATTTTATTCGTGGAATGGAATCCACTTCGTGCTCGTTAAAGGGATGGAACCCTAAGTAGGATGGAACCTACGAAAAATCTAGTGGAACATCTTTTTGTATCCACTTACTTTTATTTCAAAATGATTTTCAAAATATATATAGCTTGTTTTTCAAAATGATTTTAAATATTCCTATTTAAAAACCAAAATCATCTGTCCTGGTTTTTCAATATATTTTAGCCTCTAAAATATCCTTACTTTTAAATATCCTTAATTTTAAATATCTTTGATTTTAAATTATTATCCTAAGTTTTTAAACTATAATTTTGATATTAATATATTTAACTGTTTTATATATTTATACTTAAGATTTAAATATAAAAGTATAGAAAATTATTATATATATTTTAATATTGTTCTCTATAGTTATTTATGTATTATAACTATATATAAGTATATTTTAAAGTTTAAATATAAGTATAATATAATATAGAAATTATTTTCAAAGAAAAACAAATCACCAAAATATACAAGGGCATGTCGACATGGTCACATGTACCCCTGTCGACATGGTGACAGTTTAATTTTTTTTAAAAGAAGTATCTATTCTCCACATCCCTTCACCAATGGACATGACTATTGATCTACTATAAATAAAGGGTGTTTTCAACGAATTTTAATCACTTTTTTCTCTGATTTAACTTCTCTTCTTCTTCTCCACTTTCTTATTTACAAATTACACCATTACCCTACCGAAATCAATATCGAATCTAACTAGATAACTTCTGGTTTTGATTCTCTCCACTATCTCTACAAGATCCAAGTGCTAATCTGAGTTATAGACTTTTTGTAATCAATTGAGCGAGAGAAGGTGTGATTGTAGCCTTGGAAATCAATTGGGTGAACTTGTTGCCCGGTAAATCAAGTATCTCTACCCAGAGGATTTTGATTCTGGAGGGTGTACCTCATAGCCTTGAAACCGAGGGTTGTATTTGTAAGAATTGTTTTTGAAAGGAAATCCGTACTTGTGTTGCTGGACTGGATGTAGGGTAACTCCAAACCAGTATAAAATCCGGTGTGTTCTTTCCTTTATTGCTTTTACTTTTATTTGCATCTGCGTTTGATTCTGTGTTCATATCTGTGTCTGATTAGTGTATTGTTAACCCTCTTTTGATTCGCGACTTACTGACCTAAGAAGCTGCCGACCTAAGAAGCTGCCGACCTAAGAAGCTGCCAACTCAAGAAGCTACCGACCTAATGGTTTTAACAACCTACCGATCTAAGAGAAAAGTGGTCTTAGCGACCTAAATTAGGTCGCAAGTGGTCTCAACCGACCTACGACCTATGATGAGTCGTACGCGACCTATCAACTCGCTCAGAAAAGAATCAAAGGCAATCAGGATAAGTCGGATCCCATCCCTTAGGTCGCTGCTGACCTAATAACTCGTTCAGGGTAAGTTCAAGAACAACCGATACAAGTGATCCCTTATGTCATCGCCGACTTACGACCTACGACCTACCTTAGGTCGTTGACGACCTAGTACTTGTGTGGTTAAATTCCGCCCAGAATCGCCCCTATAAATACCCTCCTAACTCCAACAATAAGGGGACTTTTGGATGATTATCTAAAGCGCCGTTACTCTGTAGAATTCATAACTCATCCAACACTTGAAGAATTCCAAACATTTTAGACACTACAACAAGTCTCGAAAGAAATCTACCACATTCAACATGAATTCGATGAGATCTCCTACACCGAAGTTTGAGCTACTAGTCTGAAGTGTTTGTGTGATCAAAGTGAAATGTATTTCAAATGCATTGTATCAATTTGTAACCAGATCAGCAATAAAAGAATTCAAAGTGGACGTAGGCTTGATCTTAAGCCGAACCACTATAAAATTACTGCCTTTTACTATTTTCTGCTACTTTACTGCTTATTTCTTGTTCCCGTATCACGGGTGGTGCTTTCACAACATTACTACACACACCTGGGTGTTAGCGTTCAATTTTTAGCATTAACATTTTTGGTTGGTGCTTTCACTGAGAATCCAACTCAGGAGTATTGTCATCATTGCTTTATGAGAGTTTGTAGAGAAAGTTTCTGTGAGAACTAGAAGTTTGTTGGAAACAATGGCTCCCGGAAGAAAGCGCAAGTCTACAAGATCCGCCGATGCTCATGATAACACTGCTACTTCTCCTTCATCAAGTCAAGCAGCCCCAAGCATTGGAGTGACACGAGCGGAGTTAGATGCTGCTGTATCTGGGTTATATCAGCAGATTGAAACCCAGAACACCTTAATGCTAGAAAGGTTGAATGCCATGCTCGGAGCTAACCGTCAGCCAGTGAATAATGAGGAAAACTTTGCTGATGCTGTTCACAACTCTGAAGGGAGGAACATTCCTCAAAGGGCAGCTGGCACTGCCGAAGGGGCACCTCCTAAAGCCGGAGTGACAAGGTCGCAATCAACTCTCCACAAACGTTTGTTTAAGCAAACTTCTAAGAAAATGGCTGATGACTGCCCCACAGAGCCACTGGACAACGAGGAATACCTCTCAGAAATGATACGACAGATCATGAAAGAGAGCATGCAAAGAAATGAAGATGAGAACGACTGGGGGTTCGCTCCAAGTAAAACTCCATTCATCGAGAAAATTCTGAAAGCTGAATTCCCAAGAAAGTTTGTTCCTCCGACCATTCCAGCTTACCGAGGGACAAGCGACCCCAATCAGTTTCTGTACAAATACGACTGGTACATGATGGGTGCCAGGGCGACGGATGAAATTAAATGCCGATACTTTCCGGTATACTTAGAAAGGGTAGAACTACTCTGGTTTACGAAGCTGCCGGCCCAATCTGTAGACCAGTTCTCCGATTTAACTCAGAAGTTTAAGGAGCAATTCAGACTGTACGCTTCAAAGGCGAAAGACATAATGTCATTGTCTAGCCTTGAGCAGAGTCCGGGGGAGTCTATTAAGTCCTTCTTGAATCGCTTCAACATAGCTCTGGCTGAAATCGACAACGCTGAACCACAGATGATTTTGAATTATCTAATGCGGGCTATTGATAAGTCAAGTGAATTTGGTAAATGGTTGAAAATGAAGGAGCCGAATTCGCTTGAGAAGTTTTATAAGAAAGCTGACGAGTTCATACGCTTAGAAAATCTTCCTGCACCAATGAAAATGGTGGCGACAAGAGTGGAAAATAACATTGCTGCTTTAGTTAAGAAAGATTCCAGAGGTCAGAAGAGGGAGAATAATGATGGAAAGAAACAAAAGGACATGAAGAAACCTCGCTTCTTTAAACCCTTAGATTTCACTCCTTTAACCGACACTCCTGAGAATATCTTCTTTGCCACCAAAGATGCCGTGGATTATCCTAAACCAGTTGAGATAAAGCCTGGAAAGAGTGCTATGCGGAATGGAAAATTTTGTCAATTTCATAACCAACCCGGCCATGATACCAACGAATGTCGTCATTTGAAGAGCTTGATTGAAGAGTTGCTAAGAGAAAATAAATTGCAACAGTATGTTAAGAAGAACAAAAATGACCCAACTTCATCTTCTCAGGGGCAGCAACCCCCTACTCACCCATCTGGCTCGGATGAGGGTACTACGGCACATAAATCTGAAAGGCCTGTTATCAATCACAGGAGGCCCACACCCAGCTGGCAGAAGCTGGGGTGAAATGGAAAGATATGCTCGTGCTTTGAAATATACCCCAACGGAGGAAGATGTTTTTGTTTTAGAAGACGCTGCACCCCTGAAACAGCAGAGAACTTCTAATGAAGACATTGTGTTTAAAGCTAGGGATTCTATGGGTATTGAAGCTCCAACTATAGATCCCTTGGTCATTTCTGCAGGAATTGGGTCAGCTATTGTAAGGCGAGTGCTTATTGATTGCGGCGCCTCTTGCAATATACTCTTTAAGAAGACATTTGATCAAATGAAGATTCCAATGACTGATGTTCAGGCTTCATCGCAGAAGATTGTTGGGTTTACCGGGGAACCACAGCAGCCAATTGGAACTGTCGATTTGTTTGTGGAACTTGGAGATGGACAGAAAAGAGTGGTTCGGAAACAGACTTTTGTAATTGTTGACGGATTTTCTGCCTACAATGCCTTCCTAGGTCGGCCAACTTTAGCGACGTTCAAAGTCATTCTCGCCCCATGGTGCCTAACTATGAAATTCCATACAGATAAGGCGGTTGGTGTCATTAAAGGGGATCAAAACGCTGGGCGGGAGTGTTATCTGATAGAGCTTCGAGAAGCAAGAAAGAGAGAGATGGGAAAAGATGCGGCAGCTCCGCTCCGCATCAAAAAGCCAACCTTGTAGCAAGTACAGGGTGGCCCCTGCACTGGCGAGCATAGTGGTGCAAGGAGAGATATGGATCCCAGAAAAGCCAGTGCAGGGGAGAATAGAGTGTTGCCGATGGAAGTAACGGTACGAGTACCCGTTGATCTTAAAGACCCGAATAAAGTGCTAAATGTGGGTTCGCAACTAAGTATGACAGTCCAAAATATGCTGATATCGTTTTTGAAAGCAAATCTGGATGTGTTCGCTTGGAGTCACGCCGATATGTGTGGAATATCTCCAGATATTGTTGTACATACCCTGAATATAGATCCGAAATTCACACCTGTGAAACAAAAAAGGAGAACTCAAGGTCTAGAATGGTCAGCAGCGCTAAAGGAAGAAATAGATCGGCTCATGGAGAATGGTTTCATCAAAGAGTCCACCTACCCGAATTGGGTTTCAAATCCAGTACTGGTTAAAAAAGCAAACGGAAAATGAAGAGTATCCATCGATTTCTCAGATTTAAACAAAGCTTGTCCCAAATACTACTTCTCGTTGCCAAGGATTGATCAACTAGTAGATGGAACAACCGGGCATGAATTGTTGTCTTTTATGGATGCTTATTCCGGATATAACCAGATTATGATGCATGAGTCGGATCTAGAAGATACGAGCTTCGTCACCGATGTTGGTCTTTACCGCTATAAAGTCATGCCCTTTGGACTGAAGAATGCAAGGACAACATATCAAAGGCTTGTTAATGCAATGTTCAAGTCACAGCTTGGGAAAACTATGGAAGTCTATGTTGATGATATGTTAGTGAAATCAAAGAAAGCAATTGACCATATGGATCACCTAGCAGAAATGTTCGCAATTCTCCGAAAGTATGGAAGAAGCTCAATCCTTTGAAATGTTCATTCGGAGTAGAATCCGGAAAATTCTTGGGATTTATCATGAGCGCTAGGGGCATTGAAGCTAATCCTGCTCAAATTACTGCTTTGAGAGAAGTCAAAGCCCCTAGGACGAAGAAGGAACTGCAGAGCCTCAATGGGAAAGTTGCTGCTTTAAATTGGTTTATCTCCAAAGCCACTAATAAATGCATTCCCTTCTTCGATGCTCTAAAGAAAGGAAAGAAGAACTTCGAATGGACTCCTGAATGCCATAAAGCTTTCAATGAACTAATCCGTCACATGGAAGTGCCTCCAATACTTTCTAAGCCCAACAACGGCGAAGACCTTTTCTTATACTTGGCAGTTTCATCTCATGCCCTGAGTGGAGCATTAGTACGGGAAGATGCAAAAGTTCAGCGCCCGGTCTACTATATCGGCAAAAGATTCACTGGGGCAGAAATGAATTATTCAAAGCTAGAAAAGCTCGCCTTTTGTTTACTGATTGCTTCCAGAAAGTTGAGGCCGTATTTTCAAGCTCACCCTATCAATGTTCTCATTGATCAGCCCCTAAAGCAAGTCCTATTTCACCCTGAAACTTCGGGCCGCCTTCTGAAATGGAATATTGAACTTAGCCAATATGATATCACTTATCATCCCCGAAGAGCGATCAATGGACAAGCTTTAGCAGATTTCATTGCAGAGTACACAGATAAGGGTGATAGTGAAGATGAAGATACAGTTGACATCCCGACCAAATGGAAGTTATATGTTGATGGCTCAAGAAACGATTACTATTTCGGGGCTGGGGTTGTGCTTGAAACCCCCGAAGGGTGATCATTATGTTACGCATTAAGATTGGAATTTCCTTCTACAAACAATGAAGCAGAATATGAAGCTCTAATTGCTGGATTAAAGATTGTAAAAGAACTAAACATCAAAGCATTGCAGATCTTCGGTGATTCTCAGCTTATTGTATGTCAAATCAAGAAGGAGTTTCAAGCTAAGGGGGGAAATCTGCCTGCTTACTTGTCAAAGACTTTTGAGCTTCTCGATGATTTCGATCACTATTCGATAAGCCACATACCTCGAGAGGAAAATATGAAGGTAGATTCTCTCATAAAGTATTCAAGTTCCGGAGAAGCTCAACTATTGGGATTGGTTCCTATGGAGGTCTTGTCAGCTCCAAGCACTGATGAGATGGATATCGACTGGATCATGGCAATATCTCAAGAACAAGAGTCATGGATGACCCCGATCAGAGAATATCTACTCAACGGTTCCCTTCCGGAAAATTCTAAAGAACGTCGAAAGCTATTAAGAAAAGCGTCGAGATATGTAATTCAAGACGGCAGGTTATACATGCGGGGATTCTCAATGCCATTACTCTGATGTGTAACCAAGGAAGAAGCTAAGACAATTTTAGCAAAGGTACAGGGAGGAGAATGTGGGGATCATTCAGGTGGCCAAACTCTTGCCAAGAAAGTTCTCCGGTATGGGTATTTTTGGCAAGATATTAATCGAGATGCTGCTATCTTCTCCCGAAAATGCAACAAGTGTCAGAGATTTGCAAAAATCCCAAGAGCACCTTCCACCGAACTAACACAGATGGTCAGTCCATGGCCATTTGCCATTTGGGGAATAGATCTAATCGGACCTTTACCGATTGCCAAGTCAGGGATCAAATATGCTATTGTTGCTGTTGATTATTTCACTAAATGGGCTGAAGCTGAACCTTTGGCTACTATTACCTCTAAAAAGATGATAAATTTTGTGACTAAAAATATCATTTGCAGGTATGGTGTGCCACAGAAGATAATTACAGACAACGGTACTCAATTCGAAAGCGAAGAGTTCTAGGACTTTTGCAAGCAATTCAAAATCCGAAAAAGCTTCTCAGCAGTGGCTCATCCGCAGGCAAACTGGCAAGTGGAGTCGGTAAACAAAATTATCAAGTCAACCATCAAAAAATAGCTTGAAAAAGCAAAAGGTGGATGGGTTGATAAGCTACCACTAGCACTATGGGCATACAGAACAACTCATAAAACTGCGACTAAGCACACTCCATTCTCATTGGCATACGGATCAGAAGCGATGATTCCGGTAGAATTAGAAGTCCCTTCACACAGGAGAATTTATTTCAACCAGGCTGAAAATGAAAAATTGCAACTCGAAGCACTCGACTTCCTTGATGAAAGAAGGGAAGAAGCTAGACTCAGAGTTGCGGCCCATCAGCAAAGGATAGCAAGGCACTTCAACTCTAAAGTCCGTCAACGAAGCTTTGAAATCGGGGATTTAGTCTTGAAGAGGATCATGACAGCAACTGGAGTGTTTGGACCAAATTGGGAAGGACCATATGTCATAGGCAATAAACTTCTCAATGGCACTTTCAAACTCACAACTGTTGAAGGAGATCCAATCCCGAGAGCATGGAACAGCAATCACTTGAGTCCATATTTTACTTAGAAGCAATGCTTAAAATTGTAAAATGATAATGGATGTATCAATTGTATTGTAAACCATTGTAAAATCAGTGATGATCAATAGAAAAGCTATAAAGTGGATGTAGGCCCAGTTCTTGGCCGAACCACTATAAATTCTGTGTTCTTTATTATTATAAAATGCCTATTTCATTTCGATGTGTAAATACTTTAAATGTATTGCTAAAATATCGATTTAATATTGCAGGACATTAAAACAAAGCTTACCCGTCACAAGGCCAAGTGAGCCCCTCAAATCACTCAATAAAAGAATTTTAGGCCACAAAAAGTTCCAAATTTAAATCCAACATAAGAAGAACTTCACACAAAAAGTTGATGATTCCGCCAGAGGGACACTTTTCCAAAGAAAAGGAACCAAACACTTGTTAACTAATTACGATCGTCTGTACAAACAGACATTTGATTAGATAACTTGCGCCTGTCCCGTGAAATCACTTAATAGTGAAGTACACTCCATCGGATAAAGCAAACTGCTTGCAAAAGAAAGGAACATGGGCTCGGAGACAATAACAGGGGACCACTAATGAGCAAACAACAAAGAGGCATGGGCGAGCCAATTAACAAAAGCCCTCTTCGGAAGCACAAGCCCACTTCGGAGGCACGCCAATAAATGGAAGCGCTCTTCTCAACAAAAAGGTTGGTGGAACCACCGAAGGGGCACCTTCCCAAGCAGAAGGAATGGACCCTTGCTAACTGGTCGCGATCGTTCATACAAATGAACATCCGATCGGACAGCTTGTGTCCGTCTCTGGGTCCATTTAACTGTGAGAAAGTGACTTTCAGGCAATCAAATAAAGACCTCTCCGGAGGCACCAGACCTCTTCGGAAGCACAAGACCTCTTCGGAGGCACGCTGCCCTCTTCGGAGGTAGAAGACCTCTCCCGAGGCGCCACAAGCCCTCTTACGAGGCACCAGCATTCCCCAAAGGCACGTACTGCCCTCTTCGGAGGCAGAAGACCTTCCCCAAGGCACACAAGACCTCTCCGGAGGCAAAAGACCTCTCCGGAGGCACAAGACCTCTCCGAAGGCACAAGACCTCTTCGGAGGCACGTCCTAAAAATGAAATGCTCATCTCAAACAGCAAAAATAACGGAACCACTATAGGAGCACCTTCCCAAGTAGAAGGAACAAGACTATTGCTAACTAGTCGCGATCGTTCATACAAACGAACATCCGATCGGACAGTTTGTGTCCGCCCCGTGGGTCTGTGCAATTGCGAGGAAGTAATTTCAAGCGAGTCAAACAAAAAGCCCTCTAATGAGGCACAACAAAAAAAACACACTTCAACTCTTAAAAGAAGATTAGCTCGTTCATCTTGAAAAGTTGTTCCTAAAAATTAAAGTGCTACATAAAGCCCTCTTCAGAGGCCCGCTTTACCGCGTAGGAGAATTCACTTCTCAAAAATACGAAGTAAACATCTCCGAAGGTTGAAGCGTAAAAACTTCTCCAAAAAATGAGACACGCTCAATTGAAGCAGAATAATTTTTCCTTAAAAATGGAATAGTTATTCTCCAAAATAAGAGTACAAGTCTCATCAAAACATAATATATTACAATGCACTTGTGGAATGGGGGCAATATCATACAAGATAACTACATCGATAAAAGTAGTATTCAAGCAACATACCTCAAGTCCATTACAATATCATATAAGTAAAAAGAATCGTTTATTCTACACTAAAATTAGAAATAAATGCATTCTTACATACACAAGAATTTGTACAAGTAAAAGAATTATTTTATTCAATACTATGAAAGTTCTTTACATGTGCAGATCTCAAAAAGAAAAGCGGGGACCGGTACCCGCACAATCTCCGGTCAATACATGCAAAAAGCAAAACAAGAAGCATAAAGTCCAGCTTATCATTCCTTCTTCCCACCACCCTTAGAGCTCTTTCCCGGCTTGATAACTAGTTTTAGAAGCCGTTGTGGACGGGTTGGGGGCGGAGGAGAAGGAGGAGTAGTCGGATCTTCTTCTACTTTGTCTTCTCCAGCTGAAGTGCTTTTCTTCTTCTTCCTCATAGCGCACTTCCCTTTCCTCTTTGAAGAAGACTCACTTCCTTGAGTAAGCAGCGCAGAAAGTGTTGTGTTATCATCAAAAGACTGCTCCGGAGTCTTCTCACTGTCCTCAAGATCTTCCGCCTTCTGTTCTTGCGAAGCGGGTGGATCCTCCAAGCCTCAAAGGGCTTCTATCTGTTCTTTTTGCAATCCCGGCTGAGAAGCCGGAGTAACTTGAAGAGATGGAGGAGGAACAACTGGAAGAGGGGAAGTGTGCGCAGCGCTCGGTGCTTCCGCTACAGAAGAAAAGAAGTTAAAATCAGTACTCTTCGAAAAAAGAGAAGATATTTTGATCATCAGGACTTAAGTAATAAGCGAGAAATTCATCAAGTTCAATTGAATCGAATGAATAATCCACTTGAGCCAGATCTAAATCGAAGTTACCTGGAGAAGTTGGTTTGATTACGATGACTTCGATGTTTTCGACTTCAACATCATCCTGGGACTTCTCCTCGGCTTGAATAATGGGCGACTCAGAGATGACGGGCTTAGCCTCAGCTTTTGCAGGAGGTGGAGAATAAGAGCTAGAACCGATGATATTAACGTCGGCCGAAGTCGAAGTGTGGGCATGGGCAGTTGGAGATACTTTCTTTTCTGGATACTCCCCCGCCGTTGCTTCAGCTCTAACTTTAGCAAGTTGCTTCTTTCCTCTGGCAAGAGCGGCACGAGTTTCATCATCAAAATAATGTGCCTCAAGCTCTACCTCATCATAGCCGGCACCTCCGAGCATATCAATCGCGGACTCCCATACTTCAGCTAAAGTGATTTCGTATTTCGGTCCCAGAAATGAGAGGCTTCCGCGCCCCAAGACACTATGAACATAGAAGTCAAATAAAGTAGAGCTGATGGAGGCTTTGGTTGCTTCATGAGATTCTTCAGCTGCAACTTGCCCAGCAACTGCCTCATCACGCTCTTTCTCCACTTTAAGAAGTCGAGCCTTTAACACTTTGATCTCCATGTTCTGGGAGTTAACTGTTTCCCGCAGCTGAGCGGTTTCTTTGCGGTATTTTTCGGTAATATGCTGTTCAGCCTCAAGTTTTATTTCAGCGTCCCTTTGCGCAGCATGTGCATCCCGCACTTGTTTCTGAAAAACTTTTTCTTTTTGAGTATGCGAGGCAGAAGAAGTGGCGAGATCTTCCTTAAGTTTCTTGACTTCGGACTCAAGTCTCGCATTGTCATCTGCAATGCTCGCCATCTCCGCATCGTGTTGCTTGCAAATTTTATCCCACTCCATCTTATCGTTCTCCATAGTCAACATGGCTTCAAGATTCATATGATTAACCCTTTGAAGCTTGTCGACAAGTTTTTGCCATCCAGACATCCTCTCAATATCAAGCTTAACAGCATCGAGATTTTTCAGCATGGCCTGCTTGTCGATTGGGACCAAATCTAAGTCAAAGCGCACCCCTTTTAAACACCAGTTTGGGAATCGGCTTTGAAGAGTGGGAGGGGCATCTTTGACTTGGTATTGAGGCCTGCTAATTATTGCATGGATGTCAGGAGAGCCGGATGGGATATCAAAAGAGATAGGGGCGTCAGTCTTTTCAGAAATCGCAGACGCGTCCTTTTCGCTAAGCCTGGCCCGTTTACTGGGATCTTCAGAAATTTTGCTCTTTCCTCTGTCGTCATGCGAATTTCTCTTATGGGAAGCGTCATCTTTTTAAGAGGAGTCATGGTGTTCTTCCCTCCTCCTTTGTTGCTCCTCATAAGCTTGTCTCTCTCGAGTTTTTCTAATCGCTTGTTCCTCATCAGTTTCCCTATTAGCGGGGAGGTAGCGTCCATAGTCATAAGAGTCACGCCCTCCATAGCGTCGAAAGTTATCATAGTGTGAACCGCTTCGCCCCATCGAAGAACCTGAATTTAAAGAAAAGTCAAGTTTTAGAAATCTTTAAAGTAAAGAAGCTAAGTGCGTATAAGTGCCAAAAAATCCTAAGTGTGTGTGGCGTGCAAACTACGCGCATCAGATTACAAACCACTCTTTGGCTTAGGAATTATATCGGATTTTGTGGCAGGAGTCAACTCTTGGGAAAATGAAAGCGGTCGTAAAGCAGATGTCGCTTCGATCACTGGAGAGGCAACTGTAGCATTGACACTATCATCTTTAAAAAGCTCACGTGAAGTCACCATTAGATCACTTAGCTCACCAAAAATGTCTTCGCCATTATGCCGAGCGGAACTTTTTTTTTAACTTCTTCATCGGCTGCCTTCTCGGAGTGTTGGGGAGATTCCTCCTCTTCAATAACTGGAGAAAGTGCTAGCTTGCTGGACGGCCCCACAACGTCAGTAGAAGTAGAACACTTCACCAGAGAAGCCTCTGTGGTAGGTTCTTTCGGTATAAGTTCTTTGGCAGGAGCTGGGGCATCTGATGCCTTAGCTGGAGAATCAGGGACTTCATGTGGCTGAATAGAACGGGAAGGATGTAAGAGTCCAAATTGATGAAAAAACTCGTCTTTCAATAGGAATTGGATACTCCTCTCCTCAACTGCACGGCCATAAGCCTCTCAAAAGTTGATTTGTGACCAGAATCCCTGGAAGGAGGAGGAAGCGCTGAAAAAGTAAAAAGCGAAGTTAACAATTGACAACTAGGGCTTTGAAAAGTTCAGAAAACATAAGGAAAGGAAAAAGATAAATGATCATACTTCCTACTCTCCAGATAGCATAAAATCCCGGAGGACACCGAACGTAGAAAAACAGACTCAGAAACCCATGAACACTATCAGGAAGACCAATGATCAGCTTGCGGTTCCTAGCACTTCTCATGACTGTGATAGAAGGATGGTCTTTATTTCTGGCAAATGAGCACAGATAACAAACTTCGTCAAAACTTGGAAGACGATCCAGCATCCTCCTAAATAGCACACATAGTCCCATCAGGATGGCGTAGCCATTGGGATGTAACTGAAAGGGAGAAATAGACAATCGAAGAAGAAGCTGCTGAAGGAAATCATTAAAAAGAGGAATGGCTCCGTTCATACACATTTGGCGATTAACGGCGACGAAGCCATGAGGTGGTATGTCAGCAGTGTTGTTTCTCTCAGGCAGTATGACATCTGTTTCAGCAATGCCGAACTGAGTACACAGTTGGCGGAAAACTTTATATGTTAAAGTGGTCGAAATTCTTTCTGGAGGATTAGTCAATGGGAAAGGAATAGGAATGGCCTCTCCAGCTTGAACCATTGTCTCTTCTTGTTGAGCAGTCATTCTACATAAGCAACTGGATGTTCAAATGTGAAGGTGCACATTTCCTAAAAAGTGTGAAGTGTTGTGCAGAACTAATAAAAATAACAAGCAAACATAACTGAAGTTAAACTAGTCGACAATTGGTCGATTATGAAATTTCAGGGCTTGTTAATTTAAAAACTCAGGTGCGGTATTAATGCAAGCAAACCATCTTCAGTTAATTATTTTAGTTTTGCTTTAATACTTCACTTGAATTGGTTAGTTTATAGCATTTCATTCACGAATTTCATTTGAGTTGGTTATTCTTTATCGACTAATCTTTCATTTGATGTGGGCAGTCAATGGCAGTATATTTGTCCCAGTTTTCTGCAAATATTGTGTTTAACAGGTTGTTAGCATTAGAGATAATCTATAGGGAAGTTCAAACAAGTTTAAAGTCCAAACAATTCAAGTTTAGGCAGTTCATTCAAGTTTTAGCTCGTCCATGACCTAAAGGATGAGCTACGAGTTAAGTTAAGTCGTCGACTTCTTAAGTCGTAATTCATATGCTCTAAGTCCTAACTCGGCCGCGACCTAAGGCCTATGCTCTAAGTTCGAGCTCGGCCGCGACCTAAGGCCTATGCCGCAAGCTAATTAAGTTGCAGAAGAGTTAGGTCGTAGAAAAAATTGGGTCGTTCGATCAGTTAGGTCGCGAGAGTGCTTGAACCGGACAAGTTGTTAGATCATGAAAGTTTTGGGTCATCTCCGATGGAATCTCGAGCTATCTCCTGCTCGAACCAAAACCTCGCCTCCTTTCACCAATTACCTTCCTCTCCACTGAGAAGTTCAGTAACACGTCAACCAGCCAATTTGAGATCCATAAACCCAATAACCCGTTAACAATTCACCCATTTCCTCTAAAGTCACGAATCAGTTAGCCTAAAAGCGCCGTAACCCATCACCTTGTTCTCACAAACTGTCTAAATCCTGGACAAACCACATCGAATCCATCAGCAATCGATTGAAACGAGGATCGTGATGAAGCGCGGCATAAAAAGTGGGTCGGAGATAAAAATGGGATTCATGATTCAGTGACAATCGAGGGTTGAATAGAAAACAGGTTCACTTACGCAATGTAATATTAAGAATAACTGATGATCGAGTAATTGAATTCGTCTTCGAGAGCTTGAGTACTTGCTAATGGCAGATGGAATGGTAGAGAAGGTGAAGGAAAAGAGGGAACGACCTAAGCTATTTATACACTGGGGTAGTGAAAGGCGAATCGACGCACACGACCTACGACCTACGACCTATCTTAAGTCGCTCACGACCTAACAAACTCATCAAAGAGCGAGCTAAGAAAATCGAAGCACACGACCTACGACCTAGGCGTGTACTTCGAGGGGCAAATGTTAACCCTCTTTTGATTCGCGACTTACCGACCTAAGAAGCTGCCGACCTAAGAAGCTGCCGACCTAAGAAGCTGCCGACTCAAGAAGCTACCGACCTAATGGTTTTAACAACCTACCAATCTAAGAGCAAAGTGGTCTTAGCGACCTAAATTAGGTCGCAAGTGGTCTCAACAGACCTACGACCTATGATGAGTCGTACGCGACCTATCAACTCGCTCAGAAAAGAATCAAAGGCAATCAGGATAAGTCGGATCCCATCCCTTAGGTCGCTGCCGACCTAATAACTCGTTCAAGGTAAGTTCAAGAACAACCGATACATGTGATCCCTTATGTCATCGCCGACTTACGACCTACGACCTACCTTAGGTCGTTGACGACCTAGTACTTGTGTGGTTAAATTCCGCCCAGAATCACCCCTATAAATACCCTCCTAACTCCAACAATAAGGGGACTTTTGGATGATTATCTGAAGCGCCGTTACTCTGCAGAATTCATAACTCATCCAACACTTGAAGAACTCCAAACATTTCAGACACTACAACAAGCTTCGAAAGAAATCTACCACATTCAACATGAATTCGAAGAGATCTTCTACACCGAAGTTTGAGTTACTAGTCTGAAGTGTTTGTGTGATCAAAGTGAATTGTATTTCAAATGCATTGTATCAATTTGTAACCAGATCAGCAATAAAAGAATTCAAAGTGGACGTAGGCTTGATCTTAAGCCGAACCACTATAAAATCGTTGTCTTTTACTATTTTCTGCTACTTTACTTCTTATTTCTTGTTCCCGTATCACGGGTGGTGCTTTCACAACATTACTACACACACCAGGGTGTTATCGTTTAATTTTTAGCGTTAACATGTATACATTGTTAACAAATTAAAATAAATTCAAAAAGATTAACAAATTTCTTAAAACACTATTCACCCCCTCTAGTGTTAATTCTAGCCTTAAGATCCTAATCTGCATTCTAACATTTGGTATCAGATCTAGGTTTTCAAAAGTTTCATAATTTGATTTTTGAAAAATTTTCAAAATGGCTACCAACACCGGTACTGTTATTAATACTAGTATCCCTATCACTAGTTCATTTGTAGAAGGTCAGTCTACTGCCAGACCACCACTTCTTAATGGCAGTAACTATTCATATTGGGCATGTAGGATGAAAATATATTTACAATCTGTAGGATTAGATACTTGGAATATCACACAAACTCAATATTCTGAACCCACAACTAATTTTGCATAGTGGACCACTGAGCAAAAGACTGTTGCACAAAATAATTCTAAAGCAATGAATATTCTGTTTTGTTCACTTGAAAGAAATGAATTTAATAGAGTGTTAGTTTGTAAGGCTGCATATGAAATCTGGAAAACTTTGCAAGTAACTCACGAAGGAACAAGCAAAGTTAAACAGACCAAAATTTCCATGCTCACAAATCAGTTTCAGTTATTTAAAATGAATACTAATGAGTCTATTTCAGATATTTATAGTCGATTTCAAGATATTGTGCATTCTTTAATATCTTTGGGAAAGGAATTTTTGGAAGAAGATCAAGTCAGAAATTTTTTAAATTCTCTCACTCCAGAATGGGATCAAAAGACACTTGCAATTGAAGAGGCAAATGACATCGGTACTTTAAAGATAGAAGAATTGATTGGAAATCTAATGTCGTTTGAAGTTCAAATGATCGGGAGAAGAGAAAGCAAAGCATCTGAAAAGAAATCAATGGCATTCAATGCATTAATCGACGGATCAGACTCAAACAATGATAATGATGAAGAGATAGCATTTATGACCAGGAATTTTTGGAAATTCCTGAAGTACAGAAAATTGAATAGTTCCAAGAGAAACAACTTTAAGAATTCCGGTAATCAGACTACAGTACCAAACTTTATCAAATGCTTTAGTTGTGACGAACAAGGTTATATCAAAAGAGACTGTCCGCATCCAGATAAGCAAAACCCTCCTACAAACAATGATTCTGCAAAGAAACGGAAACGTGCATTCACTGCTACTCTAGATGACTCTGACTCATCCTCCAGCGACGATGAACAGAAGAAAGATAATTCAAATCTGTGTTTCACAGCAATTCTCGATTTAGTCGATACCAAAGACACGGACTCTGAAAAAGGTACATGTTTACAATACATTGGCTGAAATTGCATGCTTGAATTGATTGATTGATTGGTTGTTTTTGAATTGATGTGTCGTTTGAATTTTAAATTTTTTTATTATTTTTTATTATTTTATTATTATTTTTATTTTTAATAATATTATAATATTTTATGAGTCTTAGTAATATTCCAGATATTATATAGACATTAAAATAATAGATATATATATATATATATTACATTATATAAAAGTATCTAGTCATCAAAATTTACGGATACCTGTCGACATGGGTCCATCCCTACCTATCGACATGGTATAGAAAATTTGAAATTCAAATTTTGAATTCAAATGCTTGTATTTTCCTCCACTCTTTCACACCATTCGAGACTCTGAAAGGACACTTTTTGACCAGAGAAACTATCCATTTAATTTCTATTTATTTACTATCATTTATCTCATCTTTTCACTTAACTTTTCAAATTCAAACTCTTTCTTCATAACTCAATCTCTCTTCTTTCTACATCAATGGCCTCCTCAAGCACTCCATCAACTATGAGACTCTCCAAAACCTTAAAAGAACACCTCTTTTATGATCCAGAAGCAATCAAAGCCTATATTGGTTATGCTAATTATGGAAAAGTTCATCCCGGAAAGTTTGCAATTTTCCGTGATTTTGCTTCTTATGAAATCGATTCTCTTTGTGTTAGCAACAACATTTTAAGTCTTGTTGACAATTCTCAAAATGATTTTGTATGCTACCCAAATCTTAATCGTGGCTTTTATCAAGGAAACGATGATGAAATTTGAAGTAGTGTAAAAGGCACTCAAATTGTTTTAAATTGTGATGTTTTGGGAGCGATTCTAAATTGTAAGTGTACGGGTATGGATCTTTCAAATTTCAATTTTAATGAAAGTGATCGTGAGACTTTCCACCATATTTTTGAAAGTGACAAAAACTTTGATTTTATAAACCGCAATTTTCGTCCAAAAGCAAAAATTGTGAGCCTTCTTTTGCAACACACTTTGACCCCGAGATCGAGAAGTTATAATAATCCTACTTCAAAAGTTTGTAAAGCTCTTTTCGCTCTTTTTGGAAACTATGATATTAATTGGGCTCAAGTTATTTTGGATGAATTTCGGCCTAAAAACTTGGAAATGGGAGAAAAGATTTTATATCATGGAATTTACCTTACTAGAATTTTCAACTATTTTGGAGTGAATTTTAAAGGAGAGGAATTCATTTCTAGAAAAGTTTTCAATCATTCCAATATTCACTTATGAAAATTCCATACATCTTTCAACCATATGAATCCCTTGTGGAAAAGGAAGAGCGTTTAGCTCACGAAGAAATGGAAGAAGGAGAGGAAGAAGAAGAAGAAGAGGATGAAATGGATATTCAAGAAGAAGAAGAGGAAGGTGAAACATCTCTTGAAAGTATTGATTACACCTCCAAACCAACCAACAAGATGATTATCCAAAACCAAAAGATAATTGTGGAAAATCAACGGACACTTAAGAGATCCGTTAGTAAAAAGTTGGATAAAATGTCTTCTAAGATGAACAAGTTCTTCTCAAAAGTCAGCAAGAAGTTTAACCTTTCATAATCCTCATCATCCTCCAATTAGATCTATCTTTTCATACCTTCTCGTAGTTGTTTAAGTTTGTTTTAAGTTTGAAAGTTATTGTATTTCATGTTGTTTAATCCATGTATCATTCCAGTTTGAATTAATGTTGAAGTTCTTCCTGTTATCTAGCTTATTTCATCTCTAGAATAACTGTTAATATGATATATATAAATATATATATACATTTATTCAAAATAAAAAACAAGTCATCAAAACACAGATGACCCTGTCGACAACCCCCAAAGGCACCATGTCGACATGCTTAAAATATGAAGTGTCTTTTCATTTTAATTTTTGAATTTCAAATAACTAACTTGTATCTATTCATTTCAAACGAAATTTACACCTAAAAATATATGTTCTCTTCTAGAAATCTTTACTCAAAATTATTACTTATCTACTCTATATATATTTCTTCTCTTTTTCACAAAAATGGCCGATCCTATTCACAATTTATCTAAAAATCTTGAAGAAACTCTTAAATCCTTCAAGAATATTCTCTCTATCATTCTCCGTAATTAACGTCACTTAGAATTGAGTCAAATACAGATGATCAAGGAGCAAGAAAGGCATTTCGAAGCAATTCGATGGACGATTTCCTCCCTGCACAAGGATGATAATGAAGCACATCCTCCCATTTCTCTCTCTGTTGATAATGAGAATTGGGATGCCATCAAACAAGACCCTATCTTTGGAGAAGAAGGATGGGTTGATGTTCCTCATAATATTTGATTAACTTTGTTTAATTTTTATTTGTTTGTTTGCTTAATTAGGATTTGGTTTGATTTGCTTGAATTTGACTTAGTATGGATTGATATTATGTGTGTAAAATATAACATACATATGATTAGTATTAATAATATATGATCTTTTAAGTTATCATGATTATCAGTTTAACTATCTATTTTTATATTAAAAACTCCATTATGAATAAATAAATTGTGTTCTCTTATTCGTATATTCTCTTATCTTTTGAATATATAGTTTCGTAGTTAGGAAAAGTAGTTATTAAGAGTTTAGTTTAAAGTTAAGTATTGATTATGTATGATAACACTATCATTATAATCACAAGTAATGTAGTCTTAGTTTCAGGGGGAGTTATATAGAGTTTTATATAAATTTTCTTTCAGATCAAAATGAGGAGAGAAAGAGAATGGGGAAGGGAGAAAGGTAAATGGTGGTGAATGGCTTCAGCAACAAGGAAGATGTTATATTATTTATTTCATATATAAACCAGAGTTGGAGCAAACGAAGGGACAGCAGAGAAAACGAACCACCAATAGAAATGAACCAGCAAAAAAAATATCAACCAATGGAATGGTGAAGTTCATGCATATGTATATTGGTATTTTGTTGTTAATATATTAGTTCATGCGTTTGATTTGTTTGGATTGTACTTTCCATATCAGTTTTGAAGGTTTTTCGAGTATTTTCACTAGGTGTTGAAACAGGTCTACTAAGTACTTGGAGAATTCTAGCTTTGCGCCTGATCAACGCATGGGCAGAGTCTGCAAGAACGAGGATAAACCTATTATGACATCGAGTTATAAAAGTATTTTGATAAAGTATTATATAAAGGATATTTTGATCATTTTTTTTCTTTCTTTCTAAATAATTTAAAATGCTTAAAATATTGTTTATTTATATACCACCTGGTTTAATAGTAAAATTACTAATGTTTTATGTAAGTGATTGATCTTTATATAAAGAGGTGAATGGAAATCAATTTAAAACTAAATGAAATTTTGATGATCTGAATTGACAGTTTGAACTAACAAATTTGAATCGAATGACTATTTATGGATTTAATAAAATGGGTTTAACCAAATTTATTGAATATTAATTAATTTAAATTGAAATTTATATAATTTTAAATTAATTGTTTATCTTGTCTTTCAATTTATTTTCTTCTAGTTGTTTCTATTCTCCTACCTCACTCCTTTTCGGGGACGAAAGTTTTGAGTGGGGGAGAGTGTAACAACCCATAAAAATTTAAGAATTTTTAATGGTTTTATTTACGTATTTAATTGAATTTTGGATGAAATTTTAAATTTCAAAATTTGGAAATGAAAATTTGATATTTGGAATATGTCTGATTTAACATAGCAATTGGTAAATTTTCATCAGAAATTATTGAAGTTTATTTTTTTTGTAATTATATTTCAATTCAATTGATAGTCGGTTATTTAATGGCTTCCAAATAGATAGATCGGTTTTAATGGCTTCCAGATCTGGAGCGGGAGATTAGGGTTTTGCCTAATTCTTCTGCCTTTTCTTTCATTTTTTTCCTAGTATTCTTGATCATCTCTGTTTTTACTTTCTACTTTCTGTCTTCACTTCTTTCTCCTCACACCTGGAAATCATGGGATCTCTGGGGGATGATGAAGGCTGGGAGGAGGTGAGAAGAAAACGAGGTAAGGCCCTTGTGTCTTTGGGTCCCGATCAACGGCTCAATCTGGGAGGGCAAAGATCGAATAGATCTAGAGTTATTCCAGATCGGAACATGGGGAGGAGGTTGCACGTGGATCGGACTGTGCGAACATCTACAAATCATTCGAGAATTACAAAGCAGAAAGGACTGATGTCTGGTAGTAACTCTAAAATAATATTCACCGTCTCAGAGAATGCAAAAAAAATTTCATACAGTGAGGCAGTACAAGTAGGAGCTGTAGGAGATCTAGGTAACCTAGATCTGGAATTTATTGAGCCTAAAATTGTGAACGGTAAGAGGATTGGTTCCCTTTCTTCTGAAGCTATTAAAGAAGCGGAGGGAGGTTCGGATGTATGTATTTTATTATATGTGGTTGGGTATAAACCATGGTTAAGATCTTTTGAGAGATATGCTAATAGGGTTTGGGCTACTAAGAAGTCGTTTACAGTTCATACACGGAATAACGGTTTCTTTGTAGTGAGATTTGGGTCTGAGGATGATTGTGATAAAGTTCTGAAATCAGGTCCTTGGTTTATGGATCGTAATTTGATCATTATGAAGCGACTGTCCCTAGATATGAGAACTGATAGAGATCTCCTCACATCCCTTCCTATGTGGGTTAGACTTCCTGGTTTAAGTTTTAAACTATGGGGCAATAAAGCTATTAGTGCTTTAACTAGTACTATAGGAGTTCCCATTAAGATGGATGAGGCCACAAAAAATAAATCTAGACTAGCTTTTGCCAGAGTTCTGGTTGAGGTAAATGCTACTTTTGGTATGCCTAATATCATAGAAGGCATGGACGACAACGGTAGAAGTTTCATTCAGGTAGTGGAATATGAGAACCATCCGCCCATTTGTGGTAAGTGTGTGTGTTTTGGTCACGTTTCAGATGAATGTCCTATGGCTAAGACTTGGGTTCCTAAACTATCGCAAGCTATCAACTCTGACAAGGAAAGACCTTCCGATCCTGGTCTGGTAGGAAGTGTGGTTATTGACAGGGAGGAAGGAGGACTTGAGATTTCTAAGGAGCTGGAGAAACAGTTGCAAGACGGAAGTCACACTGTTTTAGAATCTTTTCACGAAGACAATGGAGTAAGAACGAATGTTGGGACGGAGATCCCCTGTGGTGTTGATTCGACTGAAGTCTTACAGTCAGAAGTTCATCAAGGAAATCAAAATATAACTGTTGTCAGTTCTCCAATTGATGGACCTCGGAATAGGTGCCAGTTAATTTCTTATGAGATGGAGCCAGGAGTTAGGTGTAATAATATTCTAGAGCAAAAACAAAAGGAAGTTCTTCCCTCGGATCAGATATTAGAAAGAGCTGTACCCTCAGAAGAGCGTGGTGAGGGGGCAATTTCAGAAGTTTTAGAATCATAACCTGTTTCTCATACCGAAATAGGAGCCAGAGAAGATTGCTTCACTGTTCCCTTGGCCAGGTCGGGACCTCCTCCTGATCAAGGAACCAGTGGACCTTTTATCCCTGTATCTCCAACTACCCCGGGAGCCAGTGTCCCGAGATCATCTCCTCCGAAGTCACCTTCGCCTCACTTAACTTTACTTAATCGCCCTTCGTCATCATCGGATACCCATACTTTTCCAAACTCTTTACTTTCTAATGATATATTTATTGATGATTGTATATTTAATAATGTTAATTTTAGGAGAGGTACTGAATCTTGTATTTACTCACAGGTTCAAGACATTCTGGATCAGGAAACATGAACCACGGAAGTGGTAGAGGAATAGAATTCTTATGATAAGGTAGATGAAGTTCAAGAGATATTGGAAGAGCAAATCCTGCCAAAGCCTCATGACATAGAGTTTGAGAATATTCAGAAGGATAAGCTTGTTCGTAAGAATCCTAAATGGGTTAAGATGTTAGGCATTTCCTTGGAAGATAAAGGGGAGTCTCCCAACAGTAGGTCATTGAGGACCCGCAATAACAAAGTCTTATAATGTCAGTAGCTAGTTGGAATGTTAGAGGGTTTCATAACCCCAACAGAATGGGAGAAGTGAGGAAACTCATTGATAAGTATAATATAAGTTGCTTTGGTATTCTCGAAAATAAATTGCTGCTTTCGGATTTAATGAAGCTGGAAAGAGAGTTGGAAGACAGATGGAAAATAATAAGTAAAGTCTCTTGCTACTATAAATGTAGGATCATGGTCCTTATTGATGGAAATTCTTGGGATTTCAACTACATTAGTATGAGCGATCAACACATTACTATCGAACTGATCAATCCATCGAAGTTCAAATGCAATCTAACTTTTGTATATGCTCATAATTTTGTTGATTTTAGGAAAAGATTATGGAAAATTTTGCAGGAGGATGCTATCAACATTTATAGACCATGGATGGTCCTCGGGGACTTTAACTGTATTCGCAGTCCCTCAGAAAAAAAGTGAGGTAATTCTGCAACTTTTGGTAACTTGTTTGAGTTAGATGATTTGTCTAATCATACTGGTCTTAATGAGATTAATATTAAAGGTTATGAATTTTCTTTGTGGTCTGGTCCGAGCCGAAACATATTCTCAAAAATAGATAGGGCTTTTGCTAACCTAGAATGGATTAATCTATTTACAGACTTATCGGTTGAATTTTTGCCTCCTTCTGTGAGTGATCATAATGCTGTCCTTGTTTCGCTTACTTCCAAGCCTAGGGTCAAGAACAGTCCTTTCAGATATATGAATCATTCGTCCTTATGTGACCAATACTTTCCTTTGATTGAGAAGCATTGGATTTTTAACCATAAAGATAAACCTTTGTATCAGATCATCAGTATCCTCAAAAATATCAAGAGAGAGCTAAAGAGTTGGAGTGCTAAAACACGCAATATTAAACAAGAGGTTAAAGTCCAGAGAGAGAATTGTTCTAGACTTCAGAAACTTCTGGAAAAAGTTTATGATCACAATTTAGCATTGGAATTTCAAAGTGCTAAGATAAATCTGGATTTAGCTCTTAAGAAAGAATTTCTGGTAGCTAAACAAAAGGCTAAATGTGATTGGCTAATGATGGGCGATGAGGCTTCTTCTTTTTTCTATGCTAAGATGTCTAGTAGAAGAAATAGTAAGCGTTTGACTAATATTGTAGTTAATGGAAAGACGGTTTCGGAAGACAAATTTGTTGATTCGGCTATTGACTACTTTAAACGTATTTTTAATCTCCCCTTAATTGATCACTTTCCTGAAGTTATTTGTAAAATGGTTATTTCTGATTATGGTGCTAATTTTTTGAATGAGAGTATATCCTTGGAAGAAATTAGATTCACATTGTGGGATATTAAAGATACTGTCTCCCCAGGACCGGATGGTTTTAATTCTTTGTTTTTTAAGACTCATTGGAACCTTTCGAAAGATTTAATTTTCAAAGCTTTGAACGATATTTTCCTAAAGGGTGTTATAATCAAGGAGTGGAATCATACGTTTATTCACTTGATTCCAAAAAAAGCCCATTCCTCTTGCATTCTTGATTTCAGACCCATAGCTTGTTTTAATACGTTATATAAGGTTTTTTCTAAAATTTTGTGTAATAGACTGGGTCCGTTTATGGATAAGCTGGTGTCCCCGAATCAGACGGCTTTTATCAAAGGAAGATCAATAGGGGATGGAATCTTGTTTGCTCATGAAATTATAAGGGGTCTCGGAAGAAAGGATAATAAATATATGTGTATCAAAATTGATTTGAAAAAAGCTTATGATTCGATCAATCGATCTTTTGTTATACATATGCTTGTAAACATGGGTTTTCCAGGCAAATGGGTGAAAATTATCGAAGATATTATTAAGACTCCTATTTTTTCTATCATTGCTAATGGAGAAGCACACGGGTATTTCAAGAGTTCTAACGGGCTTCGCCAAGGTGACTCGCTTTCCCCTATTCTTTTTACCTTGGTTATGGAATATTTTACTCTATTGATGGATGGTAAAGTCAGGGACGGTCTTATCTCCCCAGTTACAGAATTTGATAATAAGTTGACTCATCTTATCTACGATGATGACATCATTGTATTTACTAAAGCTAATGCCCAGACAGCATCTGCTATAAGTGATGTTTTTAAGACCATGAAGGAGGTTACTGGATTGGAGCTTAGTTTTGAGAAATCTAATGTATTCTTTGGGAAAGGGGTGGATTGTTGTTCAGATATCAGTTTGATCCTCAATATTCAACAATTGGATCTCCCTATAAGGTACTTGGGTATTCCTTTGTCTAGTGCTAATTTGAGGGATAAGGATTGCTCTCCCCTAATAGAGAAGATTAAGTTAAGGATTGATAGTTGGGAAACTAGAATGCTTAGTCTAGCTGGGAGACTTGAACTTATAAAATCTACTATTTACCCTATAATACAATTTTGGATGCAATGTTTTTGTCTTCCAGTCTCAACGTTACATAAAATAAAACACCCGATCCTGAACTTTCTCTCGAAAAGTCGCAGCAGTAAGATTCCTTGGGAGATTCTATGTAGGCAAAAAGAAGAAGGACGAATGGGATTGATAAATTTAGAAGAGATGAACCGAGCGTTATATATCAAACTGATATGGAAAGTGATCAACTCAGAAGGAATTTGGGCAAATATAATGCATAGTAAATATATTGGTCAAAAAAGTTTTTGGGAAACTAATCAGCGATTAGACGACTCGGGAGTTTGGAAATTCATTTTGAAAAACAGGCAGGTAGCTTTGAAATGTCTTTCTCTTAATATTGTAGATGGTAAAACTACTTCTTTATGGTATGATCCATGGCTTAATGGTAGTTCTATTATGGAACGCATTGGTAGAGATACTGCCTTCCGAACTGGTTTGCAAAATCTATCTCTTTGTAAGATCATAAAAGATGGTGTGTGCAAGTGGGATTCGTATAGTTTTCTATGTCTTATTCATGTAGAAATCGAAGGAGTTAAGATTCATAATAATAGGGATAGGGATTTTTGGTCTTGGAAATGCTCAAAGGATGGTATATTTCAATTTAAAAAAGTATGGAACACGGTTAGATCCAGTTCTGAGACTAAGTATTGGGCTCCTTTGGTCTGGAATAAAATTCATGTCCCCAAAATGGCGGTATGCCTGTTTAAAGTCGTCAATGACTATCTTTTGACAAAAGAAAGACTTCTTCAAAAGCAGATAGTCGTGGACCATAATTGTGTCTTTTGTAATAATTACATTGAAAATATAGATCACTTATTTTTTCAATGTAATTTTACTAAAAGCGTATGGCTTTAGAGTTGTAAAAAAAATTTTCAAACTCCGAAAAACGTATTTTCCTTTTCTTTGCAAGAGGATCTACAGAAAATTGTTTCTCTTTCAAGCTCTAAGAGTCTCAGTTCAGACTTGTTTCAACTGTCGTTATCAGTTTGTGTCTGGCATATTTGGAAAGAAAGAAACGATAGGATATTTCAGAATCGTTCTACAGATAGGTCGTAGATTTGTAAGAGCATTTTCCAGGTAATGAACATCAGAATGGCAAAATCAAAATACTTTAAGAACATTACTGGTATTAATGAAGTAATAGCTTCGAAATGGGGATATACCTCCCAACGTTGAATTGGGGTTCCTTCTGCTTTATCATAAGAACTGCTATTCTACTTTCTTCTTGCTTCTTCATTTCCTGGTTCCAGGTTTCTTTGATCCTGTTTTATTTACAATTTTCCTCCCTTTCTTTTAAATTACATCTTATTTTACAGTTTACAATATATATTGAATTAGTCTATAAGGTTGCAGATCTGCAGGATACTCCGAGTGCTTGATATTTTGACCTGGGCATATCAGTAGTTAGCTAGAGAAAAGAGATTTATTTTGGAGGTTTTCTTCAGTAATTACCTTGTCTATCCAGGAGGTTTCTGCTTGACGCCTTCATAGTCTCGTCTAAAATCACTGTCTTTTCAGATCTGAACAGAATCAAAAGAAATTAGGGTTCTTAAAGCTAAAAGTTGTTTTTCTTGTTAGAATTCAAGAGACTTATCTCAGCCTCTCTGTCCAGGAAGGTTGGCTATCGTCCTTGAAGTTGTTTCTGCTTGTTCCAAGGCAAAGAGATTTATCTGTCGGGATCTCGAGAAGTGCTGGATCTAGTCTGATTTGTGCTTTGATTTGGAATTAACAGAGGATGTCTGGAGTATCTTTCTGAGCATATTGTTGGTGTCTCTCGGTTCTTTCTTGTCTCGCCGCCATTATTATTCTTTTAGGTTTCCTTTTTTTAGAGATGAGTTAAAGTATCGAATGTTGTAGTTGTTGTAACTGTGTTTCCTTTTTTACCTTTTAGTTCTATCTAGATGTTTCTAGTCGTTGTTTAGTTCTGGTGGGCTATGGGCCGGAGGTTTTGAACAATTATATGGCTGTCTTTGGCCTTGTATTTGTTTTCTTTTTTGTATTTTTTCCCATTCTTAATAGAAAAGTTTGAATCCTTATTAAAAAAAATTATATTTCAATTCAAATTAGTTAATATTAGATGAAAATAAAATATTCTCCAAACTTGAATATTTTTATACAATAATTTTGTAAATCATATTCTAAGTGAGACGACATTTTCATTTTTTTCAAATTTAGACTTCTATTGCTCCGTTTATCATATTTCTAGCAAATTTATCAGCATTTTCGGTACCGAATATCGATTTTTGATAGGATGGTCATACCACTGATATCTGTATACCGTTTTGATCATCTTGTCGTGCTGATCTCTGTGGTATATTTAATTCTATGTTTCAAACTTCGGTTCATAGAGGAATCCGCGAAAACGGTAACTGTATCGGTATCAGTTTTGTAACTTTTGGGTTTGTGACCTTTTGAATTCTTTGTGCATTCAACTTGTATAACTCAACTACTGTTTTCTTTATTATCTCCATAAATTCTAATTGTGACCTGCCACTGTTTATATTCTTTTTATTTTCTTGGAGATCATGTTTCAATTTTTTCCTGTTTATTTCTTCCTTTGCTCAGTTAATATTCTTTTATAAAGCTGACACATCTCTTCTTCTTCTCTATATTTTATTCCTCTTCTCCAGAATTTTAGCCGAGCCGCTTGTTCTCTTCTTACCGTTCGAAATTTTGCCTTCGTTCATTTTGCGTAACCTTTGGCTCCCCTACATGTTTATTTTGTGCGTTCTTTCTCTTTTATTTAGCCTGACTCTCTTCCTCATTTCTTCAGTCTCCACTTCCTTTCTTTTATTCGCCCACTTCCACCATCATACGCCTAGCCTCTACCTCCCCCACAGATCCACCCAGGTTCATCCATCCTCTTTTCCCCTAACTTGCCGACCTTGCTCACCGAACTCCACATCGACCAAACTCCAACCCAGCCTCACCGAGTCCAGAGCAGCCACACCACCGTACTACTCCTCCCCACTCCTCCCTAGCTCCTCCTCCTCTCTCTGCTTCCTTCTTCTGCCAGCTAATACCAACGACACCACAAAACAATAGCCGCTCTTCCGATAACCTCACCTAGTAGCCGAGCCATACACACAGCCTACTTCCTCCCATAGCTGCATTTCCTCCTCCGTCGTAGCATTCATGAACTTGATCCTTCCATCGCCTGTTTTCCTATGTTGCGCAACCTTCTTCTTATATATGTAACGGAAGGTATGCATTTTTTTAAGAAGAGTACGTTTACAAAAAGGAAATAAAAGAAAAGGATATAAAATATATATCATTTTATCTTTTGTATGTTATTTCGTATATATTATATATGTATTTCATACATTGGCAATATAGATTTTACTTTATGAAATGTGAATAATATATATATATATATATATATATTATTTGCTTATATAGTGATATTTTGTTTTACAAAGTATATGGTTGCATATGTATATGAGCAAGTTTATACATATGTTGTAATCTGTTATAGAACAAAAAAATATATGAATACTATAGAACAGTTTTTAGTATAGGTATATATGGAGTTAAAGCTGTACACTTTATACATATATAGTATATTCGTTTCTTGTGCATAGGCTTTCGTTATTTTATATTATGAAAATATTTTATATGATATGTTCGTTTGATAATATATGCTTCTATAAGTTTAGGCTGAGTCTTACATATGTATAGGTTACAATAGAGTAAGCTTTTTAATATAAGTTATATATCTGTACGTTTATATATAAAATTATATATTATATTATAATAAATATTTGTCTTATATTGTTTTATATATAATATATATACTGTGGTTTTGATATATATGATGTTTATGCTTTAGCATATTTCAGATTCAAAAGTATAATTTTAAGTTTGATGAATATATGCGTGCGTGTTTGTATATTTTGTTGTCTGAGCGTGTATATATGTATAATTGCCCTATGATACAGGGAGTATTGATTCTAAGTTATATCATATAAGTTCTTAATTGATTTTCAAAGTATAATATATATTGAGTATATAAAAGGGGTATACAATGTTTTGTATATATATTGGCTTAGCCTGCATATATGTAACATCCCGATATTTTCAACCATTCACATCCATACATGTCGGATTTGAATTGCTCAAAATATCATATTGTTAATTTAAATTTGGAAAAACTCAACATATATAGTAAATAAATAACCAAAGAATCACAGACACGGAGTAATATAAAAATAATGCAGCGGAAACAAAAGTTTAGTAGTTCATGAAGTTACTATATACATAATAGAGTTAAACAAGATACAACAGAAGTCACGAGTAGATAGATGTCTCAATACAATAGTCAAATACAAGATCTGCATACATCACTGAAATCAAGTGAATAACTAAAAGCTGGATAGATAGCTAGATCTCCAAGCGAAGCTCTAACTCCAAAGGTGAGTCTCAAATGCTGTATCACTCAGTCTGACCCGAGCGTAAAGCAAAACACAAAACACTCGTGTGAGGATTAACATTCTTATATCAATAAATCCAACTCAAGTGAAATAACAACCGAAATACAAGTAACTTAAAGGATGTTTGGGATAACCATCCTCTAAGGATCCGTTAAACTGTCTACTATGTAGTAATATATGCTATTATAATAATGTCTAATATAAAATAAACTTACTTTTTAATAGCGTCAAGGGGTTACCCATATAGCCCTTAACACGTACTAGTCCCAGTAGTCTATCCAGTATTAGAATACTCCCAGATCAGGGGCTACCCTCAATACTCCACAGGCTTTAGTACAAATCCAAACTCGTAGTACAGCTCGATATGGTAGGTGACATGGCACAACTAGGCAATGCCAGGGTATATATACCAATTACGCATCCGGGCTGGTGGAAACACATAGCAGCTACTACCGCCCACCTTGGAACACACTCCTAATCAAAATCGAAGGGTGGCCACCAAATCAATCACAAAGTAATAGAATGGTATCGAAGAAATGCGTCTGATCAGAGGTGCTACCTCATTGGTCCGTCAATCGCTCCTGTTTTAGCCACCTTATGCCAACTCATGGGAGTCGGGTCCACGTATATACCTCAATAGGAATCGTCGCCACCATCCTACTTCATTCTGGAATCTCCACCGCGTACAAAGTTGTCAAAGTGGTCGGTATCGACAAAGAGTATGCCAATATCCGATCCCGTACTCTTTAAGAACCAAACGTTATTATAACACCGCAGTCATTTCAAAATAGTTTATACTTCAAAACAAAAATATTATTTTCGTTTCAAACCAAATCAATACGGTATCATTTCCATTTCAAATATATCCATTTCCAAAATCATAGTACTTTCAAAGATATAATACTTTCGAAATCAAACAATTTGAAGTAATAATACTTTGGATATCATTATACTTTGAAACTCATAACTTTGGAAATCATAACATTTTGAAATCATAACACTTTCCCTCAAACAGTTTAGATATTAATAATAGTATAAAATAGTTTATAAAGTAAAATAGTTTATATTAAAATAGTTATAAGTTGAAATGGTTTATATTAAATAGTTTATATTAAAAATAATTTATAAAATAAAAATATATAAATAGTTTTAAATATAATTCAAAATTACTTTATATAATAAAATAGTTTCCTCAACTTTCACCAATCAATTTAAATCAATTCAAATTCCAAATTCAAATTTAATCAAATCTCAAATCATCCATTTCAACTCGATTCAGCTTCTCAATAAACCATTTCAAATTATCGATTTTCAAATACATATTTGAACTATAAAATAATCCATTCAAATTTCAATATATATCAAAGTCAATATATTCAATATCTCAAAACTAAATTCGATAATTTTATATATATATCAAATTCACTTTACTATTATTAGTTTTGAAATATTTACTTAATCATTTCAATAATGTCTAAATACAGCTTAAATTTACAAATTTAAATAAACAAAATATCCCATTTAAATTTATATTGTTAACCCTTAATTTTCTACGACTTAAGTACTAGTCGACTCAAGGACTGTACGACTCATACGACTCAAGAACTGGACGACTCAAGTATTGCACGACTTAAGTGGATAATGCGAGTTAACGACTTAAGGCCTGGACGACTCAACGAGTTAAGGATTGTGCGAGCTAACAACTCAGAATACTTTACGACTTAACAACTTAAGGTCCAAACGACTTAAGGGAAGTTCCGACCTAAGGTGTTAAGAAGACTCACGACTTAAGGCTATCAGCGACTCAACGAGTTAAGGTCTAAACGGCTTAAGAGATGCCACGGCTTAAGGGAAGCTCTGACCTAACTACTGTAAGGAATTACAGACCCAGGGGAGTTAACGACTTAAAGGACTTACGACTTAAGGAACTCACGACTTAGCTTAAGTTGTCCATGACCTAAAAGTTATCGAGTTAAAATCCAATGCCTGCACCTATGCCACTTTTATTTGATAAGTCGGCCACGACTTACGACTTATTATAAGTCGGCCACGACTTAGGACTTGTCATCTACCAAGCCACAAGCTGAACTCAATAAGACGCCCACGAGCTACCTTAAGTCAACCACGAGTCACGACTTATCTTAAGTCGGCCATGACTCATGACTTGGCAGAAACTCCTGTCCAGATTTCCCTATAAATACCCCCCTACCTTCAACATGAGAGGGACTTTTGGCGAATCATTTTCTGAAGCGTCGATACTCTGCAGAATTCTCTACTCAATCAACAATTGAAGATCTTCAAACATTCAAGACACTACAACAAGCTACGAAAGGAATTTCATACATCCAACACGGATTCATCAAGTTTCATCATCGAAGTTTGAGCAAGTAGTCGAGATTGTTTTTGTGATCAAATTGTGTAACGACCCGGAAATTTCGATCCCGAAAATTCCAGATAGTTAGGAAAAGAAGAAAGAGATAGAAGAAGAAACAGAAAATAAAACACAGAACCTCACATTCGCAGCGGATCAAAATATAATATCAAATAATAGCAGTTTACAGAGAATACTATATCTGTCAATTTACATTTATAAAACATCAGAGTTACTCTCATACACAACACTGAGTATATACAAATCAAATATATCTCAGATAAATAGAAATAAAAGTCACAGCGGAAACACTCCATACGTCCTGCCGTCCAGCTCATCTCCTAAGCTCCAGAACGTCCTTACCTGAAAATCTGTAATACTCGGTCTGACCCGAGCATTACATCAAAGTAACACCCGGGTCAGGCTGGAAACCAGCGTGAGTAAACCCATCTAACTTGGAATACAAAAGCATACAATTTATATAAACCCGGGGTAACTTATATCAATTTACACATCACAAGTTGCTATATACATCAACCATTTCACACATCAATTTCCAAGTGTCAAACCTTAGTTTAAATGGTCCAATTTACTTCAGCCTATTGGGTTCAATATCCATTTCCAAAGAATCGAAGTGGTTTCGGGTATTTACTAATACCCGACTCCGGTCTCTTCGAAACCAATGTCATCTTAACTTAAATTATTCAAGTGAAATACAATTCAATTTTAAATACAGGATGCCACAGTAATTCATCATCAATAGATAACCACATCATCACAGTTTAAATCAAACATATCATATCACATAGCATTACGAACCACATATTAGGGATAACAATTAATCAAAGGCTTCCAATATCATTCTATTTATCCTTTAATTACATTTAAGTAATTAACCATTAATTAATTTCACAAATTAATTATCCTTAACCAAATACAGAAATTAACCTTTAATTACTACCTTAATTAATTATTAACCCTAATTGTTAATCACCATTGATTAATAACATCCAGTAATTAACCACCCTTAATTGCGGCATCAAATAAATTAATAACTCCTTAATTACTTATTTCTAATAATTAAATATATATATTAATCATCCATGATTAATCTCATTTCACTTAATTATTTCAAATGACCTTATTTATCAATGCTTAAATTAATTATACTAAGTAATTAATTATTAATTACTTTCACAAAGTAATCATCCTTCATATTTATCGCACAAAGTAATTAATCCCAAAACTCTTCCATATTTCAATTAATTACCTCCAGTAATTTACTCTATAACCAAAGCATCAAATGTTTAAATCAATTAAACTTAATTAATTAATCTAAACTTATTACATTAGACTCCATTAATTACATTAAGTAATTTAATTTCTTAATTATTAATTAAATCCTTTAATTATAATAAGTAATTAACTCTAAATTAATTACACAAAACCTTTACTCATCCATATTAATTATATTGATCCTTAATTAACTTCTCAAATTAATTATCTTGTAATCATAAATTAATTCACCTTTAATTATTAATTAATTAACCTTAATTAATTTCATTAACAAATTAATCCTTTAATTACTTCCATTAAGTAATTAACTTTTAAGTAATAAATCATCCCTTGATTACTTTCATTAAGTAATTAATCTTAAATTAATTACCTTAACTAATTAATCACATTAATTAATTTATCTCCTTGATTAGTTACCCTTTAATTAATCACTTTAATTAATTAATCTTTAATTATTAAGTAATTAACCTTTAATTACTCAATTTATCATCCTTAAATGAATCACATTCAGTAATTCCATTTATTTATCACCTTAATAAATTACCTTAATTACATTTTTTTTTAAACCTGATCACTTATTCAAAGCAAAAGAAAACCCGAGCCAAATCTTCTTTTACCCAAACCATCTTCGAATTTCCCCACCTTCCACTTACTTCAAGTCATCTTGCGATTTCCTTCGGGTCTGACCCGAGTTACCATTGTCTTCCCCAACTCCACAACTTCAACTGATACCACAGTCTCGCGTGCACATGCACATCGATTCCATCCACTACCGAACGAAGCTAAGATCACCATCACGTCGGCGATGACACCACGAACACCCACGTTCACCCAGCAATCGAAGTTTATGGTGAAAACGAAATCGAGCAATACAACCCAACTGGAACCAAAAACAATCTTCAAAGAAACGCCTCGCCCCGAATCCCTAGGCCACCAGAGGCGACGATACTCTGGTCAGTGCTTCTCCAACTCCTCCTCTTTCGATTGCCATGGGTGCGAACTGGTCCGGTCAACTGAGAACAACGCATCACTTAGAATTCGACACCATACACAAACACAAGCTAAAACCCTATATCGTCATAGTCCGGCCTCTACCACGATTTATAAATTCGTCAGACATTTTTGCTGAGGTCGTCAGATCTTCCTCCACCTTCGAGCATAATCCCGACCCCAGAAAGTATCCCGATCGCCAGAATTTGCCACTATACCCAATTTCGATCAACTTACAATATCTCCCAATTTACAAACCTAAAATTCGTGATCTTCCTTTTAAAAATCAAATTTTTGAACGACGATTTAAGTGGTGAATTCAAATCAACAATTTAAAATATTTGGGTTTTTCATACTTAAAGAAAATCTACTATATTTTCAAACTTCCCATAAAATTCTAAACCAATAACACTTGAAAATATTATTAAGGTTACGATCTGGTTGATTCAAACAACTTTTGTCAAATCCTGAAAGGGTTTAAGAGATGAATATTTGATTTCTTAAATTGTTAAGGCCTGTAGACTTCTTTAAAACAGAGAAGTATAAACATTTACACTAAACTGTATACACTGAACTTCCCTACATACAGATATACAACAAGATTTACACCCATAACCTCAAAGATTATCTCTTATATCAAGATTTACACCAGATTAAGTTTTCTTAAACAGTAGCTTACTCACCAGCTTTGAAGAGGAAGAACAGAGACCTTGTTTTGCAAATAAATTGAAACTAGAAAGTGTTTTCACTTTAAATCTTCTGGTCAAATCATCTTGATTGTTTAGTTGTAGTTGCTTGCTGGTTGTAGAATCTTGTTTAGGTTTTAAATGGAGTTTTATTTTTCTTTTGTTTAGTTCGAACTGAAATAAAAAGATGATATGGGAAAGAGTAGCCTACAGGTGATGTTTATAACAAGCTACTGGGTATAATCTTCTTATGGTCAGAGATTTTTTTTCTATATTTTGGTGGCCGAGATTGTATGCTAATGTACTAGAGGAGACATTGTCTTAGCAAGCATTAAATGACATTGTCCTTGATGATTTTATTTTATACTTATCCTATATATTTTTCTTGCCTGAGTCTTACCTTACAAGTTACATGCATATTACATTTTTACTTTGTTTTGATCCTTGTTGTTCTTAAAGCCTGCATATTCATATTCGAGCATTTGTTTCCATATCTATGCAAGTTTTGTTATGAATCCCATCTTCTTGTTTTAATTATTGTTTTAACTTTTACTTATGTTAAAATATACTTAACTATCTTTTGACAAAATTACATTTAACTTACATATAGCAAAATTTCTATTTATTTTGAAAGAAAATTATTGAATCAATTCAAATTTTATTCACAATTATTGTCAAATCAATTTAATTTTCATCACCGATTATTAAATTGATATTGCTAAAATTTTCGGGATGTCACATTCCTCCCTCCTTTAAAACTTTTCGTCCTCGGAAAGAACGAAGCCAGAATTATTAAAATGCTTAAAATCAAATAAATTTCTTTGATCATTTTTGAACTACTTTAAAAATCTATATAATATTTCAAATATTGTTTTTTTTATAAAAATACTTTTATAACTCGATGTTTTGACAAGTCCATCCTTGTTCTCACAGAAATTCGGTCATACGTTGATCAGGCGTAGGACTGAAAATCTATAAGTACTTGGTAAACTCGTTTTCAACACCCAGTGCAAATACTTTGGAAAATAATTTTATTAAAAATATAGAAAACAGTTTCGAAAATAGAGGAAAATAGCTTTAGTGAGAATGCTCTGGAAATCATCACCCCCATCCATGGTCGCAGTTAACCCGATGGTTACGTTGCCGTCCCGGCAAAATCCACAGATAACTGTAGGTCTCCGCGCCCCTCGATTACGCCATGGAACCCGCTACAGATCGCAGCTACAACTGGGGTTACGTAGCTATCACAGCAAAAACCCATATAACTGTAGGCATCAACGCCACCGAATTTCGCTGCCAAAGAATGAAACTCCTCCACTTGACCATAGACCGCAGTCTACCGATGTTGCGTTGCCTTCCCGGCAAAATCAAGTGTAGACCGTTGGCACTCATCCTCCACACGATTTTCGCTATGGTCCCCACACAGTAGATCGCAGCGACATCGAGCTACACTGTCGTCACAGCATAACCCAAATGCCCCTGTAGGCATCAACGCCATCGACTTTCGCTACCCAAAAATCCTCAGGAACTAGTTTTGTCCGGACTCCTCACATGATCAACTTTAGAACCTCCCTCTTAGAGGCTCAAGGCAGTGCCACCCTGTGGCACTCCTGAGAAGTTCATTCCAAGGGAGCGCCTTTTTCCCCAGAGCCAATCTCAAAACACTTTATACTATACACATATAGTATTTTCAAATCATACACCTAGTATGAATTTCACACAAGGCTCCTTTACACAAATCGATTTCCAAAATCGATAAATTTCAAAATAGGCTTTTCCAAATCTAAATATTGATTTTTACCCAAAAATCAAAAGCCTTTCCCAAAATTCAAAGGTTCCAAAAACCTTTCCTCAAAATCATTTTCACAAATTCTTTTTATAAATACATATATATAAAAGTTTTGAAAAATCTTTGAATCAAATTGTAGTTGTATAAATTCACTTTTTATACTTCAAATATTTTCGTAAATCTTTTTCTTCTGGCAATAGATTCAATAAGGGGAGTTTACCATATATAATAAAGATATATAACTTTGTTTATTCCAAATCAATATTCAAATTTTGATTACTCTTTTGTGAAGTCATTTACCGAATTACTTACTTCCATAAAGTAAATTTTTATAATAGAAATATCCAATTTCCATTTTACTTCATCATTTATTTAACAAAATATATTTTTAATTTCTAAAATCATTTACAGTTTTTATCCACAAATTTTCAATGCCAATTTCATTCAAACCCGTACGATGTCCCCATATCATTCGTATGCAATACCAATATGATCGCTCACTCGATCACACAATTTCACTTCCGAACTAGTATCGTCCACCCGACTTCCTAGTGCGGACTCAGATCTGGTTTCTTGATCAGAAACCGTCATTCTCCTTGCATAGTCACAACTATGATAGAGAATATCCAGAATCAATCAAAATCCATATCCATGTTCGCCGTCGAAAATCGAGCGAAAAATCCCAACTCGGATCGATAATACTATCTCGAAATTCTGTGCTCGAATCTGGATCAAATCACTATGCGAATAAAATAATATACGTACATCCTACGTATTTATCTTCATTGATTATCAGTTAAATCAATTTCCTTTCTATTCATCCTCACTTTGATTTTATTCACTTATCCATATTTGCCTTAATCCCAATTTGGATTACCACTTCACTTCTTATCTCAGTTGGGTATTTAACCAATAACAGTTTGAACTCCGACCAGTTTATATTTAGAAATATAGCTTGAAATTTTGGAAATAGATACGTAGTTGAAAAATAATTAATAGTTTGCAAAATAGCTGTAAAATAGTTAACAAAAAATAAAATAGTTGAAAAACAGTTAAATAGTTTTCAGAAATCGTAGATAATTGCAAAATAATTGTAAATAGTAATTAATTTGTAAAATAGCTAAATAGTTTCAAAAGTAGTTATAAAATAAGTATAAGATAGTTCTGGAATTGTTAAAGAAAAATTGTATAGTAATAGTTAGGAAAATAGATTTAGAACAGTTCCTATCAAAATGATTTATTTTAAAAAAAATATAGTCCAGAGCCAAACTGTTTAATACCCCATCTCCATTTCCATCAATTCAATTTAAATTTCCACTTTCATTTAAATTGACTCAATCCCAATTTGAATAACTTCAATTTTATTTTCAAATTAATCCAATTCAAATTTCCCATTTGAATTTTATACTTATCCATCATAAACCACAATTCTCATTAATTCAAATCAAATTCAGTTTGAACTAATTCAATTCAAATCTCACTTTTAAACCATCTCGAATTATATAAATTCGAGTTAAATTTTCAAAAGTTGATTTAACCCCTTAAATCAAATTAACCTTTATTTTTAAATTAATAATCCAAATCTTTAAACAATTTAATTCTGAGTCCAATTCTCAAAATTCCATTTAAATCTTCTTTACTTAACTTATTTCAAAGTTCAAAATAATTTTATCTTAAAAATCAAATTTATTACCCAATTTATTTTCCAGCTCGAAACTAGTCCTTAAACAATTTTTAATTTACAAATTCAATTATTCAAATTTTCAGTTCAAAGTAATTCCATATCCTTAATTTTAAATTAAAGTTTAATTTCCCTTTTCCACAATAATGGATATATTACCACACTTCATTTCTCATTCATTAAACAAATCTGGTCCACGGTTTAAAGATTTTTAATTAACAATAGGATGGTATCATCCAATTTATTTTGAAACATCCATTAATTTTCAATTTCCAGATCTCAAACCCATTTGAGATCACACAAATTCCCAATTCAAATTACCACTTAACTTTCCAAGTCAAATCCCAATTTCAGCTTGAAATTTCAAATTCAAGTTGTTCATTCAAACTTATTTAACTTCTCCCAAGTTAAATTTCAATTTGCTTAACCTAGGCAACTCTACTCAAATTTGAATTCCCACTTCAAATTTAAAAATTCTTTCCCTCAACTTATATCACTTTGGGTTTTACATTACACTTCAAGGAAAAATCAAAACTCAACATCTTTGAGTTTATTTCAAATTATCCTTGATATCACATATATCCATACATATATACATATTTATTTCTTGGCCCTCCCAGCCATGTTTTAACATTTTAAACCATCTTCGTTTTAAATTCAAACCAAAATTTCAAACAACCCATTGTTTGTAACAAGTCTCCTTTATTCAAATAATACTTATTTATTATTTCTTTCAACACTTTGAATCAAATTTCAAATTCTGGACCTAGATTTAAAATTTCACAATTTAGGTATTTTAAATTTTATTTTATAAGTCATATTTTACTTAAATGTTTACTTCCTTAGAATATTTCATTTTGCTTACTCATTAACAACATTTCATTATTAAACACAATAACCATTTACGATAATAGCCAAGATTATCATATCTAGAAACCAATTTATTATTATCTTTATTCTGAAAACATTTCTACAAATTCAGGGTTTTAATTTCAGTTTGAACCCAATTCAAACTTATTTTTACTTTCATTTTAGTTATATTTCTATTACTTAATTTAATTCCAATAATTTAACAACCAGTTACCTTAACATTTATTGGTTAAGAAATATTGCTTTATATATATCAAATATAACTTTATATAAAATCATTTACCTTTAAAACCATTTAAAATCTTTATATAAGAAAATAATAAGTACGTTCTCTCATATATATATACACTCAAATCATCCTAGGGTAATACTAACCCTATCTCTTATGAGTACACCCACCAGAGCCAAGGTTCCCGCTTAACCTTCAGCTCTGATACCAACTGTAACGACCCGGAAATTTCGATCCCAAAAATTCCAAATAGTTAGGAAAAGAAGAAAGAGATAGAAGAAGAAACATAAAATAAAACACAGAACCTCACATTCGCAGCGGATCAAAATATAATATCAAATAATAGCAGTTTACAGAGAATACTATATCTGTCAATTTACATTTATAAAACATCAGAGTTACTCTCATACACAACACTGAGTATATACAAATCAAATATATCTCAGATAAACAGAAATAATAGTCACAGCGGAAACACTCCATACGTCCTGCCGTCCAGCTCATCTCCTAAGCTCCAGAACGTCCTTACCTGAAAATCTGTAATACTCGGTCTGACCCGAGCATTACATCAAAGTAACACCCGGGTCAGGCTGGAAACCAGCGTGAGTAAACCCATCTAACTTGGAATACAAAAGCATACAATTTATATAAACCCGGGGTAACTTATATCAATTTACACATCACAAGTTGCTATAGACATCAACCATTTCACACATCAATTTCCAAGTGTCAAACCTTAGTTTAAATGGTCCAATTTACTTCAGCCTATTGGTTTCAATATCCATTTCCAAAGAATCGAAGTGGTTTCGGGTATTTACTAATACCCGACTCTGGTCTCTTCGAAACCAATGTCATCTTAACTTAAATTATTCAAGTGAAATACAATTCAATTTTAAATACAGGATGCCACAGTAATTCATCATCAATAGATAACCACATCATCACAGTTTAAATCAAACATATCATATCACATAGCATTACGAACCACATATTAGGGATAACAATTAATCAAAGGCTTCCAATATCATTTTATTTATCCTTTAATTACATTTAAGTAATTAACCATTAATTAATTTCACAAATTAATTATCCTTAACCAAATACAGAAATTAACCTTTAATTACTACCTTAATTAATTATTAACCCTAATTGTTGATCACCATTGATTAATAACATCCAGTAATTAACCACCCTTAATTGCGGCATCAAATAAATTAATAACTCCTTAATTACTTATTTCTAATAATTAATTATATATATTAATCATCCGTGATTAATCTCATTTCACTTAATTATTTCAAATGACCTTATTTATCAATGCTTAAATTAATTATACTAAGTAATTAATTATTAATTACTTTCACAAAGTAATCATCCTTCATATTTATCGCACAAAGTAATTAATCCCAAAACTCTTCCATATTTCAATTAATTACCTCCAGTAATTTACTCTATAACCAAAGCATCAAATGTTTAAATTAATTAAACTTAATTAATTAATCTAAACTTATTACATTAGACTCCATTAATTACATTAAGTAATTTAATTTCTTAATTATTAATTAAATCCTTTAATTATAATAAGTAGTTAACTCTAAATTAATTACACAAAACCTTTACTCATCCATATTAATTATATTGATCCTTAATTAACTTTTCAAATTAATTATCTTGTAATCATAAATTAATTCACCTTTAATTATTAATTAATTAACCTTAATTAATTTCATTAACAAATTAATCCTTTAATTACTTCCATTAAGTAATTAACTTTTAAGTAATAAATCATCCCTTGATTACTTTCATTAAGTAATTAATCTTAAATTAATTACCTTAACTAATTAATCACATTAATTAATTTATCTCCTTGATTAGTTACCCTTTAATTAATCACTTTAATTAATTAATCTTTAATTATTAAGTAATTAACCTTTAATTACTCAATTTATCATCCTTAAATGAATCACATTCAGTAATTCCATTTATTTATCACCTTAATAAATTACCTTAATTACATTTTTTTTAAACCTGATCACTTATTCAAAGCAAAAGAAAACCCGAGCCAAATCTTCTTTTACCCGAACCATCTTCGAATTTCCCCACCTTCCACTTACTTCAAGTCATCTTGCGATTTCCTTCGGGTCTGACCCGAGTTACCATTGTCTTCCCCAACTCCACAACTTCAACTGATACCACAGTCTCGCGTGCACATGCACATCGATTCCATCCACTACCGAACGAAGCTAAGATCACCATCACGTCGGCGATGACACCACGAACACCCACGTTCACCCAGCAATCGAAGTTTATGGTGAAAACGAAATCGAGCAATACAACCCAACTGGAACCAAAAACAATCTTCAAAGAAACGCCTCGCCCCGAATCCCTAGGCCACCAGAGGCGACGATACTCTGGTCAGTGCTTCTCCAACTCCTCCTCTTTCGATTGCCATGGGTGCGAACTGGTCCGGTCAACTGAGAACAATGCATCACTTAGAATTCGACACCATACACAAACACAAGCTAAAACCCTATATCGTCATAGTCCGGCCTCTACCACGATTGATAAATTCGTCAGACATTTTTGCTGAGGTCGTCAGATCTTCCTCCACCTTCGAGCATAATCCCGACCCCAGAAAGTATCCCGATCGCCAGAATTTGCCACTATACCCAATTTCGATCAACTTACAATATCTCCCAATTTACAAACCTAAAATTCATGATCTTCCTTTTAAAAATCAAATTTTTGAACGACGATTTAAGTGGTGAATTCAAATCAACAATTTAAAATATTTGGGTTTTTCATACTTAAAGAAAATCTACTATATTTTCAAACTTCCCATAAAATTCTAAACCAATAACACTTGAAAATATTATTAAGGTTACGATCTGGTTGATTCAAACAACTTTTGTCAAATCCTGAAAGGGTTTAAGAGATGAATATTTGATTTCTTAAATTGTTAAGGCCTGTAGACTTCTTTAAAACAGAGAAGTATAAACATTTACACTAAACTGTATACACTGAACTTCCCTATATACAGATATACAACAAGATTTACACCCATAACCTCAAAGATTATCTCTTATATCAAGATTTACACCAGATTAAGTTTTCTTAAACAGTAGCTTACTCACCAGCTTTGAAGCGGAAGAACAGAGACCTTGTTTTGCAAATAAATTGAAACTAGAAAGTGTTTTCACTTTAAATCTTCTGGTCAAATCATCTTGCTTGTTTAGTTGTAGTTGCTTGTTGGTTGTAGAATCTTGTTTAGGTTTTAAATGGAGTTTTATTTTTCTTTTGTTTAGTTCGAACTGAAATAAAAAGATGATATGGGAAAGAGTAGCCTACAGGTGATGTTTATAACAAGCTACTGGGTATAATCTTCTTATGGTCAGAGATTTTTTTTCTATATTTTGGTGGCCGAGATTGTATGCTAATGTACTAGAGGAGACATTGTCTTAGCAAGCATTAAATGACATTGTCCTTGATGATTTTATTTTATACTTATCCTATATATTTTTCTTGCCTGAGTCTTACCTTACAAGTTACATGCATATTACATTTTTACTTTGTTTTGATCCTTGTTGTTCTTAAAGCCTGCATATTCATATTCGAGCATTTGTTTCCATATCTATGCAAGTTTTGTTATGAATCCCATCTTCTTGTTTTAATTATTGTTTTAACTTTTACTTATGTTAAAATATACTTAACTATCTTTTGACAAAATTACATTTAACTTACATATAGCAAAATTTCTATTTATTTTGAAAGAAAATTATTGAATCAATTCAAATTTTATTCACAATTATTGTCAAATCAATTTAATTTTCATCACCGATTATTAAATTGATATTGCTAAAATTTTCGGGATGTCACAAATTGTATTGAGTTTCACAAGTGTATTGTATCGTTTTGTAACCAGATTCAATAATAAAGAGATTCAAAGTGGACGTAGGCTCGATCTCAAGCCGAACCACTATAAACTGCTGTCTTTTACCGCATTTTTGCTATTCTACTGCTTATTTTCCTGTTCCTGTCACACGGGTGGTGCTTTCACAATTCTACTACACACACCTGGTGTTAGCGTTCAATTTTTAGCGTTAACATTTTGGTGCTTTCACTGAGAATTGAACTCAGGCGATCATTCACCATTGCTTCACGGATGTTTGTTGAAAAAGTTTCTTTCAAAACCAGAAGTCTATCAGATATAATGGCTCCTGGAAGAAAACGCAGATCTGTTAGATCCGAAGATGCTCGCGACAATACTGCTACTTCTCTTTATCCAAGTCAGGCAGCTCCAAGCGTCGGAGTGACGTGAGAAGAGTTGGACGCTGCTGTGTCCGGACTGTACCAGCAGATTGAAACTCAGAATAATCAGATGATGGAAAAGTTGAATGCTTTGCTCGGGGCTAATCAAAGACCAGTAAATAATGAAGAAAACTTTGCTGATGCTATTCCCAACTCCGAAGGGAGAAATATTCCTCAGGACAGATCTGGTGCCGCTGAAGGGGCACCTCCCCAAGCTGAAGGGTCCAGGCCATCGCTAGTTCTTCCCGAACGTTTGCCCGGACAAACTTCTGAAAAAATGGCCGAAGCCTATTCTGCAAAGTCACTAAACAATGAGGAATATCTCTCCGGCATGATTCGGCAGATAATAAAGGAAAGCATGCAGAGAAATGAGGATGAGAGTGATTGGGGATTTGCTCCGAGTAAAACTCCATTTACTGAGAGGATTCTAAAGGCTGAGTTTCCCAGAAAATTCGTTCCTTCTACCATTCCTGCTTATCGTGGAACAAGTGATCCGAATCAATTCCTGTACAAGTATGATTGGCACATGACTAGCGCTAGAGTGACTGATGAGATTAAATGCCGGTATTTCCCAGTATACTTGGAAGGAGTGGCGTTACTTTGGTTTACCAAGCTTCCTATGTGATCTATTGACCAATTTTCAGATCTAACCCAAAAATTCAAGGAACAATTCAGATTGTACATTTCAAGAGCAAAGGATATAATGTCTCTTTCAAGTCTTGAATAGAACCCTGCAGAACCCATCAAATCCTTTTTGAATCGCTTCAATTTAGCCCTAGCCGAAGTTGATAACGCAGAACCGCGAATGATTTTAACCTACTTAATGTGGGCTATTGACAAGTCAAGCGAATTTGGAAAATGGTTGAAGATGAAAGAACCAAACTCGCTCGAAAAGTTCTACAAAAAGGCTGATGAGTTCATGCGTCTAGAAAATCTCTCCGCGTCAGCTAAAGTTGTGACAACAGTGGTGGAAAATAATGCTACGGCTTAGAATAAGAAAGAATCTGTAAATCAGAAAAGGGGGAGTAATGGTGGAAAGAAGCAGAAGGATCTCAAAAAGCCCCGCTTTCTCAAGCCTTCGGATTTTACCCCACTAACTGATACACCGGAGAATATTTTCATCGCCACTAAGGATGCTGTTGAATTTCCAAAACCACAAGCAGTAAAAGTTTGGAAAAGTGCTGCTCAAAACGGAAGATTTTGCAAATTTCATAACCAACCAGGCCATGATACCAACGAGTGCCGCCACTTGAAAAGCCTGATTGAAGTATTGTTGAGAGAGAATAAGCTGCAGCAGTACGTTAAAAGGAATAGAAAAGACCCGTCTTCATCTAACCAGGGGCAGCAACCTCCAGCTCATTCATCTGGTTCAGGAGAGAGGTCCGCCGCACAAGAAACAGAAAGACATGTTATCAATGTGATCACATGGGGACCCCATCCGGCTGGTAAGAGTTGGGGTGAGATGGAGAGGTACGCTCGAGCTTTGAAATATGCCCCAGCTGAAGAGAGTGTCTTGGTATTGGAAGATGCTGCACCTCTGAAGCAGCAAAAGACTTTTCATGATGACATCATATTCAGGACCGGGGATTCTGTTGGTGTGGAAGCTCCTACTGTGGACCCTTTGGTTGTTTCTGTTGGTACTGGGCCGGCTATTGTAAGGAGGGTATTGGTTGATAGCGGCGCCTCATGCAACATACTCTTTAAAAAGACATTCGACCAAATGAAAATTCCAATGGCAGATGTACAAGCTTCATCTCAGAAAATTGTCGGATTTACAGGGGAGCCAAAACAGCCAATTGGAACAGTAGACTTGTTTGTTGAATTGGGAGAAGGACAAAAGAAGGCGGTTCGGAGGCAAACTTTTATAATTGTTGATGAATTTTCTACCTATAATGCCTTCTTGGGTCGGCATACTCTTGCTGCTTTCAAGCCCGTCCTCGCCCCGTGGTGCTTAACAATGAAATTTCCCACTGATAATGGAGTCGCTGTCATTAAGGGAGATCAGAACGCGGGACGAGAATGTTATCTTGTTGAACTCCGAGAAGCCAGGAAAAGAGAAATGGGAAAAGATGCGGCAGCTCCGCTCCACATTAAATCCCTAACCTTGTAGCAACTACGGAGTGGCCCTTGTACTGGCGAACACAACAATGTAAGGAAAGAAATGGATCCCAGAAAAGCCAGTACAAGGGAAAATAGAGTGGTACTTGTGGAAGTAACGGTACCAATTCCTGTTGACTCAAAAGACCCAAACAAAGTACTCAATGTGGGTTCACAACTAAGCATAACAGTTCAAAACACGCTATTATCATTTCTGATAGCAAATTTGGATGTGTTCGCTTGGTGTCATGCTGATATGTGTGGAATCTCTCCAAAAATTGCTGTACATACCCTGAATATCGATCCGAAATTCACTCCGGTAAAATAGAAAAGAAGAACTCAAGGTCCAGAAAGGTCAGCAGCGCTAAAGGAAGAAGTTGATCGGCTTATGGAGAATGATTTCATCAGAGAATCCACTTATCCAAATTGGGTTTCAAATCCAGTATTGGTTAAGAAGGCAAATGGAAAGTGGAGAGTCTGCATTGATTTTTCAGACCTGAACAAAGCCTGTCCCAAAGACTGCTTCCCGCTTCCCAGAATTGATCAATTGGTGGATGGAACAGCTGGACATGAGTTGTTATCTTTTATGGATGTTTACTCCGGATACAATCAGATTATGATGCATGAGTCAGATCAGGAAGACACAAGCTTTATCACGGATGTGGGCCTCTATTGCTACAAAGTTATGCCTTTCGGATTAAAGAACGCTGGGGCAACCTACCAAAGACTCGTCAATGCGATGTTCAAGCCTCAGATCGGCAGAACTATGGAAGTTTATGTTGATGATATGTTGGTAAAGTCAAAGAAAGCAATAGACCACATGGACCACTTGGCGGAAATGTTTGCAATTCTTCGAAAGTATGGAATGAAGCTCAATCCATTGAAATGTTCATTCGGGGTAGAGTCCGGAAAATTCTTGGGTTTCATCGTGAGCGCTAGGGGCATCGAGGCCAATCCTGCTCAAATCACAGCTTTAAGAGAGGTCAAAGCCCCTAAAATAAAGAGAGAACTGCAAATTCTCAATGGAAAAGTCGCCGCTCTGAGTCGCTTCATTTCCAAGGCCACAGACAAATGCATTCCCTTCTTTGATGCTCTAAAGAAAGGAAAGAAACTTTTTGAATGGACTCCCGAATGCCAGAATGCTTTCGATCAACTGATTCATCATATGGAAATGCCTCTAGTTCTGTCCAAGCCCAGTGATGGTGAAGACCTTTTCATCTATTTGGCGATTTCATCTCATGCTCTAAGTGCAGCACTCGTACGAGAAGATATGAAAATACAGCGTCCAGTCTATTATATCAGCAAACGATTTACTGGAGCAGAGATGAATTACTCAAAAATAGAAAAGCTTGCTTTTTGTCTGCTAATTGCTTCCAGGAAGTTGAGGCCATATTTTCAATCTCATCCTATCAAGGTCCTTACTGATCAACCTCTAAAGCAAGTCATGTATCGTCCTGAAACTTCGGGTCGTCTTTTGAAATGGAATATTGAACTCAGCCAATATGACATCACTTACCATCCCCAAAGAGCAATCAATGGACAAGCTTTAGCGGATTTCATTGCAGAATCTACTGACAGAGGTGACAGTGAGAAAGAAACAACTGATGGCGTTCAAATCCAGTGGAAGTTGTATGTTGACGGTTCAAGAAATGATTATTGTTCTGGGGCAGGGGTTGTGCTTGAAACTCCCGAAGGACGATCATTGTGTTATGCATTGAGACTGGAATTTCCTTCAACAAACAATGAAGCAGAGTATGAAGCTCTCATTGCCGGTTTAAAAATTGCTAAGGAACTAAACATCAAAGTGTTACAGACCTTCAACGATTCCCAACTTATTGTTTGCCAGGTAAAGAAAGAATTTCAAGCTAAAGGTGGAAATCTGCCCGCATACTTGTCAAAGGCATGCGAACTTCTCAAAGATTTCGATCATTACATGATAAGTCATATTCCTCGGATTGAAAACATGAAGGCGGATTCTCTAGCAAAGTACTCAAGTTCTGGAGAAGCTCAATTACTGGGATTAGTTCCTGTGGAAGTTCTGTCAGCTCCAAGCATTGATGAGATGGATGTTGATTGGATTATGGCTACGTCTCAAGAGCATGAATCATGGATGACTCCAATCAAAGAATATCTACTCAATGGTTCTTTGCCGGAAAGTTCTAAAGAACATCGAAAACTGTTGAGGAAAGCATCAAGGTATATAATTCAAGATGGCCGATTATACAGACGGGGATTCTCAATGCCATTACTCCGATGTGTATCAAAGGAAGAAGCCAAGACAATTCTAGCAGAGGTACACGGAGGAGAATGTGGGGATCATTCAGGAGGTCAAACTCTAGCCAAGAAAGTTCTCCAATATGGGTATTTCTGGCCTGACATTAATCGAGATGCTGCTATGTACTCCCGAAAGTGCGACAGATGCCAAAGATTTGCAAAACTCCCAAAGGCACCTTCCACCGAACTCACGCAAATGGTCAGCCCATGGCCGTTCGCTATTTGGGGAATAGACTTGATTGGACCTTTACCGATCGCCAAATCTGGAATCAAATATGCCATTGTCGCTGTTGATTATTTCACTAAATGGGCTGAAGCTGAACCCTTAGCCACTATTACCTCTAAAAAGATGATAAATTTCATAACTAAGAATATCATTTGCAGGTATGGTGTGCCGCAGAAAATAATCACGGACAACGGCACTCAGTTTGAAAGTGAAGAATTCCAAGACTTTTGCAAACGGTTCAGAATTCGAAAAAGCTTCTCGGCAGTGGCTCATCCGCAGGCAAACGGGCAAGTGGAAGCGGTGAACAAAATTATCAAGTCAACCATCAAAAAGCAACTTGAAAAAGCAAAAGGTGGTTGGGTCGATAAGCTTCCGTTAGCACTATGGGCATACAGAACTACTCACAAAACTGCGACTGGGCACACTCCATTTTCACTAGCATACGGATCAGAAGCGATGATTCCAGTGGAAGTAGAAGTTCTTTCACACAGGAGAGTTCATTTCAACGATGCTGAAAACGAAAAACTGCAACTTGAAGCCCTTGATTTTCTTGATGAAAAAAGAGAAGAAGCTAGGCTCAGAGTTTCAGCTTATCAACAAAGGATAGCCAGGCACTTCAACTCTAAAGTTCGCCAACGTAGCTTTGAGGTCGGAGACTTAGTCTTGAAAAGGATCATGACAGCAACCAGGGTGTTTGGGCCAAACTGGGAAGGGCCATATGTCATAGGCAATAAACTTCTTGATGGCACTTTCAAACTCATAACTGTTGAAGGAGATCCAATTCCAAGAGCCTGGAACAGCAACCACTTACGTCCTTATTTTACTTAAAAAAAAGCTTTGCTCAAAATTGTAAAATAATGATGGATGTATCAGTTGTATTGTAAGACATTGTAAATCAGTGTAAATGAATGAAAGCTATAAAGTGGATGTAGGCCCGATTTTCAGCCGAACCACTATAAATCTTGTGTTCTTTACTATTTTATAATACCTGTTTTATTTCGATATGTAAATACTTTAAATGTATTGCTAAAATGTCGATTCAAAATTGCAGGACATTAAAACAAGGCTTACTCATCACGAAGCCAAGCGACCCCTAAAAGTCACTTATTAAGCAAACTTCAAGCAACAAAAATTCCAAATTCGAATCCCATACAAGAAGAACTTCACATAAAAAGTTGGCGGCTCCACTGTATCAAGCGCTCGTTAATTGGTTGCGATCGTCAGTATAAAAAGACATCCGACCAAGTAATTTGCGTTTGGCCCGTGAAGTCACTCAACAGTGAAGTCTACTTCTTTAGATAAAGCAATTTATTTGCAAAAGAAAGGAAGACGCGCTTGGAAACAATAACAAAGGATCGCCGATGAGCAGATGATGAGGAAACATGGGCCGGCAAGCATAGAAGCAGCCAAAAAGAGGTATGCTTCTCAATAGGAAGGCCGGTTGATCCACTAAAGGGACACCTTCACAAGCAGAAGGAACATGACCCTTGCTAACTGGTCGTGATGCATCCGATCAGACAGCTTGCGTCCGTTCCACGGATCCACTCGCCCCTGAGACGCAACTTTCCTAGCACACCAATCAACCAAAGCTCATCTTCGGAAGCCAACCAAAGCCGTCTAACGAGGCACGCCAATAAATGGAAGTGCTTTCCACAATCAAAAAAGATTGGTGGAACCACCGGAGGGGCACCTTCCCAAGCTGAAGGAACAGGGCCCTTGTTAATTGATTGCGATCGTTTGTGCAAACGAACATCCGATCAAGCGACTTGCGTCCGCCCCGTGGATCCATCCAACCATGAGAAAGTGACTTCCAGGCAATCAAAAAGCCCTCTTCGGAGGCACAAGCCCTCTTCGGAGGCACAAGCCCTCTTCGGAGGCACATGACCTCTTCGGAGGCAAAGCCCTCTCCCGAGGCACCACAAGCCCTCTTCGGAGGCACATGACCTCTTCGGTGGCAAAGCCCTCTCCCGAGGCACCACAAGCCCTCTTCGGAGGCACATGACCTCTTCAGAGGCAAAGCCCTCTCCCGAGGCACCACAAGCCCTCTTCGGAGGCACAAGCCCTCTCCGGAGGCACAAGCCCTTTTCGGAGGCACAACTCTTCGGAGGAGCCCTCTACGGAGGCATGTCCCAAAATAGAATACTCAAACGAAAAAGCCTTCTCCGGAAGCACATTTCAACTCTCAAAGGAAAGTTAACTTATTCGTCTGCAAAAGTTCTTCCTAAAAGTTGAAATGCTACAAAAAGTCCTCTTCGAAGGCACATTTCACCGTACTCAAAGTACCAAAAATAAACCCTTTACCGGGGCACAAAATCAAAACCTTATTCAGAAGCTCACTTCACTGCGTAGGAAAATCCACTTTTTAACAAATAAAAGTGATCATCTCCGAAAGTTGAAGTGTCCTTCAAGAAAGAAAGAGAAAGTAAAAATTTCTCCCAAAAAAAAACGAGATATACTCTATTAAAAGCAGAATGATTCTTCCCTCAAAAGTGGAATAATTATTCTCTAAAATAAGAGTATCATCCTTGTAAAAGCAAGAAATATAGCAATACACTTATGGTATGGGGGCAACATTATACAATTCAGTTACATTAATAGAAGTAATATACAAGCAACATACCATAAGTTCATTGCAATATCACGTGAAGAAGATGTGGGATAAATGCATTCTCAAACACAGACAAAGAGTTTGTACAAGTAAAAAGAATCGTTTACTCTACACTTCAAATGAAAAACATATTCTTATATACACAAGAATTTGTACAAGTAAAAGAGTTATTTTATTCAATACTATGAACTTTTTACATTGTGCAGATCACAAAAGAAGCGGGGACCGGTACCCGCACAATCCCCGGTCGATACATGCAAAAAGCAAAATAAGAAGAAGAAAATCTAGCTTGTCATTCCTTCTTCCCGCTACCTTTGGAGCCTTTGCCTAGCTTGATATTTAATTTTGGAATCCGGCGTGGGCGGGATGGAGAAGGAGGAGTGGTTGGGTCTTCTTCTATTTTGTCTTCCCCAGCTGAAGCACTTCTCTTCTTCTTCTTTAGTGCACGTTTCCCTTTCCTCTTTGAAGAAGATTCGCTTCCCGGAGACAGCAGCTTGGAAAGTTTCGTGTTATCATCGAGAGACTGCTCCGGAGTCTTTTCACTGTCCTCCGTCTCTTCCGCTTTTTGTTCTTGAGAAGCGGGTGGATCTTCCAAGTCTTTGAGAGCTTCTATCTGTTCTTCCTGCGACCCTGGTTGAGAAGCAGGAGTGACTTGGAGAGATGGAGGAGGAACAGCTGAAAGAGGGGAAGTGTGTGCAGCGATCGGTGCTTCCGCTACAGAAGAAAAGAAGTCAAAATCAATATTCTCCGAAAAAAGAGAAGATATCGGATCACCAGGACTTAAGTAATAAGTGAGAAATTCATCCAAATCAATTGAATCGAGTGAATAATCCACTTGAGCCAGATCTGAATCGAAGTTACCTGAAGAAGTTGGTTTTGACAAGTCAATTTCAAATTTATCAGCCTCAGTATCTTCTTGGCTTTTCTCTTCGATTTGCATAAGGGGAGACTCAGTGGTGGAGGGCTTAGCTTCAGCATCTTTTGCAGGAAGAGGAGAGTGAGAGCTAGAACCAACGATATCAACGTCGATTGGAATCGAAGTGTGGATAGGGGCAGTTAAAGATGTTTTCTTTTCTAAGTGTTCTTCTGCCACTGTTCCAGCTCTAGCTTCAGCAAGCTGCTTTTTTCCTCTAGCAAGAGCGATGCGAGCATCATCATCAAGATAAATTTCCTCAAGCGTCGTCTCATTATAGCCGGCTCCCCCAAGCATATCAATCGCAGCCTCCCATACTTCGGCTAAAGTGATCTCATACTTAGGGCCCAAAAATGCTAGACTTCCGCGCCCCAAGACGCTATGGATGTAAAAGTCAAAAAGAGTGGAGTCGATGCTCGCTTTAGTAGCTTCATGAGACTCTTCGGCCGCAACCTGTCCAGCAACCGCGTCATCACGCTCCTTCTCAACTTTAAGAAGCCTAGCTTTTAGCATCTCAATCTCTGCGTTCTGGGAGTGAAATTTTTCCCGCAGTTCAGCGTTTTCTGTGCGATATTTCTCAGTAATGTGCTGCTCAGCTGCAAGCTTCATTTCGGCATCCCTTTGCGCAGCGTGTGCATCACGCACTTGCTTCTAAAAGACTTCTTCCTTTTGAGTATGCGATGCAGAAGAAGAGGCAAGATCTTCCTTAAGTTGCTTGACTTCAGATTCAAGCTTAGCGTTGTCATCTGCGATGCTCGTCATCTCCGCATCGTGCTGCTTACACCATTTATCCCATTCAGCCTTATCATTCTCCAGAGTCAGCATGTTTTCGAGATTCATATGGTTGACTCTCTGGAGTTCATCAACAAGCTTTTGCCATTGCGACATCCTCTCAATGTCAAGCTTAACTATATCAAGATTTCTAAGCATGGCTTGCTTATCAATCGGGACCAAATCTAGGTCAAAGCGCACTCCTTTTAAGCACCAGTTCGGAAACCAGCTTTGAAGCGTTGGAGGGCCGTCTTTAACCTGATATTGGGGCCTGCTGATGATCGCTTGGATGTCGGATTTCTTTAAAGGAGGAGAGCCGGCCGGAATATCAGAAGAGATAGGAGTGTCAGTCTTTTCAGAAATTGAAGACGTGTCCTTTTCACTAAGTTTAACCCGTTTACTCGGGTCGTCGGTGGCATGGCTCTTTCCTTTATCATCATGATGTTTTCTTTTGTGAGACTCATCGTCTCTCCTTCTCTGCTGCTCTTCATAGGCTCGCCTTTCTTGAGCTTTTCTAATTGCTCGCTCTTCGTCAGATTATCTGCGAGTGGGGAGGTAGCGTCCATAATCGTAAGAATCGCGCCCTCCGTAGCGCCGAAAGTTGTCGTAATACGAGCCACTTCGCACCATTGTAGAACCTGAAATTGAAGAAAAAGACAAGTCTTAGAAATCTTCAAATTGAGGAGGCCAAGTGCGTATAAGTGCTAAGCATCCTAAGTGTGTGTGATGTGCAAACTACACGTGTCAAACTACAAACCACTCTTTGGTTGAGGAGTGATAACAGATTGAGAAGGGGGAGTTGATTTTTGAGCCGACAGAGTTTGCTGCAAAGTAGATGTCGCTTTTGTTACAGGAGAGGTAGTTTTAGTCATGTCATCTTTAAAGAGCTCTCGAGAAGTTATCATTATATCACTCAAGTCATCGAAGGTGTCATTACCATGCCGCCCAGCAGAGCTTTCCTTTTCAGCTTCCACATCGGCTGACTTTTCAGAAATTCGAGGATTTTCTTCCTCTTTAATAATTGGAGCAAGTGCCGGTTTGCTGGACGGTCCCGCGACATCGGTAAGTGTGGGGCATTTTACCAGTGAAGTTTTAGTAGCAGTTTCCTTCGGTGTGGGTTCTTCAACAGAAAGTGGGGCATTTGGTGCCTTCGTAGGAGAGTTAGGAACTTCGTGAGGCTGAGTTGAGCGAGAAGGGTGAAGAAGCCCAAACTGATGAAGAAATTCGTCTTTCAACAAAAATTTAGCGTCCCGCTCTTCAATCGGTACAGCCATGAGCCTCTGCAGAGTTTGCTTGTGGCTGAGATTCCTAGAAGGAGGGGGGAGCGCTGAAATGAGAAAGCAAAGTTAACACTTGGTGATTCGGACTTCACAAAACTCAGAGAATAGAAGAAGAAAAGATAGATAATCTTACTTCCTTCCCTCCACACAGCATAAAATGCCGGGGGACAGCGAACGTAAAAGAATTGAGTCAAGAACCCATGAGCACTATCGGGAAGGCCAACAATCAATTTACGGTTTCTGGCACTTCTCACGACAGTGATAGAAGGATGATCTTTGGTTTTGGTAAAAGAGCACAAGTAGCATATCTCGTCAAAACTCGGAAGTCGCTCAAGTGTTCTCCCAAAAAGCACACACAACCCCATTAGAATGGCGTAGCCATTGGGATGTAGCTGAAATGGGGAGATGGCCAGCTGTCGAAGAAGATGCTGGAGAAAGTTGTTAAAAGGAGGGACGGCTCCACTCAGGCACATTTGTCGATTCACTGCTACAAAGCCAGGAGGTGCTACATCAGCAGTGCTATTTTTCTCAGGAAGTATGGCATCAGCTTCAGCAATGCCAAACTGGATGCACAATTGCCGAAAAACCCTGTACGATAGAGTGGTAGAGGCTCTTTTTGGGGGATTGACTAAAGGAGCTGGAATAGGAGTGGACTCTCTGGTCTGGACTGTTACATCTCCTTTTTAAGAAGTCATTCTACACAAGCAACTGGATATTCAAATATGAAGGTGCACGTTTCCTAAATAGTGTGAAGTGTTGTGCAAAACTAGTAAAGATAACAAGTAAATACAACTGGAATTAAGCTAGTCGATAATTGATCGATTATCAAATTTCAGAACTTGTTAATTTAAAGTTCAGGTATAGTATTAATGCAAACCGGTCATTTTCAGTTGACTGTTTCAATATTGCTTTGATACTTTGCTTGAATTTTTTGATTTAAAGCACTTCGTTCACATAATCTATTTATGTCGATTATCTGTTATTAACTAATCTGTCATTTGATGTGGGCAGTCAGTGACAGTATATTCGTCCCAATTTTCTGTAAATGTTGTGTTAAGCAGATTGTTGGTTTGCAAGTTAGAGTGACCTGTAAAAAAATGCAACAATTCAAAGTTCAACAGTTCAAAGTTCATGCAAAGTTCAAGTGCTAAGTCGCCAACGACTTAAGTGTTGACTCGCCGACGACTTAAGAATCTGTTCCATGGGCTAAGTTGAGCTGTTGTGTTTTTGGCTAACTCGTCCACGACTTAAGGATCTTAAGTCAAGTCAGGACAGGTCGTTTCAATTTTAAGTCGCTGATACTTTAACTCGGAAGTACTTCAAGTGGTAAGTCGTGTAAAAGAAGAAAAAGGCTTAAGTTCAAAACGGTGTAAATTTCCCAAGTCATGAGTCGTCCACGACTCAAGGCTTATGTCGCAAATGGATAAGTCGGTAAAGATTTAAGTCGAGAGAGTCATAGGTCGTACAAGGCTGATAGATCGTGACCGGGCTAACATCTCACTTCCTTTGACCCATTGACTTTTCTCCTTAACTCCTAACCCGTTATCCTCCTAACCCGTTATCTTCCAAACCCGTTATCCTCCTAACCCGTTATCTTCCTAACCCGTTATCCTCCTAACCCGTTAACCCCTCCACGAACAAAAGCTTTTACACTGATTATATCATTCAAAAAACCGATTCGAGATCGCTAAAGCCTCTCCAATCCACTCGGTTAAACCTAAAACACAGTAACCCATCGCCTTCATCGCCTCAATCATCTAAAGCTAAATCGAGTAGAATCGAGTTCATGGACTGTCGATACAGGGGAATTTGCAACAAAGCATTGCACAAGGGGATGGATTAAGCACAAAAAGGAGAATTCACAGATTAACGATGATCGAGGATCGAGGAGGAAACAGGAGCACTTACGCAATGAAGAATCGAGGATCGGTGATTGTTTGATTGTTAAAGAAAGGAAAAAATCGCCTTGAGGAAGCTCGGAAGAACGTTAATGGCAGATACGACTCAGGAGATAAGCAATGAGAAGAAGGAAGTAAGGGGAACGACTCAAGCCTTTTATATCTCGGGGCAGTGGAACTCGAAGCGGCATACACGAGTTAAGATAAGTCGAAGCACACGACCCACGACTTAGGCGTGTACTTCGAGGGGCAAATGTTATCCCTTAATTTTCTACGAATTAAGTACAGGTCGACTCAAGGACTGTACGTGTGACGACCCGACTTTCCACTCCCGGAAAATCGCATCGACAGAAAGAAAGAAAGGGGTGAGAAATAGAAAAGAGAAGAAGAGAAAAGAAAACAACAACAGATACTCACAGCGGAAACGAAACGAAATATAATATATCACATAAATATTACATAGTATCATATACATCATCTATCAGAGTTACACAGATTACACATCACATACTAGACAGTTATAAACATCTGTCTAGTTATTACATCTCAACACAATCCAGATCAATACAAAGATCAACACAGCGGAAAACTACTATCTATATCTACAACGCTGAAGCCTCCTGCTCCATTGCTCCTCCAGATTACTCGTCAAAGCTAAACCTGAATCCCTTGGCTACTCGTAAAAATTTGAGTACCCAAGAGTTTATAAAACAGAAATAAACAAGTTGGGTCAGACATGGGTCTGGTGTGAGTAACAGGTTAAACTTGTTTAACTTCAAAACCTTTTGAAAGAAAAGGTATCACGTAAGACTCCCCACCAATAAACATGGGTAAGTTTTTACCTTACGCTAACCAAAACATTTGATAGGAAATCTAGTTATATTATAATAGGGTCTAGGGTTTTCAAGTAAAATACAGAAATAGCTGGAATGCTTACATCTCACGTTCCAACATAGTTGGGCACAACTAAAACGTACGGCACTTATTGGAGTTTGGATTCCATCAATGGCAGGGCTACCGGGGTACCGCCCGTCACAGTACGTGGCCTAGATCACCGTACCGAGGATCACTCCCAATCCCCTACAACACAAGGTCGGAACATCCCTTACTGGATAATTCCCGCACAAGATACCTCACGGTTGTCATGACCAACCGCACACACTAAGTCGAAAATAGAAAGGGACATCTAGACAGAGGTCATCTTGTCCTACTTGGGTGCTACCCACTAACCTTGCTGCACCTCCCCTGTTTTAGCCATTCCCGGTTTGTGAGGCTTGAGGTCACGATTACCTTTTAAAAGAACACATCTATCTTAGAATGCTCATCGTCCACCTGACGATGTGCTGAAAGCATTCAATCCATACAAGTTCGTTCCGGGTTCGAACGAAACCGAAGGCATTATCTCGTTACACTCGTATTGGAATCACCCTCAGAGTTAACGACAATAACCCTTGCACTCTAAATCTTTATCTCGAATCTGAAAGTACTATCTCCGTCAACTCATTACGGAATCACCCACAGAGTTATACTGACAAAGAATCGTTCTTACACCTCGAGTCTTCACTTGCTCCATTTGGATTTCACGACCTAACGTAAATTTGGATCGATGTGGTATTCAGGTCTCCAGACCTGGAAATCCGGTATACGGAAACCCGATCCCGGTCTCATCGAAATCCAAAACGTATCTTTTAAGGCCAAGTTGTTTTAAAGGTTAAAACAATTTAATTCAATTATCTTTATACACTTAGAAAGAAAATTCACAATAGATAATCAACATTATCAATATCATCAGATAATCCATATTATCACAATTCAACTAAACATCCATATCACATAGCATATATCTCATCAGAGATATCAATCAAATGCAAAGCATTCAGTATTATCATCCATCCATAAGTAATGATCTATATCATCTCTAATTAATTTAAAGTTAATTAAATTAATTACTTTTATTTTATAAATCCTTCTTACTTAAACATTAATTAATTACAAATTAATTAATTATCCTCTAATTACCTTTTTCAATTAATCATCTTTGATTAATTATCTTTTAATTACCTTTTTCAATTAATTATCTTTGATTAATTATCTTTTAATTACCTTCAAGTAATTTATCTTTAATTAATTATTCAAATTAATTAACCTTAACCACTTATAGTAATTAACCTTTAATTACTTCATTAATTAATTAACTATAATTAATTAAATTAATCACTATAATTAATTATATTAAACCTTAATTAATTACATTAATTAATCACTTCATTTATTAATTATACTTAATTAATCAATCTTAATTACATCATTAATTATATTTAATTAATGATCCTTAATTATAACTTAATTATTAATTACTTTAATTAAATTAATTACATTAATTAATTAACTTTAAATTAAACAACATTTATTAATCACCTTGATTAATCTTCAATCAGTAATTAACTACCCTTAATTACTTTCATTTACTAAATTAATTCTCCTTAATTAATTTCTTAATTAATCCCTTGATTAATTATTCAAAGTAATTAAACTTAAATTACTTTCCTTAATACATAACCATCAATTAATTACTTCCAGTAATTATCTTATTATTTACTTCCTAAATAATCATACCTTAATAATTACATTAAGTAATTATTATCAAATCATTTCTTAATTAATTAATCTAACTAAATCAAATTAACTTAATTAATTACAATAAGTAATTAATTCTTAATTACTTCCATTAAGTAATTCATTTAAACAAATTCTATAATTGATTATCTTTAAATTAATTAATCTAATTAATTATTAAAATTAATCACATTAATTAATTATTTAATAATCCATAGTTAATGACCTTCATTAACTATTAACAACTCTTTAATTACTTTTCTTAAGTAATTAACTTAGATTAATTATTATTAATCCCAAATTAATAAATCTTAATAACCAATTTAATTAATCTTTAATTATTTAATTAATTAAGTGTTAACCATAACTTAATTAATCTTTAATTACTTTATTAATTAATTCTTAATCATTAATTAATATTCTAATTTATAATCCTTAATTATAAATTAATTATTCTATTTAATTAATCTTAAACCTTAATTAAATTAATTTAAGTCCTTAATTACTTAATTAGTTAATACAAATCATTAATTAATTAGATTATTCAAACCATTTTAATTACCCTAAAATTTCAATGATTTTAACTTTAAGATAAAAACATTTTCTTATCCAAGGTTAAACTATCATTCACAATTACATTTTGAAAACATCCATTTTCAAATTAACTTTTAAATTTCATTTTAAATTCTGGATTTAAAATGAATTCCAATTTATCTTTAACAAAGTTAAAACCAATTTTAAAAAAAAAACTTTACATGTTAAAGAATTCCTATATCTTATAAAAGAATTTTTTTTTAAAAGAGCTTAAATCAAATTCCTTTTTAAATTTAAAACATTTAAATATAACTAACATTTAAATTGATAAACTTAATTATTCCCAATCTAAGATTCAAAATCAAACTTGAATCCATATATTAAACTTTGATTTAAATTCCTGTTTTAATATTTCTTCACCAATTTAAATTCAGTTTAAATTTAACAAACAGATTTTTAAAAACCTGGCAACAAATACGCACTCGAGATTCCACTAAAATACTTCGAGTCGATACCCTAACTACTTCGAGTCTCCCTCGAAATAACTCGAACAAAACGCGAGCACTCCTCTGCTAACAACCAGACTTCACCAGATACATTCTCGATCGCGTGCACGTGCACGATCACCTACGATGCTCCGGCCAACGAAGCTGACTCCGACACATCGCCGTTGACCCCTACAACCCCTCCGACCAACCAGATCTTACAATCCCACCTTGAATCAAAATCGAGCAAAACGAACGAGCCTGAAACCCAAAACTGGAACGTTCTTCAATTCCTGGAAACTGCCTCGTCTTCGAAACCCTGACCACCAGAGGTTCTGCAACTCCGACCATGTCCTCGTCAACGACCAAGCTTCCCTCTCTTAAAAGCCTGAAGCACTCGATCCATAGTAGAAGTCGTGATGATCGATTTATCTAGACTAGTTAAAACTAGGGTTACAGAAAAGAATTCACCACCGCTGCCTCCTCAATGAATTAAACACCTTCCTGATAATTTTCCTACCATCACTGATAATCCCACTATCATTACTGAAAACTACAACATTCCAAACCATCGAGACCAACAGAGTTACCCAAAACTTCATATTTAGTTTAACCCAGAACTGCTCCTTTATTACCGAACTAAAAATTATGATTTTAATGCTAAAAATCATGTTATAGTTTAGATATTCAATTTATAATTCTGGATTTATGAATTACCAAGTTTGAATTTTCACTTTTATGTACATGCACAGGTATTTTTGGTTACAGAGAAACTTAACTTTATTTTTGACTTAATTAAATTTTTAAACATTAGTATATGATAAATCTAACAATTCTTGTTTATAAATTAAGTCCTAAATAAAACTGGATCAAGAGATAAGAAATTTCGAATAGAAATTTAAGCCTGGCAACCAAAACAAGAACAGAGCAACCAATATATCATATTGTCACAGCAGATTCCACTATACATACATGCAATACATATTTGTCACAGAGATTTAACATGCAACTTATCTATAAATTTAAATTTTAGAAATAGTGATGTTACTCACCTAGACAATAATGAACAGAACACTTATAACAGCATGCACACAAATAAAAATCCAAATCAGACATTCATTTATGTAATACACTTTTATATCTAACCATACTTGCATGCAACTAATTATATTTTAAAATTTAAAGTTACTCACTTATTTTAAAAGAAGCAGAGCCTCCAGATTTTTGAAACTGAAACAACAGGCTTTTGAATCTTTAAAACTTGAGTTGCTTTGATTTAATCTCAGATTTGAAAAATGCATGCAGGCTTTTTTATTTTGGTTACAGGTTGGCTTTCAAAACAGAGAAGATATGTTTGATGATCTCAGTTTTGAATTTGAAACTGGTCTACATGTTTTGATCAGAGGATGACAGATTGAAGAAGAATTTTGCAGGCTTTTGATGTTGAAAAATAAATTTCAAGTTGGTGATATAGGATACAAGGTTTATTTCTGAGAATTTGATTTTTGAGTTCGATCTCTGGTTTTTGGAAGTATTGATTTCCAGATTTGTTTCTTTTGAGAGTTTTGGTTTGAGGAGTTGCTTTTCAGATTTTTGTTAGAGCATTTTGTTCAGCTGAATCTCATTAAGTTTTGAAAAAGAAATAGAAGAAGAATGGAAAAGAGAAAGCATTGTTTATATAAGTAAAAATTTATGATTTACCAAAATAAAAGAAAAAAAAAAATTAAAGATGACATTTGTCATCATATTCACTTATCAATTAACACTTGTTAGAATGAGACTTTAGGAAATTAACACTTGTCTTTTTAAGTTAATTTGTATTTATTTTTAATATAAGCTTATACTTAATTAATTAGTTAATAAGTTCTTGTTTATATGTATAGATAATTTTAAAGAAATAAAACCAACCTTTTATTTAAATTTAAACTTAAGCTAAAATCTATTTTTAAACAATTAAACATTTATCTTATGTATTTAAAACTATATAGTTATTTATCAAATATCTTTGAAAAGCTAAATATTATTTTAAATCTAAATTCCCAATTTACCCAAAGCTTCTATTTACAATATATATAAATAAATATATATATTCAAATAGAAAATTATCTTATTAACTTTTAAAAGATAAAATCACCAATTAATACTAATTTAATCAGATTATTAAATTAAATTCAAATCTTATTATCAAAGATCATCAATATCAATTTAATTATTTAACAGATTATTAAATTGATATTGTTAAAATTTCCGGGATATTACATTCCTTCCCCCTTAAAATAATTTCGTCCCCGAAATTTAAACAAAGGTAATTTAATAATCTTATTAAAGATTTTAAATTTTAAAACACAAGCATATACTATCATCCATATGCTAACAACCATAGCAACCAATTCATCCAATCAATCAAATCTAACTATCCAGACAAAATTCTAGATAGAATTCCTCGAGTTTTCCAAGTATATATATATATATATATCGGAATACTCGCTCTACAACAATCTAAACTACTAAGCTATAGATCTCCTACTCATCTAGATCTACAGAACTAAACAGAATATCAGACTACAGACGAGTCTGACTCAACAACTAAACCTTCCAGAACTGCTGATTCTAAAACCAGAGATAGATCTTACACGTACCTCTCAGAGATACATAAAACTCAATGAATTCCAATTGTCCAAACTGACAATTCAATCCTGAAAACCCAATACTTATCCAAATCAGAACACAGAAGAGATCCAAACATAACTTTACTTCACAACATCAGTAGATTCCAAACTTACTTCTCCTATCCAGAGATATACTCCAAACTGCTTTCGCTGCTCAATTCTGATCTGAGGTAGAACACAAGCACAGACTGGACAACTCATTCCAGAAATAAGGTTCACTGATCCATAAATAAAACTAAGATACTTCATCAAAACTTGAGTTGCTGCACCAACTCCATCTCTAGGAAACATCCTTCAACTAGACTGAACTACCGGTACTACTCTTGGAATCCAGTTGATAAGAAAACTCAACCTTCAGATGCGGACAACTCCTGACTTCTCTGAAGACACTCAGAAAAACTCTGATAACCCAAGAGAACCCTCAAACTATCGCAAGTCACTTTTGCGATCAACCCAGCCTATTTCCAAAGAAAACTGTTCCTCTTAACAAATCAGAACAACCCATACTTAACTATCCAATCCATCGAAGAAATGGATGCACCCTGCTGCTTCTGAATTTCACCTCCAGAAAAACTGCTCAGCCAGAAAAACTTCCTGCCATCACAGAACACTCCAAGCTGCACTGCTGATACTGATGCCAAGGACTTTCTATCCAAAGCTTCTTCGAGAAACTCGAACTCCAAACCAAATAGAAACACCATGCTGAACTCAGCCATAACACTGAAACATTCACACTTCCTTAAACTCGTTCCAAAGAAAACATCTTCGGGAACATCCATCGTCACTGCATCTCATCACACAGCTACTATTACCTGAGGTATCAAGATACCATCACTTGCTTCTGCCTAACCGACAGATCCAACTCTACTCATCCAATTTTACAGATAAACTCCGAACCTTAACAGGTTTCCTTCAGAGATTCGATGAAATCCTTCATCACAGCAAAACTTACTCGAGACAGTATTGGGTCTACAGTCTCGATAAATACACTTCCAACCTTAATTCCAACCATTGGTAGTCGTGTTTCATACACTACTACCCTATCTACCTTTATATCTTATATTGGAGAACCTGTACGGGTAACCCAACAATATAGGTAGAATATATATATATAGTTATATAAAAATTACAAATACGCTCTCTCAGGATAGATACCACTCCAGAGCTAGGTATTCACTCAACCTACTGCTCTGATATTCACTTAACCAAAAGCTTAGGCATTCGCTCAACCTAAGCTCTGATATTCACTTAACCAAAAGCTTAGGCATTCGCTCAACCTAAGCTCTGATACCACGTGTGACGACCCGACTTTCCACTCCCGGAAAATCGCATCGACAGAAAGAAAGAAAGGGGTGAGAAATAGAAAAGAGAAGAAGAGAAAAGAAAACAACAACAGATACTCACAGCGGAAACGAAATATAATATATCACATAAATATTACATAGTATCATATACATCATCTATCAGAGTTACACAGATTACACATCACATACTAGACAGTTATAAACATCTGTCTAGTTATTACATCTCAACACAATCCAGATCAATACAAAGATCAACACAGCGGAAAACTACTATCTATATCTACAACGCTGAAGCCTCCTGCTCCATTGCTCCTCCAGATTACTCGTCAAAGCTAAACCTGAATCCCTTGGCTACTCGTAAAAATTTGAGTACCCAAGAGTTTATAAAACAGAAATAAACAACTTGGGTCAGACATGGGTCTGGTGTGAGTAACAGGTTAAACTTGTTTAACTTCAAAACCTTTTGAAAGAAAAGGTATCACGTAAGACTCCCCACCAATAAACATGGGTAAGTTTTTACCTTACGCTAACCAAAACATTTGATAGGAAATCCAGTTATATTATAATAGGGTCTAGGGTTTTCAAGTAAAATACAGAAATAGCTGGAATGCTTACATCTCACGTTCCAACATAGTTGGGCACAACTAAAACGTACGGCACTTATTGGAGTTTGGATTCCATCAATGGCAGGGCTACCGGGGTACCGCCCGTCACAGTACGTGGCCTAGATCACCGTACCGAGGATCACTCCCAATCCCCTACAACACAAGGTCGGAACATCCCTTACTGGATAATTCCCGCACAAGATACCTCACGGTTGTCATGACCAACCGCACACACTAAGTCGAAAATAGAAAGGGACATCTAGACAGAGGTCATCTTGTCCTACTTGGGTGCTACCCACTAACCTTGCTGCACCTCCCCTGTTTTAGCCATTCCCGGTTTGTGAGGCTTGAGGTCACGATTACCTTTTAAAAGAACACATCTATCTTAGAATGCTCATCGTCCACCTGACGATGTGCTGAAAGCATTCAATCCATACAAGTTCGTTCCGGGTTCGAACGAAACCGAAGGCATTATCTCGTTACACTCGTATTGGAATCACCCTCAGAGTTAACGACAATAACCCTTGCACTCTAAATCTTTATCTCGAATCTGAAAGTACTATCTCCGTCAACTCATTACGGAATCACCCACAGAGTTATACTGACAAAGAATCGTTCTTACACCTCGAGTCTTCACTTGCTCCATTTGGATTTCACGACCTAACGTAAATTTGGATCGATGTGGTATTCGGGTCTCCAGACCTGGAAATCCGGTATACGGAAACCCGATCCCGGTCTCATCGAAATCCAAAACGTATCTTTTAAGGCCAAGTTGTTTTAAAGGTTAAAACAATTTAATTCAATTATCTTTATACACTTAGAAAGAAAATTCACAATAGATAATCAACATTATCAATATCATCAGATAATCCATATTATCACAATTCAACTAAACATCCATATCACATAGCATATATCTCATCAGAGATATCAATCAAATGCAAAGCATTCAGTATTATCATCCATCCATAAGTAATGATCTATATCATCTCTAATTAATTTAAAGTTAATTAAATTAATTACTTTTATTTTATAAATCCTTCTTACTTAAACATTAATTAATTACAAATTAATTAATTATCCTCTAATTACCTTTTTCAATTAATCATCTTTGATTAATTATCTTTTAATTACCTTTTTCAATTAATTATCTTTGATTAATTATCTTTTAATTACCTTCAAGTAATTTATCTTTAATTAATTATTCAAATTAATTAACCTTAACCACTTATAGTAATTAACCTTTAATTACTTCATTAATTAATTAACTATAATTAATTAAATTAATCACTATAATTAATTATATTAAACCTTAATTAATTACATTAATTAATCACTTCATTTATTAATTATACTTAATTAATCAATCTTAATTACATCATTAATTATATTTAATTAATGATCCTTAATTATAACTTAATTATTAATTACTTTAATTAAATTAATTACATTAATTAATTAACTTTAAATTAAACAACATTTATTAATCACCTTGATTAATCTTCAATCAGTAATTAACTACCCTTAATTACTTTCATTTACTAAATTAATTCTCCTTAATTAATTTCTTAATTAATCCCTTGATTAATTATTCAAAGTAATTAAACTTAAATTACTTTCCTTAATACATAACCATCAATTAATTACTTCCAGTAATTATCTTATTATTTACTTCCTAAATAATCATACCTTAATAATTACATTAAGTAATTATTATCAAATCATTTCTTAATTAATTAATCTAACTAAATCAAATTAACTTAATTAATTACAATAAGTAATTAATTCTTAATTACTTCCATTAAGTAATTCATTTAAACAAATTCTATAATTGATTATCTTTAAATTAATTAATCTAATTAATTATTAAAATTAATCACATTAATTAATTATTTAATAATCCATAGTTAATGACCTTCATTAACTATTAACAACTCTTTAATTACTTTTCTTAAGTAATTAACTTAGATTAATTATTATTAATCCCAAATTAATAAATCTTAATAACCAATTTAATTAATCTTTAATTATTTAATTAATTAAGTGTTAACCATAACTTAATTAATCTTTAATTACTTTATTAATTAATTCTTAATCATTAATTAATATTCTAATTTATAATCCTTAATTATAAATTAATTATTCTATTTAATTAATCTTAAACCTTAATTAAATTAATTTAAGTCCTTAATTACTTAATTAGTTAATACAAATCATTAATTAATTAGATTATTCAAACCATTTTAATTACCCTAAAATTTCAATGATTTTAACTTTAAGATAAAAACATTTTCTTATCCAAGGTTAAACTATCATTCACAATTACATTTTGAAAACATCCATTTTCAAATTAACTTTTAAATTTCATTTTAAATTCTGGATTTAAAATGAATTCCAATTTATCTTTAACAAAGTTAAAACCAATTTTAAAAAAAAAACTTTACATGTTAAAGAATTCCTATATCTTATAAAAGAATTTTTTTTTAAAAGAGCTTAAATCAAATTCCTTTTTAAATTTAAAACATTTAAATATAACTAACATTTAAATTGATAAACTTAATTATTCCCAATCTAAGATTCAAAATCAAACTTGAATCCATATATTAAACTTTGATTTAAATTCCTGTTTTAATATTTCTTCACCAATTTAAATTTAGTTTAAATTTAACAAACAGATTTTTAAAAACCTGGCAACAAATACGCACTCGAGATTCCACTAAAATACTTCGAGTCGATACCCTAACTACTTCGAGTCTCCCTCGAAATAACTCGAACAAAACGCGAGCACTCCTCTGCTAACAACCAGACTTCACCAGATACATTCTCGATCGCGTGCACGTGCACGATCACCTACGATGCTCCGGCCAACGAAGCTGACTCCGACACATCGCCGTTGACCCCTACAACCCCTCCGACCAACCAGATCTTACAATCCCACCTTGAATCAAAATCGAGCAAAACGAACGAGCCTGAAACCCAAAACTGGAACGTTCTTCAATTCCTGGAAACTGCCTCGTCTTCGAAACCCTGACCACCAGAGGTTCTGCAACTCCGACCATGTCCTCGTCAACGACCAAGCTTCCCTCTCTTAAAAGCCTGAAGCACTCGATCCATAGTAGAAGTCGTGATGATCGATTTATCTAGACTAGTTAAAACTAGGGTTACAGAAAAGAATTCACCACCGCTGCCTCCTCAATGAATTAAACACCTTCCTGATAATTTTCCTACCATCACTGATAATCCCACTATCATTACTGAAAACTACAACATTCCAAACCATCGAGACCAACAGAGTTACCCAAAACTTCATATTTAGTTTAACCCAGAACTGCTCCTTTATTACCGAACTAAAAATTATGATTTTAATGCTAAAAATCATGTTATAGTTTAGATATTCAATTTATAATTCTGGATTTATGAATTACCAAGTTTGAATTTTCACTTTTATGTACATGCACAGGTATTTTTGGTTACAGAGAAACTTAACTTTATTTTTGACTTAATTAAATTTTTAAACATTAGTATATGATAAATCTAACAATTCTTGTTTATAAATTAAGTCCTAAATAAAACTGGATCAAGAGATAAGAAATTTCGAATAGAAATTTAAGCCTGGCAACCAAAACAAGAACAGAGCAACCAATATATCATATTGTCACAGCAGATTCCACTATACATACATGCAATACATATTTGTCACAGAGATTTAACATGCAACTTATCTATAAATTTAAATTTTAGAAATAGTGATGTTACTCACCTAGACAATAATGAACAGAACACTTATAACAGCATGCACACAAATAAAAATCCAAATCAGACATTCATTTATGTAATACACTTTTATATCTAACCATACTTGCATGCAACTAATTATATTTTAAAATTTAAAGTTACTCACTTATTTTAAAAGAAGCAGAGCCTCCAGATTTTTGAAACTGAAACAACAGGCTTTTGAATCTTTAAAACTTGAGTTGCTTTGATTTAATCTCAGATTTGAAAAATGCATGCAGGCTTTTTGATTTTGGTTACAGGTTGGCTTTCAAAACAGAGAAGATATGTTTGATGATCTCAGTTTTGAATTTGAAACTGGTCTACATGTTTTGATCAGAGGATGACAGATTGAAGAAGAATTTTGCAGGCTTTTGATGTTGAAAAATAAATTTCAAGTTGGTGATATAGGATACAAGGTTTATTTCTGAGAATTTGATTTTTGAGTTCGATCTCTGGTTTTTGGAAGTATTGATTTCCAGATTTGTTTCTTTTGAGAGTTTTGGTTTGAGGAGTTGCTTTTCAGATTTTTGTTAGAGCATTTTGTTCAGCTGAATCTCATTAAGTTTTGAAAAAGAAATAGAAGAAGAATGGAAAAGAGAAAGCACTGTTTATATAAGTAAAAATTTATGATTTACCAAAATAAAAGAAAAAGAAAAAAAATTAAAGATGACATTTGTCATCATATTCACTTATCAATTAACACTTGTTAGAATGAGACTTTAGGAAATTAACACTTGTCTTTTTAAGTTAATTTGTATTTATTTTTAATATAAGCTTATACTTAATTAATTAGTTAATAAGTTCTTGTTTATATGTATAGATAATTTTAAAGAAATAAAACCAACCTTTTATTTAAATTTAAACTTAAGCTAAAATCTATTTTTAAACAATTAAACATTTATCTTATGTATTTAAAACTATATAGTTATTTATCAAATATCTTTGAAAAGCTAAATATTATTTTAAATCTAAATTCCCAATTTACCCAAAGCTTCTATTTACAATATATATAAATAAATATATATATTCAAATAGAAAATTATCTTATTAACTTTTAAAAGATAAAATCACCAATTAATACTAATTTAATCAGATTATTAAATTAAATTCAAATCTTATTATCAAAGATCATCAATATCAATTTAATTATTTAACAGATTATTAAATTGATATTGTTAAAATTTCCGGGATATTACATTCCTTCCCCCTTAAAATAATTTCGTCCCCGAAATTTAAACAAAGGTAATTTAATAATCTTATTAAAGATTTTAAATTTTAAAACACAACCAAAGTTTAAAACTGATAAAATATCAACACTGTATGTTATATTTGAAATAACATTTATTATAAAATTTGTAATTATAAAATCAACTTAGATCCAAAATAGCATATACATAAACAAATCTATGTGTAGGCAAAATAATGTGTATATATATACTCATATATATAACAAATATATAAACAGCAACCAAAAGAAAATGATATCGATATACATTTATGCATAGACTTACATATGACTTTAAATGTGACGACCCGCCCTTCTCGACCCTCGAAAATCGACACAAAATACTCAACAGTATAATATGCCGACGATCGAACACCGGAAAAGACAGATTGTAGGAAAGAAAGAAGGTAGAAGAAGAAGAAACTAAACAACATCAGAACCTCACAGTCGCAGCGGAATAAAATATAATATATAGAACAGAACTTTACACAAATCAAAACTATATCTGTTTATATACAATACATCATCATCAGAGTATATCAATACAACCAACCATAGCCAGTCAAACAATCTCAACAATCACAGCAGCGGAATAATACAAGTACGAGAAATACGTCTCGGACTCCAGCTCCTCTCCTGAGCTCCATAGCAACCTATCCTGAAATATACTCGGTCTGACCCGAGCATTATAATAAAATAACACCCGAGTCAGTCTGGAATACCAGCGCATCATAAATACATCCAAACTGATTATTAAAGTTCAAAAATCTTTTGAAACAAAAGCATCTCGTAAGACCACGCCACAAATAAACATGTCGGGTTTTTACCTTACGATAGCTAAAACACTTTTTATAAAAATCCTCTGATATTATAATAGTGTCTATTTACAAATACTTATTAAAATAGCTGAAATTGTTACATGATTAAATTCCAGCATACTAGGTATACAAACAAAACTCGTACAAGGCACGTAGGGAAAATGGATTTCCAACGAATGACTAGGCACTGGGGTACCACCTGTCACAGTACGTGGCCTAGATCACAGTACCGAGGAGTACGCCCGCTCCCCTGCAACACAAGACCGGAATCATCCCTTACTGGATAATTCCAAGTAAAATCACCCCACGGTTGTGATCAGCAACCGCACCACTAAGCCGAAATAAAAGGGACATCTAGACAGGGATGACCTTACTCTCAAGTGGGGGCTACCCACGAAGCCTTGCTGCATAACCCCTGATTTTCAGTCATTCCCGGTTGATGAGGCTCGAGGCTAAACGATACCTTTATAGCACAAATCCCTTAGAATGCCCATCGTCCACCTGACGATGTCACGAAAGCATTCGTCCATATAAGTCCGTCCCGGGTCCGAACGGAACCGAAGGCACTACTCCTACTACATCCATTTTGGAAATATCCTCAGGATTAGTAGCGACTAGCCCTTGCACTTCACTGCTCCATCTTCGACTCCGAAATCGTTTTCGCGAAACGTACAAACCGGATCGAAGTGGTTTTCGAGTCTCCAGACCTAGAATCCCGGTATACGGAAACTCGATCCCGGTCTCTTCGAAACGATCGCGCATTTGGCCAATATTGATAGTCGGTGATTTAACTATCAATTCACATTCACAAGCATCCATAAGCATCCATCACACAATAAATAATATCACACATTATTTATTCTTTCCCTTTAATATCTTTAAAAGATATATTTCACATTTCAAAACTCATTTGAGAACAATTTTCCACTCTTCCTTTACAAGGTAAATCTTTTACCCTTTATTCCCATCGGAAATAACCAAGTATAAAACAATTTGCATTTAAAACAGTTAAAAATACTTTATACTGAAATATACTTTAAAATATGAAAATTTCTTCTATTTATTTACTCAAAATATAAATTTAACATATGTGAAGAAAACTAGTTATTAACACATAAACTTTGATTTAAAAATAAGGGTTTTAGTTTCACTAAATTCAAAATAACATTATAAGAAGAAAAGTGCTAATTTTAACAACTTAAGCTAAAACCAACCTTTAAATAAATCCATTTGTAAAAATAATTGCTAATATACTCCCAAATTATTACGGTATTAAAAATTATTAATTTATTTCTTTAAAAATAACGATTTCTTAAAAATACTTTTAAAACGATTTAAAACTTAACCTTAGTTAAATAAAATCTTTTATAAAACATTTACTTGGTTTTCCCAGGGAAACACTTTCCCGTTTCTAAACATTCCAAAGTACTCTTTAATATAAATCCACTGATTTATTTCAAGTCAATTATGTTTTACAACATAAATCCCAAATCCCATATTTAACTATGACTTCATCCGAAGTTCATACCCAATTTCCCATATCCGGAAATTCATTTTTAAATCATAGTTTAAAACATTTTAAATTAAACATTTTTGGTGAATTTCCAATGGAAGCCAAATTTCCAATTCACTTAATTAAATTCCAATGAAATACGGCATTTCAAAACATTCGATTTTTCATTTGAACTTGTTAATTTATAGTTGAAAACTCCATTTAACATATTTTTAATTTTCGGATAACATTAGCCATTATTAAAATAAACATCGTTATTTTAAACAATTTATAATTTCATAAATTAATCTCCAGAAAATTATACTTCCCATTACCCATTTTATAAACTTCCCATTATATTCAAAATCCCAATTTGACCCAATTTACATTTTTCTTTTCAAATCCGATTTCAAATTTTATTCTTTGAAATTCTAAATTTAACAATTCATTTTATTTCGTAAAAACACAATTTAGCCATTTATAATTTAATTCTGTGATTACAATTTATACCACAATGTCACAGAACAACTAAATTTCCAGATTTATCAATCACATCATATAAACAGGTATCACTATCAATTATAAAATAATTGCTAAATTGTGAGGAATCCAGTTGGATCCCTCCAACCTGTTTCTCCCTGCATCACAGATATTAGCACATCGCAATATAAATATCAACCAGACTGATAATCACAGATATAATCAACCATTCACATAGATATTTAAATATTAACTATTTATAATGTCTAGCATCCAGATGTGAGTGAGAATAACTCACTTTGAGTTTCGGCGAGCGTTCGAAATTCAAATTAAACCGAACGGTGTCCGATTTAACCCAAATTTCTACTTGCCCGGAATGACTCCGGATCTGCACCATCGCGTAGTGCTCCTCCCTGCGATTCCAATGGTTCCAGTTTCGTAAAAATCTGAATACGTATGAATGAGTTACATCATTTTAAACTTTTGATTTTAAATTTATAAAATTTTCAAAACAAATTTCTTTAAAAAAAAAAAACAAATACCAGAATAATCTCAGCCGCACCCCACTCACTCACGCGATCCTCTCCTTCCCGTTATCCTTCACGCACGCTACAGGTAAAACGAAGACAAACAAACCCATCAACGCCTAGCTAGGGTTTCGAACCGCTCCACCCACGGTCGCCTACACCCTGATCAGACCCCACCTACATGCGCGCCGCCTCAAGCACGACCCACTGCCAGAACGCGCCACCACCCGGTGGTCCCATTCGCACGCAACCACCCTCCAAACGCGCGACGAACGCGGTATCCCCACGCCCTCCACACTGCACGAAAAACGATCCTAACCGTTCAACTCGAAGAGCTCGCTACCCCCTTCACTTCTCCAGTTAATAACTTTCGAAATCGAAGCTTAGATCGAGAGGATTTGGAGGAAGAAAACGGGTTGATTTCGACCATTAATTGTTTGAAGTGGCGGCCCGTTTCTTTTGCTAGGGTTTAGGAGAGGAAAAGATTATATATATAATTGTTTTAATATTATTAAACTAATATAATCTCTCAATTTAACCGTTAAGCAAACGACCTCCAATTCTCACGTTCCGACAGGCTATTCTAGGTTTATTTCGCGTTCCGGACACAATGGAACAGGTTTCGTTAGCAAATTTGATCGTATGCGCGAGATACGAAATTAAACGATCAATTTAAAATTAAATCGGTTAAATCGATTTCGATGCGTTTCGAGCTGCCACGGTCAAACGACAACTCCGATTGCTACGAAAATTGAAATCCGATAATAACTAACTATTGCGGATCCAATGGAACTGGTTTCGTCGAATTCCGAGACTGTGCCCCGGAAGGCTATTTTAACTCGTCTATTAAATCAGGCGATTTTCTGAAATCGTCGAAAACGCTTCAAATTTCACTTTTAAAATTTTCTTAACTTAATAATAAATCATATAAAATGTATAACCACATTTAAAATCATTCTGGTTCAATCCAGATCAAAATCTGATTGTATTGCATTTTAATAATATTAAATTCATTTTTATATTAATATAAAATCCCAAATAATAATTTATTCACTTTAAAATTCATCTAAAATTCCAACAATATTATTTATAACCAATTGAACTTAAAATACATTTAAACACCATTTTTATCACTATTTACATTCAGATTTACCCTTATCTCAATTCCGAATATTTAATTTATTATTTCCCCACTATTCAAATTCAACCAGGATTGCTATAATTAAAAATTATAGCTTATTTTATTGAATGAACCCGAATCCATTCATTCCAACATCAATTAAGAATCCACATTAACATTTAAAATGAATTAAATGTTCAAATTCAATGACTTAAAAATACGGGATGTTACATTAAATAACAACTGATATATAGACTGACAGATGTAAGATATAAATATATTCAAAATATATACTCACCGACCTTATATACATTACACAGATATATATATATATATATATCTGACTTATACCCTGTACATGAACTACCTATAAAGCGACATTTCAAATTTTTCATGTATATAATTTACCAACTTTCACATCAATATATATATATATAACTAATAAATCAGACATACGTATATACATAAATGAAAAATTCGTATACTTTTGGAACATATCAACATAACATAGTTTTAGAGCATATTATATTTATAACCTTAAACATGATATATACAAACGATACAACATCAATATACTATTGTGAGCATGAACATTTCTGTAAATATATATATAAGAATTTAAGCAAAACAATTGCAGTTAACTTAGATTCCAAATCAAAACAGGTTATGAAGAAAACAACTTGAAAGAAAAAAAATTTTATATATGGCAATCAGTTTTAAAACCCAACAACTTATGACTTGAAATATATATATTATAAACATATATAGACAGTCATAAATCAATATACCTATCCTACAAAATTTAGTACTAAAGAAAATGCAAATGATGTCTGTACAAAATATATATATGACTCTTAATATAAAAATCATAAGCATATATATATATATATATATATATATATATTGATCATATAGCTTACATTACTTCCTACAGATCACTGTAATACCATAAACTTAACATTTTAACCACATTAAAATATACTTTATATATACGAACAGAACTCGTACTATATATAACTCAAATAACCAGATAGATTTCAGGCTTTACCTTATAATACACATATATAGCTAGCATAGGCATTATAATCAAATATAGCTTGCGCTACATACAAATTCATATTTACACATATAAACTGCAATATGGACCACTACATATTATAATTTGGTATACTCTATAACAGATTCCATTATAAAGCATAAAATATATATATATAAAATACTATATCTCGCCAAGTATATTCTAAAATATAGTATATAAAGTGACTATAAACAACATCCAACAATTAGATATATACATGACCTACAAATACAGTAGATAAAATCAACAATATAACATATACAGCCATATAAAGTTTAACTTAATAAATCATATATTTAAAAATATATATATATATATACCTCACAATTTCACGGCTAGTGTCTAAGCACGCTGCCAACCATCAACGAGGAGCAGTGAGAAGGGACGGAAGGCCAGATCGGCTCGGTAATGAAGGCCACAGCTCGGGTTCGAGATGGAAGGCTACTCAGAGTTGGCTTGCTGGCCAATGGATCTGGTCCGAGGCGAGCAAAGCTGGACATAAAAAAATCAGGGTGGAGGAAGGTCGATGATTGCCTGGTGGAGAAGGTTCGAAATGAAAGGGAGAGGTGATGGGATTCATGCGTGGAAACTGATTTGGTAAAGGGAAGAATGCAGAAGCTTCATGCAATATGACATATAAATGAACAGTTTTTTTATTTAATTAGTGACACAAAAGCTAGAGCACGAAGCAGCATAATTAAATATACCGACAGGAATTACAAAAGTCAAAATTTAATTCAGAGAAAAACAAAGAGGTAAGTGACCATTTAGCTGTAAAACATGGATAATGAATGGACAAAGAATTAAAAAAGGGTAAAACAATACCAATACGGTAAACCGTTTCACATATTCCATTGTGCATCGGACGTCAAAGCACAAAATCGAATATATCACAGAGATCAGTACAACTAGACGATCAAAACGATGTACATATATCAGTGATGGGACCATCCAGTCAACAGTCGATATTCGGTACCGATAATGCTGCAAATTTGCCAGAAATAAGATAAACGGGGCAACAGCAGTCCAAATTCTGAGAAACGAAATATGACGTCTCACTCAGAAAATGATTTACAGATTTTCTACAGAAAAATATTCAGGTTTGGAAAACATTTTATTGACATCAAATATCAACTGATTTAAATTTAAATAGAATTACACAATAAAATAAACTTGCATATTATCTGATGAAAATTTAACAGTTGCTATTTTTAATAAGACGTATTCCAAATAATAAATTTTTATTTCAAAATTTTATTGTTTTAAAATTTCACAAAAATTCAATTAATTAAATAAATAAAACCACTGAAATTTACGGGTCGTCTCTCCCCCACTCAAAACTTTTCATCCCTGAAAAGGAAGGAGGTAGGAGAGTAGAAGTAACCAAAAAAAATAGATTAAAAGACAAGATAAAACAATTAATTTAAACCATATAATTTCAAATTAAACTAATTAATATTTATCAATTTGGTTAAATCCACTGAGTTTACTTAAGTTAAATCAATCCATCTATTTCTAAATTCACTATCTTATTGTCTAGTCATCCTCAATTAACAATTTCAATCATCAATTATTATACTCATATTTTATTCAACAAATTTAATTATTTGATTCCAAATTATTATTAAGTTTATTTCACTTAATATATCTTATTACATATATTTAAACCATATAAATTAATTTAACCCATATAAATTTCAATTTAAATTAATTTATATTCAATAATTGATTTTAAATTCAAGGTATTTCCATAAGTTGATCTAGTTTCAATTTATTAATTCCTTCAAAACAAATTTATTTGTCTCATCTATTATTCAATTAACTTATTATTCTATTTATCTTTAATAACATTTTTTTTGTAATTAAAATTTAAGTGTATAACATTTATTATAACCACTCAAATTTTATTTATAAAATCATTTTATATTGTATATTATCCAATTACATTTTTAACTTCTAAAAATTTAGGTATGTTATATTGAGATGTAATTGAGTATTATACAACTAAGATTTTTCAATTCAGTTATTCCCAGTTAAATATTTATCTAAGAATTTTGACTTTAGTTTATAATTGAAATCATCTTTAAACCTAAAATTTAAGAATTTAAATCTTCGATTTACTTCAAACAATTTAGAGATAAATAAATATATATATATATATCAAATCAAATTAAATTTTAAAATAAGATACCTATATATATATATAAATCAAATTATACTGAAGAAATACAAATCAAAATATATTTTTTTTCAAAACAAAACCGTAGCAAAGCTACAAAATGGTCTCTCCACTTCGAAACTCGAAAATGAATGTCGATGATGCGGCCGCCATCACCGAAATTATTTTCCAGCGACAAAGAGGAGAGCACTGATTTCAACATTTAAAAATTCTTTGGAAGCAATTTCTATTCGAAATTACTTTAAATAATATGCACTTTAAAACCAAAGTTTGATATCACCGGAAATTAAATTCTCAAATTCCTGATTTAAATTCATTCCAAATCAAATTATAAACCATGTTTATAAATTCATTTATAGAACAATAAATGATAATCAATTATTATCATTTCAAACAACCAATTTAATTAACTTATTAAATTCCAGAAAATTTTACTTATATTTTAACAATATAATCAAACAAATTTATTTCATTTACCCAATTTGAAAATAATATTATGTCAGTTTGCTCTGTTCAAGTGTTTTGGAATTCCTAACGATAGCGTTGATCAGACAAACCGATCGAAAACCCAAATCAACATCAACAACTAAAACAACACACTATGAAACATTTTAATATTAATTACAAATACACTCACTCACTCGATGATACAAGAATAGATTCCAAAACAAGGATAGAGATTCAAATTTGATGGACTCAAATCAAAGAGGGTTTTGATTCGAAGACAGGTTGAAACAAAGATAAGATAATTAAATAACAAAATAGGGAGATGGATAAGTTTATATAAATCATGGACAACCTTAACCAGGTCGACCGTGACATCAAGAATAAGATCGAGGTAGAATTCCAAAGCAAATCGACATTCGATCGCAAGAGATAGAATTCGGGTATAGCAAAAGATAGCAGCATCATAAACCGAGGATACAGAAATCTCTGGTGAATCAATACCGATTGTAAAGGAGTTTCACCCCTTTACAAATCATTCAGAGATTGACGAGACCGCCCATTTATTATAGAGATCATTCGAAGTGGAGTTATGGGATACTCCAGAATCAAGAAGACGCGAATAGGGGAGACATGGATAGATTTTGGAACCGAGGGGAACGTTCCAAAATCCAAAGGAAACGGAGTCAAAGAGGAAGAGATTCAAGCTCGAACGAAAGTGATTCTATAAATAAATTTACCACATATGCTAAGTTTGCCAAGAACCTCGCTCTGATACCCCATGTAACATCCCGATATTTTCAACCATTCGCATCCATACATGTCGGATTTGAATTGCTCAAAATATCAGATTGTTAATTTAAATTTGGCAAAACTCAACATATACAGTAAATAAATAATCACATAATCATAGACACAAAGTAATATAATAATAATGCAGTGAAAACAAAAGTATAGTAGTTCATGATGCTACCAAATATATATAACAGAGTTAAACAAGATACAACAGAAGTCACGAGTACATAGATGTCTCAATACAATAGTCAAATACAAGATCTGCATACAACACTTAACTCAACTGAATAACTGAAAGATGGATAGATAGCTAGATCTCCAAGCGAAGCTCCAACTCCAAAGGTGAGTCTCAAATGCTGTATCACTCAGTCTGACCCGAGCGTAAAGCAAAACACAAAACACTCGAGTCAAGATTAACATTCTTATATCAATAAATCCAACTCAAGTGAAATAACAACCGAAATACAAGTAACTTAAAGGATGTTTGGGATAACCATCCTCTAAGGATCCGTTAAACTATCTACTATGTAGTAATAGCTATTATAATAATGTCTAATATAAAATAAACCTACTTTTTAATAGCGTCAAGGGGTTACCCATATAGCCCTTAACACGTACTAGTCCCAGTAGTCTATCCAGTATTAGCATACTCCCAGATCGGGGGCTACCCTCAATACTCCACAGGCTACGGCACAAATCCAAACTCGTAGTAAAGCTCGATATGGTAGGTGACGCGGCACAACTAGGCAACGCTAGGGTAGATATACCAATTACGCATCCAAGTTGGTGGAAACGCATAGCATCTACTACCGCCCATGTAACGACCCAGAATTTCCGTCATTTGAAATTTGTATATTTAGTTAATTTTAAATATTAATAAGTAAGGTTTGGAAGTCGAATTGATTTAATTTCGATATAGCGATTTAATTGGACGATTAAATTATTAATTTAATACTTGATATTGGGTAAATAATTGAAATCTGAATTAAATGTGATTAAAAATGATTTATAAAATTTTATTAAGTTATATTGAAGTTAGAATGATGTTTGTAAACTTTTAAAATCAAATTAAAAGTTAATTTGTGAAAATTGAATATTTTAATATTTAATTGACGAGTAAAAATGACCATTTTTCAAACAGTCTCGGATTTCGACGAAACCTATTTCATCAGGTCCGTGATGTGATATTATTTTAAGATTTCCATTTTCGTAGCAATCGGAGTTGTCGTTTTTCCGGGGCAAGCCAAAACGCATCGAAATCGGTTTAAATCGATTTGATATAAATTTGATCGTTTAATTTCGTAACTCTCACATACGATCCAATTAGCTCCTGAAACACATTCCATTATGTTCGGAATGTGGGGTAAACCTTTGAAATGCCAGCCGGCACGTTTGATTTCGAGTTCAAAAATTTTGGAGATGAATAGTGTTTCGATATTTTCTATAAAAGGACTTGTCTTTCTTCATTTGTACACAAGCCCTACTAGGGTTACAGCCGCCATTTGCTAAAACAATGGCCGAAAACACATCACATTCTTCTTCATTTTCCTCCCAATCCATAAATCAATTCGAGAAATTTTTTTCTTGCAATATTGTAGAGCGCGATGGGAGCTACGAGATCAACGGTTGTGATCGGATTTGGGGCGACGAGGTGGGAGCTAGGGGGCGCGTTTGCCTAGTATTTTGGCACGTTTTTCTAGAGGAGATGGTGGCCGAGCATGCCGTGCTCATTGGCGGTGGGGGAGTCAAGTGTGGGCTACACGTTGGCATCATCTGATCGACGTATATGATAGTGTGGTGGTGGCGAAAAATTCGAGCAAGAGGTGGCCAAAATGGGTTTCGTTCGCGTGATTTGCCTGGGTAGTTTCACGATGGGAAGATGATGAGATTAGCGGGCAGATCTGAGGCAAGGGATTGAACGGTGATGATTGTGTATGGGTTTGAAAATAATTTATAAATTGTAAATTGATTTATAATAAAATCATATAACTTTAAAACTTCTTGTCTCTTACATACATTATCATAATTCGACGATTTTGGTGGCGCCGGAATCGCAGCTGTAATATCCCGGAAATTTGGGGCAATATCAATTTAATAATCTGTTTAAATAATTAAATTGATTGATAATTTTTGATAATAAATATTTAAATTGGTTTAATAATCTAATTGAATAAATATTTAATTAATGAATTTATCTTTTAAAAAACTAATAAAATGATTTCTATTTATAATATATATATATATATATTTGTATATATTGTAGATAGATAAGCTTGGGTTTGTAATTTAAATAATTATATGGTTTTAAATAAGATTGTTATTTCAAATTTGAATGTGTTGTTTTAAATTGACTTTAAATTGGAGTTATAATGTAAATTCAAAAGATAAGATTTAATAAAGGTTTTAATTTGTTTTCTTTTAAAAAAAAAAATTAAATAAATAATTAAACTAAATTGGTTTAAAATAAGCTTTCTTTTTAAATATCTTTTGAACTAAAAATAGTTTACAAATAAATAAAACATGACTTTATATAAATCCATATTTCATAATTAATAAAAATATAAATACTTTTTCAAAGGGTAATTGGTTTTATAATATTTTCTCTAAAATTAGTTTATATATACATATACTAAGATAAATGTTATTAATTAATAAAGTAAGTATGAAAAGTTTTATATTAACATTTAAATTAAATAAAAATTTATTTAATTACTTAGGACATGTGTTAACATCTTAACACATGGTAATAACAAGTGTAAGCTTGATAATCAATCTAATAACAAGTGGCAATTCTTTCTCTTTGTCAATTAAATTTTATAAATAAGTAATTAGAGAAACCTGGCTTCTATTTTCTTTCCCGTTCAAAAATTCTCTGTACAAATCTTTTTCTGTCAAAAACTTTTTCTTCTTTCTAAAAATCTGAAATCAAATTCAAAAGAAATTAAACTATTCCAACCTGCAACTAAAATGAAGTTCAACTACAATTCAAGTAGCAGTTTCAAATTCAACTAAATAATCAAGCAAAAGCAGTTTCATCATCAAAGAATTCGAATTGAATGCAAAGCTGATCCAGATCAAAATTCAAACTGCAGTTCATAAATGAAGTGCCTCTGTCCTCTGTTAAATTCCTGGTGAGTAAATGAAATTTTAAAAACAGTTTTAATCCTGGATTTGTACGTTATTCTTGTGATGAAATCATGATGATGTGTCTGAATTCTTAGATTTAATTGATGTATGTTGGTGATTGAGTGAATGATGATATTGAGATGCCTGTATATGCTCTGTATATTTATGACAGTTTCATTTGCCATAGTAAATTCAATAACTAGATTTTTAATTCGAATTGGCCTTTGATTTGTAAATAGAAGTTGTTTGTAATCATATAACTTTTCATCTAAAAATGATATAAGTTTTTAAAATGAAATATTTGTTTAGAAATTTCAGAATTACAGTAAAAAAAATCAAATTGGGTCAAAAATTTGAGAATTTAATCTTTAAGTTTTGTTTGCATGATTGGAATAGCATCAGGAAATCATGATTTTTAATACTTGTACCATGATTTTTAGTTGGGTAATTAGTGAGAATTCCCGAGTTTTCTGTTTTGGACATTTTGGCCGATTCATGGCGAACGGCGGCGATCTGGGCAACGTGGTTGAGCACGAAGATCATGGGAAAGACAAGGATCATGGGAAAAATAACTAGGGAATTTATTGATGAGTGGGTTGGCTGGAATTTGACGAAGTAGGGTTTTACATCCTGATTTTTGTCAACGTTGTTCATCTTGACTTCGCGGAGTCGAGGCGCTATCGGAGGCGATCGCGTGTTGATGGAGGGTGGCGTGGTGATGCTGCGGTGCTATGGACGAGATGTCGTGGGTTCCAGTGACGTGATCGTCGGCGACGAAGTGATCTTCCGATGGGGAATGGGTTCCAGTTTTTGATCGAGATGGTTCGTTTTCGATTCGTATAGGTTATGGATGATCTGGGGTCGCGTATGGATTCGCGAGGCTGAAGGTGATTGTCGAGGAGCGTCGCGGTGATCTACGGTGGTCGGAGACGATTGTGCAAGTGCACCACGTGCACGTGAACGTTGGATTGCCTGGGATTGTTTGGTTTGGGGAAGAAGGGGGAACTCGGGTTTAGTTTCATGATTTTTGAGTGATGACTCGAAGCGGTGAGTACGCGGGGTTATACGTGAGTGTGCTCGAGTGAAATTCGATGTTGTATCGGGTTGTTTTGCAGTTCGACTCGAAGCAAGGGGCGATGGCAGAAGTCACGGGGTAGACTCGGGAAAGAATGTAGTTTGCTCGGGTTTTTGATTCGCTGGAGCTCGGGTTTTAGTGCTTAGATCCAGTGTAAAAGGAAGTGAATATAATAAGTTTTAAAGTTTAAATGACTTAGTTTTCTAAAGAAATGTTACTAAGTTCTAAAAAGTATATTTTGAATAAATATGATTTCAAAACAAAAGTAAATCTAGTTTTAAATATATTTACTAGTTTTTAAGGGAAATAAAAAGGAAGTTTCGAATATATTTTAAGGAAGTTGAGTTTTAAAGGAGATTTTAAGCATATTGAAATTCAGTGTTTTAAATTGTTTTGTTTAAAAGTAAATTATATTTCAAAATTGATTTCTAAATTTGGTTTTAATGAAGTAAACGATTTGAATAAGTATTTAAAATAAATACAAGTATTCTTAATTAATTTAGTTGAGATTAATTAAGAATAGTAAATTAATAAAATAAATTAAAGTTAATTACTTATGTGTAATTAAGGATAATTACATAATAAAGTAATTAGTGGGAATAAATGTAATTAAGAAATAAATGAATAATTGATTGAAGTTAATTAATTTGATATGAACTTAAGAATACTTAATTAAAATATGATTTGTTAATAAGTAAAGAGATTAATTAAGATAAATGGTTTTCTTATTTAATTAAGGATTTTGAAATATAAGATATTAATTAATTAATTGTTTAATTAATTTTAAATAATTAGTTAATTGTTTATTTAATTTTAAATAATCACTTAATTATGAATTAATTAAGTGTAATATATTAATGAAGTAATTAATTCTTAATTACTAAATGTAATTAAGAAAAGAGAAATTACTTATGGAAGTAATTTAATGAAAGTGATTTAAAAAGGGTTAATCACTTGATGTTATTAATTAAAGGATAATTAATATAATGGATTTAAAGTTAATTAATTAAAGAGAGTAATTAATTAAGGTGTAATTAGGGATCATTAGTTTATAATTAATGATGTAATTAAGAATTGATTAATTAAGATTAATTAATCAAATGATAAGTTGTAACGACCCCGAAATTTAAATTTATTTAAATTAATAATTAAATGAATTTTTAGATTAAATTGAGTAATTAAATAAATTTTTGATAAAAATTTGTAAGTTTAATTAGGAAAATTTGAGCGAGTTTCCCCGATGTCCAAGTATATTTGTATAAATCGTTTAAAAATTTAAATTATTGTATATATGAGAATATATATCTGTATTTGAGCATATATGAGCAAATTTGAAATAATATATGTGTATATTGAATTCGAGTTTAACTCTAAGTTTAAATGGTTTAATAATAATTAATTTATAATAATAGATATTAAGTTATAAATAGAATCGAAAATATATAAGATAAATTATATAGTATAAAATAGAAACTTATTTACATTATAAAGTAAACACAATTAGACGAATTCCAACAACATATTAAAATAGAAGTTTAATTTTAGTTTAAAGTAATGAGATAAAGTAAATCTTAATAAAAACAATAAAAATAAGAAAACCAAACTCTTTCAATTAGCTGTACTAACAACATGAATAAGGAATGTATATGTATTGTCATACAAGACAGTTGTATGTAAGATAAACTAAATATTTTTTTAAAGTAAAGAAAAATACAAAGTAATAAGATAGTAATATATTTTCCTGTACAAGCAAGCTAAGCAAGTAAAATATGAAACAAGTTAGTATGCAGGCAAGCTAAAGTATTCGAAGCTAGGCAAGATAACAAATTACAAGTGTGCAGGCTGAAGCAATAAAACAAGGCGAATAACAAAAGTAAAACCAACACTTAGAAATTTTGTACAGGCAACAAAATTTAAAAACTAAAGTAAATATACAACATGTTTTGGCTTGTAAAACAAGATACAAGCAAAGTAGAAATATCTATGACATATGTAGTATAAAATAATCAAAATGGGAGACATAAGTACAATACCATTTAATGCTTCATATCTCAATAGCATACCAAAGTCTATTCGAACTGGTTCCAAAATCATTTCAGCCTCCTATTCTAAAAGAAAATATAGTAAACCATTTCTTTTGCAAACTAAAACAACAATTTCAAAACAACAAAAGGGAAGGTGATGGAAAGATCAAGCAAAGCCTGCTCAGTTTTCAAGATGTAAACTGTTTCAAGGCAAGGCTCTGTTCTTCCTTTCTAAAGAAGGTGAGCAACTTTTGTTTTAAAACTTAAAAGTTTGAATCTGCTGAATACTTACATGTGAGTAACTACACCTTTACATCTTTAAGTAGGATTTATGTGGATATAGATAAGTAAGTGGTATATTTATATGTGAAATATCTGTGAATGTTTGGATAAAAGTGTGCATGCCTGCTTCAAATAAGAAAAATATAAATATAAGTATATATACCTCTGTTCTCTGTTTTTTTTAGGAACCAGTTTGCAAACAAAATCCTTATCCTTTGATCTAAGCTCTGTTAGAACGTAGAATATAAACAAATATTGGTTGTTTGATTATGAAGTAAGTTCTAAAATTTAATTCAAGTTAAAATAACCTGTTAAAATTTCTGGAACTTTGTTTACAGGCAATCAAGTACTAATTTGATAAATTTGAGTGTTACTAAAAGCTAATTCAAGTTTATATCTTGAATGCTTACTGTAATATATGATTTTTAAAACAAAAACGAGGATTTTTAGTTTATTATTCTTAGAGAAATTCGTATATGAACAAAAATTGCATTTTTACGAATATCTGACGATCGAATCAAAAATAAATGTTGAGATTTGTTCTGAAGCAAGCTTGATGATCTACGAAGATGGGAAAAATGTTAAAAGAATTTTCTATTGCGTGAGTTAAGGGGACGAGTTAGATTTAGGGTTTGAGTTCCTGTTTTTGTTCATAACTGTAAAGTGTCGAGTTCGTCTTCACAACGAGATCGAGTTGTTCGAGGTTGAGGGGGAGGTTAGCGTAGGTCGTGGACGTGACGTGGCCAAGGTCGCAGAGTCCCTGATGGTAAATGGAGCGGCGGCGAGGCGTTTCGGTTGGATGGGTCGACTGTAGTTTTCTATAGAACTGCTAAATTTTGATTTCGAACAAGTATTGTCGATTCGAGTTCGATTTTCGTATCTACACGTGATTCGCGACTTGCCGGAAGTATCGTCGATCGTCGAAGCGCCGTTGAAGGCCCGTGCACGTGTACGTGTGCACCTGAGTATCTGATACGATTTGGGGAAGACGAAGTCGCGTGAGTGTTCGAGAATTCGTGGAGTCGACTCGAAGCGTGGTAGGGGGTTTTGGGGGTATAACTCGGGTATGTACTCGAGTGATTTACAGGAGATAAGCTCTGTTTTTAAACTTAAATTTTTAACTACGTTATCTGGAAATAGGGAGTAGCAGGGTAGTCTCGGGGAAGGCTCGAGCAGATCTTCGGTTTGACCCAAAATAAGTCTGACCAGATTTAAAAAGTCTTTATAAAGCAATTTTTTAAATTTAAATTAGTTTTAAAACTACTGGATTATGTTTAGTAATTAGGTAGTTTTGTTAACCTTAATTTATCAAGTTAATGATATCACTTTTTACTCAATTATTGATTTAATTAGGTAAAGTTAATTATAAGGTTATAATGATTTTAAATGTAAATGGTAATTAGTGTATTTACAAGATAATGTAGCTTAAGTTAAAAGGAGTTTTATTATCTTGGAAATTACTTAAGTTAATTAGGAAATTAAGTATAATTGGTTGATTTAAATTTATTAAAGATAAAGGTTAATTAAATGGTTAATTTAAGAATAATTAAGTAATGTAATAAATTAATTGTTATAATTGATTAACTAATAAATTAGAGATTAATAAATTGAAAATTTATTAATTAAGAAAATTTAAGGTTAATTAATTTGTAATTAAGAAGTACTTAGTGAAATTGAGTGTATTGCTTAATAACTTGGTTTTATTAATTAATTAATGAATAAGAAATGATTGATCTATAGAGATTAATTAAGGATTAAGTGATTTGTTATCAAGTTTATTAATTGATAATTAAGGTTTATTAATTAATAATTAAAGATCAACTAATTCATGAATTAAGATCTGATTAGTTAATAATTAAGAGTTAACTAATGAATTTGAAAGAAGATTTATTCAAATAATTTGTAATTAAATTACAATAATTAACCTGGATTAATAAATTGATACATCTGATTTAAATTAATCAGTTGATTCATAAATTCACTTGTGAATATTTAGATTCTATTGGATGATTTGAATTATTTGATATTCCTGATATATGATGCTTTGTGATATACCCTGATTTATGTTGTGATCTGTAGTTTCTTTATCTGTGATATTTATACATCTGTGATCTGTGAATGAAAAGATAAGCGTTATAGTTTATATCGCTTATCAAATATATCCTGTATTTTGATCTGTGATGATTGATGTTGCACTATTGTGTGTAAAACCCCTGGACTACACCATACACACACAAATATGGATTTCACGTGGAAATCGGTTAAGTCACAGATAATTTAAATCTGATGTTTTTAAAAAAAAATTGAAATTTTAATTTCAATTGATTTTGAAATTGGAAATTTGGGGTTTACAATGAAAAGCTTTTGAAACGGGATTTCAAATATAAAAGTTATTTTGAATAACTTAAACGAGTTTTGAAAATTTAAATAATAAGATTTAAATTTGAATTCAAATTTGAAATTGAATCCTATGATTGACACTAGGGATTAAAAAAAAATGTTATAAATGTGTTTATATGAAGTTAAATCATTTAAAAGTATAATTTTGAGAATTTGAATTTAACCCAAGGATTTCAACTCGTATTAATGAATCAGATTTCCAAAATGAAAACTGTTGTTTTAAAAGGAATAAAAGCTTTCAGATAAGAAATGAAATTCCAGTTTAATTAAAGGAATTTCAAGATTGAATTGGAATTATTTTTTCCAAGTTATGAATGAACTGTTTTAAAAAGCTATGAATTAAATCTGTTATCTTAACAGATTTAAAATGATGTTTGTTTAAACCATTTGAAATGGAATTGTTTTGAAAGCTATCAGTTAAATCTTTGATTCAAAGATTTAACGAGTTAAACTGAAATGGAAATTGATTTGGAAAATCTATGAATGAATCTTTGTGAAATTAAGTGAACTTTGTGAATTGAATCTTTTTGTTTAAAAGATTAAAATGATAATTGGTTAAACCATTTGAAGAAAGATTTTTGGGTAATATGTTGTGACTTAATTGAAATCCCAATATCCATATGTTTTGAATATTGCGCTCACTATTCGGGTTAGCCGGGAAAGGACCTTTGGGTCGTATAACCCATTCCGAATAGTGATACGTCGTATATGGATGGCATTTGAAGACCGGTGTTGAAGACCGGATATTTTTCGAAAATGAAAGGACAACCTATCGAATGTCTCTGCACTGAGTTGCTCCGGTATAGAGATTTATATCACTCTTTTGTGATGGGAAGTCCGGACGTGATTGAAAATTATCCGGAATTGCAAGGGCTTCGTGAGAAGTGCCTTCGGTTCTGTTCGAACCCGGAACAGACTTATATGGATACATGTCTGACATTACACTTTGAGATATAAAGCCGATTTCTTTCAAATACATTTCTGTTTGGTGGCGGAGAATTTATTCTCTTAGCTTAACACCCTTCTCTGAGACGTACGAGCTCAGAGGTTATGTAGTTGAAATTTATCAGCGATATATCCCAATTTGGTAATGTGACATGCTGAGTGTTGCTGTGTGATGATCACTGTTTGATCATTTGCGATATGATCATTTATTTGATCTTATATCTTTGTGATCATAGGTTGATCATTTGTTTGACCCGAAGCATGGCTTTGTGATAAAGCGTAGCTTTGTGGACGAGACTTCGTTGAGCCTCACACCCCGGAAATGGTCAAAACAGGAAGGATGCGGCAAGGTTCTAGGGAGTAGCGCCCCTTAGTGTATGTCATTCCTTCTGGATAAAGGTGGTATCATGGTATGGAGCCCAGATACTTAACCTCTGTGGTTACTGCATTATTATTATTATGTGGTTGTTGGAAATCGAGGATCCTCGGGAAGATCGGTGACGATCGGGGGATGGCATACGCGTGTCAGTAGTTACCTATTTTTGCAGAGGTAACCCGGCCTTGTGTTGGCAGAGATCCGGTTAGGTTCTCGGGTCGTCTATTCCAGGGACGTACCCATCGTGGATAGGAAGTTCCTTTGCCTGACCATTTGTTGGAAATCCAAAGAAACAATACGAGCCTTGTACGGTATTAGTTGTAGAACCTGCCATTCACTTATGGTGGCGCCCCACTGTTTGGATGGTAGCTATAGTAGGCATAGTTCGAAATGTCTATGCTGGCTAAGATTTATATTCTACTTTCGAAATGTTTTCTACACTATGCACTAATAAGAATATCAAAAATGATTTGATTTTGCGTAGTAAGCATCTTTGACTATCATAAGGAGAAATCTCCTCCAAGTCTGCGTTTGCATTGTGTGTGTGGCGGGAGGCCTTATGGTAGTTTCATTTTCCAAAAGCATTGCGAATTGACTTTAAAACTCTTTGTTGTTTGTTTTAAAGATAAACTGTTTTTGTTGCTCACACCAGTCCCATGACTGATCCAGAGTTTATTGTTTCTTTTCTAAACTCTGGATGCTCAAAAATTTTTCTACACGAGCAGTCTAGAGTTTGGTTTTTCAGATAGTCAGATTTGTAGATTTATCTGGAGCTAGTTCAGTCTTTGGATATGGACTGCACTTGCTTATCTTTGTGCATCGTTATTGAGAGTTCCAGCTATTTCTGGATTGGCATTCTGAAGATGAAGATTATCCGCTGCTGATGTGATCTATTTTCTTTTCCGCTGCTATTTCTTGTATCATATCTCTGATTGTATATAGATATTCATTGTATCATCATTGTATCTGGATATTGTATCAGATGTTGTATATCTATATTCTTTTTATTCCGCTGTGTTATTTACTTAACTGTGTTATAAGCTCCGGCGACTCGGATTTGAACGATCGAATCTACGGCATTCGAATACGATGTAAAGTATGGATGTTGATTTTCGAACGCGAAAAATCCGTATCGTTACATTTGGTATCAGAGCTAAGGTTGAACTTTAGCTCAGGAGTGTAACACGTTAAGTAGCTCATTAGAGATAGAGTGAAGTAAACTCTAGAATGAGTAATCCTTAAGATATCTGTCCGTACGCCTCAGTAAATTCTCTTGCTATCACTGATAGTAAGTATGAGTGCAAGAAGAGGATGAGATAGGGGACAGAGGGAATACGACTAGAAATGGTCAATACTCTGTAACAATAGTGGAAACAAATTTTCTCTATCAATCTCTTTGTTTCAACATCTCTTCTAAATTCTTCGATAGTTTCTGGTAGATCCAGGAAGATTCGATACATCAATAAGGGACAATAAACTCCGGAAGGACCAAAATTTTTGTTTGGATGTATTGGTTGCCTTGTTTGTTTTGGTTGCTATGGTTGATAGATACTTAGTTCTGAACTAAAAGCTTTGAAATTGTATCCATATGTCTATCTATCTTTGGGTCCCGATATGTTCTACGAATGGTTAGTTATCATTTCAAACTGACCGATGCCACCGCATATTTCGTAGATCTGGATAACCCGAATATCTTGTGAAGTGTTAAACAGATTCGTTCTTGTATCTGTTATCGATATTCTGATCTGGTAAACCAAATGCAGCATAGATGTTCAGTTTGATTTGATGAAACATTCTTCATCTATCTTTGTATCTCCTTGGTAATTTCGAGGACGAAATTCTTTTAAGGGGGGAAATTTGTAACGACCCCGAAATTTAAATTTATTTAAATTAATAATTAAATGAATTTTTAGATTAAATTGAGTAATTAAATAAATTTTTGATAAAAATTTGTAAATTTAATTAGGAAAATTTGAGCGAGTTTCCCCGATGTCCAAGTATATTTGTATAAATCGTTTAAAAATTTAAATTATTGTATATATGAGAATATATATCTGTATTTGAGCATATATGAGCAAATTTGAAATAATATATGTGTATATTGAATTCGAGTTTAACTCTAAGTTTAAATGGTTTAATAATAATTAATTTATAATAATAGATATTAAGTTATAAATAGAATCGAAAATATATAAGATAAATTATATAGTATAAAATAGAAACTTATTTACATTATAAAGTAAACACAATTAGACGAATTCCAACAACATATTAAAATAGAAGTTTAATTTTAGTTTAAAGTAATGAGATAAAGTAAATCTTAATAAAAACAATAAAAATAAGAAAACCAAACTCTTTCAATTAGCTGTACTAACAACATGAATAAGGAATGTATATGTATTGTCATACAAGACAGTTGTATGTAAGATAAACTAAATATTTTTTTAAAGTAAAGAAAAATACAAAGTAATAAGATAGTAATATATTTTCCTGTACAAGCAAGCTAAGCAAGTAAAATATGAAACAAGTTAGTATGCAGGCAAGCTAAAGTATTCGAAGCTAGGCAAGATAACAAATTACAAGTGTGCAGGCTGAAGCAATAAAACAAGGCGAATAACAAAAGTAAAACCAACACTTAGAAATTTTGTACAGGCAACAAAATTTAAAAACTAAAGTAAATATACAACATGTTTTGGCTTGTAAAACAAGATACAAGAAAAGTAGAAATATCTATGACATATGTAGTATAAAATAATCAAAATGGGAGACATAAGTACAATACCATTTAATGCTTCATATCTCAATAGCATACCAAAGTCTATTCGAACTGGTTCCAAAATCATTTCAGCCTCCTATTCTAAAAGAAAATATAGTAAACCATTTCTTTTGCAAACTAAAACAACAATTTCAAAACAACAAAAGGGAAGGTGATGGAAAGATCAAGCAAAGCCTGCTCAGTTTTCAAGATGTAAACTGTTTCAAGGCAAGGCTCTGTTCTTCCTTTCTAAAGCAGGTGAGCAACTTTTGTTTTAAAACTTAAAAGTTTGAATCTGCTGAATACTTACATGTGAGTAACTACACCTTTACATCTTTAAGTAGGATTTATGTGGATATAGATAAGTAAGTGGTATATTTATATGTGAAATATCTGTGAATGTTTGGATAAAAGTGTGCATGCCTGCTTCAAATAAGAAAAATATAAATATAAGTATATATACCTCTGTTCTCTGTTTTTTTTAGGAACCAGTTTGCAAACAAAATCCTTATCCTTTGATCTAAGCTCTGTTAGAACGTAGAATATAAACAAATATTGGTTGTTTGATTATGAAGTAAGTTCTAAAATTTAATTCAAGTTAAAATAACCTGTTAAAATTTCTGGAACTTTGTTTACAGGCAATCAAGTACTAATTTGATAAATTTGAGTGTTACTAAAAGCTAATTCAAGTTTATATCTTGAATGCTTACTGTAATATATGATTTTTAAAACAAAAACGAGGATTTTTAGTTTATTATTCTTAGAGAAATTCGTATATGAACAAAAATTGCATTTTTACGAATATCTGACGATCGAATCAAAAATAAATGTTGAGATTTGTTCTGAAGCAAGCTTGATGATCTACGAAGATGGGAAAAATGTTAAAAGAATTTTCTATTGCGTGAGTTAAGGGGACGAGTTAGATTTAGGGTTTGAGTTCCTGTTTTTGTTCATAACTGTAAAGTGTCGAGTTCGTCTTCACAACGAGATCGAGTTGTTCGAGGTTGAGGGGGAGGTTAGCGTAGGTCGTGGACGTGACGTGGCCAAGGTCGCAGAGTCCCTGATGGTAAATGGAGCGGCGGCGAGGCGTTTCGGTTGGATGGGTCGACTGTAGTTTTCTATAGAACTGCTAAATTTTGATTTCGAACAAGTATTGTCGATTCGAGTTCGATTTTCGTATCTACACGTGATTCGCGACTTGCCGGAAGTATCGCCGATCGTCGAAGCGCCGTTGAAGGCCCGTGCACGTGTACGTGTGCACCTGAGTATCTGATACGATTTGGGGAAGACGAAGTCGCGTGAGTGTTCGAGAATTCGTGGAGTCGACTCGAAGCGTGGTAGGGGGTTTTGGGGGTATAACTCGGGTATGTACTCGAGTGATTTACAGGAGATAAGCTCTGTTTTTAAACTTAAATTTTTAACTACGTTATCTGGAAATAGGGAGTAGCAGGGTAGTCTCGGGGAAGGCTCGAGCAGATCTTCGGTTTGACCCAAAATAAGTCTGACCAGATTTAAAAAGTCTTTATAAAGCAATTTTTTAAATTTAAATTAGTTTTAAAACTACTGGATTATGTTTAGTAATTAGGTAGTTTTGTTAACCTTAATTTATCAAGTTAATGATATCACTTTTTACTCAATTATTGATTTAATTAGGTAAAGTTAATTATAAGGTTATAATGATTTTAAATGTAAATGGTAATTAGTGTATTTACAAGATAATGTAGCTTAAGTTAAAAGGAGTTTTATTATCTTGGAAATTACTTAAGTTAATTAGGAAATTAAGTATAATTGGTTGATTTAAATTTATTAAAGATAAAGGTTAATTAAATGGTTAATTTAAGAATAATTAAGTAATGTAATAAATTAATTGTTATAATTGATTAACTAATAAATTAGAGATTAATAAATTGAAAATTTATTAATTAAGAAAATTTAAGGTTAATTAATTTGTAATTAAGAAGTACTTAGTGAAATTGAGTGTATTGCTTAATAACTTGGTTTTATTAATTAATTAATGAATAAGAAATGATTGATCTATAGAGATTAATTAAGGATTAAGTGATTTGTTATCAAGTTTATTAATTGATAATTAAGGTTTATTAATTAATAATTAAAGATCAACTAATTCATGAATTAAGATCTGATTAGTTAATAATTAAGAGTTAACTAATGAATTTGAAAGAAGATTTATTCAAATAATTTGTAATTAAATTACAATAATTAACCTGGATTAATAAATTGATACATCTGATTTAAATTAATCAGTTGATTCATAAATTCACTTGTGAATATTTAGATTCTATTGGATGATTTGAATTATTTGATATTCCTGATATATGATGCTTTGTGATATACCCTGATTTATGTTGTGATCTGTAGTTTCTTTATCTGTGATATTTATACATCTGTGATCTGTGAATGAAAAGATAAGCGTTATAGTTTATATCGCTTATCAAATATATCCTGTATTTTGATCTGTGATGATTGATGTTGCACTATTGTGTGTAAAACCCCTGGACTACACCATACACACACAAATATGGATTTCACGTGGAAATCGGTTAAGTCACAGATAATTTAAATCTGATGTTTTTAAAAAAAAATTGAAATTTTAATTTCAATTGATTTTGAAATTGGAAATTTGGGGTTTACAATGAAAAGCTTTTGAAACGGGATTTCAAATATAAAAGTTATTTTGAATAACTTAAACGAGTTTTGAAAATTTAAATAATAAGATTTAAATTTGAATTCAAATTTGAAATTGAATCCTATGATTGACACTAGGGATTAAAAAAAAATGTTATAAATGTGTTTATATGAAGTTAAATCATTTAAAAGTATAATTTTGAGAATTTGAATTTAACCCAAGGATTTCAACTCGTATTAATGAATCAGATTTCCAAAATGAAAACTGTTGTTTTAAAAGGAATAAAAGCTTTCAGATAAGAAATGAAATTCCAGTTTAATTAAAGGAATTTCAAGATTGAATTGGAATTATTTTTTCCAAGTTATGAATGAACTGTTTTAAAAAGCTATGAATTAAATCTGTTATCTTAACAGATTTAAAATGATGTTTGTTTAAACCATTTGAAATGGAATTGTTTTGAAAGCTATCAGTTAAATCTTTGATTCAAAGATTTAACGAGTTAAACTGAAATGGAAATTGATTTGGAAAATCTATGAATGAATCTTTGTGAAATTAAGTGAACTTTGTGAATTGAATCTTTTTGTTTAAAAGATTAAAATGATAATTGGTTAAACCATTTGAAGAAAGATTTTTGGGTAATATGTTGTGACTTAATTGAAATCCCAATATCCATATGTTTTGAATATTGCGCTCACTATTCGGGTTAGCCGGGAAAGGACCTTTGGGTCGTATAACCCATTCCGAATAGTGATACGTCGTATATGGATGGCATTTGAAGACCGGTGTTGAAGACCGGATATTTTTCGAAAATGAAAGGACAACCTGTCGAATGTCTCTGCACTGAGTTGCTCCGGTATAGAGATTTATATCACTCTTTTGTGATGGGAAGTCCGGACGTGATTGAAAATTATCCGGAATTGCAAGGGCTTCGTGAGAAGTGCCTTCGGTTCTGTTCGAACCCGGAACAGACTTATATGGATACATGTCTGACATTACACTTTGAGATATAAAGCCGATTTCTTTCAAATACATTTCTGTTTGGTGGCGGAGAATTTATTCTCTTAGCTTAACACCCTTCTCTGAGACGTACGAGCTCAGAGGTTATGTAGTTGAAATTTATCAGCGATATATCCCAATTTGGTAATGTGACATGCTGAGTGTTGCTGTGTGATGATCAGTGTTTGATCATTTGCGATATGATCATTTATTTGATCTTATATCTTTGTGATCATAGGTTGATCATTTGTTTGACCCGAAGCATGGCTTTGTGATAAAGCGTAGCTTTGTGGACGAGACTTCGTTGAGCCTCACACCCCGGAAATGGTCAAAACAGGAAGGATGCGGCAAGGTTCTAGGGAGTAGCGCCCCTTAGTGTATGTCATTCCTTCTGGATAAAGGTGGTATCATGGTATGGAGCCCAGATACTTAACCTCTGTGGTTACTGCATTATTATTATTACGTGGTTGTTGGAAATCGAGGATCCTCGGGAAGATCGGTGACGATCGGGGGATGGCATACGCGTGTCAGTAGTTACCTATTTTTGCAGAGGTAACCCGGCCTTGTGTTGGCAGAGATCCGGTTAGGTTCTCGGGTCGTCTATTCCAGGGACGTACCCATCGTGGATAGGAAGTTCCTTTGCCTGACCATTTGTTGGAAATCCAAAGAAACAATACGAGCCTTGTACGGTATTAGTTGTAGAACCTGCCATTCACTTATGGTGGCGCCCCACTGTTTGGATGGTAGCTATAGTAGGCATAGTTCGAAATGTCTATGCTGGCTAAGATTTATATTCTACTTTCGAAATGTTTTCTACACTATGCACTAATAATAATATCAAAAATGATTTGATTTTGCGTAGTAAGCATCTTTGACTATCATAAGGAGAAATCTCCTCCAAGTCTGCGTTTGCATTGTGTGTGTGGCGGGAGGCCTTATGGTAGTTTCATTTTCCAAAAGCATTGCGAATTGACTTTAAAACTCTTTGTTGTTTGTTTTAAAGATAAACTGTTTTTGTTGCTCACACCAGTCCCATGACTGATCCAGAGTTTATTGTTTCTTTTCTAAACTCTGGATGCTCAAAAATTTTTCTACACGAGCAGTCTAGAGTTTGGTTTTTCAGATAGTCAGATTTGTAGATTTATCTGGAGCTAGTTCAGTCTTTGGATATGGACTGCACTTGCTTATCTTTGTGCATCGTTATTGAGAGTTCCAGCTATTTCTGGATTGGCATTCTGAAGATGAAGATTATCCGCTGCTGATGTGATCTATTTTCTTTTCCGCTGCTATTTCTTGTATCATATCTCTGATTGTATATAGATATTCATTGTATCATCATTGTATCTGGATATTGTATCAGATGTTGTATATCTATATTCTTTTTATTCCGCTGTGTTATTTACTTAACTGTGTTATAAGCTCCGGCGACTCGGATTTGAACGATCGAATCTACGGCATTCGAATACGATGTAAAGTATGGATGTTGATTTTCGAACGCGAAAAATCCGTATCGTTACATAAGTGATTAATTGTAATTAATTAAGAATTAAAGTAATTGATTATAATTAATTAATTAATTAATGAAGTAATTAAAGGTTAATTACTGTATTTAATTAAGGATAATTAATTTGTGAAATTAATTAAAGATAATTACTTAAATGTAATTAAAATATAATTAATCAAGGTGATTAATTAAAGTGGATAATTAGAGAATGATTAATTAATTTATTTGTAATTAATTAATGATTATATAAGTAAGATTTATAATGAAGTAATTAATTTAATTTATTTTAAATTAATTAAGAGATGAAGTAATTAATTTAATTCACTTTAAATTACTTAAAGATAGAGATAGTTAATTTAATTCATTTTAAATTAATTATGTTGTGATTAAGTAAATCATTGCTTATATAAGAATGGATGACATTGATTGTCTTGAATGGATGTAATCTCAGAAATGAGATAAGATGTTGTGTGATATGAATGCTTGGTTGCATTATGATGATAATATAGATTAACTATTGTGATGTTGATATGGATTACCTATTTGGTTATGAATCATCTGTTTAATTGATAATGTGATTATCAGTTGTGAATTGTGAATTATCTATCTGTATGAATATAGATAAGTTAAATTGTTTAAACCTTTAAACAACTTGGCCTTAAAAGATACGTTTTGGATTTCGATGAGACCGGGATCGGGTTTCCGTATACCGGTATTCCAGGTCTGGAGACCCGAATACCACATCGATCCAAATTAACGATAGGTCGTGAATCTCAAGTGAAGATGAAGATTCAGAGTGCAAGGGTTATTGTCGTTAACTCTGAGGGTGATTCCAAAACGAGTGTAACGAGATAATGCCTTCGGTTTCGTTCGAACCCGGAACGAACTTGTATGGATTGAATGCTTTCAGCACATCGTCAGGCGGACGATGAGCATTCTAAGTGATATGTTCTGATTAAAGGTAATCGTAACCTCAAGCCTCATCAACCGGGAATGGCTAAAACAGGGAAGGTGCAGCAAGGTTTCGTGGGTAGCACCCACTGAGAGCTAGATAGATCCCTGTCTAGAGGTCCCTTTTCTTTTATTCGGCTTAGTGTGTGGTTGGTCGCGCCAACTACGTGATTGTCTTGTTCGGGATTATCCAGTAAGGGATGGTTCCGGCCTTGTGTTGCAGGGGAGCGGGCGTACTCCTCGGTACGGTGATCTAGGCCACGTACTGTGACGGGCGATACCCCAGTAGCCCTGCCATTGTATGGAATCCAAACTCCAATAAGTGCCGTACGTATTAGTTGTGCCCAACTATGTTGGAATGTGAGATGTAAGCATTTCAGCTATTTCTGTATTTTACTTGAAAACCCTAGACCCTATTATAATATAACTGGATTTCCTATCAAATGTTTTGGTTAGCGTAAGGTAAAAACTTTTCCATGTTTATGTGTGGGAAGTCTTACGTGATACCTTTGTTTTCAAAAGGTTTTGAAGTTAAACAATTTTAACCCGTTTACTCACACCAGACCCATGTCTGACCCAAGTGTTTATTTCTGTTTTATAAACTCTTGGGTACTCAAATTTTTACGAGTAGCCAAGGAATTCAGGTTTAGCTTTGACGAATATTCTGGAGGAGCAATGGAGCAGGAGGCTTCGGCGTTCGTAGATATAGTATTCCGCTGTGTTGATATCTGTGATAGTGTCTTGTTTTGTATTTGAGTTGTAATGTCTAGACAGATGTTTATAACTGTCTAGTATGTGTTGTATAGTTGTGTAAACTCTGATAAGTGTTGTATACTATGTAATAGTTTATGGTTATTAATATAATTTATTCGTTCCGCTGTGAGATCGTTGTTGTTGTTTCTTTCTTTCTTCTTTTCTTTTCTTCTTCTATCCCTTTCTTTCTTAATTCATGATACGTCTTTCTGGTGGTAGAAAGCCGGGTCGTGACAGTTGGTATCAGAGCATAGGTTGAGCGAATGCCTAAGCTTTTGGTTAAGTGAATATCAGAACACTAGGTTGAGTGAATACCTAGGTTCGGAAGGATTGTTCATTAGAGATAGGATCTGTAGCAACCTGTTTGAGTGTATATATATACGAGAGCGCGTAATTGTTAGTTATATAAAAATGGTTTTATATTGTGTTAATTGATCGGTTGGGTGGTATATGGATTCTGGTCAATACGAGTAGCTAACGTTATTGATAGGGATCTCTAAACACTTGAACCAGGCCAACGGACACAATATTGTTTTAAAGAGGTAAATGAAATAATTTTACCCAGAAATAATTTCTATATAAAAAGTATCATTTTAAATATATATATATTTCTACCTATTTGTTGGGTTACCTGTTCGGGTTTTCCAATATAAGTTATAAAGGTAGATGGGGTAGTGGTGTGTGAAACACGACTACCAATGGTTGGAGTTTAAATGTTGAGGTTGGAAGTGTATTTGTCGAGACTGTAGACCCAATACCGTCTCGAGTAAACTTTGCTGTGGTGAAGGATTTCATCGATCTCCGAAGGAAACTGTAATGGTTCGGAGTTTATCTTTGAAGTTTGGATGAGTAAAGTTTGATCTGTCGGTTGAACAGAAGCGAGTAATGGTACCTTGATACCTCAGGTAATAGTAGCTGTATGATGAGATACAGTGACGATGGATGTTCCTGAAGATGTTTTCTTTGGAACAAGATTAAGGAAGTGTGAATGCTTTGGTATTGTGGCTGAGTTCAGCATGGTGTTTCTGTTTGGTTTGGAGTTCGAGTTCCTCAAGAAGCTTTGGATAGGAAGTTTTGGCATTCTGTGTCAGCGGTGCAGCTCGGAAGTGTTTTGTGTTCCAGCAGGAAGATCTTTTGGCTTTGTAGTTTTCTAGAGGTGGAGTTCAGAAGCAGCAGAGTGGATCCAGTTCTTCGATGGATGGGTTAGTCAAGCATAAGCTATTCTGAGTGGTTAAGAGAGCAGTTTATTTGGAATTAAGCTGGGTGAATCGCAAAACTGACCTGCGATAGTGAGTATTCTCTTGAGTTATCTGAGACTTTCTGGATGTCTTCAGCAAAGTCAGAAGTTTGTCTGCATTTGAGATTGAGTTCTGTATCGACTTGATTTCAGGATTGCTAACGGTGGCTCAGCTTAGTAGAAGGATGTCTCCTAGAGAAAGGATTTGGTGAAGCAGCTCAGTATTTCATGGAACTTCTGAGTTTTATTTTATGGATCTGTTGAACCATATTTCCGGAATGTGTTGTCTAGTTTGTGCTCGAGTTCATCGACAGCATTCTCATCTATTCCAGATCAGAGTTGTGCAGCGGAAGCAAGGTAGTAAATATTCTAGAACGGAAGCATTCGGGAGTTGTAATTTTCTTGGAATAGAGAATTTCTATAGGAAATTCAAGTGTATCTCTAAGTGTGAAGAAATTTTCAGGATTTGGAGATAAGGTTGTCAAGTGCTCCTGTTTGTCTTTTCCAGATAAGAGAAGTTAGTTCAGTCTACTAATGGTAGTAGAGTTTGTGTTTTGGATTTGGGTAGATCTTGGAGGATCATTTGGTTGAGTTATTTTTAACCCGGTTTATTTCTAGAAGCATCAGCGAAGGTTGAACTGATCAGGAAGGATGTAGTCAGCTCGAGATCGTCTGAAGATTTTGTGGATAAGAGACGAAGGAATTTGAAATTCGAAGTTGGAGACTTCGTTGTTGTGAAGTTTTCTCTGATTTAAGGGAGCTATAAGATTGGGTACGTCTCGGAAGTCAGCTCCGAGTTGTTTTGGATCTTTTCTATGTTCTGATTTGGATAAGAGTTTGATCTACTGGATTGAATTGTCAGTTTGGATAACTGTAATTCAATGTATTTTACGTATCTCTGAGGGAGTACGTGTTTGATCTATCTCTGGTTTAGGAATCAGCAGTTCTGGAGGATTTGGTTGTTGAGTCAGACTCGTCTGTAGTTTTATATCTTGTTTAGTTCTATAGATCTAGATGAGTTAGAACTCTATAGCTTAGTATTGTTGATTGTTTGGATTTTGTAGAGCGAGTATCCCGGTATATATATATACTTGGGGAAACTCGAGGAAATTCTATTCAGAATTTTCGCTGGATAGTTAGAATTGTTTGTTTGGATGATTGGTTGCTATGATTGTTAGCATATGGATGATAATACATCCTTGTGATTTAAAAAGATTATTAAATTACCTTTGTTTTAAATTTCGGGGACGAAATTATTTTAAGGGGGGAGGAATGTAATATCCTGGAAATTTGGGGCAATATCAATTTAATAATCTGTTTAAATAATTAAATTGATTGATAATTTTTGATAATAAATATTTAAATTGGTTTAATAATCTAATTGAATAAATATTTAATTAATGAATTTATCTTTTAAAAAACTAATAAAATGATTTCTATTTATAATATATATATATTTGTATATATTGTAGATAGATAAGCTTGGGTTTGTAATTTAAATAATTATATGGTTTTAAATAAGATTGTTATTTCAAATTTGAATGTGTTGTTTTAAATTGACTTTAAATTGGAGTTATAATGTAAATTCAAAAGATAAGATTTAATAAAGGTTTTAATTTGTTTTCTTTTTAAAAATAAATAAATAAATAAATAAATAATTAAACTAAATTGGTTTAAAATAAGCTTTCTTTTTAAATATCTTTTGAACTAAAAATAGTTTACAAATAAATAAAACATGACTTTATATAAATCCATATTTCATAATTAATAAAAATATAAATACTTTTTCAAAGGGTAATTGGTTTTATAATATTTTCTCTAAAATTAGTTTATATATACATATACTAAGATAAATGTTATTAATTAATAAAGTAAGTATGAAAAGTTTTATATTAACATTTAAATTAAATAAAAATTTATTTAATTACTTAGGACATGTGTTAACATCTTAACACATGGTAATAACAAGTGTAAGCTTGATAATCAATCTAATAACAAGTGGCAATTCTTTCTCTTTGTCAATTAAATTTTATAAATAAGTAATTAGAGAAACCTGGCTTCTATTTTCTTTCCCGTTCAAAAATTCTCTGTACAAATCTTTTTCTGTCAAAAACTTTTTCTTCTTTCTAAAAATCTGAAATCAAATTCAAAAGAAATTAAACTATTCCAACCTGCAACTAAAATGAAGTTCAACTACAATTCAAGTAGCAGTTTCAAATTCAACTAAATAATCAAGCAAAAGCAGTTTCATCATCAAAGAATTCGAATTGAATGCAAAGCTGATCCAGATCAAAATTCAAACTGCAGTTCATAAATGAAGTGCCTCTGTCCTCTGTTAAATTCCTGGTGAGTAAATGAAATTTTAAAAACAGTTTTAATCCTGGATTTGTACGTTATTCTTGTGATGAAATCATGATGATGTGTCTGAATTCTTAGATTTAATTGATGTATGTTGGTGATTGAGTGAATGATGATATTGAGATGCCTGTATATGCTCTGTATATTTATGACAGTTTCATTTGCCATAGTAAATTCAATAACTAGATTTTTAATTCGAATTGGCCTTTGATTTGTAAATAGAAGTTGTTTGTAATCATATAACTTTTCATCTAAAAATGATATAAGTTTTTAAAATGAAATATTTGTTTAGAAATTTCAGAATTACAGTAAAAAAAATCAAATTGGGTCAAAAATTTGAGAATTTAATCTTTAAGTTTTGTTTGCATGATTGGAATAGCATCAGGAAATCATGATTTTTAATACTTGTACCATGATTTTTAGTTGGGTAATTAGTGAGAATTCCCGAGTTTTCTGTTTTGGACATTTTGGCCGATTCATGGCGAACGGCGGCGATCTGGGCAACGTGGTTGAGCACGAAGATCATGGGAAAGACAAGGATCATGGGAAAAATAACTAGGGAATTTATTGATGAGTGGGTTGGCTGGAATTTGACGAAGTAGGGTTTTACATCCTGATTTTTGTCAACGTTGTTCATCTTGACTTCGCGGAGTCGAGGCGCTATCGGAGGCGATCGCGTGTTGATGGAGGGTGGCGTGGTGATGCTGCGGTGCTATGGACGAGATGTCGTGGGTTCCAGTGACGTGATCGTCGGCGACGAAGTGATCTTCCGATGGGGAATGGGTTCCAGTTTTTGATCGAGATGGTTCGTTTTCGATTCGTATAGGTTATGGATGATCTGGGGTCGCGTATGGATTCGCGAGGCTGAAGGTGATTGTCGAGGAGCGTCGCGGTGATCTACGGTGGTCGGAGACGATTGTGCAAGTGCACCACGTGCACGTGAACGTTGGATTGCCTGGGATTGTTTGGGTTTGGGGAAGAAGGGGGAACTCGGGTTTAGTTTCGTGATTTTTGAGTGATGACTCGAAGCGGTGAGTACGCGGGGTTATACGTGAGTGTGCTCGAGTGAAATTCGATGTTGTATCGGGTTGTTTTGCAGTTCGACTCGAAGCAAGGGGCGATGGCAGAAGTCACGGGGTAGACTCGGGAAAGAATGTAGTTTGCTCGGGTTTTTGATTCGCTGGAGCTCGGGTTTTAGTGCTTAGATCCAGTGTAAAAGGAAGTGAATATAATAAGTTTTAAAGTTTAAATGACTTAGTTTTCTAAAGAAATGTTACTAAGTTTTAAAAAGTATATTTTGAATAAATATGATTTCAAAACAAAAGTAAATCTAGTTTTAAATATATTTACTAGTTTTTAAGGGAAATAAAAAGGAAGTTTCGAATATATTTTAAGGAAGTTGAGTTTTAAAGGAGATTTTAAGCATATTGAAATTCAGTGTTTTAAATTGTTTTGTTTAAAAGTAAATTATATTTCAAAATTGATTTCTAAATTTGGTTTTAATGAAGTAAACGATTTGAATAAGTATTTAAAATAAATACAAGTATTCTTAATTAATTTAGTTGAGATTAATTAAGAATAGTAAATTAATAAAATAAATTAAAGTTAATTACTTATGTGTAATTAAGGATAATTACTTAATAAAGTAATTAGTGGGAATAAATGTAATTAAGAAATAAATGAATAATTGATTGAAGTTAATTAATTTGATATGAACTTAAGAATACTTAATTAAAATATGATTTGTTAATAAGTAAAGAGATTAATTAAGATAAATGGTTTTCTTATTTAATTAAGGATTTTGAAATATAAGATATTAATTAATTAATTGTTTAATTAATTTTAAATAATTAGTTAATTGTTTATTTAATTTTAAATAATCACTTAATTATGAATTAATTAAGTGTAATATATTAATGAAGTAATTAATTCTTAATTACTAAATGTAATTAAGAAAAGAGAAATTACTTATGGAAGTAATTTAATGAAAGTGATTTAAAAAGGGTTAATCACTTGATGTTATTAATTAAAGGATAAATAATATAATGGATTTAAAGTTAATTAATTAAAGAGAGTAATTAATTAAGGTGTAATTAGGGATCATTAGTTTATAATTAATGATGTAATTAAGAATTGATTAATTAAGATTAATTAATCAAATGATAAGTGATTAATTGTAATTAATTAAGAATTAAAGTAATTGATTATAATTAATTAATTAATTAATGAAGTAATTAAAGGTTAATTACTGTATTTAATTAAGGATAATTAATTTGTGAAATTAATTAAAGATAATTACTTAAATGTAATTAAAATATAATTAATCAAGGTGATTAATTAAAGTGGATAATTAGAGAATGATTAATTAATTTATTTGTAATTAATTAATGATTATATAAGTAAGATTTATAATGAAGTAATTAATTTAATTTATTTTAAATTAATTAAGAGATGAAGTAATTAATTTAATTCACTTTAAATTACTTAAAGATAGAGATAGTTAATTTAATTCATTTTAAATTAATTATGTTGTGATTAAGTAAATCATTGCTTATATAAGAATGGATGACATTGATTGTCTTGAATGGATGTAATCTCAGAAATGAGATAAGATGTTGTGTGATATGAATGCTTGGTTGCATTATGATGATAATATAGATTAACTATTGTGATGTTGATATGGATTACCTATTTGGTTATGAATCATCTGTTTAATTGATAATGTGATTATCAGTTGTGAATTGTGAATTATCTATCTGTATGAATATAGATAAGTTAAATTGTTTAAACCTTTAAACAACTTGGCCTTAAAAGATACGTTTTGGATTTCGATGAGACCGGGATCGGGTTTCCGTATACCGGTATTCCAGGTCTGGAGACCCGAATACCACATCGATCCAAATTAACGATAGGTCGTGAATCTCAAGTGAAGATGAAGATTCAGAGTGCGAGGGTTATTGTCGTTAACTCTGAGGGTGATTCCAAAACGAGTGTAACGAGATAATGCCTTCGGTTTCGTTCGAACCCGGAACGAACTTGTATGGATTGAATGCTTTCAGCACATCGTCAGGCGGACGATGAGCATTCTAAGTGATATGTTCTGATTAAAGGTAATCGTAACCTCAAGCCTCATCAACCGGGAATGGCTAAAACAGTGGAGGTGCAGCAAGGTTTGGTGGGTAGCACCCACTGAGAGCAAGATAGATCCCTGTCTAGAGGTCCCTTTTCTTTTATTCGGCTTAGTGTGTGGTTGGTCGCGCCAACTACGGGATTGTCTTGTTCGGGATTATCCAGTAAGGGATGGTTCCGGCCTTGTGTTGCAGGGGAGCGGGCGTACTCCTCGGTACGGTGATCTAGGCCACGTACTGTGACGGGCGATACCCCAGTAGCCCTGCCATTGTATGGAATCCAAACTCCAATAAGTGCCGTACGTATTAGTTGTGCCCAACTATGTTGGAATGTGAGATGTAAGCATTTCAGCTATTTCTGTATTTTACTTGAAAACCCTAGACCCTATTATAATATAACTGGATTTCCTATCAAATGTTTTGGTTAGCGTAAGGTAAAAACTTTTCCATGTTTATGTGTGGGAAGTCTTACGTGATACCTTTGTTTTCAAAAGGTTTTGAAGTTAAACAATTTTAACCCGTTTACTCACACCAGACCCATGTCTGACCCAAGTGTTTATTTCTGTTTTATAAACTCTTGGGTACTCAAATTTTTACGAGTAGCCAAGGAATTCAGGTTTAGCTTTGACGAATATTCTGGAGGAGCAATGGAGCAGGAGGCTTCGGCGTTCGTAGATATAGTATTCCGCTGTGTTGATATCTGTGATAGTGTCTTGTTTTGTATTTGAGTTGTAATGTCTAGACAGATGTTTATAACTGTCTAGTATGTGTTGTATAGTTGTGTAAACTCTGATAAGTGTTGTATACTATGTAATAGTTTATGGTTATTAATATAATTTATTCTTTCCGCTGTGAGATCGTTGTTGTTGTTTCTTTCTTTCTTCTTTTCTTTTCTTCTTCTATCCCTTTCTTTCTTAATTCATGATACGTCTTTCTGGTGGTAGAAAGCCGGGTCGTGACAGCAGCGACGCGATCTACGCATTGCAGCAGACCGGGAGGAAATGAAAGCTTGTGAAAATTTTGCGTTAAATCGAACGTGTTCGATTTAATGTAAAAAAATTGAACGCCCGACATTTTAAAAAGCAAGGTGAGAACTTCTCACTCAATCGAATGTTTTGTTTTGATTTAAGTTTTAAATAGTTAGATTTAAAATTGTTGATAGTGTTGATTGTGATGATCGGATGATAAATTGTTATCTATTGTGTTAAATAGACCCTATACGCCGTATATTTAGCGGATGTTATTTATTAAAAACATATACCGCGATAATTTCACATTGAAGTGGAATTGGTATTATACATGTATATAGCAATATATATATATATATATTGGAATATGTATATATTGGAGTTGTTGATTTCCCGCATTATATAGCTGATGAGACCCTATTGCGCCGCATAATAGCGGATAATATTTATAAATCCCATATACCGCAATAATTTCACTGTGAAGTGAAATTGGTATTGTGCTAACATCTGTGGATGCAGGGAAACAGGTTGGAGGGATCCAACTGGATTCCTCAAACATTTGAATTTATTTCATATGTTGTGTGTTGATTTTTTTTATAATCGTCGTGTGATTATATTGTGATTGAATTTGTTGACGGCTATAATTTAGCCGGATATATTTTTGGTATCGTTGGATACCGAAAATAAATAAAATTGGATTTTTGAAATTTAAGTTGGAAATGTATCGAAAAGTTTATTTTGATAATTGGATAAATTTAAAAGGAGTTTTAAAAGATAAATTCTTATTTTTGAACGATATTGAATTAAATTTCAAAATATGGAAAAAAGGGCTTAATAAATGGATTTCGAAATTATTATTTATAAGTTGAGAATTTATTTAAAATTTGGACTTTTAAGTAGATTTGAAGAGATAAAGGAATTTATTTTAAAAGGAAATAATTTTGAAAATGTTGGAAATTTATTTGGTGTTTTAAAAAAAAATTAAAATCAATTTGAAATCAATTATTTATTAAATTACTATAACTAGTAAAGTTGATTTATAGAAATTTATCTGACTTTGAATTAATCAGATAATTTAATTTATCCTATCTATGGATGTTTGGATTATATTGGATGTTGAATTGTTTGACATCTTTGATGTGTGATGCTTTGTGATATATTCTGATTTGTGTATGATTTGTGATCTATTTATCTGTAATCTGTGAATGAAGATAAGCGTTATAATTTATACCACTTATCAATTATCTTGTTATATTTGATCTGTGATGGTTGAATGTTGTTGCACTATTATGTTAAACTCGTGGACTACACAATACACACACAAATGTGGATTTCACATGGAAATCGGTTAAGTCACAGTTTTTATCAATTTTGGAAAATTGAGTTTTGAATCCAATATAGTTTTGGAATTGGAATTGAAAGTTTTTGAAATGAGTTTTAGAAATAAAAGTTATTTTAAATAACTTAATAGAATTGGAATTTAAATCATTTGATTTAAGTTTAAATTCAATATTTTGAAATTGAATTCGATAAATTGGGAATTTTGGTTTAAAAGATTGTATAAATTATAAAAGGTGTTTATATGGGTTTTTAACCATTTAAAATCTGGTTTTGGAAATTTAAATTTAAATTCAAGTTTTATACTTGAATGGCTTTAACTTGTGTAATGGTAACCAGTTTTTCCCAAAAACGAAAACTATCTGTTTTCAAATAATAACAGCTTTTATAAAGTGAATAGATTTCCAATTTTGGATTGAAGACAATTCAAGTTGAAATGAAATTGTAAATATTTTGGAAAAACTATGAATTAACCCTTGTAACGATGATTAAACTTTATTTTGAAATAAAAGAGTATTTCAAATGGTGTATCTTTTATATTATAAAAGACTTGAATTGTGAATAGTTTTGAAAGCTATAAATTAGATCTTAATTTAAAGATTTAATGGGTTAATTCAATTAAAGTGGAAATTGATTTGGAAATCTGTGAATGAATCTTTGTGAAAATGGGTAAACTTTGTGAAGTAAATCTTTTTGTTTAAAGATTTAAAATGGTAATTTGTTTAAACCATTTAAAGGAAAAGATTTGGGTAATAAGTTGTGACTTAATTGAAATCCCTATATCCGTATGTTTTAAATATTGTGCTCACTATTCGGGTTAGCCGGGAAAAGACCTTTGTGTCATATAACCCATTCCGAATTAGTGATATGACGATATGGATCGTATTGAAGACCGGTGGTGAAGACCAGGTATTTGTGAAAACGATAGGATGACCTATCGATTGTCTCTGCATTGTTAGCTACGGTATAGAGATTTCCTTTGTGATGGGAAGTTTTATCGGGATTGTGAATACCCGGATTTGCAAGGGCTTCTTTGGAAGTGCCTTCGGTTCTGTTCGAACCCGGAACAGACTTGTATGGTTACATGTCTGACATTACATTTTGAGATATAAAGCTGGTTTCTTTCAAATACATTTCTGTTGGTGGCGGAGAATTTATTCTCTTAGCTTAGCACCCTTCTTTGAGACGTACGAGCTCAGAGGTTATGTAGTTGAAATTTATCAGCGATATATTCCCAATTTGGTAATGTGGCATGCTGAGTGTTGCTGTTTGATGATCAGTTATTGATCATTTGTGATCAAAGCGTGGCTTTGTGAAAAAGCGTAGCTTTGTGGACGAGACTTCGTCAGACCTCACAACCCGGAAATGGTCGAAACAAGAACGATGCGGCAAGGTTTCAAGGGTAGCTTCCCTAGGGTATGACCATTCCTTCTGGAAAAGGGTAGTATCATGGTATGGAGCCCAGATACTAACTCGTGTGAACACACTTTATTTATTATGTGTGATGTTGGTTACCGAGCGCTCGGATAAAGGTCCCAAAGGACCGGGGGTTGTATATCTCAGGTTTACTGCCCGGGAAGGAGTAACCGGCCTTGTGTTGGTAGAGAGCAGGTTGTCTCTCGGAGCGTCCAGCCAAAGGCGTTCCTACGTGGCATAGGAAGTTCCTTAGCCTGATCATTTGTTGGAAATCCATCTTCCAATACGAACCTTGTACGGTTTTAGTTGTATAACCTTCTATGGAATGTGGCGGTAACCTGCTATTGAACATAGTAGCTATAGTAGGCATAACGTGAAATGCCTATGCCGGCACGTTTGATTTCGAGTTCGAAAATTTTGGAGATGAATAGTGTTCGATATTTTCTATAAAAGGACTTGTCTTTCTTCATTTGCACACAAGCCCTACTAGGGTTACAGCCACCGTTTCCTAAAGCAATGGCCAAAAACTCATCGCGTTCTTCTTCATTTTCCGCCCAATCCACAAATTGATTCGAGAAATTTTCTTCTGCCATATTGTAGAGCGCGATGGGAGCTACGAGATCAACGGTTGTGATCGGATTTGCGGCGACGAGGTGGGAGCTAGGGGCGCGTTTGCCTAGTATTTTGGCACGTTTTTCTAGAGGAGATGGCGGCCGAGCATACCGTGCTCGTTGGAAATGGGGGAGTCAAGTGTGGGCTACACGTTGGCATCATCAGATCAACGTATATGATAGCGTGGTGGTGGCGAAAAATTCGAGCAAGAGGCGGCCAAAATGGGTTTCGTTTGCGTGATTTGCCTGTGTAGTTTCACGATGGGAAGATGATGAGATTAGCGGCCAGATCTAGGGCAAGGGATTGAACGGTGATGATTGTGTATGGGTTTGAAAATAATTTATAAATTGTAAATTGATTTATAATAAAATCGTATAACTTAAAAACTGCTTATCTCTTACATACGTTATCAGAATTCGACGATTTTGGTGGCGTCGGAATCGCAGCGACGCGATCTATGCGCTGCAGCAGACCAGGAGGCAATTAAAGCTTGTGAAAATTTTACGTTAAATCGAACGTGTTCGATTTAATGTAAAAAAATTGAACGCCCGACATTTTAAAAAGCAAGGTGAGAACTTCCACTCAATCGAATGTTTTGTTTCGATTTAAATTTTAAATAGTTAGATTTAAAATTATTGACAGTGTTGATTGTGATGATTGGATGATAAATTGTTATCTATTGTCTTAAATAGACCCTATACGCCATATATTAAGCGGATGTTATTTATTAAAAACATATACCGCGATAATTTCACATTGAAGTGGAATTGGTATTATATATGTATATAGCAATATATATATATATATATATATATATATATATTGGAATATGTATATATTGGAGTTGTTGATTTCCCGCATTATATAGCGGATTAGACTCTATTGCGCCGCATAATAGCGGATAATATTTATAAATCCCATATACTGCGATAATTTCAGTATGAAGTGAAATTGGTATTGTGCTAACATCTGTGGATGCAGGGAAATAGGTTGGAGGGATCCAACTGGATTCCTCAAACATTTGAATTTATTTCATATGTTGTGTGTTGATTTTTTTTATAATCGCCGTTTGATTATATTGTGATTGAATTTGTTGACGGCTATAATTTAGCCAAATATATTTTTGGTATCGTTGGATACCGAAAATAAATAAAATTGGATTTTTGAAATTTAAGTTGGAAATTTATCGAAAAGTTTATTTTGATAATTGGATAAATTTAAAAGGAGTTTTAAAAGATAAAGTCTTATTTTTGAACGATATTGAATTAAATTTCAAAATATGGAAAAAAGGGCTTAATAAATGGATTTCGAAATTATTATTTATAAGTTGAGAATTTATTTAAAATTTGGATTTTTAGGTAGGTTTGAAGAGATAAAGGAATTTATTTTTGAAAGGAAATAATTTTGAAAATGTTGGAAATTTATTTGGTGTTTTGAAATAAATTTAAAAATCAATTTGAAATCAATTATTTATTAATTTACTATAACTAGCAAAGTTGATTTATAGAAATTTATCTAACTTTGAATTAATCAGATAATTTAATTTATCCTATCTATGGATGTTTGGATTATATTGGATGTTGAATTGTTTGACATCTTTGATGTGTGATGCTTTGTGATATATTCTGATTTGTGTGTGATTTGTGATATATTTATCCGTGAATGAAGATAAGCGTTATAATTTATACCGCTTATCAATTATCTTGTTATATTTGATCTGTGATGGTTAAATGTTGTTGCACTATTGTGTTAAACTCGTGGACTACACAATACACACACAAATGTGTATTTCACGTGGAAATCGGTTAAGTCACAGTTTTTATCAATTTTGGAAAATTGAGTTTTTGAATCCAATATAGTTTTGGAATTGGAATTGAAAGTTTTTGAAATGAGTTTCAGAAACAAAAGTTATTTTTAATAACTTAATATAATTGGAATTTAAATCATTTGATTTAAGTTTGAATTCAATATTTTGAAATTAAATTCGATGAATTAGGAATTTTGTTTTAAAAGATTGTATAAATTATAAAAGGTGTTTATATGGGTTTTTAACCATTTAAAATCTGGTTTTGGAAATTTAAATTTAAATTCAAGTTTTATACTTGAATGGCTTTAACTTGTGTAATGGTAACCAGTTTTTCCCAAAAACGAAAACTATCTGTTTTCAAATAATAATAGCTTTTATAAAGTGAAAAGATTTCCAATTTTGTATTGAAGACAATTCAAGTTGAAATGAAATTGTAAATAGTTTGGAAAAATTATGGATTAACCCTTGTAACGATGATTAAACTTTATTTTGAAATAAAAGAGTATTTCAAAAGGTGTATCTTTTATATTATAAAAGACTTGAATTGTGAATAGTTTTGAAAGCTATAAATTAGATCTTAATTTAAAGATATAATGGGTTAATTCAATTGAAGTGGAAATTGATTTGGAAATCTTTGAATGAATCTTTGTGAAAATGGGTAAACTTTGTGAAGTAAATCTTTTTGTTTAAAGATTTAAAATGGTAATTTGTTTAAACCATTTAAAGGAAAGGATTTGGGTAATAAGTTGTGACTTAATTGAAATCCCTATATCCGTATGTTTTAAATATTGTGCTCACTATTCGGGTTAGCCGGGAAAAGACCTTTGTGTCATATAACCCATTCCGAATTAGTGATACGACGATATGGATCGTATTGAAGACCGGTGGTGAAGACCAGGTATTTGTGAAAATGATAGGATGACCTATCGATTGTCTCTGCACCGTTAGCTACGGTATAGAGATTTCCTTTGTGATGGGAAGTTTTATCGGGATTGTGAATACTCGGATTTGCAAGGGCTTATTTTGAAGTGCCTTCGGTTCTGTTCGAACCCGGAACAAACTTGTATGATTACATGTCTGACATTACATTTTGAGATATAAAGCTGGTTTCTTTCAAATACATTTCTGTTGGTGTCGGAGAATTTATTCTCTTAGCTTAACACCATTCTCTGAGACGTACGAGCTCAGAGGTTATGTAGTTGAAATTTATCAGCGATATATTCCCAATTTGGTAATGTGGCATGCTGAGTGTTGCTGTGTGATGATCAGTTATTGATCATTTGTGATCAAAGCGTGACTTTGTGAAAAAGCGTAGATTTGTGGACGAGACTTCGTCAGACCTTACAACCCGGAAATGGTCGAAACAGGAACGATGTGGTAAGGTTTCAAGGGTAGCTTCCCTAGGGTATGAGCATTCCTTCTGGAAAAGGGTAGTATCATGGTATGGAGCCCAGATACTAACTCGTGTGAACACACTTTATTTATTATGTGTGATGTTGGTTACCGAGCGCTCGGATAAAGATCCCAAAGGACCGGGGGTTGTATATCTTAGGTTTACTGGCCGGGAAGGAGTAACCGGCCTTGTGTTGGCAGAGAGCAGGTTGTCTCTCGGAGCGTCCAGCCAAAGGCGTTCCTACGTGGCATAGGAAGTTCCTTAGCCTGATCATTTGTTGGAAATCCATCTTCCAATACGAACCTTGTACGGTTTTAGTTGTATAACCTGCTATGGAATGTGGCGGTAACCTGCTATTGAACAAAGTAGCTATAGTAGGCATAACGTGAAATGCCTATGCTGGCTAAGATTAGTATTATACTTTCGAAAATGTTTTCTCCACTATGCACTAATAATAATATCAAATCGAATGATTTTTGCGTAGTAATCATGTTTAACTATCATAAGAAGAAATCTCCTCCAATTCTGCATTTGCATTGTGTGTGTGGTGGGAGGTCTTATGGTAGTTTCATTTTCCAAAAGCACTGCGAATATTTTCCACTTCCTTTGTTATTGTTGTTGTTTTTAAAGATAAATTGTTTTAGTTCTCACACCAGTCACCTTGACTGACCTGGAGTTTATTATTTCCTTCCTAAACTCTGGGTACCCACCAATTTCCACACGGGCAGTCTAGAGTCAGGTTATCAGGTCATTCTGGATTCAGGAGATGCTGTGGAGCTCAGTGGCGGGCTGGATGGCGAGACGTATCACTTGTATATGATATTATTTATTTCGCTGTGTATTCTGTATGAGGACAGGTTTATATAATTGTCCAGTTTTGTTGTATATTGTTGTTGTAAAATCTGATGTGATGTAATGTATAAAATTATATAGTTCTTTGATTTGAAGATTATTCATTTATCTATTATATGTTGTTCCGTTGCGATATGTGAGATTCTGGTATTGTTTTTGTGTTCTTTTTCTTTCTTTTTCTTCTGTCTTCTTCTACCTCTTCTTTTTCTCCATAACAATTAGGTTTTCCGGCATTCGATTGCTCGGTAGTTGATACAGTGGACGTATTAATGTCGATTTTCGAGTGTCGAAAAATCGCGTTCGTTACAGCCCATGTAACAACCCGCATATTTTACGATTGAATATTTAAATATTTTATTTAAATATAGGATCGTTAATCGGATTAAAGTCCGGAAATCTACTTTTTGTAAACAGTCAAATTGGGACTCGAGACCACATCCATTGAGTCCAAAATGGCATTTACAACTTTTTTGAGTATAAACATCGATATGTTTGGAATTGAGTAAAATTTTGATGTTTTCATTTAGAAAAATGGGGGAAGAGAAAAAGAATTAGAATTCCTAAGCCCTAGTTTCTTTTACAAATCCAAGTGTTAGCTCCAAAATCGAAGAGAAGCTTAGGTAAGCATCCTCTTCATCTTCTCCAACTCATTCTCTCTTTAATTTCAGAAATTTCCTAAACCTAACTTAGGAAATGTTCTTCTTTTGAGCTTAGATTCAAACTTCTAGAGTTGAAGTTGAAGAGTAGTTGATCTTCCTTTGCTTTCAAGCTTCTCCTTCATCGTTTTTGGGTTTAAAGGTGAGTTTTTGAACTCACATCTTTGTCTATTTCTATCATCGTTGTTAGGTATGAATTCCTAACATATATTCATGTTCATTTGCTTTTGATTTGAATTGATTTGTTGAACATTTCAATTTTTAGTGTTTTGAAGTCTAAAACTTTAAAAATCCTAGCTTTGATGCATGAACATGCTTTTAGTGGTGTATTGAAGAGCCTATAGGGTAGGGTTGTCGGTTGGCATAAACCCCTAGTGCCCATTGCTCGTCCGATTGCAAGTGTGAGAGTTTGCTCTTCATTTTGATAAGCTAAAAAACAGTTCCAGTGCCAGTCAGTCGACTGGCCTCTACAGTCAGTCGACTGGCTGTAGAAACCGGAAGTTTCTGGGACTAGCTGCAGAAACCAAAAGTTTCTGTTTTCTACAGTCAGTCGACTGGCCTCTGCAGTTAGTCGACTGACTGCAGGAACCGAAAGTTTCAGATATCTGGATCAATCGATTGGCCTCTGCAGTCAGTCGACTGACCTGCTTGTTTTAGCCTATTTTGCCTATTTTGCTTGATGATCTAATTTTTATCGATTCGTGATTATCCGTTTTATTGTTATCATTTATTATTGACTTTGATGACATCTTTTTCGGGATTTTTTTGGAGAATACCCATTTTGATTGATTCGGTATCGATTTCTTTGGATTTGATTCACGTCTTCGTATGTGAATTTTGGTGATTGATTATTTCTACAATCATTTCTATGCTTTGTCACTTTAAAATACAAAGGTTTCTATACTAGTAGTAAATATTCAAACTCTTTTACAAAGATGATTTCAACTTTATTTTTAATACAAAGCTCGTTTATAAAACCCTTTTCTAATCTATTAGTATATACAAACCTTTACCTCATTCGTATGAGAAAATCTAATTAAACGACTTAGCAAAACAAGTGGTATGAAACTCTTGCGTTTACTTCGTCGGTTAATTTTTGGACTTGTTCGATTGAAATTCTTGTGATAATTTTCGAGTGGAAATTTACAATTTGTTCGTAAATATTTAAGTTAAGCTAGTGGTTCTGGGACATGAAGCTAAACTCTTATATTTACTAGCTTAGTGTAATTCACACTTTTTATTGATCAATGATGATCATTTTATGAATTAGACTAGCGTTTGAGCGATGTCTCTTTGTTGGTATGGGGATTAAACCCCGTTTGAGGAGCTTCGGCTCAAATTTGGCGAGGTAGCGACCCGTGGTCTTTGGGCCGTTTGCGGAGCTTCAGCTCAAATTTGATGGTTAGCGACCATGGAATAGTGTTCCATTTGAGATACACATGTTGGTGAGTTTTCATGCTCCCGTTTGAGATAGGCCTTCCCCCTTTTTCTGATTTCTAGATTTCTAGTATTCATGTTGATCATTCTGAGATTTAGACTAGCGATGTGCGATGTCTCTTTGTCCGCGTGGGGGACTATAACCCGTTATGTTGAGCTTTGTCTCATTTCTTTTATGGGCTAAAGACCCATGTTCTTATTTGAGTTTTGGTTCATCGAACGTACCATTATTGTACTGCGTTGTTACACCGGCTTATTTTACGGATTAGCGTTCCATTTGCATTTCTGGATTTCTAGTTGATGATTTCTAGTATTTACGTTTCACCGATTTAGCGATAGGCATCGTTATGTTTGCCAATATTTATGTTTGGTGATTAATTTAAAGAATGTGCCATTCTTTTTGGATGTTTGAGAATATTTGAGATATTGTATGATTTTTGTTGTTGCCTTGTTATAGTGTGACATTATTGTTATCACACGTTTTTTTCATATCTCTTATCCTTTCTCATTTTATCTGATATTTATAGCTAGACTGATCCGTTTATTATTTTCTTCTTAAATAATACCCAGGTCAGACTGAGGTATTTCAGGTGCTTCTGCTTGACTTCTTATCAGGGTCCGTCACCTAACTTTAAGCTAACTACTTTAGCATAGTAGTTTTTGTTAGTATACATTTGAGATGGAGACTCCTTGTTGTATACTTATTCTTTTGTCTAGCACTTGTATCTATTCATTTGTGATGTAGTGGATCTAGTTTGACCACTATTTTGATGTACACTTTTATGTGTTATATTTATATCTGTTTCCGCCTTTGTCATATGAATATTTATGACTGATTTGTGTTATGTTTATTTCTATATTTGTTTCCGAAGTCCGTATAGCCATTGTGTGGTAGCTTTGAGTTTGTATTTGATAAGTCGCATTTCCTCTTGAAATGAAATGTAAGTTATATTATCTGACATATCGGTACTCGCACAAAGTAATTACACAGATGGTTGCTCCTCGACGGCTAGTCGACGGCATTACCCCGTAGTGTCCTTGGCTAGTGTGAGTATAGAGGTGGGGCGTTACAGCTTGGTATCAAAGCCAAACTTCGGAACAATGTTGAATAATCTAGCAAGGATCATTATCCTAAGTGTTAATCCTCTTTTGTTCGCGACTTAACAAGCTGCGACTTACGACCTAAAAGGCATGCCAACTTAACAAGAGACGACTTAAGGAAGGGGCCGACTTAACAGTTCACGAGTTAAAATAGTCTCCGACTCAACAGGTCACAACTTAAGGCAGCATACGACCTAAGCTACAGGTCTGACCTAACAAGAGCCGACTTAAGATAATCTACCACTTAAGAGCTAAGACCGACTTAAATAGGTTACCGAGTTAAGGAAGGCTCCGAGTTAAGGAATGCTCCGACTTAAGGAATGCTCCGGGTTAAGAAATGCTCCGACCTAACAGTGTACGAGTTAAAGTGGTCCGACTCAAAAAGTCTATGACTTAAGGCTGTTGCCAACTTGATGACTTAAGGGATCTCCGACCTACCAGTTTAAGAAGCTAACGACCCACGACTTATACTAACTCGCTCGAACCAAATGCGGCCGACCTACGACTTATGTTAAGTCGCTGCCGACCTATGACTTGCAGCTGAACAGCTCGTATTCAGGAGTAACTAAAGACAAGAGCTCCTATCTCGTCGCCGACCTAAGACCTACGACTTACTATAAGTCGGTTACGACCTAAGGACTTGGGGAATTTTTCTTATTCAGATTCGACCCTATAAATACCCTCCAAACTCCAACGGGGAGAGGACTTTTCGCCAGCCATTCTGTAACATCCCGGGAATTTTCGACTTTCGAAAATTCAACATCGATACTCACTTTATCGACTGCTGAGCCATCGAATGCCGGAAACCCGAAAAGTTATGGTTTTAAGAAAGAAGAAAAAGGTAGAAGAAGAAGATAGAAGAAAAAGAAAGAAGAACAACAACAGAACAAGAGCAGAAACAGAAACAGAAAACAATATCAGAATCTCACATATCGCAGCGGAACAATATATAATAGATAAATGAATAATCTTTAAACAAAGAACTATATCATTTTATACATACATCAATCATCAGAGTCAATATACAACTCAATACAATACATTACATCAATGGACAGTTATATAACTTGTCCTCATACAGAATACACAGCGGAATAAATACTATCAGATACAAATACTACGTCTCGTCATCCAGCTTATCTCCAAGCTCCAGAATATCCAGAATATCCTGATAATATAACTCTAGGCTGCCCGTGTGGAAATTGGTGGGCACCCAGAGTTTAGAAGGGAACAATAAACTCCGAGTCAGTCATGGTGACTGGTGTGAGATCGTAAAACAGTTATTCTTTAAAATAAACAACAGGAAAATTTTAAAGTCAAATTCGAAATGCTTTTGGAAAATGAAACTACCATAAGACCTCCCACCACACACACAATGCAAACGCAGAATTGGAGGAGATTTCTTCTTATGATAGTCAAAGATGCTTGATACGCAAAAATCAAATCATTTTTGATATTATTATTAGTGCATAGCGTAGAAAACATTTCGAAAGTATAATATTAATCTTAGCCAGCATAGGCATTCCGCACTTATGCCTACTATAGCTACCATCCAAACAGTGGTGACCACCATAAGTGAATGATAGGTTCTACAACTAAAACCGTACAAGTGTCGTATTGTTTCTTTGGATTTCCAACAAATGGTCAGGCTAAGGAACTTCCTATCCACGATGGGTACGTCCCTGGAATAGACGACCCGAGAACCTAACCGGATCTCTGCCAACACAAGGCCGGGTTACCTCTGCAAAAATAGGTAACTACTGACATGCGTATGTCATCCCCCGATCGTCACCGATCTTCCCGAGGATCCCCGATTTCCAACAAACCACAAAGTAATAATAACTGTGCAGCAACCACAGAGGTTAAGTATCTGGGCTCCATACCATGATACCACCTTTATCCAGAAGGAATGACATACACTAAGGGGCGCTACTCCCTAGAACCTTGCCGCATTCTTCCTGTTTCGACCATTTCCGGGGTGTGAGGCTCGACGAAGTCTCGTCCACAAAGCTACGCTTTCTCAAAAAGCCCTGCTTCGGGTCAAACAAAATGATCAACCTATGATCACAAAGATATAAGATCAAACAAATGATCATATCACAAATGATCAAACACTGACCATTTCACAGCAACACTCAGTATGCCACGTTACCAAATTGGGATATATCGCTGATAAATTTCAACTACATAACCTCTGAGCTCGTACGTCTCAGAGAAGGGTGTTAAGCTAAAAGAATAAATTCTCCGCCACCAACAGATATGTATTTGAAAGAAATCAGCTTTATATCTCAAATTGTAACGTCAGACACACAATCCATACAAGTCTGTTCCGGGATCGAACAGAACCGAAGGCACTTCTCACGAAGCCCTTGCATTTCCGGATAATTTTCAATCACGTCAGGACTTCCCGTCACTAAGGGTGATAAAACCTCTAAACCGGAGATCAGCCGATGTAGAGTAACTCGACGGTAATCCTTCCGTTTTCAAAAATATCCGGTCTTCAACACCGGTCTTCGAATGCGATTCATAACGACGTATCACATATTCGGAATGGGTTATACGACCCCATGGTCCTTTCCCGGCTAACCCGAATAGTGAGCGCTAATTCAAAAATAAGTGTGGCATTCAAATTCATCCAATTCACAACAGATACCTATCTAAAGGTAATTATTGATAGTCGGTTATTTCACTATCAATAAAGATGCGCAACATCATCAGATTCCAAATAATTTTCCCAAATTATTTTATCTTCCAAATATCTTTTACTAGATATAAAATTTCCACACTTCCATTTGAAAACAACTTCAAATCAATTTCCACATTTCAATTTATCTTTAAAAGATAAAATCTCAAAACAGTTCATTTCATATTGGAAAAGCAATTCCATACTTATTTAATAATAAGTATTTCACAAATCATTTATTTTCAACATTTGAAAATATTCGATATACTTAAATCAATATTAAGTATAAATTCCATTCTTTAAGGAAATCCTTTACTTTGACAACATTTATTTGAGTCAAAACGAATGTTACGTAAAACATCGTTACGACGACTCAAAATCACTAGTATAGGGATTCGGATTTTTATAGATATATAAATCCCAATACTACATTAAAAACATTTCCTTTCGGAAATCATTTACTATAACAACAGTGTTATAGTCCACCATTTCCTTATTTCTCGAAAACGTCTATTTCAACAATAAATGTTGAAATTTATGATTTCGGTAATTCACACGTTTTAAAACATCTTTTAAAACAACTTCATTTAACAATATTCCTTTTCCCAAAACATATTGATTTTATTCAATAATATATATTTACTGTCCAAATTCGTGAATATAATCACTATCCCAATTTTAACAATTTCTACACATTTAACTTAAAAGATAATTCGCTGTCCAAAATCACGAATATATCTCCTTTAATAACTTCAATGTTAAATTTATCAAATTCTATTGATTTTGAATTTATAAAACAATGTTTATAAATCCCATTTTCTATTTATAGAACTTCGATTTCTAAATTATCCAATTCAACTTATATAACTCAATTATATACCGGAAGTCTATATTATAAGTTAAGAACTTATAATTCATTTATTTACAACATCTATTCATTTCTCATCTAAACGTCAAAATCCGATTTATAAGATAATTGCTTATACATCTTTTTGTTTTACAAAATCTATTCATTTAATAACTTCACAATTTATAAATCTATAAATTTCTATCCACTTATGGAATCCATTTTTATTTGACTTTAACACTTAATAAACTCATTTCAAAATTCCAGTGTTTTTAATTTATAAAAATATCAATTTTTTATAAATCTTTTTATATGAATTGTTTAAAATACTTCAACAATTCCAATTTAAACTATTTCATAATCCTTATCAATTGTTTATTTCAAAAATAACATTTTTGTCGTATTTCACAAAAATCACAATTTTACTAACATTTAAAATTTTAACATTTATTTATTTAAAATAAACCAATTCAAAAATTTCAATAAAACGTATATTTCTACAAATCACTTTAAAAATCCTTTTAAATTAAAAGTCGTTATTTTTACATTTCAAAACTGAATCCGATGATGCCACAACACCAATCAGTCCATCACAACAGTCAATATCATATATCAATATGATAACAGAATATATCAAAATATCTGTAAATAATCAATACGGTGAGGAATCCAGTTGGATCCCTCCAACCTGTTTCCCTGCATCCAAAGATGTTAGCACAATACCAATTCCGCTCCAGTACGGAATTATCGCGGAATATGGGTTTTTATAAATCCGCTTACTAACGGCGCAATAGGGTCTCATCCGCTATACGAGGCGGGAAATCAATCAATCCAATATATACATATGCCAATATGTATATATTGCTATATATATAGATATATATCCTACTATATCTAATATCACATCCAAACAGCAATCATATCAAATAATCAATAACTGCAATCAATTTTTTTAAATCTGAGTGAGAAGATCTCACCGTGATTTTAATTCTGATTCCAGCGTTTATTTTCGAATAAAATAAACAGACGTTTGATTTCATCCAAAATTTACACTAGCCCCAATTGGCTCCAATTCAGTTGCACAGCGAAGTGCTCGATGGAACGAAGACAACGCAACTGGTTTCGTCGAATTCTGATCACGTATGAAAAAATTATGATATGTTAAACATTCACGAATTAAAATTAAATTAAGTTACAAATTTCTTTAATTATTTACAACCTAACAGATCTGGGCCGTGAATTTCAAACTACCAGATCGTGACCGTGCATCCATCCCCTTCCCTCCTTCTTTTGTTCGCTACTTCCAGTAAACATCGCGACCAAAGAACCCATCAGCCGCCTTCATCACGAAATTATCGTGACCAACCTACTCGCCTAGAAGACGATCGAACTACGGGGTTTTGAAGCCTAACACCACGCCTAGCTTCGGCATAAATGACATGGAGCTCGGTCCCACCTAGGCTGAGAATTAGCCTCACGAACGCGCGCACTTCCTTGGCCAGCTGCGCCTCCATCAACGCGCCGATGATGATCACAGCCGTAGAGATTGGAAGCTCTCGTGATGCTTAACGTTTTTGATTTAGGGAGTTTTCAATAATACTGAGTGGATTTAGAGAAATCGAAGAGAAAAGAAAGCAAAATATCGGCCATTGATTTTAGGGGTGACGGCTGGAAGATAATAGCTAGGGTTTTGTTTTATAACGTGTATATATGTACGTATATAATAATATTAAATTCATTTTAAAACGACTTTTCCAAACGATCTCCAAATTACACGTGCCGCCTGGCATTCGTAAGGTTTACCCCGCATTCCGAACACAATGAAACGTGTTTCGGGAGCTAATTTGGTCATCTGTGTGAGTTATGGAAATAAACAGTCAAATTTAAATCAAATCGATTTAAACCGATTTCAATGCGTTTTGGCTTGCCCCGGACAAACGGTACATCCGATTGACTTGAAATTTGAAATCTTACAATAATATCACATTACGGATCTGATGAAACTAGTTTCGTCGAAATCCGAGACTTTCTGAAAAATGACTAATTTAACTCGACGATTTAAAATTAAAATGATATCGATGCGTTTCGAGCTGCCACGGTCAAACGACAACTCCAATTGATATGAAAATTGAAATCCGATAATAACTAACTATTACGGATCCAATGGAACTGGTTTCGTTCAATTCTGAGACTGTTCGAAAATTGGCTATTTTTACAGTCGATAATTAAATATTAAAATATTCAATTTTCATAGATTAACTCCAAATTCGATTCTGAAAGTTCTATAACCTTTCTATAACTCCAGTATGATTAAATAAAATTTCCCCAAATCTTTTTCAATCATTTTAACTCGATTTTCAATTATCTCTGGAATTTCAATTATTAATTTATCGATTTAATTATCAAATTAAATCCAATATTCTTTAAATAAATTATTCGACTAATTAAATTCATTTATTAATATTTAAAATCAATTAAATATTCGAATTTTAATTATCAAAAATTCTGGGTCGTTACAGACTTCCCCCCTTAAAAGAATTTCGTCCTCGAAATTACAAGTTAGGAAAAAAAGGTCCTTAACTCGTCTACTATTTTTCACAATCCAATAGTTTTATCAAATTGTCAAAACAAATCTTTCTAGTAAAGATTCGTTATCATTCAACTAAATTCCAACTTCAATTAAAGTTTCAAACAACCATGTTTAACTTCTCAATTCAAATTCAAGTTTAAATCCAGATTTTTAAACTTTCAAAATTTCTCTAAAATTTTCTAACACTCGAAATTTTCGAAAAATTTCGCCAGCGTCTCCTTTGCGCTGCTAATACGGTACGACTACAAAACGTCCCTACGGACTCTCAGATTTCAAAAAGAAAAGAAAAAGCCAAGCGGCTAGACAAGAAATCAGCAAATCTCATATTCAAATTTAAATACATACCTTTTGTCGAGCCATTCAAATTTATCTTCGAAATTAAATCCCAATTCCTTTATACCTGTATATCCTACTAGCCATTATATCTAGTTACAGCATTCAAACTATTTTGCATTTTCAAATTCATTTGAATTCAATTCACAATTTCAAATATTCCATTTGAATTTAATCTCATCTTTTATCTTTAGTTGATAACTATACCATTCTAAATTAGTTTTATTTACTAATCCATTCGCCTTCAATTTGAATTTCATTCCAATCAGATTTCAAATATTCTATAAGTTAACAACTTATTTACATCTTGATTTATACAATCATTTATACATTCACATTCACAATTCCATTTCATTAAGGAATTTTATTTTCATTTATAAATTCATTTACAATTTATATTCACCATTTTATTCATATATGAATTTATTTCCTTATACTTTCAATTCACATTTATAGATTTCATTTGTTAATGAACTTTAATTCCAAACACAATTACATAATTTACATTAACTGTTAACTCTTATTTTCAAGCGACCTAAAACTGCACGACCTAAAAAGCTTGCGACCTAACAGGGAGTAGCGACCTAGAAGAGCTTGCGACCTAACAAGGAGTAGAGACCTAGAAGAGCTTGCGACCTAACAGGGAGTAGCGACCTAGAAGAGCTTGCGACCTAAGGAAGTGCTGCGACCTAATGAAGTGCTGCGACCTAAGGATGCTGCGACCTAAGGATGAGCTGCGACCTAACCTCTTTGCGACCTAAGGTCCAGAAGACCTCGCGACCTAAGGGGGCAGGAAGGCTTTGCGACCTAAGGCTGCAGAAGATCTCGCGACCTAAGAAGTTCGCGACCTAAGAAGTTCGCGACCTAAGAAGTTCGCGACCTAAGAAGTTTGCGACCTAAGATCCAGGAGGATCTCGCGACCTAGCTACAGGAAAGGTTCGCGACCTAAGAACTTGGAAAGGTTTGCGACCTAGCCACAGGAAAGGCTCGCGACCTAAGAACTTGGAAAGGTTTGCGACCTAGCCACAGGAAAGGCTCGCGACCTAAGGACTTTAGAAGTTTGCGACCTAAGAGGCTAACGAGTTAGGGCTTCAGCGACCTAGAGCTCCCACAGCTATCCATTGACTCGCCTGCGACCTGCCACTTAATCAAATAAAGCTAAGAACTGCTTCACCAGCTAATCTTTTAAGACGCAATGAGACTGCGACCTAGCTTAGGTCGCTCGCGACCTAAGACTTAACTAAGGTCGTACGCGACCTAAGACTTAGGCGAATTTCCTGAATTCAAATCAGCTACTATAAATACCCCACCACTTCCAACATCAAGAGGACTTTTTGGCAATTCATTTCTAAAGCGCCGTTACTCTTCCGAACTCTCCAATCATTCAGCAAACCAAGATCCTTCAAGCATTCAAGACACTACAACAAACTTCGAGAGAAATTCATAACATCCGACATGGATTCGTCGAGTTTCATCACTGAAGATTGAGCTAGTAGTCAAGATTGCTTCTTGTGATCGAGTTGTACTGTTTTCATAGGAGATTTGTATCGATTTGTAATCAGATTCAATAATAAAGAGATTCAAAGTGGATGTAGGCTAAATCTTAAGCCGAACCACTATAAATTGCTGTCTTTTACTGCATTTCTGCTATTTTCCTGCTTGATTTCTGTTCCCGTTACGCGGGTGGTGCTTTCACAATCTTACTACACACACCGGGTGTTGGCGTTCACACTTTTGACGTTAACATTTTGGTGCTTTCACTGAGAACTCCAACTCAGGTTACCATTCCATCATTGCTTCACGCAAGTTTGTTGAAAAGATTTCCTACAAAACTAGAAGCCTATCAGACATAATGGCTCCTGGAAGGAAACGAAAGGTTATCAGATCTGAAAATGTTCATGATGATACCGCCACCTCTGCTTCACCAAGTCAGGCAGCTCCAAGCATCGGGGTGACGCGAGAGGAGCTAGACGCTGCCGTATCCGGACTATACCAGCAGATTGAGACTCAAAACAATCTGATGATGGAAAAACTGAACGCTCTGCTTGGTGCCAACCAGAGACCAGTGGGTAATGAAGAAAACACCACGGATGCTCTTCGCGACTCCGGAGGGAGGAATATTCCTCAGGGGGGGTCAGGTGCTGCTGAAGGGGCACCTCTCCGAGCTGAAGGATCTAGACCATCGCCAATTTTCCACGAAAATCTGCCCGGGCAAACATCTGAGAAAATGGCAGAAGTCTACTCCGCAAAATCTTTGAACAATGAGGAATATCTTTCTGGCATGATCAAGCAAATAATGAAAGAAAGCATGCAGAGAGGTGAGGATGAAAGCGAATGGGGATTCGCGCCAAGCAAGACTCCATTTACCGAGAAGATCCTAAAGGCTGAATTCCCTAGAAAATTTGTTCCCCCCACCATTCCTGCTTATCGGGGAACAAGTGATCCAAACCAATTCTTGTATAAGTATGATTGGCACATGACCGGTGCGAGAGCAACTGATGAAATCAAATGCCGGTATTTCCCAGTATATTTGGAAGGAGTGGCACTTCTCTGGTTCACTAAACTCCCTGTCCGATCAGTAGATCAGTTTTCCGATCTGACTAGAAAGTTTAAAGAGCAATTCAGGCTATATGCTTCAAAGGCAAAGGACATAATGTCATTATCCAGTCTTGAACAGAATCCGGGAGAACCTATTAAATCATTCCTGAACCGTTTCAATATAGCTCTGGCGGAAGTTGATAACGCAGAGCCACGGATGATCTTGACCTATTTGATGCGTGCTATCGACAAATCGAGCGAATTTGGAAAATGGCTGAAAATGAAAGAGCCAAATTCTCTCGAGAAATTCTATAAGAAAGCCGATGAATTCATACGCTTGGAAAATCTTCCAGCATCAATAAAGGTGGAAAATAATACTGCCGCTTCGGAAAAGAAAGATTCTGGAGGTCAGAAAAGGGAAAATCACGAGGGGAAGAAACAAAAGGATTTAAAGAAACCTCGCTTCTTCAAACCCTCTGATTTCACTCCATTGACCGACACTCTGGAAAATATCTTCTTCGCCACCAAAGATGATGTGGATTATCCCAAACCGACCGAGATAAAACCAGGAAAGGGTGCTATGAGAAATGGAAAGTTCTGTCGTTTTCACAACCAGCCTGGTCATGATACCAATGACTGTCGTCACTTAAAGAGCTTAATTGAAGAATTGTTGAGAGAAAACAAGCTGCAACAATATGTCAAGAAAAACAGAAGTGATCCATCTTCATCTACTCAGAAACAACAACCCTCTAATCAGCCGTCAGGCTCAGGCAAAGGTGCTGTGGCACAAGAATCTGAGAGGCCCATTATCAACGTCATTTCAGGGGGCCCACACCCAGCAGGCAAAAGCTGGGGTGAGATGGAACGATATGCTCACGCTTTGAAGTATGTCCCAGCAGATGAAGATGTTTTTGCTGTAGAAAACACAGTACCCCTAAAACAGCAAAAGATCTCAGATAATGATATTTTGTTCAAGGCTAGGGATTCTATTGGTATTGAAGCCCCAACCATAGACCCCTTGGTTATATCTGCAGGAATTGGGCCAGCAATAGTAAGACGAGTACTCATCGATTGCGGCGCTTCCTGCAATATACTTTTCAAGAAAACGTTTGACCAGATGAAAATCCCAATGACCGACGTTCAGGCTTCATCTCAAAAGATCGTTGGTTTCACTGGGGAACCACAGCAACCAATCGGAACTGTCGACTTGTTCGTGGAACTTGGTGAAGGGCAGAAAAGGGTAACTCGAAAACAAACCTTTGTAATCGTTGATGGATTTTCTGCCTATAATGCTTTCCTAGGCAGGCCAGCTCTAGCTGCATTCAAGGCCATTTTGGCCCCATGGTGCCTAACTATGAAGTTTCCTACAGAAAATGGTGTTGGTGTCATCAAGGGAGATCAAAATGCTGGACGTGAATGTTATCTTATAGAGCTTCGAGAAGCCAGAAAGAGAGAGATGGGTAAAGATGCGGCAGCTCCCCTCCGCATCAAGACCCCAACCTTATAGAAAATACAGGGTGGCCCCTGCACTGGTGAGCATAGTGGTGCAAGGTGGGAAATGGACCCCAGAAAATTCAGTGCAGAGGAAAATAGAGTGGTGCCTGTGGAAGTTACGGTACCAATACCTGTCGACTCCAAAGACCCAAACAAAGTGCTTAATGTGGGTTCGCAACTAAGTACAACAGTTCAAAATACACTGATAGCATTTCTAAAAGCAAATCTGGACGTGTTCGCTTGGTGTCATGCTGATATGTGCGGAATCTCTCCAACAATTGCTGTTCATACTCTGAATGTCGATTCGAAATTCACACCGATAAAACAGAAAAGAAGAACTCAAGGTCCAGAAAGATCAGCAGCTTTAAAGGAAGAAGTAGACCGCCTCTTAGAGAATAATTTCATCAAAGAATCCACTTATCCAAATTGGGTTTCGAATCCAGTACTGGTTAAGAAGGCAAATGGAAAGTGGAGAGTATGCATTGATTTCTCAGATCTGAACAAAGCTTGCCCCAAAGACTGCTTCCCGTTGCCCAGAATCGATCAACTAGTAGATGGGACGGCTGGACATGAGTTGCTATCTTTTATGGATGCCTATTCCGGATACAATCAGATTATGATGAACGAACCAGATCAGGAGGACACAAGCTTTATTACAGATGTGGGACTCTACTGTTACAAAGTCATGCCATTCGGGTTAAAGAATGCAGGGGCAACATACCAAAGACTTGTCAACGCTATGTTCAAGCCACAGATCGGCAGAACAATGGATGTCTACGTTGATGATATGTTAGTAAAGTCAAAGAAAGCAGTAGACCACATGGATCACTTGGCAGAGATGTTCTCAATTCTTCGGAAGTACGGAATGAAGCTCAATCCATTGAAATGTTCATTCGGAGTAGAGTCTGGGAAATTCCTGGGTTTCATTGTGAGCGCTAGGGGCATCGAGGCCAATCCTACTCAAATCACAGCTCTAAGAGAAGTTAAAGCTCCTAGAACAAAGAAAGAACTGCAAAGTCTCAATGGAAAGGTTGCCGCTCTTAGTCGCTTCATTTCCAAGGCCACAGACAAATGCATTCCCTTCTTTGATGCTCTAAAGAAAGGAAAGAAAAATTTCGAATGGACTCCTGACTGTCAGAATGCTTTCGATCAACTGATTCATCATATGAGAACTCCTCCAGTCCTCTCCAAGCCTAGTAATGGTGAAGACCTCTTCATCTACTTAGCAATTTCATCCCATGCTTTAAGTGCAGCACTTGTACGAGAAGATGTGAAAATACAACGTCCAGTTTACTACATCAGCAAACGGTTCGCTGGAGCTGAAATGAATTATTCAAAGATAGAAAAACTTGCTTATTGTCTGCTAATCGCTTCCAGGAAGTTGAGACCTTACTTTCAATCTCATCCTATCAAGGTCCTGACTGATCAACCTTTAAAGCAAGTCCTGTATCGTCCTGAAACTTCGGGTCGTCTCTTGAAGTGGAACATAGAGCTCAGCCAATATGACATCACTTATCATCCCCGAAGAGCGATTAACGGACAAGCTTTAGCAGAATTCATTGCAGAATCCACTGACAAAGGTGACAGTAAGGAAGATACAACTGATTGCATTCCGATACAGTGGAAGTTGTATGTTGATGGCTCGAGAAATGACTATTGTTCTGGGGCAGGAGTTGTGCTCGAAACTCCCGAAGGACGATCACTATGTTATGCATTGAGACTGGAATTTCCTTCGACAAACAATGAAGCAGAATATGAAGCCCTTATTGCTGGATTGAAAATTGCCAAGGAATTGAATATCAAAGTGATACAGATTTTCAGTGATTCTCAGCTTATTGTCTGCCAGGTGAAGAAGGAATTCCAAGCCAAAGGAGGGAATTTGCCTGCATATTTGACCAAAACTTCCGAACTCCTCAATGATTTAGATCACTACTCAATAAGCCACATACCCCGAGAGGAAAATATGAAGGCGGATTCTTTAGCAAAGTACTCAAGCTCTGGAGAAGCTCAATTGCTGGGATTGGTTCCTGTAGAAGTTCTGTCAGCTCCAAGCATTGATGAAATGGATATTGATTGGATCATGAATACGTCCCAAGAGCATGAATCGTGGATGAGTCCAATCAAAGAATACTTACTCAGTGGTTCCCTGCCAGAAGATTCTAAGGAACGTCGAAAATTATTGAGAAAAGCGTCAAGATATGTAATTCAAGATGGCCGATTATACAGGCGAGGATTTTCAATCCCACTACTCCGATGTGTAACTAAAGAAGAAGCCAAAACAATCTTAGCAGAAGTGCACGGAGGAGAATGTGGAGACCATTCAGGCGGTCAAACACTTGCAAAGAAAATTCTCCGATATGGGTATTTCTGGCCGGATATTAATCGAGATGCTGCAGCTTACTCCAGGAAGTGTGACAAATGCCAAAGGTTTGCGAAAATCCCAAGAGCACCTTCTACCGAACTCACACAAATGGTCAGTCCATGGCCATTTGCCATCTGGGGGATAGACCTAATTGGACCACTACCTATCGCCAAATCAGGGATTAAATATGCTATTGTCGCCGTTGACTATTTCACCAAATGGGCTGAAGCTGAACCTTTGGCCACCATCACTTCTAAAAAGATGATAAATTTTGTAACAAAGAATATCATTTGCAGATATGGTGTGCCACAGAAGATAATCACCGATAATGGCACTCAATTTGAAAGTGAAGAATTCCAGGATTTTTGCAAACGATTCAGAATTCGAAAAAGCTTCTCAGCGGTGGCTCATCCGCAGGCAAATGGGCAAGTGGAAGCAGTTAACAAGATCATCAAGTCAACTATCAAAAAGCAACTTGAAAAAGCAAAAGGTGGTTGGGTTGATAAGCTTCCATTAGCACTATGGGCGTACAGAACTACTCACAAAACTGCGACTGGGCACACTCCATTTTCACTGGCATACGGATCTGAGGCAATGATTCCAGTAGAAGTAGAAGTTCCTTCACATAGAAGAGTTCATTTCAATGAGACTGAAAATGAAAAACTGCAACTTGAAGCGCTTGATTTTCTTGATGAGAAAAGAGAGGAAGCTAGGCTCAGAGTTTCAGCTCATCAGCAGAGAATAGCCAGGCATTTCAATTCCAAAGTTCGCCAACGCAGCTTTGAAATCGGAGACTTGGTTTTGAAAAGGATCATGACAGCAACTGGTGTGTTTGGGCCAAGCTGGGAAGGACCATATGTCATAGGCACTAAACTTCTTGATGGCACTTTCAAACTCATAACTGTTGAAGGAGATCCAATTCCAAGAGCCTGGAACAGCAACCATTTGCGTCCTTACTTTACTTGAAAAAAGAGCTGTGCTCAAAGTTGTAAAATGATGATAAATGTATCAATTGTATTGTGAAGCATTGTAAATCAGTATAAATGAATGAAATGCTATAAAGTGGACGTAGGCCCGATTCTTGGCCGAACCACTATAAATCTTGTGTTCTTTACTACTTCATAATGCCTGATTTATTTCGATATATAAATACTTTAAATGTATCACTAAAATATCGATTCAAAATTGCAGGACATGATAACAAGGCCTGCTCATCACAAAAATAAGCGACCTTTATAAATCAGCTATTGCACAAAAAATTCCAAACTCAAATCCTACACAGAGAAAACTTCACATAAAGAATTGGCAACTTCACTGGGACAAACCTTTGTTCACTAGTTGAGATTATCGTTATGAACGGGCATCCAACTAGATAACTCGCGCTTGTCCCGTAAAGTCATTCAACAGTGAAGTTTACTTTTTCAGATAAAGCAATGTACTTGCAAAAGAAAGGAACACGCGCTTGGAAACAATGATAAAGGATCGCAGATTGGCGGATGATGATACAACATGAGCGGGCAAACAAAGAAGCAGATAAAGGGAGGTATGCCTCTCAACAGGAAGGCCGAGAGATCCACTAAAGGGACGCCTTCCCAACCGGAAGGAACAAGACCCTCGCTAACTGGTCGTGATGCATCCGACCAGATAGCATAGGTCCGTCCCGTGGATCCACTCGCCCCTGAGACGCAACCTACCTGGCACACCAACCAACCAAATCCCTCTAACGAGGCACGCCAATAAATGGGAATGCTTTACTCAATCAAAAAGATCGGTGGGACTACCAAAGGGGCACCTTGTTAGTTAATTGCGATCGTTTGTGCAAACAAACATCCAATCAAGCAACTTGGGCTCACCCGTAGACCTCTGACCATGAGAAAGTAACTTCCAGGCAAGCACAAGCCCTCTTCGGAGGCACAAGCCCTCTTCGGAGGCACAAGCCCTCTTCGGAGGCACAAGCCCTCTTCGGAGGCACAAGCCCTCTTCGGAGGCACAAGCCCTCTTCGGAGGCACAAGCCATCTTCGGAGGTAAAAGCCCTTTTCGGAGGCACATTTCACCAGGGTAAAAGTGCAAAATGCTTCTCTTCGGAGACCCACTTCACCCGAGTAGAAATAAAAAAAAAATTGCTTCTCTTCGGAGACCAAAATCAAGACTTCTTTGGAAGCACAAGACCTCTCCGGGGGCACAACAATAATCCACAAAGCATAATACTACTCTTCGGAGTCCACATGCTACTCCTCAGAAAATACCGAGACAAAGCCCTCCTTAGAGGCACACTTCGATTCTTTCGCTTCACCGCGTAGGAGAATTCACTTCTCAAAAGCATGAAATGAACATTTCCGAAGGTTGAAGCGTAAAAGTTTATCCAAAAATGAGACACACTCCGTTTAAATAGAACAATTATTCCCTCAAGAACGGAATAGCTATTCTATGAAAAATAAGAGTACAGGTCTCGCTAAAAGCGAAGGATATTGTTACGCACTTGTGGTATAGGGGCAATATCATATGATACGGTTGCAACAATAAAAAGCAATATTCAAGCAACATACCACAAGCACATAACAATATCACGCGAAACAGATGTGGAATAAATGCATTCTCAAACGCAGACAAAAAGTTTGCACAAGTAAGAAGAATCGTTTGTTCTACACTTAAAATAAAAAGATAGATCATTCTCACATACACAAGAGTTTGTACAAGTAAAATAATTGTTTTATTTAGTACTATAAAAATTCTTTACATACGCAGATGTCTCAAAAAGCAAAAGCGGGGACCGGTACCCGCACAATCCCCGGTCAGTACATGCAAAGAGCAAAAGTAATGAGTAGAAAATTCAGCTTGATTATTCCTTCTTCTCACCACCCTTGGAGCTCTTTCCCGGCCTAATGATTAGCTTTTGAAGCCGTTGAGAGCGGGCAGGGACAGAAGGAGAAAGTGGTACAGCCGGATCAACTACTGCTTCCTCCTCAGTGGAAGTCTTCTTCTTTTTCTTTACAGCGCGTTTCCCCTTCCTCTTTGAAGAAGACTCGCTCCCCGGAGTAGTCAGCAATGTTGAAAGCTTCGTATCGTCGTCAAGAGACCGCTCCGGAGTCTTCTCGATGTCTTCAAAATCCTCTGCCTTCTGTTCCTGAGAAGCAGCCGGATCATCCAAGCCTTGAAGAGCTTCGATTTTCTCTGCTTGTGATCCAGGTTGGGAAGCAGAGGGAGGAGTAATTTGGGAAGACGGAGGAACGACAATCGAAGGAGTGGAAGCTTGTGTAGTGCTTGGTGCCTCCGCTGTAGAAGAAAAGAAGTTAAAGTCAACATCCCCCGAAAATAAAGAAGGCATCGGTTCACCGAAGTTTAAGTAACAAGTAAGAAGGTCATCGAATTCGGCTAAGTCAAATGACTGGTTCATCAGACCCGAGATGACACCAAAAGTACCTGGAGGAGTTGGCTTCACAAGATCTACCTCAAACTTCTCGGCCTCAATATCATCCAGTGCCTCATCTTCAATAGGAGTAGTTGCAGTCTCCTGGGCAGCTTTAGCTAAATGTAAAGAATGAGGGCTGGAATCTAAAATATTAACGTCAGCTGAAGTGGAAGTTTGGATGGGGGCAGTCAAAGGAGCTTCTTCTTTTGGAGGCTCTTCTCCCACTGTTTCAGCTCGTGCTTTGGCAAGTAGCTCTTTCCCCTTAACAAGAGCGGCGCGATCCTCATCATTGAGATAGCGCTCCTCAAGTTCCAGCTCATTATAGCCAGCCCCACCAAGCATATCCATCGCGACCTCCCACACTTCAGCCAATGTAATTTCATAATCGGGACCGAGAAAAGAAAGGCTCCCACGACCCAGAACGCTGTGTAAATAAAAGTCAAATAAGGTAGAGCTGACGTCTGCTTTCGTCGCCTCATGTGATTGCTCAGCCGCTTCCTTTTCAGCAACGGCAGCGATCCGGCCGGCGGTAGCCTCAGCACGCTCTACCTCAACTTTAGCAAGTTGAGACTTTAGTAACTCAATCTCCATGTTCTGGGAGGTGACCTTTTCCCGCAGTTCGGCGTTTTCTGTGCGGTACTTCTCTTTAACATGCTATTCGGCGGCAAGCTTCATTTCTACATCTCTTTGTGCAGCGTGTGCGTCCCGCACTTGCTTCTGGAAGACTTCTTCTTTTTGAGTAAATGATGCAGAGGAAGAAGCGAGATTTTCCTTAAGCTGCTTAACTTCAGACGCAAGCTTTGCATTGTCATCTGCAATACTCGTCATTTCCGCGTCATGCTGCTTACGCCATTTGTCCCACTCTGCTTTATCATTCTCCATCATCATCATCGCCTCAAGGTTAAGATGGTTGACCCTTTGGAGTTCATCGACCAGCTTCTGCCACTGCGACATCCTCTCGATATTAAGTCTGACCGCATCAAGACTGCTAAGCATGTCTGATTTATCAATCGGAACTATGTCCAAGTCAAAGCGTACCCCTTTTAGGCACCAATTCGGGAAACGGCTCTGGAGTGTTGGGGGACCGTCCTTGACTTGATATTGCGGTCTGTTAATGATAGTCTGAATGTCAGATTTCTTCAGAGGAGGAGAGCTAGCTAGGACATCAGAAGGAATGGGAGCGTTAGTTTTTTCAGAAATCTCAGACGTGTCAATCGGTTTAGATCGTTTGCTCGGTTCATCGACAATCTGAGTTTTTCCTTTATCATCATAAGACTTCCGCTTATGAGAATAGTCACTCTTGTGCGAAGAGTCGTATCGCTCGGCATCTTTCCTTCTTTGCCACTGATCGTAATCCCGCTTCTCCTGGGCTTTCCTTCGAGCCCTCTCTTCATCTGTTTCCTTTGGAGTATCAAGGTACTTCCTAAAGTCATAGGTGCCGCAGCCTCCACGGTACTTGAATGAGTCATAATATGAACCTGTACGTCCCATCGGAGAACCTGAAAGCAAAAAAGGAGCAAAGTTTAAGAATTTCCAGGGAAAAGAGGATAAATGTTTATAAGTGCTGGAAAATCCTAAGTGTGTGTGGCGTGCAAGCTACATGCGTCAAGCTACAGACCACGCTTTAGTGTGGAAACAGAGACGACTGGCGTAGTAGGCGTCTGAGTTTGTTTAAAGGTGGAAGTCGTCTCAACAACGGGAGAAGTTGCTTTTGGATTGTTATCCCCAAAAAGCTCTTGGGAAGTTATCATGATATCACTCAAGCCGTCAAAGGCGTCATCTAGGAGTTCAGCAGACTTCTCCTTTTCAACCTCTGTATCAATGGATGTCTCAGGAACTTGAGGATTCTCTTCCTCTTCGGTAATCGGGGTAAGCGCCGACTTGCTGACTAACCCTGCGACATCGATGGGTGTGGAACATTTTACCAAGGCAGCCTCTATGACGGGTGCTTCTGATGCAGTTTCTTCTATAGAAGCTGGGGCATTCGAGGCCTCTGCTTGGGAATCTGAAGCAATTAACGTTTCCGCCTCAGAGCTAGAAACTTCATGAATCTGAGTCGATCTAGAAGAATGTAAAAGGCCAAACTGGTGCAGAAATTCATCTTTCAACAAGAATTTGGCACTCCTCTCTTCAGCATCAACAGCATTCAAAGTATCTAACATCGACTTACGGCTGGTATCTCGAAGAAGAGAAGGAAGTGCTGCACGAAGAAAGAATGGAATTAAGCATTTGATGATTCGGATTATGAGAAAATTTAGAAAAAATGAATTGGTAAAAGGTAATCTTACTTCCGACTCTCCAAATAGCATAAAATCCCGGAGGACAGCGAACATAGAAGAATTGAGTCAAAAATCCGTGGGCACTTTCAGGCAAGTCCAGAATCAGTTTGCGATTCCTAGCACTCCTCACAAGTATAATAGAAGGATGATCCTTGTTCTTTGCAAATGTGCACAAGAAGCGAATTTCATCAAAAGAGGGAAAACGGTTCAACGTTCTCCTGAAAAGCACAAACAATCCCAGCAGGATGGAGTATCCGTTAGGGTGTAGTTGAAAGGGAGATATAGTTAGCCGAAGGAGGAGTTCCCGAAGACAATCATTAAATGGAGGGATGGCTCCACTTGAACACATCTGCCGGTTCACAGCAACGAAGCCAAGAGGCGGCCTGTCAGCAGTATCGCTTGGCCCAGGAAGTAAAGCATCTGCTTCGGCAATGCCGAATTGGATGCACAGTTGACGGAAGACTTTATGACTTAAAGTAGTAGAAGTCCTTTCCGGAGGGTCGATTAGTGGAGTAGCAATTGGAAAAGATTCTCCGGCTATTTCCAAGTCTTCTTGTTGAGATTCCATTCTACACAAGGAACTGGACGATCAAATACTAAGGTGCACGTTTCCTAAAAAGAGTGGAGTGCTGTGCAAAACTAATGTAATAACAAGCAAATATAAATGAAACTAAATCAATTGATATTTGTCGATTATGAAGTTTCAGGGCTTGATATCTTAAATCTGAGAACAGTGTTGTATTGATGCAAATAAATCAGCCTTAGTTGATTATTTAATACTTCACTTAGATTCGTTAGTGCACAGCATTTCATTCATAGAATTCATTTAAGTTAATTATTCGTTATCAACTAATCTGTCATGCGATGTGGGCAGTCAATGGCAGTATATTTGTCCCGTTTTTCTGCAAGTGTTGTATTTAGGCAGGTTACTGGCATTAAAGTCAAGACAGTTTGAAAGAAAATGCAACACAGTTCAAATTCAAGAATTCAGTCAACTTCTGTGTAAATTTCTCTAAGTCCTAGGTCGTTCTACGACCTATCATAAGTCGTAGCATTTCTAGGTCGCGCAGTGTAACTGAATGAATCAAAGCGGTATAATTTTCTCAAAGTCCTAGGTCGCACACGACTTGGCTTAGGTCGAAGACTCTCTAGGTCGCAAATATTTTTGGATCGCAAAGGTTTAGGTCGCCAAGCATTCCAGCACGACCTAGCTCTTAGGTCGTCCAAATCAGGTAGGTCGCTGACTTCCTCCCCAAGCAACACCAAATTGGATCCAATAACCCAATACCGCCATTATAAGAGAATTCGACATCTTCCTTATTTCACCTTCGAGTCGTCCAGCAAATCGATTGGAAATTCCACTAATCCATTGTGAAAACTTCCGTGCGATCGTAAGTCAGGCAATACATCAGACAACGATCGAAAATCGATCGAAACAACCAAAAAATGAAGCGCGACACACGAAATTAGAACTTGGGTCGGTAAATATGGATTCATGATCGATCAGCGATTGTGGAGGAGAAGAAATTGATCAACTTACGTAATACACGGATAGGAATGGATTGATGTTGTGCTGGGATGAATTCACCTCTGAAGAATTAAGAATTCGTCAATGGCAATGGGATCTCAGAGTAAGGTGGGAAGAGAGGCACGACCTAACCTATTTATATGAAGCTGGGAGAAGAAGGCGAACGGGTGTACGGGTTAGTGCAAGTCTTAGGTCGTTCACGACCTAGCAAGGATGAGTCGAAGCGCACGACCTATGACCTAGGCCTGCACTTCGAGGGGCAAATGTTAACTCTTATTTTCAAGCGACCTAAAACTGCACGACCTAAAAAGCTTGCGACCTAACAGGGAGTAGCGACCTAGAAGAGCTTGCGACCTAACAAGGAGTAGCGACCTAGAAGAGCTTGCGACCTAACAGGGAGTAGCGACCTAGAAGAGCTTGCGACCTAAGGAAGTGCTGCGACCTAATGAAGTGCTGCGACCTAAGGATGCTGCGACCTAAGGATGAGCTGCGACCTAACCTCTTTGCGACCTAAGGTCCAGAAGACCTCGCGACCTAAGGGGGCAGGAAGGCTTTGCGACCTAAGGCTGTAGAAGATCTCGCGACCTAAGAAGTTCGCGACCTAAGAAGTTCGCGACCTAAGAAGTTCGCGACCTAAGAAGTTTGCGACCTAAGATCCAGGAGGATCTCGCGACCTAGCTACAGGAAAGGTTCGCGACCTAAGAACTTGGAAAGGTTTGCGACCTAGCCACAGGAAAGGCTCGCGACCTAAGAACTTGGAAAGGTTTGCGACCTAGCCACAGGAAAGGCTCGCGACCTAAGGACTTTAGAAGTTTGCGACCTAAGAGGCTAACGAGTTAGGGCTTCAGCGACCTAGAGCTCCCACAGCTATCCATTGACTCGCCTGCGACCTGCCACTTAATCAAATAAAGCTAAGAACTGCTTCACCAGCTAATCTTTTAAGACGCAATGAGACTGCGACCTAGCTTAGGTCGCTCGCGACCTAAGACTTAACTAAGGTCGTACGCGACCTAAGACTTAGGCGAATTTCCTGAATTCAAATCAGCTACTATAAATACCCCACCACTTCCAACATCAAGAGGACTTTTTGGCAATTCATTTCTAAAGCGCCGTTACTCTGCCGAACTCTCCAATCATTCAGCAAACCAAGATCCTTCAAGCATTCAAGACACTACAACAAACTTCGAGAGAAATTCATAACATCCGACATGGATTCGTCGAGTTTCATCACTGAAGATTGAGCTAGTAGTCAAGATTGCTTCTTGTGATCGAGTTGTATTGTTTTCATAGGAGATTTGTATCGATTTGTAATCAGATTCAATAATAAAGAGATTCAAAGTGGATGTAGGCTAAATCTTAAGCCGAACCACTATAAATTGCTGTCTTTTACTGCATTTCTGCTATTTTCCTGCTTGATTTCTGTTCCCGTTACGCGGGTGGTGCTTTCACAATCTTACTACACACACCGGGTGTTGGCGTTCACACTTTTGACGTTAACATTAACAATTTCTATTTGTATAAGTTATCAATTCAATCATATTCCATAAATATTCTTATACAGTATTCCAGAGTCTCTTCAACCTTTCAAAACCATTTTGAAAACAATTCAAATTATCCTTTGAATTTCCAAAACAAAACCCAAATTTTCAAACAACTTCTATTTAAAACAATTGGGCAGCAATTCCTCTTTTGGAAACCCGAAAATGAACACCGGTGATGTCGCGATCATCATCGGAATTATTTTCCAGCGACCGAAAAGAGTTTAGAGCTCTCATCTCTTCCAAAATACTTTTCAAAACCTTTGGAATTCATTTTCAAATCAAAAAGGAATTTAAACTTTCCAAATCTCCAAAATTTTCAAATTCTTTTCAAACATTTCCAAAAACTTCTCTGGTATTCCGTTTCAATTTACAAATCACATTTATAATTTACATTCTTAGATTTCATTTGTATGAGAATTTATTCCTTAACTTTGGAGTTATGATTTCAATTTCTTATTCAATTTCAGTGATGATAATTCACTATTATTACTTCCTAACATCCATGCAACCATATACTATAGTACTTCATAGAAAAACATTTCTTTTCTATACAAAAATATAATCAAGGTAAAATTATTCCATTTACCCAATTTAAAACAATACTGTGCCGAATTGTTCTATACAAGTGTTTAGAGATCCCTATCGATAGAGTTGTACGGACAATACCGACCAGAATTCATATACCACTCAACAAACCAATCATCACAATATAAAACAATTTTATATTCACTAACAAATACGCACTTGTATCTATTATTACACTCAAACTCATTCTAGAGTACTGCTGACTCTATCTCTAATGAGTAACACCCAACAGAGCAGGGTTGTCGCTTAACCATATGCTCTGATACCAAATGTAACATCTCGGGAATTTTCGACTTTCGAAAATTCAACATCGATACTCACTTTATCGACTGCTGAGCCATCGAATGCCGGAAACCCGAAAAGTTATGGTTTTAAGAAAGAAGAAAAAGGTAGAAGAAGAAGATAGAAGAAAAAGAAAGAAGAACAACAACAGAACAAGAGCAGAAACAGAAACAGAAAACAATATCAGAATCTCACATATCGCAGCGGAACAATATATAATAGATAAATGAATAATCTTTAAACAAAGAACTATATCATTTTATACATACATCAATCATCAGAGTCAATATACAACTCAATACAATACATTACATCAATGGACAGTTATATAACTTGTCCTCATACAGAATACACAGCGGAATAAATACTATCAGATACAAATACTACGTCTCGTCATCCAGCTTATCTCCAAGCTCCAGAATATCCAGAATATCCTGATAATATAACTCTAGGCTGCCCGTGTGGAAATTGGTGGGCACCCAGAGTTTAGAAGGGAACAATAAACTCCGAGTCAGTCATGGTGACTGGTGTGAGATCGTAAAACAGTTATTCTTTAAAATAAACAACAGGAAAATTTTAAAGTCAAATTCGAAATGCTTTTGGAAAATGAAACTACCATAAGACCTCCCACCACACACACAATGCAAACGCAGAATTGGAGGAGATTTCTTCTTATGATAGTCAAAGATGCTTGATACGCAAAAATCAAATCATTTTTGATATTATTATTAGTGCATAGCGTAGAAAACATTTCGAAAGTATAATATTAATCTTAGCCAGCATAGGCATTCCGCACTTATGCCTACTATAGCTACCATCCAAACAGTGGTGACCACCATAAGTGAATGATAGGTTCTATAACTAAAACCGTACAAGTGTCGTATTGTTTCTTTGGATTTCCAACAAATGGTCAGGCTAAGGAACTTCCTATCCACGATGGGTACATCCCTGGAATAGACGACCCGAGAACCTAACCGGATCTCTGCCAACACAAGGCCGGGTTACCTCTGCAAAAATAGGTAACTACTGACACGCGTATGTCATCCCCCGATCGTCACCGATCTTCCCGAGGATCCCCGATTTCCAACAAACCACAAAGTAATAATAACTGTGCAGCAACCACAGAGGTTAAGTATCTGGGCTCCATACCATGATACCACCTTTATCCAGAAGGAATGACATACACTAAGGGGCGCTACTCCCTAGAACCTTGCCGCATTCTTCCTGTTTCGACCATTTCCGGGGTGTGAGGCTCGACGAAGTCTCGTCCACAAAGCTATACTTTCTCAAAAAGCCCTGCTTCGGGTCAAACAAAATGATCAACCTATGATCACAAAGATATAAGATCAAACAAATGATCATATCACAAATGATCAAACACTGACCATTTCACAGCAACACTCAGTATGCCACGTTACCAAATTGGGATATATCGCTGATAAATTTCAACTACATAACCTCTGAGCTCGTACGTCTCAGAGAAGGGTGTTAAGCTAAAAGAATAAATTCTCCGCCACCAACAGATATGTATTTGAAAGAAATCAGCTTTATATCTCAAATTGTAACGTCAGACACACAATCCATACAAGTCTGTTCCGGGATCGAACAGAACCGAAGGCACTTCTCACGAAGCCCTTGCATTTCCGGATAATTTTCAATCACGTCAGGACTTCCCGTCACTAAGGGTGATAAAACCTCTAAACCGGAGATCAGCTGATGTAGAGTAACTCGACGGTAATCCTTCCGTTTTCAAAAATATCCGGTCTTCAACACCGGTCTTCGAATGCGATTCATAACGACGTATCACATATTCGGAATGGGTTATACGACCCCATGGTCCTTTCCCGGCTAACCCGAATAGTGAGCGCTAATTCAAAAATAAGTGTGGCATTCAAATTCATCCAATTCACAACAGATACCTATCTAAAGGTAATTATTGATAGTCGGTTATTTCACTATCAATAAAGATGCGCAACATCATCAGATTCCAAATAATTTTCCCAAATTATTTTATCTTCCAAATATCTTTTACTAGATATAAAATTTCCACACTTCCATTTGAAAACAACTTCAAATCAATTTCCACATTTCAATTTATCTTTAAAAGATAAAATCTCAAAACAGTTCATTTCATATTGGAAAAGCAATTCCATACTTATTTAATAATAAGTATTTCACAAATCATTTATTTTCAACATTTGAAAATATTCGATATACTTAAATCAATATTAAGTATAAATTCCATTCTTTAAGGAAATCCTTTACTTTGACAACATTTATTTGAGTCAAAACGAATGTTACGTAAAACATCGTTACGACGACTCAAAATCACTAGTATAGGGATTCGGATTTTTATAGATATATAAATCCCAATACTACATTAAAAACATTTCCTTTCGGAAATCATTTACTATAACAACAGTGTTATAGTCCACCATTTCCTTATTTCTCGAAAACGTCTATTTCAACAATAAATGTTGAAATCTATGATTTTGGTAATTCACACGTTTTAAAACATCTTTTAAAACAACTTCATTTAACAATATTCCTTTTCCCAAAACATATTGATTTTATTCAATAATATATATTTACTGTCCAAATTCGTGAATATAATCACTATCCCAATTTTAACAATTTCTACACATTTAACTTAAAAGATAATTCGCTGTCCAAAATCACGAATATATCTCCTTTAATAACTTCAATGTTAAATTTATCAAATTCTATTGATTTTGAATTTATAAAACAATGTTTATAAATCCCATTTTCTATTTATAGAACTTCGATTTCTAAATTATCCAATTCAACTTATATAACTCAATTATATACCGGAAGTCTATATTATAAGTTAAGAACTTATAATTCATTTATTTACAACATCTATTCATTTCTCATCTAAATGTCAAAATCCGATTTATAAGATAATTGCTTATACATCTTTTTGTTTTACAAAATCTATTCATTTAATAACTTCACAATTTATAAATCTATAAATTTCTATCCACTTATGGAATCCATTTTTATTTGACTTTAACACTTAATAAACTCATTTCTAAATTCCAATGTTTTTAATTTATAAAAATATCAATTTTTTATAAATCTTTTTATATGAATTGTTTAAAATACTTCAACAATTCCAATTTAAACTATTTCATAATCCTTATCAATTGTTTATTTCAAAAATAACATTTTTGTCGTATTTCACAAAAATCACAATTTTACTAACATTTAAAATTTTAACATTTATTTATTTAAAATAAACCAATTCAAAAATTTCAATAAAACGTATATTTCTACAAATCACTTTAAAAATCCTTTTAAATTAAAAGTCGTTATTTTTACATTTCAAAACTGAATCCGATGATGCCACAACACCAATCAGTCCATCACAACAGTCAATATCATATATCAATATGATAACAGAATATATCAAAATATCTGTAAATAATCAATACGGTGAGGAATCCAGTTGGATCCCTCCAACCTGTTTCCCTGCATCCAAAGATGTTAGCACAATACCAATTCCGCTCCAGTACGGAATTATCGCGGTATATGGGTTTTTATAAATCCGCTTACTAACGGCGCAATAGGGTCTCATCCGCTATACGAGGCGGGAAATCAATCAATCCAATATATACATATGCCAATATGTATATATTGCTATATATATAGATATATATCCTACTATATCTAATATCACATCCAAACAGCAATCATATCAAATAATCAATAACTGCAATCAATTTTTTTAAATCTGAGTGAGAAGATCTCACCGTGATTTTAATTCTGATTCCAGCGTTTATTTTCGAATAAAATAAACAGACGTTTGATTTCATCCAAAATTTACACTAGCCCCAATTGGCTCCAATTCAGTTGCACAGCGAAGTGCTCGACGGAACGAAGACAACGCAACTGGTTTCGTCGAATTCTGATCACGTATGAAAAAATTATGATATGTTAAACATTCACGAATTAAAATTAAATTAAGTTACAAATTTCTTTAATTATTTACAACCTAACAGATCTGGGCCGTGAATTTCAAACTACCAGATCGTGACCATGCATCCATCCCCTTCCCTCCTTCTTTTGTTCGCTACTTCCAGTAAACATCGCGACCAAAGAACCCATCAGCCGCCTTCATCACGAAATTATCGTGACCAACCTACTCGCCTAGAAGACGATCGAACTACGGGGTTTTGAAGCCTAACACCACGCCTAGCTTCGGCATAAATGACATGGAGCTCGGTCCCACCTAGGCTGAGAATTAGCCTCACGAACGCGCGCACTTCCTTGGCCAGCTGCGCCTCCATCAACGCGTCGATGATGATCACAGCCGTAGAGATTGGAAGCTCTCGTGATGCTTAACGTTTTTGATTTAGGGAGTTTTCAATAATACTGAGTGGATTTAGAGAAATCAAAGAGAAAAGAAAGCAAAATATCGGCCATTGATTTTAGGGGTGACGGCTGGAAGATAATAGCTAGGGTTTTGTTTTATAACGTGTATATATGTACGTATATAATAATATTAAATTCATTTTAAAACGACTTTTCCAAACGATCTCCAAATTACACGTGCCGCCTGGCATTTGTAAGGTTTACCCCGCATTCCGAACACAATGAAACGTGTTTCGGGAGCTAATTTGGTCATCTGTGTGAGTTACGGAAATAAACAGTCAAATTTAAATCAAATCGATTTAAACCGATTTCAATGCGTTTTGGCTTGCCCCGGACAAACGGTACATCCGATTGACTTGAAATTAGAAATCTTACAATAATATCACATTACGGATCTGGTGAAACTAGTTTCGTCGAAATTCGAGACTTTCTGAAAAATGACTAATTTAACTCGACGATTTAAAATTAAAATGATATCGATGCGTTTCGAGCTGCCACGGTCAAACGACAACTCCGATTGATATGAAAATTGAAATCCGATAATAACTAACTATTACGGATCCAATGGAACTGGTTTCGTTCAATTCTGAGACTGTTCGAAAATTGGCTATTTTTACAGTCGATAATTAAATATTAAAATATTCAATTTTCATAGATTAACTCCAAATTCGATTCTGAAAGTTCTATAACCTTTCTATAACTCCAGTATGATTAAATAAAATTTCCCCAAATCTTTTTCAATCATTTTAACTCGATTTTCAATTATCTCTGGAATTTCAATTATTAATTTATCGATTTAATTATCAAATTAAATCCAATATTCTTTAAATAAATTATTCGACTAATTAAATTCATTTATTAATATTTAAAATCAATTAAATATTCGAATTTAAATTATCAAAAATTTTGGGTCGTTACACATTCTTTGAAGCGTCATTACTCTGCCGAACTCTCAACTCAATCAACATACAAAGATCTTCGAATACTCGAGACGCTACAACAAGCTTCGAGAGGAATTTCATACATCCGACATGGATTCATCGAGTTTCATCATCGAAGTTTGAGCTAGTAGTCAAGGGTGTTTTTGTGATCTAATTGTATTGTAATTTGAAGAATATTATATCATATTGTAATCAAATCAGCAATAAAAGACTATAAAGTGGACGTAGGCTCAATTACGGGCCGAACCACTATAAATCTGTTGTCATTTACCGTTTTACTGCTATTTTCAGCTTGTATTCTGTTCCCGTACCAATGGGTGGTGCTTTCACGATTCTATTACACACACCGGGTGTTAGCGTTCACTTTTTAGCGTTAACATTTTGGTGCTTTCACTGAGAATTGAACTCAAGAAGATTTTCACCGTTGCTTCGCAAAAACTTGTGAAAAGAACCTCTCTTAAAACCAGAAGTTTATCCAAGATAATGGCTCCTGGAAGAAGAGGTAGACCTACCAGATCCGGAACTGCTCATGAAGGAACCTCCGCTTCCCCAACAGCAGATCAAACAAATCCTACCATTGGGGTCACAAGGGCTGAATTAGATGAAGCAGTTTCTAGATTATATCAACGAACTGAAACTCAAAACGCTTTGGTAATGGATAGATTAACTGCTCTGCTTGGGGCAAATCGTCAACCAAAAAACCATCAAACAACCTTTCCTGAAATGCCGCCTTTCCAAGCTGAAGGTTCTATGCCGCAGCCAACTTATCACGAACATGTGCCCAGGCAAGCTTCCGAGAGAAGGACTGTTGCCTGTCCGGAGATGTCTCTGAACAATAAAGATTACCTATCTGAAATGGTTGGTCGCATCATGAAAGAGAGCATGCAAAGGGAAGAGAATGAGAGTGACTGGGGATTTGCGCCGAGCAGAACTCCATTTACTGAAAGGATCCTGAAGGTGGAATTTCCAAGGAAATTTGCACCTCCTACTATCCAAGCCTATAAGGGAACAAGTGACCCTAATCATTTCCTATACATGTACGATTGGCATATGACCGGTGCAAGAGCATCAGATGAGATCAAGTGTCGATACTTTCCAGTGTACTTGGAAGGTGTGGCTTTACTTTGGTTTACAAAGCTTCCAATTCGTTCAGTAGATCAATTCTCCGACTTAACGCGAAAGTTCAAAGAACAGTTCAGATTGTATGCTTCGAAAGCTAAGGATATAATGTCACTAACTAACCATGAACAAGCGCCAAGAGAATCAATTAAATCTTTCTTGAGCCGTTTCAATATAGCTTTAGCCGAAGTAGATAATGCAGAGCCACGTATGATCTTGACTTATTTTATGCGAGCCATCGATAAATCGAGCGAATTTGGAATATGGCTAAAGATGAAAGAACCAAACTCGCTTGAAAAGTTTTATAAAAAGGCCGACGAGTTCATTCGCCTTGAAAGCCTTTCTACGACATCGAAAGTAGTTGTTGCCAAAGTTACTGATAACAATGCTACTTCCAATAAAAGAGAATCTGGAAACCAGAAACAGGAAAATGCGAAGAAAGCTCGTTACTTTGAATCTTTAGGTTACACTCCCTTGACAGATACTCTAGAGAATATTTTCTTTGCAACTAAGGATACTATTGAATACCCTAAACCGCATAAGTTGAGGATAGGGAAAAATGCCACGCAGAGTGGAAGATTCTGTAAGTTCCATAATCAGCCTGGCCATGACACCAACGAGTGCCGCCATTTGAAGGATCTGATTGAGGAGCTATTGAAAGAGAACAAGCTGCAACAATACCTGAAGAAAAGCAAAGTCGACCCAACCTCATCTACTCAGGGGCAACATCTTGCTACTCACCAATCCGGCTCAGACAACAGTACTGAAGCACAGGAATCTGAAAAGTTTGCCATTAATGTTGTCACGGGGGTCCACAACTGGCATGCGGAAGTTGGGATGACTACTAACTACCCGCAAAACTGCAGCTGGGGCATCCTCCACTTTCTCTGGCATATGAATACAAAGCTGTGAATCTAATGGAAATTCAGCCTGGAAATTCTGAAACAACAGTCATTCGCATCCATTTTTTACTTAATAGCGCTGCTTAAATTTGTAAAATAATAATGGATGTGTAACTCTTGCATTGTAAACCACTGAGAAATCAGTGTGATTCAATAATGAAAAACTATGAATTCTGTTTTCTCTATTATAAAATGCCTGTTATATTTCAATGTGTAAATACTCTAAATGTATTGCTAAAATATCGATCTAATATTGCAGGTCATTAAAGCAGAGCTCACCCATCACAAAGCTAAGCGAGCCCTATAAATCATTTATTAAGCAAACACCAAGCAACAAAAATTCCGGATTCAAATCCCATACAAGAAGAACTTCACATAAAAAGTTGGTAACTCCACTGTATCAAGCCCTCGTTGATTGGTTGCGATCGTCGATATAAACAGACATCTAACTAGCTAACTTGCGTTTGTCCTGCGGAGTCATTCAACAGTGAAGCCCACTTCTTTGGATGAAGCAATTTACTTGAAAAAGAAAGGAGGATGCGCTTGGAAACGATAATAAAGGGTCGCTGGTGAGAAAGCCCTCTTCGGAGGCACATTTCACCGGAGTTGAAGTGTAAAAATCTCTCTTCGGAGGCCCACTTCACCAGAGCTGAAATGATAAAAAGACCTCTTTGGAGGCACAAGCCCTCTTCGGAGGCACATTTCAACGAAGTTGAAGTGTAAAAATCTCTCTTCGGAGGCCCACTTCACCAGAGCTGAAATGATAAAAAGACCTCTTCGGAGGCACAAGCCCTCTTCGGAGGCACATTTCACCGGAGTTGAAGTGTAAAAATCTCTCTTCGGAGGCCCACTTCACCAGAGCTGAAATGATAAAAAGACCTCTTCGAAGGCACAAGCCCTCTTCGGAGGCACATTTCACCAGAGTTGAAGTGTAAAAATCTCTCTTCGGAGGCCCACTTCACTAGAGCTGAAATGATAAAAAGACCTCTTTGGAGGCACAAGCCCTCTTCGGAGGCACATTTCACCGGAATTGAAGTGTAAAAATCTCTCTTCGGACGCCCACTTCACTAGAGCTGAAATGATAAAACGACCTCTTCGGAGGCACAAGCCCTCTTCGGAGGCACATTTCACCGGAGTTGAAGTGTAAAAATCTCTCTTCGGAGGCCCACTTCACCATAGCTGAAATGATAAAAAGACCTCTTCGGAGGCACAAGCCATCTTCGGAGGCACATTTCACCGGAGTTGAAGTGCAAAAATCTCTCTTCGGAGGCCCACTTCACCAGAGCTGAAATGACCACAAACTTGCTTCTCTACGGAGACCAAAATCGCTTCTCTACGGAGACCAAAATTGCTTCTCTCCGGAGACCACGAAGCCTTCTTCGGAAGCACTAAGACAAATAAAGCCTTTTTGACAAGGCACATTCAGAAAACTTTGTTGATAGAACCACTAACGTCCGCAGCTGAATACTTATGATCATTTGTACAAACAAATGTGTAGTAAAACAGCCAAGGACTGTCCTGTGGATCCATTCAACAGTAAAATATAATTGTCTGACAAACAGATCAAAACTTTCTTCAGGAGCTAACTTCACTGCGTAGGAAAACTCACCTTTTAACAAATAAAGTGATCATCCCCGAAAGTTGAAGTGTTCTTCAGAAAGAGAGAGAAAGTAAAAATTTCTCCAAAAAAACGAGATATAATCCATTAAAGCAGAATGATTCTTCCCTTGAAAATGGAATAATTATTCTCTGAAATAAGAATATCAGTCTCGTAGAAGCTAGAAATGTTGCAATGCACTTGTGATAGGGGGCAACACTATGCAATTGAGTTACATTAATAAAAGTGATATGCAAGCAACATATCACAAGTTCATTGCAATATCACGAAAAAGTAGATGTGGAATAAATGCATTCTCAAACACAGACAAAAAGTTTGTACAAGTAAAAAGAATCGTTTATTCCACACTAAAAATGAGAAACAAATGCATTCTCACATACACAAGAATTTGCACAAGTAAAATAGCTGTTTTATTCAATGCTATGAAAACCTTTTAAATTATGCAGATTACAAAAAGAAGCAGAGACCGGTATCCGCACAACTTCCAGTCAATACATACAAAAAATAGAAAAGTCAAAATCAGGCTCATTTCTCTTTCTTCCCGCCTTTAGAGCTTCTACCCGGCCTGATAATTAGCTTCGGAGGCCGTTGTGGATGAGTCGGAGAAGAAGGAGAAAGAGGCACAGCCGGATCAACTTCTGCTTCCTCTCCAGCGGCAGAAGAGCTTTTCTTGCCTTTCTTCGAAATTATGCGTTTTCCCTTCTTTTTTGTGGAAGACTCACTGCCTGGAGTAAAAAATTCTGAAAGCTTAGTGTCGTCGTCGCAAGACTGCTCCGGAGTCTTCTCGCCTTCTTCAAGTTCCCCATTTCTTGGCTCTTGTGAAACGACCGGTTCGTCCAAGTCTTTAAGAGCTTCAATTTTCTCTTCTTGCGATCCTGGTTGAGAAGCTAGAAGAGGAGTAACTTGAGAAGAAGGAGGAACGACAGCTGAAGAAGGAGAAGTTGGCACAACTTTCGGTACTTCCGCTGTAGAAGAAAAGGAGTTAAGAATCAGTATTCTCCAAGGCAAGAGAAGATATTGGTTTGTTCAGGTTTGAGTAATAAGTAAGAAGTTCATCATGCTCAGTCAAATTGAATAAGTAATTCACTTGAGATGGGTCGACGTCAACATTACCTGGAGAAGTCGGTTTGGCGAGATCAATCTCAAAATCCTGAGCCTGAAAGTCCTTCATAGCCTCCTCCTCTGTAGGAGTGGTCACAATTTCTGTGTCGACTTTAGCAGGAGGCAAAGAGTGAGAACTAGAGCCAGCAATATCAACCTCAGCTGAAGCCGAAATACGAACAGGGGTAATAGGAAGTATTTCTTTCTCAGGAAGCTTCTCCCCCGTCGCTTCGGCTCGCACTCGGGTAAGCTGTTCTTTTCCTTTGGTAAGGGCAGCGCGGGCACTCTCGTCTAGATAAGTAGTTTCAAGATCTGCTTCAGCATAACCGGCGCCGCCCATCATATCAATGATCGCCTCCCATACTTCAGCTAATGTGACTTCATATTCCGGTCCCAAAAATGAAAGGCTCCCACTCCCCAAGACGCAATGAATATAAAAGTCGAATAAAGTCGTGTCAATGGTGGCTCTGGTTGCCTTATGGGATTCTTCAGCTGCAGCTTTACCGGAAAGAGCTTCATCACGCTCTCTTTCAGCCTTCAATAACTGAGACTGCAGTCTTGCAATTTCTAAGTCCTGAGAGCTGACTTTCTCCCGAAGTTGAACAACATCATCACGATATTTTCTAGTAACATGCTGCTCTGCTTCAAGTTTCACTTCAATATCTCGCTGAGCAGCATGGGCGTCTCGAACCTGCTTTTGGAGCATTTCTTCCTTCTATGAATAAAAAGTGGAGGAAGTAGCAAGCTCATTTTTGAGTCTTTTAACTTCGGCCTCAAGCTTCCCGTAATTATCAGTAATGCTTTTCATTTCAGCATCATGTTGTTTTCACCATTTATCCCATTCAGCTTTATAATTCTCCATGGTCATCATGGCCTCAAGATTCATGCGGTTGACCCTTTGAAGTTCATCGACCAATTTTTGCCATCCAGACATTCTTTCAATGTCGAGCCTAACAGCATCCAAATTCCTCAGCATAGCTTGCTTATCGATGGGGACTAAGTCCAAGTCAAAGCGAACTCCTTTTAGACACCAATTTGGAAATCGGCTCTGTAATGTGGAAGGACCATCCCCAGCTTGGTACTGAGGCCTATTAATAATTGCCTGGATGTCGGACTTCTTAAGTGCAGGAGAACCGGAAGAGGTATCAGGAGGAATAGAAGCGGCAGTCTTTTCCGAAATAGTAGACGTGTCCTTTTCGCCGAGTCTGATCCGCTTACTAGAATCATCGGCAGAGTGGCTTTTCCCCTTGTCGTCGTAAGATTTCCTCTTGTAAGAATCGTCACTTCTGCGGGAAGAGTCGTGACGCCCATCCCTACTCCCATAGTACTGTTCATCTTCTCTCCGGCGACGCTCTTCATAAGCTCGCCTTTCGTAAGCTTTTCTCTCATCCCTTTCCTCATCAGTTTCCCTCGGGGCACTGAGATAACTCCTAAAGTCAAAAGCATCACGGCTTCCGTGACGTTGGAATTTGTCGAAGTAAGAGCCACTTCGCCCCATTGCAGAACCTGAAATTGAAGAAGAAAGACAAATCTTAGAAAATCTTCAATTTGAAGAAGCTAAGTACATATAAGTGCCAAAAATCCTAAGTGTGTGTGGCGTGTAAGCTATGCGCATCAGATTACAAACCACTCTGTGGTGTGGGAGTGGCAACGGCTTGTGTAGAAGGCGTTGTGTTTTGTCGCAAAGAAGAAGTTGTCTCGACAACAGGAGAGATCATCTTTAAAACATCATCTTTAAAGAGCTCCTGAGAGGTTATCATGATATCGCTCAGATTGTCAAAAGTATCGTCGCCGTGATGCACGGGAGAATTATCTTTTTCAACTTCTGCCTCAGCCGTCTTTTCAGAAATGTGGAGATTTTCCTCTTCTTCAATAATCGGGGCAAGTGCTAACTTACTGGACGTCCCCGCAATGTCGGTAGAAGTAGAACACTTTACCAATGAAGTCTCAATGGTAGGTTCTTTCGGTGAAAGTTCTTTAGCAGGAGCGGGGGCATCTGACTCCTTAGCTGGAGAATCAGGGACTTCATGTGGCTGAGTAAAGCGGGAAGAGTGTAGAAGCCCGAATCGATGTAAAAATTAGTCTGTCAACAGAAATTGGACGCTCCTTTCCTCGACTGGCGCTGCCATAAGCCTCTCAAAAGTCGCTTTGTGTCCGGGATCTCTAGAAGGAGGAGGAAGTGCTGAAAAGAAAAGGGCAAAGTTAACACTTGACAACTCAGACTTCGGTAAGTTCGAAAAAACATAAGAAACAGAGACAAGTGATCTTACTTCCTACTCTCCAGATAGCGTAAAATCCCGGAGGACAGCGAACGTAGAAAAACTGGCTTAGGAAACTGTGAACACTGTCAGGGAGACCGATAATCAGTCTACGGTTCCTGACACTCCTCACAAGTATGATAGAGGGATGGTCTTTGATCTTTGCAAATGTGCATATGAAGAGAATTTCTGCAAAACTGGGAAAACGGTCCAGTGTTCTCCTAAAAAGCACACACAGTCCCAGCAGGATGGCGTAGCCATTGGGGTGTAGTTGAAAAGGGGAGATAGAAAATCGGAGGAGAAGTTCTCGAAGACGGTCGTTAAATGGGGGGATAGCCCCACTCAAGCACATTTGGCGGTTAACTGCGACAAAGCCATGGGGCGGCCTATCAGTAGTGTCATTGATTCCAGGGAACAAAGCGTCAGCTTCGGCAATGCCAAACTGGATGCATAATTGACGAAAAACTTTATGGCTCAGAGTGGTAGGAGTCCTCTCTAGAGGATCGTTCAATGGAGTAGCAACTGGAAAAGTCCCTTCAACTTGCTCTATTTCTTCTTGTGGAGAAGACATTCTACACAATCAACTGAATGTTCAAATGTGAAGGTGCACGTTTCCTAAAAAGTGTGAAGTGTTGTGCGAAACTAATAAAAAATAACAAGTAAATGTAACTGAAATTGAACTAGTCGACAATCGGTTGGCTACGAAATTTCAGGACTTGTTAGTTGAAATTTAAGTGTAATGTTACTGCAAACAAACCAGCTTTAGTTTATCAGCTTAACTCAGCTTTGACGCTACACTTGAATTTAATGTTTCACAACATTTTGTTCACACAATTCATTTAAATTAATATTTTCTTTATCAACTAATCTGTCATTCGATGTGGGCAGTCAATGGCAGTATATTCGTCCCTGTTTTTTGCAAATGTTGTGATTAACAGGTTCTTGACTTACAAGATAAATGTGGCATATAGAAAGTTTCAAACAGTTAAAATCAGGCAGTATGTTCCAGCATTTCAAGTCAAGAAGTTCATGTCAAAAGTATGTTCCAAGTTAAAGAATGCAAGTTTAAATATTTCACTAAGTCTTAACCCGTCCACGACCTAAGAGGCAAGCTACGAGTTAAGTTAAGCCATCATTCTATTAAGTCGCACTGCATAAGAAGGTCTCAAGGCAGAATGAAAAATGGCCAAGTCCTAGGTCGTTGCCGACCTACGACCTACTTTAGGTCGTATACGACTTAGGACTTAAGTCGCCAGTTAAAGTCTCGAGATTTCTATTCAGAATGCAAAGGCCTTAAGTCGTTCGTCTTCTCCCCAATACATCAATCTGCTAACTCCTAACACATTAACCCGCTAGCCTCTCCATCAACAAAAAATCTCATCCTCCCATGCCACTGAATCACCCCGAAATCACCATAAATCCGATGCATTGCCGCTTCGTCACAAACCACGAACCAGTCAAACTAAAGCACCGTAATCCATCGCCTTGTTCTCGTAAATTGTTCAAAGCCAGGATGAACCATCTCGAATCCATCGGCAATCGATTGAAACAAGAATTGCAGAGAAACACGGCATAAGAAAAGTGGGTTGAAGATGGAGATGGGATTCATAATTTGGTGATAATCGAGGAATGGATAGCAATCGAATCCACTTACGTGATAAGGAAATAAGGATGATCTGCAACTGGTTGGTTTAAATCGTCTTTGGGAAGCTCGGAACGGTGTCAATGGCTGATTCGAATAGAAGAACAGATGAGGAGAAGGAAGAATGATTCAACTATCTATACGCTGGAAGGTGGGTCGACTTACACGATGTACGACCTAAGACTTATGTTAAGTCGCTTCCGACCTAACCAAAAAAGCAAGTTAAGAAAATCGAAGCATATGACCTACGACCTAGGCATACACTTCGAGGGGCAAATGTTAATCCTCTTTTGTTCGCGACTTAACAAGCTGCGACTTACGACCTAAAAGGCATGCCGACTTAACAAGAGACGACTTAAGGAAGGGGCCGACTTAACAGTTCACGAGTTAAAATAGTCTCCGACTCAACAGGTCACGACTTAAGGCAGCATACGACCTAAGCTACAGGTCTGACCTAACAAGAGCCGACTTAAGATAATCTACCACTTAAGAGCTAAGACCGACTTAAATAGGTTACCGAGTTAAGGAAGGCTCCGAGTTAAGGAATGCTCCGACTTAAGGAATGCTCCGGGTTAAGAAATGCTCCGACCTAACAGTGTACGAGTTAAAGTGGTCCGACTCAAAAAGTCTACGACTTAAGGCTGTTGCCAACTTGATGACTTAAGGGATCTCTGACCTACCAGTTTAAGAAGCTAACGACCCACGACTTATACTAACTCGCTCGAACCAAATGCGGTCGACCTACGACTTATGTTAAGTCGCTGCCGACCTATGACTTGCAGCTGAACAGCTCGTATTTAGGAGTAACTAAAGACAAGAGCTCCTATCTCGTCGCCGACCTAAGACCTACGACTTACTATAAGTCGGTTACGACCTAAGGACTTAGGGAATTTTTCTTATTCAGATTCGACCCTATAAATACCCTCCAAACTCCAACGGGGAGAGGACTTTTGGCCAGCCATTCTTTGAAGCGTCATTACTCTGCCGAACTCTCAACTCAATCAACACACAAAGATCTTCGAATACTCGAGACGCTACAACAAGCTTCGAGAGGAATTACATACATCCGACACGGATTCATCGAGTTTCATCATCGAAGTTTGAGCTAGTATTCAAGGGTGTTTTTGTGATCAAATTGTATTGTAATTTGAAGAATATTATATCATATTGTAATCAAATCAGCAATAAAAGACTATAAAGTGGACGTAGGCTCAATAACGGGCCGAACCACTATAAATCTGTTGTCATTTACCGTTTTACTGCTATTTTCAGCTTGTATTCTGTTCCCGTACCAACGCGTGGTGCTTTCACGATTCTATTACACACACCGGGTGTTAGCGTTCACTTTTTAGCGTTAACACTAAGTCTCTCTTAAGAGTCGTGCCATAGGATTTAATTCGAGTCTTCGTACCGTTCTATCCTATTTCTTTTTATGATGCCTTGTTTTATCAATCAAGTTTTTTTTATATATTCATTTTGAGAATAACCTTTTTCTTTCTTTCTTAAAGAAGAAGAGATGGTTAGATCTAGCAGTCCCAGCGCCGATCAATCCAGTAGTCTTTCTCTAGATGGCATATTTATGTCTGCCCAACAACTTTTGGATCTTGTAAAGAATTAAAAGTTTATCTGTGCTTTGAGTAAGGACCCCAAAAACGTTTTGCCTATGAAACTAGAAGTTCCTTTCGATCAGCTTGTAGATATCACTCTTCGACTTGAAGAGGCCGATAAAGAAAGTGATGTTGAAGGTATGGATGCCAAACAAAACTTCAACATCAACAAGAAGAGGCGTATTAAGTTCAAAAACCGTAATCCCAACAAGAAAGGGAGGCAGACAATTTAGGTAGCAAAGACTCCTACCTCTAGTCATGCACAATGCTACAATTGTGGTTTTATGGACCACTATGGGATTGAGTGTCCAAAACCCTTTTCTTGTCGGTATTGCAAAAGGGTGGGTCATCTTTTATTTTCATGTCCCAAACTTCAAAGTAGGAGTGAGGGAAAGCTGAATGTTGTGCAAGCCCCTAGTAATATTTCTCACGGTCAAGGTATTTCTCCTTCTATCCTTGATGGCATTATTTTATTTCGTGATCTTCCTATTTGATTTCTTTTGATGCGGGTGCGTCCCACTTATTTATATCAAAAGAATTTGTTGATTCTTTTTCTTTAAATATTACGGGCTTGATGACTTCACTGAGAATTGCGAATCTGGTTGGTGGATCTGCAACACTTAGTCTACTTTGTGAAATGTCGAGGTTATTTTATGTGACTATTCTTTTCGAGCCGATTTGCATGTTATGTGTTACTTAGGCTTCGAAATTGATTTGTTGGGAAAGGATTGGCTTGATCATTATGAAGCCCACATCCTATGTCTTGAGCGGACTATATACCTTCGACATTCTTAATATGTTAAGCAGATTTCTATTGTTTTTTTTAAGATTTTGATTTCCAAATTTGGTAGCAACATTTTATTCTTTAAACCCACTTGATGAGGAAGATGTTATTTCCCTCACCCAAGTAGTTTGTGAGTTTTTCGGTATTTTCGAGTTTGTCTTAGGATTATCACCTAAGCAATCTAATGAGTGGTGCTAAGGTCTTTTCACCTCGACCTTGCCACCGGTTTTCAACAGCTACGAGCTGTGGAGGATAGCATTCCACTTACCGTACTCCGCACTCGTTATGATTCTTATGAGTGGTTCATTATGTCATTCGATTTGACGAACCTTCTTCCTTATTTCATCCATCTTATGAATTAAGTATTCTACGAATATCTCGATGAGTTTATCCTTGTATTTATTGATTATGGATGAAAACAACAATTTAAAATTTGCAAATCTTTTTAATTAGATATTTATAAGTATGATTGGATTTTGTTCTTAAAACGAGCAAAGAATAATTGAATTTTTTTTAAGAGACATGTTTATCATATAGAAGGTGATTTTGTGTTGTTTTGCCCATTGAGTGCTTTAAGAATTCTGGTCGATGCGCTTGATCAACGTTATCGATAGGAATCTCCTAAACGCTATGATGAGACAGTCAGACATAGTAAATTGACTTGTAATAAGTAAATTTTTCTAAAAAGATAATTACATAAAGTTAATTGTAATTTTGAATGTCTTAGCTTTTCGGGAAAGTGGATAAGAACTCTTTTCCGATATTTTTATTCTTGCGATTCCCGAAGGGAATCAAGACTTTATTGTTTATACTGATACTAGTCGTATTGGTTTGGGTGCCGTTCTCTTGCAAAGGGAATGTGTTATCACATATGCTTCTTGACAATTAAAGCTTGTTGAGACTAGATATGCCATTCATGATCTAGTGCTCACAGCCATTATTTTCGCTCTTAGAATGTGGCGACATTATCTTTTGGGAGAGAAATTTGTTCTCTACACCGATCATAAATCTTTAAAGTATTTATTTTCTCAAAAGGAACTCGATTTGCATTAACAATGTTGGCTCGAGTTCCTTGCATCTTATGATTTTGATATTCTTTCTACTCCCAAAAAGGGCAATCGGGTTGCCGATGCCCTTAGCCGAAAGCAACAAGCGGTTGTTTCCATGATGATATCTGTATGGAATGATCTCGAGACTTTATCCACTTGTGAGATTCGAGATTGTTAAGGTAAAAAACCAACGCTAACACCCCGGTGTGTGTATTAATAATGTGAAAGCACCACCCGTTGGTACGGGAACAGAATATAAGCAGAAAGTAGCAGAAATGTAAAGAGACAGCAGTTTTATAGTGGTTCGGCTCAAAATTAAGCCTACGTCCACTTTATCTTCTTTATTGCTAATTCGATTACAACTTTTTACAGCAATTCCTCGATTACAACTTGATTACAACACGCTTGAGACGAGTAGCTAGAACTTTGATGTAAGAGAGCTCTTTTAATCCATGTCGGATGTGTAGATCTCCTTTTGAAGTTCGTTGAAGCGTCTTTGGTGTTTGAAGTGTCGATTGAGTCGAGAAAATAGCAGAGTATAGGCGTTTCAGAAATGAGTCAAAAGTCCCCTTCAAGTTGGAGGTAGTGCTGTATTTATAGAAGACTTTTGTGCTGAGCCATAGGTCATGGACGACCTAAAGTAGGTCGTAGGTCGTGAGCGACCTAGGATAGGTCGTGAGCGACCTAGGATAGGTCGTGGTTCACTTGCGACATAGCTTGATAGGTGTAATAACCGGGATTTTCGTAATTTCAATTATCGTCAAGATGACGATTTAATAATTGTTATTAGAATTCAAATCGAATTTGAAATGTGAAAATTGTTTGATTGCAATTGAGTTATATTCGGGTTAAAATTCTTTAATAAAAGTGTTGACCGGGCTTTACAATTTGAAGCTTGGCCCATGTTTCTTGGCTTTGCCGAGATGATATCAGGGGCAAACCCGATCCCCTCTCTTGGATTCTTCCATTTTCAAAAACCCTAGACGAAAGAAAAAGAATGGCGGCCGCTTCTTTACTCGTTCCGTTTTGCAATTGAAAATTTAGGGCTTCGGCTTCTCTGGGCTTTGCTCGACTTCGATCCTCTGATAATCTGTGACTTTGTTCAACTTCGATCTTCTGATGAATTGTGGCTTTGTTCGACTTCGATTGTTTCTTCGTTCTGAAAATTAGGGCATGCTCAAATTGCTTCGTTCGTCTCCCAAAAGGATTTGGGCTCCCGGCAATTTCGTTCGTTCGCCTCCGAGATGCCACGACGTCAACTCCGCCAAGTCGCTGGCGGCAGTCTCTTCGAACAAGGTGAGTGAGTAACTCTCATTCACATCTAATTTAATCTAGTTATGTGTGAATCTTGTTGTTTGTTTTCTCGACTATCACTGCTGTGAACTCGAGTGATTTCTTATCACTCACATTTAGTTCAATTTTAATGCTTTCTGCTTTCTTCGTTTGGTATAATTTATTGATTGTCACGGCTTGATTTGCAGTCGATTTCGTGTTTTCTAATTTCGTTGAAATGTGATGATACTTCTTGGCTTTACGTTGGCTTTAGTTGCTATAGCTATGTGTCGGATAGTGTTTGACGTAGACCATCGACACTACTCCTCTCTGATTTGATTATAGTTACCGGTCGCCATTCTCTGACTTTATCTAATCATATGGTCTGTTCACTTGATTTTAGTTCGCTTGAACTTGGTGTCACTTTTTGTTTCTCTGCTATTTGATTAGTTGGAGTTATCGGTGCTGTTTCTGTTATATGAGAATTGAACTCCTATATAGTCGTTCGCATATGATCATTTGACTTCATCAAATTTATTACCTCGGTCGTATGATTTGTTTTAAATACTGGGGATGATTTCTGACTTTTTATTAAAATCCATAAACTTGACTCTGAAAATAATTTAGAGGAGAGTTTAACTTGACAGTGTTTTTGGTGATGACTTTTAAGGCATTTGTATTTGTTAAAAATTGGGTACCATGTTTAAACTTGCAACTTTGGTTGCTACAGCTACTTTTGAGATCTTCCTTGCTGCATATATGCTTTACGTATATGAATTTCTGAGGTGACCCATCTGATACATGTATCTTGAGTTTACTTTGATTTTGTTGAAGCTATATAATTGAGCTTGGTTTGGATTTGTGCTTATGATGTTCGACTTTATCGATTGATGATGGTTTTGCTGTGATGATTTTGGTGATTCGAATTTGGCCACCCTCTGGTCACTTGACTTTGTGAATTTCTAATACTGGACTAAACCATTTCCAGTACCTTGCTTGATTTGCCTAATTGTGTTATGTACCCTGCTGCATATCACCGTTGTACATTTGCATGCATTCTGGTATATGCACTTGAATCTGTTCCATATTACCTATTCAGTGTAGTTGCAGTTGCACTTCTTAGCTTCACTGTGTACATACTTCATACATGACATGTTGCTCATGTACCCTGTGCATTCTGACTTGTATACTCTTGAGTCTGTTGCCTGCCTTCACCTGTGGACTTTCTTGATCTTGTGCATGTTCATAAGTCTGGTCCATCTAGATTTGAGTTTATTCACTTCGACCATTTGCCTGTAGTCTTTATATATGTGCACGTTGTTTTGAGCATTCATGTAACTGGGATTTGATATGCATATATTCGTCTGTCAGATCTGATGCAGGATGTTTTGTAGTCTTTGGTCTTGGTTTTACTTCTGGTTGTCCAGATGCACTGTTGCTTTATATTTGGAGCTTGCTATCTATGTTCATTTGAACTGGTTTCACTGTTGCCTCTGATCTTGTTTGGTATTGATTTAGGCTGTTCCCTGGAATTCGAGGGTGATTGCACTCATGTGCTCGTCACTGGTTGATGTGCATATGTTTGTTCCCGACCCGTAGTAATGTAATCTTCATATCTTTTTGGAGTTTGCTCTATTATGTTGTACAGTTTCATGTGGGTTGTTATTACACTTGTGTTGAACCCGATTTCGGGGTTTGACCTTGTGATCATTTGTGACTTTCACTAAGCTTTTGCGTATTTCATCACTGTAGTGGCGAGGAAGTACACGCATGCGTGTACTGCAGCCTTACCAGGTTGACAGTTTAAATTGATGTTTCGATTTGTCCAATTGTTTCGTTGGTTAATTTCATTGTTTTGGAGTTGTATTCTGATTTGGATTGTTGATTTGTCATTTAACACTGTTTAGTGTTATATCTGCCGTTATCCAATTCTCGTATCGAGAGTTGGATATACGAGATTTCTGTGATTGTCGTCTATGTGACTTTCTGATTATTATTGCTGCTATGCACTAATAACTGAGTTTGAATTAGACTGACCCGTGTATTATTTTCTTTTGAATATAATACTCGGGTCAGACCCGAGTTATTTCAGGTTGTAGATTTCCTTCTTTGAGTTGCTGTTTGGGATTGAAGACTTTTCACATCTTCTGAAGTCGTCAGTGTCATTTTGTAGTAGTCGTGTTATTGTATAGAACGATATGTATTCATGTATATTAGTCGATAATGTACTTGTATATATAACTTCTAGAGTCGACAGTTGTAGTTGTATCATATGTATCATGTCAACTATATTGTAACTGACATCGGTTATATATATATATATATGAGATTTTTGTTAATTTGTGTTCCGCATTTATATTATCTGTGTTATTGTTATATCTAATGTCCTAAACTATTATGAACTATCGTAGTTTGTTTTATACTGATAATTGGATATGTTGATGGGAGTAAATAAATAATAGAAGAAAAATAAAAAGTATATACCACTCCTATCGAGATAACCAATATTAGTGTAAGGCCAATTACGGATGGTCGCTCCTATCCAGCCTTATTCTTCGTAATAATAGACAGTATTTCTTTTAATACTCTTTGTTATTATGAGCATAGAGGTGGGGCGTTACAGTTAGTATCAGAGCTTGGGGTTTATGGACATAATATAAAACATAACTTGGATGAGACATATGTTACAACTATTGGTCGATGTTTTATCTGTGATTTGAGTCAAAACTAAAGTTTTGAAATTTTGATGAAATTTTTAAATATCTTTATTTAAAAATAATAGTGAAATTTTGTTCTGATGATTTGATTGATTTGTGTTCTATTTATCAGAGTGCGCAGCGGAAACAGTGAAACTGTCTTCGCTGAGTATAACTGATAATCTTTTTGATTTAAAAATCAGAATACGAAATTGATATGAATTTCATTGGTTGTTTATATAGCTGTAATTATTTTGTTTCTTTGAGAATTTCGAATCCGAATTGAGGATTCGAAGAAATTGCAGATATGTGATTTTTGTTGAAATTTCCGCTGGCTTTCTTTTGTACTAATCATCAATTGATTAGCTTTTGCTGTTTTGAATTGTCTTCATTGAAGATACATTCGAATGATTTCTTTGTTTATATTGTAATGTGCGTGCAAAATTTGAATTGCACGTTATTGCATTTATTTTACGTTGAACCGATGCTTGGTCGTGAAACGTATTTTGTTGCCGTTATTTTTATAATGGAATTTTACACCAATGCTGTATTTTGAAGCACGGTGTTTTGTGGCATTTTGATGAATGAGAATTCACTGATATTACATTTTGATGTAGATTGTCTTGATGTGATTTTGACGTTTTAAAACTACTGTCGCTTTGGCTTCAGTAACCGTCCAATTTTTAAAAGTGGATTTTCAAGCGGTTATTCCGCAATGCTGTTTTGTGACCGTTTTACGGTATTTTGAGAAGCACAATTTCCTTACCGAAATTGTTACTGATTTGCTGTTTTAATCACGTGATTGGAAAATCGTTTTAAAAACGAAAATTGTTTTATAAATTTTTAACGATTTGCGTTTTCAAAAGAATGAGAAAGCGACTTAAACGATTCAGCAAAATCGAGGATTATGACCCCTTTCTTTTACTGTTTCGCTTAACTCCGGACTTGTCCAGTTGAGAATATAAATTGTTATTTTTACAAAATAAATAAAATCGTTTTCAAGAATTTTAACAGTTTGTGCTTTCAAAAGAATGAGGAAGTGATTTAAACGTTTCAGCAAAATCGAGGACTATGACCCCTTTCTTTTACTGATTCGCTTAATTCCGGACTTGTCCGTTTGAGAATGTAAAGTGTATTTTTACAAAATACACAATTTTGCACTTTCAAGGAAACGATGAAGTGATTTAAACGATTTAGCAAAAGTGCGGAGTATGGAACCACACTTTTACTATTTTGGTTAATTCCAGACTCGTTAATTGAATATCTGTTGTTTTGATGATTTTGATGATTTCACACTTTCAAGGAAACGACGAAGAGAATTAAACAATTTAGTAAAACTCGTGGTTATGGGACATGTGCGTTTGCTATTTTGGTTAATTCCGGACTCGTTAATTGAAATATTTTGATGCTTTTGTGTGCTTTCGAGCCACTATGAGGACCTTCGGGTCAAATACCAGTACTAGACCTTCGGGTCACTCTGCGGACCTTCGGGTCATTTGTTGGGCGCCAAAATTATGTTGAGTACTTGGTAGGCTTCGGCCATTTGTTGTTGCACGTGCGGCGAATTAAAAACTCACCATCTGATGGGATCGATCCAAGCTTTTATGTTGATTTTCTAGTCTTCTTAATTGATTTCTAGATATTTGTTGTTTCTAATTATCTGCAGGTAATTAGATATCGGATGTTATGAGATGTAATTATCGTATCGGTAATTAAATATTTGTTGTTTCTAATTATCGTTTGTGATAATTAGATATTTGTTGATATGAGTTTTGATTATCGTTTTTGATAATCGAATATTTGTTGATTTGAGAAATTTGGTTATCGTTCTTGATAATCGAATATTTGTTGATTTGAAATTTGATTATCGTTTTTGATAATCGAATATTTGTTGATTTGAAATTTGATTATCGTTCTTGATAATCGAATAATTGTTGATTTGAAATTTGAATATCGTTTTTGATAATCGAATATTTGTTGATTTGAGAAATTTGATTATCGTTTTTGATAATCGAATATTTGTTGATTTGAAATTTGATTATCGTTCTGATAATCGAATATTTGTTGATTTGAAATTTGATTATCGTTCTTGATAATCGAATAATTGTTGATTTGAAATTTGATTATCGTTTTTGATAATCGAATATTTGTTGATTTGAAATTTGATTATCGTTCTTGATAATCGAAAAATTGTTGATTTGAAATTTGATTATCGTTTTTGATAATCGAATATTTGTTGATTTGAGAAATTTGATTATCGTTTTTGATAATCGAATATTTGTTGATTTGAAATTTGATTATCGTTTTTGATAATCGAATATTTGTTGATTTGAAATTTGATTATCGTTTTTGATAATCGAATAATTGTTGATTTGAAATTTGATTATCGTTTTTGATAATCGAATATTTGTTGATTTGAAATTTGATTATCGTTTTTGATAATCGAATATTTGTTGATTTGAAATTTGATTATCGTTCTTGATAATCGAATATTTGTTGATTTGAAATTTGATTATCGTTCTTGATAATCGAATATTTGTTGATTTGAAATTTGATTATCGTTCTTGATAATCGAATATTTGTTGATTTGAAATTTGATTATCGTTTTTGATAATCGAATATTTGTTGATTTGAGAAATTTGATTATCGTTTTTGATAATCGAATATTTGTTGATTTGAAATTTGATTATCGTTTTTGATAATCGAATATTTGTTGATCTGAAATTTGATTATCGTTTTTGATAATCGAATATTTGTTGATTTGAAATTTGATTATCGTTTTTGATAATCGAATATTTGTTGACTTGAAATTTGATTATCGTTTTTGATAATCGAATATTTGTTGATTTGAGAAATTTGATTATCGTTTTTGATAATCGAATATTTGTTGATTTGAAATTTGATTATCATTTTTGATAATCGAATATTTGTTGATTTGAAATTTGATTATCGTTTTTGTTAATCGAATATTTGTTGATTTGAAATTTGATTATCGTTTTTGATAATCGAATATTTGTTTATTTGAAATTTGATTATCGTTTATGCTGATCGAATATTTGTTGAATTTGATGTTTTGGGATATTCGCCTTCAATAATTTGACATTTGTTGATTTGTATTCTGAGTATCGCTTGGATGATTGGATGCTTACTGATTTTATTGATATGAGATTTCCTAGTCTCCAATAGATTCTAGAATATGCTGATTTTATTGAATCGCTGTTTTCTATCTATTTCTGTTAATAGTCAGAGTTTGCTGATTTTGAAATTTGTGTTTCCAGTTAATTGTTGAATAACTGGATATTGTCAGTTTGCGATTTGTGAATTGTGCTTCATAATTATCTCTGCTAATAATTAGATTTTGCTGTTTTCTAATTATCGTATCGATGATTAGACATTGTTGCTTTGTGATTCTCTGAATTTTAATTATCTTGTTGATATATGAATATCGCTGATGATTACATTTATTCAGTTTCGTTGTTTTCGGATTATCTATCTTGATAGTTATATTTTGTTGGAGGATTTGTGAATCTCTTTTATTGAAATTAGAAGACTTCTTTGGCATTTGAATTATTGACTCTTATTTTTCTAGCTTAACCAGTTTATGTTAGAAAAGTAATTGTTATTGACACCTTTAATTATGAAAATTGCGGGGACGCAATTTTTATAAGGAGGGGAGTCTGTAACAACCGGGATTTTCGTAATTTCAATTATCGTCAAGATGACGATTTAATTCTGTTGATAATTGTTATTAGAAATCAAATCGAATTTGAAATGTGAAAATTGTTTGATTGCAATTGAGTTATATTCGGGTTAAAATTCTTTAATAAAAGTGTTGACCGGGCTTTACAATTTGAAGCTTGGCCCATGTTTCTTGGCTTTGCCGAGATGATATCAGGGGCAAACCCGATCCCCTCTCTTGGATTCTTCCATTTTCAAAATCCCTAGATGAAAGAAAAAGAATGGTGGCCGCTTCTTTACTCGTTCCTTTTTGCAATTGAAAATTTAGGGCTTCGGCTTCTCTGGGCTTTGCTCGACTTCGATCCTCTGATAATCTGCGACTTTGTTCAACTTCGATCTTCTGATGAATTGTGGCTTTGTTCGACTTCGATTGTTTCTTCGTTCTGAAAATTAGGGCATGCTCAAATTGCTTCGTTCGTCTCCCAAAAGGATTTGGGCTCCTGGCAATTTCGTTCGTTCGCCTCCGAGATGCCACGACGTCAACTCCGCCAAGTCGCTCGCGGCAGTCTCTTCGAACAAGGTGAGTGAGTAACTCTCATTCACATCTAATTTAATCTAGTTATGTGTGAATCTTGTTGTTTTTTTTCTCGGCTATCACTGCTGTGAACTCGAGTGATTTCTTATCACTCACATTTAGTTCAATTTTAATGCTTTCTGCTTTCTTCGTTAGGTATAATTTATTGATTGTCACGGCTTGATTTGCAGTCGATTTCGTGTTTTCTAATTTCGTTGAAATGTGATGATACTTCTTGGCTTTACGTTGGCTTTAGTTGCTATAGCTATGTGTCGGATAGTGTTTGACGTAGACCATCGACACTACTCCTCTCTGATTTGATTATAGTTACCGGTCGCCATTCTCTGACTTTGTCTAATCATATGGTCTGTTCACTTGATTTTAGTTCGCTTGAACTTGGTGTCACTTTTTGTTTCTCTGCTATTTGATTAGTTGGAGTTATCGGTGCTGTTTCTGTTATATGAGAATTGAACTCCTATATAGTTGTTCGCATATGAACATTTGACTTCATCAAATTTATTACCTCGGTCGTATGATTTGTTTTAAATACTGGGGATGATTTCTGACTTTTTATTAAAATCCATAAACTTGACTCTGAAAATAATTTAGAGGAGAGTTTAACTTGACAGTGTTTTTGGTGATGACTTTTAAGGCATTTGTATTTGTTAGAAATTGGGTACCATGTTTAAACTTGCAACTTTGGTTGCTACAGCTACTTTTGAGATCTTCCTTGCTGCATATATGCTTTACGTATATGAATTTCTAAGGTGACCCATCTGATACATGTATCTTGAGTTTACTTTGATTTTGTTGAAGCTATATAATTGAGCTTGGTTTGGATTTGTGCTTATGATGTTCGACTTTATCGATTGATGATGGTTTTGCTGTGATGAATTTGGTGATTCGAATTTGGCCACCCTCTGGTCACTTGACTTTGTGAATTTCTAATACTGGACTAAACCATTTCCAGTACCTTGCTTGATTTGCCTAATTGTGTTATGTACCCTGCTGCATATCACCGTTGTACATTTGCATATGCATTCTGGTATATGCACTTGAATCTGTTCCATATTACCTATTCAGTGTAGTTGCAGTTGCACTTCTTAGCTTCACTGTGTACATACTTCATACATGACATGTTGCTCATGTACCCTGTGCATTCTGACTTGTATACTCTTGAGTCTGTTGCCTACCTTCACCTGTGGGATTTCTTGATCTTGTGCATGTTCATAAGTCTGGTCCATCTGGATTTGAGTTTATTCACTTCGACCATTTGCCTGTAGTCTTTATATATGTGCACGTTGTTTTGAGCATTCATGTAACTGGGATTTGATATGCATATATTCATCTGTCAGATCTGATGTAGGATGTTTTGTTGTCTTTGGTCTTGGTTTTACTTCTGGTTGTCCAGATGCACTGTTGCTTTATATTTGGAGCTTGCTGTCTATGTTCATTTGAACTGGTTTCACTGTTGCCTCTGATCTTGTTTGGTATTGATTTAGGCTGTTCCCTGGAATTCGAGGGTGATTGCACTCATGTGATCGTCACTGGTTGATGTGCATATGTTTGTTCCCGACCCATAGTAATGTAATCTTCATATCTTTTTGGAGTTTGCTCTGTTATGTTGTACAGTTTCATGTGGGTTGTTATTACACTTGTGTTGAACCCGATTTCGGGGTTTGACCTAGTGATCATTTGTGACTTTCACTAAGCTTTTGCGTATTTCATCACTGTAGTGGCGAGGCAGTACACGCATGCGTGTACTGCAGCCTTACCAGGTTGACAGTTTAAATTGATGTTTCGATTTGTCCAATTGTTTCGTTGGTTAATTTCATTTTTTTGGAGTTGTATTCTGATTTGGATTGTTAATTTGTCATTTAACACTGTTAAGTGTTATATCTGCCGTTATCCAATTCTCGTATCGAGAGTTGGATATACGAGATTTCTGTGATTGTCGTCTATGTGACTTTCTGATTATTATTGCTGCTATGCACTAATAACTGAGTTTGAATTAGACTGACCCGTGTATTATTTTCTTTTGAATATAATACTCGGGTCAGACCCGAGTTATTTCAGGTTGTAGATTTCCTTCTTTGAGTTGTTGTTCGGGATTGAAGACTTTTCACATCTTCTGAAGTCGTCAGTGTCATTTTGTAGTAGTCGTGTTATTGTATAGAACGATATGTATTCATGTATATTAGTCGGTAATGTACTTGTATATATAACTTCTAGAGTCGACAGTTGTAGTTGTATCATATGTATCGTGTCAACTATATTGTAACTGACATCGGTTATATATATATGAGATTTTTGTTAATTTGTGTTCCGCATTTATATTATCTGTGTTATTGTTATATCTAATGTCCTAAACTATTATGAACTATCGTAGTTTGTTTTATACTGATAATTGGATATGTCGATGGGAGTAAATAAATAATAGAAGAAAAATAAAAAGTATATACCACTCCTATCGAGATAACCAATATTAGTGTAAGGCCAATTACGGATGGTCGCTCCTATCCAGCCTTATTCTTCGTAATAATAGACAGTATTTCTTTTAATACTCTTTGTTATTATGAGCATAGAGGTGGGGCGTTACAATAGGGTTGCACTTCATCTTATTTGAATGAGGTGACAAGTGGTAGGTCGCGAACGACCGAGGGAAAAGCGGCATAAGGAGTTATCTCGACTTGTTCAAACTGGGTAGTAAGTTGTAGGTCGTAGGTCGTGTTGCCTCTCTGCTTTGGGTTACTGTTGTCCCATGTTGACAGTTAGGTTGCTCTCCTCTTTCTGGAGTTAGGTCGCTAAGGGTTTTAGGTTGTTAGGTTGCTAAGTGCTTTAGGTCGTTAAGGGTTTTAGGTCATTAGGTCGCTAAGTTCTTTAGGTTGTTAAGGGCCTTAGGCCGTTAGGTCGCTTTATATTTTAGGTTGCTCCAAAATAGGAGTTAACACTTGCCCCTCGAAGTACAGGCCTATGTCATAGGTCGTGTGCTTCGATCTAACTCTGCTATGTCGTGAGCGACCTAAAACATAAACTTGCGTGCCTATTCGCCTTCTCCTTTTCGCCCCATATAAATTTGTTAGGTCGCTGCTTCTTCCTCACTTAACTACTTCGATTTCTCGCTTTGCCATTAACAGAACTTTGTGATTTCAAAGGCGAATTTGAGCTAATCATTCAACGATTCATCCCTGCTATCATATTACGTAAGTACACTCGATCTTTATCCATCCCACGATCACCATCGAACCACGAATCCCAATTTCTGAACCCCAGACCAATTTTGTACGCCGTGTGTCATTTTTTGAGTCATGTTGTAGTCGATTTTGATCGCCATTAGTTGTGATTCACGAAAGCACAGCGATGAGTTGGATCTATGATAGATCGGAGATGTTTTGAATTGGTTTTCGGGTGATTTGGTGGTATGAAGAGATAAGGGATTCCATGAAGAGGATGATGGATTTCGTTGTATTGGTGATAACGGGTTATCGGGTTAACAGTTAACGAGATAGTGAGCCGTTGAGTGGAGAAGAAGTCAGCGATTTAGTGAATCTGAGCGACTTAGGAACCTTTGCGACCTAAGAAGCCTGGCCGACCAAAGGATTCTCGCGACCTAAGGACTTATTGGCTCGAACATGAATTGCACGGCCTAACTTTCTTGCGACCTAACTTGCTCGAAGTAGAACGACTTAACATATTAACGACCTAAATTTCTTGCGACCTAACTTTTTTGCGGTATAGGTTTTAGGTCGCGGCCGAGCTAACACTTAAAGAAATCTTGACCTGAAGCCTATGAACTCTTTGACTTGCACAATGCGACCTAAGAAAGTGCCAATCTATGCTAGGTCGCTGGACGACCTAAGGATTCCGACCTATGCTAGGTCGCGTGAAAACAGTCTGGACGACCTAGGACTTGTAAAATTCTAAGAGAACTTGATTGAACTGCTTGGACTTGAACTGTTTGAAATTTGTTACACTTCTTCATAGATTGCTCTAACTTTTAATCTAACAACCTGTTTAAACATAACATTTGCAGAAAACTAGGGCGAATATACTGCCATTGATTGCCCACATCGAATGACAGATTAGTCGATAAATAATAATCAACTTAAATGAACTCTGTGAATGAAATGCTGTGAATCAACAAATTCAAGTGAAGTATTAAAGCAAAGCTAAAATAATCAACTAAAGCTGATTTGTTTGCATCAACACTGTACTTGGACTTAAAATAACAAGCCTTGAAACTCTATAATAGACACATGTCAACTAATTTGATTCCAGTCATATTTGCTTGTTATTTTATTAGTTTTGCACAACACTTCACACTTTTAGGAAACGTGCACCTTCATATTTGAATGTCCATTTCCTTCTGTAGAATGACTTCTCAACAAGAAGAAATAGGACCAGCTGGAGAAGCCTTTCCGATTGCTAATCCATTGATTGATCCTCCGAAAAGAACCCCGACCTCCTTGACTCATAAAGTTTTCAGCCAATTGTGCATTCAGTTTGGACTAGCTGAAGCGGATGTTTTGCTTCCTGGAGTAAACGATGCTACTGACAGGCCACCTCTTGGTTTTGTAGCAGTTAACCATCAGATGTGCTTAAGCGGAGCTATTCCTCCCTTTAATGACTTTCTTCAATAGCTTCTTCTTCGATTAGCTATCTCTCCCTTCCAGCTACACCCCAACGGTTATGCCATCTTGATGGGGTTGTGTGTGCTGTTCAGAAGGACGCTCGACCGTCTTCCAAGTTTTGAGGAGATTTGCTATTTGTGCACCTTTGCGAAGAACAGAGATCACCCTTCAATTATACTTGTAAGAGGTGCTAGAAACCGTAAATTGATTCTAGACTTGCCCGATAGTGCACACGGGTTCATAAGTCAATTCTTCTTCGTCCGTCCCCCCCCCTCCCGGATTCTATGCCGTCTGGAGAGTCGGAAGTAAGATTGTCTTTCTCCGTTCACTTCATTTTCTAAACTTCTCGAAACTCGAATTGTCAAATGCTTAACTTCGTTCTTTACTTTTTGCAGCACTTCCTCCTCCGCTTAGGGATCCCGGCCACAAGCCGACCCTTGAAAGTTTGAGTGCTGTGGTTGCTGAAGAGAGAAGCGCTAAATTTTTGCAGAAAGACGAGTTTCTGCATCAGTTCGGACTTTTACACTCCTCCCGATCTACCCAGATTCACGAAGTTTCTAGTCCCAAGACTGAAACATTAGTTGCTCCAGATTCTCAAGCAGAGACATCAAATGCCCTAGTTTCTACGGAAGAAATTGCATCTAAAGAATCCACCGTAGAGGCTGCATTGGTGAAATGTTCTACTTCCGTTGATATTGCGGGATTATCTAGCAAACTTACACTTTTTCCCGTAATTGAAGAAGAAGAAACTCCTCAACACCCCAAGAAAGCTGATGATAAAGGAGTTGAGGGAAAGAGTCCCGCTAAACATGATGGTGATGACACTTTTGAGGGACTGAGCGATCTAATGATTACTTCACAGGAGCTCTTCAAAGACGACACTTCCTTAATTAAAGTTACATCTCCAGTAGTTGAAGTGACATCTGCTTTGAAGCAAACTTCGTCAGTCCAACAGTTGACTCCTGCTTCACAATCTGCTATCACTCCCCAACCAAAGTGTGATTTGTAGTTTGACACGCGTAGCTTGCACATCACACACACTTAGGATTTTTGGCACTTATACGCACTTAGCTTCTTTAATTCGAAGATTTCTAAGACTTGTCTTTTCTACTTTCAGGTTCCCCGATGGGGCGCAGTGGTTCGTATTATGATGATTTCCGATGCTATGGGGGACGTGATTCTTACGATCTCAAGCGCTATCTCCCTGCCCCAAGGGAAACCGATGAAGAGAGAGCTGCCAGAAAAGCTCGTGAAAGACAAAATTATGAGGAGTGGCAAAGAAGAAAGGATGATAAATCCCACAAGAGAAAATCTTATGATGTTAAAGGGAAAGGTCACGTTACTGACGATCCGAGCAAACGGGTTAAACTTAGTGAAAGGGACGCGTCTGCAATTTCTTAAAAGACCACTGCTCCTACCTCTCTTGACATTCCCTTCGGTTCTCCTGCTCTTAAAAAATCTGACATTTAGACAATTATCAACAGGCCTCGGTATCAAGTCAAAGATGCTCCTTCTACACTTCAAAGCCGATTCCCAAATTGGTGCTTAAAGGGAGTGCGTTTCGACTTAGACTTGGTACCGATTGATAAGCAAGCTATGTTAAGAAACCTTGATGCTGTCAAACTCGATATCGAGAGGATGTCTGGCTGGCAGAAACTTGTCGACGAGCTTCAAAGAGTTAACTGTATGAATCTCGAAGCCATGTTGACTATGGAGAATGAAAAGTCAGAGTGTGATAAAGTTTGTAAGCAGCATGATGCAGAAATGACAAGCATCGCTGATGATAACGCGAGACTTGAGTCTGAAGTTAAGAAGCTCAAGGAAGATCTTGCCACTTCTTCTGCTTCGCATTCTCAAAAAGAAGAGGTCTTTCAAAAACAAGTGCGAGATGCACATGCTGCTCAAAGAGATGCTGAGATGAAACTTGAGGCAGAGCGGCATGTAATTGAAAAATATCGCAAGGATACCGCTCAGCTGCAGGAAAAAGTTAACTCCCAAGACCTGGAGATTGTAGCGCTAAAAGCTCGACTTTATAAAGTTGAAAAAGAGCGTGATGAGGCAGTTGCCGAGCAAGTTACAGCCGAAGAATCTCATGAGGCAACCAAAGCCACTATCAGCTCTACTCTATTTGATTTTTACTTGCATAGTGTCCTGGGTCGTGGTAGTCTCTCGTTTCTGGGCCCTAAATATGAGATTACATTGGCCGAAGTATGGGAGGCCGTACTTGATATGTTCGGAGGCGCTGGCTATGCAGAGACAGATCATGAAGCGCTTTATCTGGATGATGAAGCATGTACTGCGCTGGCCAGGGGAAAAGAGCAGCTTACCAGGGAGCGAGCTGAAGTGGCAGGAGAAGAGCGTTTGGAGAAAGCGCCTTTAACCGACCCTGCTCATCTTCCGGCTTCGGTCGACCCTGATATCATCGGCTCTAGTTCCTATTCTCCACCTCCTGCAAAAGCCGAAGTCAAAATCACGACTACTAAGCCTCCCACTATTCAAGACGAGGAGAAGACTCGGGATGACATTGAAGTTGAAAAATTTGAAATCGATGTGATTAAACCGACTTCTCCAGGTAACTCCAAGTCTGGTCTCGCTCAAGTAGACTACTCGTTCGATTCGTTCGATTCAACTGAGCTCGATGAATTTCTCGCTTATTACTTAAGTCCTAATGATCCAATATCTTCTCTTTTTTCGGAGAATACTGATTTTAACTTCTTTTCTTCTGTAGCGGAAACACTGAGCGCTGTACACACTTCTCCTCTTCCAGCTGTCCCTCCTCTATCCCTTCAAGTCACTCCTGCTTCTCAGCCGGGATCGCAGGAATAGCAAATAGAAGCCCTTCAAGGCTTGAAGGATCCACCCGCTTCGCAAGAGCAGAAGGCGGAAGAACTTGAGGACAATGAGAAGACCCCGGAGTAGTCTTATGATGATGATACAAAACTTTCTGCGTTGCTTACTCCGGGAAATGAGTCTTCTTCAAAGAAGAAGGGAAAGCATGCGATTTCGAAGAAGAGAAGGAAAAGCACTTCTACTGCTGGAGAGGAAGCGGAAGTTAACCCAGCTATACCTCTTTCTCCTTCCTCCCCGACCCGTCCACAACGGCTTCAGAAACTAATCATCAAGCCGAGTAAAAGCTCTAAAGGTGTTGGGAAGAAGGAGTAATGAGCTTGACTTTACTCTCTCTGTTTTGCTTTTTGCTTTTTGCATGTATTGACCGGAGATTGTGCGGGTACCGGGCCCCGCTTAAAACCTGCATATGTACAAAAACTTTATAGTGTGGAATAAAATGGTTCTTTTTACTTGTACAATTTCTTGTCAGTATATGTGTGAATGCATTTATCCTTTGATTTTGCACAAGTTTCTTTATTTACTATAGTGAGCTCGTGGTATGATGTTTGAGCGTTATTTTTATTAATATAGCTATGTGCCCCCATAACACGGCTTACTGCAATATTCTGAAAAGACTTGTACACTTATTTTAGAGAATAATTCTTCCGTTTTGAGGAAATATTATTCTACTTTTTATAGAGTATGCCTTGTTTCGGAGAAGTTTTTCTTTTTCTCTCTCTTTTTTTTAGAACACTTCAACTTTCGGGGATGATCACTTTCATTTGTTGAAAAGTGGATTCCCCAATGCAGTGAAGCGAGCTTTTGAAGAATGTCTTGATCTGTTTGTCAGAAAATTATATTTCATCGTTGAATGGATCTATGGGACAGACGTTGGCTGTTTTCTGGATATTTGTTTGTACAAATAATCATAAGTATTCAACTGTGGCCTGGAACCTTCTTTTTGAGAAGATGCCCCTTTAGTGGTTTCATCAACGAAGTTTTTGGATGTGCCTTGTTGAAGAGCTTTGGTTCGGCACTTCGACTTAGTGAAGTGTGCCTCCGAAGAGGGCTTTTGGCACTTCAAACTTAGTGAAGTGTGCCTCCGAAGAGGGCTTTGTGCCTCCGAAGCAATTTTTGCCTATGAAGAGGTCTTCGTTTGTGTGCCTCCGAAGAGGGCTTGTGCCTCCGAAGCAATTTTTGCCTACGAAGAGGTCTTTGTTTGTGTGCCTCCGAAGAGGGCCTGTGCCTCCGAAGTAATTTTTTGCCTACGAAGAGGTCTTTTGTTTGTGTGCCTCCGAAGAGGGCTTGTGCCTCCGAAGTAATTTTTTGCCTACGAAGTGGTCTTTTGTTTGTGTGCCTCCGAAGCAATTTTTTTTTTTGCCTACGAAGAGGTCTTTTGTTTGGTTTGCTAGGAAGTTTGCATCTCAAAGTTAAGTAGGTCCACGGGGCAGACGTAAGCTACCCGACCAGATGTTCGTTTGCACAAACGATCGCAATCAAGTAAGCAAAGGCCTGGAACCTTCTATCTTGGGAAGGTGCCCCTTTGGGTGGTCCCACCAACATTCTTGGGTGAGAGACAAGATTCCATTTTGGCTATTATTGTCTGCTTATTTGTGTCTTTGCATCAACCGTTGCTGAGCGATTCCTCGTTATCATTCTCAAGTTTATACTCTTTTCTTTGACAAGCTGTTTGATTTTTCCGGAAAAGTGTATTTCGTGGTCGAGTGAATCCACGGGCAAACGCAAGCTACTTAACTGGATGTCTTTTCATACAAACGATCACAGTCAGTTAGCAAGGGCCTGGTGCCTTCCTTTTGGGAAGGTGCCCCTTTGGTGGAATCACTAACCGTTTGTAGGAATTTAGTCTGGAATTTTTTGTGGCTTGACATTTGTTTGTTGAGTGATCTATGGGAATCGCTTGAGTTTGCGACGTGTTGGATAGGTAATTTTTGCTTTGATTGCCTGCAATATTAAATTGATATTTTAGCAACACATTTAAAATATTTGCACATCGAAATAAAATAGGCAATTTAAAATAGTAAAAGACACAAGATTTATAGTGGTTCGACCAAGAATTGGGCCTACATCCACTTTATAGTTTTTATTATCACTTTGCACTGCTTTTACAATGGCTTACATACAAGTACGGTACATTCATAATCATTTTACAAATTTAAGCATTGCTTCTAAGTAAAATATGGATGCAAGTGATTGCTGTTCCAGGCTCTCAAGATTGGATCTCCTTCAACAGTTGTGAGTTTGAAAGTGCCATCGAGAAGTTTTTCGCCTATGACATACGGCCCTTCCCAGTTTGGCCCAAACACTCTGGTTGCTGTCATGATCCTTCTCAAGACTAGATCTCCAATTTCAAAGCTGCGTTGGCGAACTTTAGAATTGAAGTGTCTGGCTATTCTTTGCTGTTGGGCTGCAACTCAGAGTTCGGCTTCCCTCCTTCTTTCATCAAGTAAGTCAAGTGCTTCAAGCTGCAGCTTTTCATTTTCAGTTTGGTTGAAATGAACTCTCCTGTGTGAGGGGACTTCTATTTCCACTGGAATCATTGCTTCCGATCCGTATGCTAATGAGAATGGAGTGTGCCCAGTCGCAGTTTTGTGGGTAGTTCTGTATGCCCATAGTGCTAGTGGAAGCTTATCAACCGAACCACCTTTTGCTTTTTCTAGTTGCTTTTTGATGGTAGATTTGATGATTTTGTTCACTGCTTCCACTTGCCCGTTTGCTTGCGGATGAGACACTACTGAGAAGCTTTTTCGGATTTTGAATCGTTTGCAAAATTCCTAGAATTCTTCGCTTTTGAATTGAGTACCATTGTCTGTTATTATCTTCTGAGGCACACCATACCTGCAAATTATATTTTTTGTTACAAAATTTATCATCTTTTTAGAGGTAATAATAGCTAATGGTTCTGCTTCAGCCCATTTAGTGAAATAATCAACAGCAACGATGGCATATTTGATTCCGGATCTGTCAATTGGCATAGGCCCAATAAGATCTATTCCCCAAATTGCGAATGGCCATGGACTGACCATCTGTGTTAGCATGGTAGAAGGTGCTCTTGGTATTTTTGCAAATCTCTGGCATCTGTCACACTTTCGGGAGTAGCTAGCAGCATCTCGATTGATATCCGGCCAAAAATAACCATAGCGAAGAATTTTCTTTGCAAGAGTTTGACCACCTGAATGATCTCCACATTCTCCTCTCTGCACCTCAGTCAAGATTGTTTTAGCCTCTTCTTTAGTTACACATCGAAGTAATGGCATCGAGAATCCTCATCTATACAGATGGTCGCCTTGAATTACATATCTTGGAGCTTTTCTTAGGAGCTTTTGACGTTCCTTTGAGTTTTCTGGTAAGGAGCCGTTGAGTAGATATTCCTTGATTGGAGTCATCCATGACTCCTGTTCTTGAGATACAGCCATGATCCAATCAATATCCATCTCATCAATACTCGGAGTTGTTAAGACTTCTACAGGGACCAATCCCAATAATTGTGCTTCGCCAGAGCTTGAGTATTTCGCGAGAGAATCTGCCTTCATGTTTTCTTCCCGGGGGATATGGTTTATTGTATAATGATCAAAATCATCGAGAAGTTCACAGGCTTTTAACAGGTAAGCAGGCAGATTTCCTCCTTTAGTCTGAAACTCTTTCTTGACTTGGCATACAATTAGTTGGGAATCACTGAAAATCTGCAACACTTTGATGCACAGTTCTTTAGCGATCTTCAGGCCGGTAATAAGAGCTTCGTATTCGGCTTCATTATTTGTCGAAGTAAATTCTAATCTCAATGCATAACATAACGATCGTCCTTCGGGGGTTTCAAGCACAACCCCAGCTCCAGAACAGTAGTCGTTTCTTGCACCATCGACATATAATTTCCATTGGATCGGGATATCAGTAGTCACTTCTTCCTCACTGCCACCTTTATCTGTACATTCTGCAATGAAATCTGCTAAAGCTTGTCCATTGATTGCTTTTCGAGGATGGTAGGTGATATCGTATTGACTGAGTTCAATATTCCACTTCAGAAGATGACCCGAAGTTTCAGGGTGAAATAGGACTTGCTTTAGAGGTTGATCAGTGAGGTCTTTAATAGGATGAGCCTGGAAATACGGCCTCAACTTTCTGGATGCGATCAATAGACAATAGGCGAGCTTTTCTAACTTCGAATAATTCATCTCTGCCCCAGTGAATCTTTTGCTGATGTAATGGAATTCATTGACGGCCTTCCCCGTTCTCGTTCGGGTCATGATAGCCTATAAGTGATAGTTGATAGACTTACAAAGTCCGCCTATTTTATTCCGGTTCGGTCCAATCGGACCGTACCTATTTTGGTTAAACTCTTTGTCAAGGAAATTGTTAAATTGCATGGAGTTCCTACTTCTATTGTTAGCGATCGTGATCCATTGTTTACTAGTGGATTTTGGAAAGGTCTTCAAAGAGCTTTGGGAACGAAGCTTAATTTTAGCACCGCTTATCATCCTCAGTTCGATGGACAAACCGAGCGTGTGAATCAAACTCTTGAAGATCTTCTTCGTGCATGTGTTCTTGATTTTGGTGGAAGTTGGAAAGATCATATTTCTCTTGTTTAGTTTTCCTATAACAATAGCTTCCAATATAGTATTGGTATGGCACCTTTCGAGGCACTTTACGGAAGGCCATGCCTATCTCCTTCGTGTTGGCTTGAAGTCGATGAGAAGCTGGTTTTAGGTCCAGATTATATTCGAGATGCCACAGAAAAGATTGAACTTATTCGTCATAGGATGAAAGAAGCTCAAAGTAGGAAAATATCCTATGCCGATAATCAAAGAAGGAAATTAGAATTTTCTGTGGGAGATTTTGTGTTCATTCGTGTTTCACCTATGAAAGGTGTTGTGCATTTCAGTCGATCGGGAAAGTTAGCACCTCGATATATTGGCCCATTTCCCATCACCGAACGCATTGGTTCCGTGGCTTATCGCCTTTTATTACCGACTTAGTTTTCTGCTATTCATGATGTATTCCACGTCTCCCAATTACGGAAATGCCTTCGAGATTCCGATTCTATTCTTGAGCCGGGTGTTATTGAAGAAATTAAAGTTTCGCCTAATTTGACTTATGAGCAACATCCTATTCGAATCATTGCTTCGGAGGTTAAACGCCTTCGAAATAAAGATGCTCCTCTTATGAAAGTTCAATGGTCCTCAAATCCTAAGGATTTCTCTTGGGAATCCAGAGAATTCATCGAGCGAACACATCCGAACTTGCTCTCTCGTGCTCCTTAAGGTGAACTTCTTATTTCAAATTTCTTCTTTTTGTGTTGATATGCTTTTATTGTTGTTACTTCTTATTTATTTCTTAAAGATTGCGAGGACGCAATTTCTTTAAGGAGGGGAGTCTGTAACAACCCGCATATTTTACAATTGAATATTTAAATATTTTATTTAAATATAGATTCGTTAATCGGATTAATGTCCGAAAAGCTACTTTTTGTAAACAAACAATTAGGACTCAAGACCACCTCCATTGAGTCCAAAATGTCATTTACAACTTTTTTGAGTATAAACATCGATATGTTTGGAGTTGAGTAAAATTTTGATGTTTTCATTTAGGGCTTTTGGTTTGGGTTTCAGCCCATTAACCCAACATATCAACCCAACTCCACTCCACTTCTCTTCACTCCTTCATAATATTTCCTAACACTCTAGCTTTAGAAAAATGGGGGAAGAGAAAAAGAATTAGAATTCCTAAGCCCTAGTTTCTTTTACAAATCCTAGTGTTAGCTCCAAAATCGAAGAGAAGCTTAGGTAAGCATCCTCTTCATCTTCTCCAACTCATTCTCTCTTTAATTTCATAAATTTCCTAAACCTAACTTAGGAAATGTTCTTCTTTTGAGCTTAGATTCAAGCTTCTAGAGTTGAAGTTGAAGAGTAGTTGATCTTCCTTTGCTTTCAAGCTTCTCCTTCATTGTTTTTGGGTTTAAAGGTGAGTTTTTGAACTCACATCTTTGTCTATTTCTATCATCCTTGTTAGGTATGAATTCCTAACATATATTCATGTTCATTTGCTTTTGATTTGAATTGATTTGGTGAACATTTTAATTTTTGGTGTTTTTAAGTCTAAAACTTTAAAAATCCTAGCTTTGATGCATGAACATGCTTTTTGTGGTGTATTGAAGAGCTTATAGGGCAGGGTTGTCGGTTGGCATAAACCCCTAGTGCCCATTGCTCGTCCGATTGCAAGTGTGAGAGTTTGCTCTTCATTTTGATAAGCTAAAAAACAGTTCCAGTGCTAGTCAGTCGACTGGCCTCTACAGTCAGTCGACTGGCTGTAGAAACCGGAAGTTTCTGGGACTGGTTGCAGTAACCAAAAGTTTCTGTTTTTTGCATTCAGTCGACTGGCCTCTGCAGTCAGTCGACTGACTGCAGGAACCGAAAGTTTCAGGTTTATGGATCAGTCGACTGGCCTCTGCAGTCAGTCGACTGACCTGCTTGTTTCAGCCTTTTTGCCTATTTTGCTTGAGGATCCAATTTTTATCGATTCGGGATTATCCGTTTTATTGTTATCATTTATTATTGACTTTGATGACATTTTTTTGGGATTTTTTTGGAGAATATCCATTTTGATGGATTCGGTATCGATTTCTTTGGATTTGATTCACGTTTTCGTATGTGAATTTTGATGATTGATTGTTTCTACAATCATTTCTATGCTTTGTCACTTTAAAATACAAAGGCTTCTGCACTAGTAGTAAATATTCAAACTGTTTTACAAAGATGATTTCAACTCTATTTTTAATACAAAGCTCGTTTATAAAACCGTTTTCTAATCTATTAGTATATACAAACCTTTACCTCATTCATATGAGAAAATCTAATTAAATGGCTTAGCAAAACAAGTGGTATGATACGCTTGCGTTTACTTCGTCGGTTAATTTTTGGACTTGTTTGATTGAAATTCGTGTGACAATTTTCGAGTGGAAATCTACAATTTTTTCGTAAACATTTAAGTTAAGCTAGTGGTTATGGGACATGAAGCTAAACTCTTATATTTACTAGCTTAGTGTAATTCACACTTTTTATTGATCGATGATGATCATTTTATGATTTAGACTAGCGATTGAGCGATGTCTCTTTGTTGGTATGAGGATTAAACCCCGTTTGAGGAGCTTCCGCTCAAATTTGGCGGGGTAGCGATCCATGGTCTTCGTGCCGTTTGCGGAGCTTCGGCTCAAATTTGATGGTTAGCGACCATGGAATAGTGTTCCGTTTGAGATACACGTGTTAGTGAGTTTTCATGCTCCCGTTTGAGATAGGTCTTCCCCCTTTTTGTGATTTCTGGATTTCTAGTATTCATGTTGATCATTCTGAGATTTAGACTAGCGATGTGCGATGTCTCTTTGTCCGCGTAGGGGGCTATACCCCGTTATGTTGAGCTTCGTCTCATTTCTTTTATGGGCTAGCGACCCATGTTCTTATTTGAGTTTTGGTTCATTGGACGTACTGTTATTGTACTATGTTATTACACCGGCTTATTTTACGGATTAGCGTTCCATTTGCATTTCTGGATTTCTAGTTGATTATTTCTAGTATTTACGTTTTACCGATTTTGCGATTGGCATCGGTATGTTTGCCAACATTTATGTTTGGTGATTAATTTAAAGAATGTGCCATTCTTTTTGGATGTTTGAGAATATTTGAGATATTGTATGATTTTTGTTGTTGCCTTATGTTTACTTGTTATAGTGTGACATTATTGTTATCACACGTTTTTGTCATATCTCTTATCCTATCTCATTTTATCTAATATTTATAGCTAGCCTGATCTGTTTATTATTTTCTTCTTAAATAATACTCGGGTCAGACCGAGGTATTTCAGGTGCTTCTGCTTGACTTCTTATCAGGGTCCATCACCTGACTTTTGGCTAACTACTTTAGCATAGTAGTTATTGTTAGTATACATTAGAGATGGAGACTGCTTGTTGTATACTTATTCTTTTTTCTAGCACTTGTATCTATTCATTTGTGATGTAGTGGATCTAGTTTGACCACTATTTTGATGTACACTTTTATGGGTTATATTCATATATGTTTCCGCCTTGTGATATGAATATCTGTGACTGATTTGTGTTATGTTTATATCTATATTTGTTTCCGAAGTCAGTATAGCCACTGTGTGGTAGCTTTGAGTTTTTATTTGATATGTCGGATTTCCTCTTGAAATGAAATGTAAGTTATATTATCTGACATATCGGTACTCGCACAAAGTAATTACACATAAGGTCGCTCCTCGATGGCCTTATTCTTCGCGCTAGTCGACGGCTTTACCCCATAGTGTCCTTGGCTAGTGTGAGTATAGAGGTGGGGCGTTACAGCCCACCTCGGATGTGACGCCCCACCTCTATACCCACGCTAGCCAAGAACACTACAATGTAATGCTGTCAACTAGCACGGAGAATAAGGCTGTGGAGGAGCGACCATCCGTGTAATTGCTTTGTGCGAGCATCGATATGTCAGATAGTATGACATGCATTTGATTTCAGGAGGAAATCCGACATACCGACACAAACTCAAAGCTACTATGCGGTGGCTATAATATCTTCGGAAATAAATATGGAAATAAACATAACACAAATCAGTCACAGACATCCATATCACAAAGGCGGAAAAAGATATGAAACTAGCTTATTGCTAGTCGAAACATCACACAAACGGGGTCTAGTCTCCCTCGCAAACAAAGAGACATCGCACAATTGCTAGTCTAAATCACAAAAATGATCGTCATGATCATCAAGAAAGTGTCAATTACACTAAGTTAGTAAATATATGAGTTTAGCTTCATGTCCCATAACCACTAGCTTAACTTAAATATTTACGAACAAACTATAGATCTTCACTAGAAAATTGTCACAAAGGTTCAATCGAACAAGTCCAAGAGTTAACCGATGAAGTAAATGCGAGCGTTTCATACCACTCGTTTTACTAAGTCGTTTAATTCGATTTCTCATCCGAGTGAAGTAAAGGCTTGTATATACTAGTAGATTGGAAAACGGTTTGAGAAAAACGAACTTTATAATTAACATAGTGTTGAAATCATTTGGAAGAAGGGGGTTTTGATATTTACTACTTGTATTAAAACCTTCATATTTTTAAAGTGACAAACCACAAAACTATTGTTGAAACAAATTGAATCACAAAAATTCACATTCGAAGACGTGAGTAAAGTCCAAAGAAATCAATTCCAAAGCCATCAAAGTAGGAATACACATGCGACCTAACATGGCCGAGCTAAAGTGACAATGTAATGACCTACAGGCAAGCGACCTAAAGTAAAATGGGTCGAACGAGTTAAGGCATTAACGGCCTAACAAGGTGGATGTATGCAGTGGTACGACCTAATGAGGGGGAGCGACCTAATAAGGTTGCATATGCCAAGCGACCTAACCATCTAAGGCCGAACGACCTAATTAATCTCGCGACCTAAGAAAGCGACGAGGCCAAGCGACCTAACCATTTAGGGCCGAGCGACTTTAAGGGCGAATGGGGTCAAGCGACCTAACTAGGTGAATGGTCGAGCGACCTAAAGGATTGGCCAAGAGATTTGCCAAACGACATAGGGTGAACGACCTTACGTGTCACGACCTAGCGACCTAAGGACGATTGACCAAGTGGAGCGACCTAGGGCTAACGACCTAGTACAAAGCCAAATGACCAAAGGGTTTATGAGCTAACAAGAACGAGCTAGCCAAGGCCGAGAAACTCCAATGTGCAGCTGTGGGTTAAATAGGTCGAACGACTTAAATGCGAACAACATAAGGTTTAACGACCTAATGAGGAACGACCTAAGGTCAGAAACGACCTAACGTTGCAGAGGTGAGTTATAATAGGTCAAACGACCTAAATGCGAATGACTTAATAATGCGAGCAAGGCCGAGCGACCTAATTCCCAACGACCTATGGCCGAGCGACTTAAGGCAAGGCCGACCTATATGCGAACGAGCTAAATGCACAAGGGCGACTTTTCCATGCCCGAACGACCTAAGCCCAGTAATTTGTCAAAATCACTAAAAATTGGAGTTTTTCACCAATTCAATCCAAACCAAATGCAAATGCACATGCAAAAGTGATAGGAAATCATTCCCAACAATCCAAGATAGTTATAGACAAGAATGTGGGATAAAAATCTCACCTTTTCATGAAGTTTATAATGGAGAAGCTTAAAAGCAATGGAGGAAGCTTGAATCCAATGTCTTCTCTCTAGATTTGGAGTTGGATGATGGATTTGCAAGAGAACTTGAGCTTGGAGTTTTAATTTCCCATTCCCTCCACCATTTTTGATGAAGCTTTGTTGTTAGGAAAATGAAGAAGGAAGTGATGAAGAGGAGATGGGTTGGGACTGAGTTAGTAAGTGGTTCAACCCAAACCAAAGCCCTACGCGAAAAAGTGACAGAATTCCACTAACTCCAAACATATCGAAGTTTACACTCAAAAAGATCGCAAACGTCATTTTGAACTCAATGGAGGTGGTCTCGAGTACTAATTTGACCGTATGCAAAAAGTAGCTTTTCGGACTAAGATCCGATTAACGATTAAAATATTTAAATAAAATATTCAAATACATAATCGTCAAATATGCGGGTTGTTACAGACTCCCCTCTTTAAAGAAATTGCGTCCTCACAATGTATATATAAGATGGAAATAAAAAGTAACAACCATAAAAGCATATTAACACAAAAGAAATTTGAAATAAGAAGTTCACCTCAAAGAGCATGAGAAAGTCCGGATGTGTTCGCTCGATGAATTCTCTAGATTCCCAAGAGCAATCCTTAGGATTTGAGGACTATTGAACCTTCATAAGCGGAACATCTTTATTTCGAAGTCGTTTAATCTCTGAAGCAATAATTCGAATAGGATGCTGCTCATAAGTTAAATTCGGCGAAACTTCAATTTCTTCCACAACACCGGGCTCAAGAATAGAATCAGAATCTCGAAGGCATTTCCGTAATTGAGAAACGTGAAACACGTCATGCATGGCAGAAAACTGAGCCGGTAATGAAAGGCGATAAGCCAGAGAACCAATACGTTCGGTGATAGGAAATGGCCTGATATAACGAGGCGCTAACTTTCTCGATCGACTGAAGCGTACAACACCCTTCATAGGTGAAACACAAACAAAAACAAGATATCCAACAGAAAATTCTAATTTCCTTCTTCGGTTATCGGCATAGGATTTTTGTCTACTTTGGGCTTCTTTCAGCCTATGACGAATAAGTTCAATCTTTTCTATGGAATCACGAATAAAATCTAGACCTAAAACCAGCCTCTCGCCGGCCTCAAGCTAACAAGAAGGAGATCGGCATGGCCTCCCATAGAGTGCCTCGAAAGGTGTCATACCAATACTAGCATGGAAGCTGTTATTATAGGAAAATTCAACAAGTGAAATATGATCTTCCCAACTTCCACCAAAGTCAAGGACACAAGCACGAAGAAGATCTTCAAGTGTTTGATTCACACGCTCAGTTTGTCCATCGGACTGGGGGTGATAAGCGGTGCTAAAATTAAGCTTCGTTCCCAAAGCTTTTTGATGACTCTTCCAGAATCCACTATAAACAATGGATCACGATCGCTAACAATGGAAGTAGGAACTCCATGCAATTTAACAATTTCTTTGATAAAGAGTTTGGCCAGAAGAGGAATGGTTCGGTTCGATCGAACGGGAACAAAATGGACGGATTTAGTAAGTCTATCAACTATCACCCATAAGCTATCATGACCCGAACGAGAACGGGGAAGTCCATCTATAAAATCCATGGAAATTTGGTCCCACTTCCAAATTGGAATTTTTAAAGGTTGCAATAACCCACCGGGCCTTTGATGTTCGGCCTTGACAAGTTGGCAAGTCATGCAACACTTAACAAAGTTAGCAATACCAGATTTCATTCCCTCCCAATAATAAAGTCGCTTCACATCTGCGTACATTTTACTACTACCGGGATGAATGGTAAATTTAGAATGATGAGAATCTTCTAAAGTATCTTTACGAAGATCACTAATATTTGGTATGATAAGTCTACCAAATTTTCGAATGCCGCCACAAGAATCAGTATCGAAGCCTTTCAAACTTTCAATATTAATTTTATCCCTACAACTTTGGCTAAGAAGAGCCAATTCGGGATCTAGCCCTTTGAGCTTCAAGAATTCAGTCTAAAAGAGAAGGATGAGCCTCTTGGCTACATAGAACAAGAGATGCACATAAATTGGATTTCACGATCTCGAATCTCACAAGTGGATAGTGTCTCGAGATCATTCCATATGGAAATCATCATGAAAATAGCCACTTGCTGCTTGCGACTAAGTGCATCAGCGACACGATTTCCCCTTTCGGGAGTACAAAGGATATCAAGATCATAAGATGCAAGGAACTCGAGCCAACGTGCTTGGCACAAATTAAGTTCCTTATGAGAAAATAGATATCCAAATGATTTATAATCGAGGTGGAAAACAAATATCTCCCCTAAGATAATGATGCCAAACTCTGAAAGCAAAAACAATAGCCGCGAACACCAGATCATAAGTGGCATACCTAGTCTCGATCGGCTTTTAAAATTTAGAAGCACAAATGATTGCACGCTCATGTTTGCAAGAGAACGACATCCAAACCAATATGATTAGCATTGGTACAAAAGATAAAGTCTTGGTTCCCTTCGGGAATCACAAGAATAAGAGTATCGAAAAGAAAGAATTTAATCTTCTTTCCCGAAAAGCTAAAACTTTAAAAATCACAATTACCTTTGTAGAAAAATTTACATTTTACAAGTCAATTTATTGTGTCTGACTGTCTCATCAAAGCATTTAGGAAATCCCTATCGATAGCGTCGATCAAGCGCATCGACCAGAATTCTTAAAACACTAAATGGGCAATACAACACAAAATCATCTTCTATATGATGAAAAGATTAAAAATCAAATTGTACTTATAAATAAATCTTATGAAAAAGGTTTGTAAAATTTTAAATTTCTATTTTCATCCAAAATTAATAAATATAAGAATGGAATTATCGAGATATTCATAGAATACTCGATTTATAAAATGGATGAAATAAGCTGGATAAACCGAATGACATAATAAGTCATTCATAAGAATCATAACAAGTGCGGAATGTGGTAAGTGGAATGCTAACTCCCGCAACTCCCAGCTAATGAAAACCGGTGGCAAGGTCAAACTGGAAAGACCTTAACACCTCTTAAAAGATTGCTTAGGTGATGATCCTAAGACAAGCTCAAAGATTCCGGAAAATTCACAACTACCCAATTAAGAGAAATAATTCTTTACTCAACATGTGAGCTTTAAAGAATAAACTGATGCCATTAATTTGGAATCGAAATCACAAGGGAAAAATATGAATCTGCTTAACAGATTAAAAATGTCGAAAATGAAATGTCCATTCGGAAAAATAGGATATGGGCCTCATAATGATTAAGCCAATCCTTTCACACAAATCAATTCCGAAGCCTAAGCAACGCATGATATGCAAATCGGTTCGGAAAGAAAAATCACATGAAATAATTTCGACATCAATAAAAAGCAAATTGAGTGTTGCAGATCCACTAATCCGGATTCGCAATCCTCAAAGAAGTCATCAAGCCCAAAACATAAAAAGAAAGAGAATCAACAAGTTCTTTTGATATAAAAATGATGAGATGAACCTATATCAAAAAGAACTCGAATAGCATAATCACAAACAAATGAAATCAAGGATTGAATAAGAAATACTTTGACCAAGAGGAGAGTTGCTAGGGGCTTGCAGCTTCCCTTTTTCTCTTGCTTTGAAGTTTGAGACATGTAGATAAGTAATGACCCGAGCCTTTGCAATAGAGGAAATAATGGGGTTTCGGGCACTTAATTACATAATGGTCGGTGAAACCACAATTGAAGCATCATTTACGACTTGGGGTAGGTGTCTTGGCTACTGAAGTTTCTGGTTCCACCTTCTTCTTGCTTAGAAGTATGGGGCAGACAGAAATATGATGACTAGAATTTTTGCAATAACGACAAAGGAGTGGTTCCGGACACTCCTTTGCATGGTGGTCCTTAGAATTACAATTGTAGCATCCTTTACAAATAGAGTTTGGAGTCTTTGCTACCAAATTAGGTTGCTTCACCTTCTTATCGGGATAAGGGCTTTTGAACTTAATATGCCTCTTCTTGGAAATCCCAATATCACTATCAATTCCTTTATCAACTTCTTCATGTCGAAGAGTGATATCCACAAGTTGATTGAAAGGAACTTCAAGTTTCATAGGTAAAACCATTTCGGGGTTCTTACACAAAGCACAGATAAACCTTTGATTCTTAGTAAGATCCAAAAGTTGTTGGGCAGACATGAATACGCGATCCAGAGAAGGACTAATGGATTGACTAGCGCTAGGACTGCCAGAACTAACCATTTCTTCTTCTTTAAGAAAGAAAGGAAGAAGAAGGAAGAGGTTATTCTCAGAATGAATATCAAGCAATCTTGATAGATAAAACAAGGAATCATAAAAGAAAATAGGATGAATCGGTTCAAAGACTCGAATTGATCCTAAGGCATGACTCCTAAGATGGACTTAGGACGATGATCCTTGTTACAATATCCTACATTATTCCAAAGTTTGGCTCTGATACCAAGCTGTGACGCCCCACCTCTATACCCATGCTAGCCAAGAACACTACAATGTAATGCTGTCGACTAGCACAGAGAATAAGGCTGTGGAGGAGCGACCATCCGTGTAATTGCTTTGTGCGAGCATCGATATGTCAGATAGTATGACATGCATTTGATTTTAGGAGGAAATCCGACATACCGACACAAACTCAAAGCTACTACGCGGTGGCTATAATATCTTCGGAAAAATATATGGAAATAAACATAACAAAAATCAGTCACAGACATCCATATCACAAAGGCGGAAAAAGATATGAATATATATATATATAACACCTAAAAGTGTACATCAGAGCAGTGGTCTGAAAGATCCACGATAATACAAAAGAATAGCTACATGCTACGCAAAAGAATAAGTATACATCACGGAGTCTACATCTCAAATGTATACAACAAAAACTACTAATCTAAGTAGTTAGCCAAAAGTCAGAGTAATCCCAAAAGAGAAGTCAAGCAGAAGCACCTATAACATCTCGGTCTGACCCGAGTATTATTTCATAAGAAAATAATAAACGAATCAGTCTAGCTATAAATATCAGATGACATGATATAGAATAAAAGATATGGTATAAACATGTAATAACCATAGTGGCATACTACTATAAGTATGTAATTGAAAATCAACATGAGAATAATCAATATCACAAGAATCTTCTCAAAGATAAAATAGGGTAACATACCCTAAGCTTGTATTCATAACAAGTCAATGACACACAAATTCACCAATGCACAAAAATTGATAAAACTTATCAATGGAAATCACGAAAATTGGTGAAGCACAAAATTCCAGAAATCATCTCAAGAAATCCAGAAATCACAAGAAGGGGGAGGCCTATCACAAGAACGGGAGCATGAAAGCTCACCAACACGAGTATCACACGATGGAAAGCTATTCCATGGTTGCTAACCATTTTCACTAGAACGGCCCAAAGACAATGAGTCAAAACTCCACTAAAATGGCCCGAAGACCATGGGGCGCTACCCCACATATGTGAGTAGAAACATCACACAAACGGGGTCTAGTCTCCCTCGCAGACAAAGAGACATCACACAATTGCTAGTCTAAATCACAAAAATGATCGTCATGATCATCAAGAAAGTGTCAATTACACTAAGTTAGTAAATATATGAGTTTAGCTTCATGTCCCATGTAATATCCCGGAAATTTTAACAATACCAATTTAATAATCTGTTAAATAATTAAATTGATATGTATAATCTTTGATAATAAGATTTGAATTTAATTTAATAATCTGATTAAATTAGTATTAATTGATGATTTTATCTTTTAAAAAGTTAATAAGATATTTCTATTTGAATATATATATTTATTTATATATATTGTAAATAGAAGCTTTGATAAATTGGGAATTTATATTTAATTTAATCTGGACTTTTCAAAGTTATTTAAATAAATAACTTTATAGTTTTAAAATACTTTGGGTAAATGTTTAAATTGGTTAAGATATATTTTAACTTAAGATTAAATATAAATAAGATTTAACAAAAAGGTTGTCTTATTTCTTTTTTTTAAAATATTACTTGATAATATAATCTCTTATATAAATTATTTAAATTATCAAATATGTTATTTTTAAATAATAAGTATAATGTATTATTTTTAATATGTATGAATTTTAATGCTAAAAGGAATTGTTATTTTTAAATTGAATAAATAGTGTATGTAAATATATATAACTTAACTTTTAAATTGAATCTTAGGATTTAATTTTATTTAAATTTGAATTTAAAATTGAAGTTCAAAAGAATAAATATTTAAATTGTTTTGGATTTTATAATATTTGTATAAACTTTTATTTATAAATGTAATTAGCTTTTGTTTCTCTTTAATATATATAGATAAGTATTTTATAAATAAGAAAAAGGCTTTTTAAATAATTTTAAAATAAATAAATATGAGTAATTACTTATAAGACATGTGTCATTTATCTAAAGCCTTTGTAAAACATGTGTAATTTAAGTAACAAATGTATAGGACAAGTGTCTTATTTATTTTCTTTTTCTTTTATTTTTATAAAATCACAATTTACTTAGATATTGTAAAGGCCCGCAAATCCATCTTCCGAAAACCCGACACTGCTACGTCCACTGTAGCAACTGTCGAACGATCGGGTGGCGGAAACGCGAACTTTAATGTTTAAAAGAAGAGATAGAAGAAGAAATAGAAGAAAAAGAGAAGAAGAACAATAAAACAACAACAGATACAGAACAGAGACAATATCAGAATCTCACATATCGCAGCGGAACAATATATAATAGATAAATGAATAATCTCTAAAACAAAGAACTATATCATTTTATACATACATCAATCATCAGAGTTAATATACAACAATGGACAGTTATATAACTTGTCCTCATACAGAATACACAGCGGAATAAATACTATCAGATACAAATACTATGCCTCGTCATCCAGCTTATCTCCAAAGCTCCAGAATATCCAGAATATCCTGATACTATAACTCTAGGCTACCCGTGTGGAAAATGGTGGGCACCCAGAGTTTAGAAGGGAAACAATAAACTCCGAGTCAGTCATGGTGACTGGTGTGAGATCGTAAAACAGTTATCTTTAAAACAACAAGGAAACTTTAATGTCAATTCGCAATGCTTTTGGAAAATGAAACTACCATAAGACCTCCCGCCACACACACAATGCAAACGCAGAATTGGAGGAGATTTCTTCTTATGATAGTCAAAGATGCTTACTACGCGAAAAATCAAATTCTTTTTGATATTATTATTAGTGCATAGTGTAGAAAACATTTCGAAAGTATAATATTAATCTTAGCCAGCATAGACATTTCGAACTATGCCTACTATAGCTACCATCCAAACAGTGGGGCGCCACCATAAGTGAATGATAGGTTCTACAACTAAAACCGTACAAGTCACGTATTGTTTCTTTGGATTTCCAACAAATGGTCAGGCTAAGGAACTTCCTATCCACGATGGGTACGTCCCTGGAATAGACGACCCGAGAACCTAACCGGATCTCTGCCAACACAAGGCCGGGTTACCTCTGCAAAAATAGGTAACTACTGACACGCGTATGCCATCCCCCGATCGTCACCGATCTTTCCGAGGATCCTCGATTCGCAACAAACCACATAGATAATAATAATGCAGTAACCACAGAGGTTAAGTATCTGGGCTCCATACCATGATACCACCTTTATCCAGAAGGAATGACATACACTAAGGGGCGCTACTCCCTAGAACCTTGCCGCATCCTTCCTGTTTCGACCATTTCCGGGGTGTGAGGCTCGACGAAGTCTCGTCCACAAAGCTACGCTTTCTCAAAAAGCCCTGCTTCGGGTCAAACAAAATGATCAACCTATGATCATCAAGATATAAGATCAAACAAATGATCATATCGCAAATGATCAAACACTGATCATTTCACAGCAACACTCAGTATGCCACGTTACCAAATTGGGATATATCGCTGATAAATTTCAACTACATAACCTCTGAGCTCGTACGTCTCAGAGAAGGGTGTTAAGCTAAGGGAATAAATTCTCCGCCACCAACAGAAATGTATTTGAAAGAAATCAGCTTTATATCTCAAATTGTAACGTCAGACACACAATCCATACAAGTCTGTTCCGGGATCGAACAGAACCGAAGGCACTTCTCACGAAGCCCTTGCACATCCGGATAATTTTCAATCACGTCAGGACTTCCCGTCACTAAGGGTGATAAAACCTCTAAATCGAAGATCAGTCGATGTAGAGTAACTCGACGGTAATCCTTCCGTTTTCAAAAATATCCGGTCTTCAACACCGGTCTTCAAATGCAATTCATAACGACGTATCACATATTCGGAATGGGTTATACGACCCCATGGTCCTTTCCCGGCTAACCCGAATAGTGAGCGATTATTCAAAAATAAGTGTGGCATTCAAATTCATCCAATTCACAACAAATACCTACTCAAGGTAATTATTGATAGTCGGTTATTTAACTATCAATAAAGATGCGCGACATCATCAGATTCCAAATAATTTTCCAAATTATTTATTTTCCAAAATATCTTTACTAGATATAAAATTTCCACACTTCAGAAATAAATCAACATTTATTTTTAAGACGAATTCCCATTTCTTTTATAAATTCCAAAGTGAATTTATATTTTCAAAATATCTACTGATATACGATTTTCAAATCGTTTTCAATATTCAATTTCAATTTATCTTTACAAAGATAAATTCTCAAAACGTTCATTTCATATTGGAAAAGCATTTCCCTACTTATTAAATAATAAGTATTTCGCAATCATTTATTTTTAACACTTGGAAAATATTCGATATACTTAAATCAAATTAAGTATATATTCATTCTTTAAGGAAATCATAAATGTCAACATCTATTTGAGTCAAAACGAATGTTACGTAAAACATCGTTACGACGACTCAAAAATCACTAGTATAGGGATTCGAAATTTAAAATAGATATGTAGATCCCAATACTAGATAAAAAAAAACATTTCCTTTCGGAAATCATTTACTATAACAACAGTGTTATAGTCCACCATTTCCTTATTTCTCGAAAACGTCTATTTCAACAATAAATGTTGAAATCTATGCTTTCGATTCATAACACATTTTAAAACACCTTTAAAATGTTTAACTTCATTTTTAAAATATTACTTCTTCAAAAATGAATCCATTTTACTTAACAATATATTCACTGTCCAAAATCGTGAATAAAATTTACTTAACCCATTTCAATCATTTCTACACATTTTTATCTCAATAAAAATTCGCTATCCAAAATCGCGAATATATCTTCTTTAAAAATCTTCTATATTTAATTTCTCAAATCCCATTGATTTCGAATTTATAAAACAACGTTTATAAATTCTATTTCTATTTTATAACAACTTCGATTTTATAAATCTCCTTTTATTTACAAATTCGATAAATATTCCATTTAAAGGCAAAAATCAAATTTATAAGTTAATCTCTTATAAATCTTTTATGCTACCGTTTCATCCATTTTATAACTTCATACTTTATAAATCTATAAATCTCATGTCTTTACAATTTAAAATTTTATAAATCTCTAACACTTATAAACACTCGTTTTAAAATTCCAACACTTTAAATTGATAAATATCAATTCTGTACATCTTTTATATACATCATTTTTAGTAATTCAAAAGAAATCCAAACTTAAGCTATTTTATAAATTACTTGGCTATTTATTTCAAAATCACTTTTCAGTTATATTTCACAATTTAAAATTTTCATAACTTTAGATTTATAACATTTATTTATTTAAAGTAAACCAATTCAAAGATTCAAATAAAACGTATACTTTCAAATAATCACTTTTAAAATCTCTTCTTAAAATTAAAATCGTTATTTTTAAACTTTAAAATTGAACCCGATGATGCAACGCATCAATTGGTCAATCACAACAGCAACGCATCAATTGGTCAATCACAACAGTCAATATCATATCTCGACATATGACAACAGAATATATATCAACATCTGTAAATAAATAAATACAGTTGAGGAATCCAGTTGGATCCCTCCAACCTGTCTCCCTGCATCCAAAGATGTTAGCACAATACCAATTCCGCTCCAGTACGGAATTATCGCGGTATATAGGTTTTTATAAATCCGCTTACTAACGGCGCAATAGGGTCTCATCCGCTATACGAGGCGGGAATCAATCAATCCAATATATACATATGCCAATATGTATATACTGCTATATATATATAGATATATCCTATCATATCTAATAGCACATTCAAACAACGATCAAATCGATAACTGCAATCCAAATATAAATCTGAGTGAGGAGATCTCACCTTAGCATTTATTTTGCAATCCATTTCCCATTCTCGACCCAGTTTCTTGATTTATACCTTGTATAAATATTTTACAATTCGTTAATATTCGAAATAAATCGAATAACAAATTTTCGTTTTGATAGTTTTAATTAACCAATTTTCTCCTTTAATAATTTAACTAAAATTTTACTTTTAAACTAAATTTAATATATCAACCTTGGTAATTTCAATTATTAAATGCTTTTATTTCAAACCAAATCCTTTTAATAAATTTGCTTAACTAGAAATAAATTTTAAAACTAATTTCTCCTTGAACGAAATATTTTAAATTCTGTTCTTACATTTTCCTTTCCAGACTTATATTTTCCCAGAATAAAATTTTCCTGTAAAAATAAAACAGTGCCTAATCTTCACTTTTAAAAATCCTATATATTTTTAAACTATGTATATATTCCAGTATATATCTACTGTGAACTTAAATCTTATCTGTAAAACTTCTCATTTTCATATTTATATAAACTGTTTGAAGCTATATGTATATATCATTAAATCAAATTCAAATCGAAATAAAACTCAACTACCTCAATTCGAATAGGCAACCCAAAAGCACCGAGCTTTTGCTCGATATCCCAAACTCCGCCTCCACCACGACATCGCCTCTCCAAGCTTGCGAACTGCTCAACGTTGAGCAACCAACCCCAGATCTGCCGACGAACTCCATCGACCACCTGACTTCGCAATCGTCACAGTCGACCCAATTCAAGACATTGCGACCCCAAGACCGGTCGCGCTCGAGCCCTAAGCCATCACGCCCTAGCTCTGGCCACCGCCTTCGCCGCCATCTCGCGATGTACGAGATCGCCATCATCTCTTCGCGAAATCGAACTTACGAGCCAAGTCGACAAACCTCCAGCTCGATGACGTTCAGTTCGCCATCTCCTTCCCAATCGCAAGCGCACGCGCTCGAGCTACTGCCCCTTTCACTGCTGCCTCGCGACTTGGTCTCGCAGTCGCCGCTCGTTACCCACAGCCCTAACAATCACGGCGCGAGCTCACGCGAAATCAAAATCGCGACGTCCCCATTCGCGAACGCCGCTGCCACCACTCCCATCGCCTCGCGACGCGCCTGCTCCAGTCGTGAGCGCGAGCCTCCATCTCGATTTTTATCCTCAGGCTTCGGCCATAATTTTTCGTTTGATTTTCGTGTGAAAATGAGGGAGGAGAGTTGCGGTTTCGAATGGGAAGAAGGAAGAGGGGTTTCGTGAATTCGAATTAGAACTGAGGGATGGTAATGAAGTACGGGGGGTATGGGAGAACGTGGGTTTTGAACGTGCTTTTTTTCTTTTTGTTTATTATTTTTTTTCTTTTCTTTTTCCCAAAATATCTCGTACCGCGTAACTTGAAATCTCGAATCTCGATTTCAGCGTGCCGCCAGGCGTCCCTAATGTTTATCCCCTATTCCGAACACGTTGGAAAAAGTTTCGAGTCCAAATTCGATCGTATGGAGAAGATAGCATTTTAAATCAAACAAATTTCAATTCAAATTTTCAGTGCGTTTGCTTGTCGTACGATCACACGACAATCCCAAATATTACGAAATTTGAAATCCGATAATAATACAATATTACGGATCCGTTGGAACTGGTTTCGTCGAATTCCGAGACTGTGCCTCGGACGGCTATTTTTAAATATCGACTAAACGATATAAATTTCAAAACTGAACGAAAAAGTTTGAAATTAGATTCTGAAGCTTCTGTTATCTTCAGTATCATCAATACGAATTTTAAAAGCTTTAGAATTATTTTTCTTCAGCTTTAAAATTGAAGATATAAATTTTTATCCAGTTCAATAAATTAAATTATAAATTTTAAATCGCCAAATTCCCAGTTAACTTCGGGATTCAAATTAAATCATCGTTCAAATATTTAAAATTAATTAAATATTCTCAATTTAATTCGTTCAAAATTCAGGGTCGTTACAGACTTCCCCCCTTAAAAGAATTTCGTCCTCGAAATTACAAGTTAGGAAAAAAAAAAGTCCTTAACTCGTCTACTATTTTTCACAATCTAAATAGTTTTATCAATTCATCAAAACAAATCTTTCTACTAAAGATTCGTTATCAATTTAAATAACTTTCTAAACATTTTCATAATTTTCAAACATCATTGTTTTACTTCAAGACTCAAATTTAAATTCAAATTTCAAATTCAAACTTTCAAAATTTCTCAAAAATTTTCTAACACCCGAAATTTTCGAAAAATTTTGCCAGCGTCTCCTTTGCGCGGCTAATACGGTACAACTACAAAACGTCCCTACGGACTCTCAGATTTCAAAAAGAAAAAGAAAAAGCCAAGCGGCTAGAGAGAAATCATCAAAAACTCATATTATAATTCAAATACGTACCTTTTTCGAGCAATTCAATTTTATCTGTGAAATAAATTTTCCAATCCCTTTATACACCTGTATATCCTACTAGCCATTATATCTAGTTACAGCATTCAAATCATTTTGCAAATTCAATTACAAAATTTCCAATATAAACTGCTTATACATTTTTACCTCACTGTTGAAGTTATATCTATTCAATTTCATTCAACTTTTACATTTCACATTCATTTGAACTTAATTCACATTTTCAACTCTATTTGAATTCTGTTCAACTTCTGAATATTGAATTTTATCAGCTTTCATTCATAACTGATTATTTTTAGATTAGTTTCAGTTACTAATTCATTTCAATTCTAATTCATTTATTCACATTCGTTTTCAACATTCAGTTCGAATTCCAGTTTTATTCTTTTGTTCAATCATCCAACTTTACTTAAGAATTTCACACTTCATTTCTTAAGTTCAATGTAAATACTCCATATACACATTATATTTATTTTCAATTCACTATTATGGTTTATAACCACTCATATTAAACTGGAGTTTAAATTCCATATGAATTTTAATTCATCTCAAACCATATTAATTTGTCATTTCTTCAATCAGTTTCACTTACTAATTTTATTTCAATACTTTACTCTACAAATTCGAAATGAATTTTTTCAACATTCAATTTACTTTCATTAAGTTGATTCACTTGTACTTACATTAATTTAACCACATCCTTTAAGTTAAATTTATTCTATCAAAATCGAATTTGTATAAGTTATCAACTTAATAATATTCCATAGATATTTCTACATAGTATTCCAGAGTTTACCAACATTTCAAAATCATTTTTGAAAACAATTCAAATTATCCTTTGAATTTCCAAAACAAAACTCAAATTTTTCAAACAACTTCCTTTTAAAACAATTTGGCAGCAATTTCTCTTTTGGAAACTCGAAAATGAACACCAACGATGCCGCGGTCATCATCGAAGTTATTTTCCAGCGACCGAAAAAGAGTTTAGAGCTTTTCATCTCTTCAAAACATTTTTTCAAACCTTTGAAATTCATTTTCAACTCCAAAAAGATTTAAACTTCCCAAATCTCCAAAAATTTTCAAATTTCTTTCAAAACATTACCAAAAACTTCTCTGGAACTCTGTTTCAAATTACAAATCACATTTAAAATTTACACTCAAATTTCATTTGTATATGGATTTATCTCTTAACTTTGGAGTTACGATTTCAATTTCTTATTTAATTTCAGTGATGATAATTCACTATTATTACTTCCTAACATCCATGCAACCATATACTATAGTAATTCATAGAAAATGATTTCTTTTCTATACAAAAATAGTTTTGGGCAAAATTATCTCATTTACCCTATTTAAAACAATACTGTGCCGAATTGTTTTATACAAGTGTTTAGAGATCCCTATCGATAGAGTTGTACGGACAATACCGACCAGAATCCATATACCACTCAACAAACCAATCATCACAATATAAAACAATTTCATATTTAAATAACAAATACGCACTCGTATCTATTATTACACTCAACTCATTCTAGAGTACTACTGACTCTATCTCTAATGAGTAACACCCAACAGAGCAGGGTTGTCGCTTAACCATATGCTCTGATACCAAATGTAAAGGCCCGCAAATCCATCTTCCGAAAACCCGACACTGCTACGTCCACTGTAGCAACTGTCGAACGATCGGGTGGTGGAAACGCGAACTTTAATGTTTAAAAGAAGAGATAGAAGAAGAAATAGAAGAAAAAGAGAAGAAGAACAATAAAACAACAACAGATACAGAACAGAGACAATATCAGAATCTCACATATCGCAGCGGAACAATATATAATAGATAAATGAATAATCTCTAAAACAAAGAACTATATCATTTTATACATACATCAATCATCAAAGTTAATATACAACAATGGACAGTTATATAACTTGTCCTCATACAGAATACACAGCGGAATAAATACTATCAGATACAAATACTACGCCTCGTCATCCAGCTTATCTCCAAAGCTCCAGAATATCCAGAATATCCTGATACTATAACTCTAGGCTGCCCGTGTGGAAAATGGTGGGCACCTAGAGTTTAGAAGGGAAACAATAAACTCCGAGTCAGTCATGGTGACTGGTGTGAGATCGTAAAACAGTTATCTTTAAAACAACAAGGAAACTTTAATGTCAATTCGCAATGCTTTTGGAAAATGAAACTACCATAAGACCTCCCGCCACACACACAATGCAAACGCAGAATTGGAGGAGATTTCTTCTTATGATAGTCAAAGATGCTTACTACGCGAAAAATCAAATTCTTTTTGATATTATTATTAGTGCATAGTGTAGAAAACATTTCGAAAGTATAATATTAATCTTAGCCAGCATAGACATTTCGAACTATGCCTACTATAGCTACCATCCAAACAGTGGGGCGCCACCATAAGTGAATGATAGGTTCTACAACTAAAACCGTACAAGTCACGTATTGTTTCTTTGGATTTCCAACAAATGGTCAGGCTAAGGAACTTCCTATCCACGATGGGTACGTCCCTGGAATAGACGACCCGAGAACCTAACCGGATCTCTGCCAACACAAGGCCGGGTTACCTCTGCAAAAATAGGTAACTACTGACACGCGTATGCCATCCCCCGATCGTCACCGATCTTCCCGAGGATCCCCGATTCGCAACAAACCACATAGATAATAATAATGCAGTAACCACAGAGGTTAAGTATCTGGGCTCCATACCATGATACCACCTTTATCCAGAAGGAATGACATACACTAAGGGGCGCTACTCCCTAGAACCTTGCCGCATCCTTCCTGTTTCGACCATTTCCGGGGTGTGAGGCTCGACGAAGTCTCGTCCACAAAGCTACGCTTTCTCAAAAAGCCCTGCTTCGGGTCAAACAAAATGATCAACCTATGATCATCAAGATATAAGATCAAACAAATGATCATATCGCAAATGATCAAACACTGATCATTTCACAGCAACACTCAGTATGCCACGTTACCAAATTGGGATATATCGCTGATAAATTTCAACTACATAACCTCTGAGCTCGTACGTCTCAGAGAAGGGTGTTAAGCTAAGGGAATAAATTCTCCGCCACCAACAGAAATGTATTTGAAAGAAATCAGCTTTATATCTCAAATTGTAACGTCAGACACACAATCCATACAAGTCTGTTCCGGGATCGAACAGAACCGAAGGCACTTCTCACGAAGCCCTTGCACATCCGGATAATTTTCAATCACGTCAGGACTTCCCGTCACTAAGGGTGATAAAACCTCTAAATCGAAGATCAGTCGATGTAGAGTAACTCGACGGTAATCCTTCCGTTTTCAAAAATATCCGGTCTTCAACACCGGTCTTCAAATGCAATTCATAACGACGTATCACATATTCGGAATGGGTTATACGACCCCATGGTCCTTTCCCGGCTAACCCGAATAGTGAGCGATTATTCAAAAATAAGTGTGGCATTCAAATTCATCCAATTCACAACAAATACCTACTCAAGGTAATTATTGATAGTCGGTTATTTAACTATCAATAAAGATGCGCGACATCATCAGATTCCAAATAATTTTCCAAATTATTTATTTTCCAAAATATCTTTACTAGATATAAAATTTCCACACTTCAAAAATAAATCAACATTTATTTTTAAGACGAATTCCCATTTCTTTTATAAATTCCAAAGTGAATTTATATTTTCAAAATATCTACTGATATACGATTTTCAAATCGTTTTCAATATTCAATTTCAATTTATCTTTACAAAGATAAATTCTCAAAACGTTCATTTCATATTGGAAAAGCATTTCCCTACTTATTAAATAATAAGTATTTCGCAATCATTTATTTTTAACACTTGGAAAATATTCGATATACTTAAATCAAATTAAGTATATATTCATTCTTTAAGGAAATCATAAATGTCAACATCTATTTGAGTCAAAACGAATGTTACGTAAAACATCGTTACGACGACTCAAAAATCACTAGTATAGGGATTCGAAATTTAAAATAGATATGTAGATCCCAATACTAGATAAAAAAAAACATTTCCTTTTGGAAATCATTTACTATAACAACAGTGTTATAGTCCACCATTTCCTTATTTCTCGAAAACGTCTATTTCAACAATAAATGTTGAAATCTATGCTTTCGATTCATAACACATTTTAAAACACCTTTAAAATGTTTAACTTCATTTTTAAAATATTACTTCTTCAAAAATGAATCCATTTTACTTAACAATATATTCACTGTCCAAAATCGTGAATAAAATTTACTTAACCCATTTCAATCATTTCTACACATTTTTATCTCAATAAAAATTCGCTATCCAAAATCGCGAATATATCTTCTTTAAAAATCTTCTATATTTAATTTCTCAAATCCCATTGATTTCGAATTTATAAAACAACGTTTATAAATTCTATTTCTATTTTATAACAACTTCGATTTTATAAATCTCCTTTTATTTACAAATTCGATAAATATTCCATTTAAAGGCAAAAATCAAATTTATAAGTTAATCTCTTATAAATCTTTTATGCTACCGTTTCATCCATTTTATAACTTCATACTTTATAAATCTATAAATCTCATGTCTTTACAATTTAAAATTTTATAAATCTCTAACACTTATAAACACTCGTTTTAAAATTCCAACACTTTAAATTGATAAATATCAATTCTGTACATCTTTTATATACATCATTTTTAGTAATTCAAAAGAAATCCAAACTTAAGCTATTTTATAAATTACTTGGCTATTTATTTCAAAATCACTTTTCAGTTATATTTCACAATTTAAAATTTTCATAACTTTAGATTTATAACATTTATTTATTTAAAGTAAACCAATTCAAAGATTCAAATAAAACGTATACTTTCAAATAATCACTTTTAAAATCTCTTCTTAAAATTAAAATCGTTATTTTTAAACTTTAAAATTGAACCCGATGATGCAACGCATCAATTGGTCAATCACAACAGCAACGCATCAATTGGTCAATCACAACAGTCAATATCATATCTCGACATATGACAACAGAATATATATCAACATCTGTAAATAAATAAATACAGTTGAGGAATCCAGTTGGATCCCTCCAACCTGTCTCCTTGCATCCAAAGATGTTAGCACAATACCAATTCCGCTCCAGTACGGAATTATCGCGGTATATAGGTTTTTATAAATCCGCTTACTAACGGCGCAATAGGGTCTCATCCGCTATACGAGGCGGGAATCAATCAATCCAATATATACATATGCCAATATGTATATACTGCTATATATATATAGATATATCCTATCATATCTAATAGCACATTCAAACAACGATCAAATCGATAACTGCAATCCAAATATAAATCTGAGTGAGGAGATCTCACCTTAGCATTTATTTTGCAATCCATTTCCCATTCTCGACCCAGTTTCTTGATTTATACCTTGTATAAATATTTTACAATTCGTTAATATTCGAAATAAATCGAATAACAAATTTTCGTTTTGATAGTTTTAATTAACCAATTTTCTCCTTTAATAATTTAACTAAAATTTTACTTTTAAACTAAATTTAATATATCAACCTTGGTAATTTCAATTATTAAATGCTTTTATTTCAAACCAAATCCTTTTAATAAATTTGCTTAACTAGAAATAAATTTTAAAACTAATTTCTCCTTGAACGAAATATTTTAAATTCTGTTCTTACATTTTCCTTTCCAGACTTATATTTTCCCAGAATAAAATTTTCCTGTAAAAATAAAACAGTGCCTAATCTTCACTTTTAAAAATCCTATATATTTTTAAACTATGTATATATTCCAGTATATATCTACTGTGAACTTAAATCTTATCTGTAAAACTTCTCATTTTCATATTTATATAAACTGTTTGAAGCTATATGTATATATCATTAAATCAAATTCAAATCGAAATAAAACTCAACTACCTCAATTCGAATAGGCAACCCAAAAGCACCGAGCTTTTGCTCGATATCCCAAACTCCGCCTCCACCACGACATCGCCTCTCCAAGCTTGCGAACTGCTCAACGTTGAGCAACCAACCCCAGATCTGCCGACGAACTCCATCGACCACCTGACTTCGCAATCGTCACAGTCGACCCAATTCAAGACATTGCGACCCCAAGACCGGTCGCGCTCGAGCCCTAAGCCATCACGCCCTAGCTCTGGCCACCGCCTTCGCCGCCATCTCGCGATGTACGAGATCGCCATCATCTCTTCGCGAAATCGAACTTACGAGCCAAGTCGACAAACCTCCAGCTCGATGACGTTCAGTTCGCCATCTCCTTCCCAATCGCAAGCGCACGCGCTCGAGCTACTGCCCCTTTCACTGCTGCCTCGCGACTTGGTCTCGCAGTCGCCGCTCGTTACCCACAGCCCTAACAATCACGGCGCGAGCTCACGCGAAATCAAAATCGCGACGTCCCCATTCGCGAACGCCGCTGCCACCACTCCCATCGCCTCGCGACGCGCCTGCTCCAGTCGTGAGCGCGAGCCTCCATCTCGATTTTTATCCTCAGGCTTCGGCCATAATTTTTCGTTTGATTTTCGTGTGAAAATGAGGGAGGAGAGTTGCGGTTTCGAATGGGAAGAAGGAAGAGGGGTTTCGTGAATTCGAATTAGAACTGAGGGATGGTAATGAAGTACGGGGGGTATGGGAGAACGTGGGTTTTGAACGTGCTTTTTTTCTTTTTGTTTATTATTTTTTTTCTTTTCTTTTTCCCAAAATATCTCGTACCGCGTAACTTGAAATCTCGAATCTCGATTTCAGCGTGCCGCCAGGCGTCCCTAAAGTTTATCCCCTATTCCGAACACGTTGGAAAAAGTTTCGAGTCCAAATTCGATCGTTTGGAGAAGATAGCATTTTAAATCAAACAAATTTCAATTCAAATTTTCAGTGCGTTTGCTTGTCGTACGATCACACGACAATCCCAAATATTACGAAATTTGAAATCCGATAATAATACAATATTACGGATCCGTTGGAACTGGTTTCGTCGAATTCCGAGACTGTGCCTCGGACGGCTATTTTTAAATATCGACTAAACGATATAAATTTCAAAACTGAACGAAAAAGTTTGAAATTAGATTCTGAAGCTTCTGTTATCTTCAGTATCATCAATACGAATTTTAAAAGCTTTAGAATTATTTTTCTTCAGCTTTAAAATTGAAGATATAAATTTTTATCCAGTTCAATAAATTAAATTATAAATTTTAAATCGCCAAATTCCCAGTTAACTTCGGGATTCAAATTAAATCATCGTTCAAATATTTAAAATTAATTAAATATTCTCAATTTAATTCGTTCAAAATTCAGGGTCGTTACAGATATAAACATTGGCACCTCTTTATTTCATTCTTTCTAATTTCCTTTTCAAAACAAAAGAAACCCCAAACTTTTTTCTCTAAAACAAATCTGAAAATCAGTAATCAAATTGCCTCAATCAAAAAACAAAAGCCTGAAAATCAATACCACTTCTCAAACTCTTCCTCTAATCTAAAATCAGTAAAATAGAACTCCTCTCAAAAACCAGATTCAACAATCTATCATTTTTCTTCAAAATCTTCCTCAAAACATAAGATCTGTAACCAAGTTATAGATCTGAAATCAAAAAGTCTTGCATTCATTTTAAATCTGGAATCAACTCAAGAAAGCCAGCCTGCAATTCTTTTTCTAAGCCTGCATGTTTTTAGTCTGGAAGAAATTCTGGAATCTAAGCAACACACATCACAACAAATAAGATGTTATCATGCATGCAAGATTCAGTAGCCAACAATTCAAGCTTTTAAATCAATGAGGCATTCCAGTTTAAGATTCCCAGTTTCAAGCTTTTCAAAAAAAATAGACTGTCTCCATTTTAAATTGGTGAGTAACATTTTTACTTAAATTAACTTAGGTAATTATGATGCATGCTTAATTCTGTGATAAATATTGTTTTGATGTGGATGTTTATAGTTGATTCTGTATGTATATAGATGTGTATGTTGTTGGTATCAGTATGACCCTGTTATCTTGAATTCCAGGCTACTGTTTTAATATAAATCATATCCCATGATCTAGTTTTAATTTAGATCTAAGGTTTAAATAAAATTAGTTGTTCCATAGTAAACTAAAGATTAAAAGGTTAATTAAATCAAAATTTAGTCTGAGTGCCTCTGTAAATAAAAAACAACAGAGACATGTTTTATAAAGTGAAAATTTGAACTCTGTAATTTATAAATTCAGATTTATAAATTGAAAACATAGATGATAATATGATTTTTAGCATGAATATCACAATTTTTAGTTTTGAATTGAAGGAGCAGTTCTGACTTAAGTTAAAAATGAAATTTTGGTAATTTTGATTATCTCAGTGAAATTGGGAGGTTGAAATCTTCAGTAGTGGTAGTATAATGATCAAGGATACCAGGAAAAATTACTGGAAATCAAATTAGACATTGAGGAAGAAATGATTTAGGTTTTAAATTTTTAAACCTAGTTTTAAGTTAGGCTACGAATTCGTTTCGTTCGTTTTCATGGATGGATCGAGTGTTCTAAGACTTTGGGAGATGGAAGTTTTGGAATAGACGTAGGCATGGCCAGAGAATTAGTTTCTCTGATGGTCGGAAATCGCGAGCACGAGCGATGTTGCCAGGTTTGGTCAGTGGTGATGGGTTCTTGTTCCAGGTTGGATGAATGCTCGAATTTGAGTTCGAGTAGGAATCGAAGAAGGGATTGTCGTATTCTGGTTCGTGAGTGATAATCGAGATGATGGAGTCGTCGTCGATGACCGGAGTTGCCGTAGGTGACCGTGCACGTGCACGAGATCGTGAATATCTGGGTGAAGTCTGGGTTTAAAGCAGGGGAAGGCTACTCGAGTTTCTCGAGTTTTGTTCGTGTGAGACTCGAAGTATTTAGGGTTGCGACTCGAAGTAAAATAAGGTGGGCTCGAGTACTTTTGTTGTTGACAGGCTTTTAAAACTATCTGTTTAAGTTTTAAGCTAAATTTAAATTTGTAAAGAGATATTTAAATAGAATTTTTAAATCTAAAGTTAATCTGGAATCTAGTTTAAATCTGTATCTCGGATTTGAAATAAAAGCAGTTTTTATATTAAATTGTTTTAAATAACTTTAGTGTTTAAATTGTATATTAAATGGATAGAATTTAAAGGTAAATTTGATTCAAATTCTTAAGTTATTTATAAGATGAGTATTTCTTTAACTTGTAAAATAAAAGAGTTTTAGAAATGTCGTTTAAAACGTGGTTAAAGATAATTTGTTTCATTTTAAATCTTTAAATTTAAATGAAATTTTGAAGGAAAAATTAAAGTAAATTGATTTAAAATACTTTGTAAATGATAACTTGATTATTAATAAGAACAAGTTTTATCTTAAAGTAATTAGAGATTTGTGTTCATTAAATTTATATGGAAATTTAATGGATAATTAATTAAAATGCTGGAAAATCATTTGGATTAATTAAATAGGTAATTAATGGTTTAAACTAATTAATTAGTGATTAAGATTAATTAATTAGATTAATTAATTTGTAATTAAGGATTATAATTAGAATATTAATTAATGGTTAGGAATTAATTAATAAGTAATTAAATATTAATTAAGTTATGGTTAACACTTAATTAATTTAGTAATTAGAGATTAATTAATTGATTAGTAAGATTTATTAATTTAGAATTAATAAAAAAAATTAATATAAGTTAATTACTTAAGGAAAGTAATTAAATAATAGTTAATGAAGTCATTAACTATGGATTATTAAATAATTAATTAATAGGATTAATTTAATAGTTAATTAGATTAATTAATTTGAAGATAATCAATTATAGAATTTGTTTAAATGTAATTACTTGTTGGAAGTAATTAAGAATTAATTACTTATTGTAATTAATTGAAGTTAATTTGATTTAGTTAAATTAATTAATTAAGTTTAATTAATTTAGAATAATCAAGAGATGATTTGATAATAATTACTTAATGTAATTATTAAGGTAAGATAATTTAGGGAAGTAAATAATAAGATAATTACTGGAAGTAATTAGTTGAATAATGATTTTTTTAATAGAAGTAATTTGAGTTAATTACTTTGAATAATTAATCAAGGGATTAATTAAGAAATTAATTAAGGAAGTAATTAATTTAGTTAGTGAAAGTAATTAAGGGTAGTTAATTACTGATTAAAGATTAATCAAGGTGATTAATAAATGTTGTTTAATTAAAGGTTAATTACTTAATGTAATTAATTTAATTGAGTAATTAATAATTAAGTTGTAATTAAGGATCATAAATTAATATAATTAATGATGTAACTAAGATTGATTAATTAAGTAATAATTAATAATTGAAGTGATTAATTAATGTAATTAATTAAGGATTAATGTAATTAATTATAGTTGATTAATTTAATTATATTATAGTTAATTAATTAATGAAGTAATTAAAGGTTAATTACTATAAGTGGTTAAGGATAATTAATTTAAGTAATTAATTAAAGATAAATTACCTGAATGGAATTAAAGGGTAATTAAAGGATAATTAATTAATTTGTAATTAATTAATGATTAAGTAAGCAGGATTTATAGAATGAAGTAATTAATTTAATTCATTTTAAATTAATTAGAAATGGTATAAATCATTACTTAAGAATGGATGATAATATTGAATGCTTTGCATTGGTTGATATCTTTGATGAGATATATGCTGTGTGATATGGATGTTTAGTTGAATTGTGATGATAATATGGATTATCTGATAATGTTGATTATCTATTGTGAATTATCCTTCTATGTGTATAAAGATAATTGAACTGAATTGTTTTAACTTTAAAACAACTTGGCCTTAAAAGATATGCTTTGGATTTCGATGAGACCGGGATCGGGTTTCCGTATACCGGATTTCCAGGTCTGGAGACCCGAATACCACATCGATCCAAATTAGCGATAGGTCGTGAATCAAGTGAAGATGAAGATTCAGAGTGCAAGGGTTATTGTCGTTAACTCTGAGGGTGATTCCAAAACGAGTGTAACGAGATAATGCCTTCGGTTTCGTTCGAACCCGGAACGAACTTGTATGGATTGAATGCTTTCAGCACATCGTCAGGCGGACGATGAGCATTCTAAGTGATATGTTCTGATTAAAGGTAATCGTAACCTCAAGCCTCACAAACCGGGAATGGCTAAAACAGGGGAGGTGCAGCAAGGTTAGTGGGTAGCACCCAAGTAGGACAAGGTTACCTCTGTCTAGATGTCCCTTTCTATTTTCGACTTAGTGGTGCGGTTGCTGATCCCAACCGTGAGGTATCTTGTGCGGGAATTATCCAGTAAGGGATGTTCCGACCTTGTGTTGCAAGGGATTGGGAGTGATCCTCGGTACGGTGATCTAGGCTACGTACTGTGACGGGCGGTACCCCAGTAGCCCTGCCATTGTATGGAAACCCATTCTTCCTACGTGCCCTTACGGTTTTGATTGTATAACCCACTTTGTGGCTAGTATGCTAGAATTTAATAATGTAACAATTTCAGCTATTTCATATTTATTTGAAAACCCTAGACCCTATTATAATAAAACTGGATTTCCTATCAAATGTTTTGGTTAGCGTAAGGTAAAAACTTACCCATGTTTATTTGTGGGGAGTCTTACGTGATACCTTTTCTTTCTAAAGGTTTTTGAAGTTAAACAAGTTTAACCTGTTACTCACACCAGACCCATGTCTGACCCAAGTTGTTTATTTCTGTTTTATAAACTCTTGGGTACTCAAATTTTTACGAGTAGCCAAGGGATTCAGGTTAGCCTTGACGAATTGTGGAGGAGCAATGGAGCAGGAGGCTTCGGCGTTGTAGATAGATAGTAGTTTACGCTGTGTTGATTTTGTATTGATCTCTGTATTGGATTGAGATGTAATAACTAGACAGATGATTATAACTGTCTAGTATATGTAACTCTGATAAGTGTTGTATATGATACTATGTAATGGTTTATGTTATTAATATAATTTATTCGTTTCCGCTGTGAGTATTTGTGTTTGTTTCTTTCTTTCTTCTCTTCTTTTCTATTTTCTACCCCTTTCTTTCTTATTAACGATACGACTTTCTATGGAGAGAAAGTCGTGGTCGTTACAGTGGTATCAGAGCATAGGTTGAGCGAATACCTAAGCTTTTGGTTAATTGAATATCAGAACACTAGGTTGAGTGAATACCTAGGTTCGGAAGGATTGTTCATTAGAAATAGGATCTGTAGCAACCTGTTTGAGTCCGAGTGTATATATATATATGAGAGCGCGTATTTGTTAGTTATATAAAATGGTTTTATATTGTGTTAATTGATCGGTTGAGTGGTATATGGATTCTGGTCAATACGAGTAGCTAACGTTATTGATAGGGATCTCTAAACACTTGAACTAGGCCAACGGACACAATATTGTTTTAAAGAGGTAAATGAAATAATTTTACCCAGAAATAATTTCTATATAAAAAGTATCATTTTAAATATATATATTTCTACCTATTTGTTGGGTTACCTGTTCGGGTTTTCCAATATAAGTTATAAAGGTAGATGGGGTAGTGGTGTGTGAAACATGACTACCAATGGTTGGAGTTTAAATGTTGAGGTTGGAAGTGTATTTGTCGAGACTGTAGACCTAATACCGTCTCGAGTGAACTTTGAAATTGTGAGGATTTCATCGATCTCTGAAGAAAACCTGTTAAGGTTCGGAGTTCATCTTTGAAGTTTGGATGGGTAGAGTTGGATCTGTTGGAGAACAGAAGCGAGTGATGGTACCTCAGGTAATAGTAGCTGTATGATGAGATACAGTGACGATGGATGTTCCCGAAGATGTTTTCTTTGGAACAAGATTAAGGAAGTGTGAATGCTTCGGTGTTGTGGCTGAGTTCAGCATGAAGTTTCTGCTTTGGTTTGGAGTCCGAGTTTCTCGAAGAGCTTTGGATAAGAGCATCAGTGTCAGCAGTGCAGCTCGGAGTATTCTGTGATGGCAGGAAGTTTTCTGGCTGAGCAGTTTTTCTGGAAGTGAAGTTCAGAAGCAGCAGAGTGGATCCATTTCTTCGATAAATTGGATAAATAAGTGTAAGCTGTTCTGATTGGTAAAGAGAGAACAGTCTGTTTGGAATTAGGATGGGTTGATCGCAAAAGCGACTTGCGATTGTCTGAGTGTTCTCTTGGGTTGTCAGAATTTTTCTGGATGTCTTCAGAGAAGTCAGGAGTTTGTCCGCATCTGAAGGTTGAGTTTTCTTATCGACTGGATTCCAGGAGTGATACCGGTGGTTCAGTCTAGTGGAAGGATGTTTCCTAGAGATGGAGTTGGTGAAACAGCTCAAGTTTTGCTGAAGTATCTGAGTTTTATTTATGGATCAGTGAACCTTATTTCTAGAAGTGAGCTGTCCAGTCTGTGCTTGTGTTCTACCTCAGATCAGAGTTGAGCAGCGAAAGCAGTTTGGAGTGTATCTATGGATGGGAGAAGTAAGTTTGGAATCTACTGATGTTGTGAAGTAGAGTTATGTTTGGATCTCGTCTGTGTTCTGACCTGGATAAGTATTTGGTCTTCGGAATTGAATGATCAGTTTGGATAACTGGAATTCATTGAGTTTTACGTATCTCTGAGGGAATACGTATTTGATCTATCTTTGGTTGTAGAATCAGCAGTTCTGGAAGTTGGGTAGTTGAGTCAGACTCGTCTGTAGTCTGATATTCTGTTTAGTTCTATAAATCTAGATGAGTAGGAGATCTATAGCTTAGTAGTTTAGATTGTTTGTAAAGCGAGTATCCCGGTATATATATATACTTGGGGAAACTCGAGGAATTTTATCTAGAATTTAGTCTAGATAGTTAGAATTGTTTGATTGGATGGATTGGCTGCAATGATTGCTAGCATATGGATGATAGTATATGCTTGTGTTTTGAATTTAAATCTTTAATAAGATTATTAAATTACCTTTGTTTAAATTTCGGGGACGAAATTATTTTAAGGGGGGAGGAATGTAATTTCCCGGAAATTTTAACAATATCAATTTAATAATATGTTAAATAATTAAATTGATATGGATAATCTTTGATAATAAGATTTGAATTTAATTTAATAATCTGATTAAATTAGTATTAATTGATGATTTTATCTTTTAAAAAGTTAATAAGATATTTCTATTTGAATATATATATTTATTTATATATATTGTAAATAGAAGCTTTGATAAATTGGGAATTTATATTTAATTTAATCTGGACTTTTCAAAGTTATTTAAATAAATAACTTTATAGTTTTAAAATACTTTGGGTAAATGTTTAAATTGGTTAAGATATATTTTAACTTAAGATTAAATATAAATAAGATTTAACAAAAAGGTTGTCTTATTTCTTTTTTTAAAAATATTACTTGATAATATAATCTCTTATATAAATTATTTAAATTATCAAATATGTTATTTTTAAATAATAAGTATAATGTATTATTTTTAATATGTATGAATTTTAATGCTAAAAGGAATTGTTATTTTTAAATTGAATAAATAGTGTATGTAAATATATATAACTTAACTTTTAAATTGAATCTTAGGATTTAATTTTATTTAAATTTGAATTTAAAATTGAAGTTCAAAAGAATAAATATTTAAATTGTTTTGGATTTTATAATATTTGTATAAACTTTTATTTATAAATGTAATTAGCTTTTGTTTCTCTTTAATATATATAGATAAGTATTTTATAAATAAGAAAAAGGCTTTTTAAATAATTTTAAAATAAATAAATATGAGTAATTACTTATAAGACATGTGTCATTTATCTAAAGCCTTTGTAAAACATGTGTAATTTAAGTAACAAATGTATAGGACAAGTGTCTTATTTATTTTCTTTTTCTTTTATTTTTATAAAATCACAATTTACTTAGATATAAACATTGGCACCTCTTTATTTCATTCTTTCTAATTTCCTTTTCAAAACAAAAGAAACCCCAAACTTTTTTCTCTAAAACAAATCTGAAAATCAGTAATCAAATTGCCTCAATCCAAAAACAAAAGCCTGAAAATCAATACCACTTCTCAAACTCTTCCTCTAATCTAAAATCAGTAAAATAGAACTCCTCTCAAAAACCAGATTCAACAATCTATCATTTTTCTTCAAAATCTTCCTCAAAACATAAGATCTGTAACCAAGTTATAGATCTGAAATCAAAAAGTCTTGCATTCATTTTAAATCTGGAATCAACTCAAGAAAGCCAGCCTGCAATTCTTTTTCTAAGCCTGCATGTTTTTAGTCTGGAAGAAATTCTGGAATCTAAGCAACACACATCTCAACAAATAAGATGTTATCATGCATGCAAGATTCAGTAGCCAACAATTCAAGCTTTTAAATCAATGAGGCATTCCAGTTTAAGATTCCCAGTTTCAAGCTTTTCAAAAAAAAATAGACTCTGTCTCCATTTTAAATTGGTGAGTAACATTTTTACTTAAATTAACTTAGGTAATTATGATGCATGCTTAATTCTGTGATAAATATTGTTTTGATGTGGATGTTTATAGTTGATTCTGTATGTATATAGATGTGTATGTTGTTGGTATCAGTATGACCCTGTTATCTTGAATTCCAGGCTACTGTTTTAATATAAATCATATCCCATGATCTAGTTTTAATTTAGATCTAAGGTTTAAATAAAATTAGTTGTTCCATAGTAAACTAAAGATTAAAAGGTTAATTAAATCAAAATTTAGTCTGAGTGCCTCTGTAAATAAAAAACAACAGAGACATGTTTTATAAAGTGAAAATTTGAACTCTGTAATTTATAAATTCAGATTTATAAATTGAAAACATAGATGATAATATGATTTTTAGCATGAATATCACAATTTTTAGTTTTGAATTGAAGGAGCAGTTCTGACTTAAGTTAAAAATGAAATTTTGGTAATTTTGATTATCTCAGTGAAATTGGGAGGTTGAAATCTTCAGTAGTGGTAGTATAATGATCAAGGATACCAGGAAAAATTACTGGAAATCAAATTAGACATTGAGGAAGAAATGATTTAGGTTTTAAATTTTTAAACCTAGTTTTAAGTTAGGCTACGAATTCGTTTCGTTCGTTTTCATGGATGGATCGAGTGTTCTAAGACTTTGGGAGATGGAAGTTTTGGTATAGACGTAGGCATGGCCAGAGAATTAGTTTCTCTGATGGTCGGAAATCGCGAGCACGAGCGATGTTGCCAGGTTTGGTCAGTGGTGATGGGTTCTTGTTCCAGGTTGGATGAATGCTCGAATTTGAATTCGAGTAGGAATCGAAGAAGGGATTGTCGTATTCTGGTTCGTGAGTGATAATCGAGATGATGGAGTCGTCATCGATGACCGGAGTCGCCGTAGGTGACCGTGCACGTGCACGAGATCGTGAATATCTGGGTGAAGTCTGGGTTTAAAGCAGGGGAAGGCTACTCGAGTTTCTCGAGTTTTGTTCGTGTGAGACTCGAAGTATTTAGGGTTGCGACTCGAAGTAAAATAAGGTGGGCTCGAGTACTTTTGTTGTTGACAGGCTTTTAAAACTGTCTGTTTAAGTTTTAAGCTAAATTTAAATTTGTAAAGAGATATTTAAATAGAATTTTTAAATCTAAAGTTAATCTGGAATCTAGTTTAAATCTGTATCTCAGATTTGAAATAAAAGCAGTTTTTATATTAAATTGTTTTAAATAACTTTAGTGTTTAAATTGTATATTAAATGGATAGAATTTAAAGGTAAATTTGATTCAAATTCTTAAGTTATTTATAAGATGAGTATTTCTTTAACTTGTAAAATAAAGGAGTTTTAGAAATGTCGTTTAAAACGTGGTTAAAGATAATTTGTTTCATTTTAAATCTTTAAATTTAAATGAAATTTTGAAGGAAAAATTAAAGTAAATTGATTTAAAATACTTTGTAAATGATAACTTGATTATTAATAAGAACAAGTTTTATCTTAAAGTAATTAGAGATTTGTGTTCATTAAATTTATAAGGAAATTTAATGGATAATTAATTAAAATGCTGGAAAATCATTTGGATTAATTAAATAGGTAATTAATGGTTTAAACTAATTAATTAGTGATTAAGATTAATTAATTAGATTAATTAATTTGTAATTAAGGATTATAATTAGAATATTAATTAATGGTTAGGAATTAATTAATAAGTAATTAAATATTAATTAAGTTATGGTTAACACTTAATTAATTTAGTAATTAGAGATTAATTAATTGATTAGTAAGATTTATTAATTTAGAATTAATAAAAAAAATTAATATAAGTTAATTACTTAAGGAAAGTAATTAAATAATAGTTAATGAAGTCATTAACTATGGATTATTAAATAATTAATTAATAGGATTAATTTAATACTTAATTAGATTAATTAATTTGAAGATAATCAATTATAGAATTTGTTTAAATGTAATTACTTGTTGGAAGTAATTAAGAATTAATTACTTATTGTAATTAATTGAAGTTAATTTGATTTAGTTAAATTAATTAATTAAGTTTAATTAATTTAGAATAATCAAGAGATGATTTGATAATAATTACTTAATGTAATTATTAAGGTAAGATTATTTAGGGAAGTAAATAATAAGATAATTACTGGAAGTAATTAGTTGAATAATGATTTTTTTAATAGAAGTAATTTGAGTTAATTACTTTGAATAATTAATCAAGGGATTAGTTAAGAAATTAATTAAGGAAGTAATTAATTTAGTTAGTGAAAGTAATTAAGGGTAGTTAATTACTGATTAAAGATTAATCAAGGTGATTAATAAATGTTGTTTAATTAAAGGTTAATTACTTAATGTAATTAATTTAATTGAGTAATTAATAATTAAGTTGTAATTAAGGATCATAAATTAATATAATTAATGATGTAACTAAGATTGATTAATTAAGTAATAATTAATAATTGAAGTGATTAATTAATGTAATTAATTAAGGATTAATGTAATTAATTATAGTTGATTAATTTAATTATATTATAGTTAATTAATTAATGAAGTAATTAAAGGTTAATTACTATAAGTGGTTAAGGATAATTAATTTAAGTAATTAATTAAAGATAAATTACCTGAATGGAATTAAAGGGTAATTAAAGGATAATTAATTAATTTGTAATTAATTAATGATTAAGTAAGCATGATTTATAGAATGAAGTAATTAATTTAATTCATTTTAAATTAATTAGAAATGGTATAAATCATTACTTAAGAATGGATGATAATTGAATGCTTTGCATTGATTGATATCTCTGATGAGATATATGCTGTGTGATATGGATGTTTAGTTGAATTGTGATGATAATATGGATTATCTGATAATGTTGATTATCTATTGTGAATTATCCTTCTATGTGTATAAAGATAATTGAACTGAATTGTTTTAACTTTAAAACAACTTGGCCTTAAAAGATACGCTTTGGATTTCGATGAGACCGGGATCGGGTTTCCGTATACCGGATTTCCAGGTCTGGAGACCCGAATACCACATCGATCCAAATTAGCGATAGGTCGTGAATCAAGTGAAGATGAAGATTCAGAGTGCAAGGGTTATTGTCGTTAACTCTGAGGGTGATTCCAAAACGAGTGTAACGAGATAATGCCTTCGGTTTCGTTCGAACCCGGAACGAACTTGTATGGATTGAATGCTTTCAGCACATCGTCAGGCGGACGATGAGCATTCTAAGTGATATGTTCTGATTAAAGGTAATCGTAACCTCAAGCCTCACAAACCGGGAATGGCTAAAACAGGGGAGGTGCAGCAAGGTTAGTGGGTAGCACCCAAGTAGGACAAGGTTACCTCTGTCTAGATGTCCCTTTCTATTTTCGACTTAGTGGTGCGGTTGCTGATCCCAACCGTGAGGTATCTTGTGCGGGAATTATCCAGTAAGGGATGTTCCGACCTTGTGTTGCAGGGGATTGGGAGTGATCCTCGGTACGGTGATCTTGGCCACGTACTGTGACGGGCGGTACCCCAGTAGCCCTGCCATTGTATGGAAACCCATTCTTCCTACGTGCCCTTACGGTTTTGATTGTATAACCCACTTTGTGGCTAGTATGCTGGAATTTAATAATGTAACAATTTCAGCTATTTCATATTTATTTGAAAACCCTAGACCCTATTATAATATAACTGGATTTCCTATCAAATGTTTTGGTTAGCGTAAGGTAAAAACTTACCCATGTTTATTTGTGGGGAGTCTTACGTGATACCTTTTCTTTCTAAAGGTTTTTGAAGTTAAACAAGTTTAACCTGTTACTCACACCAGACCCATGTCTGACCCAAGTTGTTTATTTCTGTTTTATAAACTCTTGGGTTGTCACGACCCGGCTTTCTACCACCAGAAAGTCGCATCGTTATGAAGAAAGAAAGGGATAGAAGAAGAAAAGATAGAAAAGAAGAAAGAACAACACATCAGAATCTCACAGCGGAACGAATAAAATATAATATATCACATAAATATTACATAGTATCATGTTACATCAGAGTTACACAACTTATACATCACAGAATAGACAGTTATAAACTTCTGTCTATTATACAACACAAGTACACCCGTACAATACAGACTAATACAAACACAGCGGAAACTCTATATATCTACTCGCTGAAGCCTCCTGCTCCATATCTCCTCCATAGATTCGTCAAAGCTATCCTGAATCCCTTGGCTACTCGTAAAAATTGAGTACCCAAGGTTTAATAAAACAGAAAATAAACACTTGGGTCAGACATGGGTCTGGTGTGAGTAAACGGGTTAAAATTGTTTAACTTCAAAACCTTTTGAAAACAAAGGTATCACGTAAGACTTCCCACACATAAACATGGAAAAGTTTTTACCTTACGCTAACCAAAACATTTGATAGGAAATCTGATTGTATTATAATAGGGTCTAGGGTTTTCAAGTAAAATACAGAAATAGCTGAAATGCTTACATCTCACATTCCAACATAGTTGGGCACAACTAATACGTACGGCACTTATTGGAGTTTGGATTCCATACAATGGCAGGGCTACTGGGGTACCGCCCGTGACAGTACGTGGCCTAGATCACCGTACCGAGGAGTACGCCCGCTCCCCTGCAACACAAAGCCGGAACCATCCCTTACTGGATAATCCCGAACAAGATAATCCCGTAGTTGGCGCGACCAACCACACACTAAGCCGAATAAAAGAAAAGGGACCTCTAGACAGGGATCTATCTTGCTCTCAGTGGGTGCTACCCACGAAGCCTTGCTGCACCTCCCCTGTTTTAGCCATTCCCGGTTGATGAGGCTTGAGGTTACGATTACCTTTAATCAGAACATATCACTTAGAATGCTCATCGTCCGCCTGACGATGTGCTGAAAGCATTCAATCCATATAAGTTCGTTCCGGGTTCGAACGAAACCGAAGGCATTATCTCGTTACACTCGTTTTGGAATCACCCTCAGAGTTAACGACAATAACCCTTGCACTCTGAATCTTCATCTTCACTTGAGATTCACGACCTATCGTTAATTTGGATCGATGTGGTATTCGGGTCTCCAGACCTAGAATACCGGTATACGGAAACCCGATCCCGGTCTCATCGAAATCCAAAACGTATCTTTTAAGGCCAAGTTGTTTAAAGGTTTAAACATTTAAACTTATTCAGGATGATATAAACAATAGATAAATCATATTATCACAATTGATAATTCATATCAACATTCATCTCACAAAGCAGCATATATCATATATATATGAGATATTCAAATCATCCAATATCAACCAATCACCCAATATCAAACATCCAGTATTAATCAATTATCTAAACAGAATTGATTAACTCTAATCAATTTAATTAACCTTTAATTAAATTAATTACTATTCTTTAATTACTTGGATTATCTTAATCCTGCTCACTATCATTAATTAATTACAAATTAATTAATTAAACATCTAAATGATCTTCCTTAATTAATCTCCTTTGATTAATTATCTTTAATTACATTCAAGTAATTATTCTTAACCATATACAGTAATTAACTTTTAATTACTATCATTAATTACAATAATTAATGAACCTTCATTTATTAATTAATTATAATTAATTATATTAATCTTCAATTAATTACAATTAATTAATTATACTCAAATTAATTACTTTTATTAATCAACTTGATTAATTCATTAATTAAACAACTCTTATTAATTAATTAACCTTTTAATTAATTAAATACTAATTTTAATCAACCACTTCATTAATTAGTCTTAATTAATCATAAACAGTAATTAACAATTTGTAATTACTTATCTTAATTAATTACTTCTTAATTAATTATGTTAAACTTGATTAATTAATCTAATTAATTAATCTTTAATTACTTCATTAAGTAATTATTAATCAATTTAAGTTAACATTTAATCCTTAATTTATTACTTTATTAATTAATTACCATTTTAATTAATTACCCTTAGTAATTATCCATTTATTTACTTGACTAAGTAATTATATTTAATTAATCAATAAGTGATTTATCTTTAATTAATTAGACTAATTAATTAACCTAACATTAATTACATTAATTAATTAATCAATTAATCATCACTTAATCTTTAATTAATTTATTTCTTAATTACATTCATTTCCACTAATTACTTCATTAGTAATTATCCTTAATTACATTAAGTAATTAACTTTTAATTTATTTTACTTGTTAATTATCTTTAATTAATTCCAATCTTTAAAGATAAACTCATTATTTAAATTAAATACTTATTTCTATCATTTTATTTCATTTAAAACCAATATAGAAATTAATTTATATACTTGAAATATATAATTTTACTTAAGAACAAAACAATTTAAACATTTAAATTTGAATATTTAAAATCTTTGAGAACCCTTCCAAACATGTTTTAATTTCGTTTAACAAATATTTATCTTTGGAACTAGATTATCATATTCTTTAAACTTATCCATTTAAAATATATTTTGAAATCTAGTTTGAACATTACTTTATAATTTCTTCAAATATACCTTAAATTTTTGAAACATTCTTATTAAAAATTGTTTTAAATTCTTAAAACTTTGATCTAATATATTAATTTGAAACACTCTTAAAATCTTAATTTTCATTTTTTTTTTAAAACTTGTTTCTAAATTTAAACTTGATTTCCTTTTACAAAAATTTGTTTTACTTAATCAGATAAACACTACAACGTAAATACTCGAGTTAACCCTCACTAAAACCCGAGCCCGCCCTAGACAAACACCCAATCAACTGCTTCGAGTCATCCCTAGCCCAGACTCGAGTACGACCCGAAACACTCTCTTCCCCGATCATCACAACTACTTCCAGACACACACCCACACACACGTCTTCTGCTTCGAGTCAATAAGCACAACCTCACGAGACCTTCCCGAGTTCCCTTCTTCTCCAACGCTACCCACAGTACACCAGAACGAAACAACGTGCACCGCGTACACGCGTGTACGTGTACGACTCACCCAAATGTCTCCGACCTTCCAGTTGATCGTCGACCAACCACGCATGATCTCGGCAGTACGTTCCTCAACCCAGATCGAACCAATTCACTCGAAACAAAAATTCGACCTCGTGCTCGAAAACTGCAGAACCACTCGACCCCATTACTACCATCGCCGCCGACCCTCCCTTCATCATTGACCATCGCCAACCTACCTGACGACGCTCCACTCCATGCCGAACAAAACCCACACCTCGCGATCGCCTCCGCATCATCATCCAAGTCGCGAATTCCCCAACAGTTCCACCTACCCAAAGCAGCCTAAAACCCTAGTTAGATCGATTACGATCATCACGGCTATTGGAAAAATTCAACGACATTTTTCCCATCATCCTCAACATGCAGACGAGCTTCAACCAAAATTCTAGCTACAATCATCATTCCAATCGACGGCAATTGCCAAAAACCCCAATCAAACAAAACCCAGAATTCCCAAACGAATATCAAGTTAAAAATTTCGAATTGAATATTAAAATTCGTGATTTTCAAACACGAATCCATTTATACTATATAAACTATAAATTGAGTTCATTGATTTTTAACATGCACTAGATGTTTACTGTGTTTTCCATTTTTAAAACTATTCGTACATTTATATTTACAGAAACTATTTTTAACAACTTCATCAAACAATAACTAACAATTTTCATCTACAAATCACAATCCAACTTGTTTTAAAAATCAAGTTGTTGAGATATTATAGGATTTGGGTCTGTTTTTACATCACAGTGACCATTCTAATGTTCTACAGGCAATTCAATATTTATTTATTTTATAAATAAAAATATTTTTAGATAAACAATTATTCATCATCAAAGCCAAATTCATATGCATGCAACATTTAATCATAGATTATATCAAACTGTTTTTAAACTAGAATTTACTCACAGGTTATAAACAGAGAACAGGCAATTCATATACATATATCTATATACATGCACTTACACATATAAACACATACAATCATATTTTATAAAGATTCATCACAATCATTAAGGCCAAGTCACAGATTTAAAAAAAACTGTTTTTAAAAGAAATATTTACTCACCTTTTAAAAAAAAACAGAGAGCTTGATAAAACTGGGATTTGAAAACTGAGATACTGATGCTTTGAATTCGAATCTGAAGTTGATTAGAACTGAAGTTTGATTCTTGCTTTACTGGAACTTGAATGCCTTAAACTTTTGATTTCAGGTTGTATTTGAAAATAACCCTTATCACAGGCTTTTGATTTTGATTTGCCTCTGGTATGAATATCACAGGTTGATGACATTTTCTGGTTTGAGGAATTTACAGGCTTTGGATTTGTTTTCAGTTTTTAGAGGAAGAAAGAAAAGAACAGAGAAGTTTTAAAACTGAACGACCAGGTTTCCCTTTTACAACATTTAATTAAATTTTAGAAAAATAAAATCTTGCCACTTGTTTTATTATAAATTAGACAACTGTACATTCATGGTTTAAATTTCTTACATATGTTAAAACAAGTAAAATTATGTCTAAACCCTTACTATAAAAAGTATTTATGTTATTCTTTAAATTATGTAATATGAATTTCTATTTATATTTATGAAATTGTGAATTTAGTAATTTATTTATATATTACTTATATTTACAAACTATTCTAGTTTAAGAGATATTTTAAAAAGAAACTTATTTAAACCTATATATAAATCATTTTAGTTTAAGTACTTTTTAAAAGAAACAAAATAAATCTTTAATTAAATCTTATTTAAACTAGAGCTAAAATACTTTAAAAATAAATAATTATCTTATATTTTGAAAACAATTGAATTAATCTTTAACTTTTGAAAGATATTAAATTTAAAACAAAGCTTTTAAAATTACAATATCCATTCATACATCAATTATCAACAGATTAAAATAAATTCAAAACAATCCAAATTATAACATATAGATACATATATATTACAATTTGAAAATTCATCTTTAAAACAAAACAAAAGATATTTCCATTCACAATATATATCAAATATATATTATAAATAGAATAAAACTTTATTAGCTTTGAAAATAAATCTTATCAATTTTAAATTATTAGAAAAGATCTAATATTACCAAATTAAATATTTCCAGATTAAATATTTATTAACCTATAAAAGATTAAATTACCAATTTAAATTAAAATTATAAGGGAAAATTATCAATCCAATTAAATTATTAATAAAGATTATTAAATTTATGTTGCCCAAAATCCCGGGATATCACATTCCTTCCCCCTTAAAATAATTTCGTCCCCGAAATTTAAACAAAGGTAATTTAATAATCTTATTAAAGATTTTAATTTTAAATCACAAGCATATGTTATCATCCATATGCTAGCAACCATAGCAACCAAATCATCCAATCAAACAATTCTAACTATCCAGACAAAATTCTGGATAGAATTCCTCGAGTTTCCCCAAGTATATATATATATATCGGGATACTCGCTCTACAAACAATCTAAACTACTAAGCTATAAAGCTCCTACTCATTTAGATTTACAGAACTAAATAGGATATCAGACTACAAACGAGTCTGCTTCAACAACCAAACCTCCTAAACTGCTGATTCCAAAACCAGAGATAGATCAAATACGTACTCCCTCAGAGATACGTAAAACACAATGAATCCCAATTATCCTAACTGGCAATTCAATCCTGAAGACCAAATACTTATCCAAATCAGAACACAGAAGAGATCCAAAACAACTCGGAGCTGACTTCCGAGACTTACCCAATCTTATAGCTCCCTTTAATCAAAGAAAAACTTCACAACAACGAAGTCTCCAACTTCGAATTCCAAAATTCCTCCGTCTCTTATCCACAAAATCTTCAGACGATCTCGGCTTCCTACAAATCCTTCCTGATCAACTCAACCTTCGCTGATGCTTCTTGAAACAAACAGGACCAAAGATAACTCAATAGAATGATCTCTCCAAGATCTACCCATAATCCAAAACACAACTCTACTCCATCAGTAGATTCCAAACTTACTTCTTCTATCCAGAAATGCACTCCCAAACTACTTCTGCTGCACCACTCTGATTTGGAGTAGAATGCTGATGAAGAACACAAGCACAAACTGGACAACACATCCCAGAAAATATCGGATAATCTCAAAAGAATACTCAAACTATCGCAAGTCACTTTTGCGATCAACCCAGCCAAAATGCAAAGAAACTGTTCTCTCTTTACCAATCAGAACAGCTTACACTTAATTATCCAATCTATCGAAGAAATGAATCCACTCTGCTGCTTCTGAACTCCACCTTCAGAAAATTGCTCAGCCAGAAAACTTCCTGCCAATACAGAACACTCCGAGCTGCACTGCTGCCACAGATGCCAAAGACTTCCTAACCAAAGCTTTTCGAGAAACTCGAACTTCAAACCAAACAGAATCACCATGCTGAACTCAGCCACAACACCGAAGCAGACACACTTCCACAACTTGTTCCAAAGAAAACATCTTCGGGAACATCCATATTCACTGCGTCTCATCACACAGCTACTATTACCTGAGATACCATCACTCGCTTCTGTTCTCCGACAGATCCAACTCCTAAGATGAACTCCGAACCTTAACAGGTTTCCTTCAGAAATCGGTGAAATCTTTACACCACAACAAAGTTTACTCGAGACGGTATTTGGTCTACAGTCTCGTCAGATATACTTCCAATTTCAACACTCAAATTCCAACCATTGATAGTCGTGTTACACACACTACCCCCTTATCTACCTTTATAACTTATATTGGAAAACCCGAACAGGTAACCCAACAATAGGTAGAAATACATAAATATATATATTTAAAATGATATATATTTTTTTTATATAGAAATTATTTCTGGGTAAAATTATTTCATTTACCTCTTTAAAACAATATTGTGTCCGTTGGCCTGGTTCAAGTGTTTAGAGATCCCTATCAATAACGTTAGCTACTCGTATTGACCAGAATCCATATACCACTCAACCGATCAATTAACACAATATAAAACCATTTTTATATAACTAACAATTACGCGCTCTCGTATATATATATACACTCAAACAGGTTGCTACAGATCCTGTCTCTAATGAACAATCCTTCCGAACCTAGGTATTCACTCAACCTAGTGTTCTGATATTCACTTAACCAAAAGCTTAGGCATTCGCTCAACCTATGCTCTGATGCCAACTGTCACGACCCGGCTTTCTACCACCAGAAAGTCGCATCGTTATGAAGAAAGAAAGGGATAGAAGAAGAAAAGATAGAAAAGAAGAAAGAACAACACATCAGAATCTCACAGCGGAACGAATAAAATATAATATATCACATAAATATTACATAGTATCATGTTACATCAGAGTTACACAACTTATACATCACAGAATAGACAGTTATAAACTTCTGTCTATTATACAACACAAGTACACCCGTACAATACAGACTAATACAAACACAGCGGAAACTCTATATATCTACTCGCTGAAGCCTCCTGCTCCATATCTCCTCCATAGATTCGTCAAAGCTATCCTGAATCCCTTGGCTACTCGTAAAAATTGAGTACCCAAGGTTTAATAAAACAGAAAATAAACACTTGGGTCAGACATGGGTCTGGTGTGAGTAAACGGGTTAAAATTGTTTAACTTCAAAACCTTTTGAAAACAAAGGTATCACGTAAGACTTCCCACACATAAACATGGAAAAGTTTTTACCTTACGCTAACCAAAACATTTGATAGGAAATCTGATTGTATTATAATAGGGTCTAGGGTTTTCAAGTAAAATACAGAAATAGCTGAAATGCTTACATCTCACATTCCAACATAGTTGGGCACAACTAATACGTACGGCACTTATTGGAGTTTGGATTCCATACAATGGCAGGGCTACTGGGGTACCGCCCGTCACAGTACGTGGCCTAGATCACCGTACCGAGGAGTACGCCCGCTCCCCTGCAACACAAAGCCGGAACCATCCCTTACTGGATAATCCCGAACAAGATAATCCCGTAGTTGGCGCGACCAACCACACACTAAGCCGAATAAAAGAAAAGGGACCTCTAGACAGGGATCTATCTTGCTCTCAGTGGGTGCTACCCACGAAGCCTTGCTGCACCTCCCCTGTTTTAGCCATTCCCGGTTGATGAGGCTTGAGGTTACGATTACCTTTAATCAGAACATATCACTTAGAATGCTCATCGTCCGCCTGACGATGTGCTGAAAGCATTCAATCCATATAAGTTCGTTCCGGGTTCGAACGAAACCGAAGGCATTATCTCGTTACACTCGTTTTGGAATCACCCTCAGAGTTAACGACAATAACCCTTGCACTCTGAATCTTCATCTTCACTTGAGATTCACGACCTATCGTTAATTTGGATCGATGTGGTATTCGGGTCTCCAGACCTAGAATACCGGTATACGGAAACCCGATCCCGGTCTCATCGAAATCCAAAACGTATCTTTTAAGGCCAAGTTGTTTAAAGGTTTAAACATTTAAACTTATTCAGGATGATATAAACAATAGATAAATCATATTATCACAATTGATAATTCATATCAACATTCATCTCACAAAGCAGCATATATCATATATATATGAGATATTCAAATCATCCAATATCAACCAATCACCCAATATCAAACATCCAGTATTAATCAATTATCTAAACAGAATTGATTAACTCTAATCAATTTAATTAACCTTTAATTAAATTAATTACTATTCTTTAATTACTTGGATTATCTTAATCCTGCTCACTATCATTAATTAATTACAAATTAATTAATTAAACATCTAAATGATCTTCCTTAATTAATCTCCTTTGATTAATTATCTTTAATTACATTCAAGTAATTATTCTTAACCATATACAGTGATTAACTTTTAATTACTATCATTAATTACAATAATTAATGAACCTTCATTTATTAATTAATTATAATTAATTATATTAATCTTCAATTAATTACAATTAATTAATTATACTCAAATTAATTACTTTTATTAATCAACTTGATTAATTCATTAATTAAACAACTCTTATTAATTAATTAACCTTTTAATTAATTAAATACTAATTTTAATCAACCACTTCATTAATTAGTCTTAATTAATCATAAACAGTAATTAACAATTTGTAATTACTTATCTTAATTAATTACTTCTTAATTAATTATGTTAAACTTGATTAATTAATCTAATTAATTAATCTTTAATTACTTCATTAAGTAATTATTAATCAATTTAAGTTAACATTTAATCCTTAATTTATTACTTTATTAATTAATTACCATTTTAATTAATTACCCTTAGTAATTATCCATTTATTTACTTGACTAAGTAATTATATTTAATTAATCAATAAGTGATTTATCTTTAATTAATTAGACTAATTAATTAACCTAACATTAATTACATTAATTAATTAATCAATTAATCATCACTTAATCTTTAATTAATTTATTTCTTAATTACATTCATTTCCACTAATTACTTCATTAGTAATTATCCTTAATTACATTAAGTAATTAACTTTTAATTTATTTTACTTGTTAATTATCTTTAATTAATTCCAATCTTTAAAGATAAACTCATTATTTAAATTAAATACTTATTTCTATCATTTTATTTCATTTAAAACCAATATAGAAATTAATTTATATACTTGAAATATATAATTTTACTTAAGAACAAAACAATTTAAACATTTAAATTTGAATATTTAAAATCTTTGAGAACCCTTCCAAACATGTTTTAATTTCGTTTAACAAATATTTATCTTTGGAACTAGATTATCATATTCTTTAAACTTATCCATTTAAAATATATTTTGAAATCTAGTTTGAACATTACTTTATAATTTCTTCAAATATACCTTAAATTTTTGAAACATTCTTATTAAAAATTGTTTTAAATTCTTAAAACTTTGATCTAATATATTAATTTGAAACACTCTTAAAATCTTAATTTTCATTTTTTTTTTAAAACTTGTTTCTAAATTTAAACTTGATTTCCTTTTACAAAAATTTGTTTTACTTAATCAGATAAACACTACAACGTAAATACTCGAGTTAACCCTCACTAAAACCCGAGCCCGCCCTAGACAAACACCCAATCAACTGCTTCGAGTCATCCCTAGCCCAGACTCGAGTACGACCCGAAACACTCTCTTCCCCGATCATCACAACTACTTCCAGACACACACCCACACACACGTCTTCTGCTTCGAGTCAATAAGCACAACCTCACGAGACCTTCCCGAGTTCCCTTCTTCTCCAACGCTACCCACAGTACACCAGAACGAAACAACGTGCACCGCGTACACGCGTGTACGTGTACGACTCACCCAAATGTCTCCGACCTTCCAGTTGATCGTCGACCAACCACGCATGATCTCGGCAGTACGTTCCTCAACCCAGATCGAACCAATTCACTCGAAACAAAAATTCGACCTCGTGCTCGAAAACTGCAGAACCACTCGACCCCATTACTACCATCGCCGCCGACCCTCCCTTCATCATTGACCATCGCCAACCTACCTGACGACGCTCCACTCCATGCCGAACAAAACCCACACCTCGTGATCGCCTCCGCATCATCATCCAAGTCGCGAATTCCCCAACAGTTCCACCTACCCAAAGCAGCCTAAAACCCTAGTTAGATCGATTACGATCATCACGGCTATTGGAAAAATTCAACGACATTTTTCCCATCATCCTCAACATGCAGACGAGCTTCAACCAAAATTCTAGCTACAATCATCATTCCAATCGACGGCAATTGCCAAAAACCCCAATCAAACAAAACCCAGAATTCCCAAACGAATATCAAGTTAAAAATTTCGAATTGAATATTAAAATTCGTGATTTTCAAACACGAATCCATTTATACTATATAAACTATAAATTGAGTTCATTGATTTTTAACATGCACTAGATGTTTACTGTGTTTTCCATTTTTAAAACTATTCGTACATTTATATTTACAGAAACTATTTTTAACAACTTCATCAAACAATAACTAACAATTTTCATCTACAAATCACAATCCAACTTGTTTTAAAAATCAAGTTGTTGAGATATTATAGGATTTGGGTCTGTTTTTACATCACAGTGACCATTCTAATGTTCTACAGGCAATTCAATATTTATTTATTTTATAAATAAAAATATTTTTAGATAAACAATTATTCATCATCAAAGCCAAATTCATATGCATGCAACATTTAATCATAGATTATATCAAACTGTTTTTAAACTAGAATTTACTCACAGGTTATAAACAGAGAACAGGCAATTCATATACATATATCTATATACATGCACTTACACATATAAACACATACAATCATATTTTATAAAGATTCATCACAATCATTAAGGCCAAGTCACAGATTTAAAAAAAAAACTGTTTTTAAAAGAAATATTTACTCACCTTTTAAAAAAAAACAGAGAGCTTGATAAAACTGGGATTTGAAAACTGAGATACTGATGCTTTGAATTCGAATCTGAAGTTGATTAGAACTGAAGTTTGATTCTTGCTTTACTGGAACTTGAATGCCTTAAACTTTTGATTTCAGGTTGTATTTGAAAATAAACCTTATCACAGGCTTTTGATTTTGATTTGCCTCTGGTATGAATATCACAGGTTGATGACATTTTCTGGTTTGAGGAATTTACAGGCTTTGGATTTGTTTTCAGTTTTTAGAGGAAGAAAGAAAAGAACAGAGAAGTTTTAAAACTGAACGACCAGGTTTCCCTTTTACAACATTTAATTAAATTTTAGAAAAATAAAATCTTGCCACTTGTTTTATTATAAATTAGACAACTGTACATTCATGGTTTAAATTTCTTACATATGTTAAAACAAGTAAAATTATGTCTAAACCCTTACTATAAAAAGTATTTATGTTATTCTTTAAATTATGTAATATGAATTTCTATTTATATTTATGAAATTGTGAATTTAGTAATTTATTTATATATTACTTATATTTACAAACTATTCTAGTTTAAGAGATATTTTAAAAAGAAACTTATTTAAACCTATATATAAATCATTTTAGTTTAAGTACTTTTTAAAAGAAACAAAATAAATCTTTAATTAAATCTTATTTAAACTAGAGCTAAAATACTTTAAAAATAAATAATTATCTTATATTTTGAAAACAATTGAATTAATCTTTAACTTTTGAAAGATATTAAATTTAAAACAAAGCTTTTAAAATTACAATATCCATTCATACATCAATTATCAACAGATTAAAATAAATTCAAAACAATCCAAATTATAACATATAGATACATATATATTACAATTTGAAAATTCATCTTTAAAACAAAACAAAAGATATTTCCATTCACAATATATATCAAATATATATTATAAATAGAATAAAACTTTATTAGCTTTGAAAATAAATCTTATCAATTTTAAATTATTAGAAAAGATCTAATATTACCAAATTAAATATTTCCAGATTAAATATTTATTAACCTATAAAAGATTAAATTACCAATTTAAATTAAAATTATAAGGGAAAATTATCAATCCAATTAAATTATTAATAAAGATTATTAAATTTATGTTGCCCAAAATCCCGGGATATCACATGGGTACTCAAATTTTTACGAGTAGCCAAGGGATTCAGGTTAGCCTTGACGAATTGTGGAGGAGCAATGGAGCAGGAGGCTTCGGCGTTGTAGATAGATAGTAGTTTACGCTGTGTTGATTTTGTATTGATCTCTGTATTGGATTGAGATGTAATAACTAGACAGATGATTATAACTGTCTAGTATATGTAACTCTGATAAGTGTTGTATATGATACTATGTAATGGTTTATGTTATTAATATAATTTATTCGTTTCCGCTATGAGTATTTGTGTTTGTTTCTTTCTTTCTTCTCTTCTTTTCTATTTTCTACCCCTTTCTTTCTTATTAACGATACGACTTTCTATGGAGAGAAAGTCGTGGTCGTTACATCCCATAACCACTAGCTTAACTTAAATATTTACGAACGAACTGTAGATCTTCACTAGAAAATTGTCACAAAGGTTCAATCGAACAAGTCCAAGAGTTAACCGACGAAGTAAATGCGAGCGTTTCATACCACTTGTTTTACTAAGTCGTTTAATTCGATTTCTCATCCGAGTGAAGTAAAGGCTTGTATATACTAGTAGATTGGAAAACGGTTTGAGAAAAACGAACTTTATAATTAACATAGTGTTGAAATCATTTGGAAGAAGGGGGTTTTGATATTTACTACTAGTATTAAAACCTTCATATTTTTAAAGTGACAAACCACAAAACAATTGTTGAAACAAATTGAATCACAAAAATTCACATTCGAAAACGTGAGTAAAGTCCAAAGAAATCAATTCCAAAGCCATCAAAGTAGGAATACACATGCGGCCTAACATGGCCGAGCTAAAGTGACAATGTAATGACCTATAGGCAAGCGACCTAAAGTAAAATGGGTCGAACGAGTTAAGGCATTAACGGCCTAACAAGGTGGATGTATGCAGTGGTACGACCTAATGAGGGGGAGCGACCTAACAAGGTTGCATATGCCGAGCGACCTAACCATCTAAGGCCGAACGATCGAATTAATCTCGCGACCTAAGAAAGTGACGAGGCCAAGCGACCTAACCATTTAGGGCCGAGCGACTTTAAGGTGGAATGGGGTCAAGCGACCTAACTAGGTGAATGGTTGAGCGACCTAAAGGATTGGCCAAGAGCTTTGCCAAATGACATAGGGTGAACGACCTAACGTGTCGCGACCTAGCGACCTAAGGACGATCGACCAAGTGGAGCGACCTAGGGCTAACGACCTAGTACAAAGCCAAATGACCAAAGGGTTTACGAGCTAACAAGAACGAGCTAGCCAAGGCCGAGAGACTCCAATGTGCAGCTGTGGGTTAAATAGGTCGAACGACTTAAATGCGAACGACATAAGGTTTAACGACCTAATGAGGAACGACCTAAGGTCAGAAACGACCTAACGTTGCAGAGGTGAGTTATAATAGGTCGAACGACCTAAATGCGAACGACTTAATAATGCGAGCAAGGCCGAGCGACCTAATTCCCAATGACCTATGGCCGAGCGACTTAAGGCAAGGCCGACCTATATGCGAACGAGCTACACAGGGGCGACTTTTCCACGCCCGAACGACCTAAGCCTAGTAATTTGTCAAAATTACTAAAAATTGGAATTTTTCACCAATTCAATCCAAACCAAATGCAAATGCACATGCAAAAGTGATAGGAAATCATTCCCAACAATCCAAGATAGTTATAGACAAGAATGTGGGATAAAAATCTCACCTTTTCACGAAATTTATGATGGAGAAGCTTAAAAGCAATGGAGGAAGCTTGAATCCAATGTCTTCTCTCTAGATTTGGAGTTGGATGATGGATTTGCAAGAGAACTTGAGCTTGGAGTTTTAATTTCCCATCCCCTCCACCATTTTTGATGAAGCTTTGTTGTTAGGAAAATGAAGAAGGAAGTGATGAAGAGGAGATGGGTTGGGACTAAGTTAGTAAGTGGTTCAACCCAAACCAAAGCCCTACGCGAAAAAGCGACAGAATTCCACTAACTCCAAACATATCGAAGTTTACACTCAAAAAGACCGCAAACGTCATTTTGAACTCAATGGAGGTGGTCTCGAGTCCTAATTTGACCGTATGCAAAAAGTAGCTTTTCGGACTAAGATCCGATTAACGATTAAAATATTATAATAAAATATTCAAATACATAATCGTCAAATATGCGGGTTGTTACATCGGAACACACTCCCAATCAAAATCGAAGGGTGGCCACCAAATCAATCACAAAGTAATAGAATGGTATCGAAGAAGTACGTCCGATCAGAGGTGCTACATCATTGGCCCGTCAATCGCTTCTGTTTTAGCCACCTTATGCCAACTCACGGGAGTCGAGTCCACGTATATACCTCAATAGGAATCACCACCACCATCCTACTTCATTTTGGAACCTCCACCGCGTACAAAGTTGTCAAAGTGGTTTTCGGTATCGACAGAGAGTATGCCCATATCCGATCCTGGTCTCTTTAACAACCAAACGTTATTAAAACACCGTGGTCATTTCAAAATAGTTTATACTTCAAAACCAAAATATCATTTTCATTTCAAACGAAATCAATACGGTATCATTTCCATTTCAAATATATCCATTTCAAAAACCATAGTACTTTCAAAGATATAATACTTTCAAAATCAAACAATTTGAAGTAATAATACTTTGGAAATCATTATATTTGAAATTCAGAACTTTGGAAATCATAACATTTTGAAATCATAACACTTTCCTTCAAACAGTTTAGATATTAATAATAGTATAAAATAGTTTATAAAGTAAAATAGTTTATATTAAAATAGTTATAAGTTGAAATGGTTTGTATTAAATAGTTTATATTAAAAATAGTTTATATTAAAAATAGTTTATATTAAAAATAATTTATATAATAATAATTTATAACGTAAAAATATATAAATAGTTTTAAATATAATTTAAAATTACTTTATATAATAAAATAGTTTCCTCAACTTTCACCAATCAATTTAATCAATTCAAATTCCAAATTAAAATTTAATCAAATCTCAAATCATCCATTTCAACTCGATTCACCTTCTCAATAAACCATTTCAAATTATCGATTTTCAAATACATATTTGAACTATAAAATAATCCATTCAAATTTCAATATATATCAAAGTCAATATATTCAATATTTCAAAACTAAATTCGATAATTTTATATATATATATATATATATATATCAAATTCACTTTACTATTATTAGTTTTGAAATATTTACTTAATCATTTCAATAATGTCTAAATACAGCTTAAATTTACAAATTTAAATAAACAAAATATCCTATTTAAATTTATATAAATTTGAAATATTCATTTAAGTCACTTTTAATCAAATTCAAGTTATAAAACATATCTTTAAAATCTCAAATTTAATAATTTCAAATCAAATTTATTTAAGTAAAATTCTTAAATAAATATAATTTCAAATCAATTTCAAATTAATCTTTCTAACCCGAATCATTATAAACTCTATATTTAAAAATATATTTAAAATAAATACTTAAGCATATTATATATCAACTTTATTAAATCAGCTTTAATAAATCTAAAAATCAATATTTATTAAAACCATATATTTCCTTTCAAAACCATAGAAATCATTTTCAAAATATTTATATATATATATAGACCAACGGTGTCTGTATAAAATTTTCTATCCTATGGTCAAGAGATACGGATATTTATCATTTCAATCTGAAATTTAAATATATACGGGTATATATCTTTTCAATCTGCAATCCCAAATTCAATTCAATGGAAATCGCTTGGGTCTATCATTTCAACCCATAACGATTTTCTCCTATTCTACAGATCAATCGGATATGTATCATTTCAACTCATAGTGAATTCTATACTAACAGGGAACTTGCAGAGTGACAACAGATATGATAATAATATAACAGGCATATATCATAAATATAAATAACAGGTAATGGTGTCAGATGTCACAAGTGAACAGATATAGATAATAGCATATATAACAAAGTAAATAACTAACAGCAGCATATTTCAATTGTCATTTCAATTGAATCGAATTTAATAAATATAAGAACGTTAATCATGAGTGATTGCTCACCTTTCGAGGCTAGAGAGATTCAACAATGAGAGTAGTTACAAACCAAGCACGAATTCCAAAACGAAGCACAATTGAACGCGGATTTGATGACAAAGCTGATAACAGGAATCGACGAAATTAAATGGAGAAAATCGATATAAGTGAACTTAGGTATATACGTATATCCAATCATATTCTTAATTTAAACATATGTTAAAACGAATATATATATTTCAAAATCATTGTTTTAAACCAAAATTCAAATATTAAAGTCAAGTGTGTGTATATATATTAATATATTTTGAATTAATACCTTTAAAACTTAACAGTTTATCAAATATATTTTATATACTTAGGAAATCAACCAACAACCAAAGTTTAAAACTGATAAAATATCAACACTGTATGCTATATTTGAAACAACATTTATTATAAAATTTGTAATTATAAAATCAACTTAGATCCAAGATAGCATATACATAAACAAATCTATATGTAGGCAAAATAATGTGTGTATATATATACTTATATATATAACAAATATATAAACAACAACCAAAAGAATATGATATCGATATACACAAATGCATAGACTTACATATGACTTTATATAACAATAGATATATAGACTGACAGATGTAAGATATAAATATATTAAAAATATATACTCACTGACCTTATATACATTACATATATATATATATATATATATATATATATGTGACTTATACCCTGTACATGAACTAGCTATAAAGCGACATTTCAAAATTTTCATATATATAATTTACCAACATATACATCAATATATACATATAACTAATAAAACTTACATACGTATATACATATATGAAAAATCTGTATACTTTTGGAACATATCAACATAACATAGTTTTAGAGCATATTATATTTATATCCTTAAACATAATATATACAAACGATACAACATATATATACTACTGTGAGCATGAACATTTCTGTAAATATATATATATATAAGAATTTATGCAAAACAATTGTAGTTAACTTGGATTCCAAATCAAAACAGGTTATGAAGAAAACAACTTGAAAGAAAAAAAAATTTATATATGGCAATCAGTTTTAAAACCCCACAACTTATGACTTGAAATATATATTGTAAGCATATATAGACAGTCATAAATCAATATACCTATCCTATAAAATTTAGTACTAAAGCAAATGCAAATGATGTCTATACAAAATATATATATAACTCTTAATATAAAAATCATAAACATATATATATATATATTGATCATATAGCTTACATTACTTCCTACAGATCACTGTAATACCATAAACTTAACATTTTAACCACATCAAAATATACTTTATATATACGAATAGAAATCGTACTATATATAACTCAAATAACCAGATAGATTACAGGCTTTACCTTATAATGCACATATATAGCTAGCATAGGCATTATAATCAAATATAGCTTGTGCTACATACAAATTCATATTTACACATATAAACTGCAATATGGACCACTACATATTATAATTTTGTATACTCTATAACAAATTCCATTATAAAGCATAATATATATATAATACTATATCTTGCCAAGTATATTCTAAAATACAGTATAATATATATATATAAGCGACTCTAAACAACATACAGCAATTAGATATATACATGACCTATAAATACACTAGATAAAATCAACAATATAATGTATACAGCCATATAAAGTTTAACTTAATAAATCATATATTTAAATATATATATATATACCTCATAATTTCACAGCTAGTGCCTAAGCACACTGACAACCATCAACGAGGAGCGGTGAGAAGAGACGGAAGGCCAGATCGGTTCGGGAATGAAGGCCATAGCTCGGGTTCAAGCTGGAAGGCTGCTCGGAGGTGGCTTGTTGGCCAATGGATCTGGTCCGAGGCGAGCAAAGCTGGAGATAAATAAAATCAGGTTGGAGGAAGTGCGTGGAGGAAGGCCGATGATTGCCTGGTGGAGAAGGTTCGAAATGAAAGGGAGAGGTGATGCTCGGTGATGGGATTCATGCGTGGAAACTGATTGGTAAAGGGAAGAAGTGCAGAAGCTTCATGCAATATGATATATAAATGAATAGTTTTTTTAATTTAATTAGTGACCCAAAAGCTAGAGCACGAAGCAGCATAATTAAATATACCGATAGGAATTGCAAAAGTCAAAATTTAATTCAGGGAAAAACAAAAAGGTAAGTGACCATTGTTAACTCCCTTTTTAGCAGCGACTTACGAGTTAAAAAGTTTAAAGCCTGTGTACTCAACGACTCACGATTTAGTTGCTGAAAAGGAATCTACGGCTTGAACGACTTACGACCTACCGAGATAAGGAGTATACGACTCATGGTCTTACGAGATAAGGAGTATACGACTCATGGTCTTACGAGATAAGCTTGCTACGACTCATGGTCCAGACGATTTAGCAAGTCAAGGTCTATACGACTCATGGAGTATTACGACTCATGGGGACTTACGACCCATGAGGGCTTACGACTCATGGGGTTTACGAATCACAAGGTCTTACGACTCATTGGATCTATGACTCATCAGGTTTATGACTCACGAAGACTTACGACTCATGAGGTACTACGACTCATCAGGCTTACGACTCATGGGGTTTACGAATCACAAGGTCTTACGACTCATTGGATCTATGACTCATCAAGTTTATGACTCATGAAGACTTACGACTCATGAGGACTTACGACTCATTACGACTCATCAGGCTTACGACTTAAAGGATATCAAGCTAAAATCCAAAGCCCGTGCCTGAGCCACTTTGATCTGATGAGTCGGCTACGAGTTAGCACTTGGTCTTCCAACTGAGCCACAAGATGAACCAAATATGGCGCCCGCGAGACATCATAAGTCGAATACGAGTCACGACTTACCATGAGTCGGTCACGACTCATGACTTGGCCAAATTGAAAGCTCAGAAATCTGCTCCTATAAATACCCCATCACTTCCAACATTGAAGGGACTTTTGGCAAATCATTTCTACAGCGCTGTTACTCCGTCGAACTCTTCATTCATTCAGTAATCAAGGATCCTTCAAGCCTTCGCGACACTACAACAAGCTTCGAGAGAAATTCCTCACATCTGACATGGATTCAACGAGTTTCACCGTCGAAGATTAAGCTAGTAGTCTAGATTGTTTCTTGTGATCGAATTGTACTGTTTCCTGAAGAGATTTGTATCAAATTGTAACCAAATCAGCAATAAGAGACTATAAAGTGGATGTAGGCTCAATTACGGGCCGAACCACTATAAACCTGTTGTTCATTTACTGCATTTCTGCTATTTTCCTGCTTAATTTCTGTTCCCGTCACACGGGTGGTGCTTTCACGATCTTATTACACACACCGGGTGTTATCGTTCATATTTTAACGTTAACATTTTGGTGCTTTCACTGAGAATTGAACTCAGGCGATCATCCACCGTTGCTTCGCAAAGACTCATAAAAAGAACCTCTCTTTAAAAACCAGATCTGAAATAATGGCTCCTGGAAGAAGAGGTAGACCTATCAGATCCGGAAATGCTCACGAAGGAACTTCCGCTTCCCCAATAACAGACCAAGCAACTCCAACCGTTGGGGTCACCAGGGCTGAATTGAATGACGCAGTTTTTGGATTATACCAACAAATTGAAACTCAAAACGCTTTGATGATGGATAGATTAACTGCTCTGCTCGGGGCAAATCGTCAACCAGAAAACCATCAAACTACTCTTCCTGAAATGCCACCTTTCCAAGCTGATGGTTCTATGCCGCAACCAACTTGTCATGAGCATATGCCCGGGCAAAATTCCGAGGGAAGAACTAATGCTTGCCCGGAGGTGTCTTTGAACAATAAAGAGTACCTGTCTGAAATGGTTGGCCGCATCATGAAAGAAAGCATGCAAAGGGAAGAGGATGAGGCTGACTGGGGATTTGCGCCAAGCAGAACTCCGTTTACTGAAAGGATCCTAAGAGCGGAGTTTCCAAGGAAATTTGCACCTCCTACTATCCAAGCCTATAGGGGAACCAGTGACCCTAATCATTTCCTCTACAAGTACGATTGGCATATGACCGGTGCAAGAGCGTCAGACGAGATCAAGTGTCAATACTTTCCGGTATACCTAGAAGGTGTGGCTTTACTTTGGTTCACAAAGCTTCCAGTTCGGTCTGTAGATAAATTCTCTGACTTAACGCAAAAGTTTAAAGAACAGTTCAGATTGTATGCTTCAAAAGCTAAGGATATAATGTCATTGTCTAACCTTGAACAAGCGTCCGGAGAATCAATCAAATCTTTCTTGAGCCGTTTCAATATAGCTTTAGCCGAGGTAGAAAATGCGGAACCACGCATGATCCTAACTTATTTAACGCGAGCCATTGATAAATCGAGTAAATTTGGGATATGGCTAAAGATGAAGGAACCGAACTCACTTGATAAATTTTATAAAAAGGCCGATGAGTTCATTCGCCTTGAAAGCCTTTCTGCAACATCGAAAGTGGTTACTTCCCAGACTGATAATGACAATGTCCCACCTAAGAAAAGAGAATCTGAAAGTCAGAAAAGGGAGAATGAAGGAGGAAAAAGCCAGTGAAATGAAAAGAAACCTCGCCGCTTTAATCCTTCGGACTTTACTCCTTTAACTGATACACCAAGAAATATCTTTTTTGCAACAAAGGACGTTGTCAGGTATCCTAAGCCACCTGAGATGACGAGAGGGGCAAAGCGTAATGGAAAATTCTGCCAATTTCACAATCAACCTGGCCATGACACTGACCAATGTCGCCAATTAAAGAAGGTGATTGAAGAATTGCTAGAGCAAGGTAAACTCCAACAATACGTTAAAAGGAACGGAGTCGATCCAACCTCATCCACTCGGGATCAACAACACCCTACCCATCAATCTGATTCCCACAACAACACTGCAGTGCAAGATTCGGAAAAGCTTGTCATTAATGCTATCACAGGGGGACCATACCCAGCAAGCAGAAGTTGGGATGACTACTGATTACCCACAAAACTGCGACCGGGGCATCTCTCACTTTCTCTGGCATAAAAATCCAAAAAAAACTACGGATCAAGCACAAATGGAAATCCAGCTTGGAGATCCTGAAACAACAATAACTAGCATTCATTTTTTACTTAACAGCATTGCTTGAATTTGTAAAGATAATGATGGATGTGTAACTTCTGCATTGTAAACCGCTGAGAAATCAGCGTGACTCAATAATAAAAAACTATGCATTCTGTGTTTTTTATTATAAAATGCCTGTTATATTTCGATGTGTAAATACTCTAAATGTATTGCTAAAATGTCGATCTAATACTGCAGGTCATTAAAGCAAAGCCCACCCATCGCAAAGCTAAGCGAGCCTTACAAATCATTTATTAAAGCAAATTTCAAGCAACAAAAATTCCAAACTCAAATCCCATACAAGAGGAACTTCACATAAAAAGTTGACGGCTCCACTGTGTCAAGCCCTCGTTAACTGGTTGCAATCGTTGATATAAAAAGGCATCCAACCAAATAACTTGCGTTTACTCTGTGGAGTCATTCAACAGTGAAGTCTACTTCTTCGGATAAAGCAATTTACTTGCAAAAGAAAGGAAGACACGCTTGGAAACGATGATAAAGGATCGCAGATTGGCGAATGATGATACAACATGAGCGGGCAAACGTGGAAACAGCCAAAGGGATGTATGCCTCTCAACAGGAAAGCAGGTAGATCCACTAAAGGGATACCTTCCCAAGCAGAAGGAATAAGACCCTCGCTAACTGATTGTGATGCATCCGATCAGGCAGCTTGTGTCCATCCCATGGATCTACTTGCCCCTAAGACGCAACCTTCCTGGCACACCAACCAAAGCCCTCTAACGAGGCACGCCAATAAATGGGAGTGCTTTACTCAATCAAAAAGATTGGTAGGACCACCGAAGGGGCACCTCGTTAATTGATTGCGATCGTTTGAACAAACAAACATCCAATCAATTGCGCCTGTCCCGTGGACCCCTCCGACCATGAGAAAGTAACTTCCAGGCAATCACAAGCCCTCTTCGGAGGCACATGCCCTTTTCGGAGGAACAAGCCCTCTTCGGAGGCACAAGCCCTTTTCGGAGGCACAAGCCCTCTTCGGAGGCACAAGCCCTCTTCGGAGGCACAAGCCCTTTTCGGAGGCACAAGCCCTCTTCGGAGGCACAAGCCCTATTCGGAGGCACAAGCCCTTTTCGGAGGCACAAGCCCTCTTCGGAGGCACAAGCCCTCTTCGGAGGCACAAGCCATCTTCGGAGGCAAAAGCCCTTTTCGGAGGCACATTTCACCTGTGTAGAAGTGCAAAATGCTTCTCTTCGGAGACCCACTTCACCAGAGCTGAAATGCCAAAACTACTTCCCCTCAGAGGCCAAAACTGCTTCTCTTCGGAGACCAAAACTGCTTCTCTTCAGAGACCAAAATTGCTTCTCTTCGGAGACCAAAGTTGCTTCTCTTCAGAGACCAAAAGACCTCTTCAGAGGCGTACTTCACCTTGCTTGAAGTACCAAAAATAAACCCTTTACTGGGGCATAAAATCAAGACCTCCTTCAGAAGCTCATTTCATTATACAGGAAAATTCACTTTCAAACAAATAAAATTGATCATTCCCAGAAGTCGAAATGTTCTTTAGGAAGAAAAAGAAAATAAAAAATTTCTCCAAAGACAAGATATACTCTATTAAAAAGAAGAATAATTCTTCCCTGAAAAAGTGGAAAGTTATTCTCTAAAATAAGAGTATCGGTCTTGTGAAAGCAAGAAATATTACAATATACTTGTGGTATGAGGGCAGCATTATGCAATTCAGTTACAGTAATAAAAGTAATATACAAGCGACATACCACAAGTTCATTGCAATATCACGTAATAAAGATGTGGAGTAAATGCGTTCTTGAAACACAGACAAAAGTTTGTACAAATAGAAAGAATCGTTTACTCTACACTTCAAATGAAAAACAGATGTATTCCTACATACACAAGAATTTGTACAAGAAAAATATCTATTTATTTCAACACTATGAGAAATTTTTTACATTGTACAGGTTACAAAAAGAAGTGGAGACCGGTATCCGCACAATCCCCGGTCAATACAAAAAGCAGAAAAGACAAAATCAAACTCATTTCCCCTTCTTCCCACCCTTGGAGCTTTTACCCGGCCTGGTAATTAGCTTCGTAGGCCGTATCGGAGAAGAAGGAGAAAGAGACTCAGCCGGATCAATCTCTGCTTCATCCCCAGCAGCAGAAGAACTCTTCTTTCCTTTCTTCGAAACCGCACGCTTTCCCTTCTTCTTGGAAGAAGACTCGCTCCCCGGAGCAAGAAATGTGGAAAGCTTTGTGTCGTAGTCAAAAGACCGCTCCGGGGTCTTCTCGCTATCTTCCAGACCTTCTGCCTTCTGTTCTTCGGAAGCAAGTGGTTCGTCTAAACCTTGAAGGGCTGCTATGGGTTCTTCCTGTGAACCTGGTTGAGAAGCCGGAAGAGATATAACTTGAGAAGGAGGAGGAACGACAGCTGAAGAAGGAAGAGTTGGTGCAGCTTCCGGCACGACTGCTGCATAATAAAAGAAATCAAAATCAGTATTCTCCGAGAAAAAAGAAGACCGTGAATCGTCAAAGTTACCTGGAGAAGCAGGTTTAGCGAGATCGATCTCAAATTCCCGAGCTTGGAAGTCCTTCATTGCCTCTTCCTCTGTAGGGGTGGTTACAGTTTCTTTGTCAACCTTAGCGGGAGGCGTGGAATGAGAACTAGAGCCAGCAATATCCGTGTAAGCTAAAGCCGAAGTATAAGCAGGAGTAATAAGAGGTGTTTCTTTCTCAGGAAGCTTCTCTCCCGTCGCCTCGGCCCGCACTCGGATAAGCTGCTCTTTTCCTTTGGCAAGGGCAGCGCGATCGCTCTCACCTAAGTGGGTAGCTTGAAGATCTGTTTCAGAATATCCTGTAACGACCCTAGATTTTAATTTAATTTTAATTGATAATTAAATGAATTTTTAAATAAAAATTGTAAAATTTATTGTTAAATTGATTCGAGTTTCCCCGAATCCCAATTATATTTGAACGATCATTTAAATTTAAATATTTTATATGCTGAATTTGAGTTTCAAGTAAATAGTTTAAAATTAATTATAAAATATAGCATGTCATTTATATTACAAGATAAAATGAAAATAAAATAATTAAAACAACATTTTAGTAAGCAAGGCAAATTAGTTATGTAGACTAGAAATAAATAATTGATGTAAATTTTATAACTGATGATAATTTGAATTTAAATAGTAATATAAAAATAAGATAATTAATCTTGGAGATTTAATAATAATAAGTATAAAATAAGCTAGGAAAATATATATATAAGATAACCATAAAGTAAATAAATTTGGAAAAAAATTTAACAATAAAATAAAATATGGAGATTCATCTATATAAATAAATAAATTATATATATATATAGTTTTATACCAATTTAAATCTTAGTTACATATTTATGAACTAGTATAAAAATAGCACAAATGGAATAAATGAAACATAAATATATTCAAGTAAGAAGTCATTTACATTATAAAATAATGAGATAAGGCCAAAGCAAAGCAATATGATTTAAAGAAAGAAGGGATAAGGCTGTAGCTTAATAAACAAGGCAAAGGAAAGTAATGCAAGATCATATCTCATACATATCTCAGCCGAAATCAAATCTGCATAGTCAAGAAAGAAATAATAACTTGTTAGAAAATAAGTCTAAGCAAATAAACAAAACAAAGAAGTAACATATGTACCTCTTAACATCATTTCAGCCGAAAAACAAAAACAAATTGATAAGTATGTACACATGAAAACACAAAGGACATGCATTAAATGCTTGCCATATTTTGATCATTCGAAATATACTTAAAAATAAATAAAAAAAAAGGGAAACCATGTCAGCCCTTAGTACAACAAAAGATACAAGCCACCAAAGAGATATGCACAGTCAATAAACAAGAAAACATCTCTGTTGGTTGTACTAAACAAATATCATTGCCTTGTACCAAATATTATAACCAGCAAATTCATTCTTTTTATATACATCAACTTCTCATTTTTTTCAACTGAGTTTCTTTCCATTTCAAAGCCAAGAAAAACTAAAGTGGATATCAACTAAAAAAAATAATATAAACAAAGTTCAAACTTGAACAACAAATTTTCTGGAATCAAAGCCTGGGAAACAAGAATAAAAGCCCGATTCGAATGAAGCAGCTCTGTTCTTCTCTGCTTCAATCTCTGGTGAGCAACTTTGTTTCTTTTTCCAGGCTTCTTGGTTTTCACTAGTGAGTAAACATACTATCTCGAAATTTAAACTGGATAATCTGTTCGTATAATCTTATGTTGCTATATATTGAAAATCAATTGTTCTGCGATGTGGCTATTATACTGGAAGCTCTGTGGTGAGATGTTCATAAATATTTCATGTCTCAGTACAAGAAAGTAGAGAAAGATGTATATTTCTTTAGAGAAATCCTTTTAAAACTTAGGATTCTTTTTAAACAAAATAGGTTGTTAATCTTCATCATATGTTGGTCATCACTTTGAAGCTTTACAGTAGGTTAAGGACACTGTTCTTCAAGTTACAGTAAAAATATAAATCATTAGTAAAATTTCAAACATTTTAATTTGGAAATTTGATTCCCTATCTTGAATTAGCATACAAAGTTAGGATTTTTAAAGCAGAAATGTTGATTTTTAATTCAATGTTTATGATGTAATTTGAATGTGAACGGAAAAGGCATTTTTACGAATTTCTGACGAACGAATCAATAATGAATGTTGAGATTTGTTTTGGAGCAAGCTTGATGACCTACGAAAATTGGAAAAATGTTAAAAGAATTTTCTATTGCGTGAATTAAGGGGACGAGTTAGATTTAGGGTTTTAGTTGCTGATGGGTTTATCTGTTTTCGCGAGTTCTGTGCGACATCGTTGGGGTTAGAGACTCGATCGGTCGTGGGGATTTGGGTTTGAGGTTTCATGGTGAAGCAGGGGCAGGAGTCTCGAAGCGTCAGGCGATCGGAGACGTAGGGACGAGGAAAACTTGTAGATGATGGTTCCTGTACAGCTTCATCCTTTGGGACACGATCGTGTTCGAATTGGATGCCGTGGTCAATGGAGTTTCCGGAGTGGTCAGATGGATGGAGGAGGTTGAAAGCAACTTGCTCGATGGTGAGACAACGCCTGGAAGTGAATGACGGCGACGTGCACGTGCACCGTGCACGAGCCTGGTGGTCTGTACTCTCGTGAGTTAACTCGAAGCATTGCCCGAGTATTCCTAGTGTTGGACTCGAAGTAGATATAGAAATGGCTCGGGTAAAATTTTGGTTCAGATTTCTCAAATCTTTTTGTTTTCTGGAATTTTAAACTAAAAAAAAAGAGAAGAGAAGAAACAGGGACGAGTAGAGGAGAGGAAGAAGAGTGCTGCTTTGGGTTTCGCGTGAGTGTCTTGTAGGGGAAACTCGAGTAACACTCAGTAAAATCTGAAAAAGCTCGGGTTTTGTTTTTAGACAGAGTTAAAGCTAATGTTGGAAACAGACTTTAGTATTAATGATGTAATTATAGTTTGACAACTTAAAGAATTTGTTCCAAGTTTAATAAATTAAGTTAATATTTAACGATGTTTTAAAAATATAATTAGTGTTTTAACTAAATAATAAATTTAAAATCAGTGTTAAAGTTAATTAACATTAAAGTTTTTGTAATAATAATAAATTGATTTCGAAATGATTAAAGAAGATTTCTAAATGTTAATTAAGACAAATAATTGTTATTTATTGTTAAAAGAAAAAAAAAGGGTAATTAAGAATAGTCAATTAATTGTAAAATTGTAATTAACTAAATGATCATAAATTGATTAATTTGAAACTAAAGATTGGTTAGTTAATTAAGTTATAAAAGCAATTAAGGGAAAATCAATTTAATGAAAGTAGTTAATGGATAATTACTCAAAGAAATTAATTAAGGGATAATAAATTGAGGGATAATTAATTTATATAAGTAATTAAAGGTAATCGATTACTTGAAGTTAACTACTCAATTAAAGGTAATTTAATGATTAAAATTGATCAATGAAATGATTAAAGGACAATTTATCAAATGATTTGAAATTAATTAATGTTAATTAACCAGGATTAATAATTCATAAGAAATAAATCTGGTTTGAATTTATCAGATAACCAACTGACCTTACTTATGAATATTTGAATTCTATTGGTTTGATTGTTTGATATCCCTGATATATGATGCTTTGTGATACATCCTGATTTATGTCGTGATCTGTGATTTCTGTTTCTGTGATATATTACTATGTGAATATGAAACCCTTGACCCGTAAAACGACATTTGAATTTCGATGCGACAGGGAGTCGGATTCCAGTTGGTTATCCGAAACCCACATCGAATTGTAATAGTGAATTTTTGTGACTGATAAATTTATTTTATCTATGAATCTGTGAATGAAGATAAGCGTTATCGATTATACCGCTTATCGATATATCTGTGATGATTGATGTTGCACTATTGTGTGTGAAACCCCTGGACCACACTTTTACACACACAAATATGGATTTCACGTGAAAATCGGTTAAGTCACAGATAATTTAAATCTGATGTTTTTGAAATTGAAATTTTAATTTCAATTGATTTTGAAATTAGAAATTTGGGTTTAAAAGTGAAAAGCTTTTGAAATGGAATTTCAGAGATAAAAGTTATTTTGAATAACTTAATCAAGTTTTGAAAATTTAAATAATTTGATTTAAATTTAAATTCAAGATTTGAAATTGAATTCTATGATTTGAAACTAGGGATTAAAGATGTTTATATATGGGTTAAACTATTTTAAAAGGTATTGATTTTGGAATGTGAATATAATTCAAGGACTTTAACCCGTGCAAATAAAATTGGATTTCTCTTAAATGAAAACTGTTTGTTTTCAAATGATAAAAGCTTTCGTATATATAAGAAATGAAATTCCAATTTAAAGGAATTTCAAGTATGAATTGAAAGATGGTTTTCCAAGTTATAAATGAATTCTTTTTGAAAGCTATGAATTGAATCTGTTTATTTTTAACAGATTTAGAATGATGTTTTGTTTAAAACATTCGAAATAAAATTATTTTGAAAGCTATAAGTTGAATCTTTATTTTAAAGATTTAACGAGTTAATCCAATTGAAACAGAAATTGTTTTGGAAAAACTGTGAATGAATCTTTGTGAAAATTAAGTGAACTCTGTAAATAAATCTTTTTGTTAAAAGATTTGAAATGGTAATTGGTTTAAACCATTTGAAGAAAAGATTTTGAGTAATAAGTTGTGACTTAATTAAAATCACATATCCATATGTTTTTGAATATTGCGCTCGTTATTCGGATTAACCGGGAAAAGACATTTGTGTCATATAACCCATTCCGAATAATGATACGTCGTATATGGATAGCATTTGAAGACCGGTGTTGAAGACCGGATATTTACGAAAACGAAAGGACAACTCGTCGAATGTCTCTGCATCGACTGGCCCCGATATAGAGATTTTATCACCCTTTGTGATGGGAAGTCCGGACGGGATTGTGAATACCCGGAATTGCAAGGGCTTCGTAAGAAGTGCCTTCGGTTCTGTTCGAACCCGGAACAGACTTGTATGGATACATGTCTGACATTACACTTTGAGATATAAAGCCGATTTCTTTCAAATACATATCTGTTGGTGGCGGAGAATTTATTCTCTTAGCTTAACACCCTTCTCTGAGACGTACGAGCTCAGAGGTTATGTAGTTGAAATTTATCAGCGATATATCCCAATTTGGTAATGTGGCATGCTGAGTGTTGCTGTGTGATGATCAGTGTTTGATCATTTGCGATATGATCAATTGTTTGATCTTATATCTTTGTGATCATAGGTTGATCATTTGTTTGACCCGAAGCATGGCTTTGTGAACAAAGCGTAGCTTTGTGGACGAGACTTCGTCGAGCCTCACACCCCGGAAATGGTCGAAACAGGAAGAATGCGGCAAGGTTCTAGGGAGTAGCGCCCCTTAGTGTATGTCATTCCTTCTGGATAAAGGTGGTATCATGGTATGGAGCCCAGATACTTAACCTCTGTGGTTACTGCATTATTTTTCTATGTGGTTTGTTGCGAATCGGGGATCCTCGGAAAGATCGGTGACGATCGGGGGATGGCATACGCGTGTCAGTAGTTACCTATTTTTGCAGAGGTAACCCGGCCTTGTGTTGGCAGAGATCCGGTTAGGTTCTCGGGTCGTCTATTCCAGGGACGTACCCATCGTGGATAGGAAGTTCCTTAGCCTGACCATTTGTTGGAAATCCAAAGAAACAATACGAGCCTTGTACGGTATTAGTTGTAGAACCTGCCATTCACTTATGGTGGCGCCCCACTGTTTGGATGGTAGCTATAGTAGGCATAGTTCGAAATGTCTATGCTGGCTAAGATTTATATTCTACTTTCGAAATGTTTTCCACTATGCACTAATAATAATATCAAAATGATTTGATTTTGCGTAGTAAGCATCTTTGACTATCATAAGAAGAAATCTCCTCCAATTCTGCGTTTGCATTGTGTGTGTGGTGGGAGGTCTTATGGTAGTTTCATTTTCCAAAAGCATTGCGAATTGACTTTAAAATTCTTTGTTGTTCGTTTTAAAGATAAACTGTTTTTGTTGCTCACACCAGTCCCATGACTGACTCGGAGTTTATTGTTCATTTCCTAAACTCTGGGTGCTCATAATTTTCTACACGAGCAGTCTAGAGTTGGGTTTTTCAGATAGTCAGATTCAGTAGATTTTCTGGAGCTAGTTCAGTCTTTGGATTGGACTGCACTTACTTATTCTTGGTGTATCGTTATTGGGAGTTCGAGCTACTACTGGAGTTCTCTCTTGAAGACTATCTTAGAGTTATTTGTTCCGCTGCTGATATTAGTTATCTATTTTTCTTTTCCGCTGCTATTTGTTGTATCATATCTCTGATGTATATTGATATTCATTGTATCACTCTGTTGTATCAGATATTGTTTATCAATGTATTATTCTTTTCTTCCGCTGTGTTATTTACTTAATGTTGTTATAAGCTCCGGAGAACCAGATTTGGCATTTGAATCTACGGCATTTTGAGTACAAGTGGAGTACGGGTGCCGATTTTCGAAGGCCAACTTTTGGGTCTTCACATTTGGTATCAGAGCTAAGGTTGGAATTTAGCTCAGGAGTATAACACGTTAAGTAGCTCATTAGAGATAGAGTGAAGTAAACTCTAGAATGAGTGTATCTCTAAGATATCCGTCTAAACGTCTCAGTAAATTCTCTTACTATCCACTGATAGTGAGTATGAGTGCAAGAAGAGGACGAGATAGGGGACAGGGGAGTACGACTATAAATGGTCAATACCCTGCAACAGTGGAAACAACCTTCTTATCAATCTTCTTTGATTCGTTTCCAAATTCTTTTGATTTCTTCGTATCAGCTACAAGAAGAAGTTTCAGTGCGATGATGGCTCTGCGAATCGTTGTAGAAGATTTTTACTTCGTATCTTCATCGGTTTCTTATCAGCTTTTTGATTTGAACTTTAATGAATATGAATTGGAAATTTGGAAATAAAATTTTAAGTAAATGGAAAATTTTAAATTGAGTAAAATTGATTAATAGAATATGAGGCTAAATTTGACTAGTATCAATAAAACGATTTCGTTTAAAACCAAATTTGAAATTCTATTGTAATTTCTTGTGAAGACTGAAGTCCGTAGAGGGACAAATGGGTTTATATTTTAGATATTCCGACTTGAATTCGGAATCCGTATCTTGTGTGAGGAATTATAGAAGATCGAATCTGTCTATCTCTGTCTTTGTTTCGTGCCTGCGAATTTCGAGGACGAAATTCATTTAAGGGGGGAAGTTTGTAACGACCCTAGATTTTAATTTAATTTTAATTGATAATTAAATGAATTTTTAAATAAAAATTGTAAAATTTATTGTTAAATTGATTCGAGTTTCCCCGAATCCCAATTATATTTGAACGATCATTTAAATTTAAATATTTTATATGCTGAATTTGAGTTTCAAGTAAATAGTTTAAAATTAATTATAAAATATAGCATGTCATTTATATTACAAGATAAAATGAAAATAAAATAATTAAAACAACATTTTAGTAAGCAAGGCAAATTAGTTATGTAGACTAGAAATAAATAATTGATGTAAATTTTATAACTGATGATAATTTGAATTTAAATAGTAATATAAAAATAAGATAATTAATCTTGGAGATTTAATAATAATAAGTATAAAATAAGCTAGGAAAATATATATATAAGATAACCATAAAGTAAATAAATTTGGAAAAAAATTTAACAATAAAATAAAATATGGAGATTCATCTATATAAATAAATAAATTATATATATATATATAGTTTTATACCAATTTAAATCTTAGTTACATATTTATGAACTAGTATAAAAATAGCACAAATGGAATAAATGAAACATAAATATATTCAAGTAAGAAGTCATTTACATTATAAAATAATGAGATAAGGCCAAAGCAAAGCAATATGATTTAAAGAAAGAAGGGATAAGGCTGTAGCTTAATAAACAAGGCAAAGGAAAGTAATGCAAGATCATATCTCATACATATCTCAGCCGAAATCAAATCTGCATAGTCAAGAAAGAAATAATAACTTGTTAGAAAATAAGTCTAAGCAAATAAACAAAACAAAGAAGTAACATATGTACCTCTTAACATCATTTCAGCCGAAAAACAAAAACAAATTGATAAGTATGTACACATGAAAACACAAAGGACATGCATTAAATGCTTGCCATATTTTGATCATTCGAAATATACTTAAAAAAAAAAAAAAAAGGGAAACCATGTCAGCCCTTAGTACAACAAAAGATACAAGCCACCAAAGAGATATGCACAGTCAATAAACAAGAAAACATCTCTGTTGGTTGTACTAAACAAATATCATTGCCTTGTACCAAATATTATAACCAGCAAATTCATTCTTTTTATATACATCAACTTCTCATTTTTTCAACTGAGTTTCTTTCCATTTCAAAGCCAAGAAAAACTAAAGTGGATATCAACTAAAAAAAATAATATAAACAAAGTTCAAACTTGAACAATAAATTTTCTGGAATCAAAGCCTGGGAAACAAGAATAAAAGCCCGATTCGAATGAAGCAGCTCTGTTCTTCTCTGCTTCAATCTCTGGTGAGCAACTTTGTTTCTTTTTCCAGGCTTCTTGGTTTTCACTAGTGAGTAAACATACTATCTCGAAATTTAAACTGGATAATCTGTTCGTATAATCTTATGTTGCTATATATTGAAAATCAATTGTTCTGCGATGTGGCTATTATACTGGAAGCTCTGTGGTGAGATGTTCATAAATATTTCATGTCTCAGTACAAGAAAGTAGAGAAAGATGTATATTTCTTTAGAGAAATCCTTTTAAAACTTAGGATTCTTTTTAAACAAAATAGGTTGTTAATCTTCATCATATGTTGGTCATCACTTTGAAGCTTTACAGTAGGTTAAGGACACTGTTCTTCAAGTTACAGTAAAAATATAAATCATTAGTAAAATTTCAAACATTTTAATTTGGAAATTTGATTCCCTATCTTGAATTAGCATACAAAGTTAGGATTTTTAAAGCAGAAATGTTGATTTTTAATTCAATGTTTATGATGTAATTTGAATGTGAACGGAAAAGGCATTTTTACGAATTTCTGACGAACGAATCAATAATGAATGTTGAGATTTGTTTTGGAGCAAGCTTGATGACCTACGAAAATTGGAAAAATGTTAAAAGAATTTTCTATTGCGTGAATTAAGGGGACGAGTTAGATTTAGGGTTTTAGTTGCTGATGGGTTTATCTGTTTTCGCGAGTTCTGTGCGACATCGTTGGGGTTAGAGACTCGATCGGTCGTGGGGATTTGGGTTTGAGGTTTCATGGTGAAGCAGGGGCAGGAGTCTCGAAGCGTCAGGCGATCGGAGACGTAGGGACGAGGAAAACTTGTAGATGATGGTTCCTGTACAGCTTCATCCTTTGGGACACGATCGTGTTCGAATTGGATGCCGTGGTCAATGGAGTTTCCGGAGTGGTCAGATGGATGGAGGAGGTTGAAAGCAACTTGCTCGATGGTGAGACAACGCCTGGAAGTGAATGACGGCGACGTGCACGTGCACCGTGCACGAGCCTGGTGGTCTGTACTCTCGTGAGTTAACTCGAAGCATTGCCCGAGTATTCCTAGTGTTGGACTCGAAGTAGATATAGAAATGGCTCGGGTAAAATTTTGGTTCAGATTTCTCAAATCTTTTTGTTTTCTGGAATTTTAAACTAAAAAAAAAAAGAGAAGAGAAGAAACAGGGACGAGTAGAGGAGAGGAAGAAGAGTGCTGCTTTGGGTTTCGCGTGAGTGTCTTGTAGGGGAAACTCGAGTAACACTCAGTAAAATCTGAAAAAGCTCGGGTTTTGTTTTTAGACAGAGTTAAAGCTAATGTTGGAAACAGACTTTAGTATTAATGATGTAATTATAGTTTGACAACTTAAAGAATTTGTTCCAAGTTTAATAAATTAAGTTAATATTTAACGATGTTTTAAAAATATAATTAGTGTTTTAACTAAATAATAAATTTAAAATCAGTGTTAAAGTTAATTAACATTAAAGTTTTTGTAATAATAATAAATTGATTTCGAAATGATTAAAGAAGATTTCTAAATGTTAATTAAGACAAATAATTGTTATTTATTGTTAAAAGAAAAAAAAAGGGTAATTAAGAATAGTCAATTAATTGTAAAATTGTAATTAACTAAATGATCATAAATTGATTAATTTGAAACTAAAGATTGGTTAGTTAATTAAGTTATAAAAGCAATTAAGGGAAAATCAATTTAATGAAAGTAGTTAATGGATAATTACTCAAAGAAATTAATTAAGGGATAATAAATTGAGGGATAATTAATTTATATAAGTAATTAAAGGTAATCGATTACTTGAAGTTAACTACTCAATTAAAGGTAATTTAATGATTAAAATTGATCAATGAAATGATTAAAGGACAATTTATCAAATGATTTGAAATTAATTAATGTTAATTAACCAGGATTAATAATTCATAAGAAATAAATCTGGTTTGAATTTATCAGATAACCAACTGACCTTACTTATGAATATTTGAATTCTATTGGTTTGATTGTTTGATATCCCTGATATATGATGCTTTGTGATACATCCTGATTTATGTCGTGATCTGTGATTTCTGTTTCTGTGATATATTACTATGTGAATATGAAACCCTTGACCCGTAAAACGACATTTGAATTTCGATGCGACAGGGAGTCGGATTCCAGTTGGTTATCCGAAACCCACATCGAATTGTAATAGTGAATTTTTGTGACTGATAAATTTATTTTATCTATGAATCTGTGAATGAAGATAAGCGTTATCGATTATACCGCTTATCGATATATCTGTGATGATTGATGTTGCACTATTGTGTGTGAAACCCCTGGACCACACTTTTACACACACAAATATGGATTTCACGTGAAAATCGGTTAAGTCACAGATAATTTAAATCTGATGTTTTTGAAATTGAAATTTTAATTTCAATTGATTTTGAAATTAGAAATTTGGGTTTAAAAGTGAAAAGCTTTTGAAATGGAATTTCAGAGATAAAAGTTATTTTGAATAACTTAATCAAGTTTTGAAAATTTAAATAATTTGATTTAAATTTAAATTCAAGATTTGAAATTGAATTCTATGATTTGAAACTAGGGATTAAAGATGTTTATATATGGGTTAAACTATTTTAAAAGGTATTGATTTTGGAATGTGAATATAATTCAAGGACTTTAACCCGTGCAAATAAAATTGGATTTCTCTTAAATGAAAACTGTTTGTTTTCAAATGATAAAAGCTTTCGTATATATAAGAAATGAAATTCCAATTTAAAGGAATTTCAAGTATGAATTGAAAGATGGTTTTCCAAGTTATAAATGAATTCTTTTTGAAAGCTATGAATTGAATCTGTTTATTTTTAACAGATTTAGAATGATGTTTTGTTTAAAACATTCGAAATAAAATTATTTTGAAAGCTATAAGTTGAATCTTTATTTTAAAGATTTAACGAGTTAATCCAATTGAAACAGAAATTGTTTTGGAAAAACTGTGAATGAATCTTTGTGAAAATTAAGTGAACTCTGTAAATAAATCTTTTTGTTAAAAGATTTGAAATGGTAATTGGTTTAAACCATTTGAAGAAAAGATTTTGAGTAATAAGTTGTGACTTAATTAAAATCACATATCCATATGTTTTTGAATATTGCGCTCGTTATTCGGATTAACCGGGAAAAGACATTTGTGTCATATAACCCATTCCGAATAATGATACGTCGTATATGGATAGCATTTGAAGACCGGTGTTGAAGACCGGATATTTACGAAAACGAAAGGACAACTCGTCGAATGTCTCTGCATCGACTGGCCCCGATATAGAGATTTTATCACCCTTTGTGATGGGAAGTCCGGACGGGATTGTGAATACCCGGAATTGCAAGGGCTTCGTAAGAAGTGCCTTCGGTTCTGTTCGAACCCGGAACAGACTTGTATGGATACATGTCTGACATTACACTTTGAGATATAAAGCCGATTTCTTTCAAATACATATCTGTTGGTGGCGGAGAATTTATTCTCTTAGCTTAACACCCTTCTCTGAGACGTACGAGCTCAGAGGTTATGTAGTTGAAATTTATCAGCGATATATCCCAATTTGGTAATGTGGCATGCTGAGTGTTGCTGTGTGATGATCAGTGTTTGATCATTTGCGATATGATCAATTGTTTGATCTTATATCTTTGTGATCATAGGTTGATCATTTGTTTGACCCGAAGCATGGCTTTGTGAACAAAGCGTAGCTTTGTGGACGAGACTTCGTCGAGCCTCACACCCCGGAAATGGTCGAAACAGGAAGAATGCGGCAAGGTTCTAGGGAGTAGCGCCCCTTAGTGTATGTCATTCCTTCTGGATAAAGGTGGTATCATGGTATGGAGCCCAGATACTTAACCTCTGTGGTTACTGCATTATTTTTCTATGTGGTTTGTTGCGAATCGGGGATCCTCGGAAAGATCGGTGACGATCGGGGGATGGCATACGCGTGTCAGTAGTTACCTATTTTTGCAGAGGTAACCCGGCCTTGTGTTGGCAGAGATCCGGTTAGGTTCTCGGGTCGTCTATTCCAGGGACGTACCCATCGTGGATAGGAAGTTCCTTAGCCTGACCATTTGTTGGAAATCCAAAGAAACAATACGAGCCTTGTACGGTATTAGTTGTAGAACCTGCCATTCACTTATGGTGGCGCCCCACTGTTTGGATGGTAGCTATAGTAGGCATAGTTCGAAATGTCTATGCTGGCTAAGATTTATATTCTACTTTCGAAATGTTTTCCACTATGCACTAATAATAATATCAAAATGATTTGATTTTGCGTAGTAAGCATCTTTGACTATCATAAGAAGAAATCTCCTCCAATTCTGCGTTTGCATTGTGTGTGTGGTGGGAGGTCTTATGGTAGTTTCATTTTCCAAAAGCATTGCGAATTGACTTTAAAATTCTTTGTTGTTCGTTTTAAAGATAAACTGTTTTTGTTGCTCACACCAGTCCCATGACTGACTCGGAGTTTATTGTTCATTTCCTAAACTCTGGGTGCTCATAATTTTCTACACGAGCAGTCTAGAGTTGGGTTTTTCAGATAGTCAGATTCAGTAGATTTTCTGGAGCTAGTTCAGTCTTTGGATTGGACTGCACTTACTTATTCTTGGTGTATCGTTATTGGGAGTTCGAGCTACTGCTGGAGTTCTCTCTTGAAGACTATCTTAGAGTTATTTGTTCCGCTGCTGATATTAGTTATCTATTTTTCTTTTCCGCTGCTATTTGTTGTATCATATCTCTGATGTATATTGATATTCATTGTATCACTCTGTTGTATCAGATATTGTTTATCAATGTATTATTCTTTTCTTCCGCTGTGTTATTTACTTAATGTTGTTATAAGCTCCGGAGAACCAGATTTGGCATTTGAATCTACGGCATTTTGAGTACAAGTGGAGTACGGGTGCCGATTTTCGAAGGCCAACTTTTGGGTCTTCACATTTGGTATCAGAGCTAAGGTTGGAATTTAGCTCAGGAGTATAACACGTTAAGTAGCTCATTAGAGATAGAGTGAAGTAAACTCTAGAATGAGTGTATCTCTAAGATATCCGTCTAAACGTCTCAGTAAATTCTCTTACTATCCACTGATAGTGAGTATGAGTGCAAGAAGAGGACGAGATAGGGGACAGGGGAGTACGACTATAAATGGTCAATACCCTGCAACAGTGGAAACAACCTTCTTATCAATCTTCTTTGATTCGTTTCCAAATTCTTTTGATTTCTTCGTATCAGCTACAAGAAGAAGTTTCAGTGCGATGATGGCTCTGCGAATCGTTGTAGAAGATTTTTACTTCGTATCTTCATCGGTTTCTTATCAGCTTTTTGATTTGAACTTTAATGAATATGAATTGGAAATTTGGAAATAAAATTTTAAGTAAATGGAAAATTTTAAATTGAGTAAAATTGATTAATAGAATATGAGGCTAAATTTGACTAGTATCAATAAAACGATTTCGTTTAAAACCAAATTTGAAATTCTATTGTAATTTCTTGTGAAGACTGAAGTCCGTAGAGGGACAAATGGGTTTATATTTTAGATATTCCGACTTGAATTCGGAATCCGTATCTTGTGTGAGGAATTATAGAAGATCGAATCTGTCTATCTCTGTCTTTGTTTCGTGCCTGCGAATTTCGAGGACGAAATTCATTTAAGGGGGGAAGTTTGTAACGACCCTAGATTTTAATTTAATTTTAATTGATAATTAAATGAATTTTTAAATAAAAATTGTAAAATTTATTGTTAAATTGATTCGAGTTTCCCCGAATCCCAATTATATTTGAACGATCATTTAAATTTAAATATTTTATATGCTGAATTTGAGTTTCAAGTAAATAGTTTAAAATTAATTATAAAATATAGCATGTCATTTATATTACAAGATAAAATGAAAATAAAATAATTAAAACAACATTTTAGTAAGCAAGGCAAATTAGTTATGTAGACTAGAAATAAATAATTGATGTAAATTTTATAACTGATGATAATTTGAATTTAAATAGTAATATAAAAATAAGATAATTAATCTTGGAGATTTAATAATAATAAGTATAAAATAAGCTAGGAAAATATATATATAAGATAACCATAAAGTAAATAAATTTGGAAAAAAATTTAACAATAAAATAAAATATGGAGATTCATCTATATAAATAAATAAATTATATATATATATATAGTTTTATACCAATTTAAATCTTAGTTACATATTTATGAACTAGTATAAAAATAGCACAAATGGAATAAATGAAACATAAATATATTCAAGTAAGAAGTCATTTACATTATAAAATAATGAGATAAGGCCAAAGCAAAGCAATATGATTTAAAGAAAGAAGGGATAAGGCTGTAGCTTAATAAACAAGGCAAAGGAAAGTAATGCAAGATCATATCTCATACATATCTCAGCCGAAATCAAATCTGCATAGTCAAGAAAGAAATAATAACTTGTTAGAAAATAAGTCTAAGCAAATAAACAAAACAAAGAAGTAACATATGTACCTCTTAACATCATTTCAGCCGAAAAACAAAAACAAATTGATAAGTATGTACACATGAAAACACAAAGGACATGCATTAAATGCTTGCCATATTTTGATCATTCGAAATATACTTAAAAATAAATAAAAAAAAGGGAAACCATGTCAGCCCTTAGTACAACAAAAGATACAAGCCACCAAAGAGATATGCACAGTCAATAAACAAGAAAACATCTCTGTTGGTTGTACTAAACAAATATCATTGCCTTGTACCAAATATTATAACCAGCAAATTCATTCTTTTTATATACATCAACTTCTCATTTTTTTCAACTGAGTTTCTTTCCATTTCAAAGCCAAGAAAAACTAAAGTGGATATCAACTAAAAAAAATAATATAAACAAAGTTCAAACTTGAACAACAAATTTTCTGGAATCAAAGCCTGGGAAACAAGAATAAAAGCCCGATTCGAATGAAGCAGCTCTGTTCTTCTCTGCTTCAATCTCTGGTGAGCAACTTTGTTTCTTTTTCCAGGCTTCTTGGTTTTCACTAGTGAGTAAACATACTATCTCGAAATTTAAACTGGATAATCTGTTCGTATAATCTTATGTTGCTATATATTGAAAATCAATTGTTCTGCGATGTGGCTATTATACTGGAAGCTCTGTGGTGAGATGTTCATAAATATTTCATGTCTCAGTACAAGAAAGTAGAGAAAGATGTATATTTCTTTAGAGAAATCCTTTTAAAACTTAGGATTCTTTTTAAACAAAATAGGTTGTTAATCTTCATCATATGTTGGTCATCACTTTGAAGCTTTACAGTAGGTTAAGGACACTGTTCTTCAAGTTACAGTAAAAATATAAATCATTAGTAAAATTTCAAACATTTTAATTTGGAAATTTGATTCCCTATCTTGAATTAGCATACAAAGTTAGGATTTTTAAAGCAGAAATGTTGATTTTTAATTCAATGTTTATGATGTAATTTGAATGTGAACGGAAAAGGCATTTTTACGAATTTCTGACGAACGAATCAATAATGAATGTTGAGATTTGTTTTGGAGCAAGCTTGATGACCTACGAAAATTGGAAAAATGTTAAAAGAATTTTCTATTGCGTGAATTAAGGGGACGAGTTAGATTTAGGGTTTTAGTTGCTGATGGGTTTATCTGTTTTCGCGAGTTCTGTGCGACATCGTTGGGGTTAGAGACTCGATCGGTCGTGGGGATTTGGGTTTGAGGTTTCATGGTGAAGCAGGGGCAGGAGTCTCGAAGCGTCAGGCGATCGGAGACGTAGGGACGAGGAAAACTTGTAGATGATGGTTCCTGTACAGCTTCATCCTTTGGGACACGATCGTGTTCGAATTGGATGCCGTGGTCAATGGAGTTTCCGGAGTGGTCAGATGGATGGAGGAGGTTGAAAGCAACTTGCTCGATGGTGAGACAACGCCTGGAAGTGAATGACGGCGACGTGCACGTGCACGAGCCTGGTGGTCTGTACTCTCGTGAGTTAACTCGAAGCATTGCCCGAGTATTCCTAGTGTTGGACTCGAAGTAGATATAGAAATGGCTCGGGTAAAATTTTGGTTCAGATTTCTCAAATCTTTTTGTTTTCTGGAATTTTAAACTAAAAAAAAAAGAGAAGAGAAGAAACAGGGACGAGTAGAGGAGAGGAAGAAGAGTGCTGCTTTGGGTTTCGCGTGAGTGTCTTGTAGGGGAAACTCGAGTAACACTCAGTAAAATCTGAAAAAGCTCGGGTTTTGTTTTTAGACAGAGTTAAAGCTAATGTTGGAAACAGACTTTAGTATTAATGATGTAATTATAGTTTGACAACTTAAAGAATTTGTTCCAAGTTTAATAAATTAAGTTAATATTTAACGATGTTTTAAAAATATAATTAGTGTTTTAACTAAATAATAAATTTAAAATCAGTGTTAAAGTTAATTAACATTAAAGTTTTTGTAATAATAATAAATTGATTTCGAAATGATTAAAGAAGATTTCTAAATGTTAATTAAGACAAATAATTGTTATTTATTGTTAAAAGAAAAAAAAAGGGTAATTAAGAATAGTCAATTAATTGTAAAATTGTAATTAACTAAATGATCATAAATTGATTAATTTGAAACTAAAGATTGGTTAGTTAATTAAGTTATAAAAGCAATTAAGGGAAAATCAATTTAATGAAAGTAGTTAATGGATAATTACTCAAAGAAATTAATTAAGGGATAATAAATTGAGGGATAATTAATTTATATAAGTAATTAAAGGTAATCGATTACTTGAAGTTAACTACTCAATTAAAGGTAATTTAATGATTAAAATTGATCAATGAAATGATTAAAGGACAATTTATCAAATGATTTGAAATTAATTAATGTTAATTAACCAGGATTAATAATTCATAAGAAATAAATCTGGTTTGAATTTATCAGATAACCAACTGACCTTACTTATGAATATTTGAATTCTATTGGTTTGATTGTTTGATATCCCTGATATATGATGCTTTGTGATACATCCTGATTTATGTCGTGATCTGTGATTTCTGTTTCTGTGATATATTACTATGTGAATATGAAACCCTTGACCCGTAAAACGACATTTGAATTTCGATGCGACAGGGAGTCGGATTCCAGTTGGTTATCCGAAACCCACATCGAATTGTAATAGTGAATTTTTGTGACTGATAAATTTATTTTATCTATGAATCTGTGAATGAAGATAAGCGTTATCGATTATACCGCTTATCGATATATCTGTGATGATTGATGTTGCACTATTGTGTGTGAAACCCCTGGACCACACTTTTACACACACAAATATGGATTTCACGTGAAAATCGGTTAAGTCACAGATAATTTAAATCTGATGTTTTTGAAATTGAAATTTTAATTTCAATTGATTTTGAAATTAGAAATTTGGGTTTAAAAGTGAAAAGCTTTTGAAATGGAATTTCAGAGATAAAAGTTATTTTGAATAACTTAATCAAGTTTTGAAAATTTAAATAATTTGATTTAAATTTAAATTCAAGATTTGAAATTGAATTCTATGATTTGAAACTAGGGATTAAAGATGTTTATATATGGGTTAAACTATTTTAAAAGGTATTGATTTTGGAATGTGAATATAATTCAAGGACTTTAACCCGTGCAAATAAAATTGGATTTCTCTTAAATGAAAACTGTTTGTTTTCAAATGATAAAAGCTTTCGTATATATAAGAAATGAAATTCCAATTTAAAGGAATTTCAAGTATGAATTGAAAGATGGTTTTCCAAGTTATAAATGAATTCTTTTTGAAAGCTATGAATTGAATCTGTTTATTTTTAACAGATTTAGAATGATGTTTTGTTTAAAACATTCGAAATAAAATTATTTTGAAAGCTATAAGTTGAATCTTTATTTTAAAGATTTAACGAGTTAATCCAATTGAAACAGAAATTGTTTTGGAAAAACTGTGAATGAATCTTTGTGAAAATTAAGTGAACTCTGTAAATAAATCTTTTTGTTAAAAGATTTGAAATGGTAATTGGTTTAAACCATTTGAAGAAAAGATTTTGAGTAATAAGTTGTGACTTAATTAAAATCACATATCCATATGTTTTTGAATATTGCGCTCGTTATTCGGATTAACCGGGAAAAGACATTTGTATCATATAACCCATTCCGAATAATGATACGTCGTATATGGATAGCATTTGAAGACCGGTGTTGAAGACCGGATATTTACGAAAACGAAAGGACAACTCGTCGAATGTCTCTGCATCGACTGGCCCCGATATAGAGATTTTATCACCCTTTGTGATGGGAAGTCCGGACGGGATTGTGAATACCCGGAATTGCAAGGGCTTCGTAAGAAGTGCCTTCGGTTCTGTTCGAACCCGGAACAGACTTGTATGGATACATGTCTGACATTACACTTTGAGATATAAAGCCGATTTCTTTCAAATACATATCTGTTGGTGGCGGAGAATTTATTCTCTTAGCTTAACACCCTTCTCTGAGACGTACGAGCTCAGAGGTTATGTAGTTGAAATTTATCAGCGATATATCCCAATTTGGTAATGTGGCATGCTGAGTGTTGCTGTGTGATGATCAGTGTTTGATCATTTGCGATATGATCAATTGTTTGATCTTTTATCTTTGTGATCATAGGTTGATCATTTGTTTGACCCGAAGCATGGCTTTGTGAACAAAGCGTAGCTTTGTGGACGAGACTTCGTCGAGCCTCACACCCCGGAAATGGTCGAAACAGGAAGAATGCGGCAAGGTTCTAGGGAGTAGCGCCCCTTAGTGTATGTCATTCCTTCTGGATAAAGGTGGTATCATGGTATGGAGCCCAGATACTTAACCTCTGTGGTTACTGCATTATTTTTCTATGTGGTTTGTTGCGAATCGGGGATCCTCGGAAAGATCGGTGACGATCGGGGGATGGCATACGCGTGTCAGTAGTTACCTATTTTTGCAGAGGTAACCCGGCCTTGTGTTGGCAGAGATCCGGTTAGGTTCTCGGGTCGTCTATTCCAGGGACGTACCCATCGTGGATAGGAAGTTCCTTAGCCTGACCATTTGTTGGAAATCCAAAGAAACAATACGAGCCTTGTACGGTATTAGTTGTAGAACCTGCCATTCACTTATGGTGGCGCCCCACTGTTTGGATGGTAGCTATAGTAGGCATAGTTCGAAATGTCTATGCTGGCTAAGATTTATATTCTACTTTCGAAATGTTTTCCACTATGCACTAATAATAATATCAAAATGATTTGATTTTGCGTAGTAAGCATCTTTGACTATCATAAGAAGAAATCTCCTCCAATTCTGCGTTTGCATTGTGTGTGTGGTGGGAGGTCTTATGGTAGTTTCATTTTCCAAAAGCATTGCGAATTGACTTTAAAATTCTTTGTTGTTCGTTTTAAAGATAAACTGTTTTTGTTGCTCACACCAGTCCCATGACTGACTCGGAGTTTATTGTTCATTTCCTAAACTCTGGGTGCTCATAATTTTCTACACGAGCAGTCTAGAGTTGGGTTTTTCAGATAGTCAGATTCAGTAGATTTTCTGGAGCTAGTTCAGTCTTTGGATTGGACTGCACTTACTTATTCTTGGTGTATCGTTATTGGGAGTTCGAGCTACTGCTGGAGTTCTCTCTTGAAGACTATCTTAGAGTTATTTGTTCCGCTGCTGATATTAGTTATCTATTTTTCTTTTCCGCTGCTATTTGTTGTATCATATCTCTGATGTATATTGATATTCATTGTATCACTCTGTTGTATCAGATATTGTTTATCAATGTATTATTCTTTTCTTCCGCTGTGTTATTTACTTAATGTTGTTATAAGCTCCGGAGAACCAGATTTGGCATTTGAATCTACGGCATTTTGAGTACAAGTGGAGTACGGGTGCCGATTTTCGAAGGCCAACTTTTGGGTCTTCACATATCCGGCACCACCAAATAAGTCAATGATTGCCTCCCATACTTCCGCTAAGGTGACTTCATATTCTGGTCCCAAAAATGAAAGGCTCCCACGCCCCAGGACACAATGCATATAAAAGTCGAACAGAGTCGCGTCAACGGTGGCTATGGTCGCCTTATGGGATTCTTCGGCTGCAACTTTACCAGAGAGAACTTCATCACGTTCTCTTTCAGCCTTCAGTAGCTGAGATTGCAGTCTTATAATTTCTAAATCTTGAGAGCTGACTTTCTCTCGAAGTTGAACGGCATCATCGCGGTATTTTCTTGTAACATGCTGTTCTGCTTCGAGTTTCACCTCAATATCTCTCTGAGCAGCATGGGCGTCTCGAACTTATTTTTGAAGCATTTCTTCTTTCTGAGAATAAGAAGTGGAAGAAGTAGCAAGCTCTTTTTTAAGTCTTTCAACTTCAGCTTCGAGCTTCATATAACCATCGCTAATGCTTTTCATCTCCGCGTCATGCTGCTTACGCCATTTGTCCCACTCAGATTTATCATTTTCCATGGTCATCATCGCCTCAAGGTTCATATGGTTGACCCTTTGAAGTTCATCAACCAGCTTCTGCCATCCAGACATTCTTTCGATGTCAAGTTTCACAGCATCGACATTTTTCAGCATCGCCTGCTTATCAATGAGGGCCAAATCCAAATCAAAACGCACTCCTTTCAGACACCAATTCGGAAATCGGCTCTGGAGTGTGGGAGGACCATCTCCAGCTTGGTACTGTGGCCTATTAATGATTGTTTGGATGTCAGATTCCTTAAGGGCAGGGGAACCAGAAGATGTATTAGGAGGAATAGAAGCGGTAGTCTTTTCCGGGATATTAGATGTATCTTTCTCACCAAGTCTGATCCGTTTGCTGGAATCATCGGAAGTATGACTCTTCCCCTTATCATCGTAAGATTTCCTCTTGTAAGGATCGTCGCTTCTGCGGGAAGAGTCACGACGCTCGTCCCTACTCCCATAATATTCCTCATCTTCTCTCCGGCGACGCTCTTCATGAGCTCGCCTCTCATGAGCCTTTCTAGCAGCCCTCTCCTCATCGGTTTCCTTCACAGCACCGATATAACTCCTAAAGTCATAAGCCTCACGGCTTTCGTAACGCTGGAATTTGTTGATGTAAGAGCCGCTTCGCCCCATCAAAGAACCTGAAATTGAAGAAAAAGACCAGTTTTAGAAATCCTCAAGTTGAAGAAGTTAAGTGCATATAAGTGCCAAAATTCTAAGTGTGTGTGATGTGCAAACTACACGCGTTAGACTACAAACCACTTTTGGGTGTAGAAATGGCAATAAGTTGTGTGGGAGGCGTTGTGGTTTTTTTCAAAGAAGAAGTTGCTTCGACAACAGGAGGGACCACTTTAGAAACATCATCTTTAAAGAGCTCCTGAGAGGTTATCATGATGTCGCTCAGACTGTCAAAAGTATCATCGCCATGGTGTAGGGGAGAATTCTCTTTTTCAACTTCCACCTCAGCCGTATTTTCAAGAGTGTGAAGATTTTCCTCCTCTTCAACAACCGGGGCAAGTGCTAACTTACTGGATAGTCCAGCAATGTCGGTAGAAGTAGAACACTTTACCAATGAAGTCTCAGCGGTAAGATCTCGCTGTAAAAGTTCTTTAACAGGAACAGGGGCATCTGACTCCTCAGCAGGAGAATCAGGGACTTCATGTGGCTGGGTGGAATGGGAAGGATGTAAGAGTCCAAATTCGTGGAGGAACTCATCTCTCAATAGAAATTGAACACTCCTCTCCTCAACCGGCACGGCCATAAGCCTCTCAAAGGTAGTCTTTTGACGAGATTCCCTAGAGGGGGAAGGAAGCGCTGAAACAGTAGAAAAAGAAGTTAACACTTGACAATTTGGACTTCAAAGAATTTAGAAAAACATAGGGAAAAGATAGATAATCGTACTTCCCACTCTCCAAATGGCGTAAAATCCCGGGGGACAACGAACAAAGAAAAACTGGCTCAGAAACCTAGGAACGCTTTCGGGAAGACCAATAATCAGTTTACGATTCCTGGCACTCCTTACAACTGTGATAGAGGGATGGTCTTTGGTCTTTGTGAATGAGCATAGAAAGCAAATTTCTCCAGAACTGGGAAAACGGTCCAGCATTCTCCTAAAAAGCACACAAAGTCCCTGCAAGATGGCGTAGCCATTAGGATGAAGTTGAAAATGGGAGATAGATAATCGAAGGAGAAGCTCTCGGAGACAATCATTAAACGGGGGAATCGCTCCACTCAAGCACATTTGGCGGTTCACTGCGATAAAGCCGTGGGGCGGCCTGTCAGCAGTGTCATTTACTCCAGGAAGCAAAGCGTCAGATTCAGCGATGCCAAATTGGGTGCATAGTTGACGGAAGACTTTATGACTCAGAGTGGTAGGAGTCCTTTCCGGGGGATCATTCAACGGAGTAGCGATTGGAAAAGCTTCTCCAGTTGGTTCCAAGTCTTCTTGATGAGATGCCATTCTACACAATCAGTTGAATGTTCAAAAGTGAAGGTGCACGTTTCCTAAAAGTGTGAAGTGCTGTGCAAAACTAATGAAAACAAGAAAAAACAAGTATAACTGGAATTAAACTAACTGACAATCAGTCGATTACGAGATTTCAGAACTTGTTGATACTCAAGTGTAGTGTTAATGCAGACAAATCAGTTTTAATTTACCATTACGATTTTGCTTTAATACTTCATTTGAGTTGGTTATTGTGTAGCATTTCACTCATACAGTTCATTTAATTTAATTTTCTCTTTATCAACTAATCTGTCATTCGATGTGGGCAGTCAGTGGCAGTATATTCGTCCCAGTATTCTGTGAATGTCGTGTTAAGCAGGTTATTAGCATTAAAGTCAAGACAGTGTGAGAGGTAACACAACACAGTTCAAATTCAAGAGTTCAGCCAACTTCTGTGCAAAATCATCTAAGTCTTAAGTCGTTACACGACCTATCATAAGTCGGAGCTTTTAGGTCGTGTTAGGCGAGTCAAGATGTTCAAGGCATGTTCTCTTAAGTCAGGTCATTCAAGTCCAAGAATTCGAAGTCATAAAGTTCAAGTTATTAAGTCGTTTGGATGGGTTCACGAGCTACGAGTTAAGGGCTATCTCATCCACGACTTAGTCATTCAGATGTGCTTGCAAAATTAAATCTTAAGTGCTAACTCGGCGACGACCTAAGAAAAATTCCCTATGAGTTAAGTCGTTGGTTGTCTAATTGTTCGAGTCATCAGCCATAACACTCAGAGATATGAAGCCTCGGTTTGAAACAACGCATCTGCTAACTCGTCCACGACCTGCTATAAGTTAAGTCAAGTCGTCAGTCCTTAAGTCGCACTGCAAGGAAAAAGTTTCAAGTCTGAATGCAAAAATGCAATGTCCTAGGTCGTTACCGACCTACGACCTACTTAAGGTCATCAAAAATGAAGTCGCGATTTCTGTTCAAAGGTGTTAAGGCGTTCATTCTCCCCAGTACATCGATTCGCCGAAATCTTAACCCGTTAACCCATTAGCCTCTCCTTCAACCAAAACTCTCGTCCCCTCAACGCATTCAATCATCCCGAAATCACCATACATCTAGTGTAATGATATTCCATCACAAATGACAAATCAGTCAAACTGAATCGCCGCAATCCATCGTCTTGTTCTAACCGACTACCCAAAACCAGGACAAGCCGTCTCAAACCCATCAGTAATCAATTGAAACGAAGATTGCAGAGGAGTACGGCATGAGAAAAGGGGGGGTCAATGGTGAAAATGGGATTCGTAATTGGGTGATAATCGAGGAATGAATAACAATCGAATCCACTTACGCAATACGAAATCAAAGATGTCTGGCGATCGAGTAATTGAGTTTGTCTGAGAAGAACTTGAATGCTTGCGAATGACGGAATGAAACAGGTGAAGGAGAAGAAGAAACGACCTAAGCTATTTATGCCCTGGGACAGTGAAAGGTGAATCGACACATCCGGCTTACGACTTATACTAAGTCGTTCACGACCTACGACTCATCTTAAGTCGATCGAGATCTAGCACACATCTAGAAGCGGGCTAAGGAAATCGAAGCACACGACTTACGACTTAAGACGTATACTTCGAGGGGCAAATGTTAACTCCCTTTTTAGCAGCGACTTATGAGTTAAAAAGCTTAAAGCCTGTGTACTCAACGACTCACGATTTAGTTGCTGAAAAGGAATCTACGGCTTGAACGACTTACGACCTACCGATATAAGGAGTATACGAGTCATGGTCTTACGAGATAAGGAGTATACGACTCATGGTCTTACGAGATAAGGAGTATACGACTCATGGTCTTACGAGATAAGGAGTATACGACTCATGGTCTTACGAGATAAGCTTGCTACGACTCATGGTCCAGACGATTTAGCAAGTCAAGGTCTATACGACTCATGGAGTATTACGACTCATGGGGACTTACGACCCATGAGGGCTTACGACTCATGGGGTTTACGAATCACAAGGTCTTACGACTCATTGGATCTATGACTCATCAGGTTTATGACTCACGAAGACTTACGACTCATGAGGTACTACGACTCATCAGGCTTACGACTCATGGGGTTTACGAATCACAAGTTCTTACGACTCATTAGATCTATGACTCATCAAGTTTATGACTCATGAAGACTTACGACTCATGAGGACTTACGACTCATTACGACTCATCAGGCTTACGACTTAAAGGATATCAAGCTAAAATCCAAAGGTCGTGCCTGAGCCACTTTGATCTGATGAGTCGGCTACGAGTTAGCACTTGGTCTTCCAACTGAGCCACAAGATGAACCAAATATGGCGCCCGCGAGACATCATAAGTCGAATACGAGTCACGACTTACCATGAGTCGGTCACGACTCATGACTTGGCCAAATTGAAAGCTCAGAAATCTGCTCCTATAAATACCCCATCACTTCCAACATTGAAGGGACTTTTGGCAAATCATTTCTACAGCGCTGTTACTCCGTCGAACTCTTCATTCATTTAGTAATCAAGGATCCTTCAAGCCTTCGCGACACTACAACAAGCTTCGAGAGAAATTCCTCACATTTGACATGGATTCATCGAGTTTCACCGTCGAAGATTGAGCTAGTAGTCCAGATTGTTTCTTGTGATCGAATTGTACTGTTTCCTGAAGAGATTTGTATCAAATTGTAACCAAATCAGCAATAAGAGACTATAAAGTGGATGTAGGCTCAATTACGGGCCGAACCACTATAAACCTGTTGTTCATTTACTACATTTCTGCTATTTTCCTGCTTAATTTCTCTTCCCGTCACACGGGTGGTGCTTTCACGATCTTATTACACACACCGGGTGTTATCGTTCATATTTTAACGTTAACAACCATTTAGCTGTAAAACGTGGATAATGAATGGACAAAGAATTCAAAAAGGGTAAAATAATACCAATACGGTAAACCGTTTCAAATATTTCGGTGTGCATCGGACGTCAAAGCATAGAATCGAATATACCGCAGAGATCAGTACAACGAGACGATCAAAACAATGTACATATATAAGTGATGGGACCATCCAGTCAACAGTCGATATTCGGTACCGATAATGCTGCAAATTTGCCAGAAATAAGATAAATGGGGCAACAACAGTCCAAATTCTGAGAAACGAAATATGACGTCTCACTTAGAAAATGATTTACAAATTTTCTATAGAAAAATATTCAGGTTTGGAAAACATTTTATTATCATCAAATATCAACTGATTTAAATTTAAATAGAATTACACAATAAAATAAACTTGCATATTATCTGATGAAAATTTACCAACTACTATGTTTAATAAGACGTATTCCAAATAATAAATTTTTATTTCAAAATTTTATTGTTTTCAAATTTCACAAAAATTCAATTATTAAATAAATAAAACCACTGAAATTTACAGGTCGTTACAATATATGTTAAGTCTATGTAACGACCCTAAATTTCCGATCCAATTTAAAATTTTAAATTCATCGTTTCAATAAAAAAATTTGAAATTATAAACGATCTAAATTAACATCCAAACTTTATTTATAGGATACGTCCAGTTAGATATAAATATAGAAAAAGTTTCGTCCTAAAATATAACTGGAAGTTTCGTTCGCGTTTTACTGTATAACAGTTCATTTTAAAGCGTGAAATTTTTTATCTTCCGAACCCGAATATTTTTACATAGAAAAATTCTAAATCATCTTTTGAGCAAGACGTCATTTTCGTTTTTCAAAATTCGGACTTCTTTAGCTCCGTCGATCTTATTTTTCGGCGTTTTTCCTGCATTTTCCCTATAATATAAAATTCGAAATTTTGTAATACGATCGTACCACCATTATCTGTGCACCGTTAGAAGCGCCCCGTCGCGCTGATCAAAACGGTATATTTATTCGGACAAACTGAAGTCAGTCGTAGAAATAGTCGCGTTAATTTAGCGGTTCCGGACGCACCGGTTAAGTAAAATCTCAGCCCAAATTCCTTAGCCCGTATCCAAAAGAAATAGATTAAACTCAGCTGAGGCATTTAAAGGGGTAGTTGGAAGTTAGGAGTGGCTTGGGAATTGGTGTGGACGTTTGGAAAGATGTGAGAAAAATTGGGAAAATAAGAATACGTTTCGTATTTCAAAGAAAAGCAGTACTGTTCATATTCTGGGTTTAACTTGGGAATGTACGAGACGTTGGTAACTCAAGAAATTAACTACTGTACTAAGATAAAGTAAAAAGGGGAGACAGTTCATTTTCGTTTCATTTCACTTTCATTTAAAACTTCAAGCTTCAGGTAAACCTTCTTCCTCCTTTCTTTCTTCTTCATACACCTTTCTGGAAAAAAATAAAATAGAAACGAAACGTGGCCGAAACTAAGAAGCATTTTTCCCTTCTCCTGAGAACATAAATACCGATACAACTCCACCTTCCACCTCATCTCCCTCATTCACTTCTTCCCATCCATTTGCCTCCCCCACCACCTGTACCGATCCCGCCTCCAACTCCCCACTTCGCCGTCCACCACCTAGTTTTCTCTGCCTTGTATGCCACCGCGCCCATCACCTACAGCCTCGCGTAGTTGAGTGTATGCGTGCGTGTATGTGTTGTGTTCGTGTGTGTTGTGAAAAGGATTTATGTGTGTGTGTTGTGTCTTCAGTCTCGGGTTGTATTAGAAAAAAAAAGGGGGCTGCGTGTGTGTATTGCATGCTAGGGAAGATGGAGTTTAGGCGTGAAGTATGAAGATGGTAGTGAGCAAGTGTTTGTTTTTTTCAAACTTAGTGTGTGTTAATTCTTTTCAAAAAAAAATAAAAATTAGTGCAGGCGTGAGTGTGAATGGGCTCACTGTGTATTCTTTGGCATGCGTATACTATAAAAAAAAGGAATTTTTCGTTCACTGTTGCAAACAGTGGAGGGTTGCAGGCTGCTACAACTCATTCTTTTGCTGATACATATTTATATATAGGGTATATATGTGTTTGTGATCGAGTTGTAACCAATTTTCGTTTTCCCTATTGTGGTTGCAACAACTGTCTGAGTTTGCAGCGGCACCGATCTTCAGCTTTGTTCTTTTCTCTGTTGTCGGTAAGCGCAGTTATATAAATTTATAATTATATACAAACGTTCATTGTATTAATATCGTTTTCTTTTGTCGATATTACAGTGTTTGTTGTTCGCATTATACCGACTTTATTCGTGCTTCTTCTTGCTTCGCCGTCAATTTCTATATCCACGAAAGGTGAATTAATTGAAATGGAACCGATTGGTCAATTTTCTAAAATGCCGATTGGTCAATGTTTTGATATAAAATAAAATGAAGTTTTATTTGACTAATAATATGGTTTTGAATAAAATTTGGAATTTAAATTCGAATGAATGAAAAATGTGAATATTTGTAATTTGAAACAAGTATTAACGTAGTAATTGTCTAGGAACATTGTTTAAATTTTTTTGATAAATAATGAAGTTTTGGAATTGTTAAAAATTAAGTTTTGAAATTTGTAATAATTAAGTTTTGGGAATTATTAATTATTAAGTTGAAATTAGAAATAATTAAGTTTGAAATTGTTAATAATTAAGTAATAATTAAGATTTGAAATTATTTGATAATTGAATAAGACTGAATTATTTAATGATTAAATTAAATTGAAATTTTTTCTTCTTAAGAGAAAGTGAATTTTTGAATAAGTGAAACTAAGCTTCTTTAATTGAGTTTTGAAATTTGTGACTAAGTAAATAATAAATGAAATGAATTTCTTTGATAAGAAATAAAATGTGTTTTATTGAAACAAATGGAAGACTTGTAATTTAAAGAATTGGATTCGACAAATTTAATCTAAAATAAATTTGTAAGCTTGATATAATAAGTTGAACTTAAGAAAGTAATGTAATGGATTGGAAATTTAATTGAAATTGTTTTAATGATAAATTAATTGGATGAATATCGAATGAAATCGATAACTGAGCTTAAATCGATTTGAACGTTAAATTAAGTTAAATGATTTTTGAATGAACTTATATATGAAATTCAATGAATATTTGAATTGTTTTAAAATCGAAACTTTGAAATTGAATTATAGAAATTTTAAAATGAAATTGGGAAGTTATGAGATGTAACTTTGGAAATTAATTTAGAAAGACTAACGAAATGTTGATTTACGAATTCTAAAAAAAATTGAAATTGATTTGGTTTTGAAATATATTAACGACCAATCGGTGTTATAATTACGAAGGTTATTAAAGGAACCGGAATCGGTTAGGGACATACTCACTGTCTAAACCGAAAACCACTTTAATAACTATACGCGGAGTATGATCCAGAATGAAGTGGTTGGATTGACGAATGCAATGACTGAAGAAAGTGAACAATAATGGATAGCCTTGACACTTGTGTCAAATTGGAAATGACTAAAACAGGAGCCGTGCCGGGCCAAATGGGGGTTAGCTACCTCGAGCGAACACACTTCTTCGTAAACTACTCATTACTTTGTGATTGATTGGTACGCACCCTTGATTTGGGAGTGTTGTTTCGTGGTATTGCGATCGCTGCGGCGATGCGTTCTCACCAATCCGGATCAGGCAAACGGTAGTGTCACTACCTTGGGTATTGCCTCATGCGCCTTGTCATACTTGTATTCCCATATACACGACCACTACGAATTTGTTTTGTATTATACCTATGGAGTACTCCTTGATATCCCACCAGTTTACGGTGGAGTTTACAGTGCTGTATAGTCTGTAATTCTATATAAAATGTGTTAAGGGGAATAATGGTGATGCCTTAACACTATCTTGATATTTTACTTTACTATTAGACATTATCTATTTATCGTACACTACTATGTATAGATAGTTTATCGGATCCTGAAAGATGTTTATTCCATTAATCTTTGAGTTATTGTTATTTCAAATTTTGAACCATATTATCTGTATAAGAATATATGTCCTGATTCGAGTGTTTGTTTGTGCATATGCCCGGATCAGACTGAGGATTTATGTTGCTGTGCTACTTGGAAGCTGAAGACCCGAAGACTATCATTTATCTTTATCAGTATTGCTCCATTCTATTTTGATATTGTATCAGACATCTATGTATTTCTTTTCACTATTCTGTGATGATTCTAATTTATTTACATATACTCGATTAACGATTCGTGTTTTGCACTATTTAAGTTGACATGTGTGGATTATTGTCAATTTAAATGGTCCAAATATGCGGGTTGTTACAGTCTACATATATATATCTAGTTGTGTAAATATAAAATATATATGAAATAACGTGCTGGTGTAGTTTGTATTAGAAATGTATATTTATCTATTGTATAAAATTTAGATTGTCTGGGTATATCAAATTCTTTATATTAGTTTATATGATAGTTTATATATGTATTAGTTTATAATCTAAGTTATATGCTCTGATATATGTGCTAGTATATAACAATACTGGTTTAAAAAGATGATGTATATACGTTTATAATGATATTTATTTTAAGTATATATATTAGAGAAGTAGTAATTTAAATATGACCGTATATATATATATATATATTATTTATTAGGTAGCATGTATGTATTTAAGTGTAGTTGCATACAGTTAAGAAACCCTGCATATGTCTGTCTATAGTATAATTTTTTTTAGATATTTGTTTATAAGTATATTTTGACTTATATGGTGTTTATAGTTTAACTTATACATACATTTATTTATAAATATCATCTGCGAAATTGTTGCGTATAGTCTGACTACATATTGATTTTTGTGATAATATAGATTTTTGAAAATAAGTATATGGGTTGATTTAATAATGATTTTGGAATTTTATATTATTTTAATACTGTCTTAAATTAAAAATACTGAAATTATATATATAATATAATAATAATGTTTATATTTTCAGTCTATATCAAAACTGATTTGATTTGTTCTCATCGATTCCCATTTATCAGCTCTGTTCATCAAACTTGTTCCATCGTGCTTTGCTTCGAAATTCGTGCCAATCTTGCTTTGCTTTGGAATTCGTAGTTTGTTCTGTTGTCAAATTTCTCTAGCCTCGAAAGATGAGCAATCAATCACGATGAACGTTCTTATATTTATTAAATTTGATTTCAATTGAAACGACAATTGAAATATGCTACTAAATTGAACTGTTAATTATTTAAATTGTTATATATGATATGCATTTATATGTAATTGTTCACCTGTGGGATATGACACCATATCCTGTTGTTTATATTATATTGTCATTGATGATATATGCCTAATATTATTATTATCATATCTATTATCACTCTGCAAGTTCCCTGTTAGTATAGAATCCACTATGGGTTGAAATGATACATACCCAAACGATCTGTAGTGTAACAACCCATAATTTTGTAAATATTTTTAATAAAATTTTATTTGAAAACTTTGATTTTTCAAATCATTCAAGATTGAAATTTTAGAATTTTCTAATGTAAGTTTTGGATTTGTTTGTAATTTATTTTCCAAATACAATAAAATAAACATTTTTTGAAAATTTTATATTTTGGTCAACTGAAAGTCAAAGTTTGACCACAGTTGAAAATTATAAATTTGAATGTTTAATTTCTAATCTTTTTCTTTGAAAATACATTTGATTCTGATGTTCGTGCTGCTTTTCGTTTCGTAAAATTCCATTTTATACTTTTTTAATTTTGATAACTTTCAGCATTTTACACGCGATTATTTTCAGCATTTTTCTGTTTATTTTCTATTCTATATTTTTCTACTTCATTTCTATTTTATTTTTTCTTTTTATTTTCTATTTTGTTTGGACTTTTAATGTGATTTTTATTTGATTTTTGGGTTGGAAATTCTAAGATACTTAGGTTTCTTTTCTTGGAAATCAAGTAAGCCTCTTCACTTACCCTAGCCATTCACTACCCTCCACATCTCTAGCCATTCATTTCCCTAAACCCTAGCCGCCACTTCTATTTGCAAATCACGTACAAACCATTTCTCATTCACCTCATTTTTCATTTGCGTTCAAGAATATTTCCATGGCTTCCTCTTTCATGTCTTCCTCCTTTTCATTTCTCTTTATTTTCTCTTTTGTTTTCATACATATGCTCGACCATCTCCCCCTATTGACCTCACAACCTCCTTACCACCACTATGCCGACCATCACCACCTCCTTCATCACCCAAACTAAAGCTGTGACCATTGAAGCCAAACTCCATCAACATAGCATTGAAACATAGCCTAGCCGAGCCACATATGCACCAATTCCCTTCCTATTAGCTTCGGCCACCACCCAAACACCACCTCCTTGCTTTGCCATGACCACACACATCCCCTTGCCGTGTGCCTTGACCGGATTTTAGCCCAGGCTGAGCCACTTGAAGCCAAGGCCGAACCCATATGTTGCTTGACCCTTCATTTCTCCTAACCTTTTGCCTTCCACCATTGTAACTTCCATTCTCTTCACCTTCTAACCTCTAGCCATGTATTCATGGTCCATAACCCAGCCTATGTTGCCTCAAACAGGACATGGCCGAGCATAGGATGATGTTGGTCAAGCCATTTCGTAGTGGTCGAGCAACTTGATTGAGTAAAAGAGAAGTTATGTCACTTTGATCCCTATTTCTTCCATTGTTTAGTTTATAATCCTTTGTATTGAATATATGCTTATGTGTTTGTTGTATTTGTTTGTGTACAAGATTTGGATCTTGACTCTTCATCCACTCAAAAACCTAGTCGTGCCTTTTCGTGCTTTCCGGAGTTTGGATTTTTGTTTTGAATTTGATTCTAGCCTTAAAAAGGTGAGTTTATCACTCTCGACATTCGTACTTATATAATTGTGAAATAACGACAAGTGGATGTGTAAAAATTTATATGCTATGTTGATTTATATATATGCCTGTGATATTATTATATGATGTTAAAATCCGCTTATAAACTTGTTACATCATCTGATATGTTATGTTATATTTTACTGTTTATTCATTTACTGTTTCTCACACTACAAATTCCCTGTTAGTATAAAATCACTATGGGTTGAAATGATACATAACCGAACGGACTTTAGAATAGGGAAAAAATCATTATGAGCTGAAATGATAGGCTCAAGCGATTTTTATTATTTTATTGGACTTGGGATTGCGGGTTTGAAATGAAAGAACCCGGATTTTTCTTTTTAAATTACGGATTGAAATGATACATATCCGTATCACTTGACCTAGGTGAGAAAATATTATACAGGCCCATGGTTATATTTTTAAATAATATTTTCCTAGAAATTTTCAAGTATTTTGAATTTTTAAATGTATGAAATTTGAGCTTAAAGATTTGATTTAATGATTTAAATATAAGAAGATATTGGTTTTCTATAAGTTAAAGATTTTATAAGTCAATAAGTGGCTTTAATGGAAATTTTAAAGATGTGTTGGTTTTAAATTGAATTTAAAGACCTTTATTGATGATAAATAACTTAATAATATAATTGGATCTAATATGGAATTTTAAATCTAACCTAGTAATGGTAATGAATTTTATTTTATGAAATGGACATGTCTTGTATAATAAAGTTATAGTGATTCTCTATAAGTTAAATTGTGTAAGTAAATGGTAAAAATGTATTTAAATTATGACTCGACTTGATAATTGAAAATTCGGTTTCAAATGGAAATTTGAAGTTTGACTTGTTAAAAGAATATCTTATTTATGAAATGGATATTTTAAAATGAAGTGTTAAGTTATTTGTTAAATCAATAAGTTAAGTACAATAGGGTAAATTTGACTTAATAAATGAATTATAGTTAATTTGGATATTTTATTCATAAAAATTTATTTTATTGAATCGTAAGATAAATGATATCCAAATGCATATTTTTTGAAGCATGAGATATGATTTTATAAGTTAAAAATGGCTAAAATTGAAGTTTTAGTGTTTTTGAAATTTTATAATAAATCTGGAATTAGTATTGGTAGCACTTCAGAAATGCTGTTGTATTAAGACAACATTCGCTAAGTGCTATCGTTTTTTAAATTTAACTAAGTTCTCAAATAACTAAATGGCTACTGCAGCACTTTGTAAGTGCTGTTGTTGCTGGAAGTAAACTGGTTTGCAATACCAGTGAGCTACTGTAGCACTTTGTAAGTGCTGTTGCTGCTGAAAGTAAACTGTTTTGAAATAATAACTAAATATCTACTGTAGCACTTGGTAAGTGCTGTTGTTTCTTAAACTGAACTGTTTTGAATGACTAATGTCTACTGTATCACTTTGTAAGTGCTGTTGTCTCTGAATTTGACAATGTTTTTGAAATATATCTACCGTAACACTTTATAAATGCTGTTATTGCTGAAAATACACTGGTTTTGGAAATTTTATAATTGAATGAATGAACTTAAAAATGTTACAACTTTGAAATGAATAGTATTTGACAATTGAATTTAAATGGTTTAAATGAATATTATTTTAAAGGTGTTATGATTTTGTAAGTATAATGATTTTCAAAGAATAACATTTCTAAATTGTTATGATTTCAAAATATTATGGTTTCAAAGTGTTGGGTTTCAGAGTTGTTATAACTTTGAAAAGTACTATGGTTTTAAAAATGAAATTGTGTGAAATTGTATTTAATTAAGAATTGTCTTTAAATATATTAACTTGAAACTTATTGAGATTGAAGATTTAAGAATGTGACTTGATAAAGTGGTTTGGTATAAGATGATTTAAAGGAATATTTCAAGTTCAATAAATTTAAGGAAATATTAAGTGATTTAGGAAATTGGGTTTTATTTAAATGATATATTGATTTAGGTTTGGAATTTAAATGATATATTATTGCTTTGGTTTTTGAAATGGAGATGATATATTGATTTAGCTTTGAAATGAAATAATATAGTATTTAGTTTTGAAATGGATATGATATTTTGGGTTTTAAAGTATAAATGATTTTGAAATAAATATCTATGGGTTATAATAACGATTTGTTGTTAAAGAGACCGGGATCGGATGTGGGCATACTCTTTGTCGATACCGAAAACCACTTTAACAACCGTGTACGCGGTAGAGATTCCAGAATGAAGTAGGTTGGTGGCGACGATCCTATTGAGGTATATATGTGGACTCAACTCCCATGAGTTGGCATAAGGTGGCTAAAACATGAGCGATTGATGGGCCAAGTGAGGTAGCTCCTCCGATCGGGCACACTTCTTCGATTCCATTCCATTACTTGTGATTGATTTGGTGGCCATCCTCAATTTTTTATTTGGGAGTGTGTTCCGAGGTGGGCGGTAGTGGCTGCTATGTGTTACCAGCAACCCGGATGCGTAATTGGTATATCTACCCTGGCATTGCCTAGTTGTGCCATGTCACCTACCATATCAAGCTTTACTACGAGTTTCTATTTGTGTCGTACCTATGGAGTATCTTCTCGTAGCCTCCCGATCTGGAGGTACGCTGGTACTGTATAGACTATTGGCACTATTTATGTGTTAAGGTGGAAAATGTAAAGCCTTAACGCTATTTGAAAGTAAGTTTATTTTACTATTAGACATTATTATAATAGCGTACATTACTACATAGTAAATAGTTTAACGGATCCTTAGAGGATGGGCGGTCCCAAGCATCCTTTAAGTTACTTGTACCTTTATATTACAGTTCACTTGAGTTGGTTTACATTGTATAAGTATGTATGTCCTGACTCGAGTGTTTTGTGTTTTACTTTACGCTCGGGTCAGACTGAGTGATACAACATCTTGAGACTCACCTTTGAAGTTGGAGCTTTGCTTGGAGATCCAGCTATCTATTTTACTTTCAGTTATCCAGTTGATTCCAGTGATGTATTCAGCTTTGTACTTGGTTATTTGTAACGACCCGGAATTTTCGAACCCGAAAATTCCAGATAGTTAGAAGAAAAAGAAAGAGATAGAAGAAAGAAACAGAAAGAAGAAAGAAGAACAGAGAACACAACATCTCACATTCGTAGCGGATTAAATATAATAACAAATAATAATATCAGTTATACAAAGAAAAACTGTATTTGTTAATTACATTTTAATACATCAGAGTTACACATTCACAAATGTACTAGACAGTTAAAATTAACATGTCTCAGACAACTATAATATCACAACGGAATATACTTCATACGTTCCTGCCATCCAGCTCGCCTCCTGAGCTCTAGAACGTCCTTACCTGAAATCTGTAATACTCGGTCTGACCCGAGCATTACATCAAAGTAACACCCGGGTCAGGCTAGAAACCAGCGTGAGTAAACTCATCTAACAAGAAAATTCCAATCCATATAACTTATTTAAAACCCGGGGTAACTTGTACATACTACACATAAACATCCTATATAGTCACCATTTATTATCACAAAACAATATCTAAGTATCCAACTTAGTTTAAATGGTCCATATTATTCAAATCCAGCCCATTGATTTCACATATCAATCTATAAAGAATTATAGAAGATTTCAAATCGAAGTGGTTTCGGATATTGCTGATATCCGATCCCGGTCTCTTCGAATTCAAATGTCATCCTTTTTAAGCCAAGATGTTTAAGTTAAATAATTTAATTTAAATACAGGATATCATATTCATATAGTAATTCTATCACAGATAGATAACTTACATTATCACAATTTATCCAAAGCATCTCGTATCATAGAGCATCACAATCACATATCAGATATATCAAATAATCCAAGGCATTCAATATTACTCTAATTAAATTAATTACATTAAGAAATTAACCTTTAATTAAATCATAATTATTAATCACTCTTGATTAATCACATTCAGTAATTAACTACCCTTAATTACTTTATCAAATAAATTAATTACTCCTTAATTAATTATCTTTAATTAATCCCTTGATTAATTTCATTATGTAATTTACTACCCTTAATTACTCCATTAATTACATCCAGTAATTATCCATTAATTACTTTCCTAAGTAATTATACTTCATTAAATTACATTAAGTAATTATACTTCACAAATCATTAAGTGGTTATCTTAAATTAATTAAACTTAATTAATTAACTTAACTAATCAAATTAAACTCAATTAATTATAATGGGTAATTAATTTCTTAATTACTTCCATTAAGTAATTACATTTAAACAATTTTCACAATTGATTATTTTTAAATTAATTAATCTAATTAATTATTAAAATTAATCACATTAATTAATTATTTAATAATCCTTAGTTAATGATCTTCATTAACTATTTAAAATTCATTAATTACTTTTCTAAAGTAATTAAAACTTACATTAATCATTATTAATTATAAATTAATTAACCATTAATAACCCATTAATTAACCCTAATTATTTAATTAATTAAGTGTTAACTGTAACTTAATTAATCCTTAATTACTTGATTTTAAGTAATTATTTTTAAGTAATTAATTACCTTAATTACTTACATTAATTAATCTTAATAAATCACTTACGTAATCACCGAAATATTCATTAATTAATACCTTAATTTAAGATAAATCCTTTATCTTAATTAACTACCTCATTTCATCATTTAAATCCTATTTAATAACCTTTTAAAATAAATCCATTATTAACTTAAAAATTTTAAGTTAACTTAATGTTTTCCATCTCTTAATAAATTACAATATTAAGTTTATCTAAATTTCTTTTTAAAACCTGGTACTTAAACAAAACCCGAGCCTATTTTATATTTTTCCTGAGCCAAACTCGAGTATCTCATGTTTCCACTTTCCTTCGAGTCAATCACGAAACCAACCCGATAGCAAACTCGAGCCAACCTTCGTTTTCCCCCCCGAGCTCTCTCTCTTGCTTAAATTCCTACAGCAACCTAAACCAACTACTGACACTCACAGAACCACGTGCACGTGCACATCGCTCCGCCTCACTCCGATCAAGTCATCGATCATCACCAAGTCGCCATCAACCTCCACGAGCCTCTCGACCACCCGAAACCTTGAATTGATGACGAAGTCAACATCGAGCTACCAGACTATCCACTGTAACAAAACTGACCATCCAAATTCGTCTCGAACTGCCGCCACAGGCCATCAGAACCCACGCCACCATGCCCAAAGCAATATCACGATCCCAAGCTTCGATTTCCCCCACCACCGGTCCATCCGATGCGACGTCGACGATGATATGGCCTCGCAAACTCAGACGAACAAAACTACCCCTAAAACCCTATTTCCCATCGTATCGTCAACGACGATGATCAGAAAAATACAATTCCATTTTTCTCTCGACCCTCGACCACTAAGCAACCTTCGACCCAAACCATGAGAACTCAGAACCTTGTGATCGCCTGAAATTTGCTAAAACCCAATTCCCGTTCATCTTGCAATTTCACGCGATTTACTAAACTAAAATTCATGATTTTTCTTTTAAAAATCATAGTTTCTAGAAGCGAAACATATTGTATAAGTAAATCAAGTAATTAAGATACTTGAGTTTCGACATGTATTTGGGTTTACTGTTTATTTTCTTTCCAGTCAAAATTTACCTTCAGTTTCAACTTAAGATTATTTTTAGAACTTCAAATCTTGATTTTACAACAAATTTTTGTTTTTACTTTGAAGCCTAAAAAGATTTAGAGAGAGTTTAGATTTTTAACAAGTTTAACTCTTGTAAACTTGGAACATAGATGTATGCCTGTATAAGCAGACATGCACAGCTAAAAATATACATATTTACATACATGCAGCATAATTTACATTCATGAAAACAACTGTCACAATATTTTTCATATATATCTATCACATGCAACAAGATAACACAGATTTTAGCCATAAAAAGTTGTAGCTTACTCACCTGTTTTATAAAAGCAGAGATGTTTGAACTGGTATTTTGAAAAGCTTGAAAACTGAAACTTGAAAATACTTGAATGCTGGAAGGAAAAATGTTTGATCTTTGAAAGTTTGAAACTGGGAACTTGTTTTTAAGACCGAGATGATTTAGATTTGGCTTTGGTTATTTCAGGTTGAAGAGTTGCTGCTATATTATTTGAGGTAGTTGAAAATGTAAACAAGCTTTTGCTTTCAGGTTAGAGAAATGTTTTACAGATTTGGGTTTTTCTTTGTTTTGAAATGTAACAGGCTTATGTTTTGAATGAAGATAGGAAAAGAAAGATGATGAGAAAAAATATAGGTTTATATAGATTAAATTTAGGATTTATTAAAAGTAAAAGAAAATGAAAAATAAAATGGTGACACATGTCTTCTACATTTAACACTTGTCTTTTACCTTAGTTAATTCATTCACACTTGTTATTAAAGAGATAAATAGCTAACACATGTAATTTTGCATGAATTTAGTAATTTTTTTTTAAATGGTTATAAAGCTTTTTATATCTACTTTCCTAATTAATAAATACATATCTTAATTTATAAAATTCTATAAAAGAAAATAATATAAAGCAAACTATATTCTAGATAAAATCATATAAAATATATTTTCAAATCCAAAATATATTTAAGATATATATCTATCTTTTGAATTTCTAATTCAAATTCAATTTAATTCAAAATCCAATTTAAAATTAACTCATATAAATATATTTACTTAAACAACCGCAAATTCACTTTGTTTGAAAATAATAATATTTTTATTTAAAATCTTCTTGTATCCATATATATATATATACAACACAATTACAAATATAAATATTTATTTGATCAGATTCATTTGTTCAACCTATAATTTAGTATTTCTATTAATTTACCCAATTATTATATCAATTACAGATGTCCAGAAATCCGGGTTATCACATTCCTCCCCCCTTTAAATCTTTTCGTCCTCGAAAAGGAACGAAGCAAGAATTTTTACAATGTTGATTATCAGTTAAATTATTCCTTAGACATCTTAACTCTTAACTCTTTTTATTTAAATTTTTTTTTTCAAAACATTTTAAAATTTTACATAATATTATCAAAATAGTTTTTATAAAAATATTTTTTTATAACTCGATGTCTCAAACAGTCCATCCTTGTTCTCACAGAAATTCGGTCATACGTTGATCAGGCGTAAGACTGAAAATCTATAAGTACTTAGCGGACCCATTTTCAACACCCAGTGAAAATATTTTGGAAAATAATTTTATTGAAAATATAGAAAACAGTTTTGAAAATAGAGGAAATATCTTTGGTGAGAATGCTCTGGAAATCATCACTCCCATCCATGGTCGCAGTTAACCCGATGGTTACGTTGCCGTCCCGGCAAAATCCACAGATAACTGTAGGTCTCCGCGCTCCTCGATTACGCCATGGAACCCGCTACATATCGCAGTTATACCCGAGCCTTACGTTGCTAGCACAGCACAAACCCATATAACTGTAGGCATCAGCGCCACCGAATTTCGCTGCCAAATAATGAAACTTCTCCCACATAGGTCGCAGTCTACCGATATAAAATCAAACGCAGACTGTTGGCTCTCAGCGGCACAAACGACTTTCGCTATGTTACCATAGTGTCACAGTCTACCGATATAAAATCAAACGTAGACAGTTGGCTCTCAGCGGCACACATGACTTTCGCTATGGTCTGCAGTAGATCGCAGAGACATCGAGTTAAACTGTCGTCACAGCATAACCCAAATGCCTCTGTGGGCACCAGCCCCTCGACTTTCGCTACACAAATAATCCTCAGGAACTAGTTTGTCCGGACTCCTCACAGGATCAACTTTAGAAACCCCCCTTGGGGCTCAAGGCAGTACCACCCAGTGGTACTCCTGAGAAGTTCATTTCAAGGAAGCGCCTTTTTCCCCAGAGCTATACTCAAAACATTTTATACTATACACTTATAGTATCTTCAAATCATATCCTTTATGATTTATCAAAATCTCCTTTACACAAAATCGATTACCAAAATCGATAATTCTCAAACTTGGCTTTCCAAATTCCCAAAATTGATTTTTCCAAAAATCAAAAACCTTTCCAAAATCCATAGGTTCCAAAAACCTTTTCCAAAATCATTCTCATAAGATCCTTTATATATATAGATATAGATATATATAACTTTGAAAACTTTGGATCATTTCAAACTTGTATAAAACTTTTTTTTTTATATATATACTTCAAATATTTCAAAACCCTTTTTATTCTGACTAGATTCAATAAGGGAAGTTTATCATATTACAAAATATAACTTTATTTATTGTCAAATCAAATATTCAAGTTTGATTTCTTTATAAAGTTATTTACCATTTACTTACCTCCATAAAGTAAATTTCAACCAAAGAAATACCCAATTCCATTATATTTCACATAATATACCTTTCATTTTCGAAAACCATTTCAAATTTCTTATCCTCAAATTTTAAATGCCAATTTCATTCAAACCCGTACGATGTACACATATCATCCGTACGCTATATCAATCTGATCGCTCAATCGATCACACAATTTCACTTCCGAACTAGTATTGTCCACCCGGCTTCCTAGTGCGGACTTTGATCTGGTTTCCTGATCAGAAACCGTCATTCTCATTGCATAGTCACAACTATGATAGAGAATATCCAGAACCAATCAACAATCCATATCCAGGTTCGCCGTCGAAAATCGAGCGAAAAATCCTAACTCGGATCGATAATACTATCTCGAAATTCTGTGTTCGAATCTGGATCAAATCACTATGCGAATAGAATAATATACGTATATCCTACGTATTTATCTTTATTGGTTATTAGCCAAATCAATTCTCTTTTCTATTCACATTTCCTTTAATTCTATTCTCTTATTCTCAATTGCTTCCATTTACAATTGAGTTAATACTTCAATTATAAACAGTTTGAACTCTGACCCGTTTAAATTTAAAAATAGCTTGAAAAAGTTTTAAAATAGATAAGTAGTTGAAAAATAGTTATTAGTTTATAAAATAGCTGTAAAATAGTTAAGTAGGTACAAAATAGTTAGATAATTGCAAAATAGTTTTTTTTTAAAAAAAATAGTGATTACATATAAATAACTGAAAAATAGTAGTTAGTTTATAAGACAGTTTCAAAATAGTTAAATAGTTCCAAAATAATTGTAAAATAAGTATAAGATAGTTTGGGGTTTAAGAAGAAAGATTGTATAGTAAATAGTTTGGAAAAATATATTTATATTAAAACAATTTATTTTGAAAATAATCCAGAACCAAACGGTTTAATTTCCCAATCTCCATTTCCAATTGATTTCCCATCAATTTAATTTAAATTTCCTCTTCCATTTAAATTGACTCAATACTTCAATTTCCATTGAAATTGATTTAATCCCAATTCAAGTTGGATTAATCTTAATTCCTTTCCAAATTCAAATCAAATTCCATTTGATTTTAAACATATTCAATTTTAATCACAATTCCAAATTATTTCAAATCAATTTGGATTAATTTCAAATTAAACCAGCTTCAAATTTCAAATCATTTCAATTCTAATTTACCATTTTAATTTTTTAAACTTATACATCTTCAATCATAATTCCAATTAATTCAAATCAATTTCAATTTGAACTAATTCTATTAAAATCTTAACTTAAAACCATCTCAAATTATATAAATTTGAGTTAAATATTTTAAATGTTGATTTAATCCTTTAAATTAAATTAACCTTTACTTTTTAAATCAAATCAACCTAAATTTTTAATTTAACAACTTAAATCTTTAAACCATTTAATTCTGAACCCAAATTCCAAAATTTCATTTTAAAATTATCTTTACTTAACTTATTACAAAGTTCAAATAAGAATTCAAAACAATTTATTCTTCAGATTCCAATTTATTATCCATTTTCAATTTTCAAAACCAATTCTCAATTTCATTGATTATTTATAACAATAGAATAATATCAGGATAAATAAACATCCAAATTTATCCTAACACCAATTTACAGTATCCATTATTCAATTTCCAGATCTCAAACCCATTTTGAGATCACTCATAACTCTCCTTTTTTAAAAAAAAACAACCATTTAACTTTCCAAGTTAAATTTAAATTTCATCTTGAAATTTCCAATTCAAGTTATTCATTCAAACTTATTTAACTTCTCCAAGTTAAATTTAAATTTCATCTTGAAATTTCCAATTCAAGTTATTCATTCAAACTTATTTAACTTCTCCAAGTTAAATTAAATTTACTTAATCCGGTCAACTTTACACAATTTGAATTCCCATTCAAATTTTAAACTTCAGATTAATAATCTTTCCCCCTTTTTAAATTTAAAAAAAACTTAATTCATTTAGGGTTTTCACATCACATTCCCAGGAAAATTTAAAATTCAATATTTAGAGTTTATTTCAAACATCTTTAATATAATGTATATCCTCATTTATACATATTTATTTCCTTTACACACCCAGTTATACCTTAAATTTTTAAACCACCTTTGGTTTTAATTCAAACAAATTTCTTTAAAACAATTTCAAGTTTTCTAGATTTAGATTTAAAATTTCACAATTTTTAAATTATCTTCAATTCAATTTATAATTCATACTCACCTAAATGTTTACTTCCCTAAACATTTCATTTTTAAATACAACAACCATATATGATAATAACCAAGATTATCATATCTAGAAACCAATTCGCTATTATCTTTATTCTGAAAATACTTCTATAAACTCAAGATTTTTATTTCAGTTTGGATCCATTTCAAACTTATCTTCATTTAATTTCAATTTGGTTGTATTACCACTTAATTCTTATTATTTTATTTAATTCCAATGATTCAACAACCAAATTCTTTAATATATTTTAATATATTTAATAATTAGAAAATTATTTCTTTATATATATCAAAAGATAAACTTATATAAAAATCATTTATTTTTTTTTTAAAACCATTTTAAAACCTTTATATAAGAAAATAACAAGTACGCTCTCATATATATATATATATATACACTCAACTCATTCTAGGGTACCATTGACCCTATCCTTAACGAGTAATCCCAACAGAGCCAAGGTTCTCACTTAACCTTCAGCTCTGATACCAAGTGTAACGAACCGGAATTTTCGAACCCGAAAATTCCAGATAGTTAGAAGAAAAAGAAAGAGATAGAAGAAAGAAACAGAAAGAAGAAAGAAGAACAGAGAACACAACATCTCACATTCGCAGCGGATTAAATATAATAACAAATAATAATATCAGTTATACAAAGAAAAACTGTATTTGTTAATTACATTTTAATACATCAGAGTTACACATTCACAAATGTACTAGACAGTTAAAATTAACATGTCTCAGACAACTATAATATCACAACGGAATATACTCCATACGTTCCTGCCATCCAGCTCGCCTCCTGAGCTCCAGAACGTCCTTACCTGAAATCTATAATACTCCGTCTGACCCGAGCATTACATCAAAGTAACACCCGGGTCAGGCTGGAAACCAGCGTGAGTAAACTCATCTAACAAGAAAATTCCAATCCATATAACTTATTTAAAACCCGGGGTAACTTGTACATACTACACATAAACATCCTATATAGTCACCATTTATTATCACAAAACAATATCTAAGTATCCAACTTAGTTTAAATGGTCCATATTATTCAAATCCAGCCCATTGATTTCACATATCAATCTATAAAGAATTATAGAAGATTTCAAATCGAAGTGGTTTCGGATATTGCTGATATCCGATCCCGGTCTCTTCGAATTCAAATGTCATCCTTTTTAAGCCAAGATGTTTAAGTTAAATAATTTAATTTAAATACAGGATATCATATTCATATAGTAATTCTATCACAGATAGATAACTTACATTATCACAATTTATCCAAAGCATCTCGTATCATAGAGCATCACAATCACATATCAGATATATCAAATAATCCAAGGCATTCAATATTACTCTAATTAAATTAATTACATTAAGAAATTAACCTTTAATTAAATCATAATTATTAATCACTCTTGATTAATCACATTCAGTAATTAACTACCCTTAATTACTTTATCAAATAAATTAATTACTCCTTAATTAATTATCTTTAATTAATCCCTTGATTAATTTCATTATGTAATTTACTACCCTTAATTACTCCATTAATTACATCCAGTAATTATCCATTAATTACTTTCCTAAGTAATTATACTTCATTAAATTACATTAAGTAATTATACTTCACAAATCATTAAGTGGTTATCTTAAATTAATTAAACTTAATTAATTAACTTAACTAATCAAATTAAACTCAATTAATTATAATGGGTAATAATTTTCTTAATTACTTCCATTAAGTAATTACATTTAAACAATTTTCACAATTGATTATTTTTAAATTAATTAATCTAATTAATTATTAAAATTAATCACATTAATTAATTATTTAATAATCCTTAGTTAATGATCTTCATTAACTATTTAAAATTCATTAATTACTTTTCTAAAGTAATTAAAACTTACATTAATCATTATTAATTATAAATTAATTAACCATTAATAACCCATTAATTAACCCTAATTATTTAATTAATTAAGTGTTAACTGTAACTTAATTAATCCTTAATTACTTGATTTTAAGTAATTATTTTTAAGTAATTAATTACCTTAATTATTTACATTAATTAATCTTAATAAATCACTTACGTAATCACCGAAATATTCATTAATTAATACCTTAATTTAAGATAAATCCTTTATCTTAATTAACTACCTCATTTCATCATTTAAATCCTATTTAATAACCTTTTAAAATAAATCCATTATTAACTTAAAATTTTTAAGTTAACTTAATGTTTTCCATCTCTTAATAAATTACAATATTAAGTTTATCTAAATTTCTTTTTAAAACCTGGTACTTAAACAAAACCCGAGCCTATTTTATATTTTTCCTGAGCCAAACTCGAGTATCTCATGTTTCCACTTTCCTTCGAGTCAATCACGAAACCAACCCGATAGCAAACTCGAGCCAACCTTCGTTTTCCCCCCCGAGCTCTCTCTCTTGCTTAAATTCCTACAGCAACCTAAACCAACTACTGACACTCACAGAACCACGTGCACGTGCACATCGCTCCGCCTCACTCTGATCAAGTCATTGATCATCACCAAGTCGCCATCAACCTCCACGAGCCTCTCGACCACCCGAAACCTTGAATTGATGACGAAGTCAACATCGAGCTACCAGACTATCCACTGTAACAAAACTGACCATCCAAATTCGTCTCGAACTGCCGCCACAGGCCATCAGAACCCACGCCACCATGCCCAAAGCAATATCACGATCCCAAGCTTCGATTTCCCCCACCACCGGTCCATCCGATGCGACGTCGACGATGATATGGCCTCGCAAACTCAGACGAACAAAACTACCCCTAAAACCCTATTTCCCATCGTATCGTCAACGACGATGATCAGAAAAATACAATTCCATTTTTCTCTCGACCCTCGACCACTAAGCAACCTTCGACCCAAACCATGAGAACTCAGAACCTTGTGATCGCCTGAAATTTGCTAAAACCCAATTCCCGTTCATCTTGCAATTTCACGCGATTTACTAAACTAAAATTCATGATTTTTCTTTTAAAAATCATAGTTTCTAGAAGCGAAACATATTGTATAAGTAAATCAAGTAATTAAGATACTTGAGTTTCGACATGTATTTGGGTTTACTGTTTATTTTCTTTCCAGTCAAAATTTACCTTCAGTTTCAACTTAAGATTATTTTTAGAACTTCAAATCTTGATTTTACAACAAATTTTTGTTTTTACTTTGAAGCCTAAAAAGATTTAGAGAGAGTTTAGATTTTTAACAAGTTTAACTCTTGTAAACCTGGAACATAGATGTATGCCTGTATAAGCAGACATGCACAGCTAAAAATATACATATTTACATACATGCAGCATAATTTACATTCATGAAAACAACTGTCACAATATTTTTCATATATATCTATCACATGCAACAAGATAACACAGATTTTAGCCATAAAAAGTTGTAGCTTACTCACCTGTTTTATAAAAGCAGAGATGTTTGAACTGGTATTTTGAAAAGCTTGAAAACTGAAACTTGAAAATACTAGAATGCTGGAAGGAAAAATGTTTGATCTTTGAAAGTTTGAAACTGGGAACTTGTTTTTAAGACCGAGATGATTTAGATTTGGCTTTGGTGATTTCAGGTTGAAGAGTTGCTGCTATATTATTTGAGGTAGTTGAAAATGTAAACAAGCTTTTGCTTTCGGGTTAGAGAAATGTTTTACAGATTTGGGTTTTTCTTTGTTTTGAAATGTAACAGGCTTATGTTTTGAATGAAGATAGGAAAAGAAAGATGATGAGAAAAAATATAGGTTTATATAGATTAAATTTAGGATTTATTAAAAGTAAAAGAAAATGAAAAATAAAATGGTGACACATGTCTTCTACATTTAACACTTGTCTTTTACCTTAGTTAATTCATTCACACTTGTTATTAAAGAGATAAATAGCTAACACATGTAATTTTGCATGAATTTAGTAAATTTTTTTTAAATGGTTATAAAGCTTTTTATATCTAATTTCCTAATTAATAAATACATATCTTAATTTATAAAATTCTATAAAAGAAAATAATATAAAGCAAACTATATTCTAGATAAAATCATATAAAATATATTTTCAAATCCAAAATATATTTAAGATATATATCTATCTTTTGAATTTCTAATTCAAATTCAATTTAATTCAAAATCCAATTTAAAATTAACTCATATAAATATATTTACTTAAACAACCGCAAATTCACTTTGTTTGAAAATAATAATATTTTTATTTAAAATCTTCTTATATCCATATATATATATATATACAACACAATTACAAATATAAATATTTATTTGATCAGATTCATTTGTTCAACCTATAATTTAGTATTTCTATTAATTTACCCAATTATTATATCAATTACAGATGTCCAGAAATCCGGGTTATCACATTATTGTATTGGGACTTATGTTGTATCTTGTTAATTATGTTATATCTTGTGTAACTCTGATGTATATATATAGTAGCTTCATGAACTACTGTCTCTTTGCTTCCCTGCATTATTATATACTCTATGTCTATGATCTGTGACTATTTATTTACTGTATATTCTGAGTATTGCCAAATTTATATTTACAATTCAGTATTTTGAGCAATTCAAGTCCAATATGTGCGGATGCGAATGGTTGAAAATATCGGGTTGTTATATGTAGAATAGGAGAAAATGATTATGGGTTGAAATGATAAACCCAAGCGATTTTCAAATTGAATGGAATTTGGGATTGCGGGTTGAAATGATATATACCCGTATATATATATATATTTAAATTACGGATTGAAATGATAAACATCTGTATCACTTGACGATAGGATTGAAAACTATATACAGACACCGTTGGTCTATATATAAATATTTTGAAATGATTTCTATGGTTTTAGAAAGAAATATACGGTTTTATTAAAGATTGATTTTTAGATATTATATATAAATGTATTTTTATTAAGGTTTAAATTTATTTTTTTGAAAATTTATAGTTATCGGTTGATTTTTGAAATTATAAATTTTAAGAATTTTAATAAAATAAGTTTGATTTGTAATTTATTAAATTTGAGATTTCAAATATATGATTTTATAACTTGATTTTGATTTAAAGTGATTAAATGGGTATTTCAAGTTAAATAAAATTGAAGGAAACATGTAGTTTACTATAATTTGGGGTTTATTTAAATGATATTGGATTTATTAAGTGAATATTTCAAAACTAAATAATAATGAAGTTAAATTAGGAGATAAATGAAATTATCAAATTTAGTTTTTGAAATGTTGAATATTTAAAGCTTTGAAATATATTGACTTCGAATTATATTGAAATTTAAATGGTTTATTTTGTGGTTAAAATCTGTATTTGAAATCGATATAATTTGAATTTGTTTAGTTAGAAACTGAATTGAATTGAAATTGATAAATTGAGATTGAATTAAATTTGAATTTGGTAGTCAAGTTGATTTGAATCGATTTGTGAAATTTGAGGAAACTATAAATATTGTTCTTTATAAATTATTTAATATATATATACTATTTTAATAAAAAATATTTTTTAATATAAACTATCTTAATATACTAATTATTTTAATATAAACTATTTTGTTATATAAACTATTTTATTTTGTATACTACTATTAATATCTAAACTGTTAAAGTGGTGGAAGTTATGATTTCAAAGTTATGGTTTTCCAAAGAATTTTGATTTCAAAGTGTTTTGGTTTTGAAAGTGTTATGACTTTGAAGGTGCTATAATTTTGAAATATATATATTTGAAATGGAAATGATATTTTTGTTTTGAAGTATAAATTATTTTGAAATGACCACGGTGTTATAATGACGTTTGGTTGTTAATAGCGTATATTTCTACATTGTAGATAGTTCCACGGATCCTTAGAGGATGGTTATCCCAAACATCCTTTAAGTTAATTGTATTTTAGTTGATATTTCACTTGAGTTGGAATTATTGATATAAGAATATTAATCCTTACTCGAGTGTTTTGTGTTTTGCTTTACGCTCGGGTCAGACTGAGTGATACAGCATTAAGACTCACCTTTGGAGTTTGGAGCCTCGTTTGGAGATCCAACTATCGATTCAGCTTTTAGCTTTTCCAATTGATTTGTTCAGAGAAGTCATCTGTTTGTATTGGAAACTTCACTGTATTTTAGATATTCTATTGTATTTTATTTCAAACTCTATTATTTATATAGTAGCTTCATGAACTACTATTTATCTATTCCGCTACATTATTATTATATTACTCTGTGTTTGTGATTCTATGATTGTTTTGTTTGCTGTATATGCTGAGTTTTGCCAAATATAAATTAACAATCTGATATTTTGAGCAATCCAAGTCCGACATGTGCGGATACGAATGGTGAAAAATACCGAGTCGTTGCACCTAGGGTTTATAATGGGCTATTTATAGGCATATCAGAAATAGGAAAGAACGGATAAGATTTGATTTACATGTTGAACGATAAATGACCCGAAAAGCCTGTTCTGTCTCCGAAATGAAAATAGATCATCTCATATATCAAAATAGATGTTTTCAATATTTTTAAACTCAATGGAACAAGTTTCAAGTCCTAGTTCCACCGTACGAAGAAGTTATGTTAAAACAGCTTATTTCAAATTAATTTCAATTGATTTCAATTAAATTGATTTCTAGGCGTTTCGAGTCCGTACGATCAAACGACAAGTCCGATCGCTACGAAACTTGAAATCTTACAATAATTCACTATTACGGATCCGATGGAACTAGTTTCATTGAAATCCGAGTCAGTAGCCAAAATAGCTATTTTCACATTAATTAAATAAATTAATAATAAATTAATTAATTACTTTTTAATTCAATATTTATAAACTAACAAATTTCATAAATTTTGATTTCTTGGACATTTATAATAGTTTAAAACAAATTTACATATTAATTCAATGTCAATTATTTTACTAATTACACTGATCAATTTCAAATGTAATTAAATCCAATTGATTAAAATTTAATTCCAATAAATTGATTTAATTTGATTTCAATCTTTATATTCAATCTGTTATTATTCCATAGACAAGGTTAACATTGTTTTATATTTCATTACATTCATATCCTCTAGTTTCCATCTTTTATTTGTATTAATTACTAAATATCAATTATATTAGATTTTGTCAATTTTATACATTAATTATAAATTTAAAAATCCCATTGAATTTTATTTATCTTGGTTTCATTATTTTATCAAATCAATTATTACCTTATGAATAAAATTAACATTTCCATTCACGTTATCACATTCACAAATTTCAGCTATTTTCTTAATTCTCATTAATGTAACATTTAATTTCGTTTATTTTCAATTGATTTCTAATTCAATTTAATAGACTAAGTAAATAGGTAACATATAATAATTGTTACCATTAACTTTCAATCACACTTATAAGTTATTATTTACAACCCATGTTACAATTGCTTACATACACTGATTTTATCCCATTATCATTAACTATATACTATTTTGTTCGTTAATTCAATATTTACATTTGTTTCTTATATTCACTTTATAACCAAATCATTCTTTTTTGTCATTTTAATTGATTGTAATTTCATTCAAATTTATTAATAATTAACTTTAATTAACATTGTTACGTTTCATTTTAGTTATTATTTCATTATTAAATTACAAATTTTTATTTCTTCCAAAATTAAATCGCAGAATCTAATTAAATTAACTATTTTTAATTATCAAAAAATTACGGGTCGTTACACTCTCCCCTACTCAAAACTTTTCGTCTCCGAAAAGGAAAAAGAAGGGAAAAGAAGGAATTAAGAAATCAATATATCTTATTCAAAATATTAAATTTATAAATGGTTAAATAATTAAATAAAATATCAATTTATAAACAAATAAATCCTTTTGTATCAAGTTAGTAAAATTTGGAAAATATTTCATAAAAATTTTCTAAGTCCAAAATTCACGAAAAATTTCAGTAAAGTCTCCTTTGTACGGTGAGGCTCGGGAGAAATAATAATATCAGTAATAACAATATATAACTTATGTTTCAAAATAAAATATCCCAACAGCGGAACAATATAATATCACTATAAAACCGTAATCCGAAAACGTATCCATTTGTCGGGCAAATAATGCTTATTTTATGAAACCAAAAGCAGTAGCAATTGCTTCCATAACCTGTATTTCACTTGTATAATCTAAAAGAGGTTAATAATTATAAAAAAGTGAAATATTTAAGTTGTTTCAATCCATAACAACAAATCAAGCACAACATAACAACAATCACTTACCAACAAGCATACAATTATCACATGAAATCAAAGTAATCAACCATTCATCCATATCAAGCAAAACAAATGGTTTGTTCAGGTTTATACACTTTTAATCGCGTAGAATGACAAATAAACTGCTAAGTATACCAACTACTCAACAGTCTTATGTAAAACTCAACCGATTATTCATACATAACAATTAGAAGTATCTATAACGACCTGGAATTTTGGTCGTTAGATTTTTAACATTTAATTCATTTTAAATGTTGAATGTGAATTATAATTTGATTTTGAAATAAGAAGAATTTGGTTAAATCAATAAAATTTAGTTATAATTTCAAATATAATGATTTAATTGGATTTGGATAATAATAATTTATTATTTGAAATTGAGATAGTTTGTAAATCCGGTGTAATTAGATATGAAAATGGTTTCTAAAATTTATTTAAAATATATAGTTGGGTTTGAATTATTAGTATGGACTTTGGGATGGAATCAAAAGTCGATAAGTTAAAATTGGAATTTTTATATTAATTTAATAATGGAATTTAATATATAGTAATGGTGTAAATAATTAGATTTTGATTTAAAAAGAATCAGAATGATTTCTAATATGAACATAAATTCTATATGATTTATAATTAAGTTAATAAAGTTTTTAAAAATGAAGTTTTAAATGATTTCGACGATTTTGAAAATCGCTCGAATTAATCGACGAGTTAAAATAGCCTTCCGGGGCACAGTCTCGGAATTCGACGAAACCAGTTCCATTGGATCCAAAATAGTGTATTATTATCGGATTTCAATTTTCGTAGTGTTTAGAGTTACCATTTGCTCGAACGGGTGAGAAACGGATTGAAATTAAATCGAGAATTTAATATTTTAAATCGATTTAAAAAGGTATCTTCCACATACATATGAATTGGGCTCCGAAACACGTTCCATTGTGTTCGGAACATAGGTAAAACCTTATAAATGCCAGCCGGCACGTGTGATTTGGAGTTCGTTTTGGAATCTTGTAAAATTTGAGAATAATAAAATATTATATATTATATCGTATATATATATATATATATATATATGCTAAACCCTAGCCGATCGTTTTACAGCCATCGCTTCTTTTTATTTTTAATGGCTATTAGACTCTAGTTTTCTTCTTCAAAATTCTCTCCAGCCGTTAGCAATTCGCAGAAATCATCAACTGCAAAGATCGAGAGCTCGTTGAGCACTACGTTTCGAACGTGGTGATCAGAAATCATTGTGTGGATTGATGGAAATCATGCCACGAAGGGGCCGCATTCGAGTTCAATTTTCGAGTTGAGCTTGAGGCCGAGTTCGTCGAAACTCTGGATGGAGGTGATGTTGGCGTTGGGCTTCAGAGTGGTGGCCTCCGATTGAGGTGAATGGCAACAGGGATGGTCGCGATTTTCGATTTATGATGTCGGCGATGGGTTTTGTTGGTGCCTGCGTGCGCGTGGAAAGAAACATTTAGACTGCCTTGATTTCTTCTTCTTAGTGTACGGTAGATCTGGTTTGAAAATAAAATAAAGAATATAATTGTTTTATAAATTTTATTCAAAACTTTAAACTAGCTTATATCTTGCATGCATAATTAGATTCTGATGAAACAGGAAGCGCCAGAATCGCAGTGACGAGCAGCACACTGTGATGTAGATCTGGGATCGTTTTGAGCAAATAAAAATTTAGGTTAAATCGAACACTGCTCGATTTAATTAAAAATTGAAACGCTCGTCGGAATTCAAGGTGAGTTAATCTCACTCATTTGGCTTGTTATTTGAATTTAAATAGTTAAATTTAAAAATTTGGTTGAATGATGGAATTGATTTGATGTGGTATATTATATAGTAATGTATATATATATTGGAGTGATTGATTTCCCGCATTATATAGCAGATGAGACCCTATGCGCCGCATAATAGCGGATGATATGAATATAACCCCATATACCGCGATATTCCATCTCGAAGTGGAATTGGTATTTTATATTGTGTTAACATCTGTGGATGAAGGGAAACAGGTTGGAGGGATCCAACCGGATTTCTCAAAATGTTGAATTTATTTTATAATCAGCATTGTGAATTATGTAATAATCTGTGATGATTTTATTGATTTTATTTGGAAGTGAATTTTTGAATGCTATGGCTTGGTTGAATATATATGGGTATCTATAAGAATGAAAAATATAAGTTTAGGTTTTTAAAGGAAATAAAATGGAAGTTTTGAAATAAAAATTGAAATGGATGTTTTAGATTTAGATAAGGATTTTAAATCGTAATAAAGGGTGAAATTGGTTTAATGGATTTTGTAATTGATTTTGGATAAATCAAGAGATAAATTTTAAAGGGAATTTAAACCAAGAAATCAGTTTGGAATTGATTTAGTATTTTGGAAACTATGATTTAAGGGGAAATGAGAAATGGAAATTTATGAACTGGGTTTATAAATGAAGTGGAATTATTTATCAGTGGATAAATTTAGTAGTATAGATTCCGGTGGGAATTTATAAAGAAAAGGTGCAATTTATTTTAAAAAATAAAAGTTGAAAAGTATATTTTTTCCTGGAAACTAAGTATATTTTCAAAGAAAATATTTCAAAGTATAAACTAGAAGTTAAAATATTTTTAGAATGTTTAGAAAAATTACTATTTTAATTATTTTAAGTGAAAGGTAAATATTTATTCAAGTAATTATGGTATTTAATTATTTTAAAGGTAAATTGGCATTATGTTTTTAAAATAAATTGTTCTATATTTATACTTTATATAAAACTTTTATTTTAAAAATGGTTTGTAGCTTAAGTCTTACTTGGAAATCTATTTTAGGATTTTATAACTATTACTTTGAGTAAAGTGATTTAAAGTAGCTTTATTTTATATGTTTTAAGTATATCCTTTTTGAAAATGACTTAATTTATTTAAAATCTTAATTTTATAAGACTTGGTGTTTTCAATGGGAATAAATAATTGGTTGAATTGATTGTTTATCTAATAGTTTAATAACCGACTATCAAATCTGGACCCAAATATGACTTTGGAAATTCTAGGAGGAGTACGGGAATTATATGGTACAGTTACCGTTCGAGGTGCTATACTGTACGTATAAACTCGTTCATTCTTCTAGGAAGTTTATAAGGAAACCCGTCCACTAATGGTTAGGAGGTGATCTCCGATCTTATATTCATCTATATATTTCCTAAAGAACTGGGGTTGAGCTAACCGGGAAATAGTGGACGTTGTTTCGAAGAGACCGGGATCGGATTTGTGATCCAAAAACCACTTTGATCCAACGAGTACGTTTTCATGATGAAGACATGAGTTTGGAGTCGAAGATAGAACAGTGAAGTGCAAGGGCTAGTCGCTACTAATCCTGAGGGTGATTCCAAAATGGATGTAGTAGGAGTAGTGCCTTCGGCTCCATTCGAACCAGAAACGGACTTGTATGGATGAATGCTTTCAGAACATCGTTAGGAGGATGGTGAGCATTCTAAGTGATATGTTCTAAAAAGGTAATGCTTAGCCTCGAGCCTCATCAACCGGGAATGACTGAAAATCAGGGGTTATGCAGCAAGGCTAAGTGGGTCGCGCCCATTAGGGTGAGGTCATCCCTGTCTAGATGTCCCTTTTTATTTCAGCTGTGTGGGTGGTTACTGATCCCAACCGCGGGGTGATCTTACTCGGTCTATCTAGTAAGGGTAGTCTGGTCCTGTGTTGCAGGGGATTTAGCGTGGATCCTTGGTACGCTGATCTAGACCAGGTACCGTGACAGGTGGTACCCCAGTGCCTAGTCATTAGTTGGAAATCCATTCTCCCTACATGCTTTTATGGTTTTTGTTTGTAGAACCCACTTTGCTGCTAGTATGCTGGAATTTAATCACGTAACAATTTCAGCTATTTGAATAAGTATTTGTATATAGACACTATTATAATATCAGACAGATTTGATAAAAGTGTTTTGGCTATCGTAAGGTAAAAACCCGACATGTTTATTTGTGGCGTGGTCTTACGAGATGCTTTTGATTTCAATGGGTTTGGAAAACTTTAATAATCCCATTTGAGTGTGTTTTCTCATGCTGGTTTTCCAAACTAACTTGGGTGTTATTTTATTATAATGCTCGGGTGAGACCGAGTATTACAGATTACAGGATAGGATGCTGTGGAGCTCAGGATAGGAGCTGGAGTTCGAGACGTATTATTCGTACTTGTTTATTCCGCTGCTATGGTTGTTTGAAATTGCCAGCAGTTGTGAGGCAGGCTGATATAACTGCAAGGCTGGTAATTGTTGTTTACTTGTGATATACTCTGATGATGTATTATATAAGACAGATATGGTTTCATTTTGTGTAAAGATCTGTTATTATTAATTATATTTTGTTCCGCTGCGATTGTGAGATTTTGATGTTGTTTTAGTTCCTTCTTTCTTCTATCTTCTTTCTTATTCCTCAACAATCTGTCTTTTCCGGCACTCGATCGTCGGCATATTATACTGTAGTGTATTTTGTGTCGATTTTCGCGAGTCGAGAAGGGCGGGCCATCACAGTTGGTATCAGAGCTTAGGTTACAATATATACATATGCCAATATGTATATATTGCTATATATATATATAGATATATCCTACTATATCTAATATCACATCCAAAACAGTCAATCATCAATCAATAACTGTAAAATCCACTTTAAATTTTTAGTGAGAAGATCTCACCTTAGCTTTTATTTGCAATCCCATTTTCCCCTTGACTCGATTTTTCTTGCTTTATACCTTGTATAAATAATTTATACAATTTGTCAATATTCGAATCAATTGAACAATTAATTTTCGTTTTTAATTGTTTTAGATTAACAAATTTCTCCTTTAATAATTTTATTTAACCATCAATAAATTTTAAAAACTAAAAGAATCCATGGGGTAACCACATAGGTTAAGTGTGGTAACCATCAATAAATTTTAACTAAAATTATCCATGGGGTGTCCTAAATGCAGTCTTAATAATGCGTCATTCGTCTTCGCTACCAAAGCAGGTGGTTCTAGACATTTCATTGACCATAGAGAATTGAATAAGCCCACAAAGAAGAACCATTATCCACTCCCTAGGATAGATGACCTTTTTAACCAGTTAGTTGGCTCTATAGTTTTCTCTCAGCTTGATTTAGCCATTGGATTTCATCCGCTTAGGGTCGCTGATGACAGCATTGATAAGACTGCATTTAGGACACCCCATAGATAATAACTATAAATTTCTCCTTTAATAATTTCTCCTTTAATAATTTTATTTAACCATCAATAAATTTTAAAAACTAAAAGAATCCATGGGGTAACCATCAATAAATTTTTCTTGCTTTATACCTTGTATAAATAATTTATACAATTTGTCAATATTCGAATCAATTGAACAATTAATTTTCGTTTTTAATTGTTTTAGATTAACAAATTTCTCCTTTAATAATTTTATTTAACCATCAATAAATTTTAAAAACTAAAAGAATCCATAGGACACCCCATAGATAATAATGCTGCAACCACATAGGTTAAGTATCTGGGCTCCATACCATGATACCACCTCTATCCAGAAGGAATGACATACACTAAGGGGCGCTACTCCCTAGAACCTTGCCGCATCCTTCCTGTTTTGACCATTTCCGGGGTGTGAGGCTCGACGAAGTCTCGTCCACAAAGCTACGCTTTCTACAAAGCCATGCTTCGGGTCAAACAAATGATCAACCTATGATCACAAAGATATAAGATCAAACAAATGATCATATCACAAATGATCAAACACTGATCATTTCATAGCAACACTCAGTATGCCACGTTACCAAATTGGGAGTATATCGCTGATAAATTTCAACTACATAACCTCTGAGCTCGTACGTCTCAGAGAAGGGTGTTAAGCTAAGAGAATAAATTCTCCGCCACCAACAGAAATGTATTTGAAAGAAATCAGCTTTATATCTCAAATTGTAACGTCAGACACACAATCCATACAAGTCTGTTCCGGGATCGAACAGAACCGAAGGCACTTCTCACGAAGCCCTTGCATTTCCGGATAATTTTCTAATCACGTCCGGACTTCCCGTCACTAAGGGTGATAAAACCTCTAAACCGGAGATCAGCCGATGTAGAGTAACTCGACGGTAATCCTTCCGTTTTCAAAAATATCCGGTCTTCAACACCGGTCTTCAAATGCAATTCATAACGACATATCACATATTCGGAATGGGTTATACGACCCCATGGTCCTTTCCCGGCTAACCCGAATAGTGAGCGTTTATTTTAAAAATAAGTGTGGCATTCAAATTCATCCAATTCACAACAAATTCCCATTCAAGGTAATTATTGATAGTCGGTTATTTAACTATCAATAAAGATGCGCAACATCATCAGATTCCAAATAATTTTCCAAATTATTTCATCTTCAAAAATATCTTTACTAGATATAAAATTTCTACACTTTAAAAATAAATCAACGTTTATTTTTTAAAACGAATTTCCATTTCCTCTATAAATTCCACAGTGAATTCATATTTTCAAAATATCCCCTGATATACGATTTTCGAATCGATTTCAATATTCAATTTCAATTTATCTTTACAAGGATAAATTCTCAAAACGTTCGTTTCATATTGGAAAAGCAATTCCATACTTATTTAAAAATAGGTGTTTCACAAATCTATTTATTTTCAACACTTGGAAAATATTCGATATACTTAAATCAAATTTAAGTATAAATTCATTCTTTCAGGAAATCATTTACTATAACAACATTTATTTGAGTCAAAACGAATGTTACGTAAAACATCGTTACGACGACTCAAAATCACTAGTATAGGGATTCGAAATTTAGATAGATATATAAATCCCAATACTATATAAAACATTTCCTTTCGGAAATCATTTACTATAACAACAGTGTTATAGTCCACCATTTCCTTATTTCTCGAAAACGTCTATTTCAACAATAAATGTTGAAACCTATGATTTCGATATTTAACACATTTTAAAACATCTTTAAAATGTTTAACTTCATTTTATAATATTGCTTTCCCAAAACCCTATCCATTTTCCTTAAGAATATATTCACTGTCCAAAATTGTGAATATACTTCACTAACCAAATTTCAATCTTTTCTACACATTTATTCCAAGAATTATCCACTATCCAAAATCGTGGAAAAAATTCCCTTAATAACCTTCTATATTAAATTCATCAAATTTGATTGATTTTCGAATTTATAAAACAACGTTTATAAATTCTATTTCCATTTTATAACAAATTCGATTTATACATCTTCTTTAATGACCCATTTATAACTCAATGTATATACCAAAGGTCCTTCTTATAAGTTAATATAACTTATAGTTCATTTATTTTAAAAGAAATCGTTCTTTTAAACTTCACAAAATTTAAAACTTTCAGATTTCATTAACTTATGAAATCCCATTTATACTTCATTTTAACACTTATAGAAACTTGTCTTCTAATTCCAATATTTCAAATTTATAAATATCCATTTTTGTACATCTTTTAAATAAACCGTTTATAATACTAGAAATCCCAATTTAACCCATTTCATAAATTTCTTAACTTTTATTTCTTTAAAATTTTAGACGTTTATTTATTTGAAATAAATCAATTCAAAAATTCAATAAAACGTCTACTTTCAAAAATCACTTTAAAATCCTTTTAAAGTAAAAATCGTTATTTTTAAACTTCAAAACTGAATCCGATGATGCAACAGCACCAATTAGTCAATCACAACAACAAACATCATATATCAACATATGATAACAGAGTATACATCAATATCTGTAAATAAATAAATATTGGTGAGGAATCCAGTTGGATCCCTCCAACCTGTTTCCCTGCATCCACAGACGTTAGCACAATACCAATTCCACTTCGAGGTGGAATATCGCGGTATATGGATTTTATAAAAATATCCGCTTACTAACGGCGCAATAGGGTCTCATCCGCTATACGAGGCGGGAAATCAATCAATCCAATATATACATATGCCAATATGTATATATTGCTATATATATATATAGATATATCCTACTATATCTAATATCACATCCAAAACAGTCAATCATCAATCAATAACTGTAAAATCCACTTTAAATTTTTAGTGAGAAGATCTCACCTTAGCTTTTATTTGCAATCCCATTTTCCCCTTGACTCGATTTTTCTTGCTTTATACCTTGTATAAATAATTTATACAATTTGTCAATATTCGAATCAATTGAACAATTAATTTTCGTTTTTAATTGTTTTAGATTAACAAATTTCTCCTTTAATAATTTTATTTAACCATCAATAAATTTTAAAAACTAAAAGAATCCATGGGGTAACCACATAGGTTAAGTGTGGTAACCATCAATAAATTTTAACTAAAATTATCCATGGGGTGTCCTAAATGCAGTCTTAATAATGCGTCATTCGTCTTCGCTACCAAAGCAGGTGGTTCTAGACATTTCATTGACCATAGAGAATTGAATAAGCCCACAAAGAAGAACCATTATCCACTCCCTAGGATAGATGACCTTTTTAACCAGTTAGTTGGCTCTATAGTTTTCTCTCAGCTTGATTTAGCCATTGGATTTCATCCGCTTAGGGTCGCTGATGACAGCATTGATAAGACTGCATTTAGGACACCCCATGGATTCTTTGAGTGGTTTGTGAGGCCTTTTCGGCTAACAAATGCCCTAGCCTATCATGTTGATTTGGTGAGCCATGTTTTTAGGGATGTCCAAAAATAAAGTTCGTGGTGGTATTCGTGGTTGAAAGTTTGGTGTCTTCCAAGAAGAATGGAAGAGTACGTTATTCATCTAAAGGAGGTTCTTCGTACGCTACATGTTCGTCAGTTGAAGATAGAGTTCTTGAAGTATCACTTTTGAAGTGTGTTTATTGGGGCATAGAGAACGTCTATACATGGTAAAGATTTGAGAAACGGTTTTGTACATTCAGGATTCGGATTATGGAGATCCAAAGAGAGGCAGTCAAATGTTAGAGATGTACGATAAAATCAAGTCGATAAGCAAAGAAGAAAGTCGATGTGTAGATAATTGCAGAAGTTATACAAACAAGTGGATTTGGCGGTGATGCCTTAGAATAAATATGAGTATACAAGAGGAATAGGAGTAAAAGACTTTAGTTTAAGAAAAGTACTCTAAGGTTAGTATGGACAAAATCCACTTTATGCCAAGCCCAATAAAATGATAATTTTGAAATTTAAGAAGTTAAAAAAAATGAAATTGTTAGAATTGAAAATTTTTGTTGTTAATACTTTCTTTTAGAAAATAAATATTGGTTTTTTGAAGAATGGTATGAAATTTAAGTTGGTTTTTATATAATTAAAAATTAGAATTCTTTTTGAAGAATTATGGAGTGTATATATAAATCACTAGTTTCATTGTAAGCTAAAAAAGATTTTAAATATAAGAGCCTAAAAAAAGTATTAAGTATCGAAAACTTAGATTACAACATTTATTGTTGTAATAGATGTTTTCATGAAAATAAGAGGAGCATAGGCTATAACACTATTGTTATAGTAAGTGACTCCCAAGCGAAATATTTTTACATAGGTATATGAGATTTATTGGTATTTATTTAATTGTATCCATCACTAGTATTTTTTTGGGTTGTAGTAACGATGTTTTATGCAATATCTATTTTATCCAAATAAAGATGTATCTTAAAAGGTAATTTCTAAGTATAGAAAAAAATGTATTGTAAAGTACACTTATTATCAATAAGTATAAGGAAGTTTTATTGCAGTCATGGAAATATTAAAATAGTTTTGATGATGAGTTTTTCTGAAAGGAAAATGTGTAAGTTAGGTATTAGAAAATATTTATCATAGAAGACTATAATTTAAACAAATTTTATCTATTGGAATGAAAAGAATAATGGTATGATTTTCTATGAAACCAATAAAAATGTTTTGTGCAAGTTACAAGGAAAACATGAAAGAGATATACAAGGTATGAAAAGCACCATATTCTGTATAGCCTATTTCGAAAAATATAAAATAAATTCCCTGTAATTTCACATAAACATGAAGTTCTCTTTTAGAAGGTTCATAGAAGGTTTTAGCGTTAATAATTCATAAGAGAAAATTGTTCCAATACATTAAGGTATGAGACAGTTAGGTGTAATAAGAAGCTGTTCTAAAAACACATAAAGGATATTTTAAAGATATTTTAAAAGAAAATCGTTGGGTGAAAAAGTAAATAAGTTTTTGAATTAATAGAAACTGAAAAGATAACACTTTTAGAGACAAAGATTTTTGGATTTGATGTTTTAAAAAATTAGAAACCTTATTTTTTAAAATGGAACTATAAATACCAAACCAAACTCTTAAATGTAGAGTAGATAAGAATGATTTCTTAGGAGTAACGGAAAAGGTGTAAGGAGATAGTAGTAATTATTTTAGAAGTAATAATGGAAGTTTCCGTAAAGTGTATAGGACACTAGTAAGAACCTATGTAACGACCCAGAATTTCTATCATTTGAAATTCAGATATTTAATTGATTTTAAATATTAACAAGTAAGATTTGTAAGTCGAATAAATTAAAATTCGAATATAGAGATTTAGTTGGATAATTAAACCTACAATTTAATATTTGAAATTCCAGAAATAATTGGGAATCGGGTTTAATGTGAATAAAAATGATTTATAAAGTTATATTAAATCATATTGAAGTTATAATGATTTTTGTAAACTTTTAAAATTAAATTAAAAGTTAAATTGTGAAAATTGAATATTTTAATATTTAATTGACGACTAAAAATAGTCATTTTTCAAATAGTCTCGGATTTCGACGAAACTAGTTTCATCGGATCCGTAATGTTAAATTATTGTAAGATTTCAAATTTCGTGTCAATCGGATTTACGGTTTGTCCAGGGCAAGCCAAAACGCATCGAAATCGTTTTAATCGATTTAATTTAAATTTGATCGTTTATTTCCGTAACTCTCACATACGACCGAATTAGCCTCCGAAACACATTCCATTGTGTTCGGAACGTGGGTAAAACCTTAGAAAACGTCAGTCGGCACGCTTGATTTCGAGTTCGAGAATTTTCGAGTGAATAGTGTTCGTCAATTTTCTATAAAAGACCTTATCTCTTTGATATTTGCAAAACCCTAAACAAACTAGGTCAGGCCGCCATTTAATTTTCTATGGCCAGAATTTCATCTTCTTCCTCTCTTAATCTCCCTCAATCCGTGAAGAATTAGCAAATACTTTCAACTACAAACTTGAAGATGATCACAAGAGCTTTCAATCCATACGGGTATGATCGCGAATGGAGCAACGTAGTGGCCGTTATGGGGTCGCGTTCGACCGGACTTCATGCACGTCGTTCAAGACCAGATGATCACTGAGTGGGGCTGGATTTGGAGCGGTGGCACTTGGCGACGGAGGCGTTTGAATGGAAGTCGCCGATCATCTCCAGGTGGCTCGTGGTGGTCACGTTAATTCAAGAAGAGGTGGCGGCATGGGTTTGATATGCTTGTGCGTTTTGAACTGGGGATGGGAGAAGAAGAAGTTCGCGGCTATGATCTCATCTCATCAAAACGAACGGCCAGATAGATTAAAGGTTTAAAAAAAATTCCAAAACCCAATTTTATTTATTTCTAGTATCCAACGATACCAAAAATACATTCGGTTAAATTTTAGCCTTCAACAATTCCAATTCACAAATATAATCACACGGAGATTATAAATAATCAACACACAACATATGAAATAAATTCAAATGTTTGAGGAATCCAGTTGGATCCCTCCAGCCTCTTTCCCTACATCCACAGATGTTAGCACAATACCAATTCCACTTCAATGTGGAATATCGTGGTATATGGGATTTATAAATATTATCCGCTATTATGCGGCGCAATAGGATCTCATCCGCTATATAATGCGGGAAATCAACTCCAAATACATATATAATACCAATTCCACATCACAGTGAAATTATCGCGGTATATGTTTTTAATAAATAACCTCCGCTTAATATACGGCGTATAGGGTCTATTTAACACAATAGATAACAATCTTCATTCAATTCACACAATTAACACTATCAACAATTTTAAATCTCAACTATTTAAAATTTAAATCGAAACACAATATTCGATTGAGTGAGGAGTTCTCACCATTCCTTTTTAAAATGTCGAGCGATTAAATTTTAAATTAAATCGAACCGTTCGATTTAATCAAAAATTCTCACTTGCCCCAAACGAGCCTAGATCAGTGCTACAGCGTATAATTCGTTGCTGTGATTCCAATGCTTTCTATTTCGTCGAATTTTGACAACCTATGCAAAAGTTATACAGTTTTAAAGTTTGACGAATTAATATATATATATATATTTACACATTTCTTTTTTTTTATTTTTCTTTTTTTAAACCTTTAATCCATCTGACCATTCGTTTTGATGAGATGAGATCATAGCCGCGAACTTCTTCTTCTCCCATCCCCAGTTCAAAACGCACGAGCAAATCAAACCCATGCCGCCACCTCTTCTTGAATTAATGCGACCACCACGAGCCACCTGGAGATGATCGGCGACTTCCATTCAAACGCCTCCACCCCCAAGTGCCACCACCCCAAATCCAGCCCCACTCGATGATCATCTGGTCTCGAACGACGTGCACGAAGTCCGGTCGAACGCGACTCCATAACGGCCACTACGTTGCTCCATTCGCGATCATATCCGTATGGATTGAAAGCTCTCGTGATCACCTTCAAGTTTGTAGTTGAAAGTATTTTCTAATTCTTCACGGATTGAGGGAGATTAAGAGGGGAAGAAGATGAAATTCTGGCCATAGAAAATTAAATGGTGGCCTGACCTAGTTTGTTTAGGGTTTTGCAAAAATCAAAGAGATAAGGTCCTTTTATAGAAAATTGACGAACACTATTCACTCGAAAATTCTCGAACACGAAATCAAGCGTGTCGGCTGACGTTTCTAAGGTTTTACCTGCGTTCCGAACACAATGGAACGTGTTTCGGAGGCTAATTTGGTCGTATGTGAGAGTTGCGGAAATAAACGATCAAATTTAAATTAAATCGATTAAAAGGATTTCGATGCGTTTTGGCTTGCCCCAGACAAACCGTAAATCCGATTGACATAAAATTTGAAACCTAACAATAATTTTACATTACGGATCCGATGAAACTAGTTTCGTCGAAATCCGAGACTGTTTGAAAAATGACTATTTTTAGTGGTCAATTAAATATTAAAATATTCAATTTTCACAATTTAACCTTTAATTTAATTTTAAAAGTTTACAAACATCATTATAACTTCAATATGATTTAATATAACTTTATAAATCAGTTTTATTCATATTAAACCTGATTCCCAATTATTTCTGGAATTCCAAATATTAAATTGTAGATTTAATTATCCAATTAAATCTCTATATTCGAATTTTAATTTATTCGACTTACAAATCTTACTTGTTAATATTTAAAATCAATTAAATATCTGAATTTCAAATGATAGAAATTCTGGATCGTTACAAACTTCCCCCCTTAAAAGAATTTCGTCCTCGAAATTGCAAAGTAAGAAAAATGCCCCAAACTCATTAACTTTTCAAACAATTCGTTCAAATTAGATTTCAAAATCACCTTAGTGTACAACTTCCCCAAAATCCAATAGTTAAACTCTTTTAAAAACTTTACTAAGTTTTTCAAATCTATACTTAGTTATACTTTTCAAAACAAACTATATCGTTTAACTTTTAACTCCAAATCCAAAATTTAGTTTTCACAAATTTTCCAAAATTTCCCGAAACTTTTCTAAAACCTTAAATTTTCAGAAAAATTCCTCATATCCTTTTTTGCGCGGTTCGATCATAGTAGGATCACAATAGACATAAATATATATACATCGACCCACCCTGTCGGAAAAGCAGAAAAACAGTTCATATTTCCTATTTTTTATTGCATAGGCGTACCTTTTAGCATTTTTAAGCAAAGCAGTTATTAATTTAGCATTTTAGCGCAACCAAATCCAACCGAACGGTAGCCCCAACACCCGTACTTACTCAATTTAAACACGTAAGTGACATATATATAAAGTTATTAACATTTTACTCTTTTAAACAACTACAACACATGCATACTAAAAGAAATGCATACTAAACAAGGTTTATAAGCAACTTATAAAATTTCAACATCACTTGTAATTGTTTACAACCAATTCATATGCAATAACATTCAATTATTCATTTCCAATTAGTTTACATTCACTAATTTACATTCGTATGAGTTCACTTTCAATTCAAATCAATTTACATAGCTTTCAATTTTTATCAATTCAATTTCATTAACACTTAATGAATTATACTATATACAATCAACCAACAACCATATAACAACCAATGTATATTCAACACAACCAAATTCAGTCAGTTTACCTTCAATTTGGTTCAACACTTTTAATTCCAAATGGTTTAATATTAAATTGACTTCCATTCAATTTCCAATTTATTAGCTTTTAATGAATTAACAGTTGCATTCATTATTCTATATCAATTTACTTACATTCGATTGATTAACATTAGTTCAATTCAATTGCTAATCCATTTAACAAATAGAGTTGAATTTCCTTTATATAACTCAAGCTCAAATCCATTTAATTCACTTTATTAATTTACTTTGATATCAAAATCAACTTCATTCTACATTACTCAAGTTTGCTTAACAGAACTTGTTTAACCATTTCTTTTACAATTGGTTTTGCTTACTTTCACTCATTTTATAAGTTATACAACTTATTATTCAACTTTCCAAATCATATTATAAGTTCAAAACTCGTTTCACTTATTGTGATATCCCGGGTTTTTGGGCAATTTAAATTTAATAATCTGTATTGATAATTTAATTGATTTGATAATTTTCCTTTCTAATTTTAATATAAATTGATAAATTTAATCTTTTAAAAGCTAATAAAAATAGATTCTATTTATAATGTATATATTGATTGTGAATAAAGAATCTTTTTTTTAAATTAGAGATGTGTTTTCAGATTATAATATATATGTATATATATGTTATAATTTGGATTGTTTTTAATTTAATCTATTGATAATTTATATATGTATGAATTGTGATTTAAAGCTTTGTTTTAAAATTAATATTTTTCAAAAGTTAATTTAGATTAATTCAATTGTTTAAAAATATATATATATAAGATAATTGTTGTTTTAAATATGATTATTTAAAAAAAAAGATTTAAACAAGCTTTGTTTTAAAAATGCTCAAAATAAAATGGTTATAAATGTATATATAAATGTTTTAGATTTTAAATACATGTATAAGATGTATATTTATATTATAACTAGCTTTAGAGTATTTCTTTAATAAAGTAAATTAAAAATGTAAGTTTATATCTACATTTAAATTAAATAAAGGTTTATTAAAATACTTAAGTAACATGTGTAACCATATTAGCTATCTTAACAACATTTGTAAGTCAATTAATTTATATTAGTGACAAGTGTAAATTCTTGAGAACAAGTGGCCTTCATTTTATTTATTTGAAAATTTAAAAACGTATAAGAAAATTTGTTCCAAACCTTCTCTGCCTCTCATTTTTCTTTTCTTCCTTGTTTCAAAGTTAACTCAAACCAGAAAACTATTTTTCTAAAACTGGAAGTGAAAACTAAAAGCAAATCTGAAACCTGAGATTTTGAAACTAAAAGCTAATGAAATTCAACCTGCAAATCAAATCTGCAACTTCAAATGAATGGCAATGCAAATGGATGAGCAACTCAGCTGTTTCAACAACTCTTTAAATCAAAAACTTGTATGCATGCATGGATTCAATTTTCAACAGCAAAGCAAAAATTTGATCTGCAAATTGTTCAGAGCCTGGGAAACCTACTCTGTTTGTTCTCTTCTTATAATTGGTGAGTAAATCTTTAAATTAAAAACCTAAGTATCAAATATTTATTGCATGTGATTTAATGTGTTGATAATTGCTTTGCATGTCTGTAATTATGTAAGCCTTGTATATTTTTAAAGATGTGCATATCTGTTATTTTTAAAACATCTTATTGTTAGTCAAAATCCTCTGCCTATAAACTGTGAACATAAATCCCCTTTAGATTTGATGCAGATAATATATGTTAATAAAATTGGAATGTATGTTTGAAATATATTTATGCATGTTTGTTTTTAGACCTGAATACATGTATATATGAATTGTTGAAACCATGTGTGCATGTTGGTTGCTAGAGTATATCTCTGTTTATGGTTCACAGTTTAAAGTTGTGATCAAAATTCAAAAATCTGGTCATCTGCTCTCTGTCAGGTTTTGTAATTCAAACAAGATTTGTTTGTTTAATCCTAGTCTAAGTTTTGAAAATAAAATTGAGTAAGGAAAGTTTAAATATTACCTGGAAAAGAAAGTGGCAGTAGGAATTTTAATATATGTTAAAATTCAAACTATATACTCTTTTGATTTTCTTTTATAATCTAAATCCTTGTCTTAGATAATGATTTTTAAGAGTTAAATCATAATTTTTAAGATGGTATTGAATGAGATATTCAAGATTTATTAGAAAGTGGGTTTTTGGTCTTCTCTGACGATCAAGGAGTTTGGGGTGGACGGGATTGCTACTGGAGGTGGCTGTGAGGTCGTTGATCATGGCAAAAATGGTAGGTGGCTTTAATTTCCACCGTGGCGGCAGCAGTTCGTCAGAGTAGGGTTAAAACCCAAAGAATGTTCGAATCTGAAAATGAGGGCATTATTGTATCTCGAGTTGATCGAGTGATGTTAGATTTTAAAGATAGTGGCTTGGAATGATAGGGAAGATGTAGTCGGTGTTGCCGCGACTCCAATGATCGGAGACGAGAAGTTCGAGGCGATTTCTGGTGATGTTCAAGTTCGTGTTTCTGCTGAGAATGTAACGACCCCGAAATTTAAATTTATTCAAATTAATAATTTATTGAATTTTTGAGTTAAATTGAGTAATTAAATGAATTTTTGGATAAAAATTAGTTGATTTAATTAGAATATTGGAGCGAGTTTCCCCGATTCAAATATGAGTGAATTTGTGAATAATAAATATATAGATATATTTGACTTGAGTTTGAATTGTAAATAAATAATTTAAATGGTTTAAAATATAAATAATAATAATAATTAGAAGTGATGGTTGGTAATGGTTTGAATTTATGAAATAAACATGAAGTAAAATAACAATAATTAATATTTAAACTAGAAAAGGAAAAATAAAATATACATTTAAAAATGAAGCAAACAAAAGATAAGATAAGTATAAACTAATACGAATAACTAAAACAACATTTTAAAGTAAATACCATTGTTACAAATTTAACAACAAAGTAAGATAGAAATTCATTTTTAATTATAAAATAATAAAAAGCAAAACAAATACAAAGAATCTTCAGCCGAAAGCAAAAACAAGCAAGCTAGGCAAAGTAAATAAAGTAGCTAACAATTTGACAACATCATAAAAATATACTCAAGTAAACAAAACAAAGCATGGGCAGGCAAGCCACTAAAATCATCTCAGCCAAGTTTGGAAGCTAAGAAAGTATATATGGTACAAAGCAATAAATGCAACATGCTTCAAGCATTTAATGAAAGCAACCTCAGCCATGATATTGTATAAACAAAACATCACCTGTACACTTCCTTTTTTCTCATATATCAACTTATTTCGTATACCAAAGGGCTGAGTAAATCCCAGTTCAAAGTTTTAAACAAGAGAAAAAAAAGAAAAAAATGAAGTGATATCATCTCAACTTTAAACAACATTTCATTGAAAACAGCAAACAGGAGAAAGGGAAAATGCAAAACATCACCATCTACAAACTTAACATTATTCAAGTTCAAAGCCAGTTTTCAAAAATCTGGGAAACTTTCTTCTCTGTTCTTCAAAATGAAAAGTGAGTAACACTTGTTTTGAAATTTTAAACATAGTTTCAATCTGTTGGTATGTTGTTTACATGTGGTAAAATTCTGAAGTAATCTAGTGAGTAAACAAACTTTTTGTCTTAAGCTTTAAGTTTAATAAAACAACAGCATAGGATTATTGATAATATGGTGTGTGTGCTATAGTCTTGAATATAATTTTGTGTTGAAATGGGTTGCTCTGTAACTATTCTTCTCTGTTTTGCTTTGTTACAGAGTTAAGAAGTCATTCAAAAATCCAAAGTGTCTTTATCTAGCTACTATTTAGCTTTGAGCTTAAAACAAAATATGTTGTTTAGATATAAATCAAGCTGGTAAAATTTGTTTTCAACCTGTTAGTGAAGTATATTAACCAACATCTTGTTTTACAGTACAACATCCAGATTTTCTGTTGAATTCAAGTATTTTAAAATGCTAATTAAATTTTATAACTTGAATCCACAAAGCAAAACAAGATTTTTGAAACAAACTTTGTGATTTTTAGTGAAATATTTTGAGTACAGTTCCAAGTTGAACTGGAAATGCATCTCCGGCCATTGCCATCGATCAAAGAAATATTGAATGCTGAGATTATGTTTGAAGCTTGCTTAGACATAAATGGAGTCAGGAAAAATGCTAAAAAATTTATCGAATGCGTGAATTTTAGGGATGAAGCAAAGATAGTGTTTTGGTATCAGTAGCTTTTGCGACTTGGATGATGAATCGAGTTGGATGGCGTTTGGGGGAATTGACGCGTCGTATGGTGTAGAAGCTTGAGGCAAGGGTTGGTGGCCAATAGTGGCCAGCGGTGGTGGCGCGAGGCAGCTATGAGACGGCATGTCTGATGGGTAGTTGGGTAGAGTTGCTCGATCGTCGTTTTCGATTTTTCTTTAATTTCTGGGTACCGCCGAGGCGTTGGGGGATAGACGGCGATTGGTTGGTGGCCGTAGCACTGACCAACGGCGGCGAAACTGACTGTGCACGTGCACGTTGGGTAGGTGTTGTTAGTGCTGTGGGTTGAAGGGTGGGAAGATGAAGTTTAGCTCGTGAATCCTGGGAGTTGTCTCGAGTTGATCTCGAAGTTATTGATGTGGAAACTCAAAGCAGATGAGGTTGGAGGAGAACTCGAAGCAGGCTCGGGAAAATGGGATGTTGGCTCGAAGAAATTTTGAACTGGGCTCGAGAAAAGAGAGAATCGTGAACAGATTCTTAAACCTGATTTGGTTTCTAGATTTTAAAATTAAAATTTTAAAATATAAAGCAAGTTTAAATTAAGTTTTAAAATAAAAGTTTAACTATGAATTCAAGTAGTTTGAAGCCCAGTTTGGAAATAAAAATTTAATAAGTTTTAATTACGTCATTTTATTAACTTAGAAATGTTTAAGTAATAAATTTAAATTAAGTATAAAGTTAACTAACAATTAAGTTAACTACTTAAGTTAATGAAATGAATGATAAATAGTTAATTGATGATTTGAATTAATTTATAATTAGAAATGATAAATGATGATTTAATCTAAGATAATTTTCTTAAGAAAAGTGATTAAGAAATGTTATTAGTTAATGAAGAAAATTAACTAAGGATTTTTAAGTATTGATTAAGGTGATTAAATTTTAATAATTGATTAGATTAATTAATTTAGATAATCAATTATAAATTGTTTAAATGTAATTACTTAATGAAAGTAATTAAGGACCAATCACTTACTGTAATTAATTATGGATAATTTGATTTATTCAAGCTAATTAATTTAAGAAAATCATTAGATAAATTGGTAATTAATGATTTGTAATAAATCAATCAGAATTGGATAATTAATTCATTTAACTGAAAATTAATTGAATTGATTAGGATTAAACGATTAATTAATCCTGTTTATAAATGACTATTAAATGCTTGACCTTACTTATGAATGTTTAGATTCTATTGAATGACTTGATTGTTTGATATCCCTGATATATGATGCTTTGTGATATACCCTGATGTATGCTGTGATTTGTAATTTACTTAGCTGTGATTTCTATTTCTGTGATATATTACTATGTGAATATGAAACCCCTTGACCCGTAAAACGGCACTTGAATTTCGATGCGACAGGGAGTCGGATTTCAGTTTGTTATCCGAAACCCACATCGAATTATAATTATGAATCTTTGTGACTGATAAATTTATTTTATCTATGAATATGTGAATGAAGATAAGCGTTATCGATTATACCGCTTATCGATATATCTGTGACTGTATGATGTTGCACTATTGTGTGTGAAACCCCTGGACTACACTAATACACTCACAAATATGGATTTCACGTGGAAATCGGTTAAGTCACAGATAATTTAAATTTGATATTTTTGAAATTGAAATTTTTATTTCAATTGATTTTGAAATCGGAAATTTGGGTTTAAAAGTGAAAAACTTTTGAAATGGAATTTCAAATATAAAAGTTATTTTGAATAACTTAATCGAGTTTTGAAATTTAAATAATTAGATTTAAATTTGAATTCAAGTTTGAAATTAAATCTATGATTTGGAAACTAGGGATAAAAGATGATATAAATGTGTTTGTATGAATTAAACCATTTTAAAGGATTAATTTGGGAATTTGAATTTAAACCAAGAATTTCAACTAGTATGAATGAATCAGATTTCCAAAGTAAAAACTGTTGTTTTTAAATGGTAAAAGCTTTTAGATAAGAAAAGAAATTCCAGTTCAAATTAAAGGAATTTCAAGTGAATTGAAAAATGGATTTTCCAAGTTATGAATTGTTTTGAAAGCTATGAATTAAATCTGTCTATTTTTAACAGATTTAAAATGATGATTTGTTTAACCCATTCAAAATGAAATTGTTTTGAAAACTATAAGTTAAATCTTTGATTTAAAGATTTAACGAGTTAATTAAACTGAAATGGAAATCGATTTGGAAAATCTATGAATGAATCTTTGTGAAATTAAGTGAACCTTGTGAATTGAATCTTTTTGTTTAAAAGATTAAAATGGTAATTTGTTAAACCATTTGAAAAGAAGGTTTGGGTTTAAGTTGTGACTTAATTGAAATCCCAATATCCGTATGTTTTTAAATATTTCGCTCACTATTCGGGTTAGCCGGGAAAAGACAATTGTGTCATATAACCCATTCCGAATAGTGATACGTCGTATATGGATAGCATTTGAAGACCGGTGTTGAAGAGCGGATATTTTTCGAAAATGAAAGGACAACCTGTCGAATGTCTCTGCACTGAGTCGCGCCGGTATAGAGATTTATATCACTCTTTTGTGACGGGAAGTCCGGACGTGATTGGAAATTATCCGGAATTGCAAGGGCTTCGTGAGAAGTGCCTTCGGTTCTGTTTGAACCCGGAACAGACTTGTATGGATACATGTCTGACATTACACTTTGAGATATAAAGCCGATTTCTTTCAAATACATTTCTGTTTGGTGGCGGAGAATTTATTCTCTTAGCTTAACACCCTTCTCTGAGACGTACGAGCTCAGAGGTTATGTAATTGAAATTTATCAGCGATATATCCCAATTTGGTAATGTGGCATGCTGAGTGTTGCTGTATGATGATCAGTGTTTGATCATTTGTGATATGATCATTTATTTGATCTTATATCTTTGTGATCATAGGTTGATCATTTGTTTGACCCGAAGCATGGCTTTGTGACAAAGCGTAGCTTTGTGGACGAGACTTCGTCGAGCCTCACACCCCGGAAATGGTCGAAACAAGAAGGATGCAGCAAGGTTCTAGGGAGTAGCGCCCCTTAGTGTATGTCATTCCTTCTGGATAAAGGTGGTATCATGGTATGGAGCCCAGATACTTAACCTCTGTGGTTGCTGCATTTTTACTATGTGGTTTGTTGGAAATCGGGGATCCTCGGGAAGATCGGTGACGATCGGGGGATGGCATACGCGTGTCAGTAGTTACCTATTTTTGCAGAGGTAACCCGGCCTTGTGTTGGCAGAGATCCGGTTAGGTTCTCGGGTCGTCTATTCCAGGGACGTACCCATCGTGGATAGGAAGTTCCTTAGCCTGATCATTTGTTGGAAATCCATCTTCCAATACGAACTTTGTACGGTATTAGTTGTAGAACCTGCCATTTACGTACGGTGGTCACCACTGTTTAGATGGTAGCTATAGTAGGCATACGATACTGGTCGTATGTTGGCTAAGATTTATATTCTACTTTCGAAATTGTTTTCTACACTATGCACTAATAATAATATCAAAATGATTTGATTTCGCGTAGTAAGCATCTTTGACTATCATAAGAAGAAATCTCCTCCAATTCTGCGTTTGCATTGTGTGTGTGGTGGGAGGTCTTATGGTAGTTTCATTTTCCAAAAGCATTGCGGATTTCAATGTTTAAAATTCTTTTGCTGTTGTTTAAAGATAAACTGTTTTAGTTGCTCACACCAGTCCCATGACTGATCCGGAGTTTATTGTTTATTTCCTAAACTCTGGGTGCTCATAATTTTCTACACGAGCAGTCTAGAGTTGGGTTTTTCAGATAGTCAGGTTCAGTAGATTTTCTGGAGCTAGTTCAGTCTTTGGATCGGACTGCACTTGCTTATTCTTGGTGTATCGTTATTGGGAGTTCGAGCTACTGCTGGAGTTCTCTCTTGAAGACTATCTTAGAGTTATTTGTTCCGCTGCTGATATTATCGTTTTTCTTTCCGCTGCTATTTGTTGTATCATATCTCTGATGTATATAGATATTCATTGTATCATCATTGTATCTGGATATTGTATCAGATGTTGGATGTCTATATTCCTTTTCTTTTCCGCTGTGTTATTTACTTAATGGTGTTATAAGCTCCCGAGAACCAGATTCGGCATTTGAATCTACGGCATTTTGAGTACAAGGGAAGTACGGGTGCCGATTTTCGAAGGTCGATTTTTGGGTCTTGACAAGTGGTATCAGAGCTAAGGTTGAACTTTAGCTCAGGAGTATAACACGTTAAGTAGCTCATTAGAGATAGAGTGAAGTAAACTCTAGAATGAGTGTATCCCTAAGATATCCGTCTGAATGTCTCAGTAAATTCTCTTACTACCCACTGATAGTGAGTATGAGTACAAGAAGAAGACGAGATAGGGGACAAGGGAATACGACTGTAAATGGTCAATATCCTGCAACAGTGGAAACAACTTTCTCTATCAATCTCCTTTGATTCGTCTTTCAAAATTCTTTTGATTTCTTCGTGACCAGCTCTAGAAGAAGTTCCGGTGCGATGGTGGCTCTACGAATCGTTGTAGAAAATCCTTACTTCGTATTTCATCGATTTCTTATCAGCCTTTTGGATTTAAACCTTAATGAATTTGAAATTGGAATTTTAAATTGAATTAAATTGACTAATAAAATATGAAGGATAAATTGAATTGTATCGATAAAACGAACCAAATTTGAAATTCTATTGTAATTTCTTTTGAATACCGAAGTCCGAAGAGGGACAATTGGTATGTATTCTGAGATATTCCGACTTGAATTCAGAATCCGTATCTTGTGTTAGAGGAGTTATAGGAGATCGAATCTATCTATCTATCTCTGCGATTGCTTTCGTGCCTGCGAATTTCGAGGACGAAATTCTTTTAAGGGGGGAAATTTGTAACGACCCCGAAATTTAAATTTATTCAAATTAATAATTTATTGAATTTTTGAGTTAAATTGAGTAATTAAATGAATTTTTGGATAAAAATTAGTTGATTTAATTAGAATATTGGAGCGAGTTTCCCCGATTCAAATATGAGTGAATTTGTGAATAATAAATATATAGATATATTTGACTTGAGTTTGAATTGTAAATAAATAATTTAAATGGTTTAAAATATAAATAATAATAATAATTAGAAGTGATGGTTGGTAATGGTTTGAATTTATGAAATAAACATGAAGTAAAATAACAATAATTAATATTTAAACTAGAAAAGGAAAAATAAAATATACATTTAAAAATGAAGCAAACAAAAGATAAGATAAGTATAAACTAATACGAATAACTAAAACAACATTTTAAAGTAAATACCATTGTTACAAATTTAACAACAAAGTAAGATAGAAATTCATTTTTAATTATAAAATAATAAAAAGCAAAACAAATACAAAGAATCTTCAGCCGAAAGCAAAAACAAGCAAGCTAGGCAAAGTAAATAAAGTAGCTAACAATTTGACAACATCATAAAAATATACTCAAGTAAACAAAACAAAGCATGGGCAGGCAAGCCACTAAAATCATCTCAGCCGAGTTTGGAAGCTAAGAAAGTATATATGGTACAAAGCAATAAATGCAACATGCTTCAAGCATTTAATGAAAGCAACCTCAGCCATGATATTGTATAAACAAAACATCACCTGTACACTTCCTTTTTTCTCATATATCAACTTATTTCGTATACCAAAGGGCTGAGTAAATCCCAGTTCAAAGTTTTAAACAAGAGAAAAAAAAGAAAAAAATGAAGTGATATTGTAACGACCCAGAATTTTGAACGAATTAAATTTAAAATATTTAATTAATTTTAAATATTTGAACGATGATTTAATTTGAATCCCCGATTTAAATTTGAATTTGACGATTAAATTATATAATTTAATCTATTGAGAGTTGAATAAAATTTGAATCTACAGTTTTAAGCTGAAGAAAAGTATTTCAAAAGCTTTTAAAATTCGTATTGATAATACTGAAAATGATAGAAGCTTCCGAATTTAATTTCGAACTGTCTTGTTCAGTTTTGAAAATAATCACTCGAACCGATATTTATAAAATAGTCAATTTTCAAACAGTCTTGGAATTCGATGAAACCAGTTCCATTGGGTCCGGAATGTTGTATTATTGCCGGATTTCAAATTTCGTATTTTTCGAAGTTTATATGTGAGCACACGACAGGAAAACGCATCGAAATTAATTCGAATTCGAATTTAAATTTAAACTTAAATTTGGTCAAACATATACACGTTCGTTCCCCTTCATCCACGCCTTTAAACACGGCCCGTTGTTCATGCTGAAGACAACGAAATTATCACGCAAACCATTCCCTTTCGTTTTCAAATACGCCCTCTTCCTTCGTCTGTTCTAAATGAAATCACAAACGAAAACGACTTCAATTAATGGCTGTTTTTCCCCTCTTCAGTTTCGTTTTCCAGACAATCGAAAACTAGTTTTTTCCCTTCCTCCATCTCCAGTTGAAATAGATTCATACGCGAAAAAAAAAACAACAATAAAAGGAAAAGAAAACGCGTATCCTTCCTCCACCGCCCTCATTCACGAAATCTTCGAATCGAAAAAGAAAGATGAAAGAAGGATCGTTTGGAAATAGCAATCTCGTTCGCGAGCGTGTGGGGTCGCGAATGTCAGGAGTTCGTCGTCGAGGTGATTCGACTGCTCGGCGAGTTGGCGCGTATTCGCGATGGTGGGCGAGGCAATTGGGCGCGCGTAATAGTGTCGAACTGGAAGGTCGTGGTGGTACGACTTAGGGAGGTGGGTGATTCAGTGGTCGTGATTTGGAGTATTGCTCGAACTATGGTTCGCTGTTGTCTGGGTCGCGATGTAGGGCGCGCGTCTTCGAAGGCAGCGACGTGGAGGCTGGAATGTCGAGCACGTGAGGCAGTGAAGAGGGTTGTTGCAAGTGGAGGCCGCGATCGAAATGGTGGAGCAGTACTCATATTCGCGAGGCGATGGTTGGTGGCGTGTTCGTACTCGTGTGATTCTGGGGTTTCGTCGTTGATGTGCTCGAGTGGCTGCAGTTTTCTCAAATAGGTTTGGGTTCTCTGTTGGCAGTGATCTCGAGCGATTTCCAGTGAGGTATTGGTTTTTAATTTCGTGATATGGATATATGTATACATAATAGGAATTTATTTACAGTGAAGTAAAATTTCTGGCTATGTGATTTACAGAATATGGAATATATTTTATAAAGAGGAAATTTAAATGGTAGATAAATAAAATTATTAAATGAAGAAAAAAATTGGTTTAAATAAAACTATTAGTTAGTTTAACTATTAGAAAGAAATCACAGATGAATCAAAACTATAAAATGAAAATTTATTATTCGATTTATTCGAATATTAATAAATGTATAAATTGTTTATACAAGGTTCAAAAATCGTGAAGTCAAGCCGGATTGAAAATGGGATTGCAAAATTTAAAGCTAAGGTGAGATTTTCTCACTCGAAGGAAAAATTTAATATTGCAGTTATTTATTGACTGATTGATTGCTATTGATATGTGATATTAGATATAGTAGGATATATATCTATATATATAGCAATATATACATATTGGCATATGTATATATTGGATTGATGATTTCCCGCCTCGTATAGCCGATGAGACCCTATTGCGCCGTTAGTAAGCGGATTTATAAAAACCTATATACCGCGATAATTCCGCACTGGAGCGGAATTGGTATTGTGCTAACATCTTTGGATGCAGGGAAACAGGTTGGAGGGATCCAACTGGACCCCTCACTTTGATTGAATTTATTTATACTGTGATATGAATCTGTGAATGATTATATTGATGTTATTGATCATATCGATGTTTGGAAATTGATTGAAAGCTAAAATTTAGCTGAATGGATGTTTTGACATCATTGGATTCCAAAGATAAACGAAATTGAATTTTTGAAATCAAAGTAGAAATTTCTAAGTGAATCAAATTTTGAAATTGAATAAAATTTGAAGAAAGAAAATTTTAAAGTGTAAAAAGTAAATTTTTATAATCTTATCGGATTAATTCCAGAATCAAGTGAAAGTGTTAAATAAATGGATTTCGTAAAATAGTGATTTTTAATTGAATAATTTAGTTAAACATTGGATTTTTTTCAGATTTGAAATTTAATCGGTAAATTGAAATAATTTGGGAAATCAATGTAAAATGATTTCAATTTGAAGGATCCATTTAAAAATAGGATATTGAATAATTTGAAAAGAATAAGAATTTATTTTAGTAGCGAAAATAAATTTAGAAATCAATTTGTAATTGATTTGGAGTTAAAATAGAATTAGAAATAAATTTGAAATCCGACTTTAGATTCAAAAGTGAATATTTGGAAAAAATAAATCCAATTGAAATAAGGGAATGTGAATTTAAATGGAAATGATGTTAAAATGATTATAAAGGGATGAACTTTAAAATTGTAAAGTTTTAAAAGAACGATTTTTGAAAATGAATGAATTATAAGTATTAACTTATAATATGGACCGTTAGTATAAAAATTGAGTTATGAATTGAACTAGTTAATGAAGAAGATTTATAAATTGTAGTTTTTATAAATGGAAATAGAATTTATAAACGTGTTTATAAATTCAAAAATCGATTGAATTTGATAAATTAAATATAGAAGATTATTTAAGAAGATATATTCGCGATTTCAGATAGCGAATTTTTATTGAAATAAAAATGTGTAGAAATGATTGAAAAGGTGTTAAATATCGAAAGCATAGATTTCAACATTTATTGTTGAAATAGACGTTTTCGAGAGATAAGGAAATGATAGACTATAACACTGTTGTTATAGTAAATGATTTCCGAAAGGAAATATTTTTATCTAATATTGGGATTCATATATCTATCTTAATTCCGAATCCCTATACTAGTGATTTTGAGTCGTCGTAACGATGTTTTACGTAGCATTCGTTTTGACTCAAATAAATGTGTTTTAAGAATGATTTCCTTAAAGAATGAAATATATACTTAATTTTGATTTAAGTATATCGAATATTTTCTAAGTGTTGAAAATAAATGATTTGTGAATTACTTATTTTTAAATAAGTGTGGAAATGCTTTTCCAATATGAAATGAACTGTTTTGAGATTTTATCTTCTTAAAGATAAGATGAAGTTGAATATTGAAAACGATTTGAAAATCGTATATCTGTAGATATTTTGAAAATATAAATTCACTATGGAATTTATAAAGGAAAGGGAAACTGTTTAGAAAAATAAACGTTGATTTATTTTTAAAGTGTGGAAATTATATATATAGTAAAGATATTTTTGAAGATGAAATAATTTGGGAAATTATTTGGAATCTGATGATGTTGCGCATCTTTATTGATAGTTAAATAACCGACTATCAATAATTACCTTTAGATAGGTATTGGTTGTGAATTGAATGAATTTGAATGCCACACTTGTTTTTAAATAATCGCTCACTATTCGGGTTAGCCGGGAAAGGACCATGGGGTCGTATAACCCATCCCGAATATGTGATACGTCGTTATGAATTGCATTTGAAGACCGGTGTTGAAGACCGGATATTTTTGAAAACGGAAGGATTACCGTCGAGTTACTCTACACCGACTGATCTTCGGTTTAGAGGTTTTATCACCCTTAGTGACGGGAAATCCTGACGTGATTGAAAATTATCCGGAATTGCAAGGGCTTCGTGAGAAGTGCCTTCGGTTCTGTTCGATTCCGGAACAGACTTGTATGGATTGTGTGTCTGACGTTACAATTTGAGATATAAAGCTGATTTCTTTCAAATACATTTCTGTTGGTGGCGGAGAATTTATTCTCTTAGCTTAACACCCTTCTCTGAGACGTACGAGCTCAGAGGTTATGTAGTTGAAATTTATCAGCGATATATCCCAATTTGGTAACGTGGCATACTGAGTGTTGCTGTGAAATGATCAGTGTTTGATCATTTGTGATATGATCATTTGTTTGATCTTATATCTTTGTGATCATAGGTTGATCATTTTGTTTGACCCGAAGTAGGGCTTTTTATAGAAAGCGTAGCTTTGTGGACGAGACTTCGTCGAGCCTCACACCCCGGAAATGGTCGAAACAGGACGAATGCGGCAAGGTTCTAGGGAGTAGCGCCCCTTAGTGTATGTCATTCCTTCTGGATAAAGGTGGTATCATGGTATGGAGCCCAGATACTTAACCTCTGTGGTTACTGCATTATTTTTTCTATGTGGTTTGTTGGGAATCGGGGATCCTCGGGAAGATCGGTGACGATCGGGGGATGGCATACGCGTGTCAGTAGTTACCTATTTTTACAGAGGTAACCCGGCCTTGTGTTGGCAGAGATCCGGTTAGGTTCTCGGGTCGTCTATTCCAGGGACGTACCCATCGTGGAAAAGGAAGTTCCTTAGCCTGACCATTTGTTGGAAATCCAAAGAAACAATACGTGACGTGTACGGTTTTAGTTGTATTACCTGCTATGGAATGTGGCGGTAACCTGCTATTGAACATAGTAGCTATAGTAGGCATACGATACTGGTCGTATGTTGGCTAAGATTAATATTATACTTTCGAAATGATTTCTACACTATGCTCTAATAATAATATCAAAAATGATTTGATTTTGCGTAGTAAGCATCTTTGACTATCATAAGAAGAAATCTCCTCCAATTCTGCGTTTGCATTGTGTGTGTGGTGGGAGGTCTTATGGTAGTTTCATTTTCCAAAAGCATTTCGAATTGACCTTAAAATTATCCTGTTGTCTATTTTAAAGAATAACTATTTTACGATCTCACACCAGTCACCATGACTGACTCGGAGTTTATTGTTCCCTTCTAAACTCTGGGTGCCCACCAATTTCCACACGGGCAGCCTAGAGTTATATTATCAGGATATTCTGGAGCTTTGGAGATAAGCTGGATGGCGAGACGTAGTATTTGTATCTGATAGTATTTATTCCGCTGTGTATTCTGTATGAGGACAAGTTATATAACTGTCCATTGTTGTATATTGACTCTGATGATTGATGTATGTATAAAATGATATAGTTCTTTGTTTTAAAGATTATTCATTTATCTATTATATATTGTTCCGCTGCGATATGTGAGATTCTAATATTGTCTCTATTCTGTGTTTCTATTGATGTCGTTCAGATGTTTTCTATTGTTCTTCTTCTTTCTTTCTTCTCTTTTTCTTCTATCTCCTTCTTCTTCTATTTTCTTTTTCTTAAAACCCTCACTATTGGAGTTTCCGGCACTCGATTGCTCGGCAGTCGATAAAGTGAGTATCGATGTTGAATTTTCGAAAGTCGAAAATTTCGGTATGTGACAGCGTGGTATCAGAGCATATGGTTAAGCGACAACCCTGCTCTGTTGGGTGTTACTCATTAGAGATAGAGTCAGCAGTACTCTAGAATGAGTTTGAGTGTAATAATAGATATGAGCGCGTATTTGTTATTTGAATATAAAATTGTTTTGTATTGTGTTGACTTATCGGTTGATTGTTTATGGATTCTGGTCGGTGCAGTCTAGCTAACTGTAAATCGATAGGGGTTTCTAAACTCTTAAACAAGATAAACCGACACAGTATTGATTTTAAAACGGGTAAATGAAATAATTTTACCCAAACTATTTTGTATAGAAAAGAAATGTTTTCTGTAAATTACTACAGTATATGGTTGCATGGTTGTTATAAAATAATAACATTGAATTATTATCATTGTTATATGAAATGGAATGAAAAATTAAAATAATAACCAAAGATTTGGAAATAAATCCATTTAACGAATGAAATTCATAAATGTGAATTGAAAGCTAAAGAGATGAATCCATATACAAATAAAATTAAAGAATGTAAATTATAAATGTGATTTGTAATTTGAAACGGGATTCCAGAGAAGTTTTTGGAAATGTTTTGAAAAGAATTTGAAAATTTTGGAGATTTGGAAAGTTTAAATCATTTTTGATTTGAAAATGAATTTCAAAGGTTTTGAAAAGTATTTTAGAGAGATGAAAGCTCTAAACTCTTTTCGGTCGCTGGAAAATAACTTCGATGATGACCGCGGCATCACCGGTGTTCATTTTCGGGTTTCCAAAAAAAGAAATTGCTGCCAAGTTGTTTTAAATGAAAGTTGTTTGGAAAATTGAGTTTTGTTTTGAAATTTCAAAAGATAAATTTGAATTGTTTTCAAAATGGCTTTGATGTTGAAAAGACTCTGGAATACTATATATAAAAATATTATGAAATTGATAACTTATAAAATATTGAGATCTGATTGGAATGAAATTCAAATTGTAAATGAATTTATAACTTGGAATAGAATTCAAGAAGGTAATTGAAAATTTAAAATTCAATAATGGAATGAAATTGTGAATATGAATTTAATTGAAAATAAAATTCTAATGGAACGAAATTGTAAAGTGAAATGTTAAATGGATTAGTAATTGAATAAATAAATGTATTGGATGTTAATCAATCTAATGAAAGTAAATTGATATGGAAGAATGAATGTAAGTGTAAATTCATTGAAGCTAATTGAATGAAGTGAACAAAACTGGAATTGAAACTGAATGTTAAAAACAAATTTGAATAAATGAATTAGAATTTGTGATGAATTAGTAATTGGAACTAATTTAAGATAGTGCAGTTGTAAATGTCAGATAATTGATAAAAAATTCAATATTTCAGAATTGAAAGTAAATTGAATCCAAATTAGATTGGAATTGTGAATTGAACTCAAAAGAGAAATTGAAATGTGAAATTGAATTCAAATAAAATTTGAAATGTAAAATTGAAGATAATGGATATAACTTCAATAGTGAACTAAAGATGATATAAGCAGTTTATATTGAAAATTTTGTAATCAAATTTGCAAAATGATTTGAATGTTGTAACTAGATATCATGGCTAGTAGATATACAGGTGTAAAGGAAATGGGGATTTTAATTTTGAAGAGAATTTGAATTGCTCGACAAAAGGTAAGTATTTGAATTTTAATATGAGTTTTTGCTGATTTCTCTCTAGCCGCTTGGCTTTTTCTGTTTCTTTTTGAAATCTGAGAGTCCGTAGGGACGTTTTGTAGTAGTGCCGTGTTAGCCGCGCAAAGGAGACGCTGGCGAAATTTTTCGGAAAATTTAGGGCGTTAGAAAATTTTTGAGAAAATTTTAAAAGTTTAAATTTGAATTTGAATTCGAATTTGAATTTAGAAGTTAAACGATGTTGTTTGAAACTTAAAATTGAAGTTGGGAAGCTAGTTGAATTGATAACGACACTTTAGTAGAATGATTTGTTTTGATGAATTGATAAAACTATTGAATTGTGAAAGATAGTAGACGAGTTAAGGTCCTTTTTCCTAACTTGTAATTTCGAGGACGAAATTCTTTTAAGGAGGGAAGTTTGTAACGACCCAGAATTTTGAACGAATTAAATTTAAAATATTTAATTAATTTTAAATATTTGAACGATGATTTAATTTGAATCCCCGATTTAAATTTGAATTTGACGATTAAATTATATAATTTAATCTATTGAGAGTTGAATAAAATTTGAATCTACAGTTTTAAGCTGAAGAAAAGTATTTCGAAAGCTTTTAAAATTCGTATTGATATTACTGAAAATGATAGAAGCTTCCGAATTTAATTTCGAACTGTCTTGTTCAGTTTTGAAAATAATCACTCGAACCGATATTTATAAAATAGTCAATTTTCAAACAGTCTTGGAATTCGACGAAACCAGTTCCATTGGGTCCGGAATGTTGTATTATTGCCGGATTTCAAATTTCGTATTTTTCGAAGTTTATATGTGAGCACACGACAGGAAAACGCATCGAAATTAATTCGAATTCGAATTTAAATTTAAACTTAAATTTGGTCAAACATATAAACGTTCGTTCCCCTTCATCCACGCCTTTAAACACGGCCCGTTGTTCATGCTGAAGACAACGAAATTATCACGCAAACCATTCCCTTTCGTTTTCAAATACGCCCTCTTCCTTCGTCTGTTCTAAATGAAATCACAAACGAAAACGACTTCAATTAATGGCTGTTTTTCCCCTCTTCAGTTTCGTTTTCCAGACAATCGAAAACTAGTTTTTTCCCTTCCTCCATCTCCAGTTGAAATAGATTCATACGCGAAAAAAAAACAACAATAAAAGGAAAAGAAAACGCGTATCCTTCCTCCACCGCCCTCATTCACGAAATCTTCGAATCGAAAAAGAAAGATGAAAGAAGGATCGTTTGGAAATAGCAATCTCGTTCGCGAGCGTGTGGGGTCGCGAATGTCAGGAGTTCATCGTCGAGGTGATTCGACTGCTCGGCGAGTTGGCGCGTACTCGCGATGGTGGGCGAGGCAATTGGGCGCGCGTAATAGTGTCGAACTGGAAGGTCGTGGTGGTACGACTTAGGGAGGTGGGTGATTCAGTGGTCGTGATTTGGAGTATTGCTCGAACTATGGTTCGCTGTTGTCTGGGTCGCGATGTAGGGCGCGCGTCTTCGAAGGCAGCGACGTGGAGGCTGGAATGTCGAGCACGTGAGGCAGTGAAGAGGGTTGTTGCAAGTGGAGGCCGCGATCGAAATGGTGGAGCAGTACTCATATTCGCGAGGCGATGGTTGGTGGCGTGTTCGTACTCGTGTGATTCTGGGGTTTCGTCGTTGATGTGCTCGAGTGGCTGCAGTTTTCTCAAATAGGTTTGGGTTCTCTGTTGGCAGTGATCTCGAGCGATTTCCAGTGAGGTATTGGTTTTTAATTTCGTGATATGGATATATGTATACATAATAGGAATTTATTTACAGTGAAGTAAAATTTCTGGCTATGTGATTTACAGAATATGGAATATATTTTATAAAGAGGAAATTTAAATGGTAGATAAATAAAATTATTAAATGAAGAAAAAAATTGGTTTAAATAAAACTATTAGTTAGTTTAACTATTAGAAAGAAATCACAGATGAATCAAAACTATAAAATGAAAATTTATTATTCGATTTATTCGAATATTAATAAATGTATAAATTGTTTATACAAGGTTCAAAAATCGTGAAGTCAAGCCAGATTGAAAATGGGATTGCAAAATTTAAAGCTAAGGTGAGATTTTCTCACTCGAAGGAAAAATTTAATATTGCAGTTATTTATTGACTGATTGATTGCTATTGATATGTGATATTAGATATAGTAGGATATATATCTATATATATAGCAATATATACATATTGGCATATGTATATATTGGATTGATGATTTCCCGCCTCGTATAGCGGATGAGACCCTATTGCGCCGTTAGTAAGCGGATTTATAAAAACCTATATACCACGATAATTCCGCACTGGAGCGGAATTGGTATTGTTCTAACATCTTTGGATGCAGGGAAACAGGTTGGAGGGATCCAACTGGACCCCTCACTTTGATTGAATTTATTTATACTGTGATATGAATCTGTGAATGATTATATTGATGTTATTGATCATATCGATGTCTGGAAATTGATTGAAAGCTAAAATTTAGCTGAATGGATGTTTTGACATCATTGGATTCCAAAGATAAACGAAATTGAATTTTTGAAATCAAAGTAGAAATTTCTAAGTGAATCAAATTTTGAAATTGAATAAAATTTGAAGAAAGAAAATTTTAAAGTGTAAAAAGTAAATTTTTATAATCTTATCGGATTAATTCCAGAATCAAGTGAAAGTGTTAAATAAATGGATTTCGTAAAATAGTGATTTTTAATTGAATAATTTAGTTAAACATTGGATTTTTTTCAGATTTGAAATTTAATCGGTAAATTGAAATAATTTGGGAAATCAATGTAAAATGATTTCAATTTGAAGGATCCATTTAAAAATAGGATATTGAATAATTTGAAAAGAATAAGAATTTATTTTAGTAGCGAAAATAAATTTAGAAATCAATTTGTAATTGATTTGGAGTTAAAATAGAATTAGAAATAAATTTGAAATCCGACTTTAGATTCAAAAGTGAATATTTGGAAAAAATAAATCCAATTGAAATAAGGGAATGTGAATTTAAATGGAAATGATGTTAAAATGATTATAAAGGGATGAACTTTAAAATTGTAAAGTTTTAAAAGAACGATTTTTGAAAATGAATGAATTATAAGTATTAACTTATAATATGGACCGTTAGTATAAAAATTGAGTTATGAATTGAACTAGTTAATGAAGAAGATTTATAAATTGTAGTTTTTATAAATGGAAATAGAATTTATAAACGTGTTTATAAATTCAAAAATCGATTGAATTTGATAAATTAAATATAGAAGATTATTTAAGAAGATATATTCGCGATTTCAGATAGCGAATTTTTATTGAAATAAAAATGTGTAGAAATGATTGAAAAGGTGTTAAATATCGAAAGCATAGATTTCAACATTTATTGTTGAAATAGACGTTTTCGAGAGATAAGGAAATGATAGACTATAACACTGTTGTTATAGTAAATGATTTCCGAAAGGAAATATTTTTATCTAATATTGGGATTCATATATCTATCTTAATTCCGAATCCCTATACTAGTGATTTTGAGTCGTCGTAACGATGTTTTACGTAGCATTCGTTTTGACTCAAATAAATGTGTTTTAAGAATGATTTCCTTAAAGAATGAAATATATACTTAATTTTGATTTAAGTATATCGAATATTTTCTAAGTGTTGAAAATAAATGATTTGTGAATTACTTATTTTTAAATAAGTGTGGAAATGCTTTTCCAATATGAAATGAACTGTTTTGAGATTTTATCTTCTTAAAGATAAGATGAAGTTGAATATTGAAAACGATTTGAAAATCGTATATCTGTAGATATTTTGAAAATATAAATTCACTATGGAATTTATAAAGGAAAGGGAAACTGTTTAGAAAAATAAACGTTGATTTATTTTTAAAGTGTGGAAATTATATATATAGTAAAGATATTTTTGAAGATGAAATAATTTGGGAAATTATTTGGAATCTGATGATGTTGCGCATCTTTATTGATAGTTAAATAACCGACTATCAATAATTACCTTTAGATAGGTATTGGTTGTGAATTGAATGAATTTGAATGCCACACTTGTTTTTAAATAATCGCTCACTATTCGGGTTAGCCGGGAAAGGACCATGGGGTCGTATAACCCATCCCGAATATGTGATACGTCGTTATGAATTGCATTTGAAGACCGGTGTTGAAGACCGGATATTTTTGAAAACGGAAGGATTACCGTCGAGTTACTCTACACCCACTGATCTTCGGTTTAGAGGTTTTATCACCCTTAGTGACGGGAAATCCTGACGTGATTGAAAATTATCCGGAATTGCAAGGGCTTCGTGAGAAGTGCCTTCGGTTCTGTTCGATTCCGGAACAGACTTGTATGGATTGTGTGTCTGACGTTACAATTTGAGATATAAAGCTGATTTCTTTCAAATACATTTCTGTTGGTGGCGGAGAATTTATTCTCTTAGCTTAACACCCTTCTCTGAGACGTACGAGCTCAGAGGTTATGTAGTTGAAATTTATCAGCGATATATCCCAATTTGGTAACGTGGCATACTGAGTGTTGCTGTGAAATGATCAGTGTTTGATCATTTGTGATATGATCATTTGTTTGATCTTATATCTTTGTGATCATAGGTTGATCATTTTTTTTGACCCGAAGCAGGGCTTTTTATAGAAAGCGTAGCTTTGTGGACGAGACTTCGTCGAGCCTCACACCCCGGAAATGGTCGAAACAGGACGAATGCGGCAAGGTTCTAGGGAGTAGCGCCCCTTAGTGTATGTCATTCCTTCTGGATAAAGGTGGTATCAAGGTATGGAGCCCAGATACTTAACCTCTGTGGTTACTGCATTATTTTTTCTATGTGGTTTGTTGGGAATCGGGGATCCTCGGGAAGATCGGTGACGATCGGGGGATGGCATACGCGTGTCAGTAGTTACCTATTTTTGCAGAGGTAACCCGGCCTTGTGTTGGCAGAGATCCGGTTAGGTTCTCGGGTCGTCTATTCCAGGGACGTACCCATCGTGGAAAAGGAAGTTCCTTAGCCTGACCATTTGTTGGAAATCCAAAGAAACAATACGTGACGTGTACGGTTTTAGTTGTATTACCTGCTATGGAATGTGGCGGTAACCTGCTATTGAACATAGTAGCTATAGTAGGCATACGATACTGGTCGTATGTTGGCTAAGATTAATATTATACTTTCGAAATGATTTCTACACTATGCTCTAATAATAATATCAAAAATGATTTGATTTTGCGTAGTAAGCATCTTTGACTATCATAAGAAGAAATCTCCTCCAATTCTGCGTTTGCATTGTGTGTGTGGTGGGAGGTCTTATGGTAGTTTCATTTTCCAAAAGCATTTCGAATTGACCTTAAAATTATCCTGTTGTCTATTTTAAAGAATAACTATTTTACGATCTCACACCAGTCACCATGACTGACTCGGAGTTTATTGTTCCCTTCTAAACTCTGGGTGCCCACCAATTTCCACACGGGCAGCCTAGAGTTATATTATCAGGATATTCTGGAGCTTTGGAGATAAGCTGGATGGCGAGACGTAGTATTTGTATCTGATAGTATTTATTCCGCTGTGTATTCTGTATGAGGACAAGTTATATAACTGTCCATTGTTGTATATTGACTCTGATGATTGATGTATGTATAAAATGATATAGTTCTTTGTTTTAAAGATTATTCATTTATCTATTATATATTGTTCCGCTGCGATATGTGAGATTCTAATATTGTCTCTGTTCTGTGTTTCTATTGATGTCGTTCAGATGTTTTCTGTTGTTCTTCTTCTTTCTTTCTTCTCTTTTTCTTCTATCTCCTTCTTCTTCTATTTTCTTTTTCTTAAAACCCTCACTATTGGAGTTTCCGGCACTCGATTGCTCGGCAGTCGATAAAGTGAGTATCGATGTTGAATTTTCGAAAGTCGAAAATTTCGGTATGTGACAGATATCATCTCAACTTTAAACAACATTTCATTGAAAACAGCAAACAGGAGAAAGGGAAAATGCAAAACATCACCATCTACAAACTTAACATTATTCAAGTTCAAAGCCAGTTTTCAAAAATCTGGGAAACTTTCTTCTCTGTTCTTCAAAATGAAAAGTGAGTAACACTTGTTTTGAAATTTTAAACATAGTTTCAATCTGTTGGTATGTTGTTTACATGTGGTAAAATTCTGAAGTAATCTAGTGAGTAAACAAACTTTTTGTCTTAAGCTTTAAGTTTAATAAAACAACAGCATAGGATTATTGATAATATGGTGTGTGTGCTATAGTCTTGAATATAATTTTGTGTTGAAATGGGTTGCTCTGTAACTATTCTTCTCTGTTTTGCTTTGTTACAGAGTTAAGAAGTCATTCAAAAATCCAAAGTGTCTTTATCTAGCTACTATTTAGCTTTGAGCTTAAAACAAAATATGTTGTTTAGATATAAATCAAGCTGGTAAAATTTGTTTTCAACCTATTAGTGAAGTATATTAACCAACATCTTGTTTTACAGTACAACATCCAGATTTTCTGTTGAATTCAAGTATTTTAAAATGCTAATTAAATTTTATAACTTGAATCCACAAAGCAAAACAAGATTTTTGAAACAAACTTTGTGATTTTTAGTGAAATATTTTGAGTACAGTTCCAAGTTGAACTGGAAATGCATCTCCGGCCATTGCCATCGATCAAAGAAATATTGAATGCTGAGATTATGTTTGAAGCTTGCTTAGACATAAATGGAGTCAGGAAAAATGCTAAAAAATTTATCGAATGCGTGAATTTTAGGGATGAAGCAAAGATAGGGTTTTGGTATCAGTAGCTTTTGCGACTTGGATGATGAATCGAGTTGGATGGCGTTTGGGGGAATTGACGCGTCGTATGGTGTAGAAGCTTGAGGCAAGGGTTGGTGGCCAATAGTGGCCAGCGGTGGTGGCGCGAGGCAGCTATGAGACGGCATGTCTGATGGGTAGTTGGGTTGAGTTGCTCGATCGTCGTTTTCGATTTTTCTTTAATTTCTGGGTACCGCCGAGGCGTTGGGGGATAGACGGCGATTGGTTGGTGGCCGTAGCACTGACCAACGGCGGCGAAACTGACTGTGCACGTGCACGTTGGGTAGGTGTTGTTAGTGCTGTGGGTTGAAGGGTGGGAAGATGAAGTTTAGCTCATGAATCCTGGGAGTTGTCTCGAGTTGATCTCGAAGTTATTGATGTGGAAACTCAAAGCAGATGAGGTTGGAGGAGAACTCGAAGCAGGCTCGGGAAAATGGGATGTTGGCTCGAAGAAATTTTGAACTGGGCTCGAGAAAAGAGAGAATCGTGAACAGATTCTTAAACCTGATTTGGTTTCCAGATTTTAAAATTAAAATTTTAAAATATAAAGCAAGTTTAAATTAAGTTTTAAAATAAAAGTTTAACTATGAATTCAAGTAGTTTGAAGCCCGGTTTGGAAATAAAAATTTAATAAGTTTTAATTACGTCATTTTATTAACTTAGAAATGTTTAAGTAATAAATTTAAATTAAGTATAAAGTTAACTAACAATTAAGTTAACTACTTAAGTTAATGAAATGAATGATAAATAGTTAATTGATGATTTGAATTAATTTATAATTAGAAATGATAAATGATGATTTAATCTAAGATAATTTTCTTAAGAAAAGTGATTAAGAAATGTTATTAGTTAATGAAGAAAATTAACTAAGGATTTTTAAGTATTGATTAAGGTGATTAAATTTTAATAATTGATTAGATTAATTAATTTAGATAATCAATTATAAATTGTTTAAATGTAATTACTTAATGAAAGTAATTAAGGACCAATCACTTACTGTAATTAATTATGGATAATTTGATTTATTCAAGCTAATTAATTTAAGAAAATCATTAGATAAATTGGTAATTAATGATTTGTAATAAATCAATCAGAATTGGATAATTAATTCATTTAACTGAAAATTAATTGAATTGATTAGGATTAAACGATTAATTAATCCTGTTTATAAATGACTATTAAATGCTTGACCTTACTTATGAATGTTTAGATTCTATTGAATGACTTGATTGTTTGATATCCCTGATATATGATGCTTTGTGATATACCCTGATGTATGCTGTGATTTGTAATTTACTTAGCTGTGATTTCTATTTCTGTGATATATTACTATGTGAATATGAAACCCCTTGACCCGTAAAACGGCACTTGAATTTCGATGCGACAGGGAGTCGGATTTCAGTTGGTTATCCGAAACCCACATCGAATTATAATTATGAATTTTTGTGACTGATAAATTTATTTTATCTATGAATATGTGAATGAAGATAAGCGTTATCGATTATACCGCTTATCGATATATCTGTGACTGTATGATGTTGCACTATTGTGTGTGAAACCCCTGGACTACACTAATACACTCACAAATATGGATTTCACATGGAAATCGGTTAAGTCACAGATAATTTAAATTTGATATTTTTGAAATTGAAATTTTTATTTCAATTGATTTTGAAATCGGAAATTTGGGTTTAAAAGTGAAAAACTTTTGAAATGGAATTTCAAATATAAAAGTTATTTTGAATAACTTAATCGAGTTTTGAAATTTAAATAATTAGATTTAAATTTGAATTCAAGTTTGAAATTAAATCTATGATTTGGAAACTAGGGATAAAAGATGATATAAATGTGTTTGTATGAATTAAACCATTTTAAAGGATTAATTTGGGAATTTGAATTTAAACCAAGAATTTCAACTAGTATGAATGAATCAGATTTCCAAAGTAAAAACTGTTGTTTTTAAATGGTAAAAGCTTTTAGATAAGAAAAAAATTCCAGTTCAAATTAAAGGAATTTCAAGTGAATTGAAAAATGGATTTTCCAAGTTATGAATTGTTTTGAAAGCTATGAATTAAATCTGTCTATTTTTAACAGATTTAAAATGATGATTTGTTTAACCCATTCAAAATGAAATTGTTTTGAAAACTATAAGTTAAATCTTTGATTTAAAGATTTAACGAGTTAATTAAACTGAAATGGAAATCGATTTGGAAAATCTATGAATGAATCTTTGTGAAATTAAGTGAACCTTGTGAATTGAATCTTTTTGTTTAAAAGATTAAAATGGTAATTTCTTAAACCATTTGAAAAGAAAGTTTGGGTTTAAGTTGTGACTTAATTGAAATCCCAATATCCGTATGTTTTTAAATATTTCGCTCACTATTCGGGTTAGCCGGGAAAAGACAATTGTGTCATATAACCCATTCCGAATAGTGATACGTCGTATATGGATAGCATTTGAAGACCGGTGTTGAAGACCGGATATTTTTCGAAAATGAAAGGACAACCTGTCGAATGTCTCTGCACTGAGTCGCGCCGGTATAGAGATTTATATCACTCTTTTGTGACGGGAAGTCCAGACGTGATTGGAAATTATCCGGAATTGCAAGGGCTTCGTGAGAAGTGCCTTCGGTTCTGTTCGAACCCGGAACAGACTTGTATGGATACATGTCTGACATTACACTTTGAGATATAAAGCCGATTTCTTTCAAATACATTTCTGTTTGGTGGCGGAGAATTTATTCTCTTAGCTTAACACCCTTCTCTGAGACGTACGAGCTCAGAGGTTATGTAATTGAAATTTATCAGCGATATATCCCAATTTGGTAATGTGGCATGCTGAGTGTTGCTGTATGATGATCAGTGTTTGATCATTTGTGATATGATCATTTATTTGATCTTATATCTTTGTGATCATAGGTTGATCATTTGTTTGACCCAAAGCATGGCTTTGTGACAAAGCGTAGCTTTGTGGACGAGACTTCGTCGAGCCTCACACCCCGGAAATGGTCGAAACAGGAAGGATGCAGCAAGGTTCTAGGGAGTAGCGCCCCTTAGTGTATGTCATTCCTTCTGGATAAAGGTGGTATCATGGTATGGAGCCCAGATACTTAACCTCTGTGGTTGCTGCATTTTTACTATGTGGTTTGTTGGAAATCGGGGATCCTCGGGAAGATCGGTGACGATCGGGGGATGGCATACGCGTGTCAGTAGTTACCTATTTTTGCAGAGGTAACCCGGCCTTGTGTTGGCAGAGATCCGGTTAGGTTCTCGGGTCGTCTATTCCAGGGACGTACCCATCGTGGATAGGAAGTTCCTTAGCCTGATCATTTGTTGGAAATCCATCTTCCAATACGAACTTTGTACGGTATTAGTTGTAGAACCTGCCATTTACGTACGGTGGTCACCACTGTTTAGATGGTAGCTATAGTAGGCATACGATACTGGTCGTATGTTGGCTAAGATTTATATTCTACTTTCGAAATTGTTTTCTACACTATGCACTAATAATAATATCAAAATGATTTGATTTCGCGTAGTAAGCATCTTTGACTATCATAAGAAGAAATCTCCTCCAATTCTGCGTTTGCATTGTGTGTGTGGTGGGAGGTCTTATGGTAGTTTCATTTTCCAAAAGCATTGCGGATTTCAATGTTTAAAATTCTTTTGCTGTTGTTTAAAGATAAACTGTTTTAGTTGCTCACACCAGTCCCATGACTGATCCGGAGTTTATTGTTTATTTCCTAAACTCTGGGTGCTCATAATTTTCTACACGAGCAGTCTAGAGTTGGGTTTTTCAGATAGTCAGGTTCAGTAGATTTTCTGGAGCTAGTTCAGTCTTTGGATCGGACTGCACTTGCTTATTCTTGGTGTATCGTTATTGGGAGTTCGAGCTACTGCTGGAGTTCTCTCTTGAAGACTATCTTAGAGTTATTTGTTCCGCTGCTGATATTATCGTTTTTCTTTCCGCTGCTATTTGTTGTATCATATCTCTGATGTATATAGATATTCATTGTATCATCATTTTATCTGGATATTGTATCAGATGTTGGATGTCTATATTCCTTTTCTTTTCCGCTGTGTTATTTACTTAATGGTGTTATAAGCTCCCGAGAACCAGATTCGGCATTTGAATCTACGGCATTTTGAGTACAAGGGAAGTACGGGTGCCGATTTTCGAAGGTCGATTATTGGGTCTTGACAGAGAAGCTCGATTTTGAATCTTGGCATATGATGGTGTTTTGATGTTTGCGATGGGTTGCTGGAGCAATAGTGGGTATGTGGGAAGCTTTGGCGGTGGTCGAAAGTTCACCGTTGGTGGTGCACGTGCACGAACGATGAGGTGTGTCAGTTTGATTTGGGTTTGGGTTTCGTGAGTTTTTCTCGAAAGGGTCTCGGGGAAGAAAGGCTTTGGCTCGGGTTTATACTAGGGTCGTACGCGAGTGAGTGAGTGATAACTGTTAAAAGTTTTAACAGTTTAACTTTTAAACCCAACAGTTTTAAATTTTAAAACTAAACTCTGTTTTAAAAAGGGAAATAAGAAGAAGAAAGACTTGGCTTTTGTTCAAGTACATATGGGTCAAACCCAAAGTAAATATTTAAATCAGTTTTTAAAATTTAATTAAAGGTAAGATTTTAAATTTAAATAATCAAGTTAAATAAATTGTCTTGAAATTTCATTTCTTTGTAATGAATGTTTTAAATAAAATTAAGTTGTATGAATTGATTAACTTAAATATATTAAGTCAAATCTTAAGTTATTTTCAAACTTAATTTGAAATATAATAAGGTAATTAATAAGGAAATGTTTATCTTAAAAACTTAATTTAAGTTGAAAATAATGGAATAAATAAAGAGTGATTTATTAATTAAATTAGTTAATGGTTAAGGATAAGTAAATTAACAATTAAGGTTTTCAAGATTTATTAAATTGTAACTAAGGATTGTTAATTAATAATTAGAGATAAGTAATTAATGATTATTTATTTAAAAACTTAATTAATGATCTAATTAAGTAAGTTAATTACTAAGATCAAATGTTTTAATGATAATGTTTTATCTCAAGGTTAATTAAGATTTTTAATGAGTTGAAATTATTTAAGTTAATTAAGAAATTTAAGTTTAATTAATTTATTTAATTAATTATTAATAAGCATTAATTAAATGATTTAGGGTTAATTAAAATGGTAATTAAGAAATACTTAATAAGGTTTTATTAAGAATAATTAAGTTTTCTTAATTAATAATTAAGAGATTATTAATCTATGATTAAAGTTAATTAAGGATTAATTAACTGTTATTAAGGGTTAATTAATTATCATTAAAGATTGATTAATAGGTAATTATGAATTAATTAATTTGTAATTAAGGTTGTTAATTAATGATTAAGTTTTATTAATTAATAATTAAGAGGTAATTAATTAGTTAATTAAGGTTAATTAATTAATTATAAAAGTAATTAGGGATTGATTACTTTATATTAAAGGATATTTAAAGGAATGATTAATTAATTAATTAAAAGGTTGTAATTAATTAATGGCTGATTAAGCAAGGATAGGAATTAATTCTTAAGTAATTAATTTAATTTAAGTTGATTAAATTGATTATAATATGGATTAATAAATGGTTGCTTATGGATGATTGTTTGAGTAGAATGTCTGATTTGGTTGATATCTATTGGATGATATGCTATGATATTCTTTGATATGATATTGGATATATCTGTGATAAATGTGTGATATTTATCTGTGTTAAATGCTGTGTGAATTCAAGTATTGAATTGAATTGTTTAAACCTTTAAACAACTTGGCCTTAAAAGATACGTTTTGGATTTCGATGAGACCGGGATCGGGTTTCCGTATACCGGGATTCCAGGTCTGGAGACCCGAATACCACATCGATCCAAATTAACGATAGGTCGTGAATCTCAAGAGAAGATGAAGATTTAGAGTGCAAGGGTTATTGTCGTTAACTCTGAGGGTGATTCCAAAACGAGTGTAACGAGATAATGCCTTCGGTTTCGTTCGAACCCGGAACGAACTTGTATGGATTGAATGCTTTCAGCACATCGTCAGGCGGACGATGAGCATTCTAAGTGATATGTTCTGATTAAAGGTAATCGTAACCTCAAGCCTCATCAACCGGGAATGGCTAAAACAGGGGAGGTGCAGCAAGGTTTCGTGGGTAGCACCCACTGAGAGCAAGATAGATCCCTGTCTAGAGGTCCCTTTTCTTTTATTCGGCTTAGTGTGTGGTTGGTCGCGCCAACTACGGGATTATCTTGTTCGGAATTATCCAGTAAGGGATGGTTCCGGCTTTGTGTTGCAGGGGAGCGGGCGTACTCCTCGGTACGGTGATCTAGGCCACGTACTGTGACGGGCGGTACCCCAGTAGCCCTGCCATTGTATGGAATCCAAACTCCAATAAGTGCCGTACGTATTAGTTGTGCCCAACTATGTTGGAATGTGAGATGTAAGCATTTCAGCTATTTCTGTATTTTACTTGAAAACCCTAGACCCTATTATAATACAATCAGATTTCCTATCAAACGTTTTAGTTAGCGTAAGGTAAAAACTTACCCATGTTTATTTGTGGGGAGTCTTACGTGATACTTTTGTTTTCAAAAGTTTTCAAAGTTAAGCAATCTAACCGTTTACTCACACCAGACCCATGTCTGACCCAAGTGTTTATTTTCTGTTTTATTAAACTCTTGGGTACTCAATATTGTATTGAGTAGTCGAGGGATTCAGGTTAGCTTTGATGAATTCTGGAGGAGATTTGGAGCAGGAGGCTTCACCGTGTAGATATATGATGATTCCGCTGTGTATATGTTGTGTCTGTATCTGTGATACTTGAGTTGTATGAATTAGACAGATGTTTATAACTGTCTAATATGTGTTGTATAAGTTGTGTAACTCTGATGTATATGATACTATGTAATATTTTATATGATATATTATATTTCATTCGTTCCGCTGTGAGTTTCTGATGTTGTTGTTCTTTCTTCTTTTCTTTCTTTTCTTCTTCTATCCCTTTCTTTCTTAATTCACGATACGTCTTTCTGGGCATAGAAAGTCGGGTCGTGACAGTTGGTATCAGAGCAGTAGGTTGAGTGAATACCTAGGCTCTGAAGTGATGTCTATCTTGAGAGCGCGTAATTGTTAGTTATATAAAAATGGTTTTATATTGTGTTAATTGATCGGTTGAGTGGTATATGGATTCTGGTCAATACGAGTAGCTAACGTTATTGATAGGGATCTCTAAACACTTGAACTAGGCCAATGGACACAATATTGTTTTAAAGAGGTAGATGAAATAATTTTACCCAGAAATAATTTCTATATAAAAAAAATATCATTTTAAATATATATATTTATGTATTTCTACCTATTTATTGGGTTACCTGTTCGGGTTTTCCAATATAAGTTATAAAGGTAGATAAGGTGGTAGTGTGTGTAACACAATTACCAATAGTTGGAGTTTGAATGTTTGAGGTTGGAAGTATATATCGAGACTGTAAACCCAATATCGTCTCGAGTAAGTTGGCAGTATGGAGTAAGGATGTCTCGGATCTCTGAAGAAAATCCTTTTCAAGATTCGGAGTCCATTATTGGAATGTAAGATTGGTTGAGCTCGGGTGAGCAGATTTTCTAGAGTTGGATCTGTCGGTTGTGCAGAAGTAAGTGATGGTAGCTTGGCGACTTCAGGAAGGAGCAGCTGTGTGATGAGACGCAGTATCTATGGATGTTCGCGAAGGAGATGTTCTTTTGGAGCAAGATTAAGAAGAGTAAGTTGTTGGCGTTTGGTTTGGAGCCCGAATGTCTGCCATCTCGGAGGTTCGTTGTGAGGTTTGTTGATGGTTTTGGTTTTGAGAAGCCTTTGGATTAGAAGCTTTTGGTTAACTGTGGTAACAGTGCAGTTCGAAGTGTTCGGTGTGCTGACGAGAAGGTCTTCGGCTTAGCAGTGTCCCAGAGATAGCGTTTGGAAGCAACAGTGTGGCTCGTTTCTTCGATGGTCCCGGAATCTTTATGGTTCTTCTATCAGCAGTCCGGGAAGATGGTGAATGTTTTCTTGAAGGGTTAACCTTGTTCGGAAAAGTTTAAGGCTGTTTTAATTGGTAAAGAGAGAACAGTATCTTTAGAATCCGAACTAGGTAGGATCGCAAAAGTGACTTGCGATTAGTTTGAGAGTTCATCTTGAGTAATCTTTTGTATGGAGTATCTGTGTTTTCTCTTCTGTTTCTAATTTTGAGTTTCCTCTAGCTAAGGATAGCTGAAGACAGTACCATTGACCGAGGACTCGTCCATTCTTTGAGTAGTTGGCTATGTCTTTAAGATAACCAATGTTCCCGCTTGTTTGTGGATCTAGTTTGTGCTCGAGTTCATCGACATTCTCATCTATTTCAAAATCAGAGTTGTGCAGCGAAAGCAAAGGTAGTAGCTGTGCAAGAAAGGAAGTAACCTCAGATTTCTACAAGAAGTTTATGTGAATTTCTAAGTGGGTATAAAATTTTCTGGAATCTGGGAGAAGGAAGTTCAGTCTTCTATTTCTTGTGGAGAAGAGTTTGTGGATTTCAGCAGATTTGAAGATCATTTTGTGCTTGGTTCATAATTGTTTCAAAAAGCATCAGCAAAGGTTGAGCTGATCAGGAAGAGATGAGGTAGCTCGGGATCGTCTGGTGAGCTATGCAGATATGAGTCAGAGTTTGGAATTCGGAGTTGGAAATTGGAAACTGTTTAAATTTTCCTCGATTATAAGAGCTATAAGATTTGGTAAGTCTGGAAGCTAGCTCCAAAATATTTTGGAATTTTCTTGTGTTCTTGAGAGGAGTAATTCTTTGTCTACAGGGTTGAATGGCCAGTTTGGATATCTGGAATCCATTCTATTTCACGTATCTCTGAGGGAGTACGTGTATGATCTATTACTGATTGTAGAATCTGCAGTTCAGATGGATTTGGAAGTTGAGTTGGACTTGGGTATGATCTGATATTTTGTTTAGATTGGTGAATCTAAAGAAGAGAGGAGCTCTGGATTATGGTGTGTAGTTTATTTAGCTTCTGTAGAGCGAGTCTCCCGGTGATTTTTACTCGGGGAAACTCGAGATAGTATTATGAAGTCTATTCTGATTTATGTCAGAATAGTTAGTTAGATTAGATTGTTTGATTGGTTGCTTTGATTGATAGGAATTGGATGATAGGTTTGTGTTTGAAATTAAAATATTTGTTGGATTATTAAATTAACTTTGCTTTTAATTTCGGGGACGAAATTATTTTAAGGGGGGAGGAATGTGATATCCCGGGTTTTTGGGCAATTTAAATTTAATAATCTGTATTGATAATTTAATTGATTTGATAATTTTCCTTTCTAATTTTAATATAAATTGATAAATTTAATCTTTTAAAAGCTAATAAAAATAGATTCTATTTATAATGTATATATTGATTGTGAATAAAGAATCTTTTGTTTAAATTAGAGATGTGTTTTCAGATTATAATATATATGTATATATATGTTATAATTTGGATTGTTTTTAATTTAATCTATTGATAATTTATATATGTATGAATTGTGATTTAAAGCTTTGTTTTAAAATTAATATTTTTCAAAAGTTAATTTAGATTAATTCAATTGTTTAAATATATATATATATAAGATAATTGTTGTTTTAAATATGATTATTTAAAAAAAAAGATTTAAACAAGCTTTGTTTTAAAAATGCTCAAAATAAAATGGTTATAAATGTATATATAAATGTTTTAGATTTTAAATACATGTATAAGATGTATATTTATATTATAACTAGCTTTAGAGTATTTCTTTAATAAAGTAAATTAAAAATGTAAGTTTATATCTACATTTAAATTAAATAAAGGTTTATTAAAATACTTAAGTAACATGTGTAACCATATTAGCTATCTTAACAACATTTGTAAGTCAATTAATTTATATTAGTGACAAGTGTAAATTCTTGAGAACAAGTGGCCTTCATTTTATTTATTTGAAAATTTAAAAACGTATAAGAAAATTTGTTCCAAACCTTCTCTGCCTCTCATTTTTCTTTTCTTCCTTGTTTCAAAGTTAACTCAAACCAGAAAACTATTTTTCTAAAACTGGAAGTGAAAACTAAAAGCAAATCTGAAACCTGAGATTTTGAAACTAAAAGCTAATGAAATTCAACCTGCAAATCAAATCTGCAACTTCAAATGAATGGCAATGCAAATGGATGAGCAACTCAGCTGTTTCAACAACTCTTTAAATCAAAAACTTGTATGCATGCATGGATTCAATTTTCAACAGCAAAGCAAAAATTTGATCTGCAAATTGTTCAGAGCCTGGGAAACCTACTTTGTTTGTTCTCTGCTTATAATTGGTGAGTAAATCTTTAAATTAAAAACCTAAGTATCAAATATTTATTGCATGTGATTTAATGTGTTTATAATTGCTTTGCATGTCTGTAATTATGTAAGCCTTGTATATTTTTAAAGATGTGCATATCTGTTATTTTTAAAACATCTTATTGTTAGTCAAAATCCTCTGCCTATAAACTGTGAACATAAATCCCCTTTAGATTTGATGCAGATAATATATGTTAATAAAATTGGAATGTATGTTTGAAATATATTTATGCATGTTTGTTTTTAGACCTGAATACATGTATATATGAATTGTTGAAACCATGTGTGCATGTTGGTTGCTAGAGTATATCTCTGTTTATGGTTCACAGTTTAAAGTTGTGATCAAAATTCAAAAATCTGGTCATCTGCTCTCTGTCAGGTTTTGTAATTCAAACAAGATTTGTTTGTTTAATGTTAGTCTAAGTTTTGAAAATAAAATTGAGTAAGGAAAGTTTAAATATTACCTGGAAAAGAAAGTGGCAGTAGGAATTTTAATATATGTTAAAATTCAAACTATATACTCTTTTGATTTTCTTTTATAATCTAAATCCTTGTCTTAGATAATGATTTTTAAGAGTTAAATCATAATTTTTAAGATGGTATTGAATGAGATATTCAAGATTTATTAGAAAGTGGGTTTTTGGTCTTCTCTGACGATCAAGGAGTTTGGGGTGGACGGGATTGCTACTGGAGGTGGCTGTGAGGTCGTTGATCATGGCAAAAATGGTAGGTGGCTTTAATTTCCACCGTGGCGGCAGCAGTTCGTCAGAGTAGGGTTAAAACCCAAAGAATGTTCGAATCTGAAAATGAGGGCATTATTGTATCTCGAGTTGATCGAGTGATGTTAGATTTTAAAGATAGTGGCTTGGAAAGATAGCGAAGATGTAGTCGGTGTTTCCGCGACTCCAATGATCGGAGACGAGAAGTTCGAGGCGATTTCTGGTGATGTTCAAGTTCGTGTTTCTGCTGAGAAGCTCGATTTTGAATCTTGGCATATGATGGTGTTTTGATGTTTGCGATGGGTTGCTGGAGCAATAGTGGGTATGTGGGAAGCTTTGGCGGTGGTCGGAAGTTCACCGTTGGTGGTGCACGTGCACGAACGATGAGGTGTGTCAGTTTGATTTGGGTTTCGTGAGTTTTTCTCGAAAGGGTCTCGGGGAAGAAAGGCTTTGGCTCGGGTTTATACTAGGGTCGTACGCGAGTGAGTGAGTGATAATTGTTAAAAGTTTTAACAGTTTAACTTTTAAACCCAACAGTTTTAAATTTTAAAACTAAACTCTGTTTTAAAAAGGGAAATAAGAAGAAGAAAGACTTGGCTTTTGTTCAAGTACATATGGGTCAAACCCAAAGTAAATATTTAAATCAGTTTTTAAAATTTAATTAAAGGTAAGATTTTAAATTTAAATAATCAAGTTAAATAAATTGTCTTGAAATTTCATTTCTTTGTAATGAATGTTTTAAATAAAATTAAGTTGTATGAATTGATTAACTTAAATATATTAAGTCAAATCTTAAGTTATTTTCAAACATAATTTGAAATATAATAAGGTAATTAATAAGGAAATGTTTATCTTAAAAACTTAATTTAAGTTGAAAATAATGGAATAAATAAAGAGTGATTTATTAATTAAATTAGTTAATGGTTAAGGATAAGTAAATTAACAATTAAGGTTTTCAAGATTTATTAAATTGTAACTAAGGATTGTTAATTAATAATTAGAGATAAGTAATTAATGATTATTTATTTAAAAACTTAATTAATGATCTAATTAAGTAAGTTAATTACTAAGATCAAATGTTTTAATGATAATGTTTTATCTCAAGGTTAATTAAGATTTTTAATGAGTTGAAATTATTTAAGTTAATTAAGAAATTTAAGTTTAATTAATTTATTTAATTAATTATTAATAAGCATTAATTAAATGATTTAGGGTTAATTAAAATGGTAATTAAGAAATACTTAATAAGGTTTTATTAAGAATAATTAAGTTTTCTTAATTAATAATTAAGAGATTATTAATCTATGATTAAAGTTAATTAAGGATTAATTAACTGTTATTAAGGGTTAATTAATTATCATTAAAGATTGATTAATAGGTAATTATGAATTAATTAATTTGTAATTAAGGTTGTTAATTAATAATTAAGTTTTATTAATTAATAATTAAGAGGTAATTAATTAGTTAATTAAGGTTAATTAATTAATTATAAAAGTAATTAGGGATTGATTACTTTATATTAAAGGATATTTAAAGGAATGATTAATTAATTAAAAGGTTGTAATTAATTAATGGCTGATTAAGCAAGGATAGGAATTAATTCTTAAGTAATTAATTTAATTTAAGTTGATTAAATTGATTATAATATGGATTAATAAATGGTTGCTTATGGATGATTGTTTGAGTAGAATGTCTGATTTGGTTGATATCTATTGGATGATATGCTATGATATTCTTTGATATGATATTGGATATATCTGTGATAAATGTGTGATATTTATCTGTGTTAAATGCTGTGTGAATTCAAGTATTGAATTGAATTGTTTAAACCTTTAAACAACTTGGCCTTAAAAGATACGTTTTGGATTTCGATGAGACCGGGACCGGGTTTCCGTATACCGGGATTCCAGGTCTGGAGACCCGAATACCACATCGATCCAAATTAACGATAGGTCGTGAATCTCAAGTGAAGATGAAGATTTAGAGTGCAAGGGTTATTGTCGTTAACTCTGAGGGTGATTCCAAAACGAGTGTAACGAGATAATGCCTTCGGTTTCGTTCGAACCCGGAACGAACTTGTATGGATTGAATGCTTTCAGCACATCGTCAGGCGGACGATGAGCATTCTAAGTGATATGTTCTGATTAAAGGTAATCGTAACCTCAAGCCTCATCAACCGGGAATGGCTAAAACAGGGGGGTGCAGCAAGGTTTCGTGGGTAGCACCCACTGAGAGCAAGATAGATCCCTGTCTAGAGGTCCCTTTTCTTTTATTCGGCTTAGTGTGTGGTTGGTCGCGCCAACTACGGGATTATCTTGTTCGGAATTATCCAGTAAGGGATGGTTCCGGCTTTGTGTTGTAGGGGAGCGGGCGTACTCCTCGGTACGGTGATCTAGGCCACGTACTGTGACGGGCGGTACCCCAGTAGCCCTGCCATTGTATGGAATCCAAACTCCAATAAGTGCCGTACGTATTAGTTGTGCCCAACTATGTTGGAATGTGAGATGTAAGCATTTCAGCTATTTCTGTATTTTACTTGAAAACCCTAGACCCTATTATAATACAATCAGATTTCCTATCAAACGTTTTAGTTAGCGTAAGGTAAAAACTTACCCATGTTTATTTGTGGGGAGTCTTACGTGATACTTTTGTTTTCAAAAGTTTTCAAAGTTAAGCAATCTAACCGTTTACTCACACCAGACCCATGTCTGACCCAAGTGTTTATTTTCTGTTTTATTAAACTCTTGGGTACTCAATATTGTATTGAGTAGTCGAGGGATTCAGGTTAGCTTTGACGAATTCTGGAGGAGATTTGGAGCAGGAGGCTTCACCGTGTAGATATATGATGATTCCGCTGTGTATATGTTGTGTCTATATCTGTGATACTTGAGTTGTATGAATTAGACAGATGTTTATAACTGTCTAATATGTGTTGTATAAGTTGTGTAACTCTGATGTATATGATACTATGTAATATTTTATATGATATATTATATTTCATTCGTTCCGTTGTGAGTTTCTGATGTTGTTGTTCTTTCTTCTTTTCTTTCTTTTCTTCTTCTATCCCTTTCTTTCTTAATTCACGATACGTCTTTCTGGGCATAGAAAGTCGGGTCGTGACACTTATATTCATCAATTTCAATTTGGATTTTAATTTAAATTTTGTTTATCACAACAAAACTTTAATTTCTAATTTACTATGGTAGCAAATCCATCACACAGAAACTTGAAAATGATACTGATGATGCTGCAGTTATCACCCTTATTATTTCCCAGTAACAGTAGTGAATTCCGTGCTTAAATTCATTCAAAAATTTCCCTTTTATTTATAAATCACATTGATAAATCTTTTTTTTATATAATTTCACTATTTAACTTCACTTATACAAGATTATTTCACAATTGTAAATCATATTAATTATAATTCCATACTTAATAATTTATTTGCTTATATACTTCATTCTTTTACAATTGTTGTTTTTATTTAGATTATTCAAACAACTTTTATTAACTTATATATTCACATTTTCAACAACCAAACAATCAATTTATATACACTTTAATAATTTCTCAAAAATTATTTCTTTTATATACAAAATATAACCGATGTAAAATTATTTCATTTACCCAATTTAAAATGATACTATGCCGACTTGCCTTGTTTAAGAGTTTAGAAACCCCTATCGATAATATGGCGTCCCACATACCGACTAGAATTCATAAACAGCTCAACGGATAAGCAAACACAATATAAAACATTTTTATATTCACTAATAAATACGCGCTCATATCTATTATTACACTTAAATCATTCTAGAGTACTAATGACTCTATCTCTAATGAGTAATTCCCAACAGAGCCAAGGTAATCGCTTAACCATATGCTCTGATACCAAATGTAGCGGTTCTGATTTTTCGACGCTCGAAAATCGACATTAATACGTCCACTGTATCAACTGCCGAGCAATCGAATGCCGGAAAACCGAATTGTTATGGAGAAAAAGAAGAGGTAGAAGAAGATAGAAGAAAGAGAACAGAAAAACACAGAAACAGAATCAATATCAGAATCTCACATTCGCAGCTGAACAACATATAATAGATAAATGAATAATCTTTAAATCAAAGAACTATATCATTTTATACATTACATCATCAGAGTGTACAACACCAATATACAACACAATACATCAATGGACAGTTATATAAACTTGTCCTCATACAGAATACACAGCGGAATAAATAATATCATATACAAGTGATACGTCCCGCTATCCAGCTCGCCACTAAGCTCCACAGCATCTCCTGAATCCAGAATGACCTGATAACCTAACTCTAGACTGCCCGTGTAGAAATTGGTGGCCACCCAGAGTTTAGGAAGGAAACAATAAACTCCAGGTCATTCATGGTGACTGGTGTGAGAACTAAAATAGTTTATCTCTAAAACAGCAACAACAAAGAAGGTGGAAAACATCTGCAATGCTTTTGGAAAATGAAACTATCATAAGACCTCCCACCACACACACAATGCAAACGTAGAATTGGAGGAGATTTCTTTTTATGATAGTCAAACATGCTTACTACGCAAAACAAATCATTTTGATATTATTATTAGTGCATAGTGTAGAAAACATTTCGAAAGTATAATATTAACCTTAGCCAACATACAACCATTATTGTATGCCTACTATAGCTGCTATGTTCAGTAGCAGGTTACCGCCACATTCCATAGCAGGTAATACAACTAAAACCGTACACGGTTCGTATTATTTCTTTGGATTTCCAACAAATGGTAAGGCAAAGGAACTTCCTTACACCGAAATAGAAACGCCTTTGGAAAGACGCCCCGAGAACCTAACTGGATCTCTGCAAACACAAGGCCGACGCTACCTCACGCTTTAACCAAGCTGTAACTAGGTAACTACCACACGAGCTATGCCATCCCGCGGTCGTCACCGACCTTTACCCGAGGATCCTCAACCATAAACCAACAACCACAAAGTATAATAAATTTGCAGCATCAACATAGGTAAAATATCTAGGCTCCATACCATGATATCACCTTTTATCCAGAAGGAAATGACATACCCTAGGGGCGCTACCCCTAAAAACCTTTGCCGCAACATTCCTGTTTCGACCATTACCGGGTTGTGAGGTTCGACGAAGTCTCATCCACAAAGCTATGCTTTTTCACAATGCCACGCTTTTTCACAAAGCCACGCTTTTTCACAAAGCCACGCTTTGATCAACAAATGATCAACAACACTTCGTATGCCACATTACCAAATTGGGAATGTATCACTAGTAACCATCAACTACATAACCTTTGAGCTCGTACGTCTCAGAGAAGGGTGTTAAGCTAAGAGAATAAATTCTCCGCCATCAACAGAAATGTATTTGATAGAAACCAGCTTTACACCTCAAAGTGTAATGCCAGACACACATCCATACAAGTCCGTTTTGGGATCGAACGGAACCGAAGGCACTTCCAAAGAAGCCCTTTCAATCCGGATATTCACTAATCACGTCCGGACTTCCCATCACAAGAAGAGTGATACAAATTTCTATACCGGAGCAACTCAGTGTAGAGACATTCGACAGGTTGTCCTTTCATTTTCGAAAATACCCGGTCTTCACCACCGGTCTTCAATGCGATCCATATCGCCGTATCACTAATTCGGAATGGGTTATATGACACAGAGGTATTTTCCCGGCTAACCCGAATAGTGAGCACAATATTTCAAAACATATGAATATTGGGATTTCAATTAAGTCACAACTTATTACCCAAATCCTTTCCTTTAAATGGTTTAAAAAAATTAGCATTTTAAATCTTTAAACAAAAAGATTCACTTCACCAAGTTTACCCAGTTTCACAAAGATTCATTCACAGATTTCCAAATCAATTTCTATTTCGATTGGATTAACACATTGTTAACCCTTAATTCTCCACGACTTAAGAAGTACGCGACTCAAGAGTTAACGAGTTAAGGGGTTGCACTACTTAACGAGTTAAGACTTAGATGACCTACGACTCAACAGGCTCCGACCTAAGGAATGGTCCGACTCAACGACCTACGAGTTAAGAAGTTTAACGACTTACGACTTAGCATGCTACGACTCATAAAGTTAACTCTTCTGCGACTCAACGAGACAAGCTTTCTACGACTCATGGTCTTACGACTCATCAGGTTTACGACTCAAGAGGACCTCACGACCTAACAATGTACGAGTTAAAGTACCTGCGAGTTAAGGAGTCTGCGACCTAAGATGTCTACGACCTAGGACTCAATGACTTAACTTGCCCAACGACCTAAGGCTACAGAAGATCTTGCGACCTAAGGCTACAGGGATGTCACGACCTAAGGGAAGTCGCGACCTAAGGAAGCTTGCGACCTAAAGACTCCGCGACCTAGTAGTGTTGCGACCTAAAGGTTACGACCTAAGGAAGATTCCGAGTTATGAAGTGCTCCGACTTAAGAAGGTTCCGACCTAACGAGTTACGACTTAGTGGGTTTACGACTTAAAGGCTGCGAGTTAAGGCCTTATGAGTTAAGGTTTGATAAGTCGGCTACGACTTAATACTTGTCAAAGACAGCCACAGGATGGACCCAGAACAACCCAATCCCTTAACTCGTCGCCGACCTAACCCTATCCCTTAACTCGTCACCGACCTACCTTAAGTCGCTTACGACTTAAAGACTTAGAGAAATTTCCTAAGTCCAGATCAGCTCCTATAAATACCCCATCACTTCCAACTTCTGGGGGACTTTTGGCCATTCATTTTTCCAAGCGCCGTTACGCTGTCGAAGCCTCCTCTCATTCAGCAAACAAAGATCTTCAAGCATTCGAGACACTACAACGATCTTCGAGAAGAGCTCCTAACATCCAACACGGATTCGTCGAGTTTCATCATTAAAGATCGAGCTAGTAGTCAAGAATGATTTCGTGATCAAATTGTATTGTATTTAGAGGGATATTGTATCAAATTATAACCGAATCAGCAATAAAAGACTATAAAGTGGATGTAGGCTCAATTACAGGCCGAACCACTATAAATCCGTTGTTCATTTACCGCTTTTCTGCTATTTTCAACTTATAATCTGTTCCCGTACCAACCGGTGGTGCTTTCACAATTCTATTACATACATCGGGTGTTAGCGTTCACTTTTGACCGTTAACATTTTGGTGCTTTCACTGAGAACCAAGCGATCATCCACCGTTGCTTCGCAAAGACTCATAAAAAGAACTTCTCTTAAAAACCAGATCCGAAATAATGGCTCCTGGAAGAAGAGGTAGACCTATCAGATCCGGAAATGCTCACGAAGGAACTTCCGCTTCCCCAATAACAGACCAAGCAACTCCAACCGTTGGTGTCACCAGGGCTGAATTGGATGACGCAGTTTCTGGATTATACCAACAAATTGAAACTCAAAACGCTTTGATGATGGATAGATTAACTGCTCTGCTCGGGGCAAATCGTCAACCAGAAAACCATCAAACTACTCTTCCCGAAATGCCACCTTTCCAAGCTGATGGTTCTATGCCGCAACCAACTTGTCATGAGCATGTGCCCGGGCAAAATTCTGAGGGAAGAACTAATGCTTGCCCAGAGATGTCTTTGAACAATAAAGAGTACCTGTCTGAAATGGTTGGCCGCATCATGAAAGAGAGCATGCAAAGGGAAGAAGATGAGGCTGACTGGGGATTTGCACCAAGCAGAACTCCGTTTACTGAAAGGATCCTAAGAGCAGAGTTTCCAAGGAAATTTGCACCTCCTGCTATCCAAGCCTATAGGGGAACCAGTGACCCTAACCATTTCCTCTACAAGTACGATTGGCATATGACCGGTGCAAGAGCGTCAGACGAGATCAAGTGTCGATACTTTCCGGTATACCTAGAAGGTGTGGCTTTACTTTGGTTCACAAAGCTTCCAGTTCGATCTGTAGATAAATTCTCCGACTTAACGCAAAAGTTTAAAGAACAGTTCAGATTATATGCTTCAAAAGCTAAGGATATAATGTCATTGTCCAACCTTGAACAAGCGCCCGGAGAATCAATCAAATCTTTCTTGAGTCGTTTCAATATAGCTTTAGCCGAGGTAGAAAATGCGGAACCACGCATGATCCTGACTTATTTGATGCGAGCCATTGATAAATCGAGTAAATTTGGGATATGGCTAAAGATGAAGGAACCAAACTCACTTGATAAATTTTATAAAAAGGCCGATGAGTTCATTCGCCTTGAAAGCCTTTCTGCAACATCGAAAGTGGTTACTGCCCAGACTGATAATGACAATGTCCCACCTAAGAAAATAGAATCTGAAAGTCAGAAAAGGGAGAATGAAGGAGGAAAAAGCCAGGGAAATGAAAAGAAACCTCGCCGCTTTAATCCTTCGGACTTTACTCCTTTAACTGATACACCAAGAAATATCTTTTTTGCAACAAAGGACGTTGTCAGGTATCCTAAGCCACCTGAGATGACGAGAGGGGCAAAGCGTAATGGAAAATTCTGCCAATTTCACAATCAACCTGGCCATGACACTGACCAATGTCGCCAATTAAAGAAGGTGATTGAAGAATTGCTAGAGCAGGGTAAACTCCAACAATACGTTAAAAGGAACGGAGTCGATCCAACCTCATCCGGTCGGGATCAACAACACCCTACCCATCAATCTGATTCTTACAATAACACTGCAGTGGAAGATTCAGAAAAGCTTGTCATTAATGCTATCACAGGGGGACCATACCCAGCAAGCAGAAGTTGGGATGATTACTAATTACCCACAAAACTGCGACTGGGGCATCTCTCACTTTCTCTGGCATAAAAATCCAAAAGCTATGAATCAAGCATAAATGGAAATCCAGCTTGGAGATTCTGAAACAACAATAACTAGCATTCATTTTTACTTAACAGCATTGCTTGAATTTGTAAAGATAATGATGGATGTGTAACTTCTGCATTGTAAACCGCTGAGAAATCAGCGTGACTCAATAATGAAAAACTATGCATTGTGTTTTCTATTATAAAATGCCTGTTATATTTCGATGTGTAAATACTCTAAATGTATTGCTAAAATATCGATCTAATACTGCAGGTCATTAAAGTAAAGCTCACCCATCGCAAAGCTAAGCGAGCCTTAGAAATCATTTAGCAAATTTCAAGCAACAAAAATTTCAAACTCGAATCCCATACAAGAGGAACTTCACATAAAAAGTTGACGGCTCCACTAGGTCAAGCCCTCGTTAACTGGTTGCGATCGCTGATATAAAAAGGGATCCAACCAAATAACTTGCGTTTACTCTGTGGAGTCATTCAACAGTGAAGTCTACTTCTTCGGATAAAGCGATTTACTTGCAAAAGAAAGGAACACACGCTTGGAAACGATGATAAAGGATCGCAGATTGGCGGATGATGATACAACATGAGGGGGCAAACATGGAAGCAGCCAAAGGGAGGTATGCCTCTCAACAGGAAAGCAGGTAGATCCACTAAAGGGATACCTTCCCAAGCAGAAGGAATAAGACCCTCGCTAACTGATTGTGATGCATCCGATCAGGCAGCTTGTGTCCATCCCATGGATCTACTTGCCCCTAAGACGCGACCTTCCTGGTACACCAACCAACTGATGCTCCTTCCCAAGGGTCAACAAAGCCCTCTAACGAGGCACGCCAATAAATGGAGAGCATTCCTCAATCAAAAAGATCGGTAGGACTACCACAGGGGCACCTTGTTAATTGATTGCGATCGTTTGTACAAACAAACATCCAATCAAACAACTTACGCCTGTCCCGTGGACCCCTCTGACCATGAGAAAGTAACTTCCAGGCAATCACAAGCCCTCTTCGGAGGCACAAGCCCTCTTCGGAGGCACAAGCCCTCTTCGGAGGCACAAGCCATCTTCGGAGGCAAAAGCCCTTTTCGGAGGCACATTTCACCCGTGTAGAAGTGCAAAATGCTTCTCTTCGGAGACCCACTTCACCAGTGATGAAATATTAAAAAGCCCTTTTCGGAGGCACATTTCACCCGTGTAGAAGTGCAAAATGCTTCTCTTCGGAGACCCACTTCACCAGAGATGAAATGCCAAAACTGCTTCTCCTCGGAGACCAAAACTGCTTCTCTTCGGAGACCAAAAATGCTTCTCCTCGGAGACCAAAACTGCTTCTCTTCGGAGACCAAAACTGCTTCTCTTCGGAGACCAAAACTGCTTCTCCTCGGAGACCAAAACTGCTTCTCTTCGGAGACCAAAAATGCTTCTCCTCGGAGACCAAAACTGCTTCTCTTCGGAGACCAAAACTGCTTCTCTTCGGAGACCAAAACTGCTTCTCTTCGGAGACCAAAATCGCTTCTCTTCGGAGACCAAAGGACCTCTTCAGAGGCATACTTCACCTTGCTTGAAGTACCAAAAATAAACCCTTTACTGGGGCACGAAAATCAAAACCTCCTTCAGAAGCTCATTTCACTGTGCAGGAAAATTCACTTTCAAACAAATAAAAGTGATCATTCCCAGAAGTCGAAGTGTTCTTCAGGAAGAAAAAGAAAATAAAGATTTCTCCAAAGACAAGATATACTCTATTAAAAGCAGAATAATTCTTTCCTGAAAAAGTGGAAAGTTATTCTCTAAAATAAGAGTATCGGTCTTGTGAAAGCAAGAAATATTACAATATACTTGTGGTATGGGGGCAACATTATACAATTCAGTTACAATAATAAAAGTGATATACAAGCGACATACCACAAGTTCATTGCAATATCACGTAATAAAGATATGGAGTAAATGCATTCTTGAAACACAGACGAAGAAGCTTGTACAAATAGAAAGAATCGTTTACTCTACACTTCAAATAAAAAACAGATGTATTCCTACATACACAAGGATTTGTACAAGAAAAATATCTATTTATTTCAACACTATGAGAAATTTTTTACATTGTACAGGTTACAAAAAGAAGCGGAGACCGGTATCCGCACAATACCCGGTCAATACAAAAAGCAGAAAATGCAAAATCAAACTCATTTCCCCTTCTTCCCACCCTTGGAGCTTTTACCCGGCCTGGTAATTAGCTTCGCAGGCCGTATCGGAGAAGAAGGAGAAAGAGACTCAGCCGGATCAATCTCTGCCTCATCCCCAGCGGCAGAAGAACTCCTCTTTCCTTTCTTTGAAACCACACGCTTCCCCTTCTTCTTGGAAGAAGACTCACTCCCCGGAGCAAGAAATGTAGAAAGCTTTGTGTCATAATCAAAAGACTGCTCCGGGGTCTTCTCGCTATCTTCCAGATCATCTGCCTTCTGTTCTTCGGAAGCAGGTGGTTCATCTAAACCTTGAAGGGCCGCTATTGGTTCTTCCTGTGAACCAGGTTGGGAAGCTGGAAGAGGTATAACTTGAGGAGGAGGAGGAACGACATCTGAAGAGGGAAGAAGTGGTGCAGTTTCCGGCACGACTGCTGCATAGTAAAAGAAATCAAAATCAGTATTCTCCGAGAAAAAAGAAGACCGTGAATCGTCAAAGTTACCTGGAGAAGCCGGTTTAGCGAGATCAATCTCAAATTCCCGAGCCTGGAAGTCATTCATTGCCTCTTCCTCTGTAGGGGTGGATACAGTTTCTTTGTTAACCATAGCGGGAGGCGTGGAATGAGAACTAGAGACAGTAATATCCGCATGAGCTAAAGCCGAAGTATAAGCAGGAGCAACAGGAGGTGTTTCTTTCTCAGGAAGCTTCTCTCCCGTCGCCTCGGCCCGCACTCGGATGAGCTGCTCTTTTCCTTTGGCAAGGGCAGCGCGATCGCTCTCACTTAAGTAGGTAACTTGAAGCTCTGTTTCGGAGTATCCGGCACCACCAAATAAGTCAATGATTGCCTCCCATACCTCCGCTAAGGTGACTTCATACTCTGGTCCCAAAAATGAAAGGCTCCCACGCCCCAGGACACAATGCATATAAAAGTCGAACAGAGTCGCATCAACGGTGGCTATGGTCGCCTTATGGGATTCTTCGGCTGCAGCTTTACCAGAGAGAACTTCATCACGTTCTCTTTCAGCCTTCAGTAACTGGGATTGTAGCCTAGCAATTTCTAAGTCTCGAGAGCTGAGTTTCTCCTGAAGTCGAACAGCGTCATCACGATATTTTCTAACAACATGCTGTTCTGCTTCAAGTTTGACTTCAATATCCCGCTGAGCAGCATGGGCGTCTCGAACTTGTTTTTGAAGCATTTCTTCTTTCTGAGAATAAGAAGTGGAGGAAGTAGCAAGCTCATTTTTAAGTTTTTCAACTTCAGCTTCGAGCTTCCCATAACCATCGCTAATGCTTTTCATCTCCGCGTCATGCTGCTTACGCCATTTGTCCCATTCTGTTTTATCATTCTCCATGGTCATCATTGCCTCAAGGTTCATATGGTTGACCCTTTGAAGTTCATCAACCAGCTTCTGCCATCCAGACATTCTTTCGATGTCAAGCTTCACAGCATCGATATTTTTCAGCATTGCCTGCTTATCAATGGAGATCAAGTCCAAATCAAAACGCACTCCTTTCAGACACCAATTCGGAAATCGGCTCTGGAGTGTGGGAGGACCATCTCCAGCTTGGTACTGTGGCCTATTAATGATGGTCTGGATGTCAGACTCCTTAAGGGCAGGAGAACCGGAAGATGTATTAGGAGGAGCAGAAGCAGTAGTCTTTTCCGAGATGTTAGATGTGTCTTTCTCACCAAGTCTGGTCCGTTTACTAGAATCATCAGAAATGTGACTCTTCCCCTTATCGTCGTAAGATTTCCTTTTATAAGGATCGCCGCTTCTACGGGAAGAGTCACGTTGCTCGTCCCTACTCCCGTAGTATTCCTCATCTTCTCTCCGGCGACGCTCTTCATGAGCTCGCCTCTCATGAGCCTTTCTGGAAGCCCTCTCCTCATCAGTTTCCTTCACAGCACCAATGTAACTCCTAAAGTCATAAGCCTCACGGCTTCCGTAACGTTGGAATTTGTTGTAGTAAGAACCGCTTCGCCCCATCAGAGAACCTGAGATTGAAGAAAAAGACCAGTTTTAGAAATCCTCAAGTTGAAAAAGCTAAGTACATATAAGTGCTAAAATACTAAGTGTGTGTGATGTGCAAACTACACGCGTCAGACTACAAACCACTTTTGGGTGTAGAAATGGCAATAAGTTGTGTGGAAGGCGTTGTGGTTTGTTGCAAAGAAGAAGTTGCTTCGATAACAGGAGGAACCACTTTAGAAACATCATCTTTAAAGAGCTCCTGAGAGGTTATCATGATGTCGCTCAGACTGTCGAAAGTATCATCGCCATGGTGCATGGGAGAATTATCTTTTTCAACTTCCACCTCAGCCGTCTTTTCAAGAGTGTGAAGATTTTCCTCCTCTTCAATAACCGGGGCAAGTGCTAACTTACTGGACGACCCCGCAATGTCAGTAAGAGTAGAACACTTCATCAATGAAGTCTCAACGGTAAATTCTTTCGGTGAAGGTTCTTTAGCAGAAGCGGGGGCATCTGACTCCTCAGCCGAAGAATCAGGGACTTCAGGTGGCTGAGTGGAGCGGGAAGGATGTAAGAGTCCAAATTCGTGGAGGAACTCATCTCTCAATAGAAATTGAACACTCCTCTCCTCGACCGGCGCAGCCATAAGCCTCTCGAAGGTAGTTTTGTGACGAGTTTCCCTAGAGGGAGGAGGAAGCGCTGAAACAGTAGAAAAAGAAGAAGTTAACACTTGACAATTTGGACTTCAAAGAATTTAGAAAACACAGGGAAAAGATAGATAATCGTACTTCCCACTCTCCAAATGGCGTAAAATCCCGGGGGACAACGAACAAAGAAAAACTGGCTCAGAAACCCAGGAACGCTTTCGGGAAGACCAATAATCAGTTTGCGATTCCTGGCACTCCTTACAACTGTGATAGAGGGATGGTCCTTGGTCCTTGTGAATGAGCATAGAAAACAAATTTCTCCAAAACTGGGGAAACGGTCCAGCATTCTCCTAAAAAGCACACACAATCCCAGCAGGATGGCGTAGCCATTAGGATGAAGTTGAAAAGGGGAGATAGATAATCGAAGGAGAAGTTCTCGGAGACAGTCATTAAACAGGGGAATCGCTCCACTCAAGCACATTTGGCGGTTCACTGCAATGAAGCCGTGGGGCGGCCTGTCAGCAGTGTCATTTACTCCAGGGAGCAAAGCGTCAGATTCAGCAATGCCAAACTGGGAGCATAGTTGACGGAAGACTTTATGACTCAGAGTGGTAGGAGTCTTTTCTAGGGGATCATTCAACGGAGTAGCAATTGGAAAAGCTTCTCCACTTGGTTCCAAATCTTCTTGATGGGATGCCATTCTACACAATCAGCCGAGTGTTCAAAAGTGAAGGTGCACGTTTCCTAAAAGTGTAAAGTGCTGTGCAAAACTAATGAAAATAAGAAAAAGCAAGTATAACTGGAATTAAACTAACTGACAATCAGTCGATTATGAGATTTCAAAACTTGTTAATGCTTAAGTGCAGTGTCAATGCAGACAAATCAGTTTTAGTTAACCATTACCATTCTTCTTTAATACTTCATTTGAGTTGGTTATTGTGTAGCATTTCACTCATACAGTTCATTTAATTTTAATCTTTATCAACTAATCTGTCATCCGATATGGGCAGTCGGTGGTAGTATATTCGTCCCAGTTTTTGTAAATGATATAACAGGCAGTTAGAGTTATTGACAATCTATAAAAGAGTGCAACAAAATTCAAGAGTCCAAAGTTCAAACAACTCAAGTCTTAGCATTCAAGGCAGTGGGAAATTTGCTCAAGTTCTAACTCGGTTACGACTTAACTTAGGGCAGATTTTCCTAAGTCCTAACTCGTTCACGGTCTAAAAGATATGCCATGAATCAAGTTGAGTCGTAACTCTCCAATCGTACCACACATTCAAGCAAAATCTGAATAAGTGCTAAGTCGCGAACGACTCAAATGGTTCCTACGACCTAGGGTCAACTGTTCTCTAAGTCGTAAGTCGTGAGGAATAAAAAGAGACTTCAAGTCGTAAGTCGTAAGTCGTAACATCAAAACTGCTGGATCACGCGAAATTACCAATCCATCTAACTCCTGACTCGCTTACTCCTTAACTCGTTAACCATCTATCCATCCAATTCCTAACCCATTTACCTCCTAACTCTTGAGCTTTGTCACTCCTAACCCGTTAACTATTCAACCCGTTAATCCATTAACCAGTTAGCCTCTCCATCAACCCTATTTCTAAATCACCGTAAATCACAAATCGTTGCAAGTCATACCGAGCCACCTTAAGTTCATAGATATCCTGTATAACAGTATTCGCAAGGCCCAAAGGAAAAAAAATCATGGATAAAGGTCGACGGCAATGATCGGCGATTGGGAAAAGGGAAAAGATGCTTACGCGGTGTAATTGGGAATGGCTGGAAGTAAATCAAGTCGAAATCGTCTTTGGAAGCTTGAAATTGCGTTAATGGCAGATACGGCTTAAAGAACGAGTAATAGGAAGACGGAGAAAAGAGGAATGACCTAAGCATTTTATACCCCAGGTCGAAGGAATTGGAATCGGCCCACACGAGTTAAGATGAGTCGAAACACACGACCTACGACTTAGGCGTGTATTTCGAGGGGCAAATGTTAACCCTTAATTCTCCACGACTTAAGAAGTACGCGACTCAAGAGTTAACGAGTTAAGGGGTTGCACTACTTAATGAGTTAAGACTTAGATGACCTACGACTCAACAGGCTCCGACCTAAGGAATGGTCCGACTCAACGACCTACGAGTTAAGAAGTTTAACGACTTACGACTTAGCATGCTACGACTCATAAAGTTAACTCTTCTGCGACTCAACGAGACAAGCTTTCTACGACTCATGGTCTTACGACTCATCAGGTTTACGACTCAAGAGGACCTCACGACCTAACAATGTACGAGTTAAAGTACCTGCGAGTTAAGGAGTCTGTGACCTAAGATGTCTATGACCTAGGACTCAATGACTTAACTTGCCCAGCGACCTAAGGCTACAGAAGATCTTGCGACCTAAGGCTACAGGGATGTCACGACCTAAGGGAAGTCGCGACCTAAGGAAGCTTGCGACCTAAAGACTCCGCGACCTAGTAGTGTTGCGACCTAAAGGTTACGACCTAAGGAAGATTCCGAGTTATGAAGTGCTCCGACTTAAGAAGGTTCCGACCTAACGAGTTACGACTTAGTGGGTTTACGACTTAAAGGCTGCAAGTTAAGGCCTTATGAGTTAAGGTTTGATAAGTCGGCTACGACTTAATACTTGTCAAAGACAGCCACAGGATGGACCCAGAACAACCCAATCCCTTAACTCGTCGCCGACCTAACCCTATCCCTTAACTCGTCACCGACCTACCTTAAGTCGCTTACGACTTAAAGACTTAGAGAAATTTCCTAAGTCCAGATCAGCTCCTATAAATACCCCATCACTTCCAACTTCTGGGGGACTTTTGGCCATTCATTTTTCCAAGCGCCGTTACGCTGTCGAAGCCTCCTCTCATTCAGCAAACAAAGATCTTCAAGCATTCGAGACACTACAACGATCTTCGAGAAGAGCTCCTAACATCCAACACGGATTCGTCGAGTTTCATCATTAAAGATCGAGCTAGTAGTCAAGAATGATTTCGTGATCAAATTGTATTGTATTTAGAGGGATATTGTATCAAATTGTAACCGAATCAGCAATAAAAGACTATAAAGTGGATGTAGGCTCAATTACAGGCCGAACCACTATAAATCCGTTGTTCATTTACCGCTTTTCTGCTATTTTCAGCTTATAATCTGTTCCCGTACCAACGGGTGGTGCTTTCACAATTCTATTACATACATCGGGTGTTAGCGTTCACTTTTGACCGTTAACACACATTAAATCTTTAAATCAAGATTTAACTTATAGCTTTCAAAACTATTCACAATTCCAGTCTTTTATAATATACAAGATACACCTTTTAAAATCTTCTTTGATTTCAAAATAAAGCTTAATCATCTTCACAAAGGTTAATTTATAGTTTTTCCAAACTATTTACAATTTCATTTCAACTTAAAATATTTTGATACAAATTGGAAATCTTTTCACTTTATGAAAGCTATTATTATTTGAAAACAGATAGTTTTTGTTTTGGGAAAAACTGGTTACAATTACACAGTTTAAAGCCATCCAAGTATAAATCTTGGATTTAAATTTAAATTTCCAAAACCATATTTTTAATAGTTAAAAACCCATATAAACACCTTTTATACTTATAAAATCTTTTAAACCAAAATTCCCAATTCATTGAATTCAATTTCAAAATATTAAATTCAAACTTAAATCAAATGATTTAAATTCCAATTCTATTAAGTTATTTAAAATAACTTTTATTTCTGAAACTCATTTCAAAAACTTTCAATTCCAATTCCAAAACCATTTTGGATTCCAAAACTCAATTTTCCAAAATTGATAAAAATCTGTGACTTAACCGATTTCCACGTGAAATCCACATTTGTGTGTGTATTGTGTAGTCCACGGTTTAACACAATAGTGCAACAACATTCAACCATCACAGATCAAATATAACAATATATTTGATAAGCGTTATACACTATAACGCTTATCTTTCATTCACAAATCACAAATATACATATATCACAGATAAACTAATCACAGATCAGACACAAATCAGATTATATCACAAAACATCACATATCAAAGATGTCAAACAATTCAACATCCAATATAATCCAAACATCCATAGATAGGATTAATTAAATTATCTGATTGATTTAAATTAGATAAATTTCAATAAATCAATTTTACTAGTTATGGTAAATTAAAATCAATTAATTACCAAAACATTTTCAAATTTATTTCAAAACACCAAATCAATTTTTTTCAACGAATTTCCAAAATATTTCCTTTTTAAAATAATTTTCTTTATCTCTTCAAATCTATTTAAAAATCCAAATTTTAAATAAATTCTTCAACTTATAAATAATATTTTCGAAATCCATTTATTTAGCCCCTTTTCCAAAATTTGAAATTTAATTCAATACGGTTCAAAAATAAGACTTTTATCTTTTAAAACTCCTCTTAATTTATCCAATTATAAAAAATAAATTTTTCGATAAATTTCCAACTTAAATTTCGAAAATCCAATTTTTATTTATTTCTGGTATCCAACGATACCAAAAATACATTCGGCTAAATTATAGCCGTCAACAATTTCAATCACAATATAATCATACACAGATTATAAATAAATCAACACACAACATTGAAATAATTTCAAATGTTTGAGGAATCCAGTTGGATCCCTCCAACCTGTTTCCCTACATCCACAGACGCTAGCACAATACCAATTCCACATTAAAGTGAAATATCGCGGTATATGGGCTTTATAAAATACTATCCGCTATTATGTGGTGCAATAGGTTCTCATCCGCTATATAATACGGGAAATCAACTCCAAATACATATATAATACCAATTCCACTTCATAGTGAAATAATCGCGGTATATGTTTTTAATAAATAACCTCCACTTAATATGCGGCGTATAGGGTCCATTTAACACAATAGATAACAGTCATCATTCAATTCACACAATTATCACTATCAACAATTTTAAATCTCAACTATTTAAAATTTAAATCGAAACAAAATATTCGATTGATTGAGGAGTTCTCACCTTGAGTTTGTCGAACGTTTAAATTTTAAATTAAACTGAACCGTTCGATTTAATAAAAAATTCTCGCTTGCCCGGAATAATCCTAGAATATCTCCACTGTGTAATACTCGTCGCTGCGATTCCAGCGCTTCTGGTTTCGTCAAATTCTGATCACGCATGCAAAAGATATGTTTTTTCAAAGTTTATACGATTTATATATAATAATTTACAATTTATTTTCAAATTTTAAAAGCCTATCTCATCTGGACCGTTGCTTTCAGGAGGCAAGATCATGGTCGACCATACTTTCTTCTTATCCTAGGCAAATTCATGTTCAAACTCTACCCATCGGCCGCCACTTGCTCAAATTTTCGTGACCCCATCGACGACTTTGAAGACGATCAGCTAGCGCCAATCGAACGCCTCCACCGCCATGCTCCACCACCCCAGACCCCATCGAGCTCGGATATGTATTTTAAGCGAAAAATGTGTTCGAATATCTCGCGTTCGTGCTCGAATTGATGACAGTCCGGAGCTTCATTTCCCATCATAGCCGTTCAATCGATAGATCACAACACCCTCTACAATTTTGTAGTTGCTAAATTCTTGAATTGATTTGTGGATTTGAAGAAAAATGGGGAAGAAATTCGAATCAGCCATCGATACTGTTTGAACTGGCAGCTAGGGTCTGAAACCCTAATGTCTTTGCAAATGTGAAAAGTTATGGCCTTTTATAGAAATTTTGCAAAACACTATTCAACGAAAATTTTCCGAACTCGAAACGAAGCGTGCCGGCTGACGTTTCTAAGGTTTTACATGCGTTTCGAACACAATGAAACGTGTTTCAGGAGCTAATTTGATCATATGTGTGAGTTACGGAATTAAACGATCAAATTTAAATTAAATCGATTTAAAACGATTTCGATGCGTTTTGGCTTGCCCCAGTCAAACCGTAAATCCGATTGACACGAAATTTGAAATCTTACAATAATATAACATTATGGATCCGATGAAACTAGTTTCGTCGAAATCCGACACTGATTGAAAAATGACTATTTTCAGTCGTCAATTAAATATTAAAATATTCAATTTTCACAAATTAACTTTTAAATCAATTTTAAAAGTTTACAAATATCATTTTAACTTCAATATGATTTAATATAACTTTATAAATCATTTTCCTTCATATTAAATCCAATTTCCAATTATTTACGCAATTTCATATATTAATTTGTCGATTTAATTATCCAATTAAATCTCTATATTCGAAATAAATTTATTCAACTTATTAAAAATTAACTATTGAATATTTAATTGATTTTAAATATTCGAATGATAGTTTAATTTGAAATTCAAGATATTAGAATGAATTTGATAATTAAATTATTGAATTTAATTATTGAAACTGGGTAAAAATTTGAATCTTTAGTTTTAAGCTAATTAAAAATATTTTCAAGGCTTAGAAAATTCATATTGATAATTCTGAAGGTAATAGAACTTTCAGAATTGAATTTGAAACTATTTTGTTCGGTTTTGAAATTTTATCATTTAAATCGATATTTAAAAATAGCGTTCCGGGGCACAGTCTCGGAATTCGACGAAACTAGTTCCATTGGATCCGTAATAGTGTATTATTATCGGATTTCAATTTTCATAGTGTTTGGAGTTGTTGGGTGAGCGTACGATAAGCAAATACGCTGAAATTAAATCGAAAATTTAATTTAATAACTGGTCCAAAAAGCTATCTTCTCCATACGATTGAATTTGGACTCGGAACCTTTTCCATTGTATTCGGAATAGGCGTATAACATTACGAATGCCTGGCGGCACGCCTCGATAGGAGTTCGAAATATTGAGTTGCATTTATCGAGACAATTTAAATTTAAATGATATTTTATATATAAGTTGGCTAGTCAAATTCATCCCATCAGCTTTTTCTTTCCATCAGCTGAGATTCTTTCAACATAAAAGCTTTTTGGTCTCCTCTGCTAATCAATGTAATTGTTCTGGTACACGCAAACATCATCGTGTCCCCTCTTTCCTTTTTAAAACTCACGAGCCTATCCTTTTCATTTAAAATCAAAAATCGAGAGTTCTCTTCGATTTCAAAAATCGGAAACCCTCACTAACAAAAAATAATTAATAAATGGCAGATCAATTCGAAGAAATAAATGGCCGAAGCCCTCATTTCGAATCGAAAGACCCGATCGAGTCACTCGCAATTTTAGACGCTAGGAAACCCTATCGACGATGGATTCGAACGCTTCTGCGGCATTTGATTTTTTGGTCCTTGCTGTTCGATCATTCAAGCGGCGGCTTGACTGGAAGCTCGATACGAAAGCGAGTAGAGGGGCTAGGGGTCGTTTGAAGTACAGAGAGTCGCGCGTGCGCTCGTGTAGGCGACGTTGAGCTCGCAAGTCTGTGGCGACTCGGTGGATTGTGGGAGTTCGCCGAGGCATGGGTGGTGATTCCGTGATGATGGCATCAGGGTCGGGAGTGAGGTATAACAGTTTTTATTATTTTGTTTTTATAAATTTATACATATATATATGTATATGGGTATGTGTATGTGTATGCAGAGAGGGAAAAGTGTATTCAGTAAGTTAAAGTTTTTTTAAGCAGTAGGATAACTGTAAATTCAGTTTTCAAAATATGTATATTTATTTAGGAAACCGATTAAAAATTTGATAGACTTATATATATATATATAAATCTCCATATATATTTAATATGTATAAGAGAACAATAATTAAGTATATATGTATGAGAGTTTGGAAATATAGAGATTTTAACTATGAAATTTATATAAAATTAGATGAGTGGTTCAAAATAAAATCATTAGTTAATTAAACTATTAAATGGGAATTTAATCATTCGATTTATTTCGAATATTAACAAATTGTATAAATTTTTTATACAAGGATAAAATTGCAAAGAAAACAAGCTAGAATGGATTGCAAAATAAAATTGCCAAAGGTGAAATCTTCTCACTCAAATGAAAGTTGGATTTTCAGTTATTGATTGCTGTTTGGATTGTGATAGAGAATATATAGTAGTATATAGCAATATATATATATATATATATTAGAATATGTATATATTGGAGTTGTTGATTTTCCCGCATTATATAGTGGATGAGACCCTATGCACCGCATAATAGCGGATGATATTTTATAAATCCCATATACCGCGATATTCCACCTCGAAGTGGAATTGGTATTGTGCTAACATCTGTGGATGCAGGGAAACAGGTTGGAGGGATCCAACTGGATTCCTCAAAATTTTATGAATTTGTTTCATATGTTATATGAATTTGTTTCATATGCTCTGTGATTATTTATTTATAATCTGTAAATGATTATATCTGCGATTGAATTGGTTGAAGGCTATAATTTAGACGAATGTATTTTTGGTATCGTTGGATACCAGAAATAAATAAAATTGGATTTTTGAAATTAAAGTTGAAAATTTTCAGTAAATTCTTTTTGAAAGAATTGGGTAAATTTAAAATAAGGAATTTGATCTTATCGAATTATTTCCAAAATATGGGAAATGATTTTTATAAAAGGATTTTGAAGAGTATTATTCGAAAGTTGGAAAAATTATTTAAAATGGAATTTAAAATGGTTTGGAAGAGATAAAGGAATTTATTTTAAAAAGTGATAAATTTGGTTGAAATCCAATTAATAATTGATTTGGTATTTGAAAATAGATCTTTTGGAAATCGATATGAAAATTGATTTGGTGTTGAATAAAAATGGATTTTGTGTTGAAATAAATTTGGAAATCGATTTGTAAAAGGATTGATAATTGGAAATAAAATTATAAATCGATTTGCAAATGATTTGGTATTTGGAGATAAACTTCGAAATCAATTTGTAATTGATTTGGGGTTTGAAATGAAAATTGAAATCAATTTGGAATTTGATTTGGTGTTTGAAAGTGAATAATTGGAAATCGATTTGAAAATCGTATATCAGTGAATATTTGGAAATTTAAATTCACAATGGAATTTATAAATGTGATATCCCGGGTTTTTGGGCAGTATAAATTTAATAATCTGTATTGATAATTCAATTGAATTGATAATTTTCCTTTATAATTTTAGTTTAAATTGGTAATTTAATCTTTAAAGGTTAATAAATATTTAATCTGGAAAATATTGATAAGATTTATTTTCAAAGATAATAAAGTTTTAAATCTATTTAAAATATATATATATATATATATATATATATATTTGATATTGGGAATGGAAATATCTTTTGTTTTAAATTAAAGATGAATTTTTAAATTGTAATATATATAGTATGTATATGTTATAATTTGATATTGTTTGAAATTTATTTTAATCTATTGATAATATATATATGTATGAATTGTAATTTAAAGCTTTGTTTTAAAATTTATATTTTTCAAAGGTTAGTTTAGATTAATTCAAATTTTTTTCAAAATATAAGATAATTGTTTATTTTAAATGAAATTGTTTACAAAAGATTTAAACAAGCTTTGTTTTGTCTTCTTTTAAAATACTCAAATCAAAATGGTTATAAATGTATAAAGTTAAATGTTTAAATTTTTAAAATACATGTATAAGATATATTTGAATTATAATTAGTTTTAGAATAATTTCTTTTAAAAAAATAATTTATATATACACATATGTAAATTAAGAAAATTTAAGTATGTAAGTTATATTAACATTTGAATTAAATAAAAATTTAAATTACTTAGGACATGTGTTAATATCTTAACACATGGTAATAACATTTGTAATTCATAGAAACACATATTAACATTTGTATATTCATGCAATTTAACAAGTGGCAACACTATTTTTATTTAAAAATTTAATTTATAAATTATGTAGTTTAGAGAGAAATCTGGTTTTCATTTTTAGTTCAAAATCGTTTCCTGCCTAAACTCTTTCTTCTCTTTTCTTAACTAAAACCTAAAAACAAATCAAATCTGAAACCAAAAATCTGGAAAGCAAAATTTAAAGCAAAGCAAAAATCTGGAAACCTGGAATCAAAGAAGAAATGGAATCTGGAATTCAAATATAACTTAAAGAAGATGGAGGCAAATTTAATTAGCAATTTCAAATTCTTCAATCAAACTGAAGACATGCAATTAGAGGAAATAAATCAAACAACAAAGTTTAAATTCAACCAAACAAAAGAAGTTCAAAAATCTGAACATGCAAGCCTGGAAACAGCTTCTATTCTCTGTCCTCTGTCTCAACTAAACTAGTGAGTAAATGTTTCTTTTAAAAACAGCTTTTTAAATATGTGATTATACCTAGATACTTGTGATGATTTATGTATTAATATGGTTTGCATGATTGATTTTATTTGAAATATAATTTGAACTGCTCTGTTTATATGTACATGTCTGTATATATATAGAACTGGACTCTTGTTTTTCACAGGGTCAAGATCATCTTTCAAAATAATCCTTATCTTCCTATACATCCAGATTTAGGCTAGAATTTATAAATGGAATATGATTATAATAGTGTAATACAAATTTTAAAATAGTTTCAGGTATTTTAATTTAGTAATTAATTCAAAAATGAGAAATAACAGTAAAAATCATATATAGGTCAAATTTGATTATCTTGAAATCATGTTTGAATTGTATAAACAAATTCGTATTGTAAATTTATGAATTTTGGAAATCAAATCATAATTTTTAGTTTGGTATAGATTGAGATATGCTAAGTTGAACGATTTTGGGTATTTCGTCAAATTGTGGTGATCGGCGTGATCGAATGGGATGGTGTTTGGCCTGGGGGTGGTCTGAGAGTTGGAGAGTAAGGGAAAAATGCCGATGGATTTTTCTAATGACCACAGTGGCCAGGCGGAGGAGATATAGGGTTTGGTTGCCTGTTTTTGTTGAAGTAGTTTCGGTGGGAATACGCCGCCGTGAAAATACTGGTGACAATCGCACTGGGGGGAAATCATTGCTGGGGTCGAGGCGAAGCTTCAGTTAAGTCGACATGAACTCTGGTCGTTCTGATCGTCGGCGGCGAGGTCAATTGCATCATTGTGGGTTCCAGATTTTTGATCGATAGGATCGTTTTCGATTCGTGTGACATATGGAAGATCTGGAGTTGCGTGTGGGTTCGTGAGGTTGAAGGCGATTGTCGAGGATCGTCGCGGTGACCTACGGTGGTCGGAGACGATGGTGCAAGTGCACCACGTGCACATGAACGTTTGGGTGCCTGGGATTGTTTTGGTTTGGGAAGAAGGGGGAAACTCGGGGAAACTCTCGTGTAGATTGCGTGACGACTCGAAGTATACGAGAGGGGAGAAAGACTCAGGGTTTTAGAAATGTTTGCTCGGGTTTTCTTTTGTTTAGACTCGGGTTTTGGGTTGTTTAAGTATTCCAGATTTTAGTTTAAAAGAATACTCATGTTAAGTTTTAATTTAAAGAAAACAGTGATCAGATTTTTAATGTAAGATAAATGTTGAAAGCCAGGTATTTAATAGAGGCTTGACCAAGTTAAAAATAAATATAAATAAAGTAATGTTTAACTAAGTTTAATAAAGAAATTTAATCAAGTTCAAATGTATAAGTTTTAAAGGTATATTTAAATAAATTTAAGAATTTAAAGGGATGAGGTTTTGATTAAATTTATGAAACAAGATTTATCAAGTTTTCCAAAGATTTTAAATGTTAAATTTTAATGGTTAATTTGTTTTATTTAAATAAATTATATATCTTTAACTATATATAAATTATTTCTAAATGTTTTCTAATGAAGATTAAATAATGTAATTAAGTATTTAATTAAGATAAAAGAATTTATCTTAAATTAATTAAGGTTGAAATTAATTTAAGGATTAAGGTTAATTAATAATGAGATAAATTATTTGTTAAGGTAATTAATTAAAAGAGAGTAATTAATTAAGGAAGTAATTAATTAATTAAGGGTTGATTAATTAAGATTAATTAATCAATAATAAGTGATTAAAGAGTAATTAATTAATATAATTAATTAAAGAGTTAATTAATTAAAGTAAGTAACTAAGGTGTAATTAATTAATTAATTTAAGAGAATAATTACTTTATGAAGTAATTAAGGGAAGTAATTAAGGATTAATTACTTTGATAATTAATTAGAGTTTAATTAATTAATTAATGTGATTAATTAATGAATAATAAATGAATGTGATTAATTAATAAATAATTAGTGAATAATTAATGAAGGTAATTAATAAAAGATAATTTCTTAAGTAATAGAAATTATGATTAATTATGATTAATTAATGTAGGTGGTTAATTAAAGATTAATTATTTAATTAATTAAAAGGTTAATTAATTAATGAAGTAATTAGAGGATCATTAATTAATATAAGTAATGAAATTAATCAAGGTTGATTAATGAAAGTAATTAATTATAGATAATTAATTAATGGAAGTAAATGAAGGATCATTAATTATTGTAATTTAATGATGGTAATTAAAGGTTAATTAATGTATATGGTTAAAGGATAATTACTTAAATGTAATTAAAGTGTAATTAATCAAGGAAGATTAATTAAGGAAGATCATTAAGAGATGGTTAATTAATTAATGATTAATTAAGCAAGGATAGGAATTAATCCTTAAGTAATTAATTTAATTTAAGTTGATTAAATTGATTATAATAGAGATTAATAAATGGTTGCTTATGAATGATGGTTGAGTAGAATGTCTGATTTGGTTGATATCTATTGGATGATATGCTATGATATTCTGTGAAATGATATTGGATATATCTGTGATAAATGTGTGATATTTATCTATGTTAATACTGTGTGAATTCAAGTATTGAATTGAATTGTTTAAACCTTTAAACAACTTGGCCTTAAAAGATACGTTTTGGATTTCGATGAGACCGGGATCGGGTTTCCGTATACCGGTATTCCAGGTCTGGAGACCCGAATACCACATCGATCCAAATTAACGATAGGTCGTGAATCTCAAGTGAAGATGAAGATTCAGAGTGCAAGGGTTATTGTCGTTAACTCTGAGGGTGATTCCAAAACGAGTGTAACGAGATAATGCCTTCGGTTTCGTTCGAACTCGGAACGAACTTATATGGATTGAATGCTTTCAGCACATCGTCAGGCGGACGATGAGCATTCTAAGTGATATGTTCTGATTAAAGGTAATCGTAACCTCAAGCCTCATCAACCGGGAATGGCTAAAACAGGGGAGGTGCAGCAAGGCTTCGTGGGTAGCACCCACTGAGAGCAAGATAGATCCCTGTCTAGAGGTCCCTTTTCTTTTATTCGGCTTAGTGTGTGGTTGGTCGCGCCAACTACGGGATTATCTTGTTCGGAATTATCCAGTAAGGGATGGTTCCGGCTTTGTGTTGCAGGGGAGCGGGCGTACTCCTCGGTACGGTGATCTAGGCCACGTACTGTGACGGGCGGTACCCCAGTAGCCCTGCCATTGTATGGAATCCAAACTCCAATAAGTGCCGTACGTATTAGTTGTGCCCAACTATGTTGGAATGTGAGATGTAAGCATTTCAGCTATTTCTGTATTTTACTTGAAAACCCTAGACCCTATTATAATACAATCAGATTTCCTATCAAACGTTTTAGTTAGCGTAAGGTAAAAACTTACCCATGTTTATTTGTGGGGAGTCTTACGTGATACTTTTGTTTTCAAAAGTTTTCAAAGTTAAGCAATCTAACCGTTTACTCACACCAGACCCATGTCTGACCCAAGTGTTTATTTCTGTTTTATAAACTCTTGGGTACTCAAATTTTTACGAGTAGCCAAGGGATTCAGGTTTAGCTTTGACGAATATTATGGAGGAGTAATGGAGCAGGAGGCTTCGGCGTTCGTAGATATAGTATTCCGCTGTGTTGAGATCTGTGTTAGAGTCTTGTATTGTATTGAGTTGTAATATCTAGACAGATGTTTATAACTGTCTAGTATGTGTTGTATAGTTGTGTAAACTCTGTAAATTGTTGTATACTATGTAATAGTTTATGTTATTAATATAATTTATTCGTTCCGCTGTGAGATCGTTGTTGTTGTTTCTTTCTTTCTTCTCTTCTTTTCTATTTTCTACCCCTTTCTTTCTTCATAATGATGCGACTTTCTGGGCATAGAAAGTCGGGTCGTTACATATGGTATCAGAGCATAGGTTGAGCGAATGCCTAAGCTTTTGGTTAAGTGAATATCAGAACACTAGGTTGAGTGAATACCTAGGTTCAGAAGGGTTGTTCATTAGAGATAGGATCTGTAGCAACCTGTTTGAGTGTGTATATATATACGAGAGCGCGTATTTGTTAGTTATATAAAATGATTTTATATTGTGTTAATTGATCGGTTGGGTGGTATATGGATTCTGGTCAATACGAGTAGCTAACGTTATTGATAGGGATCTCTAAACACTTGGACCAGGCCAATAGACACAATATTGTTTTAAAAAGGTAGATGAAATAATTTTACCCAGATATATTTTCTATATATAAAAAGTATCATTTTAAATGTATATGGTATTTGTAATGATTGGTTGAGATGATAATAATTTATCATCTAGGATTAGGAGTCTGAGTGTTGAGGTTGGAAGGGTATTTGTCGAGACTGTAAACCCAATATCGTCTCGAGTAAGTTGGCAGTATGGTGTAAGGATTTCTCGGATCTCTGAAGGAAATCTTTTTCAAGATTCGGAGTCCATTATTGAAGTATAAGCTTGATTGAGCTCGGGTGAGCAGATTTTCTAGAGTTGGATCTATCGGAAGTGCAGAAGCAAGTGATGATAGCTTGGCAACTTCAGGAAGGAGCAGCTGTGTGATGAGACACAATATCTATGGATGTTCCCGAAGGAGATGTTCTTTTTGGAACAAGATCAAGAAGGTATTGGAGGAACAGTTGATGTCTACCACAGGAAAGACTCGGCTGTATAGGAATTCTCTGATATCGAGTAAGAGAGTTTTGTCTATTTTAAAGTATGGGACTAAGGTCGATTAGTTGTTCTTCGGACATGGTCTCATTGTTCCCTTAAGAAGAGTAAGTTATTGGCATTTGGTTTGGAGCCGAGTTTCTTTTGGGATGTTTGCCTTCTCGGAGGTTCGTTGTGAGGTTTGTTGATGGTTTTTAGTTCGAGGAGCCTTTGGATTAGAAGCTTTTGGTTAACTGTGGTAACAGTGCAGTTCGAAGTGTTCGGTGTGTTGACAAGGAGGTCTTTGGCTTAGCAGTGTCCCAGAGATAGAATTTGGAAGCAGCAGTGTGGTTCGTTTCTTCGATGGTCCCGGAATCTTTGTGGTTCTTCTATTAGCAGTCCGGGAAGATGGTGAATGTTTTCTTGGAGGGTTAACCTTGTTTGGAAAAGCTTAAGGCTATTTTAATTGATAAAGAGAGAACAGTTTCTTTGGAATCCGAACTAGGTAGATCGCAAAAGTGACTTGCGATTAGTTTGGGAATTTATCTTGGGTAATCTTTTGCTTGAGACTGAGATTTCTCATGTGGAAGTAGGAGCCACTGGAATAGTCAGAGATTTTCCGGATGTATTCGAGGAAGTGGAAGTTTGTCTGCATCTGGATTTGAGTTCCGTATCGACTTGATTCCAAAAGCAATGCCGGTGGTTAGTCTGGTAGTAGGATGGTTCCTAGAGAGTTGGTGTAGCAGCTCAGAAATTTTTGGAAATGGATTGGTCAGTTCTAGTTTTCAAGTTTGGATTTTAGCTGATTTTGGAAGGATCATCTTGTTGATAGGATCTAGAGATCATTTTTATTCTTGGTTCAGATTTGTTTTAGGAACATCAGCGAGAGTTAAGCTGATCAGAAAGAGTTGAGATAGCTCAGGATCGTCTGGTGAGTTATGCAGATATGAGTCAGAGATTGGAATTCGGAGTTGGAAATTGGAAATTGTTTAAGTTTTCTTCGATTAATAGAACTGTAAGATTTGGTAAGTCTGGAAGCTAGCTCCGAAATATTTTGGATTTTCTTGTGTTCTCGAGAGGAGTAGTTCTTTGTCTATAGGATTGAATGGCCAGTTTGGATAGCTGGAATTCATTGTATTTCACGTATCTCTGAGGGAGTACGTGTATTATTCATCATTGGTGGTGGAATCTGCAGTTCGGATGGATTTGGAAGTTGAGCTGGACTTGAGTGTGATCTGATATTTTGTTCAGAATTGGTGAATCTAGAGATGAGAGGAGCTCTGGATTATGGTGTGTAGATTGTTTAGCTTCTGGAGAGCGAGTCTCCCAGTGATTTATACTCGGGGAAACTCGAGATAGTATTATGAAGTCTATCCTGATTTATATCAGAATAGTTAGTTAGATTAGATTGTTTGATTGGTTGCTTTGATTGTTGGAATTGGAAGATAGGTATGTGGTTGCTAAATTAAAAATCTTTGCTGGATTATTAAATTAACTTTGCTTTTAATTTCGGGGACGAAATTATTTTAAGGGGGAAGGAATGTGATATCCCGGGTTTTTGGGCAGTATAAATTTAATAATCTGTATTGATAATTCAATTGAATTGATAATTTTCCTTTATGATTTTAGTTTAAATTGGTAATTTAATTTTAAAGGTTAATAAATATTTAATCTGGAAAATATTGATAAGATTTATTTTCAAAGATAATAAAGTTTTAAATCTATTTAAAATATATATATATATATATATTTGATATTGGGAATGGAAATATCTTTTGTTTTAAATTAAAGATGAATTTTTAAATTGTAATATATATAGTATGTATATGTTATAATTTGATATTGTTTGAAATTTATTTTAATCTATTGATAATATATATATGTATGAATTGTAATTTAAAGCTTTGTTTTAAAATTTATATTTTTCAAAGGTTAGTTTAGATTAATTCAATTTTTTTTCAAAATATAAGATAATTGTTTATTTTAAATGAAATTGTTTACAAAAGATTTAAACAAGCTTTGTTTTGTCTTCTTTTAAAATACTCAAATCAAAATGGTTATAAATGTATAAAGTTAAATGTTTAAATTTTTAAAATACATGTATAAGATATATTTGAATTATAATTAGTTTTAGAATAATTTCTTTTAAAAAAATAATTTATATATACACATATGTAAATTAAGAAAATTTAAGTATGTAAGTTATATTAACATTTGAATTAAATAAAAATTTAAATTACTTAGGACATGTGTTAATATCTTAACACATGGTAATAACATTTGTAATTCATAGAAACACATATTAACATTTGTATATTCATGCAATTTAACAAGTGGCAACACTATTTTTATTTAAAAATTTAATTTATAAATTATGTAGTTTAGAGAGAAATCTGGTTTTCATTTTTAGTTCAAAATCGTTTCCTGCCTAAACTCTTTCTTCTCTTTTCTTAACTAAAACCTAAAAACAAATCAAATCTGAAACCAAAAATCTGGAAAGCAAAATTTAAAGCAAAGCAAAAATCTGGAAACCTGGAATCAAAGAAGAAATGGAATCTGGAATTCAAATATAACTTAAAGAAGATGGAGGCAAATTTAATTAGCAATTTCAAATTCTTCAATCAAACTGAAGACATGCAATTAGAGGAAATAAATCAAACAACAAAGTTTAAATTCAACCAAACAAAAGAAGTTCAAAAATCTGAACATGCAAGCCTGGAAACAGCTTCTATTCTCTGTCCTCTATCTCAACTAAACTAGTGAGTAAATGTTTCTTTTAAAAACAGCTTTTTAAATATGTGATTATACCTAGATACTTGTGATGATTTATGTATTAATATGGTTTGCATGATTGATTTTATTTGAAATATAATTTGAACTGCTCTGTTTATATGTACATGTCTGTATATATATAGAACTGGACTCTTGTTTTTCACAGGGTCAAGATCATCTTTCAAAATAATCCTTATCTTCCTATACATCCAGATTTAGGCTAGAATTTATAAATGGAATATGATTATAATAGTGTAATACAAATTTTAAAATAGTTTCAGGTATTTTAATTTAGTAATTAATTCAAAAATGAGAAATAACAGTAAAAATCATATATAGGTCAAATTTGATTATCTTGAAATCATGTTTGAATTGTATAAACAAATTCGTATTGTAAATTTATGAATTTTGGAAATCAAATCATAATTTTTAGTTTGGTATAGATTGAGATATGCTAAGTTGAACGATTTTGGGTATTTCGTCAAATTGTGGTGATCGGCGTGATCGAATGGGATGGTGTTTGGCCTGGGGGTGGTCTGAGAGTTGGAGAGTAAGGGAAAAATGCCGATGGATTTTTCTAATGACCACAGTGGCCAGGCGGAGGAGATATAGGGTTTGGTTGCCTGTTTTTGTTGAAGTAGTTTCGGTGGGAATACGCCGCCGTGAAAATACTGGTGACAATCGCACTGGGGGAAATCATTGCTGGGGTCGAGGCGAAGCTTCAGTTAAGTCGACATGAACTCTGGTCGTTCTGATCGTCGGCGGCGAGGTCAATTGCATCATTGTGGGTTCCAGATTTTTGATCGATAGGATCGTTTTCGATTCGTGTGACATATGGAAGATCTGGAGTTGCGTGTGGGTTCGTGAGGTTGAAGGCGATTGTCGAGGATCGTCGCGGTGACCTACGGTGGTCGGAGACGATGGTGCAAGTGCACCACGTGCACGTGAACGTTTGGGTGCCTGGGATTGTTTTGGTTTGGGAAGAAGGGGGAAACTCGGGGAAACTCTCGTGTAGATTGCGTGACGACTCGAAGTATACGAGAGGGGAGAAAGACTCGGGGTTTTAGAAATGTTTGCTCGGGTTTTCTTTTGTTTAGACTCGGGTTTTGGGTTGTTTAAGTATTCCAGATTTTAGTTTAAAAGAATACTCATGTTAAGTTTTAATTTAAAGAAAACAGTGATCAGATTTTTAATGTAAGATAAATGTTGAAAGCCAGGTATTTAATAGAGGCTTGACCAAGTTAAAAATAAATATAAATAAAGTAATGTTTAACTAAGTTTAATAAAGAAATTTAATCAAGTTCAAATGTATAAGTTTTAAAGGTATATTTAAATAAATTTAAGAATTTAAAGGGATGAGGTTTTGATTAAATTTATGAAACAAGATTTATCAAGTTTTCCAAAGATTTTAAATGTTAAATTTTAATGGTTAATTTGTTTTATTTAAATAAATTATATATCTTTAACTATATATAAATTATTTCTAAATGTTTTCTAATGAAGATTAAATAATGTAATTAAGTATTTAATTAAGATAAAAGAATTTATCTTAAATTAATTAAGGTTGAAATTAATTTAAGGATTAAGGTTAATTAATAATGAGATAAATTATTTGTTAAGGTAATTAATTAAAAGAGAGTAATTAATTAAGGAAGTAATTAATTAATTAAGGGTTGATTAATTAAGATTAATTAATCAATAATAAGTGATTAAAGAGTAATTAATTAATATAATTAATTAAAGAGTTAATTAATTAAAGTAAGTAACTAAGGTGTAATTAATTAATTAATTTAAGAGAATAATTACTTTATGAAGTAATTAAGGGAAGTAATTAAGGATTAATTACTTTGATAATTAATTAGAGTTTAATTAATTAATTAATGTGATTAATTAATGAATAATAAATGAATGTGATTAATTAATAAATAATTAGTGAATAATTAATGAAGGTGATTAATAAAAGATAATTTCTTAAGTAATAGAAATTATGATTAATTATGATTAATTAATGTAGGTGGTTAATTAAAGATTAATTATTTAATTAATTAAAAGGTTAATTAATTAATGAAGTAATTAGAGGATCATTAATTAATATAAGTAATGAAATTAATCAAGGTTGATTAATGAAAGTAATTAATTATAGATAATTAATTAATGGAAGTAAATGAAGGATCATTAATTATTGTAATTTAATGATGGTAATTAAAGGTTAATTACTGTATATGGTTAAAGGATAATTACTTAAATGTAATTAAAGTGTAATTAATCAAGGAAGATTAATTAAGGAAGATCATTAAGAGATGGTTAATTAATTAATGATTAATTAAGCAAGGATAGGAATTAATCCTTAAGTAATTAATTTAATTTAAGTTGATTAAATTGATTATAATAGAGATTAATAAATGGTTGCTTATGAATGATGGTTGAGTATAATGTCTGATTTGGTTGATATCTATTGGATGATATGCTATGATATTCTGTGAAATGATATTGGATATATCTGTGATAAATGTGTGATATTTATCTATGTTAATACTGTGTGAATTCAAGTATTGAATTGAATTGTTTAAACCTTTAAACAACTTGGCCTTAAAAGATACGTTTTGGATTTCGATGAGACCGGGATCGGGTTTCCGTATACCGGTATTCCAGGTCCGGAGACCCGAATACCACATCGATCCAAATTAACGATAGGTCGTGAATCTCAAGTGAAGATGAAGATTCAGAGTGCAAGGGTAATTGTCGTTAACTCTGAGGGTGATTCCAAAACGAGTGTAACGAGATAATGCCTTCGGTTTCGTTCGAACCCGGAACGAACTTATATGGATTGAATGCTTTCAGCACATCGTCAGGCGGACGATGAGCATTCTAAGTGATATGTTCTGATTAAAGGTAATCGTAACCTCAAGCCTCATCAACCGGGAATGGCTAAAACAGGGGAGGTGCAGCAAGGCTTCGTGGGTAGCACCCACTGAGAGCAAGATAGATCCCTGTCTAGAGGTCCCTTTTCTTTTATTCGGCTTAGTGTGTGGTTGGTCGCGCCAACTACGGGATTATCTTGTTCGGAATTATCCAGTAAGGGATGGTTCCGGCTTTGTGTTGCAAGGGAGCGGGCGTACTCCTCGGTACGGTGATCTAGGCCACGTACTGTGACGGGCGGTACCCCAGTAGCCCTGCCATTGTATGGAATCCAAACTCCAATAAGTGCCGTACGTATTAGTTGTGCCCAACTATGTTGGAATGTGAGATGTAAGCATTTCAGCTATTTCTGTATTTTACTTGAAAACCCTAGACCCTATTATAATACAATCAGATTTCCTATCAAACGTTTTAGTTAGCGTAAGGTAAAAACTTACCCATGTTTATTTGTGGGGAGTCTTACGTGATACTTTTGTTTTCAAAAGTTTTCAAAGTTAAGCAATCTAACCGTTTACTCACACCAGACCCATGTCTGACCCAAGTGTTTATTTCTGTTTTATAAACTCTTGGGTACTCAAATTTTTACGAGTAGCCAAGGGATTCAGGTTTAGCTTTGACGAATATTCTGGAGGAGTAATGGAGCAGGAGGCTTCGGCGTTCGTAGATATAGTATTCCGCTGTGTTGAGATCTGTGTTAGAGTCTTGTATTGTATTGAGTTGTAATATCTAGACAGATGTTTATAACTGTCTAGTATGTGTTGTATAGTTGTGTAAACTCTGTAAATTGTTGTATACTATGTAATAGTTTATGTTATTAATATAATTTATTCGTTCCGCTGTGAGATCGTTGTTGTTGTTTCTTTCTTTCTTCTCTTCTTTTCTATTTTCTACCCCTTTCTTTCTTCATAATGATGCGACTTTCTGGGCATAGAAAGTCGGGTCGTTACAATAAAGGAAGGGGAAATTTGTTTTAAAAATAAACATTGATTTATTTTTAAAGTGTGGAAAACGTTATTTGAAATTTGTTTTCAAAGTGATGAAGTGTGGAAATAAATTTACAGATTTGAGATGTAAATTTGAAATAAATCGATAAGGATTTATTTAATTGGTTTAAATGAAAGTGATTTGAAATTTGTTTTCATATGATTGAAGTGGTAAACCATATCTCACGAAGATATTTTGAAAATAAATAATTTGGGAAAAATTATTTAAATCGGATGATTGTTGTGAATGTTGTTTGATAGTTAAATAACCGACTATTAATATTTGCCTTTGAAATGGCACATGATTTGTTTTTAAAACAAACGCTCATTATTCGGTTAAGCCGGGAGAGGACTTTATGTCATATAACCCATTCCGAATAGTGATACGTCGTGAATGGATATCATTTGAAGACCGGTGTGAAGACCGGGTATTTGCGAAAATGAAAGGACAACCTGTCGAATGTGTCTGCACCGAGTTGATCCGGTATAGAGATTTATATCACTCTTCTTGTGATGGGAAGTCCGGACGTGATTAGTGTATACCCGGATTGCAAGGGCTTCTTTGGAAGTGCCTGCGGTTCTATTCGATCCCGGAACGGACTTGTATGGATGTGTGTCTGACGTTACACTTTGAGATGTAAAGCTGGTTTCTATCAAATACATTTTTGTTGGTGGCGGAGAATTTATTCTCTTAGCTTAACACCCTTCTCTAAGGCGTACGAGCTCAGAGGTTATGTAGTTGATGGTTACTAGTGATACATTCCCAATTTGGTAATGTGGCATACGAAGTGCTGTTGATCATTTGTTGATCAAAGCGTGACTTTGTGAAAAAGCGTGGCTTTGTGATAAAGCGTGGCTTTGTGAAAAAGCGTGGCTTTGTGAAAAAGCGTGGCTTTGTGGACGAGACTTCGTCGAGCCTCATAACCCGGTAATGGTCGAAACAGGAATGTTGCGGCAAGGTTTTTATGGGTCGCGCCCCTAGGGTATGCCATTTCCTTCTGGATAAAAGGTCATATCATGGTATGGAGCCCAGATATTTTACCTATGTTGATGCTGCAAATTTATTATACTTTGTGGTTGTTGCTTTGTGATTGAATATCCTCGGATAAAGGTCGGTAACGACCGGGGATGGCATAGCTCGTGTGTTAGTTACCTAGTTACAGCTTGGTTAAAGCATGAGGTAGCGTCGGCCTTGTGTTTGCAGAGATTCGGTTAGGTTCTCGGGGCGTCTTTCCAGAGGCGTTTCCATTTCGGTGTAAGGAAGTTCCTTTGCCTGACCATTTGTTGGAAATCCAAAGAAACAATACGCGCCCTGTATGGTTTTAGTTGTATTACCTGCTATGGAATGTGGCGGTAACCTGCTGTTGAACATAGTAGCTATAGTAGGCATACAATAATGGTTGTATGTTGGCTAAGATTAATATTATACTTTCGAAATGTTTTCCACACTAGACATTAATAATAATATCAACTGATTTTGCGTAGTAAGCATTTTTGACTATCATAAGGGAATATCTCCTCCAATTCTACGTTTGCATTGTGTGTGTGGCAGGAGGACTTATGGTAGTTTCATTTTCCAAAAGCATTGCGAATTTGTTTTATTTTCTCTGTGAAAATAATTGTTTTACGATCTCACACCAGTCACCATGTGTAACAACCCGACTTTTTCTCCACAGAAAGTCGCATCGTTAATTAAGAAAGAAAGGGATAGAAGAAGAAAAGAAAAGAAGAAAGAACAACAACAATATCAGAATCTCACAGCGGAACGAAAAATATATTATATCACATAAGATATTACATAGTATCATATACATCAGAGTACACAATTTATACATCACAGAATAGACAGTTATAAACTTCTGTCTATTATACAACACAAGTACATCAGTACTATACAGACTACTACAAACACAGCGGAAACTCTATATATCTACACGCTGAAGCCTCCTGCTCCTCAGCTCCTCCAGTATTCGTCAAGATTAACCTGAATCCCTCGACTACTCAATACAATATTGAGTACCCAAGAGTTTAATAAAACAGAAAATAAACACTTGGGTCAGACATGGGTCTGGTGTGAGTAAATGGGTTAAAATTGTTTAACTTCAAAACCTTTTGAAGACAAAGGTATCACGTAAGACTTCCCACACATAAACATGGAAAAGTTTTTACCTTACGCTAACCAAAACATTTGATAGGAAATCCAGTTATATTATAATAGGGTCTAGGGTTTTCAAGTAAAATACAGAAATAGCTGAAATGCTTACATCTCACATTCCAACATAGTTGGGCACAACTAATACGTACGGCACTTATTGGAGTTTGGATTCCATACAATGGCAGGGCTACTGGGGTACCGCCCGTCACAGTACGTGGCCTAGATCACCGTACCGAGGAGTACGCCCGCTCCCCTGCAACACAAAGCCGGAACCATCCCTTACTGGATAATTTCGAACAAGATAATCCCGTAGTTGGCGCGACCAACTACACACTAAGCCGAATAAAAGAAAAGGGACCTCTAGACAGGGATCTATCTTGCTCTCAGTGGGTGCTACCCACGAAGCCTTGCTGCACCTCCCCTGTTTTAGCCATTCCCGGTTGATGAGGCTTGAGGTTACGATTACCTTTAATCAGAACATATCACTTAGAATGCTCATCGTCCGCCTGACGATGTGCTGAAAGCATTCAATCCATACAAGTTCGTTCCGGGTTCGAACGAAACCGAAGGCATTATCTCGTTACACTCGTTTTGGAATCACCCTCAGAGTTAACGACAATAACCCTTGCACTCTGAATCTTCATCTTCACTTGATTCACGACCTATCGTTAATTTGGATCGATGTGGTATTCGGGTCTCCAGACCTGGAAATCCGGTATACGGAAACCCGATCCCGGTCTCATCGAAATCCAAAACGTATCTTTTAAGGCCAAGTTGTTTAAAGGTTTAAACATTTAAACTTATTCAGGATGATATAAACAGATAGATAAATCATATTATCACAATTGATAATTCATATCAACATTCATCTCACAAAGCAGCATATATCATATATATATCAGAGATATTCAAATCATCCAATATCAACCAATCACCCAATATCAAACATCCAGTATTAATCAATTATCTAAACAGAATTGATTAACTCTAATCAATTTAATTAACCTTTAATTAAATTAATTACTATTCTTTAATTACTTGGATTATCATAATCCTGTTCACTATCATTAATTAATTACAACTTAATTAATTAAACATCTTAATGATCTTCCTTAATTAATCTTCCCTGATTAATTATACTTTAATTACATTCAAGTAATTATCCTTAACCATATACAGTAATTAACCTTTAATTACTAACATTAATTACAATAATTAATGAACCTTCATTAATTAATTAATTATAATTAATTATATTAATCCTCAATTAATTACAATTAATTAATCATACTTAAATTAATTACTTTCATTAATCAACCTTGATTAATTCATTAATTAAATAATCCTTATTAATTAATTAACCTTTTAATTAATTAAATAATTAATTTTAATCAACCACTTCATTTATTAGTCTTAATTAATCATAAACAGTAATTAACAATTTGTAATTACTTATCTTAATTAATTACTTTTAATTAATTATATTAACCTTTATTAATTAATCTAATTAATTAATCTTTAATTACTTCATTAAGTAATTTTTAATCAATTTAATTTAACAAATAATCCCTAATTAATTACTTTTAAATTAATTACACTTAGTAACTAATCTTAAATTAAACACATTTAATTGATCACATTAATTAATTAACTAAATTAATTAAGTAATTAACTTTTAATTACTTACATAAGTAATTATCTTCTAATTACTTCCATTAATAATCTTGATTACTTTCTTAATTAATTACTTAACAAATAATTAATTCCATCATTAAATAATTCTTAATTAATTACTTCATAATTAATTAACTCAAAAACAATTATATTAATTAATTCCTTAATTGATAACATTAAGTGATTACCCGTTAATCACCTCAGCTAATTACTCCCATGAGTAATTTTCCATTAATTACTTCCATAAGTAATTACATCCAATAATTAACCATTAATTACTTCATTAAGTAATTATGCTTAATTAATCCATAATTAAGTGATTATTTAAAATTAAATAAACAATTAACTAATTATTTAAAATTAATTAAATAATTAATTGATTAACTTCTTATACTTCAAAATCCTTAATTAATTAAGAAAATCATTTATCTTAATTAATCTTTACTTATTAACAAATCATATAATCGAGTATTCTTAAGTCCATATCAAAATAATTCAACCTTAATCATCATCACAATTTAATTATTTGAATTAATCAAATCTTTAAAGACAAATTTTCTATTTGGTTTTCAAAATTTTAACATTAACCTTATTTGGAAATAATGCATTTAGAAATCAATTTAAAATTTTAAAACAATTTAAACCTCTAACTAAATCTTTCAATCTTTGAAAATTGTTTAATAATTTTAATACATAATCAATTTAAAAGCCACTTATCCTACCTTCACAACTTATCTATTTATATATTATAAAGCTTGTTAATCATACATCCTTGGAACAATTTCTTTCATTACTGACAAACTCGACTTATCTTGATTTAAAAACTTTGAAAACTTGATTCTTTACAAAACTATTTCATACATCAGAATACTCGAGATACACTCATCCTTTTCTCGAACCAACACAGTACTTCGCAATCGTTCCCTACTCGAGTCTACCACGCAAAAACTTCGAGCCCGCTTCACTTCTTCCCCGAATCACTCGCGAGGAATTCACGAACATCTCTGCTTCGAGTCGACTAACAAACTTCACGAGACTTCCCCGAGTCGCCTTCGTCTTTCCCAACACGATCGTACCCAAATACGAGCAAACGTGTACGTGCACGTGCACGTCGCTTCCACCCTCCTCCGATCATCTTTTCGATCGTCGACCAATCACACAAGGCCTCGACAACCCTTACACCAACCCAGAATCAAATCTTCATCATCGAAATGAAAACGAGCTTCCTCGTTCAAAAATCTGGAACCCATCTGATCGGAAAATCACCAACCACCAACGTCTCCGACCACTAGATCATCTGCCGTCCTACCCAAAGCTACGCCTCACTCTGACGAGCCACTTCACCACCTCGCGATCGAGTCCGGTCCCATATCAACGACGAACGAATCTCGGCAACTTCGATAGAAAAACCCAATGCTAAACCCTAATTCCAACAAATTCGAACAGTTCGCTCAATAGAAAAATTCTACTGCATTTTTCCTCTAATCTACCATCCACAATCAAGCTTCGATCCAAATATCAAAAAAAATTATAGCGTGGATAATCAGCAATCCACAAAAGACCCAATTTCGAACAAACTTCAAATTCAAACGAAATACCCAACTAAAAATTTCAAATTGCATATCTAAATTCATGATTTCCTATCATGGTTACATGCATGTAGTTCAAATTAGAAATTAAGATAGTTGGTTTTTAACAAAAATTCCAGTTCCTCTGTAAAATTTTAATTTAAACATGATTCAGGGTATTTAAAATTCCTGGAATGATTTAAAAACCTTCATCATATAATTACAAACAGTTTTCATTTATATAGCAATATCTAATTTTAATTTGGTTGAGAGATTTTTGAATTTCTTATGAAATCAGTTCAACTATAAAAGAACAGAGAACAACATCAATATACACAGACCCCTCTATAAATATATACATGCATACATTCATATCAGATCTATATAACAATTTAATTTATCACAGAAGTCAATCATCATCAGGTTAAACTGTTTTTAAAATAAATATTTACTCACCTATAAACAGAGCAGAGAACAGGGCAGAGCATGTTCCAGGCTTTGAAATTTGATTTGTGAAAACTTTAAATTTGCTTTTGAATTTCTCTTTGTTGTAATATTGAGTTGATCCTACTGCATGCTTACAAATTGTTGAACTTGCTGTTGATTTGAATGCCTGCTGTTTGATTCTTGTTCAGGTTGAATTAGTTGAAGAAATTGAATGTTGTTGCTTGATCTCAGGCTTTCATTACTTGCTGTTTGATTTTTTTTTTTTTTTTGAATTTAGAAAAGATGGAGAAAAAGAAGATGGAGGAAGAAGATTTGAACTGAAATAAACTTTGAACGGGAAAAGAAAATAACCAGGTTTCTCTTTTTACCACTACATAATTTATAAACTTAAATTGATAAAGAAAAGAGTTGCCACTTGTATTTTTTTTAAAACATACATGTGTCCTTTATCACTTAATTACCCTACACTTGTTACTACCAAGTGTTAATGTATTTACACATGTCCTTTTTAATATATTAAATAAAATTTTTATTTAATTTAAATGTTAATATAAAGCCTTTATACTTAATTTACTAAATAAATAAACACTTATCTTAGTATATGTGTATATATATATAAATTACTTTAGAGAAAATATTATAAAACCAATTATAATACGAATAAATTCTTATACATGTATTTTTATAGCCTTTTAAATTTAAACACTTTAAAGAATACAAAATAAAACTTTATTTAAACTATCATATTTTTAAAATAAACAATTCCCTTATATTTTAAAACAATTGAATTAAACTTAAATTATCCTTTGAAAAATATTAATTTTAAAACAAAGCTTTAAATTACAATTCATGCATATATAAATTATCAATAATTTAAATTAAATTCAAAACAATCCAAATTATAACATATACATATATTACAATTTGAAAATTCAACTTTAATTTAAAATAAAAGATATTTCCATTCACAATATATATCAAATATATATATTATAAATAGAATAAAATTTTATTAGCTTTAACAAACAAATCTTATCAATATTGTCAGATTAAGTATTTATTATCTTTTAAAAGATTAAATTACCAATTTTAAATTAAAATTATATAGGATAATTATCAATCCAATTTAATTATTAATAAAGATTATTAAATTTAAATTGCCTAAAAACCCGGGATATCACATTCCTTCCCCCTTAAAATAATTTCGTCCCCGAAATTAAAAGCAAAGATAATTTAATAATCCAGCAAAGATTTCAATCTCAAATAGCAAATCATACCTATCATCCAGTTACTAACAACCAAGCAACCAATTCATCCAATCAAACAATTCTAATTATCAAAACAAAATTCTGAATACAATCTCCTCGAGTTTCCCCAAGTATAAATATACCGGGATACTCACTCTACAAAATCCAAACAATCAACAATACTAAGCTATAGAGTTCTTACTCATCTAGATCTATAGAACTAAACAAGATATCAGACTACAGACGAGTCTGACTCAACAACTAAATCTTCCAGAACTGCTGGTTCCAAAACCAGAGATAGATCAAACACGTACTCCCTCAGAGATACGTAAAATACATTGACTTCCAGTTATCCAAACTGACAATTCAATCCAGTAGACCAAGCTCTTATCCAAATCAGAACACAGAAGAGATCCAAAATATCTCGGAGCTGACTTCCCAGACTTACCCAATCTTATAGCTCCTTTGATCGGAGAAAACTTATTCAAAATCAAATCTCCGTCTTCAAAATCCAAATTCCTCCGTCTCTTATCCACAAATTCTTCTGACGATCCTGGCTGCCTACAACCTTCTGATCAGTTCAACCTTCGCTGATGCCTCTAGAAACAAACTGGATAACAAACAACCCAACAGAATGATCTCCTCAAGATTAACCAACAATCAAGAACACTGATTCTACTCCTCAAACAACAGAAGATTAAACTTACTCCTTTAATCCAGAAAGGATAAACAGGAGCACTCGCCAAAACTGCTTCCTCTGCACAACTCTGATCTGGAGCAGAAGAAAATGCTGATGAAGAACACGAGCACAGACTGGACAACACATCTCCCAGAAAATCTCAAATAACCCAAGAAAATACTCAGACTATCGCAAGTCACTTTTGCGATCAACCCATCCTAATTCCAAAGAAAATTGTTCTCTCTTTACCAATCAGAACAGCTTATACTTATCTATCCTATCTATCGAAGAAATGGATCCACTCTGTTGCTTCTGAACTCCACCTCCAGAAAAACTGCTAAGCCGGAAGAACTTCCTGCTAATGCACAGAATACTCCGAACTGTACTGCTGCCACCGATGCCAAAGATTTCCTAACCAAAGCTCTTCGAGAAACTCGGACCCAAACCAACACAAACACCATGTTGAACTTAACCACAACACCGAAGCAGACACACTTCATTAACTTGTTCCAAAGAAAACATCTTCGGGAACATCCATAGTCACTGCATCTCATCACACAGCTACTATTACCTGAGATACCATCACTCGCTTCTGTTCTCCGACAGATCCAACTCTACTCATCCAACTTCAAAGATAAACTCCGAACCTTAACAGGTTTCCTTCATAGATTGTGAAATCCTTACACAACTGTAAAGTTCACTCGAGACGGTATTAGGTTTACAGTCTCGACAGATATACTTCCAATCTCAACAATCAAATTCCAACCATTGATAGTCGTGTTACACACACTACCCCCTTATCTACCTTTATAACTTATATTGGAAAACCCGAACAGGTAACCCAACGAATAGGTAGAAATACATAAATATATATATTTAAAATGATACTTTTTATATAGAAATTATTTCTAGGTAGAATTATTTCATCTACCTCTTTAAAACAATATTGTGTCCGTTGGCCTGGTTCAAGTGTTTAGAGATCCCTATCAATAACGTTAGCTACTCGTATTGACCAGAATCCATATACCACTCAACCGATCAATTAACACAATATAAAATCATTTTTATATAACTAACAATTACGCGCTCTCAAGATAGACACCACTTCAGAGCCTAGGTATTCACTCAACCTACTGCTCTGATACCAAATGTAACAACCCGACTTTTTCTCCACAGAAAGTCGCATCGTTAATTAAGAAAGAAAGGGATAGAAGAAGAAAAGAAAAGAAGAAAGAACAACAACAATATCAGAATCTCACAGCGGAACGAAAAATATATTATATCACATAAGATATTACATAGTATCATATACATCAGAGTACACAATTTATACATCACAGAATAGACAGTTATAAACTTCTGTCTATTATACAACACAAGTACATCAGTACTATACAGACTACTACAAACACAGCGAAAACTCTATATATCTACACGCTGAAGCCTCCTGCTCCTCAGCTCCTCCAGTATTCGTCAAGATTAACCTGAATCCCTCGACTACTCAATACAATATTGAGTACCCAAGAGTTTAATAAAACAGAAAATAAACACTTGGGTCAGACATGGGTCTGGTGTGAGTAAACGGGTTAAAATTGTTTAACTTCAAAACCTTTTGAAAACAAAGGTATCACGTAAGACTTCCCACACATAAACATGGAAAAGTTTTTACCTTACGCTAACCAAAACATTTGATAGGAAATCCAGTTATATTATAATAGGGTCTAGGGTTTTCAAGTAAAATACAGAAATAGCTGAAATGCTTACATCTCACATTCCAACATAGTTGGGCACAACTAATACGTACGGCACTTATTGGAGTTTGGATTCCATACAATGGCAGGGCTACTGGGGTACCGCCCGTCACAGTACGTGGCCTAGATCACCGTACCGAGGAGTACGCCCGCTCCCCTGCAACACAAAGCCGGAACCATCCCTTACTGGATAATTCCGAACAAGATAATCCCGTAGTTGGCGCGACCAACTACACACTAAGCCGAATAAAAGAAAAGGGACCTCTAGACAGGGATCTATCTTGCTCTCAGTGGGTGCTACCCACGAAGCCTTGCTGCACCTCCCCTGTTTTAGCCATTCCCGGTTGATGAGGCTTGAGGTTACGATTACCTTTAATCAGAACATATCACTTAGAATGCTCATCGTCCGCCTGACGATGTGCTGAAATCATTCAATCCATACAAGTTCGTTCCGGGTTCGAACGAAACCGAAGGCATTATCTCGTTACACTCGTTTTGGAATCACCCTCAGAGTTAACGACAATAACCCTTGCACTCTGAATCTTCATCTTCACTTGATTCACGACCTATCGTTAATTTGGATCGATGTGGTATTCGGGTCTCCAGACCTGGAAATCCGGTATACGGAAACCCGATCCCGGTCTCATCGAAATCCAAAACGTATCTTTTAAGGCCAAGTTGTTTAAAGGTTTAAACATTTAAACTTATTCAGGATGATATAAACAGATAGATAAATCATATTATCACAATTGATAATTCATATCAACATTCATCTCACAAAGCAGCATATATCATATATATATCAGAGATATTCAAATCATCCAATATCAACCAATCACCCAATATCAAACATCCAGTATTAATCAATTATCTAAATAGAATTGATTAACTCTAATCAATTTAATTAACCTTTAATTAAATTAATTACTATTCTTTAATTACTTGGATTATCATAATCCTGTTCACTATCATTAATTAATTACAACTTAATTAATTAAACATCTTAATGATCTTCCTTAATTAATCTTCCCTGATTAATTATACTTTAATTACATTCAAGTAATTATCCTTAACCATATACAGTAATTAACCTTTAATTACTAACATTAATTACAATAATTAATGAACCTTCATTAATTAATTAATTATAATTAATTATATTAATCCTCAATTAATTACAATTAATTAATCATACTTAAATTAATTACTTTCATTAATCAACCTTGATTAATTCATTAATTAAATAATCCTTATTAATTAATTAACCTTTTAATTAATTAAATAATTAATTTTAATCAACCACTTCATTTATTAGTCTTAATTAATCATAAACAGTAATTAACAATTTGTAATTACTTATCTTAATTAATTACTTTTAATTAATTATATTAACCTTTATTAATTAATCTAATTAATTAATCTTTAATTACTTCATTAAGTAATTTTTAATCAATTTAATTTAACAAATAATCCCTAATTAATTACTTTTAAATTAATTACACTTAGTAACTAATCTTAAATTAAACACATTTAATTGATCACATTAATTAATTAACTAAATTAATTAAGTAATTAACTTTTAATTACTTACATAAGTAATTATCTTCTAATTACTTCCATTAATAATCTTGATTACTTTCTTAATTAATTACTTAACAAATAATTAATTCCATCATTAAATAATTCTTAATTAATTACTTCATAATTAATTAACTCAAAAACAATTATATTAATTAATTCCTTAATTGATAACATTAAGTGATTACCCATTAATCACCTCAGCTAATTACTCCCATGAGTAATTTTCCATTAATTACTTCCATAAGTAATTACATCCAATAATTAACCATTAATTACTTCATTAAGTAATTATGCTTAATTAATCCATAATTAAGTGATTATTTAAAATTAAATAAACAATTAACTAATTATTTAAAATTAATTAAATAATTAATTGATTAACTTCTTATACTTCAAAATCCTTAATTAATTAAGAAAATCATTTATCTTAATTAATCTTTACTTATTAACAAATCATATAATCGAGTATTCTTAAGTCCATATCAAAATAATTCAACCTTAATCATCATCACAATTTAATTATTTGAATTAATCAAATTTTTAAAGACAAATTTTCTATTTGGTTTTCAAAATTTTAACATTAACCTTATTTGGAAATAATGCATTTAGAAATCAATTTAAAATTTTAAAACAATTTAAACCTCTAACTAAATCTTTCAATCTTTGAAAATTGTTTAATAATTTTAATACATAATCAATTTAAAAGCCACTTATCCTACCTTCACAACTTATCTATTTATATATTATAAAGCTTGTTAATCATACATCCTTGGAACAATTTCTTTCATTACTGACAAACTCGACTTATCTTGATTTAAAAACTTTGAAAACTTGATTCTTTACAAAACTATTTCATACATCAGAATACTCGAGATACACTCATCCTTTTCTCGAACCAACACAGTACTTCGCAATCGTTCCCTACTCGAGTCTACCACGCAAAAACTTCGAGCCCGCTTCACTTCTTCCCCGAATCACTCGCGAGGAATTCACGAACATCTCTGCTTCGAGTCGACTAACAAACTTCACGAGACTTCCCCGAGTCGCCTTCGTCTTTCCCAACACGATCGTACCCAAATACGAGCAAACGTGTACGTGCACGTGCACGTCGCTTCCACCCTCCTCCGATCATCTTTTCGATCGTCGACTAATCACACAAGGCCTCGACAACCCTTACACCAACCCAGAATCAAATCTTCATCATCGAAATGAAAACGAGCTTCCTCGTTCAAAAATCTGGAACCCATCTGATCGGAAAATCACCAACCACCAACGTCTCCGACCACTAGATCATCTGCCGTCCTACCCAAAGCTACGCCTCACTCTGACGAGCCACTTCACCACCTCGCGATCGAGTCCGGTCCCATATCAACGACGAACGAATCTCGGCAACTTCGATAGAAAAACCCAATGCTAAACCCTAATTCCAACAAATTCGTACAGTTCGCTCAATAGAAAAATTCTACTGCATTTTTCCTCTAATCTACCATCCACAATCAAGCTTCGATCCAAATATCAAAACAATTTATAGCGTGGATAATCAGCAATCCACAAAAGACCCAATTTCGAACAAACTTCAAATTCAAACGAAATACCCAACTAAAAATTTCAAATTGCATATCTAAATTCATGATTTCCTATCATGGTTACATGCATGTAGTTCAAATTAGAAATTAAGATAGTTGGTTTTTAACAAAAATTCCAGTTCCTCTGTAAAATTTTAATTTAAACATGATTCAGGGTATTTAAAATTCCTGGAATGATTTAAAAACCTTCATCATATAATTACGAACAGTTTTCATTTATATAGCAATATCTAATTTTAATTTGGTTGAGAGATTTTTGAATTACTTATGAAATCAGTTCAACTATAAAAGAACAGAGAACAACATCAATATACACAGACCCCTCTATAAATATATACATGCATACATTCATATCAGATCTATATAACAATTTAATTTATCACAGAAGTCAATCATCATCAGGTTAAACTGTTTTTAAAATAAATATTTACTCACCTATAAACAGAGCAGAGAACAGGGCAGAGCATGTTCCAGGCTTTGAAATTTGATTTGTGAAAACTTTAAATTTGCTTTTGAATTTCTCTTTGTTGTAATATTGAGTTGATCCTACTGCATGCTTACAAATTGTTGAACTTGCAGTTGATTTGAATGCCTGCTGATTGATTCTTGTTCAGGTTGAATTAGTTGAAGAAATTGAATGTTGTTGCTTGATCTCAGGCTTTCATTACTTGCTGTTTGATTTTTTTTTTTTTTTTTTGAATTTAGAAAAGATGGAGAAAAAGAAGATGGAGGAAGAAGATTTGAACTGAAATAAACTTTGAACGGGAAAAGAAAATAACCAGGTTTCTCTTTTTACCACTACATAATTTATAAACTTAAATTGATAAAGAAAAGAGTTGCCACTTGTATTTTTTTTAAAACATACATGTGTCCTTTATCACTTAATTACCCTACACTTGTTACTACCAAGTGTTAATGTATTTACACATGTCCTTTTTAATATATTAAATAAAATTTTTATTTAATTTAAATGTTAATATAAAGCCTTTATACTTAATTTACTAAATAAATAAACACTTATCTTAGTATATGTGTATATATATATAAATTACTTTAGAGAAAATATTATAAAACCAATTATAATACGAATAAATTCTTATACATGTATTTTTATAGCCTTTTAAATTTAAACACTTTAAAGAATACAAAATAAAACTTTATTTAAACTATCATATTTTTAAAATAAACAATTCCCTTATATTTTAAAACAATTGAATTAAACTTAAATTATCCTTTGAAAAATATTAATTTTAAAACAAAGCTTTAAATTACAATTCATGCATATATAAATTATCAATAATTTAAATTAAATTCAAAACAATCCAAATTATAACATATACATATATTACAATTTGAAAATTCAACTTTAATTTAAAATAAAAGATATTTCCATTCACAATATATATCAAATATATATATTATAAATAGAATAAAATTTTATTAGCTTTAACAAACAAATCTTATCAATATTGTCAGATTAAGTATTTATTATCTTTTAAAAGATTAAATTACCAATTTTAAATTAAAATTATATAGGATAATTATCAATCCAATTTAATTATTAATAAAGATTATTAAATTTAAATTGCCTAAAAACCCGGGATATCACACCATGACTTACTCGTAGTTTATTGTTCCCGTTCTAAACTCTTGGTGCCCATAATTTTCCACATGGGTAGCTTAGAGTTATGTTATCAGGATATTTTGGAACTTTGGAGATGAGCTAGATGGCGAGACGTACTACCGTACTTGTTTATTTATTCCGATGTGTATTCTGTATGGGGACAAGTTTATATTACTTTCCATTGTTGTGTTGAGTTGTATATTGACTCTGATTGATGTATGTATAAACTGATATAGTTCTTTGTTTAAAAGACTAGTGATTATCTATTATATATTGTTCCGCTGCGAATGTGAGATTCTGATATTGATTATGTTTCTGTGTTTTTCTGTTCTCTTTCTTCTATCTTCTTCTACCTCTTCTTTTTCTCCATAACAATTCTGTTTTTCGGCATTCGATTGCTCGGCAGTTGATACAGTGGACGTATTAATGTCGATTTTCGAGCGTCGAAAAATCGCAACCGTTACATTTGGTATCAGAGCATATGGTTAAGCAATAACCTTGGCTCTGTTGGGAATTACTCATTAGAGATAGAGTCAGTAGTACTCTATAATGAGTTGAGTGTAATAATAGATATGAGCGCGTATTTATTAGTGAATATAAAAATGTTTTATATTGTGTTTGCTTATCCGTTGAGCTGTTTATGAATTCTAGTCAATATGTGGGAGCTATATTATCGATAGGGGTTTCTAAACTCTTAAACGAGGCAAGTCGGCATAGTATCATTTTAAATTGGGTAAATGAAATAATTTTACCTCGATTATATTTTGTATATAAAAGAAATAATTTTTCAGAAATTATTAAAGTGTATATAAATTGATTGTTTGGTTGTTGAAAATGTGAATATATAAGTTAATAAAAGTTGTTTGAATAATCTAAATAAAAACAACAATTGTAAAAGAATGAAGCATATAAGCAAATGAATTATTAAGTATGGAATTATAATTAATATGATTTACAATTGTGAAATAATCTTGTATAAGTGAAGTTAAATTGTGAAATTATATAAAAATAGATTTATCAATGTGATTTATAAATAAAAGGGAAATTTTTGAAAGAATTTAAGCACTGAATTCACTACTGTTACTGGGAAATAATAAGGGTGATAACTGCAGCATCATCAATATCATTTTCAAGTTTCCGTGTGATGAATTTGCTACCATAGTAAATTGGAAATTGAAGTTTTGTTGTGATAAACAAAATTTAAATTAAAATCCAAATTGAAATTGATGAATATAAGTGAAACGAGTTTTGAACTTATAATATGATTTGGAAAGTTGAATATTAAGTTGTATAACTTATAAAATGAGTGAATGTAAGCAAAACCAATTGTAAAAGAAATGGTTAAACAAGTTCTGTTAAGCAAACTTGAGTAATGTAGAATGAAGTTGATTTTGATATCAAAGTAAATTAATAAAGTGAATTAAATGGATTTGAGCTTGAGTTATATAAAGGAAATTCAACTCTATCTGTTAAATGGATTAGCAATTGAATTGAACTAATGTTAATCAATCGAATGTAAGTAAATTGATAAAGAATAATGAATGTAAGTGTTAATTCATTAAAAGCTAATAAATTGGAAATTGAATGGAAGTCAATTTAATATTAAACCAATTGGAATTAAAAGTGTTGAACCAAATTGAAGGTAAACTGAATGAATTTGGTTGTGTTGAATATACATTGGTTGTTATACGGTTGTTGGTTGGTTGTATATAGTATAATTCATTAAGTGTTAATGAAATTGAATTGATAAAAATTGAAAGCTATGTAAATTGATTTGAATTGAATGTGAACTCATATGAATGTAAATTAGTGAATGTAAACTAATTGAAATGAATAATTGAATGTTATTGCATATGAATTGGTTGTAAACAATTACAAGTGATGTTGAAATTTTATAAGTTGCTTATAAACCTTGTTTAGTATGCATGTGTTGTAGTTGTTTAAAAGAGTAAAATGTTAATAACTTTATATATATGTCACTTACGTGTTTAAATTGAGTAAGTACAGGTGCTGGGCTACCGTTCGTTTGGATTTGGTTGCGCTAAAATGCTAAATTAATAACTGCTTTGCTTAAAAATGCTAAAAGGTACGCCTACGTAATAAAAAATAGGATATATGAACTGTTTTTCTACTTTTCCGACCGGGTGGGTCAATGTATATACATTTATGTCTATTGTGATCCTACTACAATCGAACCACTTAAAGGAGGCTATGGCGAATTTTTCTGAAAATTTAAGGCGTTAGAAAATTTTCGGGAAATTTTGGAAAATTTGTGAAAACTAAAATTTTGATTTGGAGTTAAAAGTTAAACGATATAGTTTGTTTTGCAAAGTATAACTAAGTATAGATTTGAAAAACTTAGTAAAGTTTTTAAAAGAGTTTAACTATTGAATTTTGGGAAAGTTGTACACTTAAGTGATTTTGAAATCTAATTTGAACGAATTGTTTGAAAAGTTAATGAATTTGGGGCATTTTTCTTACTTTGCAATTTCGAGGACGAAATTCTTTTAAGGGGGGAAATTTGTAACGACCCAGAATTTCTGTCATTTGAAATTCAAATATTTAGTTGATTTTAAATATTAACAAGTAAGATTTGTAAGTCGAATAAATTAAAATTCGAACATAGAGATTTAATTGGATAATTAAATCTACAATTTAATATTTGAAATTCCAGAAATAATTGGGAATCGGGTTTAATGTGAATAAAAATGATTTATAAAGTTATATTAAATCATATTGAAGTTATAATGATGTTTGTAAACTTTTAAAATTAAATTAAAAGTTAAATTGTGAAAATTGAATATTTTAATATTTAATTGACGACTAAAAATAGTCATTTTTCAAACTGTCTCGGATTTCGACGAAACCAGTTTCATTGGATCTGTAATGTTAAATTATTGTAAGGTTTCAAATTTCGTGTCAATAAGATTTACGGTTTGTCTGGGGCAAGCCAAAACGCATCGAAATCATTTTAATCGATTGAATTTAAATTTGATCATTTATTTCCGTAACTCTCACATACGACCGAATTAGCCTTCGAAATATGTTCCATTGTGTTCGAAACGCGGGTAAAACCTTAGAAACGTTAGCCGGCATGCTTGATTTCGAGTTCGAGAATTTTCGAGTGAATAGTGTTCGTCAATTTTCTATAAAAGGACCTTATCTCTTTGATTTTTGCAAAACCCTAAACAAACTAGGTCAGGCCGCCATTTAATTTTCTATGGCTAGAATTTCATCTTCTTCCCCTCTTAATCTCCCTCAATCCGTGAAGAATTAGCAAATACTTTCAACTACAAACTTGAAGATGATCACGAGAGCTTTCAATCCATATGGGTATGATCGCGAATGGAGCAACGTAGTGGCCGTTATGGGGTCGCGTTCGACCGGACTTCATGCACGTCATTCGAGACCAGATGATCACCGAGTTGGGCCAGATTTGGGGCGGTGGCACTTGGCGGTGGAGGCGTTTGAATGGAAGTCACCGATCATCTCCAGGTGGCTCGTGGTGGTCGCGATAATTCAAGAAGAGGTGGCAGCATGGGTTTGAGTTGCTCGTTCGTTTTGAACTGGGGATGGGAGAAGAAGATGTTCGCGGCTATGATCTCATCTCATCAAAACGAACGGCCAGATGGATTAAAGGTTTAAAAAAAAATTAAAAAAAAGAAATGTGTAAATATATATATTAATTCGTCAAACTTTAAAACTGTATAACTTTTGCATACGTTGTCGAAATTCGACGAAACAGGAAGCGTTGGAATCGCAACGACGAAATATACACTGCAGCGCAGATCTGTGCACGTTTGGGGCAAGCGAGAATTTTTGATTAAATCGAACAAATCGATTTAATTTAAAATTTAATCGCTCGACATTTTAAAAAGCAAAGGTGAGAACTCCTCACTCAATCGAATATTGTGTTTCGATTTAAATTTTAAATAGTTGAGATTTAAAATTGTTGATTATGTTAATTGTGTGAATTGAATGATGATTGTTATCTATTGTAAAGATCCTGAATTTTAGATATTTTTAAATCAATAATTGAATTAAATCTTGATTTAAATTTGTGGAGTTGTTTGAATTTTTCAAGTTTAATATGAGAAATGTATTGGTAAATTACTTTGAATTTCTTATAATTCATATAAAAAAAAGATATGTGTTTATTCAGTTTTAAAAACGATTTCTTTTAGAATTTAACATCTAAATAATAAATGAAAATGTAAGACAATACGATAAGTAATAAGTTAAAATAAATATATAAGATAAATTATAAAATATGAAGTAGAACACAGAAATAAATTAGATAAGTTCAAACGACGTATTAACTAAAACTTCATTTAAAATTATAAAGAAATGTACGAAGTAAACAAATGAAAATAGCCAGCCTATAAATAAGTCGGCAATACAAGAACAAAGTATAAAAGAAATAATATCTAAGTATTACTGTATAAACAAGTGCAAACATAATAAATGCAGCCTGTAAGTAGTAATGCAAGGTAAGGTGTAGACATAAAGGACTTAAGCATTGAATGCTTATATCTCAACAAAAATAAACTAAGTCAATTCGAAAGACACTTCAGCCCATGATGCAAGCACCTTAACCCATGCCTAAAATCACGATGTTTCTCTGCAAAACCACGATACCCGTCCCCCTTTCATTTTCTTCTCCAATCTACGTAACCCTAAAACGAAAAAAAATGGCGGCCCTATTCTCATTTTTATTTTAGCCGATCTTCTTTATTCTAGCTTGTGAAAAATAAATGGCGGCCGTGTTCTTCGTCTCGACAAATTAGGGCTTTGTCTTCGCGTTCGCTCCTATGAGATTGACCATGGCTTTGACTTCGTGGAGCTTCACTCGCGACTGCTCCGATAGCAAAGGTGAGTAATTTTGCTTACTCACATCTAATTTGAATTCTGTGATTTTTGTTCGTATTAAATTGTTTGATTTTGTCGATTCATTTTGCTCGTCGTTCGATTATGTTGTTTGCTTGAGATTTATCTGACTTGGTTCGATTCGTGTTTTATTGGTTTTGTTCATCCTAATTGAGATTTTTCTCGAATTCATATATTTTTGTAATTGTTTATCTCGGCTAGTAATTTAATCTCTTTTATCACTTGATCGAAACTGTCATTTATTTAGAACGACATTGACTTGGGGATTGTGATTCCTGGATAATCTTCATTGCTTCTCTGATAGTTTTAAAGTTTACTTTGGTTTAAAAAGAAAAAAAAATAGAAATAGTCTTCGACTTTACTATGTTGACATCGGCTTTGCTACTGCTGGTGTATTGGCTTCGGCCTTGATTTGAAACTTCATTTTTGATGGCACGTTGTCGACTTTTGTCACTTGAAAAACTGCGGTTGAACTTCTGGCTTTGATTTGGTTTTCCATTGGTCTATACGTTTGATCGCTGTTCATCATTGAAATTCAGTAGTTTGCATTGGTTTCCACTGGCGTACAGTGCTTGATTATGTTGACTTGTTCAATTTGAAATTTTAGGTATGTTTTGACGATTTTGTAACTGAAGTTTGCATTGGTTTATATATATGAATAGTTTCACTTTGTCGATGATACTTTGATTGTTGAGGTAGAGAAATTGTAATATGAGTCTTCATTTGACAGTGTTGTGCACTTGATGTTTTTCACTTGACTTCGAGTTGGAAACTCTGTTGTTTCTGACCTCTGTGTCTTCGGCCACTTGTTCTGGTTTTTGAAAAATTATACTTGATAAATTTGAAACTTCTTTTGCTAGATGTTCTTTTGACTTCGGCTTTGAATTGCCTTACTCACCACAGTTTCGATTTTTTTTGTTGGTTCGATTTTAACTGCTGCTCCATGAATTTGATTGCCTTGAGCTATATGAAGCTATTTGGATTTCTTGACTTTGTATGCTCTGCATATACCTTATGGTACATGCATATTTGCTTGAACGGTATATTGGTTTTGATTTTTCCTTGTTTCACTATTTGGTCAGTGTACATTTATGCTGTGATGTTGACTTTGCATAAGCTCGAGCTCTGTAGCCTTGCTTTGTTCAGTTCGACTTGTAGCCTTTGTGCCTTGTTGTTCCACTGTTGCACTTCAATTGCTTCAGGTGGTTCATGTATAAGTGAGTTGTTTGCATTTTTGTAGTTGATGATAGCATGTATATGTATACATGTGGTTACCAGTTGCCTCTCTTGGGTACTGATTTTTTTTGTGTCTTTTATTGTTGGGTGTTGTGGTGCCATTTATGGTGCTCTCACCTTCATTCTGCTGTCTTCGTGTATGTTGTCACTGCCCTTGTGCACTGATGCTTACTGTCATGTTGAATTTGAGAACTTTTGTGTTATATTGAATTTGCTGTTGCTTTTAACAGCTATCCACTTCATTCCACTTGTTGTTACTTGACCATCTTGTTGTTCACTGTGCCTTGTACTAGGTGCATTAGTCTGCCTTGTGCCTTCATGTGCACTTCGGTTTCATGATGTACTCTGGTTAGTGTAGCCATCTACAATTATATTTGCAGTGTATATACTTGTGTCAACACAGGCATATGCATTGTTGGGTTTTATTCGTATAACTTGAACCTGATTTGAGTTTATATTTCGTTTACTTGATAGCCTCGGGTCTGAATTACTTTTTTTTCATGTATTGCTTGAACATATGTGGGACAGTTTGCATTTTTGGGTTTGAACCATGACTTGATGGAGTGCTGCCATTACTGTTGGCACAAACTTCATTTTGTCTGCACCTTGATGATCAGGTTGCATACTCCCCGGTGCCTTTATATGCTTTTCGTTTCTTGGAATTATTCCTGCAGTTTCTTTTGGTTTGCATTTGTGTTGACTCATGATAGTCGTGACTTGACCTCTGCAGTATTGATTTGCTGTCAATAGTTGGAGTTATGATGACATCTTATGCTGTAGTGGCGAGGCAGTGCACGCGTTCGTGTACTGCAGCCACACAGTATTGATTTTAATTAATATTTCTTTTGTTCTTGATTCATCGATCTTTTGCGTATTTTCTATGTCGTATTGGCGAGGCAGTACACGTTAGCGTGTACTGCAGCCAATTAGAATTGATGTTTTAATTGATGTTTTCTATTGATGGAATTGTTTTATGTTGCAAATTCAATATATTTTGAATCGTATTTTGATTTGGTTTTAAATTGATAATTTTTGTTATTAATCGCCGTTTCGGCAATTCTGTTCTTTTCTAAATCATCTTCATTTAAAAATCTTTTCATTTATCTCTGCTGATATTTTATCTCTGTTGATTTGTTGTTAACACTGTTAAGTGTTATATTTACCGTTACCCGATTTCTTTATTAAAAGAATCGGATAGACGAGAATTTTTGTGATTGTCGTCTATTCGATTATTATTGCTTTTGTGCACTAATAACTGAATTTGAATTAGACTGACCCGTGTATTATTTTCTTTTGAATATAATACTCGGGTCAGACCGAGTATTTTACAGCTTGAAGATTTTCGAGCAGCGAAGTTAGAGAGAGGGGGTAAAACGCTCACTTTAGCTTCAGGAGTTTTGTACTTAAAGAAATATTCCGCTGTATAAATTCAATAAATTGTATAAACTCTAATGTATGTAAAAAGATTCATAGTAGTGAAATATTATTATTCTGTGTTTCTATGGCTGATTCTGTTTAAATTACATAAACTAAATAATAATCCGTCATTTTGAACGTTTCAAGTTGGTTTAATTACCGACTGGGGGCGGTCAGAAGGGTGGGATGTTACAAAGTGGTATCAGAGCTTCGGTTTATACAAAACTTAGTTTATGGTGTTTAATATGAATAGTTACTAGAATCACTTTAAAGAAAGCGTTTTTCAAATATAAAGAAGTATAAAATTGTTTTTGAAAAAAAAAGAGTATTTTGAAAATTCAAATCCTTTTCGGAAATTCCCCTCTCTAAATGTAGTTTTGCGATAGTTTCTCTTCGGTAAGGTCTCCTTAGATTTGAATTCCGATCATTCGAAAAACCATTATCGAATAGCCGAGACTTATGAAATAAAGATTTTAACTTAAGAAAAGTTAAATTGAATTGAGTTAGCATTAATAAATATATGATTTGAAATTTAACTATAGGAAAGTTAAATAAATTGAACTGGATTAGATAAATTATTGAAATGGAAATTTAAACTTAAAAGATAAGTGATTATATAAATATGAATTGGGAAGTTTAAATTAATAAGTTGTATAACTTATAAAATGAGAAAATTTAAGTAAAACCAGTTGTTAAATGGTTAAACAGTTTTGTTAAGTAAAACAAAATCTGAATTTTGAATAGTGATATGAATTTGACTTTAGCAAAAGTAAAATAAAATGATTTTAGAAATGAAATCTAAGTTAAGTTAAATAAAATAGAATTCCAAATAAATTAGAGACGAACTTAAGTTGTATAGTGAAAATAAATGCAAGTGAAGATAAAATGAACCATAGCTTAAGTAATGTTGAATGAGGTTGAATTGATATCAAAATGAATTAATAAAGTGAAGTAATGAATATGAATTTGAGTTATATAAAGGAAATTCAACTTTAATTGTAAAAGTGAATTAGTAAATAAACATGGATTAGAAATGTTGTTAAGAGTTGAATAAAACATAAGTTAAGAAGTTGTGAATATAGTGAATATTAGAATTCAATCTGTAACAACCCGCATATTTATCGATTTTTATATTTAAATAGTTTATTTAAATATTTTAATCGTTAGTTGGATTTTAGTCCAAAAAGCTACTTTTTGCATACAGTCAAATTAGGAATCTAGACCCCTCCCATTGAGTTCAAAATGACGTTTGCGATCTTTTTGAGTATAAACTTCGATATGTTTGGAGTTGGTGGAATTTCGCTACTTTTCTCCACTTGAGTCTTTGGTTGGTTTTAGCCTGTTAGACCCAACTCTTCACCCTCACTCTTCATAACTTCCTAACTACTTCAAGCTTCTTCATTAATGGTGAGTGGAAAAAGAAATTAAAACTCCAAACTCAAATTCAATTGCAAATCTAACATTCAACTCCAAATTCAAGTAGAAGATAGTGATTCAAGCTTGTGGTTGTATCTCCATTAGCTTCAAGCTTCATCTTCATCTAAATTGTGAAAAGGTAAGATTTTTAATCTCACATCTTGACTATAACTGTCATTGGACTGATGGGAATGATTCCCTATCGCATTTGAATGAACATTTGCTTTTGGTTTGGATTGGATTGGCGAAAAGCCCCGATTTTCTGTGTTTTTGGTGATTTTCTGGCACTAGGTCGCTCTGGACTATTAGCTCGCATGGCCTTAGGTCGTTTCCGACCTACTATCACTTGGCAAACTTTAGGTCGCTCGTCCCCGTATAAGTCGTAGGTCGCTTGGCCTATAAGTCGATAGGTCGCTCGGCTTAGTCTTTAGGTCGCTGGCCTTAACAGCGATAAGTCGTGAGTTTTAAGTCGCGTTTCCTTAGGTCGCTAGTTTTAAGTCGCGTTTCCTTAGGTCACGAGTTTTAGGTCGCGTGCCCTTAGGTCGCGAGTTTTAGGTCGCGTATCCTTAGATCGCGTGGTTTTAGATCGCGTATCTTTTAGGTCGCAAGCTTTAAGTCGCGAGTTTTAGGTCGCATACCCCTTAGGTCGCGAACCACGTTAGGTCGCGTACCCTTAGGTCGCGAACCACCTTAAGTCGCGTAACTCTGTTAGGTCGCGCCTCACTGTTAGGTCGCGCACTTCGTTAGGTCGCGCCTCACTGTTAAGTCGTGCACTTCGTTAGGTCGCTCGCGAGTTAGCACTCAGGTCGTTTGACCTGTTTTCCCCTAGGTCGTTCGACCTGTTCTTCTGCTAGGTCGCACAGCAGTCTTCCCTTAGTTCGTTTGGCTTCTCGAGGCCGCTTGCCTTCACTAGGTCGAACGCCGTACCCCTCCTCGTAGGGGATCTTATCTGAAAAACATTCAACAGAACTTCCACTTTGATGCATTTTGAGCTGATTCCGTTGGATTTTGTTCACGTCTTCGAATGTGAATTTTTGTGATAGATTGTTTCAACAATCGTTTTATGACTTGTCACTTTAAAGATATATGAAGGTTTCAATACTAGTAGTAAATATCAAAACTCTTTCATCAAAGCGATTTCAACACTATTTTAAATATCAAAAGTTCGTTTTCTCAAACCGATTTCCAATCTACTAGTATATAAAAGCCTTTACTTCACTCGGATGAGAAATCGACTTAAACGACTTAGTAAAACGAGTGGTATGAAACGCTTGCGTTCACTTCGTCGGTTAGCTCTTGGACTTGTTCGATTGAACCCTTTTTGTGACAATTTCCCAGTGAAGATTTACAGCTTGTTCGTAATTATTTAAGTTAAGCAAGTGGTTATGGGACATGAAGCTAAACTCATATATTTACTAGCTTGGTGTGATTGACACTTCCTTTTGATCATGACGATCATTCTTATGATTTAGACTAGCAATTATGCGATGTCTCTTTGTTTGCAAGGTTAGACTAGTCCTCATTGGTGTGATTCCGACTCACACATATCTATTTGCCTGCGAGGTTAGTCTAGACACCACTTGTGTGATTCCACTCACACATACCTTTTTGTTTGCGAGGTTAGACTAGACACCACTTGTGTGATTCCACTCACACATACCTTTTTGCTTTTTAGTTAGTCTAGACCTCAATCTGTGTGATTCCGACTCACACATATGGGGTAGCTCCCCATGGTCTTCGGACCATCATGTGATAGGCCTCTTTCTCTTTTTATGATTTCTGGATTTCTTACTTTGATTTCTGGATTTTTTTTATGTCATTGACTTGTTATGAGTACAAGTTTAGGGTATGATGCCCTCTTTGGATCTTTGAGAAGATTCTTGTGATATTGATCATTTCTCATTGGTTGATCTCCTGTTGATCATCATTTGCATACTTATAGTAGTATGTCAGTATGGATATTTTATGTTTATGCCATATCTTTTATTTTATATCATGTCATCTGATATTTATAGCTAGACTGATCCGTTTATTATTTTCTTAAATAATTCTCGGGTCAGACCGAGATGTTACAGGTGCTTCTGCTTGACTTCCTCCCGGGATTTGCTACTCTGACTTTTGGCTAACTATTTAGTTTAGCAGTTTTTTGTTGTATACACTTGAGTTATGGACTCATAGTTGTATCCTTTTGGTATAGCACGTGTTGCTATTCTTTTGTATTATTGTGGGTCTTTTTGACCACTACTCTGATGTACACTTTCATGTGTTAGTTATATATTCATATCTTCTTCCGCCTTTGTGATATGAATGTCTGTGACTGATTTGTGTTATGTTTTTTCTATGTTTGTTCCCAAAGATTATTTTATAGCCACCATGTGATAAGCAATTACATGGATGGTCGCTCCTCAACAGCCTTATTCTCCGTGCTAGTTGACAGCACTACATCGTAGTGTTCTTGGCTAGCGTGGGTATTGAGGTGGGGCGTTACACAATCTGAATTAGAATATAAACCAATTGAAATTAAATGTGTTAAACCAAATTGAATGTAAGCAAAGTAAATAAATTTGGTTATGTTGAATGTGCACTGGTTGTAGATGGTTGCTAGTTGATTGTATAGAAATTCATTAAGTGTTAATGAAATTGAATTAATGAAAATTGGAAGCTAAGTAATTGGATTCAAATTGAAGGATAAGTAAATCTAAATAGAATCAAATTTGATTTGAATTGAAAGCAAACTAACTTGAATATAAATTAGTGAAAGTGAACTAATTGAATATGAATGAATGTTAGTAAAATCCAACGTAAATGAATCAAATGTGATTAAATTGAAAATCAATTCAATGAATGATTTACTAAAGAACTAGTGATTATTTTGGAAATAGAAAATTGATAAATTTATATAATAGTTTAAATTGGAATTTTTGAATTATTATAAACGGTTATATAGAAGATTTGAAAAAGTTGATATTATATAAATTAAAATTATTGGGATTATAAGATGAGTTTGTATAAGTGTTAAAAAAAATGAAGTATAAATGGATTTTATAAGTGAATGAAAAAATACAGAATTAAAATTAAAGCCTTTATAAATAGGAATGAAATTTATAAACGTTGTTTATAAATCAGGAACTGAATTATTTTGATAAGTAAATTCTTATAGCTTGTTAAAGGAAGTATATCCACAATTTTGGACAGTGGATAATCTTTTAAAAATAGGAAAATATGTATAGAAATGTTGTGAATATATTATCGAATGGACATGTTTTTGGGAAAGTGATATTTTAAAACGAAGTTGATTGTTTTAAAAGATGTTTTCAAAGACATTGAATATCGAAACCATAGATTTCAACATTCATTGTTGAAATAGACGTTTTCGAATAAAAGGAAATAGTGGACTATAACACTATTGTTATAGTAAATGATTTCCGAAAGAAAATGTTTTGTATAGTATTGGGATTTATACATCTATCTAAATTTCGAATCCCTATACTAGTGATTTTGAGTTGTCGTAACGATGTTTTACGTAACATTCGTTTTGACTCAAATAAATGTGTGTAAGAGAATGATTTCCTTAAATAATGAAATATATACTTAATTTTGATTTAAGTATATCGAATATTTCCAAATGTTGAAAATAAATAAGATTTGTGAATTACTTATTTTTAAATAAGTATGGAAATGTTTTTCCAAATATGAAATGAAATGTTGTGAATATATCCCGTGAGTGATAAATGATTTGAAATTCATTTTCAAAGTCGAAGTTGAAATGTTAAATGAGAAATTTAAACAATTAGTTCAATTTGAAATTTTTCAAAAAGATTGAATCATTGAGTTAAATTGAGTTTACCTTCGATACCAAAGACAATATAAGTTGAGTTTTGAATTTCAGATGATCGGTTTGGATTGTCTGTCTAACATTGTGAATTGATGACATAGAAATTGATCTCTATTAAATATATATCTGTTGGTGGTGGAGAATTTATTCTCTTAGCTTAACACCCTTCTCTGAGACGTACGAGCTCAGAGGTTATATATCGGTAGACATCAATTCTGTGTTGAGAATTGACAAAGTAACGTGTGATCCAAATCGAATGTGAAGTCGATAATAAATGGAATTTTAAATATGAATTGGGTTTGAGATAACCTTAAATTTCCAAATCGACTTAGAGGAAAATTTTGAAATCCTCTATTTTGTTATGAATATGGGATATGTAGGTTTTCGGAACTTATATATATATGAATGCGGTAAATTTGAAACCCGTCAGTTTGGAAAGTAATTGATATGGAAATCTTATGTAAGTTTACATAGATATGATATGTACGAAATGTGAAATGAAGTACTACATATATATGACATTATGTTTTCTAAACTGAGGAAATGGAAAAGTACCTTCCATTTATAATTTGTGAAGGTATTAGAACTTAGTATGAGTGTCCATTTGAAATTCGTAGCTACGTAGAATTTCCATTAGTCGAAGTGACTATTTGAATCGGAATCCCTCGGGATGGATCATGTCGATGGGATCATATTGATTGATTAGCGTAATTTGAGGGGCGTGATGCCTACAGTTACAAGCGATTCCATTGGGATAGTGGCGCAACCACCTGGTAAACTTCAATCTAGATGCCAAGCGAAATTTGAGGGGCGAGATTTCTACGGTTACAAGCTATTCTACTGGGATAGTAGTGTAACCGCCGTGTGAACTGCGATCTATGGCAACAACGATGGCGAAATTTAAGAGATGAGAAATCTACAGATTACAAGCGATTCTACTGGGATAGTAGCGTAACCGCCAGGTAACTGTGATCCATGGGGAAACGTGCTTTCCATATCCATTTTTAAAAGAATTTTTAAGTATTTTCACTGGGAGTTGAAACAAGTATATTTAGTACTTGGAGATTTTTAGTCCTGCGCCTGGCCAGCGTATGCCTAATGTCTGTAAGAACGACGATAGACTTATTAAACTTCGAGTTAGTAAGTATTTTTCAAACGGTAAATAGCAAATCAATAGTTTGAAATTAAAATTACATAATTCCAACTTAATGAACTAAGGAAGAGGATCTTTGAAATGTCTTGAAAATCCACAGCTTTGGAAGAGATATATTATGCAAATCTCTAGCACGAAGAGTTTCAAGTTTAAATCTGACTTTCGTAAGTCGAAAATTTGGTAAAAGACTTTTGTGTTTTGATTGTAGGAATTAATGAACAAAGCTAGTGAGATTAAATAAATGGAATGAATCCTATATTCATTTATTTGTAATAAGTTTCGAGCTTAGTAAAACTGTGTAGGGTATAAATATTGGTGAAATTTTAACAACCTTTCCTTTTCGAGGACGAAAAGTTTTAAGGAGGGAAGATTGTAACTATTCTGAAATTTAGATATTTTTAAATCAATAATTGAATTAAATCTTGATTTAAATTCGTGGAGTTGTTTGAATTTTTCAAGTTTAATATGAGAAATTTATTGGTAAATTACTTTGAATTTCTTATAATTCATATAAAAAAAGATATGTGTTTATTCAGTTTTAAAAACGATTTCTTTTAGAATTTAACATCTAAATAATGAATGAAAATGTAAGACAATACGATAAGTAATAAGTTAAAATAAATATATAAGATAAATTATAAAATATGAAGTAGAACACAGAAATAAATTAGATAAGTTCAAACGACGTATTAACTAAAACTTCATTTAAAATTATAAAGCAATGTACAAAGCAAACAAATGAAAATAGGCAGCCTATAAATAAGTCGGCAATATAAGAACAAAGTATAAAAGAAATAATATCTAAGTATTACTGTATAAACAAGTGCAAACATAATAAATGCAGCTTGTAAGTAGTAATGCAAGGTAAGGTGTAGACATAAAGGACTTAAGCATTGAATGCTTATATCTCAACAAAAATATACTAAGTCAATTCGAAAGACACTTCAGCCCACGATGCAAGCACCTTAACCCATGCCTAAAATCACGATGTTTCTCTGCAAAACCACAATACCCGTCCCCCTTTCATTTTCATCTCCAATCTTCGTAACCCTAAAACGAAAAAAAAATGGCGGCCCTATTCTCCTTTTTATTTTAGCCGGTCTTCTTTATTCTAGCTTGTGAAAAATAAATGGCGGTTGTGTTCTTCGTCTTGACAAATTAGGGCTTTGTCTTCACGTTCGCTTCTGTGAGATTGACCACGGCTTCGTCTTCGTGTAGCTTCACTCGCGACTGCTCCGATAACAAAGGTGAGTAATTTTGCTTACTCACATCTAATTCGAATTCTATGATTTTCGTTCGTATGAAATTGTTTGAGTTTGTCGATTCATTTTGCTCGTCGTTCAATTATGTTGTTTGCTTGAGATTTATCTGACTTGGTTCGATTCGTGTTTTATTGGTTTTGTTCATCCTGACTGAGATTTTTCTCGAATTCATATATTTTTGTGATTGTTTATCTCGGCTAGTGATTTAATCTATTTTATCACTTGATCGAAACTGTCATTTATTTAGAACGACATTGACTTGGGGATTGTGATTCCTGGATATTCTTCATTGCTTCTCTGATAGTTTTAAAGTTTACTTTGGTTTAAAAAGAAAAAAAAATAGAAATAGTCTTCGACTTTACTATGTTGACATCGGCTTTGCTACTGCTGGTGTATTGGCTTCAGCCTTGATTTGAAACTTCATTTTTGATGGCACGTTGTCGACTTTTGTCACTTGAAAAACTGCGGTTGAACTTCTGGCTTTGATTTGGTTTTCCATTGGTCTGTACGTTTGATCGCTGTTCATGATTGAAATTTAGTAGTTTGCATTGGTTTCCACTGGTGTAAAGTGCTTGATTATGTTGACTTGTTCAATTTGAAATTTTAGGTATGTTTTGACGATTTTGTAACTGAAGTTTGCATTGGTTTATATATATGAATAGTTTCACTTTGTCGATGATATTTTGACTGTTGAGCAGTGAAATTGTAATATGAGTCTTCATTTGACAGTGCTGTGCACTTGATGTTTTTCACTTGACTTCGAGTTGGAAACTCTGTTGTTTCTGACCTCTATGTCTTCGGCCACTTGTTCTGGTTTTTGAAAAATTATACTTGATAAATTTGAAACTTCTTTTGCTAGATGTTCTTTTGACTTCGGCTTTGAATTGCCTTACTCACCACAGTTTCGATTTTTTTTGTTGGTTCGATTTTAACTGCTGCTCCATGAATTTGATTGCCTTGAGCTATATGAAGCTATTTGGATTTCTTGACTTTGTATGCTCTGCATATACCTTATGGTACATGCATATTTGTTCGAACGGTATATTGGTTTTGATTTTTCCTTGTTTCATTGTTTGGTCAGTGTACATTTATGCTGTGATGTTGACTTTGCATAAGCTCGAGCTCTGTGGCCTTGCTTTGTTCAGTTCGACTTGTAGCCTTTGTGCCTTGTTGTTCCACTTTTGCACTTCAATTGCTTCAGGTGGTTCATTTATAAGTGAGTTGTTTGCATTTTTGTAGTTGATGATAGCATGTATATGTATACATGTGGTTACCAGTTCCCTCTCTTGGGTACTAATTTTTTTTGTGTCTTTTATTGTTGGGTGTTGTGGTGCCATTTATGGTGCTCTCACCTTCATTCTGCTGTCTTCGTGTATGTTGTCACTGCCCTTGTGCACTGATGCTTACTGTCATGTTGAATTTGAGAACTTTTGTGTTATATTGAATTTGCTGTTGCTTGAAACAGCTATCCACTTCATTCCACTTGTTGTTACTTGACCATCTTGTTGTTCACTGTGCCTTGTACTAGGTGCATTAGTCTGCCTTGTGCCTTCATGTGCACTTCGGTTTCATGATGTACTCTGGTTAGTGTAGCCATCTATAATTATATTTGCAGTGTATATACTTGTGTCAACACAGGCATATGCATTGTTGGGTTTTATTCGTATAACTTGAACCTGATTTGAGTTTATATTTCGTTTACTTGATAGCCTCAGGTCTGAACTACTTTTTTTTCATGTATTGCTTGAACATATGTGGGACAGTTTGCATTTTTGGGTTTGAACCATGACTTGATGGAGTGCTTCCATTATTGTTGGCACTAACTTCATTTTGTCTGCACCTTGATGATCAGGTTGCATACTCCCCGGTGCCTTTATATGCTTTTCGTTTCTTGGAATTATTCCTGCAGTTTCTTTTGGTTTGCATTTGTGTTGAGTCATGATAGTCGTGACTTGACCTTTGCAGTATTGATTTGCTGTCAATAGTTGGAGTTATGATGACATCTTATGCTGTAGTGGCGAGGCAGTGCACGCGTGCGTGTACTACAGCCACACAGTATTGATTTTAATTGATATTTCTTTTGTTCTTGATTCATTGATCTTTTGCGTATTTTCTATGCCATATTGGCGAGGCAGTACACGTTAGCGTGTACTGCAGCCAATCAGAATTGATGTTTTAATTGATGTTTTCTATTGCTGGAATTATTTTATGTTGCAAATTCAATATATTTTGAATCGTATTTTGATTTGGTTTTAAATTGATAATTTTTGTTGTTAATCGCCGTTTCGGCAATTCTGTTCTTTTCTAAACCATCTTCATTTAAAAATCTTTTTATTTATCTCTGTTGATTTGTTGTTAACACTGTTAAGTGTTATATTTACCGTTACCCGATTTCTTTATTAAAAGAATCGAATAGACGAGAATTTTTGTGACTGTCGTCTATTCGATTATTATTGCTTTTATGCACTAATAATTGAGTTTGAATTAGACTGATCTGTGTATTATTTTCTTTTGAATGTAATACTCGGGTCAGACCGAGTATTTTACAGCTTGAAGATTTTCGAGCAGCGAAGTTAGAGAGAGGGGGTAAAACGCTCACTTTAGCTTCAGGAGTTTTGTACTTAAAGAAATATTCCGCTGTATAAATTCAATAAATTGTATAAACTCTGATGTATGTAAAAAGATTCATAGTAGTGAAATATTATTATTCTATGTTTCTATGCCTGATTCTGTTTAAATTACATAAACTAAATAACAATCCGTCATTTTGAACGTTTCAAGTTGGTTTAATTACCGACTGGGGGCGGTCAGAAGGGCGGGATGTTACATCTATTGTGTTAAATAGACCCTATACGCCGTATATTAAGCGGAGGTTATTTATTAAAAACATATACCACGATAATTTCACCATGATGTGGAATTGGTATTATATATGTATTTGGAGTTGATTTCCCGCATTATATAGCGGATGAGACCCTATTGCGCCGCATAATAGCGGATAATATTTATAAATCCCATATACCGCGATATTCCACATTGAAGTGGAATTGGTATTATGCTAACATCTGTGGATGCAGGGAAACAGGTTGGAGGGATCCATTTGGATTCCTCAAACATTTGAATTTATTTCATATGTTGTGTGTTGATTATTTATAATCTCCGTGTGATTATATTTGTGAATTGGAATTGTTGAAGGCTAAAATTTAGCCGAATGTATTTTTAGTATCGTTGGATACCAGAAATATATAAAATTTGGTTTTGGAATATTTTTTTTTTAAGAATTGAATTAATTTGGAAGAAGGAATTTAAAAGTATAAAAAGTTGATTTTTGTAGTCTTATCGAATTTTTTCCGAAATATGGGAAAAGGGCTTAATAAATGGATTTCGAAAATATTGTTTATAAGTTGAAGAATTTATTTAAAATTTGGGTTTTTAAATAGATTTGAAGAGATAAAGAAATTTATTTTAAAAAGGAAATACTTGGAAATTTGATTTGGTGTCTTGAAATAAATTTGAAAATCAATTTGAAATTAACTGATTATTAATTTACTATAACTAGTAAAATTAATTTATAGAAATTTATTTGATTTAAATTAATCAGATAATTAAATTGATCCTAATTATAAATGCTTGGATTATATTGGATGTTGAATTGTTTGACATCTCTGATATGTGATGCTTTGTGACACATCCTGATTTGTGTTGTGATATGTGATTTGTTTATCCGTGATATATATATCTTTGATTTGTGATGGTTGAATGTTGTTGCACTATTGTGTTAAACCGTGGACTACACAATACATACACGAATGTGGATTTCATGTGGAAATCGGTTAAGTCACAGTTTTTATCGATTTTGGAAAATTGAGTTTTTGAATCCAAAATGGTTTTGGAATTGGAATTGAATGTTTTTGAAATGAGTTTCAGAAATAAAAGTTATTTTAAATAACTTAATAGAGTTGGAATTTAAATCATTTGATTTAAGTTTGAATTCAATATTTTGAAAATTGAATTCAATGAATTGGGAATTTTGGTTTAAAAGATTTTTATAAGTATAAAAGGTGTTTATATGGGTTATTAACCATTTAAAATATGGTTTTGGAAATTTAAATTTAAATTCAAGTTTTATGCTTGAATAGCTTTAACCTGTGTAAATGTAACCAGTTTTTCCCAAAACGAAAACTATTTATTTTCAAATACTAATAGCTTTTATAAAGTAAAGATTTCCAATTTTGTATTGAAACATTTCAAGTTGAAATGGAATTGTAAATAGTTTGAGAAAAACTATGAATTAACCTTTGTGAAGATGATTAAACTTTATTTTGAAATCAAAGAAGATTTCAAATAATGAATCTTTTGTATTATAAAAGACTTGAATTGTGAATAGTTTTGAAAGCTATAAATTAAATCTTAATTTAAAGATTTAATGGGTTAATCAAATTGAAATGGAAATTGATTTGGAAATCTGTGAATGAATCTTTGTGAAACTGGGTAAACTTTGTGAAGTAAATCTTTTTGTTTAAAGATTTAAAATGGTAATTTGTTTAAACCATTTGAAAGAAAGGATTTGGGTAATAAGTTGTGACTTAATTGAAATCCCTATATCCATATGTTTTTAAATATTGTGCTCACTATTCGGGTTAGCCGGGAAAAGACCTTTGTGTCATATAACCCATTCCGAATTAGTGATCTGACGATATGGATCGTATTGAAGACCGGTGGTGAAGACCGGGTATTTTCGAAAATGAAAGGATAACCTGTCGAATGTCTCTGCACCGAGTTGCTCCGGTATAGAGATTTATATCACTCTTCTTGTGATGGGAAGTCCGATCGAGATTGTGAATACCCGGATTGCAAGGGCTTCTTTGGAAGTGCCTTCGGTTCTGTTCAAACCCGAAACAAACTTGTATGGATGTGTGTCTAACATTACACTTTGAGATGTAAAGCTGGTTTCTATCAAATACATTTCTGTTGGTGGCGGAGAATTTATTCTCTTAGCTTAACACCCTTCTTTGAGACGTACGAGCTCAGAGGTTATGTAGTTGATGGTTACTAGTGATACATTCCCAATTTGGTAATGTGGCATACGAAGTGCTGTTGATCATTTGTTGATCAAAGCGTGGCTTTGTGAAAAAGCGTGGCTTTGTGAAAAGGCGTGGCTTTGTGAAAAAGCGTAGATTTGTGGACGAGACTTCGTCGAGCCTCACAACCCGGTAATAGTCGAAACAGGAATGTTGCGGCAAGGTTTTTAGAGGTCGCGCCCCTAGGGTATGCCATTTCCTTCTGGTTAAAAGGTGATATCATGGTATGGAGCCCAGATATTTTACCTATGTTGATGCGGCAAATTTATTATACTTTGTGGTTGTTGCTTTATGATTGAGGATCCTCGGATAAAGGTCGGTAACGACCGGGGGATGGCATAGCTCGTGTGGAAGTTACCTAGTTACAGCTTGGTTAAAGCGTGAGGTAGCGTCGGCCTTATGGTTGCAGAGATTCGGTTAGGTTCTCGGGGCGTCTTTCAAGAGGCGTTTCTATTTCGGTGTAAGGAAGTTCCTTTGCCTGACCATTTTTGGAAATCCAAAGAAACAATACGAAACTTGTACGGTTTTAGTTGTACTACCTGCTATGGAATGTGGCGGTAACATGCTATTGAACATAGTAGCTATAGTAGGCATACAATAATGGTTGTATGTTGGCTAAGATTAATATTATACTTTCGAAATGTTTTCTGCACTATGCACTAATAATAATATCAAAATGATTTGTTTTGCGTAGTAAGCATGTTTGATTATCATAAGAAGAAATCTCCTCCAATTCTGCATTGTGTGTGTTGCGGGAGGACTTATGGTAGTTTCATTTTCCAAAAGCATTGCGGATGTTTTCCACCTTCTTTGTTGTTGCTGCTTTAAAGATAAACTATTTTAGTTCTCACACCAGTCACCATGACTGACCTGGAGTTTATTGTTTCCTTCCTAAACTCTGGGTTCCCACCAATTTCCACACGGGCAGTCTAGAGTCAGGTTATCAGGTCATTCTGGATTCAGGAGATGCTGTGGAGCTCAGTGGCGAGCTGGATAGCGGGATGTATCACTTGTATATGATATTATTTATTCCGCTGTGTATTCTGTATGAGGACAAGTTTATATAATTGTCCATTGATGTATTGTGTTGTATATTGTTGTTGTACACTCTGATGATGTAATGTATAAAAAGGTATAGTTCTTTGATTTAAAGATTATTCATTTATCTATTATATGTTGTTCCGCTACGAATGTGAGATTCTGATATTGATTCTGGTTCTGTGTTTTTCTGTTATCTTTCTTCTGTCTTGTTCTACCTCTTCTTTTTCTCCATAACAATTCGGTTTTTCGGCATTCGATTGCTTGGCAGTTGATACAGTGGACGTATTAATGTCGATTTTCGAGCGTCGAAAAATCGCAACCGTTACAACCTAGGAATGTTGATTCATGGAGAACAGTAAATTGAAATTAGTAGGATAGTAAGACAAGCATGGTTGAGAATGAGTATTCTTGATTTTGGAAGAACTTAGGAAAAACATCTTTCTTTAGTGGAATTCATATGATAGTAGTTTTCAAGCTAGCATTTGAGTGGCACATTTTGAAGCTCTTTATGGAAGACTGCGCAAGTCGCCTTCTTGTTGGATAGAGCCTACAGAGGGATTGCCTTGGTTCCAACACGGTTAAGGAGACTTCGGAGAAGATTGTTTTGATTGGGAGAAAATCCGTATCTCTTATCCACATCTCTCTTTGGTAGAAAATTTTGAATTTCCTACTTTCCATCTTTAGTTTTGAATAGGTTCTTTCTTTTATTATCCTTTGGGAGGGTAGAACTTAGGATTTCACCTATGGATGGTAGGATTTGATGTAAACATATTAATAGAACATGTTATGAATGATGTATGCTAGTGATTGCAAGTGTTTGCTAGTGGATGCTAAAGGACGCATATAGTTACACTAAGCACTATTATTCTTTAGGGATCGGCCTAACTATGACACTAGAGCATATGCATATGGATGTGTGCGCATTTTTATTTTTATTTTATTTCCATGGTTGCTTTAAATGGATGTTTATCACATGATTGTTTCATTTTGATGATGTTTGTAGCATGCATATAGAATTATCAGTTATAATTAGGAAATTTTTGCATTCATTTTGATACATGGCACAAACAAGATTGCATAAAAGGAGGTCAACTGAATCAGTGGACCGCCTAATCTTTGCATTAGATAGGGAAATTTACACTACACTAATTGCATAAGTATCATAAATTTCATTAGAAAAACTTAAGAACAATGGATGAATGGTTGATGATTGAGTAGTTCGTTGTAGAATTAGATGAAAACATTTAGTACATTCTTTTATCCTTAGAGATTTCAGGGACAAAACCCTTAAGGAGGGGAGAGTTGCTCCATTGTGAATTAACTAAACAATAAAATAAATTTGTGAAATTATCACAATTGATCCATGGGAGTTGCACCATTGTGTCCGTGGTAATATTCTGGTCAATTTCCATATATAGAACGTCAGAATCCGAGCTAATATGAACGAGTTGTAATATATATATATATATATATATATATATATATATATATATAATGTCCTAGGTCGACCGGTTGGTCGACCTAGGTGGTCGACCCGCCTTCCCTAATGAGCGAACGAACGAACATTCGTTCATTCAATTATTGTATGTGTGTTTTGCATTATTCGGCTTCATTTGGTCCTTCTATTCTTCCATCCGATGGCTCATATTTAGCCTCTGACGTGATTGCATCCTATTCAATTCCCAAATCCAACGGTCTGATATCCATTTCTACCCCTAGAAATAAGACCCTAGGCCTAACATTTTTTTTCATTCTAGATTTTCTCCGCTTGGGTCCACCTTTTCAGAAAGGACCCTAATATGAATAGTTTTCCAAGGAGAGGATCATTTTAATAAAAAATATTTTAGCAATCGAAAGTGCATCCGTGAAGGCCTAAAAAGAAGAGCCAAGGACCAAAAGTGAGTGATTGTAATTATTTTAAGATTTCTTGAAGTAATTTAAAATATTAGGGTTTCCAATAGTTGTAGTTTTACTACGATTTTTGGAATAATCTTTTTAGCAGTTTTATTTACAGTTTTTAGAATTATTTTTAGTCTATTTCTTTCTACCTATTCTTTTCAGTTAATTTTAGTTATTTCTGTTAATTATAGCTTTTCTATTTATTTACAGTGTTTTAATCTATTTACTGTTATTTATGCGTTATTTACATCTTCTTCCTACGCCTTGAATTTTCTTCTATTTTTAGTTTTCTTTTATTTCTCCTTCTTCTTCGCGTATGGATTAGAATAGAATTAACATGAAATTGGATTAAATTATAAGAATTCTAAAATAACGAAAGATAAGATGTAAATTTTAAAGACTGTAATAAAATGGAATTAAGACTGAAATTATGTCTAATTATGATATTAATTGGACTGAATTAAAGAGATTGGCCTATTTATAATTATGAGATGTAAAAGACTGTAATAAAAATGGAATATGACTGAAATTATACCTAATTATGATTAGAATTGGACTAATTAATTGGCTTAGTTATAACGTAGAATTATAACTAAAAAGAGTAAAAGATGAATAACATAAGTTGTAATAAGAAATAGAACATAACAAGGCTTATTTTAAGAATTAGGATAAACTAATAAGCACAGATAGCAAAGAAAAGTGTAAATTCTTATTTAAATAATTTATCTAAGTTAATAAGCAAAGGTGAAAATAGGACCTGTACTAAATAGCATTCCTTATTAGACGAAACGGTGGTCTCACATTAGCCTGAAGTGAGATGATGACATGCTTATGTTAAGAATGGTAGTAATTGGTCAATTAGAAGACCAAATCATGGAGGATTTGGATAAGGGCGCAACTAGATATTGTTTGGATGAAGGGCCAGTACCAATAGCATTTCCCCTATTTTCTATGGACACATGGTGATCTCACATTAGCCTGATATGAGACGAGGGGCACGCTTATGCTGGAGTTTGAGGTAATAAGAAGTCCCAATAAGTGGAGCAAAAGGTAGCATGGACATGGTGGTAGTTACGCGTGCGACTTCCATTCGGGTGCTCAGTAATAGCTATGAGTTCCAAGCGCTTAGTATGAGTGTCTTTCGTAGGCATAATTTCCTTTCTATGTAGGGAGCTATATATGTCGTCCGGTCCACAATGGTTGCTCTGTGCACCTTTTGTAGATGTCATTGGCTACTGTGTAGGGAGTATATAGCGGCTGGTTCGTAGAAAGGTCTATGGAGTAGCAGGCCGATCAAATGGCAGAATTAGGATTTCGTTGCCTTCTGTGTAGGGAGTTGCCTGGTCTCTGCTTCGCAGTAAGGAATTCAGCCCAATTATTGGATTAGAAATTAAGCCTAATCAAAGCAGAAATCAAGGACAAGTGCAAGCAATCAAAGTTAACCTATTTTATAAATTGAGCAATATTTAATCGTACTTATTTCTAGTTTATTTCTTCCCTAATTCCTTTGTTTCCTCTTTATATACTAGAACTGTTGTAGAGTTTATTATTTTGCTCAGAGATTCTGGTAGTTATTATCAGTCACCAGACTTTTAGTCTGACGCACTACTCTATTTTCCCCTTTTTCCCCTTTTCCCCCCATAGGCAATCAAGGGAGAGGACAGTAGACTTGCGGTTGCTTGGAGATTTTCTTGGAGGAGTTTTCTACCATGTATTTCTTTTATTTCATCTTTATTTCCGTCTGTACTGGCTTATTTTGAGGGATATTATGTACTCTCATTTTGAGATTATGAAATTTTATTTCATAAGACATGTTGGGTTTTAAGATATGGATATTGTATTTGGTATTTGACTTATTATGAAGCAATTATGAAAGTTTTATTTTAAAGAAGTTATTATCTTAGTTTCCGTTGTTTTTACCTATTTTTTTCTTGTGAATCTTAGTCTCTGTTAGTATTATTTATACCTACAACGCACCACGCCTTTTAGGGTGTCCTTTTTGGTATATTAAGGGGTGTGGGGTGTTAAAGAAACGAATAGCCACCAGCTTTTAATAATTTTTGAATTCAACCGATGTCTTTCACTATTCCCAAAATTTTAATATATATTGTCATTCGACCTTTCACTATCTCCACTTTCTGTAACACCCCACATTTTTATCTAATTAAATAAATCAATTGAATTAACATAATTGCAAAATAGAATATAAATGTCAAATATATGCATTTAAGAATTAAGAGGTTGATTTAATTTGAATTTTGGAATTAAAGCTGATTTGAATTGATTTGTGAAATTGGAGAAAACTATTTTTATTTATAACTATTTTAATATATATACTATTTCGATATTTAAACAGTTAAGTGGAGAGTGTTATGTTTTCAAAAGTGTTATGATTTTAAAAGTGTTATGATTTCCAAAGTGTTATGCTTTCAAAAGTGTTATGATTTCAAAAGTGTTATAAATTTGAAAATGTTACGATTCTAGAAATGAATATTTTTAAAGTGAATAATGATATCAAATTTATATGGTTTGAAATGAATATGATCCTTCGATATGAATTATGAACTATTTGAAATTAAATGACCATGGTGTTATAATAACGTTTGGTTGTTAAAGAGACCGGGATCGGATATTGTCATACTCTCTACCAATACTGAAAACCACTTTAACAACTGTGTACGTGGTGGAGATTCCAGAATGAAGTAGGATGGTTTGGTGATGATTCTTTATGGTATTTACGTAGCCCTGACTCCCGTGAGTCAGCTTGATGCGGTTAAAACAGGTTCCACGTTGGGCCAAGTGAGGTAATTCCTCCTACCAGACACATTTCTTCGATACCATTCTATTGCTTTTGTGATTTGATTGGGTGCACCTTTGATTTGGGAGTGTGTCACGAGGTGGGCGGTAGTAGCTGCTATGTGTTAGCACCAGTCCGAATCCGCAAACGGTATATCTACCCTGGCATTGCCTCGAGTGTCTTGTCGCATGCCCTATCGCGCCTTCTACGAGTGTTTTGTACCGTACCTATGTGGTGTCTTCTGGGTAAACCTCCAGTTTATGGAGGAGCTTACGACATTGTATAGACTACGAGAATATATAAAATGTGTTAAGGGGGATATGAGTAATGCCTTAACGCTATATTAATACTTTTAATTTACTATAGACATATTATAATAGCGTATATTACTACATAGTAGATAGTTCCTCGGATCCTTAGAGGATGGAAATCCCAAACATCCTTTAAGTTACCTGTATTTCAGTTGACATTTCATTTGAGTTGAATTTATTAATATAAGAATGTTAATCCTGACTCGAGTGTTTTGTGTTTTGCTTTACGCTCGGGTCAGACTGAGTGTCACACCATTTGAGACTTACCTTTGGAGTTGGAGCTTCACTTGGAGATCCATCTGTATCTATTCAGCTTTCAGCTATCCAGTGGTTTTGTTCAGACTTGTCATCTATTTGTATTCGAGACTACATTGTATTTGAGATATTCTATTGTATTTTATTTCAAACTCTATTGTTTATATAGTAGCTTCATGAACTACTATTTATCTATTCCGCTGCTTATTACTGTAATACTCTGTGTCTATGATTCTGTGATTTAATTATTTACTGTATATGTTGAGTTTTACCAAATATAAATTAACAATCTTTGTTTTAGGCGATTCACGTCTGACATGTGCGGATGCGAATGGCATGAAATAGCGGGATGTTACAAAGGACAAAAGGTCAGGCTCAAGGAATAAGATTGATGTGGAATTCAATTTATCACTTGAGAGGTAGAGGAGCGACTTCCACAAAACATCAGAATAGTCCCTGACTATCGGGTGGGGTCAAGATCGTTAGGCTAAGAATCAAGTGAATAGAAAAAACTGCCTGCAAAATCCTAAGGCAACCAATATTTGATCATAAGAGAATCATCCTGGTTGTCTACTAGAGAACGATTCGGGCTTAACAAAAGATACCTGCATTAAAAACGAGGATAAAGAAATCTTCGGTAAATCGATGCTGGTTGTAAAGGAGTTTCACCACTTTACAAATCATACTAAGGTTAGCGGGACCAACGATGGGGTTAGTCACCCAAGGATGAAGTTGCCAATTGAGATAGAATTTATTTCAGAGATTGGCGGAAATAGAGCTATGGGATGCCCCAGTATCAAGAAGAACACGAATTGGACAAGACAAGAATAGATTTTAAAACAAAGGGAAAGTTCCAAAATTCAAAAGAAATCCTAATTCAGGAGGATCCTAATGAAGAATTTCAAGCTCAAACGAAGATGATTATGTAATTAATTTTTTTACTCCATAAGCTAAGTTTTGCCTAAACTAGAGCTCTGATACCAACTATAATGGCCCGGTATTTCAAACCGTTCAAATCGACAATCATCCACTCATGTCAGACTTGAACTGCTCAAATAAAGAGATTGTTAAATAATATTTGGCAAAACTTAGCATATACAGTAAATAAATCAATCACATAATCATAGACACAGAGTTATACAACAATAAGCAGCGGAATAGATAAATAGTAGTTCATGAACCTACTACAGAACATCAGAGTATAAACTAGTTACAACAAAATCTCAAATAAAAAGTAGTCTCTAATACAACAGCAACTGATAAGATGGAACAAAAATAACTGGAAAGCTGAATAGACAAAGCTAGATCTTCAATCAAAGCTCCAAGCTCTAAAGGTGGGTCTCAATTACTGTGAAGCATAAAACAAAACACAAAACACTCGAGTCAGGATTAACATTCTTATACTAGTAAATCAACTCAAGTGAAATACAAAATAACTTAAAGGACGTTTGGGATTCCCATCTTCTAAGGATCCGTTAAACTATCTACTATGTAATACAATACGCTATTATAATATGTCTATAGTAAAGTAAAAGGTACTAAAATAGCGTTAAGGCATTACCCATATCCCTCTTAACACATTTTATATAATGCCGTAGTCTATACAGTACTGTAAACTCCACCAAACCGATGGGCTATCAAGGAGCACTCCATAGGTAAGACACAAAACAAACTCGTAGAAGGCGCAATAAGGCATGTAACTAGGCATGCGAGGCAATGCTAGGGTAGGATTCTACCATTTTCACTCCTGGACTGGTGGTAATGCATAAAAGCTACTACCGCCCACCTCAAGACAAACTCCTAAATCAAAGGTGCACCCAATCAAATCACAAAAGCAATAGAATGGTATCGAAGAAATGTGCCCGATATGAGGTATGACCTCACTTGGGCTGTTATTGCTCCTGGTTTAGGCACATCCAGATGACTCACGGGAGTCAGGGCTGCGTTAATACCTCATATAGAACCATCGCCAAATCATCCTACTTCGTTCTGGAATCTCCATGTGACGCCCCACCTCCATACCCATGCTAGCCAAGAACACTACGGAGTAATGCTGTCAACTAGCTCGGAGAATAAGGCAGTTGAGGAGCGACCATCCATGTAACTTCTTTCCGATATGTTTGATAGTAGAGCATGCATTTCATTTAAGGAGGAAATCCGACATACCAATACAAACTCAAAGCAATCACATAGTGGCTATATATAATCTTCGGAAACAAATATAGAAATGAACATAACACCAATCAGTCACAGACATCCATATCACAAAGGCGGAAAAAGATATGAATATATATATAACACATGAATGTGTACATCAGAGTAGTGGTCTGAAAGATCCACGATAATACAAAAGAAATAGCTACATGCTACACAAAAGAATAAGTATACATCACGGAGTCTATATCTCAAATGTATACAACCAAAAACTACTAATCTATGTAGTTAGCCAAAAGTCAGAGTAATCCCAGAAGAGAAGTCAAGCAGAAGCACCTGTAACATCTCGGTCTGACCCGAGTATTATTTATAAGAAAATAATAAACGGATCAGTCTAGCTATAAATATCAGATGATATGGTATAGAATAAAAGACATGGCATGAACATATAATAACCATAATGGCATACTACTATAAGTATGTAATTGAAAATCAACAAGAGATTAATCAATATCACAAGAATCTTCACAAAGATAAAGTGGGGTATCATACCCTAAACTTGTATTCATAACAAGTCAATGACACACAAATTCACCAATGCACAAAATTGATAAAACTTATCAATGGAAATCACGAAAAATTGGTGAAGCACAAAATTCCAGAAATCATCACAAGAAATCCAGAAATCACAAAAAGGGGGAGGCCTATCACAAAACGGGAGTATGAAAACTCACCAACACGTGTAACACAAACGATACGCTATCTTATGGTAGCTAACCATTAATTTTGAGCCGAAGCTCCACAAGAAAGGCCTAAAGACCGTGGGGCGCTACCCCACATATGTGATGTAGAAACATCACACAAACGGGGTTTAGTCTCCCTCGTAGACAAAGAGACTTCGCACAATTGCTAGTCTAAATCACAAAAATGATCGTCATGATCATCAAGAAGTGTCAATCACACCAAGCTAGTAAATATATGAGTTTAGCTTCATGTCCCATAACCACTTGCTTAACTTAAATATTTACTAACAAACTGTAGATCTTCGCTAGAAAATTGTCACAAAAGGTTCAATCGAACAAGTCCAAGAATTAACCGATGAAGTAAACGCAAGCGTTTCATACCACTTGTTTTACTAAGCCGTTTAATTAGATTTCTCATCCGAGTGAGGTAAAGGCTTGTATATACTAATAGATTGGAAAATGGTTTGGGAAAAGAGCTTTGTAATAAAATAGAGTTGAAATCGTTTGGAAGAAAGGGGTTTTGATATTTACTACTAGTATTAAAACCTTCATATTTTTAAAGTGGCAAATCAAAAAACGATTGTTGAAACAAATCGAATCACAAAAATTCACATTCGAAGACGTGAGTAAAATCCAAAGAATTCAAATTCATCAAAGTAGGAATGCAGACTTAACATCCACGGCATACAACCTAGGGAATCTGCGACCTAACATGGCCGACCTAAGGTGCAAGTGACCTAAGGAACTACGGCTTAAGGAGTAGCAAACGAACTAAAAGATGGCGTCATCTATGGTGCAGGCAGGCCGAGCGACCTAAAGATGGAATGGCCGAGCGAGTTAAGGCATTGCGCGACCTACCGATACAATGGCCAAGCGACTTAAGTGGTTGCGACCCAAGGTGGTTGTCGTGCGACCTAGAGTGAAACGAGCTTTGCCGAGCGAATGACCTAAGGGTAAAAAGGCCGAGCGACTTAAAGGCTAATGAGCTAGGCATGCAACCTAGTGTGGAACGAGCTATCAAGGCGCGACCTATAGCAGGTTAATGCCGAGCGACCTAGTGGTTACGACCTAACGAGTCGCAAGCAAGTCGAGCGACCTAATATGTCGCGACCTAATCGTGAAGGCTGAGCGACCTAGTGTCTCAAACGACCTAACGTCACAAACAAGGCCGAGCGACCTAACTCATGCGAACGAATTAAGGCCGAAAACAAGTTATGCTCAGAGTGACTTTTCAACAGAACGACCTAAGCTAAGAAAAATGCTAAAACACACGAAATTTGGAGTTTTTCACCAATTCGATCCAAACCAAATGCAAATGTTCATGCTAAAGTGATAGGAATTCATTCCCAACAATCCAAGATAATTATAGACAAGAATGTGAGATAAAAATCTCACATTTTCACGAAATTGATGATGGAGAAGCTTAAAAGCAATGGAAGAAGTTTGAATCCAATGTCTTCTCTCTAAATTTGGAGTTGGATGATGGATTTGCAAGAGAACTTGAGCTTGGAGTTTTAATTTCCCATTCCCTCCACCATTTTTGATGAAGCTTTATTGTTAGGAAAATGAAGAAGGATGAAGAGAAGAGGGGGTTGAGCTGAGTTAGTAAGGGGCAAAAGAGTTCAGCCCAAACCAAAGCCCTACGCGAAAAAGTGACAAAATTCCACTATCTCCAACATATCGAATTTTACACTCAAAAAGATCGCAAACGTCATTTTGAACTCAATGGGGGTGGTCTTGAGTCCTAATTTGACCGTATGCAAAAAGTAGCTTTTCGGACTAAGATCCGATTAACGATTAAAATATTTAAATAAAATATTCAAATACATAATCGTCAAATATGCGGGTTGTTACAGACTCCCCTCCTTAAAGAAATTGCGTCCTCGCAATATATATATAAGATGGAAATAAAAAGTAACAACCATAAAAGCATATTATCACAAATTAAATTTGAAATAAGAAGTTCACCTCAAAGAGCATGAGAAAGTAAGTCCGGATGTGTTCGCTCGATGAATTCTCTAGATTCCCAAGAGCAATCCTTAGGATTTGAGGACCATTGAACCTTCACAGGTGGAACATCTTTATTTCGAAGTCGTTTAACCTCTGAAGCAATAATTCGAATAGGATGCTGCTCATAAGTTAAATTCGGCAAAACTTCAATTTCTTCGACAACACCGGGCTCAAGAATAGAATCAGAATCTCGAAGGCATTTCCGTAATTGAGAAACGTGAAACACGTCATGCATGGCAGAAAACTGAGCCAGTAATGAAAGGCGATAAGCCATGGAACCAATACGTTCGGTGATAAGAAATGGCCCGATATAACGCGGTGCTAACTTTCCCGATCGAATGAAGCGTACAACACCCTTCATAGGTGAAACACGAACAAAAACAAGATCTCCAATAGAAAATTCTAATTTCCTTCTCCGGTTATCGGCATAGGATTTTTGTCTACTCTGGGCTTCTTTCATCCTATGACGAATAAGTTCAATCTTTTCTATGGAATCACGAATAAAGTCTGGACCTAAAACCAGCTTCTCACCGGCCTCAAGCCAACAAGAAGGAGATCGGCGTGGCCTTCCATAGAGTGCCTCGAAAGGTTCCATACCAATACTAGATTGGAAGCTATTATTATAGGAAAATTCAATGAGAGAAATATGATCTTCCCAACTTCCACCGAAATCAAGCACACAAGCACAAAGAAGATCTTCCAGTGTTTGATTCACACGCTCAGCTTGTCCATCGGACTGGGGGTGATAAGCAATGCTAAAATTAAGCTTCATTCCCAAAGCTTTTTGAAGACTCTTCCAGAATCCACTAGTAAACAATGGATCACGATCACTAACAATGGAAGTAGGAACTCCATGCAATTTAATAATTTCTTTGATAAAGAGTTTGGCCAGAAGAGGAACCGTTCGGTTTGACCGAACGGGAATAAAATGGGAGGATTTAGTAAGTCTATCAACTATCACCCATAAGCTATCATGACCCGGACGAGAACGGGGAAGGCCTTCTATAAAATCCATGGAAATTTGGTCCCACTTCCAAATTGGAATTTCTAAAGGTTGCAGTAACCCACCGGGCCTTTGATGTTCGGCCTTGACAAGTTGGCAAGTCATGCAACACTTAACAAAGTTAGCAATATCAGATTTCATTCCCTCCCAATAATAAAGTCGCTTCATATCCGCGTACATTTTACTACCACCGGGATGAATGGTAAATTTAGAACGATGGGAATCTTCTAAAATATCTTTACGAAGATCACTAATATTTGGTATGATAAGTCTACCAAATTTCCGAATGCCGCCACGAGAATTAATATCAAAGTCTTTCAAACCTTCAATATCAACTTTATCCTTAATATTTTGGCCAAGAAGAGCCAATTCGGGATTTAGCCTTTGAGCTTCAAGAATGCGGTCTAAAAGAGAAGGATGAGCCTCAAGGCTACATAAAACAAGAGATGAACATAAATCGAAAACACGATCTCGAATTTCACAAGTGGATAAAACCTCGAGATCATTCCATTCGGATATCATCATGGAAACAACCGCTTGTTGCTTACGACTAAGAGCATTAGCAACACGATTTCCCTTTCCGGGAGTATAAAGAATATCAAGATCATAAGCGGCAAGGAATTCGAGCCAACGCTGTTGACGCAAATTAAGTTCCTTTTGAGAAAATAAATATTTTAGAGACTTATGATCAGTATAAAGTATAAATTTCTCTCCCAAAAGATAATGTCGCCAAATTCGAAGGGCGAAAATGATAGCCGCGAGTTCTAAATCATGTGTGGCATATCTAGTCTCAACTGGCTTCAATTGCCTAGAAGCATAAGCAATAACACCTTCTTTTTGCATAAGAACGACACCCAAACCAACGCGACTAGCATCGGTATAAACAACAAAATCTTGATTCCCCTTGGGAATAACAAGAATAGGAGCATCAGAAAAGAGTTCTTTTAATTTCTAAAAAGAAGTTTCACATTTGTCCGATCAAATGTATTTAACACCTTTCTTTATTAAGCCAGTAAGAGGCACGGCAATTTTAGAAAAGTCTTTTATGAAACGGCGGTAATAACCTGCCAATCCGAGAAAGCTACGGATTTCAGTCACGCTCTTCGGTCTCTTCCAATTTTGAATCGCTTCAATCTTTGAAGGATCCACTGATATTCCGGATTTAGGAATAATATGACCGAGAAACTTCACACTAGATTGCCAAAAGTGGCATTTATAAAATTTTGCTTTTAATTGATTGCTTCTAAGAGTTTCCAATACAATCCGAAGATGCTTTTCATGTTCCTTCTCGGTTTTAGAATACACAAGAATATCATCAATAAAGATGAGAACAAACCAATCGAGGAAATCTTTGAAAACTCGATTCATAAGGTCAACGAAATAAGCTAGAGCATTCGTTAAACCAAATGGCATAACTAGCCATTCATAAGATCCATAATGAGTACGGAACGAAGTCAAAGGAATACTATCCTCTGCAATACGAAGCTAATGAAAACCGATAGCCAAGTCCAATTGTGAAAGACTCTAGCACCACTAAGTTGATCAAATAGATAATAAATCCGAGGTAAAGGATATTTATTCTTAATAGTAAGATCATTAAGCTTGCGGTAGTCGACGCAAAGCCTAAGTGTACCATCGGATTTCTTTACAAAAATTGCTGAAGCTCCCCAAGGCGAGGAACTAGAGCGTATAAATTGCTTCGTCTCTAATTCGGATAATTGTTTGCGCATCTCCTCGTTTTCTTTATTGGACATGCGATAAGGAGGACGAGTAATAGGTTGAGCTCCAGGGATGAGATTAATTTTGAACTCAATTGCTCGCTTAGGTGGTAGTCCTAAAACGGGCTCAAATATGTCGGAAAATTCACGAAGAACGTGAATAAGAGAAATGACATCCTCCTCCTCATCATCATCGTCATCACGAGGATTTAAAGAATATAAAGATGTTATCAATCCGGAATCCGAATCTTTAAGTACAATAGAAATCTGCTCAACAGATTGAGGATGTCGAAGATAAATAGTCCGCTCAGGACATAGGATTTGAGCTTCATAACGGTTGAGCCAATCCATACCCAAAATCATTCCGAAGCCTAAATAACGCATGACATGCAAATCGGCTAGGAATGAAAAATCACATAAAATAATCTTGACCTCTTTACACAATAAACTAAGCGTTGCGGATCCCCCAATCGGATTCACAATTCTCAAAGAAGTTATTAAACACAAAACATCCAAAGAAAATGTATCAACAAGTTCCTTTGAAATGAAAGAATAGGACGCACCCGTATCAAAAAGAACTCGAATAGGATGATCACGAAACACAATAATACCATCAAGGATAGAATGAGAAATACCTTGACAACGAGATGTGTTGCCACGGGCTTGAGCCACGTTTAACTTTCCCTCCTTCTTGCCTTGAAGTCTGGGGCATAAATGTATATAATGATCCGAGCTTTTACAATAGCGACAAGAACGGGGCTTTGAACACTTGTTCCCAAAGTGGTCCTTAGAACCACAGTTAAAGAATTGCCCACTACTTGGGGTAGAAGTCTTTGCTGCCGGAAGTGCAGGTTTCCCCTTTTTGTTGGGATAAGGACCTTTGAATTTGTTAGGCCTTTTCTTGTTGTTGAAGTTTGGTTTGGAACCCACAACTTCAACATCACTTTCCTTATCCGCCTCTTCAAGACGAAGAGCGATATCAATGAGTTGGTCAAAAGAAACTTCTAATTTTAGAAGTAATGGCTTCTTGAGATTCTTGTTTAAGCCATATACAAATCTTTGATTTTCCTTCAATGGGGTGTTGATGTATTCAACCCCATATTTAGACAGTGATTCGAAGGATGCGACATAATCTGCCACAGAGGATTCACCTTGAACAAGGTCTATGAAACGACGAGCCAATGTTACTTTCTCAGCTTCTGGTGCAAATTTCAATTCGAAGCGTCCCCGGAATTGCTCCCAGGTGAGATCCGCTTCACTGATTTCAGAAATAAGAAGTTCGTACCAGTCTAATGCTCTTTCTTGGAGCATACTAGAAGCCACCTGAACTCGGTGAAGATCGATAAGGTTCATGCGAGAAAAGATTCGATCGCATGTTCTTAACCAAGCCTGGACCTCAATAATAGTCTCGGAACCATTGAATGGTTTCCCACCCAAATTGGTATAATCATTGCACAAGCGTGCAAATCCAGACTTAGGGTGAGTACGTTCCTGATTAGGACCAGCTAGCTGAGCATTCTTTACTAGATCAAGAAGCTGCTGAGCAGTCATAAAAACTCCATCTTAGGGAGCAGCACTAGATTGACCGGCACTAGGACGACCAGGTCTAACCATTTCTCTTCCTTAAGAAAGAAAGAAAGAAAGAGGAAGAAGAAGGTTATTCACAAAATGAATATCAAGCAATCTTGATAGGTAAAACAAGGTATCATAAACGAAATAGGATGAATTGGTTCGAAGACCCGAACTAAATCCTATAGCACGACTCCTAAGGTGGACTTAGGACGATGATCCTTGTTAAGTTATTCTACATTGTTTTGAAGTTTGGCTCTGATACCAAGCTGTGACGCCCCACCTCTATACCCATGCTAGCCAAGAACACTACGGAGTAATGCTATCAACTAGCTCAGAGAATAAGGCTGTTGAGGAGCGACCATCCATGTAACTTCTTTGTGCGAGCACCGATATGTCTGATAGTAGAGCATGCATTTCATTTAAGGAGGAAATCCGACATACCGATACAAACTCAAAACTATCACACAGTGGCTATATATAATCTTCGGAAACAAATATAGAAATGAACATAACACCAATCAGTCACAGACATCCATATCACAAAGGCGGAAAAAGATATGAATATATATATATATATATAACTCATGAATGTGTACATCAGAGAAGTGGTCTGAAAGATCCATGATAATACAAAAGAAATAGCTACATGCTACACAAAAGAATAAGTATACATCACGGAGTCTATATCTTAAATGTATACAACCAAAAACTACTAATCTAAGTAGTTAGCCAAAAGTCAGAGTAATCCCAGAAGAGAAGTCAAGCAGAAGCACCTGTAACATCTCGGTCTGACCTGAGTATTATTTATAAGAAAATAATAAACGGATCAGTCTAGCTATAAATATCAGATGATATGGTATAGAATAAAAGACATGGCATGAACATATAATAACCATAATGGCATACTACTATAAGTATGTAATTGAAAATCAACAAGAGATTAATCAATATCACAAGAATCTTCACAAAGATAAAGTGGGGTATCATACCCTAAACTTGTATTCATAACAAGTCAATGACACACAAATTCACCAATGCACAAAATTGATAAAACTTATCAATGGAAATCACGAAAAATTGGTGAAGCACAAAATTCCTGAAATCATCACAAGAAATCCAAAAATCACAAGAAGGGGAGGCCTATCACAAAACAGGAGTATGAAAACTCACCAACACGTGTAACACAAACGAGACGCTATCTCATGGTAGCTAACCATTAATTTTGAGCCGAAGCTCCACAAGAATGGCCCAAAGACCGTGGGGCGCTACCCCACATATGTGATGTAGAAACATCACACAAACGGGGTTTAGTCTCCCTCGTAGACAAAGAGACATCGCACAATTGCTAGTCTAAATCACAAAAATGATCGTCATGATCATCAGGAAGTGTCAATCACACCAAGCTAGTAAATATATGAGTTTAGCTTCATGTCCCATAACCACTTGCTTAACTTAAATATTTACGAACAAACTGTAGATCTTCACTAGAAAATTGTCACAAAAAGTTCAATCGAACAAGTCCAAGAATTAACCGAAGAAGTAAACGCAATTGTTTCATACCACTTGTTTTACTAAGCCGTTTAATTAGATTTCTCATCCGAGTGAGGTAAAGGCTTGTATATACTAATAGATTGGAAAACGGTTTAGGAAAAGAGCTTTGTAATAAAATAGAGTTGAAATCGTTTGGAAGAAAGGGGTTTTGATATTTACTACTTGTATTAAAACCTTCATATTTTTAAAGTGGCAAATCACAAAACGATTATTGAAACAAATCGAATCACAAAAATTCACATTCGAAGACGTGAGTAAAATCCAAAGAATTCAATTTCAAATTAATCAAAGTAGGAATGCAGACTTAACATCCACGGCATACGACCTAGGGAATCTGCGACCTAACGTGGCCGACCTAAGGTGCAAGCGACCTAAGGAACTACGGCTTAAGGAGTAGCAGACGACCTAAAAGATGGCGTCATCTATGGTGCAGGCAGGCCGAGCGACCTAAAGATGGAATGGCCGAGCGAGTTAAGGCATTGCGCGACCTACCGATACAATGGCCGAGCGACTTAAGTTGTTGCGAACCAAGGTGGTTGTCATGCGACCTAGAGTGAAACGAGCTTTGCCAAGCGAACGACCTAAGGGTAAAAAGGCCGAGCAACTTAAAGGCTAACGAGCTAGGCGTGCGACCTATTGTGGAACGAGCTATCAAGGCGCGACCTATAGCAGGTCAATGCCGAGCGACTTAGGGGTTACGACCTAAGGAGTCGCAAGCAAGTCGAGCGACCTAATATGTCGCGACCTAATCGTGAAGGCTGAGCGACCTAGTGTCTCAAACGACCTAACGTCACAAACAAGGCCGAGCGACCTAACTCATGCGAACGAATTAAGGCCGGAAACGAGTTATGCTCAGAGTGACTTTTCAACAGAACCACCTAAGGTCAGAAAAATGCTAAAACACACAAAATTTGGAGTTTTTCACCAATTCGATCCAAACCAAATGCAAATGTTCATGCTAAAGTGATAGGAATTCATTCCCAACAATCCAAGATAATTATAGACAAGAATGTGAGATAAAAATCTCACCTTTTCACGAAATTGATGATGGAGAAGCTTAAAAGCAATGGAAGAAGCTTGAATCCAATGTCTTCTCTCTAAATTTGGAGTTGGATGATGGATTTGCAAGAGAACTTGAGCTTGGAGTTTTAATTTCCCATTCCCTCCACCATTTTTGATGAAGCTTTTTTGTTAGGAAAATAAAGAAGGATGAAGAGAAGAGCGGGTTGGGCTGAGTTAGTAAGGGGCAAAAGAGTTCAGCCCAAACCAAAGCCCTACGCGAAAAAGTGACAAAATTGCACTACCTCCAAACATATCGAAGTTTACACTCAAAAAGATCGCAAACGTCATTTTGAACTCAATAGGGGTAGTCTCGAGTCCTAATTTGACCGTATGCAAAAAGTAGCTTTTCGGACTAAGATCCCATTAACGATTAAAATATTTAAATAAAATATTCAAATACATAATCGTCAAACATGCGGGTTGTTACACTCCACCACGTACACAATTGTTAAAGTGGTTTTCGATATTGGCAGAGAGTATGACAATATCTGATCCCGGTCTCTTTAACAACCAAACGCTTATTACACACTACGGTCATTTATATTTCAAACAGTTTATACTTTATATCAAAATATCATATTCATTTCAAATTCATAACACTTCGGAAATCATATTCACTTTCGAAATCATTTCACTTCAAAAATCATAACCACAAAGTAGTTTAAACATCATATCAAAATATTCGCATTTAAATTCATAAAATCTAAATCCTAACATTTCCAACTTAAATAATTTTAAATATTAAAATAGTCATATATATATTTATCTTGAAATAATATAAATTAAAAATAGTTTATATATTTAAAAATAGGTTACAGATTAAAATACTTTATTAAAATATATATATCGAAAATAGTTTCAAGTTAGAATTGTTTCTTCCAATTTCACAAATCAATTTAAATCAACCTTAGTTCCAAAAATTTAATTTAAATCAATTGTAACGACCTGGATTTTCGTCGTTTGATTTGGAATATTTAAATAGTTTTAAATATTGGATTTGGAATTTAAATTAATTTTTGGATACGAAGATTCTGATTGAAAATTATAGAATGAATTTAAGTTCTAAATATAGCGGTTTATTTTGTAACGACCTGCCTTTTTGGACGTTTTAAGCAGACACACACATCATCTCAAATCATACAAAGGGGCAGATTATTATTGGGGTAAATAAGAAAAAGCAGAGAAAGAAAAAAAAATAGAATCTCGCAGCGGAATGACAAAATATAATAATCAAATAACAGTTCATGAAGCTGTTTACAATACATTTGATTATATTTATACAACACAGAATCATTGTTATACATATCAGAGATAAATAAATAATGCAGCGGAACAGTATGAATGCAGTGGAATAAATATAGTAAATAATAGTAGTATAAATCTTCGACTTCGTCCTCTAGAAATAAGGTCTTCAAATCCTGAAATGCTTAGGCTGACCCGAGCAAATTGAAAAGACAAAACACTCGAGTCGGAACTAAAAGATCTTATGTTGGTAAATTAACGGTAAATATGAGGGTAACGGCATCAGAGATGTTTACGGGGTTTGACATCTCTTATCCAATGTCTAACGTACGTGCAATAACTTAAGAGATGTTCAGATTCACATCTCCTAATGATCCTTTAAACTATCTACTATGTAGTACAATACACTATTATAATATGTCTACTGTAAAGTAAAAGTATTAAAATAGCGTTATGGCGTTACCCATATCCCCTTTAACACATTTTTTATATATTCTCATAGTCTATACAGTACCGTAATTCCTCCATAAACTAGAGGGCTATTAGAGGCCACTCCATAGGTATGGTACAAAACAAACTCGTAGAAGGTGCTCTAGGGCATGTGAGCACGGCACTCGAGGCAATGCCAGGGTAGATATACCAATTGCGTATCTGGACTAGTGGTAACGCATAACAGCTACTACCGCCAACCTCGGACACACTCCCAAATCAAAATCAAAGGGTGGCTACCAAATCAATCACAAAGTAATAGAATGGTATCGAAGAAATGTGCCCGCTAGGAGGAATGACCTCACTTGGCCCGGCGTGGCTTCTGTTTTAGTCACATCTAATCTGACTCACGAGAGTCAGGGTCACTTCATACCTATACAGAAATCGTGCACTAAACCATCCTACTTTATTTCTGGAACCTCCACCACATACACAGTTGTTAAAGTGATTTTCGGTATTGGCAGAGAGTGTGACAATATCTGATCTCAGTCTCTTTTACAACCTAGCGCTTATTACACACCGGATGGCTCTTTTAAATTTCAAAAATCAATTCATAGTTGATATCAAAATATCATATTTAATTCAAACCATTTCACTTTCGAAATTATATTCACTTTCGAAATCATATTTTCAAAATAGGTTAAACCCTTATTTCAAAATCATCATATCTACTCAAAATATGTTATATAAATCCCAACCTAGGTTATTTCATCATATTTTATTTTAAATCAATGAATTTGGATATAAACACTTCCCCTTTACTTATTCTAAAATTTAGAAAATAGTTTAAATAGTTATAAATAGTTAAATACTCTAAAGTGGTTTAATTATAGATTAAAGATACTGTTAAATTGATTTAAGGTAGTTAAATATAATTAAAATAGATTAAATATAATTAAAATAGATTAAATAGCTTTAAAATATATTAATTAGGTTTAAAATAAGTTAAAATGGGTTAATTAGTTTTAAAATAAATTAAATGGTTTAAAATAGGTTAAATTGATTTAATATAGTTAGTACAGGTTAAAATAGTTTAATGAAAATCTTAAAATTTAGAATCTTAAAAATAATATATTTTAAAATAGTTTATATTTGAAAACATGAATTTGAAATTTATATCAATTTAAAAATATTAATTTCATTTCACAAAATCAAACCATTTCAATTTCCCAATAAAACCAAATTCCAAAATTTTCAAATTTAAATTCTCAATAGACTATTAAAATTATATCAATTCCAATCCATGTTGGAAATATCAATTTATATTTACTTTAATTTCAATACGTTTAAAAGTAATATTTCAAATAATTTTAATAATTCAATTCCGATAAATTTCACTTATACTTTAAAAATCAAATTTAAAATTTCAATTTAAATTCCTTCAACAATTCCTTTTAAACTAATTCCAGTTTTAACATAAAGCTTGATTTTCGATAATAATTCAATTTGAATAAATCAAATTTTATTTCAAACTATCATTTAATTAAATTCAAAAATTAAGGATTTTAAAATCATTTAATTTATCCAATTCGGTATCCATATATAATTCTCTACCCTAGGGTCAAGTGATATGGATATTTATCATTTCAATCCGCAATTTAAAATTTTACGGTTATATATCATTTCAAACCGCAATCCCGAATTTAATATTAAAATCCATAAAATCGCTCGAGTCTATCATTTCAACCCATAACGATTTTTCCTTAATTTAAAGATCGTTCGGGTATATATCATTTCAACCCATAATGATTTTCCAAATAATAACTAAGGGAACTTGCAGAGTGATAGCATTCATAAATCAAATATAACATCAAATCATCCAATAACAAATTCAAACATCCATCACAATCATCATCCAATTCAACCAATAATTATCAACAATTAACAGATTTTTATATACATGAAATTAACTGGCAATTTAAATTTAATAATAAATTAAATGACAAATTAATTCAAAATAAATTCAAATTAGCTGGAATAGCAATTTAAAAATATCAAACAGCTATCAATAAATTCCTAATCACATCATAAATTAAATTTAACTAACATAAGAAATTTTAGAAGTTGTGAGCGGGTCAAAACACTCACCTTTGAATTTATAAATCGATTTAGGGCCCAAATTCAAATAGTCTCAGAATTCGTCCAAATCGGCGTCAAAATTTCCGTAATTTCGATACGATCCTAGCAAAACAAACCATGCCCAAATCCGAGCTCGTATGTAAAAGTTATTAATATTAGAAGATATACTATTTAAAATTTAAAATAATTAAAATAATAAAATACCATTACACGTCACCACAAAACCCTAACCATGAGCTACAGGCCGATCGAGACCTTACCACAGCCACCGGAGTATCAACAATTTTCGCCACAGCCATGCCCGCGATCAAGCCACGGCACCGAGGAGCCCATATCATGAACGAACCGTATGGTGCGACCACCACCGGCCGCCTCTGGCGCCCACACCGACGCAAGCCAAGTTCCCCATTTTTGGCGATTTCTTCCATCCATACCATGAATGAACCTTATGGATCGACTCCATACATCGTGCTCTACGCTCCAGTGTCCTATGATCGTCATAGGATCGAAGATCTGCCGTTAAACGACAAGCCCAACAATAGACGGCCGGAAATAAATTGGTGATTTTTGGCCAAACGATGCTTCAAATGCAAAAAAAAATTACATATCTGGGTTGCTATCATCGAGTGCTTCAAAACGATATATAATTCGATAGGTTTTGAGGAGGTTTAATTTTGGAATTGAATTTGGGATTGAAATTGAGGGTTTGGAATTTGTTTGGTTTGTCTGCAATTGAGAAGAAGCCAGAGAGAATTGTACGTATAGACAAATGAAAATAGGAAGGAGTTAGGGTTTATAACGGGCTATTTATAGGTAGATCAGAAAACTAGAAAGAATGGATAAGATTTGATTTGGAATTTGAACGATAAACGACCCGAAAAGCCCGTTCTGTCTCCGAAACGAAAATGGATAATCCCATATATCAAAATAGATGTTTTGGATAGTTCTAAACTCAACGAAATAGGTTTCAAGTCCTAATTCCATCATATGAAGAAGTTATGTTAAAATCAGCTTATTTCAATTGATTTCAATTAAATTAATTTCTAGGCGTTTCAAGCCCGTACGATCAAACGGCAAGTCCGATCGATACGAAACTTCAAATCAAACAATAATTCACTATTACGGATCTGATGAAACTAGTTTCATCAAAATCCGAGACAGTTGCCAAAATGGCTATATTTCAAGTTAATTAAATAAATTAATATTAAATTAATCAAATCAAATTTTCAACTTCAATTCTATAATTTTCAAATTTTATCATTTTTGATTTCCTAAGCAATTACAATAATTTAAACAATTTAGACATCAATTAGAGTTAATTAATTTACCAATTACAGTGTTTAATTCCAATTCGAGAAAAAATTCAGTAATTATAAATTAAATTCCCAATAATTCCATTTATTTGATTTTTAACCTTGTTATTAAATCAATTATCATCTTATGGATATAATTGTCATAGTTTATGTCTTATTACACTAATATTCTCTGATTTCATCTTTATTTACATTAACGTAATACTTAATTACTTTCAATTTCAATAAATCCAATTATTATAATTTAAATTACAGAATTGATTAATTTCATTTTCAATTATTTTTATTCAATCAATTATCATATTATGAAATAGAATTTACGTTGGTTACATCTTATTGAATTGACATTCTTCAATTATCAATTTAATTCACATTAACTGCAATAATTAAGTGAATTAATTGCAATTGATTTCAAATTAAATTTAACGAACTAAATAAATAGGTAACTTATAACAATTGTTGCCATTTACTTTTAATTACATTTATAAGTTTATTACTTACTAACAATTGTTACAATTTCTTTCATACACTATGTTAACGCTAAAAATGTACGCTAACACCCTGGTGTGATTTGTGGTATAGCGAAAGCACCACCCGTTGGTACGGGAACTAAAAGTAAGCAGAGAATAGTAGAAAACAGTAAAAAGATAATAGTTTTATAGTGGTTTGGCTCAAAGTCAAGCCTACGTCGACTTAATCTCTTATACGACTGATTCGATTACAGATTTTACAATAACTCTTTGATTACAACACAATCAAGACAAGTAATCAGAACTTTGACGCAGAAAAGCTCTTTCGATTCATGTTGAATGAACTTGATTCTTTCCAAAGATTCTTTGAAGTATCCTTTGCCTTTGAAGTGTTGAAGTCAGTAGAGGAATCAACAGAGTCTTGGCGTTTCCAAAATTTCATCCCACTATAAGTGTGGAGTAGGCGGGGTATTTATAAGTGAAACTGCTCTTAGGTCGCCTCCATTTTAGGTCGTGAGCGACCTAAGAGTGATCACGAGATAGCCTAAGTCATTGGCGACTTAACAGAATCATTCTGGACGAGATATTGGCTGTGAGCGACTTAGCATGCGTAGCACAGGAGTTATCTCGGCATAATTAAGTCGCAAGCGACCTAAAGAAAAGGTAGGGCATGCGACTTAACTCTGGAGCATGCTAGGTCGTTAGGTCGCTCTGTCTTCATTTAGTTGCTAGGTCGTTAACTCGTTAGGTCGCCAGGTCGTTAGGTCGCTCCCGCTTTAACTCGTTAGGTCGTTGCCTTTACTCAACTGCTTTGTGCTATAGGTCGCTGCCTTTTTATAGATCGTTAAGTCGCATATGCCATAGGTCGCTAAGTCGTTGGGTTGGGTAGGTCGCTAGGTCGCTGAATAAAAGAGGGTTAACACTTGCCCCTCGAAGTATACGCCTAGGAGTTAGGTCGTGTGCTTCGATATCTCTTAACTCGCACCATCCTGAATCGTTAAGTCGTGACCGACTTATGAGAGAGTTAGGTCGTTCGTGTCGATTCGTGTTCCTCCGCCCTTGTATATAAGTCGCTGAGATCACTCCTTCTTCTCTTTACCTGCTCTAACATTCTAACCCGCCTTCGAAAGACTTCCAAGCTCTCGGAGAAGAATTCGAATCAACCAGTCGCCGATCATCTCTACAATCATACTATGTAAGTGAATTCCGACCATTATCCAACCATGACCATCACCGAATTGTTAATCCCCCAATTTTCAACCCTATCCCGATTTCACATGCCGCATTTCACCATGAATCATGTTACGATCGACTTTTGATCGTTATTGGACATGTTGTCGCTGTGATTCACGAGAGCACAGCAGTGCATCAGGTTTATGATGGATCCGAGGCGATTTGAATTTGTTTTGGATGATCTGGTAGTGTGGAGAGATGGTGGATTTTATTGTAGAGAGGCTAACAGGTTATTGGGTTAACTCCTCTTCTTTCAACAGTTTGGACATGAATCGCGCGATTTAACTCTATGAACGACTTAGCGACTTAATCATCAAACTCCAAACCACATAAGGGACTGCGACTTAACTTACTAGAATAGCATACGACTTAAAGTTGAACGACTTATAGAACCAACGACCTAACTTAACTCGCAGCATAGCTTTAACTTGTAGGAACATAACTAATGAACTTCATGACTCGAGCAGAGCGACTTAGGAAAGCCTGACCTATGTTAGGTCGTTTGGACATGAACTGGACGACCTAAAAGAGTCTCGAGCTAACTTAAGTCATTCCTGTGACTTAAGGGATGGACAGCATTTGAACACTTGTAGATTTAACCAGAACTTGATTGAACTTCCAATTTGAACTGCCAGAACTTGTTGCATTCTTTCACAGATTATATTGACTTTTAAGCTAATAACCTGTTAAATACAACATTTGCAGAAAACTAGGACGAATATACTCATCATCGACTGCCCACATCGAGTGATGGATTAAGTCAAAGAGAAAATAATATGAATCTAATTAAAAGTGAAATGCAGTGAATCAACTAACTTAAGTGGAGCATCAACGCAAAATTCATACAGTTATAACTGCTTATCGCTAAATATTATCTGCATTGATACTATACTTGATTTTGATCTAATAACAAGCCTTGAATCTTCCTGAATTGACATGCGCCAACCAGTATTATTTCAAGCTTTACTTTATTTACTTGTTATTTCAATAGCTTTGCACAACACTTCACACACTTTTTAGGAAACGTGCACCTTCATATTTGAATATCTAGTTCCTTGTGTAGAATGACTTCTCAACAAGTACAAGAAGAGATAGCAGATCGGACCGATGAAGCCTTTCCGATTGCTGCTCCTTTGGATAACCCTCTGAAAGAGTTCCAACTACACTGAACCAACGAACCCTCAACCAACTATGTATGCAAATTAGTATTGCTGAAGTGGATGCTCTGCTTCCTGGAGTAAACGACACTGTTGACAGGCCGCCACATGGCTTTATTGCAATCAATCGTCACATGTGTTTGAACGGAGCTATTCCCCCCTTCAATGATTTCCTTAGAACACTTCTCCTTCGATTAACCATTTCCCCATTCCAGTTGCACCCCAATGGCTACGCCATTTTGATGGGGTTGTGTGTATTATTCAGGAAGAACACTTGACCGCCTCCCAAGCTTTGAGGAGATCTGTTATCTGTGTACATTTGGGAGGAACAAAGATTACCCTACTATTACTCTTGTTAGGAGCGCATGGAACCGTAAACTAATTACAGATCTTCCCGAGAGCACTCACGGGTTTTTAAACCAATTCTTCTATGTCCGTTGCTCCCCGGGATTCTACGGTATTTGGAGAGTAGGAAATAAGACTATCTATCTCTATTCACTTCATTTCTGAGCCTTTCAAAATTCGAGTTGTCAAGTGCTAACTTCTTTCTTTACTTTTGCAGCACTTCCTCCTCTCTCTAAAGATTCTGCCCACAAATCAACTTTTGAAAGATTGAGTGCCATAGCTGCCAATGAGAGAAGTATAAAATTTCTACAGAGGAACGAATTTCTGCATCAATTCGGACTCTTACATTCCTCTCGATCTATTCAGTCTCGTGATGCCCCCAGCTCTCAAGCAGAAGCATCAAATGCCCTAGTCTCCGTAGAGGAACCTGCATCGAAAGAACTTATTGTAGAGACTTCGTTAGTGAAATTCTCCAGTTCTGCTGACGGTGTAGGGTTATCTGCCAAATCTAAACTTCCCCCAGTTATTGAAGAAGAGAAATTTCCTCAACATTCTGGGAAGTCTGATACTTTTGGAGGACTGAGCGACCTCATGGTGACTTCTCAGGAGCTCTTTAAAGATGACACCACCACTCCTAAACTTGCTTCCCCAGCAATTGAAGCGACATCCGCCTTGCGATCAATTCCATCGGCCCAAGAATTGACTCCTGTTGCAAAAGCTGACATCACTCCTAAGTCAAAGAGTGGTTTGTAGCTTGACGCGCGTAGTTCGCACGCCATACACACTTAGGATTTTTGGCAATTATGCACACTTAGCTTCTTTATTTCAAAGATATCTAAAATTTTTGTCTCTTCTTTACTTTCAGGTTCTCTCATGGAACGCAGCGGCTCTTATTATGATGACTTTCAATGCTATGCAAGGCGTGACTCTTATGATCCCCGGCGCTATCTCCCTGCCCCCAGGGAGACTGATGAGGAACGAGTAGTTAGGAAAGCTCGTGAGAGGCAGGCTTATGAGGAGCAGTATGGAAGAAGAGATGACCACCATGACTCTTACCAAAGGGATGACGACTCCCACAAAAGAAAATCTCATGATGATAGGGGGAAGAGTCATATAACTGAAGATCCAAGCAAGCAGGCCAAACTCGACGACAAGTCTTCATCTGAAATTTCTAAAGTGCCCACTGCTTCTATCTCTTTAGACATCCCTTCCAGCTATCCTACCCTTAAAACAGCTGATATTCAATCAATCATCAATAGGCCTCCTTATCAAGTTGAGAAGCCTCCGTCTGTACTCCAAAGCCGATTTCCAAATTGGTGTTTGAAAGGAGTGCGCTTCGATCTGGACTTGGTTCCAATTGATAAGCAGGCTATGCTAAGAAATCTTGACGCCGTCAAGCTTGACATTGAAAGAATGTCTGGATGGCATAAATTAGCTGATGAGCTCCAAAGAGTTAATCGTGCAAACCTCGAGGCCATGCTGACCATGGAGAATGATAAATCTGAATGGCAAAAAGTTCTTGATCAGCATGATACGGAGATGAAGAGCATCACTGCCTACAACGAGGAGCTTGAGGCTGAAGTTACGAAACTTAAAGATGATCTCACCACCTCTTCAACTTCTTATACACAAAAGGAAGAGGTTCTCCAAAAGCAAGTAAGAGATGCCCACGCCACTCAACGAGATGCTGAGGCTAGACTCGAGGAGAAGCGGAAAATTGTAGAAATGTACCGCAAAGACGCTGCTCAGTTGCGGGAAAAGACTAGCTCTCAAGACTTGGAGATTGCAATGCTAAAGGCCCAGCTTGCTGACGCAGCGGATTAATCAAAACAATGTAGATCGATGAAAGTAGCAATCTGTGAGTTGATGAATACTGAAATGCCTGAATTCGTTGATCCGAAGATACCGAATTCTAGCTATCCCGAACTCGTTGATCGCGCACGATATCGGGTTCAAAGATCTTCAATTCTTCGAGCGTTGATCAAGCGCACTTGATTCTGCAAATCGGCTTCTACAATCGTTGAATCGAGCGCACTCGATTAACCGAAAGAGGAGATAGGAGATTACACTCAACTACCAATTTAAATGAAAGCACAAAGCAATCAAACAAGAATTTTATTTCCAATCAACTTAAAAAAAATACAAGTGTGACACTCGGCCTATTTATAGGCGTTCAACTTTACAACAGAAAATACATCAACTCATAAGTCGGCACTGACCTAACAACCTCTGACTTTCGACTCAACATGACTTACGACTTAAAAGTAACGAAATACAGACGATATATGACTTACAAAATAGACGACATACGAAACAGACGACATACGACTTAAGAAATACAACACATTAGTACATATCGACTTAACAATGCCACGAGTTAACAGATGACGACTTAACAAAGCAACACAACAGCATCTTTCTGCGACTTAAGAATCAACGGCTTAGGGTAAAGCGGCATAAGAATCTACGGCCCAACCTTCAGCGACTTAACACCCAGCGACTTAAGATAGCAGCGACTTATGACTTACGAGATACTTCTTCCCGACTTAAGAAATTCTGACGACTTAGTTAAGTCGTAACTCTGTGCCGACTTACCACTTGACTCATTTACGACCTAACACTTTATCAGTTTGCTCTGCTTTCTCACTGAGTAACTCGGTAGGTCGTCCTGGTGACTTAAGATATTCGATAACTCGCACATCTTCACGAGTTAGGTCTTCCACTCTCTTAAGTCGGTCACGACCTATGTCGGTAGGTCGTCCTGGTGACTTAAGATATTCGATAACTCGCACATCTTTACGAGTTAGGTCTTCCACTCTGTTAAGTCGGTCACGACCTATGCCTTTACTTCCGTTAAGTCGGTCACGACTTAAATCTTCCATCATGTTAAGTCGGTCACGATTTAGACCTATTTCCTTAAGTCGGTTATGACTTAGTACTTGGCTTGCATCATCCTCCCCTGGTTGAGAGAAATTCGTCCTCGAATTTGCATCATCCTCCTCCGCAACACACTCATCCCCATGATACGGTACGAGATGCTTAACATTGAATACGTCAGACGTGTACACACCCTCCGACAGCTTCAATTTATAAGCATTTTCATTAATCCGTTTGACAATTTCTACAGGACCAATTTTCCTGGCTTTTAATTTGTTATAAGCGCCCACTGGAAAACGATCCTTTGTTAACACTGCATATACCAAATCACCTTCATGAAATTCAACATTCCTTCGTTTCAAATCTGTAGCTCGTTTGTACTTCTCATTTGCTTTCTCCAATCATTCCTGAACGATTTTATGACATTCCATCAACCCCTCAACAAAATCAGCAGCTTTCTTAATTGTCCCCTTCGAGTGAGGTATTACCGTTAAATCCAACGGTCCCTTTGGTAAGCTCGAATAAACGATCTGGAATGGACTGAGCCCAGTACTTCGATTTACAGCATGATTATGGGCAAACTCTGCCTGGCATAACTTCACATCCCAACTCTTCAGATTATCTTTCACAAGGCACCTTAACAGGTTTCCCAATGATCTGTTCACTACCTCTTTCTGTCCATCCATTTGCGGATGATAAGCGCTGCTAAAGTTCAACTTTGTTCCCACCATCTTCCACAAATTTAGCCAAAAATGACTCAGAAAACGAGTATCCCTGTCCGACACAATCGATTCTGGCAATCCATGAAGTCGATATATCTCTTTGAAAAACATCTGAGCAACATGAACAGCATCCGCCGTCTTCTTACAAGCAATAAAATGTGCCATTTTCGAAAATCGATCAACCACCACGTAAATGGAATCGTTTCCACGCTGTGTTCTCGGCAACCCCAACACAAAGTCCATACTCACATCAACCCAAGGTTTAATTGGTATAGGTAGCGGCATATATAACCCAGCATTAGTCGCAGTTCCTTTCGAAACCTGACAAATATGACAACGCTCCACAAACCTCTCCACCTCTTTCCTCATCGATGGCCAAAAGTAAGACTGTGAAATCAACTGTAATGTACGGTCTCTCCCAACATGTCCTTCTTCATGTAGCTCTTTTACAATCTTCATTCTCAAACTACAATCAGGTATGCACAATCGATTTCCTTTGAACAGAAAACCATCCACTATCAAAAACTCATTCGACTCTCCCTCCTTGACTTTATCAACAAACTTTGCAAAGTAAGGATCATCGACAAATAATTCTGGCAACATATCAAACCCCATCACTTCAACCTTCATTGTTGTTAGCAAATGATTCCTTCTACTCAAAGCATCAGCCACACGATTCGTCACTCCCGACTTGTGTTAAACAACAAAAGTAAACTGTTGCAGATATGCAATCCACGATGCATGTCTTGCTGAAATCTTGTCTTGCCCTTGTAAATGCTTCAATGCTTCATGATCAGTATACAAAACAAACTCTTTATGAAATAGATAATGTCTCCAATGTTTAATAGCTTGCACAACAGCATAAAATTCCACATCATATGTACTGTATCTCATCTTCGCTCCTGATAACTTCTCACTGAAATATGCAATCGGACGACCCTTCTGACTCAACACCCCTCCGATCCCAACCTTTGACGCATTAGTGTGTAGCTCAAACAACAACTAAAAATCTGGTAATACTAGAATTGGTGCAGACGTCAGCAACTCCTTGATCTTCCCAAAAGCATCCCCTGCTTCCTCCGACCATGAAAACTGTTTACCCTTCATACAATCTGTAACAAGCGCCATCACACTACTAAAGTGTGGAATGAATCTTCGATAGAATGAAGCCAACCCGTGAAAACTACGAACTTCCGTTATCGTCTTGGGCTGCGGCCAATCTCTGATAGCTTCGACTTTACTTTGGTCAACCTATATTCCTTCCTTCGACACAACATACCCCAGAAATAAAACACTCCTCGCCATAAAAACACACTTCTTCGTAGCAGCATAGAATTGTTCTTCACGAAGAATAATTAACACCTTCTTCAAATGCTGAACATGCTCTTCTGTACTAGCACTGTAGATCAGAATATCATCAAAATAAACCACCACAAATTTCCCAATGTATGGCCTGAAAATCTGGTTCATCACCCTCATGAATGTACTCGGTGCATTCGATAGACCAAACGGCATTACCAGCCATTCATACAACCCTTCCCTCGTCTTGAATGCTGTCTTCCACTCGTTCCCTGGTCTAATGCGAATCTGATGATAACCGCTCTTCAAGTCAATCTTAGAAAAGATTACGGACCCACTGATCTGATCCAATAAATCATCAAGCCTCGGCATCGGAAATCTGTATCTGACTGTGATCTTATTCAATGCTCTACTATCTGTGCACATCCTCCACGTTCCATCCTTTTTGGGTACCAATAAAGCTGGTACAACATAAGGACTTAAACTCTCCTACACACGCCCCTGTTCAAGCAATTCCTCTACCTGCCTCCGCAACTCTTCATGTTCCTTCGGACTCATTTGATAATGTGGTCTATGTGGCAACACTGCTCCCGGAACAAGATCGATTTGATGTTGAATGTCTCTTAGTGGCGGTAACTCCTTCGGTAACTCATCTGGGAATACATCTTCAAATTCTTTCAAAACTGGTTTTGCTTCTTCTGGAATTTCAACCTCTTCACTGCTCTCTCGCCCAATTAACAAGAATACTTCAGGCTCTTCCTCAACCTCCTTAACAAACTCCTTCAAAGATAATAAAGTTTTCAGCTCTTCAATCTCTTCTGACTTACTTTCTCCTTGTGGTCTCTTCTTTGGAACTAGGATAATCTTCGTACCTTCAAACATAAACTGGAACTATTGGTCCGACCGTCATGTTGTACTGTTCGATCATACTGCCATGGTCTTCCCAAAAGTAAGTGGCAAACATCCATCTCCACTACATCACACCAGATCTCGTCTTTGTATTTCTTCCCAATAGAGAATGGAACACGAACTCGTCTGTCCACTTTCACTTCTCCTCCTTTTCTCAACCATGCTAGCTTATATGGATTCGGATGTTTCTCTGTCTTTAACTTCAATTTTGTTACAGCCTCGGTTGAAACGATATTGTCACAACTTCCTACGTCAATCACAAATTTACACACCTTCCCCAGTATAGTGCATGTCGACTGAAAGATATTACTCCTCAACCAACTAGCTTCTTCCTGCTTCGGTGTCAAACACGATCTCCTCAGCATTAGATTACAACCTTCATCTCCTGACGCAATATCCTGTTCATCTTCCTCAACTGGACTAGAATAATCTCTATCAACATCCTCATCTTCAACTTCTGCAATCATGGTTCTCTTCTTTGGCTTTGGACACTCATTGCTTTTATGACCCAATTCCTGACAATTGTAACATTTGAAACCATTGTTAACCTTCGCTTTCTCAGCCTCCTTCACCACTGGTCTACTGATAGGTTTAGAAACATTAGAACTTCCACTAGCACCCTTCACTTGAATATTGGAATTTGTAAACACACCACCTCCTCGTCGTCCCTGTTTCTCCCAAGCCAACGCCTTTTGATGTGCTTCTGCCACAGATCTTGGATCGAACATATTAACCATATCCTGAATATGCATTCTCAATCCCCCAATGAATCTAGATGTCAGCTGCTCTTTCGTTTCCATAATATCATTTCTCGCAATAAGCTGATAAAACTCATCCACATAATCATTAACAGTCTTCGTGCCCTGCCTCAAATTCTGCAAACGTTGATACATCAAAGATTGATAATTGTAAGGTAAGAACGTTGCTTTCATCAATTTCTTCATCTTCTCCCAAGATTCAACTCTTGACTTCCCCATTCGTTCACGTGTAAGTTTGGTTTGCTGCCACCATGCCAAAGCTCTACCCCTCAACCTTGTAGCAACCAACTTCACTCTACGATGTTCTGGAACTTCCTTGAAGTCAAAAATCTCTTCAACATTAGCCACCCAATCTAGAAACTCTTCAGCTTGCATACCTCCTTTGAACTCAGGAATTTCTGTCTTCATTCCCGATTCCCACTTGTGATCATACTCTGAATAATTTCTTCCTTGACCTCGTCCTTGAATACTACCACCATCATACTCCTCTTCAAAATCAGATGCATATCGATGTCGATTCTGACCACCAACATCTCTACTCCCTTCACGTCTACCACCATCCCTTCGATCTACATTCCTCCGAACACGATCTCGGTCATCAACATTTCTATAACTGTCTCGGCTCACACTTCTATGATCATTCTCATTACTTCTCCCTTGATTGGAATGTGGTGAAACTCTACTTCTTTCGTGGTTAGATTTGGGTGAAACCCTTCTCCGGTTTTGATTCATCTCGGTCATAAGCTTCTCTAACCTCCCAATGCCTTCATCCAACTTCTCATTGAATTTGTCACTTATACGTTGCTCCATTTGCTCGGCATCTTCCCGCTTATACAAATCTTCAACATTTTGATGACGGTTAGCTCTTCTCGGCGGCATGTTTTGAATCTTCTAAACAGTTCAAAATTCAAACACAATTCGAACTTTGATCCAAAATGAAATGGATCGAAATCTCCATACTTGTTGCAAATCGCGATGAACACGATGAACAAATTCTCGGCCTCCAACACAAATCCAATCAAAACAACTTCGAACAAGCTCTACTTACTCGGCCGACTTGATTGGAGATGCTCGGCTCAACTTGCTTTCTTCAAAACTCCAAAATGATTAGGCTCCAAGTCTCGATCTAGCTATGCTTGGCTAGAACAGGCTCTGATACAAAAAACTGACGCAACGGATTAATCAAAACAATGTAGATCGATGAAAGTAGCAATCTGTGAGTTGATGAATACTGAAATGCTCGAATTCGTTGATCCGAAGATACCGAATTCTAGCTATCCCGAACTCGTTGATCGCGCACGATACCGGGTTCAAAGATCTTCAATCCTTCGAGCGTTGATCAAGCGCACTTGATTCCGCGAATCGGCTTCTACAATCGTTGAATCGAGCGCACTCGATTAACCGAAAGAGGAGATAGGAGATTACACCCAACTACCAATTTAAATGAAAGCACAAAGCAATTAAACAAGAATTTTATTTCCAATCAACTTAAAAAAAATACAAGTGTGACACTCGGCCTATTTATAGGCATTCAACTTTACAACAGAAAATACATCAACTCCTAAGTTGGCACCGACCTAACAACCTCCGACTTACGACTCAACATGACTTACGACTTAAAAGTAACGAAATACAGACAATATACGACTTACAAAATAGACGACATATGAAACAGATGACATACGACTTAAGAAATACAACACATTAGTACATATCGACTTAACAATGCCGTGAGTTAATAGATGACGACTTAACAAAGCAACACAACAGCATCTTTCTGCGACTTAAGAATCAACGGCTTAGGGTAAAGCGGCATAACAATCTACGGCCCAACCTTCAGCGACTTAACACCCAACGACTTAAGATAGCAGCGACTTACGACTTACGACTTACGAGATACTTCTTCCCGACTTAAGAAATTCTGATGACTTAGTTAAGTCGTAATTCGGTGCCGACTTACCACTTGACTTGTTAAATCGTTTACGACCTAACACTTCATCAGTTTGCTCTGCTTTCTCACTGAGTAACTCGGTAGGTCGTCCTGGTGACTTAAGATATTCGATAACTCGCACATCTTCACGAGTTAGGTCTTCCACTCTCTTAAGTCGGTCACGACCTATGTCGGTAGGTCGTCCTGGTGACTTAAGATATTCGATAACTCGCACATCTTTATGAGTTAGGTCTTCCACTCTCTTAAGTAGGTCTCGACCTATGCCTTTACTTCCGTTAAGTTGGTCACGACTTAAATCTTCCATCATGTTAAGTCGGTCACGATTTAGACCTATTTCCTTAAGTCGGTTACGACTTAGTACTTGGCTTGCATCACTTGCTAAGGCTGAAAAAGAGCGTGACGAGGCCATCGCTGGGAAAGCATCAGCTGAACAATCACACGAGGCGACTAAGGCCAACGTTAGCTTTACTCTTTTTAAATTTTATGTTCTCAGCGTCTTGGGGCATGGCAGTCTTTCTTTCTTGGTTCCAAAGTAGGAGATTACATTGGCTGAAGTGTGTGAGGCAGCAGTTGAAGTGCTTAAAGATGCCGGCTACACTGAGGAGGATTTTGAGGCTAATTATCTAGATGATGAGGGTCGTGTCGCCCTTGCGAGAGGGAAAGAGCAACTTGCCAAAGAGTGAGCCGAAGTAGCGGAAGGAGAGCGTCTAGGGAAGGCACCTTTTGACCGACCCAACTCGTCCTTCGTCTTCGGTCTACATTGATATAATTGGCTCTTGTTCCCATTCTCCGCCTCCTACTAAAGCCGAAACCAAAACTGCAACTGCCCATGCCGAAGATGAGGCCCAAGAAAGCACCGAAGCCCAAGACTATGAAATTGACGTGATAAAGCCAACTTCTCCAGGTAACTTCAACATTGATTTAGCTCAAGTGGACTACTTGTTTGCCTCACATGAGCTCGTGAATTTCTTGCTTATTACTTAAGCCTCGACGTTCCATTATCTCCTCTCTTTTGCGAGGAATACTGATGTTTAACTTTTCTTCTTCTGTAGTGAAATTAATAAGTGTTGTACAAGCTTCACCTCCTCCCGTTGTTGCCCCTCCACCTCTCCAAGTTACTCCTCCTTCTGCTTCTCAACCGGGATCACAAGAAGAACAAATAGAATCTCTTTAAGGCTTAGATGACCCGGCGGCTTCACAAGAGCAGAAAACTGAAGAACTTTAGGTGGGTGAGAGGACCCCGGATAAATTCACTGCCGATGATACAAAGCTTTTTGATCTTATCTCTCTGGGCAGCTAATCTTCTTCAAAGAAGAGGGGAAAGCGCGGAGTTTCAAAGAAAAAGAAGGGCGCTTCTGCTGGTGTTGAAAAAGAGGACACTTCCGCTGGCGATGAGAAAACAGAAGAGGACCCAATTGCACCTCTTTCTCCTTCTTCCCCAAAGAGTTCAAGCCAACTTAAGAAATTAGCCATTAGGCCAGGTGAGGGCTCAAAAGGCAGTGGGAAGAAGAAGAAATGAGTCTGGCCTGACCCTTCTTGCTCTCCTTTTTTTGGTTGTAGCTAAAGATTTGTATCGACCGGAGATTGTGCGGGTACCGGCCCCAGCTTTTTGAAATCTGCGCATGTATAAAAACTTTTTATAGTATGGAATAAAATGATTCTTTTTACTTGTACAATCTTTTGTCTATATTTGTGAATGCATTCATTCCCTATTTTAGCACAAGTTTCTTTATTTTCTTTGCATGATATTGCAGTGAGCTCGTGGTATGCTATTTGAGCGTTGTTTTTGTTAATGTAGCTATATTGCCCCCATACCATGGCTTATTGCAATATTCTCCATTTAGAAAAGACTTGTACTCTTATTCTAGAGAATAATTCTTCCGTTTTGAGGAAATATCATTCTGCTTTAGTAGAGTGTGCTTTGTATCGGAGAAGTTTTCTCTCTCTTTTTTTTAAAACACTTCAACTTTCGGAGATGGTCACTTTTATTTTTGAAAAGTGGATTCCCCTACGCGGTGAAGCTGGCCTCCATAGAAGGCTTTAATTTGTCATTTCAACTTGTGGAAGTGTGCCTCCGGTGAGGCTTTATTTGGCACTTCAACTTTTTTAGGGAAGAATGTTCCCATGAGAGTAGAAGTGTGCCTGCTAAGAGGGCTTCATTTTTTTGCCTGATGTAGTTTACTCTCGGTCTCCTCTGAAGTAATAGGTCATGTGCGACCTAAGGTAAGTCGTAGGTCGCAGCTGTTTATAGGTCGCAGATAGCTTCAGTAGTTAGGTCGGGAACTCTCTTAGGTCGCTAGCTACCTTAGGTCGTTAAGTTCCTTAGGTCGCTAGCTACCTTAGGTCGTTAAGTTCCTTAGGTCACTTGCTAGCTTAGGTCGCTAGCTACCTTAGGTCGTTAAGTTCCTTAGGTCGCTTGCTAGCTTAGTTCGCTAATTACTATAAGTCGCTAGATTTTTTAAGTCGTTAAGTTCCTTAGGTCGCTTGCTAGCTTAGGTCGCTAATTACTATAAGTCGCTAGATTCCTTAGGTCGCCGAGTTTTAGGTCGTGACTAAAATACAAGTTAACATTTGCCCCTCGAAGTATACGCCTATGCTATAGGTCGTGTGCTTAGACTTAATCTCGCTAGGTCGTGAACGACCTAAAGCTTGTACTATCCCGTACGCCTGTTCGCCTTCTTCTCCCAGCTTCATATAATGATACAGCTGACAGGCCACCTCTATATGAAGCTAGGAGAAGAAGGCGAACAGGCGTACGGGATAGTACAAGCTTTAGGTCGTTCACGACCTAGCGAGATTAAGTCGAAGCACACGACCTATAGCATAGGCGTATACTTCGAGGGGCAAATGTTAACTTGTATTTTAGTCACGACCTAAAACTCGGCGACCTAAGGAATCTAGCGACTTATAGTAATTAGCAACCTAAGCTAGCAAGCGACCTAAGGAACTTAACGACCTAAGAAATCTAGCGACTTATAGTAATTAGCGACCTAAGCTAGAAAGCGACCTAAGGAACTTAACGACCTAAGGTAGCTAGCGACCTAAGGAACTTAGCGACCTAAGCTAGCAAGCGACCTAAGGAACTTAATGACCTAAGGTAGCTAGCGACCTAAGGAACTTAACGACCTAAGCTAGTAAGCGACCTAAGGAACTTAACGACCTAAGGTAGCTAGCGACCTAAGGAACTTAACGACCTAAGGTAGCTAGCGACCTAAGAGAGTTCCCGACCTAACTCCTGAAGCTATCTGCGACCTATAAACAGCTGCAACCTACGACTTACCTTAGGTCGCACACGACCTATTACTTCAGAGGAGACCGAGAGTAAACTACATCAATCTACCTCCTAAGTCGTTTGCGACCTATGATCTAGCTTAGGTCGTGAGCAACCTAAGAGAATCACTCCTATAAGTCAACAACAACCTAGTACCATCCTTAACTCGCCAGCGACCTACTATTTGTTCAAATGAAGCCAAGTGCAACTACATCAGCTGATTTCTTAAGTCGAATGAAGACTGCGACCTAGCTTAGGTCGCTTGCGACCTACGACCTAACTTAGGTCGTACGCGACCTAAGACTTGGCAAGACTTCTGCCCAGGATTCAGCTCCTATAAATACACCACCACATTCAACATGAAGGATACTTTTGGCCAATCACTTCTTCAAGTGTCGTTACTCTGCCGAGCTCTCAACTCAATCAACACACAAAAGATCTTCAAATACTCGAGACACTACAACAAGCTTTGGGAAGAACTTCATACATCCGACACGGATTCATCGAATTTCATCATCGAAGTTTGAGTTAGCAGTCAAGAGTGTTTCTGTGATCGAATTGTATTGTACTGTGAAGAATGTTGTATCATCTTGTAATCGAATCAGCAATAAAAGACTATAAAGTGGACGTAGGCTCAATTACGGGCCGAACCACTATAAATCTGTTGTCATTTACCGCTTTACTACTATTCTTTGCTTGTATTCTGTTCCCGTACCAACGGGTGGTGCTTTCATGATTCTATTACACACACCGGGTGTTAGCGTTCACTTTTTAGCGTTAACATTTTGGTGCTTTCACTGAGAACCGAACTCAGGGAGATTGTCATCATTGCTTCACGAAGGTTCGTTGAACAAGCTTCTTTGAAGACTAGAAGTCTATCTGATATAATGGCTCCTGGAAGAAAGCGTAAGGCTGTCAGATCTGAGGATGTCCATGGTGATACCGCCACTTCTATTTCTCCAAGTCAAGCAGCTCCAAGCGTCGGAGTGACGCGAGAAGAGCTAGATGCTACTGTGTCCGGATTGTACCAGCAGATTGAAACTCAAAATAATCTGATGATGGAAAGATTGAACGCTCTGCTCGGCGCTAACCAAAGACCAGTGGGTAATGAAGAAAACATCGCTGATGCTCTTCACAACTCCGAAGGGAGGAATATTCCTCAAGGAGGATCGGGTGCTGCTGAAGGGGCACCCCTCCAAGCTGAAAGGTCTAGGCCATCGCCAGTTTTCCGCGAACATTTGCCCGAACAAACTTCTGAGAAAATGGCCGAAGTCTACTCCGCAAAATATTTAAACAATGAGGAATACCTTTCTGGCATGATTAAGCAAATAATGAAAGAGAGCATGCAGAGAGATGAGGATGAGAGCGAATGGCGATTCGCACTGAGTAAGACTCCGTTTACTGAGAAGATTCTAAAGGCTGAGTTTCCTAAAAAGTTTGTTCCCCCCACCATTCCTGCTTATCGGGGAACAAGTGATCCAAATCAATTCTTGTATAAATATGACTGGCATATGACCGGCGCAAGGGCAACTGATGAAATTAAGTGTCGGTATTTCCCAGTATATTTGGAAGGTGTGGCACTTCTCTGGATTACTAAGCTTCCTGTTCGATCTGTAGATCAGTTTTCCGATCTGACCCGAAAGTTCAAAGAGCAATTCAGGCTATACGCTTCAAAGGCAAAGGACATAATGTCATTGACCAGTCTCGAGCAGAATCCGGGAGAGCCTATTAAGTCATTCCTGAATCGCTTCAATATAGCTCTGGCAGAAGTTGACAACGCAGAGCCACGAATGGTCTTGACCTATTTGATGCGTGCTATCGACAAATCGAGCAATTTTGGAAAATGGCTGAAAATGAAGGAGCCAAACTCTCTCGAGAAATTCTATAAGAAAGCTGATGAATTCATACGCTTGGAAAATCTTCCGGCACCAATGAAAGTGGTGGCAGCAAAGGTGGAGAATAATATTGCTGCTTCGGTGAAGAAAGATTCCGGAGGTCAGAAAAGGGAAAGTCACGATGGGAAGAAACAAAAGGATGCAAAGAGACCTCGCTTCTTCAAACCCTCAGATTTCACTCCATTGACCGACACTCCGAAAAATATCTTCTTTGCCACCAAAGATGCTGTGGATTATCCCAAACCAGCTGAGATAAAATCGGGAAAGGGCGCTATGCGAAATGGAAAATTCTGTCGCTTTCACAACCAACCCGGTCATGATACCAATTAATGTCGTCACTTGAAGAGCTTAATTGAAGAATTGTTAAGAGAAAACAAGCTGCAACAGTATGTCAAGAAAAACAGGAATGATCCAACTCCGTCCACTCAGGGGCAGCAACCCTCTACTCAACCATCTGGTTCGGGTAAAGGCACTATGGCACATGAATTCGAAAGGCCCATTATCAATGTGATTACAGGAGGCCCACACCCAGCGGGCAGAAGCTGGGGTGAAATGGAACGATATGCTCATGCTTTGAAGTACATCCCAGCAGAAGGAGATGTTTTTGCTATAGAAGATGCTGCACCCCTGAAGCAACAGAAGACTTCTGATAATGATATTATGTTCAAGGCTAGGGATTCAATGGGTATTGAAGCTCCAACCATAGATCCCTTGGTTATCTCTGCAGGAATTGGGCCAGCTATCGTAAGACGAGTGTTCATTAATTGAGGTGCTTCCTGCAATATACTCTTCAAGAAAACATTTGACCAGATGAAGATTCCTATGACCGACGTTCAAGCTTCGTCACAAAAGATTGTTGGTTTCACTGGGGAACCGCAGCAACCAATCGGAACTGTCGAGTTGTTCGTGGAACTTGGAGAAGGGCAGAAAAGGGTAGTTCGGAAACAAACCTTTGTAATTGTTGATGGATTTTCTGCCTACAATGCTTTTCTAGGCAGGCCAACTCTAGCTGCATTCAAGGCCATTTTGGCCCCGTGGTGCCTAACTATGAAGTTTCCAACAAAAAATGGTGTTGGTGTCATCATGGGAGATCAAAATGCTGGACGCGAATGTTATCTTATAGAACTTCGAGAAGCCAGGAAGAGAGAAATGGGTAAAGATGCGGCAGCTCCCTTCCGCATCAAAAACCCAACCTTATAGCAAATACAGGGTGGTCCCTGCACTGGCGAGCATAGTGGTGCAAGAAGAGAAATGGACCCCAGAAAAGCCAGTGCAGAGGAGAATAGAGTGGTACCCGTGGAAGTTACGATACCGATACCTGTTGACTCAAAAGACCCAAACAAAATACTCAATGTGGGTTCGCAACTAAGTATAACAGTTCGAAACACACTGATATCATTTCTAAAAGCAAATCTGGACGTGTTCGCTTGGTGTCATGCTGATATGTGTGGGATCTCTCTAGAAATTGCTGTTCACACCCTGAATGTCGATCCGAAATTCACACCGGTAAAATAGAAAAGAAGAACTCAAGGTCCAGAAAGGTCAGCAGCGTTAAAAGAAGAAGTTGATCGGCTTATGGAGAATGATTTCATCAGAGAATCCATTTATCCAAATTGGGTTTCAAATCCAGTACTGGTTAAGAAGGCAAATGGAAAGTGGAGAGTATGCATTGATTTCTCAGATCTAAACAAAGCTTGCCCCAAAGACTGTTTCCCGTTGCCTAGGATCGATCAACTGGTGGATGGGACGGCTGGACATGAGTTGTTATCCTTTATGGATGCTTACTCTGAATACAATCAGATTATGATGAATGAACCAGATCAGGAAGACACAAGCTTTATCATAGATGTGGGTCTCTACTGTTACAAAGTCATGCCTTTCGGATTGAAGAATGCAGGGGCAACCTACCAAAGACTTGTCAATGCTATGTTCAAACCTCAGATTGGCAAAACTATGGAAGTTTATGTTGATGATATGTTAGTAAAGTCAAAGAAAGCAGTAGACCACATTAATCACTTGGCGGAAATGTTCACAATTCTTCGAAAGTACGGAATGAAGCTCAATCCATTGAAATGTTCATTCGGGGTAGAGTCCGGAAAATTCTTGGGTTTCATCGTGAGCGCTAGGGGCATCGAGGCCAATCCTGCTCAAATCACAGCTCTAAGAGAAGTCAAAGCCCCTAAAACAAAGAGAGAACTACAAAGTCTCAATGGAAAAGTCGCCGCTCTGAGTCGCTTCATTTCTAAGGCCACAAACAAATGCATTCCCTTCTTTGATGCTCTAAAGAAAGGAAAGAAAATTTTTGAATGGACTCCCGAATGTCAGAATGCTTTCGATCAACTGATTCATCATATGGAAACTCCTCCAGTTCTTTCCAAGCCTAGTGATGGCGAAGACCTCTTCATTTATTTAGCAATTTCATCTCATGCTCTTAGTGCAGCACTCGTACGAGAAGATATGAAAATACAACGTCCAGTCTATTACATCAGCAAACGGTTCACTGGGGCAGAGATGAATTATTCAAAGATAGAAAAGCTTGCTTATTGTTTGCTAATCGCTTCCAGGAAGTTGAGGCCATATTTTCAATCTCATCCTATCAAGGTCCTTACCGATCAACCTCTAAAGCAAGTCCTGTATCGTCCTGAAACTTCGGGTCGTCTCTTGAAATGGAACATTGAACTCAGCCAATATGACATCACTTACCATCCCCGAAGAGCAATTAATGGACAAGCTTTAGAGGATTTCATTGCGGAATCTACTGACAAAGGAAACAGTGAGAAAGAAATAGCTGATGGCGTTCAAATCCAGTGGAAGTTGTACGTTGACGGTTCGAGAAATGATTATTGTTCTGGGGCAGGGGTAGTGCTTGAAACCCCCGAAGGACGATCATTGTGCTATGCATTGAGACTGGAATTTCCTTCAACAAACAATGAAGCAGAATATGAAGCTCTCATTGCCGGTCTAAGAATTGCCAAGGAATTGAACATCAAAGTGTTACAGATCTTCAGTGATTCCCAACTTATTGTTTTCCAGGTAAAGAAAGAATTTCAAGCTAAAGGTGGAAATTTGCCCGCGTATTTGTCAAAGTCATGTGAACTTCTCAAAGATTTTGATCATTACACGATAAGTCATATTCCTCGGGTTGAAAACATGAAGGCGGATTCTCTAGCAAAGTACTCAAGTTCTGGAGAGGCTCAGTTATTGGGGTTAGTCCCTGTAGAAGTTCTGTCGGCTCCAAGCATCGATGAGATGGACATTGATTGGATTATGGTTACATCTCAAGAGCATGAATCATGGATGACTCCAATCAGAGAATATTTACTCAATGGTTCCCTGCCAGAAAATTCTAAAGAACGTCGAAAGCTGTTGAGGAAAGCATCCAGATATACAATTCAAGATGGCCGATTATACAGACGGGGATTCTCAATGCCATTACTCCGATGTGTAACCAAGGAAGAAGCCAAGACAATTCTAGGTGAGATACACGGAGGACAATGTGGAGATCATTCAGGCGGTCAAACTCTAGCCAAGAAAGTTCTTCGATATGGGTATTTCTGGCTAGACATTAATCGAGAAGCTGCCTCTTATTCCCGGAAGTGCGACAAATGTCAAAGATTTGCAAAAATCCCAAAAGCACTTTCCACTGAACTCATGCAAATGGTCAGCCCATGGCCGTTCGCCATTTGGGGAATAGACTTGATTGGACCTTTACCGGTTGCTAAATCTGGAATCAAATATGCTATTGTTGCTGTTGATTATTTCACTAAATGGGCTGAAGCTGAACCCTTAGCCACTATTACCTCTAAAAAGATGATAAATTTCGTAACTAAAAATATCATTTGCAGGTATGGTGTGCCGCAGAAAATAATCACAGACAACTGTACTCAGTTTGAAAGTGAAGAATTCCAAGACTTTTGCAAACAATTCAGAATTCGAAAAAGCTTCTCAGCAGTGGCTCATCCGCAGGCAAATGGGCAAGTGGAAGCGGTGAACAAAATTATCAAGTCAACCATCAAAATGAAACTTGAAAAAGCAAAAGGTGGTTGGGTCGACAAGCTTCCATTAGCACTATGGGCATACAGCACTACTCACAAAACTGCGACTGGGCACACTCCATTTTCACTGGCATATAGATCAGAGGCAATGATTCCGGTGGAAGTAGAAGTTCCTTCACACAGGAGAATTCATTTCAAAGAAGCTGAAAATGAAAAGCTGCAACTTGAAGCACTTGATTTTCTTGATGAGAAAAGAGAAGAAGCTAGACTCAGAGTTTCAGCTTATCAGCAAAGAATAGCCAGGCACTTCAACTCAAAAGTTCACCAACGCAGCTTTGAAGTCGGAGACTTAGTCTTGAAAAGGATCATGACAGTGACCGGGGTGTTTGGGCCAAACTGGGAAGGACCATATGTCATCGGCAGTAAACTTCTTAATGGCACCTTCAAACTCATAACCGTCGAAGGAGATCCAATTCCAAGAGCCTGGAACAGCAATCACTTACGTCCTTATTTTACTTGAAAAAGCTTTTGCTCAAGATTGTAAAATAGTAACAAATGTATCAGTTGTACTGTAAGAAATTGTAAATCAGTATAAATGAATGAAAGCTATAAAGTGGATGTAGGCCCGATTCTTGGCCGAACCACTATAAATCTTGTGTTCTTTACTATTTTATAATGCTTGTTTTCATTTCAATATGTAAATGCTTTAAATGTACTGCTAAAATGTCAATTCAAAATTGCAGGACATTAAAACAAGGCTCACTCGCCGCAAAGCCAAGCAACCCTTATAAGCCGCTTATTAAGCAAATTTCAAGCAACAAAAATTCCAGATTCACATCCCATACAAGAAGAACTTCACATAAAAAGTTGGCGACTCCACTGTATCAAGCGCTCGTTAACTGGTTACGATCGTCGGTATAAACAGACATCCAACCAAGTAACTAGCGTTTGCTCCATGGAGTCATTCGATAGTGAAGTCTACTTCTTCGGATAAAGCAATTCACTTGCAAAAGAAAGGAAAATGCGCTTGGAAACAATAATAAAGGATCGCCGATGAGCAGACGATGAGAAAACATGGGCCGGCAAATATAGAAGCAGCCAAAAGGAGGTATGCCTCTCAACAGGAAAGCCGGTAGATCCACTAAAGGGACGCCTTCCCAAGCAGAAGGAACAGGACCCTCGCTAACTGGTCGTGATGCATCCGATCAGACAGCTTGCGTCCGTCCCATGGATCCACTCGCCCCTGAGACGCAACCTTCCTGGCACACCAACCAACCAGAGCCCTCTAACAAGGCACGACAATAAATGAGAGTGCTTTCCTCAATCAAAAAGATCGGCAGGACCACCAAAGGGGCACCTTGTTAGTTGATTGCGATCGTTTGTGCAAACAAACATCCAATCAAGCAACTTGCGTCCGCCCCGTGGACCCGTCCGACCATGAGAAAGTAACTTTCAGGCAATCAACAAGCCCTCTTCGGAGGCACAAGCCATCTTCGGAGGCACAAGCCCTCTTCGGAGGCACAAGCCCTCTTCGGAGGCACAAGCCATCTTCGGAGGCACAAGCCCTTTTCGGAGGCACAAGCCCTTTTCGGAGGCACAAGCCCTCTTCGGAGGCACAACTCTTCTAAGGAGCCCTCTTCGGAGGCACGTCCCAAAATAGAATGCTCGAACCAAAAAGCCTTCTTCGGAAGCACATTTCAACTCTTAAAGGAAGATTAACTTGTTTATCTCAAAAAGTTTTTCCTACAAAAAAAAAGAGTTGGAGTACTACAAAAAGACCTCTTCGGAAGCACACTTCAATGTGCTCGAAGTACCAAAAATAAGCTCTTCACTGGGGCACGAAATCAAAGTCTCCCTCAGAAGTTCATCTCACTGCGTAGGAAAATCTACTTTTTAATAAATAAAAGTGGTCATCTCCGAAAGTTGAAGTGTTCTTCAAAAAAGAGAGAGAAAATAGAAATTTCTCCAAGGACAAGATATACTCTATTAAAAGCAGAATAATTCTTCCCTTAAAAGTGGAATAGTTATTCTCTGAAATGAGAATATCGGTCTTGTAAAAGCAAGAAATATTACAATATACTTGTGGTATGGGGGCAACATTATACAATTCAGTTACATTAATGAAAGTAATATACAAGCGACATACCACAAGTTCATTGCAATATCATGTAAAGAAGAAGTGGAATGAATGCGTTCTTGAAACACAGACAAAAAGTTTGTACAAGTAAAAAGAATCGTTTACTCTACACTTCAAATGAAAAGCAGATATATTCCTACGTACACGAGAATTTGTACAAGTAAAATATCTATTTTTATTCAATACTATGAGAAATTTTTGCATTGTGCAGATTACCTAAAGAGGCGGGGACCGGTACCCGCACAATCTCCGGTCGATACAAGCAAAAAGTAAGACAAAAAAGCCCAGTTTATTACTCCTTCTTCCCACCTTTAGTACCCTTGCCCGGTTTAATGACCAGTTTCGGGATCCGGCGTGGACGGGATGGAGAAGGAGGAGTAGTTGGGTCTTCTTCAACATTTTCTTCAACATTTTCTTCGTCAACCGAAGCACTCTTCTTCTTCTTCTTCATGGCACGCTTCCCTTTCCTTTTCGAGGAAGACTCACTTCCAGGAGTAGTAAGAAGTGTGGAAAGCTTCGCGTCGTCATCAAAAGACTGCTCCGGAGTCTTTTCGCCTTCTTCAAGCTCCATAGCCTTCTGCTCCTGCGAAACAACCGGATCGTCCAAGTCTTTGAGAGCTTCTATTTTCTCTTCTTGCGATCCCGGTTGAGAAGCTGGAAGAGGAGTAACTTGAGAAGAAGAGGGAGCGGCAGCCAAAGAAGGAGAAGCGAGCACAACTTTCGGTGCTTCTGCTATAGAAGAAAAGAAGTCAAAATTAGTGTTCTTCGAAAAAAGAGAAGATATTGGATCACCAGGACTTAAGTAATAAGCGAGAAATTCATCCAAATCAATTGAATCAAATGAATATTCTACTTGAGCCGAATCTGACTTGAAGTTACCTGGAGATGCCGATTTTGACAAATCGATTTCAAATTTATCAGCCTCAGTCTCTTCTTGACTCTTTTCTTTAGTTTGGGTCAGGGGAGACTCAGTAACGATGAGCTTAGCTTCAGCATCTTTTGCAACAAGTGGAGAATGAGAGCTAGAACCGATGATATCAGCATCGGTCAAAGTTGAAGTGTGGACAGGGGTAGTTGGAGATATTGTCTTTTCTGGATGTTTCTCTGCCACTGTCCCAGCTCTAGCTTCGGCAAGTTGCTCTTTGCCTCTAATAAGCGCATCACGTGCTTCATCATCCTGATAAAGCACTGCAAGGTCTGCCTCTGCATAGCCGGCAAACGTATCAAGTATGGTCTCCCAAACTTCAGCAAGTGTAATCTCATATTTTGGACCCAAGAATGAGAGGCTGCCGCGGCCTAGAACACTGTGCATGTAGAAGTCAAATAGAGTAGAATCGATGCTAGCTTTAGTGACTTCGTGAGACTCTTCGGCCGCAACTTGTCCAGCGACCGCGTCATCATGTTCCTTCTCAACTTTAAGAAGCTTAGCTTTTAGCATCTCGATCTCTGCATTCTGGGAATAAAACTTTTCCCGCAGTTCAGCATTTTCTGTGCGGTATTTCTCAGTAATGTGCTGCTCAGCTGCAAGCTTCATTTCAGCATCCCTTTGTGCAGCGTGTGCGTCCCGCACCTGCTTCTGGAAGACTTCTTCCTTTTGAGTATGCGATGCAGAGGAAGTGGCGAGATCTTCCTTAAGACGTTTAACTTCAGATTCAAGCTTTGCGTTGTCGTCTGCGATACTCGTCATCTCTGCATCATGCTGCTTGCACCATTTGTCCCATTCGGCCTTATCATTCTCCGGAGTTAGCATGTTTTCGAGATTCATGTGGTTGACTCTCTGGAGTTCATCAACAAGCTTTTGCCACTGCGACATCCTCTCAACATCAAGCCTAACTGCATCAAGATTTCTGAGCATGGCTTGCTTATCAATCGGGACCAGATCTAGGTCGAAGCGTACTCCTTTTAAGCACCAGTTCGGGAACCGGCTTTGAAGTGTTGGAGGTCCGTCTTTAACCTGATACTGGGGTCTGTTGATGATCGCTTGGATATTGGTTTTCTTTAAAGGAGGGGAGCCGGCCGGAGTATCGGAAGGGATAGAAGCGTCGGTCTTTTCGGATATTGCAGACGTGTCACTGAGTTTAACCCGCTTAATCGGGTCATCGGCAGCATGCCTCTTCCCTTTGTCGTCTTGATGTTTTCTTTTGTGAGGGTCATCGTCTCTCCTTCTTTGCTGTTCTTCATAAGCTCGCCTTTCTTCAGCTTTTCTAATGGCTCGCTCTTCGTCGGATTCTTTGCGGACGGGGAGATAGCGTCTGTAATCATAATTATCGCGCCCTCCGTAGCGCCGAAAGTTGTCATAATACGAGCCACTACGCACCATTGTAGAACCTGAAATTGAAGAAAAAGCAAGTCTCATAAATCTTCGAAGTAGAGAATTTAAGTACATATAAGTGCTTAGCATCCTATGTGTGTGTGGCATGTAAGCTACGCGCGTCAAATTACAAACCACTCTGTGGTATGGGAGTAGCAATGGCTTGTGTAGAAGGCGTTGTAGTTTGTCGCAAGGAAGATGTCGATTCGATAACAGGAGAGATCGCTTTAGAAACATCATCTTGAAAGAGCTCCTAAGAGGTTATCATGATGTCGCTCAGACTGTCAAAGGTATCATCGCCTTGGGGCACGGGAGAATTATCTTTTTCAACTTCCACCTCAACCATCTTTTAGAAATGCGAAGATTTTCCTCCTCTTCAGCAACTGGGGCAAGTGCTAACTTACTGGACGGCCCCGCAATGTCGGTAGAAGTAGAACACTTTACCAATGAAGTCTCTATGGTAGGTTCTGTAGGAGTAAGTTCTTCAGCATGAACTGGGGCATCCGATGTTTTTACTGGAGAATTAGGGACTTCACAAGGCTGAGTAGAGCGAGAAGAGTGTAAAAGCCCATACTGGTGCAAAAATTCATCTTTCAGCAAAAATTTGGCACTTCTTTCTTCCGCTGCCACAGCATTTAAAGTCTCAAGGATCGATTTGAGGCTCGGATTTCTGAGCGGAGGAGGAAGTGCTGGAAAAAGAAAAAGAACGAAGATAAGCATTTGATAATTCGGGTTTCGAAAAACTTATAAGATGAACAGAGAAAGGCAATCTTACACCCGATTCTCCAAACTGCGTAGAATCCCGAAGGACATCGAAAAAAGAAGAATTGGTTTAAAAAACCGTGAGCACTTTCAGGCAAGTCCAAGATCAATTTCCGATTTCTGGCACCCCTTACAAGGACAATCGAAGGATGATCTTTATTCTTAGAGAAGGTACATAGATAGCAAATTTCGTCAAAACTCGGAAGACGGTCAAGCGTCCTCCTAAACAGAACACACAACCCCATCAGAACGGCGTAGCCGTTGGGGTGTAGCTGAAAAGGCGAGATAGCTAGTCGAAGGAAAAGTTCCCGGAGAAATTCATTGAAAGGCGGAATAGCTCCTTTTAAGCACATGTGGCGATTCACCGCGACAAAACCAAGAGGTGGCCTGTCAGCTGTATCATTTTCTCCAGGGAATATAGCGTCTGAATCGGCAATACCAAATTGGATACACAGTTGTCTAAAAATTCTGTGGCTCAGAGTAGTCGGAGTTCTCTCCGGAGGATCAATCAGAGGATTGGCAATCGGGAAAGCTCCTTCAATTGGTTCTGAATCTTCTTGTTGGGACGTCATTCTACACAATCAACTGGATATTTAAATATAAAGGTGCACGTTTCCTAAAAAGTGTGAAGTGTTGTGCAAAACTAAAACAATAACAAGCGAGTATAACTGAAATTGAGACAATTGACGTTTGTCGATTACAAAGTTTCGAGGCTTGTTATTTCAGGTTCAAATATGATGTTGTATTGTTGCAAACAAGTCAGCTTAGGTTGATTATTCCAGCTTTGTTTCAAAACTTCATTTGAATTAGTCATTTCACAGCATTTTATTCACAGAATTCATTTAAGTTAATTATTCGTTATCAACTAATCTGTCATGCGATGTGGGCAGTCAATGGCAGTATATTTGTCCCGTTTTTCTACAAGTGTTGTATTTAGGCAGGTTATTGGCATTAAAGTCAAGACAGTTTGAAAGAAAATGCAACACAGTTCAGATTCAAGAATTCAGCCAACTTCTGTGCAAGTTCCTCTAAGTCTTAAGTCGTTTAACGACCTATCATAGGTCGGGGCTTTTTAGGTCATATTGTGCGAGTCAAGATGTTCAAAGCAGTGCAAAGGTGGTTCAAGTCCTAGGTCGCTCTGCGACCTAACATAAGTCGTAGCATTTTTAGGTCGCATAGTGTAATTGTGAATCAAAGCGGTGCAATTTCCTCAAAGTCCTAGGTCGCATACGACTTAGCTTAGGTCGAAGACTCTTTAGGTTGCGAATATTATTAGATTGCAAAGATTTAGATCGCCAAGCATTCCCACGCGACCTAACTCTTAGGTCGTCCAAATCTGGTAGGTCGCTGACTTCCTCTCCAAGCAACATCATATTGGATCCGATAACCTAATACCGCCATTATAAGAGAATTCGATATCTTCCTCATTTCATCCTCAAGTCATCCAGCAAATCAATTGGAAATCATCTATATACCTCCGAATCATTCAGCAAATCGACTAGAAATCCCACCAATCCACTATGAAAACTTCTGTGCGATCATGAATCAATACATATATCAAACAGCGATCAAAAATCGATCGAAACAACCAAAAAATGGAACGTGACACATGAAATTAAACTTGGGTCGGTAAACGTGGATTTACGATCGATCAGCGATTGCGAAGGAGAAGGGATTGATCCACTTACGTAATATACTGATTGAAGTGGATCGATGTTTTGCTGGGATGAATTCGCCTCCGAAGAATTAAGAATTCGTCAATGGCAATGGGATCTCAGAGTAGTAAGGTGAGGAGGAAGGCCCGACCTAATCTATTTATATGAAGCTGGGAGAAGAAGGCGAACAGGCGTACGGGATAGTACAAGCTTTAGGTCGTTCACGACCTAGCGAGATTAAGTCGAAGAACACGACCTATAGCATAGGCGTATACTTCGAGGGGCAAATGTTAACTCGTATTTTAGTCACGACCTAAAACTCGGCGACCTAAGGAATCTAGCGACTTATAGTAATTAGCGACCTAAGCTAGCAAGCGACCTAAGGAACTTAACGACCTAAGAAATCTAGCGACTTATAGTAATTAGCGACCTAAGCTAGCAAGCGACCTAAGGAACTTAACGACCTAAGGTAGCTAGCGACCTAAGGAACTTAGCGACCTAAGCTAGCAAGCGACCTAAGGAACTTAACGACCTAAGGTAGCTAGCGACCTAAGGAACTTAACGACTTAAGGTAGCTAGCGACCTAAGAGAGTTCCCGACCTAACTGCTGAAGCTATCCGCAACCTATAAACAGCTGCGACCTACGACTTACCTTAGGTCGCACACGACCTATTACTTCAGAGGAGACCGAGAGTAAACTACATCAATCTACCTCCTAAGTCATTTTCGACCTATGATCTAGCTTAGGTCGTGAGCGACCTAAGAGAATCACTCCTATAAGTCAACAACAACCTAGTACCATCCTTAACTCGCCAGCGACCTACTACTTGTTCAAATGAAGCCAAGTGCAACTACATCAGCTGATTTCTTAAGTCGAATGAAGACTGCGACCTAGCTTAGGTCGCTCGCGACCTACGACCTAACTTAGGTCGTACGCGACCTAAGACTTGGCAAGATTTCTGCCCAGGATTCAGCTCCTATAAATACACCACCACATTCAACATGAAGGGGACTTTTGGCCAATCACTTCTTCAAGTGTCGTTACTCTACCGAACTCTCAACTCAATCAACACACAAAGATCTTCAAATACTCGAGACACCACAACAAGCTTCGGGAAGAACTTCATACATCCGACACGGATTCATCGAATTTAATCATCGAAGTTTGAGTTAGCAGTCAAGAGTGTTTCTGTGATCGAATTGTATTGTACTGTGAAGAATGTTGTATCATCTTGTAATCGAATCAGCAATAAAAGACTATAAAGTGGACGTAGGCTCAATTACGGGCCGAACCACTATAAATCTGTTGTCATTTACCGCTTTACTACTATTCTTTGCTTGTATTCTGTTCCCGTACCAACGGGTGTTGCTTTCACGATTCTATTACACATACCGGGTGTTAGCGTTCACTTTTTAGCGTTAACAGAAGGCACCAGGTCCTTGCTAACTGACTGTGATCGTTTGTACAAACAGACATCTGGTTAAGTGGCTTGCATCTGCCCGTGGATTCACTTGACCACGAAATACACTTTTCTGGAAAAATCAAACAGCTTATCAAAGAAAAGAATATAAACTTGAGAATGATAATGAGGAATCGCTCTGTGACAGTTGATGCAAAGACACGGATAAGCAGACAAAAACAGCCAAAATGGAATCTTGTCTCTTACCCAAGAATGTTGGTGGGACCACCCAAGGGGGCACCTTCCCAAGATAGAAGGTTCCAGGCCCTTGATTACTTGATTACGATCGTTTGTGCAAACGAACATCCAATCGGGTAGCTTGCGTCTGCCCCGTGGACCTACTTAACTATGAGATGCAAACTTCTTAGCAAACCAAACAAAGACCTCCAACGAGGAAAAAGACCTCTTCGGAGGCAAAAGCCCTCTTCTGAGGCACACAAACAAAGACCTCTTCGGAGGCAAAAGACCTCTTCGGAGGCAAAAGACCTCTTCGGAGGCACAAGCCCTCTTCGAAGGCAAAAGACCTCTTCGGAGGCACAAGCCCTCTTCGGAGGCACAACTCTTCGGAGGAGTCCTCTTCAGAGGAAAAAGCCCTCCAACTAGGCATGCCTAAATCGAAATGCTTCTCTCGCCCAAGAATGTTGGTGGGACCACCCAAGGGGGCACCTTCCCAAGGTAGAAGGTTCCAGGCCCTTGTTGCTTGATTGTGATCGTTTATGCAAACGAACAACTAGTCAGGTAGCTTGCGTCTACTCCGTGGGACCATTCAACTGTGAGAAAGTAACTTTCTAGAAAACCGCAGAAAGGCCTCTCCCAAGGCACAAATTAAAAAAGAAAGCCCTTCCCAAAGGCATATCAAACAAGCCCTTTCTCGAGGCATAAGCCAAGAAGCCCTCTTCGGAGGCACAAAGCCTTCTTCGGAAGTACTAAACAAGTGAAGCCCTTTGATGAGGCACATCCAACGACTTCATTCATGGAACCACTAAAGGGGCACCTTCTCAAAAAAGAAGGTTCCAGGCCGCAGCTGGATACTTATGATTATTTGTATAAACAAATATCCGATAAAACAGTTGACGTCTGTCCCGTGGACCCATTTAACGATGAAATATAACTTTCTGACAAACAGATCAAAGCATTCTTCAGAAGCCCGCTTAACTGCGTAGGGGAATCCACTTTTTAATAAATAAAAGTGATCATCCTCGAAAGTTGAAGTGTTCTTTAAAAAAAACTTCTCCGATACAAAGCATACTCTATTAAAAGCAGAATAATATTTCCTTAAAACGGAAGAATTATTCTCTAAAATTAGAGTACAAGTCTTTTCAGAATATTGCAGTAAGCCGTGGTATGGGGGCATATAGCTATATTAATAAAAACAATGCCCAAACATCATACCACGAGCTCACTGCAGTATCATATAAAGTAAATAAAGAAACTTGTGCAAAAACAAGGAATAAATGCATTCACACATATACTGACAAGAAACTATACAAGTGAAAAGAATCATTTTATTCCATACTATAAAATTTTTGTACATGTGCAGGTTTCAAGCGGGGGCCGGTACCCGCACAATCTCCAGTCGATACAAGCAAAAGACAAAATAGCAAAACAAGAAAGATAGAACCGAAATCATTTCTTCTTCCTCACGCCGCCTTTAGAGAATTCACCCGGCTTAATGATTAACTTCGCAGGCCGAGTTAGTGCGGGAGAAGGAGAAAGAGATGCAACTGGGTCTTCTTCTTCTTTCTCATCACCAGCAGCAGTGTCTTTCTTTTTCTTTGAAATCACGCGCTTCCCCTTCTTTTTTGAAGAAGATTCGCTGCCCGGAGTAATAAGTTCAGATAGCTTTGTGTCGTCGGCATAAGATTTCTCCGGGGACCTCTCGCCCTCCTCAAATTCCTCTACCTTCTGCTCTTGCGAAGCGGTCGGATCATCCAAGTCTCGGAGAGCTTCTATCTGTTCCTCTTGCGACCCTGGTTGAGAAGCAGAAGGAGGAGTAACTTGAAGAGGTGGAGAAGCAATAGCTGGGGGAGGCGAAGCTTGTGCGGCACTTGTTGTTTTAGCTACAGAAGAAGAGAAGTAAAAAACATCAATATTTCCCGCAAAGAGAGGAGATAGTGGCACGTCAAAGCTTAAGTAATAGGCAAAAAGTTCATCGAGCTCATGTGAAGCGAACGAGCAGTCCACTTGAGCCAGATCGGAATTGGAGTTACTTGGTGAACTTGGGTTGATCACTTCAATTTCGTAGTCTTGGGCCTCAGTGCTCTCTTGGGCCTCTTCTTTAGTACGAATAGTTGGGGGCTCAGAAGTTGTGATTTTAGCTGCGGCTTTTGTAGGAGACATGGAATGAGAGCTAGAACTGATGATATCAGGATCGACCGAAGCTGAAGTATGAGTGGGGTCAGCCAAGGGTGCCTTCCCCAGATGTTCTCCTTCTGCCGCTTCGGCTCGCTCCCTGGCAAGTTGCTCTTTTTCTCTAGCCAGGGCGGCACGACCGTCGTCATCCAAGTAGTAAGCTTCCAAGTCCGTCTCTGCATAACCAGCATCTTTAAACATGTCATTTATTGCCTCCCACACTTCGGCCAGAGTAATTTCGTATTTTGGGCCCAAGAACGAAAGACTTCTTTTCCCCAGGATGCTAAGAACGTAGAATTCAAATAAAGTGGAGCTGATGTTAGATTTAGTCACCTCGTGCGCATGATTAGCTGCCTCTTTTTCAGAAATGGCATTGTCACGTTCTTTTTCAGCTCTAGCAAGCCGGATCTTTAACATCTCAATTTCCGCGTCCTTGGAGCTGACTTTTTCCTGCAATTGGACGGTGTCGTTGCGGTATTTTTCAACAACATGCTACTCCGCTTCAAGTTTGATCTCAGCATCTCTTTGAGCAGCATGTGCATCTCTCACTTGTTTTTGAAAAATCTCTTCTTTTTGAGAATGCGAAGCAGAAGAGGTAGCAAGGTCTTCTTTAATTTTCTTAACTTCGGCTTCGAGCTCATCATTATAGGCAGTAATGTTCTTCATTTCCACATCATGTTGATCAAGAGTTTTCTACCATTCAGACTTGTCATTTTCCATAGTCAGCATTACTTCAAGATTTGCACGATTAACTCTTTGAAGCTCGTCGACAAGTTTCTACCAGCCAGACATCCTCTCGATATCGAGTTTGACAGCATCAAGGGTTCTTAACATAGCTTGCTTGTCAATCGGTACCAAGTTTAAGTCGAAACGCACTCCTTTTAAGCACCAGTTCGGGAATCGACTATGGAGTGTAGGCGGAGGCTTTTCGACCTGATAAGGAGGCCTGTTGATGATTGTTTGAATGTCAGTTCTCTTAAGGGCAGGAGAGCTGGGAGGAATGTCCGAAGAAATGGAAGTAGTAGGCACTTTAGGGACTTCAGAAGAAGACTTGTCATCAAGTTTGGCCCGCTTACTTGGCTCCTCGATTATGTGTCCCTTTCCCCTGTCATCGTGGGACTTTCTTTTATGGGAATCGTCGTCTCTTTGATAAGAGTCATGGCGATCGTCAGTTCTCCCATATCGCTCCTCGTAAGCTTGTCTCTCTCGAGCTTTTCTAACTGCTCGCTCCTCATTAGTTTCCCTGGGAGTAGGGAGATAGCGTCGGGGATCATAATAATCACATCTTCCATAACTTCGAAAATCATCATAGTACGAACCACTTCGTCCCATCGGAGAATCTGAAAATAAAAAAGAGATAGAATTTAGAAATCTCCAGAAAAAGGAATTTAAGTGCGAGTAACTATTAAAAATCCTAAGTGTGTGTGGCGTGCAAACTACGCGCGTCGAGCTACAAACCACTCTTCAGCCTAGGAGTGATGTCGGCTTTAGCAATGGGGGTCAATTCTTGTGTTGACGGAAGTGGTCGTAAGACAGATGTTGCCTTAACCGATGGAGAGATAAGCTTAGGAGCAGTGATATCATCTTTGAAAAGCTCTTGAGAGGTCACTAGAAAATCGCTTAACCCCTCGAAAATGTCATCACCATTATGCCCGGCCGAGTGAATCACACCGGCGGTTGCTTCTTTAACATGTTCATCATTTTCCATGGCAGAACTTTCTTTCTCCGTCCCCTTGTCAACTTCCATGGCGATCTTCCCAGGACATTGTTGAAGTTCCTCTTCTTCGATAACCGGAAGAAGTTTAAACTTGCCAGAAAATTCTGTGCCCTCACCAGAACTGGAACATTTTATTAATGAAGCTTCTGCAACTAGTTCTTTCGACGCAAGTTCTTTCGCAGGAGATGGGGCATCAGATACTTCGGGTTGAGAAGCAGGGGCATCACGAAGCTGAAGGGATCGGGAATGATGTAAAAGGCCAAATTGATGAAGAAACTCATCTTTCAGAAGAAATTTGACACTCCTCTCTTTGGCGGCAACATCGCTTAACCTTTCAAAAGTTGGATTGTGGCTAGAGTCTTTAGAAAGAAGAGGAAGTGCTATAAAAGTAAAGGATGAAGTTAGTACTTAACAACTCGGATCTTAAAAAGCTCAAGAACGGAAAGTACGGAGATAGGCAAGCTTACTTCCCACTCTCCAAATGGCGTAGAATCCCGGGGGACAGCAAACAAAGAAAAATTGATTCAAAAACCCGTGGGCGCTTTCAGGAAGATCAGCAATTAGTTTACGGTTCCTGGCGCTCCTTACAAGTACAATAGAAGGGTGATCTTTATTCTTCGCAAACGTGCACAAATAGAAAATCTCTTCAAAGCTCGGAAGACAGTCAAGTGTCCTCCTAAACAGTACACACAGTCCCATCAAGATGGCATAGCCATTGGGATGCAACTGGAAAGGAGAGATAATTAATCGGAGAAGGAGCTGTCGAAGGAAATTGTTAAAGGGAGGAATAGCTCCACTTGAGCACATCTGACGATTAACTGTGGTAAAACCAAGAGGTGGCCTGTCAGCTGTATTGTTTACCCCGGGAAGTAAAGCGTCTACTTCAGCAATACCAAACTGAACACATAATTGACTGAACACCCGTTGATTCAGAGTGGTTGAAGTTCTTTCTAGGGGATTATCCAAGATATTAGCTATTGGGAAGACCTCTTCAGCTTGCCCTACTATCTCTTCTTGTTGAGAAGTCATTCTACACAAGGAACTGGACATTCAAATATGAAAGTGCACGTTTCCAAAAAGCGTGAGAAGTGTTGTGCAAAGCTACTGGAATAACAAGTAAATGAAATAACTTGAAATAGTACTAATTGATGTATGTTAATTCAGGGAGTTTCAAGGCTTGTTATTAGATCGAAGTTAAGTGTAGTATCAATGAAGATAATATTTAACAATCAGCAGTTATAACTGTATGCATTTTGTGTTCATACTTCATTTAAAACAGTTGATTCACATCACTTCATCTTTAATCAGATTCATACTATTTTACTTAAGTAAAATATTGTTTCTTTGATCTAATCCATCACTCGATCAAGACAATCGATGATGAGTATATTCGTCCCATTAGTCTGCAAATGTTGTGGTTAACAGGTTGATTAGCATTAAAGTTAATATAATCTGTAAAGAAGTACAACAAGTTCAGGCAGGTCATCTTGGCAGTTCAAGTTAAAAATTCAAGTTAAGTTCTATAAACTTTTGCACGCAGTCAAGCTCAAGAGACTTAAGTCGCACTGTTCAAGACAAATAGTTCAAGGCATGAAACTTCAGGTCAAGGCAGTGCAAATTTGTTTAAGTAATAGCTCGTTCGGGTGAAATCGCGACCTAAACTTTATGTCGCAAAGAGTTAGGTCGTAGATTCTTTATGTCGCAAAGAGTCAGGTCATAGACTTGTTATGTCGCAAAGAGTTAGGTCGTAGATTTGTTAAGTCGTTCGGCTTCCCTTAAGTCGTGAAAGTTTTTTAGGTCGTTCGATTCACTAGGTCGCTCCTGAAGTAGCTCAGCGATATTAAGCTATCTCTCATTTAAAACCTAAGTCCTATTCTCCAATCACACTTTGCCATGCGTCCACCGGTGTTACATCGCTCAAAGCACCACGGCGTAACCCGCTACCCACTAACCCGTAAACCTCATCATCTCCTCCAAATTTCCAGAAAACATTACTAACTCCACGAATTCAAACACTTGTGAAATAATTATGTGAAACCCTAAGCCGATTCATTTTCAAAGCAATCGTTAATGATTCAACAAAAATCTAAGGGAGAATCAGGGTATAATCTTATGACATGATAGCGAAAATTGTATGGAGCGGATTATGGAGGAATCGGTGGTAAACGCAGCGAATAGATGATCGGAATTACCTAAACTCACTGTTGGAATCGACGATCGGAGATGAAAGAGTGAAGATTTTGTGTTAATCTTTGAGCTCGAATGTTGTAATGCTGGCAGAGTGTAAGCAATAAAGTGAATAGGACGAGGTGAGTTAAATGACTTATAGGCGGGAAAAGTTGGAATTCGAATCAGCCTAAAACGACCTAACGAGTTAACGACTCACAACCTAATAACCCAAGCGACTTACGACTTAATGACTCAGATGGCACGAGTTAAAAGGTGTCGAAGCACACGACGTAGTCCCTAGGCATATACTTCGAGGGGCAAGTATTAACACCTCCTTTTCAATGACCTATCACTACTCAACGACTCACGACCTAACGACCTAGCGACCTAACTCCTGAAAGAGTTAGCGACCTAACTCCTGAAAGAGGGTAGCGACCTAACTCTTGAAAAAAGTTAGCGACCTAACTCTTGAAAGAGTTAGCGACCTAACTCCAGAAGCAACCAAGCGAGTTAGCGACCTAGCGACCTAGCAAGTTAGCGACCTAGCGACTCAGAAAAAGGGAATGACTTAACATGCTCCAGAGTAAAGCCGCACGGCCTACCTCTTCTGTTAGGTCGCTCACGACCTAATTTGGCCGAGATAACTTCTACATTAAGTCGCTCACACCTAATATCTCACCCAGAATGGCTTCATTAAGTCGCCTACGACCTACGACCTAAAAATCTACGACCTACGACCTAAAAATCCAACGACCTACGACCTAATTCCAGAATTCCCCTATAAATACTCCTCCTACTCCACATTCAAGGGGGACTTTTGGATCATTTTTGGAGCGCCTATACTCTGCTGATTTCTGGACTCATCCAACACTTCAAACACAAAAGACACTTCAACAAACTTCAAGAGGAGATCTAACACATTCAACATGAATCCGAAGAGCTCTTCTACATCAAAGTTCTAGCTACTCGTCTCAATTGTGTTGAAATCATATTGTAATCGAAGAATTGTTGTAAAACTTGTAATCGAACCCGTGATAAAGAAGATAAAGTGGACGTTGGCTTAATTTCAAGCCGAACCACTATAAAACTGCTATCTCTTTACTTTTCTGCTATTTTATGCTTATTTCTAGTTCCCGTACCAACGGGTGGTGCTTTCACTTTACTAATACTCACACCGGGGTGTTAGCGTCGATTTTTACGTTAACATTGGAGTTGGTGGAGTCATTCTCTTTTGTGGATCATTTGGAGTGATCTCTTCCATTATTGTTATTTCCGCTGTAGCATTATATCATATCTCTGATATTGCTGTGTATTATTGATATCATTGTTGTATATTATTATGGATATTGTATTCATTAAAGTTGTATATGATACCATTAATTTCTTTATTCCGCTGTGTTGTTATACTTACTGTGTTATAAGCTCCGGCACGACTCGAATTTTAACGATTCAATCTTCGGCATTCAAGTACAGGTGAAGTACGGGTGCTGATTTTTGAAGGCTGAAATTTGGATCGTGACAATCATGATGTGAGCAGGTCATGGAAAAATGGAGTGCGGCAGTTGTTCCAGGCGGATGTTGGCAGTCTTCACGCACATGTATAGGCCAGCCTAGCAATGGGTGGTTGCGATGCGAGCGGGCAAGGAGTTTGTGCAAGAGTCGAGTGAGTGATGCGGTACGTGGCATTAAGGTTAAGAAATTCTATTCTGTAATTTCTTGAAAATTTATTTTTATTAACGAATCGAAAATCCTATAAATATTATAATGTTTCATGCGAAGTACAAAAATCATGAATTTATAATCTAGAAATTACTTGGGGATTTTTAAGAGGCAGCCATTAATTTAAAAAAATTGGAATGGATTGCAATTAAAAATCAAGGTGAGAAAATTCTCACTCATTTGGATTATCAGATTAAGTATAAAAATAGTTAAAAATTAATCATTGAATGCCTAGTTGATTTATTAATTATCTGATGATTGATATATTATAAATATAATAGTATATATATTAGTATTTGGAGTGATGTTCCCACAAATTATAGCGGATGAGACCCTATGCGCCCCGCATAATAGCGGATGACCTTTTTTACCGCGATATCCCCCTCGAAGTGGGATTAGTATTACTTTATGTTGTATTAACATCTGTGGATGTAGGGAAATAGGTTAGAGGGATCCAACTAGATTCCTCAAATTTATTATTTATTTTTCCATATATTGTGATATATGATTTGTGTAGAATAATCTATTATAGATTATTGTAGCGATTGGAATTATTGGATGCTGTTGTTGCACTGGCTTGAATTTTGATAATTTAAATACTACAAGTATATTTTTAAAATTTATGGAATTGAAGGGAATTTGATAATTATATATATATATTGGCATTTAGTTATTTTAAAGAAATTGAATTAGAAAAAAAATTTGTGTTTGGTTAAACTTAAATGTTGTGAATTAGTAAATGGTTTTTTAAAAAAAATTATACAAAAGAATTTATAAATGATATTCTAGAAATATAAAAAGGAGTTAAAGTCAATATTAAAATAGATTGGAAGTATAAAAGGAATTTATAAGAATTGAATGTATATAGCGGAATTTTATAAATAAGATTTGTTCTCTAAATAGGAAAAACCAAGGGATTATAAAATTGATAGACGATGTTTATAAATAAAGGAATTCAATATCAAACGATATTTGAAAATATAAATTCATAGGGTGAATTTACATTAAAATATGAAAACAGATTTGAGAAAAATAGTAGATTTTATTTTTAAAATGGGAATGGTTAGGGAAATCGACAATGAATCGATATGTTGGGAAATCGAGAGAAAGTTATAAATTAAATTGGTTATTGAGATTTCAAAAATATATTTTAAATTTTAAGAAGTGAGTTTGTTTTAAAAGGAAAATTTTGTTATTTTTAAACTATGGAAATTTAAACTTGTTGAGATTGAGATACTTCGGTAAGTAGATTTTCAAATGTTAAGTATTCATTTAATAAATTCTAACTTTTAAATTTAGCTTTGGAAATTTATTGTTCACCTAAAAATGAGTTATAGATGTTATAAAAGTGTTTTAAATACTTTAAATAATAACTTAAACATATTTTTAATAAACTACTATTCTTTAAAGAGAATACTAGCTATATATACATATATCGCTTTGAAATGGTTGCAAATTTATTTCTAAATTCTCTCGAGATGTGTAGACAGGTTTATTAAAGGATGAGATTTTTATAAGAGAAATCTTATAAATGGAATGTTAGAGACATAAGAGAAATTTCCGATGTCTAGATGCGATAACTTCGGAAAGATTTTGAATTCATTTAAAGGAGTTATTAATGGTGGGTTGGGATTATAAACAAGTATAATCGATTTGAAAATCGTAAGAAGAATTTATTAATAATTAAAAATTTCGAAGACTTTACGATATAAGTATGGAATATTTCCAAGTTAAATATTAAAATGATTTGGAAATTATACGTATACATATTTTCCTGAGTATCGAAAGGGGGGTCTTGGAAATATTTTTTGTGGGTAATGACTTGGAATAGAAATATTTTCTAAGTGTTGTAAAAATGGAAGTTGGAAATAATTCTAAGTATTGAAATGCTGAAATATCCTGTTATAGATCCAAGTGTTGAAATTATTTCAAATATAGGAATATTTAAAGAGATTGAATATATATCTTCGGGAGATGTTTTGAAATAAATATTTAAAGAATTATGAAATAAGGCCTAGTGTTTGTTTATGGATGTTTTATTGATAGTTAAATAACCGACTATCAATAATTGGCCAATTTTGTTAATTGTTTTGAAGAGACCGGGATCGGATTTAATTATCCAAAAACCACTTCGACCCGATTTGAATATAACGAATGGATACCGTGAAGATGATGAAGATGGTGATTCGATTGGTCCAGACCCAGGACAACTTGTATGGATAAATGCTATCATAACATCGTCATTGGAGGACGATGAGCATTGTAACAACCCGCATATTTTACGATCGTATATTTAAATGTTTTATTTGAATATAGCATCGTTAGTCGGATTCAAGTCCGAAATGTCACTTTTTGCAAACAGTTGAATTGGAACTCGAGACCACTTCCATTAAGTCCAAATTGGCGTTTTCGACCTCTTTTAGTATAAACATCGATATGTTTGGAGTTGAGTAGAATTTTGACATTTTCACTTAGGGCTTTGGGCTTGGGTTTGGGTTTCAGCCCACTAACCCAACTCATCTTATATCCTAACTCCACCCCCTCTCCTCTTCATTCATTCTATTATTTTCCTAATACTTCAAGCTTTATTAAAAATGGTTGAAGAGATTGGAAACTAAAATCCTAAGCCCTAGTTCCTTTGTAAATTCAAATTCTAGCTCCAAAATCCAAGAGAAGCTTAGGTAAGCATCCTCTTCTTCTTCTCCATCTCAATCTCTCTCCAATTTCAGAAATTTCCTATGACCTAACTTAGGAAATATTCGTTGTAATCTTAGATTGGAGCTTCTAGAATTGAAGTTGAAGTGTGGTTGATCCTTCTTTTGATTTCAAAATTTCTCATTAGTTGTTTTCGGTTGAAAAAGTGAGTTTTTGAACTCACGTCTACTTCTATAGACATCATTGTGGTTAGGCATGAATTCCTAACACTTATTTATATTCATTTGCTTTTGATTTGAATTGAATTGGTGAATATTCTAATTTTTGGTGTTTTGAGGTCAAATCTTTAAAAATCCAATCTTTGATGTTTGAACACGTTAGTGGGGTGTTTCGGAGGGCTATACAAGGCTGGATTATCGCTTGGCGTAAATCCCTAGTGGTCGTTGCTCGCTCGATCATTCCCATTTTGTGTTATGGATTTTGCCCCACAAGGGGGATAGACTAATAAGGCAGGGAAAGCCAGTTCAGTCGACTGACCTTGTACGTCAGTCGACTGAACCTGGGGATAGAAAATTTTCTGTCCCTGTATCAGTCGACTGACCTACTGGGTCAGTCGACTAAGCCTGGAAACAAAAATTTTCTAGGCTTGTATCAGTCGACTGACCTGGGTCAGTCGACTAAGCCTGGAAACAGAATTTTTTCAGGCTTGTATCAGTCGACTGACCTACAAGGTCAGTCGACTGAGCCTGGAAACAGAGAGTTTCCAGGCACGAATCAGCCGACTGACCCTGTAGTCCAGTCGACTGAATCCGGGAGGTGATTAATTTGCCTACTTTCGGTTGTTTTCGTGTGGGTTTCCAATTTTTAATCGATTCGAGTTGATCCGATTTGTCGTTATCATTTATTATCGACTTTGATGACTTCATTTTCAGGATTTTTAGGAATATCCATTTTGATGGATTCGGTATTGATTTCTTTGGATTTTATTCACGTCTTTGTATGTGATTTTTTGGTGATTGATTGTTTCTATAACCATTTCTGTGATTTGTCACTTTAAAATACAAAGATTCACTATACTAATAGTAAATATTCAAACTCTTTTACAAAGATGATTCTAACTCTATTTTTAATACAAATCTCGTTTATAAAACCATTTTCTAATCTATTAGTATATACAAACCTTCACCACATTCGTATAAGAAAATCTAATTAAACGGCTTAGCAAAACAAGTGGTATGAAACGCTTGCGTTTACTTCGTCGGTTAATTTTTGGACTTGTTCGATTGAAAATCTTGTGACAATTTTCGAGTGGAAATCTACAATTTGTTCATAAATATTTAAGTTAAGCTAGTGGTTATGGGACATGAAGCTAAACTCATCTATTTACTAGCTTAGTTTAATCGACACTTCTTGATGATTGATGGTGATCAATTTGTGATTTAGACTAGCGATGTGCGATGTCTATTTGTCTGTGTGGGGACTAAAAACCCCGTTTGTGGAACTTCGGTTCAATTTGGTGGGGTAGCGACCCATGGTCTTCGGGCCATTTGTGGAGCTTTGGCTCAAAATTGATGGTTAGCGACCATGGAATAGCGTTCCGTTTGTGATACACGTGTTGGTGAGTTTTCATGCTCCCATTTGTGATAGGCCTTCCCCCCTTTGTGGTTTCTGGATTTCTAATTGATGATTTCTAGAATTTGCGTTTCACCAATTTTCGTGGATTGCATTGATAAGCTTTATCAATATTTGTGTTTGGTGAATAATTTAAAGAATATGACATTCTTTTGGTGTTTGAGAATATTTGAGATATTGTATGATTTTTGTTGTTATCGGATGTATACTTGTCGCAGTATGGCATTATTGTTATCATACGTTTTTGTGATATCTCTTATCATATCTCATTTTATCTGATATTATAGCTAGACTGATCCGTTTATTATTTTCTTCTTAAATAATACTCTGGTCAGATCGAGGTATTTCAGGTGCTCCTGCTTGACTTCTCATCAGAGTTCATCATCTGATTTTTGGCTAGCTACTTTAGATTAGTAGTTTTTGTTTGTATACATTCGAGATAGAGACTCCTTGTTGTATACTTATTATTTTGTCTAGTACTTGTATCTAATCTTATGTGGTGTAGTGGATCTAGTTTGACCACTACTTTGATGTACACTTTTAGGTGTAATATTCATATCTGTTTCCGCCTTTGTGATATGAATATCTGTGACTGATTTGTGTTATGTTTATTTCTATATTTGTTTCCAAAGTCCACATAGCCACTGTGTAGTAGCTTTGAGTTTGTATTTGATATGTCGGATTTCCTCTTGAAATGAAATGTAAGTTATATTATTTGACATATCGGTACTCGCACAAAGCAATTACACAGATGGTCGCTCCTCAACAGCCTTATTCTTTGTGCTAGATGACGGCATTACCCCGTAGTGTCCTTGGCTAGCGTGAGTATAGAGGTGGGACATCACAGCTTGGTATCAAAGCCAAACTTCGAAACAATGTAGAATAATCTATCAAGGATCATTGTCCTAAGTCTTTCTTAGGAATCGTGCCATAGGATTTAATTCGAGTTTTCGTACCGTTCTGTCCTATTTCTTTTTATGATGCCTTGTTTTATCAATCAAGTTTGTTTGATATTCATTTTGTGAATGACCTTTTTCCTCTTTTCTTTCTTTCTTAAAGAAGAGAAATGGTTAGACCAGGCCGTTCCAGCGTCGGTCAATCCAGTGCTACTCCTAAGGATGGAGTATTTATGTCTGCCCACCAGCTTTTAGATCTTGTGAAAAATGCTCAAGCTATCAGACCCATTCCAGAGCCTACTCATCCTAAATCTGGGTTTGCACGCTTGTGCAGTGATTACACCAACTTGGGTGGAAGGCCTTTCAAGGGTTTCGAAAGCGTTATAGTAGTCCAAGCTTGGCTTAGAACATGCGATCGCATCTTTTCTCGCATGAGTCTTATTGATCTTCATCGAGTCCAAGTGGCTTCTAGCATACTCCAAGAAAGTGCATTAGATTCGTATGAGCTTTTGATTTCTGAAATTATTGAAGCAGATCTTACTTGGGAGCAATTGCGTGAAAGATTCGAGTTGAAATTTGTGCCAGAAGCTGAAAAAGTATCTTTAGCTCGACGCTTTATTGACCTTGTTCAAGGTGAATATTCTGTGACGGGTTACGTCGCATCTTTTGAATCTCTCTCTAAATATGGGGTCGAATATATTAATACCTTGTTGAAGAAAAATCAGAGGTTTGTCTATGGGTTGAATAAAAACCTCCAAAAGCCATTACTTCTGAAATTAGAAGTTTCTTTCGATCAGCTTGTTGATATCGCTCTTCGACTCGAAGAGGTCGATAAAGAAAGTGATGTTGAAGTCAAACAAAACATCAACAAGAAGAGGCCTTTCAAATTCAAGCCTAATCCCAACAAGAAAGGGAAGCAAGCAACTTCGGTAGCAAAGACTCCTACCTCTAGCCGTGGAGAATGTTACAATTGTGGTTTTAAGGACCATTATGTGAATAAGTGTCCGAAGCCCCTCTCTTGCCGCTATTGCAAGAGTTCGGGTCATACTATATCTTTGTGTCCTAAGCTCCAAAGCAAGAAAGAGGGAAAGCTAAATGTGGTGCAAGCCCTTAGTAACACTTCTCTTGGTCAAGGTATTTCTCATCCTATCCTTGATGGCATTATTATATTTTGTGATCTTCCTATTCGAGTTCTTTTTGATACGGGTGCATCTCACTCTTTTATATTAAAAGAACTTGTTGATGCTTTGTCTTTGAATGTTATTGGCTTGCTGACTTCATTAAGGATTGCGAATCTGGTTGGTGGATCCGCAAGACTTAGTTTACTTTGAAAGATGTTGAAATTATTTTATGTGATTATGCTTTCCGAGCCGATTTGCATGTTATGCATTACCTTGGTTTCGAAATGATTTTGGGAATGGATTGGCTTAACCGTTATGAAGCCCATATCCTATGTCCTGAGCGGACTACATATCTTCGACATCCTCAATCTGTTAAGCAGATTTCTCTTGTTCTTAAAGATTCAGATTCCAATTCGGAAGCATCCTTGTATTCTCTAAATCCTCATGATGACGATAATGATGATGAGGAAGATGTTATTTCTCTCATTCACATTGTTCGTGAGTTTCCCCACATATTTGAGCCCGTTTTAGGATTACCACCTAAGCGTGCAATTGAGTTCAGAATTAATCTAATCTCTGGAGCACTACTTATTACTCGTCCTCCTTATCTATGTCCAATAAAGAAAATGAGGAGAGGCGTAAACAATTATCCGAATTAGAAGCGAAGCAATTTATTCAATCTAGTTCCTCTCCATAGGGAGCTTCAACTATTTTTGTGAAGAAATCTGATGGTACACTTAGGCTTTGCGTTGACTACCGCAAGCTTAACGATCTCACCGTCAAGAATAAATATCCCTTACCTCGGATTGATGATTTATTCGATCAACTTAGTGGTGCTAGGGTCTTTTCACAGTTAGACTTAGCAACCGGTTTTCATCAGCTCCGTATTACGGAGGATAGCATCCCTTTGACATCGTTCCGTACTCGTTATGGATCTTATGAATGGCTTGTTATGCCATTTGGTTTAATGAATTCTCCAGCTTATTTCGTTGACCTTATGAATCGAGTTTTCAAAGACTTCCTCGATCGATTTGTTCTCATCTTTATAAATGATATTCTTATTTATTCTAAAACCGAGGAAGAGCATGAAAATCACCTTAAGATTGTGTTGGAAACTCTTAGGAGCAACCAATTGAAAGCAAAATTTTCTAAATGCCACTATTGGCAATCTCGTGTGAAATTTTTGGGGCATATTATTTCTGAATCTGGAATTTCCGTGGATCCTTCAAAGATTGAAGCGATTCAAAATTGGAAGAGGCCGGAGAGTGTGACAGAAATTCATAGCTTTCTCGGATTGGCGGGCTATTACCGTCGGTTCATAAAAGACTTTTCTAAGATTTTCGTATCTCTTACTAATATGACAAAGAAGGGAGTTAAATACATTTGGTCAGACAAATGTAAAGCTTCTTTTCAGAGACTAAAAGAACTCCTCTCTGATGCTCCTATTCTTGTGATTCCCGATGGGAACCAAGACTTTATTGTTTATATCGATGCTAGTCGTGTTGGTTTGGGAGCTGTTCTCATGCAGAGGGAACGTGTTATCGCTTATGCTTCTAGGCAATTAAAGCCTGCCGAGACTAGATATGCCACTCATGATTTAGAGCTCGCAGCTATTGATTTCTCCCATAGAATTTGGCGTCATTATCTTTTGGGAGAGAAATTTGTTCTCTACACCGATCATAAATCTTTGAAGTATTTATTTTCTCAAAAGGAACTTAATTTGCAACAACAACGTTGGCTCGAGTTCCTTGCATCTTATGATCTTGATATTCTTTATACTCCCAGAAAGGGAAATCGTGTTGCCGATGCGCTTTGTCGTAAGCAACAAGCGGTTGTTTCTATGATGATATCCGAATGGAATGATCTCACGACTTTATCTACCTGTGAGATTCGAGATCGTGAATCCGATTCATGTTCATCTCTTGTTTTGTGTAGCTTTGAGGCACATCCTTCTCTTTTAGACCGCATTCTTGAAGCTCAAAAGCATGATCCCGAATTGGTTCTTCTTAGCTAAAGTTGTAGGGATAAAATTGATATTGAAGGTTTGAAAGACATTGATATTGATGCTCATGGCGGTATTTGAAAATTTGGTAGACTTATCGTGCCAAATATTTGTGATCTTCGTAAAGATATTTTAGAAGATTCTCATTGTTCTAAATTTACAATTCATCCTGGTAGTAGTAAAATGTACGTGGATATGAAGCGACTTTACTATTGGGATGGAATGAAATCTGATATTGCTAACTTTATTAAGCGTTGCATGACTTGCCAACTTGTAAAGGCCGAACATCAAAGGCCCGGTGGGTTATTGCAACCTTTGGACATTCCAATATGGAAGTGGGATCAAATTTCCATGGACTTTATTGACGGTCTTCCCCGTTCTCGTTCGGGTCATGATAACCTATGGGTGATAGTAGATAGACTTACAAAATCTGCCCATTTTATTCCCGTTCGGTCCAATCGGACCGTACCTATTTTGGCTAAACTCTTTGTCAAAGAAATTGTTAGATTGCATGGAGTTCCTACTTCTATTGTTAGCGATCGTGATCCATTGTTTACTAGTGGATTTTGGAAAGGTCTTCAAAAAGCTTTTGGAACGAAGCTTAATTTTAGCACCGCTTATCATCCTTAGTCTGATGGACAAACCGAGTGTGTGAATCAAACTCTTGAAGATCTTCTTCGTGCATGTGTTCTTGACTTTGGTGGAAGTTGGGAAGATCATATTTCTCTTGTTGATTTTTCCTATAATAATAGCTTCTAATCTAGTATTAGTATGGCACCTTTTGAGGCACTCTATGGAAGGCCATGCCGATCTCCTTCATGTTGGCTTGAAGCCGGTGAGAAGGTGGTTTTAGGTCCAGACTTTATTCGGGATGCCATAAAAAAGATTGACCTTATTCGTCATAGGATGAAAGAAGCTCAAAGTAGGCAAAAAACCTATGCCGATAATCGAAGAAGGAAATTAGAATTTTTTATGGGAGATTTTGTGTTTATTCGTGTTTCACCTATGAAGGGTGTTGTGCGTTTCAGTCGATCGGGAAAAATTAGCACCTCGATATATCGGCCCATTTACCATCACTGAACGCATTGGTTCCGTGGCTTATCTCCTTTTATTACCGGCTCATTTTTATGCTATTCATGACGTATTCCACGTCTCTCAATTACGGAAATGCCTTCGAGATTCCGATTCTATTCTTGAGCCCGGTGTTATTGATGAAATTAAAGTTTTGCCTAATTTGACTTATGAGCAACATCCCATTTGTATCATTGCTTCGGAGGTTAGACGCCATCGAAATAAAGATGTTCCTCTTGTGAAAGTTCAATGGTCCTTAAATCCTAAGGATTGCTCTTAGGAATCTAGAGAATTCATCGAGCGAACACATCGGGACTTGCTCTCTCGTGCTTAAGGTGAACTTCTTATTTCAAATTTCTTCTTTTGTATTGATATGCTTTTATGGTTGTTACTTTTTATTTATATCTTAAGATTGCGAGGATGCAATTTCTTTATGGAGGGGAGTCTTTAACAACTCGCATAATTTACGATTGTATATTTAAATGTTTTATTTGAATTTAGCATCGTTAGTCGGATTCAAGTCCGAAATGTCACTTTTTGCAAACAGTCGAATTGGGACTCGAGACCACTTCCATTGAGTCCAAATTGGCGTTTGCAACCTTTTTGAGTATAAACATCGATATGTTTGGAGTTGAGTAGAATTTTGACATTTTCATTTAGGACTTTGGGCTTGGGTTTAGGTTTCAGCCCACTAACCCAACTCATCTTATATCCTAACTACACCCCCTCTCCTCTTCATTCATTTTATTATTTTCCTAATACTTAAAACTTTATTAAAAATGGGGGAAGAGATTGGAAACTAAAATCCTAAGCCCTAGTTCCTTTGCAAATTCAAGTTCTAGCTCCAAAATCAAAGAGAAGCTTAGGTAAGCATCCTCTTCTTCTTCTCCATCTCAATCTCTCTCCAATTTCAGAAATTTCCTATGACCAGACTTAGGAAATATTCATTGTAATCTTAGATTCGAGCTTCTAGAGTTGAAGTTGAAGTGTGGTTGATCCTTCTTTTGATTTCAAAGCTTCTCATTAGTTGTTTTGGGTTGAAAAAGTAAGTTTTTGAACTCACATCTACTTCTATAGATATCATAGTTGTTAGGCATGAATTCCTAACACTTATTTATGTTCATTTGCTTTTGATTTGAATTGAATTGGTGAATATTCCAATTTTTGGTGTTTTGAGGTCAAATCTTTAAAAATCCAATCTTTGATGTTTGAACACGTTAGTGGGGTGTTTCGGAGGGCCATACAAGGCTGGGTTATCGCTTGGTGTAAATCCCTAGTCGTCGTTGCTCGCTCAATAATTCCCGTTTTGTGTTATGGATTTTGCCCTACAAGGGGGCTAGATTGACAAGGTAGGAAAAGCCAGTACAGTCGACTGGCCCTGTAGGTCAGTCGACTGAACCTGGGGACAGAAAATTTTATGTCCCTGTATCAGTCGACTGACCTACTGGGTCAGTCGACTGAGCTTGGAAACAGAGAGTTTCCAGGCACGAATCAACCGACTGACCCTGTAGTACAGTCGACTGAATCTGGGAGGTGATTAATTTGCCTACTTTCAGTTGTTTTCGTGTGGGTTTCCGATTTTTAATCGATTCGAGTTGATCTGATTTGTCGTTATCATTTATTATCGACTTTGATGACTTCATTTTTGGGGTTTTTGGGAATATCCATTTTGATGGATTCAGTATCAATTTTTTTGGGTTTGATTCACGTCTTTGTATGTGAATTTTTGCTGATTGATTGTTTCTACAATCATTTCTGTGATTTATCACTTTAAAATACAAAGGTTCACTATACTAATAGTAAATATCCAAACTCTTTTACAAAGATGATTCCAACTCTATTTTTAATACAAATCTCGTTTATAAAACCGTTTTCTAATCTATTAGTATATTCAAACCTTCACCTCATTCGTATAAGAAAATCTAATTAAACGGCTTTGAAAAACAAGTAGTATGAAAGCTTGCGTTTACTTCGTCGGTTAATTTTTGGACTTGTTCGATTGAAAATCTTGTGACAATTTTCGAGTGGAAATCTACAATTTGTTCGTAAATATTTAAGTTAAGCTAGTGGTTATGGGACATGAAGCTAAACTCATCAATTTACTAGCTTAGTGTAATCGACACTTCTTGATGATCGATGGTGATAATTTCGTGATTTAGACTAGCGATGTATATTTATTTGTGTGGGGTTCCACAAACCACGTTTGTGGAACTTCGGTTCAATTTGGTGGGGTAGTGACCCATGGTCTTCGGGCCGTTTGTGAAGCTTCGGCTCAAAATTGATGGTTAGTGACCATGGAATAGCGTTCCGTTTGTGATACACGTGTTGGTGAGTTTCATGCTCCCGTTTGTGATAGTCCTTCCCTGTGAGAAATGCAGATTAAGGATCTTAAGGCTAGAATTAACACTAGAGGGGGGTGACTAGTGTTTTAAAAAATTTGTTAATCTTTTTGAGTTTATCTTACTTTGTTAACAATGTATACACTAATCAGACACAGATATGAACACAGAATCAAACACAGATGCAAATATAAAGTAAAAGCAGTAAAGGAAAGAACACTCCGGATTTTATACTGGTTCGGAGTTACCCTACATCCAGTCCCGCACAACTAAGTACGGATTTCCTTTCAAAATCAATTCAACAATTACGACCCTCGGTTTCAAGGCTACGAGGTACACCCTCCAGAATCACAATCCTCTGGGTAGAGATACTTGATTTCCGGGGCAACAAGTTCACCAAATTGATTTCCAAGGCTACAATCACACCTTCTCTCGCTCAATTGATTACAAAAAGTCTATAACTCAGATTAGCACTTGGATCTTGTAGAGATAGTGGAGAGAATGAAAACCAAAAATTATCTAGTTAGATTCGATATTGATTTCGGCAGAGTAATGGTGTAATTTGTAAATAAGAAAGTGGAGAAGAAGAAGAGAATTTAAATCAGAGAAAAGTATTATAAAATTCGTTGAAACTAACCCTTATTTATAGAAGAACAACAACCATGACCATTCATGAAAAGTTATGGCGAATGGAAACTTCTTTTGAAATTTGAATTTTGAATTAAACTGTCACCATGTCGACATGGTGCCTATGGGCATGTCGACATCCCTCAGCCAAATTTGATATTTTGAATTTCTATAAAAATATTATTTATCTTATATTAAAACTTTATAAATATACTTATATATAATTATAATACATAAATAACTATAGAGAACAATATTAAAAAATATATAATAATTTTCTATACTTTTATATTTAAATCTTAAGTATAAATATATAAAATAGCTAAATATATTATAGTAAAAAACTTAGGATAATAATTTAAAATCAAAGATATTTAAAATTAAGGATATTTAAAACTAAGGATATTTTTTAGGCTAAAATATATTGAAAAACCAGGATAGATGATTTTGGTTTTTAAACAGGAATATTTAAAATCATTTTGAAAAACGAGCTATATATTTTGAAAGTCATTTTGAAATAAAAGTAAGTGGATACAAAAAGATGTTCCACTAGATTTTTCGTAGGTTCCATCCTACTTAGGGTTCCATCCCTTTAACGAGCACGAAGTGGATTCCATTCCACGAATAAAATAGATTTTAAGATGTTAGTGCCTTTCTATGAGTTTTAACAATATTCCTAACTATATAACTTATCTTGGAAACTTGAACTCTTGATAATCTTGATACTCATGAGTCTTCTATCTCTATATCTTGAATCTCTATACTGTACAGTCTTCATTCTTGATACCTGCATGGTTAGATCCCGCATATACATATATATCTAAACTTGTAATGTTAGTATTTATATTTTATAATCTATTCTAATATTGTTGTCATCAAAACCATCATCTCATAGACTAACAATCTCCCCCTTTTTGATGATGACAACCTTTGTTTATAAAATATTCCTTCTATCCTAATAACTCCTAATAAATCCCCCTTAATCTATGCCTAACTATCCTATTTTATACTTCTCCCCCTTTGTCATCAACAAAAACTTACTCTAAACTAGATAACTCCAAACTATATAACTCCCCCTAAAACTTATCACTCTATGACGTGTGATTATAATGATAGTGTTATCATAAATAATTAACACTTAAATCTAATACTAAAATATAATCCTAAAGTACTAACTATCCTAACTAAGAATTCACAATAATACTAACACATAAAAGAACACGAGTTTATTTATTACGAGTATGGTTGTATTTACATTTGCGTTTGAAAAACATAAAAACACAAATAACAACGAAAAGAAAGAGAAGAAATTAATGTGTGTTTCCGAACATAGGAGATTTATGAATTGAACAGTTTGGATAGTGGAAACAGAAATTTCCACGTTGTTCGTCAAGATTCCCATTTTTGTCGAAACACACTTCTCCAACGCATACTACTTGGTCATCATCCTCCTCGTGTGCTTCTTCCATTGGTTCTTCTTCTTCTTTGTCGTTGACCTCATGTTCTTGATTGAGTGAAGAGTCTTCATCGATCAAGATAGGGTTGGCCTAGTTATCCATTATGAATTTTTGTAAATTCCTAAGAATCTTGCCTTGCCTCTCTTGCTCTTTCGCCATACGAAATTGAGTCACTTGTATTTCAGTCAACATCTGAAGAGTATCCTTCATAGACTTCTCCAATTTAGTTACATGTGCGAGAGTAGTGCATTGGAATGGACCAGAAGTAGGAGAGGGGAATGAGAAAGTTGATTTTATGTTTGATTTAGAGGAAGATGCCATTATTTTATATATTTCAGAATAGAAAATGAAGAGAAAACAGAGAGAATGAATAAGAATTCGAAATAGAGAAGAATATATAACTAAATTTTTGAATTTTGGTGGGAAAATTTAAAAAATAGAAACGTTACATGTCGACATGTCTTCCTAGGGGATGTCGACATGGTCCTTATATTTTAACTCTATGATTTATTTTAATATTAATTATTAATTATACTTGTTATTTATATTTTATATTTCAGTTATAGAACAAATACCTAATTCTCTTCTTAATTTAGTAAATATTGATTCATCTAAGGGTTTTGTTAAGATATCAGCGATTTGATTCTCAGAATTGATATATTCGAGAGTAATTACTTCTTTAGTTATATTATCTCTAAGAAAATGATGTCGAATATCAATATGTTTAGTTCGAGCATGATGAGTAGGATTTTTAGATAAATTTATTGCACTAGTATTATCACAATAAATTTGCAATTTTGTGATATTTAATCCAAAATCTCTTAAAGTTTGTTGCATATATATTACTTGAGAACAAGCCAAAGCAGCAGAAATATACTCTACTTCAGTTGTTGATAGAGAAACTGTATTTTGCTTTTTACTAAACTAGGAAACCAGAGAATGTCCCCAAAAGTGACAAGTTCCACTTGTACTTTTTCGGTCTAATTTACATCCAGCATAGTCAGCATCACAGTATGATATTAAATCAAATGAATCATTTTTAGGATAAAATAAGCCATAATCAGAGGTGTGTTTAATATATCTTATAATATGTTTTACAGCTTTTAAGTGGGTCTCTTTAGGTTGTGATTGATATCTGGCACAGAGACATACACTATGCATGAAATCAGGTCTACTAGCAGTAATATAGAGTAATAAGCCAATCATTCCTCTATATAATTTTTGATCTACATCTTTCGAGAGATCTTCTTTACTAAGGTACTCATTGGTCGCCATGGGAGTGGGTTTTCCACTCGCAGTAGACAAACCAAACTTACTAATTAGGTCTTTAGCATATTTTTCTTGACTAATAAATATACCATTATCTAATTGTTTTATTTTTAATCCTAAAAAGAAATTTAATTCACCCATATGACTCATCTCAAACTCTTTTGTCATTATTTCAGAAAATTCTTTATTCATTTCAACATTAGTTGATCCAAAAATGATATCATCTATATAAACTTGTACTAGTTGAATATCATTTTTATTTCTTTTAATAAAAAGAGTATTATCTACTTTACCAATTTCAAAATTAGATTGCAATAAATAAGATCTTAGTCTATCATACTAGGCTCTAGGAGCTTGTTTTAGACCATATAAAGCTTTCTTAAGTTTGTACACATGGTTTGGTAATTTTTCATCTTCAAAAAGTGGTGGTTGTTCAACATATACTTCTTCTTTTACAAAACCATTTAAAAATGCACTTTTAGCATCCATTTGAAATAATTTGAAATTATTATGATTTGCGAAAGCAAGTAGAATCCTAATGGCTTCTAATCTTGCTATAGGAGCAAAGGTTTCGTCACAATCTATACCTTCTTCTTGATAATAACCTTGGGCGACTAAACGTGCTTTATTTCTAATGACCTCACCTTGTTCATTCATTTTATTTTTATAGACCCATTTAGTTCCAATTATAGTTTTATCTTCAGGTCTAGGAACAAGTACCCAAACTTCATTTCTAGTGAATTGATTTAATTCTTCTTGCATAGCCAAAATCCATGAATCATCAGTTGATGCTTCTTTAGGATTTTTGGGTTCAATAGATGATATAAATGCTACATTATTCATTTTACTTAGTTGATTTCTAGTTGTAATAATAGATTGCATATCTCCTATTATATTTTCAATAGGATGATCTTTTAAAAGTTTAATCATTTTATTAGGATGATTAATTTCATTATTAATTTCGGTTGATTCCTGATTTTGAGTAATTAAATCTTCTTCATCATTTGTAAATTCAAAATCTTTTAAACTTTCATCAAACGAAACATGCATTGTTTCTTCAATGGTGTTAGATCTTAAATTAAAAACTATATAAGCTTTACTTATATTAGAGTATCCGATAAAGATTCCTTTGTCGGATTTAGGATCAAATTTATCCAAATTATATTTTGTATTTAAAATAAAGCATTTACTTCCAAAAATTCTGAAGTATGATACCTTAGGTTTCTTTCCATGAAGAAGTTCATAAGGTGTCTTATTAGTTAAAGGTCTAATTAAAATTCTATTCAAAATATAACAGGCGGTAGCAACAGCTTCTGCCCAAAAGTGTTTTGGTAAATTACTATCTGAAAGCATAGTTCTCGCACACTCTTGTATCGTTCTATTTTATGTTCAACTACTCTGTTTTGTTATGGAGTTCTTGGAAATGAGAAATTGTGAGTTATTCCCTTCTTGTTGCAGAATTCCTCAAACTTTTCATTTTCAAATTCACCACCGTGATCACTACGAATAGTTATAATTTTTAAAGATAATTGATTTTGAATCCTTTTTGTAAAGTTCTTAAAACATTCAAAAGTATCACTTTTATGTTTCAAAAATATTGTCCATGTAAATCTAGAATAATCATCTATAATTACAAAATCATATTTACTATGATTTATTGACTGAATTTGAGATGGACCAAATAAATCAAGATGAAGTAACTCAAGGGGTTTTGAAGTTGAAATCATATCTTTTAATTTAAAGGAACTTTTTCTAAGCTTTCCTAATTGACATGCATCACATAAACTATCTACTTTAAAATTCATTTTAGGGAGACCTCTTACTAGATCATGTTTTGACAGTCGAGATAAGAGTTTAAAATTCAATGTCCAAATCTCTTATGCCAAATCCAAGGGTCACTTGTATTTGCCAAAAGACATAGGTTATCATTTGAAACTTTCATACTAAGAATATAAATATTCTTTTTTCTAGTTCCCTCAAATATTATAGTTGAGTTATTATCTTCAATATGACATTTATCTTTTTCAAATTTAATTTTATATCCTTTATCACATAGTTGACTTATACTTAGCAGATTGTGTTTCAGATTCTTAACTAGCAAAACATTAGTTGTGACGACCCAACTTTCAACCACCAGAAAGTTGCATCATCTTTAAGAAAGAAAGGGGTGAGAAATAGAAAAGATAGAGAAGAAAGAAGAAACAACATCAGAATCTCAACAGCGGAACGAATGAAATATAATATATCACATAAATATTACATAATATACAACATCAATCAGAGTTACACAAATAATACATCACATACTAGACAGTTATAAACACATGTCTAGTTAATACAACTCGATACAACTCACATACAACATAGAGATACCAACACAGCGGAACACTATACATATCTATAATGCTTAAGCCTCCTGCTCCATTGCTCCTCTACAATTCGTCAAAGCTAACCTGAATCCCTTGGCTACTCGTAAAAATTTGAGTACCCGAGAGTTTAAGAAAAACAGAAATAAACTCCGGGTCAGACATGGGTCTGGTATGAGTAACAGGTTAAAATTGCTTAACTTTGAAAATCCTTTGAAAACAAAAGGTATCACGTAAGACTTCCCACACATAAACATGGAAAAGTTTTTCCCTTACGCTAACCAAACATTTGATAGGAAATCCAGTGATATTATAGTAGGTCTAGGGTTTTCAAATAAATAAGAAATAGCTGAAATTGTTACATGATTAAATTCCAGCATACTAGGTTGACAATCAAATCCGATGGAGCTTATTGGATTTTGGATTCCATACAATGGCAGGACTACTAGGGTACCGCCCGTCACAGTACCTGGCCTAGATCAGCGTACCGAGGATTACTCCCAATCCACTACAACACAAGGCCGGAACCATCCCTTACAGGACAGTCCCGAACGAAACAACCCCGTCAGTTGGAGCTCAAAACTGCCCACACAGCCGAAATAAAAAGGGACATCTAGACAGGGGAAAATCTCGCTCTCAAGTGGGTGCTACCCACGAAGCCTTGCTGCACCTCCCCTATTTTAGCCATTCCCGGTTGATGAGGCTTGAGGCTACGATTACCTTATCAGAACTCATCACTTAGAATGCTCATCGTCCACCTGACGATGTTTTGAAAGCATTCAATCCATACAAGTTCGTTCCGGGTTCGAACGAAACCGAAGGCATTATCTCGTTACACACATTTTGGAATCACCCTCAGAGTTAACGACAATAACCCTTGCATTCTGAATCTTCATCTTCACTTGAGATTCACGACCTATCATTAATTTGGATTGATGTGGTTTTCGGATATCCAAATCTGGAAACCCGGTCTCGGTCTCATCGAAATCCAAACCGTATCTTTTAAGGCCAAGTTGTTTTAAAGTTAAAACAATTCAATTCATTATCCATATACACACAGATAGATAATTCACAATATCACAAATAGATAATCTACAATATCACAGATAGATAATTCATATTATCATCACACTTCAACCAAAGCATCCATATCACTCATCATTACTTATCTCATATCTGAGATTTCAAACTATTCAAGGAAAACAATATCATCCATCCATACATACATGATTCATAAACACACCATTTATAATTAATTTAAAATGAATTAAATTAATTACCTTATCCCTAATTAATTTAAAGTAAATTAAATTAATTACTTCATCATTACAAATCTTGCTTACATAACCAATAATTAATTACAAATCAATTAATTAATCATTCTCTAATTTCCATCTTAATCTATCATCCTGGATTAATTATCCTTTAATTACATTCAAGTAATTATTCTTTAATTAATTTCACAAATTAATTATCCTTAACCAAATACAGAAATTAACCTTTAATTACTCTATTTATTAATTAACTATAATTAATTACGTTTATCCTTAATTAATTACATTAATTAATTACTCAAAATCACTTATTATTGATTAATTAATCTAAATTAATCAATCCTTAATTTCATCATTAATTATATAATTTAATGATCCCTAATTACATTTTAAACTAATTATTCTATTTAAATTAATTACATTAAGTAATTAATCTTTACTTAAACCACATTTATTAATCACTCTGATTAATCCCATTCAGTAATTAACTACCCTTAATTACTTCATCATTATAAATTAATTACTCCTTAATTAATTTTCATAATTAATCCCTTGATTAATTTCACAAAGTAATTTAATCTAAATTACTTCCATTATTAAATCCTCTTTAATTAATTACATACAGTAATCACTATTAATTACTTCATTAAGTAATTACACTTCATTAATTACATTTAAGTAATTATACTTATCAAATCATCCAATGATTAATTTAAATTAATTAAACTTAATTAATTAACTTAAACAAATCAAATTAAACTCAATTAATTATATTAAGTAATTTATTCCTTAATTACTTTCATTAAGTAATTATACTTATTCTATTTCATAAATGATTATCCTTAATTAATTAATCAAATTAATTATTAAAACTAATCACATTAATTAATTATTTAATAATCTTAAGTTAATGACCTTCATTTACTATTAACAATTCTTAATTTCTTTTCTTAAGAAATTAACTTAGATTTAATCATTATTAATGTTAACCCTTAATTTTCTACGACTTAAGTACTGGTCGACTCAAGAACTGGACGACTCAAGTACTGCACGACTTAAGTGGATAATGCGAGTTAACGACTTAAGGCCTGGACGACTCAATGAGTTAAGGATTGTGCGAGCTAACAACTCAGAATACTTTACGACTTAACAACTTAAGGTCCAAACAACTTAAGGGAAGTTCCGACCTAAGGTGTTAAGAAGACTCACGACTTAAGGCTATCAGCGACTCAACGAGTTAAGGTCTAAACGGCTTAAGAGATGCCACGGCTTAAGGGAAGCTCCGACCTAACTACTATAAGGAATTACCGACCAAGGGGAGTTAATGACTTAAAGGACTTACGACTTAAGGAACTCACGACTTAGCTTAAGTCGTCCGTGACCTAAAAGTTATCGAGTTAAAATCCAATGCCTGCACCTATGCCACTTTTATTTGATAAGTCGGCCACGACTTACGATTTATTATAAGTCGGCCACGACTTAGGACTTGTCATCTACCAAGCCACAAGCTGAACTCAGTAAGATGCCCACGAGCTACCTTAAGTCAACCACGAGTCACGACTTATCTTAAGTCAGCCACGACTCATGACTTGGCAGAAACTCCTGTCCAGATTTCCCTAAAAATACCCCCTACCTTCAACACGAGAGGGACTTTTGGCGAATCATTTTCTGAAGCGTCGATACTCTGCAGAATTCTCTACTCAATCAACAATTGAAGATCTTCAAACATTCAAGACACTACAACAAGCTACGAAAGGAATTTCATACATCCAACACGGATTCATCAAGTTTCATCATCGAAGTTTGAGCAAGTAGTCGAGATTGTTTTTGTGATCAAATTGTATTGAGTTTTACAAGTGTATTGTATCATTTTGTAACCAGATTCAATAATAAAGAGATTCAAAGTGGACGTAGACTCGATCTCAAGCCGAACCACTATAAACTGCTGTCTTTTACCGCATTTTTGCTAGTCTACTGCTTATTTTCCTGTTCCCGTCACACGGGTGGTGCTTTCACAATTCTACTACACACACCTGGTGTTAGCGTTCAATTTTTAGCGTTAACATTTTGGTGCTTTCACTGAGAATTGAACTCAGGCGATCATTCACCATTGCTTCACGGAAGTTTGTTGAAAAATTTTCCTTCAAAACCAAAAGTCTATCAGACATAATGGCTCCTGGAAGAAAACGCAGATCTGTTAGATCCGAAGATGCTCGTGACAATACTGCCACTTCTCTTTCTCCAAGTCAGCCAGCTCCAAGCGTCGGGGTGACGCGAGAAGAGTTAGATGCTGCTGTGTCCGGACTGTACCAGCAGATTGAAACTCAGAATAATCAAATGATGGAAAAGTTGAATGCTCTGCTCGGGGCTAATCAAAGACCAGTAAGTAATGAAGAAAACTTTGCTGATGCTGTTCCCTACTCCGAAGGGAGAAATATTCCTCAGAACAGATCTGGTGCCGCTGAAGGGGCACCTCCCCAAGCTGAAGGATCCAGGCCATCGCCAGTTCTTCCCGAACGCTTGCCCGGACAAACTTCTGAAAAAATGGCCGAAGCCTATTCTGCAAAGTCACTAAACAACGAGGAGTATCTCTCCGGCATGATTCGGCAGATAATGAAAGAAAGCATGCAGAGAAACGAAGATGAGAATGATTGGGGATTTGCTCCGAGTAAAACTCCATTTACTGAAAGGATTCTCAAGGCTGAGTTTCCCAGAAAATTCGTTCCTCCTACCATTCCTGCATATCGAGGAACAAGTGACCCGAATCAATTCCTGTACAAGTATGATTGGCACATGACTGGCGCCAGAGCGACTGATGAGATTAAATGCCGATACTTCCCGGTATACTTGGAAGGAGTGGCGTTACTTTGGTTTACCAAGCTTCTTGTGCGATCTGTTGACCAATTTTCTGATCTGACCCGAAAATTCAAGGAACAATTCAGATTGTACATTTCAAGAGCAAAGGATATAATGTCTCTTTCAAGTCTCGAACAGAACCCTGGAGAACCCATCAAATCCTTCTTGAATCGCTTCAATTTAGCCCTACCCGAAGTTGATAACACAGAACCACGAATGATTTTAACCTACTTAATGCGGGCTATTGACAAGTCAAGCGAATTTGGAAAATGGTTGAAGATGAAGGAACCAAACTCGCTCGAAAAGTTCTACAAAAAGGCTGATGAGTTCATGCGCCTGGAAAATCTCTCCGCGTCAGCTAAAGTTGTGACAATAGTGGTGGAAAATAATACTACGGCGCAGAACCAAAAAGAATCTGTAAATTAGAAAAGGGAGAGTAATGGTGGAAAGAAGCAGAAGGATCTCAAAAAGCCCCGCTTTCTCAAGCCTTCGGATTTTACCCCTCTAACTGATACATCGGAGAATATTTTCATCGCCACTAAGGATGCTGTTGAATTTCAAAAAACCACAAGCAGTAAAAGTTGGGAAAAGTGCTGCTCAAAGCGGAAGATTTTGCAAATTTCATAACCAACCAGGCCATGATACCAACGAGTGCCGCCACTTGAAAAGCCTGATTGAAGAATTGTTGAGAGAGAATAAGCTGCAGTAGTACGTTAAAAGGAATAGAAAAGACCCGTCTTCATCTAACCAGGGGCAACAACCTCCAGCTCATTCATCTTGTTCAGGAGAGAGGTCCGCCGCACAAGAAACAGAAAGACCTGTTATCAATGTGATCACAGGGGTCCCCATCCGGCTGGTAAGAGTTGGGGTGAGATGGAGAGGTACGCTCGAGCTTTGAAATATGCCCCAGCTGAAGAGAGTGTCTTGGTATTGGAAGATGCTGCATCTCTGAAGCAGCAAAAGACTTTTCATGATGACATCATATTCAGGACCAGGGATTCTGTTGGTGTGGAAGCTCTTACTGTGGACCCTTTGGTTGTTTCTGTCGGTATTGGGCCGGCTATTGTAAGGAGGGTATTGGTTGATAGCGGCGCCTCATGTAACATACTCTTTAAAAAGACATTCGACCAAATGAAAATTCCAATGGCAGATGTACAAGCTTCGTCTCAGAAAATTGTCAGATTTACAGGGGAGCCAAAACAGCCAATTGGAACAGTGGACTTGTTTGTTGAATTGGGAAAAGGACAAAAGAAGGCGGTTCGGAGGCAAACTTTTATAATTATTGATGAATTTTCTACCTATAATGCCTTCTTGGGTCGGCCTACTCTTGCTGCTTTCAAGGTCATCCTCGCCCCGTGGTGCTTAACAATGAAATTTCCCACTGATAATGGAGTCGCTATCATTAAGAGAGATCAGAACGCGGGACGAGAATGTTATCTTGTTGAACTCCGAGAAGCTAGGAAAAGAGAAATGGGAAAAGATGCGGTAGCTCCGCTCCGCATTAAATCTCCAACCTTGTAGCAACTATGGAGTGGCCCCTGTACTGGCGAACACACCAATGCAAGGAAAGAAATGGATCCTAGAAAAGCCAGTACAGGGGAAAATAGAGTGGTACCTGTGGAAGTAACGGTACCAATTCCTGTTGACTCAAAAGACCCAAACAAAGTACTCAATGTGGGTTCGCAACTAAGCATAACTGTTCAAAACACGCTGATATCATTTCTGAAAGCAAATTTGGATGTGTTCGCTTGGAGTCATGCTGATATGTGTGGGATCTCTCCAGAAATTGCTGTGCATACCCTGAATATCGATCCGAAATTCACTCCGGTAAAACAGAAAAGAAGAACTCAAGGTCCAGAAAGGTCAGCAGCGTTAAAGGAAGAAGTTGATCGGCTTATGGAGAATGATTTCATCAGAGAATCCACTTATCCAAATTGGGTTTCAAATCCAGTACTGGTTAAGAAGGCAAATGGAAAGTGGAGAGTCTGCATTGATTTTTCAGATCTGAACAAAGCCTGTCCCAAAGACTGCTTCCCGCTTCCCAGAATTGATCAATTGGTGGATGGAACAGCTGGGCATGAGTTGTTATCTTTTATGGATGCTTACTCCGAATACAATTAGATTATGATGCATGAGTCAGATCAGGAAGACACAAGCTTTATCACGGATGTGGGTCTCTATTGCTACAAAGTTATGCCTTTCGGATTAAAGAACGCTGGGGCAACCTACCAAAGACTCGTCAATGCGATGTTCAAACCTCAGATCGGCAGAACTATGGAAGTTTATGTTGATGATATGTTGGTAAAGTCAAAGAAAGCAATAGACCACATGGACCACTTGGCGGAAATGTTTGCAATTCTTCGAAAGTATGGAATGAAGCTCAATCCATTGAAATGTTCATTCGGGGTAGAGTCCGGAAAATTCTTGGGTTTCATCGTGAGCGCTAGGGGCATCGAGGCTAATCTTGCTCAAATCACAGCTTTAAGAGAGGTCAAAGCCCCTAAAACAAAGAGAGAATTGCAAAGTCTCAATGGAAAAGTCGCCGCTCTGAGTCACTTCATTTCCAAGGCCACAGACAAATGCATTCCCTTCTTTGATGCTCTAAAGAAAGGAAAGAAAACTTTTGAATGGACTCCCGAATGCCAGAATGCTTTCGATCAACTGATTCATCATATGGAAACGCCTCCAGTTCTTTCCAAGCCCAGTGATGGTGAAGACCTTTTCATCTATTTGGCGATTTCATCTCATGCTCTAAGTGCAGCACTCGTACGAGAAGATATGAAAATACAGCGTCCAGTCTATTACATCAGCAAACGGTTCACTGGGGCAGAGATGAATTATTCAAAAATAGAAAAGCTTGCTTTTTGTTTGCTAATTGCTTCCAGGAAGTTGAGACCATATTTTCAATCTCATCCTATCAAAGTCCTTACTGATCAACCTCTAAAGCAAGTCCTGTATCGTCCTGAAACTTCGGGTCGTCTTTTGAAATGGAATATTGAACTCAGCCAATATGACATCACTTACCATCCCCGAAGAGCAATCAAAGGACAAGCTTTAGAGGATTTCATTGCAGAATCTACTGACAGAGGTGACAGTGAGAAAGAAACAACTGATGGCGTTCAAATCCAGTGGAAGTTGTATGTTGACGGTTCTAGAAATGATTATTGTTCTGGGGTAGGGGTTGTGCTTGAAACTCCCAAAGGACGATCATTATGTTATGCATTAAGATTGGAATTCCCTTCAACAAACAATGAAGCAGAGTATGAAGCTCTCATTGCCGGTTTAAAAATTGCTAAGGAATTAAACATCAAAGTGTTACAGATCTTCAGCGATTCCCAACTTATTGTTTGCTAGGTAAAGAAAGAATTTCAAGCTAAAGGTGGAAATCTGCCCACGTACTTTTCAAAGGCATGCGAACTTCTCGAAGATTGCGATCATTACATGATAAGTCATATTCCTCGAATTGAAAACATGAAGGCGGATTCTCTAGCAATGTACTCAAGTTCTGGAGAGGCTCAGTTACTGGGATAAGTTCCTGTAGAAGTTTTGTCAGCTCCAAGCATTGATGAGATGGATGTTGATTGGATTATGGTTGTGTCTCAAGAACATGAATCATAGATGACTCCAATCAAAGAATACCTACTCAATGGTTCCCTGCCATAAAGTTCAAAAGAACGTCGAAAACTATTGAGGAAAGCATCAAGATATATAATTCAAGATGGCCGATTATACAGACGGGGATTCTCAATGCCATTACTTCGATGTGTAACCAAGGAGGAAGCCAAGACAATTCTAACTGACGTACACGGAGGAGAATGCGGGGATCATTCAGGTGGCCAAACTCTAGACAAGAAAGTTCTCCGATATGGGTATTTCTGGCCAGACATTAATCGAGATGCTGCAATTTATTCCCGAAAGTGCGACAAGTGCCAAAGATTTGCAAAAATCCCAAGAGTGCCTTCCACCGAACTCACGCAAATGGTCAGCCCATGGTTGTTCGCCATTTGGGGAATAGACTTGATCGGACCATTACCGATTGCTAAATCTGGAATCAAATATGCTATTGTCGCTGTTGATTATTTCACCAAATGGGCTGAAGCTGAACCCTTAGCCACTATTACCTCTAAAAAGATGATAAACTTCGTAACTAAAAATATCATTTGCAGGTATGGTGTGCCACAGAAAATAATCACAGACAACGGTACTCAGTTTGAAAGTGAAGAATTCCAGGACTTTTGCAAACGGTTCAGAATTCGTAAAAGCTTTTCAGCAGTGGCTCATCCGCAGGCAAATGGGCAAGTGGAAGCGGTAAATAAAATTATCAAGTCAACCATCAAAAAGCAACTCGAAAAAGCAAAAGGTGGTTGGGTCGATAAGCTTCCATTGGCATTATGGGCATACAGAACTACTCACAAAACTGCGACTGGGCACACTCCATTTTCGTTGGCATATGGATCAAAAGCGATGATTCCAGTGGAAGTAGAAGTTCCTTCACACAGGAGAGTTCATTTCAACGAAGCTGAAAACGAAAAACTGCAACTTGAAGCCCTTGATTTTCTTGATGAAAAAAGAGAAGAAGCTAGGCTCAAAGTTTCAGCTTATCAAAAAGGATAGCCAGGCACTTCAACTCTAAAGTTCGCCAACGTAGCTTTGAGGTCGGAGACTTAGTCTTGAAAAGGATCATGACAGCAACCGGGGTGTTTGGGCCAAACTGGGAAGGGCCATATGTCATAGGCAATAAACTTCTTGATGGCACTTTCAAACTCATAACTGTTGAAGGAGATCCAATTTCAAGAGCCTGGAACAGCAACCACTTACGTCCTTATTTTACTTAAAAAATCTTTGCTCAAAATTGTAAAATAGTGATGGATGTATCAGTTGTATTGTAAGACATTGTAAAATCAGTGCAAGTGAATAAAAGCTATAAAGTGGATGTAGGCCCGATTCTTGGCCGAACCACTATAAATCTTGTGTTCTTTACTATTTTATAATGCCCGTTTCATTTCGATATGTAAATGCTTTAAATGTATTGCTAAAATGTCGATTCAAAATTGCAGGACATTAAAACAAAGCTTACTCATCACAAAGCCAAGCGAGCCCTATAAATCATATATTAAGCAAATTCCAAGTGACAAAAATTCCAGATTCAAATCCCATACAAGAAGAACTTCACATAAAAAGTTGGCAACTTCACTGTGTCAAGCACTCGTTAATTGGTTGCGATTGTCAGTATTAAAAGACATCCAACCAAGTAACTTGCGTTTGCCCTATGGAGTTACTCAACAGTGAAGTATACTTCTTCGGATAAAGCAATTGACTTGCAAAAGAAAGGAAGAGGCGCTTGGAAACAATAATAAAGGATCGCTGGTGAACACATGATGAGACAACATGGGCCGGCAAACATGGAAGCAGCCAAAAGGAGGTATGCCTCTCAATAAAAAGGCCGGTAGATCCACTCAAGGGACACCTTCCCAAGCAGAAGGAACAGGACCCTTGCTAACTGGTCGTGATGCATCCGATCAGACAGCTTGCGTCCGTCCCGTGGATCCACTCGCCTCTGAGACGCAACCTTCCTGGCACACCAATCAACCAAAGCTGCTCTCCAGAAGCCAACAAAGCCCTCTAACGAGGCACGCCAATAAATGAAAGTGCTTTTCTCAATCAAAAAAGATTAGTGGAACCACCGGAGGGGCACCTTCCCAAGCTGAAGGAATAGGGCCCTTGTTAATTGATTGCGATCGTTTGTGCAAACGAACATCCGATCAAGCAACTTGCGTCCGCCCCGTGGATCCATCCAACTATGAGAAAGTAACTCCCAGGCAGTCAAGAAGCCATCTTCGGAGGCACAAGCCCTCTTCGAAGGCACCTGACCTCTTCGGAGGCAAAGCCCTCTCTCGAGGCACCACAAGCCCTCTTTGGAGGCACCTGACCACTTCGGAGGCAAAGCCCTCTCCCAAGGCACCACAAGCCCTCTTCGGAGGCAAAGCCCTCTCCCAAGGCACCACAAGCCCTCTTCGGAGGCACAAGCCCTCTTCGGAGGCACAACTCTTTAGAGGAGCCCTCTTCGGAGGCATGTCCCAAAATCGAATGATCAAACAAAAAGCCTTCTCCGGAAGCACATTTCAACTCTCAAAGAAAAGTTAACTTATTCATCTCAAAAAGTTCTTCCTAAAAAGTTGAAATGCTACAAAAAAGACCTCTTCGGAGGCACATTTCACCATGCTTGAAATACCAAAAATAAGCTCTTTACCGGGGCATAAAATCAAAATCTTCTTCAGAAGCTCATTTCACCGCATATGAGAATCCACTTTTTAACAAATAAAAGTGATCATCTCCGAAAGTTGAAGTGTTCTTCAAGAAAGAAAGAGAAAGTAAAAATTTCTCCGAAAATGAAATACACTATATTAAAAGAACAATGATTCGTCCCTCAAAGAGTGGAATAGTTAATCTCTAAAATAAGAATATCAGTCTTGTAAGAGCAGGAAATATTGCAATGCACTTGTGGTATGGGGGCAACATTATACAATTTAGTTACATTAATAGAAGTAATATACAAGCAACATACCACAAGTTCATTGCAATATCACATGAAAAGATGTGGAATAAATGCATTCTCAAACACAAACAAAAAGTTTGTACAATTAGAAAGAATGATTTATTATACACTAAAAATAAGAAACAGATGTATTCTTATGTACACAAGAATTTGTACAAGTAAAGTAGCTATTTTATTCAATACTATGAAAACTTTTTACATTGTGCAGATCACAAAAAGAAGCGGGGACCGGTACCCGCACAATCCCCGGTCGATACATGCAAAAAGCAAAATAAGAAGAAGAAAATCTAGCTTGTCATTCCTTCTTCCCGCTACCTTTGGAGCCTTTGCCTGGCTTGATAGTTAATTTTGGAATCCGGCGTGGGCGGGATGGAGAAGGAGGAGTGGTTGGGTCTTCTTCTATTTTGTCTTCCCCAACTGAAGCACTTCTCTTCTTCTTCTTTAGTGCATGTTTCCTTTTCCTCTTTGAAGAAGATTCGCTTCCCGGAGACAGCAGCTTGGAAAGTTTCGTGTTATCATCGAGAGACTGCTCCGGAGTCTTTTCACTGTCCTCCGTCTCTTCCGCTTTTTGTTCTTGAGAAGCGGGTGGATCTTCCAAGTCTTTGAGAGCTTCTATCTGTTCTTCCTGCGACCCTGGTTGAGAAGCAGGAGTGACTTGGAGAGATGGAGGAGGAACAGCTGGAAGAGGGGAAGTGTGTGCAGCGATCGGTGCTTCCGCTATAGAAGAAAAGAAGTCAAAATCAGTATTCTCCGAAAAAAGAGAAGATATTGGATCACCAGGACTTAAGTAATAAGTGAGAAATTCATCCAAATCAATTGAATCAAATGAATAATCCACTTAAGCCAGATCAGACTTGAAGTTACCTGGAGAAATCGGTTTGGACAAATCAATTTCAAATTTATCAGCCTCAGTTTCTTCTTGGCTCTTCTCTTCAATTTTGGTAAGAGGAGTCTCGGAAGTATCGGGCTTAGCTTCGACATCTTTTGCAGGAAGAGGAGAGTGAGAGCTGGAACCAACGATATCAGCATCGGTCGGAATCGAAGTGTGGACAGGGGCAGATAAAGATATTTTCTTCTCTAAGTGTTCTTCTGCCACTATTCCAGCTCTAGCTTCAGCGAGCTGCTCTTTTCCTCTAGCAAGAGCGGCACGGGTATCATCATCAAGGTAAATTGCCTCAAGCGCCGTCTCATCATAGCCAACTCCCCCAAGTATATCAATCGCAGCCTCCCATACTTCGGCTAAAGTGATCTCATACTTAGGCCCCAAAAATGCTAGACTTCTGCGCCCCAAGACGCTATGAATATAAAAGTCGAATAGAGTAGAATCGATGCTAGCTTTAGTGGCTTCGTGAGACTCTTCGGCCGCGACTTGTCCAGTAACCGCGTCATCATGCTCCTTCTCAACTTTAAGAAGCCTAGCTTTTAGCATCTCAATCTCTGCGTTCTGGGAGTGAAATTTTTCCCGCAGTTCAGCGTTTTCTGTGCGATATTTCTCAGTAATGTGCTGCTCAGCTGCAAGCTTCATTTCGGCATCCCTTTGCGCAGCGTGTGCGTCCCGCACTTGCTTCTGAAAGACTTCTTCCTTTTGAGTATGCGATGCAGAAGAAGAGGCGAGATCTTCCTTAAGTCGCTTGACTTCAGATTCAAGCTTTGCGTTGTCATCTGCGATGCTCGTCATCTCCGCATCGTGCTGCTTACACCATTTATCCCATTCAGCCTTATCATTCTCCAGAGTCAGCATGTTTTCGAGATTCATATGGTTGACTCTCTGGAGTTCATCAACAAGCTTTTGCCATTGCGACATCCTCTCAATGTCAAGCTTAACTGCATCAAGATTTCTAAGCATGGCTTGCTTATCAATCGGGACCAAATCTAGGTCAAAGCGCACTCCTTTTAAGCACCAGTTCGGAAACCGGCTTTGAAGCGTTGGAGGGCCGTCTTTAACCTGATATTGGGGCCTGCTGATGATCGCTTGGATGTCGGATTTCTTTAAAGGAGGAGAGCCAGCCGGAATATCAGAAGAGATAGGAGCGTTAGTCTTTTCAGAAATTGAAGACGCGTCCTTTTCACTAAGTTTAACCCGTTTACTCGGGTTGTCGGTGGCATGGCTCTTTCCTTTATCATCATGATGTTTTCTTCTGTGAGACTCATCGTCTCTCCTTCTCTACTGCTCTTCATAGGCTCGCCTCTCTTGAGCTTTTCTAATTGCTCGCTCTTCGTCAGATTCTCTACACGTGGGGAGGTAGCGTCCATAATCGTAAGAATCGCGCCCTCCGTAGCGCCGAAAGTTGTCATAATACGAGCCACTTCGCACCATTGTAGAACCTGAAATTGAAGAAAAAGACAAGTCTTAGAAATCTTCAAATTGAGGAGGCTAAGTGCATATAAGTGCTAAGCATCCTAAGTGTGTGTGATGTGCAAACTACGCGCGTCAAACTACAAACCACTCTTTGGTTGAGGAGTGATAACAGATTGAGAAGGGGGAGTTGATTTTTGAGCCGACAAAGTTTGCTGCAAAGTAGATGTTGCTTCTGTTATAGGAGAGGTAGCTTTAGTCATGTCATCTTTAAAGAGCTCTCGAGAAGTTATCATTATATCACTCAAGTCATCGAAGGTGTCATCACCATGGCGCCCAGTAGAGCTTTCCTTTTTAGCTTCCACATCGGCTGACTTTTCAGAAATTCGAGGATTTTTTTCCTCTTCAATAATTGGAGCAAGTGTCGGTTTGCTGGACGGTCCCGCGACATCGGTAAGTGTGGGGCATTTTACCAATGAAGTTTCAGTAGCAGATTCCTTCGGTGTGGGTTCTTCAACAGAAAGTGGGGCATTTGGTGCCTTCGTAGGAGAGTTGGGAACTTCGTGAGGTTGAGTGGAGCGAGAAGGGTGAAGAAGCCCAAACTGATGAAGAAATTCGTCTTTCAACAAAAATTTAGCGTCCCGCTCTTCAATCGGTACAGCCATGAGCCTCTCCAGAGTTTGCTTGTGGCTGAGATTCCTAGAAGGAGGGGGGAGCGCTGAAATGAGAAAGCAAAAGTTAACACTTGGTGATTCGGACTTCACAAAACTCAGAGAATAGAAGAAGAAAAGATAGATAATCTTACTTCCTTCCCTCCACAGAGCATAAAATCCCGGGGGACAGCGAACGTAAAAGAATTGAGTCAAGAACCCATGAGCACTATCGGGAAGGCCAACAATCAATTTACGGTTTCTGGCACTTCTCACGACAGTGATAGAAGGATGATCTTTGGTTTTGGTAAAAGAGCACAAGTAGCATATCTCGTCAAAACTCGGAAATCGCTCAAGTGTTCTCCCAAAAAGCACACCAACCCCATTAGAATGGCGTAGCCATTGGGATGTAGCTGAAATGGGGAGATGGCCAGCTATCAAAGAAGATGCCGGAGAAAGTTGTTGAAAGGAGGGACGGCTCCACTCAGGCACATTTGTCGATTCACTGCTACAAAGCCAGGAGGTGCTACATCAGCAGTGCTATTTTTCTCAGGAAGTATGGCATCAGCTTCAGCAATGCCAAACTGGATGCACAGTTGCCGAAAAACCCTGTACGATAGAGTGGTAGAGGCTCTTCTTGGGGGATTGACTAAAGGAGCTGGAATAGGAGTGGACTCTCCGGTCTGGACTGTTACATCTCCTTGTTGAGAAGACATTCTACACAAACAACTGGATATTCAAATATGAAGGTGCACGTTTCCTAAATAGTGTGAAGTGTTGTGCAAAACTAGTAAAGATAACAAGTAAATACAACTGGAATTAAGCTAGTCGATAATTGATCGATTATCAAATTTCAGAACTTGTTAATTTAAAGTTCAGGTACAGTATTAATGCAAACCGGTCATTTTCAGTTGACTGTTTCAATATTGCTTTGATACTTTGCTTGAATTTGTTGATTTAAAGAACTTCGTTCACATAATCTATTTATGTCGATTATCTGTTATTAACTAATCTGTCATTTGATGTGGGCAGTCAGTGACATTATATTCGTCCCAATTTTCTGTAAATGTTGTATTAAACAGATTGTTAGTTTGCAAGTTAGAGTGATCTGTGAAAAAATGCAATAATTCAAAAATGCAACAATTTAAAGTTCAACGGTTCAAAGTCCATGTTCATGCAAAGCACAAGTCCTGAGTCGCCAACGACTTAAGTGTTGACTCGGCAACGACTTAAGAATTTGTTCCATGGGCTAAATTGAGTTGTTGTGTTTCTGGCTAACTCGTTCACGACTTAAGAATTTTAAGGCAAGTCAGGTCAGGTCGTTCCGATTTTAGGTCGTTGATGCTTTAAGTCGGCAGTACTTCGAGTTATAAGTCGTGTAAAAAAAAGGCTTCAGTTCAAAGCGGTGTAAATTCCCAAGTCCTAAGTCGTCCAAGACTCAAGGCTTATGTCACAAATGGATAAGTCGGTAAAGATTTAAGTCGAGAGAGTCATAGGTCGTGCAAGGCTGATAGATCGTGACCAAGCTAACACCTAACTTCCTTTGACCCATTGACTTTTCTCCTAACTCCTAACCCGTTATCCTCCTAACCCGTTAACCCATTAACCCCTCCGTAAACAAAAGCTTTCATTTTTCACACTGATTATATCATTCAAAAAACCGATTCGAGATCGCTAAAGCCTCGCCAATCCACTCGGTTAAGCCTAAAATACAGTAACCCATCGCCTTCATCGCCTCAGTCATCTAAAGCTAAATCGAGTAGAATCGAGTTCACGGACTGTCTATACGAGGGAATTTGCAACAAAGCATTGCACAACGGGATGGATTAAGCACAAAAAGGAGAATTCACAGATTAACGATGATCGAGGATCGGGGAGGAAGCAGGAGCACTTACGCAATAAAGAATCGAGGATCGGTGATTGTTTGATTGTTAAAGAAAGGAAAAAATCGCCTTGAGGAAGCTCGGAAGAATGTTAATGGCAGATATGACTCAGGAGATAAGCAATGAGAAGAAGGAAGTAAGGGGAACGACTCAAGCCTTTTATATCTCGGGGCAGTGGAACTCGAAGCGGCATACATGAGTTAAGATAAGTCGAAGCACACGACCCACGACTTAGGCGTGTACTTCGAGGGGCAAATGTTAACCCTTAATTTTCTACGACTTAAGTACTGGTCGACTCAAGAACTGGATGACTCAAGTATTGCACGACTTTAGTGGATAATGCGAGTTAACGACTTAAGGCATGGACGACTCAACGAGTTAAGGATTGTGCGAGCTAACAACTCAGAATACTTTATGACTTAACAACTTAAGGTCCAAACGACTTAAGGGAAGTTCCGACCTAAGGTGTTAAGAAGACTCACGACTTAAGGCTATCAACGACTCAACGAGTTAAGGTCTAAACGGCTTAAGAGATGCCATGGCATAAGGGAAGCTCCGACCTAACTACTATAAGGAATTACCGACCCAGGGGAGTTAACGACTTAAAGGACTTACGACTTAAGGAACTCACGACTTAGCTTAAGTCGTTCGCGACCTAAAAGTTATCGAGTTAAAATCCAATGCCTGCACCTATGCCACTTTTATTTGATAAGTCGGCCACGACTTACGACTTATTATAAGTCGGCCACGACTTAGGACTTGTCATCTACCAAGCCACAAGCTGAACTCAGTAAGACGCCCACGAGCTACCTTAAGTCAACCACGAGTCACGACTTATCTTACGTCGGCCACGACTCATGACTTGGCAGAAACTCCTGTCCAGATTTCCCTATAAATACCCCCAACCTTCAACATGAGAGGGACTTTTGGCGAATCATTTTCTGAAGCGTCGATACTCTGCAGAATTCTCTACTCAATCAACAATTGAAGATCTTCAAACATTCAAGACACTACAACAAGCTACGAAAGGAATTTCATACATCCAACACGGATTCATCAAGTTTCATCATCGAAGTTTGAGCAAGTAGTCGAGATTGTTTTTGTGATCAAATTGTATTGAGTTTTACAAGTGTATTGTATCGTTTTGTAACCAGATTCAATAATAAAGAGATTCAAAGTGGGCGTAGGCTCGATCTCAAGCCAAACCACTATAAACTGCTGTCTTTTATCGCATTTTTGCTATTCTACTGCTTATTTTCCTGTTCCCGTCACACGGGTGGTGCTTTCACAATTCTACTACACACACCTGGTGTTAGCATTCAATTTTTAGCGTTAACAATTAATTTCAAATTAATTTATCTTTAATAAACCCTTTATTTAATCTCTAATTATTTAATTAATTTAAGTTCTAACTGTAACTTAATTAATCTTAAATTACTTGATTAATTATCCTTTAATTCATTAATTTATAATCTAATCTTACCTAATTAATGATCTTTAATTACAAATTAATTATTCCTAATTAATTAACTTAAACCATATTTAATTAATTTATACCCTTAATCACTTTTAATTAATCAATTCCAAATCATTAATTAATTAAATCAATTAATTATCCATTTAATTACCTTAATAATTTAATTATTCTAAATTATTAAATCTTAATAAACGTTAAGATAAAACATTACTCTTATTAATGATTAATTTATCATTAACAAAATATTGGAAAACAATTTAGTTTAAATATTATTTTAAAATATAAGATTTAAAAATGAATACAAATTTAACTTAACAAAGTTTAAACCAATTTATAAACCTCTTTAAATTCCATGTTATAGAAATACTTGTTTATAAAAGAAATTTTTAAAAGAATTTAAACCAAATCCATTTTTAAAAATTCATACCATTTAAATTATACTCTAAACACTTTAAATCTGGATTTTTAAATCTTGTTTAAATCAGGCCTTAAAATTTCTAAATTTCATTTCCAGATTCAAACACAAACAGTTCTTTTAAATAAAAACTGTAACTAGCCAAAAACCCGAGCCTATCTTATTTTGTTTCGAGTAAAAATCGAAAATCTTCGAGTCGAACACTCGATTTACTCGAGAATTCCCCGAGAACAAAATTCTCTGGCCAAACCAACATCACTAGACAACAAACTGCACCGTGCACATACACGGTGACTTTGTTCGCCTCCGACCAACTCCACTAATCTTCCCACATCGGCAAACAACTCCACTTCCTACCATGATCATCAGATCGTCACCCAAAGCTCGAAATCAAATTTGAGACTTCAAAACTAACTTGGAACAAAGAATCTGGAACCACCTCAGACCTGAAACGCCTTCGTCTTCGATCCTCCGACCACTGGAGAGCCACCACCACCGGCCACAGCCTTGACTACCCTTACTCAAGCGATCCCCAAAACCCTATAACACTCGATCAACTCTAGAGGCAATGCCGATCAAAACATCAGACCTAGTTAAAACTAGGGTTCCAGACTTTCCCAATCAACCACCATCGCCACGGTCGACTACACCACCTCCGACCATTTTTCCACTACTCTCTGATCACCCATCCACCTCCAGGAAGAGTCCCTACCCCTACCATCAAGTAGATCGCTAGAAATCATCACATTCCCATATTCTGTTCAAACTAGAACTGCACTCCATTCCTATTACTAAAAATTATGCTTTTAGTTTTAAAAATCAAATTTTTATATATAGTTTCAGATCACAAGCCTGAAACTATAATTTCGTATGTTTGAAATTTTGACAAAAGCTTAAGCATTTCTATTCTTATGGTTCCAAAGCAAATCTAAGTCTATTTTAACTTGCATAAAATTTTAAATCCTACTCTAAAATCAAACAAACAAGTTTTGTTTTTAACTTAAATCAGATTAATGACTAGATCAGGAGCTAGAGAATTTAAACTATAAACTGGGCTTAAAACTTAGACAGAGATGTTCTAGACATTTCAGACATGCACACATCAATATATTCATATATATATATATATACACACACAGAGTTTAAACTATATTCACAAACATACTTGTTTCCAGAGTTGAACATGCAACACAATTATATACTTAAAATTTATAAATAATGTTACTCACCAGTTTTTAAAATAGGAAGAACAGAGCATCAATTTGAAAACAGGCTTTGATACTTTAAAAGCTGAAACTCTTTTATCTTCCTCTAAACCACCTTGCTTTTGTTTAAATGAATGATGCTTCAGTTGTAATGTATTTACTGGAAAGGCTAAGTTTCTTTTTGTAACCGAAATGAAATACAGAAGATTGATAAAGAAAAGAGTTTACAGGCTATTTTACTTCACTGGTACAAGATTTTATTAAATTGGGTCAGAGATTTTTCTTCCTTATGGGGGATGATAAGATTTTGCTTTGTGTACTTAGGGATGTTCACATTAAATGCTTGTCCTACATGTCTACATACTTACCATTCTTTATTCGTATGTACTTAGATAGTTTATATTTTCTTTATTCCTTTCAAGTGTACATGATTATTTATACTTCCTGTACAAGCATGAAGATATGATTCCTTACTTCAGTCCTATGCTTTATGTCTAAATGCATTGCCACAATGTTTTCCAGAAGTATCTAAGTGTTTCAATTTCTTGCCTTGCATTAGTCTTACACCCTTGTAATATAAATAAGTGTATATACTTAACAAGATGTTTAGAATTTACCTATTTTATTTTTATGTTCCATTCTAACTTAAATATTTATTGTCTTTTCTTTCCCTATATATATATTTATTGTTTATATTTATGAATTACATTTTAGAGAAAATAAAACAAAACTATGTATATATATATACAAATAAAAGCTTATACATATATCTTTTAAAATCCCAATATTTTAAGTATTTACTCTTTTTAATTTCAAGGCTTTTGAATTCAAACAAATTCAAAAATCTAATTTTAACATCAAGTCTTATATATATACATACATAACCACATATTTAAATTTGAAAATAACACTTCTATTTAAAAGTCTATTTATATTTATATATAAAACAATACATTAATAAATGTTATTTGAAAAAAATAATTTGTCAAATTTAAATAATTTATAAAAGAGATTATAAATCCCTATCATCATTCAAATGAATTAATATCTCATATTTATTAAACCATATTTTAAAACAAGCCTTTTAATTAACCTTAAACTTAAGCTAAGAGATAAATTTAACCAATTAAATATTTATCTTAAATATTTTAAAACCATATATTTTAAATCAAATCATAATTTTCAAATTACCAAAAATATATTAGAATTTGAAAACAAGATTCATTTATTTATTAGATTCAAACCAAAGATTTCTATTTACAATATACACAAATATATATACATTATAAATAGAAAACAATTTATTTCTTTTAAAAGATAAATTATCAATTAAATATTTATTTAAAAGAAGATTATTAAATTAATTCAAATCTTATTAACAAATATTATCAAATCAATTTAATTTTTAATGCAGATTATTAAATTGATATTGCCAGAAATTCCGGGATGTCACATTAGTAATAATAGTAGTTTCAGAGTTACCAACATTGTCGATGCCAGAATTTTTTTTTAAAATGGTTTATTTCAAATATTTCATTTTAAATATAAATGTTGATTTTTAAGTGATTTATAGTTCAAACTAGTATAATTTGAATATTTTATTGTAAACTGAATTTCTGGTCAAACTGTTCAAACTTTGACTTTTAAATTAAAATTTAAATTATTTAAATTCTTAAATTTTATCTTTTATTATGAAAATAGATTTAGTAATTTGAACACTGCTTTTCATTTCGTTGAAAACGGAGTTAAATTGTAAAAGTTATGTACATTTCAATTTTGAGTGCAATTTGATTTATTCAGCTATTTTGTTTATTTTAAATTATATAAATTATATTTTCTTTGTCATATTTTATTTTAATACGTGTTAATATATTATTTTATGTATATTTTTGTCTTTTAATATTTTTAAAGTGATAATAGAATATTTAAAAAATATGTTGCATTTATTTTCTATTTTTAAAGGCTAGTTTCCACTTTTCTGCTATTTTCTTCATTAAAATTATATTTAACTAAAATTTATTTATTTATTTTTGTGAATTCACTTTATTTTGTGTTCTTATTTTTATTTATAAATATTTTTCAAGTACATAAAAATTCTTCAAAGTTCATTGCATTTATTTTCATATTTTCAAGACTAGTTTGCAAATTTTGCTGTTTTTATTAATTAAATTATATATAATTAATATTTATCTATTTATTTTTGTTTATTTACTAAATTTTCGTGTTTTTATCTGAATTTATATGCATTTTTCAGTTATTTAAAATTGCAAAAAGAATTATGGAAATTTGAAAGGTTTGTGACCCTTTAGTTGCTTAAGTCTCTTGGTTTTCCCACCTTTTCATTTCTAAAACTCTTGCATTTATTAATAGCCGACCCTATCTCATTCTTTTAGCTGCATTCTTATTCATTTTTCACGTATAGAAACACTTCTCACCTAAAAAATTTCGGTCTCCATCTGAACAAAGAAAATTTGGTAAACTTTCATATTCTTTTCCATTTTTTTTTCTACTTGTTGTTTGATTTTTGCACTTGCCATCTACCTTCCATGGTTCAGCCCTTGCTCCTCCACCACCATAGCCGCCTCCACCATCACCACATCAGGTCACCATCTCCTCCAGCCCACTGACCAAGCCATGCCATGGTCATCTATGACTAGATCCACCAAAGTTTATGCAAACACTCCACTTGTTCAACCTAGCCGAGCACCAATATTGTTCCACCACTCAAACCATCACCTTGGCCGCCACTTGCACCACCATCTCCAGCAAATTCCTGACCTGACACCACTGCCATGTCATCCTACTGACCACACCAGACCTGGCCATGACCACTTGCCTTTGGTTTTGGCTTGTTTTGCCTTGAAACCATTGTTTTGTTGCCTTGTAGTGTAGTGTCATGCTCATACCTTTGCACATATCTCTCTACTCCTTTATATCCATGCAATGGCCGACCTATGAACCCAAAACCAGATCTAAATACACCCCTTAGCTATACATTTTAGACCTGTAACTAAACCATAGGTGGTTGAAAGAAGTGCAATAGTTTTGGATTTGTTTTATGCAGTCATTTCTAACAATGTTTTAATGAAATTTTGGGTTGAAAACTTATGCTGTTTGTATGGTTTTGTGTAAATGTTATCAAGGCTTTTAGCTTTGGCTCTCCACTCTCAAGTCATTTCCATATTGTCGTGCCTTCATAGTGTCTGTATTGTTTGCTTTGGTAGCTATCTCCAGCTCTGAACAGGTGAGTTATTCTCACTAGACAATATGTACATATATAACTAGTGAATTGACCCCTTTTGAATCTGTAAAATGCATTATCATGTTACACCAACTATGTTATGATTTTATGATGTTCACCCATGCTTGAACACCTATTATATTATATGTTACTGTTATATTATGCTGCTCTATTATTTTTATCAGTTTATCACACTACAAGTTCCCTTTAGATTGGAATCACTATGGGTTGAAATGATACATACCCGAACGGACTTTAGAATAGGAGAAAATCGTTAGGGGCTGAAATGATAGGCCTGAATGATTTTCAAATATTTTCATTTACTTGGGATTGTGGGTTTGAAATGATCAAACCCGGGTATCTTTGTAAATTACGGGTTGAAATGATAAATTACCCGTATCACTTTACCTAGGCTAGAAAATGAAATACAGACCCGTTGTTAAAATATGTTTTATAAATTTTTTTAAAATATTTTAGAAATGTAAATATTATAATATTTTGATTTAAACTAAATAAAAATGATTTTTGTAAAGCATTATTGATTTTATGAAAAGTTATAATTGAAATAAATTAATGGTAAAATTAGAAAATTTGAAATGTAAGTTATTTTGGAAAATTTTAATTTGGTGATAATTGGAATTTAAATAAAATATTAAATGTGATAAATTCATGATAATTTGGATTAAAGTGAATTTAAATGATTTTTATATTATATTAATGATTTTGAATAAAGTTAAAATGTGAAATGAATGAATATTTAAGTTGAAATTTTGAAATATAACTAAAATTGGAAATTTGTGAATTTGGCTTAAAAGTGAATTTTAAGTTAAGTAAATAAAAATGGAATTAAGTTATATTTGAAAATTTAAACTTAAGTGTTAAGTTAATTTAATGAATTTATAATTTAATGGTGGAATTTAATAAGTGAATTATTATTAAATTTTGATTTTTGAATGGAGGTTTAACTTTATAAAATCATGAATATAAGGGTATTTGAATGATTGTTTTAAAAGTGAAATTATATGATTTTATAAGTTAATAATGATTTATATAAAAATATAATTGTTTGTGAAATTATACTGAATATTTGAAGATAATTAACTGCATTTCTGAAATGCTATAAATTCTAATGTAAATGATAATACAACATTTGTAAATGCTGTAGTTGATAATATTGAATCAAATGGATAAATTTAATTAAAGGCTATTATAGCATTTTTGTAAATGTTATAATGGTTGAATTTAACTAAGTTTATTTGAAACTAATGTAACCCTATTACAGCATTTTAAATGCTGTCTTTTGTTAAATTGAACTGTTTTAAATGTGACTTTCCATAGCATTTTCTAAATGCTATGATAGTTGAATTTTTATTGTTTTAATTAATTTAAGTGAACAAATGAACTTTGAAAGATTAAAATTTTGGAAATTTAATAATTTAATTATTAAATAAAATAACTTCATTTTATGATTTAAAATAAAGTAATTTGTTTCGAAATATAAACTATTTTGAAATATGATATTTTGAAATGGATTTTTGAAGGATATTGAATTTTGAAATGATATTTGATTTCGAAGTATAAAATACCATTTTAAAATTTTAACCACGGGATGTATTTAATTTATAGTTTAACTGATCCTTAAAGGATGGGCGATCCCAAGCATCCTTTGAGTTATTGTGCATTTCTACTACAGTTCACTTGAGTTGGTTTACATTATATAAGTATATATTGTCCTGACTCGAGTGTTTTGTGTTTTACTTTACGCTCGGGTCAGCCTGAATATTTACAGCTTAGCTTTGGATTTCTTTCTGGAGCTAGGAATCGCTGGAGATTCTGCTTATCTAGTTATCTGTTCCTTTCAGTTCAGTTGTTCTATTTCAGTTCTGGTATTCATAAACTTATATTTATTTGAGATGTCTATTGTGTATGTTTTCAAGCAGATATTACGTATTATGTTTTGAGAGTTTGTTATAGTAGCTTCATGAACTACTATGGTTTTTATATTCCGTTGCGAGTTATTCTGATATGTTCTGTGTCTGTGATTCTGTGTATTTGATTTCACTTGCTCCAAATTTATTTACAATCTATTATTTTGAATTATTCAAGCCAGACATGTGTGGATTATTGTCGATTTGAATGGTCCAAAATAGTGGGTTGTTACAGTTGGTATCAGAGCTTTGGTTTTAGGCAAACCTTAGCATACGGAGCAAAAACTCAATAGAGATAGGGTAGAAATACCTTAGAATGAGTGAAATCAATCTCAGAATCATTTCATTGTGAGAGAACATATTTTCGAAGTATAAATTGATTTTCAAATGATTTTTAAAGAATTTTCAAAGATTATTTGATATAAATTTTCTTGCTTTGAAAGTAAAATATCTCTTATATGACGACCGCCCATGACCCCTGCACCGAACAAGGAAAAATAGTGCGCTAAAAGGTGTGCCAGGCAACCATGGACGATTGCCAAGGTAAATTAAAACAGCAGAATCTATTGTATTACTCACAGCGCATGGATAAAAATACAATAGAGAATATATATAGTGAAGCTTCACAAAATAGAATCTCATCAATTAAGCTTCATAATAGTTGAATACAAACATCTGAATAGTCAATACATCAAGCCTCACTACATATCACTCGGAGAATTATACAAGCAGCGGAACATCCAGTACATATAGTAAGAAACTAATACGCAAGCCTCCAGCTCGTCTTCGTCATCAGCATCGTTGGTCACTAAGAACAGCACTTGTCACCTGCTACCTAGTCTGCCCATCCCAAAATGGATGAACAGCCCAAGGTAATAAGAGTTGAACATAAAACCTTGAGTCAGACAACAGTCTTAGTGAGCAGTAAATTAACTAACAACATACCAAAAGAGCATAAAGGTAAAAGGAATAGGAATCCAACCCTCCCAATCCACCTCTTTCTACAGTGATAGCCCCCAGACACACTAAGCAGAAATAAACATAGCATGGCAGACATTTAAAGTAAAGCAATTATCACTCAAGTCAAGGTCGACATTTTCCAAGCACAAACCCCCAAGGCCTAAACCAAGATCAGATAAGCACCCATAAAATATCGCCCTTGAGACCGAATGACGATACAACCAAACATCCATGACTTTGGCTATCACTGTTATCATTACTTCGATACCACCGTTAATTGAATGACCGGCACATTCTTTCAGCCGTCCGTCAAGGGCTAATGGAAACCCCGGTTCTAGACAGAACTCCGCACGTCGTCGTAGCTCGTGCCTAGGACTATCAAATCTGCCCAGAGTACTCGACTACCAATCATAGTTTTTAGGGACTATCGAATTTACCCAGCGTACTCTTGCTTTGAGCCTACTAGAACCTTCAACAACGATGAAATCTTAGCCTTCTAATCATCCTCCTCGACGACTATTCTCATACTAGCTCAAGCGCCTCCCGAGCCAACCATTATCCTCAAACTCGAACCATATCACCGAGTTACCAACATGCTTGGGATGATCCCGTCTGGATTAAACCAAGGCTATCTCACATCATGCTTCGCTTCATCTCATCATAGCAAAGCCTCATCTCAACATCATCATCAAATCTATCCATATGAGCTTCATCATCCGCCACATATGCCACGAGCAGCTTTTCTAATCCAAGAGCCTTTCCCTTAGCTTTTAAATCATCTTCAACCAACTTTTCCAAATCAAATCATCAATCAACTAATTTACAACAATCAATCAAGTCAAACATTAACCCAAGTAATCAAGCATTCAAACATGATCAAATAAACAATTATAACTAAAATGGCAATATTGTAAATAAAGAGTCCAAATCTAACAAGCATGAATCATGAGCAATATCTCTACAACTTGATGAATGAACTTGCATAGACTAACATGTAGTAAAATGGATGTCAAATCATCATGAACAATAGATCTATACTTAAGTTTATGAAAATGCATGGAAATCACTATTTTAACACCAAATCAAGCCATCAATCCGATATACTCCTTTGGATCCGTGTGAGAGATAATCACCACTCACCGAATCTCCTAAACAACTCAAAAGCAACACACTTCAGATCTGGACAGCGAAGAATCAAACTCGATCTACCAAAATTCCGCTTCAAACGATGAAATCTCTCTTCGATGGATGAAGATATTCAACTTTAGCTCTTGGATCTTCGATCTTGATCTTCGATTTGGATGGAAGGAATCACAAGATTAGAGTGGAGAAAAGAAGTGAAGAAGTGTAGAACTCGAGCTCTCAAAATAGCAGCACTTCGTCGCTTCAAAATCCGGATTCCAAAAAGTGAAGAAAAACCGGGTATTTATAGGCTGAATTCTTAGGTCGTCTGCCCCTCCTTAAGTCGTCCACGACTTATGAAAACCCACGACCTACGACTCATCAGTATTCTGACCTAAAACCCCACGACTTAACAAACTCATCGACTTAACAACTCAAGCCCATGCGCATCCACGACCTAATGAAGATGCGACTTAACGACTCAACAGAACTTCCGACCTATGACTTAACAAACATGCGGCTTAGCGACTTAACAAAAGTCGCGACCTAACACAGCCACAACCTAACAACTCACGACCTAACACTCTTAGGTCGTCCAACGACCTAACACACTTGCGACCTAACAACTCACGACCTAACGCTCTTAGGTCGTCCAGCGACCTAACACACTTGCGACCTAACAACTCATGACCTAACGCTCTTAGGTCGTCCAGCGACCTAACACACTTGCGACCTAACAACTCACGACCTAACACTCTTAGGTCGTCCAGCGACCTAACACACTTGCGACCTAACAACTCACGACCTAACACTCTTAGGTCGTCTACGACTTAACTTCCTTAGGTCGTTGCCGAACTATCCTCCTTAAGTCGTCCACGACCTAACTTTCTTAGGTCGTTAACTCGCCCAGTTTCCTAAGTCGCTATCCTTATGCCGCTAACACTTAAGTCCCCGCTTCCCTTAAGTCGATCTATTCCTTAGGTCGTCCACTTCCTTAGGTCGCAAACTTCCTTAAGTCGCTCACCCGACCTAACTACCACACGACCTAACTACCACACGACCTAACTATCACACGACCTAACCCCTTAGGTCGTCTAAACCCTTAAGTCGCCTACCCCTTAAGTCGTAAACTCCTTAGGTCGCCAAATCTCTTAAGTCGTCTATCCCTTAAGTCGCTCCATGACCTAACCACCACATGACCTAACTCCCAGACGACTTTAGCTACAACACGACTTAAGCTCTAGTCGACTTAACAACACTACGACCTAATAACAACTGTTACAACCACTCAATTCGTAAAAATACGGGTCGTTACATTCTCTCCCCCTTAGGAATTTCTCCCTCGAAATTCCAAACAAACAAGAGCAATCAAAAACTATTCCGCATTCCTACCATCCATAGCAATCAACAAACCATGCGCCCAATTCTAGCCTAGCATGCAGAATTCTAAAACTAGAACAAGTTACAATGTCGTGAGATGTCACGACATCTTATGGCCATACCTCGAAGAGTTCAGGGTGAGCTGCCTTCATCCTCTCTTCCACCTCCCATGTACAGTCGTTAACATCATCACTCCATTGTATCTTGAGCAACCTAATTACCTTCCTCCTAAGCTGTTTCGTGTCGGTTTCTACAACACGAAGCGGCTTACGTGGTCTCTTATCGATTGGATCAATCTCAAAATCTTCACAGCTATCAGCAGAAACCACTGTATTCGAGTCGTGCACATACTTCCGTAGATACAATACATGAAAAACATTGTGCACACCCGCCATCTTTTCTGGTAACTCCAATTTATAGGCGAGCTTTCCAATTCGCTCGATGATCGGGAATGGTCCAACAAATCTCGGAGTCAATTTTCCTTTCTTCCCGAATCGAATAACATTCTTCAGTGGAGAAATCTTCACAAAAACCATATCACCTACGTCGAATTCCAAATCTTTACGACGTTTATCGGCATAACTTTTCTGTCGGTCTTGGGCTGCCTTCATTCGTTGCCGAATGATCTCTATACAATCCGAAGTTTGTCGAATCATTTCTGGCCCAAGTATCGGCTTTTCTCCTGTTTCTAACCAACATGTCGGAGAGTTACACGGTCTCCCATATAATGCCTCATACGGTGCCATACCAATGCTTGACTGGTAACTGTTATTATACGAAAATTCCACTAAATGAAGGTGATCTTCCCATGATCCTCCGAAATCTAAAACACAAGCTCTAAGGAGATCTTCCAAAACTCGGTTGACTCTCTTGGTCTGACCATCTGTTTGGGGGTGATAAGCTGTACACAAACACAAGTCGGTTCCCAAAACTTCCTGAAAGCTCTTCCAAAATCCACTAGTGAACAATGGGTCTCGATCGCTCACTATACTCTTCGGAATACCATGGAATCGAACTATCCACTTAACATACAGCTCAGCTAACTTTGATGCAGTCCTGGTTGATCGAACAGGAATGAATCTTGCACTCTTAGTCAAACGATCTATGATGACCCAAATCCCTTCATTTCCCGTTCTGGTTCTAGGTAACCCATCGATAAAATCCATCGATATTTGCTCCCACTTCCATGTAGGAACTTCTAATGGCTGAAGCAATCCACTGGGCTTCTTCTGCTCGGCTTTTACCAACTGGCAGTACATGCACTTGGAAATAAAATTTCCAACATCCTTCTTCATACCTTCCCAGTAATAGGTTCTTTTCATATCCCGATACATCTTATTTCCACCTGGATGAATTGTCAACTTCGAGTGATGACTTTCCTTCAGAACTTCATTTCTCAATTCATCCATATCGGGAACAACTAGTCGTCCTTGCTTCCGAAGCCAACCCTCTCGATCGACCTCGAATCCTTTATCCTTTTCTGGGTCCAATCCAGATTCCAAATCACGGATAATCTTGACAAGCTTATCGTCTCGCTTTTGGCTCTCGCCAATTCTTCCCACAAGAGTCGGTCTTATCGATAAGTTTGCTAACATCTCAGGTTCCAATTCACATCTGGGCCTGAAGTCAAATCCAACCAAATACTCAAGACTCTTCCATTCTAAAAACATGGCTCCCAATCCTGCATGTCTTCGACTTAACGCATCTGCCACTGCGTTACCCTTTCCTGGAGTAAAGGCTATACCAAAATCATATGATGCCAAAAACTCTAGCCATCGCTGCTGCCGAAGATTCAAATCCTTTTGGGAGAAAAGATACTTCAACGACTTATGATCTGTAAACAACTCGAATCGAACTCCCAATAGGTAATGTCTCCACATCTTCAGAGCAAATACAATCGCCGCCAACTCCAAATCATGAGTCGGATAATTCCTTTCATGCGGCTTCAGTTGTCGACTTGCATACGCAACAACTTTACCCTTCTGCATCAGCACTGCTCCAAGTCCAGTACCACATGCATCGGTGTAAACCACCATATCATCATTTCCACTTGGAATAGTCAAAACAGGAGCACTTGTCAGTCGCTCTTTCAGGATTCCGAAAGCTTGCTCACACTTAGCATCCCATTTGAATACTTGATTCTTTTTCGTCAATCCTGTTAATAGTGCAGCTACCTTGGAAAAGTCTTTGATAAATCGACGATAATATCCTGTTAATCCAAGAAAACTTCTCACATCTGATGCATTCTTAGGCCTACCCCAATCCTGGATTGCTGATATCTTGGCGGGATCAACCGCTATTCCGCTTCCAGAGATAATATGGCCTAAGAACCTCACTTCACTCTTCCAGAAGTGACACTTCGAAAACTTAGCCTTCAGCTGATGTTTTCGTAAGATTTCCAAAACAATACGCAAGTGTGTCTTGTGCTCTTCTTCCGTTTTGGAATAAATCAAAATATCATCCACGAACACTAGTACGAACTTATTCAACTGATCTCTGAACATTCTATTCATAAGATCCACAAAATATGCTGGCGCATTGGTCAATCCAAACGGCATTTCCAGCCACTCAAAGAAACCGGATGGTGTCTTGAAAGCAATCTTCGGCACACTATCCTTAGCCACTCTTAACTGGTGAAATCCCGTTGCCAAATCCATCTGAGAAAACACCCTAGCTTCTTGAAGCTGATCAAACAAGTCATCTATTCTCGGCAATGGATACTTGTTCTTCTTAGTCACTTTATTCAGCTCACGATAATCTACACACAACCTCAATGATCCATCCGCTTTGGTTGCAAACACAACTAGTGCATCCCATTCAGACACACTACGCCGAATGAATCCTTTCTGCAAAAGATCATCAACTTGCACCGTCAACTCTTGCTGTTCTCTAGGCGCCATCCGCCTAAGAGGCATCACAACAGGTCTGGCTCCTTCAACTAAATCGATACGAAACTCGATCTCTCTATGCGGCGGTAACCCTTTGACCTCATCAAAGACATCCTCAAATCCATTAGCGATTGGCACTGATGACAGTCCATCCCGTGGAACAACCAGCGAATACATGAAGCTCATGAAGACGCCTTCCTCATGCTTACATCGTATCATAACCTTTCGCCCCTCCACATTCTCGACTGTCACCTCCAACCTTTCACAATCAACCTTTGCCGCATACTTCCTAAGCCAGTCCATACCCAAAATAATTCTGAACCCCGCAAAGTTCAGAACAAAACAATCACAAACAAAAGAGCAACCATGACTCGATAAAATCAGACCACGACATAACATACACAAACAAGACGAACCCCCAACTGGATTAGTCACAACCAATGGCCTATCAACAATATCCGGTTCTAAACCCAACCGGCCTACAAGATCATTACAAACAAAAGAATGCGACGCCCCAGTATCGAATAACACTCTAACTGGAACACCACATATGGAATGAGTACCTTGAACCACCACACTCTTTCCTTTCTCTTCAGCGGTAGGAGCTTTTGAAGATGATGGAATAGCCCCCAAAGCATAAGCTTGCACAATCTGCTTATCCTTCCGTGGTTCTAGACAATTCTTCCTAATATGCCCCAGCTTGTCACAGTTGTGGCATTTCACCGGCACCTTTGGATTCTTGCAATCTCTGGAGAAATGGCCCTTCTGCTGACAATTGTAGCAGGTCACTTCGCCCTTCGGCTTCTTCTGGCCATCCTTACCCTTTTGCTGCTGCTGCTTCCTCTTCTTGTTTCCACCCTGTTGTGGTTTAGACTCCTCCTTGGTCACAGCAACAACAGATCCTTCTTTAGGAAACAGATTCTCATGCCTAAGAGCCTTCTCTACAAGCTTCTCAAATGGATCGTCCAAATGATCCACCAACTGTCTCCCAAGATAACTGTCCAAGCCTATCACAAACTTCTCGTTCTTCTGATAAGGAGATTCAATATACGACCGGGCATACTTGGACAAAGCTTCAAACTCAGAAACATACTCAAGAACTAGTCTTCCACCTTGCTTGAGCTCCACAAACTTCTTGAACAGAACAGATTTCTGAGCTGTAGAAATAAACTTAGCTTCAAATCTGGCTTGGAATTGCTCCCAAGTAATTTCTTCCTCCGGAGTATCAATGGTGATAGAGTTCCACCAATCAGAAGCTCTTCTTTGAAGCTATCTTGATGCGAGCTTCCTTTTGGTTGCATCCTCGATTCCCAAGTCACCAAAGATTCTTCTTCAAGCATCAATCCACCTCTGAACTTCAATGGTTGACTCCGTTCGTAAGAAAAGCTTTCCTCCAAGAGCAGTATAGTCTTTACACAGCTTAGCAAAATCCACCGGTTTTGGAGTTTGAACTTGAACTCCAACATCTACTGCTGGCCCCGGAGCTGGCATCCTTCTCATGATCGAAGTCATCATAGCCTCGAACATAGCAGCATAATCAGCAGCCCCCTCAGCAGCACGGCCTTCCCTAGCAGCTGGTCTCCCTCTTCGACTCATTCTTAATATCTATAAAAGGAATGATTAATACACCTTGAGAACAACTGCATAAAGAACTCAAATCCTTATAAGCTACTATATTATATATAGTAATCATCTATCAAAATACAATTACGTCTCTCATACGTAGTTACGTCAGCGAGCGTTGGGTAACCAATGCTCTGATACCAAATGTGATGACCGCCCATGACCCCTGCACCGAACAAGGAAAAATAGTGCACTGAAAGGTGTGCCAGGAAGCCATGGACGATTGCCAAGGTAAATTAAAACAGCAGAATCTATCGTATTACGCACAGTGCATGGATAAAAATACAATAGAGAATATATATAGTGAAGCTTCACAAAATAGAATCTCATCAATTAAGCTTCATAATAGTTGAATACAAACATCTGAATAGTCAATACATTAAGCCTCACAACATATCACTCAGAGAATTATACAAGCAGCGGAACATCCAGTACATATAGTAAGAAACTAATACGCAAGCCTCCATCTCGTCTTCGTCATCAGCATCGTTGGTCACTAAGAACAGCACCCGTCACTTGCTACCTAGTCTGCCCATCCCAAAATGGATGAACAGCCCAAGGTAATAAGAGTTGAACATAAAACCTTGAGTCAGACAACAGTCTTAGTGAGCAGTAAATTAACTAACAACATACCAAAAGAGCATAAAGGTAAAAGGAATAGGAATCCAACCCTCCCACTCCACCTCTTTCTACAGTGATAGCCCCTAGACACACTAAGCAGAAATAAACATAGCATAGCAGACTTTTAAAGTAAAGCAAATATCACTCAAGTCAAGGTCGACATGTTCCAAGCACAAACCCCCAAGGCCTAAACCAAGATCAGATAAGCACCCAGAAAATATCGCTCTTGAGACCGAATGACGATACAACCAAACAACCATGACTCCGGCTATCACTGTTATCATTGCTTCGATACCACCGTTAATTGAATGACCGGCACATTCTTTCAGCCGTCCGTCAAGGGCTAATGGAAACCCTGGTTCTAGACAGAACTTCGCACGTCGTCGCAGCCCGTGCCTAGGACTATCGAATCTGCCCAGAGTACTCGACTACCAATCATAGTCTTTAGGGACTATCGAATCTGCCCAGCGTACTTTTGCTTTGAGCCTGCTAGAACCTTCAACAACAATGAAATCTCAGCCTTCTAGTCATCCTCCTCGATGACTATTCTCATACTAGCTCAAGCGCCTCTCGAGCCAACCATTATCCTCAAACTCGAACCATATCACCGAGTTACCAACATGCTTGGGATGATCGCGTCTGGATTAAACCAAGGCTATCTCACATCATGCTTCGCTTCATCTCATCATAGCAAAGCCTCATCTCAACATCATCATCAAATCTATCCATATGAGCTTCATCATCCGCCACATATGCCACGAGCAGCTTTTCTAATCCAAGAGCCTTTCCCTTAGCTTTTGAATCATCTTCAACCAACTAGTCCAAATCAAATCATCAATCAACTAATTTACAACAATCAATCAAGTCAAACATTAATCCAAGTAATCAAGCATTCAAACATGATCAAATAAACAATTATAACTAAAATGGCAATATTGTAAATAAAGAGTCCAAATCTAACAAGCATGAATCATGAGCAATATCTCTACAACTTGATGAATGAACTTGCATAGACTAACATGTAGTAAAATGGATGTCAAATCATCATGAACAATAGATCTATACTTAAGTTTATGAAAATGCATGGAAATCACTATTTTAACACCAAATCAAGCCATCAATCCGATATACTCCTTTGGATCCGTGTGAGAGATAATCACCACTCACCGAATCTCCTAAACAACTCAAAAGCAACACACTTCAGATCTGGACAGCGAAGAATCAAACTCGATCTACCAAAATTCCGCTTCAAACGATGAAATCTCTCTTCGATGGATGAAGATATTCAACTTTAGCTCTTGGATCTTCGATCTTGATCTTCGATTTGGATGGAAGGAATCACAAGATTAGAGTGGAGAAAAGAAGCGAAGAAGTGTAGAACTCGAGCTCTCAAAATAGCAGCACTTCGTCGCTTCAAAATCCGGATTCCAAAAAGTGAAGAAAAACCGGGTATTTATAGGCTGAATTCTTAGGTCGTCTGCCCCTCCTTAAGTCGTCCACGACTTATGAAAACCCACGACCTACGACTCATCAGTATTCCGACCTAAAACCCCACGACTTAACAAACTCTTCGACTTAACAACTCAGGCCCATGCGCATCCACGACCTAATGAAGATGCGACTTAACGACTCAACAGAACTTCTGACCTATGACTTAACAAACATGCGGCTTAGCGACTTAACAAAAGTCGCGACCTAACACAGCCACGACCTAACAACTCACGACCTAACACTCTTAGGTCGTCCAGCGACCTAACACACTTGCGACCTAACAACACACGACCTAACGCTCTTAGGTCGTCCAGCGACCTAACACACTTGCGACCTAACAACTCACGACCTAACGCTCTTAGGTCGTCCAGCGACCTAACACACTTGCGACCTAACAACTCACGACCTAACTCTCTTAGGTCGTCCAGCGACCTAACACACTTGCGACCTAACAACTCACGACCTAACACTCTTAGGTCGTCTACGACTTAACTTCCTTAGGTCGTTGCCGACCTATCCTCCTTAAGTAGTCCACGACCTAACTTTCTTAGGTCGTTAACTTGCCCAGTTTCCTAAGTCGCTATCCCTATGCCGCTAACTCTTAAGTCGCCTCTTCCCTTAAGTCGCTCTATTCCTTAGGTCGTCCACTTCCTTAGGTCGCAAACTTCCTTAAGTCGCTCACCCGACCTAACTACCACACGACCTAACTACCACATGACCTAACTATCACATGACCTAACCCCTTAGGTCGTCTAAACACTTAAGTCGCTTGCCCCTTAAGTCTTAAACTCCTTAGGTCGCCAAATCTCTTAAGTCATCTATCCCTTAAGTTGCTCCACGACCTAACCACCACACGACCTAACTCCCAGACGACTTTAGCTACAACACGACTTTAGCTCTAGTCGACTTAACAACACTACGACCTAATAACAACTGTTACAACCACTCGATTCGTAAAAATACAGGTCGTTACATCTTAAGCTTCATTCCTTTCGTATCCACCTTGTTAGTAATTTCTTTGATTAGGATCCTCTAAAATTTTGAACTTCTCTCTTGATTGATCTAGATCCATTGTTGATAGGAATCTACTTTGGGTATGGCAAAATCAATAGTTTGTTAGGTTGCTTTGAGTAAACTCTGTTGTATCTTTTGCTTTGCTGAAGTTGTCCAACTAAAGATATTTATGCTTCCGTTTTCGTATGTTATGAATTAGAGTCTTTCCAAATTTTGAATGGGAATTTTTCTGTATCGATATAGGTTATATATCTCTAATCTTTGTTTGGATTCTTATCGAATAAGATTCCTTTGAATTTTGGAACGCTCCCACTTGTTTTGTAATCCATTCCTGTCTCCCCTAACTGTATTCTTTTGATTTTGGAGCATTGCATCCCTCCACTTTGTATGACCTATATAGGGTGGCGATTCCGCTAATCTTTGAATGATTATAATTGGCATTGATTCACCGGAGATTTCTGTATCCTCGGTTTACGATGTTTTCTATCTTCTGTTATATTTAGATTCTATCTCTGGCGATCGAAGGTCGATTTTCCTTCGATTTTTGCATCGATTATATTCCTGAAGTCACGGTTGACCGGTTAAGGTCGCCCGCGATTCATATAGGCTTATCCATCTTCTATTTGGTAATTTAATTATCTTATCTTCGTTTGAGCTTATCTTTGAATCAGAATTCTATTTGATTAGAGTTCCTCTAAACTTGAATCTCTGTTTTGTTTTGAAATCCATCCTAGAATCATCCATTGGAAAATTTGTGGTTGATTGTCTTTTGAAAATTTTGTATTCATCGTAGTTTTTATTTTGATAAGGATGACCATATTTTTATATAAAGATGAAATGTTTTTGATATGGATTATATACCTTTTAAAAAAATGAGAATTTGAAGTTTTGAAAGGATTTGAAATAGTGAAAATTTTATAAGAAATGGTTTCATATAAAATGATTTATAACTGAAGGTTTTGAATCTGAATTTAAGTGATTGAACTCCAGCATTTTGGAACTGGTTTAAAGATTTTGAAATAATAAATAATATGATTTGAAATTATTTTTCCGAATAAGTAATGTTTCAATGATTTTAATGGGTTTTAATAAATTCGAAGGAATTTCAAAGAAGTTTTCAAAGTAAATGGAAATCCAGAACTCACTTGTGTCGCTGGAAAATAATTTCGGTGATGAGTGCATGCATCATCGACATTGATTTTCGAGTTTCTGAGTGAGGGAGAGGCCACTTCGGTACCTTTGCTATGCGATTGATTTGTGAAACCAATTTTGATTTCAAATTCCGAAGTGTGATGTGATATTCGAAAGATATATGTATATATATTTGTAAAATTTGAAATGAGCCGGTGTTCAGTCCTTGAGTTTTGGATTTGATTTGATATAACCCTATTTTTGGAATTGATTTACTGATTTAATTGTGATTTCCAACTCTTGGATTGAAATATGATTTCTTTGACTATTTTGAAGGTTCGAGCACTTCCAAATCAAGGTTAACTTTTCAAAGCTAAGTAATTTTAAAAAGTATAAAGTATATAAGTTTGGTATGTATGTTTAAAGTATGTAGTAATATGATTTAAATAGGTTGAAACTGTTTTGTTAAGTAAATGAATAAGGCTATTTTGAATTTTTTCTAATATGAAATTTAGATTTGAAATGTTTTGAGAAGAATTTAGTCTTCAAAATATTTTGAATAAAATATAGTTTAAATGTTTAACTTAGTAACATCTTTATGAAACTATATATTTAAAAAGTTGGAATAGATACATAAGTTGTACGTATGCTGTTTTATTCGCATAATTAAATTGATCCAAGTTTGAGTACATAAGTTCGAGGTGAATTACACCATTTCATGTTAGGATTTTTCATTTGATTCTTGATGGCGAATATTTGATATGGATTTTGGGCTTGATTCTAGAATTCTCTATCATAGTATATCGCTATGCAAGGAGACTGATGGTTTCTAGTCGAGAAACCATATCGAAATCCGCATTAGAGAAGTCGAATGAACAATACTAGCTCGAAAACGAACTTGTGTGATCGAGCGAGCGATCGAATGTGACTTTGCGAAATGATGACATATGTACATCTTATATTCTAATATCATTGATATACTTGACGCTGAAATTGGAAGTTGTTGGGTTGGATATCTTTGTAATTTAATTGGAATTTTTCCTTTATGAAAAACTACTATCAATTTAAAACCATTTTTTTTTACTATTTTTCTTTTATTTTCTTAAACAAACTATTTTATTCTATTTTATATACAAAACTATTTTACAAAACTATTTTATGTACAAAACTTTTTCACAAACTAATTTGTATACAAAACTATTTGTTAACCCTCAATTTCCCATGACTTAAGAGATGCCACGACTTAAGAGATGCCACGACTTAAGGAAGTTCCGACCTAACTACTGGAAAGAACTACCGACCTAAGGAGTTAAAAGGACTTAACGACTTAAGGAAGTCAATGACTTAACGACTTAAGGGTTATGCGAGTTAACGAGTTAAGGCCTGGACGACTTAAGGAAGTCTACGACTTAACGACTTAAGGTCTGGACGACTTAAAGAAGTCTACGACTTAACGACTTAAGGTTTGGACGACTTAAGGAAGTCTACGACTTAACGACTCAAGGTCTGGACAACTTAAGGAAGTCTACGACTTATTGGTTTAAGGAGTTAACGGCTCAATGTCTTCGACGACTTAAAGGTGTGGGCCAACTCAACCAGTTTACGACTTAAAGAAATGGAGGATCTACGACTTAAGGCTGTCTAAGGCATAAGGCTATCTACGACCTAAAGTTACATACGACTTACCTACTAGCTCGTTTACCAGTTAAGCTGCGACTTACGACTTAGCTTAAGTCGTCCACGACCTAAAGGCCACCGAGTTAAAATCCAATGCTTGGACACTTATGCCGCTTCACTTATACTGTTTCCTGCTAAGTCGGCTACGACTTACGACTTATCTTAAGTCGGTCACGACTCATGACTTGGCAAAAATTCCTGTCCAGACTTCTCTATAAATACAGCACTACCTTCAACATGAAAAGGACTTTGGGCCGATCATTTCCTGAAGCACCGTTACTCTGCAGAATTCACAACTCATTCGACACTTGAAGATCTCCATACATTCAAGACACTACAACAAGCTTCGGGAGGAATTTCATACATCCGACACGGATTCATCAAGTTTCATCATCGAAGTTTGAGCTAGTAGTCGAGAGTGTTTTTTGTGATCAAATTGTATCGTATTTTGAATTGTATTGTATCAATTTGTGATCGAATCAGCAATAAAGGAATTCAAAGTGGACGTAGGCTTGATCACAAGCCGAACCACTATAAACTGCTGTCTTTTACCGCTTTTTCACTATTTTACTGCTTATTTCTTGTTCCCGTCACACGAATGGTGCTTTCACAACTCTATTACACACACCGGGTGTTAGCGTTCAATTTTTAGCGTTAACATTTTGGTGCTTTCACTGAGAATTGAACTCAGGAGTACCGTCACCATTGCTTCGCGAGAGTTTGTGGAAAAGGTTTCTTTAAAAACCAAAAGTTTATCTGAAATAATGGCTCCAGGAAGAAGAGGTAGACCGGCCAGATCCGAAAATGCTGATGAAGGAACCTCCGCTTCCCCAACAGAGAACCGGTCAACTCCTACCGTAGGGGTCACAAAGGCTGAATTAGATGACATAGTTTCAGGATTATACCAACAAATTGAAGCCCAAAACACTTTGATGATGGATAGATTGAATGCTCTGCTTGGGGCGAATCATCAGCCAGAAAACCATGAAACAACCTTTGCCGAAATGCCACCTTTCCAAGCTGAAGGTTCTATGCCGCAACGAACTCTTCATGAACATGTGCCCAGGCAAACTTTCGAGAGAAGGACTGATACCTGCCCGGCGATACCTGTGAACGATAGAGAGTACCTATCAGAGATGATTGGCCAAATCATGAAAGAAAGCATACAAAGGGAAGAAAATGAGAGCGACTGGGGATTTGCACCAAGCAGAACTCCGTTTACTAAAAGGATCCTGAAAGCGGAATTTCCAAGGAAATTTGCACCGCCTACTATCCCAGCCTATAGGGGAACGAGTGACCCTAATCATTTCCTGTATAAGTACGACTGGCATATGACCGGTGCAAGAGCATCAGATGAGATTAAGTGCCGATACTTTCCAGTTTACTTGGAAGGTGTGGCATTACTTTGGTTCACAAAGCTTCCAGTTCGGTCTGTAGATCAATTCTCCGACTTAACGCGAAAGTTCAAAGAACAGTTTCGATTGTATGCTTCAAAAGCTAAGGATATAATGTCACTGTCTAGCCTTGAACAAGCTCTCGGAGAATCAATCAAATCTTTCTTGAGCCGCTTCAATATAGCTCTAGCCGAAGTGGAGAATGCAGAACCACGTTTAATCCTGACTTACTTAATGTGAGCCATTGATAAATCGAGCGAATTTGGAAAATGGCTAAAAATGAAGGAACCGAACTCGCTTGAGAAGTTTTATAAAAAGGCCGACGAGTTCATACGCATAGAAAGCTTTTCCGCGCCACTGAAGGTAGTTGTTACCGAAGTCAATAATAACAATGCTACTCAAAACAAAAGAGAATCTGGAAACCAGAAAGGGGAAAATGTCGGAGGAGAAAAGCAAGAAAATACGAAGAAAGCACGTCACTTTGGACCTTCAAATTTCACTCCTTTGACTGATACTCCAGAGAATATTTACTTTGCAACTAAGGATACTGTTGAATATCCTAAACCGCATAAGTTAAGACTTGGGAGAAATGCCACTCAGAGTGGAAGATTCTGTAAGTTCCATAATCAGCCTGGCCATGACACCAACGAGTGCCGCCACTTGAAGGATTTGATTGAGGAGCTATTGAAAGAGAACAAACTACAACAATACTTGAAGAAAAACAAAGTCGATCCAGCCTCATCCACCCAGGGGCAACAACTTTCTACTCACCAATTCGACTCAGACAACAAGACTGCAACGCAGGAATCTGAGGAGTTTGTCATTAATGTTGTCGCAGGGGGTCCACAACCGGCAGGTGGAAATTGGGATGACTGCTAACTACCCACAAAAACTGCAGCGGGGGCATCTTTCACTTTCTCTCTGGCATATGGATACAAAGCTATGAATCTAGTGGAAATGGAGATCCAATCCGGAGATTCTAAAGTAGCAATCACTTGTATCCATTTTTTACTTAATAGCATTGCTTAAATTTGTAAAATGACAGTGGATGTATAACTTTTGTATTGAAAACTACTGAGAAATCAATGTGAATCAATAATAAAGAACTATAATCTTTGTGTTCTTTAATGATATTAAATACCTGTTTTATTTCGATATACAAGTATATCTAAAAGTATTGCTAAAATATCGATTTAATATTGCAGGTTATTAAAACAAAGCTCACCCATCACAAGGCCAAGTGAGCCCCGTAAATAACTCAATAAACGAATTTCAAGCCACAGAAAGTTCCAAATTTAAAATCCAACATAGGATGAACTTCACGCAAAAGGTTGATGATTTCACCAAAAGGACACTTTCAAAAAAAAAAGAACCAGGCACTTGTTAACTAATTACGATCGTCTATACAAACAGACATCTGATTAGGTAACTTGTTCCTGTCTCATGAAATCACTTAACAGTGAAGTACACTCCTTCAGATGGATCAAACTGCTTGCAAAAGAAAGGAACATGGGCTCAGAGACAACAAAAGGGGACCACTAATGAGTAAACAACGAAGAGACATGGGCGAGTCAATCAACAAAAGACCTCTTCGGAGGCACATTTCACCGGAGTTGAAGTGCAAAAATCTCTCTTCGGAGGCCCACTTCACCAGAGCTGAAATGCCAAAAAGACCTCTTCGGAGGCACATTTCACCGGAGTTGAAGTGCAAAAATCTCTCTTTGGTGGCCCACTTCACCAGAGCTGAAATGCCAAAAAGACCTCTTCGGAGGCACATTTCACCGGAGTTGAAGTGCAAAAATCTCTCTTTGGAGGCCCACTTCACCAGAGCCGAAATGCCAAAAAGACCTCTTCGGAGGCACATTTCGCCGGAGTTGAAGTGCAAAAATCTCTCTTCGGAGGCCCACTTCACCATAGCCGAAATGCCAAAAAGACCTCTTCGGAGGCACATTTCGTCGGAGTTGAAGTGCAGAAATCTCTCTTCGGAGGCCCATTTCACTAGAGCCGAAATGCCAAAAATACCTCTTCGGAGGCGCATTTCACCGGAGTTGAAGTACAAAAATCTCTCTTCGGAGGCCCACTTCACTAGAGCTGAAATGACCATAAACCGCTTCTCTTCGGAGACCAAAACTGCTTCTCTTCGGAGACCAAAAACGCTTCTCTTCGGAGAACAAAAGACCTCTTCGGGGGCACACTTCACCATGCTTATGATTATTGCACTTTGTTGATGGAACCACTAACGACCGCAGCTGAATACTTATGATTGTTTGTACAAACAAATATGCAGTAAAACAGCCAATGACTGTCCTGTGGATCCATTCAACAATAAAATATAATTGTCTGAAAAACAGATCAAAACATTCTTCAAAAGCTCACTTCACTACGTAGGAAAATCCACTTTTTAACAAATAAAAGTGATCGTCTCCGAAAGTTGAAGTGTTCTTTAGGAAGAAAGAGAAAGTAAAAATTTCTCCCACACAAAACGTATTCTATTATAAGCAGAATAGTATTTCCTCAAATCGGAAGAATTATTCTCTAAAATAAGAATACAAGTCTTTTCAGAATATTGCAGTGAGCCGTGATACGGGGGCACATATAACTATATTAATAGAAACAATGCTCAACCGTCATATCACGAGCTCACTGCGATATCATATAAAGTAAATAAAGAATCATTTATTCTACATTACAATGAGAAATAAAATGCATTCTCACATACACAAGAATTTGTACAAATAAAAAGGATTATTTCATTCAATACTGTGGAAATTCTTTACATGTGCAGGTCTCAAAAAAGCGGGGACCGGTACCCGCACAATCTCCGGTCGATATATGCAAGAAACAAAACAAGAAGAAGAAAATCCAGTTTATCATCCTTCTTCCCACCGCCTTTGGAGCTTTTGCCCGGCTGGATGGTCAGTTTCGGAATCCGGCGTGGACGGGCTGGAGAAGGAGGAGTAGTCGGGTCTTCTTCTGCTTTGTCTTCTCCAGCAGAAGTGTTTTTCTTCCTCTTCCTTATTGCACGTTTCCCCTTCCTCTTCGAAGAAGACTCACTTCCCGGAGAGAGCAACGTGGAAAGCTTTGTTTCATCATCAAATGATTGTTCTGGGGTCTTCTCACTATCCTCCGTCTCTTCCGCTTTCTACTCCTGGGAAGCAGGTGGATCCTCTAAGCCATAAAGGGCTGCTATCTGTTCTTCCTACGACCCTGGCTGAGAAGCAGGAGTGACTTGAAGGGATGGAGGAGGAACAGTTGGAAGAGGAGGAGAGTGCACAATGCTTGGTGCTTCCGCTACAGAAGAAAAGAAGTCAAAATCAGTATTCTCTGAAAAGAGAGAAGAGATAGGTCCATTAAGACTTAAGTAACAATCGAGAAATTCATCAAACTCGGTTGAAGCAAACAAGTAGTCCACTTGACTTGGTTCAACGTCAAAGTTACCTAGAGAAGTCGGCTTTGCAAGATCGATCTCGAATTTCTGAGTCTTAATATCTTCCAGGGCCTCTTCCTCGGTGGGAGTGGTCACAATTTCTTTGTCAACTTTAGCAGGAGGCGAAGAGTGTGAACTGGAGCCAATAATATCGACATCAGCTGAAACCGAAGTATGAACAGGGGCAGTGGGAAGTATTTCTTGTTCGGAACGCTTCTCTCCCGTCACTTCGGCTCGTGCTTGGGCAAGTTGCTCTTTTCCTTTAGCAAGAGCGCCACGGGACTCATCATTTAGATAAATGGCTTCAAGATCCACTTCACCGTAACCAGCTCCTCCAAGCATGTCGATAATTACTTCCCACACTTCAGCCAAAGTAATTTCATATTTTGGCCCCAGAAAATAAAGGCTTCCGTGCCCCAAAACGCTATGGACATAAAAGTCAAATAAAGTGGAGCTAATGTTGGCTTTGGTTGTTTCAAGAGATTGTTCGGCCACAGCTTTACCGACGATAGCCTCATCACGCTCCTTTTCAACCCTTAACAATTAAGATTGCAGCTTTGTAATTTCCAAGTCTTGGGAGCTGACTTTCTCCCGAAGCTGAGCGGCGTCATTATGATATTTCCTAGTAACATGCTGCTCTACTTCAACTTTCGCTTCAGCATCTCGGTGAGCAGCATGGGCATCTCGAACTTGTTTTTGAAGCATTTCTTCCTTTTGCGAATAAGAAGTGGAAGAAGTGGCAAGCTCATTCTTTAGTCTTTCAACTTCAGCTTCAAGTTTCCCATAACCATCAGAAATGCTCTTCATTTCAGCATCATGCTGCTTGCAAACTTTATCCCACTCAGACTTATCGTTTTCCATGATCAGCATGGCTTTGAGATTCGTGCGATTGACCCTTTGCAGCTCGTCAACAAGTTTTTGCCATCCAGACATCCTTTCGATATCAAGTCTGACGGCATCAAGGTTACGCAGCATAGCCGGTTTATCAATCGGGACCAAGTCAAGGTCAAAGCGCACCCCCTTTAAGCACCATTGCGGGAACCGACTTTGAAGAGTTGGCGGACCCTGTCTAACTTGATATTGAGGCCTGTTGATGATTGTTTGAATGTCAAACTTTTCAAGAACGGGAGAATCACCAGGCAAGTTAGAAGGAGTGGGAGCGTCAGGCTTTTCAGAAGTAACAGAAGAGTCAGTAAGCTTGGTTCGTTTACTTGGATCGCTGGCAACATGAATTTTTCCTTTATCATCATAAGATTTCCTCTTATGTGAATCATCTTCTCTTCGGGATGAATCTCGGTGTTCATCTTCTCTCCTGCGGCGTTCTTCATAATCCTGCCTCTCACGAGCTTTTATAATGGCTCTTTCTTCATCGGTCTCCTGGCGGGAAGGGAGGTAGCATATGTAGTCATAAGTGTCGCGCCCCCCATAGCGTCGGAAATCGTCATAATATGAACCACTACGCCCCATCGTAGAACCTGAAATTGAAGAAAAGAAAAGTCTTAGAAATCTTCAAATTGAAGAAGCTAAGTGCGTATAAGTGATAAGCATCCTAAGTGTGTGTGGTGTGTAAACTATGCGTATCAGACTACAAACCACTTTGTGGTGTTGGAATGGAGACGGCGGGTATAGGAGGTGTTGTAGTTTGTTGCAGAGAAGAATTCACTTCAACAACAGGAGAAATCGCTTTTTGAATGTCGTCTTTAAAAAGCTCTTGAGAAGTTATCATTATATCGCTCAGGTTATCGAAAGTGTCATCACCATGACGCCCAACAGAACTCTCCTTTTCAACTTCAACATCGATCGAATTTTCAAAAATTCGAGGATTTTCTTCCTCTTCAATAATTGGGGCAAGTGCCGGTTTGCTAGACGGTCCCGCAACATCGGTAAGCGTGAGGCACTTTACCAATCAAGTTTCAGTAGCAAGCTCCCTAGCCGTGAGTTCGTCAACAGAAATTGGGGCATTTGGTGCCTCCGTAGAAGAGTCGGGAACTTCGTGAGGATGAGTGGAGCGAGAATGGTGAAGAAGTCCAAACTGGTGAAGAAATTCATCTTTCAACAAAAATTTCGCGTCCCGCTCTTCAGCTGGTACAGCCATGAGCCTCTCCAGAGTTGGCTTGTGGTTGGGATCCCTAGAAGGAGGGGGGAGCGTTGAAATGAAAAAGCGAAATTAGCACTTGGCAATTTGAACTTCACAAAACTCAGAGAATAAAAGAAGTAAAGATAGATAATCTTACTTCCTTCCCTCCACACAGCATAAAACCCCGGGGGACAGCGAACGTAAAAGTACTGAGTTAAGAACCCATGGGCACTATCGGGGAGGCCGATGATCAAATTGCGATTTCTGGCGCTTCTCACAACAGTGATCGAAGGATGATCTTTAGTCCTGGTAAAAGAACATAAGTAACAGATCTCGTCAAAACTCGGAAGTCGGTCAAGAGTTCTCTCGAATAACACACACAACCCCATTAGAATGGCATAACCATTAGGGTGTAACTGGAATTGAGAGATGGCCAGTTGATGAAGAAGATGCTGGAAAAAGTTGTTGAAAGGGGGAATGGCCCCGCTCAGGCACATTTGCCGATTAACCGCTACAAAGCCAGGAGGCGCTACATCAGCAATGTTGCTTTTCTCAGGAAGAATGGCATCAACTTTAGCAATGCCAAACTGAGCGCACAACTGCCGGAAAACTTTGTACGATAGAGTGGTAGAGGCTCTTTCTGGAGGATTGACTAATGGAGCTGCAATAAAAGTGGCTTCTTCAGCCTGGACTGTTACATCTTCTTGCTGAGAAGTCATTCTTCACAAGCAACTGGATATTCAAATGTGAAGGTGCACGTTTCCTAAAAAGTGTGAAGTGTTGTGCAGAACTAATAAAAAATAACAAGTAAATATAACTGGAATTGAGTTAGTCAACGATTGATTGATTGCCAAATTTTAGGACTTGTTAATTTAAAGTTCAGGTATAGTATTAGTGCAAACCGGTCTTTTTCAGTTGACTATTTCAATGTTGCTTTAATACTTTGCTTGAATTTGGTGATTTGAAGCACTTCGTTCACACAATCTATTTAAGTTGATTATCCGTTATTAACTAATCTGTCATTTGATGTGGGCAGTCAGTGGCAGTATATTCGTCCCAATTCTCTGTAAATGTTTTGTTAAACAGATTGTTAGCTTGCAAGTTAAAGTGATCTGTGAAGAAATGCAACAAAGTTTAACAGGTTAAAGTCCAGACAATTCAGTATTTAGGCAGTTTGTTTCAGTAATTCAATTTAAGCAATTAAATCAAGATTATGCTTAGAAGTGTGAGTTCGGATTGAGCATACAAATACTGACTTGGCTGCGACCTAAGGCCTATGCTATCACTGTTTGGGCCGGTTAAGTACTAGGTCGTCTGCGACTTAGTGAATGTACAGTGAGTCAAGTTAAGTCGTCAACCTGACAAGGCGTTTGTCCTATGAGTCGTTAATCTTTAAGTCGCAAGGCATAGTAAAAAGGGAAAAGGCTTTAGTTCAAAGTGGTGTAAATTTCCCAAGTCCTAACTCGGCCATGACTCAAGGCTTATGTCGTAAGTGGATAAGTCGGTAAAGACTTAAGTCGAGAGGGTTCATAGGTCGTACAAGACTGCTAAGTCATGACCAAGCTAATATCTCACTTCGTGTGATCAACTGACTTTTCTCCTTAACTCCTAACCCTCTATCTTCCTAACCCGTAAACCCCTCCATTGACAAAAGCCTTCATTTTTCACACTATTAAATCATCCAAAAAACCAATTTGGGATCACCGTAAATCCAAAGCCCTGCCAATCTAATTGGTTAAGTCCAAAACACTGTAACTCATCGCCTTCATCGCCCCAATCGTTTGAAGCTAAATCGAATTGAATCGAGTTCACAGACTATCGATATAGCGAGATTTGCAACGAAGCATTGCATAAGGAGATGGGTTAAGAACGAGGAGCGGAATTCATGAATTAATGATAATCGGCGATTGAAAGAGAAGCGAAATCGCTTACGCATTATGATGCTAGGGATGATCAGATAAGAATCAAGTTGGAATCGCCTTTGAAAGCTTGGAGAAGTGTTAATGGCAGATACGGCATAAGGATTAAGTAATGAGAAGAAGGACGTAGGAGGAACGACTCAAGCCTTTTATATCTCAAGGCAGTGGAACTCGAATCGGCATACGCGAGTTAAGATAAGTCGAAGCACACGACCTACGACTTAGGCGTGTACTTCGAGGGGCAAATGTTAACCCTCAATTTCCCACGACTTAAGAGAGGCCACGACTTAAGGGAAGTTCCGACCTAACTACTGGAAAGAACTACCGACCTAAGGAGTTAAAAGGACTTAACGACTTAAGGAAGTCTACGACTTAACGACTTAAGGGTTATGCGAGTTAACGAGTTAAGGCCTGGACGACTTAAGGAAGTCTACGACTTAACGACTTAAGGTCTGGACGACTTAAAGAAGTCTACGACTTAACGACTTAAGGTCTGGACGACTTAAGGAAGTCTACGACTTAACGACTCAAGGTCTGGACGACTTAAGGAAGTCTACGACTTATTGGTTTAAGGAGTTAACGGCTCAATGGCTTCGACGACTTAAAGGTGTGGGCCGACTCAACCAGTTTACGACTTAAAGAAATGGAGGATCTACGACTTAAGGTTGTCTTTGGCATAAGGCTATCTACGACCTAAAGTTTCATACGACTTACCTCCTAGCTCGTTTACCAGTTAAGCTGCGACTTACGACTTAGCTTAAGTCGTCCACGACCTAATGGCCACCGAGTTAAAATCCAATGCCTGGACACTTATGCCGCTTCACTGATACTGTTTCCTACTAAGTCGGCTACGACTTACGACTTATCTTAAGTCGGTCACGACTCATGAGTTGGCAAAAATTCCTATCCAGACTTCTCTATAAATACAGCACTACCTTCAACATGAAAAGGACTTTGGGCCGATCATTTCTTGAAGCACCGTTACTCTGCAGAATTCACAACTCATTCGACACTTGAAGATCTCCATACATTCAAGACACTACAACAAGCTTCGGGAGGAATTTCATACATCCGACACGGATTCATCAAGTTTCATCATCGAAGTTTGAGCTAGTAGTCGAGAGTGTTTTTAGTGATCAAATTGTATCGTATTTTGAATTGTATTGTATCAATTTGTGATCGAATCAGCAATAAAGGAATTCAAAGTGGATGTAGGCTTGATCTCAAGCCGAACCACTATAAACTGCTGTCTCTTACCGCTTTTTCACTATTTTACTGCTTATTTCTTGTTCCCGTCACACGGGTGGTGCTTTCACAACTCTATTACACACACCGGGTGTTAGCGTTCAATTTTTAGCGTTAACACTATTCTAAACTCAAAACCTTTTAGTAAGCAAAGATGTTCAATCCCATATTGCTCTTCGTACAGCGAAATTTATTTTTGAAAGTTTTGATCCTTATATAAGATGGACTTTATGTAAATATACGATGATTTTGGAAATGAATTGTTTGACTTAAACTATATTAATTTGGAAATTTTGATTTATTTTCTAAATTTATTATTTTAGAAACTTTGGAACTGAAGATATTTGATTTGGGAGGATAATTTGGTGAAAGCGTATATGATTTTGAAAATTATATTGATATTGAAACAAAATTGAAATTTGAGAACCTTATGTTACTAAATACTTGATTTGGGAGTTATCGAACTTATATAAAATTTGGTTTGTATAAGTATGATGTTGATTCGAAAACTATGGATTTGAAAAGGTACTCAATTTGAAAAGTAAAATCTTATATAATTGAAGTCAATATAAGTGTGATTTGATATACTATTGATTTTGGAAAGTATTTGATTTGAAAATGAAATCTTATATATAATGGACTTTATATAAGTATGATATTTGAAAGTGATTTGAAAAGGTTATAATACATATTTTCGAAGTAAAGATATGGAAAGTGCCTTATGCTTGATATCTGCTTTGTGGCCACATTGTGGATTCATTCTATCGATATTTCTCTGATTTTTGGTTTTCCGGATATGATACTCGAGTTTCCATCGAATTCCATGGCAATCTCCATGGTCTTACGAGCGCGACTTCATAGCGTAATCGCAAGGTTGGGGGCGGCCTACTGGTACAGATGTTTATTGGGAGATCCAAGCGTAACCATTGTGTATCTGCGATCTATTGAGTCGCTTGGTAGCGTAATCAGCAGGGGCTGCGAGAGCCTAGGGTACGGATGTTTCCTGGGAGATCCAGGCGTAACCATTGTGTATATGTAGTAATACCAGTCTTCATGGCGTAATCGCAAGGTTGGGGGGTGGCCTAAGGGTACGGATGTTTCCTGGGGGATCCAGACGAAACCATTGTGTATCCGCGATCCATGATCGACATGTTTTTTTTTTGGATTGTACTTTCCATATCTGCTTTTAAAAGTTTTCCAGTATTTTCACTGGATGTTGAAACAAGTCTACTAAGTACTTGGAGAATTCTAGCTTTGCGCCTGATCAACGCACTGCCAGAGTCTGCAGGAACGAGGATAAACTTGTTAAGACATCGAGTTATAAAATTATTTTGATAAAATATTATATAAATGATACTTTGATCAGTTATTTCCTTTTTTAAAGGATTTTAAAGTGTTTTAAATATTTTACCTCTTTAACCAACAATTTTAAATAATGGTTCATCCTTCTCTTTCAACCTGCTTTCCCTCCTAGCTACTTTTCTTCCCTACCTTCTTTCGGGATGTCTTCCAACCTATTGTTCTTTCTAGTTGTTTCTCTGCTCCCTTCCTTTTCGAGGACGAAAAGATTTGAGTGGGGGAGAGTGTAACATGCCTAGATTTTTGTATATATTTTAAATTTGACTTTCTTTTATTTAAATTATTTTTAAAATGGTTTATTTCAAATATTACATTTTTAAATATAAATGTTGATTATTAAGTGACTTATAGTTCAAACTAGTATAATTTAAATATTTTATATAAAGTGAATTTCTGGTCAAACTGTTCAAACTTTGACTTTTAAACTTCAAATTTAAATTATTTAAATTCTTAAATTTTATCTTTTATTATGAAAATAGATTTATTAACTTGAACACTGCTTTTCGTTTCGTTGAAAACGGAGTTAAATTGTAAAAGTTGTGTACATTTCAATTTTGAGTGCAATTTGATTTATTCAGCTATTTTGTTTATTTTAAATTATATAAATTATATTTTCATTGTCATATTTTATTTTAATATGTTTTAATATGTTATTTTATGTATATTTTTGTATTTTAATATTTTTAAAGTGATAATAGAATTTTTCCAAAATATGTTGCATTTATTTTCTATTTTTAAAGGCTAGTTTCCATTTTTCTGCTATTTTCTTCATTAAAATTATATTTAATTAAAATTTATTTATTTATTTTTGTGAATTCACTTTATTTTGTGTTCTTATTTTTATTTATAAATATTTTTCAAGTACATAAAAATTCTCCAAAGTTCATTGCATTTATTTTCATATTTTCAAGACTAGTTTGCAAATTTTGCTGTTTTTATTAATTAAATAATATATAATTAATATTTATCTATTTATTTTTGTTTATTTACTAAATTTTCGTGTTTTTATCTAAATTTATATGCATTTTTCAGTTATTTAAAATTGCAAAAAGAATTATGGAAATTTGAAAGGTTTGTGACCCTTTAGTTGCTTAAGTCTCTTGGTTTTCCCACCTTTTCATTTCTAAAACTCTTGCATTCATTGATAGCCGACCCTATCTCATTCTTTCAGCTGCATTCTTATTCATTTTTTACATATAGAAACACTTCTCACCTCAAAAATTTCAGTCTCCATCTGAACAAAGAAAATTTGGTAAACTTTCATATCATATTCCATTTTTTTCTACTTGTTGTTTGATTTTTGCACTTGCCTTCTACCTTCCATGGTTCAGCCCTTGCTCCTCCACAATCATAGCCGCCTCCACCATCACCACATCGGGTCACCATCTCCTCCAGCCCACTGACCAAGCCATGCCGTGGTCATCTATGACTAGATCCAGTAAAGTTTATGCAAACACTCCACTTGTTCAACCTAGCCGAGCACCAATCTTGTTCCACCACTCAAACCATCACCTTGGCCGCCACTTGCATCACCATCTCTAGCAAATTCCTGACCTGACACCACTGCCATGTCATCCTACTGACCTCACCAGACCTGGCCATGACCACTTGCCTTTGGTCGTGGCTTGTTTTGCCTTGAAACCATTGTTTTGTTGCCTTGTAGTGTAGTGTCATATATGCTCATACCTTTGCACATATCTCTCTACTCCTTTATATCCATGCAATGGCCGACCTATGAACCCAAAACCAGATCCAAATACACCCCTTAGCCATACATTTTAGACCTGTAACTGAACCATAGGTGGTTGAAAGAAGTGCAATAGCTTTGGATTTGTTTTATGCAGTCATTTCTAACAATGTTTTATTGAAATTTTGGGTTGAAAACTTATGCTGTTTGTATGGTTTTGTGTAAATGTTATCAAGGCTTTTAGCTTTGGCTCTCCACTCTCAAGTCATTTCCATATTGTCGTGCCTTCATAGTGTCTGTTATGTTTGCTTTGGTAGCTATCTCCAGCTCTGAACAGGTGAGTTATTCTCACCAGACAATATGTACATATATAACTAGTGAATTGACCCCTTTTGAATCTATAAAATGCATTATCATGTTACACCTGCTATGTTTTGATTTTATGATGTTCACCCATGCTTAAACACCTATTATATTATATGTTACTGTTATGTTATGCTGTTCTATTATTTTTATCATTTTATCACACTGCAAGTTCCCTTTAGATTAGAATCACTATGGGTTGAAATGATACATACCCGAACGGACTTTAGAATAGGAGAAAATCGTTATGGGCTGAAATGATAGGCCTGAATGATTTTCAATTACTTGGGATTCCGGGTTTGAAATGATCAAACCCGGGTATCTTTGTAAATTACGGGTTGAAATGATAAATTACCCGTATCACTTTACCTAGGCTAGAAAATGAAATACAGACCCGTTGTTAAAATATGTTTTATAAATTTTTTTAAAATATTTTAGAAATGTAAATATTATAATATTTTGATTTAAACTAAATAAAAATGATTTTTGTAAAGCATTATTTATTTTCTGAAAATTTATAAGTGAAATAAATTAATGGTAAAATTAGAAAATTTGAAATGTAAGTTATTTTGGGAAATTTTAATTTGGTGATAATTGGAATTTAAATAAAATATTAAATGTGATAAATTCATGATAATTTGGATTAAAGTGAATTTAAATGATTTTTATATTATATTAATGATTTTGAATAAAGTTAAAATGTGAAATGAATGAATATTTAAGTTGAAATTTTGAAATATAACTAAAATTGGAAATTTGTGAATTTGGCTTAAAAGTGAATTTTAAGTTAAGTAAATAAAAATGGAATTAAGTTATATTTGAAAATTTAAACTTAAGTGTTTAGTTAATTTAATTTAATGAATTTATAATTTAATGGTGGAATTTAATAAGTGAATTATTATTAAATTTTGATTTTTGAATGGAGGTTTAACTTTATAAAATCATGAATATAAGGGTATTTGAATGATTGTTTTAAAAGGGAAATTATATGATTTTATAAGTTAAAAATGATTTATATAAAAATATAATTGTTTGTGAAATTATACTGAACATTTGAAGTTAATTAACTGCATTTCTGAAATGCTATAAATTCTAATGTAAATGATAACACAACATTTGTAAATGTTGTAGTTGATAATAATGAACCAAATGGCTAAATTTAATTAAAGGCTATTATAGCATTTTTGTAAATGTTATAATGGTTGAATTTAACTAAGTTTATTTGAAACTAATGTAACCCTATTACAGCATTTTAAATGCTGTCTTTTGTTAAATTAAACTGTTTTAAATGTGACTTTCCGTAGCATTTTCTAAATGCTGCGAAAGTTGAATTTTCATTGTTTTAATTAATTTAAGTGAACGAATGAACTTTGAAAGATTAAAATTTTTGAAATTTAATAATTTAATTATTATATAAAATAACTTCATTTTATGATTTAAAATAAAGTAATTTGTTTTGAAATATAAACTATTTTGAAATATGATATTTTGATATTTTGAAATGGATTTTTGAAGGATATTGAATTTTGAAATGATATTTGATTTCGAAGTATAAAATACCATTTTGAAATTTTAACCACGGGATGTATTTAATTTATAGTTTAACTGATCCTTAAAGGATGGGCGATCCCAAGCATCCTTTGAGTTATTGTGCATTTCTACTACAGTTCACTTGAGTTGGTTTACATTATATAAGTATATATTGTCCTGACTCGAGTGTTTTGTGTTTTACTTTACGCTCGGGTCAGCCTGAGTATTTACAGCTTTGCTTTGGATTTCTTTCTGGAGCTAGGAATCGCTGGAGATTCTGCTTGTCTAGTTATCTGTTCCTTTCAGTTCAGTTGTTCTATTTCAGTTCTGGTATTCATAAACTTCTATTTATTTGAGATGTCTATTGTATATGTTTTCAAGCAGATATTATGTATTATGTTTTGAGAGTTTGTTATAGTAGCTTCATGAACTACTATGGTTTTTATATTCCGCTGCGAGTTATTCTGATATGTTCTGTGTCTGTGATTCTGTGTATTTGATTTCCTTTTCTCCAAATTTATTTACAATTTGTTATTTTGAATTATTCAAGCCAGACATGTGTGGATTATTGTCGATTTGAATGGTCCAAAATAGTGGGTCGTTACATCGCTCTGATACCAAATGTGAGAAATGTGGATTAAGGATCTTAAGGCTAGAATTAACACTAGAGGGGGGTGAATAGTGTTTTAAGAAATTTGTTAATCTTTTTGAGTTTATCTTACTTTGTTAACAATGTATACACTAATCAGACACAGATATGAACAAAGAATCAAACACAGATGCAAATATAAAGTAAAAGCAGTAAAGGAAAAAACACACCGGATTTTATACTGGTTCGGAGTTACCCTACATTCAGTCCCACACAAAGTACGGATTTCCTTTCAAAATCAATTCAACAATTACAACCCTCGGTTTCAAGGCTACGAGGTACACCCTCCAGAATCACAATCCTCTAGGTAGAGATACTTGATTTCCAGGGCAACAAGTTCACCCAATTGATTTCCAGGGCTACAATCACACCTTCTCTCGCTCAATTGATTACAAAAAGTCTATAACTAATATTAGCACTTGGATCTTGTAGAGATAGTGGAGAGAATGAAAACTAGAAATTATCTAGTTAGATTCGATATTGATTTCGGCAGAGTAATGGTGTAATTTGTAAATAAGAAAGTGGAGAAGAAGAAGAGAAGTTAAATCAAAGAAAAGTATTATAAAATTCGTTGAAACTAACCCATAAAACTTATTTGAAACCAGGGTAACTCGTATCTTCTACGAGTTCTTACTTATTTTATTCAAACAATTATTTCACAAAAAAATATCTAAGTACCGTTACTTAGTTCCAATGGCCCAGATTTACTCAATTTATTCCATTCCAGTCTATTTGATTTTTCAAATTAAACCTATAAAGAATTATAGATTACTAATCGAAGTGGTTCCGGATATTGCTGATATCCGATCCCGGTCTCTTCGAATTCAAATGTCATCATTTTAAATGTCCAAGTTGTTTAAGGGTTTAAACATTTAAACTTATATTCAGGATGATATAAACAGATAGATAAATCACATTATCACAATAAATAATTCATATCAAACATTCATCTCACAAAGTAGCATATATCATAGATATTATACCCAAATCATCCAGTATTAATATCAATCAATCATCCATAAGCAAGTTTGATTAACTCTTAATCAATTTAATTAACCTTTAATTAAATTAATTACTATCCTTTAATTACTTGGATTACCTTAATCCTAATTCATTACAAATAAATAAATTATCTCTTAATGATCTTCCTTAATTAATCTCCTTTGATTAGTTATCTTTAATTACTTTCAAGTAATTATCCTTAACCATACACAATAATTTGCTTTTAATTACTATCATTAAATTACTATAATTAAATAATTAACCTTTAATTAACCATATTCATTAATTAATCTTAATTAATGAACCCTTAATTATTTATTATATAAATTAATGATCCTTAATTACTTCCTTAATTAATTACTCTCTTTTAATTAATTACCTTAACTAGTAATTAATCACATTATTAATTAACCTTAATCCTTTAATTAATTAATCTTTAATTAATTAACTTCAATTCAATTATATTAATTATCCTTTAATTAATAACATCAAGTGATTAACCCTTAATCACTTCCATTTAATTACTTCCATAAGTAATTTCCTCTTTTCTTAATTACAATCAATAATTATCCCTAAATTACCTTCGTTAAGTATTAACCCATTTGATTATTTTGGTAACATTTTGAAAATCCACTTCCCTATTCTTTGAAAACTTATTTATTTAAATATTTAAACTTGTTAAAACAATTACTCTAGAAAACAATTTAGTTTAATAGTTAAAATCTCGTTTTAACTTTATTTTAAAACTTAGAAACACTACAAAAATCAAATTTCTTTTGTTTTAAAAACTTAAAACATTTCCTGTACAATTCTTTAAACCTGAACAACTTAAATCTGCCTTACCAAAAACACTCGAGCAAACCCCTTAGAATCCACGAAGAAAACACGAGACAAAAACCCACTTCTTCTACTTCGAGTCTTACACGATGGAAACGCGACCTCAAACCCGAGTTAAACTCGTCTTCCCCAACTCTTCAAACTCCCAGTGCACACGAACGTGCTCGTGCACATGCACACCACCACTGGACGTCGACGAACTCCACCTTGGCCTCTGACGAGTCGACTTCAACCACGTATCCACGTTCGACCACCCAAACTTTCACGATTCGAACGAGAATCGAATTCGAGTATTAAACCCATCACCTGGAAAACGAAAATCACTAGAAATATCCTCGCCTCTGATGATCCCTGCCACGAGTCACTTCGCCACCTTCGCCGTAGCTACGCCACGCCTTCCAGCTCCTATCGCAAGCCTCGCGATCCCCTCCGATCGTCTCTCGACATCTCGAAACCCATTAGAACATCCACGACTATCCCAGGGTATTAAACCCTACTCCGACCAAAAGCCACCGCTTCGGCCAACCAGAAAATTCACCACCATTTTTCCGATGATCTACATCCTTCAATCCTCCTCTGACCACAACCCCGAGGTCCCTGACCTCTGCGATCACCAGTATTTGCCCAAAATAACATTTCCGTTCATCTCACCAATACTCAACAATTTCTAAACTAAAAATTGCGATATAGCCATTAAAATTCATGGTTACCTATCACGAATTCAACCATGTAATTCAATCTTAAAATTTAATTCATTAAATTTTGACCCAAATTACATTTTCACTGTTATTTATAGATTTTCCAGACAAATAATTTATATAAATTTCAGAACTTATTTTTAATAGTGATATTATATAATTTCACACATCTTTCATTTACAAATCAAAAGCTATTAGAGATTAAATGATGAGATATTGGTTTTTATAAGTAATCAAAACTGTTATCACTATACAGAGACTATATTATAACTATACAGGCATTCAAACATTCCTATACAAACATGCATATAATTCAATTCAAGTATTTCAGATAACAGCATGATATTCATTCAAAATAACAAGATGAAATTCAGGTTTTAAACTGTTTTTTTTTAAAATAAGTTTACTCACCTTATATCCTGAAACAGAGAACAGAGGAGCAGATTTTTTTTTTGTTTCCAGGCTTGTTCCAGGTTTGTTATTTGATTTTTAAGCTTGATTTCTTTTGCTTTGTAGAATTTTAAACTTGCAGTTTGATTAATTTCTCTGATGGCAATTGAAGATTTCGAAACTGCTTATTGAATTTGTCTCTATCTTCTTCCTTTGATTTGCATTTGAAATTTCCAGACTTTCCATTTCCAGATTTTGCTTTGCTTCTTTGAATTTGATTTCCAGTCTTTTATTTCTTTTGATTTGAATTATTTTAGTTGAAGAATGAAGAAAGATTAATTCAGCTGAAAGTAAAATATATTTCTTCTTTAAATTTTGATTTATCTATTTTAATTATTAAAAAGAATGTTGACATTTGTCCTCCTTATGTATTAATTTGCTTACACATAGGCCTTAATTTTTACAAATGTCTTAAAACTATCTTTAAAAGCTTACAAGTGTAAATTCTTTTCTTTATTGATTTATTTAAGTCATAAACATGTATTTATCTCTTTTTATAAATAAGCTTTTAGATTTTAATAAATATATAATTTATGAAAACAATTATTTATAATAACTTATGCTTTGATCAAATTAAATGTATTATATTTTTATATACTTGGAAAATTTATTTTAACTCTATATATATATTTTTACAAACCCATTTTTACTTAACAATTTATCTTTATGTTTGAAATTTGAAAATGAAAGAATATTAAAACAAATGAACTTTTAATTTAAATCTTAACTAAAATAAAAACTTAAAATATATGTTTAAAATGAATAAGAAATTATTCTTGTTATTTAAATCTCAAATATCATTTTTTAAAAGTATTAAGTCAAATTAAAATTTTCCAATTTACAAATTATATATATTAAAGTTTGAAAATACTTTATTAAATTCAAATCCAATATTCTTTCCATTTCAATATATACAAATATATATATTCTAAATGGAAAATATTTTTAACATTAGTTTGATAATTATTATATTGAATTTTATAACATAACTTCAAATAACAATATATATATATACATATATATTATAATTTGAAAACATATTCTTTTATTCAATTAAAGCCTTCATATTTATAATATATATACACCAATATATATATACATTATAAATATAAACATTTGTAAGCTTTGAAAAATAAATCTTACCAAATTTAAATTGTTAGAAAAGATATTCTCAAATTAAAATGTTATTAGTTTTCAAAAGAAATAAACTTATAAATTTTATTAACAGATTTATTTGTTTAACTTATAAATAATCGTTTTATTGATTCAATCCAGTTAATTATTAATTAATAAATGTCCAAAAATCCTGGGTTATCACATGAGTCTTAGGTCGTGACATTTTTAGGTCGTGGAAGCGCATATGCGTTAGGTCGTTAGGTCGTAGATGCGCATAGGCTTGAGTCGTTAAGACTTAGGTCGTGGGGTTTCTTAGGTCGTGGACGACCTAATAGCGAGCGAACGACCTAAGGGGATTTCTGTCTATAAATAGGCGGGTTCTTCTTCATTTTTGGGATCCGGATTTCGAAGCGACGAAGTGCTGCCATTTTGAGAGATCGAGTTTTACACTTCTTCACTTCTTTTCTCCACTCTAATCTTGTGATTCCTTCCATCTAAATCGAAGATCCAAGGGCTAAAGTTGAAGATCTTCATCCATCGAAGAAAGATTTCATCGGTTGAAGCGGAGTTTTGATAGATCGAGTTAGATTCTTCGCTGTCCAGATCTAAAGTTTGTTGCTTTTGAGTTGTTTAGGAGATTCGGTGAGTGGTGATTATCTCTCACACGGATCCAAAGGAGTATAACGGATTGATGGCTTGATTTGGTGTTAAAATAGTGATTTCCATGCATTTTCCTAAACCTAAGTATAGATCTATTGTTCATGATGATTTGACATCCATTTTACTACATGTTAATCTATTCAAGTTCATTCATCAAGTTGTAGAGATATTGTTCATGATTCATACTTGTTAGATTTGGACTCTTTATTTACAATATTGCCATTTTAGTTATAATTGTTTATTTGATCATGTTTGAATGCTTGATTACTTGGATAATGTTTGACTTGATTGATTGTTGTAAATTAGTTGATTGATGATTTGATTTGGACAAGTTAGTCGAAGATGATTCAAAAGCTAAGGGAAAGGCTCTTGAATTGGAAAAGCTTCTCGTGGCATATGTGGCGGATGATGAGGCCCATATGGATAGATTCGATGATGTTGAGATAAGGCTTTGCTATGATGAGATGAAGCGAAGCATGATGTGAGATAGCCTTGGTTTAGTCCAGACGGGATCATTCCAAGCATGTTGAAGACTCGGTGATATGGTTCGAGTTCGAGGATAATGGTTGGCTCGAGAGGCGCTTGAGCTAGTATGAGAATAGTCGTCAAGGAGGATGACTAGAAGGCTGAGATTTCATCGTTGTTTAAGGTTCTAGCAGGCTCAAAGCAAGAGTTCGTTGGGCAGATTCGATAGTCCCTAAAGACTATGATTTGTAGTCCAGTACTCTGGGCAGATTCGATAGTCCTAGGCACGGGCTGCGACGATGTGCGGATTTCTGTCTAGAACCGGGGTTTCCATTAGCCCTTGACGGACGACTGAAAGAATGTGCTGGTCATTCAATTAACGGTGATATCGAGGCAATGATAACAGTGATAGCCAGAGTCATGGATGTTTGGTTGTATTGTCATTCGGTCTCAAGAGCGGTATTTTCTGGGCGCTTATCTGATCCTGGTTTAGGCCTTGGGGGTTTGTACTTGGAAAACATCGCCCTTGACTCGAGTGATAATTGTTTTACTTTAAATGTCTGCTTTGCTATGTTTATTTCTACTTAATGTGTCTGGGGGCTATCGCTGTAGAAAGAGGTGGAGTGGGAGGGTTGGATTCCTATTCCTTTTTCCTTTATGCTCTTTTGGTATGTTGTTAGTTAATTTACCGCTCACTAAGACTGTTGTCTGACTCAAGGCTTTATGTTTAACTCTTATTGCCTTGGGCTGTTCATCCATTTTGGGATGGGCAGACTAGGTAGCAGGTGACAGGTGCTGTTCTTAGTGACCAACGATGTTGATGACGAAGACGAGCTGGAGGCTTGCGTATTAGTTTCTTACTATATGTACTGATGTTCCGCTCCTTGTATAATTCTCTGAGTGATATGTAGTGAGGCTTGATGTATTGACTATTCAGATGTTTGTATTCAACTATTATGAAGCTTAATTGACGAGATTCTATTTTGTGAAGCTTCACTATATTTAATTGACGAGATTCTATTTTGTGAAGCTTCACTATATATATTCTCTATTGTATTTTTATCCATGCGCTGTGCGTAATATGATAGATTCTGCTGTTTTAATTTACCTTGGCAATCGTCCATGGCTGCCTGGCACACTTTACAGTGCACTATTTCTTTGTTTAGTGCAGGGGTCATGGGCGGTTGTCACATTTGGTATCAGAGCTTTGGTTAATCGATCTTACCCAACGCTCGCTGACGTAACTACGCATGAGAGACGTAATTATATTTTGATGGATGATTACTATATATAATATAGTAGCTTAGAAGGATTTGAGTTCTTTATGCAGTTATTCTCAAGGTGTATTAATCATTCCTTTTATAGATATTAAGGATGAGTCGAAGAGGGAGACCAGCTACTAGGGAAAGCCGTGCTACTGAGGGGGCTGTTGATTATGCTGCTATGTTCGAGGCTATGATGACTTCGATCATGAGAAGGATACCAGCCCCGGGGCCATCTGTAGATGTTGGAGTTCAAGTTCAAACTCCAAGACCGGTGGATTTTGCTAAGTTGTGTAAACACTATACTGCTCTTGGAGGAAAGGTTTTCTTGGGAACAAAGTCAACCATTGAAGTCCAGAGGTGGATAGATGCTTGTAGAAGAATCTTTGGTGACTTGGGAATCGAGGATGCAACCAAAAGGAAGCTCGCATCAAGACAGCTTCAAGGGAGAGCTTCTGATTGGTGGAACTCTATCACCATTAATACTCCGGAGGAAGAAATTACTTGGGAGCAATTCCAAGCCAGATTTGAAGCTAAGTTCATTTCTACAGCTCAGAAATCTGTTTTGTTCAAGAAGTTTGTAGAGCTCAAGCAAGGTGGAAGACCAGTTCTTGAGTATGTTTCTGAGTTTGAAGCTTTGTCCAAGTATGCCCGGTCGTACATTGAATCTCCTTATCAGAAGAACGAGAAGTTTGTGACAGGCTTGGACAGTTATCTTGGGAGGCAGTTGGTGGATCATTTGGACGATTCATTTGAGAAGCTTGTGGAGAAGGCTCTCATGCACGAGAATCTGTTTCCTAAAGAAGGATCTGTTGTTGTTGTGACCAAGGAGGAGTCTAAACCACAGCAGGGTGGAAACAGGAAGAGGAAGCAGCAGCAGCAAATGGGTAAGGATGGCCAGAAGAAGCCGAAGGGCAAAGCGACCTGCTACAATTGTCAGCAAAAGGGCCATTTCTCCAGAGAGTGCAAGAATCCAAAGGTGGCGGTGAAGTGCCACAACTGTAACAAGCTGGGGCATATTAAGAAGAATTGTCCGGAACCGCGGAAGGACAAGCAGATTGTGCAAGCTTATGCTTTGGGGGCTGTTCCAACATCTTCAAAAGCTCCTACCGCTGAAGAGAAAGGAAAGAGTGTGGTGGTTCAAGGTACTCTTTCCATATGTGGTGTTCCAGTTAGAGTGTTATTCGATACTGGGGCGTCGCATTCTTTTGTTTGTAATGAACTTGTAGGCCGGTTGGGTTTAGAACCGGATATCATTGATAGGCCATTGGTTGTGACTAATATAGTTGGGGGTTCGTCTTGTTTGTGTATGTTATGCCGTGGTTTGATTGTATCGAGTCATGATTGCTCTTTTGTTTGTGATTTTTTCGTTCTGAACTTTGCGGGGTTCGGAATTATTTTGGGTATGGACTGGCTTAGGAAATATGCGGCAAAGGTTGATTGTGAAAGGTTGGAGGTGACAGTCGAGAATGTGGAGGGGCGAAAGGTTGTGATACGATTTAAGCATGAGGAAGGCGTCTTCATGAGCTTCATGTATTCGCTGGTTGTTCCACGGGATGGACTGTCATCGGTGCCAATCGCTAATGGATTTGAGGATGTCTTTGATGAGGTCAAAGGGTTACCGCCGCATAAAGAGATCGAGTTTCGTATCGATTTAGTTGAAGGAGCCAGACCAGTTGTGATACCTCTTAGGCGGATGGCGCCTAGGGAACATCAAGAGTTGAAGGTGCAAGTTGATGATCTTTTACAGAAAGGATTCATTCGGCGTAGTGTGTCCGAATGGGGTGCACCAGTTGTGTTTGTAACCAAAGCAGATGGATCGTTGAGGTTATGTGTGGATTATCGTGAACTGAATAAAGTGACAAAGAAGAACAAGTATCCATTGCCGAGAATAGATGACTTGTTTGATCAGCTTCACGAAGCTATGGTGTTTTCTCAGATGGATTTGGCAATGGGATTTCACCAGTTAAGAGTGGCTAAGGATAGTGTGCCGAAGACTGCTTTCAGGACACCATCCGGTTTCTTTGAGTGGCTGGTAATGCCATTTGGATTGACCAATGCGCCAGCATATTTTGTGGATCTTTATGAATAGAGTGTACAGAGATCAGTTGAACAAGTTCATACTAGTGTTCGTGGATGATATTTTGATTTATTCCAGAACTGAAGAAGAACACAAGATGCACTTGCATATTGTTTTGGAAATCTTACGGAAACATCAGCTGAAGGCTATGTTTTCGAAGTGTTACTTCTAGAAGAGTGAAGTGAGGTTCTTAGGCCATATTATCTCTGGAAGTGGAATAGCGGTTGATCCTGCCAAGATAGCAGCAATCCAGGATTGGGGTAGACCTAAGAATGCATCTGATGTGAGAAGTTATCTTGGATTAGCAGGATATTACCGCCGATTTATTAAAGGCTTTTCCAAGGAAGCTGCACCATTAACAGGATTGACGAAGAAGAATCAAGTATTCAGATGGGATGCTAAGTGTGAGCAAGCTTTCGGAATCCTGAAAGAGCGACTGACAAGTGCTCCTGTTTTGACTATTCCAAGTGGAAATGATGAGATGGTGGTTGACACCGATGCATGTGGTACTGGACTTGGAGCAGTGCTGATGCAGAAGGGTAAAGTTGTTGCGTATGCAAGTCGACAACTTAAGCCACATGAAAGGAATTATCCGACTCATGATTTGGAGTTGGTAGCGATTGTATTTGCTCTGAAGATGTGGAGACATTACCTATTGGGAGTTCGATTCGAGCTGTTTACAGATCATAAGTCGTTGAAGTATCTTTTCTCCCAAAAGGATTTGAATCTTCGGCAGCAACGATGGCTAGAGTTTTTGGCATCATATGATTTTGGTATAGCCTATACTCCGGGAAAGGGTAACACAGTGGCAGATGCGTTAAGTCGAAGACATGCAGGATTAGGAGCCATGTTTTCAGAATGGAAGAGTCTCGAGTACTTGGCTGGATTTGACTTCAGGCCCAGATGTGAATTGGAACCTGAGATGTTGGCAAACTTATCGATAAGACCGACTCTTGTGAAAAGGATTAGCGAGAGCCAAAAGCGAGACGATAAGCTTATCAAGATTATCCGTGATTTGGAATCTGGATTGAACCCAGAAAAGGATAAAGGATTAGAAGTCGATCGAGAGGGTTGGCTTCGGAATCAAGGACGACTAGTTGTTCCCGATATAGATGAATTGAGAAATGATGTTCTGAAGGAAAGTCATCACTCGAAGTTGACAATTCATCCAGGTGGAAATAAGATGTATCGAGATATGAAGAGAACCTATTACTGGAAAGGTATGAAGAAGGATGTTGGAAATTTTATTTCCAAGTGCATGAACTGCCAGTTGGTACAAGCCGAGCAAAAGAAGCCCGGTGGATTGCTATAGCCATTAGAAGTTCCTACATGGAAGTGGGAGCACATATCGATGGATTTTATCGATGGGTTACCTAGAACCAGAACGGGAAATGAAGGGATTTGGGTCATCGTAGATCGTTTGACTAAGAGTGCAAGATTCATTCCTGTTCGATCAACCAGGACTGCATCAAAGTTGGCTGAGCTGTATGTTAAGTGGATAGTTCGATTCCATGGTATTCCGAAGAGTACAGTGAGCGATCGAGACCCATTGTTCACTAGTGGATTTTGGAAGAGCTTTCAGGAAGTTTTGGGAACCGAGTTGTGTTTGAGTACAGCTTATCACCCCCAAACAGATGGTCAGACCGAGAGGGTCAACCGAGTTTTGGAAGATCTTCTTAGAGCTTGTGTTTTAGATTTCGGAGGATCATGGGAAGATCACCTTCATTTGGTGGAATTTTCGTATAATAACAGTTACCAGTCAAGCATTGGTATGGCACCGTATGAGGCATTGTATGGAAGACCGTGTAACTCTCCAACATGTTGGTTAGAAACAGGGGAAAAGTTGATACTTGGGCCAGAAATGATTCGACAGACTTCAGACTGCATAGAAATGATTCGGCAACGAATGAAGGCAGCCCAAGACCGTCAGAAAAGTTATGCTGACAAGCGTCGTAAGGATTTGGAATTCGACGTAGGAGATATGGTTTTTGTGAAGATTTCTCCACTGAAGAATGTTATTCGATTCGGGAAGAAAGGAAAGTTGACTCCGAGATTTGTTGGACCATTCCCGATCATCGAGCGAATTGGAAAGCTCGCCTACAAATTGGAGTTACCAGAAAAGATGGCGGGTGTGCACAATGTTTTTCATGTATCGTATCTACGGAAGTATGTGCACGACTCGAATTCAGTGGTTTCTACTGATAGCTGTGAAGATTTTGAGATTTATCCAGTCGATAAGAGACCTCGTAAGCCGCTTCGTGTTGTGGAAACTGACACGAAACAGCTTAGGAGGAAGGTAGTTAGGTTGCTAAAGGTACAATGGAGTGATGATGTTAACGACTGCACATGGGAGGTGGAAGAGAGGATGAATGCAGCTCATCCTGAACTCTTCAAGGTAGAGCCATAAGGTGTCGTGGCATCTCACGACATTGTAACTTGTTCTAATTTTAGAATTCTGCATGCTAGGCTAGAATTGGATGCACGGTTTGTTGATTGCTATGGATGGTAGGCATGCAGAATAGCTTTTGATTGCTCTTGTTTGTTTGGAATTTCGGGGGCGAAATTCCTAAGGGGGGAGAGAATGTAACGACCCGTATTTTTACGGATCGAATGATTGTAACTATTGTTATTAGGTCGTAGTATTGATAAGCCGTTTAGAGCTTAAGTCGTATAATAGATAAGCCGCGTGTAGCTTAGGTCGTTTGGAAGATAAGTCGTGTGGTGGCTTAGGTCGTGGGATAGGTTAGGTCGGGTATTAGCTAGGTCGGGTGAGCGACTTAAGGGATTGAAGCTACCTAAGGAAGTTGGCGACTTAAGGTAGTGGACGACCTAAGAGTTAGCGACCTAAGAAAGTTGGCGACTTAAGGAATCGGCGACCTAAGGGGTAGACGACCTAAGGAATAGAGCGACTTAAGAGTTAGGAGCAACTTATATGAGTTAGCAACCTAGTAGACTGGGCGATTTAACGACCTAAGGAAGTTAGGTCGTGGACGACTTAAGGTAGCTAGGTCGTTCGAGCGACTTAAGGAGTGTTGTAGTTAGGTCGTGAGCGACCTAAGTCTAGCAGTTTTGTTAAGCCGCGTGTGTGTTAGGTCCCTAGACGACCTAAGAGAGTTAGGTCGTAAGATGTTAGGTCGCGTGTGTGTCAGGTCGCGTGTGGGTTAGGTTGCGTGTATGTTAGGTCGGGTGATCTGTTAAGTCATTAGGTTGGCATATCTGTTAGGTCGTGTAGCGTTATGTCGCTAAGCCGCATTTGTGTGTTAAGTCGTAGGTCGCGCATAAGAGTTGAGTCTTAGGTCATGACATTTTTAGGTCGTGGAAGCGCATATGCGTTAGGTCGTTAGGTCGTTAGGTCGTAGATGCGCATAGGCATGAGTCATTAAGACTTAGGTCGTGGGGTTTCTTAGGTCGTGGACGACCTAATAGCGAGCGAACGACCTAAGGGGATTTCTGTTTATAAATAGGCGGGTTCTTCTTCATTTTTGGGATCTGGATTTCGAAGCGACGAAGTGCTGCCATTTTGAGAGCTCGAGTTCTACACTTCTTCACTTCTTTTCTCCACTCTAATGTTGTGATTCCTTCCATCCAAATAGAAGATCAAGATCGAAGATCCAAGAGCTAAAGTTGAAGATCTTCATCCATCGAAGAAAGATTTCATCGGTTGAAGTGGAGTTTTGATAGATCGAGTTAGATTCTTCACTGTCCAGATCTGAAGTGTGTTGCTTTTGAGTTGTTTAGGAGATTCGGTGAGTGGTGATTATCTCTCACACGGATCCAAAAGAGTATATCGGATTGATGGGCTTGATTTGGTGTTAAAATAGTGATTTCCATGCATTTTCCTAAACCTAAGTATAGATCTATTGTTCATGATGATTTGACATCCATTTTACTACATGTTAATCTATGCAAGTTCATTCATCAAGTTGTAGAGATATTGTTCATGATTCATACTTGTTAGATTTGGACTCTTTATTTACAATATTGCCATTTTAGTTATAATTGTTTATTTGATCATGTTTGAATGCTTGATTACTTGGATTAATGTTTGACTTGATTGATTGTTGTAAATTAGTTGATTGATGATTTGATTTGGACAAGTTGGTTGAAGATGATTCAAAAGCTAAGGGAAAGGCTCTTGAATTGGGAAAAGCTGCTCGTGGCATATGTGGCGGTTGGTGAAGCTCATATGGATAGATTTGATGATGATGATGAGATGAGGCTTTGCTATGATGAGATGAAGCGAATCATGATGTGAGATAGCCTTGGTTTAGTCCAAATGGGATCATTCCAAGCATGTTGAAGACTCGGTGATATGGTTCGAGTTTGAGGATAATGGTTGGCTCGGGAGGCGCTTGAGCTAGTATGAGAATAGTCGTCGAGGAGGATGACTAGAAGGCGGAGATTTCATCGTTGTTGAAGGTTCTAGCAGGCTCAAAGCAAGAGTTCGTTGGGCAGATTCGATAGTCCCTAAAGACTATGATTTGTAGTCGAGTACTCTGGGCAGATTCGATAGTCCTAGGCACGGGCTGCGATGACGTGCAGAGTTCTGTCTAGAACCGGGGTTTCCATTAGCCATTGACGGATGGCTGAAAGAATGTGCCGGTCATTCAATTAACGATGATATCGAGGCAATGATAACAGTGATAGCCAAAGTCATGGATGTTTGGTTGTATTGTCATTCGGTCTCAAGAGCGGTATTTTCTGGGTGCTTATCTGATCTTGGTTTAGGCCTTGGGGGTTTGTACTTGGAAAACATCGCCCTTGACTCGAGTGATAATTGTTTTACTTTAAATGTCTACTTTGCTATGTTTATTTCTGCTTAATGTGTCTGGGGCTATCACTATAGAAAGAGGTGGAGTGGGAGGGTTGGATTCCTATTCCTTTTTCCTTTATGCTCTTTTGGTATGTTGTTAGTTAATTTACCGCTCACTAAGACTGTTGTCTGACTCAAGGCTTTATTTTTAACTCTTATTTCCTTGGGCTGTTCATCCATTTTAGGATGGGCAGACTAGGTAGAAGGTGACAGGTGCTGTTCTTAGTTTCCACGATGCTGATGGCGAAGACGAGCTGGAGGCTTGCATATTATTTTCTTACTATATGTACTGGTTGTTCCACTGCTTGTATAATTCTCTGAGTGATATGTAGTGAGGCTTGATGTATTGACTATTCAGATGTTTGTATTCAACTATTATGAAGCTTAATTGATGAGATTCTATTTTGTGAAGCTTCACTATATTTTTTCTCTATTGTATTTTTATCTTTGCGCTGTGAGTAATACGATAGATTATGTTGTTTTATCTTACCTTGGCAATCGTCCATGGCTGCCTGGCACACTTTACAACGCACTATTTCTATGTTTAGTGCAGGGGTCATGGGGGGTCGTCACACCCGTAGTGTCCTTGGCTAGTGTAACATCTGACTTTTTGTACGGTTCAGCAGACACACATGTCGACTCAAACAATACAGAAAGATGGATTGTTATGGGGTAAATAAGAAAAGTGGAGAAATAAAAGAACCAAAATAGAATCTTGCTGCGGAACGACAAAATATAATAATCAAATAACAGTTCATGAAGCTATTTCAAAATATTTGATTATACTAATACAATACATATCAGAGTTACACATACCCAAGAATAATAATCAATGCAGTGGAACCATATAAATGTAGTGGAATAAATATAGTATATAATAGTAGTACAAATCTTCGTCTTCGTCCTCCAGGAATAAGGTCTTCAAACCCTGAAATGCTCAGACTGACCCGAGCGAATTGAAAATACAAAACACTTGAGTCAGAACTAAAAGATCTTATGAGAGTTAAATCAATAAGATAAAAATGAGTGGAAACGGCGTCAGAGGTGTTTACGGGGTTTGACATCTCCTTTCCAGTGTCTAACATGAGTGCAGTAACTTAAAAGATGTTCGGGATTCACATCTCTTAAGGATCCGTTAAACTATTTACTATGTAGTAATATTTCGCTATTATAATAATGTCTAATAATAAAATAAACTTACTTTTAAATAGCGTTAAGGGGTTACCCAAATAGCCCTTAACATGTAATAGTGCCAGTAGTCTATACAGTACCTGCATATCTACTGATCGGGAGACTACGAGAAGATACTCCATAGGTACGACACAAATAGAGACTCGTAGTAAAGCTCACTATGGTAGGTGACATGACACAACTAGGCAATGCCAGGGTAGATATACCAATTGCTATTCGGACTGGTGGTGATGCGTAGCAGCCACTACCGCCTACCTCGGAACACACCCCAGATCAAAAATCAAAAGTGGCCACCGAATAAATCACAAAGTCTGAATATAATATCGAAGGAGTGTGTCCGATCAGAGGTGCGACCTCATTGGCCCGGCATCGCTCTTGTTTTAGCCACCTTGTGCCAACTCACTAGAGTCGGGTCCATATATATACCTCAATAGAACGTCGCCACCATCCTACTACACTCTGGAATCTCCACCGCGTACACAGTTGTTAAAGTGGTTTTCGGTATTGACAAAGAGTATTCCCATATCTGATCCTGGTCTCTTTAACAACCAAACGTTATTATAACACCGCGGACATTTCAAAATAGTTTATCTTCAAAACCAAAATATCATTTTTGTTTCAAAACCAAAATTTTCATTTACCTACAATAATCCATTTATTATAGATTACACTCCGATTAATTATGATTACTTTCAATAAATTGAGTTGATTTAATTCCCATCTTTACACTAGGTCCATTATTACTTAATATACCTAATTACAATAGTTTATATCCCCATTACACAAACATACCCTCTTTACATCTTATATTTGTATTAACGTTACTATTCCAAATGACTGATTTGATTCAATTCTAATCCTTTAATTAAGTCTATTATTACTCTATAAACTTAGTTGCTATTTGTGTGTCTTTCATTACATTAATATATATATCCAAATTTCAATCTTTTCTTTTGAATTAACTATCCTATTTCCGTTATTATATTAATTATCATTAAAGTAACATTTAATTACATTTATTTGTAATTGGTAAATTAACTGGTAACAACAACCACTTGTCACCATTACACTCTTTATGATACTTGTATGTTTATTCTTCCCAACCAATTACCATCTATTATATTATTTCACACATAAATTCAATAATTACATTTGCTTTCTCATATTCCATTTATAACCATGTCATAACATTTAAAATATTTTTATTAAATTGGAATTTCATTCAAGTTCATTAATTAATAACTTTAATTAACCTTGTTACGTTTCCTCTTGGTTAATTTTCATTATTACATTATTACAACTTTTATTAATAATTCACAAATTTTTATTTTCTTCAATATTAAATTTCAAAAATCTCATTAAATTAACAATTTTAATTATTGAAACTTACTGGTCATTACACTCTCCCTCACTCAAAACTTTTCATCCCCGAAAAGGAGAAAGAGGGGAAAAGAAAGAATTAAATAAACAATACATCTTATTCAAAAGTATTAACTTTATAAACAAACAAATTTACAAAATTAATTAAATAAAATATACCAATTTTATAACTATTAATTCTTTTTATACTCAAATTAATAAAGTTTGGAAAACATTTTCGAAAAATTTCCTAAGTCCAAAATTTACGGAAAATTTCGGCAGTCTCCTATGTACGGAGAGGCTCGAAAGAAAATATAATATCAATTATAACAATATATAACATATAATTTCCAAAATAATATATCCCAGCACGGGAAAACAATATAATAACGCTATAATACCGTAATCCAAGAACGTACCTATTTGTCGGGCAAACAACGCTTAATTATGAAACCAAAAGAAGTAGCAATTACTTCCATAACCTGTATTTCACTTATATAATCCAAAAGGGGTTAATAATTATGTAAAATGAAATATTCAAAGTTGTTTCAACCAACTACAAACAAATCATTATAAACAACAATCACTTGCAACCAATATACAGTCATCATATAAATTCAACCATTCAAGCAAAACAAAACAATTGGTTTGTTCGGGTTAAGGCACTTTAAATCACATAGAATGACAAATAACTATGAAGTATCCCATTTACTCAACAGTCTTAGATAAACTCAATAGATTATTCATACGTCTAAGCACTTAAAAGTATTCTTTACCCAATCAAACCAAACGAACAACAATTTCAACCAATAGATCAAGTTCATTCTTATTAATTCCATTTTCACAATATTTATTGTTTCGTTTCCTTTTTGTTTATATAATGATTTATCTTTTAAATTACATTTACTTCTTACAAACTTTTGCTTCTATTTATTGATTCAATGTTTATTTCATTTATTTTCAATTATTACTTACAAATATTCGTTTCACTTATTAATGTCATGTCAGTTTCTTCTTTATTGCATTATATTTATTCATTCATTATTACTTAATTTCATTTTATTAATATTCATTTGTTTATAATATTCATGTTTAATTCAATTTCTTAGCATATCAATTCATCTAATTAAGTTCATAATCATTTATCTATAATACTTACCTTTTTATTATTGTAACGAACCGACATTTTGGACCATTCGCATCCATTATAAGTGTATAGGAAGACACTCATGCCGGAGTTGAATTGCTCAAAATACCGCATTGTTAATTTAAATTTGGCAAAACTGAACATATACAGTAAATAAATAATCACAGATCATAGACACAGAGTAATAAATGCAGCGGAAATAAAAGAAATAGTAGTTCATGAAGCTACTATATGAATATATAAAATACATCAGAGTTTACAACAGAAGAGTAATACGATAAATCAGAGTTAAACCAGATACAACGGAAGAGTAACACGATACATCAGATACAAATCAGAATGCATCACTGGAATCATCGAATACTGAAAGCAGAATAGATGGCTGGATCTTCAAGCAAAGCTCCAACTTCAAAGGTGAGTCTTGGATACTGGTACACTCAGTCTGACCCGAGCGTAAAGAAAAACACAAAACACTCGAGTCAGGATTAACATTCTTATATTAATAAATCCAACTCAAGTGAAATAGCAATTGAAATACAAGTAACTCAAAGGATGTTTGGAATAACCATCCTTTAAGGATCCGTTAAACTATCTACTATGCAGTAGTGTACGATAAGTAGATAATGTCTATCAGTAATATAAAGATATCAAAATAGTGTTAAGTCATGGCCCATTCCACCCTTAACACATTTTTATTCCCAAAAGCATATACAAGACCGTAGTTTCCCCAAAACCGGAAGTCACCAGAGGGCAATCCATATACTAAAGGTACAAATCAAAATCGTAGTGGTCGCGCATAAATGGAATACAAGTATGACAAGGCACATGAGGCAATACCCAAGGTAGTGATACTACCGTTCGCCTGATCCGGACTGGTAAGAACGCAACGTCGCAGCGCCCGCAACACCGTGAAACAACACTCCCAAAATCAAGGGTGCACCAATCGACAACATGTAATGTATAGTTCGAAGAAGTGTGTCCACTTGAGGTAGCAAATCCTCCATTGGCCCGGCATAGCTCCTGTTTTAGTCATTTCCAATTTGACACAAGTGTCAAGGCTATCCATTATCGTTCTCTTTCTTCAGTCATCACGTACATCATTCCAACCACTTCATTCTGGATCATCACTCCGCGAATGTTAGTTATTAAAGTGGTTTTCGGTATCGACAGAGAGTATGTCCATATCCGATCCCGGTCTCTTTAATAACTTCCGTAATTATTTCACCGATTGGTCGTTTATATATTTCAAAACCAAATCAATTTCAATTTCAAATAGAATTCGTAAACCAACAATTCATTTGTCTTTCGAAATCAATTTCCAAAATTTTCGTTTCAAACTTCCAATTTACCATTTCAAAATCTTATAAATCAAATTCCAATCTTTATTTTAAACCATTCAAATATTGATTCAAGTTCATATATACGTTTCATTCCGAAATCATTTAAATAAATTTCATTTAACATTCAAATCAATTTAAACTCATTTATCGAATTCATTCAATATTCGTTAAGTTACTTTATCATTCAAACAATTCCTATTAAATTTCCAATTCATTAAATCAATTCTTAAGTTCAACTTCATTAAATCAAAACTTACAATTTTGAATTAAACTAAATTCGTCAAACCAAATTCTTTAAATTTCAAGTCTTATATTAATTTCAATAAATCACATTTTATTTCTTGTTAAAGAAATTCAATTTCACTTATTTACTTACTTAAATAATTTTCCAAAAATTAAATAATAAAGAAAACTCAATTTCAATTATTTACGAAGTAAATTCACTTATTCATAAGTTCAATTTTTCTTATTAAATAATTCAACCTTATTTAATTATTAAATAATTCAAAACTTAATTATTAAATAATTCAAAACCTAATTATTAAATAATTTCAAAGTTTAATAATTTCAACTTAATTATAATTTCAAACTTAATTATTAAATCATTTCAAAGTTTAATAATTTCAAACTTAATTCAATCATTTCTCAAATTAAACAACATTCTTTCATCAATTACATTGTTAATATTTTGTTTCAGATTATTAAATATTAACATTTTCCTTTCATTAAAATTCAAATTTCAACTTCATTTCAAAACCATATTATTTATTCAATTAAGATCTTCATTTTATTTTTAAATCAAATTATTGACCAATCGGGTTTTTATTTAATTTTCTATCCTAGGTCAAAGTTCAATTTGGGTATTTATCATTTCAACCCGATTCCAATTCAATTCAAAAATCAAAGCATAGCAAAGGGAACTTGCAGTGTGATAACTGGGATGGTGTCAAAGTAAATAAACAAGCAATAACAATCAAACAAAACAATCCAATAATCAATTCAAATAATCCCGAAATAACCGTATTAATTCGCATTGTTATTTGTACGAATTAATATAATTATTTCTAGAATCTACACTATCATTTCATGTAGATTATAGATTATTACATTACGGTTTTCACTTGTCATCTATTTACAATTTCATACATCATCAATTTAACAACATACATTTAAATGGTTCAAGGTGTAGTTAAACAATCCTACGTGTCAATAAATTTAACAGTTTAAAGAGGTCATATTATACAAATGTCAGTTAATCAAATTTAACATTTAACTATCCTATATCAAGTTCAATTTCATACTGTTTATCATTTTGTGACGCCCCACCTCTATGCTCATAATAACAAAGAGTATTAAAAGAAATACTGTCTATTATTACGAAGAATAAGGCTGGATAGGAGCGACCATCCGTAATTGGCCTTACACTAATATTGGTTATCTCGGTAGGAGTGGTATATACTTTTTATTTTTCATCTATTATTTATTTGCTCCCATCGACATATCCAATTATCAGTATAAAACAAACTACGATAGTTCATAATAGTTTAGGACATTAGATATAACAATAACACAGATAATATAAATGCGGAACACAGATAAAACAAAAGTCTCATATATATATAACTGATGTCAGTTAATACATAGTTGACATAATACATATGATACAACTACAACTGTCGACTCTAGAAGTTATATATACAAGTACATTATCGACTAATATACATGAATACATATCGTTCTACACAATGACACGACTACTACAAAATGACATTGACAACTTCAGACGATGTGAAAAGTCTTCATATCCTGAACAGCAACTCAAAGAAAGAAATCTACAACCTGAAATAACTCGGGTCTGACCCGAGTATTACATTCAAAAGAAAATAATACACGGGTCAGTCTAATTCAAACTCAGTTATTAATGCACAAAAGCAGTAATACTCAAACATCAAATAGACGTCAGTCACAGAAATCTCATATATCCAACTCTCGATACGAGAATTGGATAACGGCATATATAACACTAAACAGTGTCAAAACGACATATCAACAGTCCAAATCAGAATACAACCCCAAAACATTGAAATTAACCAACGAAACAATTCAACAAATCGAAACATCAATTTAAAACTGTCAAATCTGATAGGGCTGCAGTACACGCACGCGTGTACTGCCTCGCCACTATCATACGAAATGCATAAAAGATCAACGGAAATTCACGAAACGCGCATAAGGTCAAACCCATAGAAAGTCGGGTTCAACTCAAATGCAATTCAAATAAATGGTCAAGACATAAAATTAAATCTCGGCCCAAGTTCAAATCAATCAACAGAAAACAGTGGCTGCACAGAGACAGCAGGGTACAACATGCCTCAAAGTATCGGTCGATACTAACAAGCATGCGTGGTCAGGGAAACCCAAATACTACTTGAAACAGGTATGTAACTGTCCCAAATGGTCAAGACAGCTACAATGAATAATCAAACTCGCGAAATACTTCAACTACAAGTGAACAGTAAGATGGCCAGTGTGAAGACCACACAAAGTGATCAAACTCAAATGCACAAGGCAGTGGAGTGCACAAATGAAAACAAAGCACAGTGATGTACAAATGAAACACAGTGCAGCAACTAAAGAGATGGACTGCAACTGCAACAACCAGGTCTCAAATACTCTCAGATGTCAACATGATCAAGTTAAAAGGAACAACGCAATCAGGTCTTACAGTTGACAATGCAACTGACTACTCATGATCATGTGAACAGAATCCAACCATACAGGATGAACAACTACTATAGTGATAGGATGAATATCTACAACAAGGTCTCAATAAGCACAAATGCAACCGCAACATCTACAGAGATGTACAAGTGCAACTGCACCACTTCAAGCAGTAAGCAACAAGTTAAGACCATCACAAAATGGTCACTGTGTCATGTAAAAGCAACTTCAAGCAATAAGTCAAAGTGAATATATAACCAATTAACCATTCATGACTACAAAAATAGAAGCATGGATTTAAGCATGAAACAGTGGCAGGGATCACGTGCAGATATGTTTAAAAGAGTGTAACATGATCAGCACCAAGACTATAATCATGCAACACTTCAATGATCAGCTTATGACAGGCCAACTAGAGAACAACCTCATACGACATGCAGTGACCACAAATGTATAGCCACAACTAGGAAGAACTAATCCAAACGTAAATCAAGCTAAACTGCACATGAAAACAAACAAGTGCAGTGCAACCCAATGCAAAAATACCAGACTCGATTGTATCAAATACAATCATCGAAACCAACGCACCAGGCTACACTAATGATCAAACGAAATGAAAGGCTTACCCACACCAATAGACAATGCAGACGACCGGGGTGAGATCAGTTACACGAAGAGCAGGAACTCAATAAGCATGAAAACGAATTATCACTCAAGTCAGAGTATAAAACTTCCCGACTTTCACAAAATCAAAGTTTGACATACAGGTCAAAAGAAGTAAACAGACCACCAATGTGCAATTAAGACTTCAAGAAACAAAACAGAAAATTGAAATTAACCATGAACAATTGCAAATCATGGAACAATTTAAAATCAATAACCAAGAGAATTGAACAGTTCATATTTTCACCAAATCAAAGTCAAGCCCGAAGTCACCAGACACTCACACAACCAAACTGTGAAACCCAAAATCACGAAATTATACGATTCGAACAAAGTCTAAGTAAACAAAATGGGAACAAGGCAGAAATCTAACTAGGTTTTAAATTAGATGTGAGTGATTAGATATCACTCACCTTTTTCGACGAGGCAGTGAAGCTAAAACCCTAGCATTCGAACGAAGACGAGCACGGCCAATCAGAAGGAGATGCGATACCGATCGACGCGAGAAGGTGGAGCTACGGCCAGCAGCGACTTCGAATCTAAAGCCCTAATTCGCCAGGACGACTGCCATTGATTTATCTCGTTCCACTTTGGTTTTTTGGGGTTAGCAATAAAAAAAGAAGTGAAGGGAACGGTTTATAAGGTTATCACGGCAATCAAAAGAACAAAGGGCTAGCTTTCCTTTAAAGCCCAACAACATTTAACTCAACATCTTAAAGAATTTTACAGCCTAAAAAGTATTTCAATATGATTAAAACTGCTGATAGAAATTTGTTATCAATTTCAATCGTCTAGTGACGATAACAAACTTTTACAAAAAGGATTCCGACTCGATTAAAATCCACATTAGCAATTAACAACGATTTAATCGTCATTTAAAACTGACGCGAAAAACCGGGTTGTTACAGATTCCCCTCCTTAAAGAAATTGCGTCCACGCAATCATAGAGAATAAATGGGTAAAAGGTAACAACCAAAAGAGCATGGCAATGTCGAATGTATAAGCAAAGCAAGTGTCAGCGGGGAAGTATTAGATAAGAAATGTTAACTCCTTTATTTCAGCGACCTAAAACTCTACGACCTAAGGAAAAGCTGCGACCTAACAACGTTGCGACCTAAGGAAAAGCTGCGACCTAACAACGTTGCGACCTAAGGAAAAGCTGCGACCTAACAACGTTGCGACCTAAGGAAAAGCTGCGACCTAACTACTTAGCGATCTAACTGAGAAAGTCCACGACTTATCAAGATAAGAAGTTAGCGACCTAACTTCTTCGCGACCTAAGGTCCAGAAGGGTTCGCGACCTTAGGCTGCAGAAGACCTTGCGACCTAAGGAGGTAGGAAAGCTTCGCGACCTAAGATCCAGAAGGCCTTGCGACCTAAGGAGGCAGGAAAGCTTCGCGACCTAAGATCCAGAAGGCCTTGCGACCTTGCAGCAGAAAGGATTGCGACCTATGGAACTCAACGACCTAAGGTAGCTAGCGACCTAAAGGACTTAGCAACCTAAGGTAGTTAGCGACCTAGGGAACTTGACGACTTAAATAGGTTAGCGACCTAACTATTAAGGGAGGTTCAGCGACCTACGACCTAGAGCTCCCACAGCTATTCTGTAACTCGCGTGCGACCTATTACTTGATCAAATGAAGACAAGCACAGTAACTCCTGGAACCGCAAGGTGACAGCGACCTAGCTTAGGTCGTTCGCGACCTACGACCTAACTAAGGTCGTGCACGACCTAAGACTTAGGCAAATTTCCTGCCCAGAGATCAGCCTCTATAAATAGGACATCACTTCCCACTTGAAGGGGACTTTTGGCAATTCATTTCTAAAGCGCCGTTACTCTGTCGAACTCTCCAATCATTCAGCAAACAAGGATCCTTCAAGCATTCAAGACACTACAACAAACTTCGAGAGAAATTCCTAACATCCGACATGGATTCATCGAGTTTCATTGCCGAAGATTGAGCTAGTAGTCAAGATTGTTTCTTGTGATCGAGTTGTACTGTTTTCATAGGAGATTTGTATCAATTTGTAACCAGATTCAATAATAAAGAGATTCAAAGTGGATGTAGGCTAAATCTCAAGCCGAACCACTATAAATTGCTGTCTTTTACTGCATTTCTGCTATTTTCCTACTTGATTTCTGTTCCCGTTACACGGGTGGTGCTTTCACGATCTTATTACACACACCGAGTGTTATCGTTCATATTTTGACGTTAACATTTTGGTGCTTTCACTGAGAACCCAACTCAGGCTGCCACTCACCATTGCTTCTTAGAAGTTTGCTGAAAGAATTTCCCACAAAATCAGAAGTTTATCAGACATAATGGATCCCGGAAGGAAACGAAAGTCTGTCAGAACTGATGATGACCGTGATAATACAGCCACTTCTCTCTCTCCAAATCAAGCGGCTCCGAGCATCGGTGTTACGCGACAGGAGTTAGATGCTGCTGTATCCGGACTATACCAGCAGATTGAAACTCAGAATAACCTGATGATGGAAAGGCTGAATGCTCTATTTGGTACGAGTCAAAGACCAGTAAATAATGAGGGAAACTTTGCTAATGCTGATCCCAATTCCGAGGGAAGAAATATTCCTCACGGGGGATCAGGTGCTGCCGAAGGGGCACCCCTCCAGGCCGAAGGATCTAGGCCGTCACCAGTTCTTCATGAGCATCTACCTGGGCAAACTCCCGAAAAGATGGCTGAGGCCTACTCTGCAAAATCTCTGAACAATGAGGAATATCTCTCTGTTATGATCAAGCAAATAATGAAAGAGAGCATGCAAAGAGATGAAGACGAAAGCGAATGGGGATTCACACCAGGTAGAACTCCGTTTACCGAAAAGATTCTGAAAGCTGAATTTCCTAGAAAGTTTGTTCCCCCCACTATTCCTGCTTATCGGGGGACAAGTGATCCAAATCAGTTCTTGTATAAATACGACTGGCATATGACCGGCGCAAGGGCAACCGACGAGATAAAGTGCCGATATTTCCCAGTCTATTTAGAAGGAGTGGCGCTTCTCTGGTTTACGAAGCTTCCAGTCCGATCTGTAGATCAGTTTTCCGATCTCACCCGATAATTCAAAGAGCAATTCAGGCTATACGCTTCAAAGGCAAAGGATATAATGTCGCTGTCCAGTCTTGAACAGAATCCGGGAGAGCCTATTAAGTCATTCTTGAACCGCTTCAACTTAGCTCTGGCAGAAGTCGATAATGTAGAGCCACGAATGATCTTGACCTATTTGATGCGTGCTATTGACAAATCGAGCGAATTTGGAAAATGGCTAAAAATGAAGGAACCAAATTCGCTAGAGAAATTCTACAAAAAGGCTGACGAATTTATACGCTTAGAGAATCTTTCCGCACCAGCTAAAGTTGTGACAACGGTGGCGGAGAATAATGTTACTACTCAAAGCAAGAAAGGACCGGTAGATCAGAAAAGGGAAAGTAATGGTGGAAAAAGGCAAAAAGACTTCAAAAAACCCCGTTTCCTTAAACCATCAGACTTTACTCCTCTGACCGATACCCCGGAAAATATCTTCATCGCCACTAAAGATGCTGTTGAATTTCCAAAACCACCGGCCGTGAAAGTTGGGAAGAACGCTGTTCAAAGCGGAAGATTTTGCAAGTTTCACAACCAACCAGGGCATGATACCAATGAGTGCCGTCATTTGAAAAGTCTGATTGAAGAATTGCTAAGAGAGAATAAGTTGCAGCAATACGTCAAGAGGAATAGAAAGGACCCATCTTCGTCCAACCAAGGGCAGTTACCTCCAACTAATTCATCTGATTCAGGAGAAAGGCCTGCTGGAAATGAAAGACCTGTTATTAATGTAATCACAGGGGGACCTCACCCGGCTGGCAGAAGTTGGGGTGAAATGGAAAGGTATGCAAAAGCTTTGAAGTATGCACCAACCGAAGAAAGTGTCTTAATCCTGGAAGATGCTTCACCTCTAAAGCAACAAAAAACTTTCCATGATGATATTATGTTCAGAGCCAGGGATTCTGTTAATGTGGAAGCTCCTACTGAGGACCCTATGGTTGTCTCTGTCGGTATTGGGCCGGCTATTGTCAGAAGAGTGTTAGTTGATAGTGGTGCCTCATGCAACATCCTCTTTAAAAGGACATTTGACCAAATGAAAATTCCGATGACTGATGTACATGCTTCTTCACACAAGATCGCCGGATTTACAGGAGAGCTGAAATAGCCGATTGGAACAGTGGACTTGTTTGTTGAAATGGGCGAAGGACCCAAGAAATTGGTTCGGAAGCAAACTTTTGTAATTGTGGATGGATTCTCCGCCTATAACGCTTTCTTGGGCCGGCCTATTCTTGCTGCTTTCAGGGCCGTCCTCGCTCCTTGGTGCTTAACAATGAAATTCCCTACTGATAATGGGATTGCTGTTATTAAAGGAGATCAAAACGCAGGACCGGAATGTTATCTTGTGGAACTTCGAGAGGCCAGGAGAAAAGAAATGGGGAAAGATGCGGCAGCTCCGCTCCGCATCAAGGAACCGACCCTGTAGCAACTACGGAGCGGCCCCTGTACTGGTGAACACAGCAATGCAAGAAAAGAAATGGATCCCAGGAAAGCCAGTACAGGGGAAAATAGAGTGGTACCCGTGGAGGTAACGGTACCAATATCCGTAGACCCGAAAGATCCAAATAAAGTACTCAATGTGGGTTCACAGTTGAGTATAACAGTTCAAAACACACTGATATCATTCTTAAAAGCCAATCTAGATGTGTTCGCCTGGTGTCATGCTGATATGTGCGGAATCTCTCCAACAATTGCTGTCCACACCCTGAATGTCGATCCGAAATTCACACCAGTAAAACAGAAAAGAAGAACTCAAGGTCCAGAAAGGTCAGCAGCTTTAAAGGAAGAGGTAGATCGTCTCTTAGAGAATAATTTCATCAAAGAATCCACTTATCCAAATTGGGTTTCAAATCCAGTACTGGTTAAGAAGGCAAATGGAAAGTGGAGAGTGTGCATTGATTTCTCTGATCTGAACAAAGCTTTCCCCAAAGACTGCTTCCCGTTGCCTAGAATCGATCAACTAGTAGATGGGACAGCTGGACATGAGTTGTTATCTTTTATGGATGCCTATTCTGGATACAATCAGATTATGATGAATGAACCAGATCAGGAGGACACAAGCTTTATTACAGATGTGGGACTCTACTGTTACAAAGTCATGCCATTCGGTTTAAAGAATGCTGGAGCAACATACCAAAGACTTGTCAACGCTATGTTCAGGCCTCAGATTGGCAAAACGATGGAAGTCTATGTTGATGATATGTTAGTAAAGTCAAAGAAAGCAGTAAACCACATGGACCACCTGGCAGAAATGTTCTCAATTCTTCGGAAGTACAGAATGAAGCTCAATCCATTGAAATGTTCATTCGGAGTAGAGTCTGGAAAATTCCTGGGTTTCATCGTAAGCGCTAGGGGCATCGAGGCCAATCCTGCTCAAATCACAGCTCTAAGAGAGGTTAAAGCCCCTAGAACAAAGAAAGAACTGCAAAGTCTTAATGGAAAGGTTGCCGCTCTTAGTCGCTTCATTTCCAAGGCCACAGATAAATGCATTCCCTTCTTTGATGCTCTAAAGAAAGGGAAGAAAAATTTCGAATGGACTCCTGAATGTCAGAATGCTTTCGATCAACTGATTCATCATATGAGAACTCCTCCGGTCCTTTCCAAGCCAAGTGATGGTGAAGACCTCTTCATCTATCTGGCAATTTCATCCCATGCTTTAAGTGCAGCACTCGTACGAGAAGATATGAAAATACAACGTCCGGTTTACTATATCAGCAAACGATTCGCTGGGGCTGAAATGAATTATTCAAAGATAGAAAAACTTGCTTATTGTCTGCTAATCGCTTCCAGGAAGTTGAGACCCTATTTTCAATCTCATCCTATCAAGGTCCTGACTGATCAGCCTTTGAAGCAAGTCCTGTATCGTCCTGAAACTTCGGGTCGTCTCTTAAAGTGGAACATAGAACTCAGCCAATATGACATCACTTACCATCCCCGAAGAGCAATTAACGGACAAGCTTTAGCAGATTTCATTGCAGAATCCACTGACAAAGGTGACAGTAAGGAAGAAACCACTGACTGCATTCCGATACAATGGAAGTTGTATGTTGATGGCTCGAGAAATGATTATTGTTCTGGGGCAGGAGTTGTGCTCGAAACTCCCGAAGGACGATCACTATGTTATGCATTGAGACTGGAATTTCCTTCAACAAACAATGAAGCAGAATATGAAGCCCTTATTGCCGGATTGAAAATCGCCAAGGAATTGAATATCAAAGTGATACAGATTTTCAGTGATTCTCAGCTTATTGTCTGCCAGGTGAAGAAGGAATTTCAAGCCAAGGGAGGGAATTTGCCTGCATATTTGACAAAAACTACCGAACTCCTCAGTGATTTAGATCACTACTCAATAAGCCACATACCCCGAGAAGAAAATTTGAAGGCGGATTCTTTAGCAAAGTATTCAAGTTCCGGAGAAGCTCAATTACTAGGATTAGTTCCTGTAGAAATTCTGTCAGCTCCAAGCATTGACGAAATGGATGTTGATTGGATTATGACTACGTCTCAAGAGCATGAATCATGGATGACTCCAATCAAAGAATACTTACTCAGTGGTTCCCTGCCAGAGAATTCTAAGGAACGTCGAAAATTATTAAGAAAAGCATCGAGGTATATAATTCAAGATGGCCGATTATACAGGCGAGGATTTTCAACCCCACTACTCCGATGTGTAACTAAGGAAGAAGCCAAGATAATCTTGACAGAGGTGCACGGAGGAGAATGCGGAGACCATTCAGGTGGTCAAACACTTGCGAAGAAAATTCTCCGATATGGATACTTCTGGCCAGACATCAATCGAGATGCTGCAACTTTTTCCAGGAAATGTGACAGATGCCAACGATTTGCAAAAATCCCAAGAGCACCCTCCACTGAACTCACACAAATGGTCAGTCCATGGCCATTTGCCATTTGGGGGATAGACCTAATTGGACCATTACCGATCGCCAAATCAGGAATTAAATATGCTATTGTTGCCGTTGATTATTTCACCAAGTGGGCTGAAGCTGAACCTTTGGCCACCATCACTTCTAAAAAGATGATAAATTTTGTAACGAAGAATATCATTTGCAGATATGGTGTGCCGCAGAAGATAATCACCGACAATGGCACTCAATTTGAAAGTGAAGAATTCCAGGATTTTTGCAAACAGTTCAGAATTCGAAAAAGCTTCTCAGCAGTGGCTCATCCGCAGGCAAATGGGCAAGTGGAAGCAGTTAACAAGATCATCAAGTCAACTATCAAAAAGCAACTTGAAAAAGCAAAAGGTGGTTGGGTTGATAAGCTTCCATTAGCACTATGGGCGTACAAAACGACTCACAAAACTGCGACTGGGCACACTCCATTTTCACTGGCATACGGATCTGAGGCAATGATTCCAGTAGAAGTAGAGGTTCCTTCACAAAGAAGAGTTCATTTCAATGAAATCGAAAATGAAAAACTGCAACTTGAAGCGCTTGATTTTCTTGATGAGAAAAGAGAGGAAGCTAGGCTCAGAGTTTCAGCTCATCAGCAGAGAATAGCCAGGTATTTCAATTCCAAAGTTCGCCAACGCAGCTTTGAAGTCGGAGACTTGGTTTTGAAAAGGATCATGACAGCAACTGGTGTGTTTGGGCCAAACTGGGAAGGACCATATGTCATTGGCACTAAACTTCTCGATGGCACTTTCAAACTCATAACTGTTGAAGGAGATCCGATTCCAAGGGCCTGGAACAGCAACCATTTGCGTCCTTACTTTACCTGAAAAGAGCTCAGCTCAAAATTGTAAAATGATGATGAATGTATCAGTTGTATTGTGAAACATTGTAAATCAGTGTAAATGAATGAAAGCTATAAAGTGGACGTAGGCCCGATTTTTGGCCGAACCACTATAAATCTTGTGTTCTTTACTATTTCATGATGCCTGTTTTATTTTGATATGTAAATACTTTAAATGTATCGCTAAAATATCAATTCAAAATTGCAGGACATTATAACAAGGCTTGCTCATCACAAAGCTAAGCAACTTCCATAAATCAGCTATTACACGAAAACCAAGCCACAAAAATTTTGTCCAAATTCAAATCCCAAGCAAGGAAAACTTCACATAAAAAGTTGGCGACTCCACTGTGACAAACCTTTGTTCACTAGTTGAGATTGTCGTTATGAATAGACATCCAACTAGATAACTTGCGTTTGTCTCGTGAAGTCATTCAACAGTGAAGTCCACTTCTTCGGATAAAGCAATTTACTTGTAAGAGGGAAAGAAGAAGATGTGCTTGGGAACGATAATAAAAGAGCGCTAACAGGCAGATGATGAGGGAAAGTTGCCAAGAAACAAAGGAGCAGACAATGGGAGGTATGCATCTCAACAGGAAGGCCAGAAGATCCACTAAAGGGACGCCTTCCCAAGCGGAAGTAACAGGACCCTCGCTAACTGGTCGTGATGCATCCGATCAGATAGCTTACGTCCGTCCCGTGGATCCACTCGCCCCTGAGACGCAACCTACCCGGCACACCAACCAACCAAAGCCCTCTAACGAGGCACACCAATAAATGGGAGTGCTTTCCTCAACCAAAAAGATCGGTGGGACCACCGAAGGGGCATCTTGTTAATTGATTGCGGTCGTTTGTACAAACAAACATCCAATCAAGCAACTCACGCCTGCCCCGCGAACCCATCCGACCATGAGAAAGTAACTCCCAGGCACTCAAAAGCCCTCTTCGGAGGCACAAGCCCTCTTCGGAGGCACATGACCTCTTCGGAGGCAAAAGCCCTTTCCCAAGGCACCACAAGCCCTCTTCGGAGGCACATGACCTCTTCGGAGGCAAAAGCCCTTTCCCAAGGCACCACAAGCCCTCCTCGGAGGCACAAGCCCTTTTCAAAGGCACAAGACCTCTTCGAAGGCACAACTCTTTAAGAGGAGCCCTCTCCGGAGGCATGTCCCAGAATAAAATGCTTGAACAAAAAGCATCGTCCAGAAGCACAGTTCAACTCTCAAAGGAAGGACTAACTTGTTCATCTAGAAAAGTTCCTCCTAAAAAAAAAGGTTGAAAAATGCTACAAAATTCTTTCGGAAAAGCTTATTTCACTTCATAAGGAAATTCACTTCTTAATAAATAAAAGTGATTATCCCCGAAAGTTGAAGCGTTCTTCGGAAAGAAAAAGTAAAAATTCTTCTAAAGACTGGATATACTCTATTAAGAGCAGAATAATTCTCCCCTTAAAAGCGGAATAATTGTCCTCTGAAGTAAGAGTATTAGTCTTAAAAAAAAAACTAGGAATATTGCAATGCACTTACGGCATGGGGGCAATACTGTACAATTAAATTATATTAATAAAAGCAACATGCCACAAGTTCGTTGCAATACCACGGAAAACAGATGTGGAATAAATGCATTCTCAAACGCAGACAAAAAGTTTGCACAAGTAAGAAGAATCGTTTGTTCTACACTTAAAATAAAAGATAGATCATTCTCACATACACAAGAGTTTGTACAAGTAAAATAATTGTTTTATTTAGTACTATGAAAATTCTTTACATGTGCAGATATCTCAAAAAGCAAAAGCGAGGACCGGTACCCGCACAATCCCCGGTCAATACATGCAAAGAGCAAAAATAATAAGTAGAAAATCCAGCTTGATTATTCCTTCTTCTCACCACCCTTGGAACTCTTTCCCAGCCTGATGATTAGCTTTTGAAGTCGTTGTGAGCGGGCAGGGGCAGAAGGAGAAAGCGGTATAGCCGGATCAACTACTGCTTCCTCTTCAGTGGAAGTCTTCTTCTTTTTCCTTACAGCATGCTTCCCCTTCCTCTTTGAAGAAGACTCACTCCCCGGAGTAGTCAGCAATGTTGAAAGCTTTGTATCGTCGTCAAGAGACCGCTCCGGGGTCTTCTCGATGTCTTCAAAATCCTCCGCCTTCTGTTCCTGAGAAGCAGCCGGATCATCCAAGCCTTGAAGAGCTTCGATTTTCTCTGCCTGTGATCCTGGTTAGGAAGCAGAGGGAGGAGTAATTTGGGAAGACAGAGGAACGGCAATCGAAGGAGTGAAAGCTTGTGTAGTGCTTGGTGCCTCCGATGTAGAAGAAAAGAAGTTAAAATCAGCATCCCCCGAAAATAAAGAAGGCATCGGTTCATCAAAGTTTAAGTAACAAGTAAGAAGGTCATCGAATTCGGCTAAGTCAAATGACTGGTTCATTAGACCCGAGATGACACCAAGAGTACCTGGAGGAGTTGGCTTTACAAGATCCACCTCGAACTTCTCGGCTTCAATATCATCCAGTGCCTCATCTTCAGTAGGAGTAGTTGTAGTCTCCTGGGCAACTTTAGCTAAATGTAAAGAATGAGGGCTGGAATCTATAATATTAACGTCGGCTGAAGTGGAAGTTTGAACGGGGGCAGTTAAAGGAGCTTCTTCTTTTGGAGGCTCTTCTCCCGCTGTTTCAGCTCGTACTTTGGCAAGTAGCTCCTTCCCCTTAACAAGAGCGGCGCGATCCTCATCATTGAGATAGCACTCCTCAAGTTCCAGCTCATTATAGCCAGCCCCGCCAAGCATATCCATCGCGACTTCCCACACTTCAGCCAATGTAATTTCATAATCGGGACCAAGAAAAGAGAGGCTCCCACGACCCAGAACGCTGTGTAAATAAAAGTCAAATAAGGTAGAGCTGACGTCTGCTTTTGTCGCCTCATGTGATTGCTCAGCCGCTTCCTTTTCGGCAACGGCAGCAACCTGGCCAGTGGTAGCCTCATCACGTTCTGCCTCAACTTTAGCAAGTCGAGACTTTAGTAACTCAATCTCTACGTTCTGAGAGGTGACCTTTTCCCGCAAATCGGTGTTTTCTGTGCGGTATTTCTCAGTAATATGCTGTTCAGCGGCAAGCTTCATTTCAACATCTCTCTGTGCAGCATGGGCATCCCGCACTTGTTTTTGAAAGACCTCTTCTTTTTGGATATGAGATGCAGAAGAAGAGGCAAGATCTTCCTTAAGTTTTTTAACCTCGGACTCAAGTTTTGCATAACCATCAGCAATATTTGTCATCTCGAGATTATGCTGTTTGCAAACTTTGTCCTACTCCGCCTTGTCGTTTTCCATAGTCAGCATTGCCTCAAGGTTTGCACGATTAACCCTTTGGAGTTCATCGACCAGCTTCTGCCACTGCGACATCCTCTCGATATTAAGCCTGACTGCGTCAAGACTGCTAAGCATGTCTGATTTATCAATCGGAACTATGTCCAAGTCAAAGCGTACCCCTTTTAGGCACCAATTCGGGAAACGACTCTGAAGTGTTGGGGGGCCGTCCTTGACTTGATATTGCGGTCTGTTAATGATAGTCTGAATGTCAGATTTCTTCAGAGGAGGAGAGCTAGCCAGAATATCAGAAGGAATGGGAGCGTCAGTCTTTTCAGAAATTTCAGACGTGTCAATCGGTTTGGATCGTTTGCTCGGTTCATCGGCAATCTGAGTTTTTCCCTTATCATCGTAAGACTTCCGCTTATGAGAGTAGTCACTCCTGTGCGAAGAGTCGTATCGCTCGGCATCTTTCCTTCTTTGCCACTGATCGTAATCCCGCTTCTCCTGGGCTTTCCTTCGAGCCCTCTCTTCATCTGTTTCTTTTGGAGTATCAAGGTACTTCCTAAAGTCATAGGTGCCGCGGCCTCCACGGTACTTGAATGAGTCATAATATGAACCTGTACGTCCCATTGGAGAACCTGAAAGCAAAAAAGAAGTAAAGTTTAGAAATTTCCAAGAAAAAGAGGATAAATGTTTATAAGTGCTGGAAAATCCTAAGTGTGTGTGGCGTGCAAGCTACATGCGTCAAACTACAGACCACGCTTTAGTGTGGAAACAGAGACGACTGGCGTAGTAGGCGTCTGGGTTTGTTTAAAGGTGGAAGTCGCCTCGACAACGGGAGAAGTTGCTTTTGGATTGTTATCCCCAAAAAGCTCTTGAGAAGTTATCATGATATCACTCAAGCCATCAAAGGCGTCATCTAGGAGTTCAGCAGACGTCTCTTTTTCAACCTCTGTATCAATGGATTTCTCAGGAACTTGAGGATTCTCTTCCTCTTCAGTAATTGGGGTAAGCGCCGACTTGCTGACTAACCCTGCGACATCGATGGATGCGGAACATTTTACCAAGGCAGCCTCCATGACGGGTGCTTCTGATGCAGTTTCTTCTACAGAAGCTGGGGCATTCGAGGCCTCTGCTTGGGAATCTGAAGCAATTAACGTTTCCGCCTCAGAACTAGAAACTTCATGAATCTGAGTCGATCTAGAAGAATGTAAAAGGCCAAACTGGTGCATAAATTCATCTTTCAACAAGAATTTGGCACTCCTCTCTTCAGCGTCAACAGCACTCAAAGTATCTAAAATCGACTTACGGCTGGTATCTCGAAGAAGAGAGGGAAGTGCTGCACGAAGAAAGAATGGAATTAAGCATTTGATGGTTCGAATTATGAGAAATTTAGAAAAATAATGTAATATCCCGGAAATTTTGACAATATCAATTTAATAATCTGTTGAATAATTAAATTGATATGGATAATCTTTGATAATAAAATTTGAATTTAATTTAATAATCTGATTAAATTAGTATTAATTGGTAATTTTATCTTTTAAAATCTAATAAGATATTTTCTATTTGAATATATATATTTATTTATATATATTGTAAATAGAAGCTTTGGTAAATTGGAAATTTAGATTTAGTTTAATCTGGACTTTTTAAAGTTATTTAAATAAATAACATTTTAGTTTTAAATATACTTTAGATAAATCTTTTAATTGGTTAAGATATATTTTTAACTTAAGTTTAAATAAATAAGATTTACAAAATGGTTTGTTTTATTTTTTTTAAAATATTTCTTGATAATATAATCTCTTGTTTAAATTATAAAATATGTTAATTTCAAATAATAAGTATAATGTATTATTTTTAATATGTATGAATTTTAAATGCTAAAAGAAATTGTTATTTTAATAAATAGTATGTAAATATATATAAGTTAACTTTTAAATTGAATCTTATAATTTAATTTAATTTGAACTTGAATTTAAGCTTTGAAATTCAAAAGATGGATATTTTGAAATATTTGGTTTTAAAAATATTTGTTTAAGCTTTTATTTATATATATAATTGGTTTTATTTTATTTTCTTTTAAAGTAATTCTTATATGTATTTAGATAAGTATTTATAAAAGCTTTTTATTAATAGCTAAAGTAAATATAAAATACTTAAAAGACAAGTGTAAGCATATAAAAACTTCATTTAACATGTGTTAAGTTAATAAACAAGGGTTTGACAAATGTCAAGTTTTAATTTTAATTTCTTTTATTTTTATAAATCATTTCAGCTCTTATAAATACATGTTCTTTCTTTCCTTCAATTCTTTTCTATCATTTTCTTCAAACCTAAAGCTAAGAAAAATAAATCTGAAATTCAACAACTCCTCTAAAACCAGAAAACATGATTCTGGACAAAAACATCAACCTGTAATTCATTTTCAACTTCAAAAAAAATCCCTGTAACCATTAGAAAGATCAAAAATCAAAGCTTGTAGACTATTTTCTTCAAACCTGAGAATAACAAGTCTGCAAGCATTTTCTCCAACTTAAATCAAAACTGTCTCATCTCTTCATCAAGTCTCAGCAACATGCATTCCAGTTTTTAAAGAAGCAATAGCATTTCAGTTTTCAAATCGAAGACAAATTCAAGTTCTCGAGTTTTTACAAATTCCAGCAACTCCAGTTTAAAGTTTGAAGCTGTTTTCAAAAACAAAGTTGCTCTGTTCTTCTTTAAAAAGGTGAGTAAACTTAGATTTAAAAACAGTTAAATTTGGGTTTATGTGGTAAAATGTTTAAAGTAAAATTGTCATTTATGTTTGAAATATGTATGCATGTTTATCTTAAATTTGAATATATGTGTACTTGAATATGGAGAACCCTGTGTGCATGTATATGTTTGTATCCTCTCTGTTTAAGTTACAGAGTTAAATTTAAAGCAAAATTTCTAATCCCCTCATCTAATCTTTTATAGAGATTAGTATTCAACAAATTAAGTTTGGTTTGCATGGATGATTTTACCTGAATTATAGTTGAATTACATTATATATTGTATACATGGTTGTGTATATGTATGCTTGTCACTGTTGTGTTCACAGGCCCATGAATAACACATAAAAATTCATATCTGCCTATACAGAAAAATTCAAGCTTTGATCTTTAAAAAGAAAATGATTATAACATTATAATTTCATTTTTAAAAATAGTTCCAAGAAGAAATATTTAGAATTTTTTTTAGAAAATAGAATGTTACAGAGAAATCTATTTATAACAGAAAAATCGATTGTTTTAATTTCGTGATTTGATTTCATAATGTGATTTGTATTGGCAAATTATGAATTTAGGTAAAGAAATCATGATTTTTAAGTAAATAGTTGGAGAGATATCTCGAGATGAACGGGAAATGTATTTTCATCAATTTCCGTTGATCAACGATGATTGGGAAGTCGTGATTGTTCGTGGTGAAAGCTGGCATGTTGGAGATTACAGGAAAAATAAGGATTTGATTTATCGATGGACGTGGCGACTCAGCGACGACGAACTAGGGTTTAATGTCAGGATTTGAACGTCGAGAGATGTGAGGCTAATTCGTGGTCATCGATGCATCGAGTGGAACGAGACCTAGGGGAATTGAAGCAGGGGAGGTTGACGAAGCTTCAATTGTGGTTGCGTGGCGTCAGGTGGTTGAGATGGTCGGAGCGAGGCGTTTTTAGGTGATCGGTATTGTTCCAGTTTTTCGAACGATGGGTTCGATTTCGTTTCGATGGTGATATCGGTGGTCTGGGTGGCCAGGTGAGTCAGGGGGATGGTTGTCGACTTGGCGAAGGCGTCGATGTTGGTCTGAGCACTGGCGAACTTGCGTGCACGTGCACGTGTGCACGTTGTATATCTGGAAGAGATAGTATAGTTTGGGGAAGAAGAAGAAATGCTCGGTCGAGTTCGAGTTTTTCGTGGGTTTTCTCGAAGCAGTGGGAGGAGTGGAATACTCGAGTTGAGCTCGGGAATCTGGAGTGTAGAACTCGTGTAGTTTGAAATGTTTAGCTATTAACAGTTTAGTTGTTATAGTTTTAAAAAAATTTAAAAATTTTAACTAAGTTTTTGAAATAAAAGAAAAGGAGAAACTCGAGTAGATCTCGCGTGAAGATCGGGTTGGACCCAAAGCAAGTTATAAACAGTTTTTAAAAAAGTTTTATAAAAAGCAAGTTTAAATTTTAAATTGAATCTAGTTTGAACTTTTATAATTGTTTAAAATAATTTGATTGAAGGAAGTTATAATTTGTTAACTTTAATTTGTTAAGTTAAATGTTTATTTATTTTATTTTAAAAACTTAACTAAGTAAATTAATTAATGATAAATGTTAAAAATTTATATGATAATGATAATTGGGTAATTATAAAGGTAATTAAGAATTAATTACTTAGATAATTAATTAAGGAAAATTAATAGGATTAATTAAGGATAATTAATGTGATAAATTAAGGTTAATTAATTAATAAATGTGATTAATTAAGGTGAAATTAATTAATGTGATTAATTAATGGAGGTGATTAATAAAGGATAATTACTTAGTATAAGTAATTAGTGGTTAATTAATGAATAAAGGATAATTATTTAATGAAGTAATTAGAGTTAATTAATGGAAGTAATTAAGGAATTAATTACTCAATGTAATTAATTAAGTTTAAATGAAATTTGTTTAAGTTAATTAATTAAGTTTAATTAATTTAAACACTTGATGATATGATAAATAATTACTTAATGTAATTAATGGAGTATAATTCTTTAGTAAAATAATTAATGATAATTACTGGAAGTAATTAAGGAAAGATGATTTAAGGATGAAAGAAATTGGGATTAAATTACTTTGAAATTAATCAAGGGATTAATTAAAGATAATTAATTAAGGAATAATTAATTTATAAAATGAAGTAATTAAGGGAAGTTAATTACTGAATGAGATTAATCAAAGGTGATAAATAAATGTGACTAATTAAAGATTTATTTATTAAATGTAATTAATTTAAATGGAGTAATTAATTAAAGAAGAAATTAAGAAATCATTAATTAAATATAGTTAATGATGTAATTAAAAGGTGATTAATTAAGACTAATTAATCAAATAATAAGTAATTAAAAAGTAATTAATTAATGTAATTAATTAAGAATTAATGTAATTAATTATAGTTAATTAATTAATGAAATAATTAAAGGTTAATTACTATATTTGATTAAGGATAATTAATTTGTGAAATTAATTTAAGGCTAATTACTTGAATGTAATTAAAAGATAATAAATCAAGGATGATTAATTGAAATGAATAATTAGAGGATAATTAATTAATTATTTTATAATTAATTAATAGTTAAGTAAGCAGGATTTATAGAATGAAGTAATTAATTTAATTTATTTTAAATTAATTAGAGATGATATAAATCATTACTTATGGATGGTTAAATAATATTGAATGCTTTGCATTGTTTGATATCTCTTATGAGATATGTGTTGATCTGTGATATGGATGTTTGGTTGGATTGAAATGATAATATGAATTATCTGTTTGGATGATAATATGGATTATCTATTGTAAATTATCTATCTGTGTGTAGTATAGATAAGAATTGAATTGTTTTAACCTTAAAACAACTTGGCCTTAAAAGATACGTTTTGGATTTCGATGAGACCGGGATCGGGTTTCCGTATACCGGATTTCCAGGTCTGGAGACCCGAATACCACATCGATCCAAATTTACGATAGGTCGTGAATCAAGTGAAGATGAAGATTCAGAGTGCAAGGGTTATTGTCGTTAACTCTGAGGGTGATTCCAAAACGAGTGTAACGAGATAATGCCTTCGGTTTCGTTCGAACCCGGAACGAACTTATATGGATTGAATGCTTTCAGCACATCGTCAGGTGGACGATGAGCATTCTAAGATAGATGTGTTCTATTTAAAGGTAATCGTGACCTCAAGCCTCACAAACCGGGAATGGCTAAAACAGGGGAGGTGCAGCAAGGTTAGTGGGTAGCACCCAAGTAGGACAAGATTACCTCTGTCTAGAAGTCCCTTCTTATTTCGGCTTAGTGGTGCGGTTGCTGATCCCAACCGTGAGGTATCTTGTGCGGGAATTATCCAGTAAGGGATGTTCCGGCCTTGTGTTGTAGGGGATTGGGAGTGATCCTCGGTACGGTGATCTAGGCCACGTACTGTGACGGGCGGTACCCCAGTAGCCCTGCCATTGTATGGAATCCAAACTCCAATAAGTGCCGTACGTATTAGTTGTGCCCAACTATGTTGGAATGTGAGATGTAAGCATTTCAGCTATTTCTGTATTTTACTTGAAAACCCTAGACCCTATTATAATATAACTTGATTTCCTATCAAATGTTTTGGTTAGCGTAAGGTAAAAACTTTTCCATGTTTATGTGTGGGAAGTCTTACGTGATACCTTTGTTTTGAAAAGGTTTTGAAGTTAAACAATTTTAACCCGTTTACTCACACCAGACCCATGTCTGACCCAAGTTGTTTATTTCTGTTTTATAAACTCTTGGGTACTCAAATTTTTACGAGTAGCCAAGGGATTCAGGTTAGCCTTGACGAATTGTGGAGGAGCAATGGAGCAGGAGGCTTCGGCGTTGTAGATAGATAGTAGTTTCCGCTGTGTTGATCTTGTTTAGATCTTTGTTTTGTATTGAGTTGTAATAACTAGACAGATGTTTATAACTGTCTAGTATGTGATGTGTAATCTGTGTAACTCTGATAAGTGTTGTATATGATACTGTGTAATAATTTATGTTATTAATATAATTTATTCGTTCCGCTGTGAGTATTTGTGTTTGTTTCTTTTCTCTTCTTCTCTTTTCTACTTCTCACCCCTTTCTTTCTTATTAGCGATACGACTTTCTATGGAGAGAAAGTCGGGGTCGTTACAGTGGTATCAGAGCATAGGTTGAGCGAATGCCTAAGCTCTGGAGTGGTGTCTATCTTGAGAGCGCGTAATTGTTAGTTATATAAAAATGATTTTATATTGTGTTAATTGATCGGTTGAGTGGTATATGGATTCTGGTCAATACGAGTAGCTAACGTTATTGATAGGGATCTCTAAACACTTGAACCAGACCAACGGACACAATATTGTTTTAAAGAGGTAAATGAAATAATTTTACCCAGAAATAATTTCTATATAAAAAGTATCATTTTAAATATATATATATTTCTACCTATTTGTTGGGTTACCTGTTCGGGTTTTCCAATATAAGTTATAAAGGTAGATGGGGTAGTGGTGTGTGAAACACGACTACCAATGGTTGGAATTTAAATGTTGAGGTTGGAAGTGTATTTGTCGAGACTGTAGACCCAATACCGTCTCGAGTAAGCTTTGCTGTGGTGAAGGATTTCATCGATCTCCGAAGGAAACTGTAATGGTTCGGAGTTTATCTCTGAAGTTTGGATGAGTAGAATTGGATCTGTCGATGAGGCAGAAGCGAGTGATGGTACCTTGATACCTCAGGTAATAGTAGCTGTATGATGAGATACAGTGACGATGGATGTTCCCGAAGATGTTTTCTTTGGAACAAGATTAAGGAAGTGTGTATGTTTCGGTAGTGTGGCTGAGTTCAGCACAGTGTTTCTGTTGGTTTGAAGTCCGAGTTTCTCGAAGAGCTTTGGTTAGAAAGTCTTTGGCATTGTGGCAGCGTTGCAGCTCGGAGTATTCTTGGATTGGCAGGAAGTTTTTCTGGCTGAGCAGTTTTTCTGAAGTGGAGTTCAGAAGCAGCAGAGTATATCCATTTCTTAGATAAATTGGATAAATAAGTGTAAGCTGTTCTGATTGGTGAAGAGAGAACAGTCTGTTTGGAATTGGGATGGGTTGATCGCAAAAGTGACTTGCGATTGTCTAAATGTTCTCTTGGGTTATCAGAGTTTTCTGGATGTCTTCAGGGAAGTCAGAAGTTTGTCCACATCTGAAGGTTGAGTTTTCTTATCGACTGGATTCCAGGAGTGATACCGGTGGTTCAGTCTAGTGGAAGGATGTTTCCTAGAGATAGAGTTTGGTAAAGCAGCTCAAGTTTTGCTGGAGTATCTGAGTTTTATTTATGGATCAGTAAACCTTATTTCTGGAATGAGTTGTCCAGTCTGTGCTTGTGTTCTACCTCAGATCAGAGTTAAGCAGCGAAAGCAGTTTGGAGTGTATCTCTGGATGGAAGAAGTAAGTTTGGAATCTACTGATGTTGTGAAGTAGAGTTATGTTTGAATCTCGTCTGTGTTCTGATTTGGATAAGTAATTGGTCTACTTGGTTGAATTGTCAGTTTGGATAACTGGAATTCATTGTATTTTACGTATCTCTGAGGGAATACGTATTTGATCTATCTTTGGTTGTAGAATCAGCAGTTCTGGAAGTTGGGTAGTTGAGTCAGACTCGTCTGTAGTCTGATATTCTGTTTAGTTCTGTAGATCTAGATGAGTAGGAGATCTATAGCTTAGTAGTTTAGATTGTTTGTAGAGCGAGTATCCCGGTATATATATATATACTTGGGGAAACTCGAGAAATTTTAACTAGAATTTAGTCTAGATAGTTAGAATTTGATTGATTGGATGATTTGGTTGCTATGGTTGTTAGCATATGGATGATAGTATATGCTTGAGTTATAAATTTAAATCTTTAATAAGATTATTAAATCACCTTTGTTTAAATTTCGGGGACGAAATTATTTTAAGGGGGAAGGAATGTAATATCCCGGAAATTTTGACAATATCAATTTAATAATCTGTTGAATAATTAAATTGATATGGATAATCTTTGATAATAAAATTTGAATTTAATTTAATAATCTGATTAAATTAGTATTAATTGGTAATTTTATCTTTTAAAATCTAATAAGATATTTTCTATTTGAATATATATATTTATTTATATATATTGTAAATAGAAGCTTTGGTAAATTGGAAATTTAGATTTAGTTTAATCTGGACTTTTTAAAGTTATTTAAATAAATAACATTTTAGTTTTAAATATACTTTAGATAAATCTTTTAATTGGTTAAGATATATTTTTAACTTAAGTTTAAATAAATAAGATTTACAAAATGGTTTGTTTTATTTTTTTTAAAATATTTCTTGATAATATAATCTCTTGTTTAAATTATAAAATATGTTAATTTCAAATAATAAGTATAATGTATTATTTTTAATATGTATGAATTTTAAATGCTAAAAGAAATTGTTATTTTAATAAATAGTATGTAAATATATATAAGTTAACTTTTAAATTGAATCTTATAATTTAATTTAATTTGAACTTGAATTTAAGCTTTGAAATTCAAAAGATGGATATTTTGAAATATTTGGTTTTAAAAATATTTGTTTAAGCTTTTATTTATATATATAATTGGTTTTATTTTATTTTCTTTTAAAGTAATTCTTATATGTATTTAGATAAGTATTTATAAAAGCTTTTTATTAATAGCTAAAGTAAATATAAAATACTTAAAAGACAAGTGTAAGCATATAAAAACTTCATTTAACATGTGTTAAGTTAATAAACAAGGGTTTGACAAATGTCAAGTTTTAATTTTAATTTCTTTTATTTTTATAAATCATTTCAGCTCTTATAAATACATGTTCTTTCTTTCCTTCAATTCTTTTCTATCATTTTCTTCAAACCTAAAGCTAAGAAAAATAAATCTGAAATTCAACAACTCCTCTAAAACCAGAAAACATGATTCTGGACAAAAACATCAACCTGTAATTCATTTTCAACTTCAAAAAAAATCCCTGTAACCATTAGAAAGATCAAAAATCAAAGCTTGTAGACTATTTTCTTCAAACCTGAGAATAACAAGTCTGCAAGCATTTTCTCCAACTTAAATCAAAACTGTCTCATCTCTTCATCAAGTCTCAGCAACATGCATTCCAGTTTTTAAAGAAGCAATAGCATTTCAGTTTTCAAATCGAAGACAAATTCAAGTTCTCGAGTTTTTACAAATTCCAGCAACTCCAGTTTAAAGTTTGAAGCTGTTTTCAAAAACAAAGTTGCTCTGTTCTTCTTTAAAAAGGTGAGTAAACTTAGATTTAAAAACAGTTAAATTTGGGTTTATGTGGTAAAATGTTTAAAGTAAAATTGTCATTTATGTTTGAAATATGTATGCATGTTTATCTTAAATTTGAATATATGTGTACTTGAATATGGAGAACCCTGTGTGCATGTATATGTTTGTATCCTCTCTGTTTAAGTTACAGAGTTAAATTTAAAGCAAAATTTCTAATCCCCTCATCTAATCTTTTATAGAGATTAGTATTCAACAAATTAAGTTTGGTTTGCATGGATGATTTTACCTGAATTATAGTTGAATTACATTATATATTGTATACATGGTTGTGTATATGTATGCTTGTCACTGTTGTGTTCACAGGCCCATGAATAACACATAAAAATTCATATCTGCCTATACAGAAAAATTCAAGCTTTGATCTTTAAAAAGAAAATGATTATAACATTATAATTTCATTTTTAAAAATAGTTCCAAGAAGAAATATTTAGAATTTTTTTTAGAAAATAGAATGTTACAGAGAAATCTATTTATAACAGAAAAATCGATTGTTTTAATTTCGTGATTTGATTTCATAATGTGATTTGTATTGGCAAATTATGAATTTAGGTAAAGAAATCATGATTTTTAAGTAAATAGTTGGAGAGATATCTCGAGATGAACGGGAAATGTATTTTCATCAATTTCCGTTGATCAACGATGATTGGGAAGTCGTGATTGTTCGTGGTGAAAGCTGGCATGTTGGAGATTACAGGAAAAATAAGGATTTGATTTATCGATGGACGTGGCGACTCAGCGACGACGAACTAGGGTTTAATGTCAGGATTTGAACGTCGAGAGATGTGAGGCTAATTCGTGGTCATCGATGCATCGAGTGGAACGAGACCTAGGGGAATTGAAGCAGGGGAGGTTGACGAAGCTTCAATTGTGGTTGCGTGGCGTCAGGTGGTTGAGATGGTCGGAGCGAGGCGTTTTTAGGTGATCGGTATTGTTCCAGTTTTTCGAACGATGGGTTCGATTTCGTTTCGATGGTGATATCGGTGGTCTGGGTGGCCAGGTGAGTCAGGGGGATGGTTGTCGACTTGGCGAAGGCGTCGATGTTGGTCTGAGCACTGGCGAACTTGCGTGCACGTGCACGTGTGCACGTTGTATATCTGGAAGAGATAGTATAGTTTGGGGAAGAAGAAGAAATGCTCGGTCGAGTTCGAGTTTTTCGTGGGTTTTCTCGAAGCAGTGGGAGGAGTGGAATACTCGAGTTGAGCTCGGGAATCTGGAGTGTAGAACTCGTGTAGTTTGAAATGTTTAGCTATTAACAGTTTAGTTGTTATAGTTTTAAAAAAATTTAAAAATTTTAACTAAGTTTTTGAAATAAAAGAAAAGGAGAAACTCGAGTAGATCTCGCGTGAAGATCGGGTTGGACCCAAAGCAAGTTATAAACAGTTTTTAAAAAAGTTTTATAAAAAGCAAGTTTAAATTTTAAATTGAATCTAGTTTGAACTTTTATAATTGTTTAAAATAATTTGATTGAAGGAAGTTATAATTTGTTAACTTTAATTTGTTAAGTTAAATGTTTATTTATTTTATTTTAAAAACTTAACTAAGTAAATTAATTAATGATAAATGTTAAAAATTTATATGATAATGATAATTGGGTAATTATAAAGGTAATTAAGAATTAATTACTTAGATAATTAATTAAGGAAAATTAATAGGATTAATTAAGGATAATTAATGTGATAAATTAAGGTTAATTAATTAATAAATGTGATTAATTAAGGTGAAATTAATTAATGTGATTAATTAATGGAGGTGATTAATAAAGGATAATTACTTAGTATAAGTAATTAGTGGTTAATTAATGAATAAAGGATAATTATTTAATGAAGTAATTAGAGTTAATTAATGGAAGTAATTAAGGAATTAATTACTCAATGTAATTAATTAAGTTTAAATGAAATTTGTTTAAGTTAATTAATTAAGTTTAATTAATTTAAACACTTGATGATATGATAAATAATTACTTAATGTAATTAATGGAGTATAATTCTTTAGTAAAATAATTAATGATAATTACTGGAAGTAATTAAGGAAAGATGATTTAAGGATGAAAGAAATTGGGATTAAATTACTTTGAAATTAATCAAGGGATTAATTAAAGATAATTAATTAAGGAATAATTAATTTATAAAATGAAGTAATTAAGGGAAGTTAATTACTGAATGAGATTAATCAAAGGTGATAAATAAATGTGACTAATTAAAGATTTATTTATTAAATGTAATTAATTTAAATGGAGTAATTAATTAAAGAAGAAATTAAGAAATCATTAATTAAATATAGTTAATGATGTAATTAAAAGGTGATTAATTAAGACTAATTAATCAAATAATAAGTAATTAAAAAGTAATTAATTAATGTAATTAATTAAGAATTAATGTAATTAATTATAGTTAATTAATTAATGAAATAATTAAAGGTTAATTACTATATTTGATTAAGGATAATTAATTTGTGAAATTAATTTAAGGCTAATTACTTGAATGTAATTAAAAGATAATAAATCAAGGATGATTAATTGAAATGAATAATTAGAGGATAATTAATTAATTATTTTATAATTAATTAATAGTTAAGTAAGCAGGATTTATAGAATGAAGTAATTAATTTAATTTATTTTAAATTAATTAGAGATGATATAAATCATTACTTATGGATGGTTAAATAATATTGAATGCTTTGCATTGTTTGATATCTCTTATGAGATATGTGTTGATCTGTGATATGGATGTTTGGTTGGATTGAAATGATAATATGAATTATCTGTTTGGATGATAATATGGATTATCTATTGTAAATTATCTATCTGTGTGTAGTATAGATAAGAATTGAATTGTTTTAACCTTAAAACAACTTGGCCTTAAAAGATACGTTTTGGATTTCGATGAGACCGGGATCGGGTTTCCGTATACCGGATTTCCAGGTCTGGAGACCCGAATACCACATCGATCCAAATTTACGATAGGTCGTGAATCAAGTGAAGATGAAGATTCAGAGTGCAAGGGTTATTGTCGTTAACTCTGAGGGTGATTCCAAAACGAGTGTAACGAGATAATGCCTTCGGTTTCGTTCGAACCCGGAACGAACTTATATGGATTGAATGCTTTCAGCACATCGTCAGGTGGACGATGAGCATTCTAAGATAGATGTGTTCTATTTAAAGGTAATCGTGACCTCAAGCCTCACAAACCGGGAATGGCTAAAACAGGGGAGGTGCAGCAAGGTTAGTGGGTAGCACCCAAGTAGGACAAGATTACCTCTGTCTAGAAGTCCCTTCTTATTTCGGCTTAGTGGTGCGGTTGCTGATCCCAACCGTGAGGTATCTTGTGCGGGAATTATCCAGTAAGGGATGTTCCGGCCTTGTGTTGTAGGGGATTGGGAGTGATCCTCGGTACGGTGATCTAGGCCACGTACTGTGACGGGCGGTACCCCAGTAGCCCTGCCATTGTATGGAATCCAAACTCCAATAAGTGCCGTACGTATTAGTTGTGCCCAACTATGTTGGAATGTGAGATGTAAGCATTTCAGCTATTTCTGTATTTTACTTGAAAACCCTAGACCCTATTATAATATAACTTGATTTCCTATCAAATGTTTTGGTTAGCGTAAGGTAAAAACTTTTCCATGTTTATGTGTGGGAAGTCTTACGTGATACCTTTGTTTTGAAAAGGTTTTGAAGTTAAACAATTTTAACCCGTTTACTCACACCAGACCCATGTCTGACCCAAGTTGTTTATTTCTGTTTTATAAACTCTTGGGTACTCAAATTTTTACGAGTAGCCAAGGGATTCAGGTTAGCCTTGACGAATTGTGGAGGAGCAATGGAGCAGGAGGCTTCGGCGTTGTAGATAGATAGTAGTTTCCGCTGTGTTGATCTTGTTTAGATCTTTGTTTTGTATTGAGTTGTAATAACTAGACAGATGTTTATAACTGTCTAGTATGTGATGTGTAATCTGTGTAACTCTGATAAGTGTTGTATATGATACTGTGTAATAATTTATGTTATTAATATAATTTATTCGTTCCGCTGTGAGTATTTGTGTTTGTTTCTTTTCTCTTCTTCTCTTTTCTACTTCTCACCCCTTTCTTTCTTATTAGCGATACGACTTTCTATGGAGAGAAAGTCGGGGTCGTTACAAATAAATTGGTAAGAGGTAATCTTACTTCCGACTCTCCAAATAGCATAAAATCCCGGAGGACAACGAACATAGAAGAATTGAATCAAGAATCCGTGGGCACTTTCAGGCAAGTCCAGAATTAGTTTGCGATTCCTAGCACTCCTCACAAGTATGATAGAAGGATGGTCCTTGTTCTTTGCAAATGTGCACAAGAAGCGAATTTCATCAAAAGAGGGAAAACGGTTCAACGTTCTCTTGAAAAGCACACACAATCCCAGCAGGATGGAGTATCCGTTAGGGTGTAGTTGAAAGGGAGAAATAGTTAGCCGAAGGAGGAGTTCCCGAAGACAATCATTAAATGGAGGAATGGCTCCACTTGAACACATCTGCCGGTTCACAGCAACGAAGCCAAGAGGCGGCCTGTCAGCAGTGTCGCTTGGCTCAGGAAGTAAAGCATCTGCTTCGACAATGCCAAATTGGATGCACAGTTGTCGGAAGACTTTATGACTTAAAGTAGTAGAAGTCCTTTCCGGAGGGTCGATTAGTGGAGTAGCAATTGGAAAAGCTTCTCCGGCTATTTCCAAGTCTTCTTGTTGAGATTCCATTCTACACAAGGAACTGGACGATCAAATATTAAGGTGCACGTTTCCTAAAAAGAGTGAAGTGTTGTGCAAAACTAATACAATAATGAGCAAATGTAAATGAAATTAAACTAATTGATACTTGTCAAATAAAAAGTTTCAGGGCTTAATATTATAAGTCCAGGAATAGTGTTGCGTTAATGCAAATGAATCAGCTTTAGTTGATCACTTCAATTTTGCTTTAATACTTCACTTAGATTTGTTAGTTCACAACATTTCATTCACGAAGTTCATTTAAGTTTGATTTTCTTTGACAACTAATCTGTTGTTTGATGTGGGCAATCAATAGCAGTATATTCGTCCCATTTTTTCTGTGAATGTTTCTTATAAACAGGTTATTAGCATTAAAGTCGAGGCAATCCGAGAAGAAGTGCAAAACCCAAAATAATTCAAGTCCAGAAAGTCAGTCAAAAGCTGTTCAAAGTTCCAAGTGTTAGGTCGCTTACGACCTAACACAGGTTGCAATGTTCTTATGCTATGTTGTTCAGATTGAAAGTTCAAGACTGTGAAAAATTGCCAAGTCTTAGGTCGTTCAACGACCTATCTTAAGTTGGGACTTCTGTAGGTCGCGTGTTGCAGCTGAATGGATTAAGGTGAGGCAATTCTCTTAAGTCCTAGGTCGAGCACAATTGTTTTTAGGCTGGAGATACTCTAGGTCGCAAATGTCGTCAAGTCGCAAAGGCTAAGGTCGTTAAGCATTCCCACGCGACCTAACTCTTAGGGCGTTCGAATCTGATAGGTTGTTGACTTCTTCTCCAAGCAACATCATATTGGGTCCAATAACCCAATACCGCCAGTTCAAGAAAAAAAAAATCATCATCCCCTTCATCCTACCTCAACCTGTCACCGATCAACTAGAGAATCAATGGCAAACCCTACAGATCCGTAGCGAAACCTTTCGTATGATCGTAAATCATCCCAACACGTCAAATGACGAACGAAAGTCGATTGAGACTACCGTACAAAAAAGCGTGATGCATGGAATTGGGTTTAGGTCGAGCAACAGCGATTCATGTTCAAAGCAGTGACCATGGGCAAGTATAAGCTGATCCACTTACGAATTATGATCGGCAAGGAAGAATCGTTGGCTGATTGAGTCAAATTTGTCTCTGGAAGCTCGAGAAAACTGTTAATGGCGATGGAGGCTCAGAACAATAGGGTAAGGAAGAAGGTGCGACCTAACTAATTTATACGGGACTGAAGGAGGAAGGTGAGCAGGCGTGCGAGTTTTAAGTCGATTCATGACCTAGCAAAGTTGAGTCGAAGCATACGACCTAGAGTATAGTCATATACTTCGAGGGGCAAATGTTAACTCCTTTATTTCAGCGACCTAAAACTCTACGACCTAAGGAAAAGCTGCGACCTAACAACGTTGCGACCTAAGGAAAAGCTGCGACCTAACAACGTTGTGACCTAAGGAAAAGCTGCGACCTAACAACGTTGCGACCTAAGGAAAAGCTGCGACCTAACAACGTTGCGACCTAAGGAAAAGCTGCGACCTAACTACTTAGCGATCTAACTGAGAAAGTCCACGACTTATCAAGATAAGAAGTTAGCGACCTAACTTCTTCGCGACCTAAGGTCCAGAAGGGTTCGCGACCTTAGGCTGCAGAAGACCTTGCGACCTAAGGAGGCAGGAAAGCTTCGCGACCTAAGATCCAGAAGGCCTTGCGACCTAAGGAGGCAGGAAAGCTTCGCGACCTAAGATCCAGAAGGCCTTGCGACCTTGCAGCAGAAAGGATTGCGACCTATGGAACTCAACGACCTAAGGTAGCTAGCGACCTAAAGGACTTAGCAACCTAAGGTAGTTAGCGACCTAGGGAACTTGACGACTTAAATAGGTTAGCGACCTAACTATTAAGGGAGGTTCAGCGACCTACGACCTAGAGCTCCCACAGCTATTCTGTAACTCGCGTGCGACCTATTACTTGATCAAATGAAGACAAGCACAGTAACTCCTGGAACCGCAAGGTGACAGCGACCTAGCTTAGGTCGTTCGCGACCTACGACCTAACTAAGGTCGTGCGCGACCGAAGACTTAGGCAAATTTCCTGCCCAGAGATCAGCCTTTATAAATAGGACATCACTTCCCACTTGAAGGGGACTTTTGGCAATTCATTTCTAAAGCGCCGTTACTATGTCGAACTCTCCAATCATTCAGCAAACAAGGATCCTTCAAGCATTCAAGACACTACAACAAACTTCGAGAGAAATTCCTAACATCCGACATGGATTCATCGAGTTTCATCGCCGAAGATTGAGCTAGTAGTCAAGATTGTTTCTTGTGATCGAGTTGTACTGTTTTCATAGGAGATTTGTATCAATTTGTAACCAGATTCAATAATAAAGAGATTCAAAGTGGATGTAGGCTAAATCTCAAGCCGAACCACTATAAATTGCTGTCTTTTACTGCATTTCTGCTATTTTCCTGCTTGATTTCTGTTCCCGTTACACGGGTGGTGCTTTCACGATCTTATTACACACACCGAGTGTTATCGTTCATATTTTGACGTTAACAAGAAATCAAAAGGTTCGACTGCTTCAAATCAAAAGAATCAACATCGTGGGAATCAGGGATCAAAATCAGACGACTAACACAAGCAAGAACAATCGACTTCCAGCAACTAAAAGAGAAGGAAAAACAGAGCAGAAATCCCATACAGAGCACGAATTGAATGTGAGTAAATCAAATTACTCACCTGAATTGCCAGAGAAAAAGACGAAGCTCAAATCTCAAAAATCGCAATTATTCAATCATCAAAAACGATAATCAAATTTCTCAAATCAACAAATATTCGATTATCACAAGCGATAATCAAATTTCAAATTCAACAAATATTCGATTATCAAAAGCGATAATCAAATTTCAAATTCAACAAATATTCGATTATCTCAAGCGATAATCAAACTTCAAATTCAACAAATATTTAATTATCTCAGGCGATAATTAAATCTCAAATCAACAAATATTTAATTATCTCAGTCGATAATTAAATCTAAAATCAACAAATATTTTATTATCTCAGGCGATAATTAAATCTCAAATCAACAAATATTTAATTATCTCAGGCGATAATTAAATCTCAAGTCAACAAATATTTAATTATCTCAAGCGATAATTAAATCTAAAATCAACAAATATTTAATTATCTCAGGCGATAATTAAATCTCAAATCAACAAATATTTAATTATCTCAGGCGATAATTAAATCTCAAGTCAACAAATATTTAATTATCTCAAGCGATAATTAAATCTAAAATCAACAAATATTTAATTATCTCAGGCGATAATTAAATCTCAAATCAACAAATATTTAATTATCTCAGGCGATAATTAAAACTCAAATCAACAAATATTTAATTATCTCAGGCGATAATTAAATCTCAAGTCAACAAATATTTAATTATCTCAAGCGATAATTAGAAACAACAAATATCTGATTATCAAAAACGATAATCAAAACTCATAACAACAAATATCTAATTATCACAAGTGATAATTAGAAACAACAAATATCTGATTATCAAAAACGATAATCAGAACTTATATCAACAAATATCTAATTATCACAAGCGATAATTAGAAACAACAAATATCTGATTATCAAAAACGATAATCAGAACTCATATCAACAAATATCTAATTATCACAAGCGATAATTAGAAACAACAAATATCTGATTATCAAAAACGATAATCAAAACTCATATCAACAAATATCTAATTATCACAAGCGATAATTAGAAACAACAAATATCTGATTATCAAAAACGATAATCAGAACTCATATCAGCAAATATCTAATTATCACAAGCGATAATTAGAAACAACAAATATCTGATTATCAAAAACGATAATCAAAACTCATATCAACAAATATCTAATTATCACAAGCGATAATTAGAAACAACAAATATCTGATTATCAAAAACGATAATCAGAACTCATATCAGCAAATATCTAATTATCACAAGCGATAATTAGAAACAACAAATATCTGATTATCAAAAACGATTATCAAAACTCATATCAACAAATATCTAATTATCACAAGCGATAATTAGAAACAACAAATATCTGATTATCAAAAACGATAATCAGAACTCATATCAACAAATATCTAATTATCACAAGCGATAATTAGAAACAACAAATATCTGATTATCAAAAACGATAATCAGAACTCATATCAGCAAATATCTAATTATCACAAGCGATAATTAGAAACAATAAATATCTGATTATCAAAAACGATAATCAAAACTCATATCAACAAATATCTAATTATCACAAGCGATAATTAGAAACAACAAATATCTGATTATCAAAAACGATAATCAGAACTCATATCAGCAAATATCTAATTATCACAAGCGATAATTAGAAACAACAAATATCTGATTATCAAAAACGATAATTAGAACTCATATCAACAAATATCCAATTACCTGCAGATAATTGGAAACAACAAATATCTAGAAATCAATTAAGAAGACTAGAAAATCAACATAAAAGCTTGGATCGATCCCATCAGATGGCGAGTTTTTAATTCGCCGCACGTGCATCTCAGAGTGGCCGAAGCCTACCAAGTACTCAACATAATTTTGGCGCCCATCAGATTGACCCAAAGGTCCGTAGAGTGACCCGAAGGTCTAGTACTGGTATTTGACCCGAAGGTCCGCAGAGTGGCCCGAAAGCCCAACAAATGACCCGAAGGTCCGCAGAGTGGCCCGAAAGCCCAACAAATGACCCGAAGGTCCATAGAGTGGCCCGAAAGCACACGAAAGCATCAAAATGTTTCAATTAACGAGTCCGGAATTAACCGAAATAGCAAACGCACATGTCCCATACCACGTGTTTTACTAAATCGTTTGATTCTCTTCATCGTTTCCTTGAAAGTGTAAAATTCATCAAAATCATCAAAACAACAGATATTCAATTAACGAGTCCGGAATTAACCGAAAAAGTAAAAGTGTGGTTCCATACTCCGCACTTTTGCTAAATCGTTTAAATCTCTTCATCGTTTCCTTGAAAGTGCAAAATTGTGTATTTTGTAAAAATACACTTTACATTCTCAAACGGACAAATCCGGAATTAAGAGAATCAGTAAAAGAAAGGGGTCATAGTCCTCGATTTTGCTGAAACGTTTAAATCGCTTCCTCATTCTTTTGAAAGCGTAAACTGTTAAATTTCTGAAAACAATTTTATTTATTTTGTAAAAATAACAATTCACCTTCTCAACTGGACAAGTCCGGAGTTAAGCGAAACAGTAAAAGAAAGGGGTCATAATCCTCGATTTTGCTGAATCGTTTAAGTCGCTTTCTCATTCTTTTGAAAACGCAAACTGTTACAATTTTATAAAACAATTTTCATTTTAAAACAATTTTCCAATCACGTGATTAAAGCAGCAATATTAGTAACAATTTCGATAAGGAAATTGTACTTCTCAAAATACCGTAAAAACGGTCACAAATCAGTATTGCGGAATAACCGCTTGAAAATCCACTTTTAAAACTTGACGGTTACTTAAGCCAAGGTGACAGTAATTTTTAAACGTCAAAATCTCATCAAAATAATTTACATCAAAATGTAATATCAGTGAATTTTCATTCATCAAAACGCCACAAAACACCGTGCTTCAAAATATAGCATTGGTGTAAAATCCCGTTATAAAAATAACGGCAACAAAATACGTTTCATAACCAAGCATCGGTTCAACGTAAAATAAATGCAATAACGTGCAATTCAAATTTTTGCACGTACTACAAAATGAACAAAGAAATCATTCAAATGTATCTTCAATGAAGATAATTCAAAACAGTAAAAATCTAATCAATAGATGATTAGTACAAAAGAAAGCCAGCGGAAATTTCAACAAAAATCACATAACTGTAATTTCTTCGAATCCTCAATTCGGATTCGAAATTCTCAAAGAAACAAAATAATTACAGCTATGTAAACAACAAATGAAATTCATATCAATTTTGTATTTCGATTTTTTTTAAATAAAAAAGATTACCAGTTGTACTCAGCGAAGACAGTTTCACTGTTTCCGCTGCGCACTCTGATAAACAAAACACAAATCAATCAAATCATCAGAACACAATTTCACTATTATTTTTAAATAAAGATATTTAAAAATTTCATCCAAATTTCAAAACTTTAGTTTTGACTCAAGTACAAATAAAACATCGACCAATAGTTGTAACACATGTTCCATCCAAGTTATGTTTTATATTATGTCCATAAACCCCAAGCTCTGATACCAACTGTGACACCCCACCTCTATGCTCATAATAACAAAGAGTATTAAAAGAAATATTGTCTATTATTACGAAGAATAAGGCTGGATAGGAGCGACCATCCGTAATTGGCCTTACACTAATATTGGTTATCTCGGTAGGAGTGGTATATACTTTTTATTTTTCATCTATTATTTATTTGCTCCCATCGACATATCCAATTATCAGTATAAAACAAACTACGATAGTTCATAATAGTTTAGGACATTAGATATAACAATAACACAGATAATATAAATGCGGAACACAGATAAAACAAAAGTCTCATATATATATAACTGATGTCAGTTAATACATAGTTGACACAATACATATGATACAACTACAACTGTCGACTCTAGAAGTTATATATACAAGTACATTATCGACTAATATACATGAATACATATCGTTCTACACAATGACACGACTACTACAAAATGACATTGACAACTTCAGACGATGTGAAAAGTCTTCATATCCTGAACAGCAACTCAAAGAAAGAAATCTACAACCTGAAATAACTCGGGTCTGACCCGAGTATTACATTCAAAAGAAAATAATACACGGGTCAGTCTAATTCAAACTCAGTTATTAATGCACAGAAGCAGTAATACTCAAACATCAAATAGACGTCAGTCACAGAAATCTCATATATCCAACTCTCGATACGAGAATTGGATAACGGCATATATAACACTAAACAGTGTCAAAACGACATATCAACAGTCCAAATCAGAATACAACCCCAAAACATTGAAATTAACCAACGAAACAATTCAACAAATCGAAACATCAATTTAAAACTGTCAAATCTGATAGGGCTGCAGTACACGCACGCGTGTACTGCCTCGCCACTATCATACGAAATGCATAAAAGATCAACGGAAATTCACGAAACGCGCATAAGGTCAAACCCAGAGAAAGTCGGGTTCAACTCAAATGCAATTCAAATAAATGGTCAAGACATAAAATTAAATCTCGGCCCAAGTTAAAATCAATCAACAGAAAACAGTGGCTGCACAGAGACAGCAGGGTACAACACGCCTCAAAGTATCGGTCGATACTAACAAGCATGCGTGGTCAGGGAAACCCAAATACTACTTGAAACAGGTATGTAACTGTCCCAAATGGTCAAGACAGCTACAATGAATAATCAAACTCGCGAAATACTTCAACTACAAGTGAACAGTAAGATGGCCAGTGTGAAGACCACACAAAGTGATCAAACTCAAATGCACAAGGCAGTGGAGTGCACAAATGAAAACAAAGCACAGTGATGTACAAATGAAACACAGTGCAGCAACTAAAGAGATGGACTGCAACTGCAACAACTAGGTCTCAAATACTCTCAGATGTCAACATGATCAAGTTAAAAGGAACAACGCAATCAGGTCTTACAGTTGACAATGCAACTGACTACTCATGATCATGTGAACAGAATCCAACCATACAGGATGAACAACTACTATAGTGATAGGATGAATATCTACAACAAGGTCTCAATAAGCACAAATGCAACCGCAACATCTACAGAGATGTACAAGTGCAACTACACCACTTCAAGCAGTAAGCAACAAGTTAAGACCATCACAAAATGGTCACTGTGTCATGTAAAAGCAACTTCAAGCAATAAGTCAAAGTGAATATATAACCAATTAACCATTCATGACTACAAAAACAGAAGCATGGATTTAAGCATGAAACAGTGGCAGGGATCACGTGCAGATATGTTTAAAAGAGTGTAACATGATCAGCACCAAGACTATAATCATGCAACACTTCAATGATCAGCTTAGGACAGGTCAACTAGAGAACAACCTCATACGACATGCAGTGACCACAAATGTATAGCCACAACTAGGAAGAACTAATCCAAACGTAAATCAAGCTAAACTGCACATGAAAACAAACAAGTGCAGTGCAACCCAATGCAAAAATACCAGACTCGATTGTATCAAATACAATCATCGAAACCAACGCACCAGGCTACACTAATGATCAAACGAAATGAAAGGCTTACCCACACCAATAGACAATGCAGACGACCGGGGTGAGATCAGTTACACGAAGATCAGGAACTCAATAAGCATGAAAACGAATTATCACTCAAGTCAGAGTATAAAACTTCCAGACTTTCACAAAATCAAAGTTTGACATACAGGTCAAAAGAAGTAAACAGACCACCAATGTGCAATTAAGACTTCAAGAAACAAAACAGAGAATTGAAATTAACCATGAACAATTGCAAATCATGGAACAATTTAAAATCAATAACCAAGAGAATTGAACAGTTCATATTTTCACCAAATCAAAGTCAAGCCCGAAGTCACCAGACACTCACACAACCAAACTGTGAAACCCAAAATCATGAAATTATACGATTCGAACAAAGTCTAAGTAAACAAAATGGGAACAAGGCAGAAATCTAACTAGGTTTTAAATTAGATGTGAGTGATTAGATATCACTCACCTTTTTCGACGAGGCAGTGAAGCTAAAACCCTAGCATTCGAACGAAGACGAGCACGGCCAATTGGAAGGAGATGCGATACCGATCGACGCGAGAAGGTGGAGCTACGGCCAGCAGCGACTTCGAATCTAAAGCCCTAATTCGCCAGGACGACTGCCATTGATTTATCTCGTTCCACTTTGGTTTTTTGGGGTTAGCAATAAAAAAGGAAGTGAAGGGAACGGTTTATAAGGTTATCACGGCAATCAAAAGAACAAAGGGCTAGATTTTCTTTAAAGCCCAACAACATTTAACTCAACATCTTAAAGAATTTTACAGCCTAAAAAGTATTTCAATATGATTAAAACTGCTGATAGAAATTTGTTATCAATTTCAATCATCTAGTGACGATAACAAACTTTTACAAAAAGGATTCCGACTCGATTAAAATCCACATTAGCAATTAACAACGATTTAATCGTCATTTAAAACTGACGCGAAAAACCGGGTTGTTACACATTTTAACATTAACAATTTAACGTCCAATATAAACATCAACAATCAATCAATTATCAGCCAAACTGTATTATCATCGCATAAATAATTAACAGATAATGGTGTCAGATGTCACATGTGAACTGATACAGGTAATAGAATATATAACAGTGTCATTAACTAATAGCAGCATGTTTCATTTGTCATTTCAATTGAAATCAAATCTAATAAATAAAAGAACGTTAATCGTGAGTGATTGCTCACCTTCCGAGGCTAGAGAAGGTAGACAAAGAAATGAGCTACGAATCCAGGCATGAATCTCAAAACAAAGCACGATGGACGAGAGTTCGATGAACGAGCTGATAATGAGAATCGGTAGAAGTATTAGAATCAGTTTGATATAAATTAAAATAAGATGTAAATTATATTGTTATACATTTTCTCAAATTACTATTTAATACATAAGTAGGCCTATATCAGATAAGGATAAAATATTTATTTATTCTTCAAAAAATTTATATATTTCTTAACAAATCAAAATATCCAAATATACGTATAGTTTTAAAAAAAAATGTTATTAGAAAACAAATTCATAACATATGCAGACCCACTAAGATATGTGTATCGACTATATGATATAAACTTAAATCAATAGGCAGAGCTTGTAAATAAGATCAGTATATCAATTATTGTCGTTTGTAAAAGAAAAATCAATATAAGTTTCAAAAAGCAATCAAACTGTATACAATTGTAAATTTATAATAGTACAACACTAGGAATAAACAATATACATATAGATACTAACATATAGCCAAATTCTTTAACTTATATAACTAAACATATAACTGACCCAAACTGTTACTCATATAAACCTATCACATATATTTATATACTCTGGGAAACCAAAATATTACAGCCGAGGCAGAATATATACTAACTTATTACAACTCCTAAGTAAACTATACATTGTATTCTGCAAAATCCAAAGTATGCTTTCAAACATATATATTTACACATTATTATAATGTACATATATATAGAAACTCCAATATATGGCTCTGCTCATTGTTTACAAATCTAAAAACCGAAACCTATATATCCTTATATATAAATTGTACTTAAAACAATCATTATTTCAAGAATTTATATGAGTACCAATATTATAAAATACATCTATCATACTATTAACTAACCTGCATAAACAGCCTGAAAGGAAATATCCTTAATACAATAGATTATACACTAACAGACATTATATATATACTTTGAAATATGTCATAAAATATATCAATGTCAACATATTATACATCATTTCTTGCCCAGTTAAATTTATAGGCATATGTATAAGATAGGGGAAAATAGGAACTAGTTTTTAATATACACACTTATACGCATATTACTATAAATAAAAGTATATTGTAACTAAAATGAACTGTTATAAACTAATAGTATTGTGTAAACATTTATATATAACTACAATAATATACGAACTGTTAAATAAACATTTACACACTAACCTTATAACAACTATTATATAAACCAATATATATCAGTTAATATATATATATATATATATACCTTTAACAATGAATACTTTGGAAAGGAAGGAGGCTGTTGCAAAACGAGCCCAGAATGAATGACAAGGAGATGGGCAAGGGGAAGGAAAGATCTCCGGGTTTGCGCGCACTGCCGAGGCAAGGTGGAGTGACTGATGGCGGTTGGCTGGTGGTAGCACCGGCTACAGTGGAGAGGGAGGTTCAGCGTAGTGTGCTTGCGGGCTGTGGGTTCTGGCGATGGAAAAGTGGAGGTTGGTTGCTGATGGCCGAGGTGAGAGGGAGGCGAGACGAATGGGAATGGGCGTATCTGGTGGGGCATTTATTTGGTGACGGGTCTGGTGTGGTGGCTAAGACAGTGGCTCGGTCTGGTGGTTTGCATGGTGGGAAGGGTGTAGGTGGCGGTTCAAGTGGAAGAGGATGTGGCGAACGGTGATGGGAAGTCTCGGCCATGAGAAGGGAAAAAAAAATTTTAAAAAGGAAAGAAAGATTTGAGGGGAAGGGAAGAAGTTGTGGTGAGGCCGAGAACAAAATGAAGGGGAGACAGTACTTCAAAATTTTTGCAGTGACCACGGAAATGAACAGTTCAAAATATGAAAGCAACGGTACAATTAATATAAAATCTACATTTCCAAAATGAACCAATAAATGAAATGAATGAACAGGAAGAAGTTATATTCAAAAGATATAAATGCAATAGTAACGAATAGTCGTAAGGAAAACGAAAAGGTTTAAAACGACTACCGATACGGAAAATTGTTTTACCAATTTCGCAGCATACCGGACTCTGATACACAAAGATGAGTATACTACGGAGATCAGCACGACAAGATGATCAAAACGGTATACCGATATTAGTGGTACGATCATCCGACCAAAAGTCGATATCGGTACCAAAATGCTGCTATTTTGTTGAAAATAAGATCGACGGAACCAAAGAAGTCCAAATTTGGAAAAACGACAAACTGACATCTTGCTCAGAAGATGGTTTAGAATTTTCCTTTGTAAAAATATTTTGGTTTTGAAAACATTTTATTTTCATCGCTTTTTAACTGATTAAATTGAAGTGAATTTACGCGCGAAATAAACTTTCATATTTTCGGACGAAAATTTACCAGTTGTTATGTTTAACTAAACGCATTCCAAATATTAAATTTATATTTCAAAATTTTATCGTTTGAAATTTCGCAAAATTTCAATTAATAACGTTTTTAAAACAGTAAAGATTTTACGGGTCGTTACAATTATATTAAAGTAGGAGCATTCTCAATTATAATTAAGTTTATAACACTAGAACATCAAATTCTTATTTATTGAAGAATTTCATTGATTCTTTCATTACTTCAAGTTTTTTACTTGTATAATATCCATTACATTTTCTTATTAAACATTACAACTTTTAATAATGGTAAGTTATATATATATGCTTTTAAGGATGTAATTGAAAGTTACAAAAGTTTATTTTATTTCTTTTAAATTAACTTAATGTTCCAAAATAATATCCTTTGTTTTATATGTTACAAATTTCAACTACCTTTTAATTTCATTTATAACTTAACATTAAATCTCTTATTTCATTTAGAGGTTTCAATTATTAATTAGTTATATTCCATTTCACTACACTAATTAAAACTATTAATAACAGAAACTTAAGAATTAAATACCGGTTTCTGTTTCAAATCATTTTAGAATAATACATATAACCATATCTTTATATATCTATCAAATCAAATTTAAATTCAAAAATCAAGATTTATTTATCAACAATTGTGTGGTTACTACTACAATACCTTCCCACTTTGAAACTCGAAAATGAATGTCGATGGTGCATGCACTCATCACCGAAATTATTTTCCAGCGATAGAGAGGGGAGTATAGAACTTATTTCATTCCAAAATTTTCTTTAAAAATAATTCTTTCAAATCTTATTGAAATATTCATATCAGAAAATACTTCTAAATAATATTATTATTATATTCCAAAATCATTCAAAAGAAATTTTCAAAAATCCTGGAAATTAAGTTCTCAAATTTAAATTTCATTTATTTTATTTTCAAATCTTATTTTCAAATAATATCTAAAAATTTCAACTATTATTTTATTCTAAGTGGGTCGCACCCAAGTAGATTATGTTATCACCTTTCTAGATGTCCCAATGGCCCAGACATTCGATGGAATCCATTCTCCAATAAGCGCCGTACAGTTTTTGATTGTGCCCAACTATGCTGAAACGCGAGATACAAGCATTTCAGGTATTTTCTATTTACTTTCTATAGACACTACTATAATATATTACAACCAAATATACGATTTATAAAATATATTATTTTATATATAAAATATACAATAGGCAAAATTATTTCATTCACCTTTTTTTTAAAACAAATATTATGTCGGTCTGTCCTGTTAAGTGTTTAGAAACCCCTATTGATGTCATAGCGTCCTATGCACCAACCAGAATTTATAAATACAAAACGGAACAAATTAACAAAATATCAAAACCTTTTTATAACCCTAACAAATACGCTCTCTCATATACATACACTTAGTGACTCATCATCATAAGGTATCACTACCCTATTAATAAAGAGTTAGACCCCACAAAGCTATGGTTTTTCGCTAAACCAAAGCTCTGATACCAAATGTAACATCCGACTTTTTGTACGGTTCAGCAGATACACATGTCGACTGAAACCATACAGAAAGATGGATTGTTATGGGGTAAATAAGAAAAGTGCAGAAATAAAAGAACCAAAATAGAATCTTGCAGCGGAATGACAAAATATAATAATCAAATAACAGTTCATGAAGTTGTTTACAAAATATTTGATTATACTAATATAATACATATCAGAGTTACACATACCCAAGAATAATAATCAATGCAGCGAAACCATATAAATGTAGTGGAATAAATATAGTATATAATAGTAGTACAAATCTTCATCTTCGTCCTCCAAGAATAAGGTCTTCAAACCCTGAAATGCTCAGGCTGACCCGAGCGAATTGAAAAGACAAAACACTCGAGTCAGAACTAAAAGATCTTATGAGAGTTAAATCAATAAGATAAAAATGAGTGGAAACGGCGTCAAAGATGTTTACGGGGTTTGACATCTCCTATCCAGTGTCTAACGTGAGTGCAGTAACTTAAAAGATGTTCGGGATTCACATCTCTTAAATCAATAAGCTACTATATAAATGTATAAGTTACATCAATAAGCTACTATATAAATGTATAAGTTACATCAGAGTTAAATAGATACAACGGAAGAGTAATATGATACATCAGATACAAATCAGAATACAACACTGGAATCAACGAATACTGAAAGCAGAATAGATGGCTGGATCTTCAAGCAAAGCTCCAACTCCAAAGGTGAGTCTCGAAAGCTGAACCACTCAGTCTGACCCGGGCGTAAAGCAAAATACAAAACACTCGAGTCAGGATTAACATTCTTATATCAATAAATCCAACTCAAGTGAAATAGCAATTGAAATACAAGTAACTCAAAGGATGTTTGGAATAACCATCCTTTAAGGATCCGTCAAACTATCTACTAGGTAGTAATGTACGATAAGTAGATAATGTCTATCAGTAATATAAGAAGATATCAAAATAGCGTTAAGTCATGGCCCATTCCACCCTTAACACATTTTTATTCCCAAAAGCATATACAAGACCGTAGTTTCCCCAAAACCGGAAGTCACCAGAGGGCAATCCATATACTAAAGGTACAAATCAAAATCGTAGTGGTCGCGCATAAATGGAATACAAGTATGACAAGGCACATGAGGCAATACCCAAGGTAGTGATACTACCGTTCGCCTGATCCGGACTGGTGAGAACGCAACGCCGCAGCGCCCGCAACACCGTGAAACAACACTCCCAAAATCAAGGGTGCACCAATCGACAACAAGTATAAGTAGTTCGAAGAAGTGTGTCCACTTGAGGTATCAATCCTCCATTGGCCCGGCACATCTCCTGTTTTAGTCATTTCCAATTTGACACAAGTGTCAAGGCTATCCATTATCGTTCTCTTTCTTCAGTCATCACGTACATCATTCCAACCACTTCATTCTGGATCATCACTCCGCGTATAGTTATTAAAGTGGTTTTCGGTTTAGATAGAGAGTATATCCATAACCAAATTCCGGTCTCTTTAATAACTTTCGTAATTATTACACCGATTGGTCGTTTATTTATTTCAAAACCAAATCAATTTCAGTTTCAATTAGAGTTCGTAAATCAACATTTCATTTGTCTTTCGAAATCAATTTCCAAAATTTACGTTTCAAAACTTCAATTTACCATTTCAAAATCTTATAATTCAATTTCAATATCTATTTAAAACCATTCAAATATTGATCCAAGTTCGTATATAAGTTTCAATTCGAAATCATTTAAATCAATTTGAATTCATTTATCGATTTCATTCAATATTCGTTAAGTTACTTTATCATTCAAAGTAATTCCTATTAAATTTCCAATTCATTAAATCAATTTCTTAAGTTCAACCTCATTAAAACAAAACTTACAATTTTGAATTAAATTAAATTCGTCAAATCAATTCTTTAAATTTCAAGTCTTACATTAATTCCAAAAATATCACATTTTCATTTCTTGTTAAAGAACTTCAATTTCACTTATTTACTTTCTTAAATAATTTTCCCAAAACTTACTTAATAAAGAAAACTCAATTTCAATTATTTATGAAGTAAAATTTACTTATTCAAAAGTTCAATTTCTCTTATTAAAGAATTCAATTCAATTTAATCATTAAATAATTCAATCTTATTTAATTATTAAATAATTCAAAACTTAATTATTAAATAATTTTAATAATTTCAACTTAATTATAATTTCAAAATTGATTATTGAATCATTTCAAAGTTTAATAATTTCAAACTTAATTATAATTTCAAAATTAATTATGAAATCATTTCAAACTTAATTCAATCATTTCTCAAATTAAACAACATTCTTACATCAATTACATTGTTAATATTTTATTTCATATTTACATATTAACATTTTCCTTTCGTTACATTCAAATTCCAACTTCATTTCAAAACCATATTATTTATTCAAATAAAATCTTCGTTTTATTTTTAAATCAAATTTTTGACCAATCGGGTTTTATTTAATTTTCTTTCCTAGGTCAAAGTTCAATTTTGGGTATTTATCATTTCAACCCGATTCCAATTCAATTCAAATCAAAGCATAGTAAAGGGAACTTGCAGTGTGATAACTGGGATGGTGTCAAAGTAAATAAACAAGCAATAACAACAACCAATATCAATCCAATAATCAATTCAAATAATCCCGAAATAACCGTATTAATTCGCATTGTTATTTGTACGAATTAATATAATTATTTCTAGAATCTACACTATCATTTCATGCAGATTAAAGATTATTACATTACAGTTTCACTTGTCATCTATTTACAATTTCATACATCATCAATTTAACAACATACATTCAGTGGTTCAACATGTAATTAAACAAATCCTACGTGTCAATAAATTCAACAGTTAAAGGGGTCATATTATACAAATGTCAGTTAATCAAATTTAACAATTAATTATCCTATATCAAGTTCAATTTCATACTATTTATCATTTTAACATTAACAATTTAACGTCCAATATAAACATCAACAATCAATCAATTAACAACCAAACTGGATTATCATTTTTTATATATTACAGATAATGGTGTCAGATGTCACAGGTGAACTGATACAGGTAATAACATATATAACAGTGTAATTAACTAACAGCTGACTAGAGGAGGGCTGAGTAGGAGCAGCCTTGGCAGTAGGTCCCCTAGGCTTTGCCTCATATCTAAGAGCATAGTCAACAAGCTCTGTGAAGGTGCAGTGAGTGTGGCCAGTAAGCAAGTCATAATACTCTGGTCTAGCTCCCAAAATGAACTTCTCGTTCTTTAGAAGCGGTGTATCAATCAATCCCGGGCCGAACTTGGAGAGTTCGTTGAATTTCCTCTCGTACTCAGAAAAAGTCATACTGCCTTGCTTAAGGTCCATGAAAGCTCTATAAAGTTGGGTTTTCCCAGCAGCGGGCATCCATTGTGCCGAGAAAGTATCCCTAATCAAAAGATAGGCAAGATGAATAACATTTCAAGATTAAAAGAAGAATTTAGACTACGGAATCCAATTAAATTTTATACCTAAACTGGGCCCAAGTAATGGTGTTCTCCTCGATACGAGAAGTAACTGATTCCCACCAATCTTGCGCGGCATCCTGAAGTTGCCAGGCAACAAGCTGACGCTTCTGAGCATCAGTGATCTCCAGACCAGAAAATATCTTCTCTAAGCCTTTAAGCCATTGCTGAGCCTCAATAATGTTCTCGGATCCAGAAAACTTAATACCTCCCAGCTGTGAATACTCCTTACTAAGAATGGTGAATTTGACAGGAGCTGGAGCAATAAGTGCAGCCTGAGCAGGACCATGGCCCCTTCCTCCCCTATGGTTTCCTCTGGTACCCATCCTGAAATACCAACGAGATTTGTTAAAGCCAAAGGATAGAAAATCATAGAAATTTAAGGAAAGTCTAATCAATGAATCAAACGAAGTTTGAAATGAAAGGATTTGGATATTGAACCGATTCTCCTCATTCTAGGGTATTGCTACCCTATCTCTAATGAGTTTATATATAATCCCAAACTAAGGTTTTTAGGGAAACCGAAGCTCTGATACCAACTGTAACAACCCGTATATTTGTACCATTTAAATTGACAATAATCCACACATGTCAACTTAAATAATACAAAACACGAATCATTATGGGATTATAAATACATAAATGTAAATGAGAATCAATACAACATCACAGTCACAGAACAGTCATAGAATAATGGAGCGGAAAATACATCGTCATAATAGCAGTTCATGAAGCCACTATATAATATACAACAATGTCTTAACATTAAGTGACTAATACCAAAAATGTCCAACAGACTAGGACATCAATATAGGAATAGAAATAGACTGATAAAGATAAATGCTAAGCCTTCAGCATCTTCAACCAACCTTGATCAGCAACTGGATAGCTTCAGACTGACCCGAGCATATACAAAAGAAACACTCGAGTCAGGACTCAAAATCTTATACAATTAAATCAAGTGCAAGGTAATAGTTCATAACTTAAAGATGGGTGAAATAACATCTCTAAGGATCCGATAAACTATCTATATATACAATAGAATACGATAGGTAGATAATTTCTAATTAGTAAAGTACGATAATAAAATAGTGTTAAGGCGTTACCATAATCCCCTTAACACATTTTATTCCCAAAAGCATATACAAGACCGTAGTTTCCCCAAAACCGGAAGTCACCAGAGGGAAATCCATATACTAAGGTACAAATCAAAACATAGTGGGCGCGAATAGGATAATCAGTATGACAAGGTACATGAGGCGATACCAACTAGGATACTAGTAGTTGCGTGATCCGGACTGATGTTGAGCATAGCAGCTACTACCTCAACACCGCGAAACAACACTTCCAAATCAAGGGGTGCACCCAAATCGAATCGCAAAAGTAATAGATATGGTATCGAAGAAGTGTGTCCGCTAGAGATGGCGATCCTCAATGGCCCGGCGCGGCTCCTGTTTTAGTCATGTCAGGGGTCATCCAAATATCGTTCTCTTTCTTCAGTCAACGTGTTCACCAAACCATCCACTTCATTCTGGATCAACACTTCGCGTGTAATAGTTATTAAAGTGGTTTTCGGTATCGACAGAGAGTATGTCCATATCCGATCCCGGTCTCTTTAATAACTACGTATTTATTACCCAATGGTCGGTTAACTTAACGTTTAAAACAAAATCAAAGTCCGGAAGTCAAGGTGCAAATTTGACTTCCAAATTTTGACATTTCACGATTCAATTTATTTCGGATATTTAAAATCATATTTCCAAATGAAATCTGTAGTCCAACATTTGAATTCCATATAATTAAGTATTCAAGTTCAATTTAATAACTCACTTATTAAATTTAGTTCAAAATCAATTTATCCAAATTTACCGGTTAACTAAGTTCGAATCGTTAAATCAAATTCTATTTATCTCAATTCATATTTACATTCATCATTACATTAAATATAATCATAAATTTGATTAAATCAATTTCATTAGATTTAAAAATCATTTACCTTTAAATTGTCGCTAAATTCAATCCATAAACTTTAGTTAGTTTCGTATTCTATTTTAAGTCAAAATTTCCTAAATCTAAATTTATTTATAACAAGTTCAAATCTATTTAATTTAAAACTCAGTTTAAATCTAAATCTACCAATTTAATAAATTAAATTATTAAATTCTAAACTCACTTGTTTTAAATCTTATTTCAATCAAATTCTCCAATTCATTTTTCTTCAATTAAATAGATTTATTAATCCGTTCAATCTAATCCATTAATTTATTCCAATTAATCCATTAATTTATTTCAATTAAATCCATTAATTCATTTTAATTAAATCCATTTATTTATTTCAATTAAATTCATAAATTTATTTCAATTAAATCCATAATTTTATTTCAATTAAATCCATTTATTTATTTCAATTAAATCCATTAAGTCGTTACTTGATTTCCAAACAATTTAATAAGTTCATTTCTTAATTTCAAATAGATTTCAATTTCAAAATAATTTCGTTGACCAATCGGGTTTCTTATTTTTAATTGTCTATCCTAGGCCAAGTTATTTAAGTGGGTATTTATCATTTCAACCCGATATCATTCAATATAAAACGAGGCATAGCAAAGGGAACTTGCAGTGTGATAACTGGGATGGTGTCAAAGTAAATAAACAAGCAATAGCAACCATACATAACAAATTTAACAATTTATTCAAATAATCCCAAAATAACCCTATTAACTTACATTTGTTATTATGTAAATTAATACAATTATTCCTAGAATCCTACGGATTAAAGATTATCACATTTATATTTTTACTTGGTGTCCGTTATCGAATTTCTACATCAATCGTACTTATCAATTTTAATGTCACTATTATTTACTCTAATTAACATCGTATTACAGTTCAACATGTTTAAACAATATATGGCGTCAACTTTTAGAAATTAACAATTCATTTCAACCAAATTTTAACAATCAACAATTTAATATCCAGATTAATATTAACAACAATTATCACTTGATTATCATAGCATAATAGATTGAGGCGTGAATATAAAATATTCACCTTTCGTGGTTGGAGAAGATGGCGCGGCACGAAGATGAATAGATAAAATAGACCCTAATAGGCACGACGCAAAATGAACACAACTGCAATCGACAAATAATTAATCAATAATTTGTTTATTGCAATATATATTTATTGAATATATATAAAATCATACCAATCGACGAGCCCGATAGATTCGATAAGTGGGATGGAAACACTTATACTTCCGGATCAATAGCAGGAGCTGAAACAACATAGCAACAGTATGTGAGCAACCCAACATTTTAAAAATATACTGTTATAATATAACAGTTTATATATATCCACTGATATATAAACAGATGTACAGAGCAGGATTCCGGCCACCGCGAGGCACAATGGTGACGGTGGAGCGGTTGGAGCGGAGCGGGGTTGGAGCGGGCTGGCGGGGCTGGACTAGGGACGGGCAGTGGGCTGGGGCTGCATGGGCAGTGGGTCGGAGGTGGAGTGCATGGGCTACTGGGCTGCATGGGGCTGCTGGGAGGAGGGTGGGGACATGGGCGAAGCGGGCGAGGGGGTGGGTGGCAGGTGTGGGGACGCGGGTGGCTTGGCTGGGCGGACGCGGGGACGTAGGCGGAGGGCAGGGCTGGGGCTGGACGCGGGGGAAGGTGGCAGTGATTAGGTGGGTGGCGAGGTGGACGTGGGTACGAAAGAGCTGGGGCAGGGGCGGGGCGGCACGCGTGGAGGCGGAGGTGGGGAGTTGGGCTGGTGGCGTGGACGGGGTGGGACAGCGGAGGGCAGGGGCGGTAGTGGCAGAGGGGAGTGGGACTGGGGTGGGCTGGGTGGTGCACTGCGTGGGCAGTGGGCCGGGGGAAGCGGCAGGGTGGCGGAGCGGGTGGGAAGGCGGAGGGGAGGAGCTGGGGACGTGGCCGAAGCGGGCGGACACGGGGACGTAGGCAGGGGTAGGTTGTTGGTGGTGGGGCGGAGGGAGGCTGCATGGGGTGCTGGAGCGGATGGGGTGCTGGAGCGGATGGGGTGCTGGAGCGGAGGAGTGGGCATGAAATGACCCTCCTATTTACACACTAATTTTATTATTGATTTTTTTTTTAGAGATGATATATAGATATATCATCTATTACAAATATATTTCCCAGGGTCATTTTCTTTCTCTAATAAACAAAAATATATCCAGGATCTTTCACAATATAGAAATATTGTTTTAATTCTAAATCATTTTTAACATACATATATGAAGATATCTATGTTATATTCTACTTGAATCAGAGCATGATAATAAGTAGAAATCCTTTTTAAATTTGCAAAAATGTGATAAATTCCCTTTTAAATTAAAACTTATGGTATCCTGATTTTTGACTATAGTGTCCACTGGAAATATGTACCTTAGACTGTTATTATAATTAAGAAATAACCAAGCAATAATCAGTGGAAAGCAAGCTTATAATATAGATGATTGTCTTAAAATCTGAATATTATCAAACTCAGGTTAAAAGAAAGTGGATCCTAAGTGAACACAAGCAACATCAAGGCGTAATGGAAACGCGCCTAACTTATTCATGCAAGGTCACTAGTTCGAGTACTATGCTGGTCGGTTCAAACACAATTTTTGTTTTTCTTTTTATTTTCTCCTGTATGGCTGAAATCTGATACCTACCTATAATTGTATATATATATTTAATTTTTGCCTATAACCTAACATACAAAACAATTCTTCTTGCATAACTATTTTTAAAACCCATTCTTTCAACTGTTTTAAGAATTTACATCTATATTTTTGCCTAATATCAACATGTACACAGATATACATGTACATGTCAGTCTCTTTGTTCATTTTCCAGAAAACTGAGCTCAAATGTTCCCTTGCTTCATTGATCTGAAGTGAAACATTTGGCCTGACCTATGGCCTAACCATGTGGTTACTCTGGCCATTCTTTTGTTTGCATTTTTACAACCCAGATTATACACAAAACATTGATACCTTTCCTTTCCAAAAGCATGTATATATATTTGTATGAATCAGACATTTTGTGATCAGATATATATCATTCTTCCTAATCATACTTCTCTTTTAAAAATACATCTTCAGGGTATAAACACTTTTTCTTGCATCTGGACTTATGTCAATATCATAAATTGAAGATATAGCAGTTTAATTCTTTTCTGGGTTTTCCCAATATTATTTTCTGTATATCTATATTCTTTTTTTTTTGAAAGAACTCAGGATTAACTGAAATCATCATAAAATGATTATGCTTATAAAATCCAGGTTTTACCTCTAAATCAAAACAACTTTAGCAAATAGGTTTCCAAATCAGTTCAACATCAATATCCTTAGTAAATACCAAATCAGAAATAACCAGAAACAACATAGCACATGTCTCTTACAAGTTCTTCCTACTTAATACATTTAGATAGCCATATTAATCAGGGAATACATGCATGAATTAACACATTTTAGCTTTTATTTCTAATTATCTTAGCATCCTCTATTCCATATCTTTTTAATCTTGCTTACTTAGCTCCATCACAACCTGCAAAAGCATTAGTGGCTGCCCCATTATAAATGAGACACCCCCATGTGCCATGAGCAATAAGGGTCAGATCTATGATCTGGTGTGAGCATTTCTAACATATCCATGATATTAAGCTAAGGATACAGCATAAATATACTTTGCATACTTGACAGGTATTATCATGTACAATACATAAGAGCAAACATATGCAATAAAGCAACTTTTATCTGGGACTACTAGGTTGCCTTTTTCTTTTTCTTATAAATTCCTGGCCTCATCTGCTATAAGGAATCAAAGGGACACATTGCCATGAACTAATTAACATTATGGCACAAAGATCTCAGGACTTAAACAAGCCATGGGCCAACTTGTCTACTTCAAATAGGACAAGCATTCCAGCAGCCTTCTTGGCACAAAATCCTTAGTTATATCACTAAGTGTATTTAGGTTCATTCTATCAATGATAGCTAGGTGTACATACCACCTGTACTCATGAAGCATACTAGTTACCTTGCAGACATAATATTGCAAGCAAGTTAAAGGTTACTTTCTAGAGGTATAACACCCCAGTCATTCCATCTCACATTATTTAGCATATAAACATCCTATTCAAGCATATACCAGAATGTTTGCAACTGAGAATAAATACATGGCTCTATTGAGTTTATTTTGATTTTGCAAGCAACTATATTTAGCCAGATTTTCAATCTTGTTTAAACATAGTTTTTAGGCTTGTAAATTTCTGTTTAGTTTAGGGCTCAGCACTTATAGAGAAAAACTCCATTGCACCCTTAACCAATTATTTCAAGCCTCAGCACCATACCAATGTATATGCAGCTCATAGTTTTCTTTATCTTTTCATTCTTTGTCTTAAGCCATTATTCAAACTAGTTACAAATACTCTGATATATGTTCCTTAAGGTTTTGGTATAATATACAGAGATGAAAATAAAACAACAAAGTTATACATCCAACATAGCAGATCATATCTCATCAAACATTCATGAAACCATCAGCAACCAACATAGTTTGTAAATCAAAACATGCAAAATATAACATATAAAAGCTTGGCTGCCTAATCCCAGGTCTTAATGCCATGTATATGAGTGAGGATACTCACCTAAATGCTTACACAAGCTTAAACCAGAAAACCCTTCAAATCTTTAGCCTTATCTTCATCTTCTTCCTTAGGTTAATTAATTAGTGAGAGAGCAGTTTTCTGATTGGGCTCTTGGTTTAAATAAGGGTTCTGTCTAGGGTTTTGGGTGATGCAAAATCCCTATTTTAGCCCAGACCAGAATCATGCATTTGGCATTGCATACTCCCTCCCTCCTAATCCCTTGATGTCCCGGCCAATATTTTAAAACAAGGCTATATTGTGCTCATTTTCTTTTCTTTTCAGAAAGTGATTACTTTAAGTATTTTTATTATATTTACCTCAAACATGATAATGGTGTGACTTTCTATTTTCTGCCTATGTACATTTGCTTTCTTGCACTTTGGTTCTTACTGTTTTTGTGCTTCCTTTATTTATTTTCTGCTCAAATAATATCTGGATATATATATACATTTATACAACTATGGGTGTTAATTTAACTTTAACCTTTTATTTGCAGGAAACATGTGCATACTTATGTGCATTTCTACACCTATTATTCAAATAAAAATTTCACTTATTCATTATAAGTCAATGTTCTCTTCTGCCTTGATTTTCAGACAAGTCATACATAGGCATATATATAGATATATATATATACACACATCCTCAGGAATTTTTAATACTCATGTCTAGGTTTATGTTTTCTTTATTTAAAACATTTTATCTAAATGTTTTCCTTCCTTGTTTTATTATCCAGGAATTCTGGATTTTCTCTTAGTGCCATAACTAGTGTGCACGTGCACACATGCACACAACCTTGCACCACCGAAAATCCCACCTATATAATAATTCTGATTTTCCCCCAGAATTTTAATCATTTATTTAAAAGAATTTTCCTCAAAATCTTGGGGTATTACAATCACCCCTTCTTTTAGGAATTGTGCCCTCACAATTTGCAACACAATCTTTGAGTACTCCTACTTTCTTAGGAAAAATTATTTAAATATGCATGAGCAATTCAAATAGTCACTGTCTATCATACATATCAAACTTTCTTAGTAATCTAAGATTTTTACCTTTCAAATTTGCAAAGAGCCTAGGATAATCCATCCTGATTTTATCCTCTAGCTCCCAAGTACAATCACTAGGATCTATACTCCATTGAATTTTTACCAGCTTCAATGTCTTGTTTCTTAATTTCTTTTCTTCCCTTGCCACAATTCCCACTGGCTCTTTTCCATAGATTAGATCTGGATTAATCTGAACTTCAGTTGGCTTTTCTAAGATTTCCTCCTTGTCATGTACCCATCTCCTTAGTTGTGACACATGAAACACATTGTGCATTGCACTCATCTTCTCTGGAAGCTCCAGCTTATAGGCTAGTGAGCCTATCCTTTCCAAAATCTTGTATGGTCCAACATATCTGGGTCTGAGTTTCCCCTGCTTGCCAAATCTCAAGACTTTCTTCATTGGTGAAACCTTAATGAAGACATAATCACCTACTTTGAATTCCACTGACTTCCTCTTTGCATCAGCATACTTCTTTTGCCTATCTTGAGCTACTGCCATCCTCTTTCTCACCAGTCCTATTTTCTCTGTGATGTCTTTGACATATTCTGGCCCTAGGATAGCTTTCTCTCCTGCCTCAGCCCAACACATAGGTGATAGACATGGTTTCCCATATAGGGCTTCAAAGGGTGCCATTCCAATTGTACTTTGGTGGCTATTATTGTATGTGAACTCAGCCAAATGGAGGTGGTCCTCCCAATTTCCTCCAAAGTCTAACACACATGCTCTAAGCAAATCCTCTAAAATCTTGTTTACCACTTCTGTTTGCCCATCTGATTGGGGGTGATAAGCAGTGCTTAGGCACAATTCACTCCCCATAGCTTCTTGGAAGCTCTTCCAGAATCTTGAAGTGAAGATTGTATCCCTATCACTCACTATAGTTTTAGGAACACCATGCAGTTTTACCACTTCTCTCATAAAAGTTTGGGCTAACCTAGGTGCATTTCTGTCTGCTTTCACTGGTATGAAATGGGCTACTTTAGTCAGCCTATCTACAATCACCCAAATACTTGTATTTCCCCTCTTGGATCTAGGAAGACCATCTATGAAATCCATAGATATGTCTTCCCACTTCCACTGTGGTATGCTAAGTGGCTGCAATAACCCTGAAGGTCTTTGGGTCTCAGCTTTTATTTGTTGACAAACCATGCACTTAGCAACATATCTAGCTACATCAGACTTCATTCCCTTCCACCAATAGTCCCTTTTTAAGTTTTGGTACATCTTGGTGCTGCCTGGGTGTATGGAATATTTGCTCCTATGGTACTCATTAAGGATTTCTTCTTTCGATTCTATGATGTTTGGGACACATATCCTTCCCTTGTACCTTAAGTATCCTTTTACATCTATGTGATAATCCTTCACTTCCTCCTTCTCTAATAGGAGAGACCTCTTTTCTGCTAAGTCTTGATCTTCTTCTTGCATTTTTGCCACCTTCAAGGCCAAATTTGATTGTAAAGTAATTAAACTTAACCTTCCTTTACTCTTTTCTTCCTCAATTATCTCCATACTTATCCCACTGCTCTCATCTATTTCCAAATCAGTGAGTATGGTCAAATCTCTAAACTCCTCCATCATTAACATGGCCATTTTTGCATGCTGCCTACTCAATGCATCTGCCACTTTATTAGCCTTGCCTGGTGTATAAAGTATATCTAAGTCATAAGCAGCAAGAAATTCAACCCATCTGTGTTGTCTCATATTTAAATCTTTTTGTGAAAAGAGATACTTTAAGGCCTTGTGATCAGTGTATAAAATGAACTTTGCACCCAATAAATAATGCCTCCAGAGCTTTAAGGCATATACTACTGCTGCCAACTCAAGATCATGAGTTGCATATCTAGTTTCATGGGGTTTTAGTTGTCTAGATGCATAGGCTATGACCTGATCTTGCTGCATCAACACAGCCCCTAGCCCTGACCCACATGCATCTGTATATACAACCAATCCCTCATTGCCTTCTGGTACTCTCAACACTGGTGATTTTACCAAAGCCTCCTTGATCTGGGTGAAAGCTTGTTCACACTTATCAGTCCATATAAACTTTTGGTTCTTCCTAGTCAGGTTAGTGAGTGGCATTGCTATTTTAGAAAATCCTTGTATGAACCTCCTATAGTATCCTGCCATCCCCATGAATGACCTAACTTCACTGACATTGTTAGGCTTCTTCCATGCTTGGATTGCTACTATCTTATTGGGGTTTACAGAAATTCCTCTAGCAGAGACAACATGTCCAAGAAAGTGTACTTCCTCTTGCCAGAACACACACTTAGAGAACTTTGCTTTCAAATCTTTTTCTCTTAATCTAGATAAGACCAAATGTAAGTGGTTCTCATGTTCCTCTATTGTTTTAGAGTAGATTAGAATATCATCTATAAAAATCAGAACAAACTTGTCTAAGTAATCTCTGAATATCCTATTCATTAGGTCTACAAAGTAAGAAGGGGCATTTGTTAGCCCAAATGGCATAACCAGAAACTCATACAAACCATATCTTGTGTTGAATGCTGTATATTTAATACTTGATTCCTCAACCTTCATCTGATGAAACCCAGATGCCAAGTCTAGCCTAGAAAACACTTTAGCTCCACTGAGTTGATCAAAGAGATCATCTATCCTGGGTAATGGGTATTTGTTTTTGATGGTTACTTTGTTTAATTCTCTGTAATCTATACACATTCTTAAAGTACCATCATGCTTTTTAACAAATACTACAGGAGCACCCCAGCATGAATTACTTGGCCTTATAAACCCCTTGGCTTCTAATTCTTCCAGCTGGTTCTTTAGCTCTTTTAATTCACTTGGCCCCATCCTTGTAGGCTTTTTGATAACTGGGCTAGCCCCAGGCATAAGGTTAATCTGGAATTCAACAGGTCTATGGTGTGAGACACCTTTTACTTCCCCAAATACATCCAAGTATTCTTTAACTATGGGGATTTCATTAATAGCCATTTCCTTGGGATTATTTTCTAATTCAATTAAATGATTTAGACTGTTTTCTTTGATAGGTTCACATAGAATTGTAACCCTTTGGCCTTTAGAATTTTGTAGTGAAATGGTGGATGTATCTAGGTCAATTATGGCTTTGAATTGTCTTAGCCAATCTGCCCCTAATATGACTCCTATATTTGGGAAATTTAGAACATACAAATTGGAAACAAATGTGTTTCCCCCTATGTTCAAATTCACATCCACACAAATCATATCTAATACACTAGAACTTCCTAAAGGACTTTGTATTAACAGAGGTGTTTCAGCCAATTTGCAGTTCATTTTCAACCTTTTAACTATTTCATGGGAAATGAGTGAGTGGGTTGCCCCGGTATCATATATTACAGCTAAAGGTATGGTACAAATAAATAGTGTACCTTCCACTTGACCATGGTTTTCAGCATTAGCCTCAATTATGGCCTTGCCCCTACCTTCCAGGTTTGCCACTTTCCCTTGTTGCTTGTATTCTGGGCAATTTCTTTTCATATGCCCTTCCTTCCCACATAGATAGCATTTGAAAGCTCCCCCTTTAAGCTCTGGGCATCTTGGCTTAATATGGCCTTCTTTCCCACAATGGTTGCAAACTATTTTTCTTTTGGCTTCATTGGGCTTTGCATCTACTGCCTTCTTACCATCTGCCTCTCCTTTCTTCTTATCATAAGGGTGGTACTTTCCTTTGTTCTTCTTGTTACTATTGTTTTTGAAGTTCCTGAACTTATCTCTTTCCTTGTCATGCTGCTCAATCTTCAGAGCCAAATCTATCACTTGATCAAAAGTTCTATCAGCATAAGGTAGTATAGCCCTGCTAAGCCCTGGGTTCAATCCCTTGATGTATCTATCATTTTTGGATGCTTCATCAGCCACTAACATTGCCCCATAGGTTGACAATCCCTCAAACTTCTGGGTGTATTCTGTGACATTCATAGTCCCCTGTCTAAGTTTGATGAACTCCTCAAGTAAAGTGGTTTTTGCTGAGGCTGGAACAAACCTTGCCTCTAACATCTCCTTAAATTGATTCCAATTAATATCATTTTCATTCCGGCCAGCTATGATCACCTCCCACCAACTCAAAGCTGCACCTTTTAATTGCCTTGAGGCCACTTGCCTCTTCCTTTGGTCATCTAGTTGCATATCAGTGAAGATCCTCTCTAATGTCCTCAGCCATGCTTGAATCTCCATTACACTTTCAGTTCCTTCAAAGCTCTTGCCTCCCAAGTTGGTATAAGTCTTCACTAACTTGGAGAGCTCCTCATGTGGGTTCTCAGGTCTGTGCCCAATTCCATCTCTTAAAACTCTCACAAATTCCTGCATGTCAAGCATTTGTGGTGTGCTAGATCCTCCTTGATGATGAGACCCTCTTCCTACCATATTTCTATAAGTATATGTATTTCATCTTATTAGTTTATAACACTTAGCTTTAATTTTAAATTGATTGTATCTTTCCTATTTAATCATTGTGTATGTCACATGCACACACATACATACATTCAGAGAATACTTATAAGCAGTCAAATATACAAACAAACCTAGTATAAACATAAGCATACAAACATTTGCTATGTTAATTAAAACATAGCTCTGATACCAAATGAAATGACCCTCCTATTTACACACTAATTTTATTATTGATTTTTTTTTTAGAGATGATATATAAATATATCATCTATTACAAATATATTTCCCAGGGTCATTTTCTTTCTCTAATAAACAAAAATATATCCAGGATTTTTCACAATATAGAAATATTGTTTTAATTCTAAATCATTTTTAACATACATATATGAAGATATCTATGTTATATTCTACTTGAATCAGAGCATGATAATAAGTAGAAATCCTTTTTAAATTTGCAAAAATGTGATAAATTCCCTTTTAAATTAAAACTTATTGTATCCTGATTTTTGACTATAGTGTCCACTGGAAATATGTACCTTAGACTGTTATTATAATTAAGAAATAACCAAGCAATAATCAGTGGAAAGCAAGCTTATAATATAGATGATTGTCTTAAAATCTGAATATTATCAAACTCAGGTTAAAAGAAAGTGGATCCTAAGTGAACACAAGCAACATCTAGGCGTAATGGAAACGCGCCTAACTTATTCATGCAAGGTCACTAGTTCGAGTACTATGCTGGTCGGTTCAAACACAATTTTTGTTTTTCTTTTTATTTTCTCCTGTATGGCTGAAATCTGATACCTACCTATAATTGTATATATATATTTAATTTTTGCCTATAACCTAACATACAAAACAATTCTTCTTGCATAACTATTTTTAAAACCCATTCTTTCAACTGTTTTAAGAATTTACATCTATATTTTTGCCTAATATCAACATGTACACAGATATACATGTACATGTCAGTCTCTTTGTTCATTTTCCAGAAAACTGAGCTCAAATGTTCCCTTGCTTCATTGATCTGAAGTGAAACATTTGGCCTGACCTATGGCCTAACCATGTGGTTACTCTGGCCATTCTTTTGTTTGCATTTTTACAACCCAGATTATACACAAAACATTGATACCTTTCCTTTCCAAAAGCATGTATATATATTTGTATGAATCAGACATTTTGTGATCAGATATATATCATTCTTCCTAATCATACTTCTCTTTTAAAAATACATCTTCAGGGTATAAACACTTTTTCTTGCATCTGGACTTATGTCAATATCATAAATTGAAGATATAGCAGTTTAATTCTTTTCTGGGTTTTCCCAATATTATTTTCTGTATATCTATATTCTTTTTTTTTTTGAAAGAACTCAGGATTAACTGAAATCATCATAAAATGATTATGCTTATAAAATCCAGGTTTTACCTCTAAATCAAAACAACTTTAGCAAATAGGTTTCCAAATCAGTTCAACATCAATATCCTTAGTACATACCAAATCAGAAATAACCAGAAACAACATAGCACATGTCTCTTACAAGTTCTTCCTACTTAATACATTAAGATAGCCATATTAATCAGGGAATACATGCATGAATTAACACATTTTAGCTTTTATTTCTAATTATCTTAGCATCCTCTATTCCATATCTTTTTAATCTTGCTTACTTAGCTCCATCACAACCTGCAAAAGCATTAGTGGCTGCCCCATTATAAATGAGACACCCCCATGTGCCATGAGCAATAAGGGTCAGATCTATGATCTGGTGTGAGCATTTCTAACATATCCATGATATTAAGCTAAGGATACAGCATAAATATACTTTGCATACTTGACAGGTATTATCATGTACAATACATAAGAGCAAACATATGCAATAAAGCAACTTTTATCTGGGACTACTAGGTTGCCTTTTTCTTTTTCTTATAAATTCCTGGCCTCATCTGCTATAAGGAATCAAAGGGACACATTGCCATGAACTAATTAACATTATGGCACAAAGATCTCAGGACTTAAACAAGCCATGTGCCAACTTGTCTACTTCAAATAGGACAAGCATTCCAGCAGCCTTCTTGGCACAAAATCCTTAGTTATATCACTAAGTGTATTTAGGTTCATTCTATCAATGATAGCTAGGTGTACATACCACCTGTACTCATGAAGCATACTAGTTACCTTGCAGACATAATATTGCAAGCAAGTTAAAGGTTACTTTCTAGAGGTATAACACCCCAGTCATTCCATCTCACATTATTTAGCATATAAACATCCTATTCAAGCATATACCAGAATGTTTGCAACTGAGAATAAATACATGGCTCTATTGAGTTTATTTTGATTTTGCAAGCAACTATATTTAGCCAGATTTTCAATCTTGTTTAAACATAGTTTTTAGGCTTGTAAATTTCTGTTTAGTTTAGGGCTCAGCACTTATAGAGAAAAACTCCATTGCACCCTTAACCAATTATTTCAAGCCTCAGCACCATACTAATGTATATGCAGCTCATAGTTTTCTTTATCTTTTCATTCTTTGTCTTAAGCCATTATTCAAACTAGTTACAAATACTCTGATATATGTTCCTTAAGGTTTTGGTATAATATACAGAGATGAAAATAAAACAACAAAGTTATACATCCAGCATAGCAGATCATATCTCATCAAACATTCATGAAACCATCAGCAGCCAACATAGTTTGTAAATCAAAACATGCAAAATATAACATATAAAAGCTTGGCTGCCTAATCCCACGTCTTAATGCCATGTATATGAGTGAGGATACTCACCTAAATGCTTACACAAGCTTAAACCAGAAAACCCTTCAAATCTTTAGCCTTATCTTCCTCTTCTTCCTTAGGTTAATTAATTAGTGAGAGAGCAGTTTTCTGATTGGGCTCTTGGTTTAAATAAGGGTTCTGTCTAGGGTTTTGGGTGATGCAAAATCCCTATTTTAGCCCAGACCAGAATCATGCATTTGGCATTGCATACTCCCTCCCTCCTAATCCCTTGATGTCCCGGCCAATATTTTAAAACAAGGCTATATTGTGCTCATTTTCTTTTCTTTTCAGAAAGTGATTACTTTAAGTATTTTTATTATATTTACCTCAAACATGATAATGGTGTGACTTTCTATTTTCTGCCTATGTACATTTGCTTTCTTGCACTTTGGTTCTTACTGTTTTTGTGCTTCCTTTATTTATTTTCTGCTCAAATAATATCTGGATATATATATACATTTATACAACTATGGGTGTTAATTTAACTTTAACCTTTTATTTGCAGGAAACATGTGCATACTTATGTGCATTTCTACACCTATTATTCAAATAAAAATTTCACTTATTCATTATAAGTCAATGTTCTCTTCTGCCTTGATTTTCAGACAAGTCATACATAGGCATATATATAGATATATATATATACACACATCCTCAGGAATTTTTAATACTCATGTCTAGGTTTATGTTTTCTTTATTTAAAACATTTTATCTAAATGTTTTCCTTCCTTGTTTTATTATCCAGGAATTCTGGATTTTCTCTTAGTGCCATAACTAGTGTGCACGTGCACACATGCACACAACCTTGCACCACCGAAAATCCCACCTATATAATAATTCTGATTTTCCCCCAGAATTTTAATCATTTATTTAAAAGAATTTTCCTCAAAATCTTGGGGTAATACAGGGCATGGGCGGAAGGCTGCTGGTGGAGCCGGGGGGAAGAAGGCGTGAGGGGTTGCAGGCGGAGCAGGCAGTGGGCGGAGGCCTGTGGGTCTTCATTTTTACTTATATGTGAAGTTCATAAAAAAAAAGAAATTGGAGAGAAGGAGAAGTGAGCTGTAACCTTGTTATCAAATGAAAATTATGAAAGAAAGATGAAGGTTGGCTCTGCGTGTGCTGTGAAGGATATATATGAAATAAAGAATAGGGGGGGAAAGACAGAGAATAGAATATTGCAGAGGGATAGAGGACAGCTATCACATGAAGTGAACCAATGCAATTAATGTTGCAGAAGGCTTAGTGCACAGTAAAACAATGATGGTTTCACAATGGAGGCTATTGGTATTCCCAAGGTCAGCTGACTGGCTCCAAAATTTGAAGCTGAAATGTTGGGTACCGGTTTGCGCTGCGTAACGGACCGGTGTGTGCTCCGTTAACAATTATAATTTGCAACGCCGAACTCCGATTGGCACAAACAAATATACCGTTTTGATCAGCGCGACGAGGCGGACCCAACGGTATGAAGATATTGATGGTTTGACATTGTTTGCGAAGTGGCGAATCTTATTAACCCATTTGCACGAGTGAACATTTTAACTAGCAATTAAAAGCGAAATTTGACGAAACGAAATGCGCCGTTATGATCAGAATATTTTTCTTATGCAACATTGTAAAAAATATTTGGGTTCGGACGATAGAAAATTTACACATAAAATTAAAACTAATATGTAAATTTGACGAGCGAAATTTACTACAATATTTTTCGACGAAATTTGGCGTACACCTATGTCTATCTAGGCGTATTCCAAATGTGAAGTTTGAACGGTAACGGAAATCGTTTGTGAATATTTGAAATTTCTATTACGGAGAATGCAGCAAAACAGCGAAGAATAAGATCGACGGAGCTAAAGATGTCCGAATTTTGAAAAACGAAAAACGACGCCTTCGTCAAAAATTGATTTAGAATTTTTCTATGTAAAAATATTTAGGTTCGAAAGATGAAATTTTCACGCTTTAAAATGAACTGATGTGCAGTAAAACGCGCACGAAGTTTACTGCGGTATTTTCCGACGAAACTTTACCCATATCTACAATCATCTTGGCGCAATTTAGAAACAAAGTTTGGACGCCGATTGAAATCGTATGTAAGTTTCACATTTTTAATTAAAATAACGGTTCTAAAATTTTTAAATTGGGTCGGAATTTCAGGGTCGTTACAAATTCTTTCAAATCTTATTGAAATATTCATATCAGAAAATACTTCTAAATAATATTATTATTATATTCCAAAATCATTCAAAAGAAATTTTCAAAAATCCTGGAAATTAAGTTCTCAAATTTAAATTTCATTTATTTTATTTTCAAATCTTATTTTCAAATAATATCTAAAAATTTCAACTATTATTTTATTCTAAGTGGGTCGCACCCAAGTAGATTATGTTATCACCTTTCTAGATGTCCCAGTGGCCCAGACATTCGATGGAATCCATTCTCCAATAAGCGCCGTACAGTTTTTGATTGTGCCCAACTATGCTGAAACGCGAGATACAAGCATTTCAGGTATTTTCTATTTACTTTCTATAGACACTACTATAATATATTACAACCAAATATACGATTTATAAAATATATTATTTTATATATAAAATATACAATAGGCAAAATTATTTCATTCACCTTTTTTTAAAACAAATATTATGTCGGTCTGTCCTGTTAAGTGTTTAGAAACCCCTATTGATGTCATAGCGTCCTATGCACCAACCAGAATTTATAAATACAAAACGGAACAAATTAACAAAATATCAAAACCTTTTTATAACCCTAGCAAATACGCTCTCTCATATACATACACTTAGTGACTCATCATCATAAGGTATCACTACCCTATTAATAAAGAGTTAGACCCCACAAAGCTATGGTTTTTCGCTAAACCAAAGCTCTGATACCAAATGTAACATCCGACTTTTTGTACGGTTCAGCAGACACACATGTCGACTGAAACCATACAGAAAGATGGATTGTTATGGGGTAAATAAGAAAAGTGCAGAAATAAAAGAAACAAAATAGAATCTTGCAGCGGAATGACAAAATATAATAATCAAATAACAGTTCATGAAGTTGTTTACAAAATATTTGATTATACTAATATAATACATATCAGAGTTACACATACCCAAGAATAATAATCAATGCAGCGAAACCATATAAATGTAGTGGAATAAATATAGTATATAATAGTAGTACAAATCTTCATCTTCGTCCTCCAAGAATAAGGTCTTCAAACCCTGAAATGCTCAGGCTGACCCGAGCGAATTGAAAAGACAAAACACTCGAGTCAGAACTAAAAGATCTTATGAGAGTTAAATCAATAAGATAAAAATGAGTGGAAACGGCGTCAAAGATGTTTACGGGGTTTGACATCTCCTATCCAGTGTCTAACGTGAGTGCAGTAACTTAAAAGATGTTCGGGATTCACATCTCTTAAGCATCCGTTAAACTATTTACTATGTAGTAATATTTCGCTATTATAATAATGTCTAATAATAAAATAAACTTACTTTTAAATAGCGTTAAGGGGTTACTCATATAGCCTTTAACACGTAATAGTGCCAGCAGTCTATACAGTACCTGCATATCTCTTGATCGGGAGACTACGAGAAGATACTCCATAGGTATGACACAAATAGAAACTCGTAGTAAAGCTCGCTATGGTAGATGACACGGCACAACTAAGCAATGCCATGGTAGATATACCAATTTCTATCCGAACTGGTGGTGACACGTAGCAGCCACTACCGCCCACCTCGGAACACACCCCAGATCAAAAATCAAAAGTGGCCACCAAATAAATCACAAAGTCTGAATATAATATCGAAGGAGTGTCCGATCAGAGGTGCGACCTAATTGGCCCGGCGTCGCTCCTGTTTTAGCCACCTTATGCCAACTCACGGGAGTCGGGTCCATGTATATACCTCAGTAGAACGTCGCCACCATCCTACTTCATTCTGGAATCTCCACCTCATACACAGTTGTTAAAGTGGTTTTTGGTATCGACAAAGAGTATGCCCATATTTGATCCCGGTCTCTTTAACAACCAAACGTTATTATAACATCGTGGTCATTCCAATATAGTTTATCTTCAAAACCAAAATATCATTTTCGTTTCAAAACCCAAATCAATACGATATCATTTCCATTTCAAATATATCCATTTCCAAAAATCATATCACTTTCCAAAGTTATAACGCTTTCGAAATCATAGTCTTTAAAAATCAAAACACTTCGGAAATCACAGCATTGAAATCATAGCATTTTGGAAATCATAACACTTTTGAAATTATAGCATTTTGGAAATCATAACACTTTCCTCTTAAACAGTTTAGATATTAAAATTAGTATATATAATAAAGTAGTTTATAAATAAAATAGTTTATATAAATAGTTATAAGTTAAGATAGTTTATAAATAAAAATAGTTTATATAAATAGTTATAAGTTAAAATAGTTTATAATAAAATAATTTATACTAAAATAGTTTATATCGAAATAATTTATAAAGTAAAATATCCATAGTTTAAAGATAACTTAAAATTACTTTATAAAAAAAATAGTTTCCTCGACTTTCACAAATCGATTCAAATCAATTCGAATTCCAAATTCAAATTTAATCAAATCTAAATCATCAATTTAAATTCCAATTTCAATTAAAGTTTTTCAAGTTATATCGATTTCAAATACCGATTTGAACCACAATAAACCATTTCAATTTCCAAATCAATACTATATTATTTCCATTTCACAACCCAAATTAATACAATATTATTTCCAAAACCATAATACTTCTGAAACCAAAACACTTTGACCCATAATACTTTGAAATCATAATACATTAGAAATATTATCATTTGGAAATCATAATACTTTAAAAATATAACCAAAAGTGAAATATCCATTTTCCCAGTAAAGATATCATATTACTTTAAATCACTTAAATCAAAACCGCATTATAAAGTCATATCCTTAAATTCCGAAAACAATAAATTTCAAATCGATAAATCTAAAGACAATTCTTAATTAAATACCTTTCCAAATAAATTTTAAGTCCACTTTAATTTAAAACTTATTTATAAAATAATTTCAATATCCAATAAAACCATATAGATATATATCTTTTCAAAACCACAGAAATCCTTTCAAAATATTTATATATATAGACCAATGGTGTCTGTATATAATTTTCTATCCTATGGTCAAGTGATATGGATATTTATCATTTCAATCCACAATTTAAAATAAAATATGGTTGTATATCATTTCAAACCGCAATCCCGAATTTATAATATAATAAATTCATAATGAACTTGCAGATTATAATGATATAAAATAAAACATCCATTCATCCATCATCAAAATCACACATCCATCACAATCATCATCCAAAACAATCAATAAATATCAATATTTAACTGATAGTAGATAACGGGCATTTAATTGGCAGTTATATTCAATAATAAATTAAATAAAGACTTAATTTAAATAGATGCAATTAACTAAGACGATGATTAAAATAAACAAATAGTCATAAATAAATTCATAAACACAACATAAATTAAATTTAATAAACATAAAAAAATTTAGAAGTTGTGAGTGGGTTAAAACACTCACCTTTTGAATTTAAATTGAATTTAAATCCAATTTAAACCCAAAATTCTAACAATCTCAGAATTTGTCCAAACTAGCGCCATAATGTTTGGAATTTCAATACGAACCTAGCGGAGAAAACCGCGCGTAAATCAGATATTGTATGTGAAAATTATACGCAGTAGAACATTTAAACTTTAAATAAAATAAAATAAAATAAAATAAAACAAATCTCACGTGTTCCATCATTCACCCTCGACGGTCCGAGACCACACTGAACCAAACCCACAAAAACATGCCGACATCACCACTTTGACCATCGATTACTCCCATCACCGGCCACCATCGGGTCGCCGACCACCACCATTCCCTTCGTCACGACGAGCCGCTCCACCCAGTACCAGAGGCTTCACCTCCAGCCACACCAAACGCCTCGCGCTGTAATTCATTTCGAACCCTAGTTCAAAATTTCCCAGTGATCCAACCATTAAATTGTTGAATAACCGCCTCCGATCAACTCAACCAAGCCCCCTCCATGCCAAGGTAATGTCGATTCGGGGATCAAAGGAAGATGATCGAACCATGATGAACGGCCACGGCTTCTTCATTCGATTCTAGCCACATAGCAACCTAGATCAGAAAACGAATCACATATTTGACTTGCGCTCTTCGAGAGCTTCAGATCGATATGTAATTCGATATAGTTTGTAGAGATTTGATTTTTAAGTTGAAATTTGGTTAGAAATTGAATTGGGAATTTGGTTTTGATTTGTCTGCCATTGAAATAAGGAGGTGAGAAGGAATTGAACGTACATAAATGAGGAATAGAAAGGCTGCTAGGGTTTATAACGACATATATGTAGGAAAAGCACACTAAAGAAACAAATGGGTTCGATTGATTTGGGTTTTGAACGAAATTGACCCGAAAAGCCCGTTTCGATTCCAGAATGGAAATAGGTCAACCCATATATCAAAATATATGTTGTTGAATATTTTAAAATCAATGGAACAGGTTTCAAGTCCAAATTCCTTCGTATGAAGAAGTATGCTGAAACTATTTGGAATTTTCGATCTCGAAAATTCCAAATTGTTAGGAAAAGAAGAAAAGAGATAGAAGAAGAAGAAACATAAAACTAAACTCAGAATCTCACATTTGCAGCGGATATAATATAATATCAAATAATATTCTTTACTTTGACACCATCCCAGTTATCACACTGCAAGTTCCCTTTGCTATGCCTTGTTTTATATTGAATGATATCGGGTTGAAATGATATTTTTTTGTGTCTGTGATTCTATGAATGATTTTATTTGCTCCAAATTTTATTACAATCTGTTATTTTGCATTATTCAAGTCTGACATTTGTGGATTATTGTCGATTTGAATGGTCCAAAATACCGGGTCGTTACATTTGGTATCAGAGCCAGGTTTTAGGCAAACCTTAGCCTATGGAGCAAAAACTCATTAGAGATAAGGTAGAAATACCCTAGAATGAGTGAAATCAAACGCAAAATCATTTCTTTGTGAGTGAACGTATTTTCAAAGTATAAAAATGATTTTTAAAATGATTTTAAAATGATTTCTCAAATGATTTTTAAAGATTATTTTGATATAAAGTTTTCTTGTTTTAAGAAGAAATTTTTTCTAAACTTCCTTCTTTCCGTATCTACCTTGTTAGAAATTTTGTTATTAGGATATTCATCCAAGTGATCTTATCGTGTCTTATCTTAACTTATCTTTGTCTTCTCTATACCTTGTCCTAAATTCATTCTTGATATTTCCAGGATGAATCGTGGAAATGCTAGAGGTAGGGGTCGTGGTATTGCCCCAGCTCCTCCACCTGTTGCACCTGTTAGGTTTACTGTTCTTTGCAAGGAATTCTCTCAGCTCGGTGGTACTAAGTTCACCGGTTCAGAGAGTATTATCAAAGCCCAACAATGGCTACGAAGTTTGGAGAGAATTTTTACTGGTCTAGAGATCACTGATGCCCAGAAGCGTCAGTTGCCAGCATGGCAGCTGCAAGAGTCAGCCTTAGATTGGTGGGAGTCTATTACGGCTCACACTAACGAAGGCGATCTTTCGTGGGAGCAGTTCAGGTATCCTTTGTGTTAACTTGAATTTTCCCCATTTCCTTTTTCTTTTGAATCTATCTTAAGTTCTGTTTCTGTATCTTCTTTCCAGGGAGGCTTTTGTGGCAAAATGGATGCCTGAAGCCGGGAAATCTCAACTTTATCGTGAATTCATGGATCTTAAGCAGGGTACCATGTCTTTCTCAGAGTATGAGCGGAAGTTCAATGAACTTTCCAAATTTGGTCCTGGTCTTATCGACACTCAGCTAAAGAAAAATGAGAAGTTTATTGCTGGGGCTCGCCCAGAGTTCTACGATCGTCTTATTTCTCATGTTCATGGCACATTTACTGAGCTCATGGATATGGCTATTCGCTATGAGAACCCTACTTCCAAGGGTCCTGCTGCTTCTGGTGCTCATGTCTCACAGTCCTCCTCTACAAATTCCAAGAAGAGAAAGCCCAACTTCCACTAGCAGAAGAAGAATTGGATCAAGCATGCGGACTTGGGATCTTCAGCATCTTCTCCTTCCCAGAGACACCCTATTGATCTTTCCACCATTACCTGCTTCAAATGTGACCAGAAGGGACACTATGCCAATAGTTGCCCTACATCGGTTAGTGCTGTTGTTCCTCCACCCCAGGTTACCAGGAATAATCTTTGTCATGTTTGTCTTCAGCCAGGTCATTTTAAGAATGACTGCCCACTGTATCAGAAGGGAAAGCCATCTGGTGTATTTGCTGTCACATCAGCTTCTTCTCCTGCCGCACCTACTCCTGCTCCGAGCGATGATCAAGGTACTCTTCAAGGCACCTTTACTTTATTTCATCATCCTGTTCGTGTTTTATTTGATACTGGAGCTTCGCATAGTTTTATTTCTGATGATTTGTGTAATAAGTTTGAACATCTCCTTTCTCCTGAGTATGCTTCTGTTCCTCTATGTGTTTCAAATCCTATTGGTGGTCCTGCAAATCTTGATAAGATTTGTAAGCAAGTGATACTCTTCTATTCTAGTCATAAATTTTCTGGAGATTTCTATGTCCTTGGTTTTGATACTTTTGATTTGTTGCTTGGAGATGATTGGTTAAAGAATCACGATGCCCGTATCTCTTGTAAATCCCGAATTGTTTCTCTTGAGGATAATCGGGGTAATTCTTTGGTTATTCAGTGTAGTTTGCCTCATGATTGTGCTGGTAGCTTTATCTACTCATTGGATTCTTCTCCTGTTGATCTTCAGTCGACTCGTGTAGTAAATCTCTACCCCGATGTATTTGGTGAAGTTACTGCTTTACCTCCCAAGCGGGAAATTGATTTTTGCATTGATCTCATTCTTGGAGCTCGACCTGTAGTTCTTCCTCCTAGAAGAATGGCACCCCGCGAGAAGGTTGAGTTAGGAATGCAAATTGAGGACCTATCTTCCAAGGGTTTGATCAGACCTAGCTATTTTGAATGGGGAGCTGCGGTGGTTTTCGTCACCAAGTCCGATGGTTCTCTCCGGATGTGTGTTGATTATAGGGAGTTGAACAAACTCACTATGAAAAATAGATATCCAATGCCTCGCATCAATGATATGTTTGATAAGCTTTATGGTGCTACTGTTTTCTCTCAGCTTGATCTTGCCATGGGTTTTCACCAACTCAGAGTTGCCGAGGAAAGTATTCCCAAGACTGCTTTCCGTACTGAGAATGGATTCTTTGAATGGTTAGTTATGCCTTTTGGTTTGACTAATGCTCCTGCTTTCTTTGTTGACTTGATGAATCGTGTTTTCCGTGGTGTGCTTAATAAATTTGTTCTAGTCTTTGTGGATGATATCCTCATTTTCTCTAAGTCTGAAGAAGAACATGAGTCACATTTGAAATCTGTTCTTGAGACTCTTCGAAATCATCAGTTAAAGGCTAAATTTTCCAAATGCCATTTCTGGAAGGATGAAGTGCGATTCCTCGGGCATATTGTTTCTGGTAATGGAGTTTCAGTCGATCCAGTCAAGATCGCTACGATCAATGTAAGTCTTTCTTTCCTTCGCTTTCCTTGCCTCGTTCAATTTATTCTATCTTTCCGATTATCCTTCTTTTTCCCTATTCTGTGCAAGATTGGGAAACTCCTAAGACTCCTACTGATATCCGTAGTTTTCTGGGCCTTGCCGGTTATTACCGGAGATTCATTGAGAATTTCGCTCGGATTGCTGCACCTCTCACTGCTTTAAATCAGAAGAATGCTAAGTTTATATGGAGTAATGAGTGTAAGGCCGCATTCAATGAGTTAAAAGACAAGCTTACTTCTGCACCTGTTCTTACCATTCCAAATGGAAATGAGGGATTAACGATATACACTGATGCTTGTCGAGAAGGTTTGGGAGCTGTTCTGATGCAGGATGGTAGGGTGATTGCTTATGCTAGTAGACAGTTGAAGACCCATGAAGTGAATTATGCTGCCCATGATCTGGAGTTGCTTGCTGTTGTTTTCGCTTTGAAGCTTTGGAGACATCATCTGTTGGGTACCAAGTTTGAGCTTTTCACAGATCATCAGTCTTTGAGGTATATTTTCTCTCAAAAGGATTTGAATCAGAGACAAGTTAGGTGGTTAGAGTTCCTTGCTTCTTACGACCTCGACATCAACTATACACCAGGGAAAGCTAATGTTGTGGCAGATACTTTGAGTAGGAAGAAAGCTTTGTTGTGTCAGCTTGTTGTTTCTTCACCTCTTGTGGATCGTATTATGGCTAGGCAGGATGAGGATCGGATGCTTAGATTGATAAAGGAGAATGTTCAAAGTAGAGTTGGAGGTAGTAGTCTTGATGGCAGTGGAGCTCAGATTGACGATAATGGTGTATTGAGGATTAATAATAGGATTTGTGTCCCGAATGTTGATGGATTGAGACAGGAGTTACTTCGGGAGAATCATCAGTCCAGACTTTCTATTCATCCAGGCGTGACCAAGATGTATCAGGACATGATGAAGTTATATTGGTGGAAAGGTATGAAGCGAGATATTTCCATTTTTGTTAATAGATGTGCGACTTGTCAGCAAGTCAAGGCAGATCATTAGAAGACTCCTGGTTTATTGCAGCCTCTTGAGATTCCCAGCTGGAAGTGGGAACAAGTTTCTATGGATTTCATTGATGGTTTACCGAGGACTAGGAAGGGTAACGAGAGTATCTGGGTTATTATAGATAGATTGACCAAATCAACTCATTTCATTCCGGTCAAGTCTACCCATTCAGCTTCTAGTTTGTCTGAGATTTACATAAGGGAGATTGTTCGTCTCCATGGTGTTCCTCTCAGTATTGTTTGTGATCGTGATCCTATCTTTACTAGTAGGTTTTGGAAAGCCTTTCAGGATTCTTTGGGTACTCGTCTAAATCTGAGCACTGCTTACCATCCACGGACCGACGGTCAAACGGAAAGGGTGAATCAGATTCTAGAAGATCTCCTTCGTGCTTGTGTGCTTGATTATGGAGGATCTTGGGAAGATCAGCTCCATCTTGTCGAATTCACTTATAACAATAGTTATCAGGCCAGTATTGAGACATCTCCATTTTCTGCTCTTTACGGACGACCTTGTAGATCTCCTTCTTGCTGGATTGAATCCGGTAATCGTCTGGTTCTTGGTCCTGAGATGGTTTTGGAAGCTTCTGAGAGAGTTGAAGAGATTAAGAGGAAGATGAGGATTGCTCAAGATAGGCAGAAGAAGTACGCTGATCGTCGAAGACGGAGTTTAGAGTTTGTTGTTAGTGATTTGGTTTTCCTTAAGGTCTCTCCCTTAAGGAATGTTATTCGTTTTGGTCGTAGAGGAAAGCTTTCTCCTAGATTTGTAGGTCCTTTCCACATTTTGGAAAGAATTGGTTCTCTTGCTTATCGTCAAGATTTACCAGAGAAATTTTCTGGAGTGCACAATGTCTTTCATGTATCTCATCTTCGTCGCTATCTGCATGATCCATCTCTTATTATCCAGCCTTCTGCTCTTGATAGTTTGGATATCGAGCCAAATCTGACTGTTGAGAGGAAGCCACTTCGTATCGTCGATTGAGGTACGAAGCAGCTAAGAAGAAAATCTGTCAACCTGGTCAAAGTGCAGTGGAGCACTGATGAACGGGATTGCACCTGGGAGACGGAGGAGAGCATTCGTGATTCGAATCCGGAATTGTTTATTTCAGGTACTTTTGCTCTACTGTCTTATCTTTCTTTGTTTTCCTTCTTCGTTTTTTCGAGGACGAAAAGTTTTGAGTGGGGGAGAGTGTAACAACCCAAAATTTTTAACAAATTTTTATTTAAAAATAAAACATTCTGCAATGTTGATTTGAATTAAAAGTGAAATAATTAGTGTGAAACGGGAAATTTAAACTTTACATTTCGTTACGTATATTTACATCCGTTCTTAACTTATATTAAACAATCAAATTTATTAATTATGGTAATAGCTATTTAATTTTGGTTTAAATTGATACGTTATTTTATTGAAAGAAACCGTTAGCATTTTTAAATTTATTCAATAAGAGAAATAAATCAAATTGTACGTTACTTTGGGTTAACACTGCAAGTTTCAGCCGTTCAAAATCTTGCTAAAGTCTAGCCTAAAATCGTGCACGTGAAAGATCTTTTCTTCCCATACGTTTCGTTCAACTTAATAAAATTAAATTATGCCTTAATTGCCTACCGTTCAAAACTTCTTCTTTTTGCCTTCTCTCTACAAATTTGTGAGCAGCTGTTTTATCTTTCCTCATTCACAAACAAAAATTCCAGACTGCAAATTTTCCTTTAGCCTCCATCAAATTTTTCGTGAGCATCTCCTAAAGGTAAAAACAACGTGCTTTCTGTCTTCTTTCTATTTTCGTTTGTTTCATTGTTCCTGTTGCCTGGCTTTGTTATATTTTGTCTTCTCCAACTTATGCTCCGCCTACCCACCCATCAAGTAAAGCCACGGTCGAGAACCACCACGTCAGCTCCTACTCCATGCAACCACCACCGAACCCAGACCGAGACCGCCTCCAACCCCAGGCTGACCAACCCCATGCCAATACCATTTACCTCTAGACCGAACCCCTACCCCAGCCACAACCCCACCGAGAACCCCCAGAACCCATGCGAGACCAGTCACCTCCAACCCCATGCCGAGACAAACTCCTCCAGACTTGAACCCCAGGCCGAGACCGAACCTTGTATTGTTGAAGTGTTAATTTGTTTCCACCGACCTTTCTTTTAAAAAAAAGAATGAAAAAACATATGCTTTTGTCACCTCTGCAATTTTATGTTGAAGTTATTGCCTGTCCGAGCTTTGTTAGAAAAAGGAAATGGGAAAAGTTGCTTTTGTCATGTGTTTCTGGTACCCTAGTTTTAGTTTGTTTCCACTGACCTTATTTTGAAAAAAAAAGAAATTTTTTTTTCTGCTTTTGTCACTCTTTATATTTTTTTTGTGTTATGTTGCCACCGGCCTTGTATGTGAACCAGAGAAGTGAAAAATTGTTTTGTTCCCTTTGTTTTTGTAGCCTAGTCTATTCCCTGGCCTCTGTTTTGAGAAAAATGATGAACAAAAATTTATTTGGTCACCTCTGCATTTTATTTTCGAAAGATAGTGCCAGACTGAGGCTTGTTTGATAAAATGAACAAATTCCACTTTTGTCACTTTGTACATATTTTCTTTTCTCTGTAGTATATTGCCAGACCAAGCCTTGAATGGTTGAAGTTTTAGTTTGTTTCGACTGACTCTGTTTTGAAAAAAAAATGAAATGAACAATTTGTTGGTCGAGTCTTTGTTTGAAGTTATAGTTATATTTTAAAAGTGGTCGAGCCATTTCCTTCTATTTTTCAACTTGATTTTTTCGTTTGTCTGCTTCAATTGAAAATTTTGTTATTCGTGCATTCTTAGATTTGTTTATTTTTTTTCCTTAGATTTGAATCTAGTTGGCGCATCCGCTAACAACTGATCGTGCTTTCCGTGTGCTTTCGATAGATAGCGTACTTCTTTTTCGAATCTCCAGCTCCGTAGAGGTGAGTAAATCTCACACGAATATTCATACTTATATGATTGTGAAACGACCGCAACTGAATGTGTAGAAAATAAATAAATAAATAAATGATGTTATAATTACCTATGATTTATTTATATTTGATGTTAGAATTATTAAAACTGCATAACGTATCATTTGTTATATTTTGTTCTTATTTTACTGTTATTCTATTCTGTTAAATCACAGTGCAAGTTCCCTATAGAATAGAATCACTATGGGTTGAAATGATACATACCCGAACGGACTTTAGAATAAGGGAAGATCGTTATGGTCTAAAATGATAGGCCTGAACGATTTTTAATTAAATTTTATTTACACTGGATTGCGGGTTTGAAATGATAAAACCCAGATTTTTCTTTGTAAACTACGGATTGAAATGATATATTATCTGTATCACTTGACTTAGGTTAGAAAATATTATACAGACCCGTGGTTATTTTTCTATATTTTCTGGATACCTTTAAATATTTTAATATTTGTAATAATATTAAATTGATTTAAATTGAATTTTAAAATGATTTATTTAGAATAGAAATGATTTTTCTATGTGATAAATGAAAAAAAAATGAAATAAAATATTGATTTTAAATTGTAACTTAAATTTGAAAAATTGATTAAAAAGAAAGATGGAAACTTAGGTTAATTAAATTGAAATGAAAATTTAGTTTTAAAAATGGTGAAAAATGGAGATTTAAGTTTAAATGTTGAAATGAATTGTTTAAATGAAAGTGGGGATTTACACACTTGAATTTAATAAGTGAACTTGGTTTTATTCGTAAAATTTCTCTTTAGAAAAAAATCATAAGTTAAAGGATTTAAATGAACATTTTAATGTGAAAATTTATGATTTTTATAAATTTAAATGGTTTAAATTAAATGAACCAATTCTGAACTAAGTAGAATCTGCAGCACTTGTTAAGTGCCGTGGTTATATATATGAACCAAAAGACTAAAATGAACTAAGGCTATGATAGCACTTGGTAAGTGCTGTTGTAGCAGAAACTAAAATTGAACCTGAACTAATAAAAGGGCTACTGTAGCACTTGTTAAGAGTTGCAGTAAGCTGAAATATGATTTTGTTTAAAACTGAACTGTAATAGCAGTTTATAAATGCTGTCTTTGCTAAATAAAATTGTTTTCAAATATAACTTACCGCAGCACTTTTTAAATGCTGTGGAAGCTGAAATTTCAACGTTTATTATTTTAAGTGAATAAATGAACTCCGAAAAGGCTAAATTTTTGGTAATTTAATATTTGATTTAAAGAATAATGACTTTGTTTTTAAACGGTTTAATTTGAAGTATTTTGATATAAATTATTTTAAATTTATAACCACGGGTTATAATAACGTTGGGTTGTTAAAGAGACCGGGATCAGATATGGACATACTCTCTGTCGATACCGAAAACCACTTTGACAACTGTGTTACGCGGTGGAGTTTCCAGAATGAAGTAGGATGGTTGCGACGATCCTAAGGTATATACGTGGACCCAACTCCCGTGAGTTGGCATAAGGTGGCTAAAACAGAAGCGATTGACGGACCAAGGAGGTAGCACCTCTTATCGGACACACTTCTTCGATACCATTCTATTACTTGTGATTGATTTGGTGGCCACCCTTGATTGGGAGTGTTGTTCGAGGTGGGCGGTAGTGGCTGCTATGCGTCACCACTAGTCTGGATGCGTAATTGGTATATCTACCATGGCATTGCCTAGTTGTGCCGTGTCACCTACCATATCGAGCTTTACTATGATTATGATTTTAAGATCCGACCACGTTAAGGTTCTCCATCCCCTTAACGCTATTTTCTATATGATTATACTTTACTTATTAGACATTATTATAATAGCGAATATTACTACATAGTAGATATTTTAACGGATACTTAGAGGATGGGCGGTCCCAAGCATCTTCTAAGTTACTTGTACCTTTACTACAGTTCACTTGAGTTGGTTTACATTGTATAAGTATGTATGTCCTGACTCGAGTGTTTGTGTTTTATTTTACGCTCGGGTCAGCCTGAGTATCAGTTGGACTTCATCTTCACGGAGCTAGGACTACTGGAGATCATCTTTATCAAGCTGCTATCTGTTTTGCTATTCAGTCTTTTATTTTAGCTTATGTAATTGAGACAAATGAATTTGGGATTTTCTGTGGTTATTCAAACTGTATTGGTTTTAGACTATGTAATTTGTACTTGTTTTGAGACTATGTATTTTAGTGGCTTCATGAACCACTATGGTTATTTTTAAATTCCGCTGCGAGTTATTCTGATATATTTTTTTGTCTGTGATTCTATGAATGATTTTATTTGCTCCAAATTTTATTACAATCTGTTATTTTGCATTATTCAAGTCTGACATGTGTGGATTATTGTCGATTTGAATGGTCCAAAATACCGGGTCGTTACACCTAACCTAGCCAAAACTAGGTTTACAAACTAAAACTTACAACCACCACCGCTACAATGACCTGCCACCACTTCAGCCATTTTTCCCACCATCTCCGATCATCCTACTACCACCAGAGGGAACCCCGACCTCCCTAACCATCGAGATCATCATAAACCCTCCAAAACACAAATTCTGGTCAAACCAGAGCTGCTCATACATTCTCAAGCTAAAAATTATAATTTTAGTTGTAAAAATCTTGTTTTAGTATAAGTATTCGATTTATACTCCCGAATCAATGAATCGGGATATTTAAGTTTTGAATTATATTAAGTTGCTTTGTTGTTCTTGATTTCTATAGACAATGCAAAATTATCTTAACTTAAATAAACTTTAAAACTTTAATCTATGATACAACAAACATATTTTATTTGAAATTTAAACCCTAACATAGATTAGATCATGAGAAAAATGATTTTTGATTTAAAACTTGAGCCTGGAACTAAGAACAGGCAAGAACAAAAAAATCAGCAAGCATGCATCTATACATCCATATATATATTCACAGAAAACTCAATCATATACATTCACATGGTACATACTTTATTTCTAGAAATGGTCAGGCAACCAGATTTATACTTATGATTTTTAAAAAGAATGTTACTCACTGTGAAACCTTGAACGGGGAGACAGAGTTTTGAAATCTGCAACTTCACTTGAAAACTGCAAGTTTAAATTGATTTTGATCTGCTTTTGTTTGAGTTGGATTGTGCTTTTAAATGGCAGTGTTGTTTTATCCTTCTTTTGTTTAACTTACTTCAAATGAAAGAAATGAACAGAGGATAGTCTAGCCACAAATATCTGTATACATGGAATGAAGTTGGATTGCTACCAGCTGATATTTTCTTCCAGTCTTTTACATGTTATATTTTATTTTATTACTTTCCTTCCTTTATAACCTCGACTAGATTTTTTTATTTGACTTGGTTTTATGTTTTTGTAACAATACGGATTTTCGCGCTCGAAAATCGACATCCATACTTCACATCGTACTCGAATGCCGCAGATTCGACCGTTCAAATCCAAGTCGCCGGAGCTTATAACACCATTAAGTATAACAAAACAGCGGAATAAAGAATATATCAATATATATAACATTGATACAATGTCAGATACAAAATCTGATACAATATGATACAACAGATATCAATATACATCAGAGATATGATACAAGAAATAGCAGTGGAAAGAAAATAGATAACACCAGCAGCGGATAGAATATCTCCAATAGAATGCTATGATCCATAGCTAGCGTGAACAAGGTCGGTCGTCCAAGGACTGACTAGCTCCAAATAATCTACTCAACCTGAATATCTGAGAAACCCAACTCTAGACTGCCCGTGTGGAAAATGGCGGGCACCTAGAGTTTAGGAAGGGAACAATAAACTCCGGATCAGTCATGGGACTGGTGTGAGCTACAAAAACAGTTTATCTTAAAACAAACACAAAAGAATTTAAAACATTGAAACCCGCAACGCTTTTGGAAAATGAAAGTACCATAAGGCCTCCCGCACACACACACAATGCAAACGCAGAATCGGAGGAGATTTCTCCTTATGATAGTTAGAGATGCTTGCTACGCAAAACAAATCATTGGATATTATTACTAGTGCATAGTGCAAAAAACATTTCGAAAGTATAATATTAATCTTAGCCAGCATACGACCAGTATTGTATGCCTACTATAGCTACCATCTAAACAGTGGGGCGCCACCATAAGTAAATGGCAGGTTCTACAACTAAAACCGTACAAGTTTTGTATTGGGAAATGGATTTCCAACAAATGGTCAGGCTAAGGAACTTCCTTTCCTACTGCCGAATGGGATCGCCTCTGGCTGGACGTCCCGAGAGACAAACTGCTCTCTGCCAAATAAGGCCGAGTTACCCCTGTAACAAGTAACTCACGAATATGCCATTCCCCGGTCCTTTGGGACCTTTATCTGAGCGCTCGGTAATCACATCACACATAATAAATAGAGTGTGTCCACATGAGTAAGTATCTGGGCTCCATACCATGATACCACCCCTTTCCAGAAGGAAATGACATACCCTAAAGGGCGCGACCCTCATAACCTTGCCGCAACATTCCTGTTTCGACCATTTCCGGGTTGTGAGGCCCTGACGAAGTCTCGTCTACAAAGCTACGCTTTGGCACAAAGCCATACTTTGGGTCAACAGTTGATCAAAGTAATGATCACAAAGATAAATGATCAAACAAATGATCATATCACAAATGATCAAACAATGATCATCACATAGCAACACTTAGCATGTCACATTACCAAATTGGGAATATATCGCTGATAACTTCGACTACATAACCTCTGAGCTCGTACGTCTCAGAGAAGGGTGTTAAGCTAAGAGAATAAATTCTACGCCACCAAACAGAAATGTATTTGAAAGAAATCGGCTTTATATCTCAAAGTGTAATGTCAGACATACAATCCATACTAGTCTGTTGTTAACCCTTAATTTTCCACGACTTAAAAACGGCACGAGTTAAGGGTTTGTGCGACTTAGCGAGTTAAGACTTAGATGGCTACGACTTAAAAACGGCACGACTCAACAGGTTCCGACTTAAGGAATAGTCCGACTTAACCAGCTACGAGTTAAGGAAGGCTACGACTTAAAGTATGAGCCGGTTTAGTAGGCTACGAGTTAAGAAAGGTTCCGACTTATAAAGTGTACCGACTTAACAGGTCACGACTTAAGGAAGCATACAACCTAAGCTACAGGTTCGACCTAACAGGAGCCGACTTAAGATAGTCTACCACTTAAGAACTAAGACCGACTTAAGTAGGTTACCGAGTTAAGGAAGGCTCCGACTTAAGGAATGCTCCGATTTAAGGAATGCTCCGACTTAAGGAATTCTCCGACTTAAGAGTTTGCGAGATAAAGAAGTCTCCGACTTAAGGCCTACGACCTTCTGTAAGTCACGTACGACTCATACTAACTCATTCAGAAGAAACCATGTAACCCAAGATATATCTTAAGTCGTTACCGACCTACGACATATGACTAAGTCGATGCTGACTTATGACTAGCTCGTTCTGGACATGTTAGTGCAAGTGCTCCTATCTCGACGCCGACTTAAGACCTACGACTTATACTAAGTCGTGTACGATCTCTTAAGTCATTGCCGACCTACGACGTATATTAACTTGTTGCCGACTTATGACTTGCTCGTTCTGGACATTCAGAAACAACTTACACCACCCCTATCTCGTCGTCGACCTACGACCTACGACTTGCTATAAGTCGGCTAGGACTTAGAAGAAATTCCCTATTCAGATTCTACCCTATAAATACCCCCCAAACTCCAACGAGTAAGGGACTTTTGGCCATTCATTTTCTGAAGCATCGTTACTCTGCTGCACTCTCAACTCATTCGACAAGTGAAGATCTTCCAACACTCAAGGCACTACAACAAGCTTCGTGAAGGACTTTATTCATCCGACACAGATTTAGCAAGATTCGTCACCGAAGTTTGAGCTAGTAGTCGAGATTGTTGTGTGATCAAATTGTACTGTGTTTGACAAGTGTTTTGTATCGTTTTGTAACCCGATTCAGTAATAAAGACTATAAAGTGGACGTAGGCTCAATTATGGGACGAACCACTATAAATCTGCTGTTCATTTACTGTTTACTGCTATTTTCAGCCGGTATTCTGTTCCCGTACCAACGGGTGGTGCTTTCACGAATCTATTACACACATCGGGTGTTAGCGTTCACTTTTTAGCGTTAACATTTTGGTGCTTTCACTGAGAATCCAACTCAGGAAGATTGCCATCATTGCTTCACTAAAGTTCGTTGAACAAGTTTCTTTCAAGACTAGAAGTCTATCTGATATAATGGCTCCTGGAAGAAAACGTAAGGCTGTCAGATCTGAAGATGTCCATGATGATACCGCCACTTCTATTTCTCCAAGTCAAGCAGCTCCATGCGTCGGAGTGACGCGAGAAGAGCTAGACGCTGCTGTGTCCGGATTGTACCAGCAGATTGAAACTCAGAATAATCTGATGATGGAAAGATTGAATGCTCTGCTCGGCGCTAACCAAAGACCAGTGGGTAATGAAGAAAACATCGCTGATGCTCTTCGCAACTCCAAGGGGAGGAATATTCCTCAAGGGGGATCAGGTGCTGCTGAAGGGGCACCCCTCCAAGCCGAAGGATCTAGGCCATCGCCAGTTTTCCGCGAACATTTTCCCGGACAAACTTATGAAAAAATGGCCAAAGTCTACTCCGCATAATCTTTAAACAGTGAGGAATATCTTTCTGGCATGATTAAGCAAATAATGAAAGAGAGCATGCAGAGAGATGAAGATGAGAGCGAATGGGGATTCGCACCGAGTAAGACTCCGTTTACTGAGAAGATTCTAAAGGCTGAGTTTCCTAGAAAATTTGTTCCCCCCACCATTCCTGCTTATCGGGGAACAAGTGATCCAAATCAATTCTTGTATAATATGACTGGCACATGACCGGCGCAAGGGCAACTGATGAGATTAAGTGCCGGTATTTCCCAGTATATTTGGAAGGAGTGGCACTTCTCTGGTTTACCAAGCTTCCTGTTCGATCTGTAGATCAGTTTTCCGATCTGACCCAAAAGTTCAAAGAGCAATTCAGGCTATACGCTTCAAAGGTGAAGGATATAATATCATTGTCTAGTCTTGAGCAAAATCCGGGAGAGCCTATTAAGTCATTCCTGAATCGGTTCAATATAGCTCTGGCAGAAGTTGACAACGCAGAGCCATGAATGGTCTTGACCTATTTGATGCGTGCTATCGACAAATCGAGCGAATTTGGAAAATGGCTGAAAATGAAGGAGCCAAATTCTCTTGAGAAATTCTATAAGAAAGCTGATGAATTCATACGCTTGGAAAATCTTCCGGCACCAATGAAAGTGGTGGCAACAAAGGTGGAGAACAATATTGCTGCTTCGGTAAAGAAAGATTCCGGAGGTCAGAAAAGGGAAAGTCATGATGGGAAGAAACAAAAGGATGCAAAGAAACCTCGCTTCTTCAAACCCTCAGATTTCACTCCATTAACCGACACTCCGGAAAATATCTTCTTTGCCACCAAAGATGCTGTGGATTATCCTAAACCAGCTGAGATAAAACCGGGAAAGGGTTCTATGCGAAATGGAAAATTTTGCCGTTTTCACAACCAACCCGGTCATGATACCAATGAATGTCGTCACTTGAAGAGCTTAATTGAAGAATTGTTGAGAGAAAACAAGCTGCAACAGTATGTCAAGAAAAACAGGAATGACCCAACTTCGTCCACTCAGGGGCAGCAACCCTCTACTTAACCATCTGGATCGGGTAAAGGCAATACGGCACATGAATCCGAAAGGCCCATTATCAATGTGATTACAGGAGGCCCACACCCATCGGGCAGAAGCTGGGGTGAAATGGAACGATACGCTCATGCTTTGATGTACATCCCAGCAGAAGAAGATGTCTTTGCTATAGAAGATGCTGCACCCCTGAAGCAACAGAAGACTTCTAATGATGATATTATGTTCAAGGCTAGGGATTCTATGGGTATTGAAGCTCCAACCATAGATCCCTTGGTTATATCTGTAGGAATTGGGCCAGCTATCGTAAGACGATTGCTCATTGATTGCGGTGTGTTAACTCCCTTTTAGCAGCGACTTACGAGTTAAAAAGCCTAAAACCTAAGGGGACCTGACGACTTACGACCTAACTGCTGAAGCAACCTACAGGAAGCTATGATTTAACGAGTTAACGACTTACGACCTAAGTAGTCTTAACGACTTAACCGTTGAAGACAAGCCTACTCCGCGACCTAAAAGCTTCACGAGTTAGTAGACTCAAACCTACAGTGGGTTACGACTTAACAGTCTACGACTTAAAGAGTTAAGAGGTTTCCGACTTAACTACTCAGCAAGTTAAAGGCTCTACGACTCATCAGGTCTGTACGACTCATCAGGCTTACGACTCAAGAGGACCTCACGACCTAAGGAAGATTCCGAGTTATGAAATGCTCCGACTTAAGAAGGTTCCGACCTAACGGGTTACGACTTAGTGTGTTTACGACATAAAGGCTGCGAGTTAAGATCTTACGAGTTAAGGTCTGATAAGTCGGCTACGACTTAATACTTGTCAAAGATAGCCACAGGATGGGCCCAGAACAACCCAATCCCTTAACTCGTCACCGACCTAACCCTATCCCTTAACTCGTCACCGACCTACCCTAAGTCGGCTACGACTTAAAGACTTAGAGAAATTTCCTAAGTCCAAATCAGCTCCTATAAATACCCCATCACTTCCAACTTGGAGAGGACTTTTGGCCATTCATTTCTCCAAACGCCGTTACGCTGTCGAAGTCTCCTCTCGTTCAGCAATCAAAGATCTTCAAGCATTCGAGACACTACAATAATCTTCGGGAAGAGCTCCTAACATCCAACACGGATTCGTCGAGTTTCATCATCAAAGATCGAGCTAATAGTCAAGAGTGCTTTCATGATCAAGTTGTATCGTTTTTAGAAAGATATTGTATCAAATTGTAACCGAATCAGCAATAAAAGACTATAAAGTGGATGTAGGCTCAATTACGGGCCGAACCACTATAAATTTGTTGTTCATTTACCGCTTTTCTGCTATTTTCAGCTTATATTCTGTTCCCGTACCAACGGGTGGTGCTTTCACAATTCTATTTCACACACCGGGTGTTAGCGCTCACTTTTTACCGTTAACATTTTGGTGCTTTCACTGAGAACCCAACTCAGGCGATCATCCACCACTGCTTCGCAAAGACTCTATTAAAAATAACCTCTCTTAAAAACCAGATCCGAAATAATGGCTCTTGGAAGAAGAGGTAGACATCAGATCCGGAAATGCTCACGAAGGAACTTCCGCTTCCCCAACAACAGACCAAGCAACTCCAACCGTTGGAGTCACCAGGGCTAAATTGGATGACGCAGTTTCTGGATTATACCAACAAATTGAAGCTCAAAACGCTTTGATGATGGATAGATTAACTGCTCTGCTCGGGGCAAATCGTCAACCAGAAAACCATCAAACCACCCTTCCTGAAATGCCAACTTTCCAAGCTGACGGTTCTATGCCACAACCAACTTGTCATGAACATATGCCCGGGAAAACTTCCGAGGGAAGAACTGGTGCTTGCCCGGAGGTGTCTTTGAACAATAAAGAGTACCTGTCCGAAATGGTTGGCCGCATCATGAAAGAGAGCATGCAAAGGGAAGAGGATGAGGCTGACTGGGGATTTGCGCCAAGCAGAACTCCGTTTACTGAAAAGATCCTGAGAGCGGAATTTCCAAGGAAATTTGCACCTCCTACTATTCAAGCCTATAGGGGAACCACTGACCCTAATCATTTCCTCTACAAGTACGATTGGCATATGACTGGTGCAAGAGCATCAGACGAGATCAAGTGTCGGTACTTTCCAGTATACCTGGAAGGTGTGGCTTTACTTTGGTTCACAAAGCTTCCAGTTCGATCTGTGGATAAATTCTCTGACTTAACGCAAAAGTTTAAAGAACAGTTCAGATTGTATGCTTCAAAAGCTAAGGATATAATGTCACTGTCTAACCTTGAACAAGCGCCCGGAGAATCAATCAAATCTTTCTTAAGCCGTTTCAATATAGCTTTAGCCGAAGTAGAAAATGCGGAACCACGCATGATCCTGACTTATTTGATGCGAGCTATTGATAAATCGAGTAAATTTGGAGTATGGCTAAAGATGAAGGAACCGAACTCACTTGATAAATTTTATAAAAAGGCCGTTCATTCGCCTTGAAAGCCTTTCTGCAACATCGAAAGTGGTTACTGCCCAGACTGATAATGACAATGTCCCACCTAAGAAAAGAGAATCTGAAAGTCAGAAAAGGGAGAATGAAGGAGGAAAAAGCCGGGGAAATGAAAAGAAACCTCGCCGCTTTAATCCTTCGGACTTTACTCCTTTAACTGATACACCAAGAAATATCTTTTTTGCAACAAAGGACGTTGTCAGGTATCCTAAGCCACCTGAGATGACGAGAGGGGCAAAGCGTAATGGAAAATTCTGCCAATTTCACAATCAACCTGGCCATGACACTGACCAATGTCGCCAATTAAAGAAGGTGATTGAAGAATTGCTAGAGCAGGGTAAACTCCAACAATACGTTAAAAGGAACGGAGTCGATCCAACCTCATCCACTCGGGATCAACAACACCCTACCCATCAATCCGATTCCCACAACAACACTGCAGTGCAAGATTCAGAAAAGCTTGTCATTAATGCTATCACAGAGGGACCATACCCAGCAAGCAGAAGTTGGGATGACTATTGATTCCCACAAAACTGCGACTGGAGCATCTGGCATAAAAATCCAAAAGCTATGAATCAAGCACAAATGGAAATCCAGCTTGGAGATTCTAAAACAACAATAACTAGCATTCATTTTTTACTTAACAGCATTGCTTGAATTTGTAAAGATAATGATGGATGTGTAACTTCTGCATTGTAAACCGCTGAGAAATCAGTGTGACTCAATAATAAAAAACTATGCATTCTGTGTTTTCTATTATAGAATGCCTGTTATATTTCGATGTGTAAATACTCTAAATGTATTGCTAAAATGTCAATCTAATACTGCAGGTCATTAAAGCAAAGCCCACACATCGCAAAGCTAAGCGAGCCTTACAAATCATTTATTAAAGCAAATTTCAAGCAACAAAAATTCCAAACTCAAATCCCATACAAGAGGAACTTCACATAAAAAGTTGACGGCTCCACTGTGTCAAGCCCTCGTTAACTGGTTGCGATCATTGATATAAAAAGGCATCCAACCAAATAACTTGCGTTTACTCTGTGGAGTCATTCAACAGTGAAGTCTATTTCTTCAGACAAAGCAATTTACTTGCAAGAGAAAGGAACACGCGCTTGGAAACGATGATAAAGGATCGCAGATTGGCGGATGATGATACAACATGAGCGAACAAACATGGAAGCAGCCAAAGGGAGGTATGCCTCTCAACAGGAAAGCAGGTAGATCCACTAAAGGGATACCTTCCCAAGCAGAAGGAATAAGACCCTCGTTAACTGATTGTGATGCATCCGATCAGGCAGCTTGTGTTCATCCCATGGATCTACTTGCCCCTAAGACGCAACCTTCCTGGCACACCAACCAACTGATGCTCCTTCCCAAGGGTCAACAAAGCCCTCTAACGAGGCACGCCAATAAATGGAGAGCTTTCCTCAATCAAAAAGATCGGTGGGACTACCAAAGGGGCACCTTGTTAATTGATTGCGATCGTTTGTACAAACAAACATCCAATCAAACAACTTACGCATGTCCCGTGGACCCCTCCGACCATGAGAAAGTAACTTCCAGGCAATCACAAGCCCTCTTTGGAGGCACAAGCCCTCTTCGGAGGCACAAGCCCTCTTCGGAGGCACAAGCCCTCTTCGGAGGCACAAGCCATCTTCGGAGGCAAAAGCCCTTTTCGGAGGCACATTTCACCCGTGTAGAAGTGCAAAATGCTTCTCTTCGGAGACCCACTTCACCAGAGATGAAATGCCAAAACTGCTTCTCTTCGGAGACCAAATCTGCTTCTCTTCGGAGACCAAAATTGCTTCTCCTTGGAGACCAAAACTGCTTCTCTTCGGAGATCAAAACTGCTTCTCTTCGGAGACCAAAATTGCTTCTCCTCGGAGACCAAAATCTCTTCTCTTCGGAGACCAAAAGACCTCTTCAGAGGCGTACTTCACCTTGCTTGAAGTACCAAAAATAAACCCTTTACTGGGGCACAAAAATCAAAACCTTCTTCAGAAGCTCATTTCACTATGCAGGAAAATTCACTTTCAAACAAATAAAAGTGATCATTCCCAGAAGTTGAAGTGTTCTTCAGGAAGAAAAAGAAAATAAAAATTTCTCCAAAGACAAGATATACTCTATTAAAAGCAGAATAATTCTTCCCTGAAAAAGTGGAAAGTTATTCTCTAAAATAAGAGTATCGGTCTTGTGAAAGCAAGAAATATTACAATATACTTGTGGTATGGGGGCAGCATTATACAATTCAGTTACAATAATAAAAGTAATATGCAAGCAACATACCACGAGTTCATTGCAATATCACGTAATAAAGATGTGGAGTAAATGCGTTCTTGAAACACAAACAAAAAAGTTTGTACAAATAGAAAGAATCGTTTACTCTACACTTCAAATGAAAAACAGATGTACTCCTACATACACAAGAATTTGTACAAGAAAAATATCTATTTATTTCAACACTATGAGAAATTTTTTACATTGTACAGGTTACAAAAAGAAGCGGAGACCGGTATCCGCACAATCCCCGGTCAATACAAAAAGCAGAAAATGCAAAATCAAACTCATTTCCCCTTCTTCCCACCCTTGAAGTTTTTACCCGGCCTGGTAATTAGCTTCGTAGGCCATATCGGAGAAGAAGGAGAAAGAGACTCAGCCGGATCAATCTCTGCCTCATCCCCAGCAGCAGAAGAACTCTTCTTTCCTTTCTTCGAAACCACACGTTTCCCCTTCTTCTTGGAAGAAGACTCACTCCCCGGAGCAAGAAATGTAGAAAGCTTTGTGTCATAATCAAAAGACTGCTCCGGGGTCTTCTCGCTATCCTCCAGACCTTCTGCCTTCTGTTCTTCGGAAGCAAGTGGTTCGTCTAAACCTTGAAGGGCTGCTATTGGTTCTTCCTGTGAACATGGTTGAGAAGCTGGAAGAGATATAACTTGAGAAGGAGGAGGAACGACAGCTGAAGAAGGAAGAATTGGTGCAGTTTCCGGCACGACTGCTGCATAATAAAAGAAATCAAAATCAGTATTCTCCAAGAAAAAAGAAGATCGTGAATCGTCAAAGTTACCTGGAGAAGCCGGTTTAGCAAGATCAATCTCAAATTCCCGAGCTTGGAAGTCCTTCATTGCCTCTTCCTCTGTAGGGGTGGATACAGTTTCTTTGTCAACCTTAGCGAGAGGCGTGGAATGAGAACTAGAGCCAGTAATATCCGCATAAGCTAAAGCCGAAGTATAAGCAGGAGCAATAGGAGGTGTTTCTTTCTCAGGAAGCTTCTCTCCCGTCGCCTCGGCCCGCACTCGGATAAGCTGCTCTTTTCCTTTGGCAAGGGCAGCGCGATCGCTCTCACTTAAGTAGGTAGCTTGAAGATCTGTTTCAGAATATCCGGCACCACCAAATAAGTCAATGATTGCCTCCCATACTTCCGCTAAGGTGACTTCATACTCTGGTCCCAAAAATGAAAGGCTCCCACGCCCCAGGACACAATGCATATAAAAGTCGAACAGAGTCACGTCAACAGTGGCTATGGTCGCCTTATGGGATTCTTCGGCTGCAGCTTTACCAGAAAGAACTTCATCGCGTTCTCTTTCAGCCTTCAGTAGCTGAGATTGCAGTCTTATAATTTCTAAGTCTTGAGAGCTGACTTTCTCTCGAAGTTGGACGGCATCATCGCGGTATTTTCTTGTAACCTGCTGTTCTGCTTCGAGTTTCACCTCAATATCTCTCTGAGCAGCATGGGCGTCTCGAACTTGTTTTTGAAGCATTTCTTCTTTCTGAAAATAAGAAGTGGAAGAAGTAGCGAGCTCTTTTTTAAGTCTTTCAACTTCAGCTTCAAGCTTCACATAACCATCGCTAATGCTTTTCATCTCCGCGTCATGCTGCTTACGCCATTTGTCCCACTCAGATTTATCATTTTCCATGGTCATCATCGCCTCAAGGTTCATATGGTTGACCCTTTGAAGTTCATCAACCAGCTTCTGCCATCCAGACATTCTTTCGATGTCAAGTTTCACTACATCGACATTTTTCAGCATCGCCTGCTTATTAATGGGGACCAAATCCAAATCAAAACGCACTCCTTTCAGACACCAATTCGGAAATCGGCTCCGGAGTGTGGGAGGACCATCTCCAGCTTGGTACCGTGGCCTATTAATGATTGTCTGGATGTCAGATTCCTTAAGGGCAGGGGAACCGGAAGATGTATTAGGAGGAATAGAAGCGGTAGTCTTTTCCAAGATATTAGATGTATCTTTCTCGTCAAGTCTGACCCGTTTGCTAGACTCATCGGAAGTATGACTCTTCCCCCTGTCATCGTAAGATTTCCTCTTATAAGTGTCGTCGCTTCTGCGGGAAGAGTCACGTCGCTCGTCCCTATTCCCATAGTATTCCTCGTCTTCTCTCCGGCGACGCTCTTCATGAGCTCGCCTCTCGTGAGCCTTTCTGGCAGCCCTCTCCTCATCAGTTTCCTTCACAGCACCGATATAACTCCTAAAGTCATAAGCCTCATGGCTTCCGTAACGCTGGAATTTGTTGTAGTAAGAGCCGCTTCGCCCCATCAGAGAACCTGAAATTGAAGAAAAAGACCAGTTTTAGAAATCCTCAAGTTGAAGAAGCTAAGTGCATATAAGTGCCAAAATTCTAAGTGTGTGTGATGTGCAAACTACGCGCATCAGACTACAAACCACTTTTGGGTGTAGAAATGGCAATAAGTTGTGTGGAAGGCGTTGTGGTTTGTTGCAAAGAAGAAGTTGCTTCGACAACAGGAGGGACCACTTTAGAAACATCATCTTTAAAAAGCTCCTGAGAGGTTATCATGATGTCGCTTAGACTATCAAAAGTATCATCGCCATGGTGCAGGGGAGAATTCTCTTTTTCAACTACCACCTCAGCCGTCTTTTCAAGAGTGTGAAGATTTTCCTCCTCTTCAACAACCGGGGCAAGTGCTAACTTACTGGACGGTCCAGCAATGGCAGTAGAAGTAGAACACTTTACCAATGAAGTCTCAGCGGTAAGATTTTGCTATAAAAGTTCTCTAGCAGGAACAGGGGCATCTGACTCCTTAGCAGGAGAATCAGGGACTTCATGTGGCTGAGTGGAACGGGAAGGATGTAAGAGTCCAAATTCGTGGAGGAGCTCATCTCTCAATAGAAATTGAACACTCCTCTCCTCAACCGGCACGGCCATAAGCCTCTCAAAGGTAATCTTGTGATGAGGTTCCCTAGAGGGGGGAGGAAGCGCTGAAACAGTAGAAAAAGAAGTTAACACTTGACAATTTGGACTTCAAAGAATTTAGAAAACACAGGGAAAAGATAGATAATCGTACTTCCCACTCTCCAAATGGCGTAAAATCCCGGGGGACAACGAACAAAGAAAAACTGGCTCAGAAACCCAGGAACGCTTTCGGGAAGACCAATAATCAGTTTACGATTCCTGGCACTCCTTACAACTGTGATAGAGGGATGGTCTTTGGTCTTTGTAAATGAGCATAGAAAGCAAATTTCTCCAAAACTGGGGAAACGGTCCAGCATTCTCCTAAAAAGCACACATAGTCCCAGCAGGATGGCGTAGCCATTAGGATGAAGTTGAAAAGGGGAGATAGATAATCGAAGGAGAAGTTCTCGGAGACAGTCATTAAACGGGGGAATCGCTCCACTCAAGCACATTTGGCGGTTCACTGCGATGAAGCCGTGGGGCGGCCTATCAACAATGTCATTTATTCCAGGGAGCAAAGCGTCAGATTCAGCGATGCCAAACTGGGTGCATAGTTGACGGAAGACTTTATGACTCAGAGTGGTAGGAATCCTTTCCGGGGGATCGTTCAGTGGGGTAGCAATTGGAAAAGCTTCTCCAGCTGATTCCAAATCTTCTTGATGGGATGCCATTCTACACAATCAGCCGAATGTTCAAAAGTGAAGGTGCACGTTTCCTAAAAGTGTAAAGTGCTGTGCAAAACTAATGAAAATAAGAAAAAGCAAGTATAACTGGAATTAAACTAACTGACAATCAGTCGATTACGAGATTTCAAAACTTGTTAATGCTTAAGTGCAGTGTCAATGCAGACAAATTAGTTTTAGTTAACCATTACGATTCTGCTTTAATACTTCATTTGAGTTGGTTATTGTGTAGCATTTCACTCATACAGTTCATTTAATTTTAATCTTTATCAACTAATCTGTCATCCGATATGGGTAGTCGGTGGCAGTATATTCGTTCCAGTTTTTTGTAAATGTTATAACAGGCAGTTAGAATTATTGACAATCTATAAAAGAGTGCAACAAAATTCAAGAGTCCAAAGTTCAAACAACTCAAGTCTTAGCATTCAAGGCAGTGGGAAATTTGCTCAAGTTCTAACTCGATCACAACTTAGCATGGGGCAGATTTTCCTAAGTCCTAAACTCGTTCACGGTCTAAAAGATATGCCATGAATCAAGTTGAGTCGTAACTCTCCAATCGTACCACACATTCAAGCAAAGTGAACAAGTGCTAAGTCGCGAACGACTCAAATGGTTCCTACGAGCCAGGGTTAACTATTCTCTAAGTCAGAAGTCGTGGGGATTAAAAGGGGACTTCAATTCTCTAAGTCGTAAGTCGTAACTCGGCTACGACTCAAAGCTTGGTTGCTGTAAGTGATAAGTCGATCCAGAATTTAGTCCATCTGACTCCTGACTCGTTTGATCCCTAACTCGTTAACCATATATCCGTCCAACTCCTAACCCTTATCTATCCAACCCGTTAACCCATTCACCGGTTAGCTTCTTCGTCAACCCTATTTCTAAAACCACCACAGATCACAAATCATTACAATCCATATCAAGCCACCTTAATTCCATGAATATCCTACACAGCAGTATTCGCAAGGACCGAGGGAAGAATTCATGGAGAAAGGTCGAATAGCAATGGTCAGCGATTGGAAAAAGGGAGAAGACGCTTACGCGATGTAACTGGAAGTGGTTGGAGGTAAATCGAGTCGAAATCGCCTTTGGAAGCTTGAGATCTTGTTAATGGCAGATACGACTTAAAGCACAAATGAAACAGGTGAAGGAGAAGAGAGAACGACCTAAGCTATTTATGCCCTGGGACAGTGAAAGGTGGATCGACACATCTGATTTACGACTTATACTAAGTCGTTCGCGACCTACGACTCATCTTAAGTTGGTCACGATCTAGCGCACTCATCAAGAAGCGAGCTAAGGAAAATCGAAGCACACGACTTACGACTTAAGACGTATGCTTCGAGGGGCAAATGTTAACTCCCTTTTAGCAGCGACTTACGAGTTAAAAAGCCTAAAACCTAAGGGGACTTGACGACTTATGACCTAACTGCTGAAGCAACCTACAGGAAGCTATGATTTAACGAGTTAACGACTTACGACCTAAGTAGTCTTAACGACTTAACCGTTGAAGACAAGCCTACTCCGCGACCTAAAAGCTTCACGAGTTAGTAGACTCAAACCTACAGTGGGTTACGACTTAACAGTCTACGACTTAAAGAGTTAAGAGGTTTCCGACTTAACTACTCAGCAAGTTAAAGGCTCTACGACTCATCAGGTCTGTACGACTCATCAGGTCTGTACGACTCATCAGGCTTACGACTCAAGAGGACCTCACGACCTAAGGAAGATTCCGAGTTATGAAATGCTCCGACTTAAGAAGGTTCCGACCTAACGGGTTACGACTTAGTGGGTTTACGACTTAAAGGCTGCGAGTTAAGATCTTACGAGTTAAGGTCTGATAAGTCGGCTACGACTTAATACTTGTCAAAGACAGCCACAGGATGGGCCCAGAACAACCCAATCCCTTAACTCGTCACCGACCTAACCCTATCCCTTAACTCGTCACCGACCTACCCTAAGTCGGCTACGACTTAAAGACTTAGAGAAATTTCCTAAGTCCAAATCAGCTCCTATAAATACCCCATCACTTCCAACTTGGAGAGGACTTTTGGTCATTCATTTCTCCAAACGCTGTTACGCTGTCGAAGTCTCCTCTCGTTCAGCAATCAAAGATCTTCAAGCATTCGAGACACTACAACAATCTTCGGGAAGAGCTCCTAACATCCAACACGGATTCGTCGAGTTTCATCATCAAAGATCGAGCTAATAGTCAAGAGTGCTTTCATGATCAAGTTGTATCGTTTTTAGAAAGATATTGTATCAAATTGTAACCGAATCAGCAATAAAAGACTATAAAGTGGATGTAGGCTCAATTACGGGCCGAACCACTATAAATCTGTTGTTCATTTACCGCTTTTCTGCTATTTTCAGCTTATATTCTGTTCCCGTACCAACGGGTGGTGCTTTCACAATTCTATTTCACACACCGGGTGTTAGCGCTCACTTTTTACCGTTAACACGGTGCTTCCTGCAATATACTCTTCAAGAAAACATTTGACCAGATGAAGATTCCAATGACCGACGTTCAAGATTCATCACAAAAGATTGTTGGTTTCACTGGGGAACCGCAGCAACCAATCGGAACTGTCGACTTGTTCGTGGAACTTGGAGAAGGGCAGAAAAGGGTAGTTCGGAAACAAACCTTTGTAATTGTTGACGGATTTTCTGCCTACAATGCTTTCCTAGGCCGGCCAACTCTAGCTGCATTCAAAGTCATTTTGGCCCCGTGGTGCCTAACTATGAAATTTCCTATAGAAAATGGTGTTGGTGTCATCAAGGTGGATCAAAATGCTGGACGCGAGTGTTATCTTATAGAGCTTCGGGAGGCCAGGAAGAGAGAAATGGGAAAAGATGCGGCAGCTCCGCTCCGCATTAAATCCCCAACCTTGTAGCAACTACGGAGTGGCCCCTGTACTGGCGAACACAGCAATGCAAGGAAGGAAATGGACCCCAGAAAAGCCAGTACAGGGGAGAATAGAGTGGTACCCGTGGAAGTTATGGTATCGATACCTATCGACTCAAAAGACCCAAACAAAGTGCTCAATGTGGGTTCGCAACTAAGTATAATAGTTCAAAACACGCTGATATCATTTCTAAAAGCAAATCTGGACGTGTTCGCTTGGTGTCATGCTGATATGTGTAGGATCTCTTCGGAAATTGCTGTACATACCCTGAATATCGATCCGAAATTCACACCGGTAAAACAGAAAAGAAGAACTCAAGGTCCAGAGAGGTCAGCAGCGTTAAAGGAAGAAGTTGATTGGCTTATGGAGAATGATTTCATCAGAGAATCCACTTATCCAAATTGGGTTTCAAATCCAATACTGGTTAAGAAGGCAAATGGAAAGTGGAGAGTATGCATTGATTTCTCAGATCTAAACAAAGCTTGCCCCAAAGACTGCTTCCCGTTGCCTAGAATCGATCAACTGGTGGATGGAACAGCTGGGCATGAGTTGTTATCTTTTATGGATGCTTACTCCGGATACAATCAGATTATGATGAATGAACCAGATCAGGAAGACACAAGCTTTATCACAGATGTGGGTCTCTATTGTTACAAAGTCATGCCTTTCGAATTGAAGAATGCAGGGGCAACCTACCAAAGACTTGTCAATGCTATGTTCAAACCTCAGATTGGCAAAACTATGGAAGTTTACGTTGATGATATGTTAGTAAAGTCGAAAAAAGCAGTCGACCACATGGATCACTTGGCGGAAATGTTCACAATTCTTCGAAAGTATGGAATGAAGCTCAATCCATTGAAATGATCATTCGGGATAGAGTCCGGAAAATTCTTGGGTTTCATCGTGAGCGCTAGGGGCATCGAGGCCAATCCTGCTCAAATCACCGCTCTAAGAGAAGTCAAAGCCCCTAAAACAAAGAGAGAACTGCAAAGTCTTAATGGAAAAGTCGCCGCTCAGAGTCGCTTCATTTCCAAGGCCACAGACAAATGCATTCCCTTCTTTGATGCTCTAAAGAAAGGAAAGAAAATTTTTGAATGGACTGCCGAATGTCAGAATGCTTTCGATCAACTGATTCATCATATGGAAACTCCTCCAGTTCTTTCCAAGCCTAGTGATGGCGAAGACCTCTTCATCTATTTAGCAATTTCATCTCATGCTCTAAGTGCAGCACTCGTAAGAGAAGATATGAAAATACAGCGTCCAGTCTATTACATCAGCAAATGGTTCACTGGGGCAGAGATGAATTATTCAAAGATAGAAAAGCTTGCCTATTGTTTGCTAATCGCTTCCAGGAAGTTGAGGCCATATTTTCAATCTCATCCTATCAAGGTCCTTACCGATCAACCTCTAAAGCAAATCCTGTATCGTCCTGAAACTTCGGGTCGTCTCTTGAAGTGGAACATAGAACTCAGCCAATATGACATCACTTACCATCCCCGAAGAGCAATCAACGGACAAGCTTTAGCGGATTTCATTGCGGAATCTACTGACAAAGGAGACAGTGAAAAAGAAACAACTGATGGTGTTCAAATCCGGTGGAAGTTGTATGTTGACGGTTCAAGAAATGATTATTGCTCTGGGGCAGGGGTAGTGCTTGAAACGCCCGAAGGACGATCATTGTGCTATGCATTGACACTGGAATTTCCTTCAACAAACAATGAAGCAGAATATGAAGCTCTCATTGCCGGTTTAAGAATTGCCAAGGAATTGACCATCAAAGTGTTACAGATCTTCAGCGATTCCCAACTTATTGTTTGCCAGGTAAAGAAAGAATTTCAAGCTAAAGGTGGAAATTTGCCCTCGTATTTGTCAAAGGCATGTGAACTTCTCGAAGATTTCGATCATTACACGATAAGTCATATTCCTCGAATTGAAAACATGAAGGCGGATTCTCTACCAAAGTACTCAAGTTCTGGAGAGGCTCAATTATTGGGGTTAGTCCCTGTAGAAGTTCTGTCAGCTCCAAGCATTGATGAGATGGACATTGATTGGATTATGGTTACGTCTCAAGAGCATGAATCATGGATGACTCCAATCAGAGAATATCTACTCAATGGTTTCCTGCCAGAAAGCTCTAAAGAATGTCGAAAGCTGTTGAGGAAAGCGTCCAGATATATAATTCAAGATGGCCGATTATACAGACGGGGATTCTCAATGCCATTACTCCGATGTGTAACTAAGAAAGAAGCCAAGACAATTCTAGCTGAAATACACGGAGGAGAATGTGGAGATCATTCAGGCGGTCAAACTCTAGCCAAGAAAATTCTTTGATATGGGTATTTCTGGCCAGACATTAATCGAGATGCTTCCTCTTATTCCCGAAAGTGCGACAAGTGCCAAAGATTTGCAAAAATTCCAAAAGCTCCTTCCACCGAACTCATGCAAATGGTAAGCCCATGGCCGTTCAACATTTGGGGAATAGATTTGATTGGACCTTTACCGATTGCTAAATCTGGAATCAAATATGCTATTGTTGCTGTCGATTATTTCACTAAATGGGCTGAAGCTGAACCTTTGGCCACTATTACTTCTAAAAAGATGATAAATTTTGTAACGAAAAATATCATTTGCAGGTATGGTGTGCCACAGAAGATAATCACAGACAATGGTACTCAATTTGAAAGCGAAGAGTTCCAGGACTTTTGCAAGCAATTCAAAATCCGAAAAAGTTTCTCAGCAGTGGCTCATCCGCAGGCAAACGGGCAAGTGGAAGCAGTAAACAAAATTATCAAGTCAACCATCAAAAAGCAGCTTGAAAAAGCAAAAAGTGGTTGGGTCGATAAGCTTCCATTAGCACTATGGGCATACAAAACCACTCACAAAACTGCGACTGGGCACACTCCATTTTCATTGGCATACGGGTCAGAAGCAATGATTCCAGTGGAAGTAGAAGTTCCTTCACACAGGAGAATCCATTTCAACGAAGCTGAAAACGAAAAGCTACAGCTTGAAGCACTGGACTTTCTTGATGAAAAAAGAGAAGAAGCTAGGCTTAGAGTTTCAGCTTATCAGCAAAGGATAGCCAGGCACTTCAACTCTAAAGTTCGCCAACGCAGCTTTGAGGTTGGAGACTTGGTTTTGAAGAGGATCATGACAGCAACTGGTGTGTTTGGGCCAAACTGGGAAGGGCCATATGTCATAGGAAATAAACTTCTTAATGGCACTTTCAAACTCATAACCGTCGAGGGAGATCCAATTCCAAGAGCCTGGAACAGCAACCACTTACGTCCTTATTTTACTTGAAAAAGCTTTGCTCAAGATTGTAAAATAGTGACGAATGTATCAAGTTGTGTTGAAAGAAATTGTAAATCAGTATAAATGAATGAAAGCTATAAAGTGGATGTAGGGCCGATTCTTGGCCGAACCACTATAAATCTTGTGTTCTTTACTGTTTTATAATGCTTGTTTCATTTCGATATGTGAATGCTTTAAATGTATTGCTAAAATGTCAATTCAAAATTGCAGGACATTAAAACAAGGCTTATTCATCACAAAGCCAAGCGGTCCCTAAAAGTCACTTATTAAGCAAATTTCAAGCAATAAAAATTCCAAATTTGAATCCAATACAAGAGGAACTTCACATAAAAAGTTGACGACGCCACTGAGTCAAGCACTCGTTAACTGGTTGTGATCGTCAATATAAAAAGACATCCAACCAAATAACTTGCGCTTACCCTGTGGAGTCACTCAACAGTGAAGTCTACTCCTTTGGATAAAGCAATTTACATGCAAAAGAAAGGAAGACGCGCTTGGGAACGGTGATAAAGGATCGCAGACGGGCAAATAATGAGAAAACATGAGCCGGTAAACATAGAAGCAGCCAAAAGGAGGTATGCCTCTCAATAAGAAGGCTGGTAGATCCACTAAAGGGACGCCTTCCCAAGCAGAAGGAACAGGACCCTCTCTAACTGATCGTGATGCATCCGATCAGACAGCTTGCGTCCGCCCCGTGGATCCACTCGCCTCTGAAACGTAACCTTCCTGGCACACCAACCAACCAAAGCCCTCTAACGAGACACGCCAATAAATGGGAGTGCTTTCCTCAATCAAAAAGATCGGTGGGACTACCGGAGGGGCACCTTGTTAGTTGATTGCGATCGTTTGTACAAACGAACATCCAATCAAGCAACTTGCATCCGCCCCATGGACCCATCCGACCATGAGAAAGTAACTTCCAGGCAATCAACAAGCCCTCTTCGGAGGCACAAGCCATCTTCGGAGGCACAAGCCCTCTTCGGAGGCACAGGCCATCTTCGGAGGCACAAGCCCTCTTCGGAGGCACAAGCCCTCTTCGGAGGCACACGCCATCTTCGGAGGCACAAGCCCTCTTCGGAGGCACAAGCCCTCTTCGGAGGCACAACTCTTCAGAGGAGCCCTCTTCGGAGGCATGTCCCAAAATAGAATGTTCGAACCGAAAAGCCTTCTACGGAAGCACATTTCAACTCTTAAAGGAAGATTAACTAATTCATCTCAAAAAGTTTTTCCTAAAAAAGTTGAAGTACTACAAAAATACCTCTTCGGAAGCACACTTCAATGTGCTCGAAGTACCAAAAATAAGCCCTCCACTGGGGCACAAAATCAAAGTCTTCTTCAGAAGCTCATTTCACTACGTAGGAAAATCTACTTTTTAACAAATAAAAGTGGTCATCTCCGAGAGTTGAAGTGTTCTTCAAAAAAAGAAAGAGAAAATAGAAATTTCTCCAAAGACAAGATATACTCTATTAAAAGCAGAATAATTCTTCCATTAAAAGTGGAATAGTTATTCTCTGAAATAAGAGTATCGGTCTGGTAAAAGCAAGAAATATTGCAATATACTTGTGGTATGGGGGCAACATTATACAATTCAGTTACATTAATAAAAGTAATATACAAGCGACATACCACAAGTTCATTGCAATATCATGTAAAGAAGATGTGGAATAAATAAGTTCTTGAAGCACAGACAAAAAAGTTTGTACAAGTAAAAAGAATCGTTTACTCTACACTTCAAATGAAAAACAGATATATTCCTACATACACGAGAATTTGTACAAGTAAAATATCTATTTTATTCAGTGCTATGAGAAATTTTTACATTGTGCAGATTACAAAAAGAAGCGGGGACCGGTACCCGCACAATCTCCAGTCGATACAAGCAAAAAGTAAGACAAAAAGCCCAGTTTATTACTCCTTCTTCCCACCTTTAGTGCCCTTGCCCGGTTTGATGACCAGTTTCGGGATCCGGCGTGGACGGGATGGAGAAGGAGGAGTAGTTGGGTCTTCTTCAACATTTTCTTCAACATTTTCTTCATCAACTGAAGCGCTCTTCTTCTTCTTCTTCATGGCACGTTTCCCTTTCCTTTTCGAGGAAGACTCACTTCCAGGAGTAGTAAGAAGTGTGGAAAGTTTCGTGTCGCCATCAAAAGATTGCTCCGGAGTCTTTTCGCCTTCTTCAAGCTCCACAGTCTTATGCTCGTGCGAAACAACCGGATCGTCCAAGTCTTTGAGAGCTTCTATTCTCTCTTCTTGTGATCCCGGTCCGAGCCGAAGGCGAGGCGAGAAGCGGGTCCGGGCGCAGCGCCGGCGGGGGTCCGGGGCACCGCAGTCCCGGCGGGGATCGAACAAGTGGGCACCGCCCGATTCATCCGATTTCGGAAGATCGAGCCTTCTTTGAAACGACGTAAAATGATGCACAAATGAACACCTCCTGCGAATTTGAACACCTCCTCGATGATTGACTTTTGCAACTCTTTCATGGCTTCTTCTGAATCATCCGACCTTACTTTTAGCTCTGCCTTGGTAAAAGACCTGAAACCATGATAAATAAAAATTAACATTTCATCGAACAGGTTGCGTGTTAATAAGTAATACATTACCACAGTTCACTCATCTAAACATCCTACTAGACATCAACTCCTTCTCCTTGAATACTACCAAACTTCAACCTCTACACTGCCACCATCCACTCCCCAAACTGCTGCAACTTACATCCCCTACAGCCCTTAACAACAGTTGGTACATTTTGAATCAGGATATGAAATTGCAGCCTGCAATCTAGTTGGCTACTTTCTAGTATAAGCACGTGCAATCTATACTGAGATTGGAACTGAATGTAATCAAAGAGCTAATCATAGCAGTAGTATGTTCACATAATTAGTCATAAGCCAAGAGGAGGACAAAGTGGCAACTCGTGCTGAACTAGCATATCACCACAATTACCAATCAACAAAAACATGTAAGCCTATTCGTCGGTAAATGTAAATCCAATGTTAAAGTTCACAACTTTTCCATAAATATAACAAAACATCACCTGGCCAACACAGAGAGTAGAGACGGGACATCGAATATACTGCATAGTATCATAAATTGCCAACCCAGCCATCACGGAACCACCAGGTGAATTGATATAGAGAGAAAGCGGCTTAGACGGATTCTCAGATTCGAGGAACAGCAGCTGCCATTTCAACACTACTTCCTCAATTACCACTGTCAGCCTCAATTACCACTTGCCCATCAAACTTCAACACTACTTCGACAACACTTCGAACCAGCTTCAATCAACAGAACATTATACACAGCTGCCATTTCCAGTAACTGCAGCCATACCACCACAATACTCAACCAGTCAACTGCCAACAACCATCAATTGACCCTCAATCGGCAGCATCGCAACCCAACCAACGACCTACTTCAAACTTTGACTTCCTCTGCAAATTAATAGCAGCAGCGAACCCAATTATAACCACCAATCGCCAATTTCCATCACTAAATCCGAACTCCATCGCCATGGGATATGTGCTCGATGGCCATCGGAATCAGGCTGTAGAAACGGTGGTGGGGTAGTGGAGTTTTGTTGGGGGCTGCGGTTGGTAGGATTTGGGAATTAGGGATTTTTGGAAGAAAAAAAAGAAACGAAAATATGATTTGGAAATTAGGGATTTCGGAAATTGGGGGTGAGAACGAAAATGATATGAAAAGTAAAGCGGGAAAACGAAAATTTGTGGCAAATTGTAGCGGTGATCCAGTTTAACAATCAGATTAAATGTAGACCGTTGGATCGTATTCACGCGGATTGCTAATTTTATTAATTTTTTAATCTGAATACATCTATGGCAACACTATATAAAAATGTTGCATCGTGTTACACTTGTTTAGCTAGAGCAACACATTTTTATGGCTAAGGTAACACCATAAATACAACGTTGCAGTAGGACCAAAATTTTATATCTATCGCAACATTTTAGCTGGCAACACCTTGCAAAAATGTTGCAGAAGGTCATTTATGGCGTAGTGGCCGCTTCTTTTTCAGCAACAGCTGCAACTCGACCAGCAACAGCCTCATCACACTCCTTCTCAGCTTTGGCAAGTCGAGACTTTAGCAATTCAATCTCCACGTTCTGGGAGTTAACTGTTTCCCATAATTGAGTGTTATTTTTGCGGTATTCTTCAACAACGAACTGCTCAGCCGCAAATTTCATTTCAGCTTCCCTCTGAGCGGCGTGCGCATCCCGCACTTGTTTTTGAAACACTTCTTCCTTTTGAGATTGTGAAGCGGAAGAAGCGGCGAGATCTTCCTTGAGTTTTTTGACCTCGGACTCAAGTCTCGCATTATCATTAGCAATACTCGTCATTTCCGCGTCATGCTGCTTGCACCATTTATCCCATGCAGCTTTATCATTTTCCAGAGTTAGCATGTTTTCGAGATTCATGTGGTTGACTCTCTGAAGTTCATCAACAAGCTTTTGCCATTGTGACATCCGGTCAATGTCAAGCTTGACGGCATCTAAATTTCTGAGCATGGCTTGCTTATCTATCGGGACCAAATCTAGGTCAAAGCGCACTCCTTTTAAGCACCAATTCGGAAATCGGCTTTGAAGTGTTGGAGGGCCATCTTTAACCTGATACTGAGGCATGTTGATGATTGCTTGGATATCAGTTTTCTTCAAAGGAGGAGAGCTAGCCGAAATATTAGGAAAAATGGGAGCATCAGTCTTCTCAGAAATTGCAGATGCGTCACTATGCTTGGACCGCTTGCTTGATTCGTCAGCAATATGAGTCTTCCCCTTATCATCATAAGACTTTCGCTTATGAGAACTATCGCTTCTGTGGGAAGAGTCGTATCGTTCGTCTCTCCTCCCGTATTGATTCTCGTAATCCCGCTTCTCTTGCTCATAATCTCGTCTTTCCTGAGCTTTCCTAATAGCTCTTTCTTCATCCGTCTCCCTCGGGGCATCGAGGTATCGCCTAAAGTCATAAGTTCCGCGGCCCCCATAGCGCTGAAATATGTCGTAATGTGAGCCAGAGCGCCCCATCGGAGAATCTGAAAATAAAAAGAAGTGAAGTTTATAAATCTCCAGGAAAAAAGGATAAGTGCGTATAAGTACCAAAAAATCCTAAGTGTGTGCGGCGTGCAAACTACGTGCGTCAAACTACAAACCACGCTTTAATGTGGAAACAGAGACGACTGGTGTAGAAGGTGTCGAGGATTGTTTCAAAGAGGAAGTTGCTTCAACGACGGGGGAGATCGCTTTTGAAATATTATCTTTAAAGAGCTCTTGAGAAGTGATCATTATATCACTCAAATCATCAAAGGTATCATCGCCATGATGCCCAGTAGAACTCTCTTTCTCGGCTTCCACGTCAGCCGTCTTTTCAGAAATATGAGGATTTTCCTCCTCTTCAATAACTGGAGAGAGTATTAACTTGCTGGATGACCCCGCAACATCGATAAAAGAAGAACACTTTACTAATGCAGTGTCTGCAGTTGGCTCTTTTAGAACCATCTCTTCCATTGAAGCTGGAGCATCTGATGTCTGTGCTGGAAAATTAGAAACTTCACGAGGCTGAGTAAAGCGGGAAGAGTGTAAAAGCCCGAATCGATGTAAAAAATTGTCTGTCAACAGAAATTGGACACTCCTTTCCTCGACTGGCACTGCCATAAGCCTCTCAAAAGTCGCTTTGTGACCGGGATCTCTAGAAGGAGGAGGAAGTGCTGAAAAGAAAAGGGCAAAGTTGACACTTGATAACTCAGACTTCGGCAAGTTTGAAAAAACATAAAAAACAGAGACAAGTGATCTTACTTCCTACTCTCCAAATAGCGTAAAATCCCGGAGGACAGCGAACGTAGAAAAACTAGCTTAGGAAACTGTGAACACTGTCAGGGAGACCGATAATCAGTCTACGGTTCCTGACACTCCTCACAAGTATGATAGAGGGATGGTCTTTGATCTTTGCAAATGTGCATAGGAAGCAAATTTCTGCAAAACTGGGAAAACGGTCCAGCGTTCTCCTAAAAAGCACACACAGTCCCAACAAGATGGCATAGCCATTAGGATGTAGTTGAAAAGGGGAGATAGATAGTCGGAGGAGAAGTTCTCGAAGACAGTCGTTAAATGGGGAGGATAGCTCCACTCAAGCACATTTGGCGGTTAACTGTGACAAAGCCATGGGGCGGCCTATCAGCAGTATCATTTATTCCAGGGAACAAAGCGTCAACTTCGGCAATGCCAAACTGAATGCACAATTGACAAAAAACTTTATGGCTCAGAGTAGTAGGAGTCCTTTCCGGAGGATCGTTCAATGGAGTAGCAATTGGAAAAACTCCTCCAGCTGGTTCCAAGTCTTCTTGTTGAGATGTCATTCTACACAAGGAACTGGATGATCAAATGTTAAGGTGCATGTTTCCTAAAAAGTGTGAAGTGTTGTGCAGAGCCAATGAAAATAACAAGTAAACACAACTGGAATTAAACTAGTCGACAATCTGTCAATTATGAGATTTCAGAACTTGTTAATATTTAAGTACAGTGTTAATGCAAACAAATCGGTTTCAGTTGACTATTACGATTTTGCTTTAATACTTCACTTGAATTGGTTATTGTACAACATTTCGTTCATGCAATTTTAATTTGATTTTTTCTTTATCAACTAATCTGTCATTTGATGTGGGCAGTCAGTGGCAGTATATTCATCCCAGTTTTCTGTAAATGTTATAACAGGCAATTAGAATTATTGATAATCTGTAAAAGAATGCAACAAAGTTCAACAATCCAAAGTTCAGGCAATTCAAGTCTTAACGTTCAAGGCAGTGAAAAATATGTTCAAGTTCTAACTTGTTCATGACTTAGCATGGGTCGGAAATTTAAAGTTCTAACTTGTTCACGACATAGCATGGGTCGGAAATTTAAAGTCCTAACTTGTTCACGACTTAGCATGGGTCGGTAATTCCTCAAGTTCTAGCTCGCTCACGGTCTAAGGGATATGCTATGAGTCAGGTTGAGTTGTAACTCTCAAAATCATAGTACACATTCAAGCAAAATCTGAACAAGTACTAAGTCGCAAACGACTCAAGTGATAAGTCGCCCACGACCCAAGCATTGACTCGACAACGACTTAGGCTCTAACTCGGCAGCGACATAAGGAGGTTCCTGCGGGCTAGGGTCAACTATTCTCTAAGTCGTAAGTCGTAAGATACAAAAGAAACTTCAATTCACTGCAACAAAAAACTAAGTCCTGACTCGGTTACAACTCAGAGCTTAAGTCGTAGAAGGTGATAGGTCGATCCATAGTTAAATCATCGAAGCTGCTGGATCACGCGGAACCATCTATCCATCCAATTCCTAACCCGTTTACCTCCTAACTCGTAAGTCTTGCCACTCCTAACCCGCTAACCCATTAACCAGTTAGCCTCTCCATCAACCTTAATTCTGATACACCACTAAACCACCACGAATCACAAATCGTTGCAAGTCATGCCAAATCACCTTAAGTTCATTTTTATCCTATTCGCAAGGCCCAAGGGAAGAAATCATGGACGAAGGTCGACGACAATGATCGGCGATTGGAAAAAGGGAAAAGATGCTTACACGATGTGAAACTGCGAATGGTTGGAAGTAAATCAAGTCGAAATCGCCTTTGGAAGCTTGAAATTACGTTAATGGCAGATACGGCTTAAAGAACGAGTAATGGGAAGAAGAAGATAAGAGAGACGACTTAAGCATTTTATACCTCAGGTCAAAGGAATTGGGATCGGCCCACACGAGTTAAGATGAGTCGAAACACACGACCTACGACTTAGGCGTGTATTTCGAGGGGCAAATGTTAACCCTTAATTTTCCACGACTTAAAAACGGCACGAGTTAAGGGTTTGTGCGACTTAGCGAGTTAAGACTTAGATGGCTACGACTTAAAAACGGCACGACTCAACAGGTTCCGACTTAAGGAATAGTCCGACTTAACCAGCTACGAGTTAAGGAAGGCTACGACTTAAAGTATGAGCCGGTTTAGTAGGCTACGAGTTAAGAAAGGTTCCGACTTATAAAGTGTACCGACTTAACAGGTCACGACTTAAGGAAGCATACAACCTAAGCTACAGGTCCGACCTAACAGGAGCCGACTTAAGATAGTCTACCACTTAAGAACTAAGACCGACTTAAGTAGGTTACCGAGTTAAGGAAGGCTCCGACTTAAGGAATGCTCCGAGTTAAGGAATGCTCCGACTTAAGAGTTTGCGAGATAAAGAAGTCTCTGACTTAAGGCCTACGACCTTCTGTAAGTCGCGTACGACTCATCCTAACTCATTCAGAAGAAACCATGTAACCCGAGATACATCTTAAGTCGTTACCGACCTACGACATATGACTAAGTCGATGCTGACTTATGACTAGCTCGTTCTGGACATGTTAGTGCAAGTGCTCCTATCTCGACGCCGACTTAAGACCTACGACTTATACTAAGTCGTGTATGATCTCTTAAGTCATCGCCGACCTACGACGTATATTAACTTGTTGCCGACTTATGACTTGCTCGTTCTGGACGTTCAGAAACAACTTACACCACCCCTATCTCGTCGCCGACCTACGACCTACGACTTGCTATAAGTCGGCTACGACTTAGGACTTAGAAGAAATTCCCTATTCAGATTCTACCCTATAAATACCCCCCAAACTCCAACGAGTAAGGGACTGTTGGCCATTCATTTTCTGAAGCATCGTTACTCTGCTGCACTCTCAACTCATTCGACAAGTGAAGATCTTCCAACACTCAAGGCACTACAACAAGCTTCGTGAAGGACTTTATTCATCCGACACGGATTTAGCAAGATTCGTCAACGAAGTTTGAGCTAGTAGTCGAGATTGTTGTGTGATCAAATTGTACTGTGTTTGACAAGTGTTTTGTATCGTTTTGTAACCCGATTCAGTAATAAAGACTATAAAGTGGACGTAGGATCAATTACGGGCCAAACCACTGTAAATCTGCTGTTCATTTACTGTTTACTGCTATTTTCAGCCGGTATTCTGTTCCCGTACCAACGGGTGGTGCTTTCACGAATCTATTACACACACCGAGTGTTAGCGTTCACTTTTTAGCGTTAACATCTGTTCCGGGTTCGAACAGAACCGAAGGCACTTCCAAAGAAGTCCTTGCAAATCCGGGTATTCACAATCCCGATCGGACTTCCCATCACTTAGGAAATCTCTTTACCAGGAGCTACCTAGTGCAAAGACATTCGATAGGTTATCCTATCATTTTCGCAAACACCCGATCTTCAACACCGGTCTTCAAATGCTATCCATATACGACGTATCACTTATTCGGAATGGGTTGTGTGAGACAAAGGTCCTCTCCCGGCTAAACCGAATAGTGAGCGTAATATTTCAAAACATATGGATATTGGGATTTCAATTAAGTCACAACTTATTACCCAAAACTTTTCTTCAAATGGTTTAACAAATTACCATTTTCAAATCTTTAAACAAAAAGATTCATTTTAACAACCTTCAACGGTTTAAACAATTTCCATATTTTAATCTTTTAAACAAAAGATTCATTCACAGATTTTCCAATTTAATTCTCATTTAAATTTGATTAACTCGTTAAATCTTTAAAACAAAGATTTAACTTATAGTTTTCAAAACAATTTCATTTCACATGGTTTAAACAAATCATCATTTTAAATCTGTTAAAAATAAACAGATTTAATTAATAGCTTTGAAAAGAATTCATTCATAACTTGGAAAACCATTTTTTTTTATTTAAATCTTAAAATTCCTTTAAATTGGAATTTCATTTCTTATATGAAAGCTTTTAACATTTGAAAAACAATAGTTTTCATTTCGGAAAATATGATTCATTTATACGAGTTAAAGTTCTTGGGTTAAATTCAAATTCTCAAAATTATACTTTAAAATGGCTTAACTTCATATAAACACATTTATATCATCTTTAATCAAAATTTCCAATCATTGAATTCAATTCCAAATATTGAATTCAAATTCAAATACATTATTTAAATTGGAAACTTTACCAAGTTATCCAAAATAGCTTTTATCTTTGAAAACACATTTTAAAAAGCTTTAACATTTAACCCAAATCCATTTTCAAAATCAATTGAAATTAAAATTTCAATTTCAAAAATATTAAATTTAAAATATCTGTGACTTAACCGATTTCCACGTGAAATCCATATTTGTGTGTGTATGGTGTAGTCCAGGGGTTTCACACACAATAGTGCAACAACATTCAATCATCATAGATCAAATACAGAAATAAAATTGATAAGCGATATGAACTATAACGCTTATCTTCCATTCACAGATCACAGATATATAAAGGTCACAGATAATAAATTATATCACAGATAATTAACTACATTACATATTACACACAAATCAGGATATATCACAAGCAATTCAAGAATCTCATACGATAAAATCATTCATAAGTGAGGTCAAGCATTCAAAATTAATCATAGATAAGATTAATTAATTGTTGAACCCTAATTAATTGCATTTATTTCCAATTAAATTAATTGCTTATGAATTTGTTATCAAATCTTGATTAATTAATTACTAATCATTTGATATTAAATTAATGTAATTAATCAACCTTAATTATTTATCTTAATTAATTACCTTCATTTAATTAATTATTCCTTAATTAATCACATTAAGTTAATTATCCCCTTATTAAGTACTTTAATAATAACCTTTAATTATTAAGTAATTAACTTTTAATCACTTAATTATCTTTTAATTAATTAACCCTTAATTAATTACCACTTTAATTAATTATACTTAATTAATTACATAAATCAATTTACCACTAATTAATTATCATTTCTTAATCACTTTAATTTATTAATCTTCAAATCATTATTTAATTAACTTTAATCATTAATTACTTTTAATTACATAATTATCTTTAAGAAATTAATTACCTTTAATTCCTTCATCACATAAAACAATTATTCTTTAATTAATTGCCCAAGTTAATTTATCCTTTAAATTAATTAATACTCCAATTAATTTCATTCATTCATTATCCTCTAATTATAATAAGTAATTAACTTTAAATTTATTTCACAAATTGATTACACTTAATACATAATAATTTTAATTTAAGTAAAGATAAGTTTCATATTTTAATTTAATTACTTCATTGGAAACTATTCAGAAATCAATTATATACTTAAGGATATATATAATTTATTTTAAAACAAATCAATTTACTTTAAATACACCTTTAAACCTGGAACATTCTTACTTAAAAACTTGTTTAAAAACTCGTTTTAAATAATTCACTTAAGAAAAACTTATACATTTAAAATATTTTAAAACTTGATTTGTTTAAAAATTTAAACCTGTTACTGCTTCAACTCGAGATAACTCGAGTCCACCCCGAAGTGAAATACAAATTTTCTCGAGCCTTTCCTGAGCAAAACTAACTTTTCCCTGATCTATCACCCGAGCCACCCCTCTTCCTCCTACTACAGCAAGAAACCCAAATCCACTCAAATGCACGTACACGTGCACAGATGATCGGAGCTACTTCGACCATCGCCACCCCTTCTGGCAAATCGACTATGACCTTTACCTTCGATCCTGAATACCAAAGCCTCGAAACAAGTTCGAAATCGAAATGAGCAATATCAACCACCACCTGTGATGCAGCTCGAGCTACAAAGTTACAAGACTTAGGTCGCCCACGACTTAGCTTGAGTCGCCCACGACTTAAGGAAGCAGCTTTGCGACCTAACGAAGAAGTTATAGGTCGTCTACAACCTAAGGAGTCATGTGAGGGGGAGCTACCACTTAACTGGAAATCAGGGGAAGAAGTTATCTCGAGTTTGCGACCTAAGGAAGAAGTTATAAGTCGTCTACGACCTAACGGAATGTTAAGTCGGGTGGAAATGTTGAGTCGGAGACGACCTAAGGACTGTGGACCTAACAAAGAAGGTGGACAAGCTGGCAGTTTAGGTCAGACACCATCTAAGGGGAATTCACGACCTAAAGATGCAGGGCAACGTGAAGAAAGCTTAAGTCGTGAACGACTTAACTCGTACGCTTCTTTAAGTCGTGAACGACCTAACGTATACAGGCTATTTCCTTTGGGTCGTTCAAGAGATAGGTCGCTGCCGAGTTACGACCTAAGATGTAAAAGCGGGTTACGACCTAATGAGTCGAGAGTTAAGTCGCTGAAGACTGGAGCCGTGGATTCCAAAGCCGCTTTAATCAGAGCCGTAGATCTCTTAAGCCGCTGATGGATGAAGAGTATAAGTCGTAGGACGTTTGTTTAGGTCGCGTACAACCTAAGTTGAGTCGTGAGAAGTTGTAAGTCGGCAACGACCTAAGTGATGTAATCTGTTTGTATTTTCTGCTTGTTAACTCGTAGTTCGTACTTGTTTTTAAGTCATATGTTTGTAGGTCGTGTGTCTTACTTAAGTCGTAAGTCGGAGGGTGTTTTTAAGTCGGAACCGACTTATGAGATGTACAAATTTGTGGCGTGTGTTGTAAAATGCTATAAATAGGCGTGCGTTGTACATTTTGAAGGTTGTTGATTTTTGAATAAAATTCTTGTTTGATTGCTTTGTGCTTTCATTTAAATTGGTAGTTGAGTGTAATCTCCTATCTCCTCTTTCGGTTAATCGAGTGCGCTCGATTCAACGATTGTAGAAGCCGATTCGTGGAATCAAGTGCGCTTGATCAACGCTCGAATAATTGGAGATCTTTGAACCCGGTATCGTGCGCGATCAACGAGTTCGGGATAGCTAGAATTCGGTATCTTCGGATCAACGAATTCGGGCATTTCAGTATTCATCAACTCACAGATTGCTACTTTTATCGGTCTACATTGTTTTTGATTAATCCGCTGCGTCAGTTTTTTGGTATCAGAGCCAGGTTCTAGCCAATCATAGCTAGATCGAGACTTGGAGCCTAATCATTTTGAAGATTTGAGGTTGTTAATCACGGCCGAGAGCAAGAGGGAAGTTGTTCGACTTTGTATTGAAGTTTGGAGATCGGATCTTATCATTTGGAGAAGTTGTGTTCATCGTGTTCATCGCGAAGTTGCAACAAAGTGGGAGTTTTCGATCCATTTCATTTTGGATCTAAGTTCGAATTGTGTTTGAATTTTGAAGTGTTGAAGAATTTGTAGAAGATTCAAAACATGCCGCCGAGAAGAGCTAACCGTCATCAAAATGTTGAAGATCTGTATAAGCGGGAAGATGCCGAGCAAATGGAGCAACGTATAAGTGGCAAATTCAATGAGAAGTTGGATGAAGGAATAGGGAGGTTAGAGAAGCTTATGAAAGAGATGAATCCAAACCGGAGAAGGGTTTCACCCGAATCTAATCATGAGAGAAGTAGAGTTTCACCACATTCCAATCAAGGGAGAAGTAATGATAATGATCATAGAAGTGTGAGCCGAGACGGTTATAGAAATGTTGATGACCGAGATCGCGTTCGGAGGAACGTAGATCGAAGGGATGGTGGTAGGCGTGAAGGGAGTAGAGATGTGGGTGGTCAGAATCGACATCGATATGCATCTGATTTTGAAGAGGAGTATGATGGTGGTAGTATTCAAGGAAGAAGTCAAGGAAGGAATTATTCAGAGTATGATCACAAGTGGGAATCGGGAATAAAGACTGAAATTCCTGAGTTCAAAGGAGGTATGCAAGCTAAAGAGTTTCTAGATTGGGTGGCTAACGTTGAAGAAATTTTTGATTTCAAGGAAGTTCCAGAACATCGTAGAGTGAAGTTGGTTGCTACAAGGTTGAGGGGTAGAGCTTTAGCATGGTGGCAGCAAACCAAACTTACACGTGAACGAATGGGGAAGTCAAAAGTTGAATCTTGGGAGAAGATGAAGAAACTGATGAAAGCTACATTCTTACCTTATAATTATCAATCGCTTATGTACCAGAGGTTGCAGAATCTAAGGCAAGGAACGAAGTCAGTTAATGATTACGCAGATGAATTTTATCAACTCATTGCTAGAAATGATATTATGGAGACAGAAGAACAACTAACTGCTAGATTCATTGGGGGATTGAGGATGCAGATCCATGATACGGTGAATATGTTCGATCCAAGGTCTATAGCGGAGGCACATCAGAAAGCGTTGGCTTGGGAGAAGCAGGGAAGACGAGGAGGAGGTGTGTTTACTAATTCCAACAATCAAGTGAAGGGTGTAAGTGGGAGTTATAATGTTTCTATACCTATCAGTAGACCGGTGGTGAAGGAGACTGAGAAAGCGAAGGTTAACAATGGTTTCAAATGTTACAATTGTCAGGAATTGGGTCATAAAAGCAACAAGTGTCCAAAGCCAAAGAAGAGAACCATGATTGCAGAAGTTGAAGATGAGGATGTTGATGGAGATTATTCTAGTCCAGTTGAGGAGAATGAACAGGATATTGCGTCAGGAGATGAAGGTTGTAATCTAATGCTGAGGAGATCGTGTTTGACACCGAAGCAGGAAGAAGCTAGTTGGTTGAGGAGTAATATCTTTCAGTCGACATGCACTATACAGGGGAAGGTGTGTAAATTTGTGATTGTTGCAGGAAGCTGTGACAATATCATTTCAACCGAGGCTGTGACAAAGTTGAAGTTGAAGACAGAGAAACATCTGAATCCATACAAGTTAGCATGGCTGAGGAAAGGAGGAGAAGTGAAAGTGGATAGACGAGTTCGAGTTCCATTCTCTATTGGGAAGAAATACAAAGACGAGATCTGGTGTGATGTGGTGGAGATGGACGTTTGTCACTTACTTTTGGGAAGACCATGGCAGTATGATCGAGCAGTCCAGCATGATGGTCGGACCAATAGTTATAGTTTTATGTTTGAAGGTACGAAAATTATCCTAGTTCCAAAGAAGAGACCACAAGGAGAAAGTAAATCGGAAGAGATTTGAAGAGCTGAAAACTTTATTATCTCTGAAGGAGTTTGTTAAGGAGGTTGAGGAAGAGCCGGAAGTATTTTTGTTAATTGGGCGAGAGAGCAGTGAAGAGGTTGAAATTCCAGAAGAAGCAAAGCCAGTTTTGAAAGAATTTGAAGATGTATTCCCAGATGAGTTACCAAAGAAGTTACCGCCACTAAGAGACATTCAACATCAAATCGATCTTGTTACGGGAGCAGTGTTGCCACATAGAGCACATTATCGAATGAGTCCAAAGGAACATGAAGAGTTGCAGAGGCAGGTAGAGGAATTGCTTGAACAGGGGCGTGTGCAGGAGAGTTTAAGTCCTTGTGCTGTACCAGCTTTATTGGTACCCAAAAAGGATGGAACGTGGAGGATGTGCACAGATAGTCGAGCATTGAATAAGATCATAGTCAGATACAGATTTCTGATGCCGAGGCTTGATGATTTACTGGATCAAATCAGCGGGTCCATAATCTTTTCTAAGATTGACTTGAAGAGCGGTTATCATCAGATTCGCATTAGACCAGGGGACAAATGGAAGACATCATTCAAGACGAGGGAAGGGTTGTATGAATGGCTGGTAATGCCGTTTGGTCTATCGAATGCACCAAGTACATTCATGAGGGTGATGAACCAGATTTTCAGGCCATACATTGGGAAATTTGTGGTGGTTTACTTTGATGATATTCTGATCTACAGTGCTAGTACAGAAGATCATGTTCAGCATTTGAAGAAAGTGTTAATTATTCTTTGAGAAGAACAATTCTATGCTACTACGAAGAAGTGCGTTTTTATGGCGAAGAGTGTTTTATTTTTGGGGTATGTTGTGTCAGAAGAAGGAATACAGGTTGACCAAAGTAAAGTCGAAGCTATCATAGATTGGCCGCAGCCCAAGACGATAACGGAAGTTCGTAGTTTTCACGGGTTGGCTTCATTCTATCGAAGATTCATTCCACACTTTAGTAGTGTGATGGCACCTGTTACAGATTGTATGAAGGATAAACAGTTTTCATGGTCGGAGGAAGCAGGGGATGCTTTTGGGAAGATTAAGGAGTTGCTGACGTCTGCACCAATTCTAGTTTTACCAGATTTCCAGTTGTTGTTTGAACTACACACTGATGCGTCCAAGGTTGGAATTGGAGGGGTGTTGAGTCAGAAGGGGCGTCATATTGCATATTTCAGTGAGAAGTTGCCAGGAGCGAAGATGAGATACAGTACATATGATGTGGAATTTTATGCTGTTGTGCAAGCTATTAAACACTGGAGACATTATCTATTTCAGAAGGAGTTTGTTCTTTACACTGATCATTAGGCGTTGAAGCATTGCAAGGGCAAGACAAGATTTCAGCGAGACATGCATCGTGGATCGCATATCTACAACAGTTTACTTTTGTTGTTAAACACAAGTCGGGAGTGACGAATCGTGTGGCTGATGCTTTGAGTAGAAGGAATCATTTGCTAACAACAATGAAGGTTGAAGTGACGGGGTTCGATGTGTTACCAGAATTATTTGTCAATGATCCTTACTTTGCAAAGTTTGTTGATAAAGTCAAGGAGGGAAAGACGGATGAGTTCGTGATGGTAGATGGTTTTCTGTTCAGAGGAAATCAATTGTGCATACCTGATTGTAGTTTGAGAATGAAGATTGTAAAAGAGCTACATGAAGAAGGACATGCTGGGAGAGACCGTACATTACAGTTGATTTCACAGTCTTACTTTTGGCCATCGATGAGGAAAGAGGTGGAGAGGTTTGTGGAGCGATGTCATATTTGTCAGGTTTCGAAAGGAACTGCGACTAATGCTGGTTTATATATGCCGCTACCTGTACCAACTAAACCATGGGTTGATGTGAGTATGGACTTTGTATTGGGGTTGCCGAGAACACAGCGTGGAAATGATTCCATTTATGTGGTGGTTGACCGATTTTCGAAAATGGCACATTTTATTGCTTGTAAGAAGACGGCGGATGCTGTTCATGTTGCTCAGTTGTTTTTCAAAGAGATATATCGACTTCATGGATTGCCAGAATCTAATGTGTCGAATAGGGATACTCGTTTTCTGAGTCATTTTTGGCTAAGTTTGTGGAAGATGGTGGGAACGAAGTTGAATTTTTGCAGCGCTTATCATCCACAAACTGATGGACAAACGGAGGTGGTTAATAGATCGTTGGGGAACTTGTTGAGATGTCTTGTGCAGGACAATCTGAAAAGTTGGGACATGAAGTTATGCCAGGCAGAGTTTGCTCATAATCATGCGGTGAACCGTAGTACCGGTTTCAGTCCATTTCAGATAGTATATTCAAGCTTACCGAAGGGACCGTTGGATTTAACGGTAGTGCCACAATCAAAGAAGATAGTTAAGAAAGCTGCTGATTTTGTTGATGGATTAGCGGAATGTCATAAAATCGTTCAGGAATGATTGGGAAAAGCAAATGAGAAGTATAAACGATCTGCAGATTTGAAACGAAGGAGTGTTGAATTTCATGAAGGTGATTTGGTTTATGCAGTGTTAACAAAAGATTGTTTTCCAGTAGGCGCTTATAACAAATTGAAAGCCAGGAAAATTGGTCCTGTAAAAATCGTCAAACGAATTAATGAAAATGCTTATAAATTGAAGCTGCCGAAGGGTGTGTACACGTCTGACGTATTCAATGTTAAGCATCGCGTACCGTATCTTGGGGATGAGTGTGTTGCAGAGGAGGATGGTGCAATTTCGAGGACGAATTTTTCTCAACCTGGGGAGGATGATGCAGCCGGAGCTACAAAGTTACAAGACTTAGGTCGCCCACGACTTAGCTTGAGTCGCCCATGACTTAAGGAAGCAGCTTTGCGACCTAACGAAGAAGTTATAGGTCGTCTACATCCTAAGGAGTCACGTGAGGGGGAGCTACGACTTAACTAGAAATCAGGGGAAGAAGTTATCTCGAGTTTGCGACCTAAGGAAGAAGTTATAAGTCGTCTACGACCTAACGGAATGTTAAGTCGGGTGGAAATGTTGAGTCGGAGAAGACCTAAGGACTGTGGACCTAACAAAGAAGGTGGACAAGCTGGCAGTTTAGGTCGGACACGATCTAAGGGGAATTCACGACCTAAAGATGCAGGGCAACGTGAAGAAAGCTTAAGTCGTGAACGACTTAACTCGTACGCTTCTATAAGTCGTGAACGACCTAACGTATACAAGTTATTTCCTTTGGGTCGTTCAAGAGATAGGTCGCCGCCGAGTTACGACCTAGGATGTAAAAGCGAGTTACGACCTAACGAGTCGAGAGTTAAGTCGCTGAAGACTGGAGCCGTGGATTCCAAAGCCGCTTTAATTAGAGCCGTAGATCTCTTAAGCCGCTGATGGATGAAGAGTATAAGTCGTAGGACATTTGTTTAGGTCGCGTACGACCTAAGTTGAGTCGTGAGAAGTTGTAAGTCGGCAACGACCTAAGTGATGTAATCTGTTTGTATTTTCTGCTTGTTAACTCGTAGTTCGTACTTGTTTTTAAGTCATATGTTTGTAGGTCGCGTGTCTTACTTAAGTCGTAAGTCGGAGGGTGTTTTTAAGTCGGAACCGACTTATGAGATGTACAAATTTGTGGCGTGTGTTGTAAAATGCTATAAATAGGCATGCGTTGTACATTTTGAAGGTTGTTGATTTTTGAATAAAATTCTTGTTTGATTGCTTTGTGCTTTCATTTAAATTGGTAGTTGAGTGTAATCTCCTATCTCCTCTTTCGGTTAATCGAGTGCGCTCGATTCAACGATTGTAGAAGCCGATTCGCGGAATCAAGTGCGCTTGATCAACACTCGAAGAATTGAATATCTTTGAACCCGGTATCATGCGCGATCAACGAGTTCGGGATAGCTAGAATTCGGTATCTTCGGATCAACGAATTCGGGCATTTCAGTATTCATCAACTCACAGATTGCTACTTTTATCGATCTACATTGTTTTTGATTAATCCGCTGCGTCAACCTGGAATGAAACGAATTCCAAGAACCACCTCGAGTAGCCACCTCCGACCATCAGGAAACCCTACGCCTCCGGTCACGAACTCGTCAAATCTCGAGCTACCATTGCCCAGAAATACGCGACACTCGATCAATCGTGGACGTCAAATGAATCAAAATCTCTCGGCCTTACAAAACTAGGTTTGCGAATTTAAGATGTTCGCCACCTCCACCACGATCATCTGACCACCACTACTGTATTTTTCCCAGACACTCCAACCACTCAAGCATCTCCAGGAAGCACCACAACCCTTCAAACCCACCAGATCATCAGAGAAACCCCAAAAACCCCAAACTGATCAACCTTAAACCGCTCCTTCAATCCATTACTAAAAAAATGTGATTTTAACTTTAAAATTCATGATTTAGTATAAGGTTTTAGTTTATATACCTGAACTAAGAAATTATAAAGTTTGAGTTTTTACAAAACTCAAGCTTTACTGTTCTATTTACTTCCCAGAGCATGTTTGAATTTATTTTAACTTAAATATAATTTTAAACTCCAACCCATGATCAAACAAACAAGTTTTATTTGTAACTTGAATCCTAACAATGACTAGATCAAGAGATGGAGGATTTAAATCAAAAACTGAACTTGAATATAAAGAACAGAGAACAAATTCAACAGCATGCACACCTATATATTCATACACATACAGCAGATTGAACTTATATATATATATACAATACATAGTTATCAACATGCAACCAGATTCATACTTAAGCTTTTGAAATTAAATGTTACTCACCGTGTTTTTTTGTGAAGAACAGAGTTTCCTCTATGTTGAAACGGGCTTGAATTTGAAAGCTATAAACTTTCTTGATGTTTATGTTGTATTTTGTTTAAGTTTTGAATGATACTCATTTTTAGATTTTTTTCTTTCTTTCTCAGCCTGGAATGGACAAAAATAAATTGAAAAGTTTGATACATATGAAAAGAAGGTTACAGGGTAATATTTGATAGAGGGTGTACATTTTTTTTCTTGTTTGTACAACATAAATCAGAGATTTTCCTTGTTTTGTGGCTGAAGTGATAAATGGTAGTGTACTAGAGTTGCCTAGCATTAATTGTGTTGTACAAATTATTATTTTTTTCCTTTGGTTTATTAAACAAGATCTCGGCTGAAGGTACTTATATACATTATTGTTGTCATTCCTTTGCAAGCTCATACCACTTACATTTACATTTATACGGCTGTACAATATGAAGATAGTTGTTGCTTCTTTTATAACTTTGTTATACATGTATTTTTGTATTTCTTTTGTTTGTTTGGTTCCATACTTATCTATTTCTATATGTTAGATACATGTATTTATTTTGTATTTTATAACTTATCTTTTATTTATTCATCTCCATTTATAACTCAATTATTGATTTTACTTTAATATTTATTGTCTTATATTTATTTTATAAACTCAAACCATTATTAACCATAAATTCTAAATTTAAAAATCATTAAATTTTTATACTTGTGTCCAAGTCTTTATATTTTATCTAATGTATTTACTTTATCTATCTATCTTATATATCTTCATTTCTAAACCATTTATATAAAGATTTAAATTCAAATCCAGAATATATATACATATATATTATAATTTCTTAAATTTAAATGATTTACACCGAATATATTTGAATCTGGAGAAACTCGCATCACTTTAATCCATTTATTTTACTATTTTATTCAAAAATACAATTAATTATTAATTTAAAATATATAGAAAATCTGGGGTCGTTACAGTTTTGCTGCTGACATTGGTTTGAAATGATGCATTGTATGCTTCTTAACTTATGTATACATAGGCATGTATTATTTATTTTATCATATTTACATTTATGCCTTCCTATATATATTTTACTTTATTTATATCAATTTGTATACCCGTTACTCCATATGGCCTATGTACAATTATATATTTTCCCACTTCTATAATTACTATTATATGAATTTATATATGCATGTATATCCTTTTATAAGTATGTGTATAAATATATATAGTTATGTATTTTATCCATATATGTTGTTGTTATTGTATACATATATGCTTGCATTTCCCTTATCTAATATATATGTATATACTCTTGCTTGTATATTCTTAGTTATCATATATATAATTACATTTTTGTATTATAAAGGTAGAGTTTTAATCCTAAATACTCCTGAGAGATTTATCTTCGAGTTTCCAAACCATAGTTTCTTTTCCAAATATATATATATATATACAAACAGTCAATAGCCAGATTACAATATTTAACATCATCAAACCTGTATATGTTATATATATATACCAGATTACATATTTAACATCATCAAACCTGTATATGTTATATATATATATATTTATATTTATATTTATGGGTGTTTTATCTTAATTTAAATTAGTGGAGCTTACATATGTTTTTTTTCTATAAATCCTATCAATAGTCAGAGATTTGTAATTCAATATTTATTAAAATTTTCAACTCAATCTATATATATTCAAATACTCAAATTGTTAGAATTTGTTTGTTCGACTTATAAAATTAATATTTCAATGAATCAAATCAATTAATTACTAAATTAGCAGACGTCCAGAAATCCGGTTCTTTACATTCCTCCCCCCTTTAGAACTTTTCGTCCTCGAAAAGGAACGAAGCGAGAAATTTTTCTTTACTGTGTATTATTTATTTAAATCATCCTCTAAACATTTTAATCCTTTACTCTTTTATTATATAAATTTTTAAAACACTTTTAAAACTACATAATATTACCAAATTAGCTTTTATATGAAAAAAAATACTTTTCATAACTCGATGTCTCAACAAGTCTATCCTCGTTCTCATAGAAATTCGGTCATACGTTGATCAGGCGTAGAACTGAAAATCTGTAAGTACTTGGTAAACTCATTTCCAACACCCAGTGAAAATACTTTGGAAAATAATTTTATTGAAAATATAGAAAACAGTTTTTGAGAATAGAGGAAATATCTTTGGTGAGAATGCTCTGAAAATCATCACCCCCATCCATGGTCGCAGTTAACCCGATGGTTACGTTGCCATCCTGGCAAAATCCATAGATAACTGCAGGCCTCCGCGCCCCTCGATTACACCATGGAACCCGCTACAGATCGCAGCTACATCTGGGTTTACGTTGCTATCACAGCAAAAACCCATATAACTATAGGCATCAGCACCACCGAATTTCACTGCCAAAAGAATGAAACTCCTCCACTTGACCATAGATCGCAGTTTACCGATGTTACGTTGCCGTCCCGGCAAAATCAAGTTTAGACTGTTGGCACTCATCCTCCACACGATTTTTGCTATGGTCCACACAGTAGATCGCAGCGACATCGAGTTACACTATCGTCACAGCATAACCCAAATGCCCCTGTAGGCATCAGCGCCCTCGACTTTTGCTACCCAATAATCCTCAGGAACTAATTTGTCCGGACTCCTCACAGGATCAACTTTAGAGCCTCCCCCTCTTTGAGACTCAAGGCAGTACCACTCTGTGGCACTCCTGAGAAGTTCATTCAAGGGAGCGCCTTTTTCCCCAGAGCCACTTTCAAAACACTTTATACTATACACATATAGTATTTTCCAAATCATACACCTATTATGAATTTCATATAAATCTCCTTTCTCAAAATCGATTATCCCAAAATCGATAATTCACAAACTAGGCTTTCCAAGTTCCAAATTTGATTTTCCTCTAAAATCAAAAGCCTTTCCAAATCCATAGGTTCCAAAAACCTTTTATTTTCAAAATCATTCTCATAAGATCCTTTGCATATATATATAAATATATATATAACTTTAAAAATCTTTGGATCATTTCAAACTTGTATAAATTCCCTCTTTATACTTCAAACATTTTCAAAGACCCTTTTCCTCTGGCAAAAGATTCAACAATGGGAGTTTTATCATATATATAACAAAGATACATAACTTTTTTTATTCCAAATCAAATATTCAAATTTGATTACTCTATAAAGTCACTTACCAAATTACTTACTTCCATAAAGCAAATTTTTAACATAGAAATATCCAATTTCCACTTTACTTCATCATATATTACACAAAATATACATTCAATTTCAAAAATCATTTACAGTTCTTATCCACAAATTTTCAATATCAATTTTTTTCAAACCCGTACGATGTCCACATATCATCCGTACGCAATATGAATCTGATCGCTCACTCGATCACATAATTTCACTTTCGAACTAGTATTGTTCACCCGACTTCCTAGTGTGGACTCAGATCTGGTTTCTTGATCAGAAACTGTCATTCTCCTTGCATAGTCACAAATATGATAGAGAATATTCAGAACCAGTCAAAAATCCATATCCAGGTTCGCCGTCAAAAATTGAGCAAAAAATCCCAATTCGGATTGATAATATTATCTCGAAATTCTATGCTCGAATCTGGATCAAATCTCTATGCGAATAGAATAATATACGTACATCCTACGTATTTATCTTCATTGGTTATCAGTTAAATCAATTTCCTTTCTATTCGTCCTCACTTTGATTTTATTCACTTATTCACGTTTGCCTTAATCCCCATTTGGATTATCACTTCAATTCTTCTCTCAGTTGGGTATTTGATCAATAACAGTTTGAACTCCGACTAGTTTATATTTAGAAAATAGCTTGAAATTTTTTTAAAATAAATAAGTAGTTGAAAAATAATTATTAGTTTAGAAAATAGTTGTAAAATAGTTATGTATTGATAAAATAGTTATAAAATATTTAATAGTTATAGAATTTTTTTTAAATAATTGCAAAATAGTTGTAAAATAGTAATTAATTTGTAAAATAGTTAAGAAATAGTAATTAGTTTATAAAACAGTTGTAAAATTGTGAAATAGTTTAAAATTATTATAAAATAAGTATAAAATAGTTTGGCTTTAAAAAGAAGGGTTGTGAATAGCTTGGAAAATAGATTTAAGAAAACTTATACTAAAAATAATTTGTTGAAAATAGTTCCAGAGTCAAACAGTTCCACTACCCAAATCTTTATCCCCATCAATTCAGTTTTAATTTTCCACTTTCATTTAAATTGACTCAATTCCAATTTAGATAACTTCAATTTCCATTGAAATTGATTTAATCTCAATCCTCAATTCTTTCCAAATTTAAATCAAATTCCATTTGATTTTAAACATATTCACTTTAATTACAATTCCAAATTATTCAAATTAATTTAGACTAATTTCAAATTGAATCCACTTCAATTTCAAATCATTTTAATTTCTATATGAATTAATCCCAATTCCCATTTGAATTTGAACTCATTCAATCTTCGATTTTATTTCAAATTAATCCAATTCAAATTTTCCATTTGAATTTTATACTTATCCATCTTCAATTCTAGTTAATTCAAACTAAATTCAATTTGAACTAATGAAATCTAAATCTCAACCTTAAACCATCTCGAATTATATAAATTCGAGTCAAATTTTCAAATGTTGATTTAACCCCTTAAATCAAATTAACCTTTATTTTTAATCCAATAATCCCAATCTTTAAACAATTTAATTCTGTGTCCAATTCTCAAAATTCCATTTTAAATTATCTTTACTTAACTTATTTCAAAGTTCAAATAAGAGTTCAAAACAATTTTATCTTAAAAATTCAATCTATTACCCAATTTTTATCTTCTAGTTCTGAAACCAGTTCTTAAACAAATTTTAATTTACAAATTCAATTATTCAAATTTTTAGTTCAAAGTAATTCCATATCCTTAATTTCAAATTAAAGTTTAATTTCCCTTTTATCTCAAAAATGGATATATTACCACAATTCATTCCTCATTCATTTAAACAAACTCAATTCCAAATTTAAAAATTATTAATAACAATAGGATGATATCATCCAATTTATTCTAAAATATCCACCCATTTCCAATTTCCAGATCTCAAACCCATTTTGAGATCACACAAACTCCCAATTCAAATTAACCATTTAACTTCCCAAGTTAAATCCCAATTTCATCTTGAAATTTCCAATTCAGGTTGCTTGTTAACTTATTTAACTTTCCCAAAGTTAAATTCAATTTACTTAATCCAACCAACCTTACCCAATTTGAATTCCCATTTCATATTTCAAACTTCACATTAATAATCTTATAAGTTCAAAAACTTATCACTTAGGGTTTCACATCTCATTCCAAATTTAAAACTCAACATTTAGAGTTTATTTCAAACCATTTTTGATATTTTGTATATTCCTTATATATACATATTATTTCCTTTACACACTAAGTTATCCTCAAATTTTAAATCACCTTTAGTTTAATTCAAAACAAATTTTCAAACAACCCTTGTTTGCAACAAGTCCCTTTTATTCAAATAATACTTATTTATTATTTCTTTTAGCACTTTGACACAAATTCCAAATTTTCTGGCTTAGATTTAAACTTCACATTCTAGATCATCTTCAGTCCAATTTATAAGTCATACTTATCTAAACATTTCATTTTTCTTACTCATCAATTCACATCTTATTATTAAACACAACAATCATTTATGATAATAACCAAGATTATCATATCTGAAAACAATTCATTATTATCTTATTCTGAAATTTTTCCCCAAATTCAAGATTTAATTTCAGTTTGAATCCATTTCAAACTTACCTTGATTTAATTTCAATTTGGTTGTATTTATATTACCTCTTAATTTAATTCCAATAATTTTTAACAACTAATTACCTTAACATTTATTAGTAAGAAATATTGCTTTATATATATCAAAATATATTCTTATATAAAATCATTTAAAATCTTCATATAAGAAAATAACAAGTACGCTCTCATATATATATATACATATATACTCAACTCATCCTAGGGTACTATTGACCCTATCCTTATGAGTACACCCACCAGAGCCAAGGTTCTCGCTTAACCTTTGCTCTGATACCAAGTGAAACGAACCGAAATTTTCGATCCCGAAAATTCCAGATAGTTAGGAAAAGAAGAAAAGAGATAGAAGAAGAAGAAACACAAAACAAACTCAGAATCTCACATTCGCAGCAGATAAAATATAATATCAAATAATCTTCTTTACACAAAGAAAACTGTATCAGTCAATTACATTTAAATACACCAGAGTTACAACATTTCATAATCACTGGATAGTTAAAATAACTTGTGCCAGATAAATAATAATATATCACAGCGGAATACACTCCATACGTTCCTGCCATCTAGCTCGCCTCCTGAGCTCAAGAACGTCCTTAACTGAAAATCTGTAATACTTGGTCTGACCCGAGCATTACATCAAAGTAACACCCGGGTCAGGTTGGAAACCAGCATGAGTAAACCCATTCCACAAGGAATACAAATGCATAAACTTATTTAAAACCCGGGTAACTCGAATCAATTTACAAATTCACAATTTGTTAAAGACTACACTTATTTCACACATCAATTTCTAAGTACCAAAACTTAGATTAAATGGTCAAATTCACTTAAATTATTCCATATTAGCCTATTGATTCCACAAGTCAACCCACAAAGAATCATTGTAGGTTACCAATCGAAGTGGGTTCGGGTATTACTGATACCCGATCCCGGTTGCTTCGAATACAATATCATCTTAACCCAAGTTATACAAATGAAATACGATTCAAACTTTAAATACAAGGTGTCACTGTTTTAACCCAACATTATCACATAACATCACACATCACATACCAGAGATATCAACTAATCCAAGCCACACAATACCATTTAATCATTCATAAACAAGATGAATTATCCATACCATCTCTAATTAATTTAATTAACTACTATCGAATTAAATAAATTACTTTAATTACTTCTAATCCTGCTTATTAATTGATTACAAACCAATTAATTGATCATCCAATAATCATCCTTTAAATTAATCCTCCTTGATTAATCATAATTAGGAATGATAATTACTTTCACTAAGTGATTATCCTTTATATTAACTACACAAAGTAATTAATCCCAAATCGCTTCCATTCTTCAATTAATTATAACCAGTAAGTACCCATCTTAATTACTCCACTAAGTAATTATTCTTTATTAACTACATTGAGTAATTTAACAAATCATCCAGTGGTTATCCTAAATTAATTAAACTTAATTAATTAACTTAAACTAATCACATTAAACATAATTAAATACAACAAGTAATTAATCCCTTAATTACTTATTTATTAAACCATAATCATTAATTAATTAATGACTCTTTAATTAATTTCAAATCATAATATCTTAATTATCTTTAAGATAAACATTTTCCTTATTTATGACTAAATTGTCTTTATCAAACTTTTGAACCATTTTAGTTTAAAATTTACCTTAGAATTTACATTGTAAATTTCATTTTAAAATTTAAGATTTGAAAATAATTAGCACATTTAATTTTAACAAGGTTTAAAAACAATTTAAACCTTCTAAATCACATGATAGAGACACACTTATTTATAAAAGAAATTTACAAAAGTTTCTAAACCAAATTCATTTTAAATTCAAATCCTTTATAAAATATACTTTCACATTTCAAAGTTGTTTAAAACATTGAAATTTTTAAAAACTTTAATTATTTTAAAACTAGGATACAAATTAGATTTTGAATCCAGATTTAAAACTTTATTTAAAACTTTGTTTAAGTCTTTGCTTTAAATTTTCAAATTCATTTTAAAATTCAAAATACTGACAAGTTTTAAAACCTGTAACCAAGCAATTTACCCGAGCCTACACTAAGAACTTCGAGTCAAATATCCAAAACTTCGAGTCACTCCCTCAAATGACTCGAGACAAACTCGAGTCACATTCTTGTTCAAACCAAACTCCACCAGATCCAAAATTCCCACCGTGCACATGCACCAACGTCGCAGCCAACTCTGACCATCTACGATGCTTCTCTCAAGTCGACACTCAACCCCAGACTAGATACCGACCACCAGATCTTTGATAACATCACAAAATCAAAATCGAGCATTCAAACTCAATACAGGAACCATCGACAAACCTGGAAAACATTCGTGCTCGCATCTCTGACCACCGGAGCTTCTGAAATTTCGGCTACACCATCGCTAACACCTCCTCTACCATCTCCCTAATTCTATTGAACTCGAACATCCAAAGGCACCGTGATGATCAAAACACCTGACCTAGCCAAAACTAGGTTTACAAACTAAAACTAACAACCACTACCGCTACAATGACCTACCACCACTTTAGCCATTTTTCCCACCATCTCCGATCATTTTACTACCACCAGAGGAAACCCCGACCTCCCTGACCATCGAGATCATCGGAAACCCTCCAAAACACAAATTCTAGTCAAACCAGAGCTGCTCATACATTCTCAAGCTAAAAATTATAATTTTAGTTGTAAAAATCATGTTTTAGTATAAGTATTCAATTTATACTCCCAAATCAATGAATCAGGATATTTGAGTTTTGAATTATATTAAGTTGCTTTGTTGTTCTTGATTTCCAAAGACAATGCAAAATTATCTTAACTTAAATAAACTTTAAAACTTTAATCTATGATACAACAAACATATTTTATTTGAAATTTAAACCCTAACATAGATTAGATCATGAGAAAAATGATTTTTGATTTAAAACTTGAGCCTGGAACTAAGAACAGGCAAGAACAAATACAATCAGCAAGCATGCATCTATACATCCATATATATATTCACAGAAAACTCAATCATATACATTCACACGGTACATACAGTACAACCCGGGGTTTCATAGGGGTTGAGTATCGTCAAATGACGATTTAATTTGTTTGACAATTGCAATTGGAATTTTATTCGAGTTGAAATTCTTTTAAAAAAATTTGTTAAAGGGTTGTGGACTTAGAAAATATTAGGCCGTTCCCTTTTCAAATTATTCAGCCCATAAATTTTTGAGATAAGGTTTTGTAACTGATCCCCCTTTATTCATTTTTCTCATTCAATACCCTAAACGAGAAATGGCGGAATGAAATCAAGCGAAAGAACGATAAAGGGCGGCTCGCTACTCCTTCCTTTGGCTGCAGGTTAGGGCTTCTATTTGGAAGCTGCCAGCGATGGTTGCTCGACGATCGAAGAGTATTAGGCCATAGCTTTGTCGATCGGCCATCTTGCTCATGGTCGCTCCTGCTTGGTCGAGCTCGAAACAGAGGTGAGTGATTTTATTCACTCACATCTTCTAATTCACACTTATTTAATGCCCTTGAATTTTGTTTGTATCCATTTCTTTGAATTCGTCAAATACGTTGTTCTGGCTGTTTGATTTTACTTTGATACTGTTGATGATTTCATGTTTTCTAATCACCTCGGCACGGTTGTATCTAGTGACCATCGCGGTTTGATTTTCATTGACTTCGGTCTTGATTTTATATTCGAACAGTACCATCGGTTCAGGGATGATGGATTCGGGCACTTTGTTGAGTTCGTATATATATTTGTTTGATATTGATGAACTGCTTTGATATATCATTGATTTCCTGGTTCACTTGTGATATTGATAAATTGCTTTGGTATAATATTGATTTCCTGGTTTACTGGTTCGACTTCAGTAGTAAATATTTCGTTTGAAATGTTGATGATTTCTCTGATGTTTTCTAATTCACTCAGTTTACACTTGATTGACTTATGACTTTGGTATTGTTCAAACTTGTTGCAATTGGACTTGAGCAAATTTGTGGTTTGGAGTTGTTCTTTGTTTCAGTTTGGCCTCGTGGGTTTTCTTTTGGAAATTCAATGACTCTGATCATTCGAAGTGAGCTACTTTGTTTCGATATTGAGGATTTTTAACTTGGTTTTGTTCAACTTTGGCCTCCCTTCGGCCACTTGACTTTGTTGAATTTCGATTACTAGACACTTTTGTTGATATTATTTGCAACTGTAATACATTGGAATTCCATCTGGTTCTATTCTTTGTGTAGTTAACTTTGGCTCCTCTGTTGTTGGTTGTAATAGATTTGCACTGCTGTTCCTTCACGGTTTCAACTTGATTTGAGTGAGAACTATTTGAGACAAGAGTTTCACTTATTTTTGTGAAAACTAATTTGGGAAAATGTTGGCTTTGGCCTCGACTATGTCCAGCTTGAATTCGAAGTGTCTGCATTTGAACTTGATATTTTGAGACTTGGTCATTTGTATGCTACTTGACTTTAAATTGTAGCACTAGTGCACTTATATATGTACTTATGTTGTTCGACTCTGTCGTTGTTGATGATTTCATTTGACTGTTGCATCACTTGCACTGTCAAGTTTTACAGGTGTATATATGTTGTATCCTTTTGTTGATGATACTCGAGATTTTGTTGTACTTGGTATCGTGATAATGTTGGTTCACTATTTGTGTCATGTTGCACTATAAGTTGCCTTAACTTGAACCGGTCTAGTTGTTTCCATACCATGGCTGGGTTGAGTTTACTGTTACAACATGTATGCCTACATGTGTATATACATGTTTATGCATTGTCTTCATGTAGTTCATATTTTTGCAACTTCGACTTGCTGTTAACTTTAGTTTATTCTTGCAGTGTGTCGAGTCATGATAACAGCGACTTGACCTTTGCACTTTGTTAATGATTTGGTTATGTTGAAATTGATTCGAGGACTTTTGGGTCGTGCTTTGTTTGGTACAACTCGTTAACCTGTTACAGTGTTCAACCTAGTTTGTAATTGTGTCAGGTAGTTATTTAGTTGAGTTGGTCATTTATATACTTCATATATATATTCTTGAATTTGACAAGAAATAGTTTATCACTGTTTTATGTGATATTGCATTCCTGTATATGCAGTTCTAGGCTGATGTGCACAATTCTGGTTTTTACCTATAATCTGATTTTGTGCATATCTAAATCTTTTGCATATTTCATCATATGCTGTATTGGCGAGGCAGTACACGTGAGCCACGTGTACTGCAGCCAAAACAACATTGACTCTTTAATTGAAATTACAATGGTTAGAAATTGTTCGTATATCCAATTCAATATATTTCGAATTGTATTTTGATTTGAGTTGGTGCCATTTGCTTCTGTTTCATTGAGTTTTTGTGGATTTCATCACTGTATTGGCGAGGCAGTGTATGCATGCGTGTACTGCAGCCAATTCAGAATTTGACGTTTTAAATTGATTGATTTCAATTGATGAAATTGTTTCATGTTGCCAATTCAATATTTTGATATTGTGTTTTGCTTTGGTGATTGGATCATTTTGTTGTTGTCTAATTATCTTCTAGATAATTAGATTATGAGTTTCTAATTATTTATTTAATAATTAGATTTTGTTGTTAATTGCCATTTAGGCAATTCTGATGTTTTTAAGATTATCTTCATTGATATTCTTTTCACTTATCTTTGTTGATGATTTAAATCTGCTGATTTATTGTTTAACACTATTTAGTGTTATATCTGAAGTTATCCGATTCTCTTACCGAGGAGTTGGATATATGAGATTTCTATGACTGTCGTCTATTTGATATTGATTATTATTACTTCCGTGCATTAATAACTGAGTTTTAATTAGACTGACCCGTGTATTATTTTCTTTTGAATGTAATACTCGGGTCAGACCCGAGTTATTTCAGGTTGTAGATTTCCTGCTTTGAGTTGCTGTTCGGGCTATAAAGACTTTTTATATCTTCTGAAGTAGTTTTCATCGTTTTGTAGAAGTCGTGTCATTGTATAGGTTGATATGTATTCATGTACATTAGTTGATAATGTATTTGTATATACAACTTCCAGAGTCGACAGTTGTAGTTGTATCATATGTATTGTGTCAACTGTATTGTAACTGACATCAGTTATATATATGAGATTTTTTGTTTAATCTGCGTTCCGCATTTATATTATCTGTGTTATTATTATATCTAATGTCCTAAACTATTATGAACCATCGTAGTTTGTTTTATACTGGTAATTGGGTATGTCGAGGTGAGTAAATAAATAAGATGAAAAATAAAAAGTATATACCACTCCCATTGAGGTAACCAATATTAGTGTAAGGCCAACTACGGATGGCCGCTCCTATCCAGCCTTATTCTTCGTAATAATAGACAGTATTTCTTTTAATACTCTTTGTTATTATGAGCATAGAGGTGGGGCATCACAGTTGGTATCAGAGCTTGGGGTTTATGGACATAATATAAAACATAACTTAGATGGAACATATGTTACAACTATTGGTCGATGTTTTATTTGTACTTTGAGTCAAAACTAAAGTTTTGAAGTTTTGATGAAATTTTTAAATAGCTTTGTTTAAAAATAAAAGTGAAATTGTGTTCTGATGATTTGATTGATCTGTGTTCTGGTTATCAGAGTGTGCAGTGGAAACAGTGAAACTGCCTTCGCTGAGTACAACTGATAATCTTTTTGATTTAAAAATCAAAATATGAATTAGAAATAAATTTCATTTGCTGTTTACATAGCTGTGTTTATTTTGTTTCTTTGAGAATTTCGAATCCGGATTGAGGATTCGAAACGATTGCAGTTATGTGATTTTGTTGAGATCTTTGCTGGTTTTCTTTTATGCTAATCATTATTGATTAGATTTTGTTGTTTTGAATTATCTTCACTGAAGATACATTAGAGTAATTTCTTTATTTATATTGTAGTGTGTGTGCAAATATGAATTGCACGTTATTGCATTAATTTTACGTTGAACCGATGCTTGGTTATGAAACGTATTTTGTTGTCGTTATTTTATAACGGGATTTTTACATTGATGTTAAAATTTTGAAGCACAATGTTTTGTTGACATTTTGATGAATGAAAATTCACTGGTATTACATTTTGATGTAAATTATTTTGATGAGATTTTGACGTTTTAAAAATTACTGTCGCTTTGACTTCAGTAACAGTTAAATTTTTAAAAGTGGATTTTCAAGCGGTTATTCCGCAATGCTGATTTTGAGATTCGTTTTACGATGTTTTGAGAAGTGCAATTTTCTTTTTGAAATTGCTACTGATGTTGTTGCTTTAATCACGTGATTGGGATATCGTTTTAAAATGAAAATTGTTTTATAATTTTTTTTACAGATTGCTCTTTCAAAAGAATGAGGAAGCGACTTAAACGATTCAGCAAAATCGAGGACTATGACCCCTTTCTTTTACTGATTCGCTTAACTCCGGACTTGTTCAGTTGAGAACGTGAATTGTTATTTTTATAAAATAAATAAAAATTGTTTTCAGGAATTTTACAGTTTGCGCTTTCAAAAGAATGAGGAAGCGATTTAAACGTTTCAGCAAAATCGAGGACTATGACCCGTTTCTTTTACTGATTCGCTTAATTCCGGACTTTTCCGTTTGAGAATGTAAAGTGTATTTTTACAAAATACACAATTTTTCACTTTTAAGGAAACGATGAAGAGAATCAAACGATTTAGTAAAACACGTGGTATGGGACATGTGCGTTTGCTATTTCGGTTAATTCCGGACTCGTTAATTGAAATATCTACTGTTTTGATGATTTTGTACTTACAAGGAAACGATGAAGAGAATTAAACGATTTAGTAAAACTCGTGGTTATGGGACATGTGCGTTTACTATTTTGGTTAATTCCGGACTCGTAAATTGAAATATTTGATGATTTCGTGTGCTTTCGAGCCACTATGAGGACCTTCGGGTCATATGAGGACCTCCGGGTGCTTTCGAGCCACTATGAGGACCTTCGGGTCATATGAGGACCTCCGGGTCATATGAGGACCTTCGGGTCAAATACCAATACTAGACCTTTGGGTCACTCTACGGACCTTCGGGTCAATCTGATGGGCGCCAAAATTATGTTGAGTACTTGGTAGGCTTCGGCCATTTGTTGATGCACGTGCGGCGAATTAAAAACTCACCATCTGATGGGATCGATCCAAGCTTTTATGTTGATTTTCTAGTCTTCTTAATTGATTTCTCGATATTTGTTATTTCCAATGATCTGCAGGTAATTGGATATTTGTTGATATGAGTTCTGATTATCGTTTTTGATAATCGGATAATTGTTGGTTCTAATTATCGCTTGTGATAATTGGATATTTGTTGATATGAGTTCTGATTATCGTTTTTGATAATCGGATATTTGTTGCTTCTGATTATCGTTTTAGATAATCGAATATTTGTTGTTTCTGATTATCGCTTGTGATAATTAGATATTTGTTGATTTGAGATTTGATTATCATTTTAGATAATCGAATATTTATTGTTTCTGATTATCGCTTGTGATAATTAGATATTTGTTGATTTGAGATTTGATTATCGTTTTAGATAATCGAATATTTGTTGTTTCTGATTATCGCTTGTGATAATTAGATATTTGTTGATTTGAGATTTGATTATCGTTTTGATAATCGAATATTTGTTGATTTCAGATTTGATTATCGTTTGAGATAATTTAATATTTGCTGATTTGAGATTTGATTATCATTTTGATAATCGAATAATTGTTGATTTCAGATTTGATTATCGTTTGAGAAAATTAAATATTTGCTGATTTGAGATTTAATTATCATTTTTGATAATTGAATATTTGTTGTATTGTTGATTTCTGATTATCGTTTTTAATAAATAGATAATTGATAATTTGATGTTTCCTGATTATTGTTGTGATAATTAGATAATTGGATGTTTGCTGGTTTTATAGATATGAGATTTTCTAGTCTCTAATTGAGTCTAGATTGTGTTGATTTTATTGAATTGCTATTTTCTATCTATTTCTGTAATAGTTAGAGTTTGTTGATTATGGAATTTGTGTTTTCTAGTTATTTGTTGGATAACTAGATATTTGCAGTTTGCGATTTGTGATTTGTGTTTCATAATTATCTTTGTTGATAATTAGATTTGTTGTTTTCTAATTATCGTATCGATAATTAGATATTGCTATTTTGTGAATTTCTGTATTTTAATTATCTAGTTGATAATTGAAGATTGCTGATAATTGCATTTATTCAGTTTTGCTGCTTTCTGATTATCTATTGATAGTTAGATTTTGTTGAAAGATTGGTGAATCTCTTTTATTGGGAATAAAAGATTTCTTAGGTGTTTGTGTTCTTGACCTTATTTTTCTAGCTTAACCAGTTTATGTTAGAACAATAAGTGTTATTGACGCCTTTAATTTTGAAAATTGCGAGGACGCAATTTTTATAAGGAGGGGAGTCTGTAACAACCCGGGGTTTCATAGTGGTTGAGTATCGTCAAATGACGATTTAATTTGTTTGACAATTGCAATTGGAATTTTATTCGAGTTGAAATTCTTTTAAAAAAATTGTTAAAGGGTTGTGGACTTAGAAATTATTAGGCCGTTCCCTTTTCAAATTATTCAGCCCATATTTTTTTGAGATAAGGGTTTGTAACCGATCCCCCCTTTATTCATTTTTCTCATTCAAAACCCTAAATGAGAAATGGCGGAATGAAATCAAGCGAAAGAATGATAAAGGGCGACTCGCTACTCCTTCCTTTGGCTGCAGGTTAGGGCTTCTATTTGGAAGCTGCCAGCGATGGTTGCTCGGCGATCGAAGAGTATTAGGCCATAGCTTTGTCGATCGACCATCTTGCTCACGGTCGCTCCTGCTTGGTCATGCTCGAAACAGAGGTGAGTGATTTTATTCACTCACATCTTCTAATTCACACTTATTTAATGCCCTTGAATTTTGTTCATATCCATTTCTTTGAATTCGTCAAATACGTTAGTCTGGCTGTTTGATTTTACTTTGATGCTGTTGATGATTTCATGTTTTCTAATCACCTTGGCACGGTTGTATCTTGTGACCATCACGGTTTGATTTTCATTGACTTCGGTCTTGATTTTATATTCGAACAGTACCATGGGTTCAGGGATGATGGATTCGGGCACTTTGTTGAGTTCGTATATATATTTGTTTGATATTGATGAACTGCTTTGATATATCATTGATTTCCTGGTTCACTTGTGATATTGATAAATTGCTTTGGTATAATATTGATTTCCTGGTTTACTGGTTCGACTTCAGCAGTATATATTTCGTTTGAAATGTTGATGATTTCTCTAATGTTTTCTAATTCACTCGGTTTACACTTGATTGACTTATGACTTTGGTATTGTTCAAACTTGTTGCAATTGGACTTGAGCAAATTTGTGGTTTGGAGTTGTTCTTTGTTTCAGTTTGGCCTCGTGGGTTTTCTTCTGGCAATTCAATGACTCCGATCATTCGAAGTGAGCTACTTTGTTTCGATATTAAGGATTTTTAACTTGGTTTTGTTCGACTTTGGCCACCCTTCGGCCACTTGACTTTGTTGAATTTCGATTACTAGACACTTTTGTTGATATTATTTGCAACTGTAATACATTGGAATTCCATCTGGTTCTATTCTTTGTGTAGTTGACTTTGGCTCCTCTGTTGTTGGTTGTAATAGATTTGCACTGCTGTTCCTTCACGGTTTCAACTTGATTTGAGTGAGAACTATTTGAGGTAAGAGTTTCACTTATTTTTGCGAAAACTATTTTGGGAAAATGTTGGCTTCGGCCTTGACTATGTCCAGCTTGAATTTGAAGTGTCTGCATTTGAACTTGATATTTTGAGACTTGGTCATTTGTATGCTACTTGACTTTAAATTGTAGCACCAGTGCACTTATATATGTGCTTATGTTGTTCGACTCTGTCGTTGTTGATGATTTCATTTGATTATTGCATCACTTGCACTGTCCAGTTTTACAGGTGTATATATGTTGTGTTAACCCTTAATTCCTCACGACTTAAGAATGGTACGATTCAAGTAGGGTGTGCAACTTAGCGACTTAAGTTATGCCACGACATAACGAGTTAAAAGCATACGACTTATAAAGAGTGCCGACTTAGCAGATCACGACTTAAAGCAGCATACGACCTAAGCTACAGGTCCGACCTAACAGGAGCCGACTTAAGATAATCTACCACTTAAGAATAAGACCGACTTAAGGAAGGTTCTGAGTTAAGGAAGGCTCCGAGTTAAGGAAGACCGACTTAAGGAATGTTCCGAGTTAAGGAAGGCTCCGAGTTAAGGAAGACCGACTTAAGGAATGTTCCGAGTTAAGGAAGGCTCCGAACTAAGGAATGCTCCGGCTTAAGGAAGGCTCCGAACTAAGGAATGCTCCGGCTTAAGGAATTGCTCCTACTTAAGAAGGTGACGAGATAAGAAAGTCTCCGACTCAAGGTTTTTACCGACTTAACCACAGGACCGACCTAAAACACACCCACTTGAGGCGTGCGCCGACTTAGGAAAGCTCCGACTCAAAAGTCCACGAGATAAATAAGTCTCCGACTTAAGACCTACGACATATGCTAAGTCGTTGCCGACTTACGACTTAGCTCATTCTGGACATGTTCAAGAGTAACCAGTGCAAGTGTTTCTATCTCGTCGCCGACTTAAGACCTACGACTTACTATAAGTCGGCTACGACTTAGAACTTAGAAGATTTTTTCCGATTCAGATTCTACCCTATAAATACCCCCCAACCTCCAACAAAGAGAGGACTTTTGGCCATTCATTTTCTGAAGCAACGTTACTCTGCCGAACTTTCAGCTCATCCTACAATTGAAGATCTTCAAACACTCAAGGCACTACAACAAGCTTCGTGAAGGACTTCATTCATCCGACACGGATTTAGCAAGTTTTAACACCGAAGTTTGAGCTAGTAGTCGAGACTGTTTTGTGATCAAATTGTACTGTATTTGACAAATGACTTGTATCGTCTTGTAACCCGATTCAGTAATAAAGACTATAAAGTGGACGTAGGCTCAATTACGGGCTGAACCACTATAAATCTACTATTCCTTTACTGTTTACTGTTATTTTCAGCCTACATTCTGTTCCCGTACCAGCGGGTGGTGCTTTCACAAATCTGATACTTACACCGGGTGTTAGCATTCACTTTTTAGCGTTAACATTTTGGTGCTTTCACTGAGAAATTGAACTCAAGGAGATTGTCATCATTGCTTCACGAAGGTTCGTTGAACAAGTCTCTTTCAAGACTAGAAGTCTATCTAATATAATGGCTCCTGGAAGAAAGCGTAAGGCTATCAGATTTGAAGATGTTCATGATAATACCGCCACTTCTATTTCTCCGAGTCAAGCAGCTCCAAGCGTCGGGGTGACGCGAGAAGAGCTAGACGCTGCTGTGTCCGGACTATACCAACAGATTGAAACTCAGAATAATCTGATGATGGAAAAATTGAACGCTCTGCTCGGCGCTAACCAAAGACCAGTGGGTAATGAAGAAAACATCGCTGATACTCTTCGCAACTCCGAAAGGAGGAACATTCCTCAAGGGGGATCAGGTGCCGCTGAAGGGGAACCCCTCCAAGCTGAAGGATCTAGGCCATCGCCAGTTTTCCACGAACATTTGCTCGGACAAACTTCTGAGAAAATGGCCGAAGTCTACTCCGCAAAATCTTTAAACAATGAGGAATACCTTTCTGGCATGATTAAGCAAATAATGAAAGAGAGCATGTAGAGAGATGAGGATGAGAGCGAATGGGGATTCGCACCGAGTAAGACCCCATTTACCGAGAAGATTCTAAAGGCTGAGTTTCCTAGAAAGTTTGTTCCCCCCACCATTCCTGCTTATCGCGGAACAAGTGATCCAAATCAATTCTTGTATAAATATGACTGGTACATGACCGGCGCAAGAGCAACTGATGAGATTAAGTGCCGGTATTTCCCAGTATATTTAGAAGGAGTGGCACTTCTCTGGTTTACTAAGCTCCCTGTCCGATCTGTAGATCAGTTTTCCGATCTGACCCGAAAGTTCAAAGAGCAATTCAGGCTATACGCTTCAAAGGCAAAAGACATAATGTCATTGTCCAGTCTTGAACAGAATCCGGGAGAGCCTATTAAGTCATTCCTGAACCGCTTCAATATAGCTCTGGCAGAAGTCGATAACATAGAGCCACAAATGGTCTTGACCTATTTGATGCGTGCTATCGACAAATCGAGCAAATTTGGAAAATGGCTGAAGATGAAGGAGCCAAATTCTCTCGAAAAATTCTACAAGAAAGTTGATGAATTCATACGCTTGGAAAAAATTCCGGCACCAATGAAAGTGGTGACAGCAAAGGTGGAGAATAATATTGCTGCTTCAGTGAAGAAAGATTCCGGAGGTCAGAAAAGGGAAAATCGCGAGGGGAAGAAACAAAAGGATGCAAAGAAACCTCGCTTCTTCAAACCCTCAGATTTCACTCCATTGACCGACACTCCGGAAAATATCTTCTTTGCCACCAAAGATGCTGTGGATTATCCCAAACCAGCTGAGGTAAAACCGGGAAAGGGCACTATGAGAAATGGAAAATTCTGCCGCTTTCACAACCATCCCGGTCATGATACCAACGAATGTCGCCACTTGAAGAGCTTAATTAAAGAATTGTTGAGGGAAAACAAGCTGCAACAGTATGTTAAGAAAAACAGGAGTAACCCAACCTCGTCTACTTAGGGGCAGCAACCCCCTACTCAACCATCTGGCTCGGGTAAAGGTACTACGGCACATGAATCTAAGAGGCCCATTATCAATGTGATTACAGGAGGCCCACACCCAGCGGGCAGAAGCTGGGGTGAAATGGAACGATATGCTCATGCTTTGAAGTACATCCCAGCAGAGGAAGATGTTTTTGCTATAGAAGATGCTGCACCCCCGAAACAGCAAAAGATTTCTGATGATGATATTATGTTCAAGGCTAGGGATCCTATTGGTATTGAAGCTCCCACCATAGATCCCTTGGTTATCTCTGCAGGAATTGGACCAGCTATCGTAAGACGAGTGCTCATTGATTGCGGTGCTTCCTGCAATATACTCTTCAAGAAAACATTTGACCAGATGAAGATTCCAATAACCGACGTTCAAGCTACGTCACAAAAGATTGTTGGTTTCACTGAGGAACCACAGCAACCAATCGGAACCTTTCGAGTTTTTGTGGAACTTGGAGAAGGGCAGAAAAGGGTAGTTCGGAAACAAACCTTTGTAGTCGTCGATGGATTTTCTGCCTACAATGCTTTCCTAGGCAGGCCAACTCTAGCTGCATTCAAGGCCATTTTGGCCCCATGGTGCCTAACTATGAAATTTCCTACAGAAAATGGTGTTGGTGTCATCAAGGGAGATCAAAATGCTGGACGCGAATGTTATCTTATAGAGCTTCGAGAAGCCAGGAAGAGAGAAATGGGTAAAAATGCGGCAGCTCCCCTCCGCATCAAAAACCCAACCTTATAGCAAATACAGGGTGGTCCCTGCACTGGCGAGCATAGTGGTGCAAGGAGAGAAATGGACCCCAGAAAAGCCAGTGCAGAGGAGAATAGAGTGGTACCCGTGGAAGTTACGGTACCGATACCTGTCGACTCAAAAGACCCAAACAAAGTACTTAATGTGGGTTCGCAGCTAAGTATAACAGTTCAAAACACACTGATATCATTTCTAAAAGCAAATCTGGACGTGTTCGCTTGGTGTCATGCTGATATGTGTGGGATCTCTCCAGAAATTGCTGTTCACACTCTGAATGTCGATCCGAAATTCACACCAGTAAAACAGAAAAGAAGAACTCAAGGTCTAGAAAGGTCAGCAGCGTTAAAGGAAGAAGTTGATCGTCTCATGGAGAATAATTTCAACAAAGAATCCACTTATCCAAATTGGGTTTCAAATCCAGTACTGGTTAAGAAGGCAAATGGAAAGTGGAGAGTATGCATTGATTTCTCAGATCTAAACAAAGCTTGCCCCAAAGACTGCTTCCCGTTGCCTAGAATCGATCAACTGGTGGATGGGACGGCTGGACATGAGTTGTTATCTTTTATGGATGCTTACTCCGGATACAATCAGATTATGATGAATGAACCAGATCAGGAAGACACAAGCTTTATCACAGATGTGGGACTCTACTGTTACAAAGTCATGCCTTTCGGATTGAAGAATGCAGGGGCAACCTACCAAAGACTTGTCAACGCTATGTTCAAACCTCAGATTGGCAAAACTATGGAAGTCTATGTTGATGATATGTTAGTAAAGTCAAAGAAAGCAGTAGACCACATGGATCACTTGGCGGAGATGTTCACAATTCTTCGAAAGTACGGAATGAAGCTCAATCCATTGAAATGTTCATTCAGGGTAGAGTCTGGAAAATTCTTGGGTTTCATCGTAAGCGCTAGGGGCATCGAGGCCAATCCTGCTCAAATCACAGCTCTAAGAGAAGTTAAAGCCCCTAGAACGAAGAGAGAACTGCAAAGTCTCAATGGAAAAGTCGCCGCTCTAAGTCGCTTCATTTCCAAAGCCACAGACAAATGCATTCCCTTCTTTGATGCTCTAAAGAAAGGGAAGAAAAATTTCGAATGGACTCCCGAATGTCAGAATGCTTTCGATCAACTAATTCATCATATGAGAACTCCTCCAGTTCTTTCCAAGCCTAGTAGTGGCGAAGACCTCTTCATCTATTTAGCAATTTCATCCCATGCTCTAAGTGCAGCACTCGTACGAGAAGATATGAAAATACAACGTCCAGTCTATTACATCAGCAAACGGTTCACTGGGGCAGAGATGAATTATTCAAAGATAGAAAAGCTTGCTTATTGCTTGCTAATCGCTTCTAGGAAGTTGAGGCCATATTTTCAATCTCATCCTATCAAGGTCCTGACCGATCAACCTCTAAAGCAAGTCCTGTATCGTCCTGAAACTTCGGGTCGTCTCTTGAAGTGGAACATAGAACTCAGCCAATATGACATCACTTACCATCCCCGAAGAGCAATTAACGGGCAAGCTTTAGCGGATTTCATTGCGGAATCTACTGACAAAGGAGACAGTGAGAAAGAAATAACTGATGGTGATCAAATTCAGTGGAAGTTGTATGTTGACGGTTCAAGGAATGATTATTGTTCTGGGGCAGGGGTAGTGCTTGAAACCCCCGAAGGACGATCATTGTGCTACGCATTGAGATTGGAATTTCCTTCAACAAACAATGAAGCAGAATATGAAGCTCTCATCGCTGGTCTAAGAATTGCCAAGGAGTTGAACATCAAAGTGTTACAGATCTTCAGTGATTCCCAACTTATTGTTTGCCAAGTAAAGAAAGAATTTCAAGCTAAAGGCGGAAATTTGCCCGCATATTTGTCAAAGGCATGTGAACTTCTCGAAGATTTTGATCATTACACGATAAGTCATATTCCTCGGATTGAAAACATGAAGGCAGATTCTCTAGCAAAGTACTCAAGTTCTGGAGAGGCTCAATTATTGGGGTTAGTCCCTGTAGAAGTTCTGTCAGCTCCGAGCATCGATGAAATGGACATTGATTGGATTATGGTTACGTCTCAAGAGCATGAATCATGGATGACTCCAATCAGAGAATATCTACTCAATGGTTTCCTGCCAGAAAGTTTTAAAGAACGTCGAAAGCTGTTGAGAAAAGCGTCCAGATATACAATTCAAGATGGCCGATTATACAGACGGGGATTTTCAATGCCATTACTCCGATGTGTAACTAAGGAAGAAGCCAAGACAATTCTAGCTGAGATACACGGGGGAGAATGTGGGGATCATTCAGGCGGTCAAACTCTAGCCAAGAAAGTTCTTCGATATGGGTATTTCTGGCCAGACATTAATCGAGATGCTGCCTCTTATTCCCGAAAGTGCGACAAGTGCCAAAGATTTGCAAAAATTCCAAAAGCTCCTTCCACCGAACTCACGCAAATGGTCAGCCCATGGCCGTTCGCCATTTGGGGAATAGACTTGATTGGACCTTTACCGATTGCTAAATCTGGAATCAAATATGCTATTGTTGCTGTCGATTATTTCACTAAATGGGCTGAAGCTGAACCTTTGGCCACTATTACTTCTAAAAAGATGATAAATTTTGTAATGAAAAATATCATTTGCAGGTATGGTGTGCCACAAAAGATAATCACAGACAACGGTACTCAATTTGAAAGCGAAGAATTTCAAGACTTTTGCAAACAATTCAGAATTCAAAAAAGCTTCTCAGCAGTGGCTCATCCGCAGGAAAATGGGCAAGTGGAAGCAGTGAATAAAATTATCAAGTCAACCATCAAAAAGCAACTTTAAAAAGCAAAAGGTGGTTGGGTCGATAAGCTTCCATTGGCACTATGGGCATACAGAACTACTCACAAAACTGCAACTGGGCACACTCCATTTTCACTGGCATACGGATCAGAGGCAATGATCCCGGTGGAAGTAGAAGTTCCTTCACACAGGAGAATTCATTTCAATGAAGCTGAAAATGAAAAGCTGCAACTTGAAGCACTTGATTTTCTTGACGAGAAAAGAGAAGAAGCCAGACTTAGAGTTTCAGCTTATCAGCAAAGAATATCCAGGCACTTCAACTCAAAAGTTCGCCAACGCAGCTTTGAAGTCGGTGACTTAGTCTTGAAAAGGATCATGACAGCGACCGGGGTGTTTGGGCCAAACTGGGAAGGACCTTATGTCATTGGCAATAAACTTCTTAATGGAACTTTCAAACTCATGACCGTCAAAGGAAATCCAATTCCAAGAGCCTGGAACAGCAACCATTTACGTCCTTATTTTACTTGAAAAAGCTTTGCTCAAGATTGTAAAATAGTGACGAATGTATCAGTTGTACTGTAAGAAATTGTAAATCAGTATAAATGAATGAAAGCTATAAAGTGGATGTAGGCCCGATTCTTGGCCGAACCACTATAAATCTTGTGTTCTTTACTGCTTTATAATGCTTGTTTCATTTCGATATATAAATGCTTTAAATGTATTGCTAAAATGTTAATTCAAAATCGCAGGACATTAAAACAAGGCTCACTCGTCGCAAAGCCAAGCGACCCCTATAAGCCACTTATTAAGAAAATTTCAAGCAACAAACATTCCAGATTCACATCCCATACAAGAAGAACTTCACATAAAAAGTTGGCGACTCCACTGTATCAAGCGCTCGTTAACTGGTTGCGACCGTCGGTATAAACAGACATCCAACCAAGTAACTAGCGTTTGATCCATGGAGTCATTCGATAGTGAAGTCTACTTCTTTGGATAAAGCAATTTACTTGCAAAAGAAAGGAAAATGCACTTGGAAACAATAATAAAGGATCGCAGATGAGCAAATGACGAGAAAACGTTGGCCGGCAAACATAGAAGCAGCCAAAAGAAGGTATGCCTCTCAATAGGAAAGCCGGTAGATCGACTAAAGGGACGCCTTCCCAAGCAGAAGGAACAGGACCCTCGCTAACTGGTCGTGATGCATCCGATCAGACAGCTTACGTCCGTCCCGTGGATCCACTCGCCCCTGAGACGCAACCTTCCTGGCACACCAACCAACCAAAGCCCTCTAACGAGGCATGCCAATAAATGGGAGTGCTTTCCTCAATCAAAAAGATCGGTGGGACTACCAAAGGGGCACCTTGTTAGTTAATTGCGATCGTTTGTGCAAACAAACATCCAATCAAGCAACTTGTGTCTGCCCCGTAGACCCATCCGACCATGAGAAAGTAACTTCCAGGCAATTGACAAGCCCTCTTCGGAGGCACAAGCCATCTTCGGAGGCACGCTTCACCATGCTTGAAGCATAAAATCAAAAGCCCTCTTCGGAGGTACAAGCCCTCTTCGGAGGCACAAGCCATCTTCGGAGGCACGCTTCACCATGCTTGAAGCATAAAATCAAAAGCCCTCTTCGGAGGCACAAGCCCTCTTCGGAGGCACAAGCCCTCTTCGAAGGCACAAGCCATCTTCGGAGGCACGCTTCACCATGCTTGAAGCATAAAATCACAAGCCCTCTTCGGAGGCACAAGCCCTCTTCGGAGGCACAACTCTTCGGAGGAGCCCTCTTCGGAGGCATGTCCCAAAATAGGATGCTTGAACCAAAAAGCCTTAAGCCCTTCACTGGGGCACAAAATCAAAGTCTCCTTCAGAAGTTCATTTCACTGCGTAGGAAAATCTACTTTTTAATGGAAGTGGTCATCTCCAAAAGTTGAAGTGTTCTTTTAAAAAAAAAGAAAGAGAAAATAAAAATTTCTCCAAAGACAAGATATACTCTATTAAAAGCATAATAATTCTTCCCTTAAAAAGTGGAAAGTTGTTCTCTAAAATAAGAGTATCGGTCTTGTAAAAGCAAGAAATATTGCAATATACTTGTGGTATGGGGGCAACATTATACAATTCAGTTACATTAATAAAAGTAATATACAAGCGACACACCACAAGTTCATTGCAATATCACGTAAAGAAGATGTGGAATAAATGCGTTCTTGAAACACAGACAAAAAGTTTGTACAAGTGAAAAGAATCGTTTACTCTACACTTCAAATGAAAAACAGATATATTCCTACATACACAAGAATCTGTACAAGTAAAATATCTATTTTATTCAATACTATGAGAAGTTTTTACACTGTACAGATTACAAAAAGAAGCGGGGACCGGTACCCGCACAATCTCCGGTCGATACAAGCAAAAAGCAAAATAAGAAAAGGAGAATCCAGATTGTCACTCCTTCTTTCTACCACCCTTAGTACCCTTGCCTAGTTTGATGATTAGCTTTTGAATCTGGCGGGGACGGGACGGAGAAGAAGGAGGAGAGGGTGCAGCTGGATCTTCTTCTGCCTCATCTTCTCCAGCGGAAGTATCTTTCTTCATCTTCTTCATGACACGCTTCCCTTTCCTCTTCGAGGAAGACTCATTCCCCGGAGTAGTAAGTAGCGCAGAAAGCTTAGTGTCTTCATCAAGGGATTGCTCTGGAGTCTTCTCGCTATCCTCAAGATCCTCTGCTTTTTGTTCTTGCGAGGCAGGCGGATCCTCCAAGCCTCGAAGGGCTTCTATCTGCTCTTCCTGCGAACCCGGTTGGGAAGCAGGAGTTACTTGAAGAGTTGGAGGAGGAATAGCTGGGAGAGGAGAAGAATGTATAGCGCTCGGTGCCTCCGCTGCAGAAGAAAAGAAGTTAAAATCGATATTCTCCAAAAAAAGTGAAGTTATTAGCTCGTCAAACTCGGTTAAATTGAATAGATGATTGACTGGATCCGAGTTGACACCAAAGTTACCTGGAGAAGTTGGTTTCGAAAAATTAATCTCAAATTTCTCAGCCTCAATATCTTCTAGAGCCTCGTCCTTAGTAGGAGTGGTCACAATTTCTGCGTCAACTTTGGCAGGAAGCAAAGAATGGGCGCTGGAATCTATAATATCGGCATCAGCTGGACTCGAAGTATGAGCAGGGGCAGTTGAAGGAGCTTCCTCTTTCGGGTGTTCATCCCCTATAGACTCAGCTCGCGCTCTGGCAAGTTGCTCTCTTCCTCTAGCAAGAGCAACACGAGCTTCATCGTCAAGGTAGCGTGTCTCAAGCTCTGCCTCATCATAGCCGGCACAACCTAACATATCAACTGCGGCTTCCCACACCTCAGCCAGGGTACTCTCGTATTCAGGACCCATAAAGGATAGGCTCCCACGCCCTAGAACGCTGTGTAAATAAAAGTCAAATAAGGTAGAGCTGACATTAGCTTTTGTTGTTTCATGTGATTGCTCAGCTGCTTCTTTTTCGGCAACGGCTGCAACCCGATCAGCAATAGCCTCATCACGCTCTTTTTCCACTTTAAGAAGCCTAGTTTTTAACATCTCGATCTCCAAATCCTGAGAACTAACCTTTTCCATCAACTGAGCGACATCTGTTCGATATTTCTTAGTCGCTTGACGTTCTGCCTCAAGGTTCAGCTCGGCATTTCTTTGGGCAGCATGCGCATCCCGCACTTGTTTTTGAAGCACCTCCTCTTTCTGGGTGTGCGAAGCAGAGGAAGTGGCAAGATCTTCCTTAAGACGCTTGACTTCGGATTCAAGTCTTGCGTTGTCGTTTGCAATGCTTGTCATTTCTGCATCATGCTGCTTGCACCATTTATCCCATTCAGCTTTATTGTTCTCCAGAGTCAACATATTTTCAAGATTCATGTGATTAACTCTTTGGAGCTCATCAACAAGCTTTTGCCATTGCGACATCCTCTCAATGTCAAGCTTGACAGCATCTAGATTTCTAAGCATGGCTGGTTTATCAATTGGGACCAAATCTAGATCGAAGCGAACTCCTCTTAAGCACCAGTTCGGAAACCGGCTTTGAAGTGTTGGAGGGCCGTCTTTAACTTGATATTGTGGCCTTGTAATGATTGCTTGAATGTCGGACTTCTTTAAAGGAGGAGAACCGGCCGGGATATTAGAAGAAATAGGAGCATCGGTCTTCTCAGAAATTGCAGACGCGTCACTATGCTTGGACCGCTTGCTAGATTCGTCAGCAATATGAGTCTTCCCCTTATCATCATAAGACTTTCGCTTATGAGAACTATCACTTCTGTGGGAAGAGTCGTATCGTTCGTCTCTCCTCCCGTATTGATTCTCGTAATCCCGTCTTTCCTAAGCTTTCCTAATAGCTCTTTCTTCATCCGTCTCCCTCGGGGCATCGAGATATCGCCTAAAATCATAAGTTCTGCGGCCCCCAAAGCGCTGAAATCTGTCGTAATGTGAGCCAGAGCGCCCCATCGGTGAATCTGAAAATAAAAAGAAGTGAAGTTTAGAAATCTCCAGGAAAAAAGAATAAGTGCGTATAAGTACCGAAAAATCCTAAGTGTGTGCGGCGTGCAAACTACGCGCGTCAAACTACAAACCACGTTTTAATGTGGAAACGGAGACGACTGGTGTAGAAGGTATCGAGGCTTGTTTCAAAGAGGAAGTCGCTTCAACGACGGGGGAGATCGCTTTTGAAATATTATCTTTAAAGAGCTCCTGAGAGGTTATCATGATATCACTCATATTATCAAAAGTATCGTCGCCGTGATGCACGGGAGAATTATCTTTTTCAACTTCTGCCTCAGCCGTCTTTTTAGAAATGAGAAGATTTTCCTCTTCTTCAGTAATCGGGGCAAGTGCTAACTTACTGGACGACCCCGCAATGTCGGTAGAAGTAGAACACTTTACCAATGAAGTCTCAATGGTAAGTTCGTTCGGTGAAAGTTCTTTAGCAGGAGCGGGGGCATCTGACTCCTTAGCTAGAGAATCAGGGACTTCCTGTGGCTGAGTAAAGCGGGAAGGGTGTAGAAGCCCGAATCGATGTAAAGATTCGTTTGTCAATAGAAATTGGATACTCCTTTCCTCGACTGGTACTGCCAAAAGCCTTTCAAAAGTCGCTTTGTGACCGGGATTTCTAGAAGGAGGAGGAAGTGCTGAAAAGAAAAGGGCAAAGTTAACACTTGGTAACTCGGACTTCGGCAAGTTCGAAAAAAAAAACATAAGAAACAGAGACAAATGATCTTACTCCCTACTCTCCAGATGGCGTAAAATCCTGGAGGACAACGGACATAGAAAAACTGACTTAGGAAACTGTGAACACTGTCGGGGAGACCAACGATCAACTTACGATTTCTAACACTTCTCACAACTGTAATGGAAGGATGGTCTTTGTGCTTTGTAAATGTGCACAGGAAGCGAATTTCTCCAAAATTGGGAAAACGGTCCAGCGTTCTCCTAAAAAGCACACACAATCCCAGCAGGATGGAATAGCCATTGGGGTGTAGTTGAAAAGGGGAGATAGATAATCGAAGGAGAAGTTCTCGAAGACAGTCGTTAAATGGTGGGATAGCTCCACTCAAGCACATTTGGCGGTTAACTGCGACAAAGCCATGGGGCGGCCTATCAGCAGTGTCATTAATTCCAGGGAACAAAGCGTCAGCTTCGGCAATCCCAAATTGAATGCATAATTGACGAAAAACTTTATGGCTCAGAGTGGTAGGGGTCCTTTCCGGAGGATCGTTCAATGGAGTAGCAATTGGAAAGGTTTCCACGTCTTCTTGTTGAGATGACATTCTACATAATGAACTGGATGATCAAACATTAAGGTGCACGTTTCCTAAAAAGTGTGAAGTGTTGTGCAGAGCCAATAAAAATAACAAGTAAACACAACTGGAATTAAACTAGTCGACAATCGGTTGATTATGAGATTTCAGAACTTGTTAATATTTAAGTACAGTATTAATACAAACAAATCAGTTTCAGTTGGCCATTACGATTTTGCTTTAATACTTCACTTGAATTGGTTATTGTACAACATTGCATTCATGCAGTTCATTTAATTTGATTTTTTCTTTATCGACTAATCTTTCATTTGATGTGGGCAGTCAGTGGCAGTATATTCGTCCTAGTTTTCTGTGAATGTTATGACAGGCAATTAGAGTTATTAATAATCTATAGAAGAATGCAACAAAGTTCAACAGTTCAAAGTTCAAGGCAGTGAGAAATATGTTCAAGTTCTAGCTCGCCCACGGTCTAAGGGATATGCTACGAGTCAGGATGAGTCGTAACTCTTAAATCGTGGTACATATTCAAGCAAAATTTGAACAAGTACTAAGTCGTAAACGACTCAAATGATAAGTCGCCCATAACTCAAGCATTGGCTCGACAACGACTTAGGCACAAACTCGGCTGCGACTTAAGAATTGGTTCCTGCAGGTTAGGGTCAACTATTCTCTAAGTCGTAAGTCGTGAAGTATAGAAGAAGCTTCAATTCACTGCAATGAAAAACTCCGAAGTCCTAACTCGTCCACGACTTAAAGCCTATGACGTAAAAAGGATAACTCGGTGAAGGCTTAAGTCGGAGGGCGCATAGGTCGTACGATGCTACTAAATCGTAACCGAGTTAACATCTTATTGACTTTTCCCCTAAATTCCTAACCCGATATCCTCCTAACCCGTTAACCCAATAACCCTTCCATGATCGGAAACCCTCATTTTTCACACTGCTTAAATCACCCAAAAAACCAAGATTATATCGCCAAAGCCTTGCCAAACTAGTCAGTTAAGCCTGAAACGCGGTAATCCATCATCTCCATCGCCCCAATCATCAAAAGCCAAATCGAGCGGGATCGAGTACACGAACTGACGATACCGTGGAATTCACGACAAAGCATTGCATGAGAGGATGGATTGAGTACAAGGATGAGGATTCACGAAGTAATGGTGATCGAGAATCAAGGAGGGAGCGAGAACACTTACGCAATAAGGGAATCGGTGATCGATCGACTGTTGAAGAAAGGGAAAATCGCCTTGAGGAAGCTCGGAAGAATGTTAATAGTAGAAACGACTTAGGAGATGGGCAATGGATAAAAGGAACGACTCAAGCATTTTATACCTCGGAGCAACAGAATTTGAATCGGCCCACACGAGTTAAGATGAGTCGAAGCACACGACCTACGACTTAGGCGTGTACTTCGAGGGGCAAATGTTAACCCTTAATTCCTCACGACTTAAGAATGGTACGATTCAAGTAGGGTGTGCAACTTAGCGACTTAAGTTATGCCACGACATAACGAGTTAAAAGCATAAGACTTATAAAGAGTGCCGACTTAGCAGATCACGACTTAAAGCAGCATACGACCTAAGCTACAGGTCCGACCTAACAGGAGCCGACTTAAGATAATCTACCACTTAAGAATAAGACCGACTTAAGGAAGGTTCCGAGTTAAGGGAGGCTCCGAGTTAAGGAAGACTGACTTAAGGAATGTTCCGAGTTAAGGAAGGCTCCGAGTTAAGGAAGACCGACTTAAGGAATGTTCCGAGTTAAGGAAGACCGACTTAAGGAATGTTCCGAGTTAAGGAAGGCTCCGAACTAAGGAATGCTCCGGCTTAAGGAAGGCTCCGAACTAAGGAATGCTCCGGCTTAAGGAATTGCTCCTACTTAAGAAGGTGACGAGATAAGAAAGTCTCCGACTCAAGGTTTTTACCGACTTAACCACAGGACCGACCTAAAACACACCCACTTGAGGCGTGCGCCGACTTAGGAAAGCTCCGACTCAAAAGTTCACGAGATAAATAAGTTTCCGACTTAAGACCTACGACATATGCTAAGTCGTTGCCGACTTACGACTTAGCTCATTCTGGACATGTTCAAGAGTAACCAGTGCAAGTGTTTCTATCTCGTCGCCGACTTAAGACCTACGACTTACTATAAGTCGGCTACGACTTAGAACTTAGAAGATTTTTTCCAATTCAGATTCTACCCTATAAATACCCCCCAACCTCCAACAAAGAGAGGACTTTTGGCCATTCATTTTCTGAAGCAACGTTACTCTGCCGAACTTTCAGCTCATCCTACAATTGAAGATCTTCAAACACTCAAGGCACTACAACAAGCTTCGTGAAGGACTTCATTCATCCGACACGGATTTAGCAAGTTTTAACACCGAAGTTTGAGCTAGTAGTCGAGACTGTTTTGTGATCAAATTGTACTGTATTTGACAAATGACTTGTATCGTCTTGTAACCCGATTCAGTAATAAAGACTATAAAGTGGACGTAGGCTCAATTACGGGCCGAACCACTATAAATCTGCTGTTCCTTTACTGTTTACTGTTATTTTCAGCCTACATTCTGTTCCCGTACCAACGGGTGGTGCTTTCACAAATCCGATACTTACACCGGTTGTTAGCGTTCACTTTTTAGCGTTAACATGTTGTATCCTTTTGTTGATGATACTCGAGATTTTGTTGTACTTGGTATCGTGATAATGTTGGTTCACTGTTTGTGTCATGTTGCACTATAAGTTGCCTTAACTTGAACCGGTCTGGTTGTTTCCATACCATGGCTGGGTTGAGTTTACTGTTACAACATGTATGCGTACATGTGTATATACATGTTTATGCATTGTCTTCATGTAGTTCATATTTTTGCAGCTTCGACTTGCTGTTAACTTTAGTTTATTCTTGCAGTGTGTCGAGTCATGATAGCAGCGACTTGACCTTTGCACTTTGTTAATGATTTGGTTATGTTGAAATTGATTCGAGGACTTTTGGGTCGTGCTTTGTTTGGTACAACTCGTTAACCTGTTACAGTGTTCAACCTAGTTTGTAACTATATTAGGTAGTTATTTAATTGAGTTGGTCATTTATATACTTCATATATATATATCCTTGAATTTGACAGGAAATAGTTTATCACTGTTTTATGTGATATTGCATTCCTGTATATGCAGTTCTGGGCTGATGTGCACAATTCTGGTTTTTACCTATAATCTAATTTTGTGCATATCTAAATCTTTTGCATATTTCATCATATGTTGTATTGGCGAGGCAGTACACGTGAGCCACATGTACTGCAGCCAAAACAGCATTGACTCTTTAATTGAAATTAGAATGGTTAGAAATTGTTCGTATGTCCAATTCAATATATTTCGAATTGTATTTTGATTTGAGTTGGTGCCATTTGCTTCTGTTTCATTGAGTTTTTGTGGATTTCATCACTGTATTGGCGAGGCAGTGTACGCGTGCGTGTACTGCAGCCAATTCAGAATTTGACGTTTTAAATTGATTGATTTCAATTGATGAAATTGTTTCGTGTTGCCAATTCAATATTTTGATATTGTGTTTTGCTTTGGTGATTGGATCATTTTGTTGTTGTCTAATTATCTTCTAGATAATTAGATTATGAGTTTCTAATTATTTATTTAATAAGTAGATTTTGTTGTTAATTGTCGTTTAAGCAATTCTGATGTTTTTAAGATTATCTTCATTGATATTCTTTTCACTTATCTTTGTTGATGATTTAAATCTGCTGATTTATTATTTAACACTATTTAGTGTTATATCTGAAGTTATCTGATTCTCTTACCGAGGAGTCGGATATACGAGATTTCTGTGACTGTCGTCTATTTGATATTGATTATTATTGCTTCCGTGCATTAATAACTGAGTTTGAATTAGACTGACCCGTGTATTATTTTCTTTTGAATGTAATACTCAGGTCAGACCCGAGTTATTTTAGGTTGTAGATTTCCTGCTTTGAGTTGTTGTTCGGGCTATGAAGACTTTTTATATCTTCTGAAGTAGTTTTCGTCGTTTTGTAGAAGTCGTGTCATTGTATAGGTTGATATGTATTCATGTACATTAGTTGATAATGTATTTGTATATATAACTTCCAGAGTCGACAGTTGTAGTTGTATCATATGTATTGTGTCAACTGTATTGTAACTGACATCAGTTATATATATGAGATTTTTTATTTAATCTGTGTTCCGCATTTATATTATCTGTGTTATTATTATATCTAATGTCCTAAACTATTATGAACCATCGTAGTTTGTTTTATACTGGTAATTGGGGATGTCGAGGGGTGTAAATAAATAAGATGAACAATAAAAAGTATATACCACTCCTATCGAGGTAACCAATATTAGTGTAAGGCCAACTACGGATGGCCGCTCCTATCCAGCCTTATTCTTCGTAATAATAGACAGTATTTCTTTTAATACTCTTTGTTATTATGAGCATAGAGGTGGGGCGTCACACATACTTTATTTCCAGAAATGATCAGGCAACCAGATTCATACTTAAGATTTTTAAAAAGAATGTTACTCACTGTGAAACCTTGAACGGGGAGACAGAGTTTTGAAATCTGCAACTTCACTTGAAAACTGCAAGTTTAAATTGATTTTGATCTACTTTTGTTTGAGTGGGATTGTGCTTTTAAATGGCAGTGTTGTTTTATCCTTCTTTTGTTTAACTTACTTCAAATGAAAGAAATGAACAGAGGATAGTCCGGCCACAAATATCTGTATACGGGGAATGAAGTGTCTAGAGCAAGCTACCAACTGATATTTTCTTCCAGTCTTTTACATTTTATATTTTATTTTATTACTTTCCTTCCTTTATAACCTTGACTAGATTTTTTTTTATTTGACTTGATTTTATGTTTTGCTGCTGACATTGGTTTGAAATGATGCATTGTATGCTTCTTCACTTATGTATACATAGGCATGTATTATTTATTTTATCATATTTACATTTATGCCCTCCTATATATATTTTAATTTATTTATATCAATTTGTATACCCGTTACTCCATATGGCCTATGTACAATTATATATTTTCCCACTTCTACAATTACTATTATATGAATTTATATATGCATGTATATCCTTTTATAAGTATGTGTATAAATATATATAGTTATGTATTTTATCCATATATGTTGTTGTTATTGTATACATATATGCTTGCATTTCCCTTATCTAATATATATGTATACACTCTTGCTTGTATATTCTTAGTTATCTTATATATAATTACATTTTGTATTATAAAGGTAGAGTTTTTATCCTAAATACTCCTGAGAGATTTAACTTCGAGTTTCCAAACCATAGTTTCTTTTCCAAATATATATATAAATAGTCAATAGCCAAATTACATATTTAACATCATCAAACCTGTATATGTTATATATATATATATATATATTTATGGGTGTTTTATCTTAATTTAAATTAGTGGAGCTTACATATGTTTTTTTTCTATAAAACCTATCAATAGTCAGAGATTTATAATTCAATATTTATTAAAATTTTCAACTCAATCTATATATATTCAGATACTCAAATTGTTAGAATTTGTTTTTTCGACTTATAAAATTAATATTTCAATGAATAAAATCAATTAATTACCCAATTAACAGACGATCAAAAATCCGGGTCGTCACATATGCAAAATCATGTTATTTCAAATCGATTTCAATTTAGTTAATTTCTAGGCGTTTCAAGTCCGTACGATCAAACGGCAAGCCCGATCATTATAAAACTTGAAATCCTACAAAAATTCACCGTTACGGATCCGATGAAACTGGTTTCGTAGAAATCCGAGTCAGTGGCCAAAATGGATGTTTTCCAGTTCATTAAATAAATTTACATTAAATTAAATTAAATCACTTTTCTCTTCAACTATTATTATTTCAATTTCTATCAATTCGGATTACTTAGAAAATTACAATCCTTCATAACCAATTTTCATATAGATTAAATGTTGCATATTCCACACTTTCAAAGCTTTAAATTCTATTTCAATTGTTTATAGATTATAAATTAAATTTCCAATAATTCAATGTAATTAGCTTTCCATTTATTTTTCAATAAATTTCTTCTTACGGTATAATTATTTTGTTTCATATATATTACATTAATGTTTCACAATTTCATCTTAGTTCTAATCAACGTAGTATTAAATTTTCACTTACCTATAATAATCCATTTATTGTAGTCTACACTCTAATTAATTATGATTAATTTCAATAAATTGATTTGATTTAATTACCATCTTTACACTAGGTCCATTATTACTTAATATACCTAATTACATTAGTTTTATATCCCCATTACACAAATATACCCTATTTAGATCTTATATTTGTATTAACGTTACTATTCCAAATGACTGAATTGATTCAATTCTAATCCTTTAATTAAGTCTATTATTACTCTATAAACTTAGCTACAATTTGTGTCTTTCATTACATTAACATATATCCAAATTTTAATCTTTTCTTTTGAATTAACTATCCTATTTTCGTTATTATATTAATTATCATTAAAGTAACATTTAATTACCTTTATTTGTAATTGGTAAATTAACTGGTAATAACAACCACTTGTCACCATTACACTCTTTATGATACTTGTATGTTTATTCTTCCCAACCAATTACCATCTGTTATATTATTTCACACATAAATTCAATAATTACATTTGCTTTCTCATATTCCATTTATAACAAGTCATAACATTTAAAATATTTTTATTAAATTGGAATTTCATTCAAGTTCATTAATTAATAACTTTGATTAACCTTGTTACGTTTCCTCTTAGTTAATTTTCATTATTACATTATTACAACTTTTATTAATAATTCACAAATTTTTATTTTCTTCAATATTAAATTTCAAAAATCTCAATAAATTAACAATTTTAATTATTGAAACTTACGGGTCGTTACAGCTAGCGTGAGTATAGAGGTGGGGCGTCACAAGCATTCTTAAGTAAAATTGTTCTTGAAAGGTAACGCTTAGCCTCGAATCTCATCAACCGAGAATGACGAAAATAGGGGAGATGCAGCAAGGCTAAGTGGGTTGCACCCAAGTAGGTTATGTTATCACCTTTCTAGATGTCCTCAGAAACCTTTATATTATGGATATGGTTGTGCATGGAAGGAGCGCTTTATAGTAAGGGTGGGAACACCCAGGGTGATAACATATTTGTCCTATCTAGGTCAGGGGTAGGCCGGTCTTGTGTAGCAAGAGATCCCGACGTGGTCCTCGGTACATTGTTTTAGAGGTGTACTGTGGTGGGCGGTACCCCAGTGGCCCAGTCATTTGATGGAATCCATTCTCCCATAAGCGCCGTACAGTTTTTGATTGTGCCTAACTATGCTGAAACGCGAGATACAAGCATTTCAGGTATTTTCTATTTACTTTCTATAGACACTATTATAATATCAGATGATTTTGATAAAAAAATTGTTTTGCTTATTGTAACGACCCAGAATTTCGACCAAATTAAATTGAAAATATTTAATTAATTTTAAATATTTGAACGATAATTTAATTTGAATCCCCGATATAACTTTGAAATTGGAGATTAAATTATAAAATTTAATCTGTTGATAGTTGAATTAAAATTTGAATCTTCAATTTTAAGTGGAAGAAAAATATTTCGAAAGCTTTCAAAATTCGTAACGGTAATACTGAAGATAATTAAGACTTCAGAATCGAATTTGAATAAATTTGTTCAGCTTTGAAAATTATATCATTCGAATCGATATTAAAAATAGCCGTCCGAGGCACAGTCTCGGAATTCGACGAAACCAGTTCCATTGGGTCCGGAATATTGTATTATTGCCGGGTTTCAAATTTCGTATTCTTCAGAGTTGTTTTGTGACCGTACGGTTAGAAAACGCATTGAATTTTTATCGAAATTCAATTTGAATTTTAAATTTTTAAACTGGTCAACGTCAGCACGTTTCGTTCCTAAACTTACGCCTACAATCATGCAGAGAACAAGGAAGAAAATCGTGCAACCCCTCCCTCTTCGATTTTTAATAACAGTTCGTCCCTTCTCTTTTGCTCTGCTCAAAATCGAAATGAAAATGGCCGCCTCTTTTCGTTTAAAAGAAAACAAGTAACGAAAATAGTTTCGTTCGAATCCTCTTCAGCAGATTCAAAATCAAAACAAATATAAACTGGCCGAAGCCCTTCTCCTCCTTCAAATTTCGTTATTCCACATTCGTTCGAGTCAAAATCGCGGCTGCATCTAATTCGAAAACGAAAAAAATATAAATCGCGAACTCCTCGCCGGCCATCATTCGCGAATTCAAGGGAGACGTGGCCTTCCCTTTCTCCAATCTTCGTTCGACTGTGGGGTTCTCGTGCTCGCGTGACCCGATTTAGGTGATGGGGTTCGCGTACGGGGTCGAGTCATCAGATTAGGATTTCGAACGATGTAGGGCTTTGGGTTTTCGATGGTGCTAACGTCGTGGAAGTCGAGCAAGGGGAGAGAGACCGCGTGCTCGAGCTCGAGCATGGTGGTATTCGACAGTAAATCGAAGCATTTCGATGTGAGGCGTGGCGTACGCAAGCGTTGGGGCGGCAGTTGCGAGCAAATCTTGTGAAGTCTGGCGACAAAATTATTTCGCATGCGTGGCAGGATGTCTTCGATTTTGGGCAAAGGGGAAAACAGTGTTGGGTCGATCGATAGTTTGGTGGCAGTGCACAAGGTAATTAAGTCCTTAAAACATTTTAGATAAAATGTTATCCAAGTTAAATCTTTAAATTTATTTAGAGGATCATTATTTCATATGTCAGAAATTACAGTGAAATTAGTTCTGTTTTATAATAAACACAATTACGATTTTACAGTAGAGAAAGACAGGGAGAAAAATAATTTAATTTAAACAGCTAGATTATTATTTATTTATGCAAAAGTTAAGTATGTATACATAAGCAGTTTTAAATTATATATATATATATATATATAATATCATTGAAAAGTTTGATATAAAGATAATCTGTTAAAGGAGAAATTAGTTTTAAATTTAATTTCTTGTTAAATAGTTCTATTTAAAAGAAATTGGTTTGAAATTAAATCATTGGTTAATGAAATTTATCAAATGAACAATATTTTGTGAAAGAAGATTTGTTAGTTAAGTAAATTAGTTAAAGAGAATTTGTTTGAAAATTTAATCATTGGATAATTAAATTACTAAAAACGATAATTGAATTGTTCACTTGATTCAAATATTTATCAACAGTATATAAATTGTTTATACAAGGTCGAATACAATGAAGAAAATTAAATTTGGATTGGAAAATGGATGGCAAATTTAAAGCTAAGGTGAGATCTTCTCACTCAAAATATACTTTGGTATTGCAGTTATTATTGATTTGATTGATTGCTGTTGGATGTGCTATTAGATATGATAGGATATATCTATATATATAGCAATATATATATATTGGCATATGTATATATTGGATTGATGATTTCCCGCCTCGTATAGCGGATGAGACCCTATAGCACCGTTAGTAAGCGGATATTTTTATAAAACCCATATACGCGATAATTCCGTACTGGAGCGGAATTGGTATTGTGCTAACGTCTTTGGATGCAGGGAAACAGGTTGGAGGGATCCAATTGGACCCCTCACATTGATCGATTTTATTTATACTGTGATGTGATAATCTGTGAATGATTATTGATGTTATTGAATTGATGTCTGGAAATTGTTTGAAAGCTAAAATTTAGCTGAATGGATGTTTGATATCATTGGATTCCAAAAATAAATGAAATTGAATTTTTGTAATTCAAGCAGAAAATTTTAAGTGAATTGATTTTTAGAAATTGAATAAAATTTGAAGAAAAGAATTTAAAGGCATAAAAGTTGATTTTTATAGTATTATCGAATTTATTCCAGAATAAAATGGAAATGATTAAATAAATGAATTTCGTATAATAGTGATTTTAAATTGAGGAATTTAGTTTAAAATTTGGATCTTTAAATAGATTGAAAGAAACAATTGAAATTTATTTTCTTAAAAAGGAATTTATTTAAAAAGGAGATAAGTTGGATTTTGAAACCAATATAAAAATGATTTCAATTTGAAGAATCCATTTTAAAACAGAATATTGAATAACTTGAGAAAAATAAGGAATTTATTTAGTAGGGATAAATACAATTAGAGATCAATCTGGAATTGATTTAATATTTGGAAATGAATTCTTGAGAAAAATCAGTATGGAAATTTTATTTAAAATTGAAAATAAATTTAGAAATCAATATTGAAATTGATTTGATATTGAAGTTTTTATAAATAGAATTGAAATTTATAAAAGTTGTTTATAAATCCGGAATCACTTATTTTGATGAGTTAAATATAGAAGTTAATAAAAAAAGATTTATAAGTCAAAGTTGTTAGAAAATAGGAATAGAATTTATAAACGTGTTTATAAATTCGGAATCGATTGAATTTGAGAAATTAAATATAGAAGATTTTTAAAGAAAATATATTCGCGATTTTGGATAGCGAATTTTTATTGAGATAAAAATGTGTAGAAATGATTGAAATTGGGTTAAGTGAATTATATTCACGATTTTGGACAGTGAATATATTTTTAAATAAAATGGATTTATTTTTGAAGAAGTGATATAAAAAGTGAAGTTAAACATTTTAAAGATGTTTTAAAATTTATTATGAATCGAAATCATAGATTTCAACATTCATTGTTGAAATAGACGTTTTCAAGAAATTTAAGGAAATGGTGGACTATAACATTGTTGTTATAGTAAATGATTTCCGAAAGGAAATGTTTTATATAGTATTGGGATTTATATATCTATCTTAATTCCGAATCCCTATACTAGTGATTTCGAGTCGTCGTAACGATGTTTTACGCAACATTCGTTTTGACTCAAATAGATGTTAAAATTAATGATTTCCTTAAAGAATGAAATGTATACTTAATATTGATTTAAGTATATTGGATATTTTCAAATGTTGAAAATAAATAGATTTGTGAAATACTTATTTTTAAATAAGTATGGAAATGTTTTTCCAATATGAAATGAACTGTTTTTGAGATTTTATCTTCTTAAAGATAAAATGAAGTTGGATATTAAAAACGATTGAAAATCGAATATTAGTAGATATTCGAAAAATGTAAATTCAATATGGAATTTATAAAGGAAAGGGAAACTGTTAGAAAAATAAATATCGATTTGTTTCTGAAATGTGGAAATTTTATATCTAATAAAGATATTTTGGAAGATAAATAATTTGGAAAATTATTTGGAATCTGATGATGTTGCGCATCTTTATTGATAGTTAAATAACCGACTATCAATAATTACCTTGAATGGTATTTGTTGTGAATTGGATGAATTTGAATGCCACACTTATTTATGAATAATCGCTCACTATTAGGGTTAGCCGGGAAAGGACCATGGGGTCGTATAACCCATTCCGAATATGTGATACGTCGTTATGAATCGCATTTGAAGACCGGTGTTGAAGACCGGATATTTTTGAAAACGGAAGGATTACCGTCGAGTTACTCTACATCGGCTGATCTCCGATTTAGAGGTTTTATCACCCTTAGTGACGGGAAGTCCGGACGTGATTAGAAATTTATCCGGATATGCAAGGGCTTCGTGAGAAGTGCCTTCGGTTCTGTTCGATCCCGGAACAGACTTGTATGGATTGTGTGTTTGACGTTACAATTTGAGATATAAAGCTGATTTCTTTCAAATACATTCCTGTTGGTGGCGGAGGATTTATTCTCTTAGCTTAACACCCTTCTCTGAGACGTACGAGCTCAGAGGTTATGTAGTTGAAATTTATCAGTGATATATCCCAATTTGGTAACGTGGCATACTGAGTGTTGCTGTGAAATGATCAGTGTTTGATCATTTGTGATATGATCATTTGTTTGATCTTATATCTTTGTGATCATAGGTTGATCATTTTGTTTGACCCGAAGCATGGCTTTGTAGAAAGCGTAGCTTTGTGGACGAGACTTCATCGAGCCTCACACCCCGGAAATGGTCGAAACAGGAAGGATGCAGCAAGGTTCTAGGGAGTAGCGCCCCTTAGTGTATGTCATTCCTTCTGGATAGAGGTGGTATCATGGTATGGAGCCCAGATACTTAACCTATGTGGTTGCTGCATTATTATCTATGTGGTTTGTTGGAAATCGGGGATCCTCGGGAAGATCGGTTACGATCGGGGGATGGCATACGCGTGTCAGTAGTTACCTATTTTTGCAGAGGTAACCCGGCCTTGTGTTGGCAGAGATCCGGTTAGGTTCTCGGGTCGTCTATTCCAGGGACGTACCCATCGTGGAAAAGGAAGTTCCTTAGCCTGACCATTTGTTGGAAATCCAAAGAAACAATACGCGACTTGTACGGTTTTAGTTGTAGAACCTGCCATTTAATATGGTAGCTATAGCAAGCATACTATAATGGTACCTATGCTGGCTAAGATTTATATTATACTTTCGAAATGTTTTCTACACTATGCACTAATAATAATATCAAAAATGATTTGATTTTGCGTAGTAAGCATTTTTGACTATCATAAGAAGAAATCTCCTCCAATTCTGCGTTTGCATTGTGTGTGTGGTGGGAGGTCTTATGGTAGTTTCATTTTCCAAAAGCATTGCGAATTGACTTTAAAATTTTTCTGTTGTTTATTTTAAAGATAAACTGTTTTACGATCTCACACCAGTCTTGCTATATTACAGCATGATAGGGGATTCTCGCTTCGCGGTTTGGTGGCGAACGGGAGACTCTTACCCCTACATGTCCCTGAGAGGGATGGGTTGGTTAGGCAGAGGCCGTGACAGTCGAGAGGCTGGCCGTAAAAGCAAGTTTGGGGTATCACTGTCAGCCACGGTGGGGCTGGGATGGTTGAAAAGCCTACCGGTTGTGACCGCTTACTTCGGTACGTGACAGCGTGGTATCAGAGCATATGGTTAAGCGACAACCCTGCTCTGTTGGGTGTTACTCATTAGAGATAGAGTCAGTAGTACTCTAGAATGAGTTTGAGTGTAATAATAGATACGAGCGCGTATTTGTTAGTGAATATAAAATTGTTTTATATTGTGTTTGCTTATCCGTTGAGATGTTTATGAATTTTGGTCGGTATGTGGGACGCCATATTATCGATAGGGATTTCTAAACACTTAAACGAGGCAAGACGACATAGTATTGTTTTAAAATAGGGTGAATGAAATAATTTTGCCCAAAAATATTTTTGTATAGAAAAGAAATGTTTTTCTATGAAGTACTATAGTATATGGATGTTTGGTTGTTATAAAATAATAATATTGAAACATTATCATTGTTATATCGAAATTGAATAAGAAATAAAGTAATAACCAAAGATTTAAGAAATAAAATTCACATACAAATGAAATTTAAGAATATAAATTATAAATGTGACTTATAATTTGAAACGGAATTCCAAAGGAGTATTTGGAAATGTTTTGAAAAGAATTTGAAAATTTTGGAGATTTGGAAGTTTAAATCTGTTTGATTTGAAAATGAATTTCAAAGGTTTTGAAAAGTATTTTGCAGGAATGAAAAGCTCTAAACTCTTTTAGGTCGCTGGAAAATAATCCTGATGATGATGGCCACATCATTAGAATTCATTTTCGGGTTTCCAAAAGAGAAATTGCTGCCAAATTGTTTTAAATGAAAGTTGTTTGGAAAATTGAGTTTTGTTTTGAAAATTCAAAAGATAAATTTGAATTGTTTTCAAAATGGTTTTGAAAGGTTGAAAAGACTCTGGAATACTTTATAAGAATATTTATGGAATATTATTGAATTGATAACTTATCCAAATAGAAATTGTTAATGTAAATCGAATTCAAATGATTTTGAAATGTGAAATTGAATGAGAATAGATATATAACTTCAACAGTGAAGTAAAAATGTATAAGCAGTTTATATTGAAAATTTTGTAATAAAATGTGCAAAATGGTTTGAATATGTAACTAGATATAATGGCTAGTAGGATATACAAGTATACAGGAATTGGGATTTTAATTTTGAAGATAAATTCAAATTGCTCGAAAAAGGTATGTATTTGTAACGTCCCGACTTTCCAGACCCGGAAAATCGAACCATTTGTGTTAAAGAAAAAGAGGTAGAAGAAGAAGAAACAGAAAATCAACAACAGAATCTCACATCGCAGCGGAATAAAATATAATATATACAAAACAGATCTTTACTCAAACAGAAAAATATATCTGTTTATACAATATATTTACAGAATACATCATCAGAGTTCATCACATCAATGACATACATCCAAATACACAGCAGAACAATAAACAAATACGGAAGTACGTATCGCCATCCAGCTCGTCTTCTGAGCTCCACAGCTACAATCTGAACCTGTTTATCTCGGTCTGACCCGAGCATCATATAAAACAATACCCGAGTCAGTCTGGAAAACCAGCGTGAGAAAATCACACTCAATTGATTATTAAAGTTTCAAAAATCCTTTTGAAAATAAAAGCATCTCGTAAGACCACGCCACAAATAAACATGTCGGGTTTTTACCTTACGATAGCTAAAACACTTTATATCAAAATCCTCTGATATTATAATAGTGTCTACAGAAAGTAAAATAGAATCTAGCTGAAATGCTTGCATCTCACATTTCAACAATAGTTGGGCACAATCAACCGTACATGCACGTAGGGAGAATGGATTTCCAACGAATGACTAGGCACTGGGGTACCACCTGTCACAGTACGTGGCCTAGATCACAGTACCGAGGAGTACGCCCGCTCCCCTGCAACACAAGGCCGGAATCATCCCTTACTGGATAATTCCAAATAAAATCACCCCACGGTTGGGATCAGCAACCGCACCACTAAGCCGAAATAAAGGGACATCTAGACAGGGATGACCTTACTCTCAAGTGGGGGCTACCCACGAAGCCTTGCTGCATAACCCCTGATTTTCAGTCATTCCCGGTTGATGAGGCTTGAGGTTAAACGTTACCTTCATAGAACGTTTCACTTAGAATGCCCATCGTCCACCTGACGATGTTTCGCAAGCATTCGTCCATACAAGTCCGTCCCGGGTTCGAACGGAACCGAAGGCACTATTCCTACTACATCCATTTTGGAAATATCCTCAGGATTAGTAGCGACTAGCCCTTGCACTTCACTGCTCCATCTTCGACTCTGAACACGTTACACGAAACGTACAAAATCGGATCGAAGTGGTATTCGAGTCTCCAGACCTAGAATCCCGGTATACGGAAACCCGATCCCGGTCTCTTCGAAACGATCAACGCATTTGGCCAATATTGATAGTCGGTTATTTAACTATCAATTAACATCCACAAGCAACCATCACACAATAAATAATTTCCCACATTATTTATTTGCCCAAATATCTTTCCAAGATATATTTCCAAATTTCAAAACTCATTTGAAACAATTTCAAACAGTTTCCGCTTACGGAATACATTCCAAATATTTATTTCCTCTGAAACACCAAGTACAAAATACTTTTAATTTTAAAATAATTTAAAAACACTTTATTTTAAATATATCTTATAACATTGAAATTAAACTACTTTAATACTTTATTAAAAATATATACTTTAAAATAAACCACTTTATAAATATAAACTAAATTTCTCCTTTTAAAACATAATAGCAAATCACTTTTATATAATTACTACAATAATAGATTTTTGAAAATACTTACTTTAAAAATTTAACATTAAAAATAATAAATTTTCTAAAACATGCTTTTTAAAACATATTAAAACTTTTAACGTATATTAAAACTACCTTGAAAAACGTACTTGGCTATCCAGAGAAATACACTTCTCATTCCCATCCTTTAAAAATAAATCAACATTTATTTTAAACCAATTCATATCCCTTTATAAATTCCCACCTTGAATTTATATTTTCTAATATCCACTGATATTTTATTTTACTTTATAAACCCAGTTTATAAATTCCAAAATCTCATTTCTCTGCCAAAATTCCAATTTTAAACAACTAAATCAATTTCCAATTGATTTCCCAATTTACTCTACTTACTTTGAAATAAATTTCCTTTGCTACTTCATTTATTCCAAAATACATTAACCTTTAGATTTTATTCCTTATTACGAGTTAAACCCCTTTTTTACCAATATCGATTACAGATTTCCAAAACTCCTTATTTATTCTTTAATTAACTTTAATCCTTAATTTCAAAAATAACTTCTTTTATTTTTCAAATAATATCACTTAAGTATAAAATTTATTATCCCTTGTGAATTCAAAATCCCCTTATTTCATATTTGTTAAAAATTCCAAATCACCTTATTTTTTTTCAATTCGTTATAAATTTTATCCCAATTCCTCGAATTATTTTACTTAAACTTTTATTCCTTGATTTCTTTCCAAAAATTCAATTCCATAGATTTTATAATTTATTATACTGGACAATCCAAATCAACCACATCATCCAATATAAAATCATCACATGATATCAAATATTCAGAACACAGAATATTAAATAATCTAATACTTTTGAGGAATCCAGTTGGATCCCTCCAACCTGTTTCCCTGCATCCACAGACGTTAGCACAATATAAAATACCAATTCCACTTCAAGGTGGAATATCGCGGTATATGGGTTTTATATAAAATATCATCCGCTATTATGCGGCGCATAGGGTCTCATCCGCTATATAATGCAGGAATATCAACAACTCCAATATATACATATGCCAATATGTATATATTGCTATATACTACTATATATATAGCACATCAATCAATGCAATCATCCAATCAATTATTTAAATTTAACCATTTAAATTTAAATTAAAAATTCAGCTGAGTGAGATTAACTCACCTTTACTTTAATCTGCAGTCTATTGCCATTCAATTCCATTCCAGCTTGTTTCTCGATTTTTAGACCTTTTATAACATTATATAGTTAATTAACATTTGAATAAATCCAATAATTAACTAATATTTTCTTATTTATTATCATTTACCTATTTAATTTAGCTAATTATTAAATTTAAAACTAAACCCCTTTTAAATAAATAAATTAATTAACCATTCAATTTTAACTAAATAATTATTATTATTTTAAGTGGAAACCACCTCCGAAAAAAAGGGTCTTTACGAGTTTCAAAAAAAATCCAACCTTTATATAAATTTAACAACATTTACAACTTCTATATTACCCAAATCTTTCATATACATATACTATATTTGGAAAAATGGTTTTTATCTTTTACTGTGAATATCCAAAACAGAAATTACTTTAACAGTAAACTTCCATCTCAATTTATTTCAATTTCTTTCCCAATTCATAATAAAACAAAACAAATCAGATTTATACCTTACTGTCGAAATTCAAATGAACCCTAGTTGACGTTGACTGTCGTACTTCCATGAATGAGGATCATCTCGCGATCCCAACGTGAGCGAGCAGCTCGCATCGACGAATACCAGAGCAACGGCTTCCAGTGCCTCCCCTACATCGATCGCGGCTCCCTGCTTCAACACGACACGTCGCGCCCTCAACCCATCGCACGCCCTCGAATACGCCTTGACAAGAACCCACGACTACAACCCTAGCTTCGATCGCCCAGTTGAGTCGCCCCTCTTCACGAACTCGCGAGTGCGTGCAGTCACTTCGAGTCGAGTACGCGATGCCACAAAACCCTAACCCTCGCGAAAACGATTGACTAAGAGGAGGATTGCTTTTCGATTCATTTCGAATCGCAGTGGAAAGGAACAAGTAGCCATGATATTGAGAAAGGCTCGGCCTTGATTTTGAAGAGAAAAAGAAAAGGATTCGAACCGGAGAAATCATTTATTCGGCCATTAATTTTCTTCTTATATTTTTTTTTATGAATCTGAAGAGGAAAACTCGTTAGGGATTTGAAGAAGGCTCGGGATATTTTGTTTTAAAAGAAAAGTGTGTTCGAGAAGCCAAAAGAAGCGTGTTGGAGAAGCTGAGAGAAAAATACGGCTGTGATGAAAGATTTTTGACAGATGGAAAGATGTACGATATTTTGAATTAAAACAATTAATTATTCTAGGCGTTTATATACCGTACGATCACACGACAACTCCGATCACTACGAAAATTGGAATCCGGTAATAATACAATATTACGGACCCAATAGAACTAGTTTCGTCGAATTCCGAGACTGTGCCTCGGAAGGCTATTTTTTTTTTAAAAAATATCGATTCAAACGATATAATTTCAAAACTGAATAAAACAGTTTGAAATTACATTCTGAAGCTTCTATTATCTTTAGTATTATCATTACGAATTTTACGAGCTTTCAAAATATTTTTAATTAGCTTAGAATGCCAGATTTACTATTTTATCCAACTTCAAATAAATTTAATTTAATAATTAAATCACCCAATAAACAGCGATATTTGAAATTTAAGTTAATAATTAATATCTGAATATTTAAAATTGATTAAATATTCCAAATTCAAAAACTCAAAAATTCCGGGTCGTCACATTCCTCCCCCCTTAAAAGAATTTCGTCCCCGAAATTACTAGTTAAGAGAAATGATTTGATACTCGTTCTATCTCCCCAATCCAAATAGTTTTAACAACCTTCCATAACAATTCTTTAAATAGAGAGACACTATCCCTCTTACTAACATTCCCAAACCTATCCATAAGTTCAACCCATAACACCTACTTATCCATTCAAATTTAAATTTGAATTCAAATTTTGAATTATCAAAATTTTTCTAACTCCCTAAATTTCCGAAAAATTTCGCCAGCGTCTCCTTTGCGCGGCTAGCTCGGTACTACTACAAAATGGCTCTACGGCCTCCCAATCTCAAAAAGAAACAAAAAGCCAAGTGGCTGGATCAAAAACCCAATCAAATTTCATATAGAAATTCAAATACATACCTTTTTTGTCGGGCCATTAAATTTTATCTTCTAAAATCAAAAATCCCAATTTATCCATTGCTTTTATACACCTGTATATCCTATTAAGCAATAATATCCAATCATAGGATTTCAAAATCATTTTAGACATTTCCTTTACAAATTTCAATATTTGTTTTACTTATGCCCGTACGATGCACATATATCATTCGTACGCAATATCACATTCGATCGCTCAATCGATCACACAATTTCACTTCCGAACTAGTATCGTCCACCCGACCTTCTAGTGCGGACTCAGATCTGGTTTCTTGATCAGAAACCGTCATTCTCCTTGCATAGCCACAAAGTATGATAGAGAATATCCAGAATCAATCAACAATCCATATCCAGGTTCGCCGTCGAAAATCGAGTGAAAAATTCCAACTCGGATCGATATATCTATCTCGAAATTCTATGTTCGACATCTGGACCAAATAGCTATGCGAATAAAATAATACGTACATCTTACGTATAAATTCCAATTGATTATCAATTATATCAATTTCCTTTTTATTCACATTCATTTGATTGTTATTCACTTATCACACTTATCCCATTCACATCTTCATATTTTAATCGTCATTCAATTATTCACCTAGAATAATTTTCCTCCATACCAAATTTATTTAAGAATTCACCATTCATTTCTTAAGTCCAATATAAACATTTTATATACTTCTTGGATTTGTTTTACTTCATTTTTGAAGTATATATTTATTTTCACTTCCCCATTGAAGTTTATTTTCATTACTATTTACTTAGCACAATTTCATTTAAACTCAAATTGGCTTCCATTTTGAATATGGATTAGTTTCACTTACTATTTAATTTAAACCTCAAATAACAATTTATTTACGAACTTTACTTTCTTTAGTTCCTTTGATTTCACTTCACCTTACATTCACATTTGAATTAGATTTCAATATCCAGTTTTAATTTCATTTGCTTAACAAATTTAAATCATTTATCGTAAATGAAAATTTTCAAAAATTTTCTAACTCCCAAAATTTATGGAAAATTTTGGCAGAGTCTCCCTTGTACGGAGGAACTTCTGCGATATCGCAGGATGCACAAATATATATATACATCGGCCTCAGGCCGGAAATCACAATATATATCAATATATGCAGTTCATATCTCCTATTTTGAATTTTTGCGTAAGCGTACCTTATTTTAGCATTTTTAAAGCAAAGCGGTTATTTATTTTAGCATGTTGTGTCATCAGATTCAGCCACCCGGCTTCCCTGAACCTGTACTAACTCAATTACAACATGTAAGTGCCACATATCCAAAGTTTATTTACATTTCACTAAAATTTAAATTGCTAAAACATGGATTCAACAACAATGCATGTTATATACTTCCATAAGTGAATTTATAAGGTTCCAACACAAATTTAAATGCTTCCATTTAAATGGTTTACACTACATTACTTACATTCTATTCATTTTAATCCAAATGAATACGTATTTATTACGATTGATTTAAAAATCAATTATATTTCCTATATTAACTCACATTTACTACAATTGATTCCAAAATAAATTTTATTTCCTTTCTATCAACTCATAGAATTTTATTTAACCTCGTTTTACCTCAAACGATCCATTTTCTAATACAATTCGACAATATCAATGTGAATAAAGGATTACTTCAGCTTTAGAACCATTTAGGTTAAATCCAACTAAATTTACATTTAACCTATTCCATTTTAAATTTATTCACAACTTTCATTGTATTTCTTCCATATCCAAAGAGTTTGATTCCAAACCATTTTATTAAACTCAGCATCCAATACACCAAATAATCGTCACACAACTTACTTAAGTTATTTATTTCCTTCAAACAATTCCACCCAATAACTTAAGTTTATTTTATTCAACAACTTCCATTCAAATCCTTGATTTCATTTTCTTTTAATCAAATCCCAAGTTTGGATTTTTCATTTATTTGGTTGAGTAGAATTTTATTCCATTCAATTAAACAATCACTTCATTTTATAACTATTCGAATTGATTCCAATTCAATTTATATTAATTCCACTCCAATTTAACATATTCTCTTTCCATTACATTCAAATTCTATTTTAATTCACAATCTATTATTGAATTTGTTTTATCAATAACAATGTCATTTTAATTCATTTGCAACCATTTCAATTTTATTTTATTTCTAAAGTTTGGATTTTCCCATATACTAAACAAATCTTATTTTGGTTTTTGTTTCACTTTCCAATTTCTTATAAGCCACATACTTACATTTTCATACTTCCATTCATTTATAATTAAACACATTCCCATTCATCTATTTTCAATCAATCCCATTCACATTTTACTTTTTAACTCGGAATTATACATCTAATTTAGCCATGTATACCTTTTCTCCATTAGTTTCAATTATTTAATAAGCCATCGAAATCTATTTATTACAATTCAAATTTGTAAGTTTCTATAAGTTCCCCAATTTACTTACCCTCTATTTGTTTACTTCTTTTAATTTACTACAATTAATTGGCTTATATTCTAACTTATTTTCATTTCCTTACTTACTTCAAATTTTGTAAGTGTCCAAAATTTATTCATTATCCCATAAACATTTTTTAAATAAAGTTCCAGAGCTTTACAAATTTTCAAAATTTCAAAATTCCCTTTGAAATCAACTATATCCCAAAATTCTTTGGCAATTCAACTATTCCTTTGAATTTTCAAAACCAAATCCAGTTCGCAAACAAATCCCATTTCAAACAACTCGGTAGCAATTTCTCTCCTAGAAACTCGAAAATGAACATCGATGATGCTGCAGTCATCACCGAAGTTATTTTCCAGCGACCGAAAGAGAGTTAAATGCTTTTATCTCTTTAAAATCCCTCCAAATATTTTTAAATCCCAAATCTCTCCAGATTTCAAATCCAATTCAAAATATTTCCGAAATAATGTCACCATTATTTCTCCAAACCCCTTTGAAAACCATTTCCAACTCAAAGGAATTTTAATCTTCACAAAATTCCAAATTTAAAACCCATCCAGTTTTATATCCATCGTTACTCTGGAATTTTATCCCATTCCAATTTTAAATATTTCTCTAGAACTTCATCTTAATTTCCATTATATATGACATTTAGTTTACATTTACATATCTCGTTTGTATATGAAGTTTATTTCAACTTATAAATTACATTTATAATTTATATTCTCAAATTTTATTATAAAATTTTATTCTTTACTTTGGTTATAAATTTCAATTTCTAGTTAAGTTTCCATATAATAATGATAATAATTTCCTATTATCACTTCTAACATCCAAACAACCATATATATATTAACTAGAAATAGTTTACAAAACCTTTCTTTTTATACAAAAATAATTTGGGTAAACTTATTTCATTTACCCTACTTTAAAACAATACTGTGTTGAATTGTTCTATTCAAGTGTTTAGAGATTCCTATCAATGTTGTGGCGTCCCACACATCGACCAGAATCCATAAACTACTCAATAAACCAGCCAACACAATATAAAACCATTTTATATTCACTAACAAATACGCGCTCATATTATTTATACACTCAAAATTCCCACCAGAGCCAAGGTTATCGCTAACCTAAGCTCTGATACCACTGTAACGTCCCGACTTTCCAGACCCGGAAAATCGAACCATTTGTGTTAAAGAAAAAGAGGTAGAAGAAGAAGAAACAGAAAATCAACAACAGAATCTCACATCGCAGCGGAATAAAATATAATATATACAAAACAGATCTTTACTCAAACAGAAAAATATATCTGTTTATACAATATATTTACAGAATACATCATCAGAGTTCATCACATCAATGACATACATCCAAATACACAGCGGAACAATAAATAAATACGGAAGTACGTATCGCCATCCAGCTCGTCTTCTGAGCTCCACAGCTACAATCTGAACCTGTTTATCTCGGTCTGACCCGAGCATCATATAAAACAATACCCGAGTCAGTCTGGAAAACCAGCGTGAGAAAATCACACTCAATTGATTATTAAAGTTTCAAAAATCCTTTTGAAAATAAAAGCATCTCGTAAGACCACGCCACAAATAAACATGTCGGGTTTTTACCTTACGATAGCTAAAACACTTTATATCAAAATCCTCTGATATTATAATAGTGTCTACAGAAAGTAAAATAGAATCTAGCTGAAATGCTTGCATCTCACATTTCAACAATAGTTGGGCACAATCAAAACCGTACAGGCACGTATGGAGAATGGATTTCCAACGAATGACTAGGCACTGGGGTACCACCTGTCACAGTACGTGGCCTAGATCACAGTACCGAGGAGTACGCCCGCTCCCCTGCAACACAAGGCCGGAATCATCCCTTACTGGATAATTCCAAATAAAATCACCCCACGGTTGGGATCAGCAACCGCACCACTAAGCCGAAATAAAGGGACATCTAGACAGGGATGACCTTACTCTCAAGTGGGGGCTACCCACGAAGCCTTGCTGCATAACCCCTGATTTTCAGTCATTCCCGGTTGATGAGGCTTGAGGTTAAACGTTACCTTCATAGAACGTTTCACTTAGAATGCCCATCGTCCACCTGACGATGTTTCGCAAGCATTCGTCCATACAAGTCCGTCCCGGGTTCGAACGGAACCGAAGGCACTATTCCTACTACATCCATTTTGGAAATATCCTCAGGATTAGTAGCGACTAGCCCTTGCACTTCACTGCTCCATCTTCGACTCTGAACACGTTACACGAAACGTACAAAATCGGATCGAAGTGGTATTCGAGTCTCCAGACCTAGAATCCCGGTATACGGAAACCCGATCCCGGTCTCTTCGAAACGATCAACGCATTTGGCCAATATTGATAGTCGGTTATTTAAATCAATTAACATCCACAAGCAACCATCACACAATAAATAATTTCCCACATTATTTATTTGCCCAAATATCTTTCCAAGATATATTTCCAAATTTCAAAACTCATTTGAAACAATTTCAAACAGTTTCCGCTTACGGAATACATTCCAAATATTTATTTCCTCTGAAACACCAAGTACAAAATACTTTTAATTTTAAAATAATTTAAAAACACTTTATTTTAAATATATCTTATAACATTGAAATTAAACTACTTTAATACTTTATTAAAAATATATACTTTAAAATAAACCACTTTATAAATATAAACTAAATTTCTCCTTTTAAAACATAATAGCAAATCACTTTTATATAATTACTACAATAATAGATTTTTGAAAATACTTACTTTAAAAATTTAACATTAAAAATAATAAATTTTCTAAAACATGCTTTTTAAAACATATTAAAACTTTTAACTTATATTAAAACTACCTTGAAAAACGTACTTGACTATCCAGAGAAATACACTTCTCATTCCCATCCTTTAAAAATAAATCAACATTTATTTTAAACCAATTCATATCCCTTTATAAATTCCCACCTTGAATTTATATTTTCTAATATCCACTAATATTTTATTTTACTTTATAAACCCAGTTTATAAATTCCAAAATCTCATTTCTCTACCAAAATTCCAATTTTAAACAACTAAATCAATTTCCAATTGATTTCCCAATTTACTCTACTTACTTTGAAATAAATTTCCTTTGCTACTTCATTTATTCCAAAATACATTAACCTTTAGATTTTATTCCTTATTACGAGTTAAACCCCTTTTTTACCAATATCGATTACAGATTTCCAAAACTCCTTATTTATTCTTTAATTAACTTTAATCCTTAATTTCAAAAATAACTTCTTTTATTTTTCAAATAATATCACTTAAGTATAAAATTTATTATCCCTTGTGAATTCAAAATCCCCTTATTTCATATTTGTTAAAAATTCCAAATCACCTTATTTTTTTTCAATTCGTTATAAATTTTATCCCAATTCCTCGAATTATTTTACTTAAACTTTTATTCCTTGATTTCTTTCCAAAAATTCAATTCCATAGATTTTATAATTTATTATACTGGACAATCCAAATCAACCACATCATCCAATATAAAATCATCACATGATATCAAATATTCAGAACACAGAATATTAAATAATCTAATACTTTTGAGGAATCCAGTTGGATCCCTCCAACCTATTTCCCTGCATCCACAGACGTTAGCACAATATAAAATACCAATTCCACTTCAAGGTGGAATATCGCGGTATATGGGTTTTATATAAAATATCATCCGCTATTATGCGACGCATAGGGTCTCATCCGCTATATAATGCAGGAATATCAACAACTCCAATATATACATATGCCAATATGTATATATTGCTATATACTACTATATATATAGCACATCAATCAATGCAATCATCCAATCAATTATTTAAATTTAACCATTTAAATTTAAATTAAAAATTCAGCTGAGTGAGATTAACTCACCTTTACTTTAATCTGCAGTCTATTGCCATTCAATTCCATTCCAGCTTGTTTCTCGATTTTTAGACCTTTTATAACATTATATAGTTAATTAACATTTGAATAAATCCAATAATTAACTAATATTTTCTTATTTATTATCATTTACCTATTTAATTTAGCTAATTATTAAATTTAAAACTAAACCCCTTTTAAATAAATAAATTAATTAACCATTCAATTTTAACTAAATAATTATTATTATTTTAAGTGGAAACCACCTCCGAAAAAAGGGTCTTTACGAGTTTCAAAAAAAATCCAACCTTTATATAAATTTAACAACATTTACAACTTCTATATTACCCAAATCTTTCATATACATATACTATATTTGGAAAAATGGTTTTTATCTTTTACTGTGAATATCCAAAACAGAAATTACTTTAACAGTAAACTTCCATCTCAATTTATTTCAATTTCTTTCCCAATTCATAATAAAACAAAACAAATCAGATTTATACCTTACTGTCGAAATTCAAACGAACCCTAGTTGACGTTGACTGTCGTGCTTCCATGAATGAGGATCATCTCGCGATCCCAACGTGAGCGAGCAGCTCGCATCGACGAATACCAGAGCAACGGCTTCCAGTGCCTCCCCTACATCGATCGCGGCTCCCTGCTTCAACACGACACATCGCGCCCTCAACCCATCGCACGCCCTCGAATACGCCTTGACAAGAACCCACGACTACAACCCTAGCTTCGATCGCCCAGTTGAGTCGCCCCTCTTCACGAACTCGCGAGTGCGTGCAGTCACTTCGAGTCGAGTACGCGATGCCACAAAACCCTAACCCTCGCGAAAACGATTGACTAAGAGGAGGATTGCTTTTCGATTCATTTCGAATCGCAGTGGAAAGGAACAAGTAGCCATGATATTGAGAAAGGCTCGGCCTTGATTTTGAAGAGAAAAAGAAAAGGATTCGAACCGGAGAAATCATTTATTCGGCCATTAATTTTCTTCTTATATTTTTTTTTATGAATCTGAAGAGGAAAACTCGTTAGGGATTTGAAGAAGGCTCGGGATATTTTGTTTTAAAAGAAAAGTGTGTTCGAGAAGCCAAAAGAAGCGTGTTGGAGAAGCTGAGAGAAAAATACGGCTGTGATGAAAGATTTTTGACAGATGGAAAGATGTACGATATTTTGAATTAAAACAATTAATTATTCTAGGCGTTTATATACCGTACGATCACACGACAACTCCGATCACTACGAAAATTGGAATCCGGTAATAATACTATATTACGGACCCAATAGAACTGGTTTCGTCGAATTCCGAGACTGTGCCTCGGAAGGCTATTTTTTTTTTAAAAAAATATCGATTCAAACGATATAATTTCAAAACTGAATAAAACAGTTTGAAATTACATTCTGAAGCTTCTATTATCTTTAGTATTATCATTACGAATTTTACGAGCTTTCAAAATATTTTTAATTAGCTTAGAATGCCAGATTTACTATTTTATCCAACTTCAAATAAATTTAATTTAATAATTAAATCACCCAATAAACAGCGATATTTGAAATTTAAGTTAATAATTAATATCTGAATATTTAAAATTGATTAAATATTCCAATTTCAAATACTCAAAAATTCCGGGTCGTCATAGTATTTGAATTATAATATGAGTTTTTGCTGATTTCTTGTCTAGCCGCTTGGCTTTTTCTTTTTCTTTTTGAAATCTGAGAGTCCGTAGGGACGTTTTGTAGTTGTACCGTATTAGCCGCGCAAAGGAGACGCCTGCGAAATTTTTCGAAAATTCCGAGCGTTAGGAAAATTTTGAGAAAATTTGGAAGTTTAAAATTTGAATTTAAACTCGAATTTGAATTTTGAAGTAAACAATGTTGTTTGGAACTTATAATTGAAGTTGGAAGCTAGTTGAAATGATAACGAATCTTTAGTAGAAAGATTTGTTTTGATGAATTGATAAAACTATTGAATTGTGAAAAATAGTAGACGAGTTAAGGACATTTTTTCCTAACTTGTAATTTCGAGGACGAAATTCTTTTAAGGGGGGAAGTCTGTAACGACCCAGAATTTCGACCAAATTAAATTGAAAATATTTAATTAATTTTAAATATTTGAACGATAATTTAATTTGAATCCCCGATATAACTTTGAAATTGGCGATTAAATTATAAAATTTAATCTGTTGATAGTTGAATTAAAATTTGAATCTTCAATTTTAAGTGGAAGAAAAATATTTCGAAAGCTTTCAAAATTCGTAACGGTAATACTGAAGATAATTAAGACTTCAGAATCGAATTTGAATAAATTTGTTCAGCTTTGAAAATTATATCATTCGAATCGATATTAAAAATAGCCGTCCGAGGCACAGTCTCGGAATTCGACGAAACCAGTTCCATTGGGTCCGGAATATTGTATTATTGCCGGGTTTCAAATTTCGTATTCTTCAGAGTTGTTTTGTGACCGTACGGTTAGAAAACGCATTGAATTTTTATCGAAATTCAATTTGAATTTTAAATTTTTAAACTGGTCAACGTCAGCATGTTTCGTTCCTAAACTTACGCCTACAATCATGCAGAGAACAAGGAAGAAAATCGTGCAACCCCTCCCTCTTCGATTTTTAATAACAGTTCGTCCCTTCTCTTTTGCTCTGCTCAAAATCGAAATGAAAATGGCCGCCTCTTTTCGTTTAAAAGAAAACAAGTAACGAAAATAGTTTCGTTCGAATCCTCTTCAGCAGATTCAAAATCAAAACAAATATAAACTGGCCGAAGCCCTTCTCCTCCTTCAAATTTCGTTATTCCACATTCGTTCGAGTCAAAATCGCGGCTGCATCTAATTCGAAAACGAAAAAAAATATACATCGTGAACTCCTCGCCGGCCATCATTCGCGAATTCAAGGGAGACGAGGCCTTCCCTTTCTCCGATCTTCGTTCGATCGTGGGGTTCTCGTGCTCGCGTGACCCGATTTAGGTGATGGGGTTCGCGTACGGGGTCGAGTCATCAGATTAGGATTTCCAACGATGTAGGGCTTTGGGTTTTCGATGGTGCTAACGTCGTGGAAGTCGAGCAAGGGGAGAGAGACCGCGTGCTCGAGCTCGAGCATGGTGGTATTCGACAGCAAATCGAAGCATTTCGATGTGAGGCGTGGCGTACGCGAGCGTTGGGGCGGCAGTTGCGAGCAAATCTCGTGAAGTCTGGCGACAAAATTATTTCGCATGCGTGGCAGGATGTCTTCGATTTTGGGCAAAGGGGAAAACAATGTTGGGTCGATCGATAGTTTGGTGGCAGTGCACAAGGTAATTAAGTCCTTAAAACATTTTAGATAAAATGTTATCCAAGTTAAATCTTTAAATTTATTTAGAGGATCATTATTTCATATGTCAGAAATTACAGTGAAATTAGTTCTGTTTTATAATAAACACAATTACGATTTTACAGTAGAGAAAGACAGGGAGAAAAATAATTTAATTTAAACAGCTAGATTATTATTTATTTATGCAAAAGTTAAGTATGTATACATAAGCAGTTTTAAATTATATATATGTATATAATATCATTGAAAAGTTTGATATAAAGATAATCTGTTAAAGGAGAAATTAGTTTTAAATTTAATTTCTTGTTAAATAGTTCTATTTAAAAGAAATTGGTTTGAAATTAAATCATTGGTTAATGAAATTTATCAAATGAACAATATTTTGTGAAAGAAGATTTGTTAGTTAAGTAAATTAGTTAAAGAGAATTTGTTTGAAAATTTAATCATTGGATAATTAAATTACTAAAAACGATAATTGAATTGTTCACTTGATTCAAATATTTATCAACCGTATATAAATTGTTTATACAAGGTCGAATACAACGAAGAAAATTAAATCTGGATTGGAAAATGGATGGCAAATTTAAAGCTAAGGTGAGATCTTCTCACTCAAAATATACTTTGGTATTGCAGTTATTATTGATTTGATTGATTGCTGTTGGATGTGCTATTAGATATGATAGGATATATCTATATATATAGCAATATATACATATTGGCATATGTATATATTGGATTGATGATTTCCCGCCTAGTATAGCGGATGAGACCCTATTGCGCCGTTAGTAAGCGGATATTTTTATAAAACCCATATACCGCGATAATTCCGTACTGGAGCGGAATTGGTATTGTGCTAACGTCTTTGGATGCAGGGAAACAGGTTGGAGGGATCCAACTGGACCCCTCACATTGATCGATTTTATTTATACTGTGATGTGATAATCTGTGAATGATTATTGATGTTATTGAATTGATGTCTGGAAATTGTTTGAAAGCTAAAATTTAGCTGAATGGATGTTTGATATCATTGGATTCCAAAAATAAATGAAATTGAATTTTTGTAATTCAAGCAGAAAATTTTAAGTGAATTGATTTTTAGAAATTGAATAAAATTTGAAGAAAAGAATTTAAAGGCATAAAAGTTGATTTTTATAGTATTATCGAATTTATTCCAGAATAAAATGGAAATGATTAAATAAATGAATTTCGTATAATAGTGATTTTAAATTGAGGAATTCAGTTTAAAATTTGGATCTTTAAATAGATTGAAAGAAACAATTGAAATTTATTTTCCTAAAAAGGAATTTATTTAAAAAGGAGATAAGTTGGAATTTGAAACCAATATAAAAATGATTTCAATTTGAAGAATCCATTTTAAAACAGAATATTGAATAACTTGAGAAAAATAAGGAATTTATTTAGTAGGGATAAATACAATTAGAGATCAATCTGGAATTGATTTAATATTTGGAAATGAATTCTTGAGAAATCAGTATGGAAATTTTATTTAAAATTGAAAATAAATTTAGAAATCAATATTGAAATTGATTTGATATTGAAGTTTTTATAAATAGAATTGAAATTTATAAAAGTTGTTTATAAATCCGGAATCACTTATTTTGATGAGTTAAATATAGAAGTTAATAAAAAAAGATTTATAAGTCAAAGTTGTTAGAAAATAGAAATAGAATTTATAAACGTGTTTATAAATTCGGAATCGATTGAATTTGAGAAATTAAATATAGAAGATTTTTAAAGAAAATATATTCGCGATTTTGGATAGCGAATTTTTATTGAGATAAAAATGTGTAGAAATGATTGAAATTGGGTTAAGTGAATTATATTCACGATTTTGGACAGTGAATATATTTTTAAATAAAATGGATTTATTTTTGAAGAAGTGATATAAAAAGTGAAGTTAAACATTTTAAAGATGTTTTAAAATGTATTATGAATCAAAATCATAGATTTCAACATTCATTGTTGAAATAGACGTTTTCGAGAAATTTAAGGAAATGGTGGACTATAACACTGTTGTTATAGTAAATGATTTCCGAAAGGAAATGTTTTATATAGTATTGGGATTTATATATCTATCTTAATTCCGAATCCCTATACTAGTGATTTCGAGTCGTCGTAACGATGTTTTACACAACATTCGTTTTGACTCAAATAGATGTTAAAATTAATGATTTCCTTAAAGAATGAAATGTATACTTAATATTGATTTAAGTATATTGAATATTTTCAAATGTTGAAAATAAATAGATTTGTGAAATACTTATTTTTAAATAAGTATGGAAATGTTTTTCCAATATAAAATGAACTGTTTTTGAGATTTTATCTTCTTAAAGATAAAATGAAGTAGGATATTGAAAACGATTGAAAATCGAATATTAGTAGATATTCGAAAAATGTAAATTCAATATGGAATTTATAAAGGAAAGGGAAACTGTTAGAAAAATAAATATCGATTTATTTCTGAAATGTGGAAATTTTATATCTAGTAAAGATATTTTGGAAGATAAATAATTTGGAAAATTATTTGGAATCTGATGATGTTGCGCATCTTTATTGATAGTTAAATAACCGACTATCAATAATTACCTTGAATGGTATTTGTTGTGAATTGGATGAATTTGAATGCCACACTTATTTATGAATAATCGCTCACTATTCGGGTTAGCCGGGAAAGGACCATGGGGTCGTATAACCCATTCCGAATATGTGATACGTCGTTATGAATCGCATTTGAAGACCGGTGTTGAAGACCGGATATTTTTGAAAACGGAAGGATTACCGTCGAGTTACTCTACATCGGCTGATCTCCGATTTAGAGGTTTTATCACCCTTAGTGACGGGAAGTCCGGACGTGATTAGAATTTTATCCGGAAATGCAAGGGCTTCGTGAGAAGTGCCTTCGGTTCTGTTCGATCCCGAAACAGACTTGTATGGATTGTGTGTCTGACGTTACAATTTGAGATATAAAGCTGATTTCTTTCAAATACATTCTTATTGGTGGCGGAGGATTTATTCTCTTAGCTTAACACCCTTCTCTGAGACGTACGAGCTCAGAGGTTATGTAGTTGAAATTTATCAGCGATATATCCCAATTTGGTAACGTGGCATACTGAGTGTTGCTGTGAAATGATCAGTGTTTGATCATTTGTGATATGATCATTTGTTTGATCTTATATCTTTGTGATCATAGGTTGATCATTTTGTTTGACCCGAAGCATGGCTTTGTAGAAAGCGTAGCTTTGTGGACGAGACTTCATCGAGTCTCACAACCCAGAAATGGTCGAAACAGGAAGGATGCAGCAAGGTTCTAGGGAGTAGCGCCCCTTAGTGTATGTCATTCCTTCTGGATAGAGGTGGTATCATGGTATGGAGCCCAGATACTTAACCTATGTGGTTGCTGCATTATTATCTATGTGGTTTGTTGGAAATCGGGGATCCTCGGGAAGATCGGTTACGATCGGGGGATGGCATACGCGTGTCAGTAGTTACCTATTTTTGCAGAGGTAACCCGGCCTTTTGTTGGCAGAGATCCGGTTAGGTTCTCGGGTCGTCTATTCCAGGGACGTACCCATCGTGGAAAAGGAAGTTCCTTAGCCTGACCATTTTTTGGAAATCCAAAGAAACAATACGCGACTTGTACGGTTTTAGTTGTAGAACCTGCCATTTAATATGGTAGCTATAGCAAGCATACTATAATGGTACCTATGCTGGCTAAGATTTATATTATACTTTTGAAATGTTTCTACACTATGCACTAATAATAATATCAAAAATGATTTGATTTTGCGTAGTAAGCATTTTTGACTATCATAAGAAGAAATCTCCTCCAATTCTGCGTTTGCATTGTGTGTGTGGTGGGAGGTCTTATGGTAGTTTCATTTTCCAAAAGCATTGCGAATTGACTTTAAAAATTTTCTGTTGTTTATTTTAAAGATAAACTGTTTTACGATCTCACACCAGTCTTGCTATATTACAGCATGATAGGGGATTCTCGCTTCGCGGTTTGGTGGCGAACGGGAGACTCTTACCCCTACATGTCCCTGAGAGGGATGGGTTGGTTAGGCAGAGGCCGTGACAGTCGAGAGGCTGGCCGTAAAAGCAAGTTTGGGGTATCACTGTCAGCCACGGTGGGGCTGGGATGGTTGAAAAGCCTACCGGTTGTGACCGCTTACTTCGGTACGTGACAGCGTGGTATCAGAGCATATGGTTAAGCGACAACCCTGCTCTGTTGGGTGTTACTCATTAGAGATAGAGTCAGTAGTACTCTAGAATGAGTTTGAGTGTAATAATAGATATGAGCGCGTATTTGTTAGTGAATATAAAATTGTTTTATATTGTGTTTGCTTATCCGTTGAGATGTTTATGAATTTTGGTCGGTATGTGGGACGCCATATTATCGATAGGGATTTCTAAACACTTAAACGAGGCAAGACGACATAGTATTGTTTTAAAATAGGGTGAATGAAATAATTTTGCCCAAAAATATTTTTGTATAGAAAAGAAATGTTTTTCTATGAAGTACTATAGTATATGGATGTTTGGTTGTTATAAAATAATAACATTGAAACATTATCATTGTTATATCGAAATTGAATAAGAAATAAAGTAATAACCAAAGATTTAAGAAATAAAATTCACATACAAATGAAATTTAAGAATATAAATTATAAATGTGACTTATAATTTGAAACGGAATTCCAGAGGAGTATTTGGAAATGTTTTGAAAAGAATTTGAAAATTTTGGAGATTTGGAAGTTTAAATCTGTTTGATTTGAAAATGAATTTCAAAGGTTTTGAAAAGTATTTTGGAGGAATGAAAAGCTCTAAACTCTTTTAGGTCGCTGGAAAATAATCCTGATGATGATGGCCACATCATTAGAATTCATTTTCGGGTTTCCAAAAGAGAAATTGCTGCCAAATTGTTTTAAATGAAAGTTGTTTGGAAAATTGAGTTTTGTTTTGAAAATTCAAAAGATAAATTTGAATTGATTTCAAAATGGTTTTGAAAGGTTGAAAAGACTCTGGAATACTTTATAAGAATATTTATGGAATATTATTGAATTGATAACTTATCCAAATAGAAATTGTTAATGTAAATCGAATTCAAATGATTTTGAAATGTGAAATTGAATGAGAATAGATATATAACTTCAACAGTGAAGTAAAAATGTATAAGCAGTTTATATTGAAAATTTTGTAATAAAATGTGCAAAATGGTTTGAATATGTAACTAGATATAATGGCTAGTAGGATATACAGGTATACAGGAATTGGGATTTTAATTTTGAAGATAAATTCAAATTGCTCGAAAAAGGTATGTATTTGAATTATAATATGAGTTTTTGCTGATTTCTTGTCTAGCCGCTTGGCTTTTTCTTTTTCTTTTTGAAATCTGAGAGTCCGTAGGGACGTTTTGTAGTCGTACCGTATTAGCCGCGCAAAGGAGACGCTGGCGAAATTTTTCGAAAATTCCGAGCGTTAGGAAAATTTTGAGAAAATTTGGAAGTTTAAAATTTGAATTTAAACTCGAATTTGAATTTTGAAGTAAACAATGTTGTTTGGAACTTATAATTGAAGTTGGAAGCTAGTTGAAATGATAACGAATCTTTAGTAGAAAGATTTGTTTTGATGAATTGATAAAACTATTGAATTGTGAAAAATAGTAGACGAGTTAAGGACATTTTTTCCTAACTTGTAATTTCGAGGACGAAATTCTTTTAAGGGGGGAAGTCTGTAACGACCCAGAATTTCGACCAAATTAAATTGAAAATATTTAATTAATTTTAAATATTTGAACGATAATTTAATTTGAATCCCCGATATAACTTTGAAATTGGCGATTAAATTATAAAATTTAATCTGTTGATAGTTGAATTAAAATTTGAATCTTCAATTTTAAGTGGAAGAAAAATATTTCGAAAGCTTTCAAAATTCGTAATGGTAATACTGAAGATAATTAAGACTTCAGAATCGAATTTGAATAAATTTGTTCAGCTTTGAAAATTATATCATTTGAATCGATATTAAAAATAGCCGTCCGAGGCACGGTCTCGGAATTCGACGAAACCAGTTCCATTGGGTCCGGAATATTGTATTATTGCCGGGTTTCAAATTTCGTATTCTTCAGAGTTGTTTTGTGACCGTACGGTTAGAAAACGCATTGAATTTTTATCGAAATTCAATTTGAATTTTAAAATTTTAAACTGGTCAACGTCAGCACGTTTCGTTCCTAAACTTACGCCTACAATCATGCAGAGAACAAGGAAGAAAATCGTGCAACCCCTCCCTCTTCGATTTTTAATAACAGTTCGTCCCTTCTCTTTTGCTATACTCAAAATCGAAATGAAAATGGCCGCCTCTTTTCGTTTAAAAGAAAACAAGTAACGAAAATAGTTTCGTTCGAATCCTCTTCAGCAGATTCAAAATTAAAACAAATATAAACTGGCCGAAGCCCTTCTCCTCCTTTAAATTTCGTTATTCCACATTCGTTCGAGTCAAAATCGCGGCTGCATCTAATTCGAAAACGAAAAAAAATATAAATCGCGAACTCCTCGCCGGCCATCATTCGCGAATTCAAGGGAGACGTGGCCTTCCCTTTCTCCGATCTTCGTTCGATCGTGGGGTTCTCGTGCTCGCGTGACCCGATTTAGGTGATGGGGTTCGCGTACGGGGTCGAGTCATCAGATTAGGATTTCCAACGATGTAGGGCTTTGGGTTTTCGATGGTGCTAACGTCGTGGAAGTCGAGCAAGGGGAGAGAGACCGCGTGCTCGAGCTCGAGCATGGTGGTATTCGACAGCAAATCGAAGCATTTCGATGTGAGGCGTGGCGTACGCGAGCGTTGGGGCGGCAGTTGCGAGCAAATCTCGTGAAGTCTGGCGACAAAATTATTTCGCATGCGTGGCAGGATGTCTTCGATTTTGGGCAAAGGGGAAAACAATGTTGGGTCGATCGATAGTTTGGTGGCAGTGCACAAGGTAATTAAGTCCTTAAAACATTTTAGATAAAATGTTATCCAAGTTAAATCTTTAAATTTATTTAGAGGATCATTATTTCATATGTCAGAAATTACAGTGAAATTAGTTCTGTTTTATAATAAACACAATTACGATTTTACAGTAGAGAAAGACAGGGAGAAAAATAATTTAATTTAAACAGCTAGATTATTATTTATTTATGCAAAAGTTAAGTATGTATACATAAGCAGTTTTAAATTATATATATGTATATAATATCATTGAAAAGTTTGATATAAAGATAATCTGTTAAAGGAGAAATTAGTTTTAAATTTAATTTCTTGTTAAATAGTTCTATTTAAAAGAAATTGGTTTGAAATTAAATCATTGGTTAATGAAATTTATCAAATGAATAATATTTTGTGAAAGAAGATTTGTTAGTTAAGTAAATTAGTTAAAGAGAATTTGTTTGAAAATTTAATCATTGGATAATTAAATTACTAAAAACGATAATTGAATTGTTCACTTGATTCAAATATTTATCAACCGTATATAAATTGTTTATACAAGGTCGAATACAACGTAGAAAATTAAATCTGGATTGGAAAATGGATGGCAAATTTAAAGCTAAGGTGAGATCTTCTCACTCAAAATATACTTTGGTATTGCAGTTATTATTGATTTGATTGATTGCTGTTGGATGTGCTATTAGATATGATAGGATATATCTATATATATAGCAATATATACATATTGGCATATGTATATATTGGATTGATGATTTCCCGCCTCGTATAGCGGATGAGACCCTATTGCGCCGTTAGTAAGCGGATATTTTTATAAAACCCATATACTGCGATAATTCCGTACTGGAGCGGAATTGGTATTGTGCTAACGTCTTTGGATGCAGGGAAACAGGTTGGAGGGATCCAACTGGACCCCTCACATTGATCGATTTTATTTATACTGTTATGTGATAATCTGTGAATGATTATTGATGTTATTGAATTGATGTCTGGAAATTGTTTGAAAGCTAAAATTTAGCTGAATGGATGTTTGATATCATTGGATTCCAAAAATAAATGAAATTGAATTTTTGTAATTCAAGCAGAAAATTTTAAGTGAATTGATTTTTAGAAATTGAATAAAATTTGAAGAAAAGAATTTAAAGGCATAAAAGTTGATTTTTATAGTATTATCGAATTTATTCCAGAATAAAATGGAAATGATTAAATAAATGAATTTCGTATAATAGTGATTTTAAATTGAGGAATTTAGTTTAAAATTTGGATCTTTAAATAGATTGAAAGAAACAATTGAAATTTATTTTCCTAAAAAGGAATTTATTTAAAAAGGAGATAAGTTGGATTTTGAAACCAATATAAAAATGATTTCAATTTGAAGAATCCATTTTAAAACAGAATATTGAATAACTTGAGAAAAATAAGGAATTTATTTAGTAGGGATAAATACAATTAGAGATCAATCTGGAATTGATTTAATATTTGGAAATGAATTCTTGAGAAATCAGTATGGAAATTTTATTTAAAATTGAAAATAAATTTAGAAATCAATATTGAAATTGATTTGATATTGAAGTTTTTATAAATAGAATTGAAATTTATAAAAGTTGTTTATAAATCCGGAATCACTTATTTTGATGAGTTAAATATAGAAGTTAATAAAAAAAGATTTATAAGTCAAAGTTGTTAGAAAATAGAAATAGAATTTATAAACGTGTTTATAAATTCGGAATCGATTGAATTTGAGAAATTAAATATAGAAGATTTTTAAAGAAAATATATTCGCGATTTTGGATAGCGAATTTTTATTGAGATAAAAATGTGTAGAAATGATTGAAATTGGGTTAAGTGAATTATATTCACGATTTTGGACAGTGAATATATTTTTAAATAAAATGGATTTATTTTTGAAGAAGTGATATAAAAAGTGAAGTTAAACATTTTAAAGATGTTTTAAAATGTATTATGAATCGAAATCATAGATTTCAACATTCATTGTTGAAATAGACGTTTTCGAGAAATTTAAGGAAATGGTGGACTATAACACTGTTGTTATAGTAAATGATTTCCGAAAGGAAATGTTTTATATAGTATTGGGATTTATATATCTATCTTAATTCCGAATCCCTATACTAGTGATTTCGAGTCGTCGTAACGATGTTTTACGCAACATTCGTTTTGACTCAAATAGATGTTAAAATTAATGATTTCCTTAAAGAATGAAATGTATACTTAATATTGATTTAAGTATATTGAATATTTTCAAATGTTGAAAATAAATAGATTTGTGAAATACTTATTTTTAAATAAGTATGGAAATGTTTTTCCAATATGAAATGAACTGTTTTTGAGATTTTATCTTCTTAAAAATAAAATGAAGTTGGATATTGAAAACGATTGAAAATCGAATATTAGTCGATATTCGAAAAATGTAAATTCAATATGGAATTTATAAAGGAAAGGGAAACTGTTAGAAAAATAAATATCGATTTATTTCTGAAATGTGGAAATTTTATATCTGGTAAAGATATTTTGGAAGATAAATAATTTGGAAAATTATTTGGAATCTGATGATGTTGCGCATCTTTATTGATAGTTAAATAACCGACTATCAATAATTACCTTGAATGGTATTTGTTGTGAATTGGATGAATTTGAATGCCACACTTATTTATGAATAATCGCTCACTATTCGGGTTAGCCGGGAAAGGACCATGGGGTCGTATAACCCATTCCGAATATGTGATACGTCGTTATGAATCGCATTTGAAGACCGGTGTTAAAGACCGGATATTTTTGAAAACGGAAGGATTACCGTCGAGTTACTCTACATCGGCTGATCTCCGATTTAGAGGTTTTATCACCCTTAGTGACGGGAAGTCCGGACGTGATTAGAAATTTATCCGGATATGCAAGGGCTTCGTGAGAAGTGCCTTCGGTTCTGTTCGATCCCGGAACAGACTTGTATGGATTGTGTGTCTGACGTTACAATTTGAGATATAAAGCTGATTTCTTTCAAATACATTCCTGTTGGTGGCGGAGGATTTATTCTCTTAGCTTAACACCCTTCTCTGAGACGTATGAGCTCAGAGGTTATGTAGTTGAAATTTATCAGTGATATATCCCAATTTGGTAACGTGGCATACTGAGTGTTGCTGTGAAATGATCAGTGTTTGATCATTTGTGATATGATCATTTGTTTGATCTTATATCTTTGTGATCATAGGTTGATCATTTTGTTTGACCCGAAGCATGGCTTTGTAGAAAGCGTAGCTTTGTGGATGAGACTTCATCGAGCCTCACACCCCGGAAATGGTCGAAATAGGAAGGATGCAGCAAGGTTCTAGGGAGTAGCGCCCCTTAGTGTATGTCATTCCTTCTGGATAGAGGTGGTATCATGGTATGGAGCCCAGATACTTAACCTATGTGGTTGCTGCATTATTATCTATGTGGTTTGTTGGAAATCGGGGATCCTCGGGAAGATCGGTTACGATCGGGGGATGGCATACGTGTGTCAGTAGTTACCTATTTTTGCAGAGGTAACCCGGCCTTGTGTTGGCAGAGATCCGGTTAGGTTCTCGGGTCGTCTATTCCAGGGACGTACCCATCGTGGAAAAGGAAGTTCCTTAGCCTGACCATTTGTTGGAAATCCAAAGAAACAATACGCCACTTGTACGGTTTTAGTTGTAGAACCTGCCATTTAATATGGTAGCTATAGCAAGCATACTATAATGGTACCTATGCGGGCTAAGATTTATATTATACTTTCGAAATGTTTTCTACACTATGCACTAATAATAATATCAAAAATGATTTGATTTTGCGTAGTAAGCATTTTTGACTATCATAAGAAGAAATCTCCTCCAATTCTGCGTTTGCATTGTGTGTGTGGTGGGAGGTCTTATGGTAGTTTCATTTTCCATAAGCATTGCGAATTGACTTTAAAATTTTTCTGTTGTTTATTTTAAAGATAAACTATTTTACGATCTCACACCAGTCACCATGACTGACTCGGAGTTTATTGTTTCCCTTCTAAACTCTGGGTGCCCACCAATTTCCACACGGGCAGTCTAGAGTTAGATTATCAGGATATTCTGGATATTCTAGAGCTTGGAGATAAGCTGGATGACGAGACGTAGTATTTGTATCTGATATTATTTATTCCGCTGTGTATTCTGTATGAGGACAAGTATAAAACTGTCCATTGTTGTACTGAGTTGTATATTGACTCTGATGATTGATGTATGTATAAAATGATATAGTTCTTTGTTTTAAAGATTATTCATTTATCTATTATATATTGTTCCGCTGCGATGTGTAAGATTCTGATATTGTTTTCTGTTCTGTGTGTTCTGTTGTTTTTTTTTCTTCTTCTTCTACCTTTTTCTTCTTCTTAAAACCCTCACTATTGGAGTTTCCGGCACTCGATTTCTCGGCAGTCGATAAAGTGAGTATCGATGTCGAATTTTCGAAAGTCGAAAATTTCGGTACGTGACACTTATCGTAAGGTAAAAATCCGTCGTGTTTATGTGTGACGCGATCTTACAAGATTCCCTTGTTTTCAAAGGATTTTGATAACTTTAATATTTCAAATTGAGTGTGTTTTCTCACGCTGGTTTTTTAGACTTACATGAGTGTTATTTATTATAATTCTTGGGTTAGATCAAGTATTACAGACTCAGGTTAGGATGCTATGGAGCTCCGGAGACGAGCTGGAGGATTTCTAACGAATATCACGTATTTTTTTACTTCCGCTGTGTGAGGGCAAGTTATTATAACTGTCCAGATTGATGTATTGATTGTTGTACTTTGATGATTGTAAGTATAAATGGTTACATATTCTTTGGTATAAATTCAGTTATTATATATTATATTTTGTCCTACTGCTATTGTGAGGTTCTGTGTTGTTGATTCTATTTCTTCTTCTATCTTTTCTTCTTTACCCTGAAGATTCATATTTCCGTCCAATTTGAGTTGAGCTGATGTGAAATATTATCGACTCAATGGGGTACGGATTTGCGGGCTTTTACACTCAATGGTCAATACCCTGCAACAACAAGGAACAACTTTTTCCATCAATCTCCTTTCATCATCAATTTCCTATCAGCTTTCTCGTTTTTGACTTTAATAAATTTTAAATTTTAAATTGGTTAACAAAATATAAAGTTAATAAAACGATTTCGTTTAAACCAAATTTGGAAATTGTGTGTAGATTTTCGTGATCTAAATAAGTTAAAGAAATTTCTTTTATCCTGAATCGAGTACTATGCAATCGATTCTTTTCTACGATGGATCTAGCCCAAGGATTCCATCGGTTGGGAATTGCGAAAAATTGTATCCATTTGTCTATTTTATGGGTTTCGATACATTCTATGAATGGTTAGTTATCCCTTCGAACTAACTAATGCCCTACATATTTCGTAGACCTGATGACCCGAGTGTTTTGAATAAGTTTGATCTCCTGTTTATTGATGATATTCTGTTTATTCCAAAACTTGAATAAATATTTCGGCTTGATCTGGTTAAGCCATCCTCTATCTTTCTATGTGTTCATAAATTCTTTGTTTGTCTCCCTGTCCTGCAAATTTCGAGGACGAAATTTTCTTAAGTGGGGAATCTGTAAAGATCCCTTTTTTAAACCAAATTTAATTTAGTAATTAATCTAATTTTTAGAATTAAATTGTGAATTAATTTGGGAATTAATAAAAATTTATCTGCATTTGTGTATACATATATATGTGAATTAAAATACGCATGTACATGCATATATTCCTGTTCTTGTGTTTACAGGCTAGAAACAAAAAATAAAAATCAGAATCTCTTCAATCATTCACTTATAAGCTTAGATGTATAAATGAAAAATGCTTGAATTAACAAGATATTTGTTTTAAAATTGGTTTCCAGTGAAAATATTGGGTAAATGTTTCTGGAAGAAGAAAATAGCAGTGATGAACTATTATAAGTAAAAAATCGATCACCTTGGTTTCATGATTTGAATTCATGATCAGATACGTTGTGGAAAATAATGATTTTTGATGATCGTTTCGTTATTTTTAAGTTAGTAAACGATGAGATATTTCGAGTTGATCAGTTTTCGCATTTTTGTTAATTTTTGATGATTGGCAAAGTAATAATCATCGGGATTGCTGCTGGAGGTGGCATGCTGAGTGCTGATCATTTGTTGATCGAAGCATGGCTTTTGTGAAAAGCGTAGCTTTGTGGGATGAGAATTCATCGGACCTTACACCCCGAAAATGGTCGAAACATGAAGGATGCAGCAAGGTTACGGGGGTCGCGCCCCTAAGGGTATGTGCATTTCCTTCTGGATAAAAAGTGGTATCATGGTATGGAGCCCAGATATTTAACTTATGTGGTTGTTGGAATTTGTTGGTGAATCCCGGGATAAAGGTTGGTGACGACCGGGGGATGGCATACTCGTGACAGTTAGTTCCCTAGTCATAGAGGTAACCCGGCCTTGTGTTGGAAGAGATCCGGTTAGGTTCTCGGGGCGTCCCTTCAGAGGCGTACCCATTCGGAAAGGAAGTTCCTTAGCCTTGACCATTTGTTGGAAATCCAAACAAAACAATATGAGCCCTTTACGATTGTAGTTATAGAACCTACCACCTCAGGTGGTAGCTATAGTAGGCATAATATAATGGTACCTATGCTTGCTTAGATTAATATTATACTTTCGAAATGTTTCCTACACTATGCACTGATAATAATAATATCAAAAGGATTTTCGTGTATCAAGCATGTTTGACTGCTATAAGGAGAAATCTCCCCCAAGTGTGTGATTGCATTGTGTGTGTGCCGGGAGGCCTTATAGTAGTTTCATTTTCCAAAAAGCATAGCGGATTTCTTTCTATTTCTTGTTTTGTGCAAATAAACTATTTTCGTTTGCTCACACCAGTCCCATGACCGACCCAGAGTTTATTGTTCCCTTTCCTAAACTCTGGGAGCTCATAATTTTCCACACGGGCAGCCTAGAATCAGGTTATCAATGTTCTGAAGCTAGTTCTGATAGTAGATGTAGATTCGAAAATCTTTGAAGTCTTTGGATCTAGAAGTCTTTGGGTTAATCAGATTTTCTTAGCTCAGCATGATGGGGGTTTGACCTGTCTTTGGTTTGGAGCTTTGGATATGTAGATGCAGTTGTGGAGCTCTTTTGGAAGACCAAGTTGGTGTTGTATTTTGTTGTTGGTGTTATCTTTCCACTGTCGATAGTTGCAAGCCTAGACCATCATGTTGTTATATTATTCCGTTGTGGTGTTGTATTATATATTGGCTCTGATGTTGGGCATTTGTTGTATCATTGTTGTGTCAATGTTGTATCCATTTGGTATATCAATGATAGTTATTCATTTCTGTTTCCGCTGTGTTGTTATCACTTAATGTGGTTATAAGCTCCGGCGAATCGGACTTCGACGTTTGAATCTGCGGCATTTGAATACGAGTGAGGTATTTGATGTCGATTTTCGAGCGCCGGAATCCGGGTCGTCACATCTGGTATCAGAGCTAAAGGTTGAGTAAGAACTTTAGCTTTGGAGTATAATACATTAGGTGGCTCATTAGAGATAGGGTGAAGAATACCCTAGAATGAGTATATTCCCTAAGATATCTTTTCTGTATGCCTCAGTCAATTCCCTTACTATTCACTAATAGTGAGAATGAGTGCAAGAAGAGGATGAGGTAGGGGACAGAGGAGTACCACTACAAATGGCCAATACCCTACAACAACAAGGAACAACTTTTTTCATCAATCTCCTTTCATCATTGGTTTCCTATCAGCTTTCTCGTTTTTGACATTAATAAATTTGAAGTTTTAAATTGGTTAACAAAATATAAAGTTAATAAAACGATTTCAGTTAAAACCAAATTTGGAAATTGTGTGTAGATTTTCGTGATCTTAATAAGTTAAAGATAAATTTCTTTTATCCCAAATCGAGTACCATGCAATCGATTCTTTTCTGCGATGGATCTAGCCCAAGGATTCAATCAGCTAGGAATTGCGAAAAATTGTATCCATTTGTCTATTTTATTGGGTTTCGATACATTCTATGAATGGTTAGTTATCCCTTCGAACTAACTAATGCCCTCATATTTCGTAGACCTGATGACCCGAGTGTTTTGAATAAGTTTGATCTCGTGTTTATTGATGATATTTTGATTTATTCCAAAACTGGAATAAATATTTCGGCTTGATCTGGTTAAGCCACCCTCTATCTTTCTATGTGTTCATATATTCTTTGTTTGTCTCCCTGTCTTGCAAATTTCGAGGATGAAATTTCTTAAGGGGGGAATCTGTAACGATCTCGTTTTTAAACCAAATTTAATTTAGTAACTAATTGAATTTTTAGAATTAAATTGTAAATTAATTTGGGAATTAATAAAAATTTATCTGCATGTGTGTATAAATATATATGTGAATTAAAATATGCATGTACCGGCATATATACCTGTTCTTGTGTTTACAGGCTAGAAACAAAAAATAAAAATCAGAATCTCTTCAATCATTCACTTATAAGCTTAGATGTATAAATGAAAAATGCTTGAATTAACAAGATATTTGTTTTAAAAATGGTTTCCAGTGAAAATATTAGGTAAATGTTTCTAGAAGAAGAAAATAGAAGTGATGAACTATTATAAGTCAAAAATCGATCACCTCGGTTTCATGATTTGAATTCATGATCAGATATGTTGTGGAAAGTAATGATTTTTGATGATCGTTTCGTAATTTTTAAGTTAGTAAACGATGAGATATTTTGAGTTGATCAGTTTTCGCATTTTTGTTAATTTTTGATGATCGGCAAAGTAATAATCATCGGGATTGCTGCTGGAGGTGACTGGGAGGTTGACGAGCTCGGGAAAAATAGTAAGCAAATTTCCTGATGACCGTGGTGGCTGGGCGACGGTGATATAGGGTTTTGAAACCTGGTTTGGTTGATTGGGTTTAGATGGTGTTTGCGGCGTCGATGGTTGATCCGAGGTGATCACACAAGAGGGATGGAAGGGTTGATTTGTGATGATACTCTGGACATAGTGGCGAAGCTTCAAATCATCGGAGGCGGTGAACGCGTGGGGTTTTTGGATGTTCATTTCGTTCCAGGTGGTAGTTAAGTTGCTTGATTTTGATTTTCTATCGAATTCAATGAACTAGGTGGTAGGGATGATCGACGAGGTTGTTGTCGACGTGTGGGTGGTCGTGGCTCTGGTCGGAGGTGACCAGAATTGGTGGACACGTGCACGATGTCAGGAATTGTGTCAATAGTTTGGGTTTGAGGAAGAAGAGTATCGTCTCGGTTTTGCTCTCGGGGGATTGGGTTGGTGGCTCGAGTATGAATGCGGGTGTGTTCGTGAGTGTTACAGGTTTTAACAAATTTAAAAAATTTAATTGATGAAACCAGTTTTCAAGTTTTGGCTCGGGGATTTTGTTTAGTTGGCTCGGGAATTTTTATTTTAGGCCCGGGTATTTTTGATAAGTTGATTTAACAAGTTTTAAAAACGAAATATATTTAGTAACAAAGTTTTCAAAGCTAGTTATTAATAAGTTTTCAAAGTATAAGTATTTACCAAGTTTCAAAACAAATTTCAAAATATTATTATAAGTCAAATGTTTTTGAATTTAAATTGTTTTGTTTTGAAATAATAATATATATAAGGTTAATTATCTTATTAAATCTCTATTTTTTTTCTAAAATAAAATGATGTAATTAAGGAAGTGACTATGGTAAGTGTATTGAACTTTAATTAATCAATATTTTTGTATAAAATGATTTCAAGCATTTAATTTAGATGATGTAATTAAGTAATTAATTAAGATAAAAAGGTTTATCTTTAATTAATTAAGGTGGATAATTAATGAAATAATTAATTAATTAATTAACTAAGATGATTAATTAAAGGATTAATTACTTAATTAACTAAGATGATTAATTAAAGGATTAATTACTTAATTAACTAAGGATAATTAATTAATGGGATTAATTAAAGGTTAATTTGTTAATGTAATTAATTAAAGGCTAATTACTTAATGTAATCAATTTAAAGGTTGATTAATTAATTAAGGGATAATTACTTAATGAAAGTAAAAAGGATAATTAGTTAATTAAAGGTTGATGGGTTAATAATTTAAGGTTAATTAATTAAAGTGAGTAATTAAAGGATAATTTATTAATGTGATTAATTAATTAATGTGATTAATTAAGGGTTAATTAATAAATTTATAACTAATGATTAATTACTTAATAATTGAAGGTTAATTATTTAATAATAATTAAAGGATAATTAATTAATTAAAGGTAAATTAATTAATGATTAAAGGTTAATTAATTTATGATTGAAAGATAATTACTTTTATTAAGGGTTAATTAATTTTGTAATTAACTTAAGGTTAATTTATTTATGTGATTAATTAAGGGATAATTAATTTATTTAGGATAATTAATTAAGATGAATAATTAAGGTTTATTAATTAATTTCATTAATTAATTAAAATAATAACTAATGGTTTGTAATTAATTAATGTTAATCAAGCTGGGTTAGGTAATTAATCTATTTTGAGATTAATTAAATTAATTATAAATTATGTGATTGATTAACCTTGCTTATGAATGATTGGATTATATTGAATGCCTTGAATTGTTTGAATATCTCTGATATGTAATATGTGATGTTTTGTGATGTGAATTGTTTTGGATTGAGCAGTGATGAATGTAAATTATTTATAAGTAATGAATTTACATATTTATCTGTGAATGAAGGATAAGCGTTATAGGATTATACCGCTTATTGATATTGTTGTGCTTGAATGTATGATGATTATGATATGTTATTGTTGCCTGTAAACCCTTGGACAACACACACACACACACAAATATGGATTTCAATGGAAATTGGTTAAGTCATGGGTATTTCGAATTTATTCAAAAATAGTGAAAAGATTTTAAAGTTGAATTTTGAATCCAAAATGGTTTGGAAATGAAATTGGGTTAAAAATGAAATACCTTTGAAAAGGAAGTTTTGAAATTAAAACCATTTTGAATATAATATGATTTTGAAATTAAATTTGAATTTGAATTCAAGGATTGAAGTTGAATTTTCCGGTTTATACTTTAAAAGGCTTTAACTTGAGCAAATTTAATCGGGTTATTCCGAAATGAAAAACCTTTGTTTTAAAATAATAATAGCTTTCATATAAAGGAAGAATTTCCAGTTTTTGTTGAAAAAGATTTCCAAGTTATAAATCAAATTTGAAAGTAAAATTGTTTTGAAAGCTATGAATGAATCTTTGTTAAAGATTTAGGAAACTTTGTTTTCAAATTGAAGAGAATCTTAAAGGTGAATCTTTTCTTTAAAAGATTAAAAAGATTTGGAAATTTGTTTAAACCATTCAAAATAAAAGTTTTTGGGAAATGAGGGCTAAAAAGTTGTGACTTAACTAAGATCCAAATGGATCCATATGTTTTTAAAGTTAAGCGCTCATTATTCGGATTAGCCGGGGGAGGACTTTATGTCATAAAACCCATTCCGAATAATGATACGACGAAATGGGAGTGCATTTGAAGATGGTGGTGAAGACCGGGTATTTTCGAAAATGAAAGGATTACCTGTCGATTGTCTCTAAGTTGCTCCGGTATTGAGATCTCCATATGTGATGGGGAGTCCGATCGGGATTGTGAATTCCCGGATTGCAAGGGATTCCTCCTTAATTGGACGAAGATCCTTCGGTTCCATTCAGACCCAAGATGGACATGTATGAATATATGTATGACGTTACACTTTGAGATGTAAAGCTGGTTTCTATCTGTGACGCCCCACCTCTATACCCACGCTAACCAAGAACACTACGATGTAGTGCTGTCAATTAGCACGGAGAATAAGGCTGTTGAGGAGCGACCATCCGTGTAACTTCTTTGTGCGAGCACCGATATGTCAGATAGTATAGAATGCATATCATTTAAGGAGGAAATCCGACATACCGATACAAACTCAAAGCTATCACACGGTGGCTATATATAATCTTCGGAAACAAATATAGAAATAAACGTAACATAAATCCGTCACAGACAATTCATATCACAAAGGCGGAAATAGATATGAATATAACACATGAAAGTGTACATCAGAGTAGTGGACAAATAAGATCCACAATAACACAAAATAAAAGATACAAGTGCAAGACAACAGAATATGTATACATCAAGGAGTCTCAATCTCAAATGTATACGACAAAAACTACTAAACTAGAGTAGTTAGCCAAAAAGTCGGATGATGGCTCCAGATAGGAAGTCATGAGGAAGCACCTGTAAAATCTCAGTCTGACCCGAGTATTATTTAAGAAGAAAATAATAAACGGATCAGTCTAGCTATAATTATCAGATAAAATGAGATAGAATATGAGATATGATAATAGAACGTATGATAACAAAAAGGTGTCATACTATAAAAAGTATACATTAGAAATCCCACAAAAGTCATACAATATCTCAATAATCTCAAAACAGATAAAAGAATGTCATATTCTTAATTTAATTCACCAAGCCACAATAAAATGACATACTCATCAATGTCAATGGTAAAAGCTGGTGAAACATAAAAATCCAGAAATCAATAATTAGAAATCCAGAAATCACAAGAAAGAGGATGGCCAATCCCATAAACTGAACATCGACGCACCTAGAAAGATATGCCCCATGTAAAGTCTAGCATCGATACACCTAGAAAGATGCACCCCATGCAAAGTCGAACATCGACGCACCTAGAAAGATACGACCCATGCTCTAGCATTGACGCACCTAGAAAGATACGCCCCATGCATAAATAAACATCGACGCACCTAAATAGATACGACCCATGTAATGTCTAACATCGATGCACCTAGAAAGATACATCCCATGAAAAGTCGAACATCGACGCACCTAGAAAGATACGACCCATGCATAGACGAACATCGACGCACCTAAATAGGTACGACCCATGCGAGAAATAAACATCGACGCACCTAAATAGATACGACCCATGCGAGAAGTAAACATCGACGCACCTAAATAGATACGACCCATGCGAGAAGTAAACATCGACGCACCTAAATAGATACGACCCATGCGTCTAAACCATAAAATGATCGTCATCGATCATAAAGAATTTCAAAATGTGTGAATCGGAATCACACCAATGAGGCATAGACTAACCTTGAAGATAAAGAGATATGTGTGAATCGAAATCACACAAATGGTGTCTAGTCTAACCTCGCAAACAAAGAGACATCGCACAATCGCTAGTCTAAATCACAAGAATGATCATCATGATCATAATGAAGTGTCGATTACATTAAGCTAGTAAATATAAGAGTTTAGCTTCATGTCCCATAACCACTTGCTTAACTCAAAGATTTACGAACAAATTGTAGATCTGCACTAGAAAATTGTCACAAGAGATTCAATCGAACAAGTCCATGAATTAACCGACGAAGTAAACGCAAGCGTTTCATACCACTTGTTTTGCTAAGCCGTTTAATTATATTTTCTCATACGAATGAGGTAAAGGTTTGTATATACTAGTAGATTGAAAATCGGTTTGAGAAAACGAACTTTTGATACTTAAAATAGTATTGAAATCGCTTTGACGAAAGAGTTTTGATATTTACTATTAGTATTGAAACCTTCATATATCTTTAAAGTGACAAGTCATAAAACGATGGTAGAACAAATCAATTCACGTTCGAAGACGTGAGTAAAGTGCATAGAAGTCAATCCCAAAACCATCAAAGTAGAAATTCTGATAAACGTTTTTCAGAAGAGATTGCCTACGCAGAGTAATACGGTACGACTTAGTGAAGGCAAGCTGGTCCAACGACCTAAGGAGAAGTAGGTCATACGACCTAAGGGAAGACTGCCGTGCAACCTAGCTGAAGAACAGGTAAAATGACTAAGTGCAAACTCGCGAACGACTTACGACTTAAGGGATAAGGTCATACGACCTAAGTGGAGAATGCCACGCGAGTTAGCAGAAGAACAGGTCAAACGACCAAGTACTAACTCGCGAACGAGTTACGACTTAAGAGGGTTCTGCGACCTACGAGTTTAAGGGTCTTCGACCTAGCAAAAGAACAGGTCGAACGACCTAGGGGAAAACAGGTCAAAACGACCTAGTGCTAACTCGCGAACGAGTTACGACTTAAGAGGGTTCTGCGACCTACGAGTTTAAGGGTCTTCGACCTAACGAGTTAAGAAGGTCCAACGACCTAAGAAAAAGTAGTTCATACGACCTATGAGTTCACGCGACCTAACAAGGCTAAGGACAAGGTCGGAGACGACCTACGACTTAAGGTTTTAAATCGCGAACGACTTAGTACTTGCTTATCTCGCGAACGACTTAAAGTCAATGCGACTTAACGACTTAAGCTCAAATACGAGCTACGAGCTAAGGTCTATACGACCTAACGACTTATCTCAGTACGACCTAAGCCAGGACGAGATAGCAGAAGGCAACGACTTAAGTCTAACTCGGGGACGACCTACGACTTAAGGTCATACGACTTAACAGTTTAAAAGCCAACGACCTAGGACTTAAGAGCCATTCGAGCTACGACTTATCACTTAACTCGCGAAAGACTTAGCGAAGGCAGAACACCCAGAACGACTCAGGCCTTTAACTCGTGAACGACTCAAGGAGTTAACTCGCGAACGACTCAAGGAGTTAACTCGCGAACGACTCAGGCCAGGCGACCAGAAATGCACGCGCGCGACTTAAGCCCTTAACTCGTGAACGACTCACGACTTAGGCTTAACTCGTGGACGACTCAGCGAAGGCCAGAACGACTTAAGGCCAGAAAAATCACCAAAACGCTGAAAATTGAAGTTTTTCGCCAATCCAATCCAAACCAAATGCAAGTGTTGATGCAAATACAATAGGGGATCATTCCCAACAGTCCAAGATAGATATAGGCAAGATGTGAGATCAAAAATCTCACCTTTTCACGGAATTTGATGAAGATGAAGCTTGGGGCAAAGCAAAGATCAACCACAAGCTTGAATCAATGTCTTCACTTTGAATTTGGAGTTAGATGTTGAATTTGCTAAAGAACTTGGGCTTGGAATTTTAATTTCCTATTCCCTCCACCATTTTTGCTAAAGCTTCTAAGTTGATGAAGTGATGAAGAGAAGGAAGGGGTTGGGCTGAGTTAGAAGAGGTGCAGCCCAAACCAAAAGCCCAACACAAAAAGTGACGAAAATTTCACTATCTCCAAACATATCGAAGTTTACACTCAAAAAGATCGCAAACGTCATTTTGAACTCAATGGAGGTGGTCTCGAGTCCTAATTCGACTGTTTGCAAAAAGTAGCTTTTCGAACCAAAATCCGACGAACGGCGAAATATTTAAATAAAATATTTAAATATAAAATCGATAAATATGCGGGTTGTTACAGACTCCCCCCCTTAAAGAAATTGCGTCCTCGCAATACTTAAGTGGAAAACAAAGAGTAACAACCATAAAAGCATATCAACACAAAAGAAAATTTGAAATAAGAAGTTCACCAAAAAGAGCATGAAAGAGAAAACCCGGACGAGTTCGCTCAATGAATTCTCTAGATCTCCCAAGAGCAATCCTTGGGATATGAGAACCATAGAATTTTCAGAAGAAGAACATTTTTATTTCGAAGGCGCTCAACCTCCGAAGTAATGATGCAAGTAGAATGTTGCTCAAAAGTCAAATTAGGTGAAACTTCAATTTCTACTATAACACCAAGCTCAAGAATAAAAATTTGAAACCTTAAGGCATTTCCGTAGAAGAAAGACGTAAGAAAATGTCGTGAATAACAGAAAATTGAGCTGGTGCAACGGCGTAGTACAAAAACGGTACGCCAAATGAACCGAACACCATAAATGAACATCGGACGCTAATCCAGAAAAGAAATGAGATGAAGCTCAATAAAATGGAGTATATCGAAACGTCCGATGAACTTGGCATTTCATACGGACATCATCAAAGAAATAACCACTTGTTGCTTACGACAAAGTGGATTGGCAACACGATTTCCCTCCCGGGAGTATAAAGAATTCAAGACCATAAGATGTAAGGAACTCGAGCCAATATTAAGTCCTTATGAGAAAATAAATATTCCAAAGATTTATGATCGGGGTAGAGAACAAATTTCTCACCCAAAAGTGATGATGCCAAACTCTAAAAGCAAAAACAATAGCCGCGAGCACTAGATCATGAGTGGCATACCTTGTCTCGATAGGCTATAACTATATAGAAGAATAAATGATAGCGCGTTCTCTTTTGCAAGTGAACGACATCAAAACCAATACGATTAACATTGGTACTAAAGAGAAAATCTTGGTTCCCTTCGGGAATCACAAGAATAAAAGTAGCGGAAAAGAATTCTTTCAAATAATCTTCTTTCCTGAAAAGCTAAAACTTTCCAAAAATTACAAATATTCTTTAGGTAATAATCTTTCTAGAGAAATTTACATTTTACTGTGTCTGATTGTCTCATCAAAGCGTTTAGGAAATTCCTATCGATAACGTTGATCAAGCGCATCGACCAGAATTCTTAAAGCACTTAATGGGAAATACAATCACAAAATCATCTTCTATATAATAAACATGTTTCTTAAAAACTTTTAAGAATATTCTTTGTTTGCTTAAAGAACAAAAATCCAATTGTACTTATAAATAAATCTTATGAAAAAGATTTGCAAAATTTTAAATTGCCGTTCTCATCCAAAATCAAAGAACGGAGTCATCGAGGTCGTAGAATACTCGATTCATCAAACGGATGAAATAGTTTGACAAACTAAATGACATAATAAGTCATTCATGAGTTTCATAACGAGTGCGGAATGCTGTAAATGAAATGCTAACTCCCGCAACTCGTGGCAAATGAAAATTGGTGGCAAGGTCGAGCTAAAAAGAGACCTTAACACCACTCAAAAGATTTTCTTAGGTGGTAATCCTAAGACAAGCTCAAAAATACCGGAAATTCTCAAACTACATGAATGAGAGAAATAACGCTTTCCTCATCATGAGGGCTTAAAGAATAAAAGTTGAGGCCACCAAAAATTTGAAATTGGAATCACAAAGAAAAATAGCAATCTGCCTAACAGACTTAAAATGTCGAAAATGAATAGTCCACTCGAGATATAGGATATGGCTATATAAAAATTAATTCAATCCCTACAAAAATCAATTCCGAAGCCTAAGTAGAAAATCGGCTCGGAAAGCTAAATCACATAAAAATAATTTCGACATCAATAATTAGCAAATTGAGTATTGCGGATCCACCAATCCGGATTCGCAATCCTCAAAGAAGTCATCAAGTCCAGAAATGTTTAAAGAAGAGAATCACAAGTTCTTTTGACATAAAAATAATGAGATGAAACCCATATCAAAAAGAACTCGAATAAGATAATCACAAAATAATTGTCATCAAGAATAGAATGGATACCTTGACCAAGAGAAGTGCTAGAAGAGGCTTGCACAACCTTTAGCTCTCCCTCCTTCTTGCTTGAAGTATGGGACACGCTGTTATATGATGACTCAAACTTTTGCAATAGCGGCAATAGAGGGGTTGCGGACACTCCTTTGCATAATGGTCCATAGAATCACAATTGTAGCATCGTCCACGGCTAGTGGTAGGAGTCTTTGCTACTGGAGTTTGTTGCTTCCCTTTCTTGTCGGGATTGGGATTGGGACCTTTGAACTTAATAGGCCTTTTCATGTTATTGTTGGAGTTTTGTTTAGCACCCACAACTTCAACATCACACTCTCTATCGGCCTCTTCAAGACGAAGAGCGATATCAATAAGCTGATCAAATGAAACTTCGAGTTTCAGGAGCAATGGCTTCTTAAGATTCTTATTCAAGCCATAGACGAACCTCTGATTTTTCTTCAACGGGGTGTTAATGTATTCGACCCCGTATTTGGAAAGAGCTTCGAAAGATGCGACATAGTCCGTCACAGAAGATTCACCTTGAACAAGGTCGATAAAACGCCGGGCCAAGGTTACTTTTTCAGCCTCAGGCACAAATTTCAATTCGAATCTTTCCCGGAATTGCTCCCAAGTGAGATCCGCTTCAACGATTTCAGAAATAAGAAGCTCATACCAATCCAATGCTCTTTCTTGGAGCATGCTAGAAGCCACTTGGACTCGGTGGAGATCAATAAGGTTCATGCGAGAGAAGATGCGATCGCATGTTTTGAGCCAAGCTTGAATTTCAATAACACTCTCGGATCCCCGGAATGGCCTTCCACCCAAATCAGTATAATCCCTACACAAGCGTGCAAAACCGGATCTAGGATGAGTAGGCTCTGGAATGGGTCCGATAGCTTGAGCATTCTTAACAAGATCTAGAAGCTGCTGGGCAGACATAAATACTCCATCTTGGGGAGTAGCACTTGATTGACCGACGTTGGTACGGCCAGATCTAACCATTTCTCTTCTTTAAGAAAGAAAGAAGAAGAAAAAGTTATTCTCGGCATAAATGTCAAACAATCATGATTGATAAAACAAGGAATCATAAAAGAAAATAGGATAGAACGGTACAAAGACACGAATAAAATCCTAAGGCACAACTCCTAAGAAAGACTTAGGACATGATCCTTGCTAGATAATTCTACATTGTTCCGAAGTTTGGCTCTGATACCAAGCTGTGACGCCCCACCTCTATACCCACGCTAACCAAGAACACTACGATGTAGTGCTGTCAATTAGCACGGAGAATAAGGCTGTTGAGGAGCGACCATCCGTGTAACTTCTTTGTGCGAGCACCGATATGTCAGATAGTATAGAATGCATATCATTTAAGGAGGAAATCCGACATACCGATACAAACTCAAAGCTATCACACGGTGGCTATATATAATCTTCGGAAACAAATATAGAAATAAACGTAACATAAATCCGTCACAGACAATTCATATCACAAAGGCGGAAATAGATATGAATATAACACATGAAAGTGTACATCAGAGTAGTGGACAAATAAGATCCACAATAACACAAAATAAAAGATACAAGTGCAAGACAACAGAATATGTATACATCAAGGAGTCTCAATCTCAAATGTATACGACAAAAACTACTAAACTAGAGTAGTTAGCCAAAAAGTCGGATGATGGCTCCAGATAGGAAGTCATGAGGAAGCACCTGTAAAATCTCAGTCTGACCCGAGTATTATTTAAGAAGAAAATAATAAACGGATCAGTCTAGCTATAATTATCAGATAAAATGAGATAGAATATGAGATATGATAATAGAACGTATGATAACAAAAAGGTGTCATACTATAAAAAGTATACATTAGAAATCCCACAAAAGTCATACAATATCTCAATAATCTCAAAACAGATAAAAGAATGTCATATTCTTAATTTAATTCACCAAGCCACAATAAAATGACATACTCATCAATGTCAATGGTAAAAGCTGGTGAAACATAAAAATCCAGAAATCAATAATTAGAAATCCAGAAATCACAAGAAAGAGGATGGCCAATCCCATAAACTGAACATCGACGCACCTAGAAAGATATGCCCCATGTAAAGTCTAGCATCGATACACCTAGAAAGATGCACCCCATGCAAAGTCGAACATCGACGCACCTAGAAAGATACGACCCATGCTCTAGCATTGACGCACCTAGAAAGATACGCCCCATGCATAAATAAACATCGACGCACCTAAATAGATACGACCCATGTAATGTCTAACATCGATGCACCTAGAAAGATACATCCCATGAAAAGTCGAACATCGACACACCTAGAAAGATACGACCCATGCATAGACGAACATCGACGCACCTAAATAGGTACGACCCATGCGAGAAATAAACATCGACGCACCTAAATAGATACGACCCATGCGAGAAGTAAACATCGACGCACCTAAATAGATACGACCCATGCGAGAAGTAAACATCGATGCACCTAAATAGATACGACCCATGCGTCTAAACCATAAAATGATCGTCATCGATCATAAAGAATTTCAAAATGTGTGAATCGGAATCACACCAATGAGGCATAGACTAACCTTGAAGATAAAGAGATATGTGTGAATCGAAATCACACAAATGGTGTCTAGTCTAACCTCGCAAACAAAGAGACATCGCACAATCGCTAGTCTAAATCACAAGAATGATCATCATGATCATAATGAAGTGTCGATTACATTAAGCTAGTAAATATAAGAGTTTAGCTTCATGTCCCATAACCACTTGCTTAACTCAAAGATTTACGAACAAATTGTAGATCTGCACTAGAAAATTGTCACAAGAGATTCAATCGAACAAGTCCATGAATTAACCGACGAAGTAAACGCAAGCGTTTCATACCACTTGTTTTTCTAAGCCGTTTAATTATATTTTCTCATACGAATGAGGTAAAGGTTTGTATATACTAGTAGATTGAAAATCGGTTTGAGAAAACGAACTTTTGATACTTAAAATAGTATTGAAATCGCTTTGACGAAAGAGTTTTGATATTTACTATTAGTATTGAAACCTTCATATATCTTTAAAGTGACAAGTCATAAAACGATGGTAGAACAAATCAATTCACGTTCGAAGACGTGAGTAAAGTGCATAGAAGTCAATCCCAAAACCATCAAAGTAGAAATTCTGATAAACGTTTTTCAGAAGAGATTGCCTACGCAGAGTAATACGGTACGACTTAGTGAAGGCAAGCTGGTCCAACGACCTAAGGAGAAGTAGGTCATACGACCTAAGGGAAGACTGCCGTGCAACCTAGCTGAAGAACAGGTAAAATGACTAAGTGCAAACTCGCGAACGACTTACGACTTAAGGGATAAGGTCATACGACCTAAGTGGAGAATGCCACGCGAGTTAGCAGAAGAACAGGTCAAACGACCAAGTACTAACTCGCGAACGAGTTACGACTTAAGAGGGTTCTGCGACCTACGAGTTTAAGGGTCTTCGACCTAGCAAAAGAACAGGTCGAACGACCTAGGGGAAAACAGGTCAAAACGACCTAGTGCTAACTCGCGAACGAGTTACGACTTAAGAGGGTTCTGCGACCTACGAGTTTAAGGGTCTTCGACCTAACGAGTTAAGAAGGTCCAACGACCTAAGAAAAAGTAGTTCATACGACCTATGAGTTCACGCGACCTAACAAGGCTAAGGACAAGGTCGGAGACGACCTACGACTAAAGGTTTTAAATCGCGAACGACTTAGTACTTGCTTATCTCGCGAACGACTTAAAGTCAATGCGACTTAACGACTTAAGCTCAAATACGAGCTACGAGCTAAGGTCTATACGACCTAACGACTTATCTCAGTACGACCTAAGCCAGGACGAGATAGCAGAAGGCAACGACTTAAGTCTAACTCGGGGACGACCTACGACTTAAGGTCATACGACTTAACAGTTTAAAAGCCAACGACCTAGGACTTAAGAGCCATTCGAGCTACGACTTATCACTTAACTCGCGAAAGACTTAGCGAAGGCAGAACACCCAGAACGACTCAGGCCTTTAACTCGTGAACGACTCAAGGAGTTAACTCGCGAACGACTCAAGGAGTTAACTCGCGAACGACTCAGGCCAGGCGACCAGAAATGCACGCGCGCGACTTAAGCCCTTAACTCGTGAACGACTCACGACTTAGGCTTAACTCGTGGACGACTCAGCGAAGGCCAGAACGACTTAAGGCCAGAAAAATCACCAAAACGCTGAAAATTGAAGTTTTTCGCCAATCCAATCCAAACCAAATGCAAGTGTTGATGCAAATACAATAGGGGATCATTCCCAACAGTCCAAGATAGATATAGGCAAGATGTGAGATCAAAAATCTCACCTTTTCACGGAATTTGATGAAGATGAAGCTTGGGGCAAAGCAAAGATCAACCACAAGCTTGAATCAATGTCTTCACTTTGAATTTGGAGTTAGATGTTGAATTTGCTAAAGAACTTGGGCTTGGAATTTTAATTTCCTATTCCCTCCACCATTTTTGCTAAAGCTTCTAAGTTGATGAAGTGATGAAGAGAAGGAAGGGGTTGGGCTGAGTTAGAAGAGGTGCAGCCCAAACCAAAAGCCCAACACAAAAAGTGACGAAAATTTCACTATCTCCAAACATATCGAAGTTTACACTCAAAAAGATCGCAAACGTCATTTTGAACTCAATGGAGGTGGTCTCGAGTCCTAATTCGACTGTTTGCAAAAAGTAGCTTTTCGAACCAAAATCCGACGAACGGCGAAATATTTAAATAAAATATTTAAATATAAAATCGATAAATATGCGGGTTGTTACACTATCAAATACATTTCTGTTGGTGGCGGAGAATTTATTATCTTAGCTTAACACCCTTCTTTGAGACGTACGAGCTCAGAGGTTATGTAGTTGATATTCACTAGTGATATACTCCCAATTTGGTAGTGTGGCATGCTGAGTGATGATCATTTGTTGATCGAAGCATGGCTTTTGTGAAAAGCGTAGCTTTGTGGGACGAGACTTCGTCGAACCTCACACCCTGGAAATGGTCGAAACAGGAAGGATGCAGCAAGGTTACAGGGGTCGCGCCCCTCAGGGTATGTGCATTTCCTTCTGGATAAAAAGTGGTATCATGGTATGGAGCCCAGATATTTAACTTATGTGGTTGTTGGAATTTGTTGGTGAATCCCGGGATAAAGGTTGGTGATGACTGTGGGATGACATACTCGTGACAGTTAGTTACCTAGTTACAGAGGTAACCCGGCCTTGTGTTGGCCGAGATCCGGTTAGGTTCTCGGGGCGTCCCTTCAGAGGCGTACCCATTCGAAAAGGAAGTTCCTTAGCCTTGACTATTTGTTGGAAATCCAAACAAAACAATACGAGCCCTTTACGATTGCAGTTGTAGAACCTACCACCTCAGGTGGTAGCTATAGTAGGCATAATATAATGGTACCTATGCTGGCTAAGATTAATATTATACTTTCAAAACGTTTTCTACACTATGCACTAATCATAATTACAAATAACTGAAATTTTTCAAAAAAATGGCTTCCAGATCTAGAATTGGAGATTAGGGTTCTTCCATTTTCTCCTTTTTTCTTTCGTTTCTTCCTAGTTTTCTTAATTTTCTCCGCTATTTTCTGTTTTCCGATCTTCACTTCTATCTCCACAAAACTGGAATCATGGGATCTCTGTGGGATGTTGAAGGTTGGGAGGAGGTGAGAAGGAAAAGGGGCAAGGCGCCAGTTTCTTCGGGTCCTGATCAGAGGATTAACCTGGGAGGTCAAAGAACGAGCAGAACAGATAGAATCTCGGGTAGGAGGGTGCTTCTGGAATATGCTGGGCGGAAAATTATTAAACAACCAAAATTTCCTAAGTAGAAAGTTCCGATGTCAGGAGGTAATCCTAAAATTATTTTCACTATTTCGGAGAATGCAAAGAAATTTTCGTATAGTGAGGCAGTGAAAGAAGGAGCGGTTGGTGATTTAGGTAACCTGGATCTGGAGTTTATAGAGCCTACGGTAGCGGATGGCAAAAGGATAGGTTCCCTTTCTTCTGAAGCGATCAAAGAAGCGGAGGGAGGTTGGGATTTATGCATTTTACTGTATGTGGTTGGGTATAAACCATGGCTCCGAACGTTTGAGGGATATGCCAATAGGGTCTGGGTAACTAAGAAGCCATTCTCTGTCCACTCTAGGAATAACGGTTTTTTCGTAGTGAGATTTGGTTTGGAGGAGGACTGTAATAAGATTTTAAAATCAGGTCCTTGGTTTATGGACCGGAACTTGATCATTATGAAGAGATTGTCCCCACATATGAGAACTGATAGAGATCTGCTTACATCTTTGCCTATGTGGGTTAGACTTCCTGGTTTAAGTTTTAAATTATGGGGCAATAAGGCCATTAGCGCTCTAACTAGTACAATAGGAGTTCCTATAAAGATGGATGTGGCCACGAAAAATAAATCTAGACTAGCCTACGCCAGAGTTTTGGTTGAGGTTAATGTTAATTATGGAATGCCTAACTTCATTGAAGGTAGGGACGAGAATGGGAGGATTTTCATTCAGGAAGTAGAATATGAAAACCCTCCTCCCATCTGCGGCAAGTGTGTGTGTTTCGGTCATGTAACTGATGAATGTCCAATGACTAAGTCTTGGGTCCCTAAAGAGACCCAAGCGGTCATCTCAGATAATCCTGGTCTAGCTGAATGTGGAATTGAGATTTCAAATATTCCCGAAAAGGAGATGAATGCTGGAGGTCCCTCTATTATTGGTAATTCTGATAACGGAGTCAATAACGATGCAGGGACGGAAGTCCCCTGTAAAGATGTAGGGACGGAAGTCCCAGAAGATATGGAAAAATCTACAGCTGTAATAGAAATTTCACCTCAGGACCAGAATTTGGGAAAAGTTGTATCCTCAGTAGAGCGGGGTGAGGGGGCAATTTCAGAAGTGTCAGAGCCAGAACATGCTACTACTACCGAAACAGGAGTCAGTGAAGATTGCTCCAATATTCCTCTGGCCAGGTCGGAGTTTCCTACTGATCAAGGAGCCAGGGAGCCATTCATTCCTGCTTCTCCAACTACCCCGGGAGCCATAGATCTGAGAACATCTCCTCCAAAATCACCATCGACTCACATATCTATTCTTAAACGCCCTCTGTCATCATTGGATCACAATTCTCTTCCAATATCCTTATCTTCTATTGATTTAGTTATTGATGACTGTATTTATAATAATGTTAACTTTAGGAGAGGTACTGATCCTTGTTTTTTATTACAGGTACAAGATAATCTGGATCAGGATATAGGAACGACTAAAGTGGCAGAGGAACAGAATATTTATGAAAATGTTGACGCAGATCAGGAGGAGATGGAGGAACGGCTTCCTCCGAAGCCTCAAGATATAGAGTTTGATAATATTCAGAAGGATAAGCTGGTCCGTAAGAATCCCAAGTGGCTTTAGATGTTAGGTATTCCTTCAGAAGACAATGGGGAGTCCTCGAGCAGTAGGTCTTTGAGGACCCGAAATAATAAGGTTTTATAATGTCAGTAGCCTGTTGGAACGTTAGAGGGTTTCACAACCCTAACAGAATGGGAGAAGTGAGAAAAGTTATTGATAAGTACAAAATTAGCTGTTTTGGTATTTTGGAAAATAAGTTGTTGTTTCCAGAGATTTTAAAGTTGGAAAAAACGCTACAAGACGGATGGAAAATAATAAGTAATATATCATGCTATTTTAAATGCAGGATTATGGTTCTTATAGACGGAAATGCTTGGGATTTCAATTTTATCAGCATGAGTGATCAACACATTACCATTGAACTGATCAATTCCTTGAAATTCAGATGTAATATGACCTTTGTCTATGCCCAAAATTTTGTTGAATTAAGGAAAAGACTATGGAAGAACCTACAGGAGGATTCTATAAATATTTATAGGCCATGGATGGTACTTGGGGATTTCAACTACATTCGTAGACCCTTAGAAAGACAGGGAGGTAATCCGGTATCTTTTGATAATTTGTTTGAATTAGATGAAATGTCTTTATATACTGGTCTTAATGAGATTAATATTAAAGGTTATGAATTTTCTTGGTGGTCGGGTCCGTGTCGAAATATATTCTCTAAAATTGACAGGGTGTTTGCAAATCTGGATTGGATTAACTTATTCCCAGATCTACCAGTTGAATTCTTACCTCCTACGGTGAGTGATCATAATGCTATTCTCGTCTTGTTTACCTCTAACCCTAGGGTTAAGAATAGTCCATTTAGATATATGAATCATTGGTCTCTATGCGATCAATACTTTCCAATGATCGAGAAACTCTGGGTTATCAATCACACTGACAGACCTTTGTTCCAAGTTATTAACATTCTCAAAAATATTAAGAGAGAACTCAAGAGATGGAGTGCTAATTCTTGTAATATCAAACAAGAGGTGGATGTTCTGAGAGAGCAATGTTCTAGACTCCAGAAACTTTTGGAAAATTCTAATGATCACAACTTAGCTTTGGAATTTCAAAATGCCAAGATTAATTTGGATTTAGCACTCAAAAAAGAATTTCTGGTTGCCAAACAAAAGGCTAAATGTGATTGGCTGATGATGGGTGATGAGGGATCTTCTTTTTTCTACGCTAAAATGTCTAACAGAAGAAGTAGAAAGCGTTTGACAAATTTAATTGTTGACGGTAAGGTGGTTTCGGAAAAGAAGTTTGTCGAAGTGGCTATTGATTTTTTCAAACAAACTTATAATCAGCCCTTGTGTGATCATTTTCCTGAAGTTATTTGAAAAATGGTTATTTCTGAATTTGGGGCTAACTTTTTAAATGAGAGTTTCTCTTTAGAAGAAATTAAATATGCCTTGTGGGATATTAACGATTCTGTTTCTCCAGGACCGGACGGTTTCAACTCGTTGTTTTTTAAGACTCATTGGAATCTTTTGAAAGATATTATTAATAAAGCTTTAAACGATATTTTTCAAAAGGGTTTAATCATTAAAGAATGGAATCACACGTTTATTCACTTGATTCCAAAAAAAGACCATTCCTCATGTATTCAAGATTTCAGACCTATTGCCTGTTGTAACACTTTATACAAGGTTTTCTCCAAAATCATGTGTAATAGACTGGGTCCTTTCTTGGATAAGTTGGTGTCCCAAAACCAGACGGCATTTATCAAAGGTAGATCAATAGGGGATAGTATTTTGTTAGCTCATGAATTAATTAGAGGTCTTGGAAGAAAGGATAACAAATACATGTGTATTAAAGTTGATTTAAAGAAAGCATATGATTCGATTAATAGAGATTTTGTTATTCATATGTTAAGAAGCTTGGGTTTTCTAAATAAATGGATTAAAATTATTGAAAACCTAATTAAGACTCCAGTTTTCTCTATCATTGTTAATGGAGAAGCGCACGGTTACTTTAAAAGTTCTAATGGTCTCAGACAAGGAGACCCGCTTTCCCCTATCCTTTTTACCCTGGTTATGGAATACTTTACGCTACTAATGGAGGAAAAAGTTAGGGGTGGTCTGATCTCACCAGTAACAGACTTTGGTAACAAATTGACTCATCTGATTTACGCTGACGACATCATTCTTTTTACTAAAGCCAATGTGCAAACTACGACTGCTATTAACGAAGTTTTTAAAACCTTGAAAAGGGTTACTGGTTTGGAGTTAAGTGTTGAGAAATCTAACATCCTTTTTGGGCAAGGGGTGGAATGCCGCACAGACATCTGTTCGATCCTCAACATTCAACAATCAACCCTTCCTATAAGGTATTTGGGTATTCCTCTGTCTAGTGCTAATTTGAGGGATAAGGATTGTTCTCCTTTAATAGAGAAGATTAAAGTTAGGATTGGCAGATGGGAAACAAAAATATTCAGCTTAGCAGGGAGACTGGAACTTATAAAATCTACCATTTATCCTATAATACAATTTTGGATGCAATGTTTCTGTCTTCCAGTTGCTACTGTTCGAAAGATTAAACATTTGATTTTAAATTTTCTTTGGAAAAGTCGCAGTAGTAAGATCCCTTGGGAGGTCTTATGTAGACAAAAAGAAGAAGGAGGTATGGGATTGAGAAACTTAGAAGAGATGAATAGAGCAATATATATCAAATTGATTTGGAAAATTATCAACTTAGAAGGTATTTGGGCGGTATTTATGCATGGTAAATATATAGGGCTTAAAAGTTTCTGGGATACTAACCAGCGTTCGGATGACTCCGGAGTGTGGAAATTCATTTTGAAGAATAGACACGAAGCTTTGAATTGCCTTTCCCTTAACATTGTAGACGGCAAAACTACTTCGTTATGGTATGATCCATGGTTAAATGGGAGTTCTATTATGGAACGCATTGGTAGGGATACTGCTTTTAGAACAGGTACAGAAAATTTGACGCTCAGTAGGATTTTTAGAAATGGTGAGTGGAAGTGGGACTTGTATAGCTTTTTATTTCAAATTCAGACAGAAATTGAAGATGTCAAGATTCACAATAACAAGGAGAGGGATTTCTGGTCCTGGAAGTGCTCTAAGGACGGGCAATATCAGTTTAAAAAAGTTTGGAATTCAGTACGAACCAGGTCTGATACTAAGTTTTGGGCACTATGGTCTGGAACAAAATTCATGTTCCTAAAATGGCGGTATGCCTTTTTAAAGCCATAAATGATTTTCTCTTGACTAAAGAAAGATTAATTCAGAAGCAGATAGTGGTGGATCAGAAATGTGTGTTCTGTAATAGTCACATTGAAAATATAGACCATCTATTTTTTCAATGCGATTTTACAGAAAAGATTTGGCTTTGGAGTTGTAAAAAGTTTTTCGTTAAGCCGAAGAGTCTATTTTATTTCATTTTGAAGGAGGATTTACTGAAAATAGTTTCTATCTCTAGCTCACAAAATTTCAACTTGGATTTGTTTCAACTTTCACTTTCAGTTTGCGTCTGGCATATTTGGAAAGAAAGAAATGAAAGGATTTTCCAGAAACGTTTTACTGATGGGTCGAAGATTTGTTTTAAAAAAATTTAGACTATGAATATCGGAATGGCAAAATCAAAATATTTCAAGAACATCACTGGCATGAATATAGATATAGCTTTGAAATGGGGATTTACCTCCCAACGCTGAATTGGGGATACAATCAAAATTTCTGTTTCCTCTGCCACATTCCTGTTCCTATGTCTTCTGGCTTCAGATTTCGAGTACCTGTTTTAATTTACAATTATTTTTCTTTCCCTCTCTCTAAATTACATTATAATTTTCTTTCATCTATAACTATTTAGTAGCTTTTAAGTATATAGATCTGCAGGTTGCTCAAAGTGACTGTGGTTTCGTCCTGGATAACAAGACATTGATTTAATACGAGGATAGATTAGAAGATTCAAAGGAATCAACTCTACTGAGGACAAAAGAAGCTGTATTTTTTGGGTTATCAAAGACTTATCTTGCTTAGTGATGTCTTGAGGAAGTGTTGCTGTTCCTTTTGTCTTGCAAAAATCTCAGATCTGTGTTGAAACTCAGATCTGAACTCGAGCATAAGTGAATGTTGAAGGTTGTTAAGAATTTTTCAGTATCCCTGTCCTGGACTTAAAAACTTCGTTAGTCTGAAGTTCAAGGAACTAAGTAGAATAAAAATTCAGATAGTATACTTACTTATTGGTTTCTGGATGGATTGTAGACCGTCGTTCAGCTGTTTCTTTTAGAGAGGTTGCTGCGGTTACGTCTCTTCGAAAGTAAATGGAGGAGGTTGCTCCTTGATGGCAGCCATTTCTGTTTCTTTTTAGGTTGTTTTGGAAAGAGTTGAGTTATGAAGCTAACGAAGGTGTCGTCTTGCCTTTTTCTTCTACGAGAAGAGTTTGGAACAATCTGGAGGCTTCCAGTCTTTGGGTCTGCTAATGGGTTTTGGGCTGTATAAGTATGGGCCTATCTAGTATTGTATTGTATTTGTGTTTTCTTTGTCTTTGGGCCTGCTAATGGCTTTTGTTCTTTTGTTTTGTTGGACCTGGTTTATATTTTTAATAGAAAAGTTTGAGCCCTTTTAAAAAAAAATATCGAAAGGATTTTCGCGTATCAAGCATGTTTGACTGCTATAAGGAGAAATCTCCCTCAAGTGTGCGATTGCATTGTGTGTGTGCCGGAAGGCCTTATAGTAGTTTCATTTTCCAAAAAGCATAGCGGATTTCTTTCTATTTCTTGTTTTGTGCAAATAAACTGTTTTCGTTTGCTCACACCAGTCTCATGACCGACCCGGAGTTTATTATTCCCTTTCCTAAACTATGGGTGCCCATAATTTTCCACACGGGCAACCTAGAGTCAGATTATCCGTGCTCTGGAGCTAGTTCTGATAGTAGATGTATATTCGACAATCTTTAAAGTCTTTGGATCTAGAAGGCTTTGGGTTAATTGGATTTGCTTAGCTCAGCATGATGGGGGTTCGAGCTATCTTTGGTTTGGAGCTTTGGAGCTTTGGATATGTAGATGCAGTTGTGGAGCTCTTTTGGAAGACCAAGTTGGTGTTGTATTCTATTGTTGGTGTTATCTTTCCACTGTCGATGGTTGCAAGGCTAGACCGTCATCTCGTTATCTTATTCTGTTGTGGTGTTGTATTATATATTGGCTCTGATGTTGGGCATTTGTTGTATCATTGTTGTATCAATGTTGTATCCATTTGGTATATCAATGATAGTTATTCATTTCTGTTTCCGCTGTGTTGTTATCGCTTAATGTTGTTATAAGCTCCGGCGAATCGGACTTCGACGTTTGAATCTGCAGCATTCGAATACGAGTGAGGTATTTGATGTCGATTTTCGAGCGCCGGATCGGGGTCGTCACAATTTGTTTGGAAAAAAAAACCGGGGTTGGTTAAAAATTTTAAAAAAGTGTGATTTTGAATATTGAGATTTCAAAATGATCGGGATTAAATGTCGGGTGTTTGAATTCTAGAATCCTTATTTAAATAATTTGGAGATTATCGGGAAATAAGTTATAAACTAGTAAATTGAAAATGATTCTAAACAAGGACAGTATGGAAATTGGATTTCAGAATTAAATTTTAACTTGAGTGAAGTTAAGATGGAGAAAACTAAACTTAAGCAAAGCAAATTGAAATAAATAAAATGAATTGAATTTGACTCATGAAAGTTAAATAGATTAAATTGGTAAAATTTGAATTTAACTTAAGCAAAGTAAATGAAATCAATAAATGAAGTGGTTATAATAAATAGGATTTTAACTTAAGTGAGTTAAATTAAATTGAACGAATTGAAAATTAACTTAAGCTAAGTCGAATAAAAATTGGGTTGAATTTGGATCGAATTGAAATAAAATTGAATTGAGTTATAGAGGATTTTAAATGGAATAAATAAACTTCAATGGCATATAAAAATTGAAATGAATTGAATAAAAATATATTTAGGCTATAAAATAAATGTATAGTCTTGAGTTAGAAATAAAATAGGAATATACTCGAGTATTGAATTAATGGAAATATGAAAATAATAGTTGTGTGACTTATAAAATTGAAAATTGGAATAAATAAAGCCAAAATAAAATGATTTTGACATTTTGGAAACGAAATAAAAATCAAACTTGAATTATAAAATAAATTTTAACTCGAGTAAATTTATTGAAGTGGTTTTTGAAATAGAAATCAGATATTGAATTATAAAGCGGAAATGAACTAATTAGATAATTAATTAGTTACTTGGATATAAAATGGATATTGACTGGGTTGAATAAATCTGGATTGTGAGTTAAAAATAGAATTTGAAAATGAAACTTGAGTTATGAATAAATTTCAACTTAGATTGTAAGTGGATTAAGTACAATTGGAAAATGTGTCGAATAAAATGGAATTGAATGGAAATAGAAATGGGTTGAGTTGCAAATAAATTCAATTTGAATATGAATGAATTAAATATGGCCTTGGATATTATTATAATGTATTGAGTTCGAAATCAAAATTGAAGTGGATTGGATGAATGAACTAATTAAATTAATTAGTAAATGGAATGAAATTTGATTGAATAAAGAATCAAATCAGTAATTTGAATTGGAAATGGTTTACAAGAAAAATAAACTTAAGTTATGGAGTTGAAATAATTTGAAGTAAATAAATTAACTTAAGTAAATATTTTAAAGGAAGCTTGGATTAAATTAATTGGTGGAATGGTTATTTAATATAAAGACATGGAATGTTTTCGAGCTAAATTAAATGGATTTGAGTATAGAAAAAGTGAATTTGAATGGAACGCAAAATGAATTGATCGAGAATCAATTAGAAGTGAAAGAGAATTAAATATAAAGTGAATTGGAATCGATTTAAAATAGTTATAAACTAAAGTGGATATTTTATTAAGCGAATATCGTCGAATTTGCATAGAAAAAAAATTGATCGTTTGACATAAACAAAAACAAATTAAAATTCTACGAATGAATGGAAAGTAAATAAATTTATTTTTAATCTATTTGGAATGAATATAAATTTATTTAGTATAAATGTGAATTAAATGTAAGCAAAATGGGTTGAAATCATTTCAGATTGAATGAAATAGTATATGGATTGATTGAAAGCAATTAAATTAGTATGCGAACCTTGTAAATTGCTTATGATATATGTTTAGCATGCTTGTTTATGAAACTTATGTGTTTACACTAGTTAAGTAAATGAAATATCATGGAATTTCATATATTTGATACTTACGTGTTTAAATTGAGTAAGTACAGGTACCCGGAGCTGTTTTGCTTGACTTTGATTGCGCGAATGGCCAAATAAAATAGCTGCTTGCTTAAAAATGCTAAAATAAGGTACGTTTTTGGATTAAATACTACGGGATTATAAAATATTGTTATATATTTTGTTTTCCGACCATGTGGGTCGATGTATATATATTTATCTCTCTTGTAATATTGCAAAAGCTCCTTCGTACAAGGGAGACTCTGTTAAAAAATTTCTGAAATTTAGGTTGTTAGAAAAATTTTGAAATTTTTTGGAAAATTTTTGTTAAAGACCATTTTAATTTCGAATTGTAATCGGAATAAAGGATTCTGGAATTAAAATTACTAGCTAATTGTTTTTGTTGGGACCAAAAGATTAGAAAGTGGAATATCGAGTTTTCACTAAGTTGGTTTTTGGATAAATTAATGGGTTTGGACCATTCTTCTGCCTTAGCAATTTCGGGGACGAAATTCTTTTAAGGGGGAGGAATGTAACGACCCGGATTTTTGATGTTTGATTTGGAATATTTAAATGGTTTTAAATATTGAATTTGAATTATAGATTGACTTTGAATATGAAAATTTGGGTTTAATTTATAAAATAAATTCAGAATTTAAATATAGTTATTTATTGGATAAGTTAATTTTTGAATTTTTATAATTTAATATTGGTTAAATTATTGTATCTTGAGTTTTGATGTAACATCCCATCTTTTTGTACGCTTAAGTAGACACTCATGTCGACTTAAACCATACAGAAGGGCGGATTGCTATGGGGTAAATAAGAAAAAGTGGAGAAATAAAAGAAACAAAAATAGAATCTTGCAACAGAACGATAAAATATAATAATCAAATAACAGTTCATGAAGCTGTTTTACAAAACATTGGATTATACTTATACAATACATATCAGAGTTACACATACCAGAGAATGATAATTAATGCAGCGGAATACAACGGTGTAGTGGAATATAATAAATAGTAGTAAAAAAATCTTCATCTTCGTCCTCCAGAAATAGGGCTTTCAAATCCTGAAATGCTCAGGCTGACCTGAGCGAATTGAAAAGACAAAACACTCGAGTCAGAACTAAAAGATCTTATGTAAGTTAAACCAACCGAATAAATATGAGTGTAAACGGCGTCAGAGATGTTTACGGGGTTTGACATCTCCTATCCAGTGTCTAACGTGAGTGCAGTAACTTATGAAATGTTCAGGATTCACATCTCTTAAGGATCCGTTAAACTATTTACTATGTAGTAATATACGCTATTATAATAATGTCTAATAGTAAAATAAACATACTTTTAAATCGCGTCAAGGGGTTACCCATATAGCCCTTAACACGTAATAGTCCCAGTAGTCTATCCAGTATTAGCGTACTCCCAAATATACGGGCTACCCTCGATACTCCACAGGCTACGGGAGAAATCACAACTCGTAGTAAAGCTCGATATGGTAGGTGACACGGCACAACTAAGCAATGCCAGGGTAGATATAACAATTACGCATCCGGACTGTTGGTGACGCATAGCAGCCACTACCGCCCACCTTGAACAACACTCCCAAATCAAGGGTGCGCACCAATCAATCACAAGTAATAGGATGGTATCGAAGAAGTGTGTCCGATCAGAGGTGTTACCTCATTGGTCCGTCAATCGCTTATGTTTTAGCCACCTTATGCCAACTCATGGGAGTTGGGTCCACGTATATACCTTAGGATCGTCGCCACCATCCTACTTCATTCTGGAAACTCCACCGCGTACACAGTTGTCAAAGTGGTTTTCGGTATCGACAGAGAGCATGTCCATATCCGATCCCGGTTTCTTTAACAACCAATCGTTATTATAATACGTGGTTATAAAATGTAAAACAATTATATTTCAAATCAAAATACTTTATTAAACCATTTAAAACAAAATCATTATTCCTTTTAAGTCAATTATTCAATTCCCAAAATTTTAGTCTTTTCTGGGTTCATTTATTCACTTAAAAACATTAAAACATTAAAATTCCAGCTTTCACAGCATTTTAAAAGTGCTGCGGTAAGTTATTTTTGAAAACAATTCAATTCAGCAAAGACAACATTTACAAACTACTGTAATAGTTCAGTTTTAAAGGAAAAATAGTTCGATTCAGAAAAGACAGCATTTACAGAACTGCTGTAATAGTTCAGGGTTCAAATTAAAGGTTTTAATTCAATTCAGCAAAGACAGCATTTTAAAACTGCTGTAAAAGTTCAGTTATATACAAAAATCATATTTCAGCCTACTACAGCACTTAGCAAGTGCTACAATAGCACCTTCATTAGTTTCAGTCTTAAATTTAGTTCCTGCCACTACAGCACTTACCAAGTGTTGTCATAGCCTTAGTTCATTTTAGTCTTTTAGTTCATTTATGCAACCACAGCACTTACCAAGTGCTACAGATTCTACTTAGTTCAGAATTAGTTCATTTCCAGAAATGATATCATTTCTGAAGTGCTATAAATTGAATTTCCAAGTTTCAAATACAATTCCAGCCATAAATAAACTTCAATTTAAATCATTTAAACTTATAAAAATCATATTTTCCCACATTAAAAATGTTCATTTAAATCCTTTAACTTATGATTTTTATGAAGGAAAATTTTACAAATAAAAATCAAATTTTTCCAAAGTTCACTTATTAAATTCAAGTGTGTCAATTCCCATTTTTCATTTTTAACAATTTATTTCAACACTTAAATTTAAATCTCCATTTTCACCATTTAAAACTAAATTTTCATTTTTAATTTAATTAACTTAAATTTCCATAAAAAAATCAAATCAAAATTTCCAAATTAAGTTACACTTAAAATCACAATTTCTATCCATTTATTTTACATTTATCACATAGAAAAATCATTTCCACTTTAATAAACCATTTTAAAATTCAATTTAAATCAATTTATCATATTTTTACATTTTAAAAATTCTTAAAATTTCCAGAAAAATATATAAATTAACCACGGCTTTGTATAATATTTTCTAGCCTAAGTCAAGTGATACGGATAATATATCATTTCAATCCATAGTTTACCAAGAAAATTCGGGTTTTATCATTTCAAACCCGCAATCCCGAATAAAATAACTCCATAACGAACTTGCAGATTATAATGATATAAAATAAAACATCCATTCATCCAATATCAATCATCAAGCATTTATCACAATCATCATCCAATTAAATCAATAACATCAAAATAGAACATATAATAAATAACAGGAATTTACTAGTAGTTTGTATTCAATAACAAATTAAATAACTATTTAACTGGCAGTTTATATGCAATAATAAATTAAATAACTATTTAATTCAATAAATTCAATCTAACTGAGATGATGATTAAAAAATGCCAAACAGTCATAAATAAATTTCAAATCACATCATATATCAATTTAACAAACATAAGAAATATTTGGAAGTTGTGAGTGGGTTAAAACACTCACCTTTTCGAATTTAAATTTAATTTAAATCCAATTTAAACCCAAAATTCAAACAGTCTCAGAATCCATCCAAACTAGCATCAAAATATCCGCAATTCCAATACGAACCTAGCGGAGAAAACCGCGCGTAAATCGGACCTCGTATGTGAAAGTTATTGCGATTAGAACAAGTTTGAATTGAAATAATATATATATATATATATAAACAAAAGAGTATACCAAAGCAAGGACACGTCAATGTCTCTATGTTTCACGCGCACAGAACCATCACGTTCGAACCCGAGAAAATAGAGCAGCTCTTCCACTTTGACCGGCCGTTGACCGAATATAACGCCACCTACGCTGCCTTTCACCCCAAACCGAGCATGTAACAACCCGCATATTTATCAATTTTATATTTAAAGCTTTTATTTAAGTATTTTATCGTTAGTCGGATGTTAGTCCGAAAAGCTACTTTTTGCATACGGCCAAATTAGGACTCGAGACCACCTCCATTGAGTTCAAAATGACGTTTGCGATCTTTTTAAGTGTAAACTTCGATATGTTTGGAGATAGTGAAATTTTCGTCACTTTTCCCGCTTGTGACTTTGGTTGGGACTGCACCTTCTTAATTCAGCCTAACCCTCTTCCTCACTTGATCAAACACTTTAAGCTTTGTCAAAAATGGTGGTGGGAAAGAGAAATTAAAACTCCAAACTCAAATTCTATTTCAAATCCGAGATTCAACTCCAAATTCAAGTAGAAGATAGTAGATTCAACCTTGTGGTTGTTTCTTGCATTGATTTCAAGCTCCATCTTCATCAAATTCGTGAAAAGGTGAGATTTTTATCTCACACTCTCGTCTATATCTATTTTGGACTGTTGGGAATGGTTCCCTATCATTTTAACATGCACATTTGCATTTGGTTTGGATTGGATTGGCGAAAAACCAAAAATTTTAGTGTTTTTGGTGAAAAACTGCACTTAGGTCGTTCTGCCTTCGCTAAGTCGTTCGCGAGTTAAGCCTAAGTCGTAGGTCATTCGCGTTGAAAAGTCACACGGAGCATAAGTCCTACCAGGCCTTAAGTCGTTCTGGGAGTGCTAAGTCGTTCGCGAGTTAAGTGCTAAGTCGTGTGCGAGTTAAGAGTTAAGTCGTTCCAGGCCTTAAGTCGTTCTGGGTGTGCTAAGTCGTTCGCGAGTTAAGTGCTAAGTCGTTCGCGAGTTAAGTGCTAAGTCGTGCACGAGTTAAGAGTTAAGTCGTTCCAGGCCTTAAGTCGTTCTGGGTTTGCTAAGTCGTTCGTGAGTTAAGTGCTAAGTCGTGCGCGAGTTAAGAGTTAAGTCGTTGCCTTCTGCTACCTCGTCCTGGCTTAGGTCGTACTGGGATAAGTCGTTAGGTCGTACTGGGATAAGTCATTAGGTCGTATAGACCTTAGCTCGTAGCTCGTATTTGAGCTTAAGTCGTTAAGTCGTACCGACTTTAAGTCGTTGGGTCGTGAACCCTCTTAAGTCGTTAAGTCGTATCGACTTTAAGTCGTTGGGTCGTGAACCCTCTTAAGTCGTTAAGTCGTAACGACTTTAGGTCGTTGGGTCGTATACCCTTTTAAGTCGTAAGTCGTTCGCCAGTTAAGCCTTAAGTCATAAGTCGTTCGCGAGTTAAGTCTTAAGTCGTAAGTCGTTCGCGAGTTAACCCTTAGGCCGTTAGACCTCGTTTTGCTTTAGGTCGTAGGCCGCTTGTCTTCACCTAGGTCGTACCGTTTTGATGGGGCGCTGCCCCGCACCCCGCCGGGGGCGCTACCCCCTGGACCCCCGCGACCTGACCAGGCAGGTCGAACCCCGTACCCCTCTTCGTAGGGGATCTTATCTGAAAAAACATTCAACAGAAATTCCTACTTTGATGGTTTTGCGATTGATTTCTTTGGACTTTACTCACGTCTTCGAACGTGAATTTATGTGATTCGATTTGTTTCAACAATCGTTTTGTGACTTGTCACTCTAAAGATATGAAGGTTTCAATATTAGTAGTAAATATCAAAGCTCTTTCATCAAAACGATTTCAACTCTATTTTTATTACAAAGCTCTTTTTCCTAAACCGTTTTCCAATCTACTAGTATATACAAGCCTTTACTTCACTCAGATGAGAAATCGACTTAAACGACTTAGTAAAACGAGTGGTATGAAACGCTTGCGTTCACTTCGTCGGTTAGCTCTTGGACTTGTTCGATTGAACCCTTTTGTGACAATTTCCTAGTGAAGATTTACAGCTTGTTCGTAAATATTTAAGTTAAGCAAGTGGTTATGGGACATGAAGCTAAACTCATATATTTACTAGCTTGGTGTGATTGACACTTCCTGTTGATCATGACGATCATTCTTATGATTTAGACTAGCAATTGTGCGATGTCTCTTTGTTTGCCAGGTTAGACTAGTCCTCATTGGTGTGATTCCGACTCACACATATCTATTTGCCTGCGAGGTTAGTCTAGACACCACTTATGTGATTCCACTCACACATACCTTTTTGTTTGCGAGGTTAGACTAGACACCACTTGTGTGATTCCACTCACACATACCTTTTTGCTTTTTGGTTAGTCTAGACCTCAATCTGTGTGATTCCGACTCACACATATGGGGTAGCTCCCCATGGTCTTCGGACCATCATGTGATAGGCCTCTTTCTCTATTTATGATTTCTGGATTTCTTGCTTTAATTTCTGGATTTTTTTATGTCATTGACTTGTTATGAGTACAAGTTTAGGGTATGATGCCCTCTTTGGATCTTTGAGAAGATTCTTGTGATATTGATCATTTCTCATCGGTTGATCTTTTGTTGATCATCATTTGCATACTTATAGTAGTATGTCAGTATGGATATTTTATGTTTATGCCATATCTTTTATTTTATATCATGTCATCTGATATTTATAGCTAGACTGATCCGTTTATTATTTTCTTAAATAATACTTGGGTCAGACCGAGATGATACAGGTGCTTCTGCTTGACTTCCTCCCGGGATTTTCTACTCTGACTTTTGGCTAACTATTTAGTTTAGCAGTTTTTTTGTTGTATACACTTGAGATATGGGCTCATAGTTGTATTCTTTTGGTATAGCACGTGTTGCTATTCTTTTGTATTATTGTGGATCTTTTTGACCACTACTATGATGTACACTTTCATGTGTTAGTTATATATTCATATCTTCTTCCGCCTTTGTGATATGGATGTCTGTGTCTGATTTGTGTTATGTTTATTTCTATGTTTGTTTCCGAAGATTATTTTATAGCCACCGTGTGATAAGCAATTACATGGATGGTCGCTCCTTAACAGCCTTATTCTCCGTGCTAGTTTACAGCACTGCATCGTAGTGTTATTGGCTAGCGTGGGTATTGAGGTGGGGCGTTATAGAGCACCTTCCCGAGACCACCAACCCAGGCCGCACCTACGGCAGCGATTTCACCAACTCCGGTCGAACTCTGAGGCGCCGCCGCCACCTAGGGTGAGAAACCTTAATTGAATTTTCACGTGAATTACAACCGTCAACTTCACCTACGAACAACTCAGATCCAACCCCCTCAGTCCACTCTACAATACCCAGAAATAGATTCGAAGATCGGACGATTTTGGTCACGGCGTGATGAACGGCCATGGATAGATCATCGATTTTCGGCCACACCGAAACCCAGATTGAAAAACGGACAGCAGAATTGACATGCGCTCTTCGAGCGCTTCAAATCCTTATAAAATTTGATATTATTTGAGGAGATTGAATTTTCAAATTTGATTTTTGAATTGCAATTTGATCTAGAATTGTATGCCATTGAAAAGAGGCAGTGAAGAGGAAGAGGAATTGTGCCTATAGACAATTTACAATGAGGAACAATTAGGGTTTATAACAGGGTATTTATAGACAAAGCCGAAGTTAGAATAGGTGGACCCAATAGATAAACGCGTTGAACGATAAAATGGCCCAAAAGCCCATTCTGATAAATATTTTAAAATCAATGGAACAGGTTCAGGTCCTAATTCCATCGTATGAAGAAGTTATGCTCAAATCACGTCATTTCAAATTGATTTCAATTGATTTCACTTAAATTGATTTCAAGGCGTTACAGGTTCGTACGATCAAACGACAAGTCTGATCGCTATGAAACTTGAAATCTTACAATAGTTCACCGTTACGGATCCAATGAAACAGGTTTCGTCGAAATCTGAGTCAGTGGCCAAAATGGCTATTTTCCAGTTAATTAAACAAATTAATATTAAATAATCACTATTTAAATCCAAATCCTATAATTTATAAATTTTATCATCTTGGATTACTTTAGTAATTTAAAATCCTTTATAACCAATTCCCATATCAATTTAAGGTTAATTATTTCACCAATTATAGTATTAAATTCATAAATTATCGATTGAAATTCCAATGGAATCCATTTATTTGATTTCTAAGTCTTGTTATTCATTCGATTATCACATTATCATCTTAGGTACCATTTACATTGGTATATATCCTAATACATTAACATTTTCCCATTTTATCTTTATTTCATTTGCATAATATTTAATTTCAATTGCTACAATAATTACACTTATTATAAATTGGATTTCAATAGATTGATTTGTTTCAATTCAAATCTTTTTATTAAGTTCATTTCTACTCTATAACTTAGTTACCTTGTTTTTCCCTTCATTACCTTAATATACTCCAATTTAACAACTACTAAACATTGTATTACATTTCACATAAATGTAACCTTTATTTACACTTACTAAAATTTATTTCAAATTCCAATGTTATAATTTTTACTAAACATTGATTATGTTACATTACCAAACAATTTACACTATTTCATTAATTAATTCAATATTTACGTTTTATTTATTATATTTGATTTATAGCCTAGTATAACACTTACATTAATTCCGTTAATTTTAACATCATTCAAATAGTTAATATTTAGCTGAGATTAACTTTATTACTCCTCATTTAAGTTATTATTTCATTGGTTAATTCAATACTTACTTATTTTCAATTTTATGACAAAGTGCAACAATTTACACTATTTCATTATTGGGATTTTACTCCAATTGTCAAAAATAAATTTTAATTACCAATGCTACATTCATTTCTAACATTTGCCTCATTATAAGTTATAAAGTTTTTATTTTCCTCTAAATTTAGTTACAAAAATCTTATTTAATTATCCAATTTAATTATCGAAATTTACGGGTCGTTACACTCTCCTCCACTCAAACTTTTCATCCCCGTAAAGGAAAAGAAGGGAAAAGAGGAACTTATAAATCAATATATATTATTCAAAACATTATATTCATAACAATAAATTTACAGAATAGGATAATTTAAATAAAATATATAGATTTATAAACAATTAATTCTTTTTATATTCAAATTAATAAAGTTTGGAAAACATTTTTCAAATTTTTCTAAGTCCAAAATTTACGGAAAATTTTGGCAGAGTGTCCTTTGTACGGAGAGGCTCGAAAAAAAATATAATATCAAATATAACAATATACAACATATATTTTCCAAAATAATATATCCCAACACGGGAAAAAGAATATAAGAATGCTATAAAACCGTAATCCGAGAACGTACCTATTTGTCGGGCAAACAAGCTTAATTATGAACCCAAAAGCAGTAGCAATTGCTTCCATAACCTGTATTTCACTTATATAATCCAAAAGGTTTAATAATTATATAAAATGAAATAGTTAAGGTTGTTTCAACCATTAACAAACAACTAATATAAACAATAATCACTTGCAACCAATAGCATACACATTATATGCAATTCAACCATTCAAGCAAAACAAAACAATTGGTTGGTTCGGGTTAAGACACTTTATATCACATAGTATGACTAATAACTATGAAGTATTCCATTTACTCAACAGTCTTAGGTAAAACTCAATATATTATTCATACATCTAAGCAATTAAAAGTATCTTTTACCCAACAACTCATAAACCAAACAAACAACAATACCAAACAATAGATCAAGTTCATTCTTATTAATTTCATTTCATACATTTGTTGTTTGATTTCCTTTTTCTTTCATATAATGATTTATCCTTTTTAATTTACATTTAACTTCTTACAATTTTTCATTTATTCGTATCAAGTAAATTTTCTTTTTATTGTACTTCATTCATTTATTCACTACTTAATTTCATTTATTTATAGTATTCGTTTTTCCACTTATTTTTAGTATAAATAACTTCAACATTTACTTAAGTTTATTATCGTTTCTTTATGACTTTTCTATAATATTTTATTAGTGGCCTTTCAGTCATAACTTAAGTTTATAACAATTTTAACATTGAATTCTTATTTGTTAAAGAATTTCATTGAATACTTTCATTACTTCAAGCTTTATTACTTGTATAATATCCATTACATTTTCTTTTAACATTTTAACTTTTTATAGTTGGTAAGTCATATATATGTTAAAGAATTCCATTGAAAATCATACAAGTTTATCTCATTTCTTTTAATTTTAAATTTGATGTTCAATAATTATATCTTTTGCTTTGTAAGTTACGAATTTCAACTTTCTTTTTAATTCCATTTATAACTTAGCATTAAATCTCTTATTCCTTTAGAGGTTTCAATTTGTTAGTTGAATTTCATTTCCTTACACTAATAGAAACTATTAATTAACGGAAACTTAAGAACTAAATACCGGGTCAAATTTCAAATCATTTTTAAAATAATAGATAAATGTATATACTTGCAACTTATATATCCAATTATATTTAAGGCAATTTGAATTTTTTATTTTTTTATCAAAATAAATCTGCAGTAAAACTACTACAAGGGCCTTCGCACTTCGAAACTCGAAAATGAATGTCGATGATGCGTGCACTCATCACCGAAATTATTTTCCAACGACAAAGAGGGGAGTACAGAATTTATTTCTTTCCAAATTTCTTTAAAAATAATTCTTTCAAATCTTATTGGAATATTTATAACAAAAAATACTTCTAAATAATATTATTATATTCCAAAATCCTTTGAAAGAGATTTTCAAAAATCCCGGAACTTAGGTCCTAAATTTCCAATTTCATTTATTTTATTTTCAAATCCTACTTTATTAATATTTATAGATTACACTACCTAACAACCAATATATTATAACCAAATATAACCTTAATAAAATTTTATTTTATATATAGAAAATATAATAGGAAAAATTATTTCATTCACCTATATTCAAAACAAATATTGTGTCGGTCTGTTCTATTAAGTGTTTAGAAATCCCTATTGATGTCATAGCGTCCCATGCATCAAACAGAATTTATAAATACAAAACGGAACAAATTAACACAATATAAAACCTTTTTAATACACTAACAAATACGCTCTCTCATATATATACACTCAGCAACTCATCATAGGGTATTACTACCCTATTAATAAAGAGTCTGACCCTACAACACTAAGGTTTATCGCTAAACCAAAGCTCTGATACCAAATGTAACATCCCACCTTTTTGTACGCTTAAGCAGACACTCATGTCGACTTAAACCATATAGAAGGGCGGATTGTTAGGGGTAAATAAGAAAAAGTGGAGAAATAAAAGAAACAAAAATAGAATCTTGCAACGGAACGATAAAATATAACAATCAAATAATAGTTCATGAAGCTGTTTTACAAAACATTTGATTATACTTATACAATACATATCAGAGTTACACATACCAGAGAATGATAATTAATGCAGCGGAATACAACGGTGTAGTGGAATATAATAAATAGTAGTAATAAAATCTTCGTCTTTGTCCTCTAGAAATAGGGCCTTCAAATCCTGAAATGCTCAGGCTGACCCGAGCGAATTGAAAAGAAAAAACACTCGAGTCAGAACTAAAAGATCTTATGTAATTTAAATCAACCGAATAAATATGAGTGTAAACGGCGTCAGAGATGTTTACGGGGTTTGACATCTCCTATCCAGTGTCCAAGTGAGTGTAGTAACTTAAGAAATGTTCGGGATTCACATCTCTTAAGGATCCGTTAAACTATTTACTATGTAGTAATATACGCTATTATAATAATGTCTAATAGTAAAATAAACATACTTTTAAATCGCGTCAAGGGGTTACCCATATAGCCCTTAACACGTAATAGTCCCAGTACTCTATCCAGTATTAACGTACTCCCAAAAATGGGGGCTACCCTCGATACTCCACAGGCTACAGGAGAAATCAGAACTCATAGTAAAGCTCGATATGGTAGGTGACACGACACAACTAGGCAATGCTAGGGTAGATATACCAATTACGCATCCGAACTGGTGGTGACGCATAGCAGCCACTACCGCCCACCTCGAACAACACTCCCAAATCAAAGGTGCGCTCCAAATCAACCACAAGTAATAGGATGTTATCGAAGAAGTGTGTCCGATTAGAGGTGCTACCTCATTGGTCCGTTAATCGCTCCTGTTTTAGCCACCTTATGCCAACTCAGGGGAGTTGGGTCCACGTATATACCTTAGGACTGTCGCCACCATCCTACTTCATTTTGGAAACTCCACCGCGTACACAGTTGTCAAAGTGGTTTTGCTATCGACAGAGAGTATGTCCATATCCGGTCCCGGTCTCTTTAACAACCAGTCGTTATTATAACCCGTGGTTATAAAATTTTAAAAAGTTATATTTCAAATCAAAATACTTTATTAAACCATTTAAAACAAAATCATTATTCCTTTTAAGTAAAATATTCAATTCCCAAAATTTTAGCCTTTTCTGAGTTCATTTATTCACTTAAAAACATTAAAACATTAAAATACTAGCTTTCACAACATTTAAAAAGTGCTGTGGTAAGTTATTTTTGAAAACAATTCAATTCAGCATATAGCATTTATAACCTGCTGTAATAGTTCAGTTTTAAAGGAAAAATAGTTCAATTCAGAGAAGACAGGAATTACAGAACTGCTGTAATAGTTCAAGGTTCAAATTAAAGGTTTTAATTCAATTCAGCAAAGACATCGTGTTAAAACTGCTGTAAAAGTTCAGTTATATACAAAAATCATATTTCAGCATACTGCAGCACTTAACAAGTGCTACAATAGCCCCTTCATTAGTTTCAGTTTTAAATTTAGTTCCTACCACTAGAGCACTTACCAAGTGCTGTCATAGCCTTAGTTCATTTTAGTCTTTTAGTTCATTTATGCAACCACAACACTTACCAAGTGCTGCAGATTCTACTTAGTTCAGAATTAGTTCATTTCCAAACATGATAGCATTTCTGAAGTGCTATAAATTGAATTTCCAAGTTTTAAATACAATTCCAGCCATAAATAAACTTCAATTTAAATCATTTAAACTTATAAAAATCATATTTTCCCACATTAAAAATGTTCATTTAAATCCTTTAACTTATGAATTTTATAAAGGAAAATTTTACAAATAAAAATCAAATTTTTCCAAAGTTCACTTATTAAATTCAAGTGTGTCAATTCCCATTTTTCATTTTAACAATTTATTTCAACACTTAAATTTAAATCTCCATTTTCACCATTTAAAACTAAAATTTCATTTTTATTTTAATTAACTTAAATTTCCATAAAAAAATTAAATCAAAATTTCCAAATTAAGTTACACTTAAAATCACAATTTCTATCCATTTATTTTACATTTATCACATAGAAAAATCATTTCCACTTTAATAAACCATTTTAAAATTCAATTTAAATCAATTTATCATATTTTTACATTTTAAAAATACATACAATTTCCAGATAAATATATAAAATAACCACGGGTTTGTATAATATTTTCTAGCCTAGGTCAAGTGATACGGATAATATATCATTTCAATCCGTAGTTCACCAAGAAAATCCGGGTTTTATCATTTAAAACCCGCAATCCCGAATAAAATAACTCCATAACGAACTTGCAGATTATAATGATATAAAATAAAACATCCATTCATCCAATATCAATCATCAAGCATTTTTCACAATCATCATCCAATTAAATCAATAACATCAAAATAGAACAGATAATAAATAAAAGGCATTTACTGGCAGTTTATATTCAATAACAAATTAAATAACTATTTAACTGGAAGTTTATATGCAATAATAAATTAAATAACAATTTAATTCAATAAATTCAATTTAACCGAGATGATGATTAAAATTATGCCAAACAGTCATAAATAAATTTCAAATCACATCATGTATCAATTTAACAAACATAAGAAATTTTTAGAAGTTGTGAGTGGGTTAAAACACTCACCATTTCGAATTTAAATTGAATTTAAATCCAATTTAAACCCAAAATTCAAACAGTCTTAGAATCCATCCAAACTAGCGTCAAAATATCTGCAATTCCAATACGAACCTAGCGGAGAAAACCGCGCGTAAATCGGACCTCGTATGTGAAAGTTATTGCGATTAGAACAAGTTTGAATTAAAATTATATATATATATATGTGACGACCGCCCATGACCCCTACACCGAATCTAAAGATATGAGCGCTGTAAAGTGTGCCAGGTGACCATGGACGATTGTCAAGGTAAGATTAAAACGACAGAATCTATCGTATTACTCACAGCGCATGGACAAAATACAATAGAACATATGTATAGTGAAGCTTTACAGAACAAAATGACATCATATAAAACTCCATAATAGTTGGATACAAGCATCCACATAGTCAATACATCAAGCCTCACTACATATCTCTCAGAGAATACAAAACAGCGGAATATCCAGTACATATAATAAGAAGACAATATGCAACCCTCCAGCTCGTCTTCGATATCAGCATCGTGAGAAGAGAACAGCACCTGTCACCTGCTACCTAGTCTGCCTGTCCCAAAATGGACGAACAGCCCAAGGCAATAAGAATTAAAACATAAAGCCTTGAGTCAGACAACAGTCTTAGTGAGCAGTAAATTAACTAACAACATACCAAAAGAGCATAAAGGAAAAGGAATAGGAGTACAACCCTCCCACTCCAACCTCATTCTACAGTGATAGCCCCCAGACACACACTAAGCAGAAGCAAACATAGCAGAGCATACAATTTAAAGTAAAGCTACTATCACTCGAGTCAAGGGCGATGTTTTCCAAGTACCAAGGCCTAAATCAGATAAGCACCCAGAAAATACCGCTCTTGAGTCTGAATGATGATACAACCAAACATCCATGACTCTGGCTATCACTGTTATCATTGCTTCGATATCACCGTTAATTGAATGACCGGCACATTCTTTCAGCCGTCCGTCAAGGGCTAATGGAAACCCCGGTTCTAGACATAACTCCCGCACGTCGTCGCAGCCCGTGCCTAGGACTATCGAATCTGCCCAGAGTACTCGACCATCAACAGTTGGCCGTTGGGACTATCGAATCTGCCCAAACGTACTCTTGCTTAGAGCATGCTAGAACCTTCAACAATGATGCTATCCAAGCCTCCTAGTCATCCTCCTCGACGACTATTCTCATATCCATTCATTATCCTCAACTCGAATCATATCACCGAGTTATCAACATGCTTGGAATGATCCCGTCTGGATTAGACCAAGTCTTCATCACATGATTGCCTCGCTTCATTACATCCTCGCAAAGCCTCATCTCAACATCACATCATCAAATCTATGCATAGGAGCTTCATCATCCCGCTACATATGCCACGAGCAGCTTTTCCAATTCAAGAGCCTTTCCCTTAGCTTTTGAATCACCTTCGATCTAAATCTAATCATCAATCATCTAGTTCATAACAATCAATCAAATCAAACATCAATCCAAGCAATCAAGCATTCAAAAATGATCTAAGTAGACAATTATAACAATAATGGCATTTTCGTAATTAAAGAGTTGAAAGTCCAATAAGCATGAAAACATGGATTATATCTCTACAAACTTGATGAATGAACTTGCATAGGTTAACATATGATAAAATGGATGTAACATCATCATGAACAATGGATCTATATGGATCTACACATAGGATGAAGAAAATGCATGGAAATCTCTATTTTAACACCAAATCGAGCCAACAATCCGATATACTCCTTTGGATCCGTGTGAGAGATAATCACCACTCACCAAATCACTTAAACAAACCCAAATCAACACGCTTCAGATCTGGACAGCGAAGGATCAAGCTTGATCTATCACGAATCCGCTTCAAACGAAGAAATCTCTCTTGAAAAGATGAAGATCTTCAACTTTAGCTCTTGAATCTTCAATCTTGATCTTCAACTTTGATGGATGTAAGCACTAGATTAGAGTGGAGAAAAGAAGTGAAGAAGTGTAGAAGTCGAGCTCTCAAAATGGCAGCACTTCGTCGCTTCAAAATCCGGATCCCAAAAAGTGAGAACAACCCCTCCTATTTATAGCTGAATACTGCCCTTAAGTCGTGACTAGTCTATCTCCTAAGTCGTTTCCGACTTATGACTTAAGCCCCCACGACTCAACCACCCCCTACGACTTAACCAAGCTACGACTCATCCTCTTGCATGAGTTATCACCCATGCGCGACTCATCAGCTTACGACTCATCAAAAGGTACGACTCATCAGAAGGTACGACTCATCAGAAGGTACGACTCATCAGAAGGTACGACTCATCAGAAGGTACGACTCATCAGAAGGTACGACTCATCAGAAGGTACGACTCATCAAATAACCGGGTTAAACTCTTAAGTCGTCTACGACTTAACTGGGTTACGACTCAACACGCACGCGTCTTACTTGGTCAGACGACTCAACTACTAAGTCGTCTACGACTCATCAGACCAATCCTTAACTCGGCAACGACTTAACAAATAACTGGTCAGATGACTCAACTAGGCTTACGACTTACGACTTAGTAAGTATACGACTCGTCCCTTAACTCGTCCAGTCCTTAAGTCACGCCTACCCCTTAAGTCGTTCAAACGACTTATCCTTACACCCTTAACTAGCCAAGACCCTGAGTCGCTCCTATCCCCTAAGTCGTATACGACTCACGACTTATGCTAAGTCGTGGACGACTTAGGACTTGGGCAAAATCTGCCTAAAATCTGAAATGGCAAAAATGCTAAAACTCCAGATTTGACGAACTTTTCGATCCATGAAAATACGTGTCGTTACATTCTCTCCCCCTTAGGAATTTCGCCCCCGAAATTCCAAGCAAACAAAGCAATCAAAGACTATTCTGTACGCCTACCATCCATAGCAATCAACAAACCATGCATCCAATTCTAGCTTAGCATACAGAATTCTAAGACTTAGAATAAGTTACAATGTTGTTAGATGATACGACACCTTAGGGCCATACCTTGAAGAGTTCAGGATGAGCTGCCTTCATCCTCTCTTCCACCTCCCACGTACAGTCGTTATCATCGTCACTCCATTGTATCTTGAGCAACTTAACTACCTTCCTCCTAAGCTGTTTCGTGTCGGTTTCAACAACACGAAGCGGCTTACGAGATCTTCTATCGACTGGATCAACTTCGAAGTCTTCACAGCTATCAGCAGAAACTACGGTATTCGAGTCGTGCACATACTTCCGTAGATATGATACGTGAAAAACATTGTGCACACCCGACATCTTCTCCGGTAACTCCAATCTATAAGCGAGCTTTCCAATTCGCTCGATGATCGGGAATGGTCCAACAAATCTCGGAGTCAATTTTCCTTTCTTCCCGAATCGAATAACATTCTTCAGAGGAGAAATCTTCACAAAAACCATATCACCAACGTCGAATTCCAAATCCTTTCGACGCTTATCAGCATAACTTTTCTGACGGTCTTGGGCTGCCTTCATTCGTTGCCGAATGATCTCTATGCAATCCGAAGTTTGTCGAATCATCTCTGGCCCAAGCATCAGCTTTTCTCCAGTTTCCAACCAACAGGTTGGAGAGTTACACGGTCTTCCATACAATGCCTCATACGGTGCCATACCAATGCTTGACTGGTAACTGTTGTTGTACGCAAACTCCACCAAATGAAGGTGATCTTCCCATGATCCTCCAAAATCCAAAACACAAGCTCTGAGGAGATCTTCCAAAACTCGGTTGACTCTCTCGGTCTGACCATCTGTCTGAGGGTGATAAGCTGTACTCAAACACAACTCGGTTCCCAAAACTTCCTGGAAGCTCTTCCAAAATCCACTAGTGAACAATGGGTCTCGATCGCTCACTATACTCTTCGGAATACCATGAAATCGAACTATCCACTTAACATACAACTCAGCCAACTTTGATGCAGTCCTAGTCGATCGAACAGGAATGAATCGTGCACTCTTAGTCAGACGATCCACAATGACCCAAATCCCTTCATTTCCCGTTCTGGTTCTAGGCAATCCATCGATAAAATCCATCGACACTTGTTCCCACTTCCATGTAGGAACTTCTAATGGTTGAAGCAATCCGCTTGGCTTCTTCTGTTCGGCTTTTACCAACTGGCAGTTCATACATTTGGAAATAAAATTTCCAACATCCTTCTTCATACCTTCCCAGTAGTAGGTTCTCTTCATATCCCGATACATCTTATTTCCACCGGGATGAATTGTCAACTTCGAGTGATGACTTTCCTTCAGAACTTCACTCCTCAATTCATCTATATCGGGAACAACTAGTCATCCTTGCTTCCGAAGCCAACCCTCTCGATCGACCTTGAATCCTTTATCCTTTTCTTGATCCACTCCAGATTCCAATTCACGGATAATCTTGACAAGCTTATCATCTCGTTTTTGGCTCTCGCCAATTCTTTCCACAAGAGTGGGTCTTATTGATAAGTTTGCCAACATCTCAGGTTCCAATTCGCATCTAGGCCTGAAGTCAAATCCAGCTAAATACTCGAGATTCTTCCATTCGGAAAACATGGCTCCCAATCCTGCATGTCTTTGACTTAACGCATCCGCCACTGCGTTACCTTTTCCCGGAGTATAAGCTATACCAAAATCATATGATGCTAAAAACTCTAGCCAACGTTGTTGCCGAAGATTCAAATCCTTTTGGGAGAAAAGATACTTCAACGACTTGTGATCTGTAAACAACTCGAATCGAACTCCCAATAGATAATGCCTCCACATCTTCAGAGCAAATACAATCGCCGCTAATTCCAAATCATGAGTTGGGTAATTCCTTTCACGCGGCTTCAGTTGTCGACTGGCATACGCAACAACTTTATCCTTCTGCATCAGCACTGCTCCAAGTCCAGTACCACATGCGTCGGTGTAAACCACCATCTCATCATTCCCACTAGGAATAGTCAAAACAGGAGCACTCGTCAATCTCTCTTTCAGGATTCCGAAAGCTTGCTCACACTTAGCATCCCAACTGAACACTTGGTTCTTTTTCGTCAATCCTGTTAATGGTGCAGCTATCTTGGAGAAGTCTTTGATAAACCGTCGATAATATCCTGCTAATCCAAGAAAACTTCTCACATCAGATGCATTCTTAGGTCTAACCCAATCCTGGATTGCTGCCACCTTAGCGGGATCAACCGCTATTCCACTTCCAGAAATCACATGGCCTAAGAACCTCACTTCACTCTTCCAGAAGTGACACTTCGAAAACTTAGCCGTCAGCTGATGTTTCCGCAAGATTTCCAAAACAATACGCAAGTGCGTCTTGTGCTCTTCTTCCGTTCTGGAATAAATCAGAATATCATCCACGAACACAAGTACGAACTTGTTCAACTGATCTCTGAACACTCTATCCATAAGATCCACAAAATATGCTGGCGCGTTAGTCAATCCAAACGGCATTACCAGCCAAAGAAATCGGATGGTGTCCTAAAAGCAGTCTTCGGCACACTATCCTTAGCCACTCTCAACTGGTGAAATCCCGTTGCCAAATCCATCTGAGAAAACACCTTAGCTTCGTGAAGCTGATCAAACAAGTCATCTATTCTCGGCAATGGATACTTGTTCTTCTTAGTCACCTTATTCAGCTCACGATAATCCACACACAATCTCAACGATCCATCTGCCTTTGTTGCAAACACAACTGGTGCACCCCACTCGGACACACTACGCCGAATGAATCCTTTCCGCAAAAGATCATCAACTTGCACCCTCAACTCCTGCTGTTCCCTAGGCGCCATCCGCCTAAGAGGCATCACAACAGGTCTGGCTCCTTCAACTAGATCTATACAAAACTCAATCTCTCTATGCGGCGGCAACCCTTTGACTTCGTCAAAGACATCCTCGAATCCATTAGCGATCGGCACTGATGACAGTCCATCCCGTGGAACAACTAGCGAATACATGAAGCTCATGAAGACGCCTTCTTCATGCTTACATCGTATCACAATCTTTCGCCCCTCCACATTCTCGACTGTCACTTCCAACCTTTCGCAATCAACCTTAGCCGCATACTTCCTAAGCCAGTCCATACCCAAGATAATTCCAAACCCCGCAAAGTTCAGAACAAAGCAATCACAAACAAAAGAGCAACCATGACTCGACACAACTAGACCACGGCATAACATACACAAACAAGACGAACCCCCAACTGGATTAGTCACAACCAATGGCCTATCAACAATATCCGGTGCCAAACTTAACCGGCCTACGAGTTCACTACAAACAAATGAATGCGACGCTCCAGTATCAAACAGAACTCTAACTGGAACACCACATAGGAAAAGAGTACCTTGAACAACCACACTCTTTCCCTTCTCTTCAGCAGTAGGAGCTTTCGAAGACGATGGAACAGCTCCTAAAGCATAGGCTTGCACAATCTGCCTGTCCTTCCTTGGTTCTGGACAATTCTTCCTGAAATGCCCCGGCTTGTCACAGTTATGACACTTCATCGGCACCTTAGGATTCTTACAATCCTTCGAGAAATGGCCCTTCTGCTGACAGTTGTAGCAAGTCACCTCGCCTTTCGGCTTCTTCTGGCCATCCTTACCCTTCTGCTGCTGCTGCTTCCTCTTCTTGTTTCCACCCTGCTGGGGTTTAGACTCTTCCCTAGTCACAGCAACAACAGATCCTTCCTTAGGAAACAGACTCTCATGCCTAAGAGCTTTCTCCACAAGCTTCTCAAATGAATCGTCCAAATGATCCACCAACTGTCTCCCAAGATAACTATCCAAGCCGGTCACAAACTTCTCATTCTTCTGATGAGCAGATTCAATATATGACCGGGCATACTTGGACAAAGCTTCAAACTCAGAAACATACTCAAGAACAGATCTTCCACACTGCTTGAGCTCTACAAACTTCTTGAACAGAACAGACTTCTGAGCTGTAGAAATGAACTTAGCTTCAAATCTGACTTGGAATTGCTCCCAAGTAATCTCTTCTTCCGGAGTAGTGATGGTAATAGAGTTCCACCAATCAGAGGCTCTCCCTTAAAGCTGCCTTGATGCCAACTTCCTCTTAGTTGCATCATCAATTCCCAAATCACCAAAGATCCTTCTACAAGCATCTATCCATCTCTAGACTTCGATAGTTGATTCTGTTCCTAAGAATACCTTCCCTCCAAGAGCAGTATAATCCTTGCACAACTTAGCAAAATCCACTGGTTTCGGAGCTTGGACTTGAACTCCAACATCAACTGCTGCCCCCGGAACTGGTATCCTTCTCATGATCGAAGTCATCATAGCTCGAACATGGCTGCATAATCAGCAGTCTCTTCAGTAGCACGGCCTTCCCTAGCAGTTGGTCTCCCTCTTCGACTCATTCTCAATATCTATAAAAAGGAATGATTAGAACATCTAGAGAAACAACTGCATAAAGGACTAACTTACTGCTAAACTACTATATTATATATAGTAATCATCCATCAAAATACAATTACGTCTCTCATACGTAGTTACGACGGCGAGCGTTGGGTAAAATCGATTAACCAATGCTCTGATACCAAATGTGACGACCGCCCATGACCCCTGCACCGAATCTAAAGATATGAGCGCTGTAAAGTGTGCCAGGTGACCGTGGACGATTGTCAAGGTAAGATTAAAACGACAGAATCTATCGTATTACTCACAGCGCATGGACAAAATACAATAGAACATATGTATAGTGAAGCTTTACAGAACAAAATGACATCATATAAAACTCCATAATAGTTGGATACAAGCATCCACATAGTCAATACATCAAGCCTCACTACATATCTCTTAGAGAATACAAAACAGCGGAATATCCAGTACATATAATAAGAAGACAATATGCAACCCTCCAGCTCGTCTTCGATATCAGCATCGTGAGAAGAGAACAGCACCTGTCACCTGCTACCTAGTCTGCCCGTCCCAAAATGGACGAACAGCCCAAGGCAATAAGAATTAAAACATAAAGCCTTGAGTCAGACAACAGTCTTAGTGAGCAGTAAATTAACTAACAACATACCAAAAGAGCATAAAGGAAAAGGAATAGGAGTACAATCCTCCCACTCCAACCTCATTCTACAGTGATAGCCCCCAGACACACACTAAGCAGAAGCAAACATAGCAGAGCATACAATTTAAAGTAAAGCTACTATCACTCGAGTCAAGGGCGATGTTTTCCAAGTACCAAGGCCTAAATCAGATAAGCACTCAGAAAATACCGCTCTTGAGTCCGAATGACGATACAACCAAACATCCATGACTCTGGCTATCACTGTTATCATTGCTTCGATATCACCGTTAATTGAATGACCGGCACATTCTTTCAGCCGTCTGTCAAGGGCTAATGGAAACCCCGGTTCTAGACATAACTCCCGCACGTCGTCGCAGCCCGTGCCTAGGACTATCGAATCTGTCCAGAGTACTCGACCATCAACAGTTAGCCGTTAGGACTATCGAATCTGCCCAAACGTACTCTTGCTTAGAGCATGCTAGAACCTTCAACAACGATGCTATCCAATCCTCCTAGTCATCCTCCTCGACGACTATTCTCATATCCATTCATTATCCTCAACTCGAATCATATCACCGAGTTATCAACATGCTTGGAATGATCCCATCTGGATTAGACCAAGTCTTCATCACATGATTGCCTCGCTTCATTACATCCTCGCAAAGCCTCATCTCAACATCACATCATCAAATCTATGCATAGGAGCTTCATCATCCCGCTACATATGCCACGAGCAGCTTTTCCAATTCAAGAGCCTTTCCCTTAGCTTTTGAATCACCTTCGTTCTAAATCTAATCATCAATCATCTAGTTCATAACAATCAATCAAATCAAACATCAATCCAAGCAATCAAGCATTCAAAAATGATCTAAGTAGACAATTATAACAATAATGGCATTTTCGTAATTAAAGAGTTGAAAGTCCAATAAGCATGAAAACATGGATTATATCTCTACAAACTTGATGAATGAACTTGCATAGGTTAACATATGATAAAATGGATGTAACATCATCATGAACAATGGATCTATATGGATCTACACATAGGATGAAGAAAATGCATGGAAATCTCTATTTTAACACCAAATCGAGCCAACAATCCGATATACTCCTTTGGATCCGTGTGAGAGATAATCACCACTCACCAAATCACTTAAACAAACCCAAATCAACACGCTTCAGATCTGGACAGTGAAGGATCAAGCTTGATCTATCACGAATCCGCTTCAAACGAAGAAATCTCTCTTGAAAAGATGAAGATCTTCAACTTTAGCTCTTGAATCTTCAATCTTGATCTTCAACTTTGATGGATGTAAGCACTAGATTAGAGTGGAGAAAAGAAGTGAAGAAGTGTAGAAGTCGAGCTCTCAAAATGGCAGCACTTCGTCGCTTCAAAATCCGGATCCCAAAAAGTGAGAACAACCCCTCCTATTTATAGCTGAAAACTGCCCTTAAGTCGTGACTAGTCTATCTCCTAAGTCGTTTCCGACTTATGACTTAAGCCCCCACGACTCAACCACCCCCTACGACTTAACCAAGCTACGACTCATCCTCTTGCACGAGTTATCACCCATGCGCGACTCATCAGCTTACGACTCATCAGAAGGTACGACTCATCAGAAGGTATGACTCATCAGAAGGTACGACTCATCTGAAGGTACGACTCATCAGAAGGTACGACTCATCAGAAGGTACGACTCATCAAATAACCGGGTTAAACTCTTAAGTCGTCTATGACTTAACTGGGTTACGACTCAACACACATGCGTCTTACTTGGTCAGACGACTCAACTACTAAGTCGTCTATGACTCATCAGACCAATCCTTAACTCGGCAACGACTTAACAAATAACTGGTCAGACGACTCAACTAGGCTTACGACTTACGACTTAGTAAGTATACGACTCGTCCCTTAACTCGTCCAGTCCTTAAGTCGCGCCTACCCCTTAAGTCGTTCAAACGACTTATCCTTACACCCTTAACTAGCCAAGACCCTGAGTCGCTCCTATCCCCTAAGTCGTATACGACTCACGACTTATGCTAAGTCGTGGACGACTTAGGACTTGGGCAAAATCTGCCTAAAATCTGAAATGGCAAAAATGCTAAAACTCCAGATTTGACGAACTTTTCGATCCGTGAAAATACGGGTTGTTACATTCTCTCCCCCTTAGGAATTTCGCCCCCGAAATTCCAAGCAAACAAAGCAATCAAAGACTATTCTGTACGCCTACCATCCATAGCAATCAACAAACCATGCATCCAATTCTAGCTTAGCGTACAGAATTCTAAGACTTAGAACAAGTTACAATGTTGTTAGATGATACGACACCTTAGGGCCATACCTTGAAGAGTTCAGGATGAGCTGCCTTCATCCTCTCTTCCACCTCCCACGTACAATCGTTATCATCGTCACTCCATTGTATCTTGAGCAACTTAACTACCTTCCTCCTAAGCTGTTTCGTGTCGGTTTCAACAACACGAAGCGGCTTACGAGATCTTCTATCGACTGGATCAACTTCGAAGTCTTCACAGCTATCAGCAGAAACTACGGTATTCGAGTCGTGCACATACTTCCGTAGATATGATACGTGAAAAACATTGTGCACACCCGACATCTTCTCCGGTAACTCCAGATTTGACGAACTTTTCGATCCGTGAAAATACGGGTCGTTACAATATATATATATATATATATATATATATATAAACAAAAGAGTATACCAAAGCAAGGACACGTTAGCGTCTCTATGTTTCACGCGCACAGAACCATCACGTTCGAACCCGAGAAAACAGAGCAGCTCTTCAACTTTGACCGGCCGTTGACCGAATATTACACCACCTACGCTACCTTTCACCCCAAACCATGCACCTCCCCGAGACCACCAACCCAGGCCGCACCCACGGCAGCGATTTCACCAACTCCGGTCGAACTCTGAGGTGCCGCCGCCACCTAGGGTAAGAAACCTTGATTGAATTTTCACACGAAATCCAACCGTCAACTTCACCTATGAACAACTCAGATCCAACCCCCTCAGTCCACTCTACAATACCCAGAAATAGATTCGAAGATCGGACGATTTTGGTCATGGCGTGATGAACGGCCGTGGATAGATCATCGATTTCCGGCCACACCGAAACAAAATGGACAGCAGAATTGACATGCGCTCTTCGAGAGCTTCGAATCCATATAAAATTTGATATTATTTGAGGAGATTGAATTTTCAAATTTGAGTTTTGAATTGCAATTGGATATAGAATTGTCTGCCATTGAAAAGAGGCAGTGAAGAGGAAGAGGAATTTTACGTACGGACAATTTACAATGAGGAATAATTAGGGTTTATAACAGGGTATTTATAGACAAAGCTGAAGTTAGAATAAGTGGACCCAATAGATAAACGCGTTGAACGATAAAATGGCCGAAAAGCCCATTCTGACTCCGGAATGAAATTGGGTCAACCCATATATCAAAAAGATGTTTTTAAATATTTTAAAATCAATGGAACAGGTTTTAGGTCCTAATTCCATCGTATGAAGAAGTTATGCTCAAATCACGTTATTTCAAATCGATTTCAATTGATTTCACTTAAATTGATTTCAAGGTGTTACACGTTCGTACGATCAAACGACAAGTCTGATCGCTATGAAACTTGAAATCCTACAGTAGTTCACCGTTATGGATCCGATGAAACTGGTTTCGTTGAAACCTGAGTCAGTGGCCAAAATGGCTATTTTCCATTTAATTAAAGAAATAAATATTAAATTGATTAAATCACTATTTAAATCCAAATCCTATAATTTATAAATTTTATCATCTTGGATTACTTTAGTAATTTAAAATCCTTTATAACCAATTCCCATATCAATTTAAGGTTAATTAGTTCACCAATTATAGTATTAAATTCCAATTCCATTAAATTCATAAATTATCGATTGAAATTCCAATGGAATCCATTTATTTGATTTGTTTATCCTGTTATTCATTCGATTATCACATTATCATCTTAGGTACCATTTACATTGGTATATATCCTAATACATTAACATTTTCCCATTTTATCTTTATTTCAATTGCATAATATTTAATTTCAATTGCTACAATAATTACACTTATTATAAATTGAATTTCAATGGATTGATTTGTTTCAATTCAAATCTTTTTATTAAGTTCATTTCTACTCTATAACTTAGTTGCCTTGTTTTTCCCTTCATTACCTTAATATACTCCAATTTAACAACTCCTAAACATTGTATTACATTTCACATAAATGTAACCTTTATTTACACTTATTAAAATTTATTTCAAATTCCAATGTTATAATTTTTACTAAACATTGATTATGTTCAATTACCATCCAATATATATTAATTCATTAATTAATTCAATATTTACGTTTTATTTCTTATATTTGATTTATAGCCTAGTATAACACTTACATTAATTCCGTTAATTGTAACATCATTCAAATAGTTAATATTTAGCTTAGATTAACCTTATTACTCCTCATTTAAGTTATTATTTCATTGGTTAATTCAATACTTACTTATTTTCAATTTTATGACAAAGGGCAACAATTTACACTATTCCATTATTGGGATTTTACTCCAATTGTCAAAAATAAATTTTAATTACCAAAGTTACATTCATTTCTAACATTTGCCTCATTATACATTATAAAGTTTTTATTTCCCTCTAAATTTAGTTACAAAAATCTTATAAAATTATCCAATTTAATTATCAAAATTTATGAGTCATTACATTTAAGTTCGATAAAAATAATTTAAGGCTTGTAAAATTTATATTAATAATAATGAAGATAATAAAAGTTTTAAAATTTGAATTTAAAAGTGATCTGTCCAATTTTAAAAATAATTTGTCAAAATTGACATTTAAAAATAACGATTCAGGGCATAGTCCCGGAATTCGACGAAACCAGTTCCATTGGATCCGTAATATTGTATTATTATCGGATTTCAAATTTCATAGTGTTTGGAGTTATCCTTTGTCGTACGAAGTATAAACGCATTGAAATTTTTATCGAAAATTAATATAATAATTAGGTCCAAAAAGTTATCTTCTCCATACGATCGAATTAGGACTCAAAACCTTTTCCATTGCAATCGGAATAGGGGTATAACATTATGAATGCCTAGTGGCACGCCTCAATGGGAGGTCGAGGTTTCACGGTATGTGATTTGGGATATTTTAAATAATAACAATAAAAATAAAAGAGAAATCAAGTCAAAATCAAATCGAGCCACCTTTTTCATCCTTTGAAACCGTGACTTATTTCCTCACGCAAGAACAAAAATCAATCGTATCTTTCCCTTTCAATTCTTTCAATTCGCTTATAAATGAAGATTGAAATCAATCTTCTGTTAAAGAAAAAAATGGAATTCAAAGACTTGCCCTCTCTCTCATTCATTATTCTTGGAATCGATTTCAGCCTCAAAATAAAAGGGGGAAATGACATCGAGGTCGCGATCGAGTCATGATGGTTAGGGGAAGTTCGCGTGGTCAGATGGAGAAATGAGGGAGGTCGCGGCATCCATTCGAGTGCAGTGATAAGCAGGGTGGTCGATGCGTAGCCGTGGGTGGTGGGGCTTCATTCGTGCAGGTTGAAGGGAAGATGAAGTGGAAGGTGGAGGACTGGCGACTTGAGGATGAAGGCATGGGGAAGGTTGTTTACCCAGTTGATTGGTTGGGTTGATCTACTCAGAGCAAGGATCGGAGGCACGCACGTGGATGAGAAGGATTTGGAGTGTGCCGAGGGGTGGCAGACAAGGGTTCGAGGAGGAGTATCGGTGCGGAGAAGTGGCAGACGATGGTCGTTCGTGGCCACCGCAGTGTGAGCAGGTCGCGGAAAAAAGGAGTGCGGTAGTTGTTCCAGGCGGATATTGGCAGTTTTCACGCATATGTGTAGGCGAGCCTGGTAGTGGGTGGTTGTCAAGCGAGCGGGCAAGGAGTTTGTGCAAGAGTCGAGCGAGTGATGCGGTACATGGCATTAAAGTTAAGAAATTCTATTCTGTAATTTATTGAAAATTTATTTTTATTAACGAATCGAAAATCCTATAAATATTATAATGTTTCATGCGAGGTACAAAAATTATGAATTTATAAACTAGAAATTACTTATGGATTTTTAAGAGGCGGCCATCAATTTAAAAAAAAAAATAGAACGGATCGCAATTAAAAATCAAGGTGAGAAAATTCTCACTCATTTGGATTATCAGGTTAAGTTTAAAAATAGTTAAAATTAACTATTGAATGCCTGGTTGATTTAATAATTATCTGATGATTGATATATATGATATATATATATATAGTAGTGTATATATATTAGTATTTGGAGTGATGTTCCCGCACATTATAGCGGATGAGACCCTATGTGCCCCGCATAATAGTGGATAACCATTTATATCGCGATATTCCCTTCGAAGTGTGATTAGTATTACTTTATGTTGTATTAACATATGTGGATGCAGGGAAATAGGTTGGAGGGATCCAACTGGATTCCTCAAATTTATTGTTTATTTTTCATATATAGTAATATATGATTTGTGTAGAATAATCTATTATAGATTATTGTAGTGATTGGAATTATTAGATGCTATTATGGCGCTGGCCTGAATTTTGATAATTTAAATACTATAAGTATATTTTTAAAATTTATGGAATTGAAGGGAATTTGATAATAAAAATATATATATATTGGAATTGAAGTTATTTTAAAGAAATTGAATTAGAAAAAAATATATTTGAGTTTGGTTATACTTAACTGTTGTGAATTAGTAAAGTGAGATTTTAAAAAAAGTTATACAAAAGAATTTATAAACGATATTCTAGAAATATAAAAAGGAGTTAAATTCAATATTAAAATAGATTGGAAGTATAAAAGGAATTTATAAGAAATGAATGTATATAATAGAATTTTATAAATAAGATTTGTTCTATAAATAGGTAAAACCAAGGGATTATAAAATTGATAAACGATGTTTATAAATAATGGAATTTGATATCAGATGATAATTGGAAATATAAATTCATATGGAGAATTTATATTAAAATATGAAAACAGGGTTGAGAAAAATAGTAGATTCTATTTTTGAAATGGGAATGGTTAGGGAAATCGACAATGAATCGATATGTTGTGAAATCGAGAGAAATTTATAAATCAATTGGTTATTGAGATTTTAAAAATATATTTTAAATTTTAAGAAGTGGATTTTATTTAAAATAAAATTTTATTATTTTTAAACTATGGAATTTTAAACTAGTTGAGATTGAGATACTTCGGTAAGTAGATTTTCAAATGTTAAGTATTCATTTAATAAATTCTAACTTTTAAATTCAGCTTTGGAAATTTATTGTTCACCTAAAAATGAGTTATAGATGTTATAAAAGTGTTTTATATATTTTAAATAATAACTTAAACATATTTTAAATAAACTAATATTCTTTAAAGAGAATACTCGTTATATATATATATCGCTTTGAAATGATTGCAAATTTATTTATATATTCTCTCGAGATGTGTAGACGGGTTTATTAAAGGATGAGATTTTTGTAAGAGAAATCTTATAAATGGAATGTTAGAGACATAAGAGAAATTTCCGATGTCTAGATGCGATAACTTCGGAAATATTTTGAATTCATTTAAAGGAGTTATAAATGGTGGGTTGGGATTATAAACAAGTATAATCGATTTGAAAATCGTAAGCAGAATTTATTAAAAATTAAAAATTCCGAAGACTTATGATATAAGTATGGAATATTTCCAAGTTAAATATTAAAATGATTTGGAAATTATACGTATACATATTTTCCTAAGTATCGAAAGGGGGGTCTTGGAAATATTTTTAGTGGGTAATGATTTGGAATAGAAATATTTTCTAAGTGCTGTAAAAATGGAAGTTGGAAATAATTCTAAGTATTGAAATCGTGAAATATCCTGTTATGGATCCAAGTCTTGAAATTGTTTCAAATAAAGGAATATTTAAATAAATTGAATATATATCTTGGGAAGATATTTTGACATTAATATTTGAAGATTTATGAAATAAGGCCTAGTGTATGCTTATGGATGTTTTATTGATAGTTAAACAACCGACTATCAATAATTAGCCAATTTTGTTAATCGTTTCCAAGAGACCGGGATCAGATTTAATTATCCGTAAACCACTTCGATCTAGTTTGAACATAAAGAATGAATATCGTGAAGATGATGAAGACGGTGATTTGGTTGGTCTAGATCTAGGACAACTTGTATGGACGTATGCTATCAGAACATCATCATTGGAGGACGATGAGCATTCTAAGTAAAATTGTTCTTGAAAGGTAATGCTTAGCGTCGAACCTCATCAACCGGGAATGACTAAAACAGGGGAGATGCAGCAAGGCTAAGTGGGTCGCACCCAAGTAGAGTATGTTATCACCTTTCTAGATGTCCTCGGAAACCTTTATATTATGGATATGGTTGTGCATGGATGGGCGCTCGATAGTAAGGGTGGGAACACCCGGGGTGATAACATATTCGGTCTATCCAGGTCAAGGGTAGGCATGTCTTGTGTAGCATAGGATCCCGACACGGTTCTCGGTAAATTGCTCTAGAGGTGTACTGTGGTGGGCAGTACCCCAGTGGCCCGGTCATTTGATGGAATCCATTTTCCAATAAGCACCATACGGTTTTTGATTGTGCCCAACTATGTTGAAACGTCAAATGCATGCATTTCAGCTATTTTCTATTTACTTTCTATAGACACTATTATAATATCAAATGATTTTGATAAAAAATTGTTTTGGTTATCGTAAGGTAAAAACCCGTCATTTTTATGTATGACGTGGTCTTACGAGATATCCTTGTTTTCAAAGGATTTTGATAACTTTAATAATTCTAATTGAGTGTGTTTTCTCACGCTGGTTTTCCAGACTAACTCAGGTGTTATTTTATTATAATGCTCGGGTCATACCGAGTATTACAGACTCAGGTGAGGATGATATGGAGCTCTGAAGACGAGTTGGAGGATTTCTGACGTATATCATTTATTTCCGCTGTGGAGGGCAGGTTATTATAACTGTCCAAATTGATGTATTGATTGTTGTACTCTTATGATTGTAAGTATAAACTGTTGCAGATTCTTTTGTATAAAATCTATTATTATATATTATATTTTGTTCTGCTGCGATTTTGAGATTCTGTGTTGTTGTTTCTATTTCTTCTTCTATCTTTTCTTCTTTACCCTAAAGATTCGTATTTTCGTCCAATTTGAGTTGAGCTGATGTGAAATATTGTCAACTCAACGGGGTATGGATTTGCGGGCTTTTACAAAATCAATTTGGAATGGATATGAGTTGTTTGGTATTATGAATTGAATGTAAACAATTGGGTTGTAAATCATTTCGGATTGAATAAAAGGGTATATGATCAATTAAAAGTGATTAAATTGGTATCGGAACCTTATAATTTCTTATGATATATGTTTAGCATGATTGGGTTATGAAGTTTATGTGTTGTCATTATTTAAATAAGTGAAATGTTATTGAACTTGATGTTTTGGTACTTATGTGTTTAAAATTGAGTAAGTACGGGTACAACGGGACTATTTGGCTAGATTTTGGTCGCATGAATTGCAAAATAAATAAGCCGCTTGCTTAAAAAGGCTAAAATAAGGTACGTTTTCGGATTAAATACCGCAAAATATAAAATTGATATATATTTTTTGTTTTCCGACCGTGTGGGTCAATATATATTTATTTATCTCTCTTGTCATATTGCAAAAGGTCCTCCGTACAAAGGAGACTACCAAAAAGTTTCGAAAATTTAGGGTGTTAGAAATTTTTGGAAAATTTTTGTTAACGGCAATTTGATTTCGAATTGTAATTGGAATAAAGGGTTTTGGAATTAGAATTGAAAACTAGTTGTTTTGGGTGGAACGAAAAGATTAGAAAGGTGAAATTTCGAGTTTTCACTAATTGGGTTTTGGATAAGTATTGGGTTTGAATTGTTTTCATGCTTTAGCAATTTCGGAGACGAAATTCTTTTAAGGGGGGAGGAATGTTTCAGCCCGGATTTTTTGTCGTTTGATTTGGAATAATTAAATGGTTTTAAATATTGGATTTGGAATATAAATTGATTTTTGGATACGAAAATTCTGATGGAAATTTCTAGAATGAATTTAAGTTCTAAATATAGAAATTTATTGAATAAAATTTAATCGTTGGATTTAAATTGAAATCGTTAAGTAATTTGAAATTGAAGTGGATTATGAATCGAAAAGATTTCTAATGTTGATTTAAATTCTATTTGAATTAGAATTGAGTTAGTTAGTTTTTAAAACTGGAATTTCAAGCGATTTCGTAAATATTTGAGATCATCGATTTAATCGATGCGTTAAAATAGCGATTTGGGGCACAATCTTGGAATTTGACGAAACTAGTTCCATTGGATCCATAATAATGTATTATAATCGGATTTCAAATTTCAAAGCTTTTGGATTTATCGTTTGGTCGTACAACCTGAAAACGCATAGAAATAATTTTATTTAATTTAAATAGTCGATTTAAAAAGTTATTTTCCACATACGATCGAATTAGGCTTCGAGATTTGTTCTATTGGGTTCGAAATAGCGGTATATTATTATAAACGCTAGGCAGCATGTCTTGCTAGAGATTATAGATTTCTAGTTTCCCAAAAACAAGATATTTTAGATATAAAATAAATTATATTTATAAAAATCAACTTAGCCGTCCTAGACAAGCCACTGTATCTTCTCAATCACGCCATTCCCTTATATTTTTAACGCGAGTATTCTCCCTTCCTTCTAGATTAGTTCGATTTCATGAGAGAGAGAAAACACGCCGCTCTCTCCTTTAAATTGCGAAAACCGATTCTTGCCTTGCTTCCTAAAGCTCGAAGTCGAGAGCGATTAAAAAAAATAGAACAAAACAAAATCGCGACATTATTGCGATGATCTGCTCGTACATAAGCACGAGTGGTGTAGCTACGATGGGTAGGCGGCGTGTAACGATACGATCTTTCGACGCTCGAAAGTCGACATTAATACGTCCATTGTATCAAATGCCGCGCAATCGAATGCCGGAAAACCGAATCATTAGGGTTAAAAAGAAGAGGTAGAAGAAGACAGAAGAAAAAGAAACAGAAATAATATCATAATCTCACATTCGCAGCGGAACAATATATAATAGATGAATGAATAATCTTTAAACAAAGAACTATATCAGTTTATACAATACACCATCAGAGTTTACAACAATAACACACATCACTGGACAGTTATATAAACTTGTCCACGTAACATAATACACGGTAGAAGAATACTAGTATAAGTGATATGTCTCGTCATCCAGCTCGCCTCCAGATCTCCACAGCAATCCATCCAGATCCAATCGATAACCTGATTCTAGGCTGCCCGTGTGGAAAATTATGGGCACGCAGAGTTTAGAAAGAGAACAATAAACTCCAGGTCAGTCGTGGGACTGGTGTGAGATCTCAAAAATAATTATTTTCACAAAGAAAATAAAAGAGATTCGCAATGCTTTTGGAAAATGAAACTACCATAAGGCCTCCCACCACACACACAATGCAATCGCAGACTTGGAGGAGATTTCTCCTTATGATAGTCAAATATGCTTAATACGAGAAAACTCTTTGATATTATCACTAGTGCATAATGTGAAACCATTTCAAAAATATAATATTAATCTTAGCCAGCATAGGTACCATTATATTAAGCCTGCTATAGGTGCCACCTAAGGTGACAGGTTATACAAATTGCAATCGTAAAGGGCTCGTATTGTTTCTTTGGATTTTCCAACAAATGGTCAGGCTAAGGAACTTCCTATGCCACATGGGTACGCCTCTGGAGGGACGTCCGAGAACTAACTAGCTCTCTGCCAACACAAGGCCGTGTTACCTCTTACTAGGTAACTACTACATGAGTATGCCACCCCCCGGTCGTTTGCGACCTTTATTTGAGGGCCCTCGATCACAAAGCAACAATCACACAGTAAATGAGATTGGAGCAACCACACAGGTAAAATATCTGGGCTCCATACCATGATACCACCTTTTTCCAGAAGGAAATGACATACCCTAAAGGGTGCGACCCTCATAACCTTGCCGCATTTTCCTATTTCGACCATTTCCGGGGTGTGAGGTCCGATGAGGTCTCGTCCACAAAGCTACGCTTTACACGAAAGCCATGCTTTGATCAACAAATGATCAGCAACACACATCAAACACTTAGCATGCCACACTACCAAATTGGGAGTATATCACTGATAACCTTCAACTACATAAACTCTGAGCTCATATGTCTCAGAGAAGGGTGTTAAGCTAAGAGAATAATGTAACGACCCCGAATTTTAATTAAATTTAAATTAATAATTTATGGAATTTTTGAATAAAAATTGTAAAATAAATTATAAATGGAAACGAGTTTCCCCGAATCCAAATAAATTTGATATAAATCATTTAAATTTAAATATTGTATATATATGTGAATATATATGTATATATGATATATGAAGTAAATCGTAATAAATCAATACAAAATAATACAAATAAAATGAATACATTACAATAACATATTAAATATAAAAATACATAAGATAAATTATATAGTTATAAATAAAAGCCAACAACATATTAATAAATTTTGTAAAATAGAAAGTAATTAAACAAACAAAAATAATAAAGGAAACAAATAAACAAAGTAAAGTAAATATCTATTGTACAAGCTAATTAAATGCAGCCCCCTTAACATTATTGTATCAGCCGAGACAAGAGATGCAAAAATCAAGTATAGGCAAATTAAATAGGTATAGATTTGTACAATGGCATTTAATGTTTACATCTCTAGCCACATACCTGCCTCATCTCTAATATCATGTCAGCCTATACTTGTTGTACAAACAAAACAATATAATACCCAGTACATAACAAAAATACATCACACTGTATAAAGTTGTAATCCTTGTACAACACTGCCTTCTCCATATATTCACCTATTCCATTTCGTTCAGTAAGAAAAAATCTGAAATGATATCATCTAAAAACTTAAAAACAAAGCTTCAATTAAAACATCAAACAAATAAATACAAACCAAGGAAGAAGATTGTAGCCTGCAGTTTTTCAATACAGAGGAGCAACGCTGTTCATTTTCTGGAAATGAATGAAGGTGTGCAAACTTCTAAACAAAATCCATTTTTCTGTGAGTAAACATCAACCCTATGTTACAACTGTTCTGTTGCTTGATAGATTATTAGAATGATATATATATATATATATATATATAAGTGAATGATCTGTGTATATGAATGTGAATAACTGTACACGTAAAAATTTGTGTTGTTCTTCTCTGTTTTTAAACTTCAAAGAAAAAGAAACCAAGAAATTCAAATCTCCTTATCTGGTTATTGTTAGATGTTGAGATTCAAATAAAATATGTTTGTTAAAGTATGAATTAAAGTTTAAAATATAATCCTAGCAAAATAAGTTTGGAAATATGTAAGGAGCTTGGAAAAATACAGTAGAATCTTTCAAAGCATGTAAAATAAAATGTTAAATTTTAATGATTCAAGTATATATCCTAAATCGTCTCTGGAAGTTAGGATTTTTAATATAAAAATCACGAGTTCTAGTCAAGTGGATTGAGAGTAGTTTTGGGTTGAACAGAAAATGGTTTTCAACCAATTTCAGGCGGTCGGAGGCACTGGCGAGGTCGGGTTTTTCTGAAATGATGGAGGAGTGTACAGAGGTTGTGGGAAAAATAGCGAGGTGGTTAGAAGTTCATCACAGTGGCGGCGGATGGCGTTTGTACTCCGGTAACCTAATTTTGGAGGGTTGAGAAATTTTGATTCGTTCACCCTATTGGATGCATCGAGTTCGCCGTGGTTTGGGGGAATGATGGAGGTGACGTCGATGAAGCTCTGACGAAGTTTTCATGGCGTCTGATGGTTGGAGGTGGCGAAACGAGATGATCTTTGGTGGTTCGACTTTGTTCCAGATTGAAGCAGGCTACTCGATTTTAATTTCGAGTCGAAGGAGATGTTCTGATGATCGGAGATTCGCGCGATGGTGATTGTCGACGTGTTCGACAATGTGGTGAGAACGGAAGATTGCCAGAGGCGATGTGCACGTGCACGTGATATAGTTCGTGCTTGTTAATTCTATAGGTTTGGGGAAGAAGGGTTGGCCTCGGGGCAAACTCGAAGGGATTCACGAAAAACTTAGAGCAAATTAGATGTAGGGGAACTCGAAGCTGGACTCGGGAATTTGGTAATTTGGCTCGGGTTTCACTCGAGTTTTCTCGTGTACCTGTTTTCTCAGTTTTGAAAATAGAAAACAAGTTTTCTTTTAAAAAGTTTTAAACTATTTTTTTTCTCTATATAATAAGTGTTGTTTAGATGCAACTTATCAAGTTGATTTTCAAATTTGTACAAAAAAAAGAAGAAATTTTTTTTTTAAGATGATGATAAATTATTTCAAACATTTGTTAATGACAAGTTTCAAGTTAAAAAGATTGGGAGGTTGAAAGGGTTCAAATTTGTTTTTGAAATGAATAATTTAAGATTAATTAAGGTTTAATTAAAGTTATAAATTAATTAATCAAGGTGATTTATTTATGGATAAACATTGAATGAAATTAAAGTGATTAATTAAAGTTTAATCAATTTTGGGTGATTTAATAAAAGAGAATTAATTAAGAATTAATTAATTTATGAAAATTAATTAAGATAATAAATTCTAAAATTAAGGATAATTAATTAGTAATAAATTAAGGGTTAATAAATTAACTAAAGATAATTATTGAAATGGTGAATTAAATAATTAAAGGTTAATTATTTAATAATTGAAGATTGATGAATAATAATTAAAGGTTAATTAATTTATTATAAATGGTTAATTAATAAATAATTATAGAATAATTAATCAAAATAATTTGTAATTTATTTGTAACGACCAGATTTTTTCAACCATTCGCATCCATTATAAGTGTATAGGTAGACACTCATGCCAGAATTGAATTGCTCAAAATACCGCGTTGTAAATAAAAATTTGGCAAATCTCAGAATATACAGTAAATAAATATAATCACAGATCACAAACACAGAGTAAAATAATGCAGCGGAAGTAAAAGAGATAGTAGTTCATGAAGCTACTATATAATTATATCAGAGTTACATAAGATACAACAGGAGAAAATAAAGTACAACAGAAGTCCCAATATGATAACCAAGTACAAGCTGAACAGAACAACATAACTGAAATAGATAGGACAAGACAAGTAGATAATCTCCAGCGATTCAAATCTCCAAGAGAGCGGAAATCCAAATCTGTGAATAACTCAGGCTGACCCGAGCATAAAGCAAAACAGAAAACACTCGAGTCGGGACAATATATACTTATATAATGTAAACCAACTCAATCGAACTGTAATAAAGGTACAAGTAACTTAGAAGATGCTTGGGACCGCCCATCCTCTAAGGATCCGTTAAACTATTTACTATATAGTAATATACGGTATATATAGTAGTGTCTAATCAGTAAAGTATAATCATATAGAAAATAGCGTTAAGGGGATGGAGAACCTTAACGCGGTCGGATCTTAAAATCATAATCGTAGTGGGTTCGATATGGTAGGTGACATGGCACACAAGGCAATGCCAGGGTAGATATACCAATTACGCACACGGACTGATGGATACGCATAGCAGCCACTGCCGTTCCACCTCGAACAACACTCCCAAATCAAGGGTGGCCACCAAAAATCACAAAGTAATAGAATGGTATCGAAGAAGTGTGTCCGATACGAGGTGCTACCTCACTGGTCCGATATCCCTCCTGTTTTAGCCACCTTATGCCAACTCACGGGAGTTGGGTCCACGTATATACCTTAGGATCGTCGCCACCATCCTACTTCATTCTGGATACTCCACCGCGTACACAGTTGTCAAAGTGGTTTTCGGTATTGACAGAGAGTATGTCCATATCCGATCTAGGTCTCTTTAACAACCAATCGTTATTATAACCCGTGGTTATAATTTAAAACAGTTTATACTTCAAAATAGAATATCATTTCAAATCCAAATCTTTCTCAAAATAAAGATTAAATCAATTCCAAACCATTTCAATATATTTAAAATATCATATCATTTCAAAACTTCATTTCAAATCATTTCAATATATCAAAATATCGTATCTTTCCAAAACTTCATTTCAAATCATTTAATATATCAAAATATCATATCTTTCCAAAACTTCATTTCAAATCATTCAAATATATCAAATATCATATCCTTTCAAAACTTCATTTCAAATCATCATTTGAGTACAAATCTTAAATACCTTTTAAATTCAAAGATATCATTCATTTATTATCATTTCAAGTCACCTTTTAAATAGTTTATATTTAAATCAAAATAATTAACTTAAACCATTTAAAAGTGTAATTATTATACTTTCAAATCAAGTATTAAAATTTCCAAAGTTTCAATTCAATTCAATCATTTATTTCAATTAAATTTCCATAGACCATTTCAAATTTTATAAATTTCAAATATAGATTTAATCCACAAAATAACTATTCAAATTATAAAATAAATTCCAAAGCTTTATTATCCTATATTTCATAAGTCCAATGTCTTTTAAATAGATTCAAATTACAAGTAAACCAAATATTTTTCATACTAATATAAACTTCAATTATTCATTCCAAGATTTAATATCATTTCAAATTACTTTCAAAATATCAAAATATCATTTCAAAACATCATTTATTAAATTTAGATTTAAATACCATTTAATCACATTTCAAAATAGTTGTATTTCCCAATTCAACTATTCCATTTAAATCATTTAAAGTCAATTCATTATATTAATAATTAAATATTTAATTTTCAAAATTTAATCTTTTTCAAAGATCATTTATTCATTTGAATTTACTAAACATAGAAAATTCAACTTTCGCAGCATTTAGAAAATGCTACGAAATGTTATGTTTAAAACAGTTCATTAACAAAAGACGGCATTTAAAATGCTGTAATATCTTAATTTAGTTTCAACTAAAATTTTAGTTAAATTTAACAACTATAGCACTAACAAAGTGCTATAATAACCCTTAGTTCAAATTTGCTATTTGGTTCATTTAAAACAATTACAGCATTTTCCAATGCTGTAATATCTTTACACTACATTTCAAAAATGCTGTCAAATCAAATTCAGAGTTTTATTTACAATTTCACACATAATTAACTTTTAATATAAATCATTTTAACTTATAAAATCATATATTTTCACATTTAAAAACAATCATTTAAATACCTTTATTCTATGATTTTATAAAGTCCAATTTCCATACAAAAATCAAATTAAATAACAATTAAATTTTCATTTCTTTAATTAAATTCTTAACTTAACAACTAAGTTTAAATTTCCAAAGTATAACTTATTTCCATTTATTTTACTTAATTAAAATTTCACTTTTAACAAAATTCACAATTTCCCAATTTAAGTTATATTTCAAAAATTTAACTTAAACATTCATTTATTCCATATTTTAATTTATACAAAATCATTAACACCTTTAAAACATTATTATTACTTAATAAAAAACATTAAATTCATCTTTAAATCAAATTTATCATATTTTCTTACTTTACAAAATTTCCATTTATAAACAAAATCATAAATTTCAAAATTTACTTATATTTCAAATTCTACTTCACCATTTACTTAATTCATTATTTAATTTGTAGAAAATCACAAATACTTTATAGAAATCATTTTAATAAAATTTAAATCAAAATATCATAATATTTACATTTTTTTTAAATAATTTAAAATTTTCAGAAAAATACATAAACCACGGGTCTGTATAAAATTTTCTAACCTAGGTTAAGTGATACGGATATGTATCATTTCAATCCGCAGTTTACAAAGAAACCGGGTTTTATCATTTCAAACCCGCAATCCCAAGTTAAATAAAATAAATAAAAACCATTCAGGCTTATCATTTCAGCCCATAACGATTTTTTCCTATTCTAAAGTCCATTCGGGTATGTATCATTTCAACCCATAGTGATACTAATCTACAAGGAACTTGCAGTGTGATAAACTGATAAATGAACAAAATAACATCATATAACAGTAACAGATGATATGACATATGTAATAACAGGGGTAAACATTATATGATCATAATATAACAGTTATAACAGGATGATATAAATTTACAGATTCAAGTGATGTCAGTTTATCAACCATATAAGTACATATTAGTCTGGTGAGATTTACTCACTTGTTTAAGCTGGAGATGACGACCAAAACACACGACACAGAATCTTCTGTAACGTCCCGAAAATTTTCGACTTTCGAAAATTCAACATCGATACTCACTTTATCGACTGCTGAGCCATCGAATGCCGGAAACCCGAAAAGTTATGTTTTTAAGAAAGAAGAAAGAGGTAGAAGAAGAAGATAGAAGAAAAAGAAAGAAGAACAACAACAGAACAAGAGCAGAAACAGAAAACAATATCAGAATCTCACATATCGCAGCGGAACAATATATAATAGATAAATGAATAATCTCTAAAACAAAGAACTATATCATTTTATACATACATCAATCAGAGTCAATATACAACAATGGACAGTTATATAACTTGTCCTCATACAGAATACACAGCGGAATAAATACTATCAGATACAAATACTACGTCTCGTCATCCAGCTTATCTCCAAAGCTCCAGAATATCCAGAATATCCTGATAACATAACTCTAGGCTGCCCGTGTGGAAATTGGTGGGCACCCAGAGTTTAGAAGGGAACAATAAACTCCGAGTCAGTCATGGTGACTGGTGTGAGATCGTAAAACAGTTATTCTTTAAAATAAACAACAGGAAAACTTTAATGTCAATTCGCAATGCTTTTGGAAAATGAAACTACCATAAGACCTCCCACCACACACACAATGCAAACGCAGAATTGGAGGAGATTTCTTCTTATGATAGTCAAAGATGCTTACTACGCAAAATCAAATCATTTTTGATATTATTATTAGTGCATAGTGTAGAAAACATTTCGAAAGTAAAATATAAATCTTAGCCAACATACGACCAGTATCGTATGCCTACTATAGCTACCATCTAAACAGTGGTGACCACCGTACGTAAATGGAAGGTTCTACAACTAATACCGTACAAATCACGTATTGGAGTTTGGATTTCCAACAAATGGTCAGGCTAAGGAACTTCCTATCCACGATGGGTACGTCCCTGGAATAGACGACCCGAGAAATAACCTAACATTACGGTTAGATCTCTGCCAACACAAGGCCGGGTTACCTCTGCAAAAATAGGTAACTACTGACACGCGTATGCCATCCCCCGATCGTAACCGATCTTCCCGAGGATCCCCGATTTCCAACAAACCACATAGATAATAATGCAGCAACCACATAGGTTAAGTATCTGGGCTCCATACCATGATACCACCTCTATCCAGAAGGAATGACATACACTAAGGGGCGCTACTCCCTAGAACCTTGCCGCATCCTTCCTGTTTCGACCATTTCCGGGGTGTGAGGCTCGACGAAGTCTCGTCCACAAAGCTACGCTTTCTCAAAAAGCCCTGCTTCGGGTCAAACAAAATGATCAACCTATGATCACAAAGATATAAGATCAAACAAATGATCATATCGCAAATGATCAAACACTGATCATTTCACAGCAACACTCAGTATGCCACGTTACCAAATTGGGATATATCGCTGATAAATTTCAACTACATAACCTCTGAGCTCGTACGTCTCAGAGAAGGGTGTTAAGCTAAGAGAATAAATTCTCCGCCACCAACAGAAATGTATTTGAAAGAAATCAGCTTTATATCTCAAATTGTAACGTCAGACATACAATCCATACAAGTCTGTTCCGGGATCGAACAGAACCGAAGGCACTTCTCATGAAGCCCTTGCAATTCCGGATAATTTTCAATCACGTCAGGACTTCCCGTCACTAAGGGTGATAAAACCTCTAAACCGGAGATCAGCCGATGTAGAGTAACTCGACGGTAATCCTTCCGTTTTCAAAAATATCCGGTCTTCAACACCGGTCTTCGAATGCAATTCATAACGACGTATCACATATTCGGAATGGGTTATACGACCCCATGGTCCTTTCCCGGCTAACCCGAATAGTGAGCGTTTATTCAAAAATAAGTGTGGCATTCAAATTCATCCAATTCACAACAAATACCTATCTAAAGGTAATTATTGATAGTCGGTTATTTAACTATCAATAAAGATGCGCAACATCATCAGATTCCAAATAATTTTCCCAAATTATTTATTCTTCAAAAATATCTTTATAAGATATAAAATTTCCACACTTCAAAAATAAATCAATATTTATTTTTAAACAACTTCCCTTTCTTTTATAAATTCCATAGTGAATTTATATTTTCAAAATATCTACAGATATACGATTTTCAAATCGTTTTCAATGTTCGATTTCGATTTATCTTTAAGAAGATAAATCTCAAAAACGTTCATTTCATATTGGAAAACATTCCATACTTATTTAATAATAAGTATTTCACAAATCATTTATTTTCAACACTTAGAAAATATTCGATATACTTAAATCAAAATTAAGTATATATCTCATTCTTTAAGGAAATCATTCTCTTTAAACACATTTATTTGAGTCAAAACGAATGTTACGTAAAACATCGTTACGACGACTCAAAATCACTAGTATAGGGATTCGGATTTTAAATAGATATATAAATCCCAATACTATATAAAACATTTCCTTTCGGAAATCATTTACTATAACAACAATGTTATAGTCCACAATTTCCTTATATCTCGAAAACGTCTATTTCAACAATAAATGTTGAAATCTATGATTTCGATATTTAACACGTTTAAAACATCTTTTAAAACAATTAACTTTATTTTACAATATCGCTTTTCCCAAAACCATATCCATATCCATTTTACTTAACAATATATTCACTGTCCAAAATCGTGAATATAATTCACTTAACCAAATTTCAATCATCTCTACACATTTTATCTTAATAATAATTCGCTATCCAAAATCGCGAATATATCTCCTTTAATAATCTTCTATAATTGACTTATCAAATCCAATTGATTTCGAATTTATAAAACAACGTTTATAAATTCCATTTTCTATTTTCTATAACCACTCCGGTTTATAAATCTCATTTTATTAACTATCAATAATCCACTTATAAAAATAAGTGATTTCGGATTTATAAAACAACGTTTATAAACCACAATTTTATATTTTATAACTACTTCAACTTATAAATTTCTTTTATTATCCAATTCAATTTATAACTCAATTTTCTACCAAAAGTCCATTTTATAAGTTAAACACTTATAATTCGTTCATTTACAAAAATCGTTCTTTTAGGACTTCACAAAGCATTTATTCTGTCCTTTATAAAACCCATTTTAACATCATTTAAAACGTCTTTAAAACTCCTTTATAATTTCATCACTTTGATTTATAAAAATCAAATTTTATAAATCTTATATATAGAGCTTTCATAATAAATTCAAAAATCTCTATTTAAACCCTTTTATAAATAAAATCGACTTTTATTTCAAAAACGACACTTCGGTTATAATTCACTAAAAATTATAACTTTTAAATTTTATGTTTATAAATCGATTCAGAAATTCCATAAAACGTATATTTTCAAAATCACTTAAAAAATCCTTTTAAAGTAAAAGTCGTTATTTTTACATTTCAAAACTGAATCCGATGATGCCACAACACCAATCAGTTCATCACAACAGTCAAATATCATATATCATCATATGATAACAGAATATATCAGAATATCTGTAAATAAGTAAATACAGTTGAGGAATCCAGTTGGATCCCTCCAACCTGTTTCCCTGCATCCAAAGATGTTAGCACAATACCAATTCCGCTCCAGTACGGAATTATCGCGGTATATGGGTTTTTATAAAAATCCGCTTACTAACGGCGCAATAGGGTCTCATCCGCTATACGAGGCGGGAAATCAATCAATCCAATATATACATATGCCAATATGTATATACTGCTATATATATAGATATATCCTATCATATCTAATAGCACATTCAAACAAATCAATCAATAACTGCAATTCAATTATAAATCTGAGTGAGAAGATCTCACCTTGATTTTAATTCTGATTTCAGCGTTTTATTTCGAATAAAATTAAACACGCGTTTAATTTTACCCGAAATTCAAACTAGCTCCAAATGGCTTAAATCCAGTTGCATTGCGAAGTACACGTCGAGACGATTCCAACGCATCTTGTTTCGTAATTTTCTGATAATGTATGAACAAGATATACAATTTTAAACATTGAACGAATTTTAAATATAAGGAATTACAATTTCCTTTTAAATTTACAACCATCAGCTCACATCTGCCGTTCATTTTTGAATGTGACAATCCAGACCGTAGTTTCATCATCTCCCACGTTCACGTTCGTGAAAACGAAACCATGCATGCACGTCGACCAAAGGAAAACGCGACCACCTCCGATCGACGAAACCCCATCAAACCCACGCCGTTACGTGCGCCTCGCCCCTAGCTACCACCGGCTCCAACGCCATGAAGCTCGGTCGCCTATTGGCCTTGGAATTCGTGCGCGAACCCGCCATCTTGGCATAAGAAATTCCATCGATCCACAGCTCGAGAACAGATCTTGACCGTTGGATGTATAGGTCTCTTGATACTCTACGACTTTGCAGTTGTGGGTTTTTCGTAATGGTCGACAGATTTGACGAAATCGAGGGAAGAACGAAGACACGTTTTCGGCCATTGATTTAGAAGGTGGCGGCTCCTGTTAAAACCCTAGCTAATAATTTTTTCTTTTATTTTGTGATAAATCGTCTATTTATAGCAAATATCGAACACTATTCATCCGGTTTTCCCAAACTCCGATTTACGCGCGGTGACTGGCGTTCCTGGGGTTTACCCCGCGTTCCGGACACAATGGAACAGGTTTCGAAAGCTAATTCGATCGTCTGTGTGAGATATGACAAAAAACGATCAATTTAAATTAAACCGATTTAAATCGATTTCGAGGCGTTTTAATTCGTACCGGACAAATGGTAAATCCAAAAATTACGAAATTTGAAATCTTACAATAATATCACATTACGGATCCGATGAAACTAGTTTCGTCGAAATCCGAGACCGTTTGAAAAATGACTATTTTAACTCGCCGAATTAAAATTAAAATGATATCGATGCGTTTCGAGCTACCACGGTCAAACGACAACTTCGATTGCTACAAAAATTGAAATCCGATAATAACTAACTATTACGGATCCAATGGAACTGGTCTCGTTCAATTCTGAGACTGTTCGAAAATTGGCTATTTTTCAATCGATAATTAAATATTAAAATATTCAATTTTCACAGTTTAACTCCAAATTCGATTCTGAAAGTTCTAAAATATTTCTATAACTCCAGTATGATTAAATAAAATTTTACAAATCATTTTCAATCACTTTAAACTCGATTTTCAATTATCTCTGGAATGTCACTATTAAATTTATCGATTTAATCATCAAATTAAATCCAATATTCGAAAAATAAATCCTTCGACTTATCAAATTCAATTCATAAATATTTAAAATTAATTAAATATTCGAATTTTAATTATCAAAAATTCTGGGTCGTTACACTTCGAAGGCACGACAACACGAATATGATTTGAGAGTGGAGAGCCAAAGCAATTAGCCTTGAATACATTTATTTAAAACAATACAATCTATATAAGTTTCAAAACAATTCAACACTAGACAATGTTAGAAATCAATGTCCAAAACAAAGACAAATGTTTTGCACTTGTTCTAAACTTCACATACTTCAGTTATGGACTAAAATAGCACAGCAAAGACATGAATTAAGGTCTGGTTAGGGTCCCTATAGGGTTGGCCTAGCATGGGTTTGATGGTGAAGAAAGGTATAGGTGCAACAAATCTACACTACAAGGCAAATACAAGGCAAATTACAACATCTCTATGCCACAATAGGGTTCGACTAGAGGCTATGGGGCATGGCCAGTGGGTCTAGGTGGTGTTGGGTGATGTGGCAGAGGGTGGAGGTCAGGTCAGAGGTGGTGGTGGTGGAGGAAGTGGCGCCAAGTGGGTAAAGGTGATGATGCAAAACTAGGTCTAGGCTTTCATGTAAGTGATGGATTTTTTTGGGTTTTTGTGGTGATGCATGCCATAGGGGTGCTCGGCCTGGAGTTGGTGATGGACTAGAGGGGTGGTTGATCAGAGAAGGAGGAGGTGGAGGTCAGCCTAGATCTGGTTGAGGAGGAGTGGAGCCATGAAGTAGAGAACAAGTTGCAAAATCACATAGAAAAACTAGAAAACAAGAGAAGAGAAGATCTTTACCAAATTTTTTTGCAAGATGGAGGCCATGATTTTTTTTAGGGTTTGAGAAGCTTTAAAATTCGTGAAAAAGATGAGGGAGTCGGCTGAAAAAGAATGAGGAAAAGAACGGCAAAAATAAAATAAAAGATGTATTGATTAAAATGAAACGGTGGAATATAAAAGGCCTTAGAAAATCAAAAGTCATACACCTTTTCAAATTTCTTTAATTTATTTTTTTATAACTTTACATTTCTGGAAATAGTAATAATCCCAGATAAAATTTCTAAAATTTATCAAAATATAATAATTTATATAAATATTTATCAATAATATAAAGTTAAATTAAGAAAATAGCTAAAAATAGTAAACTAGTCTAGAAAATTTGAAGTTTAATATAATAAATTTTAAAAAATTCATATGAGCTTGAAATATATTTTTAAACATAAATAATAACATAAAATAAAAATACATTCACAAAATAAATATTTAAAATTTAATTTAAATATAATTTTTAATGAAGAAAATAGCAGAAAATAGGAAAACAGCCTTTAAAAATTGAAATAAATTCAAGTAAACTTTAGAAAAATTATATTATCATTTTAAAATAATAAAAGACATAAAATAACCTATTAACACATATTAAAACAAAATATGACAATAAAAATATAATTTATATGATTTAAAATAAATAATATTGCAAAATAAACAGTTTATACACAAAATTGAAAATTACATAACTTCTACAATATAAGTCCGTTTTCAACGAAACGAAAAGCAGTATTCATGGAATTAAATCTAGTTTCGTAATAAAAGATAAAATTTAAGAATTTGAAATATTTAAATTTAAAGTTTAAAAGTCAAAGTTTGACCAGTTTGAACAGAAATTCACTTTTCAGTGAAATATCCAATTTATATCAGTTTGAAACTATAACTCACATAATAATCAACATTTATATTTTAAAAATGAAATGTTTGAAATCAAACAAGTTTAAAATAATTTAAAAATAAAAGAAAGTCCAATTTAAATAATATACAAGAACCTAGGGTTATTGCACTCTCCCCACTCAAAACTTTTCGTCCCCGAAAAGGAATGAGGTATGGGAAAGCACAGAAAAGATAGAGCGAAATAGGATTAAGACAAGATGACAAGGATATTGAAATTATACCTGATAACTATTGTTATAGGTAAGTTTAACAAGGTGGAGGCGATCTTTCCAAGATTTCTCCAGAATCAAGAACTCAAGCACGAATAGATCCTCTAAAATCTGATTCACTCTTTCCGCTTGACCGACGGTCTGTGGATGAAAGCTATGCTCAGATTCAAAATGAGTAGCAAAGATTATTAAAGATTATAGAAAGATTTCTAAACAGAAATATTATAGAAGGAAAAAAAATGTCTACACCAGTCTGTAGCAAGATAAGGAAAATAAGGACAACTAAAAGATAGTTTGAAAACAAAAGAAGATAATAAGTTTGAAAAACCAAATAAGATAATAGGTTTGAAATTTCCATGGTTTCAGCTTAAACTGATAATTAATTTTACACAAGTTAAATAAATCTTAACTACCTCTAATTACATTATCTTATCATCCAATTTTCTTAAACTAACAATTTTCAGAAATCATGGATTGGAAAAATCATTATTATACTCATAATGTACTTAATAAATTTAATTCCTCTTTATTACTAATTAAAGTTAAATTTATTCCTCTCAATATATTTTATCATCTATGTTAAATATACTTACACTTATTATAACTGTTTTAATTTATTTTTAGTTCCTTAATCATCATTTTGTATTGTAAGTTATTCAATTAACCTTTTAGTCTATTTACCTCTATTAATCTTTTATAACTAAAATTTAAGTGTATAACATTTATTATAACCACTCAAATTTTATTTATAAAAACTTTTTATATTGTATATTATCTAATTACATTGTTAACTTCTAAAAATTAAGGTAAGTTTTATTGGAATGCAATTGAGAATTATACAAATAAAACTTTCTAAAATTAATATACACTATAAACATCCTAATTCAATCATTTCAAGCTTGAATCATCTATTCAAAAAATTTGATTTTCTTTTTATACTTGAAGTTATTATTTAAGATAGAATTTAAGAATAAAATTTCCGATTCCTCTCAAACCATTTAGAGATAAATAAATGTATGTACATAATTTGTTAAATCAAATTTAAATCATATATCTATATATTTTATAAATCAAATCATATTTTAGAAATTTATATCAATCAAGTTTCCCAAAACAAAGCTGTAGCAAGACTACAGAATGGTTTCTTCACTTCGAAACTCGAAAATGAACGTCGATGATGCTGCAGTCATCAGCGAAATTATTTTCCAGCGGCAATGAGAAGAGCACTGATTTTTAAACTTTAAAATTCTTTGGAAACAAATTTCTATTCAAAAATACTTTAAGTAATATATCCTTTTAAAACTTTAAAGACAAACTTTGGAACCATCAGAAATTAAATTCTCAAATTCTTGATTTAAATTCATTTCAATTCCCAAATCAAATTTATAAACAACTATTTATAAATTCATTTATAGAATGATAAATCAAGTATTATCATTTCAAATAATCAATTTAAATCAATTTATTAAGTTCCATAAATTTACTTATATCAAAATTTATTTCATTAACTAAATTTTAAAATAATATTGTGTCAGTTTGTTCTGTCAAAGTGTTTTAGAAATCCTATCGATAGCGTTGATCAGACGAGTCGATCGGAAGCCCAAATCAACATCAACAACTCAAACAACACAATATATAAAACAAACATAGATTTACAAGTACAATTCAAAATGTTTGGGGATATTTTGGAAACAAAACAAGATGATTAATTAACAAAATATGAAGATGGATAAGCTTAGATAAATCGCGGGCAACCTTAACCAGGTCAACCGTGACTTAATGAATAAGATCAAATGTGTATTTTTTTTTCTGGGGTTAATCTACATCCGATCTCAAGAGATAGAGTTTGGAATAACAAAAGTTATTAGCATCTAAACCAAGGATAGATATAGATCTTTGGTGAATCGATGCAAATTTGTAAAGGAGTTTCCCCCTTTACTAGAAAATTAGAATATTGGTGAGACAACCAATTCACTATAATGATCATTCGAAGTGGAGTTATGTGATACTCCAAAATCAAAAGAAGATGAATAGTGAGGGAGAAGAATGAATTTTGGAATCGCAGGGAACGTTCCAAAATTCAAAGGAAATTCGAATCAAGTGGAAAAGATTCAAACTCGAACGAAAGTGATTCTGTAAATAAATCTACTCCATATGCTGAGTTTTGCCTCAAAGCCAAAGCTCTGATACCAACTGTAACGACTCGATATTTTCAACCATTCACATCCATTATAAGTGTATAGGTAGACACTCATGCCAGAATTGAATTGCTCAAAATACCGCGTTGTAAATAAAAATTTGGCAAATCTCAGAATATACAGTAAATAAATATAATCACAGATCACAGACACAGAGTAAAATAATGCAGCGGAAGTAAAAGAGATAGTAGTTCATGAAGCTACTATATAATTATATCAGAGTTACATAAGATACAACAGGAGAAAATAAAGTACAATAGAAGTCTCAATATGATAACCAAGTACAAGCTGAACAGAACAACAGAACTGAAATAGATAGGACAAGACAAGCAGATAATCTCCAGCGATTCAAATCTCCAAGAGAGCGGAAATCCAAATCTGTAAATAACTCAGGCTGACCCGAGCATAAAGCAAAACACAAAACACTCGAGTCAGGACAATATATACTTATATAATGTAAACCAACTCAAGTGAACTGTAATAAAGGTACAAGTAACTTAGAAGATGCTTGGGACCGCCCATCCACTAAGGATCCGTTAAACTATTTACTATATAGTAATATACGCTATATATAATAGTGTCTAATCAGTAAAGTATAATCATATAGAAAATAGCATTAAGGGGATGGAGAACCTTAACGCGGTCGGATCTTAAAATCATAATCGTAGTGGGTTCGATATGGTAGGTGACACTGCACACAAGGCAATGCCAGGGTAGATATACCAATTACGCACACGGACTGATGGATACGCATAGCAGCCACTACCGTTCCACCTCGAACAACACTCCCAAATCAAGGGTGGCCACCAACAATCACAAAGTAATAGAATGGTATCGAAGAAGTGTGTCCGATACGAGGTGCTACCTCACTGGTCCGAGATCGCTCCTGTTTTAGCCACCTTATGCCAACTCACGGGAGTTGGGTCCACGTATATACCTTAGGATCGTCGCCACCATCCTACTTCATTCTAGAAACTCCACCGCGTACACAGTTGTCAAAGTGTTTTTCGGTATCGACAAAGAGTATGTCCATAACCGATCCCGGTCTCTTTAACAACCAATCGTTATTATAACCCGTGGTTATAATTTAAAACAGTTTATACTTCAGAATAGAATATCATTTCAAATCCAAATCTTTATCAAAATAAAGATTAAATCAATTCCAAACCATTTCAATATATTTAAAATATCATATCATTTCAAAACTTCATTTAAAATCATTTTAATATATCAAAATATCGTATCTTTCCAAAACTTCATTTCAAATCATTTAATATATCAAAATATCATATCTTTCCAAAACTTCATTTCAAATCATTCAAATATATCAAATATCATATCCTTTCAAAACTTCATTTCAAATCAACATTTGAGTACAAATCCAAATATTCAAATTTAAATACCTTTTAAATTCAAAGATATCATTCATTTGTTATCATTTCAAGTCACCTTTTAAATAGTTTATATTTAAATCAAAATATTTCACTTAAACCATTTAAAAGTGTAATTATTATACTTTCAAATCAAGTATTAAAATTTCCAAAGTTTCAATTCAATTCAATCATTTATTTCAATTAAATTTCCATAGACCATTCCAAATTTTATAAATTTCAAATATAGATTTAATCCACAAAATAACTATTCAAATTATAAAATAAATTCCAAAGCTTTATTATCCTATATTTCATAAGTCCAATGCCTTTTAAATAGATTCAAATTACAAGTAAACCAAATATTTTTCATACTAATATAAACTTCAATTATTCATTCCAAGATTTAATATCATTTCAAATTCCTTTCAAAATATCAAAATATCATTTCAAAACATCATTTATTAAATTTAGATTTAAATATCATTTAATCACATTTCAAAATAGTTGTATTTCCCAATTCAACTATTCCATTTAAATCATTTAAAGTCAATTCATTATATTAATAATTAAATATTTAATTTCCAAAATTTAATCTTTTTCAAAGATCATTTATTCATTTGAATTTATTAAACAAAGAAAATTCAACTTTCACAGCACTTAGAAAATGCTACGAAATGTTATGTTTAAAACAGTTCATTAACAAAAGACGACATTTAAAATGCTGTAATATCTTAATTTAGTTTCAACTAAAATTTTAGTTAAATTTAACAACTATAGCACTAACAAAGTGCTATAATAACCCTTAGTTCAAATTTGCTATTTGGTTCATTTAAAACAATTACAGCATTTTCCAATGCTATAATATCTTTACACTACATTTCAAAAATGCTGTCAAATCAAATTCAGAGTTTTATTTACAATTTCACACATAATTAACTTTTAATATAAATCATTTTAACTTATAAAATCATATATTTTCACATTTAAAAACAATCATTTAAATACCTTTATTCTATGATTTTATAAAGTCCAATTTCCATACAAAAATCAAATTAAATAACAATTAAATTTTCATTTCTTTAATTAAATTCTTAACTTATCAACTAAGTTTAAATTTCCAAAGTATAACTAATTTCCATTTATTTTACTTAATTAAAATTTCACTTTTAACAAAATTCACAATTTCCCAATTTAAGTTATATTTCAAAAATTTAACTTAAACATTCATTTATTCCATATTTTAATTTATACAAAATCATTAACACCTTTAAAACATTATTATTACTTAATAAAAATCATTAAATTCATCTTTAAATCAAATTTGTCATATTTTCTTACTTTACAAAATTTCCATTTATAAACAAAATCATAAATTTCAAAATTTACATATATTTCAAATTCTACTTCACCATTTACTTAATTCATTATTTAATTTGTAGAAAATCACAAATACTTAATAGAAATCATTTTAATAAAATTTAAATCAAAATATCATAATATTTACATTTTTTTTAAATAATTTAAAATTTTCAGAAAAATACATAAACCACGGGTCTGTATAAAATTTTCTAACCTAGGTTAAGTGATACGGATATGTATCATTTCAATCCGCAGTTTACAAAGAAAACCGAGTTTTATCATTTCAAACCCGCAATCCCAAGCTAAATAAAATAAATAAAAACCATTCAGGCTTATCATTTCAGCCCATAACGATTTTTTCCTATTCTAAAATCCGTTCGGGTATGTATCATTTCAACCCATAGTGATACTAATCTACAAGGAACTTGCAGTGTGATAAACTGATAAATGAACAAAATAACATCATATAACAGTAACAGATGATATGACATATGTAATAACAAGGGTAAACATTATATGATCATAATATAACAGTTATAACAGGATGATATAAATTTACAGATTCAAGTGATGTCAGTTTATCAACCATATAAGTACATATTAGTCTGGTGAGATTTACTCACTTGTTTAAGCTGGAGATGACGACCAAAACACACGACACATAATCTTCGAAGGCACGACAACACGAATATGATTTGAGAGTGGAGAGCCAAAGCAATTAGCCTTGAATACATTTATTTAAAACAATACAATTTATATAAGTTTCAAAACAATTCAACACTAGACAATGTTAGAAATCAATGTCCAAAACAAAGACAAATGTTTTGCACTTGTTCTCAACTTCACATACTTCAGTTATGGACTGAAATAGCACAGCAAAGACATGAATTAAGGTCTGGTTTGGGTCCCTATAGGGTTGGCCTAGCATGGGTTTGATGGTGAAGAAAGGTATAGGTGCAACAAATCTACACTACAAGGCAAATACAAGGCAAATTACAACATCTCTATGCCACAATAGGGTTCGACCAGGGGCTATGGAGCATGGCTAGTGGGTCTAGGTGGTGTTGGGTTATGTGGCAGAGGGTGGATGTCAGGTCAGAGGTGGTGGTGGTGGAGGAAGTGGCACCAAGTGGGTAAAGGTTATGATGCAAAACTAGGTCTAGGCTTTCATGTAAGTGATGGATTTTTTTTGTTTTTTGTGGTGATGCATGCCATAGGGTTGCTCGGCCTAGAGTTGGTGATGGACTAGAGGGGTGGTTGATTAGAGAAGGAGGAGGTGGAGGTCAGCCTAGATCTGGTTGAGGAGGAGTGGAGCCATGAAGTAGAGAACAAGTTGCAAAATCACATAGAAAAACTAGAAAACAAGAGAAGAGAAGAAGATCTTTACCAAATTTTTTTGCAAGATGGAGGCCATGATTTTTTTTAGTGTTTGAGAAGCTTTAAAATTCGTGAAAAAGATGAGGGAGTCAGCTGAAAAAGAATGAGGAAAAGAACGTCAAAAATAAAATAAAAGATGTATTGATTAAAATGAAACAGTGGAATATAAAAGGCCTTAGAAAATCTAAAGTCATAAACCTTTTCCAATTTCTTTAATTTATTTTTTTATAACTTTACATTTCTAGAAATAGTAATAATTCCAGATAAAATTTCGAAAATTTATCAAAATATAATAATTTATATAAATATTTATCAATAATATAAAGTTAAATTAAGAAAATAGCTAAAAATAGTAAACTAGTCTAGAAAATTTGAAGTTTAATATAATAAATTTTAGAAAATTCATATGATCTTGAAATATATTTTTAAACATAAATAATAACATAAAATAAAAATACATTCACAAAATAAATATTTAAAATGTAATTTAAATATAATTTTTAATGAAGAAAATAGCAGAAAATAGGAAAACAGCCTTTAAAAATTGAAATAAATTCAAGTAAACTTTAGAAAAATTATATTATCATTTTAAAATAATAAAAGACATAAAATAACCTATTAACACATATTAAAACAAAATATGACAATAAAATATAATTATATGATTTAAAATAAATAATATTGCAAAATAAACAGTTTATACACAAAATTGAAAATTACATAACTTCTACAATATAAGTCCATTTTCAACGAAACGAAAAGCAGTATTCATGGAATTAAATCTAGTTTCATAATAAAAGATAAAATTTAAGAATTTTAAATATTTAAATTTAAAGTTTAAAAGTCAAAGTTTGACCAGTTTGAACAGAAATTCACTTTTCAGTGAAATATCCAATTTATATCAGTTTGAAACTATAACTCACATAATAATCAACATTTATATTTTAAAAATGAAATGTTTGAAATCAAACAAGTTTAAAATAATTTAAAAATAAAAGAAAGTCCAATTTAAATAATATACAAGAATCTAGGGTTATTACATTATTAATAATTAATTAACCAGGATTTGTAATAATTCATAAGAAATAAATCTGATTTGAATTAATCAGATAATTAACTGACCTTACCTATGGATATTTGGATTCTATTGAATGCAAATTGTTTGATATCCCTGATATATGATGCTTTGTGCTGCATCCTTATTTATGTTGTGATCTGAAATTTACTTATCTGTGATATATATCTGTGATCTGTGAATGAACGATAAGCGTGATAGTTAATATCGCTTATCAACTATATTTCTGTATTCTGATCTGTGATGGTGTATGATGTTGCACTACTGTGTAAAACCCCTGGACTACACCTTTACACACACAAATATGGATTTCACGTGGAAATCGGTTAATCACAGATAATTTAAATTTGATGTTTTGAAATTGAAATTTTAATTTTCAATTGATTTTGAAATTGGAAATTTAGGTTTAAAGTGAAAAGCTTTTGAAATAGAATTTCGAAGATAAAAGTTATTTGAATAACTTAATCGAGTTTTGAAAATTTAAATAATTTGATTTAAATTTGAATTCAAGTTTGAAATTGAATCCTATGATTTGAAACTAGGGATTAAAGATGATATAAATGTGTTTAAACCATTTTAAAAGTATAGTTTTGAGAATTTGGATTTAACTCAAGAACCTTAACTCGTATGAATGAATCAGATTTCCAAATTGAAAACTGTTGTTTTAAAAGGATAAAAGCTTTCAGATAAGAAATGAAATTCCAATTTAGTTAAAGGAATTTCAAGTTTGAATTGAAAATGTTTTTTTCCAAGTTATGAATGAATTCTTTTTGAAAGCTATGAATTAAATCTGTTTATTTTTAACAGATTTAAAATGATGATTTGTTTAAACCATTTGAAATGAAATTGTTTTGAAAGCTATAAGTTAAATCTTTGATTTAAAGATTTAACGAGTCAAATTGATTTGGGAAAATCTGTGAATGAATCTTTGTGAAACTGGGTGAATTTTATGAATTAAATCTTTTATTTAAAAGATTAAAATATGGAAATTGTTTAAACCGTTGAAGGTTATTTAAAAAGAATCTTTTTGTTTAAAGATTTGAAAATGGTAATTTGTTAAACCATTTGAAAAGAAAAGTTTGGGTAATAAGTTGTGACTTAATTGAAATCCCAATATCCATATGTTTTCAAATATTGCGCTCACTATTCGGGTTAGCCGGGAATAGACCTTTGGGTCATATAACTCATTCCGAATAGTGATACGTCATATATGGATGGCATTTGAAGACCTGTGTTGAAGACCGGATATTTTCGAAAATGAAAGGACAACCTGTCGAATGTCTCTGCACCGAGTTGCTCCGGTATAGAGATTTTTATCACTCTTTTTGTGACGGGAAGTCCGGACGTGATTGGAAATTATCCGGATTTGCAAGGGCTTCGTGAGAAGTGCCTTCGGTTCTGTTCGATCCCGGAACAGACTTGTATGGATTGTATGTCTGAAATTACAAATTGAGGTATAAAGCTGATTTCTTTCAAACACATTTCTGTTTGGTGGCGGAGAATTTATTCTCTTAGCTTAACACCCTTCTCTGAGACGTACGAGCTCAGAGGTTATGTAGTTGAAATTTATCAGCGATATATTCCCAATTTGGTAATGTGGCATGTTGAGTGTTGCTGTGTGATGATCAGTGTTTGATCATTTGTGATATGATCATTTGTTTGATCATTTATCTTTGTGATCATAGGTTGATCATCTGTTGACCCAAAGCATGGCTTTGTGACAAAGCGTAACTTTGTGGACGAGACTTCGTCGAACCTCACGACCCGGTAATGGTCGAAACTGGAATCGTGGCAGCAAGGTTATTAGGGGATAGCGACCCCTTAGTGTATGTCATTTCCTTCTGGATTATGAGTGGTATCATGGTATGGAGCCCAGATACTTACTTTGTTGTTGCTGCGAATCTATTACTTTGTGATTGCTTTGTGGTTGTTGGAATCGAGGTACCTCGGATAAAGGTCGCTAATGACCGGGAGGTGACATACTCGTGTCAGTTGTTACCTAGCTTAAAGGTAACCCGACCTTGTGTAGCAGAGATCCGGTTAGGATCCGGGAACGTCGCTCCAGAGGCGTTCTATTTTACTTGGGAAGAGTTCCTTTGCCCGACCATTTGTTGGAAATCCAAACAAAACAATATGAGACTTGTACGGTTTTAGTTGTAGAACCTGCCATTTAATATGGTAGCTATAGTAGGCATACTATAATGGTACCTATGCTGGCTAAGATTGATATTCTACTTTCGAAAATGTTTTCTACACTATACACTAATAATAATATCAAAAATGATTTGATTTTGCATAGTAAGCATCTTTGACTATCATAAGAAGAAATCTCCTCCAATTCTGCGTTTGCATTGTGTGTGTGGCGGGAGGTCTTATGGTAGTCTCATTTTCCAAAAGCATTGCGAATTGACTATAAAATTCTCTGCTATTTGTTTTTAAAGATAAACTGTTTTTGTTGCTCACACCAGTCCCATGAATGATCCGGAGTTTATTGTTTCTTTCCTAAACTCTGGATGCTCAAAATTTTTCTACACGAGCAGTCTAGAGTTGGGTTTTTCAGATAGTCAGATTAGTAGATTTTCTGGAGCTAGTTCAGTCTTTGGATATGGACTGCACTTGCTTATCTTTGTGTATCGTTATTGGGAGTTCAAGCTATTTCTGGATCTGTGCTTTAAAGATGGAGATTATCCGCTGCTGATATTATCGTTTTCTTTTCCGCTGTTGTTTCTTGTATCATATCTCTGATGTATATTGATATTCATTGTATCACTCTATTGTATCAGATATTGTATATCAATGTATTATTCTTTTATTCTGCTGTGTTATTTACTTAATGTTGTTATAAGCTCCGGCGACTCGGATTTGAACGGTCGAATCTATGGCATTCGAGTACGATGTAAAGTATGGATGTCGATTTTCGAGCGCGAAAATCCTGGGCGTTACAATAAATTCGCCGCCACTAACAGATATGTATTTGAAAGATATCTGCTTTATATCTCAAAGTGTAGCGTCAGACATACATCCATACAAGTCTGTTCCGGGTTCGAACAGAACCGAAGGCATTTCCAAAGAAGCACTTGCAAATCCGGTTTTCAATTGCAATCCATAACGTCGTATCATTATTCAGAATGGGTTATATAACACAAAGTCCTCTCCCGGCTTAACCGAATAATGAACGCTTGTTTTAAAAACAAATTCAAGTGCTATTTCAAAGGCCAACATTGATAGTTGGTTATTTAACTATCAAACAACATTCACAACAAACAACAAGCCTCAATAGTTTCCCCAAATTGTTTATTGTAACGACCCTGAATTTTGAACAATTTAAATTGAAAATATTTAATTAATTTTAAATATTTGAATGATGGTTTGACTTGAATTTCAAATTATCAGAATAAATGGGTGATTTAATTTTTAAAATTTAATCTATTGTAAGTTGAATAAAAATTTGAATCTTCAGTTTTAAGTTGAAGAAAAATATTTCAAAAGCTTTTAAAATTCGAATTGACAATACTGAAGATAATTGAAACTTCAGAATCGAATTTGAAATTGATTTGATCAGTTTTGAATTCATATCGTTTGAATCGATATTTAAAAATAGCGTTCCGGGGCGCAGTCTCAGAATTCGACGAAACCAGTTCCATTGAGTCCGTAATATTGAATTATTATCGGATTTCAAATTTCGTATTTTTCGGAGTTGATATGTGACCGTACGATGAGTAAACGTGTTGGATTTTAAATCGAATTCAATTTAAAATTTAAATTTTAAATTAAATTTGGTCAATATCAGCAGCACGTTATCTCCCTTAACCCATGCCTTAGATCACGCTGAAGACCACGAAATAAATCATGCAAGCACGACTCTTCTCTGATAAATCACGTTTCTCTTTTCCATTTTGTTTCGTTCAAAATCAAAATCTTGTTCAAAGAAAATTAAATGGCGGCTCGTTCTTTCCCAAATCAAATTCACAAACATATTATCCTCGTTCAAAATCAAAGTATGGCCGAGCCTTTCCAGATTGAAATCGAGCTGTGCTCGTTTTAAAATTAAATGGCCGTTCAAAAAAAAAGGAATGGTGGCCGCGATATAAAAATCGCTCGGAGGAGGCAATCGCGAGTAGCTCGCGAGGATCAACTCGAGCTTGGCAGTGGCTCGAAGCAATGGAGGCGTCGACGTGTGACGACCGCCCATGACCCCTGCACCGAATCTAGAGATAGTGCGTTGTAAAGTGTGCCAGGCGACCATGGACGATTGTCAGCGTAGATTAAAACAACAGAATCTATCGTATTACTCACAGCGCATGGACAAAATACAATAGAACATATATATAGTGAAGCTTTACAGAATAAAATGCCATCATATAAAACTTCATAATAGTTGAATACAAGCATCCAAATAGCCAATACATCAAGCCTCACTACATAACACTCAGAGAATACAAAACATCGGAACATCCAGTACATATAATAAGAAGATAATATGCAACCCTCCAGCTCGTCTTCGATATCAGCATCGTGAGAAGAGAACAGCACCTGTCACCTGCTACATAGTCTGCCCGTCCCAAAAATGGACGAACAGCCCAAGGCAATAAGAATTAAAACATAAAGCCTTGAGTCAGACAACAGTCTTAGTGAGCAGTAAATTAACTAACAACATACCAAAAGAGCATAAAGGAAAAGGAATAGGAATACAACTCTCCCACTCCAACCTCATTCTACAGTGATAGCCCCCAGACACACACTAAGCAGAAGCAAACATAGCAGAGCATACAATTTAAAGTAAATCTACTATCACTCGAGTCAAGGGCGATGTTTTCCAAGCACAAACCCCCAAGGCCTAAACCAAGATCAGATAAGCACCCAGAAAACACTGCTCTTGAGACCGAATGACGATACAACCAAACATCCATGACTCTGGCTATCACTGTTATCATTACTTCGATATCACCGTTAATTGAATGACCAGCACATTCTTTCAGCCGTCCGTCAAGGGCTAATGGAAACCCCGGTTCTAGACATAACTCCCGCACGTCGTCGCAGCCCGTGCCTAGGACTATCGAATCTGCCCAGAGTACTCGACCATCAATAGTTGGCCGTTGGGACTATCGAATCTGCCCAAACGTACTCTTGCTTAGAGCATGCTAGAACCTTCAACAACGATGCTATCCAAGCCTCCTAGTCATCCTCCTCGACGATTATTCTCATATCCATTCATTATCCTAAACTCGAATCATATCACCGAGTTATCAACATGCTTGGAATGATCCCGTCTGGATTAGACCAAGTCTTCATCACATGATGCCTCGCTTCATTACATCCTCGCAAAGCCTCATCTCAACATCACATCATCAAATCTATGCATAAGAGCTTCATCATCCCACTACATATGCCACGAGCAGCTTTCCCAATTCAAGAGCCTTTCCCTTTGCTTTTGAATCATCTTCGACCACCTTGTCTAAAACCAATCAACAATCATCTAATTCACAGCAATCAATCATGTCAAACATCAATCCAATTAACCAAGCATTCAAATATAAGCAAAATGAACAATTATAACAATAATGGCAATTTCGTAATTAAGGAGTTGAAAGTCTAACAAGCATGAAAACATGAGAATTATCTCTACAACTTGATGAATGAACTTGCATAGGTTAATCATACACAAAAATGGTTGTCAAATCATCATGAACAATGGATCTACATGGATCTACACTTAGGATGAAGAAAATGCATGGAAATCACTATTTTAACACCAAATCGAGCCAACAATCCGATATACTCCTTTGGATCCGTGTGAGAGATAATCACCACTCACCAAATCACCAAAACAAACTCAAATCAACACGCTTCAGATCTGGACAGCGAAGGATCAAGCTTGATCTATCACGAATCCGCTTCAAACGATGAAATCTAACTTCAATGGATGAAGATCTTCAATCTAAGCTCTTGAATCTTCAATCTTGATCTTCGACTTGGATGAAAGGAAGCACTAGATTAGAGTGGAGAAAAGAAGTGAAGAAGTGTAGAAGTCGAGCTCTCAAAATGGCAGCACTTCGTCGCTTCGAAATCCGGATCCCAAAAAGTGAGAAAAACCCTTCCTATTTATAGCTGAAATTCTCTTAAGTCGCTCGGAGTTAGGTCGTCCACGACCTACGACCTAAAACCTACCGACCTAAAGACTTACCAACCTACGACTTAACAAAACCCCCAGCCTCTACGACCTAACCTAACGCGCACCTGCGACCTAACGCTTAAGCACATCTTCGACCTAACTGCTAAGCCTTACGCGACCTAACAAATAACTAGGTTACGACTTAACAACTAACTCCTAGGTCGCTCGCGACTTAAAACATAGGCTACGACCTAACACTAAGCCAAAACCCAATGACCTAACACCTTAAGTTTCCTCGCGACCTAACGTAAGTTGCAAACAACTGGACTGCGACCTAACTACTAAGCCAAAGCCCAGCGACTTAACAACCCGCGCGACCTACGACTTAACAAGTGCGTGACTTACGACTTAGAAATCATGCGACCTAACACTTAAGCTATCCCCTGCGACCTAACAACCCATACTACAAAACTACTCACGCGACCTAACTGGGTTATGTTCTAACTCCTTAAGTCGCCTAACTCTTAGGTCGCTAACATGCTAACCTTCTTAGGTCGCTAATCTATAGGTCGCTCCAAGATACTAAGTCGCTAACCCGGTAACCACTAGGTCGCTAACTCTATTAAGTCGGTCAGTTCTTAGGTCGCTAGCTCGCCCTGCCGACCTAACACTTAACTCACCAATACACTTAGGTCGCTCAAACGACCTATCTTCAAACCCTTAACTCGCCAAATCCCAGAGACACTCCTACCCCTAAGTCGTATACGACTTACACTAAGTCGTTCACGACTTAGGACTTAGCAAATTCTGCCTAAAATCTGAAATGGCTCAAAAATGCTAAAATTCCAGATTTTGACAAACTTGTCGATCCGTAAAAATACGGGTCGTTACATTCTCTCCCCCTTAGGAATTTCGCCCCCGAAATTCCAAACAAACAAAGCAATCAAAGACTATTCTGCACGCCTATCATCCATAACAATCAACAAACCATGCATCCAATTCTAGCTTAGCGTGTAGAATTCTAAAACTTAGAACAAGTTACAACGTTGTTAGATGACGCGACACCTTAGGGTCATACCTTGAAGAGTTCAGGATGAGCTGCTTTCATCCTCTTTTCCACCTCCCACGTACAGTCGTTATCATCATCACTCCATTGTACCTTGAGCAACTTAACTACCTTCCTCCTAAGCTGTTTCATGTCGGTTTCAACCACACGAAGCGGCTTACGAGGTCTTCTATCGACTGGATCAACTTCGAAGTCTTCGCAGCTATCAGCAGAAACCACCGTATTCGAGTCGTGCACGTACTTCCGTAGATACGATACGTGAAAAACATTGTGCACACTCGACATCTTCTCTGGTAACTCCAATCTATAGGCGAGCTTTCCAATTCGCTCGATAATCGGGAATGGTCCAACAAATCTCGGAGTCAATTTTCCTTTCTTCCCGAATCGAATAACATTCTTCAGTGGAGAAATCTTCACAAAAACCATATCTCCTACATCGAATTCCAAATCCTTTCGACGCTTATCGGCATAACTCTTCTGACGGTCTTGGGCTGCCTTCATTCGTTGCCGAATGATCTCTATGTAATCCGAAGTCTGTCGAATCATCTCTGGCCCAAGCATCAGCTTTTCCCCAGTCTCTATCCAACATGTCGGAGAGTTACACGGTCTTCCATACAATGCCTCATACGGTGCCATACCAATACTTGACTGGTAACTGTTGTTGTACGCAAACTCCACCAAATGAAGGTAATCTTCCCATGATCCTCCGAAATCCAAAACACAAGCTCTGAGGAGATCTTCCAAAACTCGGTTGACTCTCTTGGTCTGACCATCTGTTTGAGGGTGATAAGTTGTACTCAAACACAACTCGGTTCCCAAAACTTCCTGGAAGCTCTTCCAAAATCCACTAGTGAACAATGGGTCTCGATCGCTCACTATACTCTTCGGAATACCATGGAATCGAACTATCCACTTAACATACAATTCCGCCAACTTTGATGCAGTCCTAGTCGATCGAACAGGAATGAAACTCGCACTCTTGGTCAGACGATCCACAATGACCCAAATCCCTTCATTTCCCGTTCTTGTTCTAGGTAGTCCATCTATAAAATCCATCGATATCTGCTCCCACTTCCATGTAGGAACTTCTAATGGCTGAAGCAATCCACTAGGCTTCTTCTGCTCGGCTTTTACCAACTGGCAGTTCATACATTTGGAAATAAAATTTCCAACATCCTTCTTCATACCTTCCCAGTAGTAAGTTCTCTTCATATCCCGATACATCTTATTTCCACCTGGATGAATTGTCAACTTCGAGTGATGACTTTCCTTCAGAACTTCACTCCTCAATTCATCTATATCGGGAACAACTAGTCGTCCTTGCTTCCGAAGCTAACCCTCTCGATCGATCTCGAATCCTTTATCCTTTTCTGGTTCTAATCCAGATTCCAAATCACGGATAATCTTGACAAGCTTATCGTCTCGTTTTTGGCTCTCGCCAATCCTTTCCACAAGAGAAGGTCTTATCGATAAGTTTGCCAACATCTCAGGTTCCAATTCACATGTAGGCCTGAAGTCAAATCCAGCTAAATACTCGAGACTCTTCCATTCTGAAAACATGGCTCCCAATCCTGCATGTCTTCGAATTAACGCACCCGCCACTGCGTTACCTTTTCCCAGTGTATAAGCTATACCAAAATCATATGATGCCAAAAACTCTAGCCAACGTTGCTGCCGAAGATTCAAATCCTTTTGGGAGAAAAGATACTTCAACCACTTATGATCCGTAAACAACTCGAATCGAACTCCCAATAGATAATGTCTCCACATCTTCAGAGCAAAAACAATCGCCGCTAACTCCAAGTCATGAGTTGGGTAATTCCTTTCATGCGGCTTCAGTTGTCGACTGGCATACGCAACAACTTTATCCTTCTGCATCAGCACTGCTCCAAGTCCAGTACCACATGCATCGGTGTAAACCACCATCTCATCATTCCCACTTGGAATAGTCAAAACAGGAGCACTCGTCAATCTCTCTTTCAGGATTTCGAAAGCTTGCTCACACTTAGCATCCCAACTGAACACTTGGTTCTTTTTCGTCAATCCTGTTAACGGTGCAGCTACCATGGAGAAGTCTTTGATAAACCGTCGATAATATCCTGCTAATCCAAGAAAACTTCTCACATCAGATGCATTCTTAGGTCTAACCCAATCCTGGATTGCTGCCACCTTAGCGGGATCAACCGCTATTCCACTTCCGGAAATCACATGGCCTAAGAACCTCACTTCACTCTTCCAGAAGTGACACTTCGAAAACTTAGCCTTCAGCTGATGTTTCCGCAAGATTTCCAAAACAATACGCAAGTGTGTCTTGTGCTCTTCTTCCGTTCTGGAATAAATCAGAATATCATCCACGAACACAAGTACGAACTTGTTCAACTGATCTCTGAACACTCTATTCATAAGATCCACAAAATATGCTGGCGCGTTAGTCAATCCAAACGGCATTACCAGCCACTCAAAGAAACCGGATGGTGTCCTAAAAGCAGTCTTCGGCACACTATCCTTAGCCACTCTCAACTGGTGAAATCCCGTTGCCAAATCCATCTGAGAAAACACCTTAGCTTCGTGAAGCTGATCAAACAAGTCATCTATTCTCGGCAATGGATACTTGTTCTTCTTAGTCACCTTATTCAGCTCACGATAATCGACGCACAATCTCAACGACCCATCTGCCTTGGTTGCAAACACAACTGGTGCACCCCACTCGGACACACTACGCCGAATGAATCCTTTCTGCAAAAGATCATCAACTTGCACCCTCAACTCTTGCTGTTCCCTAGGCGCCATCCGCCTAAGAGGCATCACAACAGGTCTGGCTCCTTCAACTAGATCTATACGAAACTCGATCTCTCTATGCGGCTGCAACCCTTTGACTTCGTCAAAGACATCCTCGAATCCATTAGCGATCGGCACTGATGACAGTCCATCCCGTGGAACAACCAGCGAATACATGAAGCTCATGAAGACACCTTCTTCATGCTTACATCGTATCACCACCTTTCGCCCCTCCACATTCTCGACTGTCACTTCCAACCTCTCGCAATCAACCTTTGCCGCATACCTCCTAAGCCAGTCCATACCCAAAATAATTCCGAACCCCGCAAAGTTCAGAACAAAACAATCACAAACAAAAGAGCAACCATGACTCGATACAACTAGACCACGGCATAACATACACAAACAAGACGAACCCCCAACTGGATTAGTCACAACCAATGGCCTATCAACAATATCTGGTTCCAAACCTAACCGGCCTACGAGTTCATTACAAACAAACGAATGCGACGCTCCAGTATCAAACAGAACTCTAACTGGAACACCACATAGGAAAAGAGTACCTTGAACAACCACACTCTTTCCTTTCTCTTCTGCGGTAGGAGCTTTCGAAGACGACGGAACAGCTCCCAAAGCATAAGCTTGCACAATCTGCTTGTCCCTCCTCGGTTCTGGACAATTCTTCCTGAAATTCCCTGGCTTGTCACAGTTGTGACACTTCATCGGCACCTTCGGATTCTTACAATCCTTCGAGAAATGGCCCTTCTGCTGACAATTGTAGCAAGTCACCTCGCCTTTCGGCTTCTTCTGGCCATCCTTACCCTTCTGCTGCTGCTGCTTCCTCTTCTTGTTTCCACCCTGCTGGGGTTTAGACTCTTCCCTGGTCATAGCAACAACAGATCCTTCCTTAGGAAACAGACTCTCATGCCTGAGAGCTTTCTCCACAAGCTTCTCAAATGAATCATCCAAATGATCCACCAACTGCCTCCCAAGATAACTGTCCAAGCCTGTCACAAACTTCTCATTCTTTTGATATGCAGATTCAATATATGACCGAGCATACTTGGACAAAGCTTCAAACTCAGAAACATACTCAAGAACTGGTCTTCCACCTTGCTTGAGCTCCACGAACTTCTTGAACAGAACAGACTTCTGCGCTGTAGAAATGAACTTAGCCTCAAATCTGACTTGGAATTGCTCCCAAGTAATCTCTTCCTCCGGAGTATTGATGGTAATAGAGTTCCACCAATCAGAAGCTCTCCCTTGAAGCTACATTGATGCCAACTTCCTCTTAGTTGCATCATCAATTCCCAAATCACCAAAGATCCTTCTACAAGCATCTATCCACCTCTGGACCTCAATAGTTGATTCTGTTCCCAAGAAAACTTTCCCTCCAAGAGTAGTATAGTCCTTGCACAACTTAGCAAAATCCACTGGTTTCGGAGTTTGGACTTGAACTCCAACATCTACTGCTGCCCCCGGAACTGGTATCCTTCTCATGATCGAAGTCATCATAGCTTCGAACATGGCCGCATAATCAGCAGTCCTCTCAGTAGCACGGCCTTCCCTAGCAGCTGGTCTCCCTCTTCGACTCATTCTCAATATCTATAAAAAGGAATGATTAGAACATCTAGAGAAACAACTGCATAAAGGACTCAAACTCAACTAAACTACTATATTATATATAGTAATCATCCTTCAAATTACAATTACGTCTCTCATACGTAGTTACGTCAGCAGCGTTGGGTAAAATCGATTAACCAATGCTCTGATACCAAATGTGATGACCGCCCATGACCCCTGCACCGAATCTAGAGATAGTGCGCTGTAAAGTGTGCCAGGCAACCATGGACGATTGTCAGGGTAGATTAAAACAACAGAATCTATCGTATTACTCACAACGCATGGACAAAATACAATAGAACATATATATAGTGAAGCTTTACAGAATAAAATGCCATCATATAAAACTTCATAATAGTTGAATACAAGCATCCAAATAGCAAATACATCAAGCCTCACTACATAACACTCAGAGAATACAAAACAGCGGAAAATCCAGTACATATAATAAGAAGATAATATGCAACCCTCCAGCTCGTCTTCGATATCAGCATCGTGAGAAGAGAACATCACCTGTCACCTGCTACCTAGTCTGCCCATCCCAAAAATGGACGAACAGCCCAAGGCAATAAGAATTAAAACATAAAGCCTTGAGTCAGACAACAGTCTTAGTGAGCAGTAAATTAACTAACAACATACCAAAAGAGCATAAAGGAAAAGGAATAGGAATACAACTCTCCCACTCCTACCTCATTCTACAGTGATAGCCCCCAGACACACACTAAGCAGAAGCAAACATAGCAGAGCATACAATTTAAAGTAAAGCTACTATCACTCGAGTCAAGTGCGATGTTTTCCAAGCACAAACCCCCAAGGCCTAAACCAAGATCAGATAAGCACCCAGAAAACACTGCTCTTGAGACCGAATGACGATACAACCAAACTTCCATGACTCTGGCTATCACTGTTATCATTGCTTCGATATCACCGTTAATTGAATGACCGGCACATTCTTTCAGCCATCCGTCAAGGGCTAATGGAAACCCCGGTTCTAGACATAACTCCCGCACGTCGTCGCAGCCCGTGCCTAGGACTATCGAATCTGCCCAGAGTACTCGACCATCAACAGTTGGCCGTTGGGACTATCGAATCTGCCCAAACGTACTCTTGCTTAGAGCATGCTAGAACCTTCAACAACGATGCTATCCAAGCCTCCTAGTCATCCTCCTCGACGACTATTCTCATATCCATTCATTATCCTCAACTCGAATCATATCACCGAGTTATCAACATGCTTGGAATGATCCCGTCTGGATTAGACCAAGTCTTCATCACATGATGCCTCGCTTCATTACATCCTCGCAAAGCCTCATCTCAACATCACATCATCAAATCTATGCATAAGAGCTTCATCATCCCGCTACATATGCCACGAGCAGCTTTCCCAATTCAAGAGCCTTTCCCTTAGCTTTTGAATCATCTTCGACCACCTTGTCTAAAACCAATCAACAATCATCTAATTCACAGCAATCAATCATGTCAAACATCAATCCAATTAACCAAGCATTCAAATATAAGCAAAATGAACAATTATAACAATAATGGCAATTTCGTAATTAAGGAGTTGAAAGTCTAACAAGCATGAAAACATGAGAATTATCTCTACAACTTGATGAATGAACTTGCATAGGTTAATCATACACAAAAATGGTTGTCAAATCATCATGAACAATGGATCTACATGGATCTACACTTAGGATGAAGAAAATGCATGGAAATCACTATTTTAACACCAAATCGAGCCAACAATCCGATATACTCCTTTGGATCCGTGTGAGAGATAATCACCACTCACCAAATCACCAAAACAAACTCAAATCAACATGCTTCAGATCTGGACAGCGAAGGATCAAGCTTGATCTATCACGAATCCGCTTCAAACGATGAAATCTAACTTCAATGGATGAAGATCTTCAATCTAAGCTCTTGAATCTTCAATCTTGATCTTCGACTTGGATGAAAGGAAGCACTAGATTAGAGTGGAGAAAAGAAGTGAAGAAGTGTAGAAGTCGAGCTCTCAAAATGGCAGCACTTCGTCGCTTCGAAATCCGGATCCCAAAAAGTGAGAAAAACCCTTCCTATTTATAGCTGAAATTCTCTTAAGTCGCTCGGAGTTAGGTCGTCCACGACCTACGACCTAAAACCTACCGACCTAAAGACTTACCAACCTACGACTTAACAAAACCTCCAGCCTCTACGACCTAACCTAACGCGCACCTGCGACCTAACGCTTAAGCACATCTTCGACCTAACTGCTAAGCCTTACGCGACCTAACAAATAACTAGGTTACAACTTAACAGCTAACTCCTAGGTCGCTCGCGACTTAAAACATAGGCTACGACCTAACACTAAGCCAAAACCCAACGACCTAACACCTTAAGTTTCCTCGCGACCTAACGTAAGTCGCAAACAACTGGACTGCGACCTAACTACTAAGCCAAAGCCCAGCGACTTAACAACCCGCGCGACCTATGACTTAACAAGTGCGCGACTTACGACTTAGAAATCACGCGACCTAACACTTAAGCTATCCCCTGCGACCTAACAACCCATACTACAAAACTACTCACGCGACCTAACTGGGTTATGTTCTAACTCCTTAAGTCTCCTAACTCTTAGGTCGCTAACATGCTAACCTTCTTAGGTCGCTAATCTATAGGTCGCTCCAAGATACTAAGTCGCTAACCCGGTAACCACTAGGTCGCTAACTCTACTAAGTCGGTCAGTTCTTAGGTCGCTAGCTCGCCCTGCCGACCTAACACTTAACTCACCAATACACTTAGGTCGCTCAAACGACCTATCTTCAAACCCTTAACTCGCCAAATCCCAGAGACACTCCTACCCCTAAGTCGTATACGACTTACACTAAGTCGTTCATGACTTAGGACTTAGCAAATTCTGCCTAAAATCTAAAATGGCTCAAAAATGCTAAAATTCTAGATTTTGACAAACTTGTCGATCCGTAAAAATACGGGTCGTTACACGACGTGTGGGTCATTGGAGTGGCGATAACCGAAATGGTGTGGCGAGTCGAGGCTCGCGATCTTGATCTGGAGCTAGGGTTTCGCGAGTGGATGGTTGCGATGTCGCGTGGGCGAGGCGGTGCGCGAGCAGGCAGTCGACTTCGACTTTTCTTGGAATCGATGGGAGGCCGATGGTTTGGTGGGACGTATCGCGAGCAGGCGAGGGGAGAAGGTTTGTCTGATAATTTAATTTACCTAGGTTATTTTGTCAAATTCAAATTTAGTTCCAGGATATTATTTTTACCCATTCGAAAATAATAATAATAATAATGATATATATATATATAGGTAAGTTTTGATTTACAGTAAAGTATGCAAACTCGTATTTTAATTAAAATAGTTAATATTTATGTATATGAACAAGATGGTGGAAATAGCAGTTTAAATGTTTTGAGTTAAAAAAATATATATATGAATTTTAAATGTGTTAAAGTTATGAAAAGTTAGATTGTCATTTATATAAATTATTTCTTTTAAGTATATATATATATATAAGATTTTAAAACAAATATACAGCTTATTTTAAAATCAAAATGAATATTCCAGTGCGTGTTTGAAATATATATATGTATAAATAGTTTGAAGAAATTGTAAAGGAGGTTGTTCACTATTTCTGATAATTAGAAATAATTTTTTTCTAAGATTTTAAGTAAATGAATTTTTGAAATTATTAAAGGGGATTAGTTAAAATAAATCATTGGTTAATAAAATCTTATTTAAATGAAAAATTTAATTTGTTCGATTTTATTTCGAATATTAACAAATTGTATAAAATTATTTATACAAGGTGAAAATTGCAAAGGAATCGAGCCGAAAATGATAATGGATTGCAAATAAAAAGCAAAGGTGAGATTTTTCTCACACAAATTATAAATGGAATTTTTGCAGTTATTTATTGATTGATATGATTGCTATTTGGATGTGATATTAGATATAGTAGGATATATCAATATATATAGCAATATTTACATATTGGCATATGTATATATTGGATTGATTGATTTCCCGCCTTGTATAGCGGATGAGACCCTATTGCGCCGTTATTAACCGGATTGATATTTTTATAAATCCCATATACCGCGATATTCCACCTCGAAGTGGAATTGGTATTGTGCTAACATCTGTGGATGTAGGGAAATAGGTTGGAGGGATCCAACTGGATTCCTCAACTGTATTTATTTATTTACAGATATTGATGTATATTCTGTTATCATATTGATATAGGATATTGAATGTTGTGATTGACTAATTTGTGTGTTGCATCATCGGATTCAATTTTGAAGTTTAAAAATAACGATTTTTACTTTAAAAGGATTTTAAAGTGATTTTTGAAAGTAGACGTTTTATTGAATTTTTGAATTGATATATTTTAAAATAAATAAACGTTTAAAATTTCAAAGTTATAAAAGTTAAGATATTTGTGAAATATAACCAAATTGTGATTTTTGAAATAAAAGTTAAGAAATTTATAAAATGGTTTAAATTGAGATTTTTAAAGTATTATAAACGGTTTATTTAAAAGATGTACAAAAATTGATATTTATAACTTTAAATTATTGGGATTATAAAATAGTTTTTATAAGCGTAAAAATGGATTTTTAAGAATTTATAAGTGAATGAAATTTATGGATTGTAAACTTATAAATGGAAACAATTTTGTAAAATAAATGAATTATAAGTATTTAACTTATAATATGGATTGTTAATAAAAAAAAATTTGTTATGAATTAAATTAGTTAACAAAGGAGATTTATAAATTGAAGTTTTTATAAATAGAATGTGATTTATAAACGTTGTTTATAAATCCGAAATCACTTATTTTGATAAGTGAAATTATAGAAGTTAATAAAGGAGATTTATAAATCGAAGTCGTTATAAAATAGAATTTGAATTTATAAATGTTGTTTTATAAATTCGAAAATCAATTAAAATCGATGAATTTATTATAGAAGGTTGTTAAGAGATTTTTACCTACGATTTTGGATAGTGGATAAATTATTGAAATAAAATGTGTAGCAAATATTGAAATTTAGGTTGTGAAGTATATTCACAATTTTGGATAGTGAATATATTGTTAAGTAAAATGGATATTGTTTTGGGAAAGTGACATTAAAGATGGAGTTAATTGTTTTAACAATGTTTTAAAATATATTGAATATCGAAACCATAGATTTCAACATTTATTGTTGAAATAGACGTTTTCGAGGAAGAAGGAAATGGTAGACTATAACACTGTTGTTATAGTAAACGATTTTCGAAAGGAAATGTTTTTATCTAGTATTGGGATTTATATATCTATCTTAATTCTGAATCCCAATACTAGTGGTTTTGAGTCGTCGTAACGATGTTTTACGTAACATTCGTTTTGACTCAAATAGATGTTGTTATAGTAAATGATTTCCTTAAAGAATGAAATGTATACTTAATATTGATTTAAGTATATCGAATATTTTCTAATGTTGAAAATAAATAGATTTGTGAATTACTTATTTTTAAATAAGTATGGAATTGCTTTTCCAATATGAAATGAAACGTTTTAGAAAATTTATCTTTGAAAAGATAAATTGAAAGTGAATATTTGAAATCGATTGAAAATCGTATATCAGTAGATATTTTGAGAATATAAATTCACTATGGAATTTGTAAAAGAAATGGGAATTCGTTTTAAAAAAAATAAATATTGATTTATTTTTGAAGTGTGGAAATTTTATATCTAGTAAAGATATTTTGGAAATTAAATAATTTGGAAAAATTATTTGGAATCTGATGATGTTGCACATCTTTATTGATAGTTAAATAACCGACTATCAATAATTACCTTGAATGGGTATTTGTTGTGAATTGGATGAATTTGAATGCCACACTTATTTTTGAATAAGCGCTCACTATTCAGGTTAGCCGGGAAAGGACCATGGGGTCATATAACCCATTCCGAATATGTGATACGTCGTTATGAATTGCATTTGATGACCGGTGTTGAAGACCGGATATTTTTGAAAATGGAAGGATTACCGTCGAGTTACTCTACATCGGCTGATCTCCGATTTAGAAGTTTTATCACCCTTAGTGACGGGAAGTCCGGACATGATTGAAAATTATCCGAAATTGCAAGGGCTTCGTGAGAAGTGCCTTCGGTTCTGTTCGATCCCGGAACAGACTTACATGGATTGTGCGTCTGACGTTACAAATTGAGATATAAAGCTGATTTCTTTCAAATATATTTCTGTTGGTGGCGGAGAATTTATTCTCTTAGATTAACACCCTTCTCTGAGACGTACGAGCTCAAAGGTTATGTAGTTGATATTTATCAGCGATATATTCCCAATTTGGTAATGTGACATGCTGAGTGTTGTTGTGTGATGATTAGTGTTTGATCATTTGTGATATGATCATTTGTTTGATCATTTATCTTTGTGATCATAGGTTGATCATTTGTTGACCCAAGGCATGGCTTTGTGAACAAAGCGTAGCTTTGTGGATGAGACTTCGTCGAGCCTCACACCCCGGAAATGGTCAAAACAGGAAGGATGCGGCAAGGTTCTAGGGAGTAGCGCCCCTTAGTGTATGTCATTCCTTCTGGATAAAGGTGGTATCATGGTATGGAGCCCAGATACTTAACCTATGTTGTTGCTGCAAATTTATTGCTTTGTGGTTGTTGCGAATCGAGGATCCTCGGGAAGATCGGTTACGATCGGGGGATGGCATACGCGTGTCAGTAGTTACCTATTTTTGCAGAGGTAACCCGGCCTTGTGTTGGCAGAGATCCGGTTAGGTTCTCGGGACGTCATTCCAGAGGCGTTTCCATGTGGCAATAGGAAGTTCCTTAGCCTGACCATTTGTTGGAAATCCAAAGAAACAACACGAGCCTTGTACGGTATTAGTTGTAGAACCTACCATCTAATATGGTAGCTATAGTAGGCATACTATAATGGTACCAATGCCGGCTAAGATTTATATTCTACTTTCGAAATGTTATCTACACTATGCACTAATAATAATATCAAAAAGGTTTTGATTTGATTTTGCGTAGTAAGCATCTTTGACTATCATAAGAAGAAATCTCCTCCAATTCTGCGTTTGGATTGTGTGTGTGGTGGGAGGTCTTATGGTAGTTTCATTTTCAAAAGCATTGCGAAATTGACTTTAAAATTTTCCTGTTGTTGTTTTAAAGATAAACTGTTTTACGATCTTACACCAGTCACCATGACTGACTCAGAGTTTATTGTTTCCCTTCTAAACTCTGGGTGCCCACCAATTTCCACACGGGCAGTCTAGAGTTAGGTTATCAGGATATTCTGGATATTCTGGAGCATTGGAAGCAAGCTGGATGGCGAGACGTAGTATTTGTATCTGATATTATTTATTCCGCTGTGTATTCTGTATGAGGACAAGTTTATATAACTGTCCATTGTTGTATTGAGTTGTATATTGACTCTGTTGATGTATGTATAAACTGATATAGTTCTTTGTTTAAAAGATACTGATTATCTATTATATTTTCGTTCCGCTGCGAATGTGAGATTCTGATATTATTCTGGTTCTGTTATTGTTCTGTTGTTCTTCTTTTCCTTTTCTTCTATCTTTTTCCTCTTCTACCTTTTTCTTCTTTCTAAACCATAACATTTCGGGTTTCCGGCATTCGATGGCTCGACAGTCGATAAAGTGAGTATCGATGTCGAATTTTCGAAAGTCGAAAATTTCAGTATGTTACAGGTGGTATCGGAGCATATGGTTAAGCGACAACCCTGCTCTGTTGGGTGTTACTCATTAGAGATAGAGTCAGTAGTACTCTAGAATGAGTGTGAGTGTAATAATAGATACGAGTGTGTATTTGTTAGTGAATATAAAATTGTTTTGTATTGCGTTGATTTATCGGTTGATTGTTTATGAATTCTGGTCGGTCCAGTCTAGCTAACTGAAATCGATAGGGGTTTCTAAACTCTAAACAAGATAAACCGACACGGTATTGATTTTAAAATAGGGTAAATGAAATAATTTTGCCCAAAACTATTTTTGTATAGAAAAGAAATGTTTTTCTATGAATTATTATGATATATGGATGTTTGGTTGTTAGAAAGTAATAACATTGAAATATTATCCTTGTTATATGAAATTGAATAAGAAATTAAAATGTACAACCAAAGATTTGGAGATAAATTCATTTAACAAATGAAATTTAGAAAATATGAATTGAAAGATAAGGAAATAAATTCATATATGAATAAAATTGTAAATGTAAAATTGTAATGTGATTTATGAATGAAAATGAAATTCCAGAAGATAATTGGAAAATAAAATTCATTTAAAGGAATGGAATTAGTAATATGAATGTATAAATGATTTCATAAATCAAGATGTAAATAAGTCAAAGACTTATAAAATATTTGAAATTTGATAGAAATGAGATTCAAATTGAAAATAAATGAATTTGTGAATGAATAAATAAATTTGCAATTGTAAATGCAAGAAAATGAAATTGAATGTTAAAATTCATTTTTGAATTTGTAAGTGAATAAGACTGAATTGAAATTGATTTGTGAAAACGAGTGAAGTATTAAACTAAAATTAGTAAGTGAAGCTAATTGAATATTGACCAAATGAATATATTTTTGTCAGAATTAAATTCAATAATTATAAAAGAAAGGTAAATTGAATTCGAATTGGAAATGCAGTTTAAATGTAAGTAGATTTAACCGAAGTGGTAAGTTGAAAATAAATATAGTGTCTACATGGAATATTTATATTAAACCTAAGAAATGAAGAGTGAAATTCTTAAGTAAAATGTGATATTGAAATTATTCTAAGTTGATGATTGAATAGAAGATAAATTGAATTCAAATAGAATTGAAGTTGTGAATTAAATTTAAAAGGAATTGAAATGCAAAATTGAATGAAAATAGATATGTAACTTCAATAGTGAAGTAAAAATGTATAAGGAGCATATATTGAAAAAAAAATTAGTGAAATTTGCAAAATGGATTGAATAGTGTAACTAGATATTATGACTAGTAGGTTATACAGGAGTTATAAAGGAATTGGGATTTTGATTTCAAAGATAATTTTGAATTGCTCGGAAAAGGTATGTATTTTAAATTTCAATATGAGATTTGATGATTTCTTCTCTAGCCGCTTGGCTTTTTCTTTTCTTTTTGAAATCTGAGAGTCCGTAGGGACGTTTTGTAGTCGTACCGTTTTAGCCGCGCAAAAGAGACGCTGGCGAAATTTTTCGAAAATTTAGAGCGTTAGAAAATTTTTGAGAAAATTTTGAATGTTTAAAATTTAAATTTAAATTTGAATTTGAATTAAGAGGTTAAACAATGTTGTTTGAAACTTATAATTGAAGTTGGAAAGCTAGTTGAATTAATAATGAATCTTTAGTAGAAAGATTTGTTTTGAAGAATTGATAAAACTATTTAGATTGTGAAAAATAGTAGACGAGTTAAGGACTTTTTTTCCTAACTTGTAATTTCGGGACGAAATTCTTTTAAGGAGGGAAGATTGTAACGACCCTGAATTTTGAACAATTTAAATTGAAAATATTTAATTAATTTTAAATATTTGAATGATGGTTTGACTTGAATTTCAAATTATCAAAATAAATGGGCGATTTAATTTTTAAAATTTAATCTATTGTAAGTTGAATAAAAATTTGAATCTTTAGTTTTAAGTTGAAGAAAAATATTTCAAAAGCTTTTAAAATTCGAATTGACAATACTGAAGATAATTGAAACTTCAGAATCGAATTTGAAATTGATTTGATCAGTTTTGAATTCATATCGTTTGAATCGATATTTAAAAATAGCGTTCTGGGGCGCAGTCTCAGAATTCGACGAAACCAGTTCCATTGGGTCCGTAATATTGAATTATTATCGGATTTCAAATTTCGTATTTTTCGGAGTTGATATGTGACCGTAAGGTGAGTAAACGTGTTGGATTTTAAATCGAATTCAATTTAAAATTTAAATTTTAAATAAAATTTGGTCAATATCAGCATCACGTTATCTCCCTTAACCCACGCCTTAGATCACGCTGAAGACCACAAAATAAATCGTGCAAGCACGACTCTTCTCTGATAAATCACGTTTCTCCTTTCCATTTTGTTTCGTTCAAAATCAAAATCTTGTTCAAAGAAAATTAAATGGCCGCTCGTTCTTTCCCAAATCAAATTCACAAACATACTGTCCTCGTTCAAAATCAAAGTATGGCCGAGCCTTTCCAGATTGAAATCGAGTTGTGCTCGTTTTAAAATTAAATGGCCGTTCAAAAAAAAAGGAATGGTGGCCACGATATAAAAATCGATCGGAGGAGGCAATCGCGAGTAGCTCGCGAGGATCAACTCGAGCTCGGCAGTGGCTCGAAGCAATGGAGGCGACGACGTGTGGGTCATTGGAGTGGCGATAACCGAAATGGTGTGGCGAGTCGAGGCTCGCGATCTCGAACTGGACCTAGGGTTTCACGAGTGGATGGTTGCGATGTCGCGTGGGCGAGGCGTCGCGCGATAAGGCAGTCGACTTCGACTTTTCTTGGAATCGATGGGAGGACGATGGGTTGGTGGGACGTATCGCGAGCAGGCGAGGGGAGAAGGTTTGTCTGGTAATTTAATTTACCTAGGTTATTTTCTCAAATTCAAATTTAGTTCCAGGAAATTATTTTTACCCATTCGAAAAAAAAATAATGATGATATATATATATATGTATATATATAGGTAAGTTTTGATTTACAGTAAAGTATGCAAACTCGTATTTTAATCAAAACAATTAATATTTATGTATATGAACAAGATGGTGGAAATAGCAGTTTAAATGTTTTGAGTTAAAAAATATATATATATGAATTTTAAATGTGTTAAAGTTATGAAAAGTTAGATTGTCATTTATATAAATTATTTCTTTTAAGTATATGTATATAAGATTTTAAAACAAATATACAGCTTATTTTAAAATCAAAATGAATATTCCAGTGCGTGTTTGAAATATATATATGTATAAATAGTTTGAAGAAATTGTAAAGGAGGTTGTCCACTATTTCTGATAATTAGAAATAAATTTTTTCTAAGATTTTAAGTAAATGAATTTTTGAAATTATTAAAGGGGATTAGTTAAAATAAATCATTGGTTAATAAAATCTTATTTAAATGAAAATTTTAATTTGTTCGATTTTATTTCGAATATTAACAAATTGTATAAAATTATTTATACAAGGTGAAAATTGCAAAGGAATCGAGTCGAAAATGATAATGGATTGCAAATAAAAAGCAAAGGTGAGATTTTTCTCACTCAAATTATAAATGGAATTTTGCAGTTATTTATTGATTGATATGACTGCTATTTGGATGTGATATTAGATATAGTAGGATATATCTATATATATAGCAATATATACATATTGGCATATGTATATATTGGATTGATTGATTTCCCGCCTTGTATAGCGGATGAGACCCTATTGCGCCGTTATTAAGCGGATTGATATTTTTATAAATCCCATATACCGCGATATTCCACCTAAAAGTGGAATTGGTATTGTGCTAACATCTGTGGATGCAGGGAAACAGGTTGGAGGGATCCAACTAGATTCCTCAACTATATTTATTTATTTACAGATATTGATGTATATTCTGTTATCATATTGATATAGGATATTGAATGTTGTGATTGACTAATTTGTGTGTTGCATCATCGGATTCAATTTTGAAGTTTAAAAATAACGATTTATACTTTAAAAGGATTTTAAAGTGATTTTTGAAAGTAGACGTTTTATTGAATTTTTGAATTGATATATTTTAAAATAAATAAACGTTTAAAATTTTAAAGTTATAAAAGTTAAGATATTTGTGAAATATAACCAAATTGTGATTTTTGAAATAAAAGTTAAGAAATTTATAAAATGGTTTAAATTGAGACTTTTAAAGTATTATAAACGGTTTATTTAAAAGATGTACAAAAATTGATATTTATAACTGTGACGACCGCCCATGACCCCTACACTGAATCTAGAGATAGAGCGCTGTAAAGTGTGCCAGGCGACCATGGACGATTGTCAAGGTAAGATTTAAAACAACAGAATCTATCGTATTTCTCACAGCGCATGGACAAAATACAATAGAACATATGTATAGTGAAGCTTTGCAGAACAAAATGACATCATATAAAACTCCATAATAGTTGAATACAAGCATCCACATAGTCAATACATCCAGCCTCACTACATATCTCTCAGAGAATACAAAACAGCAGAATATCCAGTACATATAAGAAGATAATACGCAACCCTCTAGCTCGTCTTCGATATCAGCATCGTGAGAAGAGAACAGCACCTTTCACCTGCTACCTAGTCTGCCCGTCCCAAAATGGACGAACAGCCCAAGGCAATAAGAATTAAAACATAAAGCCTTGAGTCAGACAACAGTCTTAGTGAGCAGTAAATTAACTAACAACATACCAAAAGAGCATAAAGGAAAAAGGAATAGGAATACAACCCTCCCACTCCAACCTCATTCTACAGTGATAGCCCCCAGACACACACTAAGCAGAAGCAAACATAGCAGAGCATACAATTTAAAGTAAAGCTACTATCACTCGAGTCAAGGGCGATGTTTTCCAAGTACCAAGGCCTAAATCAGATAAGCACCCAGAAAATACCGCTCTTGAGTCCGAATGATGATACAACCAAACATCCATGACTCTGGCTATCACTGTTATCATTGCTTCGATATCACCGTTAATTGAATGACCGGCACATTCTTTCAGCCGTCCGTCAAGGGCTAATGGAAACCCCGTTTCTAGACATAACTCCCGCACGTCGTCGCAGCCCGTGCCTAGGACTATCGAATCTGCCCAGAGTACTCGACCATCAACAGTTGGCCGTTGGGACTATCGAATCTGCCCAAACGTACCCTTGCTTAGAGCATGCTAGAACCTTCAACAACGATACTATCCAAGCCTCCTAGTCATCCTCCTCGACGACTATTCTCATATCCATTCATTATCCTCAACTCGAATCATATCACCGAGTTATCAACATGCTTGGAATGATCCCGTCTGGATTAGACCAAGTCTTCATCACATGATTGCCTCGCTTCATTACATCCTCGCAAAGCCTCATCTCAACAGTACATCATCAAATCTATGCATAAGAGCTTCATCATCCCGCTACATATGCCACGAGCAGCTTTTTTCCCAATTCAAGAGCCTTTCCCTTAGCTTTTGAATCACCTTTGATCTAAATCTAATCATCAATCATCTAGTTCATAACAATCAATCAAATCAAACATCAATCCAAGCAATCAAGCATTCAAAAATGATCTAAGTAGACAATTATAACAATAATGGCATTTTCGTAATTAAAGAGTTGAAAGTCCAATAAGCATGAAAACATGGATTATATCTCTACAAACTTGATGAATGAACTTGCATAGGTTAACATATGATAAAATGGATGTAACATCATCATGAACAATGGATCTATATGGATCTACACATAGGATGAAGAAAATGCATGGAAATCTCTATTTTAACACCAAATCGAGCCAACAATCCGATATACTCCTTTGGATCCGTGTGAGAGATAATCACCACTCACCAAATCACCTAAACAATCCAAAAGATAACAACTTCAGATCTGGACAGCGAAGAACTAAGCTAGATTCGACAAGATCTCACTTCAACCGATGAAATCTCTCTTCGATGGATGAAGATCTTCAACTTTAGCTCTTGGATCTTCGATCTTGATCTTCGATTTGGATGGATGGAAGCACTAGATTAGAGTGGAGAAAAGAAGTGAAGAAGTGTAGATGTCGAGCTCTCAAAATGGCAGCACTTCGTCGCTTCAAAAACCGGTGCCAAAAAGTGAGCCAAACCCTTCAATTTATAGGCAGAAAATGACCTTAACCCTTCCGCCTCCTTAAGTCGTCGCCGACTTAACACCCTCTTCCGACTTACGACTTAACTGCCTCGCCGACCTACGACTTAACCATATGGCCGACCTAACGAAGTTCAGACTCATCATACCGCCGCAAAACCCAAGTCCTAAGTCGTTTGACGACTCAACAACTTATCCACTAAATGACTTAACCGCCTACGACTCAGCGACTTAAACGACTCAACAACTTAACACAGGAGACGACCTACCGACCCAATTACCCTGCCGACCTATCCTTAACTCGTTTATAAGACGGTACTCCTATAGGTCGATCATCCCACTAACTCGCTTATCCCGGAAAGCCGCTAACTACCTTAAGTCGGAGAAACTCTTAGGTCGTCTAAGTCTTAAGTCGGTCAAACCTATAAGTCGGTCCATCCTATGAGTCGTTAACTCGGTACAACCCTTAAGTCGGTGGACACTAACTCGCTAACCATCTTAAGTCGGCCAAACCTATAGGTCGCTCAACTCTTTATCTCCTAGGTCAGCAAACCGGTCGACCGACTCATCCTTAAGTCGCCCACTTTCTTAGGTCGGTCCAACACCATAAGTCGTCCCACCTACCTATTCTACACACGACCTAAGTCCAGTCCTACACGACTCAACTCCGAACGACTTAAACTACACTACAACCTAAGCCTCTACACGAGTTAACTTCCATACGACTTAAGTTTTTGGTCGACTAAAATCTAAACAACTTAACAACATCAATCAACTTAATGTCGATAGTTTTACAATCATTCGATCCGTAAAAATACGGGTCGTTACATTCTTTCCCCCTTAGGAATTTCGCCCCCGAAATTCCAAGCAATCATAGCAATCAAAGACTATTCTGTACGCCTACCATCCATAGCAATCAACAAACCATTCATCCAATTCTAGCTTAGCATACAGAATTCTAAGACTTAGAACAAGTTACAATATCGCGAGATGAGACGACACCTTAGGGCCATACCTTGAAGAGTTCAGGATAAGCTGCCTTCATCCTCTCTTCCACCTCCCACGTACAGTCGTTATCATCATCACTCCATTGTATCTTGAGCAACTTAACAACCTTCCTCCTAAGCTGTTTCGTGTCGGTTTCAACAACACGAAGCAGTTTACGAGGTCTTCTATCAATTGGATCAACTTCTAAGTCTTCACAGCTATCAGCAGAAACCACTGTATTCGAGTCGTGCACATACTTCCGTAGATATGATACATGAAAAACATTGTGCACACCCGACATCTTCTCTGGCAACCCCAATCTGTAAGCGAGCTTTCTGATTCGCTCCATAATCGGGAATGGTCCAACAAATCTCGGAGTCAATTTTCCTTTCTTCCCGAATCGAATAACATTCTTCAGTGGAGAAATCTTCACAAAAACCATATCTCCTACATCGAATTCCAAATCTTTTCGACGCTTATCGGCATAACTCTTCTGAGGGTCTTGGGCTGCCTTCATTCGTTGCCGAATGATCTCTATGCAATCCGAAGTCTGACGAATCATCTCTGGCCCAAGCATCAGCTTTTCTCCAGTTTCCAACCAACACGTCGGAGAGTTACACGGTCTTCCATACAATGCCTCATACGGTGCCATACCAATGCTTGACTGGTAACTGTTGTTGTATGCAAACTCCACCAAATGAAGGTGATCTTCCCATGATCCTCCGAAGTCCAAAACACAAGCTCTAAGAAGATCTTCCAAAACTCGGTTGACTCTCTCGGTCTGACCATCTGTTTGAGGGTGATAAGCTGTACTCAAACACAACTCGGTTCCCAAAACTTCCTGGAAGCTCTTCCAAAATCCACTAGTGAACAATGGGTCTCGATCGCTCACTATACTTTTCGGAATACCATGGAATCGAACTATCCACTTAACATACAACTCAGCCAACTTTGATGCAGTCCTAGTCGATCGAACAGGAATGAATCGTGCACTCTTAGTCAGACGATCTACAATGACCCAAATCCCTTCATTTCCCGTTCTGGTTCTAGGCAATCCATCAATAAAATCCATCGACACTTGTTCCCACTTCCATGTAGGAACTTCTAATGGTTGAAGCAATCCGCTTGGCTTCTTCTGTTCGGCTTTAACCAACTGGCAGTTCATACACTTGGAAATAAAATTTCCAACATCCTTCTTCATACCTTCCCAGTAGTAGGTTCTCTTCATATCCCGATACATCTTATTTCCACCTGGATGAATTGTCAGTTTCGAGTGATGACTTTCCTTCAGGACTTCACTCCTCAATTCATCTATATCGGGAACAACTAGTCGTCCTTGCTTCCGAAGCCAACCCTCTCGATCGACCTCGAATCCTTTATCCTTTTCTGGATCCAATCCAGATTCCAATTCACAGATAATCTTGACAAGCTTATCATCTCGCTTTTGGCTCTCGCCAATCCTTTCCACAAGAGTGGGTCTTATTGATAAGTTTGCCAACATCTCAGGTTCCAATTCGCATCTAGGCCTGTAGTCAAATCCAGCTAAATACTCGAGATTCTTCCATTCAGAAAACATGGCTCCCAATCCTGCATGTCTTCGACTTAACGCATCTGCCACTGCGTTACCTTTTCCTGGAGTATAAGCTATACCAAAATCATATGATGCCAAAAACTCTAGCCAACGTTGCTGCCGAAGATTCAAATCCTTTTGGGAGAAAAGATACTTCAACGACTTGTGATTCGTAAACAACTCGAATCGAACTCCCAACAAATAATGCCTCCACATCTTCAGAGCAAATACAATCGCCGCTAACTCCAAATCATGAGTAGGGTAATTCCTTTCATGCGGCTTTAGTTGTCGACTGGCATACGCAACAACTTTATCCTTCTGCATCAGCATTGCTCCAAGTCCAGTACCACATGCGTCGGTGTAAACCACCATCTCATCATTCCCACTTGGAATAGTCAAAACAGGAGCACTCGTCAATCACTCTTTCAGGATTCCGAAAGCTTGCTCACACTTAGCATCCCAACTGAACACTTGGTTCTTCTTCGTCAATCCTGTTAATGGTGCAGCTATCTTGGAGAAGTCTTTGATAAACCGTCGATAATATCCTGCTAATCCAAGAAAACTTCTCACATCAGATGCATTCTTAGGTCTAACCCAATCCTGGATCGCTGCCACTTTAGCGGGATCAACCGCTATTCCACCTCCAGAAATCACATGGCCTAAGAACCTCACTTCACTCTTCCAGAAGTGACACTTCGAAAACTTAGCCTTCAGCTGATGTTTCCGCAAAATTTCCAAAACAATACACAAGTGCGTCTTGTGCTCTTCCTCCGTTCTGGAATAAATCAGAATATCATCCACGAACACAAGTACGAACTTGTTCAACTGATCTCTGAATACTCTATTCATAAGATCCACAAAATATGCTGGCGCGTTAGTCAATCCAAACGGCATTACCAGCCACTCAAAGAAACCCGATGGTGTCCGAAAAGCAGTCTTCGGCACACTATCCTTAGCCACTCTCAACTGGTGAAATCCCGTTGCCAAATCCATCTGAGAAAACACCTTAGCTTCGTGAAGCTGATCAAACAAGTCATCTATTCTCGGCAATGGATACTTGTTCTTCTTAGTCTCCTTATTCAGCTCACGATAATCCACACACAATCTCAACGATCCATCTGCCTTGGTTGCAAACACAACTGGTGCACCCCACTCGGACACACTACGCCGAATGAACCCTTTCTGCAAAAGATCATCAACTTGCACCCTCAACTCCTGCTATTCCCTAGGCGCCATCCGCCTAAGAGGCATCACAATAGGTCTGGCTCCTTCAACTAGATCTATACGAAACTCGATCTCTCTATGCGGCGGCAACCCTTTGACTTCGTCAAAGACATCCTCGAATCCATTAGCGATCGGCACTGATGACAGTCCATCCCGTGGAACAACTAGCGAATACATGAAGCTCATGAAGATGCCTTCTTCATGCTTACATGGTATCACAATCTTTCGCCCCTCCACATTCTCGATTGTCACTTCCAACCTTTCGCAATCAACCTTAGCCGCATACTTCCTAAGCCAGTCCATACCCAAGATAATTCCGAACCCCGCAAAGTTCAGAACAAAGCAATCACAAACAAAAGAGCAACCATGACTCGACACAACTAGACCACGGCATAACATACACAAACAAGACGAACCCCCAACTGGATTAGTCACAACCAATGGCCTATCAACAATATCCGGTTCCAAACCTAACCGGCCTACTAGTTCATTACAAACAAATGAATGCGACGCTCCAGTATCAAACAGAACTCTAACTGGAACACCACATAGGAAAAGAGTACCTTGCACAACCACACTCTTTCCCTTCTCTTCAGCAGTAGGAGCTTTCGAAGACGACGGAACAGCTCCTAAAGCATAGGCTTGCACAATCTGCCTGTCCTTCCTTGGTTCTGGACAATTCTTCCTGAAATGCCCCGGCTTGTCACAGTTATGACACCTCATCAGCACCTTAGGATTCTTACAATCCTTCGAGAAATGGCCCTTCTGCTGACAGTTGTAGCAAGTCACCTCGCCTTTCGGCTTCTTCTGGCCATCCTTACCCTTCTGCTGCTGCTGCTTCCTCTTCTTGTTTCCACCCTGCTGGGGTTTAGACTCTTCCCTAGTCACAGCAACAACAGGTCCTTCCTTAGGAAACAGACTCTCATGCCTAAGAGCTTTCTCCACAAGCTTCTCAAATGAGTCGTCCAAATGATCCACCAACTGTCTCCCAAGATAACTGTCCAAGCCTGTCACAAACTTCTCATTCTTCTGATAAGCAGATTCAATATATGACCGAGCATACTTGGACAAAGCTTCAAACTCAGAAACATACTCAAGAACAGATCTCCCTCCCTGCTTGAGCTCCACAAACTTCTTGAACAGAACAGACTTCTGAGCTGTAGAAATGAACTTAGCTTCAAATCTAGCTTGGAATTGCTCCCAAGTAATCTCTTCTTCCGGAGTAGTGATGGTAATAGAGTTCCACCAATTAGAAGCTCTCCCTTGAAGCTACCTTGATGCCAACTTCCTCTTAGTTGCATCATCAATTCCCAAATCACCAAAGATCCTTCTACAAGCATCTATCCATCTCTGGACTTCGATAGTTGATTCTGTTCCCAAGAAAACCTTCCCTCCAAGGGTAGTATAATCCTTGCACAACTTAGCAAAATCCACTGGTTTTGGAGTTTGAACTTGAACTCCAACATCAACTGCCACTCCCGGAACTGGTATCCTTCTCATGATCGAAGTCATCATAGCTTCGAACATGGCTGCATAATCAGCAGTCTCTTCAGTAGCACGGCCTTCCCTAGCAGCTGGTCTCCCTCTTCGACTCATTCTCAATATCTATAAAAAGGAATGATTAGAACATCTAGAGAAACAACTGCATAAAGGACTCAACTCTACTAAACTACTATATTATATATAGTATTCATCCATCAAAATACAATTACGTCTCTCATACGTAGTTACGACGGCGAGCGTTGGGTAAAATCGATTAACCAATGCTCTGATACCAAATGTGACGACCGCCCATGACCCCTGCACCGAATCTAGAGATAGAGCGCTGTAAAGTGTGCCAGGCGACCATGGACGATTGTCAAGGTAAGATTTAAAACAACAGAATCTATCGTATTACTCACAGCGCATGGACAAAATACAATAGAACATATGTATAGTGAAGCTTTGCAGAACAAAATGACATCATATAAAACTCCATAATAGTTGAATACAAGCATCCACATAGTCAATACATCCAGCCTCACTACATATCTCTCAGAGAATACAAAACAGCGGAATATCCAGTACATATAAGAAGATAATATGCAACCCTCTAGCTCGTCTTCGATATCAGCATCGTGAGAAGAGAACAGCACCTGTCACCTGCTACCTAGTCTGCCCATCCCAAAATGGACGAATAGCCCAAGGCAATAAGAATTAAAACATAAAGCCTTGAGTCAGACAACAGTCTTAGTGAGCAGTAAATTAACTAACAACATACCAAAAGAGCATAAAGGAAAAAGGAATAGGAATACAACCCTCCCACTCCAACCTCATTCTACAGTGATAGCCCCCAGACACACACTAAGCAAAAGCAAACATAGCAGAGCATACAATTTAAAGTAAAGCTACTATCACTCGAGTCAAGGGCGATGTTTTCCAAGTACCAAGGCCTAAATCAGATAAGCACCCAGAAAATACCGTTCTTGAGTCCGAATGATGATACAACTAAACATCCATGACTCTGGCTATCACTGTTATCATTGCTTCGATATCACCGTTAATTGAATGACCGGCACATTCTTTCAGCCATCCGTCAAGGGCTAATGGAAACCCCGGTTCTAGACATAACTCCCGCACGTCGTCGCAGCCCGTGCCTAGGACTATCGAATCTGCCCAGAGTACTCGACCATCAACAGTTGGCCGTTGGGACTATCGAATCTGCCCAAACGTACCCTTGCTTAGAGCATGCTAGAACCTTCAACAACGATGCTATCCAAGCCTCCTAGTCATCCTCCTCGACGACTATTCTCATATCCATTCATTATCCTCAACTCGAATCATATCACCGAGTTATCAACATGCTTGGAATGATCCCGTCTGGATTAGACCAAGTCTTCATCACATGATTGCCTCGCTTCATTACATCCTCGCAAAGCTTCATCTCAACATTACATCATCAAATCTATGCATAAGAGCTTCATCATCCCGCTACATATGCCACGAGCAGCTTTTTTCCCAATTCAAGAGCCTTTCCCTTAGCTTTTGAATCACCTTTGATCTAAATCTAATCATCAATCATCTAGTTCATAACAATCAATCAAATTAAACATCAATCCAAGCAATCAAGCATTCAAAAATGATCTAAGTAGACAATTATAACAATAATGGCATTTTCGTAATTAAAGAGTTGAAAGTCCAATAAGCATGAAAACATGGATTATATCTCTACAAACTTGATGAATGAACTTGCATAGGTTAACATATGATAAAATGGATGTAACATCATCATGAACAATGGATCTATATGGATCTACACATAGGATGAAGAAAATGCATGGAAATCTCTATTTTAACACCAAATCGAGCCAACAATCTGATATACTCCTTTGGATCCGTGTGAGAGATAATCACCACTCACCAAATCACCTAAACAATCCAAAAGATAACAACTTCATATCTGGACAGCGAAGAACTAAGCTAGATCCGACAAGATCTCACTTCAACCGATGAAATCTCTCTTCGATGGATGAAGATCTTCAACTTTAGCTCTTGGATCTTCGATCTTGATCTTCGATTTGGATGGATGGAAGCACTAGATTAGAGTGGAGAAAAGAAGTGAAGAAGTGTAGATGTCGAGCTCTCAAAATGGCAGCACTTCGTCGCTTTAAAAACCGGTGCCAAAAAGTGAGCCAAACCCTTCAATTTATAGGCAGAAAATGACCTTAACCCTTCCGCCTCCTTAAGTCGTCGCCGACTTAACACCCTCTTCCGACTTACGACTTAACTGCCTCGCCGACCTACGACTTAACCATATGGCCGACCTAACGAAGTTCAGACTCATCATACCGCCGCAAAACCCAAGTCCTAAGTCGTTTGACGACTCAACAACTTATCCACTAAATGACTTAACCGCCTACGACTCAGCAACTTAAACGACTCAACAACTTAACACAGGAGACGACCTACCGACCCAATTACCCTGCCGACCTATCCTTAACTCGTTTATAAGACGGTACTCCTATGGGTCGATCATCCCACTAACTCGCTTATCCCGGAAAGCCGCTAACTACCTTAAGTCGGAGAAACTCTTAGGTCGTCTAAGTCTTAAGTCGGTCAAACCTATAAGTCGGTCCATCCTATGAGTCGTTAACTCGGTACAACCCTTAAGTCGGTGGACACTAACTCGCTAACCATCTTAAGTCGGCCAAACCTATAGGTCGCTCAACTCTTTATCTCCTAGGTCAGCAAACCGGTCGACCGACTCATCCTTAAGTCGCCCACTTTCTTAGGTCGGTCCAACACCATAAGTCGTCCCACCTACCTATTCTACACACGACCTAAGTCCAATCCTACACGACTCAACTCCGAACGACTTAAACTACACTACAACCTAAGCCTCTACACGAGTTAACTTCCATACGACTTAAGTTTTTGGTCGACTAAAATCTAAACAACTTAACAACATCAATCAACTTAATGTCGATAGTTTTACAATCATTCGATCCGTAAAAATACGGGTCGTTACAATAACTTTAAAATATTGGGATTATAAAACGAGTTTTTATAAGCGTAAAAATGGATTTTTAAGAATTTATAAGTGAATGAAATTAATGGATTGTAAACTTATAAATGGAAACGATTTTGTAAAATAAATGAATTATAAGTATTTAACTTATAATATGGATTGTTGATAAAAAAAAATTAGTTATGAATTAAATTAGTTAACAAAGGAGATTTATAAATTGAAGTTTTTATAAATAGAATGTGATTTATAAACGTTGTTTATAAATCCGAAATCACTTATTTTGATAAGTGAAATTATAGAAGTTAATAAAGGAGATTTATAAATCGAAGTCGTTATAAAATAGAATTTGAATTTATAAATGTTGTTTTATAAATTCGAAAATCAATTAAAATCGATGAATTTATTATAGAAGGTTATTAAGAGATTTTATCTACGATTTTGGATAGTGGATAAATTCTTGAAATAAAATTGTGTAGCAAATATTGAAATTTGGGTTGGGAAGTATATTCACGATTTTGGATAGTGAATATATTGTTAAGTAAAATGGATATTGTTTTGGGAAAGTGACATTAAAGATGGAGTTAATTGTTTTAACAATGTTTTAAAATATATTGAATATCGAAACCATAGATTTCAACATTTATTGTTGAAATAGACGTTTTCGAGGAAGAAGGAAATGGTAGACTATAACACTGTTGTTATAGTAAACGATTTTCGAAAGGAAATGTTTTTATCTAGTATTGGGATTTATATATCTATCTTAATTCTGAATCCCTATACTAGTGGTTTTGAGTCGTCGTAACTATGTTTTACGTAACATTCGTTTTGACTCAAATAGATGTTGTTATAGTAAATGATTTCCTTAAAGAATGAAATGTATACTTAATATTGATTTAAGTATATCGAATATTTTCTAATGTTGAAAATAAATAGATTTGTGAATTACTTATTTTTAAATAAGTATGGAATTGCTTTTCCAATTTGAAATGAAACGTTTTAGAAAATTTATCTTTGAAAAGATAAATTGAAAGTGAATATTTGAAATCGATTGAAAATCATATATCAGTAGATATTTTGAGAATATAAATTCACTATGGAATTTGTAAAAGAAATGGGAATTCGTTTTAAAAAAAATAAATATTAATTTATTTTTGAAGTGTGGAAATTTTATATCTAGTAAAGATATTTTGGAAATTAAATAATTTGGAAAAAATATTTGGAATCTGATGATGTTGCACATCTTTATTGATAGTTAAATAACCGACTATCAATAATTACCTTGAATGGGTATTTGTTGTGAATTGGATGAATTTGAATGCCACACTTATTTTTGAATAAGCGCTCACTATTCGGGTTAGCCGGGAAAGGACCATGGGGTCGTATAACCCATTCCGAATATGTGATACGTCGTTATGAATTGCATTTGATGACCGGTGTTGAAGACCGGATATTTTTGAAAACGGAAGGATTACCGTCGAGTTACTCTACATCGGCTGATCTCCGATTTAGAGGTTTTATCACCCTTAGTGATGGGAAGTCCGGACGTGATTGAAAATTATCCGGAATTGCAAGGGCTTCGTGAGAAGTGCCTTCGGTTCTGTTCGATCCCGGAACAGACTTGTATAGATTGTGTGTCTGATATTACAAATTGAGATATAAAGCTGATTTCTTTCAAATACATTTCTGTTGGTGGCGGAGAATTTATTCTCTTAGCTTAACACCCTTCTCTGAGACGTACGAGCTCAGAGGTTATGTAGTTGAAATTTATCAGCTATATATTCCCAATTTGGTAATGTGACATGCTGAGTGTTGCTGTGTGATGATCAGTGTTTGATCATTTGTGATATGATCATTTGTTTGATCATTTATCTTTGTGATCATAGGTTGATCATTTGTTGACCTAAGGCATGGCTTTGTGAACATCGTAGCTTTGTGGATGAGACTTCGTCGAGCCTCACACCCCGGAAATGGTCAAAACAGGAAGAATGCGGCAAGGTTCTAGGGAGTAGCGTCCCTTAGTGTATGTCATTCCTTCTGGATAAAGGTGGTATCATGGTATGGAGCCCAGATACTTAACCTATGTTGTTGCTGCAAATTTATTACTTTGTGGTTGTTGCGAATCGAGGATCCTTGGGAAGATCGGTTACGATCGGGGGATGGCATACGCATGTCTGTAGTTACCTATTTTTGCAGAGGTAACCCGACCTTGTGTTGGCAGAGATCCGGTTAGGTTCTCGAGACGTCATTCCAGAGGCGTTTCCATGTGGCAATGGGAAGTTCCTTAGCCTGACCATTTGTTGAAAATCCAAAGAAACAATACGAGCCTTGTACGGTATTAGTTGTAGAACCTACCATCTAATATGGTAGCTATAGTAGGCATACTATAACGGTACCTATGCCGGCTAAGATTTATATTCTACTTTCGAAATGTTTTCTATACTATGCACTAATAATAATATCAAAAAGGTTTTGATTTGATTTTGCATAGTAAGCATCTTTGACTATCATAAGAAGAAATCTCCTCCAATTCTGCGTTTGCATTGTGTGTGTGGTGGGAGGTCTTATGGTAGTTTCATTTTCAAAAGCATTGCGAAATTGACTTTAAAATTTTCCTGTTGTTGTTTTAAAGATAATCTGTTTTACGATCTCACACCAGTCACCATGACTGACTCGGAGTTTATTGTTTCCCTTCTAAACTCTGGGTGCCCACCAATTTCCACACGGGCAGTCTAGAGTTAGGTTATCAGGATATTCTGGATATTCTGGAGCTTTGGAAGCAAGCTGGATGGCGAGACGTAGTATTTGTATCTGATATTATTTATTCCGCTGTGTATTCTGTATGAGGATAAGTTTATATAACTGTCCATTGTTGTATTGAGTTGTATATTGACTCTGTTGATGTATGTATAAACTGATATAGTTCTTTGTTTAAAAGATACTGATTATCTATTATATTTTTGTTCCGCCGCGAATGTCAGATTCTGATATTGTTCTGATTCTGTTATTGTTCTGTTGTTCTTCTTTTCTTTTTCTTCTATCTTTTTCCTCTTCTACCTTTTTCTTCTTTCTAAACCATAACATTTCGGGTTTCCGGCATTCGATGGCTCTACAGTCGATAAAGTGAGTATCGATGTTGAATTTTCGAAAGTCGAAAATTTCAGTATGTTACATTTATACTGATAGTTGGATATTTTACTATCAAACAATATTCACAAAGATCATCCAATCTAAATAATTTTTCCAAATTATTAAATTTCAAATATATCTTTGGAAGATATACATTTTTCCACACTTCAACATTTTGAAAACCAATTTCAAATCACTTTTCCCTCGCGGAATAAGATTCCCTTTCCTTTATAAATTCCCACCGTGAATTTAAATTTCCATATTTTCACTGATATATGATTTTCAAATCGATTTCCAGATATTCACTTTCAAACACCAAATCAAATTTCAAATTGATTTCTAAGTTTAATCCCAAATACCAAATCATTTGCAAATCCATTTCTAAATTTATTTCCAATTACCAAATCATTTTCATTCAAAACACCAATTGATTTTCCAAAGATTTATTTCCCAATACCAAATCAATTATCAAATTGATTCCAACAAATTTATCACCTTTTAAATAAATCCCTTTATTCTTTCCAAATTATTTAGAATTCCATTTTCAATAAATTCTTTAACTTTTAAACAATATTATTCAAAAACCATTTATTAATACCTTTTCCCATATTTTTGGAAATAATTCGATAAGATTTCAAAAATCAACTTCATGCTTTTAAATTCCTTCTTTTAAATTCACTCAATCCTTTCAAAAGGAGTTTACTTAAAATTTTCCTACTTTAATTTCAAAAATCCAATTTATTTATTTCTGGTATCCAACGATACCAAAAATACATTCGGCTAAACTATAGCCTTCAACAAATTCAATCATCAATATAATCATTCACTGATTATCAATAAATCATCACACAACATATGAAATAAATTCATACAACATACGAAACAAATTCATACAATTTGAGGAATCCAGTTGGATCCCTCCAACCTGTTTCCCTGCATCCACAGATGTTAGCACAACAATTAAATACCCATTCCACTTCAAGGTGGAATATCGCGGTATATGGGATTTATAAAATATCATCCGCTATTATGCGGCGCATAGGGTCTCATCCGCTATGTAATGCGGGAAATCAACAACTACAAATATATATATATATATATATATATATATATATATATATATATCCTACTATATCTAATATCATCAATAGATAAATCATCCAATTCATCCAAACACATCCAGAATTTTAATTCAACAACAAACCAAGTGAGTGAGAAGATCTCACCTTTGGTTTTAATTTGCAGTCCATTTCCATTCCGACTATTTCTTCATTATATTAGACCTTGTATAAACTTTTATACAATCCATTAATATTTGAAATAATTGAATAACCAATTTTTGTTTGGTAATTTTAATTATCCAATGATTTTATTTTAAACTAATTTTCTTCTGTTAATAAATTATTTTTAGTAACTCAAAAATAAATTTAGATTTAATTAAACAAATAAATCTTTACCTTTTCAGAATTAAACCCGTATATAAATATGTATATTTACTTTATCAAAACTTTATATATATACTTAAAGGAATCCATATAGATTTTTAAAAATTTACTTTTATAAATTCCTCAAATATTTATGAATCCCATATATTTTAAAATCTTATATATACATTAGATCCTAATGAATTAAAATTCTTTTCAAATCCATATATTAATTCATAATAGAATTACTTTATATAACTTACTGTATGAGATTTATATATATTTTTATTTCCTTAATCTTCAGTAGACAATAGGTAGTTACTTTACTATTGTTAAAAATATCTTATAGTAAATTAGATAAACCTATATTACAACAATACTGTTTTTGTTTTTTTTCAACAATTTAAATCCTATAATCAATATTAGATTAAATCATGAATCTTAAGCGATATACAAAACTCACCAGATCGACTTCTTTCCTCCATGAAAACGCTGCCAAAACCCAAATCACTAATCGATGCCGAGCATCTGAGCACCGCGTGCGCTGACTACCCATCGCGATTGACGAATTCGGCCCCTTCCCAAGCGCGCGCGAGCGCCTCCACACCCTATTTGCACGTCGCCACCGCCTGATGCCCCGCAAACAACCCCGCAGCCTCCTTACTGCGACTACCATCGCCCCAAATCTCAGACGAGATCGCGGCCATGCTCGATTTGAGGAAGAATTTGTAGAGGAGGGAGGAAAGTCGTTCGAATTGAAAGGGAAGAGACTGAAGGCTCGTGATTTATAGAAGACGAATGATTCGCATATTATTTTTTTCTTGTTCGTTTGCCATTTTTTTCTTCTTGAATTCGTTTGAACGAGGAATTATTTCACTCGGCTATCACTTTTGTTTCCAGGAGATTTGGGAAGTTTGAAATGAGATAAAGGAGACGGGAACAGGTTCGATTTGAAACAAAGAGACTGGTAGCATGTGATTTTAAATTGCAGAAGGCGGCTACAACTTTGATTTTTGACTTGACATATATAAATTTTTATATTGAAAATATCTCGTTTTGGCTAACTAAAAATTTACAACCTCTATCAAGGAATGCCACTAGGCGTTTATAATGTTAAACCCCAATTTCGAACGCAATGGAAAAGGTTTCGAGTCCTAATTCGATCGTATGGAGAAGATAGCTTTTTGGACCCAGTTAATATATTGAATTTCGATATATTTTCCAATGCGTTTATCTACCATACGGTCAAACGACAACTCCAAATGCTATGAAAATTGAAATCCGATAATAATACAATATTACGGATCCAATGGAACTGGTTTCGTCGAATTCCGAGACTACGTCCCGGAAAGCTATTTTTAAATATCGATTTAAACAACACTGAACAAAACAGTTTCAAATTCAATTCTGAAACTTTTATTATCTTCAGTATCATAAATATGAATTTTCTAAGCCTTGAAAATATTTTAAATCGGCTTAAAACTGAAGATTCAATAATTTTTACCCAACTGCAATAAATTAAATTCAATAATTAAATGGCCAAATTCATTCTGATATTTTGAATTTCAAATTAAACTAACTCCTAGATATTTAAAATCAATTAAATATTCTGATTTCCAATGTCAAAAATTCAGGGTCGTCACATTCTTCCGCCCTTAAAAGAATTTCGTCCTGAAATTACAAGTTAAGAAGAATGATCCTCAACCCGTTTATCATTTTCCCAAAACCAAACAGTTTTATCAAATTCTCAAACCAATCTTCTTATCATAACCACACTATCATCCTTATTAATTTTCCAAACATTTTCATAGTTTCAAGCAACTTTATTTTACTTCACAATTCAAATTTAGATTTAAATTAAAATTTTAAATTATCCAAAATTTCTCAAAAATTTCTAACTCTCTAAATTTTCGAAAATTTTTGCCAGCGTCTTGTAACAATACGATTTTTCGACGCTCGAAAGTCGACATTAATACGTCCACTGTATCAAATGCCGCACAATCGAATGCCGGAAAACCGAACCATTAGGGTTAAAAAGAAGAGGTAGAAGAAGACAGAAGAAAAGAAAGAAACAGAAACACAGAACCAGAGAAAATATCAGAATCTCACATTCGCAGCGGAATAATATACATAGATGAATCAATAATCTTTAAACAAAAGACTATATCAGTTTATACATACATCAATCAGAGTCAATATACAACTCAATACAATAATGGACAGTTATATAAACTTGTCCTCATACAGAATACACAGCGAAATAAATAAACAAGTACGGTAGTACGCTTCGCCATCCAGCTCATCTCCAAAGCTCCAGAATATCCTGATAACATAACTCTAGGCTGCCCGTGTGGAAAATTATGGGCACCCAGAGTTTAGAAAGGGAACAATAAACTCCGAGTCAGTCATGGTGACTGGTGTGAGATCGTAAAACAGTTATTTTCACAAAGAAAATAAAACAGATTCGCAATGCTTTTGGAAAATGAAACTACCATAAGGCCTCCCGCCACACACACAATGCAAACGCAGAATTGGAGGATATTTCCCCTTATGATAGTCAAAAATGCTTACTACGCAAAATCAGTTGATATTATTATTAATGTCTAGTGTGGAAAACATTTCGAAAGTATAATATCAATCTTAGCCAACATACAACCATTATTGTATGCCTACTATAGCTACCATCTAAACAGTGGTGACCACCATAAGTAAATGGCAGGTTCTACAACTAAAACCGTACAAGGTTCGTATTGTTTCTTTGGATTTCCAACAAATGGTCAGGCAAAGGAACTTCCTTACATCGAAATAGAAACGCCTCTGGAAAGACGCCCCGAGAACCTAACCGGATCTCTGCAAACACAAGGCCGACACTACCTCACGCTTTAACCAAGCTGTAACTAGGTATGTGACGACCCAGAATTTTTGAGCATTTGAAATAGGAATATTTAATTAATTTTAAATATTCAAAAGATAATTTTTAACTTTAATTTCAAATATCATTATTGATTAGACAAGTAATTGTTGAATTTAAATTTTTGAAATTGGTAAATTATTGAATCTGGAGCTTTAAGCCTGTTAAAAATAATTTGAAGACTTATAAAATTTATATAGATAATACTGAAATGGATAGAAGTGTTGGAATCAGCTTTAAAAATGGTTTGTTATGTTTTGAAATTTTATATCATTTAAATTGAATTTGAAAATAGTCTTCCGAGGCACAGTCTCGGAATTCGATGAAACCAGTTCCATTGGGTCCGTAATATTGTATTATTACCGGATTTCAAGTTTCGTAGCTTTTGGAGTTGTTGTGTGACCGTACGGTATATAAACGCTTTGAAAATAATTATTGAAGACGATTTGGAAATAAAAATATACAATGTACATACATTGATCAGTCAAAGCTATATCAACATCAACATTGTTTCCTTCAATTCAAATGTCACGATAGCAGATATAGTCCAGCACGCAAGCATTTCCCTCCATCAACGTGACATCAGCCGGAAGAACAAATAAAGAATACATAATAATAATCGTTTAATCTCGTGGCCTCGTTCTTTCCAGATTCCTTCTTTGAGAAGCTGTTCGAAATTAAAGTGGCTTCTTTCAAAAGCTAGCAAACGAAGAGAAATATCGTGCCTCTCGTCCTCTCTACTAATTAAAAATCCTCGGCCCTCAGAAAATAAAATAAAAGCAGGATGAACGAAATCAACTCCATTCGAAAAAATGGCATCCTCGTTGAAATTTTTGTTAGAGCGTTAAAACACAAATTGAAATAAAAATATGAATTAATTTAACAGAGCCGAGTTCCCCAATTTTCTTCAAGGCCAGTTCGTCTCAAAATCAATTTAGTTACCGAGTGAAATCGCGTCTTCGTCCTCTCTAATTTATTCAAATCGAAGCAGCCGGGAAAAAATGGAGGAAGGGCGATTGAACTCGCGAGACCCAAGGAGGCATGCTCGTTCGAGGACGACTTGAGAGGGGACGAATTGGAAATCGCGGCCGAGTTGATTGCGGCGTCGCTCGAGATGGAGGGTGAACGTAGGGTTGCTGTGCGACATTGAGGGATTGATGTCAGATCGACGAGGAGTAGGTGGCAGCGGGTTGGTGATAGCTGCGGTCTTTCTCGAGTAAGGGTAATTTCTTAGCTTACTGCTGTAATTTAATTGGTTAATTCTATTATCAAAAAGTTTTAGTTATAAACTGTTAGAAAATATATATAAAAGAAAAGTTTTTAAAGTAAAGAAAATTACTATTGATTGTTATCACTTAACAGAAATTATGCAGTAGGAAATAAAACAATTTATTGACTCTTATTACAAGATTTATATATAGGTATGTATACAGAAAATAATAGAGGATAGTTTATGTAAATAATATTTAGAAAGCAGAAATTTTAAATGACAATATAATTTATTTTTATGAGTATACAGATATAGAGTAGTTTTAAAGTAAAAATATATAACATATAATAATAATTTGATACATTTTCAATGTTATTAGTTTTCTCTAAAATAATTATGAGGATTAATCTGTTTAGTAATCTATTTAATTGATTAAGTTATAAAAACAAATTGTATTGTATTAAAAGAAATTTAGTTTTAAATTAAATAATTAATAAATTCAATTTAGTGAATGGAAATAAATTGTTCGATTTATTCGAATATTACTAAAACCTTATAATGTCTTTACAAGGTCAAAATCTAAAAGAAAACAAGTCGGGATTTGGATGGAACTGCAAAAATCAAAGGTGAGTTAATCTCACTCAGTTGAATTTAAATTTAAATGGTTAAATTTAAATAATTGATTGGATGATTGCATTGATTGATGTGCTATATATATATAGTAGTATATAGCAATATATACATATTGGCATATGTATATATTGGATTGTTGATATTCCCGCATTATATAGCGGATGAGACCCTATGCGCCGCATAATAGCGGATGATATTTTATAAAACCCATATACCGCGATATTCCACCTTGAAGTGGAATTGGTATTGTGCTAACGTCTGTGGATGCAGGGAAACAGGTTGGAGGGATCCAACTGGATTCCTCAAAACATTTAATTTTGTTTAAATATTCTATGATATGATTGTTGATATCCCGTGATGATTTATATTGGATAATCTGGTTGGATTGAATTTCCCAGTATAATGAGTTATCAAAAGCAATTGAATTGGATTTTTGGAAAGAAATAAAAGAATAAAATTTAAGTTAAGTAATTCTAGTGAATTCGAATAAATTAAATATGGAAAAGAGGAATTTTGAATAAACAGAGAAATACTGAATTTAAAGAAAACTTATGTGATATTATTTAAAGAAATAAATAATTTATTTTAATTCAATGTTTAAATGTAATTAAAAGAAAAGAAAGAATTTGGTAAAATCTGAAACTTGTGTTTCGGTTTAAAGATTTTAAATCATAATGAGAAATAAAATCTGGAAGTTAATGAATTTGAAAATAAATGGATTAAGTAAGGAAATTTATTTCAAAGTAAATTAAATTGGAGAATAAATTGTTAATTGATTTAAATACTTTGGGATTTGAAATTTAAAGAGAAATGAGATTTTGGAGAGATAAATTGGGTTTATAAAGTGAAATAAAATATCAGGGGATATTTGAGAATATAAATTCAAGGTGGGAATTTATAAAAGAATATGAATTGGTTTAAAAATAAATGTTGATTTATTTTTAAAGGATATGAAGAGAAGTGTATTTCTCTGGATAGCCAAGTACGTTTTCAAAGCAATTTTTAATATAAGTTAAAAGTTCTAATTTGTTTAAAAATGCATGTTTTAGGAAATTGATTTTCTTCTAAAGGTTAATTTCCAAAGTAAGTATTTTCAAAAATCTATTATTGTAGCAATTATATAAAAGTGATTTGGTATTATGTTTTAAAAAGAGTTTAGTTTATATTTGTAAAGTGGTTTCATTTTAAATATTCCTTAAGTATATATTTTGTTAAGGTATTAATGTAGTTTTAAAATTTCAATATTATAAAGTATATTTATAGTAAAGTGTTTTAAAATTATTTTAAAATCTAAAAGTATTTTGTACTTGGTGATTCAGTGGAAATAAATTATTTGGGAAATGTATTCCGTAAGCGGAAACTGTTTGAAATTGTTTTCAAATGAGCTTTGAAAAATTTGGAAATATATCTTGGAAAGATATTTGGGCAAATAAATAATGTGGGAAATTATTTATTGTGTGATGGTTGCTTGTGGATGTTAATTGATAGTTAAATAATCGACTATCAATATTGGCCAAATGCGTTGATCGTTTCGAAGAGACCGGGATCGAGTTTCCGTATACCGGGATTCTAGGTCTGGAGACTCGAATACCACTTCGATCCGGTTTGTACGTTTCGTGTAACGTGTTCAGAGTCGAAGATGGAGCAGTGAAGTGCAAGGGCTAGTCGCTACTAATCCTGAGGATATTTCCAAAATGGATGTAGTAGGAATAGTGCCTTCGGTTCCGTTCGAACCCGGGACGGACTTATATGGACGAATGCTTTCGTGACATCGTCAGGTGGACGATGGGCATTCTAAGGAATATGTTCTATAAAGGTATCGTTTAACCTCAAGCCTCATCAACCGGGAATGACTGAAAATCAGGGGTTATGCAGCAAGGCTTCGTGGGTAGCCCCCACTTGAGAGTAAAGTCATCCCTGTCTAGATGTCCCTTTTATTTCGGCTTAGTGTTGCGGTTGCTGATCCCAACCGTGGGGTGATTTTATTTGGAATTATCCAGTAAGGGATGATTCCGCCTTGTGTTGCAGGGGAGCGGGCGTACTCCTCGGTACTGTGATCTAGGCCACGTACTGTGACAGGTGGTACCCCAGTGCCTAGTCATTCGTTGGAAATTCATTCTCCCTACGTGCCTTGTACGAGTTTTGTTTGTATTACCCACTTTGTGGCTAGTATGCCGGAATTTAATAGATGTAACAATTTCGGCTATTTTAATAAGTATTTGTAAATAGACACTATTATAATATCAGAGGATTTTTATATAAAAGTGTTTTAGCTATCGTAAGGTAAAAACCCGGCATGTTTATTTGTGGCGTGGTCTTACGAGATGCTTTTATTTCAAAAGGATTTTTGAAACTTTAATAATCAATTTGAGTGTGATTTTCTCACGCTGGTTTTCCAGACTGACTCGGGTATTGTTTTATATGATGCTCGGGTCAGACCGAGTATATTTACAGGATAGGTTGCTATGGAGCTCAGGAGAGGAGCTGGAGTCCGAGACGTATTTCTCGTACTTGTATTATTTCGCTGCTGTGATTGTTGTATTGACTGATTGTGTAACGACCCACTATTTTGGACCATTCAAATCGACAATAATCCACACATGTCTGGCTTGAATAATTCAAAATAACAGATTGTAAATAAATTTGGAGCAAATGAAATCAAATACACAGAATCACAGACACAGAACATATCAGAATAACTCGCAGCGGAATATAAAAAACCATAGTAGTTCATGAAGCTACTATAACAAACTCTCAAAACATAATACATAATATCTGCTTGAAAACATATACAATAGACATCTCAAATAAATAGAAGTTTATGAATACCAGAACTGAAATAGAACAACTGAACTGAAAGGAACAGATAACTAGACAAGCAGAATCTCCAGCGATTCCTAGCTCCAGGAAGAAATCCAAAGCTAAGCTGTAAATACTCAGGCTGACCCGAGCGTAAAGTAAAACACAAAACACTCGAGTCAGGACAATATATACTTATATAATGTAAACCAACTCAAGTGAGCTGTAGTAGAAATGCATAATAACTCAAAGGATGCTTGGGATCGCCCGTCCTTTAAGGATCAGTTAAACTATGAATTAAATACATCCCGTGGTTAAAATTTCAAAATGATATTTTATACTTCGAAATCAAATATCATTTCAAAATTCAATATCCTTCAAAAATCCATTTCAAAATATCAAAATATCATATTTCAAAATAGTTTATATTTCGAAACAAATTACTTCATTTTAAATCATAAAAATGAAGTTAGTATATTTAATAATTAAAATTTTAAATTTCCAAAAATTTAAATTTTCAAAGTTCATTCGTTCACTTCAATTAATTAAAACAATGAAATTTCAACTTTCGCAGCATTTAGAAAATGCTACGGAAAGTCACATTTAAAACAGTTCAATTTAACAAAAGACAGCATTTAAAATGCTGTAATATGGTTACATTAGTTTCAAATAAACTTAGTTAAATTCAACCATTATAACATTTACAAAAATGCTATAATAGCCTTTAATTAAATTTAGCCATTTGGTTCATTATTATCAACTACAGGTTCATTATTATCAACTACAACATTTACAAATGTTGTATTATCATTTACATTAGAATTTAATAGCATTTCAGAAATGCAGTTAACTAACTTCAAATATTCAGTATAATTTCACAAACAATTATATTTTTATATAAATCATTTTTTTACTTATAAAATCATATAATTTCACTTTTAAAACAATCATTCAAATACCCTTATATTCATGATTTTATAAAGTTAAAACTCCATTCAAAAATCAAAATTTAATAATAATTCACTTATTAAATTCCAATATTAAGTTAGAAATTCATTAAATTAAATTAACTTAACACTTAAGTTTAAATTTTCAAATATAACTTAATTCCATTTTTATTTACTTAACTTAAAAATTCACTTTTAACCCAAATTCACAAATTTCCAATTTTAGTTATATTTCAAAATTTCAACTTAAATATTCATTCATTTCACATTTTAACTTTAAAAAAAAACATTAATATAATATAAAAATCATTTAAATTCACTTTAATCCAAATTATCATGAATTTATCACATTTCACATTTAATTTAAATTCCAATTATCACCAAATTAAAATTTCCCAAAATAACTTACATTTCAAATTTTCTAATTTTACCATTAATTTATTTCACTTATAAATTTTCAGAAAATCAATAATGCTTTACAAAAATCATTTTATTTAGTTTAAATCAAAATATCATAACATTTACATTTTTAAAATATTTTAAAAAAAAATTATAAAACATATTTTAACTACCGGTCTGTATTTCATTTCTAGTCTAGGTAAAGTGATACGGGTAATATATCATTTCAACCTGTAATTTACAAAGAAAACCCGGGTTTGATCATTTCAAACCCGCAATCCCAAGGAAATGAAAAAAATAATTGAAAATCATTCAGGCCTATCATTTCAGCCCATAATGATTTTCTTCTATTCTAAAGTCCGTTCGGGTATGTATCATTTCAACCCATAGTGATTTTAATCTAAAGGGAACTTGCAATGTGATAAACTGATAAAAATAATAGAACAACATAATATAACAGTAACATATAATATAATAGGTGTTTAAGCATGGGTGAACATCATAAAATCATAACATAGCAAGTGTAACATGATAATGCATTTTACAGATTCAAAAGGGGTCAATTCACTAGTTATATATGTACATATTGTCTGGTGAGAATAACTCACCTGTTAAGCTGGAGATTTGCCAACAAGCACACAACACAAAGATTACGAAGGCACGACAACTCTAATACAATTTGAGTGTGGAGAGCAAATCCAATGATATAGATCTTGTGTTACAACCCAAACAAAAATCAAAGCAAACCATAAATTTCAATACACGAGAAATGAAATAACTTTTAAATAAAGAGAGATACGAATGCCAAATCTTTTGCCATGCTTTCTCTATTCTTTTGTCATGGCCTAGGGATGGTTTTGGATCTGGTTTGAACAAGTTTGGCTCAGGTTTGGTCATGTGTATGCATGGCCTAGGTAGTAGAATATGAGGAGGAAGTTTATACAAAGGAATATGAAGAGTTTAAGGCAAAATAAGTGGGTTTTGTTCACAAAAATGGCTCGGCCATGGGCTTGCGTGGTCAGGTCAGAGGGGTATGGATCAGGTCAGTGGAAGGAAAGGTGTGTGGTGGTCTGGCCAGAGGTGGTGGAGGCGGCCTAAGGTGGTGGTGGTGGTGGAAAATGGAGTGGTGAAGCAATAGTGGTAAACAATCATGTTTTTATGGCTTATTTTGCAATTTTTGTGGAGTTTTGGCATCATGGTGGCTCGGCCTTGGTCAAGACCAGAGGAGTAGCTGGTGGTGATGGCAGGGAAGAGATGTAGGGGGTGGTGGCCGTGGATATGGAGTGGAGGCCATTCAAAGAAGCAAAGAAAACAAGGCAAAATACATGAAAAATGAGAAGAAAAGTGTAAAAAGTAGCCATTACCCATAGATTTTTCTTGAAGCCATGAATGAATGAGAAGGTAAAATGTTTTTGGGTGAATGGAGGCTGAAAACTCATGGCTACAAACCAAAAATGCACAGCCAAGATAGTAATTGAGGAGTTATGGCAAATGAAAGGACAAAGGAGATGAAAAGACTTAAGGTAAATAAGCTTTTAAAACTCTTCATATTTCTTTTTCTTTATATTCAAATAAAACAAAAATAAAATCAGTAAATTGACTTTAAAACCGAAACAAAGTAATATAAAATAAAAATAATTAATTAATTTTAAAGAAAATGGAAAAAGAATATAAGAAATTGCTTAAAAATTGAAAACAGGGTCCAGAAATTACAAATAAATCACTATTGACTTTGGAAAATTAACAACTTCATTTTAAAAATATTTTAAAACAAAAATGTGAAGTAAAATAATTAATTTATATTTTCAAAATGAAATAAATAATTAAATTTAGAGAAATTAGAAAAAGAACTAAAGAAATTGTTTAAAAATTCAAAACAGGACTTAAAATTTACAAATAGAATATCACTAGTTTTAGAAAATTTCTATTGCACTTTAAAACAGATAAAAGGTCAAATAAATAAAATAAATGAGGAACAAAATAAAGTGGGAATGAGAATAAAATAAGATTTTAAGAAAAAAAATAGAAAAATAAATAAAGAATTACTTTAATTAATTGAAACTGGAAATTAGAATTTTAAACAAAATACATCTAACACTGGAAAATGCCAATTATATCTTTAAAATGTTTTAAAACCAAAGTATATACATAACATGTTATTTTACCCATATAAATATAAATTATAATATTACATGACCAAATAAAATATTATTTTTTATAATTTAAAATAAATAATTTTGTTAAATACAACAAATTACACACAATATTTAAAAGGGTATAACTTTCACATTATAAATCAGATTTTAACGAAACGAAAAGCATTATTCTTAAAATTTTATTTACTTTCATAATAAAAGATAAAATTCAAATTTTCAAACTTTCAAATTTCTAAATTAAAAGTCAAAGTTTGACCATATTGACCAAAATTCACTTTTCTGGAAAATATCCTTTTTAGTCATGTTTGGAATTCTAATTCACATCAAAATCAAGATTTATATTTAAAATAACAAAATTTATTCATTTTAATAAATAAAATAAAGTTTTTAAATCAGGAAATCAATTAAAATAACCAAAATAAATAATTAAAATAATCACAAAATACAGGGTTGTTACACTCTCCCCCACTCAAATCTTTTCGTCCTCGAAAAGGAATGAGGTACGGAAAACACAGAAAAGATAAAATGGAATAGGATTAAGACAAGATGACAAGAAGATTAAAATTATACCTGATAACTATTGTTATGGGTAAGTTTAATAAGGTGGAGAATAGGAATAGCTAGAAGGGAAAATAGGACGAAAGACAAGGATGAGCCAATAATTTAAAATTGTTGGTTGAAGAGGTAAAATATTTAAAACACTTTAAAATCGTTTAAAAAGGAAATAACTAATCAAAGTATCATTTATATAATATTTTATCAAAATACTTTTATAACTCGATGTCTTAACAAGTTTATCCTCGTTCTTGCAGACTCTGGCAGTGCGTTGATCAGGTGCAAAGCTAGAATTCTCCAGGTACTTAGTAGACTTGTTTCAACACCCAGTGAAAATACTGGAAAAACTTTTAAAAACAGATATGGAAAGTACAATCTAAACAAAAACAAACAAAACCTTTGTCTAACCATGGTTCGCAGATACACAATGGTTACGCCTGGATCCCCCAGGAAACAATCCATATCCGTAAGCTTTCTCAGCCCTGCGAGTTACGCCATGATGACTAGTAGAATGCAGGATACACAATGGTTACGCCTGGATCCCCCAGGAAACAATCCGTACCCCCAGGCAAGACTCAGCCAAGCATTTGCGCTACTATTCGCGACCTACACAGATTGCAGGATACACAATGGTTACGCCTGGATCCCCCAGGAAACAATCCGTACCCCTAGGCAAGACTCAGCCAGGCAGTTGCGCTATGCAGTCACGATCGTAAGACCATGGGTAACGCCATGGAATTCGAAGGACACTCGAGTATCATATCCGGAAAACCAAAAATCAGAGAGAATAATATCGATAGAATGAATCCAAGATGTGGCCACAAATCGGATATCAAGCAGAAGACACTTTCCATATCTTTACTTCGAAAATATGTATCATATAGTACCTTTTCAAATCACTTTCAAATATCATACTTATATAAAATCCATTATATATAAGATTTAATTTTCAAATCAAATACTTTCCAAAATCAATAGTATATCAAATCATACTTATATAGACTTCAATTATATAAGATTTCACTTTCAAATTGAGTACCTTTTCAAATCTATAGTTTTCGAATCAATTTCATACTCATACAAATCAATTTTATATAAGTTCGACAACTCCCAAATCAAGTGTTTAGTAACATAAGGTTCTCAAATTTAAATTTGTTTCAATATCAGTTCAATTTCAAAATCATATACAATTTCACCAAATTATTTTCTTCTCAAATTAAATATCTTTAGTTTCAAAGTTTCCAAAATAATAAATTTTTGAAAATAAATCCAAATTTCCAAATCAATATAATTTAAGTCAACCAATTCATTTCCAAAATCAAATGTTTTCAAAATCATCTTATACTTACGTAAGGTCCGTCTTATATAAGGATCAAATTTTCAAAATAATGTCGATGTATGAAGAACCATATGGGATTTGAATATCTTTGCTTTTATAGGTTATATATCTTTGTAATTTAAATTGGAAAAGTAAGCAAAGATATTCTAACCCGACAGCTTTCAATTTCAGCGTCAAAATATATCACTGATATTAGAATATAAGATGTACACACGTCATCATTTCGCAAAATCACATTTGATCGCTCGCTCGATCACACAAGTTCGCTTTCGAACTAGTATTGTCCATTCGATTTCCCTAATGCGGACTTCGATATGATTTCTCGACTAGAAGCCATCAGTCTCCTTGCATAGCCATATACTATGATAGAGAATTCTGGAATCAAGCCCAAAATCCATATCAAATATTCGCCATCAAGAATCGAATGAAAAATCCTAACACGAAATGGTGTAATCCACCTCGAACTTGTGTACTCAAACTTGGATCAAATTAATTATGCGAATAAAACAGCATACGTACAACTTATATATTTATTTCAACTTGTTAAATATATAGTTTCATAAAGATGTTACTAAGTTAAAACATTTAAACTAAATTTTATTCAAATTATTTTGAAGACCAAATTCTTTTCAAAACATTTCAAATCTAAATTTCATATTAGAAAATTTTAAAATTGCTTTATTCATTTACTTAACCAAACATTTTCAACTTATTTAAATCATATTACTTCATACTTAAACATTCAAAACAAACTTTTATACTTTATCAAATTACTTTTCAAAATTTCTTAGCTTTGAAAAGTTAACCTTGATTTGGAAGTGCTCGAACCTTTAAAATAGTTGAAGAAATCATATTTCAATCCAAGAGTTGGGAATCACAATTAAATCAGTAAATCCATTCCAAAAATAGGGTTATATCAAATCAAATCCAAAACTCAAGGACTGAACACCGGCTCATTTCAAATTTTACAAATATATATACATATATCTTTCGAATATCACATCACACTTCGGAATTTGAAATCTAAATTGGTTTCACAAATCAATCGCATAGCAATGCTACCGAAGTGGCCTCTCCCTCACTCAGAAACTCGAAAATCAATGTCGATGATGCGTGCACTCATCACCGAAATTATTTTCCAGCGACACAAGTGAGTTCTGGACTTCCATTTACTTTGAAAACTTCTTTGAAATTCCTTCAAAATCATTAAAACCCATTAAAATCATTGAAACATTACTTATTCGGAAAAATAATTTCAATCATATTATTTATTATTTCAAAATCTTAAAACCAGTTCCAAAATGCCGGAGTTCAATCACTTAAATTCAGATTCAAAACCTTCAGTTATAAATCATTTTATATGAAACCATTTCTTATAAAATTTTCACAATTTCAAATCCTTTCAAAACTTCAAATTCTCATTTTTTTTTAAAAGGTATATAATCCTTATCAAAAACATTTCATCTTTATATAAAAATATGGTCATCCTTATCAAAATAAAACTACGATGAATACAAAATTTTTAAAAGACAATCAACCACAAACTTTCCAAGGGACGATTCAAGGATGGATTTCAAAGCAAAACAGAGATTCAAATTTAGAAGGACTCTAATCAAATAGAATTCTAATTCAAAGATAGGCTCAAACGAAGATAAGATAATTAAATTACCAAATACAAGATGGATAAGCCTATATGAATCGCGGGCGACCTTAACCGATCAACCGTGATTTCAGGAATATAATCGATGCGAAAATCTAAGGAAAATCGACCTTCGATTGCCAGAGATAGAATCTAAATATAGCAGAAGATAGAAAACATCGTAAACCGAGGATATAGAAATCTCCGGTGAATCAATGCCAATTATAATCATTCAAAGATTGGCGGAATCGCCACCCTATAAAGGTCATACAAAGTGGAGTGATGCAATGCTCCAAAATCAAAAGAATACAATTAGGGGAGATAGGAATGGATTTCAGAACAAGTGAGCATTCCAAAATTCAAAGGAATCTTATTCGATAAGAATCCAAACGAAGATTAGAGAAATATAACCTATATCGATACAGAAAAATTCCCATTCAAAATTTGGAAAGACTCGAATTCATAACATACGAAAACAGAAGCTTAAATATCTTTAGTTGGACAACTTTAGCTAAGCAAAAGATACAACAGAGTTTACTCAAAGCATCCTAACAAACTACTGATTTTGCCATACCCAAAATAGATTCCTATCAACAACGGATCTAGATCAATCAAGAGAGAAGTTCAAAATTTTAGAGGATCCTAATCAAAGAAATTACTAACAAGGTGGATACGAAAGGAATAAAGTTTAAGAAATATTTTACTTTTAAAGTAAGGAAATTTATATCAAAATAATCTTTGAAAATTCTTTAAAAATCATTTGAAAATCATTTTATACTTCGAAAATACGTTCACTCACAAAGAAATGATTCTGAGATTGATTTCACTTATTCTAGGGTATTTCTACCCTATCTCTAATGAGTTTTTGCTCCGCAGGCTAAGGTTTGCCTAAAACCAAAGCTTTGATACCAACTGTAACGACCCACTATTTTGGACCATTCAAATCGACAATAATCCACACATGTCTGGCTTGAATAATTCAAAATAACAGATTGTAAATAAATTTGGAGCAAATGAAATCAAATACACAGAATCACAGACACAGAACATATCAGAATAACTCGCAGCGGAATATAATAAACCATAGTAGTTCATGAAGCTACTATAACAAACTCTCAAAACATAATACATAATATCTGCTTGAAAACATATACAATAGACATCTCAAATAAATAGAAGTTTATGAATACCAGAACTGAAATAGAACAACTGAACTGAAAGGAACAGATAACTAGACAAGCAGAATCTCCAGCGATTCCTAGCTCCAGGAAGAAATCCAAAGCTAAGCTGTAAATACTCAGGCTGACCCGAGCGTAAAGTAAAACACAAAACACTTGAGTCAGGACAATATATACTTATATAATGTAAACCAACTCAAGTGAGCTGTAGTAGAAATGCATAATAACTCAAAGGATGCTTGGGATCGCCCGTCCTTTAAGGATCAGTTAAACTATGAATTAAATACATCCCGTGGTTAAAATTTCAAAATGATATTTTATACTTCGAAATCAAATATCATTTCAAAATTCAATATCCTTCAAAAATCCATTTCAAAATATCAAAATATCATATTTCAAAATAGTTTATATTTCGAAACAAATTACTTCATTTTAAATCATAAAAATGAAGTTAGTATATTTAATAATTAAAATTTTAAATTTCCAAAAATTTAAATTTTCAAAGTTCATTCGTTCACTTCAATTAATTAAAACAATGAAATTTCAACTTTCGCAGCATTTAGAAAATGCTACGGAAAGTCACATTTAAAACAGTTCAATTTAACAAAAGACAGCATTTAAAATGCTGTAATATGGTTACATTAGTTTCAAATAAACTTAGTTAAATTCAACCATTATAACATTTACAAAAATGCTATAATAGCCTTTAATTAAATTTAGCCATTTGGTTCATTATTATCAACTACAGGTTCATTATTATCAACTACAACATTTACAAATGTTGTATTATCATTTACATTAGAATTTAATAGCATTTCAGAAATGCAGTTAACTAACTTCAAATATTCAGTATAATTTCACAAACAATTATATTTTTATATAAATCATTTTTTTACTTATAAAATCATATAATTTCACTTTTAAAACAATCATTCAAATACCCTTATATTCATGATTTTATAAAGTTAAAACTCTATTCAAAAATCAAAATTTAATAATAATTCACTTATTAAATTCCAATATTAAGTTAGAAATTCATTAAATTAAATTAACTTAACACTTAAGTTTAAATTTTCAAATATAACTTAATTCCATTTTTATTTACTTAACTTAAAAATTCACTTTTAACCCAAATTCACAAATTTCCAATTTTAGTTATATTTCAAAATTTCAACTTAAATATTCATTCATTTCACATTTTAACTTTAAAAAAAACATTAATATAATATAAAAATCATTTAAATTCACTTTAATCCAAATTATCATGAATTTATCACATTTCACATTTAATTTAAATTCCAATTATCACCAAATTAAAATTTCCCAAAATAACTTACATTTCAAATTTTCTAATTTTACCATTAATTTATTTCACTTATAAATTTTCAGAAAATCAATAATGCTTTACAAAAATCATTTTATTTAGTTTAAATCAAAATATCATAACATTTACATTTTTAAAATATTTTAAAAAAAAATTATAAAACATATTTTAACTACCGGTCTGTATTTCATTTCTAGTCTAGGTAAAGTGATACGGGTAATATATCATTTCAACCTGTAATTTACAAAGAAAACCCGGGTTTGATCATTTCAAACCCGCAATCCCAAGGAAATGAAAAAAATAATTGAAAATCATTCAGGCCTATCATTTCAGCCCATAATGATTTTCTCCTATTCTAAAGTCCGTTCGGGTATGTATCATTTCAACCCATAGTGATTTTAATCTAAAGGGAACTTGCAATGTGATAAACTGATAAAAATAATAGAACAACATAATATAACAGTAACATATAATATAATAGGTGTTTAAGCATGGGTGAACATCATAAAATCATAACATAGCAAGTGTAACATGATAATGCATTTTACAGATTCAAAAGGGGTCAATTCACTAGTTATATATGTACATATTGTCTGGTGAGAATAACTCACCTGTTAAGCTGGAGATTTGCCAACAAGCACACAACACAAAGATTACGAAGGCACGACAACTCTAATACAATTTGAGTGTGGAGAGCAAATCCAATGATATAGATCTTGTGTTACAACCCAAACAAAAATCAAAGCAAACCATAAATTTCAATACACGAGAAATGAAATAACTTTTAAATAAAGAGAGATACGAATGCCAAATCTTTTGCCATGCTTTCTCTATTCTTTTGTCATGGCCTAGGGATGGTTTTGGCTCTGGTTTGAACAAGTTTGGCTCAGGTTTGGTCATGTGTATGCATGGCCTAGGTAGTAGAATATGAGGAGGAAGTTTATACAAAGGAATATGAAGAGTTTAAGGCAAAATAAGTGGGTTTTGTTCACAAAAATGGCTCGGCCATGGGCTTGCGTGGTCAGGTCAGAGGGGTATGGATCAGGTCAGTGGAAGGAAAGGTGTGTGGTGGTCTGGCCAGAGGTGGTGGAGGCGGCCTAAGGTGGTGGTGGTGGTGGAAAATGGAGTGGTGAAGCAATAGTGGTAAACAATCATGTTTTTATGGCTTATTTTGCAATTTTTGTGGAGTTTTGGCATCATGGTGGCTCGGCCTTGGTCAAGACCAGAGGAGTAGCTGGTGGTGATGGCAGGGAAGAGATGTAGGGGGTGGTGGCCGTGGATATGGAGTGGAGGCCATTCAAAGAAGCAAAGAAAACAAGGCAAAATACATGAAAAATGAGAAGAAAAGTGTAAAAAGTAGCCATTACCCATAGATTTTTCTTGAAGCCATGAATGAATGAGAAGGTAAAATGTTTTTGGGTGAATGGAGGCTGAAAACTCATGGCTACAAACCAAAAATGCACAGCCAAGATAGTAATTGAGGAGTTATGGCAAATGAAAGGACAAAGGAGATGAAAAGACTTAAGGTAAATAAGCTTTTAAAACTCTTCATATTTCTTTTTCTTTATATTCAAATAAAACAAAAATAAAATCAGTAAATTGACTTTAAAACCGAAACAAAGTAATATAAAATAAAAATAATTAATTAATTTTAAAGAAAATGGAAAAAGAATATAAGAAATTGCTTAAAAATTGAAAACAGGGTCCAGAAATTACAAATAAATCACTATTGACTTTGGAAAATTAACAACTTCATTTTAAAAATATTTTAAAACAAAAATGTGAAGTAAAATAATTAATTTATATTTTCAAAATGAAATAAATAATTAAATTTAGAGAAATTAGAAAAAGAACTAAAGAAATTGTTTAAAAATTCAAAACAGGACTTAAAATTTACAAATAGAATATCACTAGTTTTAGAAAATTTCTATTTCACTTTAAAACAGATAAAAGGTCAAATAAATAAAATAAATGAGGAACAAAATAAAGTGGGAATGAGAATAAAATAAGATTTTAAGAAAAAAAATAGAAAAATAAATAAAGAATTACTTTAATTAATTGAAACTGGAAATTAGAATTTTAAACAAAATACATCTAACACTGGAAAATGCCAATTATATCTTTAAAATGTTTTAAAACCAAAGTATATACATAACATGTTATTTTACCCATATAAATATAAATTATAATATTACATGACCAAATAAAATATTATTTTTTATAATTTAAAATAAATAATTTTGTTAAATACAACAAATTACACACAATATTTAAAAGGGTATAACTTTCACATTATAAATCAGATTTTAACGAAACGAAAAGCATTATTCTTAAAATTTTATTTACTTTCATAATAAAAGATAAAATTCAAATTTTCAAACTTTCAAATTTCTAAATTAAAAGTCAAAGTTTGACCATATTGACCAAAATTCACTTTTCTGGAAAATATCCTTTTTAGTCATGTTTGGAATTCTAATTCACATCAAAATCAAGATTTATATTTAAAATAACAAAATTTATTCATTTTAATAAATAAAATAAAGTTTTTAAATCAGGAAATCAATTAAAATAACCAAAATAAATAATTAAAATAATCACAAAATACAGGGTTGTTACACTCTCCCCCACTCAAATCTTTTCGTCCTCGAAAAGGAATGAGGTACGGAAAACACAGAAAAGATAAAATGGAATAGGATTAAGACAAGATGACAAGAAGATTAAAATTATACCTGATAACTATTGTTATGGGTAAGTTTAATAAGGTGGAGAATAGGAATAGCTAGAAGGGAAAATAGGACGAAAGACAAGGATGAGCCAATAATTTAAAATTGTTGGTTGAAGAGGTAAAATATTTAAAACACTTTAAAATCGTTTAAAAAGGAAATAACTAATCAAAGTATCATTTATATAATATTTTATCAAAATACTTTTATAACTCGATGTCTTAACAAGTTTATCCTCGTTCTTGCAGACTCTGGCAGTGCGTTGATCAGGTGCAAAGCTAGAATTCTCCAGGTACTTAGTAGACTTGTTTCAACACCCAGTGAAAATACTGGAAAAACTTTTAAAAACAGATATGGAAAGTACAATCTAAACAAAAACAAACAAAACCTTTGTCTAACCATGGTTCGTAGATACACAATGGTTACGCCTGGATCCCCCAGGAAACAATCCATATCCGTAAGCTTTCTCAGCCCTGCGAGTTACGCCATGATGACTAGTAGAATGCAGGATACACAATGGTTATGCCTGGATCCCCCAGGAAACAATCCGTACCCCCAGGCAAGACTCAGCCAAGCATTTGCACTACTATTCGCGACCTACACAGATTGCAGGATACACAATGGTTACGCCTGGATCCCCCAGGAAACAATCCGTACCCCTAGGCAAGACTCAGCCAGGCAGTTGGGCTATGCAGTCACGATCGTAAGACCATGGGTAACGCCATGGAATTCGAAGGACACTCGAGTATCATATCCGGAAAACCAAAAATCAGAGAGAATAATATCGATAGAATGAATCCAAGATGTGGCCACAAATCGGATATCAAGCAGAAGGCACTTTCCATATCTTTACTTCGAAAATATGTATCATATAGTACCTTTTCAAATCACTTTCAAATATCATACTTATATAAAATCCATTATATATAAGATTTAATTTTCAAATCAAATACTTTCCAAAATCAATAGTATATCAAATCATACTTATATAGACTTCAATTATATAAGATTTCACTTTCAAATTGAGTACCTTTTCAAATCTATAGTTTTCGAATCAATTTCATACTCATACAAATCAATTTTATATAAGTTCGACAACTCCCAAATCAAGTGTTTAGTAACATAAGGTTCTCAAATTTAAATTTGTTTCAATATCAGTTCAATTTCAAAATCATATACAATTTCACCAAATTATTTTCTTCTCAAATTAAATATCTTTAGTTTCAAAGTTTCCAAAATAATAAATTTTTGAAAATAAATCCAAATTTCCAAATCAATATAATTTAAGTCAACCAATTCATTTCCAAAATCAAATGTTTTCAAAATCATCTTATACTTACGTAAGGTCCGTCTTATATAAGGATCAAATTTTCAAAATAATGTCGATGTATGAAGAACCATATGGGATTTGAATATCTTTGCTTTTATAGGTTATATATCTTTGTAATTTAAATTGGAAAAGTAAGCAAAGATATTCTAACCCGACAGCTTTCAATTTCAGCGTCAAAATATATCACTGATATTAGAATATAAGATGTACACACGTCATCATTTCGCAAAATCACATTTGATCGCTCGCTCGATCACACAAGTTCGCTTTCGAACTAGTATTGTCCATTCGATTTCCCTAATGCGGACTTCGATATGATTTCTCGACTAGAAGCCATCAGTCTCCTTGCATAGCCATATACTATGATAGAGAATTCTGGAATCAAGCCCAAAATCCATATCAAATATTCGCCATCAAGAATCGAATGAAAAATCCTAACACGAAATGGTGTAATCCACCTCGAACTTGTGTACTCAAACTTGGATCAAATTAATTATGCGAATAAAACAGCATACGTACAACTTATATATTTATTTCAACTTGTTAAATATATAGTTTCATAAAGATGTTACTAAGTTAAAACGTTTAAACTAAATTTTATTCAAATTATTTTGAAGACCAAATTCTTTTCAAAACATTTCAAATCTAAATTTCGTATTAGAAAATTTTAAAATTGCTTTATTCATTTACTTAACCAAACATTTTCAACTTATTTAAATCATATTACTTCATACTTAAACATTCAAAACAAACTTTTATACTTTATCAAATTACTTTTCAAAATTTCTTAGCTTTGAAAAGTTAACCTTGATTTGGAAGTGCTCGAACCTTTAAAATAGTTGAAGAAATCATATTTCAATCCAAGAGTTGGAAATCACAATTAAATCAGTAAATCCATTCCAAAAATAGGGTTATATCAAATCAAATCCAAAACTCAAGGACTGAACACCGGCTCATTTCAAATTTTACAAATATATATACATATATCTTTCGAATATCACATCACACTTCGGCTAGCGATAACCTTGGCTCTGGTGGGAATTTTGAGAGTATTAATAGATATGAGCGCGTATTTGTTAGTGTGTAACGACCCGCTATTTTGGACCATTCAAATCGATAATAAATCCACACATGTCTGACTTGAATAATCCAAAATATCAGATTGTTAATTTAAATTTGGCAAAACTCAGCATATGCAGTAAATAAATCAATCACAGAATCACAGACACAGAGTAATACAATAATACGCAGCGGAAAAGATAAAATAGTAGTTCATGAAGCTACTATATAAACATCAGAGTTAAATAAAATACAACAGAAAGTCTCAATGTAGTGAAGTCTCCAGTACAACAAATGACTTCTCCGAATGAATCAACTAGAAGAGCTGAAAGCTGAGGCGATAGTTGGATCTCCAAAGGAAGCTCCAAACTCCAAAGGTGAGTCTCAAATGCTGTATCACTCGGTTTGACCCGAGCGTAAAGCAAAACACAAAACACTCGAGTCAGGATTAACATTCTTATACTAATAAATCCAACTCAAGTGAAATACCAACTGAAATACAGGTAACTTAAAGGATGTTTGGGATAACCATCCTCTAAGGATCTTCAGAACTATCTACAAGGTAGAAATATACATTATAACACCATGGTCACTTTAATTTAATTTATACCTCAAAACCCAAATATCATTTCATTTCAAATATATCTATTTCCAAAATAGTATATATAGATTAAATAATTTATAAGGTAAAGCATTTACAATTTCCTCAAATCTCACACATCGATTCAAATCAACACAAATTCTAAATTCAAATTTATTCAAAGCTCAATTCATCAATTCAATTCAGTTCTAAATATACCATTTTAAACTTTCAATATATTTCAAAGCTTTAATATTCAATATTTTCAAAGTTAAATTTAACAGTTTCATATAGCTCTTGATTTAACTTTATTATTATTTAATCAGGGAATATTCACTTAATAAATTCGATATCATTTAACTAGCCTTAAATTTCATTTTTACTAAATATTTCCTTAAATTTATTTAAGCAAGAATTATTCATCAAATTATTTAAATTAAACCCAAGTTATAAATCATATCTTAAATTTCAATTTCAATAAGTTTTAAATCGGTTTAATTAAATAAAAATTCTTTACTAAATTCAAATTATCTTCCCAACCTTAACTTATTCAAATTATTACGGAAATCTATTTTGAAAGATAAATTTTATACTTAACATATTATATGTATTTAATCCATCTTAATTAAATTAAATATCATTATTAAATCTATATATATCATTACCATTTATATATAAAATTCTTAAGAATCAACATTTGTTAAAACCATATATTTCTTTCCAAAACCATAGAATTCAATTTCAAAATATTTATATATATGGACCAACGGTGTCTGTATATATATTTATCATATGGTTAAGTGATACGGATATTTATCATTTCAATCCGAAATTTAAATATATACGGGTAGATATCATTTCGACCCGTAATCCCAATTTCAATTCAAATGAAAATCGCTTGGGTTTATCATTTCAACCCATAACGAAATTCTCCTATTCTAAAGTCCGTTCGGGTATGTATCATTTCAACCCATAGTGAATTCTATACTAACAGGGAACTTGCAGAGTGATAACAGATACTAAAAAAAAATATAACAATAGGCATATATCATCAGTATAAATAACAGATACGGGTGTCAGATGTCACAGGTGAACATATACAAATAATAGTAATAACAGGCATATAATACTAGATACTGGTGTCAGATGTCATAGGTGAACAGTTATAGATAATAGCATATATAACAATGTAAATAACTACAGCAGCATATTTCAATTGCTATTTCAAATGAAATCAAATTTAAATAATAAAAGAACGTTAATCGTGAGTGATTGCTCACCTTTCGAGGCTAGAGAAAGACGAGACAAGATGGGAATGGGCACGATCAAACATGGATAATTGACAAATCATCGAACTGATGTGGATAAGCACGAAGTGACAACAGGATAGCGGCCCAGCAAAGCAAGTCTATTCAAATTCGATGAAAGCACAAATCAGAACAACCCAGTATAAAGGAATAACTACATATATATTAAAAGTTTGACATTTCATTTTAGACTCTATATTAAAATAAAATCGCTATATATATATTATTCAAAAAAAATTGTTTCTTTCTTACAACCCACCAAATAAAACAAAATCTCTATATGTACATAAAACATTTTAAAACAATAACATCTGAACTTATCCTATTATAATAAAATATATTTTAAAACTCTATACATTTCTAAAGCAAATCTAGATATCAATACATCTATGTCATATATATAATAACAAAACTAGTATATAAACATCTTTACCATTATTAATAAAATTCACTACTATACTCACATAAAAAAAAAACTGGCAATATATTATACTGAAATATTAAACCCATACAAAATCCGGGTCTGCATACATAGCTTTTAAAAATGTAATACACTGACCTTACTCTAAGTGTATATATATAACATCAAATGTGAATTCGCTATATATACAAACTTACTTTGTTATTATATTCAAAGATCAATGTCTTTTGAAACAAAAAAAAAGAAAACTTCATATATTCTATATAACTATTTATAACATGTAGAATATGAACAGGTACTGGAAACATATATAAATATAAACATCTTAACTTATATAAACTAATATATAACTAACCTCCACTACAAGGAAAACCGATCTATATATATCCAACAAAACACAAACATATATACATTATTTTTGAAATCCTATATATGTATATAGATGTGAATATAGCTAAATATAATAATATATACAATATACATTCCAAAACAGTCATCAACGAAAAATATATACTAACTGAAAAATATAAATATACTATATATATATAAGCTAACTTATATAGTACTCAGGAAATCTAAGTTATGTGAAATCATATAGACTATCACATATTACTATATTACCCTTTTATCAAACATAGTGTAACCAAACTTATATAACAATATATATACAACTGATATATATACCTTAATAACATTCATACAACAAGCCATGGTTGTAGGCTACAGGGAGATGCACAGCTTAAGCTCGGTGATGTGAAAACAGCTGAGGCAGAAAGGTTGGATGACTGGGCTCGGCAAGAGGCTTCGGTGGATGCTAGAGTGGCTGGGGTCGGGTCGGTCAGTGCCTGAGCTGGCGGAGATAAGCGTAGGCCAGACCATAGTGGAAGGGTGGACGTGGCGACATAGCTGCAAGGGGGAGAGCAAGGCGGAAGTGAGGCCGGTCGAGGAGGACGTGGCTTGCGTGCTGTTGTGGAGACATGGAGGGGTGGCTGAGATCTCGAACGTCGGCAGAGAAGGGTAGGTGACGGAGAAGTGGACAGCGATGAGGGCGGGTTTGGGTAGGCGTGCGTTCGGAAGGAGGAGTGGTGAGGCGGTTGGGGTTCATGGTGTTGTCGGGGTGTGGATGGGAAGACGAGGTGGCAGCAAAACTGGTAAGGTAATTGTCAAAGGGAAAATGGAAGAGTAATAAATGAAAAATGGTGGACGAAAAAAAAATAGGCAGGCCATAGAAAGTTTTATATACATATATTTGTTACCTGCTTTTGACGGTAACAAAATGTGAAAGGACATGGTCAAAAATTGAACTGTTGGAATAGAAAACGCAAGGCATAAATTCAAGGAATAATAATGATGACAAAACAGCTGTTTGAATTTTTTTCACCGTTGGAAATTGAATGGGCAAAGGAAACAAAACTCAATTGGCTCCGATATGGTTATCATTTACACAGATTCTATCGTACCCCGGACAACAGAATACAGAAATAAAGGTACCGCGGAGATCAGCACGATGAGGCGATCAAAATAGTATACATATATCGGTGATGCGATCATCTGATCAAAATTCGATAATCGGTACCGAAAATGCTGCTATTTCGTACGGGAAAATCCAAATGGAGCTAGAAACGTCAGAATTTCGCGAAACGAATTTTGCAGTCTAATTCAGAATGCTCTAAATAAATTTTCTCCTGTTGACATATTTAGGTTTCGGAAAACTTTTAAATTCAACTGTTATTAACCGGTTTAAATTGAAATAAGATTTCACCGGAAAATAAACTTCAATATTATCAGATGAAAATTTACCATTTGCTATGTTTTTAAATACGTATCCCAAATATTATATTTTTATTTCAAAATTTTATTACTTAAAATTTCACAAAAATTCAATTAATTACGTTATAAAAATTATCAAAATTTTCTGGTCGTTACACTCTCCCCCACTCAAAACTTTTCGTCCCCGAAAAGAAAGGGGGTAGAAGAATAGAAACAACCAGAAAGAAAAATAGATTGAAAGTTAAGATTAAGCAATTAATTTTAAAACTATATAAATTTTACTTGAAATATTCATTTGAAAACTTCATTTGCAAATCAATTTTTTTTTATAATTTAATACTTTTCAAAAATCTATATGTAAAATTCCTTTCTTCCTTTATAAATACCATATATATGTTTAAATGACACCTTCATAATTATATGAAAACTATTTGAAAACAATTATTTACATTATTACTTATATTTACAAAGAAGCTATTTGAAAACATTAAATCCATAATTTATAAATTTATTAATTTTTATCTCAAGATACTTTTCAAATATTATCAATAATCTTTTACTTTAAATATGTTTTATTTAATTAAAACTCCTAAAATATTTATAACACTAAGAATTTACTATTAAACCATGTAGTATATGAATAAACTAGATTTAAAAAAAGATATAGTCAACAAGGAAAGGAGGATTTGGAAAAGCAGAATATAGGTGAATAAATAAAGCTGAGCAGATAAGGTAGATTCAAGGAATAGTATCGGCACGAATAATTAATTTAGAACCACAAGAATTTCAATTTCAAATATTAATACAGAATTTCTTTGTTGGAAATACTTTTATAATAAAATATTATTTTTTTTACGAAACAAATTTTCTTTCGAAAATACTTTTATAACTCGATGTTTCAACAAGTTTATCGTTGTTCCTGTAGACTCTGGTAGTGCGTTGATCAGGCGCAAAACTAGAATTCTCCAGGTACTTAGTAGACCTGTTTCAACACCCAGTGAAAATATTGGAAAACTTTTAAAAATAGATATGGAAAGTACAATCCAATCAAAAACGAATCAAATCATGGATCGCAGATACACAATGGTTACGCCTGGGTCCCCCAGGAAACATCCGTACCTTTTAAGCATTCACTGCCTTGCGAATTTCGCCATGCAACAAAACTGTGGACCGCAGGATACATAAAAATGGTTACGCCTGGATCCCCCAGGAAACATCCATACCCCGTAAGCAATCTCTGCCTTGCGGATTACGCCACTAACACGACCATAGATCGCAGATACACAATGGTTACGCCTGGATCCCCCAGGAAACATCTGTACCTTTTAAGCAATCACCGCCTTACGAATTACGCTATGCAGTCGAGTTCGTAAGACCATGGGTAACGCCATGGAATTCGAAGGACACTCGAGTATCATATCCGGAAAACCAAAAATCAGAGAGAATAATATCGATAGAATGAATCCAAGATGTGGCCACAAATCGGATATCAAGCAGAAGGCACTTTCCATATCTTTACTTCGAAAATATGTATCATATAGTACCTTTTCAAATCACTTTCAAATATCGTACTTATATAAAATCCATTATATATAAGATTTAATTTTCAAATCAAATACTTTCCAAAATCAATAGTATATCAAATCATACTTATATAGACTTCAAATATATAAGATTTCACTTTCAAATTGAGTACCTTTTCAAGTCTATAGTTTTCGAATCAATTTCATACTCATACAAATCAATTTTATATAAGTTCGACAACTCCCAAATCAAGTATTTAGTAACATAAGGTTCTCAAATTTCAATTTTTTCTATATCAGTTCAATTTCAAAATCATATACAATTTCACCAAATTATTTCTTCTCAAATTAATTATCTTTAGCTTCAAAGTTTCCAAAATAATAAATTTAGGAAATAAATCCAGATTTCCAAATTAATATAATTAAGTCAAACAATTCATTTCCAAAATCAATGGTTTTCAAAATCATCTTATACTTACGTAAGGTCTATCTTATATAAGGATCAAATTTTTCAAAATAAATTTCGCTGAATGAAGAGCCATATGGGATTAAATATCTTTGCTTTTATGGGTTATATATCTTTGTAATTTATTTTGGGAATTTTCTTTTAGTAAGCAAAGATATTCTAACCCGACAGCTTTCAATTTCAGCGTCAAATATATCAATGATATTAGAATATAAGATGTACATACGTCATCATTTCGCACAATCACATTTGATCGCTCGCTCGATCACACAAGTTCGCTTTCGAACTAGTATTGTCCATTCGACTTCCCTAATGCGGATTTCGATATGGTTTCTCGACTAGAAGCCATCAGTCTCCTTGCATAGCCATATACTACGATAGAGAATTTTAGAATCAAGCCCAAAATCCATATCAGATATTCGCCATCAAGAATCGAATGAAAAATCCTAACACGAAATGGTGCAATTCACCTCGAACTTGTGTACTCAAACCAGGATCAAATTAATTATGCGAATAAAACAGCATACGTACAACTTATATATTTATTCCAACCAGTTAAATATATAGTTTCATAAAGATGTTACTAAATTAAAACATTTAACTAAATTTTATTCAAAATATATTGAAGCCCTAATTCTTTCAAAACATCTCAAATCTAAATTCCATATTTAGAAAAAAATTCAAAATAGCCTTATTCATTTACTTAACAAAACAGTTTCAACTTATTTAAATCATATAACTTCATACTTAAACATTCGAAACAAATTTATATACTTTATTAATTTATTCATACTTTTCAAATCAATTTTAATAGATAGGGTTATATCAAATCCGAAACTCAAGGAATGAACACCGGTTTACTTCAAATCATTTCAAATATATATACATATATATACTTTGAATATCAAATCTTTCTTCGAAATTTGGAATCAAAATTGGTTTCGCAAAATCACTCGCATAACAAAGCTATTGAAGTGGCCTATCCCTCACTCTGAATCTCGAAAATCAATGTCGATGATGCGTGCACTCATCACCGAAATTATTTTCCAGCGACATAAGTGAGTTCTGGACTTCTATTTTCTCAAACTTCTTTTGAAATTTCTTCGAAACTCATTAAAATCATTTGAAACATTTCTTATTCGAAAAATACTTTTAAATCATATTATTATTATATATTTCAAAATCTTAAAACCAATTTCAAAACACCGTGGTTCAATTCTCAAATTTCAAATTTAAAATCCTTCAGTTATAAATCAAATTTCTTATATAGTTTTTTTTTCAAAATTACAAATCCTTTCGAAACCTCAAATTCTTATTTTTAAAGGCTTTATAATCTTTATCGAAAACATTTCACTTTTATATATAGAATATAATAATTTCGATATATAAAACAATTTCAAAAATATAAACAAGCCTGATTTTTCAAAGGATGGTTCAAGAATGGATTTCAAAACAAAGATAGAAATTCAACTTAGAGGGACTCTAATCAATAGGATTCTGATTCGAAGATAGGCTCGAACGAAGATGAGAAAATAAATTACAAAACAGTAGATGGGTACACTTATATAAATCGCGGACGACCTTAACCGGGTCAACCCTAACTTCAAGAATATAATCGATGTGGAAATCTAAGGCAAATCGACATTCGATCGCCAGAGATAGAATTCGGCATAACAAGAGATGGAAACATCAAAACCGAGGGATATATAAATCTCCGGTGAATCAATGCCAATTGTAAAGGAGTTTCACCCTTTTACAAAACATTCAAAGATCGGCGGGATCGCCTATTCTTATAGAGGTTATTCGAAGTGGAGTTATGGGATACTCCAGAATCACAAGAATACAAAGAGGGAGAGATAAGAATGAATTTTGGAACCGTAAGGAACGTCCCAAAGTTCAAAGGAAATCAAGTCAAAAGGAAGAGATTCAAACTCGAACGAAAGTGATTCTGTAAATAAATTTACCGCATATGCTAAGTTTTGCTTAGAGCCAAAGCTCTGATACCAACTGTAACGACCCGCTATTTTGGACCATTCAAATCGACAATAAATCCACACATGTCTGACTTGAATAATCCAAAATATCATATTGTTAATTTAAATTTGGCAAAACTCAGCATATGCAGTAAATAAATCAATCACAGAATCACAGACACAGAGTAATACAATAATACGCAGCGGAAAAGATAAAATAGTAGTTCATGAAGCTACTATATAAACATCAGAGTTAAATAAAATACAACAGAAAGTCTCAATGTAGTGAAGTCTCCAGTACAACAAATGACTTCTCCGAATGAATCAACTAGAAGAGCTGAAAGCTGAGGCGATAGTTGGATCTCCAAAGGAAGCTCCAAACTCCAAAGGTGAGTCTCAAATGCTGTATCACTCGGTCTGACCCGAGCGTAAAGCAAAACACAAAACACTCGAGTCAGGATTAACATTCTTATACTAATAAATCAAACTCAAGTGAAATACCAACTGAAATACAGGTAACTTAAAGGATGTTTGGGATAACCATCCTCTAAGGATCTTCAGAACTATCTACAAGGTAGAAATATACATTATAACACCGTGGTCATTTTAATTTAATTTATACCTCAAAACCCAAATATCATTTCATTTCAAATATATCTATTTCCAAAATAGTATATATAGATTAAATAATTTATAAGGTAAAGCATTTACAATTTCCTCAAATCTCACACATCGATTCAAATCAACCCAAATTCTAAATTCAAATTTATTCAAAGCTCAATTCATCAATTCAATTCAGTTCTAAATATACCATTTTAAACTTTCAATATATTTCAAAGCTTTAATATTCAATATTTTCAAAGTTAAATTTAACAGTTTCATATAGCTCTTGATTTAACTTTATTATTATTTAATCAGGGAATATTCACTTAATAAATTCGATATCATTTAACTAGCCTTAAATTTCATTTTTACTAAATATTTCCTTAAATTTATTTAAGCAAGAATTATTCATCAAATTATTTAAATTAAACCCAAGTTATAAATCATATCTTAAATTTCAATTTCAATAAGTTTTAAATCGGTTTAATTAAATAAAAATTCTTTACTAAATTCAAATTATCTTCCCAACCTTAACTTATTCAAATTATTACGGAAATCTATTTTGAAAGATAAATTTTATACTTAACATATTATATGTATTTAATCCATCTTAATTAAATTAAATATCATTATTAAATCTATATATATCATTACCATTTATATATAAAATTCTTAAGAATCAACATTTGTTAAAACCATATATTTCTTTCCAAAACCATAGAATTCAATTTCAAAATATTTATATATATGGACCAACGGTGTCTGTATATATATTTATCATATGGTTAAGTGATACGGATATTTATCATTTCAATCCGAAATATAAATATATACGGGTAGATATCATTTCGACCCGTAATCCCAATTTCAATTCAAATGAAAATCGCTTGGGTTTATCATTTCAACCCATAACGAAATTCTCCTATTCTAAAGTCCGTTCGGGTATGTATCATTTCAACCCATAGTGAATTCTATACTAACAGGGAACTTGCAGAGTGATAACAGATACTAAAAAAAATATAACAATAGGCATATATCATCAGTATAAATAACAAATACGGGTGTCAGATGTCACAGGTGAACATATACAAATAATACTAATAACAGGCATATAATACTAGATACTGGTGTCAGATGTCATAGGTGAACAGTTATAGATAATAGCATATATAACAACGTAAATAACTACAGCAGCATATTTCAATTGCTATTTCAAATGAAATCAAATTTAAATAATAAAAGAACGTTAATCGTGAGTGATTGCTCACCTTTCGAGGCTAGAGAAAGACGAGACAAGATGGGAATGGGCACGATCAAACATGGATAATTGACAAATCATCGAACTGATGTGGATAAGCACGAAGTGACAACAGGATAGCGGCCCAGCAAAGCAAGTCTATTCAAATTCGATGAAAGCACAAATCAGAACAACCCAGTATAAAGGAATAACTACATATATATTAAAAGTTTGACATTTCATTTTAGACTCTATATTAAAATAAAATCGCTATATATATATTATTCAAAAAAAATCGTTTCTTTCTTACAACCCACCAAATAAAACAAAATCTCTATATGTACATAAAACATTTTAAAACAATAACATCTGAACTTATCCTATTATAATAAAATATATTTTAAAACTCTATACATTTCTAAAGCAAATCTAGATATCAATACATCTATGTCATATATATAATAACAAAACTAGTATATAAACATATTTACCATTATTAATAAAATTCACTACTATACTCACATAAAAAAAAACTGGCAATATATTATACTGAAATATTAAACCCATACAAAATCCGGGTCTGCATACATAGCTTTTAAAAATGTAATACACTGACCTTACTCTAAGTGTATATATATAACATCAAATGTGAATTCGATATATATATAAACTTACTTTGTTATTATATTCAAAGATCAATGTCTTTTGAAACAAAAAAAAAGAAAACTTCATATATTCTATATAACTATTTATAACATGTAGAATATGAACAGGTACTGGAAACATATATAAATATAAGCATCTTAACTTATATAAACTAATATATAACTAACCTCCACTACAAGGAAAACCGATCTATATATATCCAACAAAACATAAACATATATACATTATTTTTGAAATCCTATATATGTATATAGATGTGAATATAGCTAAATATAATAATATATACAATATACATTCCAAAACAGTCATCAACGAAAAATATATACTAACTGAAAAATATAAATATACTATATATATATATAAGCTAACTTATATAGTACTCAGGAAATCTAAGTTATGTGAAATCATATAGACTATCACATATTACTATATTACCCTTTTATCAAACATAGTGTAACCAAACTTATATAACAATATATATACAACTGATATATATACCTTAATAACATTCATACAACAAGCCATGGTTGTAGGCTACAGGGAGATGCACGGCTTAAGCTCGGTGATGTGAAAACAGCTGAGGCAGAAAGGTTGGATGACTGGGCTCGGCAAGAGGCTTCGGTGGATGCTAGAGTGGCTGGGGTCGGGTCGGTCAGTGCCTGAGCTGGCGGAGATAAGCGTAGGCCAGACCATAGTGGAAGGGTGGACGTGGCGACATAGCTGCAAGGGGGAGAGCAAGGCGGAAGTGAGGCCGGTCGAGGAGGACGTGGCTTGCGTGCTGTTGTGGAGACATGGAGGGGTGGCTGAGATCTCGAACGTCGGCAGAGAAGGGTAGGTGACGGAGAAGTGGACGGCGATGAGGGCGGGTTTGGGTAGGCGTGCGTTCGGAAGGAGGAGTGGTGAGGCGGTTGGGGTTCATGGTGTTGTCGGGGTGTGGATGGGAAGACGAGGTGGCAGCAAAACTGGTAAGGTAATTGTCAAAGGGAAAATGGAAGAGTAATAAATGAAAAATGGTGGACAAAAAAAAAATAGGCAGGCCATAGAAAGTTTTATATACATATATTTGTTACCTGCTTTTGATGGTAACAAAATGTGAAAGGACATGGTCAAAAATTGAACTGTTGGAATAGAAAACGCAAGGCATAAATTCAAGGAATAATAATGATGACAAAACAGCTGTTTGAATTTTTTTCACCGTTGGAAATTGAATGGGCAAAGGAAACAAAACTCAATTGGCTCCGATATGGTTATCATTTACACAGATTCTATCGTACCCCGGACAACAGAATACAGAAATAAAGGTACCGCGGAGATCAGCACGACGAGGCGATCAAAACAGTATACATATATCGGTGATGCGATCATCCGATCAAAATTCTATAATCGGTACCGAAAATGCTGCTATTTCGTACGGGAAAATCCAAACGGAGCTAGAAACGTCAGAATTTCGCGAAACGAATTTCGCAGTCTGATTCAGAATGCTCTAAATAAATTTTCTCCTGTTGACATATTTAGGTTTCGGAAAACTTTTAAATTCAACTGTTATTAACCGGTTTAAATTGAAATAAGATTTCACCGGAAAATAAACTTCAATATTATCAGATGAAAATTTACCATTTGCTATGTTTTTAAATACGTATCCCAAATATTATATTTTTATTTCAAAATTTTATTACTTAAAATTTCACAAAAATTCAATTAATTACGTTATAAAAATTATCAAAATTTTCTGGTCGTTACATAGTGAATATAAAATGATTTTATATTGTGTTGGTTGGTTTATTGAGTGGCATATGAACCTTCGTCGGCACAGTCTGGACAACTGTATCGAAGGGGTTTCTAAATACTTGAATAGAACAGTTCGACACAATATTGTTTTAAATAGGGTGAATGAAATAATTTGCCCAAATTATTTTTATATAAAAAAGGATAACTTTTGTAAATTATATATTTGGTTGTTTGGTTGTTAGGAAATGACAATAATGAGTTAGTCTCATTATTGAGTAGAAATTGAAAACTTATAACCTAAGTTGAAGAATAAATTTATATAACAAAATGGAATTTGAAATATAGACTATAAATGAAATTTATAAATTGAGATAAACTTTATATACAAATGTGAATTACAAATGTGATTTATAATCAAATGAGATAAATTCATAAACAAATGAAATTTGTAAATGTAAATTGTAAATGTGACTTATAACTTGAAATAAAATGTGATAGAATTCCAGAGTAATGTTTGGATATAAAATTGAATGGATTATGAATTTGAAGTTTTGGGAAAGGTTTAAATTCCTTTGGAGTTAAAATAGTTTTTAAAGGTTTTGGGGAAATAATGGTGATATTATTTCATGAATATTTTTGAAATTGAATTGAAATCTGGTGGGATTTGGGATTTAAAAATGTTTGAAATGTTTTAAAGTGATAAAAGCATTAAATTCTCTTTCAGGTCGCTGGAAAATAATTTCGGTGATGACTGCAGCATCATCGATGTCTATTTTCGAGTTTCCAAAGAGAAATTGCTACCAAACTGTTTTAAATTGGAAATGATTGTGAACTGGGTTGGTTTTGAAATTCAAAGGGAAAATTGTTTGGTAAAAGCAGATTGTTTTGGAAATTGGGATTTGATGTGATATACCAGGTGTGTGAGTTATTTATGGATTCAAAATGGTTTTGAAATAAAACCGGTCAATTGGATTCTGGGAATTCTATTTAGAATATAAATGTGGAAATTTAAATGAATCAACACTATAAAGTATAGAATGAAGTTGACTGAAATAAGAAGGGAATGAAAGTTTAAATCTGGGATTATAATTATGAGATGAAAATAACTAAATGAGTAATATAAGTTGGTAGATAAAAGAGTTAGAGAATTTGAAGGTGAATGAATTGTAAAATTTGTATAAAATTTGTATCCTGGAATTAAAATTTAATTCGAGTATATGAAGGTGAATAAAATATATTTGAATTTAACTTAAGATAAGTTAAATAAAATTGAGATTTGGAATTGAATTAAATGTAAATAAGTTGAAGTTGAATTGAATTGGATATAAAGGTAATGTAAAATGCTTATAATTGTGTAAAGAAATTCATATTCTTAAGTTCTTAAGTGTAATAATTTGAGATTTGATTGTAAAGATGAAAATGGACTTAAATGAATAGTCCTAGATCTTAAGCAAGTAAGTTAAAACTTATGAATAGAAATGAAATTGTAAGTCATAAATGGGAATCCATTACTTTGAACTATTAAGAGTTATAATTCGAAATTGTAATTATCAAATGGAAACGACTAAGATGAGCAATCTTAATTTTTAAATAAATCCAAACTTGAATTATAAAATAAATTGAACTTAAGATGATTAAGTGAAGTGATATTTGGGATTTAAAAAGCAAGTATTTAATTTTAACCAGCGGAGGAACTAATTTGATAATAAATTAGTTAATGAAATTGAATTGTGAGTTAATGGAATTGGATTAAAAGAGTGATGGTTTGGATTGCGAATGAAATCCAAATAAGTGAAAATAAATTAGAAATGGCTTGGTTATTACTAAAATAATTCCAGATGAATTGAGTATGGAAATTAAAATTCGTAATGATTGAGTGAATGAACCACTTATATTAAATAAATAAATGGATGGAATTTGATTAAATAAGATCAAATGAAAGATGGAAATAAAACTTTAAAAGGTTGGTTAAATGGAAAATAAACTTAAGTTATTGACTTAAGTAAATGTTGAATGGAAACTGAACTCAAACAGAGGAGTGGTTTAAATAAGTTGAGAAATAGTTATTGAATGAATTAACTTGGATTGTTTTTGAGCTAAATAAAATTCAATATTCATAGGTTGGAGATGAATTGAATTTAAGAAAGAAAAATTGGAAATGGAAATCTAAATGAAATGTGGAATAAGTATTTATATTTGAAATGAAGTAGTAAATTGAAGTAAGTTGGAATTCATATGAAATTGGAATTCGATTTGAATATATACACTTCAGTGGTGAAGTAGTAAATAAATATAAGAAAAATTATATTGGAATTAAGAATTGAAGAATGAAATTCTTAAGAAAATTGGTATTGGAAATATACTTAGTAATTTTGGAAAAATAAAATATATATATACACCAAGTGAATAGTTGAATGAAGACTAAAACTGAAGTTGTGAAATGGGATAGTTGTGAATAAGGGGATAACAATCAAAAAGGAATGTGAATAAAGAGAATTGATATAATTGATAATCAATTGGAATTTATACGTAAGATGTACGTATATTATTTTATTCGCATAGCTATTTGGTCCAGATGTCGAACATAGAATTTCGAGATAGTTTTATCGATCCGAATCAGGATTTTTCACTCGATTTTCGACGGCGAGCCTGGATATGGATTGTTGATTGATTCTGGATATTCTCTATCATAGTTGGTGGCTATGCAAGGAGAATGACGGTTTCTGATCAAGAAACCAGATCTGAGTCCGCACTAGGAAGTCGGGTGGACGATACTAGTTTGGAAGTGAAATTGTGTGATCGATTGAGCGATCGAATGTGATTTTGCGTACGGATGATATATGTGCATCGTACGGGCTTAAGTAAAGCAAATATTGAAAATTTGTAAAGGAAGGTATAAAATGACTTTGGAATTGTGAGTGAATATTATTGCTTAGTAGGATATACAGGTGTATAAAAGCAATGGATAAATTGGGATTTTGATTTTAGAAGATAAAATTTAATGGCCCGACAAAAAGGTATGTATTTGAATTTCTGTATGAAATTTGATTGGGTTTTGATCCAGCCACTTGGCTTTTTGTTTTCTTTTTGAGATTGGGAGGCCGTAGAGCCATTTTGTAGTTGTACCGAGCTAGCCGCGCAAAGGAGACGCTGGCGAAATTTTTCGGAAATTTAGGGAGTTAGAAAAAAAAATTTGGAAAATTTTGATAATTCAAAATTGAATTCAAATTTAAATTTGAATGGATAAGTAGGTGATATGGGTTGAACTTATGAATAAGTTTGGGAAGTTAAAAGATGATTAGTGTATCATTGACAAAAGATTGTTTGGGTCTTGTTAAAACTGTTTGAATTTGGGAAATAGTTAACGGGGATTGAATCATTCTTCCTAACTGGTAATTTCGGGGACGAAATTCTTTTAAGGGGGGAGGAATGTGACGACCCGGAATTTTTGAGCATTTGAAATAGGAATATTTAATTAATTTTAAATATTCAAAAGATAATTTTTAACTTTAATTTCAAATATCATTATTGATTAGACAAGTAATTGTTGAATTTAAAATTTTGAAATTGGTAAATTATTGAATTTGGAGCTTTAAGCCTGTTAAAAATAATTTGAAGACTTATAAAATTTATATAGATAATACTGAAATGGATAGAAGTGTTGGAATCAGCTTTAAAAATGGTTTGTTATGTTTTGAAATTTTATATCATTTAAATTGAATTTGAAAATAGTCTTCCGAGGCACAGTCTCGGAATTCGACGAAACCAGTTCCATTGGGTCCGTAATATTGTATTATTACCGGATTTCAAGTTTCGTAGCTTTTGGAGTTGTTGTGTGGGCGTACGGTATATAAACGCTTTGAAAATAATTATTGAAGACGATTTGGAAATAAAAATATACAATGTACATACATTGATCAGTCAAAGCTATATCAACATCAACATTGTTTCCTTCAATTCAAATGTCACGGTAGCAGATATAGTCCAGCACGCAAGCATTTCCCTCCATCAACGTGACATCAGCCGGAAGAACAAATAAAGAATACATAATAATAATCGTTTAATCTCGTGGCCTCGTTCTTTCCAGATTCCTTCTTTGAGAAGCTGTTCGAAATTAAAGTGGCTTCTTTCAGAAGCTAGCAAACGAAGAGAAATATCGTGCCTCTCGTCCTCTCTACTAATTAAAAATCCTCGGCCCTCAGAAAATAAAATAAAAGCAGGATGAACGAAATCAACTCCATTCGAAAAAATGGCATCCTCGTTGAAATTTTTGTTAGAGCGATAAAACACAAATTGAAATAAAAATATGAATTAATTTAACAGAGCCGAGTTCCCCAATTTTCTTCAAGGCCAGTTCGTCTCAAAATCAATTTAGTTACCGAGTGAAATCGCGTCTTCGTCCTCTCTAATTTATTCAAATCGAAGCAGCCGGGAAAAAATGGAGGAAGGGCGATTGAACTCGTGAGACCCAAGGAGGCATGCTCGTTCGAGGACGACTTGAGAGGGGACGAATTGGAAATCGCGGCCGAGTTGATTGCGACGTCGCTCGAGATGGAGGGTGAACGTAGGGTTGCTGTGCGACATTGAGGGATTGATGTCAGATCGACGAGGAGTAGGTGGCAGCGGGTTGGTGATAGCTGCGGTCTTTCTCGAGTAAGGGTAATTTCTTAGCTTACTGCTGTAATTTAATTGGTTAATTCTATTATCAAAAAGTTTTAGTTATAAACTGTTAGAAAATATATATAAAAGAAAAGTTTTTAAAGTAAAGAAAATTACTATTGATTGTTATCACTTAACAGAAATTATGCAGTAGGAAATAAAACAATTTATTGACTCTTATTACAAGATTTATATATAGGTATGTATACAGAAAATAATAGAGGATAGTTTATGTAAATAATATTTAGAAAGCAGAAATTTTAAATGACAATATAATTTATTTTTATGAGTATACAGATATAGAGTAGTTTTAAAGTAAAAATATATAACATATAATAATAATTTGATACATTTTCAATGTTATTAGTTTTCTCTAAAATAATTATGAGGATTAATCTGTTTAGTAATCTATTTAATTGATTAAGTTATAAAAACAAATTGTATTGTATTAAAAGAAATTTAGTTTTAAATTAAATAATTAATAAATTCAATTTAGTGAATGGAAATAAATTGTTCGATTTATTCGAATATTACTAAAACCTTATAATGTCTTTACAAGGTCAAAATCTAAAAGAAAACAAGTCGGGATTTGGATGGAACTGCAAAAATCAAAGGTGAGTTAATCTCACTCAGTTGAATTTAAATTTAAATGGTTAAATTTAAATAATTGATTGGATGATTGCATTGATTGATGTGCTATATATATATAGTAGTATATAGCAATATATACATATTGGCATATGTATATATTGGAATTGTTGATATTCCCGCATTATATAGCGGATGAGACCCTATGCGCCGCATAATAGCGGATGATATTTTATAAAACCCATATACCGCGATATTCCACCTTGAAGTGGAATTGGTATTGTGCTAACGTCTGTGGATGCAGGGAAACAGGTTGGAGGGATCCAACTGGATTCCTCAAAACATTTAATTTTGTTTACATATTCTGTGATATGATTGTTGATATCCCGTGATGATTTATATTGGATAATCTGGTTGGATTGAATTTCCCAGTATAATGAGTTATCAAAAGCAATTGAATTGGATTTTTGGAAAGAAATAAAAGAATAAAATTTAAGTTAAGTAATTCTAGTGAATTCGAATAAATTAAATATGGAAAAGAGGAATTTTGAATAAACAGAGAAATACTGAATTTAAAGAAAACTTATGTGATATTATTTAAAGAAATAAATAATTTATTTTAATTCAATGTTTAAATGTAATTAAAAGAAAAGAAAGAATTTGGTAAAATCTGAAACTTGTGTTTCGGTTTAAAGATTTTAAATCATAATGAGAAATAAAATCTGGAAGTTAATGAATTTGGAAATAAATGGATTAAGTAAGGAAATTTATTTCAAAGTAAATTAAATTGGAGAATAAATTGTTAATTGATTTAAATACTTTGGGATTTGAAATTTAAAGAGAAATGAGATTTTGGAGAGATAAACTGGGTTTATAAAGTGAAATAAAATATCAGGGGATATTTGAGAATATAAATTCAAGGTGGGAATTTATAAAAGAATATGAATTGGTTTAAAAATAAATGTTGATTTATTTTTAAAGGATATGAAGAGAAGTGTATTTCTCTGGATAGCCAAGTACGTTTTCAAAGCAATTTTTAATATAAGTTAAAAGTTCTAATTTGTTTAAAAATGCATGTTTTAGGAAATTGATTTTCTTCTAAAGGTTAATTTCCAAAGTAAGTATTTTCAAAAATCTATTATTGTAGCAATTATATAAAAGTGATTTGGTATTATGTTTTAAAAAGAGTTTAGTTTATATTTGTAAAGTGGTTTCATTTTAAATATTCCTTAAGTATATATTTTGTTAAGGTATTAATGTAGTTTTAAAATTTCAATATTATAAAGTATATTTATAGTAAAGTGTTTTAAAATTATTTTAAAATCTAAAAGTATTTTGTACTTGGTGATTCAGTGGAAATAAATTATTTGGGAAATGTATTCCGTAAGCGGAAACTGTTTGAAATTGTTTTCAAATGAGCTTTGAAAAATTTGGAAATATATCTTGGAAAGATATTTGGGCAAATAAATAATGTGGGAAATTATTTATTGTGTGATGGTTGCTTGTGGATGTTAATTGATAGTTAAATAACCGACTATCAATATTGGCCAAATGCGTTGATCGTTTCGAAGAGACCGGGATCGAGTTTCCGTATACCGGGATTCTAGGTCTGGAGACTCGAATACCACTTCGATCCGGTTTGTACGTTTCGTGTAACGTGTTCAGAGTCGAAGATGGAGCAGTGAAGTGCAAGGGCTAGTCGCTAGTAATCCTGAGGATATTTCCAAAATGGATGTAGTAGGAATAGTGCCTTCGGTTCCGTTCGAACCCGGGACGGACTTATATGGACGAATGCTTTCGTGACATCGTCAGGTGGACGATGGGCATTCTAAGGAATATGTTCTATAAAGGTATCGTTTAACCTCAAGCCTCATCAACCGGGAATGACTGAAAATCAGGGGTTATGCAGCAAGGCTTCGTGGGTAGCCCCCACTTGAGAGTAAAGTCATCCCTGTCTAGATGTCCCTTTTATTTCGGCTTAGTGTTGCGGTTGCTGATCCCAACCGTGGGGTGATTTTATTTGGAATTATCCAGTAAGGGATGATTCCGGCCTTGTGTTGCAGGGGAGCGGGTGTACTCCTCGGTACTGTGATCTAGGCCACGTACTGTGACAGGTGGTACCCCAGTGCCTAGTCATTCGTTGGAAATTCATTCTCCCTACGTGCCTTGTACGAGTTTTGTTTGTATTACCCACTTTGTGGCTAGTATGCCGGAATTTAATAGATGTAACAATTTCGGCTATTTTAATAAGTATTTGTAAATAGACACTATTATAATATCAGAGGATTTTTATATAAAAGTGTTTTAGCTATCGTAAGGTAAAAACCCGGCATGTTTATTTGTGGCGTGGTCTTACGAGATGCTTTTATTTCAAAAGGATTTTTGAAACTTTAATAATCAATTTGAGTGTGATTTTCTCACGCTGGTTTTCCAGACTGACTCGGGTATTGTTTTATATGATGCTCGGGTCAGACCGAGTATATTTACAGGATAGGTTGCTATGGAGCTCAGGAGAGGAGCTGGAGTCCGAGACGTATTTCTCGTACTTGTATTATTCCGCTGTTGTGATTGTTGTATTGACTGATTGACTGGATATTGATGATTAGTTTATGATATACTCTGATGATGATGTATTGTATATAAACAGATATAGTTTTCATTTTGTGTAAAGATCTGTTATATATATTATATTTTATTCCGCTGCGATGGTTAGATTCTGATGTTGTTTTCTATATTTCTTCTTCTACCTCTTCTTCTTAACTAAAATGGTTCGATTTTCCGGGTCTGGAAAGTCGGGTCGTTACAAGGTAGCTAACAAACGAGCTATGCCATTCCCCGGTCGTTACTGACCTTTATCCGAGGATCCTCAATCACAAAGCAACAACCACAAAGTATAATAAATTTGCAGCATCAACATAGGTAAATATCTGGGCTCCATACCATGACATCACCTTTTAACCAGAAGGAAATGGCATACCCTAGTGGCGCTACCCCTAAAAACCTTTGTCGCAACATTCCTATTTCAACCATTATCGGGTTGTGAGGCTCGACGAAGTCTCGTCCACAAAGCCACGCTTTTTCACAAAGCCACGCTTTTTCACAAAGCAATGCTTTTTCACAAAGCAATGCTTTGACCAACAAATGATCAACAACACTTCGTATGCCACATTACCAAATTGGGAATGTATCACTAGTAACCATCAACTACATAACCTTTAAGCTCGTACGTCTCAGAGAAGGGTGTTAAGCTAAGAGAATAAATTCTCCGCCACCAACAGAAATGTATTTGATAGAGACCAGCTTTACATCTCAAAGTGTAACGTCAAACACACATCCATACAAGTCCGTTCCGGAATCGAACGGATCCGAAAGCACATCCAAAGAAGCCCTTGCAATCCGGATATTCACTAATCACGTCCGGACTTCCCATCACAAGAAGAGTGATATAAATCTCTATACCGGAGCAACTCGGTGCAGAGACATTCGACAGGTTGTCCTTTCATTTTCGAAAATATCTGGTCTTCACCACCGGTCTTCAATACGATCCATATCGTCGTGTCACTAATTCGTAATGGGTTATATGACACAAAGGTCTTTTCCCGGCTAACCCGAATAGTGAGAGTTTGTTTTAAAAAAAACAACTCAAGTGCCATTTCAAAGGCAAATATTGATAGTTGGTTATTTAACTATCAACAACATTCACAACAATCAACCAAATTTAAATAATTTTTCCCAAATTATTAAATTTCAATTATCTCCGCAAGATATATATATTTTCCACACTTCAACATTTGAAAACCAATTTCAAATCACATTTTCACACTTCATCACAAAATGGTCCATTTAAACCAATTAAATAAATCCTTATCGATTTATTTTAAATTTATTTCCACACTTTAAAAATAAATCAGTGTTTATTTTTAAAACAAATTCCCTTTCCTTTATAAATTCCATTGTGAATTTAAATTTCCAAATATCCACTTATATACGATTTTCAAAAATCGTTTTCCAAAGATCGCTTTCAAACACCAAATCAATTTCCAAATTGATTTCTAAATTTATTTCAACACCGAATCATTTTACAAATCGATTTCAAAATTCATTTCAACACAAATCAACTTTCTCATTCAACATCAAATAAATTTTCATATCGATTTCCCAAAGATTTACTTTCTAATACCAAATCATTTTATCAAATTGATTTCAAACAATTTATCACCTTTTTAAATAAATTCCTTTATCTCTCCAAATTATTCAAAAATCCATTTTCAAATAAATTCTTCAACTTTCAAACAATATTATTCAAAACCCATTTGTTAATATCCTATCCCATATTTTGGAAATAATTCGACAAGATAGAAAAATTAACTTTATACTTTTAAAATTCCTTCTTTTAAATTCACCCAATTCTTTCAAAAGAATTTACTTAAAATTTCCAACTTTTATTTCAAAAATCCAATTTTATTTATTTTTGGTATCCAACGATCCCAAAAATACATTCGGCTAAATTTAGCCTTTAACAATTCAATCACAGATATAATCATACACAGATTATAAATAAATAATCACACAGCATATGAAACAAATTCATACAACATATGAAACAAATTCATATAATTTGAGGAATCCAGTTGGATCCCTCGAACCTGTTTCCCTGCATCCACAGATGTTAGCATAATACCAATTCCACTTCGAGGTGGAATATCGCAGTATATGGGGTTTATAAAATATCATCCGCTATTATGCGGCGCAATAGGGTCTCATCCGCTATATAATGTGGGAAATCAATCAACTCCAATATATACATATGCCAATATATATATATATATATATATATATTGCTATATATATAGATATATAGTATCACATCCAAACAGTCAATCAATCAATAACTGCAAAAACAATTTTTCATTTTGAGTGAGAAGATCTCACCTTTGCTTTAATTTTTGCAATCCCATTTCCAATCCAGTTTGTTTTTCTCTAAATTTTGGACCTTGTACAAACATTATGTTAACTCCTATTAAGAAGCGACCTAAAATATTGAACGAGTCAATGAAGCAGCGACCTAGCAATGTTGCGACCTAAAGATTCTACGACCTAAGAACATAGCGACCTAAAGAACCTCGCGACCTAACTACCTAAAGAACCTCGCGACCTAACTACATAGCGACCTAACTGCTAAAGAACCTCGCGACCTAACTACCTAAAGAACCTCGCGACCTAACTACATAGCGACCTAACTGCTAAAGGAAGTCCGCGACCTAACTATCTCAAGAACCTCGCGACCTAAATACATAGCGACCTAACTGATAAAGGAAGCCTGCGACCTAACTAAGAAAGTCTACGACCTACCAAGATAAGAAGTTAGCGACCTAACTTCTCCACGACCTAAGTTGTCTACAACCTAAGAAGTATCACAACTGAACGACCTATGGTAGCTAGCAACCTAAGGAACTTAGCGACCTAAGAGAGTTCCTGACCTAACTGCTGAAGCTACCTGCGACCTATAAACAGCTGCGACCTACGACTTAACTTAGGTCGCACACAATCTACTACATAGAAGACCGAGAGAAACTACATCAATCTACTTCTTAAGTCGTTTGCAACCTGCGATCTAACTTAGGTCGTGAGCGACCCAAAAGATCATTCCTAAGTCAACAACGACCTAGTACCATCCTTAACTCGCCAGCGACCTACTACTTGTTCAAATGAAGCCCAGTGCTACTACATCAGCTGATTTCCTAAGTCGCGAATAGACTGCGACCTAGCTTAGGTCGCTCACGACCTACGACCTAACTTAGGTCGTATGCGACCTAAGACTTGTAATATTTCTGCCCAGAATTCAGAGCCGCTCCTATAAATAGGCCACCATTTCCAACACGGGGGGGACTTTTTTGGGGCAAATCATTTCTTCAAGCGTCCATACTCTGCTGCACTGACAACTCATTCAACAAGTAAAGATCTTCCAACACTCAAGGCACTACAACAAGCTTCGTGAAGGACTTCATTCATCCGACACGGATTTAGCAAGATTCATCACCGAAGTTTGAGCTAGTAGTCAAGATTGTTGTATGATCAAGTTGTATTGTATTTGACAAGTGATTTGTATCGAATTGTAACCGAATCAGCAATAAAAGACTATAAAGTGGACGTAGGCTCAATTACGGGCCGAACCACTATAAATCTGTTGTTCATTTACTGCTTTTCTGCTATTTTCAGCTTATATTCTATTCCCGTACCAACGGGTGGTGCTTTCACAATTCTATTACACACACCGGGTGTTAGCGTTCACTTTTTAGCGTTAACATTTTGGTGCTTTCACTGAGAACCCAACTCAGGCGATCATCCACCGTTGCTTCGCAAAGATTCATAAAAAGAACCTCTCTTAAAAACCAGATCCGAAATAATGGCTCCTGGAAGAAGAGGTAGACCTATCAGATCCAGAAATGCTCACGAAGGGACTTCCGCTTCCCCAACAACAGACCAAGCGACTCCTACCTTTGGAGTCACCAGGGCTGAATTGGACGACGCAATTTTTGGATTATACCAACAAATTGAAACTCAAAACGCTTTGATGATGGATAGATTAACTGCTCTGCTCGGGGCAAATCGTCAACCAGAAAACCATCAAACTACTCTTCCTGAAATGCCACCTTTCCAAGCTGATGGTTCTATGCCGCAACCAACTTGTCATGAACCTATACCCGGGCAAACTTCCGAGGGAAGAACTGATGCTTGCCTGGAGGTGTCTTTGAACAATAAAGAGTACCTGTCTGAAATGGTTGGCCGCATCATGAAAGAGAGCATGCAAAGGGAAGAAGATGAGGCTGACTGGGGATTCGCGCCAAGCAGAACTCCGTTTACTGAAAGGATCCTGAGAGCGGAGTTTCCAAGGAAATTTGCACCTCCTTCTATCCAAGCCTATAGGGGAACCAGTGACCCTAATCATTTCCTATACAAATACGATTGGCATATGACCGGTGCAAGAGCATCAGACGAGATCAAGTGTCGATACTTTCCAGTATACCTGGAAGGTGTGGCTCTACTTTGGTTCACAAAGCTTCCAGTTCGGTCTGTAGATAAGTTCTCCGACTTAACGCAAAAGTTTAAAGAACAGTTCAGATTGTATGCTTCAAAAGCTAAGGATATAATGTCACTGTCTAACCTTGAACAAGCGCCTGGAGAATCAATCAAATCATTCTTGAGCCGTTTCAATATAGCTTTAGCCGAAGTAGAAAATGCGGAACCACGCATGATCCTGACTTATTTGATGCGAGCGATTGATAAATCGAGTAAATTTGGAATATGGCTAAAGATGAAGGAACCGAACTCACTTGATAAATTTTATAAAAAGGCTGACTAGTTCATTCGCCTTGAAAGCCTTTCTACGACATCGAAAGTGGTTGCTGCCCAAACTAATAATAACAATGTCCCATCTAATAAAAGGGAATCTGAAAGTCAGAAAAGGGAGAATGAAGGAGGAAAGAGCCAGGGAAATGAAAAGAAACCTCGCCGCTTTAATCCTTCGGATTATACTCCTTTAACTGATACACCAAGAAATATCTTTTTTGCAACAAAGGACGTTGTCAGGTATCCTAAGCCACCTGAGATGACGAGAGGTGCAAAGCGTAATGGAAAATTCTGCCAATTTCACAATCAACCTGGCCATGACACTGACCAATGTCGCCAATTAAAGAATGTGATTGAAGAATTGCTGGAGCAGGGTAAACTTCAACAATACGTTAAGAGAAGCGGAATCGCTCCAACCTCATCCACTCGGGATCAACAACGTCCTACCCATCAATCCGATTCTCTCAACAACACTGCATTGCAAGATTCAGAAAAGCTTGTCATTAATGTTGTCACTGGAGGTCCACACCCAGCAGGAAGAAGTTGGGACGACTTCTAATTGTCCACAAAACGGGAACTGGGGCATCTTTCACCTTCTCTAGCATATAAATCCGAAGCTGCAAATCTAGTGCAAATGGAAAATCAGTCCGGAGATTCTGAAACAACAATCACTAGCATCCATTTTTTGCTTGACAGCGTTGCTTAAATTTGTAAAAAATGATGATGGATGTGTAACTTCTGCATTGTAAACCGCTGAGAAATCAGCGTGACTGAATAATGAAAAACTATGCATTCTATGTTTTCTATTATAAAATGCCTGTTATATTTCGATGTGTAAATACTCTAAATGTATTGCTAAAATGTCGATCTAATATTGCAGGTCATTAAAGCAAAGCTCACCCATCGCAAAGCTAAGCGAGCCTTACAAATCATTTATTAAAGCAAATACCAAGCAACAAAAAATTCCATATTCAAATCCTATACAAGAAGAACCTCACATAAAAAGTTGGCAACTTCACTGGGGCAAGCCTTCGTTAACCAGTTGTGATTGTCAATATGAACAGACATCCAGCTAGGTAACTCGCGTTTGTCCCATAAAGTTATTCAACAGTGAAGTCCACTTCTTCGGATAAGGCAATTTACTTACAAAAGGAATGAAGATACGCTTGGAAATGATAATAAAAGATCGCTAATGGGCAGATGGTGGGAGAACATGGCCAAGCGAGCATGGAAGCAACCAAAAGGAATTTTGCTCCTCAATAAAAGGGCCGGTAGAACCACCGAAGGGACACCTTCCCAAGCAGAAGGAACAGAGCCCTTGCTAACTGATCGTGATGCATCCGATCAGGCAGCTTGCGTCCGTCCCATGGATCTACTCGCCCCTGAGAAGCAACCTTCCTGGCACACCAACCAACCGATGCTCCTTCCCAAAGGTCAACAAAGCCCTCTAACGAGGCACGCCAATAAATGAAAGTGCTTCTCTCAATAACAAGATTGGTGGAACCACCGGAGGGGCACCTTCCCAAGCTGAAGGAACAGGGCCCTTGTTAATTGATTGCGATCGTTTGCGCAAACGAACATCCAATCAAGCAACTTGCGTCCGCCCCGTGGATCCACTCAACCATGAGAAAGTAACTTCCAGGCAATTTCAAGACCTCTACGGAGGCAAAAGCCCTCTTCGGAGGCACATTTCACCCGTGTAGAAGTGCAAAATGCTCCTCTTCGAAGGCCCACATCACCAGTGATGAAATGCTAAAAAGCCCTTTTCGGAGGCACATTTCACCCGTGTAGAAGTGCAAAATGCTTCTCTTCGGAGACCCACTTCACCAGAGCTGAAATGCCAAAATTTCTTCTCTTCGGAGACCAAAATTGCTTCTCTTCGGAGACCAAAATTGCTTCTCTTCGGAGACCAAAATTGCTTCTCTTCGGAGACCAAAATTGCTTCTCTTCGGAGACTAAAATTGCTTCTCTTCGGAGACCAAAATCGCTTCTCTTCAGAGACCAAAAGACCTCTTCAGAGGCGTACTTCACCTTGCTTGAAGTACCAAAAATAAACCCTTTACTGGGGCACAAAATCAAAACCTTCTTCAGAAGCTCATTTCACTGTGCAGGAAAATTCACTTTTAAACAAATAAAAGTGATCATTCCCAAAAGTCGAAGTGTTCTTCAGGAAGAAAGAGAAAGTAAAAACTTCTCTGAAGACGAGATATACTCTATTAAAAGCAGAATGATTCTTCCCTTAAAAGTGAAGTAGTTATTCTCTGAAGTAAAAATATCAGTCTTGAAGAAGCTAGAAATGTTGCAATGCACTTGCGGTATGGGGGCAACACTATATAATTTAATTGTATTAATAAAAGCAACATGCCACAAGTTCATTGCAATAGCACAAAAAATAGATGTGGAATAAATGTATTCCCAAACGCAGACAAAAAGTTTGTACAAGTAAAAGGAATCGTTTATTCTATACCAAAAAAGAGAAACAGATGCATTCTCACATACACAAGAATTTGTACAAGTAAAATATCTATTTATTTCAATACTATGAGAAATTTTTACATTGTACAGGTTACAAAAAGAAGCGGGGACCGGTACCCGCACAATCCCCGGTCAATACAAGTAAAAAGTAAGACAAGAAGCCCAGTTTATAACTCCTTCCCACCTTTAGTACCCTTGCCCGGTTTGATGACCAGTTTCACGATTCGGCGTGGATGGGATGGAGAAGGAGGGATAGTATGGTCTTCCTCAACATTTTCTTCAACATTTTCTTCATCAGCCAAAGCACTCTTCTTCTTCTTCTTCATGGCACGCTTCCCTTTCCTTTTCGAGGAAGATTCACTTCCAGGAGTAGTAAGAAGTGTGGAAAGTTTCGTGTCATAATCAAAGGACTGCTCCGGAGTTTTCTCACCTTCTTCAAGCTCCACAGCCTTTTGCTCCTGCGAAACAACCGGATCGTCCAAGTCTTTGAGAGCTTCTATTTTCTCTTCTTGCGATCCCGGTTGAGAAGCTGGAAGAGGAGTAACTTGGGAAGAAGAGGGAGCGGCAACCAAAGAAGGAGAAGTAAGCGCAACTTTCGGTGCTTCTGCTATAGAAGAAAAGAAGTCAAAATTAGTATTCTCCGAAAAAAGAGGTGATAGTGGATCGCCAGGACTTAAGTAATAAGCGAGAAATTCATCCAAGTCAATTGAATCGAATGAATAATCCACTTGAGCCAGATCTGACTTGAAGTTACCTGGAGATGTCGGTTTTGACAAATCAATTTCAAATTTGTCAGCCTCGGTCTCTTCTTGGCTCTTTTCTTCAGCTTGGGTAAGAGGAGACTCAGTAACAGCAAGCTTAGCTTCAGCATCTTTTGCAGCAAGAGGGGAATGAGAGCTAGAACCGATGATATCAACATCAGTCAAAGTTGAAGTATGGACAGGGGCAGGTAGAGACGTTGTCTTTTCTGGATGTTCCTCTACCACTATCCCGGCTCTAGCTTCGGCAAGTTGCTCTTTGCCTCTAACAAGCGCATCACGTGCTTCATCATTTAGATAAAGCGCTACAAGGTCTGCTTCCGCATAGCCGGCAAATGTATCAAGTATGGTCTCCCAAACTTCAGCAAGTGTAATCTCATATTTGGGACCCAAGAATGAAAGGCTGCCGCGGCCCAAAACGCTGTACATGTAGAAGTCAAATAGAGTAGAATCGATGCTAGCTTTAGTGGCTTCGTGAGACTCTTCGGCCGCGACTTGTCCAGCGACCGCGTCATCACGTTCCTTCTCAACTTTAAGAAGCTTAGCTTTCAGCATCTCAATCTCTGCATTTTGGGACACAATTGTTCCTCGCAGCTCAGCATTTTCTGTGCGATATTTCTCAGTAATGTGCTGCTCAGCTGCAAGCATCATTTCGGCGTCCCTTTGCACAGCATGTGCATCCCGCACTTGCTTCTGAAAGACTTCTTCCTTTTGAGTGTGCGATGCAGAAGACGAGGCCAGATCTTCCTTAAGTCGCTTGACTTCAGATTCAAGCTTTGCGTTGTCATCTGCGATGCTCGTCATCTCCGCATCATGCTGCTTACACCATTTGTCCCATTCTGATTTATCATTCTCCATGGTCATCATCGCCTCAAGATTAATGTGGTTGACCCTTTGAAGTTCGTCGACAAGTTTCTGCCATTGCGACATCCTCTCAATATTAAGCCTGACCGCGTCAAGACTTTTAAGCATGTCTTGCTTATCAATCGGAACCAAATCCAAATCAAAGCGCACTCCTTTTAGGCACCAATTCGGAAATCGGCTCTGAAGCGTTGGAGGGCCGTCTTTAACTTGATATTGTGGCCTGGAGATGATTGCTTGAATGTCGGTTTTCTTTAAAGGAGGAGAGCTAGCCGGGATATTAGAAGATATAGGAGCGTCAGTTTTCTCAGAAATTTCAGACGCGTCCTTCTCATCAAGTTTAACCCGTTTACTTGGGTCATCGGTAGCATGCTTCTTCCCTTTGTCATCGTGATATTTTCTTTTATGAGAGTCATCATCTCTCCTTCTTTGCTGCTCTTCGTAAGCGTGCCTCTCTTGAGTTTTTCTAGCTGTGCGCTCTTCGTCAGATTCTTTGCGAGAGGGAAGATAACGTCCATAATCATAAGAATCACGTCCTCCGTAGCGCCGAAAGTTGTCATAATACGAGCCAGTTCGTCCCATTGTAAAGCCTGAAATTGAAGAAAAGACAAGTCTTAGAAATCTTCAAATTAAAGGGGGCTAAATTCGTATAAGTGCTGAGCATCCTAAGTGTGTGAGATGTGCAAACTACGCTCGTCAAACTACAAACCACTCTTTGGTTAAGGAATAATAGCAGAGTGGGAAATGGGAGTTGATTCTTGAGCTGGCAAAGTTTGCTGCAAAGTAGATGTTGCTTCTGTTACAGGAGAGGTGACTTTAGTTATGTCATCTTTAAAGAGCTCTCGGGAAGTTATCATTATATCACTTAAGCCATCGAAGGTGTCATCATCATGATGTCCAGCAGAGTTTTCTTTTTCAGCTTCCACATCGGCTGACTTTTCAGTGATTTGAGGATTTTCTTCCTCTTCGATAATTGGGGCAAGTGCCAGTTTGCTGGACGGGCCCGCAACATCGGTAAGTGTGGGACATTTTACCAGTAAAGTTTCAGTAGCAGTTTCTTTTGGTGTGGGGTCTTCAACAGAAAGTGGGGCATCTGCTGTCTTCGAAGGAGAGTCGGAAACTTCATGAGGTTGTGTAGAGTGAGAAGAGTGTAAAAGCCCATACTGGTGCAAAAACTCATCTTTCAGCAAAAATTTGGCACTTCTATCTTCTGTCGCCACAGCATTTAAAGTTTCAAGGATCGATTTGAGGCTTGGATTTCTGAGCGGAGGAGGAAGTGCTGGAAAAAGAAAAAGAATGAAGATAAGCATTTGATGATTCGGATTTCGAAAAGTCTATAAGATGAACAGAGAAAGGCAAGTCTTACTCCCAATTCTCCAAACTGCGTAGAATCCCGGAGGACATCGAACAAAGAAGAACTGGTTTAAAAAGCCATGAGCACTTTCAGGCAAATCCAAGATCAATTTCCGATTCCTGGCACCCCTTACGAGTACAATCGAAGGATGATCTTTATTCTTAGAGAAGGTGCATAGATAGCAAATTTCGTCAAAGCTCGGAAGACGGTCAAGCGTCCTCCTAAACAGAACACATAAACCCATCAGAACGGCGTAACCGTTGGGGTGTAGCTGAAAAGGCGAGATAGCTAGTCGAAGGAAGAGTTCCCGGAGAAATTCATTGAAAGGCGAAATAGCTCCATTCAAGCACATATGGTAATTCACCGCGACAAAACCTAGGGGTGGTCTGTCAGCTTTATCACTTGCTCCAGGGAATATAGCGTCTGAATCGGGAATACCAAATTGGATACACAGTTGTCTAAAAATTCTGTGACTAAGGGTATTCGGAGTTCTCTCCGGAGGATCAATCAGTGGATTGGCAATCGGGAAAGCTTCTTCAGTTGGTCCTGAATCTTCTTGTTGAGACATCATTCTACACAATCAATTGGATATTTAAATATAAAGGTGCACGTTTCCTAAAAAGTGTGAAGTGTTGTGCAAAACTAAAACAATAACGAGCAAGTATAACCGAAATTGAGACAATTGATGTTCGTCGATTATAAAGTTTCGAGGCTTGTTATTTCAGAATTAACATACAAAGTTGTGTTGATGCAAACAAGTCAGCTTAGGTTGATTATTCCAGCTTTGTTTCAACACTTCATTTGAATTAGTCATTTCACAGCATTTCATTCACAGAATTCATTTAAGTTAATTATTCATTATCAACTAATCTGTCATGCAATGTGGGCAGTCGATGGCAGTATATTTGTCCCGTTTTTCTGCAAGTGTTGTATTTAGGCAGGTTATTAGCATTAAAGTCAAGACAGTGTGAAAGGAATTACAACACAGTTCAGATTCAAGAATCCAGCCAACTTCTATGCAAATTCCTCTAAGTCTTAAGTCGTTTGACGACCTATCATAGGTCAGGGCTTTTAAGTCGTACTGTGCGAGTCAAGATGTTCAAGGCAGTGCCAAGGTGGTTCAAGTCCTAGGTCGTTCTGCAACCTATCATAAGTCGCAGCATTTCTAGGTCGTACAGTGTAACTGAATAAGTCAAAGCAGTGCAATTTTATCTAAGTCCTAGGTCGCGCACGACTTGGCTTTAGGTCGAAGACTCTTTAGGTCGTGAAGATTATTAGATCGCAAAGACTCTTTAGGTCGAAGACTCTTTAGGTCGTAAACTCTTTAGGTCGAAGACTCTTTAGGTCGTGAATATTCCTGCGCGACCAAACTCTTAGGTCGTCCAAATCTGGTAAGTTATTGACTTCCTCTCCAAGCAACACCATATTGGATCCAATAACCCAATACCACCATTATAAAAGAATTCGATATCTTCCTCATTTCATCTTCGAGTCGTCCAGCAAATCAACTGGAAGTCATCCATATACCTCTGAATCATTCGACCAATCAATTGAAAATCCCACCGATCCGTTATGAAAACTTCCGTGCGATCATGAATGAATGCAACATATCAAACAACAATCGAAAATCGATCGAAACAACCAAAAAACTGAAGCATGACACACGGAATTAAATTTGGGTCAGTAAACGTGGATTTACGATCGATCAGCGATTGCGAAAGAGGAGAGATTAATCCACTTACGTAATATACTGATAGAAGTGAATCGATGTTTTGCTGGGATGAATTAACCTCCGAAGAATTAAGAATTCGTCAATGGCAATAGGGTCTCAGAGTAGTAAAGTGGAGAGGGAGGACAACCTAATCTATTTATATGGAACTGGGAGAAGAAGGCGAATAGGCGTGCAAGTTTTAGTTCGTTCGCGACCTAGAGAAGTTAAGTCGAAGCACACGACCTATGACTTCGGCCCGTACTTCGAGGGGCAAATGTTAACTCCTATTAAGAAGCGACCTAAAATATTGAACGAGTCAATGAAGCAGCGACCTAGCAATGTTGCGACCTAAAGATTCTGCGACCTAAGAACATAGCGACCTAAAGAACCTCGCGACCTAACTACCTAAAGAACCTCGCGACCTAACTACATAGCGACCTAACTGCTAAAGAACCTCGCGACCTAACTACCTAAAGAACCTCGCAACCTAACTACATAGCGACCTAACTGCTAAAGGAAGTCCGCGACCTAACTATCTCAAGAACCTTGCGACCTAAATACATAGCGACCTAACTGATAAAGGAAGCCTGCGACCTAACTGAGAAAGTCTACGACCTACCAAGATAAGAAGTTAGCGACCTAACTTCTCCACGACCTAAGTTGTCTACAACCTAAGAAGTATCACAACTGAACGACCTATGGTAGCTAGCAACCTAAGGAACTTAGCGACCTAAGAGACTTCCTGACCTAACTGCTGAAGCTACCTGCGACCTATAAACAGCTGCGACCTACGACTTAACTTAGGTCGCACACAATCTACTACAGAGAAGACCAAGAGAAACTACATCAATCTACTTCTTAAGTCGTTTGCAACCTGCGATCTAACTTAGGTCGTGAGCGACCCAAAAGATCATTCCTAAGTCAACAACGACCTAGTACCATCCTTAACTCGCCAGCGACCTACTACTTGTTCAAATGAAGCCCAGTGCTACTACATCAGCTGATTTCCTAAGTCGCGAATAGACTGCGACCTAGCTTAGGTTGCTCACGACCTACGACCTAACTTAGGTCGTATGCGACCTAAGACTTGTAATATTTCTGCCCAGAATTCAGAGCCGCTCCTATAAATAGGCCACCATTTCCAACACGGGGGGGGGGGGGGGGGGGGACTTTTTTGGGGCAAATCATTTCTTCAAGCGTCCATACTCTGCTGCACTGACAACTCATTCAACAAGTAAAGATCTTCCAACACTCAAGGCACTACAACAAGCTTCGTGAAGGACTTCATTCATCCGACACGGATTTAGCAAGATTCATCACCGAAGTTTGAGCTAGTAGTCAAGATTGTTGTATGATCAAGTTGTATTGTATTTGACAAGTGATTTGTATCGAATTGTAACCGAATCAGCAATAAAAGACTATAAAGTGGACGTAGGCTCAATTACGGGCCGAACCACTATAAATCTGTTGTTCATTTACTGCTTTTCTACTATTTTCAGCTTATATTCTATTCCCGTACCAACGGGTGGTGCTTTCACAATTCTATTACACACACCGGGTGTTAGCGTTCACTTTTTAGCGTTAACACATTATATGTTTTTATTAATATTCGAACTAACCGAATGATCAATTATCATTAAATAAATTTAATTAACCAATTATCCCATTTAACTAATTTCCTCCATAATAATTTTTTTTTAAGTTTAGAGAAAATTGATTGAGTAAATCTCCTTATATAACATTTTAAAATAACCAAGTAAATTTAAAACGTAAATATGTATATTTATTTTATTATTGAAACTTTGTATATATACTTATAAGAAATAATCAATATAGATCAAAACAAATCTTTAAACAATATCCTATGCTTTTCCCAAAGATTTACATATACATATATACATATATAATTCTGTTTCACTATACATATATCAAATATGTGTATTTATAAAAATTCCCTTCACTTTACTTCAAAATAAAACAGTAATTAACCTTACTGTATAAATCCTCTAACTTGTATGTACATATTTTTTTCTTTTAGATATATTTGCATATATATATATATATATATATATATATATATATATATATATATATTTGTAAAAACAAATAGATTTCTTTATTGTAGAACTTCTTTCTTCAATGTATATACATATTTGTAAAAACAATAACTTTCCTCTGTAAAATACATTATTAAATTTCAAGATAAACTGTAAAATACCAATCGAATATTCAAAATACCTTACTGCTCCTGATCGAACACACTGGCTACCCATACCCAGTACGAGCTCAAACCCTATCGAGACAAATCGCGACTCTGTCATGCCATAGTCGCTGCGCCACCAACGTTCACTCGCAGACCGTAACTACATCGCAAACGCCTCCTACACGATTCGCGAACCCACAGAGATGCCATCGACCATCTTGACCACCAGGCATGCGTCCTATTCCAGTCGCGACACACTGCGCTGCTCCTCCACGAACTCGACCCCTCGCGAACGTCGTCGCCTCACTCGATTGAGCTTCCTTCGAACGCGAGCTTCAAATTGGAGAAAAAGAACGAAGGCGGCCATTATCTTTTCTAGGTTTCGAATTTGAATTTTTTTTTTGAATAAGAGAAGGCTCGGTTTTAATTTACTCCTCCTAGTTTGAACTGCTTGCATTGGAAGATTGCAGAGAAGATGGCGTGTTTCAAACGACTTGCTATAGTGACGGAAAGGAAAGCAAAAAGTTTAGATGTGAAAGAATACTGCTGAAAGTTTGACTAGATATACAAATATATAATTCAAATTTAAATTCAAATTATCTCGATAATTGCAACTCAAAATTTCGAACTCCTTTTGAGGCATGCCGCTAGGCGTTCGTAATATTATATGCCTATTCCGAACACAATGGAAAAGGTTCCAAGTCCAAATTCGTTCATCTGGAGAAGATTGCTTTTTGGACCAGTTATAATATTAAATATTCGATTTAATTTCAGTGCGTTCGCTTATCGTACGGCCAAACGATCACTCCAAACATTACGAAAATTGAAATCCGATAATAATACAATATTACGGATCCAATGGAACCGGTTTCGTCAAATTCCGAGAATGTGCCCCGGAACGCTATTTTTAAATATCGATTTAAACGATAAATTTCAAAACTGAAAAAAAACAGTTTCAAATTCAATTCTGAAGCTTATATTATCTTCAGTATAATAAATATGAATTTTCTAAGCCCTCAGATTATTTTTAACAGGCTTCAAATTGAAGATTCAAATTTTTACCTAGATTTAACAATTAAATTCAATAATTAAATTGCCAAATTCATTCTGATATTCGAATTTCAAATTAAACCAACTTCTAGATATTTAAAATCAATTAAATATCCTGATTTCCAATGTCAAAAATTCAGGGTCGTTACAATCTTCCCCCTTAAAAGAATTTCATCCCGAAATGTGACGCCCCACCTCTATACCCACGCTAGACAAGAACATTACGTTGTAATGTTGTCAACTAGCAAGGAGAATAAGGCTGTTAAGGAGTGACCATCCGTGTAATTGCTTTGTGTGAGCACCGATATGTCAGATAGTATAACGTGCATTTTTATTTAAGGAGGAAATCCGACACACCGATACAAACTCAAAGTTACTACACAGTGGCTATAATAGTTTAGGACAATAAATATAAAAATAACACAGATAATATAAATGTGGGACACAAATAGAACAAAAAGTCTCATATATATATAATAACTGATGTCAGTTACAATACATTTGACACAATACATATGATACAACTACAACTGTCGACTCTGGAAGTTATATATATATATATACAAATACATTATCAACTAATGTACATGAATACATATCAACCTAATCAGTACACAGACTACAACACAAAGATGCAGACCACTTCAAAAGATATGAAAAGTCTTCGTAGCTCAAACAGCAACTCAAAGCAGGAAATCTACAACCTGAAATAACTCGTGTCAGACCCGAGTATTAAATTCAAAAGAAAATAATACACGGGTCAGTCTAATTAAAACTCGGTTATTAATGCACAGAAGCAATAATAATCAAATATCAAATAGACGATAGTCATAAAAATCTCGTATATCCAACTCTTCGATAAGAGAATCGGATAACGGCAGATATAACACTAAACAGTGTTAATCAACAAATCAGCAATCCAAATCGTCAGCCAGATGAATAAAACGATTATTAATGAAGATAATATGAAAACTCCAGAATTGCCTAAACAGTAATTTACAACAAATTCCAATTATTAAATAGATAATTAGAATCTCAAAAATGATCAATCAAAAACAAATTTCTGTGTGGCTGCAGTACACGCACGCGTGCACTGCCTCGCCACATAGTACGTGAAATCATCACAACAGTGAATGCTAACAGCAATCAAAACTGTAGAGGTCAAGTCATGCCTATCGTGACTCAACTCAACTACAAAGAAATGAAACTCAAGTCAACATATACATAGCATGAAGACATCAAACAAATGTAACCAAACCCAAATTACTGTATCTCCAAATCATGGACAATGGTTTATATAGATATATGAAGTTCAATCAACGAATGAACAGCAAAATGCAAACTGCAACTGAAACAGTGATGTATAAGGACTATAATTGCAAGTGTAGACTCAACGATACATGCATACACACATATAATCATATATATGCATATATATGAAGAAACAGTGGACAAAAGCTTAACAAACAACTCAAACTTACAAAATAAACACACTGCAACTTCATAAGAGCCAAACGTCCAAGAAGTGGATAACAAAGTGCTTCAACTACATAGAACATATAAGTCGACCATACAAGCAGTGACATGATCGGGGATGCAGGCTCCAATACATCAATCGTGAACTTGAAGACATTATTGAGTAATGTCAAAGTTCAATCAAAACAAGTTCGAAATCAATTCCAGAGCTGAAATCAAATGCTACAGGTTACTGCATATCAAGTATGCAAACTAAAGTTTCAGTAAAGCAACAAAAGGAAATACTCAAATGTCTGCATATTAAATGTGCAAAACCAAAGTTACAGTGAACCACCAAAAATTGCTCAAGTGTCTGCATATTAAAAATGCAAACAAAAAGTTGCAGTGAGACTACAAAATACTCAAGTGTATCTGTATATTAAAGTGCATCTGAAATGGTTCGAACAAGTGCGACAATTAAAAATATAATGCTTTTCCAGAATTGAAACTGCAGTTGAAACCAACTAATAGCATAAGCTAATGATTGCAACACTACGATGAAATCAACCTGTATGCAACAGTGAGTTGAATTGGACAGTACAACTCAATCTCAACAATGCAACGTCTCAACCAAATGGTCATATGACCGTGCAGTACAACGATTTATGTGGAATAAATAAAACTCTGAGACAAACAGAAACTAAACAAAACAAAGTGTACCACAGTGGAACCCAAACCAAACAAGAGTAAGACTTCAAATGAAATTAATACTACTGCAAGCACTCAAGAGATCAAGTGCAGATATGAAACAGGGATAACAATGGTACAACCTATACATGTATTGTGAAAACAACTACATGTATCAAGTTGAGTCAACGCCAACTACCGATATATATACACGGTTCGATAAGTCAAGGCTAAAGTCGAACAAAATAGTGGCAATACTCAAGTGCTACCCAAAGTCAAGACCAGAGTCCCGAAAGAAATCAACATCATCAAATAAATCCAAATGAAATCAAACAGTTTAGATAGTATACCCTCGAGTACATGTAAAAAAACTCAAATCAAAGACCGAAGTTCACAGCAGTTTTACAAGTGACAAAAGTCAACAAATTCAAATATGCACATGAAAATGAACTCAAGCAAAGTATATATGAATTGGAACAAGTCGGAGCGAAGCTCGACAATTTCAAGTGCCGATATCAATGATGTCACAGGAGAAACTCACGAAATCAAAATACAGTTTAATCAGAGAAACCAAAACCGTGAGCATCGATTAATCAATCACGAAAATCACAAGTTTGAACAAATCAGAAACCACACGAATTTGAATTAGATGTGAGTGAAATACATCACTCACCTTTGCCACAATCGAAGCAGCCGAGAGCCAAGCGAGGAGACGAAGCCGTAGCAATTCGAGGAAGGCGAGCGGAGTTAAACCCTAGCAGCCACCATCTTCGATTCCTACGATGCCCCAAGTTGTACACGATCGAACGAGAAAAGCAAATCGATGCCACCATTTTTTTTCTCGTTTATTTGTTTAGGGTTTAAAATGAATGAAGTGAATGGGGTCGGGTTTGCCTTTTAGAAACGAGGAGAGGGAGGACGGGTTCGCCACATGATAATTATAACGGCCCAATTATAAAAAGGAACCATGGCCAAGATCTTGCTTAAAACCCAAACACTTAACCATATGAGGACCAGAGATGTATTCAAAGCAAATTCAACCGATTAAAAACTTCCATAAGCACTTAACAACCAGATTTACTCGTCTAGAGACGATAATTATTTGGTACGAAATCTCGGGTTATTACACGAAATTACAAGTTAAGAAAAAAAATGCTCCAATCCCCGTTAACTATTTTCTCAAATCCAAATAGTTTTATCAACTTATCAAAACAAATCTTTTTATTAAAGATTCGTTATTACTTTAACTCATTTTCCAAAATCAACCATAAGTTCCAAATAATATGGTTTTCTTAACAATTCAAATTTAATTTCAAATTCAAATTTTGAATTCAAAATTTTCTCAAAAATTTTCTAACTCTCGAAATTTTCGAAAAAATTCGCCAGCGTCTCCTTTGCGCGGCTAGCTCGATACGACTACAAAATGTCCCTACGGACTCCCAAATCCCAATAGAAAACAAAATGCCAAGTGGAAAAATCAGAAACTCATCAAATTTCATACTGAAATTTTAAATACATACCTTTGCCGAGAAAATTCAAATTTATCTTCGAAATCAAAATCCCATTCCATTTTCTTAGCCTTTAGAATCCCTGTATACTTTACTTAACAATAATGGCCAAATTCACTTATTGGATTTCCAAATACCCATTTTACTTAAGAATTTCACCTTTCATTTCTTAAGTTCAATATAAGTATTTCTTATATTCATTTTCACTTCACTGACAAAGTCATATATTCATTTCCATTCAACTTTGTATTTTCAATTCCATTTGAATTCAATTTACTATTTCAATTCTATTTGAATTCATTTCAAATCTTAATACTTTTATTTCCAAAAAAATTCATTCAGATTTTCATTTCGAATTTTTACTTGAATTCGATTCATCTTCTATTTCGAAGATTGAATCTTACTTTCCTTATTTCAAATTCAATTTTGAAATCATTTGTCTTTAGTGAAAAATTTCCAAAAATTTCAAAATTTTTCTAACTCCCAAAATTTTCGAAAATTTTTGGCGGGGTCTCCTTTGTACGGAGGAGCTTTTGCAATATGACAAAAGAGATAAATATATATACATCGACCCACTCGGTCGGAAAAGCAAAAAAACAGTTCATATTTCCTATTTCGTATTGCGTAGGCGTACCTTTATTAGCATTTTAAGCAAAGCGGTTTATTATTAGCATTTGCGCAACCCAAAATGCAGCCAAACGGCTTCCAAAAACCCTGCACTTACTCGGTTTAAACACGTAAGTGACAAATATAGGAAATCTATTAACATTTCATTTATTTCATTAGCAAATACATAGATTTCATAAGCAATGCATTCAAAATTAATTCCATTAGCAATTTATAAAGTTTCAATACAAATTAAATTGCCTTCATCTAATTCACACACCATTTTTATTCAATTCAATGGTTTACAATTCATTTTCTTCCATTCAATTCATTTTTAAATGAATCTAACTCATATCCCTTTTAATTGATTCCAAAATCAATTTCATTTGCTTTCATTTAACTTATAGAATTTTATACAATCTCGTTTGCGTCAAAAGACAATCATTTATATGCAAATTCAACTATATTCACTTAATAGAATATCCATTCTAGTTTATAACTAATTTAAATTGATACCAATTCAATTTATTTTAATTCCATTTCATTTCCAATTGATTCCATTCAATTCAATTTGCATTCTATATTCACATTCGGTTTATTTCATTAACCAAACAAATTCTATTCAAAACTATTAAATACATGTCGACGACGACCATTTCATAATTTTTTCTTAAGTCGGGCTTTTATCCCAACATTACTTAAGTTGTTTCAGCTCAGAACTCAAGTTATGGTTTCCTTGTAAATAATTTCCAATTTAAATCTTTGATTTGATTTTTCATTTATCAAATCCATTCCATTTACTAATTTAATTCAATTAGTACATTCACTTATTCATTTTAAATTTCAAATTTCCATATTCAATTCATCTTGAATTTAAATTATCAATAACAAGGAAATTTTCAATTTGTTTCTTACCACTATTTACTTGAATTTATTTACAAATTCAAACAATTTTTATTCCATTAATGAATTGTGACGGCCCGGATTTTTAGCGTCAAATAATTGAGTAGTTAACTGATTTAGATAACGTTTGAATTATAAAATCGTTGGAGATGATAAATAAATAATATACTTCACCATTTTAAATTCAAGATAAAAATTCCATTGGTAATGTGACGATCCGGGATTTTGGTAATATTATTTTAATAAATATTTTAATTTAATTAAGTAAGATACAACTTATTGTTTAAAAACATATATATATATATGTGTGTGTGTGTGTGTGTGTGTGTGTACTGGGAAGAAAATATGAATTGGAATTTAAAATAAGAGTTTTTAAATATTCAAATAAAATTTAGCTTATTCACCATAAATTAAAATAAATCTTATCAATGTAAAGATGGAATAAAATAAAGTATAGTCTTATCAATATTTAAACAATTATATGGTTGTGATAAAATAAATCTTAACGATTTAAATACTTGAAGTATAAAAATAAATATGGGTATAAAATACATATAAATATATATATGTAACAACACTAGAAAATATGGTACGAGCAAAGTATAAAAGAATAATACCTGTTCATGTTTGCTCAGGAAAAATAGTATGTACACATAAGAAAAGAATTTATACAATGAGCATAAGTACATACGAAATTGAAAAAAAAAAGATAAGTATGAAATGGGTAAGGACATAAGCATTAAATGTTATATCTCTAGTACATTATATTGATCATTTCAGCCCCCATAGAGAAAAATCTCTGACCCAAAACTTAATTTAATCTTGTACCTGGAAATAAACAATTATGTAAACATTGTTATATATCAATGCTTCCTTTTCTTCCTTTCGTTCGACTACTTAGTATATCAGAGAGTCATTAGACCTGAAGCATCTCCTCAAAAATATTTTCTAATCTCCAACCTTCTCAAGCAATTCAAGTTTCCAGTTTTAAAAACTTTTCAGCTTTTAAGTTACAAGCAAGATAAGTTTTCTGGAACCAAAGCAACAAAATGCAAAATACATAAATATTTGTATGTACATAGGAATGAATGTGTGTAAACAAAAGGGGAGACAACATTTAAATCCCAGCACACAAAACATATAAACAATGTCAGCAGCAGCAAAACATAAGATCAGGTCAAAATAAAATCTAATCAAGTCATATATTTTCAAAAGAAAAAAAGAAGGAGAAAAACAAAACAACAAATATCAACTTTGGCTTGCCCTACAAGCCTTATCCCTGTCTTCATTTATCAGGTTCGAACAAGCTAAGTATATCAACAGATAAACCTTTCTTTCTTCTTTCAACTTAAAAACAAACTGCCATTACAAACTAAAAATATATATAATAAGCGCCTGTAAACATTTTCAAAACCAGAAAAGGAAAAAAATATCGAAGCTTGGATCATCTCAGCTAGCAAAATAATCTCGTCTCAGATTAAGCAGGATCAACTCAACTAAGTATAGGTCAAGAGCAGTTCAAGTCTTCAAAATCGAAATTACTCTAAAACCTGCTCTGCAAACAAATGAGGTGAGTAAAACTTGCATTTACTAACAGTTTAATCTAGTTGATGCTGCGATGAATTTTGTTGTAATATGATGGTTACAGGAATGTTTTGCTTTGAATGCATGCTATAAAAAAACAATGTTTATACAGAGTCTCTATATAATTACATGACCCCTATTATTTTCAGGCTCCAGCTTGGAAAAAAAATCATATCTTCACAAAATCTTAGAATTTGGTTATGATGTATAAATGAATTATGATTTGCTTAGTGTAACCTGAATTCTTAAAATAGTTCTAGAATTTTATATTTGAAATCATTTCGAAAAATTAAATAATACAAGGATGGTTTGAATATAGCTTTAAATCAAATATTGAAATTTGAAGTTTTGAATCCATGAATGGATTCGAGTATCGAAAACATGATTTTTGGAATGGATTTCATGATTTTTAGAGCTAGGGGTGTTGGGTATTTCCTAGTTGACCAGAATTTGCATTTTAGCCTAATTCTGGCGATCGGCGTGGAGTTAGTCGACTGGGTCGATGTCGAAGGGGGCCTGAGTGATAGAGATCTCAGGAAAATTAGCATTGGATTTTTCTAATCAGTGGATCGTCTGGACGAAGTGGTTTTAGGGTTTAACACCCAATTGAAGTCAAGGTTGTAGTCTGGGCTACTGCGTCTTCTATGGCGCATCGGGGATCATCGGTTTAGGGGGAAAGGCGGCGTGGATGACCGGGGAAGGGTTAAGCGGAGTTGCGTGATTCTCCGATGATTGGAGGAAGTGGTGAGGATGTTTTCCTAATCGAAGTTGGTTCCAGATGGTAGTTGATCGAGCTCGATTCCGTTTTTGAGTTTGATTAAAGGTTTGGGTGGTCAAGTTTGATGGAGGGAGTCAATGACGACTTGCCGGTGATGGCACCGGTGACCAGATCGTTGGCGATCGTTTGTGCACGTGTACGTGCATCTGTGTGTCAGAGTTTTGAGAAGAAAGAAGAACAGGTCAGACTCGGGTATAAACTCGGGAAGATGATGGTGGAACTCGAGGGGATTCTCGGGTTTGTGTGTGTTATCTTAGCAGTTTTTAAAAAAAAATATAAAACTAAGTTAAAATGGAAGAAGATGAAGGCACTGAGATAGGACTCGAGCACTTGTCGGGTTGTTTCCGAAGTAGGAATAGCAGGTTGTAAATCATGGTTTAAACTTTAAAGGATTAAAAAAAATGAAATAAAATGAATTTAGTGGTTGATGTATGTTTAAACCAAATTTGTGATTTGGCATTTAATAAAGGGGATAATTCCTAATTAAAGTGTTGATAATTAATGGAGAGTAATTTGTATTTATTTATTTATTTAATTAATGATTAAGGATTAATTAATTTGGAATTTAAGGTTATAAGTTAACCGATTAGAGTTAAATCAAATTGTAATTAGAGATTTTTAATTAATGATTAAAGATTAATAAATTAAGCAATTTGCGTAATCAATTCAAAGGATTGAATTATTAAAGTGATTAATTAATTAAATTAATTATTTAAAAATTTATTTAATGTGGATGGTTAAGGCTAATATATCTATGTGATAAATTGAGGTTTAATAAAATTTATGATCAAGGTCAATAAATTGAGGATAATTAACCAGTGGAATAATTACTTGATGAAAGTAAATAAAGATAAATTACATAAGTAAAGGAATTAAGGATTAATTACTTAGAGTAATTAATTTTAAGGGTTAATAAATTAATTAGGGAAATTTATTAAGGGTTAATAAATTAATAGGTATGATTAGTTAAAGGATAATTAGTCAAGAGTGATTAATTAAAGATAAAAAAAATGATTAATAAATTGGTTTGATTTTAACCATTGATGAGTAAAGGTAATTTAAGTGTTTTGAGATGAGTCATTAATTTAATTAAGAATAAATTAAATTAATGTTGGAAGTGTTAAATCTTGCATATGAATGATTGAATGATGATTAAACGCTTTGAATTGATATCTCTGATATGAAATGTTTTATGATATGATATGTTTGGATGGACAATGATAAAGTGGGTATCTATCGAAGATGAATTGCTGTGTAAAAAGTGACATCTTGTATTTAAAATTGAATTAAATTTCTCTTAATAACTTGTGTTGAGATGTTATTAAATTCGAAGAGACCTGAGTCGGGTATTAGTAAATACCCGAAACCACTTCGATTTGAAATCTCCTAAAATTCTTTATAGATTGATATGTGAAATCAATAAGCTGGTTTGGAATAATATGGATCACCTAAACTAAGTTGGATACTTAGCTATTGTTTGTGAAAATAAAATGTTGACTATATAAGTTATTACTTGTAGTAAAGTACGAGTTACCCCGGGTTTAAATAAGTTCTATGGATTTAAATTTCATGTTAGATGAGTTTACTCACGCTGGTTTCCAGCCTGACCCGGGTGTTACTTTGATGTAATGCTCGGGTCAGACCGAGTATTACAGATTTTCAGGTAAGGACGTTCTGGAGCTCAGGAGACGAGCTGGATGGCAGGAACGTATGGAGTGTAATATATTGTAGTTGTCTGAGACATGTTGTTTTGTATATGTCTAGTATCTGTGAATATATGTTGTAACTCTGATGTATTTAAATGTATTTGACAGATACAGATTCTTTGTATAAAGAATATTATTTGATATTATATTTTATCCGCTGCGAATGTGAGATTCTGTGTTTTATTTTTTGTTTCTTCTTCTATCTCTTTCTTCTTTTTCATAACTATCTGGAATTTTCGGGATCGAAAATTCTGGGTCGTTACATGAATTTTATTCCAAATATCTTCTCTGGAATTCTATTCCAAATTATAAATCACATTTACAATTTACATTTACAAATCTCATTCATATATGAATTCATTTCCTTATATTTTCAATTCATGTTTATAAATTTCATTTGTTAAATGAATTTATATCCAAATCTTTGGTTATACATTTTATTTCTTATTCAATTTCCATATAACAATGATAATATTTAATATTATCACTTCCTAACAACCAAGCATCCATATACTATAATAATTCATAGAAAATCATTTCTTTTCTATACAAAAATAGTTTTGGGCAAAATTATTTCATTTACCCCATTTAAAACAATACTGTGTCAGTTTATCATGTTTAAGAGTTTAGAAATCCCTATCGATTACAGTTGGCCAGACTGCACCGACTAGAATCTATAAACAATCAACCGATAAGTCAACACAATACAAAACAAATTTTGTATTCACTAACAAATACGCACTCATATTATTATTACACTCACACTCATTCTAAAGTACTACTTACTCTATCTCTAATGAGTAACACCCAACAGAGCCAAGGTTATCGCTTAACCAACATCTCTGATACCACATGTAACGATACGATTTTTGGACGCTCGAAAGTTGACATTAATACATCCACTATATCAAATGCCGCGCAATCGAATGCCGGAAAACCGAACCATTAGGGTTAAAAAGAAGAGGTAGAAGAAGACAGAAGAAAAGAAAGAAACAGAAACACAGAACCAGAGAAATTATCAGAATCTCACATTCGCAGCGGAATAACATACAATAGATGAATCAATAATCTTTAAACAAAAGACTATATCAGTTTATACATACATCAATCAGAGTCAATATACAACTCAATACAACAATGGATAGTTATATAAACTTGTCCTCATACAGAATACACAGCGGAATAAATAAACAAGTACGGTAGTACTCTTCGCCATCCAGTTCATCTCCAAAGCTCCAGAATATCCAGAATATCCTGATAACATAACCCTAGGCTGCCCGTGCGCAAAATTATGGGCATCCAGTGTTTAGAAAGGGAAAAATAAACTCTGAGTCAGTCATGGTGACTGGTGTGAGATCGTAAAACAGTTATTTTCACAAAGAAAATAAAACAGATTCGCAATGCTTTTGGAAAATGAAACTACCATAAGGCCTCCCACCACACACATAATGCAAACGCAGAATTGGAGGAGATTTCCCCTTATGATAGTCAAAAATGCTTACTACGCAAAATCAGTTAATATTATTATTAATGTCTAGTGTGGAAAACATTTCGAAAGTATAATATCAATCTTATCCAACATACAACCATTATTGTATGCCTACTATAGCTACCATCTAAATAGTGGTGACCACCATAAGTAAATGGCAGGTTCTACAACTAAAACCGTACAGGGTTCGTATTGTTTCTTTGGATTTCCAACAAATGGTCAGGCAAAGGAACTTCCTTAGACCGAAATAGAAACGCCCTTGGAAAGACGCCCCGAGAACCTAACCGGATCTCTGCAAACACAAGGCCGACGCTACCTCATGCTTTAACCAAGCTGTAACTAGGTAGCTAACACACGAGCTATGCCATTCCCCGGTCGTTACCGACCTTTATCCGAGGATCCTCAATCACAAAGCAACAACCACAAAATATAATAAATTTGCAGCATCAACATAGGTAAATATCTGGGCTCCATACCATGATATCATCTTTTAACCAGAAGGAAATGGCATACCCTAGGGGCGCTACCCCTTAAAACCTTTGCCGCAACTTCCTGTTTCGACCATTACCGGGTTGTGAGGCTCGACGAAGTCTCGTCCACAAAGCCACGCTTTATCACAAAGCCACTCTTTTTCACAAAGCCACGCTTTTTCACAATGCCACGCTTTTTCACAAAGCAATGCTTTTTCACAAAGCAACGCTTTGACCAACAAATGATCAACAACACTTCGTATGCCACATTACCAAATTAGGAATGTATCACTAGTAACCATCAACTACATAACCTCTGAGCTTGTACGTCTCAGAGAAGGGTGTTAAGCTATGAGAATAAATTCTCCGCCACCAACAGAAATGTATTTGAAAGAGACCAGCTTTACATCTCAAAGTGTAACGTCAAACACACATCCATACAAGTCAGTTCCGGGATCGAACGGAACCGAAGGCACATCCAAAGAAGCCCTTGCAATCCGGATATTCACTAATCACGTCCGGACTTCCCATCACAAGAAGAGTGATATAAATCTCTATACCAAAGCAACTCGGTGTAGAGACATTCAACAGGTTGTCCTTTCATTTTCGAAAATATCCGGTCTTCACCACCGGTCTTCAATATGATCCATATCGTCGTATCAGTAATTCGGAATGGGTTATATGACACAAAGTTCTTTTCCCAGCTAACCCGAATAGTGAGCATTTGTGACGCAGCGGATTATACAAAAACAATGTAGATCGATGAAAGTAGCGATCGATGGAGTGAAAGATACCGAATGGCCAAATTCGTTGATCCGAAGATACCGAATTCGAGCTATCTCAAACACGTTGATAGCGCACTATTCCGTGTTTAAAAATCTACGATTCTTGCATGTTGATCTAGCGCACAAGATTCCGTGAATCGGCTTCTACGATCATTGATTCAAGCGCACTTGAATTCCGAAAGAGGAGATAGGAGATTACACTCAACTACCAATTTAGATGAAAGCACAAAGCAATCAAACATGAATTTTATTCAAAAGTCAACAACCTTTACAAGTGTGACACTCGGCCTATTTATAGGCGTTCAATTTTACAACAGAAATTTCATCATCTCCTAAGTTGGTTCCGACTTATAACCCCTCCGACCTACAACTCACAAGGTAACGACTTAAGACCAAACAATTAAAACACAGAAACACAACGCAACGACTTACGACTTAAGTACAGTCGACTTAACAACATACAGTTACAACATAGTGTCAACGACTTACGACTTATAAATGCACGACCCAAAAACATACGACTCAAGTCTTACATACAGAACGACATACGACTTACAGACATACAACATACGAAACAGACGACCTACGACTTAAAGCATCAACGGTTCCGATTAACGCGGCATAAGGATCTTCGTCTTCAGGCTTCTACGACTTAACTCCTGACTCGTTAGGTCGTTCACGACCTAACACTTCACCAATTTGCTCTGCCTTTTCAGGCGATTTAACTAAGTCGTAACTCGGCAACGACTTATTCCCTGCTTCGTTAAGTCATACACTCACCAAAACACTTCCCTTAAGCCGCTGCCGACTTAAGCCTTTGCATTTTTCAACTTGTGTTGCCCTTCCTGTAGTCTTAGGTCATAACCCATCACGTCTCTTAAGTTGTTGACGACTCATAGCTCTTTCCATAAGTCGGTCACGACTTAAGCCTTCACCTTCCTTAAGTCGGCCACGACTTATGTCCTTAGCTTTATTAAGTCGGCCACGACTTAGGCCTTTAACTTTGTTAAGTCGGTCACGACTCATTCCCATCATGTTAAGTCGGTCGCGACTTATAGTTTCAATTTCCTTAAGTCGGTTACGACTTAGTACTTGGTCTGCATCATCCTCCCCAGGTTGAGAAAAATTCGCCCTCGAATTTGCACTTTCCTCCCCCACAATACTCTCATCCCCGTGATATGTTACGAGATGCTTAACATTGAATACGTCAGACGTGTACACATCCTCTGGTAGCTTCAACTTCTAAGCATTTTCGTTAATCCGTTTTACGATTTCTACAGGACCAATTTTTTGTGCTTTCGATTTATTGTACGTTCCCACCGGAAAACGATCTTTTGTTAACACTGCATAAACCAAATCACCTTCATGAAATTCAACACTCCTTCGTTTCAAATCTGCAGATCGTTTATATTTCTCATTTGCTTTCTCCAATCGTTCCTGAACGATTTTATGACATTCCGCCAATCCATCAACAAAATCAGCAGCTTTCTTAACTGTCTTCTTTGATTGTGGCACTACCGTTAAATCCAACGGTCCCTTTGGTAAGCTTGAATATACTATCTGTAATGGACTGAACCCTGTGCTACGATTTACCGGATGATTATGGGAAAACTCTGCCTGGCATAACTTCACGTCCCAACTTTTCAGATTATCTTTCACAAGACACCTCAACAAATTCCTCAACGATCTGTTCACAACCTCGGTTTGCCCATCCGTTTGCGGATGATAAGCGCTGCTAAAATTCAACTTCGTTCCCACCATCTTCCACAAACTTAGCCAAAAATGACTCAGAAAACGAGTATCCCTATCCGACACAATAGATTCTGGCAATCCATGAAGTCGATATATCTCCTTGAAAAACAACTCAGCAACCCGGACAGCATCAGCTGTCTTCTTACAAGCAATAAAATGTGCCATTTTCGAAAATCGATCAACCACCACATAAATGGAATCGTTTCCACGCTGTGTCCTCGGCAATCCCAACACAAAGTCCATACTCACATCAACCCATGGTTTAGTTGGTACAGGTAACGGCATATATAAACCAGCATTAGTCGCAGTTCCTTTCGAAACCTGACAAATATGACAACGCTCAACAAACCTCTCCACCTCTTTCCTCATCGATGGCCAAAAATAAGATTGTGAAATCAACTGTAATGTACGGTCTCTCCCAACATGTCCTTCTTCATGTAGTTCTTTAACAATCTTCATTCTCAAACTACAATCAGGTATGAACAATCGATTTCCTTTGAACAGAAAACCGTCTACCATTACGAACTCATCCGTCTCTCCCTCCTTGACTTTATCAACAAACTTTGCAAAGTAAGGATCATCGGAAAATAATTCTGGTAGTACATCAAACCCTGTCACCTCAACTTTCATTGTTGTTAACAAATGATTTCTTCTACTCAATGCATCTGCAACACAATTCGTCACTCCTGATTTATGTTTTACAACAAATGTAAACTACTGCAGATATGCAATCCATGATGCATGTCTCGCTGAAATCTTGTCTTGTCCTTGTAAATGCTTCAATGCTTCATGATTAGTGTAAAGAACAAACTCTTTCTGAAATAGATAATGCTTCCAGTGTTTAATAGCTTGCACAACAGCATAAAATTCTACGTCATATGTACTGTATCTCATCTTTGCTCCTGACAACTTCTCACTGAAATATGCAATAGGACGCCCCTTCTGACTCAACATTCCTCCAATCCCCACCTTTGACGCATCAGTGTGTAATTCAAACAACAACTGGAAATCTGGTAAAACTAGAATTGGTACAGACGTCAGCAACTCCTTGATCTTCCCAAAAGCATTCCCTGCTTACTCAGACCATGAAAACTGTTTACCCTTTATACAATCTGTAACAGGTGCCATCACACTACTAAAGTGTGGAATGAATCTTCGATAGAATGAAGCCAACCCGTGAAAACTACGAACTTCCGTTATCGTCTTGGGTTGCGGCCAATCTTTGATAGCTTTGACTTTACTTTGGTCAACCTGTATTCCTTCTTCCGACACAACATACCCCAGAAATAAAACACTCCTCGCCATAAAAACACACTTCTTGGTAGCAGCATAGAATTGTTCTTCTCGAAGAATAATTAACACCTTCTTCAAATGCTGAACATGTTCTTCTGTACTAGCACTGTAGATCAGAATATCATCAAAGTAAACCACAACAAATTTCCTAATGTATGGCCTGAAAATCTGGTTCATCACCCTCATGAATGTACTCGGTGCATTCGATAGACCAAACGGCATTACCAGCCATTCATACAATCCTTCCCTCGTCTTGAATGCTGTCTTCCATTCGTCCCCTGGTCTAATGCGAATCTGATGATAACCGCTCTTCAAGTCAATCTTAGAAAAGATTACGGACCCACTGATTTGATCCAGTAAATCATCAAGTCTCGGCATCGGAAATCTGTATCTGACTGTGATCTTATTCAACGCTCTACTATCTGTGCACATCCTCCACGTTCCATCCTTTTTGGGTACCAATAAAGTTGGTACAGCACAAGGACTTAAACTCTCCTGCACACGCCCCTGTTCAAGCAATTCCTCTACCTGCCTCCGCAACTCTTCATGTTCCTTCGGGCTCATTCGATAATGTGGTCTATGTGGTAACACTGCTCCCAGAACAAGATCGATTTGATGTTGAATGTCTCTTAGCGGCGGTAACTCCTTCGGTAACTCATCTGGGAATATATCTTCAAATTCTTTCAAAACTGGCTTTGCTTCTTCTGGAACTTCAACCTCTTCACTGCTCTCTCGCCCAATCAACAAGAATACTTCCGGCTCTTCCTCAACCTCCTTAACAAACTCCTTCAGAGATAATAAAGTTTTCAGCTCTTCAATCTCTTCCGATTTACTCTCTCCTGGTTGTCTTTTCTTTGGAACTAAGATAATCTTTGTACCTTCAAACATAAAACAGTAACTATTGGTCCGACCGTCATGTTGTACTGCTCGATCATACTGCCATGATCTTCCCAAAAGTAAATGACAAACATCCATCTCTACCACATCACACCAGATCTCGTCTTTGTATTTCTTCCCAATAGAGAATGGAACACGAACTCGTCTATCCACTTTCACTTCTCCTCCTTTTCTCAACCATGCTAACTTGTATGGATTCGGATGTTTCTCTGTCTTCAATTTCAACTTTGTTACAGCCTCGGTTGAAACAATATTGTCACAACTTCCCGCGTCAATCACAAATTTACACACCTTCCCCAGTATAGTGCATGTCGACTGAAAGATATTACTCCTCAACCAACTAGCTTCCTCCTGCTTCGGTGTCAAACACGATCTCCTTAGCATTAGATTACAACCTTTGTGATGACCCAAAAACTCGACCTTCGAAAATCGGCACCCGTACTTCACTTGTACTCAAAATGCCATAGATCCAAACGCCGAATCTGGTTCACCGGAGCTTATAACAACATTAAGTAAATAACACAGCGGAATAAATGAATAATACATTGATATACAATATCTGATACAACAGAATGATACAATGAATATCAATATACATCAGAGATATGATATAACAAATATAGCAGTGGAAAAGAAAACAATAACATCAGCAGCGGATAATCTCCATCTTCAAAACGCCAATCCAAAAATAGCTCGAACTCCCAATAACGAGGAACAAAGATAAGCAAGTGCAGTCCGATCCAAAGACTGAACTAGCTCCAGATAATCTACTCAACCTGAATATCTGAAAAACCCAACTCTAGACTGCCCGTGTGGAAAATGGTGGGCACCTAGAGTTTAGGAAGGGAACAATAAACTCCGGATCAGTCATGGGACTGGTGTGAGCAACAAAAACAGTTTATCTTTAAAACAAATAGCAGAGAATTTTAAAGTCAATTCGCAATGCTTTTAGAAAATGAAACTACCATAAGACCTCCCGCCACACACACAATGCAAACGCAGAATTGGAGGAGATTTCTTCTTATGATAGTCAAAGATGCTTACTACGTAAAATCAAATCATTTTTGATATTATTATTAGTGCATAGTGTAGAAAACATTTCGAAAGTAGAATATAAATCTTAGCCAGCAAAGGTACCATTATAGTATGCCTACTATTGCTACCATATTAAATGGCAGGTTATACAACTAAAACCGTACAAGGCTCGTATTGTTTTGTTTGGATTTCCAACAAATGGTCAGGCTAAGGAACTTCCTATGCCACGAAGGAACGCCTCTGGAATGACGTCCCGAGAAATAACCTAACATTACGGTTAGATCTCTGCCAACACAAGGCCGGGTTACCTCTGCAAAAATAGGTAACTACTGACACGCGTATGCCATCCCCCGATCGTCACCAATCTTCCCGAGGATCCTCGATTACCAACAACCACATAATAAGTAGTATCAACAGAGGTTAAATATCTGGGCTCCATACCATAATACCACCTTTATCCAGAAGGAATGACATACACTAAGGGGCGCTACTCCCTAGAACCTTGCTGCATCTTTCCTGTTTTGACCATTTCCAGGGTGTGAGGTCCGACGAAGTCTCGTCCACAAAGCTACGCTTTGTCACAAAGCCATGCTTCGGGTCAAACAAATGATCAACCTATGATCACAAAGATATAAGATCAAACAAATGATCATATCGCAAATGATCAAACACTGATCATCACACAGCAACACTCAGCATGCCACATTACCAAATTGGGATATATCGCTGATAAATTTCAACTACATAACCTCTGAGCTCGTACGTCTCAGAGAAGGGTGTTAAGCTAAGAGAATAAATTCTCCACCACCAAACAGAAATATATTTGAAAGAAATCAGCTTTATATCTCAAAGTGTAATGTTAGACATGTAACCATACAAGTCTGTTCCGGGATCGAACAGAACCGAAGGCACTTCTCACGAAGCCCTTGCAAATCCGGATAATTTTCAATCACGTCCGAACTTCCCATCACAAAAAGAGTGATATAAATCTATATACCGGCGCGACTCAGTGCAGAGACATTCGACAGGTTGTCCTTTCACTTTCGAAAAATATCCGGTCTTCAACACCGGTCTTCAAATGCTATCCATATACGACGTATCACTATTCGGAATGGGTTATATGACACAATTGTCTTTTCCCGGCTAACCCGAATAGTGAGCGCAATATTCAAAAACAAATGGATAATGGGATTTCAATTAAGTCACAAATTAAACCAAAACTTTCTTTTCAAATGGTTTATCAAATTACCATTTTAACCTTTAAACAAAAAGATTCATTTTAACAACCTACAACGGTTTAAGCAATTTCCACATTTTAATCTTTTAAATAAAAGATTCATTCACAGAATTTCCAAATCAATTTCCATTTCAATTTAGTTAATTCGTTAAATCTTTAATCAAAGATTTAACTTATAGCTTTCAAAACAATTTTACCTCGAATGGTTTAAACAATTTACCATTTTAAATCTGTTAAAAATAAACAGATTCAATTCATAGCTTTCAAAAACAATTTATTCATAACTTAGAAACCCATTTTAAATTCAATCTTGAAATTCCTTCAATTAAACTGGAATTCCATTTTTATATGAAAGCTTTTATTCTTTAAAACAAACAGTTTCATTTCGGAAAATCTGATCTCATTTATACAAGTTAATGTCTTTGAGTTGAATCCAAATTCTCAAAATTCTACTTTTAAAATTGTTTAACTTCGTATAAACACATTTATAACATCTTTAAATCCCTAGTTTCAAATCATAGGATTCAATTTCAAACTTGAATTCAAATTTAAATCAAATTATTTAAATTTTCAAAACTCGATTAAGTTATTCAAGATAACTTTTACCTTTGAAATTCCATTTCAAAAGCTTTTCATTTTAAACCCAAATTTCCAAATTCAAAATCAATTGAAATTAAAATTAAAATTTCAAAAACATCAAATTTAAATTATCTGTGACTTAACCGATTTCCACGTGAAATCCATATTTGTGTGTGTAAAGGTGTGGTCCAGGGGTTTAACACAATAGTGCAACACGATGAATCATCACAGATCAAAATACAGGATATAGTTGATAAGCGATATAAACTATAACGCTCATCTTCCATTTACAGATGGCAGATCATAGATATATGCACCACAGATAACTAAATAAATTACACACAGCTTAATTCACAGAATAGGATATCACAGATCAACTAGGCCAATCAATTCAAGGCAATTCATACAATACGAACATTCAGAAACAATCCAAGCATTCAATAATAATTTATAAACTGGATTAATTAATTGTTTAATCCTAATTGATTCAATTTATTTCCAAGTAAATTAATTACTTATGAATTAATTTTCAAATTCTGATTAATTGATTACAAATCATTTGATATAAATTAATTTATCAAACACTTTAATTAATCTTCTTAATTAATCATATAAAATTAAATTAGCCTTTAAACCAATTACATAATTTGAACTAATCAACAATTTAAACAATTTATAATTGATTATCTAAATTTGTTAATCTAATTAATTATTAACAATCTATCACATTAATTAATTACTTAGTAATTCTTAGTTAATTATCTTCATTAACTAATAACATTCTTTAATCACTTTCCTAAGAAATTATCTTAGATTGAATCATCATTTAATCATTTCTAATTATTAATTAGTCTAAATTATTTATTCATGATTTAAATAAATCATTCTTTAATTTCCTTATTAATTTTAATGAATTATAAATCATTGATCCTTATTCATTTTAAAAGTAAAACATTTTAGAAACTTCCATTTTAAAAAATATACTTTAACAATCCAAATTGTTTAAATCATTTTATATTTTAAAAACTTCCATTTTAAAATTCAAACTATTTAACCACTTTAAAGTAGTAAAAAAAAATTAATTCAAAAACTTATTTTATTTCAAACTAAATTCCATTATTTAACCTTTACTTAATACCTTTAACCTTATAGTTACAAATTTAATTAATATAATTTTCAGAATATCTACTTATTTAAGAGTATTTAAATTTATAACTTTTCTTTTCTTCAAAAATATGGAATTAACACTTAAATTAAACTCAGTTTAACTTGATTTAAAATTTTAAAACTTAATAATTTAAAAACTGTAAATTTTGCACTGTTTAAAACTGGAAAGTGAACTGACCTGAGACTTCGTGGTTTTACTTCGAGAAAATTATAAATTTACCTGGGCCAAAATGTATTTTACCCGAGTATATACTCGAGTTTAAACTGGGCGCTGTTAAAAACAAACAACTCGAGTTCCCTTATTTTACTTCGGGGCAATCATGAAATCACCCGAGCCAATCGAAGAATTACTCGAGCAATTCTCGAGTTTCATTTCCCTATCACCATAACGAAAACCAAACACTCGACCGTGCACGTGCATGCCACCAGCCACCACTTCCGGTCATCCAAGACCATCTCCACCCATCGACGATCACCTCTACGTCCATTCCCAGACCTCCGATCAACATCTTCGTCTCGAAATCAAATTCGAGTACCTGTCGTGAAAACTGAAACTAAACCCACAACTTGTAACTACGCCGTGCTCCCATCTCCGATCACTAGCAACCACCGAACTCCGGCCTTAGCCTCGTCTACCTCCCTTGTATCCAACCCCAAAAGCTCGAAACACTCGATCGTTTCCTGGCTTCGAACGAGACCAGAAATCGACAGCCACGCAAACTAGATCACCAGATTTTTGTTGCTCCTTATCGCCACCACGATGAACTGCTGACTAGTCTACCATTTTTCCCATGCTCCCTCATCACTCCTCTATCTCTCGACCCAACTACGCCGATCACCAGTCGACGAGATAACTCACGGCACACCAAATTGCTCATCATAGTAAAACTAAAACTGCTCTTTCACCCAGGCTTTAAAAATTGTAGAATTTGTTTTAAAAATCATAATTTTGTTTGTAGTTTCAATTTATAATCCTGAATTCTTAAATCCAGAAGTTTGATTTTTTTAACATATTTAAAGTTGTATATATTTTCTTGGTTCACAGAGTCACCTAGCTGCTAGTTTAACCTATTTAAATTTTTAACATCTAGATTCTTGTTAAACAAACAATTGTAGTTTATACCATACATTCAAACAATAGCTAGATTAAGTGATAAAGGTTTATCTCCATGTTCACTTAAACTACTACAAGCAACAGAGCATAAAAGAAACAAGAGTATCCAGACTTTTACACAACATATATATACCAAATATACATTTTCACCGAGAATAGCATATACCATATTTACTTAAGATTAAACCTTTAAAATAAAGTGTTACTCACCTGTAAAGATGAAGAACAGAGGAGAAAGTTTATGCCTGGAAGTGATTTTGTTTTGAAACAAACTTGAAACTGATTGCTCTACCTTAAATCTTGTGACTTGATTTGCTTTGAAATGCTTCTTGATTTTTTTCACTCTGATTTATACTTTCTTTCCAGGTTTTGTTTTTGAATTCTATTTTTTTTTTCCTAATTTGCTAAGTTTTCTTTGTGAACGAACTGAGATACAAAGATGATATAAATAAAGAAGTTTACAGGTTGTGTTATTTGTTTGTACTGGTGTTTTGTACTGGAAATTGTTTTATAAATCTTTGATCAGAGATTTTCTAAGTTTTGTAGGCTATGGTAAGATTTATCTTGTGTACTAAAGATGATGGTATTAAATTGACATGTACAACTTATCTTCATTTCGGCTGATGGTTTCTATAATTTGGTGGCTAAAGATATTGGCATTTATTGCCATGGTACTTTATGTCTTCTTTGTTAATCTATACTTGAGATATTTGCTGTCATATTCTTTTCAATTCAGTTTGTATTTGTTTCTTTTGCTTTGTCTTCTGACTTTATTTTGGCTGTACAAATATACTTACCCAATTTGATTTTGTACATAGATATTTATACTAGCATCTTCTTTTGCAAGTTTTCATACATGAATACATATTAATGTTTGTATTTTATTTGTTTTTATAATATAAGTGAATACATTTCTATTTTTATCATGTTGTTGGATTTTATTTAACCAATGTGTTATTTTATATCATTACATAGTTTATTAACACGAGATTAAGATATATATATATATCTTAACTTTATATTCTAACATCTTATATATTTTCATTTCTTAAACCATTTACTTACATTTTAATCTTACATTATTAAATACTTAATTTTCTTAAAATTATTTCAAACTAATGTACATTTTTATAAGATTTATTTTATATTTACAATCATAGTTTTCCCAAGTACATACATATAAACAATTTCTATACATATTACAAACCCATTTGTAAAGATATTCTATTATTATTTAACTCTATATTTATTTTTAAAACCATTTATTTAAGATTTTATTTCAAATCCAATATATATATACACACATACATATATAAATAAATTTAAATGATTTAATATAGAATTTATTCAAGCTTTGGGGAAACTCGCTTCTATTTATAATAAATTATACAATTTTAATTCAAAAATTGAATTAATTATCAATTTAAATATTTATAAAATTCCGGGTCGTTACAGACTTCCCCCCTTAAAAGAATTTCGTCCTCGAAATTCGCAGGCACGAAAACAAAACAAAGATAGACAGATGAAGAATGTTTCATCTAATTAAACTGAATATCTATTCTGCATTTGGCTTACCAAATCAGAATATCAAAATCAGATACGAGAACGAATCTGTTTGACACTTCACAAAATACTCGGGTTATCCAGATCTACGAAATATGCAGTGGCATCGGTTAGTTCAAAGAGATAACTAACCATTCGTAGAATATACTGGGTCCAAAGAATAGATAGATATATGGATACGATTTCAAAATTTTTAATTTTTAGTTTAGAAACTAAATTATACCTATCAACCATAACAATCAAAGCAACCAATACATCCAAACAAACAAGTCTGGCCTATCTGGAGTTTATGTCCCATTTTAATATATCGAATCTTCTTCCTGGATCTACCAGAAATTATCGATGAATAGAGAAAAGATATTGAACAAAAGAGGTTGAAAGAGAAAATTTGTTTCCACTGTAGTTACAGGATATTGACCATTTGTAGTCGTATTCCCCTGTCCCCTATCTCATCCTCTTCTTGCACTCATACTTACTATTAGTGGATAGTAAGAGAATTTAATGAGGCATTCGAACGGATATCTGAGGATTACTCATTCTAGAGTTTACTTCACTCTATCTCTAATGAGCCACTTAACGTGTTATACTCCTGAGCTAAAGTTCAACCTTAGCTCTGATACCACTTGTGATGACCCAAAAACTCGACCTTCGAAAATTGGCACCCGTACTTCACTTGTACTCAAAATGCCGTAGATCTAAACGCCGAATCTGGTTCACCAGAGCTTATAACAACATTAAGTAAATAACACAGCGGAATAAATGAATAATACATTGATATACAATATCTGATACAACAGAATGATACAATGAATATCAATATACATCAGAGATATGATATAACAAATATAGCAGCGGAAAAGAAAACAATAACATCAGCAGCGGATAATCTCCATCTTCAAAACGCCAATCCAAAAATTGCTCGAACTCCCAATAACGAGGCACAAAGATAAGCAAGTGCAGTCCGATCCAAAGACTGAACTAGCTCCAGATAATCTACTCAACCTGAATATCTGAAAAACCCAACTCTAGACTGCCCGTGTGGAAAATGGTGGGCACCTAGAGTTTAGGAAGGGAACAATAAACTCCGGATCAGTCATGGGACTGGTGTGAGCAACAAAAACAGTTTATCTTTAAAACAAATAGCAGAGAATTTTAAAGTCAATTCGCAATGCTTTTAGAAAATGAAACTACCATAAGACCTCCCGCCACACACACAATGCAAACGCAGAATTGGAGGAGATTTCTTCTTATGATAGTCAAAGATGCTTACTACGTAAAATCAAATCATTTTTGATATTATTATTAGTGCATAGTGTAGAAAACATTTCGAAAGTAGAATATAAATCTTAGCCAGCATAGGTACCTTTATAGTATGCCTACTATAGCTACCATATTAAATGGCAGGTTGTAACGACCCAGAATTTCCGACTCCGAAAATCCCGAATTGTTAAGGAAAAGAAAAGGAAAGAGGTAGAAGAAGAATAGAAAACAAAACTCAGAATCATATATTCTCACATTCGCAGCGGATAAAATATAATATCAAATAATATTCTTTACACAAAGAAAACTATAATTGTTATTTTACATTCACTACATCAGAGTTACAACCATTTACAAATATACTAGACAGTTAGAATTAACATGTCTCAGATAAACAACAGTAATATGCTCAGCGGAATACACTCCATACGTTCCTGCCATCCAGCTCGCCTCCTGAGCTCCAGAACGTCCTTACCTGGAAATATGTAATACTCGGTCTGACCCGAGCATTACATCAAAGTAACACCCGGGTCAGGCTGGAAACCAGCGTGAGTAAACCCATCTAACATGAAATACCAAGATATAAACTTATTTAAAATTCCGGGTAACTCGTACCTTCTACGAGTTCTCAAGCTATTTAAGTCAAACATCTATTTCCACAATGTCTAGGGATCACTACTTAGTTTCTAAATATCCATAATTCTTAACCCTTTCATTCCAGCCTACTTGATTCCACACATCACATTTGAAATGAACTTAGAATTACAAATCGAAGTGGTTTCGGGTATTTACTGATACCCGACCCCGGTCTCTTCGAATTCAATGTTACCCGTTATTACAGGTCAGAGATAACAATCAATATAAAATCCAATCATCCATAAGCATGATCAATTTATCACATAACCTATAATCCATTTAATCTAAACCAAATAAATTAATCTCTTATGATTCTTCTTAATTAACATTAATTAATCAACCTTAATTATCCATCTTAATTAATTATCCTTAATTAATTCATTATTCCGTAATTAATTACAGCAAGATCAATTACAGTTGGATAATTTCAATATCCAAAATTGAATTATCACAGATCGAAAATGATCGAAAATTTCTTAACAAATAATTAATTCCATTATTAATAATCCTTAATTCTTTAATTAATTAATTATCTTCAAAATAATTAAATTATTCAATTCTTTAATTGATAACATTAAGTGATTATTCATTTAATCACATCCACTAATTACTCCCATGAGTACTTCTACTAATTACTTCCATAAGTAATTACTTTCTTAATTAAATTCAATTATTAACCATTAATTACTTCTTTAAGTAATTATACTTAATTAACCCATAATTAAGTGATTATTCAAAATTAAATAAACAATTAACTAATTATTTAAAATTTATTAAACAATTAATTAATTAACTTCTTATATTTCTAAAAATTTATTAAGAAAACATTTATCTTAATTAAACTCACTTATTAACAAAACATATTTAATTGAGTATCCATAAGTTCATAACAAAGATAAATTAACTATATTTATCTTTATAATTTAATTATTTGGAATTAATCAAATTTTAATAAATTATCATATTTGGTTTACAAAATCATAATAATAATCCTATTTGAAACTTTGTTATTAAAACATTACTTAACAATTTACTTAAACTTTGATTAAATATTTATAATGAAAACATTTCCTTTGAATTAAGATTCAAAACACTTCCTTAAATTAAATTCAAAATTTAGTTAAGTAATTTCTTTCATAACATACTTCTTAACAATTTAAATTAATTTTAAATTCAATTTATACTTTAAAAGTTTTGATTATCTTTATTTTCAAAACAACAAGTTCAATATAAACTTATACCTTTCTTTTACTGATCCTATCCAGATTTCCATACCTAAATACTCGAGTACGAGCACTAAACTACTCGAGTAACCTCGTGACAAACCCCAAACCCAAAAGCTTCGAGACGACATCATGAAATCGCGAGCTCCACTCCGAGTCTCCCTTATCTTCCTCAAACCAATAATTTCCAGTGCACATACGTACATGCCTGTACGTGCACAACCAAAGCGCCTTCCTCCGACCATCTTCCTGATCGCCGACAAACCCAGCAAGGCCTCGACAACCTCTCTCACCACCCAGAACCAAAAATCCTACCTCGAATCGAAATTCGACCTTCCACTCGAAAACTACAGCAACTCATCACCACAAAACCCATCGCCTCAGACGATCGCCACCACCGGAAGCTCCAACCATCACCTCAAAGTATCGCCGCAACCACCATGCTACTATTCCCAAGTCGCGATCAACTCCGGTCACGTATCGACGACGAAAATCCAACAGTGACGCCGGCCTCAACAACTGAAGCTAAAACCCTATTTTGATCGTTTTTGAACAAATTGAACATTAGAAAATTTCGATTATATTTTTCCCAACATCCTCAACATGAAAACAAGCTTCACCCAAGATTTCAGCTAAAATCGTGGAGTTGATCATCGGCCATTTATCAAATTGCCGAAAATCTTAATTCCCAAATCCCCAATTGGATATCAATCTAAAAATTTTGCAATTCATGCTAAAATTCATCATTTCCAACCAACAATCCAACTATATATTCTAATGCAAGAATTAAAGATAACAGCTTTTTGACATGAATTAAGATTTCTCTGTGTCTCCTATTTAAACACTATCTGTATGTTTAAATTTTTAGAATTTATTTTTAAAATTACTAACAAACATTAACATACATTTTTCATTTATATATCAAATTCAAATAAGGTATAGATTCACAGGATTTTGAAATTTTCCTAAAGGAGAATAACTCCTGTAAAATAACAGAGGCAATTTTCTTTTTTATTCATACAGGACACATCCAATATTCAAACATGCATTCATGTAAACTAATATTCATCATCAAAGCAAATTTCATTGCATGCACCATCATTCAATCTCAGACAAATTTTAAAACTGTTTTAAAAAATAATTTACTCACCTGTAAATTGTAAACAGAGAAGACTGGGATGATTAAAACTGGAAATTGGTTGAGATGATCTTGTTGAATTGATTCCTTGAATGTTAAGTTGAATTTGCATCCCTGCTGAGTTGATCTTGCATGATGCATATGAGTTGAATTTTTGCTTAGCTTGATTATAGTTTTAATTAAACTTCCTCAGATCTGTGACTTGATGTTGATCTGCTATTGATTTTGTTGAGATGATCTTTTCTTTATTTAGTTTTTGAAGATGAAATCTTGCTTCAAACTGAGATTATTGATTGTTGTTTGAAATTTTATTTCTGGTTTTAAACCGTGTACAGGCTTTTTGAAAATGAAGATAGAAAAAGGAATGAGAAGAGAATGGATATGTGTTTATATAAGTTACATTAGGTTTTATTAAAAATAAAAGAAAATTAAAATAAAAGTGACACTTGTCTTCTTCCTACTTAATCATCTAACACTTGTTAATAAGGAGGTTTATAATTTAACACATGTATTTTTCATGCATAAATAAATTTTTAAATGTTTATAAGGTTTTTTTTTAATTAATTTCCTAATTAATAAATACATATCTTAATTTATAAGAATAAATCCTTTTAAAGAAAACAAATTATATTCTAAATAAAATCATATATAATATATTTTCAAATCCAAAATATATTTAAGATATTTATCCTTTGAATTCTAATTCAAATTCAATTTAATTAAAAATCCAGTTTAAAATCAACTCATATAAATATATTTACTTAAACAACCACAAATTCACTTTGTTTGAAAATAATAATATTTATTTAAAATCTTCTTATATCTATATCTATATATATATATATACACAACACAATTACAAATATAAATATTTATTTGATCAGATTCATTTGTTCAATCTATACTTCAGTATTTCTATTAATTTATCCAATTATTATATCAATTACAGATGTCCAGAAATCCGGGTTATCACATTCCTCCCCCCTTTAAATCTTTTCGTCCTCGAAAAGGAACGAAGCAAAAATTTTATTACAATGTTGATTATCAGTTTAATTATTCCTTAGACATCTTAACTCTTAACTCTCTTTATTTAAATTTTTCAAAACATTTTTAAAAAATTTACATAATATTATCAAAATACATTTTATAACTCGATGTCTCAACCAGTCCATCCTTGTTCTCACAGAATTCGGTCATACGTTGATCAGACGTAGGACTGAAAATCTATAAGTACTCGGTAAACTCGTTTCCAACACCCAGTGAAAATATTTTGGAAAATAATTTTATTGAAAATATAGGAAACAGTTTTTGAAAGTAGAGGAAATATCTTTGGTGAGAATGCTCTGGAAATCATCACCCCCATCCATGGTCGCAGTTAACCCGATGGTTACGTTGCCGTCCCGGCAAAATCCACAGATAACTGTAGGTCTCCGCGCTCCTCGATTACGCCATGGAACCCGCTATAGATCGCAGTTATACCCGGGCCTTACGTTGCTATCACAGCACAAACCCATATAACTGTAGGCATCAGCGCCACCGAATTTCGCTGCCAAATAATGAAACTTCTCCCACATAGGTCGTAGTCTACCGATATAAAATCAAATGTAGACAGTTGGCTCTCAGCGGCACACACGACTTTCGCTATGTTACCATAGTGTCACAGTCTACCGATATAAAATCAAACGTAGACAGTTGGCTCTCAGCGGCACACATGACTTTCGCTATGGTCTGCAGTAGATCGCAGTGACATCGAGTTACATTGTCGTCACAGAATAACCCAAATGCCTCTGTGGGCACCAGCCCCTCGACTTTCGCTACACAAATAATCCTCAGGAACTAGTTTTGTCCGGACTCCTCACAGGATCAACTTTAGAATCCCCCCTTGGGGTTCAAGGCAGTACCACCCAGTGGCACTCCTGAGAAGTTCATTTCAAGGGAGCGCCTTTTTCCCCAGAGCTATACTCAAAACATTTTATACTATATACTTATAGTATCTTCAAATCATACCCTTTATGATTTATCAAATCTCCTTTACACAAAATCGATTACCAAAAATCGATAATTCTCAAACTAGGCTTTCCAAAATTCAAAATTGATTTCTCAAAAATCAAAAGCCCTTTCCAAAATCCATAGGTTCCCAAAACCTTTTCCAAAATCATTCTCATAAGATCCTTTATATATATATAGATATAGATATATATATACTTTGAAAATCTTTGGATCATTTCAAACTTTGTATAAAACCTCTTTTATACTTCAAATATTTCAAAACCCTTTTCTTTTAGCAATAGATTCAACAAGGGAAGATTTACCTTATATAACAAGGATATATAACTTTATTTTATTCTAAATCAAATATTCACATTTGATAAATCTTTTATAAAGTTATTAACCATATTTCTTTTCAAAAACCATTTTACAGTTCTTATCCCCAATCTTCAATATCAATTTCATTCAAATCTGTACGATGCACACATATCATCCGTACACAATATCAATCTGATCACTCAATCGATCACACAATTTCACTTCCGAACTAGTATCGTCCACCCGACTTCCTAGTGCGGACTCAGATCTGGTTTCTTGATCAGAAACCGTCATTCTCCTTGCATAGTCGTAGCCATGATAGAGAATATCCAGAACCAATCAACAATCCATATCCAGGTTCGCCGTCGAAAATCGAGCGAAAAATCCCAACTCGGATCGATAATACTATCTCGAAATTCTGTGCTCGAATCTGGATCAAATCACTATACGAATAGAATAATATACGTATATCCTACATATTTATCTTTATTGGTTATTAGCCAAATCAGTTTCCTTTTCTATTCATATTTCCTTTAATTTCATTCACTTAATCTCAATTGCTTCCATTTCCAATTGAGTTATTACTTCAATTACAAACAGTCTGAACTCTGACCTATTTAAATTTAAAAATAACTTGAAAAAATTTAAAATAGATAAGTAGTTGAAAAATAGTTATTAGTTTGTAAAATATCTGTAAAATAGTTAAGTAGATATAAAATAGTTAGATAATTGCAAAATAGATTTAAAATAGTGATTAGATGTAGGTAACTGAAAAATAGTAATTAGTTTATAAGACAGTTTCAAAATAGTTAAATAGTTCCAAAATAATTGTAAAATAAGTATAAGAGAGTTTGGGGTTTAAGAAGAAGGATTTGTATAGTAAATAGTTTGGAAAAATAGGTTTATATTAAAACAAATTACTTTGAAAATAGTCCAGAGTCAAACCGTTCAATTCCCCATCAATTCAATTTAAATTTCTACTTTCATTTAAATTAACTCAATTCCAATTTAAACAACTTCAATTTCTATTGGAATTGATTTAACCTCAATTCAAGTTGAATAAATCCTCAATTTTTTCCTAATTCAAATCAAATTTCATTTGATTTTAAACATATTCATTTTAATTACAATTTCAAATTATTCAAACTAATTTCAAATTGAATCCACTTCAATTTCAAAACATTTCAATTTCTATATGAATTAATCCCAATTCCCATTTGAATTTTGAACTCATTCAATCTTCAATTTTTATTTCAAATTAATTCAATTCAAATTTTCCATTTGAATTTTAAACTTATTCATCTTAAATCACAATTCCCATTTATTTAAATCAATTTCAGTTTGAACTAATTCAATTTAAATCTCAATTTTAAACTATCTCGAATTATATAAATTCGAGTTAAATTTTAAATGTTGATTTAATCCTTTAAATCAAATTAACCTTTACTTTTAAATCAAATCAACCTTAATTTTTAATTTAACAACTTAAATCTTTAAACCATTTAATTCTGGATCCAAATTCCAAAATTCCATTTTAAGATTATCTTTACTTAACTTATTAAAAAGTTCAAATAAGAATTTAAAAACAATTAAATTTCAGATTATAATTTATTATCCATTTCCAAATCTCAAACCCATTTTGAGATCACTCATAACTCCCATTTTAATCAACCATTTAACTTCCCAAGTTAAATTTTAATTTCATCTTAATTCCCAATTCAAGTTGTTCATTCTAAACTCATTTAACTTCCCTTAAGTTAAATTCAATTTAATTTAGTCAACTAGACCCAATTTGAATTCCCATTCAAATTTTAAACCTTATAATAATAATCTTCCCATTTATAAATTCAAAAAGTTATCACTTTGGGTTTTCATATCATATTCCAATTTAAAACTCAACACTAAGAGTTATTTCAAATCATCTTTGATATTATGTATATCCTCATTTATACATATTTACTTCCTTTACACACCAAGTTATACCTTAAATTTTTAAACCACCTTTGGTTTTAATTAAAAACAAATTTCTTTAAAACAATTTCAAGTTTCTGGATTTAGATTTAAAATTTGACAATTTTAAATTATCTTCAATTCCAATTTATAAGTCATACTTACCAAAAAGTTTAATTCCCTAAAACATTTCATTTTACTTAATCATTAACAAATTTCATTATTAAATACAACAATCATTTATGATAATAACCAAGATTATCATATCTGGAAACCAATTCATTATTTTCTTTATTCTGATAACACTTCTACAAATTCAAGATTTTAATTTCAGTTTGAATTCATTTCAAACTTATCTTCATTTAATTTAAATTTGGTTGTATTAATATTACTACTTATATTTAATTCAATAATTTAACAACCAATTATCTTAATAGAAATATTGCTTTATATATCAAATATAATTTTATATAAAATCATTTATCTTTAAAACCATTTAAAATCTTTATATAGAAAAATAACAAGTACGTTCTCTCATATATATATACACTCAACTCATTTTAGGGTACCATTGACCCTATCCTTAATGAGTAATCCCACCAGAGCAAAGGTTCTCGCTTAACCTTCAGCTCTGATACCAAATGTAACGACCCGGAATTTCCGACTCCGAAAATCCCGAATTGTTAAGGAAAAGAAAAGGAAAGAGGTAGAAGAAGAATAGAAAACAAAACTCAGAATCATATATTCTCACATTCGCAGCGGATAAAATATAATATCAAATAATATTCTTTACACAAAGAAAACTGTAATTGTTATTTTACATTCACTACATCAGAGTTACAACCATTTACAAATATACTAGACAGTTAGAATTAACATGTCTCAGATAAACAACAGTAATATGCTCAGCGGAATACACTCCATACGTTCCTGCCATCCAGCTCGCCTCCTGAGCTCCAGAACGTCCTTACCTGGAAATATGTAATACTCGGTCTGACCCGAGCATTACATCAAAGTAACACCCGGGTCAGGCTGGAAACCAGCGTGAGTAAACCCATCTAACATGAAATACCAAGATATAAACTTATTTAAAATTCCGGGTAACTCGTACCTTCTACGAGTTCTCAAGCTATTTAAGTCAAACATCTATTTCCACAATGTCTAGGGATCACTACTTAGTTTCTAAATATCCATAATTCTTAACCCTTTCATTCCAGCCTACTTGATTCCACACATCACATTTGAAATGAACTTAGAATTACAAATCGAAGTGGTTTCGGGTATTTACTGATACCCGACCCCGGTCTCTTCGAATTCAATGTTACCCATTATTACAGGTCAGAGATAACAATCAATATAAAATCCAATCATCCATAAGCATGATCAATTTATCACATAACCTATAATCCATTTAATCTAAACCAAATAAATTAATCTCTTATGATTCTTCTTAATTAACATTAATTAATCAACCTTAATTATCCATCTTAATTAATTATCCTTAATTAATTCATTATTCCGTAATTAATTCCAGCAAGATCAATTACAGTTGGATAATTTCAGTATCCAAAATTGAATTATCACAGATCGAAAATGATCGAAAATTTCTTAACAAATAATTAATTCCATTATTAATAATCCTTAATTCTTTAATTAATTAATTATCTTCAAAATAATTAAATTATTCAATTCTTTAATTGATAACATTAAGTGATTATTTATTTAATCACTTCCACTAATTACTCCCATGAGTACTTTTACTAATTACTTCCATAAGTAATTACTTTCTTAATTAAATTCAATTATTAACCATTAATTACTTCTTTAAGTAATTATACTTAATTAACCCATAATTAAGTGATTATTCAAAATTAAATAAACAATTAACTAATTATTTAAAATTTATTAAACAATTAATTAATTAACTTCTTATATTTCTAAAAATTTATTAAGAAAACATTTATCTTAATTAAACTCACTTATTAACAAAACATATTTAATTGAGTATCCATAAGTTCATAACAAAGATAAATTAACTATATTTATCTTTATAATTTAATTATTTGGAATTAATCAAATTTTAATAAATTATCATATTTGGTTTACAAAATCATAATAATAATTCTATTTGAAACTTTGTTATTAAAACATTACTTAACAATTTACTTAAACTTTGATTAAATATTTATAATGAAAACATTTCCTTTGAATTAAGATTCAAAACACTTCCTTAAATTAAATTCAAAATTTAGTTAAGTAATTTCTTTCATAACATACTTCTTAACAATTTAAATTAATTTTAAATTCAATTTATACTTTAAAAGTTTTGATTATCTTTATTTTCAAAACAACAAGTTCAATATAAACTTATACCTTTCTTTTACTGATCCTATCCAGATTTCCATACCTAAATACTCGAGTACGAGCACTAAACTACTCGAGTAACCTCGTGACAAACCCCAAACCCAAAAGCTTCGAGACGACATCATGAAATCGCGAGCTCCACTCCGAGTCTCCCTTATCTTCCTCAAACCAATAATTTCCAGTGCACATACGTACACGCCTGTACGTGCACAACCAAAGCGCCTTCCTCCGACCATCTTCCTGATCGCCGACAAACCCAGCAAGGCCTCGACAACCTCTCTCACCACCCAGAACCAAAAATCCTACCTCGAATCGAAATTCGACCTTCCACTCGAAAACTACAGCAACTCATCACCACAAAACCCATCGCCTCAGACGATCGCCACCACCGGAAGCTCCAACCATCACCTCAAAGTATCGCCGCAACCACCATGCTACTATTCCCAAGTCGCGATCAACTCCGGTCACGTATCGACGACGAAAATCCAACAGTGACGCCGGCCTCAACAACTGAAGCTAAAACCCTATTTTGATCGTTTTTGAACAAATTGAACATTAGAAAATTTCGATTATATTTTTCCCAACATCCTCAACATGAAAACAAGCTTCACCCAAGATTTCAGCTAAAATCGTGGAGTTGATCATCGGCCATTTATCAAATTGCCGAAAATCTTAATTCCCAAATCCCCAATTGGATATCAATCTAAAAATTTTGCAATTCATGCTAAAATTCATCATTTCCAACCAACAATCCAACTATATATTCCAATGCAAGAATTAAAGATAACAGCTTTTTGACATGAATTAAGATTTCTCTGTGTCTCCTATTTAAACACTATCTGTATGTTTAAATTTTTAGAATTTATTTTTAAAATTACTAACAAACATTAACATACATTTTTCATTTATATATCAAATTCAAATAAGGTATAGATTCACAGGATTTTGAAATTTTCCTAAAGGAGAATAACTCCTGTAAAATAACAGAGGCAATTTTCTTTTTTATTCATACAGGACACATCCAATATTCAAACATGCATTCATGTAAACTAATATTCATCATCAAAGCAAATTTCATTGCATGCACCATCATTCAATCTCAGACAAATTTTAAAACTGTTTTAAAAAATAATTTACTCACCTGTAAATTGTAAACAGAGAAGACTGGGATGATTAAAACTGGAAATTGGTTGAGATGATCTTGTTGAATTGATTCCTTGAATGTTAAGTTGAATTTGCATCCCTGCTGAGTTGATCTTGCATGATGCATATGAGTTGAATTTTTGCTTAGCTTGATTATAGTTTTAATTAAACTTCCTCAGATCTGTGACTTGATGTTGATCTGCTATTGATTTTGTTGAGATGATCTTTGCTTTATTTAGTTTTTGAAGATGAAATCTTGCTTCAAACTGAGATTATTGATTGTTGTTTGAAATTTTATTTCTGGTTTTAAACCGTGTACAGGCTTTTTGAAAATGAAGATAGAAAAAGGAATGAGAAGAGAATGGATATGTGTTTATATAAGTTACATTAGGTTTTATTAAAAATAAAAGAAAATTAAAATAAAAGTGACACTTGTCTTCTTCCTACTTAATCATCTAACACTTGTTAATAAGGAGGTTTATAATTTAACACATGTATTTTTCATGCATAAATAAATTTTTAAATGTTTATAAGGTTTTTTTTTTAATTAATTTCCTAATTAATAAATACATATCTTAATTTATAAGAATAAATCCTTTTAAAGAAAACAAATTATATTCTAAATAAAATCATATATAATATATTTTCAAATCCAAAATATATTTAAGATATTTATCCTTGAATTCTAATTCAAATTCAATTTAATTAAAAATCCAATTTAAAATCAACTCATATAAATATATTTACTTAAAAAACCACAAATTCACTTTGTTTGAAAATAATAATATTTTTATTTAAAATCTTCTTATATCTATATCTATATATATATATATACACACAACACAATTACAAATATAAATATTTATTTGATCAGATTCATTTGTTCAATCTATACTTCAGTATTTCTATTAATTTATCCAATTATTATATCAATTACAGATGTCCAGAAATCCGGGTTATCACACAGGTTCTACAACTAAAACCGTACAAGGCTCGTATTGTTTTGTTTGGATTTCCAACAAATGGTCAGGCTAAGGAACTTCCTATGCCACGAAGGAACGCCTCTGGAATGACGTCCCGAGAAATAACCTAACATTACGGTTAGATCTCTGCCAACACAAGGCCGGGTTACCTCTGCAAAAATAGGTAACTACTGACACGCGTATGCCATCCCCCGATCGTCACCGATCTTCTCGAGGATCCTCGATTTCCAACAACCACATAATAAGTAGTATCAACAGAGGTTAAGTATCTGGGCTCCATACCATGATACCACCTTTATCCAGAAGGAATGACATACACTAAGGGGCGCTACTCCCTAGAACCTTGCTGCATCTTTCCTGTTTTGACCATTTCCGGGGTGTGAGGTCCGACGATGTCTCGTCCACAAAGCTACGCTTTGTCACAAAGCCATGCTTCGGGTCAAACAAATGATCAACCTATGATCACAAAGATATAAGATCAAACAAATGATCATATCGCAAATGATCAAACACTGATCATCACACAGCAACACTCAGCATGCCACATTACCAAATTGGGATATATCGCTGATAAATTTCAACTACATAACCTCTGAGCTCGTACGTCTCAGAGAAGGGTGTTAAGCTAAGAGAATAAATTCTCCGCCACCAAACAGAAATATATTTGAAAGAAATCAGCTTTATATCTCAAAGTGTAATGTCAGACATGTAACCATACAAGTCTGTTCCGGAATCGAACAGAACCGAAGGCACTTCTCACGAAGCCCTTGCAAATCCGAATAATTTTCAATCACGTCCGAACTTCCCATCACAAAAAGAGTGATATAAATCTCTATACCGGCGCGACTCAGTGCAGCGACATTCGACAGGTTGTCCTTTCATTTTCGAAAAATATCTGGTCTTCAACACCGGTCTTCAAATGCTATCCATATACGACGTATCACTATTCGGAATGGGTTATATGACACAATTGTCTTTTCCCGGCTAACCCGAATAGTGAGCCCAATATTCAAAAACAAATGGATAATGGGATTTCAATTAAGTCACAAATTAAACCCAAACTTTCTTTTCAAATGGTTTATCAAATTACCATTTTAATCTTTAAACAAAAAGATTCATTTTAACAACCTACAACGGTTTAAGCAATTTCCACATTTTAATCTTTTAAATAAAAGATTCATTCACAGATTTTCCAAATCAATTTCCATTTCAATTTAATTAATTCGTTAAATCTTTAAATCAAAGATTTAACTTATAGCTTTCAAAACAATTTTATCTCGAATGGTTTAAACAATTTACCATTTTAAATCTGTTAAAAATAAACATATTCAATTCATAGCTTTCAAAAACAATTTATTCATAACTTAGAAACCCATTTTAAATTCAATCTTGAAATTCCTTCAATTAAACTGGAATTCCATTTTTATATGAAAGCTTTTATTCTTTAAAACAAACAGTTTCCTTTCGGAAAATCTGATCTCATTTATACAAGTTAATGTCTTTGAGTTGAATCCAAATTCTCAAAATTCTATTTTTAAAATGGTTTAACTTCGTATAAACACATTTATAACATCTTTAAATCCCTAGTTTCAAATCATAGGATTCAATTTCAAACTTGAATTCAAATTTAAATCAAATTATTTAAATTTTCAAAACTCGATTAAGTTATTCAAGATAACTTTTACCTTTGAAATTCCATTTCAAAAGCTTTTCATTTTAAACCCAAATTTCCAAATTCAAAATCAATTGAAATTAAAATTAAAATTTCAAAAACATCAAATTTAAATTATCTGTGACTTAACCGATTTCCATGTGAAATCCATATTTGTGTGTGTAAAAGTGTGGTCCAGGGGTTTAACATAATAGTGCAACACGATGAATCATTACAGATCAAAATACAGGATATAGTTGATAAGCGATATAAAATATAACGCTCATCTTCCATTTACAGATGGCAGATCACAGATATATGCACCACAGATAAATAAATAAATTACACACAGCTTAATTCACAGAATAGGATATCACAGATCAACTAGGCCAATCAATTCAAGGCAATTCATACAATGCAAACATTCAGAAACAATCCAAGCATTCAATAATAATTTATAAACAGGATTAATTAATTGTTTAATCCTAATTGATTCAATTTATTTCCAAGTAAATTAATTACTTATGAATTAATTTTCAAATTCTGATTAATTGATTACAAATCATTTGATATAAATTAATTTATCAAACACTTTAATTAATCTTCTTAATTAATCATATAAAATTAAATTAGCCTTTAAACCAATTACATAATTTGAACTAATCAACAATTTAAACAATTTATAATTGATTATCTAAATTTGTTAATCTAATTAATTATTAACAATTTATCACATTAATTAATTACTTAGTAATTCTTAGTTAATTATCTTCATTAACTAATAACATTCTTTAATCACTTTCCTAAGAAATTATCTTAGATTGAATCATCATTTAATCATTTCTAATTATTAATTAGTCTAAATTATTTATTCATGATTTAAATAAATCATTCTTTAATTTCCTTATTAATTTTAATGAATTATAAATCATTGATCCTTATTCATTTTAAAAGTAAAACATTTTAGAAACTTCCATTTTAAAAAATATACTTTAACAATCCAAATTGTTTAAATCATTTTATATTTTAAAAACTTCCATTTTAAAATTCAAACTATTTAACCACTTTAAAGTAGTAAAAAAAAATTAATTCAAAAACTTATTTTATTTCAAACTAAATTCCATTATTTAAACTTTACTTAATAACTTTAACCTTATAGTTACAAATTTAATTAATATAATTTTTAGAATATCTACTTATTTAAGAGTATTTAAATTTATAACTTTTCTTTTATTCAAAAATCTGGAATTAACACTTAAATTAAACTCAGTTTAACTTGATTTAAAATTTTAAAACTTAATAATTTAAAAACTGTAAATTTTGCACTGTTTCAAACTGGAAAGTGAACTGACCTGAGACTTCGTGGTTTTACTTCGAGAAAATTATAAATTTACCCGGGCCAAAATGTATTTTACCCGAGTATATACTCGAGTTTAAACTGGGCGCTGTTAAATGTTGTAAAACAAACAACTCGAGTTCCCTTATTTTATTTCGGGGCAATCATGAAATCACCCGAGCCAAACGAAGAATTACTCGAGCAATTCTCGAGTTTCATTTCCCTGTCACCATAACGAAAACCAAACACTCGACCGTGCACGTGCACGCTACCAGCCACCACTTCCGGTCATCCACGACCATCTCCACCCCTCGACGATCACCTCTACGTACATTCCCAGACCTCCGATCAACATCCTCGTCTCGAAATCAAATTCGAGTACCTGTCGTGAAAACTGAAACTAAACCCACAACCTGGAACTACGCCGTGCTCCCATCTCCGATCACCAGCGACCACCGAACTCCGGCCTTAGCCTTGTCTACCTCCCTTGTATCCAACCCTAGAAGCTCGAAACACTCGATCGTTTCCTGGCTTCGAACGAGACCAGAAATCGACAGCCACGCAAACTAGGTCACCAGATTTTTGTTGCTCCTTATCGCCACCACGATGATATGCTGACTAGTCTACCACGAGATAACTCACGGCACACCAAATTGCTCATCATAGTAAAACTAAAACTGCTCTTTCACCCAGGCTTTAAAAATTGTAGAATTTGTTTTAAAAAACATAATTTTGTTTGAGTTTCAATTTATAATCCTGAATTCTTAAATCCAGAAGTTTGATTTTTTTAACATATTTAAAGTTGTATATGTTTTCTTGGTTCACGGAGTCACCTAGCTGCTAGTTTAACCTATTTAAATTTTTAACATCTAGATTCTTGTTAAACAAACAATTGTAGTTTATACCATACATTCAAACAATAGCTAGATTAAGTGATAAAGGTTTATCTCCATGTTCACTCAAACTACTACAGGCAACAGAGCATAAAAGAAACAAGAGTATCCAGACTTTTACACAACATATATATACCAAGTATACATTTTCACCGAGAATAGCATATACCATATTTACTTAAGATTAAACCTTTAAAATAAAGTGTTACTCACCTGTAAAGATGAAGAACATAGGAGAAAGTTTATGCCTGGAAGTGATTTTGTTTTGAAACAAACTGGAAACTGATTGCTCTACCTTAAATCTTGTGACTTGATTTGCTTTGAAATGCTTCTTGATTTTTTTCACTCTGATTTATACTTTCTTTCCAGGTTTTGTTTTTGAATTCTATTTTTTTTTCCTAATTTGCTAAGTTTTCTTTGTGAACGAACTGAGATACAAAGATGATATAAATAAAGAAGTTTACAGGTTGTGTTATTTGTTTGTACTGGTGTTTTGTACTGGAAATTGTTTTATAAATCTTTGATCAGAGATTTTCTAAGTTTTGTAGGCTATGGTAAGATTTATCTTGTGTACTAAAGATGATGGTATTAAATTGACATGTACAACTTATCTTCATTTCGGCTGATGGTTTCTATAATTTGGTGGCTAAAGATATTGGCATTTATTGCCATGGTACTTTATGTCTTCTTTGTTAATCTATACTTGAGATACTTGCTGTCATATTCTTTTTAATTCAGTTTGTATTTGTTTCTTTTGCTTTGTCTTCTGATTTTATTTTGGCTGTACAAATATACTTACCCAATTTGATTTTGTACATAGATATTTATACTAGCATCTTCTTTTGCAAGTGTTCATACATGAATACATATTAATGTTTGTATTCTATTTGATTTTATAATATAAGTGAATACATTTCTATTTTTATCATGTTGTTGGATTTTATTTAACCAATGTGCTATTTTATATCATTACATAGTTTATTAACACGAGATTAAGATATATATCTTAACTTTATATTCTAACATCTTATATATTTTCATTTCTTAAACCATTTACTTACATTTTAATCTTACATTATTAAATACTTAATTTTCTTAAAATTATTTCAAACTAATGTACATTTTTATAAGATTTATTTTATATTTACAATCATAGTTTTTCCAAGTACATACATATAAACAATTTCTATACATATTACAAACCCATTTGTAAAGATATTCTATTATTATTTAACTCTATATTTATTTTTAAAACCATTTATTTAAGATTTTATTTCAAATCCAATATATATATACACATACATATATAAATAAATTTAAATGATTTAATATAGAATTTATTCAAGCTTTGGGGAAACTCGCTTCTATTTATAATAAATTATACAATTTTAATTCAAAAATTGAATTAATTATCAATTTAAATATTTATAAAATTCCGGGTCGTTACAACCTTCATCTCCTGACGCAATATCCGGTTCATCCTCCTCAACTGGACTAGAATAACCTCCATCAACATCCTCATCTTCAACTTCCGCAATCATGGTTCTCTTCTTTGGCTTTCGACACTCGTTGCTTTTATGACCCAATTCCTGACAATTGTAACATTTGAAGCCATTGTTAACCTTCACCTTCTCAGCCTCCTTCACAACTGGTCTACTGATAGGTTTAGAAACATTAGAACTCCCACTAACACCCTTCACTTGATTGTTGGAATTAGTAAACACACCACCTCCTCGTCTTCCTTGCTTCTCCCAAGCCAACGCTTTCTGATGTGCTTCTGCCATAGATCTTGGATCGAACATATTAACCATATCCTGAATCTGTATTCTCAATCCCCCAATGAATCTAGATGTCAACTGCTCTTCCGTTTCCATAATATCATTTCTCGCAATCAGCTGGTAAAACTCATCTGCATAATCATTAACAGTCTTCGTGCCCTGCCTCAAATTCTGCAAACGTTGATACATCAGTGACTGATAATTGTAAGGTAAGAACGTTGCTTTCATCAATTTCTTCATCTTCTCCCAAGATTCAACTTTTGACTTTCCCATTCGTTCACGTGTAAGTTTGGTTTGCTGCCACCATGCCAAAGCTCTACCACTCAACCTTGTAGCAACCAACTTCACTCTACGATGTTCTGGAACTTCTTTGAAATCAAAAATTTCTTCAACATTAGCTACCCAATCTAGAAACTCCTCCGCTTGCATACCACCCTTGAATTCAGGAATTTCAGTCTTCATCCCCGACTCCCATTTGTGATCATACTCAGAGTAATTTCTTCCTTGACCTCGTCCTTGAATACTACCACCGTCATACTCCTCTTCAAAATCAGATGCATATCGATGTCGATTCTGACCACCAACATCTCTACTCCCTTCACGTCTACTACCATCCCTTCTATCTACATTCCTCCGAACACGATCTCGGTCATCAACATTTCGATAACTGTCTCGGCTCACACTTCTATGGTCATTGTCATTACTTCTCCCTTGATTAGAATGTGGTGAAACTCTACTTCTCTCATGGTTAGATTCGGGTGAAACCCTTCTCCGGTTTTGATTCATCTCCGTCATAAGCTTCTCTAATCTCCCAATGCCTTCATCCAACTTCTCATTGAATTTGTCACTTATACGTTGCTCCATTTGCTCAGCATCTTCCCGCTTATACAAATCTTCAACATTTTGATGACGGTTAGCTCTCCTTGGCGGCATGATTTGAATCTTCTACAAACTCTTCAACACTTCAAAATTCAAACACAATTCGAACTTTGATCCAAAATGAAATGGATCGAAAACTCCCACTTTGTTGCAACTTCACGATGAACACGATGAACACAACTTCTCCAAATGATAAGTGTTAACGTCAAAATATGAACGATAACACCCGGTGTGTGTAATAAGATCGTGAAAGCACCACCCGTGTGACGGGAACAGAAGTTAAGCAGGAAAATAGCAGAAATGCAGTAAAAGACAGCGATTTATAGTGGTTCGGCTTGAGATTTAGCCTACGTCCACTTTGAATCTCTTTATTATTGGATCTGGCTACAAATTGATACAAATCTTCTATGAAAACAGTAAAACTTGATCACAAGAAACAATCTTGACTACTAGCTCAATCTTCGGCGATGAAACTCGATGAATCCATGTCGGATGTTAAGAATTTCTCTCGAAGTTTGTTGTAGTGTCTTGAATGCTTGGAGGATCCTTGCTTGCTGAATGATTGGAGAGTTCGACAGAGTAACGGCGCTTTAGAAATGAATTGCCAAAAAGTCTCCTTCATGTTGGAAGTGGTGGGGTATTTATAGGAGCTGATCTGGACTCAGGAAATTTCTCTAAGTCTTTAAGTCGGTAGACGAGTTAAGGAATAGGGTTAGGTCGGTGACGAGTTAAGGAATAGGGTTAGGTCGGTGACGAGTTAAGGAATAGGGTTAGGTCGGTGACGAGTTAAGGAATAGGGTTAGGTCGGTGACGAGTTAAGAAATAGGGTTAGGTCGATGACGAGTTAAGGAATGGTTGTTGCCGACCCATCCTGTGGCTGTCTTTGACAAGTATTAAGTCGTTGCCGACTTATCAGACCTTAACTCGTAAGACCTTAACTCGCAGCCTTTAAGTCGTAAACCCACTAAGTCGTAACCCGTTAGGTCGGAACCTTCTTAAGTCGGAGCCTTTCATAACTCGGAATCTTCCTTAGGTCGTAGCTCTTGAGTCACAGATTACCTTAAGTCGGCAGGCTCCTAACTTGGCACCCTTCTTAAGTCGGCAGCTCTTAACTCGGCATCCTTCTTAACTCGGTTTTAGCTCTTGAGTCACAGATTACCTTAAGTCGGCAGGCTCCTAACTCGGCACCCTTCTTAAGTCGGTAGCTCTTAACTCGGCATCCTTCTTAACTCGGTTTTAGCTCTTGAGTCACAGATTACCTTAAGTCGGCAGGCTCCTAACTCGGCACCCTTCTTAGTAGTTAGATCGGCAACTGTTGGGTCAGATCTCTCCTTAGGTCGTAGCCTGTTAAGTCGGAGATCTTGTTAACTCGGAACTTCCCTTAAGTCGGTTACGCCTTTAGATTGTTAGGTCGTCCTCTTTCTTAGGTCGGCAAGCACCTTAACTCGGCATACCTTCTTAAGTCGTCAAACACCTTAACTCGGCATACTGCTAGGTCATGAGTCGAAAAGGGGTTAACATTTGCCCCTCGAAGTATATGCCTAAGCCATAGGTCGTATGCTTCGATTCTCTTAACTCTTTGGTTAGGTCGGTACCGACTCAACAAATGCCTTAGGTCGTACACCGTGCAAGTCGACTCGCCTTCCAGCATATAAAGAGTTGCACCCTTCTTCCTCTTCCTCATCTGTTCCTTTTCTCGAATCTGCCATTGACGTACTTTAGAGCTTTCAGAGACAAACTCCAACCATCCAATCGCCGATCATCTTCTTGTTATACTTCGTAAGTCGATCTGGTCATCGTTCACCCATGCTCACTATCGAATCGATAACTCCCCAGTTTCTGACTTCCATTTGTGTTTAGATGCTGCGATTCATTGTGCATAACTTTTTGATTGTTCGTCAATCGCCATCGACCGTGCTGTAATTGTAATAGGACAGTAGTACATTGGATTCGCAGCAAATTTGATTCGATTTGAATTGGCTCCTTGGGTGGTCCAATGGTGTGATGGAACGAGGATCGTTGTTGACTGTGAGGCTATTGGGTTAACGGGTTAAGAGTTAGGGAAGAAAATTAGTTGAGGTATTGGCTCGGTCACGACCTAGGGATTTCACGCGATCCAGCGACTTTCCTGACTTAAGTCGGAGCCGACTTAGCAGTTTCATGCGACCTAGGTTTTGAGTCGCTTCCGGGTTAGGACTTAGAGGATTTTTGACTTTGACCCAGGGAACCTGACTTAGGTCGTCATCGAGTTAGCACTTAAGCTTTCGGCCACCCAACAGATGATTTTTGAACTGTGCCTGAACTTCGAACTGTTGAACTATGAACTGTTGAACTATGAACTGTGTTGCATGCATTTTACACATTGCTTCAATTTTGCAAACTAACAATCCTGCTTAATACAACATTCACAGAATACTGGGACGAATATACTATCACCGACTGCCCACATCAAAGGACGGATTAGTTGATAACGAGAAAGTTAAATTAAATGAATATGAACGAGATGCTGTACAATAACCAATTCAAGTGAAGTATTAAAACAAAATCATAATAGTCAGGTGAAACTGACTTGTCTGTATTAACACTGCACTTGATCATTGACAAGTTCTGAAATTCTGTAATCGATTGATTGTCAACTAATTTAATTCCAGTTATGCTTGTCGTTTATTTTCATTAGTTTTTTGCACAACACTTCACACCTTTAGGGAACGTGTACCTTCACATTTGAACATTCAGCTGATTGTGTAGAATGTCTTCTCCACAAGAAGGAACAGAGCAAGCTGAAGATGTATTTCCAGTTGCTATCCCGCTGAACGATCCTCCAGAGAGGACTCCTACTACTTTGAGCCATAAAGCCTTTCGTCAACTATGCATCCAGTTTGGCATTGCTGAGGCTGACGCTTTGCTTCCCGAAATAAATGATACTGCTGACAGACCGCCCCGTGGCTTTGTCGCAGTTAACCGCCAAATGTGCTTGAGCGGAGCTATCCCCCCATTCAATGACTGCATTCGAGAACTTCTTCTCCAACTATCTATTTCCCCTTTTCAGTTACATCCCAATGGCTACGCCATCTTGCTGGGACTATGCGTGCTTTTTAGGAGAACACTGGGCCGCTTCCCTACCTTCGGAGAAATTCGCTATCTTTGTACTTTTGCCAAAAATAAAGATCATCCCTCCATCATAGTTGTAAAGAGTGCGAGAAATCGTAAGTTGATCACCGGTCTCCCTGAAAGTGTTCACAGTTTCCTGAGCCCGTTCTTCTATGTTCGCTGCCCTCCTGGGTTTTATGCTATTTGGAGAATAGGGAGTAAGATCACTAGCATTTGTTTCTTATGTTCTTTCAAACTTACCGAAGTTCGGATTATCAAGTGCTAACTTCGCTCTTTTTTCCTTTTCAGCACTCCCTCCTCCTTCCAAAAATCTCAGTCACAAAGTGACTTTCGAGAGGCTTATGGCGGTGCCTATAGAGGAGAGGAGTATCCAATTTCTATTAGATGATGAGCTTTTGCACCAATTTGGGCTTCTGCACCCTTCCAGGTCGACTCGAATTCACGAAATTCCTAGCTCTGATGCAGAAACATCGGCTGCTTCGGGTTCTCAAGCAGAGGCGTCAAATGCCCCAGTCTCTGCGGAAGAAGCTGCATCAAAAACACTTGTCGTGGATACTGCTTTGATAAAATGCTCCGGATCCGCTGATGTTACAGGATTGGCTGGCAAGTCGGCACTTCCCCCAATTATTGAGGAAGAAGAGAATCCTCGAGCTTCTGAAAAATCAATTGATGTGGAAGTTGAGAAGGAGAAATCTGCTGAACACTTGGGCGACGACACCTTTGATGGCTTGAGTGACATTATGATAACTTCCCAAGAGCTTTTCGGGGATAGCAATCAAAAAGTGACTTCTCCCGTTGTCGAGGCGACTTCTATCCTTAAACAAACCCAAATGCCTACTACGCCAATCGTCTCTGTTTCCACACTAAAGCGTGGTCTGTAATTTGACGCATGTAGTTTGCACGCCACACACACTTAGGACTTTTCAGCACTTATAAGCATTTATCCTCTTTTTCCTGGAAATTTCTAAATTTTACCCTTCTTCTGCTTTCAGGTTCTCCAATGGGACGTACAGGTTCATATTATGACTCATTCAAGTACCGTGGAGGCCGCGGCACCTATGACTTTAGGAAGTACCTTGATACCCCAAAAGAAACAGATGAAGAGAGAGCTCGAAGGAAAGCCCAGGAGAAGCGGGATTACGATCAGTGGCAAAGAAGGAAAGACGCCGAGCGATATGACTCTTCGCATAGGAGTGACTACTCTCATAAGCGGAAGTCTTACGATGATAAGGGAAAAACTCAGATTGCCGATGAACCGAGCAAACGATCTAAACCGACTGACGCGTCTGAAATTTCTGAAAAGACTGACGCTCCCATTCCTTCTGATATTCTGGCTAGCTCTCCTCCTTTGAAGAAATCTGACATTCAGACTATCATTAACAGACCGCAATATCAAGTCAAGGACGGCCCCCCAACACTTCAGAGCCGTTTTCCAAATTGGTGCCTAAAAGGGGTGCGCTTTGACTTGGACATAGTTCCGATTGATAAGCAGGCAATGCTGAGAAATGTCGACGCTGTCAAGCTTGATATTGAAAGAATGTCTGGATGGCAGAAGTTGGTTGATGAACTTCAAAGGGTCAACCATCTTAACCTTGAGGCGATGATGACGATGGAGAATGATAAAGCAGAATGGGATGAATGGCGTAAGTAGCATGACGCGGAAATGACGAGTATTGCAGATGACAATGCAAAGCTTGCGTCTGAAGTTAAGCAGCTTAAGGAAAATCTCGCTTCTTCTTCTGCATCATATACTCAAAAAGAAGAAGTCTTTCAGAAGCAAGTGCGGGACGCACATGCTGCACAAAGAGATGTGGAAATGAAGCTTGCCGCCGAACAGCACGTTAAAGAGAAGTACCGCACAGAAAACGCCGAACTGCGGGAAAAGGTCACCTCCCAGAACATGGAGATTGAGTTACTAAAGTCTCGGCTTGCTAAAGTTGAGGCAGAGCGTGATGAGGCTACCGCTGGCCGGATCGCTGCCGTTGCCGAAAAGGAAGCGGCTGAGCAATCACATGAGGCGACGAAAGCAGACGTCAGCTCTACCTTATTTGACTTTTATTTACACAGCGTTCTGGGTCGTGGGAGCCTCTCTTTTCTTGGTCCCGATTATGAAATTACATTGGCTGAAGTGTGGGAAGTCGCGATGGATATGCTTGGCGGGGCTGGCTATAATGAGCTGGAACTTGAGGAGCGCTATCTCAATGATGAGGATCGCGCCGCTCTTGTTAAGGGGAAGGAGCAACTTGCCAAAGTACGAGCTGAAACAGCGGGAGAAGAGCCTCCAAAAGAAGAAGCTCCTTTAACTGCCCCCGTTCAGACTTCCACTTCAGCCGACGTTAATATTATAGATTCCAGCCCTCATTCTCTACATTTAGCCAAAGTTGCCCAGGAGACTGCAACTACCCCTACTGAAGATGAGGCACTGGATGATATTGAAGCTGAGAAGTTCGAGGTGGATCTTGTAAAGCTAACTCCTCCAGGTACTCTTGGTGTCATCTCGGGTCTAACGAACCAGTCATTCGACTTAGCCGAATTCGATGACCTTCTCACTTGTTACTTAAACTTTGATGAACCGATGCCTTCTTTATTTTCGGGGGATGCTGACTTTAACTTCTTTTCTTCTACAGCGGAGGCACCAAACACTACACAAGCTTTCACTCCTTCGATTGCCGTTCCTCCGTCTTCCCAAATTACTCCTCCCTCTGCTTCCCAACCGGGATCACAAGCAGAGAAAATCGAAGCTCTTCAAGGCTTGGATGATCCGGCTGCTTCCCAGGAATAGAAGGCGGAGGATTTTGAAGACATCGAGAAGACCCCGGAGCGGTCTCTTGACGACGATACGAAGCTTTCAACATTGCTGACTACTCCAGGGAGCGAGTCTTCTTCAAAAAGGAAGGGGAAACGTGCTGTAAGGAAAAAGAAGAAGACTTCCACTGAAGAGGAAGCAGTAGTTGATCCGGCTGTACCGCTTTCTCCTTCTGCCCCTGCCGTTCACAACGGCTTCAAAAGCTAATCATTAGGCCGGGAAAGAGCTCCAAGGGTGGTGAGAAGAAGGAATAATCAAGCTGGATTTTCTACTTATTATTTTTGCTCTTTGCATGTATTGACCGGGGATTGTGCGGGTACCGGTCCCCGCTTTTGCTTTTTGAGATATCTGCGTATGTAAAGAAATTTCATAGTACTAAATAAAACAATTATTTTACTTGTACAAACTCTTGTGTATGTGAGAATGATCTATCTTTTCTTTTAAGTGTAGAACAAACGATTCTTCTTACTTGTGCAAACTTTTTGTCTGCGTTTGAGAATGCATTTATTCCACATCTGTTTCGCGTGATATTGTTATGTGTTTGTGGTATGTTGCTTGAATACTGCTTTTTATTGTTGTAGCCGTATCATATGATATTGCCCCTGTACCACAAGTGCATAACAATATCTTTCGCTTTTAGTGAGACCTGTACTCTTATTTTCCATAGAATAACTATTCCGTTCTTGAGGGAATGATTATTCTACTTAAATGGAGTGTGTTTCATTTTCGGATAAGCTTTTACGCTTCAACCTTCGGAAATGTTCATTTCATACTTTTAAGAAGTGAATTCTCCTACGCGGTGAAGCGAAAGAATCGAAGTGTGCCTCTAAGGAGGGCTTTATTTCGGTATTTTTTGAGGAGTAGCATGTGGACTCCGAAGAGTAGCATTATGCTTTGTAGATTATTGTTGTGCCTCCGGAGAGGTCTTGTGCTTCCAAAGAAGTCTTGATTTTGGTCTCCGAAGAGAAGCAATTTTTGTATTTCTACTCGGGTGAAGTGGGTCTCCGAAGAGAAGCATTTTGCACTTTTACCCTGGTGAAATGTGCCTCCGAAAAGGGCTTTTACCTCCGAAGATGGCTTGTGCCTCCGAAGAGGGCTTGTGCCTCCGAAGAGGGCTTGTGCCTCCGAAGAGGGCTTGTGCCTCCGAAGAGGGCTTGTGCCTCCGAAGAGGGCTTGTGCCTCCAAAGAGGGCTTGTGATTGCCTGGAAGTTACTTTCTCATGGTCAGAGGTCTACGGGGCGAACGCAAGTTGCTTGATTGGATGTTTGCTTGCACAAACGATCGCAATTAACTAACAAGGTCCCCCTTTGGTAGTCCCACCGATCTTTTTGATTGAGTAAAGCACTCCCATTTATTGGCGTGCCTCGTTAGAGGGCTTTGGTTGGTTGGTGTGCCAGGTAGGTTGCGTCTCAGGGGCGAGTGGATCCACGGGGCGGACATACGCTATCTGGTCGGATGCATCACGACCAGTTAGCGAGGGTCTTGTTCCTTCCGGTTGGGAAGGCGTCCCTTTAGTGGACCTCTCGGCCTTCCTGTTGAGAGGCATACCTCCCTTTATCTTTTTCTTTGTTTGCCCGTTCACGTTGTATCATCATCCGCCAATCTGCGATCCTTTATCGTCTTTTCCAAGCGCATGTTCCTTTCTTGTGCAAGTAAACTGCTTTATCTGAAGAAGTAAACTTCACTGTTGAATGACTTCACGAGACAAACGTGAGTTATCTAGTTGGATGCCTGTTCATAACGACAATCTCAACTAGTGAACAAAGGTTTGTCCCAGTGAAGTTGCCAACTCTTTATGTGAAGTTTTCCTTGCGTAGGATTTGAGTTTGGAATTTTTGTTATTTGGTTTTTGTGCAATAGCTGATTTATAAAGGTCGCTTAGCTTTGTGATGAGCAAGCCTTGTTATAATGTCCTGCAATTTTGAATCGATATTTTAGTGATACATTTAAAGTATTTATACATCGAAATAAAACAGGCATTATGAAATAGTAAAGAACACAAGATTTATAGTGGTTCGGCCAAGAATTGGGCCTACGTCCACTTTATAGCTTTTCATTCATTTACACTGATTTACAATGTTTCATAATACAACTGATACATTCATCATCATTTTACAATTTTGAGCAGAGCTCTTTTTTAAGTAAAGTAAGGACGCAAATGGTTGCTGTTCCAGGCCCTTGGAATTGGATCTCCTTCAACAGTTATGAGTTTGAAAGTGCCATCAAGAAGTTTAGTGCCTATGACATATGGTCCTTCCCAGTTTGGCCCAAAGACACCAGTTGCTGTCATTATCCTTTTCAAAACCAAGTCTCCGATTTCAAAGCTGCGTTGGCGAACTTTGGAATTGAAATGCCTGGCTATTCTCTGCTGATGAGCTGAAACTCTGAGCCTAGCTTCCTCTCTTTTCTCATCAAGAAAATCAAGCGCTTCAAGTTGCAGTTTTTTATTTTCGGTTTCATTGAAATGAACTCTTCTATGTGAAGGGACCTCTACTTCTACTGGAATCATTGCCTCAGATCCGTATGCCAGTGAAAATGGAGTGTGCCCAGTCGTAGTTTTGTGAGTAGTTCTGTACGCCCATAGTGCTAATGGAAGCTTATCAACCCAACCACCTTTTGCTTTTTCAAGTTGCTTTTTGATAGTTGACTTGATGATCTTGTTGACTGCTTCCACTTGCCCATTTGCCTGCGGATGAGCCACTGCTGAGAAGCTTTTTCGAATTCTGAACCGTTTGCAAAAATCCTGGAATTCTTCACTTTCAAATTGAGTGCCATTGTCGGTGATTATCTTCTGTGGCACACCATATCTGCAAATGATATTCTTTGTTACAAAATTTATCATCTTTTTAGAAGTGATGGTGGCCAAAGGTTCAGCTTCAGCCCACTTGGTGAAATAATCAACGGCAACAATAGCATATTTAATCCCTGATTTGGCGATAGGTAACGGTCCAATTAGGTCTATCCCCCAGATGGCAAATGGCCATGGACTGACCATTTGTGTGAGTTCGGTGGAAGGTGCTCTTGGGATTTTCGCAAATCTTTGGCATTTGTCACACTTCCTGGAGTAAGCTGCAGCATCTCGATTAATATCCGGCCAGAAATACCCATATCGGAGAATTTTCTTTGCAAGTGTTTGACCGCCTGAATGGTCTCCACATTCTCCTCCGTGCACCTCTGCTAAGATTGTCTTGGCTTCTTCTTTAGTTACACATCGGAGTAGTGGGATTGAAAATCCTCGCCTGTATAATCGACCATCTTGAATTACATATCTTGACGCTTTTCTTAATAATTTTCGACGTTCCTTAGAATCTTCTGGCAGAGAACCACTGAGTAAGTATTCTTTGATTGGACTCATCCACGATTCATGCTCTTGAGACATAGTCATGATCCAATCAATATCCATTTCATCAATGCTTGGAGCTGACAGAACTTCTACGGGAACTAATCCCAGCAATTGAGCTTCTCCGGAACTTGAGTACTTTGCTAAAGAATCCGCCTTCATATTTTCCTCTCGGGGTATGTGGCTTATTGAGTAGTGATCTAAATCATTAAGGAGTTCGGAAGTTTTTGTCAAATATGCAGGCAAATTCCCTCCTTTGGCTTGGAATTCCTTCTTCACCTGGCAGACAATAAGCTGAGAATCACTGAAAATCTGTATCACTTTGATATTCAATTCCTTGGCGATTTTCAATCCGGCAATAAGGGCTTCATATTCTGCTTCATTGTTTGTCGAAGGAAATTCCAGTCTCAATGCATAACATAGTGATCGTCCTTCGGGAGTTTCGAGCACAACTCCTGCCCCAGAACAATAGTCATTTCTCGAGCCATCAACATACAACTTCCACTGTATCGGAATGCAGTCAGTTGTTTCTTCCTTACTGTCACCTTTGTCAGTGGATTCTGCAATGAATTCTGCTAAAGCTTGTCCGTTAATCGCTCTTCGGGGATGATAAGTGATGTCATATTGGCTGAGCTCTATGTTCCACTTCAAGAGACGACCCGAAGTTTCAGGACGATACAGGACTTGCTTCAAAGGTTGATCAGTCAGGACCTTGATAGGATGAGATTGAAAATAAGGTCTCAACTTCCTGGAAGCGATTAGCAGACAATAAGCAAGTTTTTCTATCTTTGAATAATTCATTACAGCTCCAGCGAACCGTTTGCTGATGTAGTAAACTGGACGTTGTATTTTCATATCTTCTCGTACAAGTGCTGCACTTAAAGCATGGGATGAAATTGCTAAGTAGATGAAGAGGTCTTCACCATTACTAGGCTTGGAGAGGACTGGAGGAGTTCTCATATGATGAATTAGTTGATCGAAAGCATTCTGACATTCAGGAGTCCATTCGAAATTTTTCTTTCCTTTCTTTAGAGCATCAAAGAAGGGAATGCATTTGTCTGTGGCCTTGGAAATGAAGCGACTAAGAGCGGCAACCTTTCCATTGAGACTTTGCAGTTCTTTCTTTGTTCTAGGGGCTTTAACTTCTCTTAGAGCTGTGATTTGAGCAGGATTGGCCTCGATGCCCCTAGCGCTCACAATGAAACCCAGGAATTTCCCAGACTCTACTCCGAATGAACATTTCAATGGATTGAGCTTCATTCCGTACTTCCGAAGAATTGAGAACATTTCTGCCAAGTGATCCATGTGGTCTACTGCTTTCTTTGACTTTACTAACATATCATCAACATAGACTTCCATTGTTTTGCCGATCTGTGGCTTGAACATAGCGTTGACAAGTCTTTGGTATGTTGCCCCTGCATTCTTTAACCCGAATGGCATGACTTTGTAATAGTAGAGTCCCACATCTGTAATAAAGCTTGTGTCCTCCTGATCTGGTTCGTTCATCATAATCTGATTGTATCCGGAATAGGCATCCATAAAAGATAACAACTCATGTCCAGCCGTCCCATCTACTAGTTGATCGATTCTGGGCAACGGGAAGCAGTCTTTGGGGCAAGCTTTGTTCAGATCTGAGAAATCAATGCATACTCTCCACTTTCCATTTGCCTTCTTAACCAGTACTGGATTCGAAACCCAATTTGGATAAGTGGATTCTTTGATGAAATTATTCTCTAAGAGGCGGTCTACTTCTTCCTTTAAAGCTGCTGATCTTTCTGGACCTTGAGTTCTTCTTTTCTGTTTTATCGGTGTGAATTTCGGATCAACATTCAGAGTATGAACAGCAATTGTTGGAGAGATTCCGCACATATCAGCATGACACCAAGCGAACACGTCCAGATTTGCTTTTAGAAATGATATCAGTGTATTTTGAACTGTTGTACTTAGTTGCGAACCCACATTAAGCACTTTGTTTGGGTCTTTGGAGTCGACAGGTATTGGTACCGTAACTTCCACAGGCACCACTCTATTTTCCTCTGCACTGAATTTTCTGGGGTCCATTTCCCGCCTTGCACCACTATGCTCACCAGTGCAGGGGCCACCCTGTATTTGCTATAAGGTTGGGGTCTTGATGCGGAGGGGAGCTGCCGCATCTTTACCCATCTCTCTCTTTCTGGCTTCTCGGAGCTCTATAAGATAACATTCACGTCCAGCATTTTGATCTCCCTTGATGACACCAACACCATTTTCTGTAGGAAACTTCATAGTTAAGCACCACGGGGCCAAAATGGCCTTGAATGCAGCTAGAGCTGGCCTGCCTAGGAAAGCATTGTAGGCAGAAAATCCATCAACAATCACAAAGGTTTGTTTTCGAGCTACCCTTTTCTGCCCTTCACCAAGTTCCACGAACAAATCAACAGTTCCGATTGGTTGCTGTGGTTCCCCAGTGAAACCAACGATCTTTTGTGAGGAAGCCTGAACATCGGTCATTGGGATCTTCATCTGGTCAAATGTTTTCTTGAAAAGTATATTGCACGAAGCACCGCAATCAATGAGAACTCGTCTTACTATTGCTGGCCCAATTCCTGCAGAAATAACTAAGGGATCTATGGTCGGAGCTTCAATACCAATAGAATCCCTAGCCTTGAACAAAATATCATTATCTGAAATCTTTCGCTGTTTTAGGGGTACTGTGTTTTCTACAGCAAAAACATCTTCTTCTGCCGGGATATACTTCAAAGCGTGAGCATATCGTTCCATCTCACCCCAGCTTTTGCCTGCTGGGTGTGGGCCCCCCGAAATGACGTTGATAACGGGCCTCTCAGATTCTTGTGCCGTAGCACCTTTACTTGAGTCTGACGGCTGATTAGGGGGTTGTTGTCTCTGAGTAGATGAAGATGGATCACTTCTGTTTTTCTTGACATATTGTTGCAGCTTGTTTTCTCTCAATAATTCTTCAATTAAGCTCTTTAAGTGACAACAGTCATTGGTATCGTGACCAGGTTGGTTGTGAAAACGGCAGAACTTTCCATTTCTCATAGCGCCCTTTCCTGGTTTTATCTCAGCCGGTTTGGGATAATCCACAGCATCTTTAGTGGCGAAGAAGATATTTTCCAGAGTGTCGGTCAATGGAGTGAAATCTGAGGGTTTGAAGAAGCGAGGTCTCTTTATATCCTTTTGTTTCTTCCCCTCGTGATTTTCCCTTTTCTGACCTCCGGAATCTTTCTTTTCTAGAGCGGCAGCATTATTTTCCACCTTTGTTGTCGCCACCTTCATTGATGCTGGAAGATTTTCCAAGCGTATGAATTCATCGGCTTTCTTGTAGAATTTCTCAAGAGAATTTGGCTCTTTCATCTTCAGCCATTTTCCAAATTCGCTTGATTTGTCGATAGCACGCATCAAATAGGTCAAGATCATTCGTGGCTCTGCGTTATCAACTTCCGCCAGAGCTATATTGAAACGGTTCAGAAATGATTTAATAGGTTCTCCCGGATTCTGTTCAAGACTGGATAATGACATTATGTCCTTTGCCTTTGAAGCATATAGCCTGAATTGCTCTTTGAACTTTCTAGTCAGATCGGAAAACTGATCTACTGATCGGACAGGAAGTTTGGTGAACCAGAGAAGCGCCACTCCTTCCAAATATACTGGGAAATACCGGCACTTGATTTCATCAGTTGCTCTTGCACCGGTCATGTGCCAATCATACTTATACAAGAATTGGTTTGGATCACTTGTTCCCCGATAAGCAGGAATGGTGGGGGGAACAAATTTTCTAGGAAATTCAGCCTTTAGAATCTTCTCGGTAAATGGAGTTTTGCTTGGCGCGAATCCCCATTCACTTTCATCTTCACCTCTCTGCATGCTCTCTTTCATTATTTGCTTGATCATGCCAGAAAGATATTCCTCATTGTTCAAAGATTTTGCGGAGTAGACTTCTGCCATTTTCTCAGATGTTTGCCCGGGCAGATTTTCGTGGAAAATTGGCGATGGTCTAGATCCTTCAGCTCGGAGGGGTGCCCCTTCAGCAGCACCTGATCCCCCCTGAGGAATATTCCTCCCTTCGGAGTTGCGAAGAGCATCAGCGGTGTTTTCTTCTCTACCCACTGGTCTTTGGTTGGCACCAAGCAGAGCGTTCAGTTTTTCCATCATCAAATTGTTTTGAGTCTCAATCTGCTGGTATAGTCCGGATACAGCAGCGTCTAACTCCTCTCGCGTCACCCCGACGCTTGGAGCTGCTTGACTTGGTGAAGCAGAGGTAGCGGTATCATCATGAACATTTTCAGATCTGGCAACCTTTCGTTTCCTTCCAGGAGCCATTATGTCTGATAGACTTCTAGTTCTGTAGGAAATCTTTTCAACAAACTTGTGTGAAGCAATGATGGATTGTAGCCTGAGTTGGATTCAGTGAAAGCACCAAAATGTTAACGTCAAAATATGAACGATAACACCCGGTGTGTGTAATAAGATCGTGAAAGCACCACCCGTGTGACGGGAACAGAAGTTAAGCAGGAAAATACTTTTACTGCATTTCTGCTATTTTCCTGCTTAACTTCTGTTCCCGTCACACGGGTGGTGCTTTCACGATCTTATTACACACACCGGGTGTTATCGTTCATATTTTGACGTTAACAATAAGATCTGTTCTTCAAACTTCAATACAAAGTCGAACTCTTCAACTTGATCACGGCTTAACACTCCAAGCTCGGCTAATCACTTCAAACTTCAAACTTTCGGCTCCAAGACTCGATCTAACTATGATTGGTTAGAACAAGCTCTGATACCAAAAAAACTGACGCAGCGGATTATACAAAAACAATGTAGATCGATGAAAGTAGCGATCGATGGAGTGAAAGATACCGAATGGCCAAATTCGTTGATCCGAAGATACCGAATTCGAGCTATCTCAAACACGTTGATAGCGCACTATTCCGTGTTTAAAGATCTACGATTCTTGCACGTTGATCTAGCGCACTAGATTCCATGAATCGGCTTCTACGATCGTTGATTCAAGCGCACTTGAATTCCGAAAGAGGAGATAGGAGATTACACTCAACTACCAATTTAGATGAAAGCACAAAGCAATCAAACATGAATTTTATTCAAAAATCAACAACCTTTACAAGTGTGACACTCGGCCTATTTATAGGCGTTCAATTTTACAACAGAAATTTCATCATCTCCTAAGTCGGTTCCGACTTATAACCCCTCCAACCTACGACTCACAAGGTAACGACTTAAGACCAAACAATTACAACACAGAAACACAACGCAACGACTTACGACTTAAGTACAGTCGACTTAACAACATACAGTTACAACATAGTGTCAACGACTTACGACTTATAAATGCACGACCCAAAAACATACGACTCAAGTCTTACATACAGAACGACATACGACTTACAGACATACAACATACGAAACAGACGACCTACGACTTAAAGCATCAACGGTTTCGATTAACGTGGCATAAGGATCTTCGTCTTCAGGCTTCTGCGACTTAACTCCTGACTCGTTAGGTCGTTCACGACCTAACACTTCACCAATTTGCTCTGCCTTTTCTCTACGTGACTCAATAGGTCGTTCAGGCGATTCAACTAAGTCGTAACTCGGCAACGACTTATTCCCTGCTTCGTTAAGTCGTACACTCACCAAAACACTTCCCTTAAGCCGCTGCCGACTTAAGCCTTCGCATTTTCAACTTGTGTTGCTCTTCCTGTAGTCTTAGGTCGTAACCCAGCACGTCTCTTAAGTTGTTGACGACTCATAGCTCCTTCCATAAGTCGGTCACGACTTAAGCCTTCACCTTCCTTAAGTCGGCCACGACTTATGTCCTTAGCTTTATTAAGTCGGCCACGACTTAGGCCTATAACTTTGTTAAGTCGGTCACGACTCATTCCCGTCATGTTAAGTCGGTCGCGACTTATAGTTTCAATTTCCTTAAGTCGGTTACGACTTAGTACTTGGTCTGCATCAATTTGTTTTAATAAAAACAAATCAAGTGCCATTTCAAAGGCAAATATTGATAGTTGGTTATTTAACTATCAACAACATTCACAACAATCAACCAAATTTAAATAATTTTTCCCAAATTATTAAATTTCAAATATCTCCGCAAGATATATATATTTTCCACACTTCAACATTTGAAAACCAATTTCAAATCACATTTTCACACTTCATCACAAAATGGTCCATTTAAACCAATTAAATAAATCCTTATCGATTTATTTTAAATTTACATCCCAAATCTATAAATTTATTTCCACACTTTAAAAATAAATCAGCGTTTATTTTTAAAACAAATTCCCTTTCCTTTATAAATTCCATTGTGAATTTAAATTTCCAAATATCCACTTATATATGATTTTCAAAAATCGTATACCAAAGATTCGCTTTCAAACATCAAATCAATTTCCAAATTTATTTCTAAATTTATTTCAACACCAAATCTTTTTACAAATCGATTTCAAAATTCATTTCAACACAAATCAACTTTCTCATTCAACATCAAATTAATTTTCATATCGATTTCCCAAAGATTTATTTTCCAATACAAATCATTTTATCAAATTGATTTCAAACAAATTTATCACCTTTTTAAATAAATTCCTTTATCTCTCCAAATTATTCAAAATTCCATTTTCAAATAAATTCTTCAACTTTCAAACAATATTATTCAAAACCCATTTGTTAATATCCTTTCCCATATTTTGGAAATAATTCGACAAGATAGAAAAATCAACTTTATACTTTTAAAATTCCTTCTTTTAAATTCACCTAATTCTTTCAAAAGAATTTACTTAAAATTTCCAACTTTTATTTCAAAAATCCAATTTTATTTATTTTTGGTATCCAACGATCCCAAAAATACATTCGGCTAAATTTAGCCTTCAACAATTCAATCACAGATATAATCATACACAGATTATAAATAAATAATCACACAACATATGAAACAAATTCATACAACATATGAAACAAATTCATATAATTCTAGGAATCCAGTTGGATCCCTCCAAACTATTTCCTTGCATCCACAGATGTTAGCACAATACCAATCCACTTCGAGGTGGAAAATCACGGTATATGGGATTTATAAAATATCATCCGCTATTATGCGGCGCAATAGGGTCTCATCCGCTATATAATGTGGGAAATCAATCAACTCCAATATATACATATGCCAATATATATATTGCTATATATATAGATATATAGTGTCACATCCAACAGTCAATCAATCAATAACTGCAAAAGTCAATTTTTCATTTTGAGTGAGAAGATCTCACCTTTGCTTTAATTTTTGCAATCCCATTTCCAATCCAGATTGTTTTTCTCCAAATTTTGGACCTTGTACAAACATTATATATTTTATTAATATTCGAACTAACCGAATGATCAATTATCATTAAATAAATTTAATTAATCAATTATCCCATTTAACTAATTTTCTCCATAATAAATAAATTTTAAGTTTAGAGATAATTGATTGAGTAAATCTCCTTACATACCATTTTAAAATAACCAGGTAAATTTAAAACATAAATTTGTATATTTATTTTATTATTGAAACTTTGTATATATACTTATAAGAAATAATCAATATAGATCAAAACAAATCTTTAATCAATATCCTATGCTTTTCCCAAAGATTTACATATACATATATACATATATAATTCTGTTTCACTGTACATATATCAAATATGTGTATTTATAAAAATTCCCTTCACTTTACTTCAAAATAAAACAGTAATTAAACATACTATATAAATCCTCTAACTTGTATGTACATATTTTTTCTTTTAGATATATTTGCATATATATATATATATTTTTTTGTAAAAACAAATAGATTTCTTTACTGTAGAACTTCTTTCTTCAATGTATATACATATTTGTAAAAACGATAACTTTCCTCTGTAAAATACATTATTAAATTTCAAGATAAACTGTAAAATACCAATTGAATATTCAAAATACCTTACTGCTCCTAATCGAACACATTGGCTACCCATACCCAGTACGAGCTTAAACCCTATCGAGACAAATCGCGACTCTATCATGCCATAGTCGCTACGCCACCAACGTTCACTCGCCGACCGTAACTACATCGCGAACGCCTCCTACACGATTCGCGAACCCATATAGATGCCATCGACCATCTTGACCACCAGGCGCGCGTCCTCTTCCAGTCGTGACACGTCGTGCTGCTCCTCCACGAACTCGACCCCCCGCGAATGTCGTCGCCTCACTCGATTGAGCTTCCTTCGAATGCGAGCTTCAAATTGGAGAAAAAGAACGAAGGCGGCCATTATCTTTTCTAGGTTTCGAATTTGATTTTTTTTTTGAATAAGAGAAGGCTTGGTTTTGATTTACTCCTCCTAGTTTGAACTGCTTGCATTGGAAGATTGCAGAGAAGATGGCGTGTTTCAAACGACTTGTTGTATTGACGGAAGGGAAAGCAAAAAGTTTAGATGTGAAAGAATACTACTGAAAGTTTTACTAGATATACAAATATATAATTCAAATTTAAATTCAAATTATCTCGATAATTGCAACTCAAAATTTTGAACTCCTATCGAGGTGTACCGCTAGGCGTTCGTAATATTATACGCCTATTCCGAACACAATGGAAAAGGTTTCGAGTCCAAATTCGATCGTCTGGAGAAGATAGCTTTTTGGACCAGTTATAATATTAAATTTTCGATTTAATTTCAGCGCGTTTGCTTATCGTACGGCCAAACGATCAATCCAAACATTACGAAAATTGAAATCCGATAATAATACAATATTACAGATCCAATGGAACTGGTTTCGTCAAATTCCGAGACTGTGCCCCGGTACGCTATTTTTAAATATCGATTTAAACGATAAATTTCAAAACTGAATAAAACAGTTTCAAATTCAATTCTGAAGCTTCTATTATCTTCAGTATAATCAATATGAATTTTCTAAGCCCTCAGATTATTTTTAATAGGCTTCAAATTGAAGATTCAAATTTTTACCCAGATTTAACAATTAAATTCAATAATTAAATTCCCAAATTCATTCTGATATTCGAATTTCAAATTAAACCAACTTCCAGATATTTAAAATCAATTAAATATCCTGATTTCCAATGTCAAAAATTCAGGGTCTTTACACGTCTCCTTTGCGCGACTAGCTCGGTACAACTACAAAATGTCCTTACGGACCTCCAGATTTCAAAAGAAAACAAACGCCAAGTGGCTAGATCAAAAACCCAATCCAATTTCATACAGAAATTTTAAATACATACCTTTTGTTGAGAAATTTTATTTATCTTCTGCAATCAAAATCCCAATTTCTCTTGTTTTTAAATTACCTGTATATTACTCTGCAATAATATCCAATCATAGCATTCCAATTTGATTTTCATCCAATTATTAACTTAGTATACTTCCAATATCAAATTTACTTAAGAACTTCTCCATTCATTTCTTAAGTTCAATATAGGCACTTTGTATACCCATATATTATTACTTTCACTATACCGCTTGGTTTTAATTTACTTCTATTCAAATTGGATTCCAATTCCATATAAAATCAATTTGCTTCAATTTTTTTTTTCATTTCAAATATAAATACTTTTTCCCAATTTCCATTCAGATTTCCCTTTTCCATTTTACTTGAATTCAATTCAAAATGAATTCCAATACTTCAGTTTTCAATTCTATTTTCTTACAAATTTTAAATCATTTGTCGTTATTGAAATTTTCAGAAATTCCAAATTTTTTCTAACTCCTAAAATTTTCAAAAAAATTTGGCAGAGCCTCCTTTGTACGAAGGAGCTTTTACAATTTGACAAAAGATATAAATATATATACATCGACCCACTCGGTCAGAAAACAAAAACAGTTCATATTTCCTATTTTTATTGCGTAGGCATACCTTTATTAGCATTTTAAGCAAAGCGGTTATTTTTAAGCATTTTAGCACGACCAGATCCAACCAAACGGCTTCCAAAAACCTGTACTTACTCAATTTAAACATGTAAGTAACACATATAGGAAATTTATCTACATTTCACTTATTTTCAATAACAACCGAGTAGTTTCCGTAAAAAATACACTCAAAATTATTTCCATTAGCAATTTATCAAACTTCAATACAAATTTAATCGCTTTCATCTAATTCACATGCCATTTCTGTTCAATTCAAGTGATTTACAATTGCACTTTCTTACATTCTATTCATTTTTAAGCGAAACGAATTCATATCCATTTCAATTGATTCAAAAATCAATTTTTATTTCTTTTAATAACTCATAGAATTTTATATAACCTCTTTTGCATCAAAGACGACCATTTATATGCAAATTCAACGATATTCACATAATAGAATATTCATTCTAGTTTATAACCAATTTAAACCAACTCAATTTATTTTAATTCCATTTCATTTCCAATTGATTCCATTCAATTCAATTTGCATTTCATTAATCAAACAAATTTCATTGAAAACCATTCAATAAAAGTCGACAACAACCATTTCATAATTTTTTTCTTAAGTCGAGCTTTTATCCAAATATTTCTTAAGTTATTTCAACTCAAAACTCAAGTTCATTTTTCTTGTAAACAATTTCTAATTCAAATCTTTGATTTGATTTTTTCATTTATCAAATCCATTCCATCTACTAATTAATTCAATTAGTATATTCACCTATCCTTTTTAAATTTTAAATTTACATATTCAATTCATCCTGAATTTACTTTATCTTTATCAAGGAAATTTCAATTTATTTCTACTACTCACTTGAATTTATATGCAAATTCAAACCATTTCCAAATTTAGCTCACAACTCAACTTTAATTTAACTAATTCAACTTCCAATTCATTATTTCATGAATTAATAAATTATGAAGTTAGTTTACTTAAATTCAATCCATTTTAATTTTTTTCCAAGTTTGGATTTTTCTTCAACTTAATTCAAATCAAATCTCATTTCATTTTCAATTTGAATCTTATTCCAATCAAATTTCAAATATTTTTATAAGTTATCAAACTTATTTACATTCCCTAACATTTTAAAAAAATTCTAGAGTCTTTTCAACAATTACACACATTTCAAAACTAACTTTGAAATCAATTTTGTCTCTTCAAAATATCTTCCCAAATATTTTTAAATTTCAAACCCCACCATATTTCATATTGTAACGACCCCTAAATTTCGTAAATTAAATTGGCCTATTTATAAGATTTTTGGAATTTAATTATAAAGAAATACAATGCTTATAATGTGGTAACGAAATAAATGTTAATAATTAACCTATGAAAATATTACATTGGTTGTAATAGACTTAAGTATAAAGATTGAATTTAATAAACCCCATTTATTTGAAACCTTGTTTATTGATATGCAAAAGTATAATAAATGAGTTATTATAAGAGATTGAAATTTACATAGAATGCTAATGAATGAATAGTGGAAAGGATTATACAGGTGTATAATTTAATACAAGAAAAAAAGTAATTAATTGATTATGTAATAAAAACATTGTAACGGTAATTGGAATAAATTAAGGAATATGTTAGTATAAGTTAATTATTAATAACTTGAAAGGAAATCCAACCAATTCAAGTTAAAAGTTACACTTGGTTATAAATATAATATAAGAAAACTAATAAATATTGAATAAATTTTGGAATAGTTTGTAATAAATGTTAATTGAGTAAAACCAGTGTTATGTAAGTAATTACAATATTGGGGTGTAAATAGTGAACCTCTAAAAGTGTAATTAGGAGTTAATGACAATATTGATTGTACGTTACTTATTTTATTAGGTTGTTAAGTTAATTTGTAATCAAAGGGATTAATTGCAATTAAATGGTTTTAGTATTTAAAGATTTTGTAAGTATTTATTAGATGAATTTGAAGCTATTATATGAGTATGAATCTAATGTTAATTTTACTTATAGAATGGACGATTGATATTGAATGAAATGAATAAAATTTAAGTGGGTCAATAAATTGGAATTAAATGAAATCTAACATCTAAATGTTATGTTAATTGAGAAGATAGTACTAAATAGATTGCAATTTGATTTAATAAGGATAGGTAAGTAATTTTAATAAATTGTAGTTGATATTTAATTATGAATGTGAGTAGAATTTGGCATTTAGTGATAATTTTTTTTAAAAATTTCATCTAATTTACTTAATTAGAGCTAAGTCAATGACAACATTTGTGTTAATAGTAGCTTTTAAGTGGAAGTGAATGCTAAATGGTCAAAAAATTTGGTTAACCATTTTTTTAGTATATTAAAGTATAACTGGTAAATCGATTGCAATAGATATAAATATATTTTTACGTTAATGCTAATATAAAGTAATTTTTGAAAATAATGTCAAATTCATTTATGGAGATTTAGTTAAATGGGAACTTTGATTTTTGAGAAATAAAAGCGTATTAATGTGACTAATGGTTAGAGTACGATTATTGTATGTTGCCTATTTTGGTAGCTTGTTAATTTACAATTTTGAAATCAGTTACAATAATTTAAATTGAGCATTGCTTTATTGTTAATTAAAGTAGTATTTGTAAAAATATTAAGACTTTCGTATTGGATAGTTTGTTGTAATATAAGACTTGGAAATAAAGTTATTAACGTATTGGAAAACAATTACATTTGATGAAACTAAATGTTGAAATGTTACATAGATAAGAATTTAGATGAAATGGATTAATTTATGAAATAAATTTAAGGATAGGATAGCAACTATATAAATTACCTAATTAATTGGTCAATGTTAACATTTTAAATTGAACGCTAACATCCGGTGTGCGTAATAGAGTCATGAAAGCACCACCCGTTGGTACGGGAACAGAATACAAGCTGAAAGTAGCAGTAAAACGGTAAAGAGACAACAGATTTATAGTGGTTCGACCCGTAATTGAGTCTACGTCCACTTTATAGTCTTTTATTGCTGATTCGGTTACAAAGCGATACAATACACTTGTGAAATACGATACAATTTGATCACAAAGCACCCTTGACTACTAGCTCAAACTCCGATGGTGAAACTTGATGAATCCGTGTTGGATGCATGAAATTCCTCTCGAAGCTTGTTGTAGCTGTAAAGACCCAAAAGTCGACCTTCGAAAATCGGCATCCGTACTTCCCTTGTACTCAAAATGCCGTAGATTCAAACGCCGAATCTGGTTCTCCGGAGCTTATAACAACATTAAGTAAACAACACAGCGGAAAAGAAAAAGAATATAGATATACAACATCTGATACAATATCCAGATACAATGATGATACAGTGAATATCTATATACATCAGAGATATGATACAAGAAATAGCAGCGGAAAGAATGTCTCCAATAGAATGCTCCAAGATAAGCAACGTCAATCCATGAACTCCAAGAACTGAACTAGCTCCAGATAATCTACTGAACCTGAATATCTGAAAAAACCCAACTCTAGACTGCCCGTGTGAAAAATAGTGGGCACCCAGAGTTTAGGAAGGGAACAATAAACTCCGGATCAGTCATGGGACTGGTGTGAGCAACAAAAACAGTTTATCTTTAAAACAAGCAACAAAGGCTTTTAAACATTGAAATCCGCAATGCTTTTCGAAAATGAAACTACCATAAGGCCTCCCGCCACACACACAATGCAATCGCAGAATTGTAGGAGATTTCTCCTTAAGATAGTCAAACATGCTTACTACGCAAAATCAAAACTCTTTTGATATTATTACTAGTGCATAGTGTAGAAAACATTTCGAAAGTATAATATCAATCTTAGCCAGCATACAACATTTCATCGTAGGCCTACTATAGCTACCATGTTCAATAATAGGTTACCGTCACATCCCATAGCAGGTAATACAACTAAAACCGTACAGGGTTCGTATTGTTTCTTTGGATTTCCAACAAATGATCAGGCTAAGGAACTTCCTTACCGAAATAGAAACGCCTCTGGAAAGACGCCCCGGATCCTAACCGAATCTCTGCAAACAAAAGGCCGACGCTACCTCACGCTGTACAGCTGTAACTAGGTAACTAACACACGAGTCATGTCATCCCCCGGTCGTCACCGACCTTTATCCGAGACGTCTCGATCATAAAGCAACATCGCACAGTAATAAATACAGTGTGTCCACATGAGTAAGTATCTGGGCTCCATACCATGATACCACCCTTTATCCAGAAGGAAATGACATACCCTAGGGGCGCTACCCCTACAAACCTTTGCCGCAACATTCCTGTTTCGACCATTACCGGGTTGTGAGGCTCGACGAAGTCTCGTCCACAAAACTACGCTTTTCCACAAAGCAACGCTTTTTCACAAAGCAATGCTTCGATCAACAAATGATCAGCAGCACTTCGTATGCCACATTACCAAATTGGGAATGTATCACTAGTAACCATCAACTACATAACCTCTGAGCTCGTACGTCTCAGAGAAGGGTGTTAAGCTAAGAGAATAAATTCTCCGCCACCAACAGAAATGTATTTGATAGAAACCAGCTTTACATCTCAAAGTGTGATGTCAGACACACATCCATACAAGTCTGTTCCGGGTCCGAACAGAACCGAAGGCACTTCCAAAGAAGCCCTTGCAAATTCGGGTATTCACAATCCCGATCGGATTTCCCATCACTTAAGAAATCTCTATACCGGCGCATCTCAATGTAGAGACAATCGATAGGTCATCCTATCGTTTTCGCAAATACCCGACCTTCACCACCGATCTTCAAATGCCATCCATATACGACGTATCACTATTCGGAATGGGTTATATGACACAAAGGTCCTCTCCCGGCTAAACCGAATAACGAGCGCAATTAAAAATCATATGGATACTGGGGTCTCAGTTAAATCACAGCTTAAAAGCCCAAAACTTTTCATTCGAATGGTTAAAACAAATTACCATTTCCAATCTTTTAAACAAAAAGATTCATTTCAAAAACCTTCAATGGTTTAAACAATTTCCACACCTTTAATCTTTTAAACAAAAAGATTTAATTCACAAAGTTTACCCCGTTCACAAAGATTCATTCACAGATTTTCAAATCAATTTCCATTACAACATGGGTTAACTCGTTAAATCTTTAAGTCAAGATTTAACTTATAGCTTTCAAAACTCGTTTCCAAAGATTCATTCAGTCTTTCAAAACAATTCCAATTCAAGTTAGATTAACTCATCCGGTCTTTGAAATCAAAGACTCATTTCATAATTTCAAAACATTTCAATTCTATTTCAAACTTGAAACCGTTCAACATAATTTGGAAATCCTTTCTTAAAATGAAAGCTATTATTATTTGAAAACAAGTAGTTTTCATTTCATAAAAATCCAGTTATATTTACACGAGTTAAAACCCTTGAATTAAATTCAAATTCCCAAATCGATACCTTTAAAATGGTTTAACCCATATATAACTTGTACAGCATCTTTAATCCTTAGTTTCAAATCATAGAATTCAATTTCAAACTTGAATTCAAATTTAAATCAAATTATTTACATTTTCGAAACTCGATTAAGTTATTCGAAATAGCTTTTATCTTTGAAATCCCATTTCAAAAGCTTTTCACTTTAAACCCAAATTTCCAATTTCAAAATCAATTGAAATTAAAATTTCAATTTCAAAAACATTAAATTTAAATCATCTGTGATTTAACCGATTTCCACGTGAAATCCATATTTGTGTGTGTATGGTGTAGTCCCGGGGTTTCACACAATAGTGCAACATCAATCATCACAGATATATCGATAAGCGGTAAAATCGATAACGCTTATCTCCATTCATAGATTCATAGATAAAATAAATTTATCGGTCACAAAGATTCATCATTACAATTCGATGTGGGTTTCGGATAACCAACTGGAATCCGACTCCCTGTCGCATCGAAATTCAAGTGCCGTTTTACGGGTCAAAGGTTTTCATATTCACATAGCAGTATATTCATCACAGGTATCACAGTTCAGCATAAAGCAATTCATAGCATCATAATCACATAACAGAGATATAAATCCAATATGCAGCATTCAATGAAATCCAAACATCATAAGTAAGGTCAATTAATTATCTGACTAACTTAAATCAGATTAATTACTAATCCTGGTTAATTAATTTCAAACTCTTACTATTCATTATTCTTTAACCATCAATTAATCAACCTTTAATCATTAAATAATTAACCTTTAATTATTTAATTCACCATTTAATTAATTATCTTAATTAATAAATTAACCCTTTATTAATTACCATTTAATTAATTATCCTTAATTGATTAAAATAGGTGATTATTCTTAATCACTTAATCAACTTTATCCATTAATTAATTACTTTTAATGAAGTAATTATCGTTAGGTAATTACCCTTAATTACATTACTAAATAATTAGGCTTCATTAATTACATTAAGTAATTATACTTATCACATTTACTTTCCAATTTCACTTTAAATTTAAGACTAAAAAATGAATACCAATTTAACTTAACAAAGTTTGAAACACATTTAAAAACAATATTCACCTTTAACTTACTTTTAAATTCCTTAAAATATACTTTCAATTAGTTAACCAATTTAATTTAAAACTTGATTTATTTCCAAAGTAAGTTTCAAAGCTAACTTGAATTCATTATTACACTTTGATTTTAAAACTTAGCTTAAACCTTGTTTTTATAATTTGAAATTAAGATTTGAAATTTCAAAAACAGAACAGGTTTTGAAATCTGCTACCAAACATCACCCGAGCCATGACCAAAATGGCTTCGAGTCCCAACTTAAACTGCTTCGAGCAAAACATAATTTAACCCGAGTGAAAAATCTCACCTTCCCCAAAAAGAACAGGGATGAGAAAACGTGCACGTGTACTTCGCCGACGTTCATCTCCAGCCTACCCCACGTCGACGTTCAACCTAGCCTCCATTTCCGATCAACTGAACTACCCAATTGTCTCGAAATCAAATTCGAGAAGCTCGACCCCAAAACTGGCAGCACAGTGAACTCACCACGACCAACCCTGTCAACATTGCCTCGACCACCACGTGCCGACCACCTAAGAGCTTCCTCCTCCGGCTACTGCTTCGACTACGTCTCCTCTACCATTCCCCAAACTCTCGCCACGCTCGATCGTCAGAGGACCACACACGAATCGAAATAAGTATCGCACACTAAAACTAGGGTTACGAAAAACAAAAGCTCACCGCCGCCGTCACATCGTCTTGATCCACCACCTGACATTTTTCCATGATCCTCCGATCATCCTACTGTCACCAGAAGAAAACTCGAACCTCCAGATCATTCAGATCCCCAGAGATTAACCAAAACTGTAACGACCCGTATTTTTACGGATCGACAAGTTCGACAGAATCTGGAATTTTAGCATTCTTAAGTCATTTCAGATTTTGAGGCAGATTTGTCTAAGTCCTAGGTCGTGAACGACCTAAGAGCTAAGTCGTGACCGGGTTAAGGAATTCGGCGAGTTAGTGTTAGGTCGTGGGTTAGTTGGAGCGACCTATAGAGTTATGCAACCTAGGATTTAGTTAAGTGTTAGGTCGGCAGGGCGAGTTAACGACCTAAAGAACTGACCGACTTAAGGATATGGCGACTCAAGGGTAGGCAGACCTAGTGGAGTTAGCGACCTAGTGGGTACCGGATTAGCATAGTTAGGTCGGCAACGACCTAGGGGAGCTGGGGTAGCTGGTTAGCGACTTAGTAGAGTGGGCGACCTATGGGATTGACCGACCTAAGAATAAGTAGTTAGGTCGCATAAGTTGGTAGGTCGCGTGGGAGTTAGGTCGCGTGTTGTTTTAGGTCGTCATGTGTTAGGTCGCTAAGGAGTTAAGTCGTAGCATCTGTTGGTCGCATGGGTTGCTAAAGTTGTTAGGTCGCAAGGTTTTGTCTAAGTGTTAGGTCGCGATCTGTGTTAGGTCGTAAGTCGTATACAGGTGAAGCGCATGTGTTAAGTCGCGCGTTGCGTTAGGTCGTAGGTCGCTGGGTGTTTGGATGCGCAGAGGTGTTAGGTCATAGGAGTTGGGGCGCGTGCATCTGTTAGGTCGAAGAGGCTTAGGTCGAGAGGCTTAGGTCGAAAACGACCTAGGGAGATAGCCGAGTTACGACTTAGGGTATTTTCTGCTATAAATAGGAGAGCTTCTCTTCATTTTTGGGATCCGGATTTTGAAGCGACGAAGTGCTGCCATTTTGAGAGCTCGACTTCTACACTTCTTCACTTCTTTTCTCCACTCTAATCTAGTGCTTCCATCCATCCAAATCAAAGATCAAGATTGAAGATTCAAGAGCTTAGATTGAAGATCTTCATCTTTTCAAGAGAGATTTCTTCGTTTGAAGCGGATTTGTGATAGATCAAGCTTGATCCTTTGCTGTCCAGATCTGAAGCGTGTTGATTTGGGGTTGTTTAGGTAATTTGGTGAGTGGTGATTATCTCTCACACAGATCCAAAGGAGTATATCGGATTGTTGGCTCGATTTGGTGTTAAAATAGAGATTTCCATGCATTTTCTTCATCCAAAGTGTAGATCCATATAGATCCATTGTTCATGATGATGTTACATCCATTTTATCATATGTTAACCTATGCAAGTTCATTCATCAAGTTTGTAGAGATAGAATCCATGTTTTCATGCTTATTGGACTTTCAACTCTTTAATTAGGAAAATGCCATTATTGTTATAATTGTCTACTTAGATCATATTTGAATGCTTGATTGTTTGGATTGATGTTTGATTTGATTGATTGTTATGAACTAGATGATTGATGATTAGATTTAGACCGAAGACGATTCAAAAGCTAAGGGAAAGGCTCTTGAATTGGAAAAGCTGCTCGTGGCATATGTAGCGGAATGATGAAGCTCTTATGTATAGATTCGATGATGTGATGTTGAGATGAGGCTTTGCGAGGATGTAATGAAGTGAGGCAATCATATGATGAAGACTTGGTCTAATCCAGACGGGATCATTCCAAGCATGTTGATAACTCGGTGATATGATTCGAGTTGAGGATAATGAATGGATATGAGAATAGTCGTCGAGGAGGATGACTAGGAGGCTTGGATAGCATCGTTGTTGAAGGTTCTAGCATGCTCTAAGCAAGAGTACGTTTGGGCAGATTCGATAGTCCCAACGGCCAACTGTTGATGGTCGAGTACCCTAGGCAGATTCGATAGTCCTAGGCACGGGCTGCGACGACGTGCGGGAGTTATGTCTAGAACCGGGGTTTCCATTAGCCCTTGACGGACGGCTGAAAGAATGTGTCGGTCATTCAATTAACAGTGATATCGAAGCAATGATAACAGTGATAGCCAGAGTCATGGATGTTTGGTTGTATCGTCATTTGAATTCAAGAGCGGTATTTTTTGGGTGCTTATCTGATTTAGGCCTTGGTATTTGGAAAACATCGCCCTTGACTCGAGTGATAGTAGTTTTACTTTAAATTGTATGCTCTACTATGTTTGCTTCTGCTTAGTGTGTGTCTGGGGGCTATCACTGTAGAATGAGGTTGGAGTGGGAGAGTTGTATTCCTATTCCTTTTTCCTTTATGCTCTGTTGGTATGTTGTTAGTTAATTTACTGCTCACTAAGACTGTTGTCTGACTCAAGGCTTTATGTTTTAATTCTTATTGCCTTGGGCTGTTCGTCCATTTTGGGACGGGCAGACTAGGTAGCAGGTGACAGGTGCTGTTCTCTTCTCACTATGCTGATATCGAAGACGAGCTAGAGGGTTGCATATTATCTTCTTATATGTACTGGATATTCCGCTGTATTGTATTCTCTGAGAGATATGTAGTGAGGCTTGATGTATTGACTATTTGGATGCTTGTATTCACTATTATGAAGTTTTATATGATGTCATTTTGTTCTGTAAAGCCTCACTATACATATGTTCTATTGTATTTTGTCCATGCGCTGTGAGTAATACGATAGATTCCGTTGTTTTAATCTTACCTTGACAATCGTCCATGGTCGCCTGGCACACTTTACAGCGCTCTATCTCTAGATTCGGTGCAGGGGTCATGGGCGGTCGTCACATTTGGTATCAGAGCATTGGTTAATCGATTTTACCCAACGCTCACCGTCGTAACTACGTATGAGAGACGTAATTGTATTTTGATGGATGATTACTATATATAATATAGTAGCTTGGTAGAGTTTGAGTCCTTTATGCAGTTGTTTCTCTAGATGTTCTAATCATTCCTTTTTATAGATATTGAGAATGAGTCGAAGAGGGAGACCAGCTGCTAGGGAAGGCCGTGCTACTGAAGAGACTGCTGATTATGCAGCCATGTTCGAAGCCATGATGACTTCGATCATGAGAAGGATACCAGTTCCGGGGGCAGCAGTTGATGTTGGAGTTCAAGTTCAAACTCCGAAACTAGTGGATTTTGCTAAGTTGTGCAAGGACTATACTGCTCTTGGAGGGAAGGTTTTCTTGGGAACAGAATCAACTATTGAAGTCCAGAGATGGATAGATGCTTGTAGAAGGATCTTTGGTGATTTGGGAATTGATGATGCAACTAAGAGGAAGTTGGCATCAAGGCAACTTCAGGGGAGAGCCTCTGATTGGTGGAACTCTATTACCATCAATACTGCGGAGGAAGAGATTACTTGGGAGCAATTCCAAGCTAGATTTGAAGCTAAGTTCATTTCTACAGCTCAGAAGTCTGTTCTGTTCAAGAAGTTTGTGGAGCTCAAGCAAGGTGGAAGATCTGTTCTTGAGTATATTTCTGAGTTTGAAGCTTTGTCCAAGTATGCCCGGTCATATATTGAGTCTGCTTACCAGAAGAATGAGAAGTTTGTGACAGGCTTGGACAGTTATCTGGGGAGACAGTTGGTGGATCATTTGGACGATTCATTTGAGAAGCTTGTGGAGAAAGCTCTTAGGCATGAGAGTCTGTTTCCTAAGGAAGGATCTGTTGTTGCTGTGACTAGGGAAGAGTCTAAACCCCAGCAGGGTGGAAACAAGAAGAGGAAGCAGCAGCAGCAGAAGGGTAAGGATGGCCAGAAGAAGCCGAAAGGCGAGGTGACTTGCTACAACTGTCAGCAGAAGGGCCATTTCTCGAAGGATTGTAAGAATCCTAAGGTGCCAATGAAGTGTCATAACTGTGACAAGCCGGGGCATTTCAGGAAGAATTGTCCAGAACCGAGGAGAGATAAGCAGATTGTGCAAGCTTATGCTTTGGGAGCTGTTCCGTCATCTTCGAAAGCTCCTACTGCTGAAGAGAAAGGAAAGAGTGTGGTTGTTCAAGGTACTCTTTTCCTATGTGGTGTTCCAGTTAGAGTTTTGTTTGATACTGGAGCGTCGCATTCGTTTGTTTGTAATGAACTCGTAGGCCGGTTAGGTTTGGAACCGGATATTGTTGATAGGCCATTGGTTGTGACTAATCCAGTTGGGGGTTCGTCTTGTTTGTGTATGTTATGCCGTGGCCTAGTTGTATCGAGTCATGGTTGCTCTTTTGTTTGTGATTGCTTTGTTCTGAACTTTGCGGGGTTCGGAATTATTTTGGGTATGGACTGGCTTAGGAAGTATGCGGCTAAGGTTGATTGCTAAAGGTTGGAAGTGACAGTCGAGAATGTGGAGGGGCGAAAGATTGTGATACGATGTAAGCATGAAGAAGGCGTCTTCATGAGCTTCATGTATTCGCTAGTTGTTCCACGGGATGGACTGTCATCAGTGCCGATCGCTAATGGATTCGAGGATGTCTTTGACGAAGTCAAAGGGTTGCCGCCGCATAGAGAGATCGAGTTTCGTATAGATCTAGTTGAAGGAGCCAGACCTGTTGTGATGCCTCTTAGGCGGATGGCGCCTAGGGAACAGCAGGAGTTGAGGGTGCAAGTTGATGATCTTTTGTAGAAAGGATTCATTCGGCGTAGTGTGTCCGAGTGGGGTGCACCAGTTGTGTTTGCAACCAAGGCAGATGGATCGTTGAGATTGTGTGTGGATTATCGTGAGCTGAATAAGGTGACTAAGAAGAACAAGTATCCATTGCCAAGGATAGATGACTTGTTTGATCAGCTTCACGAAGCTAAGGTGTTTTCTCAGATGGATTTGGCAACGGGATTTCACTAGTTGAGAGTGGCTAAGGATAGTGTGCCGAAGACAGCTTTTAGGACACCATCCGGTTTCTTTGAGTGGCTGGTAATGCCGTTTGGATTGACTAACGCGCCAGCATATTTTGTGGATCTTATGAATAGAGTGTTCAGAGATCAGTTGAACAAGTTTGTACTTGTGTTCGTGGATGATATTCTGATTTATTCCAGAACGGAAGAAGAGCACAAGACTCACTTGCGTATTGTTTTGGAGATCTTACGGAAACATCAGCTGAAGGCTAAGTTTTTGAAGTGTCACTTCTGGAAGAGTGAAGTGAGGTTCTTAGGCCATGTGATTTCTGGAAATGGAATAGCGGTTGATCCCGCTAAGGTGGCAGCAATCCAGGATTGGGTTAGACCTAAGAATGCATCTGATGTGAGAAGTTTTCTTGGATTAGCAGGATATTATCGACGGTTTATCAAAGACTTCTCCAAGGTAGCTGCACCATTAACAGGATTGACGAAGAAGAACCAAGTGTTCAGTTGGGATGCTAAGTGTGAGCAAGCTTTCGGAATCCTGAAAGAGAGATTGACGAGTGCTCCTGTTTTGACTATTCCAAGTGGGAATGATGAGATGGTGGTTTACACCGACGCATGTGGTACTGGACTTGGAGCAGTGCTGATGCAGAAGGATAAAGTTGTTGCGTATGCCAGTCGACAACTAAAGCCGCATGAAAGGAATTACCCGACTCATGATTTGGAGTTAGCGGCGATTGTATTTGCTCTGAAGATGTGGAGACATTATCTGATGGGAGTTCGATTCGAGTTGTTTATGGATCATAAGTCGTTGAAGTATCTTTTCTCCCAAAAGGATTTGAATCTTCGGCAGCAACGTTGGCTAGAGTTTTTAGCATCATATGATTTTGGTATAGCTTATACTCCGGGAAAAGGTAACGCAGTGGCAGATGCGTTAAGTCGAAGACATGCAGGATTGGGAGCCATGTTTTCAGAATGGAAGAGTCTCGAGTATTTAGCTGGATTTGACTTCAGGCCTGGATGTGAATTGGAACCTGAGATGTTGGCAAACTTATCGATAAGACCTTCTCTTGTGGAAAGAATTGGCAAGAGCCAAAAGCGAGATGATAAGCTTGTCAAGATTATCCGTGATTTGGAATCTGGATTGGAGCCAGAAAAGGATAAAGGATTCGAGGTCGATAGAGAAGGTTGGCTTCGAAAGCAAGGACGACTAGTTGTTCCCGATATAGATGAATTGAGGAGTGAAGTTCTGAAGGAAAGTCATCACTCGAAGTTGACAATTCATCCAGGTGGAAATAAGATGTATCGGGATATGAAGAGAACCTACTATTGGGAAGGTATGAAGAAGGATGTTGGAAATTTTATTTCCAAATGTATGAACTGCCAGTTGGTAAAAGCTGAACAGAAGAAGCCAAGTGGATTGCTTCAGCCATTAGAAGTCCCTACATGGAAGTGGGAACAAGTGTCGATGGATTTTATCGATGGATTGCCTAGAACTAGAATGGGAAATGAAGGAATTTGGGTCATTGTGGATCGTCTGACTAAGAGTGCTAGATTCATTCCTGTTCGATCGACTAGGACTGCATCAAAGTTGGCTGAGCTGTATGTTAAGTGGATAGTTCGTTTCCATGGTATTCCGAAGAGTATAGTGAGCGACCGAGACCCATTGTTCACTAGTGGATTTTGGAAGAGCTTCCAGGAAGTCTTGGGAACCGAGTTGTGTTTGAGTACAGCTTATCATCCCCAAACAGATGGTCAGACCGAGAGAGTCAACCGAGTTTTGGAAGATCTTCTCAGAGCATGTGTTTTGGACTTCGGAGGATCATGGGAAGATCACCTTCATTTGGTGGAGTTTGCGTACAACAACAGTTACCAGTCAAGCATTGGTATGGCACCGTATGAGGCGTTGTATGGAAGACCGTGTAACTCTCCGACATGTTGGTTGGAAACTAGAGAAAAGCTGATGCTTGGGCCAGAGATGATTCGACAGACTTCAGATAATATAGAGATCATTCGGCAACGAATGAAGGCAGCTCAAGACCGTCAGAAGAGTTATGCCGATAAGCGTCGAAAGGATTTGGAATTCGACGTAGGAGATATGGTTTTTGTGAAGATTTCTCCACTGAAGAATGTTATCCGATTCGGGAAGAAAGGAAAATTGACTCCGAGATTTGTTGGACCATTCCCGATTATCGAGCGAATTGGAAAGCTCGCTTATAGATTGGAATTACCGGAGAAGATGTCGGGTGTGCACAATGTTTTTCATATATCATATCTACGGAAGTATGTGCACGACTCGAATACAGTGGTTTCTGCTGATAGCTGTGAAGACTTCGAAGTTGATCCAGTCGATAGAAGACCTCGTAAGCCGCTTCGTGTTGTTGAAACCGACACGAAACAGCTTAGGAGGAAGGTAGTTAAGTTGCTCAAGATACAATGGAGTGACGATGATAACGACTGTACGTGGGAGGTGGAAGAGAGGATGAAAGCAGCTCATCCTGAACTCTTCAAGGTATGGCCCTAAGGTGTCGTGTCATCTCGCGATATTGTAACTTGTTCTAATTTTAGAATTCTGTACGCTAAGCTAGAATTGGATGCATGGTTTGCTGATTGTTATGGTTGGTAGGCGTACAGAATAGTCTTTGATTGCTTTGTTTGTTTGGAATTTCGGGGGCGAAATTCCTAAGGGGGAGAGAATGTAACGACCCGTATTTTTATGGATCGACAAGTTCGACAGAATCTGGAATTTTAGCATTCTTAAGTCATTTCAGATTTTGAGGAAGATTTGTCTAAGTCCTAGGTCGTGAACGACCTAAGAGCTAAGTCGTGACCGGGTTAAGGAATTCGACGAGTTAGTGTTAGGTCGTGGGTTAGTTGGAGCGACCTATAGAATTATGCAACCTAGGATTTAGTTAAGTGTTAGATCGGCAGGGCGAGTTAACGACCTAAAGAACTAACCGACTTAAGGATATGGGGACTCAAGGGTAGGCAGACCTAGTGGAGTTAGCGACCTAGTGGGTACCGGGTTAGCATAGTTAGGTCGGCAACGACCTAGGGGAGCTGGGGTAGCTGGTTAGCGACTTAGTAGAGTGGGCGACCTATGGGATTGACCGACCTAAGAATAAGTAGTTAGGTCGCATAAGTTGGTAGGTCGCGTGGGAGTTAGGTCGCGTGTTGTTTTAGGTCGTCATGTGTTAGGTCGCTAAGGAGTTAAGTCGTAGCATCTGTTGGTCGCGTGGGTTGCTAAAGTTGTTAGGTCGCAAGGTTTTGTCTAAGTGTTAGGTCGCGATCTGTGTTAGGTCGTAAGTCGTATACAGGTGAAGCGCATGTGTTAAGTCGCGCGTTGCGTTAGGTCGTAGGTCGCTGGGTGTTTGGATGCGCAGAGGTGTTAGGTCGTAGGAGTTGGGGCGCGTGCATCTGTTAGGTCGGAGAGGCTTAGGTCGAGAGGCTTAGGTCGAAAATGACCTAGGGAGATAGCCGAGTTACGACTTAGGGTATTTTCTGCTATAAATAGGAGAGCTTCTCTTCATTTTTGGGATCCGGATTTTGAAGCGACGAAGTGCTGCCATTTTGAGAGCTCGACTTCTACACTTCTTCACTTCTTTTCTCCACTCTAATCTAGTGCTTCCATCCATCCAAATCGAAGATCAAGATTGAAGATTCAAGAGCTTAGATTGAAGATATTCATCTTTTCAAGAGAGATTTCTTCGTTTGAAGCGGATTTGTGATAGATCAAGCTTGATCCTTTGCTGTCCAGATCTGAAGCGTGTTGATTTGGGGTTGTTTAGGTGATTTGGTGAGTGGTGATTATCTCTCACACAGATCCAAAGGAGTATATCGGATTGTTGGCTCGATTTGGTGTTAAAATAGAGATTTCCATGCATTTTCTTCATCCAAAGTGTAGATCCGTATAGATCCATTGTTCATGATGATGTTACATCCATTTTATCATATGTTAACCTATGCAAGTTCATTCATCAAGTTTGTAGAGATAGAATCCATGTTTTCATGCTTATTGGACTTTCAACTCTTTAATTACGAAAATGCCATTATTGTTATAATTGTCTACTTAGATCATATTTGAATGCTTGATTGTTTGGATTGATGTTTGATTTGATTGATTGTTATGAACTAGATGATTGATGATTAGATTTAGACCAAAGACGATTCAAAAGCTAAGGGAAAGGCTCTTGAATTGGAAAAGCTGCTCGTGGCATATGTAGCGGAATGATGAAGCTCTTATGCATAGATTCGATGATGTGATGTTGAGATGAGGCTTTGCGAGGATGTAATGAAGCGAGGCAATCATATGATGAAGACTTGGTCTAATCCAGACGGGATCATTCCAAGCATGTTGATAACTCGGTGATATGATTCGAGTTGAGGATAATGAATGGATATGAGAATAGTCGTCGAGGAGGATGACTAGGAGGCTTGGATAGCATCGTTGTTGAAGGTTCTAGCATGCTCTAAGCAAGAGTACGTTTGGGCAGATTCGATAGTCCCAACGGCCAACTGTTGATGGTCGAGTACCCTGGGCAGATTCGATAGTCCTAGGCACGGGCTGCGACGACGTGCGGGAGTTATGTCTAGAACCGGGGTTTCCATTAGCCCTTGACGGACGGCTGAAAGAATGTGTCGGTCATTCAATTAACAGTGATATCGAAGCAATGATAACAGTGATAGCCAGAGTCATGGATGTTTGGTTGTATCGTCATTCGAATTCAAGAGCGGTATTTTCTGGGTGCTTATCTGATTTAGGCCTTGGTATTTGGAAAACATCGCCCTTGACTCGAGTGATAGTAGTTTTACTTTAAATTGTATGCTCTACTATGTTTGCTTCTGCTTAGTGTGTGTCTGGGGGCTATCACTGTAGAATGAGGTTGGAGTGGGAGAGTTGTATTCCTATTCCTTTTTCCTTTATGCTCTGTTGGTATGTTGTTAGTTAATTTACTGCTCACTAAGACTGTTGTCTGACTCAAGGCTTTATGTTTTAATTCTTATTGCCTTGGGCTGTTCGTCCATTTTGGGACGGGCAGACTAGGTAGCAGGTGACAGGTGCTGTTCTCTTCTCACGATGCTGATATCGAAGACGAGCTAGAGGGTTGCATATTATCTTCTTATATGTACTGGATATTCCGCTGTATTGTATTCTCTGAGAGATATGTAGTGAGGCTTGATGTATTGACTATTTGGATGCTTGTATTCACTATTATGAAGTTTTATATGATGTCATTTTGTTCTGTAAAGCCTCACTATACATATGTTCTATTGTATTTTGTCCATGCGCTGTGAGTAATACGATAGATTCCGTTGTTTTAATCTTACCTTGACAATCGTCCATGGTCGCCTGGCACACTTTACAGCGCTCTATCTCTAGATTCGGTGCAGGGGTCATGGGCGGTCGTCACAAAAACTCCATTTCTGTTCAAACAAGAAATGTAAATCCAATCCCAAACTAAAATTTTTGCTTTTAGTTTTAAAAATCTGGTTTTTTTCTATGGTTTCAGATCACAAGCCTGAAATTATAAATTTGAATGTTTGAATTTTCACTTTATACAAGTTTACTCTGTTATTTTATTTCCAGAACCATTTCAAGTTTATGGTATCTTGAATAAATTCTCATAGCTTAAATCTTTGAGAAACAACAAATTTTGTTTAGAACTAATATCCTAACTTAGACTAGAAATGAGATAATGAATATTGATTTACAACTTAGGCCTAGAAACAAAGTCTTGGAGAACCCAGATACACAGCAGCATGCACACAAATATATTCACAATTATATTCACAATATATATACAGGTACTCACTTATATATACTTATAACAGAGATTACCAAGCAACCATATTTATTTAAGTTTTAAAAGTTACTCACCAGTTTTTAAAAAAAGAGGAAGAACAGAGCATCATTTTGAAAACAAGCTTTGATACTTTAAAACTGGAAGGTGTTTAAAAGTTGCTACCCTGTTTTGATTTTCTTGAAAACTTTGCCTTGTTAAAACTGGAATGCTCAGTCTCTTTTGTAAACGAGATGAAATGAAAAAGCTAAAGCAGGTTGATAAATAGATAGAAAGATGTTTTACAAGCATTGTTTCTTGTGAACGAAAATGAAATGAGGTAGATAGATATGTGTCAACAAATATACAGGTTATTCTTTCTTTTGGTATAAACATGTTTCAGAGATTTTTATCTCTATGGGGGCTGAAGTGATCTATACAATGTACACTAGAGATAGTAGCATTTAATGACAATGTCCTTTATGTCTACATTTACAATACCAGTTGACTTCGGCTGATATAATTTTGCTTTGCCTTATCACTTTATATTTAGAATTTTGCTTTGTCATTAAGTGTTGTTTGTATTTGTTCAACTTAGCTATATCTTTTTTTTTCTTTTTCTCGGCTGAGATGATAGTGTTGTGGTGCTTGCATTAAATTACTTTGTACTTTATGTTTCTTCATTTACAAGTGCACATACTTAAGGATATTTTGTTTATTTTTAATGTGTGGTTTTAATTTAACTAATGTGTTATTCTATACCTTTACAATTTATAAATTTTGTAATATAAATGGGTTTCTATTTTTAATATATTGTTTAAATCTAACTAATTTGTTTACTATATATTTTTATTAAAATTTAACTTGTTATAATTTCTCATATTTATTAACCATCAATCCTAAATTTAAATCATTTATTTACAATTTAAATTCAAATCAAAAGTAGATATATATATATATATAATTTCAAATTCGCTCATATATGCTCAACACATATATATTCACATACATATAATATTTACAATATTTAAATTTTAAATGATTTAACATAGGATTTATTTGAGTTCGGGGAAACTGGCATCACTTAAATCGATTAATTTCACAACTTTAATTCAAAAATTGAATTAATTATCAATTTAAATATTTAAAAAATTCGGGGTCGTTACAGTATCGCCTTGAGTATTTGGAGATCTTCAAGTATGAATGAGTTGAGAGTTCAGCAGAGTAGCGACGCTTGAAGAAATGATCGGCCAAAAGTCCCCCACTTGTTGGAGTTTGGGGGGTATTTATAGAGAGGAATTCTGAGCAGAAGTTTATCACCAAGTCATAGGTCGGCTACGACCCAAGGTAGGTCGGCTACGACCCAAGATAGGTCGTAGATCGTAAGTCGGTGACAGCATAAGGAGTCTGACTTACTTCGGCTGCCTTGGATTCTTCTGCACAAGTTGATAAGTCGCGAACGACTTAGTATAAGTCATAAGTCGGCAGCGACCTAAAAGATGCGGCATTGCCTTCGTCTCCTTAGGTCGTATGCGATCTAACATAGGTCGTTGATTGCTGTAAGCTGTTATATCTCTTAAGTTGCTAGGTCGCAACTTTCTTTAGATCGTATGTATTTAGGTCGTTAACCCCCTTTAGATCGTGACTTCTTTAACCCGTTAGGTCGTCTAGACTCTTAAGTCGTAGACTTCTCTTAAGTCGGTGAGCTTCTAGATTAGTACGAAGTTAACTCGTTACTTCTTAGGTCGTTGAGCTGCTACCTTCTTAAGTCGGTAGCCTCTTAGGTCGGCACATATCTTAAGTCGTTTTGTCGTAAGTCCTTTTAAGTCGTTAGGTCGGTTAGTTGTTAAGTCGGCAACTATTGGGTCGGTGAGTCCTTTTAGGTCGGCAACCTTTAAGTCGTTAAGTCATAGCTCCTAAGTCGCAAACAAAAGGGGATTAACAGTCAATGAATTTATTGTAAATAAAGTTCATTTAAAATGTAAGTAATTATAATATTGTTATTAATAATAAACGTTACTTTAAGGATAATTAGTGTAGTAACGTAAGGTGAAAATGTAAATTAAAGGGGAAACGTTAAATTTTAGTTAAGGTAGTAATTTATGAATTGGGAATAAAATTCAAATGATATGTTAGGCTGTAAATCAATTTGGGTAATTGGATATATACTAATGTTAAATATATATACATAAGAGGATGATTGATTTAATAAAGAGAGTTGAATACGAGTGGTATAAAATTTCATTGAAATAAGATTTTATAATTTATTGAATTTACTTTAATTAAAGGTAAACACTAAATTTTTTGCAATAAATCCTTATTTGATATGGAGGTTTGGTTAATAAATTTGAAGCTAATTGCAATCAGAAATGGTAAGTTGACCATTTATTCATAATAAGATCTAGAAATCAAATAAATGGATTATTGGAATTTAAATTGAAAAATTGTGAATTCATTAAAATTCGGATCCATCTGTCTATTCCAACTTCATCTATAAATACCCCGCTAAACCCTAGCCTCCGCCTATTCTCATTTGTCTACGCGTAAAATTTCATCAGCTCCTTCTCCTCCTCAATGGCAGACAAAAATCTCAGATCCAGATCCATTTCAAAATCAAAGTCAAAAATTCAAAGTCCTCAAAAACTTCTCAAAATTATATATGTTGAAGCTCTCGACGAGCGTAATTCAATGGTGTTGTCTCGTGCGCGTCAATTTGCCTAGAGATAATTGTGTGCGTTGTTGTATAGAATGAAAAGAAGAAGGCAGTGACGTGTGATCTAGCGACGTGGCGGTAAATGTGTTCTCTTTCTGTTTCTACTTAAATTTAATTTCAATCACAAATTTCACTATAACTCTCGCATACGAACTCCGTTTCACGCGCGGTTTTTTTGTTAGGATCGTAATAAAATTCCGAACTTGATGACGCTGGTTTGGACATATTATAAGACGGTTAAATTTTTGCATTTAAATTGGATTTGAATTCAATTTAAATTCAAAAGGTGAGTGTTTTAACCCACTCAAAACTTCTATGTGTTCTTATGTTTGTTAAATTAAATTTTGATGTGATTTAAAATTTATCTATGATTGTTTGAGCATATATTTAATCATCATCTCAGTTAGATAGCATTTTATTTAAATTAAATTGTTATTTAATTTTATTATTGCGTATAATTTGACAGTTAAATTTATTTATTTTTGCATATAAACTGCCAGTTAAACAGTTATTAATTTTTATTGAATATAAACTATTCGTTGATGCCTGTTATATTTTATATGCTTTATATTGATGTTTTGTTTAAATTGGATGATGTTTGTAATAAATGGTTGTTTATTGATATTTGGATGAATGGATGCTATATTTTATATTGTGTAAACTGCAAGTTATTAGGCATTTTCATTCCATTCGGGATTGCGGTTTGAAATGATATATAACCGTAAACTTTTATTTTTAAAATTACGGATTGAAATGATAAATATCTGTATCACTTGACCATAGGATAGAAAATTATATCCAGGCACCATGGTCTATATATAAAATATTTTAAAGTGATTTAATATGGGTTTTGGAAAATAAGGGTTTATATATATACTAATTTTGATATTATATAAATATTATTTTATATATGGTTAAATTCTAAAATTTAAGCTATGTATAACTTGATGATGTTTTAAGTTTGATTTACGAATATTTCAAGTTTGAGCTTTATTTAAGTGATATTGAATTTATTAAATAAATATTTCTAAACTAAATAATAGTAAATTGAATTAAGATATATATAAGATTATCAGATTTGGTTTGGAATTTTGGAATATTTAAAGTCTTGAAATATATCAAAATTGAAATGTTTTATTGAAATTAAGGTATTATTGTTTTTAAAGTATTGGTTTTCGAAATTGTTATAACTTTGAAAGTAATATGGTTTGAAAAATGAATTTATTTGAAATGGGATTTATTTAAGAATTATCTGTGAATATATTGATTGGAAACCTATGAAATGGAAAATTTAGAATATGACTTCAAAATGGGGTTTGGGTTTAAGATGATTTAAAAGAATATTTCAAGTTTATATAAATTAAAGAAAGATTTATGATTGAAAATTGGTTTTATTTATATAAGGTATTATTGAATTTTTTTTGGAAATGGAAATGAAATATTATTCAATTGGGTTTTGAAATGGAAATAATACATTGATAATTTGGGTTTGAAATAGTAATTATATTTTGGTTTAAAGTATATACTATTTTGAAGTAAAGGATATGTTTTAAAATGGCAAAAATATTTTGGTTTAATGTATATACTATTTTGAAGTAAAGGATATGGTTTGAAATGGCAATAACATTTTGGTTTTTGAAGTATATACTATTTGAAATAAAGAATATGTTTTGAAAGGGCAATGATTGTAACGACCCGTATTTTTACGGATCGAATGATTGTAACTATTGTTATTAGGTCGTAGTATTGATAAGTCGTCTAGAGTTTAGGTCGACTAGAGCTTAAGTCGTATAGAAGATAAGCTGCGTGTAGCTTAGGTCGTTTGGAAGATAAGTCGTGTGGTGGCTTAGGTCGTGGGATAGGTTAGGTCGGGTATTAGCTAGGTCGAGTGAGCGACTTAAGGGATTGAAGCGACCTAAGGAAGTTGGCGACTTAAGGTAGTGGACGACCTAAGAGTTAGCAACCTACAGGAATTGACCGACTTAAGGAATTGGCGACTTAAGGGTTAACGAGTTAAGTTAGTTAGCGGCTTAAGGATATAGGAGTTAGCGGGTTAACGACCTAAGGGAAGTAGGTCGTTCGAGCGACTTAAGGGAGATAGTTAAGTGGTTGTAGTTAGGTCGTTAGACAACCTAAAGGGGTTAAGTTGTAAGTTGTTAAGTCATCTAAACGACTTAAGGAGTAACGCGCATGTGTGTTAGGTCGCGACTGTTGGTAAGTCGTTAGGTCGCGCATTTGTGTTAAGTCACGTAAGGACTTAAGTCGTAGGGTCTGCTAAGTCGTAAGTCGTAGAACGCGTAAGGACTTATGTTGTTAAGTCGCTAGGTCGTGCGCACGTGCTAGGTCGGAAGGTTTGTTAAGTCGCGCAAGTCATAGGTCGTGGGTCTTCATAAGTCGTAGGTCGTGGGTCTTCATAAGTCGTGAGTCATGGAGTTTTGATGAGTCGTGGACAACTTGAGAAGGCAGACGACTTAGGGATTTCAGCCTATAAATACCCGGTTTTTCTTCACTTTTTGGGATCCGGATTTTGAAGCGACGAAGTGCTGCCATTTTGAAAGCTCGAGTTCAACACTTCTTCACTTTTTTTCTCCACTCTAATCTTGTGCTTCCTTCCATCCAAATCGAAGATCAAGATCGAAGATCCAAGAGCTAAAGTTGAAGATCTACATTCTTCGAAGAAAGATTTCATCGTTTGAAGCGGAATTTTGGCGGATCAAGTTAGATTCTTCGCGGTCCAAATCTGAAGTGTTTTGCTTTTGAGTTGTTTAGGAGATTTGGTGAGTGGTGATTATCTCTCACACGGATCCAAAGGAGTATATCAGATTGATGGCTTGATTTGGTGTTAAAATAGTGATTTCCATGCATTTTCCTAAACCTAAGTATAGATCTATTGTTCATGATGATTTGACATCCATTTTACTACATGTTAATCTATGCAAGTTCATTCATCAAGTTGTAAAGATATTGCTCATGATTCATGCTTGTTAGATTTAGACTCTTTATTTACAATATTGCCATTTTAGTTATAATTGTGTATTTTATCATGTTTGAATGCTTGATTACTTGGATTAATGTTTGACTTGATTGATTGTTGTAAATTAGTTGATTGATGATTTGATTTGGACAAGTTGGTTGAAGATGATTCAAAAGCTAAGGGAAAGGCTCTTGAATTGGGAAAAGCTGCTCGTGGCATATGTGGCGGTTGGTGAAGCTCATTTGGATAGATTTGATGATGATGATGATGAGATGAGGCTTTGCTATGATGAGATGAAGCGAAACATGATGTGAGATAGCCTTGGTTTAGTCCAGACGGGATCATTCCAAGCATGTTGAAGACTCGGTGATATGGTTCGAGTTTGAGGATAATGGTTGGCTCGGGAGGCGCTTGAGCTAGTATGAGAATAGTCGTCGAGGAGGATGACTAGAAGGCTGAGATTTCATCGTTTTTGAAGGTTCTAGCAGGCTCAAAGCAAGAGTACACTGGGCAGATTCGATAGTCCCTAAAGACTATGATTTGTAGTCGAGTACTCTGGGCAGATTCGATAGTCCTAGGCACGGGCTGCGACGACGTGCGGAGTTCTGTCTAGAACCGGGGTTTCCATTAACCCTTGATGGACGGCTGAAAGAATGTGCCGGTCATTCAAATAACGGTGGTATCGAAGCAATGATAACAGTGATAGCCAGAGTCATGGATGTTTGGTTGTATCATCATTCGGTCTCAAGAGCGGTATTTTCTGGGTGCTTATCTGATCTTGGTTTAGGCCTTGGGGGTTTGTACTTGGAAAACATCGCCCTTGACTCGAGTGATAATTGCTTTACTTTAAATGTCTGCTTTGCTATGTTTATTTCTGCTTAGTGTGTCTGGGGGCTATCACTGTAGAAAGAGGTGGAGTGGGAGGGTTGGATTCCTATTCCTTTTACCTTTATGCTCTTTTGGTATGTTGTTAGTTAATTTACTGCTCACTAAGACTGTTGTCTGACTCAAGGTTTTATGTTCAATTCTTATTACCTTGGGATGTTCATCCATTTTGGGATGGGCAGACTAGGTAGAAGGTGTCAGGTGCTGTTCTTAGTGACCAACGAAGCTGATGACGAAGACGAGCTGGAGGCTTGCATATTAGTTTCTTACTATATGTACTGGATGTTCCGCTGCTTGTATAATTCTCTGAGTGATATGTAGTGAGGCTTGATGTATTGACTATTTCAGATGTTTGTATTCAACTATTATGAAGCTTATTTGATGAGATTCTATTTTGTGAAGCTTCACTATATATATATTCTATTGTATTTTTATCCATGCGCTGTGAGTAATACGATAGATTCTGCTATTTTAATTTACCTTGGCAATCGTCCATGGCTGCCTGGCACAGTTTACAGCGCACTATTACCTTGTTTAGTGCAGGAGTCATGGGCGGTCGTCACATTTGGTATTAGAGCTTTGGTTAATCGATTTTACCCAACGCTCGCTGACGTAACTACGTATGAGAGACATAATTGTATTTTGATGGATGATTACTATATATAATATAGTAGCTTAGAAGGATTTGAACCCTTATGCAGTTGTTCTCAAGGTGTATTAATAATTCCTTTTATAGATATTAAGAATGAGTCGAAGAGGGAGACCAGCTGCTAGGGAAGGCTGTGCTACTAAGGGGGCTGCTGATTATGCTGCTATGTTCGAAGCTATGATGACTTCGATCATGAGAAGGATGCCAGCTCCGGGGCCAGTAGTAGATGTTGGAGTTCAAGTTCAAACTCCAAAACCGGTGGATTTTTCTAAGTTGTATAAAGATTATATTGCTCTTGGAGGAAAAGTTTTCTTGGGAACGGAGTCAACTATTGAAGTCCAGAGATGGATAGATGCTTGTAGAAGGATCTTTGGTGACTTGGGAATCGAGGATGCAACGAAAAGAAAGCTCGCATCAATACAACTTCAAGGAAGAGCTTCTGATTGGTGGAACTCTATCACCATTGATACTCCGGAGGAAGAAATTACTTGGGAGCAATTCCAAGCCAGATTTGAAGCTAAGTTCATTTCTACAGCTCGGAAATCTGTTCTGTTCAAGAAGTTTGTGGAGCTCAAGCAAGGTGGAAGATCAGTTCTTGAGTATTTTTCTGAGTTTGAAGCCTTGTCCAAGTATGCCCGGTCGTATATTGAATCTCCTTATCAGAAGAACGAGAAGTTTGTGACAGGCTTGGACAGTTTTCTTGGGAGGCAGTTGGTGGATCATCTGGACGATCCATTTGAGAAGCTTGTAGAGAAGGCTCTCAGGCATGAGAATATGTTTCCTAAAGAAGGATCTGTTGTTGCTATGACCAAGGAAGAGTCTAAACCACAGCAGGCTGGAAACAAGAAGAGGAAGCAGCAGCAGCAAAAGGGTAAGGATGGCCAGAAGAAGCCGAAGGGTGAAGTGACCTGCTACAATTTTCAGCAGAAGGGCCATTTCTCCAGAGAGTGCAAGAATCCAAAGGTGCCGGTGAAGTGCCACAACTGTGACAAGCTGGGGCATATTAGGAAGAATTGTCCAGAACCACGGAAGGACAAGCAGATTGTGCAAGCTTATGCTTTGGGAGCTGTTCCATCATCTTCAAAAGCTCCTACTGCTGAAGAGAAAGGAAAGAGTTTGGTGGTTCAAGGTATTCTTTCCATATGTGGTGTTCCAGTTAGAGTGTTATTCGATACTGGGGCGTCGCATTCTTTTGTTTGTAATGAACTTGTATGCCGGTTGGGTTTAGAATCGAATATTGTTGATAGGCCATTGGTTGTGACTAATCCAGTTGGGGGTTCGTCTTGTTTGTGTATGTTATGCCGTGGTCTGATTGTATTGAGTCATGATTGCTCTTTTGTTTGTGATTGTTTTGTTCTGAACTTTGCGGGGTTCGGAATTATTTTGGGTATGGACTGGCTTAGGAAGTATGCGGCAAAGGTTGATTGTGAAAGGTTGGAGGTGACAGTCGAGAATGTGGAAGGGCGAAAGGTTGTGATATGATGTAAGCATGAGGAAGGCGTCTTCATGAGCTTCATGTATTCGTTTGCTGTTCCACGGGATGAACTGTCATCGGTGCCAATCACTAATGGATTTGAGGATGTCTTTGATGAGGTCAAAGGGTTACCGCCGCATAGAGAGATCGGCTTTCGTATCGATTTAGTTGAAGGAGCCAGACCTGTTGTGATGCCTCTTAGGCGGATGGCGCCTAGGGAACAGCAAGAGTTGAAGGTGCAAGTTGATGATCTTTTGCAGAAAGGATTCTTTCGACGTAGTGTGTCCGAATGGGGTGCACCAGTTGTGTTTGTAACCAAAGTGGATGGATCATTGAGGTTGTGTGTGGATTATCGTGAGCTGAATAAAGTGACTAAGAAGAACAAGTATCCATTGCCGAGAATAGATGACTTGTTCGATCAGCTTCACGAAGCTAAGGTGTTTTCTCAGATGGATTTGGCAACGGGATTTCACCAGTTAAGAGTGGCTAAGGATAGTGTGCCGAAGACTGCTTTCAGGACACCATCCGGTTTCTTTGAGTGGCTGGTAATGCCGTTTGGACTGACCAATGCACCAGCATATTTTGTGGATCTTATGAATAGAGTGTTCAGAGATCAGTTGAACAGGTTTGTACTAGTGTTCGTGGATGATATTTTGATTTATTCCAGAACTGAGGAAGAGCACAAGACGCACTTCCGTATTGTTTTGGAAATCTTACGGAAACATCAGCTGAAGGCTAAGTTTTCGAAGTGTCACTTCTGGAAGAGTGAAGTGAGGTTCTTAGGCCATATTATCTCTGGAAGCGGAATAGCGGTTGATCCCGCCAAGATAGCAGCAATCCAGGATTGGGGTAGACCTAAGAATGCATCTGATGTGAGAAGTTTTCTTGGATTAGCAGGATATTATCGATGATTTATCAAAGACTTTTCCAAGGTAGCTGCACCATTAACAGGATTAACGAAAAAGAATCAAGTATTCAGATGGGATGCTAAGTGTGAGCAAGCTTTCGGAATCCTGAAAGAGCTACTGACAAGTGCTCCTGTTTTGACTATTCCTAGTGGAAATGATGAGATGGTGGTTTACACCGATGCATGTGGTACTGGACTTGGAGCAGTGCTGGTGCAGAAGGGTAAAGTTGTTGCGTATGCAAGTCGACAACTGAAGCCGCATGAAAGGAATTATCCGACTCATGATTTGGAGTTGGCGGCGATTGTATTTGCTCTGAAGATGTGGAGACATTACCTACTGGGAGTTCGATTCAAGTTGTTTACAGATCATAAGTCATTGAAGTATCTTTTCTCCCAAAAGGATTTGAATCTTCGGCAGCAACGATGGCTAGAGTTTTTGGCATCATATGATTTTAGTATAGCCTATACTCCAGGAAAGGGTAACGCAGTGGCAGATGCTTTAAGTCAAAGGCATGCAGGATTGGGAGCCTTGTTTTCAGAATGGAAGAGTCTCGAGTATTTGGCTGGATTTGACTTCAGGCCCAGATGTGAATTGGAACCTGAGATGTTGGCAAACTTATTGATAAGACCGACTCTTGTGGAAAGGATTGGCGAGGGCCAAAAGCGAGATGATAAGCTTGTCAAGGTTATCCATGATTTGGAATCTGGATTGGACTCAGAAAAGGATAAAGGATTCGAGGTCGATCGAGAGGGCTGGCTTCGAAAGCAAGGACGACTAGTTGTTCCCGATATAGATGAATTGAGAGATGAAGTTTTGAAGGAAAGTCATCACTCGAAGCTGACAATTCATCCAGGTGGAAATAAGATGTATCAGGATATGAAGAGAACCTATTACTGGGAAGGTATGAAGAAGGATGTTGGAAATTTTATTTCCAAGTGCATGAACTGCCAGTTGGTCAAAGCCGAGCAAAAGAAGCCTAGTGGATTGCTACAGCCATTAGAAGTTCCTACATGGAAGTGGAAACAAACATCGATGGATTTTATCGATGGGTTACCTAGAACCAGAACGGGAAATGAAGGGATATCAGTCATCGTAGATCGTTTGACTAAGAGTGCAAGATTCATTCCTGTTCGATCAACCAGGACTGCATCAAAGTTGGCTGAGCTGTATGTTAAGTGGATAGTTCGATTTCATGGTATTCCGAAGAGTATAGTGAGCGATCGAGACCCATTGTTCACTAGTGGATTTTGTAAGAGCTTTCAGGAAGTTTTGGAAACCAAGTTGTGTTTGAGTACAGCTTATCATCCCCAAACAGATGGTCAGACCGAGAGAGTCAACCGAGTTTTGGAAGATCTCCTTAGAGCTTGTGTTTTAGATTTCGAAGGATCATGGGAAGATCACCTTCATTTGGTGGAATTTTCGTATAATAACAGTTACCAGTCAAGCATTGGTATGGCACCATATGAGGCATTGTATGGAAGACCGTGTAACTCTCCGACATGTTGGTTAGAAACAGGAGAAAAGTTGATACTTGGGCCAGAAATGATTCGGCAAACTTCGGATTGCATAGAGATCATTCGGCAACGAATGAAGGCAGCCCAAGATCGACAGAAAAGTTATACCGATAAACGTCGTAAAGATTTGGAATTCGACGTAGGTGATATGGTTTTTGTGAAGATTTCTCCACTGAAGAATGTTATTCGATTCGGGAAGAAAGGAAAATTGACTCCGAGATTTGTTGGACCATTCCTGATCATCGAGCGAATTGGAAAGCTCGCCTACAAATTGGAGTTACCAGAAAAGATGTCGGGTGTGCACAATGTTTTTCATGTATCGTATCTACGGAAGTATGTGCACGACTTGAATACGGTGGTTTCTGCTGATAGCTGTGAAGATTTTGAGATTTATCCAGTCAATAAGAGACCTCATAAGCCGCTTCGTGTTGTGGAAACTGACACGAAATAGCTTAGGAGGAAGGTAGTTAGGTTGCTCAAGGTACAATGGAGTGATGATGTTAACGACTGTACATGGGAGGTGGAAGAGAGGATGAAGGCAGCTCATCCTGAACTCTTTGAGGTATGGCCATAAGGTGTCGTGACATCTCATGGCATTGTAACTTGTTCTAATTTTAGAATTCTGCATGCTAGGCTAGAATTGGATGCATGGTTTGTTGATTGCTATGGATGGTAGGCATGCAGAATAGCTTTTGATTGCTCTTGTTTGTTTGGAATTTCGAGGGCGAAATTCCTAAGGGGGAGAGAATGTAACGACCCGTATTTTTACGGATCGAATGATTGTAACTATTGTTATTAGGTCGTAGTATTGATAAGTCGTCTAGAGTTTAGGTCGACTAGAGCTTAAGTCGTATAGAAGATAAGCCGCATGTAGCTTAGGTCGTTTGGAAGATAAGTCGTGTGGTGGCTTAGGTCATGGGATAGGTTAGGTCGGGTATTAGCTAGGTCGGGAGAGCGACTTAAGGGATTGAAGCGACCTAAGGAAGTTGGCGACTTAAGGTAGTGGACGACCTAAGAGTTAGCAACCTACAGGAATTGACCGACTTAAGGAATTGGCGACTTAAGGGTTAACGAGTTAAGTTAGTTAGCGGCTTAAGGATATAGGAGTTAGCGGGTTAACGACCTAAGGGAAGTAGGTCGTTCGAGCGACTTAAGGGAGATAGTTAAGTGGTTGTAGTTAGGTCGTTAGACGACCTAAAGGGGTTAAGTTGTAAGTTGTTAAGTCGTCTAAACGACTTAAGGAGTAATGCGCATGTGTGTTAGTTCACGACTGTTGGTAAGTCGTTAGGTCGCGCATTTGTGTTAAGTCGCGTAAGGACTTAAGTCGTAGGGTCTGCTAAGTCATAAGTCGTAGAACGCGTAAGGACTTATGTTGTTAAGTCGCTAGGTCGTGCGCACGTGCTAGGTCGGAAGGTTTGTTAAGTCGCACAAGTCATAGGTCGTGGGTCTTCATAAGTCGTAGGTCGTGGGTCTTCATAAGTCGTGTGTCGTGGAGTTTTGATGAGTCATGGACGACTTAAGAAGGCGGATGACTTAGGGATTTCAGCCTATAAATACCCGGTTTTTCTTCACTTTTTGGGATCCGGATTTTGAAGCGACGAAGTGCTGCCATTTTGAGAGCTTGAGTTCAACACTTCTTCACTTCTTTTCTCCACTCTAATCTTGTGCTTCCTTCCATCCAAATCGAAGATCAAGATCGAAGATCCAAGAGCTAAAGTTGAAGATCTACATTCTTCGAAGAAAGATTTCATCGTTTGAAGCGGAATTTTGGCGGATCAAGTTAGATTCTTCGCTGTCCAGATCTAAAGTGTGTTGCTTTTGAGTTGTTTAGGAGATTTGGTGAGTGGTGATTATCTCTTACACGGATCCAAAGGAGTATATCAGATTGATGGATTGATTTGGTGTTAAAATAGTGATTTCCATGCATTTTCCTAAACCTAAGTATAGATCTATTGTTCATGATGATTTGACATCCATTTTACTACATGTTAATCTATGCAAGTTCATTCATCAAGTTGTAAAGATATTGCTCATGATTCATGCTTGTTAGATTTGGACTCTTTATTTACAATATTGCCATTTTAGTTATAATTGTGTATTTTATCATGTTTGAATGCTTGATTACTTGGATTAATGTTTGACTTGATTGATTGTTGTAAATTAGTTGATTGATGATTTGATTTAGACAAGTTGGTTGAAGATGATTCAAAAGCTAAGGGAAAGGCTCTTGAATTGGGAAAAGCTGCTCGTGGCATATGTGGCGGTTGGTGAAGCTCATATGGATAGATTTGATGATGATGATGAGATGAGGCTTTGCTATGGTGAGATGAAGCGAAGCATGATGTGAGATAGCCTTTGTTTAGTCTAGACGGGATCATTCCAAGCATGTTGAAGACTCGGTGATATGGTTCGAGTTTGAGGATAATGGTTGGCTCGGGAGGCGCTTGAGCTAGTATGAGAATAGTCGTCGAGGAGGATGACTAGAAGGCTGAGATTTCATCGTTGTTGAAGGTTCTAGCAGGCTCAAAGCAAGAGTACGATGGGCAGATTCGATAGTCCCTAAAGACTATGATTTGTAGTCGAGTACTCTGGGCAGATTCGATAGTCCTAGGCACGGGCTGCGACGACGTGCGGAGTTCTGTCTAGAACCGGGGTTTCCATTAGCCCTTGACGGATGGCTGAAAGAATGTGCCGGTCATTCAATTAATGGTGGTATCGAAGCAATGATAACAGTGATAGCCAGAGTCATGGATGTTTGGTTGTATCGTCATTCGGTCTCAAGAGCGGTATTTTCTGGGTGCTTATCTGATCTTGGTTTAAGCCTTGGGGGTTTGTACTTGGAAAACATCGCCCTTGACTCGAGTGATAATTGCTTTACTTTAAATGTCTGCTTTGCTATGTTTATTTCTGCTTAGTGTGTCTGGGGGCTATCACTGCAGAAAGAGGTGGAGTGGGAGGGTTGGATTCCTTTTCCTTTTACCTTTATGCTCTTTTGGTATGTTGTTAGTTAATTTACTGCTCACTAAGACTGTTGTCTGACTCAAGGTTTTATGTTCAATTCTTATTACCTTGGGATGTTCATCCATTTTGGGATGGGCAGACTAGGTAGAAGGTGTCAGGTGCTGTTCTTAATGACCAACGAAGCTGATGACGAAGACGAGCTGGAGGCTTGCGTATTAGTTTCTTACTATATGTACTGGATGTTCCGCTGCTTGTATAATTCTCTGAGTGATATGTAGTGAGGCTTGATGTATTGACTATTTCAGATGTTTGTATTCAACTATTATGAAGCTTATTTGATGAGATTCTATTTTGTGAAGCTTCACTATATATATATATATTCTATTGTATTTTTATCCATGCGCTGTGAGTAATACGATAGATTCTGCTGTTTTAATTTACCTTGGCAATCGTCCATGGCTGCCTGGCACACTTTACAGCGCACTATTACCTTGTTTAGTGCAGGAGTCATGGGGGTCGTCACAATGATTGTGTTTTTAAAAGTATATATTTTTTTAAATGACCACGGTGTTATAATAACATTTGGTTGTTAAAGAGACCGGTATCGGATATGGACATACTCTCTGTCGATACCGAAAACCACTTTGACAACTGTGTACGTGGTGGAGTTTCCAGAATGAAGTAGGATGGTGGCGACGATCCTAAGGTATATACGTGGACCCAACTCCCGTGAGTTGGCATAAGGTGGCTAAAACAGGAGCGATCGACGGGCCAAGGAGGTAGCACCTCTAATCGAACACACTTCTTTGATATCATTCTATTACTTGTGATTGATTTGGTGGCCACCCTTGATTTGGGAGTGTTGTTCGAGGTGGGCGGTAGTGGCTGCTATGCGTCACCACAAGTCCAGATGCGTAATCGGTATATCTACCCTAGCATTGCCTTGTGTGCCGTGTCACCTACCATATCGAGCTTTACTACGAGTTTCTATTTGTGTCATACCTATGGAGTATCTTCTCGTAGCCTCTCGGGGTATGCAGGTATTGTATAGACTATTGGCATTATTTGTGTTAAGGGCTATATGGGTAACCTCTTAACGCTATTTAAAAGTATGTTTATTTTATATTAGACATTATTATAATAGCGAATATTACTACATAGTAGATAGTTTAACGGATCCTTAAGAGATGTGAATCCCGAACATTTCTTAAGTTGTTGCACTCACGTTAGACACTGGATAGGAGATGTCAAAACCCGTAAACATCTCTGACGCCGTTTACACTCATATTTATTTCATTGATTTAACTTACATAAGATCTTTTAGTTCTAACTCGAGTGTTTTGTCTTTTCAATTCGCTCGGGTCAGCCTGAGCATTTCAGGATTTGAAGGCCCTATTTCTGGAGGACGAAGATGAAGATTTTATTACTACTATTTATTATATTACACTACACCATTGTATTCCGCTGCATTTATTATCATTCTCTGGTATGTGTAACTCTGATATGTATTGTATAAGTATAATCAAATGTTTTGTAAAACAGCTTCATGAACTGTTATTTGATTAATATATTTTATCGTTCCGCTGCAAGATTCTATTTTGTTTCTTTTATTTCTCCACTTTTTCTTATTTACCCCATAACAATCCGCCCTTCTGTATGGTTTAAGTTGGCATGTGTGTCTGCTTAAGCGTACAAAAAAGGTGGTCCGTTACATCTGGTATCAGAGCTTTGGTTTAGCGATAAACCTTAGCCTTGTGGGGTTTGACTCTTTACTAATAGGGTAGTAATTGTAACGACCCGTATTTTTACGGATCGAAAGATCGTAAAACAGTTGTCATTAGGTCGTAGTGTTGTTAAGTCGACTAGAGCTTAAGTCGTGTTGTAGCTTAGGTCGTCTGGGAGTTGGGTCATGAGGTAGGTTAGGTCGGGTGAACGACTTAAGGATTGGAGCGACCTAAGGAAAGACAGCGACCTAAGTTAGTGAGCGACCTATGGAAGTTAGTAGTAGAAGTGAACGACTTAGGAGTTAACGGCTTATGTAGTAAGCGACTTAAGAAGGGTAGCGACTTATGTATTAGCGGCAACGACCTAGTAGTTAGCGGCTTAAGGATTGGAGCGACCTAAGGAACTAAGCGGGTTAACGACCTAGGGAGTTTAGGTCGTTTGAGCGACTTATAGAGTTGTGGTAGTTAGGTCGTGAGCGACCTAAGTTGAGTCGTTGAGTTGTTAGGTCATTGAGTCGTCCAAATGACTTAGGTAGGAATGCGGCAGTGGTTAAGTCGTTAGGTCGCGACTTGTGATAAGTCTTTAGGTCGCGACTTGTGATAAGTCGTTAGGTCGCGCATATGGGTTAAGTCGCGCAAGCTTTAGGTCGTAGGTCGGGGGCTCTGTTAGGTCGTAGGTCGGGGTTTTTAGGTCGGCAACTGTTAGGTCGGGGTTTTTAGGTCGTGAACGACTTAAGGGGGCGGACGACCTAAGAATTTCCAACCTATAAATACACTGTTCTGCTTCACTTTTTGGGATCCAGATTTTTGAAGCGACGAAGTCCTGCCATTTTGAGAGCTCGAGAACTACACTTCTTCACTTCTTATCTCTTCTATAATCTTGTACTTCCTTCCATCCAAATCGAAGATCCAAGAGCTTTGATTGAAGATCTTCAACCATCGAAGAGAGATTTCATCGGTTGAAGCGGAATTTTGGAGAATCGAGCTAGATCCTTCGCTGTCCAGATCTGAAGTGTGTTGCCTTTTTAGGTGTTTAGGTGATTTGGTGAGTGGTGATTATCTCTCACACGGACCCAAAGGAGTATATTGGATCGATGGCTTGATTATGTGTTAAAGATAGTGATTTTCATGCATTTTCATAAACTTAAGTATAGATCCATTGTTCATGATGATTTGACATCCATTTTACTACATGTTAACCTATGCAAGTTCATTCATCAAGTTGTAGAGATATTGCTCATGATTCATGCTTGTTAGATTTGGACTCTTTATTTACAAGATTGCCATTATTTTTATAATTGTTTTATTAGATCATGTTTGAATGCTTGATTACGTGGATTAATAATTGATTTGATTTATTGTTATAAATTAGTTGATTAGTTGTTGGATTTAGACAAGATGGTCGAAGATGATTCAAAAGCTAAGGGAAAGGCTCTTGAATTGGGAAAAGCTGCTTGTGGCATATGTGGCGGTTGATGAAGCTCATATGGATAGATTTGATGATGATATTGAGATGAGGCTTTGCTATGATAAGATGAAGCAAGGCATGATGTGAGATAGCCTTGGTTTAGTCCAGACGGGATCATTCCAAGCATGTTGATGACTCGGTGAAAGGGTTCGAGTTTGAGGATAATGGTTGGCTCGAGAGGCGCTTGAGCTAGTATGAGAATAGTTGTCGAGGAGGATGACTAGGAGGCTAAGATTTCACCGTTGTTGAAGGTTCTAGCAGGCTCAAAGCAAGAGTACGCTGGGCAGATTCGATAGTCCCAAAAGACTACAGTCGATGGTCGAGTACTCTGGGCAGATTCGATAGTCCTAGGCACGGGCTGCGACGACGTGCGGAGTTATGTCTAGAACCGGGGTTACCATTAGCCCTTGATGGACGGCTGAAAGAATGTACCGGTCATTCAATTAACGGTGGTATCGAAGCAATGATAATAGTGATAGCCAGAGTCATGGATGTTTGGTTGTATCGTCATTCGGTCTCGAGAGCAATATTCTCCGGGTGCTTATCTGATCTTGGTTTAGGCCTTGGGGGTTTGTACTTGGAAAACATTGACCTTGACTCGAGTGATAATTATTTTACTTTAAATGATTGCTTTACTATGTTTACTTCTGCTTAGTGAGTCTGGGGACTATCACTGTAGAAAGAGGTGGAGTGGGAGGGTTGGATTCCTATTCCTTTTACCTTTATGCTCTTTTGGTATGTTGTTAGTTAATTTACCGCTCACTAAGACTGTTGTCTGACTCAAGGTTTTATGTCCAACTCTTATTACCTTGGGTTGTTCATCCATTTTGGGATGGGCAGACTAGGTAGCAGGTGACAGGTGCTGTTCTTAGTTTCCAACGATGCTGATGACGAAGACGAGCTGGAGGCTTGCATATTATTTTCTTACTATATGTACTTGAGGTTCCGCTGCTTGTATAATTCTCTAAGTGATATGTAGTGAGGCTTGATGTATTGACTATTCAGATGTTTGTATTCAACTATTATGAAGCTTAATTGATGAAATTCTATTTTGTGAAGCTTCACTATATAAATTCTCTATTGTATTTTTATCCTTGCGCTGTGAGTAATACGATAGATTCTGCTGTTTTAACTTACCTTGGTGATCGTCCATGGCTGCCTAGCACACTTTACAGCGCACTATTTTTATGTTTAGTGCAGGCATCATGGGCGGTCGTCACATTTGGTATCGGAGCCTTGGTTAATCGATTTTACCCAACGCTCGCTGATGTAACTACGTATGAGAGACGTAATTGTATTTTGATGGATGATTACTATATATAATATAGTAGCTTAGAAGGATTTGAACCCCTTATGCAGTTGTTCTCAAGGTGTATTAATCATTTCTTTTATAGATCTTAAGGATGAGTCGAAGAGGGAGACTAGCTGCTAGGGAAGGCCGTGCTACTAAGGGGGCTGCTGATTATGCTACTATGTTCGAGGCTATGATGACTTAGATCATGAGAAGGATGCTAGCTCCGGGGCCAGCAGTTGATGTTGGAGTTCAAGTTCAAACTCCAAAACCGGTGGATATTGCTAAGCTGTGTAAAGATTATGCTGCTCTTGGAGGAAAGGTTTTTTTTGGAACAGAGTCAACCATTGAAGTCCAGAGGTGGATAGATGCTTGTAGGAGGATCTTTGGTGACTTGGGAATCGAGGATGCAACCAAAAGGAAGCTCGCATCAAGACAACTTCAAGGAAGAGCTTCTGATTGGTGGAACTCTATCACCATTGATACTCCGAAGGAAGAAATCACTTGGGAGCAATTCCAAGCCAGATTTGAAACTAAGTTCATTTCTACAGCTCAGAAATCTGTTCTGTTTAAGAAGTTTGTAGAGCTCAAGCAAGATGGAAGACCAGTTCTTGAGTATGTCTCTAAGTTTGAAGCTTTGTCCAAGTATGCCCGGTCGTATATTGAATCTCCTTATCAGAAGAACGAGAAGTTTGTGACAGGCTTGGACAGTTATCTTGGGAGACCGTTGGTGGATCATTTGGGCGATCCATTTGAGAAGCTGGTGGAGAAGGCTCTCAGGCACGAGAATCTGTTTCCTAAAGAAGGATCTGTTGTTATTGTGACCAAGGAGGAGTCTAAACCACAACAGGGTGGAAACAAGAAGAGGAAGCAGCAGCAACAAAAGGGTAAGGATGGCCAAAAGAAGCCGAAGGGCAAAGTGACCTGTTATAATTGTCAGCAGAAGGGCCATTTCTCCAGAGAGTGCAAGAATCCAAAGGTGCCGGTAAAGTGCCACAACTGTGACAAGTCGGGGCATATTAAGAAGAATTGTCCAGAACCGCGGAAGGACAAGCAGATTGTGCAAGCTTATGCTTTGGGGGCTGTTCCATCATCTTCAAAAGCTCCTATCGCTGAAGAGAAAGGAAAGAGTGTGGTGGTTCAAGGTACTCTTTCCATATGTGGTGTTCCAGTTAGAGTGTTATTCGATATTGGGGCATCGCATTCTTTTGGTTGTAATGAACTTGTATGCCGCTTGGGTTTAAAACCGTATAATTTTGATAGGCCATTGGTTGTGACTAATCCAGTAGGGGGTTCTTCATGTCTGTGTATGTTATGTCGTGGTTTGGTTGTATCGAGTCATGATTGCTCTTTTGTTTGTGATTGTTTTGTTTTGAACTTTGCGGGGTTCGGAATTATTTTGGGTATGGACTGGCTTAGGGAGTATGCGACAAAGGTTGATTGTGAAAGGTTGGAGGTGACAGTCGAGAATGTGGAAGGGCGAAAGGTTGTGATACGATGTATGCATGAGAAAGGCATCTTCATGAGCTTCATGTATTCGCTGGTTGTTCCACGGGATGGACTGTCATCGGTGCCAATCACTAATGGATTTGAGGATGTCTTTGATGAGGTCAAAGGGTTACCACCGCATAGAGAGATTGAGTTTCGTATCGATCTTGTTGAAGGAGCCAGACCTGTTGTGATGCCTCTTAGGCGGATGGCGCCTAGGGAACAGCAAGAGTTGAGGGTGCAAGTTGATGATCTTTTACAGAAAGGATTCATTCGGCGTAGTGTGTCCGAATGGGGTGCACAAGTTGTGTTCGCAACCCAAGCGGATGGATCATTGAGGTTATGTGTGGATTATCGTGAGCTGAATAAAGTCACTAAGAAGAACAAGTATCCATTGCCGAGAATAGATGACTTGTTTGATCAGCTTCACGAAGCTAAGGTGTTTTCTCAGATGGATTTGGCAACGGGATTTCACCAGTTAAGAGTGGCTAAGGATAGTGTGCCGAAGGCTGCTTTCAGGACATCATCCGGTTTCTTTGAGTGGCTGGTAATGCCGTTTGGATTGACCAATGCACCAGCATATTTTGTGGATCTTATGAATAGAGTGTTCAGAGATCAGTTGAACAAGTTCGTACTAGTGTTCGTGGATGATATTTTGATTTATTCCAGAACTGAAGAAGAGCACAAGACGCACTTGTGTATTGTTTTGGAAATTTTGCGGAAACATCAGCTGAAGGCTAAGTTTTCGAAGTGTCACTTTGGAAGAGCGAAGTGAGGTTCTTAGGCCATATTATCTCTGGAAGCGGAATAGCGGTTGATCCCGCCAAGATAGCAGCAATCCAGGATTGGATTAGACCTAAGAATCCATCTGATGTGAGAAGTTTTCTTGGATTAGCAGGATACTATCGTCGATTTATCAAAGACTTTTCCGAGGTGGCTACACCATTAACAGGATTGACGAAAAAGAATCAAGTATTCAGATGGGATGCTAAGTGTGAGCAAGCTTTCGGAATCCTGAAAGAGTGACTGACAAGTGCTCCTGTTTTGACAATTCCAAGTGGAAATGATGAGATGGTGGTTTACACCGATGCATGTGGTACTGGACTTGGAGCAGTGCTGATGCAGAAGGGTAGAGTTGTTGCGTATGCAAGTCGACAACTGAAGCCGAATGAAAGGAATTATCCGACTCATGATTTGGAGTTGGCAGCGATTGTATTTGCTCTGAAGATGTGGAGACATTACCTATTGGGAGTTCGATTCGAGATGTTTACATATCATAAGTCGTTGAAGTATCTTTTCTCCCAAAAGGATTTGAATCTTCGGCAGCAACGATGGCTAGAGTTTTTGGCTTCATATGATTTTAGTATAGCCTGTACTCCGGGAAAGGGTAACGCAGTGGCAGATGCGTTAAGTCGAAGACATGCAGAATTGGGAGCCATGTTTTCAGAATGGAAGAGTCTCGAGTATTTAGCTGAATTTGACTTCAGGCCCAGATGTGAATTGGAACCTGAGATGTTGGCAAACTTATCGATAAGACCGACTCTTGTGGAAAGAATTGGCGAGAGCCAAAAGCGAGACGATAAGCTTATCAGGATTATCCGTGATTTGGAATATGGATTGGACCCAGAAAAGGATAAAGGATTCAAGGTCGATCGAGAGGGTTGGCTTCGGAAGCAAGGACGACTAGTTGTTCCCGATATAGATGAATTGAGAAATGAAGTTTTGAAGGAAAGTCATCACTCGAAGCTGACAATTCATCCAGGTGGAAATAAGATGTATCGGGATATGAAGAGAACCTTTTACTGGGAAGGTATGTAGAAGGATGATGGAAATTTTATTTCCAAGTGCATGAACTGCCAGTTGGTAAAAGCCGAGCAGAAGAATCCCAGTGGATTGCTTCAGCCATTAGAAGTTCCTACATAGAAGTGGGAGCAAATATCGATGGATTTTATCGATGGGTTACCTAGAACAAGAACGGGAAATGAAGGGATTTGGGTCATCATAGATCGTTTGACTAAGAGTGCAAGATTCATTCCTGTTCGATCAACCAGGACTGCATCAAAGTTGGCTGAGCTGTATGTTAAGTGGATAGTTCGATTCCATGGTATTCCGAAGAGTATAGTGAGCGATCGAGACCCATTGTTCACTAGTGGATTTTGGAAGAGCTTTCAGGAAGTTTTGGGAACCGAGTTGTGTTTGAGTACAGCTTATCATCCCCAAACAGATGGTCAGACCGAGAGTGTCAACCGAGTTTTGGAAGATCTCCTTAGAGCTTGTGTTTTAGATTTCGGAGGATCATGGGAAGATCAAGGAGTTGCTGATGGCACCTGTTACGGATTGCATGAAGGGTAAACAGTTTGCATGGACAGAGGAAGCAGGGAATGCTTTTGGGAAGATCAAGGAGTTGCTGACATCTGCACCAATTCTTGTATTACCTGATTTTCAGTTGTTGTTTGAACTACATACTGATGCATCCAAGGTTGGGATTGGAGGAGTGTTGAGTCAGAAGGGACGTCCAATTGCATATTTCAGTGAGAAGTTGTCAGGAGCAAAGATGAGATACAGTACATATGATGTAGAATTCTATGCTGTTGTGCAATCTATTAAACACTGGAGACATTATCTATTTCAAAAGGAGTTTGTTCTGTATACTGATCATGAAGCATTGAAGCATTTACAAGGACAAGACAAGATTTCAGCGAGACATGCATCGTGGATTGCATATCTGCAACAATTTACTTTTGTTGTGAAGCACAAATCGGGAGTGACGAATCGTGTGGCTGATGCGTTGAGTAGAAGAAATCACTTGTTAACTACATTGAAGGTTGAAGTGACGGGGTTTGAAATATTGCCAGAATTATTTACCGATGATCCTTACTTTGCAAAGTTTGTTGATAAAGTCAAGGAGGGAGAGACGGATGACTGTAACGGCCCGGGTTTTTCATACACGAAAAACCGGACCATTTGTGCTAAAAGAAGAAGAGGTAGAAGAAGAAAATAAAAGAAAAACAACATCAGAATCTAACCATCGCAGCGGAATAAAATATAATATATCAACAGATCTTTACACAAATCAAAACTATATCTGTTTATACAATACATCAGAATACATCATCAGAGTACATCAACATCCATAACATACAACTGAATACACAGCGGAAAAATAATAGCAAGTACGGGAGTACGTATCGTCATCCAGCTCATCTCTTGAGCTCCACAGCATCATATCCTGAACCTGTTTATCTCGGTCTGACCCGAGCATCATATAAAACAATACCCGAGTCAGTCTGGAAAACCAGCGTGAGAAAATCACACTCAAATTGATTATTAAAGTTTCAAAATCTTTTGAAAACAAAAGCATCTCGTAAGACCACGCCACAAATAAACATGTCGGGTTTTTACCTTACGATAGCTAAAACACTTTATATCAAAATCCTCTGATATTATAATAGTGTCTACAGAAAGTAAAATAGAATCTAGCTGAAATGCTTGCATCTCACATTTCAACAATAGTTGGGCACAATCAAAACCGTACAGGCACGTAGGGAGAATGGATTTCCAACGAATTACTAGGCACTGGGGTACCACCTGTCACAGTACGTGGCCTAGATCACAGTACCGAGGAGTACGCCCGCTCCCCTGCAACACAAGACCGGAACCATCCCTTACTGGATAATTCCGAATAAAATCACCCCACGGTTGGGATCAGCAACCGCACCACTAAGCCGAAATAAAAAGGGACATCTAGACAGGGATGACCTTACCCTCCAGTGGGAGCTACCCACGAAGCCTTGCTGCATAACCCCTGATTTTCAGTCATTCCCGGTTGATGAGGCTTGAGGCTAAACGATACCTTTACAGCACATATCCCTTAGAATGCCCATCGCCCACCTGACGATGTCACAAAAGCATTCGTCCATACAAGTCCGTCCCGGGTCCGAACGGAACCGAAGGCACTATTCCTACTACATCCATTTTGGAAATATCCTCAGGATTAGTAGCGACTAGCCCTTGCACTTCACTGCTCCATCTTCGACTCTGAACACATTACACGAAACGTACAAACCGAATCGAAGTGGTATTCGAGTCTCCAGACCTAGAATCCCGGTATACGGAAACCCGATCCCGGTCTCTTCGAAACGATCAGCGCATTGGCCAATATTGATAGTCGGTTCTTTAACTATCAATTAACATTCACAATCATCCATCAAACAATAAAAAATTTCCCAATTATTTATTAATCTCAAATATCTTCGCAAGATATATTTCCAAATTTTCAAAACTCATTTGAAATAATTTCAAAAAGTTTTCGCTTACGGAATACATTTCCCAAATGTTTATTTCCTCTGAAACACCAAGTACAAAATACTTTTAGATTTAAAAATAATTTAAAACACTTTATTATAAAATATACTTTAAAACATTTAAATTTAAAACTATTTTAATACTTTATTCAAAAATTTATACTTTAAGAATATTCAAAATGAAGCTACGTAATAAAATATAAAACTAGATTTTTATCATTTAAAACATAATACCAAACCATCTTTAAACAATTACTATTAAAATAAATTTGAAAGATACTCGCTTTAAAGTTTAACATTTATAAATAATAGATTTTCCAAAAACATATTTTAAATCAACTTTAAACCTCTAGCTTATACTTAGAAGTTTATTTTGAAAACATACTTGGCTATTCAGGGAGATACACTTTTCTTTCACATTCTTCAAAATAAATCACTATTTATTTTTAAACCAATTCATATCCCTTTATAAATTCCCACCTTGAATTTATTTTTTTAAATATCCACTGATATTTTATTTTACTTTATAAACCCAGTTTATAAATTCCAAAATCTCACTTCTCTTTTAAAAATCCCGTTTTAACGCTTAAATCAAATCCCACATTGATTTCCGATTTACTTTACTTTGAAATAAATTCCTTGCTCATTTCATTTATTTCAAAATACTTTTAACTTAAGATTTATTTCTTTCCAAAAATCCAATTCAATACATTTTGATAATTTCTTTTTCTGAAATATTCAATCCAACCATATTATTCAATATTTCAATTACCAATAAAATCATCACAGGATATCAATATTCATAACACAGAATATAAAACAGTCTAGAAAATTTTGAGGAATCCAGTTGGATCCCTCCAACCTGTTTTCCTGCATCCATAAACGTTAGCACAATACCAATTCCACTTCGAGGTGGAATATCGCGGTATATGGGTTTTATATAAAATCATCCGCTATTATGCGGCGCATAGGGTCTCATCCGCTATATATTGCGGGAACATCAACTCCAATATATACATATGCCAATATATATATATTGGTATATACTACTATATATACCATATCAATCCAATCAATCATTCAACCAGACATTCAAATTTAACCAATTAAATTAAATTATAATTTAACTGAGTGAGATTAACTCACCTTTTCCCCTTTTTTGCAATTCAACCCAAACCAGTAGTTTTCTCCACGATGTCCGACCTTGAATACATATTATATGATTTCATTAATATTCGATCAATTTGGCCAAATCAATTTCTACCTAAAAATTTCATTTTACTTAATAAGGAAATTTTCAAACTAATTTTCTTTACAAATACAATTTAAGTTTTCAAAATAATTAAATAGATTAACTTACAAATAAATCACCTTCATAATTTATTTTACAATAACTTGTGGATTAAAATATCTATGTATATATTTATCTATTTCATTTAACACTACCTTCTAAATCATATCTATATATAAACTATTTTCTGTTTTACAATTTATATATATATATTCATATAAATCTTTAATAAAGATAAATAAATTGTTTTCTATCCTACTGCAGCATATTTATCTGTTGATCTGGATGTATACATTTTTTTTTTAAGTAAAACAGTTTAACATATTCAAATAGAACAGAAATTACCTGCTACTCAAACTAAGGTCTAGATCGAGCATAGCTACTCCTTGCCCAAAACTCAACTCCAAAGACCTCACAACGATCGACATCAGCTTCACGAATCCCAGGCAATCGCCTACTGCCCTAGTCCACGCGTTCGCGAGCCTCCATCGACCTGAGAACGAACCCACTCGCCTCGCACATCGCCATCACGCAAAGGCCCAAAGCAGTTTCAAGCTTCGCTTCCCCTCCACGGCTTCGTGCCATCACTTCGTCATCCCAGTCAAGCCGAGAAGCCAGATCGAGCTACAACCCTAATCAAGAATCCCTCGACCAGATTCACTGGCTCAAATTCGAACTTCGAACTCCTTCCCTGAATCGCGACCTGCCATCGTCGCAGCTCCAAGTCGTACAACCCTAGACCTCGCGAACCCTAGCTCCGCCTGCTCCACTCGCGAGCGACCTCGTCTTTGCCGCGAGGTCGATGATTCTCGCAACCCTCAGATCGAACGCGAGTTCGATATGGCGTTGATGTCGCGCCTTCCCAGATTCAAAAGCTGATCGCCCAAAATTTCGAGCGTCAAAAGAAGGTGAGGAGATGGACGCGATTTTGAACTGAAGGCGGCCATTAGAGATTTTCTTTTATTCGATTTGTAAACAATTTTGAATTAAAGGGGATAAGGGAAAGGATATGCGGTTATAAACTGGGATGGAATGGCGTGTTTAAAACGTTACACGTGTTGAGTTGTTTACTTTTAAGGGGGACGCGTGTTCTACCAGTTGAACACGTATTTAAATTAATATACGTATCTACATCTAATTACTTAGGCAAGAAGAGAACGGTGCCAGGAAGGACACATGCTCTGAATTTCTATACGTTTATATACCGTATGCTTACACAACAACTCCAAACGCTCCGAAATTTAAAATCCAATAATAATACAATATTACGGATCCAATGGAACTGGTTTCGTCGCATTCCGAGACTGTGCCTCGGACGGCTATTTTTAAATTCAATTTCAACGATATATTTTTAAAACTGAACAAAACTCTTTAAAATTCCATTTTAAAAGTTCTATCATCTTCAGTATTAACAATATAAATTTTCTGAACCTTTGAACTATTTTTTTTACAGACTTAAAATCAAGATTCAATATTTTACCCAATCCCGATAATTAAATTCAATAATTAATTATCCAAATAAATATTGTATAATTGAAATTAAAGTTAAAATTTAACCTTCGAATATTTAAAATAAATTAAATATTCAAATTTCAAATATACAAAAATTCCGAGTCGTCACATTCCTCCCCCCTTAAAAGAATTTCGTCCCCGAAATTACCGGTTAGGAAGAATGATTCAAATTCCCGTTAACTATTTTCCAAATTCAAACAGTTTTAACAATACCCAAACAATCTTTTATTAATGATACACTAATCATCTTTTAACTTCCCAAACTTATTCATAAGTTCAACCCATATCACCTACTTATCAATTCAAATTTTAATTTGAATTCAAATTTTAAACCTTCAAAATTTTCTCAAAAATTTTCTAACTCTCTAAATTTCCGAAAAATTTCGCCAGCGTCTCCTTTGCGCGGCTAGCTCGGTACTACTACAAAATGGCTCTACGGCCTCCCAATCTCAAAAAGAAAACAAAAAGCCAAGTGGCTGGATCCAAAAACCCAATCAAATTTCATACAGAAATTTAAATACATACCTTTGCCGAGCCAATTCAAATTTATATTCTGAAATCAAAAATCCCAAATTCCCAATTTGCTTTTAAAACACCTGTATATCCTGCTTAGCAATAATATCCCATTACAGAATCCAAATCATTTTATTCATTTCTATTCACTTTGCCTTCACAATTCCATTTGAATTAAATTTCTTCAATTTATAAATTATTTCAAATCTAAATACTTTTTCCCAATTTTCCAGTCAGATTTTCTTTTTCAATTTTACTTGAATTCAATTTGTCTGCAAGTTCTGAATATTGAATTTTATTCACCTTACTTTACATACAAATTTTAAATCAGATTTCCACATTCAGTTTCAATTCTATTTGCTTACCAATTTTAAATCATTTGTCGTTAGTGAAAATTTTCAAAATTTCAAAAAAATTTCTAACTTCCAAAATTTCCAGAAAATTTTGGCAGAGTCTCCTTTGTACGGAGGGACTTCTGCGATATCGCAGGATGCACAAATATATATATATACATCGGCCTCAAGCCGGAAATCACAATATATATCAATATATGCAGTTCATATCTCCTATTTTGAATTTTTGCGTAAGCGTACCTTCTTTTAGTATTTTTAAGCAAGCAGCTATTTATTTTAGAAATTTGCGCGATCAAAACCAGCCAAACGGCTTCCCTGAACCTGTACTAACTCAATTTAAACAACTCAATTTAAACAGGTAAGTGACAAATATACAAAGTTTGTTATCATTTCAATTAATTTCAATAGCTAAATACATGCATTTCACTTATATTTTACTATTCACTTAAAACTACTTAAAGGTTACTATTTAAAACTGCTTTTAAATATTTATACAATAAGTTGTTCTCAGACAGATCTTATGCTGCTATTTAGTTAAAGCTGATATTTCAAAAACATCATAGCTTACCAAAATCTTTGTACCAAATCTCAAAATTCATTTTAGATTCACAGCTATTTTGATAGATGTTCCTATATAACACATAATCAAGTTGGCTTGAACAAATCATTGTCATATTTTTCATATTAACCACCATATAAGATTAGATACATGCAATAATGAGGACAAGACTGTTCAATAAATTTCAAAGACATTCCAAAGTTCACCTCAACTTCTTATGTTCATGCTATTTGGTTTTATTTATTAATCAGAAGTATGGACATGATAAAGTAAATAGTTGAACTTAAGGTGAAAAGGAAATTCAAAGAGAAACAGATGTGGATATGATAATCTGATGTAACCTAATTTTGACATGAGGCTACTTTTCCAGGCAGGCAAGATGGATATTTATGAATAAGAAGTTGCATCACTTTCTTCATTGTTGTGAAAAGAAGGGAAAGGACTACAGGGTCCATGGATTGTGATAATTCAAAGACTAGTTAGTAGTTACTATAGCCTTGAAGTAAAAAAAAATATGCAGTACCCAGATGCACTATTTCCATTAGTCATCATATATTAAAAGCTTTGAAGTATATGATTGTTAAAACCCAATGTATACGGGTCACTGAATCATATGGTACTGACAGTTTTAAAGGTTATAAGTTAAGAGGTTTTACACTATAAAAATACTACTATACAACTTTTTTTTTTTCTTCTTATTCCTATAGTTTGATTTAGCAGTGGAAATAGGATTAAGGAAAATACTTCACATACTAACCACATATAACAACACCTTATGTTTTTACAGTCAAGCTAAATTTCTTTTGGCTAATATTCTAATCAACTTTCATAATGGTAACGACTACAACCCAAATCAATATTTGATTTCTATCTTTCAAAATCACTTCATTATTTTACTCGAGTTAAATCTAATTTATAATCCAAGTTATGATTTTATAACTTATCTCATTAGAATTTCCAATTCCATTCTGAATTTAATTTTCTTTAATTTTTTTTTTCTATTTATTTCCAAATCAATTTAAATATTGAATTCCATTTAACTTCAATTCATATTTAATTCACTTAAAATTTCAAGTTGAATTTCTATTAATAACTCAAGCTTCACTTTCCAATTTATCATTTATTCACAATCCAAATTTTAATTAACCAATTCGAGTTTCATTTCCATATTCCATTAATTTATCAAGAAGTTTATTTTAGTTTTACTAAATCTTTGATTTTCTTTCAACACCCACTTTAATTATCTTACAGAAGTTCAATCTACTTAATAAATCAAATTTTGGACTTTTATCCATTTCTCAAAATACAAAACAATTTCATCTGGCTTATTTATCCCACTTCTAAATGTTATAAGTCACATTCTAGTTATATTCATACTTCCATCTATTTAAAATCAATTTTATTCACATTTTATTTTACCAATATATTTTTATTATCTCAGAAACCCTTTTCAATAAGAATCCAGAGTCCTAAACAATTTCCAAAATTTCAAAATCACTTTTGAAATCAACTACATCCAAACTCCTTTGGTAAATTCAATTATCCCTTTTGAATTTCAAAACCAATTCCAGTTCACACTCATTTCCAATTTAAAACAATTTAGTAGCAATTTCTATTGGAAACTCGAAAATGAACACCGATGATGTCGCGATCATCATCGGAATTATTTTCCAGCGTCCAAAAGAGAATTAAATGCTTTTATCTTTTTAAAACATTTCAAATATTTTTAATCCCAAATCCCACCAGATTTCAATCCAATTTCAAAAATATTTCCGAAATAATATCACTATTATTTCTCCCAATACCCTTGAAAACCATTTTCAAATCTCAAGGAATTTCAAACCTTTCTCAAAATTCCAAATTCAATACCCATACAATTTTATATTCAAACATTACTTTGGAATTTCAGTTCAAAATTACAATCTCATTTGTATATATAAAGTTTATTTGAATTTATAAATTACATTTATAATGTACATTCTCAAATTCCATTTGTTATATAAATTTATTCTTCCAACTTTGGTTATAAGTTTCCAATTTCTGATTAAATTTTTACACAACGATGATAATAATTTAATATCATCGCTTTCTAACAACCAAGCAACCAAATATATAATTTTCTAAAAATTACTTCTTTCATATACAAAAGTAAGTTGGGTAAAATTATTTCATTTACCCTATTTAAAACAATACTGTGTCGAATTGTTCTATTTAAGTGTTTAGAGATCCCTATCAATAACGTTAATTACTCGTATTGACCAGAATCCATAAACTACTCAATAAACCAACCAACACAATATAAAACCATTTTATATTCACTAACAAATACATGCTCATATCTATTAATACACTCAAATTCCCACCAGAGCCAAGGTTATCGCTAGCCTAAGCTCTGGTACCACTGTAACGGCCCGGGTTTTTCATACACGAAAAACCGGACCATTTGTGCTAAAAGAAGAAGAGGTAGAAGAAGAAAATAAAAGAAAAACAACATCAGAATCTAACCATCGCAGCGGAATAAAATATAATATATCAACAGATCTTTACACAAATCAAAACTATATCTGTTTATACAATACATCAGAATACATCATCAGAGTACATCAACATCCATAACATACAACTGAATACACAGCGGAAAAATAATAGCAAGTACGGGAGTACGTATCGTCATCCAGCTCGTCTCTTGAGCTCCACAGCATCATATCCTGAACCTGTTTATCTCGGTCTGACCCGAGCATCATATAAAACAATACCCGAGTCAGTCTGGAAAACCAGCGTGAGAAAATCACACTCAAATTGATTATTAAAGTTTCAAAATCTTTTGAAAACAAAAGCATCTCGTAAGACCACGCCACAAATAAACATGTCGGGTTTTTACCTTACGATAGCTAAAACACTTTATATCAAAATCCTCTGATATTATAATAGTGTCTACAGAAAGTAAAATAGAATCTAGCTGAAATGCTTGCATCTCACATTTCAACAATAGTTGGGCACAATCAAAACCGTACAGGCACGTAGGGAGAATGGATTTCCAACGAATGACTAGGCACTGGGGTACCACCTGTCACAGTACGTGGCCTAGATCACAGTACCGAGGAGTACGCCCGCTCCCCTGCAACACAAGGCCGGAACCATCCCTTACTGGATAATTCCGAATAAAATCACCCCACGGTTGGGATCAGCAACCGCACCACTAAGCCGAAATAAAAAGGGACATCTAGACAGGGATGACCTTACCCTCCAGTGGGAGCTACCCACGAAGCCTTGCTGCATAACCCCTGATTTTCAGTCATTCCCGGTTGATGAGGCTTGAGGCTAAACGATACCTTTACAGCACATATCCCTTAGAATGCCCATCGCCCACCTGACGATGTCACAAAAGCATTCGTCCATACAAGTCCGTCCCGGGTCCGAACGGAACCGAAGGCACTATTCCTACTACATCCATTTTGGAAATATCCTCAGGATTAGTAGCGACTAGCCCTTGCACTTCACTGCTCCATCTTCGACTCTGAACACGTTACACGAAACGTACAAACCGAATCGAAGTGGTATTCGAGTCTCCAGACCTAGAATCCCGGTATACGGAAACCCGATCCCGATCTCTTCGAAACGATCAGCGCATTGGCCAATATTGATAGTCGGTTCTTTAACTATCAATTAACATTCACAATCATCCATCAAACAATAAAAAATTTCCCAATTATTTATTAATCTCAAATATCTTCGCAAGATATATTTCCAAATTTTCAAAACTCATTTGAAATAATTTCAAAAAGTTTTCGCTTACGGAATACATTTCCCAAATGTTTATTTCCTCTGAAACACCAAGTACAAAATACTTTTAGATTTAAAAATAATTTAAAACACTTTATTATAAAATATACTTTAAAACATTTAAATTTAAAACTATTTTAATACTTTATTCAAAAATTTATACTTTAAGAATATTAAAAATGAAGCTACGTAATAAAATATAAAACTAGATTTTTATCATTTAAAACATAATACCAAACCATCTTTAAACAATTACTATTAAAATAAATTTGAAAGATACTCGCTTTAAAGTTTAACATTTATAAATAATAGATTTTCCAAAAACATATTTTAAATCAACTTTAAACCTCTAGCTTATACTTAGAAGTTTATTTTGAAAACATACTTGGCTATTCAGGGAGATACACTTTTCTTTCACATTCTTCAAAATAAATCACTATTTATTTTTAAACCAATTCCTATCCCTTTATAAATTCCCACCTTGAATTTATTTTTTTAAATATCCACTGATATTTTATTTTACTTTATAAACCCAGTTTATAAATTCCAAAATCTCACTTCTCTTTTAAAAATCCCGTTTTAACGCTTAAATCAAATCCGACATTGATTTCCGATTTACTTTACTTTGAAATAAATTCCTTGCTCATTTCATTTATTTCAAAATACTTTTAACTTAAGATTTATTTCTTTCCAAAAATCCAATTCAATACATTTTGATAATTTCTTTTTCTGAAATATTCAATCCAACCATATTATTCAATATTTCAATTACCAATAAAATCATCACAGGATATCAATATTCATAACACAGAATATAAAACAGTCTAGAAAATTTTGAGGAATCCAGTTGGATCCCTCCAACCTGTTTTCCTGCATCCACAAACGTTAGCACAATACCAATTCCACTTCGAGGTGGAATATCGCGGTATATGGGTTTTATATAAAATCATCCGCTATTATGCGGCGCATAGGGTCTCATCCGCTATATATTGCGGGAACATCAACTCCAATATATACATATGCCAATATATATATATTGGTATATACTACTATATATACCATATCAATCCAATCAATCATTCAACCAGACATTCAAATTTAACCAATTAAATTAAATTATAATTTAACTGAGTGAGATTAACTCACCTTTTCCCCTTTTTTGCAATTCAACCCAAACCAGTAGTTTTCTCCACGATGTCCGACCTTGAATACATATTATATGATTTCATTAATATTCGATCAATTTGGCCAAATCAATTTCTACCTAAAAATTTCATTTTACTTAATAAGGAAATTTTCAAACTAATTTTCTTTACAAATACAATTTAAGTTTTCAAAATAATTAAATAGATTAACTTACAAATAAATCACCTTCATAATTTATTTTACAATAACTTGTGGATTAAAATATCTATGTATATATTTATCTATTTCATTTAACACTACCTTCTAAATCATATCTATATATAAACTATTTTCTGTTTTACAATTTATATATATATATTCATATAAATCTTTAATAAAGATAAATAAATTGTTTTCTATCCTACTGCAGCATATTTATCTGTTGATCTGGATGTATACATTTTTTTTTAAGTAAAACAGTTTAACATATTCAAATAGAACAGAAATTACCTGCTACTCAAACTAAGGTCTAGATCGAGCATAGCTACTGCTTGCCCAAAACTCAACTCCAAAGACCTCACAACGATCGACATCAGCTTCACGAATCCCGCAATCGCCTACTGCCCTAGTCCACGCATTCGCGAGCCTCCATCGACCTGAGAACGAACCCACTCGCCTCGCACATCGCCATCACGCAAAGGCCCAAAGCAGTTTCAAGCTTCGCTTCCCCTCCACGGCTTCGTGCCATCACTTCGTCATCCCAGTCAAGCCGAGAAGCCAGATCCAGCTACAACCCTAATCAAGAATCCCTCGACCAGATTCACTGGCTCAAATTCGAACTTCGAACTCCTTCCCTGAATCGCGACCTGCCATCGTCGCAGCTCCAAGTCGTACAACCCTAGACCTCGCGAACCCTAGCTCCGCCTGCTCCACTCGCGAGCGACCTCGTCTTTGCCGCGAGGTCGATGATTCTCGCAACCCTCAGATCGAACGCGAGTTCGATATGGCGTTGATGTCGCGCCTTCCCAGATTCAAAAGCTGATCGCCCAAAATTTCGAGCGTCAAAAGAAGGTGAGGAGATGGACGCGATTTTGAACTGAAGGCGGCCATTAGAGATTTTCTTTTATTCGATTTGTAAACAATTTTGAATTAAAGGGGATAAGGGAAAGGATATGCGGTTATAAACTGGGATGGAATGGCGTGTTTAAAACGTTACACGTGTTGAGTTGTTTACTTTTAAGGGGGACGCGTGTTCTACCAGTTGAACACGTATTTAAATTAATATACGTATCTACATCTAATTACTTAGGCAAGAAGAGAACGTTGCCAGGAAGGACACATGCTCTGAATTTCTATACGTTTATATACCGTATGCTTACACAACAACTCCAAACGCTCCGAAATTTAAAATCCAATAATAATACAATATTACGGATCCAATGGAACTGGTTTCGTCGCATTCCGAGACTGTGCCTCGGACGGCTATTTTTTAAATTCAATTTCAACGATATATTTTTAAAACTGAACAAAACTCTTTAAAATTCCATTTTAAAAGTTCTATCATCTTCAGTATTAACAATATAAATTTTCTGAACCTTTGAACTATTTTTTTTACAGACTTAAAATCAAGATTCAATATTTTACCCAATCCCGATAATTAAATTCAATAATTAATTATCCAAATAAATATTGTATAATTGAAATTAAAGTTAAAATTTAACCTTCGAATATTTAAAATAAATTAAATATTCACATTTCAAATATACAAAAATTCCGGGTCGTCACAGATGAGTTCGTGATGGTAGATGGTTTTCTTTTTAAAGGAAATCGATTATGCATACCGGAGGGTAGTCTGAGAATGAAGATTATCAAGGAGTTACACGAAGAGGGACATGTTGGGAGAGACCGTACCTTACAGTTGATTTCACAATCCTACTTTTGGCCATCAATGAGGAAAGAGGTGGAAAGGTTTGTGGAACGATGTCATATTTGTCAAGTTTCGAAAGGAACTGCGACTAATGCTGGTTTATATATGCCGTTACCGGTACCAACTAAACCATAGGTTGATGTGAGTATGGACTTTGTGTTGGGGCTACCGAGAACACAGCGTGGTAATGATTCCATTTATGTGGTGGTTGATCGATTTTCAAAAAGGGCACATTTTATTGCTTGTAAGAAGACGGCGGATGCAATTCATGTTGCTCAGTTGTTTTTCAAAGAGATATATCGACTACATGGATTGCCAGAATCAATTGTGTCAGACAGGGATACACGTTTTCTGAGTCATTTTTGGCTAAGTTTGTGGAAGATGGTAGGAACGAAGCTGAAGTTTAGTAGTGCTTATCATCCGCAAACTGATGGACAAACGGAGGTGGTTAATCGATCGTTGGGAAACTTGTTGAGGTGTCTTGTGCAAGATAATCTGAAGAGTTGGGACATGGAGTTATGCCAAGCAGAATTTGCTCATAATCATGCTGTAAATCGAAGTACTGGGTTCAGTCCATTTCAGATAGTATATTCAAGTTTACCGAAGGGACCGTTGGATCTAACGGTCGTGCCACAATCAAAGAAGACAGTTAAGAAAGCTGCTGATTTTGTTGAGGGGCTGATGGAATGTCATAAAATCGTTCAAGAACGATTGGAGAAAGCAAATGAGAAGTATAAACAATCTGCAGATTTGAAACGAAGAAGTGTTGAATTTAACGAAGGTGATTTAGTTTATGCAGTGTTAACAAAAGATCGTTTTCTAGTGGGCACTTACAACAAGTTGAAAGCTAGGAAAATTGGTCCGGTAGAAGTCGTGAAACGAATTAATAAAAGTGCTTATAAATTGAAGCTGCCAAATGATGTGTAAACATATGACGTGTTCAATATTAAACATCTCGTACCATTTCACGGAGATGATCGAGCTGATGGAGAAGAATTTACAAATTCGAGGTCGAATTTTTCTCAACCTAGGGAGGATGATGCAGCTCAGCCCAGAGGAGAAGGCATAAGTCGGTCACGACTTTAGGAAACTGACAAAGGTCGCCTTCGACTTATAGAAGAAGCACGAGATAACAAAATAGCTGTGAGTGTAGAAGGTTTAAGTCGTCTACGACTTATGGGCGATGTCGTATGTAGTCCACGAGCTAAAGATAACGAGGGAAATATGAGTCGTAACCGATTTATAGAAACAGGCATGAGTCGTATGAGGCGTCTACGACTTAAGGAAGGTAAGGAGATAAGTCATCCACGACTCAAGGGAGAGGCTGGTATAAGTCGTCCACGACTTAATGAAACTGGAGGTATAAGTCGTCCACGACTTAACACAAAGCAAGAAGAAGAAGAAGCGGGTTATGACTTAGTTAAGTCGTCTGAGATCCTTAAGTCGTGAACTGGGCTAACTCGTTGAAGTCACTATTCACTAAGTCGTCCAAGCATAAGTCGTTTCCTTTAGACGTTGAAGGGATAAGTCGGCAGTGTTAACTCGTGAAGCATTGATAAGTCATATGTCATCTATTTCGTATGTCGTCAGTGTGTAAGTCGTTGTATGTTGTTACTTTTGAGTCGTGTACTTTGTTTTTAAGTCGTATGTTTGTATTCTTTTTCTGTTTTAAGGCGTGTGCCTTGTTAAGACATAAGTCGTTGAAGATTTGTAAATGGTTGTAACTTTTTGTCTTAAGTCGTCGCCGAGTTAGGCTAACTCGTAAGTCGTAAGTCGTAAACGACTTAGGAGATGCGCAGATTTGTGTTGAAATTTTTGTAACGCCTATAAATAGGCAAGTGAAGACATTTGTAAAGGTTGTTGATTTTTGAATAAAATTCTCTTTTGATTGTTGTGTGCTTTCATTCAAATTGGTAGTTGAGTGTAATCTCCTATCTCCTCTTTCGGATAATCGAGTGCGCTCGATTCAATGATTGTAGAAGCCAATTCGCGGAATCAAGTGCGCTTGATCAACGCTTGAAGGGAAGAGACTGAAGGCTCGCGATTTGCATTTTTTTCTCGTTCGTCTGCCTTTTTTTCTTGAATTCGTTTGAACGAGGAATTATTTCACTCGGCTATCACTTTTATTTCCAGGAGATTTGTGAAGTTTGAAATGAGATAAAGGAGATGGGAACAGGTTCGATTTGAAACGAAGAGATTGGTAGTGTGTGATTTTAAATTGCAGAAGGTGGCTACGACTTTGATTTTTGACTTGACATATATAAATTTTTATATTGAAAATATCTCGTTTTGGGTAACTAAAAATTTACAACCTCTATCAAGGCATGCCGCTAGGCATTTATGATGTTAAACCCCTATTTCAAACGCAATGGAAATGGTTTCGAGTCCTAATTCGACCGTATGGAGAAGATTGCTTTTTGGACCCAGTTATTATATTGAATTTTGATATATTTTTCAACGCGTTTATCTACCGTACGGTCAAACGACAACTCCAAATGGTACAAAAATTGAAATCCGGTAATAATACAATATTACGGATCCAATGGAATAGGTTTCGTCGAATTCCAAGACTGCGTCCCGGAAAGCTATTTTTAAATATTGATTTAAACGACAACTGAACAAAACAGTTTCAAATTCAATTCTGAAACTTTTATTATCTTCAGTATCATAAATATGAGTTTTCTAAGCCTTGAAAATATTTTAAATCAGCTTAAAACTGAAGATTCAATAATTTTTACACAACTGAAATAAATTAAATTCAATAATTAAATCGCCAAATTAAATCTGATATTTTGAATTTCAAATTAAACTAACTCCTAGATATTTAAAATCAATTAAATATTCTAATTTCCAATGTCAATAATTCAGGGTCGTCACACGGCGAGAAGGCTGTGACTACGTCAGTGCTAGGGGACGCTCGGCATTCGATTTCATCGAAGGCGATGGGAAGGCTCGATCGATAGTAGAAGAGGCGCGACTATTCGATTTGCACGCACACGTTTAGGGTTTCAGTTTTTTTGGGGTGAAAGAGCTGCAATCGAATGCTGCCATCTCATGGAGGCGTATGGCGACAAGAGAAAGCACGATTTGGGTTTCGATTCACTACCTTCGGGTTCGTCATCGTCGTTGGAGGCGCCTGGAAGGAAGGCACGATCAGTTGTAGAAAAAAAGGGCATGTGCAGAGCTACGGCCTGGAGGAAGAAGGACGGTAAATTCGTAATTTTAACATAAGCTATTTGATTTAAATTTAAAATTATTGAAACTTATAAAATGTATATTATCTTCGTACAAGGTCTAAATTTAACGCGATGAATTGCGTTAGGATCGTATGGACGTGAACAATTATATGGAATTGGATTTGAGTCGATAGGAGCTAGCAAGTACTTGGATTAAAATTAAACGCTTGTTTAATTTTAATTCAAACGGAACGCCAAGGCGGCAATAGGAATTTAGGTGAGAAATTCTCACTCATTTGGATTGTCAGTTTAAATTTTAAATAGTTAAAATTAGTTATTGGTTGCTTGGTTGAATGTAGAAATTTTTATCAGTTAAATGATATGTTATATATATATAGTTGTATATATATTAGTAGTGGGATTGATATTACTGCATATTTTTGGCGGATGAGACCCTATGTGCCCCGCATAATAGTGGATGACCCTATATACCGCGATATCCCCCACGAAGTGGGATTGGTATTTTTATGTGGTATTAACATCTGTGGATGCAGGGAAAACATGTTGGAGGGATCCAACATGATTCCTCAAAAATATTGATTTTATATTTCATATACAGTGATATATGATGTGTTAGAATATCTGTTATAGATTATTGTTGTGATTGAATAATTAGATGCTAAAGTAGCACTTGCTTGAATTTCGGTAATTTAAATACCATAATATTATTTTTCAAATTTGAAGGAAGTTAAAAGAAGATTTCGAATATAAAAATATTTATATCGAGGTTTGGATTATTTTAAAAGAAATTGATTTGGGTAAAACAATAAATTGATTTTTTTGGGTTGTGTTTAACTATTCGTAAAAATATTTTGAATAGAGATTTTAAAATAATTTATATAAAGGATTTTTAAACGATGGATTTTTAAAATTATATTTCTAGAAAATATGAAAAGAAGTTGAAATCGATATTAAAAATGGATTGGCAGAAATGAATAGAATTTGTAAGGAATTGAATTTATAAAAATGGAATTTATAAATTTGATTATTTTAATAAAAAAGTGAAATTCAGAGAAGTTATATATTTATAAACCATGTTATAAATATAGAAAATCGATAACAAATGAAAATTTGGGAATATAAAATTCATAGAGTGAATTTATATTAGAATATGGAAATAGGGTGAGAAAAATAATGGACACTATTTTTGAAAGTGAAAATGATCAAGGATATCGGAATGGAAGTGATGTATGTGATTCGAGAGGAACTTGTAAAAATTGGATTGGCTATTGAGGTTTTAAAAATATTTTTTTAATTCTAAGATGATAAGGTTTTTTTAAGGGAAAATTTTATTTTTTTAAAAAACTATTAAATTTTAAACTAGTTAAGATTGAAATACTTCGGTAAGTATATTTTCAAATGTTAAGTATTTAATTAGTAAATTCAAACTTTTAAAATCAACTTTGAAAATTTATTTGTTTATCTAAAAATGAGTTATTGATGTTTATAAAAGTGGTTTCGATATTATAATAATAACTTAAACATATTTTAAAAATAAATTACAATTCTTTAAAAAAATTCATTATATATATACAGTTTTGAAATGATTGAAAATTTATTTATAAATTCTCTCGAGATGTTTAGACGGGGTTTATTTAAAGGATGAGATTTTAGAAGAAAATCCTATAAATGGAATTCTAGAGACTTAACAAAATTTCCAAACGTTTAAATGCGATAACTTCGAAAAGAATTTGAATTCATTAAAGAAGTATAAATGGTTAGATGAGATCATAAATAAGTGTAATCAGTTTGGAAATTGTAAGAAGAAATTTATTAATAATTCTAGAGATTTATGAGATGAGTTACGAATTATTTCCAAGTTTAATATTAAAATGATTTTTTGAAAATATACATATAAATAATATCCTCAATATTGAAAGGAAGGGTTTGGAGATATTTTTAATAGGAAATGAATGGGATAGAAATATTTTTTCTAAGTGTTATAAAAATGGTATTTGGAAATATTTCTATGTGTTGAGATGGTTTGGAAGTATCCTGTTACTGGTTTAAGTATTTGAAATTGTTTTCAAATGTTGGAAGGGATTAATATATCTTATAAAGATATTTTGAAAATAAATATTTTGGAAAATTTATAATAAGGCCTAGTGACTTCTCATTGGTATTTTATTGATAGTTAAATAACCGACTATTAATATTGGTCAATTTCGTTAATCGTTTCGAAGAGACCGGGATCAGATTTAATTATCCGAAAACCACTTCGGTCCAATTTGAACGTTACGAATGAATACCGTGAAGATAATAAAGCCAGTGATTCGGTTAGTCCAGACCCAGGATAACTCATATGGACGAATGCTATCAAAACACCATCATTGGAGGACGATAAGCATTTTAAGTGGAATTATTCTTGGAAGGTAATCGTTAGCCTCAAGCTCATCAACCGGGAATGAGTAAAACAGGGGAGATGCAGCAAGGCTAAGTGGGTCGCACCCAATTAGGGTATGTTATCACTTTTCTAGATGTCGTTAGAAATATATAAATTATGAATACTGTTGTGCATGAGAAAGCGAGCGCTCGATTTTTTAAGGGTGGGAACACCCAGGCAGATAACATATTCAGTCTATCTAGGTTAGGGGTAGGCCGGTCTTGTGTAGCAGGAGACCCCGGTGAGGTCCTCGGTACATTTTTCTAGAGGTGTATTGTGATTAGCGGTACCCTAGTGGCCCAGTCGTTGTATGGGATCCACTTTCCAATACGAGCCTTTATGGGTTTGTTTGTAGAGCCTAGTATGCTGAATTTAATTAATGTAACAATTTCAACTATTTGAATAATTATTTGTACCTAGACACTATTTTAATATCAGATGATTTTGATATAAAACATTTTGGTTATCGTACGGTAAAAACCCGTTGTGTTTATGTGTGACGCGGTCTTACAAGATACCTTTGTTTTTCAAAGGATTTTGATAACTCTAATAATTCAAATTGAGTGTGTTTTCTCAGGCTGGTTTTCTAGACTGACTCGGGTGTTATTTTATTATAATGCTCGGGTCAGACCACACAGATTAAGGATAGGATGCTATGGAGCCCAGGAGACGAGCTAGATGACATAGACGTATTTCCATACTTGACTTATATTTTCGCTATATGGGGACAAGTTATTATAACTGTCCAGAATGATGTACTGATTATTGTACTCTGATGATTGTAAGTATAAAATAGTTACAGATTCTTTTGTATAAAAATCTATTATTATATATTATATTTTGTTTCATTACGATTATGAGATTCTGTGTTGTTGTTTATTTTCTTATATCTCTTCTTCTTCTTTACCCTAGTTATTCGCTCTTTCGTACAATTTTGGGTTGAACAAGGGTGAATTATTATCAACTCAAAGGGTACGGAACTGTCGGTCTCTACACAACTCAGTTCGACAATTTCAAATTAAATTTTAATTCTCAATAAAACCATTTTTAATCTATATCTATTTCAAACCCAGGTTTGAACTAAAATAAACCATTTCCAATTCAGTAGGTTTCACGGTCTAAATATTCAAAGGAATTTACAATAACTCAATCAGATAAATTCCGTTTATATTCAAAATTCAACTTTAATCCTATTTAAAATTTCAAAGTATTCACTTAATCATCTTTAATGACATTTAAATAAAATCTCATATTTAAAATTTAATATTAAATATCCATATTTCAATTTTATTTAAAGTTGAAAATATTCATTTAATCACTTTTTATCAAATCAAGTTATAAAATCGTACCCTTCAAAATTCTCAAATCAATAAGTTCAATCAAACCTTATTTAAATTCAATCCTAAATAAATTCAATTATAAATCAATTCTTATTTAAATTCAATTCTTAAAAAATTGAATTACAAATCAATTCTAATTTAATTTATCTTTCTAACTTCCATTTACTTAAAGTTATTACAAAAATCTATTTTAAAATATTAATATAATTTAAATAAATACTTAACATATTATATATATATATATTAGTTAAATTAAACACTTAATAGATTTTATTGTATTAATTCTAATTAAATTAAATCTTAATTTTTATTAAATCTAATTTAAATCTTATTTTATACATTTTTGAAATAATAAAGTTATAAGTAAAAAATTTATAATTTACAATTTTAAAACTTAACTTATAAATTTAAAATTTCTAAAACATATAAATTTATAATCTAAATTTTCTCATATTAAAATAAATATTTATATTATAATTCAAAATCAATATTTATCAAAACCCATATATTTTCCTTTTTAAAATTTCTGGAAATCATTTCAAAAATAGACCAACGGTGTCCGTATATAATTTTTCATCCTATGATCAAATGATACGGATATTTATCATTTTAATCCGCAATTCAAAATTTAATATTTAAGGGTATATATCATTTCAACCCGTAATCCCAAAATTTAAAAATCAATGAAAATCGCTTGGATTTTTCATTTCAACCCATAACGATTCTACCCTAATCTATGAGATCGTTCAGGTATGTATCATTTCAACCCATAAAGAATTCTAAACTAACAGGGAACTTGCAGAGTGAGAACAAATATGATAATAATATAAAATATCAACAACAAACATATATCATTAGTAACAAATTAAATATAATATATACATCAGGTTTTGGTGTCATATGTCATAGGTAAACAATTGCAGATATTGGCATATCATATTTATCAATTAAATAACTTAACAGTTCAAATTTAACAGCATATTTCAATCGTCATTTCATGCGAATTAAATTTAATAAATATAAGAATGTTAATCGTGAGTCATTGCTCACATTTCGGACTAGAGAACAACGATGGAGAAGATAGTGACATGGACATGCACACGGATACAGTTTTGATGAGAAGGTAAGTCAAGATGGACAAGAGATCGATGAAACAAAGTATATGTTATATATACATATATATTTGTTTCTAAAACCAATTTAAAAACATATATTTAAAATAAAATATATATATATATATATATAACTTTAAATCGATATTTAATTCAAACACATATAAAATAAAATCTCTATATATAAAATTGAAAACCAAATTCACGTATACTTATATATAAACTAATATATTACATATATATAAACTTACATACATGTTATATTTTAAAATCTTTATATTTACATTCCAAAGATCAATATTTATAAAAATCCATTCATTTCTTTAAAATTTCATCAAATACGCTTTTGAACATTAATATTAACATAAACATATATATATATATACACACACACACACACATTCCAAACTATAAATATTAACATAAATATAACATATTATATAAATATACATCTCAAAATATTACAAAACATATTTTATATAAATACATACATTCAGAATATTAACTTTGAATATTATATAAATACATACATCTCAAAAGAAGGAATGCACATGGAAACAAGCAAGTTCACAAATGTTCTTGGCTGCTACAGGGTGTTTTGCTTGGAGATGCTACATGTTAGAGGGCATGGCACGGTAGAGGAAGTGATGGATGGAAGTAGGCCAGTCGCGGAGGGAGGTTGCAGACTGACGGTGCTTACATGGCCGAGGCCAAGCTACGGAGGGAAAGGCTATCAGTGGTGGAACTAGGTAGTGGAGGATGGGTTTTGTGGTGTTGCTCAGGCGAGCTCCGTTTTGGGTTGTCTCTGTCGCACTCAGTTTAGGGGAAGGGAAGCTGAGGTTGAGGAAATAGTTGCGGAGGGTGTGACGTAGCTTTGGAGCGGCTTCAAGAGGGGAGGGTGTTCAGGCCATGTTCATGTGGGTGCAAGGCACGGTTGTTGCCTTTTTGCATAGGAGTGTTCACGTAGGCAGTGGGGTCGGAGGAAAAATGAGACGGAGAGGGTGGCAAGCAAGGATCACTAAGCGGAGGGATGTGCATGCAAAAAAGGGAAGGAGCGGATCTAAAATTTCTAATGTAAACATATAATATTACTTATTTCTCTTCCTTCTATCAAAATGAACAGATAAAAAAAGAATGGACCGAAACAATAAATTTTTGGGAATAAGGAAGGTCAGAAGTGAAGGGTTGCATGTGGGAATACTAAAAGTTGCAACTATTAAATTTCTCAGGGTGGTCAATTGAAAGGACAAAAGAAACCGAAAGATCCAAAATGGGTAACGGTACTGTCAACCGTTTCACAGATTTCGTTGTCCACCAGAAGCCGAAACACACAAATGAATATACTATGGAGATCGGTATGACAATACAAATAGAATGGTGCAAGTTATCAGCGATACGCCCAAGCTATCAAAACTCAATATTCGCTGCCAAACTGCTGCTAATTCCTCGAAAATAAGATAAACAGAGCTAGAGTAGCCCAAATTTGATGAAACGAAATATGACTTCTCACTCAGTGAATGATTTACATTTTTATTATATAAAAATATTCAGGTTTCGAAAATATTTTATTTCCATGAATTTAATTAGTTTAAATTGAAATTGAAAATCACAACAAAACTAACTTCCATGTTTTCAAATGGAAATCTGCCAATAGCTATGTTTAAATAGACGTATTTCAAATATCAAATTTTCATTGCTAAATTTTATTGTTTATTTTCATGGACAATTTAGTTAATTACATTATAAAAACCGTTAAAATTTACGGGTTGTTATAGATAAAAGCACTGAACTCACTTCAGTCGTAGGAAAATAATCCAGGTAATGACTGCACAACATCATCGTTATTCATTTTCGAGTTTCTAAGTGATGGATTGCTACCGTAATTGATTTGTTTAAATTTGTTGGGCAAACAAGTTTTGTTTAAAATGAGATCGTCGTCATCCAATTCAACCTTTATATACATCATTTTGAAGTGAGAATAAGTTCCTTATTTGTTTAAGTGATAGAAATAGGTGGTGCAAACTATAAATAATTCAATTCATACTTTACACACCATTTCTAATTCATTTTTTTTGAACCCTTTAACAATCCGATTTAAAATAGGAAAAATAAGTTGAATGGACCATAGATTATCTAATTCTAACATTTAATTAGATTCTAACGTATTAATACCCATAAATTTTTTTTAATTCCAACATATACAAAGATTGATATTTACTAAGGAAAATTCTAGGGGTTTTAGGTGTTATGTTTTCGTTAACCAAAATTTCCCAAGGCATACGTAAAATCCAAATAAATACTATTCAATTACAAAAATGTGAAAAACTTGATATTTCCAATCATAGAAAATGGTTTGCTTCCTAACTGGATTTGATTCCACCATGCCTAATCCTCTTTCAGATCTCACTCTTTTGAATATATAACAAAGTGAATTTGTATATAGAAATTAGATTTAGAATCAGAAAATAAAGAGGAATAGAATTATAAATCTAAAGAAATAACCATCTAAACCTCTTATTTTTGAAACCCAAAGAAGAAAAAGAAGATGAGATCTGATTTAAACCGCTCCTAATTCTCCAATAGATCTTACCCTTTTCAAATATATGACAAATATATTGTAGATAGATTAGATTTCAGAAATTGAAATACAGGGAGAAGAAGGATTAATTTAAGTTTGAGATTATAAATTAGAATTACTTACCAGCAATGTTTACTATTTTCGAAACCCTAAGGTGAAAGATTTTGACAGAGCTTTGCCAGTGCTTGCAAAATTTTATGAAGGAAATATGGGGGTCTATTTATAGAGGCGAAAGGAACATGTAACGACCCACAATTTTGACCATCGAAAGTCGACACTGAACACTACCACTGTGTTCCAATGTCGCACATCCAAACAACAAAAGAACATATTGTTAGGTTAAATAAAAAGAAAAGAACAGAGAACAGAGAAAAATAGAATCTCACAACGAAATCGACAACATATAATACAACAAGGACAGTAGAAATTGTTACTCCAAACATACAGAGTATATCAAAGTTAAAAACAAACCTTATCAGCTGGACAGTTATAAATCCTAAGCATACAAAGGCCTATAGGTATACTATATAATACAGCGGAAATAAAATACTATGACAGGTGAATCTTCAGCTCCCCTCCATGACTTCCATAACACAAAGCAAATCTAGGAAAACACTTTGTCTGACCTGAGCACTATAAATAAATAACACCCAGATTAGTCTGTAAATACCAATGGGAGATAAATCGAATAATGGGGAACATATTGTTAACGGTAAAAAGTGAACGCTAACACCCGGTGTGTGTAATAAACTTGTGAAAGCACCACCCGTTGGTACGGGAACAGAATATGAGTTGAGAATAGCAGAAAAACAGTAAATGAACAACAGATTTATAGTGGTTCGGCCCGTAATTGAGCCTACATCCACTGTATAGTCTTTTATTGCTGATTTGATTACAATTCGATACAATATCTCTCTAAATACAATACAATTTGATCATGAAATCATTCTTGACAACTAGCTCGATCTTTAATGATGAAACTCCATGAATCCGCGTTGGGTGTTAGGAGCTCTTCTCGAAGATCGTTGTAGTGTCTCGAATGCTTGAAGACCTTTGATTGCTGAAAGAGAGGAGGCTTTGACAGCGTAACGGCGCTTGGAGAAATGAATGGCCAAAAGTCCACTTCACGTTGGAAATGGTGGGGTATTTATAGGAGCTGATCTGGCCTCTGGAGAATTTCCTAAGTCCTAAGTCATCGCCGACTTAGTATAAGTCGCTGCCGACTTATGGTAGGTCGCTGCCGGCTTATCAGTTCCAACACCTCTCTAGTAGTTCACCTCCTCTTCTGGTTTTATGCTTAAGTCCTAAGTCGCTGAAGGCGTAAGGTAGGTCGGTGACGAGGTAAAGGTGCACACGGTTAGGTCGGCGACGAGTTAGGGGATAGGGTTAGGTCGGCGACGAGTTAAGGGATGGTTGCTGGGCCCATCCTGAGGCTGTCTTTGACAAGTATTAAGTCGTAGCCGACTTATCATACCTTAACTCGTAAGGCCTTAGCTCGCAGCCTTTAAGTCGTAAATCCACTAAGTCGGAGCATTTCATAGCTCGGCATCCTTCTTAACTCGGTCTTAACTCTTGAGTCACAGATTTCCTTAAGTCGGCAGCCTCCTAACTCGGCACACCTCTTAAGTCGGCAGCTCTTCTCAGTAGTTAGATCGGCAACTGTTGGGTCAGAGCTTTCCTTAGGTCGGAGCCTGTTGACTCGTTAAGTCTGCAAGTTCCTATAGGTCGGCAACCTGTTAACTCGGCAGGCCTTGCTAACTCACAATTTGCTAGGTCGGTAGGCTTCTTTAAGTCGGCAAGCACCTTAAGTCAGCCAGTATCTTAAGTCGGCATACTTCTTAAGTCGGCAAGCACCTTAACTCGGCTCCTACTAGGTCGTGAGTCGAAAAGGGGGTTAACATTTGCCCCTCGAAGTATATGCCTAAACCATAGGTCGTATGCTTCGATTCCCTTAACTTGCTTCTTGGTAAGTGTGTTAGACCGCGACCGACTTAAGATGAGTCGTAGGTCGGAGGTGTCGATTCAGATTTTACTGCCCCAGATTATTAATAGCTTAAGTCGCCCCTCCTCTTCCTTCACCTGTTCTTCTTCTCGAATCAACCATTGACGCAATTTAGAGCTTTCAGAGATAAACTCCAATCGTCCAATCGCCGATCAACTTCCTGTTAAGCTTCGTAAGTCGATCCGGTCATCGTTCATCCATGCTCACTGTCGAATCAATAACTCCCCAATTTTTGACTTCCACTTGTTCTTAAATGCTGCGGTTCATTATGTATAACCCTTCGACTGTTTCGCAATTGCCATTGATCGCGTTGCAGTTGTGGTGTGGCAATAATACGTCAGATTCGCAACAAATCCGGGGCGATTCGAATTGGCTTTTCGGGGTGATTCAATGGTGTAATGGAATGAGGGTCGTAATTGACTGTGAGGCTATTGGGTTAACGGGTTAAGAGATAGAGAGGAAAATTGGTTGAGGTATTGGCTCGGTCATGGCCTAAGGATTTCACACGATTCAGTGATTTTCATGGTTTAAGTCGGCACCGACTTAGCAGTTTCATGTGACCTAGGTTTTGAGTCGCTTCCGAGTTAGGACTTAGAGAATTTCTGGTTGCCTCGAACTAATCTTGTTTCCTTATTTGACCTAAGATTCGGGGACTGCCGACCTTGACCCATAGGGAATCTCTTAAGTCGTCACCGAGTTAATACTTAAGGGTTCTTCAGCAACTAAGTAGATGACTTTTAAACTTTGCCTGGACTTTGAACTGTTGAACTATAAACCATGTTGCATGTATTTCTTTTACAGATCGCTTCAATTTTGCAAACTAACAATCCTGCCTAATACAACATTCACAAAATACTGGGACGAATATACTATCACCGACTGCCCATATCGAGTGACAGATTAGTTGATAACGAGAAAGCTAAATTAAATGAATATGAACGAGGTGCTGTACAATAACCAATTCAAGTGAAGTATTAAAACAAAATTATAATAGTCAAGTGAAACTGACTTGTCTGTATTAACACTGCACTTGATCATTGACAAGTTCTGAAATTCTGTAACCGATTGATTGTCAACTAATTTAATTCCAGTTATGCTTGTCTTTTTTTTTTATTAGTTTTTGCACAACACTTCACATTTTTAGGGAACGTGCACCTTCACATTTGAACATTCAGCTGATTGTGTAGAATGTCTTCTCCACAAGAAGGAACAGAGCAAGCTGAAGATGTATTTCCAGTTGCTATCCCGCTGAACGATCCTCCAGAGAGGACTCCTACTACCTTGAGTCATAAAGCCTTTCGTCAACTATGCATCCAGTTTGGCATTGCTGAGGCTGACGCTTTGCTTCCTGAAATGAATGATACTGCTGACAGACCGCCCCGTGGCTTTGTCGCAGTTAACCGCCAAATGTGCTTGAGCGGGGCTATCCCCCCATTCAATGACTGCATTCGAGAACTTCTTCTCCAACTATCTATCTCCCCTTTTCAGTTACATCCCAATGGCTACGCCATCTTGCTGGGACTATGCGTGCTTTTTAGGAGAACGCTGGGCCGCTTTCCTACCTTCGGAGAAATTCGCTATCTCTGTACCTTTGCCAAGAATAAAGATCATCCCTCCATCATAGTCGTAAGGAGTGCGAGGAATCGTAAGTTGATCACCGGTCTCCCTGAAAGTGTTCACAGTTTCCTGAGCCCGTTCTTTTATGTCCGCTGTCCTCCTGGGCTTTATGCTATTTGGAGAATAGGGAGTAAGATCACTTGCATTTGTCTCTTATGTTCCTTCAAACTTACCGAAGTCCGGATTATCAAGTGCTAACTTCGCTTTTTTTTTTTTTTTTCCTTTTCAGCACTTCCTTCTCCTTCTAAAAATCTTAGTCACAAAGTGACTTTCGAGAGGCTTATGGCGGTGCCTGTGGAGGAGAGGAGTATCCAGTTTCTATTAGATGATGAGCTTTTGCACCAATTTGGGCTTCTACACCCTTCCAGGTCGACTCGAATTCATGAAATTCCTAGCTCTGATGCGGAAACGTCGGCTGCTTCGGGTTCTCAAGCAGAGGCGTCAAATGCCCCAGTTTCTGCGGAAGAAGCTGTATCAAAAGCACTTGTCATGGATGCTGCTTTGATAAAGTGTTCTGGATCCACTGATGTTGTAGGGTTAGCTGGCAAGTCGGCACTTCCCCCAATCATTGAGGAAGAAGAGAATCTTCGAGCTTCTGAAAAATCAACTGATGTGGAAGTTGAGAAGGAGAAATCTGCCGAACACTTGGGCGATGACACCTTCGATGGCTTGAGTGACATTATGATTACTTCTCAAGAGCTTTTCAAGGATAATATTCCAAAGGCAAACTCTCCTGTCATTGAAGCGACTTCCTCTTTGAAACAGATCTCGACGCCTTCGACACCTGTCGTCTCCGTTCCTGCACTGAAGCGTGGTTTGTAGTTTGACGCGCGTAGTTCGCACGCCGCACACACTTAGGATTTTTCTGCACTTATAAGCATTTACTTTTTTCTTTCTGGAAATTTCTAAACTTTACTTCTTTCCCGTTTTCAGATTCTCCGATGGGACGCTCCGGCTCATATTATGACTCATTTCAGCGCCATGGAGGCCGTGGATCCTATGACTTCAGGAAATATCTTGGTGACCAGAGAGAGACAGATGAGGAACGGGCCCAAAGGAAGGCTCAAGAAAAATGGGATTATGAGCAGTGGCAGAGAAGAAGAGATGCTGATCGATACGATTCTTCTTACAAAACTTACGATTCTTATAAGCGAAAATCTTATGACGACAAAGGGAAGACTCAAATTACTGATGAATCGAGCAAACGGTCTAAGCCAAGTGACGCGTCTGCTATTTCTGAAAAGACCAAGGCTCCCATTTCTTCTGACATTCCGGCCGGTTCTCCTCCTCTAAAGGAAACTGACATTCAAACCATCATTAACAGGCCACAATATCTAGTTAAAGACGGCCCTCCAACGCTTCAGAGCCGATTTCCGAATTGGTGTCTAAGAGGAGTCCGCTTTGACTTAGATTTGGTTCCCATTGATAAGCAGGCAATGCTGAGAAATGTCGACGCTGTTAAGCTTGATATTGAAAGAATGTCTGGATGGCAGAAGTTGGTTGATGAACTTCAAAGGGTCAACCACCTTAACCTTGAGGCGATGATGACGATGGAGAATGATAAAGCAGAATGGGACAAATGGCGTAAGCAGCATGTCGCGGAAATGACGAGTATTGCAGACGACAATGCAAAGCTTGCGTCTGAAGTTAAGCAGCTTAAGGAAAATCTCGCTTCTTCTTCTGCATCATATACTCAAAAAGAAGAAGTCTTTCAGAAGCAAGTGCGGGACGCACACACTGCACAAAGAGATGTAGAAATGAAGCTTGCCGCCGAACAGCACGTTAAAGAGAAGTACCGCACAGAAAACGCCGAACTGCGGGAAAAGGTCACCTCTCAGAACATGGAGATTGAGTTACTAAAGTCTCGACTTGCTAAAGCCGAGACGGCTCGCGATGAGGCTATTACTGGTAGGGTCGCTGCCGTTGCCGACAAAGAAGCGGCTGAGCAATCACATGAGGCAACGAAAGCAAACATCAGTTCTACCTTATTCGACTTTTATTTACACTGTGTTCTGGGTCGTGGGAGCCTTGCTTTTCTGGGTCCAGATTATGAAATCACCCTGGCTGAAGTGTGGGAAGCCGCACTTGATATGTTTAAAGGTGCCGGCTATGATGAAGCAAAATTTGAGGAAGCAAAATTTGAAGCTCGCTATCTTGATGACGAGGCTCGCGCCGCTCTTGTTAGAGGGAAGGAGCAGCTTGCTAAAGCGCGGGCTGAATCACTGGGAGAAGAGCTTTCAAAAGAGGAAGGTCCTTTACCTGCCCCTGTTCATACTTCCGCTTCGGCTGAAGCAAACATTATGGATTCCAGCTCTCATCCTTCACCTCCAGTTGTGACCACTCCTACAGAAGAGGAGGCAATGAAGGACTTTCAGGCTCGGGAATTTGAGATTGATCTTGCCAAACCGGCTTCTCCAGGTAACCTTGACGATTCACGGTCTTCTTTTTCCTCGAGGAATACTAATTTTGATTTCTTTTATTATGCAGTAGTCGCGCCGGAAACTGCACCAATTCTTCCTTCTTCAGCTGCCATTCCTTCTTCTCAAGTTACTCCTCTGCCAGCTTCTCAACCAGGTTCACAGGAAGAACCGATAGCAGCCCTTCAAGGTTTGGATGAACCATCTGCTTCCGAAGAACAGAAAGCAGAAGATCTGGAAGATAGCGAGAAGACCCCGGAGCGGTCTTTCGACTACGACACAAAACTTTCTACATTTCTTACTCCGGGGAGTGAATCTTCTTCCAAGAAGAAGGGGAAACGCGTGGTTTCGAAGAAAGGAAAGAAGAGTTCTACTGCTGCCGGAGATGAGGCAGAGATCGATCCGGCTGAGTCTCTTTCTCCTTCTTCTCCGATGCGGCCTACGAAGCTAGCTACCAGGCCGGGTAAAAGCTCCAAGGGTGGGAAGAAGGAGAAATGAGTTTGATTTTGCATTTTCTGCTTTTTGTATTGACCGGGGATTGTGCGGATTCCGGTCTCCGCTTCTTTTTGTAACCTGTACAATGTAAAAATTTCTCATAGTGTTGAAATAAAATAGATATTTTTCTTGTACAAATCCTTGTGTATGTAGGAATACATCTGTTTTTCATTTGAAGTGTAGAGTAAACGATTCTTTTCACTTGTACAAATTTTTGTCTGTGTTTCAAGAACGCATTTACTCCACATCTTTATTGCAATGAACTTGTGGTATGTTGCTTGTATATTACTTTTATTAATGTAACTGAGTTGTACAATGTTGCCCCCATACCACAAGTATATTGTAATATCTCTTGACCGATACTCTTATTTTAGAGAATAACTTTCCACTTTTTCAGGGAAGAATTGTTCTGCTTTTAATAGAGTATATCTTGTCTTTGGAGGAATCTTTATTTTCTTTTTCTTCCTGAAGAACACTTCGACTTCTGGGAATGATCACTTTTATTTGTTTGAAAGTGAATTTTCCTGCACAGTGAAATGAACTTCTGAAGAAGGTCTTGATTTTTGTGCCCCGGTAAAGGGTTTATTTTTGGTACTTCAAGCAAGGTGAAGTACGCCTCTGAGGAGGTCTTTTGGTCTCTGAAGAGAAGCAATTTTGGCATTTCAACTCTGGTGAAGTGTGCCTCCGAAAAGGGCTTTTGCCTCCGAAGAGGGCTTGTGCCTCCGAAGAGGGCTTGTGCCTCCGAAGAGGGCTTGTGCCTCCGAAGAGGGCTTGTGCCTCCGAAGAGGGCTTGTGATTGCCTGGAAGTTACTTTCTCATGGTCGGAAGGGTCCATGAGACAAGCGCAAGTTGCTTGATTGGATGTTTGTTTGTACAAACGATCGCAATCAATTAACGAGGTGCCCCTTCGGTGGTCCTACCAATCTTTTTGATTGAGTAAAGCACTCCCATTTATTGGCGTGCCTCGTTAGAGGGCTTTGTAATATTTCATCTCTGGTGAAGTGGGTCTCCGAAGAGAAGCATTTTGCACTTCTGCACGGGTGAAATGTGCCTCCAAAAAGGGCTTTTGCCTCCGAAGAGGGCTTGTGCCTCCGAAGAGGGCTTGCGATTGCCTGGAAGTTACTTTCTCATGGTCGGAAGGGTCCACGAGACAAGCGCAAGTTGCTTGATTGGATGTTTGTTTGTACAAACGATCGCAACCAATTAACGAGGTGCCCCTTGGGTGGTCCTACCAATCTTTTTGATTGAGTAAAGCACTCCCATTTATTGGCGTGCCTCGTTAGAGGGCTTTGGTTGGTTGATGTGCCAGGTAGGTTGCGTCTCAGGGGCGAGTGGATCCACGGGGCGGACATACGCTATCTGGTCGGATGCATCACGACCAGTTAGCGAGGGTCTTGTTCCTTCCGGTTGGGAAGGCGTCCCTTTAGTGGATCTCTCGGCCTTCCTGTTGAGAGGCATACCTCCCTTTGGCTGCTTCCATGTTTGCCTGCTCATGTTGTTTCATCATCCGCCAATCTAGGATCCTTTATCATCGTTTCCAAGCGCGTGTTCCTTTCTTTCTTTTGCAAGTAAATTGCTTGATCCGAAGAAGCAGACTTCACTGTTGAATGACTCCACAAAGTGAACGCAAGTTATTTGGTTGGATGCCTTTGTTATATCAACGATCGCAACCAGTTAACGAGGGCTTGACCTAGTGGAGCCGTCAACTTTTTATGTGAAGTTTCTCTTGTGTGGGATTCGAGTTTGAAATTTTTGTTGCTTGAAATTTGCTAAATGATTTGTAAGGCTCTCTTAGCTTTGCGATGGGTGAGCTTTGCTTTAATGACCTGCAGTATTAGATCGATATTTTAGCAATACATTTAGAGTATTTACACATCGAAATATAACAGGCATTTTATAATAGAAAACACAATGCATAGTTTTTCATTATTGAGTCACGCTGATTTCTCAGCGGTTTACAATGCAGAAGTTACACATCCATCATTATCTTTACAAATTCAAGCAATGCTGTTAAGTAAAAATGAATGCTAGCTATTGTTGTTTCAAAATCTCCAAGCCGGATTTCCATTTGTGCTTGATTCACAGCTTTTGGATTTTTATGCCAGAGAAAGTGAGAGATGCCCCAGTCGCAGTTTTGTGGGTAATTAGTAGTCATCCCAACTTCTGCTTGCTGGGTATGGTCCCCCTGTGATAGCATTAATGACAAGCTTTTCTGAATCTTGCACTGCAATGTTGTTGTGAGAATCGGATTGATGGGTAGAGTGTTGTTGATCCCGAGTGGATGAGGTTGGATCGACCCCGTTCCTCTTAACGTATTGTTGGAGTTTACCCTGCTCTAGCAATTCTTCAATCACCTTCTTTAATTGGCGACATTGGTCAGTGTCATGGCCAGGTTGATTGTGAAATTGGCAGAATTTTCCATTACGCTTTGCCCCTTTCGTCATCTCAGGTGGCTTAGGATACCTGACAACGTCCTTTGTTGCAAAAAAGATATTTCTTGGTGTATCAGTTAAAGGAGTAAAGTCCGAAGGATTAAAGCGGCGAGGTTTCTTTTCATTTCTTTGGCTTTTTCCTCCTTCATTCTCCCTTTTCTGACTTTCAGATTCTCTTTTCTTAGGTGGGACATTGTCATTATCAGTCTGGGCAATATCCACTTTCGATGTTGCAGAAAGGCTTTCAAGGCGAATGAACTCATCGGCCTTTTTATAAAATTTATCAAGTGAATTCGGTTCCTTCATCTTTAGCCATATCCCGAATTTACTCGATTTATCAATGGCTCGCATCAGATAAGTCAGGATCATGCGTGGTTCTGCATTTTCTACTTCGGCTAAAGCTATATTGAAACGGCTCAAGAAAGATTTGATTGATTCTCCGGGCGCTTGTTCAAGGTTAGACAGTGACATTATATCCTTAGCTTTCGAAGCATACAATCTGAACTGTTCTTTAAACTTTTGCGTTAAGTCGGAGAATTTATCTACAGACCGAACTGGAAGCTTTGTGAACCAAAGTAAAGCCACACCTTCTAGGTATACCGGAAAGTATCGACACTTGATCTCGTCTGAGGCTCTTGCACCGGTCATATGCCAATCGTACTTGTAGAGGAAATGATTAGGGTCACTGGTTCCCCTATAGGCTTGGATAGTAGGAGGTGCAAATTTCCTTGGAAACTCCGCTCTTAGGATCCTTTCAGTAAACGGAGTTCTGCTTGGCGCAAATCCCCAGTCGGCCTCATCCTCTTCCCTTTGCATGCTCTCTTTCATGATGCGGCCAACCATTTCAGACAGGTACTCTTTATTATTCAAAGACACCTCCGGGCAAGTATTAGTTCTTCCCTCGGAATTTTGCCCGGGCATATGCTCATGACAAGTTGGTTGCGGCCTAGAACCATCAGCTTGGAAAGGTGGCGTTTCAGGAAGGGTGGTTTGATGGTTTTCTGGTTGACGATTTGCCCCAAGCAGGGCAGTTATTCTATCCATCATCAAAGCATTTTGAGTTTCAATTTGTTGGTATAATCCAGAAACTGCGTCATCCAATTCAGCCCTGGTGACTCCAACGGTTGGAGTTGCTTGATCTGTTGTTGGGGAAGCGAAAGTCCCTTCGTGAGCATTTCCGGATCTGACGGGTCTACCTCTTCTTCCAGGAGCCATTATCTCGGATCTGGTTTTTTAAGAGAGGTTCTTTTTATGAATATTCGCGAAGCAACGGTGGATGATTGCCTGAGTTGGGTTCTCAGTGAAAGCACCAAAATGTTAACGGTAAAAAGTGAACGCTAACACCCGGTGTGTGTAATAAACTTGTGAAAGCACCACCCGTTGGTACGGGAACAGAATATGAGTTGATAATAGCAGAAAAACAGTAAATGAACAACAGATTTATAGTGGTTCGGCCCGTAATTGAGCCTACATCCACTGTATAGTCTTTTATTGCTGATTTGATTACAATTCGATACAATATCTCTCTAAATACAATACAATTTGATCATGAAATCATTCTTGACTACTAGCTCGATCTTTAATGATGAAACTCGATGAATCCGCGTTGGGTGTTAGGAGCTCTTCTCGAAGATCGTTGTAGTGTCTCGAATGCTTGAAGACCTTTGATTGCTGAAAGAGAGGAGGCTTTGACAGCGTAACGGCGCTTGGAGAAATGAATGGCCAAAAGTCCACTTCACGTTGGAAATGGTGGGGTATTTATAGGAGCTGATCTGGCCTCTGGAGAATTTCCTAAGTCCTAAGTCATCGCCGACTTAGTATAAGTCGCTGCCGACTTATGGTAGGTCGCTGCCGGCTTATCAGTTCCAACACCTCTCTAGTAGTTCACCTCCTCTTCTGGTTTTATGCTTAAGTCCTAAGTCGCTGAAGGCGTAAGGTAAGTCGGTGACGAGGTAAAGGTGCACACGGTTAGGTCGGCGACGAGTTAGGGGATAGGGTTAGGTCGGCGACGAGTTAAGGGATGGTTGCTGGGCCCATCCTGAGGCTGTCTTTGACAAGTATTAAGTCATAGCCGACTTATCATACCTTAACTCGTAAGGCCTTAGCTCGCAGCCTTTAAGTCGTAAATCCACTAAGTCGGAGCATTTCATAGCTCGGCATCCTTCTTAACTCGGTCTTAACTCTTGAGTCACAGATTTCCTTAAGTCGGCAGCCTCCTAACTCGGCACACCTCTTAAGTCGGCAGCTCTTCTCAGTAGTTAGATCGGCAACTGTTGGGTCAGAGCTTTCCTTAGGTCGGAGCCTGTTGACTCGTTAAGTCTGCAAGTTCCTATAGGTCGGCAACCTGTTAACTCGGCAGGCCTTGCTAACTCACAATTTGCTAGGTCGGTAGGCTTCTTTAAGTCGGCAAGCACCTTAAGTCAGCCAGTATCTTAAGTCGGCATACTTCTTAAGTCGGCAAGCACCTTAACTCGGCTCCTACTAGGTCGTGAGTCGAAAAGGGGGTTAACACATATATAAAAATTCTGTAAGACCATGCCGCTAACGCGGAATGGGTTTTTACCTCACAAGAATAACATCTATACAGGTAAGAGCAGAAATAAATATAAGGAAACAAATCCAAATATGATTGGGCATAAATAATATTAAATCAGACTTGAAAGAATGGAAATAAACCGAGTAAAATCTAAACTGGACAGGATGGATAGAACAAGGAAAATAGTCCAACCTGATAGAATGGACTAAATAAAGTAACAGTCCAAACTCGATAGAATGGGCTAAATAAAGTAAGAGTCCAAACTTGATAGAATGGACTAAATAAACACTTAAATGTCGTGATGAGGAGTTGGCTCCACTCATGGTAATTTAAAGCTAAAACAGATTCAGGGTTTTAAATAAAGAAAGAAAATTTTCCAACAAATTGAAATGACCCTCTCTTTGGTACCTTAGTTTGTTAGGATTTTTTTTTACATAGAGATATATATATATATTTTTATTATCATATATATATATATATATATATATTTCTGAAGCCTAGAGTCATTTTTTTTCTTCTTTCTACCAAACAACATATCCAGGATCAAAATCTTTACCAATATAAATATATCAGTGCATTCACAAAGAAATGCACATACATGTGAAGATGCATGTTCCTCTCTTGTTTGAATCAGAGTTCTGGTAAACAAGAGGATAATTTGATTGATTAAATTTAATCAATCCACACATAGTTCAAGTCAATTCATGCAATAAAGTTTCATCCATATAGGTAACAACATGATTTTTAACCTCTGATTGCTTGTTGGATTCCCAATGAAGTGTAGTTCCTATAAACAATATATTTGTGTTCTGATTACCCTTAAATTGATGGTGCAGTGCCTATGCTTTGAAAAATGATAGAAGTATATATCATTATTCATGTTTGATTTTCTTATAAAATCTGCCTAGAGTACAATCCCTTTTTTGGAATATTTTTAAGTGAGATATCATATTTCAAAAGCTTGATTCTTTGATCCATGATACTAAGCTAAATGAAGTGCAAACTTGTAACGACCCGATATTTTAGACCATTCGCATCCATTATAAGTGTATAGGTAGACACTCATGCCGGAATTGAATTGCTCAAAATACCGCGTTGTAATTTAAATTTGGAAAAACTGAACATATACAATAAATAAATAATCACAGATCACAGACACAAAGTAATAAGTGCAGCGGAAATAAAAGAGATAGTAGTTCATGAAGCTACTATATAAGTATATGAGATACATCAGAGTTTACAACAGAAGAGTAATACGATACATCAGAGTTAAACCAGATACAATGGAAGAGTAACACGATACATCAGATACAAATCAGAATACATCACTGGAATCATCAAATACTGAAGCAGAATAGATGGCTGGATCTTCAAGCAAAGCTCCAACTTCAAAGGTGAGTCTCGAATACTGGTACACTCAGTCTGACCCGAGCGTAAAGCAAAAACACAAGACACTCGAGTCAGGATTAACATTCTTATATTAATAAATCCAACTCAAGTGAAATAGCAATTGAAATACAAGTAACTCAAAGGATGTTTGGAATAACCATCCTTTAAGGATCCGTTAAACTATCTACTATATAATAGTGTACGATAAGTAGATAATGTCTATCAGTAATATAAAGTATCAAAATAGTGTTAAGGCGTTACCATTGTCCCCCTTAACACATTTTATACAAGCGTTATAGTCTATACAGCACTGTAAACTCCACCGTAAACTAGTGGGCTATCAGGGAGTACTCCATAGGTATAACACAAAACAAATTCGTAGGGGTCGCGTATATAGGGATCCAAGTATGACAAGGCACATGAGGCAATACCCAAGGTAGTGAAACTACCGTTTGCCTGATCCGGACTGGTGAGAACGCATCGTCGCAGCGATCGCAACACCGCGAAACAACACTCCCAAAATCAAGGGTGCACCAATCGACAACAAGTATAAGTAGTTCGAAGAAGTGTGTTCGCTTGAGGTAGCTGACCTCCATTGGCCCGGCACGGCTCCTGTTTTAGTCATTTCCAATTTGACACAAGTGTCAAGGCTATCCATTATCGTTCTCTTTCTTCAGTCATCACGTACATCATTCCAACCACTTCATTCTGGATCATCACTCCGTGTATAGTTATTAAAGTGGTTTTCGGTTTAGATAGAGAGTATATCCATAACCGATTCCGGTCTCTTTAATAACTTTCGTGATTATTACACCGATTGGTCGTTTAATATATTTCAAAAAAATCAATTTCAATTTCAATTAGAATTTGTAAACCAACTTTTCATTTCTATTTCGAAATCAATTTCCATAATTTACGTCTCAAAACTTCCAAATTTATATTTTCAAAATCTTATAATTCAATTTCCATTTTTTTATATTTAAACCATTCAAATATTAATTCAAGTTCGTATATGAGTTTCATTTCGAAAACATTTAAATTAATTTAATTTAACATTCAAATCAATTTAGAATCATTTATCGATTTCATTCAATATTCATTAAGTAAATTTGCCATTCAAAACAATTCCTATTAAATTTCCAATTCATTAAATCCATTTTTTTTAAATTCAACTTCATTATAACAAAACTTACAAATTTAATTTAATTAAATTCATCAAACCAAATTCTTTAAATTTCAAGTCTTATATTAGTTTCAATAAATCACATTTTATTTCTTGTTAAAGAAATTCAATTTCACTTATTTACTTACTTAAATAATTTTCCAAAACTTAATTAATAAAGAAACTCAATTTCAATTATTTACGAAGTAAAATTCACTTATTCAAAAATTCAATTTCACTTATTAAAGAATTCAATTCAATTTAATCATTAAATAATTCAATCTTATTTAATTATTAAATAATTCAAAACTTAATTATTAAATAATTTCAAAGTTTAATAATTTCAAACTTAATTATAATTTCAAACTTGATTATTAAATCATTTCAAACTTAATTTAATCATTTCTCAAATTAAACAACATTCTTCCATCAATTACATTGTTAATATTTTGTTTCAGATTATTAAATATTAACATTTTCCTTTCATTAAAATTCAAATTTCAACTTCATTTCAAAACCATATTATTTATTCAAATAAAATCTTTATTAAATTTTAAATCAAATTATTGACCAATCGGGTTTTATTAAATTCTCTATCCTAAGTCAAGTTCATTTGGGTATTTATCATTTCAACCCGATTCCAATTTAATTCAAAGTCAAAACATAGCAAAAGGGAACTTGCAGTGTGATAACTGGGATGGTGTCAAAGTAAATAAACAAGCAATAACAACAATCAATAACAATCAAATAATCAATTCAAATAATCCCGAAATAATCGTATTAATTCACATTGTTATTTGTGTAAATTAATAAAATTATTTCTAGAATCTAAACTATCATTTCATGTAGATTAAAGATTATTACACTAATATTTATATGGTTCTTCAATTGTCATTCGATTTCAATTTTAACACTACAACAATTAATCAAATATACGTTCAATGGTTCAAAGTGTAACTATCACTATTCTACATGTCAATTAATTTAACAATTAAAAGGGGTCATATTCAACTAAATCAAATTCAACATATGTGTCGATTCAAATTTTAATTATCCTCCGTCAAATTTATTTGCATAATATTTATCACTTTATACATCACAATTTTAAGGTCCAATTGTAAACATCAAACAATCAATCATTTAACAACCAAACTGGATTATCAATGCATATATAACAGATAATGGTGTCAGATGTCAAAGGTGAACTGATACAGTTAATAGCATAAATAACAGTAGCATATTTCAATTGTTGTTTCAATTGAAATCAAATTTAATAAATAAAAGAACGTTAATCGTGAGTGATTGCTCACCTTTCGAGGTTAGAGGCGAACGGAGAATGAGAAGAGTTACAGACCCAAACACGAATTTCAAAGCAACGCTAATTTTGCACGAATTCGCCGATCAAAGCTGATAACAAGAATAGATGGAAACGAATCAGAACTATCTTGGTATAACTGGAACAAAGTATATATTATAAATTTCTCCAAAACCAATTCTTAAATCTATATTTAAAATAAGATATATATCAAATCAATATTTCAACATTAACATCAATAAAACAAAAATCAATTTCAAAACATATATTCAACATATATGTGAAAACCAAACATATATCTACTTATCTACATAAACTAGTATCTAAATATGTGTATTATCCCTTAAACTAATACACATATAGTTAAATGTTGCCAAAATACATATTAACTGTTAATACTGTAAGTAATTAAGGGATAAAATGAAGTAATTGACATATAACAGTTTACAACAAAGAAATAAGAGGAGCCGCTACTTACATTTATGTATTGTCTTATTTTACTAACAAAATATATGTGACAATCAGACAACCGCTAAAACTCACTGAACACTTGTATATATGTACGACAACCGATTAAACACTTTACAAAACAAGTGCAAATATATGTATATATACTAACATCTATTATATAAAACAATAACTTGACACATTGTTGCTTTTGAAAATAACAGCCTAGCCTAGGAATATAGGTAGTATTTATATATTAACAGTAACTAGCCTAACTTTGCAGGCACACATACCTGTTATAAAATACTATTGTAAAGCCACTTTAAATGTGTATAACTACCTTTATACGTTTATAGCTTATTATTATATATGCACAACTTAGTACATTCCATATACTTAGATAAAACTTTTGTGTATAAACTAATGTTTTGAAATAATATATACGTATAGCTGTAAAAACTTTTGTAACATAATAAACTTTATACTATAACTGAAATAAATTATAACTGTAATAAACTTTATACTCTATATACTATAACCATATAAACATTTAAACTTACACACATACAATATGTGTTATATAACATGTAAACTATACTTTATAATTAATATGTATACACTTTAAATATAATCATGCAGACAGCTACCCAATCTATATACCAAATATAAAAGATAAGATGATACTTGAAACTTGAGAAGACAAACAATATATATAGTAGTTAAAGTAGCTGTACCAAATTAGTAAGGCTGATATATTATGCAATATATAAGTTGATATCATCCTAAGCAACATTTTGCTCAGCCAATAGCAAGGAGGAGGGGACGCAGGGACAGGCGGAGGTTGGAGTTGAGGGAGGCGGCTCGGCCATGAGATGGTGGCAGTTTGGTCGAACCGGGATATAGGAGGAGTGAAGTCGGTTGCCCTCTTGATGGTTTCATGTATTGGGTTTTCAGAGCAGGTAGAAATGGAGAGGGGCGGTCGGAACTCGGAGCAAGGTGGTCACGGCGGAGAGAAAGGTAATGGTCAAGGTGGATGGCGCTGGCCATGGGTTAGGTCGTATGGGTGTCGGGGTCTGAGCGGAAGTGGGTTGCGGGCTATAGGCGAGGCCGAACGTGTGAAGAGGCTCTGGGCTGGGAAAGGCTGAGCGAGATGAGGCCAATGTGACTATTTGGGGTCGGAGTTCGGATGAGCACGTGGAGGTGAGGGCGGAGCTGCTGTTGGTGGGTGCGATAGGAGATTGGCGGAGAGGGTCGATGGCGGTGGAGTTGCGTGGAGGTGGGATGTGGGAAGGTCAGAGGCGAGGAGAGGGACTGACGAAGTGATGGGGATGGGTGCGAAGCTAGCATGGTTGGATGTTGCGTTGTGGTGGAGGGTTTCTGGAGTGGGTGGTTGAGTTTGGAGAGAGGGAGAGTGAGGAAGCCACATGCTACAGGGAAGAATTGGTTGAGGTGAAGGAATGCAAGATTCAACAGAAAACAAAGTAGGCAGAAAGAACATGCACTAAAAAGAAAGTGAACGAAACTTAAATAAAATGAACCGGTCAAAATAAATTTACGTTGGAAAAGAGAAACTCAAAACGCTGGAATCAAGGCTAATAATAAAAGTGATGACCGTTGATTTAACCAGTGGAAAATTTGAATAGTCACGGAACACAAATGGACTTGAACGGGTACCAATACGATTTACCGTTTACGGTTTTCGCGACGTACCGGACTCCGAGTGCACAAATGAGTATACTGTAGAGATCAGCACAACGAGACGGTCAAAATGGTATACAGATATCAGTGGTATGATTGAATTATAAAAATTCAAATTTTCTACTAGCGAAAAATGCAAGAAAAACGCTGAAAAATAAGATCGACGGAGCCAAAGATGTCTGAATTTGGAAAAACGACAAACTGACATCTTGCTCAGAAGATGGTTTAGAATTTTTCTATGTAAAAATATTTAGGTTTCGGAAACATTTTATTTTCATCGCTTTTTAACTGATTAAATTGAAGTAAATTTACACGCGAAATAAACTTTCATATTTTCGGACGAAAATTTACCAGTTGCTATGTTTAACTAAACATATTCCAAATATTAAATTTTTATTTCAAAATTTTATCTTTTAAAATTTCACAAAATTTCAACTAATTACGTTATTAAAATAGTTGAAATTTACGGGTCGTTACACTCTCCCCCACTCAAAACTTTTCGTCCTCGAAAAGGAACGAGGTAGGAGAATAGAAACAACCAGAAAGAAAACAGATTTGAAATACAAAATAACAATTAAATTAAACCATATAAATTTAAATTTAAATTAATTGATATTCAATAATTGATTTAATCCATTTGATTTCCCTAAAATCAATCACAACTATTTCTAAATTCATTATCTTATTATCCAATTATCTTCAATTTACAATTTCTAAAACCATAAATTTGAATAGTCTTTTATTATAATCATATTTTTTTTCAACAATTTAAATTCTTCTTTATTCCAAATTATTGTTAAACTTATTCTACTAATATATCTAATCACATATATTTAACCTATGTAAATTAATTTAAGTGAAAATTAGGCCCACGTCCTTGTAATTAAACTTAGTCCGCGTAAACTCCTCCCGTTTGAAAACTTATATTTCCGATCCCTGTTTTTATTTCTGCCTCAATTTATTCCATAAATACCCCTGTTTACATGTCGCGCTAATTTTTTATGGTGGTTGTGATTTCGATTGCAAGTTTTAAATTCTGATTCAGTTCGATCATTGTTTTAAGATATTATTTCGGAATCATGGCTTTACCTTCTTCCAGGTAAAATATTGTTTGGATTTGTAATCGATTTTGTTTGTTTTTAAATGATATTGCGATATTCGTTTATAATTTTGTTATTTCTGTTTCATTAGTTTTTTTTTGTTTGAAGTAAATGAAAATTACAAGTATTCTATTGTTTATTTTATCTGAAAAATTAATGCGTATGTATAGGGTACTGTTCGTTGATTTATTTTTTTAGCTTTGATTAAGTTCTGATTTGTCTGGAATTATTGTAGGTATTTTACAGTCTTGTCCACAAATAATTTGAATATGTATGGTGAAAATGGTACAAATTACTAATTGTTGCTGATTTATCTGCTACTTTTTACAATTATTGCATACATATCAGCAAGTAATGTTCGTATTTCACTTATTTGTTTAAGCTCAGACTTCTGCTTATTTATCTGCTTTTTTTTATAAACATTGCTTACATATCAGCAAATGATATTGCTTAAGTATTAAAATATTATTTTATGTGCTGATTTGTCTGCAATTTTTTATAATTATTGCTTACTTATCAGCATATAATATATATATCCTGCGTTTTTGTATTTATTTTTTTATAATTGTAATTATGTTTTTTTAAAATTAAAGTGTTCCTGGTGATGCTGGAGTGCTTGTGCTGTTGAAGTTTGGATATGATAGCTTTTCGTTACGCCTTCAATTTGATAGTTCGGTTGTTATGTTGAGAAGTGCTATTTCTGGTAAATGGACAGAATTGAGTTCAATGTCATTTGAATTGTACTATGTTAGAGATGGATTGAGAAGGAATATTGAAACTAATTTTGATCTTCAATCTATTTTGTTGTTGGCTGCTCATAACCGTGAGGATTACTTTGTTATTTTTGTTGATGTTGTTCCTTCTAGGTTTTCAACTACCAATATTAGATCAGATGCTGTTACATGTAGCAGTGATTCCTCATTTGTTAGTACCGGTGATTCTAATATTCAATTCAGGCAGTTATTAAGAAATGATTCCAATCAATCTATTTTTACGGGTGTTGGTCAACAATTTCCAGGTGGTGTTACTGAATTTAGGCTCAATTTGATGATATATAGTATTAAGACAGGGTATAAGCTTGATTTGGTTAAGAATGATAAGGAAAGAGTTACGGCTGTTTGTTCTCGAACAAAATGTACTTTCAGAATTCATGCTTCTGTTAAGTTTAATCTTCCGGGCTATTTTGTTATAAAGAGATTTCATCCTGAACATACCTGTGGTGCTGGAATTCATGATATTAATGATCCTCCTGTTTCAAGTAAATTGATTAAGTTGTTGGTTTATGATCATATTCAAGCTAATCCGTTAATGTAACGACCCAGAATTTTGAACGAATTAAATTGAGAATATTTAATTTATTTTAAATATTTGAACGGTGATTTAATTTGAATCCTCGATATAAATTCAATTTTGGCGATTTAATTACAGAATTTAATCTATTGTAAGTTGAATAAAATTTAAATCTTCAATTTAAAGTTGAAGAAAAATATTTCGAAAGCTTTTAAAATTCGTATTGATAATACCGAAGCTAATCGAACTGTCAGGATTGAATTTGAAACTGTTCCGTTCAGTTTTGAATTTAATTGTTCGAATCGATATTTAAAATAGTCAAATTTCAGACTGTCTCGGAATTCAACGAAACCAGTCCCATTAGGTCCGTAATATTGTATTATTGTCGGATTTCCAATTTCGTATTTTTTGGAGTTAATCTGTGAGCGTACGAAGTATAAACACATTCAGATTTTAGAACGAATTCAAATTAAAATTTTAAATTTATATTAATTAACAACACCACATATCTCCTTTAATCACGCCTAAACTTACGCCTACAATCACGAATATAAACGTGCAAACCCATACTTCATCAGATTTTTAAACATCCCTGTTCAAATCAAACGAGACTATATCTTCGTTAACATCCCTCTCCTCTAAACAACTCTCGTTCAAAATCAAAACAAACGAAATTTTCCGTTCAAAAAAAAAGATGGCGACTGGAAACCAAAATCGCGTGCTCATATTTGAACGAAATTAAGGCTTCATCAACTCGATCGCAACTGTGTTCGACATAGGAGGGGCGGAAATCGCAAATTGCAGATCAGTGACCGGAGGATTGGGGCTGTAGGCGCTTCAAAGTGGAAGCACGACGACATGGTCGCGCGAGGCCAGGCAATCGCGAGGGGCTTCGGTCGCACGTATTTGGGGAAGAGCATCTCGGGGCGACAGTCAGGTGGTGGAGTTGAGTGCGGCGATGTTCGCAAGGGGGCGCTGCGAAATCGTGGTGGTTCGCGATGCTGTTGGTCGTTGGATTTTCAGTGTCGAAGTGATGGTCTCGCGTGGGCTTCGCGAGTGGAAGGAGGAAGTCGCGATGATGATGGCAGGCAGCGAACTGGAGGTTGCAGTGTCACGATTCTGGGTGGGCGTGCGCGTTGAGATGGGAGCGCGAGCAGGTGAGCGAAGCGAGATGGTCGCGTTCATCTGTAGGGAGCTCGAAGTCGAGCCAGAGAACGGCGACGTCAACGTGGTGAGCAGCAGGTGAAATTTTTATTTTCAATTCCAATTTATAAATGTTTATGCAGAAAAGAAAATTTATAGATTTTGATGGTTGACTTGCTAAATTGATCAGTTTAAGTTATTCTAGTTTACTAAGATATTTTTTTTTATAAGTCACTGGTTAATTAATATATTTAAAAAGGGAATTTAGTTCAAATTGAAATTCTAGTAAATTTATTGTAAAAGGGGAATTAGTTAAATCAGATTTTAAGCCAAAGCCGAAAATGTGTAATTGGTGATTAATTGTTCGATAAATTCCAATAGAAATTTAATTGTTCAATTTGTATTGAATATTTATAAAGTGTATAATTAATTATACAAGGTTAAAATAATCGAAGAAACAGTCTGGATTGGGAATTGGATTTCAAATTTAAATGCTAAGGTGAGATCTTCTCACTCAGATTTAATTTTGTATTGCAGTTATTTAGTTGACTGATTGCTTGCTATTTGGATGTGATATTAGATATGATAGGATATATCTATATATATATAGCAATATATACATATTGGCATATGTATATATTGGATTGATGATTTCCCGCCTCGTATAGCGGATGAGACCCTATTGCGCCGTTAGTAAGCGGATTTATAAAAACCTATATACCGCGATAATTCCGTACTGGAGCGGAATTGGTATTGTGCTAACATCTTTGGATGCAGGGAAACAGGTTGGAGGGATCCAACTGGACCCCTCACATTTATTGAATTTATTTCTACTGTGATGTGATAATCTGTGAATGATTATTGTTGTTATTGAATTGATATCTGGAAATTGTTTGAAAAGCTAAAATTTAGCTGAATGGATGTTTTGACATCATTGGATTCCAAAAATAAACGAAATTGAATTTTGAAATCAAAGTAGAAATTTCTAAGTGAATTTAATTTTAGAAATTGAATAAATTTTGAAGAAAGAAAATTTTAAAGGTATAAAAGTTGATTTTTATAATCTTATCGAATTAATTCCAGAATCAAGTGAAAATGTTAAATAAATGGATTTCGTAAAATAGTGATTATAAATTGAAGAATTTAATTTAAGAATTTGGATTTTTAAATAGACTGAAAGAAACAATTGGAATATATTTTCTTTGAAAGGAATTTATTTAAAAGTAGATAAGTTAGAAATCCAGTTAGAAATTAAATTGGATAAATTGAAATAATTTGGGAAATCAATGTAAAATGATTTCAATTTGAAGAATCCATTTAAAAACAGGATGTTGAATAATTGGAGAAAAATAAGGAATTTATTTTAGTAGTGAAAATAAATTTAGAAATCAATATTGAAATTGATTTGGTATTGAAGTTTTTATAAATGGAATTGGAATATATAAAAGTTGGTTATAAATCCGAAATCACTTATTTTGATAGGTAAAGTATAAAAGTTAATAAAAAGAAATTATAAGTCGAAGTTGTTATAAGATAGAAATAGAATTTATAAACGTTGTTTTATAAATTCGAAATCAATTGAATTTGAGGAATTAAATATAGAAGATTTTTAAAGAAGATATATTCGCGATTTTGGATAGCGAATTATTATTGAAATAAAATGTGTAGAAACTATTGTAATTTTGTTAGTGAAGTATATTCACGATTTTTGGACAATGAATATATTGTTAAGTAAAATGAATTTGCTTTGGGAAAAGATATTTCGAAAATGGAGTTAATTGTTTTAACGATGTTTAAAAATGATTAAATATCGAAACCATAGATTTCGACATTTATTGTTGAAATAGGCGTTTTCGAGGAATTTAAGGAAATGATGGACTATAACACTGTTGTTATAGTAAATGATTTCCGAAAGGAAATATTGTTGCGTAGTATTGGGATTCATATATCTATCTAAATTCCGAATCCCTATACTAGTGATTTTGAGTCGTCGTAACGATGTTTTATGTAACATTCGTTTTGACTCAAATAAAGGTGTTAAAAGAACGTTTTCCTTAAAGAATGAATTTATACTTAACTTTTGATTTAAGTATATCGAATATTTTCAAATGTTGAAAATAAATAGATTTGTGAAATACTTATTATTAAATAAGTATGGAAATGCTTTTCCAAAATGAAATGAAATGTTTTTGAGAATTTATCTTCTTAAAGATAAAATGAAATTGAATATTTGAAATCGATTTGAGAATCGTATATCTGTAGATATTTGAGAATATAAATTCACTATGGAATTTAAAAAAAGGGAAGTTGTTTAAAAATAAACATTGATTTATTTTTAAGTGTGGAAATTTTATATCTAGTAAAGATATTTTTGAAGATAAATAATTTGGGAAAATTATTTGGAATCTGATGATGTAGCGCATCTTTATTGATAGTTAAATAACCGACTATCAATAATTACCTTTAGATAGGTATTTGTTGTGAATTGGATGAATTTGAATGCCACACTTATTTTTAAATAAGCGCTCACTATTCGGGTTAACCGGGAAAGGACCATGGGGTCGTATAACCCATTCCGAATATGTGATACGTCGTTATGAATTGCATTTGAAGACCGGTGTTGAAGACCGGATATTTTTGAAAACGGAAGGATTACCGTCGAGTTACTCTACATCGACTGATCTTCGATTTAGAGGTTTTATCACCCTTAGTGACGGGAAGTCCAGACGTGATTAGAAAATTATCCGGAAATGCAAGGGCTTCGTGAGAAGTGCCTTCGGTTCTGTTCGATCCCGGAACAGACTTGTATGGATTGTGTGTCTGACGTTACAATTTGAGATATAAAGCTGATTTCTTTCAAATACATTTCTGTTGGTGGCGGAGAATTTATTCTATTAGCTTAACAACCTTCTCTGAGACGTACGAGCTCAGAGGTTATGTAGTTGAAATTTATCAGCGATATATCCCAATTTGGTAACGTGGCATACTGAGTGTTGCTGTGAAATGATCAGTGTTTGATCATTTGCGATATGATCATTTGTTTGATCTTATATCTTTGTGATCATAGGTTGATCATTTTGTTTGACCCGAAGCAGGGCTTTTTGTAGAAAGCGTAGCTTTGTGGACGAGACTTCATCGAGCCTCACACCCCGGAAATGGTCGAAACAGGAAGGATGCAGCAAGGTTCTAGGGAGTAGCGCCCCTTAGTGTATGTCATTCCTTCTGGATAAAGGTGGTATCATGGTATGGAGCCCAGATACTTAACCTCTGTGGTTGCTGCAAAAATTTATTTCTTTGTGGTTTGTTGCGAATCGGGGATCCTCGGGAAGATCGGTGACGATCGGGGGATGGCATACGCGTGTCAGTAGTTACCTATTTTTGCAGAGGTAACCCGGCCTTGTGTTGGCAGAGATCCGGTTAGGTTCTCGGGTCGTCTATTCCAGGGACGTACCCATCGTGGATAGGAAGTTCCTTAGCCTGACCATTTGTTGGAAATCCAAACTCCAATACGAACTTTGTACGGTATTAGTTGTAGAACCTGCCATTTACGTACGGTGGTCACCACTGTTTAGATGGTAGCTATAGTAGGCATACGATACTGGTCGTATGTTGGCTAAGATTAATATTATACTTTCGAAATGTTTTCTACACTATGCACTAATAATAATATCCAAAATGATTTGATTTTGCGTAGTAAGCATCTTTGACTATCATAAGAAGAAATCTCCTCCAATTCTGCGTTTGCATTGTGTGTGTGGTGGGAGGTCTTATGGTAGTTTCATTTTCCAAAAGCATTTCGAATTGACTTTAAAAATTATTTTGTTGTTATAAAGAATAACTGTTTTACGATCTCACACCAGTCACCATGACTGACTCGGAGTTTATTGTTCCCTTCTAAACTCTGGGTGCCCACAAATTTCCACACGGGCAGCCTAGAGTTATGTTATCAGGATATTCTGGATATTTTGGAGCTTTGGAGATAAGCTGGATGGCGAGACGTAGTATTTGTATCTGATAGTATTTATTCCGCTGTGTATTCTGTATGAGGACAAGTTATATAACTGTCCATTGTTGTATATTGACTCTGATGATTGATGTATATATAAAATGATATAGTTCTTTGTTTTAAAGATTATTCATTTATCTATTATATATTGTTCCGCTGTGATATGTGAGATTCTGATATTGTCTCTGTTCTGATGTGGTTCTGTTGTTCTTCTTCTTTCTTTCTTCTCTTTTTCTTCTTCTCCTACCTTTTCTTTCTTTCTAAAACCCTCACTGTTGGAGTTTCCGGCACTCGATTGCTCGACAGTCGATAAAGTGAGTATCGATGTCGAATTTTCGAAAGTCGAAAATTTCAGGATGTGACAAAGTGGTATCAGAGCATATGGTTAAGCGACAACCCTGCTCTGTTGGGTGTTACTCATTAGAGATAGAGTCAGTAGTACTCTAGAATGAGTTGAGTGTAATAATAGATACGAGCGCGTATTTGTTAGTGAATATAAAATGTTTTATATTGTGTTTTCTTATCCGTTGAGATGTTTATGAATTTTGGTCGGTATGTGGGACGCCATATTATCGATAGAGATTTCTAAACACTTAAACGAGGCAAGACGACATAGTATTGTTTTAAATAGGTGAATGAAATAATTTTACCCAAAACTATTTTTGTATAGAAAAGAAATGATTTTCTGTAAATTATTATAGTATATGGTTGCATGGTTGTTAGGAAAATAATAACATTGAAATGTTATCATTATTATATGAAATTGAATAAGAAATAAAGTAATAACCAAAGATTTAAGAAATAAAATTCATATACAAATGAAATTTGAGAATATAAATTATAATTGTGACTTATGATTTAAAATGGAATTCCAGAGAAGTTGTTGGAAATGTTTTGAAATGAATATGAAAATTTTGGAGATTTGGAAAATGTAAATCTTTTTGGTTTGAAAATGATTTTTCAAAGGATTTGATATTGTGGAAAATTGTTTTGGAGGAAATGAAAAGCTCTAAACTCTTTTCGGTCGCTGGAAAATAACTTCGATGATGACCGCGGCATCATCGGTGTTCATTTTCGGGTTTCCAAAAGAGAAATTGCTGCCAAGTTGTTTTAAATGGAAATTGTTTGGAAAAATTTGGATTTTGTTTTGGAAATTCAAAAGATAATTTGAATTGTTTTCAAATGATTTTTGAAATATTGGTAAGATTCTGGAATACCATATGAAAATATCTATGAATATTATGAAGTTGAATTAGATAAATTGAGACTTGAATTGTGAACTAAATAAAAGAATGATTCGAATTTGCAGATAAATTCAAGTAAGTAGAAATAAATTTCTGAATGAATGGAATTTACAATTGCAAGTAAATGAAATTAAAGATGAATGTTAAACTCTGTTTTGAATTTGTTAGCAATTGTAATTCAAGCTGAATATTGGAAATTGGAATTTGTAACGAATTAGTAATTGGAACTAATTTAAAATAGTACAGTTGTGAATAAAAGGTAGTTGATAAATTCAATATTCAAAAGTAAACTGAATCTAAATTAGATTGAAAGTGTAGATTAAATTCAAATGAATGTGAAATGTGAAATTGAATGATAATGGATATAACTTCTATAGTAAACTAGAAATGGTATAAGAAGTTGATATTAGAAGTTTGTAATAAAATTTGCAAAATAGTTGGATGTTATAACTAGATATTATGGCTAGTAGGATATACAGGTGTATAAAGGGGATTGGAAAATTTATTTCACAGATAAATTTGAATTGCTCGAAAAAGGTACGTATTTGAGTTTTAATATGAGTTTTTGATGATTTCTCTCTAGCCGCTTGGCTTTTTCTTTTTCTTTTTGAAATCTGAGGGTCCATAGGGACGTTTTGTAGTCGTACCATATTAGCCGCGCAAAGGAGACGCTGGCGAAATTTTTTGGAAATTTAGGGCGTTAGAAAATTTTTAAGAAATTTTGAAAGTTAAAATTTGAATTTAAACTCGAATTTGAATTTTGAAGTTAAACAATGTTGTTTTGAAACTTAGAGTTGAAGTCGAAATGTAGTTGAATGATAACGAATCTTTAGTAGAAAGATTTGTTTTGATGAATTGATAAAACTATTAAGATTGCGAAAAATAGTAGACGAGTTAAGGACCTTTCTTTCTAACTTGTAATTTCGAGGACGAAATTCTTTTAAGGAGGGAAGTCTGTAACGACCCAGAATTTTGAACGAATTAAATTGAGAATATTTAATTTATTTTAAATATTTGAACGGTGATTTAATTTGAATCCTCGATATAAATTCAATTTTGGCGATTTAATTACAGAATTTAATCTATTGTAAGTTGAATAAAATTTAAATCTTCAATTTAAAGTTGAAGAAAAATATTTCGAAAGCTTTTAAAATTCGTATTGATAATACCGAAGCTAATCGAACTGTCAGGATTGAATTTGAAACTGTTCCGTTTAGTTTTGAATTTAATAGTTCGAATCGATATTTAAAATAGTCAAATTTCAGACTGTCTCGGAATTCAACGAAACCAGTCCCATTGGGTCCGTAATATTGTATTATTGTCGGATTTCCAATTTCGTATTTTTTGGAGTTAATCTGTGAGCGTACGAAGTATAAACACATTCAGATTTTAGAACGAATTCAAATTAAAATTTTAAATTTATATTAATTAACAACACCACATATCTCCTTTAATCACGCCTAAACTTACGCCTACAATCACGAATATAAACGTGCAAACCCATACTTCATCAGATTTTTAAACATCCCTGTTCAAATCAAACGAGACTATATCTTCGTTAACATCCCTCTCCTCTAAACAACTCTCGTTCAAAATCAAAACAAACGAAATTTTCCGTTCAAAAAAAAAGATGGCGACTGGAAACCAAAATCGCGTGCTCATATTTGAACGAAATTAAGGCTTCATCAACTCGATCGCAACTGTGTTCGACATAGGAGGGGCGGAAATCGTAAATTGCAGATCAGTGACCGGAGGATTGGGGCTGTAGGCGCTTCAAAGTGGAAGCACGACGACATGGTCGCGCGAGGCCAGGCAATCGCGAGGGGCTTCGGTCGCACGTATTTGGGGAAGAGCATCTCGGGGCGACAGTCAGGTGGTGGAGTTGAGTGCGGCGATGTTCGCAAGGGGGCGCTGCGAAATCGTGGTGGTTCGCGATGCTGTTGGTCGTGGGATTTTCAGTGTCGAAGTGATGGTCTCGCGTGGGCTTCGCGAGTGGAAGGAGGAAGTCGCGATGATGATGGCAGGCAGCGAACTGGAGGTTGCAGTGTCACGATTCTGGGTGGGCGTGCGCGTTGAGATGGGAGCGCGAGCAGGTGAGCGAAGCGAGATGGTCGCGTTCATCTGTAGGGAGCTCGAAGTCGAGCCAGAGAACGGCGACGTCAACGTGGTGAGCAGCAGGTGAAATTTTTATTTTCAATTCCAATTTATAAATGTTTATGCAGAAAAGAAAATTTATAGATTTTGATGGTTGACTTGCTAAATTGATCAGTTTAAGTTATTCTAGTTTACTAAGATATTTTTTTTTATAAGTCACTGGTTAATTAATATATTTAAAAAGGGAATTTAGTTCAAATTGAAATTCTAGTAAATTTATTGTAAAAGGGGAATTAGTTAAATCAGATTTTAAGCCAAAGCCGAAAATGTGTAATTGGTGATTAATTGTTCGATAAATTCCAATAGAAATTTAATTGTTCAATTTGTATTGAATATTTATAAAGTGTATAATTAATTATACAAGGTTAAAATAATCGAAGAAACAGTCTAGATTGGGAATTGGATTTCAAATTTAAATGCTAAGGTGAGATCTTCTCACTCAGATTTAATTTTGTATTGCAGTTATTTAGTTGACTGATTGCTTGCTATTTGGATGTGATATTAGATATGATAGGATATATCTATATATATATAGCAATATATACATATTGGCATATGTATATATTGGATTGATGATTTCCCGCCTCGTATAGCGGATGAGACCCTATTGCGCCGTTAGTAAGCGGATTTATAAAAACCTATATACCGCGATAATTCCGTACTGGAGCGGAATTGGTATTGTGCTAACATCTTTGGATGCAGGGAAACAGGTTGGAGGGATCCAACTGGACCCCTCACATTTATTGAATTTATTTCTACTGTGATGTGATAATCTGTGAATGATTATTGTTGTTATTGAATTGATATCTGGAAATTGTTTGAAAAGCTAAAATTTAGCTGAATGGATGTTTTGACATCATTGGATTCCAAAAATAAACGAAATTGAATTTTGAAATCAAAGTAGAAATTTCTAAGTGAATTTAATTTTAGAAATTGAATAAATTTTGAAGAAAGAAAATTTTAAAGGTATAAAAGTTGATTTTTATAATCTTATCGAATTAATTCCAGAATCAAGTGAAAATGTTAAATAAATGGATTTCGTAAAATAGTGATTATAAATTGAAGAATTTAATTTAAGAATTTGGATTTTTAAATAGACTGAAAGAAACAATTGGAATATATTTTCTTTGAAAGGAATTTATTTAAAAGTAGATAAGTTAGAAATCCAGTTAGAAATTAAATTGGATAAATTGAAATAATTTGGGAAATCAATGTAAAATGATTTCAATTTGAAGAATCCATTTAAAAACAGGATGTTGAATAATTGGAGAAAAATAAGGAATTTATTTTAGTAGTGAAAATAAATTTAGAAATCAATATTGAAATTGATTTGGTATTGAAGTTTTTATAAATGGAATTGGAATTTATAAAAGTTGGTTATAAATTCGAAATCACTTATTTTGATAGGTAAAGTATAAAAGTTAATAAAAAGAAATTATAAGTCGAAGTTGTTATAAGATAGAAATAGAATTTATAAACGTTGTTTTATAAATTCGAAATCAATTGAATTTGAGGAATTAAATATAGAAGATTTTTAAAGAAGATATATTCGCGATTTTGGATAGCGAATTATTATTGAAATAAAATGTGTAGAAACTATTGTAATTTTGTTAGTGAAGTATATTCACGATTTTTGGACAATGAATATATTGTTAAGTAAAATGAATTTGCTTTGGGAAAAGATATTTCGAAAATGGAGTTAATTGTTTTAACGATGTTTAAAAATGATTAAATATCGAAACCATAGATTTCGACATTTATTGTTGAAATAGGCGTTTTCGAGGAATTTAAGGAAATGATGGACTATAACACTGTTGTTATAGTAAATGATTTCCGAAAGGAAATATTGTTGCGTAGTATTGGGATTCATATATCTATCTAAATTCTGAATCCCTATACTAGTGATTTTGAGTCGTCGTAACGATGTTTTACGTAACATTCGTTTTGACTCAAATAAAGGTGTTAAAAGAACGTTTTCCTTAAAGAATGAATTTATACTTAACTTTTGATTTAAGTATATCGAATATTTTCAAATGTTGAAAATAAATAGATTTGTGAAATACTTATTATTAAATAAGTATGGAAATGCTTTTCCAAAATGAAATGAAATGTTTTTGAGAATTTATCTTCTTAAAGATAAAATGAAATTGAATATTTGAAATCGATTTGAGAATCGTATATCTGTAGATATTTGAGAATATAAATTCACTATGGAATTTAAAAAAAGGGAAGTTGTTTAAAAATAAACATTGATTTATTTTTAAGTGTGGAAATTTTATATCTAGTAAAGATATTTTTGAAGATAAATAATTTGGGAAAATTATTTGGAATCTGATGATGTAGCGCATCTTTATTGATAGTTAAATAACCGACTATCAATAATTACCTTTAGATAGGTATTTGTTGTGAATTGGATGAATTTGAATGCCACACTTATTTTTAAATAAGCGCTCACTATTCGGGTTAACCGGGAAAGGACCATGGGGTCGTATAACCCATTCCGAATATGTGATACGTCGTTATGAATTGCATTTGAAGACCGGTGTTGAAGACCGGATATTTTTGAAAACGGAAGGATTACCGTCGAGTTACTCTACATCGACTGATCTTCGATTTAGAGGTTTTATCACCCTTAGTGACGGGAAGTCCAGACGTGATTAGAAAATTATCCGGAAATGCAAGGGCTTCGTGAGAAGTGCCTTCGGTTCTGTTCGATCCAGGAACAGACTTGTATGGATTGTGTGTCTGACGTTACAATTTGAGATATAAAGCTGATTTCTTTCAAATACATTTCTGTTGGTGGCGGAGAATTTATTCTTTTAGCTTAACACCCTTCTCTGAGACGTACGAGCTCAGAGGTTATGTAGTTGAAATTTATCAGCGATATATCCCAATTTGGTAACGTGGCATACTGAGTGTTGCTGTGAAATGATCAGTGTTTGATCATTTGCGATATGATCATTTGTTTGATCTTATATCTTTGTGATCATAGGTTGATCATTTTGTTTGACCCGAAGCAGGGCTTTTTGTAGAAAGCGTAGCTTTGTGGACGAGACTTCATCGAGCCTCACACCTCGGAAATGGTCGAAACAGGAAGGATGCAGCAAGGTTCTAGGGAGTAGCGCCCCTTAGTGTATGTCATTCCTTCTGAATAAAGGTGGTATCATGGTATGGAGCCCAGATACTTAACCTCTGTGGTTGCTGCAAAAATTTATTTCTTTGTGGTTTGTTGCGAATCGGGGATCCTCGGGAAGATCGGTGACGATCGGGGGATGGCATACGCGTGTCAGTAGTTACCTATTTTTGCAGAGGTAACCCGGCCTTGTGTTGGCAGAGATCCGGTTAGGTTCTCGGGTCGTCTATTCCAGGGACGTACCCATCGTGGATAGGAAGTACCTTAGCCTGACCATTTGTTGGAAATCCAAACTCCAATACGAACTTTGTACGGTATTAGTTGTAGAACCTGCCATTTACGTACGGTGGTCACCACTGTTTAGATGGTAGCTATAGTAGGCATACGATACTGGTCGTATGTTGGCTAAGATTAATATTATACTTTCGAAATGTTTTCTACACTATGCACTAATAATAATATCCAAAATGATTTGATTTTGCGTAGTAAGCATCTTTGACTATCATAAGAAGAAATCTCCTCCAATTCTGTGTTTGCATTGTGTGTGTGGTGGGAGGTCTTATGGTAGTTTCATTTTCCAAAAGCATTTCGAATTGACTTTAAAAATTATTTTGTTGTTATAAAGAATAAATGTTTTACGATCTCACACCAGTCACCATGACTGACTCGGAGTTTATTGTTCCCTTCTAAACTCTGGGTGCCCACAAATTTCCACACGGGCAGCCTAGAGTTATGTTATCAGGATATTCTGGATATTTTGGAGCTTTGGAGATAAGCTGGATGGCGAGACGTAGTATTTGTATCTGATAGTATTTATTCCGCTGTGTATTCTGTATGAGGACAAGTTATATAACTGTCCATTGTTGTATATTGACTCTGATGATTGATGTATATATAAAATGATATAGTTCTTTGTTTTAAAGATTATTCATTTATCTATTATATATTGTTCCGCTGCGATATGTGAGATTCTGATATTGTCTCTGTTCTGATGTGGTTCTGTTGTTCTTCTTCTTTCTTTCTTCTCTTTTTCTTCTTCTCCTACCTTTTCTTTCTTTCTAAAACCCTCACTGTTGGAGTTTCCGGCACTCGATTGCTCGACAGTCGATAAAGTGAGTATCGATGTCGAATTTTCGAAAGTCGAAAATTTCAGGATGTGACAGTTAATGAAGACAAAGGACATTATTAACCTATTTCAAACTGAGTATAATATCATTTTGAAGTATTATTTTGCTTATAGTGGGAAGAGATTGGCTTTAGAAGATTTACATGGAAGTGATATGATGTCTTATCACCATTTGAAGTCTTTTTGTGATGCTGTAATTGAAAGTAATCCTGGTAGTAAAGTAGTTTTGGAGTGTAATCATGATACTCGTCAATTTGAGAGGGTTTTCATTGGTTTTGAAGCTTGTGGACATGGTTTTCAATTTTGTCGGCCTTTAATATTTGTTGATGCTACTTTTATGAAGGGTAGAGCTCAAGGTTGTTTGATGGCTGCTACTGGTAAAAATGGCAATGAAGGTATGTTGTACATTAATTTATAATTGCATCAATATCTGCAATAATTATTATATGTTTCTGCAACATCAATATTTATTAAGAAGAAAAAAAATATTTTACTTACATAAATCATTGCTGAAATCGAAGCAATTTTACATAAAAAATTGCTGAAAAGTATGCAATTTTTTTGAATTAAGGAAAATTGTTGTGCAGTAATATTTGGTAATAGTTGCAGTTTTGTCAGCATTTTTTCAATATAAGTGAATAGTATTAAGCAATTTGTTCAGTTATTTATATATTTGTGATTGTTTTATCAGGTTTTTTTCCTATAGCAGTTGCAATTGTGTCTGGTGAAGATGAAAATAATTGGATTTGGTATTGTGAACAGCTTAAAGATTTTTTGAAAGATGATTGTAGAAAGTTTGTTTTCATTTCTGACCGTCATCCTGGTATTCTTGTTGCTATTCCCAAAGTGTTTCCAGATTCAGTTCATGGTTCCTGTTTTTATCATTTAAACAATAATTTAAAAGTTGCTTTAAAGTCTGAATTTTCCAAATCAAAAAAGAAATGGTTGATAGATTTGTTTGGACGTGTTGCATATGCTTCTAATTTGGATGATTTCAATTTAGCATTGAAGAATTTTAAAGATGCTGGTGGTTCTACTGTGGCAAACTTTTTGAATGGAATTCCCTTTGAGAAATTTACTAATGTTTTTTTCCCTGCTTGTCGTTATGGTGAAATGTCATCAAATTGTTCAGAGAGTTTCAATAAATGGATTTTGGAAGAAAGACATTTACCAATCACTGCATGCTTGGATAGCATTAGAGTTAAGTTGATGAAGTTAATTTCTGATCGTCGAGAACTTGCTAATAGTTGGAATAGTGTTGTTTGTCCGGTGAACGAAAATCGGTTGAAAAGTCTTCATTTGGAAGGAGCTTCATGGTTTGTTATAAAATCTAGTGATCATGTGTTTGAAGTTCATTCTCCTGTTCATCAATCTGTTGATTTAAATAATCGGACTTGTTCTTGTAATTTGTGGCAAATTTATGGTTTTCCTTGTGCTCATGCTGTTAGATGTATTTTGAGCTGTGGAAAGTTAAATGTTTATGATTACATTAAAGATTATTTCAAAGTTGTTTATTTTCGATCGGCATATTCTCATCCAATCAATCCTATTATAAACTTTGTGTGACATCCCGGAATTTTTGGCAATATCACTTTAATAATTTGTATTAAATATTAAATGGATTTGCTATATCTTTGTAAATAAAATCTGAATTGATATCTTGTTTTAATTAAATATTTAAATGGGTAAATTTCATCTGTGAAATAAATTGGTTATTGTCTGTTTATAATGTATATATTTGTATACATTGTAAATAGTCGAGTCTTGTTTTTACTGAATTTATAAATTGTGTTTTCAAATTTCAAATATACATTTAAATGAATTGGAAATTATGTTTTATTGAATATTAAACCTTTCAAAACTAATTATTAAATAAATATATATGGTTTTAAAAACATAAGATAAATGTTAAGAATAGTTTTAACAAATTGTTTTTAGCTTAAGTTAGATTTAAAATTTATTATAAAAAGATTTATTTTGTTTTCTTTTTAATATAGCTAGATATAAAAATATGGTTTAATATATATATGTAAGTTTTATACGCTTTTGTCAAACGATACATTTATACCTTTATAAAATCAGTAGTTTATAATAAAAGATAGTTTCTTTTATTTATTATTTCAATTTAATAAATGTGATGTTTTTAAAATAACATTAATAAAATATATATATATATATAGGAAATGCAAGATCTAAGTGTACAAGTTAAATATATATCAACAAGTTAAATATACTTAAGTTAAAACTTTATAGTTTTGTAGATTTTAAATAAATACACTATAAATATTTCAAATAACTTGTTAAAAACATCATTCATTTACAATTTAAAAATAGCATAAACTTAAGTTTAAAGCAAACAAGACAAAAGAAATAACAATGTACAGGAATGTACATTTATAAATGAAACAAGGATATAAACTTCTATAAATAAGCAAATATAAATAGTGCAAGCTGGAATTAAAAGAAAGGAACAAAGCTACATATCTATGTATGTAAGGATGTAGACTAGCATGCAAGTTTAAGTACAAACCAGAAGATTATAATACCATAAGCATGTGAATGATTCCCAGCTTCAATATAATTTGCATAGGCAAACAAATAGTGGTTCGAAATGAAGATGCAGGCAAATTTGAGAGCAACAAAGATTAAAGGCAAAGTAAAATATATTTACATGCAGCTTGTAGATGAAGTCTCAGGTAAGTGTAAAGATAAGATAAGTATAAAATGAAGACATAAGTACAATGTCATTTAATGCTCCATTTATTAGCAGCCAACAAGATCAATACGAATTGCATAAAGATGATATTTCAGCCACCGGAACAAGATTCTTAGTCAAGCAAAACACAAAAATATCACTGCAAAGTTGTACAAATATATTTCCTGTCTTCTTCCTTCTCTATATATTCCTGTCTGCTTTCTTCCCTATATCATTTTCATATCTGTTCAAGCTGTGCAAATACAAGTTAACTTCATTTAAAAAAATAAATAAAAATAAAACAAGGCTTCATTTCAAACAATATTAGCAAGCAAGTCAAACTGAGAAGCAGAGGAAAGGAGTTCCAGCTTGTATGCAAGCCTGTTCAAATTGGATCAAAGCCTCTGTTCTTCTTTTCATAAAAAACTGTGAGTAACAATTTACTTTTAAATTTAAAATGTTTAAATCCTTGTAAGTTCATCTAAAATATGTGTGTTTGAGCATATATAGTTATCTGTAGATATGTGGAAGCAAGAAGTATAATATGCAGGCTGTTTGAATTATCTCTGTTCTTAGTTCATAGATACAAACTGTTGTTTTCAAAAATCATTTTCTCCCTACCTGATTGATGATTTAATTTCAGATTCAAACGAAAGTTGATGGTATCATCGTAAGCTTTAGTTTGAAAATTTGTTTTAAGTAAACAAATGTGTGTGGTCACTGGAAAGGGCCAAACTACAGAACTACCTTCATATATGTAAATTTTCAAAGTTATTAATTTACAAATTCGTGAATATAAATGGAATTCGCATACGAAAATATGATTTTTAAAACGAGATTCGTGATTTTTAGTGGGGTGGTTTGGTAGCAGTTCGAGGTTGAACGGAGTCGACATTTTGACTGATTTTCGGCGAGGTGGTGATTTACGGAGGTCGTGTTGCCTCGTGGTGATAGAGTGGCCTAGGGTGGTCACAGGAAAAATGTTGTGATGGTTGAACGTTGACTATGGTGGTGGCGGTAGGCGATAGAAGTCTCGTGACCTAGTTTGGAAAGGGCAGTTGTTTCCAATTCGTACTTCGTCGTTGGTTGATCGAGTCGCTCGGGGTTTTAGAGGAAGGAGGTCGGTGGGGTGTCGAAGCCTTCGCCGAAGTTTGAGTGACAACAGTGGCCGGAGACGTGAGGGATTAGCGTTGACAGGTTGGAGTGTTATAAATGTCGAATGTTTCCAGGCCTATCATTCTCGAATTCGAATCGCTGGCGAACAGTCAGGAGTTGGGTGGCTGGAAGTGAAGGGGAGATGACCTCCGACTTGCTCGAGGTCCCGGTGACGTCCAGAGGTGGTCCGGTCAGTCGTGCACGTGCACGAGCACGTTGCCTGGTCGGAGTTTTGTTTGGGTCTGGGAGAGGAAAACTCGGGTTGAAGCTCGAGGGAAGTCTGCGTTTGCTCGGGAAGAATTCGCGTTTACTCGAAGTAAAAGAGGGGGAACTCGAGCAGTAGGCTTGGAGCAGATTTTCAAGCTGTTACTTTTAAAAAAATTCTAAAAACTGTTTAAAAATTTCAAAGTATTTGTGGAATTTAATTTAAATATAAATTGTTAAGAAATATGGTAAGAAATAATTATTTATTTAAAATAATTAGTGGAAGTGATTAAACGAACAATCACCCAATGTTATAATTAGAAATTGATTAATATAATTGTTTTGAAGTTAATTAATCATTGAGTAATTAATTAATTAAAAGGAATTAAAGATTTACTAATAATGGAATTAATTATTGATTAAGTAATTAAATTAAAGGAGAAATCAAAATTTATTAATGATCGAATGATGAGTTACTTATTAAATAAATGGAGCAGATTGATTTAATTCAAGTTAGATCATTGGACAAACCACTTGTTGATTTGGATGTAAAATTTCTTGGAGAAGTAATTGATGAGAAATTACTGAAGGTGATAAATTAGATGATGTTGTTGATAAAAGTAATTGGAATATAATTACTTGAAGTTAATCGTGGGATTAATTGAGATTGTTATTGTGAAGAAATTAGCTAAGGGAAGTGAATTACTGTATGAATTAAATCAGAAATGATTGATAGTATGAGATTTGAAGATTTAGTTCTTCTTAAATTAATTAATTAATAACATAATTGATTAAAGATCATTAATTATTGTAATTAATGATATAATTGGAAATTGATTTAATTTGGCAATAATAAATCAATAAAGTAATTGAATATAATAAATTCAATATGAATGTAATTTAATTAGGATTTATTCAAAGGTTAATCTCTTTAAATAAATTAAAGGAAATTACTGGAATATAAGTAAAGTTAAATTAATCAAAGATGATTAATTGGAATATTAAGTAACTGATGATTGATAAATTGATTGATGGATAAGTAAGCAAGATTTGATGAAGTGATTAATTTAATTTACTTTAAATTAATTAGAGACAATTAACTATTGACAATTAGGGGAAGTTGATTTCTGATGTTATTAATCCAGGGTGATTAATAATTATAGTTAGAAATTAATTAATTAATAAAGTAATTAAAGGTTAATTACTGTATTTGGTTAAGAATAATTATTTTGTGAAATTAATTAAGGGTTAATTACTTAAATGTAATTAAAGGATAAATAGGATGATATTGAAAGCCTTTGATTAATTGTTGTTCCTAGTATGTGGGTTGTAATGCTATGTGATAAGATATGTTTGACTTAAATCGTAATGATGAGGTTATCTATGGTTGATGAATTAGGTGACATCATGTATTTAAAATTTAATTGTATTTCACTTGAATAATTTAAGTTAAGATGATATTGGTTTCGAAGAGACCGGAGTCGGGTATTAGTAAATACCCGAAACCACTTCGATTGTTATAAATTGATAGGTGAAATCAATAGGCTGTAATAGAAGGATTTAAGATAAGGAACCATTTAATCTAAGTTTTTGGTACTTAGAAATTAATGTGTGAAATAAGTGGAGTCTAACAACTGGTGAAGCTGTAAATCTATGTATGAGTTACCCCGGGTTTTAAACAAGTTATATGTTTTGGTATTCCTTGTTAAATGAGTTTACTCACGCTGGTTTCCAGCCTGACCTGGGTGTTACTTTGATGTAATGCTCGGGTCAGACCGAGTATTACAGATTTTCAGGTAAGGACGTTCTGGAGCTCAAGGCGAGCTGGATGGCAGGACGTATGGAGTGTTTCCGCTGTGACTATTATTTTTGTTTTATCTGAGATATTTGATTTGTATATGCTCAGTGTTGTGTATGAGAGTAACTCTGATGTATTATAAAATGTAAATTGACAGATATAGTATTCTTTTGTAAACTGTTATTATTTGATATTATATTTTGATCCGCTGCGAAGGTGAGATTCTGTGTTTTATTTTCTGTTTCTTCTTCTATCTCTTTCTTCTTTTCATAACTATCTGGAATTTCCGGGTTCGGAAATTTCGGGTCGTTACAGTTGGTATCAGAGCCAGGTTAAGCGAGAACCTTGGCTCTGGTGGGGATTACTCATGAATAGAGTCTGTAGTACTCTAGAATGAGTATATATATATATATGAGAGCGTACTTGTTATTTTCTTATATAAAGGTTTTGAATGATTTTATATATAAAAAAATATTTTGATATATAAAGCAATATTTCCTTCTAATAAATTTTTAGGTGATTGGTTGTTAAATTGAAATTAAATTAAGAAGTAATATAAAATACAACCTAATTGAAAACTTGAAAATTGAAATTAAGTGGTAACAGAAAATACAACCAAATTAAGATTTAAATTGATTAAATTGGAATTCTAGAATTAGAACTCAAAAATTAAATTGCTTAAAAACTTTGAATGAACAAGGTTAATTTGGTTTAAAAAGTTAAACCAATCTTTGAGAATTTAACTTGAATTTATATAATTTGAGATGGTTAAAATTTGAAGTTGGAATTGAATTCATTTAAATTGAATTCGGTTGGAATTAATTGGATTTGTGATTGAAGATGGATAAGTTTAAAAATTCAAATGGACAATTTGAATTGGATTAAATTGATGTGATTGGAGCTGAAGTGGGTGGTATCAGTCCAAATTGATTGGAATTTGAAATATAGATAGTAAATGTAATTTATAAATTGAAATAAATGGGATTATAAATTGAAATAGAATTCCAGAGAATATCTGAAAATAAAGTAAGATGAAAATTCCAGAGTAATGTTTAAATATGAATTGGATGGATTGGGGATTTGAAGATTTTTGGGAAAATTTAAAATTCCTTGGATTTGAAAGTGGTTTCCAAAGGTTTTAGAGAAATAATAGTATTATTTCAAAAATATTTTTGTGTTGAATTTGCAATCTGGGAGATTTGAAATTAAAAATATTTGGAAATGTTTTAATGAGATAAAAGCATTGAACTCTTTCGGTTACTGGGAAATTACGTCGGTGATGACTGCAGCATCATCGATGTTCATTTTCGAGTTTCCAGAAGTGAAATTGCTAACAAATTGTTTTAAATTGGAATTGTTTGTGAACTGGGTTTGATTTTGAAATTCAAGGGATAATTGAATTTACCAAAGAATCTTGGATATAGTGGAATTCTATGGTGATACTGAAATTTTGGAAATTTGTTAAACTCTAGAATCTTGATTAAAATGTTTATGGAATAATAAAAATATATTGGCTAGATAAAATGCATAATTCCGAGTTAAAAGCAAAATGGGAATGAAATTGATTATAAATAGTTGTAAAATTGAAGTTACAAATGTGACGACCGCCCATGACCCCTGCACCGAATCTAAAGATAAAGCGCTGTAAAGTGTGCCAGGCGACCATGGACGATTGTCAAGGTAAGATTTAAAACAAAAGAATCTATCGTATTACTCACAGCGCATGGACAAAATACAATAGAACATATGTATAGTGAAGCTTTACAGAACAAAATGACATCATATAAAACTCCATAATAGTTGAATACAAGCATCCACATAGTCAATACATCAAGCCTCACTACATATCTCTCAGAGAATACAAAACAGCGGAATATCCAGTACATATAATAAGAAGATAATATGCAACCCTCTAGCTCGTCTTCGATATCAGCATCGTGAGAAGAGAACAGCACCTGTCACCTGCTACCTAGTCTGCCCGTCCCAAAATGGACGAACAGCCCAAGGCAATAAGAATTAAAACATAAAGCCTTGAGTCAGACAACAGTCTTAGTGAGCAGTAAATTAACTAACAACATACCAAAAGAGCATAAAGGAAAAGGAATAGGAATACAACCCTCCCACTCCAACCTCATTCTACAGTGATAGCCCCCAGACACACACTAAGCAGAAGCAAACATAGCAGAGCATACAATTTAAAGTAAAGCAATTGTCACTCGAGTCAAGAGCGATGTTTTCCAAGTACAAATCCCAAGGTCTAAAACCAAGGTCAGATAAGCACCCAGGAAATACCGCTCTTGAGACCGAATGATGATACAACCAAACATCCATGACTCGGCTATCACTGTTATCATTGTTGCGATATCACCGTTAATTGAATGACCGGCACATTCTTTCAGCCGTCCGTCAAGGGCTAATGGTAACCCCGGTTCTAGACATAACTCCCGCACGTCATCGTGACCCGTGCCTAGGATTATCGAATCTACCCAGAGTACTCGACCATCAACTTAGTCTTTTGGGCGTCCCCATGTACTCTTGCTTAGAGCATGCTAGAACCTTCAACAACGATGAGATCTCAACCTCCTAGTCATCCTCCTCGACGACTATTGCCATACTAGCTCAAGCGCCTCTCGAGCATCCATTATCCTCAACTCGAATCATATCACCGAGTTATCAACATGCTTGGAATGATCCCGCCTGGATTCGACCAAGTCTTCATCATATGATTGCCTCGCTTCATAACATCCTCGCGAAGCTTCATCTCAACATCACATCATCAAATCTATGCATAAGAGCTTCATCATCCCGCTACATATGCCCCGAGCAGCTTTCCCAATCCAAGAGCCTTTCCTTTAGCTTTTGAATCACCTTTGGTCTAAATCTAATCATCAATCATCTAGTTCATAACAATCAATCAAATCAAACATCAATCCAAGCAATCAAGCATTCAAATATGATCTAAGTAGACAATTATAACAATAATGGCATTTTCGTAATTAAAGAGTTGAAAGTCCAATAAGCATGAAAACATGTATTATATCTCTACAAACTTGATGAATGAACTTGCATAGGTTAACATATGATAAAATGGATACAACATCATCATGAACAATGGATCTATATGGATCTACACATAGGATGAAGAAAATGCATGGAAATCTCTATTTTAACACCAAAACGAGCCAACAATCCGATATACTCCTTTGGATCCGTGTGAGAGATAATCACCACTCACCAAATCACCTAAACAATCCAAAAGATATCAACTTCAGATCTGGACAGCGAAGAACTAAGCTAGATCCGACAAGATCTCACTTCAAACGATGAAATCTCTCTTGAAAAGATGAAGATCTTCAATCTAAGCTCTTGAATCTTTAATCTTGATCTTCGATTTGGATGGATGGAAGCACTAGATTAGAGTGGAGAAAAGAAGTGAAGAAGTGTAGAAGTCGAGCTCTCAAAATGGCAGCACTTCGTCGCTTCAAAATCCGGATCCCAAAAAGTGAGAACAACCCCTCCTATTTATAGCTGAAAACTGCCTGAGTCGTAACTCGGCTATCTCCTTAAGTCGTTGCCGACCTAACATATGCCGACCTACGACCTAAAAACCCCCACGACTTAACAGAGCCTCCGACCTAACCCTTAGCCAACAACTCCGACCTAACAGATACGCGCGCCTCAACTCCTACGATCTAACACTTCTGCGCATACGACCTAACTATTAAGTCGACCTACGACTTAACACATACTTCGACCTAACACTTAGACGAAACCCAGCGACCTACGACTTAACAGGTTACGACCTAATTCCTTAAGCCTCCACGCGACCTAACACTTAGCCTAACTCCTAAGGTCGCCAACTTGTTAACTCCTTAGGTCCTTAGGTCGCCAACACTAGGTCGCTAACTCGGCAACTACTAGGTCGCTAACTCGGCAACTACTAGGTCGCTAACTCGGCAACTACTAGGTCGCTAACTCGGCAACTACTAGGTCGCTAACTCGGCAACTACTAGGTCGCTAACTTTCCCAGCCGACCTAACACTTAACAAAACTTAGGTCGCTCACAACATTCTCTTAGGTCGTTGCCGACCTAACTCTACCCCAGAATACTTAGGTCGCCTACTACTCTTCCTTAGGTCGCCTAAACTTCTTAAGTCGGTCAGTCTTTAGGTCGTTAACTCGCCCTGCCGACCTAATTACTTAACTAAATCCTAGGTTGCACAATTTTATAGGTCGCTCCAACTAACCCACGACCTAACACTAACTCGCAAGTCCTTAACTCGGTCACGACTTAGCTCTTAGGTCGTCCACGACCTAGGACTTAGACAAATTTCCCCAAAAATCTGAAATGACTTAAAAATGCAAAAATTCCAGATTTGACGAACTTTTCGATCCGTGAAAAATACGGGTCGTTACATTCTCTCCCCCTTAGGAATTTCGCCCCCGAAATTCCAAGCAAACAAAGCAATCAAAGACTATTCTGTACGCCTACCATCCATAGCAATCAACAAACAATGCATCCAATTCTAACTTAGCGTACAGAATTCTAAAACTTAGAACAAGTTACAATATCGCGAGATGAGACGACACCTTAGGGCCATACCTTGAAGAGTTCAGGATGAGCTGCTTTCATCCTCTCTTCCACCTCCCACGTACAGTCGTTATCATCATCACTCCATTGTATCTTGAGCATCTTAACTACCTTCCTCCTAAGCTGTTTCGTGTCGGTTTCCACAACACGAAGTGGCTTACGAGGTCTTCTATCAACTGGATCAACTTCAAAGTCTTCATAGCTATCAGCAGAAACCACCGTACTCGAGTCGTGCACATACTTTCGTAGATATGATACGTGAAAAACATTGTGCACACTCGACATTTTCTCTGGTAACTCCAATCTGTAAGCGAGCTTTCCAATTCGCTCGATAATCGGGAATGGTCCAACAAATCTCGGAGTCAATTTTCCTTTCTTCCCGAATCGAATAACATTCTTCAGTGGAGAAATCTTCACAAAAACCATATCTCCAACGTCGAATTCCAAATCCTTACGACGTTTATCGGCATAACTTTTCTGACGGTCTTGGGCTGCCTTCATCCGTTGCCGAATGATCTCTATGCAATCCGAAGTCTGTCGAATCATCTCTGGCCCAAGCATCAGCTTTTCTCCAGTTTCCAACCAACATGTCGGAGAGTTACACGGTCTTCCATACAATGCCTCATATGGTGCCATACCAATGCTTGACTGGTAACTGTTGTTGTATGCAAACTCCACCAAATGAAGGTGATCTTCCCATGATCCTCCGAAATCCAAAACACAAGCTCTGAGGAGATCTTCCAAAACTCGGTTGACTCTCTCAGTCTGACCATCTGTTTGAGGGTGATAAGCTGTACTCAAACACAACTCGGTTCCCAAGACTTCCTGGAAGCTCTTCCAAAATCCACTAGTGAACAATGGGTCTCGATCGCTCACTATACTCTTCGGAACACCATGGAATCGAACTATCCACTTCACATACAACTCAGCCAACTTTGATGCAGTCCTAGTCGATCGAACAGGAATGAATCGTGCACTCTTAGTCAGACGATCCACAATGACCCAAATCCCTTCATTTCCCGTTCTGGTTCTAGGCAATCCATCAATAAAATCCATCGACACTTGTTCCCACTTCCATGTAGGAACTTCTAAGGGTTGAAGCAATCCACTTGGCTTCTTCTGTTCAGCCTTTACCAACTGACAGTTCATACACTTGGAAATGAAATCTCCAACATCCTTCTTCATGCCTTCCCAGTAGTAGGTTCTCTTCATATCCCGATACATCTTATTTCCACCTGGATGAATTGTCAACTTCGAGTGATGACTTTCCTTCAGAACTTCACTCCTCAATTCATCTATATCGGGAACCACTAGTCGTCCTTGCTTTCGAAGCCAACCTTCTCTATCGACCTCGAATCCTTTATCCTTTTCTGGCTCCAATCCAGATTCCAATTCACGGATAATCTTGACAAGCTTATCATCTCGCTTTTGACTCTCGCCAATCCTTTCCACAAGAGTCGGTCTTATCGATAAGTTTGCCAACATTTCAGGTTCCAATTCGCATCTAGGCCTGAAGTCGAATCCAGCTAAGTATTCGAGACTCTTCCATTCAGAAAACATGGCTCCCAATCCTGCATGTCTTCGACTTAACGCATCAGCCACTGCGTTACCTTTTCCCGGAGTATAAGCTATACCAAAATCATATGATGCTAAAAACTCTAGCCAACGTTGCTGCCGAAGATTCAAATCCTTCTGGGAGAAAAGATACTTCAACGACTTGTGATCCGTAAACAACTCGAATCGAACTCCCAACAGGTAATGTCTCCACATCTTCAGAGCAAATACAATCGCCGCTAACTCCAAATCATGAGTTGGGTAATTCCTTTCATGCGGCTTCAGTTGTCGACTGGCATATGCAACAACTTTATTCTTCTGCATCAGCACTGCTCCAAGTCCAGTACCACATGCGTCGGTGTAAACCACCATCTCATCATTCCCACTAGGAATAGTCAAAACAGGAGCACTTGTCAGTCTCTCTTTCAGGATTCCGAAAGCTTGCTCACACTTAGCATCCCAACTGAACACTTGGTTCTTCTTCGTCAATCCTGTTAACGGTGCAGCTATCTTGGAGAAGTCTTTGATAAACCATCGATAATATCCTGCTAAACCAAGAAAACTTCTCACATCAGATGCATTCTTAGGTCTAACCCAATCCTGGATTGCTGCCACCTTAGCGGGATCAACCGCTATTCCATTTCCAGAAATCACATGGCCTAAGAACCTCACTTCACTCTTCCAGAAGTGACACTTCGAAAACTTAGCCTTCAGCTGATGTTTCCTTAAGATCTCCAAAACAATACGCAAGTGCGTCTTGTGCTCTTCCTCCGTTCTGGAATAAATCAGAATATCATCCACGAACACAAGTACGAACTTGTTCAACTGATCTCTGAACACTCTATTCATAAGATCCACAAAATATGCTGGCGCGTTAGTCAATCCAAACGGCATTACCAGCCACTCAAAGAAACCGGATGGTGTCCTAAAAGCAGTCTTCGACACACTATCCTTAGCCACTCTCAACTGGTGAAATCCCGTTGCCAAATCCATCTGAGAAAACACCTTGGCTTCGTGAAGCTGATCAAACAAGTCATCTATTCTCGGCAATGGATACTTGTTCTTCTTAGTCACCTTATTCAGCTCACGATAATCGACGCACAATCTCAACGACCCATCTGCCTTGGTTGCAAACACAACTGGTGCACCCCATTCGGACACACTACGCCGAATGAATCCTTTCTGTAAAAGGTCATCAACTTGCACCCTCAACTCCTGCTGTTCCCTAGGCGCCATCCGCCTAAGAGGCATCACAACAGGTCTGGCTCCTTCAACTAGATCTATTCGAAACTCGATCTCTCTATGCGGCGGCAACCCTTTGACTTCGTCAAAGACATCCTCGAATCCATTAGCGATCGGCACTGATGACAGTCCATCCCGTGGAACAACTAGCGAATACATGAAGCTCATGAAGACGCCTTCTTCATGCTTACATCGTATCACAATCTTTCGCCCTTCCACATTCTCGACTGTCACTTCCAACCTTTCGCAATCAACCTTAGCCGCATACTTCCTAAGCCAGTCCATACCCAAAATAATTCCGAACCCCGCAAAGTTCAGAACAAAGCAATCACAAACAAAAGAGCAACCATGACTCGACACAACCAGACCACGGCATAACATACACAAACAAGACGAACCCCCAACTGGATTAGTCACGACCAATGGCCTATCAACAATACCCGGTGTCAAACCTAACCGGCCAACGAGTTCATTACAAACAAACGAATGCGACGCTCCAGTATCAAACAGAACTCTAACTGGAACACCACATAGGAAAAGAGTACCTTGAACAACCACACTCTTTCCCTTTTCTTCAGCAGTAGGAGCTTTCGAAGACGACGGAACAACCCCCAAAGCATAGGCTTGCACAATCTGCCTGTCCTTCCTTGGTTCTGGGCAATTCTTCCTGAAATGTCCCGGCTTGTCACAGTTGTGACACTTCATCGGTGCCTTCGGATTCTTACAATCCTTGGAGAAATGGCCCTTCTGCTGACAATTGTAGCAAGTCACCTCGCCTTTCGGCTTCTTCTGGCCATCCTTACCCTTCTGCTGCTGCTGCTTCCTCTTCTGGTTTCCACCCTGCTGTGGTTTAGATTCTCCCTTGGTCACAGCAACAACAGATCCTTCCTTAGGAAACAGACTCTCATGCCTAAGAGCTTTCTCTACAAGCTTCTCAAATGAATCGTCCAAATGATCCACCAACTGTCTCCCAAGATAACTATCCAACCAGTCACGAACTTCTCATTCTTCTGGTAAGCAGACTCAATATATGACCGAGCATACTTGGACAAAGCTTCAAACTCAGAAACATACTCAAGAACAGATCTCCCTCCCTGCTTGAGCTCCACAAACTTCTTGAACAGAACAGACTTCTGAGCTGTAGAAATGAACTTAGCTTCAAATCTAGCTTGGAATTGTTCCCAAGTAATCTCTTCCTCCGCAGTATTGATGGTAATAGAGTTCCACCAATCAGAAGCTCTCCCTTGAAGCTGCCTTGATGCCAACTTCCTCTTAGTTGCATCATCAATTCCCAAATCACCAAAGATCCTTCTACAAGCATCTATCCACCTCTGGACCTCAATGGTAGATTCTGTTCCCAAGAAAACCTTTCCTCCAAGAGCAGTATAATCCTTGCACAGCTTAGCAAAATCCACTGGTTTCGGAGTTTGGACTTGAACTCCAACATCAACTGCCGCCCCCGGAACTGGTATCCTTCTCATGATCGAAGTCATCATAGCTTCGAACATGGCTGCATAATCAGCAGTCTCTTCAGTAGCACGACCTCCCCTAGCAGCTGGTCTCCCTCTTCGACTCATTCTCAATATCTATAAAAAGGAATGATTAGAACATCTAGAGAAACAACTGCATAAAGGACTCAAACTCTACTAAGCTACTATATTATATATAGTAATCATCCATCAAAATACAATTACGTCTCTCATACGTAGTTACTTCAGCGAGCGTTGGGTAAAACCGATTAACCAATGCTCTGATACCAAATGTGACGACCGCCCATGACCCCTGCACCGAATCTAAAGATAAAGCGCTGTAAAGTGTGCCAGGCGACCATGGACGATTGTCAAGGTAAGATTTAAAACAAAAGAATCTATCGTATTACTCACAGCGCATGGACAAAATACAATAGAACATATGTATAGTGAAGCTTTACAGAACAAAATGACATCATATAAAACTCCATAATAGTTGAATACAAGCATCCACATAGTCAATACATCAAGCCTCACTACATATCTCTCAGAGAATACAAAACAGCGGAATATCCAGTACATATAATAAGAAGATAATATGCAACCCTCTAGCTCGTCTTCGATATCAGCATCGTGAGAAGAGAACAGCACCTGTCACCTGCTACCTAGTCTGCCCGTCCCAAAATGGACGAACAGCCCAAGGCAATAAGAATTAAAACATAAAGCCTTGAGTCAGACAACAGTCTTAGTGAGCAGTAAATTAACTAACAACATACCAAAAGAGCATAAAGGAAAAGGAATAGGAATACAACCCTCCCACTCCAACCTCATTCTACAGTGATAGCCCCCAGACACACACTAAGCAGAAGCAAACATAGCAGAGCATACAATTTAAAGTAAAGCAATTGTCACTCGAGTCAAGAGCGATGTTTTCCAAGTACAAATCCCAAGGTCTAAAACCAAGGTCAGATAAGCACCCAGGAAATACCGCTCTTGAGACCGAATGATGATACAACCAAACATCCATGACTCGGCTATCACTGTTATCATTGTTGCGATATCACCGTTAATTGAATGACCGGCACATTCTTTCAGCCGTCCGTCAAGGGCTAATGGTAACCCCGGTTCTAGACATAACTCCCGCACGTCATCGTGACCCGTGCCTAGGATTATCGAATCTACCCAGAGTACTCGACCATCAACTTAGTCTTTTGGGCGTCCCCATGTACTCTTGCTTAGAGCATGCTAGAACCTTCAACAACGATGAGATCTCAACCTCCTAGTCATCCTCCTCGACGACTATTGCCATACTAGCTCAAGCGCCTCTCGAGCATCCATTATCCTCAACTCGAATCATATCACCGAGTTATCAACATGCTTGGAATGATCCCGCCTGGATTCGACCAAGTCTTCATCATATGATTGCCTCGCTTCATAACATCCTCGCGAAGCTTCATCTCAACATCACATCATCAAATCTATGCATAAGAGCTTCATCATCCCGCTACATATGCCCCGAGCAGCTTTCCCAATCCAAGAGCCTTTCCTTTAGCTTTTGAATCACCTTTGGTCTAAATCTAATCATCAATCATCTAGTTCATAACAATCAATCAAATCAAACATCAATCCAAGCAATCAAGCATTCAAATATGATCTAAGTAGACAATTATAACAATAATGGCATTTTCGTAATTAAAGAGTTGAAAGTCCAATAAGCATGAAAACATGTATTATATCTCTACAAACTTGATGAATGAACTTGCATAGGTTAACATATGATAAAATGGATACAACATCATCATGAACAATGGATCTATATGGATCTACACATAGGATGAAGAAAATGCATGGAAATCTCTATTTTAACACCAAAACGAGCCAACAATCCGATATACTCCTTTGGATCCGTGTGAGAGATAATCACCACTCACCAAATCACCTAAACAATCCAAAAGATATCAACTTCAGATCTGGACAGCGAAGAACTAAGCTAGATCCGACAAGATCTCACTTCAAACGATGAAATCTCTCTTGAAAAGATGAAGATCTTCAATCTAAGCTCTTGAATCTTTAATCTTGATCTTCGATTTGGATGGATGGAAGCACTAGATTAGAGTGGAGAAAAGAAGTGAAGAAGTGTAGAAGTCGAGCTCTCAAAATGGCAGCACTTCGTCGCTTCAAAATCCGGATCCCAAAAAGTGAGAACAACCCCTCCTATTTATAGCTGAAAACTGCCTGAGTCGTAACTCGGCTATCTCCTTAAGTCGTTGCCGACCTAACATATGCCGACCTACGACCTAAAAACCCCCACGACTTAACAGAGCCTCCGACCTAACCCTTAGCCAACAACTCCGACCTAACAGATACGCGCGCCTCAACTCCTACGATCTAACACTTCTGCGCATACGACCTAACTATTAAGTCGACCTACGACTTAACACATACTTCGACCTAACACTTAGACGAAACCCAGCGACCTACGACTTAACAGGTTACGACCTAATTCCTTAAGCCTCCACGCGACCTAACACTTAGCCTAACTCCTAAGGTCGCCAACTTGTTAACTCCTTAGGTCCTTAGGTCGCCAACACTAGGTCGCTAACTCGGCAACTACTAGGTCGCTAACTCGGCAACTACTAGGTCGCTAACTCGGCAACTACTAGGTCGCTAACTCGGCAACTACTAGGTCGCTAACTCGGCAACTACTAGGTCGCTAACTTTCCCAGCCGACCTAACACTTAACAAAACTTAGGTCGCTCACAACATTCTCTTAGGTCGTTGCCGACCTAACTCTACCCCAGAATACTTAGGTCGCCTACTACTCTTCCTTAGGTCGCCTAAACTTCTTAAGTCGGTCAGTCTTTAGGTCGTTAACTCGCCCTGCCGACCTAATTACTTAACTAAATCCTAGGTTGCACAATTTTATAGGTCGCTCCAACTAACCCACGACCTAACACTAACTCGCAAGTCCTTAACTCGGTCACGACTTAGCTCTTAGGTCGTCCACGACCTAGGACTTAGACAAATTTCCCCAAAAATCTGAAATGACTTAAAAATGCAAAAATTCCAGATTTGACGAACTTTTCGATCCGTGAAAAATACGGGTCGTTACAACAAATAAAGTCGAGTAAGTAAAAAAATCAAATGGAATTTGATTTGAAATTTGAAAGAAATTTGAGAATTAATTAAAGTTGAATTGGGAATGAATCAAGTCCAATGTAAATTGGAGTATTTAAATTGGAATTGGGTCAATTTAAATGGAAGTGGAAATTTAAATTGAATTGTTGGGAAAGTGAACAGTTTTGACACTGGACTATTTTCAATATAAATTGTTTCGATATAAACTTATTTTTCCAAGCTATTAAATATATACAACCTTTCCTTTTAAAGCCAAATTATTTTATATTTGTTTTATAAATATTTTTGGAGCTATTTAACCATTTTTCAACTGTTTCCTAAACTAGTTACTGTTTTTCAATGAAGTTTCGAATTAATTACTATTTTACGACTATTTTGCAATTATCTAAAATTTCTATAACTATTTAACTATTTTCTAATTATTTTGCAACTAGTTAATTATTTTATGGCTATTTTACAAACTAATAATTATTTTCAACTACTTATCTGTTTTAAAAAAATTTCAAGCTATTTTCTAAATATAAACCGGTCGGAGTTCAAACTGTTATTGGTTAAATACTCAATTGAGATAAGGATTGAAGTGATAATCCCATGGAATTAAAGCAATTGTGAGTATGTGAATGGAAATTCAAGTGAATGTAAATAGAAAAGGATTTTTGAAAGTGTTTGAAGTATAAAAGGAGTTTTATACAAGCTTGAAAATGATCCAAAGTTTTAAAAATTATATATATCCGTATATATATATATATAAAGGATCTTATGAGAATTTGGAAAAGGTTTTGGGAACCTGTGAATTTGAAAGGCTTTTGATTTTTGGGTAAAATCAATATTGGAATTTGGAAAAGCCTGATTTGTGAATTATCGATTTTGGGAATCGATTTTGTGTAAAGGTACCTATGTGAAATTCATACTAGGTGTATGATTTGAAAATACTATATGTGTATAGTATAAAGTGTTTTGAGATTGGCTTTGGGAAAAAAGGTGCTCCCTTGAAATGAGCTTCTCAGGAGTGCCACTGGGTGGTACTGCCTTGAGCCTCTAGGGGGAGGTTCTAAAGTTGATCCTGTGAGGAGTCCGGACAAAACTAGTTCCTGAGGATTATGAGTAGTGTACCATAGCGAAAGTCGTGTGTGCCGCTGAGAGCCAGCAGTCTGCGTTTGATTTTATATCGGTAGACTGAGACACTATGGTAACATAGCGAAAGTCGTGTGTGCCGCTGAGAGCCAACAGTCTATGTTTGATTTTACATCGGTAGACTGCGACCTATGTAGGAGTGGAGAAGTTTCATTTCGACAGCGTAATCGTGAGGCCGCTGAGAGCCTGCAGTTACATGGACTTTTGCTGCGACGGCAACGTAACCCTGGATGTAACTGCGATCTGTTGTGGGTTCCGTGGTATAATCAGTTACATGGACTTTTGCTGCGACGGCAACGTAACCCAGGATGTAACTGTGACCATGGATGGGGGTGATGATTTCCAGAGCATTCTCACCAGAGATATTTCCTCTATTTTCCAAACTGTTTCTATATTTTCAATAAAATTAGTTTCCCAATATTTTCACTGGATGTTGGAAACGGGTCTGCCAAGCACTTATAGATTTTCAGTCATACGCCTGATCAATGTATGACCGAATTTCTGTGAGAACGAGGATGGACTTGTCAAAACATCGAGTTATAAAAATATTTTTATAAAAACGACTTTGAAATAATATTATATAGATTTTTAAGTTATTTTGACAATGATCAAAGAATATTTATTTGATTTTAAGCATTACATCAATTCTGGTTTCGTTCCTTTTCGAGGACGAAAAGTTCTAAAGGGGGAAGGAATGTGACATCCCGGAATTTTTGGCAATATCACTTTAATAATTTGTATTAAATATTAAATGGATTTGCTATATCTTTGTAAATAAAATCTGAATTGATATCTTGTTTTAATTAAATATTTAAATGGGTAAATTTCATCTGTGAAATAAATTGGTTATTGTCTGTTTATAATGTATATATTTGTATACATTGTAAATAGTTGAGTCTTGTTTTTACTGAATTTATAAATTGTGTTTTCAAATTTCAAATATACATTTAAATGAATTGGAAATTATGTTTTATTGAATATTAAACCTTTCAAAACTAATTATTAAATAAATATATATGGTTTTAAAAACATAAGATAAATGTTAAGAATAGTTTTAACAAATTGTTTTTAGCTTAAGTTAGATTTAAAATTTATTATAAAAAGATTTATTTTGTTTTCTTTTTAATATAGCTAGATATAAAAATATGGTTTAATATATATATGTAAGTTTTATACGCTTTTGTCAAACGATACATTTATACCTTTATAAAATCAGTAGTTTATAATAAAAGATAGTTTCTTTTATTTATTATTTCAATTTAATAAATGTGATGTTTTTAAAATAACATTAATAAAATATATATATATAGGAAATGCAAGATCTAAGTGTACAAGTTAAATATATATCAACAAGTTAAATATACTTAAGTTAAAACTTTATAGTTTTGTAGATTTTAAATAAATACACTATAAATATTTCAAATAACTTGTTAAAAACATCATTCATTTACAATTTAAAAATAGCATAAACTTAAGTTTAAAGCAAACAAGACAAAAGAAATAACAATGTACAGGAATGTACATTTATAAATGAAACAAGGATATAAACTTCTATAAATAAGCAAATATAAATAGTGCAAGCTGGAATTAAAAGAAAGGAACAAAGCTACATATCTATGTATGTAAGGATGTAGACTAGCATGCAAGTTTAAGTACAAACCAGAAGATTATAATACCATAAGCATGAGAATGATTCCCAGCTTCAATATAATTTGCATAGGCAAACAAATAGTGGTTCGAAATGAAGATGCAGGCAAATTTGAGAGCAACAAAGATTAAAGGCAAAGTAAAATATATTTACATGCAGCTTGTAGATGAAGTCTCAGGTAAGTGTAAAGATAAGATAAGTATAAAATGAAGACATAAGTACAATGTCATTTAATGCTCCATTTATTAGCAGCCAACAAGATCAATACGAATTGCATAAAGATGATATTTCAGCCACCGGAACAAGATTCTTAGTCAAGCAAAACACAAAAATATCACTGCAAAGTTGTACAAATATATTTCCTGTCTTCTTCCTTCTCTATATATTCCTGTCTGCTTTCTTCCCTATATCATTTTCATATCTGTTCAAGCTGTGCAAATACAAGTTAACTTCATTTAAAAAAATAAATAAAAATAAAACAAGGCTTCATTTCAAACAATATTAGCAAGCAAGTCAAACTGAGAAGCAAAGGAAAGGAGTTCCAGCTTGTATGCAAGCCTGTTCAAATTGGATCAAAGCCTCTATTCTTCTTTTCATAAAAAACTGTGAGTAACAATTTACTTTTAAATTTAAAATGTTTAAATCCTTGTAAGTTCATCTAAAATATGTGTGTTTGAGCATATATAGTTATCTGTAGAAATGTGGAAGCAAGAAGTATAATATGCAGGCTGTTTGAATTGTCTTTGTTCTTAGTTCATAGATACAAACTGTTGTTTTCAAAAATCATTTTCTCCCTACCTGATTGATGATTTAATTTCAGATTCAAACGAAAGTTGATGGTATCATCGTAAGCTTTAGTTTGAAAATTTGTTTTAAGTAAACAAATGTGTGTGGTCACTGGAAAGGGCCAAACTACAGAACTACCTTCATATACGTAAATTTTCGAAGTTATTAATTTACAAATTCGTGAATATAAATGGAATTCGCATACGAAAATATGATTTTTAAAACGAGATTCGTGATTTTTAGTGGGGTGGTTTGGTAGCAGTTCGAGGTTGAACGGAGTCGACATTTTGACTGATTTTCGGCGAGGTGGTGATTTACGGAGGTCGTGTTGCCTCGTGGTGATAGAGTGGCCTAGGGTGGTCACAGGAAAAATGTTGTGATGGTTGAACGTTGACTATGGTGGTGGCGGTAGGCGATAGAAGTCTGGTGACCTAGTTTGGAAAGGGCAGTTGTTTCCAATTCGTACTTCGTCGTTGGTTGATCGAGTTGCTCGGGGTTTTAGAGGAAGGAGGTCGGTGGGGTGTCGAAGCCTTTGCCGAAGTTTGAGTGACAACAGTGGCCGGAGACGTGAGGGATTAGCGTTGACAGGTCGGAGTGTTATAAATGTCGAATGTTTCCAGGCCTATCATTCTCGAATTCGAATCGCTGGCGAACAGTCAGGAGTTGGGTGGCTGGAAGTGAAGGGGAGATGACCTCCGACTTGCTCGAGTTCCCGGTGACGTCCAGAGGTGGTCCGGTCAGTCGTGCACGTGCACGAGCACGTTGCCTGGTCGGAGTTTTGTTTGGGTCTGGGAGAGGAAAACTCGGGTTGAAGCTCGAGGGAAGTCTGCGTTTGCTCGGGAAGAATTCGCGTTTACTCGAAGTAAAAGAGGGGGAACTCGAGCAGTAGGCTTGGAGCAGATTTTCAAGCTGTTACTTGTAAAAAAATTCTAAAAACTGTTTAAAAATTTCAAAGTATTTGTGGAATTTAATTTAAATATAAATTGTTAAGAAATATGGTAAGAAATAATTATTTATTTAAAATAATTAGTGGAAGTGATTAAACGAACAATCACCCAATGTTATAATTAGAAATTGATTAATATAATTGTTTTGAAGTTAATTAATCATTGAGTAATTAATTAATTAAAAGGAATTAAAGATTTACTAATAATGGAATTAATTATTGATTAAGTAATTAAATTAAAGGAGAAATCAAAATTTATTAATGATCGAATGATGAGTTACTTATTAAATAAATGGAGCAGATTGATTTAATTCAAGTTAGATCATTGGACAAACCACTTGTTGATTTGGATGTAAAATTTCTTGGAGAAGTAATTGATGAGAAATTACTGAAGATGATAAATTAGATGATGTTGTTGATAAAAGTAATTGGAATATAATTACTTGAAGTTAATCGTGGGATTAATTGAGATTGTTATTGTGAAGAAATTAGCTAAGGGAAGTGAATTACTGTATGAAGTAAATCAGAAATGATTGATAGTATGAGATTTGAAGATTTAGTTCTTCTTAAATTAATTAATTAATAACATAATTGATTAAAGATCATCAATTATTGTAATTAATGATATAATTGGAAATTGATTTAATTTGGCAATAATAAATCAATAAAGTAATTGAATATAATAAATTCAATATGAATGTAATTTAATTAGGATTTATTCAAAGGTTAATCTCTTTAAATAAATTAAAGGAAATTACTGGAATATAAGTAAAGTTAAATTAATCAAAGATGATTAATTGGAATATTAAGTAACTGATGATTGATAAATTGATTGATGGATAAGTAAGCAAGATTTGATGAAGTGATTAATTTAATTTACTTTAAATTAATTAGAGACAATTAACTATTGGCAATTAGGGGAAGTTGATTTCTGATGTTATTAATCCAGGGTGATTAATAATTATAGTTAGAAATTAATTAATTAATAAAGTAATTAAAGGTTAATTACTGTATTTGGTTAAGAATAATTATTTTGTGAAATTAATTAAGGGTTAATTACTTAAATGTAATTAAAGGATAAATAGGATGATATTGAAAGCCTTTGATTAATTGTTGTTCCTAGTATGTGGGTTGTAATGCTATGTGATAAGATATGTTTGACTTAAATCGTAATGATGAGGTTATCTATGGTTGATGAATTAGGTGACATCATGTATTTAAAATTTAATTGTATTTCACTTGAATAATTTAAGTTAAGATGATATTGGTTTCGAAGAGACCGGAGTTGGGTATTAGTAAATACCCGAAACCACTTCGATTGTTATAAATTGATAGGTGAAATCAATAGGCTGTAATAGAAGGATTTAAGATAAGGAACCATTTAATCTAAGTTTTTGGTACTTAGAAATTAATGTGTGAAATAAGTGGAGTCTAACAACTGGTGAAGCTGTAAATCTATGTATGAGTTACCCCGGGTTTTAAACAAGTTATATGTTTTGGTATTCCTTGTTAAATGAGTTTACTCACGCTGGTTTCCAGCCTGACCCGGGTGTTACTTTGATGTAATGTTCGGGTCAGACCGAGTATTACAGATTTTCAGGTAAGGACGTTCTGGAGCTCAGGGCGAGCTGGATGGCAGGACGTATGGAGTGTTTCCGCTGTGACTATTATTTTTGTTTTATCTGAGATATTTGATTTTTATATGCTCAGTGTTGTGTATGAGAGTAACTCTGATGTATTATAAAATGTAAATTGACAGATATAGTATTCTTTTGTAAACTGTTATTATTTGATATTATATTTTGATCCGCTGCGAAGGTGAGATTCTGTGTTTTATTTTCTGTTTCTTCTTCTATCTCTTTCTTCTTTTCATAACTATCTGGAATTTCCGGGTTCGGAAATTTCGGGTCGTTACACTTTGTGAAAGAAGATGTTTTGATTGAAGATGTGGTTGTAGCACCTCCTAAAGGTAGAAGAATGCCTGGTCGACCATCTGCATTTAAGAGGATAAAATCTGCCGGTGAAATTTCAAAGACTATTAGATGCAGCATATGCAAGAAGTTGGGTCATAATAAAAGGACTTGTTCAGTGAAACACATGTAGTCTCTCTTTAATATAGGAAAGCTAAAATGTATGGAGTTGAGTTTATGTTTTTCTTATTCATTTTAATGGTATTTTCTCTATCCTTAGGTTGGATGTTTACTGTCTGTAATGTATTAAACATGGTTCGCTTTCGAGTAATCATTGTTGCAGTATTTTCTGCAATTATTACTGTTAATTGCACATATTTCTGCAGTTTTTCTGAATAATTGTTTTCTTTTTATACCCCTTTTGTGAATAATGCTTTTTATATGAAGATGATATTTGTATAATTGTTTGGATCAAAATAAATAAGATGTATCCATAAGTATGTGCAATTTTTGTTTATAAATATGGAGGTATCGGCAATTAAGTATTTGTTATGCTGACATTTCTGAAATTATCTGGTTCAAGAAATTCGAATATCTACAAATTTGTGGACATTTCTGTAGATATATGGTTTTATTGCTGAAATTTCTGCAACTATTTGTTGAAAGAATTTCCAATAGCTAAATATTTTTAGAGATATCTGCAGATATGTGCTTCATTTGCTGACATTTGTGAAATTATTATGAGTAAGAATTTGGAAAAAATAAATTATTACAAAGATATCTGCTGATATATGTTTTTATTGCTGATTTTTCTGCAATTTTTAAGAGCAACTATTTAATTACCTACACATTTGTCAAGATAACTGCAGATATGTGCTTTTATTGCTGAATACAATTGTTAGAAATTTATATATAATTTTTTTTGTAATATACTCTAATATTGTGGTAACACAGTAATATTGTCTTTCAACTACATAAGTTTAGCAAATATGTACATACATTTCAGTATTCTTACATAAAACATTACAGTTTGATACATCAATTATTTTGATTTGCTTCAGAAAGTAAAAACTTTTGTGTCAAGCTTTCTTCTAAGCTCCAACTATAAGGTTTGCAAGAAAGAATTTGATGTGCTATTTCAGCTCTTTGTAAATCCATAGCTTCATATGAGAATTCAGGGTCTTCATTGTTGATTTCTTTGTCTTCACTTCTTTGTTTCATAATGTTCATTACAAACATGCCACAATCAACTCTGCAATGATTGACAAATATTATATAATTATTAGAAGAAATGTTCTATGATATGGAAATATTTGTACATTTTTTTTGTTGTGTACTTACGTATCAGAACGTTGTTGGGGGCTGTTAGCAAAAGTGATTTGCTTTGATGGTTCATGCTCTGCTTTTTCCAATTTCTTTAGTAAGGCAGTGACATAAACTCTCTGTACAAAAAAACAAAGATTTTGTTAAATAGTTTATTTTTCTCTGATTTATTCATTTTTTAATTTACATACCATCTTTCTTGTCGCTTTCTGATGATCTGCTTCGTGCCGTGGTTTTATGGAATCGTAGTGAATCCATATTCTACCTTGTTTATTAAACTCCAACAGTGTAAAATGTGATTTTTGGTGGATAGGGAAGAACATTTTATTGCAGTTTGCAAAATTTTTAGCAACTACATTATCGATTAGGGCTTGTGTTACATTCTTTGAATTGCTCAGTAGAAATGTCTGTAGGATAATATATTAGACAATTGAATTGATGAACATTTAAACAAATTCTTCAGTAGAAGATTATAAAACTTACAGTAGCGTAAACTTTGAAGTACAAGTTTTCTGGATGAACTTTACGCAATTCATGTGAATACCAGTCAATGATCTACAAATATTATTATAAGGAAATAGTGATAGTATATTTGTTTACAGAATAATATAATATGATTAGCAGAAAAAATAATAAGTTCTTGAAATTTTGCATAAAAACAACAGGTTTGATTAAATGTTGCTGAAAAATCTGGAAATAAATGATATTGTTTTGGATAAATGGAATTTTACTGACAAAACAATAAGTTTAAAGAAGTATTGCTGATAAATATGCAGATAAATGGAGTTATTGCAGATAAATGGGTTTTTGCAGATAAAACAGCAAGTGTAATTAAATGTTGCAGATAAATTTGTAAATAAATGTACTTTTGAGTAAAGTTGTACCTGGCCATCAAGAAATCTTCCTATAATTAGTTCACCAAGTGTTGTTCCAGTTATAATTATGTCATCGTCTCCATTTAAGTATGCACTTTTGCTGTGATATAATGATCAATATTAGTAAATGTTTGTATTTTTCAAATATTTGCTGATATCTAACCAGGAAATTTAAATAATTACTTTTAGTTAAGCAATTATTGGTATACTTGGCTACTAAAAGAATTATACAGTTTTACCTGAGGTCAGAGTTATTAAAGAAGTCCCCAAGCAGCTTGATTTTTTCTTCAGATAGACTTCGTACATTTGACCTCCTTTTGACATTTATTTTTGTACTGGTAGATAATTCTTTTGATCTAGGTTCAGATTCATATTCTTCAATTATTATTGGTAGGGTTTGTACTTGCTGTTTTCCTTTTTTGCTTTCTTTTCAGTTTGAAAATTCACTTCTTCAGCCAATTTAACCCTTTTTTTTGGATTTTCAATTTCCAATGTTTTTTCTTTGATTTCTTCAGTTTTTGTTTCTGCTGAAGTAGATATTTTTTCGGTTTATTTGCCTTGTAACTGTGTATAATTTTGAATGCTTTCACCTGAAATTAATTTGAATGATGGTTAATATTTCATTATTGGTTTTTGAAATACAATTATTGGTTGTTGGTTAATAAAACTTTTGTGAATAATTGTGAAAAAGTGAAGAATATGCAACACTCTACAACAGTTGTTGCATTAATATCAGCAATTATTCTTCATATTATTAATATATAATAGGAAGAATATTTGCGGATATATCAACAAATATGTTAAATTTTTACAGTCTGGTTGAAAAACTATAGTTATTCAAAGCATTACCAGATGAAGGATCTTGTTCAATTGCTTTATCAACTATTTTTGTTTCTTCACCATCTTCTCGGTCTTTCTGTTTTGCTTCAAAATTTATTTTTTCCCCATTATCAACATCTTTTTCTTTTTGTTCTTCTTTTTCTTCATCTTTCTCCATTAGCTGAGATTCATCTTCAATAGTTTTGTCTTCAGTTTGAATATCAATTAAATTTTCATTTTCTTCTGTCCTTTGAGCTGAAATATATGTTTGCAATTCAACTCTTTAATATTTTTGACATAGTTATAGATTTTGTGTTATGTTACAATGTGTTATGTAAAAAATGAAGAATGTGCTACAGTTTTTAATACTTATTGCAATGATATCTGCATTTATTCTTTAAAAATGCTTTTTTCTTTTAGTAAGAATACTTGCAGATATATCATCAAATATTTTAAATTTTTACATTCTTGTTGGAAAATAAAATATTACTGAAAGTATTACCAGATGACGTATTCTCTTCTGTTTCATTATCCTCACTTTCTTTGTTTTCTTCACTTTCACTTTCATCTGAGGAATTTAGTTTGCTACCAGATCTTTCTATTAGTTGTAGCTCTATATTATCAGATTCTGTGGATGATGATGTTTCCACATTTTGTCTCAATTGCTTTTTTAGCAGCGTATTTTCAGCTTGAAGTTTCCTGTTGTCCAATTCAAGTTTTCTTATTATTTCTTTATATTTTTCTTCTCTTTTCTTGTAGAATGCTTCATATTCTTCATCTTTTTCAACTGCATCTTTCAACAATTTTAGTTCCTCTCCTTGAAAATCCTGGAATAAATAATTCAATCAAAATTGAAGCTTAAGAATATTTGTATGTAATTATGTAAGAACTGTGAATAATTGGAAAAATGAATATAATTTTAATTATGATTGGTATGTATGTCCATAAATATTTCTAATAATGGCAGAAAAATCTGCAAGTATTATACAAAATAGTAGATATATCTTTAATTATTGTAAATAATTGTATAACTATGTTCAGTTTTGTTGTTTTAAGTGCAGATAAATATGCAATTGTTTATAAAAATTGCAGATAAGTCATCATATGTAGTGAATAATTGCAGCCAAAAAAAGCTCAACTGCTGCTAATAAATGCAGATATATCTGCAACCATTGTTAAATGTTGCAGATAAGTTTGCAAACAAATAAAGTACTGGCTATTTTTTTACTAAACCTTAATAATTCTATAAATTAAATTGCAGTTATACTTACTGAGTTGTACTCTATGGTCAATAACATTATTGGCTTGAGTTTTGATATATCCCATTTGCCAGCCAAGGGATACGAGTTGTTGTATTCGAATTTAGCAGATTTCAAAATTTGTGTTTTCTCACAGATCCACCACTGCAAAAAAGACAATTAGTATTAGAATAAATTATTAATTAATAGGATATTTATCTAATTAATTAAAAATTTAATACCAGTAATAATGTAACGCATGCATTTATTTTCCTTGGGGTGTCAATATATTTTTCAATTTGATTTATCAAATGCTTGTGAATCGTTTTTGGCCATGATATCTGCTGCATTTTATCTTCACAAACACAATATGAAATCATATTCCATGATATACTTGAGTTTGGATTTGATATTAAAAATGTTGCAACCAAATGCAATTGCAAAAGCTTTGCAGTATCTGCTTGTTCTTCTTTTGATGATCCTTTTATTGTTGCAAATAATTCCCTTTCTATGTTTTTTTTGTTGACACTTGTTTCTCCTTTAAAGTGCCTGCTGATGAATGATGTAAACTCAGCATTGCTTTTACCCTCTTTTTTCATATGGCCAGAAGTTTTGATTTGCTGACCCTCTGTAGGAATTGATAGCAATTGGCTTATATCATCCTCTGTAAATGTTAGTAGCATATCTCCAAATTGGAAACAGTTCAAATTCTTTCTGTATGCTTTGATGATTATGTCTATTGTCGTTGAGTTTTTTGTGTTTTCTTTTGCAGGTATAATTCCAATATAGATCATATGAATGAACTTGTAGAAAGGTAGATTCTGGAGATATTTTGTATGTGAAATTGTCAGTAATTTTTCATTCTTAATCTTGCGAAGAACATCGATGAAAGACCTCAAATTATTTCTGTAATTATCTTCTGTTGATTTGATTTTCCCTTCACTTATTGTTTTTCTTTTTTTCGGTAGAATATTTGATCCTGGTTGTTGTTCAACAGGAACAATAGATGTTTCCAACATAACTTTTTTTCCTTCTTTTATATCTTCTTTTGTGTTCTTCTGTAAATGTAAATTAAATATTATGAAATAACTATGCACAATCTAATAATATGATAGGTAATGTTAAATACTTGCAGTTATAATGAATATGTAACTGAATTAAGGCTCAATTTGATGATATATAGTATTAAGATATTTCTGCAACTATGTGTAATAGTTGCAGATATTTCTACAACTATACCTAATAGTTGCATAAATTTCAGCAACTATTGCACATAGTTGCAGAAATGTTTGCAACTATGTGCAATAGTTGCAGATATTTCTGCAACTATACAGAATAGTTGCATAAATTTCAGCATTTATTGCACATAGTTGCAGACATTTCTGCAACTATTGCATAAAGTTGCAGAAATGCAACTATATTCAATAGTTGCAGAAATGTTTGCAACTATGTGCAATAGTTGCAGATATTACTGCAACTATTAGCAATAGTTGCAGAAATATCTGCGACTAATGCACATAGTTGCAGATATATCTGCAACTATACGCAATAGTTGCAGACATTTCTGCAACTATTTGCAAATAGTTGCAGATATTAATGCAACTATTAGCAATAGTTGCAGAAATATCTGCGACTAATGCACATAGTTGCAGATATATCTGCAACTATACGCAATAGTTGCAGATATATCTGCAACTATACGCAATAGTTGCAGACATTTCTGCAACTATTTGCAAATAGATGCAGATATTACTGCAACTATTTGCAAATAGTTGCAGAAATATCTACGACTAATGCACATAGTTGCAGATATATCTGCAACTATATGCAAATAGTTGCAGAAATATCTGCGACTAATGTAACGACCCTGAAATTTCAAAAATTCAAATTTAAAATATTTAATGAATTTTAAATATTGAATGATGAATTGATTCGAATTTCAACTTTTCAGAATAAATTTTGCGATTAAATTTTTGGATTTAATCTACTGAAAATTTAATAATAATTTGAATCGGGATTTATAAATGGATTTAAAGAAAATCTGCTTTTGGATTTAAAGAAAATCAAAATTATCTTATTTAATTTAAAATTAAAACACTATATTTTTGATATGATAAGATATAGGCAAGTTAAAATAATATAGATATAAATGATGATGTTTAAAAGGAAATAAATTTTATCTACAAAAATAAATGATAACATAAGTTTATTAATAGAAACAAAATAAATAAAAATAATAAAAACAAAATTTAAAATAAGAAAAGAAAAAAAAATCACGTTTAAACCCATACTCCAGACCATACCGGCCATTCCCTTTTTCTCTGATAAAACACGTACCCGCCTCTCATTTTTCTCATTCATTCCTCACAAAACCTAAACCTAAAATAACAATCGAAATAATGGCGGTGACTTCTTTCGTTCGTTCCTCGAGAAGATAAATGGCGACGTCCAAATAGCTAGGGCTTCAGAAAAATTGGAGTTTTCGTTCCTTCGTCTCTCGTTCCTCCTTCGATCCGCAAAGATTAGGGCTTCGACGTTAGTAGTGGCGGCCTCGATTCGATCATCTCCCTCTTCACCAAATTTTAGGGTTTTTGCTTCTGGTTCGCTCGCTCGCGTGCTCCTCGATTCAAACGAAAGGTGAGTGGTCTTCCGCTCACATCTAGTTCAAGTCAGTTTTTTTCCATGATCTCTGTCTTGTTTAAATTCGTGTTTTTGGGTGCTTGAGTAATTGATTCTCACGGCTAAAAAAAATAAAAAAATAAAAATTGGGTTTGATCAGGTTGCTTCAATTTGTTTTCCCTTGTGCTTCCGATTTTCTTTCGTCTTTGTTCAAGTTTACTTACTGCTTGGACATCGGTCATTATATCATTGACCTGCAGCTCGAATATTTAGATTTCTAGACATGTATTTGTTTTTGTTCTGATGTTAGTAAATTTATTTGACTGGGTCGGATTCCTAGTGCATTCGTCTTTCACTGAAGTAGTTGTCACTGTGTATACTTCTGTTGCATTCATTTGTTTGCATATATCTGTTGCATCCATATTGTCACTGTTTGATATAGTTTGCATTCCAGTTGTACTTGCAGCTTCATTTTATTGCAGTGAGTAACTCAAATTTTTAAACTTAATTAATAGGTAAAGTTGTTTTCATGCTTTCATAGGAAATGAATTTACAATTTGAACTTGCTGTGAGCATATATATATACATGTGAATATGTTCATGTGAACATGACTGCTGCATCATTTCTATTATGCAATTTCCAAACTTCTGTTTAATTCAAAAATCCTTTTCTTTTGGTTTGTTTGCTGTGATGGTTTAATTTTTTTCAAAATGAAACATGTTTAGTTCATGATTAAGTAAAGTTAAAATATTTTGTATAGGTTAAACAAATTGTGTATACCTGGAAGAAAAAAATATATAACAGAGCAATCAGCTTATATAAAGCGAAAATCCAAACATTTCAAAACAATGTTTCAGGGTTATGAATCAAAACTCCATCCAAAATTTTGATTTTTAAAAGAAGAATTACAATTTTTAATACCATATCCTAAGAGCAGTTTTAACTTCAATGTATCCTACATATTGGTTAAGCACAGTTGATGCTTGCATTTGTTTCAGTTGAATTTGTTTCTGGAGATAGTGTAACTATTAGAGATTATAGGAAAATTATTGGTTTAAGTTGAAATTCGTTTTTGATGTTGTAATTGGAATTTGAAATTTTTAAACCCTGGTTTGACCTGAGTTTTCTAAAACAAATCCAAACATAACTTTAAGTCTCTGTTATGTGGAGGTCACCATTTACTGGTTCACTGTTTAGTTTGAAGATTGATTAGTTTTGTTGTGAAGTTGTCACTGTTTTTTTTGTCCATCCTGTTTTGTTTCATTGTCCACTGATCATTTATTACATATGCCATTCACCTCAATTGCCTGCATATGCATATTTGATTAATTGATTCTTGTTTACTTGTTAGCACTTCTAACATATACACATGTGCACTTATATGGGTCTGCATTAGACTTTGTATTTGTTCCTCACTTCGAGACAGTTTCAGTTGCAAGTGCATTTAGTTATTTGCACTTGATTTTGTTGGCTTGGTCACTTGATGTTGCATTGCAGTTTTGCTTTGATATGTTGGTCTTCTTTATTCCAGTAGCATTGGTTCATGTTGCCTTGGTATTCAATGTTGTCCAGTCTGCATTCATTGTCCTCTGTTTGCTCAGTCTGGTTACACCTCTGTTGTATTGCCTTGACCTTGTTTTGATTTGTTAGCTGTGCATTTTGTTTTGCACACGAGTTGGCGGGGCAGTGCACACGGGTACGAATGCACATGTGTGTACTGCAGCCACCCAAAAAATCGACAGTTTGAATTGATATTTCTTTTGTGTCGTGATGCATTGATCTTTTATGCTGTATTGGCGAGGCCGTACACGCGTGCGTGTACGACAGCCAATTGAATTCTCGATGGTTTTAAAGTGACAATTTCAATTGTTTTGAATTGATTTAGTCGATTTGATAAATTGTTTATTTATCTCTGTTGATGATTTAAATCTGCTGATTTATTGATTAACACTGTTTAGTGTTAAAATTTTCGTTATCCGGTTTCTTTGTTTAAAGAGTCGGATAGACGAGAATTATTGTGACTGTCGTCTATTTAAATTATTATTGCTTCTATGCACTAATAAACTGGTTTGAATTAGACTGACTTGTGTATTATTTTCTTTTGAATATAATACTCGGGTCAGACCGAGTATTTCTACAGCTTGAAGATTTTCGAGCAGCGAAGTTAGAGAGAGAGTAAAGAATCATTTATTTCGAGAAAAATTGTATTTTAAGATATTCCGCTGTATCAGTATTAAATTGTATAAACTCTGATGTATATAAAAAGATTTATAGTAATGAAATAAAGATTCATTTGTTTTAATTCATTGTTATTATTCTGTGTTTCTGTGGCTGATTCTGTTTAAACCTTATAAACTAAATAACAATTCGTCTTTTTGAACGTTTCGAGTTGGTTTAATTACCGACTGGAGGCGGTCAAAAGGGGGAATGTTACAACCAATGCACATAGTTGCAGATATATCTGCAACTATACGCAATAGTTGTAGATATATCTGCAATTATTTGCAAATTTTGTAAATTTTCAAAAAAAATCAAAAACGTTTAAAATTTGCTGAATTATCTGCGAATATTTGAAATAATTGCACCTTTAATACAAATATGAATCTGCTTAAAATTTGAAGAGAGGAAATAGTTTTTTGAACAATATTTTTCAAAAATTGCAGTAATTACAGAATGTTTTTTAGTATATCATCTGCATTCTCAAAGAAATATTACCGTAAAAAAGCTCGATTACATGATTGGCTAACTCGAAAATCTCTAAAATCCTTGCAAAAACCCTAAGATCTATTGATTTAAAACAGTGGAATATAAATCGACTACTTATGAAATTGAGATACATCACCTTCGATCTTCCCATTTTGCCTCGTGTGAGATTTTCGACTTGATTTTGGTTGTTCAGTTGTTCGATTTTATAGAGTTTTCGGATTTTGTTGAAGAAACTGTGATTTCAATTGTATCAAAGGTTACGATAAAAAAAGCGTGGGTTCAGGGTTTTACGATGATTTGTGAGGGTAGTTTGGGAAAAAAAAAGGCGGTCTTTAAAAATAGGGATGAAATTTTTATGTTTTGTATCTAAGGGATGTTTGGTGAATTTTGAAAGTTATTAAGGATGTATGGCAAACGTTCCCTTAATTTAAACCATAAAAGTTTCGATTTAAATTAATTTATATTTTACTAATTGCTTTTAAATTCAAGGTATTTTCATAAGTTGATCAAATTTTAATTTATTGATTCTTTCAAAACAAATTTATTAATTCTTTCAAAACAAATTTATTTCATTATTAACTGAGTTTTACTTATTATCCTATCTAACTCTATTAACATCTTTATAATCAAAATTTAGTGTATAACATTTATTATAAACACTCAAATTTTATTTATAAAGACATTTTTTTATTGTACATTATCCAAATACATTTTAACTTCTGAATAATTTAGGTAAGTTATATTTAAATGAAATTGAGTATTATACAAATAATTTTTTTCCAATTATTTCTAGTTTAAATACTTATCCAAAATTTAGCTTTATTTATAATTGAAAACATCTTTTAACATGATTTTTAAGAATTAGATTTCCGTTTAATTTCAAATCCTTTAGAAATAATTATGTATATACTATATATATTGAATCAAATTAAATTTAAAATAATATACCCATATATATATATATTATATAAATCATGCCATACTTAAGAAATTCAAATCAAAATATATTTTTTTCAAACAAAATCGTAACAAAGCTACAAAATGGTTTCTCCACTTCGAAACTCGAAAATGAATGTCGATGATGCGGCCGCCATCACCGAAATTATTTTCCAGCGACAAAGAGAAGAGCACTGATTTCAACATTTTAAAATTCTTTGAAAACGATTTCTATTCGAAAATACTTTCAATAATATATACTTTAAAATTTTAAAAACCAAAGTTCGAAATCACCGGAAACTAAAAAATTCTCAAATTTCTGAATTAAATTCATTTCAAATTTCAATCAATTTATAACCAAGTTTATCAATTCATTTATTTATATTATGCAATAGTCAATGGTTTACAAAACAATAAATGAAAATCAAATATTATTATTTCAGACAACAAATTCATTAACAATTTAATTTCAAAAGACTTATATTTATATATAATATAATCATACAAAACTATTTTATTTACCAAATTTTGAAAATACTATTGTGTCAGTTTGCTCTGTTCAAGTGTTTTGGAAATCCTATCGATAGCGTTGATCAGACGAATCGATCGAAACCCAAATCAACATCAACAACTCAAACAACACAGTATATATTAAAACATTTATATATTAGTTTACAAATACATTTCTTTGCTCGACGATACAGGAATAAATTTTCAAAATAAGGATAAGGTTTCAAATTTGATGGACTCAAATTAAAGAGAATTCTGATTTGAATACAAGTTCGGAAGAAAAGATAAGATGATTCAATTAACAGAATCGGAAGATGGATAGGCTTATTTAATTTACGGGCAACCTTAACCGGGTCAACCGTAGCTTCAGGAATAAGATCGATGCTGAATTCCAAGGTAAATCAACACTCGATCTCAAGAGATGGAATTCAGGTATAGCAGGTAATAGATAGCATCGTAAACCGAGGATACAGAAATCTCCGGTAAATCGATGTCTATTATAAATGAGTTTACTCCTTTACGAATCATTCGAAGATTGGCGAGACCGCCGATCTATTATAGATATCATTCAAAATGGAGTTATGGCGTGCTCCAGAATTGAAAGAAGATGAATAGTGAGGGACACGAATGAATTTTTGGAACCGTAGGGAACGTTCCAAAATTCAAAGGAATCGAGTCAAAAGGAAGAGATTGAAACTCGAATGAGAGTGATTTTGTAAATACATTTACCCTATATGTTAAGTTTTGCCTAGAGCTACCAAAGCTCTGAAACCAACTGTAACGACCCGCTATTTTAGACCATTCGCATCCATTATAAGTGTATAGGTAGACACTCATGCCGGAATTGAATTTCTCAAAATACCGCGTTGTAATTTAAATTTGGCAAAACTGAACATATACAGTAAATAAATAATCACAGATCACAGACACAGAGTAATAAGTGCAGCGGAAATAAAAGAGATAGTAGTTCATAAAGCTACTATATAAATATATGAGATACATCAGAGTTTACAACAGAAGAGTAATACGATACATCAGAGTTAAACCAGATACAACGGAAGAGTAACACGATACATCAGATACAAATCAGAATACATCACTGGAATCATCAAATACTGAAGCAGAATAGATGGCTGGATCTTCAAGCAAAGCTCCAACTTCAAAGGTGAGTCTCGAATACTGGTACACTCAGTCTAACCCGAGCGTAAAGCAAAAACACAAGACACTCGAGTCAGGATTAACATTCTTATATTAATAAATCCAACTCAAGTGAAATAGCAATTGAAATACAAGTAACTCAAAGGATGTTTGGAATAACCATCCTTTAAGGATCCGTTAAACTATCTACTATATAATAGTGTACGATAAGTAGATAATGTCTATCAGTAATATAAAGTATCAAAATAGTGTTAAGGCGTTACCATTATCCCCCTTAACACATTTTATACAAGCGTTATAGTCTATACAGCACTGTAAACTCCACCGTAAACTAGTGGGCTATCAGGGAGTACTCCATAGGTATAACACAAAACAAATTCGTATTGGTCGCGTATATAGGGATCCAAGTATGACAAGGCACATGAGGCAATACCCAAGGTAGTGAAACTACCGTTTGCCTGATCCGGACTGGTGAGAACGCATCGCCGCAGCGATCGCAACACCGCGAAACAACACTCCCAAAATCAAGGGTGCACCAATCGACAACAAGTATAAGTAGTTCGAAGAAGTGTGTTCGCTTGAGGTAGCTGACCTCCATTGGCCCGGCACGGCTCCTATTTTAGTCATTTCCAATTTGACACAAGTGTCAAGGCAATCCATTATCGTTCTCTTTCTTCAGTCATCACGTACATCATTCCAACCACTTCATTCTGGATCATCACTCCGCGTATAGTTATTAAAGTGGTTTTCGGTTTAGATAGAGAGTATATCCATAACTGATTCCGGTCTCTTTAACAACTTTCGTGATTATTACACCGATTGGTCGTTTAATATATTTCAAAACAAATCAATTTCAATTTCAATTAGAATTTGTAAACCAACTTTTCATTTCTATTTCGAAATCAATTTCCATAATTTACGTCTCAAAACTTCCAAATTTATATTTTCAAAATCTTATAATTCAATTTCCATTTTTTTATATTTAAACCATTCAAATATTAATTCAAGTTCGTATATGAGTTTCATTTCGAAAACATTTAAATTAATTTAATTTAACATTCAAATCAATTTAGAATCATTTATCGATTTCATTCAATATTCATTAAGTAAATTTTCCATTCAAAACAATTCCTATTAAATTTCCAATTCATTAAATCCATTTTTTTTAAATTCAACTTCATTATAACAAAACTTACAAATTTAATTAAATTAAATTCATCAAACCAAATTCTTTAAATTTCAAGTCTTATATTAATTTCAATAAATCACATTTTATTTCTTGTTAAAGAAATTCAATTTCACTTATTTACTTACTTAAATAATTTTCCAAAACTTAATTAATAAAGAAACTCAATTTCAATTATTTACGAAGTAAATTCACTTATTCAAAAATTCAATTTCACTTATTAAAGAATTCAATTCAATTTAATCGTTAAATAATTCAATCTTATTTAATTATTAAATAATTCAAAACTTAATTATTAAATAATTTCAAAGTTTAATAATTTCAAACTTAATTATAATTTTAAACTTGATTATTAAATCATTTCAAACTTAATTCAATCATTTCTCAAATTAAACAACATTCTTCAATCAATTACATTGTTAATATTTTGTTTCAGATTATTAAATATTAACATTTTCCTTTCATTAAAATTCAAATTTCAACTTCATTTCAAAACCATATTATTTATTCAAATAAAATCTTTATTAAATTTTAAATCAAATTATTGACCAATCGGGTTTTATTAAATTCTCTATCCTAAGTCAAGTTCATTTGGGTATTTATCATTTCAACCCGATTCCAATTTAATTCAAAGTCAAAACATAGCAAAAGGGAACTTGCAGTGTGATAACTGGGATGGTGTCAAAGTAAATAAACAAGCAATAACAACAATCAATAACAATCAAATAATCAATTCAAATAATCCCGAAATTATCGTATTAATTCACATTGTTATTTGTGTAAATTAGTAAAATTATTTCTAGAATCTACACTATCATTTCATGTAGATTAAAGATTATTACACTAATATTTATACGGTTCTTCAATTGTCATTCGATTTCAATTTTAACACTACAACAATTAATCAAATATACGTTCAATGGTTCAAAGTGTAACTATCACTATTCTACATGTCAATTAATTTAACAATTAAAAGGGGTCATATTCAACTAAATCAAATTCAACATATTTGTCGATTCAAATTTTAATTATCCTCCGTCAAATTTATTTGCATAATATTTATCACTTTATACATCACAATTTTAACGTCCAATTGTAAACATCAAACAATCAATCATTTAACAACCAAACTGGATTATCAATGCATATATAACAGATAATGGTGTCAGATGTCAAACGTGAACTGATACAGTTAATAGCATAAATAACAGTAGCATATTTCAATTGTCGTTTCAATTGAAATCAAATTTAATAAATAAAAGAAGTGATTGCTCACCTTTCGAGGTTAGAGGCGAATGGAGAATGAGAAGAGTTACAGACCCAAGCACGAATTTCAAAGCAACGCTAATTTGGCACGAATTCGCCGATCAAAGCTGATAACAAGAATGTAACGACCCGGAGATTTCAAACCCGAAATTTCCAGATAGTTAGAAGAAAAAGAAAAGAGATAGAAGAAAGAAACAGAATAAGACAGAGATTCTCACATTCGCAGCGGATCAAAATATAATATCAAATAATAATATCGGTTATACAAAGAAAACTGTATTTGGTAATTACATTTTTTATACATCAGAGTTACAACATTCACAAATATACTAGACAGTTAGAATTAACATGTCTCTGACAACTAAAATATATCACAGCGGAATATACTAGACAGTTAGAAGGGCTTCGTGAGAAGTGCCTTCGGTTCTGTTCGATCCCGGAACAGACTTGTATGGATTGTGTGTCCGACGTTACAATTTGAGATATAAAGCTGATTTCTTTCAAATACATTTCTGTTGGTGGCGGAGAATTTATTCTCTTAGCTTAACACCCTTCTCTGAGACGTACGAGCTCAGAGGTTATGTAGTTGAAATTTATCAGCGATATATCCCAATTTGGTAACGTGGCATACTGAGTGTTGCTGTGAAATGATCAGTGTTTGATCATTTGTGATATGATCATTTGTTTGATCTTATATCTTTGTGATCATAGGTTGATCATTTTTGTTTGACCCAAAGAAGGGCTTTGTAGAAAGCGTAGCTTTGTGGACGAGACTTCATCGAGCCTCACACCCCGGAAATGGTCGAAACAGGAAGGATGCGGCAAGGTTCTAGGGAGTAGCGCCCCTTAGTGTATGTCATTCCTTCTGGATAAAGGTGGTATCATGGTATGGAGCCCAGATACTTAACCTCTGTGGTTACTGCATTATTTTTTCTATGTGGTTTGTTGGAATCGGGGATCCTCGGGAAGATCGGTGACGATCGGGGGATGGCATACGCGTGTCAGTAGTTACCTATTTTTGTAGAGGTAACCCGGCCTTGTGTTGGCCGAGATCCGGTTAGGTTCTCGGGTCGTCTATTACAGGGACGTACCCATCGTGGATAGGAAGTTCCTTAGCCTGACCATTTGTTGGAAATCCAAAGAAACAATACGAGCCTTTACGATTTCAATTGTATAACCTGTCTCCTTAGGAGGCAGCTATAGCAGGCATAATATAATGGTACCTATGCTGGCTAAGATTTATATTATACTTTCGAAATGTTTTCCACTATGCACTAGTAATAATATCAAAAATGATTTGATTTTGCGTAGTAAGCATCTTTGACTATCATAAGTAGAAATCTCCTCCAAGTCTGCGTTTGCATTGTGTGTGTGGTGGGAGGTCTTATGGTAGTTTCATTTTCCAAAAGCATTGCGAATTGACATTAAAGTTTTCCTGTTGTTTATTTTAAAGAATAACTGTTTTACGATCTCACACCAGTCACCATGACTGACTCGGAGTTTATTGTTCCCTTCTAAACTCTGGGTGCCCACCATTTTCCACACGGGCAGCCTAGAGTTAGGTTATCAGGATATTCTGGAGCTTTGGAGATAAGCTGGATGACGAGACGTAGTATTTATATCTGATAGTATTTATTCCACTGTGTATTCTGTATGAGGACAAGTTATATAACTGTCCATTGATGTGCTGTGTTGTATTGAGTCGTATATTGACTCTGATTGATGTATGTATAACTGATATAGTTATTTGTTTTAAAAGACTAGTAATTATCTATTGTATATTGTTCCGCTGCGATGTGTAAGATTCTGATATTGTTTTCTGTTCTGATGTTCTGATGTTGTTCTGTTCTTCTTCTTTCTTTCTTCTCTTTTTCTTCTTCTTCTACTTTTTCTTTTTCTTAAAACCCTCACTATTGGAGTTTCCGGCACTCGATTGCTCGGCAGTCGATAAAGTGAGTATCGATGTCGAATTTTCGAAAGTCAAAAATTTCAGTACGTGACAATAAACCAATTGAAATTAAGTGTGTTGAACCAAATTGAATATAAGCAAAGTAAATAAATTTGGTTAAATGTGCATTGGTTGCCAGTTGATCGTATAGAAATTCATTAAGTGTTAATGAAATTGAATTACTGGAATTTGAAAGCTAAGTAATTGAATTCAAATTGAAAGATAAGAAAATTTAAATAGAATCAAATTTGATTTGAATTGAAAGTAAACTGACTTGAGTATAAATTAGTGAAAGCAAACTAATTGAATATGAATGAATGTTAGTAAAAATCCAATGTGAATGAATCGAATGCGATTAAATTGAAAATCAATTCGATGAATGGTTTACTAAAGGACTAGTTGATTATCTTGGAAATGGAAAACTGATAAATTTATATAATAGTTTAAATTGGAAATTTTGAATTATTATAACCGGTTTAAATTGAAGATTTGAAAGTGTTAATAAAATATTGGAATTGTATAAGTGTCAAAAGTGAAATATTTAATGGATTTCATAAGTGAATGTTAATTACAGAATTAAAAGTTTATAATTGTGAAGTTATAAAAGGAATCGATGTTGTAAGATAAAAGAATTTATAAGTAATTCACTTATAAATTAAAATTCTGATATAAAACTGAGTTATAAAGGAATGGGTTAATAAAGCAATTTTTATGAATTGAAGTCTTTATGAATAGGAATAGAATTTATAAACGTTGTTTATAAATTCGAAAACTGACTTATTTTGATAAGTAAAATTCTGTATAGTTTGTTTAAAAGATGTATATTCACAATTTTGGACCGTGAATATAATATTGAATGAAATGGACATGTTTAGGAATGTGATATTTTAAAACGAAGTAAATTGTTTTAAAAAGATATTTTCAAAAGCATTGAATATCGAAACCATAGATTTCAACATTCATTGTTGAAATAGACGTTTTCGAATATAAGGAAATGGTGGACTATAACACTATTGTTATAGTAAATGATTTCCGAAAGGAAATGTTTTGTATAGTATTGGGATTTATACATCTATCTAAATTTCGAATCCCTATACTAGTAATTTTGAGTTGTCGTAACGATGTTTTACGTAACATTCGTTTTAACTCAAATAAATGTGTGAAAGAGAATGATTTCCTTAAAGATGAAATATATACTTAATTTTGATGTAAGTATATCGAATATTTTCAAATGTTGAAAATAAATGGATTTGTGAATTACTTATTTTTAAATAAGTATGGAAATGTTTTTCCAAATATGAAATGTTGTGAATATATTCCGTAAGGAATAAATGATTTGAAATTCATTTTTGAAGTCGAAGTTGAAAAGTTAAATGAGAAATTGAACAATTAGTTCAATTTGAAATTTTTCAAAAAGATTGAATCGTTGAGTTAAAATTGAGTTTAACTTCGACATCAAAGACAATATAAGTTGAGCTTTGAATTTCAGATGATGATTTGGATTGTATGTCTCACATTGTGAATTGATGACATAGCAATTGATCTCTATTAAATATATATCTGTTGGTGGCGGAGAATTTATTCTCTTAGCTTAACACCCTTCTCTGAGACGTACAAGCTCAGAGGTTATATATCGATAGACATCAATTCTATGTTGAGAATTGACGATGTAAGCGTGAAATCCAAATCGAATGTGAAAGTCGATAATGAATGGAATTATGAATATGAATTAGGTTTGAGATAACCTTAAATTTCTAAATCGACTTAGAGGAAAATTTTTGAAATCCTCTATTTTGTTATGAATATGAGATATGTAAGTTTTTAGAACTTATATATATGAATGCGGTAAATTTGAAACCGTTAGTTTAGAAAGACATTGTTATGGAAATCTTATGTATGTTTACATAGATGTTATATGTACGAAATGTGAAATGAAAGTACTACATATATGATATTATGTTTTCTAAACTGGGGATATGGAAAAGTACCTTCCATTTATTATTGGAGAAGGTATTGGAACTCGTGAAGAGTGTCCATTTGAAATTCGTAGCTACGTAGAATTTACATTTAGTCAGAGTGACTATTTGAATCGGAAATCCTTCGCGATAGATCATCGCGATGAGATTAGATTGATTGATGATTAGCGTAATTTGAGGGGCGAGATGCCCACTGTTACAAGCGATACCACTGGGATAGTGGCGTAACCGCCGGGTAAACTGCAATCTAATGCCAGGCGAAATTTGAGGGGCGTGATGCCTACAGACACGAGCGATTCTACTGGGATAGTAGCGTAACCGCCGTGTGTACTGCAATCTATGGCGACAACCATGGCGAAATTTAAGAGATGAGAAATCTACAGCCACAAGCGACTCTACTGGGATAGTAGCGTAACCGCCGGGTGGAACTGTAATCCATGGGGGAACGTGCTTTCCATATCCATTTTTTAAAAGAATTTTTAAAAAGTATTTTCACTGGGAATTGAAGCAAGTATATTTAGTACTTGGAGATTTTTAGACCTGCGCCTGGCCAGCGTATGTCTAATGTCTGTGAGAACGAAGATGGACTTGTTAAATTTCGAGTTAGCAAGTATTTTCAAACTGTAAATAGCAAATCAATGATTTGAAAGTAAAATTACATAATTCCTACCTAATGAACTAAGGAAGAGGATCTTTGTAATGTTTTGAAAGTCCACAGCTTTGGAAGAGATATATTATATAAATCTCTAACGTGAAGAATTTTAAGTTTGAATCTGAGTTGTAAATTAAAAATGTTAGTAAAAGACTTTTGCGTTTTGACTGTAGAAATCATTGAATAAAAGAGAAGATAAACAAAACTAATGAGATTGAACAAATGAAATGAATCCTATATTCATTTATTTGTAATAAGTTTTAAGCTTAGAAAAAAATTGACTAGAGTATAAATATCGATGAAATTTTAACAACTTTTCCTTTTCGTGGACGAAAAGTTTTTAAGGAGGGGAGTTTGTAACGACCCTGAAATTTCAAAAATTCAAATTTAAAATATTTAATGAATTTTAAATATTGAATGATGAATTGATTCGAATTTCAACTTTTCAGAATAAATTTTGCGATTAAATTTTTGGATTTAATCTACTGAAAATTTAATAATAATTTGAATCGGGATTTATAAATGGATTTAAAGAAAATCTGCTTTTGGATTTAAAGAAAATCAAAATTATCTTATTTAATTTAAAATTAAAACACTATATTTTTGATATGATAAGATATAGGCAAGTTAAAATAATATAGATATAAATGATGATGTTTAAAAGGAAATAAATTTTATCTACAAAAATAAATGATAACATAAGTTTATTAATAGAAACAAAATAAATAAAAATAATAAAAACAAAATTTAAAATAAGAAAAGAAAAAAAAATCACGTTTAAACCCATACTCCAGACCATACCGGCCATACCCTTTTTCTCTGATAAAACACGTACCCGCCTCTCATTTTTCTCATTCATTCCTCACAAAACCTAAACCTAAAATAACAATCTAAATAATGGCGGCGACTTCTTTCGTTCGTTCCTCGAGAAGATAAATGGCGACGTCCAAATAGCTAGGGCTTCAGAAAAATTGGAGTTTTCGTTCCTTCGTCTCTCGTTCCTCCTTCGATCCGCAAAGATTAGGGCTTCGACGTTAGTAGTGGCGGCCTCGATTCGATCATCTCCCTCTTCGCCAAATTTTAGGGTTTTTGCTTCTGGTTCGCTCGCTCGCGTGCTCCTCGATTCAAACGAAAGGTGAGTGGTCTTCCGCTCACATCTAGTTCAAGTCAGTTTTTTTCCATGATCTCTGTCTTGTTTAAATTCGTGTTTTTGGGTGCTTGAGTAATTGATTCTCACGGCTAAAAAAAATAAAAAAATAAAAATTGGGTTTGATCAGGTTGCTTCAATTTGTTTTCCCTTGTGCTTCCGATTTTCTTTCGTCTTTGTTCAAGTTTACTTACTGCTTGGACATCGGTCATTATATCATTGACCTGCAGCTCGAATATTTAGATTTCTAGACATGTATTTGTTTTTGTTCTGATGTTAGTAAATTTATTTGACTGGGTCGGATTCCTAGTGCATTCGTCTTTCACTGAAGTAGTTGTCACTGTGTATACTTCTGTTGCATTCATTTGTTTGCATATATCTGTTGCATCCATATTGTCACTGTTTGATATAGTTTGCATTCCAGTTGTACTTGCAGCTTCATTTTATTGCAGTGAGTAACTCAAATTTTTAAACTTAATTAATAGGTAAAGTTGTTTTCATGCTTTCATAGGAAATGAATTTACAATTTGAACTTGTTGTGAGCATATATATATACATGTGAATATGTTCATGTGAACATGACTGCTGCATCATTTCTATTATGCAATTTCCAAACTTCTGTTTAATTCAAAAATCCTTTTCTTTTGGTTTGTTTGCTGTGATGGTTTAATTTTTTTCAAAATGAAACATGTTTAGTTCATGATTAAGTAAAGTTAAAATATTTTGTATAGGTTAAACAAATTGTGTATACCTGGAAGAAAAAAATATATAACAGAGCAATCAGCTTATATAAAGCGAAAATCCAAACATTTCAAAACAATGTTTCAGGGTTATGAATCAAAACTCCATCCAAAATTTTGATTTTTAAAAGAAGAATTACAATTTTTAATACCATATCCTAAGAGCAGTTTTAACTTCATTGTATCCTACATATTGGTTAAGCACAGTTGATGCTTGCATTTGTTTCAGTTGAATTTGTTTCTGGAGATAGTGTAACTATTAGAGATTATAGGAAAATTATTGGTTTAAGTTGAAATTCGTTTTTGATGTTGTAATTGGAATTTGAAATTTTTAAACCCTGGTTTGACCTGAGTTTTCTAAAACAAATCCAAACATAACTTTAAGTCTCTGTTATGTGGAGGTCACCATTTACTGGTTCACTGTTTAGTTTGAAGACTGATTAGTTTTGTTGTGAAGTTGTCACTGTTTTTTTTTGTCCATCCTGTTTTGTTTCATTGTCCACTGATCATTTATTACATATGCCATTCACCTCAGTTGCCTGCATATGCATATTTGATTAATTGATTCTTGTTTACTTGTTGGCACTTCTAACATATACACATGTGCACTTATATGGGTCTGCATTAGACTTTGTATTTGTTCCTCACTTCGAGACAGTTTCAGTTGCAAGTGCATTTAGTTATTTGCACTTGATTTTGTTGGCTTGGTCACTATGATGTTGCATTGCAGTTTTGCTTTGATATGTTGGTCTTCTTTATTCCAGTAGCATTGGTTCATGTTGCCTTGGTATTCAATGTTGTCCAGTCTGCATTCATTGTCCTCTGTTTGCTCAGTCTGGTTACACCTCTGTTTTATTGCCTTGACCTTGTTTTGATTTGTTAGCTGTGCATTTTGTTTTGCACACGAGTTGGCGGGGCAGTGCACACGGGTACGAATGCACATGTGTGTACTGCAGCCACCCAAAAAATCGACAGTTTGAATTGATATTTCTTTTGTGTCGTGATGCATTGATCTTTTATGCTGTATTGGCGAGGCCGTACACGTGTGCGTGTACGACAGCCAATTGAATTCTCGATGGTTTTAAAGTGACAATTTCAATTGTTTTGAATTGATTTAGTCGATTTGATAAATTGTTTATTTATCTCTGTTGATGATTTAAATCTGCTGATTTATTGATTAACACTGTTTAGTGTTAAAATTTTCGTTATCCGGTTTCTTTGTTTAAAGAGTCGAATAGACGAGAATTATTGTGACTGTCGTCTATTTAAATTATTATTGCTTCTATGCACTAATAAACTGGTTTGAATTAGACTGACTTGTGTATTATTTTCTTCTGAATATAATACTCGGGTCAGACCGAGTATTTCTACAGCTTGAAGATTTTCGAGCAGCGAAGTTAGAGAGAGAGTAAAGAATCATTTATTTCGAGAAAAATTGTATTTTAAGATATTCCGCTGTATCAGTATTAAATTGTATAAACTCTGATGTATATAAAAAGATTTATAGTAATGAAATAAAGATTCATTTGTTTTAATTCATTGTTATTATTCTGTGTTTCTGTGGCTGATTCTGTTTAAACCTTATAAACTAAATAACAATTCGTCTTTTTGAACATTTCGAGTTGGTTTAATTACCGACTGGAGGCGGTCAAAAGGGGGAATGTTACAACCAATGCACATAGTTGCAGATATATCTGCAACTATACGCAATAGTTGTAGATATATCTGCAATTATTTGCAAATTTTGTAAATTTTCAAAAAAAATCAAAAACGTTTAAAATTTGCTGAATTATCTGCGAATATTTGAAATAATTGCACCTTTAATACAAATATGAATCTGCTTAAAATTTGAAGAGAGGAAATAGTTTTTTGAACAATATTTTTCAAAAATTGCAGTAATTACAGAATGTTTTTTAGTATATCATCTGCATTCTCAAAGAAATATTACCGTAAAAAAGCTCGATTACATGATTGGCTAACTCGAAAATCTCTAAAATCCTTGCAAAAACCCTAAGATCTATTGATTTAAAACAGTGGAATATAAATCGACTACTTATGAAATTGAGATACATCACCTTCGATCTTCCCATTTTGCCTCGTGTGAGATTTTCGACTTGATTTTGGTTGTTCAGTTGTTCGATTTTATAGAGTTTTCGGATTTTGTTGAAGAAACTGTGATTTCAATTGTATCAAAGGTTACGATAAAAAAAGCGTGGGTTCAGGGTTTTACGATGATTTGTGAGGGTAGTTTGGGAAAAAAAAAGGCGGTCTTTAAAAATAGGGATGAAATTTTTATGTTTTGTATCTAAGGGATGTTTGGTGAATTTTGAAAGTTATTAAGGATGTATGGCAAACGTTCCCTTAATTTAAACCATAAAAGTTTCGATTTAAATTAATTTATATTTTACTAATTGCTTTTAAATTCAAGGTATTTTCATAAGTTGATCAAATTTTAATTTATTGATTCTTTCAAAACAAATTTATTAATTCTTTCAAAACAAATTTATTTCATTATTAACTGAGTTTTACTTATTATCCTATCTAACTCTATTAACATCTTTATAATCAAAATTTAGTGTATAACATTTATTATAAACACTCAAATTTTATTTATAAAGACATTTTTTTATTGTACATTATCCAAATACATTTTAACTTCTGAATAATTTAGGTAAGTTATATTTAAATGAAATTGAGTATTATACAAATAATTTTTTTCCAATTATTTCTAGTTTAAATACTTATCCAAAATTTAGCTTTATTTATAATTGAAAACATCTTTTAACATGATTTTTAAGAATTAGATTTCCGTTTAATTTCAAATCCTTTAGAAATAATTATGTATATACTATATATATTGAATCAAATTAAATTTAAAATAATATACCCATATATATATATATTATATAAATCATGCCATACTTAAGAAATTCAAATCAAAATATATTTTTTTCAAACAAAATCGTAACAAAGCTACAAAATGGTTTCTCCACTTCGAAACTCGAAAATGAATGTCGATGATGCGGCCGCCATCACCGAAATTATTTTCCAGCGACAAAGAGAAGAGCACTGATTTCAACATTTTAAAATTCTTTGAAAACGATTTCTATTCGAAAATACTTTCAATAATATATACTTTAAAATTTTAAAAACCAAAGTTCGAAATCACCGGAAACTAAAAAATTCTCAAATTTCTGAATTAAATTCATTTCAAATTTCAATCAATTTATAACCAAGTTTATCAATTCATTTATTTATATTATGCAATAGTCAATGGTTTACAAAACAATAAATGAAAATCAAATATTATTATTTCAGACAACAAATTCATTAACAATTTAATTTCAAAAGACTTATATTTATATATAATATAATCATACAAAACTATTTTATTTACCAAATTTTGAAAATACTATTGTGTCAGTTTGCTCTGTTCAAGTGTTTTGGAAATCCTATCGATAGCGTTGATCAGACGAATCGATCGAAACCCAAATCAACATCAACAACTCAAACAACACAGTATATATTAAAACATTTATATATTAGTTTACAAATACATTTCTTTGCTCGACGATACAGGAATAAATTTTCAAAATAAGGATAAGGTTTCAAATTTGATGGACTCAAATTAAAGAGAATTCTGATTTGAATACAAGTTCGGAAGAAAAGATAAGATGATTCAATTAACAGAATCGGAAGATGGATAGGCTTATTTAATTTACGGGCAACCTTAACCGGGTCAACCGTAGCTTCAGGAATAAGATCGATGCTGAATTCCAAGGTAAATCAACACTCGATCTCAAGAGATGGAATTCAGGTATAGCAGGTAATAGATAGCATCGTAAACCGAGGATACAGAAATCTCCGGTAAATCGATGTCTATTATAAATGAGTTTACTCCTTTACGAATCATTCGAAGATTGGCGAGACCGCCGATCTATTATAGATATCATTCAAAATGGAGTTATGGCGTGCTCCAGAATTGAAAGAAGATGAATAGTGAGGGACACGAATGAATTTTTGGAACCGTAGGGAACGTTCCAAAATTCAAAGGAATCGAGTCAAAAGGAAGAGATTGAAACTCGAATGAGAGTGATTTTGTAAATACATTTACCCTATATGTTAAGTTTTGCCTAGAGCTACCAAAGCTCTGAAACCAACTGTAACGACCCGCTATTTTAGACCATTCGCATCCATTATAAGTGTATAGGTAGACACTCATGCCGGAATTGAATTTCTCAAAATACCGCGTTGTAATTTAAATTTGGCAAAACTGAACATATACAGTAAATAAATAATCACAGATCACAGACACAGAGTAATAAGTGCAGCGGAAATAAAAGAGATAGTAGTTCATAAAGCTACTATATAAATATATGAGATACATCAGAGTTTACAACAGAAGAGTAATACGATACATCAGAGTTAAACCAGATACAACGGAAGAGTAACACGATACATCAGATACAAATCAGAATACATCACTGGAATCATCAAATACTGAAGCAGAATAGATGGCTGGATCTTCAAGCAAAGCTCCAACTTCAAAGGTGAGTCTCGAATACTGGTACACTCAGTCTAACCCGAGCGTAAAGCAAAAACACAAGACACTCGAGTCAGGATTAACATTCTTATATTAATAAATCCAACTCAAGTGAAATAGCAATTGAAATACAAGTAACTCAAAGGATGTTTGGAATAACCATCCTTTAAGGATCCGTTAAACTATCTACTATATAATAGTGTACGATAAGTAGATAATGTCTATCAGTAATATAAAGTATCAAAATAGTGTTAAGGCGTTACCATTATCCCCCTTAACACATTTTATACAAGCGTTATAGTCTATACAGCACTGTAAACTCCACCGTAAACTAGTGGGCTATCAGGGAGTACTCCATAGGTATAACACAAAACAAATTCGTATTGGTCGCGTATATAGGGATCCAAGTATGACAAGGCACATGAGGCAATACCCAAGGTAGTGAAACTACCGTTTGCCTGATCCGGACTGGTGAGAACGCATCGCCGCAGCGATCGCAACACCGCGAAACAACACTCCCAAAATCAAGGGTGCACCAATCGACAACAAGTATAAGTAGTTCGAAGAAGTGTGTTCGCTTGAGGTAGCTGACCTCCATTGGCCCGGCACGGCTCCTATTTTAGTCATTTCCAATTTGACACAAGTGTCAAGGCAATCCATTATCGTTCTCTTTCTTCAGTCATCACGTACATCATTCCAACCACTTCATTCTGGATCATCACTCCGCGTATAGTTATTAAAGTGGTTTTCGGTTTAGATAGAGAGTATATCCATAACTGATTCCGGTCTCTTTAACAACTTTCGTGATTATTACACCGATTGGTCGTTTAATATATTTCAAAACAAATCAATTTCAATTTCAATTAGAATTTGTAAACCAACTTTTCATTTCTATTTCGAAATCAATTTCCATAATTTACGTCTCAAAACTTCCAAATTTATATTTTCAAAATCTTATAATTCAATTTCCATTTTTTTATATTTAAACCATTCAAATATTAATTCAAGTTCGTATATGAGTTTCATTTCGAAAACATTTAAATTAATTTAATTTAACATTCAAATCAATTTAGAATCATTTATCGATTTCATTCAATATTCATTAAGTAAATTTTCCATTCAAAACAATTCCTATTAAATTTCCAATTCATTAAATCCATTTTTTTTAAATTCAACTTCATTATAACAAAACTTACAAATTTAATTAAATTAAATTCATCAAACCAAATTCTTTAAATTTCAAGTCTTATATTAATTTCAATAAATCACATTTTATTTCTTGTTAAAGAAATTCAATTTCACTTATTTACTTACTTAAATAATTTTCCAAAACTTAATTAATAAAGAAACTCAATTTCAATTATTTACGAAGTAAATTCACTTATTCAAAAATTCAATTTCACTTATTAAAGAATTCAATTCAATTTAATCGTTAAATAATTCAATCTTATTTAATTATTAAATAATTCAAAACTTAATTATTAAATAATTTCAAAGTTTAATAATTTCAAACTTAATTATAATTTCAAACTTGATTATTAAATCATTTCAAACTTAATTCAATCATTTCTCAAATTAAACAACATTCTTCAATCAATTACATTGTTAATATTTTGTTTCAGATTATTAAATATTAACATTTTCCTTTCATTAAAATTCAAATTTCAACTTCATTTCAAAACCATATTATTTATTCAAATAAAATCTTTATTAAATTTTAAATCAAATTATTGACCAATCGGGTTTTATTAAATTCTCTATCCTAAGTCAAGTTCATTTGGGTATTTATCATTTCAACCCGATTCCAATTTAATTCAAAGTCAAAACATAGCAAAAGGGAACTTGCAGTGTGATAACTGGGATGGTGTCAAAGTAAATAAACAAGCAATAACAACAATCAATAACAATCAAATAATCAATTCAAATAATCCTGAGCTCCAGAACGCCTTACCTGAAATCTGTAATACTCGGTCTGACCCGAGCATTACCACAAGTAACACCCGGATCAGGCTGGAAACCAGCGTGAGTAAACTCATCTAACATGAAATTTCAATCCATAGAACTTATTTAAAACCCGAGGTAACTCGTACTTACTACACGTAAACAACTTATATAGTCATCACTTACTTTCACAAAACAATATCTAAGCATCCAACTTAGTTTAAATGGTCCATATTATCCAAATCCAGCCCATTGATTTCACATATCAATCTATAAAGAATTATAGAAGATTTCAAATCGAAGTGGTTTCGGATATTGCTGATATCCGATCCCGGTCTCTTCGAATTCAAATGTCATCCTTTTTAAGCCAAGATGTTTAAGTTAAACAATTTAATTTAAATTCAGGATATCATATTCATATAGCAATTCTATCACAGATAGATAACTTACATTATCACAATTTATCCAAAGCATCTTGTATCATAGAGCATCACAATCACATATCAGATATATCAAATAATCCAAGGCATTCAATATTATTCAATCATTCATAAGCAAGATTAATTAGATGTATAATTCCTAATTAATTTAACTTAATCTCCACATAAATTAAATTAATTACTTTAATTTCTTTTAAATCATGCTTACTTAACATTAATTAATTACAAACCAATTAATTAATCATCCTTTAATTATTCATCTTAATTAATTATTCCTTAATTACATTAAGTAATTAGCCTTTAATTAATTACATGAATTAGTTATCCTTTAACCATTCATATTAATTTACCCTTAATTACACTTATTAATTACATTAATTAATGATCCTCTAATTACTTTCACTAATTAATTATTTCCTTAATTAATTACATTTAACAAAAAAATCTTTAATTAAACATATTCATTAATTAACCTTAATTAATCACATTAAATAATTATCATTCAATTAATCACTTAAATTAATTATCTCTTAATCACTAGTTAATGATCATCACATTAATTACATTCATTAACTATCCTTAAATTACCTTCATTTAGTATTTACCCTTATTAATTCATTAAGTAATTATCTTTTAATAAATTTTATTAATTATCCCTAATTAATCACGACCTTGATAAATTTAAGATAATTTCTTTATCTTAATTAATTACTTATTTAAATCTCATTAAATTGAATACTTAATTACATCATTTAATCTTCTTTAGAAAACATTTAGAAATCAATTATATAATTAAAAACTTACAAACAAAATAATTTAAACATTTAAAATATTTGAAAACTTGTTTAAACTTGTTAATACTTTATTTTGAAAACTTGATAATGTTTCCTCAATAACTTAGTTACTTTAATAACTTTAAAACTTGATAATACTTTTGTTTTTAACCTTTAATAATCTGGTTAATTCAATTTTAATACAAACCCGGGTTCAAAGCCAAAGTACTCGAGTAAAACCCGAGTCACTAACGCACTATTCCTTCCTTCGAGTCGAACTACCATCTTCTTCGAGTATATACCCGAGACAATATCATTCTTCCCCAAACAACAACATCTCCTAGACACAAACACACACGCGTGCACGTGTACAGGAATTCTGATCACCTTCGATCAAGTCTCCGACCACCACCAAGTCGCCGTTCCTCCCCTCAGTCACCATAAACAACCAGATCATCTAAACGATTACGAAATCAAAATCGAACTATGCTATCACCTCCAGGAACACAGACCATGGATGAAATCACCTCGCTCCGATGATCTAGACCACCAGATATTACGAGTCTCCGCCCGAAGCTTCGTCACGAACCCTAGTCTCGTTTCCCTTCGGTCCGGTCCACCTCGAATCACTACTGACGAAGAAATCGACCTGACAACATCCTCGACCAAAAACAGCCTCCAAACCCTACTTCATCATCTTTCAGCCACCACGATCAACTATAAATGCTTTAAGCATTTTTCCTGAGTTCCCCCTGCCTCCACCTCCCTTCAGCCATGACCATGACTTACCCAACATCGCCGATCGTCAGAATTTGCCAAGAAACCATTTTCGTTCAACCTTGAAATTCTCGGGATTTACTCAACTAAAAAATGTGATTTTTCTTTTAAAATTCATTATTTCCAAAAGTAAAACATTTTATATAAGTAAATCAAGAATCTATGATGCTCAAGTTTTGACATTTATTTAAGTTTCACTGTAAATTTTCTTCCCAGTAAAAACCATCTTCAAATTCATCTTAAAACTATTTTTAGAAGTTAGAATTTGATTATATGAACATAGTTGGTTTAGAACTTGAAGCCTAAAATGGATCAGAGAAAGAAGTATTGATTTTTGATTATATTTAAACTTGTGAAACTGGAATAGAGCTCTGCAGACATGCACACTAATATTAACAACCATATATACAGGCAATCCTATCTAAACAAACATGCAATACATATATCACATTATAAATTCAAGGACTATTACATGCATCAGATCATCAGACAATTTTAGGCTTATTAAAGAAAAGTTTACTCACCTTTTTTTTAAAGCAGAGAACAGGCTCTGTTCAAATTGTTTTCCTGGAACTTTGTTTTGATCTGTAACTTGTCTTTAAATTTGAAATCCTAATGTTGTTTGAATCAGTGAAGTTGTTGTTGCATTCCATTTGATCTCAGGTTGAAGGCTGAAATCAAGCTGTTGCATTTACTTTCAAGGTTTCATTTGATTGCAGATTTAATTTGGTTTCAGGTTTTTATTTTAGTTTGAATTTTTGGTTTCTCAGGTTGGTATATTTTTAGTTTCTGGTTTGAGAAAAGTTGAATTGAAAAATGAAGAAAACAGGTTTCTTACTAAACATACATTATATAAATTAAATCTTAAATGAAAAATATTGTGCCACTTGTTATTTTTAATTTAGACAAGTGTAATTTGCAAATCCATTTAGCTTACACATGTTAAAATAAAGCAATATTATGTTTATATCCCTATCTTACTAAGTATTTATGCTTTGTTAATTATGTAAATATGTATATATATTGTGATTTGAAGCTTTGTTTTAAATTTAATATTTTTCAAAAACTAATTATAAAGAAAATAAATATAAAACTAATTATATTCTAATAAAAATCATATATATATTACTTTTAAATCCAATATATTTTAAGGTGTTTATCTTTTGAATTTCCAATTCAAATTAAATTTCAATTTAAAATCAACCTAAATATATATAAATATAAATATCTATTATCAGATCTATTTGTTCAATCTATAAATCAGTATCTCAATAGTAAAAATCAATTAATTAATCCAATTATCAGATGTTCAAAAAAAATCCGGGTTATCACATTCCTCCCCCCTTTAAATCTTTTCGTCCTCGAAAAGGAACGAAGCCAGAATTTATTCAATTCTTAAAATCTGATAAATTTTTTTCTTTTATCAATTTTAAAACACTTTTAAAATATTCATAATATTATAAAATAGTTTTTATAAAAAATAATTTTTATAACTCGATGTTTCAACAAATCCATCCTTGTTCTCATAGAAATTCGGTCATACGTTGATCAGGCGTACGACTGAAAATCTATAAGTACTCGGTAAACTCGTTTTCAACACCCAGTGAAAATATTTGAAAAATAATTTTATTGAAAATATCGAAAACATTTTTGAAAATAGAGGAAATATCTTGGGTGAGAATGCTCTGGAAATCATCACCCCCATCCATGGTCACAGTTACATCACGGGTTACGTTGCCATCGCAGCAAAAGTCCATGTAACTGATTACACCATGGAACCCACAACAGATCGCAGTTACATCCAGGGTTACGTTGCCATCGCAGCAAAAGTCCATGTAACTGTTGGCTCTCAGCGGCACACACGATTTCGCTGTCAAAATGAAACTTCTCCCACATAGGTCGCAGTCTACCGATATAAAATCAAATGCAGACTGTTGGCTCTCAATGGCACACACGACTTTCGCTATGTTACCATAGTGTCATAGTCTACCGATATAAAATCAAACGTAGACAGTTGGCTCTCAGCGGCACACATGACTTTCGCTATGGTCTGCAGTAGGTCGCAGTGACATCGAGTTACACTGTCGTCACAGCATAACCCAAATGCCTCTGTGGGCACCTGTAACGACCCGTATTTTACGGATCGAAATATCGTTAAACAGTTGATGTTTGGTCGCATTTGTGATAAGTCGTCCTGAGCTTAAGTCCTAAGTCGTAACCGAGTTAAGGATGTTGGGGTTGGCGACCTAAAGGTTTGGAGTTAGGTCGTATGATGGATGGTAAGGGTTTAGGTCGTAGACGACCTAAGAGATAGGAGACTTAAGGGTTTCGGGCGAGTTAAGGGTTTTGAGCGACCTAAGGGATAGGTCGGTAACGACCTAAGGAGGACCAGCAGTTAGGTTGCGTAGTGGTTTAGGTCGCGAGTTAGTTTGGGACAACCTATGGAATGTTAGCGACCTAAGGGAAGTGCGAGCTAAGGAACTTACGACCTAGTGGTTAGTGAGTTGCGACCTAGTGGCTACCGAGTTAGTATATTTAGGTCGGCAGCGACCTAAGGAAACTAGTGAGATGCGACCTATAATAGTTCGCGACCTATAGGAGTTAGCGATCTAATTGTTAGCGACCTAAGAGTTAAGCAGAATAGGGGATGGCTGGTTAGGGTAGTTAGGTCGTACGCGACCTAAGTCAGGTCTTGAGTTCTGTTTTAGTTAGGTCGCTTGTTGGCATAGGTTGGTAGGTCGCGTGGGAGTTAGGTCGCGTGTTGTTTTAGGTCGTCATGTGTTAGGTCGCTGAGGAGTTAAGTCGTAGCATCTGTTGGTCCCGTGGGTTGCTAAGTTGATAGGTCGCAAGGTTTTGTCTAAGTGTTAGGTCGTACCTGTTGTTAAGTCGTGCGCTTGTGATAGGTCGTGCGCATTAGGTCGTAGGTCGCTGGCATGTTAAGTCGCAGATGCGCATTGTTGTAGGTCGTAGTTGTTGTCTAAGGCTTAGGTCGGTGGAAGTCTTAGGTCGTAGGTCGGAAACGACCTAACTCCGAGTTATGACTTAAGAGAATTTCTGCCTATAAATAGAAGGGGGTTGGCTTCATTTTTGGGATCCGGATTTCGAAGCGACGAAGTGCTGCCATTTTGAGAGCTCGACTTCTACACTTCTTCACTTCTTTCCTCCACTCTAATCTAGTGCTTCCATCCATCCAAGTTGAAGATCAAATTGAAGATTCAAGAGCATAGATTGAAGGTCTTCATCTTTTCAAGAGAGATTTCTTCGTTTGAAGCGGATTCGTGATAGATCAAGTTTGATCCCTCGCTGTCCAGATCTGAAGCGTGTTGATTTGGGTTTGTTTAGGTGATTTGGTGAGTGGTGATTATCTCTCACACGGATCCAAAGGAGTAGATCGGATTGTTGGCTTGATTTGGTGTTAAAATAGTGATTTCTATGCATTTTTGTAAACCTAAGTATAGATCCATGTAGATCCATTGTTCATGATGATTTGACAACCATTTTTTGTATATGATTAACCTATGCAAGTTCATTCATCAAGTTGTAGGGATAATTCTCATGTTTTCGTGCTTGTTAGAGTTTCAACTCTTTAATTACGAAAATGCCATTATTGTTATAATTGTCTACTTAGATCATATTTGAATGCTTGATTGCTTGGATTAATGTTTGGTTTGATTGATTGTTATGAATTAGATGATTGATGGTTTGATTTAGACCGAAGATGATTCAAAAGCTAGGAGAAAGGCTCTTGAATTGGGTAAGCTGCTCGTGGCATATGTAGCGGGATGATGAAGCTCTTATGCGTAGATTTGATGATGTGATGTTGAGATGAGGCTTTGCGAGGATGTGATGAAGCGAGGCAATCATGTGATGAAGACTTGGTCTAATCCAGACAGGATCATTCCAAGCATGTTGATAACTCGGTGATATGATTCGAGTTGAGGATAATGAATGGATATGAGAATAGTCGTCGAGGAGGATGACTAGGAGGCTTGGATAGCATCGTTGTTGAAGGTTCTAGCATGCTCTAAGAAAGAGTACGTTTGGGCAGATTCGATAGTCCCAACGGCCAACTGTTGACGGTCGAGTACTCTGGGCAGATTCGATAGTCCTAGGCACGGGCTGCGACGACGTGCGGGAGTTATGTGTAGAACCGGGGTTTCCATTAGCCCTTAACGGACGGCTGAAAGGATGTGCCGATCATTCAATTAACGGTGATATCGAAGCAATGATAACAGTGATAGCTAGAGTCATGGATGTTTGGTTGTATCGTCATTCAGTCTCAAGAGCGGTATTTTCTGGGTGCTTATCTGATTTAGGCCTTGGTACTTGGAAAACATCGCCCTTGACTCGAATGATTATTATTTTACCTTGAATTGTATGCTCTGCTATGTTGCTTCTGCTTAGTGTGTGTCTGGGGGCTATCACTATAGAAAGAGGTGGAGTGGGAGGGTTGTATTCCTATTCCTTTTCCTTTATGCTCTTTTGGTATGTTGTTAGTTAATTTACTGCTCACTAAGACTGTTGTCTGACTCAAGGCTTTATGTTTTAATTCTTATCGCCTTGGGCTGTTCGTCCATTTTGGGACGGGCAGACTAGGTAGCAGGTGACAGGTGCTGTTCTTGCTTCCCGCGTTGCTGATATCGAAGACGAGCTGGAGGGTTGCATATTATCTTCTTATTATATGTACTGGATGTTCCGCTGTTTGTATTCTCTGAGTGTTATGTAGTGAGGCTTGTTGTATTGACCATTCAGATGCTTATATTCAACTATTATGAAGTTTTATTGATGGGATTTTATTCTGTGAAGCTTCACTACATATATGTTCTATTGTATTTTATCCATGCGCTGTGAGTAATACGATAGATTCTGTTGTTTTAATTTACCCTGACAATCGTCCATGGTCGTCTGGCACACTTTACAGCGCACTATCTCTAGATTCGGTGCAGGGGTCATGGGCGGTCGTCACATTTGGTATCAGAGCATTGGTTAATCGATTTTACCCAACGCTCGCTGACGTAACTACGTATGAGAGACGTAATTGTATTTTGATGGATGAATACTATATATAATATAGTAGCTTAGTAGAGTTTGAGTCCTTTATGCAGTTGTTTCTCTAGATGTTCTAATCATTCCTTTTTATAGATATTGAGAATGAGTCGAAGAGGGAGACCAGCTGCTAGGGAAGGCCGTGCTACTGAGGGGACTGCTGATTATGCAGCTATGTTCGAAGCTATGATGACTTCGATCATGAGAAGGATACCAGTTCCGGGGGCAGCAGTAGATGTTGGAGTTCAAGTCCAAACTCCGAAACCAGTGGATTTTGCTAAGTTGTGCAAGGATTATACTGCTCTTGGAGGGAAGGTTTTCTTGGGAACAGAATCAACTATCGAAGTCCAGAGATGGATAGATGCTTGTAGAAGGATCTTTGGTGATTTGGGAATTGAGGATGCAACTAAAATGAAGCTGGCATCAAGGCAGCTTCAAGGGAGAGCTTCTGATTGGTGGAATTCTATTACCATCGCTACTCCGGAGGAAGAGATTACTTGGGAGCAATTCCAAGTTAGGTTTGAAGCTAAGTTCATTTCTACAGCTCAGAAGTCTGTTCTATTCAAGAAGTTTGTGGAGCTCAAGCAAGGTGGAAGATCAGTTCTTGAGTATGTTTCTGAGTTTGAAGCTTTGTCCAAGTATGCTCGGTCATATATCGAACCTGCATATCAGAAGAATGAGAAGTTTGTGACAGGCTTGGACAGTTATCTTAGGAGACAGTTGGTGGATCATTTGGACGATTCATTTGAGAAGCTTGTGGAGAAAGCTCTTAGGCATGAGAGTCTGTTTCCTAAGGAAGGGTCTGTTGTTGCTGTGACCAGGGAAGAGTCTAAACTCCAGTAGGGTGGAAACAAGAAGAGGAAGCAGCAGCAGCAGAAGGGTAAGGATGGCCAGAAGAAGCCGAAAGGCGAGGTGACTTGCTACAATTGTCAGCAGAAGGGCCATTTCTCGAAGGATTTTAAGAATCCGAAGGTGCCGATGAAGTGTCACAACTGTGACAAGCCGGGGCATTTCAGGAAGAATTGTCCAGAACCGAGGAAGGACAAGCAGATTGTGCAAGCTTATGCTTTGGGAGCTGTTCCTTCGTCATCAAAAGCTCCTACCGCTGAAGAGAAGGGAAAGAGTGTGGTGGTTCAAGGTACTCTTTTCCTATGTGGTGTTCCAGTTAGAGTTCTGTTTGATACTGGAGCGTCATATTCGTTTGTTTGTAGTGAGCTCGTAGGCCGGTTAGGTTTGGAACCGGATATTGTTGATAGGCCATTGGTTGTGACTAATCCAGTTGGGGGTTCGTCTTGTTTGTGTATGTTATGCTGTGGTCTGATTGTGTCGAGTCATGGTTGCTCTTTTGTTTGTGATTGTTTTGTTCTGAACTTTGCGGGGTTCAGAATTATTTTGGGTATGGACTGGCTTAGGAAGTATGCGGCTAAGGTTGATTGCGAAAGGTTGGAAGTGACAGTCGAGAATGTGGAGGGGCGAAAGATTGTGATACGATGTAAGCATGAAGAAGGCGTCTTCATGAGCTTCATGTATTCGCTAGTTGTTCCACGGGATGGACTGTCATCAGTGCCGATCGCTAATGGATTCGAGGATGTCTTTGACGAAGTCAAAGGGTTGCCGCCGCATAGAGAGATCGAGTTTCGTATAGATCTAGTTGAAGGAGCCAGACCTGTTGTGATGCCTCTTAGGCGGATGGCGCCTAGGGAACAGCAAGAGTTGAGGGTGCAAGTTGATGACCTTTTACAGAAAGGATTCATTCGGCGTAGTGTGTCCGAGTGGGGTGCACCAGTTGTGTTTGCAACCAAGGCAGATGGGTCGTTGAGATTGTGTGTGGATTATCGTGAGCTGAATAAGGTGACTAAGAAGAACAAGTATCCATTGCCGAGAATAGATGACTTGTTTGATCAGCTTCATGAAGCCAGTGTTTTCTCAGATGGATTTGGCAACGGGATTTCACCAGTTGAGAGTAGCTAAGGATAGTGTGCCGAAGACCGCTTTTCGGACACCATCTGGTTTCTTTGAGTGGCTGGTAATGCCGTTTGGGTTGACTAACGCGCCAGCATATTTTGTGGATCTTATGAATAGAGTGTTCAGAGATCAGTTGAACAAGTTCGTACTTGTGTTCGTGGATGATATTCTAATTTATTCCAGAACGGAAGAAGAGCACAAGACGCACTTGCTTATTGTTTTGGAGATCTTGCGGAAACATCAGCTGAAGGCTAAGTTTTCGAAGTGTCACTTCTGGAAGAGTGAAGTGAGGTTCTTAGGCCATGTGATTTCTGGAAGTGGAATAGCGGTTGATCCCGCTAAGGTGGCAGCAATCCAGGATTGGGTCAGACCTAAGAATGCATCTAATGTGAGAAGTTTTCTTGGATTAGCAGGATATTATCGACAGTTTATCAAAGACTTCTCCAAGGTAGCTGCACCGTTAACAGGATTGACGAAAAAGAACCAAGTGTTCAGTTGGGATGCTAAGTGTGAGCAAGCTTTCGGAATTCTGAAAGAGCGATTGACGAGTGCTCCTATTTTGACTATTCCAAGTGGGAATGATGAGATGGTGGTTTACACCGACGCATGTGGTACTGGACATGGAGCAGTGCTGATGCAGAGGGATAAAGTTGTTGCATATGCAAGTCGACAACTGAAGCCGCATGAAAGGAATTACCCGACTCATGATTTGGAGTTAGCGGCGATTTTATTTGCTCTGAAGATGTGGAGACATTATCTGTTGGGAGTTCGATTCGAGTTGTTTACGGATCATAAGTCGTTGAAGTATCTTTTCTCCCAAAAGGATTTGAATCTTCGGCAGCAGCAATGGCTAGAGTTTTTGGCATCATATGATTTTGGTATAGCTTATACTCCGGGAAAAGGTAACGCAGTGGCAGATGCGTTAAGTCGAAGACATGCAGGATTGGGAGCCATGTTTTCAGAATGGAAGAGTCTCGAGTATTTAGCTGGATTTGACTTCGAGCCTAGATGCGAATTGGAACCTGAGATGTTGGCAAACTTATCAATAAGACCCACTCTTGTGGAAAGGATTGGCGAGGGCCAAAAGCGAGATGATAAGCTTGTCAAGATTATCCGTGAATTGGAATCTGGATTGGATCCAGAAAAGGATAAAGGATTCCAGGTCGATCGAGAGGGTTGGCTTCGGAAGCAAGGACGACTAGTTGTTCTCGATATAGATGAATTGAGGAGTGAAGTTCTGAAGGAAAGTCATCACTCGAAGCTGACAATTCATCCAGGTGGAAATAAGATGTATCGGGATATGAAGAGAACCTACTACTGGGAAGGCATGAAGAAGGATGTTGGAAATTTTATTTCCAAGTGTATGAACTGCCAGTTGGTTAAAGCTGAACAGAAGAAGCCAAGTGGATTACTGCAGCCATTAGAAGTTCCTACATGGAAGTGGGAGCAGGTATCGATGGATTTTATTGATGGATTGCCTAGAACCAGAACGGGAAATGAAGGGATTTGGGTTATCGTTGATCGTTTGACCAAGAGTGCAAGATTCATTCCTGTTCGATCGACTAGGACTGCATCAAAGTTGGCTGAGTTGTATGTTAAGAGGATAGTTCGATTCCATGGTATTTCGAAGAGTATAGTGAGCGATCGAGACCCATTGTTCACTAGTGGATTTTGGAAGAGCTTCTAGGAAGTTTTGGGAACCGAGTTGTGTTTGAGTACAACTTATCACCCTCAAACAGATGGTCAGACCGAGAGGGTCAACCGAGTTTTGGAAGATCTTCTTAGAGCATGTGTTTTGGACTTTGGAGGATCATGAGAAGATCACCTTCATTTGGTGGAGTTTGCATACAACAACAGTTACCAGTCTAGTATTAGTATGGCACCGTATGAGGCATTGTATGGAAGACTGAGTAACTCTCCGACATGTTGGTTGGAAACTGGAGAAAAGCTGATACTTGGGCCAGAGATGATTCGGCAGACTTCAGATTGTATAGAGATCATTCGGCAACGAATGAAAGCAGCCCAAGACCGCCAGAAGAGTTATGCTGATAAGCGTCGGAAGGATTTGGAATTTGATGCTGGTGACATGGTTTTTGTGAAGATTTCTCCACTAAAGAATGTTATCCGATTCGGGAAGAAAGGAAAATTGACTCCGAGATTTGTTGGACCATTCCCGATCATCGAGCGAATTGGAAAACTCGCTTATAGATTGGAGTTGCCAGAGAAGATGTCGAGTGTGCACAATGTTTTTCATGTATCATATCTACGGAAGTATGTGCACGACTCGAATACAATGGTTTCTGCTGATAGCTGTGAAGACTTCGAAGTTGATCCAGTCGATAGAAGACCTCGTAAGCCGCTTCGTGTTGTGGAAACCGACACGAAACAGCTTAGGAGGAAGATAGTTAAGTTGCTCAAGATACAATGGAGTGATGATGATAACGACTGTACGTGGGAGGTGGAAGAGAGGATGAAGGCAGCTCATCCTGAACTCTTCAAGGTATGGCCCTAAGGTGTCGTCTCATCTCGCGATATTGTAACTTGTTCTAAGTCTTAGAATTCTGTACGCTAAGTTAGAATTGGATGCATGGTTTGTTGATTGCTATGGATGGTAGGCGTACAGAATAGTCTTTGATTGCTTTGTTTGCTTGGAATTTCGGGGGCGAAATTCCTAAGGGGGAGAGAATGTAACGACCCGTATTTTACGGATCGAAATATCGTTAAACAGTTGATGTTTGGTCGCATTTGTGATAAGTCGTCCTGAGCTTAAGTCCTAAGTCGTAACCGAGTTAAGGATGTTGGGGTTGGCGACCTAAAGGTTTGGAGTTAGGTCGTATGATGGATGGTAAGGGTTTAGGTCGTAGACGACCTAAGAGATAGGAGACTTAAGGGTTTCGGGCGAGTTAAGGGTTTTGAGCAACCTAAGGGATAGGAGACTTAAGGGTTTCGGGCGAGTCAAGTTTTGACATTTATTTAAGTTTCACTGTAAATTTTCTTCCCAGTAAAAACCATCTTCAAATTCATCTTAAAACTATTTTTAGAAGTTAGAATTTGATTATATGAACATAGTTGGTTTAGAACTTGAAGCCTAAAATGGATCAGAGAAAGAAGTATTGATTTTTGATTATATTTAAACTTGTGAAACTGGAATAGAGCTCTGCAGACATGCACACTAATATTAACAACCATATATACAGGCAATCCTATCTAAACAAACATGCAATACATATATCACATTATGAATTCAAGGACTATTACATGCATCAGATCATCAGACAATTTTAGGCTTATTAAAGAAAAGTTTACCCTGACGACCCGCCTTTCTAAACCCAGAAAGACGCATCATCGTTAAGAAAGAAAGAGGTGAGAAAATAGAAAAGAAAGAAGAAAGAACAACACAAAATCAGAATCTCACAGCGGAATGGAACAAAATATAATACATCACATAACTGTTACATAGTTATACATATCAAAGTCATACATCATAGTACAATAAGACAGTCATACATATACATCTGTCACTACACATCCAAAATACATCACGTACATACTACTGCAGCGGAATATATATATAGATACGCCTGGACTCCTGCTCCAAGCTCCATCAAATATCAGTAATCCAAACCTGACTACTCGGCTACTCATAAAAATTTGAGTACCCGAGAGTTTAAGAAAAAAAAACAGAATAAACTCCGGGTCAGACATGGGTCTGGTATGAGTAAACGGTTTAAAATTGTTTAACTTTGAAAAACATTTAAAATAAAGGTATCACGTAAGACTCCCCACAAATAAATACGGGTAAGTTTTTACCTTACGCTAACCAAAAAATAGTTTATAGGAAATCCGATGATATTATAATAGTGTCTAGGGTTTTCAAGTAAAGCTAGGAAATAGCTGAAATGCTTACATCTCACATTTCAACATAGTTGGGCACAATCAAAACGTACGGTGCTTATTGGATATTGGATTCCATACAATGGCTGGGCTACTGGGGTACCGCCCGTCACAGTACCTGGCCTAGATCAGAGTACCGAGGAGTACGCCCGCTCCCCTGCAACACAAAGCCAGAACCATTCCTTACTGAACAGTTCTAAATAAGATAACCCCGCAGTTGTGGCCAACAACTGCCCACTACCGAAAATATAGGGACATCTAGACAGGGGTATATCCTACTCTCAAGTGGGTGCTACCCACGAAGCCTTGCTGCACCTCCCCTGTTTTAGCCATTCCCGGTTGATGAGGCTTGAGGTCACGATTACCTTTACAGAACTCATCACTTAGAATGCTCATCGTCCGCCTGACGATGTGTTGAAAGCATTCAATCCATACAAGTTCGTTTCGGGTTCGAACGAAACCGAAGGCATTATCTCGTTACACTCGTTTTGGAATCACCCTCAGAGTTAACGACAATAACCCTTGCATTCAGAAGACTTCATCTCGATCTTCATTTGATAAGTTACGACCTATCGTTTAACTTGGATTGATGTGGTTTTCGGAGAATCAAAACTGATTATTCCGATCCCGGTCTCATCAGATCCAAACGTGTCTTAAAGGCCAAGTTGTCTAATTTAACTTACCAATTCAATTTTATAAAATATCAATCACAGATGATCATATACAAAATCAGAACAGGTATGTCACAAAGCAATATCACAGAAAGCTATCACAATTCAGATATCTCGAGGTTACTCGACAATTTATCAATATAATATTTATTTATTATATCAATTTATATTAATCCACTATTTGATAATTTAGTTATTAATTTATTTAATAATTTATCCCAAATATTTCGTTTATCATTCCGCAATTATCTCTAACATCAATTTGAACGACTTATTCAATATCGTTTATTAATTTCTTAATTTTTCTTGTCGATCAACTTGTATTTATAGATTATTTCATTAATTACCATTTCACATTTATTAACATTTTTGCTTGCTTACGATATAATTTATTTAAATATTATTCATCTTTAAATAATTTAAATAACTAGATTTCAATGAAATTAAATAACCCGGTATAATTCAAAAATTTGATTATTAAATAAGTTTTATTTATTTTTTTATTTTAAATCAATTTCTAAATCAGAACAATAACTACGAGTTAAACATTTAAAATATTAGCTAATAATTTACTCGTATCTAAACTTAACTTAATTTCCAAAATTTATAAAAGCTACAGTATTCAAGTTTAAAGCAAATTTGTCAACTTAACTTAATTTCACTAAGAAGAAATGCAGTTTGGAAAAACTCGTGCCCTTCACTGTAAAACCCGAGTGGTTACTCGAGAATTTCACGATTTTCCCCGAGGTTCTCCTATTTTCACGCGTCCTACTTTCTGCCCTGTTCTTTCTTCTTCTACTTTCCTTTCTCAGTTCATATTTAAGCTAAGGAATAATTTAACTGGTCAACAAAAACACTCGCGCGCTCATCCAAAAGACACGAAGCACCTTCCCTGTTTCCCTCGAGTTCCACTCGAGAACGAAGCCCACCTGGCCTCACCGATACGTTCACGCCACCGTGCACGTGCACGGTGGTTCGACGCACCTCCGGCGACCCCCACTACTCTCGACGAACCACAAATCACACTCCAATCCAATATCGCAACCCAGATTTTCGAACAAAAAAATCAAAATCGAAAATCACCTGCAGCTTGAACCAGAACTCGAGCAACCTCTCGAAAATCGCTTCGCCCCACCAACACTGACCACCGGAGGCGAAGCCACCTCATCCACGTCACGTCTATACCTCCCTCGACCCTCACTCACAACCACAAGCCGCTCGATCTAGTCTGGAAGACGAAATCAATTTCCACAGAGCAACGAAGAAAATATTGAACAAAACCCTACTTTTGATTCGTCCCTAACATTCTTGCATTGGAAAATTTTCGTAGTATTTTTCCCTTGTTAGAAACTCCCTAAACTTGCTTTACACTAAGTTTCAACCTTTAAAATTTGTTGAATCCCAGGGAATTTACAAAAGAAGCATTTTTGTTTATTTATAAACTACACCTTAAATACTTATCTAAAAATCTCCATTGTTGTTTTAAAAATCTTACCTTTACATGTAGATTCAAGCTATATTGTTGAGTTGGCAATTTAAAATATTTGAATTTAACATAGAAATTTGGATAACCTGTAATCAACTTTCCAGTTAACCTGCTTCTTCCAAAATTTGGAAACAGGTTTAAAAACTTGATTTATAGTTGGAACTACTCACTTTGTTTAAATCACAGTCTATAATGTTTGAGTGGTAATATTTAAAAGTTGATCACCTACTAAACTTTGTAACTACAGGCAGATCAAACAATATACAGAGCAGTTTATATATATATGCACATCATTAGATTCAAACTGGACTATTCACAAACCAGATTTTATATGCATCTTAATCTAGTTTAACAACTTAATCTTTGAAATTATTGTTTACTCACCAGAATAGAATATTGAACAGAGGAACAAAATTTCAGATGATCACAGGCAGGCTTGTTCTTTGTTTCCTAGTTTCCAGTTTTGAAGTTTCCCAGTCTTCAAGATGATTGCAATACTTGATTTCCAGTTTACTTTTGATTTAAGTTATATCTTGTTCAGGTTGTAGCTCCTATCTTATTTTCTTTTCTTCAGTTTTAAGTGATGAACTCAAAAATGAAATATGAAATGATCTGGTACAAGAAGGTAGGCAGGCTGGAAATGTAAACAAGATTTTTTCATACTTGAAAAAGAAAATGTCCAGAGATTTTTATCAAAATTTGTAGGCTGATAAGAGAAGAATAGTGGCTTCATTTATTATGTTTGTCAATATGTAATTTATCACTTGTACTATATATTTATATTTTATAAATTTGTGTAGCCGGCTTGTATTACAAGCTTAAAATGTGCAACTTTCTCTTTCTTTTACATGTGCAGCCTTACCTTGCTTTATTGACTTTATACTTAGCAAATTTATATTTTTATTTTATTCATTCTTTTTCTAGTGTAACCTACTTTGTTATGTTCACTTAATACTTAGCATTTTATTTGTAGGCTGGTTTGGGGAGATGTTTACATTCTACTATGTATCTTATACGAGCACTTGGGAGCAGCTGATTTATGTATATAAGTGTTTAACTTATTTAAATTATTATTGCAATGTTCACAGGTTGTTAAAAATATTTGTTTTAAATTTTGTTTGATTCATAGCTTATTCTTGTGTTTGTATTGTATAAATATATTCTACAGGTTATCTTTGTTTTGTTTATTTTATACTTGTATTACTTACATATTCAAATGATAATAAGTGTTTACTTTTATTTTATAATTACAATTTGATTTATACTTACGATTTAATTTATTGATAGAAGATGATTCACTTAATATTTGTTTAACGATAGTTTATTTGTAATGTTATTTATTTATCCATACATGTTATATTTATTTTTGTTAATTAATTTGTAAGATGTATTTCATTTTATACTTATTTAAATATTATAGTCTACTTATTTTTATGTACTCGTATTATATTTAAATTTAGATTTTATATTTATTAAAATATATTGCCCAAAATTACGGGTCGTTACATTTCTCCCCCCTTAACAGAATTTCGTCCCCGAAATTTAAACAATAGTTAATTCAAAAGCTTTTTATAACAACCATTTAAACATACATAGCATCCATATATTACAATAAACCAAACAGAGCATCCTAACAAACATCACTAGCTATCCGGACACAAATCCGGATAAGATCTCCTAAAACTGTCCAGTGTTTCCCAAGTACAGTCTCGAGGGTCTTCACTCCACTGCACTTTCACAAGCTTCACTGATTTGTTCCTGAGTTGCTTCTCGTCTTGATCAACAATCTGAACTGGATTTCGGACTACAGTCAGATTCGGTTCGACTTCCAGATCCTCCTGAACAACTTGTTCAACAATCAATGACGGGTCATGAATAAATTTCTTGAGATGAGATACATGAAATACATTGTGAATTCCAGACATTCGTTCTGGCAATTCAACTCTATAAGCCACTGCACCAATTCTTTCAAGCACTGGAAATGGTCCAATGTATCTCGGTGCGAGTTTTCCCGACTTCCCAAACCTCACTGCTCCTTTGATCGGAGAAATTTTGACGAAAACTAAATCTCCAATTTCGAATTCCAATGGTCTCCGTCTTCTATCTGCATATTTCTTCTGACGATCCTGAGCAGCTTTCATCCGTTTCCTAATTAACTCGACTTTAGCAGAAGCTTCACGAATCAGATCAGGTCCAAGTACAAGACGATCCTTTGATTCTATCCAACAAGATGGTGATCTACAGGGTCTTCCATATAAAGCTTCGTAAGGAGCCATCTTAATAGTTGCTTGGTAGCTGTTATTATAAGAAAATTCCACTAGATGAAGATGGTCTTCCCACGATCCACCAAAATCTAAAACACAAGCTCGCAGCATATCCTCTAGAACTCGGTTCAGTCTCTCCGTCTGTCCGTCCGTCTGTGGATGATATGCCGTACTCAAATTCAGTCTCGTACCCATAGCCGTCTGCAAAGCTTCCCAAAACTTACTAGTGAAAATAGGGTCGCGGTCACTAACTATACTGACAGGAACTCCATGTAATCTAACTATCTCCTTCAAGAACAGTTCCGCTAAAGATGCAGCAGTACGAGTCGCCTTTACTGGAATGAAATGAGCGCTTTTAGTCAGACGGTCCACAATCACCCAAATCCCTTCATTCCCTCTCCTGGTTCTGGGCAAACCGTCTATGAAATCCATAGTAATCATCTCCCACTTCCATTCTGGAATTTCCAACGGCTGCAATAAACCGGCTGTCTTCTGCTGATCTCCTTTTACCTGCTGGCAATTTGCACAATTATTCACAAAAATAGCTACATCCTTCTTCATCTTCGGCCACCAGAAAACTCGCTTCATATCCTTGTACATCTTTGAGATTCCCGGGTGGATATTCAGTCTAGAGCGATGACATTCAGATAGGACTTCCTGCCTCAGATCCTTATCATTCGGGACACAAATTCTGCCATTTATCCTTAAAGTTCTTTGATCATCAAGCTCAAAACTAGAACACTGTCCATCTCTAACTCCTCTCATGATCCTCTTCAACATCATATCAGATTTCTGCTTACTCGCAATTCTTTCCATAAGAGATGGAACGACTTCTAGAATAGATAGAACTGCATTTCTACTCAGAGCATCAGCTACCACATTTCCTTTGCCCGGAGTATATAGAATGTCCAAGTCGTAGGGTGCCAAGAATTCAACCCAACGTTGTTGCCTGAGATTAAGATCTTTCTGAGAGAAAAGATACTTCAGTGGCTTGTGATCTGTGAATAACTCAAACTTCTCTCCCAGAAGATAGTGCCTCCAGATTTTCAGAGCAAAAACAATAGCTAACAACTCCAGATCGTGCGTAGCGTAATTCTTCTCATGTGGCTTTAATTGCCGACTCGCATACGCAATAACTCTTCCGTTCTGCATAAGAACTGCTCCTAGTCCAACAATACATGCATCCGTGTAGACTTCAAATTTACTCTTGCCATCCGGAATAGCTAACACCGGTGCACTGGTCAATCTTGTCTTCAGCTCCTGGAAAGCTTCTTCACACTGAGGTGTCCATTTGAATTTAGCTCCTTTCCTTGTCAGCTTGGTCAGATGTGAAGAAATTTTAGAATAGTCTTTAATGAACTTCCTGTAGTAACCGGCTAATCCTAGAAAACTGTGAACTTCTGTCGGTGTCTTCGGCTGCTTCCATTCAAGAATAGTAGCTACTTTAGCAGGGTCTACAGAAATACCTTCACCGGAAACAATATGACCCAAAAATCTGACTTCCGATTTCCAGAAATGACACTTCGAAAATTTGGCCTTAAGAACATGTTGCCTCAAAGTCTCCAAAACAATCCTCAAATGCTCCTTGTGCTCTTCTTCAGATTTAGAATAGATGAGAATATCATCAATGAACACCAGAACAAATTTATTCAACACATCTCGAAAAACTCGATTCATCAAATCAACAAAGTAAGCTGGAGCGTTGGTTAAACCGAACGGCATAACTAACCACTCGTAGAAACAGTTAGGCCCTCTGAATGCAGTCAAGGGAATACTGTCCTCAGCTACCCTCAATTGATGAAAACCCGACGCTAAGTCCAGTTGAGAAAAAACCGAAGCCCCATGTAACTGATCGAAGAGATCATCAATACGAGGCAATGGATACTTGTTTCGAATAGTCACTTTATTCAATTCTCTGTAATCGACACAGAATCTAAGTGAACCATCCGATTTAGTGACGAAAACAACTGCAGAACCCCAACTAGAAAAACTAGGTCTGATCAGACCTTTCTCCAAGAAATCCTGGGACTGCTTTACTAGCTCTTCCTTTTCCCTAGGTGCCATTCTTCGACTGGGATGAACAACTGGTACGGCTCCGGGAATAAGATCAATTCGAAATTCGATTTCCCGATGTGGCGGTAAACACTTAACTTCTTCAAATACATCAGAAAACTCCTTAACCACATCAATATCTTCACTCTTTTCTGGAACAGTCTCAACTCCACAAAGAAGACTACTCAGGTGAATTTCAGAATTATCACAAGATACTTTAGCAATGCTTCCAAGATCAGTCTCTAACGAAACTGTTCTATCTTCGCAATTCAGGATGGCTTTATGTCTATCAAGCCAATCCATTCCCAGAATAAGATCAAAACCCTTGAAATCTAGTACATAAGGTTCACAAGCAAAACTATGGGAAAGATACGTGATCCGCAAGCCTTTGCAAACCCTATTAAGACGAGTTACTCCTCCAATAGGATTAGAGATACAAACAAAATTTTCCGCAATACAAGAGGTAAGGTAAAACTTTTCTACGATCTCCAAAGAAATAAAACTGAGAGAAGCTCCAGAATCAAATAACACTTTAACGTAAATGCCATTAATAAGTAAAGTACCTTCCAATACCCCTTTGCCCTTGAAAGAAGTTGACGGTGCTCCTTCCAAAGCGAATACTTTATTTGGTTGAACCTTCTGCATAAGCGGGCAATCTTTAATCATATGGCCTGGCTGGTGACAATTGTAACAAAGTGATTTCTGAACCATCGCTACCCCTGGTCCATACTGATGTTGTTGCTGCTGGATTCCTTTCTTTGGACATTTATTTGCCAAATGATCTTCTTGCTGGCAGATATAGCACTTCCGGGGTCCACTGTTATTTCCTCCAGGCTTCTTCCCCTTGCCTCGTTTCTTCCAAAATGGATTGAATTTTCTTTTATTAGGATTAGCTGAGCTCCCTCCCGAAGCTGCTGCAGATGCTACCGGCTTTTTATTCATCAAATCTTCATATCGCAAAGCCATATCAATAAGCTCGACAAAAGATCCTTTCAGATGTGCGGTCATCTTCTCATGATATTCGGGTCTTAGGCCTTGCACAAACATTTCATTCTTTTTAAGAGGAGTATCGATAAGCCCTGGTCCGTAGCATGATAATTCATTGAATTTAGTTTCATACTCCGCTATAGACATACTTCCTTGCTTCAAATTCAGGAAATCTTGGTACAAAAGAGTTCTTCCGGCTGTTGGTATAAATTTCTCCTCAAACAGCTCTTTAAAATTATTCCAAGACATGTCATCCTCCGAAATATGAGCTATAACGGTATCCCACCATGCTGCTGCGCTTTCCTGCAATTGCCAAGAAGCCATTGCTCTCTTTTGCTCATCAGTTAATCCCATACTCTTAAAAATTCGCTCGCACGAGCGTAACCAAGCTTGGACTTCAATAATAGTCTCAGACCCCTTGAATGGTTTACCTCCAAGATTTGTGAAATCTTTGCATAAGGTAGCAAAACTGACCCGAGGGGGTACTGGATCAACTGCCTCATTAGTAACCTGACTTCGTCCATTATCAGTTGATGAACTGCCTCTGCCTCTGCCTCTTCTCCTAGAACTCATATTGGTAACCTAGAAAGGTACCCAAATAAATTTAGATATGTATATAAGTATATAAAAATACAAGTACGCACTCTCACGATAAATACTATTACAAAGCCTAGGTATTCACTCAACCTAGTGCTCTGATACCAACTGTGACGACCCGCCTTTCTAAACCCAGAAAGACGCATCATCGTTAAGAAAGAAAGAGGTGAGAAAATAGAAAAGAAAGAAGAAAGAACAACACAAAATCAGAATCTCACAGCGGAATGGAACAAAATATAATACATCACATAACTGTTACATAGTTATACATATCAGAGTCATACATCATAGTACAATAAGACAGTCATACATATACATCTGTCACTACACATCCAAAATACATCACGTACATACTACTGCAGCGGAATATATATATAGATACGCCTGGACTCCTGCTCCAAGCTCCATCAAATATCAGTAATCCAAACCTGACTACTCGGCTACTCATAAAAATTTGAGTACCCGAGAGTTTAAGAAAAAAAAACAGAATAAACTCCGGGTCAGACATGGGTCTGGTATGAGTAAACGGTTTAAAATTGTTTAACTTTGAAAAACATTTAAAATAAAGGTATCACGTAAGACTCCCCACAAATAAATACGGATAAGTTTTTACCTTACGCTAACCAAAAAATAGTTTATAGGAAATCCGGTGATATTATAATAGTGTCTAGGGTTTTCAAGTAAAGCTAGGAAATAGCTGAAATGCTTACATCTCACATTTCAACATAGTTGGGCACAATCAAAACGTACGGTGCTTATTGGATATTGGATTCCATACAATGGCTGGGCTACTGGGGTACCGCTCGTCACAGTACCTGGCCTAGATCAGAGTACCGAGGAGTACGCCCGCTCCCCTGCAACACAAAGCCAGAACCATTCCTTACTGAACAGTTCTAAATAAGATAACCCCGCAATTGTGGCCAACAACTGCCCACTACCGAAAATATAGGGACATCTAGACAGGGGTATATCCTACTCTCAAGTGGGTGCTACCCACGAAGCCTTGCTGCACCTCCCCTGTTTTAGCCATTCCCGGTTGATGAGGCTTGAGGTCACGATTACCTTTACAGAACTCATCACTTAGAATGCTCATCGTCCGCCTGACGATGTGTTGAAAGCATTCAATCCATACAAGTTCGTTCCGGGTTCGAACGAAACCGAAGGCATTATCTCGTTACACTCGTTTTGGAATCACCCTCAGAGTTAACGACAATAACCCTTGCATTCAGAAGACTTCATCTCGATCTTCATTTGATAAGTTACGACCTATCGTTTAACTTGGATTGATGTGGTTTTCGGAGAATCAAAACTGATTATTCCGATCCCGATCTCATCAGATCCAAACGTGTCTTAAAGGCCAAGTTGTCTAATTTAACTTATCAATTCAATTTTATAAAATATCAATCACAGATGATCATATACAAAATCAGAACAGGTATGTCACAAAGCAATATCACAGAAAGCTATCACAATTCAGATATCTCGAGGTTACTCGACAATTTATCAATATAATATTTATTTATTATATCAATTTATATTAATCCACTATTTGATAATTTAGTTATTAATTTATTTAATAATTTATCCCAAATATTTCGTTTATCATTCCGCAATTATCTCTAACATCAATTTGAACGACTTATTCAATATCGTTTATTAATTTCTTAATTTTTCTTGTCGATCAACTTGTATTTATAGATTATTTCGTTAATTACCATTTCACATTTATTAACATTTTTGCTTGCTTACGATATAATTTATTTAAATATTATTCATCTTTAAATAATTTAAATAACTAGATTTCAATGAAATTAAATAACCCGGTATAATTCAAAAATTTGATTATTAAATAAGTTTTATTTATTTTTTTATTTTAAATCAATTTCTAAATCAGAACAATAACTACGAGTTAAACATTTAAAATATTAGCTAATAATTTACTCGTATCTAAACTTAACTTAATTTCCAAAATTTATAAAAGCTACAGTATTCAAGTTTAAAGCAAATTTGTCAACTTAACTTAATTTCACTAAGAAGAAATGCAGTTTGGAAAAACTCGTGCCCTTCATTGTAAAACCCGAGTGGTTACTCGAGAATTTCACGATTTTCCCCGAGGTTCTCCTGTTTTCACGCGTCCTACTTTCTGCCCTGTTCTTTCTTCTTCTACTTTCCTTTCTCAGTTCATATTTAAGCTAAGGAATAATTTAACTGGTCAACAAAAACACTCGCGCGCTCATCCAAAAGACACGAAGCACCTTCCCTGTTTCCCTCGAGTTCCACTCGAGAACGAAGCCCACCTGACCTCACCGATACATTCACGCCACCGTGCACGTGCACGGTGGTTCGATGCACCTCCGGCGACCCCCACTACTCTCGACGAACCACAAATCACACTCCAATCCAATATCGCAACCCAGATTTTCGAACAAAAAAATCAAAATCGAAAATCACCTGCAGCTTGAACCAGAACTCGAGCAACCTCTCGAAAATCGCTTCGCCCCACCAACACTGACCACCGGAGGCGAAGCCACCTCATCCACGTCACGTCTATACCTCCCTCGACCCTCACTCACAACCACAAGCCGCTCGATCTAGTCTGGAAGACGAAATCAATTTCCACAGAGCAACGAAGAAAATATTGAACAAAACCCTACTTTTGATTCGTCCCTAACATTCTTGCATTGGAAAATTTTCGTAGTATTTTTCCCTTGTTAGAAACTCCCTAAACTTGCTTTACACTAAGTTTCAACCTTTAAAATTTGTTGAATCCCAGGGAATTTACAAAAGAAGCATTTTTGTTTATTTATAAACTACACCTTAAATACTTATCTAAAAATCTCCATTGTTGTTTTAAAAATCTTACCTTTACATGTAGATTCAAGCTATATTGTTGAGTTGGCAATTTAAAATATTTGAATTTAACATAGAAATTTGGATAACCTGTAATCAACTTTCCAGTTAACCTGCTTCTTCCAAAATTTGGAAACAGGTTTAAAAACTTGATTTATAGTTGGAACTACTCACTTTGTTTAAATCACAGTCTATAATGTTTGAGTGGTAATATTTAAAAGTTGATCACCTACTAAACTTTGTAACTACAGGCAGATCAAACAATATACAGAGCAGTTTATATATATATGCACATCATTAGATTCAAACTGGACTATTCACAAACCAGATTTTATATGCATCTTAATCTAGTTTAACAACTTAATCTTTGAAATTATTGTTTACTCACCAGAATAGAATATTGAACAGAGGAACAAAATTTCAGATGATCACAGGCAGGCTTGTTCTTTGTTTCCTAGTTTCCAGTTTTGAAGTTTCCCAGTCTTCAAGATGATTGCAATACTTGATTTCCAGTTTACTTTTGATTTAAGTTATATCTTGTTCAGGTTGTAGCTCCTATCTTATTTTCTTTTCTTCAGTTTTAAGTGATGAACTCAAAAATGAAATATGAAATGATCTGGTACAAGAAGGTAGGCAGGCTGGAAATGTAAACAAGATTTTTTCGTACTTGAAAAAGAAAATGTCCAGAGATTTTTATCAAAATTTGTAGGCTGATAAGAGAAGAATAGTGGCTTCATTTATTATGTTTGTCAATATGTAATTTATCACTTGTACTATATATTTATATTTTATAAATTTGTGTAGCCGGCTTGTATTACAAGCTTAAAATGTGCAACTTTCTCTTTCTTTTACATGTGCAGCCTTACCTTGCTTTATTGACTTTATACTTAGCAAATTTATATTTTTATTTTATTCATTCTTTTTCTAGTGTAACCTGCTTTGTTATGTTCACTTAATACTTAGCATTTTATTTGTAGGCTGGTTTGGGGAGATGTTTACATTCTACTATGTATCTTATACGAGCACTTGGGAGCAGCTGATTTATGTATATAAGTGTTTAACTTATTTAAATTATTATTGCAATGTTCACAGGTTGTTAAAAATATTTGTTTTAAATTTTGTTTGATTCATAGCTTATTCTTGTGTTTGTATTGTATAAATATATTCTACAGGTTATCTTTGTTTTGTTTATTTTATACTTGTATTACTTACATATTCAAATGATAATAAGTGTTTACTTTTATTTTATAATTACAATTTGATTTATACTTACGATTTAATTTATTGATAGAAGATGATTCACTTAATATTTGTTTAACGATAGTTTATTTGTAATGTTATTTATTTATCCATACATGTTATATTTATTTTTGTTAATTAATTTGTAAGATGTATTTCATTTTATACTTATTTAAATATTATAGTCTACTTATTTTTATGTACTCGTATTATATTTAAATTTAGATTTTATATTTATTAAAATATATTGCCCAAAATTACGGGTCGTTACATTTACTCACCTTTTTTTTTAAAGCAGAGAACAGGCTCTGTTCAAATTGTTTTCCTGGAACTTTGTTTTGATCTGTAACTTGTCTTTAAATTTGAAATCCTAATGTTGTTTGAATCAGTGAAGTTGTTGTTGCATTCCATTTGATCTCAGGTTGAAGGCTGAAATCAAGCTGTTGCATTTACTTTCCAGGTTTCATTTGATTGCAGATTTGATTTGGTTTCAGGTTTTTATTTTAGTTTGAATTTTTGGTTTCTCAGGTTGGTATATTTTTAGTTTCTGGTTTGAGAAAAGTTGAATTGAAAAATGAAGAAAACAGGTTTCTTACTAAACATACATTATATAAATTAAATCTTAAATGAAAAATATTGTGCCACTTGTTATTTTTAATTTAGACAAGTGTAATTTGCAAATCCATTTAGCTTACACATGTTAAAATAAAGCAATATTATGTTTATATCCTTATCTTACTAAGTATTTATGCTTTGTTAATTATGTAAATATGTATATATATTGTGATTTGAAGCTTTGTTTTAAATTTAATATTTTTCAAAAACTAATTATAAAGAAAATAAATATAAAATTAATTATATTCTAATAAAAATCATATATATATTACTTTTAAATCCAATATATTTTAAGGTGTTTATCTTTTGAATTTCCAATTCAAATTAAATTTCAATTTAAAATCAACCTAAATATATATAGATATAAATATCTATTATCAGATCTATTTGTTCAATCTATAAATCAGTATCTCAATAGTAAAAATCAATTAATTAATCCAATTATCAGATGTTCAAAAAAATCCGGGTTATCACAAAGAATAGATGGAAACGAATCAGAACTATCTTGGTATAACTGGAACAAAGTATATATTATAAATTTCTCCAAAACCAATTCTTAAATCTATATTTAAAATAAGATATATATCAAATCAATATTTCAACATTAACATCAATAAAACAAAAATCAATTTCAAAACATATATTCAACATATATGTGAAAACCAAACATATATCTACTTATCTACATAAACTAGTATCTAAATATGCGTATTATCCCTTAAACTAATACACATATAGTTAAATGTTGCCAAAATACATATTAACTGTTAAAACTGTAAGTAATTAAGGGATAAAATGAAGTAATTGACATATAACAGTTTACAACAAAGAAATAAGAGGAGCCGCTACTTACATTTATGTATCGTCTTATTTTACTAACAAAATATATGTGACAGTCAGACAACCGCTAAAACTCACTGAACACTTTTATATATGTACGACAACCGATTAAACACTACACAAAACAAGTGCAAATATATGTATATATACTAACATCTATTATATAAAACAATAACCTGACACATTGTTGCTTTTGAAAATAACAGCCTAGCCTAGGAATATAGGTAGTATTTATATATTAACAGTAACTAGCCTAACTTTGCAGGCATACATACCTGTTATAAAATACTATTGTAAAGCCACTTTAAATGTGTATAACTACCTTTATACGTTTATAGCTTATTATTATATATGCACAACTTAGTACATTTCATATACTTAGATAAAACTTTTGTGTATAAACTAATGTTTTGAAATAATATATACGTATAGCTGTAAAAACTTTTGTAACATAATAAACTTTATACTATAACTAAAATAAATTATAACTGTAATAAACTTTATACTCTATATACTATAACCATATAAACATTTAAACTTACACACATACAATATGTGTTATATAACATGTAAACTATACTTTATAATTAATATATATATATACTTTAAATATAATCATGCAGACAGCTACCCAATCTATATACCAAATATAAAAGATAAGATGATACTTGAAACTTGAGAAGACAAACAATATATATAGTAGTTAAAGTAGCTGTACCAAATTAGTAAGGCTGATATATTATGCAATATATAAGTTGATATCATCCTAAGCAACATTTTGCTCAGCCAATAGCAAGGAGGAGGGGACGCAGGGATAGGCGGAGGTTGGAGTTGAGGGAGGCGGCTCGGCCATGAGATGGTGGCAGTTTGGTCGAACCGGGATATAGGAGGAGTGAAGTCGGTTGCCCTCTTGATGGTTTCATGTATTGGGTTTTCAGAGCAGGTAGAAATGGAGAGGGGCGCTCGGAACTCGGAGCAAGGTGGTCACGGCGGAGAGAAAGGTAATGGTCATGGCGGATGGCGCTGGCCATGGGTTAGGTGGTATGGGTGTCGGGGTCTGAGCGGAAGTGCGTTGTGGGCTATAGGCAAGGCCGAACGTGTGAAGAGGCTCTGGGCTGGGAAAGGCTGAGCGAGATGAGGCCAAGGCGACTGTTTGGGGTCGGAGTTCGGATGAGCACGTGGAGGTGAGGGCGGAGCTGCTGTTGGTGGGTGCGATAGGAGATTGGCGGAGGCCGGAGATTGGGAGGAGGGTCGATGGCGGTGGAGTTGCATGGAGGTGGGCTGTGGGAAGGTCGGAGGCGAGGAGAGGGACTGACGAAGTGATGGGGATGGGTGCGAAGCTAGCATGGTTGGATGTTGCGTTGTGGTGGAGGGTTTCTGGCATGGGTGGTTGAGTTTGGAGAGAGGGAGAGTGAGGAAGCCGCATGCTACAGGGAAGAATTGGTTGAGGTGAAGGAATGCAAGATTCAACAGAAAACAAAGTAGGCAGAAAGAACATGCATTAAAAAGAAAGTGAACGAAACTTAAATAAAATGAACCGGTCAAAAAAAATTTACATTGGAAAAGAGAAACTCAAAACGCTGGAATCAAGGCTAATAATAAAAGTGATGACCGTTGATTTAACCAGTGGAAAATTTGAATAGTCACGGAACACAAATGGACTTGAACGGGTACCGATACGATTTACCATTTACGGTTTTCGCGACATACCGGACTCCGAGTGCACAAATGAGTATACTGTGGAGATCAGCACGACGAGACGGTCAAAACGGTATACAGATATCAGTGGTATGATTGAATTATAAAAATTCAAATTTTCTATTAGCGAAAAATGCAAGAAAAACGCTAAAAAATAAGATCGACGGAGCCAAAGATGTCCGAATTTGGAAAAACGACAAACTGACATCTTGCTCAGAAGATGGTTTAGAATTTTTCTATGTAAAAATATTTAGCTTTCGGAAACATTTTATTTTCATCGCTTTTTAACTGATTAAATTGAATAAATTTACGCGCGAAATAAACTTTCATATTTTCGGACGAAAATTTACCAGTTGCTATGTTTAACTAAACATATTCCAAATATTAAATTTTTATTTCAAAATTTTATCGTTTAAAATTTCACAAAATTTCAATTAATTACGTTATTAAAACAGTTGAAATTTACGGGTCGTTACAAAACTTGAGTGAGTTTCCTGAGACCATGGGTACCCAGAAAAACATGGTCCAACTAGACTCTTTATTCTGGTATAACTCATAGGGTCTTGAAAATACATTTTTGACCAAAGCCTTAATGAATAGGAATTCAGATCTATGTTAAAATATAAGGATAACTGGGTTGCTAATATCTGAACAAAACATATTCAGATGTGCACATGTACAACTATCATAGTCATGGCTTTCAACTCCTATATTACAGGTTCTTCCTTTATCAAGAACTAAGTATAAAAACATTTGGTTAAAACAAATTGCATTATGAAAACATTGCAGACACATAAATGCATTTCCCCTATGCCTATCCACTCTTGTATGCAAATGTCATGGTAGAAGAATAAATCATATAATTTACTGAGACTCAACTATCCATATTTTCCAATACTTAATCCTTTACCAAGGCTCAAGATTAACTAATACATTTATAAAATATAACCATCCTTTTTATCATAGTGTTCTTGCTCATTTCACTTACAAAATTTAGATTAACTTCTTTAACATATCAGATAATATCCAGATTTATAAATTCCAGTTACAAGTCAATTTCTTAGCAAAATACTTAGCAAAATATCCCTCCAACATTTAGTACTTAATACAAGTGGTAATTTAAAAATATCAATACATGCAGATTTCATCATTTAGGCTCTTATCTAATTAATTTTAGCATGCTACTATCTTCTTCTCAAAGCCTTGCTCCTACTCCTACTTAGTTGCTGCAGTCCCTGAAAATGCATTTGAAGCTGCCCCATATTAAATGAGACACCCCATATGCCATTAGCACACTAGGGTCAGACACATGTCTGGTATGAGAAAATCCACTAAAACAATTTGTAAATCAAGTTAAAGTTGAAACATATATATATATATATGTATGTATGTATGTACGTATCCTGCCTTTAGAAAACAAATTAATCATGTGTGTATGTTTTGTGTCAGTGTGCAGGTGCACACTTAAGTCTGCCTTTCCAGAAACCTCAAAAAGATATGGTACATTCATACATTCATACAACTCAGTCATAAATCAAATAAGCATCCATACAAAACAGGGAAAATCACCAAAATGAATTAAATCATTTATTCTCTATTCAGATTTCATTCCAGGAAAACTCTAGTTCCTCTTTATATCAAATTCTCTTATATTGATATATTTATCTACCTTGGTCTCATCTACAATTTAGTGAATCAATGGACACACTGTAATGGACTAATTCACTCCATTACACAAAGATCTCAGGACTTAAACAAGCCATGTGTCAACTTGTATTACTCAAGAACACAAGTCATTCCTACAGTGTTCTTGACCCCCATTTCCTAATCAGGTTTTAGTTAATAATAACACTTTTGATTTTTCATGACTAAACCATTCAGTGAATCATTTCACTAAGACAACATCCATGTCATGGCATTCCACATCATTCATAACCAAACAGAGGCAAACAGGCAATTAAGTGAAATGTGTCTATTAAATAGATTATGCACATATATATATTCTTGCATTTTTAAAAAGGGGTATAGACAACTAACATTGGCTTATGGCTTTTTGAGAGAGAGTTTTTCTTTTTGCAAACTTCTGTGCTTAAGTTAAACTCAGAATGCCCCAAGTTTCACTGAATCACAAAATTTATTTGCTATGTGTATGAATATTTATATATTTTCATTGAATCAGGAGCATCAGCACATAGGAAACCCTATTGCACCCCTAATTCCTTTTTGTCTCAAGCCTCGGCACTTATACATAAGTATATTGCAGCTCAACATGTTTATATTTTCTGGGTTGAGCCAAAACCAACACTACTTGCCTATATTCAACATTTTATTCTCTGGGTATTTACTTATGTTTCTAAACATTAACATATCAAAGAGATCTGAGTTTATAAAACATACTAATAATACCTAGAACTTTCATATTATAAAACAAGCAGAACAACCAGCTAAAAGAAAATCAAAACATTTTTATCTCTGAAATCACAGATAGACAATCAAATATGAAAATACATTTTTAAGAAAAATTAACTTATAAACTGGCTTCCTACATTAGGACTTAATGCCTTAGATTTTTATGAGTGAGTTTTCTCACCTAGCTCTCTTTCACTTCCTAGTTGATTGGTAAGATTCTACCTTCAAACCCTTTTCTTCACTTGATTTATATTTAGGTGATATATATATATTTTTCTCAAGAGCTATCCGGGAAGAAGAGAAGGTTCCTCATCTCACTGCCTATTTATGCAGGGTTTTCCTTAGGGTTTAAGGTGTTGGCTAAAGTCATTTTTACCCATCAAAAATCATGCCATTTGCATTTAGTTTTTAAACCCAAAATCTTACCCTCCCAGGCTTGAGTTTGTGAAGAGAAAAGTGGTTATATCCTTTTGGTTAATTTCAGAAATTTTGCTTTTCCAGAAAATACTTTTCTTCTTGTCTACTATCATGCTAAAAGTGTGACTTGATTTTCATTATTTATCAAATATTCTTCCTAATTCTGCCTATACAAAACATTTCTCTATTTTATCTTATTTTTCTATTCTTAGCTTTCATTTAAATAGCATGTACTTCCTTTATTTGTATATAAGAGGATTACTCCTTTTTATATCTTCATTCTTTTTCCTTCTGTCTATAATTTAAAATTTGTTTGTGTATTTTATTTTGCTGATTTGAATTCTAGTATTTGAACAGCATACATATATGTGTGTGTGTATATAAGTCTTACAGAATAATTAGTACACATACACACACACACATATATATATATATATATACATTATTTTGTACTGACACACATGCACATGTACACTCAAATACAATCAGTAGCATCCTCATATATATTTATTTATGCATATAGCTTTTAAGGATTTAATCTATTTATCTATATATATATATATATATAATATTTCCATACACATCAACATGTGTTCATTCATATCATTCAGGAATTAAGCTTTAATTCATGTGTATTCCCTGTGCACACATGTACACACATACAGTTACATCATAACAAGCCATATCAATTCCCCTTTAAAATTAGTTTAAAAATTATTTAAACTTATTTATTTTATTTTTCAAAAAAAATTCCTAGAATCTTAGGTCATTACACAAATGGCTAAGAGGTGCGCCCCTTACAGAAAGAATACCTCTAGAAATATACTTGAGAACTCCGATGGCTCTCGGAAATGTCCAAGCCAGACCCCGCCGACTGTTACCGAGAATCCGAGTACTTCACATCTTAATGCGCAATACCGAATCCAATCTAGAGTGCATGTGAAAATACTCAAATGGGAGCAACCCCATATAGCTTGGCCCCCACTCGCTCTTTGGGTTTAGTCATTTCCGACAAAGTATAACAAAGCTTAAATGAGTAACACATCATCTTAGAGTGACGAAAATAAAGTGGCTGAAGTAACTGATAGTTGTGATACCAACTATTGAGGACATAAAACGATCGTATATGGGAATTAAGTCTTGTATACTTATCACTACTCATTGAATTCAAATTTGTACTATATCTGGGTTAACAATAATACCGGACAAGTCAAAGTAGTACTACCTCAAAGTCATGTCACATGATTGTTCTTAACTTTTGAAATAGCGACACGTCTACTTCTTCAATGTTTAGTGCTAATTATACAAATAAATCGTTTCCATATAAGTGATTTGCTTTACAGAAATAATTCGTTTCCATACACGAATCAACCTTTTTCTTTTTAAAAACAAACCGAACTTTTTGGCTAGATTTCTGTATTTAGAATTTATTCCAAATTGTTAAAACGTTAAGAGAATAATTTTTCCTAAGTGCGCGATCCCGAAGGCCTAAACCAACATCAGACCGAACACCCAGAAGGTTATACAACTTAACATCCCAATACTTGAGTTCTTATTCTTTTTCATAACTTTAAAACAATATCAATTATCCCAAAGATAATTAATCGCATTTAAAATCTCTTTTAAATAAACAAATCCATTATCTATAATAAAGTAGATAATTATTTCCAAACACTTTTATAAGATTGGTAAATCAACTTTAAATCCGCTGATTAAAGCAATCTTATTAATTAATTTACTTTAATCACTTTTATGAAATTGATTAACTAACTTTAAATATCATTAATTACGAAGATTAATTAAATTCAAATAATCATTAATTAAATGATTAAGTCATCTTAAACATCATTTGTTCAAATGATAAGTAATTTTTAAATCACATTAATTAAACAATTAATTAAGTTCAAATAATCATAAAATAAATTGAATTAATTAAATTCAAGCCTCATTAGTTAAAAAGAGTAATTAAAATATCATTTTGTTAAAATGATTTATTCAATTATATAACATCATCAATTAAAATAATTTAACTAAATTCCCAATATTATTAGTTAAAAATATTAATTAAATTTTAAAAAAATCATTAATTAAAATGATTAATTAAATTCAAATATCATTATTTAAACGATTAATTACTTTTAAATGTCAATAATTTACAATGATTGTTAATTTCAATTATCGTTAATTGAGATAATTAATTTAATCCCATCATCACTAACTAAAATAATTAACTTAGTTAAATAAATAAATTGGACTCCATTATCCTTAATTAAAAAAATTAATTAAACTCAAATAATCATTAGTTAAAATGATTAGTTAAGTATATAACATCATTAGCAAAAATGATTAATTAAATCTAAAGGTAAACCAATTTTTTTATCATCATTTATTAAATTGATTAATTACTCTCAAATTAATTAATTCAAAAGATTAATTAATTTAAATTATCATTAATCAAAATGATTAATAAATTATCAATATTCCTTTTAGCTGCAATATAAGCTCAAGTTCATACGATAGGGTCTTAGGGATGAAATTTAATAAATGACAGTATAGTGAAAATCGCTATAATAATAATGTTCGAGATAATTTCTCACTTTAAAATAATATTAATTTCCAAAATCATAACACTTTCAAAAATTATAACTCTTTCGAAATTATAACACTTTTAAAACCATAACACTTTAGAAATCATAACACTTTGGAAATCATAACTTTGAAATTATAACACTTTCCACTTAAATAATTTAGATATTAAAATATAGTATGTATAATAAAAATAGTTTATAAAATAAAATAATTAGTATATTAAAAATAGTTATAAGTTAAATTAGTTTATATTAAAATAATTAGTATAATAAAATAGTTTATATTAAAAATAGTTTATATGAAAAATAGTTTATATTAAAATAATTTATATTTATATTAAAATAGTTTTCATATAAAATAAAATACTTTATAAAAAAATAGATTCCTCCAATTTCACAAATCGATTCTGTAACAACCCAGAATTTATATTAATTAAAATTTGAACATTTAATTAATTTTTAAATATTAATTAGTGAAATTAATGAGTCGAATAATTTATTTATCGAATATTGGATTTAATTTGATAATTAAATCAATAATTAAATAGTGAAATTCCAGAAATAATTGAAATCTGGATTTAAAGTGAATGAAAATGATTTATAAAGTTATATTAAATCATATTGGAGTTATAGGGATGTTACAGAACTTTTAAAATTGAATTTTAAGTTAATCTGTGAAAATTTAATATTTTAATATTTAATCGACTAGTGAAATTAGCCATTTTTCGAACAGTCTCAGAATTGGACGAAACTGGTTCCATTGGATCCGTAATAGTTTGTTATTATCGGATTTCAATTTTTGTAGCAATCGGAGTTGTCGTTTGACCGTGGCAGCTCCAAACGCATCGAAATTGTTTTAATATTAATTTGACGAGTTAAAAATAGTCATTTTTCAAACAGTGTCGGATTTCGACGAAACCAGTTTCATCAGATCCGTAATGTTAAATTATTGTATGATTTCAAATTTTGTGTCAATTGGATTTATCATTTGTCCGGGGCGAGCCAAAACGCATCGAAATCGATTTAAATCGGTTTAATTTAAATTTGATCGTTTAATTCCGTAACTCGCACAGACGATCGAATTAGCCTCCGAAACATGTTCCATTGTGTTTGGAACGCGGGGTAAACCTTAGAAACACCAGTCACCGTGCGTAAATCGGAGTTCGGAAAATTTCGATGAATGGTAAATTGGGCAATTTTCTATATAAGCACCTCAATATCTTCATTTTGCAAAAGAAAAAGGCTAGGGTTTCAATTCTCTTCAGCCGCCGCCTATGATATATTAAATGGCTGAAAAACAATCATCTACTTCCTCCATTTTCTTCAAATCCACTAATCAATTCACGAAACCTTCTAAATGAAAATTGTAGAGCACGTTGAGATGTTTGATATCAACGGTGATGATCGGAAAATACGCTACAGATGGGTGGCAATTGCAGCTGGAAGGTTGCGCGTTTGGAGGGCAAAATCTCGGCCTAGAGGCGACCGAGTGGAGCACGATTCTCGCCGATAGTGGCTCTGGCGATGGGCGTTCTAGTGGTGGTCCTTGATCACGTTCAAGAAGAGTTTGGTGGTTGCGGCATTCACATTGGAAACGAGAACGATGGGTTCGGTTGCATTTTCTTCAACCTGGGAAGAAATAGAAAATAGGCGGCCTAGATCTGGGTTTCAATTTTTGAACGGCAGAGATTAAAGGTTGTAAATATTAAAAAGAATTTGTAATTATTAATTTAAAATTTAAATCCGTTAATGTTTAAAATGCTATAACTCTTTCATTCGAGGTCGGAAAATTACGAAACGAATTGCGTTGGCTTCGTTTTGACGAGCACTACGCAATGCAACTGGTTTGGAGTCAATTGGAGTCAGTGAAAATTTCGGGTAAAATTAAACGCCCGTTTAATTTTATTCGAAATAAAACGCTGGAACAGAATTGAAATCACGGTGAGAATTTCTCACTCAATCGAACAGATTCGATTTATATTTTAAATAGTTAGATTTAAAATTGTTGATTGTATGCCTGGATGATAATTTTATCTGTTATTGACTGAAATAGACATTATACGCCGTTATTAAGCGGCGGTTAATTATTAAGAACATATACCGCGAATATTTTACCTTTGTGTTGAATTGGTATTATATATATATAGCAATATATACATATTGGCATATGTATATATTGGATTGATTGATTTCCCACATTGTATAGCGGATGAGACCCTATTGCGCCGCATAATAGCGGGTAATATTTATTAAACCCATATACCGCGATAATTCCGTACTGGAACGGAATTGGTATTGTGCTAACATCTTTGGATGAAGGGGGACAGGTTGGAGGGATCCAACTGGATCCCTCAACTGTATTGATTTATTTACATATATTGTGATATATTCTGTTATCATATGCTGATATGTGATGTTTTGTTGTCATGATTAACAAATTGATGCCGTTGCATCATCGGATCCATTTTGAAGTTTTAAAAATGTTAAAGCAACATTTTTTGATTTTTAAGGGATTTTAAAAGTGATTTTTTGAAAGTATACGTTTTATTTAATTTTTGAATTGTTTTATTTTAAATAAATAAATGTTAAAATTTTTATGTTATTAAAAATTGTGATTTTTGTGAAATATAACCGAAAGGTGAATTTTGAAAAAAAAAGTTGATTTATTTATTAAATAGTTTAAATAGAGGTTTTGAATTTATTATAAAAGCTCTATATATAAGATTTATAAAATTTGATTTTTATAAATCAAAGTGATGAGATTATAAAGGAGTTTTAAAGACATTTTATCACGATGTTATAAATGGATTTATAAAAGGATAGAATCTAGATTTGTGAAGTTATAAAATAAATAGATTTTGTAAAATAAAAGTTTATAAGTAATTGACTTATAAATTAGATTTTTGATATGAATTCGAGTTATGAATAAAATTTGTTAATTCAGGGATTTTTTATAAATCAAAGTTTATAAATAGGGAAAGAATTTATAGACATTGTTTATAAATTCGAAATCAATGGAATTTGATAAATTGAATATAGAAAATTATTAAAGGAAGTATATTCGCAATTTTGGATAGCGAATTATTATTGAAATAAATTGTGTAGAAATTGTTAAAATTGGGATAGTAATTATATTCACGATTTTGGACAGTGAATATATATTATTGAATAAAATCAATATATTTTGAGAAAAGGAATATTGTTAAATGAAGTAATTGTTTTAAAAGATGTTTTAAAACGTGTTAAGTATCGAAAACATAGATTTCAACATTTATTGTTGAAATAGACGTTTCGAGAAAATAAGGAAATGATGGACTATAACACTGTTGTTATGGTAAATGGTTTCCGAAAGGAAATATTTTGTGTAGTATTGGGATTTATATATCTATCTAAATTCCGAATCCCTATACTAGTGATTTTGAGTCGTCGTAACGATGTTTTACGTAACATTCGTTTTGACTCAAATAAAATTTGTGAAAAAGAATGATTTCCTTAAAGAATGAAAAATATACTTAATTTTGATTTTAAGTATATCGAATATTTTCCAAGTGTTGAAAATAAATGATTTGTGAATTACTTATTATTAAATAAGTATGGAAATGTTTTTCCAATGTGAAATGAAACGTTTTTGAGAATTTATCTTTTAAAGATAAATTGAAAGTGAATAATTGAAATTTGTTTTCAAATGATTAAGTGTGGAAAATTATATATCTTGTAAAGATATTTTTGGAAATTAAATAATTTGGAAAATTATTTGGAATCTGATGATGTTGTGCATCTCTATTAATAGTTAAATAACCGAATATCAATAATTACCTTGAATAGGTATTTGTTGTGATTTGCTTGAATTTGAATGCCACATTATTTTTGAATAAGCACTCACTATTCGGGTTAGCCGAGAAAGGACCATGGGGTCGTATAACCCATTCCGAATATGTGATACGTCGTAATGAATTGCATTTGATGACCGGTGTTGAAGACCGAATATTTTTGAAAACGGAAGGATTACCGTCGAGTTACTCTACATCGGCTGATCTCCGATTTAGAGGTTTAATCACCCTTAGTGACGGGAAGTCCGGACGTGATTGAAAATTATCCGGAATTACAAGGGCTTCGTGAGAAGTGCCTTCGGTTCTGTTCGATCCCGGAACAGACTTGTATGGATTGTGTGTCTGACATTACAGATTGAGATATAAAGCTGATTTCTTTCAAATACATATCTGTTGGTGGCGGAGAATTTATTCTCTTAGCTTAACACCCTTCTCTGAGACGTACGAGCTCAGAGGTTATGTAGTTGAAATTAATCAGCAATATATTCCCAATTTGGTAATGTAACATGCTGAGTGTTGTTGTGTGATGATCAGTGTTAGATCATTTGTGATATGATCATTTGTTTGATCATTTATCTTTGTGATCATAGGTTGGTCATTTGTTGACCCAAGGCATGGCTTTGTGAACAAAGCGCAGCTTTGTGGACGAGACTTCGTCGGACCTCACACCTCGGAAATGGTCAAAACAGGAAGGATGCAGCAAGGTTCTAGGGAGTAGCACCCCTTAGTGTATGTCATTCCTTCTGGATAAAGGTGGTATCATGGTATGGAGCCCAGATATTTAACCTATGTGGTTACTGCATTATTATTCTTATGTGGTTGTTGCGAATCGAGGATCCTCGGGAAGATCGGTGACGATCGGGGGATGGCATACGCGTGTCAGTAGTTAACTATTTTTGCAGAGGTAACCCAGCCTTGTGTTGGTAGAGATCTAACCGTAATGTTAGGTTATTTCTTGGGACGTCTTTCCAGAGGTGTTTCCATGTGGCAATGGGAAGTTCCTTGGCCTGACCATTTTTGGAAATCCAAAGAAACAATACGTGACTTGTACGGTTTTAGTTGTATTACCTGCTATGGAATGTGGCGGTAACCTGCTATTGAACATAGTAGCTATAGTAGGCATAAGTGCGGAATGCCTATGCTGGCTAAGATTTATATTATACTTTCAAAATGTTTTCTACACTATGCACTAGTAATAATATCAAATCAAATTATTTGTTCTTGCGTATCAAGCATCTTTGACTATCATAAGGAGAAATCTCCTCCGATTCTGCGTTTGCATTGTGTGTGTGTGCGGGAGGCCTTATGGTAGTCTCATTTTCCAAAAAGCATTGCGAAATTGACTTTAAAATTTCCTATTGTCTGTTTTAAAGATAAACTGTTTTAAATTCTCACACCAGTCACCATGACTGACTTGGAGTTTATTGTTTCCTTCCTAAACTCTGGGTGCCCACCATTTTCTACATGGGAAGTCTAGAGTTAGGTTATCAGGTCATTCTGGATTCAGGATGCTGTGGAGCTTAGCGGCGAGCTAGATGACGAGACGTACCACTTGTATATGATATTATTTATTCCGTTGTGTATTCTGTATGAGGACAAGTTTATATAACTGTCCATTGTTGTATTGTTGTTGTAAACTCTGATGTTGATGTAATGTATAAAATGATATAGTTCTTTTGATTAAAGATTATTCATTTATCTATTATATGTTGTTCCGCTGCGAATGTGAGATTCTGATATTGTTTCTGTTTCTGTTGTTCTGTTGTTCTTCTCTTCTTTCTTTTCTTCTATCTTTTTCCTCTTCTACCTTTTTCTTCTTTCTTAAACCCATAACATTTCGGGTTTTCGGCATTCGATGGCTCGGTAGTCGATAAAGTGAGTATCGATGTCGAATTTTCGATAGTCGAAAATTTCCAGGACGTTACATTTGGTATCAGAGCATATGGTTAAGCGACAACCCTGCTCTGTTGGGTGTTACTCATTAGAGATAGAGTCAGTAGTACTCAAGAATGAGTTTGAGTGTAATAATAGATACGAGCGCGTATTTGTTAGTTAATATAAAATTGTTTTATATTGTGATGATTGATTTGTTGAGTGGTATATGGATTCTGGTCGGTATTGTCCGTACAACTCTATCGATAGGGATCTCTAAACACTTGTATAGAACAATTCGGCACGATATTGTTTTAATTGGGTAAATGAAATAATTTTACCTCTATTATATTTTATATATAAAGGAAATAATTTTTCAGAAATTATTAAAGTATATATGAATTAATTGTTAAGTTGTTTGAATAAGTTAAATAAAATAACAGTTGTAAAAGAATAATTGTATAAGCAAATGAATTATAATGTATGAAGTTATAATTAAAATGATTTACAATGGTAAAATAATCTTATATATATAAATAGTGAAATTTTATAAGTAAAAGATTTGTAAATGTGATTTATAATATGAAATAAAATTCCAGAGAAATGTTTTTTGAAAGGATTTGATATTTTGGAAAATTGTTTTGGAAAGATGGAGGCTCTAAATTCTTTTCAGGTCGTTGGAAAATATTCCTGATGATGATGGCCACATCATTAGAATTCATTTTCGGGTTTCCAAAAGAGGAATTGCTGCCAGATTATTTTAAATGAAAGTTGTTTGGAAAATTTGGATTTTGTTTTGCAAATTCAAAAGATAATTTGAATTGATTTCAAAAAAAGATTTCTGAAAGGTTGAATATAAGTTGTATAACTTATAAAATGAGAAAACTTAAGTTAAGAAGTTAAACAAATGATGTTTGAAATGGAAAATAACTTAAGTGATGTTGAATGAAATTGATTTTGATATCAAAGTAAATTAATAAAGAGAATTTATTAAATAGATGTGAACTTGAATTATAAATGAAATTCAATTTTATTTGTTAAAATGAATTAGCAATTGGATTGAATGAATGGAATGGATGTTAATCAATCAAATGTAAATGAATTGATATAGAATAATGAATATAAGTGTAACGACCCTAGATTTTTATTTAATTTAAATTAACAATTAAATAAATTTTTGAATAAAAATAGTAAAATAAATCGATAAAATGGAGCGAGTTTCCCCGGATTCAAGTATATTCTGGATGAATCAGTTCAATTTAAATATTGTAAATATATTTGACTTGAATTTTAAATTTGTAAATAAATGATTTAATAATAAATAATAATAATAATAATGAATGATAATAATAATGGTTCGAGTTTATAAAATGATATAAACAAATGCACTTATAAAATAAAAGAGTTAGAGATTGAAATAGAAATGTATACACGATAAATTTTATAGTTTGTAAAATAGAGAATAAACACATTAACTAAGATTTTAACAACATAGAAATTCATCTATATTTTGAAAAGAATATATATGTACAAACTAAAGTGGATCAGTAAAACAAAATACAAACAAGACAAAAGATAAAATACTTAAGCTAATAAATATAAGACAATAAACATGAAGTAAAATAATTATAGAATCTCATTTAAAATAATAAGACAAAAACATAGAAATAAAACGATACATAAGTTAAGAATTTATAACAATAATTTTTATATAGCTTTATATCTATATACATGAAGTATAAAACAAACTAAATAGCAAGCATATAGGTAAGGGAGTAACAAGGCCAAAATAAATAAAACTATAAGTATAAAAGCTGTCTGGTAAGTAAGAAAATCTATTGACATTAAGTATGTAGCCTGTGAAGAAGTTTGGTATTGCAAGCAAAAAGGGATAAAATATATATAAAACAACATTTTATACATTCAAGTATAAACAAATGAAGCTTGTAAAAGAAGCACATCAAGACATATCCTCTCAGCCGAAATGCAATGTATAAAATAAAGCAAAGGAAAATGATATAAGTACATACGAATATGAGGCTGTAAGCAAAAATAGAAACATTTGTACAAGCTAATTAATGAAGCCATCAACAACACTACTTATCAGCCTCCATTCCTCTGATATAAGTGTACAAAAGAAAATTTTAATAAATAACATCACCTGTACAACTCTTCCTCTATATCAGATTTCCTCTTCATTTTAGTTCGTTCAAAACATAACTAAGTAAAACCTGAGAATCAAAGCTTCAACCAGAAATGAAAATCTGGACAGCAAGCCAAACTGCAGAATTGAAAAAAAAAAAACTTAAAACAACTTGAACAACAAATTTTCTGGAATCAAAGCCTGGGAAAACAAGAATAAAAGCCAGATTCAAATGAAGCAGCTCTGTTCTTCTCTGCTCCAATCTCTGGTGAGCAACTTTCCACCCATGATCTACTTATATATCTTGATATTGTGGTAGATACTTGAATGCATTATGAAATGTTGTTAGTTGTTAAATATGTCTGTATGTTTAGACATATATATGTAGATATGGTGAGCAAACTTCACCTACTTTGTTTTGAAATGCCTGTGAGTAAATAACATAACATATAAGCTTAAGTTAATTATAATCAAAAAATGACTTATGTTAATATGGATGCTTGGATACCTTCTTTGATTTAACTCTGTGTGTATATGTAATTGTATTTAACAGTGCTAAGTTATACATCTCCCTGTTTAGCTCACAAGTTAGGAATGACCAAAGAAATTCAATTTTATATTATCTAATCAGTATCAGGCGTTGATTTCAAAAGCAAATATGTGTGCTTAAGTATGAAGTATGACTTAAAAATAGTTTCAAGAAGTTTAAGCATATATGGTATGAAAAACTTAATTTTTACAGAGCAAACTACAATTTTTGATAATTTCGAATGACACGAAATATTTATTCGATTATTCACCCTGAATCCTTACATCAAAATAGGATTTTTAGGCCTTGTTTGATGATTTTTAAGCGTGTGGTTCAAGAGCAGTTTGTCGACGAACGGGAAATGGTTTTTGGTCAAACTGCGGTGGTCGAAGGAACTAGGGAGGCCGGAGTTTCTCGAGGGGGTGGAGAAGCTTACGGGGTGTCAAAGAAAAATGATCGGAGGTGTCCTCATTGATGGCGGTGGCGACGGCGACCGTTTAAATATTTTTAACCTAGTTTTCAGCAATGGTGGAAAATGATCACCGCGGCCTAAATGTTTACTCGAGTGTTTTGATACTTCTGGTGGTAGGAGTTTGGGTGATGTCGAAGTCGAGGCCGGAGGTGGAAGTTCGCAGATGGTCGGAGTGGCAAGAGGTTGCTGTTGACAGGTTTTGAAGGGTGAACGAGCTCATGTTCCAGGTTGAAGAGGAGAACTCGAATTTGATTAGAGATGTGGTGATGGGTTCTGCTGATCGCGAGGTCATCTAGGGATAGTCGGCGATGGGTTGCGACGTTGGTGAGTGGCCGGAGGTGGCTGGAAGCACGGTGCACGTGCACGTGCATATTGGAAGGACTGTCGTCTTTATTTGGGTGGTGCAGTTTGGACTCGTGAAGAACTCGAGTTATTCGAGTGTTTTACTCGAAGTAGTTTGTTGGCGTGGAGTTGCTTTTAGTATGCTACAGGTTTTTATAAAAGCCTGTCAATGTTTCGGGGGGGTTCGTCTTCTCGGGAAGGACTCGAGTTACTCGAGTACTCGACTCGAAGTGGGAGGAAGTAGGACTTGGAGCAACCTGGGTTGGTTCGAGACAGTGGAGCATTTCAGGTTTTAGTAAACCTGGTTGTTTCAGGTTTAACTTAGTTCAATTTTTGAAATGGGATGAAAAGTCTTTTGAAATCTAAGTTCAAATTTGAACCAGAATTTAAACAGCGTTTGAATTTAAAGTTTAAAGTAAAATGAAACTTTTGAAATCTTAAAATGAAATTTGGATTTTAATCAAGATTTAAATCAAAGTTTAAAGCCAAGTTTAAATCAAATGTTAAATATGAATCCAAGTTTTCTTGAATTCAAATCTAAGATTCAAATCAGTTTTTAAATCTAAATGTTTTAAATTAAGTAACTAGTTTAAAAGCTTTTTCTTATATAAGTAATAGATGTTATTACATTTATTTTTAAGAATTTTTGATTGAACTTTAAATTGGATCAATGTTTAAAAGAATGATCATTTTGAATCTTAAATTCAAAATGTAATTTAAATTCAAAGGTGTAATATTTAAAATACAGTTAAAAGTTAATGAAATCATTAATAAAGAGATTTATTATCTTAGAGATAATTAAGGAAATAAAATGATTTAAATTAATAAGGTAATTAAAGAATGATTTATTTAATTTATAAATAAATAATTTTGATTAATTTATAATTAGAAATGATTAATAATGAATTAAGCTAAGATAATTTCTCAAGAAAGCAATGTTATTAGTTAATGAGGATAATTAACTAGAAATTATTAAGTAATTAAATTAATGTGATTAACTTTGATAATTAATTAGATTTATTTATTAAGATAATCAATTGTAAACGGTTAATTACTTAATGAAAGTAATTAAGGAATTAATTGATAATTAAAGGTTAATTGATTTATTGTTAAAGGTTAATTAATTAAAATGGGATGAATTAACCAAGATTTGTAGTTTATTCATAAGTAATTAATCCGGTATAAATTAATTATAATCAGATATTAGTTGATCTTACTTATGGATGTTTGGATTCTATTGAATGTGAATTATTTGATATTCCTGATTTGTGATGTTTTGTGATACATCCTGATTTATGTTGTGATCTGTAGTTTACTTATTTGTGATATATATCTATGATCTGTGAATGAACGATAAGCGTGATAGTTAATACCGCTTATCAACTATATCCTGTATTTTGATCTGTGATGATTCATTGTGTTGCACTGCTGTGTAAAACCCCTGGACTACACCTTTACACACACAAATATGGATTTCACGTGGAAATCGGTTAAGTCACAGATAATTTAAATTTGATGTTTTTGAAATCGGAAATTTTGGTTTAAAGTAAAAAGCTTTCGAAAATGTAATTTCAAAGATAAAAGTTATTTTGAATAACTTAATCGAGTGTTAAAAGTTAAATAATTTGATTTAAACTTGAATCCAAGATTTGAAATTGAATTTTATGATTTGAAATTAGGGATTAAAAGATGTTATACCCGTTATATAAGGGTTAACCTATTTTAAAAATATTGATTTTGGAATGTGAATATAATTCAAGAGTTTTAACTCGTGTAAATAAAATTGGATTTTTCTGAAAACTAAAACTATTTGTTTTCAAATAATAATAGCTTTCATATAAGAAGTGAACTTCCAATTTGTGTTGAAAGGTTTCAAATTTAAAATGAAATTAAAATTGTTTTGAAAGCTATAAGTTAAATCTTTGATTTAAAGATTTAACGAGTAAAATTGAAATGGAAATTGATTTGGGAAAATCTGTGAATGAATCTTTGTGAAACTGGGTGAACGTTATGAATTAAATCTTTTGTTTAAAAGATTAAAATGGTAATTTGTTAAACCATTTGAAAAGAAAGTTTGGGTTTAAATTGTGACTTAATTGAAATCCCAATATCCATATATTTTTAAATATTGCGCTCACTATTCGGGTTAGCCGGGAAAGGACCTTTGGGTCGTATAACTCATTCCGAATATGTGATACGTCATATATGGATCGCATTTGAAGACCGGTGGTGAAGACCGGATATTTGCGAAAACGAAAGGACAACTCGTCGAATGTCTCTGCATCGAATGCCCCCGATATAGAGATTTTATCACCCTCTGTGATGGGAAGTCCGGACGGGATTGTGAATACCCGGAATTGCAAGGGCTTCGTAAGAAGTGCCTTCGGTTCTGTTCGAACCCGGAACAGACTTGTATGGATTGTATGTCTGACATTACACTTTGAGATATAAAGCCGATTTCTTTCAAATACATTTCTGTTGGTGGCGGAGAATTTATTCTCTTAGCTTAACACCCTTCTCTGAGACGTACGAGCTCAGAGGTTATGTAGTTGAAATTTATCAACGATATATCCCAATTTGGTAATGTGGCATGCTGAGTGTTGCTGTGTGATGATAAGTGTTTGATCATTTGTGATATGATCATTTGTTTGATCATTTATCTTTGTGATCATTGGTTGATCATCCGTTGACCCAAAGCGTGGCTTTTTGAAAAAGCGTAGCTTTGTGGACGAGACTTCGTCGAGCCTCACAACCCGGTAAAGGTCGAACAGGAATGTTGCGGCAAGGTTTCAGGGGTAGCTCCCCTAGGGTATGACCATTCCTTCTGGAAAAGGGTAGTATCATGGTATGGAGCCCAGATACTTACTCATGTGGATACACCTTATTTATTATGTGTGATGTTGGATACCGAGCTCGGATAAAGGTCCCAAAGGACCGGGGGTGGCATATCTCAGGTTTTGTATATTCCCCGGGAAGGGGGGTAGACGGCCTTGTTTGGCAGAGAACGGTTTGGTTCTCGGAGCGTCCCGCCAGAGGCGTTTCCTTCGTGGGATAGGAAGTTCCTTAGCCTGACCATTTGTTGGAAATCCATCTTCCAAATACGAGCCTTGTACGGTTTTAGTTGTAGAACCTGCCATCTAATATGGTAGCTATAGTAGGCATACTATAATGGTACGTATGCTGGCTAAGATTTATATTGTACTTTCGAAATGATTTTCTGCACTATGCACTAGTAATAATATCCTGTCACGACCGAAATTTTCGACTTTTGAAAATTCGACATCGATACTCACTTTATCGACTGTCGAGCAATCGAGTGCCGGAAATTCCAATAGTGATGGTTTAAGAAAGAAGAAAAAGGCAGAAGAAGAAGAAAATAGAAGAAGAAGGAAGAAGAAAGAAGAAGAGAAGAAGAAAATAGAGAAGAACAACTGAACAACATCAGAAGTAGAAACAATATCAGAATCTTACACATCGCAGCGGAACAATATATAATAAATAAACACTAGTCTTTTAAAACAAAGAGCTATATCAGTTTATACATACATCAATCATCAGAGTCAATATACAACAATGGACAGCTATATAACTTATCCTCATACAGAATACACAGCGGAATAAATAATTTCAGATACAAATACTACGTCTCGCCATCCAGCTTGCTTCCAAAGCTCCAGAATATCCTGATAATCTAACTCTAAACTGCCCGTGTGGAAATTGGTGGGCACCCAGAGTTTAGAAGGGAAACAATAAACTCCGAGTCAGTCATGGTGACTGGTGTGAGATCGTAAAACAGTTATTTATCTTTAAAATAAACAACAGAAAAATTTTAAAGTCAATTCGCAATGCTTTTGGAAAATGAAACTACCATAAGACCTCCCGCCACACACACAATGCAAACACAGAATTGGAGGAGGTTTCTTCTTATGATAGTCAAAGATGCTTACTATGCAAAAAAAATCAAATCCTTTTTGATATTATGATTAGTGCATAGTGTAGAAAACATTTCGAAAGTAAAATATAAATCTTAGCCAGCATAGGTACCATTATAGTATGCTTACTATAGCTACCATATTAAATGGCAGGTTCTACAACTAAAACCGTACAAGGCTCGTATTGTTTCTTTGGATTTCCAACAAATGGTCAGGCTAAGGAACTTCCTATGCCACGATGGGTACGTCCCTGGAATAGACGACCCGAGAACCTAACCGGATCTCTGCCAACACAAGGCCGGGTTACCTCTGCAAAAATAGGTAACTACTGACACGTGTATGCCATCCCCCGATCGTAACCGATCTTCCCGAGGATCCCCGATTTCCAACAAACTACATAATAAGCAGTATCAACATAGGTTAAGTATCTGGGCTCCATACCATGATACCACCTCTATCCAGAAGGAATGACATACACTAAGGGGCGCTACTCCCTAGAACCTTGCTGCATCCTTCCTGTTTTGACCATTTCCGGGGTGTGAGGCTCGACGAAGTCTCGTCCACAAAGCTACGCTTTCTACAAAGCCATGCTTCGGGTCAAACAAATGATCAACCTATGATCACAAAGATATAAGATCAAACAAATGATCATATCGCAAATGATCAAACACTGATCATTTCACAGCAACACTCAGTATGCCACGTTACCAAATTGGGAGTATATCGTTGATAAATTTCAACTACATAACCTCTGAGCTCGTACGTCTCAGAGAAGGGTGTTAAGCTAAGAGAATAAATTCTCCGCCACCAACAGAAATATGGCTCTTGATACAGCATTTGAGACTCACCCTTGGAGTTTGGAGCTTCCTTTGGAGATCCAACTATCGCCTCAGCTTTCAGCTCTTCTAGTTGATTTGTTCAGAGAAGTCATCTGTTGTACTGGAGACTTCACTGCATTTGAGATATTCTGTTGTATTTTATTTCTAACTCTGATGTTTATATAGTAGCTTCATGAACTACTATTTTATCTATTCCGCTGCGTATTATTGTATTACTCTGTGTCTGTGATTATGTGATTGATTTATTTACTGCATATGCTGAGTTTTGCCAAATTTTTATTACAATCTGTTATTTTGAATTATTCAAGTCATCCGGATAATTTCCTAATCACGTCCGGACTTCCCGTCACTAAGGGTGATAAAACCTCTAAACCGGAGATCAGCCGATGTAGAGTAACTCGACGGCAATCCTTCCGTTTTCAAAAATATCCGGTCTTCAACACCGGTCTTCGAATGCAATTCATAACGACGTATCACATATTCGGAATGGGTTATACGACCCCATGGTCCTTTCCCGGCTAACCCGAATAGTGAGCGCTTATTCAAAAATAAGTGTGGCATTCAAATTCATCCAATTCACAACAAATACCCATTCAACGTAATTATAGATAGTCGGTTATTTAACTATCAATAAAGATGCGCAACATCATCAGATTCCAAATAATTTTCCAAATTATTTATTTTCCAAAATATCTTTACTAGATATAAAATTTCCACACTTCAAAAATAAATCAACGTTTATTTTTAAACTAATTCCCATTTCTTTTATAAATTCCATATTGAATTTATATTTCAAAAATATCTACTGATATACGATTTTCAAATCGTTTTCAATATTCAATTTCATTTTATCTTTAAGAAGATAAAATCTCAAAAACGTTTCACTTCATTTTGGAAAACATTCCCATACTTATTTAATAATAAGTATTTCACAAATCTATTTATTTTCAACACTTGAAAATATTCGATATACTTAAATCAATATTAAGTATATATTTCATTCTTTAAGGAAATCATTTGAGTCAAAACGAATGTTACGTAAAACATCGTTACGACGACTCAAAATCACTAGTATAGGGATTCAGATTTTAAGATAGATATATAAATCCCAATACTACATAAAACATTTCCTTTCGGAAATCATTTACCATAACAACAATGTTATAGTCCACCATTTCCTTATATTTCTCGAAAACGTCTATTTCAACAATAAATGTTGAAATCTATGATTTCGATATTCAATATATTTTAAAACATCGTTAAAACGTTTAACTTTATTTCAAATATCACTTTCCCAAAACCATATCTATTTTACTTAACAATATATTCACTGTCCAAAATCGTGAATATACTTCACTAATTACATTTCACTATTTTCTACACGTTTTATTTCAATAAAAATTCGCTATTCAAAATCGCGAATATATCTTCTTTAATAATCTCCTATATTTAATTTATCAAATTCAATTGATCTCGAATTTATAAAACAACGTTTATAAATTCTATTTCTATTTTCTAACAACTTCAATTTAATAAATCTCCTTTATTAACAATTCGATTCATAACTCAAATCTTATACCAACAATCCATAATTATAAGTTAAATACTTATAATTCCTTTATTTTACAAAATCATTTCCATTTATAAGTTCACAATTTATAAATTTCATTTATTTATAAATTCTTAAAAATTCATTTTAACGCTTATAAAAACTCGTTTTATAATACCAACATTTTAAAGTTATAAATATCAATCTTGTACATCTTTTACATACATCGTTTTAATAATTCAAAAATTTCAATTAAAACCATTTTATAAATTTCTTAACTATTTATTTCAAAAGAAATTACCTTTTGGTTATAATTCACAAATCTTAACTTTTATAACTTTAAAGTTTGAACGTTTATTTATTAATTCAAAAATTAAATAAAACGTCTACTTCCAAAAATCACTTTAAAATCCTTTTAAAGTAAAAGTCGTTATTTTTAAACTTCAAAACTGAATCCGATGATGCAACAGCACCAATTAGTCAATCACAACAACAAACATCATATATCAATATGATAACAGAATATACATCAATACCTGTAAATAAATAAATACTGGTGAGGAAGCCAGTTGGATCCCTCCAACCTGTTTCCCTACATCCACAGATGTTAGCACAATACCCATTCCACTTTGAGGTGGAATATCGCGGTATATGGGTTTTATAAAAATCATCCGCTTACTAACGGCGCAATAGGGTCTCATCCGCTATACGAGGCGGGAAATCATCAATCCAATATATACATATGCCAATATGTATATATTGCTATATATATATAGATATATCCTACTATATCTAATATCACATCCAAATAACAATCATCAATCAATAACTGTAAAATCAAATTTTATTTTGAGTGAGAAGATCTCACCTTTGCTTTAATTTGCCATCCACTCCAAATCCAGATTTAATTTTCTTCGTTGTATTCGACCTTGTATAAACAATTATACAATTTTATTAATATTCGAATTAATCGAACTATTACATTTTCGTTTGCAATCTTAATTATCCAACGAATTTTATTCTAAACCAATTTCTTTTAATAAATCTGTTTAACAAAAAGAATTAACTTTCAAACTAAATTTCCCTTTAACCAAATTCGTTAACACTCAAAACATTATAATTATCAGAACCATCTTAAAACATTAATTAATTACCTCAACTCGATCAAACACGGCCACTGCCTGCTCGCCGAAGCCTCTCCCATCACGAATCCCAGACCTCAAATGCCAATTCGAAAACCAGACCATCGCCATGCTCGTTCGATCGAGACAGCACGCCTAAATCAATCGCGATACCACTGCTCTAATCTACTTCGTCTAGATGCCAGATATCCCCAATTCCATGCGCACGCGGCCACCAATACGCATCGCGACCATCGCCGCTGCCCAGATCTCCCACGCGCGCGACAATCTCGAGTTCGACCACATAAGAATCGCGAAACCCCCAGCGCCGAAACCCTGTCGCTGCCATCGTCGCCATCGCGAGTCGACGAACTCGTCGCTGCGCCTCGCCTTGAAGTCGCCTCTGTCAGAAACCCCTTCCCTAATCGAACGAACCCAGCTACACAAGCTCCCTCTCCCTCCTTGGCCTCGCGAATGCCATCGCAAATCCTCGAGACTGCCGTGATGGGAAAAGAGACGCGATCGATCCCCTTTTGTTTCGTTCGTCATTTTGCTTTGATTTCTTTGAGCTTTCGATTTGAAAGAGGGAACTGAACTCGGTTAATAGAAGGAGAGGGAGTGATTTAAAATTGGAAGAGGAACGCGATTTGAATCCTGGTTTGAAAATATCGAACGAAAGAATTTCGTTTTCGTTTATAATATTTCGACTGGGTTTTGAACGAATTGTTTCAACTGAAGGCCATTGTTTTATCTCAGAGGATTTTGAACTGAGGAACGAATTGTTTGAACTGTTTTGAACAGATAAGGAAGAGGGGGAACAAGATAATGTTGTTTTGTATGAGAGGAGACAACTAGGTCGACGGAAATCAGATGCTAGGGTGGCTACTGATTTGTGTATAAATTTTATATTTAAATTAAATCGATTAATTATTGTCCAGACGTTTTAATCTCGTACGATCACACAATGAATCCGAATGCTACGAAATTTGAAATCCGACAATAATTTGATATTACGGACCCAATGGAACTGGTTTCGTCGAATTCCGAAACTGCCCCTCGGACGTCTATTTTTAAATATCGATTCGAACGATAAAATTTTAAAACTGATCAAATCAATTCCAACTTCGATTCTGAAGCTTCTATTACCTTCAGTATTATCAATATAAATTTTAAAAGCTTTCGAAATATTTTTCTTCAACTTAAAATTGAAGATTCAAATTTTTATTCAAGTTTTAAATAGATTGAATTTTTATTCAACATTATATAGATTAAATTTCATAATTTAATCGTCAATTTCAAAGTTATATTGGGGATTCAAATTAAATTATTGTTCAAATATTTAAAATTAATTAAATATTTTCAATTTAATTTGTTCAAAATTCTAGGTCGTTATAGACTTCCCCCCTTAAAAGAATTTCGTCCCGAAATTACAAGTTAGGAAAAAAAGTCCTTAACTCGTCTACTATTTTTCACAATCTAATGGTTTTATCAATTTATCAAAATAAATCTTTCTACTAAAGATTCATTATTAATTCAACTAAATTTCAACTTCAACTTTAAGTTTTAAACAATCAATGTTTTACTACTCTATTCAAATTTAAATTCCAATTCAAATTTTAAACTTCCAAATTTTCTCAAAAATTTTCTAACGCCCTAAATTTCCGAAAAATTTCGCCACCGTCTCTTTTGCGCGGCTAGTACGGTACAACTACAAAACGTCCCTACGGATTCTCTGATTTCAAAAAGAAAAGAAAAAGCCAAGCGGCTAGACAAGAAATCATCAAATTTCATATTGAAATTTAAATACTTACCTTTTGTCGAGCAATTCAAATTTATCTTTGAAAATCAAATCCAATTCCTTTTTCCTGTATATCCTACTAGCCATAATATCTAGTTACAACATTCAATCCAATTTGCAAATTCTATTACAAAATTTCCAATATAAACTACTTATACCATCTTTACTTCACTATTGAAGTTATATATCCATTTCATTCAATTTGAACTCTCATTCCAATTCATTTGTTACTACTCCAATTTATTTATTCAAATTCGGTTTCAACTTCATTTACTACCAAATTCAAAAGAAGTTTAACATTCAGTTTTAATCTTATTCACTTCATTTAATAAGCTTCACTTACAAATTTTAGTTTAATACTTCACAAATCAAATTCAATTCCAGTTCTATTCATTTTCAAATCTTTTATAAGTTATCAACTTATTTACATTTCGATTTATATAATCATTTATATATTCTTATTACTAATTCCATTCCTTTAAATTGAATTTATTCTATCAATATTCAAATTCCATAAGTTATCAACTTAATAATATTTCATAATTATCTTTATATAGCATTCCGGAGTCTTTTTCAACCTTTTCAAAAATCATTTTGAAATCAATTCAAATCATCCTTTGAATTTCCAAAACAAAACCCAAATTTTCCAAACAACTTCTATTTAAAACAATTTGGCAGCAATTCCTTTTTTGGAAACCCGAAAATGAACACCGGTGATGTCGCAATCATCATCGGAAATATTTTCTAGCGACCGAAAAGAGTTTAGAGCTTTCATCTCTCCAAAATACTTTTCAATACTTTGAAATTCATTTTCAAATCAAAAAGAAATTTAAATTTCCAAATCTCCAAAATTTTCAAATTCTTTTAAAAACATTTTCAAAAACTTCTCTGGAATTCCGTTTTAAATTACAATTCACATTTATAATTTACATTCTCAAATTTCATTTATATGTGAATTTGTCTCTTAACTTTGGAGTTATGATTTCAATTTCTTATTCAATTTCATATAATAATGATAACATTTTAATATTATCACTTTCCTAACAACCATGCAACCATATACTATGATAATTCATAGAAAACCATTTCTTTTCTATACAAAAATAGTTTTGGGCAAAATTATTTCATTCACCCTATTTAAAAACAATATTGTGTTGAATTGTTCTATTCGAGTGTTTAGAAACCCCTTCGATACAGTTTTGCAGACTGTGCCGATGAAGGTTCATATGCCACTCAATAAACCAATCATCACAATACAAAACAATTTTATATTAACTAACAAATACGCGCTCGTATCTATTATTACAATCAACTCATTCTAGAGTACTACTGACTCTATCTCTAATGAGTAACACCCAACAGAGCAGGGTTGTCGCTTAACCATATGCTCTGATACCACGCTGTCACGACCGAAATTTTCGACTTTCGAAAATTCGACATCGATACTCACTTTATCGACTGTCGAGCAATCGAGTGCCGGAAACTCCAATAGTGATGGTTTAAGAAAGAAGAAAAAGGCAGAAGAAGAAGAAAACAGAAGAAGAAGGAAGAAGAAAGAAGAAGAGAAGAAGAAAATAGAGAAGAACAACAGAACAACATCAGAAGCATAAACAATATCAGAATCTTACACATCGCAGCGGAACAATATATAATAAATAAACACTAGTCTTTTAAAACAAAGAGCTATATCAGTTTATACATACATCAATCATCAGAGTCAATATACAACAATGGACAGCAATATAACTTGTCCTCATACAGAATACACAGCGGAATAAATAATTTCAGATACAAATACTACGTCTCGCCATCCAGCTTGCTTCCAAAGCTCCAGAATATCCAGAATATCCTGATAATCTAACTCTAAACTGCCCGTGTGGAAATTGGTGGGCACCCAGAGTTTAGAAGGGAAATAATAAACTCCGAGTCAGTCATGGTGACTGGTGTGAGATCGTAAAACAGTTATTTATCTTTAAAATAAACAACAGAAAATTTTTAAAGTCAATTCGCAATGCTTTTGGAAAATGAAACTACCATAAGACCTCCCGCCACACACACAATGCAAACGCAGAATTGGAGGAGATTTCTTCTTATGATAGTCAAAGATGCTTACTACGCAAAAAAAATCAAATCCTTTTTGATATTATGATTAGTGCATAGTGTAGAAAACATTTCAAAAGTAAAATATAAATCTTAGCCAGCATAGGTACCATTATAGTATGCATACTATAGCTACCATATTAAATGGCAGGTTCTACAACTAAAACCGTACAAGGCTCGTATTGTTTCTTTGGATTTCCAACAAATGGTCAGGCTAAGGAACTTCCTATGCCACGATGGGTACGTCCCTGGAATAGACGACCCGAGAACCTAACCGGATCTCTGCCAACACAAGGCCGGGTTACCTCTGCAAAAATAGGTAACTACTGACACGCGTATGCCATCCCCCGATCGTAACCGATCTTCCCGAGGATCCCCGATTTCCAACAAACTACATAATAAGTAGTATCAACATAGGTTAAGTATCTGGGCTCCATACCATGATACCACCTCTATCCAGAAGGAATGACATACACTAAGGGGCGCTACTCCCTAGAACCTTGCTGCATCCTTCCTGTTTTGACCATTTCCGGGGTGTGAGGCTCGACGAAGTCTCGTCCACAAAGCTACGCTTTCTACAAAGCCATGCTTCGGGTCAAACAAATGATCAACCTATGATCATAAAGATATAAGATCAAACAAATGATCATATCGCAAATGATCAAACACTGATCATTTCACAGCAACACTCAGTATGCCACGTTACCAAATTGGGAGTATATCGTTGATAAATTTCAACTACATAACCTCTGAGCTCGTACGTCTCAGAGAAGGGTGTTAAGCTAAGAGAATAAATTCTCCGCCACCAACAGAAATGTATTTGAAAGAAATCAGCTTTATATCTCAAATTTGTAACGTCAGACATACAATCCATACAAGTCAGTTCCGGGATCGAACAGAACCGAAGGCACTTCTCACAAAGCCCTTGCACATCTGGATAATTTCCTAATCACGTCCGGACTTCCCGTCACTAAGGGTGATAAAACCTCTAAACTGGAGATCAGCCGATGTAGAGTAACTCGACGGTAATCCTTCCGTTTTCAAAAATATCCGGTCTTCAACACCGGTCTTCGAATGCAATTCATAACGACGTATCACATATTCGGAATGGGTTATACGACCCCATGGTCCTTTCCCGGCTAACCCGAATAGTGCGCGCTTATTCAAAAATAAGTGTGGCATTCAAATTCATCCAATTCACAACAAATACCCATTCAAGGTAATTATTGATAGTCGGTTATTTAACTATCAATAAAGATGCGCAACATCATCAGATTCCAAATAATTTTCCAAATTATTTATTTTCCAAAATATCTTTACTAGATATAAAATTTCCACACTTCAAAAATAATTCAACGTTTATTTTTAAACTAATTCCCATTTCTTTTATAAATTCCATATTGAATTTATATTTCAAAAATATCTACTGATATACGATTTTCAAATCGTTTTCAATATTCAATTTCATTTTATCTTTAAGAAGATAAAATCTCAAAAACGTTTCATTTCATTTTGGAAAACATTCCCATACTTATTTAATAATAAGTATTTCACAAATCTATTTATTTTCAACACTTGAAAATATTCGATATACTTAAATCAATATTAAGTATATATTTCATTCTTTAAGGAAATCATTTGAGTCAAAACGAATGTTACGTAAAACATCGTTACGACGACTCAAAATCACTAGTATAGGGATTCGGATTTTAAGATAGATATATAAATCCCAATACTACATAAAACATTTCCTTTCAGAAATCATTTACCATAACAACAATGTTATAGTCCACCATTTCCTTATATTTCTCGAAAACGTCTATTTCAACAATAAATGTTGAAATCTATGATTTCGATATTTAATATATTTTAAAACATCGTTAAAACGTTTAACTTTATTTCAAATATCACTTTCCCAAAACCATATCTATTTTACTTAACAATATATTCACTGTCTAAAATCGTGAATATACTTCACTAATTACATTTCACTATTTTCTACACGTTTTATTTCAATAAAAATTCGCTATTCAAAATCGCGAATATATCTTCTTTAATAATCTCCTATATTTAATTTATCAAATTCAATTGATCTCGAATTTATAAAACAACGTTTATAGATTCTATTTCTATTTTCTAACAACTTCAATTTAATAAATCTCCTTTATTAACAATTCGATTCATAACTCAAATCTTATACCAACAATCCATAATTATAAGTTAAATACTTATAATTCCTTTATTTTACAAAATCATTTCCATTTATAAGTTCACAATTTATAAATTTCATTTATTTATAAATTCTTAAAAATTCATTTTAACGCTTATAAAAACTCGTTTTATAATACCAACATTTTAAATTTATAAATATCAATCTTGTACATCTTTTACATACATCGTTTTAATAATTCAAAATTTTCAATTAAAACCATTTTATAAATTTCTTAACTATTTATTTCAAAAGAAATTACCTTTTGGTTATAATTCACAAATCTTAACTTTTATAACTTTAAAGTTTGAACGTTTATTTATTAATTCAAAAATTAAATAAAATGTCTACTTCCAAAAATCACTTTAAAATCCTTTTAAAGTAAAAGTCGTTATTTTTAAACTTCAAAACTGAATCCGATGATGCAACAGCACCAATTAGTCAATCACAACAACAAACATCATATATCAATATGATAACAGAATATACATCAATATCTGTAAATAAATAAATACTGGTGAGGAATCCAGTTGGATCCCTCCAACCTGTTTCCCTGCATCCACAGATGTTAGCACAATACCCATTCCACTTCGAGGTGGAATATCGCGGTATATGGGTTTTATAAAAATCATCCGCTTACTAACGGCGCAATAGGGTCTCATCCGCTATACGAGGCGGGAAATCATCAATCCAATATATACATATGCCAATATGTATATATTGCTATATATATATAGATATATCCTACTATATCTAATATCACATCCAAATAACAATCATCAATCAATAACTGTAAAATCAAATTTTATTTTGAGTGAGAAGATCTCACCTTTGCTTTAATTTGCCATCCACTCCAAATCCAGATTTAATTTTCTTCGTTGTATTCGACCTTGTATAAACAATTATACAATTTTATTAATATTCGAATTAATCGAACTATTACATTTTCGTTTTGCAATCTTAATTATCCAACGAATTTTATTCTAAACCAATTTCTTTTAATAAATCTGTTTAAAAAAAGAATTAACTTTCAAACTAAATTTCCCTTTAACCAAATTCGTTAACACTCAAAACATTATAATTATCAGAACCATCTTAAAACATTAATTAATTACCTCAACTCGATCAAACACGGCCACTGCCTGCTCGCCGAAGCCTCTCCCATCGCGAATCCCAGACCTCAAATGCCAATTCGAAAACCAGACCATCGCCATGCTCGTTCGATCGAGACAGCACGCCTAAATCAATCGCGATACCACTGCTCAAATCTACTTCGTCTAGATGCCAGATATCCCCAATTCCATGCGCACACGGCCACCAATACGCATCGCGACCATCGCCGCTGCCCAGATCTCCCACGCGCGCGACAATCTCGAGTTCGACCACATAAGAATCGCGAAACCCCCAGCGCCGAAACCCTGTCGCTGCCATCGTCGCCATCGCGAGTTGACGAACTCGTCGCTGCGCCTCGCCTTGAAGTCGCCTCTGTCAGAAACCCCTTCCCTAATCGAACGAACCTAGCTACACGAGCTCCCTCTCCCTCCTTGGCCTCGCGAATGCCATCGCGAATCCTCGAGACTGTCGTGATGGGAAAAGAGACGCGATCGATCCCCTTTTGTTTCGTTCGTCATTTTGCTTTGATTTCTTTGAGCTTTCGATTTGAAAGAGTTAACTGAACTCGGTTAATAGAAGGAGAGGGAGTGATTTAAAATTGGAAGAGGAACGCGATTTGAATCCTGGTTTGAAAATATCGAACGAAAGAATTTCGTTTTTGTTTATAATATTTCGACTGGGTTTTGAACGAATTGTTTCAACTGAAGGCCATTGTTTTATCTCAGAGGATTTTGAACTGAGGAACGAATTGTTTGAACTGTTTTGAATAGATAAGGAAGAGGGGGGAACGAGATAATGTTGTTTTGTACGAGAGGAGACAACTAGGTCGACGGAAATCAGATGCTAGGGTGGCTACTGATTTGTGTATAAATTTTATATTTAAATTAAATCGATTAATTATTGTCCAGACGTTTTAATCTCGTACGATCACACAATGAATCCGAATGCTACGAAATTTGAAATCCGACAATAATTTGATATTACGGACCCAATGGAACTGGTTTCGTCAAATTCCGAGACTGCGCCTCGGACGTCTATTTTTAAATATCGATTCGAACGATAAAATTTTAAAACTGATCAAATCAATTCCAACTTCGATTCTGAAGCTTCTATTACCTTCAGTATTATCAATATAAATTTTAAAAGCTTTTGAAATATTTTTCTTCAACTTAAAATTGAAGATTCAAATTTTTATTCAAGTTTTAAATAGATTGAATTTTTATTCAACATTCTATAGATTAAATTTCATAATTTAATCGTCAATTTCAAAGTTATATTGGGGATTCAAATTAAATTATCATTCAAATATTTAAAATTAATTAAATATTTTCAATTTAATTTGTTCAAAATTCTGGGTCGTTACATATCCTGTAATATCCCGGAAATTTAGGGCAATATCAATTTAATAATCTGTTTAAATAATTAAATTGATTGATAATTTTTGATAATAAGATTTGAATTGAATATATATATATATAAATATGATATGTTAATTCATTTAATAAATAGTAGTAATTTATAATCTCCTTTATAAATTATTTTAAAATTGATAAATATGTTAATTTCAAACAATATTAATAGAGTGTTGTTTTTATAATAAAAAGACCTTAATAAAATAAGATTGTTATTTTCAAATTGGATGTGTTGTTTTAAATTTACTTTAAATTGGATTTTAAGAATATAATTTGAATTTGAATTTGAAATTCAAAAGAGGTAATATTTAAATAGTTTTAGATTTTAAATATATATGTATAAGCTTTTATTTATAAGTATAATTGGTTAGTTCTTTAAAAAAAAGTTATCTTTATATATATCAATAGATAAGTAATAAGTATTTAAGGAAATAAAGAAAAAGGCTTTTATCTACATTTAAAATAAATATAAACTAACTAAAAAAGGACATGTGTAAACCTATAAAGGATTGTTTAAAACAAGTGTTAACTAATTAACACATATAAAGACAAGTGTCCATCTTTTAAATTTCTATTTTTCTTTTATTTTTAAGAAATAATTTTCAGCCATATAAACATTTTTCTTTATCTTCATTTTCTTTTTATCTTCACATTTTCAAACTTGAGAAACTTCAGCCTATTTTCTCATAACAAAATCTGTAACCAAATTCTCCAAAATAATCCACAACTTAAATCTGCCTTTCAAAACAAATCTGTGAATCAACATCCCTCAAACCAAAATTTATCAAAAGCAAAAATCCCTGTAATCTATTTTCCAAATCAAAACAAAGATATGCAATACTTTTTCAAAATCTGGAAATAAGAATCTGGAAAACAAATCAAGATCTTCTGTCTAAATTCTTTTTCAAAATCTGGAAGCCTGTAAACATCTTTTTCAAAGCTGAAAATTTGAGCATGCATGCAACTGAGATCTTTCCTAACTAAAGCCAACATTCAGTTTAAAGCAGTTTCAAAGAGGGCTCTGTTCTTCATTTTAAAATGGTGAGTAACATTCACTATCTAAATGTTAAGTATATAATTATGATGTAAGTTTTTCCTCTGGATTCAAGTAGGTTTGTGAATGCATTTTTAGGTACATCTCTGTGCATAACTATATAAATGATTTCAGTTTCAAAATATAAGAACATCCCTGTTATTTAGTTCTGTCATCATATTATCCAGAAAACAAAAACCATAGAAATCTACAAGTTTAAACATTTTGTGATGATCTGATGTATGAATCTATGATATAATATGCCTGTATGATTGTTTAAGTATGAATTAATTGAATATAGGTTGATATTTTGTATGCATGTCTGATATCAATTCTGTGAAGTTAACAGAGTTTAAATTTCTAATCGAAATCCCAATATCTCATTCTCAAACCACTGATAGGCTTAGGAATTCAAAAGAAAGTTGTTTGTTAAACATGAATAAAGTTTAATAAAATAAAATTTAGTGAGATAAGTTTGAAACTTATCTGGAATAGAAGAAATACAGTAAAAGCTTTGGAAACTATAAAATTCAAATGTGATAATTGTTAGATTCACTGATATAATTTTGATACCCATTATAAATCATGATTTTTAAAGGTAAAATCAAAATTTTTAATCAAGTGATTTGTGAGATTTCTCGAAATGAACAGAGTATGGATATCTGTTGATTTCTGGTGATCGCGAGATGAATTGAGGTCGTGGTTAAGGCTGGAGGATGGTGGATGGTCGGGGATCATTGGAAAAATGATGAGGCATTTTTCAATTCGCCGTGGTGGGTTGTCGATAGAGTTTTAGGGTTTAAGGCCAGTTTGAGTAGTAGTTATTCTCGAATTATTTTTCGTAGTCAATGGTGAATCGAGTGTTACCGATCATTGGGGAATGAGATCTGGGGTGTTGACGAAGCTGTGGTTGGAAGCGCAGGCGTTCTGGTGGTCGGAGATGTGTTGACGAGGCGTTTCCAGGCTTTGTGGTGGTTCGAGACTTTGTTCCAGGTTGGATCGTGATGATCGATTTTGATGGTGAAGTTTGTTCGAGGTTCTGGTGTTTTGGATCGCGAATGGGTGTCGTAGATGATGTGCTAGCGATGGTGTCACTGGTCGTAGGCGATCGACTCGCCTGTGCACGTGCACACGTATGTTGCGTGCATCTGGAAGAAATTGTAGATTTGGGGAAGAAGCAGTGTACTCGAGTAGATGTTGGGTTGACTCGAAGTAATACTGGGGAAAAAAGAAGTTTGGCTCGAGTTGTTTTCAGGGGAGACTCGGGTGGGTTTATAACTGGTTTTTAAGAATTTTAACATAACAAAGTTTAAAAAAAAAAAGGGAAGACTTGAAGCACATGGGGTTTTGGCTCGGGGGTTTTTAGTTTTTACTCGGGTATTATGATGTTGGGCTCAAGTCATTGACCTGTTACAGGTTTTTTTAAATCTGTTTGTTTTAGATTTTAAAACTTATTTTAAAATTTAAAAGCAAGATTTAAATCTAGTTTTAAATCAAGTTTAAAGTATGGATTCAATTTAAATTTGTATCCTAGTTGAAATAATAAGTTTATTAAATTATAATGTTAAACAAATTTAAAATGTTTAAAGGAGGTTTGAATTTTAAATGAATTGGTTTAGAAATCTTATAAATTTCTTTTATAAATGTTAAGTTTTCTTAACATTTGGATTTAAAAGGGAATTGTAAATTTGATTTAAATTTGGTTAAAGTTAAATTTGAAATTATTTTAAATCTTTGAATTGAAATGAATTAAAAGAAGTTTAGAAGTAAATGTTTTAACTTGAAATATTTTAAGCCTTTTGTTAATAATAAGTATAGTGGTTATAAAGGCTAATCTTTATTTTAAAGATTAAGTAAGGTTTAATGATATAGGAGTCATTAAATTAGTAAGGTAATTAAAGGGTAATTTAACAATTTAATTAATTAATGATTTAATGTTAATTAATTAAATAATTAAGAATTATAAGTTAATTAATGAAGTGTTAATTAATTTGGGATTTAGAATCATTTATTTAAATAAGTATAGGTTAATAATAAATGATTTGAAATTAGTTATCAAGTGATTAAAAGTTTATTTAGCAATTAATTAAGTAAGTGAGGATTAGTTAATTGATAATTAAGAATTTATTAAGTTGTAATTAATTAATTTAAAAGTTGATTAAAGCTTAATTACTTAAAGGAAGTAATTTAAGGATTTTAATAATTAATGAGGGATCATTAATTAGGATTATTAAATAATTAATTAATAAATGGGATTAATTTTGATAATCAAATTGGATTAATTATTTAATATGGAATTGGTTAAGTATAATTACTTAAATGTAATTTGTGAAGTATAATTACTTAGGAAAGTAATTAAAGTTAATTAGTGGATGTAATTAACTAAAGATGGTTTAATAAAAGTAATTTGAGTTTAATTACTTTGAATAATTAATCAAGGGATTAATTAAAGGATAATTAATTAATGAGCAATTAATTTATGGAAGAAGTAATTAAGGGAAGTTAATTACTAAATGTAATTAATCAAAGGTGATTAATAATTAAAGATTTAATTAATTAAATGTAATTAATATGGAGTAATTAAGAATCATTAATTAATATAATTAATAATGTAATTAAGGATTGATTAATTTATATTAATTAATCAATAATAAGTGATTAAAATAATTAATTAATTATAATTAATTGAGGATTAATATAATTAAGTATAGTTAATTAATTAATGAAGTAATTAAGGATTAATTACTGTAATGGTTTAAGTTAATTAATTTTTGAAATTAATTAAGGATTAATTACTTAAAGTAATTAAAGGATTATTAATCAGGAATGATTAATTAAGAATAAATACTTATAGTATGCTTAATTAATTGGTTTAATTAATGATTAAGTAAGAAGGATTTATATAATGAAGTAATTAGTTTAATTCACTTTAAATTAATTAGAGATGTTATAAATCATTACTTAGGGATGGATGAATGATATTGAATGCATTTCATTGTTTGATATCTCTGATGAGATATGCTTAATCTGTGATATAGATGTTTGATTGAATTGGAATGATAATGTGAATTATCTGCTGTGATAATAATGTAGATTATTTATTGAGTTATCTATCTGTGTATATAGATAAGAATTGAATTGTTTTAACTTTAAAACAACTTGGCCCTTAAAAGATACGTTTTGGATTTCGATGAGACCGGGATCGGGTTTCCGTATACCGGAATTCCAGGTCTGGAGACCCGAATACCACATCGATCCAAATTAACGTTAGGTCGTGAATCTCAAGTGAAGATGAAGATTCAGAGTGCAAGGGTTATTGTCGTTAACTCTGAGGGTGATTCCAATACGAGTGTAACGAGATAATGCCTTCGGTTTCGTTCGAACCCGGAACGAACTTGTATGGATTGAATGCTTTCAACACATCGTCAGGAGGGCGATGAGCATTCTAAGTGATGTGTTCTGATTTAAAGGTAAATCGTAGCCTCAAGCCTCATCAACTGGGAATGGCTAAAACAGGGGAGGTGCAGCAAGGCTTCGTGGGTAGCACCCACTGAGAGTAAGGTCATCCCTGTCTAGAGAGTTCCTTCTTTTATTTCGGCTTAGTGGTGCAGTTGGCGACGGCCATCTGTGGGGTGATTTTATTCGGAATTATCCAGTAAGGGATGGTTCCGGCTTTGTGTTGTAGGGGATTGGGAGTGATCCTCGGTACGGTGATCTAGGCCCCGTACTGTGATGAGCGGTACCCCGGTAGCTCTGCCATTGTATGGAAATCCAAATTCCAATAAGTGATAACGGACTTGATTGTATACTTATGTATGCTGGAATTTAATAATGTAACAATTTCGGCTATTTCATATTTATTTGAAAACCCTAGACCCTATTATAATACAATCGAATTTCCTATCAAATGTTTTGGTTATCGTAAGGTAAAAACTTTTCCGTGTTTATGTGCGGGAAGTCTTACGAGATACCTTTTCTTTCCAAATGGTTTTCAAAGTTAAACAAGTTTAACCTGTTACTCACACCAGACCCATGTCTGACCCAAGTTGTTTATTTCTGTTTTATAAACTCTTGGATACTCAAATTTTTACGAGTAGCCAAGGGATTCAGGTTTAGCTTTGACGAATTGTGGAGGAGAAATGGAGCAGGAGGCTTCGGCGTTCATAGATATAGTATTCCGCTGTGTTGATATCTGTGTTAGAGTCTTGTATTGTAATTGAGTTGTAATATCTAGACAGATGTTTATAACTGTCTAGTATGTGTTGTATAGGTGTGTAAACTCTGATAAGTGTTGTATAATATAGCTTATTTATGTTATTAATATAATTTATTCGTTCCGCTGTGAGATCGTTGTTGTTGTTTCTTTCTTTCTTCTCTTCTTTTCTATTTTCTACCTCTTTCTTTCTTATTGTCGATGTGTTCTTCTGTGGATAGAAGGGCGGGTCGTCACAGTTGGTATCGGAGCATAGGTTGAGCGAATACCTAAGCTATTGGTTAAGTGGATATGTGACGCCCCACCTCTATGCTCACAATAACAAAGGTTATTATAAGGAATAACGTCTGCTATTGCGAAGAATAAGGCTTGTTAGAAGCGACCATCCGTAAGTTATGCCTTAGACGAGTATTGATTACATCGATAGGAGTTGTGAAAATTACTCCCAAAGATATATATTCAATCCAAATCTAAAACGAAACTACAGTGGCTTAAGGAAAATTCAGAACAACTCATAATAACAACAACACTGATAGTATAATCGCATCAGAACAGAAATATCAGATACATAGCGGAAGATAAGTCTAGAATACATGATACAACAATCGATAGTTCACATGAGCCAAATACACATATACATGGATAACTACATACATAAGATGGAAGTCAAATAACCAAAAGAACTCCTCGAAGGCTAGACAAAAGATGATGCGATATCCCAAAAGCTGAAGCTTCTACTGAATCAGAGATAGAGATTACCCTGAAATAACTCGGTCTGACCCGAGTATTATTTAAAAGAAAATAATAAACGGATCAGTCTAATTTATTCTTAGCAGTAAATGCATCTTAAATAACATCAAAGAAAAATAATAATACTCTCGAATGAGACTATTCAACATAAGAAATCAACATAGTTAAATGAAGAAATCACATCAAACTCCAACAAAATCAAATTTCAAATTCACAATTTAATTCAAACAACGATTCACAAAATCTAGAAATCAAAAATAGATAACTAGAAGATAAACATAAAAGTGGATCGATCCCAACAAATGGCGAGTTTTAGCTACGCCGCACGTGCATCTCAAATGGCCGAAGCCTACCAAGTACTATGATTTTTGGCGCCCAACAAATGACCCGAAGGTCCAACAAATGACCCGAAGGTCCAACAAATGACCCGAAGGTCTAGTACTGGTATTGACCCGGAGGTCCAACAAAGTGGCTAGAAAGCCCAACAAAATCATCAAAATCATCAATCAGCAAATGTTTCAATTAACGAGTCCGGAATTAACCGAAATAGTAAAAGTGTGGTTCCATACTCCGCACTTTTGCTAAATCGTTTAAATCTCTTCATCGTTTCCTTGAAAGTGCAAAATTGTGTATTTTATAAAGATACACTTTACGTTCTCAATTGGACAAGTCCGGAATTAAGCGAATCAGTAAAAGTGAGGGTTCATAGTCCTCAATTTTGCTGAAACGTTTAAATCGCTTCCTCATTCTTTTGAAAGCGCAAACTGTAAAATTTTTGGAAACACTTTTATTTTAAAACGATTTTTTAAGATACGTGATTAAAACAGCAATAACGGTAGCAAATTCGACGAGGAAATTGCGCTTTACAAATTACCGTAAAAACGGATACCAAATCAACGTTGCGGGATAACCGCTTATAAAGTCACTTTAAATTAACGGTTACAGATGTTAAAATAACAGTAATTTTCATTCAAAAAAATATAGCACCGGCGTACAATTTCCGTTATAAAAATAACGGCAACAAAATTACGTTTTAAAACCAAACATCGGTTCGACGTAAATTAACCGGTAGGTTGCACTACAATATACATACGCGAATTAAAACTGAGCATAGACAAAATGAAATTGACAAAATAATAAAAGTGACTAGGAAGAATACATGTACACAACATAATTTTTCATTTATATTTTGAAAATGGCAAAACTCATAAAAGACGCATGCACTTGGACAATATTACATGCACGGCAAGAAGAGATCAATTATTTATGAACCTGGACTATGCAAATTCTAAACTTTTGTACACAAATAACACTACTACCCTGGTCATATTTAGTGCGTGCACTTTACTACTTGCATGAATTCAAAACACAACACTCAACACAACTTAGTCACGTTATACATGAAGGTGACCCATACGCCATACTCCTAGTCACGTAAATATGCAATATAAAGGCCTGGCACTAGTTTTAAACAAAACAATTAAATGAAACCCATGTTCCACTAAAGACCATACACACGCAAGTTTCAAAAATTATATATACTTACACACGTATCCAGCTAATGCTTAGTGCAATTTTGTTCTCTCTTTTTTTTTTTGAAACAATATAAACTATACTTCAATGCTCGCACAAAATATGACTCTGTCCATAATATACAGGCACTACATAAAATGACCAGTAAGCACGAAAATAAGGATCTGGACAATGTTTTGAATATGCACGCAATTAATATATGCACACATACTACAAATAGCCTGTGCACTATAATTCTTCCATGCAGATAAGTATGCTAAACTCACCCTGAACACGCACGCAACACATGCTATACAATTATGTGCAAACATGCACACACACTGCCGAGCCACACAAAATGGGCGATAGATGAACACGGCAACATGCTATTGAAAATGAAACGTGCATGTATAGCAAGAAAAAGGAAATTCATTTTTTTTTTGTTTGAACCAGAACATCTGGATAAAAAGATAAAATTTTAGATGTGAGTTGAACTCACCTAAAATTGGCTTCAAATCTTGCTAGCAATCCAGATTCAAGAAGTAAGGATTAGAGCTGCCATTTGTGTTCCTTGGACAGCTGAAGATGAGCAAGGCCGAGATTTTATTTTTCTTTTCTCAATTTGCATAAGTCAAGGGGAATGAGTGCTGGCCATCATTTTTGTACACTTTACATTTAATGCAAACGTGCACTTGTGAAGAAAGGTATACGGCTAGTAGAAAAAAATGATAATGACAGCAAAAAGGCTACATACTTGCTTTTTAAATAAAGCTTTCACCCATTGCCTTAATTCTCTGCTAATTTAGTAAGTCTCGGCGATGCATAACGTGATATTGATATGCACTCATACTTATTTTATTTCTTAACTGACAGCACCACAATTATTCAGCAATGTTAAATGTAAAAATGCAAAATTGTGTTGAAGGATAATTTAGCAAAATAGTAACAACACACTTTGCATATAAGACCATTGTTGCCAAAAGTGACGACAAGTAGAAAATTATTTCAGCTTTGCTTATACGTGCAAGAAAATGCAGTGCACTCTCCCGTTCACAGAATTAAGCGTTTACTGACTTTGCAACATTATACTTTCTTCAAATTTTAAAAAAAATTCACTTGACAGTAATTCAAAAATTACGGTCGTTACCGATTTTAAAAACATTTATTACGATGTCAATAAAATCGCGGTCGTTACAGACTCCTCTCCTTATAAAAATTGCGTCCCCGCAATTTTCATACAAGAAGCAGTCAATAACACAACAATTTATCAAAACAAAGATTAAAAGAAAAGATAAATACGAATGCTCACCTCCACCCGAAGAGGAGAGAAAACCGGGATAAGAACGCTCGATGAATTCTCTGGTTTCCCAAGTGCAATCCTTGGGGTTTGCGGACCATTGAATCTTTACGAGCGGAACTTCTTTGTTCCGAAGGCGTTTCACCTCCGTAGCTAGCACGCGAATAGGATTTTGCACAATAGACAAGTCGGGTGAGATCTCAAGATCTTGCAACATAGGAGGATCAATAATAGAATCTGAATCTCGAAGGCATCGACGAAGTTGAGACACATGAAATACGTCATGTATTCCCGAAAACTGAGCAGGTAGCAAAACACGATAAGCAACTGGGCCAATGCGTTCCGTAACAGGAAACGGTCCAACATATCGAGGAGCCAATTTCCCGGAATGACTAAAACGCACTACACCCTTCATCGGGGAAACACGAATGAATACGAGATCGCCAACAGAAAATTCCAAAGGCTTCCTACGATGATCGGCATAAGATTTCTGCCTATTCTGAGCCTCCTTCATTCTCTGTCGTATAATATCAATCCTCTCTGAAGAATCACGAATATAATCGGGGCCGAGAACTAACTTTTCCCCCGATTCCAACCAACAAGATGGTGATCGACACGGCCTTCCATAAAGAGCTTCGAAAGGGGCCATACCGATACTGGATTGAAAACTATTGTTGTAAGAAAATTCAACAAGAGGCAAGTGGTCTTCCCAACTACCGCCAAAATCAAGAATGCAAGCTCGAAGGAGATCCTCTAAAACCTGATTCACCCTTTCAGTCTGACCGTCAGACTGTGGATGATAAGCTGTACTGAGATTGAGCTTAGTGCCCAAAGCTTTTTGAAGACTCCGCCAGAAACCACTAGTAAAAAGCGGATCTCTGTCACTAACGATAGAACTAGGCACTCCATGAAGTCGAACGACTTCTTTAATAAACAGCTTAGCCAACAAAGGAGCAGTCCGACTGGACTTGATAGGAATAAAATGGGCTGATTTAGTCAATCGGTCAACAATCACCCAAATACTAGTATGGCCCGACCTCGAACGAGGTAGACCATCAATGAAGTCCATGGAAATTTGATCCCATTTCCATAATGGAATCTCAAGAGGCTGCAAAAGACCACTGGGACGCTGGTGTTCTGCTTTAACCAGTTGACAAGTCATGCAACGACTTACATAACTTGCAACTTCACGCTTCATACCTTCCCAATAGTATAAGCGTTTCATATCAGCATACATCTTGCTACTACCCGGATGGATAGTATACTTAGAACGATGACAGTCCTCAAGAATGTCATTTCTAAGATTAGAAATATCAGGCACGATCAATCTACCCTTCTTCCGGATACAACCATGAAGATCAATATCGAAATCCTTTAGATCATCACTTCGGGATTCCGATTTACAACTCTGAATAAGATAAGCAAGATCAGGATCTTGCTTCTGGGCATCGGCAATGCGATCTAACAAATTAGGACGAGCTTCCATGCTAAATAAAAGCACGGGAGAATCAGAAACTAAAGGACGGTCTCTAATATCACAAAGAGATAAAGCTTCCAAAATATTCCACTCTGCTAGCATCATGGAAACAACAACTTGCTGCTTGCGACTAAGCGCATCAGCAACTCGATTACCCTTACCAGGGGTATACTGAATATCGAAATCATATGAAGCAAGAAATTCGAGCCAACGTTGTTGCCTCATATTAAGTTCTTTCTGAGTAAATAAATACTTCAGAGATTTGTGATCGGTGAAGAGAATAAAACGCTCGCCTAATAAATAATGTCGCCAAATCTTTAAAGCAAAGACTATGGCGGCCAATTCCAAATCATGGGTAGCATAACGAATCTCGTTAGGCTTTAGTTGTCTAGAAGCATAGGCAACTACTCTATCTTTTTGCATAAGAACCGCACCGAGCCCAAAACCACTGGCATCGGTATAAACAACAAGATCACGATTTCCTTCGGGAACCATTAAGATAGGAGCATGAGTAAGGAGATCTTTTAACTTCAAGAAAGAATTCTCACACTTATCCGACCAAATAAAAGGAACAGCTTTTCTCGTAAGAGTGGTAAGTGGTAAAGCAATACGAGAAAAGTCCTTAATAAATCGGCGATAATAACCCGCCAATCCAAGGAAACTACGGATCTCAGTAACGGTCTCGGGCCTCTTCCAATTCTGAATAGATTCGATCTTGGAAGGATCGACAGAAATACCATCGGAAGAAACAATGTGACCAAGAAATTTCACCCTATTCTCCCAGAAGTGACACTTGGAGAATTTGGCATAAAGCTGATGCTGACGAAGAGTGCTCAAAACAATCTCCAAATGCTGAATATGATCGGCTTCAGATTTGGAATAAATAAGAATATCATTAATGAAAACCAAGACGAACTTATCAAGATATTCCCGGAATATCCGATTCATAAGATCTACAAAATACGCCGGAGCGTTCGTCAAACCGAACGGCATAACAAGCCATTCGTAAGAACCATAACGAGTACGGCATGCGGTAAGAGGAATGCTATCTTCCGCCATTCGTAACTGATGAAAACCGGTAGCAAGATCGAGTTGGGAGAAGACCTTGGCGCCACTTAATTGATCAAACATGTCATCGATCCTAGGTAATGGATACCTATTTTTGATAGTAAGCTCGTTAAGCTTGCGATAATCAATGCAAAGCCTAAGAGTACCATCTGGCTTCTTAACGAAGACAACGGCGGCGCCCCAAGGAGACGAGCTAGAACGAATAAAATGTTTGGCTTCCAATTCCGATAATTGTTGCTTGAGTTCCTCATTTTCCTTAGCAGACATCCTCGTGGGAGGACGACTGACAGGATGTGCATCGGAGATAAGATCTATACGGAACTCAATTGCCCTCTTAGGCGGCAATTTAGAAACAGGCTCGAAAACATCAGAAAAATCACAAACAACAGGAATATTAGCAATGACATCCTCCGATTCTAGGGAAGAAATAAGAGCATTCGAAGTATGATCCATGCTTCGAAATATAATAGACAACTGCTCGCTAGCATCGGGATGTTTGAGATATAAAGTTCTTTCGGGGCATAGAATTTGAACTTCATAACGAACGAGCCAATCCATACCCAATATCATATCAAAATCAAGATGATCCATAACATGCAAATTCGCATGAAAAGAGAAACCACAAAGAATAATCTCAACATCAACACACAACAAACCAAGAAAAGCGGATCCACCAATAGGATTTACGATCCTCAAAGGGTCACAAAGATTAATAACATCCAAATGAATAGTATCAACCAGCTCCTTTGACACGAATGAATGTGATGCACCCGTATCGAAAAGAACCCTAATAGAACGACCATGAAATAAAATAAAACCTTCCAAAACAGAAGGAGTAGTACCTTTAGGCTGAGAAGAATCACCAGAAGCTTTAGCAACATTAAGCTTCCCAGATTTGAGATTCTTAGGAGCAGTAGGACAATCAAAATTCCAATGACCTTCTTTCTTGCAATAACGGCAAATGCGAGGCTTAGTACAACTACGAAGAAGATGATCCAACGAACCACAATTATAGCACGCCCTCTGAACAGAAGGTGCACTACTAGGCTGAGAACTAGAGGTAGCTTGCTTCTTCTTTTTCTGATTAAAAGAATTAGGCTTACGAAATGGAAACCTCTTCTTGTTGGGGTTCTTAGAAACCTCAACATCATCACAACTATCACGTTCCTTTTCAACAGCTTCAAGACAAAGAGCCGAGTCAACAAGCTCCTCAAAAGAGAGCTTAAGCTGAAGCAAAAGAACTTTCTTCAAATATTTCTTCAAACCATCAACAAAACGAAGATTCTTCTTACGCGGAGTGTTAATGAACTCAACTCCGTATTTGGATAAGGCCTCAAAAGATGCAACATAATCAGAAACAGAGGACTTTCCTTGCTTCAACTCAAGGAAACTACGAGCAAGATTAGCCTTTTCTGATTCAGGAACGAACTTAAGTTCGAAACGTTCCTTAAACTGAACCCAAGAGAGAGCAGACTCATCAACTTACGAAATAAAGAGCTCATACCAATCAAGCGCACGCTCTTGCAACATACTAGATGCCACGAGAACGCGATGATGATCCGAAAGATCCATCCGAGAAAATATGCGCTCATAAGTGCGCAACCAAGTCTGAACTTCCATAACACTTTCCGATCCCTTGAAAGGCTGACCCCCAAGGTGGGAATAGTCACTACACATGCGGGCGAAGGCAGACTTGTGATTAGGAGCTGCGGGAGTAGCAACAGAAGGCTGAGTACCCCGAAATAGCTCCATAAACTGATCAGCTGACATATAGACACCGTACGGATGAGAACCACTAGACGGGCCTGCAGAAGAACGCTTCCCTCTACCTCTTCCAGCCATAGGCTGAGAGACAAGAGAAGAAAAGGATTAGTTCAACAATACACAATTGATAAGAAATTTAACAAATGGAATACTACGGAATATATAATTTATTCCTAGACGTATTCCACACGTTAAATGGAAAGAATAGATTAGAAAGGCACGAATAAAACTCCCGAATTGTTGTAACACATGTTCCATTTTTTTTTCTGTTCTGTGTTTATTACAATTTATTCTGAATTTCAGCTCTGATACCAAGCTGTGACGCCCCACCTCTATGCTCACAATAACAAAGGTTATTATAAGGAATAACGTCTGCTATTGCGAAGAATAAGGCTTGTTAGAAGCGACCATCCGTAAGTTATGCCTTAGACGAGTATTGATTACATCGATAGGAGTTGTGAAAATTACTCCCAAAGATATATATTCAATCCAAATCTAAAACGAAACTACAGTGGCTTAAGGAAAATTCAGAACAACTCATAATAACAACAACACTGATAGTATAATCGCATCAGAACAGAAATATCAGATACATAGCGGAAGATAAGTCTAGAATACATGATACAACAATCGATAGTTCACATGAGCCAAATACACATATACATGGATAACTACATACATAAGATGGAAGTCAAATAACCAAAAGAACTCCTCGAAGGCTAGACAAAAGATGATGCGATATCCCAAAAGCTGAAGCTGCTACTGAATCAGAGATAGAGATTACCCTGAAATAACTCGGTCTGACCCGAGTATTATTTAAAAGAAAATAATAAACGGATCAGTCTAATTTATTCTTAGCAGTAAATGCATCTTAAATAACATCAAAGAAAAATAATAATACTCTCGAATGAGACTATTCAACATAAGAAATCAACATAGTTAAATGAAGAAATCACATCAAACTCCAACAAAATCAAATTTCAAATTCACAATTTAATTCAAACAACGATTCACAAAATCTAGAAATCAAAAATAGATAACTAGAAGATCAACATAAAAGTGGATCGATCCCAACAAATGGCGAGTTTTAGCTACGCCGCACGTGCATCTCAAATGGCCGAAGCCTACCAAGTACTATGATTTTTGGCGCCCAACAAATGACCCGAAGGTCCAACAAATGACCCGAAGGTCCAACAAATGACCCGAAGGTCTAGTACTGGTATTGACCCGGAGGTCCAACAAAGTGGCTAGAAAGCCCAACAAAATCATCAAAATCATCAATCAGCAAATGTTTCAATTAACGAGTCCGGAATTAACCGAAATAGTAAAAGTGTGGTTCCATACTCCGCACTTTTGCTAAATCGTTTAAATCTCTTCATCGTTTCCTTGAAAGTGCAAAATTGTGTATTTTATAAAGATACACTTTACGTTCTCAATTGGACAAGTCCGGAATTAAGCGAATCAGTAAAAGTGAGGGTTCATAGTCCTCAATTTTGCTGAAACGTTTAAATCGCTTCCTCATTCTTTTGAAAGCGCAAACTGTAAAATTTTTGGAAACACTTTTATTTTAAAACGATTTTTTAAGATACGTGATTAAAACAGCAATAACGGTAGCAAATTCGACGAGGAAATTGCGCTTTACAAATTACCGTAAAAACGGATACCAAATCAACGTTGCGGGATAACCGCTTATAAAGTCACTTTAAATTAACGGTTACAGATGTTAAAATAACAGTAATTTTCATTCAAAAAAATATAGCACCGGCGTACAATTTCCGTTATAAAAATAACGGCAACAAAATTACGTTTTAAAACCAAACATCGGTTCGACGTAAATTAACCGGTAGGTTGCACTACAATATACATACGCGAATTAAAACTGAGCATAGACAAAATGAAATTGACAAAATAATAAAAGTGACTAGGAAGAATACATGTACACAACATAATTTTTCATTTATATTTTGAAAATGGCAAAACTCATAAAAGACGCATGCACTTGGACAATATTACATGCACGGCAAGAAGAGATCAATTATTTATGAACCTGGACTATGCAAATTCTAAACTTTTGTACACAAATAACACTACTACCCTGGTCATATTTAGTGCGTGCACTTTACTACTTGCATGAATTCAAAACACAACACTCAACACAACTTAGTCACGTTATACATGAAGGTGACCCATACGCCATACTCCTAGTCACGTAAATATGCAATATAAAGGCCTGGCACTAGTTTTAAACAAAACAATTAAATGAAACCCATGTTCCACTAAAGACCATACACACGCAAGTTTCAAAAATTATATATACTTACACACGTATCCAGCTAATGCTTAGTGCAATTTTGTTCTCTCTTTTTTTTTGAAACAATATAAACTATACTTCAATGCTCGCACAAAATATGACTCTGTCCATAATATACAGGCACTACATAAAATGACCAGTAAGCACGAAAATAAGGATCTGGACAATGTTTTGAATATGCACGCAATTAATATATGCACACATACTACAAATAGCCTGTGCACTATAATTCTTCCATGCAGATAAGTATGCTAAACTCACCCTGAACACGCACGCAACACATGCTATACAATTATGTGCAAACATGCACACACACTGCCGAGCCACACAAAATGGGCGATAGATGAACACGGCAACATGCTATTGAAAATGAAACGTGCATGTATAGCAAGAAAAAGGAAATTCATTTTTTTTTTGTTTGAACCAGAACATCTGGATAAAAAGATAAAATTTTAGATGTGAGTTGAACTCACCTAAAATTGGCTTCAAATCTTGCTAGCAATCCAGATTCAAGAAGTAAGGATTAGAGCTGCCATTTGTGTTCCTTGGACAGCTGAAGATGAGCAAGGCCGAGATTTTATTTTTCTTTTCTCAATTTGCATAAGTCAAGGGGAATGAGTGCTGGCCATCATTTTTGTACACTTTACATTTAATGCAAACGTGCACTTGTGAAGAAAGGTATACGGCTAGTAGAAAAAAATGATAATGACAGCAAAAAGGCTACATACTTGCTTTTTAAATAAAGCTTTCACCCATTGCCTTAATTCTCTACTAATTTAGTAAGTCTCGGCGATGCATAACGTGATATTGATATGCACTCATACTTATTTTATTTCTTAACTGACAGCACCATAATTATTCAGCAATGTTAAATGTAAAAATGCAAAATTGTGTTGAAGGATAATTTAGCAAAATAGTAACAACACACTTTGCATATAAGACCATTGTTGCCAAAAGTGACGACAAGTAGAAAATTATTTCAGCTTTGCTTATACGTGCAAGAAAATGCAGTGCACTCTCCCGTTCACAGAATTAAGCGTTTACTGACTTTGCAACATTATACTTTCTTCAAATTTTAAAAAAAATTCACTTGACAGTAATTCAAAAATTACGGTCGTTACCGATTTTAAAAACATTTATTACGACGTCAATAAAATCGCGGTCGTTACAGGATATCAGAACACTAGGTTGAGTGAATACCTAGGTTCGGAAGGGTTGTTCATTAGAGATAGGATCTGTAGCAACCTGTTTGAGTCTGAGTGTATATATATTCGAGAGCGCGTATTTGTTAGTTATATAAAATGGTTTTATATTGTGTTAATTGATCGGTTGGGTGGTATATGGATTCTGGTCAATACGAGTAGCTACCGTTATTGATAGGGATCTCTAAACACTTGGACCAGGCCAACGGACACAATATTGTTTTAAAAAGGTAGATGAAATAATTTTACCCAGATATATTTTCTATATATAAAAAGTATCATTTTAAAAAGTATATGGTATTTGTAATGATTGGTTGAGATGATAATAATTTATCATCTAGGATTAGGAGTCTGAGTGTTGAGGTTGGAAGTGTATTTGTCGAGACTGTAAACCGAATACCGTCTCGAGTAAACTTTGCTGTGATGAAGGATTTCATCGATCTCCGAAGGAAACTGTTAAGGTTCGGAGTCCATCTTCTAAGTTGGATGAGTAGAATTTGGATCTGTCGGTTAGACAGAAGCGTGTGATGGTATCTTGATACCTCAGGTAATAGTAGCTGTGTGATGAGATACAGTGACTATGGATGTTCCCGAAGATATTTTCTTTGGAATAAGTATAAGGAAGTATGTCTGTTTCGGTGTTGTGGCTGAGTTCAGCATGGTGTTTCTGTTTTATTCGGGTCCGAGTTTCTCGAAGAACTTTGGTTAGGAAATCTTTGGCATCTGGGGCAGCAGTGCAGCTCGGAGTGTTCTGTATTGGCAGGAAGTTTTCTGGCTGAGCAGTTTTCTGAAGGTGAAGTTCAGAAGCAGCAGAGTGGATCCATTTCTTCGATGGATTGGATAGTTAAGTATGAACTGTTCTGATTGGTAAAGAGAGAACAGTTTTCTTTGCATTTTGGCTGGGTGGATCGCAGAAGTGACTTGCGATAGTTTGAGTATTCTTTTGAGTTATCCGATATTTTCTGGAATGTGTTGTCCAGTCTGTGCTTGTGTTCATCATCAGCATTTTCATTCTACTCCAGATCAGAGTGGTGCAGCAGGAACAGTTTTGGCGAGTGCTCCTGTTCGTCTTTTCCAGATAGGAGAAGTTAGTTTGGAATCTTCTGATGTTTGAGAAGTAGAGTTTTGTTTTGGATTGGGTTGATCTTGAGAAGATCATTGTGTGGAGTTATTCTTAGTCTAGTTTGTTTCTAGAAGTATCGGCGAAAGTTGAACTGATCAGGAAGGATCTGTAAACAGCCCAAGATCGTCTGAAGAATTTTGCGGATAAGAGACGATGGAATTTGAAATTCGAAGTTGGAGACTTCGTTGTTGTGAAGTTTTTCTCTGGTTAAAAGGAGCTATAAGATTGGGTAAGTCTGGGAAGTTAGCTCCGAGTTATTTTGGATCTCTTCTGTGATCTAATTTGGATAAGAGTTTGATCTACTGGATTGAATTGTTAGTTTGGATAACTGGAATTCAATGTATTTTACGTATCTCTGAGGGAGTACGTGTTTGATCTATTTCTAGTTGTGGAACCAGTAGTTCTGGAGTATTTGGTTGTTGAGTCAGACTCGTCTGTAGTCTGATATTCTGTTTAGTTCTATAGATCTAGATGAGTAGAAGCTCTATAGTTTAGTAGTGTTGATTGTTGGATTCTGTTAAGCGAGTATCCCGGTATATATATACTTGGGGAAACTCGGGGAAATTTTTATCCAAAATTTTGTCTCGATAATTAAAATTATTTGATTGAGTGAATTGTTTGCTATGGTTGTTAGCATATGGATGATAATTTATGGTTGTGATTTAAATAGATTATTAAATTACCTTTGTTTTAAATTTCGGGGACGAAATTATTTTAAGGGGGAAGGAATGTAATATCCCGGAAATTTAGGGCAATATCAATTTAATAATCTGTTTAAATAATTAAATTGATTGATAATTTTTGATAATAAGATTTGAATTGAATATATATATATATAAATATGATATGTTAATTCATTTAATAAATAGTAGTAATTTATAATCTCCTTTATAAATTATTTTAAAATTGATAAATATGTTAATTTCAAACAATATTAATAGAGTGTTGTTTTTATAATAAAAAGACCTTAATAAAATAAGATTGTTATTTTCAAATTGGATGTGTTGTTTTAAATTTACTTTAAATTGGATTTTAAGAATATAATTTGAATTTGAATTTGAAATTCAAAAGAGGTAATATTTAAATAGTTTTAGATTTTAAATATATATGTATAAGCTTTTATTTATAAGTATAATTGGTTAGTTCTTTAAAAAAAAGTTATCTTTATATATATCAATAGATAAGTAATAAGTATTTAAGGAAATAAAGAAAAAGGCTTTTATCTACATTTAAAATAAATATAAACTAACTAAAAAAGGACATGTGTAAACCTATAAAGGATTGTTTAAAACAAGTGTTAACTAATTAACACATATAAAGACAAGTGTCCATCTTTTAAATTTCTATTTTTCTTTTATTTTTAAGAAATAATTTTCAGCCATATAAACATTTTTCTTTATCTTCATTTTCTTTTTATCTTCACATTTTCAAACTTGAGAAACTTCAGCCTATTTTCTCATAACAAAATCTGTAACCAAATTCTCCAAAATAATCCACAACTTAAATCTGCCTTTCAAAACAAATCTGTGAATCAACATCCCTCAAACCAAAATTTATCAAAAGCAAAAATCCCTGTAATCTATTTTCCAAATCAAAACAAAGATATGCAATACTTTTTCAAAATCTGGAAATAAGAATCTGGAAAACAAATCAAGATCTTCTGTCTAAATTCTTTTTCAAAATCTGGAAGCCTGTAAACATCTTTTTCAAAGCTGAAAATTTGAGCATGCATGCAACTGAGATCTTTCCTAACTAAAGCCAACATTCAGTTTAAAGCAGTTTCAAAGAGGGCTCTGTTCTTCATTTTAAAATGGTGAGTAACATTCACTATCTAAATGTTAAGTATATAATTATGATGTAAGTTTTTCCTCTGGATTCAAGTAGGTTTGTGAATGCATTTTTAGGTACATCTCTGTGCATAACTATATAAATGATTTCAGTTTCAAAATATAAGAACATCCCTGTTATTTAGTTCTGTCATCATATTATCCAGAAAACAAAAACCATAGAAATCTACAAGTTTAAACATTTTGTGATGATCTGATGTATGAATCTATGATATAATATGCCTGTATGATTGTTTAAGTATGAATTAATTGAATATAGGTTGATATTTTGTATGCATGTCTGATATCAATTCTGTGAAGTTAACAGAGTTTAAATTTCTAATCGAAATCCCAATATCTCATTCTCAAACCACTGATAGGCTTAGGAATTCAAAAGAAAGTTGTTTGTTAAACATGAATAAAGTTTAATAAAATAAAATTTAGTGAGATAAGTTTGAAACTTATCTGGAATAGAAGAAATACAGTAAAAGCTTTGGAAACTATAAAATTCAAATGTGATAATTGTTAGATTCACTGATATAATTTTGATACCCATTATAAATCATGATTTTTAAAGGTAAAATCAAAATTTTTAATCAAGTGATTTGTGAGATTTCTCGAAATGAACAGAGTATGGATATCTGTTGATTTCTGGTGATCGCGAGATGAATTGAGGTCGTGGTTAAGGCTGGAGGATGGTGGATGGTCGGGGATCATTGGAAAAATGATGAGGCATTTTTCAATTCGCCGTGGTGGGTTGTCGATAGAGTTTTAGGGTTTAAGGCCAGTTTGAGTAGTAGTTATTCTCGAATTATTTTTCGTAGTCAATGGTGAATCGAGTGTTACCGATCATTGGGGAATGAGATCTGGGGTGTTGACGAAGCTGTGGTTGGAAGCGCAGGCGTTCTGGTGGTCGGAGATGTGTTGACGAGGCGTTTCCAGGCTTTGTGGTGGTTCGAGACTTTGTTCCAGGTTGGATCGTGATGATCGATTTTGATGGTGAAGTTTGTTCGAGGTTCTGGTGTTTTGGATCGCGAATGGGTGTCGTAGATGATGTGCTAGCGATGGTGTCACTGGTCGTAGGCGATCGACTCGCCTGTGCACGTGCACACGTATGTTGCGTGCATCTAGAAGAAATTGTAGATTTGGGGAAGAAGCAGTGTACTCGAGTAGATGTTGGGTTGACTCGAAGTAATACTGGGGAAAAAAGAAGTTTGGCTCGAGTTGTTTTCAGGGGAGACTCGGGTGGGTTTATAACTGGTTTTTAAGAATTTTAACATAACAAAGTTTAAAAAAAAAGGGAAGACTTGAAGCACATGGGGTTTTGGCTCGGGGGTTTTTAGTTTTTACTCGGGTATTATGATGTTGGGCTCAAGTCATTGACCTGTTACAGGTTTTTTTAAATCTGTTTGTTTTAGATTTTAAAACTTATTTTAAAATTTAAAAGCAAGATTTAAATCTAGTTTTAAATCAAGTTTAAAGTATGGATTCAATTTAAATTTGTATCCTAGTTGAAATAATAAGTTTATTAAATTATAATGTTAAACAAATTTAAAATGTTTAAAGGAGGTTTGAATTTTAAATGAATTGGTTTAGAAATCTTATAAATTTCTTTTATAAATGTTAAGTTTTCTTAACATTTGGATTTAAAAGGGAATTGTAAATTTGATTTAAATTTGGTTAAAGTTAAATTTGAAATTATTTTAAATCTTTAAATTGAAATGAATTAAAAGAAGTTTAGAAGTAAATGTTTTAACTTGAAATATTTTAAGCCTTTTGTTAATAATAAGTATAGTGGTTATAAAGGCTAATCTTTATTTTAAAGATTAAGTAAGGTTTAATGATATAGGAGTCATTAAATTAGTAAGGTAATTAAAGGGTAATTTAACAATTTAATTAATTAATGATTTAATGTTAATTAATTAAATAATTAAGAATTATAAGTTAATTAATGAAGTGTTAATTAATTTGGGATTTAGAATCATTTATTTAAATAAGTATAGGTTAATAATAAATGATTTGAAATTAGTTATCAAGTGATTAAAAGTTTATTTAGCAATTAATTAAGTAAGTGAGGATTAGTTAATTGATAATTAAGAATTTATTAAGTTGTAATTAATTAATTTAAAAGTTGATTAAAGCTTAATTACTTAAAGGAAGTAATTTAAGGATTTTAATAATTAATGAGGGATCATTAATTAGGATTATTAAATAATTAATTAATAAATTTGATTAATTTTGATAATCAAATTGGATTAATTATTTAATATGGAATTGGTTAAGTATAATTACTTAAATGTAATTTGTGAAGTATAATTACTTAGGAAAGTAATTAAAGTTAATTAGTGGATGTAATTAACTAAAGATGGTTTAATAAAAGTAATTTGAGTTTAATTACTTTGAATAATTAATCAAGGGATTAATTAAAGGATAATTAATTAATGAGCAATTAATTTATGGAAGAAGTAATTAAGGGAAGTTAATTACTAAATGTAATTAATCAAAGGTGATTAATAATTAAAGATTTAATTAATTAAATGTAATTAATATGGAGTAATTAAGAATCACTAATTAATATAATTAATAATGTAATTAAGGATTGATTAATTTATATTAATTAATCAATAATAAGTGATTAAAATAATTAATTAATTATAATTAATTGAGGATTAATATAATTAAGTATAGTTAATTAATTAATGAAGTAATTAAGGATTAATTACTGTAATGGTTTAAGTTAATTAATTTTTGAAATTAATTAAGGATTAATTACTTAAAGTAATTAAAGGATTATTAATCAGGAATGATTAATTAAGAATAAATACTTATAGTATGCTTAATTAATTGGTTTAATTAATGATTAAGTAAGAAGGATTTATATAATGAAGTAATTAGTTTAATTCACTTTAAATTAATTAGAGATGTTATAAATCATTACTTAGGGATGGATGAATGATATTGAATGCATTTCATTGTTTGATATCTCTGATGAGATATGCTTAATCTGTGATATAGATGTTTGATTGAATTGGAATGATAATGTGAATTATCTGCTGTGATAATAATGTAGATTATTTATTGAGTTATCTATCTGTGTATATAGATAAGAATTGAATTGTTTTAACTTTAAAACAACTTGGCCCTTAAAAGATACGTTTTGGATTTCGATGAGACCGGGATCGGGTTTCCGTATACCGAAATTCCAGGTCTGGAGACCCGAATACCACATCGATCCAAATTAACGTTAGGTCGTGAATCTCAAGTGAAGATGAAGATTCAGAGTGCAAGGGTTATTGTCGTTAACTCTGAGGGTGATTCCAATACGAGTGTAACGAGATAATGCCTTCGGTTTCGTTCGAACCCGGAACGAACTTGTATGGATTGAATGCTTTCAACACATCGTCAGGAGGGCGATGAGCATTCTAAGTGATGTGTTCTGATTTAAAGGTAAATCGTAGCCTCAAGCCTCATCAACCGGGAATGGCTAAAACAGGGGAGGTGCAGCAAGGCTTCGTGGGTAGCACCCACTGAGAGTAAGGTCATCCCTGTCTAGAGAGTTCCTTCTTTTATTTCGGCTTAGTGGTGCAGTTGGCGACGGCCATCTGTGGGGTGATTTTATTCGGAATTATCCAGTAAGGGATGGTTCCGACTTTGTGTTGCAGGGGATTGGGAGTGATCCTCGGTACGGTGATCTAGGCCCCATACTGTGATGAGCGGTACCCCGGTAGCTCTGCCATTGTATGGAAATCCAAATTCCAATAAGTGATAACGGACTTGATTGTATACTTATGTATGCTGGAATTTAATAATGTAACAATTTCGGCTATTTCATATTTATTTGAAAACCCTAGACCCTATTATAATACAATCGAATTTCCTATCAAATGTTTTGGTTATCGTAAGGTAAAAACTTTTCCGTGTTTATGTAACGACCCGACTTTCCAGACCCGGAAAATCGAACCATTTTAGTTAAAGAAGAAGAGGTAGAAGAAGAAGAAACAGAAAATCAACAACAGAATCTCACATCGCAGCGGAATAAAATATAATATATACAAAACAGATCTTTACTCAAACAGAAAAATATATCTGTTTATCAATATATTTACAGAATACATCATCAGAGTACATCAACATCCATAACATACAACTGAATACACAGCGGAAAAATAATAACAAGTACGTGAGTACGTATCGTCATCCAGCTCGTCTCCTGAGCTCCACAGCATCATATCCTAAACCTGTTTATCTCGGTCTGACCCGAGCATCATATAAAACAATACCCGAGTCAGTCTGGAATACCAGCGTGAGAAAATCACACTCAATTGATTTTTAAAGTTTCAAAAATCCTTTTGAAAATAAAAGCATCTCGTAAGACCACGCCACAAATAAACATGTCGGGTTTTTACCTTACGATAGCTAAAACACTTTTTATCAAAATCCTCTGATATTATAATAGTGTCTATTCACAAATACTTATTAAAATAGCTGAAATTGTTACATGATTAAATTCCAGCATACTAGCCACAACGTGGGTAATACAAACAAAACTCGTACAAGGCACGTAGGGAGAATGGATTTCCAACGAATGACTAGGCACTGGGGTACCACCTGTCACAGTACGTGGCCTAGATCACAGTACCGAGGAGTACGCCCGCTCCCCTGCAACACAAGGCCGGAATCATCCCTTACTGGATAATTCCAAATAAAATCACCCCACGGTTGTGATCAGCAACCGCAACACTAAGCCGAAATAAAAGGGACATCTAGACAGGGATGACTTTACTCTCAAGTGGGGGCTACCCACGAAGCCTTGCTGCATAACCCCTGATTTTCAGTCATTCACGGTTGATGAGGCTTGAGGCTAAACGATACCTTTTTCAGAACATATCCCTTAGAATGCCCATCGTCCACCTGACGATGTCTCGAAAGCATTCGTCCATACAAGTCCGTCCCGGGTTCGAACGGAACCGAAGGCACTATTCCTACTACATCCATTTTGGAAATATCCTCAGGATTAGTAGCGACTAGCCCTTGCACTTCACAGCTCCATCTTCGACTCTGAACACGTTACACGAAACGTACAAACCGGATCGAAGTGGTATTCGAGTCTCCAGACCTATAATCCCGGTATACGGAAACTCGATCCCGGTCTCTTCGAAACGATCAGCGCATTTGGCCAATATTGATAGTCGGTTATTTAACTATCAATTAACATCCACAAGCAACCATCACAGAATAAATAATTTCCCACACTATTTATTTGCCCAAATATCTTTCCAAGATATATTTCCAAATTTTCAAAGCTCATTTGAAAACAGTTTCCGCTTACGGAATACATTTCCAAATAATTATTTCCACTGAATCACCAAGTACAAAATACTTTTAATTTTAAAATAATTTAAAAACACTTTATTTAAATATACTTTATAACATTGAAATCAAACTACTTTAATACTTTATTAAAATATATATTTTAAAATAAACCACTTTATAATATAAACTAAATTTCTCCTTTTAAAACATAATAGCAAATCACTTTTATATAATTACTACAATAATGGATTTTTGAAAATACTTAGGAAATTAACATTTAGAAATAATCAATTTTCTAAAACATGCCTTTTTAAACAAATTAGAACTTTTAACTTATATTTAAAATTGCTTTGGAAAACGTACTTGGCAATCCAAAGAAATACTCTTCTCTTCACATCCTTTTAAAAATAAATCAACACTTATTTTTAAACCAATTCATATCCCTTTATAAATTCCCTCCTTGAATTTATATTTCAAATATCCACTGATATTCCATTTCACTTTATAAACCCAGTTTATATCTTCAAAATCTCATTTCTCTTTAAAGTTTCAAATCCCAAAGTATTTAAATCAATTTACAATTGATTCTCCAATTTATTTTACTTTGAAATAAATTCCCTTACTTAATCCATTTATTTCCAAATTCATTAACTTCCAGATTTTATTTCTCATTATGATTTAAAATCTTTAAACTGAAACACAAGTTTCAGATTTTACCAAATTCCTTCTTTCTTTTAATTACATTTAAACATTGAATTAAAATAAATTATTTATTCCTTTAATTAATATCACATAAATTTTCTTTAAATTAAATATTTCTCTATTTATTCAAAATTCCTCTTTTCCATATTTATTAGAATTTTGGGAATCACTTTTATTCTTAATCAGATTCATTCTCAAATTTATTCCAAACTCTTTATAATTATTTTACTTAAGAATTTACTCTTTTATTTCTTTTCAAAAATTCCATTCTAGAGATTTTGATAATTCAACACATCCAAATCGGTCCAACCAAACCATAACATCCAATTATCCATATAATTCATCACAGGATATCAAAAATCATATCACAGAATATTTAACAAAATTAAATATTTTGAGGAATCCAGTTGGATCCCTCCAACCTGTTTCCCTGCATCCACAGATGTTAGCACAATACCAATTCCACTTCAAGGTGGAATATCGCGGTATATGGGTTTTATAAAATATCATCCGCTATTATGCGGCGCATAGGGTCTCATCCGCTATACAATGCGGGAATATCAACAATTCCAATATATACATATGCCAATATATATATATAGGTATATACTACTATATATATCACATCAAATCAAATCAACCATCTAATAAATTATTTAAATTTAACCATTTAAATTTAAATTTAACTGAGTGAGATTAACTCACCTTTGATTTTTGTTTGCAATCCATTCCAAACAGCTTGTTTCCTTGATTTTAAACCTTGTATAACAATTCACGATTTATTATTATTTGAATTAATCAAAAATTAATTTCTGTCTAGTTATCTAATTCTAAACTAATAATTTCCTATAAAAATCCTTTAGTAACTAAGATAATCAAATAAATTAATCACCTTAAATAATAATAATAATTATTATTATTTACATATCCTAGTAAACTGTATTTTATTTTTCTTCGTTTTCAAACTGCATATATAAATAATCTATATAGGTTTAAAAATCCAATCTTTTTTTTCTTTTCTTTTCCTTCGAAACCCATACACTAATAAAATTAAATTATATAGATTTAAAATCTAATTTTATATAGACTCTTCAATATTTAAAATCCCAGTATATGTTTTCCAAATCTTATCCGTATACATATATCTCTGTTTATTTATATACATTTAAAATAAAATATGTATGTGTATTTATAAACATATATATTAAATTGAATTAATAAAAACGATACCTCACTGCTACATCTAAACCTCGCCGAGCCTGACCCCCTGACGACTTCCTGCTCGAACTCGAGATCGAAACAAGCTCTAGAGAAAAAAAATGCGAGCTTCCTCACCAACTCGAGCACTGGCTTCCATCCATCGTGCTCACACTCACCACTTCTGCCGCCTGACACCCTCGACACCCCTACAACCTCGCGGCCCAACGTCCAAATCACGACACCACATCAAGACTCCACTGCCTCATGCGCTTCCCCTCGCGTGCGCGCGAGCCTGACTTCAGCAACAACCCAAGCCCTACATCAAGTCACGATCTCCATGCCGCCTCCTCCCAGTCATCGAACGCGGCTTCGAAATGGTTGCCGAGCCCACCCAGTTCGGCCACGCCTGACACACGATGCCTTCTCCCCTTAATTTGACAGTCGAGAATCGAAATCGGTTTCGATATTTTCGAAATCGAGTCGTCCCTGATTATGAGGCCATACGCTCGTTTTCAGACATGGAGGAGGTACGATCGATTGTTAGTTTGTGAAATGAAGATGAGTGTAAGAGATTGATTTCCTTTATCTTTCTTGTAGGAACGAATTCGACTTCGTTCTGTAATTTTTTTTTTTTTTTTTGATTTGTTCGAATCCCTGAATCAAAAGGAAGTGAGATGAATTTTTAAAGGAACAGGCATGTACGGGGTAAGCTCGAGAAGGGTAGGTCTGCTTGTTATCAGTATTAGGGTGGCTGATGGATTTGAAATTATATATTTTTATATCCAAAAATATCTCGTGGTCCATAATTCTAAACCCGAACCCTAATGTAAATGCAACGACCGGCGTCCCTAGCGTTATATCGTTATTCTGAACACACTGGAACAGGTTCCGAGGTTTAGTTCGACCATATGGGGAAGATAGCTTTTTGAATTCAGTTATTTAATATTAGATTCCGATATTAATTTCAGCACGTTTATATATCATACGCTCACACAACAGCTCCAATCGCTACGAAAATTGAAACCCGATAATAATACAATATTACGGATCCAATGAGACTAGTTTCGTCGAATTCCGAGACTGTGCCCCGAAAGGCTATTTTTTAAATATCGATTCAAATGGTATAATTTCAAAACTGAACAAAACAGTTTGAAATTACATTCTGAAGTTTCTATTATCTTCAGTATTATCATTACGAATTTTACGAGCTTTCAAAATATTTTTAATTAGCTTAGAATGCCAGATTTACTATTTTATCCAACTTCAAATAAATTTAATTTAATTATTAAATTACTCAATAAACAGCGATATTTAAAATTTAAGTTTATAATTAACCTCTGAATATTTTAAATTAATTAAATATTCCAATTTCAAATGCTCAAAAATTCCGGGTCGTCACATTCCTCCCCCCTTAAAAGAATTTCGTCCCCGAAATTACTAGTTAGGAAGAATGATTCAATCCCCGTTAACTATTTCCCAAATTCAAACAGTTTTAACAATACCCAAACAATCTTCTATTGATGATACTCTAATCATCTTTTAACTTTCCAAACTTCTTCATAAGTTCAACCCATACCACCTACTTATCCATTCAAATTTAAATTTGAATTCAAATTTTGAATTATCAAAATTCTCCAAAATTTTTCTAACTCCCTAAATTTCCGAAAAATTTCGCTAGCGTCTCCTTTGCGCGGCTAGCTCGGTACAACTACAAAATGGCTCTACGGCCTCCCAATCTCAAAAAGAAAACAAAAAGCCAAGTGGCTGGATCCAAAACCCAATCAAATTTCATATAGAAATTCAAATACATACCTTTTTGTCGGGCCATTAAATTTTATCTTCTAAAATCAAAAATCCCAATCTATCCATTGCTTTTATACACCTGTATATCCTACTAAGCAATAATATTCAATCACCATTCCAAGTCATTTTATACTTTCCTTTACAAATTTCCATATTTGTTTTACTTAAGCCCGTACGATGCACATATATCATCCGTACGCAATATCACATTCGATCGCTCAATCGATCACACAATTTCACTTCCGAACTAGTATCGTCCACCCGACTTCCTAGTGCGGACTCAGATCTGGTTTCTTGATCAGAAACCGTTATTCTCCTCGCATAGTCACAAACTATGATAGAGAATATCCAGAATCAATCAACAATCCATATCCAGGCTCGCCGTCGAAAATCGAGTGAAAAATCCTGATTCGGATCGATAAAACTATCTCGAAATTCTGTGTTCGACATCTGGACCAAATAGCTATGCGAATAAAATAATATACGTACATCTTACGTATAAATTCCAATTTATTATCAATTTCATCAATTCTCTTTTATTCACATTTCTTTTTTGATTGTTATCCCTTTATTCACAACTTCAAATTTTAATCGTCATTCAATTATTTATCTACAATAATTTTCCTCAATACAAATTTACTTAAGAACTCACTATTCATTTCTTAAGTTCAATATAAATATTTTACATACTACTTATACTTATTTTCACTTCACTATTGAAGTTCATATCCTTTTCTATTCACTTTTGCCTTTACCATTTCATTTGATTCCAATTTGGCTTCCACTTGAATATTTAATTAGTTGCACTTACTAATTAATTTGCATCTCAAATAACAGTTTATTTACGAACTTTACTTTCTTTAGTTCCTTTGATTTCACTTCACCTTACATTCACATTTGAATTAGATTTCAATATCCAGTTTTAATTTCATTTGCTTAACAAATTTAAATCATTTATCGTAAATGAAAATTTTCAAAAATTTTCTAACTCCAAAATTTATGGAAAATTTTGGCAGAGTCTCCTTTGTACGGAGGGACTTCTGCGATATCGCAGGATGCACAAATATATATATACATCGGCCTCCGGCCGGAAATCACAATATATCAATATATGCAGTTCATATTTCCTATTTTTGAATTTTTTTGCATAAGCGTACCTTATTTTAGCATTTTTAAAGCAAAGCGGTTATTTATTTAAGCAATTAGCGCAGTCAAATCCAGCCAAACGGTTTTCCTGAACCTGTACTAACTCAACTTAAACAGGTTAGTGACAAATATCCAAAGTTTGTTATCATTTCAATTAATTTCATTAGCTAACACATACAACATAAGCAATATTCACTAAACACTTCCATAAGTGAATTTATTAGGCCCAACACAAATTAAATGCTTCCATTTTAAATGGTTTACACTGCATTACTTACATCCTATTCATTTTAATCCAAATGAATACGTATTTATTACGATTGATTTAAAAATCAATTATATTTCCTTTCTATCAATTCATAGAATTTTATTTAACCTCGTTTTACCTCAAACGATCCATTTTCTAATACAATTCGACAATATCAATGTGAATAAATGATTACTTCTGCTTTAGAACCATTTAGGTTAAATCCAATAAATTTACATTTAACCTATTCCATTTTAAATTTATTCACAACTTTCATTGTATTTCTTCCATATCCAAAGAGTTTGATTCCAAACCATTTTATTAAACTCAGCCACCAATATATCAAATAACCATCACAAAATTTTACTCAAGTTATTTATTTTCTTCACTTTCATTTACTTAAGTTAAATTTTAATTCCCGGATTACAATTTCCCAATTTCTTCTTATTAATATCAACTTCACTTTATAAGTACAATAGTTGATCCATTTATTCATTCACCAATTCATTATTTAACCAATAAATTTTATTTCCAAACATTAATTATTTTTAGTCCATCTTGACTACTTTTTCCCATTCACATTTTACCCTTTACTCCAGATTATACATTAAATTTTAGTCAAGTATATATTTTTCATTATTATTATTCTATAAATATTCCAAAATAAGATTCCAGAGTATACACAAATTTTCAAAATTTCAAAATCCCTTTTTGAAATCAACTATATCCAAACTCCTTTGGTAAATTTCATTATCTTTTTGAATTTTAAAATCAAACCCAGTTCGCAACAATTTCAATTTGAAACAATTCGGTAGCAATTTCTCTTTGGAAACTCGAAAATGAACACCGATGATGTCGCGATCATCATCGGAATTATTTTCCAGCGACCAAAGAGAGTTTAGTGCTTTTATCACTTTAAATCATTTCAAATATTTTTTTATTTCCCAAATCTCACAAGATTTCAAATGCAACTCAAAATATTTCTGAAATAACATTTTTATTCCTCCAAAACTTTTGAAAACCATTTTCAACTCCAAAGGAATTTTAAGTCCTTTCTCAAGAATTCCAAATTTCCAATCCATCCAATTAAATTTAAACCTTTCTCTGGAATTCTATTTTAAATTACTATCTCATTTGGATATGGAGTTTATTCCAATTTATAAATTACATTTATAGTCTATATTTCAAATTCCATTTTGTTATATAAATTTATTCTTCAACTTAGGTTATAAGTTTCCAATTTCTACTCAATAATGAGACTAACTCATTATGGTCATTTTCTAACAACCAAGCATCTAAATATATAACTATAATAAATTTCAAACAATTATTTCTTTTATATACAAAATAATTTGGGCAAAATTATTTCATTCACCCTATTTAAAACAATATTGTGTCGAACTGTTCTATTCAAGTGTTTAGAAACCCCTTCGATACAGTTGTCCAGACTGTGCCGACGAAGGTTCATATGCCACTCAATAAATCAACCAACACAATATAAAACCATTTTATATTCACTAACAAATACGCGCTCATATCTATTAATACTCTCAAAATTCCCACCAGAGCCAAGGTTGTCGCCAGCCTAAGCTCTGATACCACTGTAACGACCCGACTTTCCAGACCCGGAAAATCGAACCATTTTAGTTAAAGAAGAAGAGGTAGAAGAAGAAGAAACAGAAAATCAACAACAGAATCTCACATCGCAGCGGAATAAAATATAATATATACAAAACAGATCTTTACTCAAACAGAAAAATATATCTGTTTATCAATATATTTACAGAATACATCATCAGAGTACATCAACATCCATAACATACAACTGAATACACAGCGGAAAAATAATAACAAGTACGTGAGTACGTATCGTCATCCAGCTCGTCTCCTGAGCTCCACAGCATCATATCCTAAACCTGTTTATCTCGGTCTGACCCGAGCATCATATAAAACAATACCCGAGTCAGTCTGGAATACCAGCGTGAGAAAATCACACTCAATTGATTTTTAAAGTTTCAAAAATCCTTTTGAAAATAAAAGCATCTCGTAAGACCACGCCACAAATAAACATGTCGGGTTTTTACCTTACGATAGCTAAAACACTTTTTATCAAAATCCTCTGATATTATAATAGTGTCTATTCACAAATACTTATTAAAATAGCTGAAATTGTTACATGATTAAATTCCAGCATACTAGCCACAACGTGGGTAATACAAACAAAACTCGTACAAGGCACGTAGGGAGAATGGATTTCCAACGAATGACTAGGCACTGGGGTATCACCTGTCACAGTACGTGGCCTAGATCACAGTACCGAGGAGTACGCCCGCTCCCCTGCAACACAAGGCCGGAATCATCCCTTACTGGATAATTCCAAATAAAATCACCCCACGGTTGTGATCAGCAACCGCAACACTAAGCCGAAATAAAAGGGACATCTAGACAGGGATGACTTTACTCTCAAGTGGGGGCTACCCACGAAGCCTTGCTGCATAACCCCTGATTTTCAGTCATTCACGGTTGATGAGGCTTGAGGCTAAACGATACCTTTTTCAGAACATATCCCTTAGAATGCCCATCGTCCACCTGACGATGTCTCGAAAGCATTCGTCCATACAAGTCCGTCCCGGGTTCGAACGGAACCGAAGGCACTATTCCTACTACATCCATTTTGGAAATATCCTCAGGATTAGTAGCGACTAGCCCTTGCACTTCACAGCTCCATCTTCGACTCTGAACACGTTACACGAAACGTACAAACCGGATCGAAGTGGTATTCGAGTCTCCAGACCTAGAATCCCGGTATACGGAAACTCGATCCCGGTCTCTTCGAAACGATCAGCGCATTTGGCCAATATTGATAGTCGGTTATTTAACTATCAATTAACATCCACAAGCAACCATCACACAATAAATAATTTCCCACACTATTTATTTGCCCAAATATCTTTCCAAGATATATTTCCAAATTTTCAAAGCTCATTTGAAAACAGTTTCCGCTTACGGAATACATTTCCAAATAATTATTTCCACTGAATCACCAAGTACAAAATACTTTTAATTTTAAAATAATTTAAAAACACTTTATTTAAATATACTTTATAACATTGAAATCAAACTACTTTAATACTTTATTAAAATATATATTTTAAAATAAACCACTTTATAATATAAACTAAATTTCTCCTTTTAAAACATAATAGCAAATCACTTTTATATAATTACTACAATAATGGATTTTTGAAAATACTTAGGAAATTAACATTTAGAAATAATCAATTTTCTAAAACATGCCTTTTTAAACAAATTAGAACTTTTAACTTATATTTAAAATTGCTTTGGAAAACGTACTTGGCAATCCAAAGAAATACTCTTCTCTTCACATCCTTTTAAAAATAAATCAACACTTATTTTTAAACCAATTCATATCCCTTTATAAATTCCCTCCTTGAATTTATATTTCAAATATCCACTGATATTCCATTTCACTTTATAAACCCAGTTTATATCTTCAAAATCTCATTTCTCTTTAAAGTTTCAAATCCCAAAGTATTTAAATCAATTTACAATTGATTCTCCAATTTATTTTACTTTGAAATAAATTCCCTTACTTAATCCATTTATTTCCAAATTCATTAACTTCCAGATTTTATTTCTCATTATGATTTAAAATCTTTAAACTGAAACACAAGTTTCAGATTTTACCAAATTCCTTCTTTCTTTTAATTACATTTAAACATTGAATTAAAATAAATTATTTATTCCTTTAATTAATATCACATAAATTTTCTTTAAATTAAATATTTCTCTATTTATTCAAAATTCCTCTTTTCCATATTTATTAGAATTTTGGGAATCACTTTTATTCTTAATCAGATTCATTCTCAAATTTATTCCAAACTCTTTATAATTATTTTACTTAAGAATTTACTCTTTTATTTCTTTTCAAAAATTCCATTCTAGAGATTTTGATAATTCAACACATCCAAATCGGTCCAACCAAACCATAACATCCAATTATCCATATAATTCATCACAGGATATCAAAAATCATATCACAGAATATTTAACAAAATTAAATATTTTGAGGAATCCAGTTGGATCCCTCCAACCTGTTTCCCTGCATCCACAGATGTTAGCACAATACCAATTCCACTTCAAGGTGGAATATCGCGGTATATGGGTTTTATAAAATATCATCCGCTATTATGCGGCGCATAGGGTCTCATCCGCTATACAATGCGGGAATATCAACAATTCCAATATATACATATGCCAATATATATATATAGGTATATACTACTATATATATCACATCAAATCAAATCAACCATCCAATAAATTATTTAAATTTAACCATTTAAATTTAAATTTAACTGAGTGAGATTAACTCACCTTTGATTTTTGTTTGCAATCCATTCCAAACAGCTTGTTTCCTTGATTTTAAACCTTGTATAACAATTCACGATTTATTATTATTTGAATTAATCAAAAATTAATTTCTGTCTAGTTATCTAATTCTAAACTAATAATTTCCTATAAAAATCCTTTAGTAACTAAGATAATCAAATAAATTAATCACCTTAAATAATAATAATAATTATTATTATTTACATATCCTAGTAAACTGTATTTTATTTTTCTTCGTTTTCAAACTGCATATATAAATAATCTATATAGGTTTAAAAATCCAATCTTTTTTTTCTTTTCTTTTCCTTCGAAACCCATACACTAATAAAATTAAATTATATAGATTTAAAATCTAATTTTATATAGACTCTTCAATATTTAAAATCCCAGTATATGTTTTCCAAATCTTATCCGTATACATATATCTCTGTTTATTTATATACATTTAAAATAAAATATGTATGTGTATTTATAAACATATATATTAAATTGAATTAATAAAAACGATACCTCACTGCTACATCTAAACCTCGCCGAGCCTGACCCCCTGGCGACTTCCTGCTCGAACTCGAGATCGAAACAAGCTCTAGAGAAAAAAAATGCGAGCTTCCTCACCAACTCGAGCACTGGCTTCCATCCATCGTGCTCACACTCACCACTTCTGCCGCCTGACACCCTCGACACCCCTACAACCTCGCGGCCCAACGTCCAAATCACGACACCACATCAAGACTCCACTGCCTCATGCGCTTCCCCTCGCGTGCGCGCGAGCCTGACTTCAGCAACAACCCAAGCCCTACATCAAGTCACGATCTCCATGCCGCCTCCTCCCAGTCATCGAACGCGGCTTCGAAATGGTTGCCGAGCCCACCCAGTTCGGCCACGCCTGACACACGATGCCTTCTCCCCTTAATTTGACAGTCGAGAATCGAAATCGGTTTCGATCTTTTCGAAATCGAGTCGTCCCTGATTATGAGGCCATACGCTCGTTTTCAGACATGGAGGAGGTACGATCGATTGTTAGTTTGTGAAATGAAGATGAGTGTAAGAGATTGATTTCCTTTATCTTTCTTGTAGGAACGAATTCGACTTCGTTCTGTAATTTTTTTTTTTTTTTTTTTGATTTGTTCGAATCCCTGAATCAAAAGGAAGTGAGATGAATTTTTAAAGGAACAGGCATATACGGGGTAAGCTCGAGAAGGGTAGGTCTGCTTGTTATCAGTATTAGGGTGGCTGATGGATTTGAAATTATATATTTTTATATCCAAAAATATCTCGTGGTCCATAATTCTAAACCCGAACCCTAATGTAAATGCAACGACCGGCGTCCCTAGCGTTATATCGTTATTCTGAACACACTGGAACAGGTTCCGAGGTTTAGTTCGACCATATGGGGAAGATAGCTTTTTGAATTCAGTTATTTAATATTAGATTCCGATATTAATTTCAGCACGTTTATATATCATACGCTCACACAACAGCTCCAATCGCTACGAAAATTGAAACCCGATAATAATACAATATTACGGATCCAATGAGACTAGTTTCGTCGAATTCCGAGACTGTGCCCCGAAAGGCTATTTTTTAAATATCGATTCAAATGGTATAATTTCAAAACTGAACAAAACAGTTTGAAATTACATTCTGAAGTTTCTATTATCTTCAGTATTATCATTACGAATTTTACGAGCTTTCAAAATATTTTTAATTAGCTTAGAATGCCAGATTTACTATTTTATCCAACTTCAAATAAATTTAATTTAATTATTAAATTACTCAATAAACAGCGATATTTAAAATTTAAGTTTATAATTAACCTCTGAATATTTTAAATTAATTAAATATTCCAATTTCAAATGCTCAAAAATTCCGGGTCGTCACAGTTTATGTGCGGGAAGTCTTACGAGATACCTTTTCTTTCCAAATGGTTTTCAAAGTTAAACAAGTTTAACCTGTTACTCACACCAGACCCATGTCTGACCCAAGTTGTTTATTTCTGTTTTATAAACTCTTGGGTACTCAAATTTTTACGAGTAGCCAAGGGATTCAGGTTTAGCTTTGACGAATTGTGGAGGAGAAATGGAGCAGGAGGCTTCGGCGTTCGTAGATATAGTATTCCGCTGTGTTGATATCTGTGTTAGAGTCTTGTATTGTAATTGAGTTGTAATATCTAGACAGATGTTTATAACTGTCTAGTATGTGTTGTATAGGTGTGTAAACTCTGATAAGTGTTGTATAATATAGCTTATTTATGTTATTAATATAATTTATTCGTTCCGCTGTGAGATCGTTGTTGTTGTTTCTTTCTTTCTTCTCTTCTTTTCTATTTTCTACCTCTTTCTTTCTTATTGTCGATGTGTTCTTCTGTGGATAGAAGGGCGGGTCGTCACATATCCAATGATTGTTTTGCGTAGTAAGCATCTTTGACTATCATAAGGAGAAATCTCCTCCAATTCTGCGTTTGCATTGTGTGTGTGGCGGGAGGCCTTATGGTAGTTTCATTTTCCAAAAGCATTGCGAATTGACTTTAAATTCTCTGCTATTTGTGTTTTAAAGATAAACTGTTTTTGTTACTCACACCAGTCCCACGACTGACTCGGAGTTTATTGTTCATTTCCTAAACTCTCGGTGCTCATAATTTTCTACACGAGCAGTCTAGAGTTGGGTTTTTCAGATAGTCGGATTAGTAGATTTTCTGGAGCTAGTTCAGTCTTTGGATTAGACTGCACTTGCTTATCTTTGTGCCTCGTTATTGGGAGTTCGAGCTATATCTGGATTGGCATTTTGAAGATGGAGATTATCCGCTGCAGATGTTATCGTTTTCTTTTCCGCTGCTATTTCGTGTATCATATCTCTGATGTATATTGATATTCGTTGTATCAGATATTGTATCAGATATTGTATGTCAATATATTATTCTTTTATTCCGCTGTGTTATTTACTTAACTGTGTTATAAGCTCCGGCGACTCGGATTTGAACGGTCGAATCTACGGCATTCGAGTACGATGTAAAGTATGGATGTCGATTTTCGAATGCGAAAAATCCTATTCGTTACATTTGGTATCAGAGCTAAGGTTGAACTTTAGCTCAGGAGTATAACACGTTAAGTAGCTCATTAGAGATAGAGTGAAGTAAACTCTAGAATGAGTATATCCCTAAGATATCCGTCTGAAAGTCTCAGTAAATTCACTTACTATCCACTGATAGTGAGTATGAGTGCAAGAAGAGGACGAGATAGGGGACAAAGGAATACGACTATAAATGGTCAATACCCTACAACGGTGGAAACAATCTTTCTATCAATCTTCTTTGATTCATTTCCAAATTCTTTTGATTTCTTCGTACCAGCTCCAAAAGAAGTTTCGGTGTGATGATGGTTCTACGAATCGTTGTAGAAATTCTTACTTCGTATCTTCATTGGTTTCTATCAGTTTTTGATTTAAACCTTAATGAAAATAAATTGGAAATCTTAAATAAATTTGAAATTTTAAATTGAGTTAAAATCGATTAATAGAATATGAAGTAAAATTGAATTGTATCAATAAAATGATAGCGTTTGAAACCCAGTTTTGAAATTCTATTCTAATTTCTTTTGAATACCAAAGTCCGAAGAGGGACAAATTGGTGAGTATTCTGAGATATTTCGATTTGAATTCGGAATCCGTATCTCATGTTTGAGGAATTATACGAGATCGAATCTGTCTATCTGTGTTGTTTTCGTGCCTGCGAATTTCGAGGACGAAATTATTTTAAGGGGGGAAGTTTGTAATGACCCTAAATTTTTATTTAATTTAAATTAACAATTAAATAAATTTTTGAATAAAAATAGTAAAATAAATCGATAAAATGGAGCGAGTTTCCCCGGATTCAAGTATATTCTGTATGAATCAGTTCAATTTAAAATATTGTAAATATATTTGACTTGAATTTTAAATTTGTAAATAAATGATTTAATAATAAATAATAATAATAATAATGATTGATAATAATAATGGTTCGAGTTTATAAAATGATATAAACAAATGCACTTATAAAATAAAAGAGTTAGAGATTGAAATAGAAATGTATACACGATAAATTTTATAGTTTGTAAAATAGAGAATAAACACATTAACTAAGATTTTAACAACATAGAAATTCATCTATATTTTGAAAAGAATATATATGTACAAACTAAAGTGGATCAGTAAAACAAAATACAAACAAGACAAAAGATAAAATACTTAAGCTAATAAATATAAGACAATAAACATGAAGTAAAATAATTATAGAATCTCATTTAAAATAATAAGACAAAAACATAGAAACAAAACGATACATAAGTTAAGAATTTATAACAATAATTTTTATATAGCTTTATATCTATATACATGAAGTATAAAACAAACTAAATAGCAAGTATATAGGTAAGGGGTAACAAGGCCAAAATAAATAAAACTATAAGTATAAAAGCTATCTGGTAAGTAAGAAAATCTATTGACACTAAGTATGTAGCCTGTAAAGAAGTTTGGTATTGCAAGCAAAAAGGGATAAAATATATATAAAACAACATTTTATACATTCAAGTATAAAAAAATGAAGCTTGTAAAAGAAGCACATCAAGACATATCCTCTCAGCCGAAATGCAATGTATAAAATAAAGCAAAGGAAATGATATAAGTACATACGAATATGAGGCTGTAAGCAAAAATAGAAACATTTGTATAAGCTAATTAATGAAGCCATCAGCAACACTACTTATCAGCCTCCATTCCTCTGATATAAGTGTACAAAAGAAAATTTTAATAAATAACATCACCTGTACAACTCTTCCTCTATATCAGATTTCCTCTTCATTTTAGTTCGTTCAAAACATAACTAAGTAAAACCTGAGAATCAAAGCTTCAACCAGAAATGAAAATCTGGACAGCAAGCCAAACTGCAGAATTGAAAAAAAAAACTTAAAACAACTTGAACAACAAATTTTCTGGAATCAAAGCCTGGGAAAACAAGAATAAAAGCCAGATTCAAATGAAGCAGCTCTGTTCTTCTCTGCTCCAATCTCTGGTGAGCAACTTTCCACCCATGATCTACTTATATATCTTGATATTGTCGTAGATACTTGAATGCATTATGAAATGTTGTTAGTTGTTAAATATGTCTGTATGTTTAGACATGTATATGTAGATATGGTGAGCAAACTTCACCTACTGTGTTTTGAAATGCCTGTGAGTAAATAACATAACATATAAGCTTAAGTTAATTATAATCAGAAAATGACTTATGTTAATATGGATGCTTGGATACCTTCTTTGATTTAACTCTGTGTGTATATGTAATTGTATTTAACAGTGCTGAGTTATACATCTCCTTGTTTAGCTCACAAGTTAGGAATGACCAAAGAAATTCAATTTTATATTATCTAATCAGTATCAGGCGTTGATTTCAAAAGCAAATATTTGTGCTTAAGTATGAAGTATGACTTAAAAATAGTTTCAAGAAGTTTAAGCATATATGGTATGAAAAACTTAATTTTTACAGAGCAAACTACAATTTTTGATAATTTCGAATGACACGAAATATTTATTCGATTATTCACCCTGAATCCTTACATCAAAATATGATTTTTAGGCCTTGTTTGATGATTTTTAAGCGTGTGGTTCAAGAGCAGTTTGTCGACGAACGTGAAATGGTTTTTGGTCAAACTGCGGTGGTCGAAGGCACTAGGGAGGCCGGAGTTTCTCGAGGGGGTGGAGAAGCTTACGGGGTGTCGAAGAAAAATGATCGGAGGTGTCCTCATTGATGGCGGTGGCGATGGCGATCGTTTAAATATTTTTAACCTAGTTTTCAGCAATGGTGGAAAATGATCACCGCGGCATAAATGTTTACTCGAGTGTTTTGATACTTCTGGTGGTAGGAGTTTGGGTGATGTCGATGTCGAGGCCGGAGGTGGAAGTTCGCAGATGGTCGGAGTGGCAAGAGGTTGCTGTTGACAGATTTTGAAGGGTGAACGAGCTCATGTTCCAGGTTGAAGAGGAGAACTCGAATTTGATTAGAGATGTGGTGATGGGTTCTGGTGATCGCGAGGTCATCTAGGGATAGTCGGCGATGGGTTGCGACGTTGGTGAGTGGCCGGAGGTGGCTGGAAGCACGGTGCACGTGCACATGCATATTGGAAGGACTGTCGTCTTTATTTGGGTGGTGCAGTTTGGACTCGTGAAGAACTCGAGTTATTCGAGTGTTTTACTCGAAGTAGTTTGTTGGCGTGAGTTGTTTTTAGTATGCTACAGGTTTTTATAAAGCCTGTCAATGTTTCGGGGGGGTTCGTCTTCTCGGGAAGGACTCGAGTTACTCGAGTACTCGACTCGAAGTGGGAGGAAGTAGGACTCGGAGCAACCTGGGTTGGTTCGAGACAGTGGAGCATTTCAGGTTTTAGTAAACCTGGTTGTTTCAGGTTTAACTTAGTTCAATTTTTGAAATGGGATGAAAAGTCTTTTGAAATCTAAGTTCAAATTTGAACCAGAATTTAAACTGCGTTTGAATTTAAAGTTTAAAGTAAAATGAAACTTTTGAAATCTTAAAATGAAATTTGGATTTTAATCAAGATTTAAATCAAAGTTTAAATCCAAGTTTAAATCAAATGTTAAATATGAATCCAAGTTTTCTTGAATTCAAATCTAAGATTCAAATCAGTTTTTAAATCTAAATGTTTTAAATTAAGTAGCTAGTTTAAAAGCTTTTTCTTATATAAGTAATAGATGTTATTTACATTTATTTTTAAGGATTTTTGATTGAACTTTAAATTGGATCAATGTTTAAAAGAATGATCATTTTGAATCTTAAATTCAAAATGTAATTTAAATTCAAAGGTGTAATATTTAAAATACAGTTAAAAGTTAATGAAATCATTAATAAAGAGATTTATTATCTTAGAGATAATTAAGGAAATAAAATGATTTAAATTAATAAGGTAATTAAAGAATGATTTATTTAATTTATAAATAAATAATTTTGATTAATTTATAATTAGAAATGATTAATAATGAATTAAGCTAAGATAATTTCTCAAGAAAGCAATGTTATTAGTTAATGAGGATAATTAACTAGAAATTATTAAGTAATTAAATTAATGTGATTAACTTTGATAATTAATTAGATTTATTTATTAAGATAATTAATTGTAAACGGTTAATTACTTAATGAAAGTAATTAAGGAATTAATTGATAATTAAAGGTTAATTGATTTATTGTTAAAGGTTAATTAATTAAAATGGGATGAATTAACCAAGATTTGTAGTTTATTCATAAGTAATTAATCCGGTATAAATTAACTATAATCAGATATTAGTTGATCTTACTTATGGATGTTTGGATTCTATTGAATGTGAATTATTTGATATTCCTGATTTGTGATGTTTTGTGATACATCCTGATTTATGTTGTGACTGTAGTTTACTTATTTGTGATATATATCTATGATATGTGAATGAACGATAAGCATGATAGTTAATACCGCTTATCAACTATATCCTGTATTTTGATCTGTGATGATTCATTGTGTTGCACTGCTGTGTAAAACCACTGGACTACACCTTTACACACACAAATATGGATTTCACGTGGAAATCGGTTAAGTTACAGATAATTTAAATTTGATGTTTTTGAAATCGGAAATTTGGGTTTAAAGTAAAAAGCTTTTGAAAATGTAATTTCAAAGATAAAAGTTATTTTGAATAACTTAATCGAGTGTTAAAAGTTAAATAATTTGATTTAAACTTGAATCCAAGATTTGAAATTGAATTTTATGATTTGAAATTAGGGATTAAAAGATGTTATACCTGTTATATAAGGGTTAACCTATTTTAAAAATATTGATTTTGGAATGTGAATATAATTCAAGAGTTTTAACTCGTGTAAATAAAATTGGATTTTTCTGAAAACTAAAACTATTTGTTTCAAATAATAATAGCTTTCATATAAGAAGTGAACTTCCAATTTGTATTGAAAGGTTTCAAATTTAAAATGAAATTAAAATTATTTTGAAAGCTATAAGTTAAATCTTTGATTTAAAGATTTAACGAGTCAAATTGAAATGGAAATTGATTTGGGAAAATCTGTGAATGAATCTTTGTGAAACTGGGTGAACGTTATGAATTAAATCTTTTGTTTAAAAGATTAAAATGGTAATTTGTTAAACCATTTGAAAAGAAAGTTTGGGTTTAAATTGTGACTTAATTGAAATCCCAATATCCATATATTTTTAAATATTGCGCTCACTATTCGGGTTTGCCGGGAAAGGACCTTTGGGTCGTATAACTCATTCCGAATATGTGATACGTCGTATATGGATCGCATTTGAAGACCGGTGGTGAAGACCGAATATTTGCGAAAACGAAAGGACAACTCGTCGAATGTCTCTACATCGAATGGCCCCGATATAGAGATTTTATCACCCTTTGTGATGGGAAGTCTGGACGGGATTGTGAATACCCGGAATTGCAAGGGCTTCGTAAGAAGTGCCTTCGGTTCTGTTCGAACCCGGAACAGACTTGTATGGATTGTATGTCTGACATTACACTTTAAGATATAAAGCTGATTTCTTTCAAATACATTTCTGTTGGTGGCGGAGAATTTATTCTCTTAGATTAACACCCTTCTCTGAGACGTATGAGTTCAGAGGTTATGTAGTTGAAATTTATCAGCGATATATCCCAATTTGGTAATGTGGTATGCTGAGTGTTGCTGTGTGATGATAAGTGTTTGATCATTTGTGATATGATCATTTGTTTGATCATTTATCTTTGTGATCATTGGTTGATCATCCGTTGACCCAAAGCGTGGCTTTTTGAAAAAGCGTAGCTTTGTGGACGAGACTTCGTCGAGCCTCACAACTCGGTAATGGTCGAAACAGGAATGTTGCGGCAAGGTTTCAGGGGTAGCTCCCCTAGGGTATGACCATTCCTTCTGGAAAAGGGTAGTATCATGGTATGGAGCCCAGATACTTACTCATATGGATACACCTTATTTATTATGTGTGATGTTGGATACCGAGCTCGGATAAAGGTCCCAAAGGACCGGGGGTGGCATATCTCAGGTTTTGTATATTCCCCGGGAAGGGGGGTAGCCGGCCTTGTTTGGCAGAGAACGGTTTGGTTCTCGGAGCGTCCCGCTAGAGGCGTTTCCTTCGTGGGATAGGAAGTTCCTTAGCCTGACCATTTGTTGGAAATCCATCTTCCAAATACGAGCCTTGTACGGTTTTAGTTGTAGAACCTGCCATCTAATATGGTAGCTATAGTAGGCATACTATAATGGTACGTATGCTGGCTAAGATTTATATTGTACTTTCGAAATGTTTTTCTGCACTATGCACTAGTAATAATATCCAATGATTGTTTTGCGTACTAAGCATCTTTGACTATCATAAGGAGAAATCTCCTCCAATTCTGCGTTTGCATTGTGTGTGTGGCGGGAGGCCTTATGGTAGTTTCATTTTCCAAAAGCATTGCGAATTGACTTTAAATTCTCTGCTATTTGTGTTTTAAAGATAAACTGTTTTTGTTGCTCACACCAGTCCCACGACTGACTCGGAGTTTATTGTTCATTTCCTAAACTCTGGGTGCTCATAATTTTCTACACGAGCAGTCTAAAGTTGGGTTTTTCAGATAGTCGGATTAGTAGATTTTCTGGAGCTAGTTCAGTCTTTGGATCGGACTGCACTTGCTTATCTTTGTGCATCGTCATTGGGAGTTCGAGCTATATCTGGATTGGCGTTTTGAAGATGGAGATTATCCGCTGCAGATGTTATCGTTTTCTTTTCCGCTGCTATTTCGTGTATCATATCTCTGATGTATATTGATATTCGTTGTATCAGATATTGTATCAGATATTGTATGTCAATATATTATCCTTTTATTCCGCTGTGTTATTTACTTAACTGTGTTATAAGCTCCGGCGACTCGGATTTGAACGGTCGAATCTACGACATTCGAGTACGATGTAAAGTATGGATGTCGATTTTCGAATGCGAAAAATCCTATTCGTTACAATAAGTGTTAATTCATTAAAGCTAATTAAATAAATTGAATGGAAGTCAATTTAATTTAAGGTGGTAAACCAAAATTGAAAGTAAAGTAAACTGAATAATTTGGTTATGTTGGTTATGATTTGATTGTTATATGGTTGTTAATTGATTGGATGAAATTCATTAAGTGTTAATGAAGTTAAATTGAATTTGCAAAATTGGAAGCTAATGAAATTGAATTCAAATTGATAATATGTAAATTTGAATAGAAATTGAATTTGATTTAATTTGGAAGTGAACTAATGTGAATGTAAATTAGTGAATGTAAACCAATTGAATTGAAAATGGATGTTAGTAAAATCCAACATTAATGAATCAAATGTGAGTAAGTTGAAAACCAATTCATTGAATATTAATGAGAAGTGAGTTTATTGGATGATGGTTGCATTTGTTGTTTGTTGCATTTGCTATATTGACACATATGTAGTGTTATGTTGCTATATGATGTATATTGATATTATTTTCTATATACATGTTCTCATTTGTTTGATTGAGTGTTTAGTAGGTGCGGATGGCGTTTGCTTCGCATTTGGAGCTCGCTTTCGCGCTATATTAGCCGTATACGCTCGCTAATAATATAAATAAGGTACATATCTCGGATTAAATATCGTACTTTTACACTTTTTTACCTACGGGATGCCTCATCACTTGATGAGATGTATATTTGTGATATATATACACTGTCATTTTTTTTTCGGATCGAGCCGCACAAAGGAGGCTGTGGTGAAATTTTTCGAAAATTTAAGGCGTTAGAATATTTTTGAGAAAATTGGAAAATTTGAAAATTTTGGAAACTTAGTAAAGATGTTGTAAGAAGTTTAACTATGAATTTTGGAAAAGTTAAACACTTAAGTAGATTTGTAAAATCTAATTTGAACGGTTTGTCTGAAAGGTTAACGGATTTTGTATCTTCTTCTTACTTGGTAATTTCGAGGACGAAATTCTTTTAAGGGGGGAAGTTTGTAACGACCCAGAATTTATATTAATTAAAATTTGAATATTTAATTAATTTTTAAATATTAATAAGTGAAATTAATGAGTCGAATAATTTATTTATCGAATATTGGATTTAATTTGATAATTAAATCAATAATTAAATAGTGAAATTCCAGAAATAATTGAAATCTGGATTTAAAGTGAATGAAAATGATTTATAAAGTTATATTAAATCATATTGGAGTTATAGAGATGTTACAGAACTTTTAAAATTGAATTTTAAGTTAATCTGTGAAAATTTAATATTTTAATATTTAATCGACTAGTGAAATTAGCCATTTTTCGAACAGTCTCAGAATTGGATGAAACTAGTTACATTGGATCCGTAATAGTTTGTTATTATCGGATTTCAATTTTCGTAACAATCGGAGTTGTCGTTTGACCGTGGCAGCTCCAAACGCATCGAAATTGTTTTAATATTAATTTGACGAGTTAAAAATAGTCATTTTTCAAACAGTGTCGGATTTCAACGAAACCAGTTTCATCAGATCCGTAATGTTAAATTATTGTATGATTTCAAATTTTGTGTCAATTGGATTTATCATTTGTCCGGGGCGAGCCAAAACGCATCGAAATCGATTTAAATCGGTTTAATTTAAATTTGATCGTTTAATTCCGTAACTCGCACAGACGATCGAATTAGCCTCCGAAACATGTTCCATTGTGTTTGGAACGCGGGGTAAACCTTAGAAACACCAGTCACCGTGCGTAAATCGGAGTTCGGAAAATTTCGATGAATGGTAAATTGGGCAATTTTCTATATAAGCACCTCAATATCTTCATTTTGCAAAAGAAAAAGGCTAGGGTTTCAATTCTCTTCAGCCGCCGCCTATGATATATTCAATGGCTGAAAAACAATCATCTACTTCCTCCATTTTCTTCAAATCCACTAATCAATTCACGAAACCTTCTAAATGAAAATTGTAGAGCACGTTGAGATGTTTGATATCAACGGTGATGATCGGAAAATACGCTACAGATGGGTGGCAATTGCAGCTGGAAGGTTGCGCGTTTGGAGGGCAAAATCTCGGCCTAGAGGCGACCGAGTGGAGCACGATTCTCGCCGATAGTGGCTCTGGCGATGGGCGTTCTAGTGGTGGTCCTTGATCACGTTCAAGAAGAGTTTGGTGGTTGCGGCATTCACATTGGAAACGAGAACGATGGGTTCGGTTGCATTTTCTTCAACCTGGGAAGAAATAGAAAATAGGCGGCCTAGATCTGGGTTTCAATTTTTGAACGGCAGAGATTAAAGGTTGTAAATATTAAAAAGAATTTGTAATTATTAATTTAAAATTTAAATCCGTTAATGTTTAAAATGCTATAACTCTTTCATTCGAGGTCGGAAAATTACGAAACGAATTGCGTTGGCTTCGTTTTGACGAGCACTACGCAATGCAACTGGTTTGGAGTCAATTGGAGTCAGTGAAAATTTCGGGTAAAATTAAACGCCCGTTTAATTTTATTCGAAATAAAACGCTGGAACAGAATTGAAATCACGGTGAGAATTTCTCACTCAATCGAACAGATTCGATTTATATTTTAAATAGTTAGATTTAAAATTGTTGATTGTATGCCTGGATGATAATTTTAACTGTTATTGACTGAAATAGACATTATACGCCGTTATTAAGCGGGGGTTAATTATTAAGAACATATACCGCGAATATTTTACCTTTGTGTTGAATTGGTATTATATATATATAGCAATATATACATATTGGCATATGTATATATTGGATTGATTGATTTCCCACATTGTATAGCGGATGAGACCCTATTGCGCCGCATAATAGCGGGTAATATTTATTAAACCCATATACCGCGATAATTCCGTACTGGAACGGAATTGGTATTGTGCTAACATCTTTGGATGCAGGGGGACAGGTTGGAGGGATCCAACTGGATCCCTCAACTGTATTGATTTATTTACGTATATTGTGATATATTCTGTTATCGTATGCTGATATGTGATGTTTTGTTGTCATGATTGACAAATTGATGCCGTTGCATCATCGGATCCATTTTGAAGTTTTAAAAATATTAAAGCAACATTTTTTGATTTTTAAGGGATTTTAAAAGTGATTTTTTGAAAGTATACATTTTATTTAATTTTTGAATTGTTTTATTTTAAATAAATAAATGTTAAAATTTTTATGTTATTAAAAATTGTGATTTTTGTGAAATATAACCGAAAGGTGAATTTTGAAAAAAAAAGTTGATTTATTTATTAAATAGTTTAAATAGAGGTTTTGAATTTATTATAAAAGCTCTATATATAAGATTTATAAAATTTGATTTTTATAAATCAAAGTGATGAGATTATAAAGGAGTTTTAAAGACGTTTTATCACGATGTTATAAATGGATTTATAAAAGGATAGAATCTAGATTTGTGAAGTTATAAAATAAATAGATTTTGTAAAATAAAAGTTTATAAGTAATTGACTTATAAATTAGATTTTTGATATGAAATCGAGTTATGAATAAAATTTGTTAATTCAGGGATTTTTTATAAATCAAAGTTTATAAATAGGGAAAGAATTTATAGACATTGTTTATAAATTCGAAATCAATGGAATTTGATAAATTGAATATAGAAAATTATTAAAGGAAGTATATTCGCAATTTTGGATAGCGAATTATTATTGAAATAAATTGTGTAGAAATTGTTAAAATTGGGATAGTAATTATATTCACGATTTTGGACAGTGAATATATATTATTGAATAAAATCAATATATTTTGAGAAAAGGAATATTGTTAAATGAAGTAATTGTTTTAAAAGATGTTTTAAAACGTGTTAAGTATCGAAAACATAGATTTCAACATTTATTGTTGAAATAGACGTTTCGAGAAAATAAGGAAATGATGGACTATAACACTGTTGTTATAGTAAATGGTTTCCGAAAGGAAATATTTTGTGTAGTATTGGGATTTATATATCTATCTAAATTCCGAATCCCTATACTAGTGATTTTGAGTCGTCATAACGATGTTTTACGTAACATTCGTTTTGACTCAAATAAAATTTGTGAAAAAGAATGATTTCCTTAAAGAATGAAAAATATACTTAATTTTGATTTAAGTATATCGAATATTTTCAAAGTGTTGAAAATAAATGATTTGTGAATTACTTATTATTAAATAAGTATGGTAATGTTTTTCCAATGTGAAATGAAACGTTTTTGAGAATTTATCTTTTAAAGATAAATTGAAAGTGAATAATTGAAATTTCTTTTCAAATGATTAAGTGTGGAAAATTATATATCTTGTAAAGATATTTTTGGAAATTAAATAATTTGGAAAATTATTTGGAATCTGATGATGTTGTGCATCTCTATTGATAGTTAAATAACCGACTATCAATAATTACCTTGAATAGGTATTTGTTCTGATTTGCTTGAATTTGAATGCCACACTTATTTTTGAATAAGCACTCACTATTCGGGTTAGCCGGGAAAGGACCATGGGGTCGTATAACCCATTCCGAATATGTGATACGTTGTAATGAATTGCATTTGATGACCGGTGTTGAAGACCGGATATTTTTGAAAACGGAAGGATTACCGTCGAGTTACTCTACATCGGCTGATCTCCAATTTAGAGGTTTTATCACCCTTAGTGATGGGAAGTCCAGACGTGATTGAAAATTATCCGGAATTACAAGGGCTTCGTGAGAAGTGCCTTCGGTTCTGTTCGATCCCGGAACAGACTTGTATGGATTGTGTGTCTGACATTACAGATTGAGATATAAAGCTGATTTCTTTCAAATACATATCTGTTGGTGGCGGAGAATTTATTCTCTTAGCTTAACACCCTTCTCTGAGACGTACGAGCTCAGAGGTTATGTAGTTGAAATTAATCAGCAATATATTCCCAATTTGGTAATGTGACATGCTGAGTGTTGCTGTGTGATGATAAGTGTTTGATCATTTATCTTTGTGATCATAGGTTGATCATTTGTTGACCCAAGGCATGGCTTTGTGAACAAAGCGTAGCTTTGTGGAAGAGACTTCGTCGGACCTCACACCCCGGAAATGGTCAAAACAGGAAGGATGCAGCAAGGTTCTAGGGAGTAGCGCCCCTTAGTGTATGTCATTCCTTCTGGATAAAGGTGGTATCATGGTATGGAGCCCAGATATTTAACCTATGTGGTTACTGCATTATTATTCTTATGTGGTTGTTGCGAATCGAGGATCCTCGGGAAGATCGGTGACGATCGGGGGATGGCATACGCGTGTCAGTAGTTACCTATTTTTGCAGAGGTAACCCGGCCTTGTGTTGGCAGAGATCTAACCGTAATGTTAGGTTATTTCTCGTGACGTCTTTCCAGAGGCGTTTCCATGTGGCAATGGGAAGTTCCTTGGCCTGACCATTTGTTGGAAATCCAAAGAAACAATACATGACTTGTACGGTTTTAGTTGTATTACCTGCTATGGAATGTGGCGGTAACCTGCTATTGAACATAGTAGCTATAGTAGGCATAAGTGCGGAATGCCTATGCTGGCTAAGATTTATATTATACTTTCGAAATGTTTTCTACACTATGCACTAGTAATAATATCAAATCAAATTATTTGTTCTTGCGTATCAAGCATCTTTGACTATCATAAGGAGAAATCTCCTCCGATTCTGCGTTTCAATTGTGTGTGTTTGCGAGAGGCCTTATGGTAGTCTCATTTTCCAAAAAGCATTGCGAAATTGACTTTAAAATTTCCTATTGTCTGTTTTAAAGATAAACTGTTTTAAATTCTCACACTAGTCACCATGAATGACCTGGAGTTTATTGTTTCCTTCCTAAACTCTGGGTGCCCACCATTTTCTACACGGGCAGTCTAGAGTTAGGTTATCAGGTCATTCTGGATTCAGGATGCTGTGGAGCTTAGTGGCGAGCTGGATGACGAGACGTACCACTTGTATATGATATTATTTATTCCGCTGTGTATTCTGTATGAGGACAAGTTTATATAACTGTCCAGTGTTGTATTGTTGTTGTAAACTCTGATGTTGATGTAATGTATAAAATGATATAGTTCTTTTGATTAAAGATTATTCATTTATTTATTATATGTTGTTCCGCTGCGAATGTGAGATTCTGATATTGTTTCTGTTTCTGTTGTTCTGTTGTTCTTCTCTTCTTTCTTTTCTTCTATCTTTTTCCTCTTCTACCTTTTTCTTCTTTCTTAAACCCATAACATTTCGGGTTTTCGGCATTCGATGGCTCGGTAGTCAATAAAGTGAGTATCGATGTCGAATTTTCGAAAGTCGAAAATTTCCGGGACGTTACAGATTCAAATTAACTCGAATTCCAAAATCCCATTTAAATCAAATATCAGTTCTTCCATTTCAATTCAAATCTCAATAAACCATTTTATATCGATTTCAAATAAAGATATAAACAATAAATTAAACCATTTCAACTTCAATAGATTTCAAAGCTTTAAATATTCAACATTTACAAAACTAAATTCGACAATTTGATTTATCTCAAATTTAATTTTACAATTATTTAATATTGAAATATTCACTTAGTAAATTCAATATCATTTAAATAAAAATTCAATTACAAATTTAAATAAACTAAATATCCCATTTCAATTTATGTAAATTTGAAAATATTCATTTAAATCACTTTTAATCAAAATCAAGTTAAAAAATAATATCTTTTAAAAATCTCAAATTCAATAAGTTTCAAATTGATTTTATTTAAGTATAATCTTTAATTAAATACAATTTCAAATCAATTTCAAATTTATCTTTCCAACCTTAATTTATAAAATTATTATAAAATCTATCCCTTAAAATAAAATTTTTAAATAAGTATGTAAAACATATTATATACTAATTAAATCAAACTTTATTAAATTAAATCTTATTATTAAATTTATTTTATATTAACTTAATTTATATATTTTAAAAATAGTAAAATTATAAGTAAAATCTTAAAAAAATTAATTTCAAAACTAACTTATAACTTTAAAATTTTCAAAAATATAATTTTAAAAATCTAAAATTTAAACCTTCATAAAAACAATATTTATATATAATATATAAAAATCAATATTTATTTAAAACCATATATTTCTTTTAAAAACCCTGGAAATCATTTTCAAAATATATATATACCAACGGTGTTTGTATATAATTTTCTATCCTATGGTCAAGTGATATGGATATTTATCATTTCAATCCGTAATTAAATATATACGGGTATATATCATTTCAACCCGCAATCCCAAATTCAATTCAATGAAAATCGCTTGGGTTTATCATTTCAACCCATAACGATTTTCTCCTATTCTACAAGATCGTTCGAGTATGTATCATTTCAACCCATAGGGAATTCTATACTAACAGGGAACTTGGAGTGTGAGAACATATATGATCATATAACATATAACATATAACAATAGCATATATCATCAATAATAGTTAAAATATAAATACATATCATGGTGTCAGATGTCATTGGTGAACAGTTACAGGTAATAGCACATATATAGCAAATTTAAATAACTAACAGCAGCATATTTCAATTGTCGTTTCAATTTAAATCAAATTTAATAAATATAAGAACGTTAATTGTGAGTGGTTGCTCACCTTTCGAGGCTAGAGATGAACGAGCATGAGAACCGTTACTAATCCAAGCACGAATTCCAAAGCAAAGCAAGATTGGCACGAATTCAATGGATAGAGGTGATAAATAGGAATTGACAAAATCAAATCAAAACTGGATCGATGAAGATAAATGGTATAAGTGAACTTATATATATGACTGTATATAACTATATATATAAAAAAATCATATTCTAAATTCAAACACACATATTTTTTTCTTTTAAATTTAAATATATATGTATTTTAAAATCATTGTTTAAATAAACCTAAAAAAATAAAACAAACATATCTATATAATATAATTTTAAATAAATACATATATATATACCTAATAAAAATGCAAAATACTTACATATACAAAGTATTTTCAATTGCAATTATCAAAATATATATATTCAATTACTAACATAACCCAAACAGATCATATGTATATATACTAACTATAAAAGAAATCTTTAACAAAACTTACATCAACTTTATACATATACTAACATCTATAAACCCGAAAAAAATTATTCTTATATATATATACACTTTCATACAGCATATATATTATAAAATCAACACTTCTATTAAACAATACAACTGGGCAAAGCTATGTATACTATTATATATATAACTAATATATAAACAGCAACCAAAAGAAAATGATACTGATATAAACAAATGTATAGACTAACATATAACTTAAAATATAACAAACAAAAGTATAATATTATATACGTATAAAATATATAAATATGCTAGATAGAATTATAATTTCAACAGATTCTCTGCCTATAAATATATATGCAACAGCAACATACAAATATATATATATATATATATATATATACTTTACTGTAAATAATTGAAACCTGATCATAATATGCATATAAATACTTTTAACACATATTTATATAAACTGTAAAGAAGAACAAATAAAACTATATATATACACTGTAAACTATAGATTATATATATATTTTCAAAATCATCCTTCTTACAATACATATATTAAAATCAAAGTATATATAACTAACATATAATAGAACTAATATAAACCTATACTTAACCATAAACATAGATTCATTATATATGTAAACTAGTATATAACCTATGTATATAAAATCAAAATGTCTTCATATATAGGAATAAATCAACATATTATATATATACAGTTATTACAAATTCATATTAAAGTACTAACATTAGTTTAAGTAAATACTCTAACATATTATAAACTACATATATATATGTATATGTATGTATTATATACTTACAAAACTTATATATACTTGAACCAAACTTCTATATAAGCTTACATACTGATTATATTTAAAAATTAAAATTATAAAATCAACATAAACTAAAATTTTGAACTCAAATATCATCTATAAATTTACAGATTATATATATAGTCTGACATAACATATACAGTTACTAATAGACCAATTGCATATATAAAACAACTTTATAAGATTTAAAATCAATATATAACAAAAAAATTATATTATCTATTATATAACTAGAGTAGACTGGGAAGTAGTGACGAGTACGGTTGCACAGTCTGGGCTTGATGGGGTAGGGCGCTCGGCTAGTTGGTGATGCAGAGATGGTTGCGAAGCTCGGTTGTACAGGGAATGAATGATCAAAGGGTATTTGGTGGAGGCTGATCTGAGATAGGAAGAGGGTGGCTACTCTGGGCTGTTGCAGTAGTCGAACTTGGTCAGGGGAAGAAGCTCAGGTGGTGGCGAGATCCATGGCGGAGCGGGTGATGGGAAAGAGAGGTAGATCGGCAAGTAGGATGAAGGATTGGTGAGTGAACAGGGGGTAGCGGCAGTTGTGGGATGGAGCAGGCGAGATATTGAAGTCCGGAAAATGTGGAGATGCAAAAATGAAGGACATGACTTGAAATAGGCAGCAGGCAAATTTTTTTTCTGTTATATTTTTTCTAACAATAGAGATAGAACGAAAAGAAAAAATATATAAAATGGTTGGGGAATACGAAATGAACAAACAGAAACGAACTGCAAAATGAAAAGTGAGACAACGAAAAGTAAATAGTTGAATTCACGAGAAAAATTATAGCAAGTGGCTATTTGAATGGTGGAATATTGAAAGGTCACAAGAACCAAAAGGCATAAAACCGGTACCGATACGGTTAATGTTTCGCGGATTCCGCTGCGTACCGGACTTCAAAACACAAAATTGAATATACCACAGAGATCAGCATGATGGGACGATCAAAAGGGTATACTGATATCAGTGATATGACCAACCTATCAAAAGTCGATAATCGGTACCGAAAATGCTGCTAAAATGCAGAAAATAAGATAAATGGAGCAATAGCTGTCCAAATTTGGTGAAACGAAATATGACGTCTCACTCAGAAGATGATTTACAAATTTATTATATAAAAATATTCAAGTTTGGAAATATTTTATTATCACCAAATATTAACTGATTTAAATTAATTAAAATTACACAATAAATAAACTTCCATATTATCAGATGAAAATTTACCATTTGCTATGTTTAAATAGACGTATTCCAAATATCAAATTTTTTATTTCAAATTTAATTATTTCAAATTTCACAAAAATTCAATAAAATAAGTTGTTAAAAACCAGTAAAATTGACGGGTCGTTACGAAATATCAGGAAACAAATCCAAATATGATTGAGCATAAATAATAGTAAATCAGACTTAAAAGAATGGAAATAAATCGACTAAAATCCAAACTGGATAGAATGGATAGAATAAGGAAAACAGTCCAGTTTGGTAGAATGGACTAAATAAAGTAAAAGTCCAAACTCGATAGAATGGGCTAAATAAAGTAACAGTCCAAACCTTATAGAATGGACTAAAAAACACTTAAATGCCATGATGAGGAGTTGGCTCTACTTGTGGCAATTTAAATCTAAAACAGATTCAGGATTTTTGAATCAAATAAGGAAAGGAACATTTTCAACAAATGACTAGGAGGGTGCGCCCCCTTATCGAAAGTATACCTCTAGAAATGTACTTAAGAACTCTGATGGCTCTCGAAAACCTCAAAGCCGAACCCCGCCAACTGTTACCGAGAATCCGAATACTTCACATCTCAATGCGCAACACTAAACCCAATCTAGAGTGAATGTGAAAATACCCTAATGAGAGCAACCCTACATAGCAAGGCCCTCACTCGCTCTTTGGGTTTAGTCATTTCCGATAAAGGATAAGAAAGAAAAATGAGCAACTCATCATCTTAGAGTGACGAAAATAAAGTGGCTGAAGTAACCAATAGCTGAGATACTAACTATCGAGGACATAAAACGATCGTATATGGAAATTAAGTCGTGTATACTTATCACCACTCATTGAATTCAAACTTGTACTATTTTTAGGTTAACAATAATACCAAGCAAGTCAAGGTAGTAGTACCTCAAAGTCATGTCACATGATTATTCTTAACTTTCAAAATAGCGACACATCTACTTCTTCGATGTTTAGTACTAATTATACAAATAAATCATTTTCATATAAGTGATTCAATTTACAGAAATAATTCATTTCCATACACAAATCGACCTTTTTGTTTTTTTAAAATGAACTAAACTTTTTGTCTTGATTCCCATATTGGAAAAACACTTTTTGAATTTGTTCCAAATTATTAAAACGTTAACAGAATAATTTTTCCTAAGTGTGTGACCCCGAAGGCCTAAACCAACATCAGACCGAACACCCAAAAGGTTATCCAACTTAATATCCCAATAATCGAGTTCCAATTCCTTTTCATAACTTTAAAACAATATCAACTAATTCGAAAGATAATTAATCGCATTTAAAATCTCTTTTAAATAAACAAATCGATATCTATAATAAAGTAGATTATTATTTCAAAACACTTTTATAACATTGGTAAATCAACTTTAAATCCGTTGATTAAAGCAATCTTATTAATTAATTTCCTTTAATCACTTTTATGAAATTGATTAATTAACTTTAAATATCTTTAATTACAAAGATTAATTAAATGAATAAGTCATCTCAAACATCATTTGTTAAAATGATAAGTAAATTTTAAATCCCATTAATTAAAAAATTAATTAAGTTCAAATAATCATAAAATTAATTTAATTAACCAAATTCAAGCTTCATTAGTTAAAACGAGTAATTAAAATATCATTTTGTTAAAATGATTTATTCAATTGTAAAACATCATCAATTAAAATAAATTAACTAAATTCCCAATATTATTAGTTAAAATAATCAATTAAATTTAAAAACAATTGTTAATTAAAATGATTAATTAAATTCAAATATCATTATTTAAATGACTAATTACTTTTAGATGTCAATAATTTACAATGATTATTAATTTCAATTATCATTAATTGAAATAATTAATTTAATCCCATCATCACTAACTAAAACAATTAACTTAGTTAAATAAATAAATTAGACTCCATCATCCATAATTAAAAGAATTAATTAAACTTAAATAATCATTAGTTAAAATGATTAGTTAATTATGAAACATCATAAGCAAAAATGATTAATTAAATCTAAGGTTAAACCAATTTTTTTATCATCATTTATTAAATTGATTAATTACTCTCAAATTCATTAATTTAAAATATTAATTAATTTAAATTATCATTAAACAAAATGATTAATAAAATTTCAATATTCTTTTTAGCGGCAATACAAGCTCAAGTTCATATGATAGGGTCTTGGGGATGAAATTCAATAAACGACGGTATAATGAAAACCGCTATAACGACATTTAAACTATAAAATGGAATATTATAAATTAATTTCAATAAACCATCAATAACAGCATATGGATGTAAATAAATAATTTATAGGCAACAAAACCCATTTGGGTCTCTCTACAGATTTTTCCTACAAAACAAATGTAACAACCCGGGATTTTGGTCGTTTAGTTTTGAACATTTAATTTATTTTAAATGTTCAAATTGAATTATTAAGTGATTTTGAATATGGAGGAATTAGTGAAATGGTATAAAGTTTCAAATATAACGATTAATTTTATTTGGTAAAATTAAAATTGATATTTGGAATTGGGGATAATATGTAAATCTGGAAATAAATGGACATGAAAATGGTTCCTAAAAATTTATTTAAATTCTATTTAAGTTAGAATTATAATATGGACTTTTGAATGGAATTAAAAGTCGATAAATTTTAAATTTTAAATTTATATGTTAATTTAATAGTGAAATTAAATATATGGTAATAGTGTAAATAATCGAATTTTGATTTAATATAAATCAGAATGATTTCTAATATGAATATAAATTCTATTTGAATTATAATGGAGTTTGTAAGTTTTAAAAATTGAACTTTTAAACGATTTTGACGATTTTGAAAATCGCTCGATTTAATCGACGTGTTAAAATAACCTTCAGAGGCACAGTCTTGGAATTCGATGAAACTAGTTCCATTGGATCCGTAATAGTTTATTATTATCGGATTTCAAATTATGTAGCATTTGGAGTTACCATTTGGTCGTATGAGATAGAAACGCGTTGAAATAAATATCGAAAATTTAATATTTTAATTCGATTCAAAAGGCTATCTTCCATATATGATCGAATTAGGCCCTGAAACATATTCCATTGTGTTCGAAATAGGGGTAAAATAACATCAATGCCAGGCGGCACGTTTCGTTTGGAATTCGTTTGAAAAAGCACCTTAAAATTGAAAATATTAATAAAATAATATAGATATACGTATATAAATACATCAAGAACAATAAACCCTAATTCCTTTGTTTGCGGCCACCGTTCTATACTATGAAGGGCTGATTTTCTTCGATCTTTCTTCCTCATTTTCTCACGATCCTTTCACCTATTGTGGAACTCTCAACTAAGAAAACGGAGAGCTTGGAGGGATTTATCGACAGTACGATTGTGATTTGATTTTATGGCACGTAGAGGGAGGAACTGGATCACATTTTGCGCCGTTGTTGTGGGGTTTTCTGGTCGAGGGGAGGCATCGGGGGGTTCAACGACGCTGGCGTGGGTGCAGTGGAGCATGGGCGTTCAAATGGAGGTGTCTGATTGATCTCCAGCTGCACGTAAGAGGAGCGGCGATGGGCGAGACGAGCGTGCGTATGGGTTAGAACAAGTGCATGATTAGCCTGGGAGTGGCGAATGTAGAGGAAGAGTAATTAAGGTGGGATTAAGAAATTTAAAACATTAATTATTTGTTAATTATTTAGTTTAATTGGTGTAATATTTTAAATGCGATAACTCATGCATACGAGGTCCGATTCGGACGATTCAAGTTGCGTTAGGGTCGTTTTGTCACCATCTACGCATAGGAATCAGTTTGGTTGGAGATGAAGCTTGCTAAATTTTCAGGTAGATTCAAACGCGCTCGGATTAAATTGGAAATAGAACGCAAAAGCGACGTAAAAAGTTAAGGTAAGTTAATCTCACTCAATTTTGGACTACTGGAATTAATTTTAAATAGTTAAAATTAATAAATGATCGATTGGTTGAATTGATGCATTTTTACCACTGAATGTTGAATTAAATTTCATATTTATTTGTATATGATTTGTCTGGATAATCTGTGATAGACTTTTGTGAGATTTGAATTGATTTGATGCTATGGCAGGTTTTGACCTCGATTTTGGTATTTTTAAATACCAGTAATATATATTTTAAATTGGAAAAGAATTTAAAAGGGGTTTTTTGAAGTAAAATATATATAAAGAATTTTGAGTTAATCAATTGGATAAAATAAATGGTTTGAAATTTGTACTTAACTAAATCGGGATATTGTGAGGAGGATTTTGGAATAAAAGTATATAATAAAGGATTTTATAAATAATAAATCTGTAATGGTACTTGTTTAAAATATGTAGTTTTTAAAATAGGGATTTTAAATATTTTGGAGATAGAAGTGGATTTGGGAAATAAGAATTAAATTGGTTAATCTGGAGTTCAAGTGAGATTTCCAAATTTGCGAAATAGAATTAAAATCGAGAAATTAGGCTTGTTTTAAAAAGAGAATTTTAATTATTAATTTGGTAACTTTAAAGGTGTTAAGAGTATTCTGGAAAACTTGTTATTTAATTATTTTAAATTGTTTATAGCATATTTAATTATCAATTAGTTACTTTAAAATGAGGGTTAAAGATCTATTATTATTTAAGCACCAGTCGGTATTTTTGTTTTAAAAGATAATTATTAAATTTTAATGTGACTATGTATAATAACTTTTATTTGAGTATATTTGACTAGATTTAACTTGGAATTTATTTTAGAACTTATAGCATTATTTTGAGATAATTTTTAAATACGAGTTTCGGAAAGTGAGGGTATACTCGCGTGGCGTAAATCGGTGGCGGCGAGTGCCTACAGTTAAGTTTTTGATTTCTCTAGGATAGAGACGTAACCATTGAGCTGTGATCCATGGTTTGATACCGTACTTGTACTTTCTACATTATTTTGAAGGGTTTTTAAATATATTTGAAAAGAATAATTTGTGAATATACTCAGTTCGATAAGATAAGTAAATGACCTTTGATAAAGTGATTTAATTTATTTAAAACTTTAAATTTAATAAGACTTGGTGTTTTTCAGTGAAAATGAAGTATTTGGTTGAATTGATCATTTATTTGATAGTTAAATAACCGACTATCAAATATGGACCTAAATATAACTTTGGAAATATCTATAAGAAACACGGGAATTATATGGTACAATTATCGTTCGAGGTGCTATACTGTACCTGTAAGCTCGGTTCGTTCTTCTGAGATGTTTATAAGGAAATCCGTCCACTAACTGTTAGGAGGTGATCTCCGATCTTATTTTGGAATGTTTATTTCCTAAAGAACCGGGGTTGAGTTTACTGGGAATATCGGACGTTGTTTCAAAGAGACCGAGATCAGATTTGTTATCTGAAAACCACTTCGATCCAACGAGTATGTTTTCAAAATGAAGACAAGAGCATGGAGTCGAAGATGGAGCAGGAAGTGCAAGGGCTAATCGCTACTAATCCTGAGGGTGATTCCAAAATGAATGTAGTAGGAATAGCGCCTTCGGTTTCGTTGGACCGGGAACGGACTTGTATGGGTGAATGATATTAGTACATTGTCATGGGAGGACAATGAGCATTCTGAGTGAAAATTCCTTAAAAGGTAATCGTACCCTCTAGCCTCATCAACTGAGAATGACTGAAAAGCAAGGGGGATGCAGCAAGGTTAAGTGGGTAGCACCCAAGTAGGGTATATCTATCACCTTTCTAGATACCCTCAGATATTATTACTACGATTATGGAAGGAGCTCGAAAAAGGGTGGGAACACCCGGGGTGATAGCATATTCGGTCTATCCACGTCAAGGATAGTCTGGTCTTGTGTAGCAGGGGACCCCAGTGTAGTCCTCAGTACGCTACTCTAGACGTGTACCGTGACAGGTGGTACCCCAGTACCTAGTCATTCAGATGGAATCCATTCTCCAATAAGCGCCATACGGTTTTGATTGTGCCCAACTATGCTGAAACGTGAGATGCAAGCATTTCAGCTAGTTGAATAAGTATTTGTACTTAGAGACTATTATAATATCAGATGATTTTGGATATGAAATGTTTTTGTTATAGTAAGGTAAAAACCAGTCGTGTTTATGTGTGGCATGGTCTTACGAGATACCTTTCATTTTCAAAGGATTTTGAAACTTTAATAAATCAAATTGAGTGTGTTTCTCACGCTGGTTTTCCAGACAGACTTGGGTGTTATTTTATTATAATGCTCGGGTCAAACCAAGTATTTCATGTTCAGGTTAGGATGCTATGGAGCTCAGGAAACGAGCTGGATAGCAAAGATGTATTACTCGTACTTGTTTATTTCCACTGTAGTGTTTTGGTTGAAATTGCCAGCAATTACGAGGGCGGGTTGTTATATCCAGGCTGGTAATTATTGATGTGTGTGCTCTGATGTGAGATATGTATATTGTAGTTTTGGTTTGTGTAAAGAGCTATTGATATTATATATTATTTTATCCGCTATGAGATTCTGTTTTTTGTCTAGTTTCTTCTTCTTCTACCTAAATTTTTTTCCTCAACAATCTATCTTTCCAGCACATGATCGTTCAGCATGTTATACAATGGGCGTATTTATGTCAGTTTTCAGGGGTCGGAAGGGCGGGTCATCACAGTTGGTATCATAGCTTAGGTTCGCGATATACCTAGGATTTGGTGGGGAAATACTCATTAGAGATGGAGTCAGAAGTACTCTAGAATGATTTGAGTGTATTAATAGATATGAGCACGTAATTATTAGTGAATATGAAATGTTTTTATATTTTGTTGACTTATCGGTTGAGTGTTCATGAATTCTGGTCGGTGTGGGAAGTACAACCGTATCGATAGGGGTTTCTAAACTCTTGAACAAGGTAAACCGACATAGTATTGTCTTAAAGTGGGTAAATGAAATGATTTTACCCAAAATTATATTTTGATATAAAAGAAATAATTTTCTAAAAATTATTATATTGTATATGCTTGGGATATTTGATTGTTAACATTATTGTAACGACCCAACTTTCCAGTCCCGGAAAATCGAACCATTTTAGTTAAAGAAGAAGAGGTAGAAGAAGAAAATAAAAGAAAAACAACATCAGAATCTAACCATCGCAGCGGAATAAAATATAATATATCAACAGATCTTTACACAAATCAAAAACTATATCTGTTTATACAATACATCAGAATACATCATCAGAGTACATCAACATCCATAACATACAACTGAATACACAGCGGAAAAATAATAACAAGTACGGGAGTACGTATCGACATCCAGCTCATCTCCTGAGCTCCACAGCATCATATCCTGAACCTGTTTATCTCGGTCTGACCCGAGCATTATATAAAACAATACCCGAGTCAGTCTGGAATACCAGCGTGAGAAAATCACACTCAATTGATTATTAAAGTTTCAAAAATCCTTTTGAAAATAAGAGCATCTCGTAAGACCACGCCACAAATAAACATGTCGGGTTTTTACCTTACGATAGCTAAAACACTTTTTATCAAAATCCTCTGATATTATAATAGTGTCTATTCACAAGTACTTATTAAAATAGCCGAAATTGTTACATCTATTAAATTCCGGCATACTAGCCACAAAGTGGGTAATACAAACAAAACTCGTACAAGGCACGTAGGGAGAATGGATTTCCAACGAATGACTAGGCACTGGGGTACCACCTGTCACAGTACGTGGCCTAGATCACAGTACCGAGGAGTACGCCCGCTCCCCTGCAACACAAGGCCGTGACTTGAAGTAAAGTAGATTTTTATTTTTATTTTTGGTTTCACAGAATGATGTTCGGTTCAAGATAAAAAGAAAGGGCGTGATATTTTGAGAAGGAAGTGGCGTACAAAAGAAGGCTTCAGAGATATTTTTTTTTACTTTTATTTTATTATTATTATTTTAGTTGAGGGAGGAGACTGTAAAGTGAACGGCGTGAATTTGGGAACGTATTTGATTTATTTGACAGGAAGATAGCGTATACAAGAAGCTTGATAGATTAATTTAAATTCCAGATTCAATATTTTACCCAATTTCAATTGTTAAATCCAATAATTGATTATCCAAAAATTATCCAATAAATATTAATATTTGAAATTCGAGTCAAAATTTAACTTTTGAATATTTAAAACAAATTAAATATTCAAATTTAAAAGTCCAAAAATTCCGGGTCGTCACATTCCTCCCCCCTTAAAAAGAATTTCGTCCCCGAAATTACTAGTTAGGAAGAATGATTCAATACCCGTTAACTATTCCTCAAATCCAAACAGTTTTAACAATACCCAAACAATCTTTTATTAATGATACACTAATCATCTTTTAACTTCCCAAACTTATTCATAAGTTCAACCTATACCACCTGCTTATCCATTCAAATTAAAATTTGAATTCAAATTTTAACTTATCAAAATTTCTCAAAATTTTTCTAACTCCCTAAATTTCCGAAAAAATTTGCCAGCGTCTCCTTTGCGCGGCTAGCTCGGTACAACTACAAAATGGCTCTACGGCCTCCCAATCTCAAAAAGAAAACAAAAAGCCAAGTGGCTGGATCAAAACCCCAATCAAATTTCATACAGAAATTCAAATACATACCTTTTGTCGGGCCATTAAGTTTATCTTCTAAAATCAAAATCCCAATTTATCCATTGCTTTTATACACCTGTATATCCTTCTAAGCAATAATATCCAATTACAGCTTCAAAACCATTTTAGACATTTCTTTACAAATTTCAATATTTGTTTTACTTAAGCCCGTACGATGCACATATATCATCCGTACGCAATATCACATTCGATCGCTCATTCGATCACACAATTTCACTTCCGAACTAGTATCTTCCACCCGACTTCCTAGTGCGGACTCAGACCTGGTTTCTTGATCAGAAACCGTCATTCTCCTTGCATAGTCACAACTATGATAGAGAATATCCAGAATCAATCAACAATCCATATCCAGGTTCGCCGTCGAAAATCGAGTGAAAAATCCCAACTCGGATCGGTATAATTACCTCGAAATTCTGTGCTCGAATCCGGATCAAATCATTATGCGAATAAAATAATATACGTACATCCTACGTATTAATTTCAATTGATTATTAGCTATATCAATTTCTTTTATTCACATTCATTTTGATTTCTATTCACTTATCCAGAATTATCATCCCGTTTCATAACTTTCAGTTTTAAATCTTCATTCAATCATTTACTCAGTATTTTCCTATTACCAACTTACTTAAGAATCTCACCATACTTCTTAAGTTCAATATAAATAGTTTACATACTTCTTACATTTATTTCCACTTCACTATTGAAGTTCATATTAAATTCAAATCACTTTTGCCCTTTACAATTCCATTTGATTTCAATTTGGCTTCCATTTTGAATATTGAATTAGCTACACTTACTAATTAATTTAAATCTCAATTAAAATTTATTTACAAACTTTACTTTTCTTAGTTCCTTCGATTTCACTTCACTTTACATTCACATTTGAATTAGATTTCAATATCCAGTTTCAATTTTATTTGCTTAGCAAATTTAAATCATTTATCGTTAATGAAAATTTCCAAAAATTTTCTAACTCCTAAAATTTACGAAAATTTTTGGCAGAGTCTCCCTTGTACGAAGGGACTTCTGCGATATCGCAGGATGCACAAATATATATACATCGGCCTCAGGCCGGAAATCACAATATATATCAATATATGCAGTTCATATTTCCTATTTTTGAATTTTTTTGCATAAGCGTACCTTATTTAGCATTTATAAAGCAAGCAGCTATTTATTTTAGCAAATTTCGCAATCAAATCCAGCCAAACGGCTTCCCGGTACCTGTACTAACTCAACTTAAACAGGTAAGTGACAAATATCCAAAGTTTGTTATCATTTCAATTAATTTCATTAGCTAACACATACAACATAAGCAATATTCACTAAACACTTCCATAAGCGAATTTATTAGGCCCAACACAAATTAAATGCTTCCATTTAAATGGTTCACACTACATTACTTACATTCTATTCATTTTAATCCAAATGAATACGTATTTATTACGATTGATTTAAAAATCAATTATATTGCTTATATTAACTCACATTTACTACAATTGATTCCAAAATCAATTTTATTTCCTTTCTATCAATTCATAGAATTTTATTTAACCTCGTTTTACCTCAAACGATCCATTTTCTAATACAATTCGACAATATCAATGTGAATAAAGATTACTTCAGCTTTAGAACCATTTAGGTTAAATCCAACTAAATTTACATTTAACCTATTCCATTTTAAATTTATTCACAACTTTCATTGTATTTCTTCCATATCCAAAGAGTTTGATTCCAAACCATTTTATTAAACTCAGCATCCAATACACCAAATAACCGTCACACAACTTACTTAAGTTATTTATTTCCTTCAAACAATTCCACTCACTAACTTAAGTTTATTTTATTCAACAACTTCCATTCAAATCCTTGATTTCATTTTCTTTTAATCAAATCCCAAGTTTGGATTTTTCATTTATTTGTTTGAGTAGAAATTTTATTCCATTCAATTAAACAATCACTTCATTTTATAACTATTCGAATTGATTCCAATTCAATTTATATTAATTCCACTCCAATTTAACATATTCTCTTTCCATTACATTCAAATTCTATTTTAATTCACAATCTATTATTGAATTTGTTTTATCAATAACAATGTCATTTTAATTCATTTGCAACCATTTCAATTTTATTTTATTTCTCAAGTTTGGATTTTCCCATATACTAAACAAATCTTATTTGGTTTTTGTTTCACTTTCCAATTTCTTATAAGCCACATACTTACATTTTCATACTTCCATTCATTTATAATTAAACACATTCCCATTCATCTATTTTCAATCAATCCCATTCACATTTTACTTTTTAACTCGGAATTATACATCTAATTTAGCCATGTATACCTTTTCTCCATTAGTTTCAATTATTTAATAAGCCATCGAAATCTATTTATTACAATTCAAATTTGTAAGTTTCTATAAGTTCCCCAATTTACTTACCCTCTATTTGTTTACTTCTTTTAATTTACTACAATTAATTGGCTTATATTCTAACTTATTTTCATTTCCTTACTTACTTCAAATTTTGTAAGTGTCCAAACTTTATTTATTATCCCATAAACATTTTAAATAAAGTTTCAGAGCTTTACAAATTTTCAAAATTTCAAAATTCCCTTTGAAATCAACTATATCCCAAAATCCTTTGGCAATTCAACTATTCCTTTGAATTTTCAAAACCAAATCCAGTTCGCAAACAAATCCCATTTCAAACAACTCGGTAGCAATTTCTCTCCTAGAAACTCGAAAATGAACATCGATGATGCTGCAATCATCACCGAAGTTATTTTCCAGCGACCGAAAGAGAATTTAATGCTTTTATCTCTTTAAAAACACTTTCAAATATTTTTAATTTCCAAATCTCACAAGATTTCAAATTCAACTCAAAAATATTCCTGAAATAATACTATTATTTCTCCAAAACCTTTTTGAAACCATTTCCAACTCAAAGGAATTTTAAACTTCACAAAATTCCAAATTTAAAACCCATCCAGTTTTATATCCATCATTTCTCTGGAATTCTATTTCAAATTACTATCTCATTTGGATATGGAGTTTATTCCAATTTATAAATTACATTTATAATCTACATTTACAAATTTTATTTGTATATAAATTTATTTCTTAGCTTTTAGTTATGATTCCAATTCTTATCCAATTTGATACCTAAATGATACTAATTTAATATTATCACTCCCTAACAATCAAACATCCATATATATCAACTAGAATAGTTTACAAAACTTTTCTTTATATACAAAAATAATTTGGGTAAAATTATATCATTTACCCTACTTTAAAACAATAATGTGTCGATTTACCTAGTTTAAGGGTTTAGAAATCCCTATCGATATTGTGGCGTCCCACACATCGACCAGAATCTATAAACACTCAACCGATAAGTCAACACAATATAAAACCATTTTATATTCACTAACAAATACGCGCTCATATATATTAATACTCTCAAAATTCCCACCAGAGCCAAGGTTATCGCCAACCTCGCTCTGATACCACTGTAACGACCCAACTTTCCAGTCCCGGAAAATCGAACCATTTTAGTTAAAGAAGAAGAGGTAGAAGAAGAAAATAAAAGAAAAACAACATCAGAATCTAACCATCGCAGCGGAATAAAATATAATATATCAACAGATCTTTACACAAATCAAAAACTATATCTGTTTATACAATACATCAGAATACATCATCAGAGTACATCAACATCCATAACATACAACTGAATACACAGCGGAAAAATAATAACAAGTACGGGAGTACGTATCGACATCCAGCTCGTCTCCTGAGCTCCACAGCATCATATCCTAAACCTGTTTATCTCGGTCTGACCCGAGCATTATATAAAACAATACCCGAGTCAGTCTGGAATACCAGCGTGAGAAAATCACACTCAATTGATTATTAAAGTTTCAAAAATCCTTTTGAAAATAAGAGCATCTCGTAAGACCACGCCACAAATAAACATGTCGGGTTTTTACCTTACGATAGCTAAAACACTTTTTATCAAAATCCTCTGATATTATAATAGTGTCTATTCACAAGTACTTATTAAAATAGCCGAAATTGTTACATCTATTAAATTCCGGCATACTAGCCACAAAGTGGGTAATACAAACAAAACTCGTACAAGGCACGTAGGGAGAATGGATTTCCAACGAATGACTAGGCACTGGGGTACCACCTGTCATAGTACGTGGCCTAGATCACAGTACCGAGGAGTACGCCCGCTCCCCTGCAACACAAGGCCGTGACTTGAAGTAAAGTAGATTTTTATTTTTATTTTTGGTTTCACAGAATGATGTTCGGTTCAAGATAAAAAGAAAGGGCGTGATATTTTGAGAAGGAAGTGGCGTACAAAAGAAGGCTTCAGAGATATTTTTTTTTACTTTTATTTTATTATTATTATTATTATTATTTTAGTTGAGGGAGGAGACTGTAAAGTGAACGGCGTGAATTTGGGAACGTATTTGATTTATTTGACAGGAAGATAGCTTATACAAGAAGCTTGATAGATTAATTTAAATTCCAGATTCAATATTTTACCCAATTTCAATTGTTAAATCCAATAATTGATTATCCAAAAATTATCCAATAAATATTAATATTTGAAATTCGAGTCAAAATTTAACTTTTGAATATTTAAAACAAATTAAATATTCAAATTTAAAAGTCCAAAAATTCCGGGTCGTCACAATTATAATCAAATAAGATGATAAAATTTGAAAGTGGTTATATATATAACCAAATAGAAATTGTATAAATATGATTTATACAAAGGAGTATAACTAAAATTTGATTTAAACCATAATTTGACTTTTAAATCCTAGAAATTTTGTGAAAATGTTTTAAAATGAATTTGAATCAAGTGTTGGAATTTTTAAATCTTGGAAATTTCGAAAATGCTTTCCAAAGGGGTTTAAAAGGAATAATGGATTATTATTTTGAGATGTTTTTGGAAAAGAAATTGTTTTAAAATGGATCTTGGAAGAAAGGAAGCACTAATCTCACTTTAGTTGCTAGAAAATAATCCTGGTGATGATGGCCACATCATTAATATTCATTTTTGATTTTCTAAGTCATGGATTGCTACCGTGGTGATTGATTATGATTATTTGTTTGGACTTGTTTGATAAACAAGTTTTGGTTAAGAATTTCCAAAGGGGAATTGTTTTGGGTAAAACCAGGTTGTTTTAAGAATCCAAAAGTTTGAGTTGATATACAAAAGTGATATATGTATATTTATGATTTCAAAATGTTTTGAAATAAAACTGGGTAATTGAATTTTGGGGTTTCTATTTATAGATTTGAAAAGTTAAGAAGAATCAATTATTGAACTTATAAATTTTAAGTTGATATAGATAAGAAAGGAAAAATGTGAATTTTAATCTTGGAATTAAAATTTAACTTGAGTAAGTTCAAAGGGATATTATGAATTAAAATTTAACTTAAGATAAGTTAAATAAAGTGAATTGGATTTGAATTGAATTGGATATTGAGTTGAAATGAAGAATAATCGTATAACTATAAGTTATAATTATTGAATGATATGGATACACTTAAACTATTGAGTGATATAGATAATCCAGAGTTATGATTATAGGATGTAAAATGGACTCAGGTGAGAAAAATGGGATTTTAAGTAAATAAGTTTTGAACTTATGAGTTGAGAAATTAAATGGTAAACCTAAATGAAGGGTGAATTGAAATGGAGTAAATTGAATGTAAATGTGAATTGTGAAGTGATTATATAATTATATGTTATAAATAATGAATGTGAGTAGACTTAAGTAGGAAATTCAGGAAAAGTGTGAATAAATAAGTTGTACAACTTATTAAACTGAGAAAGTGAAAAAGCATAACCAAGTTAAGAGGTTAAGCAATTGATAACAAGAAATGAATTCAATTTAATAGTAAATGAATTGAATAATATTTGGAATAATTGGGTAAGTTAGGTATGAACTTAAGTTTTAAAGCTGGATATAACTTAAGTAACGATGTGGAATGTTATAATAAACCTTAGAAATAATTTTGTGAAATGGTTTATAAATAAAATAGCTTATAATGAAATGTCATTCACTATAAAAGGAAAGTGAATGGAAAAGGGTGTAATATAAGTGGAAGTAAAGTTAATAGAAAATACTAGTGTATGAACCAGAATAAAATAGTTCATGAATTGATTATATAAATGATTCCCTAAAGTAATAGTATTAATTAGATATACTAAGTAGATGAAAGCAAATAAGTTGAATGAAAATCAATTTAAAGGAGTAATGGAACTTGGTTGCCATGGAAGCTTAACTTAAGTGGTTGTTATGAAATGATTCATAAATAAAATTAACATGGGTTGGAATGTGTTAATGCAACATAAGCAAAACAAGGGTTGGTAAATAGCATCAATGGAATCAAGTGGAAATTAGATATAACGATCCTGACTCGGCCTTCGAAAATCGACACCCGTACTTCACTTGTACTCGAATGTCGCAGATTCAAAGGCCGAATCTGGCTCGCCGGAGCTTATAACACAGTAAGTATAACAACATAGCGGAAGAAAGAAATGAATGATACCATATACAACTCCAATGAATAAAATATCCAGAATGATATAAAACAATGATATCAATATGATACAACAATATGAGAGATAAATAAAGACGTTACAGTGGAAAACAGAAGTGATAACTCCAAATGATCTAAAAAAGAGAATGAATCCAACAACCCCAACATCAAACTCGGATCACCATCACTAACTCCAAGATAAGCAAGTGTCGATGAGTGAACTCCAAACACTGAACTAGCTCCCGATAATCTACTAAACCTGACTATGTGAAAAACCAAACTCTAGACTGCCCGTGTGGAAAATTGTGGGCACCCAGAGTTTAGGAAGGGAACAATAAACTCCGAGCCAGTCATGGGACTGGTGTGAGTAACAAAAATAGTTTATCTTTAAACAAACAACAAAGGAATTTTAAACATTGAAATCTGCAAAAAAAATTTGGAAAATGAGACTACCATAAGGCCTCCCGCCACACACACAATGCAAACGCAGAATTGGAGGAGATTTCTCCTTATGATAGTCAAACATGCTTGATACGCAAATCTTTTTAATACTATCATTTGTGCCTACTGTGGAAAACATTTCGAAAGTATAATATTAATCTTAGCCAGCATACAACCATTATTGTATGCCTACTATAACTACTGTGTTCAATAGCAGGTTACCGCCACATTCCATAGCAGGTTATACAACTAAAACCCTACAAGGTTCGTATTGTTTCTTTGGATTTTCCAACAAATTGTCAGGCTAAGGAACTTCCTACTGCCACATGGGTACGCCTCTGGAGGGACGTCCCGAGAACTAACTAGCTCTCTGCCAACACAAGGCCGGGTTACCTCTTACTAGGTAACTACTACACGAGTATGCCACCCCCGGTCGTTTGCGACCTTTATCCGAGGCGCCACGATCACACAGCAACAACCACACAGTAAATGAGATTGATGCAACCACACAGGTAAATGGGCTCCATACCATGATACCACCTTTTTCCAGAAGGAAATGACATACCCTAAAGGGTGCGACCCTCATAACCTTGCCGCATCTTTCCTGTTTCGACATTTCTGGGGTGTGAGGTCCGATGAGGTCTCGTCCACAAAGCTACACTTTTTCACAAAGCCATGCTTTGATCAACAAATGATCAGCAACACACAGCAACACTTAGCATGCCACACTACCAAATTGGGAGTATATCACTGATAACCTTCAACTACATAACCTCTAAGCTCGTACGTCTCAGATAAGGGTGTTAAGCTAAGAGAATAAATCTCCGCCACCAAACAGAAATGTATTTGAAAGAAATCAGCTTTATATCTCAAAGTGTAATGTTAGACATACAACCATACAAGTTTGTTCCGGGTTCGAACAGAACCGAAGGCACTTCCGAAGAAGCCCTTGCAATCCGGGTATTCACAATCCCGATCGGATTTCCCATCACTTAGGAAATCTCTATACTGGCGCGACTCAGTGTAGAGACAATCGATGGGTTATCCTTTCGTTTTCACAAATACCCGGTCTTCAACACCGGTCTTCAAATGCAATCCATATACAACGCATCACTATTCGGAATGGGTTATATGACACAAAGTCCTCTCCCGGCTAAACCGAATAGTGAGCGCAATATTTAAAAACATATGGATAATGGATTTTCAATTAAGTCACAACTTATTACCCAAAACTTCTATTCAAATGGTTTAAACACATTACCATTTTAATCTTTAACAAAAAAAGATTCATCTCACAAAGTTCACCCAGTTTCACAAAGATCCATTCATAGATTTTCCAAATCAATTCCCATTTCAATTTGATTAACTCATTAAATATTTAAAAGAAAGATTTAATTGATAGCTTTCAAAACAATTCCATTTTGACCTTTTATACAAAAGGTACACCTTTCCAATTTCAAAACAAAGTTCAACAATCTTTCCCAAAGATTTATTCATAACTCGGAAAACCATTTTCATTTCAAACTTGAAATTCTTTTGACATAAATTGGAAATTCATTCCTTATATGAAAGCTTTTATTATTTGAAAACAAATAGTTTTCAATCTAGAAAATCTGATTCATTTATACGAGTTAAAGTCCTTGAGTTAATTCAAATTCCCAAACAATACTTTAACAAATGGTTTAAATTCATATAAACACATTTGTGACATCTTTAACCATAATTTCCAAACATGGAATTCAATTCCAAATTTTGAATTCAAATTCAAATTAAATTATTTAAATTGAAAAACTTTACCAAGTTATTCAAAAAACCTACTTTCCAAAGCTTTAACATTTAACCCAAATTCATTTCCAAAATCAATTGAAATTTAAATGTCAATTACAAAAATATTAAATTTAAATCATCTGTGACTTAACTAATTTCCTCGAGAAATCCATATTTGTGTGTGTATGGTGTGGTCCAGGGGTTTACACAATAGTGCAACATCATTCAATCATCACATATTCAAATACAGCAATATATTCGATAAGCGGTATAAACTATAAACTCTTATCCTTATTCGTAGATCCACTGATAAAGTCAATTTATCAATCACAAAGATTCATCATTATGATTCGATGTGGGTTTCAGATAACAAACTGGAATTCGACTCACTGTCGCATCGAAATTCAAATGCCATTTTATGGGCCAAGGGGTTTTACATTCACAAAGAAACATATCACAGATATCACAGCTCAGCACAAAGCAATTTATATTACTTAGCATCAAAATCACATAACAGAGATATCAATCCAATACACAGCATTCGATAGAATACAATCATCCATAAGTAAGGTTAATGAATCATTTAATTAATTAAAACCAGATTAATCGCTAACCTAGTTAATTACAAATTATCTTAATTAATTAACCTATAATAATTAATTAACTTTAAAATTTAAATTAATTAACCTTAATTAATAAATGAATAAATTATACACAGCTCAATTCACATAACAAAATATCACATATCAGATAGGACAATCAATTCAAGGCATCTCATACAATACAATCATTCATAAGTGTGACATCCCAGATTTTGGCAATATTATTTTAATCAATATTTAATTGAATTGATTAAAATACAGGTTATTATTTTAAAACAAATATATATATGTGTAATTGGGAGAAGCTATTGTTTGGAATTAAAATAATGAGTTTCTAAATATTTTAAACCTGAAATCTATCTTATTTAACTTTATTAATATGTGATTTAAAATATATATAATATAGTCTGGACAATAATTGTTCAAGTAGAATAAATGTAATCAATATTAAATCAAAATATAAAACAAGTATATTGTTTAAAAATAAATATAAATATATAGGCTTAAGAAATTATGGTATTGACAAGTTTAACAATGAATAACTTTTAGATTAAGTGTTGATAGTTTCTGTAAGGAATATAGAAATAAATGTTTAAGTTGTAAATAGGAATAAATATACAAAGTAAAATAAGATACAACCAAATTGTATAGTAACAACACAAAATAAAAGTTATGAAAATAAATATATATACATGTAATCAAACAAGATAATAAGTATAAAAGTGGAAATAAATATTTAAGATAAAAAAATGGGAATAAAATATATAATATAAATTATATAGTTAAGTATAAAATATAAAGTGAACACATTAGACAAAATTTAACATCAAATTAAATATGGATTCACTCATATTGCAAAGCAATTAGACTAAACAAAAGAGCATATAAATATCTAGGGAAACTTGAAAAGAGGGCAAAGGAAAATTAATGCAGCACACAATATATAACATATCAGCCACCAAAATAAGTTGTCAGCCACCAAACAAAAACAAATCTCCGATCAAGATGTAAAAGATAAAAATCTTGTACCGGCAAAGGAATACAAGCCTGCACACCCGTACTTCAGTTTGGCTTCTTCAACACACCATTTCTATGTTATATATATACATTGCCTAGTTATACACTGCCTAGTTACCTCCTCATAACATGACAAATACAAAAATAACTCAAGTGCGATAAGATCAGATCAAAGGCATGGCAAGATTCAGGATCAAATCAACTAATTACAAGCAAAACTAATAGCAGTTTTCTTTTCCCAACAGAACTCTATGTTCTCTGTTCCAAGTTTTAAGGTGAGCAATCTACTATTTCAGACTTGAATCTGTTATATATCTTGATGAATGTTGGAGTTTTGTGGTGGGAAATGTTGTATGAATGAAAGAAAATTTGTCTGTATGTATACATACATAGGTAGATTGGCTGTGCATGTTTGTATACACTTCTCTGTTATATTACAGGCTACATTTTCATCAAATAAAATTCATATCTTCTTATTCTAACCAATTCAAGTTATGATTCCTGAAAGGAAAACGTTCATAACAATGTAAAGTCATTTTTAAAAGAAATTGCAAGTGTTTATATCGAATATTTATTTCAAAAACAATAAATGTCAGTAATGATATAAAATAATCAGAAAATCAATGTTCAAAATTTCTTATTTTGATTGTATAACCTGATTCGATCTTGCAAGTGATGAATTTTAATAATAAAATTATAATTTTTAGTTTTGATTTGAGGTGGGATTTTGGGGTTGAACGGAAAAGACATATTTGTCAAATTCCGATGATCGGCAGAGGGATGAGTGTCGTGATCGTTGGTGAAGGAAGCTGGATGTCTTTGGATCACAGGAAAAATGCTCGAAGGATTTCTCGATCACCAGAGTGATTGAACGACTAGAATTTAGGGTTTAGGATCCTAATGGGTTCGATGTTGTAGTCGAGGCAACTGCGTCAACGTGGGCGAACCGAAGGTGACCGGTGGTGGGGGAAACGAAGCGTGAAGGTGTGACGTATCTTTGGATGCGATCGCGTGGTGTACGGTGGTCGATGGTGGTGTGGCGAGGAGGTTCTTGGATGAACTGTTTTGTTCCAAGTGGTAGTTGATATGCTCGAATTCGATTTCCGAGTTTGTTTAAGGCTTGGTGGTCGGAATCGAATGGGTAGATAATCATCGACTCGGCGGCGGTAGCATGGGTGATCGGAGCATCACCGTTGATGTGTGCATGTGCACAGGAGGTCTGGTGGTGTCAGTGAAGTTGTGTGCGTGGAGGAGGTGAAGCATACTCGGGTGTGACTCGGGGAAACGAAGGAGATGCCTCGGGTTAGTCTCGTGTAGACTCGTGTGTGTTTACTGTTTCCTGGTTTTAAAGTTTTAAACTTAAATTTAAACTAAAGTTAAAAAAATTGTTTAAACATAAATTTGTTAAGTTAAATGCTTAAGTTATTTTTAAAATTTGATTAAATAATTTATTTAAGTAGTTAATTATAAAAGATAAATGTTTAAAAATGTTAATGATAATTAAGTAATTAATAAAGATAATGATTTATCTTAAAGTTAATTAAGGATTTGATAATTAAAGATTAATTAAGTAATTAATAAGAGTAATTAATTAATTTAATTGATTTATGATTAAGGAGTGATTAATGTATAAATTAAGGGTTAATTACTTAATGTACCTAAAGGATAATTAATTAATGTGATTAATTAATTAAGGAGATTAATTAAAAGTTAATGTGAATGGTTAAGGCTAATTAATCTATGGGGTAACTAAGGGTTAATTACCTATTGTAACTAAAGGATAATTAATCAATGATGATTAATTAAGATGGGTTATTAAGAAATGATTTATTAATTGGGTTGAAATTAATAAATGTTGAGTATGCAGGATTGAGATAATTTAAATTATTAAAGTTGATAATTAATTTAATTGAAGATTAATTTAATTAATTAAGAATTTTATATCTTATAAATCTTGCTTATGGATGAATGAATGATATTGGATGACTTGAATGGGCTGATATTTCTGATATGAAATGTTTTATGATATGGTATGTTTGGATTGAACAGTGACAATGTGGTTATCTATCAATGATGAATTACTGTGTAAAAAGGACATCCTGTATTTAAATTTGAATTATATTCACTTGGATAACTGTGACTAAAGAATAACATTGAATTCGAAGAGACTGGAGTCGGGTATTAGTAATATCCGAAATCACTTCGTTTTTTTTAAATTGATATGTGGAATCAATAGGTTGAAATGGAATGAATTAAGTGCATTTGACTATTTAATCTAGATTTTGGTACTTAGAAAATCAATGTGTGAAATAAGGTGTCTATAACAAATTATGAAATTGAAATTGATACGAGTTACCCCGGGTTTTATGTTAGTTTTGTGCTATTGTATTTCATGTTAGATGGGTTTACTCACGCTGGTTTCCAGCCTAACCCAGGTGTTACTTTGATGTAATGCTCGGGTCAGACCGAGTATTACAGATTTTCAGGTAAGGACGTTCTGGAGCCCAGAAGACGAGCTAGATGGCAGGAACGTATGGAGTGTATTCTGTTGTGATATATTGTAGTTTGTCTGGGACATGTTGTTTGCATCTGTCCAGTGTTTCTGTATATGTTGTAACTCTGATGTATTAAAATGTAATTTGACAAGTATAGATTTCCTTTGTATAACTGTTATTATTTGATATTATATTTTGATCCGCTGCGAATGTGAGATTCTGTGTTTTGTTTCTGCTTCTTCTTCTATCTTTTTCTTCTTTTTCCTAACTATCTGGAATTTTCGAGGTCGAAAACTCCAGGTCGTTACAGTTGGTATCAGAGCGAAGGTTAAGCGAGAACCTTGGCTCTGGTGGGTATACTCATAAGGATAGGGTCAATAGTACCCTAGGATGAGTTGAGTGTTTATATATATATATATATATGAGAGTGTACTTGTTATTTTCATATATAAAGATTTTAAATGATTTTGTGTAAGAATATATATTTTGATATATATAAAGCAATATTTCTTACTAATAAATGTTAAAGTAATTGGTTGTTGAATCATTGGAATTAAATAAAATAATGAGAATTAAGTGTTAATAGTAATACAACCAAATTGAAATTGAATGAAGATAAATTTGAAATGGATCCAAACTGAAATTAAAATCTTGAATTTATAGAAATGTTTTCAGAATAAAGATAATAATAAATTGGTTTCTAAATATGATAATCTTGGTTATTATCATAAATGGTTGTTGTGTTTAATAATGAAATGTTGTTAATGAATAGGCAAAATGAAATGTTTTAGGAAAGTAAAGTATGACTTATAAATTGGAACTGATGATGATATAAATTGTGAAGTTTTAAATCTGAGCCAGAATTTGAAAATTGTTTCAAAGTGATAAGGAAATAATAAATAATATTATATGAATAAAAGGGCTTGATTCAAACAGGAGTTGTTTGAAAATTTAAAGGAATTTGTTTGAATTAAAAACCCAAGGTGGTTTAAATTTTAAGGATAACTTGGTGTGTAAAGAAAATGTATATATGAGGAATATACATAATATCAAAGGTGGGTTGAAATAAACTCTAAATGTTGAGTTTTAAAAATTGGAATGAGATGTGTAACCTAAGGTGATAAGTTTTTGAACTTATAAGATTATTAATGTGAAGTTTAAAATTTGAAGCGGGGATTCAAATTGGGTAAGGTTGGCTGGATTAAGTAAATTGAATTTAACTTTGGGAAAGTGAAATAAGTTAACAAGCAACCTGATTTGGAAGTTTTAAGATAAAATTTGAGATTTAACTTGGGAAGTTAAATAGTTGATTTGAATGGAAAATTGTGTGATCTTAAAATGGGTTTGAGATTTGGAATTAAAAATGGGTATTTGGATAAATTTGGATGTTTATTTATCCTGATATCATTCTATTGTTATAAATAATTTGTGAAATTGAGAATTGGTTTTGAAGTTAGAAATGGATAATAAATTAGAATCTGAAGATTTAATTGTTTTTGAATTCTTATTTGAATCTTGTAATAAGTTAAGTAAAGATAATTTTAAAATGGAATTTTGGAATTTGGATTCAGAATTGAAAATTTGTTAAAGATTTAAGTTGTTAAATTAAAAATAAAGGTTGATTTGATTTAAAGAAAGGGTAAATTTGATTTATGGGATTAAATCAACATTTGAAATAATAACTCCAATTTATACAATTCGAGATGATTTAAAGAGAAACTGAATTTAAAATTAGTCCAAATTGATTTAAATGATTTGGAATTGTGATTAAAGTTGTGACGCCCCACCTCTATACCCATGCTAACCAAGAACACTACGGTGTAGTGCTGTCAATTAGCATGGAGGATAAGGCTGTTGAGGAGCGACCATCCATGTAACTTCTTTGCGCGAGCACCGATATGTCAGATAGAATAGAATGCATATCTTTTAAGGAGGAAATCCGACATACCGATACAAACACAAAGCTATCACACAGTGGCTATATATGATCTTCGGAAACAAATATAGAAATAAACGTAACACAAATCAGTCACAGACAATTCATATCACAAAGGCGGAAAGAGATATGAATATAACACGTGAAAGTGTACATCAGAGTGGTGGTCAAATAAGATCCACAATAACACAAGTGAATAGATACAAGTGCAAGATAATAGAATATGTATACATCAAGGAGTCTAATCTCAAATGTATACAAACAAAAAAACTACTAAACTAGAGTAGTTAGCCAAAAGTCAGAAGATGGCTCCAGATAAGAAGTCATGAGGAAGCACCTGTAAAATCTCAGTCTGACCCGAGTATTATTTAAGAAGAAAATAATAAACGGATCAGTCTAGCTATAATTATCAGATAAAATGATATAGAACAAGAGATATGGCATAAACATATAAGATATCCATAAAAGCATACTACTACAAGTATGAAAATGATAATCAACAAGATATTAATCAATGTCAAAAGAATCTTCTCAAAGATTAAAAGAATGTCATATTCTTAATTTAATTCACCAAGCCACAATAAAATGGCATACTCATCAATGTCAATGGTAAAAGCTGGTGAAACATAAAATCCAGAAATCTCAAGAAAAGAGGATGACCAATCCCATAAACTGAACATCGACGCAACTAGAAAGATACGCCCCATGTAATGTCTAGCATCGATACACCTAGAAAGATGCACCCCATGCAAAGTCGAACATCGACGCACCTAGAAAGATACGACCCATGCTCTAGCATTGACGCACCTAGAAAGATACGCCCCATGCATAAATAAACATCGACGCAACTAGAAAGATACGCCCCATGTAATGTCTAACATCGATGCACCTAGAAAGATACACCCCATGAAAAGTCGAACATCGACGCACCTAGAAAGATACGACCCATGCATAGATGAACATCGACGCACCTAAATAGATACGACCCATGTGAGAAGTAAACATCGACGCACCTAAATAGATACGACCCATGTGAGAAGTAAACATCGACGCACCTAAGTAGATACGACCCATGTGAGAAGTAAACATCGACGCACCTAAATAGATACGACCCATGTGAGAAGTAAACATCGACGCACCTAAATAGATACGACCCATGTGAGAAGTAAACATCGACGCACCTAAATAGATACGACCCATGTGAGAAGTAAAGATCGACGCACCTAAATAGATACGACCCATGTGAGAAGTAAACATCGACGCACCTAAATAGATACGACCCATGAGCCTAAACCATAAAATGATCGTCATCGATCATAAAGAGTTTCAATATGTGTGAATCGAAATCACACCAATGAGGCATAGACTAACCTTGAAGATAAAGAGATATGTGTGAATCGAAATCACACAAATGGTGTCTAGTCTAACCTCGCAAACAAAGAGACATAGCACAATCGCTAGTCTAAATCACAAGAATGATCATCGTGATCATAAGGAAGTGTCGATTACACTAAGCTAGTAAATATAAGAGTTTAGCTTCATGTCCCATAACCACTTGCTTAACTCAAATATTTACGAACAGATTGTAGATCTGCACTAGGAAATTGTCACAAGAGTTTCAATCGAACAAGTCCATCAACTAACCGACGAAGTAAACGCAAGCGTTTCATACCACTTGTTTTGCTAAGCCGTTTAATTATATTTTCTCATACGAATGAGGTAAAGGTTTGTATATACTAGTAGATTGGAAAACAGTTTTATAAACGAGTTTGATATTGAAAATAGAGTTGAAATCGTTTTGATGAAAGAGTTTTGATATTTACTACTAGTATTGGAAACCTTTATATTTTGAAGTGACAAACCATAGAAGTGATTGTGGAAACAATCAATCATAAAAATTCACGTTCGAAGACGTGAGTAAGGTTCAAAGAAATCAATTCCCAAAACCATCAAAGTAAGAAGTTCTGTTGAACGCTTTTCAGATAAGATTGCCTACGCAGAGTAATACGGGGTTCGACCTGCCCGGTACGACTTAGTGAAGGCAAGCTGGTCCAGCGACCTAAGGAAAAATAGGTCATACGACCTAAGGAAAATCGCGACCTAGCGAATCACAGGTCATTCGACCTAAGGGTAAGGTCGGGGGCGACCTACGACTTAACAAAGTCGAGCGACCTACGACTTAACAAAGTCAAGCGACCTACGACTTAAGGTCAAGCGACCTAGTGAAATAGCAGTGGGAATGTTAGGTCGGAGACGACCTACGACTTAAGGTCAAGCGACCTAAGTGGGATGCGCGACCTAAGAAAGTACGCGACTTAACAGTTTAAGGGTCTACGACCTAACGAGTTAAAAAGGTCCAACGACCTAAGAAAATTAGTGTAACGACCCTGGATTTTAATTTATTTAAATTTATAACTAAATGAATTTTTGAATAAAAAATTGTAAAATCAATTGATAAATGGGTTCGAGTTTCCCCGAATCAAAATTCCAATATATTAAATCATTTAAATTTAAATATTGAATATATATGTATATATGATATATGAGTAAATTTGAAATTTTGTATATAAGTATATATTGATTTGAATTTAAATTTCAAGTAAATGAATTTTAAAATAAATATATAGAGAAATACAATATAATTGGTATTTAAGTAAGAATATCAATAATAGATAATTTAAGCTAGAAATATAAGATAAATATAAAAAGGTAAATAATGAGCAAATAAAATATAAGAATCCGACTAAAACAACTTTATAAATTATACATAAAGTAAACAAACTTGGTAAACTATAACAACATATTAAAACAAACATCTATGTACAAAAGCATAGTCAACAAGCAAACAAAGCAAAACAAAATATACTTAAGTATGAGCACTAGACAGTCAAACATATTCAAGTTGATTAACTAAACAAAAGCAAGAAAATACAAAACAGAAAAGAAATATGAAAGCATCTATGTATAAACAAATGAAGACAAGTAGTAGGCTGCAAAAAAATGTCTTTCATATTGTACATAACAAATCCTCTCAGCCGAAATGAAGATAAGTAAATAAACAAAATATTAGTAAAATAGAACAAAAGAGAAGAAAGTACTCAAAGCAATAAATGCAACATGCTTCATGCATTTAATGCAAATGTCTCCAGCATGCTTTTTGTACAAATAATATAGTGCATACTTACTTTTTATATGCATCAAATCCTCATTCCAGTTCGTTCCATTTCAAAACTGAAGAAAGAAAGAAGAAAATACTGAAACAAACTTCAATTTAAAACAACAAACTCAGTTCAAAGAAAAGGAAAAAAAAAGAGTGGAGCTTCAGTTTTGAGTAAGCAGTTGTCTCTGGGATGAAGTAAAGGAATATCAAACAAATAAAACAAGAAATCAAGTCGCAAGATTTAAGGTAGAGCAATCAGTTTCCAGTTTTTTTTCAAACAAAATCACTTCCAGGCATAAGCTTCTTCTCTGTTCTTCTCTGCTTCAATCTCTGGTGAGCAACTTTAATCTTTTAAAACCATCTGTTTGTCTTGATTCTTGAAGTTGATTCTAAAAGTATGATATGACAATGCTTTGTTCATATGCCTGCGTGTTTATATCTACATGTAAATGTGTGTGTATGCATCTGATGTTGGTTGATATACCTCTGTTCCAGGTTTCAGTGTTCACTATCAATCAAAGAAAAAAATTCATATCTTTTTATTGAATCAATGTTAGCACTTGAAATCAAAACAAAACTTATTTGTTTTAGTATAATCTAGGCATTAAAAATACAATCTTATATGAAAGTGATAAAATATGCTTGCAATTTGAAAATGACAGTAGCAACCCTCTCTAACATGTAAAATCAAATATGCTAGATTTCTGATTCAATTATACAACTCGAATCTATACACAAAGGTAGGATTTTTAACATAAGAATGATGATTTTTAGGTAAGCATACAAGGTGTAGTTTATAAATGAACAAAAATGTTTTTTTGTAAATTTCTGGTGATTCAACAAATCTTAAATGTTGAAACTTGTTGTGTAGCTAACTTGATGATTTTCGAATATAGGAAAAATGCTAAATATTTTTTTTTATGCAAGAATGATTGTGACGAATCCAAAGTAGGGTTTGAGTTCCAGTTTTTTTTGTGTTCGGTAATCTTTTGATTGCGGCGCCGTGATGCGATCGAGTGGCTAGGGGTTTTTGGGTGAAGACCGGGGAGGTAGGGGCGTGACGTGGGTGATGTGGTATCGCCTCCGGTGGTCAGTGTTGGTGGGGCAAAGCGATTTTTCCATGGTTGCTCGAGCTACTGGTCAAGCTGCTGACGAATTTTCGATTTCGACTTTCGTTCGAAAATCTGGGTTGCGATATTGAGTGGGAGAGAGAATCGGGGTTTGCTGGAGGTGGCGTGAGCCACTGGAGGTGCGGCGAACCACCGTGCACGTGCACGGTGGTGAACTGGTGTCAGTTCGTAGAATTGGGGAAGAGGAGATGTTCTTCTCGAAGTGGTATCGAGAAAATTTGGGTGATGGCTCGAGTGATATTGGGTTCGTACGCGAGTGTAACGTGTTCTCAGAATTTAAAACAAAGCAAGTTTAAAAATAAAATAAATTAAAAGAAGTAAGAGAAGATGCAGGGGATGACTCGAGCATTTCCTGAGTGTTTTCGTGATTTACCCGAAGTAAATCTAGGCTGGACTCGAAGCAAAGGGTGGGATGCTCGAGTATTAGTTCTGGTTACAGGTTTTGTTAAAGCCTGTCACTGGTTTGTGTTCTTTTTGATAAAAAATTGAATTATAAACCAATTTAATGAATTTAAAGGTTGGGATAAAATATTTAAACAAGCTTAAACCCAGTTCTAAGTTTAGTTTCAAACAAACTTTGAATTTAAAAGTAGACTTGTTTTCAAACAAATATTTAAACTTGAAGTTTGATAAGTTCTTTTATAAAAAGGGTTTAAATGGAAGTTAAATGATTAGATAACTCAAATTTGTAAGTTAAGTAGCGACGTATTTCAAAGGCAATTTTTTTTTAAATAAAATTAAGTAAATTAGTTAAAGGTTCTCCTTATAAAGGGTTAAATCATTAATTAAAGTAAATAATTTGAGAAAGAAATTATTTATTAAAGGTTAATAAATAAATGAAAGTGATTAAGAAAATTGAATTAATAAGGATTAATCACTAATTGAAATTAATGTTGGATATTTTGATTTTTTTTAAAGTTAATTAATTTTGTAACCGGTTTAAAGGGTTAATTTAATTTAGATGATAAATCAAGAATAATTTAATTAATTAAGGTGCTTGATAAATTTATTTATATCAAATGATTTGTAATAAATTTATCAGAATTTGATAATTAATTCATAAGTAATTAATTTACTTGGAAATAAATTGAATTAATCAGGATTAAACGATTAATTGATTCTGCTTATAAATAACTATTGAATGCTTGACTTTACTTATGAATGATTATATTATATGAGATGCCTTGAATTGATTGTCCTTTCTGATTTGTGATGCTTTGTGATACGTCCTGATTTATGTCGTGATCTGTGATTTCTGTTTCTGTGATGTATATATTGTTATATGAATATGAAACCCTTGGCCTGTAAAATGGCACTTGAACTTCGATGCGACAGGGAGTCGGATTCCAGTTGGTTATCCGAAACCCACATCGAATTGAAATAGTGAATCTTTGTAACCGATAAATTTATTTTATCTATGAATCTGTGAATGAAGATAAGCGTTATCGATTATACCCCTTATCGATATATCTGTGATGATTGATGTTGCACTATTGTGTGTGAAACCCCTGGACCACACTTTTACACACACAAATATGGATTTCACGTGGAAATCGGTTAAGTCACAGATAATTTAAATCTGCTGTTTTTGAAATTGAAATTTTTATTTCAATTGATTTTGAAATTTGAAATTTGGGTTTAAAAGTGAAAAGCTTTTGAAATGGAATTTCAAATCTAAAAGTTATTTTGAATAACTTAATCGAGTTTTGAAAATTTAAATAATTTGATTTAAATTTGAATTTAAGTTGAAATTGAACCCTATGATTTGAAATTACGGTTAAAGATGATATAAATGTGTTTGTATGAATTTAAACCATTTTAAAAGTATTGTTTGAGAATTTGAATTTAACCCAAGGATTTCAACTCGTATGAATGAATCGGATTTTCCGAAATGAAAACTGTTGTTTTCAAATAATAAAAGCTTTCAGATAGGAAATGAAATTCCAGTTTAATTAAAGGAATTTCAAGATTGAATTGAAAATTGTTTTTTCCAAGTTATAAATGAATTCTTTTTGAAAACTATGAATTGAATCTGTTATTTTTAATAGATTTAGAATGATGTTTGTTTAAACCATTTGAAATGGAATTGTTTTGAAAGCTATTAGTTAAATCTTTGATTTAAAGATTTAACGAATTAATTAAACTGAAATGGAAATCGGTTTGGAAAATCTGTGAATGAATCTTTGGGAAATTAAGTGAACTTTGTGAATTTAATCTTTTTGTTGAAAGATTAAAATGGTAACTTGTTTAAACCATTTGAGAAGAAAGATTTTGGGTAATAAGTTGTGACTTAATTGAAATCCCAATATCCATATGATTTCTAAATATTGCGCTCACTATTCGGGTTAGCCGGGAAAAGACAATTGTGTCATATAACCCATTCCGAATAGTGATACGTCGTATATGGATCGCATTGCTATAGTACATCATGATAGGGGGTTCTCGCTTCGCAGTTTGGTGGCGAACGGGAGACTCTTACCCCTACATGTCCCTTAGAGGGATGGGTTGGTTAGGCAGATGCCGTGACAGTCGAGAGGCTGGCCGTAAAAGTAAATGCGAGGTGCCAATGTAAGCCACGGTGGGACTGGGATGGTTGCAAAGCCTACCGGTGGCCGCTGTCTACGTATCGTTACATTTGGTATCAGAGCTAAGGTTGAACTTTAGCTCAGGAGTATAACACGTTAAGTAGCTCATTAGAGATAGAGTGAAGTAAACTCTAGAATGAGTATATCCCTAAGATATCTGTCTGAATGTCTCAGTAAATTCTCTTACTATCCACTGATAGTAGATATGAGTGCAAGAAGAAGACGAGATAGGGGACAGGGAAATGTGTCTACAAATGGTCAATACCCTGCAACAGTGGAAACAACTTTCTCTATCAATTTTCTTTGATTCGTTTCCAAATTCTTTTGATTGCTTCGTATCAGCTACAAGACGAAGTTGTAGAAAGTCGTTACTTCGTATTTTCATCGGTTTCTTATCAGCTTTTTGATTTAAACCTTACTGAAATTTGGAAATTGAAAATTTTATATGAATTAGAAATTTTAATTGAGTTAAACTAATTAATAGAATGTGAGGATAAAATTGAATTAAATCAATAAAACGATTTCTTTTAAAACCAAATTTTGAAATTCTATTGTAATTTTCTGTGAATACCAAAGTCCGAAGAGGGATAAATTGGTATGTATTCCGAGATATTCCAACTTGAATTCGGAATCCGTATCTTGTATTTGAGGAATTATAGGAGATCGAATCTATCTATCTCTGTGTTGTTTTCGTGCCTGCGAATTTCAAGGACGAAATTCTTTTAAGGGGGGAAGTTTGTAACGACCCTGGATTTTAATTTATTTAAATTTATAACTAAATGAATTTTTGAATAAAAAATTGTAAAATCAATTGATAAATGGGTTCGAGTTTCCCCGAATCAAAATTCCAATATATTAAATCATTTAAATTTAAATATTGAATATATATGTATATATGATATATGAGTAAATTTGAAATTTTATATATAAGTATATATTGATTTGAATTTAAATTTCAAGTAAATGAATTTTAAAATAAATATATAGAGAAATACAATATAATTGGTATTTAAGTAAGAATATCAATAATAGATAATTTAAGCTAGAAATATAAGATAAATATAAAAAGGTAAATAATGAGCAAATAAAATATAAGAATCCGACTAAAACAACTTTATAAATTATACATAAAGTAAACAAACTTGGTAAACTATAACAACATATTAAAACAAACATCTATGTACAAAAGCATAGTCAACAAGCAAACAAAGCAAAACAAAATATACTTAAGTATGAGCACTAGACAGTCAAACATATTCAAGTTGATTAACTAAACAAAAGCAAGAAAATACAAAACAGAAAAGAAATATGAAAGCATCTATGTATAAACAAATGAAGACAAGTAGTAGGCTGCAACAAAATGTCTTTCATATTGTACATAACAAATCCTCTCAGCCGAAATGAAGATAAGTAAATAAACAAAATATTAGTAAAATAGAACAAAAGAGAAGAAAGTACTCAAAGCAATAAATGCAACATGCTTCATGCATTTAATGCAAATGTCTCCAGCATGCTTTTTGTACAAATAATATAGTGCATACTTACTTTTTATATGCATCAAATCCTCATTTCAGTTCGTTCCATTTCAAAACTGAAGAAAGAAAGAAGAAAATACTGAAACAAACTTCAATTTAAAACAACAAACTCAGTTCAAAGAAAAGGAAAAAAAAAGAGTGGAGCTTCAGTTTTGAGTAAGCAGTTGTCTCTGGGATGAAGTAAAGGAATATCAAACAAATAAAACAAGAAATCAAGTCGCAAGATTTAAGGTAGAGCAATCAGTTTCCAGTTTTTTTTCAAACAAAATCACTTCCAGGCATAAGCTTCTTCTCTGTTCTTCTCTGCTTCAATCTCTGGTGAGCAACTTTAATCTTTTAAAACCATCTGTTTGTCTTGATTCTTGAAGTTGATTCTAAAAGTATGATATGACAATGCTTTGTTCATATGCCTGCGTGTTTATATCTACATGTAAATGTGTGTGTATGCATCTGATTTGAACTATGTTGGTTGATATACCTCTGTTCCAGGTTTCAGTGTTCACTATCAATCAAAGAAAAAAATTCATATCTTTTTATTGAATCAATGTTAGCACTTGAAATCAAAACAAAACTTATTTGTTTTAGTATAATCTAGGCATTAAAAATACAATCTTATATGAAAGTGATAAAATATGCTTGCAATTTGAAAATGACAGTAGCAACCCTCTCTAACATGTAAAATCAAATATGCTAGATTTCTGATTCAATTATACAACTCGAATCTATACACAAAGGTAAGATTTTTAACATAAGAATGATGATTTTTAGGTAAGCATACAAGGTGTAGTTTATAAATGAACAAAAATGTTTTTTTTGTAAATTTCTGGTGATTCAACAAATCTTAAATGTTGAAACTTGTTGTGTAGCTAACTTGATGATTTTCGAATATAGGAAAAATGCTAAATATTTTTTTTTATGCAAGAATGATTGTGACGAATCCAAAGTAGGGTTTGAGTTCCAGTTTTTTTTGTGTTCGGTAATCTTTTGATTGCGGCGCCGTGATGCGATCGAGTGGCTAGGGGTTTTTGGGTGAAGACCGGGGAGGTAGGGGCGTGACGTGGGTGATGTGGTATCGCCTCCGGTGGTCAGTGTTGGTGGGGCAAAGCGATTTTTCCATGGTTGCTCGAGCTACTGGTCAAGCTGCTGACGAATTTTCGATTTCGACTTTTGTTCGAAAATCTGGGTTGCGATATTGAGTGGGAGAGAGAATCGGGGTTTGCTGGAGGTGGCGTGAGCCACTGGAGGTGCGGCGAACCACCGTGCACGTGCACGGTGGTGAACTGGTGTCAGTTCGTAGAACTGGGGAAGAGGAGATGTTCTTCTCGAAGTGGTATCGAGAAAATTTGGGTGATGGCTCGAGTGATATTGGGTTCGTACGCGAGTGTAACGTGTTCTCAGAATTTAAAACAAAGCAAGTTTAAAAATAAAATAAATTAAAAGAAGTAAGAGAAGATGCAGGGGATGACTCGAGCATTTCCTGAGTGTTTTCGTGATTTACCCGAAGTAAATCTAGGCTGGACTCGAAGCAAAGGGTGGGATGCTCGAGTATTAGTTCTGGTTACAGGTTTTGTTAAAGCCTGTCACTGGTTTGTGTTCTTTTTGATAAAAAATTGAATTATAAACAAATTTAATGAATTTAAAGGTTGGGATAATATATTTAAACACGCTTAAACCCAGTTCTAAGTTTAGTTTCAAACAAACTTTGAATTTAAAAGTAGACTTGTTTTCAAACAAATATTTAAACTTGAAGTTTGATAAGTTCTTTTATAAAAAGGGTTTAAATGGAAGTTAAATGATTAGATAACTCAAATTTGTAAGTTAAGTAGCGACGTATTTCAAAGGCAATTTTTTTTAAATAAAATTAAGTAAATTAGTTAAAGGTTCTCCTTATAAAGGGTTAAATCATTAATTAAAGTAAATAATTTGAGAAAGAAATTATTTATTAAAGGTTAATAAATAAATGAAAGTGATTAAGAAAATTGAATTAATAAGGATTAATCACTAATTGAAATTAATGTTGGATATTTTGATTTTTTTTTAAAGTTAATTAATTTTGTAACCGGTTTAAAGGGTTAATTTAATTTAGATGATAAATCAAGAATAATTTAATTAATTAAGGTGCTTGATAAATTTATTTATATCAAATGATTTGTAATAAATTTATCAGAATTTGATAATTAATTCATAAGTAATTAATTTACTTGGAAATAAATTGAATTAATCAGGATTAAACGATTAATTGATTCTGCTTATAAATAACTATTGAATGCTTGACTTTACTTATGAATGATTATATTATATGAGATGCCTTGAATTGATTGTCCTTTCTGATTTCTGATGCTTTGTGATACGTCCTGATTTATGTCGTGATCTGTGATTTCTGTTTCTGTGATGTATATATTGTTATATGAATATGAAACCCTTGGCCTGTAAAACGGCACTTGAACTTCGATGCGACAGGGAGTCGGATTCCAGTTGGTTATCCGAAACCCACATCGAATTGAAATAGTGAATCTTTGTAACCGATAAATTTATTTTATCTATGAATCTGTGAATGAAGATAAGCGTTATCGATTATACCCCTTATCGATATATCTGTGATGATTGATGTTGCACTATTGTGTGTGAAACCCCTGGACCACACTTTTACACACACAAATATGGATTTCACGTGGAAATCGGTTAAGTCACAGATAATTTAAATCTGCTGTTTTTGAAATTGAAATTTTTATTTCAATTGATTTTGAAATTTGAAATTTGGGTTTAAAAGTGAAAAGCTTTTGAAATGGAATTTCAAATCTAAAAGTTATTTTGAATAACTTAATCGAGTTTTGAAAATTTAAATAATTTGATTTAAATTTGAATTTAAGTTGAAATTGAACCCTATGATTTGAAATTACGGTTAAAGATGATATAAATGTGTTTGTATGAATTTAAACCATTTTAAAAGTATTGTTTGAGAATTTGAATTTAACCCAAGGATTTCAACTCGTATGAATGAATCGGATTTTCCGAAATGAAAACTGTTGTTTTCAAATAATAAAAGCTTTCAGATAGGAAATGAAATTCCAGTTTAATTAAAGGAATTTCAAGATTGAATTGAAAATTGTTTTTTCCAAGTTATAAATGAATTCTTTTTGAAAACTATGAATTGAATCTGTTATTTTTAATAGATTTAGAATGATGTTTGTTTAAACCATTTGAAATGGAATTGTTTTGAAAGCTATTAGTTAAATCTTTGATTTAAAGATTTAACGAATTAATTAAACTGAAATGGAAATCGGTTTGGAAAATCTGTGAATGAATCTTTGGGAAATTAAGTGAACTTTGTGAATTTAATCTTTTTGTTGAAAGATTAAAATGGTAACTTGTTTAAACCATTTGAGAAGAAAGATTTTGGGTAATAAGTTGTGACTTAATTGAAATCCCAATATCCATATGATTTCTAAATATTGCGCTCACTATTCGGGTTAGCCGGGAAAAGACAATTGTGTCATATAACCCATTCCGAATAGTGATACGTCGTATATGGATGGCATTTGAAGACCGGTGATGAAGACCAGATATTTTCGAAAACGAAAGGACAACTCATCGAATGTCTCTGCATCGATTGGTCCCCGGTATAGAGATTTATATCACTCTTTTTGTGATGGGAAGTCTGGACGTGATTGGAAATTATCCGGAATTGCAAGGGCTTCGTGAGAAGTGCGTTCGGTTCTGTTCGAACCCGGAACAGACTTGTATGGTTACATGTCTGACATTACACCTTGAGATATAAAGCTGATTTCTTTCAAATACATTTCTGTTTGGTGGCGGAGAATTTATTCTCTTAGCTTAACACCCTTCTCTGAGACGTACGAGCTCAGAGGTTATGTAGTTGAAATTTATCAGCGATCCCAATTTGGTAATGTGGCATGCTGAGTGTTGTTGTGTGATGATCAGTGTTTGATCATTTGTGATATGATCATTTGTTTGATCATTTATCTTTGTGATCATAGGTTGATCATCTGTTGACCCGAAGCGTGGCTTTTTGAAAAAGCGTAGCTTTGTGGACGAGACTTCGTCGAACCTCACAACCCGGTAATGGTCGAAACAGGAATTGTGCGGCAAGGTTTTTAGGGGTAGCTCCCCTAGGGTATGACCATTCCTTCTGGAAAAGGGTAGTATCATGGTATGGAGCCCAGATACTTACTCATGTGGACACACTTTATTTATGACGTGTGATGTTGGTTTCGAGGCGCCTCGGTTAAAGGTCCCAAAGGACCGGGGGTGGCATATCTGAGGTTTCTTTTATCCCTTGGGAAAAGAGGTTGCCGGCCTTGTTTGGCAGAGAACAGTTGGTTCTCGGGACGTCCCGCCAGAGGCGTTTCTTTCGTGGAATAGGAAGTTCCTTAGCCTGACCATTTGTTGGAAATCCAAACAAAACAATACGAGCCCTGTACGGTTTTAGTTGTATTACCTGCCATGGAATGTGGTGGTAACCTGCTATTGAACATGGTAGCTATAGTAGGCATAAGTGCGAAATGTCTATGCTGGCTAAGATTTATATTCTACTTTCGAAATGTTTTCTGCACTATGCACTAGTGATAATATCAAATGATTTAATTTTGCGTAGTAAGCATCTTTGACTATCATAAGAAGAAATCTCCTCCAATTCTGTGTTTGCATTGTGTGTGTGGTGGGAGGTCTTATGGTAGTTTCATTTTCCAAAAAGCATTGCGAATTGACTTTAAAATTCTCTGCTATTTGTTTTAAAGATAAACTGTTTTTGTTGCTCACACCAGTCCCATGACTGATCCGGAGTTTATTGTTCTTTCCTAAACTCTGGATGCTCAAAATTTTTCTACACGAGCAGTCTAGAGTTTGGTTTTTCAGATAGTCAGATTAGTAGATTTATCTGGAGCTAGTTCAGTCTTTGGCTATGGACTGCACTTGCTTATCTTTGTGCATCGTTATTGGGAGTTCGAGCTATTTCTAGATTGGCATTCTGAAGATGGAGATTATCCGCTGCTGATGTTATCTATCATTTTCTTTTCCGCTGCTATTTGTTGTTTCATATCTCTGATGTATATAGATATTCATTGTATCATCATTGTATCTGGATATTGTATCAGATATTGTATATCTATATTCTTTTATTTCCGCTGTGTTGTTTACTTAACTGTGTTATAAGCTCCGGCGACTCGGATTTGAACGCTCGAATCTACGACATTCGAGTACGATGTAAAGTATGGATGTCGATTTTCGAACGCGAAAAATACGTATCGTTACAATTAGGGTCATACGACCTAAAGAGGTTCGCGACATAAGGTTGTTCGCGACCTAAAAGTGCACGACCTAAGGTCTTACGACCTAAGCCTTGAACGACTTAGTGGAACGAACGACTTAACGACCTAAGCCTTGAATACGAGCTACGAGCTAAGGCAGGAACGACCTAGTGAAGTTAGGTCGAGGACGACCTACGACTTAAGCCAGGGCGAGCGAGCTAACTGCAAACGACTTAAGCCTTTAACTCGTGAACGACTTATGCCTTTAACTCGTGAACGACTTATGCCTTTAGCTCGTGAACGACTTAACATTTTGCCTGGAGATTATAGGTCGGCAACGACCTACGACTTAAGGGCCAGAACGAGCTAAAAATGGCTAGAACGACCTAGTAGCAGTTTTTCACCAAAATCACTAAATTTTGGAGTTTTTCGCCAATCCAATCCAAACCAAATGCAGATATTCATACAAATGCAATAGAGGATCATTCCCAGCAGTCCAAGATAGATATAGGCAAGATGTGAGATCAAAAATCTCACCTTTTCACGGAATTTGATGAAGATGAAGCTCGGGGGCAAAGCAAAGATCAACCACAAGCTTGAATCAATGTCTTCACTTTGAATTTGGAGTTAGATGTTGAATTTGCTAAAGAACTTGAGCTTGGAATTTTAATTTCCTATTCCCTCCACCATTTTTGCTAAAGCTTCAAAGTTGATGAAGTGATGAAGAGAAGGAAGGGGTTGGGCTGAGTTAGAAGAGGTGCAGCCCAAACCAAAAGCCCAACACAAAAAGTGACGAAAATTTCACTATCTCCAAACATATCGAAGTTTACACTCAAAAAGATCGCAAACGTCATTTTGAACTCAATGGTGGTGGTCTCGAGTCCTAATTTGACCGTATGCAAAAAGTATCTTTTCGGACTAACATCCGACTAACAATAAAATATTTAAATATAAAATCGATAAATATGCGGGTTGTTACAAAAGTTGAATAATTTTGAAATTCCAATGGAATTTGATTTGAATTTGAAAGGAATTGAGGTTAATTCAACTTGAATTGAGATTGATCAATTTCAATGGAAATTGAAGTTACTCAGATCAGGATTTGATCAATTTAAATGGAAGTGAAATTTAAATTGAATTGATGGGGATGAAGATTGGAAAGTGAACAGTTTGGCTCTGGACTATTTTCGGTATAAATTGTTTTAATATAAACTTATTTTTCCAAGCTATTAAATATATACAACCTTTCTTTCTTAAAGCCAAATTATTTTATACTCGTTTCACAATTATTTTTGGAACTATTTAACCATTTTTCAACTGTTTTCTAAACTAATTACTATTTTTCAACTATGTTACAAATTAATTACTATTTTACAACTATTTTGCAATTATCTAAAATTTCTGAAACTATTTAACTATTCTCCAACTATTTTACAATTATTTAACTATTTTATAGCTATTTTACAAACTATTAATTGTTTTCCACTACTTATCTATTTTTAAAATTTTCAAGCTATTTTCTAAAAATAAACTGGTCGGAGTTCAAACTGTTTATGAGTAAATACCCAACTGAGATAAGAATTGAAGTGATAATCCAAATGGGGATTAAGGCAAATGTGAATAAGTGAATAAAATCAAAGTGAATGTGAATAGAGAAAAAATTGATTAGACTGAAAATCGATGAAGATAAATACGTATGATGTACGTATATTATTCTATTCGCATAGTGATTTGATCCAGATTCGAGCACAGAATTTCGAGATAGTATTATCGATCCGAGTTGGGATTTTTCACTCGATTTTCGACGACGAACCTGGATATGGGTTTTTGATTTATTCTGGATATTCTCTATCATAGTTGTGACTATGCAAGGAGAATGATGTTTCTGATTAAGAAATCAGATCTGAGTCTGCACTAGGAAGTCGGGTGGACAATACTAGTTCGGAAGTGAAATTGTGTGATCGAGTGAGCGATCAGATTGATGTTGCGTACGGATGATATGTGGACATCGTACGAGTTTGAATAAAATTGATAGTGGAAATTTGTGGATAAGAACTGTAAATGGTTTTTGAAATTTAGGGTATACTTTGTGAAAAATATGATAAAGTAAAATGGAAATTGGATATTTCTATAATAAAAAAAATTTTACTTTATAGAAGTAAGTAATTCGATAGGAGACTTTATAGAGTAATTAAATTTGAATATTGATTTAGACTAAACAAGTTATATATCTTTGTTATATATATGATAAAACTCCACTTGTTGAATCTTTTGCCAGAAGAAAAGGGTTTTTGGAAGTATTTGAAGTATAAAAGTGAATTTATACAAGAACAAATTGATTCAAAGATTTTTCAAAACATTTATATGTATGTATTTATATATAAAAGATTTTATGGAAATGGTTTTGAGAAAAGGTTTTTGGAACCTTTGAATTTTGGAAAGGCTTTTGATTTTTGGGTAAAACCAATATTGGAATTTGGAAAAGCCTAACATGAGAATTATCGATTTTGAGAATCGATTTTGTGTAAAGGCATTTATAAGAGATTCATACTAGGTGTATGATTTGGAAAATACTATATGTATATAGTATAAAGTGTTTTGATGATGGCTCTGGGGAAAAAGGCGCTCCCTTGAAATGAACTTCTCAGGAGTGCCACAGGGTGGCACTGCCTTGAGCCTCAAAGGGGGAGGTTCTAAAGTTGATCCTGTGAGGAGTCCGGACAAAACTAGTTCCTGAGGATTATTTGTGTAGCGAAAGTCGAGGGGCTGGTGCCTATAGAGGCATTTGGGTTATGCTGTGACGACAGTGTAACTCGATGTCACTGCGATCTACTGCAGACCATAGCGAAAGTCGTGTGTGCCGCTGAGAGCCAACAGTCTACGTTTGATTTTATATCGGTAGACTGCGACACTATGGTAACATAGCGAAAGTCGCGTGAGCCGCTGAGAGCCAACAGTATACGTTTGATTTTATATTGGTAGACTACGACCTATGTTAGAGTGGAGAAGTTTCATTTTGACAGCGAAAATTGTGTGTGCCGCTGAGAGCCAACAGTTACATGGACTTTTGCTGCGACGGCAACGTAACCCTGGAATGTAACTGCGATCTGTTGTGGGTTCCATGGTGTAATCGTTACATGGACTTTTGCTGCGACGGCAACGTAACCCAGGATGTAACTATGACCATGGATGGGTGTGATGATTCCCAGAGCATTCTCACCAATAATATTTTCTCTATTTTCAAAACTGTTTTCTATATTTTTGATAAAATTATTTTTCAGAATATTTTCACTGGGTGTTGAAAATAGGTCTGCTAAGTACTTATAGATTTTCAGTTCTACGCCTGATCAACGTATGACTGAATCTCTATGAGAACGAGGACGGACTTGTTGAAACATCGAGTTATAAAAGTATTTTTATAAAAACGACTTTGGAATAATAGTATATAGATTTTTTTTAAGTAGTTTAAAAATGATCAAAGAAAATTTATCTGATTTTAAGCATTTTCAATAAATATGGCTTCGTTCCTTTTCGAGGACGAAAAGTTTTAAGGGGGGAGGGATGTGACATCCCAGATTTTGGCGATATTATTTTAATCAATATTTAATTGAATTAATTAAAATACAGGTTATTATTTTAAAACAAATATATATATGTGTAATTGGGAGAAGCTATTGTTTGGAATTAAAATAATGAGTTTCTAAATATTTTAAACCTGAAATCTATCTTATTTAACTTTATTAATATGTGATTTAAAATATATATAATATAGTCTGGACAATAATAGTTCAAGTAGAATAAATGTTATCAATATTAAATCTAAATATAAAACAAGTATATTGTTTAAAAATAAATATAAATATATAGGCTTAAGAAATTATGGTATTGACAAGTTTAACAATGAATAACTTTTAGATTAAGTGTTGATAGTTTTTGTAAGGAATATAGAAATAAATGTTTAAGTTGTAAATAGGAATAAATATACAAAGTAAAATAAGATACAACCAAATTGTATAGTAACAACACAAAATAAAAGTTATGAAAATAAATATATATACATGTAATCAAACAAGATAATAAGTATAAAAGTGGAAATAAATATTTAAGATAAAAAAATGGGAATAAAATATATAATATAAATTATATAGTTAAGTATAAAATATAAAGTGAACACATTAGACAAAATTTAACATCAAATTAAATATGGATTCACTCATATTGCAAAGCAATTAGACTAAACAAAAGAGAATATAAATATCTAGGGAAACTTGAAAAGAGGGCAAAGGAAAATTAATGCAGCACACAATATATAATATATCAGCCACCAAAATAAGTTGTCAGCCACCAAACAAAAACAAATCTCTGATCAAGATGTAAAAGATAAAAATCTTGTACCGGCAAAGGAATACAAGCCTGCACACCCGTACTTCAGTTTGGCTTCTTCAACACACCATTTATATGTTATATATATACTGTTAATCCTTTTATCTCAGCGACCTAAAACTTAGCGACCTAAGAACAGAAGACTTTGCGACCTAAGGTTTCAGGAAGGCTTGCGACCTAAGATCCAGGAGGACTTCGCGACCTAACAGCATAAGAAGCTCGCGACCTAAGGACTTGGGAGAATTTGCGACCTAAGGTTTCAGGAAGGCTTGCGACCTAAGATCCAGGAGGACTTCGCGACCTAACAGCATAAGAAGCTCGCGACCTAAGGACTTGGGAGAAGTTTGCGACCTAAGGTTTCAGGAAGGCTTGCGACCTAAGATCCAGGAGGACTTCGCGACCTAACAGCATAAGAAGCTCGCGACCTAAGGACTTGGGAGAAGTTTGCGACCTAAGGTTTCAGGAAGGCTTGCGACCTAAGATCCAGGAGGACTTCGCGACCTAACAGCATAAGAAGCTTGCGACCTAAGGCTACAGAAGACCTTGCGACCTTGCAACAGAAAGGATTGCGACCTATGGAACTCAACGACCTAAGGTAGCTAGCGACCTAAAGGACTTAACAACCTAAGGTAGTTAGCGACCTAAGGGACTTGACGACCTAAAGAGGTTAGCGACCTAACTGACAAAGCATGTTCAGCGACCTACGACCTAGAGCTCCCACAGCTATTCTTTAACTCGCGTGCGACCTACTACTTGATCAAATGAAGCCCAGTACAGCTTTACCAGTTAACTTCTGAAGCCGCGAGGAGACAGCGACCTAGCTTAGGTCGCTCGCGACCTACGACTTAACTAAGGTCGTACGCGACCTAAGACTTAGGCAAAATTCCTGCCCAGAAATCAGCTCTTATAAATACCCCATCACTTCCAACATTGAGGGGACTTTTGGCAAATCATTTCTACAGCGCTGTTACTCCGTCGAACTCTCCATTCATTCAGCAATCAAGGATCCTTCAAGCATTCGAGACACTACAACAAGCTTCGAGAGAAATTCCTTACATCCGACATGGATTCATCGAGTTTCACCATCGAAGATTGAGCTAGTAGTCAAGATTGTTTCTTGTGATCGAATTGTACTGTTTCCTGAAGAGATTTGTATCGATTTGTAACCAAATTCAATAATAAAGAGATTCAAAGTGGATGTAGGCTAAATCTCAAGCCGAACCACTATAAAATTGCTGTCTTTTACTGCATTTCTGCTTTTTTCCGCTTGATTTCTGTTCCCGTCACACGGGTGGTGCTTTCACGATCTTATTACACACACCGGGTGTTATCGTTCATATTTTAACGTTAACATTTTGGTGCTTTCACTGAGAACCCAACTCAGGCTACCATCCATCATTGCTTCACACAAGTTTGTTGAAAAGATTTCCTACAAAACCAGAAGTCTATCAGACATAATGGCTCCTGGAAGGAAACGAAAGGTTGTCAGATCTGAAAATGTTCATGATGATACCGCCACCTCTGCTTCACCAAGTCAAGCAGCTCCAAGCGTCGGGGTGACGCGAGAGGAGCTAGACGCTGCTGTATCCGGACTATATCAACAGATTGAGACTCAAAACAATCTGATGATGGAAAAACTGAATGCTCTGCTTGGTGCCAACCAAAGACCAGTGGGTAATGAAGAAAACACCGCTGATGCTCTTCGCAACTCCGAAGGAAGGAATATTCCTCAAGGGGGATCAGGTGCTGCTGAAGGGGCACCCCTCCGAGCTGAAGGATCTAGACCATCGCCAATTTTCCACGAAAATCTGCCCGGGCAAACATCTGAGAAAATGGCAGAAGTCTACTCCGCAAAATCTTTGAACAATGAGGAATATCTTTCTGGCATGATCAAGCAAATAATGAAAGAGAGCATGCAGAGAGGTGAAGATGAGAGTGAATGGGGGTTCGCGCCAAGCAAGACTCCGTTTACCGAGAAGATTCTAAAGGCTGAATTTCCTAGAAAATTTGTTCCCCCCACCATTCCTGCTTATCGGGGAACAAGTGATCCAAACCAATTCTTGTATAAGTATGACTGGCACATGACCGGTGCGAGAGCAACTGATGAAATCAAGTGCCGGTATTTCCCAGTATATTTGGAAGGAGTGGCACTTCTCTGGTTCACCAAACTTCCTGTCCGATCAGTAGATCAGTTTTCCGATCTGACTAGAAAGTTCAAAGAGCAATTCAGGTTATACGCTTCAAAGGCAAAGGACATAATGTCATTATCCAGTCTTGAACAGAATCCGGGAGAACCTATTAAATCATTCCTGAACCGTTTCAACATAGCTCTGGCAGAAGTTGATAACGCAGAGCCACGGATGATCTTGACCTATTTGATGCGTGCTATCGACAAATCGAGCGAATTTGGAAAATGGCTGAAGATGAAAGAGCCAAATTCTCTCGAGAAATTCTACAAGAAAGCTGATGAATTCATACGCTTGGAAAATCTTCCAGCATCAATGAAGGTGGTGGCAGCAAAGGTGGAAAATAATACTGCCGCTTCGGAAAAGAAATATTCCGGAGGTCAGAAAAGGGAAAATCACGAGGGGAAGAAACAAAAGGATACAAAGAAACCTCGCTTCTTCAAACCCTCAGATTTCACTCCATTGACCGACACTCTGGAAAATATCTTCTTCGCCACCAAAGATGCTGTGGATTATCCCAAACCGGCTGAGATAAAACCGGGAAAGGGCGCTAAGAGAAATGGAAAGTTCTGCCGTTTTCACAACCAACCCGGTCATGATACCAATGACTGTCGTCACTTAAAGAGCTTAATTGAAGAATTATTGAGAGAAAACAAGCTGCAACAATATGTCAAGAAAAACAGAAGTGATCCATCTTCGTCTACTCAGAGGCAACAACCCTCTAATCAGCCGTCAGGCTCAAGTAAAGGTACTGCGGCACAAGAATCTGAGAGGCCCGTTATCAACGTCATTTCAGGGGGCCCACACCCAGCAGGCAGAAGCTGGGGTGAGATGGAACGATATGCTCATGCTTTAAAGTATATCCCGGCAGAGGAAGATGTTTTTGCTGTAGAAAATGCTGCACCCCTGAAACAGCAAAAGATTTCAGATAATGATATTTTGTTCAAGGCTAGGGATTCTATTGGTATTGAAGCTCCCACCATAGATCCCTTAGTTATCTCTGCAGGAATCGGGCCAGCAATAGTAAGACGAGTACTCATTGATTGCGGTGCTTCCTGCAATATACTCTTCAAGAAAACATTTGACCAGATGAAGATCCCAATGACCGACGTTCAGGCTTCATCACAAAAGATCGTTGGTTTCACTGGGGAACCACAGCAACCAATCGGAACTGTCGATTTGTTCGTGGAACTTGGTGAAGGGCAGAAAAGGGTAGCTCGAAAACAAACCTTTGTGATTGTTGATGGATTTTCTGCCTACAATGCTTTCCTAGGCAGGCCGACTCTAGCTGCATTCAAGGCCATTTTGGCCCCGTGGTGCCTAACTATGAAGTTTCCTAGAGAAAATGGTGTTGGTGTCATCAAGAGAGATCAAAATGCTGGACGCGAATGTTATCTCATAGAGCTTCGAGAAGCCAGAAAGAGAGAAATGGGTAAAGATGCGGCAGCTCCCCTCCGCATCAAAAACCCAACCTTATAGCAAATACAGGGTGGCCCCTGCACTGGTGAGCATAGTGGTGCAAGGCGAGAAATGGACCCCAGAAAATCCAGTGCAGAGGAGAATAGAGTGGTGCCCGCAGAAGTTACGGTACCAATACCTGTCGACTCAAAAGACCCAAATAAAGTACTTAATGTGGGTTCGCAACTAAGTACAACAGTTCAAAATACACTGATATCATTTCTAAAAGCAAATCTGGACGTGTTCGCTTGGTGTCATACTGATATGTGCGGAATCTCTCCAACAATTGTTGTTCACACTCTGAATGTCGATCCAAAATTCACACCAGTAAAACAGAAAAGAAGAACTCAAGGTCCAGAAAGGTCAGCAGCTTTAAAGGAAGAGGTAGATCGCCTCTTAGAGAATAATTTCATCAAAGAATCCACTTATCCAAATTGGGTTTCGAATCCAGTACTGGTTAAGAAGGCAAATGGAAAGTGGAGAGTATGCATTGATTTCTCATATCTGAACAAAGCTTGCCCCAAAGACTGCTTCCCGTTGCCTAGAATCGATCAACTAGTAGATGGGACGGCTGGACATGAGTTGTTATCTTTTATGGATGCCTATTCCGGATACAATCAGATTATGATGAATGAACCAGATCAGGAGGACACAAGCTTTATTACAGATGTGGGACTCTACTGTTACAAAGTCATGCCATTCGGGTTAAAGAATGCTGGGGCAACATACCAAAGACTTGTCAACGCTATGTTCAAGCCTCAGATTGGCAAAACGATGGAAGTCTATGTTGATGATATGTTAGTAAAGTCAAAGAAAACAGTAGACCACATGGATCACTTGGCAGAGATGTTCTCAATTCTTCGGAAGTACGGAATGAAGCTCAATCCATTGAAATGTTCATTCGGAGTAGAGTCTGGGAAATTCCTGGGTTTCATCGTGAGCGCTAGGGGCATCGAGGCCAATCCGGTTCAAATCACAGCTCTAAGAGAAGTTAAAGCCCCTAGAACAAAGAAAGAACTGCAAAGTCTCAATGGAAAGGTTGCCGCTCTTAGTCGCTTCATTTCCAAGGCCACAGACAAATGCATTCCCTTCTTTGATGCTCTAAAGAAAGGAAAGAAAAATTTCGAATGGACTCCTGAATGTCAGAATGCTTTCGATCAACTGATTCATCATATGAGAACTCCTCCGGTCCTCTCCAAGCCTAATGATGGTGAAGACCTCTTCATCTATTTGGCAATTTCATCCCATGCTTTAAGTGCAGCACTCGTACGAGAAGATATGAAAATACAACGTCCAGTTTACTACATCAGCAAACGGTTCGCTGGGGCTGAGATGAATTATTCAAAGATAGAAAAACTTGCTTATTGTCTGCTAATCGCTTCCAGGAAGTTGAGACCCTATTTTCAATCTCATCCTATCAAGGTCTTGACTGATCAACCTTTGAAGCAAGTCCTGTATCGTCCTGAAACTTCGAGTCGTCTCTTGAAGTGGAACATAGAACTCAGCCAATATGACATCACTTACCATCCCCGAAGAGCAATTAACGGACAAGCTTTAGCAGATTTCATTGCAGAATCAACTGACAAAGGTGACAGTAAGGAAGAAACAACTGACTGCATTCCGATACAGTGGAAGTTGTATGTTGATGGCTCGAGAAATGATTATTGTTCTGGGGCAGGAGTTGTGCTCGAAACTCCCGAAGGACGATCACTATGTTATGCATTGAGACTGGAATTTCCTTCGACAAACAATGAAGCAGAATATGAAGCCCTTATTGCCGGATTGAGAATCGCCAAGGAATTAAATATCAAAGTGATACAGATTTTCAGTGATTCTCAGCTTATTGTCTGCCAGGTGAAGAAGGAATTTCAAGCCAAAGGAGGGAATTTGCCTGCATATTTGACTAAAACTTCCGAACTTCTCAATGATTTTGATCACTATTCAATAAGCCACATACCTCGGGAGGAAAATATGAAGGCAGATTCTTTAGCAAAGTATTCTAGTTCCGGGGAAGCTCAGTTACTGGGATTAGTTCCTGTGGAAGTTCTATCGGCTCCAAGCATTGATGAAATGGATGTTGATTGGATTATGGCTACGTATCCAGAGCATGAATCATGGATGACTCCAATCAAAGAGTATCTGCTCAATGGTTCATTACCAGAAAACTCCAAAGAACGTCTAAAGCTGTTGAGAAAAGCATCAAGATATGTAATTCAGGATGGTCGGTTGTACAGGCAGGGATTCTCAATGCCTTTACTTCGATGTGTAACCAAGGAAGAAGCTAAGACAATTTTAGCAGAGGTACACGGAGGAGAATGTGGAGATCATTCAGGTGGTCAAACACTCACAAAGAAAATTCTCCGATATGGGTATTTCTAGCCGGATGTTAATCAAGATGCTGCAGCTTACTCCAGGAAGTGCGACAAATGCCAAAGATTTGCAAAAATCCCAAGAGCGCCTTCCACCGAACTCACACAGATGGTCAGCCCATGGCCATTTTCCATTTGGGGAATAGACCTGATTGGACCTTTACCAATCGCTAAATCAGGAATTAAATATGCTCTTGTTGCCGTTGATTATTTCACCAAATGGGCCGAAGCTGAACCTTTGGCCACCATCACTTCTAAAAAGATGATAAATTTTGTAACGAAGAATATCATTTGCAGATATGATGTGCCACAGAAGATAATCACCGACAACGGCACTCAATTTGAAAGTGAAGAATTCCAGGATTTTTGCAAACGGTTCAGAATTCGAAAAAGCTTCTCAGCAGTGGCTCATCCGCAGGCAAATGGGCAAGTGGAAGCAGTTAACAAGATCATCAAGTCAACTATCAAAAAGCAACTTGAAAAAGCAAAAGGTGGTTGGGTTGATAAGCTTCCATTAGCACTATGGGCGTACAGAACTACTCACAAAACTGCGACTGGGCACACTCCATTTTCACTGGCATACGGATCTGAGGCAATGATTCCAGTAGAAGTAGAGGTTCCTTCACATAGAAGAGTTCATTTCAATGAAACCGAAAATGAAAAACTGCAACTTGAAGCGCTTGATTTTCTTGATGAGAAAAGAGAGGAAGCTAGGCTCAGAGTTTCAGCTCATCAGCAGAGAATAGCCAGGCATTTCAACTCCAAAGTTCGCCAACGCAGCTTTGAAATCGGAGACTTGGTTTTGAAAAGGATCATGACAGCAACTGGTGTGTTTGGGCCAAACTGGGAAGGGCCATATGTCATAGGCACTAAACTTCTTGATGGCACTTTCAAACTCATAACTGTTGAAGGAGATCCAATTCCAATGGCCTGGAACAGCAACCATTTGCGCCCTTATTTTACTTGAAAAGAGCTCTGCTCAAAATTGTAAAATGATGATGAATGTATCAGTTGTATTGTGAAACATTGTAAATCAGTGTAAATGAATGAAAGCTATAAAGTGGACGTAGGCCCGATTCTTGGCCGAACCACTATAAATCTTGTGTTCTTTACTATTTCATAATGCTTGTTTTATTTTGATATGTAAATACTTTAAATGTATCGCTAAAATATCGATTCAAAATTGCAGGACATTATAACAAGGCTTGCTCATCACAAAGCTAAGCGACCTCTATAAATCAGCTATTGCACAAAAACCAAGCAACAAAAATTCCAAACTCAAATCCTATGCAAGGAAAACTTCACATAAAAAGTTGGCGACTTCACTGGGACAAACCTTTGTTCACTAGTTGAGATTGTCATTATGAACGGGCATCCAACTAGATAACTCGCGTTTGTCTCGTGAAGTCATTCAACAGTGAAGTACACTCCTTCGGATGAAGCAATTTACTCGCAAAAGGAAAAAAGATGTGCTTGGAAACGATGATAAGAGATCGCTAATGGGCAGATGATGAGAGAAAATTACCAAGCAAACAGAGAAGCAGACAAAGGGAGGTATGCCTCTCAACAGGAAGGCCGGGAGATCCACTAAAGGGACGCCTTCCCAATCGGAAGGAACAAGACCCTCGCTAACTGGTCGTGATGCATCCGATCAGATAGCGTATGTCCGTCCCGTGGATCCACTCGCCCCTGAGACGCAACCTACCTGGCACACCAACCAACCAAAGCCCTCTATCGAGGCACGCCAATAAATGGGAGTGCTTTACTCAATCAAAAAGATCGGTGGGACTACCAAAGGGGCACCTTGTTAGTTAATTGCGATCGTTTGTGCAAGCAAACATCCAATCGAGGAACTTGCGTTCGCCCCGTAGACCCCTCTGACCACGAGAAAGTAACTTCCAGGCAATCACAAGCCCTCTTCGGAGGCACAAGCCCTCTTCGGAGGCACAAGCCATCTTCGGAGGCAAAAGCCCTTTTCGGAGGCACAAGCCCTCTTCGGAGGCACAAGCCCTCTTCGGAGGCACAAGCCCTCTTCGGAGGCACAAGCCTTCTTCGGAGGCACAAGCCATCTTCGGAGGCAAAAGCCCTTTTCGGAGGCACATTTCACCAGGGTAAAAGTGCAAAATGCTTCTCTTCGGAGACCCACTTCACCCGAGTAGAAATACAAAAATTGCTTCTCTTCGGAGACCAACATTGCTTCTCTTCGGAGACCAAAATCAAGACTTCTTCAGAAGCACAAGACCTCTCCGGGGGCACGACAATATTCCACAAAGCATAATGCTGCTCTTCGGAGTCCACATGCTACTCCTCAAGAATACCAAAATAAAGCCCTCCTTAGAGGCACACTTCGGTTCTTAAGGAAGACCTACTTGTTCATCTTAAAAAACTCTTCCCCAGAAATCGAAGTGCTAAGTAATATCTTCTTCTGAGATTCGCTTTACCGCGTAGGAGAATTCACTTCTCAAAAACATGAAGTAAACATCTCCGAAGGTTGAAGCGTGAAAACTTATCCGAAAATGAGACACGCTCCGTTTAAGTAGAATAATCATTCCCTCAAAGACGGAATAGTTATTCTATGGAAAATAAGAGTACAGGTCTCGCTAAAAGCGAAAGATATTGTAATGCACTTGTGGTATAGGGGCAATATCATATGATACGGCTACAACAATAAAAAGCAGTATTCAAGCAACATACCACAAGCACATAACAATATCACGCGAAAAAGCTGTGGAATAAGTGCATTCTTAAACACAAACAAAAAGTTTGTACAAGTGAAAAGAATCGTTTGTTCTACACTAAAAATAAAAAACAAATGCATTCTCACATACACAAGAGTTTGTACAAGTAAAATAATTGTTTTATTTAGTACTATGAAAATTCTTTACATATGCAGATATCTCGAACAAGCAAAAGCGGGGACCGGTACCCGCACAATCCCCGGTCAATACATGCAAAGAGCAAAAATAATAAGTAGAAAATCCAGCTTGATTATTCCTTCTTCTCACCACCTTTGGAGCCCTTTCCCGGCCTAATGATTAGCTTTTGAAGTCGTTGTGAACGGGTAGGGGCAGAAGGAGAAAGCGGTACGGCCAGATCAACTACTGCTTCCTCTTCAGTGGAAGTCTTCTTCTTCTTCCTTACAGAACGCTTCCCCTTCCTCTTTGAAGAAGACTCGCTCCCCGGAGTAGCAAGCAATGTTGAAAGCTTCGTATCGTCATCAAGAGATCGCTCCGGGGTCTTCTCAATGTCTTCAAAATCCTCCGCCTTCTGCTCCTGAGAAGCAGCCGGATCATCCAAGCCTTGAAGAGCTTCGATTTTCTCTGCCTGTGATCCCGGTTGGGAAGCAGAAGGAGGAGTAATTTGGGAAGACGGAGGAACGGCAACCGAAGGAGTGAAAGCTTGTGCAGTGCTTGGTGCCTCCGCTGTAGAAGAAAAGAAGTTAAAATCAACATCCCCCGAAAATAAAGAAGGCATCAGTTCACCAAAGTTTAAGTAACAAGTAAGAAGGTCATCGAATTCGGCTAAGTCAAATGACTGGTTCATTGGACCCGAGACGACGCCAAAAGTACCTGGAGGAATGGCTCCACTTGAACACATCTGCCGGTTCACAGCAACAAAGCCAAGAGGCGGCCTGTCAGCAGTGTCGCTTGACCCAGGAAGTAAAGCATCTGCTTCGGCAATGCCAAATTGGATGCACAGTTGTCGGAAGACTTTATGACTTAGAGTAGTAGGAGTCCTTTCCGGAGGATCGTTTAGTGGAGTAGCAATTGGAAAAGCTTCTCCGGCTATTTCCAAGTCTTCCTGTTGAGATTCCATTCTACACAAGGAACTGGACTATCAAATATTAAGGTGCACGTTTCCTAAAAAGAGTGAAGTGTTGTGCAAAACTAATACAATAACGAGCAACTGTAAATGAAACTAAACTAATTGATACTTGTCAATTATAAAGTTTCAGGGCTTTATATCTTAAGTCCAAGAATAGTGTTGTGTTGATGCAAATAAATCAGCTTTAGTTGATCACTTCAATTTTGCTTTAATACTTCACTTAGGTTTGTTAGTTCACAGCATTTCATTCACGAAGTTCATTTAAGTTTGATATTCTTTGTCAACTAATCTGTTGTTTGATGTGGGCAATCAATAGCAGTATATTCGTCCCATTTTTCTGTGAATGTTGCTTCTAAACAGGTTATTAGCATTAAAGTTGAGGCAATCCGAGAAGAAGTGCAAAGCCCAAAATAATTCAAGTTCAGAAAATCAGTCAAGTCCTGCTCAAAAAATTCTAAGTGCTAGGTCGCTTACGACCTAACACAAGTTGCAGCGTTCCTATGCTAAGTTGTTCAGGCTAAAAAGTTCAGAGCTGTAAAAAATTGTCTAAGTATTAGGTCGTTCAGCGACCTATCATGAGTCAGGATTTCTGTAGGTCGCACGTTGCAACTGAATGGATTAAGGTGGGGCAATTTTCTCTAAGTCCTAGATCGTGCACAATTGTTTAAGGTTGAGAACTCTCTAGGTCGCAAATGTTGTCAGATCGCAAAAAGCTTAAGTCGCTAAGCTTCCCCACGCGACCTAACTCCTATGTCGTTCAAATCTGGTAGGCTGGTAACTTCCTCTCCAAGCAATGTCACATTGAATCCGATAACCCAATACCGCCAAACCAGAAGAATTGATCTTCCCCTTCGTTCTACCTCAACACACCACCAATTAACCAGAAAATCAATTACAAACCCTACAGATCCATAGTAAAAGGCTTTCATACGATCATGAATCGCCACGGCGCGTCAATTGATAAGCAAAAGTTATTGGAAACAACCGTTCAGAAAGCACAATGCACAAAATTAAGCTTGGGACAGGTAACAGCGATTCGTGATCGAGTGATGATTATGGATGAATAAAAGCCGATCCACTTACGAATTATGATTGGTGAGGAGGAATCGTTGGCTGATTGGGTCCAATTTGTCTCTGGAAGCTTGAAAAACTGCTAATGGCGATGGAGGTTCAAAACAGTAGGGTAGGGGAGAAGGTGCGACCTAACCAATTTATATGAAGTTAAGAATGGGAGGCGAACAGGCGCGTAAAGTTCTAGGTCGTTTGCGACTTAGTAAGGATGAATCGAAGCATACGACCTATGGCATAGTCATATGCCTCGAGGGGCAAATGTTAATCCTTTTATCTCAGCGACCTAAAACTTAGCGACCTAAGAACATAAGACTTTGCGACCTAAGGTTTCAGGAAGGCTTGCGACCTAAGATCCAGGAGGACTTCGCGACCTAACAGCATAAGAAGCTCGCGACCTAAGGACTTGGGAGAAGTTTGCGACCTAAGGTTTCAGGAAGGCTTGCGACCTAAGATCAAGAAGGACTTCGCGACCTAACAGCATAAGAAGCTCGCGACCTAAGGACTTGGGAGAAGTTTGCGACCTAAGGTTTCAGGAAGGCTTGCGACCTAAGATCCAGGAGGACTTCGCGACCTAACAGCATAAGAAGCTCGCGACCTAAGGACTTGGGAGAAGTTTGCGACCTAAGGTTTCAGGAAGGCTTGCGACCTAAGATCTAGGAGGACTTCGCGACCTAACAGCATAAGAAGCTTGCGACCTAAGGCTACAGAAGACCTTGCGACCTTGCAACAGAAAGGATTGCGACCTATGGAACTCAACGACCTAAGGTAGCTAGCGACCTAAAGGACTTACAACCTAAGGTAGTTAGCGACCTAAGGGACTTGACGACCTAAAGAGGTTAGCGACCTAACTGACAAAGCATGTTCAGCGACCTACGACCTAGAGCTCCCACAGCTATTCTTTAACTCGCGTGCGACCTACTACTTGATCAAATGAAGCCCAGTACAGCTTTACCAGTTAACTTCTGAAGCCGCGAGGAGACAGCGACCTAGCTTAGGTCGCTCGCGACCTACGACTTAACTAAGGTCGTACGCGACCTAAGACTTAGGCAAAATTCCTGCCCAGAAATCAGCTCTTATAAATACCCCATCACTTCCAACATTGAGGGGACTTTTGGCAAATCATTTCTACAGCGCTGTTACTCCGTCGAACTCTCCATTCATTCAGCAATCAAGGATCCTTCAAGCATTCGAGACACTACAACAAGCTTCGAGAGAAATTCCTTACATCCGACATGGATTCATCGAGTTTCACCATCGAAGATTGAGCTAGTAGTCAAGATTGTTTCTTGTGATCGAATTGTACTGTTTCCTGAAGAGATTTGTATCGATTTGTAACCAAATTCAATAATAAAGAGATTCAAAGTGGATGTAGGCTAAATCTCAAGCCGAACCACTATAAAATTGCTGTCTTTTACTGCATTTCTGCTTTTTTCTGCTTGATTTCTGTTCCCGTCACACGGGTGGTGCTTTCACGATCTTATTACACACACCGGGTGTTATCGTTCATATTTTAACGTTAACATATACATTGCCTAGTTATACACTGCCTAGTTACCTCCTCATACAATGACAAATACAAAAATAACTCAAGTGCGATAAGATCAGATCAAAGGCATGGCAAGATTCAGGATCAACTCAACTAATTACAAGCAAAACTAATAGCAGTTTTCTTTTCCCAACAGAACTCTATGTTCTCTGTTCCAAGTTTTAAGGTGAGCAATCTACTATTTCAGACTTGAATCTGTTATATATCTTGATGAATGTTGGAGTTTTATGGTGGGAAATGTTGTATGAATGAAAGAAAATTTGTCTGTATGTATACATACATAGGTAGATTGGCTGTGCATGTTTGTATACACTTCTCTGTTATATTATAGGCTACATTTTCATCAAATAAAATTCACATCTTCTTATTCTAACCAATTCAAGTTATGATTCCTGAAAGGAAAACGTTCATAACAATGTAAAGTCATTTTTAAAAGAAATTGCAAGTGTTTATATCGAATATTTATTTCAAAAACAATAAATGTCAGTAATGATATAAAATAATCAGAAAATCAATGTTCAAAATTTCTTATTTTGATTGTATAACCTAATTCGATCTTGCAAGTGATGAATTTTAATAATAAAATTATAATTTTTAGTTCTGATTTGAGGTGGGATTTTGGGTTTGAACGGAAAAGACATATTTGTCAAATTCCGATGATCGGCAGAGGGATGAGTGTCGTGATCGTTGGTGAAGGAAGCTGGATGTCTTTGGATCACAGGAAAAATGCTCGAAGGATTTCTCGATCACCAGAGTGATTGAACAACTAGAATTTAGGGTTTAGGATCCTAATGGGTTCGATGTTGTAGTCGAGGAAACTGCGTCAACGTGGGCGAACCAGAGGTGACCGGTGGTGGGGGAAACGAAGCATGAAGGTGTGACGTATCTTTGGATGCGATCGCGTGGTGTACGGTGGTCGATGGTGGTGTGGCGAGGAGGTTCTTGGATGAACAGATTTGTTCCAGGTGGTAGTTGATATGCTCGAATTCGATTTCCGAGTTTGTTTAAGGCTTGGTGGTCGGAATCGAATGGGTAGATAATCATCGAATCAGCGGCGGTAGCATGGGTGATCGGAGCATCACCGTTGATGTGTGCGTGTGCACAGGAGGTCTCGTGGTGTCAGTGAAGTTGTGTGCGTGGAGGAGGTGAAGCATACTCGGGTGTGACTCGGAGAAACGAAGGAGATGCCTCGGGTTAGTCTCGTGTAGACTCGTGTGTGTTTACTGTTTCCTGGTTTTAAAGTTTTAAACTTAAATTTAAACTAAAGTAAAAAAAAAATTTGTTTAAACTTAAATTTATTAAGTTAAATGCTTAAGTTATTTTTAAAAATTTGATTAAATAATTTATTTAAGTAGTTAATTATAAAAGATAAATGTTTAAAAATGTTAATGATAATTAAGTAATTAATAAAGATAATGATTTATCTTAAAGTTAATTAAGGATTTGATAATTAAAGATTAATTAAGTAATTAATAAGAGTAATTAATTAATTTAATTGATTTATGATTAAGGAGTGATTAATGTATAAATTAAGGGTTAATTACTTAATGTACCTAAAGGATAATTAATTAATGTGATTAATTAATTAAGGAGATTAATTAAAAGTTAATGTGAATGGTTAAGGCTAATTAATATATGGGGTAACTAAGGGTTAATTACCTATTGTAACTAAAGGATAATTAATCAATGATGATTAATTAAGATGGGTTATTAAGAAATGATTTATTAATTAGGTTGAAATTAATAAATGTTGAGTATGCAGGATTGAGATAATTTAAATTATTAAAGTTGATAATTAATTTAATTGAAGATTAATTTAATTAATTAAGAATTATATATCTTATAAATCTTGCTTATGGATGAATGAATGATATTGGATGACTTGAATGGGCTGATATTTCTGATATGAAATGTTTTATGATATGGTATGTTTGGATTGAACAGTGACAATGTGGTTATCTATCAATGATGAATTACTGTGTAAAAAGGACATCCTGTATTTAAATTTGAATTGTATTCACTTGGATAACTATGACTAAAGAATAACATTAAATTCGAAGAGACCAGAGTCGGGTATTAGTAATATCCTAAATCACTTCGTTTTTTTTAAATTGATATGTGGAATCAATAGGTTGAAATGGAATGAATTAAGTGCATTTGACTATTTAATCTAGATTTTGGTACTTAGAAAATCAATGTGTGAAATAAGGTGTCTACAACAAATTATGAAATTGAAATTGATACGAGTTACCCTGGGTTTTATGTTAGTTTTGTGCTGTTGTATTCCATGTTAGATGGGTTTACTTACGCTGGTTTCCAGCCTGACCCGGGTGTTACTTTGATGTAATGCTCGGGTCAGACTGAGTATTACAGATTTTCAAGTAAGGACGTTCTGGAGCCCAGAAGACGAGCTGGATGGCAGGAATGTATGGAGTGTATTCTGTTGTGATATATTGTAGTTTGTCTGGGACATGTTGATTGCATCTGTCCAGTGTTTGTATATATGTTGTAACTCTGATGTATTAAAGTGTAATTTGACAAGTATAGATTTCCTTTGTATAACTGTTATTATTTGATATTATATTTTGATCCGCTGCGAATGTGAGATTCTGTGTTTTGTTTCTGCTTCTTCTTCTATCTTTTTCTTCTTTTTCCTACATATCTGGAATTTTCGGGGTCGAAAACTCCGGGTCGTTACAGTTGGTATCAGAGCGAAGGTTAAGCGAGAACCTTTGCTCTGGTGGGTATACTCATAAGGATAGAGTCAATAGTACCCTAGGATGGGTTGAGTGTTTATATATATATATATGAGAGCGTACTTGTTATTTTCATATATAAAGATTTTAAATGATTTTGTGTAAGAATATATATTTTGATATATATAAAGCAATATTTCTTACTAATAAATGTTAAAGTAATTGGTTGTTGAATCATTGGAATTAAATAAAATAATGAGAATTAAGTGTTAATAGTAATACAACCAAATTGAAATTGAATGAAGATAAATTTGAAATGGATCCAAACTGAAATTAAAATCTTGAATTTATAGAAATGTTTTCAGAATAAAGATAATAATAAATTAATTTCTAAATATGATAATCTTGGTTATTATCATAAATGGTTGTTGTGTTTAATAATGAAATGTTGTTAATGAATAGGCAAAATGAAATGTTTTAGGAAAGTAAAGTATGACTTATAAATTGGAACTGATGATGATATAAATTGTGAAGTTTTAAATCTGAGCCAGAATTTGAAAATTGTTTCAAAGTGATAAGGAAATAATAAATAATATTATATGAATAAAAGGGCTTGATTCAAACAGGAGTTGTTTGAAAATTTAAAGGAATTTGTTTGAATTAAAAACCCAAGGTTGTTTAAATTTTAAGGATAACTTGGTGTGTAAAGAAAATGTATATATGAGGAATATACATAATATCGAAGGTGGGTTGAAATAAACTCTAAATGTTGAGTTTTAAAAATTGGAATGAGATGTGTAACCTAAGGTGATAAGTTTTTGAACTTATAAGATTATTAATGTGAAGTTTAAAATTTGAAGCGGGGATTCAAATTGGGTAAGGTTGGCTGGATTAAGTAAATTGAATTTAACTTTGGGAAAGTGAAATAAGTTAACAAGCAACCTGATTTGGAAGTTTTAAGATAAAAATTGAGATTTAACTTGGGAATTTAAATATTTGATTTGAATGGAAAGTTGTGTGATCTTAAAATGGGTTTGAGATTTGGAATTAAAAATGGGTATTTGGATAAATTTGGATGTTTATTTATCCTGATATCATTCTATTGTTATAAATAATTTGTGAAATTGAGAATTGGTTTTGAAGTTAGAAATGGATAATAAATTAGAATCTGAAGATTTAATTGTTTTTGAATTCTTATTTGAATCTTGTAATAAGTTAAGTAAAGATAATTTTAAAATGGAATTTTGGAATTTGGATTCAGAATTGAAAATTTGTTAAAGATTTAAGTTGTTAAATTAAAAATAAAGGTTGATTTGATTTAAAGAAAGGGTAAATTTGATTTATGGGATTAAATCAACATTTGAAATAATAACTCGAATTTATACAATTCGAGATGATTTAAAGAGAAACTGAATTTAAAATTAGTCCAAATTGATTTAAATGATTTGGAATTGTGATTAAAGTTGAATAATTTTGAAATTCCAATGGAATTTGATTTGAATTTGACAGGAATTGAGGTTAATTCAACTTGAATTGAGATTGATCAATTTCAATGGAAATTGAAGTTACTCAGATCAGGATTTGATCAATTTAAATGGAAGTGAAATTTAAATTGAATTGATGGGGATGAAAATTGGAAAGTGAACAGTTTGGCTCTGGACTATTTTCAGTATAAATTGTTTTAATATAAACTTATTTTTCCAAGCTATTAAATATATACAACCTTTCTTTCTTAAAGCCAAATTATTTTATACTCGTTTTACAATTATTTTTGGAACTATTTAACCATTTTTCAACTGTTTTCTAAACTAATTACTATTTTTCAACTATGTTACAAATTAACTACTATTTTACAACTATTTTGCAATTATCTAAAATTTCTGAAACTATTTAACTATTCTCCAACTATTTTACAATTATTTAGCTATTTTATAGCTATTTTACAAACTATTAATTATTTTCCACTAATTATCTATTTTTAAAATTTTCAAGCTATTTTCTAAAAATAAACTGGTCGGAGTTCAAACTGTTTATGAGTAAATACCCAACTGAGATAAGAATTGAAGTGATAATCCAAATGGGGATTAAGGCAAATGTGAATAAGTGAATAAAATCAAAGTGAATGTGAATAGAGAAAAAATTGATTGGACTGAAAATCGATGAAGATAAATACGTATGATGTACGTATATTATTCTATTCGCATAGTGATTTGATCCAGATTCGAGCACAGAATTTCGAGATAGTATTATCGATCCGAGTTGGGATTTTTCGCTCGATTTTCGACGACGAACCTGGATATGGGTTTTTGATTTATTCTGCATATTCTCTATCATAGTTGTGACTATGCAAGGAGAATGACGGTTTCTGATCAAGAAATCAGATCTGAGTCCGCACTAGGAAGTCGGGTGGACAATATTAGTTCGGAAGTGAAATTGTGTGATCGAGTGAGCGATCAGATTGATGTTGCGTACGGATGATATGTGGACATCGTACGAGTTTGAATAAAATTGATAGTGGAAATTTGTGGATAAGAACTGTAAATGGTTTTTGAAATTTAGGGTATACTTTGTGAAAAATATGATAAAGTAAAATGGAAATTGGATATTTCTATAATAAAAAAAATTTACTTTATAGAAGTAAGTAATTCGATAGGAGACTTTATAGAGTAATTAAATTTGAATATTGATTTGGACTAAACAAGTTATATATCTTTGTTATATATATGATAAAACTCCACTTGTTGAATCTTTTGCCAGAAGAAAAGGGTTTTTGGAAGTATTTGAAGGATAAAAGTGAATTTATACAAGAACAAATTGATTCAAAGATTTTTCAAAACATTTATATATATGTATTTATATATAAAAGATTTTATGGAAATGGTTTTGAGAAAAGGTTTTTGGAACCTTTGAATTTTGGAAAGGCTTTTGATTTTTATGTAAAACCAATATTGGAATTTGGAAAAGCCTAATATGAGAATTATCGATTTTGAGAATCGATTTTGTGTAAAGGCATTTATAAGAGATTCATACTAGGTGTATGATTTGGAAAATACTATATGTATATAGTATAAAGTGTTTTGATGATGGCTTTGGGGAAAAAGGCGCTCCCTTGAAATGAACTTCTCAGGAGTGCTACAGGGTGGCACTGCCTTGAGCCTCAAAGGGGGAGGTTTTAAAGTTGATCCTGTGAAGAGTTCGGACAAAACTAGTTCCTGAGGATTATTTGTGTAGCGAAAGTCGAGGGGCTGGTGCCTACAGAGGCATTTGGGTTATGCTGTGACGACAATGTAACTCGATGTCACTGCGATCTACTGCAGACCATAGCGAAAGTCGTGTGTGCCGTTGAGAGCCAACAGTCTACGTTTGATTTTATATCGGTAGACTGCGACACTATGGTAACATAGCGAAAGTCGCGTGAGCCGCTGAGAGCCAACAGTCTACGTTTGATTTTATATCGGTAGACTGCGACCTATGTTAGAGTGGAGAAGTTTCATTTTGACAGCGAAAATCGTGTGTGCCGCTGAGAGCCAACAGTTACATGGACTTTTGCTGCGACGACAACGTAACCCTGAAATGTAACTGCGATCTGTTGTGGGTTCCATGGTGTAATCGTTACATGGACTTTTGCTGCGACGGCAACGTAACCCAGGATGTAACTGTGACCATGGATGGGTGTGATGATTCCCAGAGCATTCTCACCAATAATATTTTCTCTATTTTCAAAACTGTTTTCTATATTTTTGATAAAATTATTTTTCAGAATATTTTCACTGGGTGTTGAAAATAGGTCTGCTAAGTAGTTATAGATTTTCAGTTCTACGCCTGATCAACGTATGACCGAATCTCTAGGAGAACGAGGATGGACTTTGTTAATGCTAAAAAGTGAACGCTAACACCCGGTGTGTGTTGTAGAATCTTGAAAGCACCACCCGTTGGTACGGGAACAGAATACAAGCTGAAAATAGCAGTAAAACGGTAAATGACAACAGATTTATAGTGGTTCGGCCCGTAATTGAGCCTACGTCCACTTTATAGTCTTTTATTGCTGATTTGATTACAATATGATATAATACTCTTCAAATTACAATACAATTTGATCACAAAAACACCCTTGACTACTAGCTCAAACTTCGATGATGAAACTCGATGAATCCGTGTCGGATGTATGAAATTCCTCCCGAAGCTTGTTGTAGCGTCTCGAATATTTGAAGATCTTTGCGTGTTGGTTGAGTTGAGAGTTCGGCAGAGTAATGACGCTTCAAAGAATGGCTGGCCAAAAGTCCTCTGCTCGTTGGAGTTGGAGCTCTATTTATAGAAGCTGATTTCTGAGCAGAATTTTTGCCCAAGTCTTAGGTCGCGTACGACCTAAGTTAGGTCGTAGGTCGCGAGCGACCTAAGCTAGGTCGCAGTCCTCTTGCGGCTAAAGAAGTTAGCTGATGAAGTTTTAGTAAATCTTGCAAAGTCTTAGGTCGCAGGTGAGTTAAGGAAGGTACTAGGTCGTTGGCGACCTATTGGGCTGGTAGGTCGCAAGCAACTTATAGGTAAGCGGCATAGGGAATTAGGTTGGTTCATACAAACTGGGCAACGGAGTTAGGTCGTGAGCGACCTAAAGTAGGTCGTAAGCTTCCTTTAACAGTTAGGTCGCGACATTCTTTAGGTCGCTATGTTCTTAGGTCGCAGACTCCGGTTAGGTCGCAAAATCTCTTCAGCAGTTAGGTCGCGACATTCTTTAGGTCGCTATGTTCTTAGGTCGCAGACTCCTGTTAGGTCGCTGAGCCTTTAGGTCGCAACATTGCTAGGTCGCAATGTTTCCTGTAGCTTTAGGTCATAAGACTGCTACTTCCCTTAAGTCGCGAAGTCTCTTAGGTCGTTAAGTTCTATAAGTCGTGGGTCGCTGAGACTTTTCAGTAGTTAAGTCGCTAGCTTCTTTAGGTTGTGACATCCCTTAGGTCGTGGAAAACTTTTAGGTCGTATAGTTTTAGGTCGCCGAAAATAAAGGAGTTAACATTTGCCCCTCGAAGTACACGCCTATGCCATAGGTCGTGTGCTTCGACTTACTCTTGCTAGATCGTGGACGATCTAAAACTTGCGTGCCTATTCGCCTTCCATTCTCAGCCCATATAAACTGTTAAGTCGCCTTCTTCCTCCTTATCCTTCTGCTCTAATTTCCCGTTGCCATTGACAAATCTTTGAACTTCCAAGGGAGAATTCAACTTGCTTAATCGACGATTCATCCTTTCTAATAAACTACGTAAGTGAGTTTCGATCTCCATCCCACCATAATCGCCGCCCAATCATGAGTTCATGTTTTCTAACCCAAGTTCAATTCCATGCATTTGTGTTTCGTTTTTTGAATGATTATCACAGTCGACATGATTCGTGAATGCACGGTAATGTTCGCAATGAATCGAGGGACTTGAAATTGATTTACTGGGCGATTCGATGGTATGTAGAGATGAATGGGATTCAAGAAGAGGATGATCGTTTTCTTTATATTAGCAATATCAGGTTATTGGATCCAGTAAGATGTTGCTTGGAGAGGAAGCCAGCGACCTAGCAGATCCGGACGACTTTAAAAGTTAGGTCGTAACGAGGTTTTTGGCGACCTAAGCCTTGCGATCTAAAAACATCCGCGACTTAAACGAAACCGATTAACCTCTTTTGCGACCTAAGAGTTCTCGACCTATGCTAAGTCATGTGCGACCTAGGACATGGAGAAAATTGCATTGCCTTAATCCACACAGTTGCATTGTGCGACCTAAATATGCCCCGACCTATGATAGGTCGTTGAACGACCTAGCACTTGAAACAACTTTGCACAGCCCTGAACGCTTCAATTTGAACAGCATGACTTAAAAATGCTCCGACTTATGTTAGGTCGTGAACGACCTAGGACTTGGAAATTTGAGCAGAATTTGACTGATTTTTGAATTTGAATTGTTTTGGACTTTGTTGTACTTCTTTTCAGATTGCCTTAACTTTAATGCTAATAACCTGTTTAAAAGCAACATTTGCAGAAAAATGGGACGAATATACTGTCATTGATTGCCCACATCGAATGACAGATTAGTCGACAAAGAATAACAATCCTAAATGAACTTTATGAATGAAATGTTGCGAACTAATAAATCTAAGTGAAGTATTAAAGCAAAATTGAAACGGTCATCTAAAGCTGATTTATTTGCATTAACACGACACTGCATTTGGACTTGAGATAACAAGCCTTGAAACTTTATAATCGATATGTATCAATTAATTTAGTTTCTGTTATATTTGCTTGTTATTGTATTAGTTTTGCACAACACTTCACTCTTTTTAGGAAACGTGCACCTTCATATTTGAATATCCAGTTCCTTGTGTAGAATGGCGTCGCAACAAGAAGATACAGAACCTGCCGGAGAAACTTTTCCAATTGCTAATCCACTAATCGATCCTCCGGAAAGAACTCCGACTACACGAAGCCACAAAGTCTTCAGACAACTGTGCATCTAGTTCGGTATTGCCGAAGCAGATGCTCTACTTCCTGGAGCCAGCGACACTACTGACAGGCCACCTCTTGGCTTTGTCGCTGTGAATCGTCAGATGTGCTTGAGCGAAGCCATTCCGCCCTTTAATGATTTCCTTCGACAGCTTCTTCTCCGATTAACCATCTCCCCTTTTCAACTGCACCCCAATGGTTACGCCGTTCTAATGGGGTTATGCGTTCTATTTAGGAGGACGCTCGACCGTCTCCCAAGCTTCGACAAAATTTGCTATCTATGCACCTTCTCTAAGAATAAAGATCACCCTTCGATCGTGCTGGTAAGAAGTGCCAGAAACCGGAAATTGATTTTGGACTTGCCTGATAGTGCCCACGGTTTTCTTAATCAATTTTTCTATGTTCGATGTCCTCCAGGATTTTATGCATTATGGAGAATCGGGAGTAAGATTGGCTTACTCTATTCATCTTACAAGTTTTTCGAAACCTGAATTATCAAATACTTATCTTCATTCTTTTCCTTTCTTCCAGCACTTCCTCCTCCGCTCAGAAATCCCAGCCTCAAGTCAATCCTTGAAACTTTAACTGCTGTAGCGGCGGAAGAAAGAAGCGCCAAATTTTTGTTGAAAGATGAATTTTTGCACCAGCATGGACTTTTACACTCTTTTCGATCTACTTAGCCTTGTGAAGTCCCCAATTCTCCAGAAAAAACATCGGATGCCCCAGTTCATGCTGAAGAACTCGCACCTAAAGAACTTACCATTGAGACTTCATTGGTAAAGTGTTCTACTTCTATCGACATTGCGGGGCCGTCCAGTAAGTTAGCACTTGCCCCAGTTGTTGAAGAGGAGGAAAATCTTCACATTTCTAAAAAGATGACTGAGGTGGAAGTTGAAAAAGATAATTCTCCTGTGCCCCATGGCGATGATACTTTTGACAGTTTGAGCGACATCATGATAACCTCTCAGGAGCTCTTTAAAGATGATGTTTCTAAAGCGATCTCTCCTGTTATCGAAGCAACTTCTTCTTTGCGACAAACCACAACGCCTTCTACACAAGCCGTTGTCACTCCCACACCACAGAGTGGTTTGTAATTTGATGCGCGTAGCTTACACGCCACACACACTTAGGATTCTAAGCACTTGTATGCACTTAAATTCTCTACTTTGAAGATTTCTAAGACTAGCTTTTTCTTCAATTTCAGGTTCTACAATGGTGCGAAGTGGCTCGTACTACGACAACTTTCGGCGCTATGGAGGGCGTGATTCATACGATTATGAACGTTATCTCCCCCCTCGTAGAGAAACTGATGAGGAGCGGGCAAGTAGGAAGGCTCAAGAAAAGCGTGCCTATGAAGAGCAGCAGAGAAGGAGGGATGATGACTCCCATAAAAGAAAGTATCATGATGACAAAGGGAAGAAGCATGCTACCGATGACCCGAGTAAACGGGTTAAACTTGATGAAAAAGACGTGTCTACAATTTCTGAGAAAACTGACGCTCCTATCTCTTCTAATATTCCGGCCGGCTCTCCTCCTTTAAAGAAAACCAACATTCAAGCAATCATCTCAAGGCCACAATTTCAAGTTAAAGACGGCCCTCCAACACTCCAGAGCCGATTTCCGAATTGGTGCCTAAAAGGAGTGCGCTTTGATCTAGATTTGGTTCCAATTGATAAACAAGCCATGCTCAGAAATCTAGACGCTGTCAAACTTGACATTGATAGGATGTCACAATGGCAAAAACTTGTTGATGAACTCCAAAGAGTCAATCACATGAATCTTGAAAATATGCTGACTCTGGAGAACGATAAAGTTGAATGGGATAAATGTTGCAAGCAGCATGATGCAGAAATGACAAGCATCGCGAACGACAATGCAAGGCTTGAATCTGAAGTCAAGCGACTTAAAGACGATCTTGCCAGTTCCTCCGCTTCGCACACTCAGAAAGAGGAGGTTTTGCAGAAGCAAGTGCGGGACGCACATGCTGCACAAAGAGAGGCGGAAACGAAACTTGCAGCTGAGCAGCACATTACTGAGAATTACCGCACAGAAAACGCTGAGCTGCGAGGAACAATTATGTCCCAAAATGCGGAGATTGAGATGCTAAAAGTTAAGCTTCTTAAAGTTGAGAAGGAGCGTGACGACGCGGTTGCTGGACAAGTCACGGCCGAAGAGTCTCACGAAGCCACTAAAGCTAGCATCGATTCTACTCTATTTGACTTTTATATGCACGGCGTTCTGGGTCGCGGTAGTCTCTCGTTCTTGGGTCCTAAATACGAGATTACACTGGCTGAAGTTTGGGAGGCCATTCTTGACATGTTTGCCGGCTATGCGGAGGCAGATCTTGCGGCACTTTACTTGGATGATGAAGCACGTGCCGCGCTGGCTAGAGGGAAAGAGCAGCTTGCTAGGGAACGCGCCGAAGCGGCAGGAGAAGAGCATTTGGAGAGAGCACCTTCAACCGATCCTGCTCATCTTCCGGCTCCGGTTGACCCTGACATTGCCGGTTCTAGTTCTTATTCTTCACCTCCTACGAAAGCCGAAATCAAGACCGCAACTGTCGAGCCTTCCACTTCCCAAGCGAAGACCCAAGATGACGCTGAAGCTGAAAATTTTGAAGTCGTCGCAAATAAACCAACTTCTCCAGGTAACTTCAAGTCTGACTACTCAATCGATTCAACCGATCTCGATGAATTTCTTGCTTAATACTTAAGTTCTGATGATTCGATGTCTTCTCTTCTTTCGGAGAGTACTGATTTTAACTTCCTGTCTTTTGTAGTGGAAGCACCTGGCGCTACGCACTCCTCTCCTCTTCCAGCTGTTCCTCCTCCAACTCTTCAAATTACTCCGGCTTCTCAGCCAGGGTCGCAGGAAGAGCAAATAGCAGCCCTTCAAGGCTTAGAGGATCCACTTGCTTCCCAAGAGCAAAAAACAGAAGATACAGAGGATAGTGAGAGGACTCCAGAGCAGTCGTTTGACGACGACACCAAGCTTTCCACTTTTTTCTCTCCGGGAAGTGAGTTCTCTTCGAAGAGGAAGGGGAAGTGTTCAATAAAGAAGAGGAAGAAAAGTGCTTCAACTGGAGAAGACAAAGCAGAGGAAGACCCGACTACTCCTTCTTCTCCAACTCGTCCACGCCGGATTCCAAAACTTAAAATTAAGCCGGGCAAGAGCTCCAAAGGCGGTGGGAAGAAGGAATGATTAAGTTGGATCTTCTACTTCTCGTTTTGCTTTTTGTATGTATTGACCGGAGATTGTGCGGGTACCGGTCCCCGTTTCTTTTTGAGATCTGCACAATGTAAAAAGTTTTCATAGTATTTGAATAAAATAGGACTTTTTACTTGTACAAATTCTTGCGTATACGAGAATGCATCTGTTTCTCATTTTAGTGTAGAATAAACGATTCTTTTTACTTGTACAAACTTTTTGTCTGTGTTTGAGAATGCATTTATTCTACATCTACTTTTTCGTGATATTGCAATGAACTTGTGATATGTTGCTTGCATATCACTTTTATTAATGTAACTGAATTGCATAGTGTTGCCCCCATATCACAAGTGCATTGCAACATTTCTAGCTTCTACGAGACTGATATTCTCATTTCAGAGAATAACTATTCCACTTAGGGGAAGAATCATTCTGCTTTTAATGGATTATATCTCGTTTTTGGAGAAATTTTTACTTTCTCTTTCCTTCTGAAGAACACTCCAACTTTCGGGGATGATCACTTTTATTTGTTAAAAGGTGAGTTTTCCTACGCAGTGAAGTGAGCTCCTGAAGAAAGTTTTGATCTGTTTGTCAGACAATTATATTTTATTGTTGGATGGATCCACAAGACAGTCCTTGGCTGTTTTACTACATATTTGTTTGTACAAATAATCATAAGTATCCAGTTGCGGACGTTAGTGGTTTCATCAACAAAGTTTTTTGAATGTGCCTTGTCAAAAGGCTTTATTTGTCTTAGTGCTTCCGAAGAAGGCTTCGTGGTCTCCGAAGAGAAGCAATTTTGGTCTCCGTAGAGAAGCAAGTTTGTGGTTATTTCAGCTCTGGTGAAGTGGGCCTCCGAAGAGAGATTTTTGCACTTCAATTCCGGTGAAATGTGCCTCCGAAGATGGCTTGTGCCTCCGAAGAGGTCTTTTTATCATTTCAGCTCTGGTGAAGTGGGCCTCCGAAGAGAGATTTTTACACTTCAACTCCGGTGAAATGTGCCTCCGAAGATGGCTTGTGCCTCCGAAGAGGTCTTTTTATCATTTCAGCTCTGGTGAAGTGGGCCTCCGAAGAGAGATTTTTACACTTCAACTCCGGTGAAATGTGCCTCCGAAGATGGCTTGTGCCTCCGAAGAGGTCTTTTTATCATTTCAGCTCTGGTGAAGTGGGCATCCGAAGAGAGATTTTTACACTTCAACTCCGGTGAAATGTGCCTCCGAAGAGGGCTTGTGCCTCCGAAGAGGGCTTTCTCACCAGCGACCCTTTATTATCGTTTCCAAGCGCATCCTCCTTTCTTTTTCAAGTAAATTGCTTCATCCAAAGAAGTGGGCTTCACTGTTGAATGACTCCACAGGACAAACGCAAGTTAGCTAGCTGGATGTCTGTTTATATCGACGATCGCAACCAATCAACGAGGGCTTGATATAGTGGAGTTACCAACTTTTTATGTGAAGTTCTTCTTGTATGGGATTTGAATCCGGAATTTTTGTTGCTTGGTGTTTTCTTAATAAATGATTTATAGGGCTCGCTTAGCTTTGTGATGGGTGAGCTCTGCTTTAATGACCTGCAATATTAGATCGATATTTTAGCAATACATTTAGAGTATTTACACATCGAAATATAACAGGCATTTTATAATAGAGAAAACAAAATTCATAGTTTTTCATTATTGAATCACACTGATTTCTCAGCGGTTTACATTGCAAGAGTTACACATCCATTATTATTTTACAAATTTAAGCAACGCTATTAAGTAAAAAAATGGATGCGAGTGACTGTTGTTTCAGAATCTCCAGGCTGAATTTACATTAGATTCACATCTTTGTATTCATATGCCAGAGAAAGTGGAAGATGCCCCAGCTGTAGTTTTGCGGGTAGTTAGTAGCCATCCCAACTTCTGCATGCCAGTTGTGGACCTCCTGTGACAACATTAATGGCAAACTTTTCAGATTCCTGTGCTTCAGTATTGTTGTCTGAGCCGGATTGGTGAGTAGCAAGATGTTTCCCCTGAGTAGATGAGGTTGGGTCAACTTTGCTTTTCTTCAGGTATTGTTGCAGCTTGTTCTCTTTCAATAGCTCCTCAATCAGATCCTTCAGATGGCGGCACTCGCTGGTGTCATGGCCAGGATGATTATGGAACTTACAGAATCTTCCACTTTGCATGGCATTTTTCCCTATCCTCAACTTATGCGGTTTAGGGTATTCAACAGTATCCTTAGTTGCAAAGAAAATATTCTCTGGAGTATCTGTCAAAGGAGTGTGACCTAAAGATTCAAAGTAATGAGCTTTCTTCGCATTTTCCTGTTTCTGGTTTCCAGATTCTCTTTTATTGGAAGTAGCATTGTTATCAGTAACTTTGGCAACAACTACTTTCGATGTCGTAGAAAGGCTTTCAAGGCGAATGAACTCATCGGCCTTTTTATAAAACTTTTCAAGCGAGTTTGGTTCTTTCATCTTTAGCCATATTCCAAATTCGCTCGATTTATCGATAGCTCGCATCAAATAAGTCAAGATCATACGTGGCTCTGCATTATCTACTTTGGCTAAAGCTATATTGAAACGGCTCAAGAAAGATTTAATTGTTTCTCCGGGCGCTTGTTCAAGGTTAGTCGGTGACATTATATCCTTAGCTTTCGAAGCATACAACCTGAACTGTTCTTTGAACTTTCGCGTTAAGTCAGAGAATTGATCTACTGACCGAATTGGAAGCTTTGTAAACCAAAGTAAAGCCACACCTTCCAAGTACACTGGAAAGTATCGACACTTGATCTCATCTGATGCTCTTGCACCGGTCATATGCCAATCGTACTTGTATAGGAAATGATTAGGGTCACTCGTTCCCTTATAGGCTTGGATAGTAGGAGGTGCAAATTTCCTTGGAAATTCCGCCTTCAGGATCCTTTCAGTAAACGGAGTTCTGCTCGGCGCAAATCCCCAGTCACTCTCATTCTCTTCCCTTTGCATGCTCTCTTTCATGATGCGAAAAACCATTTCGGATAGGTAATCTTTATTGTTCAGAGACATCTCCGGACAGGCATCAGTCCTTCTCTCGCAAGCTTGCCTGGGCACATGTTCGTGATAAGTTGGCTGCGGCATAGAACCTTCAGCTTGGAAAGGCGGCATTTCAGGAAAGGTTGTTTGATGGTTTTCTGGTTGACGATTTGCCCCAAGCAGAGCAGTTAATCTATCCATTACCAAAGCGTTTTGAGTTTCAATTCGTTGATATAATCCAGAAACTACTTCATCTAATTCAGCCCTTGTGACCCCAATGGTAGGAGTTGTTTGATCTGCTGTTGGGGAAGCGGAGGTTCCTTCATGAGCAGTTCCGGATCTGGTAGGTCCTCTTCTTCCAGGAGCCATTATCTTAGATAAACTTCTGGTTTTAAGAGAGGTTCTTTTCACAAGTTTTTGCGAAGCAACGGTGAAAATCTTCCTGAGTTCAATTCTCAGTGAAAGCACCAAAATGTTAACGCTAAAAAGTGAACGCTAACACCCGGTGTGTGTTGTAGAATCTTGAAAGCACCACCCGTTAGTATGGGAACAGAATACAAGCTGAAAATAGCAGTAAAACGGTAAATGACAAAAGATTTATAGTGGTTCGGCCCGTAATTGAGCCTACGTCCACATTATAGTCTTTTATTGCTGATTTGATTACAATATGATGTTAACCCCTAAATTTCTACGACTTATGGCCTTACGACTCATGGCCTTACGACTTATGAGCTGTACGACTCATGGACTTACGAGATAAGGAGTCTACGACTCATGGACTTACGAGATAAGGAGTCTACGACTCATGGACTTACGAGATAAGGAGTCTACGACTCATGAACTTACGAGATAAGGAGTCTACGACTCATGGTCCAGATGGTTCAGCGAGTCAAGGTCTGTACGACTCATCAGGTTTATGATTCATGGAAACGTACGACTCATAAGGACTTACGACCCATAAGGTCTTACGACTCATGGTGCGTACGACTCATCAGGTTTATGATTCATGGAAACGTACGACTCATAAGGTCTTACGACTCATAGGGCTTACGACTCATCAGACTTATGACTCGTAAAGACGTACGACTCACAAGGACTTACGACCCATAAGGTCTTACGACTCATGGTGCGTACGACTCATCAGGCTTACGACTTAAAGGCTATCGAGACTGGAATCCAATGCCCTTGCCTGTGCTATTTTGATCTGGTGAGTCGACTACGACTTAACACTTGTCTTCCAACTAAGCCGCCAGATGGACCCAATATAGCGCCCACGAGACATCTTAAGTCGAAGACGAGTCACGACTTACCATGAGTCGGTAAAGACTCATGACTTGGCCAAATCGAGAGCTCAGAAATCTGCTCCTATAAATAGGCCACCACTTCCAACATGAAGGGGACTTTTGGCAACTCATTTCTCCAAGCGTCGTTACGCTGTCGAAGCCTCCTCTCATTCAGCAATCTAAGATCCTCAAGCATTCGAGACACTACAACAATCTTCGAGAAGAGCTCCTAACATCCTACATGGATTCGTCGAGTTTCATCGTCAAAGATTGAGCTAGTAGTCAAGAGTGCCTTCATAATCAAGTTGCATTGTATTTTGAAGGATATTGTATCGAATTGTAACCGAATCAGCAATAAGAGACTATAAAGTGGACGTAGACTCAATTACGGGCCAAACCACTATAAATCTGTTGTTCATTTGCTGCATTTCTGCTATTTTCCTGCTTAATTTCTGTTCCCGTCACACGGGTGGTGCTTTCACGATCTTATTACACACACCGGGTGTTATCGTTCATATTTTAACGTTAACATTTTGGTGCTTTCACTGAGAACCCAACTCAGGCTACCACTCACCATTGCTTCTCAGAGGTTTGCTGAAAGAATTTCCCACAAAACCAAAAGTTTATCAGACATAATGGCTCTAGGAAGGAAACGAAAGTCTGTCAGAACTGACGATGACCGTGACAATACTGCCACTTCTCTCTCTCCAAATCAGGCAGCTCCAAGCATCGATGTTACGCGACAGGAGTTAGATGCTGCTGTATCCGGACTGTACCAGCAGATTGAAACTCAGAATAACCTGATGATGGAAAGGCTGAATGCTCTATTTGGTACGAGTCAAAGACCAGTAAATAATGAGGGAAACTTTGCTAATGCTGCTCCCAATTCCGAGGGAAGAAATATTCCTCACGGGGGATCAGGTGCTGCCGAAGGGGCACCCCTCCAGGCCGAAGGATCCAGGCCGTCACCAGTTCTTCATGAGCATTTACCTGGACAAACTCCCGAAAAGATGGCTGAGGTCTACTCTGCGAAATCTCTGAACAATGAGGAATATCTCTCTGGTATGATCAAGCAAATAATGAAAGAGAGCATGCAAAGAGATGAAGACGAAAGCGAATGGGGATTCGCACCAAGTAGAACTCCGTTTACCGAGAAGATTCTGAAAGCTGAATTTCCTAGAAAGTTTGTTCCCCCCACTATTCCTGCTTATCGGGGGACAAGTGATCCAAATCAGTTCTTGTATAAATACGACTGGCATATGACCGGCGCAAGAGCAACCGACGAGATAAAGTGCCGATATTTCCCAGTTTATTTAGAAGGAGTGGCGCTTCTCTGGTTTACCAAGCTTCCAGTCCGATCTGTAGATCAGTTTTCCGATCTCACCCGAAAATTCAAAGAGCAATTCAGGCTATACGCTTCAAAGGCAAAAGATATAATGTCACTGTCCAGTCTTGAAAAGAATCCGGGAGAGCCTATTAAGTCATTCTTGAACCGCTTCAACTTAGCTCTGGCAGAAGTCGATAATGCAGAGCCACGAATGATCCTGACCTATTTGATGCGTGCTATTGACAAATCGAGCGAATTTGGAAAATGGCTGAAAATGAAGGAACCAAATTCGCTCGAGAAATTCTACAAAAAGGCTGACGAATTTATACGCTTAGAGAATCTTTCCGCACCAGCTAAAGTTGTGACAACGGTGGCGGAAAATAATGCTACTGCTCAAAGCAAGAAAGAACCGGCAGATCAGAAAAGGGAAAGTAATGGTGGGAAAAGGCAGAAAGACTTCAAAAAGCCCCGCTTTCTTAAACCATCAGACTTTACTCCTCTGACCGATACCCCGGAAAATATCTTCATCGCCACTAAGGATGCTGTTGAATTTCCAAAACCACCGGCCGTGAAAGTTGGGAAGAATGCCGTTCAAAGCGGAAGATTTTGCAAGTTTCACAACCAACCAGGGCATGATACCAATGAGTGCCGCCATTTGAAAAGTCTGATTGAAGAATTGCTAAGAGAGAATAAGTTGCAGCAATACGTCAAGAGGAATAGAAAGGACCCATCTTCATCCAGCCAAGGGCAGTTACTTCCAACTAATTCATCTGATTCAGGAGAGAGGCCTGCTGGAAAGGAAAGACCTGTTATTAATGTGATCACAGGGGGACCTCACCCGGCTGGCAGGAGTTGGGGTGAAATGGAAAGGTATGCAAAAGCTTTGAAGTATGCACCAACCGAAGAAAGTGTCTTAATCCTGGAAGATGCTTCACCTCTAAAGCAGCAAAAGACTTCCCATGATGATATTATGTTCAGAGCCAGGGATTCTGTTAATGTGGAAGCTCCTACTGAGGACCCTTTGGTTGTCTCTGTCGGTATCGGGCCGGCTATTGTCAAAAGAGTGTTAGTTGATAGTGGTGCCTCATGCAACATCCTCTTTAAAAGGACATTTGACCAAATGAAAATTCCGATGACTGATGTACATGCTTCTTCACACAAGATTGCCGGATTTACAGGAGAGCTGAAACAGCCGATTGGAACAGTGGACTTGTTTGTTGAAATGGGCGAAAGACACAAGAAATTGGTTCGGAAGCAAACTTTTGTAATTGTTGATGGATTCTCCGCCTATAACGCTTTCTTGGGCTGCCTACTCTTGCTGCTTTCAGGGCCGTCCTCGCTCCTTGGTGCTTAACAATGAAATTTCCTACTGATAAATGGATTGCTGTTATTAAAGGAGGTCAAAACACAGGACGAGAATGTTATCTTGTGGAACTCCGAGAGGCCAGGAGAAAAGAAATGGGGAAAGATGCGGCAGCTCCGCTCCGCATCAAGGAACCGACCCTGTAGCAACTACGGAGCGGCCCCTGTACTGGCGAACACAGTAATGCAAGAAAAGAAATGGATCCCAGGAAAGCCAGCACAGGGGAGAATAGAGTGGTACCCGTGGAGGTAACGGTACCAGTATCTGTAGACCCGAAAGACCCAAATAAAGTACTCAATGTGGGTTCACAGCTAAGTATAACAGTTCAAAACACACTGATATCATTCTTAAAAGCCAATCTAGATGTGTTCGCTTGGTGTCATGCTGATATGTGCGGAATCTCTCCAACAATTGCTGTCCACACCCTGAATGTCGATCCGAAATTCACACCAGTAAAACAGAAAAGAAGAACTCAAGGTCCAGAAAGGTCAGCAGCTTTAAAGGAAGAGGTAGATCGTCTCTTAGAGAATAATTTCATCAAAGAATCCACTTATCCAAATTGGGTTTCAAATCCAGTACTGGTTAAGAAGGCAAATGGAAAGTGGAGAGTGTGCATTGATTTCTCAGATCTGAACAAAGCTTGCCCCAAAGACTGCTTCCCGTTGCCTAGAATCGATCAACTAGTAGATGGGACGGCTGGACATGAGTTGTTATCTTTTATGGATGCCTATTATGGATACAATCAGATTATGATGAATGAACCAGATCAGGAGGACACAAGTTTTATTACAGATGTGGGACTCTACTGTTACAAAGTCATGCCATTCGGGTTAAAGAATGCTGGGGCAACATACCAAAGACTTGTCAACGCTATGTTCAAGCCTCAGATTGGCAAAACGATGGAAGTCTATGTTGATGATATGTTAGTAAAGTCAAAGAAAGTAGTAGACCACATGGATCACCTGGCAGAAATGTTCTCAATTCTTCGGAAGTACGGAATGAAGCTCAATCCATTGAAATGTTCATTCGGAGTAGAGTCTGGAAAATTCCTGGGTTTCATCGTAAGCGCTAGGGGCATCGAGGCCAATCCTGCTCAAATCACAGCTCTAAGAGAAGTTAAAGCCCCTAGAACAAAGAAAGAACTACAAAGTCTCAATGGAAAGGTTGCCGCTCTTAGTCGCTTCATTTCCAGGGCCACAGACAAGTGCATTCCCTTCTTTGATGCTCTAAAGAAAGGAAAGAAAAATTTCGAATGGACTCCCAAATGTCAGAATGCTTTCGATCAACTGATTCATCATATGAGAACTCCTCCGGTCCTCTCCAAGCCTAGTGATGGTGAAGACCTCTTCATCTATTTGGCAATTTCATCCCATGCTTTAAGTGCAGCACTCGTACGAGAAGATATGAAAATACAACGTCCGGTTTACTACATCAGCAAACGGTTCGCTGGGGCTGAGATGAATTATTCAAAGATAGAAAAACTTGCTTATTGTCTGCTAATCGCTTCCAGAAAGTTGAGGCCCTATTTTCAATCTCATCCCATCAAGGTCCTGACTGATCAGCCTTTGAAGCAAGTCCTGTATCGTCCTGAAACTTCGGGTCGTCTCTTGAAGTGGAACATAGAACTCAGCCAATATGACATCACTTACCATCCCCGAAGAGCAATTAACGGACAAGCTTTAGCAGATTTCATTGCAGAATCCACTGACAAAGGTGACAGTAAGGAAGAAACCACTAACTGCATTCCGATACAGTGGAAGTTGTATGTTGATGGCTCGAGAAATGATTATTGTTCTGGGGCAGGAGTTGTGCTCGAAACTCCCGAAGGACGATCACTATGTTATGCATTGAGACTGGAATTTCCTTCGACGAACAATGAAGCAGAATATGAAGCCCTTATTGCCGGATTGAAAATCGCCAAGGAATTAAATATCAAAGTGATACAGATTTTCAGCGATTCTCAGCTTATTGTTTGCCAGGTGAAGAAAGAATTTCAAGCCAAAGGAGGAAATTTGCCTGTATATTTGGCAAAAACTTCCGAACTCCTCAATGATTTAGATCACTACTCAATAAGCCACATACCCCGAGAGGAAAATATGAAGGCGGATTCTTTAGCAAAGTACTCAAGTTCTGGAGAAGCTCAATTACTAGGATTAGTTCCTGTAGAAGTTCTGTCAGCTCCAAGCATTGATGAAATGGATGTTGATTGGATTATGACTACGTCTCAAGAGCATGAATCATGGATGACTCCAATCAAAGAATACTTACTCAGTGGTTCCCTGCCAGAAAGTTCTAAGGAACGTCGAAAATTATTAAGAAAAGCATCGAGGTATATAATTCAAGATGGCCGATTATACAGGCGGGGATTTTCAACCCCACTACTCCGATGTGTAACTAAGGAAGAAGCCAAGACAATCTTAACAAAGGTGCATGGAGGAGAATGTGGAGACCATTCAGGTGGTCAAACACTTGCAAAGAAAATTCTCCGATATGGATACTTCTGGCCGGATATCAATCGAGATGCTGCAACTTTTTCCAGGAAATGTGACAAATGCCAACGATTTGCAAAAATCCCAAGAGCACCCTCCACTGAACTCACACAAATGGTCAGTCCATGGCCATTTGCCATTTGGGGGATTGACCTAATTGGACCATTACCAATCGCCAAATCAGGGATTAAATATGCTATTGTTGCCGTTGATTATTTCACCAAGTGGGCTGAAGCTGAACCTTTGGCCACCATCACTTCTAAAAAGATGATAAATTTTGTAACGAAGAATATCATTTGCAGATATGGTGTGCCACAGAAGATAATCACCGACAATGGCACTCAATTTGAAAGTGAAGAATTCCAGGATTTTTGCAAACGGTTCAGAATTCGAAAAAGCTTCTCAGCAGTGGCTCATCCGCAGGCAAATGGGCAAGTGGAAGCAGTTAACAAGATCATCAAGTCAACTATCAAAAAGCAACTTGAAAAAGCAAAAGGTGGTTGGGTTGATAAGCTTCCATTAGCACTATGGGCGTACCGAACTACTCACAAAACTGCGACTGGGCACACTCCATTTTCACTGGCATACGGATCTGAGGCAATGATTCCAGTAGAAGTAGAGGTTCCTTCACATAGAAGAGTTCATTTCAATGAAACCGAAAATGAAAAACTGCAACTTGAAGCGCTTGATTTTCTTGATGAGAAAAGAGAGGAAGCTAGGCTCAGAGTTTCAGCTCATCAGCAGAGAATAGCCAGGCATTTCAATTCCAAATTTCGCCAACGCAGCTTTGAAATCGGAGACTTGGTTTTGAAAAGGATCATGACAGCAACTGGTGTGTTTGGGCCAAACTGGGAAGGGCCATATGTTATAGGCACTAAACTTCTTGATGGCACTTTCAAACTCATAACTGTTGAAGGAGATCCAATTCCAAGGGCCTGGAACAGCAACCATTTGCGCCCTTATTTTACTTGAAAAGAGCTCTGCTCAAAATTGTAAAATGATGATGAATGTATCAGTTGTATTGTGAAACATTGTAAATCAGTGTAAATGAATGAAAGCTATAAAGTGGACGTAGGCCCGATTCTTGGCCGAACCACTATAAATCTTGTGTTCTTTACTATTTCATAATGCCTGTTTTATTTTGATATGTAAATACTTTAAATGTATCGCTAAAATATCAATTCAAAATTGCAGGACATTATAACAAGTCTTGCTCATCACAAAGCTAAGCGACCTCCATAAATCAGCTATTACACGAAAACCAAGCCACAAAAATTTTTCCAAACTCAAATCCCAAGCAAGGAAAACCTCACATAAAAAGTTGGCGACTCCATTGTGACAAACCTTCGTTCACTAGTCGAGATTGTCGCTATGAATAGACATCCAACTAGATAACTTGCGTTTGTCTCGTAGAGTCATTCAACAGTGAAGTCCACTCCTTCGGATAAAGCAATTTACTTGTAAGAGGAAAAGAAGAAGATGTGCTTGGGAACGATAATAAGAGATCGCTAACAGGCAGATGATGAGAGAAAGTTGCCAAGCAAACAAAGGAGCAGACAATGGGAGGTATGCATCTCAACAGGAAGGCCAGAAGATCCACTAAAGGGACGCCTTCCCAAGCGGAAGTAACAGGACCCTCGCTAACTGGTCGTGATGCATCCGATCAGATAGCTTACGTCCGTCCCATGGATCCACTCGCCCTTGAGACGCAGCCTACCCGGCACACCAACCAACCAAAGCCCTCTAACGAGGCACACCAATAAATGGGAGTGCTTTCCTCAACCAAAAAGATCGGTGGGACCACCGAAGGGGCATCTTGTTAATTGATTGCGGTCGTTTGTACAAACAAACATCCAATCAAGCAACTTACGCCTGCCCCGCGAACCCATCCGACCATGAGAAAGTAACTCCTAGGCACTCAAAAGCCCTCTTCGGAGGCACAAGCCCTCTTCGGAGGCACATGACCTCTTCGGAGGCAAAAGCCCTTTCCCAAGGCACCACAAGCCCTCTTCGGAGGCACATGACCTCTTCGGAGGCAAAAGCCCTTTCCCAAGGCACCACAAGCCCTCTTCGGAGGCACATGACCTCTTCGGAGGCAAAAGCCCTTTCCCAAGGCACCGCAAGCCCTCTTCGGAGGCACAAGCCCTCCTCGGAGGCACAAGCCCTTTTCAAAGGCACAAGACCTCTTCGGAGGCACAACTCTTTAAGAGGAGCCCTCTCCGGAGGCATGTCCCAAAATAAAATGCTTGAACAAAAAGTATCGTCCAGAAGCACAGTTCAACTCTCAAAGGAAGGATTAACTTGTTCATCTCGAAAAGTTCCTCCTAAAAAAAGTTGAAAAATGCTACAAAATTCTTTCAGAAAAGTTCATTTCACTTCATAGGGAAATTCACTTCTTAATAAATAAAAGTGATTATCCCCTAAAGTTGAAGCGTTCTTCAGAAAGAGAAAATAAAAATTCTTCTAAAGACTGGATATACTCTATTAAGAGCAGAATAATTCTCCCCTTAAAAGCGGAATAATTGTCCTCTGAAGTAGGAGTATTAATCTTAAAAAAGCTAGGAATATTGCAATGCACTTACGGCATGGGGGCAATACTATACAATTCAATTATATTAATAAAAGCAACATGTCACAAGTTCGTTGCAATATCACGGAAAACAGATGTGGAATAAATGCATTCTCAAACGCAGACAAAAAGTTTGCACGAGTAAGAAGAATCATTTGTTCTACACTAAAAATAAAAGATAGATCATTCTCACATACACAAGAGTTTGTACAAGTAAAATAATTGTTTTATTTAGTACTATGAAAATTCTTTACATGTGCAGATATCTCAAAAAGCAAAAGTGGGAACCGGTACCCGCACAATCCCCGGTCAATACATGCAAAGAGCAAAAATAATAAGTAGAAAATCCAGCTTGATTATTCCTTCTTCTCACCACCCTTGGAGCTCTTTCCCGGCCTAATGATTAGCTTTTGAAGTCGTTGTGAACGGGTAGGGGCAGAAGGAGAAAGCGGTACAGCCGGATCAACTACTGCTTCCTCTTCAGTGGAAGTCTTCTTCTTTTTCCTTACAGCACGCTTCCCCTTCCTCTTTGAAGAAGACTCGCTCCCCGGAGTAGCAAGCAATGTTGAAAGCTTCGTATCGTCATCAAGAGACCGCTCCGGGGTCTTCTCAATGTCTTCCAAATCCTCCGCCTTCTGCTCCTGAGAAGCAGCCGGATCGTCCAAGCCTTGAAGAGCTTCGATTTTCTTTGCCTGTGATCCCGGTTGGGAAGCAGAAGGAGGAGTAATTTGGGAAGACGGAGGAACAGCAACCGAAGGAGTGAAAGCTTGTGCAGTGCTTGGTGCCTCCGCTGTAGAAGAAAAGAAGTTAAAGTCAACATCCCCCGAAAATAAAGAAGGCATCGGTTCACCAAAGTTTAAGTAACAAGTAAGAAGGTCATCGAATTCGGCTAAGTCAAATGACTGGTCCATCGGACCCGAGACGACGCCAAAAGTACCTGGAGGAGTTGGCTTTGCAAGATCAACCTCAAACTTCTCGGCTTCAATATCATCCAGTGCCTCATCTTCAGTAGGAGTAGTTGCAGTTTCTTCGGCAACTTTAGCTAGATGTAAAGAATGAGAGCTGGAATCCATAATATTAACGTCGGCTGAAGTGGAAGTATGAACGGGGGCAGTTAAAGGAGCTTCTTCTTTTGGAGGCTCTTCTCCCGTTGTTTCAGCTCGTATTTTGGCAAGTTTCTCCTTCCCCTTAACAAGAGCGGCACGAGCCTCATCATCGAGATAGCGCTCCTCAAGTTCCAACTCATTATAGCCAGCCCCGCCAAGCATATCCATTGCGACTTCCCACACTTCAGCCAATGTAATTTCATAACCGGGACCAAGAAAAGAGAGGCTCCCACGACCCAGAACGCTGTGTAAATAAAAGTCGAATAAGGTAGAGCTGATGTCTACTTTCGTCGCCTCATGTGATTACTCAGCCGCTTCCTTTTCGGCAACGGCAGCAACCCGACCAGCGGTAGCCTCATCACGCTCTGCCTCAGCTTTAGCGAGTCGAGACTTTAGTAACTCAATCTCTACGTTCTGGGAGGTGACTTTTTCCCGCAAATCGGCGTTTTCTATGCGGTATTTCTCAATAATATGCTGTTCAGCGGCAAGCTTCATTTCGACATCTCTCTGTGCAGCATGTGCATCCCGCACTTGTTTTTGAAAGACTTCTTCTTTTTGAGTATGAGATGCAGAAGAAGAAGCAAGATCTTCCTTAAGGTTTTTAACCTCGGACTCAAGTTTTGCATAACCATCAGCAATATTTGTCATCTCGACATTATGCTGTTTGCAAATTTTGTCCCACTCCGCCTTGTCGTTTTCCATAGTCAGCATCGCCTCAAGGTTTGCACGATTAACCCTTTGTAGTTCATCGACAAGCTTCTGCCACTACGACATCCTCTCGATATTAAGCCTGACTGCGTCAAGACTGCTAAGCATGTCTGGCTTATCAATCGGAACTAGGTCCAAGTCAAAGCGCACCCCTTTTAGGCACCAATTCGGAAAACGACTCTGAAGTGTTGGGGGGCCGTCCTTGACTTGATATTGCGGTCTGTTAATGATAGTCTGAATGTCAGATTTCTTCAGAGGAGGAGAGCTGGCTAGAATATCGGAAGGAATGGGAGCGTCAGTCTTTTCAGAAATTTCAGACGCGTCAATCAGTTTAGATCGTTTGCTCGGTTCATCGGCAATCTGAGTTTTTCCCTTATCATCATAAGACTTCCGCTTATGAGAGTAGTCACTCCTATGCGAAGAGTCATATCGATCGGCATCTTTCCTTCTTTGCCACTGATCGTAATCCCGCTTCTCCTGGGCTTTCCTTCGAGCCCTCTCTTCATCTGTTTCTTTTGGGGTATCAAGGTACTTCCTAAAGTCATAGGTGCCGCGGCCTCCACGGTACTTGAATGAGTCATAATATGAACCTGTACGTCCCATTGGAGAACCTGAAAGCAAAAAAGGAGTAAAGTTTAGAGATTTCCAGGAGAAAGAGGATAAATGTTTATAAGTGCTGAAAAATCCTAAGTGTGTGTGGCGTGCAAGCTACATGCGTCAAACTACAGACCACGCTTTAGTGTGGAAACAGAGACGACTGGCGTAGTAGGCGTCCGGGTTTGTTTAAAGGTAGAAGTCGCCTCGACAACGGGAGAAGTTGCTTTTGGATTGTTATCCCCAAAAAGCTCTCGAGAAGTTATCATGATATCGCTCAAGCCATCAAAGGTGTCATCACCCAGGAGTTCAGCAGACTTCTCTTTCTCAACCTCTGTATCAATGGATTTCTCAGGAACTCGAGGATTCTCTTCCTCCTCAGTAATTGGGGTAAGCGCCGACTTGCTGACTAACCCTACGACATTGATGGATGCGGAACATTTTACCAAAGCAGCCTCCACGACGGGTGCTTCTGATGCAGTTTCTTCTACAGAAGCTGGGGCATTCAAGTCCTCCGCTTGGGAACCTGAGGCAGCTAACGTTTCCGCATCAGAACTCAAGATTTCATGAATTTGAGTCGATCTAGATGGATGTAAAAGTCCAAACTGGTGGAGAAACTCATCTTTCAACAAAAATTTCACATCCCGTTCTTCAATCGGAACAGCCATGAGCTTCTCCAGAGTTTGCTTATGACTAGGATCCCTAGAGGGAGACAGGAGCGTTGAAATGAGAAAGCAAAGTTAAACACTTAGTGATTCGGACTGCAAGATACTCAGAGAACAAGGAGAAGAAAGGATAGGCATTCTTACTTCCTTCTCTCCACACGGCATAAAAACCAGGGGGACAGCGAACATAAAAATACTGAGTCAAAAACCCGTGAGCAGTATCAGGGAGGCCGACAACCAGTTTGCGATTCCTGGCACTTCTTATAAAAATGATCGAAGGATGATCTTTGATTCTGACGAAAGAGCATAGATAACAGATTTCGTCAACACTGGGGAGACGGTCAAGCGTTCTGCCGAATAGTACGCATAGCCCAATTAGAACAGCATAACCATTGGGGTGTAATTGGAATGGAGCGATTGCCAGTTGGCGGAGAAGGTGTTGAAGAAAGTTGTTGAAAGGAGGAATGGCTCCGCACGAGCACATTTGTCGGTTGACTGCCACAAAGCCAGAAGGCGCTACATCAGCAGTGTTGTTCTTCTCAGGAAGGATAGCGTCGTCCTCAGCAATGCCAAATTGAGTGCATAACTGCCGAAAAGTTTTGTATAATAGAGTGGAAGATGCTCTCTCTGGGGGATTGACTAAAGGAGCTGGAATGAGAATGGACTCTCCAGTCTGAACTGTTACATCTCTTTGTTGAGAAGCCATTCTACACAAGCAACTGGATATTCAAATATGAAGGTGCACGTTTCCTAAATAGTGTGAAGTGTTGTGCAAAACTAGTAAAGATAACAAATAAATACAAGCTGGAATTAAGTTAGTCGGTAATTGATCGATTATCAAATTTCAGGACTTGTTAATTTAAAAGTTAAGGTACGGCATTAGTGCAAACCAGACATTTTCAGTTGATTAGTTCAATGTTGCTTTAATACTTTGCTTGAACTTGTTGATTTAAAGCACTTCATTCACACAATCTATTTATGTTGATTATCTTTTATTGACTAATCTGTCACTTGATGTGGGCAGTCGGTGACAGTATATTTGTCCCAATTTTCTGTGGATATTGTATTAGACAGGTTATTAGTTTGCAAGCTAGAATGATCTGTGGGCAAATGCAGCAGTTCAAAGTTCATGCAAAGCTTAAGTCATGAGTTGCCAACGACTTATATTCAAAGTTCATCCACGGCAGTTCAAAACTCATACAAGGTCTAAGTCATGAGTCGCCCACGACTTATGTTCTGATTCGTCTACGACTTAAGGGTTACAGGGCAGGTTAGCAGTACTTCAGGTCTTAAGTCGTGAGAAAATAAGAGAGGCTACAGTCCAAAGCGGCATAAAATCCTAAGTCCTGAGTCGTCTACGACTCAAGAATTATGTCATAGGGGGCTTGACTCGTGAGTCGTACAAAGCTACTGAACCATGGCCATGCCAGCACCTCCCTTGATTTGAACCCATTGACTTTTCTTCTAACCCATTTTCATCCAAACCCGATAACCTCTCAAAACTACTATCCTTATCCCCATTCCACGACACCATTAAGCCATCCAATGAGTTAAGTTCAGATCACCAAAACCTCGCCAACCTAGTCCATTAACGCCTGAAGCGCAGTAACCCTACATCTCCATCGCCCCATTCATCTAAAGATGAAATCGAGCAAAATCAAGCTCATGAACTACCGGTATGGAAGAATTCACAACAAAGCATTGCACGAGGGGATGGATTAGGTATAGGGGGGAGAGTTCACGAATCAATGACGATTAAAGGTCGAGGATGGATCAGAAACACTTACGCAATGAAGAATCGAGAATCGAATTGATTGATTGATAGAAAAGGATGAAATTGCCTTGAGAAAGCTTGAAGGAACAGCAATGGCGAGTACGACTCAGAATATAGGTAATGGATAGAGGAAACGACTCAAGCATTTTATACCATTGGGCAGCGGAACACGAAGAGGCATACACGAGTTAAGATGAGTCGAAGCACACGACCTACGACTTAGGCGTGTACTTCGAGGGGCAAATGTTAACCCCTAAATTTCTACGACTTATGGCCTTACGACTCATGGCCTTACGACTTATGAGCTGTACGACTCATGGACTTACGAGATAAGGAGTCTACGACTCATGGACTTACGAGATAAGGAGTCTACGACTCATGGACTTACGAGATAAGGAGTCTATGACTCATGAACTTACGAGATAAGGAGTCTACGACTCATGGTCCAGATGGTTCAGCGAGTCAAGGTCTGTACGACTCATCAGGTTTATGATTCATGGAAACGTACGACTCACAAGGACTTACGACCCATAAGGTCTTACGACTCATGGTGCGTACGACTCATCAGGTTTATGATTCATGGAAACGTACGACTCATAAGGTCTTACGACTCATAGGGCTTACGACTCATCAGACTTATGACTCGTAAAGACGTACGACTCACAAGGACTTACGACCCATAAGGTCTTACGACTCATGGTGCGTACGACTCATCAGGCTTACGACTTAAAGGCTATCGAGACTGGAATCCAATGCCCTTGCCTGTGCTATTTTGATCTGGTGAGTCGACTACGACTTAACACTTGTCTTCCAACTAAGCCGCCAGATGGACCCAATATAGCGCCCACGAGACATCTTAAGTCGAAGACGAGTCACGACTTACCATGAGTCGGTCACGACTCATGACTTGGCCAAATCGAGAGCTCAGAAATCTGCTCCTATAAATAGGCCACCACTTCCAACATGAAGGGGACTTTTGGCAACTCATTTCTCCAAGCGCCGTTACGCTGTCGAAGCCTCCTCTCATTCAGCAATCTAAGATCCTCAAGCATTCGAGACACTACAACAATCTTCGAGAAGAGCTTCTAACATCCTACATGGATTCATCGAGTTTCATCGTCAAAGATTGAGCTAGTAGTCAAGAGTGCCTTCATAATCAAGTTGCTTTGTATTTTGAAGGATATTGTATCGAATTGTAACCGAATCAGCAATAAGAGACTATAAAGTGGACGTAGGCTCAATTACGGGCCGAACCACTATAAATCTGTTGTTCATTTGCTGCATTTCTGCTATTTTCCTGCTTAATTTCTGTTCCCGTCACACGGGTGGTGCTTTCACGATCTTATTACACACACCGGGTGTTATCGTTCATATTTTAACGTTAACATATGATATAATACTCTTCAAATTACAATACAATTTGATCACAAAAACACCCTTGACTACTAGCTCAAACTTCGATGATGAAACTCGATGAATTCGTGTCGGATGTATGAAATTCCTCCCGAAGCTTGTTGTAGCGTCTCGAATATTTGAAGATCTTTGCGTGATGGTTGAGTTGAGAGTTCGGCAGAGTAATGACGCTTCAAAGAATGGCTGGCCAAAAGTCCTCTGCTCGTTGGAGTTGGAGCTCTATTTATAGAACCTGATTTCTGAGCAGAATTTTTGCCCAAGTCTTAGGTCGCGTACGACCTAAGTTAGGTCGTAGGTCGCGAGCGACCTAAGCTAGGTCGCAGTCCTCTTGCGGCTAAAGAAGTTAGCTGATGAAGTTTTAGTAAATCTTGCAAAGTCTTAGGTCGCAGGTGAGTTAAGGAAGGTACTAGGTCGTTGGCGACCTAGTGAGCTGGTAGGTCACAAGCGACTTATAGGTAAGCGGCATAGGGAATTAGGTTGGTTCATACAAACTGGGCAACGGAGTTAGGTCGTGAGCGACCTAAAGTAGGTCGTAAGCTTCCTTCAACAGTTAGGTCGTGACATTCTTTAGGTCGCTATGTTCTTAGGTCGCAGACTCCGGTTAGGTCGCAGAATCTCTTCAGCAGTTAGGTCGCGACATTCTTTAGGTCGCTATGTTCTTAGATCGTAGACTCCTGTTAGGTCGCTGAGCCTTTAGGTCGCAACATTGCTAGGTCGCAATGTTTCCTGTAGCTTTAGGTCGTAAGACTGCTACTTCCCTTAAGTCGCGAAGTCTCTTAGGTCGTTAAGTTCTATAAGTCGTGGGTCGCTGAGACTTTTCAGTAGTTAAGTCGCTAGCTTCTTTAGGTTGTGACATCCCTTAGGTCGTGGAAAACTGTTAGGTCGTATAGTTTTAGGTCGCCGAAAATAAAGGAGTTAACAGACTTGTTGAAACATCGAGTTATAAAAGTATTTTTATAAAAACGACTTTGGAATAATAGTATACAGATTTTTTTAAGTAGTTTAAAAATGATCAAAGAAAATTTATCTGATTTTAAGCATTTTCAATAAATCTAACTTCGTTCCTTTTCGAGGTCGAAAAGTTTTAAGGGGGGAGGGATGTGACATCCCTGATTTTGGCAATATTATTTTAATCAATATTTAATTGAATTAATTAAAAAACAGGTTATTATTTTAAAACAAAAATATATATGTGTAATTAGGAGAAGCTATTGTTTGGAATTAAAATAATGAGTTTCTAAATATTTTAAACCTGAAATCTATCTTATTTAACTTTATTAATATATGATTTAAAATATATATAATATAGTCTGGACAATAATAGTTCAAGTAGAATAAATGTTATCAATATTAAATCTAAATATAAAACAAGTATATTGTTTAAAAATAAATATAAATATAAAACAAGTATATTGTTTAAAAATAAATATAAATATATAGGCTTAACAAATTATGGTATTGACAAGTTTAACAATGAATAACTTTTAGATTAAGTGTTGATAGTTTCTGTAAGGAACATAGAAATAAATGTTTAAGTTGTAAATAGGAATAAATATACAAAGTAAAATAAGATACAACCAAATTGTATAGTAACAACACAAAATAAAAGTTATGAAAATAAATATATATACATGTAATCAAACAAGATAATAAGTATAAAAGTGGAAATAAATATTTAAGATAAAAAAATGGGAATAAAATATATAATATAAATTATATAGTTAAGTATAAAATATAAAGTGAACACATTAGACAAAATTTAACATCAAATTAAATATGGATTCACTCATATTGCAAAGCAATTAGACTAAACAAAAGAGCATATAAATATCTAGGGAAACTTGAAAAGAGGCAAAGGAAAATTAATGCAGCACATAATATATAACATATCAGCCACCAAAATAAGTTGTCAGCCACCAAACAAAAACAAATCTCTGATCAAGATGTAAAAGATAAAAATCTTATACCGGCAAAGGAATACAAGCCTGCACACCCGTACTTCAGTTTGGCTTCTTCAACACAACATTTCTATGTTATATATATACATTGCCTAGTTACCTCCTCATACAATGACAATACAAAAATAACTCAAGTGCGATAAGATCAGATCAAAGGCATGGCAAGATTCAGGATCAACTCAACTAATTACAAGCAAAACTAATAGCAGTTTTCTTTTCCCAACAGAACTCTATGTTCTCTGTTCCAAGTTTTAAGGTGAGCAATCTACTATTTCAGACTTGAATCTGTTATATATCTTGATGAATGTTGGAATTTTGTGGTGGGAAATGTTGTATGAATGAAAGAAAATTTGTCTGTATGTATACATACATAGGTAGATTGGCTGTGCGTTTGTATACACTTCTCTGTTATATTACAGGCTACATTTCCATCAAATAAAATTCATATCTTTTTATTCTAACCAATTCAAGTTATGATTCCTGAAAGGAAAACGTTCATAACAATGTAAAGTCATTTTTAAAAGAAATTGCAAGTGTTTATATCGAATATTTATTTCAAAAACAATAAATGTCAGTAATGATATAAAATAATCAGAAAATCAATGTTCAAAATTTCTTATTTTGATTGTATAACCTGATTCGATCTTGCAAGTGATGAATTTTAATAATAAAATTATAATTTTTAGTTCTGATTTGAGGTGGGATTTTGGGTTTGAACGGAAAAAACATATTTGTCAAATTCCAATGATCGGCAGAGGGATGAGTGTCGTGATCGTTGGTGAAGGAAGCTGGATGTCTTTGGATCACAGGAAAAATGCTCGAAGGATTTCTCGATCACCAGAGTGATTGAACGACTAGAATTTAGGGTTTAGGATCCTAATGGGTTCGATGTTGTAGTCGAGGCAATCGCGTCAACGTGGGCGAACCGGAGGTGGCCGGTGGTGGGGGGAAACGAAGCGTGAAGGTGTGACGTATCTTTGGATGCGATCGCGTGGTGTACGGTGGTCGATGGTGGTGTGGCGAGGAGGTTCTTGGATGAACAGTTTTGTTCCAAGTTGTAGTTGATATGCTCGAATTCGATTTCCGAGTTTGTTTAAGGCTTGGTGGTCGGAATCGAATGGGTAGATAATCATCGACTCGGCGGCGGTAGCATGGCTGATCGGAGCATCACCATTGATGTGTGCATGTGCACAGGAGGTCTGGTGGTGTCAGTGAAGTTGTGTGCGTGGAGGAGGTGAAGCATACTCGGGTGTGACTCGGGGAAACGAAGGAGATGCCTCGGGTTAGTCTCGTGTAGACTCGTGTGTGTTTACTGTTTCTTGGTTTTAAAGTTTTAAACTAAAGTTAAAAAAAAATTGTTTAAACTTAAATTTGTTAAGTTTAATGCTTAAGTTATTTTTAAAATTTTGATTAAATAATTTATTTAAGTAGTTAATTATAAAAGATAAATGTTTAAAAATGTTAATGATAATTAAGTAATTAATCAAGATAATGATTTATCTTAAAGTTAATTAAGGATTTGATAATTAAAGATTAATTAAGTAATTAATAAGAGTAATTGATTAATTTAATTGATTTATGATTAAGGAGTGATTAATGTATAAATTAAGGGTTAATTACTTAATGTACCTAAAGGATAATTAATTAATGTGATTAATTAATTAAGGAGATTAATTAAAAGTTAATGTGAATGGTTAAGGCTAATTAATCTATGGGGTAACTAAGGGTTAATTACCTATTGTAACTAAAGGATAATTAATCAATGATGATTAATTAAGATGGGTTATTAAGAAATGATTTATTAATTGGGTTGAAATTAATAAATGTTGAGTATGCAGGATTGAGATAATTTAAATTATTAAAGTTGATAATTAATTTAATTGAAGATTAATTTAATTAATTAAGAATTATATATCTTATAAATCTTGCTTATGGATGAATGAATGATATTGGATGACTTGAATGGGCTGATATTTCTGATATGAAATGTTTTATGATATGGTATGTTTGGATTGAACAGTGACAATGTGGTTATCTATCAATGATGAATTACTGTGTAAAAAGGACATCCTGTATTTAAATTTGAATTGTATTCACTTGGATAACTGTGACTAAAGAATAACATTGAATTCGAAGAGACCAGAGTCGGGTATTAGTAATATCCGAAATCACTTCGTTTTTTTTAAATTGATATGTGGAATCAATAGGTTGAAATGGAATGAATTAAGTGCATTTGACTATTTAATCTAGATTTTGGTACTTAGAAAATCAATGTGTGAAATAAGGTGTCTATAACAAATTATGAAATTGAAATTGATACGAGTTACCCCGGGTTTTATGTTAGTTTTGTGCTGTTGTATTCCATGTTAGATGGGTTTACTCACGCTGGTTTCCAGCCTGACCCGGGTGTTACTTTGATGTAATGCTCAGGTCAGACCGAGTATTACAGATTTCCAGGTAAGGACGTTCTGGAGCCCAGAAGACGAGCTGGATGGCAGGAATGTATGGAGTGTATTCTGTTGTGATATATTGTAGTTTGTCTGGGACATGTTGATTGCATCTGTCCAGTGTTTGTGTATATGTTGTAACTCTGATGTATTAAAGTGTAATTTGACAAGTATAGATTTCCTTTGTATAACTGTTATTATTTGATATTATATTTTGATCCGCTGCGAATGTGAGATTCTGTGTTTTGTTTCTGCTTCTTCGTCTATCTTTTTCTTCTTTTTCCTAACTATCTGGAATTTTCGGGGTCGAAAACTCCGGGTCGTTACAATAAGTAAGGTCAAGCATTCAATAATCATTTATAAGCAGGATTAATTAATTGTTTAATCCTAATTAATTCAATTTATTTCCAATTAAATTGATTACTTATGAATTAATCATCCAATCCTGATTAATTAATTACAAATTATTTGATATGAATTAATTAATCAATCTCCTTAATTAATTGCATTATCCTTAACTAATCATATTAATTAAATTAACCTTTAAACCAATTACATAACTAATTAACCCTTTAATTAATTATTTTAAGAAATTAAACCTTTAATTACTTACCATTAAGCAATCATCAAATAACAATTAATCATTAATCACCAATTTATCTAATGATTTTCTTAAGTTGATTAAACTAAATTAATTAACTTTGATTAATCAAAATATCCAAATTTAATTACAAGAAGTAATTAATCCTTAATTACTTTCATTAAATAATTTCATTTAAACCATTTATAATTGATTATTTAAATTACTTAATTCTTAATTAATTATCTTCATTAACTAATAACATTTCTCTAATTAAAAATAAATCTAAATCATTAATTTATAAATTAAATAAATTATTCCTTCATGATTTCAAATTCCATTTTAAATTCAAATTGTTTAAAATATACTTTCAAATTGCTTAACCATTTTTAGTTATTAGACAATTTAAATTTAAGACTTGATTTATTTCCAAAGTAAGTTTCAAAACTAACTTGAATTTATATTTAAAATTTAAATTTCAACTCAAGTTTAAACCTGGATTTATAAAATTTAAATTTAGTTTAAATTTTCAAAGCAGAAACAAGTTTCTGTTTAAACCTGGAAAACAGGTTTACCCAAGCCACACCTTCGAGTCAACCCACACGAGAATAAACCTGAAACACTTCAGGCTATTAAAACTTCCAGATCATCAAACTCATGCACGTATACGTGCACAACGCCGTTGATCATCTTCAGGCGTCGCTACATCGACGAGCAAGTCGATGATCATCCCTAGTCCAATTCCAGACCACCTAAACTTCCCCATCATCCCGAATTCGAAATCGAGTTCGAGCTCGAGCTTGGAACCACCACCAGTCCCTGTCAACACCTCGTACTCACGACCCCGACCACCAGACAACCCGAAATTTCGGCCATCCCCTCGTCAACTCTTCCTCTATCATCACCCAAAACCACAAAGCACTCGATCGCTCCTAATCGAAGAACAAATCAAATTTCTTTAGCTTGACAAAACTTGGTTTAGAAACTTCAAGTTCTCCCCGTCGCCTCCACGTTCAACTATACACCATTCCAGTATTTTTCCTAGAATCATCGCTCGTCCCTCCATCATTAGCCAAAGCCCCGACCCCTCCAAACCCACGGATCACCAAAGATCGCCAAAAGATCGAAATTCGATCAAACGTAAACTGCTCTCCTTCCTTTGCTTTAAAAATCATGTTAAAGGATGCGAATTAAATTTGCATGCTTGAAATCATGAATTGGGAAGTTTGAATTTTTACTTATTTAAAGCTTTGCTCTATTCTTTCAATTCCCAGAGACATTGACAAGTTATTTTAACTTGAATTTATTTTTAAAATTTAGTTCATGATCAAACAAACAGTTTTTTGTTTTGATCTCAAGTCCAAACAGTTACTATATCAAGAGGATTTGATTTTTTTAAAATGAAGCTTATGTTCAGAGTTTCAAACAGAGAATGAACAAAAGCTTGCACACATCATTTCCAAAAAACTCACACACACACACACACACACACATATATATATATATATGCACCAATACACCCATACTTATTCACTGATGTGCAAGCAACAGATTCATGCCTTTAAATATTTTTTTTTTAAAATGAGGTTACTCACTGTATTTCCAGAATTGACAGAGCTTCTTTATTTGAAACAGACTTTGAAATTCAAGCTAGAATCCTCTTCTTAAATCCTCTGGGTTGTATTGATTGTATTTGTTGTTTGAGTTGCATTTGTTTATAGTTTGAAATGGATTTTTACTTAGCTTAGAATGGACGAACTTGAAATGAAGTTGATATGTGAGAAAGAAAGTTTACAGGTTGATAGATATAAACAAGTTACAGGGTGATAAATTTTTTTGTACAACATAGGTACAAGATTTTTTTGTATTTGATCAGAGATTTTTCTTGCTTTGGGCGGCTGATAGAATATGGCATTAATTGCCATGTACAAACTTGAATATATATCTTCTTTTGCTTTGTCTTCCTTTGCAAGCTATTCTCGTGCATATGTTTTGTTTGTTTTTTTTAAAGTGTTCATACATAACTTATCTTTCTTCCTTTACAAATGTACATACTTACATTTTTGTTTACATGCTTAAGTGTATTCTTACATATATTTTTTTTTTTATTTTGTAAGTATATTTTGTTTGTATTTTATTTTACTTCATATATTTATTCCATTTTAACTTTAAAATTTAAATTCAATATATATATAAATTCAAATCCACTCATATATGCACATATACATATATATTCACATATATACAAAATTTAAATTCAAATGATTCAACACATATTTTATTTGAATTTGGGGAAACTCAAATTAATTTACCAATTAATTTCACAATTTTTATTCAAAAATTAAATTAATTATCAATTTAAATTTGGTTAAAATCCGAGATCGTTACATTATATAAATTGGTTTAAAGTCAATTTAAAAGGAATAAATTGAAGTTAATAAAATAGAATTGCATATAATGAAAGGGAATAATGAATGTAATTGAAATAAATTGATTGTGAATCAATTTGAAATTGAATAAAAGTGAATTTATGCAGGTAAGGCACATATGATTCAATTTGGAATAGATATGAGTTTGGGTGTTGCAAATATGGATTGGGTATAATAAATTTGGTTGTAAATCATTTCGAATTGAGTGAAATGAAATAAAGGGTATATGAATCCATGGAAAGGGATTAAATTAGTGTTGGAACCTTATGGTTGCTTGTGAATATATGGTTGGCATGTTTGGATTATGAAGTTTATATGTTTTGGCTAGTTAAAGGAATGAAATGTTATAAAATTTCATGATTTTGAAAGCTTATGTGCTTATTTTGAGTAAGTACGGGTACATGAAGCTCTCTGGATAGATTTTGGTTGCGTAAATGCATATAAAATAAGCCCCTCGCTTAAAAACGCTAATATGAGGTACGTCTATGCAATAAAATTAAGAAATGATAATATATTGATGTTTTTTTGTTTTTCCGACCGTGTGGGTCATTGTATATATATTTATCTCTCTTGTGATATTGTAAAAGGCTCTCTGTACAAAGGAGACGCTGTCAAAAAAATTTGGAAATTTAGGGTGTTAGAAAAATTTTGGAAAATTTGTTAACTAGAAAAGGTGATTTTTGAATTGCATTAGAAGTCAAGGCATTTGAATTAGAACTGAAAGCTAATTGTTTAGATAAAACTAGAAGGGTTTAAAGAAGTGAATGTAGGATTTTAAGTAAGTATGTTTTGGACAAGTTAATGGGTTTGGGAGCATTTTTCTTACCTTAGCAAATTTCGGGACGAAATTTTTATAAGGGGAGAGGAATGTAACGACCCTGGATTTTGGTGGTTTAGTTTTGAACATTTAATTTATTTTAAATGTTGAACTTGAATTATTAATTGATTTTGAATATGGAGGAATCAGTGAAATGGTATAAAGTTTCAAATATAACGATTAATTTTATTTGGTAAAATTAAAATTGATATTTGGAATTGGGGATAAAATGTGAATCTGGAAAAAAAAGGACATGAAAATGATTCCTAAAAATTTATTTAAGTTCTATTTAGGTTAGAATTATAATATGGACCTTTGAATGGAATTAAAAGTCGATAAATTTAAAGTTTGAAATTTATATGTTAATTTAATAGTGAAATTAAGTATATGGTAATAGTGTAAATAATTGAATTTTGATTTAATATAAATCGGAAGTATTTCTAATATGAATATAAATTCTATTTGAATTTTAATGGAGTTAGTAAGTTTTAAAAATTTAAATTTTAAATGATTTTGACGATTTTGAAAATCGCTCGACTTAATCGACGCGTTAAAATAGCCTTCCAGGACACAGTCTTGGAATTCGACGAAACCAGTTCCATTGGATCCGTAATTGTTTATTATTATCGGATTTCAAATTTCGTAGCATTTGGAGTTACCGTTTGGTCGTACGGGATAGAAACGCGTTGAAATAAATATAGAAAATTTAATATTTTAATTCGATTCCAAAAGCTATCTTTCACATACGATTGAATTAGGCCCCGAAACATATTCCATTGTGTTTGGAATAGGGGTAAAACATTATGAATGCCAGGTGGCACGTTTCGTTTGGAGTTCGTTTGAAAAAGCACGTTAAAATTGAAAATAATAATAAAATAATATATGTATATGTATATAAATACATCAGGAACAGTAAACCCTAATTCCTTGGTTTGTGGCCACCATTCTACACTATCAATGGTAGATTTTCTTTGATCTTTCTTCCTCGTTTGCTCACGATCCTTTCACCTGTTGTGGAAACTCTCAACTAAGAAAATGGAGAGCTTGGCGGGATCTATCAACTGTACGGTGGTGATCTGATTTTATGGCGCGTAGAGGGAGGAACTGGCTCACGTGTTCCACCGTTGTTGTGGGGTTTTCTGGTCAAGGGGTGGCATCGGGGGGTTCGGCGATGCTGACGTGAGTGGAGTGGAGCATAGGCGTTCATATGGAGGTGTCTGATCGATCTCCATCTGCACGTAGAAGGAGCGGCGATGCACGAGACGAGCGTGCGTATGGGTTAGAGCGAGCGCGTGATTAGCCTGGGAGTGGCGAACGTAGAGGAAGAGTAATTAAGGTGGGATTAAGAAATTTAAAACATTAATTATTTGTTAATTATTTAGTTTAATTAGTGTAATCTTCTAAACGTGATAACTCATGCATACGAGGTCCGATTCGGACGATTCAAGTTGCGTTGGGGTCATGTTGTCCCCATCTACGCATAGGAATCAGTTTGGTCGTATTTGAAGCTTACTGGATTTTTAGGTAGTTTCCAATGTGCTCGGATTAAATTGGAAATAGAACGCAAAAGCGACGTAAAAAATCAAGGTGAGTTAATCTCACTCAATTTTGGACTGCTGGCATTAATTTTAAATAGTTAAAATATATAAATGATTGATTGGTTGAATTGATGCATTTTTACCAGTGAATGTGATATTATATAATGTAGTGTATATATATATATATTCGAGTGATTGATATTCCAGCATATATATAGCGGATGAGACCCCATGCGATCCGCATAATAGCGGATGTTAACTCCTTTATTTCAGCGACCTAAAACTCTACGACCTAAGAAAGCTACGACCTAAGAATGATGCGACCTAAGAATGTTGCGACCTAAAGAAAGGCTACGACTTAAGAGGCTCTGCGACCTAAAGGAGCTTGCGACCTAAGAAAAACCTACGACCTAACTACATAGCGACCTAACTGAGAAAGTCCACGACTTATCAAGATAAGAAGTTAGCGACCTAACTTCTTCGCGACCTAAGATCCAGAAGGGCTTGCGACCTAAGGCAACAGGAAAGCTTCACGACCTAAGATCCAGAAGGGCTTGCGACCTAAGGCTGCAGAAGACCTTGCGACCTAAGGCAACAGGAAAGCTTCGCGACCTAAGATCCATAAGGCCTTGCGACCTTGCAACAGAAAGGATTGCGACCTATGGAACTCAACGACCTAAGGTAGCTAGCGACCTAAAGGACTTAACAACCTAAGGTAGTTAGCGACCTAAGGGACTTGACGACCTAAAGAGGTTAGCGACCTAACTGTTAAAGCAGGTTCAGCGCCCTACGACCTAGAGCTCCCACAGCTATTCATTAACTCGCGTGCGACCTACTACTTGATCAAATGAAGCCAAGTACAGCTTTACTAGCTAACTTCTGAAGCCGCAAGGGGACAGCGACCTAGCTTAGGTCGCTCGCGACCTACGACTTAACTAAGGTCGTGCGCGACCTAAGACTTAGGCAAATTTCCTGCCCAGAAATCAGCTCCTATAAATAGGACATCACTTCCAACATGAAGGGGACTTTTGCCAAATCATTTCTTCAAGCGATGTTACTCCGTCGAAGTCTCCATTCAACCAGCAATCAAAGATCCTCAAACATTCAAGACGCTACAACGATCTTCAAGAGATAATTCCTTGCATTCAACATGAATTCATCGAATTTCATCGACGAAGATTGAGCTAGTAGTCAAGATTGTTTCTTTCGATCAAGTTGTACTGTTTTGATAAGAGAGTTGTACCGATTTGTAACCGAATTCAGTAATAAAGAGATTCAAAGTGGACGTAGGCTTAATCTCAAGCCGAACCACTATAAATTGTTGTCTTTTACTGCTTAAATTCTATTCCCGTCACACGGGTGGTGCTTTCACGATTCTATTACACACACCGGGTGTTAGCGTTCACTTTTTACCGTTAACATTTTGGTGCTTTCACTGAGAACCCAACTCAGGTTACCGTTCACCATTGCTTCACACAAGTTTGTTGAAAAAGTTTCCTACAAAACCAGAAATTTATCAGACATAATGGCTCCTGGAAGGAAACGAAAGGCTGTTAGATCTGAAAATGTGCAAGATAATACCGCCACTTCTATTTCACCGAGTCATGCGGCTCCAAGCGTCGGGGTGACGCGAGAGGAGCTAGACGCTGCTGTATCTGGACTATACCAACAGATTGAAACTCAAAACAATCTGATGATGGAAAAACTGAACGCTCTGCTCGGCGCCAATCAAAGACCAGTGGGTAATGAAGAAAACATCGCTGATGCTCTTCGCAACTCCGAAGGAAAAAATATTCCTCAAGGAGGATCAGGTGCTGCTGAAGGGGCACCCCTCCAAGCTGAAGGATCTAGGCCATCGCCGATTTTCCGCGAACATCTACCCGGACAGACTTCTGAGAAAATGGCTGAGGTCTATTCCGCCAAATCTTTGAACAACGAGGAATATCTTTCTGGCATGATCAAGCAAATAATGAAGGAGAGCATGCAGAGGGATGAAGATGAGAGCGAATGGGGATTCGCACCAAGTAGAACTCCGTTTACCAAGAAGATTCTAAAGGCTGAATTTCCTAGAAAATTTGTTCCCCCCACCATTCCTGCTTATCGGGGAACAAGTGATCCAAATCAGTTCTTGTATAAATATGACTGGCACATGACCGGCGCAAGAGCAACTGATGAAATTAAGTGCCGATATTTCCCAGTATATTTGGAAGGAGTGGCACTCCTCTGGTTTACCAAGCTTCCTGTTCGATCAGTTGATCAGTTTTCCGATCTGACCCGAAAGTTCAAAGAGCAATTCAGGCTATACGCTTCAAAGGCAAAGGACATAATGTCATTGTCCAGTCTCGAACAGAATCCGGGAGAGCCTATTAAATCATTCCTGAACCGTTTCAATATAGCCCTGGCGGAAGTTGATAACACAGAGCCACAGATGATCTTGACCTATTTGATGCGTGCTATCGACAAATCGAGCGAATTTGGAAAATGGCTGAAGATGAAAGAGCCAAATTCTCTCGAAAAATTCTACAAGAAAGCTGATGAATTCATACGCTTGGAAAATCTTCCAGCATCGATGAAGGTGGTGGCAGCAAAGGTGGAAAATAATACTGCCTCTTCGGAAAAGAAAGATTTCGGAGGTCAGAAAAGGGAAAATCACGAGGGGAAGAAACAAAAGGATACAAAGAAACCTAGCTTCTTCAAACGCTCAGATTTCACTCCATTGACACTCTGGAAAATATCTTCTTCGCCACCAAAGATGCTGTGGATTATCCCAAACCGACTGAGATAAAACCGGGAAAGGGCGCTATGAGAAATGGAAAGTTCTGCCGTTTTCACAACCAACCCGATCATGATACCAATGACCGTCGCCACTTAAAGAGCTTAATTGAAGAATTGTTGAGGGAAAACAAGCTGCAACAGTATGTCAAGAAGAACAGAAGTGACCCATCTTCGTCAACTCAGGGGCAGCAACTCCCTACTCAGCCATCAGGTTCAGGTAAAGGTACTGCGGCACAAGAATCTGAGAGGCCCGTTATCAATGTGATTACGGGGGGCCCACACCCAGCGGGCAGAAGCTGGGGTGAAATGGAACGATATGCTCATGCTCTAAAATACATCCCAATAGAGGAAGATGTTTTTGCTGTAGAAAATGCTGCACCCCTGAAACAGCAAAAGATTTCAGATGATGATATTATGTTCAAAGCTAGGGATTCTATTGGTATTGAAGCCGCCACCATAGATCCCTTGGTTATCTCTGCAGGAATTGGACTGGCAATAGTAAGACGAGTGCTCATTGATTGCGGTGCTTCCTGCAATATACTCTTCAAGAAAACATTTGACCAGATGAAGATCCCAATGACTGACGTTCAAGCTTCATCACAAAAGATTGTTGGTTTCACTGGGGAACCAAAGCAACCAATCGGAACTGTCGAGTTGTTCGTGGAACTTGGGGAAGGGCAGAAAAGAGTAGTTCGCAAGCAAACCTTTGTTATTGTTGATGGATTTTCTGCCTATAATGCTTTCCTGTTGCCTTAATGCTTCAGTAATGACAAATGATATCTTCTGAATGCAGGAGATTTAAGTAGGTTCCCTCTGTAAAACAGAGGCTTAAATCTATCTACACCTCATTAACTTGTCAAATCTCTAGCTGCATTCAAGGCCATTTTGGCCCCGTGGTGCCTAACTATGAAGTTTCCTACAGAAAATGGTGTTGGTGTCATCAAGGGAGATCAAAATGCTGGACGCGAATGTTATCTTATAGAGCTTCGAGAAGCCAGAAAGAGAGAAATGGGTAAAGATGCGGCAGCTCCCCTCCGCATCAAAAACCCAACCTTGTAGCAAATACAGGGTGGTCCCTGCACTGGTGAGCATAGTGGCGCAAGACGAGAAATGGACCCCAGAAAATCCAGTGCAGAGGATAATAGGGTGATGCCCGTGGAAGTTATGATACCAATACCTGTCGACTCCAAAGACCCAAACAAAGTACTTAATGTGGGTTCGCAACTAAGTACAACAGTTCAAAACACACTGATATCATTTCTAAAAGCGAATCTGGATGTGTTCGCTTGGTGTCATGCTGATATGTGTGGAATCTCCCCGACAATTGCTGTCCACACTCTGAATGTTGATCCGAAATTCACACCAGTAAAACAGAAACGAAGAACTCAAGGCCCAGAAAGGTCAGCAGCTTTAAAGGAAGAAGTAGATCGTCTCATGGAGAATAATTTCATCAAAGAATCCACTTATCCAAATTGGGTTTCAAATCCAGTACTGGTTAAGAAGGCAAATGGAAAGTGGAGAGTATGCATTGATTTCTCAGATCTAAACAGAGCCTGCCCCAAAGACTGCTTCCCGTTGCCTAGAATCGATCAACTGGTAGATGGGATGGCTGGACATGAGTTGTTGTCTTTCATGGATGCCTACTCTGGATACAATCAGATTATGATGAATGAACCAGATCAGGAAGACACAAGCTTTATCACAGATGTGGGTCTCTACTGCTACAAAGTTATGCCTTTCAGATTGAAAAATGCTGGGGCAACCTACCAAAGACTCATCAATGCAATGTTCAAGCCTCAGATTGGTAGAACCATGGAAGTTTATGTCGACGATATGTTGGTAAAATCAAAGAAAGCTATAGATCACATGGGACACTTGGAAGAGATGTTTACGATTCTTCGAAAGTATGGAATGAAGCTCAACCCATTGAAATTTTCATTCGGGGTAGAGTCTGGGAAATTCCTGGGTTACATCGTAAGCGCTAGGGGTATTGAGGCCAATCCTGCTCAAATCACAGCTCTGAGAGAAGTTAAGGCCCCTAGAACAAAGAGAGAACTGCAAAGTCTCAATGGAAAAGTTGCCGCTCTTAGTCGCTTCATCTCCAAGGCCACAGACAAATGCATTCCCTTCTTTGATGCTTTGAAGAAAGGAAAGAAAATTTTTGAATGGACTCCCGAATGTCAGAATGCTTTCGATCAACTGATCCATCATATGAGAACTCCTCCGGTCCTTTCCAAGCCTAGTGATGGCGAAGACCTCTTCATCTATTTAGCAATTTCATCCCATGCTCTAAGTGCAGCACTTGTACGAGAAGATATGAAAATACAACGTCCAGTCTACTACATCAACAAACGGTTCACTGGGGCAGAGATGAATTATTCAAAGATAGAAAAGCTTGCTTTTTGTTTGTTAATCGCTTCCAGGAAGTTGAGGCCCTATTTTCAATCTCATCCTATCAAGGCCCTGACTGATCAACCTCTAAAGCAAGTCCTGTATCGTCCTGAAATTTCGGGTCGTCTCTTGAAATGGAACATAGAACTCAGCCAATATGACATCACTTACCATCCCCGAAGAGAAATTAACGGACAAGCTTTAGCAGATTTCATTGCAGAGTCCACTGACAAAGGTGACATCAAGGAAGAAACAACTGACTGCATTCCGATACAGTGGAAGTTGTATGTTGATGGCTCAAGAAATGATTATTGTTCTGGGGCAGGAGTTGTGCTTGAAACTCCCGAAGGACGATCATTATGTTATGCATTGAGACTAGAATTCCCTTCGACAAACAATGAAGCAGAATATGAAGCCCTTATTGCCGGTTTAAAAATCGCCAAGGAACAAAACATCAAAGCGATACAGATTTTCAGCGATTCTCAGCTTATTGTTTGCCAGGTGAAGAAAGAATTTCAAGCCAAAGGAGGAAATTTGCCTGCATATTTGACAAAAGCTTCTGAACTCCTCAGTGATTTCGATCACTATTCAATAAGCCACATACCCCGAGAGGAAAATATGAAGGTGGATTCTTTAGCAAAGTACTCAAGTTCCGGAGAAGCTCAACTACTGGGATTAGTTCCTGTAGAAGTTCTGTCAGCTCCAAGCATTGACGAAATGGATGTTGATTGGATTATGACTACGTCTCAAGAGCATGAATCATGGATGACTCCAATCAAAGAATACTTACTCAGTGGTTCCCTGCCAGAGAGTTCTAAGGAACGTCGAAAATTATTGAGAAAAGCATCGAGGTATATAATTCAAGATGGCCGATTATACATGCGGGGATTTTCAATCCCACTACTCCGATGTGTAACTAAGGAAGAAGCCAAGACAATCTTAGCAGAGGTACACGGAGGAGAATGTGGAGACCATTCAGGTGGTCAAACTTTAGCCAAGAAAGTTCTCCGATATGGGTATTTCTGGCCGGATATTAATCGAGATGCTGCAGCTTACTCCAGGAAGTGTGACAAATGCCAAAGATTTGCAAAAATCCCAAGAGCACACTCCACCAGAGTCACACAAATGGTTAGCCCATGGCCATTTGCCATTTGGGGGATAGACCTAATTGGACCATTACCGATCGCCAAATCAGGGATTAAATATGCTATTGTTGCAGTTGATTATTTCACCAAATGGGCTGAAGCTGAACCTTTGGCCACCATCACTTCTAAAAAGATGATAAATTTTGTAACAAAGAATATCATTTGCAGATATGGTGTGCCACAGAAGATAATCACAGACAACGGTACTCAGTTTGAAAGTGAAGAATTCCAGGATTTTTGCAAACAGTTCAGAATTCGAAAAAGCTTCTCAGCAGTGGCTCATCCGCAGGCAAATGGGCAAGTGGAAGCAGTTAATAAGATCATCAAGTCAACTATCAAAAAGCAACTCGAAAAAGCAAAAGGTAGTTGGGTTGATAAGCTTCCATTAGCACTATGGGCGTACAGAACTACTCACAAAACTGCGACTGGGCACACTCCATTTTCATTGGCATACGGATCAGAGGCAATGATTCCAATGGAAGTAGAAGTTCCTTCACATAGAAGAGTTCATTTCAACGAAGCTGAAAATGAGAAACTGCAACTTGAAGCACTTGATTTTCTTGATGAGAAAAGAGAAGAAGCTAGGCTCAGAGTTTCAACTCATCAGCAGAGAATTGCCAGTCATTTCAACTCTAAGGTTCGCCGACGCAGCTTTGAGATCGGAGACTTGGTTTTGAAAAGGATCATGACAGCAACTGGTGTGTTTGGGCCAAACTGGGAAGGACCATATGTCATAGGCACTAAACTTCTTGATGGCACTTTCAAACACATAACTGTTGAAGGAGATCCAATTCCAAGAGCCTGGAACAGCAACCACTTACGTCCTTATTTTACTTGAAAGAAAAAGCTCGGTTCAAAATTGTAAATTAATGATGAATGTATCAGTTGTATTGTAAAATATTGTAAATCAGTGTGAATGAATGAAAGCTATAAAGTGGATGTAGGCCCGATTCTTGGCCGAACCACTATAAATCTTGTGTTCTTTACCATTTCATAATGCCTGTTTTATTTCGATATGTAAATACTTTAAAATGTATTGCTAAAATATCGATTCAAAATTGCAGGACATCAAAACAATGCTTGCTCGTCACAAATGTAATGACCCGACTTTCTTTGCCCAGAAAGACGCATCGTTATGAAGAAAGAAAGGGATAGAAAAGAGATAAGATAGAGAAGAAAGAAAGAAACACATCAGAATCTAAACAGCGGAACGAATAAATTATATTAATCAAATAAGATATTACATTGTATCATATACATCAGAGATACACAGCTTATACAACACATACTAGACAGTTATAAACATCTGTCTAGTCATTACAACCCAAATACAACTCAACAAATGACTCATACAGACTAACACAGCGGAACACTATATCTACAAACGCTGAAGCCTCCTGCTCCATTGCTCCTCCAAAGATTCGTCAAAGCAAACCTGAATCCCTTGGCTACTCGTAAAAATTTGAGTACCCAAGGTTTAATAAAACAGAAAATAAACACTTGGGTCAGACATGGGTCTGGTGTGAGTAAACGGGTTAAAATTGTTTAACTTCAAAACCTTTTTGAAAACAAAGGTATCACGTAAGACTTCCCACACATAAACATGGAAAAGTTTTTACCTTACGCTAACCAAAACATTTGATAGGAAATCCAGTTATATTATAATAGGGTCTAGGGTTTTCAAGTAAAATACAGAAATAGCTGAAATGCTTACATCTCACATTCCAACATAGTTGGGCACAACTAATACGTACGGCACTTATTGGAGTTTGGATTCCATACAATGGCAGGGCTACTGGGGTACCGCCCGTCACAGTACGTGGCCTAGATCACCGTACCGAGGAGTACGCCCGCTCCCCTGCAACACAAAGCCGGAACCATCCCTTACTGGATAATCCCGAACAAGACAACCCCGTAGTTGGCTGCAGTTCCAACTACCCACTAAGCCGAAATATAGAAAGGGACCTCTAGACAGGGATCTATCTTGCTCTCAGTGGGCGCTACCCACGAAGCCTTGCTGCACCTCCCCTGTTTTAGCCATTCCCGGTTGATTAGGCTTGAGGTTACGATTACCTTTAATCAGAACATATCACTTAGAATGCTCATCGTCCGCCTGACGATGTGCTGAAAGCATTCAATCCATACAAGTTCGTTCCGGGTTCGAACGAAACCGAAGGCATTATCTCGTTACACTCGTTTTGGAATCACCCTCAGAGTTAACGACAATAACCCTTGCACTCTGAATCTTCATCTTCACTTGAGATTCACGACCTATCGTTAATTTGGATCGATGTGGTATTCGGGTCTCCAGACCTGGAATACCGGTATACGGAAACCCGATCCCGGTCTCATCGAAATCCAAAACGTATCTTTTAAGGCCAAGTTGTTTTAAAGGTTTAAACAATTTAACTTATCTATATTCATTCAGATAGATAATTCACAAATCACAATTTATAATCACATTATCATTTAAACAAATGATTCATAACCAAATAGGTAATCCATATCAACATCACAATAGTTAATCTATATTACCATCATAATGCAACCAAGCATTCATACCACATATCATCTTATCTCATTACTGAGATTACATTCATTCAAGACAAATCAATGTCATCCATTCTTATATAAGCAATGATTTACTTAATCATAACATAATTAATTTAAAATGAATTAAATTAACTATCTCTATCTTTAATTAATTTAAAGTGAATTAAATTAATTACTTCATCTCTTAATTAATTTAAAGTAAATTAAATTAATTTCTTATCATTATAAATCTTTCTTATATAATCATTAATTAATTACAAATAAATTAATTAATCTTCTCTAATTATCCATTTTAATTAATCACCTTGATTAATTATACTTTAATTACATTTGAGTAATTATCTTTAATTAATTTCACAAATTAATTATTCTTAATTAAATACAGTAATTAACCTTTAATTACTTCATAAATCAATTAATTATAATCAATTACTTTAATCCTTAATTAATTATAATTAATTAGTTATCATTTGATTAATTAATCTTAATTAATTAACTCTTAATTACATTATTAATTATAAACTAATGATCTCTAATTACATCTTTAATTATTTATTAATTACATTAAGTAATTATTCTTAATTAATCCATAATTATTAATCATCTTTGATTAATCTAATCCAGTAATTAACTTCCTTTAATTACTTCTATTAATTAATTACTTTAATTAATTACCTTCATAAATAATTAATTACATTATTAATTAACCTTAATTAAACCACAATTATTAATCGTCTTTGATTAATCTAATCCTTTAATTAATTTAATAAATTATTAAATTAATAACAAGTGATTAACTCTTAATCATTTTCATTTAATAAAATAATTATCCTCTAATTACTTTATTAAATATTTTATCTTTACTTAATTATATTCAGTAATTATTCCTTAATTACTTCAACAAGTAATTATACTTAATTAATTTATAAATGATTATCTTAAGTTAATCATTAATTAACTACTTAGTTAATTATTTAACTAATTATTTAAATTGAATTAAATAATTCCTTAACTCCTTATACTTAAAGATCTAAATTAAGAAAATCATTTATCTTAATTAAATTATTATCTATTCTTAAATTATTTAAAATAAATGAATTATCCTTATGAATTTCACACATTAATTTCTTTTAATAAATCAAATCTTAATTTCTTAAGATAAAAATCTTTATTATAATTAAACAATTACAACATTTAATTTCTTCCTTATAACTCTTGAAACCATTCAAAGTTATTAAATAAATTTTAAATACAAAGATCATTTTTAAATCCACTTCCTATTTTTTTTTAAACTTATTTATTTAAATTACTAAGACTTGTTTAAACAATTTTTCTAGAAAACAAATTAGTTTTAAAAGTAAAAATCTTGTTTTAACCTTGTTTTTAAAACTCCGGAATACCATAGAAACAAAGTTTCTTTTGTTAAAACTTTTAAAACATTCCTGAATAATTCTTAAAACCCATTCCTACCAAAACCCGAGAAAAAATTTAGAATTCTCGAAGTAATTATCGAGTCACTCAACTAAGCTTCCTGCTTCGAGTCTCTTGACAAAAATCACGAGATCTCCTCGAGTAGTTCCTTTCTTCCCCGAAACCAAAGTCGCCTGCTTCCAAACTTGCACACGAACGAGCTCGTGCACAAACGTGCACGTTAACGTGCACGACCACGTTGATCGGCGATGAATCCTGCTCCAACCTCCGACACTTCGCAAACGACCTCCGCAACACAACGCTATACCCAGAAAACTCGTTCGATCGAGTATTCGAAAAATGATCATCGAACCCAACTGCCTGAACCTAATATCATCAGAAAATTTGTTGCCGCCGATGATCCTTGCCTCGAGATGACACGCGATCCTTCCCTAGGCCACGTCGCAACCTCCCGTACCTCCAGAACCACTCGCGATGGACTCCGATAGCCCCTCATCGCCGCGAAGATCAAATGAACATCAACGACAAAACACAGGGTGTTAAACCCTAATCCATCAATTATTGGCCAACTCGAATCTAAATAAATTCCCAATTTATTTTTCCCATGATCTCCATTGCCCCCTCCACCTTCGAGCTCAAACACGTCCCCAACTTCGCCGTTGTTCGCCGTGAATCGACCAAAATGCCCAAAACAGAAAATCCCAAAATTCTCTTTAATTACCCAACTAGAAATCATGATCCATATCTTAAAATTCATGATTTAGCATTAGGAATTCAATTATGCAATTCAAACTTAAAATTAAATTAATCAATTTTTGACCAAATTTATATTTTACTGCTGTTTATAAAATTTCAAGTCAAATATTTTATAAAAGTTTCACAACTTATTTTCAATAATGATATCATATGATTTTAAACATCTTTTATTCACAAATCAAGGGCTAACAGTGATTAAATGATGAAATAATGGTTTGATTAAGAGATCGTGTCTATTATCACTAAACAGAGACTAAATTATATCTATACAGGAAATCAAACTCTCATATACAAGCATGCATACATTTAGTTCCAGCATTTCAGATAACAGGATATTTTCATTCAAAATCATCTAACTGAAATCCAATTTAAACTGTTTTTAAAACTTATGTTTACTCACCTCAAAGAACAGAGAATAGAAGCTGTTTTCCAGGCTTTTGAATTATCATCTGCATGTTGATTTTTGAACTTAATTTCTTTTGCTTTGTTGAATTAAAAACTTGCAATTTGATTCTTGCTGTTGATCTTTGGTTACTAATTGATAGGTTTGAAACTGATTTGATCTTCTTTTGATTTGCAGTTAAATCCCCAGATTTTCCAGACTGATTTGTATTTGAGAATTCCATATTTACATCTTCTTTGAATTTGGTTTCCAGGTTTCTATTTTGATTTTCAGGTCTTTCATTTTTCTTAGCATTTTGATTCGAATTGTATTTTGGTGGAGAAAGAAATGAAGAAAAGATAATCTTAAACTGAAAAGAGAAAACAGATTTTTCTTCTTACATAAATTTTTACAACTTGGAGAAAAGAAAATAAAATAGATAAAGCCACTTGTCCTTTTAATTAGCTTACACATAGGTTTGCAAATTACAAATGTCACTAAACTACTCTAATATGCCAACAAGTGTTATTCTTGTTTTTTAATAAATTTATTTAAGACATTTATGTTTTTATGAAATATTTATAAGTATATAATGTATTTATCTCTTTTTATAAATAAGCTTTTAGATTTTATATAAATATACAAATGTGAAAAACAATTATAAAAATAACTTATGCTTTAATCAAATACATATAACATATTTATAAATGCTTGAGAACTTATTTTAACTCTATATATATTTTTACAAACCCATTTTGACTTATATTTGAATTTAAAAAAAGAAAAGGTTATTAAAACTAATAAACTTCTTATTTAAATCTTATTTAAACTTAAGCTTACATATATATATATATTTTTAAATAAGAAACTATTCTTGTTATTTAAATCATAAATATCATTTTCAAAAGTATTGAATCAAATTACAAATTATATATATATATATATATATATAAAAGTTTGAAAATACTTTATTAAATTCAAATCAATACTTCTTCATTTCAATATATACAAATATATTATTCTAAGTGGAAAATAATAACATTAGCTTTTTTTAAAATGAATAAACTTGTCAATTTATAAAATAAATCAACAAATCAATTTAATTATTAATAATGATTATTAAATTGATATTGCCAAATTTCCGGGATATCACATTCCTCCCCCCTTAAAATAATTTCGTCCCCGAAATTTAAAAGCAAAGATAATTTAATAACCCAGCAAAAGTTTTTAATTTTAAACAGCAATCACACAATCAATCATACACTATCAATCATAGCAACCATAGTAAACAATTTAATCAAACAAATTTAACTATCCAGTCAAAATTCTGGATAGAATTTCCTCGAGTTTCCCCAAGTATATATATATATCGGGATACTCGTTCTACAGAATCTTAACTAGCTATCTACAATAATGTAGAACTCCTTCCCATCTAGATCACAAATCTGAACAAGATATCAGACTAAACTCAAAACCATCCCAACTACCAAATCCTTCTGAACTGCTGATTTCACAACCAGTGACAGATCAAACACGTATTCCCTTAGAGATACATGAAATAAAATGAATTCCAGTTATCCGAACTGGCAACTAAATCCTGGGGATAAAAATCTAATTTCCAGAGAACACAGAAAAACTCAAAATACTTCCGGAACTAGCTCTTTAGTTTTTCCACACCTTATATCTCCTTTGATCGGAGAATCTTAAATAATATCCAAATTTTAACTTCAAATTCCAAATTCCATCAATTCTTAACTGCATAACTCCTTTGACGATCCTGAGTCACTTCATCCTTCCTGATCAGCTTAGCTCTTGCTGATGCCTCTTGAAACAGACTAGACCAACATCAAACCAATTTCTGGATCCTACTCAACAAAATGGTTTCCCAAAAATATGCCAAAATCCAGAACACAACTCTACTCCACAATCATTAGAGCACTTCGAACTACTTCTCCTATCTGAAATAGCCAAACAGTTGCACTTGACAACCTTACCTCCAAATCCTGAAAAATCCTTCATACTTAGAGATACACTTGAATTTCCTATAGAAATCCTCTACTCCAAGAAAATTACAACTTCTGGTTGCTTCCACTCTAGAATAGCTGCTATCTTGCTTCCGCTGCACAACTCTGATCTTGAATAGATGAGAATGCTGTCGAAGAAACTCGAGCACAAAGTTGATCATCCACAGTTCACCATACCATAAAATCTTAGTGAACCACTCCACTTGGTCAAAACATCCCAGAAGAATTCCCTCCAGAAAATTAGGACTGATCAATCCCTCTCCAAAGAATCCTAAGCTGCTTCACCAAATTCTTCTCTAGAAGACATCCTTCTACTAAGCTGAACTTCCGGTAACTCCACTAATCAAGTTGATACGGAATCTCAATCTCCAATAACCCATGAGAACACTCGAACAATCGCAAGTCTCTTTTGCGATCAACTCGACCTAACTTCCACAGATACTGTTCTCTCTTCACAAATTAGAACAGCTCATACTTAACTATCCAATTCATCGAAGAAATGGATCCACTCTGCTGCTTTTGGATTCCTCCTCTAGAAAAACTTCTCAGCTAGAAAACTTCCTGCCAACACAGAACACTTCCGAGTTGCACCGCTGACACTGACGCCAAAGACTTCCTAATCCAAAACTCTTCGAGAAACTCGGACCTCAAATCAAACATAAACACCCCGCTGGACCCAGCCACAACATCGAAGCAGATATACTTCCTAAAACTTGCTCCAAAAGAAACATCTTCGGAAACATCCATAGTCACTGCGTCTCACCACACAGCTACTTCTTCCAGAAGTTACCAAGATACCATCATTCACTTTTTCTCATCCAATTTCAAAGATAAACTCCGAACTTTAACAGGTTTCCTTCAGAGATCGGTGAAATCTTTACACCACAACAAAGCTCACTCGAGACGATATTAGGTCTACAGTCTCGACAAATACACTTCCAAACTCAACACTCAGACTCTAACTATTGGTAATTGTGTTACACACACTACCATCTTATCTACCTTTATAACTCATATTGGAAAACCCGAACAGGTAACCCAATAAATAGGTAGAATAAATATATATATAGTTATATAAAAATTACAAATACGCGCTCTCAAGATAGACACCACTCCAGAGCCTAGGTATTCACTCAACCTACCGCTCTGATACCAAATGTAATGACCCGACTTTCTTTGCCCAGAAAGACGCATCGTTATGAAGAAAGAAAGGGATAGAAAAGAGATAAGATAGAGAAGAAAGAAAGAAACACATCAGAATCTAAACAGCGGAACGAATAAATTATATTAATCAAATAAGATATTACATTGTATCATATACATCAGAGATACACAGCTTATACAACACATACTAGACAGTTATAAACATCTGTCTAGTCATTACAACCCAAATACAACTCAACAAATGACTCATACAGACTAACACAGCGGAACACTATATCTACAAACGCTGAAGCCTCCTGCTCCATTGCTCCTCCAAAGATTCGTCAAAGCAAACCTGAATCCCTTGGCTACTCGTAAAAATTTGAGTACCCAAGGTTTAATAAAACAGAAAATAAACACTTGGGTCAGACATGGGTCTAGTGTGAGTAAACGGGTTAAAATTGTTTAACTTCAAAACCTTTTTGAAAACAAAGGTATCACGTAAGACTTCCCACACATAAACATGGAAAAGTTTTTACCTTACGCTAACCAAAACATTTGATAGGAAATCCAGTTATATTATAATAGGGTCTAGGGTTTTCAAGTAAAATACAGAAATAGCTGAAATGCTTACATCTCACATTCCAACATAGTTGGGCACAACTAATACGTACGGCACTTATTGGAGTTTGGATTCCATACAATGGCAGGGCTACTGGGGTACCGCCCGTCACAGTACGTGGCCTAGATCACCGTACCGAGGAGTACGCCCGCTCCCCTGCAACACAAAGCCGGAACCATCCCTTACTGGATAATCCCGAACAAGACAACCCCGTAGTTGGCTGCAGTTCCAACTACCCACTAAGCCGAAATATAGAAAGGGACCTCTAGACAGGGATCTATCTTGCTCTCAGTGGGCGCTACCCACGAAGCCTTGCTGCACCTCCCCTGTTTTAGCCATTCCCGGTTGATTAGGCTTGAGGTTACGATTACCTTTAATCAGAACATATCACTTAGAATGCTCATCGTCCGCCTGACGATGTGCTGAAAGCATTCAATCCATACAAGTTCGTTCCGGGTTCGAACGAAACCGAAGGCATTATCTCGTTACACTCGTTTTGGAATCACCCTCAGAGTTAACGACAATAACCCTTGCACTCTGAATCTTCATCTTCACTTGAGATTCACGACCTATCGTTAATTTGGATCGATGTGGTATTCGGGTCTCCAGACCTGGAATACCGGTATACGGAAACCCGATCCCGGTCTCATCGAAATCCAAAACGTATCTTTTAAGGCCAAGTTGTTTTAAAGGTTTAAACAATTTAACTTATCTATATTCATTCAGATAGATAATTCACAAATCACAATTTATAATCACATTATCATTTAAACAAATGATTCATAACCAAATAGGTAATCCATATCAACATCACAATAGTTAATCTATATTACCATCATAATGCAACCAAGCATTCATACCACATATCATCTTATCTCATTACTGAGATTACATTCATTCAAGACAAATCAATGTCATCCATTCTTATATAAGCAATGATTTACTTAATCATAACATAATTAATTTAAAATGAATTAAATTAACTATCTCTATCTTTAATTAATTTAAAGTGAATTAAATTAATTACTTCATCTCTTAATTAATTTAAAGTAAATTAAATTAATTTCTTATCATTATAAATCTTTCTTATATAATCATTAATTAATTACAAATAAATTAATTAATCTTCTCTAATTATCCATTTTAATTAATCACCTTGATTAATTATACTTTAATTACATTTGAGTAATTATCTTTAATTAATTTCACAAATTAATTATTCTTAATTAAATACAGTAATTAACCTTTAATTACTTCATAAATCAATTAATTATAATCAATTACTTTAATCCTTAATTAATTATAATTAATTAGTTATCATTTGATTAATTAATCTTAATTAATTAACTCTTAATTACATTATTAATTATAAACTAATGATCTCTAATTACATCTTTAATTATTTATTAATTACATTAAGTAATTATTCTTAATTAATCCATAATTATTAATCATCTTTGATTAATCTAATCCAGTAATTAACTTCCTTTAATTACTTCTATTAATTAATTACTTTAATTAATTACCTTCATAAATAATTAATTACATTATTAATTAACCTTAATTAAACCATAATTATTAATCGTCTTTGATTAATCTAATCCTTTAATTAATTTAATAAATTATTAAATTAATAACAAGTGATTAACTCTTAATCATTTTCATTTAATAAAATAATTATCCTCTAATTACTTTATTAAATATTTTATCTTTACTTAATTATATTCAGTAATTATTCCTTAATTACTTCAACAAGTAATTATACTTAATTAATTTATAAATGATTATCTTAAGTTAATCATTAATTAACTACTTAGTTAATTATTTAACTAATTATTTAAATTGAATTAAATAATTCCTTAACTCCTTATACTTAAAGATCTAAATTAAGAAAATCATTTATCTTAATTAAATTATTATCTATTCTTAAATTATTTAAAATAAATGAATTATCCTTATGAATTTCACACATTAATTTCTTTTAATAAATCAAATCTTAATTTCTTAAGATAAAAATCTTTATTATAATTAAACAATTACAACATTTAATTTCTTCCTTATAACTCTTGAAACCATTCAAAGTTATTAAATAAATTTTAAATACAAAGATCATTTTTAAATCCACTTCCTATTTTTTTTTAAACTTATTTATTTAAATTACTAAGACTTGTTTAAACAATTTTTCTAGAAAACAAATTAGTTTTAAAAGTAAAAATCTTGTTTTAACCTTGTTTTTAAAACTCCGGAATACCATAGAAACAAAGTTTCTTTTGTTAAAACTTTTAAAACATTCCTGAATAATTCTTAAAACCCATTCCTACCAAAACCCGAGAAAAACTTTAGAATTCTCGAAGTAATTATCGAGTCACTCAACTAAGCTTCCTGCTTCGAGTCTCTTGACAAAAATCACGAGATCTCCTCGAGTAGTTCCTTTCTTCCCCGAAACCAAAGTCGCCTGCTTCCAAACTTGCACACGCACGAGCTCGTGCACAAACGTGCACGTTAACGTGCACGACCACGTTGATCGGCGATGAATCCTGCTCCAACCTCCGACACTTCGCAAACGACCTCCGCAACACAACGCTATACCCAGAAAACTCGTTCGATCGAGTATTCGAAAAATGATCATCGAACCCAACTGCCTGAACCTAATATCATCAGAAAATTTGTTGCCGCCGATGATCCTTGCCTCGAGATGACACGCGATCCTTCCCTAGGCCACGTCGCAACCTCCCGTACCTCCAGAACCACTCGCGATGGACTCCGATAGCCCCTCATCGCCGCGAAGATCAAATGAACATCAACGACAAAACACAGGGTGTTAAACCCTAATCCATCAATTATTGGCCAACTCGAATCTAAATAAATTCCCAATTTATTTTTCCTATGATCTCCATTGCCCCCTCCACCTTCGAGCTCAAACACGTCCCCAACTTCACCGTTGTTCGCCGTGAATCGACCAAAATGCCCAAAACAGAAAATCCCAAAATTCTCTTTAATTACCCAACTAGAAATCATGATCCATATCTTAAAATTCATGATTTAGCATTAGGAATTCAATTATGCAATTCAAACTTAAAATTAAATTAATCAATTTTTGACCAAATTTATATTTTACTGCTGTTTATAAAATTTCAAGTCAAATATTTTATAAAAGTTTCACAACTTATTTTCAATAATGATATCATATGATTTTAAACATCTTTTATTCACAAATCAAGGGCTAACAGTGATTAAATGATGAAATAATGGTTTGATTAAGAGATCATGTCTATTATCACTAAACAGAGACTAAATTATATCTATACAGGAAATCAAACTCTCATATACAAGCATGCATACATTTAATTCCAGCATTTCAGATAACAGGATATTTTCATTCAAAATCATCTAACTGAAATCCAATTTAAACTGTTTTTAAAACTTATGTTTACTCACCTCAAAGAACAGAGAATAGAAGCTGTTTTCCAGGCTTTTGAATTATCATCTGCATGTTGATTTTTGAACTTAATTTCTTTTGCTTTGTTGAATTAAAAACTTGCAATTTGATTCTTGCTGTTGATCTTTGATTACTAATTGATAGGTTTGAAACTGATTTGATCTTCTTTTGATTTGCAGTTAAATCCCCAGATTTTCCAGACTGATTTGTATTTGAGAATTCCAGATTTACATCTTCTTTGAATTTGGTTTCCAGGTTTCTATTTTGATTTTCAGGTCTTTCATTTTTCTTAGCATTTTGATTCGAATTGTATTTTGGTGGAGAAAGAAATGAAGAAAAGATAATCTTAAACTGAAAAGAGAAAACAGATTTTTCTTCTTACATAAATTTTTACAACTTGGAGAAAAGAAAATAAAATAGATAAAGCCACTTGTCCTTTTAATTAGCTTACACATAGGTTTGCAAATTACAAATGTCACTAAACTACTCTAATATGCCAACAAGTGTTATTCTTGTTTTTTAATAAATTTATTTAAGACATTTATGTTTTTATGAAATATTTATAAGTATATAATGTATTTATCTCTTTTTATAAATAAGCTTTTAGATTTTATATAAATATACAAATGTGAAAAACAATTATAAAAATAACTTATGCTTTAATCAAATACATATAACATATTTATAAATGCTTGAGAACTTATTTTAACTCTATATATATTTTTACAAACCCATTTTGACTTATATTTGAATTTAAAAAAAGAAAAGGTTATTAAAACTAATAAACTTCTTATTTAAATCTTATTTAAACTTAAGCTTACATATATATATATATTTTTAAATAAGAAACTATTCTTGTTATTTAAATCATAAATATCATTTTCAAAAGTATTGAATCAAATTACAAATTATATATATATATATATATAAAAGTTTGAAAATACTTTATTAAATTCAAATCAATACTTCTTCATTTCAATATATACAAATATATTATTCTAAGTGGAAAATAATAACATTAGCTTTTTTTAAAATGAATAAACTTGTCAATTTATAAAATAAATCAACAAATCAATTTAATTATTAATAATGATTATTAAATTGATATTGCCAAATTTCCGGGATATCACAACAAAGCTAAGCGGCCTCTATAAATCAGCTATTACACGAAAACCAAGCAACAAAAAAAATTCAAACTCAAATCCCAAGCAAGGAAAACTTCACATAAAAGTTGGCGACTCCACTGTGACAAACCTTTGTTCACTAGTTGAGATTGTCGTTATGAATAGACATCCAACTAGATAACTTGCATTTGTCTCGTGAAGTCATTCAACAGTGAAGTCCACTCCTTCGGATAAAGCAATTTACTTGTAAGAGGAAAAGAAGAAGATGTGCTTGGGAACGATAACAAGAGATCGCTAATGGGCAGATGATGAGAGAAAGTTGCCAAGCAAACAAAGAGGCAGACAAAGGGAGGTATGCATCTCAACAGGAAGGCCGGAAGATCCACTAAAGGGACACCTTCCCAAGCGGAAGGAACAGGACCTTCGCTAACTGGTCATGATGCATCCGATCAGATAGCTTACGTCCGTCCCATGGATCCACTCGCCCCTGAGACGCAACCTACCTGGCACACCAACCAACCAAAGCCCTCTAACGAGGCACGCCAATAAATGGGAGTGTTTTCCTCAATCAAAAAGATCGGTGGGACCACCGAAGGGGTACCTTGTTGATTGATTGTGGTCGTTTGTACAAACAAACATCCAATCAAGCAACTTACACCTGCCCTGCGGACCCATCCGACCATGAGAAAGCAACTTCCAAGCACTCAAAAGCCCTTTTCGGAGGCACGCTTCACCATGCTTGAAGCATAAAGTTAAAAGCCCTCTTCGGAGGCACATTTCACCAGTGTTGAAATATCAAAATTGTGTATCTTCAAAAACCTCTTCAAAGGCGCACTTCACCTTGCTTGAAGTACCAAAAATAAGCCCCTTCCTGGGGCACAAAATCAAAACCTTCTTCGGAAGTTCATTTCACTGCATAGGAAAATTCGCTTTTAACAAATAAGAGTGATCATCCCTAAAAGTTGAAGTGTTCTTCAGAAGGAAGGAAAAAGTGAAAACTTCTCGAAAGACGAGATATACTTTATTAAAAGCTAAGGATATTGCAATGCACTTGCGGTATGGGGGCAATACTATACGATTCAGTTACATGAACAAAGTAGTATACAAGCAACATACCGCGAGTTCATCACAATATCATGAAAAATAGATGATGTGGAATAAATGCATTCTCAAACGCAGACAAAAGGTTTGCACAAGTAAGAAGAATCGTTTGTTCTACACTAAAAATGAAAGACAGATCATTCTCACATACACAAGAGTTTGTACAAGTAAAATAATTGTTTTATTTAGTACTATGAAAATTCTTTACATGTGTAGATATCTCAAAAAGCAAAAGCAGGGACCGGTGCCTGCACAATCCCCGGTCGATACATGCAAAAAGCAAAAGTAAGGAGTAAAAAATCTAGCTTGTTATCCCTTCTTCTCGCCACCTTTGGATCCTTTCCCCGGCCTAATGATTAGTTTTTGGAGCCGTTGTGGACGGGTCGAGGCAGAAGGAGAAAGAGGCGCGGCTGGATCAACTTCTGCTTCCTCCCTAGTTGAAGCACTTCTCTTCTTCTTCCTTATGCCACGCTTCCCTTTCCTCTTTGAAGAAGATTCGCTCCCCGGAGTAGCAAGCAGTGTTGAAAGCTTCGTGTCATCATCATGGGACTACTCCGGGGTCTTCTCGACGTCTTCAAAGTCCTCCGCCTTCTATTCCTGCGAAGCTGCCGGGTCATCCAGGCCTTGAAGGGCTTCGATTTTCTCTGCCTGTGATCCCGGCTGGGAAGCGGAAGGAGGAGTAACATGTAAAGAAGAAGGGACGGCAACTGAAGGAGTGGAAACTTGTGCAGTGCTTGGTGCCTCCGCTGTAGAAGAAAAGAAGTTAAAATCAACATCTTCCGAAAATAGAGAAGGTATCGGTTCACCAAAGTTCAAGTAACAAGTAAGAAGGTCATCAAACTCGGTTAAATCAAATAACTGGTTCATTAGACCCGGAACTTCGCCAAAGTTACCTGGAGGAGTTGGTTTCGCAAGTTCAATTTCATATTTATCAGCCTCAGTTTCTTCCTGACTCTTCTCTTCAATTTGGGAAAGAGGAGTCTCGGAAGTATCGAGTTTAGCTTCAGCATCTTTTGCAGCAAGTGGAGATTGAGAGCTAGAACCGATGATATCAACATCAGTCAAAGTTGAAGTATGGACAGGGGCAGGTAGTGATGTTGTCTTTTCTGGATATTCTTCTACCGCTGTCCCGGCTCTAGCTTCGGCAAGTTGCTCTTTGCCTCTAATAAGCGCATCACGTGCTTCATCGTCTAGATAAAGCGCTACAAGGTCTGCTTCCGCATAACTGGAAAATGTGTCAAGTATAGCCTCCCAAACTTCAACAAGGGTAATCTCATATTTGGGACCCAAGAAGGAAAGGCTGCCACGGCCCAAAACGCTGTGCATATAGAAGTCAAATAGAGTAGAATCGATGCTAGCTTTAGTGGCGTCGTGAGAATCTTCAGCCGCAACTTGTCCAGCGACCGCGTCATCACGCTCCTTCTCAACTTTGAGAAGCTTGGCTTTCAGCATCTCAATCTCTGCATTTTGGGACACAATTGTTCCCCGCAGCTCAGCATTTTCTGTGCGATATTTCTCAGTAATGTGCTGCTCAGCTGCAAGCTTCATTTCGGCGTCTCTTTGTGCAGCATGTGCGTCCCGCACTTGCTTCTGAAAGACTTCTTCCTTTTGGGTATGCGATGCAGAAGACGAGGCGAGATCTTCCTTAAGTTGCTTGACTTCAGATGCAAGCTTTGCGTTGTCGTCTGCGATACTCGTCATCTCCGCATCATGCTGCTTGCGCCATTTGTCCCTTTCTGATTTGTCATTCTCCATGGTCATCATCGCCTCAAGATTCATGTGATTAACCTTTTGGAGTTCGTCGACAAGTTTCTGCCATTGCGACATCCTATCGATATTAAGCCTGACTGCGTCAAGACCCTTAAGCATGTCTTGCTTATCAATCGGAACCAAATCCAAATCAAAGCGCACTCCTTTTAGGCACCAATTTGGAAATCGGCTCTGAAGCATTGGAGGGCCGTCTTTAACTTGATATTGTGGCCTGTTAATGATTGTTTGAATATCAGACTTCTTTAAAGGAGGAGAGCCGGTCGGAGTATCAGAAGGGATAGGAGCGTCGGCCTTTTCAGAAATTTCAGACGCGTTCTTTTCATCAAGTTTAACCCGTTTACTTGGGTCATCAGTGGCATGCTTCTTCCCTTTGTCATCGTGATATTTTCTTTTATGAGAGTCATCGTCTCTTTTTCTTTGCTGCTCTTCATAAGCACGCCTTTCTTGAGCTTTTCTAGCTGCACGCTCTTCGTCAGATTCTTTGCGGGAGGGAAGATAACGTCCATAATCGTAAGAATCACGCCCTCCGTAGCGCCGGAAGTTGTCATAGTATGAGCCGGAACGTCCCATCGGAGAATCTGGAAAATGGAAAAGAAGTAATGTAATATCCCGGAAATTTGAGCAATATCAATTTAATAATCTGTTAAATAATTAAATTGATATTGATGATCTTTGATAATAAAATTTGAGTTTAATTTAATAATCTGATGAAATAAGTATTTAATTGGTAAATTTTATCTTTTAAAAGTTAATAAGATATTTTCTATTTGAATATATATATTTATTTGTATATATTGTAAATAGAAAAGCTTTGGTAAATAGGAAATTTAGATTTAATTTAATATGGACTTTTCAAAGATATTTAATAAATAACTTTATAGTTTTAAATATACTTTAGGTAAATGTTTAAATTGGTTAAAATATATTTTAACTTAAGTTTAAATATAAATAAGATTAACAAAAATGGTTTGTTTTATTTCTTTTTAAAATATTACTTGATAATATAATCTCTTATATAAATTATTTAAATATCAAATATGTTAATTTCAAATAATAAGTATAATATATTATTTTTAATTTTGTATGAATAGATTTTAAAAGACTATAGAATTGTTATTTTTAAATTGATAAGTAGTTGTATATGAATATATATATAACTTAATTTTTAAATTGAATCTTAGGATTTAATTTGATTTGAATTTAATTTAAGTTTTGAAATTCAAAAGAATAGATATTTAAATTGTTTTTGATTTTAGAATATTTGTATAAACTTTTATTTATAAATATAGTTAGTTTTGTTTCTTTAAAAAGTAATTTATATATAGATAAGTATTTAATAAATTAAGAAAAAGGCATTTTATTTACTTTTAAAATATATAAAAATAATAATAAGTAAAAATTACTTAAGAGACATATGTCATTATCCTAAAGCTTTGTATAACATGTGTAATTTAAGTAACTAATGTATATGACAAGTGTCATATTTTATTATCATTTTCTTTATTTTTAATAAACCACATTTTTCACTTATATAAACATTTGCTTTCTCCCTTCCATTCTTTTTCTATTCTTTTTCCAAAACTAAGAAAAAGATTTCAGCTCACAAAATAACTCTAAGCAAATCTGAAATTCACTCTTCTCAAACCCTCTCTAGTACAAATCTGAAAATCTGAAATCAGTAATCAAATGCCTCAAACCAAAATTCAATAACCTATAATTCATCTTCTAAATCAAAGATCAACCTGCAACACTCTTTTCAATCTGTAATCTCATTTTCACAAATTCAAACCAAAGCCTATAACTCATCTTTAAAGGAAGACTGCAAATCTTTTGCAAAAAGAAACCAGTCTGCCTGCATTCATTTTTCAACCTGGAAGCATGCATGTAGTTAAATCAGTCTAAAGCTCCAGCAACTCAAGTTTTAGAATCAAATTCAAAGAAGCATTTCAGTTTAATAAGGATCAAGGCAATTCAAGTTTCTCAGTTTCAAAAGCTTCTCAAATTAAATGTGCTCTGTTCATCTTTATGCAGGTGAGTAACTTTTAAAAACTTAAAGTAAAATATGGTTGCATGCTAGTATGGTTGAAATGAATAAGTATTGCATGAATAAGTGAGAATCTGATGTGAATGTTTATAGTGTGTATGCTGTTAATAATTAGATGCTCTGTTCATCTTCTTTAAATGGTGAGTAACATCATTTTTAAAAGCATAAGTATTGAATATATGTCTGCATGTTGATTACTGGAATGAGTATGCTTTGCATGTATATATTTTGGTGAATCTTCTGTGTGTATGAATGCATATATGTGTGTTTGCTATGTATATATGCTCTTGTCTGTTCTTGGTTCTAGATTCAAGAATTTGGTGAAAACCCATTATCACTAGATCTGATCTTTATTAGTGTTTAGGACTCAAACAGAAGTTGTTGTTAAATCATGAAGTAAAGTTTAAATTTTTAAATCAAGTTAGAATAAAAACTTGAGTGTCTCTGAAAATTAAAAAAAAAACAGAGTTAACTTAAGATAAGTAAAAAAAATCAAACATTCTAATTTATTAAGTCAAGTATATAATCTGAAGTCTTAATCAAAGACTTGATTTTTAAAACTAAAATCACGATTTTTAGAAATGGAATTAGGGAGCAGTTTGGATTGAACAGATTTTGCATTTTTGGTGATTTTTGATAATCTCAAGGGTTTGGGAGGTCGAGGTTTCTTCTGGAGGTGGAAAGATGATCAGGGTGGTCAGGAAAAATGGTTAATGAGTGATCAAAGGACTGTGGCGGCGATGGTTGATCGTAGAAGTCTGTAAACCTAGTTTTCTGGTGGTCAAGAATTCAGGCACCACGAATTCTCTGGTGGATCGAGTTCCACCAGGCTTTGGAGAATTGAAACTGGAGTGTTGTCGATGTCGAGGCCGGAGGATCTAACATTCTAGTGGTCGGAGATGTATAGGCGTGGCGTTTCTAGGTTTGGATGTAGTAGTTCCAGTTGTTCCAGGTTGGGAAAGCAATCTCGATTTTGTTTTCGAATTCGTTTTGACAATTCGATGATCGGAATGGTATTGGGTGATGGTCGCTGACTTGGGAGTGTCGTCGCGATACGCTGGAGATGGTTGCAGCGTTGGTGCAGGTGCACGAGGAAGTTGGTGTGTCAACTGTTTTGGGGAAGAAGCATACTCGCGTTTGTTTGTGTTATTTCGAGAGAGACTCGAAGTTTTAGGGTAATCGACTCGAAGTAATCTAGGGTGGGCTCGAGTACAATAGATGTTGCCAGGTTTTAAAACCTGTCAGTTTAAGTTTTAAACTGAATTTAAATTTCTAAAGCAATATTTAAACAGAATTTTTAAATCTAAAGTTTAATCTGGAATCAAATTTAAATCTGTATCTCAGATTTGAAATAAAAGAAAGTTTTTAAATTAAATTGTTTAATAACTTTAATTGTTTAAATGTATATTAAATGGTAAGAATTTAAAAGTAAATTTGTTTTAAAATTCTTTAAGTTCTTTTATAAGATGAGTATTTCTTCAACATATGATTTAAGAGTGTGTAAATGGATTTTAAACTTTGTAATAGTTAAATTTTCTTTTATTCATTTTAAATCTCCTATTTAAAATGGAATTTAAAAGTAAATTTGAAAGATTAATGTTTTCAAAGATGTTTTGAATGATAATTATCATTAATAAGGAAATGTTTTACAAATACTTAATGGTTTGTGATAAATTAAATTAATAAGGTAAATTAATATGGATAATTAATTAATTCAATTAATTAATGATTTGGGATAATTAATTTGTAATTAAGGATTATAAATTTGAGTATTAATTAATGATTAATTAATAAAGTACTTAAAGATTAATTAAGTTATGGTTAACACTGAATTAATTAAATAATTAGAGATTTAACTAATTGGTTATTTAGATTTATTAATTTAGAATTAATAATAATTAAAATAAGTTAATTACTTAAGAAAAGTAATTAAATAATTGTTAATGAAAGTCATTAACTATGGATTATTAAATAAATAATTAATGTGATTAATTTTGATAATTAATTAGATTAATTAATTTAAAGATAATCATTTGTGAAAATGGTTTAAATGTAATTACATAATGGAAGTAATTAAGAAATTAATTACTCATTGTAATTAATTAAGTTAATTTGATTAGTTAAGTTAATTAATTAAGTTTAATTAATTTAGAATAATCAAGAGATGATTTAATAATAATTACTTAATGTAATTATTAAAGTATGATTATTTAGGGAAGTAAATAATATATAATTACTGGAAGTAATTAATTGGATAGTGTTGTATTAATGGAAGTAATTTGAGTTTAATTACTGATGAATTAATCAAGGGATTAATTAAGAAATTAATTAAGGAGTAATTAATTTAGTTAATTAAAGTAATTAAGGGTAGTTAATTACTGAAAGAGATTAATTAAATTTGACTAATAAATGTTGTTTAATTAAAGGTTAATTACTTAATGTAATTAATTTAATTAGAGTAATTAAATAAAAATATAATTAAGGATCATTAATTAATATAATTAATGATGTAATTAAGAATTGATTAATTAAGAAATAATTAATAAATAAAGTAATTAATTAAGGATAAATGTAATTAATTATAGTTGATTAATTTAATTAATTATAGTTAATTAATTAATGAAGTAATTAAAGGATAATCACTATAAGTGGTTAAGGATAATTAATTTAAGTAATTAATTAAGGATAAATTACTTGAATATAATTAAAAGATAATTAATCAAAGATGATTAATTGAAATGAAAAATTAAAGGATAATTAATTGATTTATAATTAATTAATGGTTAAGTAAGCAGGATTTATAGAATGAAGTAATTAATTTAATTTACTTTAAATTAATTAGAGATGATATAAATCATTACTTATGGATGGATGATAGTATTGAATGCTTTGCATTGTTTAATATCTATGATGAGATATATGCTGTGTAATATGGATGTTTAGTTGAATTGTGATGATAATATGGATTATCTGATAATGTTGATTATCTATTGTGAATTATCTTCCTATGTGTATAAAGATAATATATTGAATTGTTTAAACCTTAAAACAACTTGGCCTTAAAAGATACGCTTTGGATTTCGATGAGACCGGGATCGGGGACGTTACAGTGGTATCATAGCATAGGTTGAGCGAATACCTAAGCTATTGGTTAAGTGAATATCAGAGCGCTAGGTTGAGTGAATACCTAGGTTCGGAAGGATTGTTCATTAGAAATAGGATCTGTAGCAACCTGTTTGAGTCCAAGTGTGTATATATATATGAGAGCGTGTATTTGTTAGTTATATAAAATGGTTTTATATTGTGTTAATTGATCGGTTGAGTGGTATATGGATTCTGGTCAATACGAGTAGCTAACGTTATTGATAGGGATCTCTAAACACTTGAACCAGGCCAATGGACACAATATTGTTTTAAAGAGGTAAATGAAATAATTTTACCCAGAAATAATTTCTATATAAAAAGTATCATTTTAAATATATATATATTTCTACCTATTTGTTGGGTTACCTGTTCGGGTTATCCAATATAAGTTATAAAGGTAGATGGGGTAGTGGTGTGTAAAACACGACTACCAATGGTTAGAGTTTAAATGTTGAGGTTGGAAGTGTATTTGTCGAGACTGTAGACCCAATACCATCTCGAGTAAGCTTTGCTATGGTGAAGGATTTCATCGATCTCCGAAGGAAACTGTAATGGTTCGGAGTTTATCTCTTTAGTGTGGATGAGTAGAGTTGGATCTGTCGGTTGAACAGAAGCGAGTGATGGTACCTTGATACCTCAAGTAATAGTAGCTGTATGATGAGATATAGTGACGATGGATGTTCCTAAAGATGTTTTCTTTGGAACAAGATTAAGGAAGTGTGAATGCTTCGGTGTTGTGGCTGAGTTCAGCACGGTGTTTCTATTGGTTTGGAGTCCGAGTTTCTCGAAGATCTTTGGAATAGGAAGTCCTTGGCATCAGTGTCAGCAGTGCATCTCGGAGTATTCTGTGATGGCAGGAAGTTTTCTGGATGAGCAGTTTTTCTAGAAGTGAAGATCAGAAGCAGCAGAGTGGATCCATTTCTTCGATAATTGGGATAAATAAGTGTAAGCTGTTCTGATTGGTAAAGAGAGAACAGTCTGTTTGGAATTAGGTTGGGTTGATCGCAAAAGCGACTTGCGATTATCTGAGTGTTCTCTTGGGTTGTCAGAATTTTTCTGGATGTCTTCAGGGAAGTCAGAAGTTTGTCCGCATCTGAAGGTTGAGTTTTCTTATCGACTGGATTCCAGGAGTGATACCAGTGGTTCAGTCTAGTGGAAGGATGTTTTCCTAGAGATAGAGTTTGGTGAAGCAGCTCAAGTTTTGCTGGAGTATCCGAGTTTTCTTTATGGATCAGTGAACCTTATTTCTAGAAGTGTGTTGTCCAGTTTGTGCTTGTGTTCTTCATCAGCATTCTTATCTATTCCAGATCAGAGTTGAGCAGCGAAAGAAGTTTGGAGTGTATCTCTGGATGGGAGAAGTAAGTTTGGAATCTACTGATAGTTGTGAAGTAGAGTTATGTTTGGATCTCGTCTGTGTTCTGATTTAGATAAGTTTTTGGTCTTTGAAATTGAATTGCCAGTTTGGATAATTTGAATTCATTGAGTTTTACGTATCTCTGAGGGAATACGTATTTGATCTATCTCTGGTTTTGGAATCAGCAGTTCTGGAAGATTTGGTAGTTGAGTCAGACTCGTCTGTAGTCTGATATCCTGTTTAGTTCTGTAGATATAGATGAGTAGGAGCTTTATAGTTTAGTAGTATTGTTTGTTTAGATTGTTTGTAGAGCGAGTATTCCGGTATATATATATATATATATATTTGGGGAAACTCGAGTATCTAGAATTTAGTCTAGATAATTAAAATTGTTTGATTGGATGATTGGCTGCTATGGTTGCTAGCATATGGATGATAGTATATGCTTGTGAATTAAAATTAAAATCTTAAATAGATTATTAAATTACCTTTGTTTAAATTTCGGGGACGAAATTATTTTAAGGGGGGAGGAATGTAATATCCCGGAAATTTGAGCAATATCAATTTAATAATCTGTTAAATAATTAAATTGATATTGATGATCTTTGATAATAAAATTTGAGTTTAATTTAATAATCTGATGAAATAAGTATTTAATTGGTAAATTTTATCTTTTAAAAGTTAATAAGATATTTTCTATTTGAATATATATATTTATTTGTATATATTGTAAATAGAAAAGCTTTGGTAAATAGGAAATTTAGATTTAATTTAATATGGACTTTTCAAAGATATTTAATAAATAACTTTATAGTTTTAAATATACTTTAGGTAAATGTTTAAATTGGTTAAAATATATTTTAACTTAAGTTTAAATATAAATAAGATTAACAAAAATGGTTTGTTTTATTTCTTTTTAAAATATTACTTGATAATATAATCTCTTATATAAATTATTTAAATATCAAATATGTTAATTTCAAATAATAAGTATAATATATTATTTTTAATTTTGTATGAATAGATTTTAAAAGACTATAGAATTGTTATTTTTAAATTGATAAGTAGTTGTATATGAATATATATATAACTTAATTTTTAAATTGAATCTTAGGATTTAATTTGATTTGAATTTAATTTAAGTTTTGAAATTCAAAAGAATAGATATTTAAATTGTTTTGGATTTTAGAATATTTGTATAAACTTTTATTTATAAATATAGTTAGTTTTGTTTCTTTAAAAAGTAATTTATATATAGATAAGTATTTAATAAATTAAGAAAAAGGCATTTTATTTACTTTTAAAATATATAAAAATAATAATAAGTAAAAATTACTTAAGAGACATATGTCATTATCCTAAAGCTTTGTATAACATGTGTAATTTAAGTAACTAATGTATATGACAAGTGTCATATTTTATTATCATTTTCTTTATTTTTAATAAACCACATTTTTCACTTATATAAACATTTGCTTTCTCCCTTCCATTCTTTTTCTATTCTTTTTCCAAAACTAAGAAAAAGATTTCAGCTCACAAAATAACTCTAAGCAAATCTGAAATTCACTCTTCTCAAACCCTCTCTAGTACAAATCTGAAAATCTGAAATCAGTAATCAAATGCCTCAAACCAAAATTCAATAACCTATAATTCATCTTCTAAATCAAAGATCAACCTGCAACACTCTTTTCAATCTGTAATCTCATTTTCACAAATTCAAACCAAAGCCTATAACTCATCTTTAAAGGAAGACTGCAAATCTTTTGCAAAAAGAAACCAGTCTGCCTGCATTCATTTTTCAACCTGGAAGCATGCATGTAGTTAAATCAGTCTAAAGCTCCAGCAACTCAAGTTTTAGAATCAAATTCAAAGAAGCATTTCAGTTTAATAAGGATCAAGGCAATTCAAGTTTCTCAGTTTCAAAAGCTTCTCAAATTAAATGTGCTCTGTTCATCTTTATGCAGGTGAGTAACTTTTAAAAACTTAAAGTAAAATATGGTTGCATGCTAGTATGGTTGAAATGAATAAGTATTGCATGAATAAGTGAGAATCTGATGTGAATGTTTATAGTGTGTATGCTGTTAATAATTAGATGCTCTGTTCATCTTCTTTAAATGGTGAGTAACATCATTTTTAAAAGCATAAGTATTGAATATATGTCTGCATGTTGATTACTGGAATGAGTATGCTTTGCATGTATATATTTTGGTGAATCTTCTGTGTGTATGAATGCATATATGTGTGTTTGCTATGTATATATGCTCTTGTCTGTTCTTGGTTCTAGATTCAAGAATTTGGTGAAAACCCATTATCACTAGATCTGATCTTTATTAGTGTTTAGGACTCAAACAGAAGTTGTTGTTAAATCATGAAGTAAAGTTTAAATTTTTAAATCAAGTTAGAATAAAAACTTGAGTGTCTCTGAAAATTAAAAAAAAAACAGAGTTAACTTAAGATAAGTAAAAAAAATCAAACATTCTAATTTATTAAGTCAAGTATATAATCTGAAGTCTTAATCAAAGACTTGATTTTTAAAACTAAAATCACGATTTTTAGAAATGGAATTAGGGAGCAGTTTGGATTGAACAGATTTTGCATTTTTGGTGATTTTTGATAATCTCAAGGGTTTGGGAGGTCGAGGTTTCTTCTGGAGGTGGAAAGATGATCAGGGTGGTCAGGAAAAATGGTTAATGAGTGATCAAAGGACTGTGGCGGCGATGGTTGATCGTAGAAGTCTGTAAACCTAGTTTTCTGGTGGTCAAGAATTCAGGCACCACGAATTCTCTGGTGGATCGAGTTCCACCAGGCTTTGGAGAATTGAAACTGGAGTGTTGTCGATGTCGAGGCCGGAGGATCTAACATTCTAGTGGTCGGAGATGTATAGGCGTGGCGTTTCTAGGTTTGGATGTAGTAGTTCCAGTTGTTCCAGGTTGGGAAAGCAATCTCGATTTTGTTTTCGAATTCGTTTTGACAATTCGATGATCGGAATGGTATTGGGTGATGGTCGCTGACTTGGGAGTGTCGTCGCGATACGCTGGAGATGGTTGCAGCGCTGGTGCAGGTGCACGAGGAAGTTGGTGTGTCAACTGTTTTGGGGAAGAAGCATACTCGCGTTTGTTTGTGTTATTTCGAGAGAGACTCGAAGTTTTAGGGTAATCGACTCGAAGTAATCTAGGGTGGGCTCGAGTACAATAGATGTTGCCAGGTTTTAAAACCTGTCAGTTTAAGTTTTAAACTGAATTTAAATTTCTAAAGCAATATTTAAACAGAATTTTTAAATCTAAAGTTTAATCTGGAATCAAATTTAAATCTGTATCTCAGATTTGAAATAAAAGAAAGTTTTTAAATTAAATTGTTTAATAACTTTAATTGTTTAAATGTATATTAAATGGTAAGAATTTAAAAGTAAATTTGTTTTAAAATTCTTTAAGTTCTTTTATAAGATGAGTATTTCTTCAACATATGATTTAAGAGTGTGTAAATGGATTTTAAACTTTGTAATAGTTAAATTTTCTTTTATTCATTTTAAATCTCCTATTTAAAATGGAATTTAAAAGTAAATTTGAAAGATTAATGTTTTCAAAGATGTTTTGAATGATAATTATCATTAATAAGGAAATGTTTTACAAATACTTAATGGTTTGTGATAAATTAAATTAATAAGGTAAATTAATATGGATAATTAATTAATTCAATTAATTAATGATTTGGGATAATTAATTTGTAATTAAGGATTATAAATTTGAGTATTAATTAATGATTAATTAATAAAGTACTTAAAGATTAATTAAGTTATGGTTAACACTGAATTAATTAAATAATTAGAGATTTAACTAATTGGTTATTTAGATTTATTAATTTAGAATTAATAATAATTAAAATAAGTTAATTACTTAAGAAAAGTAATTAAATAATTGTTAATGAAAGTCATTAACTATGGATTATTAAATAAATAATTAATGTGATTAATTTTGATAATTAATTAGATTAATTAATTTAAAGATAATCATTTGTGAAAATGGTTTAAATGTAATTACATAATGGAAGTAATTAAGAAATTAATTACTCATTGTAATTAATTAAGTTAATTTGATTAGTTAAGTTAATTAATTAAGTTTAATTAATTTAGAATAATCAAGAGATGATTTAATAATAATTACTTAATGTAATTATTAAAGTATGATTATTTAGGGAAGTAAATAATATATAATTACTGGAAGTAATTAATTGGATAGTGTTGTATTAATGGAAGTAATTTGAGTTTAATTACTGATGAATTAATCAAGGGATTAATTAAGAAATTAATTAAGGAGTAATTAATTTAGTTAATTAAAGTAATTAAGGGTAGTTAATTACTGAAAGAGATTAATTAAATTTGACTAATAAATGTTGTTTAATTAAAGGTTAATTACTTAATGTAATTAATTTAATTAGAGTAATTAAATAAAAATATAATTAAGGATCATTAATTAATATAATTAATGATGTAATTAAGAATTGATTAATTAAGAAATAATTAATAAATAAAGTAATTAATTAAGGATAAATGTAATTAATTATAGTTGATTAATTTAATTAATTATAGTTAATTAATTAATGAAGTAATTAAAGGATAATCACTATAAGTGGTTAAGGATAATTAATTTAAGTAATTAATTAAGGATAAATTACTTGAATATAATTAAAAGATAATTAATCAAAGATGATTAATTGAAATGAAAAATTAAAGGATAATTAATTGATTTATAATTAATTAATGGTTAAGTAAGCAGGATTTATAGAATGAAGTAATTAATTTAATTTACTTTAAATTAATTAGAGATGATATAAATCATTACTTATGGATGGATGATAGTATTGAATGCTTTGCATTGTTTAATATCACTGATGAGATATATGCTGTGTAATATGGATGTTTAGTTGAATTGTGATGATAATATGGATTATCTGATAATGTTGATTATCTATTGTGAATTATCTTCCTATGTGTATAAAGATAATATATTGAATTGTTTAAACCTTAAAACAACTTGGCCTTAAAAGATACGCTTTGGATTTTGATGAGACCGGGATCGGGTTTCCGTATACCGGATTTCCAGGTCTGGAGACCCGAATACCACATCGATCCAAATTAACGAGGATCGTGAATCAAGTGAAGATGAAGATTCAGAGTGCAAGGGTTATTGTCGTTAACTCTGATGGTGATTCCAAAACGAGTGTAACGAGATAATGCCTTCGGTTTCGTTCGAACCCGGAACGAACTTGTATGGATTGAATGCTTTCAGCACATCGTCAGGCGGACGATGAGCATTCTAAGTGATATGTTCTGATTAAAGGTAATCGTAACCTCAAGCCTCACAAACCGGGAATGGCTAAAACAGGGGAGGTGCAGCAAGGTTAGTGGGTAGCACCCAAGTAGGACAAGGTTACCTCTGTCTAGATGTCCCTTTCTATTTTCGACTTAGTGGTGCGGTTGCTGATCCCAACCGTGAGGTATCTTGTGCGGGAATTATCCAGTAAGGGATGTTCCGACCTTGTGTTGCAGGGGATTGGGAGTGATCCTCGGTACGGTGATCTAGGCCACGTACTGTGACGGGCGGTACCCCAGTAGCCCTGCCATTGTATGGAAACCCATTCTTCCTACGTGCCCTTACGGTTTTGATTTTATAACCCACTTTGTGGCTAGTATGCTGGAATTTAATAATGTAACAATTTCAGCTATTTCATATTTATTTGAAAACCCTAGACCCTATTATAATATAACTGGATTTCCTATCAAATGTTTTGGTTAGCGTAAGGTAAAAACTTACCCATGTTTATTTGTGGGGAGTCTTACGTGATACCTTTTCTTTCAAAAGGTTTTGAAGTTAAACAAGTTTAACCTGTTACTCACACCAGACCCATGTCTGACCCAAGTTGTTTATTTCTGTTTTATAAACTCTTGGGTACTCAAATTTTTACGAGTAGCCAAGGGATTCAGGTTAGCCTTGACGAATTGTGGAGGAGCAATGGAGCAGGAGGCTTCAGCGTGTAGATATATAGAGTTTCCGCTGTGTTTGTATTAGTCTGTATTGATAGATGTACTTGTATTGTATAATAGACAGAAGTTTATAACTGTCTATTCTATGATGTATAAATTGTGTACTCTGATGTATATGATACTATGTAATATCTTATGTGATATAATATATTTCTCGTTCCGCTGTGAGATTTCTGATGTGTTGTTGTTCTTTCTTTCTCTTCTTTTCTCTTTTCTATCCCTTTCTTTCTTATTAGCGATACGACTTTCTATGGAGAGAAAGTCGTGGTCGTTACAAGTAAAGTTTAGAGATTTCCAGAAAAAGAGGATAAATGCTTATAAGTGCTGAAAAATCCTAAGTGTGTGCGGCGTGCAAGCTACATGCGCCAAACTACAGACCACGCTTTAGTGTGGAAACAGAGACGACTGGCGTAGTAGGCGTCAGGGTTTGTTTTAGGGTGGAAGTCGCTTCAACAACGGGAGAATTCACTTTTGGATTATTATCCCCGAAAAGCTCTTGGGAAGTTATCATGATATCGCTCAAGCCATCAAAAGTGTCATCACCCTGGAACTCAGCAGATTTCTCCTTTTCAACTTCCGTATCGATTGATTTCTCAAAAACTCGAGGATTCTCTTCCTCCTCAATAATTAGGGCAAGTGTCGACTTGCTAGCTGACCCTACAACATCGATGGATGCGGAACATTTTATCAAAGCAGCCTCTACAACAGGTGCTTTTGATACAATTTCTTCTACAGAAGAGGGGGCATTTGAGGCCTCTGCTTGAGAGCCCGAAGCAACTAACGTTTCCGCATCAGAACTAGAAATTTCATGAATCTGAATCGATCTAGAAGGATGTAAAAGACCAAACTGGTGCAGAAATTCATCTTTCAGCAAGAATTTGGCACTCCTCTCTTCGGCATCAACGGCACTCAAAGTATCTAAAATCGACTTGCGGCTGGTATCTCGAAGAAGAGAAAGAAGTGCTGCACAAAGAAAGAATGGAATTAAGCATTTGATGGTTCGAATCTAGAAAATGAATCGATAAAAGGTAATCTTACTTTCGACTCTCCAGATGGTATAAAATCCCGGAGGACAGCGAACGTAAAAGAATTGAGTCAAGAATCCATGGGCACTTTCAGGCAAGTCCAAAATTAGTTTGCGATTCCTGGCACTCCTCACAAGTATGATAGAGGGATGGTCTTTGTTCTTTGCAAATGTACACAAGAAGCGAATTTCATCAAAAGAGGGAAAACGGTTCAACGTTCTCCTGAAAAGCACGCACAATCCCAGCAGGATGGAGTATCCGTTAGGGTGTAGTTGAAAGGGAGAAATAGTTAGCCGAAGGAGAAGTTCTCGAAGACAGTCGTTAAATGGAGGAATGGCTCCACTCGAGCATATCTGCCGGTTCACAGCAACAAAGCCAAGAGGCGGCCTGTCAGCAGTGTCGCTTGACCCAGGAAGTAAAGCATCTGCTTCGGCAATGCCAAATTGGATGCATAGTTGTCGGAAGACTTTATGACTTAGAGTAGTAGGAGTCCTTTCCGGAGGGTCGTTTAGTGGAGTAGCAATTGGAAAAGCTTCTCCGGCTATTTCCAAGTCTTCCTGTTGAGATTCCATTCTACACAAGGAATTGGACGATCAAATATTAAGGTGCACGTTTCCTAAAAAGAGTGAAGTGTTGTGCAAAACTAATACAATAACGAGCAAATGTAAATGAAACTAAACTAATTGATACTTGTCAATTATAAAGTTTCAGGGCTTGATATCTTAAGTCCAAGAATAGTGTTGTGTTGATGCAAATAAATCAGCTTTAGTTGATCACTTCAATTTTGCTTTAATACTTCACTTAGATTTGTTAGTTCACAGCATTTCATTCACGAAGTTCATTTAAGTTTGATATTCTTTGTCAACTAATCTGTTGTTTGATGTGGGCAATCAATAGCAGTATATTCGTCCCATTTTTCTGTGAATATTGCTTCTAAACAGGTTATTAGTATTAAAGTTGAGGCAATCTGAAAAGAAGTGCAAAGTCCAAAATAATCCAAATTCAGAAAATCAGTCAAGTCCTGCTCAAAAAATTCTATGTGCTAGGTCGCTTACGACCTAACACAAGTTGCAACGTTCCTATGCTAAGTTGTTCAGGTTAAAAATTCAGGGCTGTAAAAAAAAAATTGTCTAAGTATTAGGTCGTTCAGCGACCTATCATGGGTCAAGCTTTCTGTAAGTCGCACGTTGCAGTTGAATGGATTAAGATAAGGCAATTTTCTTTAAGTCCTAGGTCGTGCACAATTGTTTTTAGGTTGGAGATTCTCTAGGTCGCAAATGTCGTCAGGTCGCAAAGGCTAAGGTCGTTAAGCGTTCCCACGCGACCTAACTCTTAGGACATTCAAATCTGATAGGTTGTTGACTTCCTCTCCAAGCAACATCATATTGGGTCCAATAACCCAATACCACCAGTTCAAAAAGGATTCATCATCCCCTTCATCCTACCTCAACGTACCACCGATTAACTAGCAAATCAATGGCAAACCCTACAGATCCGTAGTAAAAGCTTTCGTATGATCGCAAATCACCCCGACACGTCAAATGACGAACGAAAGTCAATTGAGACTACCGTACAGAAAGCATGATGCATGAAATTGGGCTTAGGACGAGCAACAACGATTCGTGATCAAAGCAGTGACTATGGGCAAGTATAAGCTGATCCACTTACGAATTATGATCGGCGAGGAAGAATCGTTGGCTGATTGGGTCATATTTGTATCTGGAAGCTCGAAAAAACTGTTAATGGCGATGGAGGCTCAAGACAGTAGGGTAAGGAAGAAGGTGCGACCTAACTAATTTATATGGGACTGAAGGAGGGAGGTGAACTGGCGTGCAAATTTTAAGTCGATTCGCGACCTAGCAAAGTTGAGTCGAAGCATACGACCTAAATTATAGTCATATACTTCGAGGGGCAAATGTTAACTCCTTTATTTCAGCGACCTAAAACTCTACGACCTAAGAAAGCTACGACCTAAGAATGATGCGACCTAAGAATGTTGCGACCTAAAGAAAGGCTACGACTTAAGAGGCTCTGCGACCTAAAGGAGCTTGCGACCTAAGAAAAACCTACGACCTAACTACATAGCGACCTAACTGAGAAAGTCCACGACTTATCAAGATAAGAAGTTAGCGACCTAACTTCTTCGCGACCTAAGATCCAGAAGGGCTTGCGACCTAAGGCAACAGGAAAGCTTCGCGACCTAAGATCCAGAAGGGCTTGCGACCTAAGGCTGCAGAAGACCTTGCGACCTAAGGCAACAGGAAAGCTTCGCGACCTAAGATCCAGAAGGCCTTGCGACCTTGCAACAGAAAGGATTGCGACCTATGGAACTCAATGACCTAAGGTAGCTAGCGACCTAAAGGACTTAACAACCTAAGGTAGTTAGCGACCTAAGGGACTTGACGACCTAAAGAGGTTAGCGACCTAACTGTTAAAGCAGGTTCAGCGCCCTACGACCTAGAGCTCCCACAGCTATTCTTTAACTCGCGTGCGACCTACTACTTGATCAAATGAAGCTAAGTACAGCTTTACTAGCTAACTTCTGAAACCGCAAGGGGACAGCGACCTAGCTTAGGTCGCTCGCGACCTACGACTTAACTAAGGTCGTGCGCGACCTAAGACTTAGGCAAATGTCCTGCCCAGAAATCAGCTCCTATAAATAGGACATCACTTCCAACATGAAGGGGACTTTTGCCAAATCATTTCTTCAAGCGTCGTTACTCCGTCGAAGTCTCCATTCAACCAGCAATCAAAGATCCTCAAACATTCAAGACGCTACAACGATCTTCAAGAGATAATTCCCTGCATTCAACATGAATTCATCGAATTTCATCGACGAAGATTGAGCTAGTAGTCAAGATTGTTTCTTTCGATCAAGTTGTACTGTTTTGATAAGAGAGTTGTACCGATTTGTAACCGAATTCAGTAATAAAGAGATTCAAAGTGGACGTAGGCTTAATCTCAAGCCGAACCACTATAAATTGTTGTCTTTACTGCTTAAATTCTATTCCCGTCACACGGGTGGTGCTTTCACGATTCTATTACACACACCGGGTGTTAGCGTTCACTTTTTACCGTTAACAGCGGATGACCCCATATACCGCAATATTCCATCTTGAAGTGAATTTGCTATTTTTATATTATGCTAACTTCTATTGATGTAGGGAAACAGGTTGGAGGGATCCAACTGGATTCCTTAAAAATGTTGAATTAAATTTCATATTTATATGTATATGATTTGTCTGGATAATCTATGATAGACTGTTGTGAGATTTGAATTAATTTGATGCTATGGCAGGTTTTGACCTAGATTTTGGTATTTTTAAATACCAGTAATATATGTTTTAAATTGGAAAAGAATTTAAAAGGGTTTTTTTGAAGTAAAATGTTTATAAAGAATTTTGAGTTAATCAATTGGATAAAATAAATGGTTTGAAATTTGTACTTAACTAAATTGGGATATTGTGAAGAGGATTTCGGAATAAAAGTATATAATAAAGGATTTTTAAATAATAAATCCGTAAATGGTACTTGTTTAAAATATGAAGGTTTTAAAATAAGGATTTTAAATATTTTGGAGATAGAAGTGGATTTGGGAAATAAGAATTAAATTGGTTAAACTGGAGTTCAAGTGAGATTTCCAAATTTGTGAAATAGAATTGAAATTGAGAAATTGAGCTCGTTTTAAAAGGATAATTTTAATTATTAATTTGGCAACTTTAAAGGTTTTAAGAGTATTCTGAAAAACTAGTTATTTAATTATTTTAAATTATTTAAAGCATATTTAATTATTAATTTGTTACTTTAAAATGAGGGTTAAAGATCTATTATTATTTAAGCATCAGTAAGCATTTTTGTTTTAAAAGATAATTATTAAATTTTAATATGACTTTGTATAATAACCTTTATTTGAGTATATTTGACTAGATTTAACTTGGAATTTATTTTAGAACTTATTTTGAGATAATTTTTAAATATGTGTTTCGAAAAGTGAGGATATACTCGTGTGGCACAAATCGGAGGCAGTGCGTGTCTGCAGTTAAGTTTTGGATTTCTCTGGAATAGAGACGTAACCATTGTGTTATGATCCCTGGTTTGATACCATAGTGGTACTTTCCACATTATTTTAAAGGGTTTTCAAATATTTTTGAAAAGAATAAATTGTGAATATACCGAGTTCGATAAGATAAGTACTTGACCTTTGATAAGGAGGTTTAATTTATTTAAAACTTTAAATTTAATAAGACTTGGTGTTTTTCAGTGAAAATGAAGTATTTGGTTGAATTGATCATTTATTTGATAGTTAAATAACCGACTATCAAATCAAGACCTAAATATAACTTTGGAAATATCTAAAAGAAGCACGGGAATTATATGGTACGAAGTGCTATACTTTACGTGTGAGCCCGGTTCGTTCTTCTAGGACGTTTATAAGAAAATCCGTCTATTAATGGTTAGGAGGTGATCTCCGATCTTATTTTCGTCTGTTTATTTCCTAAAGAACCGGGGTTGAGTTTACCAGGAATATCGGACGTTGTTTCGAAGAGACCGGGATCAGATTTGTTCTCCGAGAACCACTTCGATCCAACTAGTACGTTTTCGAAATAAAGATAGGAGCATGGAGTCGAAGATGGAGCAGTGAAGTGCAAGGGCTAATCTCTACTAATCCTAAGAGTGATTCCAAAATGAATGTAGTAGGAATAGTGCCATCGATTCCATTCGGACCAGGAACGGACTTGTATGGGTGAATGCTATAATTACATTGTCATTGGAGGACAATGAGCATTCTAAATTAAAATTCCTTAAAAGGTAATCGTAGCCTCTAGCCTCATCAACCGAGAATGACTGAAAAGCAGGAGGGATGTAGCAAGGCTAAGTGGGTAGCACCTAAGTAGGGTATGTCTATCACCTTTCTAGATACCCTCGGATATTATTACTACGATTATGGAAGGAGCTCGGAAAAGTGTGGGAACACCCGGAGTGATAGCATATTCGGTCTATCCAGGTCAGGGACAGTTCGGTCTTGTGTAGCAGGGGACCCCGGTGTGGTCCTCGGTACGCTGTTCTAGACGTGTACCGTGACAGGTAGTACCCCAGTACCTAGTCATTCAGATGTAATCCATTCTCCAATAAGCGCCATACGGTTTTGATTGTGCCCAACTATGCTGAAACGTGAGATGCAAGCATTTCAGCTAGTTGAATAAGTATTTGTACTTAGACACTATTATAATATCAGATGATTTTGGATATGAAACGTTTTGGTTATCGTAAGGTGAAAACCCATCGTGTTTATGTGTGGCATGGTCTTATGATATACCTTTGATTTTCAAAGGATTTTGAAACTTTAATAAATCAATTTGTGTGTGTTTCTCACACTGGTTTTCCAGACTGACTCGGGTGTTATTTTATTATAATGCTCGGGTCAAACCGAGTATTTCATGTTCAGGTTAGGATGCTATGGAGCTCAGGAAACGAGCTGGATGGCAAAGACGTATTACTCGCACTTGTTTATTTCCACTATAGTTTTTTGGTTGAAATTGCTAGCAATTGCGAGGGCAGGTTTTTATAACTGTCCATGTTGGTAATTATTGATGTGTGTACTTTGATGTGAGATATGTATATTGCAGTTTTGGTTTGTGTAAAGAGCTATTTATATTATATATTATTCTGTCCGCTGTGAGATTCAGTTTTTGTCTAGTTTCTTCTTCTTCTACCTACTTTCTTTTTCCTTAACAATCTGTCTTTCCAGCACTCGATCGTTTGGCATGTTATACAATGGGCGTATTTATGTCGGTTTTCGAGGGTCGGAAGGGCGGGTCGTCACAACAATGGTTATGCATGATAAATAGATGATCATATGAGATTATAACGATCAATTTAATATGTCATCCATTTTCCAAACAGAAATTCTACCAAACAAGAAATCAAACAATTTTACTAACACCCAAACAATCAATAAACGTTTACATCATTAATATGATATAATAAAATTTAATGTGAGTTAAATTCACATTGATTCCAGTTTTCGGCGAAGCTTTCCGGTTTGGACTAAAATCGAACGGGAGTTCAATTGTAGCCTTGATTTTCACTTGCTCCAAATCGGACCAAACCAACTCCATAACGAAGATATCAGCTCCATGAGTACAATGCCACTGACCGTGCTCTATTTCGACCTCGTATGTGTTAGAAATTGATTTTATAAGATTTTTGACTTAACTAAATACCGTAATTACTAAATTAATCATACTTACCCCTAAAAAACCCTTCTCCTCCTTTCGCTAATTACTCTGCCTGATATGCACACTGATGCAAAGATACCCCCATGGCCGCTCTACCTCTCTCCTAATTACTCCCTCGATATTCCACGAAAAAACACGGTCTTCGCCAACATTCATCTCTACACAAGCTCCATCCTTCCGACCCCACAAAGAAGAGGTCGACCCTCCCCTTTTTTTCGTAACATGGAGATCGCCAACCTCCACGCAACAGTCATGCTTCTCCTCCTAGGGCCGCACGTCTCAAGATTTCCATTCATCGACTCCCCTTCACACGAGCAATGCAATGGAATCTGTCTCTCCTACATCCTTCCCTCTGATCGACAACAATGTCGAACCCAAATATCATCAATGCACTGAACCGCGAGTGGCCGAAATAAAAATAAAATCAAGCACTGAAATGTGACTCGATCATAAATCAACAATGAATTACACAAACTATTTTATTTTGTAAATTTTCCTAAATATCATCGTTTAGCGGCAAATCGTCAAACGAATAATTTCTGTATTTTCCAAATTAAAAATTAAAGAAAAGTCATATTAATTAAATTAAAAATACATTATCAAAAAGTCAAATCGTTTCATTACAATTTGATTTTCTTATTATTTATTATATTTGTTAACGCTAAAAAGTGAACGCTAACACCCGGTGTGTGTAATAGAATTGTGAAAGCACCACCCGTTGGTACGGAAACAGAATATAAGCTGAAAATAGCAGAAAAGCAGTAAATGAACAACAGATTTATAGTGGTTCGGCCCGTAATTGAGCCTACGTCCACTTTATAGTCTTTTATTGCTGATTCGGTTACAATTTGATACAATATCCTTCAAATACAAAACAATTTGATCACGAAAGCACTCTTGACTACTAGCTCAATCTTCGACGATGAAACTCGATGAATCCGCATTGGATGTAAGGAATTCCTCTCGAAGCTTGTTGTAGTGTCTCGAATGCTTGAAGATCTTTGATTGCTGAATGAGTGGAGAGTTCGACAGAGTAACGGCTCTTGAAGAAATGAATGGCCAAAAGTCCCTCTCATGTTGGAAGTGATGGGGTATTTATAGGAGCAGCTCTGAATTCTGGGCGGAGAAATTGCTAAGTCTTAGGTCGCGTACGACCTTAGTTAGGTCGTAGGTCGCGAGCGACCTAAGCTAGGTCGCAGTCCCCTTGCGACTTAAGAAATTAGCTGGTGAAGTTGCACTTGGCTTCATTTGAACAAGTGGTAGGTCGCAGACGAGTTAAGGAATAACTGTAGGAGCTTTAGGTCGTTGAAGTCTTAGCTCGCTTGACTCTTAGGTCGTAAGTCGTAGCTTGTTAAGTCGGCAACTCTTCTAAGTCGTAGTCTTTAGGTCGCAACATTGCTAGGTCGCAATGTTCCATGTAGCTTTAGGTCACAACACTGCTAGGTCGTAAGCGACTTATAGGTAAGCAGCATAGGGAATCAGGTTGGTTCATACAGACTGGGCAACGGAGTTAGGTCGTGAGCGACCTAAAGTAGGTCGTAAGCTTCCTTCAACAGTTAGGTCGCGACTTTCTTTAGGTCGCTATGTTCTTAGGTCGCAGACTTCGGTTAGGTCGCAGAATCTCTTCAGCAGTTAGGTCGCAAGCTTCCTTCAATAGTTAGGTCGCGACATTCTTTAGGTCGCTATGTTCTTAGGTCGCAGACTTCGGTTAGGTCGCAGAATCTTTAGGTCGCAACATTGCTAGGTCGCTGCTTCATTGACTCGTTCAATATTTTAGGTCGCTTCTTAATAGGAGTTAACATTTGCCCCTCGAAGTACGGGCCGAAGTCATAGGTCGTGTGCTTCGACTTAACTTTGCTAGGTCGCGAGCGACCTAAAACACACTAACTTGCTTGTCTATTCATCTTCCTTTCTTGGTTTCATATAAATCGGTTAGGTCGCTTCTTCCTCCCTACTCTACTGCTTCGATCCCCTGCTGCCATTGACGGATCTCCAAACTCTCAAAGGCGAATTCGATCCATTTTCTCGTCGATTCATCTATACCAGCATTCTTCGTAAGTGAACTTGATCTCCGTTCCCCCATAATCGCCGTTCAATTGTGAAACCAAGTTTTCCAACCCAAATTCAATTTTATGCGACGTGCTTTATCTTGAATGGTTACCGCGGTCGATTTTCGATTGTCGCTTGATTCGTTATTGTGGTTCATGAAAGAACGGTGATATATTTATATTTATAATAGATCGGAGGGATTTGAAATCAACTATCTGGGTGATTTGGGGAAATGAATGAAATTCACGAAGAAGGCGGTAGACTTCTTTGTAATAGTGGTATTGGGTTATCGGGTCCGGTGAGCGGTTGCGTGGGAAGGAAGTCAGTGATTCATCAGGACTGAGCGACCTAAGGATTAGGTCGTGTTAGAATAATCTGCGACCTAACTAATACTGGAAAATCTTCTGCGACTTAACTCCGACATATAAGTCGTGGCCGAGCTAATACTTAACATTCCTTGCGATCTTGCGACCTAGGTGAAACAGGACATCTCCGACTTATGCTATGTCATTAACGACCTAGGACTTAGAATTGGACTTGACTGAACATTGAACAGCACGACTTAACAAATGACCGATCTAACCTCTGAAGCTTTAAGTCGCAACCGAGTTAGGACTTGATGAATTTGAAATGCCTTACTCTTTACTTTGCACAGCGCGACCTAAGAAGGTTCTAGCCTATGTTAGGTCGCTAGACGACCTAAGACTTGTGAAATTCTGAAACAATTTAGACTGAACTGCTTGGACTTGAATGTTGTTGTATTTCTTTGCAGATTATCTCTAACGTATTAAACACAATATTTGCAGAAAAATGGGACGAATATACTGCCATTGACTGCCCACATCGAATGACAGATTAGTCGATAAAAAATAATCAACTTAAATGAACTGAATGATTGAAATGCTGTGGAACAACATTCTCAAGTGAAGTATCAAAGCAAAACAACAATAATCAACCAAAGCTGATTTGTTTGCCATAACACTGTACTTGTATTTACAATAACAAACATTGAAACTCGATAATTGACAAGCATTAACTAATTTGTTTATAGTTGTTTGTTATTTTTTCTAGTTTCGCACAACACTTCACACTTTTTAGGAAACGTGCACCTTGATATTTGAACATCTAGTTGATTGTGTAGAATGGCGTCTCAACAAGAAGATACAGAACCTGCCAGAGAGACTTTTCCAATTGCTAATCCACTGATCGATCCTCCGGAAAGAACTCCGACTACGCTAAGCCACAAGGTCTTCAGACAATTGTGCATCCAGTTCGGTATTGCCGAAGCAGATGCTTTACTTCCTGGATCAAGCGACACTGCTGACAGGCCGCCTCTTGGCTTTGTTGCTGTGAATCGTCAAATGTGCTTGAGCGGAGCTATTCCGCCCTTTAATGATTTCCTGCGACAGCTTCTTCTTCGATTAACCATCTCCCCTTTTCAGCTGCACCCCAATGGTTACGCCGTTCTGATGGGGTTATGTGTTCTATTTAGGAGGATGCTTGATCGTCTCCCAAGCTTCGACGAGGTTTTCTATCTGTTAACCTTCTCTAAGAATAAAGATCATCCTTCGATCGTACTTGTAAGGGGTGCCAGAAATCGGAAATTGATTTTAGATTTGCCTGAAAGTGCCCACGGTTTTCTAAACCAATTCTTCTTTGTTCGATGTCCTCCGGGATTCTACGCAGTTTGGAGAATCGGGAGTGAGATTACCTTTCTCTGTTCATCTCATAAATTTTTCGAAACCTAAATTATCAAATGCTTATCTTCATTCTTTTCCTTTTTCAGCACTTCCCCCTCCGCTCAGAAATCCCAGCCTCAAATCGGTCTTCGAAGCTCTAAATACTGTGGCGGCAGAAGAAAGAAGCGCCAAATTTTTGCTGAAAGACGAATTTTTACATCAGTATGGGCTTTTACACTCTTCTCGTTCCACCCAGCCTCCTGAGATTCCTGATTCTCCAACCACAACGTCGGATGCCTCAGCTTCTGTGAAAGAGCTTTCATTAAAATAAACCACTGCTGAGACGTCACTAGTGAAGTGCACTACTTTTACTGATGTCGTGGGGTCATCTAGCAAACTCGCACTTCCCCCGGTTGTTGAAGAAGAAGAAGAAGGAAAAGAATCTCCCTGCCATTCTGGAGAAGCGGCCAATGTAGAGGCTGAAGGAAAACACTCCGATGTGCATAATGGTGACGACATTTTTGGGGGGTTAAGTGACTTGATGGTAACTTCTCAAGAGCTTTTCAAGGATAATCTTCCAAAGGCGAACTCTCCTGTCGTTGAAGCGACTTCCTCTTTGAAACAAACTTTGAAGCCTTCCACACCTGTCGTCTCCGTTCCCGCACTAAAGCGTGGTTTGTAGTTTGACGCACGTAGTTCGCACGCCGCACACACTTAGGATTTTTCTGCACTTATAAGCATTTACTCTTTCTTTCTGGAAATTTCTAAACTCTACTTCTTTTCCGTTTTCAGTTTCTCCGATGGGGCGCTCCGGCTCATACTATGACTCATTTCAGCGCCATGGAGGTCGTGGATCCTATGACTTTAGGAAATATCTTGATGACCAGAGAGAGACAGATGAGGAACGGGCCCAAAGGAAGGCTCAAGAAAAATGGGATTATGAGCAGCGGCAGAGAAGAAGAGATGCTGATCGATATGATTCTTCTTACAGAACTTACGATTCTCATAAGCGAAAGTCTTATGATGACAAAGGGATGACTCATATTACTGATGAATCGAGCAAACGGTCTAAGCCAAGTGACGCGTCTGCTATTTCTGAGAAGACTAACGCTCCCATTTCTTCTGATATTCCGGCCGGTTCTCCTCCTCTAAAGGAATCTGATATTCAAACCATCATTAACAGGCCATAATATCAAGTTAAAGACGGCCCTCCAACGCTTCAGAGCCGATTTCCGAATTGGTGTCTAAGAGGAGTCCGTTTTGACTTAGATTTGGTTCCCATTGATAAGCAGGCAATGCTGAGAAATGTCGATGCTGTCAAGCTTGATATTGAAAGAATGTCTGGATGGCAGAAGCTGGTTGATGAACTTCAAAGGGTCAACCATATGAACCTTGAGGCGATGATGACCATGGAGAACGATAAATCAGAATGGGACAAATGGCGTAAGCAGCATGATGCGGAGATGACGAGCATTGCAGTCGACAATGCAAAGCTTGCATCTGAAGTCAAGCAACTTAAGGAAGATCTTGCCTCATCTTCTGCATCGCACACTCAAAAAGAAGAAGTCTTTCAGAAGCAAGTGCGAGATGCACATGCTGCACAAAGAGATGTCGAAATGAAGCTTGCCGCCGAACATCACATTACTGAGAAATATCGCATAGAAAACACCGAACTGCGGGAAAAGGTCACCTCCCAGAACGTAGAGATTGAGTTACTAAAGTCTCGACTCGCTAAAGCTGAGACAGAGCATGATGCGGCTATTGCTGGTCGGGTTGCTGTCATTGCCGAAAAGGAAGCGGCTGAGCAATCACATGAGGCGACGAAAGCAAACATCAGCTCTACCTTATTCGACTTTTATTTACACAGTGTTCTGGGTCGTGGGAGTCTCGCTTTTCTGGGTCCTGATTATGAAATTACATTAGCTGAAGTGTGGGAAGTTGCAATTGACATGCTTGGCGGGGCCGGCTATGATGAGTCGGAACTTGAGGAGCGCTATCTTGATGATGAGGCTCGTGCCGCTCTTGTTAAAGGGAAGGAGCAGCTTGCTAAAGTACGGGCTGAATCAACGAGAGAAGAGTTTTCAAAGGAGAAAGCTCCTTTAACTGCCCCTGTTCACACTTCCACTTCGGCCGATGTAAACATTATGGATTCCAGCTCTCATCTTTCACATCCAGTTGTGACCACTCCTACAGAAGAAGAGGCAATGAAGGACTTTCAGGATCGGGAATTTGAGATTGATCTCGCCAAACCGACTTCTCCAGGTAACTTTGACGAGATGAATTCAGTGAATTGCTTATTCGACTTAACCGAGTTCGACGAACTTCTTACTTATTACTTAAGCTTTGATGATCCACTGTCTTCTTTTTTCTCAGAGAATGCTGATTTTGATTTCTTTAATTATGCAGCGGACGTGCCGGAAACTGCACCAATTTCTCCTTCTTCAGCTGCCGTTCCTCCTCCTTCTCAAGTTACTCCTCTTCCAGCTTCTCAACCAGGTTCACAGGAAGAACAGATAGCAGCCCTTCAAGGCTTGGACGAACCACCTGCTTCCGAGGAGCAGAAAGCAGAAGATCTGGAAGATAGTGAGAAGACCCCGGAGCAGTCTTTTAACTACGACACAAAGCTTTCTACATTTCTTACTCCGGGGAGTGAGTCTTCTTCCAAGAAGAAGGGGAAACGTGTGGTTTCGAAGAAAGGAAAGAAAAGTTCTTCTGCTGCTAGAGATGAAGCAGAAGTCGATCCGGCTGAGTCTCTTTCTCCTTCTTCTCCAATACGTCCTCCGAAACTAATTACCAGGCCGGGTAAAGGCTCCAAGGGTGGGAAGAAGGAGAAATGAGTTTGATTTTGACTTTTCTGCTTTTTGCATGTATTGACCGGAGATTGTGCGGATACCGGTCTCCGCTCCTTTTTGTAATCTGCACAATGTAAAAAGTTTCCATAGTATTGAATAAAATAGCTATTTTACTTGTACAAATTCTTGTGTATGTGAGAATGCATCTGTTTCTCTTTTTTGGTGTAGAATAAACGATTCCTTTTACTTGTACAAACTTTTTGTCTGTGTTTGGGAATACATTTATTCCACATCTATTTTTTGTGATATTGCAATGAACTTGTGGCATGTTGCTTTTATTAATACAATTAAATTATATAGTGTTGCCCCCATACTGCAAGTGCATTGCAACATTTCTAGCTTCTTCAAGACTGATATTCTTACTTCAGAGAATAACTACTTCACTTTTAAGGGAAGAATCATTCTGCTTTTAATAGAGTATATCTCGTCTTCAGAGAAGTTTTTACTTTCTCTTTCTTCCTGAAGAACACTTCGACTTTTGGGAATGATCACTTTTATTTGTTTAAAAGTGAATTTTCCTGCACAGTGAAATGAGCTTCTGAAGAAGGTTTTGATTTTGTGCCCCAGTAAAGGGTTTATTTTTGGTACTTCAAGCAAGGTGAAGTACGCCTCTGAAGAGGTCTTTTGGTCTCTGAAGAGAAGAAATTTTAGTCTCCGAAGAGAAGCAATTTTGGTCTTCGAAGAGAAGCAATTTTGGTCTCCGAAGAGAAGCAATTTTGGTCTCCGAAGAGAAGCGATTTTGGTCTCCGAAGAGAAGCGATTTTGGTCTCCGAAGAGAAGCGATTTTGGTCTCCGAAGAGAAGCGATTTTGGTCTCCGAAGAGAAGCGATTTTGGTCTCCGAAGAGAAGCGATTTTGGTCTCCGAAGAGAAGCAATTTTGGTCTCCGAAGAGAAGCAATTTTGGTCTCCGAAGAGAAGCAATTTTGGTCTCCGAAGAGAAGCAATTTTGGCATTTCAGCTCTGGTGAAGTGGGTCTCCGAAGAGAAACATTTTGCACTTCTACACAGGTGAAATGTGCCTCCGAAAAGGGCTTTTTAGCATTTCATCACTGGTGAAGTGGGTCTCCGAAGAGAAGCATTTTGCACTTCTACGCGGGTGAAATGTGCCTCCGAAAAGGGCTTTTTAGCATTTCATCACTGGTGAAGTGGGTCTCCGAAGAGAAGCATTTTGCACTTCTACGCGGGTGAAATGTGCTTCCGAAAAGGGCTTTTTAGCATTTCATCACTGGTGAAGTGGGTCTCCGAAGAGAAGCATTTTGCACTTCTACACGGGTGAAATGTGCCTCCGAAGAGGGCTTTTGCCTCCGAAGAGGTCTTGAAATTGCCTGGAAGTTACTTTCTCATGGTTGAGTGGATCCACGGGGCGGACGCAAGTTGCTTGATTGGATGTTCGTTTGCACAAACGATCGCAATCAATTAACAAGGGCCCTGTTCCTTCAGCTTGGGAAGGTGCCCCTCCGGTGGTTCCACCAATCTTGTTATTGAGAGAAGCACTTTCATTTATTGGCGTGCCTCGTTAGAGGGCTTTGTTGACCTTTGGGAAGGAGCATCGGTTGGTTGGTGTGCCAGGAAGGTTGCTTCTCAGGGGCGAGTAGATCCACGGGACGGACGCAAGCTGCCTGATTGGATGCATCACGATCAGTTAGCAAGGGCCCTGTTCCTTCTGCTTGGGAAGGTGTCCCTTCGGTGGTTCTACCGGCCCTTTTATTGAGGAGCAAAATTCCTTTTGGTTGCTTCCGTGCTTGCTTGGCCATGTTCTCCCATCATCTGCCCATTAGCGATCTTTTATTATCATTTCCAAGCGTATCTTCGTTCCTTTTGTAAGTAAATTGCCTTATCCGAAGAAGTGGACTTCACTATTGAATAACTTCATGGGACAAACGCGAGTTACCTAGCTGGATGTCTGTTCATATTGACAATCACAACTGGTTAACGAAGGCTTGCCCCAGTGAAGTTGCCAACTTTTTATGTGAGGTTCTTCTTGTATAGGATTTGAATATGGAATTTTTTGTTGCTTGGTATTTGCTTTAATAAATGATTTGTAAGGCTCGCTTAGCTTTGCGATGGATGAGCTTTGCTTTAATGACCTGCAATATTAGATCGACATTTTAGCAATACATTTAGAGTATTTACACATCGAAATATAACAAGCATTTTATAATAGAAAACACAGAATGCATAGTTTTTCATTATTCAGTCACGCTGATTTCTCAGCGGTTTACAATGCAGAAGTTACACATCCATCATCATTTTTTACAAATTTAAGCAACGCTGTTAAGCAAAAAATGGATGCTAGTGATTGTTGTTTCAGAATCTTCGGACTGATTTTCCATTTGCACTAGATTTGCAGCTTCGGATTTATATGCCAGAGAAAGTGAAAGATGCCCCAGTTGCAGTTTTGTGGATAATTAGCAGTCGTCCCAACTTCTGCCTGCTGGGTGTGGACCTCCTGTGACAACATTAATGACAAGCTTTTCTAAATCTTGCACTGCAGTGTTGTTGAGAGAATCGGATTAATGGGTAGGACGTTGTTGATCCCGAGTGGATGAGGTTGGAGCGACTCCGCTTCTCTTAACGTATTGTTGGAGTTTACCCTGCTCCAGCAATTCTTCAATCACATTCTTTAATTGGTGACATTGGTCAGTGTCATGGCCAGGTTGATTGTGAAATTGGCAGAATTTTCCATTACGCTTTGCACCTCTCGTCATCTCAGGTGGCTTAGGATACCTGACAACGTCCTTTGTTGCAAAAAAGATATTTCTTGGTGTATCAGTTAAAGGAGTATAATCCGAAGGATTAAAGCGGCGAGGTTTCTTTTCATTTCCCTGGCTCTTTCCTCCTTCATTCTCCCTTTTCTGACTTTTAGATTCTCTTTTATTAGATGGGGCAGCAACCACTTTCGATGTCGTAGAAAGGCTTTCAAGGCGAATGAACTCGTCGGCCTTTTTATAAAATTTATCAAGTGAGTTCGGTTCCTTCATCTTTAGCCATATTCCAAATTTACTCGATTTATCAATGGCTCGCATCAAATAAGTCAGGATCATGCGTGGTTCCGCATTTTCTACTTCGGCTAAAGCTATATTGAAACGGCTCAAGAAAGATTTGATTGATTCTCCGGGCGCTTGTTCAAGGTTAGACAGTGACATTATATCCTTAGCTTTTGAAGCATACAATCTGAACTGTGTCTTTAAACTTTTGCGTTAAGTCGGAGAACTTATCTACAGACCGAACTGGAAGCTTTGTGAACCAAAGTAAAGCCACACCTTCCAGGTATACTGGAAAGTATCGACACTTGATCTCGTCTGATGCTCTTGCACCGGTCATATGCCAATCGTATTTGTATAGGAAATGATTAGGGTCACTGGTTCCCCTATAGGCTTGGATAGTAGGAGGTGCAAATTTCCTTGGAAACTCCGCTCTCAGGATCCTTTCAGTAAACGGAGTTCTGCTTGGCGCGAATCCCCAGTCAGCCTCATCCTCTTCCCTTTGCATGCTCTCTTTCATGATGCGGCCAACCATTTCGGACAGGTACTCTTTATTGTTCAAAGACACCTCCAGGCAAGCATCAGTTCTTCCCTCGGAAGTTTGCCCGGGCATATGTTCATGACAAGTTGGTTGCGGCATAGAACCATCAGCTTGGAACGGTGGCATTTCAGGAAGGGTGGTTTGATGGTTTTCTGGTTGACGATTTGCCCCGAGCAGGGCAGTTATTCTATCCATCATCAAAGCGTTTTGAGTTTCAATTTGTTGGTATAATCCAGAAACTGCGTCGTCCAATTCAGCCCTGGTGACTCCAAAGGTAGGAGTCGCTTGGTCTGTTGTTGGGGAAGCGGAAGTCCCTTCGTGAGCATTTCTGGATCGGATAGGTCTACCTTTTCTTCCAGGAGCCATTATTTCGGATCAACTTCTGGTTTTTAAGAGGGGTTCTTTTTATGAATCTTTGCGAAGCAACGGTGGATGATCGCCTGAGTTGGGTTCTCAGTGAAAGCACCAAAATGTTAACGCTAAAAATTGAACGCTAACACCCGGTGTGTGTAATAGAATTGTGAAAGCACCACCCGTTGGTACGGGAACAGAATATAAGCTGAAAATAGCAGAAAAGCAGTAAATGAACAATAGATTTATAGTGGTTCGGCCCGTAATTGAGCCTACGTCCACTTTATAGTCTTTTATTGCTGATTCGGTTACAATTTGATACAATATCCTTCAAATACAAAACAATTTTATCACGAAAGCACTCTTGACTACTAGCTCAATCTTCGACGATGAAACTCGATGAATCCGCATTGGATGTAAGGAATTCCTCTCGAAGCTTGTTGTAGTGTCTCGAATGCTTGAAGATCTTTGATTGTTGAATGAGTGGAGAGTTCGACAGAGTAACGGCGCTTGAAGAAATGAATAGCCAAAAGTCCCTCTCATGTTGGAAGTGATGGGGTATTTATAGGAGCAGCTCTGAATTCTGGGCAGAGAAATTGCTAAGTCTTAGGTCGCGTACGACCTTAGTTAGGTCGTAGGTCGCGAGCGACCTAAGCTAGGTCGCAGTCCCCTTGCGACTTAAGAAATTAGCTGGTGAAGTTGCACTTGGCTTCATTTGAACAAGTGGTAGGTCGCAGACGAGTTAAGGAATAGCTGTAGGAGCTTTAGGTCGTTGAAGTCTTAGCTCGCTTGATTCTTAGGTTGTAAGTCGTAGCTTGTTAAGTCGGCAACTCTTCTAAGTCGTAGTCTTTAGGTCGCAACATTGCTAGGTCGCAATGTTCCCTGTAGCTTTAGGTCGCAACACTGCTAGGTCGCAAGCGACTTATAGGTAAGCAGCATAGGGAATCAGGTTGGTTCATACAGACTGGGCAACGGAGTTAGGTCGTGAGCGACCTAAAGTAGGTCGTAAGCTTCCTTCAACAGTTAGGTCGCGACATTCTTTAGGTCGCTATGTTCTTAGGTCGCAGACTTCGGTTAGGTCGCAGAATCTCTTCAGTAGTTAGGTCGCAAGCTTCCTTCAATAGTTAGGTCGCAACATTCTTTAGGTCGCTATGTTCTTAGGTCGCAGACTTCGGTTAGGTCGCAGAATCTTTAGGTCGCAACATTGCTAGGTCGCTGCTTCATTGACTCGTTCAATATTTTAGGTCGCTTCTTAATAGGAGTTAACAATATTCGAACCATTTGTTATTGTAAATAAATTTTGATAATGATTCACTATTATTATTCATTAATTTAAACGGAGTTAAATAAAAATTAGTAAATCCAATTAATTAACACTCAATTTCGCAATTCAACTATTTTAATCCATCCCTATTTTGAATTCAACTTATTAAATTCAAAAAATCCAGTTATTTAAATATTTAAAATTAATTAACATTTAAAATCAAATAAACAGAATTTTGGGTGGTTACAGAACAAGAACTATCGGATTAATAAAATAAAAATCCAGATCGTTCAAAGTAATCAAACCCTAGTCGCCACCATAAAGTAGCGGTCAACCGCCGCCCTCCACCGGTGGACTGCAATGGGCCAACCAATCATCGTCGAGGGGTCAACCGCTCCACCCTCTCTCGACCGTATACTTTTGTTTCGCTTAATTTTATTAATTGTCGTATTAAATTTATTAATTATCGTATTAAATTTATTAATTACTCAATTAATTCTTATGTTAACCCATGTTAACTCAATGTTTAATCAAACGTTAATCTCAGCCAACATTTTGAGATGCAAAATTCAAACTCTTAATTTCAAATTCAAATGTTTAAATTTTAAATTTGAAAACATCAAATGCCCATAACTTTTCATTTTAACTCCGATCTCAATATACTATATATGAAAATTGAATAGAAAATCTCCACGGACGCAATGGTGCAACTTCCATGACCAAATTCCAACATTTACAAAATTTTCATTTTAAACTTTATTTTAATTACTTAATTTCTTACTAAATTTTATTATGTATTACACTTTGTATGCTTGCTTCTTCTAGATCTGATTAGTTGTATTCTTATTCTTTAATATTGTAACGTCCGATGATTTTCGACTTTCGAAAATCGACATCGATACTCACTTTATCGAATGCTGCCTAGTTGAAGGCCGGAAATCCCAAACGTTAGGGTTTTAAGAAAGAAGAGGTAGAAGAAAAGATAGAAGAAAAAGAAAAGAAAGAGGAAAAGAGAAGAAAGAAGAAAGAAGAACAACAAAAACACAAAAACAGAAACAATATCAGAATCTCACATTCGCAGCAGAACAACATATAATAGATAAATGAATAATCTTTAAATCCAAGAACTATATCATTTTATACATTACATCTTCATCAGAGTTTACAACAACAATACAACAATGGACAGTTATATAAACTTGTCCTCATATAGAATACACAACGGAATAAATAATATCATATACAAGTGGTACGTCTCGCCATCCAGCTCGCCACTAAGCTCCACAGCATCCCGAATCCAGAATGACCTGATAACCTGACTCTAGACTGCCCATGTGGAAATTGGTGGGAACCCAGAGTTTAGGAAGGAAACAATAAACTCCAGGTCAGTCATGTTGACTGGTGTGAGAACTTAAAACAGTTTATCTTTAAAACAAATAGCAGAGAATTTTAGAGTAAATTTCGCAATGCTTTTGGAAAATGAGACTACCATAAGGCCTCCCGCACACACACACAATGCAAACGCAGAATCGGAGGAGATTTCTCCTTATGATAGTCAAAGATGCTTGATACGCAAAATCAAATCATTTTTGATATTATTATTAGCGCATAGTGTAGAAAACATTTCGAAAGTATAATATAAATCTTAGCCAGCATATGCATTCCGCACTTATACCTACTATAGCTACCATCCAAACAGTGGTGACCACCATAAGTGAATGATAGGTTCTACAACTAAAACCGTACAGGGTTTTGTATTGGGGTTTGGATTTCCAACAAATGGTCAGGCTAAGAAACTTCCCAAGCCACGAAGGAACGCCTCTGGAAAGACATCCCGAGAACCAGACCGGTTCTCTGCCAACACAAGGCCGGGTTACCTCTGCAAAAATAGGTAACTACTGACACGCGTATGCCATCCCCCGATCGTAACCGATCTTCCCGAGGATCCTCGATTTCCAACAACCACAAAGTAATAAACTCGCAGCATCAACATAGGTTAAATATCTGGGCTCCATACCATGATACCACCTCTATCCAGAAGGAATGACATACACTAAGGGGCGCTACTCCCTAGAACCTTGCTGCATCCTTCCTGTTTTGACCATTTCCGGGGTGTGAGGTCCGACGAAGTCTCGTCCACAAAGCTACGCTTTGTTCACAAAGCCATGCCTTGGGTCAACAAATGATCAACCTATGATCACAAAGATAAATGATCAAACAAATGATCATATCACAAATGATCAAACATTGATCATTTCACAGCAACACTCAGCATGCCACGTTACCAAATTGGGAGTATATCGCTGATAAATTTCAACTACATAACCTCTGAGCTCGTACGTGTCAGAGAAGGGTGTTAAGCTAAGAGAATAAATTCTCCGCCACCAACAGATATGTATTTGAAAGAAATCAGCTTTATATCTCAATTTGTAACGTCAGACACACAATCCATACAAGTCTGTTCCGGGATCGAACAGAACCGAAGGCACTTCTCACGAAGCCCTTGCAATTCCGGAAAATTTTCAATCACGTCCGGACTTCCCGTCAGTAAGGGTGATAAAACCTCTAAATCGGAGATCAGCCGATGTAGAGTAACTCGACGGTAATCCTTCCGTTTTCAAAAATATCCGGTCTTCAACACCGGTCATCAAATGCAATTCATTTCGATGTATCACATATTCGGAATGGGTTATACGACCCCATGGTCCTTTCCCGGCTAACCCGAATAGTGAGCGCTTATTCAAAAATAAGTGTGGCATTCAAATTCATCCAATTCACAACAAATACCCATTCAAGGTAATTATTGATAGTCGGTTATTTAACTCTCAATAGAGATGCGCAACATCATCAGATTCCAAATAATTTTCCAAATTATTTAATTTCCAAAAATATCTTTACAAGATATAAAATTTTCCACACTTAACCATTTGAAACAAATTTCAAATATTCACTTTTCAATTTATCTTTGAAGATAAAATCTCAAAAACAGTTCATTTCATATTTGAAAAGCATTTCCATACTTATTTAATAATAAGTAATTCACAAATCATTTATTTTCAACACTTGGAAAATATTCAATATACTTAAATCAAAATTAAGTATATATTTCATTCTTTAAGGAAATCATCCTTTTTCACAAATTTTATTTGAGTCAAAACGAATGTTACATAAAACATCGTTACGACGACTCAAAATCACTAGTATAGGGATTCGAAATTTAGATAGATATATAAATCCCAATACTATACAAAATATTTCCTTTCGGAAACCATTTACTATAACAACAGTGTTATAGTCCACCATTTCCTTATTTCTCGAAACGTCTATTTCAACAATAAATGTTGAAATCTATGTATTCGATACTTAATATGTTTTAAAACATCTTTTAAAACAACTACTTCATTTAACAATATTCCTTTTCCCAAAATATATTGATTTTATTCAATAATATATATTCACTGTCCAAAATCGTGAATAAAATCACTATCCCAATTTTAATAATTTCTACACAATTTATTTCAATAATAATTCGCTATCCAAAATCGCGAATATACTTCCTTTAATAATTTTCTAAATTCAATTTATCAAATTCCATTGATTTCGAATTTATAAACAATGTCTATAAATTCTTTCCCTATTTATAAACTTCGATTTATAAAAAATCCCCGAATTAACAAATTTAATTCATAACTCGATTTCATATCAAAATCTAATTTATAAGTCAATTACTTATAAAGTTTTATTTTACAAAATCTATTTATTTTATAACTTCACAATTCATAAATTTATAAATTTCAATCCACTTATAAAATCCATTTTTCTATTTTATTTATAACACTTATAAAAGCTTGTTTTATAATTTCAGTGTTTTTAATTTGTAAATATCAATTTTATAAATCTTTTTAATATAAACCATTTATAATACTTCAAAAATTCCAATTTAACCTATTTCATAATTTTATCAATTATTTATTTCAAAAATAACACTTTGGTCATATTTCACAAAAATCACAATTTTTAATATATTAAAATTTATAATGTTTATTTATTTAAAATAAATCAATTCAAAAATTCAATAAAACGTATATTTTCATAAATCACTTTAAAATTATTTTAAAATCCAAAAATCGTTATTTTTAACTTCAAAAATGGATCCGATGATGCAACAGCACCAACAATCAATCACAGAAATCAAACATCATATATCGATATGAAAATCAACAAATATCAAAATATCTGTAAACAATCAATACTGTTGAGGAATCCAGTTGGATCTCTCCAACCTGTCCCCCTGCATCCAAAGATGTTAGCACAATACCAATTCCGCTTCAGTACGGAATATCGCGGTATATGGGTTTAATAAATATTATCCGCTATTATGCAGCGCAATAGGGTCTCATCCGCTATACAATGCGGGAAAATCAACAACTCCAATATATACATATGCCAATATGTATATATTGCTATATACATATATAATACCAATTCCACTCCAAGGTGAAATATTCGCGGTATATGTTCTTAATAATTAACCTCCTCTTAATAACGGCGTATAATGTCTATTTCAATCAACAACAGATAATAATATATCATCCAGGCATACAATCAATAATTTTAAATCTAACTATTTAAAATATAAATCGAATACATTCGATTGAGTGAGAAATTCTCACCTTGAATTTACCGAACGTTTAAATTTCAAATTAAATCGAACCGTTCGATTTAAATCAAAAATTCTCGCTTGCTCGGAAAAATCCTAGCATATCATCACTGCGTAATACTCGTCGCTACGATTCCAGTGCTTCTGGTTTCGTCGAAATCTGATATCGTATGACCAAGTTACAATAGCTTAAAGTTTATACAAATCAATATAATTCAATTTACATTTTTCTTTTAAATTTTTAAACCTACTGGAGATCTGGGCCGTTGCTTTCTTTTGATGAGATCATGGCCGTTGCCATCTTCTTCTCCAATACCAGGTAACGCACGCACATAACAACCCAATCACGCCGCCCCCTAGGGTTTGAAACCACGGCCACCACAATGCTCGAATCGCCATCACTCCACCACTAAAACGCCCCTCTACGTTGCCCCTACCTTCGCCGTGAGTATCTTTGAGCTCGGCCCTAGGTGGCATTCGAAAAACGTAAGCAAACTTCGGCACTTCAAGCTCGAATTCCCATTGATCCAAAGCTCTAAAAACGATCTTGACCGTTGAGATGGTGGATCTCATTGTGCTATATCTTTTTGTAGTTGAAAACTTCTCTAGAAAGTGAACGGATTGGAAGAAATCAAAGGGAGAAGAAGATTGCTTTCTGGCCATTCATTTGTTAACTGGCGGCCGGCCATTGAAATTAGGGTTTAAGTTTCTTTTTTTTATTTTTATTTTGAGAATAAAGGCTATTTATAGAAAATAAAATGAACACTATTCATCCCGGTTTTCCGAACTCCGATTTACGCGCAGTGACTGGCGTTTCTGGGCTTTACCCCGCGTTCCGAACGCAATGGAACAGGTTTTAGAAGCTAATTCGATCGTATGTGTGAGATATGACAATAAACGATCAATTTAAATTAAACCGATTTAAATCGATTTCGAGGCGTTTTGGCTTGCCCCGGACAAACGGTAAATCCAATTGACACGAAATTTGAAACCATACAATAATATCACATTACGGATCCGATGAAACTAGTTTCGTCGAAATCCGAGACTTTTTGAAAATTGACTATTTTTAGTCGTTAAATTAATATTAAAACAATTTCGATGCGTTTCAAGCTACCACGGTCAAACGACAACTCCGATTGCTACGAAAATTGAAATCCGATAATAACAAACTATTATGGATCCAATGGAACTAGTTTCGTCCAATTCTAAGACTGTTCGAAAATTGGCTAACATTCAGTCGATAATTAAATATTAAAATATTCAATTTTTACAATTTAACTTTAAATTCAATTTTAAAAGTTCTAAAACATCACTATAACTTCAATATGATTTAATATAACTTTATAAATCATTTTTAATCACATTAAATCCAGATTTCAATTATTTCTGGAATTTAAATATTAAATTATCAATTTAATTACCCAATAAAATCCAGATATTCGAATTTTAAATTATTCGACTTATTAATTTCACTTATTAATATTTAAAATCAATTAAATATTCAAATTTTAATTAATAGAAATTCTGGGTCGTTACAAACTTCCCCCCTTAAAAGAATTTCATCCTCGAAATTACCAAGTAAGGAAGAGATACAAAATTCGTTTATTTTCCATAACAAATCGTTCAAATTAGATTTACAAATCTTTGTGTTTAACTTTCCCAAAATCCATAGTTAAACTTCTTACAATAACTTTTCTAAGTTTTCCAAATCATACTTAGTTTTCAAAATTTTTAAATTTCTCAAAAATATTCTAACGCCTTAAATTTTTGGAAAAATTCGCCATAGCATCCTTTGCGCGGCTCGATCCGAAAAAAAAATGATAGTATATATATCACAAATATACATCTCATCAAGTGATGAGGCATCCCGTAGGGAAAAAGTGTAAAAGTACGATATTTAATCCGAGATATGTACCTTATTTATTTATTTAGCAAGCGTATACGACTAATATAGCGCGAAAGCGAGCTGCAAATGCAAAGCAAACGCCATCCACACCTACTAAACACTCAATAACAACATGAGAACATGTAGATATGAAAATAATATCAATATACGTCATATAGCAACATAACTACATATGTCAATATAGCAAATGCAACAAAACAACAAATGCAACCATCTACAATCATCCAACAATTTCAATATTCATTCATATTCTCATTAATATTCATTGAATTGGTTTCCAATTTAATCACATTTGATTGTTAACATTGGATTTGACTAATATTCATTCGTTCAAATTCAATTAGTTTACATTCACATTAGTTCACATTCAATTTGAATTCAATTACTTTAGCTTCAAATTTTATCAATTCAACTTCATTAACACTTAATGAATTTATATACAATCAATTAACAATCATATAATAACCAAATATATATTCAATACAACCAAATTATTTAATTTACATTTCTTTACATTCAATTTGGTTCAACACTTTTAATTCCAATTGGTTGATATTAAATTGACTTACATTCAATTATTCAACTTTCAATAACATTAGCTTCTAATGAATTAACACTTATATTCATTGTTTCATATCAATTTATTTACATTCAATTGATTAACATTCCATCCATTCACATTAGATTGATTAATATTCAATCCATTTATTCAATTCAATTGCTAATTCATTTAACTATATAAAGTTGAATTTCTTTTCTTTATATAACTCAAATTCACATTCATTTAATAAATTCACTTTATTATTTTACTTTGACATAAAAATCAATTTTATTCAACATCACTTAAGTTATATTCCAATTTCAAATAGCATTTGTTTCACTTATATTCATTTTCAATTTAATTAATTAACTTCCTAATCATATTATAAGTATAGAAATCATTTCACTTATATTTATCAACTTCAACTTAGATTTTTAAATCAAATATGTTTATCACAACAAAACTTTAATTTCCAATTTACTATAGGTAGCAAATCAATCACACAGAAACTTGAAAATGATACTCGTAACAACCGGGATTTTTGTAAATTTTAATTATCGACAAAATGACAATTTAATCTAGTTGACAATTGATATTGAGTTTTAAATCGTATTTAAAATTCTTTAATAAATTGTTGTTTACTATAGAAATTATTTTTGGAAATTAGAGAAGATATTGGGCTTCACATTTTTTGTCTTGGCCTTCTCTATGGTAGCCGTGAATATTACTAAGGCATTAGAACCCGATTTCCCTTTTTTTTGGTTTTGTTCATTTTCAAACCCTAAAATATCGTTCGAAGGAAACGATAATGGCGGCTTCAAAAGAAACCTCGCGTTTGTTCGTTCGAAGAAAAAGAGATTAGGACTTCTGCTCTTCTTTGATTTCACGTATGAATTAGACCTTCAGCTTCTTCAACAATTGCTCGATTAAATTAGGGCTTTGCCCTTGGCGAACTTGAGTAGATTTGGAATTAGGGTTTCTTCTCTGCTGAGATTTGGGACTTCGTTCCCCTTTGTGCTCGGCTTGGCTTTGCGTGCTCCTTAGGGTTTCTAAAACGCCTTGATTTCAGGAACGATTTCTCGTTGGTCTCGGCTGCTTCTTTTGCGTCGAAGTAAAGGTGAGTAATTTTAAATTGCTCACATCAATTCATCTTAATTCCTATGCTTCAGATTGTTCGATTTTTGGTTGATGTTGATGTTTTATCCCACTCTGTTAATTTTGTATGCTGTGTTGGCCTCGGCTTCACGGTTTCGACTCGTTTGTTGTTCACGGTTTTGACTGGAATGTTTTGATGATCTCTGATTTTGTTATCGCAACTCTGACTTAACTGTGAAATTTTGGGTTGACGATATTAATGTCGTTCGTAACCACCACTATCTCGTTTTCAGCTGACTTTGTTTTACTTGAATTGATTAGTTGTGGCCTCCATGTACTTCGGCCTCTGGTCATTCGACTTTAGCTGTTGTTGCATTCATTCCTGCTGTCACCTTTGTTCATCATTGTAGTAGCATGCACTGTTTTCTATTGTTGTCTGAACACTTGCATTATGGCGGTGCTTCATCCTGCACACCGCTACTTGTCTGTAGCCTTTGTTGAGTATTATTGCGTTTGAAACTGTACTTTGTTTGATTTTGTCCCTGTGACTTCGGCCTTGTTCATGTCGATGCTTACACTGTGGCATACGTATGTTCAACTGTTCATTTGTCTACACTTGTCCAGTGTAGTTTCATTGAGATTTCATTTGGTGACTTTGTACATTTGAATTGTGTCACTGCATATTATTTATACATGCTACTTCATTTTGTTGCAGCTGAATTTAAATCAATTGTGATGTTTAAATACACTTGGAAGATTGTTAGTTTCCACTGCAACTGTTGTTTGCGTAATCAATATGCAAATATACTTTGCTGTGATCGCTGATTTGTTTGTTGTGAATTGATTTAAATTTTGTTTGGAGTCGGTTCCATTCTGTGTTCCTTTGACTCCGGCATTTGAATATACTTACTTGTTCATTTGAATAGTTGCCTCGGCGTACATTTCTGTTGTCACTGTGTTTTGGACTTTGAGCATTTCTGAGTTTGTTCCTTTGGGTTGTTGCATTCGTTGGGTACAAATTGCCCTTGTACACTGTTTGGTTTGATACCCAGGTTGTCACCTCTGACCAGTTACATCTTTACTTGTTGTAGTTTGATCTTTGGTGCACTGGGTCATGCGAGCCTCTGTGCTTTGTATTTGAGTTCAGTTGCCTTTATTTCCAAATGTTGATATACGTGAAGGCATTTTTAAACTTCCTGGCCTCTATTTGCTAACCTGTCTCGTGTAGTTATGTTCTGGTTTTACTCGCATTATGCGTTTCTTGGTTGCATGCATGTTGAGTTCGGATAATTTGGCACTCCAAGTCGAGTGTTATTCATGCATCCTGATGAGCATTTGTACCTGAATGAATTGCCTAGTTTGTTGTTTTAAGTTACTACTTACGTATATATATACCTATGTATGCATCGAGGCAGTGCTTGTATTTTGCAGTTTTTCCCCTGTTGGGAATTGTTTTTGAATTCACTTGAGTTGAATCCGGTATTTCGGGTTTGACCCTGCGAGTTTATTTATATTGACTTCTACAGTTTTGAGTTCTGTTAGTTTTCACCGTCGTGATAATTTCACGTACTGTGTGGCGAGGCAGTGCACGCGAGCGTGTACTGCAGCCACACAGAAATTTGATGTGTTTGATCATTTTGAGATTTCTTATTTGTTGATTTACACAGCTTAGTGTTATATCGCCATTATCTGATTCTTTTATCGAGGAGTCGGGTATACGAGATTTCTGTGACTGTCGTCTATTTGACTATCTGTTTATTATTGCTACCATGCACTAATAACTGAGTTTGAATTAGACTGACCCATGTATTATTTTCTTTTGAATTTAATACTCGGGTCAGACCCGAGTTATTTCAGGTTGTAGATTTTCTTCTTTGAGTAGCTGTTCGGGATTTGAAGACTTTTCGCATCTTCTGAAGTTGTCATTGTCCTTGTGTAGTAGTCGTGTCATTGTATAGAACGATATGTATTCATGTATATTAGTCGATAATGTACGTGTATATATAACTTCTAGAGTCGACAGTTGTAGTTGTATCGTATGTATTGTGTCAACTATGTATTAACTGAAATCAGTTATATATATATGAGACTTTTGTTTTATCTGTGTTTCGCAATTATATTATCTGTGTTATTGTTATATCTAATGTCCTAAACTATTATGAACTATCGTAGTTTGTTTTATACTGATAATTGGATATGTCGATGGGAGTAAATAAATAATAGATGAAAAATAAAAAGTATATACCACTCCTATCGAGATAACCAATATTAGTGTAAGGCCAATTACGGATGGTCGCTCCTATCCAGCCTTATTCTTCGTAATAATAGACAGTATTTCTTTTAATACTCTTTGTTATTATGAGCATAGAGGTGGGGCGTTACAGTTGGTATCAGAGCTTGGGGTTTATGGACATAATATAAAACATAACTTAGATGGAACATATGTTACAACTATTGGACGATGTTTTAATTGTGATTTGAGTACTGTCTATCAAAGTGCGCAGCGAAAACAGTGAAACTGTCTTCACTGAGTACAACTGATAATCTATTTGATTTAGAAATTGAAATAAATTTCATTGGTTGTTTACATAGCAGTAATTATTTTGTTTCTTTGAACATTTCGAATCCGAATTGAGGATTCGAAGAAATTGCAGATATGTGATTTTTGTTGAAATTTCCGCTGGCTTTCTTTTGTACTAATCATCTGTTGATTAGATTTTTGCTGTTTTAAATTATCTTCATTGAAGATACATTCGAATGATTTCTTTGTTCATTTTGTAGTACGTGCAAAAATTTGAATTGCACGTTATTGCATTTATTTTACGTTGAACCGATGCATGGTTATGAAACGTATTTTGTTGCCGTTATTTTTACAACGGAATTTTACACCAATGCTATATTTTGAAGTACGGTGTTTTGTGGCATTTTGATGAATGAGAATTCACTGACATTACGTTTTGATGTAGATTGTTTTGATGTGATTTTGACGTTTTAAAACTACTGTCGCTTTGGCTTCCGTAACCGTCAAATTTTAAAAGTGGATTTTCAAGCAGTTATTCCGCAATGCTGTTTTGTGACCGTTTTTACCGTATTTTGAGAAGTACAATTTCCTTATCGAAATTGTTACTGATTTGCTGCTATAATCACGTGATTGAAAAATCGTTTTAAAATGAAAATTGTTTTATAAAATTTTAGCAGTTTGCGTTTTCAAAAGAATGAGAAAGCGACTTAAACGATTCAGCAAAATCGAGGATTATGACCCCTTTCTTTTACTGTTTCGCTTAACTCCGGACTTGTCCAGTTAAGGAGGTGAATTGTTATTTTTACAAAATAAATAAAATTGTTTTCAGAAACTTAACAGTTTACGCTTTCAAAAGAATGAGGAAGCGATTTAAACGTTTCAGCAAAATCGAGGACTATGACCCCTTTCTTTTACTGATTCGCTTAATTCCGGACTTGTCCGTTTGAGAATGTGAAATGTATTTTTACAAAATACACAATTTTGCACTTTCAAGGAAACGATGAAGAGAATCAAACGATTTAGTAAAACACGTGGTATGGGACATGTGCGTTTGCTATTTCGGTTAATTCCGGACTCGTTAATTGAAATATTTGATGATTTCGTGTGCTTTCGAGCCACTATGTTGGACCTTCGGGTCATTTGTTGGACCTTCGGGTCATTTGTTGGGCTTTCGGGCCACTCTGTGGACTTTCGGGTCAAATACCAGTACTAGACCTTCGGGTCACTCTGCGGACCTTCGGGTCAATCTGATCGGCGCCAAAATTATGTTGAGTACTTGGTAGGCTTCGGCCATATGTTGTTGCACGTGCGGCGAATTAAAAACTCGCCATCTGATGGGATCGATCCAAGCTTTTATGTTGATTTTCTAGTCTTCTTAATTGATTTCTAGATATTTGTTGCTTCCAATTATCTGCAGGTAATTGGATATTTGTTGATATGAGTTCTGATTATCGTTTTAGATAATCAGATATTTGTTGTTTCTAATTATCGCTTGTGATAATTAGATATTTGTTGATATGAGTTCTGATTATCGTTTTTGATAATCAGATATTTGTTGTTTCTAATTATCGCTTGTGATAATTAGATATTTGTTGATATGAGTTCTGATTATCGTTTTTGATAATCAGATATTTGTTGTTTCTAATTATCGCTTGTGGTAATTGGATATTTGTTGATATGAGTTCTGATTATCGTTTTTGATAATCAGATATTTGTTGTTTCTAATTATTGCTTGTGATAATTAGATATTTGTTGATATGAGTTCAGATTATCGTTTTTGATAATCAGGTATTTGTTGTTTCTAATTATCGCTTGTGATAATTAAATATTTGTTGATTTTAAATTTAATTATCGCTGTTAGATAATTAAATATTTGCTGATTCGAGATTTAATTATCGTCTTTGATAATTAAATATTTGCTAATTCGAGATTTAATTATCTTCTTTGATAATTAAATATTTGCTGATTTGAGATTTAATTATCGTCTTTGATAATTAAATATTTGTTGATTTTAAATTTAATTATCGTCTTTGATAATTAAATATTTGCTGATTTGAGATTTAATTATCGTCTTTGATAATTAAATATTTGTTGAATTTGAAATTTGATTATCGTTTTTGATAATTAAATATTTGTTGAATTTGAAATTTGATTTGAAATTTGATTATCGCTTTTGATAATCGAATATTTGTTGATTTGAGAAATTTGATTATCGTTTTGATAATCGAATATTTGTTAAATTTAAAATTTGATTATCGTTTTGATAATTGAATATTTGTTGATTTGAAATTTTAAATTACCGGTTGTGGTAATTAGATATGTGCTGATTTGTTTTCTGATTATCGTTTAAGATAATTAGAAAATCGATGTTTGCTGATTTTATTGATATGAGATTTTCTAGTCTCCAATTGATTCTAGGATATTCTGATTTTATTGAATCGCTGTTTCTATCTATTTCTGTTAATAGTCAGAGTTTACTGATTTTGAAATTTGTGTTTCCCAGTTAATTGTTGAATAACTAGATATTTGCAGTTTTGCGAATGGTGATTTGTGCTTTCTAATCATCTCTATTGATACTTAGCTTTTGTTGTTTTTCTAATTATCGTATCAATGATTAGACATTGTTGCTTTGTGATTCTCTGTATTTTAATTATCTTGTTGATAAATGAATATCGCTGATGATTGCATTTATTCAGTTTTGTTGTTTTCTGATTATCTATCTTGATAGTTAGATTTTGTTAAAAATTTGTGAATCTCTTGTATGCATTTGAAAGATTTCTTTGGTATTGGGTTCTCGATCTTTATTTTTCTAACGTAACCAGTTTATGTTAGAAGAATAATAATTGTTGACGACCTTAATTATGAAAATTGCGGGGACGCAATTTTTATAAGGAGGGGAGTCTGTAACAACCGGGATTTTTGTAAATTTTAATTATCGACAAAATGACAATTTAATCTAGTTGACAATTGATATTGAGTTTTAAATCGTATTTAAAATTCTTTAATAAATTGTTGTTTACTATAGAAATTATTTTTGGAAATTAGAGAAGATATTGGGCTTCACATTTTTTGTCTTGGCCTTCTCTATGATAGCCGTGAATATTACTAAGGCATTAGAACCCGATGTGACGACCCGGAATTTTTGAGTATTTGAAATTGGAATATTTAATTAATTTTAAATATTCAGAGGTTAATTATAAACTTAAATTTCAAATATCGCTGTTTATTGAGTAATTTAATAATTAAATTAAATTTATTTGAAGTTGGATAAAAAAGTAAATCTGGCATTCTAAGCTAATTAAAAATATTTTGAAAGCTCGTAAAATTCGTAATGATAATACTGAAGATAATAGAAGCTTCAGAATGTAATTTCAAACTGTTTTGTTCAGTTTTGAAATTATATTGTTTGAATCGATTTAATTCGAAATTGATCGTTTTCTTCAGTAACTCGCGTATACGATCAAATTAGCCTCTGAAACGCATTCCATCGTGTTTGGAATGCGGATAAAACCCTGTAAACGTCTGTTGGAATGTCTGGTTTGGGGTTCGGGATTTCGCGTTATGCAACGAGACGGTTTGAAGTGTTATAATATAATTTAAAATTTATAGTACAATAGTCAGAGATATTTTTCCAACGCATACTCGTGAAGCTTCACAACCGATATGTTATCTCGTTCTCGTCCCCTCTTTAGTTATTCATAGTAGATCGAACGAAGCAAAGCCAGAGAAAAAAAAAAGAAAATCAGTTCGATCTCTAAAATAAATGAAGGCCGATGTTCTTCCTATCCTCCCTTCCTCTCAAATTAAAACCAGATTCGTTTTTTTTTCATCTTCTTCATAAGGGCAGAACGAAAATCATAGCCTCCCTTCCCTTTTCCTCCATCTAATTTTAAACAGAACGAATTCAAATTCGTTTACAAATCAAATCAACGCCTTCATAATAATCATCGCTACACTCGGCAGTTCCATCAGCCATTGTCGACTCATCCTTGCCTCCTACGCGATATTTCTGCTACTGTTTCGAAGTCCTGCTACAGTCTCTTTACTGCCACTGCTAATTAATTTCGATCGACTAGGGTTTTGATTCGCGTGGGGTGACTCGAGGATAGTCGCGACCTAGCACGCGTGGTATCGGCGATTTGCAAGCTAGGGTTTCCATCTTCGAATTGAGGCAGTGGGGTAGGGCGAGGGGTTAGGGTTAGTTTTCCATGAGGATGAGCTCGCGAGTCGTTCGCGTACGAAGGCGTCGTAGGTCAGAAAGCGGTCGCGATTTTCGAGGAAGAAAGGATGGCCGTGTTCGAGACTTCATCGGTGTGAGGTAGCTAATTTTATTTAAATTTTTCAGTGAGATTTCAATTTCTGTTCTTAATCTGATAAGCTAATTTTATTTAAATTTCTCGAATAAGAAAAAGGAGATGAATTTACATATTCACGTTTATAATTTATGTAGATAAGGGAATTTTAAATATTGAAAAGTTTATACGAAATTTGATTTTGGGATCTATAAAAATATTTTTTTTAAGTATATATGTAGTTTCAAAATGAATGAAATAAAAAGACCTATACACATTTTTAAGTCTACTTGTGTAGTTTTAAAATAGGATATATTAGGAAAGTTAATTTACTTGATTAACTTATCCAATTATTTCAGATACCAAAAGTATTTAAAAAAAAAGAGAAATTAGTTAAAATAAAATAAAATATAATTTGCTAAGTTTTTAAAATAGTTTATTAAGGCAACTTATTGTTAAATTATCCTATTTAGTTATTATTGGAAGGCCAGTTTAAAAATTAAATTAATTAGTTAATTAAATATATCCAATGAGAATATTAATGAAATTGCACAAATTGTTATTCAAGGTCAAAAACTGAGAGAGAAACGAGCTGGGATGAAATTGAATATTTATGGATGGCAAAACCAAAGCAAAGGTGAGTTAATCTCACTCAGTTAAATTTAAATTTAAATGGTTAAATTTAAATAATTTATTGGATGGTTGATTTGATTTGATGTGATATATATAGTAGTATATAGCCATATATACATATTGGCATATGTATATATTGGAGTTGTTGATATTCCCGCATTATATAGCGGATGAGACCCTATGCGTCGCATTATAGCGGATGATATTTTATAAAACCCATATACCACGATATTCCACTTCGAAGTGGAATTGGTATTGTGCTAACATCTGTGGATGCAGGGAAACAGGTTGGAGGGATCCAACTGGATTCCTCAAAATATTTAATTTTGTTTAAATATTCTGTGATATGATTGTTGATATCCTGTGATGATTTATATTGGATAATCTGGTTGGATTGAATTTCCCAGTATAATGAGTTATAGAAAGTAATTGAATTGGATTTTTGGAAAGAAATAAAAGAGTAAAATTTAGTTAAGTAATTCTAGTGAATTCGAATAAATTAAATATGGAAAAGAAGAATTTTGAATAAACAGAGAAATATTGAATTTAAAGAAAACTTATGTGATATTATTTAAAGAAATAAATAATTTATTTTAATTCAATGTTTAGATGTAATTAAAAAGGAAGAAAGAATTCAGGAAATCTGAAATTTGTGTTTCGGTTTAAAGATTTTAAATCATAATGAGAAATAAAATCTGGAAGTTAATGAATTTGGAAATAAATGGATTAAGTAAAGAAATTTATTTCAAAGTAAAATAAATTGGGAAATCAATTATAAATTTGATTTAAATATTTTGGGATTTGAAATTTAAAGAGAAATGAGATTTTGGAGATATAAACTGGGTTTATAAAGTGATATGGAATATCAGTGGATATTTGAAATATAAATTCAAGGTGGGAATTTATAAAGGGATATGAATTGGTTTAAAAATAAATGTTGATTTATTTTTAAAGGATGTGAAGAGAAGTGTATTTCTTGGATTGCCAAGTACGTTTTTCAAAGCAATTTTAAATATAAGTTAAAAGTTCTAATTGTGTTTTTAAAAGCATGTTTTAGGAAATTGATTATTTCTAAAGGTTAATTTCCAAAGTAAGTATTTTCAAAAATCTTTATTTGTAGTAATTATATAAAAGTGATTTGTTATTATGTTTTAAAAGGAGAAATTTAGTTTATATTATAAAGTGGTTTATTTTAAAGTATATATTTTTAATAAAGTATTAAGCTAGTTTGATTTCAATGTTATAATATATTTAAAATAAAGTGTTTTTAAATTATTTAAAAATTAAAAGTATTTTGTACTTGGTGATTCGGAGGAAATAAATATTTGGGAAATGTATTCCGTAAGCGGAAACTGTTTTGAAACTGTTTTCAAAGGGAGTTGAAAATGGAATTATATCTTGTAAAGGATATTTGAGACAAATAAATAATGTGGAAAATTATTTATTGTGTGATGGTTGCTTGTGGATGTTAATTGATAGTTAAATAACCGACTATCAATATTGGCCAAATGCGCTGATCGTTTCGAAGAGACCGGGATCGAGTTTCCGTATACCGGGATTCTAGGTCTGGAGACTCGAATACCACTTCGATTCGGTTTGTACGTTTCGTGAAAACGATTTCAGAGTCGAAGATGGAGCTGTGAAGTGCAAGGGCTAGTCGCTACTAATCCTGAGGATATTTCCAAAATGGATGTAGTAGGAATAGTGCCTTCGGTTCCGTTCGAACCCGGGACGGACTTGTATGGACGAATGCTTTCGTGACATCGTCAGGTGGACGATGGGCATTCTAAGGAATATGTGCTATAAAGGTATCGTTTAGCCTCGAGCCTCATCAACCGGGAATGACTGAAAATCAGGGGTTATGCAGCAAGGCTTCGTGGGTAGCCCCCACTTGAGAGTAAGGTCATCCCTGTCTAGATGTCCCTTTTTATTTCGGCTTAGTGGTGCGGTTGCTGATCCCAACCGTGGGGTGATTTTATTTGGAATTATCCATTAAGGGATGATTCCGGCCTTGTGTTGCAGGGGAGCGGGCGTACTCCTCGGTACTGTGATCTAGGCCACGTACTGTGACAGGTGGTACCCCAGTGCCTAGTCATTCGTTGGAAATCCATTCTCCCTACGTGCCTGTACGGTTTTGATTGTGCCCAACTATTGTTGAAATGTGAGATGCAAGCATTTCAGCTAGATTCTATTTTACTTTCTGTAGATACTATTATAATATCAGAGGATTTTGATATAAAGTGTTTTAGCTATCGTAAGGTAAAAACCCGACATGTTTATTTGTGGCGTGGTCTTACGAGATGCTTTTATTTTCAGAAGGGTTTTTGAAACTTTAATAATCAATTTGAGTGTGATTTTCTCACGCTGGTTTTCCAGACTGACTCGGGTATTGTTTTATATGATGCTCGGGTCAGACCGAGTATTATAGGTTACAGGATATGATGCTGTGGAGCTCAGGAGATGAGCTGGATGGCGAGACGTATCTCCCGTACTTGTTTATATATATATTCCGCTGTGTTGATTGTGGTACTCTATTGTATTGAGGACATGATATGGTTATTGTCCAGTTGTATGTTATGTGTTCTCTGGTGTATACTCTGATGCTATATTATATAAACAGATATAGTTTTGATTTGTGTAAAGATCTGTTGATATATATTATATTTTATTCCGCTGCGATGGTTAGATTCTGATGTTGTTTTTCTTTTATTTTCTTCTTCTACCTCTTCTTCTTAACTTAAATGGTTCGATTTTCCGGGTCTGGAAAGTCGGGTCGTTACACTTGGTATCAGAGCAAAGGTTGGCGATAACCTTGGCTCTGGTGGGAATTTTGAGAGTATTAATAGATATGAGCGCGTATTTGTTAGTGAATATAAAATGGTTTTATATTGTGTTGGTTGATTTATTGAGTGGCATATGAACCTTCGTCGGCACAGTCCGCGCAACTGTATCGAAGGGGTTTCTAAACACTTGAATAGAACAGTTCGACACAATATTGTTTTAAATAGGGTGAATGAAATAATTTTGCCCAAATTATTTTGTATATAAAAGAAATAATTATTCGAAATTTATTATAGTTATATTTGGATGCTTGGTTGTTAGAAGATGACCATAATGAGTTAGTCTCATTATTGAATCAGAAATTGAAAACTTATAACCTAAGTTGAGGAATAAATTTATATAACAAAATGGAATTTGAAGTATAGACTATAAATGAAATTTATAAACTGAGATAAAACTTTATATACAAATGTGAATTACAAATGTGATTTATAATCAAACGAGATAAATTCATAAACAAATGAAATTTGTAAATGTAAATTGTAAATGTGACTTATAACTTGAAATAAAATGTGATAGAATTCCAGAGTAATGTTTGGATATAAAATTGAATGGATTTTGAATTTGAAGTTTTGGGAAAGGTTTAAATTCCTTTGGATTTAAAAATAGTTTTTAAAGGTTTTGAGGAAATAATGGTGATATTATTTCATGAATATTTTTGAAATTGAATTGAAATCTGGCGGGATTTGGGATTTAAAAATATTTGAAATGTTTCAAAGTGATAAAAGCATTAAACTCTCTTTCGGTCGCTGGAAAATAATTTCGGTGATGACTGCAGCATCATCGATGTCTATTTTCGAGTTTCCAAAGAGAAATTGCTACCAAACTGTTTTAAATTGGAAATGATTGTGAACTGGGTTGGTTTTGAAATTCAAAGGGAAAATTGTTTGGTAAAAGCAGATTGTTTTGGAAATTGGGATTTGATGTGATATACCAGATGTGTATGAGTTATTCATGGATTCAAAATAGTTTTGAAATAAAACCGGGCAATTGAATTCTGGGAATTCTATTTAAATTATAATGTGGAAATTTAAATGAATCAACAATATAAATTATAGGATGAAGTTGATTGAAATAAGAAGGGAATGAAAGTTTAATTCTTGGATTATAATTATGAGATGGAAATAACTCAATGAGTAATATAAGTTGGTAGATAAAAGAGTTAGAGAACTTGAAGGTGAATGAATTGTAAAACTTGTATAAAATTGTATCCTAGAATTAAAATTTAATTCGAGTATATGAAGGTGAATAAAAAAATATTTGAATTTAACTTAAGATAAGTTAAATAAAAATTGAGAATTGGAATTGAATTAAATGTAAGTAAGTTGAAGTTGAATTGAATTGGATATAAAGGTAATGTAAAATGCTTATAATTGTGTAAAGAAATTCATATTCTTAAGTTCTTAAGTGTAATAATTTGAAATTGATTATAAAGATGGAAATGGACTTAAATGAATAGTCCTAGATCTTAAGTAAGTGAGTTAAAACTTATGAATAGAAATGAAATTGTAAGTTATAAATGGGAATCCATTACTTTGAACCATTAAGAGTTATAATTTGAAATTGTAATTATCAAATGGAAACGATAAGATGAGTAATCTTAATTTTTAAGTAAATCCAAACTTGAATTATAAAATAAATTGAACTTAAGAAAATTAAGTGAAGTGATATTTGGAATTAAAAAGCAAGTATTTAATTTTAACCAGCGGAGGAACTAATTAGATAATAAATTAGTTAATGAAATTGAATTGTGAGTTAATGAAATTGGGTTAAAATAGTGATGGTTTGGATTGCGAATGAAATCCAAATAAGTGAAAATAAATTGGAAATGACCTGGTTATTAATAAAATAATTCCAGATAAATTGAGTATGGAAATTAAAATTCATAATGATTGAGTGAATAAACCAATTATATTAAATAAATAAATGGATGGAATTTGATTAAATAAGAATCAAATGAAAGATGGAAATAAAACTTTAAAGGGTTGGTTAAATAGAAAATAAACTTAAGTTATTGACTTAAGTAAATGTTGAATGGAAACTGAACTCAACAGAGGAGTGGTTTAAATAAGTTGAGAAATAGTTATTGAATGAATTAACTTGGATTGTTTTCGAGCTAAATAAAATTCAATTTTTGGAAGTTGGAGATGAATTGAATTTAAGGAAAAAATTGGAAATGAAGTAGTAAATTGAAGAAAGTTGGAATTCATATGAAATGGGAGTTCAATTTGAATATATACACTTCAGTGGTGAAGTAGTAAATAAATATAAGAAAAATTTTATATTGAACTTAAGAATTGAAGAATGAAATTCTTAAGAAAATTGGTATTGGAAATATACTTAGTAATTTTTGGAATGGAAAAAAAAAATACTAAGTGAATAGTTGAATGAAGACTAAAACTGAAGTTGTGAAATGGGATAGTTGTGAATAAGTGGATAACAATCAAAGGAATGTGAATAAAAGAGAATTGATATAATTGGTAATCAATTGGAATTTATACGTAAGATGTACGTATATTATTTTATTCGCATAACTATTTGATCCAGATGTCGAACACAGAATTTCGAGATAGTTTTATCGATCCGAATTAGGATTTTTCACTCGATTTTCGACGACGAACCTGGATATGGATTGTTGATTGATTCTGGTAATTCTCTATCGTAGTTATGACTATGCAAGGAGAATGACGGTTTCTGGTCAAGAAACCAGATCTGAGTCCGCACTAGGAAGTCGAGTGGACAATACTAGTTCGAAAGTGAAATTGTGTGATCGATTGAGCGATCGAATGTGATATTGCGTACGGATGATATATGTGCATCGTACGGGCTTAAGTAAAACAAATATTGAAAATTTGTAAAGAAAAGTATAAAATGACTTTGGAATTGTGATTGAATATTATTGCTTAGTAGGATATACAGGTGTATAAAAGCAATGGATAAATTGGGATTTTTGATTTTAGAGGATAAAAATAAATGGCCCGACAAAAAGGTATGTATTTAAATTTCTATATGAAATTTGATTGGGTTTTTGATACAGCCACTTGGCCTTTTGTTTTCTTTTTGAGATTGAGAGGCCGTAGAGCCATTTTGTAGTAGTACCGAGCTAGCCGCGCAAAGGAGAAGCTGGCAAAATTTTCGGGAATTTAGGGAGTTAGAAAAATTTTGGAAAATTTTGATAAGTTAAAATTTGAATTCAAATTTAAAATTTGAATTGTTAAGTAAGTGATATGGTTTGGGGCTTATGAATAAGTTTGGGAAGTTAAAAGATGTAACAACCCGCATATCTATCGATTCTATATTTAAATATTTTATTTAAATATTTTATCGTTAGTCGGATGTTAGTCCGAAAAGCTACTTTTTGCATACGGTCAAATTAGGACTCGAGACCACCCCCATTGAGTTCAAAATGACGTTTGCGATCTTTTTGAGTGTAAACTTCGATATGTTTGGAGATAGTGAAATTTTCAACACTTTTTCCCGCCTTTGACTTTGGTTTGGACTGCACCCCTTTAGTTCAGCCCAACCATCTTCCTCACTCCATCAAAACACTTGAAGCTTTCTCAAAAATGGTGGTGGGAAGTGGAAATTAAAACTCCAAACACAAATTCCATTGCAAATCCGAGATTCAACATCAAATTCACGTGAAGACCATTGATTCAAGCTTGTTGGTGTTCTTGCTTTGCTCTCAAATCTCCATCTTCATCAAATTCCGTGAAAAGGTGAGATTTTTGATCTCACATCTTGCCTATATCTATCTTGGACTGTTGGGAATGATCCCCTATTGTATTTGCATCAACATTTGCATTTGGTTTGGATTGGATTGGCGAAAAACTTCAATTTTCAGCGTTTTGGTGATTTTTCTGGCCTTAAGTCGTTTCTGGCCTTCGCTGAGTCGTCCACGAGTTAAGCCTAGGTCGTGAGTCGTTCACGAGTTAAGGGCTTAAGTTGCGCGCGTGTATTTCTGTTCGCCTGGCTTGAGTCGTTCTCGAGTTAAAGGCTTGAGTCGTTCTCGAGTTAAAGGCCTGAGTCGTTCACGAGTTAAGGGTTTAAGTCGCGCGCGTGTATTTCTGTTCGCCTGGCTTGATTCGTTCTCGAGTTAAAGTGATGAGTCGTTCACGAGTTACTGGCTTGAGTCGTTCGCGAGTTAAGTGCTAAGTCGTTCGCGAGTCAAGTGATAAGTCGTAGCTCGTATGGCTCTTAAGTCCTAGGTCGTTGGCTTTTAAATCGTTAAGTCGTAGGTCGCTGCTTCTACTAAGTCGCTAGGCCATGCCAACTCCGCTAGCTCGCAACTGTTAAGTCGTATGACCTTAAGTCGTAGGTCGTCCCCGACCTAACTCCACTAGGTCGTTCCAGCCTTAGCTCGTAGCTCGAATAGAGGCTTAAGTCGTAAGTCGTTCGCGAGTTAGTACTTGGTCGTTTGACCTGTTTTTCCCTTAGGTCGTTCGACCTGTTCTTCTGCTAAGTCGCGTGGCATTCTCCACTTAGGTCGTATGACCTTATCCCTTAAGTCGTAAGTCGCTTGCCTCCCTTAAGTCGTAAGTCGCTTGCCTCCCTTAAGTCGTAAGTCGTTCGCGAGTTAGTACTTGGTCGTTTGACCTGTTTTTCCCCTAGGTCGTTCGCGAGTTAGTACTTGGTCATTTGACCGGTTTGGCTTCTCGTGACCGCATGCCTTCACTAGGTCGTACCGTGACCGCATGCCTTCACTAGGTCGAACCCCGTATTACTCTGCGTAGGCAATCTCTTCTGAAAAACATTTATCAGAAATTCTACTTTGATGGTTTTGGGATTGACTTCTTTGGACTTTACTCACGTCTTCGAACGTGAATTGATTTGTTCTACAATCGTTTTATGACTTGTCACTTTAAAGATATATGAAGGTTTCAATACTAATAGTAAATATCAAAACTCTTTCATCAAAGCGATTTCAACACTATTTTAAATATCAAAAGTTCGTTTTCTCAAACCGATTTTCAATCTACTAGTATATACAAGCCTTTACTTCACTCGAACGAGAAATCGACTTAAACGACTTAGTAAAACGGGTGGTATGAAACGCTTGCGTTCACTTCGTCGGTTAGCTCTTGGACTTGTTCGATTGAACCCTTTTCGTGACAATTTCCTAGTGAAGATTTACAGCTTGTTCGTAAATATTTAAGTTAAGCAAGTGGTTATGGGACATGAAGCTAAACTCATATATTTACTAGCTTGGTGTGATTGACACTTCTCGCTGATCATGATGATCATTTTATGATTTAGACTAGCAATTGTGCGATGTCTCTTTGTTTGCAAGGTAAGACTAGACCGCAATAGTGTGATTCCGACTCACACACATCTCTTTGTCCGCAAGGTTAGTCTAGGCCGCAGTAGTGTGATTCCGACTCACACATATCTTTATGTTTGCGAGGTTAGGCTAGACACCACTTGTGTGATTCCATTCACATATACCTTTCTGCTTTTTGGTTAGCCTAGGCCTCAATCAGTGTGATTCCGACTCACACATATGGGGTAGCTCCCCATGGTCTTCGGACCATCATGTGATAGGCCTCTTTCTCTTTTTATGATTTCTGGACTTCTTGTTTGATTTCTGGATTTTTATGTCATTGACTTGTTATGAGTACAAGTTTAGGGTATGATGCCCTCTTTGGATCTTTGAGAAGATTCTCGTGATATTGATTATTTCTCATCGGTTGATCTCCTGTTGATCATCATTTTCATACTTATAGTAGTATGTCAGTATGGATATTCTATGTTTATGCCATATCTTTTATTCTATATCATGTCATCTGATATTTATAGTTAGACTGATCCGTTTATTATTTTCTTAAATAATACTCGGGTCAGACCGAGATGTTACAGGTGCTTCTGCTTGACTTCCTTCCGGGATTTGCTACTCTGACTTTTGGCTGACTATTTAGTTTAGCAGTTTTTGTTGTATACACTTGAGATATGGACTCATAGTTGTAATCTTTTTGTATAGCACAGGTTGCTATTCTTTTATATTATTGTGGAACTTTTTGACCACTACTCTGATGTACACTTTCATGTGTTAGTTATATATTCATATCTTCTTCCGCCTTTGTGATATGGATGTCTGTGACTGCTTTGTGTTATGTTTATTTCTATGTTTGTTTCCGAAGATTATTTTATAGCCACCGTGTGATAATCAATTACATGGATGGTCGCTCCTCAACAGCCTTATTCTCCGTGCTAGTTGACAGCACTACATCGTAGTGTCCTTGGCTAGCGTGGGTATTGAGGTGGGGCGTCACAAAAGATGATTAGTGTATCATTGACAAAAGATTTGTTGGGTAAATTGTTAAAAACTATTTGGGTTGAGGGAAATAGCTAACGGGATATGGGACATTCTTCTTAACTGGTAATTTCGGGGACGAAATTCTTTTAAGGGGGGAGGAATGTGACGACCCGGAATTTTTGAGTATTTGAAATTGGAATATTTAATTAATTTTAAATATTCAGAGGTTAATTATAAACTTAAATTTCAAATATCGCTGTTTATTGAGTAATTTAATAATTAAATTAAATTTATTTGAAGTTGGATAAAATAGTAAATCTGGCATTCTAAGCTAATTAAAAATATTTTGAAAGCTCGTAAAATTCGTAATGATAATACTGAAGATAATAGAAGCTTCAGAATGTAATTTCAAACTGTTTTGTTCAGTTTTGAAATTATATTGTTTGAATCGATTTAATTCGAAATTGATCGTTTTCTTCAGTAACTCGCGTATACGATCAAATTAGCCTCTGAAACGCATTCCATCGTGTTTGGAATGCGGGTAAAACCCTGTAAACATCTGTTGGAATGTCTGGTTTGGGGTTCGGGATTTCGCGTTATGCAACGAGACGGTTTGAAGTGTTATAATATAATTTAAAATTTATAGTACAATAGTCAGAGATATTTTTCCAATGCGTACTCGTGAAGCTTCATAGCCGATATGTTATCTCGTTCTCGTCCCCTCTTCAGTTATTCATAGTAGATCGAACGAAGCAAAGCCAAAGAAAAAAAAAAGAAAATCAGTTCGATCTCTAAAATAAATGAAGGCCGATGTTCTTCCTATCCTCCCTTCCTCTCAAATTAAAACCAGATTCGTTTTTTTTCATCTTCTTCATAAGGGCAGAACGAAAATCATAGCCTCCCTTCCCTTTTCCTCCATCTAATTTTAAACAGAACGAATTCAAATTCGTTTACAAATCAAATCAACGCCTTCATAATAATCATCGCTACACTCGGCAGTTCCATCAGCCATTGTCGACTCATCCTTGCCTCCTACGCGATATTTCTGCTACTGTTTCGAAGTCCTGCTACAGTCTCTTTACTGCCACTGCTAATTAATTTCGATCGACTAGGGTTTTGAGTTGCGTGGGGCGACTCGAGGATAGTCGCGACCTAGCACGCGTGGTATCGGCGATTTGCAAGCTGGGGTTTCCATCTTCGAATTGAGGCAGTGGGGTAGGGCGAGGGGTTAGGGTTAGTTTTCCATGAGGATGAGCTCGCGAGTCGTTCGCGTACGAAGGCGTCGTAGGTCAGAAAGCGGTCGCGATTTTCGAGGAAGAAAGGATGGCCGTGTTCGAGACTTCATCGGTGTGAGGTAGCTAATTTTATTTAAATTTTTCAGTGAGATTTCAATTTCTGTTCTTAATCTGATAAGCTAATTTTATTTAAATTTCTCGAATAAGAAAAAGGAGATGAATTTACATATTCACGTTTATAATTTATGTAGATAAGGGAATTTTAAATATTGAAAAGTTTATACGAAATTTGATTTTGGGATCTATAAAAATATTTTTTTTAAGTATATATGTAGTTTCAAAATGAATGAAATAAAAAGACCTATACACATTTTTAAGTCTACTTGTGTAGTTTTAAAATAGGATATATTAGGAAAGTTAATTTACTTGATTAACTTATCCAATTATTTCAGATACCAAAAGTATTTAAAAAAAAAGAGAAATTAGTTAAAATAAAATAAAATATAATTTGCTAAGTTTTTAAAATAGTTTATTAAGGCAACTTATTGTTAAATTATCCTATTTAGTTATTATTGGAAGGCCAGTTTAAAAATTAAATTAATTAGTTAATTAAATATATCCAATGAGAATATTAATGAAATCGCACAAATTGTTATTCAAGGTCGAAAACTGAGAGAGAAACGAGCTGGGATGAAATTGAATATTTATGGATGGCAAAACCAAAGCAAAGGTGAGTTAATCTCACTCAGTTAAATTTAAATTTAAATGGTTAAATTTAAATAATTTATTGGATGGTTGATTTGATTTGATGTGATATATATAGTAGTATATAGCCATATATACATATTGGCATATGTATATATTGGAGTTGTTGATATTCCCGCATTATATAGCGGATGAGACCCTATGCGCCGCATTATAGCGGATGATATTTTATAAAACCCATATACCGCGATATTCCACTTCGAAGTGGAATTGGTATTGTGCTAACATCTGTGGATGCAGGGAAACAGGTTGGAGGGATCCAACTGGATTCCTCAAAATATTTAATTTTGTTTAAATATTCTGTGATATGATTGTTGATATCCTGTGATGATTTATATTGGATAATCTGGTTGGATTGAATTTCCCAGTATAATGAGTTATCAAAAGTAATTGAATTGGATTTTTGGAAAGAAATAAAAGAGTAAAATTTAGTTAAGTAATTCTAGTGAATTCGAATAAATTAAATATGGAAAAGAAGAATTTTGAATAAACAGAGAAATATTGAATTTAAAGAAAACTTATGTGATATTATTTAAAGAAATAAATAATTTATTTTAATTCAATGTTTAGATGTAATTAAAAAGGAAGAAAGAATTCGGGAAATCTGAAATTTGTGTTTCGGTTTAAAGATTTTAAATCATAATGAGAAATAAAATCTGGAAGTTAATGAATTTGGAAATAAATGGATTAAGTAAAGAAATTTATTTCAAAGTAAAATAAATTGGGAAATCAATTATAAATTTGATTTAAATATTTTGGGATTTGAAATTTAAAGAGAAATGAGATTTTGGAGATATAAACTGGGTTTATAAAGTGATATGGAATATCAGTGGATATTTGAAATATAAATTCAAGGTGGGAATTTATAAAGGGATATGAATTGGTTTAAAAATAAATGTTGATTTATTTTTAAAGGATGTGAAGAGAAGTGTATTTCTTGGATTGCCAAGTACGTTTTTCAAAGCAATTTTAAATATAAGTTAAAAGTTCTAATTGTGTTTTTAAAAGCATGTTTTAGGAAATTGATTATTTCTAAAGGTTAATTTCCAAAGTAAGTATTTTCAAAAATCTTTATTTGTAGTAATTATATAAAAGTGATTTGTTATTATGTTTTAAAAGGAGAAATTTAGTTTATATTATAAAGTGGTTTATTTTAAAGTATATATTTTTAATAAAGTATTAAGCTAGTTTGATTTCAATGTTATAATATATTTAAAATAAAGTGTTTTTAAATTATTTAAAAATTAAAAGTATTTTGTACTTGGTGATTCGGAGGAAATAAATATTTGGGAAATGTATTCCGTAAGCGGAAACTGTTTTGAAACTGTTTTCAAAGGGAGTTGAAAATGGAATTATATCTTGTAAAGGATATTTGAGACAAATAAATAATGTGGAAAATTATTTATTGTGTGATGGTTGCTTGTGGATGTTAATTGATAGTTAAATAACCGACTATCAATATTGGCCAAATGCGCTGATCGTTTCGAAGAGACCGGGATCGAGTTTCCGTATACCGAGATTCTAGGTCTGGAGACTCGAATACCACTTCGATTCGGTTTGTACGTTTCGTGAAAACGATTTCAGAGTCGAAGATGGAGCTGTGAAGTGCAAGGGCTAGTCGCTACTAATCCTGAGGATATTTCCAAAATGGATGTAGTAGGAATAGTGCCTTCGGTTCCGTTCGAACCCGGGATGGACTTGTATGGACGAATGCTTTCGTGACATCGTCAGGTGGACGATGGGCATTCTAAGGAATATGTGCTATAAAGGTATCGTTTAGCCTCGAGCCTCATCAACCGGGAATGACTGAAAATCAGGGGTTATGCAGCAAGGCTTCGTGGGTAGCCCCCACTTGAGAGTAAGGTCATCCCTGTCTAGATGTCCCTTTTTATTTCGGCTTAGTGGTGCGGTTGCTGATCCCAACCGTGGGGTGATTTTATTTGGAATTATCCAGTAAGGGATGATTCCGGCCTTGTGTTGCAGGGGAGCGGGCGTACTCCTCGGTACTGTGATCTAGGCCACGTACTGTGACAGGTGGTACCCCAGTGCCTAGTCATTCGTTGGAAATCCATTCTCCCTACGTGCCTGTACGGTTTTGATTGTGCCCAACTATTGTTGAAATGTGAGATGCAAGCATTTCAGCTAGATTCTATTTTACTTTCTGTAGGCACTATTATAATATCAGAGGATTTTGATATAAAGTGTTTTAGCTATCGTAAGGTAAAAACCCGACATGTTTATTTGTGGCGTGGTCTTACGAGATGCTTTTATTTTCAAAAGGGTTTTTGAAACTTTAATAATCAATTTGAGTGTGATTTTCTCACGCTGGTTTTCCAGACTGACTCGGGTATTGTTTTATATGATGCTCGGGTCAGACCGAGTATTATAGGTTACAGGATATGATGCTGTGGAGCTCAGGAGATGAGCTGGATGGCGAGACGTATCTCCCGTACTTGTTTATATATATATTCCGCTGTGTTGATTGTGGTACTCTGTTGTATTGAGGACATGATATGGTTATTGTCCAGTTGTATGTTATGTGTTCTCTGGTGTATACTCTGATGTTATATTATATAAACAGATATAGTTTTGATTTGTGTAAAGATCTGTTGATATATATTATATTTTATTCCGCTGCGATGGTTAGATTCAGATGTTGTTTTTCTTTTATTTTCTTCTTCTACCTCTTCTTCTTAACTTAAATGGTTCGATTTTCCGGGTCTGGAAAGTCGGGTCGTTACACCCGATTTCCCTTTTTTTCGGTTTTTTTCATTTTCAAACCCTAAAATATCGTTCGAAGGAAACGATAATGGAGGCTTCAAAAGAAACCTCGCGTTTGTTCGTTCGAAGAAAAAGAGATTAGGACTTCTGCTCTTCTTTGATTTCACGTATGAATTAGACCTTCAGCTTCTTCAACAATTGCTCGATTAAATTAGGGCTTTGCCCTTGGCGAACTTGAGTAGATTTGGAATTAGGGTTTCTTCTCTATTGAGATTTGGGACTTCGTTCCCCTTTGTGCTCGGCTTGGCTTTGCGTGCTCCTTAGGGTTTCTAAAACGCCTTGATTTCAGGAACGATTTCTCGTTGGTCTCGGCTGCTTCTTTTGCGTCGAAGTAAAGGTGAGTAATTTTAAATTGCTCACATCAATTCATCTTAATTCCTATGCTTCAGATTGTTCGATTTTTGGTTGATGTTGATGTTTTATCCCACTCTGTTAATTTTGTATGCTGTGTTGGCCTCGACTTCACGGTTTCGACTCGTTTGTTGTTCACGGTTTTGACTGGAATGTTTTGATGATCTCTGATTTTGTTATCGCAACTCTGACTTAACTGTGAAATTTTGGGTTGACGATATTAATGTCGTTCGTAACCACCACTATCTCGTTTTCAGCTGACTTTGTTTTACTTGAATTGATTAGTTGTGGCCTCCATGTACTTCGGCCTCTGGTCATTCGACTTTAGCTGTTGTTGCATTCATTCCTGCTGTCACCTTTGTTCATCATTGTAGTAGCATGCACTGTTTTCTATTGTTGTCTGAACACTTGCATTATGGCGGTGCTTCATCCTGCACACCGCTACTTGTCTGTAGCCTTTGTTGAGTATTATTGCGTTTGAAACTGTACTTTGTTTGATTTTGTCCCTGTGACTTCGGCCTTGTTCATGTCGATGCTTACACTGTGGTATACGTATGTTCAACTGTTCATTTGTCTACACTTGTCCAGTGTAGTTTCATTGAGATTTCATTTGGTGACTTTGTACATTTGAATTGTGTCACTGCATATTATTTATACATGCTACTTCATTTTGTTGTAGCTGAATTTAAATCATTTGTGATGTTTAAATACACTTGGAAGATTGTTAGTTTCCACTGCAACTGTTGTTTGCGTAATCAATATGCAAATATACTTTGCTGTGATCGCTGACTTGTTTGTTGTGAATTGATTTAAATTTTGTTTGGAGTCGGTTCCATTCTGTGTTCCTTTGACTTTGGCATTTGAATATACTTACTTGTTCATTTGAATAGTTGCCTCGGTGTACATTTCTGTTGTCACTGTGTTTTGGACTTTGAGCATTTCTGAGTTTGTTCCTTTGGGTTGTTGCATTCGTTGGGTACAAATTGCCCTTGTACACTGTTTGGTTTGATACCCAGGTTGTCACCTCTGACCAGTTACATCTTTACTTGTTGTAGTTTGATCTTTGGTGCACTGGGTCATGCGAGCCTCTGTGCTTTGTATTTGAGTTCAGTTGCCTTTATTTCCAAATGTTGATATACGTGAAGGCATTTTTAAACTGCCTGGCCTCTATTTGCTAACCTGTCTCGTGTAGTTATGTTCTGGTTTTACTCGCATTATGCGTTTCTTGGTTGCATGCATGTTGAGTTCGGATAATTTGGCACTCCAAGTCGAGTGTTATTCATGCATCCTGATGAGCATTTGTACCTGAATGAATTGCCTAGTTTGTTGTTTTAAGTTACTACTTACGTATATATATACCTATGTATGCATCGAGGCAGTGCTTGTATTTTGCAGTTTTTCCCCTGTTGGGAATTGTTTTTGAATTCACTTGAGTTGAATCCGGTATTTCGGGTTTGACCCTGCGAGTTTATTTATATTGACTTCTACAGTTTTGAGTTCTGTTAGTTTTCACCGTCGTGATAATTTCACGTACTGTGTGGCGAGGCAGTGCACGCGAGCGTGTACTACAGCCACACAGAAATTTGATGTGTTTGATCATTTTGAGATTTCTTATTTGTTGATTTACACAGCTTAGTGTTATATCACCGTTATTCGATTCTTTTATCGAGGAGTCGGGTATACGAGATTTCTGTGACTGTCGTCTATTTGACTATCTGTTTATTATTGCTACCATGCACTAATAACTGAGTTTGAATTAGACTGACCCGTGTATTATTTTCTTTTGAATTTAATACTCGGGTCAGACCCGAGTTATTTCAGGTTGTAGATTTTCTTCTTTGAGTTGCTGTTCGGGATTTGAAGACTTTTCGCATCTTCTGAAGTTGTCATTGTCCTTTTGTAGTATTCGTATCATTGTATAGAACGATATGTATTCATGTATATTAGTCGATAATGTACGTGTATATATAACTTCTAGAGTCGACAGTTGTAGTTGTATCGTATGTATTGTGTCAACTATGTATTAACTGAAATCAGTTATATATATATATGAGACTTTTGTTTTATCTGTGTTCCGCAATTATATTATCTGTGTTATTGTTATATCTAATGTCCTAAACTATTATGAACTATCGTAGTTTGTTTTATATTGATAATTGGATATGTCGATGGGAGTAAATAAATAATAGATGAAAAATAAAAAGTATATACCACTCCTATCGAGATAACCAATATTAGTGTAAGGCCAATTACGGATGGTCGCTCCTATCCAGCCTTATTCTTCGTAATAATAGACAGTATTTCTTTTAATACTCTTTGTTATTATGAGCATAGAGGTGGGGCGTTACAATACTGATGATGCTGCAGTCATCACCGTACTATTTCCCAACAACAGTAGTGAATTCAGTGCTTAAATTCTTTCAAAACTTTCCTTTTTATTTATAATCACATTACAAATCTTTTACTTATAAAATTTCACTATTTATATATATAAGATTATTTTACCATAGTAAATCATATTAATTATAACTTCATACTTATAATTCATTGCTTATACAATTTACTCTTTCACACTTGTTGTTTTAATTCAACTTATTCAAACAACTTTTATTAACTTATATATATATATACATTTTCAACAACCAAACAATCAATTATATAAACTTTAATAATTTCCGAAAAATTATTTCTTTATATACAAAATATAATCGAGGTAAAATTATTTCATTTACCCAATTTAAAACAATATCGTGCCGAATTGTTCTATACAAGTGTTTAGAGATCCCTATCGATAGAGTTGTACGGACAATACCGACCAGAATCCATATACCACTCAACAAACCAATTATCAAAATATAAAACAATTTTATATTAACTAACAAATACGCGCTCGTATCTATTATTACACTCAAACTCATTCTAGAGTACTACTGACTCTATCTCTAATGAGTAACACCCAACAGAGCAGGGTTGTCGCTTAACCATATGCTCTGATACCAAATGTAACGTCCGATGATTTTCGACTTTCGAAAATCGACATCAATACTCACTTTATCGAATGCCGCCCAGTCGAAGGCCGGAAATCCCAACCTTTAGGGTTTTAAGAAAGAAGAGGTAGAAGAAAAGATAGAAGAAAAAGAAAAGAAAGAGAAAAAGAGAAGGAAGAAGAAAGAAGAACAACAAAAACACAGAAACAGAAACAATATCAGAATCTCATATTCGCAGAGGAACAACATATAATAGATAAATGAATAATCTTTAAATCCAAGAACTATATCATTTTATACATTACATCTTCATCAGAGTTTACAACAACAATACAAAATTGGACAGTTATATAAACTTGTCCTCATATAGAATACACAGCGGAATAAATAATATCATATACAAGTGGTACGTCTCGCCATCCAGCTCGCCACTAAGCTCCACAGCATCCCGAATCCAGAATGACCTGATAACCTGACTCTAGACTGCCCATGTGGAAATTGGTGGGCACCCAGAGTTTAGGAAGGAAACAATAAACTCCAGGTCAGTCATGGTGACTGGTGTGAGAACTTAAAACAGTTTATCTTTAAAACAAATAGCGGAGAATTTTAAAGTAAATTTCGCAATGCTTTTGGAAAATGAGACTACCATAAGGCCTCCCGCACACACACACAATGCAAATGCAGAATCGGAGGAGATTTCTCCTTATGATAGTCAAAGATGCTTGATACGCAAAATCAAATCATTTTTGATATTATTATTAGTGCATAGTGTAGAAAACATTTTGAAAGTATAATATAAATCTTAGCCAGCATAGGCATTCCGCACTTATGCCTACTATAGCTACCATCCAAACAGTGGTGACCACCATAAGTGAATGATAGGTTCTACAACTAAAACCGTACAGGGTTTCGTATTGGGGTTTGGATTTCCAACAAATGGTCAGGCTAAGGAACTTCCCATGCCACGAAGGAATGCCTCTGGAAAGACATCCCGAGAACCAAACTGGTTCTCTGCCAACACAAAGCCGGGTTACCTCTGCAAAAATAGGTAACTACTGACATGCGTATGCCATCCCCCGATCGTAACCGATCTTCCCGAGGATCCTCGATTTCCAACAACCACAAAGTAATAAACTCGTAGCATCAACATAGGTTAAATATCTAGGCTCCATACCATGATACCACCTCTATCCAGAAGGAATGACATACACTAAGGGGCGCTACTCCCTAGAACCTTGTTGCATCCTTCCTGTTTTGACCATTTCCGGGGTGTGAGGTCCGACGAAGTCTCGTCCACAAAGCTACGCTTTGTTCACAAAGCCATGCCTTGGATCAACAAATGATCAACTTATGATCATAAAGATAAATGATCAAACAAATGATCATATCACAAATGATCAAACACTGATCATTTCACAGCAACACTCAGCATGCCACGTTACCAAATTGGGAGTATATCGCTGATAAATTTCAACTACATAACCTCTGAGCTCGTACGTCTCAGAGAAGGGTGTTAAGCTAAGAGAATAAATTCTCCGCCACCAACAGATATGTATTTGAAAGAAATCAGCTTTATATCTCAATTTGTAACGTCAGACACACAATCCATACAAGTCTGTTCCGGGATCGAATAGAACCGAAGGCACTTCTCACGAAGCCCTTGCAATTCCGGATAATTTTCAATCACGTCCGGACTTCCCGTCACTAAGGGTGATAAAACCTCTAAATCGGAGATCAGCCGATGTAGAGTAACTCGACGGTAATCCTTCCGTTTTCAAAAATATCCAGTCTTCAACACCGGTCATCAAATGCAATTCATTTCGATGTATCACATATTTGGAATGGGTTATATGACCCCATGGTCCTTTCCCGGCTAACCCGAATAGTGAGCGCTTATTCAAAAATAAGTGTGGCATTCAAATTCATCCAATTCACAACAAATAACCATTCAAGGTAATTATTGATAGTCGGTTATTTAACTATCAATAGAGATGCGCAACATCATCAGATTCCAAATAATTTTCCAAATTATTTAATTTCCAAAAATATCTTTACAAGATATAAAATTTTCCACACTTAACCATTTGAGACAAATTTCAAATATTCACTTTTCAATTTATCTTTGAAGATAAAATCTCAAAAACAGTTCATTTCATATTTGAAAAGCATTTCCATACTTATTTAATAATAAGTAATTCACAAATCATTTATTTTCAACACTTGGAAAATATTCAATATACTTAAATCAAAATTAAGTATATATTTCATTCTTTAAGGAAATCATCCTTTTTCACAAATTTTATTTGAGTCATAACGAATGTTACGTAAAACATCGTTACGACGACTCAAAATCACTAGTATAGGGATTCGAAATTTAGATAGATATATAAATCCCAATACTATACAAAATATTTCCTTTCGGAAACCATTTACTATAACAATAGTGTTATAGTCCACCATTTCTTTATTTCTCGAAACGTCTATTTCAACAATAATGTTGAAATCTATGTATTCGATACTTAATACGTTTTAAAACATCTTTTAAAACAACTACTTCATTTAACAATATTCCTTTTCCCAAAATATATTGATTTTATTCAATAATATATATTCACTGTCCAAAATCATGAATAAAATCACTATCCCAATTTTAACAATTTCTACACAATTTATTTCAATAATAATTCGCTATCCAAAATCGCGAATATACTTCCTTTAATAATTTTCTAAATTCAATTTATCAAATTCCATTGATTTCGAATTTATAAACAATGTCAATAAATTCTTTCCCTATTTATAAACTTCGATTTATAAAAAATCCCTGAATTAACAAATTTAATTCATAACTCGATTTCATATCAAAATCTAATTTATAAGTCAATTACTTATAAACTTTTATTTTACAAAATCTATTTATTTTATAACTTCACAATTCATAAATTTATAAATTTCAATCCGCTTATAAAATCCATTTTTCTATTTTATTTATAACACTTATAAAAGCTTGTTTTATAATTCCAATGTTTTTAATTTGTAAATATCAATTTTATAAATCTTTTTAATATAAACCATTTATAATACTTCAAAAATTCCAATTTAACCTATTTCATAATTTTATCAATTATTTATTTCAAAAATAACACTTAGGTCATATTTCACAAAAATCACAATTTTTTAATATATTAAAATTTATAATGTTTATTTATTTAAAATAAATCAATTCAAAAATTCAATAAAACGTATATTTTCATAAATCACTTTAAAATTATTTTAAAATCCAAAAATCGTTATTTTTAACTTCAAAAATGGATCCGATGATGCAACAGCACCAACAATCAATCACAGAAATCAAACATCATATATCGATATGAAAATCAACAAATATCAAAATATCTGTAAACAATCAATAAAGTTGAGGAATCCAGTTGGATCCCTCCAACCTGTCCCCCTGCATCTGTAACGACCACGACTTTCTCTCCATAGAAAGTCGTATCGCTAATAAGAAAGAAAGGGGTAGAAAATAGAAAAGAAGAGAAGAAAGAAAGAAACAACAACAACGATCTCACAGCGGAACGAATAAATTATATTAATAACATAAACTATTACATAGTATACAACACTTTACAGAGTTACACAGCATATACATCACTTACTAGACAGTTATAAACATCTGTCTAGACATTACAACTCAATACAAGACAAGACACTATCACAGATATCAACACAGCGGAATACTATATCTACGAACGCCGAAGCCTCCTGCTCCATCGCTCCTCCAGAATATTCGTCAAAGCTAAACCTGAATCCCTTGGCTACTCGTAAAAATTTGAGTACCCAAGAGTTTATAAAACAGAAATAAACACTTGGGTCAGACATGGGTCTGGTGTGAGTAACAGGTTAAACTTGCTTAACTTCAAAACCTTTAGAAAGAAAAGGTATCACGTAAGACTCCCCACAAATAAACATGGGTAAGTTTTTACCTTACGCTAACCAAAACATTTGATAGGAAATCTGATTTTATTATAATAGGGTCTAGGGTTTTCAAGTAAATATGAAATAGCTGAAATTGTTACATTATTAAATTCCAGCATACTAGCCAACAAAGTGGGTTATACAATCAAGTCCGTTATCGCTTATTGGAAATTGGATTCCATACAATGGCAGGGCTACCGGGGTACCGCCCGTCACAGTACGTGGCCTAGATCACCGTACCGAGGATCACTCCAAATCCCCTGCAACACAAGGTCGGAACATCCCTTACTGGATAATTCCCGCACAAGATACCTCACGGTTGGGATCTGCAACCGCACCACTAAGTCGAAAATAGAAAGGGACATCTAGACAGAGGTAACCTTGTCCTACTTGGGTGCTACCCACTAACCTTGCTGCACCTCCCCTGTTTTAGCCATTCCCGGTTTGTGAGGCTTGAGGTCACGATTACCTTAGAAAAGAACACATCACTTAGAATGCTCATCGTCCACCTGACGATGTTCTGAAAGCATTCAATCCATACAAGTTCGTTCCGGGTTCGAACGAAACCGAAGGCATTATCTCGTTACACTCGTTTTGGAATCACCCTCAGAGTTAACGACCATAACCCTTGCACTTTGAATCTTCATCTTCACTTGATTCACGACCTATCGTTAATTTGGATCGATGTGGTATTCGGGTCTCCAGACCTGGAAATCCGGTATACGGAAACCCGATCCCGGTCTCATCGAAATCCAAAACGTATCTTTTAAGGGCCAAGTTGTTTTAAGGTTAAAACAATTCAATTCATTATCTTTATACACATAGAAAGATAATTCACAATAGATAATCAACATTATCAGATAACAGATAATCCATATTATCATCACAATTCAACTATACATCCATATCACATAGCATATATCTCATCAGAGATATCAATCAAATGCAAAGCATTCAGTATTATCATCCATCCATAAGTAATGATTTATATCATCTCTAATTAATTTAAAGTGAATTAAATTAATTACTTCATTTTATAAATCCTTCTTACTTAACCATTAATTAATTATAATCAATTAATTAATTATTCTCTAATTACCTTTTTCAATTAATCATCTTTGATTAATTATCTTTTAATTACCTTCAAGTAATTTATCCTTAATCATTTTTAGTAATTAACCTTTAATTACTTCATTAATTAATTAACTATAATTAATTAACTTAATCAACTAAAATTAATTATATTAATCCTTAATTAATTACATTAATTAATCACTTCATTTATTTATTATTACTTAATTAATAAATCTTAATTACATCATTAATTATATTAATTAATGATCCTTAATTACAAATTAATTATTCATTACTTAATTAAATTAATTACATTAAGTAATTAACCTTTAATTAAACAACATTTATTAATCACCTTGATTAATCTTCAATCAGTAATTAACTACCCTTAATTACTTTCATTAACTAGATTAATTACTTCCTTAATTAATTTCTTAATTAATCCCTTGATTAATTCACAAGTAATTAAACTCAAATTACTTTCCTTAATACATAACCAATCAATTTATTACTTCAAGTAATTATCTTATTATTTACTTCCTAAATAATCACACCTTAATAATTACATTAAGTAATTATTATCAAATCATCTCTTGATTATTCTAAATTAATTAAACTTAATTAATTAACTTAAACTAAATCAAATTAACTTCAATTAATTACAATAAGTAATTAATTCTTAATTACTTCCATTAAGTAATTCCATTTAAAACAAATTCTATAATTGATTATCTTTAAATTAATTAATCTAATTAATTATTAAAATTAATTCCATAAATTAATTATTTAATAATCCATAGTTAATGACCTTCATTAATAATTATTTAATTACTTTTCTTAAGTAATTAACTTATTTTAATTATTATTAATTCCAAATTAATAAATCTTAATAACCAATTAATTAATCTCTAATTATTTAATTAATTAAGTGTTAACCATAACTTAATTAATATTTAATTACTCTATTAATTAATTCTTAACCATTAATTAATATTCTAATTTATAAATCTTAATTACAATTTTAATTATTCTAATTAATAAATCTTAATCATTAATTAATTAGTATAAACCTTTAATTACCTATTTAATTAATCCAAATGATTAATTAATCAAACAAATTAATTATCCATTAAATCTCCAAATAAATTAAATAAACACAAGTCTTTAATTATTTTAAGATAAACTTTATTTTTATTGATAAACAAGTTATCATTTACCATTTATATTTGAAACATCCATTTCAAATCTACTTTTAAATTTCATTTTAAATTCTGTATTTAAAATGAATATCAATTTATTTTTAACAAAGTTTTTAAAACCAATTTAAAAACTTTTACTTACTAAAATCCTTATCTCTTATAAAGAAATTTAAGAAGAGTTTAAACCAATTTCCTTTTTAATTTCAAACAATTTAAATCTAACTACCATTTAAAACCTATTTAAAATATATAAATTTATAACTTATTTACTTCAAATCTTTAAGATTCAAACCCAACTTGAATCTACATAGTTAAATTTTTGATTTAAATTCTAGTTTAAAATTTTCTTTACAATTTAAACCCAGATTAAAGTTTTAAAAACCAGACAGTTATATAACCTGTCAACCCAAAAGTACTCGAGTCCAACCTAATCTGCTTCGAGTCGCAACCCTATCTTACCCGAGACACTCACGAGCAAAACCAAGGAAAACCCGAGTAGCCTCACTGTTAAAATCCCAGACTCACCAGATATCTCGATGTCACCGTGCACGTGCACCACTCTCTGACTATCGCCAGCCACCTCCGGTGATCTTCCCACATCGACAATCATCTCTGTACCATTCCACGCTCATCTGATTGTCAAAATGAATTCGAAAGCAAAAACGAGCCTACTATCCCAAACCTGGAACAGAAAATCGAACTCCCACCAAAACCTGTCAACGGCGATTCCTCCCATCTCCGGCCACCATCACCTTTGAAACTCCAGCGACGACTTCGACAACCCATCCTCCTCTAAAAACCAAAACCCCAAGTTACTCGATCAATTATATTTGTCGAATTGATCACTTCTTCTAGCCGCAGTAAAACTAGGGTTAAAAACTTCGAACACCAACCATTTCCCCCACCGTAGCCATGACCATCTACGACCAATTTTCCAGTCATCCCCATAGGCTCCTCCATCACCTCTCACAAGCCCGACCACCCTCGACCATGTGATCATCGGAAATGCTCGAAAACATGATTTCCAGACGAACCCAAATAACCCATTCAATACTACATTAAAAATTTTGAACTTGATCTTAAAAATCCTAACTTTCATCTACTATTTCAGATATATGATTGTATCAACAAATTTCCATATTTGGTTTTTAACACTTTTCAAATTCCTCTGTAATTTCTTCTTCCAGACAGTGTTTCTATCTAAATTCTTGCAAATGTCTTTAAAGCTTGGTTTAGTTTTAAACAACAACTTGTTTTAAAATACTTAAGCCTACAGAAGATTTGAGTGAGAAGAGATTTGAGTTAAGACTAAGTTTTAAATCTCTAAAATTTTAAACAGAGGTGATCACAATAGCTTATCTGAACATACTCATATGTTTCCAGAACCTTAAAACAATCATAGCAACACATTCCAGACATACACCCCAAGTCTACTCAAAACTTAAGTGATATCCATTAAACAAAGGTATCTCATGTTTACAGTTTTCAAGGCAGGGGGTTGAAACTATGACCTGAGGTGTTTAACAACTACAGATATGCACACTTTCATAATTTCACAAAGCATTTCTCAAACACATACATATAAACAAACATTCACATCCAAACACTATTTATCACAGAATTAGACATGCATCATAATTTCTTAAGTTAATTTTAAGTAAAAATGTTACTCACCAGATTTATATAAACAGAGGCAAATTATCTTTGAAATAGCTTGTGAAACTGTTTTGCTTAAGACTGGAAAATGATTTGATCTTTTAAAACTTGAAACTGAAATGCTTTAAATCCCCAGAAGCTTTGCATGCTACTGAAGCTTGGTTACAGACAGTCTTGAAGAACAAATGCAGGCTTCCAGATGAAGAGAATGCAGGCAGACAGATTTTTTGAAGATGAAGGTTGCAGGCTGATTCTTTGATTTGGATTTTGGAAAATTGTTTTCAGAGATTTGATTTTGATAATCTCTGATTTGAGGAATTTCCCAGATTTGAATATGCACACACATTTGCTTAAAAGATAATTACTGATTTAGATTAGAGGAAAAGTTGAGAAGTGGTATTGATTTTCAGGCTTTTGTTATTGGATTGAGGTATTTGATTACTGATTTTAGATTAGAGGATTGTTTTGATATATGGTTACTGATTTTAATCTCAGATTTTTGTTTGAGAAAGGAGTTTATCTTGTTTTGAAAAGGAGAATAGAAAGAATCAAGTAAAGGGAATGCATATGTTTATATAAGTGAATTTGTGATTTTATAAAAATAAAAGAAAAAGAACATAATTAAGACACTTGTCATTATGAGTTTACCATTTATTTACACATGTTTTACAAAGCTTTAGATAAATGACACATGTCCTTTAAGTAATTACTCATAATTCTTTTTATTTAAAAGTAAATGAAAAGCCCTTTTCTTATTTATTTAAACTTAAGTAAAATATATCTTAACCAATTAAAAGATTTATCTAAAGTATATTTAAAACTAAAATGTTATTTATTTAAATAACTTTAAAAAGTCCAGATTAAACTAAATCTAAATTTCCAATTTACCAAAGCTTCTATTTACAATATATATAAATAAATATATATATTCAAATAGAAAATATCTTATTAACTTTTAAAAGATAAAATTCCCAATTAATACTAATTTAATCAGATTATTAAATTAAATTCAAATCTTATTATTAAAGATTATCCATATCAATTTAATTATTCAACAGATTATTAAATTGATATTGTCAAAATTTTTGGGATATTACATTCCTCCCCCCTTAAAATAATTTCGTCCCCGAAATTTAAACAAAGGTAATTTAATAATCTTATTAAGGATTTTAATTCAAAACACAAGCATCTACTATCATCCATATGCTAGCAACCATAGCAACCAATTCATCCAATCAAACAATTCTAACTATCTAGACTAAATTCTAGATAAAATTCCTCGAGTTTCCCCAAGTATATATATATACCGGGATACTCGCTCTACAAATAATCTAAACTACTAAGCTATAGATCTCCTACTCATCTAGATTTACAGAACTAAACAGAATATCAGACTACAGACGAGTCTGACTCAATAACCAAACTTCCCAAAACTGCAGATTCTAAAACCAGAGATAGATCAAATACGTATTCCCTCAGAGATACGTAAAACTCAATGAATTCCAGTTATCCAAACTGACAATTTAACCAAGTAGACCAATTACTTATCCAAATCAGAACACAGACGAGATCCAAACATAACTCTACTTCACAACATCAGTAGATTCCAAACTTACTTCTCCTATCCAGAGATACACTCCAAACTGCTTTCGCTGCTCAACTCTGATCTGAGGTAGAACACAAGCACAGACTGGACAACTTATTCCAGAAATAAGGTTCACTGATCCATAAATAAAACTCAGATATTCCAGCAAAACTTGAGCTGTTTCACCAAACTCTATCTCTAGGAAAACATCCTTCCACTAGACTGAACCACCGGTATCACTCCTGGAATCCAAGTCGATAAGAAAACTCAACCTTCAGATGCAGACAAACTTCTGACTTCTCTAAAGATATCCAGAAAATTCTGACAACCCAAGAGAACACTCAGACAATCGCAAGTCACTTTTGCGATCAACCCAGCCTAATTCCAAACAGACTGTTCTCTCTTTACCAATCAGAACAGCTTACACTTATTTATCCAATTTATCGAAGAAATGGACCCACTCTTACTGCTTCTGAACTTCACCTTCAGAAAAACTGCTCAGTCGGAAAACTTCCTGCCATCACAGAATACTCCGAGCTGCACTGCTGACACTGATGCCAAGGACTTCCTACTCCAAAGATCTTCGAGAAACTCGAACTCCAAACCAAACAGAAACACCATGCTGAACTCAGCCACAATACCAAAGCATACACACTTCCTTAATCTTGTTCCAAAGAAAACATCTTCGGGAACATCCATCGTCACTGTATCTCATCATACAGCTACTATTACCTGAGGTATCAAGGTACCATCACTCGCTTCTGCCTCATCGACAGATCCAACTCTACTCATCCAAACTTCAGAGATAAACTCCGAACCATTACAGTTTCCTTCGGAGATCGATGAAATCCTTCACCACAGCAAAACTTACTCGAGACGGTATTGGGTCTACAGTCTCGACAGATACACTTCCAACCTCAACATTTAAACTCCAACCATTGGTAGTCGTGTTTCACACACCACTACCCCATCTACCTTTATAACTTATACTGGAAAACCCGAACAGGTAACCCAACAAATAGGTAGAAATATATATATATTTAAAATGATACTTTTTATATAGAAATTATTTCTGGGTAAAATTATTTCATTTACCTCTTTAAAACAATATTGTGTCCGTTGGCCTGGTTCAAGTGTTTAGAGATCCCTATCAATAACGTTAGCTACTCGTATTGACCAGAATCCATATACCACTCAACCGATCAATTAACACAATATAAAACCATTTTATATAACTAACAAATACGCGCTCTCATATATATATATACACTCGGACTCAAACAGGTTGCTACAGATCCTATTTCTAATGAACAATCCTTTCGAACCTAGGTATTCACTCAACCTAGCGCTCTGATATTCACTTAACCAATAGCTTAGGTATTCGCTCAACCTGTGCTCTGATACCACTGTAACGACCACGACTTTCTCTCCATAGAAAGTCGTATCGCTAATAAGAAAGAAAGGGGTAGAAAATAGAAAAGAAGAGAAGAAAGAAAGAAACAACAACAACGATCTCACAGCGGAACGAATAAATTATATTAATAACATAAACTATTACATAGTATACAACACTTTACAGAGTTACACAGCATATACATCACTTACTAGACAGTTATAAACATCTGTCTAGACATTACAACTCAATACAAGACAAGACACTATCACAGATATCAACACAGCGGAATACTATATCTACGAACGCCGAAGCCTCCTGCTCCATCGCTCCTCCAGAATATTCGTCAAAGCTAAACCTGAATCCCTTGGCTACTCGTAAAAATTTGAGTACCCAAGAGTTTATAAAACAGAAATAAACACTTGGGTCAGACATGGGTCTGGTGTGAGTAACAGGTTAAACTTGCTTAACTTCAAAACCTTTAGAAAAGGTATCACGTAAGACTCCCCACAAATAAACATGGGTAAGTTTTTACCTTACGCTAACCAAAACATTTGATAGGAAATCTGGTTTTATTATAATTAGGTCTAGGGTTTTCAAGTAAATATGAAATAGCTGAAATTGTTACATTATTAAATTCCAGCATACTAGCCAACAAAGTGGGTTATACAATCAAGTCCGTTATCGCTTATTGGAAATTGAATTCCATACAATGGCAGGGCTACCGGGGTACCGCCCGTCACAGTACGTGGCCTAGATCACCGTACCGAGGATCACTCCCAATCCCCTGCAACACAAGGTCGGAACATCCCTTACTGGATAATTCCCGCACAAGATACCTCACGGTTGGGATCAGCAACCGCACCACTAAGTCGAAAATAGAAAGGGACATCTAGACAGAGGTAACCTTGTCCTACTTGGGTGCTACCCACTAACCTTGCTGCACCTCCCCTGTTTTAGCCATTCCCGGTTTGTGAGGCTTGAGGTCACGATTACCTTAGAAAAGAACACATCACTTAGAATGCTCATCGTCCACCTGACGATGTTCTGAAAGCATTCAATCCATACAAGTTCGTTCCGGGTTCGAACGAAACCGAAGGCATTATCTCGTTACACTCGTTTTGGAATCACCCTCAGAGTTAACGACCATAACCCTTGCACTTTGAATCTTCATCTTCACTTGATTCACGACCTATCGTTAATTTGGATCGATGTGGTATTCGGGTCTCCAGACCTGGAAATCCGGTATACGGAAACCCGATCCCGGTCTCATCGAAATCCAAAACGTATCTTTTAAGGGCCAAGTTGTTTTAAGGTTAAAACAATTCAATTCATTATCTTTATACACATAGAAAGATAATTCACAATAGATAATCAACATTATCAGATAACAGATAATCCATATTATCATCACAATTCAACTATACATCCATATCACATAGCATATATCTCATCAGAGATATCAATCAAATGCAAAGCATTCAGTATTATCATCCATCCATAAGTAATGATTTATATCATCTCTAATTAATTTAAAGTGAATTAAATTAATTACTTCATTTTATAAATCCTTCTTACTTAACCATTAATTAATTATAATCAATTAATTAATTATTCTCTAATTACCTTTTTCAATTAATCATCTTTGATTAATTATCTTTTAATTACCTTCAAGTAATTTATCCTTAATCATTTTTAGTAATTAACCTTTAATTACTTCATTAATTAATTAACTATAATTAATTAACTTAATCAACTAAAATTAATTATATTAATCCTTAATTAATTACATTAATTAATCACTTCATTTATTTATTATTACTTAATTAATAAATCTTAATTACATCATTAATTATATTAATTAATGATCCTTAATTACAAATTAATTATTAATTACTTAATTAAATTAATTACATTAAGTAATTAACCTTTAATTAAACAACATTTATTAATCACCTTGATTAATCTTCAATCAGTAATTAACTACCCTTAATTACTTTCATTAACTAAATTAATTACTTCCTTAATTAATTTCTTAATTAATCCCTTGATTAATTCACAAGTAATTAAACTCAAATTACTTTCCTTAATACATAACCAATCAATTTATTACTTCAAGTAATTATCTTATTATTTACTTCCTAAATAATCACACCTTAATAATTACATTAAGTAATTATTATCAAATCATCTCTTGATTATTCTAAATTAATTAAACTTAATTAATTAACTTAAACTAAATCAAATTAACTTCAATTAATTACAATAAGTAATTAATTCTTAATTACTTCCATTAAGTAATTCCATTTAAAACAAATTCTATAATTGATTATCTTTAAATTAATTAATCTAATTAATTATTAAAATTAATTCCATAAATTAATTATTTAATAATCCATAGTTAATGACCTTCATTAACAATTATTTAATTACTTTTCTTAAGTAATTAACTTAGATTAATTATTATTAATTCCAAATTAATAAATCTTAATAACCAATTAATTAATCTCTAATTATTTAATTAATTAAGTGTTAACCATAACTTAATTAATATTTAATTACTCTATTAATTAATTCTTAACCATTAATTAATATTCTAATTTATAAATCTTAATTACAATTTTAATTATTCTAATTAATAAATCTTAATCATTAATTAATTAGTATAAACCTTTAATTACCTATTTAATTAATCCAAATGAATAATTAATCAAACAAATTAATTATCCATTAAATCTCCAAATAAATTAAATAAACACAAGTCTTTAATTATTTTTAGATAAACTTTATTTTTATTGATAAACAAGTTATCATTTACCATTTATATTTGAAACATCCATTTCAAATCTACTTTTAAATTTCATTTTAAATTCTGTATTTAAAATGAATATCAATTTATTTTTAACAAAGTTTTTAAAACCAATTTAAAAACTTTTACTTACTAAAATCCTTATCTCTTATAAAGAAATTTAAGAAGAGTTTAAACCAATTTCCTTTTTAATTTCAAACAATTTAAATCTAACTACCATTTAAAACCTATTTAAAATATATAAATTTATAACTTATTTATTTCAAATCTTTAAGATTCAAACCCAACTTGAATCTACATAGTTAAATTTTTGATTTAAATTCTAGTTTAAAATTTTCTTTACAATTTAAACCCAGATTAAAGTTTTAAAAACCAGACAGTTATATAACCTGTCAACCCAAAAGTACTCGAGTCCAACCTAATCTGCTTCGAGTCGCAACCCTATCTTACCCGAGACACTCACGAGCAAAACCAAGGAAAACCCGAGTAGCCTCACTGTTAAAATCCCAGACTCACCAGATATCTCGATGTCACCGTGCATGTGCACCACTCTCTGACTATCGCCAGCCACCTCCGGTGATCTTCCCACATCGACAATCATCTCTGTACCATTCCACACTCATCTGATTGTCAAAATGAATTCGAAAGCAAAAACGAGCCTACTATCCCAAACCTGGAACAGAAAATCGAACTCCCACCAAAACCTGTCAACGGCGATTCCTCCCATCTCCGGCCACCATCACCTTTGAAACTCCAGCGACGACTTCGACAACCCATCCTCCTCTAAAAACCAAAACCCCAAGTTACTCGATCAATTATATTTGTCGAATTGATCACTTCTTCTAGCCGCAGTAAAACTAGGGTTAAAAACTTCGAACACCAACCATTTCCCCCACCGTAGCCATGACCATCTACGACCAATTTTCCAGTCATCCCCATAGGCTCCTCCATCACCTCTCACAAGCCCGACCACCCTCGACCACGTGATCATCGGAAATGCTCGAAAACATGATTTCCAGACGAACCCAAATAACCCATTCAATACTACATTAAAAATTTTGAACTTGATCTTAAAAATCCTAACTTTCATCTACTATTTCAGATATATGATTGTATCAACAAATTTCCATATTTGGTTTTTAACACTTTTCAAATTCCTCTGTAATTTCTTCTTCCAGACAGTGTTTCTATCTAAATTCTTGCAAATGTCTTTAAAGCTTGGTTTAGTTTTAAACAACAACTTGTTTTAAAATACTTAAGCCTACAGAAGATTTGAGTGAGAAGAGATTTGAGTTAAGACTAAGTTTTAAATCTCTAAAATTTTAAACAGAGGTGAGCACAATAGCTTATCTGAACATACTCATATGTTTCCAGAACCTTAAAACAATCATAGCAACACATTCCAGACATACACCCCAAGTCTACTCAAAACTTAAGTGATATCCATTAAACAAAGGTATCTCATGTTTACAGTTTTCAAGGCAGGGGGTTGAAACTATGACCTGAGGTGTTTAACAACTACAGATATGCACACTTTCATAATTTCACAAAGCATTTCTCAAACACATACATATAAACAAACATTCACATCCAAACACTATTTATCACAGAATTAGACATGCATCATAATTTCTTAAGTTAATTTTAAGTAAAAATGTTACTCACCAGATTTATATAAACAGAGGCAAATTATCTTTGAAATAGCTTGTGAAACTGTTTTGCTTAAGACTGGAAAATGATTTGATCTTTTAAAACTTGAAACTGAAATGCTTTAAATCCCCAGAAGCTTTGCATGCTACTGAAGCTTGGTTACAGACAGTCTTGAAGAACAAATGCAGGCTTCCAGATGAAGAGAATGCAGGCAGACAGATTTTTTGAAGATGAAGGTTGCAGGCTGATTCTTTGATTTGGATTTTGGAAAATTGTTTTCAGAGATTTGATTTTGATAATCTCTGATTTGAGGAATTTCCCAGATTTGAATATGCACACACATTTGCTTAAAAGATAATTACTGATTTAGATTAGAGGAAAAGTTGAGAAGTGGTATTGATTTTCAGGCTTTTGTTATTGGATTGAGGTATTTGATTACTGATTTTAGATTAGAGGATTGTTTTGATATATGGTTACTGATTTTAATCTCAGATTTTTGTTTGAGAAAGGAGTTTATCTTGTTTTGAAAAGGAGAATAGAAAGAATCAAGTAAAGGGAATGCATATGTTTATATAAGTGAATTTGTGATTTTATAAAAATAAAAGAAAAAGAACATAATTAAGACACTTGTCATTATGAGTTTACCATTTATTTACACATGTTTTACAAAGCTTTAGATAAATGACACATGTCCTTTAAGTAATTACTCATAATTCTTTTTATTTAAAAGTAAATGAAAAGCCCTTTTCTTATTTATTTAAACTTAAGTAAAATATATCTTAACCAATTAAAAGATTTATCTAAAGTATATTTAAAACTAAAATGTTATTTATTTAAATAACTTTAAAAAGTCCAGATTAAACTAAATCTAAATTTCCAATTTACCAAAGCTTCTATTTACAATATATATAAATAAATATATATATTCAAATAGAAAATATCTTATTAACTTTTAAAAGATAAAATTCCCAATTAATACTAATTTAATCAGCTTATTAAATTAAATTCAAATCTTATTATTAAAGATTATCCATATCAATTTAATTATTCAACAGATTATTAAATTGATATTGTCAAAATTTCCGGGATATTACAGCATCCAAAGATGTTAGCACAATACCAATTCCGCTCCAGTACGGAATATCGTGGTATATGGGTTTAATAAATATTATCCTCTATTATGCGGCGCAATAGGGTCTCATCCGCTATACAATGCGGGAAAATCAACAACTCCAATATATACATATGCCAATATGTATATATTGCTATATACATATATAATACCAATTCCACTCCAAGGTGAAATATTCGTGGTATATGTTCTTAATAATTAACCTCCGCTTAATAACAGCGTATAATGTCTATTTCAATCAACAACAGATAATAATATATCATCCAGGCATACAATCAATAATTTTAAATCTAACTATTTAAAATATAAATCGAATACATTCGATTGAGTGAGAAATTCTCACCTTGAATTTACCGAACGTTTAAATTTCAAATTAAATCGAACCGCTCGATTTAAATCAAAAATTCTTGCTTGCTCGGAAAAATCCTAGCATATCATCACTGCGTAATACTCGTCGCTACGATTCCAGCGCTTCTGGTTTCGTCGAAATCTGATATCGTATGACCAAGTTACAATAGCTTAAAGTTTATACAAATCAATATAATTCAATTTACATTTTTCTTTTAAATTTTTAAACCTATTGGAGATCTGGGCCGTTGCTTTCTTTTGATGAGATCATGGCCGTTGCCATCTTTGTAACGATCCCGAATTTTTAAACTATTTTAAATTGAAATTTGAATTAAATTTTGATTTAAATTTTGAATGTGTTCGAATTTTTCAAGTTTAAAATGAGAGATAAATTTGAATCTGAATTTGAATTGGGATTTATATAAATAATAAGCCAATTTGCTTTGAAGTTTTATAGTATAAAATCGTTGGATTTTAAAATCAAGTTCATCTTGTTCGATTTAAATTAAAACTCTACATTTTTGAAATTGATAAGATATAAGCAAATGAAAATAATATAGATGATGATTTTTTTCAAAAATTGAGTAAATTTTATTTATAAAAAAAATAACATAATTTATTGATAAATAAAAACAAAAAGAAAAAAAATGAAAACAAAACAAAATAAATAAAAATAATACCATACCCTATATCACCAGCCCATGCTTCAGCCCATACCCCCACGATGTTTCTCTGATAAAACATGTACCCGACCCCCTCTCCCCTCCTCATTCAAACCCTAATGTAAATCAAACGAGAAGAAAAAAATCGACGAACGAAAATGGCGGCCTACAAAAAAAATCGCTCCTCTTCGATAAAGAAGAATTAGGGCTTTCGGCGATCGATTCTCTGGCGTCGCGAATTAGGGCTTCAGCTTCTCGAACGAAGGTGAGTGACCCCGCTCACTCACATCTAATTCTTTCCTCGTTTCGTACTGAGGTAGTTCGATTTTGTTTGGTGTTGGCTTTTTGACATGGTTCGATTTTTGTTTATCCACTGTATTGATGATTTTGGATGTGGGTGTAACGTTATTGATTTGTTCGACTTTCGTCCTTGTTCGATGGATCTTCTGTTCTATGTATTCGATCATCGATAGTTGCTTTATCTTCTCTGTTGATTTTTGAAAATATTACCTCTAACTTTGGTCGATTCTAGCCCCGACCACCTTGGCTTGGAATTGGTGATAAGCTTTGGTTTTGATCAAATTGTTGAATTTTGTTTTGAGTTTTGCTGTTGATTGGTTTCGCCCTTGTTATTTTCGACTTTGACTTCGGGCATTCGATTTTTGTTCTGGCTTTTGCCTTTATGTCGACTTCGGCATTGTTTTGATTTTGGCCTTGGTGATTTGAGATGATTGAGTCGTTGTCATTTTCGTTGGCACTGACGTCGTCATGTTGGTATTCTTTTATCTGGTGGTTGTTGACCCTGTGAGCTTCGTCTCTGGCCATCTTCTCTGTCAGTCTTGTAGTTAATGTACTTGAGTTGATTTCTGACACAGTTTTGATTTTTGATTGGTTCGATTTTTATTATCGCTCCATTAATTGGGTTGCATTGAGATATATGAAGCTATTGGAATTTCTAGACTTTTGTTTTGCACTGCATCATTTGGTCTTTGTACCTGTGCCCGTATGTACATGTCTCACTAGTATACATGTATATTTTCAACTGTACAATGATTTGATTTTTCATATGCACTGTTGGGTTTTGAGTTTTGGTGGCACTTGATTCCTTCTTGATTTATTGTTACTACCTGGTCGTCATTATGTACACGTTGCAGTTTGATTACATTGTCACTACATGCATACATGTACCGGTTATAATTCGAGACAGATCATAATTTCATGTGGTTCATCCCAGACACTGTACTAGTGTACTGTCTTCTTATAGTTGTAATTGAAGTGGACTGTTTTGAGTTTGAATTGAATAAGCGTGTTAACGCTAAAAAGTGAACGCTAACACCCGGTGTGTGTAATAGAATTGTGAAAGCACCACCCGTTGGTACGGGAACAGAATATAAGCTGAAAATAGCAGAAAAGAAGTAAATGAACAACAGATTTATAGTGGTTCGGCCCGTAATTGAGCCTACGTCCACTTTATAGTCTATTATTGCTGATTCGGTTACGATTCGATACAAATCACTTGTCAAATACAATACAACTTGATCACACAATAATCTCGACTACTAGCTCAAACTTCAGTGATGAATCTTGCTAAATCCGTGTCGGATGAATGAAGTCCTTCACGAAGCTTGTTGTAGTGCCTTGAGTGTTGGAAGATCTTTACTTGTTGAATGAGTTGTGAGTGCAGCAGAGTATGGACGCTTGAAGAAATGATTTTCCCCAAAAAAGTCCCCCCCGTGTTGGAAATGGTGGCCTATTTATACGAGCGGCTCTGAATTCTGGGCAGAAATATTACAAGTCTTAGGTCGCATACGACCTAAGTTAGGTCGTAGGTCGTGAGCGACCTAAGCTAGGTCGCAGTCTATTCGCGACTTAGGAAATCAGCTGATGTAGTAGCACTGGGCTTCATTTGAACAAGTAGTAGGTCGCTGGCGAGTTAAGGATGATACTAGGTCGTTGTTGACTTAGGAATGATCTTTTGGGTCGCTCACGACCTAAGTTAGATCACAGGTTGCAAACGACTTAAGAAGTAGATTGATGTAGTTTCTCTCGGTCTTCTCTGTAGTAGATTGTGTTCGACCTAAGTTAAGTCGTAGGTCGCAGCTGTTTATAGGTCGCAGGTAGCTTCAGTAGTTAGGTCAGGAACTCTCTTAGGTCGTTAAGTTCCTTAGGTTGCTAGCTACCATAGGTCGTTCAGTTGTGATACTTCTTAGGTTGTAGACAATTTAGGTCGTGGAGAAGTTAGGTCGCTAACTTCTTATCTTGGTAGGTCGTAGACTTTCTCAGTTAGGTCGCAGGCTTCCTTTATCAGTTAGGTCGCTATGTATTTAGGCCGCGAGGTTCTTGAGATAGTTAGGTCGCGGACTTCCTTTAGCAATTAGGTCGCTATGTAGTTAGGTCGCGAGGTTCTTTAGGTAGTTAGGTCGCGAGGTTCTTTAGGTAGTTAGGTCGCGAGGTTCTTTAGCAGTTAGGTCGCTATGTAGTTAGGTCGCGAGGTTCTTTAGGTAGTTAGGTCGCGAGGTTCTTTAGGTCGCTATGTTCTTAGGTCGTAGAATCTTTAGGTCGCAACATTGCTAGGTCGCTGCTTCATTGACTCGTTCAATATTTTAGGTCGCTTCTTAATAGGAGTTAACATTTGCCTCTCGAAGTACGGGCCGAATTCATAGGTCGTGTGCTTCGACTTAACTTCGCTAGGTCGCGAACGACCTAAAACTTGCACGCCTATTCGCCTTCTTCTCCCAGTTCCATATAAATAGATTAGGTCGTCTTCCCTCTCCACTTTACTACTCTGAGACCCTATTGCCATTGACGAATTCTTAATTCTTCGGAGGTTAATTCATCCCAGCAAAACATCGATTCACTTCTATCAGTATATTACGTAAGTGGATTAATCTCTCCTCTTTCGCAATCGCTGATCGATCGTAAATCCACGTTTACTGACCCAAATTTAATTCCGTGTGTCATGCTTCAGTTTTTTGGTTGTTTCGATCGATTTTCGATCGTTGTTTGATATGTTGCATTGATTCATGATCGCACGGAAGTTTTCACAACGGATCGGTGGGATTTTCAATTGATTGGTCGAATGATTCAAAGGTATATGGATGACTTCCAGTTGATTTGCTGGACGACTCGAAGACGAAATGAGGAAGATATCGAATTCTTTTATAATGGCGGTATTGGGTTATTGGATCCAATATGGTGTTTCTTGGAGAGGAAGTCAATAACTTACCAGATTTGGACGACCTAAGAGTTTGGTCGCGCAGGAATATTCACGACCTAAAGAGTCTTCGACCTAAAGAGTTTACGACCTAAAGAGTCTTCGACCTAAAGAGTCTTTGCGATCTAATAATCTTCACGACCTAAAGAGTCTTCGACCTAAAGCCAAGTCGTGCGCGACCTAGGACTTAGATAAAATTGCACCGCTTTGACTTATTCAGTTACACTGTGCGACCTAGAAATGCTGCGACTTATGATAGGTTGCAGAACGACCTAGGACTTGAACCACCTTGGCACTGCCTTGAACATTTTGACTCGCACAGTACGACTTAAAAGCCCTGACCTATGATAGGTCGTCAAACGACTTAAGACTTAGAGGAATTTGCACAGAAGTTGGCTGGATTCTTGAATCTGAATTGTGTTGTAATTCCTTTCACACTGTCTTGACTTTAATGCTAATAACCTGCCTAAATACAACACTTGCAGAAAAACGGGACAAATATACTGCCATCGACTGCCCACATCGCATGACAGATTAGTTGATAACGAATAATTAACTTAAATGAATTATGTGAATGAAATGTTGTGAAATGACTAATTCAAATGAAGTGTTGAAACAAAGCTGGAATAATCAACCTAAGCTGACTTGTTTGCATCAACACAACTTTGTATTTTAATTCTGAAATAACAAGCCTCGAAACTTTATAATCGACGAAATCAATTGTCTCAATTTCGGTTATACTTGCTCGTTATTGTTTTAGTTTTGCACAACACTTCACACTTTTTAGGAAACGTGCACCTTTATATTTAAATATCCAGTTGATTGTGTAGAATGATGTCTCAACAAGAAGATTCAGGACCAACTGAAGAAGCTTTCCCGATTGCCAATCCACTGATTGATCCTCCGGAGAGAACTCCGAATACCCTTAGTCACAGAATTTTTAGACAACTGTGTATCCAGTTTGGTATTGCTGATTCAGACACTATATTCCCTGGAGCAAGTGATACAGCTGACAGACCACTCCTAGGTTTTGTCACGGTGAATCGCCATATGTGCTTGAATGGAGCTATTCCTCCTTTCAATGAATTTCTCCGGGAACTCTTCCTTCGACTAGCTATCTCGCCTTTTCAGCTACACCCCAACGGTTACGCCGTTCTGATGGGTTTATGTGTTCTGTTTAGGAGGACGCTTGACCGTCTTCCGAGCTTTGACGAAATTTGCTATCTATGCACCTTCTCTAAGAATAAAGATCATCCTTCGATTGTACTCGTAAGGGGTGCCAGGATTCGGAAATTGATCTTGGATTTGCCTGAAAGTGCTCATGGATTTTTAAACCAGTTCTTCTTTGTTCGATGTCCTCCGGGATTCTACGCAGTTTGGAGAATTGGGAGTAAGACTTGCCTTTCTCTATTCATCTTATAGACTTTTCGAAATCTGAATCATCAAATGCTTATCTTCATTCTTTTTCTTTTTCCAGCACTTCCTCCTCCGCTCAGAAATCCAAGCCTTAAATCGATCCTTGAAACTTGAAATGCTGTGGCGACAAAAGATAGAAGTGCCAAATTTTTGCACCAGTATGGGCTTTTACACTCTTCTCGCTCTACACAGCCTCATGAAGTTTCCGACTCTCCTTCGAAGACAACAAATGCCCCACTTTCTGTTGAAGACCCCACACCGAAAGAAACTGCTACTGAAACTTTACTGGTAAAATGTCCCACACTTACCGATGTTGCGGGCCCGTCCAGCAAACTGGCACTTGCCCCAATTATCGAAGAGGAAGAAATCCTCGAATCACTGAAAAGTCAGCCGATGTGGAAGTAGAAAAAGAAAACTCTGCTGGACATAATGATGATGACACCTTCGATGGCTTAAGTGATATAATGATAACTTCCCGAGAGCTCTTTAAAGATGACATAACTAAAGTCACCTCTCCTGTAACAGAAGCAACATCTACTTTGCAGCAAACTTTGCCAGCTCAAGAATCAACTCCCATTTCCCACTCTGCTATTATTCCTCAACCAAAGAGTGGTTTGTAGTTTGACGCGCGTAGTTTGCACATCTCACACACTTAGGATGCTCAGCACTTATACGAATTTATCCCCCTTTAATTTGAAGATTTCTAAAACTTGTCTTTTCTTCAATTTCAGGCTTTACAATGGGACGAACTGGCTCGTATTATGACAACTTTCGGCGCTACGGAGGGCGTGATTCTTATGATTATGGACATTATCTTCCCTCCCGCAAAGAATCTGACGAAGAGCGCGCAGCTAGAAAAACTCAAGAGAGGCGCGCTTACGAAGAGCAGCAAAGAAGGAGAGATGATGACTCTCATAAAAGAAAATATCACGATGACAAAGGGAAGAAGCATGCTACCGATGACCCAAGTAAACGGGTTAAACTTGATGAGAAGGACGCGTCTGAAATTTCTGAGAAAACTGACGCTCCTATATCTTCTAATATCTCGGCCAGCTCTCCTCCTTTAAAGAAAACCGACATTCAAGCAATCATCTCCAGGCCACAATATCAAGTTAAAGACGGCCCTCCAACGCTTCAGAGCCGATTTCCGAATTGGTGCCTAAAAGGAGTGCGCTTTGATTTGGATTTGGTTCCGATTGATAAGCAAGACATGCTTAAAAGTCTTGACGCGGTCAGGCTTAATATTGAGAGGATGTCGCAATGGCAGAAACTTGTCGACGAACTTCAAAGGGTCAACCACATTAATCTTGAGGCGATGATGACCATGGAGAATGATAAATCAGAATGGGACAAATGGTGTAAGCAGCATGATGCGGAGATGACGAGCATCGCAGACGACAACGCAAAGCTTGAATCTGAAGTCAAGCGACTTAAGGAAGATCTGGCTTCGTCTTCTGCATCGCACACTCAAAAGGAAGAAGTCTTTCAGAAGCAAGTGCGGGACGCACATGCTGCGCAAAGGGACGCCGAAATGAAGCTTGCAGCTGAGTAGCACATTACTGAGAAATATCGCACAGAAAATGCTGAGCTGCGAGGAACAATTGTGTCCCAAAATGCAGAGATTGAGATGCTGAAAGCTAAGCTTCTTAAAGTTGAGAAGGAACGTGATGACGCGGTCGCTGGACAAGTCGCGACCGAAGAGTCTCACGAAGCCACTAAAGCTAGCATCGATTCTACTCTATTTGACTTCTACATGCACAGCGTTTTGGGCCGCGGCAGCCTTTCATTCTTGGGTCCCAAATATGAGATTACACTTGCTGAAGTTTGGGAGACCATACTTGATACATTTGCCGGCTATGCGGAAGCAGACCTTGTAGCGCTTTATCTAGATGATGAAGCACGTGATGCGCTTGTTAGAGGCAAAGAGAAACTTGCCGAAGCTAGAGCCGGACAGTGGTAGAGGAACATCCAGAAAAGACAACGTCTCTACCTGCCCCTGTCCATACTTCAACTTTGACTGATGTTGATATCATCGGTTCTAGCTCTCATTCCCCTCTTGCTGCAAAAGATGCTGAAGCTAAGCTTGCTGTTACTGAGTCTCCTCTTACCCAAGCTGAAGAAAAGAGCCAAGAAGAGACCGAGGGTGACAAATTTGAAATTGATTTGTCAAAACCGACATCTCCAGGTAACCTCAAGTCAGATCTGGCTCAAGTGGATTATTCATTCGATTCAATTGACTTGGATGAATTTCTCGCTTATTACTTAAGTCCTGGCGATCCACTATCATCTCTTTTTTCGGAGAATACTAATTTTGACTTCTTTTCTTCTGTAGCAGAAGCACTGAAAGTTGCGCTTACTTCTCCTTCTTTGGTTGCCGCTCCCTCTTCTTCCCAAGTTACTCCTCTTCCAGCTTCTCAACCGGGATCACAAGAAGAGAAAATAGAAGCTCTCAAAGACTTGGACGATCCGGTGGTTTCGCAGGAGCAAAAGGCTGTGGAGCTTGAAGAAGGTGAGAAAACTCCGGAGCAGTCCTTTGATTATGACATGAAACTTTCCACACTTCTTACTACTCCTGGAAGTGAATCTTCCTCGAAAAGGAAAGGGAAGCGTGCCATGAAGAAGAAGAAGAAGAGTGCTTTGGCTGATGAAGAAAATGTTGAAGAAAATGTTGAGGAAGACCCGACTATCCCTCCTTCTCCATCCCGTCCACGCCGAATCCCGAAACTGGTCATCAAAACGGGCAAGGGTACTAAAGGTGGGAAGAAGGAGTTATAAATTGGGCTTCTTATCTTACTTTTTGCTTGTATTGACCGGGAATTGTGCGGGTACCGGTCCCCGCTTATTTTTGTAACCTGTACAATGTAAAAATTTCTCATAGTATTGAAATAAATAGATATTTTACTTGTACAAATTCTTGTGTATGTGAGAATGCATCTGTTTCTCTTTTTTGGTGTAGACTAAACGATTCCTTTTACTTGTACAAACTTTTTGTCTACGTTTGGGAATACATTTATTCCACATCTATTTTTTGTGATATTGCAATGAACTTGTGGCATGTTGCTTTTATTAATACAATTAAATTATATAGTGTTGCCCCCATACCGCAAGTGCATTGCAACATTTCTAGCTTCTTCAAGAATGATATTTTTACTTCAGAGAATAACTACTTCACTTTTAAGGGAAGAATCATTCTGCTTTTAATAGAGTATATCCCGTCTTCAGAGAAGTTTTTACTTTCTCTTTCTTCCTGAAGAACACTTCGACTTTTGGGAATGATCACTTTTATTTGTTTAAAAGTGAATTTTCCTGCACAGTGAAATGAGCTTCTGAAGAAGGTTTTGATTTTGTGCCCCAGTAAAGGGTTTATTTTTGGTACTTCAAGCAAGGTGAAGTACGCCTCTGAAGAGGTCTTTTGGTCTCTGAAGAGAAGCGATTTTGGTCTCCGAAGAGAAGCAATTTTGGTCTCCGAAGAGAAGCAATTTTGGTCTCCGAAGAGAAGCAATTTTGGTCTCCGAAGAGAAGCAATTTTGGTCTCCGAAGAGAAGCAATTTTGGCATTTCAGCTCTGGTGAAGTGGGTCTCCGAAGAGAAGCATTTTGCACTTCTACACGGGTGAAATGTGCCTCCGAAAAGGGCTTTTTAGCATTTCATCACTGGTGAAGTGGGCCTCCGAAGAGGAGCATTTTGCACTTCTACACGGGTGAAATGTGCCTCCGAAGAGGGATTTTGCCTCCGTAGAGGTCTTGAAATTGCCTGGAAGTTACTTTCTCATGGTTGAGTGGATCCACGGGGCGGATGCAAGTTGCTTGATTGGATGTTCGTTTGCGCAAACGATCGCAATCAATTAACAAGGGCCCTGTTCCTTCAGCTTGGGAAGGTGCCCCTCCGGTGGTTCCACCAATCTTGTTATTGAGAGAAGCACTTTCATTTATTGGCGTGCCTCGTTAGAGGGCTTTGTTGACCTTTGGGAAGGAGCATCGGTTGGTTGGTGTGCCAGGAAGGTTGCTTCTCAGGGGCGAGTAGATCCACGGGACGGACGCAAGCTGCCTGATCGGATGCATCACGATCAGTTAGCAAGGGCCCTGTCCCTTCTGCTTGGGAAGGTGTCCCTTCGGTGGTTCTACCGGCCCTTTTATTGAGGAGCAAAATTCCTTTTGGTTGCTTCCGTGCTCGCTTGGCCATGTTCTCCCACCATCTGCCCATTAGCGATCTTTTATTATCATTTCCAAGTGTATCTTCGTTCCTTTTGTAAGTAAATTGCCTTATCCGAAGAAGTGGACTTCACTGTTGAATAACTTTATGGGACAAACGCGAGTTACCTAGCTGGATGTCTGTTCATATTGACAATCACAACTGGTTAACGAAGGCTTGCCCCAGTGAAGTTGCCAACTTTTTATGTGAGGTTCTTCTTGTATAGGATTTGAATATGGAATTTTTTGTTGCTTGGTATTTGCTTTAATAAATGATTTGTAAGGCTCGCTTAGCTTTGCGATGGGTGAGCTTTGCTTTAATGACCTGCAATATTAGATCGACATTTTAGCAATACATTTAGAGTATTTACACATCGAAATATAACAGGCATTTTATAATAGAAAACATAGAATGCATAGTTTTTCATTATTCAGTCACGCTGATTTCTAAGTGGTTTACAATGCAGAAGTTACACATCCATCATCATTTTTTACAAATTTAAGCAACGCTGTCAAGCAAAAAATGGATGCTAGTGATTGTTGTTTCAGAATCTCCGGACTGATTTTCCATTTGCACTAGATTTGCAGCTTCGGATTTATATGCCAGAGAAGGTGAAAGATGCCCCAGTTGCAGTTTTGTGGACAATTAGAAGTCGTCCCAACTTCTGCCTGCTGGGTGTGGACCTCCTGTGACAACATTAATGACAAGCTTTTCTGAATCTTGCAATGCAGTGTTGTTGAGAGAATCGGATTGATGGGTAGGACGTTGTTGATCCCGAGTGGATGAGATTGGAGCGACTCCGCTCCTCTTAACGTATTGTTGGAGTTTACCCTGCTCCAGCAATTCTTTAATCACATTCTTTAATTGGCGACATTGGTCAGTGTCATGGCCAGGTTGATTATGAAATTGGCAGAATTTTCCATTACGCTTTGCACCTCTCGTCATCTCAGGTGGCTTAGGATACCTGACAATGTCCTTTGTTGCAAAAAAGATATTTCTTGGTGTATCAGTTAAAGGAGTATAATCCGAAGGATTAAAGCGGCGAGGTTTCTTTTCATTTCCCTGGCTCTTTCCTCCTTCATTCTACCTTTTCTGACTTTCAGATTCTCTTTTATTAGATGGGGCAGCAACCACTTTCGATGTCGTAGAAAGGCTTTCAAGGCGAATGAACTCGTCGGCCTTTTTATAAAATTTATCAAGTGAGTTCGGTTCCTTCATCTTTAGCCATATTCCAAATTTACTCGATTTATCAATGGCTCGCATCAAATAAGTCAGGATCATGCGTGGTTCCGCATTTTCTACTTCGGCTAAAGCTATATTGAAACGGCTCAAGAAAGATTTGATTGATTCTCCAGGCGCTTGTTCAAGGTTAGACAGTGACATTATATCCTTAGCTTTTGAAGCATACAATCTGAACTGTTCTTTAAACTTTTGCGTTAAGTCAGAGAACTTATCTACAGACCGAACTGGAAGCTTTGTGAACCAAAGTAAAGCCACACCTTCCAGGTATACTGGAAAGTATCGACACTTGATCTCGTCTGATGCTCTTGCACCGGTCATATGCCAATCGTATTTGTATAGGAAATGATTAGGGTCACTGGTTCCCCTATAGGCTTGGATAGTAGGAGGTGCAAATTTCCTTGGAAACTCCGCTCTCAGGATCCTTTCAGTAAACGGAGTTCTGCTTGGCGCGAATCCCCAGTCAGCCTCATCCTCTTTCCTTTGCATGCTTTCTTTCATGATGCGGCCAACCATTTCATACAGGTACTCTTTATTGTTCAAAGACACCTCCGGGCAAGCATCAGTTCTTCCCTCGGAAGTTTGCCCGGGCATATGTTCATGATAAGTTGGTTGCGGCATAGAACCATCAGCTTGGAAAGGTGGCATTTCAGGAAGGGTGGTTTGATGGTTTTCTGGTTGACGATTTGCCCCGAACAGGGCAGTTAATTTATCCATCATCAAAGCGTTTTGGGTTTCAATCTGTTGGTACAATCCAGAAACTGCGTCATCTAATTCAGCCCTGGTGACTCCAATGGTAGGAGTTGCTTGGTCTGCGGTTGGGGAGGCGGAAGTCCCTTCATGAGCATTTCCGGATCTGATAGGTCTACCTCTTCTTCCAGGAGCCATTATTTCGGATCTGGTTTTTTAAGAGAGGTTCTTTTTGTGAATCTTTGCGAAGCAACGGTGGATGATCGCCTGAGTTGGGTTCTCAGTGAAAGCACCAAAATGTTAACGCTAAAAAGTGAACGCTAACACCCGGTGTGTGTAATAGAATTGTGAAAGCACCACCCGTTGGTACGGGAACAGAATATAAGCTGAAAATAGCAGAAAAGCAGTAAATGAACAACAGACTTATAGTGGTTCGGCCCGTAATTGAGCCTACGTCCACTTTATAGTCTTTTATTGCTGATTCGGTTACGATTCGATACAAATCACTTGTCAAATACAATACAACTTGATCACACAACAATCTCGACTACTAGCTCAAACTTCGGTGATGAATCTTGCTAAATCCGTGTCGGATGAATGAAGTCCTTCACGAAGCTTGTTGTAGTGCCTTGAGTGTTGGAAGATCTTTACTTGTTGAATGAGTTGTGAGTGCAGCAGAGTATGGACGCTTGAAGAAATGATTTGCCCCAAAAAAGTCCCCCCCGTGTTGGAAATGGTGGCCTATTTATAGGAGCGGCTCTGAATTCTGGGCAGAAATATTACAAGTCTTAGGTCGCATACGACCTAAGTTAGGTCGTAGGTCGTGAGCGACCTAAGCTAGGTCGCAGTCTATTCGCGGCTTAGGAAATCAGCTGATGTAGTAGCACTGGGCTTCATTTGAACAAGTAGTAGGTCGCTGGCGAGTTAAGGATGGTACTAGGTCGTTGTTGACTTAGGAATGATCTTTTGGGTCGCTCACGACCTAAGTTAGATCGCAGGTTGCAAACGACTTAAGAAGTAGATTGATGTAGTTTCTCTCGGTCTTCTCTGTAGTAGATTGTGTTCGACCTAAGTTAAGTCGTAGGTCACAGCTGTTTATAGGTCGCAGGTAGCTTCAGCAGTTAGGTCAGGAACTCTCTTAGGTCGCTAAGTTCCTTAGGTTGCTAGCTACCATAGGTCGTTCAGTTGTGATACTTCTTAGGTTGTAGACAACTTAGGTCGTGGAGAAGTTAGGTCGCTAACTTCTTATCTTGGTAGGTCGTAGACTTTCTTAGTTAGGTCGCAGGCTTCCTTTATCAGTTAGGTCGCTATGTATTTAGGTCGTGAGGTTCTTGAGATAGTTAGGTCGCGGACTTCCTTTAGCAGTTAGGTCGCTATGTAGTAAGGTCGCGAGGTTCTTTAGGTAGTTAGGTCGCGAGGTTCTTTAGGTAGTTAGGTCGCGAGGTTCTTTAGCAGTTAGGTCGCTATGTAGTTAGGTCGCGAGGTTCTTTAGGTAGTTAGGTCGCGAGGTTCTTTAGGTCGCTATGTTCTTAGGTCGCAGAATCTTTAGGTCGCAACACTGCTAGGTCGCTGCTTCATTGACTCGTTCAATATTTTAGGTCACTTCTTAATAGGAGTTAACAAAGCGGCTTTGACTTGCTTACCAACTAGATTTCGGCATTGATTTCACCGTTACTTTGAACTTGTTTATTTCTGGTTTGATCGCATTTCTGTAGCTTGGTTCTCACTATGACCTGTTTATTCAAGACTATGTATGTGCATATATACATACGATGTGTGTATGCATATATTCTTGAATTTAAATGCAAAGTTTGGTCATTTTGTTGCTGGTCTGGTTGCTTGGCATATCCCTGTTTTCTCGTTCGCATTGACATTTTTGAATTTTTCTTTGGTCGTTCGATATAATGTTGGATGGTTGTGTCTTGTTCGACTCACGACTCTGTCAAATTCATGGCTATGAATTCGTGATGTTCAGATTTGTCGACTTCGACATTTTTAATTGTGGCTGCTTAATTTTTATGATGATGAATTGTTCGACTTTTAAAATCATAACCTTGTTCGAAATTCTGGAGTATCACTATTTCGATTTTCATTCGATTTTGTTTCATCGATCGAAGATTTTTCTAGCTTTGGTTTGAATTTATTCGAACCTGCATTCTTCTTGCGGTTCGATATATAAGAGAATGGTGTCGACCTTATTGGTTTCGACTATACCCTTTACTGCCTCTGGTAGTATTTTTATCCTTGTTCGATTTTATTTGTTGTGTCATAACTTCGGCCATTAACTGTTGTTTCCATGTTCGATCACTAAGCACTTGTCATGTTGCATGTTCTCTGTTGCACTTCACTATTTGTTTATCACAGTTGCTCCATTATGACCTGAAACTTGTTGCTATAACATTGTAGTTTGCATTATATTGTACCTGTACTTGTAGTTGCATCTCTGTTCATCAAGTTTTGCAAGTGAGTAAGACTCATCTTTAGTACTGATTTAAAATGTTAGTTGAATCTAGTGATAAGTGGTTATTGATGACCTATTGTTTGGCCATAAATCACTAGCATCTTCTGTGAATCTATGTTTTAATTTATGGCTTTAAATTGAAGTGCAATTGAACACATTTTGTTGGAGCTAAATATGAATTTTTCTTTAGTAAATAGTAGCATTGATTTGCACTTGACCCTCTGTAGTCGTGGCATTCATTGTGTACATGCTCTTGTATTCATTTAGAAGCCTGTCTGCATATATACATGTTTAAGTCTTGTCATTGTTGATCCTTTTGGTTTGCAGTCGGAAGTAAATGGATTTTCTCGAGCATATATGAGTTTAAAATGTTGGTTTCACTGATTATCGATTTCATAAACAACATTGCAGTCTCCGTTTGTAGTTCTGCCCTTTTTCATTCATGTAGGAGTTGCATGTGTCTTTCCACTTGATCATTGTATCTTGATTTGGGTTGAGCACCACTGATCTGATAAATTTGTATTTGATCACTATATCTTGTTGGTGACATTATTCTTATTTAAAGTTGCTCTACGTCTTTTTCTATCATGTTGAAATTGAGAACATTGGGGTTGAGTTGTTGCATTATACCTGGACTTCCTTTGGTTCATTTAATGTTGCCATCTTGTTTGCTTTCACTTCCATTCTGCAGTTTCATTTCTGTTGCATTTTGACCATGCAGAGTCTGATTGCTCTGGTTCATGTATGTGCCTGATTTGCCTTTGTACCTGCTGCACTTGCTTGATCAGTTTCACTCATCCTTGTTATTTTTGTTGCCTTCACCCAAGCTTCCATGTGGTGGCTGCAGTTATTGTTGCAGTTTGCCCTTGAATCCAAAGTGGGGCTGCAGTTCATTTTTATAAAACTTTTGCACTTGATGAAATGTGCAGAAATGAGTTGTTTGGAAACTTGTTCTTGAGTTTGCTTGGGTATTGAACTGTTTCTTGCCTCTTTGATACTTGCAGTTTACTGACTTGACCTCTGCAGCTTTGATTGCTGTTAGTATTCACTCGAGTTGGCGAGGCAGTGCACATGTATGTACGTGTGCACTGCAGCCACCCAAAATCGACAGTTTTGAATTGATATTTCTTCTGTATCGTGATGCATTGATCTTTTATGCTGTATTGGCGAGGCCGTACACGCGTGCGTGTACGGCAGCCAATCAATATTTTTGATGGTTTTAAAGTGACAAATTTCGATTGTTTTGAATTGATTTAGTCGATTTGATAAATTGTTTATTTATCTCTGTTGATGATTTAAATCTACTGATTTATTGTTTAACACTGTTTAGTGTTAAAATTTTCGTTATCTGATTTCTTTGTTTAAAGAATCGGATAGTCGGGAATTATTGTGACTCTCGTCTATTTGATTATTATTGCTTATATGCACTAATAACTGGTTTGAATTAGACTGACCTGTGTATTATTTTCTTTTGAATATAATACTTGGGTCAGATCGAGTATTTTTACAGCTTGAAGATTTTCGAGCAGCGAAGTTAGAGAGAGAGAGTAAAGAATCACTTAAGTTTTCAGAAGAAAATTTTATTTTAAGATATTCCGCTGTATCAGTATTAAAATTGTATAAACTTTGATGTATTCAAAAAGATTTATAGTAATGAAATAAAGATTCATTTGTTTTAATTCATTGTTATTATTCTGTGTTTCTGTGGCTAATTCTGTTTAAACGTTATAAACTAAATAACAATTCATCTTTCTGAACGTTTCTAGTTGGTTTAATTACCGATTGGAAGCGGTCAGAAGGGGGAATGTTACAATCTTCTTCTCCAATACCAGGTAACGCACGCACATAAAAACCCAATCACGCCGCCCCCTAGGGTTTGAAACCACGGCCACCACAATGCTCGAATCGCCATCACTCCACCACCAAAACGACCCTCTACGTTGCCCCTACCTTCGCCGTGAGTATCTTTGAGCTCGGCCCTAGGTGGCATTCGAAAAACGTAAGAAAACTTCGGCACTTCAAGCTCGAATTCCCATTGATCCAAAGCTCTAAAAACGATCTTGACCGTTGAGATGGTGGATCTCATTGTGCTCTATCTTTTTGTAGTTGAAAACTTCTCTAGAAAGTGAACGGATTGGAAGAAATCAAAGGGAGAAGAAGATTGCTTTTTGGCCATTCATTTGTTAACTGGCGGCCGGCCATTGAAATTAGGGTTTAAGTTTCTTTTTTTTATTTTTATTTTGAGAATAAAGGCTATTTATAGAAAATAAAATGAACACTATTCATCCCGGTTTTCCGAACTCCGATTTACGCGCAATGACTGGCGTTTCTGGGCTTTACCCCGCATTTCGAACGCAATGGAACAGGTTTTAGAAGCTAATTCGATCGTTGTTAACGTTAAAATATGAACGATAACACCCGGTGTATGTAATAAGATCGTGAAAGCACCACCCGTGTGACGGGAACAGAAATTAAGCAGGAAAATAGCAGAAATGCAGTAAATGAACAACGGATTTATAGTGGTTCGGCCCGTAAATGAGCCTACGTCCACTTTATAGTCTCTTATTGCTGATTCGGTTACAATTTGATACAAATCTCTTCAAGAAACAGTACAATTCGATCACAAGAAACAATCTAGACTACTAGCTCAATCTTCGACGGTGAAACTCGATGAATCCATCTCGGATGTAAGGAATTTCTCTCGAAGCTTGTTGTAGTGTCGTGAATGCTTGAAGGATCCTTGATTACTGAATGAATGAAGAGTTCGACGGAGTAACAGCGCTGTAGAAATGATTTGCCAAAAGTCCTCCTCAAGTTGGAAGTGATGTCCTATTTATAGAAGCTGATTTCTGGGCAGGAAATTTGCCTAAGTCTTAGGTCGCGCACGACCTTAGTTAGGTCGTAGGTCGCGAGCGACCTAAGCTAGGTCGCTGTCCCCTTGCGGCTTCAGGAGTTACTGTACTTGTCTTCATTTGATCAAGTAATAGGTCGTTCGCGAGTTACAGAATAGCTGTGGGAGCTCTAGGTCGTAGGGCGCTGAACTCCCTTTAATAGTTAGGTCGCTAACCTATTTAAGTCGTCAAGTTCCTTAGGTCGCTAACTACCTTAGGTTGTTAAGTCCTTTAGGTCGCTAGCTACCTTAGGTCGTTGAGTTCCATAGGTCGCAATCCTTTCTGCCTCCTTAGGTCGCGAGGTCTTCTGCAGCCTTAGGTCGCGAAGCTTTCCTGCCCCCTTAGGTCGCGAGGTCTTCTGGACCTTAGGTCGCGAAGAAGTTAGGTCGCTAACTTCTTATCTTGATAAGTCGTGGACTTTCTCAGTTAGATCGCTATGTAGTTAGGTCGCAGCTTTTCCTTAGATCGCAACATTCTTAGGTCGCAGCTTTTCCTTAGATCGCAACATTCTTAGGTCGCAGCTTTTCCTTAGGTCGCAACATTCTTAGGTCGCAGCTTTTCCTTAGGTCGCAACATTCTTAGGTCGCAGAACCTCTTAAGTCGTAGCCTTAGCTTAGGTCGCAGCTTTTCCTTAGGTCGCAGAACCTCTTAAGTCGTAGCCTTAGCTTAGGTCGCAGCTTTTCCTTAGGTCGCAGAACCTCTTAAGTCGTAGCCTTAGCTTAGGTCGTAGAGTTTTAGGTCGCTGAAATGAAGGAGTTAACATTTGCCCCTCGAAGTATATGACTATACTCTAGGTCGTATGCTTCGACTCAACTTTGCTAGGTCGCGAATCGACTTAAAACTTGCACGCCTGTTCACCTTCCTCCTTTAGTCCCATATAAATTAGTTAGGTCGCACCTTCTTCCTTACCCTACTGTCCTGAGCCTCCATCGCCATTAATAGTTTTTTCGATCTTCCAGAGACAAATTTGACTTAATCAACCAACGATTCTCCCTCGCCGATCATAATTCGTATGTGGATCAGCTTATACTTGCCCATAGCCACTGCTTTGAACATAAATCGTTGTCGCTCAACCTAAGCCCAATTCCATGCATCACGCTTTTTTGTACGGTAGTCTCAATCGACTTTCGTTCGTCAATTGACGTGTTGGGATGATTTACGATCATACAGAAGGTTTTGCTACGGATCTGTAGGGTTTGCCATTGATTCTCTAGTCAATCGGTGATAGGTTGAGGTAGGATGAAGAGGATGATGATTCCTTTTTTGAACTGGTGGTATTGGGTTATTGGACCCAATATGATGTTGCTTGGAGAAGAAGTCAACAACCTATCAGATTCGAATGCCCTAAGAGTTAGGTCGCGTGGGAATGCTTAACGACCTTAGCCTTTGCGACCTGACGACATTTGCGACCTAGAGTATCTCCAACCTAAAAACAATTGTGCTCGACCTAGGACTTAAGAGAATTGCCCCACCTTAATCCATTCAGCTGCAACACGCGACCTACAGAAATCCTGACTTATGATAGGTCGCTGAACGACCTAAGACTTAGGCAATTTTTCACAGTCTTGTACTTTCAATCTGAACAACATAGCATAAGAACATTGCCGCCTGTGTTAGGTCGTAAGCGACCTAACACTTAGAACTTTGAACAGCTTTTGACTGATTTTCTGGACTTGAATTATTTTGGGTTTTGCACTTCTTCTCGGATTGCCTCAACTTTAATGCTAATAACCTGTTTAGAAGCAAGATTCACAGAAAAAATGGGACGAATATACTGCTATTGATTGCCCACATCAAACAGCAGATTAGTTGTCAAAGAAAATCAAACTTAAATGAACTTCGTGAATGAAATGTTGTGAACTAACAAATCTAAGTGAAGTATTAAAGCAAAATTGAAGTGATCAACTAAAGCTGATTTATTTGCATTAACACAACACTATTCCTGGACTTAAAATATTAAGCCCCGAAACTTTATAATTGACAAGTATCAATTAGTTTAATTTCATTTACATTTGCTCATTATTGTATTAGTTTTGCACAACACTTCACTCTTTTTAGGAAACGCGCACCTTAACATTTGATCGTCCAGTTCCTTGTGTAGAATGGAATCTCAGCAAGAAGACTTGGAAATAGCCGGAGAAGCTTTTCCAATTGCTACTCCACTAATCGATCCTCCGGAAAGGACTTCTACTACTTTAAGTCATAAAGTCTTCCGACAACTGTGCATCCAATTCGGCATTGCCAAAGCAGATGCTTTACTTCCTGGGCCAAGCGACACTGCTGATAGGCCGCCTCTTGGCTTCGTTGCTGTGAACCGGCAGATGTGTTCAAGTGGAGCCATCCTCCATTTAATGATTGTCTTCGGGAACTCCTCCTTCGGCTAACTATTTCTCCCTTTCAACTACACCCTAACGGATACTCCATCCTGCTGGGATTGTGTGTGCTTTTCAGGAGAACGTTGGACCGTTTTCCCTCTTTTGATGAAATTCGCTTCTTGTGCACATTTGCGAAGAACAAGGACCATCCTTCTATCATACTTGTGAGGAGTGCTAGGAATCGCAAACTAATTCTGGATTCGCCTGAAAGTGCCCACGGATTCTTGACTCAATTCTTTTATGTTCGTTGTCCTCCGGGATTTTATGCTATTTGGAGAGTCGGAAGTAAGATTACCTCTTACCAATTCATTTTTCTAAATTTTTTCATAATTCGAACCATCAAATGCTTAATTCCATTCTTTCTTCGTGCAGCACTTCCTTCTCTTCTTCGAGATACCAGCCGTAAGTCGATTTTAGATACTTTGAGTGCTGTTGACGCTGAAGAGAGGAGAGCCAAATTCTTGCTGAAAGATGAATTTCTGCACCAGTTTGGCCTTTTACATCCTTCTAGCTCGACTCAGATTCATGAAGTTTCTAGTTCTGATGCGGAAACGTTAATTGCTTCAGATTTCCAAGCAGAGGCCTCGAATGCCCCAGCTTCTGTAGAAGAAACTGCATCAGAAGCACCCGTCATGGAGGCTGCTTTGGTAAAATGTTCCGCATCCATCGATGTCGTAGGGTTAGTCAGCAAGTCGGTGCTTACCCCAATTACTGAAGAGGAAGAGAATCCTCAAGTTCCTGAGAAATCCATTGATACAGAGGTTGAAAAAGAGAAGTCTGCTGAACTCCTGGGTGATGACGCCTTTGATGGTTTGAGTGATATCATGATAACTTCTCAAGAGCTTTTTGGGGATAACAATCCAAAAGCAACTTCTCCCGTTGTCGAGGCGACTTCCACCTTTAAACAAACCCAGACGCCTACTACGCCAGTCGTTTCTGTTTCCACACTAAAGCGTGGTCTGTAGTTTGACGCATGTAGCTTGCACGCCACACACACTTAGGATTTTCCAGCACTTATAAACATTTATCCTCTTTTTCCTGGAAATTTCTAAACTTTACTCCTTTTTTGCTTTCAGGTTCTCCAATGGGACGTACAGGTTCATATTATGACTCATTCAAGTACCGTGGAGGCCGCGGCACCTATGACTTTAGGAAGTACCTTGATACTCCAAAAGAAACAGATGAAGAGAGGGCTCGAAGGAAAGCCCAGGAGAAGCGGGATTACGATCAGTGGCAAAGAAGGAAAGATGCCGAGCGATATGACTCTTCGCACAGGAGTGACTACTCTCATAAGCGGAAGTCTTACGATGATAAGGGAAAAACTCAGATTGCCGATGAACCGAGCAAACGATCTAAACCGATTGACACGTCTGAAATTTCTGAAAAGACTGACGCTCCCATTCCTTCTGATATTCTGGCTAGCTCTCCTCCTCTGAAGAAATCTGACATTCAGACTATCATTAACAGACCGCAATATCAAGTCAAGGACGGCCCCCCAACACTTCAGAGCCGTTTTCCGAATTGGTGCCTAAAAGGGGTACGCTTTGACTTGGACATAGTTCCGATTGATAAATCAGACATGCTTAGCAGTCTTGATGCAGTCAGGCTTAATATCGAGAGGATGTCGCAGTGGCAGAAGCTGGTCGATGAACTCCAAAGGGTTAATCGTGCAAACCTTGAGGCAATGCTGACTATGGAAAACGACAAGGCGGAGTGGGACAAAATTTGCAAACAGCATAATCTCGAGATGACAAATATTGCTGATGGTTATGCAAAACTTGAGTCCGAGGTTAAAAAACTTAAGGACGATCTTGCCTCTTCTTCTGCATCTCATACTCAAAAAGAAGAAGTCTTTCAGAAACAAGTGCGGGATGCACATGCTGCGCAGAGAGATGTTGAAGTGAAGCTTGCCGCTGAACAGCATATTACTGAGAAATACCGCACAGAAAACACCGATTTGCGGGAAAAAGTCACCTCTCAGAACGTAGAGATTGAGTTACTAAAGTCTCGACTTGCTAAAGTTGAAGCAGAGCGTGATGAGGCTACCGCTGGCCGGGTTGCTGCCGTTGCCGAAAAGGAGGCGGTTGAGCAATCACATGAGGCGACGAAAGCAGACATTAGCTCTACCTTATTCGACTTTTATTTACACAGCGTTCTGGGTCGTGGAAGCCTCTCTTTTCTTGGTCCTGATTATGAAATTACATTGGCTGAAGTGTGGGAAGTCGCAATGGATATGCTTGGCGGGGCCGGCTATAATGAGTTGGAACTTGAGGAGCGCTATCTCAATGATGAGGATCGTGCCGCTCTTGTTAAGGGGAGGGAGCAACTTGCCAAAGTACGAGCTAAAACAACGGGAGAAGAGCCCCCAAAAGAAACAGCTCCTTTAACTGCCCCCGTTCATACTTCCACTTCAGCCGACGTTAATATTATGGATTCCGGCTCTCATTCTTTACATCTAGCTAAAGTTGCCCAAGAAACTGCAACTACTCCTACTGAAGATGAGGCACTGGATGATATTGAAGCCGAGAAGTTTGAGGTGGATCTTGCAAAGCCAACTCCTCCAGGTACTCTTGGTGTCGTTTCGGGCCTAATGAACCAGTCATTTGACTTAGCCGAATTCGATGACCTTCTTACTTGTTACTTAAACTTTGATGAACCGATGCCTTCTTTATTTTCGGGGGATGCTGATTTTAACTTCTTTTCTTCTACAGCGGAGGCACCAAGCACTATACAAGCTTTCACTCCTTCGATTTCCGTTCCTCCATCTTCCCAAATTACTCCTCCTTCTGCTTCTCAACCGGGATCACAGGCAGAGAAAATCGAAGCTCTTCAAGGCTTGGATGATCCGGCTGCTTCTCAGGAACAGAAGGCGGAGGATTTTGAAGACATCGAGAAGACCTCGGAGCGGTCTCTTGATGACGACACGAAGCTTTCAACATTGCTTGCCACTCCGGGGAGCGAGTCTTCTTCAAAGAGGAAGGGGAAGCGTGCTGTAAGGAAGAAGAAGAAGACTTCCACTGAAGATGAAGCAGTAGTTGATCTAGCCGCACCGCTTTCTCCTTCTGCCCCTGCCCGTTCACAACGACTTCAAAAGCTAGTCATTAGGCCGGGAAAGGGCTCCAAAGGTGGTGAGAAGAAGGAATAATCAAGCTGGACTTTCTACTTGTTATTTTTGCCCTTTGCATGTATTGACCGGGGATTGTGCGGGTACCGGTCCCCGCTTTTGCTTTTTGAGATATCTGCACATGTAAAGAATTTTCATAGTACTAAATAAAACAATTATTTTCTTGTACAAACTCTTGTGTATGTGAGAATGATCTATCTTTTATTTTAAGTGTAGAACAAACGATTCTTCTTACTTGTGCAAACTTTTTGTCTGCGTTTGAGAATGCATTTATTCCACATCTGTTTCGCGTGATATTGTTATGTGCTTGTGGTATGTTGCTTGAATACTGCTTTTTATTGTTGTAGCCGTATCATATGATATTGCCCATATACCACAAGTGCATAACAATATCTTTCGCTTTTAGCAAGACCTGTACTCTTATTTTCCATAGAATAACTATTCCGTCTTTAAGGGAATGATTATTCTACTTAAACGGAGCGTGTCTCATTTTCGGATAAGCTTTCACGCTTTAACCTTCAGAAATGTTTATTTCATGCTTTTGAGAAGTGAATTCTCCTACGCGGTGAAGCAAAAGAATCGAAGTGTGCCTCTAAGGAGGGCTTTATTTTGGTATTTTTTGAGGAGTAGCATGTGGACTTCGAAGAGTAGCATTATGCTTTGTGGATTATTGCTGTGCCTCCGGAGAGGTCTTGTGCTTCCAAAGAAGTCTTGATTTTGGTCTCCGAAGAGAAGCAATGTTGGTCTCCGAAGAGAAGCAATTTTTGTATTTCTACTCGGGTGAAGTGGGTCTCCGAAGAGAAGCATTTTGCACTTTTACCCTGGTGAAATGTGCCTCCGAAAAGGGCTTTTACCTCCGAAGATGGCTTGTGCCTCCGAAGAGGGCTTGTGCCTCCGAAGAGGGCTTGTGCCTCCGAAGAGGGCTTGTGCCTCCGAAGAGGGCTTGTGCCTCCGAAGAGGGCTTGTGATTGCCTGGAAGTTACTTTCTCATGGTCAGAGGTCTACGGGGCGAACGCAAGTTGCTTGATTGGATGTTTGCTTGCACAAACGATCGCAATTAACTAACAAGGTGCCCCTTTGGTAGTCCCACCGATCTTTTTTATTGAGTAAAGCACTCCCATTTATTGGCGTGCCTCGTTAGAGGGCTTTGGTTGGTTGGTGTGCCAGGTAGGTTGCGTCTCAGGGGCGAGTGGATCCACGGGGCGGACATACGCTATCTGGTCGGATGCATCACGACCAGTTAGCGAGGGTCTTGTTCCTTCCGGTTGGGAAGGCGTCCCTTTAGTGGATCTTTCGGCCTTCCTGTTGAGAGGCATACCTCCCTTTGTCTGCTTCTTTGTTTGCCCGCTCATGTTGTATCATCATCCGCCAATCTGCGATCCTTTATCATCGTTCCCAAGCGCGTGTTCCTTTCTTTTGCAAGTAAATTGCTTTATCTGAAGAAGTAAACTTCACTGTTGAATGACTTCACGAGACAAACGCGAGTTATCTAGTTGGATGCCCGTTTATAACGACAATCTCAACTAGTGAACAAAGGTTTGTCCCAGTGAAGTTGTCAACTCTTTATGTGAAGTTTTCCTTGCGTAGGATTTGAGTTTGGAATTTTTGTTGTTTGGTTTTTGTGCAATAGCTGATTTATAAAGGTCGCTTAGCTTTGTGATGAGCAAACCTTGTTATAATGTCCTGCAATTTTGAATCGATATTTTAGTGATACATTTAAAGTATTTACATATCGAAATAAAACAGGCATTATGAAATAGTAAAGAACACAAGATTTATAGTGGTTCGGCCAAGAATCGGGCCTACGTCCACTTTATAGCTTTTCATTCATTTACACTGATTTACAATGTTTCACAATACAACTGATACATTCATCATCATTTTACAATTTTGAGCAGAGCTTTTTTCAAGTAAAGTAAGGACGCAAATGGTTGCTGTTCCAGGCCCTTGGAATTGGATCTCCTTCAACAGTTATGAGTTTGAAAGTGCCATCAAGAAGTTTAGTGCCTATGACATATGGTCCTTCCCAGTTTGGCCCAAACACACCAGTTGCTGTCATGATCCTTTTCAAAACCAAGTCTCCGATTTCAAAGCTGCGTTGGCGAACTTTGGAATTGAAATGCCTGGCTATTCTCTGCTGATGAGCTGAAACTCTGAGCCTAGCTTCCTCTCTTTTCTCATCAAGAAAATCAAGTGCTTCAAGTTGCAGTTTCTCATTTTCGGTCTCATTGAAATGAACTCTTCTATGTGAAGGAACCTCTACTTCTACTGGAATCATTGCCTCAGATCCGTATGCCAGTGAAAATGGAGTGTGCCCAGTCGCAGTTTTGTGAGTAGTTCTGTACGCCCATAGTGCTAATGGAAGCTTATCAACCCAACCACCTTTTGCTTTTTCAAGTTTTTTTTTGATAGTTGACTTGATGATCTTGTTAACTGCTTCCACTTGCCCATTTGCCTGCGGATGAGCCACTGCTGAGAAGCTTTTTCGAATTCTGAATCGTTTGCAAAAATCTTGGAATTCTTCACTTTCATATTAAGTGCCATTGTCGGTGATTATCTTCTGTGGCACCCCATATCTGCAAATGATATTCTTCGTTACAAAATTTATCATCTTTTTAGAAGTGATGGTGGCCAAAGGTTCAGCTTCAGCCCACTTAGTGAAATAATCAACGGCAACAATAGCATATTTAATCCCTGATTTGGCGATCGGTAATGGTCCAATTAAGTCTATCCCCCAGATGGCAAACGGCCATGGACTGACCATTTGTGTGAGTTCAGTGGAGGGTGCTCTTGGGATTTTTGCAAATCGTTGGCATTTGTCACATTTCCTGAAAAAAGTTGCAGCATCTCGATTGATATCCGGCCAGAAGTCTCCATATCGGAGAATTTTCTTTGCAAGTGTTTGACCGCCTGAATGGTCTCCACATTCTCCTCCGTGCACTTTTGTTAAGATTGTCTTGGCTTCTTCCTTAGTTACACATCGGAGTAGTGGGGTTGAAAATCCCCGCCTGTATAATCGGCCATCTTGAATTATATACCTCGATGCTTTTCTTAATAATTTTCGACGTTCCTTAGAACTCTCTGGCAGAGAACCACTGAGTAAGTATTCTTTGATTGGAGTCATCCATGATTCATGCTCTTGAGACGTAGTCATAATCCAATCAATATCCATTTCATCAATGCTTGGAGCTGACAAAACTTCTACAGGAACTAATCCCAGCAATTGAGCTTCTCCGGAACTTGAGTACTTTGCTAAAGAATCTGCCTTCATATTTTCCTCTCGGGGTATGTGGCTTATTGAGTAGTGATCCAAATCATTGAGGAGTTCGGAAGTTTTTGTCAAATATGCAGGCAAATTCCCTCCTTTGGCTTGGAATTCCTTCTTCACCTGGCAGACAATAAGCTGAGAATCACTGAAAATCTGTATCACTTTGATATTCATTTCCTTGGCGATTTTCAATCCGGCAATAAGGGCTTCATATTCTGCTTCATTGTTTGTCGAAGGAAATTCCAGTCTCAATGCATAACATAGTGATCGTCCTTCGGGAGTTTCGAGCACAACTCCTGCCCCAGAACAATAGTCATTTCTCGAGCCATCAACATACAACTTCCACTGTATCGGAATGCAGTCAGTTGTTTCTTCCTTACTGTCACCTTTGTCAGTGGATTCTGCAATGAAATCTGCTAAAGCTTGTCCGTTAATTGCTCTTCGGGGATGGTAAGTGATGTCATATTGGCTGAGTTCTATGTTCCACTTCAAGAGACGACCCGAAGTTTCAAGACGATACAGGACTTGCTTCAAAGGTTGATCAGTCAGGACCTTGATAGGATGAGATTGAAAATAAGGTCTCAACTTCCTAGAAGCGATTAGCAGACAATAAGCAAGTTTTTCTATCTTTGAATAATTCATTTCAGCTCCAGCGAACCGTTTGCTGATGTAGTAAACTGGACGTTGTATTTTCGTATCTTCTCGTACAAGTGCCGCAGTTAAAGCATGGGATGAAATTGCTAAATAGATGAAGAGGCTTTCACCATCACTAGGCTTGGAGAGGACCGGAGGAGTTCTCATATGATGAATCAGTTGATCGAAAGCATTCTGACATTCAGGAGTCCATTCGAAATTTTTCTTCCCTTTCTTTAGAGCATCAAAGAAGGGAATGCATTTGTCTGTGGCCTTGGAAATGAAGCGACTAAGAGCGGCAACCTTTCCATTAAGACTTTGCAGTTCTTTCTTTGTTCTAGGGGCTTTAACCTCTCTTAGAGCTGTGATTTGAGCAGGATTGGCCTCGATGCCCCTAGCGCTTACGATGAAACCCAGGAATTTTCCAGACTCTACTCCGAATGAACATTTCAATGGATTGAGCTTCATTCTGTACTTCCGAAGAATTGAGAACATTTCTGCCAGGTGGTCCATGTGGTCTACTGCCTTCTTTGACTTTACTAACATATCATCAACATAGACTTCCATCGTTTTGCCAATCTGAGGCTTGAACATAGCGTTGACAAGTCTTTGGTATGTTGCCCCAGCATTCTTTAAACCGAATGACATGACTTTGTAACAGTAGAGTCCCACATCTGTAATAAAGCTTGTGTCCTCCTGATCTGGTTCATTCATCATAGTCTGATTGTATCCAGAATAGGCATCCATAAAAGGTAACAACTCATGTCCAGCTGTCCCATCTACTAGTTGATCGATTCTAGGCAACGGGAAGCAGTCTTTGGGGCAAGCTTTGTTCAGATCAGAGAAATCAATGCACACTCTCCACTTTCCATTTGCCTTCTTAACCAGTACTGGATTTGAAACCCAATTTGGATAAGTGGATTCTTTGATGAAATTATTCTCTAAGAGACGATCTACCTCTTCCTTTAAGGCTGCTGACCTTTCTGGACCTTGAGTTCTTCTTTTCTGTTTTACTGGTGTGAATTTCGGATCAACATTCAGAGTATGAACAACAATTGTTGGAGAGATTCCGCACATATCAGCATGACACCAAGCGAACACGTCCAGATTTGCTTTTAGAAATGATATCAGTGTATTTTGAACTGTTGTACTAAGTTGCGAACCCACATTAAGCACTTTATTTGGGTCTTTGGAGTCGACAGATATTGGTACCGTAACCTCCACAGGCACCACTCTATTTTCCTCTGCACTGGATTTTCTGGGGTCCATTTCCCGCGTTGCACCACTATGCTCTCCAATGCAGGGGCCACCCTGTATTTGCTATAAGGTTGGATTTTTGATGCGGAGGGGAGCTGCCGCATCTTTACCCATCTCTCTCTTTCTGGCTTCTCGAAGCTCTATAAGATAACATTCACGTCCAGCATTTTGATCTCCCTTGATGACACCAACACCATTTTCTGTAGGAAACTTCATAGTTAAGCACCACGGGGCCAAAATGGCCTTGAATGCAGCTAGAGCTGGCCTGCCTAGGAAAGCATTGTAGGCAGAAAATCCATCGACAATCACAAAGGTTTTTTTTCGAGCTACCCTTTTCTGCCCTTCACCAAGTTCCACGAACAAATCGACAGTTCCGATTGGTTGCTGTGGTTCCCCGGTGAAACCAACGATCTTTTGTGATGAAGCCTGAACGTCGGTCATTGGGATCTTCATCTGGTCAAATGTTTTCTTGAAAAGTATATTGCAAGAGGCACCACAATCAATGAGTACTCGTCTTACTATTGCTGGCCCAATTCCTGCAGAAATAACTAAGGGGTCTATGGTCGGAGCTTCAATACCAATAGAATCCCTAGCCTTGAACGAAATATCATTATCTGAAATCTTTTGCTGTTTTAGGGGTACTGTGTTTTCTACAGCAAAAACATCTTCTTCTGCCGGGATATACTTCAAAGCGTGAGCATATCGTTCCATCTCACCCCAGCTTTTGCCTGCTGGGTGTGGGCCCCCTGAAATGACGTTGATAACGGGCCTCTCAGATTCTTGTGCCGTAGCACCTTTACTTGAGTCCGACGGCTGATTTGAGGGTTGTTGTCTCTGAGTAGACGAAGATGGATCACTTCTGTTTTTCTTGACATATTGTTGCAGCTTGTTTTCTCTCAATAATTCTTCAATTAAGCTCTTTAAGTGACGACAGTCATTGGTATCATGACCAGGTTGGTTGTGAAAACGGCAGAACTTTCCATTTCTCATAGCGCCCTTTCCTGGTTTTATCTCAGCCGGTTTGGGATAATCCACAACATCTTTGGTGGCGAAGAAGATATTTTCCAGAGTGTCGGTCAATGGAGTCAAATCTGAGGGTTTGAAGAAGCGAGGTTTCTTTATATCCTTTTGTTTCTTCCCCTCGTGATTTTCCCTTTTCTGACCTCCGGAATCTTTCTTTTCCGAAGCGGCAGTATTATTTTCCACCTTCATTGCCACCACCTTCATTGATGCTGGAAGATTTTCCAAGCGTATGAATTCATCGGCTTTCTTGTAGAATTTCTCGAGAGAATTTGGCTCTTTCATCTTCAGCCATTTTCCAAATTCGCTCGATTTGTCGATAGCACGCATCAAATAGGTCAAGATCATCCGTGGCTCTGCGTTATCAACTTCCGCCAGAGCTATATTGAAACGGTTCAGGAATGATTTAATAGGTTCTCCCGGATTCTGTTCAAGACTGGACAATGACATTATGTCCTTTGCCTTTGAAGCGTATAGCCTGAATTGCTCTTTAAACTTTCTAGTCAGATCGGAAAACTGATCTACTGATCGGACAGGAAGTTTGGTGAACCAGAGAAGTGCCACTCCTTCCAAATATACTGGGAAATACCGGCACTTGATTTCATCAGTTGCTCTCGCACCGGTCATGTGCCAATCATACTTATACAAGAATTGGTTTGGATCACTTGTTCCCCGATAAGCAGGAATGGTAGGGGGAACAAATTTTCTATGAAATTCAGCCTTTAGAATCTTCTCGGTAAATGGAGTCTTGCTTGGCGCGAATCCCCATTCACTCTCATCTTCACCTATCTGCATGCTCTCTTTCATTATTTGCTTGATCATGCCAGAAAGATATTCCTCATTGTTCAAAGATTTTGCGGAGTAGACTTCTGCCATTTTCTCAGATGTTTGCCCGGGCAGATTTTCGTGGAAAATTGGCGATGGTCTAGATCCTTCAGCTCGGAGGGGTGCCCCTTCAGCAGCACCTGATCCCCCCTGAGGAATATTCCTCCCTTCGGAGTTGCAAAGGGCATCAGCGGTGTTTTCTTCATTACCCACTGGTCTTTGGTTGGCACCAAGCAGAGCGTTCAGTTTTTCCATCATCAGATTGTTTTGAGTCTCAATCTGCTGGTATAGTCCGGATACAGCAGCGTCTAGCTCCTCTCGCGTCACCCCAACGCTTGGAGCTGCTTGACTTGGTGAAGCAGAGGTGGCGGTATCATCATGAACATTTTCAGATCTTACAACCTTTCGTTTCCTTCCAGGAGCCATTATGTCTGATAGACTTCTAGTTTTGTAGGAAATCTTTTCAACAAACTTGTGTGAAGCAATGATGGATGGTAGCCTGAGTTGGGTTCTTAGTGAAAGCACCAAAATGTTAACGTTAAAATATGAACGATAACACCCGGTGTATGTAATAAGATCGTGAAAGCACCACCCGTGTGACGGGAACAGAAATTAAGCAGGAAAATAGCAGAAATGCAGTAAATGAACAACGGATTTATAGTGGTTCGGCCCGTAAATGAGCCTACGTCCACTTTATAGTCTCTTATTGCTGATTCAATTACAATTTGATACAAATCTCTTCAAGAAACAGTACAATTCGATCACAAGAAACAATCTAGACTACTAGCTCAATCTTCGACGGTGAAACTCGATGAATCCATCTCGGATGTAAGGAATTTCTCTCGAAGCTTGTTGTAGTGTCGTGAATGCTTGAAGGATCCTTGATTACTGAATGAATGAAGAGTTCGACGGAGTAACAGCGCTGTAGAAATGATTTGCCAAAAGTCCTCCTCAAGTTGGAAGTGATGTCCTATTTATAGAAGCTGATTTCTGGGCAGGAAATTTGCCTAAGTCTTAGGTCGCGCACGACCTTAGTTAGGTCGTAGGTCGCGAGCGACCTAAGCTAGGTCGCTGTCCCCTTGCGGCTTCAGGAGTTACTGTACTTGTCTTCATTTGATCAAGTAATAGGTCGTTCGCGAGTTACAGAATAGCTGTGGGAGCTCTAGGTCGTAGGGCGCTGAACTCCCTTTAATAGTTAGGTCGCTAACCTATTTAAGTCGTCAAGTTCCTTAGGTCGCTAACTACCTTAGGTTGTTAAGTCCTTTAGGTCGCTAGCTACCTTAGGTCGTTGAGTTCCATAGGTCGCAATCCTTTCTGCCTCCTTAGGTCGCGAGGTCTTCTGCAGCCTTAGGTCGCGAAGCTTTCCTGCCCCCTTAGGTCGCGAGGTCTTCTGGACCTTAGGTCGCGAAGAAGTTAGGTCGCTAACTTCTTATCTTGATAAGTCGTGGACTTTCTCAGTTAGATCGCTATGTAGTTAGGTCGCAGCTTTTCCTTAGATCGCAACATTCTTAGGTCGCAGCTTTTCCTTAGATCGCAACATTCTTAGGTCGCAGCTTTTCCTTAGGTCGCAACATTCTTAGGTCGCAGCTTTTCCTTAGGTCGCAACATTCTTAGGTCGCAGAACCTCTTAAGTCGTAGCCTTAGCTTAGGTCGCAGCTTTTCCTTAGGTCGCAGAACCTCTTAAGTCGTAGCCTTAGCTTAGGTCGCAGCTTTTCCTTAGGTCGCAGAACCTCTTAAGTCGTAGCCTTAGCTTAGGTCGTAGAGTTTTAGGTCGCTGAAATGAAGGAGTTAACAATCGTATGTGTGAGATATGACAATAAACGATCAATTTAAATTAAACCGATTTAAATCGATTTCGAGGCGTTTTGGCTTGCCCCGGACAAACGACAACTCCGATTGCTACGAAAATTGAAATCCGATAAAAACAAACTATTACGGATCCAATGGAACTTGTTTCGTCCAATTCTGAGACTGTTCGAAAATTGGCTAATATTCAGTCGATAATTAAATATTAAAATATTCAATTTTCACAATTTAACTTTAAATTCAATTTTAAAAGTTCTAAAACATCACTATAACTTCAATATGATTTAATATAACTTTATAAATCATTTTTAATCACATTAAATCCAGATTTCAATTATTTCTGGAATTTAAATATTAAATTATCAATTTAATTACCCAATAAAATCCAGATATTCGAATTTTAAATTATTCAACTTATTAATTTCACTTATTAATATTTAAAATCAATTAAATATTCAAATTTTAATTAATAGAAATTCTGGGTCATTACAAATATTATTTGATTATGAAGAATATCTAGGGTTAGAGGAGTGGTTAATTACAGTAGTTGTTTGTGTTGATTTTAGGATTAGGTTAGGCTTGAATTTAGAGGGGTTAAAAATCAGTTTAGTTCGTTGATTTGGCATGGAGAATATTTTACTTACATCAAGAAGGCTCAACAAAACTTGACCACAAAGTAATAGATCTCAGTCATTCAAATGCAGCATAGAACAAACAAATTTCTAATGCGAATGGTCGAGCATACATAACCACAAGTCGGCCATTCATAGCCACATGTCATCTTTATAGGTCAACCATTCAAGTTCATGGATAAACTATTCAGCTTTGAGGTCCGACCCTAATATATATATATATATATATATATATATATATATATTCTTTTATTTTGTTTTTGGATTTTCAAACGTCCGTAAATTTTCTATGCTATAATGACTTGAAATTTTTAACATCTTGAATTAGAACATTTACTTCATTTAAATATTCAAATTTGATTCAAATATACTAGGAAATAAGAAAATCAATTGTTTATGAAATGATTAAATTTTTAATAACGTGTTTTTAAAATTAATTTATATGATTTTTCCATAATTTTTAATTTGAAAAATATTTAAATTTTCGTTTAATGCATTTTGCGGCATACGTTTGTATTTTTGAAAACTACACAGATTAAGTTAACCTGTGTATTTTGTGTTGTTTTATGATCATGTCGCGTTGTTATGCACGATTCTATTTTTTCCTGACGTTAGCAGTTTGTACGCGAACTTGATATTGTGTAGCGAAGTACTAGAAATCATAAAATAAACAACACCATAGCCCCTCACTCTCCTCCATTACTTCTCTTCCACTCTCTTGCTTTTCGTTTTCTTGTAGCAAAGTAAACATATGCTTTTCGTTTTCTTGTAGCAAAGTAAACATACTCGCCTCTTTTAGAAAATTAAATCTGGAGCTACACTTAATGAAATCTAACGGTGTTGGATTCGTTGAACTCATGGTGATGAAGGTTTCAAATCCATACTGGTTTGGTTAAGTGCGGTGGTTACGAGGGTTGAGCGACAATTTAGGCCCGAAGTTAGGGTTTCAATTTGCAGGCAATTTAGGAGGTGTTAGGTGAAGAGGATAGCATGATTGCATTTCTCTTGGCAATATGAGTTTTCCTGCACCACTGGTTTTTGTTCCGATCTAGCATGAAGGAGTGCAATAATTTCCTATAGTAGTGAGAGGTGTTTGGTTGCCTTAATCATCGGTTGATCAAGTCTGGCTTGGTAGGGTTGGAAGTATAGCTTGTGCGAAGAGAACTCCGTTGGAAGTGGTGGCGTTCGATTTCATAGAGTATAACTAATGAGGAGTGTGCACGGCTTGCTGTGTAGTGTATAAGCGATTTTAATTTGGGGGAAAGAAGAGTTTGAAGGTAATTAGCGATTGTTTAATTAAGTAATTAGTTAATTAATTAATATAATTAATCCAAAATATAATGAAATGCTTTACTTTTGCATACAAAGTCCAAATCGAACACGATCTTTTATGTTGCGCTCGTAGTAGTGTTATCTATGTAATGAAGCTGATTTTTTTGAGTTTGGAGCTAGTAGGATTTGTGCTAAAATTTAATGTCATTCGAATTTAGATCGAGCAGGAATGCATAAGCATTGGCTGAAATGAAATTGATTTTACCCACCTTTGAATGCATTTATATTTGATATATGTGTTGATACAAATTGTTATTTCTATGCTTGGATTTTTTATTGTTTAGCTGTTTGGTTTGGATGTATTATTGTTGTAACTACCCAGAATTTCACCTCTTTGATTTGGAAATATTTATGTAATTTTGAATATTCAAAAAATGGATTTTATAATTAAAATAAAACTCTTTTTAATAGTAGATAATGATGGTAAAATTGTTTTTAAAATCTGTTTACAAATATAATTAGTTCGATGAAAAATCAAAATTGTGACCAGAATACGTTTTTCGAATTTTCGAGTTTTCGTTGACTAAAAATTGCTGGAAGTGTTATAAACCCTAAAATATAATGTACATACTAACATTTACAATTAGTTAAGGTATACATATATGTGTTTGTGCATATAGTTAAGTTAATAAAATAAAGTTAAAAGAATATTCCATGAAGATGTCTTAGAAAACATGTTTAGACATAGGTACACGTGCATTAACTTCATGTTGGCTAAGCAAAGGGAAAGAGGGACAAGCTTGTAGGCTGAAGTACATGGAGGAAGAGGAGCATGGTGAGGTGACAAAAGAAGGTGGGGGGTATAGGACTAAGGGTGTTTAGGTAATTTGATTTGTTTCTTGCTTATAAATACCCCTTTCATTTCTTCATTTTTGCCTTCTTTTCCTTCTGTCATATCTTCCTCATTATTTAACCGAATGGAGATTTTACTTTTTATCAAACTAAGTCAAATTTTAGTGTCTACAACTTTTATATGGATCACTTTTTCAAATTCTGGATCCAGCTATGTAAAAAATCTCGTTTATTTGCAAGGTGTTTTTGGACTCAGAGATCCAAGTCCGAAATTGGTCATTCTTATTTTGACCATATCTTCTTCAAAATAAATGGCAATTGAGTGTTACTTTTTTTAAAAATTGTAGAGGAAAGAATTTCCTAAAACTTTCCTTTTAACCACTTTACCAAATTTCGAGTGTAACATGTCCAAAAAGCGAGGAGAACATGACCCTTTTCGAGTTGATTTTTGGTGGTTTCCAAGCTTTACAAGTTTAAAGTTTAATTCAAGTTTCTAAAAAGATTTATTGAGTAAACCCTTTTATATTTTGGAAATATTTAGATTTATATTTTATTATGTTTGTTATGTAATATTTTGGTTGTTTGGTTGGATAATCATGTTGTTGGATATATGCATGTTGCTTCCATGTGATTAAACATGTAGTATGGTTGATTTTTAGCTTAGACTTGTTAGCAAAGCCTAATAAGTGTCGTTATGGTTATTAAATTAGATCTTTTGCTTATGTTCTAATTGTGAGATGTTTATGGATGTATCAACTTGTGAATGTTATAAAAGATTAGCACTTGACTTGTTAAGGTGACATGGAGATCTCTTAAGTTAAGTGGTTTACCTAATTTGTTTTCTAATATAAAGTTCTAACCTTTACATTTATTTTTGAAACTTTTAATTAAGTTAGTAAAGTAAGTTAAATTAAAGGATAAGAGTTTTAAAGGTTATTGTATATGCAAAATAAGTTTTCAAGTTATGGCATCCATAGCGATAGTCACTATGGATGTAGTTTCACTTTAAAAACTCCGAATTTTTGAAATTTAAGTTTTATACTTAAAATTATTTTGTAAAGGTTTTACAAACCTAATAATAATGTTTTTAAAAGTTAAGTAAGGATTTAATTACTAATAATTATTTAATTAAGTTTTAATAATTATTAATTAATTAAGTGTTAATAAGGTTTATTAACTTTAATTAAGCGAAGATTAGTTGCTAATTAATTACATTTTTAAGGATAAGATTAATTATAATTAATAAACTATTAAGTATGATTAGTTTTTGGTTAATTATAAGTTAAGTATATGTTTTACATTTAATTAATTACTAATTAAATATAGGGTTAATTATTAATTAATTATTAACCATGTGTTTAATTTTAAATAAATTAAGGTTGTAATTTATAAATTATTTATTATTTAAGACTTAATTAAAGATTATTTAATTAAGATTAATTAATATTAAATTATTAATTAAGGTTTAAATGATTATTTAATAATGAATAAAGGATTAATTAGTGTTTAGTTATTTATTTAGTAATTAATTATTTTTTGATCATTTATTTAAAGCTTTAATTATTTATTCATTTATTTATTTAATTAATTAAGATTTAATAAAGATTAATTATGATTTAATAAGGGTTTAACTTATGATTAATAATTTTAAAGGGGAGTTTAAGTTTTAAATCCTTTGTTTTCTAAAAATCAATTTATTTAAAAGGGAATTCTTTTACGCAGGATAGTTTTGAGCACAAGGGATTCAAATGTCGATACTCTAAGTAGACAGATAACTATGAATGAATTATAATGTTAATTGATTGAATTGTTTGGACATCTAATAGCAGAATAAATCCCCTTTCTACTATAGTGTAATTGTTTAGTTGTTGGGGACACAGGATAACAAAATAAATTTCCATTCTATTATAAATTGATTGTTGTTTATCTGGACATATTATGATAGAATAAATCACTATTCTACTAATAAACTTGTATTTGACATTGGTTTAGTAAAATAAATCATAGTTTTGCCATAATTTCCCAAGTAGATATGTTGATATCTTTTAAGTAGAATAAGAACCCATTCTGCTATTGTCACGACCCGACCTTCTACGCCCAGAAAGTCGTATCGTTTTTAAGAAAAGAAAGAGAAGAAGAAGAAACAACATCAGAATCTCAACAGCGGAACGAATAAAATATAATATATCACATAAATTAATACATAGTATCATATATATCAGAGTTACACAGATAATACATCACATACTAGACAGTTATAAACACCTGTCTAGTTAATACAACTCACACATCACAGAGATACAACACAGCGGAAATACAGAATAACACTAACACAGCGGAACCACTATATATCTAAACGCTAAAGCCTCCTGCTCTATTGCTGTCACGTACCGGATTTTTCGACTTCCGAAAATTCGACATCGATACTCACTTTATCGACTGCCGAGAAATCGAACGCCGGAAACTCCAATAGTGAGGGTTTTAGAAAGAAGAAATAGAAGAAAAGATAGAAGAAGAAGAAAATAGAAGAAAAAGAGAAGGACAGAGAACAACAGAACAACAGAATAATAACAGAATCTCACATATCGCAGCGGAACAATATGTAATAGATAACACTAGTCTTTTAAAACAAAGAACTATATCAGTTTATACATACATCAATCAGAGTCATATACAACAATGGACAGTTATATAACTTGTCCTCATACAAAATACACAGCGGAATAAATAACATCAAATACAAATACTACGTCTCGCCATCCAGCTTGCTTCCAAAGCTCCAGAATATCCAGAATATCCTGATAATATAACTCTAGGCTGCCCGTGTGGAAATTGGTGGGCACCCAGAGTTCAGAAGGGAACAATAAACTCCGAGTCAGTCATGGTGACTGGTGTGAGATCGTAAAACAGTTATTCTTTCACAAAGGAAATAAAACAAATTCGCAATGCTTTTTGGAAAATGAAACTACCATAAGACCTCCCACCACACACACAATGCAAACGCAAAATTGGAGGAGATTTCTTCTTATGATAGTCAAAGATGCTTACTACGCAAAATCAAATTCTTTTTGATATTATTATTAGTGCATAGTGTAGAAAACATTTCGAAAGTATAATATTAATCTTAGCCAGCATACGACCAGTATCGTATGCCTACTATAGCTACCATCTAAACAGTGGTGACCACCGTACGTAAATGGCAGGTTCTACAACTAATACCGTACAAGGTGCGTATTGGAGTTTGGATTTCCAACAAATGGTCAGGCTAAGGAACTTCCTTCTCCACGATGGGTACGTCCCTGGAATAGACGACCCGAGAACCTAACCGGATCTCTGCCAACACAAGGCCGGGTTACCTCTGCAAAAATAGGTAACTACTGACACGCGTATGCCATTCCCCGATCGTAACCGATCTTCCCGAGGATCCCCGATTTCCAACAAACCACATAGATAATAATGCAGCAACCACATAGGTTAAGTATCTGGGCTCCATACCATGATACCACCTCTATCCAGAAGGAATGACATACACTAAGGGGCGCTACTCCCTAGAACCTTGCCGCATCCTTCCTGTTTCGACCATTTCCGGGGTGTGAGGCTCGACGAAGTCTCGTCCACAAAGCTACGCTTTCTACAAAGCCCTGCTTCGGGTCAAACAAAATGATCAACCTATGATCACAAAGATATAAGATCAAACAAATGATCATATCGCAAATGATCAAACACTGATCATTTCACAGCAACACTCAGTATGCCACGTTACCAAATTGGGAATATATCGCTGATAAATTTCAACTACATAACCTCTGAGCTCGTACGTCTCAGAGAAGGGTGTTAAGCTAAGAGAATAAATTCTCCGCCACCAACAGAAATGTATTTGAAAGAAATCAGCTTTATATCTCAAATTGTAACGTCAGACACACAATCCATACAAGTCTGTTCCGGGATCGAACAGAACCGAAGGCACTTCTCACGAAGCCCTTGCATATCCGGATAAATTTCTAATCACGTCCAGACTTCCCGTCACTAAGGGTGATAAAACCTCTAAACCGGAGATCAGCCGATGTAGAGTAACTCGACGGTAATCCTTCCGTTTTCAAAAATATCTGGTCTTCAACACCGGTTTTCGAATGCAATTCATAACGACGTATCACATATTCGGAATGGGTTATACGACCCCATGGTCCTTTCCCGGTTAACCCGAATAGTGAGCGTATATTTAAAAACAAGTGTGGCATTCAAATTCATCCAATCACAACAAAATACCATTCAAGGTAATTATTGATAGTCGGTTATTTAACTATCAATAAAGATGCGCAACATCATCAGATTCCAAATAATTTTCCAAATTATTTCATCTTCCAAAATATCTTTTACTAGATATATTATAATTTCCACACTTAACCGTTTGAAAACAATTTCAAATCAATTTCCACATTTCATTTTATCTTTGAAGATAAAATCTCAAAACAGTTCATTTCATATTGGAAAAGCATTTCCATACTTATTTAAAAATAAGTCAGCGATTCACAAATCCATTTATTTTCAACGTTTGAAAATATTCGATATACTTAAATCAAATTAAGTATATATTTCATTCTTTAAGGAAATATATTTTCTATAACAACATCAATTTGAGTCAAAACGAATGTTACGTAAAACATCGTTACGACGACTCAAAATCACTAGTATAGGGATTCGAAATTAAGATAGATATGTAAATCCCAATACTAGATAAAAACATTTCCTTTCGGAAATCATTTACTATAACAACAGTGCTATAGTCCATCATTTCCTTATTTCTCGAAAACGTCTATTTCAACAATGAACATTGAAATCTATGCTTCCGATTCATAATACATTTTTAAAAACATCTTTAAAATGTTTACTTCATTTTTAATGTCACTTCTTCAAGAATGAATCCATTTTACTTAACAATATATTCACTGTCCAAAATCGTGAATATACTTTACTAACCACATTTTCAAAACTCTCTACACATTTTATTTCAATAAAAATTCGCTATTCAAAAATCGCGAATATATCTTCTTCAATAATCTCCTATATATAATTTATCAAATTCAATCGATTTCGAACTTATAAAACGAAGTTTATAAATTCTATTTCTGTTTTAATAACAACTTCAACTTATAAATCTTCTTTTTATTAACTTCTATATTTTACTTCTCAAAATAAGTGATTTCGGATTTATAAACAACTTTTATAAATTTCAATTCTATTTGTAAAAACTTCAATCCCAAATCAATTTCGATATTGATTTAAAAATTTATTTATCACTACTAAGTAAATTCCTCATTTTTTCTCAAATTATTCAATATTCTGTTTTAAAATGGATTCTTCAAATTGAAATCGTTTTACATTGATTTCCCAATTTATTTCAATTTACCAATTAAATTTCTAGTTGGATTTCCAACTTATCTTCTTTTAATAAATTCCTTTTTAAGGAAATAAATTTCAATCGTTTCTTTCAATCTATTTAAAAATCCAAATTCTTAAATTAAATTCTTCAAATTATAATCACTATTTTACGAAATCCATTTATTTAACATTTTCACTTGATTCTGGAATTAATTCGATAAGATTATAAAAATTAACTTTTTATACTTCAAAATTTCCTTTCTTCAAAATTTACTCAATTTCTAAAATAAATTCACTTAGAAATTTCTATTTTGATTTCAAAAATTCAATTTCATTTATTTTTGGAATCCAATGATATCAAAACATTCATTCAGCTAAATTTTAGCTTTCAAACAATTTCCAGATATCAATATGATTAATAGCATCACTATAATCATTCACAGATTCATATCACAGTATAAATAAATTCAATCAATGTGAGGGGTCCAGTTGGATCCCTCCAACCTGTTTCCCTGCATCCAAAGACGTTAGCACAATACCAATTCCGCTCCAGTACGGAATTATCGCGGTATATGGGTTTTATAAAAATCCGCTTACTAACTGCGCAATAGGGTCTCATCCGCTATACGAGGCGGGAAATCATCAATCCAATATATACATATGCCAATATGTATATATTGCTATATATATAGATATATCCTATTATATCTAATACCACATCCAATATCAATCAATCAAATCAATAATAACTGCAATTCATTTTTGAGTGAGAAAAATATCACCTTTGCTTTTTATTTTTGCAATCCAATCCAATTCTTCTTTCGTTTTCTCGACTTTAACCTTGTATAAATAATTTATACAATTCTATTAATACTCGAATTAAATCCAACAATTAAATTATCGTTTAATCTATTTACTTAACCAAAAGTTTTTATCTTATCTGATTTAATTCTCAAACCAATAAAATATTTTCCATTTGAAACTAACATTTTAATTCAACTAAAAATTTAGTTTTTTAAACAAATTTTCTTAATCGTAACTGCATACATTTACAATTGTTCTATATATATCTATATATATATATATAACCGATTAAATTTAAAACAACTGTTTTATAACTTGCAGTTAATTCCTGATAAGTTAAATAATAATTACTTCACAGGTCCAAACTTAAGTGACGAAAAGTTTTAAAATGTTAAAGATTTAAATTACCTTAACTCGTTCGCGAAAATCAAACCAAAGAGTTCTGCTCAAAGCCCTACGCGAGATTCGACTTTGTGATAATGAACTCGCCGAGCCATTCCCCAACACTAGCCGCCGATAGCTCCTCCTCCAAGCACCGCTCTTGTAACGACCCAGGATTTCGAACAAATTAAATTGAGAATATTTAATTTATTTTAAATATTTGAACGATGATTTAATTAGAATCCCGAATGTAACTGTGAAATTGACAATTTAATTATAAAGTTTAATCGATTGATAGTCGAATAAAATGTTTAAATCTTCGACTATAGGCCGATGAAAAATATTTCAAATGCTTGTGAAATTTATATTGATGGCACTGAAGATATCAGCAGCTTCAGAATCCAATTTCGAATTGGTTTGATCAGTTTTGAAATTTATATCGTTTAACCGATAGTTAAAAATAGTCCTTTTTCAAACAGTCTCGGGATTCGACGAAACCAGTTCCATTGGGTCCGTAATATTGTATTATTACTGGATTTCCAATTTCGTATTTTTCGGAGTAAATACGTGATCATACGACATGTAAACGCATTGAAATTTGTATCGGAACAAATTTAAATTTGATTTTAAATAAAAGAAAACAAACGTCTCCATCAGCACGTTCTCCCCTCAACCACACCTTAATTCACGCCCCTTTGTTTCAGCCTAGAATCACGAAAGAAAACGTGAAAGGGGCATGGCCGCGTACTTATTCACTCCACAGTTCAAAACTAAATAAAAATCGTGAGCCTTCTCCTATTCAAATCAAAACCCCTCTTTTCCCTCTCTGTTCGATAATCGAACCCAGCTCGACTTCGAAGATAAGAGGGTCAGACGAAAATTGCGAGGCGTTCTCTCGTCGAAGGCGGACTAGGGGCGTTCACGACAAGCCTAGGGGATCGCGACCGCGTCAATGGCAACGCCGTGTTACTCGATGACAGTGGGTTCGCCTGGGGTGTAGGCCGGAGGCGGCGAGACTGGTATCGCGAACTAGGGTTTCGCCCAGGGGGAGGCGCGTGAGCAACTGGAATCGATTTGGGGCAACTTTGAAAATCGTCTCGATATAACATGGGGTGGCGCGCGTGCAAGGCAGTGGGAGGCGTTGGGGATCGCGGCGGCGTTCGCGAGCATGGTGGCTCGAGTTCGAGCGCGATGGAAAACAGGAGGACGAGTCCATGGTCAGTGGCAGATGAGGTAGTGCAGTTTTAAATTTTCGATAATTTTAAATTTTATTTTAATCTGGAATATATATATATGTATATAAAGAAAATTAGTTTGAATTTAAATTTTTAGTTAAAATAAAAATCATTAACAGGAGATTGAAATATTGGTTGAATTGAAATTTTAAAATGACAATTAATTTGTTTATTTACCAATTTAATTTTTTTTTGAGTTGTTAAGAGATTTCAAAGGAAAGTATTAGTTCAATTTGAAATTCTAGTTAAATAAATTTTAAAGGGAACATTTGTTAGAATATAATTTTTGGTAAGAAAAAGAAGTTTAATAATTAGTTGGATAGATTTAATTTAAGGATAAGTTAATTTAATCTATTAAAGGAAGATTAGTTTAAATTTAAATTTTTAATTGAATCAATTATTAAAGACAATATTGGTTTAAATAAAACTATCAGTTAATTTAACTATTAAAAATGAAATCACCGATGAATCAAAATTTTCAAATGAAAATTTATTATTCGATCTGTTCGAATATTAATGAGTTTGTATAAATTGTTTATACAAGGTCTAAAGTGCCAAGAAAACAAAAGAAGGATTGGAATGGATGCTAATAAAGCAAAGGTGAGATTTTTCTCACTCGATTGAAAAGTGGAATTTTCAGTTATTTATTGATTGATGATTTGATTGCTATTGAATGTGCTATTAGATATAATAGGATATATCTATATATATAGCAATATATACATATTGGCATATGTATATATTGGATTGATGATTTCCCGCCTCGTATAGCGGATGAGACCCTATTGCGCCGTTAGTAAGCGGATTTATAAAAAACCTATATACCGCGATAATTCCGTACTGGAGCGGAATTGGTATTGTGCTAACATCTTTGGATGCAGGGAAACAGGTTGGAGGGATCCAACTGGACCCCTCACATTGATTGAATTTATTTCTACTGTGATGTGATAATCTGTGAATGATTATTGTTGTTATTGAATTGATATCTGGAAATTGTTTGAGAAGCTAAAATTTAGCTGAATGGATGTTTTGACATCATTGGATTCCAAAGATAAACGAAATTGAATTTTTGAAATTCAAGTAGAAAATTTCTAAGTGAATCAATTTTTTTGAAATTGAATAAAATTTGAAGAAAAAAATTTAAAGGTATAAAAGCTGATTCTTATAGTATTATCGAATTTATTCCAGAATAAAGTGAAAATGTTAAATAAATGGATTTCGTAAAAAGAGAAATAGAAATTTTAAATTGAAGAAATTAATTTAAATTTGGATTTTTAAATAGATTGAAAGAAACGATTGAAATTTATTTTCTTAAGAAGGAATTTATTTAAAAGAAGATAAGTTGGAAATTCAGTTTGGAATTTAATTGGTAAATTGAAATAAGTTGTGAAATCAATGTAAAATGATTTCAATTTGAAGAATCCATTTCAAAACAGAATATTGAATAATTTGAGAAAAATAAGGAATTTATTTTAGTAGTGATAAATAAAATTTGAAATCAATCTGTAATTGATTTAATATTTAGAAATGAATTTTTTGAGAAATCAATATGGAAATTGTATTCAAACGTTGAAAATAAAATTAGAAATCAATATTGAGATTGATTTGGTATTGAAGCTTTTATAAATAGAATTAAAATTTATAAAAGTTGTTATAAACCCAAAGTCACTTATTTTGATAAGTTAAATATAGAAGTTGATAAAAGAAGGTTTATAAGTCGAAGTTGTTATTAAAAGAGAAATAGAATTTATAAACGTGCTTATAAATTCGAAAATAGATTGAATGTGATAAATTTAATATAGAAGATTATTTAAGAAGATATATTCACGATTTTGAATAGCGAATTTTTATTGAAATATAAAATGTGTAGGAATGATTGAAATGGGGTTAAGTAAATTTTATTCACGATTTTGGACAGTGAATATATTGTTAAGTAAAATGGATTCATTTTTGAAGAAGTAATATTTTAAAAATGAAGTTAAACATTTTAAAGGTGTTTTAAAACGTGTTATGAATCGAAAGCATAGATTTCAACATTTATTGTTGAAATAGACGTTTTCGAGAAATAAGGAAATGGTGGACTATAACACTGTTGTTATAGTAAATGATTTCCGAAAGGAAATGTTTTTATCTAGTATTGGGATTTACATATCTATTTTAAATTTCGAATCCCTATACTAGTGATTTTTGAGTCGTCGTAACGATGTTTTACGTAACATTCGTTTTGACTCCAATTGATGTTGTTATAGAAAATAGATTTCCTTAAAGAATGAAATATATACTTAATTTGATTTAAGTATATCGAATATTTTCCAAGTGTTGAAAATAAATGATTTGTGAATTACTTATTTTTAAATAAGTATGGAAATGCTTTTCCAATATGAAATGAACTGTTTTGAGATTTTATCTTTAAAGATAAATTGAAATGTGGAAATTGATTTGAAATCTGTTTTCAAATGATTAAGTGTGGAAATTTTATATCTAGTAAAGATATTTTTGAAGATAAATAATTTGGAAAATTATTTGGAATCTGATGATGTTGCGCATCTTTATTGATAGTTAAATAACCGACTATCAATAATTACCCTGAATGGATGTTTTGTTGTGAATTGGATGAATTTGAATGCCACACTTATTTTTGAATAAGCGCTCACTATTCGGGTTAGCCGGGAAAGGACCATGGGGTCGTATAACCCATTCCGAATATGTGATACGTCGTTATGAATTGCATTCGAAGACCGGTGTTGAAGACCGGATATTTTTGAAAACGGAAGGATTACCGTCGAGTTACTCTACATCGGCTGATCTCCGGTTTAGAGGTTTTATCACCCTTAGTGACGGGAAGTCCTGACGTGATTGAAATTTATCCGGAAATGCAAGGGCTTCGTGAGAAGTGCCTTCGGTTCTGTTCGATCCCGGAACAGACTTATATGGATTGTGTGTCTGACGTTACAATTTGAGATATAAAGCTGATTTCTTTCAAATACATTTCTGTTGGTGGCGGAGAATTTATTCTCTTAGCTTAACACCCTTCTCTGAGACGTACGAGCTCAGAGGTTATGTAGTTGAAATTTATCAGCGATATATCCCAATTTGGTAACGTGGCATACTGAGTGTTGCTGTGAAATGATCAGTGTTTGATCATTTGTGATATGATCATTTGTTTGATCTTATATCTTTGTGATCATAGGTTGATCATTTTGTTTGACCCAAAGCAGGGCTTTTTGAGAAAGCGTAGCTTTGTGGACGAGACTTCGTCGAGCCTCACACCCCGGAAATGGTCGAAACAGGAAGAATGCAGCAAGGTTCTAGGGAGTAGCGCCCCTTAGTGTATGTCGTTCCTTCTGGATAAAGGTGGTATCATGGTATGGAGCCCAGATACTTAACCTCTGTGGTTACTGCATTATTATTATCTATGTGGTTTGTTGCGAATTGGGGATCCTCGGGAAGATCGGTGACGATCGGGGGATGGCATACTCGTGTCAGTAGTTACCTATTTTTGCAGAGGTAACCCGGCCTTGTGTTGGCAGAGATCCGGTTAGGTTCTCGGGTCGTCTATTCCAGGGACGTACCCATCCTGGATAGGAAGTTCCTTAGCCTGGCCATTTGTTGGAAATCCAAAGAAACAATACGAGCCTTGTACGGTTTTAGTTGTAAAACCTATCATTCACTTATGGTGGCGCCCCACCGTTTGGATGGTAGCTATAGTAGGCATAGTTCGAAATGTCTATGCTGGCTAAGATTAATATTATACTTTCGAAATGTTTTCTACACTATGCACTAATAATAATATCAAAAATAATTTGATTTTCGCGTAGTAAGCATCTTTGACTATCATAAGAAGAAATCTCCTCCAATTCTGTGTTTGCATTGTGTGTGTGGTGGGAGGTCTTATGGTAGTTTCATTTTCCAAAAGCATTGCGAATTGACTTTAAAATCCTTTGCTGTTTATTTTTAAAGAATAACTGTTTTACGATCTCACACCAGTCTTGCTATATTACAGCATGATAGGGGATTCTCGCTTCGCAGTTTGGTGGCGAACGGGAGACTCTTACCCCTACATGTCCCTGAGAGGGATGGGTTGGTTAGGCAGAGGCCGTGACAGTCGAGAGGCTGGCCGTAAAAGCAAGTCTGGGGTACCAGTGTAAGCCACGGTGGGGCCGGGATGGTTGCAAAGCCTACCGGTTGTGACCGCTTCTTTCGGGACGTTACAAAGTGGTATCAGAGCATATGGTTAAGCGACAACCTTGCTTTGTTGGGTGTTACTCATTAGAGATAGAGTCAGCAGTACTCTAGAATGAGTTGAGTGAAATAATAGATATGAGCGCGTATTTGTTATTGAATATAAAATTGTTTTGTATTGTGATGATTGGTTTATTGAGTGGTATATGAACCTTCCTCGGCACAGTCTTGCAAAACTGTATCGAAGGGGTTTCTAAACACTTGAATAGAACAATTCGGCACAGTATTGTTTTGAATAGGGTAAATGAAATAATTTCGCCCAAAGCTATTTTTGTATATAAAAGAAATGTTTTTCTATAAAGTACTATAGTATATGGTTGCATGGATGTTAGGAAGTAATAATAGTAAATTATCATCACTGAAATTGAACAAGAAATTGGAATCGTAACTCCAAAGTTAAGAAATAAATTCACATACAAATGAAATTTGAGAATATAAATTATAAATGTGAATTGTAAATTAAAACGGAATTCCAAAGAAGTTTTTCGAAATGTTTTGAAAAGGATTTGAAAATTTTGGAGATTTGGAAGTTTAAATCATTTTTGATTTGAAAATAGATTTCGAAGGTTTTGGAAAGTATTTTGGAGAGATGAAAGCTCTAAACTCTTTTAGGTCGCTGGAAAATAATCCTAATGATGATGGCCACATCATTAGAATTCATTTTCGGGTTTCCAAAAGAGAAATTGCTGTCAAATTGTTTTAAATAGGAGTTGTTTGAAAATTTGGGTTTTTGTTTGGAAATTCAAATGGAATTTGAATTGTTTTCAAATGGTTTTGAAAAAGTGGAAACGACTCTGGAATCCTATTTCAAATACTTACGAAATATTAATAAGTTGATAACTTATAGAATATTGAAATTTGATTAGAATGAAATTCAAATTGAAAAACGAATGAATTAGTGAATGAATGAATAAATTGCGATTGCAAGTGCCAGAAAATGAAATTGAATGTTAAAATTCATTTTGAATTTGTAAGTAAATAAAACTGGAATTAAAACTGAATATTGAAAATAAAATTGAATTGTGTGAAATAAAATGAAGTTTTGAGATTAGTTGAAGTGAACTAAAGATAATTGATAAATTCAATATTCGGAAGATAAATAGAATTCAAATTGAATTGAATGGTAAATTTAACTCAAATGAGAAATTGAAATGTGAAATTGAATGAAAATAGATAGATAACTTCAACAGTGAAGTAAAAATGATATAAGTAGTTTATATTGGAAATTTTGTAATAAAATTTGCAAAATAGTTTGAATATATGTAACTAGATATTATGGCTAGTAGGATATACAGGTTATAAAGGAAATTGGATTTGATTTCGAAAATAATTTGAATTGCTCAACTAAAGGTACGTATTTTAATTTCTATATGAGATTTGATGACTTATTTCTCTAGCCGCTTGGCTTTTTCTTTTTCTTTTTGAAATCTGAGAGTCCGTAGGGACGTTTTGTAGTCGTACCGTATTAGCCGCGCAAAGGAGACGCTGGCGAAATTTTTCGAAAATTCCAAGTGTTAGAAAATTTTTGAGAAAATTTGAAAGTTTAAATTTGAATTTAAATTTGAATTTGAATTTTGAAGTAAACAATGATGTTTGAAACTTATGATTGAAGTTAGAAATTTAGTTGAATTGATAACGAATCTTTAGTAGAAAGATTTGTTTTGATAAATTGATAAAACTATTTGAATTTGAGAAAATAGTAGACGAGTAAAGGACCTTTCTTCCTAACTTGTAATTTCGAGGATGAAATTCTTTTAAGGGGGGAAGTCTGTAACGACCCAGGATTTCGAACAAATTAAATTGAGAATATTTAATTTATTTTAAATATTTGAACGATGATTTAATTAGAATCCCGAATGTAACTGTGAAATTGACAATTTAATTATAAAGTTTAATCGATTGATAGTCGAATAAAATGTTTAAATCTTCGACTATAGGCCGATGAAAAATATTTCAAATGCTTGTGAAATTTATATTGATGGCACTGAAGATATCAGCAGCTTCAGAATCCAATTTCGAATTGGTTTGATCAGTTTTGAAATTTATATCGTTTAAACGATAGTTAAAAATAGTCCTTTTTCAAACAGTCTCGGGATTCGACGAAACCAGTTCCATTGGGTCCGTAATATTGTATTATTACTGGATTTCCAATTTCGTATTTTTCGGAGTAAATACGTGATCATACGACATGTAAACGCATTGAAATTTGTATCGGAACAAATTTAAATTTGATTTTAAATAAAAGAAAACAAACGTCTCCATCAGCACGTTCTCCCCTCAACCACACCTTAATTCACGCCCCTTTGTTTCAGCCTAGAATCACGAAAGAAAACGTGAAAGGGGCATGGCCGCGTACTTATTCACTCCACAGTTCAAAACTAAATAAAAATCGTGAGCCTTCTCCTATTCAAATCAAAACCCCTCTTTTCCCTCTCTGTTCGATAATCGAACCCAGCTCGACTTCGAAGATAAGAGGGTCAGACGAAAATCGCGAGGCGTTCTCTCGTCGAAGGCGGACTAGGGGCGTTCACGACAAGCCTAGGGGATCGCGACCGCGTCAATGGCAACGCCGTGTTACTCGATGACAGTGGGTTCGCCTGGGGTGTAGGCCGGAGGCGGCGAGACTGGTATCGCGAACTAGGGTTTCGCCCAGGGGGAGGCGCGTGAGCAACTGGAATCGATTTGGGGCAACTTTGAAAATCGTCTCGATATAACATGGGGTGGCGCGCGTGCAAGGCAGTGGGAGGCGTTGGGGATCGCGGCGGCGTTTGCAAGCATGGTGGCTCGAGTTCGAGCGCGATGGAAAACAGGAGGACGAGTCCATGGTCAGTGGCAGATGAGGTAGTGCAGTTTTAAATTTTCGATAATTTTAAATTTTATTTTAATCTGGAATATATATATATGTATATAAAGAAAATTAGTTTGAATTTAAATTTTTAGTTAAAATAAAAATCATTAACAGGAGATTGAAATATTGGTTGAATTGAAATTTTAAAATGACAATTAATTTGTTTATTTACCAATTTAATTTTTTTTTGAGTTGTTAAGAGATTTCAAAGGAAAGTATTAGTTCAATTTGAAATTCTAGTTAAATAAATTTTAAAGGGAACATTTGTTAGAATATAATTTTTGGTAAGAAAAAGAAGTTTAATAATTAGTTGGATAGATTTAATTTAAGGATAAGTTAATTTAATCTATTAAAGGAAGATTAGTTTAAATTTAAATTTTTAATTGAATCAATTATTAAAGACAATATTGGTTTAAATAAAACTATCAGTTAATTTAACTATTAAAAATGAAATCACCGATGAATCAAAATTTTCAAATGAAAATTTATTATTCGATCTGTTCGAATATTAATGAGTTTGTATAAATTGTTTATACAAGGTCTAAAGTGCCAAGAAAACAAAAGAAGGATTGGAATGGATGCTAATAAAGCAAAGGTGAGATTTTTCTCACTCGATTGAAAAGTGGAATTTTCAGTTATTTATTGATTGATGATTTGATTGCTATTGAATGTGCTATTAGATATAATAGGATATATCTATATATATAGCAATATATACATATTGGCATATGTATATATTGGATTGATGATTTCCCGCCTCGTATAGCGGATGAGACCCTATTGCGCCGTTAGTAAGCGGATTTATAAAAAACCTATATACCGCGATAATTCCGTACTGGAGCGGAATTGGTATTGTGCTAACATCTTTGGATGCAGGGAAACAGGTTGGAGGGATCCAACTGGACCCCTCACATTGATTGAATTTATTTCTACTGTGATGTGATAATCTGTGAATGATTATTGTTGTTATTGAATTGATATTTGGAAATTGTTTGAGAAGCTAAAATTTAGCTGAATGGATGTTTTGACATCATTGGATTCCAAAGATAAACGAAATTGAATTTTTGAAATTCAAGTAGAAAATTTCTAAGTGAATCAATTTTTTTGAAATTGAATAAAATTTGAAGAAAAAAATTTAAAGGTATAAAAGCTGATTCTTATAGTATTATCGAATTTATTCCAGAATAAAGTGAAAATGTTAAATAAATGGATTTCGTAAAAAGAGAAATAGAAATTTTAAATTGAAGAAATTAATTTAAATTTGGATTTTTAAATAGATTGAAAGAAACGATTGAAATTTATTTTCTTAAGAAGGAATTTATTTAAAAGAAGATAAGTTGGAAATTCAGTTTGGAATTTAATTGGTAAATTGAAATAAGTTGTGAAATCAATGTAAAATGATTTCAATTTGAAGAATCTATTTCAAAACAGAATATTGAATAATTTGAGAAAAATAAGGAATTTATTTTAGTAGTGATAAATAAAATTTGAAATCAATCTGTAATTGATTTAATATTTAGAAATGAATTTTTTGAGAAATCAATATGGAAATTGTATTCAAACGTTGAAAATAAAATTAGAAATCAATATTGAGATTGATTTGGTATTGAAGCTTTTATAAATAGAATTAAAATTTATAAAAGTTGTTATAAACCCAAAGTCACTTATTTTGATAAGTTAAATATAGAAGTTGATAAAAGAAGGTTTATAAGTCGAAGTTGTTATTAAAAGAGAAATAGAATTTATAAACGTGCTTATAAATTCGAAAATAGATTGAATGTGATAAATTTAATATAGAAGATTATTTAAGAAGATATATTCACGATTTTGAATAGCGAATTTTTATTGAAATATAAAATGTGTAGGAATGATTGAAATGGGGTTAAGTAAATTTTATTCACGATTTTGGACAGTGAATATATTGTTAAGTAAAATGGATTCATTTTTGAAGAAGAAATATTTTAAAAATGAAGTTAAACATTTTAAAGGTGTTTTAAAACGTGTTATGAATCGAAAGCATAGATTTCAACATTTATTGTTGAAATAGACGTTTTCGAGAAATAAGGAAATGGTGGACTATAACACTGTTGTTATAGTAAATGATTTCCGAAAGGAAATGTTTTTATCTAGTATTGGGATTTACATATCTATTTTAAATTTCGAATCCCTATACTAGTGATTTTTGAGTCGTCGTAACGATGTTTTACGTAACATTCGTTTTGACTCAAATTGATGTTGTTATAGAAAATAGATTTCCTTAAAGAATGAAATATATACTTAATTTGATTTAAGTATATCGAATATTTTCCAAGTGTTGAAAATAAATGATTTGTGAATTACTTATTTTTAAATAAGTATGGAAATGCTTTTCCAATATGAAATGAACTGTTTTGAGATTTTATCTTTAAAGATAAATTGAAATGTGGAAATTGATTTGAAATCTGTTTTCAAATGATTAAGTGTGGAAATTTTATATCTAGTAAAGATATTTTTGAAGATAAATAATTTGGAAAATTATTTGGAATCTGATGATGTTGCGCATCTTTATTGATAGTTAAATAACCGACTATCAATAATTACCCTGAATGGATGTTTTGTTGTGAATTGGATGAATTTGAATGCCACACTTATTTTTGAATAAGCGCTCACTATTCGGGTTAGCCGGGAAAGGACCATGGGGTCGTATAACCCATTCCGAATATGTGATACGTCGTTATGAATTGCATTCGAAGACCGGTGTTGAAGACCGGATATTTTTGAAAACGGAAGGATTACGGTCGAGTTACTCTACATCGGCTGATCTCCGGTTTAGAGGTTTTATCACCCTTAGTGACGGGAAGTCCTGACGTGATTGAAATTTATCCGGAAATGCAAGGGCTTCGTGAGAAGTGCCTTCGGTTCTGTTCGATCCCGTAACAGACTTATATGGATTGTGTGTCTGACGTTACAATTTGAGATATAAAGCTGATTTCTTTCAAATACATTTCTGTTGGTGGCGGAGAATTTATTCTCTTAGCTTAACACCCTTCTCTGAGACGTACGAGCTCAGAGGTTATGTAGTTGAAATTTATCAGCGATATATCCCAATTTGGTAACGTGGCATACTGAGTGTTGCTGTGAAATGATCAGTGTTTGATCATTTGTGATATGATCATTTGTTTGATCTTATATCTTTGTGATCATAGGTTGATCATTTTGTTTGACCCAAAGCAGGGCTTTTTGAGAAAGCGTAGCTTTGTGGACGAGACTTCGTCGAGCCTCACACCCCGGAAATGGTCGAAACAGGAAGAATGCAGCAAGGTTCTAGGGAGTAGCGCCCCTTAGTGTATGTCGTTCCTTCTGGATAAAGGTGGTATCATGGTATGGAGCCCAGATACTTAACCTCTGTGGTTACTGCATTATTATTATCTATGTGGTTTGTTGCGAATCGGGGATCCTCGGGAAGATCGGTGACGATCGGGGGATGGCATACTCGTGTCAGTAGTTACCTATTTTTGCAGAGGTAACCCGGCCTTGTGTTGGCAGAGATCCGGTTAGGTTCTCGGGTCGTCTATTCCAGGGACGTACCCATCGTGGATAGGAAGTTCCTTAGCCTGGCCATTTGTTGGAAATCCAAAGAAACAATACGAGCCTTGTACGGTTTTAGTTGTAAAACCTATCATTCACTTATGGTGGCGCCCCACCGTTTGGATGGTAGCTATAGTAGGCATAGTTCGAAATGTCTATGCTGGCTAAGATTAATATTATACTTTCGAAATGTTTTCTACACTATGCACTAATAATAATATCAAAAATAATTTGATTTTCGCGTAGTAAGCATCTTTGACTATCATAAGAAGAAATCTCCTCCAATTCTGTGTTTGCATTGTGTGTGTGGTGGGAGGTCTTATGGTAGTTTCATTTTCCAAAAGCATTGCGAATTGACTTTAAAATCCTTTGCTGTTTATTTTTAAAGAATAACTGTTTTACGATCTCACACCAGTCACCATGACTGACTCGGAGTTTATTGTTCCCTTCTAAACTCTGGGTGCCCATAATTTTCCACACGGGCAGCCTAGAGTTATATTATCAGGATATTCTGGATATTCTGGAGCTTGGAGATAAGCTGGATGACGAGACGTAGTATTTGTATTTGATAGTATTTATTCCGCTGTGTATTTTGTATGAGGACAAATTATATAACTGTCCATTGATGTGATGTATTGTATTGAGTTGTATATTGACTCTGATTGATGTATGTGTAAAACTGATATAGTTCTTTGTTTTAAAAGACTAGTGATTATCTATTATATATTGTTCCGCTGCGATATGTGAGATTCTGATATTGTTTTCTGTTCTGATGTTGTTCTGTTGTTCTTCTTCTCTGCTTTCCTCCTTCTTCTTCTCTTTTTCTTCTACTTCTTCTTTCTAAAACCCTCACTATTGGAGTTTCCGGCGTTCGATTTCTCGGCAGTCGATAAAGTGAGTATCGATGTCGAATTTTCGAAAGTCGAAGATTTCAGGATGTGACAGCTCTACCCTTTTCTGCCGTTGTCGCTTCGCGAACTACCCTCCAGCCATTGCCTCGAGCCCCATGAATCGCCTGCACGCCTCCACGATTTGAACGCCGCCGCGCCCTCGAGTCCATCTACTCGTCGCGCGACTCAACTCGCGAACCCAGTACCTCTCGAGTCCCCCTGGTTGCAGCCATCACTCAGACGAGCTCGCGAAACCCTAGGCACGCCGCAAACATCACGCGAATCCCCATCGAGTCGCCGCTGTCCATCCATTGCCGTGCTCGCGAATTCGAGCTTTGCCAGACCCTAGTCGCGATGAACCCTAAATCCCCCTATCGCCTCGCAAACTCGAATTTGAGACTGTAGCAAGACTTCAAATCGGCAGTAGAAATATCGCGTGGGGGCAAGGATGAGTCGCGATGACTGATGGAATAGCTGAGTATATAGCGATGATTAAAATGAAGGCGTTGATTTTCGAACGAGAATGAAAGGTTTCAATCGATTATATTTTCCTTTGTCTCGGCTGTTCGAAATGAAAGAGGAAAGGGATTTTAAAAGAAAGGAAGAGAGTGGGAGAGGGGTACGAAGGTATGGGGGAGGTAAGGTCGTGAACGTGGTGAGGTTAACCAATATAAATAAAATAAAATAAAATTTCTTTTTATAATTTGAATTCGTTTTAAAATCTGAATGTGTTTATACTTCGTACGCTCCCAGATTAACTCCAAAAAATACGAAATTGGAAATCCAACAATAATACAATATTACGGACCCAATGGGACTGGTTTCGTCGAATTCCGAGACTGTTTGAAAATTGACTATTTTTAAATATCGATTCGAACAATTAAATTTCAAAACCGAACAAAACAGTTTAAATTTAAATTCTGAAGCTTTTATTATCTTCAGTGTTGTCAATACGAATTTTAAAAGCTTTTGAAATATTTTTCTTCAGCTTATGATCGAAGATTTAAATTTTTATTCAACATTCAATAGATTAAATTTTAAAGTTTAATCGCAAATTTTCAGAGTTATATCGGGGATTTAAATTAAATCATCGTTCAAATATTTAAAATAAATTAAATATTCTCAATTTAATTTGTTCAAAATTCTGGGTCGTTACAGACTTCCCCCCTTAAAAGAATTTCGTCCTCGAAATTACAAGTTAGGAAAAGTGGTCCTTAACTCGTCTACTATCTTTCACAATCCAAATAGTTTTATCAATTTTTCAAAACAAATCTTTCTACTAAAGATTCGTTATTAATTCAACTAACTTTCTAAACATTTTCATAATTTTCAAACATCATTGTTTAACTTCTCAATTCAAATTTAAATTCAAATTCAAATTCTAAACTTTCAAAATTTCTCAAAATTTTTCTAACACCCTAAATTTCCGAAAAATTTCGCCAGCGTCTCCTTTGCGCGGCTAATACGGCACGACTACAAAACGTCCCTACGGACTCTCAGATTTCAAAAAGAAAAAAGAAAAATCCAAACGGCTAGAGAAATAAGTCATCAAATCTCATATTCAAATTTAAATACATACCTTTTGTCGAGCAATTCAAATTCATCTTTGAAATAAATTTTCCAATTCCTTTTATAACACCTGTATGTCCTACTAGCCATAATACCTAGTTACATATCCAAACCATTTTTCAAATTCTATTACAAAATTTTCAATATCAACTGCTTATATATCTTTAGCTTACTTCACTGTTGAAGTTACATATTCATATCCATTAAATTTTACATTTCTAATCCCATTTGAATTTACTTTACCATTTTAATTCAATTTGGATTCTATTTATCTCCTGAATATTTAATTTTATCGATTAGCTTTCATTTACTAATTCGTTTCAAATTCTAATCTACTAACAAATTCAGATTTGTTTTCAACATTCAATTTCAATTCCAGTTTTATTCACTTTTGTTCATTTCCAAAATTTGTCTTCAATTTTCCCTTCGGTTAAATCTACTGTCATTTAAACTGGATTTCCAATTCGAATTCAATTTACTTTTCTTTTATAATCATTGAATTTAATTCGTTCAATACCTTATCCATTTGGTCAATATTCAATTAGCTTCACTTACAAATTTTAGTTTAACTCCACAAATCGAATTCAATTCTAGTTTAATTCACTTATAAATTCAAAATGAATTTAACAATTCAATTTCATTTATTTGCTTATACTTACTTTGATTTAACTTCATTCTTTAAGCTAAATTTATTCTATCAAAATTCAAATTGTATAAGTTATCAACTTATTTCTTATTTCATAAATATTTTTATATGGTATTCCAGAGTTTACCAACATTTTCAAAAAAATCATTTTTGAACACAATTCAAATTTTCTTTGAATTTCAAAAACCAAATCCAAATTTTTCAAACAACTTCCATTTAAAACAATTTGGCAGCAATTTCTCTTTTGGAAACCCGAAAATGAATTCTAATGATGTGGCCATCATCATCAGGATTATTTTCCAGCGACCTAAAAGAGTTTAGAGCTTTCAACTCTCCAAAATACTTTTCAAAACCTTTGAAATTCATTTCCAAACCAAAAATGATTTAAACTTCCAAATCTCCAAAATTTTCAAATTCTTTTCAAAACATTTCTAAAAACTTCTCTGGAATTCCGTTTCAATTATAAGTCACATTTATAATTTACATTCTTAAATTTCATTTGCATGTGAATTTATTTCTCATCTTTAGAGTTATGATTTCAATTTCTAATTCAATTCCAGTGATGGTAATTCACTATTATTACTTCCTAACATCCAAACATCCATATACTATGATAATTCATAGAAAATTATTTCTTTTCTATACAAAAATAGTTTTGGGCAAAAATTATTTCATTCACCCTATTTTAAAACAATATTATGTCGTCTTGCCTCGTTTAAGTGTTTAGAAATCCCTATCGATAATATGGCATCCCACATACCGACCGAAATTCACAAACATCTCAACGGATAAGCAAACACAATATAAAACAATTTTATATTCACTAACAAATACGCACTCGTATCTATTATTACACTCAACTCATTCTAGAGTACTACTGACTCTATCTCTAATGAGTAACACCCAACAGAGCAGGGTTGTCGCTTAACCATATGCTCTGATACCACTTTGTCACGTACCGGATTTTTAAACTTCCGAAAATTCGACATCGATACTCACTTTATCGACTGCCGAGAAATCGAACGCCGGAAACTCCAATAGTGAGGGTTTTAGAAAGAAGAAATAGAAGAAAAGATAGAAGAAGAAGAAAATAGAAGAAAAAGAGAAGGACAGAGAACAACAGAACAACAGAATAATAACAGAATCTCACATATCGCAGCGGAACAATATGTAATAGATAACACTAGTCTTTTAAAACAAAGAACTATATCAGTTTATACATACATCAATCAGAGTCATATACAACAATGGACAGTTATATAACTTGTCCTCATACAAAATACACAGCGGAATAAATAACATCAAATACAAATACTACGTCTCGCCATCCAGCTTGCTTCCAAAGCTCCAGAATATCCAGAATATCCTGATAATATAACTCTAGGCTACCCGTGTGGAAATTGGTGGGCACCCAGAGTTCAGAAGGGAACAATAAACTCCGAGTCAGTCATGGTGACTGGTGTGAGATCGTAAAACAGTTATTCTTTCACAAAGGAAATAAAACAAATTCGCAATGCTTTTTGGAAAATGAAACTACCATAAGACCTCCCACCACACACACAATGCAAACGCAAAATTGGAGGAGATTTCTTCTTATGATAGTCAAAGATGCTTACTATGCAAAATCAAATTCTTTTTGATATTATTATTAGTGCATAGTGTAGAAAACATTTCGAAAGTATAATATTAATCTTAGCCAGCATACGACCAGTATCGTATGCCTACTATAGCTACCATCTAAACAGTGGTGACCACCGTACGTAAATGGCAGGTTCTACAACTAATACCGTACAAGGTGCGTATTGGAGTTTGGATTTCCAACAAATAGTCAGGCTAAGGAACTTCCTTCTCCACGATGGGTACGTCCCTGGAATAGACGACCCGAGAACCTAACCGGATCTCTGCCAACACAAGGCCGGGTTACCTCTGCAAAAATAGGTAACTACTGACACGCGTATGCCATTCCCCGATCGTAACCGATCTTCCCGAGGATCCCCGATTTCCAACAAACCACATAGATAATAATGCAGCAACCACATAGGTTAAGTATCTGGGCTCCATACCATGATACCACCTCTATCCAGAAGGAATGACATACACTAAGGGGCGCTACTCCCTAGAACCTTGCCGCATCCTTCCTGTTTCGACCATTTCCGGGGTGTGAGGCTCGACGAAGTCTCGTCCACAAAGCTACGCTTTCTACAAAGCCCTGCTTCGGGTCAAACAAAATGATCAACCTATGATCACAAAGATATAAGATCAAACAAATGATCATATCGCAAATGATCAAACACTGATCATTTCACAGCAACACTCAGTATGCCACATTACCAAATTGGGAATATATCGCTGATAAATTTCAACTACATAACCTCTGAGCTCGTACGTCTCAGAGAAGGGTGTTAAGCTAAGAGAATAAATTCTCCGCCACCAACAGAAATGTATTTGAAAGAAATCAGCTTTATATCTCAAATTGTAACGTCAGACACACAATCCATACAAGTCTGTTCCGGGATCGAACAGAACCGAAGGCACTTCTCACGAAGCCCTTGCATATCCGGATAAATTTCTAATCACGTCCAGACTTCCCGTCACTAAGGGTGATAAAACCTCTAAACCGGAGATCAGCCGATGTAGAGTAACTCGACGGTAATCCTTCCGTTTTCAAAAATATCCGGTCTTCAACACCGGTCTTCGAATGCAATTCATAATGACGTATCACATATTCGGAATGGGTTATACGACCCCATGGTCCTTTCCCGGTTAACCCGAATAGTGAGCGTATATTTAAAAACAAGTGTGGCATTCAAATTCATCCAATCACAACAAATACCATTCAAGGTAATTATTGATAGTCGGTTATTTAACTATCAATAAAGATGCGCAACATCATCAGATTCCAAATAATTTTCCAAATTATTTCATCTTCCAAAATATCTTTTACTAGATATATTATAATTTCCACACTTAACCGTTTGAAAACAATTTCAAATCAATTTCCACATTTCATTTTATCTTTGAAGATAAAATCTCAAAACAGTTCATTTCATATTGGAAAAGCATTTCCATACTTATTTAAAAATAAGTCAGCGATTCACAAATCCATTTATTTTCAACGTTTGAAAATATTCGATATACTTAAATCAAATTAAGTATATATTTCATTCTTTAAGGAAATATATTTTCTATAACAACATCAATTTGAGTCAAAACGAATGTTACGTAAAACATCGTTACGACGACTCAAAATCACTAGTATAGGGATTCGAAATTAAGATAGATATGTAAATCCCAATACTAGATAAAAACATTTCCTTTCGGAAATCATTTACTATAACAACAGTGCTATAGTCCATCATTTCCTTATTTCTCGAAAACGTCTATTTCAACAATGAACATTGAAATCTATGCTTCCGATTCATAATACATTTTTAAAAACATCTTTAAAATGTTTACTTCATTTTTAATGTCACTTCTTCAAGAATGAATCCATTTTACTTAACAATATATTCACTGTCCAAAATCGTGAATATACTTTACTAACCACATTTTCAAAACTCTCTACACATTTTATTTCAATAAAAATTCGCTATTCAAAAATCGCGAATATATCTTCTTCAATAATCTCCTATATATAATTTATCAAATTCAATCGATTTCGAATTTATAAAACGAAGTTTATAAATTCTATTTCTGTTTTAATAACAACTTCAACTTAGAAATCTTCTTTTTATTAACTTCTATATTTTACTTATCAAAATAAGTGATTTCGGATTTATAAACAACTTTTATAAATTTCAATTCTATTTGTAAAAACTTCAATCCCAAATCAATTTCGATATTGATTTAAAAATTTATTTATCACTACTAAGTAAATTCCTTTTTTTTTCTCAAATTATTCAATATTCTGTTTTAAAATGGATTCTTCAAATTGAAATCGTTTTACATTGATTTCCCAATTTATTTCAATTTACCAATTAAATTTCTAGTTGGATTTCCAACTTATCTTCTTTTAATAAATTCCTTTTTAAGGAAATAAATTTCAATCGTTTCTTTCAATCTATTTAAAAATCCAAATTCTTAAATTAAATTCTTCAAATTATAATCACTATTTTACGAAATCCATTTATTTAACATTTTCACTTGATTCTGGAATTAATTCGATAAGATTATAAAAATTAACTTTTTATACTTCAAAATTTCCTTTCTTCAAAATTTACTCAATTTCTAAAATAAATTCACTTAGAAATTTCTATTTTGATTTCAAAAATTCAATTTCGTTTATTTTTGGAATCCAATGATATCAAAACATTCATTCAGCTAAATTTTAGCTTTCAAACAATTTCCAGATATCAATATGATTAATAGCATCACTATAATCATTCACAGATTCATATCACAGTATAAATAAATTCAATCAATGTGAGGGGTCCAGTTGGATCCCTCCAACCTGTTTCCCTGCATCCAAAGACGTTAGCACAATACCAATTCCGCTCCAGTATGGAATTATCGCGGTATATGGGTTTTATAAAAATCCGCTTACTAACGGCGCAATAGGGTCTCATCCGCTATACGAGGCGGGAAATCATCAATCCAATATATACATATGCCAATATGTATATATTGCTATATATATAGATATATCCTATTATATCTAATACCACATCCAATATCAATCAATCAAATCAATAATAACTGCAATTCATTTTTGAGTGAGAAAAATCTCACCTTTGCTTTTTATTTTTGCAATCCAATCCAATTCTTCTTTCGTTTTCTCGACTTTAACCTTGTATAAATAATTTATACAATTCTATTAATACTCGAATTAAATCCAACAATTAAATTATCGTTTAATCTATTTACTTAACCAAAAGTTTTTATCTTATCTGATTTAATTCTCAAACCAATAAAATATTTTCCATTTGAAACTAACATTTTAATTCAACTAAAAATTTAGTTTTTTAAACAAATTTTCTTAATCGTAACTGCATACATTTACAATTGTTCTATATATATCTATATATATATAACCGATTAAATTTAAAACAACTGTTTTATAACTTGCAGTTAATTCCTGATAAGTTAAATAATAATTACTTCACAGGTCCAAACTTAAGTGACGAAAAGTTTTAAAATGTTAAAGATTTAAATTACCTTAACTCGTTCGCGAAAATCAAACCAAAGAGTTCTGCTCAAAGCCCTACGCGAGATTCGACTTTGTGATAATGAACTCGCCGAGCCATTCCCCAACACTAGCCGCCGATAGCTCCTCCTCCAAGCACCGCTCTACCCTTTTCTGCCGTTGTCGCTTCGCGAACTACCCTCCAGCCATTGCCTCGAGCCCCATGAATCGCCTGCACGCCTCCACGATTTGAATGCCGCCGCGCCCTCGAGTCCATCTACTCGTCGCGCGACTCAACTCGCGAACCCAGTACCTCTCGAGTCCCCCTGGTTGCAGCCATCACTCAGACGAGCTCGCGAAACCCTAGGCACGCCGCAAACATCACGCGAATCCCCATCGAGTCGCCGCTGTCCATCCATTGTCGTGCTCGCGAATTCGAGCTTTGCCAGACCCTAGTCGCGATGAACCCTAAATCCCCCTATCGCCTCGCAAACTCGAATTTGAGACTGCAGCAAGACTTCAAATCGGCAGTAGAAATATCGCCTGGGGGCAAGGATGAGTCGCGATGACTGATGGAATAGCTGAGTATATAGCGATGATTAAAATGAAGGCGTTGATTTTCGAACGAGAATGAAAGGTTTCAATCGATTATATTTTCCTTTGTCTCGGCTGTTCGAAATGAAAGAGGAAAGGGATTTTAAAAGAAAGGAAGAGAGTAGGAGAGGGGTACGAAGGTATGGGGGAGGTAAGGTCGTGAACGTGGTGAGGTTAACCAATATAAATAAAATAAAATAAAATTTCTTTTTATAATTTGAATTCGTTTTAAAATCTGAATGTGTTTATACTTCGTACGCTCCCAGATTAACTCCAAAAAATACGAAATTGGAAATCCAACAATAATACAATATTACGGACCCAATGGGACTGGTTTCGTCGAATTCCGAGACTGTTTGAAAATTGACTATTTTTAAATATCGATTCGAACAATTAAATTTCAAAACCGAACAAAACAGTTTAAATTTAAATTCTGAAGCTTTTATTATCTTCAGTGTTGTCAATACGAATTTTAAAAGCTTTTGAAATATTTTTCTTCAGCTTATGATCGAAGATTTAAATTTTTATTCAACATTCAATAGATTAAATTTTAAAGTTTAATCGAAAATTTTCAGAGTTATATCGGGGATTCAAATTAAATCATCGTTCAAATATTTAAAATAAATTAAATATTCTCAATTTAATTTGTTCAAAATTCTGGGTCGTTACAATTGCTCCTCCAGATTTTGTCAAAGCTAGCCTGAATCCCTTGGCTACCCGTAAAAATTTGGGTACCCGAGAGTTTATGAAAAACAGAGATAAACTTTGGGTCAGACATGGGTCTGGTATGAGTAACAGGTTAAAGTTGCTTAACTTTGAAAACCTTTTGGAAAGAAAGGGTATCACGTAAGACTTCCCACACATAAACATGGAAAAGTTTTTACCTTACGCTAACCAAAACATTTGATAGGAAATCCTATGATATTATAATAGTGTCTAGGGTTTTCAAGTAAATAAGAAATAGCCAAAATTGTTACATTCATTAAATTCCAGCATACATAGGTATACAATCAAATCCGTTGGCACTTATTGGATTTTGGATTCCATACAATGGCTGGGCTACTAGGGTACCGCCCATCACAGTACGTGGCCTAGATCAACGTACCGAGGACCCACCCTAAGTCCCCTGCAACACAAGGCCGGAACCATTCCTTACTGAACAGTTCCAAATAAGATCACCCCACGGTTGGCGCGACCAACCGCACACTAAGCCGAATAAAAAGGGACATCTAGACAGGAATGACCTTACTCCCCAATGGGAGCTACCCACGGAGCCTTACTTCACCTCCCCTGTTTTAGCCATTCCCGGTTGATGAGGTTTGAGGTCACGATTACCTTTAGAGAACACATCTCTTAGAATGCTCATCGCCCACCTGACGATGTTCTGAAAGCATTCAATCCATACAAGTTCGTTCCGGGTTCGAACGAAACCGAAGGCATTATCTCGTTACACTCGTATTGGAATCACCCTCAGAGTTAACGACAATAACCCTTGCACTTTGAATCACCATCTCGAACCTATAAGTACTATCTCCGTCAAACTCATTACGGAATCACCCACAGAGTTATACTGACGTATAGTTCTTATACCTCGAGTCTTCACTTGCTCCACTTGGATTTCACGACCTAACGTTAATTTGGAATCGATGTGGTTTTCGGATATCCAAATATGGAAACCCGATCCCGGTCTCACCGAAATCCAAAACGTGTCTTTTAAGGCCAAGTTGTTTTAAAGGTTAAAAACAATTCAATTCAATTATCTATATATCAACACAGATAAATAAATCACAATATCACAGATAGATGATCACAAATCAGCATAAATAGATAATCTATGTTATCACACTTTCATCAAAACATCCATTCCACAACAATATCACTCATCTCATATCTGAGATCACAGTCAATCAATGGGATATCAATATCAATCATCATATATAAACAAAGATTTATAATCACACCATTGATAATTAATTTAAAATGAATTAAATTAATTACCTTATTCTTTAATCAATTTAAAGTTAATTAAATTAATTACTCCTTCATTATTAAACTTGCTCATACCGTTATTAATTAATTATCAATCAATTAATTAATCATCATCCCATTATTCATTTAATTAATCATCCCCGATTAATTGTCTTTAATTACATTTAAGTAATTCTTCTCAAATTATTCCACAGATTTATTTATCTTAACCAAATATAGAAATTAACCTTAACATTACTTCATTTCTTAATTAACTAAAGTTAATTACATTACTTAATTTATTATTAATAAATTCCTTCATTTATTAATTAGTCCAAATAAATCTATTTTAAATCTTCAAATTTTAATCATATTAATTAACGATCTCTAATTACATTTACACTTTAATTACATCAAAGTAATTAATCTTTAATTAAATCACAATATTAATCGCCTTTGATTAATCCCAGTCTAGTAATTAACTCCTTTAATTACTTCATTAATTACTCAATAATTAATTATCTCTAATTAATCCTTTGATTAATTATACAAAGTAATTATACTCAAATTACTTTATTAACAAAACACCATTCCATAAATTACATTCTGTAATCATTCATCAATTATTTCTCTAAGTAATTATACTTATCACATCATCAATTTGATTTATCCAAATTAATTAAAATAAATTAATTAACCCAAATAAATCAAATTACTCAATTAATTAAAATGAGTAATTATTTTCTTAATTACTTCCTATTCAATTAATTACACTTTAACAATTTAAAATGTTGATTTTTAATTAATTAATCCAATTAACAATTTAAAATCAATTATATTGATTAACTATAAAATAATCCAGTTACACCCTTCATTTACATCTATTTAATTACTACTCTAAAGTAATTAACTTATATTAATTATTAATAAGTTTAATTTACCATTTATAAATTAATTAAAGTCTCGTCTATGATTTTAATAACATATCAATTACTTAATTCATCTTTAATTAATACATTAAGCTTATCATTACAATTTAATTTCTTAATTCATTTCATTTTAAAAAAAAAACTTTAAGTACTTCATTTAAACTTATAATTACAAATTTAATTAAGCTTTAATCATTTTATAAACTAACTTTTTAAACACTTAAATTACAAATTAAAAAAAATACTTTTTAATTAAACCCAGTTTTAACATTTATTACATTTTTAAACATAATATTTAAAAACTGTTCAAACTAATACTGTTTACACTGGAAACAATGTAACCCGAGTTCCTTCACTTTTGCTTCGAGAAAAGCATGGAAATACCCGAGCCAGAATAGAAATTACTCGAGTATTTACTCGAGTTTATATCTGGAACTATTGAAAATGAGAAAACCAAACCTACCCGAAACAACCTATATTTACTTCGAGTAAAATGCAAATCTACCTGAGCCAAAACGCAGACCTACTCAAGAAATTCTCGAGTTCACTTCCCTGTCACCATAACGAAACCAAACACTCGACTGTGCATGTGCACACTCCCATCAGCCACCTCCGGTCGACCACGACCATCCCCACATCTCGGCGACCACCCCGACATTCTATCCCTAGCCTCCGATCATCTCTCCAGCCTCGAATTCGAAATCGAGTTTCGATTTCACACCCTGGAAACACAGCCCAGACAAACACCACAACCTGGAACTACGCCGTGCTCCCATCTCCGATCACCAGCGACCACCAAATTCCGACCATAGTTTCTTCTGTCACCCCTCTCCAAAACCTCAAAAGCACGCTACGCTCGATCATGCCTTGACGTCGAACGAGACAAAAACCCATAGCCATACAAAACTAGGTCACCAGTTTTCAATTGCTTCCCGCCGCCACCACGTTGATCTGCCGACCAGTCCCCCATTTTTCCACGAACCCCTGGTCACTCCTCTACCTCCAGACCAAACCACGACATCACCAGTCAACTACATTGACCACGGCAACTCAAAATGCTTGAAACAGTGAAACTGGAACTGCTCTTCAACCCAAGCTTTAAAAATTGTAAATCTTGTCTTAAAAATCCTATTTTAGTATGTAGTTTCTCCTGATACAACTGAATTCTTAAAACAAGAATTTTGTTTTTTTACATATATTTAAAGTTGTACAGGCTTTCTTTAGTTACCAGAGGAAATGATAGGTTGTTTTAGCTTTACATATTTTTAACACTTAAATTACAACCAAACAAACAACTTTTATTTACATCCTAAGTTAAATCAGTTGTTAGATCAAGTGATGGAGGTTGATTTTCCTATCTACAAAAACATGATCACAGGTACAGGGTATCACAGAAATAGATTTCACACAGACTTGGCACAACATACATATATACAAGATATATATACCATCACAAAGGAAAACATACTTTATCTAAACTTAGGTTATATTTTAAAAAATATGTTACTCACCAATTAACAGAGAAGAACAGAACACCTTGTTTTTGAAAACAGATTGAAACTGGAAAATGTTTTCCATTTAGATCATCCTTCCAATCACCTTGCTTCTGTTGTTGTTGAGTTGCTTGATGATGTTAGAAGCTTGTTTAGGTTTTCAAATGAAGTTCCATTACAATTTGTATTTAGTTCGAATGGAAATGGAAAGTGATAGGAAGAAGATAGCTTCCAGTTTGAAGTATAAAGAAGTTACAGGTTCTATATATATTTTTTAAATGGTCAGAGATATTTCTCTATGGTTGGTGGCTGAAAGGAATTTGTATACAATCGTATAGATTTTGTTGGCTGCCAAGAATAAGAGCATTAAATGTTGTTTGTACTTTTTGTTTATCTTCACACTTATCTCATTTTCTTATACTTGCCTGGCTTAACTTGCAAGCTACAAACAATATTGTATTTTGACTTTGTTTTGGTTCTTATTGTTCTCAAGTTTACCTGCATAACATGATTTTCTATGCAGATATTTGTTAGGCTGGGAAGTCTTCATTCTTAGCTTGCATTCCTTTCTTATGTGCTATACAAACATGCTACTAGTTTGATAAAGGAATGTAGTGTAAGTGAAATGTTATTCCAACATATTGTTTGATTATGAAATGTAAGTGGTTGTTATTTTAACACGTTGTTTGATGATGTAGTGTAAATGTGGTTCTAGTATATATTTATTTATTTATTTAATAGCTTTTAAAAGTTTTATTTCAAATAAATTATAATTCCCAAATCACTAAAATATATATAAGAAATTGAAAAGAAAATTTATCAATTAAATTTAAAACAAAACTTCTCTATCTAAAATATATACCAATATATATATAAAATAAATAGAAAATAATTTACTAGTTTTAAAAGATATAATTTACAATACGATATTTATTAAAAGAAAAATATCAATTTAAATCTTATAATTCAAAAATATATCAAATCAATTTAATATTTATCACAGATTATTAAATTGATATTGCCAAAATTTCCGGGATGTCACATTCCTCCCCCCTTTAAAGAATTTCGTCCCCGAAATTTAAAACAAAGGTAATTTAATAATCTAATTAAAATTTTAACTTTAAAACACAAGCATATATCAACAACCCTAGCAACCAATCAAACAAATCTAATCAAACAAGCCTATCTATCCGGACAAAAATTCCGAATAGGATTCCCTCGAGTTTCCCTGAGTATAAGTATCGGGTTACTCGCTCTATAGAATCCAAACAGTCAATGCCACTAAGCTACAGAGCTCCTACTCATCTAGATCTACAAAGCAAGGCAAGATATCAGACTACAGACGAGTCAGACTCACAACTAAAACTCCTTGAACTGCTGGTTCCAAAATCAGAAATAGAGTCTTACACATACTCCCTCAGAGACACGTGAAACACATCAAATCCCAGCTATCCAAACTGGCAATTCACTCCAGGAGAACAAACACTAACCTCTCCAGAATACAGAGAAAATCCAAAACACCTCGGAACTAATTTCCCAAAATTACCATACTATACAGCTCCTTCGATCAGAGAAAACTCATTCAAAATCAAATCTCCAATTCTGAAATCCAAATTCCTCCGTCTCCTATCCACCAAACTCTTCGGATGATCCAAAACTACTTTCATCACTACCAATCAGCTAAATCTCCGCTGATGCCTTTCAGAACAATCTGAACCCAAAACAATCCAGTAGAATGATCTTCTCGAAATTAACCAAAATCAAGAACACAATCCCTACCATCCTCCGTAGAAAACAACTTCACTTCTCCAGAAAAGAAAAGCAGACGCACTCCCAACTGCTTCCGCTGCACAACTCTGATATGGGTAGAAGAAAATATAGATGATGCACACAAGCACAAACCTTCCACTGATACCAACTGTGATGGACCTAGGCTTTACAACTGTCGGTCAGCAATCACAACTGGTCTTTCTAATTATCCTGGAAATATGGTTTAACAGATCCAAAGTAAAAACTCAGAAGTTCCTCCAAAACCATCCTACTACTAAGCTAAACCATCGGTACAACTCCTGGAATACAGTCGATACCAAACTAAATCTCCAGATGCTAACAAAATTCTGACTTCCTGAAGTCATCCAAAAAGAATCTCTAAAACACAAGAGAACGTCCTAACTATCGCAAGTCACTTTTGCGATTAATCCAGCCTGATTCCAAAGAAAAACTATTTTCACTTCACCAAACAGAGCAGCTTACGCTTAACTATCCAATCTAACGAAGAAACGGAACCATTCTACTACTTCTGGACTCCACTGCGAAGCTAGAAAACTTCTCTGCCAACACACAGAAAACTCCGAGCTACTCTGCTGACACCAATGCCAAAGAATTCCTAATCTAAAGCTCTTTGAGAAACTCGGACCTCGAACATCCAGAAACATCCTGCTGAACACAGCCACAACACCGAGGCAGACTCACTTGCTTAACTCGTCCCAAAGGAATATCTTCGGAGACATCCATAGTTACTGCGTCTCATCACACAGCTACTACATCTTGAGAGATCAAGATATCATAACTCACTTCTGCCCACCGACAGATCCAAACTCTACTCATCCAAACTCTCGAAAATCCGCTCACACGAGTGCGATCATCTTACATTTAAATGTTGGACTCCGAATTCTTAACAGATCTTCTTTAGAGACCCACAAAATTCTTACACCGCAAATTCACTCGAGACGAACTGTAGACCCAATACCGTCTCGGTAGATACACTTCCATCCTCAATTGAACCGGTAACCCAACAGATAGGTAGAAATATATAAAAATATACATATATATATGATGCAGGCCAAGCTATAATTTTCCAAGGCTTAAGTCGTGACCGACTTAAGAAAGTTCAAGGTATAAGTCGTGACCGACTTATTAGAATTAAAGGCATAAGTCGTCCACAATTCAAAGGAGAGCCATGAGATAACAAAGGCAATGCGCGAGTTAAGGTAGCGGCATTGAGTCGTCTTCGATCTAACAGTTCTGATGAAAAGGAGCTACGACTCAACTTGGGAGAAGCCCTAACTCGTAACCGACCTAATGAAATGATAAGTCATGACCGACTTAGTATAACTCGGCAACGACTTAGCGAAGACTGGCGAGTTAACGAGTGTCTTAAGTCGCCTGAACAACCTACTGAGTTACACAGTGAAAAGGCGGAACAAATGGGTGAAGTGATAAGTCGGAGACGAGTTACACCCTAAAGAAGACCTACCATAAGTCGCTGAAGTTTAACTCGTGAAATCTGAAACCATTGATTCTTCTGCCGAGTTAATCTCAACCATTGATTTCTTTAAACCACTAATCTGAGATGCGCATGTTTTTAAGTCGCTGAAGACTTGTTGCCGTTGATTTTTGCTGCCGAGTTAATCTCTACCGCTGATGGAAGCTGGAGCTGTTGATAAGTCGTTACTGACCTATATTAAGTCGTAGGTCGCAACTTTTATAAGTCGTATGTCGTCTGTTTGTATTTTTGTCTGAGTTTGTTAAGTCGCTGAAGGTTGTAAAGAGTTGTAACTGTTGAGTCGGAGTCTTTGTTAAGTCGTACGTCTTGTTCTGGTAAGTCGTAGGTCGAAAGCTATAACTCGGAACCGACTTAGGACTTGATGTATTTTGTTGTTTTTTTGTGTGAGTTGTAAAAAGCTATAAATAGGTCGGTGGTACCATTTGTAAGGGTTGTTGAATATTGAATAAAATTCTCTTTTGTTAGCTTTGTGCTTTCAATTTCAATTGGTAGTCGAGTGTATCTCCTATCTCCACTTACGTCATTCGAGTGCGCTCGAATCATCGTTTGTTGAAGCCGATTCACGGTATCTTGTGCGCAAGATCAACGTCGAAGAATCGTAGATCTCTTTCCCGGTATCTTCGGATCAACGAGTCAGAGATAGCTAGAATTCGGTATCTTCGGATCAACGAATTTGGGCATTTCAGTATCTTCCAATCCACCGATTACTATTTTCACCGATTGAAGATCGTTTGATTAATCCGCTGCGTCAGTTTTGGTATCAGAGCTTGTTCTAGCCAATCATAGCTAGATCGAGACTTGGAGCCTATTCTTTTAGAAGTTGAAGTGATTTGTCGAGTCGAAGTGAAGATTAGAGTTTGTGTTTATCACGGCCGAGAGTAAGAAGAGTTTGTTCGAAGATTGATTGATCGAATTTGTATTGGAAGCCGAAACTTTGTCCATCGTGTTCATCGCGATTTGCTACAAAGTGGAAGTTTTCGATCCGTTTCATTTTGGATCAAAGTCCAAATTGTGTTTGAATTTTGAAGTGTTGAAGAGTTGTGAAATTTTCAAGTATGCCGCCAAGAAGAGCTAATCGCCACCAAAACGTAGAAGCTTTTTATCGAAGAGAAGTGGCTGATGAGATGGAGCAAAGAATCAATGAAAATTTTAGTGAGAAGCTTAACGAAGGAATTGGTCGGTTAGAGAAGCTTATGACGGAGATGAATCAAAATCGGAGAAGGGTTTCACCTGAATCTAACCATGGGGGTAGCAGAGTCTCGCCACATTCCAATCGAGACAGAAGTGTTGAAAATGATCAAGGGCGTGGGAGGAACGTGAATGATCGTGAACGGAGGAATGTAGACAGAAGGGATGATGGTGGTAGACGTGATGGTAGTAGAGATGTGGGTGGACGAGATAGACAACGATATACATCTGATTTTGAAGAAGAATATGATGGTGGTAGTGTTCGAGGACAAGGAAGAAATCACTCTCAGTATGATCACAAGTGGGAGTCGGGGATGAAGACTGAAATTCCTGAATTCAAAGGTGGTATGCAAGCAGAGGAGTTTCTAGATTGGATGGCTAACGTTGAAGAGATTTTTGACTTTAAAGAAGTTCCAGAACATCGTAGAGTGAAGTTGGTTGCTACGAGGTTGAGGGGTAGAGCTTTGGCATGGTGGCAGCAGACCAAACTTACACGTGATCGGATGGAAAAGTCAAAAGTTGAATCTTGGGAGAAGTTGATGAAAGCAACGTTCTTATCTTACAATTACCAATCTTTGATGTATCAATGTTTGCAAAACTTGAGACAAGGAACGAAGTCTGTTAACGACTATGCTGATGAATTCTATCAACTTATTGCGAGGAATGATATTATGGAAACGGAAGAGCAGCTGACATCTAGGTTCATTGGGGGATTGAGAATGCAGATTCAGGATATGGTTAACATGTTTGATCCTAGATCTGTAGCGGAAGCACATCAGAAAGCGTTGGCTTGGGAGAAGCAGGGTAGACGAGGAGGTGGTGTGTTTACAAATTCCAACAATCCAGTGAAGGGAGTTAATGGGAGTTCTAATGTTTCAAAAGCTGTTGCAAAATCAGTTGTGAATGAGGTTGGGAAGGCGAAAGTCAATAACAGTTTCAAATGTTATAATTGCCAAGAGTTGGGCCACAAAAGTAATGAATGTCCAAAGCCGAAGAAGAGAGCTATGATAGCTGAGGTTGAGGATGAGGATGAAGAAGCTGAATGTTCCAATTCACCACCTGATGTGGAGGAAGAAGAAGTGACGGGAGACGAAGGTTACAATCTAATGATGAAGAGGTCATGTTTAACACCAAAGCACGAAGAGGATTGTAGTTGGTTGAGGAGCAATATTTTTCAGTCAACATGTACCATTCTGGGAAAAGTTTGCAAATTTATTATTGATGCTGGAAGCTGTGATAATATAATTTCGTCAGAAGCTGTGAGGAAGTTGGCATTGAAGACTGAGAAACATCCGAAACCGCACAAGCTAGCTTGGTTGAGGAAAGGCGGGGAAGTGAAAGTTGGATGTAGAGCTTGTGTGAAGTTTTCAATTGGGAAGAAATACAAAGATGAAATCTGGTGTGATGTCGTAGATATGGACGTTTGTCATTTGTTGCTGGGGAGACCGTGGCAGTATGATCGAGCGGTGCAGCATGACGGACGGACCAACAGTTACAGTTTCATGTTCGAAGGCACAAAGATTACTTTAGTTCCAAAGAAGCGACAACAGGAGGAAAACAAGTTGGAGGAGATTGAAGAGCTCAAAACTTTGTTATCGCTGAAGGAGTTTGTGAAGGAAGTAGAGGAGGAACCTGAAGTGTTTTTGTTAATTGGGCGAGAGAGCAGTGAAGAGGTTGAGATTCCAGAAGAAGTTAAACCAGTTTTGAAAGAATTTGACGATGTATTTCCAGAGGAGTTACCAATGGAGTTACCACCGTTGAGGGATATACAACATCAGATAGATCTTGTTCCAGGTGCTGTGTTGCCACACAGACCACATTATCGAATGAGTCTGAAGGAACATGAAGAGTTGCGGAGGCAAGTAGAGGAATTGCTTGAACAGGGGCGTGTGCAGGAGAGTTTAAGTCCTTGTGCTGTACCAGCTTTATTGGTACCCAAAAAGGATGGAACGTGGAGGATGTGCACTGACAGTCGAGCATTGAATAAGATTACTGTGAGATATAGATTTCCAATGCCGAGGTTGGATGACTTGTTAGATCAAATAAGCGGAGCTACTATCTTTTCGAAGATTGATTTGAAGAGCGGATATCATCAAATTCGTATCAGACCAGGAGATGAGTGGAAGACTGCTTTTAAAACCAGGGAGGGTCTATACGAGTGGTTGGTCATGCCGTTTGGCTTATCAAATGCACCAAGTACTTTCATGAGGGTGATGAATCAGATTTTTAGACCGTTCATTGGGAAATTTGTGGTGGTGTATTTTGATGATATTCTGATTTACAGTGGGAGTCCAGAGGAACATTTGAATCATCATAGAGAAGTGCTGATGGTATTACGACAAGAACAGTTTTATGCTGCAACTAAGAAATGCGTGTTCATGACGCATAGTGTTTTATTTTTGGGATATGTTGTTTCGAAGGAAGGTATACAGGTGGACCAGAGTAAAGTTGAGGCGATCAGAGATTGGCCGCAGCCCAAGACGATAACGGAAGTTCGTAGTTTTCACGGGTTGGCTTCATTCTATCGAAGGTTTATACCACACTTTAGTAGTGTGATGACACCTGTTACTGATTGCATGAAGGGTAAACAGTTTGCATGGATGGAGGAAGCCGGGGTTGCTTTTGAACGGATCAAAGATCTTTTGACGTCTGCACCAATTCTAATATTACCAGATTTTCAGTTAGTGTTTGAACTACATACTGATGCATCCAAGGTTGGAATTGGAGGAGTGTTGAGTCAGAAGGGACGTCCAATTGCATATTTCAGTGAGAAGTTGTCAGGAGCGAAGATGAGGTACAGTACGTATGATGTGGAATTCTATGCTGTTGTACAATCTATTAAACACTGGAGACACTATCTATTTCAGAAGGAGTTTATCCTGTATACTGACCATGAAGCATTGAAGCATTTGCAAGGGCAAGACAAGATCTCAGCGAGACATGCATCGTGGATTGCATATCTGCAACAGTTTACATTTGTTGTGAAACACAAGTCGGGAGTGACGAATCGTGTTGCGGATGCGTTGAGTAGAAGAAATCACTTGTTAACTACATTGAAGGTTGAAGTGACGGGATTTGAAATATTGCCAGAATTATTTACCGATGATCCTTACTTTGCAAAGTTTGTTGATAAAGTCAAGGATGGGGAGACGGATGAGTTCATAATGATAGATGGTTTTCTATTCAAAGGAAATCGATTGAGCTTACTGAAGGGACCGTTGGACTTAACGGTAGTGCCACAATCAAAGAAGACAGTTAAGAAAGCTGCTGATTTTGTTGAAGAGTTGACGGACTGTCATAGAATCGTTCAAGAACGATTGGAGAAAGCAAATGAGAAATATAAACGATCTGCAGATTTGAAACGAAGAAGTGTTGAATTTCATGAAGGTGATTTGGTTTATGCAGTGTTAACAAAAGATCGTTTTCCGGTGGGAACGTACAATAAATTGAAAGCACGAAAAATTGGTCCTGTAGAAATCGTAAAATGAATTAATGAAAATGCTTATAAATTGAAGCTGCCAGGTGATGTGTATACATCCGACGTATTCAATGTTAAGCATCTCGTACCATATCATTGGGATGAGTTTGTTGGGGATGATGAGAGCACAAATTCGAGGTCGAATTTTTCTCAACCTGGGGAGGATGATGCAGGCCAAGCTATAATTTTCCAAGGCTTAAGTCGTGACCGACTTAAGAAAGTTCAAGGTATAATTCGTGACCGACTTATTAAAATTAAAGGCATAAGTCGTCCACAATTCAAAGGAGAGCCATGAGATAACAAAGGCAATGCGCGAGTTAAGGTAGCGGCATTGAGTCGTCTTCGATCTAACAGTTCTGATGAAAAGGAGCTACGACTCAACTTGGGAGAAGCCCTAACTCGTAACCGACCTAATGAAATGATAAGTCGTGACCGACTTAGTATAACTCGGCAACGACTTAGCGAAGACTGGCGAGTTAACGAGTGTCTTAAGTCGCCTGAACAACCTACTGAGTTACATAGTGAAAAGGCGGAACAAATGGGTGAAGTGATAAGTCGGAGACGAGTTACGCCCTAAAGAAGACCTACCATAAGTCGCTGAAGTTTAACTCGTGAAACCTGAAACCATTGATTCTTCTGCCGAGTTAATCTCAACCATTGATTTCTTTAAACCACTAATCTGAGATGCGCATGTTTTTAAGTCGCTGAAGACTTGTTGCCGTTGATTTTTGCTGCCGAGTTAATCTCTACCGCTGATGGAAGCTGGAGCTGTTGATAAGTCGTTACCGACCTATATTAAGTCGTAGGTCGCAACTTTTATAAGTCGTATGTCGTCTGTTTGTATTTTTGTCTGAGTTTGTTAAGTCGCTGAAGGTTGTAAAGAGTTGTAACTGTTGAGTTGGAGTCTTTGTTAAGTCGTACGTCTTGTTCTGGTAAGTCGTAGGTCGGAAGCTATAACTCGGAACCGACTTAGGACTTGATGTATTTTGTTGTTTTTTTGTGTGAGTTGTAAAAAGCTATAAATAGGCCGGTGGTACCATTTGTAAGGGTTGTTGAATATTGAATAAAATTCTCTTTTGTTAGCTTTGTGCTTTCAATTTCAATTGGTAGTCGAGTGTATCTCCTATCTCCACTTACGTCATTCGAGTGCGCTCGAATCATCGTTTGTTGAAGCCGATTCACGGTATCTTGTGCGCAAGATCAACGTCGAAGAATCGTAGATCTCTTTCCCGGTATCTTCGGATCAACGAGTCAGAGATAGCTAGAATTCGGTATCTTCGGATCAACGAATTTGGGCATTTCAGTATCTTCCAATCCACCGATTACTATTTTCACCGATTGAAGATCGTTTGATTAATCCGCTGCGTCAATATATATATATCAAAAATACAAATACGCTCTCTCAAGATAGAAATCACTCAAGAGCCTAGGTATTCGCTCAACCTAGTGCTCTGATACCACCTGTCACGACCCGACCTTCTACGCCCAGAAAGTCGTATCGTTTTTAAGAAAAGAAAGATGTGAGAAAGTAGAAAAGAAAGAGAAGAAGAAGAAACAACATCAGAATCTCAACAGCGAAATGAATAAAATATAATATATCACATAAATTAATACATAGTATCATATATATCAGAGTTACACCGATAATACATCACATACTAGACAGTTATAAACACCTGTCTAGTTAATACAACTCACACATCACAGAGATACAACACAGCGGAAATACAGAATAACACTAACACAGCGGAACCACTATATATCTAAACGCTGAAGCCTCCTGCTCTATTGCTCCTCCAGATTTTGTCAAAGCTAGCCTGAATCCCTTGGCTACCCGTAAAAATTTGGGTACCCGAGAGTTTATGAAAAACAGAGATAAACTTCGGGTCAGACATGGGTCTGGTATGAGTAACAGGTTAAAGTTGCTTAAGTTTGAAAACCTTTTGGAAAGAAAGGGTATCACGTAAGACTTCCCACACATAAACATGGAAAAGTTTTTACCTTACGCTAACCAAAACATTTGATAGGAAATCCTATGATATTATAATAGTGTCTAGGGTTTTCAAGTAAATAAGAAATAGCCGAAATTGTTACATTCATTAAATTCCAGCATACATAGGTATACAATCAAATCCGTTGGCACTTATTGGATTTTGGATTCCATACAATGGCTGGGCTACTGGGGTACCGCCCGTCACAGTACGTGGCCTAGATCACCGTACCGAGGACCCACCCTAAGTCCCCTGCAACACAAGGCCGGAACCATTCCTTACTGAACAGTTCCAAATAAGATTACCCTACGGTTGGCGCGACCAACCGCACACTAAGCCGGATAAAAAGGGACATCTAGACAGGGATGACCTTACTCCCCAGTGGGAGCTACCGACGGAGCCTTGCTGCACCTTCCCTGTTTTAGCCATTCCCGATTGATGAGGCTTGAGGTCACGATTACCTTTAGAGAACACATCTCTTAGAATGCTCATCGCCCACCTGACGATGTTCTGAAAGCATTCAATCCATACAAGTTCGTTCCGGGTTCGAACGAAACCGAAGGCATTATCTCGTTACACTCGTATTGGAATCACCCTCAGAGTTAACGACAATAACCCTTGCACTTTGAATCACCATCTCGAACCTATAAGTACTATCTCCGTCAAACTCATTACGGAATCACCCACAGAGTTATACTGACGTGTAGTTCTTATACCTCGAGTCTTCACTTGCTCCACTTGGATTTCACGACCTAACGTTAATTTGGAATCGATGTGGTTTTCGGATATCCAAATATGGAAACCCGATCCCGGTCTCACCGAAATCCAAAACGTGTCTTTTAAGGCCAAGTTGTTTTAAAGGTTAAAAACAATTCAATTCAATTATCTATATATCAACACAGATAGATAAATCACAATATCACAGATAGATGATCACAAATTAGCATAAATAGATAATCTATGTTATCACACTTTCATCAAAACATCCATTCCACAACAATATCACTCATCTCATATCTGAGATCACAGTCAATCAATGGGATATCAATATCAATCATCATATATAAACAAAGATTTATAATCACACCATTGATAATTAATTTAAAATGAATTAAATTAATTACCTTATTCTTTAATCAATTTAAAGTTAATTAAATTAATTACTCCTTCATTATTAAACTTGCTCATACCGTTATTAATTAATTATCAATCAATTAATTAATCATCATCCCATTATTCATTTAATTAATCATCCCCGGTTAATTGTCTTTAATTACATTTAAGTAATTATTCTCAAATTATTCCATAGATTTATTTATCTTAACCAAATATAGAAATTAACCTTAACATGACTTCATTTCTTAATTAACTAAAGTTAATTACATTACTTAATTTATTATTAATAAATTCCTTCATTTATTAATTATTCCAAATAAATCTATTTTAAATCTTCAAATTTTAATCATATTAATTAACGATCTCTAATTACATTTACACTTTAATTACATCAAAGTAATTAATCTTTAATTAAATCACAATATTAATCGCCTTTGATTAATCCCAGTCTAGTAATTAACTCCTTTAATTACTTCATTAATTACTCAATAATTAATTATCTCTAATTAATCCTTTGATTAATTATACAAAGTAATTATACTCAAATTACTTTATTAACAAAACACCATTCCATAAATTACATTCTGTAATCATTCATCAATTATTTCTCTAAGTAATTATACTTATCACATCATCAATTTGATTTATCCAAATTAATTAAAATAAATTAATTAACCCAAATAAATCAAATTACTCAATTAATTAAAATGAGTAATTATTTTCTTAATTACTTCCTATTCAATTAATTACACTTTAATAATTTAAAATGTTGATTTTTAATTAATTAATCCAATTAACAATTTAAAATCAATTATATTGATTAACTATAAAATAATCCAGTTACACCCTTCATTTACATCTATTTAATTACTACTCTAAAGTAATTAACTTATATTAATTATTAATAAGTTTAATTTACCATTTATAAATTAATTAAAGTCTCGTCTATGATTTTAATAACATATCAATTACTTAATTCATCTTTAATTAATACATTAAGCTTATCATTACAATTTAATTTCTTAATTCATTTCATTTTAAAAAAAAAACTTTAAGTACTTCATTTAAACTTATAATTACAAATTTAATTAAGCTTTAATCATTTTATAAACTAACTTTTTAAACACTTAAATTACAAATTAAAAAAAATACTTTTTAATTAAACCCAGTTTTAACATTTATTACATTTCTAAACATAATATTTAAAAACTGTTCAAACTAATACTGTTTACACTGGAAACAATGTAACCCGAGTTCCTTCACTTTTGCTTCGAGTAAAGCATGGAAATACCCGAGCCAGAATAGAAATTACTCGAGTATTTACTCGAGTTTATATCTGGAACTGTTGAAAATGAGAAAACCAAACCTACCCGACACAACCTATATTTACTTCGAGTAAAATGCAAATCTACCCGAGCCAAAACGCAGACCTACTCGAGAAATTCTCGAGTTCACTTCCCTGTCACCATAACGAAACCAAACACTCGACTGTGCATGTGCACGCTCCCATCAGCCACCTCCGGTCGACCACGACCATCCCCACATCTCGGCGACCACCCCGATATTCTATCCCTAGCCTCCGATCATCTCTCCAGCCTCGAATTCGAAATCGAGTTTCGATTTCACACCCTGGAAACACAGCCCAGACAAACACCACAACCTGGAACTACGCCGTGCTCCCATCTCCGATCACCAGCGACCACCAAATTCCGACCATAGTTTCTTCTATCACCCCTCTCCAACACCTCAAAAGCACGCTATGCTCGATCATGCCTTGACGTCGAACGAGACAAAAACCCATAGACATACAAAACTAGGTCACTAGTTTTCAATTGCTTCCCGCCGCCACCACGTTGATCTGCCGACCAGTCCCCCATTTTTCCACGAACCGCTGGTCACTCCTCTACCTCCAGACCAAACCACGACATCACCAGTCAACTACATCGACCACGGCAACTCAAAATGCTTGAAACAGTGAAACTGGAACTGCTCTTCAACCCAAGCTTTAAAAATTGTAAATCTTGTCTTAAAAATCCTATTTTAGTATGTAGTTTCTCCTGATACAACTGAATTCTAAAAACAAGAATTTTGTTTTTTTTACACATATTTAAAGTTGTACAGGCTTTCTTTAGTTACCAGAGGAAATGATAGGTTGTTTTAGCTTTACATATTTTTAACACTTAAATTACAACCAAACAAACAACTTTTATTTACATCCTAAGTTAAATCAGTTGTTAGATCAAGTGATGGAGGTTGATTTTCCTATCTACAAAAACATGATCACAGGTACAGGGTATCACAGAAACAGATTTCACACAGACTTGGCACAACATACATATATACAAGATATATATACCATCACAGAGGAAAACATACTTTATCTAAACTTAGGTTATATTTTAAAAAATATGTTACTCACCAATTAACAGAGAAGAACAGAACACCTTGTTTTTGAAAACAGATTGAAACTGGAAAATGTTTTCCATTTAGATCATCCTGCCAATCACCTTGCTTCTGTTTTTGTTGAGTTGGTTGATGATGTTAGAAGCTTGTTTAGGTTTTCAAATGAAGTTCCATTACAATTTGTATTTAGTTCGAATGGAAATGGAAAGTGATAGGAAGAAGATAGCTTCCAGTTTGAAGTATAAAGAAGTTACAGGTTCTATATTTTTTTTTTAAATGGTCAGAGATATTTCTCTATGGTTGGTGGCTGAAAGGAATTTGTATACAATCGTATAGATTTTGTTAGCTGCCAAGAATAAGAGCATTAAATGTTGTTTGTACTTTATGTTTATCTTCACACTTATCTCATTTTCTTATACTTGCCTGGCTTAACTTGCAAGCTACAAATAATATTGTATTTTGACTTTGTTTTGGTTCTTATTGTTCTCAAGTTTACCTGCATATCATATTCGAACATGATTTTCTATGCAGATATTTGTTAGGCTGGGAAGTCTTCATTCTTAGCTTGCATTCCTTTCTTATGTGCTATACAAACATGCTACTAGTTTGATAAAAGAATGTAGTGTAAGTGAAATGTTATTCCAACATATTGTTTGATTATGAAATGTAAGTGGTTGTTATTTTAACACGTTGTTTGATGATGTAGTGTAAATGTGGTTCTAGTATATATTTATTTATTTAATAGCTTTTAAAAGTTTTATTTCAAATAAATTATAATTCCCAAATCACTAAAATATATATAAGAAATTGAAAAGAAAATTTATCAATTAAATTTAAAACAAAACTTCTCTATCTACAATATATACCAATATATATATATATAATAAATAGAAAATAATTTACTAGTTTTAAAAGATATAATTTACAATACGATATTTATTAAAAGAAAAATATCAATTTAAATCTTATAATTCAAAAATATATCAAATCAATTTAATATTTATCACAGATTATTAAATTGATATTGCCAAAATTTCCGGGATGTCACAGCTATTATATTAACTTGGACATGTGTTTAGTAGAAAAATCCATATCTATTATTATAGTAACTTGGACATCTTACCTATATGTTGATTTGTTCATTGTCGGCTGATTCCCTTATACATATTTTCTTGTTATGTAAATACCCATGCTATAACTTCAAAAGTAAACTTAATTAAAAGAGAACCATTGCGAACACTAAGATTCTTTCTGACCTTTAAAATCAATCATATGTTTAATAATGGTTTCAACTCAAGTAATGATTTTAGTAAAGGATGTTTTTAAATAATCGTTTTGTTTATGAGAAGGACTTTATTAAATTAGTTTATTAGAGGAGTTTTATTTTAAATAAGGAATATTTATAAGAAAGTTTTATAGATGATTTTAGATATTTATAAAGGAAGTTTTATAAATAATTTTGAAGATTTATAAAGAGATATATAAATGGTTTCGATATTTATAAAAGAGTTCCGTAAAATTTAACTTGGTGATTTATAAAGAGTTTTGTAAATGGGTTTGGAATTTAAGTAAAGAAGTTTCATAAATAAAAGAGATTTATTAAGAGGATTTATAGATGAAAATTTATAAAAGGATTTGAGATTGGATTTCCTTTTACTGACCTTCTTAATTCTAGTGGTATGCACATTCGTTCCACACTTAAAACCAAAGGAATATTGTTTGAGGTTATCTTTATCTCTAATTTAAATAACATTTTGTTTTGATCCTTTGATATGATTTAGAAATGAGAAATCTTTCACAAATGTTTTGTGAATATACTTATTTCAATGAGATAAGTATATGAATGTTTTGATAAACACTTCTAAAAAGAGTTTTAATAAATGAAAGATTTAGTTTAAGGCTTAGTGGTTGCTATGGGTTACTTAATCTCTGAATTTGTTGTTGTTTGTTATTTGATAGTTAAATAACCGACTATCAAATATGGACAAAAATATAACTCCAGAAATTTCTAGGAGAAACACGTGAGTTAAATGGCATAGTTGTAAAGATCCCGGACTCGGCCTTCGAAAATTGGCACTCATACTTCACTTGTACTCAAATGTCGTAGATCCAAATGCCGAATCTAGCTCCCCGGAGCTTATAACGCAGTAAGTATAACAACACAGCGGAAGAAAGAAATGAATGATATCATATACAACTCCAATGAATACAATATCCAGAATGATATATATAACAATGATATCAATAATACAAGAATATCAGAGATATGATACAATAACAGTGGAAAAATATCAGTAGAACAGATGACTCCAAATGATCTAAAAAGAGAATGAGTCCAATGACTCTAACATCTAGCTCGAACCACCATCATGATCCACAAATATAAGCAAACTTAGTGCGTGAACTCCAGACACTGACCTAGCTCCAGATAATCCACTAAACCTGACTATCTGAAAAGAAACCCAACTCTAGACTACCCTTGTGGAAAATTATAGGCACCCAGAGTTTAGGAAGGGAACAATAAACTCCGAGTCAGTCATGGGACTAGTGTGAGCAACAAAAACAGTTTATCTTTAAAACAAACAACAATAGAATTTTAAACATTGAAATCCGCAATGCTTTTTGAAAATGAAACTACCATAAGACCTCCCACCACACACACAATGCAATCGCGGACTTAGAGGAGATTTCTTCTTATGATAGTCAAACATGCTTACTACGCAAAATCCTTTTGATATTATTAATAGTGCATAGTGGAAAACATTTCAAAAATATAATATTAATCTTAGCCAGCATAGGTACCATTATATTATGCCTGCCATAGCTGCCGCCTGAGGAGACAGTTTGTACAAATTGCAATCGTAAAGGGCTCGTATTGTTTCTTTGGATTTTCCAACAAATGGTCAGGCTAAGGAACTTCCTATGACACATGGGAACGCCTCTGGTGTGACGCCCCGAGAACCACCTGGCTCTCTGCCAACATAAGGCCGGTTACCCCCTTCCCGGGTAGTAAACCTGAGATATTCCACCCCCGGTCGTTTGCGACCTTTATGCGAGGATCCTCTATCACACAGTAAATGAGATTGGAGCAACCACACAGGTCAATATCTGGGCTCCATACCATGATACCACCTTTTTCCAGAAGGAATGGACATACCCTAGGAGAGCTACCCTTGAAACCTTGCCGCATCTTTCCTGTTTCGACCATTTCCAATCTGTGAGGCTCGATGAGGTCTCATCCACAAAGCTACGCTTTTTCACAAAGCCATGCTTTGATCAACAAATGATCAGCAAATGATCAGCAACACACAGTGTAACAACCCGAGGTTTTGCACCGGTTAATTATCGTCACTAGACGATTAATGTTGCTAGCTAATTGCTGTTGGGAGTTTTGAATCGGGTTGAAATTCTTTTCAAAAATTGTTAAGAGTTATGCTAGCTTTAAAATTTAATCTTGGCAATGTTTCTTCTTATTTTTGGGCTGTGTTATATCAAGCGAATACCGGTTACCATTCCTCCTTTTATTCATTTGCATTTACAAGCCCAAAAAAAACAGACGAGAGCAAAAGGAAATCGATAATGGCTGCTAGGGTTTTACTTCGCTCGATTCATCGATTCACGGCTTCGACTCTGAACTGTTCAATCTTTGATTCATGCTCTTCGAATGAGGTGAGTTGTAACGACCCAGAATTTTGAACAATTTAAATTGAAAATATTTAATTAATTTTAAATATTTGAATGATGGTTTGACTGGAATTTCAAATTATCAGAATAAATTGGCGATTAAATTTTAAATTTTAATCTATTGAATGTTGAATAAAAATTTAAATCTTCAGTTTAAGCTGAAGAAAAATATTTCAAAAGCTTTTAAAATTCGTAATGATAATATTGAAGATAATAGAAGCTTCAGAGTTTAATTTCAAACTATTTTGTTCAGCTTTGAAATTATATCGTTTGAATCGATATTTAAAAATAGTCGTCCGAGGCACACTCTCGGAATTCGATGAAACCAGTTTCATTGGGTTCGGAATATTGAATTATTGCCGGGTTTCAAATTTCGTATTTATCAGAGTTGATATGTGACCGTACGATATGTAAACGCGTTGAAATAAAATGAAATTCAATTTAAAATTTAATTTTTGTAATTGGTCAACACATCACCACGTTACCCCCTATAAACACGCCGAGCATCACGGAAAAAAAATCGTGCAACCCATACCCGAGCAATTTTAAATAACCCCTCTTTCTCGTTCTTCCCTCTTTCAATCAGTTCGAAGAAATCATACGAGATAAAATACAAATGGCCGAATGAAAACATGACTTCACTTCTTTCTTCGTTCGAGTTTAAATCCTCCTCGTCCTTCTTTCACCGAAATCAAATCCAATTGTACATCCTCTTCGAAGAAAAATGGCGGAACCAAATACTTTCCCCTTCAATCGATTTCAAGTCGCGACTAATCGCGTGAGGGTGGAGGCACTCGCAAGTGGGCAGTGGCGGTCGACTGGGCGCATTAAATTTTGGGGTATCTCAAGGAAGCGACGATGAGGCCAGAGGGAAGCACTCGATCGCGATGTCGCGAGTTGGTGGGTCGCGACTTGTCAATCGTGGCAGCGGCGACTTGGTGGAATTGAAGTCAAGCTCGCGACAGTTGGGCATGTCGCTTGGGTTTTGCGAGGAGAAGAGTGACTCGATTTTGTTCGATGGTGGATGGGTCGTGATGAGCTTCGCGATGGGTTCGTTGATGATGGGGGTTGTAGTCGGCGACGACGTCTTCGGCTGGAGGTAATAAGGTATTTTGATTTTTTTCATTAGTGTGATATTTTCAAAAGATCGAACGAAAATATAATAAAAACAGACAGTTAAAGGGATTTTAAAAGTGTTTTAAATTTATGGTTAAGTAAGTTAAATACTTTTAGTTTAATTTGGTTATCAAGAATCTGTTTTGTTAGTTTTATAGACTGAAAGGTGATGTTTTATTAAACTGTTTTAAATTTTTTTAAGTTAACAGGAAGATAAAACAGTTCTGTATATGTGAAGTTTTGAGAAAATAAAATATATACACATTTTAGATCTGCTTGTTATTTTAAAATAAGGTATAGCATATAGATTGGAAGTAATTCAATTTGGAATTTGATATGTACATATAGATTTGAAATATAATAACAGTAAGTTTATGAAACTGTTTATTTCGCAATTTATATAAAAAAAATTATTTTTGCAGTAAAGGAAAATTCTATTTTTATAGTGAAAATTTTATATACAGTAAAAATATACATAAGCAGTTTTCAAATTGTATATATATGTGATCTTGAAAATATTGATTTCGGTGAGCTATTTGTTTTATTAACCTATCTAATTATTTTTACCACCGAAAGTAAATTTATTAAAGAAATTCTAGTTTAAGATTTAATTCTTCTGTTAAATAAATTTATTTAAAAGTAATTGGTTTAAAATAAAATCATTGAATAATTAGAATTACAAAACGAAAATTTGCTATTCGATTATTTCGAATATTGATAAATTGTATGAAATGTTTATACAAGGTTAATACAACGGAAAAATCGAGTCAAGAATGGAAATGGATTGCAAAATAAAATAAACAAAGGTGAGATCTTCTCACTCAAAATGAATTGCAGTTTTTGACTGATTGATTGCTATATTGGATGTGATAGTATATATAGTATTATATATAGCAATATATACATATTGGCATATGTATATATTGAATTGATTGATTTCCCGCATTATATAGCGAATGAGACCCTCTTGCGCCGTTATTAAGCGGATGATATTTTTTATAAAACCCATATACCGCGATATTCCACCTCGAAGTGGAATGGGTATTATGCTAACATCTGTGGATGCAGGGAAACAGGTTGGAGGGATCCAACTGGATTCCTCACCAACATTTATTTATTTACAGATATTGTTGTATATTCTGTTATCATATGATGATATATGATGTTTGTTGTTGTGATTGACAAATTTGGTGCTGTTGCATCATCAGATTCATTTTTGAAATTTAAAAATGACGATGTTGATTTTAAAAGAGATTTTTAAAGTGATCTTTAAAAATATACGTTTTATTTAAATTTTTGAATTGATTTATTTTAAATAAATAAACGTAAAAATTTTAAAGTTATAAAAGTTAAGATTTTTGTGAAATAAAATCAAAGTGTGATTTTTGAAATAAAAGTTGTTTTATTTTATAAAAATGGTTTAAATTGAGGTTTTTAAAGTATTATAAACGGTTTATTTAAAAGATTTAAAAAGTTGATATTTATAAATTTAAAACATTGGAATTTTAAAACGAGTTTTGTAAGTGTTAGAATGAGATGAAATAAAAAATCATAAGTGAATGAGATTTATAGATTTATAAATTTTGAAGTATAAATGAATAGATGTTGTAAAATAAAAGATTTATAAGTAATTTACTTATAAATTAGATTTTTGCACTTAGATGGGATATAAATAGAATTTACTAATAAAATGATTTTATAAGTTGAAATTGTTATAAAGTATAGATGTGATTTATAAACGTTGTTTATAAATCCGAAATCACTTATTTTGGTAAGTGAATTATAGAAGTTAATAAAGGAGATTTATAAATCGAAGTTGTTAAAAAAAATGGAATTTATAAACGTTGTTTTATAAATCCGAAAACCAATCAAAATTTGATGAATTCAACATAGAAGATTATTAAGGAAATCTTATCCACGATTTTGGATAGTGGATAATTCTTGAAATGAAATGTGTAGAAAATAGTTAAATTGGGTTAGTGAAGTATATTCATGATTTTGGACAGTGAATATATTTTTAAGTGAAATGGATCTTTTTTGGGAAAGTGATATTGGAATAGAAATGAAGTTAATTGTTTTAACAATGTTTTCAAATGTGTTAAATATCGAAACCATAGATTTCAACATTCATTATTGAAATAGACGTTTTCGAGGAAGAAGGAAATGGTGGACTATAACACTGTTGTTATAGTAAATGATTTCCGAAAGGAAATGTTTTTATCTAGTATTGGGATTTATATATCTATCTTAATTCCGAATCCCTATACTAGTGATTTTGAGTCGTCGTAACAATGTTTTACGTAACATTCGTTTTGACTCAAATAGATGTTGTTATAGCAAATGATTTCCGTAAAGAATGAATTTATACTTAATTTTGATTTAAGTATATTGAATATTTTCAAATGTTGAAAATAAATAGATTTGTGAATTACTTATTATTTAAATAAGTATGGAAATGCTTTTCCAATATTAAATGAAAGGGTTGAAATTTTATCTTTTAAAGATAAATTGAAAAGTGAATATTTGAAATTTGTTTCAAATGGTTAAGTGTGGAAAATTATATATCTTGTAAAGATTTATTTTGGAAAATAAATAATTTGGAAAATTATTTGGAATCTGATGATGTTGCGCATCTTTATTGATAGTTAAATAACCGACTATCAATAATTACCTTGAATGGGTATTTGTTATGAATTGGATGAATTTGAATGCTACGCTTATTTTTGAATAAGCGCTCACTATTCGGGTTAGCCGGGAAAGGACCATGGGGTCGTATAACCCATTCCGAATATGTGATATGTCGTTATGAATTGCAATTGATGACCGGTGTTGAAGACCGGATATTTTTTAAAACGGAAGGATTACCGTCGAGATACTCTACATCGGCTGATCTTCGATATAGAGGTTTTATCACCCTTAGTGACGTGTAACGCCCCACTCTGAGACTCACTGTAACAAAGAGTATTACGGGAGTAATACTGTCTGTTAAAGCGGAGAATAGAGTATAGTGGAAGCGACCATTTGTAATCAAGCTATAACTATCTACCGAATACGTCGAAAGGTGGAATCTATTTAAATTTTTCTCAATCAGGTGGTTCGACATATTCGGTAAATACTTATAACGAAATCACAAATGGCTAAAGATCTATCAGGACAAAGCATAATAACATAATGAAATAGCATCACAGAACAGAATCACATAACAGATATAAAATCCCAGAACAATACATCATCAATACAGATCCAAATACTAAAAGTGGGTACAAAGCCACTGCCCACACATGTGAGTCAAAAATATGTACATATAAGAGTCTGAATAATAACATAAGCGGACACTAAGATAAGCTATCTCAAAAGCATAGCAGATACGTCCAAAGCGGAAGCACAGAGCAGCTAAGTCCAGAGACCTAACCTGAAACAACTCGGTCTGACCCGAGCGAAAACACTCGGGTCAGGCTAGCTAAACAATCAGTAATAACTGAGATATATAATAATGCGGTACATAAATAAAACAGTACTTATCGAAAGAGAAGTATATTATGAACCACATGAATATAATGACGATCCCTAATCATCAATAAACAATAAAACCTCCAAAGAGAAATCAACACCAAAGTGTAGAATAAATAAAATCGCCTCATATCATCGGCGTAGCCAAAGCTATAAAAAGATGCCCATAGGCAATAATCCCAAGAGTGACCAGAGTCTGTAATCAATGCCCAAGCAAAGATCGATGCTCCAAAGAGCAATGGGGATATACTGAAAAGTCAATGAAATCAAACACTGAAAAGCAGTGTCCAGAGACACTGTGAATCCACAAGGCAATCGCACTTACATCGTATGGTTCCATAGAACCAACACCGAATGGCGGTACTCGAATGGATATAAAAATCATCAGATAATACAAGTATTGCACGCGCACCGACCAGAGTCGTTGTTGCCAAGTACTGTAGAGTTGTGATCGATCACTCGCACAGATGCGAAACGCGCGAGACGGCAAGATCCTTCCCAGAAGGATAAAGGCCCAGAGGCGCATGCCGAAAAATAAACTGCTCCATAGAGCAGGTGTCCAGAGACGGTTTCCCAGAGGCGTGGTGACCCAGAGGTCCAGTACTGGCCGCCCAGAGGCTAATGTGTCACTAACTTCTTGGAGAGGAACCCGTAAAGTGTTAACAATGAGTCCCATACCCCACGTTCGCACTAAACGGTTTACTAACCAATAGCAAGCTCACACTCCAACAATAAAAAGTCCACCTCGTATCATCGGTAAACTAGACCCAAAGGTCAAAACGATCAATCGAATAGGTCGGGGATTAACCGGAAAGAAAATACACACGGTTCCATAGGCCGGAGATTTCCTAACCGTTTAACCACCTTTCCACTTCGCTCGACGTGCTGAAAAGTGAGTGTGAGATTTTTATTATAGAAAATAATGGTGCGAAACGGATTTATAATTGATTTTGAAATCACTTTAAAACGGCTTTTGAAAACTCTCCTATTATGGAGTAATTAATTTAATAATTAAAAATAATATTATATAATAATTTCGAAAGCCATTTAGGAGTGAAAAATCTTTTGAAAATGATTCATAAAACCCGTGTACGAAATCCAGAGACAAATCTCAAAGTAATCAATGAAAACCAGAAAATCAGCAAAAATATTCAAAGTGTTTGTAAACATTCAAAAACAGCTGCGAACCCAAGTTCGGCAATTTATTTGGACCAGCAAACTGTGTCCAAATGTCACGAAAATTTGCAGGCATGTAGTCCAACATCCCTAATTTAAGATGCAAAAAGAATTTCTGGATTCCGAGTTGAGAAGAAGTAGAAGCGACGTCTCAAAGTTGGACCCAGAACAAGATTCACACTGTTTACAAACAGCGACAAGAGTTCAACTTCGACACGATATTCGAAGTACCAAACGAATGCCGATGATGCCCAAATTTTACAGACATGGATTTCGAAACTCCACCTTTCCAACGAGACCAAAAACGTCGAATTCCGACTTCGGATGCGATCGTGGCGGCATCGCGAAGTGGAGATAAAAAAAATCTGAAACAGGGTTTAAAAAAAAATTATTTTTTTTTCTTTCGGGCTGCACCACATGGTGCAGCCCTGGTCCAGCCCCAGCCCGCCTGGGCTGGGGAACAGACCCAGCCCGGGCTGGCTGGGTGCTTCAAGGCCCCAGCCCGCCTGGGCTGGGGACCAGACCCAGCCCGGGCGGGCTGGGTACTACCAGGCCCGAGCCCGCCTGGGCTGGGGACCTGACCCAGCCCGCTTGGGCTGGGGACCTGACCCAGCCCGCCTGGGCTGGGGACCTGACCCAGCCCGGGCGAGCTGGTTCCTCCAAGGCCCCAGCCCGCCTGGGCTCGGGACCTGACCCAGCCCGGGCGGGTTTGGTCCTCGAAGGCCCGGGCCCGCCTGGGCTGGGGACCTGACCCAGCCCGGGTGGGCTGGGTCCTTACCCAGCCCGGGTGGGCTGGGTGGGGGGGATGTGTGCCAGCCCACTAGGGGCTGGCCTGTTCCTGGCTAGCCCAACTGGGCTAGCCTGCTGTGCCTGGGTTCAACCCAGGCCTGTTTTGGGCATTTAGGTCAGTTTTCAGCCTAATTTCAGCCTGCACTTTTCCAACCAACTTAATATGCAGTTTTTAGTGATTTAGGGGTGTTTTTTTCAAGTTTTGGTATCAAATTTTCACCAAAATTAACTAGCAATTATCACTAATAGGTATAACTAACAATAATTACCAATAAATAGTAATTACCAATAATACAACTAGCATTAATTACTAATCAATAGTAATTACCAATATTACAACTAGCATTAATTACTAATCAATAGTAATTACCAATATTACAACTAGCATTAATTACTAATCAATAGTAATTACCTTAATGAGGCAAAAGAACAAATAGTATTTGTGAACAATCAAGCAAGCCAAAAGCCTCAACCTCCAAGCAAAGATCAATAGACTTCAAGGACCCAAAATCAACAAAAAAATAAAACAATAATTACAACATGAAGGTTGAGATAAATATGGGTTAAGAAGGAGGATTAGATAATAGGAGAGATTGCATTACCTTTTTTTTCTAGGATTAAACTAATTTATGAAGAGAAGGAGATGGAGCTTCTAAATGGAGGCCATTAATTTTGTTTAGATCTAGGTTTTGAAGTTATGAAGAGGAGGGTTAGGGTTTGGATGGGTTTGAGATATTATAAAGGAGTGGGTTAGGCTAATGGGTAATGGTAAGGGGTTTTAGAAACCCATTAGGACTTAGTTTATTTTCTAATGTTATCATGTGAACCAAAATCCTAAGAAGCATTCTATTTTTAATTAAAACCTTATAATTGTCTTATTTAGCCCATTAGCCTATAATCACTTTTTATTTAAAAATTCCTCATTTCAACCCAAAATATTTTAATTTGCAAACAATTGTAAATTTAACTTCCCAAAAATTTGTTTAGCCCCTTTTTAACTTAAAATCATAATTTTACTCCATCATTCGGTAATTGCAATCTCAGGGTTGTTACAGACTCCCCCCTTAAGAAAATTGCGTCCTCGCAATTCCTTAAATATAGGAGTCGTCTATAACATCTAATCCACAAAAGGAATTCAGAAGATAAAATATAGATGCTCACCCGTGCCGGAAGATGAAAGAAAACCAGGATAAGTACGCTCGATAAATTCTCTGGTCTCCCAAGTGCAGTCCTTAGGATTAGACGACCATTGAATCTTCACAAGCGGAACCTCTTTTGTTTCGAAGACGTCTGATCTCCGAATCAAGCACACGAAGAGGTTGCTGCTCCATAGATAGATCGGGTGAGATCTCCAAATCAGGCACGATATGAGGCTCGATAATAGAATCAGGATCGCGCACACACTTGCGAAGCTGAGAGACATGGAACACATCATGTATTCCAGAGAAATGAGCAGGTAGAGCCACACGATAAGCAACGGGGCCGATGCGTTCCGTAATAGGAAATGGTCCGACATATCGAGGAGCCAACTTCCCTGTAGAGCTGAAACGCACAACCCCCTTCATGGGAGAAATCCGAATAAAGACATGATCACCAATGGAGAACTCAAGAGGCTTCCTACGGCTGTCTACGTAGGATTTCTGACGGTTCTGCGCCTCTTTCATTCTCTGACGAATAAGAATAATCTTCTCAGAAGATTCCCGAACTGAATCTGGACCAAGAAGGTGCTTCTCACCAGATTCTAACCAACAAGTAGGAGAGCGACATGGCCTTCCGTAAAGAGCCTCGAAAGGTGCCATGCCGATACTAGACTGAAAGCTGTTGTTGTAGGAGAACTCTACAAGCAGTAAGTGATCCTCCCAACTACCTCCGAAATCCAGAATACAACAGCGAAAAAGATCCTCTAAAACACGATTCACCCTCTCTGTCTGACCGTCAGTCTGAGGATGATAAGCAGTCGAGAAATTCAGCTTTGAGCCCAAAGCTGACTGTAGGCACTTCCAGAAGTGACTAGTAAAGATAGTGTCTTGATCACAGACGATAGAGCTAGGAATGCCATGAAGTCGAACGACTTCCTTCACATATAGCTTGGCAAGCTGAGGAGCAGTCCGAGTGGACTTAATAGGAATGAAATGAGCTGATTTGGTCAAGCAGTTAACGATGACCCAAATAGAAGTATGTCCTGACCTCGATCGAGGCAGACCGTCAATAAAATCCATGGATATCTGATCCCATTTCCACAATGGAATCTCTAGCAGCTGAAGAAGACCAGATGGTCGCTGATGCTCAGCTTTGATCTGTTGACAAGTCATGCAACGGCTTACATAACTTGCAACATCGCTCTTCATGCCCTCCCAATAAAATAGACGACACATGTCGGCATACATCTTGCTTGACCCGGGATGAATAGTGTACTTAGTGCGATGACACTCGTCTAGAATGTCACGCCTAAGTGATGAATCAGATGGTACCAAAATACGGTTCTTCCTGCGAAGACACCGATGAGAATCAATAGAATAATCCAACAATGTCTCATCACTGGATCCCTACTCAAGGAGATGAATGTATCGCAACAGGTCTGGATCCTGCCGCTGAGCATGGGCAATGCGATCCAATAGAATAGGTCGAGCTTCCAAGCTGAATAGCAAGATCTGAGGATCAGAAGACGGAGCTCGATTTCGAATATCACACATAGAAAGAGTCTCAAGAATATCCCACTCGGCTATCATCATAGAAACTACTGCCGAGTGTTTGTGACTGAGTGCATCAGCCACACGATTACCCTTGCCAGGGGTATACTGAATATCTAAGTCATATGAGGCGAGAAACTCAAGCCATCGCTGCTGCCTCATATTGAGATCTCTCTGGCTGAAAAGATACTTCAGCGACTTGTGATCGGTGTAGAGAATGAAACGTTCGCCCAATAGATAATGACGCCATGTCTTCAAGGCAAAGACGATAGCAGCTAACTCAAGATCATGAGTAGGATAGCGAACCTCATTCGGACGTAGCTGCCTAGAAGCGTAAGCAACTACCCGATCCTTCTGCATAAGCACAGCACCGAGGCCGCTACCGCAAGCGTCGGTGTAAACAACAAGATCCTGGTTACTCTCAGGAACCACCAGAATAGGAGCATGAGTGAGAAGTTCCTTCAGTCGCTGAAAGGAAGCTTCACACTTATCAGACCAAATAAAGCGAACACCCTTACGAGTCAGAGTCGTAAGGGGAAGTGCAACATGAGAGAAATCCTTGATAAATCGACGGTAATAACCCGCCAGACCAAGGAAGCTGCGAATATCATGAACGTTCTCGAGCTGCTTCCAATTCTGAATAGCTTCGATCTTGGAAGGATTGACAGAATACCCTCTGATGATACAATATGGCCTAAGAACTTGACCTTGCTCTCCCAAAAATGGCACTTGGAGAGCTTGGCCTTAAGCTGATGCTGACGAAGAGTATCCAAGACGATTCGCAAATGATGAGCATGCTCTGCCTCGGATCTAGAATAAAAAAGAATATCATCGATGAAAACCAAAACGAATCTATCGATGTATTACCGGAATACTCGATTCATGAGATCGACGAAAAAAAAACAGGAGCGTTCGTCAAGCCGAATGACATGACCAACCACTCAAAAGAACCATAACGAGTGCGAAATGCTATAAGAGGAATGTTGTCTTCTACGACTCGTAGCTGATGGAATCTGGTGGCAAGGTCGAGCTGAGAGAAGACCTTCGCACCGCTCAATTGGTCAAACGGAATTAGAGTTAGACATGATTCAATGATAGATAATTAATTAAGGAATACTACGGAATATAACATATTCCTACACATATTCCTAACTTATCTATCAATAGGCACAAGGAAGGGATTTGATTTAATTCGGATCTAATTAAAATGTATTGTACTAAGTGTATCTGTTCTGTGTTTATTATGCTTATTCCTGAAACCAGCTCTGATACCAAGCTGTAACGCCCCACTTTGAGACTCACTGTAACAAAGAGTATTACGGGAGTAATACTGTCTGTTAAAGCGGAGAATAGAGTATAGTGGAAGCGACCATTTGTAATCAAGCTATAACTATCTACCGAATACGTCGAAAGGTGGAATCTATTTAAATTTTTCTCAATCAGGTGGTTCGACATATTCGGTAAATACTTATAACGAAATCACAAATGGCTAAAGATCTATCAGGACAAAGCATAATAACATAATGAAATAGCATCATAGAACAGAATCACATAACAGATATAAAATCCCAGAACAATACATCATCAATACAGATCCAAATACTAAAAGTGGGTACAAAGCCACTGCCCACACATGTGAGTCAAAAATATGTACATATAAGAGTCTGAATAATAACATAAGCGGACACTAAGATAAGCTATCTCAAAAGCATAGCAGATACGTCCAAAGCGGAAGCACAGAGCAGCTAAGTCCAGAGACCTAACCTGAAACAACTCGGTCTGACCCGAGCGAAAACACTCGGGTCAGGCTAGCTAAACAATCAGTAATAACTGAGATATATAATAATGCGGTACATAAATAAAACAGTACTTATCGAAAGAGAAGTATATTATGAACCACATGAATATAATGACGATCCCTAATCATCAATAAACAATAAAACCTCCAAAGAGAAATCAACACCAAAGTGTAGAATAAATAAAATCGCCTCATATCATCGGCGTAGCCAAAGCTATAAAAAGATGCCCATAGGCAATAATCCCAAGAGTGACCAGAGTCTGTAATCAATGCCCAAGCAAAGATCGATGCTCCAAAGAGCAATGGGGATATACTGAAAAGTCAATGAAATCAAACACTGAAAAGCAGTGTCCAGAGACACTGTGAATCCACAAGGCAATCGCACTTACATCGTATGGTTCCATAGAACCAACACCGAATGGCGGTACTCGAATGGATATAAAAATCATCAGATAATACAAGTATTGCACGCGCACCGACCAGAGTCGTTGTTGCCAAGTACTGTAGAGTTGTGATCGATCACTCGCACAGATGCGAAACGCGCGAGACGGCAAGATCCTTCCCAGAAGGATAAAGGCCCAGAGGCGCATGCCGAAAAATAAACTGCTCCATAGAGCAGGTGTCCAGAGACGGTTTCCCAGAGGCGTGGTGACCCAGAGGTCCAGTACTGGCCGCCCAGAGGCTAATGTGTCACTAACTTCTTGGAGAGGAACCCGTAAAGTGTTAACAATGAGTCCCATACCCCACGTTCGCACTAAACGGTTTACTAACCAATAGCAAGCTCACACTCCAACAATAAAAAGTCCACCTCGTATCATCGGTAAACTAGACCCAAAGGTCAAAACGATCAATCGAATAGGTCGGGGATTAATCGGAAAGAAAATACACACGGTTCCATAGGCTGGAGATTTCCTAACCGTTTAACCACCTTTCCACTTCGCTCGACGTGCTGAAAAGTGAGTGTGAGATTTTTATTATAGAAAATAATGGCGCGAAACGGATTTATAATTGATTTTGAAATCACTTTAAAACGGCTTTTGAAAACTCTCCTATTATGGAGTAATTAATTTAATAATTAAAAATAATATTATATAATAATTTCGAAAGCCATTTAGGAGTGAAAAATCTTTTGAAAATGATTCATAAAACCCGTGTACGAAATCCAGAGACAAATCTCAAAGTAATCAATGAAAACCAGAAAATCAGCAAAAATATTCAAAGTGTTTGTAAACATTCAAAAACAGCTGCGAACCCAAGTTCGGCAATTTATTTGGACCAGCAAACTGTGTCCAAATGTCACGAAAATTTGCAGGCATGTAGTCCAACATCCCTAATTTAAGATGCAAAAAGAATTTCTGGATTCCGAGTTGAGAAGAAGTAGAAGCGACGTCTCAAAGTTGGACCCAGAACAAGATTCACACTGTTTACAAACAGCGACAAGAGTTCAACTTCGACACGATATTCGAAGTACCAAACGAATGCCGATGATGCCCAAATTTTACAGACATGGATTTCGAAACTCCACCTTTCCAACGAGACCAAAATCGTCGAATTCCGACTTCGGATGCGATCGTGGCGGCATCGCGAAGTGGAGATAAAAAAAATCTGAAACAGGGTTTAAAAAAAAATTATTTTTTTTTCTTTCGGGCTGCACCACATGGTGCAGCCCTGGTCCAGCCCCAGCCCGCCTGGGCTGGGGAACAAACCCAGCCTGGGCGGGCTGGGTGCTTCAAGGCCCCAGCCCGCCTGGGTTGGGGACCAGACCCAGCCCGGGCGGGCTGGGTCCTACCAGGCCCGAGCCCGCTTGGGCTGGGGACCTGACCCAGCCCGGGCGGGCTGGGTCCTTACCAAGCCCGGGCGGGCTGGGTCCTGCAAGGCCCCAGCCCGCTTGGGCTGGGGACCTGACCCAGCCCGGGCGGGCTGGGTCCTCCAAGGCCCCAGCCCGCCTGGGCTGTGGACCTGACCCAGCCCGGGCGAGCTGGGTCCTCCAAGGCCCCAGCCCGCCTGGGCTGGGGACCTGACCCAGCCCGGGCGGGTTGGGTCCTCGAAGGCCCGGGCCCGCCTGGGCTGGGGACCTGACCCAGCTCGGGTGGGCTGGGTCCTTACCCAGCCCGGGTGGGCTGGGTGGGGGGGATGTGTGCCAGCCCACTAGAGGCTGGCCTGTTCTTGGCTAGCCCAACTGGGCTAGCCTGCTGTGCCTGGGTTCAACCCAGGCCTGTTTTGGACATTCAGGTCAGTTTTCAGCCTAATTTCAGCCTGCACTTTTCCAGCCAACTTAATATGCAGTTTTTAGTGATTTAGGGGTGTTTTTTTCAAGTTTTGGTATCAAATTTTCACCAAAATTAACTAGCAATTATTACTGATAGGTATAACTAACAATAATTACTAATAAATAGTAATTACCAATAATACAACTAGCATTAATTACTAATCAATAGTAATTACCAATATTACAACTAGCATTAATTACTAATCAATAGTAATTACCAATATTACAACTAGCATTAATTACTAATCAATAGTAATTACCTTAATGAGGCAAAAGAACAAATAGTATTTGTGAACATTCAAGCAAGCCAAAAGTCTCAACCTCCAAGCAAAGATCAATAGACTTCAAGGACCCAAAATCAACAAAAAAATAAAACAATAATTACAACATGAAGGTTGAGATAAATATGGGTTAAGAAGGAGGATTAGATAATAGGAGAGATTGCATTACCTTTTTTTCTAGGATTAAACTAATTTATGAAGAGAAGGAGATGGAGCTTCTAAATGGAGGCCATTAATTTTGTTTAGATCTAGGTTTTGAAGTTATGAAGAGGAGGGTTAGGGTTTGGATGGGTTTGAGATATTATAAAGGAGTGGGTTAGGCTAATGGGTAATGGTAAGGGGTTTTAGAAACCCATTAGGACTTAGTTTATTTTCTAATGTTATCATGTGAACCAAAATCTTAAGAAGCATTCTATTTTTAATTAAAACCTTACAATTGTCTTATTTAGCCCATTAGCCTATAATCACTTTTTATTTAAAAATTCCTCATTTCAACCCAAAATATTTTAATTTGCAAAATTGTAAATTTAACTTCCCAAATATTTGAACGATGATTTAATTTGAATTCCCAATATAACTTTGAATTTGACGATTAAATTTTAAAATTTAACCTATTGAATGTTGAATAAAAATTTGAATCTTCAATTTTAAGTTGCAGAAAAATATTTCAAAGGCTTAGAAAATTCGTATTGATAACACTGAAGATAATAGAAACTTTCAGAATTGAATTTGAAAATGATTTGTTCAGTTTTGAAATTTAATCGTTCAAATTGATATTTAAAAATAGCGTTCCGGGGCGTAGTCTCGGAATTCAACGAAACTAGTTCCATTGGGTCCGTAATATTGAATTATTACCGGATTTCAAATTTCGTATTGAACGGAGTTGCTGTGTAACCGCACGATGAGTAAACGCGTTCAAATTTTAAAGCGAATTCAATTTAAAATTTAAATTTAAATTGGTAACGTCTGCACGTTCGTCCCTTTAATCACGCGCTTAAATCACGCCTGAAATTACGAAAATTTATCGTGCAAACACGTTCGCCTGTCTCCTCTTTCTATTTCAACCGAGCTTCCTTTCCTTCTATCGTTCAAAAACAATTCAAAGAAAAAATGTCTTCTTCATTATAAATAAATGGCTGTAGACGAGAAAACAAAACTCCTCTTTCCCCTTATCTTCAGCTCGATACAAACGAAAAAAAAATCGCGTGCCTCTTATATTTTCAAATTGAAAAGGTTGCATACCCTTTTCAAATTCGCAAAATCAGAAAGGGGAGTTCGATTCAGAAATCGAACTCGAGAAATGGGACAGCGCGATGGGAAAAAGGTTGGGAATCGCGAGGCGCTTTGTCGCGAGTGAGTAATAGAGGGGAGAGCGTCGACGTTGGAGGCTTGGTCGAGTTCGAGTCTGAGGTGGTTTCGAAGCGGCGAAGGTGGCGGCATCTCGTGGTAGCCGAAGTCGAGATTTAGGGGAAGTGGCGAGTGGTGCGGTATGTTGTTTGTTTTCACGAGCGTGAGGTAGGGGAAGGCGACAGGGAACTCGTGAGGGCGGCGACTGGCGTGAGTGCGTGGTGGTGGTCAAGTAAAAGATGTGGAAATGGAGGGTTGCGATTTCTTTCACAGTGAGGTAGTTTCTTCTTTCTATTTAAATTTGATAAAAAACATGTTTTTGATAAGTAAGCTTTAATCTATAATAAAGAGTTTATACAGAAAATATATATATAAATATAGAAGATTATATAAAGATTGGATTTTTATCAAGAAGTTTTTATATATATGAAGTTTAAAGATAAATATACGTATGTATGCAGAGATAAATTTTTACAGCAAATAAGTTTTAGTTTAAAAATGTAAATATAATACATTTAAAAATGGACAGTAAACAGTGAAGTATATATTTTATATGCAGTTATGTATTTTAAATATTGATGATAATAACAGGAAATTTTAAAGGATTAAAGCTATGTGAAAATAGATTTTTCGATCTATATATATATATATATATACAGTGAAATAAATTATTGTTTTATTCAAAGTGTTATATATATGTAGATAAACATTTAAAAGAAAGAAATTATTTTAAAAATAAAAAGGAAAAAAAAAGTAATGTTTTAATTAAGCAGTTTAAAATTTTAAATGTATAAATGTATGCAGTAAAGAAAAATCTGTTAAATAATGCGATATGTTCATTTGTTGAATTACTAATTTTATTTAAACAATTTAATATGGGATTAATCTGTAAATGAACTTATTTAATAAATTGATAAAGATATTTTATAAAGAAAATGTTGGATTAAATTTGTTAAAATGGAAATTTAATTATTCGATTATTTCGAATATTGATAAACTGTATAAAACTGTTTGATACAAGGTCTAAATCGAGAAAACAAACTGGATGGAAAATGGGATGGCAAATTAAAAGCTAAGGTGAGATTTTCTCACTCGAAAGAAAATTTAGTTATACGGTTATTGATTGATATGATTGTTGGTTGGATATGATATTAGATATAGTAGGATATATCTATTATATATAGCAATATATACATATTGGCATATGTATATATTGGATTGATTGATTTCCCGCCTCGTATAGCGGATGCGACCCTATTGCGCCGTTAGTAAGCGGATGATTTTTATAAAACCCATATACCGCGATATTCCATCTCGAAGTGGAATTGGTATTGTGCTAACATCTGTGGATGCAGGGAAACAGGTTGGAGGGATCCAACTGGATTCCTCACCAGTATTTATTTATTACAGATATTGTGATATTTGTTGATTATCATATTGATATATGATATTGAATGTTGTGATGGACAAATTGGTGCGTTGCATCATCGGATTCAAGTTTTGAAGTTTAAAAATAACGACTTTTACTTTAAAAGGATTTTTAAAGTGATATTTGAAAATATACGTTTTATGGAATTTTTGAATTTATTTACAAACGTTAAAATTTTAAAGATTAGAAAAGTTATAATTTTTAGTGGAATATACCAAAGTGTCGTTTTTGAAATAAAAGTCGATTTATTTATAAAATGGTTTATGTTGGGATTTTTGAATAACTATAAACGATTTGTATAAAAAGATTTATACAAATTGATATTTATAAATCAAATATTAGAATTATAAAACGAGTTTTATAAGTGTTCAAAAAATGAAATATCAATGGATTTCGTAAGTGAGTGAAATTTATAAATTTCTGAATTGTGAAGTTATAAAATGGATGAAACTGTCAAATAGGAGATTTACAAGAAATTAACTTATAAATTGGATTTTTGCCTTTAAATGGAATATTGATCGAATTTGTTAATAAAGGAGATTTATTAAATCAAAGTTGTTATGAATTATGAAGATGAATTTATAAACGTTGTTTTATAAATTCGAAGATAAATCAAATTTGATAAATTTAATATAGCAAGTGATTAAGGGAATTTTATCCACGATTTTGGATAGTAGATAATTATTGAAATTAAAATGTGTAGGAAATAGTGAAATATTTGTTAGTGAAGTATATTCATGATTTTGGACAGTGAATATATTATTAAGTAAAATGGTTATGTTTTTGAAGAAGTGATATTAAAAAAATGAGGTTAAACATTTTAAAGGTGTTTTAAAATGTATTAAGTATCGAACACATAGATTTCAACATTCATTGTTGAAATAGACGTTTTCGAGGAAGAAGGAAATGGTGGACTATAACACTGTTGTTATAGTAAATGATTTCCGAAAGGAAATGTTTTTATGTAGTATTGGGATTTATACATCTATCTTAAAAATCAGAGTCCCTATACTAGTGATTTTGAGTCGTCGTAACGATGTTTTACGTAACATTCGTTTTGACTCAAATAAATGTTGTTATAATAAATGATTTCCTTAAAGAACGAATTCATACTTAATTTTGACTTAAGTATATTGAATATTTTCAAAGGTTGAAAATAAATAGATATGTGAATTACTTATTTTTAAATAAGTATGGAATTGCTTTTCCAATATGAAATGAAACGTTTTTGAGAATTTATCTTTTAAAGATAAATTGAAAAGTGAGTATTTGAAATTTGTTTTCAAACGGTTAAGTGTGGAAATTTTATATCTAGTAAAGATATTTTAGGAAATAAATAATTTGGAAAATTATTTGGAATTTGATGATGTTGCGCATCTTTATTGATAGTTAAATAACCGACTATCAATAATTACCTTGAATGGATATTTGTTGTGAATTGGATGAATTTGAATGCCACACTTATTTTTGAATAAGCGCTCACTATTCAGGTTAGCCGGGAAAGGACCATGGAGTCGTATAACCCATTCTGAATATGTGATACGTCGTTATGAATTGCATTTGATGACCGGTGTTGAAGACCGGATATTTTTGAAAACGGAAGGATTACCGTCGAGTTACTCTACATCGGCTGATCTCCGGTTTAGAGGTTTTATCACCCTTAGTGACGGGAAGTCCGGACGTGATTAGAAAATTATCCGGAAATGCAAGGGCTTCGTGAGAAGTGCCTTCGGTTCTGTTCAATCCCGGAACAGACTTGTATGGATTGTATGTCTGACGTTACATATTGAGATATAAAGCTGATTTCTTTCAAATACACTTCTATTGGTGGCGGAGAATTTATTCTCTTAGCTTAACACCCTTCTCTGAGACGTACGAGCTCAGAGGTTATGTAGTTGAAATTTATCAGCGATATATTCTCAATTTGGTAACGTGGCATGCTGAGTGTTGCTGTGAAATGATCAGTGTTTGATCATTTGCGATATGATCATTTGTTTGATCTTATATCTTTGTGATCATAGGTTGATCATTTGTTAACCCAAGGCATGGCTTTGTGAACAAAGCGTAGCTTTATGGACGAGACTTCGTCGAGCCTCACACCCCGGAAATGGTCAAAACAGGAAGGATGCGGCAAGGTTCTAGGGAGTAGCGCCCCTTAGTGTATGTCATTCCTTCTGGATAAAGGTGGTATCATGGTATGGAGCCCAGATACTTAACCTCTATAGATGCTGCGAGTTTATTACTTTGTGGTAGTTGGAAATCGAGGATCCTCGGGAAGATCGGTGACGATCGGGGGATGGCATACGCGTGTCAGTAGTTACCTATTTTTGCAGAGGTAACCCGGCCTTGTGTTGGCAGAGATCTAACCGTAATGTTAGGTTATTTCTCGGAACGTCATTCCAGAGGCGTTCTATTCATGGTAGGAAGTTCCTTAGCCTGACCATTTGTTGGAAATCCAAAGAAACAATACGTGACGTGTACGGTTTTAGTTGTATTACCTGCTATGGAATGTGGCGGTAACTTGCTATTGAACATAGTAGCTATAGTAGGCATAAGTGCGGAATGCCTATGCTGGCTAAGATTTATATTATACTTTCGAAATGTTTTCTACACTATGCACTAATAATAATATCAAAAATGATTTGATTCTTGCGTATCAAGCATCTTTGACTATCATAAGGAGAAATCTCCTCCGATTCTACGTTTGCATTGTGTGTGTGTGCGGGAGGCCTTATGGTAGTCTCATTTTCCAAAAGCATTTCGAATCTATTTTAAAATATTCCTGTGTTGTCTTTTTAAAGATAAACTGTTTTACGATCTCACACCAGTCACCATGACTGACTTGGAGTTTATTGTTTCCCTTCTAAACTCTGGGTGCCCACCAATTTCCACACGGGCAGTCTAGAGTATGTTATCAGGATATTCTGGAGCTTTGGAAGCAAGCTGGATGGCGAGACATAGTATTTGTATCTGATATATTTATTCCGCTGTGTATTCTGTATGAGGACAAGTTATACAACTGTCCATTGATTTGCTGTGTTGTATTGAGTTGTATATTGACTCTGTTGATGTATGTATAAACTGATAAAATTCTTTGTTTAAAAGATTATTCATTTGTCTATTATATGTTGTTCCGCTGCGAATGTGAGGTTCTGATATTGTTCTGTTTCTGTTCTGTGTTTTCTTTGTTTGTTCTTCTTTTTCTTCTATCTTCTTCCTCTTCTACCTTCTTCTTCTGTGACGCCCCACCTCTATACCCACGCTAGCCAAGAACACTACGATGTAGTGCTGTCAACTAGCGCGGAGAATAAGGCTGTGGAGGAGCGACCATCCATGTAACTTCTTTGTGCGAGCACTGATATGTCAGATAGAATAGAATGCATATCTTTTAAGGAGGAAATCCGACATACCGATACAAACACAAAGCTATCACACAGTGGCTATATATAATCTTCGAAAACAAATATAGAAATAAACATAACATAAATCAGTCACAGACATCCATATCACAAAGGCGGAAGAAGATATGAATAAATATACAACACATGAAAGTGTACATCAGAGTAGTGGTCAGAAAGATCCACGATAATACAAAAGAATAGCAACACGTGCTATACCAAAAGAATACAACTACGAGTCCATATCTCAAGTGTATACAACAAAAAGACTGCAAAACTAAATAGTTAGCCAAAAGTCAGAGTAGAAAATCCCGGGAGGAAGTCAAGCAGAAGCACATGTAACATCTCGGTCTGACCCGAGTATTATTTAAGAAAATAATAAACGGATCAGTCTAACTATAAATATCAGATGACATGATATAAAATAATAGATATGGCATAAACATAGAATACCCATACTGACATACTACTATAAGTATGAAAATGATGATCAACAGGAGATCAACCGATGAGAAATGATCAATATCACAAGAATCTTCTCAAAGATCCAAAGAGGGCATCATACCCTAAACTTGTACTCATAACAAGCCAATGACATAAAAATCCATAAATCAAAACAAGAAATCCAGAAATCATAAAAAGAGAAAGAGATATGTGTGAGTCGGAATCACACTACTGCGGTCTAGTCTAACCTTGCAAACAAAGAGATATGTGTGAGTCGGAATCACACTACTGCGGTCTAGACTAACCTTGCGAACAAAGAGATGTGTGTGAGTCGGAATCACACTACTGCGGTCTAGTCTTACCTTGCGAACAAAGAGATATGTGTGAGTCGGAATCACACTACTGCGGTCTAGACTAACCTTGCGAACAAAGAGATGTGTGTGAGTCGGAATCACACTACTGCGGTCTAGTCTTACCTTGCGAACAAAGAGATATGTGTGAGTCGGAATCACACTACTGCGGTCTAGACTAACCTTGCGAACAAGAGATATGTGTGAGTCGGAATCACACTACTGCGGTCTAGTCTTACCTTGCGAACAAAGAGATATGTGTGAGTCGGAATCACACTACTGCGGTCTAGACTAACCTTACGAACAAGAGATATGTGTGAGTCGGAATCACACTACTGCGGTCTAGTCTAACCTTGCGAACAAAGAGACATCGCTCAATCGCTAGTCTAAATCACAAAAATGATCGTCATGATCATTAGGAAGTGTCAATTACACTAAGCTAGTAAATATAAGAGTTTAGCTTCATGTCCCATAACCACTTGCTTAACTCAAATATTTACGAACAAACTGTAGATTTCCACTAGAAAATTGTCACAAGAGAGTTTCAATCGAACAAGTCCAAAAATTAACCGACGAAGTAAACGCAAGCGTTTCATACCACTTGTTTTGCTAGGCCGTTTAATTATATTTTCTCATACGAATGAGGTAAAGGTTTGTATATACTAGTAGATTGGAAAACAGTTTTAAGAAACGAGCTTTGATATTGAAAATAGAGTTGAAATCGTTTTAATGAAAGAGTTTTGAAGTTTAATACTAGTATAGAAAACCTTTATATTTTGAAGTGACAAATCATAGAAGTGATTGTAGAAACAATCAATCATAAAGATTCACGTTCGAAGATGCGAGTAAAGTCCAAAGAAATCAATTCCCAAAACCATCAAAGTAAGAAGTTCGGTTAAATGGCTTTCGGATAAGATTGCCTACGCAGAGTTGTACGGGGTTTGACCCTTCTCTGAGACGTACGAGCTCAGAGGTTATGTAGTTGAAATTTATCAGCGATATATTCCCAATTTGGTAACGTGGCATGCTGAGTGTTGCTGTGAAATGATCAGTGTTTGATCATTTGCGATATGATCATTTGTTTGATCTTATATCTTTGTGATCATAGGTCGATCATTTGTTGACCCAAGGCATGGCTTTGTGAACAAAGCGTAGCTTTGTGGATGAGACTTCGTCGAGCCTCACACCCCGGAAATGGTCAAAACAGGAAGGATGCGGCAAGGTTCTAGGGAGTAGCGCCCCTTAGTGTATGTCATTCCTTCTGGATAAAGGTGGTATCATGGTATGGAGCCCAGATACTTAACCTCTATAGATGCTGCGAGTTTATTACTTTGTGGTAGTTGGAAATCGAGGATCCTCGGGAAGATCGGTGACGATCGGGGGATGGCATACACGTGTCAGTAGTTACCTATTTTTGCAGAGGTAACTCGGCCTTGTGTTGGCAGAGATCTAACCTTAATGTTAGGTTATTTCTCGGAACGTCATTCCAAAGGCGTTCTATTCGTGGAATAGGAAGTTCCTTAGCCTGACCATTTGTTGGAAATCCAAAGAAACAATACGTGACGTGTACGGTTTTAGTTGTATTACCTGCTATGGAATGTGGCGGTAACCTGCTATTGAACATAGTAGCTATAGTAGGCATAAGTGCGGAATGCCTATGCTGGCTAAGATTTATATTATACTTTCGAAATGTTTTCTACACTATGCACTAATAATAATATCAAAAATGATTTGATTCTTGCGTATCAAGCATCTTTGACTATCATAAGGAGAAATCTCCTCCGATTCTGCGTTTGCATTGTGTGTGTGTGCGGGAGGCCTTATGGTAGTCTCATTTTCCAAAAGCATTTCGAATCTATTTTAAAATATTCCTGTGTTGTCTTTTTAAAGATAAACTGTTTTACGATCTCACACCAGTCACCATGACTGACTCAGAGTTTATTGTTTCCCTTCTAAACTCTAGGTGCCCACCAATTTCCACACGGGCAGTCTAGAGTATGTTATCAGGATATTCTAGAGCTTTGGAAGCAAGCTGGATGGCGAGACGTAGTATTTGTATCTGATATATTTATTCCGATGTGTATTCTGTATGAGGACAAGTTATACAACAGTCCATTGATTTGCTGTGTTGTATTGAGTTGTATATTGACTATGTTGATGTATGTATAAACTGATAAAATTCTTTGTTTAAAAGATTATTCATTTGTCTATTATATGTTGTTCCGCTGCGAATGTGAGGTTCTGATATTGTTCTGTTTCTGTTCTGTGTTTTCTTTGTTTGTTCTTCTTTTTCTTCTATCTTCTTCCTCTTCTACCTTCTTTTTCTTTCTTTAAAACCCTAAGAATTCGGTTTTCCGGCATTCGTTTGCTCGGCAGTCGATACAGTGGACGTATCGATGTCGATTTTCGGAAGTCGAAGAATCGGGTCCTTACACCATTAATTTTGTTTAGATCTAGGTTTTGAAGTTATGAAGAGGAGGGTTAGGGTTTGGATGGGTTTGAGATATTATAAAGGAGTGGGTTAGGCTAATGGGTAATGGTAAGGGGTTTTAGAAACCCATTAGGACTTAGTTTATTTTCTAATGTTATCATGTGAACCAAAATTCTAAGAAGCATTCTATTTTTAATTAAAACCTTATAATTGTCTTATTTAGCCCATTAGCCTATAATCACTTTTTATTTAAAAATTCCTCATTTCAACTCAAAATATTTTAATTTGCAAACAATTGTAAATTTAACTTCCCAAAAATTTGTTTAGCCCCTTTTTAACTTAAAATCATAATTTTACTCCATCATTCGTTAATTACAATCTCAGGGTTGTTACATGACGGGAAGTCCGGACATGATTAGAAAATTATCCGGATTTACAAGGGCTTCGTGAGAAGTGCCTTCGGTTCTGTTTGATCCCGGAACAGACTTGTATGGTTGTGTGTCTGACGTTACAAATTGAGATATTAAGCTGATTTCTTTCAAATACATTTCTGTTGGTGGCGGAGAATTTACTCTCTTAGCTTAACACCCTTCTCTGAGACGTACGAGCTCAGAGGTTATGTAGTTGAAATTTATCAGCGATATACTCCCAATTTGGTAACGTGGCATGCTGAGTGTTGCTGTGAAATGATCATTGTTTGAACATTTGTGATATGATCATTTGTTTGATCATTTATCTTTGTGATCATTACTTTGATCATTTGTTTGACCCGAAGCATGGTTTTGTGACAAAGCGTAGCTTTGTGGATGAGACTTCGTCGGACCTCACACCCCGAAATGGTCAAAACAGGAAGGATGCAGCAAGGTTCTAGGGAGTAGCGCCCTTTAGTGTATGTCATTCCTTCTGGATAGAGGTGGTATCATGGTATGGAGCCAAGATATTTAACCTATGTTGATGCTGCGAGTTTATTACTTTGTGGTTGTTGGAAATCGAGGATCCTCGGGAAGATCGGTTACGATCGGGGGATGGCATACGCGTGTCAGTAGTTACCTATTTTTGCAGAGGTAACCCGACCTTGTGTTGGCAGAGATCTAACCGTAATGTTAGGTTATTTCTCGGGACGTCTTTCTAGAGGCGTTTCCATGTGGCAATGGGAAGTTCCTTGGCCTAACCATTTGTTGGAAATCCAAAGAAACAATACGTGACTTATACGGTTTTAGTTGTAGAACCTGCCATTTAATATGGTAGCTATAGTAAGCATACTATAATGGTACCTATGCTGGCTAAGATTTATATTGTACTTTCGAAAAGTTTCCTACACTATGCACTAATAATAATATCAAAAAGGATTTGATTTTGCGTAGTAAGCATCTTTGACTATCATAAGAAGAAATCTCCTCCAATTCTGCGTTTGCATTGTGTGTGTGGCGGGAGGTCTTATGGTAGTCTCATTTTCCAAAAGCATTGCGAAATTGACTTTAAAATCTTCCTGTTGTTTGTTTTAAAAATAACCGTTTTACGATCTCACACCAGTCACCATGACTGACTCAGAGTTTATTGTTTCCCTTCTAAACGCTGGGTGCCCATCATTTTCCACACGGGCAGCCTAGAGTTATGTTATCAGGATATTCTGGAGCTTTGGAAGTAAGATGGATGGCGAGACGTAGTATTTGTATCTGATATTATTTATTCCACTGTGTATTCTGTATGAGGACAAGTTTATATAACTATCCATTGATGTGTTGTATTGTATATTGACTCTGATTGATGTATTGTATAAAACTGATATAGTTCCTTGTTTTAAAAGACTAGTGATTTATCTATTATATGTTGTTCCTTGTTTTAAAAGACTAGTGATTTATCTATTATATGTTGTTCCGCTGCGAATGTGAGATATACAATATTATATATTCTGCAGTGTACTGTTGTAATCAATTGTAACCAGCAAGAGCCATCAATAAAACAGAAAATCCTTCAAAGTGGACGTAGCCTACAACGCCGAACCACTATAAATCTTGTCTTTCTACTACTTTCCTTTTAATTTTTTGAGTGTTCTTCATATTTAATTCTATTACATACAATCTACCTGTGATCTGTGACTGTGATTTGGTGCTTTCATCTGCAATTGGGTGTTTGTGACCATTTTTGGCGCAAACATTTTGGTGCTTTCACTGAGAATTGAACTCAGGGATTCTATAACTTAGATTTTGGATCTGAAAGCTTAAAGACTTGGATCTAGAAAGCTATGACGAAGCAGTCAACTAGGAGACAAAGAGGGGAGAGAAGTCAGCATGAAGGAAGCCAGGAAGCATCCTCGGGAGCTAATCAGACTTCGGCCTTCATCACCAGAGATGAGATGGAGATGATGATGAGAGCTATGCATGAAGAATTGTTGAAAAGGCAAAAGGAAATGATGCAGAAAATTCTTAGACAGTTTGGACAGGTAGGAACAACATGAGGAGCTGGAATTCAAATCCATGGAGTTGAACCAGAAGGACCCAACAAGCAATCAGATAAAGCAGGACCATCAGGAGCAGCCCCTGAGCTGGGGAGCAATCCCCAGGAACATGTTGATCCAATCTCAAGCAAAATACTAGCCGGAACTATGCAGTATGGCATTGATAGAGCAACGGATCCTCGTCCAGGAGAGCAGATTCCAATGTCCCCTCGTGAACTCGGGGGGCAGATTGGAGGCAACAAACAAGGTTTACAACTTGGAGATAGTGATAGATTGGTAGAGATGGTCAGATGAGCCATGAGGGGAGGACTAGTGAATAGAGATCTGGAAGATGTGAATAGGAGCCCCTTCGCTCCCGCAATCAGGCAGTCCAGGAACCCACCTGAATTCAAGCTACCAACACTAGAGACATATGATGGGAGGACGGATCCTGCTGTTCATCTAACAAGGGATAGAGGCACATGGAGGTACTGGGGGCATCGGAGGAGGTCATGGCCCGGTGTTTCCCATTGTATTTGACAGAAATAGAAGCGCTATGGTTCAGGAAATTGGAGAGCGGCTCCATTGGAACATGGACCGAGTTGACTAAGAAGTTTATGAGGCAATTCAGAGTTCACATTTCGAGACCCAAGAATGTAATGAGTTTGACAACACTAAAGCAAAGAACCAGGGAATCTTTGAGGAGTTTTCTGTCACGATTCAATTCAGCGGCAGCATCGGTGGATCGACCAGATCCATCCATGGTTTTGATGGCAGCTGTATCTGGCATAGCTGATGGAACAGAATTCAAAATTCACTGACAAGAGACCCACCTATGGATCTAGGAGAATTTTATCATGAGGCCGAAGGATTTCTACGATTAAAGGATGCAAATGTTGAAAGAGAGGAAGGAGAGGGAGTTAAAGTTGATGCAGTCATGGGCGAAAATCCTCCCGGAAAAGGTTCAGACAAGGATAAAGGGAAATGGAAAGCTGAGGATAATAGTGATGGACCAAAGCGACCGCGAAAGGAACCGAGATTCACCTCTTATGCGGAATTGAATGAAACTTTGAAACGGATCTATCAGGACACTAGGGGGAAGGTTACTTATCGAAAGCTAATGAGGAGGGATCCGACCAACAATGAAAGAAGATCAGACAAGTATTGCTTATTCCATGAGCTAAATGGTCATAGTACGAATGATTGTAGGCACTTGAAGGATGAGGTTGAGGGACATATCCGGAATGGTCTGCTATCGCAGTATGTGAGAAGGTGAGCAATAATGGTGGAAGGAGAGCAACCACCATCTGCATCAAATGAAGATGGCTCTGGATCGAGGCGTTAGCTTGTCATCAACTGATCAGAATAATGATGAATAAGTGGAAAACTCCACACCAACATGATTAAGTCATTTACACATGTACAGGATCATGAACGATCCTCAGGCATGCTCTGATACGACTATTAATCGAATCAGTGTAGAAGTTTGCACTTTGACGTCTCTGTTTTGCTTTCGTTTTCTATTTCTCATGTTAGGACTTGATTTTGGTTGACATTTCTATTGAAAGACTCATTTGAATGTAAATCTGGTATTTGTAATTCCATAATGGCTAAGTCACTTACACATGCACGGGATCGTGAACGGTCCTTAGGCATGCTCGAAGATGGCGATAAACTGCTATAACAAACAATTCAGAAACTCACTCAAACGTGAAATCTGACATCAATGATACTAAGCCCCCCCCCCCCTCGGGGCACACATAACTCGCCTCGAACAGCACCCGACCATGAACAGTCACAATTCTCCTCCAACGGCACACGACCACGAACGGTCACCATTCGCCTCGAACGACACCCGACCGTGAACGGTCACAATTCGCCTCGAATGGCATTCGACCTCGAACGGTCACATACCACCCCGAACAGCATACGATCTCGAACAATTGCCATTCACAGTCTGGTAAGATTATCAATCTCTTTACAGGTCATTAACAGGATATGAACATCCAGCTTGTAGCACTACAAAACACACCTTCCATTCGCAAGGCATGTTTTGGGGGGCAAAATGTTATCCCGCCTTTTGGCAAGGCCGTGACACCAAGGAATTGGCTGGAAACCAAAGACCGTTCATCCCAAAATCAGTTATACGCAGGTCTACTATGGATACTGACAAAAAAATTTCGAGCCTTGATCGAGCTATAATTGATATGGCACAATAATTAAAGCTATGAAAACCAACGTTCAAAATTTCAAGTTAATTGGAGTTGGTATGCTCAAGATATGATCGATGCAAGTCACCGAAAATTAGTTATACGCAGGTCTACTATGGATACTGACAAATTGTTTCCAAGTCCGGATCGAGCTACAATTGACATGGCACAATAAGCAAAGCTATGAAATCCAACGTTCCAAATTTCAAGTCGATCGGAGTTTGTATGCTCTAGATATGATCGATGCAAGTCAAGGAAAACAGCTACAATTCGTATCCATCGATGCGAGCGGAAGCGATGCGAGCGGAAGCGATGTCAGCGGAAGTGATGCAAACGGAAGCGATGCGAATTGGACAGCCTTCAACAAATTCAAAATTGCATCGATCATAACTCAAAATCTACAAGTCCAAATGCCACTAAATTTTCACATAAGCTTGCGTACAACCTCAAGAGTGTCCATGATCGATTCCGAACCAAAAAGAGCAATTTTGGATCGATACGAATTTGGTACGTATCGATCATTGATCGAGTCGAAATGTCAGGGGATCGATCACGTGGGCCCACCCATATGAGAGAAGGAGTCTTCCGAGATCTGGGCAAGATATTTGCAGCCTACACCTATAAATAGTTGTCCAAGAGCTTCATAAAAGGGATCTTTTGGCCCTTCTACACCTATACTCTGCCAAAATCTTCATTGTATATGGAGTGTACTGTTGTAATCAATTGTAACCAGCGAGAACCATCAATAAAACAGAAAATCCTTCAAAGTGGACATAGGCTACAACACCGAACCACTATAAATCTTGTCTTTCTACTGCTTTCCTTTTAATTTTTTTAGTGTTCTTCATATTTAATTGCATACAATCTACCTATAATCTGTGACTGTGATTTGGTGCTTTCATCTGCAATTGGGTGTTTGTGACCATTTTTGGCGTATACAAAGAGCAAAAGCAGAGTTCAAAACTTGGTTTGCTTACTTAGAGTAAAAGCAAGTCCAGGTTCAGACAATGTCAGTTCATAATTATTTTAGAAAAATTACTTATTTACAACATAGATTTTTATAATAGTTGAGCTGAATGAATGTAATAACAACTGAGCTAAATGAATCTAGTAGTAATTTAAATTATATTAGTAGTACATAGAAGAGTCTATACTAATTCAAATTCATCTTTCACACCAATAGTATGAAATTTTCATTAGATATTTTTGCATTGAATTCTCTACGCCAACTTTAGTTATTAAGCGTAGGATAATAATAATAATTGCTTTAATGAGCATTTTTTAAATGAATAAGTCAAGAAGGATCATGGATGGTCAAAATGCCAAGTAGATTTTTACTAAAGCTTGCCGACAACAAAATTGAATGGTAGCAGAATAGTTGAATTGTTGTTTAAGCTGACATAAAGCTTGATGCGGAATTCATTATTTGAAATAATTATCATTTGATTAGAACCATAAAAGAATAAAATTATAACTCTAAATTGTATTCTTTGCTTGAAATAAAATGATAAAAAACAAACATAAAAAATAAAAATAAAGGATAAAACAATAAAGATAAATATATAAGATTTCATTATTTTACCAATATTACGTTATTATGTTACACTCATATACCTATAAAAACAAATAAGTATGAAATGTACATGATAGGTCATTATTATTAGTTCTAGTAGAAAAAAGTTAACTAAGTTCTATAAGAACTAACAAAATTTATAAAAATTAACTATGCTTTTAATAATATAATAAATAATAGTTTGAATAAATTAACGTAGTTTAATGAAAATTAAATACGTTTATAAAAATTAACTAAGTACTATAAAAATTAACAAGTTTATAATAATAATAATAATAAGCTAAGTTTGATAAAAAAATTAACTAATCATATAATAATAATAAACTATAGTTTGATAAATTTAATTAAGTTTATAATAATAATTATGATAAATTAACTAATTAAGTCAACTAGTTTTAAATTTAGAATAATAATAATAACAACAACTAAGTTTATAAAAATTAACTAAGTTAACTAAGTTTTATAAAAATAAAATAAGTTTACAAAAATTAAGTTTATAAAAATAATTATAAATTAATTACGTTTACAATAATAATAATAAATTAACTAAGTTTAGGAAAAATTTATAAGTTTGAAATAATTTATAAAAATTAACTTATGAAAAATTTATAAGTTTGAGATAAGTTATAAAAATTAACAAAGTTAATAATGTTTAAGTTTAAGATAATTTATAAGTTTAAGTTAGTTAAAATATAGGTTATGACATTTTAAGTTTATGCAATTGAGATAATATATAAGTTTGAGTTAATATAAATTAAGTTATGAATAAGTCAATCGGGCTTTCTAAGAATTTAACTAAGTTTTTGTAAAAATTAACCAAGTTTTTAAAAATTAACTAATTTTTATATACAGGAAATTATTGTCAAGGATAATATTTCTCAACGTTTTAGCCTTAAGGACGGACCTTCAGTATTTTAGCCTGAAGGACAGCTTTCTCTAGAGATTAGTTTTTAGTTATTTATAGCAATTTTTAGGTATCAGTTTGTAGTTATCGGTAGCAGTTTTTAGGTATCAGTTTTTAGTTCGGTAGCAGTTTTGGAAGAATGTTTGTCCTTATGAATAATTTTGGAAGAATGTTTATCCTTATGAGTAATTTTTAGTAGAATGTTTGTCCTTGTGGTAAAAATATTGAGGTCGTGTCCTTAAGGCTAAAAATATGCAAATTTTTGTCCTTTAAATTAATTCCCCATTTTTATATAATCTAATTAAGTTTTATAAAAAATAAATAAATTTATACAAATTAATAAGTTTTATTAGAATTTAACTAAGTTGACTAAGTTTTATAAAATTAAATGCTTTATTATAAAAATTAACTAAGTTTTATAAAAATTTAACTGAGTTAACTAAGTTTTATTTAAATTTAATAAAAGTTTAACTAAGGATGCCTGACATACCTTAAATATGTGAAGCACTTTCATAAACATTTGTTGATTGTTAAACTTGCCTACATGTAATTTGCTTTTCGAAAGTAAAGACCGGCTGCAACAGAGAATTGTACGTAATCAAGCAATAACCATGACTCTAATTATTATATATATTATAACAATTTGTTAGTACTAGTTGTGTAAACTTATTTATGAATGGTTATGGATTTCTGTGAATTTGCTCTTTTTGTTGAAAAACTATTACCGAAAGGGTTATGGATACATATTTGATTATGTGATTAAGTGTTTTTTCAGTTGTTTGAATATGATGATTATGTGATTAATTGATTGATGGTTTGAGTATGACGATTATATAATGGATTGATGGAAATGATACAAGCCATTAACATGAAATAGTGGCGTGTATAGTATGCGCAAAATAGTCAATAACTTTTAGTAGGGTTTTGAAAACGCTACGGAAATAAATAAAAACCGCTACAAATATATACTATAGCAAGGTACAAATGCTACAAAAAATGTATAATGGTTGATAAAAACGCTACAGAAAACCAAAGAAAGATGCAAGTAAAAAACGCTACTTTAAAATGTTAAATTACTAACAGTTGACAAGTGCTACAGAAATAAACTACTGTAGCATTTTTAAAACGCTTCAATATGTCAAGTTTTGGTAGCGCTTTATATAATGCTACAAGAATTTTAGAACTTTTAATAGCATGTTGTATCGCAACGTTTCTTGAAACACTACCAAAAGTTTTGGTAGGATTTTCTCAATGCTGCAAAAGGCCTTTATGGTGTAGGGTTAGAGGAGACATATATTAGGATATTGTATGATATTTACATGAAACTGATTTTTTATATATATTTGACACTGAGTTGTATATTGATTGTTCATCACATTATATTAAGCTAGTTGATATTTGAGAGGTGTTGTACTCTTATGACAATATTATATTATATACGAGTACAAATTCATGCCCAAGTGGGTCTGCATTTAATCACAATGTGCATGCAATTTTAGTTGTACCTATGGAAGTAGATTTGATAGTAGCATCCCCAGATTTGAACTCCACCGAGGCAGAAGCCGTTATTTTTTTGTTCAGACTGCAATAACTTCTTCATACTAACTCGGAATCAGGTGAAGCATCGAACGATGAACTCCCATCTAAATTACAAACAATAAGGAACACTCGGATACTTCATCTAGCGAACGTGTACTATAGTTTTCCATGGTGACTAACAGTTGTACTTAGAAAATAACAGGCTACATCCCTGTATTTGAACTCCGCCTAGGCAGAAGCCACTATTTTTTTATTCATACTGCAATAACTTCTTCATACTAACTCGAAATCGGGCAAAACTACGACCGATGAACTCCTACCTAAATTACAAACAATATAGAACACTCGAATACTTCTGCTTATGAACGTATACCATAGTTCTCCATGGTGACTAAGAGTTGTACTTAGAAAATAACATGCTACATCCTCGTATTTGAACTCCGCCAAGGCAAAAGCCGTTTTTTTGTTCATATTTCAATAACTTCTTTATACTAACTCCGAATCGGGGGAAACTACGACCAACGAACTCCCACCTAAATTACGAACAATATAGAACACTCGGATACTTCAACTTATGAACGTATACCGTAGTTCTCCATGGTGATTAACAGTTGTACTTAGAAAATAACAGGCTATATCCCCACTTCAATGCTCACTGTAGTTCTCCATGGTGACTAATAGTTGTACTCATAAAATAACAGGCTACATCCTCATATTTGTCTCCGCCTAGGCGGAAGTTGCTATTTTTTTTCTTCAGACTGCAATAACTTCTTCATACTAACTCGGAATCTGGAAAAATTTCGACCGATGAACTCGCGCCTAAATTACGGATAATATGGTACATTCGAATACTTCATCTAGTGAACGGACATCGTATTTCTTCTTGGTGACTAACAGTTGTATTTAGAAAATAACAGCCTACATCCCCGTATTTGAACTCTGCCAAGGCAGAAGCCGTTAGTTGTTTTGTTCATGCTGCAATAACTTCTTCATACTAACTCGGAATCGGGCAAAACTATGATCGATGAACTCCCCACCCTAAATTACGGATAATATAGAACACTCAGATACTTCAGGTTATGAATGTATACCGTAGTTCTCCATGGTGATTAATAGTTGTACTTATAAAATAACAGGCTATATCCCCACTTCAACGCTCACTGCAGTTCACCATGGTGACTAACAGTTGTACTTAGAAAATAATAGGCTACATCCTCATATTTGAACTCCGCTTAGGCAGAAGCTACTATTTTTTTCTTCAAACTGCAATAACTTCTTCATAGTAACTCGAAATCAGGAAAAACTTCGATCGATGAACTCCCACCTAAATTACGGACAATACAGTACACTCGGATACTTTATTTACGCACACTGTAGTTCTCCATGGTGACTAATAGTTAGAAAATAACCGGCTACATCCCTGTATTTGAACTCTGCCTAGGCAGAAGCCGCTACTTTTTGTTCAACTGCAATAACTTCTTCATACTAACTTGGAATCAGAGAAAACTTCGACCGATGAACTCCCACCTAAATTATGGACAATATGGTGCACTCGAATAATTCATCTTGTGAACGCACACTTTTGTTTTTCATGATGACTAACAGTTGTACTTAGAAAATAACAGGCTATATCCCCACTTCAACGCTCACTGTAGTTCTCCATGGTGACTAATAGTTGTACTTAGAAAATAACAGGCTACATCCTCATATTTGAACTCCGCCTAGGCAGAAGCCGCTTTTTTTTCTTCAGACTGCAATAACTTCTTCATACTAACTCGGAATCTAGCAAAACTTCAACCGATGAACTCTCACCTAAATTACAAACAATATGATACACTCGGATACTTCAACTTGTGAACGCACACTGTAGTTCTCCATGATGACTAACAGTGTACTTAAAAAATAACAGGCTACATCTCCGTATTTGAACTCCACCTAGGCAAAAGCCGCTATTTTTTTCATACTACAATAACTTCTTCATACTAACTCAGAATCGGGCGCAACTTCGACCGATAAACTCCCACCTAAATTAGAAACAGCATGGTACACTCGCAGACTTCATCTTGTGAATGCACACTGTAGTTCTCCATGGTGACTAACAGTTGTACTTAGAAAATAATAGGTTATACCCCCACTTTAACACTCACTGTAGTTCTCCATGGTGACTAGTAGTTGTTCTGAGAAAATAACAGGCTACATCCTCATATTTGAACTCCACCTAAGAAGAAGCCGTTGTTTTTTCTTTCAGACTGTAATAACTTCTTCATAATAACTCAGAATCAGGCAAAACTTCGACCGATGAACTCACACCTAAATTATGGATAATATGGTACACTCGGATACTTCATCTTGTGAACAAACACTGTAGTTCTCTATGGGAACTGACAGTTTACTTAAAAAATAACATGTTACCACATCCCCATATTTGAACTCCGCCTAGTGCAGAAGCCGCTATTTTTTTGTTCAAACTGTAATAACTTCTTCATACTAATTCGGAATCCGACGAGACTTCGATCGATTAACTCCTACATAAATTACGAACAATATGGAACACTCGGATACTTCATCTTATGAACGCACACTGTAGTTCTCCATGGGGACTGATAGTTGTACTTTGAAAATAACAAGCTACCACATCCCCATATTTGAACTCCGCCAAATGCAGAAGCCGCTATTTTCTTTGTTCAGACTCCAATAACTTCTTCATACTAACCCAGAATCATGCGATACTTCGATCGATGACTCCTACCTAAATTACGGACAATATGGTACACTCGGACACTTCATCTTGTGAATTCACACTGTAGTTCTCCATGGTGACTAACAGTTGTACTTAGAAATAACATGCTATATCCCTACTTCATGTTCTCTATGGTGACTAATAGTTATACTTAGAAAATAACAGGCTACATTCTCATATTTGAACTCCGCCTAGGTAGAAGCTGCTATTTTTTAGTTCGGACTGCAATAACTTCTTCATACAAACTCAAATCAGGCCAAACTTTGATCGATGAACTCCCACCTAAATTATGGACAATTTGGTACACTCGGATACTTCATCTTGTGAATGCACATTATAGTTCTCCATGGGGACAAATAGTTTACTTTGAAAATAACATGCTACCACATCCCCATATTTGAACTCTGCCCAGTGCAGAAGCCTCTATTTTTTTGTTCAGACTGCAATAACTTCTTCATACTAATTCGTAATCTGGCGAGACTTCGACCAATTAACTCCCACCTAAATTATGGACAATATGGAACACTCGGATACTTGATCTTGTGAACGGACACTATAGTTCTCCATTGGGACTGACAGTTGTCCTTAGAAAATAACAGGCTACCACATCTCCATATTTGAACTCCGCATGTGTAGAAGCCACTATTTTTTTGTTCATACTGCAATAACTTCTTCATACTAACTCGAAATCAGGAAAATCATCAACCGGTGAACTCCCACCAAAATTATGGACAATATAGTGCACTCGGATACTTTACCTTGTGAATGCACACTGTAGTTCTCCATGGTGACTAACAGTTGTACTTAGAAAATAACAGGCTATATCCCCATATTTGAATACTATTTCTCTATGAGATGTAAAAGGGTATATTTGGAATTTCAAAAGGACACCGAGTAAATCTATTCAATGAACTCTCTTTATTAGTTGTAAAGATTATATATTATCACTACAATTCTAACTCATTGTTCTTTGTTATTTACTATATATTGTTTATTCTTCTATCCTGAAGGCACATGTCTTTATTGCTTTCTACCACTATTGTGTAAGTTTGGATAAGTTATTTATTTGATGTTTTAACACGTAACAGTCTTAGTCTAAGAAAATATTTATGTGTGTACCCCATATAACCTTATTACCTGTATTACCTGACAGTATTACTCTGTAATACCTTTGGAGAATATAGGTAAAAAAAGTGAGGTGTTTCACACCTATTGCCTATATTATGGCCACACAAACTAGTCCCTCTAATGGGTCATAAGCGCATTTATGGTTCGAATGGATATTTTTAGTTTAATCTAATTTAAAACGCTTATCGATATCGTATATCGATTAATATATTTATAACTTTCATAAATAAATTTAATTTTTGTATCAAATCAAATTCAAAATTCATAACTAATATTTCATAAATATTAATTAATTTATAGCAATTACAAATAAAATAAATCATTTCATCAAAGGAGAATTCATCATTTCGGTTGTAAGACTTATCAGGTGTAAATTTTGTCAGCGATTAATATCCAACTATTTTAATATTAACTTTCACACATTACTTAACAAGTGGTATGACATTTTGGCCAAATTTATGTTTTACCTAGTTTCGGTAAAATCCAATTTCACTTTTTTAAGCGTAACCCAATTGTGACTTTTATTTACACCAATTCTCTTCGTTGAAACCGTCTCACTTTGGACTAATGGAATTTGGTGATGGTCCAAATTCTCTTCCATATTCAACTCTATAATCCAAAGTCAAATTCCTTGGTTCAGTAATACAATTATTATTAACTGAACTATGCTGGCCAGATATTTTGACTTTGAGTTGACTTGAGTTAACCGTGATACTAACCCCATAAATCTAAGGAGACAAATCATCTCTTAGACAGTGTTTCGCTTCTAATACTTCCACTCAACCCAATTATAGTTACTCGATGGACGTCGTGCCATGATTTTACTTTAATCAAAGCGGAGCTTTCACATTTGAAGGTCGATGCGACGACCCGCCTTTTCGACCCTTAAATGGTAATCATGTGCAGAACATCCAAGTGTTAAAAAGACAGAAAGAAAGGATAAGACAGAACAGAATCTCACAACGTGATGAATAATATATAATATCCAAATAATCTTTACAAAAGAAACTTTAATATATATACAACAATCAGAGTCTAATCTATCATCACTTGGGCAGTTATAAAAACTCACCTTTTCAAATGCTGATAAATACAAACAAGAAATACAGCGGAAATAAAAGTACAGGAATACACTTTGGAGGCATCCAACTTGTCTCGTGAAGCATCAAATCCTCCAAAGCTAACTTTGGAAAAATACTCAAGTCAGACCCGAGTATTATAAGAAAATAACTCCAAGATCAATCTGGTAAACCAGCATGAGAAACTCAAATCATATGGATTGTTATATCTTATAAACCCTTTCAAAAATAAAAGTATCTCGTAAGATCATGCCGCACATAAACACAGATGGGTTTTTACCTTACGATAACCAAACCATTTTATAAGAAATCTTGTAATATTATAATAATTTCTAAGGTTTAAAATAAATAACTAATCATTGCCGAAATGATTACATTAATTACATTCCAGCATAATAGGTGTACAACTAAGTCAGTAAAGGCACGCATTGGAAAATGGATTCCATATAATGACAAGGTAAGGGACTACCTTCCATACAGTACATCTCTAGATAAAATGTACCCGAGTCAAACCTACCACATCTCTACCAACACAGAACCGGCCTGCCCCTTATTGGGTAGTATAGAATATGTCATTACCCTAGTTGCTTTCCTACCTTTTCTCGAGAGATCCCATGCATAAATCAAATCCATAAATATCGATCTAGAAAGGTGATGTCCATACCCTAATGGTACTGAACCACATTGCCCTACCGCTTCCCTCTTATTTTAGTCATTACCGGGTGTGAGGCTTGTGAGGCAACGATTACATTTTTCCTTAGCCAATCCTACTTGGAATGCTAACACTGCCCTCCAAGTAACAATACAATGCCATCATCGATCCATACAAGTTGTTCAGGATATGAACAAATTAAAGGCACTACTTCTACTACAACTATTTTGGAATCACCCTCAGGATTAGTAGCAAGCAACCCTTGCACTTCAAAGAACTCCGTTTTCGATTCCATCACCTTCAAGATGTCTCCATTTCCCAGTCTCTTCGAGCCAACAATCGATAGTTTTCGGTAAACTCAACACCGGTTCTTTTGAAAATAAATAGATAATAAACAAGAGCGGAGATCACCTCCTAATCATTTAACTAGATGAATTTTCTTATCATTTGTCCTAGAAGAACACAATGAGTTTATACATACAGTATAATATCACCGAAGATAACTGTACTATATAATTCTCATGTTTCTTCAAGATATTTCCACAGTTAAAAATTAGTCAAGTTATCGATATTGGACAAACCACCATCTGGGTGTAAGTATAGTTTGTATATGGAAAATCGGACATCTTATACTTATCACCACTTTCCAATTTCAAACAGTATTATCACTCGATTAATAATAAAATCAGACAAGTTAGGGTATTATTACCTCTCAAACCTTAACTCACAACACTCTTACTTCTTCGGATAGAAATGAGTCTCCATACTTGGAATTTGGTGTCAGGTATACGGTGAAGTACCTTCCATTTAATTAATTAATAATGACCCATTTGTTGAAATTAAATCTTCTCACACTTATCATGTTTCCGATATTTCGACTTTTCCATCCTTTACCTAGAATCGAAGCCAAGTCCAATTCTATATCTAACAGATAAAGGAAAGTCTACTAATCGGCTTTTAATGCTAAATATAAGATGAATTACTTTTCATAAATGTGTCATCATTGTAGCACTACTTATCATATTTGTTTGGCTACTTAATGACACTAACAAAGAAATCCCTTGCAAAAACAAAGTCTTTTAAAACAACTGGAAAACCAACTTCATAAACTTATCATTAATCTTCGATTTTGAAATCAAGATTTTTTTTCTTTATATATAGTAAATAATTCATTTAATAACAACAAAGTCTTACAAATAAAACTTCCTTTCCAATTTCTCGAAACCATTTACTATAACAAAAGTGTTATAGTCCATAATCTCTTTCCACTTCTCAAAACATTATTTCAACAATAATATTGTAATCCATGCTTCCTTCCTCTTTTAAAAATACAATTAAAATTCTTTCAAATATATTTTGACCTTGTATTTAAAATATCTCTTTAAAGATGGTTACTTTTTAAACAAAACCTTACTTTTGAAAACAAAAGACTTTTCCTTTTAAAGTTTAAACTTCTTAATTTATTATATCAAATAATACTCAAAATCTCTTATATAAATTTCAAACCTCTTAAACTCTTTTAACCAAAGTCCAGAACATCCATTCAAAACATAACTTAAAAGCCATCACTTTAGAATAGAGATCATGATATACGTACGATTACGTATACATATATTTATTAAGTCTATTATGGATTTCTTTTAGGTTCCACCTTTATTTTATATTAATTAAATCATATTTAATTAATTTTATTAATTAACACTTTAATTAATTTGACATTCATAAAACATTTATATCCATGAATAATTATACTTTAAAACTATTACAGTATAACACATGTATCATATACATATGTAATTTAATTAATTAACCTTTTAGTTAACTTATTTAATAAAACTATTTTAATTAAATTATATTAATTTTAAACTTCAATCGATACACATACATGTTTACTTATGTTATTTTAAACAATTTAAAACAACATAACATATATCTCAATATATAATACATGCACACGTTCATTAATTAATTAACTTGTTTAATTAATTTAATTCTATTAATCTTATTAAAAATTTGATTTGAAATTAATATGAATAGGTTTTCAAACATTTTGAAAAATTATGTTATATTATAACTTTTATAACAAACATATTTCATTTTAAATTTAACAATTAAATTTAAAATCCTTAACTTTAATATTCAAAATGACTTTGAAAATTAGTCCAAGGCCCAATTCAAGTTGGGCCTTTTCTATTAGGGCCAACGTTTAGGCTCACTTCACCTTTCAGACCATGCCGGTAATCAGGTAGAAAATGGTACTTGATTACCCAATTCCAATCCTAAACATTACCTTTCTACACATCGTACTAAGTGGGCAAGCTTAATTAGTTAGCCCTAATATGACTAATTTAGACCGCATAGGCTATTGGGCTCTGACACCATTGCTAGAACTGGGCCAATCCGTAGAGGAAGAAATGGATAAATTTCAAAATTTTACCATTTTGGATCTTTAATAAGCCTATGAAGTCTAAATGTATATTAGATCCAATTTAATAAAACATTAAATAAAGTCTTATTTTATTTAAAGTTGGTTAAAAGAAAGTTTAATATTAATTTAGTTTAAATGTATAGCGTATCAAATACACTCAATAATTATTTATAAGAGTTAATTTTAAGGAAGTAAACCTTTCTTTTCTTTCCCTAAAAACAGGTAATTAATTTAGAGCATAATATATGGAGAGAGAAACCTTCCATTTTCTCTCTCTCTAATTAAATTGATTGAGTCATTAGAAGATATTAATTGGCAATTTATTCATGGCATAAAATGTAACTATTGTCCAAATGTACTTTACTGTAAATTATGTAAGTGCAACAAATCAGATAGTGTACAAAGATGATATTTCCTACATATGTGTCTTTATTGTCCATAGTATTATTTAAAATACATATACATACATATATTTACATTTATATACAATATACATCTACGTATAAATGAGATAAAATTAAGTGTCACTTTTATAACTCTAAAAGGACAAAAATTTTGAACCTAGTTTCAAAACTGAAAGGTTTTATGATTAAAAATTATGATTTTACATAAAAGTCCATCATATAAATTTTAATTCAAATTAAATATATATGTATATATACACACATACGCACATGCACATAAAATGTGTGTGTGTATACACATACAAAAATCATTGTAAATAATGTTTTAAGCTTAATATATCTTTATGTTAAAATTTATAATTTAGCATATGTTCCAATATAATGTCACAACTAGTTGTCTAACTTTAATTTAAAAGGAAATCCAAGGGTTTGTGATATTTTGCAATAAACTCTAGCTATTATGTTTATAAAGAAAACTCCTTTTTTATAACTTTAAACTGAAGCATGCAAAAACCAAAAGAGTGAATTCAAAATAGTGAACACAAAACATACGTGCAAACATAAATAAACTACATATGTTTTTTATTTGAATCAATAATAGAAATATTTCATTAATTAAGACTCAGATTTTAATCAAAAAGTTTTTTATATTAATACAAACTTGAAACAACAACAAAATAGATAGGACAAACCAAACACATATATATATGTTGCAAAGGTTTCAAATCTAAACAATTAAGCAATATAAAAAATAAATAAATATAGGATCATATAATGTAGATCTGATAATGACAACATGAATTGGAAAACAATCAAAATATATCTTAAAACGGATTCAAATTAAAATAACATGGTGAACGTATGTCATTAATTAAGATGGAGCAAAAGGGATCTAATCTATTTGATCAAATAAACAAATACAAAGATGAGATAAAATAAGTGATGGATCAAAATTACATAAACAAGTTGAATGATGAATATATAAAATTAGAATTATTACTTTGAGATGTTGGCAAGAGAATGCACCTTGAATGATGAATCAAAGGCTCTTAGATTCCATGAATCAATCTCCGAATTTTGCAAGAATTAAGAAATTAGAACCAATTTTGTTATTAATTTTATTTTATATTTTATTTTGGAATTTTAGAGGTTAGGAAGCCATGAAAATTCAAAATTCTCTGATAGAAGAGCAAGAGGGATGATTGTTATAGGAAAGAAATCAATCTTAAATGAAAATAAAGGGAGATGTTTTTAAAGGAAGGATAGAAACCTTTCCCCTATTAATTCCTTTTTAAATGTTAATCAAATCCTCTCTCTCTTCTACATGCATGGCGAGCCATAGGTGGTGCCACATGGGCCCTCAAAAATTTCAAAAATCTCATTAGCATCAATCCCATTTAAATCCAATTCAAATGTGCACGCGTTTATAACTTTTATATACACACGCTATTAAATGCTAATGTTATTCAAATAACTTAAAATAAAATTTTAATAATTAATATTTCACATATACTAATTAATTTAATTTATTTAAAGCCACCTTTTTAGTATTTATCCTGTTTAAATATAATTTAAACACTCTAAAGATATCATATATTGATACGCGCATTTATAACTTATATATACGCACTTTACTAAATGCTAATGGCATTCAAACAAATTAAATAACATTTAGTAATTAATATTTCATAAATATTAATTAATTTAATTAATTTACAGCAATTATAAATTAATTAAATCATGTGGTTCATTTAGAGCATTCATCATTTCGGTTGTGCAACTCAAAGGTGTGAATTCGGTTAGCGATTATATAAAACTATTCGAATATTAAAGTTCACACATCGCTTGGTAGGCGATGTAACATTTTGGCTGAATTTATCGCTTACACATCTTTTAGTAAAATCTAATTTTACTTATTATAAGCGGTACCCGATAGTGACAATTATTTATAACAATTCTCTTCGTCAAAATTATATCACTTTGGATTTATGGAATTTGGTAATGGTCAAAATTCCAATATCATCCACATTCAACTTTACAGTCCAAATACAAAATCCTTGGTTCAATAATAACAATTATTATTAGCCGAACTACTCTAGCCAGAGACTTTGACTTTGAGTTGACTTTAGTTGACCATGATACTAACCTCATATAATTGAGGAGACAAATCCTCTCTTGAATAGTGTTTTAGTTTTAATACTTTCACTCGACCCAACTATAGTCGTTCGATGTACATCGTGTCATGATTTAACTATAATCAAAGCGGAGCTTCCACATTGAAGATCAACAGTATCCTTAAGTCAAGAGAACTATGTAAATTAGTCACATCGATATTTTTTATTTAACCTTAGTTATATTAATCAACAAAACACTACCAAATGAGTCGTTCCAAAGTTATACAATAACTATCAGTACGTAACTCCTGGGTGCCCCCAACAGTCATGAGTAATACACTTCCCAACATTTGGTGAGCATTACGTACTCTAGTCTCAACGGATACATTGATATCCAGTCTCGATGCATTTTGACTAGGAACATTTAAAATGGTATATTTAATTTTATTGTGATAAGTTACTCATGGTTACAACACTTTGTAACTACTATCATAAAAACATACCACTTATGGATTTTCTACTAAATATATTTTAATTAAAATTTAATTATTTATAGCACATTATAATAAATATATAACAGAAAGAAGAGACACCTTTATTTCGAACGAGAATTGATTTTAGAGTTATTAATTTACAATAAACTACAGAATTGCTCCTAGGGCAAACCCCTAACTCTATCAATTTGGAGAGCGTTATGTACTTTGAACTAAACCGATGTACCAATATCATTTTTCAAAACATCTTGGCTAGGAATATTTAAAATAAAATGTTATTTTATTGTTGTAATTAATTACTCATGATTGCAACCATTTGCAATCACAATCATATAACATTTAATTTAAAGATTTTCTTATTTATATATATTTAAATTAATTAATTAATTAATTATATTAGAGTGTAAAAAAGCATATAATAGAAATACAATAGCTTTATTAAAGACAAGATATGTTATAGAGTTGAATATATATAATAAAGTACATAATTGCCATTAGGGCAAATCCTAACTTTACTACATGGATCATTCAGATTACATGTTATTCCCCAACGTTTGTGATCTCATTTACTAGGCTGAGCCACATACCATTGTTCATGCCAAGAATAGGGCTAACGATATTAGCCACAATGTCGCCGTTAGTATTATGGCCGTTGGAGTTGTGGGCCTTAGATCCACTGTTAGTTTGAATGACGAACATGGTTTGGGGGTAAAATAAATGTTTTAAAGAGAAAAAAATGATGAGAGTTTAGAGTTTTTAGGAGATACCCTCCTTCTAACGTCAAATGTTGACCAAATTTCTAGTCAACCTCGGAACGACTAAGAGAGTTATAACTAGTGCAAGTAAAGTAAATAATATAATATATAAAGTGACTTGATCTTACAAAAGATCTACGCCCACCATGGTTGGGTATTTTACTACTTTGAGTCTTTCGGCTACAAGAGATGATTTTAGTGGCTTTTACGAAAGCTTTGAGCTAGCAAGTATATCTTATGAGAGTAAAAAAGATCGATCCTTGTAGAAGTGCATAAGATCCCCTATTTATAGGTTAAGATCATATATTGAATGACTTAGATTGATGCCTTAAAATTTAAGTTTCTTCGTAAACGTTGACCGTGATCTGCGATTCAAACGGCGGTCGTCTCATAAAAATGCCTCGGAGTCTCGGATGTATACCAGCTGGCTGGCCGTACTATAACCTGCTCGTATCAAAAAGACAACATGAGAGAGGGAGGGATTAAGGTACAGTGGCACCTTTTCCATATGGACAATGAAGTTCATAGGGTGGTCGCTGCACAGTAACACTTTAGCTAAGTGAATAGAGTCGTTTACACCGCTTTTGTTACGGAAATAGTACGAGGTTGCTTGGCAATGAATTTACCGAGTAATGGCAAAGTCGGAGCGGACAATGAAATTTGTCATCGAAGATACTTTGGCAACCGGGTGGAGGCACAAGCGAGATCAACGGACGGTCGAGCTTAGAGATGTGATGTTATCTAGCCGTTGCTTGGCCATGACTTGTTTGCCAAGTGATGGAAGAGAGGGTGCTATCAGAGAGGTCCGAGATCCTTTGTTGATCTAGCGGATGGTGCAAACGGTGTCCTGGACTTTAGGAAAGCAAGACGACAACTCTTTGCAGATTGAGACGGTGTAGGCGAACTTGTTTATTGGTTAGAAATGATGTTGGTTATGTTGGGCGAACCGGACTTTGAACTAATAGGTCATTTTATACTTATGCTAGAAAAACAAACAACTTTATTTCAATCATTTATTACCAACAAACAAAAAACTTCCATTTCAGTTATTTATAACCACATTCACTTCACAATATTTGATACGAAGCCTATGAAGGCCGGGTCTTTTATACTTATTCTAGGCCGGGTCATACTACACCAGCTCCGGATTTCGTTCTCTTTTCTCCCCTAATATCTCATCGTCGCCGGAAATCTCCTCCAACGACCGTCCATTCGTCTCCGGCACCATAAACGTAAACAAAAATCCAACAAAGTTCACCACAGCCAACCCAACAATCGCCTTTTTGATCTTCGCTACGTCATTATCCAACGTATAACTCTGCACCCAAAAAGCCCCAATTATAGCCCCGGCCTTCCCCGAAGCAGCCGATATCCCGTGGCACGTGGACCTAAACCTGGCTGGAAACAGCTCCGCCGGCACTATAAACGTCGTGCTATTCGGTCCGAAATTCGCGAAGAAGAAAGTCAGCCCGTACAAAACGGCAAACAGCATCGGCTTTCCATCCTTGAACCCCGTCTCGCACGTCTTGCATTCTTTGCCTCGTAGGTCTTCGTAGTATATTCCGACGATGGCCATGAATATGGACATGAGAAGGAAGCCGATGAGTTGGATGATGAAGCGGCCGATTTTGTCGATCAGGAAGACGGTGAACCAGTAGCCTGGGACGGTTGCAAAGAGGGCGACGAGGAACATGGCTCGGGAGAGGAAGTAGACTTCCTCGATCGCGTTCATTTGGGTTGATTTAGGTAGGAGGCCGGTGGATGGGTAGATGTCTTTTTGGGTGAGGTTGTTTGAGTAGAAGGCGATGTCAAGGAGGAACCATGTGGTTGATGTGCCGATTAGGTGCAGTCCGTGGCGCTGGAAGAATTGTGCTGAGAATAATTTGTAGGGTATGGTTGTGTGATTCTCTTGAATGGTTTCAATGGCGATGTCGGTGTGGAGAACCTTCATCATGTCTTTTGCTGCTTTTTTGTGATCCCCTTCCACAAGCGCGGTAAACCTAGAAAGGAAGAAATCAATATTTTTATACTGTTTTAAAGCTAAGATTTACATTCATGTACCATAAATAACTAGAGCAGATAAACTTTAGCTTATCTGGAACACCAAAGTCCAATGCTTTTATGGTTTTTGATCAATGATACATTTTAGCAATTTCTACTTGATTAAAGTTATTAGATACTTGATCTAATAAAATAGCCAGTAGGTAAACCTTAGATGATCTGAACCTACTTGATCCAGTGTTCTGCGGTTTTTGACAAATGCTTCATTTTTGCATTGCACATTTGGTTAAAGTTGTTAGATATTTTGATATAATGGAACTATAACCAGAGTTGATATACTTTAGCTTATTTCGACCACCATATTCCAATCATTTTATGATTTTTGACTAACATCATATTTAGCAATGTCCAGTTTACCAACATGCACCGCTGCTTGAAGTCATAAGATATATGATCTAATGACAGATGTTTTCTTATTGTACTTTCAACAAATGGTGCATTTTAGCAGAGATGAATTTGCTAGAATGCACCATAGGCCAGAAGCTATAGAGTAGGTGACGGCTAGTACCTTGCAGTTTCAGGCATTTTCATCCGCCAGTAATAAGTCATAGCAGCTGGAACAGCTCCGAACATGAGTACGATTCTCCAGACAAAGTCGCCCTGCGGCTGTGTGGACAGAACATGATTTTGTGCAAAGGAGGGTGCTGGATAGGCCACCATAAATGCCTTCGACACAGCCATAGCTACTGCTCCTGCCACCAGAATTCCTATTCCTTGCATTGCAAACACTGCTGCTATAAACCCACCTCTTGTCTTCTGGTTTGCATATTCAGACATGATGACTGCAGATAGTGGGTAGTCGCCTCCTATTCCGAACCCTAGCCAGAATCGGAAGAAGCAAAGTGATACAACCATCGATTTTGCTGTTGATCCAAATGATAGCCCTGAGGCTATTGCACATCCCACCTGTTATAAGCAACCCCCCCAGGTGTGTCAATCAATTCTTGAAATCAATATTTATTCATTTTTCACAGAAAATAAAGCCTGCATTACAGATGTATTGTCTTAACACCTTAACACTCAATTGCAGCGCCAGCAATCTTAGGCAGGCTGGGCATGGTTTTGCATAGTAGAAAAAAATGTTATATCGCACACACACATATATAAACATTGACATAGTTGGTGATACAATGCATCTGAACCATTAGAATGCACTCTGCGTGAAACCAATGAGATCTATTGTGTCACATTATGTGTTCAAATTTGTTATGTTGTTTGTTGGAGTAAAAATAAATCAAGTCATCATATTTTTAAGGTGCTTAAACTTATAAGTGTAGTTGGGGTATGATCATATTTTTAAGGTGCTTAAACTTATATGTGTAGTTGGGGTATGATCATATTTTTAAGGTGCTTAAACTTATATGTGTAGTTGGGGTATGACAAAAGCTTTTACCATCGTGACAAGAGTGATTCCATAGACTTTTTTACGTCCCAACTGATCACCTAACCATCCAAAAAACAACTGTCCGGCAAGAGTTCCACATAGAGCAACGCCCGTTATGAAATAAGTGACCCGATCAGGTAACTTTCCTGGTGCCCCTTTTTCAGGGTTATAGTAATAAAGTCGACCCAGTAATTTAGTCACCGCAGTAATACAAAAGAGATCATAAGCATCTGTGAAAAATCCCATGCCTGCAATGACAATAGCAGTGAAATGGTAAAGTTGAGTTTTTGCATTGTCAAGCGCTGAGAATACTGAAGGTGTGTTTTTATCGGACATTGTTGCTTCTGTGGTGCTGTGGAAAGAGTTGGTGGTTGATTCTGAACTTATAGAATTGGTTTGGGCTGGATTTTCTAAGCATTCGTGATAAAATATGTGAAGGTACAGGTAGAGACTTGTGGCATATTATGTTTAGGTTTTAACTACACCAATGTTTTTAACTTTTTATATCATAACTTATAAAGCTGTCTGATTTTCAATAGAATATCCTTTTGTACTTTTGTACTTTTGTACTGTGTGTTACAATGTTTTTCATTTTATTGTTGGACTCTAAGTTGGTTGACATACTGCTATCCAATTTAACCAGGTTATTACTTTTTATATATATCTAATTTAACCAACTTAATGTTGTTTAATAATGGTAAGATAATATAATAAGAAATGATACACATAATTATTATGCCAAGATTGCACTAATACAACTCACCAGTAATTACTTACAATGAATTTTATTAGATGCTTAAACTCTTGTTGTTTAATTAGGGTGATCTATTTGCACATACCAAAACCAAGGTTTCAAATCTCGGATTTTGAAGAAAATCTCGAGCTGATATCTCGGTTGCAATGAATGAGATTTAAAACTCTGATTTAAAACTTGATCAAAACACTACACCTCACTCATCTCTTCTTTCACTCAATCAAACACTTATCTTACCCACTCACACCCACCTTTTTTTCTTACCATGTGATAAAAATCAAACATTCTCTCATCTTCTTCTCTCTTCTTAAAAAATCTTTTACTTCTCAAAACAAAATTTTCAAAATCAGTCAAGATCTCAAAACAGATTCTCGTTAAAAACAAAACCCAACATCTCGAAAAACGTGCAAGTTGGTCGAATCTCCATGTGGGGGTGTTGCATAGTCTAATCTAAATATCAATAAAGTCTCATTAATCATAAAACATTAATATCAAAACAATAAAATATATTTTACTTGCATTGTTCATTCTCTTTTCGTCTTCCGTCAGCAAATGATATGAGAAAACATTATTATAAATGACAAAAAGTAATACGTATAACTAAGACAGAAGGTAATATACAATATTAGTTAAACTTATTGATTTCCATATGATAATAGAATTTCAAGCATATTAATTGTTATTAATATATTTTAAAAAACCATTTTAATTATTCCACTACGCTATTTACCTTCTTTTCTTCTACCATTTAAAATTCTTCTACCATTTAAAATGATAGTAAAGGATATTACCATGTTTAAGAAATAAAATCTTGTTTTATATTATGTTGCTCGGTTAGGTTAGTTTTTGATGCAGCGCGAGATAGGGAAGAACGACCTACCTTAAGTCGCGAGCAGCTCCAGCAAATTCCATAGGTCGCGAACGACATATCTAGGTCGCAAGCAAATCCAGCAGAACCCCTATGTCGCAAACCTGTGTCGCTTCCACTTAGCTCGCGAAGGCCAAATCGAGAAACCCTAAATCGCTCCGCCTCCTTATGTCGATCCAGCAATGTCGTGCAGAAATTCTAGCTAGGTCGCGAGCTTCCAGTAGGTCGCGAACGACCTTACTTAGGTCGCAGAAGAAATTCACGAAGCACGACCTAATTTCGTCCAGTAGGTCGCAAGAAGAAATTCACGAAGCAGAGGAAGAGTTAGGTCGCGAACGACCTATCTTAAGTCGCGTGTGATTTCTTTATGTCGCCAGAAGTAGGTCGCGAAGATTGATAAGTCGCTGAAGTTCTGATGGAAAAGACGTTAAGTCGCGAAGTTTATTTTAGGTCGTTACTTTCTTAAGTCGTAAGTCGCGTGTAATGTTGTATAGTTTGTTAAGTCGTGTACTTTTGTATAGGTCGTACTTTCTTATGTCGTTGTTTTGTAAGTCGTTGTGAAGTGTTGTAATTTTTCTTAAGTCTTGTGATGTGTTGTAAACCCTATAAATAGGGATGTGATGTCATTGTAAAGAGGTTGTTGAATTTGAAATAAAATTTGGTTTGTGCTTCTTGCCTCCATTAAAATTGGTAGTTGAGTGTTATCTCCTATCTCCACCTTCGGCATTCGAGTGCGCTCGAATCAACGATTGTTGAAGCCAATTCACGGAATCAAGTGCGCTTGATCAACATTCGAAGAATTGTAGATCTTCTCTCACGGCATCGTGCGCGATCAACGTGTCGAAGATAGCTAAAGTCCGGTATCTTCGTGATCAACGGATTTGGACGTTTGGTATCATTAATTCATCGATTCATATTGCTTCATCTAATCGTTTCATCGATTAGTTTGACACGAAATCTTCAATTCGTCGTCATCCGTTATTTCCGCTGCGTCAGTTTTTCATTTTATTTTTAGTTTAGTTTTATCTATCTGAGCATGGTGGGTTTTTGAAATGATTTTGATTAATTTATCTTATTAATCTTTTAAGTGGACGAGAGAAGTGTTTTGGTGGATGCATATAGTATCGTCCTTTAATTACTTAGTTTTCTCAGGATTACTTAGGGCCCGTTTTGTTTATTTTGTATTTTGAGTTTTGAGTTTTCAACAATATGAGAAAAGTGAAGGGATGATGGAGTGAACGGAAGAAAGATGGAGTGAACGACGAAGTGGATGGAGGAATGACGGAAAGATGAATTGTTGCTTGTACTTCCGTTATTTTTCAAAATATGAAAAATAAAAAAAGTTGTTTTCTATTTTGTATTTCAATTTCGTTTTCTAAATTGATCGTTTTCCATAATTTACTTAAATCGTATGCATTTTTGTATGTACGAAAATCCAAAACTAAAAACGGTAAACCAATCGCAGCCTTAGGGTCCGTTTGGCTTGTTGTTTTTAGTTTTGTGTTTTCGTCTAAACAAAAATGCACATTTTTTATGCATTGTTGGAAAACACACAATTTTGAAAAATGAAATTAACATAGAAAATAGAAAACAAGTTTACTTGATTTTTCGTGTTTTGAGACATAACAAGGGACGGAAACAATTCCTCCCCTCCATTTTCCGTCCATCGTTGTAACGGCTAAGAATTGTAAAAAAAATTCTCATGTTTTCTTATATTTTATATTGTATGTTGAAAACACAAAACACAAAACTCAAAACGAAACCAAACGGACCCTTAGTTTCTTCAGGATTAGGCCGTTGCTGTGCACATAACTATAAGAATATCCCACAACAACACTAGGATTCTCATTTCTTGAAAAGCTCTTCAAACCATTTCTCTCCGTCTGGCTTTCTGCAAAAGGTTTATGCTTGAATATACTTCAATGGAAAGTTATACTCCAATTTTTTATGCCGTTCCACCATGTTACAAACATTCTTTCACATCTAGACATGTTTATAAAATTATGTATTTTCTTTCTTTATTTGGCTTAATATATGCACATTTATGCAATTTAATACACATGCATGTACCACTTTACATTTATGTACAATCTCACTTAGTTAACATCAAATATCATCAATAGAAATGAAATCATCAACATCAGTCTTTTTCCTACAACCCCAATGGCACTTCCAAGTGCACCTAGAATTAAAAATCTGAAGCCTTTTTGATTGCAATGAAAATATATTAGAAGTTGTTGGTGATTTACTAGGAACTATAGAATATCCATCGTCCATATAATCCGTTCCTTCAGGTGATAGTTGCCATACAAGGCAACCACCACCGCTACCTCCTCTCTTTGTCGAGTTTAGCATGGTCTTATACACCGTATCTATGAACATGTCTCTATATGTGTGATTGAAGTTGGCATCTTTTAGTGATACTCCAAACTCACCAAATATTATGGGCATATTAAGAATGTTGTCTGCATCGTCTATGTGGGTTTGCATCCATGTTCGGACAAACTGGATGTAAGTTTCTGGTGTTGAGTTCGATAGCCTGCATATGATTATGAATTATAAACAAAATTTTAGGAGCAAGCACTTCATGAAGTTGTCAATGATATTTGATCCCTGCATTTCTCATCTGACATTACTATTTTTGTCAGATGAATTATCCTTCGATGTTTCGCTACTTGTTTTCTTTTCGAAAGATGTATTCTGTTTACTTTTAAGTTAGTGCCAGGGTACATGTAAAAAATAACTGTAAGAATTCACCAAGAACACTTGGATTATGCATATATACATAGACTTGCATCTCATTCATTAGACATGTAAAGTGTAACAGTGTTTGTTGTATTTTATATTTTGCCCAATTCAGAAGTAAATCTATAGGTGTACTTTCTTGTCTGTATATTGCAAACTATGGAAATAACAAAATTTTCTCCAGTTTATTTTATGACATTCTTTGCATTTTTTTCCTACTACAGGATTTCAAAAGGGCTCATTGCTAGATTTTGATGAAGAAAGAGGGTGTAATAAACTTACCAAGAACCTGGGTACATATGAGCTGAAGCGAAATCTATGCCAAGAACTTGATGATTCTTGATGAAATCCGTACCAATTTGTCCTGCAAAAGTGTTGGGATTGAGCCGAAGCTTGTCAGGCATTGAAGACCCGTAAAATCCTTCAAGCCCGGTACCTAAGAGGTGCTTCCGATCAATTGATTTTACATGAAACGCCATTTCTTCTATCCATGCCTGCGTACTGTACTATTAGAAATAGGCCTATCGATACTTTCGGATACAGATAATGAAATATCTGTATCCGTATCTGAAATCATTTTCGGATATCCGCATCCGCAGATACAGATGGATATCAGATAATTATCCTATCCGCTAACGACCGATATATCATAAAACATAAATGGAAAAATATTAGTTTAACATAAACTTTTTTCAATCCCATTGATTATTGAAGTGTTAAAAATAAACAAATATGATGATAATAAATAGTTTTGAACGGTTAATATGCATTTAGTGCGTATAATATGAACTTCTAACTTAATAAAATAGTAGATAAATATCATTAATTGTACTAAAATAAACGTAATTTAAAGTATAATCTTGTCAAAAAACGGACGGATAATTTTCGAATGCGTATGTCTTTTTATTCCAATCCGCATCTGTTTTTTCAGATATTGAATATTTATCCGCTTTTCGAATACGGATGCGGATGAATTTCAGATTTTTTTTTTTAGTATTCATTGACAGCCTAGTTAGAAACAAACAGTAAAAACAAGTAAAATTACAATATGTGCAACTAACACCTGTAACTTTTCACCAGATGGATCTGACAAGCATCGAGGCTCGTTCATCAACTCCCAAGCAAAGATTGTTTCGTCGTCCTTGTATGTGATGTTGGATATGGTATTGACTCTATTCAGAACTGTCTGTCGACAACAACGATACAAAGTTATACTACAGGTATAACTTTAAGATTTGGTTAAAGAAGAATTGAGCATTACTTTGACATGAGTTTTGTAATATCCTTTGATGGTTTGATCTGTAAAGAAATCATCATCAGAAGTTAAGTTCAAGCCAGAAGCATTGTTCCCCCATTTCACATACTGTGATTTTCCACCATATGCATCCCAGTTATTAACAAGTGGTATTATCAGTCTGATCTTCTGCTTTCTTGCTTCACTCACTACAAAATCTAATGCCTGAAATATACAATTTTGCTAGTTATATTTTGCTTTCATACAATTTTCAATATACCCAGCTTTTAGATTATAATTAAGAACAAATAACATTCTATGGAAATTAGGGACAAATCCCTCTTTTTTGAACTTATTTGTTTTATATTCTTCCCTTTTAGAAACTATTTTCTACATCTTCGTTTTTGATTTATTTTTTAAACTTCTTTCGTTTTCAAATTTAATAGTGGTCGTTCCAGCGTGTATTACAACAGTTATGAGTTATGGACGTATATCCTATGAGCGCATGTTAATATTAGTAAAATTACCCAAATATTCCTGTGAATTTCATTTTTTTTTGAAAATAGGAATGTAATTTATAAATGAAATTTGAAAATGATCCAAGGCTAATTATTTATAGTCATAAGAATGTATGTCAAAATTTCTTTAATATTTTTTAGATATCACCTTGAAAACATCCTCGTCATAAGTGGAAGGAGATTTTTGAAGTGCTCTCCATTGTCCATCATTGAAACCCCATGTTCGGCAAACCGTTAAACCGATTGCCGAAGCTTGTTGAAATACTTCTGTAACTTTTGCTTTGGTAGATTGATCCACTGCCAATATCATCAACCAATATGTATTGAAGCCGTTTACGTAGAACGGCTGACCATTCACCATGAATTGATTTCCTCTTCTCTCGACCATTTCCCATGCTTCATCGTGCATTCGTTCTTCCTCACTATTTTGTTAAATGATTTATTGCATTAGTATTTTCGTTAGGTGAAAATATGATTGTGTTCGAAAATTTACAATAAATTTATACAATGGTTATACAAACTACTAATACAAATTATGATTATGTCCTCGTGCAATGGAAAACAGATCTAGGTTCGAGCTCTGTTTTGTACACATTTCACGCAACAAATAATGCCCGGGGTTATATGTGTCATGGTTGAAACGGACAGACACAATTTAATTCTCCTAGGGAATTTACTGGTCCGTCAGGTTTTCTAAGTATAATTTTTAAAAAAAAAGAAAAAAAAGAGAGAAATAGAGCTAATTACTAACCCATGGTAATTGATGGAATGAGGAAGACAAGTACTAACATCCACACTCTCATTTGCACAAATGGACAATATAAATGGTGTTAGTAAATATATCATTTGAAAAAATGAAGTGAGGAAAGAGGAAATTTTGAATTTTTGGCGTTGGCAGTTCATTCTGGTTACTGAATATTAATTTTTGTTTGTGCATTACATGTTATGCATTAGTTTTATAGTAGAATAATGCGTAATGAGAAGCAATGTTTAGTTTGTTTACTTGTAATGTTGACGTATCTTGGAAGCATGTCAATGCTTGAAGATATTCTCTTAAAAAATCATGAGTGTAAGCTAAGAGATGGAGGTTTAAGTGAGGTTAAATCTATTATAATGCATAGTTCATTGCTCTGAAGGAAAACATGACTTATTTTTCATTTGGTAACTTTTCACCAAATTGATAGAAACGTACATGGTTGTACAAGCGATCATATGGCCTCAGCTTCATTTATGGAGCTTGTAATTAGAACCGAGATCAAAAAATCATAATTGGGCCGAATGACAAGATATAAGCCCAATCCAAGCCTAAACCCGATTTGTCTCGAATCTACTATGTGACAAAAAATGGTATAAAATTCCAATCAAATCTGAAACTTTATGCTATGTTTGAGAGTTTTGTAGTATTGGTTTTGAGAGCGTCGATTTTAACCGTCAGTGTTCATAGCGGTTTTGATTGGTTTACATGAGCTGTTATTATAACCGATTAATACTTGAAAGTTTGTCATGCACCGATTTAGTTTTCCATTAAAAATAATATTACGCATGTATCTTTATATTTATTCTTAAGTTAAAATAAATTTTCTATAGAAGTAAGTTAATATGTTATCATTGTTTCATATTGATATCAATTAATAATGTTAAAATAAATAAATAAAAGTAAGTTAATATCTTATCATTGTTTCATATCTAGCTAAAATGGTTAAATTTACTTGCATAAAGAAGAATTTAGAAAACTATTAGCACGAAAGTGTTTCATTGAGAACAATTGAATATGCCATGACATTATAGTAACACTTTTCTTAGCCTCTCTTCTTAGTGGTTTGATTACCTAGTAACATCTACATGAGGTCGTGTAATTTCTATAGGTTTGTTAACTATTTAAGTTGAATTTTGGTTCGAATTTCTTATAATACAAATTCTATTTTTATGGCTAATGATGAAATTAATAAACCTGTTATTTTCACTTCTATGTATATTCAGTTATTGTCTTCGATCAAGTTCTTCTTTGGAAAGTAACAACTGTAACATTATTAATGATGATATATACATTCCATATACGAGTAATACCATAAATTAACGCTTTTTGAATATTTATAGCTGGTATCAATGTGATGAAATTCCATTAGTTACCCAAAATGACTTACCTTGGAGTCAACACATTCCGTTGACCGTCTCATTACCCAATGTTCAATGTTATGGATACTATATGGTCTAGTCTAAAAAGACGTCCCAATCACTCCCAACCCCAACTTTGGAATCACGTCTGCACGCTATGTCATCTCTCTTGGTATATTGGTTTCATTCACTTGCATCATATTCCTCCTATCATCTCTAACCAGACATATTGGAATTGTTTTAACAGCTAAATACAACGCACACATCCATACATACATATTCACGACACCGAAGTCTTGTCGTCCCCATGTGAATCACCGAAGCATCGAACCATCTCGAATGTCATCAGCACCCCTTCACTTCGCCATTTGGAGGAATTTCCATTATCACTCTCATATACCGATATACATATGTGTAACGATCCGTTTTTTGACCTTCGAAAGTCGGCACTCAATACATCCACGTATTCAAATGCCGAGCATCCAAGTGCCGGAAAGGCAGATTGGTAGGGAAAATGGAAAAAGAAAACGAAAAAGAACAGGAGAAAATAGAATCTCGCAGCGAAATGACAACATATAATATAACAAAGACAGTAAAAGCTATCACTCTAAAATACATGGTATAATAGAGTTAAAAACAAATCCATCGGGTCGGACAATTATAACTTCCTGACTTACAATTGTTGATTGTTGATGGGTATACATAATAATATAGCGGAAAATAAAAATACTACGACAGATGAACATCTAGCTCTACCATGAGCTCCATGTCCCACCAACGACAACCTAGAAAATATATTCGGTTCTGAACCGAGCATTATAATAAAATAATACTCGGATCAGTCTGGAAAACCAACATGAGAAAGCTTAAGTAATATGATGAACATATAATAATTCTGTGAGACCACGCCGCTAAGCACGGAACGGGTTTTTACCTCATAAAAACATCATCTATAGATGAAAGAATGGAAACGAGTCGAAACAAAATCAGACTTGAAAGAATGGAAAGAAATATTTAAACATCGAGAAGAGCTCCAAAAAATTCTTGATGCAATTAAGAAAAAGATTCAAAGATTTGAATCAAATAAGAAAAATGAATTTTTCCAACAATGATTAGGAGGATGCACCCACCTTACCGAAAATATACCTCTGGAAATATACTTGAGAGAATCATATACTATGTGACTCTCTCGGAAACCTCCAAGTTGGACTCCACTAACCTTACCGACAATCCGAGTATTTCACATTTTAGTGCGCATATAACTGAAACCAATCTAGAGTAAATGTGATAATACCCTAATGGAAGCAGCCCCACATAACTCGGCTTCCACTCGCACTTTGGTTTTAGTCACTTCCGTCAAAGAATATCAACACTCAAATGAGCAACAAATCATCTTAAATTGATGAAACTCAAAGTAGATAAAAAAATTGAAATCGATAGTCAATAAATCAACTATCGTGTAACTACTCAGAATTTTAGTCATTTGAATTTGGAATATTCAATCGATTTTAAATATTGATAAGTTAATTTTATAAGTTAAATAACTTGAATTTCAAATATAATGGTTATTTGAATAATTTGAATTGTTTAAACAATTAAATCCTGAAGTTAATGTTAATAAAAATGATTTCGAGAGTTGATTTAAATTCTATTTAAATAAGAATGAAGATGGTAAACATTTAAATTAGATTTAAAAGTGATTAATATGGTTTTTGTAATAATTCGTTTTAATTAACATATAAAAGTAGCCATCTAGGGCACTGTCTCAAAATTGAACGAAACTAGTTTTATTGGATCCGCAATAGTGAATTATAGTATGCCGACGATTTTCATGGCAATCAGACGTATCATTTGGACGTGCAAAATCGAAATCCATTGAAATCAATTTCAGGAATTTATATAATAATTGGGTTTAAAAAGCTATCTTTTGTATATCATCGAATTAGGTCTCGAGACTAATTCCATTGTGTTTGGAATAGTGGTATAACATATAAAACGCCAGGCGACACGCCTCGTTTGGAGATTGGGATTTTCGGATTTAAATAATATATGTACTTTATAACCATGCATATCCCATACCATTGCCCATACCATTCACATTTAAACCCATACCCTCTCCCTCCTTTGAAATCACGTTTCAAATCAGAAATGGTTCGTTCTTTAAAAAAAAATGCTCAAATCCAACGTCTCATATTCATTGGACCGAATCGAGGCGATATCGGCTCTCGAGTTCAACTGCGAAGATGGTCGTGGGAGGGAGCTCGACCCATTTAACGGTGGATATGGAGTTTGGCAGAGCGAGGCAGCGACTAGGGTGGCGCGACCTGGGGAAGTTTGGGTTCGGGTTGGGGCGATTCTGGTGACGGCGGCGAGGCTAATTAATTTTGATACTTTTGATTTAGGTTCGAGTTTAGGTTCGAATTAGTTATCGTAAGGTAAAATCCTGTCCGTGTTTATGTGAGACGTGGTCTTACGAGATACTTTTGATTTTCAAAAAGGTTTTGTAACAACCCGCATATTTGTCGATTTTATATTTAAATATTTTATTTAAATATTTCATCGTTAGTCGGATTTTAGTCCGAAAAGCTACTTTTTGCAAACAGTCGAATTAGGACTCGAGACCACCTCCATTGAGTTCAAAATGTCGTTTGCGATCTTTTTGAGTATAAGCTTCGATATATTTGGAGTTAGTGGAATTTGGCCACTTTTTCACTTAGGGCTTTGGGTTGGGTTTCAGCCCAATAACCCCACTTAACCTCCTACCTCTCTAACTCTTCATCCATTCACTCCCATTTCATTTCATTCCCTCAAGCAAACTGAAAATGGTGGAGAGGAAGAGGAATTAGAAATTACAAAACCCTAGTTCCATTTGCAAACTCTTGTTCTAGCTCAAAATTCAAAGAGAACCCATTGGTAAGCTTCATCTCCTTCTTCTCCAACACATTCTCTCTTCAATTTCAGTTTATTCCTAAACCTAACTTTGGGAATGTCCTTCTTTTAAGCTTTGATTCAAGCTTGTTGTGTTGGAATTGAAGAGTGATTGCCATTGCCATTGCTTTCAAGCTTCTTCTTCATTGATTTGGGTTCAAAGGTGAGATTTTTATCTCACATCTAAGTCAATAATTATCTTCGATTGTTAGGTATGAATTCCTAACACTTATCTTGTGCAATTCCTGAGTCGTTGTTGCTCGACCGATCGTTATCGATGTCGTTTGGCCATTTTTGGCCTAGGTTCAGGGAATGCCCTGAATAACAGTTTCAGCCGTCTGAACGTATGGTTCAGACGTCTGAATGGAATACTGGGAATTTTCTTCTCCCAGCATTCAGACGTCTGAATCAAAATTTCAGACGTCTGAATTGGTTCGTTTTGGACCAGAAAAGGAATAGGCTAAAAAGTGCCTATTTCAGACGTCTGAAATCTAGGATTCAGACGTCTGAATTCTGTTCTGGAAAATAGTTTATTTTCCAGATTCAGACGTCTGAATTCTTGATCTCAGACGTCTGAATCTGCTGTGTTTTGCCTAGTTGTTTTTTTAGCTTGAATATCCAACTCTAATCAAATCGGGTTGATTTCCTTTTTTGTTGTTATCATTTATTATCGGCCACTTTGTTAAGTCGCCCGCCTTTTTAAACTTAGGTCGCTTGTCTTCACTAAGTCGTACCGTTTTGACGGGGCGCTGCCCCCTGGACCCCCGTATTACTCTGCGTAGGCAATCTCATCTGAAAAACATTTGTCAGAATTTCTACTTTGATGGTTTTGGGACTGACTTCTTTGGACTTTACTCACGTCTTCGAACGTGAATTGATTTGTTTCTACCATCGTTTTACGACTTGTCACTTTAAAGATATATGAAGGTTTCAATACTAATAGTAAATTTCAAAACTCTTTCATCAAAGCGATTTCAACACTATTTTAAATATCAAAAGTTCGTTTTCTCAAACCGATTTTCAATCTACTAGTATATACAAGCCTTTACTTCACTCGAATGAGAAATCGACTTAAATGACTTAGTAAAACGGGTGGTATGAAACGCTTGCGTTCACTTCGTCGGTTAGCTCTTGGACTTGTTCGATTGAACCCTTTTTGTGACAATTTCCTAGTGAAGATTTACAGCTTGTTCGTAAATATTTAAGTTAAGCAAGTGGTTATGGGACATGAAGCTAAACTCATATATTTACTAGCTTGGTGTGATTGACACTTCCTTATGATCATGACGATCATTTTTGTGATTTAGACTAGCGATTGAGCGATGTCTCTTTGTCTACGTGGGAGACTATACCCCGATCATGTGATGTTTCGCCATCACATTTCTAGGGTAGCACCCTACGGTCTTCGGGCCATTCCTGTGTGAAAATTTAATGGATAGCTTCCATGAGATAGCTTCTCGTCATGTGTTTACGCGTAGGTGAGTTTTCATGCTCCCATTCATGTGTTAGGCCTCCCCCTTTTTTTTATGTGTTTTCTGGATTTCTGATGATGATTTCTGGAATTTTGTGCTTCACCAATTTTCATGATTTTCATTGATATGATATCATTTTTTGTGCATTGGTGAATTCATGTGTTATTGATTTGTTATGAATACAAGTTTAGGGTATGATACCCTACCTTATCTTTGAGAAGATTCTTGTGTTATTGATTAATCATTTGTTGATTACCATTTACATACTTATAGTAGTATGTCGTAATAGTTATTTCATGTTCATGTCATGCCATTTACTTTATACCATATCATCTGATATTTATAGTTAGACTGATCCGTTTATTATTTTCTTATAAATAATACTCGGATCAGACCGAGATGTTACAGGTGCTTCTGCTTGACTTCTCTTCAGGATATTTCTGACTTTTGGCTAACTACATAGATTTGTAGTTTTTGGATGTACACCTTTGAGATATAGACCCTATGTTGTGTACTTAACTTATTCTTTTGTATAGCACGTGATGCTATTCTTTTGTATTATCGTGGATCTTTCTGACCACTACTCTGATGTACACTTTCATGTGTTATATATTTATTCATATCTTCTTCCGCCTTTGTGATATGGATGTCTGTGACTGATTTATGTTATGATTATTTCTATGTTTGTTTTCCGAAGATTATATATAGCCACCGTGTGATAGCTTTGTGATTGTATCGGTATGTCGGATTTCCTCCTTAAAAGATATGCATTCTATTCTATCTGACGTATCGGTGCTCGCACAAAGAAGTTACATGGATGGTCGCTCCTCCACAGCCTTATTCTCCGCGCTAATTGACAGCACTACATCGTAGTGTTCTTGGTTAGCGTGGGTATAGAGGTGGGGCGTCACAGCTTGGTATCAGAGCCAAACTTCGGAACAACGTAGAATAACTTAACAAGGATCATCGTCCTAAGTCCTTCTTAGGAGTTGTACCTTAGGATTAATTCGAGTCTTCGTACCGATTCATCCTATTTTCTTTTATGATTCCTTGTTTTATCTATCAAGATTGCTTGATATTCATTCTGAGAATAACCTTTTTCTTCTTCTTTCTTTCTTTCTTAAAGAAGAAGAGATGGTTAATTCTGGCAGTCCTAGCGCTGGTCAGTCCAGTAGTCCTTCTCTGGATGGCGTATTCATGTCTGCCCAACAACTTTTGGATCTTGCTCAGAATCAAAGGTTTATCTGTGCTTTGGGTAAGAACCCAGAAATGGTTTTACCTCTGAAACTTGTAGTTCCTTTCCATCAGCTTGTGGATATCACTCTTCAACATGAAGAGTCTGCTAAAGGAATTGCTAGTAATATTGGGATTTCCAAGAAGAGGCATATCAAGTTCAAAAGCCCTTATCCCGATAAGAAGGTAAAACAACCTACTTTGGTAGCAAAGACTCCAAACTCTTTTTGTAGAGGATGCTACAATTGTAATTCTATGTACCACTACGCAAAGGAGTGTCCGGAACCACTCTTTTGTCGTTATTGCAAAAATTCAAGTCATCATATTTCTGTCTGCCCTATGCTTCTGAGCAAGAAGAAGATGGAACCAGAAACGCCGGTAGTTGAGACTCCTACCGCTAGTCATAAACGATGCTACAATTGTGGTTCCACGGACCACTATGTGATTAAGTGCCTGAAACCCCTCTATTGCCGCTATTGCAAAGGCTCGGGTCATTACTTATCTACCTGTCCCATACTTCAAAGTAGGAGAGAGGGAAAGCTGCAAGCCCCTAGCAATCTTTCTCTGGGTCAAGGTAACTATTCTATCCTTGATGACATTTATTTCGTGATTATCTTATTTGAGTTCTTTTTTATATGGGTTTCATCTCATTATTTTTATATCAAAAGAACTTGTGATTCCTTTTCTTTAAACATTTCTGGGCTTGATGACTTCTATGAGGAATGCGAATCCGGATTGGTGGATCCGCAACACTCAATTTGCTTTGTATTGATGTCGATATTATTTCATGCGATTTTTCTTTTCGAACCAATTTGCATATCACGCGTTGCTTAGGCTTCGGAAATAATTTGCGTGAAAGGATTGGCTTAATCATTATGAAGCTCATATCCTTTTTTTTTTTTCCGAATGGATTATTCATCTTCGACATTTTCAATCTGTTAAGCAGATTTCTGTTTTTCCTTTGTGATTTTGATTCCAATTTGATGGCATCATTTTATTCTTTAAGCTCACATGATGAGGAAGTGTTATTTCTCTCATTCATGTAGTTTGAGAATTTTCCGGTATTTTTGAGTTTGTTTTAGGATTATCACCTAAGCAATCTTTTGTGTGGATTTAAGGTCCGTTTAGCTCGACCTTGCCACCGATTTTCATTTGCTACGAGTTGCGGAAGTTAGCATTCCACTTACCGCATTCCGCACTCGTTATGCTTCTTGTGAATGACTTATTATGTCATTCAGTTTGTCTAGCTTATTTCATCCATTTTATGAATCGAGTATTCTATGAATATCTCGATGACTCCATTATTGTATATATTGATTTTGGATGAAAACTGCAATTTAAAATTTTGCAAATCTTTTTCATAAGATTTATTTATAAGTACAATTTGACTTTGCTCTTAAACAAGCAAAGAATATTCTTAAAGGTTTTTAAGAAAACATGTTTATCATATAGAAGGTGATTTTGTGATTGTATTGCCCATTGAGTGCTTTAAGAATTTTGGTCGATGCGCTTGATCAACGTTATCGATAGGAATTTCCTAAACGCTTTGATGAGACAATCAGACACGATATATTGACTTGTAAAATGCAAATTTTTCTAGAAAGATTTTTACATGAAGATAATCGTGATTTTGAAAGTTTTTAGCTTTTCGGGAAAGAAGATTATTTAAAAGAACACTTTTCCGATACTCTTATTCTTGTGATTCCCGTAGGGAACCAAGACTTTATCTTTTGTACGAATGCTAATCGTATTGGTTGGGATGCCGTTCTCTTGCAAAATAGAACGTGCTATCACTTGTGCTTCTAAATCATTAAAGCCGATCGAGACTGGGTATGCCACTCATGATCTAGTGCTCGCGGCTATTGTTTTCTCTTTTAGAGTTTGGCATCATTATTTTGGGGAAGAAGTTCGTTCTCCACGCCGACCATAAATCTTTGAAATGTTTATTTTCTTATAAGGAACATAATTTGCTTCAACAAGTGTTGGCTCGAGTTCCTTGCATCTTATGATCTTGAAATTCTTTGTTTACTCCCGGATGGGAGAATCGTGCTGCCGAGGTCTTTAGTCTTAAGCAACATGCAGTTATTTCTTTGATGATATCCAAATGGAATGATCTCGAGATTTCCTCCTCTTGTGAGATTCGAGATCGTGAATTTCAATTCATGTTCATCTCTTGTTTTATGTAGCCCTGAGGCTCAATCTTCCCTTTTAGACCGCATCCTTGAAACTCTAAAGTAAAATCCCAAATTGGCTTTTCTTGGCCAAAGTTGTAGGGATCAAAATAAGGTTGTTGGTTTGAAAGATTTCGAAGTCGATGCTCGTGGTGGCATTTGAGTGTTTGGTAGACTTATTGTGCCAAACATTTGTGATCTTCTTAAAAACACTTTAGAAGATTCTCGTCGTTCTAAGTTTTCCTTTCATCCCGGTAGTAGTAGCGACTTTATTATTGGGATGAAACGAAATTTGATATTGCTAACTTCATTAAGCGTTGCATGGCTTACCAACTCATAAAGGCCAAGCATCAAAGGCCCAGTGGGTTATTGCAACCTTGGACATTCCAATTAAGGAGAGGGATCAAATTTCCATGGTCTTTGTTGACGGACTTCTCCGTTCTCGTTCGGGTCATGACAGTTTATGGGTAATTGTAGATAGACTTACAAATCTACCCGTTTTCTTCCCGTTCAGTCCAATCAGACCGTATCTCTTTTCACTAAACCCTGTGTTTAGTTAAATTTCATGGAGTTCCTACTTCTGTTGTTAGCAATCGTGATCCATTATTTTGCTGATGGATTTTGTAAGGTCTTCAAAAAGCTTTGGGAACAAAGCTTAATTTTAGCACCGCTTATCGTCCTCAATCCGATGGACAACCAAGCGAGTGAATCAAACTCTTGAAGATCTTCTTTAGTGCATGTGTCCTTGATTTTGGTGGAAGTTGGGAAAATTATATTTCTCTTGTTTAGTTTTCTTCCAATAATAACTTCCAACCTTGTATTGGTATGGCACCTTTCGAGGCACTCTACGGAAGGCTATGCCGATTTTCTTCGTGTTGGCTTAAAGCCGGTGAGAACTGGTTTTAGGTCCAGATCTTATTAGTGTCCATTTGTGTTTCATCTACGATGGGTGTTGTGCATTTTCAGTCGATCGGGAAAGTTAGCGCCTCGATATATAGGGCCATTTCCTATCACCGAACGTATTGGTTCCGTGGCTTATCGCCTTTTTATTACTGGCTCAATCTTTTGCTATTTATGACGTTTTCCACGTCCCTCTACTACGGAAATACCTTAGGGATTCCGATTTTTATTCTTGAGCCCGGTGTTATTTTGGAAATTGAAGTTTCACCAGATTTGACTTTTTGAGCAACATTTTATTCGCATCATTGCTTCGGAGGTTGAGCGCCTTCGAAATAAAGATGTTCTTCTTGTGAAAGTTCTATGGTTCTCAAGTCCCAAGGATTGCTTTTGGGAAATCTAGAGAATTCATTGAGCGAACTCGTCCGAGTTTTCTCTTTCATGCTCTTTTTGGTGAACTTCTCATTTTAAATTTTCTTTTGTATTGATATGCTTTTATGGTTGTTACTATTTATTTTCTTCTTAAGTATTGCGAGGACGCAATTTCTTTAAGGAGGGGAGTCTGTAACAACCCGCATATTTGTCGATTTTATATTTAAATATTTTATTTAAATATTTCATCGTTAGTCGGATTTTAGTCCGAAAAGCTACTTTTTGCAAACAGTCGAATTAGGACTCGAGACCACCTCCATTGAGTTCAAAATGTCGTTTGCGATCTTTTTGAGTATAAGCTTCGATATATTTGGAGTTAGTGGAATTTGGCCACTTTTTCACTTAGGGCTTTGGGTTGGGTTTCAGCCCAATAACCCCACTTAACCTCCTACCTCTCTAACTCTTCATCCATTCACTCCCATTTCATTTCATTCCCTCAAGCAAACTGAAAATGGTGGAGAGGAAGAGGAATTAGAAATTACAAAACCCTAGTTCCATTTGCAAACTCTTGTTCTAGCTCCAAATTCAAAGAGAACCCATTGGTAAGCTTCATCTCCTTCTTCTCCAACACATTCTCTCTTCAATTTCAGTTTATTCCTAAACCTAACTTTGGGAATGTCCTTCTTTTAAGCTTTGATTCAAGCTTGTTGTGTTGGAATTGAAGAGTGATTGCCATTGCCATTGCTTTCAAGCTTCTTCTTCATTGATTTGGGTTCAAAGGTGAGATTTTTATCTCACATCTAAGTCAATAATTATCTTCGATTGTTAGGTATGAATTCCTAACACTTATCTTGTGCAATTCCTGAGTCGTTGTTGCTCGATCGATCGTTATCGATGTCGTTTGGCCATTTTTGGCCTAGGTTCAGGGAATGCCCTGAATAACAGTTTCAGCCGTCTGAACGTATGGTTCAGACGTCTGAATGGAATACTGGGAATTTTCTTCTCCCAGCATTCAGACGTCTGAATCAAAATTTCAGACGTCTGAATTGGTTCGTTTTGGACCAGAAAAGGAATAGGCTAAAAAGTGCCTATTTCAGACGTCTGAAATCTAGGATTCAGACGTCTGAATTCTGTTCTGGAAAATAGTTTATTTTCCAGATTCAGACGTCTGAATTCTTGATCTCAGACGTCTGAATCTGCTGTGTTTTGCCTAGTTGTTTTTTTAGCTTGAATATCCAACTCTAATCAAATCGGGTTGATTTCCTTTTTTGTTGTTATCATTTATTATCGGCCACTTTGTTAAGTCGCCCGCCTTTTTAAACTTAGGTCGCTTGTCTTCACTAAGTCATACCGTTTTGACGGGGCGCTGCCCCCTGGACCCCCGTATTACTCTGCGTAGGCAATCTCATCTGAAAAACATTTGTCAGAATTTCTACTTTGATGGTTTTGGGACTGACTTCTTTGGACTTTACTCACGTCTTCGAACGTGAATTGATTTGTTTCTACCATCGTTTTACGACTTGTCACTTTAAAGATATATGAAGGTTTCAATACTAATAGTAAATTTCAAAACTCTTTCATCAAAGCGATTTCAACACTATTTTAAATATCAAAAGTTCGTTTTCTCAAACCGATTTTCAATCTACTAGTATATACAAGCCTTTACTTCACTCGAATGAGAAATCGACTTAAACGACTTAGTAAAACGGGTGGTATGAAACGCTTGCGTTCACTTCGTCGGTTAGCTCTTGGACTTGTTCGATTGAACCCTTTTTGTGACAATTTCCTAGTGAAGATTTACAGCTTGTTCGTAAATATTTAAGTTAAGCAAGTGGTTATGGGACATGAAGCTAAACTCATATATTTACTAGCTTGGTGTGATTGACACTTCCTTATGATCATGACGATCATTTTTGTGATTTAGACTAGCGATTGAGCGATGTCTCTTTGTCTACGTGGGAGACTATACCCCGATCATGTGATGTTTCGCCATCACATTTCTAGGGTAGCACCCTACGGTCTTCGGGCCATTCCTGTGTGAAAATTTAATGGATAGCTTCCATGAGATAGCTTCTCGTCATGTGTTTACGCGTAGGTGAGTTTTCATGCTCCCATTCATGTGTTAGGCCTCCCCCTTTTTTTTATGTGTTTTCTGGATTTCTGATGATGATTTCTGGAATTTTGTGCTTCACCAATTTTCATGATTTTCGTTGATATGATATCAGTTTTTGTGCATTGGTGAATTCATGTGTTATTGACTTGTTATGAATACAAGTTTAGGGTATGATACCCTACCTTATCTTTGAGAAGATTCTTGTGATATTGATTAATCTTTTGTTGATTATCATTTACATACTTATAGTAGTATGTCGTAATAGTTATTTCATGTTCATGTCATGCCATTTACTTTATACCATATCATCTGATATTTATAGTTAGACTGATCCGTTTATTATTTTCTTATAAATAATACTCGGGTCAGACCGAGATGTTACAGGTGCTTCTGCTTGACTTCTCTTCAGGATATTTCTGACTTTTGGCTAACTACATAGATTTGTAGTTTTTGGATGTACACCTTTGAGATATAGACCCTATGTTGTGTACTTATTCTTTTGTATAGCACGTGATGCTATTCTTTTGTATTATCGTGGATCTTTCTGACCACTACTCTGATGTACACTTTCATGTGTTATATATTTATTCATATCTTCTTCCGCCTTTGTGATATGGATGTCTGTGACTGATTTATGTTATGATTATTTCTATGTTTGTTTTCCGAAGATTATATATAGCCACCGTGTGATAGCTTTGTGATTGTATCGGTATGTCGGATTTCCTCCTTAAAAGATATGCATTCTATTCTATCTGACGTATCGGTGCTCGCACAAAGAAGTTACATGGATGGTCGCTCCTCCACAGCCTTATTCTCCGCGCTAATTGACAGCACTACATCGTAGTGTTCTTGGTTAGCGTGGGTATAGAGGTGGGGCGTCACAGGTTTTCTATGACTTTAAAAATCCAGTTGGGTGTGTTTTCTCACGTTGGTTTTCTAGACTGACTCGGGTGTTATTTTACTACAATGCTTGGGTCAGACTGAGCATATTACAGATTAGTTTGGATGCTTTGGAGCTTCAGGAGTCAAGTTGGAGGCCCAGAGTCGTATTCACGTACATGGTTATTTTCCGTTGTTTTGTTATTGAAATCATCGGCATTTGTGAGGACAGGTTAATATAACTGTCCAGGCTGATGATTGTGATTTGTTATTGTACTCTGGTTGATATATGTATATAACAGTTTCTCTTTTGTAAAGAGATTATTGATATTATATTATATATTGTTCCGCTGCGACTGTGAGATTCTGTGTTATTTTTTTAGTTTCTTTCTCTCTTCTTTCTTCTTTCTTCCCCATAACTATCCGTCTTTCCGTTTAATTTGGGTTGAACATGTGTGGTTTATTGTCAAATTGAATTGTGTAGATCTACTGGCTGTTACACTTGGTATCAGAGCCAGGTTAAGCGAGAATCTTGGTTTTGGTGGGCCAACTCATTAATAGAAGGTAATGGAATGCCTTATTACGAGTTTTGAGTGTGTGTATATATAGGAGAGCATATTTGTTAGTGATATAAAAATGTTTTATATTGTGTTAATTTATCTATTGAGTGACTTATAAATTCTGGTCGGTACGTGGGATGCCACGATGTCGGTAGGTGTTTCTAAACACTTAAACAAGGCAAACCAACACAGTATTGTTTGAGAATTGGTAAATGAATGTTTTACCTAAATAATATTTTATATAAAAAAGGAAAATTGTTTTAGAAATTATTATAGCTATATATGGTGTGTTTGGTTATCAGTGAATGATAATATTTGATTATTATCATTTGTGTTTATTATTATAACAAAAGTTGTTATTATTATAATCTAAACAAAAATCAATATGTGAAATGATATTACATAGGATGTGAGATTATATAAATATGAATTATAAATGTGATTTATAAATGGAAAGGAAATCAAATTGCATAAGTACACTTATGAATATGATTTGGAAATAAAAATGGATTTAAGCTAAGAATTTAGGAATTTAAATCCCGTTGGGTTTGGAATATCTATTATTACACTCACACTCATTCTAGAGTACTACTGTCTCTATCTCTAATGAGTAACACCCAACAGAGCCAAAGTTGTCGCTTAACCAATTGCTCTGATACCACATGTAACGATACGACTTTTCGACCCTCGAAAGTCGACATTAATACGTCCACGGTATCAAATGCCGCACAATCGAATGTCGGAAAACCGAATCATTAGGGTTAAAGAAGAGGTAGAAGAAGAAAGAAAGAAAAAGAAACTATATTAGAATCTCACATTCGCAACGGAACAATATATAATAGAAGAATGAATAATCTTTATCACAAAGAACTATATCAGTTTATATAATACATCATCAGAGTTTACATCAACAACACACATCACTGGACAGTTATATAAACTTGTCCACATAACATAATACACAGCGGAATAATACTAGTATAAGTGATACGTCTCACCATCCAGCTCGCCTCTAGATCTCCACAGCAACTTCTGAATTCCAAAATGACCTGATATCCTAACTCTAGGCTGCCAGTGTGGAAAATTATGGGCACCCAGAGTTTAGAAAGGGAACAATAAACTCCAGGTCAGTCATGGGACTGGTGTGAGATCTTAAAACAGTTATTTTCACAAAGAAAATAAAAGAAATTCGCAATGCTTTTGGAAAATGAAACTACCATAAGGCCTCCCGCCACACACACAATGCAAACGCAGAATTGGAGGAGATTTCTCCTTATGATAGTCACACATGCTTGATACACAAAAATCTTTTTAATATTATCATTAGTGCTTAGTGTGGAAAACATCTCGAAAGTATAATATTAATCTTAGCCAGCATAGGTACCATTATACTATGCCTACTATAGCTGCCACCTGAGGTGACAGGTTATACAAATTGCAATCGTAAAGGGCTCGTATTGTTTCTTTGGATTTCCAACGAATGGTTAGGCTAAGGAACTTCCTATGCCACATGGGTACGCCTCTGGAGGGACGTCCCGAGAACTAACTAGCTCTCTGCCAACACAAGGCCGGGTTATCTCTTACTAGGTAACTACTACACGAGTATGCCACCCCCGGTCGTTTCCGACCTTTATCTGAGGTCCCTCGATCACAAAGCAACAATCACACAGTAAATGAGATTGGAGCAACCACACAGGTGAAATATCTGGGCTCCATACCATGACACCACCTTTTTCCAGAAGGAAATGACATATCCTAAAGGGTGCGACCCTCATAACCTTACCGCATTTTCCTGTTTCGACCATTTCCGGGGTGTGAGGTCCGATGAGGTCTCGTCCACAAAGCTACGCTTTACACGAAAGCCATGCTTTGATCCACAAATGATCAGCAACACTTAGCATGCCACACTACCAAATTGGGAGTATATCACTGATAACCTTCAACTACATAACCTTTGAGCTTGTACGTCTCAGAGAAGGGTGTTAAGCTAAGAGAATAAATTCTCCGCCACCAACATATATGTATTTGAAAGAAATCTGCTTTATACCTCAAAGTGTAGCGTCAGACATACATCCATACAAGTCTGTTCCGGGTTCGAACAGAACCGAAGGCATTTCCAAAGAAGCCCTTGCAAATCCGGTTTTCAATTGCAATCCATAACGTCGTATCATTATTCGGGATGAGTTATATGACACAAAGTCCTCTCCCGGCTTAACCGAATAATGAGCGCTTGTTTTGAAAACAAATTCAAGTGCTATTTCAAAGGCAAATATTGATAGTCGGTTATTTAACTATCAAACAACATTCACAACAATCATCAGATTTAAATAATTTTCCCAAATTATTTAAATATCAAAATATCTTTGCAAGATATATATTTTTCCACACTTCAACACTTTGAAAACCAATTTCAAATCCTTTATAAATTCCCACTGTGAATTTAAATTTTCAAATATTCACTTTCAAACACCAAATCAAATTCAAAATTGATTTCTCAATTTCATTTCAACACCAAATCAAATCCCAAATTGATTTCAAATTTATTTCAAACATTAAATCAATTACAAATTAATTTCCAAGTTTATTTCAACACAAAATCCATTTTCATTCAAACACCAAATAAATTTTCATATCAATTTCCCAAAGATTCATTTTCCAATACCAGATAAATTATCAAATGGATTTCAAAAAAAATATTTATCACCTCTTAAATAAATCCCTTTATTCTTTCCAAATTATTTAAAATTCCATTTTTAATAAATTCTTCAACTTTTCAACAATATTATTCAAAACCCATTTATTAATATCTTTTCCCATATTTTGGAAATAAATTCGATAAAATTTCGAAAATCAACTTTGTGCTTTTAAATTCCTTCTTTTAAATTCACCCAATTCTTCCAAAAGGAATTTACTTAAAATTTCCTACTTTAATTTCCAAAAATCCAATTTTATTTATTTCTGGTATCCAACGATACCAAAAATACATTCGGCTAAATTATAGCCTTCAACAAATTCAATCATCAATAAAATCATTCACAGATTATCAATAGTTCATCACACAACATATGAAACAAATTCATACAATATATGAAACAAATTCATACAATTTGAGGAATCCAGTTGGATCCCTCCAACTTGTTTCCCTGCATCCACAGATGTTAGCACAACAATTAAATACCCATTCCACTTCGAGGTGGAATATCACGGTATATGGGATTTATATAATATCATCCGCTATTATGCGGCGCATAGGGTCTCATCCGCTATATAATGTGGGAAGTCAATCACTCCAAATAAATATATATATCCTACCATATCTAATATCATCAATAGATAAATTATCCAATTCATCCAAACACATCCAGAATTTAAATTCAACTATTTAAAATTTAATCGAAAAATTCGATTGAGTGAGAAGATCTCACCTTTCATTATGCATGCAATCCATTCTCCATTTCGGCTTGTTTTCTTTCAGATATTGACCTTGTATAAATATTAGATGATTTAATTAATATCTGAAACAATCGAATAAATCAATTACCATTTAATAGTTTAATTTAACCCAATTTCTCCTTTAATAAATTCATTTAACTAAAAATTAAATTTTAAAACTAAATTCCTTTAATAAAATATTTTTAGTGACAAAATAAATTTTACATAAGTTGAATAAACAAAATAAATCACCACAAAAATTTATCTTAGAACAAACTAGTAAACTGAAACATGTGTATGTATATTTTCTTTTTTTTGTAATTAACAGTAGCCTGTTTACTGTAATACGACTTCCAAACAATATACCTTACTGCGTAAATCCATTCATCTCGATCGCAAAATCCACAAATCTCGAGACTACATCACCAAATGTTGTTCAAGTACAGCCCAATTCCCACGCCGCCGTTAACTAGCTCGCGAAACCCAACTTCACGAAATCGCGACATCGCCAGAAAGCTTCCATCGAGGCCGAAGTCACCGACATAATCACGAAACCCTAGATACCACGTGCACTCGAACTCGAAATCCTCGCCTTCGAGGTCGCGCACACCATCCATCGCTTGAGTCGCCGCCTCGAGTTCGATCGACGATTGTTGTCGTGCTGGTTGGCTTCGCCCATCGATTGAATTCGATTCTCCTCTTTTTTTCTTTTTTTTCATAGTCGAACGAGGATCGATTCGATTGATTTTAGAGGGAAATGAAGGAAATGGATTTCGTGATTTCCTTCTACTGCTTCCAATTCGAAATGGGACGAAAATAAAGGAGGAAGATGTTGTTTTGAATAGGGTTTCGATCGGCATTTATGTTTTATTTTCGTTTCCATATCTCTTCTCTTTTTTCTTTTTGAACTTGATTTTGCAACTAAAATTTCTTTTAATTTGAATTGGGTGAAAGGAAGGAAACGTGTCCAAATTATCCTGCTATAGTGACAATTGGAATGACGACAAAAAGTCTTGATGTGAGAATATACGTCAATCAGCCAAATTTATATATATATAAATAATTTAAATTTTAAATTCAAATTGCTTCAATAAACGCAACTCAAAATCTTAACCTCCTATCGAGGCGTGCCGCTAGGCGTTTATAATGTTAAACCCCTATTCCGAATGCAATGGAAAAGGTTCGAGTCCAAATTCGATCGTATGGAGAAGATAGATTTTTGGACTCGGTTATTAAATTAAACTAGTGCGAACCCGTGCTTTGCACACGAGGTTGACAAAATAATTATTTTTAAACTAATGATTGGAAATAGCTCGAAACAAATTACTCAAATGAATTATTAATTCCTAATAATGTTAAATATTAAGCACTAAAGTAGTGAAATATTTGCGGTTTGAAGGTTTTAAAAAATATGTCTTTATGTATATATTTAGCATGAAATTGCAACTTGAAAAAATAGGGTTTGGATGATAACTTAGCATCTTTCTTCCTACCATGATATAAGTTGAAAAAAAGTTAAAATTTAGTCTGCCAAAGTTTACATGGAGTCGAAGATTGATTGTGAAGAACCATTAGAAATGATTTTGTACTGAATGTTCTGAAATTGACAAACTAAAATAGTTTAATTATACCGATAAGAGAACATATTCTTTAAAAAGTTCACCTCGCATGTTAACTTAACATAAAGGAACATTTATCACATAATTAACATGGTATAATATGGTAGGTTATTACATTTTGTACATCTCAATTATCTCAGCCTCGTCTTATCCCCTTTATTCGTTGCATGATTTTGATCAAATATTCCATATTAATAGCCAGGTGCATATCCTTAATTGTGAAAGGATGCTTCAGTGTAGTCCCTGGAAAAGGTAGTATGAATCAAGGTAAGGATAAGATAGATGCAAAATTTCTCCTTATTTCTATTTCGTAGTGTATATATTAATTGCAAACTGAGTTTTTCCAAAAGACATATGTGGTGTATAATGTAATCAAGAAATTTATTAACTAAACCTTGAAAATAATTTTTTTGAACAAGATAATAACGAATACTATTTACCACTTATATTTTATAACTTTACCACATGAGCTAAAGTACTCATAAATCATCATAGTGAAGTTGTATCTTTTCTCTTAGCTTCAATAAGATCTATAAAAGATGAATAGTAAATACATGTTTAACTCTTATCAAGCCTACAGAGATAACATAGCACCTTCCTTGAAGAGAGATGTAACTATATCTTACATGAACAATAAATATTTATAAGAATATAAAGGACCATCGACTGTAATGACTCATATAATTCACAGTGGAAGAAAATAGGAAGAAAAGAATTATTCTTCAAAATTTATGCCTCACTTACAGAAAATACTTTACTTTGATATGCTTTCAGTCGCAGTCGCAAATTTCAGGTTAAAGTTTAATTCGTATTTACAATATGAGGAATAAAAAGGTAAGTTATTTTAGCATGTACATAAATTCAATCTATAAAAATCATATTCTACCATTTGTGCTATAAATGATGTCAACTTTCCAGTATGTTCGCTTTTTTATAGTTAACTTCAACCCTTTAGAGTATGTGAACATGTTAGTAAACTTATAATATCAAATCTCTATGTTACACTTTGCAATTTTGCTGTCTTTGTGTAAGAATAATCAATGACTCATAATGTTTTGAGTTTACTGTATTTTGCATGATCTAAAAAGGTCTTAGCTGAGTAGCGTGTAGAGAAACAAAATGGAAGGGTGATCAGCTACCTATAATTTCTATTTTAATTAGAAAAAATGTTCAAAATAAAGTCAAAATAAAGAACCTGGTAATACTTACAGAAGAAAGGACCAAGAAGATCAATTGCCTAATTATCCTTGAGATATTCTTGGAATGAAAACATATAAAATAGAATTAAATATGATTTTCATAGACACTAAGCTTTAAATTATAGAGAGGTTTAGTCCTATCTATTGTAGACTTAAGAGGCTTAACCACATTTTCCAGCTTTATCAATTGCAATGCTTGTAAAAAGATTGGCAAAGCGTATCCAAACCAAAGACACTATATAATTTGTATTATGACATTACAATAAAAAAAATGCTTGAATTGGTTTTTTCTTGTTTATATATACAAAACATTAGAGATTTCAATCTTAAGCAGCAAATGGAATGTTACTGTTGTGCCACTTGGATATTCGTCTCATAGTAGCTTAGCGTAATTTTGTCCTTTGCGTATAGTTGCATGTAATAAGTTGAATTATATATGCAGTGTAAAAATTACAGCAGTTGGCAACTTGATTAGACGCAAAAATGGGGTATATACAATCAAATATCTTTTAATCATAAGAAAAGCTGAAGATTTGTAGCATAATATGGTATGATCCAGATGATCATAATCGTGCTACATATGAAGGCATGATCAAATGAACCAACTTATATTTATTTTATCATGCAGATTGTATAATAAGTTGAAATAAACTATTTAAAAACAATTTTTTGTTGTATAAAAACAAAAGTAAGAAAAATATAAATCTTCAATAAATTACTTTGTCTGATGTATATATTATACTACATTAGTAATTTAAAAAAGAAAAAAGAAATACATAAAACATCCTCAGACTTACAACCTTATATCAAATCTATCGAAAAAACCAAAGTAACATTCTTATAACAAAACCAACAACTTCCAAATTATAATCTGTAATCCACTCTATATGTTGAATTCATTGTTCTCACAAACAGATAAGTTAACATGAGTCAACCTTAGCATTCTAGATCCAGAAACCACGACCACATTTTGTTTACCTTTTCTTCGGCATCAAACTAAATTGTTGTTACCACTACCATACAATTCCTATAACATTCAAAGCATGATTTGCTCAACAGGGATGACATATTTTCCTATTAACATAACTTCCAAATAATTCGCTCGAACAACCTTATTATAGTAAGGTGTATGTCAAAAAAAATAGTGCAAGACATTTGATTTACAAAAGGTGTTCGTTAGACTAAGGTGCTTTGAACATGAAAAGTTGATGTACCTTTTACATGAAATTGGTTTTCAAAAGGTAAAAATCAATTATACAAATAAAAAAATAACCAAATATTAATCAAACTGTGTAAAAAATTAAAGGTAGTTCAAAATTTACCACCTCTATATTATATCCATTACTTCCTACAACCACAGCCATATATCTCTATTTTTCAAAATGTTAAAGCAAATCTTGAAAAACAAATTAGAAAACTTATTCAAAGATCCAATGATTGACTTAATCAAAATATTAGAATATACTGTCAGCTTATGAACATAACTGACTTATTAGCCAACATATTTTGATAGATGCCTCCTCTTGGAAGAAACTGCATAAAAGCAAAGTAAAAACCAAATGGGGAGATATAAAAAATAATAGAACTATTGCCTTTGAAAATTATATGCAAATAAGATATATTATTTATACAATTTTCTAGCCTTAATGTCCTTTATAGTTAGGATGATATAAATATAGCTATTAAATTCCATTGCCAAAAAAAGAACATATTTGAAATTTGCATGATCAAGCAATTTGCAGTTTATTATGGAACCAAATATGAAAGTAAGAAGCAATGGTTACGAAATTAGAAATATAATTATCAATTATGTAATTTCACCTTATAAGAAGTTGTACAAAACATTAAAAAATAGCAGTGAAATGATGAATTCAAGCACCAATTATTTGATAGCTAAATCAAATGAACAACGCCAATAATTATGCACTATTTAACTATATATATGATTTACAAAACATATATTCAATATAAGACATACAAAATATACCCTAACCTATTAATTTGCACATGCATCCTAATCGATTAATTTGAACATGTGCTGAAATTTTGATATATTTTCTAGTCAGCCAAATATATTTTCTAACAATAAGTGCTTGGCTGAATTAAAAGGAAATATGTTTATCACTTTCCTAGAATAATCAATCAAATATATTTATATTACAATAAACAAACACCCGTTTATTAATAGAAAACATTGAATCATTGCAACTTAAATGTGAACTCTACAAAAAAACTAAACTAACAAATTTATCTTCATTCATTGGTATAGATTAGTTGAGCCAAAATTGTATGATATGATTGTGCAGCACCTAAACATGTGATATTTTATTATCTTTCCATACATGCATCAATCTAAATTCATCATTTCATCATTTCAGGTGCAAGTGAAAAGCCAATATACCAAAAATCGAATCTATTACCTGGATTTGAAATGAGATGAATATGAGACCATCAATCTCATCATGTCTTCAAATGGAACTATATTCAGAGTATGAAACAATTTAGGCATCAAAATATTGATAAATATTATAGATATTAGCATTCCAAATAAAAAATGATATATATATATATATATATATATATATATATTTAAGAGTATGAACCACATTACTTATCCCTAACAGAGGACATTAACATATGGATATACTAACATATATTAGCATGGATGAAAAAGCAACTCATCATTAATATTGTATGTCAACTATCAGATTTATATAAGTTCCTAATAAAATGTATTGACATTATCATTTTAAATGGATATGCGTGCAAAAAATGTTAAAAAAATGACAGCATTGTTGTTCAAAATTCAAAAGTCGGCAACATTTATGCTTTGCAAAAAAAAAAGAGTAAGTATTGCTCAGAAACTTCAGCATAGTATTGCTCACAATGATGATTTCTTCCTCTAGATGTAGTATCTCATTACCCCACCTAATCAAAGCAAATAAAATCAGATTTTAAGTCATGTTTTCTAAATTAATCACGACACTATTAACTCAAGATACACTAAAAAGATAATATTAAGAATCCACACTAAGACTAAGTGCACCATACAATTAGGGCATATAACCAAATAAAAATATCTATTTTTGTTTACAGAAATAAAGGTCATTATTTTTTTCAAAATGAAATTTTGTTTCTTTGCCAAAGATATTTTTCCACTGCGGCTGATATCACATCGATGTTGAAGTACTTAAAGCAAGCATTAGTTATGGTTAATTGAACGTACTTTACCGATGATAATTTCCAATTACAGGCGGATCAAGGATCGGCTATATTCCAATTAAGATGAAATAAGTTTAACTGACATATACCTTGAAGGAAGTAAGCGGCACGGAGGATGAACAATAATTGGGTTGGTCGACGGAAGCGATGGCATAGATCATAAGCTAGAAGAAATTGGCGTAGGTTAAATTATAAAACAAATACCAACTGAATACATAACTATATGAAGAAGAGGGGATAACGGCTGAGGAGATTACCTAAATGTGACAACCTTTGCGCGCCTTAGGAACATACAGAGGAATGGCGGAAGAAAGAGTGCCAAGGTTAGGGTGAAGAATAGCAGTTGCAAGACAAAATCACAATGGCCAGGAAGCGGACAACATCATTCTCCTCCATGAATCTGAAAATTGAAATTAAGGTTAGGTTGGAACAGGGGTTCGAAAGAACTAAAAAGTATAAGCTGTGACGATTGGATGGTTTGGAAGATAAGGAAGGAAGCGGAGAGAATACACGAAAAGGAAGAAATATTTAGAAAATGGGGTTTCTTGAATGGTAGGAGAAAATAGATTGAGGGAGAAAGTCAAGTCGCGACTGTTCAGAGGAAAAATTTGGAAGCAGGGGAGGATGCTCTATGCCCTCGAAATCTAACTCACTAATAATAATAATAATACTCGGAGACTGTTTAGTTGCCAAATTTCAAGGGGGCCTGTGTGAGTTTGAAATTGAACTCAGTAATCATAATATAGTATAGATTTCGATATAAATTTCCAGCGCGTTTATATATCGTATGCTCACACAATAACTCCAAACACTATGAAAATTGAAATTCGATAATAATACACTATTACGGATCCAATGGAACTAGTTTCGTCGAATTACGAGACCGTGCCTCGGAAGGCTATTTTTAAATATCGATTTAAACGATAAAATTTCAAAACTGAACAAAACAGTTTCAAATTCAATTCTGAAAGTTCCATTACCTTCAGTATTACTAATATAAATTTTCTAAGCCTTGAAAATATTTTTAATCAGCTTAAAATTGAAGATTCAAATTTTTACCCAACTTCAGTAAATTAAATTCAATAATTAAATTGCTAAATTCATTCTGATATTTGAATTTCAAATTAAACTAACTTCCAGATATTTAAAATCAATCAAATATTCTGATTTCCAATATCAAAAATTCAGGGTCGTCACAAACGTACACATTCATACATACATATTCACGACACCAGAGTCTTGTCGTCCCCATGTGAATCACCGAAGCATCGAACCATCTCGAATGTCATCAGCTCCCCTTCACTTCGCAATTTGGAGGAATTTCCATTATCACTCTCATATACCGATATACATATGTGTAACGACCCGTCATTTTGACCTTCGAAAGTCGGCACTCAATACATCCACGTATTCAAATGCCGAGCATCCAAGTGCCGGAAAGGCAGATTGGTAGGGAAAAAGGAAAAAGGAAAAAGAAAATGAAAAAGAACAGGAGAAAATAGAATCTCGTAGCGAAATGACAACATATAATATAACAAAGACAGTAAAAGCTATCACTCTAAAATACATGGTATATTAGAGTTAAAAACAAACTCCATCAGGTTGGACAATCATAACTTCCTAACCTTACAATTGTTGATGGGTATACATAATAATATAGCGGAAAATAAACATACTACGACATGTGAACATCTAGCTCTACTCCATAAGTTCCATATCCCACCAACGACAACCTGAAAAATATACTTGGTCTGAAACGAGCATTATAATAAAATAATATCCGGATCAGCTTGGAAAACCAACGTGAGAAAACTTAAGTAATATGGTGAAAGTATAACAATTCTGTGAGACCACGCCGCCAAACACGGACGAGTTTTTACCTCATAAAAACATCGTCTATAGATGAAAAAATGGAAACGAGTCTGAACAAAATCATACTTGAAAGAATGGAAACAAATAATCAAACATCGAGAAGAGCTCCAGACACTTCTTGATGCAATTAAGAAAACGATTCAAAGATTTGAGTCAAATAAGGAAAATGAATTTTTTCAACAATGACTAGGAGGGTGCACCGACCTTACTGAAAATATACCTCTGGAAATATACTTGAGAGAATCATATACTATGTGACTCTCTCGGAAACCTCCAAGTTGGACTCCACTAACCTTACCGACAATTCGAGTATTTCACATTTTAGTGCGCATATAACGGAAACCAATCTAGAGTAGATGTGATAATACCCTAATGGTAGCAACCCCACATAACTTGGCTTCCACTCGCACTTTGGTTTTTGTAACGACCTAGAATTTATGTCATTTGAAATTCGTATATTTAATTGATTTTAAATATTCACAGGTAAATTTTATAAGCTGAATAACTTATATTTGATATATCAGGATTTAATTGGATAATTAAATGGTTAATTTAATTATTTGAAATTGTGTAAATAACTGAAAATTGAAATTAATGTGAATAAAAATGATTTGTAAAGTTGTAATAAATCATATTTGAATTAGAATGATGTTAGAGAACTTTTAAAATTGATTTAAAAGTTAAATTACAACAATTGAATATTTTAATATTTAATTGACGAGTGAAAATGGTCATTTTTCTAACAGTCTCGGATTTCGACAAAACCAGTTTCATCGGATCCGTAATGTTATATTATAGTAAGATTTCAAATTTTGTGTCAATCGGATTTACGGTTTGTCCGGAGCAAGCTAAAACGCGTAGAAATTCGTTTAAGTGAATTTTAAATTTAAATAGTCGATTCGAAAACTTATCTTCCAAATACGATCGAATTGGCTCTCGATATATATTCCATTGTGTTTGGAATAGGGGTAAAACATTATAAATGCCAGGCCGCATGCTTTGTTTCAAGTTCAAAAATTTTCGGGATGAATAGTGTCACGTAAATTTTCTATAAAAGGCCTCATTTTCTTTTATTTTTCACAAAACCCTAATCGGTTAGGGCAAGCCGCCACTAAACCATCAAAGGCCAAAATTATTCAATTCTTCTCTCCTCAGTATCCCATAATCCATCAATCTATACGAAAACGTTTCAACTAAGAAATTGTAGAGCTACATGAGATCTTTCCATCCAACGGTGGTTATCTGAAACGGAGTGACGTGGAGGGTGGAAATGGGCCGCGTTCTTCCTTAGTTAGTGCACGATTTTCCATACCTAGGGAGGGCCGAGCTCATTATGGCTTTGGGAGTTGGTGAGGGGGAGTGAGGCGCGCGTAACGGTGGAGCTTAATTGTTGTATCGATGATCATAGAGGGAGAATAATTTGTTGAAATAATGGCGGCCATGGGTTGTTTTCGTGCGTATATAACCTGATGGAGGAGAAAGGAAAAGCACGACTGTGATCTTCAATCCAGGAACGTGCGGCTGTGATCTATTCTAGGTTTAAAAGTAAAAGAAATTGAAAATTATATTATATATAATAACTCGTATAAACTTCTAAAATGCATAACTTTTTCATACGAGGTCCGTTTTTGACGAAACGAATTGCATTGGATCCATATTGACGAGAACTACATTTTAGAGCTGGTTTGGAGTTGATTGGAGCTAGTGTGAATTTTGGGTAAAATTAAACGGTCATTTAATTTTATTCGGAATAAAACACTGCAAATGCTATTGGAATCAATGTGAGTACAACTCACTCTTTCTGACTCACTGATATTTTTATATAAGTGAGAATAAATATTATTTATGATGATTGATGATTGTTTGGATTATATATGATATATTGTATATGTATTGATTGGTATTGGATATATTTCTGCCTATTGAAGCAGATGAGACCCTATACGTTCCCGTGTATGAGCGGATGACCCTTTGTACGCGCGTCTGCCTCGAAGCGGACATTGTACACATATTCTCATATGTATATTTGTTGCAGATGACAGGTTGGAGGGATCCAACTGGATTCCTTACCAGTATTGATTTATTTACAGATATTGTGATATATGCTGTTATCATGTGATATATGATGTTTGGATCCTGTGATTGATGTATTTAGTGATGTTGTAGCATTGGGCCTATTTTGGAAATTTAAAAATGTTAAAGTGATGTTTTCAAATTAAAAAGGATTTTCAAGTGATTTTGAAAATAGATGTTTTTACTGATTTTTGAATTTGGTAAAGGAATTATATTCACGATTTTGGACAGTGAATTATCCTTTAGATTAAATGTGTAGAAGTACGGGAATTTGTTAAGGAACTATATTCACGATTTTGGACAGTGAATAATATATTGAATAAAATGGATATTTTTGGAAAGTGATATTTTAAATGGAGTTAAATGGTTTTAAGGATGTTTTAAAATGTGTTAAGGATCGAAACCATAGATTTCAACATTCATTGTTGAAATAGACGTTTTCGAGAAGTAAGAAAATGATGGACTATAACACTATTGTTATAGTAAATGGTTTTCGAAAGGAAATGTTTTTTTATAGTATTGGGATTTATATATCTATGTTATTTTCGAATCAATATACTGTTGATTTTGGGTTGTCGTAACGATGTTTTACGCAACATTCGTTTTGACCCAAATAAATGTGTTTAAAGAGATTGTTTTCCTTAAAGAATTAAATATATACTTAATCATGATTTAAGTATATGTAATATTTTCTAAGTGTTGAAAATAAAGAGAATTGTGAGTTACTTATTTTTACATAAGTATATGGAAATGTTTTTCAAAGTTGAAATGGTTTTGAGATTATATCTTTTTAAAGGATTCTCGTATTCAAAGTGAGTATTTGGCAAGTGATTTAAATAAATAAAAGATAAACTAAAAGGGCCTAGTGATTGTATATGGTGCTAAATATTTGTTTGTTTGCTTTGATAGTTAAATAACCGACTATCAAACTTGGCCATTTTAGTTCCTCGACTTGATGTGGGAATTATTTAGTCGTACACTTAGTACGTAGCCTTCTGTGTAGGCTTGGTTATCGTTTGGGTTGAGGATGTTGATTCGTTAGTGCGAAGTATTACTCCAATCCATCGAGCTTCCTTCTTGGCCGAAGGATAGCAAGTTGAAAGTTGGAGACGTGATAAGTCTATGAGACTTAGTTTCCGTGTGAGGTTGAGAAACACTTTTGCGTTGTTGGTGCGAAGAGCCCGGGATCAGGTTTATCCGAAAACCACTTCGGACCAACATATATGCGACGATTGTGCAGGTTGCTTATGATGATATTGATATTCCGGATTTTCATAGTGGAGGACTGCTTGTTGATCGTTTGGGGTTAAAATCCCAATATACATCCAGTAGCAGTAGTCTCTTCGTTATGAAATATCCAATGCAAGGACTATTCGCTACTAATCCTAGGGATTTCCCGACAGGATATGGTAGGAAAGTGCCTTCGGTTTGTCCTATTCCTGGACAACTTGTATGAATGTTTGCCTGACATTGCATTTCTAAAGATTACGTACATTGGTTTTTACAAACGTACATCTGTTTGGTGGCGGAGAATGCAACTTCTCTTAGCTTAACACCCTTCCTTGAGACGTACGAGCTCAAGGGTTGTATTTTTATGGAAGGCAATTAGTAGTCCACGGAAATGGCCATATGGCATTCATAGTGATGTGATTGTGATTTGTGAAAGGTAATCGTTACCTTTGGCCTCATCAAATGGAAATGACCAAAACAGGGTTAGATGCGGCAAGACTAAGTGGGTCGCTCCCAAGTAGGATATGATCATCCTCTTCTAGATATATCTTTATATGCTATGACGTCGTGTATTTGATTATTGTGGTTTGTATGCTAGAGGGCCCTCGGTAAAGGTCGGTAACGACCGGAGGATGACATATTCGGTACCATCTAGTGATAGAGGTGGGTCGGTCTTGTGTTGGTAGAGGGAAGATGTTCTGTGCCTCGATACATCCATCTAGAGGTGTACTCCTTCGGAAGGTAGTCCCTTCACCTGGTCATTTGTTTAGAAATCCAAACTCCACTACATACCTGCCATTTTGATTGTATTACCCATTTTGGGCTATATGCTGGAATTTAATCAATGCAATAATTTCGGCTATGATTAATATTATTTGTATACACTAGACATTAGTATAATATCACATGATTTGATATGAGATGTTTTAGTTATCGTAAGGTAAAAACATATATGTGTTTATGTGTGGGCGTGTCTTACGAGATAATTTGGTTTTGATAAAGGAAAAATTTGGTAATTTAATAAATTCAGTTGAGTGTGTTTCTCACGCTGGTTTACTAGACTGATCCGGGCATTCTTCCCTTTCAATGCTCAGGTCAGACCGAGTATATTTACAGGTTCATATTGGTGCTTTTGGAGCTTCAGCGGGAGAGCTGGAGATCTTCATTTTCGTATACACGTACCTATTTTGCTTGATTATCCGCTGTGCTTAGTTGTTTTATATTATCAGCAATTGTGAGGACAAGTTATTATAACTGTCCTGGCTGATAACTATTGATTGATTGTTGTAATCTGATTGATGTGTATATATATACAGTTTCTGTTTTGTAAAGATCATTGATATGATATTATATGTTTTCCGCTGCGATGTGAGATTCTGTATTGTTCTGCTGGTTCTATCTTCTCTCTTTCTTCTCTTCTCTTTTTCTCTCTTCTTTTCTTTCTCTTGACTTTCCGTCAGTCTGTGCTTTTTGGGTCGGACATGTGTGGCTCATTGTCGATTCAAAGGGTATCGGATTTGTTTGATTATGTTCAGCATGGTAGGGGGTTCTCACTTTATGAACAGTGACGAAGCTTAGACTCTTACCCCTACATGTCCCTAGTGTGAAAGGGTTGGTTGATAGTCGAGAGGCTTGCCGTAAAAGCAGATCCCAGGTACCACTTGTGGTCACCTCCATGTTGAAAAGCAGGAGTGCCCCCATGTTGAAAAGCAGAAGGGTAGCGGGATGGTTGAAAAGCCTATCGGGGCGGGTGCAGGAGTTTCCCATTCGTCACATTTGGTATCAGAGCTTAGATTTTGTATATTCCTAAGCTTTGTTGTGTACTCAGTATAGATTGGGACGGTAGAACCCTAAATTGAGTTGAGTGTATTATATATATGAGCGCGTATTTGTTAGTGAGATAAAATATTTTATATTATGTTTGCTTATCCATTGAGCTGTTTGTGAATTCTGGTCGGTATGTGGGACGCCATATTATCGATAGGGATTTCTAAACACTTAAACAAGGCAAGTCGAAATAGTATTATTTTAAAAGTGGGTAAATGAAATAATTTTACCTCGATTATATTTTATATATAAAGAAACAAATTTCTAAGACTTATTAAAGTGTATATAAATGAATTGTTTGGTTATTGAAAATGTAAATATATATATAAGTTAATAAAAGATGTTTGAATAATCCAAATAAAAGCAACAATTGTAAAAGAATAAATTATTTAAGCAAATGAATTATATAGTATGGAATTATAATTAATATAATTTACAATAGTGAAATAATCTTATATAAGTGAAGTAAAATAGTGGAATTGTATAAGTAAAGATTTATAAATGTGATTTATAAATATAAAAGGGATTTTAAAAGAATATAAAGCACTGAATTCACTACTGTTGCTGGGAAATAATAAGGGTGATGACTGCAACATCATCAGTATCATTTTCGAGTTTCTACGTGATAGATTTGCTACCAATAGTAAATTGAAAGTTAAGTTTTGTTGTGATAAACAAATTTTAATTTAAAGTCCAAGTTGAAATTGGTAAATATAAGTGAAATGAGTTTTGGACTTATAATATGAAATAATAAATTTGAGTTAGTATAATAAGATATGTGATTTGAAATTTAACTAAAGGAAAGTTAAATTAATTGAATTAGATTTGAATTGGATTAGATAAGTTATTGAAATGGAAATTAAACTTAAGTGGTAAGTGATTACATAATATGAATTTGAAAGTTTAAATAATAAATAAGCTGTATAACTTATAAAATGAGAAAATTTATGTAAAACCAATTGTTAAAATGGTTAAACAATTTAGTTAAGCAAAACAAAATCTAAATTTGGATAGTGATATGAAATTTGACTTAAGTAAAAGTTAAATAAAATGACTTTAGAAATGAAATCTAAGTTAAGTTAAATAAAATAGAATTTGAATTAAATTAGTAGTAAACTTAAGTTGTATAGTGAAGATAAAATGCAAGTGAGAATGAAATGAAATATAACTTAAGTAATGTTGAATCAAGTTGATTTTGGTATCGAAGAAAATTAATAAAGTGAGTTAAATGAATACGAATTTGAGTTATATATTGAGATTCAACTTTAGTTGTATAATGAATTAGCAATTGAAATAATGAATTGAATTGAACTAATGAAATAAATTAGTAAATGAAATATGCATTAAATGTTAACCAATCAAATGTAAATGAATTGATATAGAATAATGGATGTAAGTGTTAATTCGTCAAAAGCTAATGAAATTGAATGGAAGTCAATTGAATATCAACCAATTTGAAAGTAAATGTGTTAAACCAAATTGAATGCGAAGTAAATAAATTTGGTTATGTTGGATATGCATTGATTGTTAGATGGGTACTAGTTGATTGAATAGAAATTCATATGAAATTGAATTAATGAAATTGAAAGCTAAGTAATTGAATCCAAATTGAAAGTAAGCAAACTTGAATATAAATTAGTGAATGTCAACTAATTGAATTTGAATAAATGAATGTTAGTGAAGTCCAATGTTAATGAATCAAATGTGATTTAAATTGAAAATAAATTCAAGGAATATTAATGAGAAGTGAATGTATATTGATTTGGTTATGGATTGATTGGATAGATATTGGTTTATTGGATGATAGTTGTTTGATGGTTAGATTTGTTGCTTTGATTGCATTTGCTATATTGGCATATATAGTTGTTGTATTGGTATATGTTGTATATTGATATTATTTTCATATATACATGTTTCTCATTTGTCTGTTGAGTATTTAGTAGGTGCGGATGACGTTTGCTTCGCATTTGGAGCTCGCTTTCGCGCTATATTAGCCGTATATGCTCGCTAATAATATATAAGGTACATATCTCAGATTACATATCGTACTTTTATATTTTTTCCCTACGGGATGGCTCATCCTCAAAGATGAGATGTATGTTTGTGATATATATATGTTGTGATCCTACTATGATCGAACCGCGCAAAGGAGACATTGGCGAAATTTTTTGAAAATTAAAGGCGTTAGAAAATTTTTGAGAAAATTGGGAAAAAAATTGATAACTAAAATTGTGGTTTTGAGTTATAAAAGTTAAACGATATTAGTTGGTTTTGAATTAGATAACTAAGTATGGATTTGAAAACTAGAAAGTTTTTGTAAGAAGTTTAACGAATGGATTTTGGAAAAAGTTAAAATGTTTAAATAGATTTGATATCTAATTGGAACGAATTTGTTTTGAAAAGTTAATGGATTTTGTGACTTTTTCTTACTTGGTAATTTCGAGGATGAAATTCTTTTAAGTAGGGGAGAATGTAATGACCCAGAATTTATGTCATTTGAAATTCGTATATTTAATTGATTTTAAATATTCACAAGTAAACTTTATAAGCTGAATAACTTATATTTGAAATATCAGGATTTAATTGGATAATTAAATGGTTATTTTAATTATTTGAAATTGTGTAAATAATTGAAAATTGAAATTATTGTGAATAAAAATGATTTGTAAAGTTGTAATAAATCATATTTGAATTAGAATGATGTTAGAGAACTTTTAAAATTGATTTAAAAGTTAAATTACAGAAATTGAATATTTTAATATTTAATTGACGAGTGAAAATGGCCATTTTTCTAACAGTCTCAGATTTCAATGAAACTAGTTTCATCGGATCCGTAATGTTATATTCTTTTAGGATTTCAAATTTCGTGTCAATCGGATTTACGGTTTTTCCGGAGCAAGCTAAAACTCGTAGAAATTCGTTTAGGTGAATTTTAAATTTAAATAGTCGATTCGAAAACCTATCTTCCAAATACGATCGAATTGGCTCTCGATATATATTCCATTGTGTTCGGAATAGGGGTAAAACATTATAAACGCCAGGTGGCACGCTTTGTTTCGAGTTCGAAAATTTTCGGGATGAATAGTGTCGTGTAAATTTTCTTTAAAAGGCCTCATTTTCTTTTATTTTTCACAAAACCCTAATGGGTTAGGGAAAGCGCCACTAAACAATCAATGGCTGAAATTATTCAATTCTTCTCTCCTCGATATCTCTTAATCCATCAATCTATACGAAAACGTTTCAACTAAGAAATTGTAGAGCTACACGAGATCTTTCCATCCAACGGTGGTGATCTGAAACAGAGCGATGTAGAGGGGGGAAATGGGCCGCATTCTTCCTTAGTTTATGCATGATTTTACATGCCTAGGGGGGCGAGCTCATTATGGCTTTGGGCGTTGGTGAGGGGGAGTGAGGCGCGCGTAACGGTGGAGCATGATTGTTGTATCGATGATCAAAGAGGGAGTATAATTCGTTGAAATAATGGCGGCCATGGGTTGTATTCGTGCGTATATAACTTGATGGAGGAGAAAGGAAAAGAATGGCCGTGATCTTCAATCCAAGAACGTGCGGCTGTGATCTATTCTAGGTTTAAAATTAAAAGAAATTGAAATTATATTATATACAATAACTCGTATAAACCTCTAAAATGCATAACTTTTTCATACGAGGTCTGTTTTTGACGAAACGAATTGCGTTGGATCCGTATTGACAAGCACTACATTTTAGAGCTAGTTTGCAGTTGATTGGAGCTAGTGTGAATTTTGGGTAAAATTAAACGGTCATTTAATTTTATTCGGAATAAAACACTACAAATGCTATTGGAAGCAATGTGATACAACTCACTCTTTCTGACTCAATGATATTTTTATATAAGTGTGAATAAATATTATTTATGATGATTGATGATTGTTTGGATGATATATGATATATTGTATATGTATTGATTGCTATTTGGATATATTCATGCCTATTGGAGCAGATGAGATCCTATACGTTCCCATGTATGAGCGGATGACCCTTTTTACGCGCGTCTGCCTCGAAGCGGACATTGTACACATATTCTCATATGTATATTTGTTGTAGGTGACAGGTTGGAGGGATCCAACTGGATTCCTCACCAGTATTGATTTATTTACATATTGTGATATATGTTGTTATCATGTGATATATGATGTTTGAATGCCGTGATTGATGTATTTAGTGCTATTGCAGCATTAGGCCTATTTTGGAAATTTAAAAATGTTAAAGTGATGTTTTCAAATTAAAAAGGATTTTCAAGTGATTTTGAAAATAGATGTTTTTATTGATTTTTGAATTTGGTAAAGGAATTATATTCACGATTTTGGACAGTGAATTATCCTTTAGATTAAATGTGTAGAAGTACGGGAATTTGTTAAGGAACTATATTCACGATTTTGGACAGTGAATAATATATTGAATAAAATGGATATTTTTGGAAAGTGATATTTTAAATGGAGTTAAATGGTTTTAAGGATGTTTTAAAATGTGTTAAGGATCGAAACCATAGATTTCAACATTCATTGTTGAAATAGACGTTTTCGAGAAGGAAATGATGGACTATAACACTGTTGTTATAGTAAATGATTTTCGAAAGGAAATGTTTTTGTATAGTTTTGGGATTTATATATCTATCTTATTTTTGAATCCCTATACTGTTGATTTTGGGTTATCGTAACGATGTTTTACGCAACATTCGTTTTGACCCAAATAAATGTGTTTAAAGAGAATGTTTTCCTTAAAGAATAAAATATATACTTAATCCTAATTTAAGTATATGTAATATTTTCTAAGTGTTGAAAATAAAGAGAATTGTGAATTACTTATTTTTACATAAGTATATGGAAATGTTTTCCAAATTTGAAATGGTTTTGAGATTATATCATTTTAAAGGATTCTCGTATTCAAAGTGAATATTTGGCAAGTGATTTAAATAAATAAAAGTTAAATTAAAAGGGCCTAGTGATTGTATATGGTGCTAAATATTTGTTTGTTTACTTTGATAGTTAAATAACCGACTATCAAATTTGGCCATTTTAGTTCCTCGACTTGATGTGGGAATTATTTAGTCATACACTTAGTACGTAGCCTTCCGTGTAGGCTTGGTTATCGTTTGCATTGAGGATGTTGATTCGTTAGTGCGGAGTATTACTCCAATCTATCGAGCTTCCTACTTGGCCGAAGGATAGCAAGTTGAAAGTTGGAGACATGGTAAGTCTATGAGACTTAGTTTCCGTGTGAGGTTGAGAAACGCTTTTGCGTTGTTGGTGTGAAGAGACCGGGATCAGGTTTATCCGAAAACCACTTCAGACCAACGTATATGCGACGATTGTGCAGGTTGCTTATGATGATATTGATATTCCGGATTTTCATAGTGGAGGACTGCTTGTTGATCGTTTGGGGTTAAAATCCCAATATACATCCAGTAGCAGTAGTCTCTTCGTTATGAAATATCCAATGCAAGGACTATTCGCTACTAATCCTAGGGATTTAACGACAGGATGTGGTAGAAAAGTGCCTTCGGTTTTTCCTGTTCTTGGACAACTTGTATGAATGTTTGTCTGACATTGCATTTCTAAAGATTACATACGTACATCTGTTTGGTAGCGGAGAAGGCATCTTCTATTAGCTTAACACCCTTCCTTGAGACGTACGAGCTCAAGGTTGTATTTTTATGGAAGGCAATTAGTAGTCCATGGAACTGGGCGTGTGGCATTCATAGTGATGTGATTGTCATTTGTGAAAGGTAATCGTTACCTTAGGCCTCATCAAGCTAAAATGACCAAAACAGGGTTAGATGCGGTAGGGCTAAATGGGTCGCTCCCAAGTTGGATATGATCATCCTCTTCTTGATATATCTTTATATGCTATGGCATCGTGTATCTGATTAGTGTGGTTTGTATGCTAGAGGGACCTCGGTAAAGGTCGGTAACGACCGGAGGATGACATATTCGGTACCATCTAGTGATAGAGGTGGGTCGGTCTTGTGTTGGTAGAGGGCAGATGTTCTGTGCCTCGGGATATCCATCTAGAGGTGTACCCCTTTGGAAGGTAGTCCCTTTACCTGGTCATTTGTATGGAAAAAAACAAACAAAAAAAACAGTTCATCATCTTTGTACAACAGTGAGTTCTAGCTTGGTTATAGCCTGGAGGAAGAAGACTTAGGGCAGACGGCAGTTCATCATCTTTGTACAACAGTGAGTAAACCATTCCAGTTTTGTTATTGTTACATATTTGTGTAACTGAATACCTGAAATTTTGAATAAATTCTTTGTTTATGTCAATTATTCATGTGTTGGATGTATTCATGCCTTGTATATGTATGTCTGGGCATAGGAGTTCACTCTGTAACTCTAGAAAAACACTGTTCTTCATCCTCTTAAACTCCTATGTTCTTTGTTTGGTCTAAAAACAGTATGTCATTCAACTTGAAAATCCGTAACTCAAAATATATTGAGTTTTTAAATATGTTTCCAAAACAAAAACTATTATTTTTAGTGTAGAGTATTTCAAAAATTTTTTTTATTAAATATCATCAAGCATGGAGGTGGAGAAGTCCATTTTACAATAGATGACTCAAATAGAGTCGAGTTTTGAATCTCAAGTTTTGATCAATGGATTACATGGTTGAATTCGTTATTGAGAAACATGATTTTAGGAGTTGGTTGGTGATTTATAGTTAAGTGTGGTGGGAGATATATGGAGTTGATCGGAACTGGGGCAAAGGTCGAATTCAAGCGTTCTAGTCGATATCGTGGCTAGTCGTTGGTCGTGGGGAAGGGTTAGGGGATGCGACACGTAGGAAAAATGGGAAGGAATTTTTCTGGTGGGCATGGCATCAAGTCGGGGTCGAGTTAGGGTTTTAGGTAGGATTTTGTGTGGGTTCGTTTTCGAGGCAATGGCGACGTTGAGGAGAGGATAGGGATATGCGGTCCAGAGGGAAAAGGGAGCGGTGGAGATGGCGAGCCTCTGGGCGAATTCTAGTGGTGGATGGAGGTCGGCGGTGCCTAGGCGAGGCGTTTTGGTGGTGGTTGATGTTTCAAGATTTCCAGTTGAGGTTCGAAAATTTGAACGTGGGCTTGAGCCACGGTTTTAGGTAGGTAGCATGGTGGCAGGGTCATAGATAACGTGGTAGGTTGATCGACGGCGAGGTTGGGTGGTCGGTGATCGTGTGCACGTGCACATGATCATGCACAGCTGGGTGAATTTGAATGAATGGAAGAAAGGAGAGGAAAGGAAAAGGAAAAGGGAGAGGAAAGGAAAAGGAAAAAAAAGAGAGGAAAAGGAAAAAGGAAAAGGAAAAGAAAAGAAAGAAAGGAAAAGGAAAAGAAAAAAAGAAAAAGGAAAAGGAAAGAAAGAAAAGAAAAGGAAAAAGGAAAGAAAAAAAAGAAAGGAAAATAAAATTTATTAATTAATTTCCCTAATAACCTATAAACATTATCTTCTTTTATTCAAATCCAACCAACATGATAAGTTTCGGTAATTGAAATCCTATCGCCAAATATCTTAGTCTAAAATTAACGTTATTAATTTCCTGTAACGACCCGTAAATTTTCAATAATTAAAGTTGTCAATTTAATAAGATTTTGGTAAATAAATTTGGAAGAAATAAAAACTTTGTAATTTAATGATGAAATGAATGCCAAAATGAAATGTAACAATGTATTTAAAAACTAATTATTAACAATTGAAATGAAATTACAATTTATTGAAGTAATGTAAATTTTTATACTTGGCTATAAATTTATGTATGATAACAAATGCAAACATTAAAATTTATAAATGATTTAGTATGAAATAAATGACCACTGGATAAAGATTAGATATATAAGATTGGTAACATATGTTTGTGAACAATGAATTCAAAAAGGGTGATTAAAAGTTATAGTAACGGTTGTAAGTTACTATTTAATTGGTCAATTAATTAAATTGTAAATGTTAGATTTGGGGTATAAAACTGAATATAAGTGAATAAATGTAAGTGGTATGAATAAATGAATTTGTATATAGTTTATGGTAATTGGATGAATTAAACATTTTGTAAGCAATTATGATAATTAGTGGACATAATAAACTTGAATGTAATATAAAGATAATGATAACATTTATTGCAAGTTACATTCTATTTAGGCTATAAAATGAATTGGAAATTTATTACATTTAAATGTAAGTAAATGTTCATTAACTCGGGATAGGACAGTAAATTGTAAAATGTGAATGTAATGAAATAAATGGACATGCGGATTTTATTCATAAGGTGATATAAAAGAATGAAACCTATCTGAATGAATTAATGGAGTATTCAATCATAATAAATGTATACATTTAACAAATTCAATATAATTGAGAGCAACTGTTAATCCAAAGGAAACATGAATATTTGTATATATATTAATGTAATGAAATTTGTAGAGTGGTATAGACTTAATAAATGGATTAGAATTGAATCAAATCAATTTATTTGAAATTTATTTATAACTTATGGAAATTCAATTTCATAACAAATAGATTTATGGTAAGAGAATGAAATTAATTACTATGTAAACTGAAATTTGAATGAATTGGGAAGTTATTAATGTATTAGTATCTAAACAAATGTTAATATGGATTTATTGGGAATTTAAACTTATACTTTTAAAATTAGATAATAATACAGTGTTTACATGTAATGACTTTCAATATTTTATTTTCTATCTCCCTATGTTTGTTTCTCTAATTTTTATTTTCTATTTTTTTTGTATAAATTTTGAATATATTCATTTGTTCTTTGATTGATTTTTCTTTGAATAATAGCTTAGGAATTTCAAGAGATATAGGTTACCTGTTTTGTATATTTATTGCATTTTCATTGCATGCAAACAAAGGAAAATTACACAAGATTCTTCCTCCTTAATTTGTGCCTTTTTAATTTCTTGCCTTTTATTTACCTACCCTCTTTATTTCAAACCTTAGCCAATTACTTCCCACATCTCTAGCCGTGCATAACTCCTTCTATTAGCCATGAGAAACATCTCATTTCCTATCTCTTCATTCTTATTCATGGCCAAGAAAAGGAAATTTAATTTAATCCATTAAGCCATTTGATTAAATAGGAAATAAATCCCCTCATTTACTAGCCTCTTTATTTCTTGCCATTCTTTTGGCCATTCATCTTCATAACCCTAGCCGCCATATCATATTTGCAATTCACGCTTTCCTACATCTCATTCTCACGTTCATTTCTATTTTGAGAAAAAATGTAAGTTTTTTTCCATGGCTTCTTCCTTTCTTATTCTCTTTTTATTTTGTTTTTTTTCTTTCTTTTGTTTTCTATTTTGTTCAAGTAATGGCTTCCTTCTTCCTTCTCTTTTTTTTCATTTTGTTTTCTTTGTCTTCCTCCAAGCTAGGCTCAGCCTCCATCTTCTCCTAGCACACCTCTAACCATCATGACCAAGCAACACAAGATGATGGTTGAACCCATATGTGGTGTAGCTAAGCCATTGATTGATTAAGGCAAGTTATGCCACTTTGATTCATTTATTTTTCCATTGTTTTAGCATCTATTCTTTTGTATTGTATTCATATTTATATCTTGCTTTGTTTATTTTGTGAATACAAGATTTACATCTTGGCTCTCTCTCCATCCAAATCTAGTCGTGCTTTCGTGCTTTCCGGATTTTTGTTTGTGTGTTTGCTTTGCAAACTTCAGCGTAAAAAGGTGAGTAATCACCCTGACATTCATACTTATATAACTGTGAATTGATAACAAGTGAAAGTGTAGAAATAATTATATTATGTTATACATGCCTGCGATATATTTATATGATATTAAATACTGTTTATATGCCTGTTATATCATCTGTTATAATATTATTTGTATACTGTTATTTATTTTCTTCTTATCATCACTGCAAGTTCTCTATCACTATGGGTTGAAATGGTACATACCCGAATGGACTTTAGAATAGAAAAAATTGTTATGGGCTGAAATGATAGGCCTGAGCGATTTTTATTTATTTTATTTAACTTGGGATTGCGGATTTGAAATGATAGAACCCGGATTTTTCTTTGTAAATTACGGATTGAAATGATATATTATCCGTATCACTTGACCTAGGTTAGAAAATATTATACAGACTCGTGGTTATTTTATATATATTTTTTTCTGGAAGTTTTAAATATTTTGAAAATGTAAATTTTAATATTTTAATTTAAATTTAGTTTTTAAAATAATTTAATAAAGTGAAAAATGATTTTTATATGTATTAAAAATGTTAGATAAATGAATGGAAATTTGTGATTGGAAATATAAACTAACTTGGAAATATGTGATATTGATTAAGATAATAAATGCTCTTTATTGTGAAAATAAAATGTATGTTAAAAATGAACATTTGACATGAAATTTTAATTAATGGAATTTAAAGAGTCTTATTTATGATAAATAACTTAATAATTAAGGTTTATTTAATTTGGAATCTTAAATATAACCTAGTAATGGTAATAAAGGTTGTTTCCTGGGATGGACATATTTTGTATAATAACTAATGTATTTTTGAATAAATAAAATGAAATACATTTTTATGGGCATCTTGTAATAAGTTTTGGAATCATAGTGGAATTGATGTCTAAAGAAATATGTAAAGTTTTAATTTATGAAGGAACGTGTAAAGTTCTAATTAATGAAAGAAATATGTAAAATTTTAATTATGAAAGAAACGTGTAAAGTTCTAATTAATGAAAGAAATATGTAAAGTTTTAATTATGAAAGAAACATGTAAAGTTCTAATTAATGAAAGAAATATGTAAAGTTTTAATTTATGAAGGAACGTGTAAAGTTCTAATTAATGAAAGAAATATGTAAAGTTTTAATTATGAAAGAAACGTGTAAAGTTCTAATTAATGAAAGAAATATGTAAAGTTTTAATTATGAAAGAAACGTGTAAAGTTCTAATTAATGAAAGAAATATGTAAAGTTTTAATTATGAAAGGAACGTGTAAAGTTCTAATTAATGAAAGAAATATGTAAAGTTTTAATTATGAAAGGAACGTGTAAAGTTCTAATTAATGAAAGAAATATGTAAAGTTTTAAATTATGAAAGGAACGTGTAAAGTTCTAATTAATGAAAAAATATGTAAAGTTTTAATTTATGAAAGAAACGTGTAAAGTTCTAATTAATGAAAGAAATATGTAAAGTTTTAATTTATGAAAGAGACGTGTAAAGTTCTAATTAATGAAAGAAATATGTAAAGTTTTACTTACTGAAAGAAATATGTAAAGTCTTAATTAATGAAAGAAACATGTAAGTCTTAATTAGTGTAATATTGATTAAAATAATAAATGCCCTTTTTGTAATAAAACGTAAATTAAAACGTACATTTGATAATGTAAGTTTAATTAGTGTAATATTGAATAAATGATAAATGCTCTTTACTGTAATAGAAATGTAAGTTAAAAAGTACATTTAATATGTAAGTTTTAATTAATGTAAATGACATATTTTAATGACTAAAATAATAAAGTTTCTTTATTGTAATGATAATGTAAGTTAATAAGGTACTTTTAACTTAACATAAGAATTTCAGCATTAAATTGGATATTACAGTAACAAAGTTTATTTAACTATAAGGCTATGATAAAATGACCATGTTAAAAATTTGTAAGTATATAAATACTTTGATTATATAAAATGTTAAATTGGAAAGTATTACATTCCAAAAATGCTATGATTCCTTAAGGTTACATTACCAAAATGCTATGATATCTTAAAGGGAGATTTCAAGTTAAATAAACTAAAGGAAATATTCAGTGATTTTGAAATTTTGGGTTTTATTGAAATGATATATTATTGAATTGGTTTTGAAATGGAAAGATATATTTTTTGAATTGGTTTTGAATGAATATGTTTTGGGTTTGAAAGTATGTATTATTTTGAAATAAATGATATGATTTTGAAATGGTTTAAAGGATGTATTTTGATTTGAAACATAAACTATTTTTAAATGACCACGGTGTTATAATAACGATTGGTTGTTAAAGAGACCGGGATCGGATATGGACATACTCTCTGTCGATACCGAAAACCACTTTAACAACTGTATACGCGGTGGAGTTTCCAGAATGAAGTAGGATGGTGGCGACGATCCTAAGGTATATACGTGGACCCAACTCCCGTGAGTTGGCATAAGGTGGCTAAAACAGGAGCGATCGACGGGCCAAGGAGGTAGCACCTCTGATTGGACACACTTCTTCGATACCATTCTATTACTTGTGATTGATTTGGTGGCCACCCTTGATTTGGGAGTGTTGTTCGAGGTGGGCGGTAGTGGCTGCTATGCATCACCACCAGTCCGGATGCGTAATTGGTATATCTACCTTGGCATTGCCTTGTGTGTCGTGTCACCTACCATATCGAACCCACTACGATTTTGGTTTAAAGATCCGACCGCGTTAAGGTTCACCATCCCCTTAACGCTATTTTCTATATAATTATACTTTACTGATTAGACACTACTATGTATAGCGTATATTACTATATAGTAAATAGTTTAACGGATCCTTAGAGGATGGGAGGTCCCAAGCATCCTTTAAGTTACTTGTACTTTTACTACAGTTCACTTGAGTTGGTTTACATTGTATAAGTATGTATGTCTTGACTCGAGTGTTGTATTTTTATTTACGCTCGGGCCAGCCTGAGTTATTCACAGATTTGGATTCCACTTTCTGGAGATTGGAATCACTAGAGATTATCTGCTTATCTAGTCTTACCTATCCCAGTTCTGTTGTTCTATCGAGCTTGTACTTGGTTGTCATCCTGAGACTTCTGTTGTACTTTATTTTCTCCTGTTGTATCTTATGTAACTCTGATATATTTATATAGTAGCTTCATGAACTACTATCTCTTTTACTTCCGCTGCATTATTATTACTCTGTGTCTGTGATCTGTGATTTTATTTACTGTATATTCTGAGATTTGCCAAATTTTATTTACAACGCGGTATTTTGAGCAATCCAAGTCCGACATGTGCGGACGCGAATGGTTGAAAATACCGGGGCGTTACAGTTGGTATCAGAGCTATGGTTTTAGGCAAAACTCAATATATAGAGTAAATTTAATTTCAGAATCACTTTCGTTCGAGCTTGAATTCCTTCTTCTTCAATTCGGTTTCCTTTGAATTTTGGAACGTTCTCTGCGGTTCCAAAATCCATTCATGTCCCTCACTATTCATCTTCTTGATTCTGGAGTATCCCATAACTCCGCTTCGAATGATCTTTATAGCGAATTGGCGGTCCCGCCAATCTCAAAATTTGAATTGTAAAAGGGTAAAACTCCTTTACAATCAGCATCTATTCACTAGAGATTTATATCTATCCTTGGTTTAGATGCTAATATCTTTTGTTATTCCAAACTCTAACTCTTGAGATCGAATGTAGATTTACCCCAGAAAATCCACATTGATCTTATTCTTTAAGTCACGGTTAACCCGGTTAAGGTTGCTCGTGATACATATAAGCTTATCCATCTTCCTATTCTGTTATTTAATCATGTCATCCTTATTTCCAACTTACTTCCAAATCAGAATTTCCTTTGATTTGAGTTAATCATATTTGAATCTTTATCTTTCTTTAAAAATCTATTCATGTATAGGGTATTTGTAAACTAATATTTAAAATTAAAATGTTTTATATATTGTGTTGTTGATGTTGATTTGGGTTTCCGATCCGTTCGTCTGATCAACGCTATCGATGGGATCTCCAAAACACTTGAACAAAGCAAACTGACACAATATGGTTTTAAATTTAGTAGATGGATAAATTTTGTATAATTATAATATGTATAAGGTTAATTTTCTAAATTTTTGATAATTAATGGAATTGGGTGTTAAGAAATAATATGTAACTTTGCATGTATTTTATAATCATTGGCTTTAGTTTCATATATAAATAATTAAACATGATTATAAATTAATTTGGAAATTTAAATGGATTTAAATTAAGAATGTGAGAATTTAATTTCCGATGATTTCGAACTTTGTTTTGAAAGTTTTAAAAGGATATATTATTTAAAGGTAATTCTAGTAGAAATTGTTTCAAAGGATTTTAATTTGTAAATCAGTGTTCTTTTCTTTGTCGCTGGAAAATAATTTCGGTCATGACTGCAGCATCATCGACGTTCATTTTCGAGTTTCGAAGCGAAGAGACCATCTTGTATCCTTGCTATAGTTTTGTTTTGGAAAATTAAATTGATTTGGCTTTCTAATTATGACTTGATTTATAATATATGTTATTTAAGAGTTGATTTGATATATATTATGTATATTTAATTATCTCTAAAATAGTTTGAAGTCAATCAGAAGTCTAATTCTTAAATTTTATCTTAAAGGATAACTTCAATTATAAAAGGAAATCAAAATTTTGAATAAATATTGAAGCTTGGATAATTGAGTTAAGAAATTTTTATTTGTGTAATATTCTCTTGCATGCCAATATAACTTACCTAAATTATTAAAAGTTAAATATGTAATTGGAGAACACACAATATAAAGGAGATTTTATAAATAAAATTTGAGTGGTCATAATAAATGTTATACACTTAAATTTTAGTTATAAAGGATCAATAGTGGTGAATAGAATAAAAGGTTAATTGAATAATTTATAAGTTAAAATGGTATTAAAGGAATTATAAACAAATTTGTGTAGTTATAAAAGTGTAAATAAACTTAATATATATAGGATTTGATATATTAAGTGGAATAAATTTAAGAATAAATTGGAATAAAGAAGAATGAAATTTAATGAATAAAGATGAATATAATAAATGATTGTTCAAATTCATGACTTTGTAAATTGTTGATTTGATGATGAGATAATGAGATTTATAAATAATTAAGATTTATTTAACTTAAGGAAGAAAATCAAATGGATGACATTAATTATTAATGTAAGATGGAAGTTTCATGGTTTAGATTTATTATCTTCTTTGCTTTCTAACCTCTTTTCTTTCAGGTTATTTCTATTCTCCTACCTTCTTCCTTTTCGGGGACGAAAAGTTTTGAGTGGGGGAGAGTGTAACGACCCGTAAATTTTCAATAATTAAAGTTGTCAATTTAATAAGATTTTGGTAAATAAATTTGGAAGAAATAAAAACTTTGTAATTTAATGATGAAATGAATGCCAAAATGAAATGTAACAATGTATTTAAAAACTAATTAGTAACAATTGAAATGAAATTACAATTTATTGAAGTAATGTAAATTGTTATACTTGGCTATAAATTTATGTACGATAACAAATGCAAACATTAAAATTTATAAATGATTTAGTATGAAATAAATGACCACTGGATAAAGATTAGATATATAAGAATGGTAACATATGTTTGCGAACAATGAATTCAAAAAGGGTGATTAAAAGTTATAGTAACGGTTGTAAGTTACTATTTAATTGGTCTATTAATTAAATTGTAAATGTTAGATTTGGGGTATAAAACTGAATATAAGTGAATAAATGTAAGTGGTATGAATAAATGAATTTGTATATAGTTTATGGTAATTGGATGAATTAAACATTTTGTAAGCAATTATAATAATTAGTGGACATAATAAAACCCAAAATTTCAAAACCAATTCAATAATATATCATTTCAATAAAACCCAAAATTTCAAAATCACTGAATATTTCCTTTAATTTATTTAACTTGAAATCTCCCTTTAAGTTATCATAGCATTTTGGTAATGTAACCTTAAGGAATCATAGCATTTTTGGAATGTAATACTTTCCAATTTAACATTTTATATAATCAAAGTATTTATATACTTACAAATTTTTAACATGGTCATTTTATCATAGCCTTATAGTTAAATAAACTTTGTTACTGTAATATCCAATTTAATGCTGAAATTCTTATGTTAAGTTAAAAGTACCTTATTAACTTACATTATCATTACAATAAAGAAACTTTATTATTTTAGTCATTAAAATATGTCATTTACATTAATTAAAACATACATATTAAATGTACTTTTTAACTTACATTTCTATTACAGTAAAGAGCATTTATCATTTAATCAATATTACACTAATTAAACTTACATTATCAAATGTACGTTTTAATTTACGTTTTATTACAAAAAGTGTATTTATTATTTTAATCAATATTACACTAATTAAGACTTACATGTTTCTTTCATTAATTAAGACTTTACATGTTTCTTTCAGTAAGTAAAACTTTACATATTTCTTTCATTAATTAGAACTTTACACGTCTCTTTCATAAATTAAAACTTTACATATTTCTTTCATTAATTAGAACTTTACACGTTTCTTTCATAAATTAAAACTTTACATATTTCTTTCATTAATTAGAACTTTACACGTTTCTTTCATAAATTAAAACTTTACATATTTCTTTCATTAATTAGAACTTTACACGTTCCTTTCATAATTAAAACTTTACATATTTCTTTCATTAATTAGAACTTTACATGTTCCTTTCATAATTAAAACTTTACATATTTCTTTCATTAATTAGAACTTTACACGTTTCTTTCATAATTAAAACTTTACATATTTCTTTCATTAATTAGAACTTTACACGTTTCTTTCATAATTAAAACTTTACATATTTCTTTCATTAATTAGAACTTTACACGTTCCTTCATAAATTAAAACTTTACATATTTCTTTCATTAATTAGAACTTTACACGTTCCTTCATAAATTAAAACTTCACATATTTCTTTCATTAATTAGAACTTTACATGTTTCTTTCATAATTAAAACTTTACATATTTCTTTCATTAATTAGAACTTTACACGTTTCTTTCATAATTAAAATTTTACATATTTCTTTCATTAATTAGAACTTTATACGTTCCTTCATAAATTAAAACTTTACATATTTCTTTAGACATCAATTCCACTATGATTCCAAAACTTATTACAAGATGCCCCATAAAAATGTATTTCATTTTATTTATTCAAACATTAGTTATTATACAAAATATGTCCATCCTAGGAAACAACCTTTATTACCATTACTAGGTTATATTTAAGATTCCAAATTAAATCAAACTTAATTATTAAGTTATTTATCATAAATAAGACTCTTTAAATTCCATTAATTAAAATTTCATGTCAAATGTTCATTTTTAACATACATTTTATTTTCACAATAAAGAGCATTTGTTGTCTTAATCAATATCACATATTTCCAAATTAGTTTATATTTCCAATCACAAATTTCCATTCATTTATCTAACATTTTTAATACATATAAAAATCATTTTTCACTTTATTAAATTATTTTAAAAACTAAATTTAAATTAAAATATTAAAATTTACATTTTCAAAATACTTAAAACTTCCAGAAAAAAAATATAAAAAATAACTACGGGTCTGTATAATATTTTCTAACCTAGGTCAAGTGATACGGATAATATATCATTTCAATCCGTAATTTACAAAGAAAAATCCGGGTTCTATCATTTCAAACCCGCAATCCCAAGTTAAATAAAATAAATAAAAATCGCTCAGGCCTATCATTTTAGCCCATAACGATTTTTTCTATTCTAAAGTCCGTCGGGTATGTATCATTTCAACCCATAGTGATAGGGAACTTGCAGTGATGATAAGCAGGAAATAAATAACAGTATATAAATAATATTATAACAGATGATATAATAGGCATATAAACAGTATTTAATATCATATAAATATATCGCAGGCATGTATAACATAATATAATTATTTCTACACTTTCACTTGCTATCAATTCACAGTTATATAAGTATGAATGTCAGGGTGAATACTCACCTTTTTACGCTGAAGTTTGCAAAGCAAACACACAAACAAAAATCCGGAAAGCACGACTAGATTTGGATGGAGAGAGAGCCAAGATGTAAATCTTGTATTCACAAAATAAACAAAGCAAGATATAAATATGAATACAATACAAAAGAATAGAGGTTAAAACAATGGAAAAATAAATGAATCAAGTGGCATAACTTGCCTTAATCAATCAATGGCTTAGCTACACCACATATGGGTTCAACCATCATCTTGTGTTGCTTGGTCATGATGGTTAGAGGTGTGCTAGGAGAAGATGGAGGCTGAGCCTAGCTTGGAGGAAGACAAAGAAAACAAAATGAAAAAAAAGAGAAGGAAGAAGGAAGTCATTACTTGAACAAATTAGAAAACGAAAGAAAGAAAAAAAAACAAAAAAAAGAGAATAAGAAAGGAAGAAGCCATGGAAAAAACTTACATTTTTTCTCAAAATAGAAATGAATGTGAGAATGAGATGTAGGAAAGCTTTGTACGTGAATTGCAAATATGATATGGCGGCTAGGGTTATGAAGATGAATGGCCAAAAGAATGGCAAGAAATAAAGAGGCTAGTAAATGAGGGGATTTATTTCCTATTTAATCAAATGGCTTAATGGATTAAATTAAATTTCCTTTTCTTGGCCATGAATAAGAATGAAGAGATAGGAAATGAGATGTTTCTCATGGCTAATAGAAGGAGTTATGCACGGCTAGAGATGTGGGAAGTAATTGGCTAAGGTTTGAAATAAAGAGGGTAGGTAAATAAAAGGCAAGAAATTAAAAAGGCACAAATTAAGGAGGAAGAATCTTGTGTAATTTTCCTTTGTTTGCATGCAATGAAAATGTAATAAATATACAAAACAGGTAACCTATATCTCTTGAAATTCCTAAGCTATTATTCAAAGAAAAATCAATCAAAGAACAAATGAATATATTCAAAATTTATACAAAAAAAATAGAAAATAAAAATTAGAGAAACAAACATAGGGAGATAGAAAATAAAATATTGAAAGTCATTACATGTAAACACTGTATTATTATCTAATTTTAAAAGTATAAGTTTAAATTCCCAATAAATCCATATTAACATTGGTTTAGATACTAATACATTAATAACTTCCCAATTCATTCAAATTTCAGTTTACATAGTAATTAATTTCATTCTCTTACCATAAATCTATTTGTTATGAAATTGAATTTCCATAAGTTATAAATAAATTTCAAATAAATTGATTTGATTCAATTCTAATCCATTTATTAAGTCTATACCACTCTACAAATTTCATTACATTAATATATATACAAATATTCATGTTTCCTTTGGATTAACAGTTGCTCTCAATTATACTGAATTTGTTAAATGTATACATTTATTATGATTGAATACTCCATTAATTCATTCAGATAGGTTTCATTCTTTTATATTACCTTATGAATAAAATCTGCATGTCCATTTATTTCATTACATTCACATTTTACAATTTACTGTCCTATCCCAAGTTAATGAACATTTACTTACATTTAAATGTAATAAATTTCCAATTCATTTTATAGCCTAAATAGAATGTAACTTGCAATAAATGTTATCATTATCTTTATATTGCATTCAAGTTTATTATGTCCACTAATTATCATAATTGCTTACAAAATGTTTAATTCATCCAATTACCATAAACTATATACAAATTCATTTTAACTATAAATACTTTGATTATATAAAATGTTAAATTGGAAAGTATTACATTCCAAAAATGCTATGATTCCTTAAGGTTACATTACCAAAATGCTATGATAACTTAAAGAGAGATTTCAAGTTAAATAAATTAAAGGAAATATTCAGTGATTTGAAATTTTGGGTTTTATTGAAATGATATATTATTGAATTGGTTTTGAAATGGAAAGATATATTTTTTGAATTGGTTTTGAATGAATATGTTTTGGGTTTGAAAGTATGTATTCTTTTGAAATAAATGATATGATTTTGAAATGATTTAAAGGATGTATTTTGATTTGAAACATAAACTATTTTTAAATGACCACAGTGTTATAATAACGATTGGTTGTTAAAGATACCGGGATCAGATATGGACATACTCTCTGTCGATACCGAAAACCACTTTAACAACTGTGTACGCAGTGGAGTTTCCAGAATGAAGTAGGATGGTGGCGACGATCCTAAGGTATATACGTAGACCCAACTCCCGTGAGTTGGCATAAGGTGGCTAAAACAGGAGCGATGGATGGGCCAAGGAGGTAGCACCTCTGATCGGACACACTTCTTCAATACCATTCTATTACTTGTGATTGATTTGGTGGCCACCCTTGATTTGGGATTGTTGTTCGAGGTGGGCGGTAGTGGCTGCTATGCGTCACCACCAGTCCGGATGCGTAATTGGTATATCTACCCTGGCATTGCCTTGTGTGCCGTGTCACCTACCATATCGAACCCACTACGATTTTGGTTTAAAGATCCGACCGCGTTAAGGTTCACCATCCCCTTAACGCTATTTTCAATATGATTATACTTTACTGATTAGACACTACTGTGTATAGCGTATATTACTATATAGTAAATAGTTTAACGGATCCTTAGAGGATGGGAGGTCCTAAGCATCCTTTAAGTTACTTGTACTTTTACTACAGTTCACTTGAGTTGGTTTACATTGTTTAAGTATGTATGTCTTGACTCGAGTGTTTGTATTTTATTTACGCTCGGGTCAGCCTGAGTTATTCATAGATTTGGATTCCACTTTCTGGAGATTGGAATCGCTGGAGATTATCTGCTTATCTAGTCTTACCTATCCCAGTTCTGTTGTTCTATCCAACTTGTACTTGGTTGTCATCCTGAGACTTCTGTTGTACTTTATTTTCTCCTGTTGTATCTTATGTAACTCTGATATATTTATATAGTAGCTTCATGAACTACTATCTCTTTTACTTCCGCTGCATTATTATTACTCTGTGTCTGTGATCTGTGATTTTATTTACTATATATTCTGAGATTTGCCAAATTTTATTTACAACGCGGTATTTTGAGCAATTCAAGTCCGACATGTGCGGATGCGAATGGTTGAAAATACCGGGGCATTACATTTCCTATAATACAAAGTTTAATTATTTTATAATTGTAAAGTGAGTTATTAATTAAAGCTTATTTGATTAAATCCTATGTTGATTAGTAATAATTAGATTCTTAACTGTTTAAAATCTTATGTTGATTAATAAAATCAGTTATCAATTGGATTAGTTAATTTTAATTAATCGATAATAAATTGTTTATAATTTCTTAAAAATTATAAGTAATTTTGGATTAAAAATATAAGTAGATCCAGCGTAATTTAAGTTGATTAAATTCTGATTTTGAATTGTTTTAATGTGAGTTGTTAGTCTTTAATTTAGTTAATGATCTATGCTTGGCTTTTATTGCCCTTGGATATTTGTTTAATTGTTCTTATCTTTGCTATTAAGTAACCAAGCGAGATTAAAAGGTTGAAATAAATGTTGATATGTTTTATATTGAAATAAACATATGGAATAAATTTCTATATGTGTATATTGACACTCTGAATGTATATTGTTTTTTTGAAACGACCGGGATCTTTAAAATTTATCATTTAGATTCGAAGAGACCGGGATCGGATATCGACATTATCCGAAACCACTTCGATTTAACAACCACTACGAACCTTTACAGTTTGATTATGGAGTCTAATATTCTGAAATTTAACAAACTCGGCCGTTTAAAAAAAAAAGTATTTATACTTAGACACTGTTATAATATCAATGGATTTCCATTAAAGTTTTTGATTATTATAAGATAAAAACTCATCGTGTTTGTACGAGTTACCTTGGTTTTTCAAAGAATTTTTATAACTTAAGTATTTCAAATTAAGTGTGTTTTACTCACGCTCGTTTCCAGCTTGACTCGTGTGTTACTTTATTATAATGCTCGGGTCAGACCGAGTATTACAGAATTTCAGGTTATGACACTTTTGGAGCTCAGGAGACGAGCTGGATGGCAGAGACGTATTGCACGTATTTGACTATATTCTGTTGTGTATTGTAGGCTATATATTCAGCATTTCTAGGGACAAGTTGGCATAACTGTCCAGATATATGTTGATGATTGTACTCTGATAACCTGTATGTATATTAACTGATACATATTCTTTTGTATAAAATCTGTTGTTGTGTATTATATTTTGTTCCGCTGGGATGTGAGATTCTGTGTTGTTATTTCTGTTTTCTTCTTATATCTCTTTTCTTCTTAAACCCTAACAATCGGGTATTTCCGACACCCGATTACTCGGCACTCTATACAGTGGACATATTAGTGTCAATTTTTCGGAGGTTGAAAACGGCCCGGTCGTTACAATATACATATTCCATCTGTATGCAATATCAAATCCGATCAGTCGCTTGATAACACAAATTTCATTTTCGAACTAGTATCGCTCACTCGACTTCCTTAGTGCGGACTCCGATCAGGTTCCTTGATTAGAAACCTCCATTCTCTTTACATAGCCATATACTATGATAGAAAATTTTAGAATCAATCAAAAATCCATATCCAGCATTCGCCGTCAAGAATCGAGTGAAAACTCCTAACATGGACCAGTGTAAATCACCTCGAAATCGTGTGCTCGAATCTGGATCTAGAACAGCTACGCGAATAAGATGATCTACGTACAACTTACATATTTATTCCATTAGTTTTCTTAACAATACTAATTTCTTCCATTTTAAATCACCTTCATTTTTACTTATATACATTTCCTTTAATAGTAAAATTATCTATGAAATATTTTCTTTTATAAAACACTATCCTTATTTTTAAACCATTCCATACTTAAGTTTATCAATCATCTTATAACTCAAGTTCATATCTTTATAATACTCTTCTACATTCTAAGAGTATATTCAAAATTTCAGATTTTTTTTACTTAACCAGGATGTTCAGCAAATTTAAAATTTGTTTTAACTTACTATCTTCTTAAAGTCTATAACTTACAAAAACTTATTTTTCTTAAAATTTCACAAAACACTTAGCCTCAAGTTCTCAATCAATTTGGAAGTTCTGGACTATCCAAAATTGTTTAAAATTCCATTTCATTTTTATAAATGAATATTACCGAACAATATCTCAAAATGAGATGTACAAACCTAACTACCCTAATGTATAGGATACACGAGTCCTATAATATTTTAACTTAAAACTTCAGAATTAAACACCCGGACTTTATTCCAAATCATTTTGAAATAATAATAAATGCTTATAACTTTAGTATATGAAATCTACTTCTGGGATTATATCAAAATTCATTTTACCCAACAACTCTACAGGAAATTACTACGGTAGCAATTCCCTTACTTAGAAGCTCGAAAATGAATGCTGATGGTGCTGCAATCATCTTTCCAACAACAAAAGTGAGTTCAGTGCTTTCTTTCCCTTTTAAATTCCATTTTAATATATTTCTATACACAACCACCTTCAAATAATGTCATTATTATTTTCTCCAATACTTTGAAAAACATTTCAAAATCACTAGGATTTATGTTCTCAAATTTGGAGTTTAAATACTTTTTATCTATAAACCCCATTTATAAATCATACCTATATAAAAAAAGATTTCGCAAGGTTTATTTTTGTTTAGATTATAATAAATAACTTTAATTAAAATCTAATTTTAATTTTTAACCTAACATTATCATGAATGCCTTATAGTCAAATCGTGACACTCAATTCATAAGGTGTTCGTATTTTAATTTAACCCAAACAATAATGCTCGTTAACTATCCGAGCATAAACAATTAACCAACAAATAATAGGCAATGCTCCTAAACTGGACAAGCATGACTAGTCAAGCAATAAATGACAATAACCGAATATTATCCTTTCCTAACAACAAACACACCATAAATAACTATGTTAATTTTTCGAAAATTATCCTTTACAAATAAAATATAATCTAGGTAAAATTATTCGATTTACCATTCTCAAAACAATACTATGTCAGTTTGCCTTGTTCGAGTATTTTAGAAACCCCTATCGATACATTTGTTCCTTCTGTATCGACAAGAATTCATAAACTGCTCAATAGATAAATCAACAAAATATAAAACATTTTTATAGCACTGACAAATATGCAGTCATATATATACATATATACACTCAAACTCATTCTAGGGTGTCACTTACCATATCCCTAATGAGTCTACCCCACCAAAGCTTAGGTGTTCGCTCAACCTAAGCTCCAATACCACTTGTAAAGACGGCCTTTTCGGCCCTCAAAAGTCGACATTAGTACAACTATGGTATTCATGTGTCGGGCAACCAAGTGCTGGAAAGAAAGATTTTTGGGGAAAAAGATAGAATAGAATCTCATTTCATGAGGAGTAATATATTATACACAACGGATCTTTACAAAAGAAAACAGTAATATACATACATCAAAATAGAGTATACTAATTTGTCATCAACCTGGATAGTTATAATATTATGTTCTCACAATTCTGATAAATACAACCAACAAATGCAGCGAAAAATAAAATATATGGGAGTACGTAACGACCTGGAATTTCAGCTCTTTAATTTGGGGATATTTAATAAATTTTAATTATTCATAGATTTTATAATTACAATAAAAATCTTTTAAATAATAACTAATGATGATGAAATAGTTTTCAAAATGTGTTTATAAAAATATATAGCTCGAAGAAAAATCGAAAATGTGACCGGAATTTGTTTTTCGAATTTTCAACATTTTGTCAGCTAAAAGTTGTCGGAAACATTGTAAAATCTAAGAGTATAAGTATTCACATAAATTTATAAGTTAGGTTATGTATTATATATGTGTGTGTGTGTGTGTGCGCGCGCGTGTGTATTTAGGATAATATTATGTTGTAATTTATAAATAAATAGAAAAGGTGAATGTCATGTCATTAGAAACATGTTGGCTTAGCAAAGGTAAGGGGGAAAATCTTGTGGGCATTAGGTACACAAAGGTGAGGTGCCATGGTTGGCAAGCGGATGTGGAGGGTAAAGGACAAGGCTATTTTAGTAATTTACTTTGTTCTTTTGCTCATAAATAGTCCTTTCACTTCTTTAATTTTTCCTCCTCTTCCTTCTATATATCCTTCTCATCTCTCAGCCAAATAGAGGATTTATTTTTTCTAATCGTAGAAAATTCCGGTGGCTACCACTTTCATGTGTACCACTTCTCAAAATTTTGAGCTTAGACATGTTCAAATCTCATTTCTTTGCAGTGTATTTTCGGACCTAGATTTTCAAGTCCGAAACTACCTCTTCTTCCTTTGACCATATATCCCTCAAAGCAGATCCAAATTAGATGATTCTTTTTATGAAATTATGGAGAAAAGAATTTCTAAGAATTTTCCCTTGGAAACTTTTCTAAATACCATGAGTAACTAATCCAAAAATCAGTTTGAAGATGACCCATTTTTGGGTTTGATTTTTGTGAATTTGATGATAATCCGAAGTCCCTCCACCTTTCAAGGCCGAGTTCCACCACCTTTGGGCCGTATGTACCATACCTTGGCCGAACCCACTTAAGGCCTTAAGGCCACCTTTCAAAGCATGTAGCATGGATCTAGATCTATTCTAGTTCTAGTGGAAGTTTGGATGGTTTTGGTGAGTAAACTTTTGTTTTAAATTAGAAGTTCTTAACTTTAATATGTTGGATAAATTTGTGTATGATATGTGTTTGAATTGTTGGATTATTGGGTGATTGGTTATATATGTATGTTGTTGTATGCGATTGGAAGTTAGACTTGAAATGAAGTCTAAATATAAGTGTTGGTTGTAAAGTTGTGAATTTTGTTTATGGATATGATGTTGAATTTGTAAATGATGGGTATGGAATTATAGGTTATGAAAGTTGAAAATTTTGCTATGTTAAATAGGACTTGAGATCCTTTGAAGGTGCTTTATTAGTTTCCTTTACCAAATGTTTTCAAAGTTATAATGTTTTTTTAGTTTTCCAAAATCTTTTACTTACATTTTAAAAGTGAGTCAAAGTTAGAGAAAAGGAGCTGGAAAGGAGGACTTAGAAATTTATTCAAAAGTAACTGCATCCGTAGCGATAGTTGCTTTGGAGGCAGTTCGAAAAAATCAACGTTTATAAAATAAAAAGTGTTTTAACTTAATTATTTTTGAAATCATTTTTCAAGACAATAATTAAGTATAAAAATTAATTAAGTATGACTTAATTATAGATTAATTAATTTATTAATTTATAATAATTAGGAGGAATTAGGAATTAAATAAGTAAATTAGTACTTAAGTGGAATCAATTAAGTTATTTTAATTAGTAAATTTAATTAAAGATTAATTATTAACTAATTATTTATTATAAAATGGGTTTAATTTAATTAATTACTAATAAAGTTTAATTTAATTTAAGATTTAGTTAAAACTTAATTATTTTTTAATTATTTTAAATAAAGGTTTAATTTATTATATAAGTTTTAATTAAAGAATATTTAATTAATTAATTGAGATTAATTAATATTTAATTCTTAATTAGAGGTTTAAATTATTATTTAATAATTAATCAAGGATCAATTAGGGTTTAGTTATTTATTTAATAGTTAATTATTGTTTAATTACTAATTAAAGGTTTAATTATTTTTAAATAAAAAGTTTAAATGTTATTTAATTATTAAATAAAGTTTTAGAAGTTTAGACCACCTTATTTTTAAAGATTGGTTTTGTTTTCAAGAAGCAACTTTCATTTAAAGGAAGATTTTAATCCAAGGGATTTATTTATTGATTATCCTAAAGTAAACCCAATTAAATATGAAACCCAATGGCATCTATTTAGTAGGATAAATCATCGTTCTGCTAATTAACTTGTATTTGACATCTGTTTGGTAGGATAAATCACTGTTCTACCATAGTTCACCAAGTAGATTGCGTTGACATCTACTAGGCACAATAAAAACTCATTCTGCCATTATATTAACTTAGACATATGTTCAGCAGAACAAATCCCCGTTTACTATTTTGGTAACTTGGGCATTTATTTATATAGTTGATTGTTATTAGATGATTCCCTTATACATATCTACTTGTTATGTAAATATCCATGTTACAACTTCAAAAGTAAACTCAGTTAAACGAGCACCATTGTGGTCGCTAAGCTTCTTTCTGATTTTTAAGGTCAATCATACTTTTAATAATGGTTTCAAGTTAAGTAATAATTTAAGTAATGGTGTTTTAAATAATCGTTTTGTTTATCAAAAGGACTTTATTAAATGGGTTTATTAAAAGAGTTTTGTTTTACATAAGGAATATTTATAAGAAATTTTTATAAATGATTATAAATAAACCCAATGGCATCTATTTAGTAGGATAAATCATCGTTCTGCTAATTAACTTGTATTTGACATCTGTTTGGTAGGATAAATCACCGTTCTACCATAGTTCACCAAGTAGATTGAGTTGACATCTACTAGGCACAATAAAAACTCATTCTGCCATTATATTAACTTAGACATATGTTCAGCAGAACAAATCCCCGTTTACTATTTTGGTAACTTGGGCATTTATTTATATAGTTGATTGTTATTAGATGATTCCCTTATACATATCTACTTGTTATGTAAATATCCATGTTACAACTTCAAAAGTAAACTCAGTTAAACGAGCACCATTGTGGTCGCTAAGCTTCTTTCTGATTTTTAAGGTCAATCATACTTTTAATAATGGTTTCAAGTTAAGTAATAATTTAAGTAATGGTGTTTTAAATAATCGTTTTGTTTATCAAAAGGACTTTATTAAATGGGTTTATTAAAAGAGTTTTGTTTTATAAAAAGTTTAAATGTTATTTAATTATTAAATAAAGTTTTAGAAGTTTAGACCACCTTATTTTTAAAGATTGGTTTTATTTTCAAGAAGCAACTTTCATTTAAAGGAAGATTTTAATCCAAGGGATTTATTTATTGATTATCCTAAAGTAAACCCAATTAAATATGAAACCCAATGGCATCTATTTAGTAGGATAAATCATCGTTCTGCTAATTAACTTGTATTTGACATCTGTTTGGTAGGATAAATCACCGTTCTACCATAGTTCACCAAGTAGATTGCGTTGACATCTACTAGGCACAATAAAAACTCATTCTGCCATTATATTAACTTAGACATATGTTCAGCAGAACAAATCCCCGTTTACTATTTTGGTAACTTGGGCATTTATTTATATAGTTGATTGTTATTAGATGATTCCCTTATACATATCTACTTGTTATGTAAATATCCATGTTACAACTTCAAAAGTAGACTCAGTTAAACGAGCACCATTGTGGTCGCTAAGCTTCTTTCTGATTTTTAAGGTCAATCATACTTTTAATAATGGTTTCAAGTTAAGTAATAATTTAAGTAATGGTGTTTTAAATAATCGTTTTGTTTATCAAAAGGACTTTATTAAATGGGTTTATTAAAAGAGTTTTGTTTTACATAAGGAATATTTATAAGAAATTTTTATAAATGATTTTGGATATTTATAAAGGAAGTTTTATAAATGATTTTGGAGATTTATAAAAGGATATATAAATGATTTTGATATTTATAAAAGAGTTTTGTAAATTTAACTTAGTGATTTATAAAGAGTTTCGTAAATGGGATTGGAATTTAAGTAAAGGAGATTCATAAATATAAGAGATTTATTAAGAGGATATAAGAATGAAATTTATAAAAGAATTTGAGATTGGATTTTCTTTAACCGACCTTCTTAATTCTTATGGTATGGACATTCGTTCCACACTTAACACCGAAGGACTATTGTTTGAGGTTATCTTTATCTCTAATTTAAATAAAATTTGTATTGATCCTTTGATATGATTTGGAAATGAAAAATTTTTCACAAATGTTTTGTGAATATATTTATGCTAGTGAGATAAGTATATGAACGTTTTTGATAAACACTTTCGAAAAGAGTTTTAATAAATGAAAGATTTAGTTTGAGGCTTAGTGGTTGCTATGGGTAATTAAATCTCTGAATTGTTGCTTGTTTGTTTGTTTTGATAGTTAAACAACCGATTATCAAATCTGGACCAAAATATAACTTCGGAAATATCTAGGAGAAACACGTGAGTTATATGGTATAGTCATCTTTGAAGATGTTGTACTGTGCGTTTAAATCTCTTTTTGTTCTCCTAGGATAGATGATAGGGAGATCCGTCCAATTAAACGGTTAAGGGGTGATCCCTGCTTGTATATATCGTCATTTTATTTCCAAAAGAAACGGCGTTGAGTTTATCGGAACTATCGAATTTTGTTTCGAAGAGACCGGGATCAGATAAGTACAAATTATCCGAAAACCACTTTGATCCAACTTAAGCATTTCGAACTGAAGACATCTTGAAGATGATTGAAGATGGAGCTTTTGAAGTGCAAGGCTACTTGCTGTAAATCCTAAGGGTTATTCCAAAATGGATGAGTAGAGGTAGTGCCTTCGGTTTCATTCAGACCAAAAACAAACTTGTGTGGATGAATGTTGATATTGTATTTCATCTTAGAGGGCAGTGTTAGCATTCCAAGATGGTTTTCTATATAAAAGGTAATCGTAGCCTCCAGCCTTACAACTGGTAAATGAATAAGGCAAGGACGTGCTTGGCCGTGCACCAGTTTTTGAATGGAATGGAGAGCACACTAGGAGGCAAGGTATTGGGGTTTGTGAGCTCGGATTGTGAGTTAGTGAAGATATAGCCTTTTTCCGATAGGAAATCAATGTGAGAACTCCTAAACTATTATATTATATTTTGGATGATGATATGATGTTTTCAATGGATGTTTATTATGCCTTGATCATCAAGTTTGGATGCTTTCATATGAATATTGAATATATATGCAAGTCATAGAAATACACGTCGATTAGCACAAAGGAAATCACTTTCCTTGATTTAATGAATTGGTGTATATGGAATGTTAAACCTCTGTAAAAATGGTTTAAATTGATTTTGAAATGTTTTACTAACATTTAAAAGTGCTATGGTGAAGTTTGAAAAGAAAGGAGAAATTTAGTCAAAAATAGGAGCGTCGCATGACGGAAGTTCGTGATTTCGCACCATAAAAGTCAAACGAGTGTATAGAATGGAATATAGCTCAGAATGCTTTGAGATAATGTAACGACCCGTATTTTCACGGATCGAAACATCGTAAAATAGTTGGCCTTTGGTTGTATTGCTGTTAAGTCGTTTCAGGGTTTTGGCAGAATTTTGCTTAAGTCCTAAGTCGTAGCCGACTTAGGAGTTTTGGACGAGTTAAGTGATAAGTCTGGGCGAGTTAATTACTTAAGGGGTAGGTCGGCGACGACCTAAGGAAGATAGGGGAGTGGTTTAAGTCGGTTGACAGTTTGGGACGACCTAAGGAATTAACCGAGTTAAGAATGTTAAGTCATAAGGTGGCTTAGGTCGAGTGACCGACTTAAGGTAGTAACCGACTTATAGTATTGACCGACCTATTGAAGTTAGCAGGTTGCGACCTAGTGGTTAGCGAAGTTAGGTTGTTAGACGACTTAAGGAGGTGTATAAGTCGTAGGTCGTAAGTCTTATCCCATGGTAAGCTATAGGTCGAAGGGATGTTAGGTCGTACCCATATCCAATGTGTTAAGTCGTGACCGACTTAGGAGATTGGTTGTTAGGTCATAGTATTTTTCTAAGTCATAGGTCGGAGGAGCATAAGTCGCGACAATTGTTAGGTCGTAAGGCGTATGGCCTGTTAGATCGGAGACTGTTATGTCGCGCCGAGTGAAGTTCTGGTAGGTCATGAGTGCTAAGTCGTAAGTCGTATAGGCGCGTGTGTTGAGTCGGAGGTTGCTAGGTCGGAAGAGGCTTAGGTCGAAAGGTTATAAGTCGGAGACGACTTATGGAGATGGCCGAGTTAAGAAGAAATCAGCCTATAAATACTCGTCCATTTCTTCATTTTTGGGATCCGGATTTCGAAGCGACGAAGTGCTGCCATTTTGAGAGCTCGACCTCTACACTTCTTCACTTCTTTTCTCCACTCTAATCTAGTGCTTCCTTTCATCCAAATCGAAGATCAAGATCGAAGATTCAAGAGCTTGGATTGAAGATCTTCATCCTTTGAAGTGAGATTTCTTCGTTTGAAGCGGATTCGTGATAGATCAAGCTTGATCCTTCGCTGTCCAGATCTGAAGCGTGTTGATTTGAGGTTGTTTTGGTGATTTGGTGAGTGGTGATTATCTCTCACACGGATCCAAAGGAGTATATCGGATTGTTGGCTCGATTTGGTGTTAAAATAGTGATTTCCATACATTTTCTTCATCCTAAGTGTAGATCCATATAGATCCATTGTTCATGATGATGTTACATCCATTTTACTACATGTTAACCTATGCAAGTTCATTCATCAAGATTATAGAGATATTGTTCATGTTTTCATGCTTATTAGACTTTCAACTCTTTAATTACGGAATTGCCATTATTGTTATAATTGTCTACTTAGATCATATTTGAATGCTTGATTGCTTGGATTAATGTTTGACTTGATTGATTGCTATGAATTAGATGATTGATGATTTGATTTAGACCGAAGATGATTCAAAAGCTAAGGGAAAGGCTCTTGAATTGGGAAAGCTGCTCGTGGCATATGTAGCGGGATGATGAAGCTCTTATGCATAGATTTGATGATGTGATGTTGAGATGAGGCTTTGCGAGGATGTAATGAAGCAAGGCATCATGTGATGAAGACTTGGTCTAATCCAGACGGGATCATTCCAAGCATGTTGATAACTCGGTGAATGGTTCGAGTTGAGGATAATGGATGGATATGAGAATGGTCGTCAAGGAGGATGACTAGGAGGCTTGGGTCTCATCGTTGTTGAAGGTTCTAGCATGCTCTAAGCAAGAGTATGTTTGGGCAGATTCGATAGTCCCAACGACCAACTGTTGATGGTCGAGTACTCTGGGCAGATTCGATAGTCCTAGGCACGGGTCACGATGACGTGCAGGAGTTATGTCTAGAACCGGGGTTACCATTATCCCTTGACGGACGGCTGAAAGAATGTGCCGGTCATTCAATTAACGGTGATACCGAAGCAGTGATAACAGTGATAGCCAGAGTCATGGATGTTTGGTTGTATCGTCATTCGGTCTCAAGAGCGGTATTTTCTGGGTGCTTTTCTGATCTTGGTTTAGGCCTTGGGGGTTTGTACTTGGAAAACATCGCCCTTGACTCGAGTGATAATTGATTTACTTTATATTGTATGCTCTGCTATATTTGCTTCTACTTAGTGTGTGTCTGGGGGCTATCACTGTAGAAAGAGGTTGGAGTGGGAGGGTTGTATTCCTATTCCTTTTCCTTTATGCTCTTTTGGTATGTTGTTAGTTAATTTACTGCTCACTAAGACTGTTGTCTGACTCAAGGCTTTATGTTTTAACTCTTATTGCCTTGGGTTGTTCGTCCATTTTGGGACGGGCAGACTAGGTAGCAGGTGACAGGTGCTGTTCTCTTCTCACGATGCTGATATCGAAGACGAGCTGGAGGGTTGCATATTTTCTTCTTACTATATGTACTGGATGTTCCGCTGTTTTGTATTCTCTGAGTGATATGTAGTGAGGCTTGTTGTATTGACTATTCAGATGTTTGTATTCAACTATTATGAAGTCTTATTGATGAGATTCTATTCTATGAAGCTTCATTATATATATGTTCTATTGTATTTTTGTCCATGCGCTGTGAGTAATACGATAGATCCTGTTGTTTTTATCTACCTTGACAATCGTCCATGGTCGCCTAGCACACTTTACAGCGCACTATCTCTAGATTCGGTGCAGGGGTCATGGGCGGTCGTCACATTTGGTATCAGAGCATTGGTTAATCGATTTTACCAAACGCTCGCTGACGTAACTACGTATGAGAGACGTAATTGTATTTTGATGGATGATTACTATATATAATATAGTAGCTTAGTAGAGTTTGAGTCCTTTATGCAGTTGTTTCTCTAGATGTTCTGATCATTCCTTTTTGTAGATATTGAGAATGAGTCGAAGAGGGAGACCAGCTGCTAGGGAAGGCCGTGCTACTAAAGGGGCTGCTGATTATGCAGCTATGTTCGAAGCTATGATGACTTCGATCATGAGAAGGATACCAGTTCCGGGGACAGCAGTTGATGTTGGAGTTCAAGTCCAAACTCCAAAACCAGTGGATTTTGCTAAGTTGTGCAAAGATTTTACTGCTCTTGGAGGAAAGGTTTTCTTGGGAACAGAATCAACTATTGAGGTCCAGAGGTGGATAGATGCTTGTAGAAGGATTTTTGGAGATTTGGGAATTGAGGATGCGACTAAGAGGAAGTTGGCATCGAGACAGCTTCAAGGGAGAGCCTCTGATTGGTGGAACTCTATTACCATCAATACTCCGGAGGAAGAGATTACTTGGGAGCAATTCCAAGTCAGATTTGAAGCTAAGTTCATTTCTACAGCTCAGAAGTCTGTTATGTTCAAGAAGTTCGTGGAGCTCAAGCAAGGTGGAAGACCAGTTCTTGAGTTGTTTCTGAGTTTGAAGCTTTGTCCAAGTATGCCCGGTCGTATATCGAATCTGCATATCAGAAGAATGAGAAGTTTCTGACAGGCTTGGACAGTTATCTTGGGAGGCAGTTGGTGGATCATTTGGATGATTCATTTGAGAAGCTTGTGGAGAAAGCTCTCAGGCATGAGAGTCTGTTTCCTAAGGAAGGAACTGTTGTTGCTGTGACCAGGGAAGAGTCTAAACCCCAGCAGGGTGGAAACAAGAAGAGGAAGCAGCAGCAACAGAAGGGTAAGGATGGCCAGAAGAAGCCGAAAGGCGAAGTGACTTGCTACAATTGTCAGCAGAAGGGCCATTTCTCGAAGGATTGTAAGAATCCGAAGGTGCCGATGAAGTGTCACAACTGTGACAAGCCGGGGCATTTCAGGAAGAATTGTCCAGAACCGAGGAGGGACAAGCAGATTGTGCAAGCTTATGCTTTGGGAGCTGTTCCGTCGTCTTCAAAAGCTCCTACCGCTGAAGAGAAAGGAAAGAGTGTGGTGGTTCAAGGTACTCTTTTCCTATGTGGTGTTCCAATTAGAGTTCTGTTTGATACTGGAGCGTCGCATTCGTTTGTTTGTAGTGAACTTGTAGGCCGGTTGGGTTTGGAACCGGATATTGTTGATAGGCCATTGGTTGTGACTAATCCAGTTGGGGGTTCGTCTTGTTTGTGTATGTTATGCCGTAGTCTGATTGTGTCAAGTCATGGTTGCTCTTTTGTTTGTGATTGTTTTGTTCTGAACTTTGCGGGGTTCGGAATTATTTTGGGTATGGACTGGCTTAGGAGGTATGCGGCAAAGGTTGATTGTGAGAGGCTGGAAGTGACAGTCGAGAATGTGGAAGGGCGAAAGATTGTGATACGATGTAAGCATGAAGAAGGCGTCTTCATGAGCTTCATGTATTCGCTGGTTGTTCCACGGGATGGACTGTCATCGGTGCCAATCGCTAATGGATTCGAGGATGTCTTTGACGAAGTCAAAGGGTTGCCGCCGCATAGAGAGATCGAGTTTCGTATAGATCTAGTTGAAGGAGCCAGACCTATTGTGATGCCTCTTAGGCGGATGGCGCCTAGGGAATAGCAAGAGTTGAGGGTGCAAGTTGATGATCTTTTGCAGAAAGGATTCATTCGGCGTAGTGTGTCCGAGTGGGGTGCACCAGTTGTGTTTGCAACCAAGGCAGATGGGTCGTTGAGATTGTGTGTGGATTATCGTGAGCTGAATAAGGTGACTAAGAAGAACAAGTATCCATTGCCGAGGATAGATGACTTGTTCGATCAGCTTCACGAGGCTAAGGTGTTTTCTCATATGGATTTGGCAACGGGATTTCACCAGTTGAGAGTAGCTAAGGATAGTGTGCCGAAGACTACTTTTCGAACACCATCCGGTTTCTTTGAGTGGTTGGTAACGCCGTTTGGATTGACTAACGCGCCAGCATATTTTGTGGATCTTATGAATAGAGTGTTCAGAGATCAGTTGAACAAGTTTGTACTTGTGTTCGTGGATGATATTCTGATTTATTCCAGAACTGAAGAAGAGAACAAGACACACTTGCGTATTGTTTTGGAAATCTTACGAAAACATCAGCTGAAGGCTAAGTTTTCGAAGTGTCACTTCTGGAAGAGTGAAGTGAGGTTCTTAGGCCATGTGATTTCTGGAAATGGAATAGCGGTTGATCCTGCTAAGGTGGCAGCAATCCAGGATTGGGTTAGACCTAAGAATGCATCAGATGTTTGTATTCAACTATTATGAAGTCTTATTGATGAGATTCTATTCTGTGAAGCTTCACTATATATATGTTCTATTGTATTTTTGTCCATGCGCTGTGAGTAATACGATAGATCCTGTTGTTTTTATCTACCTTGACAATCGTCCATGGTCGCCTGGCACACTTTACAGCGCACTATCTCTAGATTCGGTGCAGGGGTCATGGGCGGTCGTTACATTTGGATTAGCAGGATATTATCGACGGTTTATCAAAGACTTCTCCAAGGTAGCTGCACTGTTAACAGGATTGACGAAGAAGAACCAAGTGTTCAGATGGGAAGCTAAGTGTGAGCAAGCTTTCGGAATCCTGAAAGAGCGATTGACGAGTGCTCCTGTTTTGACTATTCCAAGTGGGAATGATGAGATGGTGGTTTATACCGACGCATGTGGTACTGGACTTGGAGCAGTGCTGATGCAGAAGGATAAAGTTGTTGCGTATGCAAGTCGACAACTGAAGCCGCATGAAAGGAATTACCCGACTCATGATTTGGAGTTAGCGGCGATTGTTTTTGCTCTGAAGATGTGGAGACATTATCTATTGGGGGTTCGATTCGAGTTGTTTACAGATCATAAGTCGTTGAAGTATCTTTTCTCCCAAAAGGATTTGAATCTTCGGCAGCAACGTTGGCTAGAGTTTTTGGCATCATATGATTTTGGTATAGCTTATACTCCGGGAAAAGGTAACGCAGTGGCAGATGCGTTAAGTAGAAGACATGCAGGATTGGGAGCCATGTTTTCAGAATGGAAGAATCTCGAGTATTTAGCTGGATTTGAGTTCAGGCCTAGATGCGAATTGGAACCTGAGATGTTGGCAAACTTATCGATAAGACCTTCTCTAGTGGAAAGAATTGGCGAGAGCCAAAAGCGAGATGATAAGCTTGTCAAGATTATCCGTGATTTGAAATCTGGATTGGATCCAGAAAAGGATAAAGGATTCGAGGTCAATCGAGAGGGTTGGCTTCGGAAGCAAGGATGACTAGTTGTTCCCGATATAGATGAATTGAGGAGTGAAGTTCTGAAGGAAAGTCATCACTCGAAGCTGACAATTCATCCAGGTGGAAATAAGATGTATCGGGATATGAAGAGAACCTACTACTGGGAAGGTATGAAGAAGGATGTTGGAAATTTTATTTCCAAATGTATGAACTGCCAGTTGGTAAAAGCCGAACAGAAGAAGCCAAGTGGATTGCTTCAGCCATTAGAAGTTCCTACATGGAAGTGGGAGCAAGTGTCGATGGATTTTATCGATGGATTGCCTAGAACCAGAACGGGAAATGAAGGGATTTGGGTCATCGTAGATCGTTTGACTAAGAGTGCTAGATTCATTCCTGTTCGATCGACTAGGACTGCATCAAAGTTGGCTGAGTTGTATGTTAAGTGGATAGTTCGATTCCATGGTATTCCGAAGAGTATAGTGAGCGATCGAGACCCATTGTTCACTAGTGGATTTTGGAAGAGCTTCCAGGAAGTTTTGGGAACTGAGTTGTGTTTGAGTACAGCTTATCACCCTCAAACAGATGGTCAGACCGAGAGAGTCAACCGAGTTTTGGAAGATCTCCTCAGAGCTTGTGTTTTGGATTTTGGGGGATCATGGGAAGATCACCTTCATTTGGTGGAATTTTCATACAACAACAGTTACCAGTCAAGCATTGGTATGGCACCGTATGAGGCATTGTATGGAAGACCGTGTAACTCACCGACGTGTTGGATAGAAACTGGAGAAAAGCTGATGCTTGGGCCAGAGATGATTCGACAGACTTCAGATTGTATAGAGATCATTCGGCAGCGAATGAAGGCAGCCCAAAATCATCGGAAAAGTTATGCTGATAAGCGTCGTAAGGATTTGGAGTTCGACGTTGGTAATATGGTTTTTGTGAAGATTTCTCCACTGAAGAATGTTATCCGATTCGGGAAGAAAGGAAAATTGACTCCGAGATTTGTTGGACCATTCCCGATCATCAAGCAAATTGGAAAGCTTGCCTATAGACTGGAGTTACCTGAGAAGATGTCGAGTGTGCACAATGTTTTTCACGTATCATATCTACGGAAGTATGTGCACGACTCGAGTACGGTGGTTTCTGCTGATAGCTGTGAAGATTTCGAAGTTGATCCAGTCGATAGAAGACCTCGTAAGCCGCTTCGTGTTGTGGAAACCGACACGAAACAGCTTAGGAGGAAGGTAGTTAAGTTGCTTAAGATACAATGGAGTGATGATGATAACGACTGTACGTGGGAGGTGGAAGAGAGGATGAAGGCAGCTCATCCTGAACTCTTCAAGGTATGGCCCTAAGGTGTCGTGTCATCTCACGATATTGTAACTTGTTCTAATGTTAGAATTATGTACGCTAAGCTAGAATTGGATGCATGGTTTGTTGATTGTTATGGTTGGTAGGCGTACAGAATAGTCTTTGATTGCCTTGTTTGTTGGAATTTCGGGGGCGAAATTCCTAAGGGGGAGAGAATGTAACGACCCGTATTTTCACGGATCGAAACATCGTAAAATAGTTGACCTTTGGTTGTATTGCTGTTAAGTCGTTTCAGGGTTTTGGCAGAATTTTGCTTAAGTCCTAAGTCGTAGCCGACTTAGGAGTTTTGGACGAGTTAAGTGATAAGTCTGGGCGAGTTAATGACTTAAGGGGTAGGTCGGCGACGACCTAAGGAAGATAGGGGAGTGGTTTAAGTCGGTTGACAGTTTGGGACGAACTAAGGAATTAACCGAGTTAAGAATGTTAAGTCATAAGGTGGCTTAGGTCGAGTGACCGACTTAAGGTAGTAACCGACTTATAGTATTGACCGACCTATTGAAGTTAGCAGGTTGCGACCTAATGGTTAGCGAAGTTAGGTTGTTAGACGACTTAAGGAGGTGTATAAGTCGTAGGTCGAAAGTCTTATCCCATGGTAAGCTGTAGGTCGAAGGGATGTTAGGTCGTACCCATATCCAATGTGTTAAGTCGTGACCGACTTAGGAGATTGGTTGTTAGGTCGTAGTATTTTTCTAAGTCATAGGTCGGAGGAGCATAAGTCGCGACAATTGTTAGGTCGTAAGGCGTATGGCCTGTTAGACCGGAGACTGTTATGTCGCGCCGAGTGAAGTTCTGGTAGGTCGTGAGTGCTAAGTCGTAAGTCGTATAGGCGCGTGTGTTGAGTCGGAGGTTGCTAGGTCGGAAGAGGCTTAGGTTGGAAGGTTATAAGTCGGAGACGACTTATGGAGATGGCCGAGTTAAGGAGAAATCAGCCTATAAATACTCGTCCATTTCTTCATTTTTGGGATCCGGATTTCGAAGCGACGAAGTGCTGCCATTTTGAGAGCTCGACCTCTACACTTCTTCACTTCTTTTCTCCACTCTAATCTAGTGCTTCCTTTCATCCAAATCGAAGATCAAGATCGAAGATTCAAGAGCTTGGATTGAAGATCTTCATCCTTTGAAGTGAGATTTCTTCGTTTGAAGCGGATTCGTGATAGATCAAGCTTGATCCTTTGCTGTCCAGATCTGAAGCGTGTTGATTTGAGGTTGTTTTGGTGATTTGGTGAGTAGTGATTATCTCTCACATGGATCCAAAGGAGTATATCGGATTGTTGGCTCGATTTGGTGTTAAAATAGTGATTTCCATACATTTTCTTCATCCTAAGTGTAGATCCATATAGATCCATTATTCATGATGATGTTACATCCATTTTACTACATGTTAACCTATGCAAGTTCATTCATCAAGATTATAGAGATATTGTTCATGTTTTCATGCTTATTAGACTTTCAACTCTTTAATTACGGAATTGCCATTATTGTTATAATTGTCTACTTAGATCATATTTGAATGCTTGATTGCTTCGATTAATGTTTGACTTGATTGATTGCTATGAATTAGATGATTGATGATTTGATTTAGACCGAGATGATTCAAAAGCTAAGGGAAAGGCTCTTGAATTGGGAAAGCTGCTCGTGGCATATGTAGCGGGATGATGAAGCTCTTATGCATAGATTTGATGATGTGATGTTGAGATGAGGCTTTGCGAGGATGTAATGAAGCGAGGCATCATGTGATGAAGACTTGGTATAATCCAGACGGGATCATTCCAAGCATGTTGATAACTCGGTGAATGGTTCGAGTTGAGGATAATGGATGGATATGAGAATGGTCGTCAAGGAGGATGACTAGGAGGCTTGGGTCTCATCGTTGTTGAAGATTCTAGCATGCTCTAAGCAAGAGTACGTTTGGGCAGATTCGATAGTCCCAACGACCAACTGTTGATGGTCGAGTACTCTGGGCAGATTCGATAGTCCTAGGCACGGGTCACGATGACGTGCGGGAGTTATGTCTAGAACCGGGGTTACCATTAGCCCTTGACGGACGGCTAAAAGAATGTGCCGGTCATTCAATTAACGGTGATACCGAAGCAGTGATAACAGTGATAGCCAGAGTCATGGATGTTTGGTTGTATCGTCATTCGGTCTCAAGAGCGGTATTTTCTGGGTGCTTATCTGATCTTGGTTTAGGCCTTGGGGGTTTGTACTTGGAAAACATCGCCCTTGACTCGAGTGATAATTGCTTTACTTTATATTGTATGCTCTGCTATGTTTGCTTCTACTTAGTGTGTGTCTGGGGGCTATCACTGTAGAAAGAGGTTGGAGTGGGAGGGTTGTATTCCTATTCCTTTTCCTTTATGCTCTTTTGGTATGTTGTTAGTTAATTTACTGCTCACTAAGACTGTTGTCTGACTCAAGGCTTTATGTTTTAACTCTTATTGCCTTGGGCTGTTCGTCCATTTTGGGACGGGCAGACTAGGTAGCAGGTGACAGGTGCTGTTCTCTTCTCACGATGCTGATATCGAAGACGAGCTGGAGGGTTGCATATTTTCTTCTTACTATATGTACTGGATGTTCCGCTGTTTTGTATTCTCTGAGTGATATGTAGTGAGGCTTGTTGTATTGACTATTCAGATGTTTGTATTCAACTATTATGAAGTCTTATTGATGAGATTCTATTCTGTGAAGCTTCACTATATATATGTTCTATTGTATTTTTGTCCATGCGCTGTGAGTAATACGATAGATCCTGTTGTTTTTATCTACCTTGACAATCGTCCATGGTCGCCTGGCACACTTTACAGCGCACTATCTCTAGATTCGGTGCAAGGGTCATGGGCGGTCGTCACAGATAAGAATTTTCTGAACTATTATATCCATAGTTTTCCAATGAATAAAGAAAATCGAGATTTCAATAAGTTGATATTGAGATATGAGCAAAACAAACTTTTTGAAAAATCGCGGTTTTGCAGTTCGGGGTCCAAAACTGGATTTCTTAGAAAATGATGTTTTAAAATTGTTTTAAAATGTGTAATAAATCTTATAAATGTTTTAAAAGTGATTTGAGTAGTAAAAATGAATTTTCAAATAATAAAAAGTCATTTTGATCAATGTAGCTTATAAAGCACTTTCCGTAGCACTTTTCTATAACCTTTGAAATATAGTTTAAACTTAACAATTCTTTTCCAAATCTTTTATAAATTTTTTGGAATGAATAATTAAGTGTTTTAATGATGATTTGGAATTTTTATAGTTTGTTTAAAATAATTTAAATAAACGCTTTAAAGAAAAGCTATTATAAATAAGTGGTTTAATCTTGGTTCTAAAAGCCGACGTGTAGACTGGATTCTTCTATTCGTGAGATCCGGATGTGAGGTGCTTAAACTAAGGAGATGTTCAGGAGGAACCAGTGCCCTGGCTCACCTAGCCTCTTCCCTGAGCGAGGGATAGATAAGGTCGAAATGTCGGAAACGAGTTAAGTATAAAAAGATTTAATATTCCAAATTTAAATTAAATACAACTTTGATTGTATAGAGATGATTTTCTTATACTTTGTGTTAAAGACCAAAGAGGGAACTCGTACTATACATGGAATTTAAAAGGTGATTTCGCTGTTACTCTATCCATAGTATTTGTTGAATACGAGAATTGATATTGAGTAGAATTAAATGATTTCTATAGATTATATTCCCATAATATTCACTGGTTTTGGATTAACATCCTAGATAATATGGTTTTAAATCAATCAAAATTATGATTTCTAAATTTAGAAATCATTATTAAGAGTTAAATTAAACGAATTGGAAATATTTCCTAAGTAAAAAATGAAATGATTTCGAATTATTCCAAGTTTAAAACGAGTTTTAAGTAATCAAAGGATTTGATAAGAGAGGTTTAATGATTCCGTACATACCGGAAAGAATGTTTTAGAAATATATATCTCCTATTTTGATAAAAAGAACATAATCAATTAAGGAATGATCCCCTATTCACAGAGCCTCTTTTTATCGATGATTGTATCGAAGGAACCGGGATTGGATCTGATCTGGCACATACCCCTCTTGTTGGGTATGCTCCATCAGTTAGAGCGTGCAGCATGATTGAGGGTTATCGCTTTCTGTTTGGTGGTGAGTAAGAGACTCTTACCCCTACATGTTCCTAGGAAAAGTGTTGGTTGTTAGTCACGAGGCTGGTGGTAAAATTAGATTCGAGGTACCAGTGTATGCCACGGTGGTGCTGGGATTGTTGAAAAGCCTACCGGTCGTCACTGTCGATGGTTGAAAAGCCTAGACCCTCACATTTGGTATCAGAGCTTAGGTTGAGTGAACACCTGAGCCTGATAGGGGTAAAAGACTCATTAGAGATACAGTTAGTAATACCTTAGGATGAGTAACTCATTAGAGATAGGGTTAGTAACACCATAGAATGAGTTTGAGAGTATTACATATGAGTGCATATTTGTTAATATTATATACAAATGATTTTGGTTTTGAAAATTCATAAATGAAATAATTTTACCTAGGATTATATTTTTAATATAAAGAATATTTTTCAAATAATATAGTTATTTGATTAAGGAAAGGATAACACTCTATTATTATCATTAATTGATGGGTTCTTTAATTTAAAAGTTTAAGTACGAACACCTCGTGAATTTAGTTTCACAATTTGTCTATGGGGTATTCGATAAATAATAATGTTGGTTTAAGATTAAAGGAATTTATTTAAGATAAATAATTCTTATGAATATGTTTTATATAAATGATTTTATAAACTGGATTTATAAAGCATGACTTATAAAGGAATTCTTAAGAATTTAAATTCCAATATTTTAGAAAGGAATTTCAAATGCTTTTTGAAAAAGGGTTAATGGTATTATTTCTAAAATGGGATTTTGAAAACGAAAAAAAATAGTCTTATGATTAATTGATCCAAGTAACTCGGAAGTAACTAAAAATGGGCAGGAGATGTGTTAGGATGGTAAACGCTTCTCTTAAGTATTCCCCTTCTTGTTAAGGAAATATGTGATACTATTGGTAGTACCCAGTTCCTTGGTATCATTTTTAAGTTACTCGATCAATATAATCTACAGTTAAAAAGGATAATGTGAATCATTAATTGACAAATTAATGGTTGTCAATTTTTACCACAATGTATCATCTTAATTGATAAGCATGGGTATGCTTTGATCTTTAAAATTAATGTTTAAATTATTAATGAATGGTTTTGGGTTTGTTATAAACGATGTTTTAGCAACATTTGTTTTTTATAAACCCTTGAATTACACTTTGGAAGAAACCTTATGGGTATATTTAGATCTTTATAACGGGATTTTAAAGATACTAACAAGTATTGGAGTCTTTTATAAAAAGTTAGAAAAATTATAATTAACATGTTATAAAAAGAGAAGTTCATTATAACAATGTTTTGGTAGTAATTGTTTTAATCTCTTTGATTATATTTTAAAGGTAAGAAAAAAAACTTGCTAAATATACTTATAACATTTGAATAAGTATATAAATACTTTTTAAGTATTAAAACTAGTATAAGTAAAGAGAATATATATAAATGAGTTTTAATTAATAAAGGAGCGTTAATTGATAAAGAATGTTTTAAAGAATGTTTTAACATTGGTTATTAGTTAAAGGAAGTTTATGGTGATTTATCAATTTAATGAATTATTTTGAAAATGGTTTTTTTCAAAAACAATTAAGATATGTTTAAAAATGTATTATAATAAAAAGATATTTATCTTTTGAAAAGAAATGTGTTTTTAAGTAGAAATATTTGAAAATAAAAATGTAAAATGGTTATGTATAAATAAGTATCTTTAAAAAAATGTTTGAATAAAGAATGAAAGATTTATGATATTTTTTCATAAAATTTATTTTTGAAAGATTATTAAATACATATGAAGTATATGGATTATTTCGTCGCATGATTTAATCTAAGATTCGAGTGCAAAACTTTGACGTGTTTGACACTTATCCAGAAAAGGATTTACCGCTCGATTCTTGACGACGAACGTTGATGATGGTTTGTGGTTAGATACTTAAGTTTTCTATCATAGTTGAGAGCTATGTAAGGAAAACTAAAATTCTGATCGGAAAGCCTGATCAGAGTCCGCACTAAAGGATCGGGGGATCGATACTAGTTCGGAAGTAGAGTTGTGAATTCGAGTAATAGATCGAATCAGATATTGCGTATGTGTGATCTATATACATCGTATGAATGTAAGTTTAAAAATAAATATTTTGGGCAAAACCTTTGGGTTTTTGTTTTGGGTAATTTCGGGGATGAAATTCTTTTAACGGGGGAAGTCTGTAACAACCCACAGATTTATCGCTCTGATAAATCATATTTATTTTGAAATTTATTAAAATAAAAGGTTGATGATACAAATAATATTGTTTTAAGTGATAACAAATAATAGTAATCTTATTTTGAATAAATATTAACAAAAATATTCTCCTCGGAATTTAAAACGATATAATGACCAAAACTCGTTTTATCGATAACCAGCTCTATAATCATAAAATTTCGCGCACGGAACTAGATACATACACTTATTTTTATAATTAAACAAGAATATGAAATAAAATCAATTGATTTGTTTTTGAAAATAAAATGTGTTTTTGACATTCTTTAAGTAATACCCTTAATTATGATAATTGATTTATTTAATTTAAAATTAGATTTAATGATTTAATAATTATTTTAATTATTCAAATAATTATTTTAAATGATGATAATTCATTTTGAATAGTTATGAAGTGATAATAAATCATTTATAATAATCTTATAAATATATATATATATATATATATATTTGATTTGAAAATATAAGGAAAAATTGATATCGCTTTATCGGTATAATAGCGATTTTTGTAAATGATTATTAATATTTATTTATATGGTTTTACAAATGAAATGTGATCATTTTAAGTAGTTAAAAATGATAAGAAATTTATTTTCAAAGTTTGTTTACAAATATGTGTACATTAACTAAGAAGTGAAAATGTGACCGGGAATCGGTCCTCCAATTGGCAACAGTTTATCGAACGAAAGTTGTTCGGAATCAATGCAACGTTGTTTATATGTCATGTACACATATATAACACATAAATGCACACCCTAACATACACATAAACATATACATGTATACATTTACACTTAAACATATATATGTTACAAAATCTAAGATATTTTATATAAAACTTCATCCTTAAGCCTACATATGTTAACATATACATACATGAGAAGGTGTAAGTGATGGGCACATAGGGAAGGCTTTTGCTATGCCTAGGGAGGGGGAAGGTGTGTTGGTGAAGCCATATAATGATGATGTATGCATGGATATTTTTACACTTTTCTTTTCCTATAAATACCTCACCACTCTTTTCTCTCATCCACTTTAACCAATCATAACTTTCTCTTCCCGACTCCAAATCATAAAATTCTTTTTTTCAAACCATTCAAAATTTCAGTGAGTACAACTTTCTAGTTGATCACTTCTTCCCATCAAAGATTAGCAATGCTCAAAACACCATTCTTTCCAAAGCATTTTCGAGCCTAGTTTTAATGGCCGAAAATACTTCTTTTTCATTTGAGCCTAACTCCTCCAAAACAGATCCAAATGAAGTAATTCTTTTTTTCAAACTATGTAGAATTCCAGTGATTATTACTTTTATGTATATAACTTCTTCCATTTATGAGATTAACTATGTCAAAATTTCACTTTTTTACAGTGCATTTTCGGGCTTTATTTTTATGAATCCAAGCATATCCTCTCTTCTTTTGACCATAACTTCCTCAAAACAAATCGAAATCAAGTGTTTCTTTTACTGAAACCATAGGGAAAAGAAATTCCTACAACTTTCATGTTGAACACATTACCAAATTCGGAGAGTTGAGTTTCCAAACACCCGAGAGAAAATGATCTATTTTTAGGTCTAGTTTTCAGTAAATTCAATAGTACCCCAAAGACATACACCTCATTCCCCATGCTTGGCCGAGCATCACTTTTGGCATGGAATGGCCAGCACACTAGGAGGCAAGGTATTGGGGTTCATGAGCTTGGATCTTGAGTTAGTGAAGCTATAGCCTTTTTTCGATAGGAAATCAATGTGAGAACTCATAAACTATTATATTATATTTTGGATGATGATATGATATTTGTAATGGATGTTTATTATGCTTTGATTATCATGTTTGGATGTTTTTATAGGAATATTGAATATATATGCAAGTCACGGAAATACACGTCGATAAGCACAAAGGAAATCACTTTCCTTGATTTAATGAATTGGTGTATATGGAATGTTAAACCTCTTTAAAAATGGTTTAAAATGAGTTTGAAATGTTTTATATACATTTAAAAGTGTTTTGGTGAAGTTTGAAAAGAAATGGGAAAATAGGCGAGTCGTGTAACGGTAGTTCGTAATTTCACACCATAAAAGTCAAACGAGTGTATAGAATGGAATATAGCTCGGAATTCTTTGAGATAAGAATTTTCAAAACTATTATATCCATAGTTTTCCAATGAAGAAAGAAAATCGAGATTTCGATTAGTAGATATTGTGATATGAGCAAAACAAACTTTTTGAAAAATCGTGGTTTTGTAGTTTGGGATCCAAAATTGGATTTCTTAGAAAATTATGTTTTAAAATTATTTAAAAATGTGGAATAAATCTTTTAAAATGTTTTAAAAGTGATTTGAGTAGTAAAATGAATTTTCAAATAATAAAAAGTCGTTTTGATCAATATAGCTTAAAAAGCACTTTCCGCGGCACTTTTCTATATCCATTGAAATATAGTTTTAAACTTAACAATTCTTTTCCAAACCTTTTATAAATGTTTTGAAATGAATAATTAAGTGTTATAATGATAATCTGGAAGTTTTATAGTTTATTTAAAAAGAATTTAAATAAACGATTTAAAGAAAAGCTATTATAAATAAGTGGTTTAATCTTGGCTTTAAAAGCCGATGAGTAGATTTTCTATTCATGAGATCGATGTGAGGTGCTTAAACTAAGGAGATGTTCAGGAGAAACCATAGCCCTGGCTCACCTGGCCTCTTCCTTGGGCGAGGGATAGATAAGGTCGAAATGTCGAAAATGAGTTAAGTATAAAACGATTTAATTTTCTAAATTTAAATTAAATACAACTTTGATTGTATAGAGATGATCTTCTTATACTTAGTGTTAAAGCCCGAAGAGGGAACTCGTACTATTCGTGGAATTTAAAAGGTGATTTCGTCGTTATTTCGCCCATGGTATTTATTGAATACGGGAATTGATATTGAGTAGAATTAAATGATTTCTATAGATTCTGTTCACTTAATATTCACTGGTTTTGGACTAACATCCTAGGTTATATGGTTTTAACTCAATTAAAATTATGAGTTTTTAATTAAGAAATCATTATTATGAGTTAAATGAAATGAATTGGAAATATTTTCCTAAGTAAAAAATGAAATGATTTCGAATTATTCTAAGTTTAAAAAGGGTTTTAAGTAATCAATAATTCTATATATACCAAAAAGAATATTTTAGAAATATATATATTTGGAAGATATTTTTTAAAAAAGAACTTAATTAATTAAAGAATGACCACTATTCATAGAACCTCTTTTTATCGATAATTGGATCGAAGGAACCAAGGTCGAATTTGGGTAATTCCTACACGAAAACCACTTCGAACCAATGTATGCATTCAAAAAATGAAGACCTAATAAGGAAAATGAAGATGAAGACCAAAAATCTTCGATGTGAAAGGACTGCTTGTTGATAATTCTGGTTAGCTCCCAAATACTAGAGTAGCAACGGTTCTTTCATTTCTGAAACTCTTTGGGTTGCAAGGAATTCTCGCTACTAATCTTAGGGTTAATTTCCGACAGGATATGGTAGGAGAGTGCCTTAGGTTTCGTTTAGTTCCAGAATGAACTTGGATGGACGAATGTCTAACGTTGCATTTCTAGTTACATAAGTGATCTGTACGAACGTATTATCTGTTTGGTGGCGGAGAAGGCAACGTCTCTTAGCTTAATACCCTTTCCTGAGACGTATGAGCTCAGGAGTTATACGTTTGTAGAAATTAGTTGTGTGACCATGGAATGGCAGTGTGGCATTCAAAGGAAGATGATGTGCTATGTGAAAGGTAATCGTTACCTCAAGCCTCACACCCGGAAATGACCGAAACAGGGTAGATAGAGCAAGGCTATGTGGTTCGCAACCATTAGGGTATAATCATCCCTTTTTAGATATATTTTTACCCGTTACGACGTTCGGGTTGAAATTAATGTGGCGTATGGAAATCGAGTGCTCGGATAGGTCAGTAACGACCGGGGTGATGACATATTCGATACTATCTAGGAAGAGGTAGGTCGGTCTTGTGTTGGTAGAGGACCATCAGTTGGGCCTCGGTACATTCTTCTAGAGATGTACTACCAGAAGGTAGTCCCTTCACCTGGTCATTTGTATGGAAATCCATTCTCCAATAAGTGCCTGCCATTTTATTTGTAGAACCCGCGTTTCTGGCTAATATGCTGGAATTTAATAATGTAACAATTTCGGCTAAGATTAATAAGTTTACTAGCAAATGTTTTCAAAGGAATGTCATTAAAAATAATATCCCTTATTTTTACGTAATAAAGATTTGGTTATCATAAGGTAAAAACCTGTTCCGTGTTTATGTGCGGCGTGGTCTTATGAGATACCTTTTTGTTTTCAAAACGCGTATTTTGATTTCTCAGAATAGTCCCATGAATGACTCGGAGTTTATTTTTCCCTTTCCATAACTCTAAGTGTAACAACCCTAGATTTTTGTATATTATTTAAATTTGACTTTATTTTATTTTAAATTATTTTAGACTTATTTTATTTCAAACATTTCATTTTTAAATATAAATGTTGATTATTAAGTGATTTATAGTTCAAACTAGTATAATTTGAATATTTTACTATAAAGTGAATTTCTAGTCAAACTGTTCAAACTTTGACTTTTAAACTTAAAATTCAAATTATTTAAAATCTTAAATTTTATCTTTTATTTTGAAAATAGATGAAATAACTTGAACACTGCTTTTTGTTTCGTTGAAAACGGAGTTAAACTGCAAAAGATATGTACATTTCAATTTTGAGTATAAATTGTTTATTTTGCAATTTTGTTATTTTAAATTGTATAAATTATATTTTCTTTGTCATATTTTATTTTAATATGTTTAATATGTTATATTATGTATATTTTGACTTTTAAATATTTTTAAAATGATAATAGAATTTTTCCAATGTTTACTATGTTGATTTCCTATTTTTAAAGGCTGTTTTCTTATTTTCTGCTATTTTCTTCATTAAAATTATATTTAAATTAAATTTTATATATTTATTTTGTGAATGTATTTTTATTTTAAGTTATTATTTATGTTTAAAAATATATTACAAGCTCATATGAATTTTCTAAAGTTTATACCATTTATTTTCAATTTTTCTAGCCTAGTTGACAATTTTTGCTATTTTCTTGATTTAATTATTTATAATTAATATTTTTTTTTGTTACATTTTCGAATTTTAACTGAAATTATATGTATTTTCAGATATTTAAACTCATTAAAAAGAAATAGAGGAAATTTGAAAAGTTTTAAACTCTTGAAACTCCTAAGGCTTTCCATCTCTCGACCTTTCATTTTCCCAACTCTTCTCTTAATTGTTTTGGGCCTGTAATCTACTCATTTCAGCTGCATTTTTTTCACTTTCACGAAATTCATTTCTCCTCCTCTCACAAAAAAATCATGGCTATTCTCCTTGTGAAGCTTAGGTAAAAAATTCAATCTTCTTCTTGTCTTTTTATGATTTTCTACTTGAATTTGCACATGCTCTCCACCTTCATAGCTGTATTCCCCTTCCTCCAAGTTGTGGCTGACCACCACCACCACTTTTCTCTGACCATCACACAGTCTAACACCTCTCCTCCTCAGGCCAAGCCAAGCCATGATGAAGATCATCACAAAAATCCATCTAAACTAGCACTAGCAATCACCTATGCACTCAAGCTGACCTAGTTTTGGTACCATCACCTTCCACCACCCATGGCCGCCACCAACACCACCTCCATCACCACCTGGACCCCCTTCCATGTCATCACCTTGGACCCCACTCCTCTGGCCATGCCCCATGAGCCTTGGCCGAGCCTTGAATTGCCTTGAATCCATGTTAAACTGACATTGTTTTGCCTTGTTGTGTTGTTTCATGCATACTCACCTTTTGCTATCCTCTAAACATGTTTGGCCAAACCTTAGGCAACCAAAACCTGAGCCAAATCTTGCCTTAGACCTGTAGTACACCATATGGCTGAATCTGAAGGTTGTTGGAAGCAAGTGCAAAGCAATTCTACTTTGATTCGTGCAGTTGATTCTATATTATTCTATCGTATTGTGCATTTGAAAACTTATATTGTTTGTATTGTTTTGTCTTATGTATTCGAGGAAGTTAACCTTGTCTCTCCCACACTCATCATCATCATGGCTGAGAAAATGAACCCCTTGTTCGAGCTTTTGAATGGTTAAAGCACAGTCAAGTAATTTATTCCGTTGTTGCTTCTTATCTTCATTGTTTCAACATTGTTTGTGTTGAATATTTATGTGTATATTGTCTTGTTTGGTTATTGTTTACAAGATAAATATCAAGGCTCTCCATTCATTCAAATCAAAAGTCATGCTATATCGTGCTTGTTGTGCTTTCTGGAATCTATTCTGTGTGTTTTGATCGCTAATCTCCAGCTTTAACAGGTGAGTTATTCTCACTAGACAATATGTACCTATATAACTAGTAAATTGACACCCTGTGAATCAGTAGAAATATATTATCATGTTATACTTGACTATGTTATGATCATATGATGTTTATACACCTGTTATATCATATGTTACTGTTATTCAATGTTATTCTGTTATTTATATCAGTTATCATCATTGCAAGTTCCCTGTAGACTAGAATCACTATGGGTTAAAATGATACATACCCGAACGGACTTTAGAATAGGGAAAAATCGTTATGGGCTGAAATGATAGGCCTGAATGGTTTTTATTTAATTTATTTTAACTTGGGATTGCGGATTTGAAATGATAGAACCGGGATTTTTCTTTTTAAACTGCGGATTGAAATGATACATATCTGTATCACTTGACCTATGTTAGAAAACTATATACAGGCCCGTGGTTATTTTATAAAGTGTTTTGGATATTTTTAAGTATTTTTAAAAATATAAATTTATGAAATTTGATTTAAATAGATTTTGAAATGTTTTAAAATAAAGAAATAATGATTTTTCTATGAGTAAAAATGTAATTAATGAATGGTTAAATTGGATTATTGAAATATAACTTAAGTTTGGAATTTGGAATTTTGGTTAAAAATGATATTTAAGTTATATGAATAAAATGGAAATTTAATTATATTTGGAAAATGGTAAAATATGATAATTTGATTAAATTTGAATTTAAGTGATTTATTAAAGTATTATTGATTTTTCTATGAATTTAAGTGGTTAAATAAATGAATGTTTAAAAGTGATCTTTTAAAATATAACTTGACTTGGAAATGTGAAATTTGGTTTTAATTAAAGGTTTAAGTTAATTAAATAAAATTGGAAATTTAGTTAAATTTGTGAAATGGTAATTTAAATTTGAAGTGTTAAGTTTATTTGTTGAAATGTGAAGAATTGGAAACTTTTACACTTAAATTTATTAAGTAAATTGTTGAAAATTGGATTTAACTATAAGAAATTTATTGTGAAAAAGATATATGTTAAATGATATGTAAATGAACATTTTAAATGTTAAAATATGATTTTTAAAATGTTTATGTGTTTTAAATTGAAGTTATTTAATTGCTGGAAATACACTAACACCTGAAATCTACTTTTAATAGCATTCAAAAATGCTATAGATTCTGTTTTGAACTAAAATTGTGTAAAAAGAGCTATTACAGCATTTCTGAAATGCTGTAGTTGCTGTAATTGAACTTATAGGCTAATATTGAACTCAGGCCTATTATAGCATTCTCTGGAAATGCTATAATGGTCTGCAGTCTTTGCTGAAACCAAATTTAACCCTTGTTTTGAAATCTGAACTACCGCAGCACTTCTAAAATGCTGTCTTTTCTGTTTTTGAACTATAATTCAACTAAAACTGAGTTTTAACAGCAGTTTTAAGTGTTGTCTTTGCTGAATTAAAAATGTTTTCAAATATAACTTATAGCAGTTGTTTTTAAATATTGTGAAATGCTGAAATTTTAATAATTAGGGTTTTTGACTTAGTAAACGAACTCAGAATGGTTTGAAACTTTAAAAATTGAATACTTGATTTGAAAGTATAATAATTACACTTTTAAAAGGTTTAAATGGATTATTTTGATTGGAATAAACTATTTAAATGTGATTTGAAATGATAGTAAATGAATGATATCTTTGAATTTAAAAGGTATGATATTTGGATTTGAACTGATATGATATTTTATTATATTTGAATTTGGATTTAAAGTTGAATATTTGGATTTGAACTGATATGATATTTTATTATATTAAAATGGTTTGAAATGAAGTTTTGGAAAGATATGATATTTTGATATATTGAAATGATTTGAAATGAAGTTTTGAAATGATATGATATTTTAAATATATTGAAATGGTTTGGAATTGATTTAATCTTTATTTTGATAAAGATTTGGATTTGAAATGATATTCTATTTTGAAGTATAAAATATTATTTTAAAATTATAACCACGGGTTATAATAACTATTGGTTGTTAAAGAGACCGGGATTGGATATGGACATACTCTCTGTCGATATCGAAAACCACTTTGACAACTGTGTACGCGGTGGAGTTTCCAGAATGAAGTAGGATGGTGGTGACGATCCTAAGGTATATACGTGGACCCAACTCCAGTGAGTTGGCATAAGGTGGCTAAAACAGGAGCGATTGACGGACCAAGGAGGTAGCACCTCTTATCGGACACACTTCTTCGATACCATTCTATTACTTGTGATTGATTTGGTGGCCACCCTTGATTTGGGAGTGTTATTCGAGGTGGGCGGTAGTGGCTGCTATGCGTCACCACTAGTCCGGATGCGTAATTGGTATATCTACCCTGGCATTGCCTAGTTGTGCCGTGTCACCTACCATATCGAGCTTTACTAAGATTTTGATTTTTAAGATCCGACCGCGTTAAGGTTCTCCATCCCCTTAACGCTATTTTCTATATGATTATACTTTACTAATTAGACTACTGTATATAGCGTATATTACTACATAGTAAATAGTTTAACGGATCCTTAAAGAATGGGCGATCCCAAGCATTCTTTAAGTTACTTGTACCTTTATTACAGTTCACTTGAGTTGGTTTACATTATATAAGTATATATTGTCCTGACTCGAGTGTTTTGTGTTTTGCTTTACGCTCGGGTCAGCCTGAGTTATTCATAGATTTGGATTTCCACTCTCTTGGAGATTTGAATCGCTGGAGATTATCTGCTTGTCATGTCCTATCTATTTCAATTCTGTTGTTCTACTCAGCTTGTACTTGGTTATTATATTGAGACTTTTGTTGTATTCTATTTCTTCGGTTATATCTTATATAACTCTGATATATTTATATAGTAGCTTCATGAACTACTATTTCTTTTACTTCCGCTGCATTATTTTACTCTGTGTCTGTGATCTGTGATTATATTTATTTACTGTATATTCTGAGATTTGCCAAATTTTATTTACAACGCGGTATTTTGAGCAATTCAACTCCGGCATGAGTGTCTACCTATACACTTATAATGGATGCGAATGGTTGAAAATACTGGGTCGTTACAGTTGGTATCAGAGCTTTGGCTTTGAGGCAAAACTTAGAATGTATGGTAAATTTATTTACAGAATCGCTTTCGTTCGAGTTTGAATCTCTTCCTTTTGATTCGATTTCCTTTGAATTTTGGAACGTTCCCTGCGGTTCCGAAATTCATTCGTGTCCCTCACTATTCATCATCTTTTGATTCTGGAGTATCCCATGACTCCACTTCCAATGATCTTTATAGTGAATTGGCGGTCTCGCCAATATTCTAATTTTCTTGTAAAAGGGTGAAAATCCTTTATAATCAGCATCGATTAACCAGAGATTTATATTTATCCTTGGTTTAGATGCTAATATCTTTTATTATTCCAAACTCTATCTCTTGAGATCGAAGGTAGATTTACCCCAGAAAATCCACATTTGATCTTATCCATTAAGTCACGGTTGACCCGGTTAAGGTTGTCCGCGATTTATCTAAGCTTACCCATCTCTCTACTCTGTTTAACCATCTTGTCTTTTGTTTCTAAACTATCTCCAATCATTTTGAATTGTACTTGTAAATCTATGTTTTGTTGATGTTGATTTGGGTTTCCGATCGATTCGTCTGATCAACGCTATCGATAGGATTTCTAAAACACTTTGACAGAACAAACTGACACAATATTATTTTAAAATTTGGTTAATGAAATAAATTTGGATATATAATTTTATGGAACTTAATAAATTGATTTAAATTGATAATTTGAAATGATAATACTTGATTTATCATTTATTGTTCTACAAATGAATTTATAAATAGTTGTTTATAAATTTATTTGGGAACTGAAATGAATTTAAAAACAAGAAATTTAAAGAATTTAATTTCCGATGGTTTCAAACCTTGTGTTTAAATTTTTTAAAAGGATATTATTTAAAGTATTTCCAAGTAGAAATTTGTTTCTAAAGGATTTTTAAGTTTAAAAATTTAGTGCTCTTCTCTTTGTCGCTGGAAAATAATTTCGGTGATGACTGCAGCATCATCGACGTTCATTTTAGAGTTTTGAAGTGAAGAGACGGTTCTGTAGTCTTGCTACAGCTTTGTTTTGGGGAATTTAATTAATATGAATTTCTAAAAATATGACTTGATTTATAATATATATAGATATATGATTTAAATTTGATTTGACATATTATGTACATATATTTATTTATCTCTAACTGGTTTGAAGGAAATCGGAAATTAATTCTTACATTTTTTTTTCTTCTTAAAGAATAATTTCAATTATAAAAAGAAAAATCAAAAATTTGGATAAATGATTCAAACTTGAGATAATTGAATCGGAAAGTTTAATTTGTATAACGCACAATTTCATTCCAATATAACTTACCCAAATTACACAGAAGTTGAATATGAAATTGGATAATATACAATATAGAAAGGATTTTATAAATAAAATTTGAGTGGTTATGATAAATGTTATACACTTAAAGTTTAGTTATAAAAGATTAACAGAGGTAAATAGTGAAAAAGGAATTTAAAGAGATTTTATTTAAATAACTTAATAATCAAATTTGAGTTAATATGGAACCTTAAGTCTAACCTAGGAATTTTAATAAAAGTTATTTTCTGAAATGAATATGTTGTATAATAAAAATGCATCTTTGAATAGATAAAATAAAATACATTTGAATTGGACTTTTTGTAATAAAGTTTATTTAACTTGAATTCATAGTTTAATTGATGTCTAAATGAATAAATGTGTGAAGAAATTTGATTGTTATATTTGCTATGATAAATATTTTATTTATGAAATTGATATGTCTTGAAAAATGAATAATTATGATTTAAATAGTTAATATGTATTTTAACATCACTAAAACTTGATAATTGAGAATTTGGTTTTCAAATGGAATTTTAAGTGTAACTTATTAAAGGAATATCTATTTATGAAATGGGTATTTTAAATAAAGTGTTAGGTTATGTGTTAAATTAAGAGCTAACTAAAATAGTGAACTTTTAACTTAATAAATGAAGTATAGTTTGATTTGAATATTCCATTCATAAAAGTTGGTTTTAATAAGTCATAAGTTAAATGATATCCAAATGAATATTTCTGATATTAAACTGATTTGAAATATTAATATATCTACTGTAGCATTTTATAAGTGATGCTGTTTCGAAAATACAATGTTTTGGAAATTTTATAATTGAATGAACTTAGAAATGTTACAACTTTGAAATGAATATTATTTGACATTGGACTTAAATGGTTTAAATGAAGATTATTTTTAAAAGGTGTTATGATTTTCTAAGTATTATGTTTTTTTAAAAAAAAAAGAATAACATTTCCAAAGTGTTCTGATTTTAGTAGTATGATTTCCAAATGATAAACATCCCTAAATTGGTATGATTTCAAAGCATTATGGTTTCAAACTTATTATCTTATTTTATTTTTCAAACTACCTTTTGGTTGTCCTTATTTCTCTTATCTTGTTACAGAATGGAAAGGCTATTGCTTATACCAGTCTGTTCAGAAATCTTTCTATAATCTTTGATAATTTTGGTACTCATTTTGAATCTGAGCACTGCTTTCCATCCACAGACCGGCGGTCAAGCGGAAAGAGTGAATCAGATTCTAGAGGATCTTTTCGTGCTTGTGTTCCTGATTCTGGAGAATCTTGGGAAGATCACCTCCACCTGGTTAAACTTACCTATAGAAATTGTCATCAGGTATAATTTTAATCTAATTGTCATCTTGTCTAAAATCTATTTTACTCTATCTTTTTCTGTGCTTTCCCGTACCTCATTCCTTTTCGGGGATGAAAAGTTTTAAGTGCGGGAGAGTGTAACAACCCTAGGATTTTGTATATTATTTAAATTTGACTTTATTTTATTTTAAATTATTTTAGACTTATTTTATTTCAAACATTTCATTTTTAAATATAAATGTTGATTATTAAGTGATTTATAGTTCAAACTAGTATAATTTGAATATTTTGCTATAAAGTGAATTTCGGGTCAAACTGTTCAAACTTTGACTTTTAAACTTCAAATTCAAATTATTTAAAATCTTAAATTTTATCTTTTATTTTGAAAATAGATGAAATAACTTGAACACTGCTTTTTATTTCGTTGAAAATGGAGTTAAACTGCAAAAGATATGTACATTTCAATTTTGAGTATAAATTGTTTATTTTGCAATTTTGTTATTTTAAATTGTATAAATTATATTTTCTTTGTCATATTTTATTTTAATATGTTATATTATGTATATTTTGACTTTTAAATATTTTTAAATTGATAATAGAATTTTTCCAATGTTTACTATGTTGATTTCCTATTTTTAAAGGCTGTTTTCTTATTTTCTGCTATTTTCTTCATTAAAATTATATTTAAATTAAATTTTATATATTTATTTTGTGAATGTATTTTTATTTTATGTTATTATTTATGTTTAAAAATATATTACAAGCTCATATGAATTTTCTAAAGTTTATACCATTTATTTTCAATTTTTCTAGCCTAGTTGACAATTTTTGCTATTTTCTTGATTTAATTATTTATAATTAATATTTATTTTTTATTTTTTATTTTATTTGTTACATTTTCGAATTTTAACTGAAATTATATGTATTTTCAGATATTTAAACTTATTAAAAAGAAATAGAGGAAATTTGAAAAGTTTTAAACTCTTGAAACTCCTAAGGCTTTCCATCTCTCGACCTTTCATTTTCCCAACTCTTCTCTTAATTGTTTTGGGCATGTAATCTACTCATTTCAGCTGCATTTTTTTTTCACTTTCACGAAATTCATTTCTCCTCCTCTCACACAAAAATCACGGCTATTCTCCTTGTGAAGCTTAGGTAAAAAATTCAATCTTCTTCTTGTCTTTTTATGATTTTCTACTTGAATTTGCACATGCTCTCCACCTTCATAGCTGTATTCCCCTTCCTCCAAGTTGTGGCTGACCACCACCACCACTTTTCTCTAACCATTACACAGCCTAACACCTCTCCTCCTCAGGCCAAGCCAAGCCATGGTGAAGATCATCACAAAAATCCATCTAAACTAGCACTAGCAATCACCTATGCACTCAAGCTGACCTAGTTTTGGTACCATCACCTTCCACCACCCATGGCCGCCACCTCCACCACCTCCAGCACCACCTGGACCCCCTGCCATGTCATCACCTTTGACCCCACTCCTCTGGCCGTGCCCCATGAGCCTTGGCCGAGCCTTGAATTGCCTTGAATCCATGTTAAACTGACATTGTTTTGCCTTGTTGTGTTGTTTCATGCATACTCACCTTTTGCTATCCTCTAAACATGTTTGGCCGACCCTTAGGCAACCAAAACCTGATCCAAATCTTGCCTTAGACCTATAGTACACCATATGGCTAAACCAGAAGGTTGTTGGAAGCAAGTGCAAAGCAATTCTACTTTGATTCGTGCAGTTGATTCTATATTATTCTATCGTATTGTGCATTTGAAAACTTATATTGTTTGTATTGTTTTGTCTTATGTATTCGAGGAAGTTAACCTTGTCTCTCCAACACTCATCATCATCATGGCTGAGAAAATGAACCCCTTGTTCGAGCTTTTGAATGGTTAAAGCACAGTCAAGTAATCTATTCCGTTGTTGCTTCTTATCTTCATTGTTTCAACATTGTTTGCGTTGAATATGTATGTGTATATTGTCTTGTTTGGTTATTGTTTACAAGATAAATATCAAGGCTCTCCATTCATTCAAATCAAAAGTCATGCTATATCGTGCTTGTTGTGCTTTCTGGAATCTATTCTGTGTGTTTTGATAGCTAATCTCCAGCTTTAACAGGTGAGTTATTCTCACTAGACAATATGTACCTATATAACTAGTAAATTGACACCCTGTGAATCAGTAGAAATATATTATCATGTTATACTTGACTATGTTATGATCATATGATGTTTATACACCTGTTATATCATATGTTACTGTTATTATGTTATTTATATCTGTTATCACCATTGCAAGTTCCCTGTAGACTAGAATCACTATGGGTTGAAATGATACATACCCGAACGGACTTTAGAATAGGAAAAAATCGTTATGGGCTGAAATGATAGGCCTGAATGGTTTTTATTTAATTTATTTTAACTTGGGATTGCGGGTTTGAAATGATAGAACCCGGATTTTTCTTTTTAAAATGCGGATTGAAATGATACATATCCGTATCACTTGACCTAGGTTAGAAAACTATATACAGGCCCGTGGTTATTTTATAAAGTGTTTTGGATATTTTTAAGTATTTTTAAAAATATAAATTTATGAAATTTGATTTAAATAGATTTTGAAATGTTTTAAAATAAAGAAATTATGATTTTTCTATGAGTAAAAATGTAATTAATGAATGGTTAAATTGGATTATTGAAATATAACTTAAGTTTGGAATTTGAAATTTTTGTTAAAAATGATATTTAAGTTATATGAATAAAATGGAAATTTAATTATATTTGGAAAATGGTAAAATATGATAATTTGATTAAATTTGAATTTAAGTGATTTATTAAATTATTATTGATTTTTCTACGAATTTAAGTGGTAAAATAAATGAATGTTTAAAAGTGATCTTTTAAAATATAACTTGACTTGGAAATGTGAAATTTGGTTTTAATTAAAGGTTTAAGTTAATTAAATAAAATTGGAAATTTAGTTAAATTTGTGAAATGGTAATTTAAATTTGAAGTGTTAAGTTTATTTGTTGAAATGTGAAGAATTGGAAACTTTTACACTTAAATTTATTAAGTAAATTGTTGAAAATTGGATTTAACTATAAGAAATTTATTGTGAAAAAGATATATGTTAAATGATATGTAAATGAACATTTTAAATGTTAAAATATGATTTTTAAAATGTTTATGTGTTTTAAATTGAAGTTATTTAATTGCTGGAAATACACTAACACCTGAAATCTACTTTTAATAGCATTCAGAAATGCTATAGATTCTGTTTTGAACTAAAATTGTGTAAAAAGAGCTATTACAACATTTCTGAAATGCTGTAGTTGCTGTAATTGAACTTATAGGCTAATATTGAACTCAGGCCTATTATAGCATTCTCTGGAAATGCTATAATGGTCTGCAGTCTTTGCTGAAACCAAATTTAACCCTTGTTTTGAAATCTGAACTACCGCAGCACTTCTGAAATGCTGTCTTTTCTGTTTTTGAACTATAATTCAACTAAAACTGAGTTTTAACAGCAGTTTTAAGTGTTGTCTTTGCTGAATTAAAAATGTTTTCAAATATAACTTATAGCAGTTGTTTTTAAATGCTGTGAAATGCTGAAATTTTAATAATTATGGTTTTTGACTTAGTAAACGAACTCAGAATGGTTTGAAACTTTGGAAATTAAATACTTGATTTGAAAGTATAATAATTACACTTTTAAAAGGTTTAAATGGATTATTTTGATTGGAATAAACTATTTAAAGGTGATTTGAAATGATAGTAAATGAATGATATCTTTGAATTTAAAAGGTATGATATTTGGATTTGAACTGATATGATATTTTATTATATTTGAATTTGGATTTAAAGTTGAATATTTGGATTTGAACTGATATGATATTTTATTATATTAAAATGGTTTGAAATGAAGTTTTGGAAAGATATGATATTTTGATATATTGAAATGATTTGAAATGAAGTTTTGAAATGATATGATATTTTAAATATATTGAAATAGTTTGGAATTGATTTAATCTTTATTTTGATAAAGATTTGGATTTGAAATGATATTCTATTTTGAAGTATAAAATATTATTTTAAAATTATAACCACGGGTTATAATAACGATTGGTTGTTAAAGAGACCGGGATCGGATATGGACATACTCTCTGTCGATACCGAAAACCACTTTGACAACTGTGTACGCGGTGGAGTTTCCAGAATGAAGTATGATGGTGGCGACGATCCTAAGGTATATACGTGGACCCAACTCCCGTGAGTTGGCATAAGGTGGCTAAAACAAGAGCGATTGACGGACCAAGGAGGTAGCACCTCTTATCGGACACACTTCTTCGATACCATTCTATTACTTGTGATTGATTTGGTGGCCACCCTTGATTTGGGAGTGTTGTTCGAGGTGGGCGGTAGTGGCTGCTATGCGTCACCACTAGTCCGAATGCGTAATTGGTATATCTACCCTGGCATTGCCTAGTTGTGCCGTGTCACCTACCATATCGAGCTTTACTACGATTTTGATTTTTAAGATCCGACCGCGTTAAGGTTCTCCATCCCCTTAACGCTATTTTCTATATGATTATACTTTACTAATTAGACACTACTGTATATAGCGTATATTACTACATAGTAAATAGTTTAACGGATCCTTAAAGAATGGGCGATCCCAAGCATTCTTTAAGTTACTTGTACCTTTATTACAGTTCACTTGAGTTGGTTTACATTATATAAGTATATATTGTCCTGACTCGAGTGTTTTGTGTTTTGCTTTATGCTCGGGTCAGCCTGAGTTATTCACAGATTTGGATTTCCACTCTCTTGGAGATTTGAATCGCTGGAGATTATCTGCTTGTCATGTCCTATCTATTTCAATTCCGTTGTTCTACTTAGCTTGTACTTGGTTATTATATTGAGACTTTTGTTGTATTTTATTTCTTCTGTTATATCTTATGTAACTCTGATATATTTATATAGTAGCTTCATGAACTACTATTTCTTTTACTTCCGCTGCATTATTTTACTCTGTGTCTGTGATCTGTGATTATATTTATTTACTGTATATTCTGAGATTTGCCAAATTTTATTTACAACGCGGTATTTTGAGCAATTCAACTCCGGCATGAGTGTCTACCTATACACTTATAATGGATGCGAATGGTAGAAAATACCGGGTCGTTACACTAAGTGCCCTAATTTTCCCAGGTAGCCTAGTAGTCAGGTTTAGTTTAGAAGAAATCTTGATGGAGCTTGAAGCATGGTGTTAGAAGATTTTTCTGAAATTTTCTTCTTATTTCCACCACACTCTTATACTATAGTATTCCGCAAATTGTAAGGACATAAATTTATAATTGTCCATGTTTAACACTGATAAATATATTTTAATTTCCGTTGTAAAGTTTATATTGAAATAATATACGTGAGATTCTGTTCTGTCTTTATTTTCTTTCTTACCCTTGAGAATCTGCTTCTTTGGCACTTGGATTTGCAGCACGTGAATTCCGAGGATGTATTAATGTTGATTTCCGAGAGTCGAAGAAACGGGTCCTCACATCTCAACTTTTAAATTTTTTTTTATAAGCCATATTATAAATATATTTTTACAATTTCATTACCTTATTATGAAAACATTTCGTTAATTTACATTTTTATTGTTGCAAACAATTCTTATTGTAATTAGATTTCAATTCACTCTAATTATCGAATGCTTCGTGAAGTAGAGTTCACAAAGTATTCTTATTTAGTTTAATTAAAACAATAATCGATGATAGCTAAATATTAACATCTCCTAATAGCAACATTTATTAATAATCATACAGGTTTATGAAAGTTATCATTTTATATATAAAATATAATTTAGATAAAATTATTTCATTTACCTGATTTTAAAACAATATAATGTCGACTTGCCTTGTTTAAGTGTTTAGAAACGCCTATCGCTAACATGGTACCTCATGTACCGACCATAATTCATAAATAACTCGATAGATAAATACAATATAAAACATTTTATAACACTAACAAGTACGCACTCTCATATATACATACCCAAACAAACTCATTCTAGAGTATTACTAACCTATCTCTAATGAGTCAATCCCCATCAAAGCTCAGGTTATTGCTAAACCAAAGCACTGATACCAACTGTGACGACCCACATTTCGAAAGGTTTAAGTCGACAATAAACCACACATGTCCAACTCAAAACAATCCAAAAAAAGTTTATCAATGGGGTTAATTAAGAAAAATAAGAAAAGAAGAAAATAAACACAAAATCTCACAGCAAAAAGATAAAATATAATAATCAAATAAACAGTTCATGAATATGTTTATACTATACATTTGATTATTATTTATACAACATTTATCAGAGTTATATATAAAAAAGAACAACATGATATGGAAATAATACTAGTAATAAAATATACCAAATCTTCGTCTTCGTCCTCTAGAAAATAATCTTCAATGCACTGAAATACTCAGGGCTGACCCGAGCATAAAGTAAAACAATACACTCAAGTCAGAACTAAAATATTCTTATTTGATTCAAATCAATATCACGTATAACATGAGTGTAATAAGAGATGTTTATGGGGTTTTACATCTCCTATCCATTGTATAACGTGCGTGCAATAACTCAAGAGATGTTATGGGATTTTCCTTCTCTTAAGGATCCGTTAAACTATCTATATATAGTAGAATACGCTATATATGTAATGTTTAATCAATAAAATGAATATTTTTTCTAGCGTTAAGGTTTTACATTAATTCTCCTTAACACGTTTTTAAGCATTGTCGTACAATTTGCATATAACGCCCCAGTAGCACGTCGGGGGATGGGGATGCGTCGTGATACGATAACACTAAACCAAACTCGTAGTGGTCTCGTATAAGGATAAAAGCATGATAAAGCACGTGAGGCAATGCCCAAGGTAGAATATTACCAATTCGGGTCGCAGGGCTGGTGGTAACGCATCGTAGCCACGACCGTCCACCGCGTTCATCCATCCTATATTGAGTCAAAGGGAGGTTATCCCAAATCAAGGTGCACCAATCAAAACCAACATCAAAAGTAATAGTATGGACCAAGTCCAAAAAGAAAATCGAAGAACAGATGTCCGTTGGAGGTAGCTACCCTCATTGGCCCTGTCAAGCTGTCATGTTTTAGTCATTTCAAATTGACACAAGTGTCGGGACTGTCCATTATTGTTCTCTTTCTTCAAATCCATCAGCATGCACTAAATCCAACCACTTCATTTTGGAGTCTCCTCCGCGTACACAGTTGTTAAAGTGGTTCCAATATTGAAAAAGAGTATGCCAATAAGAAATCCGGTCTCTTTAACAACCAAATGTCATTTTAGACACCGGTTTGTTCTTTTACATTTCGAAAACGATTCATACTTGATATCAAAATATCAAATTCACTTCAAAATCAATTTCATTTCAAAATCATCATATTCACTTCGAAATCAATTTCATATCAAAATTGTTTTTCACTCCGAAAATAATTCTATCTCAAAATCATTTTCCACTTCGAAATTAATTTCATATCAAAATCATTTTATTCATTTTAAAAATCATTTTGAATTTCAACTTAGGTTATAACTTCATTTCAACCACATTCGTATTTAAATCAACAATTTAAATATAAACATTCCAACTTTGCACAGTTTCAATTTTTTAGAAAATAGTGTGAATAGTTTAATAGTTTAGAGATTTAAAACAGTTTGATATAAAAAATTTTGAGTATTGAAAATGGTTTATATAGTAAAATATTTTGGAAAATCAAAATAATTTGATTATTTAAAAAGATAGATTTTAAATAGTTTATACTAAAATAATTTATTTTGAAAATAATTTCAAATCAAACTGTTTCTTTCCATTTCAACAAATCTGGGCCATGGTCCAATTTAAATCAAACTGAATCAATTCCAATCTTTCGATTCAAATCATCTTCAATCTCAATTCAATTCAAATCGACTCCATTTCGATTTCAAATTAAATCAATTTCAGTATCAATTCAAATCAACTTCGATTTCGATTTCAATTCAAATTAATTTCAATTTTGAAATGTTCATTCAACTTCAAATTCAATTCAATGGTTCAATTTGATGGTTTAAATTTCAATTCGATACTTATTTTTAAACCGTTTCAATTTATATAAATTTCGAGTTCGAATTCAAAATCACGATTTAAATCACTTAAATCAATTTAAACTTCAATATTCAATTTAAGGTTCAAATATTTTAAAATAATTCAATTCTGAGCTCAAATTTGAATAATTCAATTTTAAAATAATTCAATTTTAAAATAATTCAATTCTGAGCTCAAATTCTGAGCTCAAATTACTTTTACTTAGCACAAAGTTCGAATAAATGTTCAAATCTTTTAAAACAAATCAATTTCCATAATTTAAATCATATTTCAATTATAACTTCAAACTTCCAAATTCAATTTTTTGAACAATTTCTATAAACAATTTCAATTTCAACTTTCAAAACTCGAATTCAAAATTAATTCAATCCTCATAAATTCGAAAAGAAAAAATTCTTTAAAACAAAATCATTTAAATAGATTCAAATTTAAGAATTTAAAACCATTTAATTTAACCAATCCGGTGTCCGTTTATAATTTTCTATCCTATGGCCAAGTGATCAGTTATTTTGATTTTTAATTTCAGGGATGGATATATATCAATGCAATCCAAATCAAAGTGTCATAGGTATATATCATTTCAACTTATTTCTTAATTTATTCAAAATAATTCAATTTATAGTTTATATGCTGTCAAATAATTTATCGAGTGATAACAGGATATATATAAATTAAATAAACATCCAATCATCCAAAATATCAACCAATAGTCATCCATCACAATCAACATCCAAAATAGTCAATATATCACAATAGTTAACTAGTTATCAATATTGGGTGTTTAACTAGCAATTTAATTTCAATTTCAAATTTAACTATCATTTTAAATTCCTATCAGTTCAATTCATATGTCAATTTAAATGCCAGTTAAATTACCAAACAACAGTCAATAAAAATAAATCACTTCATGATTTAAATTTAACTAACATCAGAATGTTTTAGTAATTCGTGCGCGGTATAAAACACTCACCTTCATTTGAACTAAAATTTTTTAGAATTCAAATAATTATGATTCCAATACCATGTCGTAGACGATGTCGATACGAATCCAACATAACTTGTTTCGTTCGAAACGGACATTGCATGAAAAAGTTACGGATTAATAAACATTCAAAATTAATCAAATTTATTTAACAAATTAAATAAAATAAAATTTAAACCTATTCTCGCTCTTCCTCTCCAGGTCTGAATCGCGCTCGCATCCGCTGAACGAGCGCCAACCACCACCATCATCGCCGCCGACCAGACCTACGCCCCGCACCTCCCCCAATGTCGTCACCACCATCACAGCACTCGCGCCTAGCACACGCACGCTTGAGAACGCGCGAAACCCAAATTCTGCACCCCTTCGAACTGCGACTGCCACTGCCGTGGATCACCAATCGATGATCAGGGGGTGGCGATGGGTTCAAGGGGTTGAGGTGCAACTTTCTCCTTTTGGATCTAATGTAATGACCCAAATTTTTAGTAACATTATTAAATAAAATAATCTGATGATTAGGGGATTGAAATTTGTGATTAAACTAAGCAGTAGCCATGCCTAAGAGAATAAATGAATTAAAATGAACTAAAATAAAATGGGTAAAGGAAATAGGTGGGTGGCAAAGTTGAAATAAGAGTATTCTAATCTCCTAAACCCTTAGGGATTCATTTCATATGTTTATTTGCAATACCAAACTATAATAGAGGTCGGACACCATTAGCAAGAGCAAGAGGAAGAAGATAAAGAAAATCGAAGGAAGGAAGATTAATCAAAATCAAATCCATTCAAATCTCAAACTCCTTAATCTTAAAACTAAAGGTGAATAATGACTACATCTCATATTTTTCTCGTTTTCGGTTTTAAGATGAAATCCAAATTATTTTGCAATTGCCGTGTTTTTATTATAGAAATTGAGTATGCTTGTTGATGATTTATTATATTTCATATAGATTTTATGATGTATTTTAATGTGAAAACACTACTAAATGACATCCAAATACCTTGCTATTTTAGATTTAGATCAAAAATGATATTTTAGAGATGGGTTTCAATTTTCATAATTTTCTGAATTAATGTGGATTTTATAATAATTTTCTAATGAGGAAAATGGATATTTGGGTTTAAAATAATTTATGGTTAAATTATATATGTTTTGGGTCTGAAAATTATATATGTTAGAAAACATATTAAAAAAAATTTATAGGAATTTTTGTAGAATTTTCCTAAGTGTTTTGATGAATATATAAAATTATTTAAGGTATAGGACTTAAATGTTTTATATGTTTATAAAAGGAGAAGGGGTATTTTGTAAATAAATTAAATTATTTATTTTTGAAATATTGGCAGTACTTTTAGAAAAGAAATTAGCAACCAATTATGTTTTGACAAATAAGGCAGGTTACTTGAAAGGAATTACTTAAAAATGTTAAAAATTGGTTTAAACATACTTTTTACATGTTTCACCACTTTCGGCACTTAGCTTCCGACCCAGTACTTCCGCCCTCATTGCCATCGAAACCAATGCGCCTGGTATCAACATTTGGTACGTAGCGAATTGGACTAAGGCGGAAGGTATGAAGTCGAAGCATGGGGTTCCGAAGGGGTCGAAGCGTGTTTTTATTTTTTAAAGAGAATGTGTTTGCTTTGCCTTCGACTTAATTAGCGTTCGACTTGGTTAGCTTTCGACTGGGTCAAATTGATTTAAGGAAAGGTTTCGAATGAGGTTGCGCCTTTTTTTAAAGTAAATGCTTTCGAAGGGGCCGAAACCCTTAGCTGCCGCATCTTACCTTTCAAAGCAATGCCTTCGAAAGGGTTTCTTTGTTTTAAAACCCAAGCCGCTTCTCCAATGCTTTCGAAGGGTTGGTTTCGACGCCATCACTTCTTTACTTAGGAAATGCTTTCGAAAGAGTGCTTTCAACTTAAATGTTTTATGACCCTTTTGCTCTGTTGAAGGTAGAACCTAAAGGTTTCAAAGGAGATAGTTTTAAATAGTTTTGAAAGGTTGTTCCACATGTTTTACTTGAACCCAAATGGTTTCAGAAGGTTTGATGTTTAATGCTTTCGAAAGGTTTTAATGAAGGTTTCGAAGGGGTGGTTCCCCAATGGTTTCGAAAGGTTTGAAAGAAAAGGTTTTCCAATGTTTTCAAAAGGCAATGTTTAAGTGTTTTAAAGATAGGATGTCTAAGGTTTTATAGCTTTTGAAGAAAAGGTTTTTCAATGGTTTCAAAAGGTTTATATGAATGGTCTCGAAAGGATTGTTTTGTCCTTTTGGCCTAGGCTATAAAGGGTTTACTTGGTTTCGAAAGGGATACTTTCAATGGGATCGAAAGGAGTACTTTCAAAGATTAAATGTTTTCACCAACAAAGTTTTGAATAAAGTATGTATAACATGGCAAGGTGATTTGAGTAAAGCATAGAGTATATTTTCCTTGTTTAACGTATTATTTAAAGGGTTGAATCATTTTGAAAGAAAAGGTTTTCAAGGAAAATTTATAGGTAGTTAACCCTAAGTAAAATGACTCAGATATTTGTATACCAGATGGGACTCGTGTAGGGTTGCGCCCTATACATTAGCTATTAGCCCCTAGTTAATTTAGTCCAAAATTCCAATGTGTAGGGCTTTGTCATAGGTAAGACTAAAATGTTGTTACATACAAAAAGGAATACATATGTAGAGAGATAGGTTATTGGTGAGCCCGCAAAACCATTAGGATCAGTTGACCTTGGAGAAGTAAGTTAGGGACAGACCATCCAGAAGAGGAGTATCTAACAGAAGTTAGATTATTTGTTTATTTTGTCTGGTAGGCCCGAGTCAGCCAAAGGTTAGTAGTTAGCAAAACAAAACTATAGTGTTCGGAAAGATAGTCCATTTGTTACCTGATTTATGTGCTTTCATGATATGACATTATTGTTTTAACCAGTTTTGGTTGCAGAATTAAGATTTGCAAAAGATATATTTTAAAAGGATATTAGTGAGGGGAAACCCGTTCCGCTAAGCGTTGTGGTCTCACTTAATATCAAATACCAAGATGTATAGTATTATTCACACCAGGCTTTATGTTTGGCTCGAAATTTATGTTTTTCCCCTTAAACTCTCGGGTGCTCAAAATTGATTTGAGTAGGCTGAGGGTTGAGGATTTACAGGTTTAGTAGGTGGACGAATAAAGCTTTCGAAGACGAGCAGGAGGCTGAAGTTAGCTATTTTAGTAGTTGTTTTGTTTTTATTCTACTGTGTTGTATTAAGTCGGTTATGACTATTTAGTACTTTGGTCATCCAAGGAGGCATCTTCATATGTCGCTCTTGGCGTATTTTGTAATAATTATATTTGATCTGAACTTGGAAAACGATTGGGATTATGTAATGGAATATGAAACATGTTTTGTGAAATGTAATCAGAATAGTTTTTTTTATTTGCGATTTTGTTTCATATTCATGTGCTTCTGATATTATGGATACCATTAACATTGCCATATTTGGTCACCAGAAGTTAATACTATGGATGACTGCATCATCTGTAGCACTTAGCTTCGGGCCTCCAAATAGGGGATGTTACAACTTGGTATCAGAGCATAGGTTTATGAAAAACTTTAAACTAAAATGATTTTGGAAAACATAATCCTAAGGAATTAGAGTAAGATTGGGGTTTGGGATAACGCTACAGTAACGTACTTTTATATAAGTATATGTTATATCTCTATTCTCATATCTCTCTTAGGCTATTCGTCTGTATCTTACGAGACATGAGTATAGAAATGGATGCTAGAAGTGGAAGAGTGAATCTTGGGGAAAGCACCACAACAAATGGTAACGCCGGACTAAATACGAGAAGGAACCAAGGTCAGGCACAAGCAGGAAATGTGGGTGCTGGAGCCCCGTAATTTGATATGGGATCTATGTATCAGTTCTTTGTCAACATGATGCAGGCGGGTGTTGCTGATGGAGTAGTTGGAGGAGTTCAGGAAGCTCCAGTGGTCAACAACTATGCTATTTTGAGTAGAGACTACGCTAGGCTAGGAGCAAAGCCATTCATCGGAACTGAAGACGCTATTGAAGTAGAAAACTGGTTGCTGCATTGTGAGAGGATCTTTGTAGACTTGGGGCTCAATGATGAGCAAAAGAGAAGGCTTGCTTCGAGACAGCTTCAAGGAGCAGCTTTATACTGATGGAATAGTGTGACGGTTGGAGTAAATGACATAGGACGAGTTTAAGAGGAGGTTCGAGGAGAGATTCATGTCCGAGATTGTTAAGCCTGCCTTGCTTAGAAATTTTCGAATTGGAGCAGGGAGACATGACGGTGTTGGAGTATGCGACAAGGTTTGAGGAGCTATCGAGATATGGCTATGCTTCTATTAACACTGTGATTAAGAGGAATGAAATGTTCATTCGTAGGCTAAAGCCAGAGCTTGATAAGGCCATGTTGACGCATATCAGAGACCCATGTGATGTTGTAGTCGAGATGGCTTTGAGGCATGAGGAAATGCAAGCTTTTCTTGAAAACAATAAGGCCAAGGAAGTCCAAGTGGGGCAGGGACAGAAAAGAAAGTTCTTTCATAAGAAAGGGGCTCAGAAGGGTGGAGCCGCAAAGAAGGGAAAGTCAAAAATGGTCTGTTATAAGTGTGATAAGAAGGGACACTATGCTCATGACTACCGGACAGGCAAAGGAAAGAAAACCGCTGAGAAGAAAGAAGTGAGGTGTTTCAACTACAATCAAGTTGTGCACTATAAGAATCAATGCAAGGAGCCTGCTAAGGATGGGAAAGGAAAGGTGTTTTCATTGGAGCCAGCTACCTCGAGGCCAACAGTAGAGGATAAAGGAAAAGCTGTGTTGGGAGGTACGCTTCAGATTCATGGTATGCCAGTTAGCGTTTTTTTTATACCGGTACATCACATTCTTTTATATCTCATTGTTTGGAAGATAATCTTAACCTAAAACCCTCGTACTTAGTTATTTCCTTAAGAGTTGCAAATCCGATAGGAGGGTATGCGACACTTGGGATGAAGTGTGACCACCTAGAGTTTGATTTGTTAGGTCATACCTTTGTTTACAATTTGCATGTGTTTGATTTCGTAGGGTTCGGAATTATTTTGGGTATGGATTGGTTAAGTAAGCACGATGCTAGGATATTTTGCCATGATAGGAAAATATCGCTTAGACACCCTGAATGTAGTGATCAGATTGTATATACCGTAGAAAACCCTAGTTGTGAGGTGAATGCTTTGTTAGGTGTTATGGAGGTAGAAGACGAGTTAGATCGAGTTTTCATGGTTAAAGAATTCGCGGATGTTTTTGAACCTTTAGTAGGATTGCCACCGAAACGAGCCATTGAGTTTCAGATAGATTTATTACCTGGAGCAGAACTGGTGAGTAGACTGCCAAGTAGGATGACAACTACCGAGATGAGGGAGCAAAAGGTGCGATTGGTGGAGTTGGATGTCAAGAATTTTATTAGGCCAAGTAGTTCGGCTTGGGGAGCAGCCGTAGTGTTTGCTAAGAAGCTGGACGGATCGTTGAGGTTATGTATCGATTATCGTAAGTTGAATGAGAAGACTATAAAGAATCGATATCCGTTGCCTAGAATTGACGATTTGTTCGATCAGTTGAGTGGAGCCAAGGTATTTTCACAGTTAAATTTAGCAACAGGTTTCCATCAGCTTAGAGTAGCTGAGGATAGTATTCCTTTGACAGCGTTTAGAAATAGATATGGATCATATGAATGGTTAGTGATGCCGTTCGGACTAACTAATGCGCCAGCATCCTTTGTGGACTTGATGAACCGAGTTTTCCGCAAGCACTTGGATAGGTTCGTGTTGGTTTTTATAGATTATATTTTGATATACTCTAAGGATGAAAGAGAGCATGAAGTTCATCTTAGAGTGGTGCTCGAGACATTGAGGCAGCATTAGCTGAAGGCGAAGTTTTCGAAGTTTCATTTCTGGAAGAAGGAAATGAAGTTTCTTGGTCATGTAGTCTTAGAGAAAGGGTTACCTATAGATCTGAATAAGATTGAAACGGTGAATAATTAGAAGAGACCCAGACAATGACTGAGATAAAGAGTTTTCTTGGATTAGCTAGATATTATAGGAGGTTCATTAAGGATTTTTCATGGATAGCAGCACCGATGACCAAGCTAACGCGAAAGGATGTGAAGTTTGTTTGGACCGATAAGTGTGAGGAAGCATTCTAGAGCTTGAAACACTTATTGACTCATACACATGTACTAGTTATTTTAGAAGGGAATCAGGATTTGGTAGTATATACAGAGGCATGTGGAACTAGGTTAGGAGCTGTATTAATGCAAAGAGGTAAAGTGATTGCCTATGCTTCCCAACAGCTTAGACCGCATGAGGTTAGGTACCCAACTCACGATTTGGAATTAGCTGTGGTGATATTTGCATTGAAGGTACGGAGACATTACCTTTTGGGAGAGAGGTTTGAGCTTTATACGGATCATAAGTCGTTGAAGTATTTATTCTCTCAAAAGGAGCTGAATATAAGGCAGCAGAGGGGGTTGGAGTTTTTAGCCGCTTACGATTTCGATATTGAGTACACACCAGGAAAAGGAAATAAGGTTGCAGACGCACTTGGCCAAAAACATCAGAATGCAGTATTGGCGATGATAGCTGAGTGGAAAGATTAGGAAGAATTGACTGTATGCAGAGTACAGTAGAGATCTAGGAGTAGTTATAACACGGAGACTACTATGTTGTCATGTTTAGAAGTTCGACCAGTGATGATTGAAAAGATTGCTTCTAAAGAGATGGAGAATCCAGTATTAGTTGAATGGGTCAAGAAATTAAAGGATGGAACGGAGAGCGATGACTTGAAGGATTTCGGTCTTGACCAGAATGGGTGGTTGAGAAAGAAAGGGAAGTTATGTATTCTGAATGTGGGAGACCTAAAGAAGGAAGTTTTGGAGGAATGTCATCATTCGAAGTTCACCATTCATCCGGGAGGAAGTAAGATGTATCAGGATATGAAGAGAAGTTTCTTCTGGGAAGGTATGAAGAAGGATGTAGGCTTATGGGTAAAGCAGTGTTTGAACTGTCAACAGATAAAGGCCGAACATCAGAAACCAAGTGGGTTACTTCAGCCATTAGATATTCTGGTATGGAAGTGGGATTCTATTTCTATGAATTTTATAGATGGGTTGCCGAGATCTAATAGAGGAAATGAAAGCATATAGGTCATAGTGGACAGATTGACCAAGAGTGACCATTTCATTCCAGTTAAGTCAACTAGGACGGCACCTATTTTGGCTAAGTTGTTTATGAGGAATATAGTTAGACTTCATGGAATTCCTAGTAGCATAGTAAGTGATAGAGATTCCTTGTTCACTAGCGTGTTCTGGAAGATTCTACAGGATACTTTAGGTACCAAGCTCAAGACGAGTACCGCTTACCATCCGCAGACAGATGGGCAAACAAAAAGAGTTAATAAAGTCTTGGAAGATTTGTTACGAGCTTGTGTGCTAGATTTTGAGGGATCATGGGAAGACCATCTACACTTAGTCGATTTTTTGTATAACAACAATTATCAGACTAGTATAGGGATGGCACCGTTTGAAGCTTTGTATGGAAGGTCATGCAAATCTCCAGTTTGGTGGTTAGAGACCGGGGATATGTTGGTTCTTGGTCCGGATTTAGTGAGAGAAGCTGCAGAGAAGATTGAGTTGATTCGAGCTAGGATGAAGGAAACTCAGTCTAGGCAGAAGAGTTATGCAGATAGAAGACAGAAAGACTTAGAGTTCTCTGTTGGAGATCATGTTTTTATTAAGGTATCACCGATGAAGGGTGTGATTCGATTTGGAAAATCAGGAAAGTTGGCACCGAGATTCGTAGGACCATTTCCTATTGTAGAAAGGATCGGGAAACTCACATATAGAGTAGAGTTACCGAACCGTTTGGCAGGAGTCCACGATATTTTTCATATTTCTCATCTAAGGAAGTGTATTAGAGACTCGGAGACTACTATAGCACCGACTGAGTTAGAGGACTTAGTAGTAGAGCTGAATTTGACTATAGTTAGAAAGCCAGTTCGTATAGCCACGAGGGATGAGAAGAGGCTAAGGAACAAGACAGTCGGAATAGTTAAAGTCCAATGGAACGACAATGAGAGAAACTGTACTTGGGAGACTGAGAGCAGGATCAGAGACGCTTATCCTGATTTGTTTGATGGTATGTTTTACCTTTATGATTGATTGATTTGTTGATTATCTTATCGTAATTCGGGGGACGAAATTCTTTAAGGAGGGGAGTCTGTAATGACCCTAATTTTTAGTAACATTGTTAAATAAAATATGTGATAATTAGGGGATTGAGATTTGTGGTTAAACTAAGGGGTAGTCATGCCTAAGAGAATAAATGAACTAAAATAAACTAAAATAAAATGGGTAAAGGAAATAGGAGAGGGGCAAAGTTGGAATGATAATATTCGAATCCCCTAAACCCTTAGAAATTCATTTCATATGTTCATTTGCAATACCAAACTAAAATAGAGGCCGGCCACCATTAGCAAGAGCAAGAGGAAGAAGATAAATAAAATCAAAGGAAGGAAGATTAATCAAAATCAAATCCATTCAAATCTCAAACTCCTTATCTCAAAGCTAAAGGTGAATAATGACTATATCTCATATTTTTCTTATTTTCGGTTTTAAGATGAAATCTGAATTATTTTGCAAAGTTATTTGCCATGTTTGATTGTAGAAATGGAGATATATGCTTATTGATGATTTATGATATTTCATATAGATTTTATGGTGTGTTTTAATGTGAAAACCCTATTAAATGACATCCAAATGCCTTGCAATTTAGATTTAGATCAGAAATGAAATGATATTTTAGAGATGAGTTTCAATTTTCATAATTTTCTGAATTAATGTGGATTTTATATTAATTTTCTAGTGAGGAAAATGGATATTTTGGTTTAAAATAATTTACGGTTAAATTATATATGTTTTGGGTCTGAAATTTATATATGTTAGAAAACATATTAAAAATGATTTATAGGAATTTTTGTAGAATTTTCCTAAGTGTTTTAATGAATATATAAAATTATTTAAGGTATGAGACTTAAATGTTTTATATATTTATAAAAGGAGAAGGGGTATTTTGTAAATAAATTATATTGTTTATTTCTGAAATATTGGCAGTACTTTTAGAAAAGAAATTAGCAACCAATTATGTTTTGACAAACAAAGCAGGTTAGTTGAAAAGAATTACTTAAAAAGGTTAAAAATAAGTTGAAACATGCTTTTTACATGTTTCACCACTTTCGGCACTTAGCTTCCGACCCAGTACTTCCGCCTCCATTGCCATCGAAACCAATGCACCTGGTATCAACACTTGGTACGTAACGAATTGGACTAAGGCGGAAGGTATAAAGTCGAAGCATGGGGTTCCGAAGGAGTCGAAGCGTGTCTTTGTTTATAAAGAGAATGTGCCTGCTTTGCTTTCAACTTAATTAGCTTTCGACTTGGTTGGCTTCCGACCGGGTCAAATTGATTTAAGGAAAGGTTTCGAATGAGGTTGCGCCTTTGTTTAAAGTAAATGCTTTCAAAGGGACCGAAACCCCTAGCTGCCGCATCTTACCTTCGAAGCAATGCCTTCGAAAGGGTTTCTTTGTTTTAAAACCCAAGCTGCTTCTTCAATTCTTTCGAAGGGTTAGTTTCAACACCATCACTTCTTTACTTAGGAAATGCTTTCGAAAGAGTGCTTTCGAATTAAATGTTTTATGACTCTTTTGCTCTGTTGAAGGTAGAACCCAAAGGTTTCGAAGGAGATAGTTTTAAATGGTTTCGAGAGGTTGTTCCACATGTTTTACTTGAACCCAAATGCTTTCGAAAGGTTGTTCCGCTAAGCGGCGTGGTCTCACTTATATCAAATACCGAGATGTATAGTATTATTCACACCAGGCTTTATGTCTGACTCAAATTTTATGGTTTTCCCCTTAAACTCTCGGATGCTCAAAATTGATTTGGGTTGGCCGAGGGTTGAGGATTTACAGGTTTAGTAGGTGGACGAATAAAGCTTCCGAAGACGAGTAAGAGGCTGAAGTTAGCTATTTAGGAGTTGTTTTGTTTTTATTCCGATGTGTTGTATTAAGTCAGTTATGACTTTTTAGTACTTTGGTCATACAAGGGGGCATCTTCATATGTCGCTCTTGGCGTATTTTGTAATAATTATATTAGATCTGGACATGGGAAACGATTGGGATTATGTAATGGAATATGAAACATGTTTTGTGAAATGTAATCAGAAAAGTTGTTTTTTTTCTTCTGATTTTGTTTCTTATTCATGTGCTTCTAGTATTATGGATACCATTAACATTACCGTATTTGGTCACCGGAAGTTAATACTGTGGATGACTACAGCATCGTAGCACTTAGTTTCGGGCCTTTAGATAGGGGATGTTACATCCAACGCCTAATTCGGCCTTGATCAACGTAGGCGACGTAGGCCATTGGATGGACGATAAGAAAATAGCGGCTAGGGTTTCGTTTCATGAATGAAGGAAGGGTTACTACTATTTATTGAAAATCTCCCGTGGCACAATTCATCCGCGAAAATTTCGAGCACCAAATGAAGCGTGTTGCCGGGTGTTCTATATGTTATACCCCTATTCCGAACACAGTGGAATATGTATTGTGGGTCAATTCCATCATATTCAGAAGATGGCTTTTCAAATCAAGTTATTTTAACTTAAATTCCTTTAATTAATTTCTTCGCTTTTCAAGCTCGCACTGCCAAACGATAAGTCCGATCACTATGAAACTTGAAATCCTATAATAATTCGCTATTACGGATCCGATGAAACTGGTTTTGTCAAAATTCGAGATAGTGCCCAAAAAGACTATTTTTACACGTTAATTAAACAAGCTATTTCCAAAAATAAATTTAATCACTTTAAATACAATTTTAAAATTTAACAATTTTCATTATTATTTAAATAAAATTTAAATCAACTTTTAAAATGAATTCAAATGATAAAATGACTACTTCCATTTTACAGTAATTCAACATCAATGCAATTATTTACAATTCAATATTATTTAATTTACCTTCTAATATAAGTTATCATCTCTTATCTTATTGAATTTTGTTATTCAAAATTTTTATCTAAGTTCATATGCAGTAAATTACATTAATAAATCATTAACTTTTTATTTCTAACCATTTTTGTTCAATAATCATATTAAATTTAATAATTTTAAAATAGTTAAAAATAGAGGTCATTACATAACTTTTATATATACGTCCCAATAATTTCAAACAACCCCAAAATATCAAATAAGTTAACTATAATTAATATTTCACAAATATTAATTAATTCGATTAATTTACGATATTTTATAAACTAATTAAATCTTATGGTTTTTCGGAGAATTCACAAACACAGTTGCAAGATTTAGAGGTGTGAATTCAATTAGCAATTAATTTCGAACAATTCAAATATAAACATTCACATGTCACCATAGCTATTGGTGTGATGGTTTGATTGAATTCATCACTTATGGATCTTTTGGGTAAAAATAAAAATTTATATTTTCTTATGCGGTACCTTTTAGTAAAAATTTACACACGATCTCTTCGTCAACACTATATCGCTTTAGGATTTATGGAACTGGTTTTGGTCAAAATTCCAGTATCATCCTTATTTAATTTAGTTAGTCCATAAACAAAATCGTTGGTACAATAACAATATCTATTACTAACCGTACTACTCTGGCCAGAGATTTTGACTTTGAATTGATTACAAATTAACCGTGATACTAACCTTATACAATTAAGGAGATGAATTATGTATTAAACAATGCTTCACTTCCAATGCTCAACTTAGACCCAACTATATTCGTTAGATAGATCGTCATGCTAGGATTTAACTATAATCGAACTGAAGTATTCGCATTGGAATTCCACGGTGTTCCTAAGTCGAGGGAACTATATAACATCGCCACCTTGAGATTTCCTGTTTGATCTAGTTGTTATTAAACAATGGAAAACTATCAAACGAGTCATTCCATAGTTATCCAATAACTACGAGTACGTAACCACTTAGTGCCCTGGCAGCCATAAGTAATATAGTCTAACATTTGGATAGCGTTATGCACTTTGGTCTCAATGGATGTATGAATATTATTTCTTGAAACAATTTGATAGACAATATTTAAAATAATATGTTGTTTTATATTGTGATAATTTTCTCATGATAACAACTCTTTGTAATTATTATCGCATAACATATCATCTAAGGATTTTCTAGTTTAATATACATAAATTATTCACTTAATTAATATATCACAATATAACAAGTATAACATAGAAAACAAGCACCTTTTAGTTCGAACAAGATTTTATTACAGAGTTAATAATTTACAGTATATTACCGAATTGCCCTTATGGCATACATTAACACTCTCATAACAAATCTAGCTTTCAGGTCTTGCTACATGGCGTCAAAACTTAAAAACAAACACACTTTATCCATACCAAAGATCCATTTGTTTAACTACCATCAACAAGACAACTATAAATTCTCACACAAAGCTTCTTAATTCATACTCATTCACAATATTACTATTCTCCACTTATATTCTTCAACAATAACCATGCCCAATGCATATCTTATATTCTTTGACGATAGCGACGATAACAACGATTATATGATAGAACATTAATTCGAGTAAGAAGCCGAACTACTTGCAATTTATCAATTACAAGTTGGTCGATCTAATGGGCAACATGGCGAATCGGTCAGTATTCATCACCATGTTGATGGTCGTCATTTTATATATGATGAAAGAATGATGTAAGACTACATTGTTCCAAATCCTATTTACAATGGTGATGTTTTCAGAAGAATATATCGAATGAGATGACCGTTACTCCCTAGGATTCTTCGATCCATTAAACAACATCTTAGTTACTTTCTTTTCAAATCCAATGTGCCCCGCAATCAGGGTTTGACCGATCATTAAAAAATAACTACTGTAATGAGAATGCTGGCACATGCTGGCCCAGCTAACTCTCTTGACAAATGTTTGTGCTTAGGGGAAAGCATGGTACTATAAGCTTTAGACCATTTCTATCAAGCTGTTGCAAATACGATGATCGGTACTTACAGAGACCAAATGAAGCTGATATAGCAAGATTAATGGAGATGCATGGCAGTAAATAATGGTCATGAATATTGGGTAGTATCGACCGTATGCATTGGGAGTGGGAGAACTGCCCAAAGGCGTATGAGGGGTTTATCAAGACAAGTCACGTAGATCAACAAATATTCTTAAAGTGGTAGCTTCATATGACTTGTGAATTTGGCATACATTTTTGGGGATGCCGGGATCTAATAATGATTAATATAATTGAGTGATCTACTTTATTTAACAATTAGTGAATGGTAAATCAACTTTATGTTTTTGTACATTAAAGAAAAACACTTATGGCCACGAGTATTATCTTGATGATGTTATATACCATAAATGGTGTACCATTGTTAAAACCATTCCAATTCAGTAAGTAACAGACAAGTGAAACCATTCCTAATTCAGTAAGTAACAGACAAGTGAAGTTTGTGGCAATGCAAGCGGGATAAAGGAAATATGTAGAAAAAACATTTAGTATTCTTTAATCAAGGTTTGCAATATTTAGCAATCCATGTTGTTGTAGAAAGTTGTAGTTATTGCTCTAGTTTATTTATGTTGTATTACAAGTTATTAATGTTACCGAATATTTTTAAAAGTCCATTTGTTGTCCTAAAAAGTGAAACATGCTTGATTAATTTAAAAGAAAGATATAATACTTTTCCAATTCAAAAGCAATACATCACTATCTTATAATCAAAATATACAATAGTTCTAAAGTTACAAACAATATTACGCCCCTCTCCGCTCATGCGTCTCATAATTTCATCTTTTCTCATTTTCAAATAAGCTAAGGGAAATTCAAATTCCGTGTGTCTAATACCATAAGTGCGCCATCATCTCTGTGTATTTTCAGCAATAAGTCGTTCCATCTTCACCATTTTTCCTCGGTGTTGTGCAACTCGAAGTTCGATCGCACAATTATGCCTCTCTTAAGATGCATGTAAAAGACTTTCTATTCCGGTCTGCGACACACCAACAGCCTGCTTTGTCCTTGCTGTTTTGGATCCTAAAGGCATAACAAATTCTTCTTCACTTGAAGTTAGATGATCTTCCAACTCCATACCCTGACTTATGATTCTCCAAAATTGGAGGTTTCGCTGACTCTATGTGCTTTGCTTCTTGATCTGTTCGTTTGCACTCCTCAAATAGTTTTCTTAAGAGATGATTTTCATTATGATGATCAACAAGTGTATCATAAACATGCATGAACTGATAAAAATAAGGTGTCATTTTATTCTCGTGAATGTTGACTTGTTTGAAAGGTTTATTTATGACTGCTTTCTTCAAAATGAAATTGAATATTAAGAAAAGGATAAAATATGTTACGTATGTAAATTAATTAAGCTTACCAAATGTATTTCACCTCCAAAGTCGTTAAAGTTCACCTACTTTAACTTAAACATTTTAGAGTCGAATGTTTGTGTTTGAGAATTAATTTTTGTTCAGATCACCCTCTAATCAAAGCAAGTGAACGTTATCGGTCATGTTATTCTGATTATAACAATTTGTAACTTTACCCAAAAACCATCGCCACTTTGGTCAGAATCTCGAATCGAATCAGTTCAGTTTAGAGCGTACACCAAAGACAACATAAATACAATCCCTCGTTGATCGTCCAACAAACACTGATGAACGTCTATATAACCAGAACAGTGTTCTTTTCAAAATAATTCCTCAAAACTATATCTTGCACCACAAAACATTTTTGCAAATGAGAAACGAGAGGAGGAAGTATTTTGGCATAGAAGAATGTAGTGAATGAAGTAAAATGTTACAATGAGAAATTGAACTTCATGGATGCATTTTATAGATTAAGGGAAAATTAGTCACTTGAATAGCCGTTGGGTTATAGCCGTTATTGGATGTTGGTTGAACAACAGCCCAGCAACCAAGCCCATGTTGAACAGTAACCCAACAACCAAGAGCTTGTTGAACAAGCGTCTGATACTAAACACCTGGTTGCTGGACAGCTCTTAAACCAACGTCCAACGCAATTACAGATCATGAACCATTTTCCTTGAAAATGCAACCAATTACAAAACGTAACGGACAATTGAGGGGATCATTTATATACCACAGTTTATGAAATGTAATCACCTATTGAACATGCTCTTAGAATTTGAAAGGAAAACAAACAAACATGGTAGACAAACAAACATTCGCCTTATTACATCGCTAAAACTCCAATCAGTTTCTTCTTTGCTATCAAATGGGTGGAGACGTAATTTCCAATAATAGTAATAATAATAATAATAATCGATATACAGATCATTCATGATTATAAATATAGATACCTAACAAAAGTATAAACAAAGTTGTAACATAAATAGTACACAAAATACATAACTTTTTCTAGCCTACTTTGAAGAGGCCCCAAAAGTAAAGTCTCAGCCAAAATATTTGAAACATGCATGTTACATAACAAATCTATGCTAAGAGCCTGTATAATGTCCAATGCTAAAATAAGGATGTCTTGCAATCTCTTAACCTAAATAAGTCATACAACATGCATGCCTGAAGTTCGCAATACACTTGGGGATAGCAACAGAGGATTCATAAATTTTACTACATAGCGTGCCTACGATACTGAATACTGATCTCCGATGGAGCACTTCACTCTGCATAAGTAGTGAAATGGAAAACGCAAGCGTAATGTATGTTTCATTTATCCTGAAACATGTGTACATTTTACTTCAAACATTTCAGTTTCTGCGCCTCCGATTTTGTGTCAGGGAGAGGAATTTTCTGCAAACTAATAAGTTGATCGATGGCTTTAGAAAGATGACCTGTTTCTGTGGACAAATCCATAGAAGAAGCAAAGAAAACTTCATTGACATCTTCCTCTAGCTCAAGCGTAAAGAGGCTAGCGAATACCTATACCACAATGTTATTATGTCAATTTGCTGACACTATGCACAATTTTGTAATTATGGACTATGTTCGCTTTCTGATGTACCTCTTTCATTTTTGAAACAACCTTTTCCCTGATTGCTGAGGATCTGCATACTAAATTCATTATAAATAGGCCACCTTCTGATAAGAAGTCCTTAACTGACAAAAGGAATGATTCTTCTACAAAGTTTATCGGGGGGCAAGTCATCCCTGAGCTGCACAGAAAAAGTTTAAACACAAGGCACTTTATATATATATGCAGCGCTTCATGTCACCCCTGTTTGGTAGCACCCCAATTGCCTCCTATTTTCGGCCACAAGTTTCTATTTAAATAATAGTGTGAGTGGAGAGAGTTAGTGGGAAGAGAGAAATAGAAATATCAGGAGGCCGTAGGGGTGTTGCACTATTTGGGGTGCAGTTGAACGCTCTCCTATACATACATACATATCTATATATGGTCACATGATTTTAATGCATAAATTACCTTGAATCGGATGAATCAGCATCAACGATGATGATTTTAACATTACTTAAGTTATTAATGGTGGAGTTGCTATCTTTTATGTTAGCAGCTACTGCATCTTCAATATATTTGATACCATCCCCAATATGCACCTAAACATGCATGGCTTAGAATGAACAGTTCATATCATTGTGCTAAGATTGTACATACTGATAATAATGTAACCATATCCATTTTTTTCACGTATTAACAGTAAGAAAAATTACCTGGAACAACGAATACGGTCTTACAAAGATATAACTACTATTAAAGAGTAGAACATAATATCACCAGCAGAAGAAATGGAAATGGCACTTGCAATAATATTATTCCAATTTAACCAGACTCATCACCCAGACACTCTGGGTAACTAAACAGAAGAAACATTATGCTATATTATAAAAATCTGGAATCCATTCATGTGCGCGCGCCCACAAAAAAAAATTACTGAAGAAATGTTGTTAATATAGACAAGTTGCAAAGTTTGATGTAATTTATTCTTTAATTTCGGATACATGATTGGTCAGTAGGCATATAAGCATATTTGATTTCATAATCCTTTAAAAATAGTCATCAGAAGATTTAAAGAAACATGTGTGTATACGTGACTAACATATAATATATCAGTGTTTTTAAATTATACCAAAATATTAATAAACTTTCAGCAGCAACTCAACAAGTAATTAAAGATCAATACTATGCACATTGTTGATATACAAACGGAAATGGTAGGGTTACCTTCAAATGCATATCCTCGACAAAACCAAAATAATCCTTTGCTATGGAAAAAACCAAAGGATCCAATTCTACCACCTGTGATTATAAAATATATACATATAAATATATCAACATGTGTGTGTCCACACACACACACACACACACACATACATACGTGTGTGTGTGTGTATCTGGGTGTGTGTATAAAACCACAAGATATGAAAAGCATACTAAAGCTACCTTTATATCCAAAAAAGGGAAACAACCATGAAGAAACATTGGAAGCAGTCCAGCACCAAGACCAATCACAATTGTTTCAACCTACAGTTACAAAATTCAATTTTTAAAATGGCAAATCCAAAAACGAATATGCCGTGCTGCACACACATTGCAGAATGCAAAAGAATATTAGCTAAAGGGCATTACCAGTTTCTGCGCAGAAGCTGCATTCTCAAGAGTAGAAGCTACGAGAGAGAAGCCAGAAATAATTCCACTATGATAAGAACTTGCTAAACACCCATGATCAACCTTCAGTTTGCTTATAGATCCTACATGTCAGTAGCACAAACTAGGGATAAAATGTCGTTTATATTAAAAAGTAATTCAACGAAAAAGAATTTCATACCTACCGTTACTTGACTTAGAATCAATTCTTTTATTGCTCCTTTTTTTCTTAGATTTTGACAATGATTCAAGTTTCTTTCTTTCAATTTCGTGGTTACTACTATCTGGCTCTTCTGCAATTAGTAAAGCTTCTGATTGCACCAAGCCTAAGCTTCTTTCAAAAGTTAAGCGGCGATATATCTTAACTTCTGATGGGACGAGGCTAGTGTCCTTGGTGTCATATATCACGTCTTCCACGATGACAGAACCAGTAGTGGCTGACGTAGTCTATTGCAGTATGCAGCAGAATACTGTATGTTAGCAAGAAAAAACATACTACAAAATAAAATTTAAAGTACAAGGAAAAACCAGCACTAGGATCACACTTAAGATCCTAGACTCTACCAAATCTCTGTCCATATAGTAATTAAGTGCCAAATCTTGAATTCTCATAAAACAAGAGATTAGTTTTATATGCCGGTAGGAAGTAGGTCATCCAACCATGCATATGCCGGAAATTTGATGTGAATAGTATGTTGTACTACTAGATATGCTTCTTCACTGAATTTACATGAAGCAAAAGTGGTTTGACAGATCATCCATTTTGTATTAAATAGAAAAAATAGCATGTCTTGAATTGTTGTATAACAAGAAATTACAAGCATTCATTTTAATATCAGCGGACTGTATGGTACATATAATCCAAATATGGATGTGATTTAGTGTTGCGTCTTCATTTATCCAAAATTTGGATGCAATTTACTATTGCATTTCGATCCATTCAATAACATCTCTAGGCCAGGAATTTTATTTTGATGGACCAAATATTTCTAGTGTATTACGAAAAACACCCAAGTTTGCACTACCTACTACTATGATGTGGTACCAAGAAGTGCAAAACCCGGTGCCTTTAGCAGCACATCACCATATAGAGCTAAAGTCACCAGGTTTCGCACTTCCTAATACCACATCATGGTATTAGGAAGTGCAAACTCAGATGCCATTAGCAGTACACTGTTTCTACATTCTACATATTGATTTGGTCAAAAGCAGATGAACATACGAAGGAAAAAAAACGTAGCAGAAGGCTTCCCACTATATGATGTCAGGGAGTCGGTAATCGACGTGGTTTTGGTCTTGGAGGAGAAGGGGAAAAAAGCATGTCCAGACATAAATGATAGTTGGTAAAAACGCACTGGTTTCTCTATATAGTGGCATCAAACCCAGCCTTTTTCATATAGGTCATATAATCTTCATAATATTGCAACTTCTACATGTAAAAAAGATACAAATAAATGGAACCGAGTATTAATGAATGCAAAATACAGAAGCATGTCACCAAATAGTCAAACGACAAATGTCAATATAAAGGTACCTGATGTACAATAGTTCGCTCTTTGACACCATCATTCGCCATCATGAATCTATGAAAGTTAATATGATAGTAGTCATTGATATATACTAATAAAAAAAGATGACAATTATCAAGGCATAAACATGTGAAAAAACATACGGGATTGCAGCTGCATTATCCAAACTTACTGGTGCCAAACCTTTAACGAGTGGAGATAAGTCCTTCTGAAAGGGAAAAAAAAGTGTAATAATTAAGTGCCAAGCACAGAGAACTGCAGTTCTAGTACGTATACGAAATACAAGAAGAAATACACCCACCTGAATATCATCCATATTAAAATGTATGTGCCTTGAGTCAAGGAAAACCTAATTAGACAGAAACATTTACAGACAATTGATTCAAAAGTAATCAGGGTTAACAGATTATCCTAGTATAATATATTTCTTAAGTACCATAATGAGACGAGCTGCTCTGGAGCTTTCAACAATCAGCCACTGCCCTTCTTCTGAATTGAACAACCACTCTTGAGCTCGAGTCTGAAAACTAACGAGTCAAATATGAACAAAGCTTCTAAGCTAAAAAACAGCTTGTGGATACTATAATTTGTGATATGACCAAGTATAATGGATCCTACAAGCTAATTGGTAACAGTCACTATGCACATCGAATGGAAGAGTCAGAAAACGTGTTCATGATACAACACTACAAATGCATAATTAGCTTATAATATATCAGCAGACTCAAGTGTTAGGAACTTCTGAATGACACTGATTGCGAAGGTAGTTAAAAAACAAGTTCACTAGTGCAACTGTAGTTTCTATGGATTACCATAAGCATCTAATGCATCATAAGAACTGGCTGCTATTATTTGAAATATTGCAGGAAAAGGATGGTATTCTTTACAGACAGTTTATCAACAATATTAAGGGACAGTCGTACCATATGTTTACCAAGTCACCCTAGATGGATATAGCAGCTCTATTAGTGGATAGAACTGAAAAACAACACAATCTAAAGAAGAAGGAAAAACTCACTTTTGGCACAATAAATACTCCACAATGATATGAGAACTGAGGAAGCTGTTGTTTAGCATCTAAAAGAACAGTCTTGTACGTACAAAGGGATTCATCTTCTTCACCAAGAATAAACTGACATCTACGTCCAGGTTGAAGCTCCTTCAAATTTCCTTTAGCTCCTAAATATAGATCTTGTAGAGAATATAAGATGTCTTTACCAGAAGCGCAATCAACACGTATTTGGTTTTCTTCTTCGACAATTCGTTTCAAAGTCTGGACCTGTAATGTGGAGGAAATGGACGAAAAACAATCAAAAGGCTATTTTTATTTTCTGAAATATGCACTAAAATGTATGACTCCAAATGCCAATGTTTACCTGCTTTGTGTTGCAGTCCAAGGTAGAGTGTTCAAATGATGGCACAACAGGATTTATTGCACACAACTTTTCTTTGTTTATAACGACCATAAATGTTTCTAATGCAGGATTAGTGTTAGCTCCTTGGGATATAGCATGAATACTCACTTCCCATCCAAATTTGAACTTTGAGAGTAGAAACCCTGAAAAGGGATTCAAATAATAATGCAAAATTTTATTCATATCTAATGCGGCATACAAAAGAAATCTCTAACAAGGTTTAAGGACAAGGAGGAACGACAAAAAAATGGAATGTTGGATATGTACACCTTTAGCCAATAAAGTTGAGGGTTTGCCTCCTTTATCAAACAAAGTAGGTGGTTATGTTTAAGTAAATGACACCATTAAAATAAAGTGAATGTTAGTATCATTGTCCACGTAAATGTGGAATGAAACACACCTACAACATGAGATTCTGCTAAGGTAAGACAGAGGAATTTCCCTCCCTTTTTAAGAACCCTTTTTACCTGATGCAATGCAAATTGAAAGATAAAGCTTGTAATTAGAAATTTTCAATTGAATATTGCACCTATTTCAGGAGTCAACAAATCAAAATTTTAGCAGTTAGGTAATAGAAATACAATCAATCTAAAGCTACCTCTTTGAGATACTTGCTTCCAAGTTTTACGCCATGTTCTGGTTCCATTAATGCATCTAGGCCTCCTTTATCAAGAATAACATCAAAAGCTTCATCTTCAAACTACATAATGACAGATAAAGAACTAATAAAATTTCTCAAATACAGATCTTTTCCATAACAAAAGGCTTCAATGTATGTTAACTGCACCCGGACTATGATATGACAGTCCTTCGCACATACAGAAGTCTAGAAATTGTGTATGCGTAACTGCACATCATAAGAAGCATATTAGCAAAAGCTTTATTTTTATTTTATTTTTCTTCTGAAGCCGATTTATGGTGATGAGAAGTATTTAAGATACAAAGAGGACATAAATACAAGTGTATTGTAATAAAAGATAAAGAGACAAAACCGTTAACACAAGTATGGCTATACAATGTCAAGGGGCAATGCTAACCATAGCCCTTCACCTTGTCGGTTAAGAGTGCAAGTCCAGAACGATCATCTACACTCTCCAATGAGGTGGAGAGTACAACCATTCTCAAAAGAGAATGTGGCCAACATTTTTTAATGTCAAAAGAATGTCTTAGTAGGTTCTAAAGTTCTATGCATTGCCCATGAGCATCCTAATAGAAATAGCAACATGAGTATCCATACTTATACAATTCCAGGTGGGGTAGCATTGGGCTATTTTTCACCCAAAATCTTGCCATCCAATAGCTGCATTCAGCTACCAAGTAATAAGCACTTCCTCGAAATTCAAAGCCTTGTCTAAGGTGATTTTATTCGTTTACGCACATTAACTGAAATTTATTTATTTGTTATTACCGTGTTTATTTATTTCATGTACTTGTATTTATTAGATTATACCATATGTGTGTGTGTGTGTTTTTTATGCATTGATTCTAGATATACATTATTTCATTTATTTATTTTATACATTAATTGTGTGTGTGTATGTTATATTTATTTTTTTAACATATAGAATGCATTTACTGTGTACATATATTTCATATATAGGGTATTTATATATTAAGTGTATTTATACATTGATTGTATTTATTGTGTTTGTGCATGTGTGTGGGAGGGATTTCTTTATAATTTCACTCCTCCAAATCACTCCTCTGTTGTTTATCATCATCATCATCATCATTATTGTGCACAAACAGATTCCAGATCAATGTGAAATTTTATGTCATAGTCATTAGCAAAATAATCTATGCAATACCTAAAATGTAATTTTGAAGGTGATATAAATTTCAGAACCACTTCAAATTTGACATATAAAAATAATATATCTGCAAAAAATCATTTCAACCCAAAAGTTGTTTACACAAAAAAACGTTGAAGGGATTGAAAGAAATTTATTAAAAAATGTATATCCAAATCCCTTCCATATACACACAGACACATATATTGTATTTATTGTGTATGTATGCACACATGGTCTGCAGTTAGAAGGTATCGTTTGTTTAAAATGGGTGAAACTGAATATAGAATGTTCAATATTGGTTGTTGAATGCTGAATAATAAAAATATTGATTTTTTGCATTCTGATTAGAAATTTGTTTTGTGAACATAAATTGCCATTTTGACAATATTATCTTTGGTTTTAAAATTAATTATTCTTTGGTGCAACTACCATACGAAACACACTTAATCATCTTATTTTATTATCATATAAACAAACCAAACAAAGGATCGCGTGTTTAACTACTACCAGATTTACAAAACACAGAAAATAAAATTTTGATGATGTTAATATAATTTTATAAAAGATTGATCGAGAAAAAAATGTTTCACTATGACAATTGAAGCTTCGAGAGGTGTTTGGATTATCATTTTTTTCCAACATTATTAAAATATGTTCAACGTTTCGAAACAAGTAATAAAAATATCACACGGTTTTGTCCATGTTTTCAAGGTTGTTTAATATGTTTTTTTTGCATATTTATTTCTTGACTAAAAATTTTAGTTTCATTTTAACTTAAAATGAAGGGTAAGTTTGGCTCACATCCTTAATAAGTTTTAAAATAGAGAAAACATCCTTCTCAACCAACATTTACGTTTCCGCTCCCTGTTTTCAAATTCACGCACGCAAAAAGACCGAAATACCCTTTATGTTTTTAACTTTTCAAACGTGTATAACTTTATTTACAAAAACCGGATCAACATAACGTTTTCACCAAAAAATCGCAAATTTTATGATCTTTAAAATGAGATCCATTGTTGATACCAAAAATTTAAATTTGTATTAAAGCTGCAATTATTTCAAATATTTGCAGACAATTCAGCAAATATTGAACATTTTCGATTTTTTTTCAAATATATAAAAATTGCAAAAAATTACAGATATTTCTGCAACCATATGGTATAGTTGCAGACATTTCTGCAACTATACCATATAGTTGCAGATATATTGCAATAGTTGCATTTCTGCAACTATTTCATATAGTTGCAGACATTTCTGCAACTATTGCATATAGTTGCAGAAATGCAACTATTGCAAATAGTTGCAGATGCAACTATTGCAAATAGTTGCAGAAATGTCTGCAACTATTTCATATAGTTGCAGACATTTCTGCAACTATTGCATATAGTTGCAGAAATGCAACTATTGCAAATAGTTGCAGAAATGTCTGCAACTATTGCATATAGTTGTAGACATTTCTGCAACTATATGGTATAGTTGCAGAAATGCAACTATATGCAATAGTTGCAGACATTTCTGCAACTATTTGGTATAGTTGCAGAAATGTCTGCAACTATTGCATATAGTTGCAGACATTTCTGCAACTATTGCAAATAGTTGCAGAAAACGAACTTACACAGTACTTCAGTAAAAATCTTTTATTGCAAACATATAAATCATTAAGCAAAGATAATTTTATCGTTCAATATAAACCAAATAATCATAGATAGAAAAAATGGAGCACGGTATAAACGAGGGTATTTATGGAAAAGAATTAAGCCGAAACAAAAATAGGGACCGGATTTATAAAGTTTCGAACGGAAGGAGTTTTTGTAAATTACGTTTGGTTTTAGGGATGCGACCCTAATTTTCACTAAAATGAATTAGTATTGTTCAGCTTATTGAAACTATTTATTCATAATTTTTCGCATCTACGTTACATGTTTTAGTTTATTTATTTTTCAACCAAAAATATATCATAATAAAGCTATTTATTTAATTTCCATTCTTAACAATCAATTTATAAATTATCGTATTTAACTTCAAATTGAGTTCAAACGTTACGGTATGATATTACCTTTTTTTAATTTCACTAGTTTTTAGTATATTCGTTCCAATAAGTAGAAACTACAAAGTGTAAAACTAAAATTAGAACAAATCGGAAAAAATCGCCTAGAGATAGAATTGAAAAGAAAATCGATGTCAAATTGACATTTTCTAATTGTCTGATATCATAAAAAAAACTTTATGAAGTGAATCATGATTGAGAACATTAAAATTTTGTGTTATATTTCAGTATAAGTAGAAAATGTAGTATAATAAGTGATCGGCATTAGTAACATTCACTAAAGTTTTGCTTATTCATTTCACTTAACAAAAAAGCTTAATGATAGTACTTAAAATCAATTTGGACACAAATAGACGACACAAGTGCTAACACAAAAATTATCAACCATTAGATCTCCCCCTGAATTCGACCCCTAATTAGGTCTAACGTTCAACATTCATTGTATCTTCATTTTGTGTTTTATTTTATGTTCCAATTACTATTGGGACGCAAATTGATGACAAAACTCGTGACATAATAGATCTCAATCATTGGTTTGTCCCTGATTTCAACCCCAAATGTAAGCATTATAAGATACAATGGTTCAAATATATTGTGTCATCAATTGTGTTTTATTTTGCATCTAAATAGTCAGCCTCATTTGAAAACAACAAAATTAGCAACTTCTTATCACTTGTTGTATTCAGCATTTAGCACTTCTTATGTTAAAACAAACAAAGCCTCTCTGTGGATGAACTGAACATCGAACAAGTTGGTAGCAGGAACAATTCTTGTTGCCACATCAGCCCCTCTAATGCTAGCTACCCGCTATTGGGGTTGCTTTCATAAAGGTGAAGAACAATAATATCAAAAGGACAAAATTTCAGTCTTCATGTATCCTATTTCAAATAACCCAAGCAAATTGAAAAAAATTGCACGAAGAATAGGCCTGTAAACGGATACTTTCGGATACGGATAGTGTCATATCCGTATCCATATCCGAAATTATTTTCAAATATTGGATATCCGTATCCGCGGGTGCAGACGGATATCGGATATTCTTCGACCGGTTCACAACCAATAAATCTAAACAAACAAAAAAAATTGATTTATTATAAATTCATTTTTGTACTAAATATATATAAAAATAATAACTACACTAAGAAAATTAGTTTTAAGCGGTAAAAATTGATTTTTATATACATATTTTTTTTACCGGGATAAAATAGTAAATGACAATCGTTTTATGTACTAAAATACATAAAAAATCTTTATTAATAGTTGGTTTGAAAGTGCAAACTTTTGATTCGACCACGAACTTCCCAAAATACCTTTTACTCATATATAATTTAATTACTATCTATTATTTTTAGTTTATTATTTCTAGACTGGACTGGAACTATTCAAACCAAGTTAAATTTCTTTAAAATTTCAAACCATCCCTCCACGCTTAAGAATATGATCTAACAGATAAATATCTTTTAAACAAATAAACTTCATTTACAAATTCGTTGTTTATTAATTAATAACACAAATAAAATTCAAACTAACAAAAAATAAAAAATTTAAATTAACTACACATGATTTCGACGTAAAAACATGGTCAAATATTTTTGCAAATCATTTTCTATTGAATGTGTTAATCATATATAAACTGTAGAAGAACAATTCACGCGCAAAGCACATTCCATCGTCACGCGCGAAGCGCGTGCCGTAACGCTCGTATCTATAATCTTGATAAAAACCGGACGGATAATTATCGAATATGGATATAGCCATGTCTGTTTCCGTTTTACGGATATCGGATAATTTTTCATATTTCGGATTCGGATGGATTTCGGATTTTTCGAATACTCATTGGCGGCCCTAACGAAGAATACCAAAAAGCCTTCAAAAAGGAAAATGACAAACCTGCATATTAGTCATATCCATAACTCGCCATTTCATTTCAGGCCTCGACCTCAAGTATCTCCTCATCATATCCCCAATCGCCACCTTTGAAAAATCAATATTAAGAATTTGCCTATATCCAGAATCGTATACGTACTCCGATAACCGCGAATTACCACACCCCGGAACAAGTATCCGTATCGTATCCGCATTAGTATACGTGCTGAGCTGACTTTGTATCGGAACGCGGAGAGCCGACCAATCCGCGTACCACTCGAATGAATCGGATGCGCCTCGCAGAGTGAAGAACTTGTCCCAGTTCGACTTTGACGTGAAATCTGTTAGTGTTGCTAGGATCTCCATGTCATTTTTGGCCTTTGAGGGGATTTTCGACATATTACTGATTCTTATATTTAGGGTTTTTAATTTTGTTTTGGGTTTTGGAATTATACTAGGGTGCCACGAAAGGAGGTGAGAAAAGGTATTTCAATGTAATAGGTGAAATTACCTGTCCAAAGCGGCCATAAAATCCTACAAACACACCCTAGTGCACAAACCGACCATTTAACATTATATAGTCAAATATTCATATAGTATGGTATCTCTTTTCTTATTAGAAATCTCTTTCAGACATCGGGTATCCATATCCATCGATGCGGACGGATATTGTATATTTATCAGATATTCTTTGACCTATCCACAATTAATAAATCTAAATAAATGAATAGAAATTTTTGATTCATTGTAAATCCATTTTAGTAATAAAATATAAAAAGTAAAAAAATATGCTAAGTAAAATAATTTTAAGCGGTAAGTTTTGATTTTTATAAACATCAAACTTTTTACCTGGATAAAATAGTAAATGACAATCATTTTATATACTAAAATATACAAAAAATAACTATAATGTTAACAAAAACCGGACGTATAATTATCGGACGTGGATGTGACAATATCCACATTTGTATCCATTTTTCAAATATTGAGTAATTTCAAGTTTTTGGGTAATCATTGACAGTTGTATTGTCTCGAAACATCTTTATTAGAAATATTTTAAATAATATGTTATATTTAATGTGATAAACCTCTCATGATTACAATACATTGTAATTACTATCACATAACATATCATTTAAGAATTTTTTATTTTATACACTTTAAATTAATTACTCGACTAATTATATCATAATATACAAGTATATAATAGAAAGAAAACACACTTTATTTTGAACAAGATTGGTTATCGAGTTAGATATACGTAACAAATTACATAATTGTCCTCAATGCACACTTCAAACCCTATCAATCTCTCACTTGCACTAAAATCAATTATGGAATCTTATTCCAACTCTTTCGATTGTTTTTCTTAAAAACCGATCGAGTCGATCCCTTAGTGAACATATATGTTATATTATTTTAATTATCTACTATGTTAATCATCTTTCTCGAACATTGATAAACTGTCTTTATCATGTGGAACTTTTTGAAGTATGTTTTTTAACTTCTAATGACTTTAGGTTCTTCTACGAAATGTATCGCAGCGTTGTTATCATGTAACAATGTCATGAGATTCTCAACATTTTGGATCATCTGCGGCTCAATTATAAATTTATGCAATTATTTATACTTCTTTTATTGCAGTGCTATTCAAAAATGATGTACTGAGCCTTTGGTTGGACCAATAATTACTTATTGTTAGAAACATTTCTAACTTTAAGTTATTAATTTAAGATAGAAAATGGATTTATGACTGACATTCTGTATCGATGTCACTTTTGAAGTTCGAGTCTATGCACTCCTTCATAAGAAGTTCATTGTTTCTGTAAACAATTCTCTACTATTTCATAAATACAAGAGAACACCTTAAAATATCATTTAGTGATCTTAATTCGGATTCAAATCTTGCTTTATGTATCAAATACGCAACTAAAATGCAATATTGTAGAAAATATAACATGCATAATAATTCCTATTTCCAATGATAAATTCTAGATCAAAAGGAAATGAAATTTTTTTTGAACAACGATAAATACGTTCTTACTCAAAATATCAACCATTTAACAAAAGGGATTAATTTTCAAGGTTAAAGTTAATTAATTAACATCAATAGTCTATTTAGATTTATGTATATAAATACTATAAAATTATAAAATAAATCTCAATCAAAATTAGTTTTTTTTTAATTTACAAACTTTCAATGCACTAGAAATGGAACTGGACAAGTTAGATGTAACGAACCGTATTTTTAACTATTTTAAATTATTAAATTTAATATGATTATTGAATAAAAATTTAATGAATTATTAATGTAATTTATTGGAAATGAACTTGGATAAAATTTTGAAATAACTAATTTCGAAGATTTTGGCAATAATAAGTGTTGAAATGAAATTTTATGTATTGAATGTGTTTATAATCAATAATTGGACTTGAATAATAAATGTTGAATTATTTAGATGAAAATAAAATAATTGTTGATAACTAAAATTAATTTAGAATTTAATGATTTATTAATGTGGTTTATTGGATAATTAAATTGTTTAAATTTAATATTAGAATTATATAAATAATTGAATCCTGAATTAATGTGAATGAAAATGATATTGGAAGTTGATTTAAGTTTTATTTAAACTAGAATGAAAAATTTTAACTTTTAAAATTGAATTTAAAGTTATTAAATTAATTTTGGAAATTTCTTGTTTTAATTAACTAGTAAAAATAACCATTTTGGTCACTTTCTAGGATTTCAACGAAACTAGTTTCATCGGATCCGTAATAATGAATTATTATAGGATTTCAAATTTCATAGCGATTAGACTTATTGTTTGGCTGTGCGAGCTTGAAACGCGTAGAAATTACTTTTAGATTCTAATTTAAAAAAATTGATTTTGAAATGTTACCTTTTGAATATGGTGGAATTGGCTACCGAAACTAGTTCCATTGTATTCGGAATAGAGGTATAACATATAGAACACCAAGCGGCACGCCTCGTTTGTAGCTCGAGAAATTTCGAAAGTCATAAGCTAGATATTTTCTAATTATAATAATATATATATTCACTCCTCGAAAATTCGTACAACCCACTTATATTTTGTCTCTCGTACCTTTCTCCTTCATTTTAAAATTGTGCAAATCGAACGAAGATTAAAAAAAGGAACGACCGAAGCCGCGATGGCTTGAAGGAGAAGCTCGTGCGCGAGGGAGGTGGCGCGGCGGGGGCCGGAGCAGCTGCGAGAGGACGAAGTTCGAGCAGCTAGATCTTGGGCGATTCTGGTGGGGTTCGCGAGTGTGCTCACGTACACGCATTGGTGGGGAGAGGCGCGACAATGGTTGCGGTGGCTATAGGCGTCGGCGGCGGAGGAACTAGTGGCAGCGATCGATTTTTTTTTAAAGAAAAGATATACGAAGAACGAATCGTGACTGGGAGAAGGAGAGGGAGATGGCGACCTTGGAGGTTTGCGTGCGTGAATGGCTGAGAGTGATTAGGTTAGTTAACTTTTTTATTGTTTTAATTTTTGTTAATTAAGTTTTAATTAATCGTTATATTAATTATCGTATATCTTTTGCGTACGAAGACCGTTTCGAGTGAAACGAGTCGCGTTGGAATTGTATCGACGTCCTCTACGTCATGGAGCTAGTTGGTATTTATTTGAAGCTGGAAATATTTTTAGTTTCAAATAAAAGGTGAGTGTTTTATAACGCTCGCTAAATTATTTTTATGTTAGTTAAATTGAAATCCTGAAGTGATTTGAATTTATTGACTGTTGTTGGTAAATTTAACTGATATTTAAATTGAGATGATTTGAACTGATAGAAATTTAAATTGATAGTTCAATTTAAAACTGTAATTAAATTTCTAGTTAAATACCCAATATTGATAACTATGAAATTGTTGTGATTTATTGGCTGATTTGGATGTTGATTGTGATGACTACTATTGGTTGATATTTTGGATGATTTGGATGTTTATTTATTTTTATATATCCCTTTATCACCCTATAACTTACTTGACAGTATATAAATCTGTTATTGAAATTATTTTGAATAAACTAAGAAATAGGTTGAAATGGTATATACCTATGACAATTTGATATGGATCGAAATGATATATATCCATCCCTAAAATTAAATTGAAATAACTATCCACTTGGCCATAGGATATAAAATTATATACGGACACCGAATTGGTTAAATGATTTTAAATTCTTGAATTTGAATTTATTAAATGATTTTGATTTAATGAGATAAAAATGGAATGCATGAGAATCGAATTAATTTCGAATTCGAGTCTTGGAAATGTTGAAATCAAAATTGGAAAAGAAATTATTTTAAGAAATTATTTTGAAATGTGAAGAAAAAATCGACATGTGACTGGAATTATTGAAATTGAAATTATTTAAGGGTTTGAGCATTTACTTGAACTTCGAAGTTATTTAAGTAAAAGTGATATAAATGGATATTTCTAAATTTGGCTCGAAATTGAATTATTTTAAAGATTTGAAGATTAAATTGAACATCGAAGCTAAGTTTAATTTAAATGATTTAAATCGATATTCCGAAATTGAACTCGAATTCATAAAAATTGAGATGGTTTGAAAATTAGAATTGAATTGAAATTTAAACCATTGAATCGAATTTGAAGTTGGAAATGAAAATCGAAATTGATTTGAATTGAAATTGGAATCGAAATTAATTCAAATTGAAATCAGAATTGAATCGATTTAAATTGAAATGGAAATTGAAATTGATTTGAGTTGGAGGATTTGGAATTGAATCAGTTTGACTTTGAAACTATTTTCAAATAAATTATTTTAATATAAACTGTTTAAAATCTATCTTTTTAAAATATTCAAATTATTTTGATTTTCCAAACTATTTTATTTAATAACACATTTTAAATACTTAAATCATTTTATATCAAACTATTTAAACTATTTTAAACTATCTAAAAAAATTCAAACTATTTTCTTAAAATTCAAACTAGTCAGGGTGGGAATAATTATATTTAAATCATGGATTTAAATGCGAATTGGGTTAAAATGAAGTTATAACCTAAGTTGAAATTCGAAATGGAAATTCGAATGAAATGGTATTTTCAAATGAAAATGACATATGTAGTAAATATGATATTTTAAATAAATATGATGATTTGAAATGAAAAGATTTTTGAAGGGAATATAATATTTTGATATCAAGTACAAACCGATTTTGAAATGTAAAAGTACCAACTGGTGTGTAAAGCGACCTTTGGTTGTTAAAGTGACCGGGGCCTCTTATTAGCATACTCTCTATCAATATTGGAACCACTTTAACAACTGTGTACGCGGAGGAGACTCCAGAATGATGTGGTTGGTTTTGGCGTCGTTTCTGGATTTGAAGAAAGAGAACGATAATGTATAGACCCCGGCACTTGTGCCAATTTGAAATGACTAAAATAGGACAGCTTGATAGGGCCAAGCGGGCTAGCTACCCCTAGCGGACATCCGTTCTTCGATTTTCTCCTTGGACTTGGTCCATAATATTACTCTTGATGATGGTTTCGATTGATGAACCTTGATTTTGGGATAACCTCCCTTTTACTTGATATGGGATGGATGGACGCGGTGGGCGATCGTGGCTACGATGCGTTACCACCAGCCCTGCAACCTGAACTGCGACCCGAACTAGTAGTATCCTACTTTGGGCATTACCTCACGTGCCTTGTCATATCCCTATACAAGACCACTATGATTTTAGTTTAGTGTTGTCGTATCACGGCGCATCCCTATCCCTCGACGTGCTAGTGGGGCGTTATATGCAAGCTGTATGACAATGCTTAAAAAAGCGTTAAGGGGGATTAATATAAAGTCTTAACGCTAAGTAAAATATTTATTTTACTGATTGGACATTACATAAATAGCGTAGTCTACTATATATAAATATTTTGACGGACTTGCTCGTATTAAAAATAATAAGGTACGTATCTCGAATTACATACTGCACTTTTATATTTTTCCCTACGGGATGCCTCATCATTGAGATGAGATGTATATTTGGTATATTTGATATATATTTGTGTTATATATTGTGCTGTAAAAATTTTCCGATCGAGCCACGCAAAGGAAACCCAGCCAAAATTTTCCATAAATCCGGGTATTAGAAAAATTTTGAGGTTTTAAAAATTTTATAACTTGTTTACACATAAGTTGTAATTTTCGTAAACCGATATCGGAGTGGCGTAGCGAGAGCGTAGTAAAGGTTTATTAATAAGATTTTGTGTTTTATAAGTTAATTATTTTGAATAAAATATATCAAGTGTTAAATTCTCTACTTAACATTTTTCAAGGAAAAAAAGTTTTGAGTGGGGGAGAGTGTAACAACCAGTATTTTTAGCTATTTACATTATTAAATATAATATGATTATTGAATAAAATGGTTAAAAAAAATTAATGAATTATTAATGTAATTTATTGGATATGAATTTGGATAAAATTTTGAAATAACCAATTTCGAAGATTTTGGCAATAACAAGTATTGAAATGAAATTTTAGCTATTGAATGTGTTTATAATCAATAACTGGACTTGTATAATAAATGTTAAATTATTTAGATGAAAATAACATAGTTCTTGATAACTAAAATTCATTTGGAATTTAATGATAACTAAATTGTTTAAATTGTTTAAATTTAATGTTAGAATTATTTAAATAATTGAATCTTGGATTAATGTGAATGAAAATGATATTGGAAGTTGATTTAAGTTTTTTTTAAACTAGAATGAAGATTTTTAACTTTTGAAATTGAATTTAAAGTGATTAAATTAATTTAGGAAATTTCTGGTTTTATTTAATGAGTAAAAATAGCCATTTTAGCCACTGTCTCGGATTTCGACGAAACTGGTTTCATCGGATATGTAATAGTGAATTATTATAGGATTTCAAGTTTCATAGTGATTAGACTTATTGTTTGGCCGTGAGAGCTTGAAACACATAGAATTTACATTAAGAATTTAATTAAAATAATTTGATTTTGAAATGTTATCTTTTGAATATGATGGAATTGGCGCTCGAAACTAGTTCCATTGTGTTTGGAATAGGAGTATAACATACAGAACACCAGGCGGCATGCCTCATTTGGAGCTCGAGAAATTTTGGATGTCATAAGCTAGATATTTTCTAGTTATAATAATATATATATTCACTCCTCGACAATTCGTACAACCCGCGTATATTTTGTCTCCCGTACCTTTCCCCTTTATTTTTAAATTGTGCAGATCGAACGAAGATAAAAAAAAAGAACGGCCGAAGTCGCGATGGCCTGGAGGAGAAGCTCGCGCGCGAGGGAGGCAGCACGGCAAGGGCCCGAAACAGCTACGTGAGGGCGAAGTTCGAGCAGTTGGATCTTGGACGATTCTGGTGGGGTTCGCGAGTGTGCTCGCGTATGCGCTTTGGTGGGGGAAAGGCACGACGATGGTTGCGGTAGATGTAGGCGTCGGCGGCGGAGGAACTAGTGGCGGCGATCGATTTTAAAAAAAAAGAATATATAATATACGAAGAATGAATCGCGACTGGGAGAAGGAGAGGGAGATGGCGACCTTGGAGGTTTGTGTGCGTGCTTAGGGCTGAGAGTGATTAGGTTAGTTAACTTTTTTATTATTTTAATTTTTGTTAATTAAGTTTTAATAATCATTATATTAATTATCGTATATCTTTTGTGTACGAGGTCCGTTTCGAGTGAAACGAGTCGCGTTGGAATCGTATCGACATCGTTTATGTCATGGAGCTAGTTTGGTATTTATTTGTAGCTGGAAATATTTTTAGTTTCAAATAAAAGGTATGTGTTTTATAACACTCGCTAAATTATTTTTAGGGGCATTTCACCAGAAGGACAAACTTTGCAGTCCAATTAGTTTCTAGGACACACATTCAAAGAAATTACTTTCAAGGCCAAAGTCAGCAAAATAATTACTTTCAAGGACAAAGTCAGCTGTCCAATTGCTTTCAAAGACATAATTTCATAGGTTTTTAGGCCTTAGAAACTAATTATTTTGCGTTTTGTCCTTGAAAGTAATTATTTCAATTGTGTGTCCTAGAAACTAATTCCACTTGCTAAAGAGGCCCTTGTGGCTAATTTCCACTTATTTTTATGTTAGTTAAATTGAAATCCTGAAGTGATTTGAATTTATTGACTGTTGTTGGTAAATTTAACTGACATTTAAATTGAGATGATTTGAACTGATAGAAATTTAAATTGACAGTTCAAACTGGAATTAAATTGCTAGTTAAATACCCAATATTGATAACTATGAAATTGTTGTGATTTATTGGCTGATTTGGATGTTGATTGTGATGACTGCTATTGGTTGATATTTTGGATGATTTGGATGTTTATTTATTTTTATATATCCCGTTATCACCCTATAACTTACTTGACAGTATATAAAACTGTTATTGAAATTATTTCGAATAAACTAAGAAATAGGTTGAAATGGTATATACATATGGCACTTTGATTTGGATTGAAATGATATATATCCATCCTAGAAATTAAATTTGAATAACTATTCACTTGGCCATAAGATAGAAAATTATATACGGACATCGGATTGGTTAAATGATTTTAAATTCTTGAATTTGAATTTATTAAATGATTTTGATTTAATGAGATAAAAATGGAATTCATGAGAATCGAATTAATTTCGAATTTGAGTCTTGGAAACGTTGAAATCGAAATTGGAAAAGAAATTATTTTAAGAAATTATTTTGAAATGTGAAGAAAAAATTGACATGTGACTGGAATTATTGAAATTGAAATTGTTTTAAGGGTTTGAGCTTTTACTTGAACTTCGAAGTTATTTAAATAAAATATAAATGGATATTTCCAAATTTGGCTCGAAATTGAATTATTTTAAAGATTTGAACATTAAATTGAACATCGAAGATAAGTTTAATATAAATGATTTAAATTGATATTCCGAAATTGAACTCGAATTCATATAAATTGAAATAGTTTGAAAATTAGAATTGAATTGAAATTTAAACCATTGAATCGAATTGTTGAATCAAATTTGAAGTTGGAAATGAAAATCGAAATTGGTTTGACTTGAAATTGGATCAAAGTTAATTCAAATTGAATCAGAATTAAATTGATTTGAGTTCGAAGATTTGGAATTGAATCGGTTTGACTTTGAAACTATTTTCAAATAAATTATTTTAATATAAACTGTTTAAAACCTATCTTTTTAAAATATTCAAATTATTTTGATTTTCCAAACTATTTTATTTAATAAAACATTTTAAATACTTAAATCATTTTATATCAAACTTTTTAAACTATTTAAACTGTTTAAAAAATTTCAAACAATTTTCTAAAAATTCAAACTAGTTAGGGTGGGAGTATATTTGAATCATAAAATTAAATGTGAGTTGGGTTAAAATGGTGTTATAACCTAAGTTGAAATTCAAAATGGAAATTCGAATGAAATGATATTTTCAAATGAAAATGACATGTGCAATAAATATGATATTTTGAAGTAAATATGATGATTTGAAATGAAAAGATTTTTGAAGCGAATATGATATTTTGATATCAAGTATAAATCGATATTGAAATGTAAAAGTACCAACCGGTGTGTAAAGCGACATTTGGTTATTAATAGACCGGGACCTCTTATTGGCATACTCTCTGTCAATATTGGAACCACTTTAACAACTGTGTACGTGGAGAAGACTCCAGAATGAAGTGGTTGATTTTGGCGTTGTTTGCTGGATTTGAAGAAAAAGAACGATGATTGATAGACCTCGGTACTTGTGCCAATTTGAAATGACTAAAACAAGATGGCTTGACAGGGCCAAGCGGGCTAGCTACCCCTAGTGGAAATCTGTTCTTCGATTTTCTTCTTGGACTTGGTCCATATTATTACTCTTGATGTTGGCTTCGATTGGTGCACCTTGATTTTGGGATAACTTCTCTTTGACTCGATATGGGATGGATGGACGCGGTGGGCGATCGTGGCTACGATGCGTTACCACCAGCCTTGCGACCCAAACTAGTAGTATTCTACCTTAGGCATCGCCTCACGTGCCTTATCATACTTTTATCCCTATACAAGTCTACTTTGATTTTGGTTTAGTGTTATTGTATCACGACGCATCCCTATCCCCCGACGTGCTACTGGGGCGTTATATGCAAACTATATGACAATGCTTAAAAACGCGTTAAAGGAGGTTAATGTAAAGCCTTAAGCTAAGAAAAATATTTATTTTACTGATTAGACATTACATATATAGCGTATTCTACTATATATAAATATTTTGACGGATCCTTAAGAGATGGAAAATCTCGTAACATCTCTTGAGTTATTGCACGCACGTTATACACTGGACAGGAGATGTGAAATCCCATAAACATCTCTGACGCTATTACACTCATGTTATATGTGTTATTGATTTGACTCTCATAAGAATATTTTAGTCCTAACCCGAGTGTTTGTCTTTTCGTTATGCTCGGGTCAGCCCTGAGTTTTCAGCGCATTGAACATTATTTTCTGGAGAACGAAAACAAAGATTTGGTATATTATTATTACTAGTATTATTTCACCACAGTGTTTGTTCCGCTGCATTGTCTTGTTTATTCTGTTGTATATATATAACTCTGATAAATGTTGTATAAATTATAACCCAACATATAGTATAAATAACTTCATGAACTGTTTATTTGATTATTATATTTTGTCATTCCACTGTGAGGTTCTTTATTTTTTTATTCTTCTTTTCTTATTTTTCTTAATTAATCCTATTGATTATTTATTTTCCAGATTGTTTAAGTTGAACATGTGTGGATTATTGTCGATTTAAACCTTCCGAAATGTGGGTTGTCACATTAGACATTTGTAAATTTGTGATAGGAACATACAAATTCAAACATCACAAAAGAAGTCAACAAATTAAAAGGGAAAAGGTGGACAAAATCAAATCAATAACACTGAACATATTTTGAGATGAGGTGAAATCAAAAATAGATCTGAATTGAATCAATTTAATTAACATACTTTCAACAAAGACAAAGAAAAGGGGGTTTGAACAACTTGTTACAAGACGAACCATAAAACAACTTATGAATCATAGGAGATCCAAACACACAAGTGTTAACGCTAAAAAGTGAACGCTAACACCCGGTGTGTGTAGTAGAATTGTGAAAGCACCACCCGTGTGACGGGAACAAGAAGCAAGCAGTAAAATAGCGAAAAAGCGGTAAAGGACAGCAGTTTATAGTGGTTCGGCTTAAGATCGAGCCTACGTCCACTTTGAATCTCTTTATTACTGAATCCGATTACACGACGATACAATACACTTATCAAAACAATACAATTCGATCACAAAGACAATCTCGACTACTAGCTCAAACTTCGATGATGAAACCCGATGAATCCGTGTTGGATGTAGGAAATTCCTCTCGAAGCTTGTTGTAGTGTCTCGAATGTTTGAAGATCTTCAATTGTCGAATGAGTTGAGAGTTCGGCAGAGTAACGATGCTTTGAGAAATGATCGGCCAAAAGTCCTCTACTCGTTGGAGATGGTGGTGTATTTATAGGGTGGGTTTCTGAGCAGAAGTTTATCACCAAGTGATAGGTCGGCTACGACCAAAGGTAGGTCGGCTACGACCCAAGGTAGGTCGTAGATCGTAAGTTGGTGATAGAATAAGGAGTCTGACTTACTTCGGCTGCCTTTGATTCTTCTGCACAAGTTGATAAGTTGCACACGACTTAGTATAAGTCGTAAGTCGGCAGCGACCTAAAAGATGCGGAATTGCCTTCGTCTCCTTAGGTCGCATGCGATCTAACATAGGCCGTTGATTGCTCTAAGCTGTTATATCCCTTAAGTTGCTAGGTCGCAACTTTCTTTAGATCGTATGTATTTAGGTCGTCCAGACTCTTAAGTCGTAGACTTCTCTTAAGTCGGTAGCCTCTTAGGTCGGCATGGAGTTAACTTGTTAGCTTTCAGGTCGTGGACGACTTAAGCTAAGTCGTGAGTCCTCTTAACTCCTTAGGCCGGTAACTACTTACAGTAGTTAGGTCGGAGCTTCCCTTAAGTCGTGGCATCTCTTAGGTCGGTTAATTGTTAGGTCGGCAACTATTGGGTCGTTAAGTCGTAAGTCCTTTGTCGCGAACAAAAGAGGATTAACAACAAGTAACATAAATAAATAAAATTAGATAATTACCTACAGATGTTGTCAAAAGTCACACCTTGAATGAAGTTATCTCCTCAGATATCCAAGATCCACACTCTATCCTTGTAAGAAATGGATTAACCACTTATGTTTCATTATCTTTTTTGTTCTCATTTTATTTGGAGTTCAAGAATTTCAAAAATCTTTATTTTCTTGCTGCCATGGAAGTTTAGGAGAAGATAAGAGAAAAAAGAATGAAAAGAATGAATGTTTGTAGGAAATGAATTGGCGGATTTGTTTTAATTAAAAGTATGAATATTTCACATTCTATAGTTAAAACTTTAGTTATATATCTCCACTCATCTCTTTTCACATGGTAAGCCTGAAATTACATGCCATCAAATGGCATAAAATTTATGTAAATCTCTTTATGCAATTCTCATGCAACATCCCAGAATTTTACCGCATTGATTTGGGACTATTTAATTAATTTTAAATATTCAAATAATAGAATTTAAAATGAAAATAAAACTCTTTTTAATGATTAATAATGATGGTGGAATGGTTTTCCAAATTTGTTTACAAAAATATTTAGTTCGAAAAAAAAATCGAAAATGTGACCGGAAATCGTTTTCGAATTTTTGACCTTTCATCGGCTAAAAGTTATCGAAAACGTTTTGAGCATATTAGCTAACTTATGTTCATGCATATTTTAACAACTTAAGTATGATAAAGTAAATTATATGGCAGTAATATATATATATATATATACACACATATATATATACACTTAAGTATGTATGTTGATATGACTTTTTATGTAAAGTTAAAATAAAATTAAAATTAAGAAAAGTAAAAGAAACATAAGAAAACATTAAGTTCTAAAGATTTAATTCATGTTGGCATGAGAGGGGGGACAAAATGGTGGCTTGTGATGTGATATGGAGGGCAGACAAAGGTGGTGATGTGGCATTTAGTTTGTGGAGGTTAAGTACCTTAGGGCTAATTAGGTAATTTAGTAATTTCATGTTATATAAAAATCAATTTGTATATTATTTTTCTCTTATTTGACCACTTTATTTCCATTATCTAAAACCTCTCTAAGCTTCATGAAAAACTTCTATGGCTTCTCTTTTAGTTTCCAAAGTTTTAAAATTTTAAGTTTTTCCTTTAAAATTCATTTCAAACTTTGTTTCAAAACTTCTCCATTTTTCTCCTCTTCCTTCTATCCTATCTTCCTCATCTTCGAACCAAATGGAGATTTTCGTTTTCTACAAACTATACGAAATTTCAATGGCTACAACTTTTATTTGTACCACATTTTCAAATTTTGAGTGTAGCTATGTCAAAAATGCATTTCTATCAAACATGTTTTTGGACTTAAAATTTTCCAATCCGAAAACACCCCTTCTTCTATTGACCATATCTCTCTCAAAAACCATTGAAATTGAGTGACCCTTTTCTTGAATGTGCAGAGAAAAGAATTTCCTAAAACTTTTCTTTTGGAAACTTTTTCAAAATCCGAGCCTAACATGTCCAAAAATTGAGAACTTAACCCATTTTCAAGATGATTTTTGTGATTTTCGAAGATTTAAAAGTTCTAAAGTATTTCAAATTTTCAAAGCTTTTCGGTGAGTAAATTTCTTAACTTTTTGGAAAAAAAATTTACCTTTGTATATATGGTTGTATAGATGATGTTGTTGTTTGGATTATGGTATGGTTTGGATGTATATGTATGTGCTAATTTGTGGTTTAACATTAGAACTTTGAATTGATGATTAAAGTGATGTTTTGGTTATAAAGTTGTGATCTTTGTCTTGTGATTGGAACTGATATGGAAAGTTAGTAAGTAAAGTTAGTAAAGGGAAAAGTTAGTGAACAAGTTTAGCACTTGAAATGTGTTGTGTTCGACATAGCGATCCTTTGAATTTCAAATTGATTTCTTACCTTGTTTTGGAAGAAAAGGTTTTCTAAGAGGATTCTAACCTTTTATTTTGCTTTCAAAACTTTATACTTAGTTCATAAAGTAAAATAAAGTTAAAATTAAGTGTTTTTAGGATTTATCTGAGATGCTACAAGTTTTGAATTATGGGTATCCATAGCGATAGTCATTATGGATGCAGTTTTGCTTAAAAATCCGATTTTTGGAAAATGTGGATTTTAAACTTAAAAGTGTTTTGTAAATGTTTTAAAAACCTAATAATGAGGTTTGAAAGAGTTAATTAAGAATTTAATTATTATTTTTAATCAATTAAGTTTTAATGATGAATTAATATTAAACAAGGTTTATTAACTTTAATTAATCAAAAGTAGTATTAATTAGTTACCTTTTAAAGTTAAGATTTATTTTAATTATTTAGTAATTAAGTTAATTAATTATTAATTAAGTTAATTAATTTTGAAATTAATTATGAGTTGAGTAAATGATTTATTTTTAATTTATTATTAATTAAGTATAAGATTGATTATTAACTAATTATTAATCAAGTGTTTAATTATTTTTTATTATAAATTATTTATAAATGGTTTAATTTATTATTTAATTTTCAATTATAGATTAAATAATTAAATAATTGAGATTAATTAATATTTAATGATTAATGGATTTTTAATTAATTATTAAATAATTAATAAAGGATTAATTAGGTTTAATTAATAGTTAATAATTGTTTAATTATTTAACTAAATTAGGTTAAGATTCAACTAAGATTAATTATGATTTAAATTATGATTTAACTTATAATTAATTATTTTAAAAAGAGGTTTAAAGTTTTAAACCACTTTATTTCTAAAGATTAGTTTTGTTTTGAAGTAACTTTCTTTTAAAAGAATATTTTAAATCCAAGGGATTTCTTTGTCAATTATCCTTAAGTAAACCCAATTGAATATGAAACCCAATGACATCCATTTAGCTGGATAAATAACCATTCTGCTAATAAACTTGTATTTGACATCTATTTAGTAGAATAAATCACAATTCTGCCATTATTTCCCAAGTAGATTTTGTGGACATCTATTTAAGTAGAATAAAAACCCATTCTGCTATTATAATAACTTGGACATGTGTTTGAAAGAACAAAATCCCCGTTTGGTATTATAGTAACTTGGACATCTTACCTATATGTTGATTTGTTTGTTGTCGGCTGATTCCCTTATACATATCTGCTTGTTATGTAAATACCCATGCTATAACTTGAAAAGTAAACTTAATTAAAAGAGAACCATTGCGAACACTAAGCTTCTTTCTGATTTTTAAAGTCAATCATACTTTTAATAATGGTTTCTAGTTAAGTAATAATTTTAATAAAGGATGTTTTAAATAATCGTTTTGTTTATCAAAAGGACTTTATTAAATGAGTTTATTAAAGGAGTTTTTTTAAATAAGGAATATTTATAAGAAAGTTTTATAGATGATTTTAAATATTTATAAAGGAACTTTTATAAATAATTTTGGAGATTTATAAAGAGATATATAAATCGTTTTGATATTTATAAAAGAATTTTGTAAAATTTAACCTGGTAATTTATAAAGAGTTTTGAAAATGGGTTAGGAATTTCAGTAAATAAGTTTCATAAATAAAAGAGATTTATTAATAGGATTTATAGAAGGAAATTTATAAAGGATTTGAGATTGAATTTCCTTTAACTGACCTTCTTAATTCTGGTGGTATGGACATTCATTCCACACTTAATAACGAAGGAATATTGTTTGAGGTTATCTTTATCTCTAATTTAAATAACATGTTGTTTTGATCCTTTGATATGATTTGGAAATGAGAAATCTTCCACAAATGTTTTGTGAATATACTTATGTCAAGGAGATAAGTATATGAATGTTTCGATAAATACTTTTGAAAAGAGTTTTAATAAATGAAAGATTTAGTTTGACGCTTAGTGGTTGCTATAGGTAATTAAATCACTGAATTTGTTGTTGTTTGTTATTTTATAGTTAAATAACCGACTATCAAATATGGACCAAAATATAACTCTGGAAATATCTAGAAGAAACACGTGAGTTGTATGGCACGGTCATCTTTTATAATGTTGTAATGTGTGTATAAATCTCGTTTTGTTCTCCTAGGACAAATAATATTGAGATCCATCCACTTAAACGGTTAGGGGGTGATCCCTACTCCTATGTATTGTCTGATTATTTCCAAAAGAACCTGGGTTTAGTTTACCGGAACTATCGAAAGTTGTTTCAAAGAGACCGAGATCAGATAAGTATAAATTATCCAAAATCCACTTCGATCCAACTCAAGCATTTCGAACTGAAGATACCTTGAAGGTGATTTAAGATAGAGCTTTTGAAGTGCAAGGGCTACTAGTCCTGAGGGTGATTCCAAAATGGATGTAGTAGAGGTAGTGCCTTCGGTTTCGTTCAAACGTAGAACGAACTTGTCTGGATGAATGCTGGCACTACATTGCTACTTGGTGGGCAGTGTTAGCATTCCAAGATGGTTGCTATATAAAATGATGATCGTAGCCTCATGCCTCATCAACTGGGAAAACGACTAAAGCAGGGACATGCGGCAAGGCTATGTGGGTCGCTTCTATTAGGGTATGATAATCCCAAGATCTAATGTCGATATTGATGTGCACGTAAATGTGCATATTTTTACCACCATATTTAATCTATTTAAATTAAATAAATGATCATATCGGGTATTTTAACTTGTTTAAACCAAAATTCAAATTGTCACATATTCATCTTCATTCAAGGGCAAAATGGTCATTTTTTTGCATGTCCAAATTTGGGAATTTTTACTTGGACATTTTTGATGATTTTTATAGGAATTTGGATGCATATGGAAGAGGCTTATATGAAGATACATGCATGCATAAATGAATACAAAGGAAAGAAGAGGGAAATAATTCAAAGTAAAGATCATGGAGGACCCTACCTACCCACCTACCTTAATGTACAAATTAGAGGCTAATGAATATGCTTATGGAATTAATGGCTTCATGTACACTTAAATGATGATTAGTAGAAACTAATGATTACTTGGCCTCCACACTTCCTAAGGGGTATTTTGGGAAGCCCAAAAAAATAGAATTAAGGTTTTATGCATGTATAAATAACCCTCTTATGTACATGAAACTATCTTCTACTCTTTCATTTTACTTAGGAAATTAAGTGATCAAATTGTAAGCTCAATGTTCTATGAAATAAAAATGGCTTCCAAGCCTCTTTCTTCTCCTTTTTCTACATGCTTTTCTTTCTTTTTATCTTAATGCTTTTATTTATTTTCTTTTCTTTTCTTTGTTAGTAGAATAGTTTTACATTCATGCAAGTAGTGTAGCTTAATTTCTTTTATTGTAAGTAGTTTAATTACATTCTCTTCTTTGCTTATTCTCTATTTTCTTCTCTTTTTAATGTTGAAAGTTACTTGTGTTGCTTCAATGCCACAAATGAGTAGCTAAACCCCTTCAATTTAGGGGTAATGAAGCTCTCAAATCTTATGTAATTTTAACATTTTATGATTTATGATCTCATTTGGTTTATGCTTCATGAAGTGAGTTTTGATGCAAGTTTATACAAGTGGGTTTGATAGCTTATATTGCTTATGCAAATGAGCTATTCTTATTCAACATAAACACACTTTGCATCATCATTTGCTAATCCATTTTTGATTGTGAAATTAAAGTAAAAATGAAATTTGATGAAATATATTGCTAGTTACAATAGTAAATAGATCATACTTAAAATAGCTTTTGCTTTGGCTTCATTTTCATGAGAATTATAAGTGGTTTGTTTGTTGTATTATAGTTTGATGGTTTGAATTATGTTAATTAATAACATAAACAAACCATACTTATGATAAATAAAACAATATTTCACTTAATATCAAAAGCTAGAGATCACAAATTGTTTGTTTGTTGATTTACAAAAATATGAGAGTGGATTTGCCTCTATATTGTTCTCTAGTTCAATAGTTTTTAAATCACATTTTAATTCTAGCTTTAGCTTCTTTTGGTAGTTAACAACTTTCATCTCACTTTGGTCTAATTTGATTGAATAGATTTTTAATCTCTCACAATTCCCTTCGGATCGACCCGTACTCGCCACGTACTTCAATAGTACGCCATGCGCTTGCGGTATAATTTTATTTCTAAATTTGTTCAACGGTTTTCTAATCCGATAGAATTTCCGTCGTTCGAAAAAGTTTTTGATAGTCAATGCAAACACGCCAACCCGTTTGAGTTCAAGTTTGGAATAAGTTCGTTTGAATCGTTCTTGGCAACGGTTAGCCCAGATTTTTTGGTACAACGTGAATTGGGCTAACCCATGAACTATCGGAGATTGACCATCCAATCGCTTCCTTGAATTGATGAAAATTTACAATTTGAAATAATTTGAATTTTGGTTTAAACAAGTTAAAATACCTGATATGATCATTTATTTAATTTAAATAGATTAAATATGGTGGTAAAAATATGCACATTTACGCGCACATCAAATACCCCCACACTTATCTTTTTATTCGTCCTCGAATAAAGAAAAAAACTAAGATAAATCCGTTTTCGTAGGAAGCACGATTGCATTGAGCGTATGCAACAAGCCGTTAAACCTCTGGGTGTCCCTAGTAGGACGAGTGTTGTCTCGTGAGGGTTTTCAACGGATACTACCCACAAAATCCAAATGCAGGATGAAAATATTTACAAAATGCAAGATTTATTTACAAAGAGATGAATGCGAATTTTTTTGAAAATATTTACAATAAAGGATTTACTTTTAAATTAACACACATAAGTTAAATATAGGTTTTGGTCATTTTCTTGAAAACCTCGCTGAAAAATCATCCTAATGGGAACGTTTGAATGAAAAATCAATTTACTAACGGTCGAGTGCAAACTCGATAGGATCTTCTTTTGCGTTGGAACCTAAGATCGACGCAATGATTAAAAAATTCGATAATGTTTTCTCATCAAATCAAATGAACCAAGCTTCCCAATCGATGTGTTATAAATGCAACGATCCTAATCATATAGCCGATCAACGTCCTAATTCTGTCGAACAAATCAATGCTTTCAATAAAGCCAAAAACGACCCGTTTTCTCCAACGTACAACCCTTATTGGGGAAATCATCTGAATTTTGCATGGAACCAAAACAATCCCAACATGAATACGATTCGTCCCAATTTTTAAGCATTCCCGAATAATGCTTCGAATCCTCCCTTTCAGCCCAACAATTTTCAACCAAACTTTATGGGTCCGACCCATAGTCAACCGCAATCCAATTGTCAATCGCTCGACCATCTTCTCTGCCAATCAATGAAAACTTCCCCGGCAATGGCGCCAAAAACTTGTTCGAACGACGGAAATTCTATCGGATTAGAAAACTGTCGAACGAATTTAGAAATAAAATTATACCGCAAGCGCACGACGTACTATTGAAGTACGTGGCGAGTACGGGTCGATCCGCAGGGAATTGTGAGAGATTAAAAATCTATTCAATCAAATTAGACCAAAGTGAGATGAAAGTTGTTAACTACCAAAAGAAGCTAAAGCTAGAATTAAAATGTGATTTAAAAACTATTGAACTAGAGAACAATATAGAGGCAAATCCACTCACGTATTTTTGTAAATCAACAAACAAATAATTTGTGATCTCTAGCTTTTGATATTAAGTGAAATATTGTTGTATTTATCATAAGTATGGTTTGTTTATGTTATTAATTAACATAACTCAAACCATTAAACTATAATACAATAAACAAACCACTTATAATTCTCATGAAAAGATATCTCTATGTATGCTTCGGGGACCATTATGGTTGTTTGATCGCAACCAAGGGGTAAGCACTATCCAGTAAGGGGTAGGGCTGGTCCTGAGTAGTAGAGGTGCAATGTGTTTTAACCTCCCATACATTTTTATCTGGAGGTGTACGGATTTGGTGGGTAGACCTTTACCCTTTCATAGTCAGAATCCATTCTCCAATAAGTGCATTCGGACTTGATTGTATACCTATTATGATGGAATTTAATAATGTATCAATTTCGGCTATGATTAATATGTATTTGTATTCTATACATTATCATAATACAACTGGATTTCGTATAAAATGTTTGGTTATCGTAAGGTAAAAACTCATCCGTGTTTATGTACGGCATGGTCTTACGAGATACCTTTTATTTTAAAAGATTTTACAAGTTATAATAAATTAATTCCTTATGATTTGAGTTACTCATGCTGGTTTTACCAGACTGATCTAGGCATTATTTCTCTTATAATACTCGGACCAGCCCAAGCATATTTTCCAGATTTAGCTGGAACCTTTGGAGCTTTCAGGTGATGAGATGGATTCTCCATGACGTATTCACGTACCTTTTGTTCTTCTGCTATTTTGTTTTGTTTTGTTTTGTTTTTAACCATATCTATCAGCAATTGTAAGGAAAGGCTGTTACAACTATCTGGGTTGATAATAGGTTAATGTACTCTGATGATTTGTATAATAAAGAAAATTTCTTTTTGTAAAGACTTGTTCATATTATATATTACTCGTCATGTATTATGAGATTCTGTTCTTTTTTTCTTTCTTTCAGCCCTAATGATCTATCCTTCGGACACTTAAATGACCGGCACATGAATACCGAGGTTGTATTGAGTGTTGTCTTTAGGTGTAAGAAAGGCAGATCGTTACAACGTGGTATCAGAGCTTAGGTTGGGTGAACACCTAGACTTTGGTGGGGTTGACTCATTTGAGAAAGGGTAAGTGAGACCCTAGAATGAGTTTGAGTGTATATATTGAGTGCGTATTTGTTAGTGCTATAAAAATGTTTTATATTGTGTTGATTTATCGGTTGAGTGGTCATGAATTCTGGTTGATACAGAGGGAAAAACTGTATCGATATGGGTTTCTAAACACTTAAACTAGGCAAATCAACATAGTATCGTTTTGAATGGGTAAATGAAATAATTTTACCTAAATTATATTTTATATATAAATGGATAATTTTCAGAAATAAAAATATAGTTATATATAATGTGATTGTTGTTAGGAATTGATAATATTTAATTATTATCTTATAGGGTTTGATTAATCATGATCGTCCAATTTTGAGCATTGACTATTATCTAATTCCTTGGTAGTTTTCCCTTTTCCATCATAATTTGGGTAGATATAATTTATGGGAACATTGAATCAAACCCCTTGTAAATTAAGCTTCACATTTTGACTATAAGGCGTTCAATGATAATGGTTGTTAAAAATTGAATTTTGATAAAGGGTGTTTCTTAAAAGAAATATTTATGATGATTTTATAAAAGTTGATTTTAATAAATCTAAATTATAAAATATGTTTTGGAAATAAGATGACTTTTTAGGAAATTCGAATCACGGTGGCTTTGATAAAGTTTTCAAACGATTCTTGGAAAATTAGTAATAATTTTACTTAAAAATACTTTAAGGTATAAATATTTTGAAAGGAAATTTAAGAGTAAGATTATTCTTTTAACGGTTCGGAAAATGAGTCTCGATCTTTTTTATGACGATATGAATAATCTTCTAAGTGACAATTGAATGTTTACTTAGGGAGATATGATAAAGAAACAAGTACAAATCCAAATGAATCCAAGCAAGTTGATAATAAATATTTTGTTAAAACGATTTAGTTGAAATATATGTGTATATAGTAATGTTTTAAAAAAGGATTTGAAAAGAAAGAAGTATTTTTATAATTAACTAGTTCCAGTGACTCAAAAGTGACTAAAAATGGGCAGGAAATGTGTTCGGATGGTAAACACATCTCTTGAGTATACCCTTCTTGGTAAGGGGACTTATGATACTATTTGATAGTACCCAGTTCCTTGATATCATTTTGGTGTTACTCGGGCTATATGTATATTTTTCTAAGGGTTAAAAACAAAGTATCATTCAAAAAGATTTTTGAAATAAAACCGGGGTATTTGGCTCTTAAGTTTCAAAAATATAAAGGTACTTTGCTGTAAGAATGGGTTAATAAATGAAATTAAAATTGAATTAATAAGAACATTTAATAAACTTTGTTTTATTAAGCCGTGTGTAACATCCCACCTTTTTGTACGCTTAAGCAGACACACGTGCCAACATAAACCATACAGAAGGGCGGATTGTTATGGGGTAAATAAGAAAAAGTGGAGAAATAAAAGAAACACAATAGAATCTTGCAGATGAATGATAAAATATAATAATCAAATAACAGTTCATGAAGCTATTTTACAAAACATTTGATTATACTTATACAATACATATCAGAGTTACACATACCAGAGAATGATAATTAATGCAGCGGAATACAAGGGTGTAGTGGAATATAATAAATAGTAGTAATAAAATCTTCGTCTTCGTCCTCCAGAAATAGAGCCTTCAAATCCTGAAATGCTTAGGCTGACCCGAGCGAATTGAAAAGACAAAACACTCGAGTCAGAACTAAAAGATCTTATGTAAGTTAAATCAATGATAAATATATGCGTGGAACGGCATCAGAGATGTTTACGGGATTTGACATCTCCTATCCAGTGTCTAAGTGAGTGCAGTAACTTAAGAGATGCTCGGGATTCACATCCTCTAAGGATCCGTTAAACTATTTACTATGTAGTAATATTCGCTATTATAATAATGTCTAATATAAAACAAACATACTTTTTAATAGCGTCAAGGGGTTACCCATATAGCCCTTAACACGTAATAGTCCCAGTAGTCTATCCAGTATTAGCATACTCCCAAAATGGGGGCTACCCTCGATACTCCATAGGCTACGGGAGAAATCACATCTCGTAGTAAAGCTCGCTATGGTAGGTGACACGGCACAACTAGGCAATGCCAAGGTAGATATACCAATTACGCATCCGGACTGGTGGTGACGCATAGCAACCACTACCGCCTACCTTGAACAACACTCCCAAATCAAGGGTGCACACCAAATAAAATCACAAGTGTGACGACCGCCCATGACCCCTGCACCGAATCTAGAGATAGAGCGTTGTAAAGTGTGCCAGGCGACCATGGACGATTGTCAAGGTAAGATTTAAAACAACAGAATCTATCGTATTACTCACAGCGCATGGACAAAATACAATAGAACATATGTATAGTGAAGCTTTACAGAACAAAATGACATCATATAAAACTCCATAATAGTTGAATACAAGCATCACATAGTCAATACATCCAGCCTCACTACATATCTCTCAGAGAATACAAAACAGCGGAATATCCAGTACATATAAGAAGATAATAAGAAACCCTCTAGCTCGTCTTCGATATCAGCATCGTGAGAAGAGAACAGCACCTGTCACCTGCTACCTAGTCTGCCCGTCCCAAAATGGACGAACAGCCCAAGGCAATAAGAATTAAAACATAAAGCCTTGAGTCAGACAACAGTCTTAGTGAGCAGTAAATTAACTAACAACATACCAAAAGAGCATAAAGGAAAAGAAATAGGAATACAACCCTCCCACTCCAACCTCGTTCTACAGTGATAGCCCCCAGACACACACTAAGCAGAAGAAACATAGCAGAGCATACAATTTAAAGTAAACAATTGTCACTTGAGTCAAAAGCGATGTTTTCCAAGTACAAATCCCAAGGTCTAAAACCAAGGTCAGATAAGCACCCAGGAAATACCGCTCTTGAGACCGAATGACGATACAACCAAACATCCATGACTCTGGCTATCACTGTTATCATTGCTTCGATATCACCGTTAATTGAATGACCGGCACATTCTTTCAGCCGTCCGTCAAGGGCTAATGGTAACCCCGGTTCTAGACATAACTCCCGCACGTCATCGTGACCCGTGCCTAGGATTATCGAATCTACCCAGAGTACTTGACCATCAACTTAGTCTTTTGGGCGTCCCCATGTACTCTTGCTTAGAGCATGCTAGAACCTTCAACAACGATGAGATCTCAACCTCCTAGTCATCCTCCTCGACGACTATTTCCATACTAGCTCAAGCGCCTCTCGAGCATCCATTATCCTCAACTCGAATCATATCACCGAGTTATCAACATGCTTGGAATGATCCCGTCTGGATTAGACCAAGTCTTCATCACATGATTGCCTCGCTTCATAACATCCTCGCGAAGCCTCATCTCAACATCACATCATCAAATCTATGCATAAGAGCTTCATCATCCCGCTACATATGCCACGAGCAGCTTTCCCAATCCAAGAGCCTTTCCCTTAGCTTTTGAATCACCTTTGGTCTAAATCTAATCATCAATCATCTAGTTCATAATAATCAATCAAATCAAACATCAATCCAAGCAATCAAGCATTCAAAAATGATCTAAGTAGACAATTATAACAATAATGGCATTTTCGTAATTAAAGAGTTGAAAGTCCAATAAGCATGAAAACATGGATTATATCTCTACAAACTTGATGAATGAACTTGCATAGGTTAACATATGATAAAATGGATGCAACATCATCATGAACAATGGATCTACATGGATCTACACATAGGATGAAGAAAATGCATGGAAATCACTAATTTAACACCAAATCGAGCCAATAATCTGATCTACTCCTTTGGATCCGTGTGAGAGATAATCACCACTCACCAAATCACCTAAACAAACCCAAATCAACACGCTTCAGATCTGGACAGCGAAGGATGAAGCTTGATCTATCACAAATCCGCTTCAAATGAAGAAATCTCTCTTGAAAAGATGAAGATCTTCAATCTAAGCTCATGAATCTTCAATCTTGATCTTCGATTTGGATGGAAGGAAGCACTAGATTAGAGTGGAGAAAAGAAGTGAAGAAGTGTAGAAGTCGAGCTCTCAAAATGGCAGCACTTCGTCGCTTCAAAAATCCGGATCCCAAAAAGTGAGAACAACCCCTCCTATTTATAGCTGAAATCTGTCCTTAAGTCGAAATCTGGCTATCTCCCTAAGTTGCTTCCGACCTAAGCCTCTCCGACCTAAGCCTCTCCGACCTAACAGATGCACGACTTAACTCCTTTGCGACCTAACACTTAGGAAACCCAGCGACCTAACAACCTAACGACCTAACTACCTAAGACTCAGTTGGGTTGCGACCTAACACAAGTCGACCTAAAACAACACGCGACCTAACACTTGAACTATCCTAGCGACCTAACAACTTAGCAACCTACGCGACCTAACACAACATACGACCTAACAGTGTTACGACCTAACACATAGCCTAACTCCTAAGGTCGCCAACTTGTTAACTCCTTAGGTCGCCAACTTGTTAACTCCTTAGGTCGCCAACACGGAACCACTAGGTCGCTAACTCAGAACCACTAGGTCGCTAACTCAGAACCACTAGGTCGCTAACACGGAACCACTAGGTCGCTAACTCGGCAACTACTAGGTCGCTAACTCGGCAACTACTAGGTCGCTAACTCGGCAACTACTAGGTCGCTAACTCGGCAACTACTAGGTCGCTAACTCGGCAACTACTAGGTCGCTAACTCGGCAACTACTAGGTCGCTAACTTTCCCAGCCGACCTAACACTTAACAAAACTTAGGTCGCTCACAACGTTTTCTTAAGTCGCAGACCTTCTCTAAGTTGCCAACAACCCTTAGGTCGCGTACGACCTAGGACTTAGACAAATCTGCCTAAAAATCTGAAATGACATGAAAGTGCTAAAATTCCAGATTTTGACGAACATGTCGATCCGTAAAAATACGGGTCGTTACATTCTCTCCCCCTTAGAAATTTCGCCCCCGAAATTCCAAGCAATCAAAACTATTCTGTACGCCTACCATCCATAACAATCAACAAACCATGCATCCAATTCTAACTTAGCGTACAGAATTCTAAAACTTAGAACAAGTTACAATATCGCGAGATGAGACGACACCTTAGGGCCATACCTTGAAGAGTTCAGGATGAGCTGCCTTCATCCTCTCTTCCACTTCCCACGTACAGTCGTTATCATCATCACTCCATTGTATCTTGAGCAACTTAACTACCTTCCTCCTAAGCTGTTTCGTGTCGGTTTCAACAACACGAAGCGGCTTACGAGGTCTTCTATCAACTGGATCAACTTCTAAGTCTTCACAGCTATCAGTAGAAACCACCGTACTCGAGTCGTGCACATACTTCCATAGATATGATACGTGAAAAACGTTGTGCACACTCGACATCTTCTCTGGTAACTCCAATCTGTAAGCGAGCTTTCCAATTCGCTCGATGATCGGGAATGGTCCAACAAATCTCGGAGTTAATTTTCCTTTCTTCCCGAATCGAATAACATTCTTCAGAGGAGAAATCTTCACAAAAACCATATCTCCAATGTCGAATTCTAAATCCTTACGACGCTTATCGGCATAACTCTTCTGACGGTCTTGGGCTGCCTTCATTCGTTGCCGAATGATCTCTATGCAATCCGAAGTCTGTCGAATCATCTCTGGCCCAAGCATCAGCTTTTCTCCTGTCTCTATCCAACATGTCGGAGAGTTACACGGTCTTCCATACAATGCCTCATACGGTGCCATACCAATGCTTGACTGGTAACTGTTGTTGTATGCAAACTCCACCAAATGAAGGTGATCTTCCCATGATCCTCCGAAATCTAAAACACAAGCTCTGAGGAGATCTTCCAAAACTCGGTTGACTCTCTCGGTCTGGCCATCTGTTTGAGGGTGATAAGCTGTACTCAAACACAACTCGGTTCCCAAAACTTCCTGGAAGCTCTTCCAAAATCCACTAGTGAACAATGGGTCTCGATCGCTCACTATACTTTTCGGAATACCATGGAATCGAACTATCCACTTAACATACAACTCAGCCAACTTTGATGCAGTCCTAGTCGATCGAACAGGAATGAATCGTGCACTCTTAGTCAGACGATCCACAATGACCCAAATTCCTTCATTTCCCGTTCTGGTTCTAGGCAATCTATCAATAAAATCCATCGACACTTGTTCCCACTTCCATGTAGGAACTACTAAGGGCTGAAGCAATCAACTTGGCTTCTTCTGCTCAGCCTTTACCAACTGGCAGTTCATACACTTGGAAATGAAATCTCCAACATCCTTCTTCATGCCTTCCCAGTAGTAGGTTCTCTTCATATCCCGATACATCTTATTTCCACCTGGATGAATTGTCAACTTCGAGTGATGACCTTCCTTCAGAACCTCACTCCTCAATTCATCTATATCGGGAACAACTAGTCGTCCTTGCTTTCGAAGCCAACCCTCTCGATCGACCTCGAATCCTTTATCCTTTTCTGGATCCAATCCAGATTCCAATTCACGGATAATCTTGACAAGCTTATCATCTCGCTTTTGGCTCTTCCCAATCCTTTCCACAAGAGTGGGTCTTATTGATAAGTTTGCCAATATTTCAGGTTCCAATTCGCATCTAGGCCTGAAGTCAAATCCAGCTAAATACTCGAGACTCTTCCATTCTGAAAACATGGTTCCCAATCCTGCATGTCTTCGACTTAACGCATCAGCCACTGCGTTACCCTTTCCCGGAGTATAAGCTATACCAAAGTCATACGATGCCAAAAACTCTAGCCAACGTTGCTGCCGAAGATTCAAATCCTTTTGGGAGAAAAGATACTTCAACGACTTGTGATCCGTAAACAACTCGAATCGAACTCCCAACAGATAATGTCTCCACATCTTCAGAGCAAATACAATCGCCGCTAACTCCAAATCATGAGTCGGGTAATTCCTTTCATGCGGCTTTAGTTGTCGACTGGCATACGCAACAACTTTATCCTTCTGCATCAGCACTGCTCCAAGTCCAGTACCACATGCATCGGTGTAAACTACCATCTCATCATTCCCACTTGGAATAGTCAAAACAGGAGCACTCATCAATCTCTCTTTCAGGATTCCGAAAGCTTGCTCACACTTAGCATCCCAACTGAACACTTGGTTCTTTTTCGTCAATCCTGTTAACGGTGCAGCTACCTTGGAGAAGTCTTTGATAAACCGTCGATAATATCCTGCTAATCCAAGAAAACTTCTCACATCAGATGCATTCTTAGGTCTAACCCAATCCTGGATTGCTGCCACCTTAGCGGGATCAACCGCTATTCCACTTCCAGAAATCACATGGCCTAAGAACCTCACTTCACTCTTCCAGAAGTGACACTTCGAAAACTTAGCCTTCAGCTGATGTTTCCGTAAGATCTCCAAAACCATACGCAAGTGCGTCTTGTGCTCTTCTTCCGTTCTGGAATAAATCAGAATATCATCCACGAACACAAGTACGAACTTGTTCAACTGATCTCTGAACACTCTATTCATAAGATCCACAAAATATGCTGGCGCGTTAGTCAATCCAAACGGCATTACCAGCCACTCAAAGAAACCGGATGGTGTCCTAAAAGCAGTCTTAGGCACACTATCCCTAGCCACTCTCAACTGGTGAAATCCCGTTGCCAAATCCATCTGAGAAAACACCTTAGCTTCGTGAAGCTGATCAAACAAGTCATCTATTCTCGGCAATGGATACTTGTTCTTCTTAGTCACCTTATTCAGCTCACGATAATCGACGCACAATCTCAACGACCCATCTGCCTTGGTTGCAAACACAACTGGTGCACCCCACTCGGACACACTACGCCGAATGAATCCTTTCTGCAAAAGATCATCAACTTGCACCCTCAACTCCTACTGTTCCCTAGGCGCCATTCGCCTAAGAGGCATCACAACAGGTCTGGCTCCTTCAACTAGATCTATACGAAACTCGATCTCTCTATGCGGCGGCAACCCTTTGACTTCAGCAAAGACATCCTCGAATCCATTTGCGATTGGCACTAAAGACAGTCCATCCCATGGAACAACTAGCGAATACATGAAGCTCATGAAGACGCCTTCTTCATGCTTACATCGTATCACAACCTTTCGCCCCTCCACATTCTCGACTGTCACCTCCAGCCTCTCACAATCAACTTTAGCCGCATACTTCCTAAGCCAGTCCATACCCAAAATAATTCCGAACCCCGCAAAGTTCAGAACAAAGCAATCACAAACAAAAGAGCAACCATGACTCGATACAACTAGACCACGGCATAACATACACAAACAAGACGAACCCCCAACTGGATTAGTCACAACCAATGGCCTATCAACAATATCCGGTTCCAAACCTAACCGGCCTACTAGTTCATTACAAACAAACGAATGCGACGCTCCAGTATCAAACAGAACTCTAACTGGAACACCACATAGGAAAAGAGTACCTTGAACCACCACACTCTTTCCCTTCTTTTCAGCAGTAGGAGCTTTTGAAGACGACGGAACAGCTCCTAAAGCATAGGCTTGCACAATCTGCCTGTCCTTCCTTGGTTCTGGACAATTCTTCCTGAAATGCCCCGGCTTGTCACAGTTGTGACACTTCATCGGTGCCTTCGGATTCTTACAATCCTTCGAGAAATGGCCCTTCTGCTGACAATTGTAGCAAGTCACCTCGCCTTTCGGCTTCTTCTGGCCATCCTTACCCTTCTGCTGCTGCTGCTTCCTCTTCTGGTTTCCACCCTGCTGTGGTTTAGATTCTCCCTTGGTAACAGCAACAACAGGTCCTTCCTTAGGAAACAGACTCTCATGCCTAAGAGCTTTCTCCACAAGCTTCTCAAATGAATCGTCCAAATGATCCACCAACTGTCTCCCAAGATAACTATCCAAGCCGGTCACAAACTTCTCATTCTTCTGGTAAGCAGACTCAATATATGACCGGGCATATTTGGACAAAGCTTCAAACTCAGAAACATACTCAAGAACAGATCTTCCACCCTGCTTGAGCTCTACAAACTTCTTGAACAGAACAGACTTCTGAGCTGTAGAAATGAACTTAGCTTCAAATCTAGCTTGGAATTGCTCCCAAGTAATCTCTTCCTCCGCAGTATTGATGGTAATAGAGTTCCACCAATCAGAGGCTCTCCCTTGAAGCTGCCTTGATGCCAACTTCCTCTTAGTTGCATCATCAATTCCCAAATCACCAAAGATCCTTCTACAAGCATCTATCCATCTCTGGACTTCGATAGTTGATTCTGTTCCCAAGAAAACCTTCCCTCCAAGAGCAGTATAATCCTTGCACAGCTTAGCAAAATCCACTGGTTTCGGAGTTTGGACTTGAACTCCAACATCTACTGCTGCCCCCGGAACTGGTATCCTTCTCATGATCGAAGTCATCATAGCTTCGAACATGGCTGCATAATCAGCAGTCTCTTCAGTAGCATGGCCTTCCCTAGCAGCTGGTCTCCCTCTTCGACTCATTCTCAATATCTGTAAAAAGGAATGATTAGAACATCTAGAGAAGCAACTGCACAAAGGACTCAAACTCTACCAAGCTACTATATTATATATAGTATTCATCCATCAAAATACAATTACGTCTCTCATACGTAGTTACTTCAGCGAGCGTTGGGTAAAATCGATTAACCAAAGCTCTGATACCAAATGTGACGACCGCCCATGACCCCTGCACCGAATCTAGAGATAGAGCGCTGTAAAGTGTGCCAGGCGACCATGGACGATTGTCAAGGTAAGATTTAAAACAACAGAATCTATCGTATTACTCACAGCGCATGGACAAAATACAATAGAACATATGTATAGTGAAGCTTTACAGAACAAAATGACATCATATAAAACTCCATAATAGTTGAATACAAGCATCACATAGTCAATACATCCAGCCTCACTACATATCTCTCAGAGAATACAAAACAGCGGAATATCCAGTACATATAAGAAGATAATAAGAAACCCTCTAGCTCGTCTTCGATATCAGCATCGTGAGAAGAGAACAGCACCTGTCACCTGCTACCTAGTCTGCCCGTCCCAAAATGGACGAACAGCCCAAGGCAATAAGAATTAAAACATAAAGCCTTGAGTCAGACAACAGTCTTAGTGAGCAGTAAATTAACTAACAACATACCAAAAGAGCATAAAGGAAAAGAAATAGGAATACAACCCTCCCACTCCAACCTCGTTCTACAGTGATAGCCCCCAGACACACACTAAGCAGAAGAAACATAGCAGAGCATACAATTTAAAGTAAACAATTGTCACTTGAGTCAAAAGCGATGTTTTCCAAGTACAAATCCCAAGGTCTAAAACCAAGGTCAGATAAGCACCCAGGAAATACCGCTCTTGAGACCGAATGACGATACAACCAAACATCCATGACTCTGGCTATCACTGTTATCATTGCTTCGATATCACCGTTAATTGAATGACCGGCACATTCTTTCAGCCGTCCGTCAAGGGCTAATGGTAACCCCGGTTCTAGACATAACTCCCGCACGTCATCGTGACCCGTGCCTAGGATTATCGAATCTACCCAGAGTACTTGACCATCAACTTAGTCTTTTGGGCGTCCCCATGTACTCTTGCTTAGAGCATGCTAGAACCTTCAACAACGATGAGATCTCAACCTCCTAGTCATCCTCCTCGACGACTATTTCCATACTAGCTCAAGCGCCTCTCGAGCATCCATTATCCTCAACTCGAATCATATCACCGAGTTATCAACATGCTTGGAATGATCCCGTCTGGATTAGACCAAGTCTTCATCACATGATTGCCTCGCTTCATAACATCCTCGCGAAGCCTCATCTCAACATCACATCATCAAATCTATGCATAAGAGCTTCATCATCCCGCTACATATGCCACGAGCAGCTTTCCCAATCCAAGAGCCTTTCCCTTAGCTTTTGAATCACCTTTGGTCTAAATCTAATCATCAATCATCTAGTTCATAATAATCAATCAAATCAAACATCAATCCAAGCAATCAAGCATTCAAAAATGATCTAAGTAGACAATTATAACAATAATGGCATTTTCGTAATTAAAGAGTTGAAAGTCCAATAAGCATGAAAACATGGATTATATCTCTACAAACTTGATGAATGAACTTGCATAGGTTAACATATGATAAAATGGATGCAACATCATCATGAACAATGGATCTACATGGATCTACACATAGGATGAAGAAAATGCATGGAAATCACTAATTTAACACCAAATCGAGCCAACAATCCGATCTACTCCTTTGGATCCGTGTGAGAGATAATCACCACTCACCAAATCACCTAAACAAACCCAAATCAACACGCTTCAGATCTGGACAGCGAAGGATGAAGCTTGATCTATCACAAATCCGCTTCAAATGAAGAAATCTCTCTTGAAAAGATGAAGATCTTCAATCTAAGCTCATGAATCTTCAATCTTGATCTTCGATTTGGATGGAAGGAAGCACTAGATTAGAGTGGAGAAAAGAAGTGAAGAAGTGTAGAAGTCGAGCTCTCAAAATGGCAGCACTTCGTCGCTTCAAAAATCCGGATCCCAAAAAGTGAGAACAACCCCTCCTATTTATAGCTGAAATCTGTCCTTAAGTCGAAATATGGCTATCTCCCTAAGTTGCTTCCGACCTAAGCCTCTCCGACCTAAGCCTCTCCGACCTAACAGATGCACGACTTAACTCCTTTGCGACCTAACACTTAGGAAACCCAGCGACCTAACAACCTAACGACCTAACTACCTAAGACTCAGTTGGGTTGCGACCTAACACAAGTCGACCTAAAACAACACGCGACCTAACACTTGAACTATCCTAGCGACCTAACAACTTAGCAACCTACACGACCTAACACAACATACGACCTAACAGTGTTACGACCTAACACATAGCCTAACTCCTAAGGTCGCCAACTTGTTAACTCCTTAGGTCGCCAACTTGTTAACTCCTTAGGTCGCCAACACGGAACCACTAGGTCGCTAACTCAGAACCACTAGGTCGCTAACTCAGAACCACTAGGTCGCTAACACGGAACCACTAGGTCGCTAACTCGGCAACTACTAGGTCGCTAACTCGGCAACTACTAGGTCGCTAACTCGGCAACTACTAGGTCGCTAACTCGGCAACTACTAGGTCGCTAACTCGGCAACTACTAGGTCGCTAACTCGGCAACTACTAGGTCGCTAACTTTCCCAGCCGACCTAACACTTAACAAAACTTAGGTCGCTCACAACATTTTCTTAAGTCGCAGACCTTCTCTAAGTTGCCAACAACCCTTAGGTCGCGTACGACCTAGGACTTAGACAAATCTGCCTAAAAATCTGAAATGACATGAAAGTGCTAAAATTCCAGATTTTGACGAACATGTCGATCCGTAAAAATACGGGTCGTTACAACAAGTAATAAAATGGTATCGAAGAAGTGTGTCCGATCAGAGGTGCTACCTCATTGGTCCGTCAATCGCTCATGTTTTAGCCACCTTATGCCAACTCATGGGAGTTGGGTCCATGTTTATACCTTAGGATCGTCGCCACCATCCTACTTCATTCTAGAAACTCCCCCGCGTACACAGTTGTCAAAGTGGTTTTCGGTATCGACATAGAGTATGTCCATATCCGATCCCGGTCTCTTTAACAACCAATCGTTATTATAACACCGTGGTCATTTAAAAATATATATACTTTAAAAACCCATAATATCATTTCCATTTCAAAACATAACCTTTATTTCAAAATAGTATATACTTCAAAACCAAATTCAATAATATATCATTTAAATAAAAGTCCAAATTTCCAATCACTATTCTTACTTTTATTTATAAAACTTGAAATATTCTTTAAAACCATCTTAAAACCAAATCACATAATGTAGTCATGTTCTCAAAATTTCAATCGGTTTCAAATCAATATATTCAAAGATAATTCTCAAATAAATTCATTTTTCAAACCATATTACTTTCGTAGTTATAACAGTTTCAAAACCAACACTTTGAAACAATAATACTTTAATTCCGATTAAACATTTCAATTTTGATGTATATTTCAAATCTTTAAATATTCCAAAATTTCCAAACCAAATCTGATAATCTCATATATAATTTCTTAATTCAATTTACTATTATTTAGTTTAAAATTATTTATTAAATAAATTCAATAGCATTTACATAAAGCTCAAACTTGAAATATTCATAAATCAACTTAAAACATCATCAAGTTATACATAGCTTAAATTTTAAGAATTTAACTATATATAAAAATAATATTTATTTAATATCAAAATCAGTATTTATATAAACCCTTATTTTTCCAAAAGCCATAGAAATCATTTCAAAAATATATATATACCAACTATGTCTGTATATAATTTTCTATCCTATGGTCAAGTGATACGGATATTTATCATTTCAATCCGCAATTTAAAATAAAATTAAGGTTATATATCATTTCAAACCGCAATCCCGAATAAAATAAATCCATAACGAACTTGCAGATTATAATGATATAAAATAAAACATCCATTCATCCAATATTAATCATCAAGCATTTATCACAATCATCATCCAATTAAATCAATAACATCAAAATAGAACAGATAATAAATAACAGGCATTTACTGGCAGTTTATATTCAATAACAAATTAAATAACTATTTAACTGGCAGTTTATATGCAATAATAAATTAAATAACAATTTAATTCAATAAATACAATTTAACTGAGATAATGATTAAAAATATGCCAAACAGTCATAAATAAATTTAAAATCACATCATATATCAATTTAACAAACATAAGAAATTTTTAGAAGTCGTGAGTGGGTTAAAACACTCACCTTTATACGATTCTGAAAATAATAGACTTTTAATTAATAGCTCCGCTCTATGTTTCCTTAGTCTCCTTCTTGATTACTAGCTTTGTTACAAAAAAAAATTTCTTTTATTTTGATTTACTTTAATTTTCCTCCTTATTATATTAATATATATGTATGTATGTATTTTTAAAAGATTTGAAAAAAAGAAGATTTGAAAAGGAAGAATTGAAAAAGAAAAGGATTTAAAATAAGAACTGAAAATGGAAGAGAAGATATAGATTTGAAAAGGAAGAAGAAAGTTTGGAATAGAAGAAAATTTGAAGAAGAAGAATATTTGAAGAGGAAGGAAAAATTAAAATGAGAGATAATGAGGAGATTTGAAGAAAAACAAAAAAGAAGAAGATTAGAATGGGGGCTGGGGTTTCATTTGAGTCATATCTTATTTATAAGGTTAGAGTTAGGTTTAGGGCCAAAGTGATTTGAAAAGAGAGGCCGCTATTAATTAGAAATAAATGAAATGATGTTTCATAAAATGAAGTTGGAAAATGAATGAAAATAAATAAATTAAATATGAACAAACTTGGTATTGAAATATAGCAAATATGAACAGCCTTTTTAAAGTAGCAGGTATTAAAAAGAGGTAATTATTAATTAGAAAGGAAATGAATGGACCAACTCTGTAACAACCCGCATATTTTACGAATTTAATATTTAAATATTTTATTTAAATATAAAATCGTTAATCGGATTAAGGACCGAAAAGCTACTTTTTGCAAACAATCGAATTGGGACTCGAGACCACTTCCATTGAGTTCAAAATGACGTTTGTGACCTTTTTGAGTATAAACTTTGATATGTTTGGAGTTAGTGGAATTTTGATACTTTTTCACTTAGAGCTTTGGTTTAGTTTCATCCCATTAGACCCAAGCTTCACCCTCTCTTCTCTTCATTCATTTCATTTTCCTAACACTTTCAAGCTCTAGATAAAAATGGTGGAGGAGAAAAAGAATTTGAATTCCTAAGCCCTAGTTCCATTTGCAAATCAAGTTCTAGCTCCAAATTCAAAGAAGAAGCTTTGGTAAGCCTTCTCTTCATCTTCTCCAACTCGTTCTCTTTTCAATCTCAGAAATTCCTAAACCTAACTTAGGAATGTTTCTCTTTTAAGCTTAGATTCAAGCTTGTTGAGTTGGAATTGAAAAGTGATTGTTCTTGCCATTGCTCTATAGCTTCTTCTTCCTTGTTTTGTGTAAAAAGGTGAGATTTTTATCTCACATCTATGACTATAACTATCCTTGATTGCTTGGTATGAATTCCTTACACTTGTTCATGATCATTTGATTTTGATTTGGATTGATGTGGTGAACATTCCAATATTTTATGTTTTGAAGTCAAAACTTTGAAAATCCTAGCTTTGAATTGTGAACATGTTTTGGTGGTGAATTGGAGAGCTTTAGGGCTGGGTCGTCGCTTGGCATAAATCCTTTGTCGCCATTGCTCATTCAATCGCTCCGAATCCGAGAAGTTGTGTAGGTTTGCCGATAGTTGGGTTTTGCAAATTCTGTCCTGCTACAGGCGACAGACGTCTGTGGATTTCCCACAGACGTCTGTGGCTTCAGGGAAATTATGTCCCGAAACAGGTGACAGACGTCTGTGGATTTCCCATAGACGTCTGTGGCTTTAGGAAAAGTATTTTCCCGAAACAGGTGACAGACGTCTGTGGATTTCCCACAGACGTCTGTGGCTGTTGATTTCTGGAAATTAGCCTATTTTTATGTGGATTTCCAAATTTATCGATTTGTGATTATCCATATAGTTATTGTCAATTAATATCAACTTTGATGATCTCTTTTCTGGATTTTTGGTGTTACTATTTGATCAATTTGATATCGATTTCCATGGTTTGATTCACATTATCGAAATGTGAATTTTGTGATTGATTGTTTCTACGATCATTTTATGATTTGTCACTTCTAAATACAAAGGTTTTCTATACTAGTAGTAAATATTCAAACTCTTTTACAAAGACGATTTCAACTCTATTTTTAAACATAAAGCTTGTTTTCAAAACCGTTTTCCAATCTATTAGTATATACAAACCTTTACCTCATTCGTATGAGAAAATATAATTAAACGGCTTAGCAAAATAAGTGGTATGAAACGCTTGCGTTTACTTCGTCGGTTAATTTTTGGACTTGTTCGATTGAAACTCTTGTGACAATTTTCGAGTGAAAATCTACAATTTGTTCGTAAATATTTAAGTTAAGCTAGTGGTTATGGGACATGAAGCTAAACTCATATATTTACTAGCTTAGTGTAATCGACACTTTTTATTGATCAATGATTATTATTTTGTGATTTAGACTAGCGATGTGCGATGTCTATTTGTCTGCGAGGGAGACTAAACCCCGTTTCTGTGGAACTTCGGTTCAATTTGGCGGGGTAGCGACCCGTGGTCTTCGGACCGTTTATGGAGCTTCGGCCCAATTTGTAATGGTTAGCGACCATGGAATAGCGTTCCATTTGTGATACACGTGTTGGTGAGTTTTCATGCTCCCGTTTGTGATAAGCCTCCCCCTTTGTGATTTCTGGATTTCTAATTGATGATTTCTAGAATTTGTGTTTCACTAACCTTTGTGATTGGCAATGATATGTTTGTCAATATTTGCGGTTTGGTGAAAAAAATAAAGAACATGACATTCTTTTTTGATGCTTTGAGATTTCTTGAGATATTGTATGATTTGTTGTTGTTTAAAACATACTTGTCACAGCTTGACACCATTGTTATCATACTTTCTTATTATATCTCTGCTTATATCTCATTCCTTTATGTGATATTTATAGCTAGACTGATCCGTTTATTATTTTCTTATTAAATAATACTCGGATCAGACCGAGATATTACAGGTGCTTCTACTTGACTCCTCATCTGGGATCATCTTCTGACTTTTGTCTAACTACATTACATTTGTAGTTTTTGTCGTTATACATTTGAGATAGAGACTCCATGATGTATACTTATTCTTTTGTTTAGCTCTTGTATCTATTCTTTTGTGATATTGTGGATCTTATTTGATCACTACTCTGATGTACACTTTTATGTGTTATATTCACATCTGTTTCCGCCTTTGAGATATGAACATCTGTGACTGATTTATGTTATGTTTATTTCTATATTTGTTTCTGAGGCCCACTTAGCCATTGTGTAGTCGCTTTGAGTTTGTATCGGTATGTCGGATTACCTCTTGAAATGAAAGGCATGTTATACTTTCTGACATATCGGTGCTCGCACAAGGCAATTGCACAGATGGTCGCTCCTCAACAGCCTTATTCTTCGCGCTAGTCGACTGCATTACCCAGTAGTGCCCTTGGCTAGCGTGAGCATAGAGGTGGGGCGTCACAAACTCTATACTGTAAACAAACTTTTAGAATTCAAATTTCAAAACAATCATTCACTTAATTAATTTTGTTAACCCTAAACATACCAAAATTAACATCCTTTAAAGATTTAATTAACACACAATAAAGGAAAATAAATTCTCTACACAAATTTGTGTCATAAATTAAAAGAATATACAACATTAAGAACTTTTCATTTCTCCCTCTTTGTGATTGGATTGGGAATTAAACAAATATGTTAACATTTCGATTGAATGTTTTACTAGGAATGCATTAACATACATTCAAAAAAATATGATAGCATAAGCAAGGTAATATAAACAGGTGTATAATGTATATATGTACATCTTTATCGCCACTTTTAGTTTACATTCATAAATAAAAGGTATGAAAATAATCTACATAAGGAGGTAATGAATGTAAGAGTAAATTAGAAAAGTGAAGATGGAAAGGTAAGTTATGTTGCAATTAAAATCTAATAAAGTCTAATTGAAAAGGAAATAGTCAAGTGTAAATCTATTTTATCCCTTTTATCATCTCCTATTAACATTTAATTTAATGTAAGATTTCAAACCTAAATAATCCTTTCTTTTTAATGATCTAATTGGATCTAAAACATAAGTTTAAAATTTAGGTATAAACATATATGCAATAAACTAGCATTAAATTTTGAAACGTAAACTGATTTAGTTGGAAATAAATCACCCAATCTAAATTTATTTCAATATATATGTTTACAATTAACGTCTTCCTACTTTTTAATTAAAAGATTCCAATCACATTAATTGCCATTGATTTCTAAGGTAAAAATAAATGAGACAATTCAATTCCTTTTTATAGTAATTTAACGTATTTACGGAATTATTGTACACAAACCAAAAGTTATTAATTCTTATTTCTATAATAAAATTTTTCAGATACCAACATTTCAAATAAATAAACATATGATTTTTTTCTATTTAGTAAAGAACCATATATATATATATTTACATTTATTAATCCAATCAATTGGAATTTACATTCATATGGTCATTTGTTTTCTTCCTTATTAAACTTTACAATTATTTCCAATTTAAGCTCTACAATTACATTCCTAATTTGCTTTACCATTACAATTGATTGAAATCACATTAACAATTGTCAATTTCATTCAACTGTAATGGTAAAGCAAATTAGGAATGTAATTGTAGAGCTTAAATTGGAAATAATTGTAAAGTTTAATAAGGAAGAAAACAAATGACCATATGAATGTAATTTCCAATTGATTGGATTAATAAATGTAAATATATATATATATATATATATGGTTCTTTACTAAATTAAAAAAATCATATGTTTATTTATTTGAAATGTTGGTAGCTGAAAAAAATTTATTATAGAAATAAGAATTAAAACTTTTGGTTTGTATACAATAATTTCGTAAATACGTTAAATTACTATAAAAAGGAATTGAATTGTCTCATTTAATTTTACCTTAGAAATCAATGACAACTAAAGTGATTGGAATCTTTTAATTAAAAAGTAGGAAGACGTTAATTGTATACATATATATTGAAATAAATTTAGATTGGGTGATTTATTTCCAATTAAATTAGTTCACGTTTCAAAATTTAATGCTAGTTTATTGCATATATGTTTATACCTAAATTTCAAACTTATGTTTTAGATCCAATTAGATCATTAAAAAGAAAGGATTATTTAGGTTTGAAATCTTACATTAAATTAAATGTTAATAGGAGATGATAAAAGGGATAAAATAGATTTACACTTGACTATTTCCTTTTCAATTAAACTTTATTAGATTTTAATTGCAACATAACTTACCTTTCCATCTTCACTTTTCTAATTTACTCTTACATTCATTACCTCCTTATGTGGATTATTTTCATACCTTTTATTTATGAATGTAAACTAAAAGTGGCGATAAAGATGTACATATATACATTATACACCTGTTTATATTACCTTGCTTATGCTATCATATTTTTTTGAATGTATGTTAATGCATTCCTAGTAAAACATTCAATCGAAATGTTAACATATTTGTTTAATTCCCAATCCAATCACAAAGAGGGAGAAATGAAAAGTTCTTAATGTTGTTTGTTCTTTTAATTTATGACATAAATTTGTGTAGAGAATTTATTTTACTTTATTGTGTGTTAATTAAATCTTTAAAGGATGTTAATTTTGGTATGTTTAGGGTTAACAAAATTCATTAAGTGAACGATTGTTTTGAAATTTGAATTCTAAAAGTTTGTTTATAGTATAGAGTTGGTCCATTCATTTCCTTTCTAATTAATAATTACCTCTTTTTAATACCTACTACTTTTAAAATGGCTGTTCATATTTGCTATATTTCAATACCAAGTTTGTTCATATTTACTTTATTTTTTTCCATTAATTTTCCAACTTCATTTTCTGAAACATCATTTCATTTATTTCTAATTAATAGCGGCCTCTCTTTCCAAATCTCTTTGGCCCTAAACCTAACTCTAACCTTATAAATAAGATATGACGCAAATGAAACCCCAGCCTCCATTCTAATCTTCTTCTTTTTTGTTTTTCTTCGAATCTCCTTATTATCTCTCATTTTAATTTTTCCTTCCTCTTCAAATATTTTCTTCTTCAAATTTTCTTCTATTTCAAACTTTTTCTTTCTTTTCAAATCTATATCTTCTCTTCCATTTTCAGTTCTTATTTTGAATCCTTTTCATTTTCAATTCTTCTTTTTCAAATCTTATTTTTTTCAAACCTTTTAAAAATACATACATACATACATACATATATATTAATATAATAAGGAGGAAAATTAAAGTAAATCAAAATAAAATAATTTTTTTTTGGAACAAAGCTAGTAATCAAGAAGGAGACTAAGGAAACATAGATCATAGCTATTAATTAGAAGTCTATTATTTTCAGATTCGTATAAAGGTGAGTGTTTTAACCCACTCACAACTTCTAAAAATTTCTTATGTTTGTTAAATTGATATATGATGTGATTTGAAATTTATTTACGACTGTTTGGCATATTTTTAATCATCATCTCAGTTAAATTGAATATATTGAATTAAATTGTTATTTAATTTATTATTGCATATAAACTGCCAGTTAAATAGTTATTTAATTTGTTATTGAATATAAACTGCCAGTGTAACGACCCCGAATTTTAATTACATTTAATTGATAATTAAATTAATTTTTGAATTAAAATTTGTTAAATTAAATGATGAAGAGATGCGAGTTTCCCCGAGATCAAATAAAAACGTGTTAAATCATTTAAAGTTGAATATTGTATATATATGTACATATGTGAATGTGTATATATTTGAGTATATATGAGAAAATTTGAAATTTTATATCTATTGAATTTGAGTTTTAAATCAAAAATAAATGGTTTAAAAATAATTATAAAATATATAGATATTTGACACAAGTATAAGAGTAAGTAAAACAAATAATTTAAATTAGAATTTGATGGTTTATATTAGATATAAAGTAAATATGTATTGATACAACCAAAAGTATATCTATACATAGGATATAAAACATACCCAGGCAAAGTAAAATGTGTAGCCTCTAAGTAGTTAGGCAAGAACAAGTAAAAAGGAAAATGTGTATGCCAACAAAAGATATGGAACAATCGAACAAATGAAAACAAATAATACATGAGAAAAGGCTTACCAAAGAGGCCACCTCAAATTATCTTCAACTTGTACAGCTGAGAGAAGAATTTTTATAAAATAAAATAAAATGGTACAAGGTAATAAATGTTTTCACCTCTAGTACATGATTTATCATCTCAGCCACCATAACATGTTTTATCAGCCGAGACTTACAAATGAAGCAAACAAAAGAAAGTATATAAACATCCATAAGCTTGCAAATGAAACATAAGGTACCAAAGCAATTAATGCTATATCCCTTAGTACATAACATTTTAGTCCACTCGAGATGTTCAAAAACTACCAGCCTAAAGGAAAAAATCTCTGATCCACTTTGTACAAACTCGTGTATCATCACCCTGTACAAAGTTATAATCCCTGTCTACTTCATTTCTTTTATACATATCAACCTTCTTTACCTCAGTTTCATTCATTCGAAACTGAGAAAAATAAAGTAGCCTCATCCCAGTTTCTTCCATCAAACTAAGTTAAAATCTGAAGTAAATAAAACCCAAACCAAAACAAATTAAATCAAGGCAAACAAGGGAAATCAAAATAGGAAGAAGACTTCAAGCCTGTTTCATCATCAAGCTCTGTTCCTCTTTGCCATGTGAGTAACATTTTTAGAAACTTTATGATAATCTGGTTGCTTGAGTGATGCCTACAGTTAGTTTGTGTTGGTATATATGTGGAAAAAAAAATTATGTGATATATATTCTGTGATGTTGCTGTTTACTGAAGTTCTGTTACAAGTTGTTTTTCAATAATTTCAAGTCACTGAGCAAAGAATTGTAATGAAACTAGTACCTCTTCATATAAGACAATGTGAAACTTAGAGATTTAACTAATTATGTTTGTATAAACAAACATCATGACCTGGAAAATTTGTTTGGAGGTTAACAGAGAAAACATAGCTACTGTGAGATCTATATTACAGCAAAAGGAATAAATTGCTAAATTTGAATATTTTAAATTGTTGTTTGATTTTATATATTTGGAATAAACACTCAAAGATAAGATTTTTAAAGCAAGTATGATAATTTTTAATTTAGTAATTTCAGAGCAGTTTACAGATGAACAAAATCACTTTTTTTTCAAATTTCGGTTGGTTTAATAAATTGTAGATGTTGAAATTCGTGGTGAAGTTAGTATGATGATCCACGAACATAGGAAAAATAAATAAAAAAATTTCGAATGCATAGATTTTGGGTTTGGATCGAGAGTAGGGTTTAGTTCATATGTTTTTCGATGCTCGCCATATTTTTCGTTTTCGTCATCGTTGCGTGATCGAGTGCCTCGCAAGTTTGGGGAATGCTCGAACAAGGTCTGGCCGAGATGGGGGCGGAGCTACGTCGCCGCAGGTGGTCGGCATTTGGGGGACGAGGCGTTTTGGTATGAAGTGTTCGTATAGCTGGCTCGAGCAGATGGTCGATTTTGATTTCGATCGTTTCGTGTTGATCTGGGTTTGTTTTTCGATTATCGAGTGGATTTGTGGGTTGTTGGTGATGGTGCGAGTTGCCGGAGGTGTGTCGGCGGCGTGTGCAAGTGCACGGCGGGTCGTATACACGTTTTGATGTTTTGGGTTTTGGAATACGCGAGAAAGTTGATAACCATTGTGAGTTTTCTCCTGAGGTTACTCGAGTCGTACCTGGTTTTCGCGTGGAGAGTTGAGTACTTGGGGTTTCAAATTTTAAACAGGGAAGAAGAAGGTCTCGGGAAATAGGGTTTTAACGCGATGTGTTACTCGAAGTTGAACGAGGAGATTCTCGGGTATGATTTGAACTGCAACATTTTATAAAGATGTTTAGGAAAATTTGTTTAAACACTGCAAACTTAGAAATGTTTAACAGTTTTAAGTTAAAACTTAATAGAAGTTTTAATTATCCTAGTTGATACTTGACAATGTTTTTAATACTTAATTATTATCCTTAATTAAGTAATTACTTTAAGTTAAGTATAAATTTTACTAACATTTAAGTTAGTGGTTAGTAGTAATTTGATTTTCAAAGCTTAGAGAAGAGTTTTAAAATGTTAATTAAAATGAATAGTAATCAATTAATTATTTTAGAAACTAATTAAGAATAATTACAGTATAATTGTATTAGAGTTCAAACTAATCAGTGCTTAAGTGATTAATAAATTTAAAATTAACTACTTAAAGTTGATTAATTAATGATTAGTAGTTAAGTAATTAAGTAATTTAATTACGAATAAATAATTGATTAATTAAGTAATTAGGGATAATTACTTATTATGATTAATTAAGGGATTAAATTATTATGTAATTGGTTTAAAGGTTAAATTAATTTATATGATTAGTTAAGAATAATTTAATTAAATTAAGGCAATTGATTAATTAATTTATATCAAGGGATTTGTAATTAATAAATCAAGATTGGATAATTTATTCATAAAGAAATCAATTTAATTGGAAATAAATTGAATTAATTAGGATTAAACAATTAATTAATCCTACTTATAAATGACTATTGAATGCTCGTCCTTACTTATGAATGTTTGGATTCTGTTGAATGATATGAATTGTTTGATATCCCTGTTTGTGATTGTGATGCTTTGTGATATAAATTACTTTATGCTGATCTGAAATTTCTATTTATGTGATATCACTATGTGAATATGAAACCCATGGCCCGTAAAACGGCACTTGAATTTCGATGCGACAGGGAGTCGGATTCCAGTTGGTTATCCGAAACCCACATCGAATTGTAATGATGAACCCTTGTGATTGATAAATTTATTTTATCTGTGAAATTGTGAATGAAGATAAGCGTTATGGGTTATACCGCTTATCGATATATCTGTGATGATTGATGATGTTGCACTATTGTGTGAAACCCTTGGACCACACTGTTACACACACAAATATGGATTTCACGTGGAAATCGGTTAAGTCACAGATGATTTAAATCTGATGTTTTTGAAATTGAAATTTTAATTTCAATTGATTTTGAAATTGGAAATTCGGGTTTAAAGTGAAAAGCTTTCGAAATAGAATTTCAAAGATAAAAGTTATTTTGAATAACTTAATCGAGTTATGAAAATTTAAATAATTTGATTTAAATTTGAATTCAAGTTTGAAATTGAATCCTATGATTTGAAACTAGGGATTGAAGATGATATAAATGTGTTTATCTGAATTTAAACCATTTAAAAGTGAAATTTTGAGAATTTGGATTTAACCCAAAGACTTTAACTTGTATGAATAAATCAAATTTTCTGAAATGAAACTATTTGTTTTTAAATGATAAAAGCTTTCAGATAAGAAAAGAAATTCCGATTTAGTTAAAGGAATTTCAAGATTGAATTGAAAAATGGATTTTCCAAGATATGAATAAATTCTTTTTGAAAGCTATGTATTAAATCTGTTTATTTTTAACAGATTTAATTTGATGATTTATTTAAACCATTCGAAATGAAATTGTTTTGAAAGCTATTAGTTAAATCTTTGATTTAAAGATTTAACGAATTAATCAAATTGAAAGGGAAATTGATTTGGAAAATCTGTGAATGAATCTTTGTGAAATTAAGTGAACTTTGTGAATTGAATCTTTTTTGTTTAAAAAGATTAAAATGGTAATTTGTTAAACCATTTGAAAAGAAGTTTGGGTTTAAGTTGTGACTTAATTGAAATCCCAATATCCGTATGTTTTTAAATATTTCGCTCACTATTCGGGTTAGCCGGGAAAGGACCTTTGGGTCGTATAACTCATTCCGAATAGTGATACGTCGTATATGGATAGCATTTGAAGACCGGTGTTGAAGACCGGATATTTTTCGAAAATGAAAGGACAACCTGTCGAATGTCTCTGCACTGAGTCGCGCCGGTATAGAGATTTATATCACTCTTTTGTGACGGGGAGTCCGGACGTGATTGAAAGTTATCCGGAATTGCAAGGGCTTCGTGAGAAGTGCCTTCGGTTCTGTTCGAACCTGGAACAGACTTGTATGGATACATGTCTGACATTACACTTTGAGATATAAAGCCGATTTCTTTCAAATACATATCTGTTGGTGGCGGAGAATTTATTCTCTTAGCTTAACACCCTTCTCTGAGACGTACGAGCTCAGAGGTTATGTAGTTGAAATTTATCAGCGATATATCCCAATTTGGTAATGTGGCATGCTGAGTGTTGCTGTGTGATGATCAGTGTTTGATCATTTGCGATATGATCATTTGTTTGATCTTATATCTTTGTGATCATAGGTTGATCATTTGTTTGACCCGAAGCATGGCTTTGTGAAAAAGCGTAGCTTTGTGGACGAGACTTCATCGAGCCTCACACCCCGGAAATGGTCAAAACAGGAAAGATGCGGCAAGGTTCTAGGGAGTAGCGCCCCTTAGTGTATGTCATTCCTTCTGGATAAAGGTGGTATCATGGTATGGAGCCCAGATACTTAACCTCTGTGGTTGCTGCAAATTTATTACTTTGTGGTTGTTGGAAATCGGGGATCCTCGGGAAGATCGGTGATGATCGGGGGATGGCATACGCGTGTCAGTAGTTACCTATTTTTGCAGAGGTAACCCGGCCTTGTGTTGGCAGAGATCCGGTTAGGTTCTCGGGTCGTCTATTCCAGGGACGTACCCATCGTGGAAAAGGAAGTTCCTTAGCCTGACCATTTGTTGGAAATCCAAAGAAACAATACGTGACTTGTACGGTTTTAGTTGTATTACCTGCTATGGAATGTGGCGGTAACCTGCTATTGAACATAGTAGCTATAGTAGGCATAAGTGAGGAATGCCTATGCTGGCTAAGATTTATATTATACTTTCGAAATGGTTTCTACACTATGCACTGATAATAATATCAAAAATGATTTGATTTTGCGTAGTAAGCATCTTTGACTATCATAAGAAGAAATCTCCTCCAATTCTGCGTTTGCATTGTGTGTGTGGTGGGAGGTCTTATGGTAGTTTCATTTTTCAAAAAGCATTGCGAATTGACTTTAAAATTTTCTACTATTTGTGTTTAAAGATAAACTGTTTTTGTTGCTCACACCAGTCCCACGACTGACTCGGAGTTTATTGTTCATTTCCTAAACTCTGGGTGCTCATAATTTTCTACACGAGCAGTCTAGAGTTGGGTTTTTCAGATATTCAGGTTTAGTAGATTATCTGGAGCTAGTTCAGTTCTTGGAGTTCATGGACTGACGTTGCTTATCTTGGAGCATTCTATTGGAGACATTCTATTCCGCTGCTGGTGTTATCGTTTTCTATTCCGCTGCTATTTGTTGTATCATATCTCTGATGTATATTGATATTCATTGTATCACTCTGTTGTATCAGATATTGTATATCAATGTATTATTCATTTATTCCGCTGTGTTATTTACTTAATGTTGTTATAAGCTCCCGAGAACCAGATTCGACATTTGAATCTACGGCATTTTGAGTACAAGTGAAGTACGAGTGCCGATTTTCGAAGGTCGACTTTTGGGTCTTGACAGCCAGTAAATGCCTGTTATTTATTATATGTTCTATTTTGATGTTATTGATTTAATTGGATGATGATTGTGATAAATGCTTGATGTTTGATATTGGATGAATGGATGTTTTATTTTATATCATTATAATCTGCAAGTTCGCTATGGATTTATTTTATTTAGGATTGCGGTTTGAAATGATATATTACCATAATTTTATTTTAAATTGCGGATTGAAATGATAAATATCCGTATCACTTGACCATAGGATAGAAAATTATATACAAACACATTTGATCTATATATATATATATATATATATTTGAAATGATTTCTACGGCTTTTGGAAAAATAAGGGTTTATATAAATACTGATTTTGATATTAAATAAATATTGTTTTTATATATAGTTAAATTCTTAAAATTTAAGCTATGTATAACTTGATGATGTTTTAAGTTGATTTACGAATATTTCAAGTTTGAGCTTTACGTAAATGCCACTACGCCATAAATGACCTTCTGCAACATTTTTGCAAGGTGTTGCCAGCTAAAATGTTGCGATAGCTATAGAATTTTGGTCCTACTGCAACGTTGTATTTTTGGTGTTACCTTAGCCATAGAAATGTGTTGCTCTAGCTAAACAAGTGTAACACGATGCAACATTTTTATATAGTGTTGCCATAGATGTTTTCAGATTAAAAAATTAAAAAAAAAAATACACCTCAGCGATCCACACCACCATTTAAAACAAAATCTCAACCGTCGATTCACACCATCGATCCACACCTTACCAATTTCCATTTCCGCTTTTACTTTTCACTTATCCACTTTCGTTTCTCACCCCCAATTTTCCAATCCCTAATTTTTATTCCTCCGACTTTAAAAAAAATGACGCCGCTCCTCCTTGTTTCTTCGATTTGGAGAATAACTGGCTTTGATTTTATCCCTTGTCGGCCATATCAATTTCCATTATTTTCTTTCGCCTCGCGTCAGTTTTCCTCACTACTTCCGGATTTGCGATTTTGTTCAGGTTTTTGGCGATTCTGGTGATTCGAGGTAAGGCTGTGGGATTGCGATGGTTCAAGGAGTTGCTGATTTGGTCGCAATTTCGTGGTTGGGGCCTGATGTCAGAGTGGCAGGGGGTAGTCGAATTGGTTTCGGTGAAAACTAGGGCACGCGATTCTAATTGCTTTGATGCTCTGATTGATCGAATCTAGTGTGAGAAACGTTCCTGGTAGCTTGCTCCTTCGTTCTCCTTGATTGATTGCTCGAATTGCTTTGACTTCGTCGTTGGGTGCGATGTGATATTATTTGGTATGTTTTCTGCCTTCTGGTTTACTTGAATATTCTTGATTTTGGTTACACTCGCACGCTTTTGCCGATGATGAATTGGGATTTATTTATAGGCTTTATTTCCTATAATCTCGTGTTTAATCTTTCTATTGGACTTTGAGAAATTTGGTATGTTGGATTGCAATGATGAATACAAACATATGTGTGTTGAGCTTTGTTGGTTTTGCTTGGTCTGGACTGAACTGGTACCATGCTAACCTTGTTCTTTAACATGAACTGATGCTCCAAGTCCTCTGTATATCATGTTACTGCGTAGGTTTCTCTTGTATATGCCTGATGCATTCACTGTTTTTGCTTGATGGGCTGCCTATGTGTACTGCTGTGTTTCTTGCACTGGCTTGTCTATATTTTGCTGAACCTGGTTCTTGTTTGTTTTGTTGGTTGCTTGGCCCTGAGTTGAATCCAGTCGATGACTCGGGTTTGACCTTGTGCCGTGTCCGTTTTTTTGGCTTGTCTACATATCTGGCTGCACTTGAGTATGAACTTGCACTTGAGTAGTTTCTTGTACCAAGCCTTATGATGCATGTATGTTCATCCATGTACATGCATTTCTTGGTCATGTTATGTTGCTTGCTGTGTTGAGTACTACTTTGTGCACTTGGCTTCTCCTTTGTGCATTTTTGCTTGAACTGTTGCTTGCTTGCTTCCATACTGCCTTGTATCCATGTGTTGCATTCATGTTTGGCTTATGCACTTATGAAAAGAAACAACCCAAATACCTGAGGCAAATAATATAACAAAAATATTTTCATTTTCTGTTCGAGTTAAATATTATTTTCCAGATTACTGCTTTTGAATTATATGTGACAGGTATTAAAGACTGGACAGTTGGATATAAGCTTGAAGACAGAGTCAAATCAAATGTGCATGAGCTTGAAGACAGGTTTCAAAGAAGGCTCGATCTTTCGAAATCGGATGAATCGGGCGATCCCCGCCGGGACTGCGGTGCCCCGGACCCCCGCCGGCGCTGCGCCCGGACCCGCTTCTCGGCTCGCCTTCGGCTCGGCACTCGGCTCGCCTTCGGCTCGGCACTCGGCTCGCCTTCGGCTCGGCATATATTTGTCAGTGTCGGTGTTTGTATAAATTGAAACTGCATATGTAATGAGTGAACTGAGTGATGTAGTGAGGAATATCTGTATATGTGAATATCAGTGTTATATATCATTGAATTGTAAAATAGTGGAGTCAGGAATTTGTACTATTTCAAATGTTGAAATAAAATATTTATTTAAATAAATTACTGTTTAAATATCAAATTCTGTGCAATAGCATTTTATTAAATAAATATTTATTTTTATTAAAAAATCAAATATGCTCTATATTGTGGGCCCCACAAATTCAAAAAGTTCATATCTATAGCAACATTTTGGAATGTTGCTACAGATACCTATGGGTGTTGCCATAGACCCAAATAGGGTTCTATTGCAACAATATTACTTATGTTGCCTTAGATAGTCAAAATGTTGCCTTTGAGGTCTAAGGCAACGGCAAAAATTGCATCACCCTAAAAGTGTTGCCATAGACCTATGGCAACATTTTTCGGGCCTGAGCCAACATTTTTTTTGTGTTGCAGTAGGCCATTTATGGCGTAGTGTGCTATTGAATTTATTTAATAAATAATTTTAAACTAAATAATAGTAAATTGAATTAAGAAATATATGAGATTATCAGATTTGGTTTGGAAATTTTGGAATATTTAAAGATTTGAAACTTACATCAAAATTGAAATGTTTAATCGGAATTAAAGTATTATTGTTTCAAAGTGTTGGTTTTGAAACTATTATAACTACGAAAGTAATATGGTTTGAAAAATGAATTTATTTGAGAATTATCTTTGAATATATTGATTTGAAACCGATTGAAACTTTGAGATTAAGAATATGACTACATTATGTGATTTGGTTTTAAGATGGTTTTAAAGAATATTTCAAGTTTTATAAATAAAAGTAAGAATAGTGATTGGAAATTTGGATTTTTATTTAAATGATATATTATTGAATTTGGTTTTGAAGTATATACTATTTTGAAATAAAGGTTATGTTTTGAAATGGAAATGATTTTATGGGTTTTTAAAGTATATATATTTTTAAATGACCACGGTGTTATAATAACGATTGGTTGTTAAAGAGACCGGGATCGGATATGGACATACTCTATGTCGATACCGAAAACCACTTTGACAACTGTGTACGCGGGGGAGTTTCCAGAATGAAGTAGGATGGTGGCGATGATACTAAGGTATAAACGTGAACCCAACTCCCGTGAGTTGGCATAAGGTGGCTAAAACAGGAGCGATTGACGGACCAATGAGGTAGCACCTCTGATCGGACAGACTTCTTCGATACCATTCTATTACTTGTGATTTTATTTGGTGCGCACCCTTGATTTGGGAGTGTTGTTCGAGGTAGGCGGTAGTGGCTGCTATGCGTCACCACCAGTCCGGATGCGTAATTGGTATATCTACCCTGGCATTGCCTATGCCGTGTCACCTACCATAGCGAGTTTTACTACGAGTTGTGATTTCTCCCGTAGCCTGTGGAGTATCGAGGGTAGCCCCCATTTTGGAGTATGTTAATACTGGATAGACTACTGGGACTATTACGTGTTAAGGGCTATATGGGTAACCCCTTGATGTTATTAAAAAGTATGTTTTTTTAAATTATACATTATTATAATAGCGAATATTACTACATAGTAAATAGTTTAACGGATCCTTAGGGGATGTGAATCCCGAGCATCTCTTAAGTTACTGCACTCACTTAGACACTGGATAGGAGATGTCAAATCCTGTAAACATCTCTGACGCCGTTACACTCATATATTTATCATTGATTTAACTTACATAAGATCTTTTAGTTCTGACTCGAGTGTTTTGTCCTTTCAATTCCCTCGGGTCAGCCTGAGCATTTTAGGATTTGAAGGCTCTATTTTTGGAGGACGAAGACGAAGATTTTATTACTACTATTTATTATATTCCACTACACCCTTGTATTCCGCTGCATTAATTATCATTCTCGGGTATGTGTAACTCTGATATGTGTTGTATAAGTATAATCAAATGTTTTGTAAAATAGCTTCATGAACTGTTATTTGATTATTATATTTTATCGTTCCGCTGCAAGTTTCTATTGTGTTTCTTTTATTTCTCCACTTTTTCTTATTTACCCCATAACAATCCGCCCTTTTGTATGGTTTAAGTTGGCACGTGTGTCTGCTTAAGCATACAAAAAGGTGGGATGTTATATCTGGTATCAGAGCTTTGGTTTAGCGATAAACCTTAGCTTTGTGGGGTCTGACTCTTTATCAATAGGGTAGTAATACCCTATGATGAGTCACTGAGTGTATATATATGAGAGAGCGTATTTGTTAGTGTTATAAAAAGGTTTTAATATTGTGTTAATTTGTTCCGTTTTGTATTTATAAATTCTGGTCGATGCATGGGATGCTACGACATCAATAGGGATTTCTAAACACTTAATAGGATAGACCAACACAATATTTGTTTTGAGTATAGGTGAATGAAATAATTTTGCCTATTATATTTTCTATATATAAAATAAATTTTTATAAATGATATATATTAGGTTGCTATATATTGGTTGTTAGATAATGAAATTTATAAATAATAGTTGAAATAAGATTGAAAATAAAATAAATCAAATTGAAAATTTTAGAACTTAAGTTCCGGGATTTTTGGAAAAATTTCTTTTGAATGAAGATTGGAATATAATAATAATATTATTTAGAAGTATTTTTTGATATAAATATTTCAATAAGAATTTAAAGAATTGTTTTAAAGAAATTTGGAAAGAAATAGGTTATGTACTCCCCTCTCCGTCGTTGGAAAATAATTTTGGTGATGAGTGCACGCATCATCGACATTCATTTTCGAGTTTCGAAGTGGGAAGGCCACTGTAGTAGTTTTACTGCAGGTTATTTTGATAAAAAGAAAATGTAAATTTTAATTGTATTAAAGATAATTGGATATATAAGTTGTAAGTATATATTTATCTATTATTCTATAATGATTTGAAATTTTACCCGGTATTTAAATTCTTAAGTTTCCGTTAATTAATAGTTTCAATTACCTTAGTGAAATGGAATTTAACTAATAATTGAAATCTCTAAGTGAAATAATGGATTTAATGCCAAGTTATAAATGAAATTTCAAGAAATTTGAAATTTGTGATCTATAAAAAAGCAAAAGATGATCGTTGAACATTAAATTAATTTAAAGAAATGAGAAAGAATTGTATAACTTTCAATTACACCCTTAAAAAAACAGATATATAACTTACCAAATATTAAAAGTTCTAATGTTTAATAAGAAAAAGTAATGGATATTATACAAGTAATAAACTTGAGGTAATGAAAGTATTCAATGAAATTCTTTTATACATAAGAATTTGATGTTGTGATTGTTGTGAACTTAAGTTATAATTGAAATTTACTATAATAAAATATGGTAGAAAGTAAGTATTGTAAGTAAGCAATTAGAAACTTAAGTAAATGAATATAAATGCAAGCCATTGAATGGAACATGAATCCTATTAATAGAAGAAATGAAGTTAGTAAGTAATAAATGAAAAAAAAATAAAGATAAGTATTGATTGAATAAAAGGGAAATCAAACAATAAATGCTATGAAATGAAATTAAAAAGAATAAACTTGATCTATTATTTGCTTGGGTTTATGAGTTGTTTGGGTAAAAGAACTCTTAATTGCTTAAATGTATGAATAATCTATTGAGTTTATCTAAGGCTGTTAAGTAAGTGAAATACTTCATAGTTATTTGTCATTCTATGTGATTTAAAGTGTCTTTACCCGAACAAACCAATTGTTTGGCTTGCTTGAATGGTTGATTTGTATTTGATGTGTATGCTGTTGGGTGCGAATGATTGTTGTTTATATTGATTGGTTGTTAGTAGTTGAAACAACTTTAAGTATTTCATTCTATATAATTATTAACTCTTTTTAGATTTTATAAGTGAAATACAGGTTATGGAAGCAATTGCTACTACTTTGGTTTCATAAATAAGCGTTATTTGCCCGACAAATAGGTACGTTCTCGGATTACGGTTTTATAGCGTTATTATAGTGTTTTCCCATGTTGGGATATATATTATTTTGGAAAATATATGTTGTATATTGTTATATTTGATATTATAATTTCTCCCGAGCCTCTCCGTACAAAGGAGACTCTGCCGAAATTTTTCCGTAAATTTTGGACTTAGAGAATTTTTGAAAATGTTTTCCAAACTTTATTAATTTGAGTATAAAAAGATTGAATGGTTATAAATTAGTATATTTTATTTAAAGTAATTAATTTTGTAAATTTAATTGTTTATAAAGTTAATATTTTGATAAGATGTATTGTTTATTTAATTCTTCTTTTCCATTCTTTTTCCTTTTCGAGGACGAAAAGATTTGAGTGGGGGAGAGTGTAACAACCTGTGATTTTCAATGTTTTAAATTTGTTAATTAATAAGGAGATAATAACTTAAATGAAAAGTAACAGGGTTAACCAAAGTTAATTATTAACTATTTGAATGAAGTTACAATTTATGAGATTAGTGTAAATGGTATACTTGGCTATAAGTTGAATGTAAGTAACAAATGTAAATGTTGATTTATTAATATAAATCTGTGTAATAAATGGGAATTGAATAGGATTAGTGTGATTGTATAAGTTAAATAGAAACGTAATGTATGTATAAAGTAATAAACTGGTATAAGAATGGAATTAAGGTAAATTCATTAATTGGTTTTTAACCTTAATTAATGTGTACAATTGATAGAAGTACACATTTAGAAATGTAATATTTATTCAAATTAAGATGTAAATAGGCGTATATTAGTGTAATGGGATAAAACTAATGTAATTAGGTATGAATGTAAGTGTTGTATAAATAAAAGAAATTTGTAATTTGTTAATGAATTTATAACGGGAATGAAATGTAAGAATGTTGATGTAAGCTAATAAATAATTAATTCAATGCAATCCCAAACAATTGCATGGTTATAATTGATTGTAAATAGTAATATTTGGTAATAAATTTAATACAAGAAAAACAAAGGTAAATATTGAATTAATTAATGAATTAATATATATTGAATGGTAATTGAAAATAATCAATGTTTAGTAAGAAATTATAACATTGGTTTGGAAATGATTAAACTTGTAAGAATGTGATCGAGAGTTAATGATAACAAATTATTAATAGTAATTGGATGTAAATTAAAGTAATAATGTTAATGCAAGTGGATAAATAACTAATTTAGTGCCATTCCAATTAATTGAAACCAATTGCAATAAATGAAATCAAATATTACGTTAGTGTGAATTAAGGTAATATTTGGTAATAATGTATTGTTAATGGTTTATGAATGAAGCAATAATTAAAATAATACGTAATAAACTATAATTTGATAAAATCAATGTTAGATAAGTAATTATAATATTTGTTGGTTGATAATAAAGTATGAATGTCAACATCAACAATCACATTCATACTTTATTATCAACCAACAAATATTATAATTACTTATCTAACATTGATTTTATCAAATTATAGTTTATTACGTATTATTTTAATTATTGCTTCATTCATAAACCATTAACAATACATTATTACCAAAAATTACCTTAATTCACACTAACGTAATATTTGATTTCATTTATTGCAATTGGTTTCAATTAATTGGAATGACACTAAATTAGTTATTTATCCACTTGCATTAACATTATTACCTTAATTTACATCTAATTACTATTAATAATTTGTTATCATTAACTCTCGATCACATTCTTACAAGTTTAATCATTTCCAAACCAATGTTATAATTTCTTACTAAACATTGATTATATTAAATTACCATTCAATATATATTAATTCATTAATTAATTCAATATTTACCTTTTTTTTCTTGTATTAAATTTATTACCAAATATTACTATTTACAATCAATTATAACCCTGCAATTGTTTGGGATTGCATTGAATTAATTATTTATTAGCTTACATCAACATTCTTACATTTCATTCCCGTTATAAATTCATCAACAAATTACAAATTTCTTTTATTTATACAACACTTACATTCATACCTAATTACATTAGTTTTATCCCATTACACTAATATACGCCTATTTACATCTTAATTTAAATAAATATTACATTTCTAAATGTGTACTTCTATCAATTGTACACATTAATTAAGGTTAAAAACCAATTAATGAATTACCTTAATTCCATTCTTATACCAGTTTATTACTTTATACATACATTACGTTTCTCTGTAACTTATACATTCACATTAATCCTATTCAATTCCCATTTATTACACAGATTTATATTAATAAATCAACATTTACATTTGTTACTTACATTCAACTTATAGCCAAGTATACCATTTACACTAATCCCATAAATTGTAACTTCATTCAAATAGTTAATAATTAACTTTGGTTAACCCTATTACTTTTCATTTAAGTTATTATCTCCTTATTAATTAACAAATTTAAAACATTGAAAATTACGGGTTGTTACACCGTGTCTTTTGATTTTAAACATCTAGGAACTGAAAATTTATTTGATGTTATTGGGCCGGCTAATAAACATTTTTACCCCAATGTGTCAAAAGAAAAGTAGACTCTAGGACGAGGTTTGGATACCAGTATCCTACTCTTCTTAACTACTTACCGGACTAATTGGGTAAAGAGGTTGGATTGGTCGACTTAGTTTTAAGACCCTAAATTATTTTGGATCTACATTTGAATAGTTATAAACTGAATAGAATTAAAAATCTGATGTTTTGTATATATATACTCTTAGGATGTAGGAGAGTATTATGCAAGTAATAAATTAAAATAATTTTATGAAAAGGATTTTATAAAAAAAGTTGTATCATTTAAAAATGTTTGAACCTAAATTGGAATTGTTATGAAATGTTTTCATAAATATTTTGGGGAGGATAGAAAATAGCTTGATACACTACTACAAAACAGATCATTTGCGACGGTTGTTTAGCCCCTGTTGTGACGGTTCAACAACCGTAGCAAATGCAGACGTCATAATAGGCAAAAACCTGTTGCGACGGTTTTTAAACCGTCGCAGAAAACTACTTTTTGCTATGGTTATTCATAACAACCGTCGCAATAAACTTTCATTTTGGCTTCGGAAAGGTGACATTTTACTACGGTTGGATTAAACAACCATCGCAAATTGCCTATTTTTTGCGACTGTTCTTCGTAACAACTGTCCAATAAACTATCGTTTTGGCTTCGAAGGATGACCTTTTGCTACGATTAGGTTAAATAACCATCGCAAATTGTCTATTTTTTGCTACGGCTTTTTATAATAAACGTCGCAATAGACTGACATTTGCCTTCAAATGTTAAATGTAGATTCACATAATGGATTACATTAATAACATAACTTTCTATTTTTATACATAAATTACTAAAACATAGAATATAAATTACTAAGACTCTCCTATGATTGGTTGATCATACTAAGAAGTGAAAATGTACAGTTGTATATAGAAATATCTTGGATTAAACTTCAGTATGAAGATGTTTTCCATCCATATGGTTCCGAGTTGCTTTAATTGCAGCAACTCGAGCAGTAGTGGCTGCCCTATTAGCAACAGTGACTGCCTTGTTTACTTGTTCTTCTACTCCAAGAGCATTCAATGCATTATCTGCAGCTTTTTTTGCAGCCTAGAAACAAAGAGTGGGAGTAGAAATTACATATCAATAGACATAAACATATACACATAAATGCCTAGAAAAGATGAATCAAAGACCATTAGACTTTAGTTACACAACCATATGTCTTACCAATCCGCTTAATGGTTTTTACAACCTTGGTTATTAGTATAACACCAATCCCGCTTTACTTAAGGCAAAATTATCCATTTATATTTGTGACTATAGTTTGAATTTTTTTATGGAACTTGACTATAATTATAGTTTGAGGAATCAAAATCAAGGTCTTTGATTACACAATCAAATATCTTACCACTGTTACTATTACCAGTTCTCAATTGGCGTATAGTTTCAATGACAAATAAACAAATGCTTCAAAAGGTAAAATAAATGGATTTCCAATATTTTATCAACTTCTCATGTTGACATGAACACAATTTTGTTATGGTATATATTGAATTTAATCAATGGCCGCTGTTAATAATCGCAGGATAGTTAGTTACTATTGTAGGACATATAAAATAGCCAAGATTTCTTTTCTTCCCTTTCCTTTATCGTTTTCGTTTTTGTTTTTTGTTTTGTTTTTTTTGTTTTGCTTTTTTCTTTTTCTTTTCCTTTTAATGCATTTAGCATGTATGTTGATCTTGACATAGCACTATATGATATTTATAAGTCAATGATCATTGATAATAATGGTAAGACATATGGCTATGTAACTAAAGTCTAATGGTCTTTGATTCATCTTTTCTAGGCATTTATGTGTATATGTTTATGTCTATTGATATGTAATTTCTACTCCCACTCTTTGTTTCTAGGCTGCAAAAAAAGCTGCAGATAATGCATCGAATGCTCTTAGAGTAGAAGAACAAGTAAACAAGGCAGCCACTACTGCTAATAGGGCAGCCACTACTGCTCGAGTTGCTGCAATTAAAGCAGCTCGGAACCGTATGGATGGAAAACATCTTCATACTGAAGTTTAATCCAAGATATTTCTATATACAACTGAACATTTTCACTTCTTAGTATGATCAACCAATCATAGGAGAGTCTTAGTAATTTATATTCTATGTTTTAGTAATTTATGTACAGAAATAGAAAGTTATGTTATTAATGTAATCTATTATGTGAATCTATATTTAACATTTGAAGCCAAATGGCAGTCTATTGCGACGTTTATTATAAAAAGCCATAGCAAAAAATAGACAATTTGCGACGGTTATTTAACATAATCATAGCAAAAGGTCATCCTTTTTATATTTTATAGCAATTATGACATATTTTGGGTATAATTTTGTTGGAATGTTTGTGCAGTTGCTCCTATTATATTAAAAGCTTCATTGGAATTTTTTCCATATAATGGGAGTAGTTGCTGTAGCACAAAAAATGATGCAATTTGAAAAAAGTTTGAATCTTTGGAGATTTCAGATTCTGGATGTGCGTCCCTTGTTCAAACAGTTCTTTGTGTTGTAAGTCCTTATTTATTTTACATGCATACATATTGCTCAATCTTAAGCACTTTGACGCAATTTTTTGTTATTGATCGATTGGTTTGAGCATAATTTCAATAATATTTTATTCATTTTTTTAATTCTGAAGCATAATATGCAAAGAATGCTTCCTTATCATGTGGATTAAGTAAAATATTAGCATTCTAGCTTAGCTAGCTAGTTCATTTTTGGTAGACTTGCTCCTGGAACCTCCCAAAAACAGTATATAAGGATTAAAAATTAGCATCCTATCTTGATTAGAGTGAAAAAAGTCCAAATTCGTAAATATTGTTGCTTCAAGTATTTTAATCCAGTCATTTAAATTACTTTGACCAATTTACATTTTGTTATATATAAATATGTGTGTGTATACGCGCGCGCGTGTGTTGTTCCCATTTTTCATATTGATATGTATTGCAGCCAAGAAAGATTGGTGCACTGGGGATGTGTAGCTGCAGCAAGGACTGAGGCAAAGAGCTGGGTGCTGCTACGAACTGTACAAGGAGCAGGTGTAGATAACGCAGTTGTACAATAGGTGGACAACCATGTGCTGCTGTGGATAGCTGCAGCATATGCTGCTGTATTGACGTTGGGGCCAGGCCACTGTTTTTGCCAGGTGACCTGTATTGACGTTGGGGACCTGTATATGGTCAATTGCGTAGGAGTTTTTCTCATTTAATTATTGCTCATAGTTTCTTGTTGTTTATATTGTTTATCATCCATTAAAAAATTACAAGTCAAAAAGTAACCAATAAGTTCCTATCCTTGGAATCTAGTTAAATATTTGCTAAATTTTAAATGAGATACATTGAGACCATGCATACTCCTTATTTAATCACCAAACAATATTTTTATGACAGATTGATTGCTCCTTTTACTTTAATAGCTTAATTTGTTTGACTTAAGTTTATTTTACCATATAAAACTTCACCTACCAATATGTGTAGATACTAATACTAGCAAACTTCTATTTTATACATCTAAATAATAACTTTTTTTTATATATGATATATGATGATGCCGATATAGGAATGGAGATAGATATGCTGGCGAATATTTTGGGGATAAAATCCAGGGATTTGGAGTTTATAAATTTGCCAATGGCCACCGTTATGAAGGCTTATGGCACGAAGGCAGGAGGCAAGGTTTTGGAACTTATACATTCCGTAATGAGAAAAGAAATCCGGAGAATAGGATTGTGGTGTGCTAAAATTCCCACTTCCACATTCAGATACTTCTATACAACATTCTGTTCAGGTATATATTCTTTATTTCCTATTTAAAGTAGAATGTTTGCATGCACGGTGTGCATATATATGTACGATAATTATCGTATATCAGTTGGGTTTATCCATTCTTTACCAAAATAAAAAAAATATTTTTAAAAGATACTAACACATACTATTTAACGACAAATGTTCTATCGATTAGAAAAATGCTGATAAATTTCGAAATAAAATTTACCGCAAGCGCACGACCTATAAAAGTTAGTATGTGGCGAGTACGGGTCAATCCGCAGGGAATTGTGAGATTTTAAAATTTTCTAATCAATCAAATTAGACCAAAGTGAGAGGAAATCGTTAACTACAAAAAGAAGAAGCTAAAGCTAGAATTAAAATTGATTTAAAAATTATTGGACTAGAGAACAATTTAGGGATAAATCCACTACCATATTTTTGTAAATCAATAAACAATAATTTATGAACTCTAGATTTGATATTAAGTGAAATAATTATTGTATTTATCATAAGTATGGTTTTTTATGTTATTAATTAAAATTAACTCAAACCTTTAAACTATAATACAATAAATAAACCACTTATCAATTCTCATGAAAATGAAGCCAAAGCAAAAGCAATTTTAAGTATGATCTATTTACTATTATAACTAGTAATATAGATCATCAAATTCCATTTTTACTTTCATTTCAAAATCAAAAATGGATTAGCAAATGATGATGCAAATTGTGTTTATGTTGAATAAGAATAGCTCATTTGAAAAGCAACATAAGCTATCAAACCCACTTGTATAAACTTGCATCAAAATTCACTCTCATGAAGCATAAACAAAAAGAGATCATAAATCATAGAAATGTTGAAATTACATAATATTTGAGAGCTTCATTACCTCTAAATTGAAGGGGTTTAGCTACTCATTTGTGTTATCAAATCAACATATGTAAGTTTCAACATTGAAAATGAAAGAAAGTAGAGAATAAACAGAAAAACAAGAAGATTAACTACTAGAAGGAAATGAATAAAACTAGTGCATAAATGTAAATCTAAGCTATGAACATAAAAAGAAAGAGAGCATAGAAATAAACATTAACAATAAAACAAAGAAAAACATATAGAAAAGAGAGAAGAAAGAGGCTTGGAAGCCATTTTTATTTCATGAAACATTGCCATTACAACTTTCTCTTTTTAATTTCCTAAGTAAAATGAAAGAGTAGAAGATGTTTACATGTACACAAGAGGGCTATTTAAACATACATAAAACCCTAATTCCATTTTTAGGGTGCTTCCCAAAATGCCCTTTAGGAAGTGTGGCCACCAAGTTGTAACGACCCCAAATTTTCTATATATTTAAATTAATAATTAATTGTATTTTTTTTGAATAAAGTTTGTGAAATTAATTGATAAGGTGATGCGAGTTTCCCCGAATCCAATTATATTCTGTATAAATCATTTAAATTTAAAATATTGTATACTTGAGCATATATGAGAAAATTTGAAGTTATAAATATATGTATATAATTGATTTGAATAAAAATTTTAAATATTGTATATATGTGTGAATATATATATACGATATAAAAGTAATAAAATAAACAAAGAAGAAAATACAAACACTTGTAAAAGAATGAAACAAAAATATATACACATGGAAGACAATACAAAGTAAATGTACATATGAATCAGCTTACAAAAGAAAACTAGATATACATGTTGCAGGCATAACAAAGCAAAGTAAAAATATGAAATATCTTTGTATACAAAATGGCATCTAAGTACCCTACGAAATTTAAAATAAAAGATATGTTTGTAGACATGAAGGACAAGGCATTAAATGTTGATATCTCTGGTACATTTTATATCTCATTTCAGCCTCCTAAAGAGATAAAAATCTCTGACCTAAATTATAAAATCTTGTACAACCATGTAACTCATTTTATAAATCAATCTATCTCTTCTCGTTTACAAAAACTTAGCATTTTCATTTTTACAAACTGAAGTATCATTCAAATAAACATCATCATTCTACAAATTCGAAACAACAAAAACAAGATGATTACAGGAAGATCAAAGCAATAATATTTTCCAGTTTATAAAAAAAAGAAGAAGAAGTTCCAAGCTATTTCAAATGGGCTCTGTCTTCATTCTAGAACCTGGTGAGTAACATCACATTTTTCAAATATAAGTATGATTATGGTTGCCTGTTATTTCTGTGATGTATATGTATGGTGTTTATATGTATGTATATATATATAAGAGTAATGTGCTGTGAATGTATATCTGAGTGTATGCCTGAAAACATCTCTGTTTTCTGTTTTCAAACTCAAGAATTTAAATAAAATTCTTTATCTCCTGATCAAACCTTTGTTAGGGTCTAAGTTCTAAACAAAATTTGTTGTTGAATCATAGAGTAAGTTTTTAAAATTTATTTAAGTTAAAATAAATTTGATTCTACTCTGGAAAACTCTAAGAACAGGAAAGCTTGAGTTTTGTGAAAATTTCAAACATCTTAGTTTATAAATTCAGGGTTATAAACTGAAGTCTTGTACTAAAATATGATTTTTGAAGAAAAAGTTACGATTTATAGATCAAGGATTTGAGAGCAACTCGTATTGGTTCGAAAATGGGTTTTTTATCAATTGAGGTTGATCGGAGTGAGGTTGGTGATCGAGTTTCCTCCTGGAGGTGGAGGAGTGACCGGTGGAGCTTGGAAAAATGGCATGGTAGTGATCAGACGACGGTGGTGGCGGCGGCGAAGGTTTAAAATTTTAAAACCTAGTTTTGACACAGTTTTGTTTTGATCTCGTTCGACGACCAGAGTTGATCGAGTCTTATGGGCTGTTGGGGGATGGAAGAGGAAGTGTCAACGAGGGTTTGGCCGGAGTCTCAGACTGTCTGGTGGTCGGGGATGCGTTGACGAGGCGGTTCCAGGTTGCGATGTTGTTCCAGTGGAGCTCGAGAATACTCGATTTCATTTTGGGCTTCGCAGCATTAGTTTGTGGGTCAGAATCGTTCAGGTGGTGGATCGCCGATGTGTGTGAAGAGTCACCGGAGGTGGCGGCGGCGTGGATGATTTGTGCACGTGCACGGTGGCGTAGAGTGTCAGGGAGGATGCGAGTATTTTCGACTCGAATGATACTCGAGATTTCGTGGGTTTTGTCTCGAGTGAAACTCGAAGGAGCAGGAAAGATGCCTCGAGAAACTGAGCGCGTGAGATTCTTAAACAGGATTGTCGATTTAAGATTTTAACTGGAAAGAAAAAAATTTGAAGAAGGAAGCGTACGAGTGGAGGAAGAACGCGGGGAAAAGAGGGAGGAACCCGGGTTGTTATTCGAGAGAACAGGGGGTTGCCTCGGGTCAAGTGTTGCTTCAGGTTCACAAACCTGTTTGCTTCTGAAATCTAAACAAAATCTAAATTTATAAATTAAAGATTATGACTGAGTTTTAAAATTTGGTTTAAATCTAAATTCAAGTCTAGTTTAGAATTTAGTTTGAAACAAATAAAGTTTTAGAAATTTAAACTTGTTTATATAACTTTAAAGTATTTAAAGGATTAAAAGAATTTTGAATTTTAAATGGAATTTGAAATTGTAAAGGAAGGATTTATTTATAATTTAAAGTAAATTAATTATGTAATTAACTTAAGAATGATTTATTTCATTTATAAATTAATAAATTAAGTTGATTAGAAATAATTAACGATGATTTAAACCTAAGAAAATTTCTTAAGAAAGTAATTAAAGAAATGTTATTAGTTAAATTTTTAATTAACTAGAAATCCATTAAGTAATCAAATTTATGTGATAAATTTTGATAATTAATTAGATTAATTAATTTAGATAATTAATCGTAAATTGTTAATTACTTAATAAAAAAAATTAAGGAGAATTAATTAAATGATAGTTAATTAATTTATTAATTGAGGCTAATTAATTTATTATTAAAGATTTATTTATTTAAATAAAATTGAAATTCATTAATGTTAATTAATCAGGATTAATAATTCATAAGAAATAAATCTGATTTGAATTAATCAGATAATTAACTGATCTTATTATGGATATTTGGATTTGATTGGATGATTGAATTGTTTGATATTTCCTGATCTGTGACGCTTTGTGATATATTCTGATTTGTGTGTAATCTTTACTGCAGTTTATTTATTTGAAATTTATATATATCTGTGATCTGTGCATAAAAGATAAGCGATATAGTTTATATCGTTTATCAACTATATTTCTGTATTTGATCTATGATGATTGAATAGTGTTGCACTATTGTGTAAAACCCCTGGACTACACCTTTACACACACAAATATGGATTTCACGTGGAAATCGGTTAAGTCATAGATAATTTGATTTTGATATTTTTGAAATTGAAATTTTAATTTCAATTTATTTTGAAATTAGAAATTTGGGTTTAAAATGAAAAGCTTTTGAAATGGAATTTCAAAGATAAAAGTTATTTTGAATAACTTAATCGAGTTTTGAAAATTTAAATAATTTGATTTAAATTTGAATTCAAGTTTGGAATTGAATCATATGATTTGAAATTAGGGGTTAAAAATGTTATAAATGTGTTTGTATGAATTTAAACCATTTTAAAAGCATAATTTTGAGAATTTGGATTTAACCCAAATGACTTTAACTCGTATAAATGAATCGGGTTTCCAAAATGAAAACTGTTGTTTTCAAAAGAATAAAAGCTTTCAGATAAGAAATGAAATTCCAGTTTAATTAAGGGAATTTTAAGATTGAATTGAAAAATGGTTTCTAAGTTATGAATGAATTCTTTTTGAAAGCTATGAATTAAATCTGTTTATTTTTAACAGATTTAAAATGATGATTTGTTTAAACCATTGAAATTGAATCGTTTTGAAAGCTATAAGTTAAATCTTTGTTTTAAAGATTTAACGAGTTAATCAAATTTAAATGGGAATTAATTTGGAAAATCTGTGAATGAATCTTTTGTTTAAAAGATTAAAGTGTGGAAATTGTTAAACCGTTGAAGGTGGTTAAAATGAATCTTTTTGTTTAAAGATTTGAAAATGGTAATTTGTTAAACCATTTGAAAGAAAAGTTTGGGTAATAAGTTGTGACTTAATTGAAATCCTAATATCCATATGTTTTTAAAATATTGCGCTCATTATTCGGTTTAGCCGGGAGAGGACCATTGGGTCGTATAACCCATTCCGAATAATGATACGTCGTATATGGATAGCATTTGAAGACCGGTGGTGAAGACCGGATATTTACAAAAACGAAAGGACAACTCGTCGAATGTCTCTGCACCGACTGGTCCCCGGTATAGAGATTTTATCACCCTTTGTGATGGGAAGTCCGGACGGGATTGTGAATACCCGAAATTGCAAGGGCTTCGTAAGAAGTGCCTTCGGTTCTGTTCGAACCCGGAACAGACTTGTATGGTTACATGTCTGACATTACACTTTGAGATATAAAGCAGATTTCTTTCAAATACATTTCTGTTGGTGGCGGAGAATTTATTCTCTTAGCTTAACACCCTTCTCTGAGACGTACGAGCTCAGAGGTTATGTAGTTGAAGGTTATCAGCGATATATCCCAATTTGGTAATGTGGCATGCTGAGTGTAGCTGTGTGATGATCATCGTTTGATCATTTGTGATATGATCATTTGTTTGATCATTTATCTTTGTGATCATAGGTTGATCATCTGTTGACCCAAAGCGTGGCTTTTTGAAAAAGCGTAGCTTTGTGGACGAGACTTCGTCAGAGCCTCACAACCCGGAAATGGTCGAAACAGGAATGTTGCGGCAAGGTTATGAGGGTCGCGCCCTTTAGGGTATGTCATTTCCTTCTGGAAAGGGGTGGTATCATGGTATGGAGCCCAGATACTTACTCATGTGGATACACTTTCTTTATGATGTGTGATGTTGGATACCGAGCTCGGATAAAGGTCCCAAAGGACCGGGAGGTGGCATATTCGTGAGTTACCTGTTACAGGGGTAACCCGGCTTTGTTGGCAGAGAGCAGTTTGTCTCTCGGGACGTCCCGCCAGAGGCGATCCCATGCGACGGAAGGAAGTTCCTTAGCCTGACCATTTGTTGGAAATCCATTTCTCCAATACGAACCTTGTACGATTTTAGTTGTAGAACCTACCATCTAATATGGTAGCTATAGTAGGCATAGTATAATGGTACCTATGCTGGCTAAGATTAATATTATACTTTCAAATTGTTTTCCACTATGCACTAATAATAATAATCCAATGATTTGCGTAGTAAGCATCTTTGACTATCATAAGAAGAAATCTCCTCCAATTCTGCGTTTGCATTATGTGTGTGGCGGGAGGTCTTATGGTAGTTTCATTTTCAAAAGCATTGCGGATTTCAATGTTTAAAATTCTTTTGCTGTTGTTTAAAGATAAACTGTTTTTGTTGCTCACACCAGTCCCATGACTGATCCGGAGTTTATTGTTCCCTTCCTAAACTCTGGGTGCTCATAATTTTCCACACGAGCAGTCTAGAGTTGGGTTTCTTTTCAGATATTCAGGTAGTAGATTAATGGAGCTAGTTCATTCATCGGAGTTGCTTATCTTGGAGTTGTGGATTCATTCTTGTCTGAAGATCATTTTGGAGTTATCACTTCTATTGATATTGTTCCGATGCTGTTGTTATCTTTTCTTTTCCGCTGCTATTTCTTGTATCATATCTCTGATGTATATTGATATCATTGTTGTATATCATTCTGGATATTGTATTCATTGGAGTTGTATATGATATCATATTATTCTTTTCTTCCGCTGTGTTATTTACTTAATTGTGTTATAGCTCCGGCGAATCGGATTTGAACGGTCGAACCTACGGCATTCTAGTACAATGTGAAGTACGGATGTTGATTTTCGAGCGGGCAAAACCCGAGTCGTTACATGTGGTATCAGAGCTAAGGTTGAACTTTAGCTCAGGAGTATAACACATTAAGTAGCTCATTAGAGATAGAGTGAAGTAAACTCTAGAATGAGCAATCCTCAGATATCCATCCGTATGCCTCAGTAAATTCTCTTGCTATCCACTGATAGTAAGTATGAGTGTAAGAAGATGATGAGATAGGGGACAGGGGAATATGACTATAATTGGTCAATATCCTGTAACAAAAAGGAAGCAATCTTTTAGTCTATCCATCTCTTTGTTCATCATCTTTTTTCAATTCTTCGATAGTTCCTGGTAGATCCAGGAAGGAAATTCGATATATTTGAATGGGACATAAACTCCAGATAGGCCAGAATTGTTTGTTTGGATGTATTGATTGTTTTGATTGCTATGGTTGATAGGTATACTTTAGTTCTAAACTAAAATTTTTGAAATTGTATCCATATATCTATCTATTCTTTGGGATTCCGATTTATTCTACGGATGGTTAGTTATTCCTTCGAACTAACCGATGCCACTGTATATTTCGTAGATCTGGATAACCCGAGTATTTTGTGAAGTGTCAAACAGATTCGTTCTAGTATCTGTTATTGATATTCTGATTTGGTGAGCCAAATGCAGAATAAATGTTCAGTTTGATTAGATGAAACATTCTTCATCTGTCTTTGTTTTCGTGCCTGTGAATTTCGAGGACGAAATTCTTTTAAGGGGGGAAGTCTGTAACGACCCCAAATTTTCTATATATTTAAATTAATAATTAATTGTATTTTTTTTGAATAAAGTTTGTGAAATTAATTGATAAGGTGATGCGAGTTTCCCCGAATCCAATTATATTCTGTATAAATCATTTAAATTTAAAATATTGTATACTTGAGCATATATGAGAAAATTTGAAGTTATAAATATATGTATATAATTGATTTGAATAAAAATTTTAAATATTGTATATATGTGTGAATATATATATACGATATAAAAGTAATAAAATAAACAAAGAAGAAAATACAAACACTTGTAAAAGAATGAAACAAAAATATATACACATGGAAGACAATACAAAGTAAATGTACATATGAATCAGCTTACAAAAGAAAACTAGATATACATGTTGCAGGCATAACAAAGCAAAGTAAAAATATGAAATATCTTTGTATACAAAATGGCATCTAAGTACCCTACGAAATTTAAAATAAAAGATATGTTTGTAGACATGAAGGACAAGGCATTAAATGTTGATATCTCTGGTACATTTTATATCTCATTTCAGCCTCCTAAAGAGATAAAAATCTCTGACCTAAATTATAAAATCTTGTACAACCATGTAACTCATTTTATAAATCAATCTATCTCTTCTCGTTTACAAAAACTTAGCATTTTCATTTTTACAAACTGAAGTATCATTCAAATAAACATCATCATTCTACAAATTCGAAACAACAAAAACAAGATGATTACAGGAAGATCAAAGCAATAATATTTTCCAGTTTATAAAAAAAAGAAGAAGAAGTTCCAAGCTATTTCAAATGGGCTCTGTCTTCATTCTAGAACCTGGTGAGTAACATCACATTTTTCAAATATAAGTATGATTATGGTTGCCTGTTATTTCTGTGATGTATATGTATGGTGTTTATATGTATGTATATATATATATATATAAGAGTAATGTGCTGTGAATGTATATCTGAGTGTATGCCTGAAAACATCTCTGTTTTCTGTTTTCAAACTCAAGAATTTAAATAAAATTCTTTATCTCCTGATCAAACCTTTGTTAGGGTCTAAGTTCTAAACAAAATTTGTTGTTGAATCATAGAGTAAGTTTTTAAAATTTATTTAAGTTAAAATAAATTTGATTCTACTCTGGAAAACTCTAAGAACAGGAAAGCTTGAGTTTTGTGAAAATTTCAAACATCTTAGTTTATAAATTCAGGGTTATAAACTGAAGTCTTGTACTAAAATATGATTTTTGAAGAAAAAGTTACGATTTATAGATCAAGGATTTGAGAGCAACTCGTATTGGTTCGAAAATGGGTTTTTTATCAATTGAGGTTGATCGGAGTGAGGTTGGTGATCGAGTTTCCTCCTGGAGGTGGAGGAGTGACCGGTGGAGCTTGGAAAAATGGCATGGTAGTGATCAGACGACGGTGGCGGCGGCGGCGAAGGTTTAAAATTTTAAAACCTAGTTTTGACACAGTTTTGTTTTGATCTCGTTCGACGACCAGAGTTGATCGAGTCTTATGGGCTGTTGGGGGATGGAAGATGAAGTGTCAACGAGGGTTTGGCCGGAGTCTCAGACTGTCTGGTGGTCGGGGATGCGTTGACGAGGCGGTTCCAGGTTGCGATGTTGTTCCAGTGGAGCTCGAGAATACTCGATTTCATTTTGGGCTTCGCAGCATTAGTTTGTGGGTCAGAATCGTTCAGGTGGTGGATCGCCGATGTGTGTGAAGAGTCACCGGAGGTGGCGGCGGCGTGGATGATTTGTGCACGTGTACGGTGGCGTAGAGTGTCAGGGAGGATGCGAGTATTTTCGACTCGAATGATACTCGAGATTTCGTGGGTTTTGTCTCGAGTGAAACTCGAAGGAGCAGGAAAGATGCCTCGAGAAACTGAGCGCGTGAGATTCTTAAACAGGATTGTCGATTTAAGATTTTAACTGGAAAGAAAAAAATTTGAAGAAGGAAGCGTACGAGTGGAGGAAGAACGCGGGGAAAAGAGGGAGGAACCCGGGTTGTTATTCGAGAGAACAGGGGGTTGCCTCGGGTCAAGTGTTGCTTCAGGTTCACAAACCTGTTTGCTTCTGAAATCTAAACAAAATCTAAATTTATAAATTAAAGATTATGACTGAGTTTTAAAATTTGGTTTAAATCTAAATTCAAGTCTAGTTTAGAATTTAGTTTGAAACAAATAAAGTTTTAGAAATTTAAACTTGTTTATATAACTTTAAAGTATTTAAAGGATTAAAAGAATTTTGAATTTTAAATGGAATTTGAAATTGTAAAGGAAGGATTTATTTATAATTTAAAGTAAATTAATTATGTAATTAACTTAAGAATGATTTATTTCATTTATAAATTAATAAATTAAGTTGATTAGAAATAATTAACGATGATTTAAACCTAAGAAAATTTCTTAAGAAAGTAATTAAAGAAATGTTATTAGTTAAATTTTTAATTAACTAGAAATCCATTAAGTAATCAAATTTATGTGATAAATTTTGATAATTAATTAGATTAATTAATTTAGATAATTAATCGTAAATTGTTAATTACTTAATAAAAAAAATTAAGGAGAATTAATTAAATGATAGTTAATTAATTTATTAATTGAGGCTAATTAATTTATTATTAAAGATTTATTTATTTAAATAAAATTGAAATTCATTAATGTTAATTAATCAGGATTAATAATTCATAAGAAATAAATCTGATTTGAATTAATCAGATAATTAACTGATCTTATTATGGATATTTGGATTTGATTGGATGATTGAATTGTTTGATATTTCCTGATCTGTGACGCTTTGTGATATATTCTGATTTGTGTGTAATCTTTACTGCAGTTTATTTATTTGAAATTTATATATATCTGTGATCTGTGCATAAAAGATAAGCGATATAGTTTATATCGTTTATCAACTATATTTCTGTATTTGATCTATGATGATTGAATAGTGTTGCACTATTGTGTAAAACCCCTGGACTACACCTTTACACACACAAATATGGATTTCACGTGGAAATCGGTTAAGTCATAGATAATTTGATTTTGATATTTTTGAAATTGAAATTTTAATTTCAATTTATTTTGAAATTAGAAATTTGGGTTTAAAATGAAAAGCTTTTGAAATGGAATTTCAAAGATAAAAGTTATTTTGAATAACTTAATCGAGTTTTGAAAATTTAAATAATTTGATTTAAATTTGAATTCAAGTTTGGAATTGAATCATATGATTTGAAATTAGGGGTTAAAAATGTTATAAATGTGTTTGTATGAATTTAAACCATTTTAAAAGCATAATTTTGAGAATTTGGATTTAACCCAAATGACTTTAACTCGTATAAATGAATCGGGTTTCCAAAATGAAAACTGTTGTTTTCAAAAGAATAAAAGCTTTCAGATAAGAAATGAAATTCCAGTTTAATTAAGGGAATTTTAAGATTGAATTGAAAAATGGTTTCTAAGTTATGAATGAATTCTTTTTGAAAGCTATGAATTAAATCTGTTTATTTTTAACAGATTTAAAATGATGATTTGTTTAAACCATTGAAATTGAATCGTTTTGAAAGCTATAAGTTAAATCTTTGTTTTAAAGATTTAACGAGTTAATCAAATTGAAATGGGAATTAATTTGGAAAATCTGTGAATGAATCTTTTGTTTAAAAGATTAAAGTGTGGAAATTGTTAAACCGTTGAAGGTGGTTAAAATGAATCTTTTTGTTTAAAGATTTGAAAATGGTAATTTGTTAAACCATTTGAAAGAAAAGTTTGGGTAATAAGTTGTGACTTAATTGAAATCCCAATATCCATATGTTTTTAAAATATTGCGCTCATTATTCGGTTTAGCCGGGAGAGGACCATTGGGTCGTATAACCCATTCCGAATAATGATACGTCGTATATGGATAGCATTTGAAGACCGGTGGTGAAGACCGGATATTTACAAAAACGAAAGGACAACTCGTCGAATGTCTCTGCACCGACTGGTCCCCGGTATAGAGATTTTATCACCCTTTGTGATGGGAAGTCCGGACGGGATTGTGAATACCCGAAATTGCAAGGGCTTCGTAAGAAGTGCCTTCGGTTCTGTTCGAACCCGGAACAGACTTGTATGGTTACATGTCTGACATTACACTTTGAGATATAAAGCAGATTTCTTTCAAATACATTTCTGTTGGTGGCGGAGAATTTATTCTCTTAGCTTAACACCCTTCTCTGAGACGTACGAGCTCAGAGGTTATGTAGTTGAAGGTTATCAGCGATATATCCCAATTTGGTAATGTGGCATGCTGAGTGTAGCTGTGTGATGATCATCGTTTGATCATTTGTGATATGATCATTTGTTTGATCATTTATCTTTGTGATCATAGGTTGATCATCTGTTGACCCAAAGCGTGGCTTTTTGAAAAAGCGTAGCTTTGTGGACGAGACTTCGTCAGAGCCTCACAACCCGGAAATGGTCGAAACAGGAATGTTGCGGCAAGGTTATGAGGGTCGCGCCCTTTAGGGTATGTCATTTCCTTCTGGAAAGGGGTGGTATCATGGTATGGAGCCCAGATACTTACTCATGTGGATACACTTTCTTTATGATGTGTGATGTTGGATACCGAGCTCGGATAAAGGTCCCAAAGGACCGGGAGGTGGCATATTCGTGAGTTACCTGTTACAGGGGTAACCCGGCTTTGTTGGCAGAGAGCAGTTTGTCTCTCGGGACGTCCCGCCAGAGGCGATCCCATGCGACGGAAGGAAGTTCCTTAGCCTGACCATTTGTTGGAAATCCATTTCTCCAATACGAACCTTGTACGATTTTAGTTGTAGAACCTACCATCTAATATGGTAGCTATAGTAGGCATAGTATAATGGTACCTATGCTGGCTAAGATTAATATTATACTTTCAAATTGTTTTCCACTATGCACTAATAATAATAATCCAATGATTTGCGTAGTAAGCATCTTTGACTATCATAAGAAGAAATCTCCTCCAATTCTGCGTTTGCATTGTGTGTGTGGCGGGAGGTCTTATGGTAGTTTCATTTTCAAAAGCATTGCGGATTTCAATGTTTAAAATTCTTTTGCTGTTGTTTAAAGATAAACTGTTTTTGTTGCTCACACCAGTCCCATGACTGATCCGGAGTTTATTGTTCCCTTCCTAAACTCTGGGTGCTCATAATTTTCCACACGAGCAGTCTAGAGTTGGGTTTCTTTTCAGATATTCAGGTAGTAGATTACTGGAGCTAGTTCATTCATCGGAGTTGCTTATCTTGGAGTTGTGGATTCATTCTTGTCTGAAGATCATTTTGGAGTTATCACTTCTATTGATATTGTTCCGATGCTGTTGTTATCTTTTCTTTTCCGCTGCTATTTCTTGTATCATATCTCTGATGTATATTGATATCATTGTTGTATATCATTCTGGATATTGTATTCATTGGAGTTGTATATGATATCATATTATTCTTTTCTTCCGCTGTGTTATTTACTTAATTGTGTTATAGCTCTGGCGAATCGGATTTGAACGGTCGAACCTACGGCATTCTAGTACAATGTGAAGTACGGATGTTGATTTTCGAGCGGGCAAAACCCGAGTCGTCCACCAAGTAACTATTAGCCACTAATTAATCCCTCATTAAAAGTGCATGAAGCTTTAACCTCCACTTAGTTGTCCATTAGCTTCTAATTGTACATTTAGGTATGTGGGTGGGGTCCTCCATGATCTTGAAATTGTATTATTTCCTCTTCACTCCTTTGTATTTCCTTATGTGTAACGACCCCGGATTTTATATATATTTAAATTGATAATTAATTGAATTTTTGAATAAAATTGTGAAATTAATTGGTAAAATTAATCTGAGTTTCCCCAAATACAAATAAATTCTATGTTAAATCATATAAAATTTAAATATTGTATATATATGTATATATGTGAATATATATGTATACAGGCATATATGAGTAAATTTGAATATATATGTATATATTTGATTTGAATTTAAATCTCAAGTAAATGGTTAAAAATAAAAACATTGATATATAAGATGAATTATAGGGTTGTAAAATATAAAGTAACCCATAGATAAAATCTAATAACATATTAAAATTTACATTACAAAGTAACGAAACAAGTAGGTAAACAAATATATATATATATATTGAATTTAAATTTTAAGTTAAAAAAAAGTATATAGCAACACTATAAATCATGGGATTTACATAAGTATAAGAAATAAATGATAACAATGTGTTCAATGTATGACTTCATTTATATTGCAAAGAAATAAGATAAAAGGAACAAATATAAATATCTATAAAAAGGAAAAGAAAAGAAGATAAGTATAAGTATGTACATTTGTAAAAGAAAATATATATACATTGGCTTGATGAAGAAGACACTAATACATATTCAAGAGAAAAGTCTACAAACAAAACAAACAAAAATGTACTTACAAAAAGAAATAGGATTACATGTAAACAAAGGTGGGAACATGAGCATTAAATGCTTTCTTCTCAGCCCCCATATAGAAAAAAAAATCTCTAGTAAAAAAAGTATACAAAATAGTATACAAAGTACAACAAAGTAAGAAAAAATCTAGTTTCAGTCCTTTGCTAAAACCTGTGCACTTCTTTTATATATACAGCTATATCTATTTCAGTTCGTTCAAAATATGGCTTAGCAACCTGAAAAAAAAAGAAACTAAGTATCATCACTCTATAAACTATAATCCAATTCAACAAAACAAAGCAAGAAGTTTCAAAGGCAGATCAACTGCAGCTGTTTGAAACACCAAAGTATTCTCTGTTTCAAATTTAAAGCAGCTCTCTGTTCAACCATATTTCAAGGTGAGTAAACATTTAACCTTAAAGTTCAAAGTAATGAATGCTTGAATATGAGAGTTCTAAATGATATTGTGTTATATGATTATATATAGATGAATATATCCATGTATGTTTTGTGTCATCTCTGTTTTTTTCCCAGTCCAGAGTTCAATCAAGGAAAAATTTAAACTTTACTGCCCAAATCTCTGATAGATTTCAAATCTTCAACAAATAGGTTAGTTTAAACATCATCTATGAGTTAAATTTTGGTTTAAGCTTGATCATGAGGAGTTCGACCATGTAAACTTGGTTTTACAGTGGAAACAAAATCATATGATAAATTCAAGTATTTTAAATTATCAACTTGATTTCATAACTTGAATCTCCACTGCAAATGATGATTTTTAAGACAAAAATGGGAATTTTCAATTGCCTAGGTTACGTGCAGTTCAATGTTGAACGAGATTTGCATTTTTATCGATTTCCGATCATCGACCAAATTTTAGATGTTAAGATTTTTCTTGAAGCTTACTTGGCCGTAGATGATCTTAGGAAAATTACCAGAAAATTTTTCTATTGAATAGATTGGTGGGACAAGGTGAATGTAGGGTTTGTATTCAAGTTTTTGATGCGCCTGGAAACGAGGTGATTTCACCACCTCAGAGGCGTCGAATTGCACGAGATGCAAGGGGATGGTCGAATGCGGTGTTGAGATGGTGGGGACTGAGTCGGAGACCCTCCGGTGGTCTGTGACGCGACGGCGAGGCATTTTTGTTCAGTGGGTTCGAGTTTCAGTTTCGAACGAAAGGCCAGATTTTGATTTCAGGCGAGTTATGTGGTTCTGGGTGTTTGAGTTGATCGTCGAGGTCATCGACGATATGTGGAGAGTCTCGGCAATGGTCGGAGGAGGTGGGATTGGCTGTGCATGTGTACAGGTGATAGATAGTGTCAGTAGTTTGTTTTGGGAGAGGAGTAGTGTGACTCGAAGTCTCACTCGGGAAAATTGGGGTAAAAACTCGAAGTCAGACTCGTGTTCGTTGGGCGTTGAATCGGGTTAGTTTTAAAAACTTAAACAATTTTTTTTTAAATGTGTCATGGGTAGGTTTGGGCTGGAGCTCGAAGCGGGGAGCAGTCTCACTCGGGGGGGGGGGGACTCGAGACAGCCTCGGGTTGGCCTTGAAACAACAAAATTCCAGTATTTAAAAAATATCCTTGAAACAAAGTTTAAATGCTTCTCTAAATTCGTTCTTCATAAACGATGATAGTAGGTTAATCTAATGTAAAGTATGGTATTGAAATAATTATTTGAAACAAATGAAGTTCAATGATATTTCAAACTTATATTTTTTAAATAAAGTTGTTTTAAATTTACATTTAACTTAATAAAACATTCAAGAAGTATATTCAAATTTGTTAACTTAAAAACAAATTTTATTTATAATGATTAAATAATGATTTAAACAATTAGTGATTTGTAATTTCTTTTATAAAAAATTTAATTAATTAAAGAATAATTAATTGAATGTTTGTAATTAATTAATTATTAATTAACCCTGACTAGGAATTATCCATAGGAAAATGATCTGGTTTAGATTAATCAGATATCTTAATTGGTTTCACTTATGGATGACTGTATTCTATTGAATGCTGTGAATTGTTTGATATCTCTACTGTGTGATGCTTTGTGATGTAAATTTGTTTTAATTCAAGCTGTGATGAATGTAATTTATTTATTTATAATGCATTTATATTATCTATTTGTGATTCTGTGTATATAGATAAGCGTTATAGGATTATATCGCTTATAGATATTGTTGTGATTGTATCTGTGATGATTGAATGATGTTGCACTATTGTGTTAAAGCCCTGGACCACACCTTACACACACAAATATGGATTTCACGAGGAAATCGGTTAAGTCACGGATGATTTAAATTTAATGCTTTTGAAATTGAAATTTTAATTTCAATTAATTTTGGAAATGGATTTGGGTTAAATGTTAAAGCTTTTGAAAAGGAGTTTTTAAGATAAAAGTTATTTTGAATAACTTGGTTAAGTTTTCAATTTAAATAATTTAATTTGAATTTGAATTCAAAAATTTGGAATTGAATTCCATGGTTGGAAATTATGGTTAAAGATGTCATAAAGGTGTTTATATGAATTTAAACCATTTTAAAAGTATGGTTTTGAGAATTTGAATTTAACCCAAAGACTTTAACTCGTATAAATGAATCAGATTTTCCGAAATAAAAAACTATGTGTTTTCAAATAATAGAAGCTTTCATATAAGGAATGAATTTCCAATTTGTGCCAAAAGGAACTTCAAGTTTGAATTGAAGATGGTTTTCCAAATTACGCATAAATCCTTGGAAAATATTTTGAAAGCTATCAATTAAATCTTTAATTTAAAGATTGGACGAGTTAAATCCAAATTGAAATGGAAATCGATTTGAAAATCTATGAATAGATCTTTGTGAAACTAGGTGAACTTTGTGAATTGAATCTTTTTGTGTAAAAGATTAAAATGGTAATGTGTTTAAACCATTTGAAGAAAAGTTTTGGATAATAAGTTGTGACTTAATCGAAATCCCAATATCCATATGTTTTTAAATATGGGCTCGTTATTCGGTTTAGCCGGGAGAGGACCTTTGTGTCATATAACCCATTCTGAATAATGATACGACGTTATGGAGAGCATTTGAAGACCAGCGGTGAAGACCGGATATTTTCTAAAACGAAAGAACAACTCGTCGAATGTCTCTGCATCGACTGGTCCGCGGTATAGAGACTCCATATGTGGTGGGAAGTCCGGATGTGATTAGAAATTATTCGAATTTGCAAGGGCTTCTTTGGAAGTGCCTTCGGTTCTGTTCGAACCCGGAACAAACTTGTATGGTTGTATGTCTGACACTACACTTTGAGATATAAAGCTGATTTCTTTCAAATACATTTCTGTTTGGTGGCGGAGAATTTATTCTCTTAGCTTAACACCCTTCTCTGAGACATACAAACTCAGAGGTTATGTAGTTGAAGGTTATCAGTGATATACTCCCAATTTGGTAGTGTGGCATGCTGAGTGTTGCTGTGTGCTGATCATTTGTTGATCATTTGTTGATCAAAGCATGGCTTTCGTGTAAAGCGTAGCTTTGTGGACGATACCTCATCGAGCCTCACAAACCGGTAATGGTCGAAACAGGAAAGATGCGGCAAGGTTTCAGGGGTAGCTCCCTTAGGGTATGTCCATTCCTTTTGGAAAAAGGTGGTATCATGGTATGGAGTCTAGATATTTACCTATATGGTTGCTCCAATCTCATTTACTGTGTGATTGTTGCTGTGTGATCGAGGCGCCTCGGATAAAGATCGCAAACGACCGAGGGTGGCATATATCAGGTTTACTACCCGTGAAGGGGGTAACCGGCCTTGTGTTGGCAGAGAGCCAGGTGGTTCTCGGGGCGTCCCTCCAGAGGCGTTCCCATGTGGCAATAGGAAGTTCCTTAGCCTGACCATTTGTTGGAAAATCCAAAGAAACAATACGAGCCTTGTACGGTTTTAGTTGTATAACCTACTATGGAATGTGGCAGTAACCTGCTATTGAACATAGTAGCTATAGTAGGCATACGATGAAATGTGGTATGCTGGATAAGATTAATATTATACTTTCGAAATGTTTTCCACTATGCACTAATAATAATAATCCAATGATTTTGCGTAGTAAGCATGTTTGACTATCATAAGAAGAAATCTCCTCCAAGTCTACGATTGCATTGTGTGTGTGGTGGGAGGTCTTATGGTAGTTTCATTTTCCAAAAGCATTGCGGATTTCAATGTTTAAAATTCTTTTGTTGTTTGTTTAAAGATAAACTGTTTTTGTTGCTCACACCAGTCCCATGGCTGACTCGGAGTTTATTGTTCCCTTCCTAAACTCTGGGTGCCCACAATTTTTCACACGGGCAGTCTAGAGTTGGGTTTTTCAGATAGTCAGGTTTAGTATATTATCGGGAGCTAGTTCAGTGTTCGAAGTTCACGGATGACTGAAGTTGCTTATCTTCTTGCAACGTGATGGTGGTTCGAGCTGATATTGGAGTTGTTGGACTCATTCTCTTTTGAGGATCATTTGGAGTTATCACTTCTGTTTTCCACTGTATCATTATTTATCTCTGATATTGTTGTATCATATTGATATCATTGTTGTATATCATTCTGGATATTGTATTCATTGGAGTTGTATATGATATCATTTATTTCTTTCTTCCGCTGTGTTGTTATACTTACCGTGTTATAAGCTCCGGAGAGCCAGATTCGGCGTTTGAATCTACGGTATTTTGAGTACAAGTGAAGTACGGGTGCCGATTTTCGAAGGCCGAGTCCAGGATCTTCACATTTGGTATCAGAGCTAAAGGTTAAACTTTAGCTATGGAGTATAACACATTAAGTAACTCATTAGAGATAGGGTGAAGTATACCCTAGAATGAGTAATCTCTAACATATCCATCCGTATGCCTCAGTAAATTCTCTTACTATTTACTGATAGTAAGTATGAGTGTAAGAAGAGGATGAGATAGGGGACAGGGGAATACGACTATAAATGGTCAATACCCTGTAACAACAAGGAAACAATCTTTTCTCTATCAATCTCTTTTGTTCGTTATCTTTTCAATTCTTCGATAGTTTCTGGTAGATCCAGGAAGGAGATTTGATATATTTGCATGGGACATAAACTCCAAATAGGTCAGAATTGTTTGTTTGGATGAATTGGTTGCTTTGGTTGCTATGGTTGATAGGTATACTTTTGTTTTTAAACTAAAAGTTTTGGAATTGTATCCATATATCAATCTATTTTTTAGACCGGATATGTTCTACGAATGGTTAGTTATCCTTTCGAACTAACCAATGCCACTGCATATTTCGTAGATCTGGATAACCGAGTATCGTGTGAAGAATTTAAAAGATTCGTTCTTATATCTATAATTGATATTCTGATTTGGTAAGCCAAATGCAGAATAAATATTTAGTTTGATTTGATGAAATATTTTTCATCTATCTTTGTGTCTCCTTGGCAAATTTCGAGGACGAATTTTTTTAAGGGGGAGTCTGTAACGACCCCAGATTTTATATATATTTAAATTGATAATTAATTGAATTTTTGAATAAAATTGTGAAATTAATTGGTAAAATTAATCTGAGTTTCCCCAAATACAAATAAATTCTATGTTAAATCATTTAAAATTTAAATATTGTATATATATGTATATATGTGAATATATATGTATACGGACATATATGAGTAAATTTGAATATATACGTATATATTTGATTTGAATTTAAATCTCAAGTAAATGGTTAAAAATAAAAACATTGATATATAAGATGAATTATAGGGTTGTAAAATATAAAGTAACCTATAGATAAAATCTAATAACATATTAAAATTTACATTATAAAGTAATGAAACAAATAGGTAAACAAATATATATATATATATATTGAATTTAAATTTTAAGTTAAAAAAAAGTATATAGCAACACTATAAATCATGGGATTTACATAAGTATAACAAATAAATGATAACAATGTGTTCAATGTATGACTTCATTTATATTGCAAAGAAATAAGATAAAAGGAACAAATATAAATATCTATAAAAAGGAAAAGAAAAGACGATAAGTATAAGTATGTACATTTGTAAAAGAAAATATATATACATTGGCTTGATGAAGAAGACACTAATACATATTCCAGAGAAAAGTCTACAAACAAAACAAACAAAAATGTACTTACAAAAAGAAGTAGGATTACGTGTAAACAAAGGTGGGAACATGAGCATTAAATGCTTTCTTCTCAGCCCCCATATTTAAAAAAAAATCTCTGGTAAAAATAGTATACAGAGTACAACAAAAAAAGAAAAAATCTGGTTTCAGTCCTTTGCTAAAACCTGTGCACTTCTTTTATATATACAGCTATATCTATTTCAGTTCGTTCAAAATATGACTTAGCAACCTGAAAAAAGAAAAAGAAACTAAGTATCATCATTCTATAAACTATAATCCAATTCAACAAAACAAAGCAAGAAGTTTCAAAGGCAGATCAACTGCAGCTGTTTGAAACACCAAAGTATTCTCTCTTTCAAATTTAAAGCAGCTCTCTGTTCAACCATATTTCAAGGTGAGTAAACATTTAACCTTAAAGTTCAAAGTAATGAATGCTGGAATATGAGAGTTCTAAATGATATTGTGTTATATGATTATATATAGATGAATATATCCATGTATGTTTTGTGTCATCTCTGTTTTTTTCCCAGTCCAGAGTTCAATCAAGGAAAAATTTAAACTTCACTGCCCAAATCTCTGATAGATTTCAAATCTTCAACAAATAGGTTAGTTTAAACATCATCTATGAGTTAAATTTTGGTTTAAGCTTGATCAAGAGGAGTTCGACCCTGTAAACTTGGTTTTACAGTGGAAACAAAATCATATGATAAATTCGAGTATTTTAAATTATCAAATTGATTTCATAACTTGAATCTCCACTGCAAATGATGATTTTTAAGACAAAAATGGGAATTTTTAATTGCCTAGGTTACGTGCAGTTCAATGTTGAACGAGATTTGCATTTTTATCGATTTCCGATCATCGAACAAATTTTAGATGTTAAGATTTTTCTTGAAGCTTGCTTGGCCGTAGACGATCTCAGGAAAATTACCAGAAAAATTTTCTATTGAATAGATTGGTGGGACAAGGTGAATGTAGGGTTTGTATTCAAGTTTTTGATGCGCCTGGAAACGAGGTGATTTCACCACCTCGGAGGCGTCGAGTTGCACGAGATGCGAGGGGATAGTCGAATGCGGTGTTGAGGTGGTGGGGACGGAGTCGAAGCCCCTCCGGTGATCTGTGACGCGACGGCGAGGCGTTTTTGTTCAGTGGGTTCGAGTTTCAGTTTCGAACGAAAGGCCAGATTTTGATTTCAGGTGAGTTCTGTGGATCTGGGTGTTTGAGTTGATCGTCGAGGTCATCGACGATATGTGGAGAGTCTCGGCAACGGTAGGAGGAGGTGGGATTGGCTGTGCACGTGTACAGGTGATAGATAGTGTCAGTAGTTTGTTTTGGGAGAGGAGCAGTGTGACTCGAAGTCTCACTCGGGAAAATTGGGGTAAAAACTCGAAGTCAGACTCGTGTTCGTTGGGCGTTGAATCTGGTCAGTTTTAAAAACTTAAACAATTTTTTTTAAAAAAATATGTCACGGGTAGGTTTGGGTTGGAGCTCGAAGCGGGGAGCAGTTTCACTCGGGGGGGAACTCGAGACAGCCTTGGGTTGGCCTTGAAACAACAAAATTCCAGTTTTTAAAAAAATCCGTGAAACAAAGTTTAAATGCTTCTCTAAATTCGTTCTTCATAAACGATGATAGTAGGTTAATCTAATGTAAAGTATGGTATTGAAATAATTATTTGAAACAAATGAAGTTCAATGATATTTCAAACTTATATTTTTTAAATAAAGTTGTTTTAAATTTACATTTAACTTAATAAAACATTCAAGAAGTATATTCAAATTTGTTAACTTAAAAACAAATTTTATTTATAATGATTAAATAATGATTTAAACAATTAGTGATTTGTAATTACTTTTAAAAAAAATTAATTAATTAAAGAATAATTAATTGAATGTTTGTAATTAATTAATTATTAATTAACCATGACTAGGAATTATCCATAGGCAAATGATCTGGTTTATATTAATCAGATATCTTAATTGGTTTCACTTATGGATGACTGTATTCTATTGAATGCTGTGAATTGTTCGATATCTCTACTGTGTGATGCTTTGTGATGTAAATTTGTTTTAATTCAAGCTGTGATGAATGTAATTTATTTATTTATAATGCATTTATATTATCTATCTGTGATTCTGTGTATATAGATAAGAGTTATAGGATTATATCGCCTATCGATATTGTTGTGATTGTATCTGTGATGATTGAATGATGTTGCACTATTGTGTTAAACCCCTGGACTACACCTTACACACACAAATATGGATTTCACGAGGAAATCGGTTAAGTCACAGATGATTTAAATTTAATGTTTCTGAAATTGAAATTTTAATTTCAATTAATTTTGGAAATGGATTTGGGTTAAATGTTAAAGCTTTTGAAAAGGAGTTTTTAAGATAAAAGTTATTTTGAATAACTTGGTTAAGTTTTCAATTTAAATAATTTAATTCGAATTTGAATTTGAAATTTTGGAATTGAATTCCATGATTGGAAATTGTGGTTAAAGATATCATAAAGGTGTTTATATGAATTTAAACCATTTTAAAAGTATGGTTTTGAGAATTTGAATTTAACCCAAAGACTTTAACTCGTATAAATGAATCAGATTTTCCAAAATAAAAAACTATGTGTTTTCAAATAATAGAAGCTTTCATATAAGGAATGAATTTCCAATTTGTGTCAAAAGGAACTTCAAGTTTGAATTGAAGATGGTTTTCCAAATTACGCATAAATCCTTGGAAAATATTTTGAAAGCTATCAATTAAATCTTTGATTTAAAGATAGGCCGAGTTAAATCCAAATTGAAATGGAAATCGATTTGAAAATCTATGAATAGATCTTTGTGAAACTAGGTGAACTTTGTGAATTGAATCTTTTTGTGTAAAAGATTAAAATGGAAATGTGTTTAAACCATTTGAAGAAAAGTTTTGGATAATAAGTTGTGACTTAATCGAAATCCCAATATCCATATGTTTTTAAATATGCGCTCGTTATTCGGTTTAGCTGGGAGAGGACCTTTGTGTCATATAACCCATTCCGAATAATGATACGACGTTATGGATAGCATTTGAAGACCGGCGGTGAAGACCGGATATTTTCGAAAACGAAAGGACAACTCGTCGAATGTCTCTACATCGACTGGTCCTCGGTATAGAGACTCCATATGTGGTGGGAAGTCCGGACGTGATTAGAAATTATCCGAATTTGCAAGGGCTTCTTTGGAAGTGCCTGCGGTTCTGTTCGAACCCGGAACAAACTTGTATGGTTGTATGTCTGACACTACACTTTGAGATATAAAGCTGATTTCTTTCAAATACATTTCTGTTTTGTGGCGGAGAATTTATTCTCTTAGCTTAACACCCTTCGCTGAGACGTACGAGCTCAGAGGTTATGTAGTTGAAGGTTATCAGTGATATACTCCCAATTTGGTAGTGTGGCATGCTGAGTGCTGCTGTGTGCTGATCATTTGTTGATTATTTGTTGATCAAAGCATGGCTTTCGTGTAAAGCATAGCTTTGTGGACGATACCTCATCGAGCCTCACAAACTGGTAATGGTCAAAACAGGAAAGATGCGGCAAGGTTTCAGGGGTAGCTCCCCTAGGGTATGTCCATTCCTTCTGGAAAAAGGTGGTATCATGGTATGGAGCCCAGATATTTACCTATGTGGTTGCTCCAATCTCATTTACTATGTGATTGTTGCTGTGTGATCGAGGCGCCTCGGATAAAGGTCACAAACGACCGGGGGTGGCATATCTCAGGTATACTACCCGGGAAGGGGGTAACCGGCCTTGCGTTGGTAGAGAGCCAGGTGGTTCTCGAGGCATCCCTCTAGAGGCGTTCCCATGTGGCAATAGGAAGTTCCTTAGTCTGACCATTTGTTGGAAAATCCAAAGAAACAATACGAGCCTTGTACGGTTTTAGTTGTATAACCTGCTATGGAATGTGGCAGTAACCTGCTATTGAACATAGTAGCTATGGTAGGCATACGACGAAATGTGGTATGCTGGCTAAGATTGATATTATACTTTCGAAATGTTTTCCACTATGCACTAATAATAATAATCCAATGATTTTGTGTAGTAAGCGTGTTTAACTATCATAAGAAGAAATCTCCTCCAAGTCTACGATTGCATTGTGTGTGTGGTGGGAGGTCTTATGGTAGTTTCATTTTCCAAAAGCATTGTGGATTTCAATGTTTAAAATTCTTTTGTTGTTTGTTTAAAGATAAACTGTTTTTGTTGCTCACACCAGTCCCATGACTGACTCGGAGTTTATTGTTCCCTTCCTAAACACTGGGTGCCCACAATTTTTCACACGGACAGTCTAGAATTGGGTTTTTCAGATAGTCAGGTTTAGTAGATTATCGGGAGCTAGTTCAGGGTTCGGAGTTCACGGATGACTAACGTTGCTTATCTTCTTGCAACGTGATTGTGGTTCAAGCTGATATTGGAGTTGTTGGACTCATTCTCTTTTGAGGATCATTTGGAGTTATCACTTCTGTTTTCCGCTGTATCATTATTTATCTCTGATATTGTTGTATCATATTGATATCATTGTTGTATATCATTCTGGATATTGTATTCATTGGAGTTGTATATGATATCATTTCTTTCTTTCTTCCGCTGTGTTGTTATACTTTCCGTGTTATAAGCTCCGGAGAGCCAGATTCGGCGTTTGAATCTGCGGCATTTTGAGTACAAGTGAAGTACGGGTGCCGATTTTCGAAGGCCGAGTCCAGGATCTTCACATTTGGTATCAGAGCTGAAGGTTAAACTTTAGCTATGGAGTATAACACATTAAGTAACTCATTAGAGATAGGGTGAAGTATACCCGAAAATGAGTAATCTCTAACATATCCATCCGTATGCTGTTATCCCACTTTTTGGCAAAGCTGAGATACCCAAAAATTAGCTGGAAATCGATAATAACAAGTCATTAATATCAACTATGCATTGCAGGATAACCATGGATATCGATGAATTTGGTCCGAATCCGGATCGGGCCGCAATCGACAAGACATGACAAGCAAAGCCGTGAAAACCAACATTCCAAATTTCAGGTTATTCGGAGTTCGTACGGACGAGATATGATCGATTCAAATTAGAAAACGTATGTACCGCCCCACCTCAGTACCCACGCTAGCCAAGAACACTACGATGTAGTGCTGTCAACTAGCACGGAGAATAAGGCTGTTGAGGAGCGACCATCCATGTAATTGCTTATCACACGGTGGCTATAAAATAATCTTCAGAAACAAACATAGAAATAAGCATAACACAAATCAGTCACAGACATCCATATCACAAAGGCGGAAGAAGATATGAATATATAACTAACACATGAAAGTGTACATCAGAGTAGTGGTCAAAAAGATCCACAATAATACAAAAGAATAGCAACACGTGCTATACCAAAAGGATACAACTATGAGTCCATATCACAAGTGTATACAACAAAAAACTGCTAAACTAAATAGTTAGCCAAAAGTCAGAGTAGCAAATCCCGGGAGGAAGTCAAGCAGAAGCACCTATAACATCTCGGTCTGACCCGAGTATTATTTAAGAAAATAATAAACGGATCAGTCTAGCTATAAATATCAGATGACATGATATAAAATAAAAGATATGGCATAAACATAAAATATCCATACTGACATACTACTATAAGTATGAAAATGATGATCAACAGGAGATCAACCGATGAGAAATGATCAATATCACAAGAATCTTCTCAAAGATCCAAAGAGGGCATCATACCCTAAACTTGTACTCATAACAAGTCAATGACATAAAATCCAGAAATCAAAACAAGAAATCCAGAAATCATAAAAAGAGGAAGAGGCCTATCATATGACGGTCCGAAGACCATGGGGAGCTACCCCATATGTGTGAGTCGGAATCACACAGATTGAGGTCTAGGCTAACCAAAAAGCAAAAAGGTATGTGTGAGTGGAATCACACAAGTGGTGTCTAGCCTAACCTCGCAAACAAAAAGGTATGTGTGAGTGGAATCACACAAATGGTGTCTAGACTAACCTTGCGGACAAAGAGATATGTGTGAGTCAGAATCACACCAATGCGGTCTAGTCTAACCTTGCAAACAAAGAGACATCGCACAATTGCTAGTCTAAATCATAAAATGATCATCATGATCAACGAGAAGTGTCAATTACACTAAGCTAGTAAATATAAAAGTTTAGCTTCATGTCCCATAACCACTTGCTTAACTTAAATATTTACGAACAAACTCTAAATCTACACTAGAAAATTGTCACAAGAGGTTCAATCAAACAAGTCCAAGAATTAACCAACGAAGTGAACGCAAGCGTTTCATACCACTTGTTTTACTAAGTCGTTTAAGTCGATTTCTCATCCGAGTGAAGTAAAGGCTTGTATATACTAGTAGATTGGAAATCGGTTTGAGAAAACGAACTTTTGATATTTAAAATAGTGTTGAAATCGCTTTGATGAAAGAGTTTTGATATTTATTACTAGTATTGAAACCTTCATATCTTTAAAGTGACAAGTCACAAAACGATTGTTGAAACAAATCGAATCACATAAATTCACATTCGAAGACGTGAGTAAAGTCCAAAGAAAACAATCCCAAAACCATCAAAGTAGGAATTTCTGTTGAATGTTCTTCAGATAAGATCGCCTACGGAGGGGGGTGCAGGGGGGTGGCAACCCCCTAGGTGGGGGTGCGGGGCAGCGCCCCGTCAAAACGGTACGACCTAAGTGAAGACAAGCGGCCAACGACCTAAAGCAAAATGAGGTCTGACGACCTAAGGGTTCACGCGACTAAACACAATGGCCGAACGACCTAACTGGAGTTAAGGGAGGCGAGCGACTTAAGGTCCAACGACCTACGACTTAACAGAGTCGATCGACCTAAGGGATAAGGTCATACGACCTAAAAGAAATAGGGCTAAGCGACCTAAACAGTAAGCAGGTCGAACGACCTAACACTTAACTCGTGAGCGACCTACGACTTATCGAGGTCGAGCGACTTAAGAGGAATGAGGACCAGCGACCTAAAACTGGCAACCTAAGGATACGCGACCTAAAGGCTTGCGACCTAAAGACACGCGACCTAACGAAATCATGCGACCTAACTACCTAGCCAAGGTCATACGACCTAATGTGATAAAGGTCTAGCGACCTAGTGGCCTTGCGACCTAAGCAGAATGGCCACACGACCTAAGGAAAAAAAGTCTTGCGACCTATCATGGTTAAGGAGGTGCGACCTAAGGTCTATACGACCTAACGACCTAAGGTCTATACGACCTAACGACCTTAACTTTTTAACTCACGAACGACCTAAGCCTTTAACTCGTGAATGACCTAAGCCTTTAACTCGTGAACGACCTTAGTTCTGTGACTTTTCAATGCAGCGACCTAACGCCTTAACTCGCGTACGACCTAGCGAAGGCCAGAACGACCTAGTGCTAGAAAAATCACCAAAACACCGAAAATTGACGTTTTTCGCCAATCCAATCCAAACCAAATGCAAATGTTGATGCTAGAGTGATAGGGAATCATTCCCAACAGTCCAATGACATCTATAGGCAAGATATGAGATTAAAAATCTCACCTTTTCACTAAAATGGATGAAGATGGAGATTGAAAGCAAGGGGAAGCAATCCAAAGCTTGAATCCACTATCTTCTACTTGAATTTGATGATGAATCTCGGATTTGCAATAGAATTTGAGTTTGGAGTTTTAATTTCCACTTCCCACCACCATTTTTGACAAAGCTTGAAGTGTTTTGATAGAGTGAGGAAGAGGGTTGGGCTGTACTAAAGGGGTGCAGTCCAAACCAAAGTCAAAGGCGAGAAAAAGTGTCGAAAATTTCACTATCTCCAAACATATCGAAGTTTACACTCAAAAAGATCGCAAACGTCATTTTGAACTCAATGGGAGTGGTCTCGAGTCCTAATTTGACCGTATGCAAAAAGTAGCTTTTCGGACTAACATCCGACTAACGATAAAATATTTAAATATAAAATCGACAAATATGCGGGTTGTTACAGACTCCCCTCCTTAAAGAAATTGTGTCCTCGCAATATACATATGAGATGGAATTAAAAAGTAACAACCATAAAAGCATATTAACACAAAAGAAATTTGGAAATAAGAAGTTTACCTCAAAGAGCATGAGAAAGTAATTCTGGATGTGTCCACTCGATGAATTCTCTAGTTTCCCAAGAGCAATCCTTAGGATTTGAGGACCATTGAACTTTAACAAGCGTAACATCTTTATTTCGAAGTCGTTTGATCTCCGAAGCAATAATTCGAATAGGATGCTGCTCATAAGTTAAATTAGGTGAAACTTCTATCTCTTCCACAACACCGGACTCAAGAATGGAATCGGAATCCCGAAGGCACTTCCGTAATTGAGATACGTGGAACACGTCATGCATAGCAGAAAACTGAGCCGGTAATGAAAGGCGATAAGCCAAGGAACCAATACGTTGAGTGATAGGAAATGGCCCAATATATCGAGGCGCTAACTTTCCCGATCGACTGAAACGTACAACACCCTTCATTGGTGAAACACGAATAAATACAAGATCACCAATAGAAAATTCTAATTTCCTTCTTCGGTTATCGGCATAGGATTTTTGTCTACTTTGGGCTTCTTTCATCCTATGTGGAATAAGTTCAATCTTTTCTGTGGAATCTCGAATAAAGTCTGGTCCTAAAACCAGTTTCTCACCGGCCTCAAGCCAACAAGAAGGAGATCGGCATGGCCTTCCATAGAGTGCCTCGAAAGGAGCCATACCAATACTAGATTGGAAGCTGTTATTATAGGAAAACTGAACAAGTGAAATATGATCTTCCCAACTTCCACCAAAATCAAGAACACAAGCACGAAGAAGATCTTCAAGTGTTTGATTCACACGCTCAGTTTGTCCATCGGACTGGGGGTGATAAGCGGTGCTAAAATTAAGCTTCGGTCCCAAAGTTTTTTGAAGACTCTTCCAGAATCCACTAGTAAACAATGGATCACGATCACTAACAATGGAAGAAGGAACTCCATGTAGTTTAACAATTTCTTTAATAAAGAGCTTGGCCAGAAGAGGAACGGTTCGGTCCGACCGAACAAGAATAAAATGGGCAGATTTAGTAAGTCTATCAACAATCACCCATAAGCTACTATGACCCGAACGAGAACGGGGAAGGCCATCAATAAAATCCATGGAAATTTGATCCCACTTCCATACTGGAATTTCCAATGGTTGTAATAACCCACCGGGCCTTTGATGTTCAGCCTTAACAAGTTGGCAAGTCAGCAACACTTAACAAAGTTAGCGATATCAGATTTCATTCCTTCCCAATAATAAAGTCGCTTCATATCAGCATACATTTTACTGCTACCAGGATGAATGGAATACTTGGAACGATGAGAATCTTCTAGAATGTCTCTACGAAGATCACTAATATTTGGTACGATCAATCTACCAAATTTTCGAATGCCGCCACGAAAATCAATATCAAAGTCTTTCAAACCTTCAATATCGGTTTTATCCCTAATATTCTGGCTAAGCAAAGCCAATTCAGGATCTAGCCTTTGAGCTTCAAGAATGCGGTCTAATAGAGAAGGATGAGCCTCAAGGCTACATAAAACAAGAGATGAACATAATTCGGAAACACGATCTCGAATTTCACAAGTGGATAAAAGTTCGAGATCGTTCCATTCAGATATCATCATGGAAACAACCGCTTGTTGTTTTCGACTAAGTGCGTCAGCTACTCGATTTCCCTTTCCGGGAGTATAAAGGATATCAAGATCATAAAAGGCAAGGAATTCGAGCCAACGCTGTTGACGCAAATTAAGTTCCCTTTGAGAGAATAAATATTTCAAAGACTTATGATCAGTAAAAAGTATAAAATTTTCTCCCAAAAGATAATGTCGCCAAATTCGAAGGGCGAAAACGATAGCCGCGAGTTCTAAATCATGTGTGGCATATCTAGTCTCAGCCGGCTTCAACAGCCTAGAAGCATAAGCAATAACACGTTCTTTTTGCATAAGAATGGCACCCAAACCAACGCGACTAGCATCGGTATAAACGACAAAGTCTTGATTCCCTTCGGGAATAATAAGAATAGGAGCATCAGAAAGGAGTTCTTTTAATTTCTGAAAAGAAGTTTCACATTTGTCCGACCAAATGTATTTAACACCTTTCTTTGTTAAGCCAGTAAGAGGAACGGCAATCTTAGAAAAGTCTTTTATAAAACGGCGGTAATAACCTGCCAATCCGAGAAAGCTACGGATTTCAGTCACGCTCTCCAGTCTCTTCCAATTTTGAATCGCTTCAATCTTTGAAGGGTCCACGGATATTCCGGATTCAGAAATAATATGACCGAGAAACTTCACACTAGATTGCCAAAAATGGCATTTAGAAAATTTTGCTTTTAGTTGATTGCTCCTAAGAGTTTCCAATACAATTTGAAGATGCTTTTCATGTTCCCCCTCGGTTTTAGAATACACAAGAATATCATCAATAAAGATGAGGACAAACCGATCGAGAAAATCTTTGAAAACTCTATTCATAAGGTCAACGAAATAAGCCAGAGCATTCGTTAAACCGAATGGCATAACTAGCCATTCATAAGATCCATAGCGTGTACAGAACGAAGTCAAAGGAATACTATCCTCTGCAATACGAAGCTGATGGAAACCGGTAGTCAAGTCCAATTGTGAAAAGACTCTAGCACCACTAAGTTGGTCAAACAGATCATCAATCTGAGGCAATGGATATTTATTCTTAATAGTAAGATCATTAAGCTTGCGGTAGTCGACGCAAAGCCTAAGTGTACCATCGGACTTACTTACGAAAATAGCTGAAGCTCCCCAAGGCGAGGAACTAGAGCGAATAAGTTGCATCGTCTCCAACTCGGATAGTTGTTTGCGCATCTCTTCGTTCTCCTTATTGGACATGCGATAAGGAGGACGGGTAACGGGTTGAGCTCCAGGTATAAGATTAATTTTGAACTCAATTGCTCGCTTAGGTGGTAGTCCTAAAACGGGCTCAAAGATGTCGGAAAATTCGCGAACGACGCGAATAAGAGAAATGACATCCTCCTCGTCATCATTATCATCATCACGAGGATTTAAAGAATATAAAGATGCTGTCAAAGTAGAATCCTAATCTTTAAGAATAATAGAAATCTTTTTAACAGATAGTGGATGTCGAAGATAAATAGTCCGCTCAGGACATAGGATATGAGCTTCATAATGATTAAGCCAGTCCATACCCAAAATTATCCCAAAGCCTAAGTAACGCATGACATGCAAATCGACTTGGAAAGAAAAATCACATAAAATAATCTCGACATCTTTACAAAGCAAACTGAGTGTTGCAGATCCACCGACTGGATTCGCAACTCTCAGAGAAGTCATTAAGGCAACAACACTTAAAGAAAAGGTATCTACAAGTTCCTTTGATATAAAAGAATGGGATGCACCTGTATCAAAAAGAACTCTAACAGGTTGATCATGAAATAAGATAATGCCATCAAGAATGGAATGAGACATACCTTGACCACGAGATGTGTTGCCAGGGGCTTGAGCAACGTTTAACTTTCCTTCCTTCTTGCCTTCACGTTTGAGGCATTGATGTATAAAATGATCTGGGCTTTTACAATAGCGACAAGATTTGGGCTTTGAACACTTGTTCGCAAAATGATCCCCAGATCCACAGTTGAAGAATCTCGCGTCACTAGGAGAAGGAGCCTTTGCAGAAGGAATCGCTTGCTTACCCTTTTTGTTGGGATAAGGGCCTTTAAATTTGTTGGGCCTCTTTTTGTTGTTAAAGCTGGGTTTGGAAGCTACTACTTGAACATCACTTTCTCTATCAGCCTCTTCAAGATGAAGAGCGATATCTACAATTTGGTCGAAAGGAACTTCTAACTTCAGAAGTAATGGCTTCTTGAGGCTTTTGTTTAAGCCATAAATGAACCTCTGGTTCTTCTTTAGTGGAGTATTTATATATTCGACCTCATATTTGGAAAGGGATTCGAATGATGCGACGTAGTCCGCCACAGAAGCCTGACCTTGAACAAGGTCAATAAATCATCGAGCCAAAGTTACCTTTTCAGCCTCGGGTACGAATTTCGATTCGAAGCGTTCCCGGAAGTGCTCCCAGGTGAGATCCGCTTCATTAATTTTGGAAGTAAGAAGTTCATACCAATCCAATGCTCTCTCTTGGAGCATACTGGAAGCCACTTGAACACGGTGCAGATCGATAAGGTTCATGCGAGAGAAGATTCGATCGCATGATTTTAACCAAGCTTGAACCTCGATAATAGGTTCGAAACCTTTGAACGGCTTCCCACCCAAATTGGTATAATCGCTGCACAAACGTGCAAATCCCGACTTTGGGTGAGTAGGTTCCGGGTTAGCTCCAGCTGCTTGAGCATTAGTGACAAGGTCAAGAAGTTGCTGGGTAGTCATAAAAACTCCATCTTGGGGTGGAGCACTAGATGGTCCAGCTCTGGAACGACCAGGTCTAACCATTTCTCTTCCTTAAGAAAGAAAGAAAAGGAATAAGAAGATTATTCAATAATGAATATCAAGCAATCTTGCTAGATAAAGCAAGGAATCATAAATGATATAGGATGAATCGGTACGACGACTCGAATTAATCCTAAGGCACGACTCCTAAGCTGGACTTAGGACAATGATCCTTGTTAAGTTATTCTACATTGTTCCGAAGTTTGGTTCTGATACCAAGCTGTAACGCCCCACCTCAATACCCACGCTAGCCAAGAACACTACGATGTAGTGCTGTCAACTAGCACGGAGAATAAGGCTGTTGAGGAGCGACCATCCATGTAATTGCTTATCACACGGTGGCTATAAAATAATCTTCAGAAACAAACATAGAAATAAGCATGACACAAATCAGTCACAGACATCCATATCACAAAAGCGGAAGAAGATATGAATATATAACTAACAAATGAAAGTGTACATCAGAGTAGTGGTAAAAAAGATCCACAATAATACAAAAGAATATCAACACGTGCTATATCAAAAGGATACAACTATGAGTCCATATCACAAGTGTATACAACAAAAAACTGCTAAACTAAATAGTTAGCCAAAAGTCAAAGTAGCAAATCCCGGGAGGAAGTCAAGCAGAAGCACCTGTAACATCTCGGTCTGACCCGAGTATTATTTAAGAAAATAAAAAACGGATCAGTCTAGTTATAAATATCAGATGACATGATATAAAATAAAAGATATGGCATAAACATAAAATATCCATACTGACATACTACTATAAGTATGAAAATGATGATCAACAGGAGATCAACCGATGAGAAATGATCAATATCACAAGAATCTTCTCAAAGATCCAAAGAGGGCATCATACCCTAAACTTGTACTCATAACAAGTCAATGACATAAAAATCCAGAAATCAAAACAAGAAATCCAGAAATCATAAAAAGAGGAAGAGGCCTATCATATGACGGTCCGAAGACCATGGGGAGCTACCCCATATGTGTGAGTCGGAATCACATAGATTGAGGTCTAGGCTAACCAAAAAGCAAAAAGGTATGTGTGAGTGGAATCACACAAGTGGTGTCTAGCCTAACCTCGCAAACAAAAAGGTATGTGTGAGTGGAATCACACAAATGGTGTCTAGACTAACCTTGCGGACAAAGAGATATGTGTGAGTCGGAATCACACCAATGCGGTCTAGTCTAACCTTGCAAACAAAGAGACATTGCACAATTGCTAGTCTAAATCATAAAATGATCATCATGATCAACGAGAAGTGTCAATTACACTAAGCTAGTAAATATAAAAGTTTAGCTTCATGTCCCATAACCACTTGCTTAACTTAAATATTTACGAACAAACTCTAAATCTACACTAGAAAATTGTCACAAGAGGTTCAATCAAACAAGTCCAAGAATTAACCAACGAAGTGAACGCAAGCGTTTCATACCACTCGTTTTACTAAGTCGTTTAAGTCGATTTCTCATCCGAGTGAAGTAAAGGCTTGTATATACTAGTAGATTGGAAATCGGTTTGAGAAAACGAACTTTTGATATTTAAAATAGTGTTGAAATCGCTTTGATGAAAGAGTTTTGATATTTATTACTAGTATTGAAACCTTCATATCTTTAAAGTGACAAGTCACAAAACGATTGTTGAAACAAATCGAATCACATAAATTCACGTTCGAAGACGTGAGTAAAGTCCAAAGAAAACAATCCCAAAACCATCAAAGTAGGAATTTCTGTTAAATGTTCTTCAGATAAGATCGCCTACGGAGGAGGGTGCAGGGGGGTGGCAACCCCCTAGGTGGGGGTGCGGGGCAGCGCCCCGTCAAAACGGTACGACCTAAGTGAAGACAAGCGGCCAACGACCTAAAGCAAAATGAGGTCTGACGACCTAAGGGTTCACGCGACTTAACACAATGGCCGAACGACCTAACTGGAGTTAAGGGAGGCGAGCGACTTAAGGTCCAACGACCTACGACTTAACAGAGTCGACCGACCTAAGGGATAAGGTCATACGACCTAAAAGAAATAGGGCTAAGCGACCTAAACAGTAAGCAGGTCGAACGACCTAACACTTAACTCGTGAGCGACCTATGACTTATCGAGGTCGAGCGACTTAAGAGGAATGAGGACCAGCGACCTAAAACTGGCGACCTAAGGATACGCGACCTAAAGGCTTGCGACCTAAAGACACGCGACCTAGAGGTACGCAACCTAACGAAATCATGCGACCTAACTACCTAGCCAAGGTCATACGACCTAAAGTGATAAAGGTCTAGCGACCTAGTGGCCTTGCAACCTAAGCAAAATGGCCACACGACCTAAGGAAAAAAAGTCTTGTGACCTATCATGGTTAAGGAGGTGCGACCTAAGGTCTATACGACCTAAGGTCTATACGACCTTAACGTTTTAACTCACGAACGACCTAAGCCTTCAACTCGTGAACGACCTAAGTTCTGTGACTTTTCAATGCAGCGACCTAACGCCTTAACTCGCGTACGACCTAGCGAAGACCAGAACGACCTAGTGCCAGAAAAATCACCAAAACACCGAAAATTGACGTTTTTCGCCAATCCAATCCAAACCAAATGCAAATGTTGATGCTAGAGTGATAGGGAATCATTCCCAACAGTCCAATGACATCTATAGGCAAGATGTGAGATTAAAAATCTCACCTTTTCACTAAAATGGATGAAGATGGAGATTGAAAGCAAGGGGAAGCAATCCAAAGCTTGAATCCACTATCTTCTACTTGAATTTGATGTTGAATCTCGGATTTGCAATAGAATTTGAGTTTGGAGTTTTAATTTCCACTTCCCACCACCATTTTTGACAAAGCTTGAAGTGTTTTGATAGAGTGAGGAAGAGGGTTGGGCTGTACTAAAGGGGTGCAGTCCAAAGCAAAGTCAAAGGCGGGAAAAAGTGTCGAAAATTTCACTATCTTCAAACATATCGAAGTTTACACTCAAAAAGATCGCAAACGTCATTTTGAACTCAATGGGAGTGGTCTCGAGTCCTAATTTGACCGTATGCAAAAAGTAGCTTTTCGAACTAACATCCGACTAACGATAAAATATTTAAATAAAATATTTAAATATAAAATCAACAAATATGCGGGTTGTTACAACGTATGTCGTTCGTATCCATCAAGGGGTCGTCATATTGGTTTGTTCGAATCCATCAAGAACGAGCAACTTCGAATCGATCATCTTCGAATCGATCAGATTCGAATCCATCATGATAACATCACCTTGCTCTATTCGAATCCATCGGGTTCGTATCCATCGGGTCTTGCATAGTTTGAATACATCGGGTTCATATCCATCATAATGGCCATACGTTCGTATCCATTAACCTCGCATCGATCCATCTCGTATCCACCAAACGACCTCATTTCATCTCGATCACCTACCATCTACCTCGTATCCATCGACTGGAGAGCCTGTTGAAATTAAAGCATCTCCACCAAGTCAATATATACAACGGTCATCGAGGCAAACGAGGCGAAGTTTGTGGAAACGAATCGGTCAATACGCCACTGAAATGGGATCGATCCAGGAAACTCGGCACCCAAAGTGAATCAACCCAGGAATTACGCGCCACATCACCACAAATGCACGTGCCTCTATCGAGTCGAACAGAATGGATTCGAACCTATGGATACGAACGCGACAGCCCTCACGAGAATGAAATTTGTATCGATCATATCTCCCAAACTGCTGATCCAAATGCAACGAAATTTTCACAGTAGCTTGCATACAAGTTAAAGAACAATCCTGCCAAGTTTCAGCTCGATTGGAGCATTTTTTGATCGATACGAAGTTGTTTCGAATCGATCCCAGATGGAGTCGAAACTTGGTGGGACCGGGCGCGTGGGCCCACTCACGTGCCTGAAAAAGTCTCCCGAAGTCTGAGCGCGATCTCAGCCTCCTACGCCTATAAATAGCCCCCTGAAGCCTATAGAGAATGGATCTTTTTTTTGGCTGACCAACGTCCAGACTCTGCCGGAGTCAATTCTACTTCTTTCCATTGCTGTTATACTTAAATTCATTCATTGTATCTGCTGTAACCATCTGTAATCAGCAAAGAACATCAATAAAAGATAAAAATCATTGAAGTGGACGTAGGCCGGAGATAGCCGAACCACTATAAATTGTGTGTCGCTGTTCATTATTTCTGGATTGCTGTTTGTTGCTTGCTTAGATCTGAGATTTGTGTTTGAATATTGCTGATTTGTATTCATACACTGGTGCTTACACAATACTTGGGGTTTGTGACCATTTTTGGCGCAAACACTTTGGTGCTTTCACTGAGAAGGACTAGCACCCGCTACGCGAGATTTGAAGTTCGGATTTGAAAACTTGAAGATTTGAAGACAATGACTCGACAAACAAGTAGAAGACAAAGAGCTGAGAGAAGCCATCAAGGAGGAAGTCAAGAGGCATCCTCGGGTGCTGGAGAAGAACCAGCTTCAATCTACATCACTAGAGACGAAATGGAGATCATGACCAATCTGATGCATGAAAGAATGATGAAAAGTCAACAAGAGATGCTGCAGAATTTCTTTGAACAGATGAGAGCTGCAGGAATACAGAACCTAGGACCAGCTACAACGACTGTGAATGTAGAACCAGAAGGCAGTCAACAAGGACTTGGGGGCAGACCCTCAGGATCCGATACTAGAAGGCCTACAGATGGAGCTCAACAAGCTGGAGCCAACGCTGATGCTAACGGGCTGCACGAAGAGTATGTACCAGAATACCCTTCAAGACCAAGAGGGCAACCTCGGGATGGAGATGAAAAGATGGCTGGATTAGTGCGACGAATCATGAGAGGAGGATTGTCTAGCGGAGGGTTGGACGAAGTCAGTCGGAGTCCGTTCACTCCAAATATCAGGAATGCAAGGAACCCTCCAAAATTCAAACTACCAACGCTGGATCCGTATGACGGGAAGTCGGATCCGACCATGCATATTACCAGATACATTAGACACATGGAAGTACTGGGAGCATCTGAGGAAGTGATGGCGCGATGTTTCCCTTTATTTTTGTCAGACTTGGCTGCACTTTGGTTCAGGCAATTAAAGACTGGATCGATCAGGACATGGGGCGAGCTTGTAGATTGCTTCATGGAACAATTTAGGGTCCATGTGAAAAGACCCAAGAGTGTGATGACTTTAGCTTCGATAAAGCAAAGGACCGGAGAGTCCATAAAAGGTTTTCTGCTGCGATTCAATGCAACGGTGGCTTCCTTAGATCGCCCGGATCCATCGATGATTTTGATGGCGGCGGTGGCAGGAGTTGGAGAAGGCACCGAATTCAAAGATTCATTGACAAGAGATCCACCATAAGATCTTGGTGAGTTTTACCATGAAGCTGAGAAATTCATTCGATTAGAAGAATCACGAACCGAGAGGCAGGAGGTAAATGCTGCACAAAGCGAAGGAACCGCCAGGGAACAGTCCAGGGCAGTCCAGGGTATCCATCAAGGGGTCGTCATATTGGTTTGTTCGAATCCATCAAGAACGAGCAACTTCGAATCGATCATCTTCCAATCGATCAGATTCGAATCCATCATGATAACATCGCCTTGCTCTATTCGAATCCATCGGGTTCGTATCCATCGGGTCTTGCATAGTTCGAATCCATCGGGTTCGTATCCATCATAATGGCCATACGTTCGTATCCATTAACCTCGCATCGATCCATCTCGTATCCACCAAACGACCTCATTTCGTCTCGATCACCTACCATCTACCTCGTATCCATCGGCTGGAGAGCCTGTTGAAATTAGAGCATCTCCACCAAGTCAATATATACAACGGTCATCGAGGCAAACGAGGCGAAGTTTGTGGAAACGAATCGGTCAATACGCCACTGAAATGGGATCGATCCAGGAAACTCGACACCCAAAGTGAATCAACCCAAGAATTACGCGCCACGTCACCACAAATGCACGCGCCTCTATCGAGTCGAACAGAATGGATTCGAACCTATGGATACGAACGCAACAGCCATCACGAGAATGAAATTTGTATCGATCATATCTCCCAAACTGCTGATCCAAATGCAACGAAATTTTCATAGTAGCTTGCATACAAGGTAAAGAACAATCCTGCCAAGTTTCGGCTCGATTGGAGCATTTTTTGATCGATATGAAGTTGTTTCGAATCGATCCCAGATGGAGTCGAAACTTGGTGGGACCGGGCGCGTGGGCCCACTCACGTGCCTGAAAAAGTCTCCCGAAGTTTGAGCACGATCTCAGCCTCCTATGCCTATAAATAGCCCCCTGAAGCCTATAGAGAAGGGATCTTTTTTTGGCTAACCAACGTCCGGACTCTGCCAGATTCAATTCTACTTCTTTCCATTGCTGTTATACTCAAATTCATTCATTGTATCTGTTGTAACCATCTGTAATCAGCAAAGAACATCAATAAAAGATAAAAATCATTGAAGTGGACGTAGGCCGGAGATAGCCGAACCACTATAAATTGTGTGTCGCTGTTCATTATTTCTGGATTGATGTTTGTTGCTTGCTTAGATCTGAGATTTGTGTTTGAATATTGCTGATTTGTATTCATACACTGGTGCTTACACAATACTTGGGGTTTGTGACCATTTTTGGCGCAAACATATGCCTAAGTAAATTCTCTTACTATTCACTGATAGTAAGTATGAGTGTAAGAAGAGGATGAGATAGGGGACAGGGGAATACGACTATAAATGGTCAATACCCTGTAACAACAAGGAAACAATCTTTTCTCTATCAATCTCTTTTGTTCATTATCTTTTCAATCCTTCGATAGTTTCTGGTAGATCCAGGAAGGAGATTTGATATATTTGCATGGGACATAAACTCCAAATAGGTCAGAATTGTTTGTTTGGATGAATTGGTTGCTTTGGTTGCTATGGTTGATAGGTATACTTTAGTTTTTAAACTAAAAGTTTTGGAATTGTATCCATATATCAATCTATTTTTGAGACCGGATATGTTCTACGAATGGTTAGTTATCATTTCGAACTAACCAATGCCACTGCATATTTCGTAGATCTGGATAACCGAGTATCGTGTGAAGAATTTAAAAGATTCGTTCTTATATCTATAATTGATATTCTGATTTGGTAAGCCAAATGCAGAATAAATATTCAGTTTGATTTGATGAAATATTTTTCATCTATCTTTGTGTCTCCTTGGCAAATTTCGAGGACGAATTTTTTTAAGGGGGGAAGTCTGTAACGACCCCAGATTTTATATATATTTAAATTGATAATTAATTGAATTTTTGAATAAAATTGTGAAATTAATTGGTAAAATTAATCTGAGTTTCCCCAAATACAAATAAATTCTATGTTAAATCATTTAAAATTTAAATATTGTATATATATGTATATATGTGAATATATATATGTATACGGACATATATGAGTAAATTTGAATATATACGTATATATTTGATTTGAATTTAAATCTCAAGTAAATGGTTAAAAATAAAAACATTGATATATAAGATGAATTATAGGGTTGTAAAATATAAAGTAACCCATAGATAAAATCTAATAACATATTAAAATTTACATTATAAAGTAATGAAACAAATAGGTAAACAAATATATATATATATATATATATTGAATTTAAATTTTAAGTTAAAAAAAAGTATATAGCAACACTATAAATCATGGGATTTACATAAGTATAACAAATAAATGATAACAATGTGTTCAATGTATGACTTCATTTATATTGCAAAGAAATAAGATAAAAGGAACAAATATAAATATCTATAAAAAGGAAAAGAAAAGAAGATAAGTATAAGTATGTACATTTGTAAAAGAAAATATATATACATTGGCTTGATGAAGAAGACACTAATACATATTCCAGAGAAAAGTCAACAAACAAAACAAACAAAAATGTACTTACAAAAAGAAATAGGATTACGTGTAAACAAAGGTGGGAACATGAGCATTAAATGCTTTCTTCTCAGCCCCCATATTTAAAAAAAAATCTCTGGTAAAAATAGTATACAGAGTACAACAAAAAAAGAAAAAATCTGGTTTCAGTCCTTTGCTAAAACCTGTGCACTTCTTTTATATATACAGCTATATCTATTTCAGTTCGTTCAAAATATGACTTAGCAACCTGAAAAAAGAAAAAGAAACTAAGTATCATCATTCTATAAACTATAATCCAATTCAACAAAACAAAGCAAGAAGTTTCAAAGGCAGATCAACTGCAGCTGTTTGAAACACCAAAGTATTCTCTCTTTCAAATTTAAAGCAGCTCTCTGTTCAACCATATTTCAAGGTGAGTAAACATTTAACCTTAAAGTTCAAAGTAATGAATGCTGGAATATGAGAGTTCTAAATGATATTGTGTTATATGATTATATATAGATGAATATATCCATGTATGTTTTGTGTCATCTCTGTTTTTTTCCCAGTCCAGAGTTCAATCAAGGAAAATTTTAAACTTTACTGCCCAAATCTCTGAGAGATTCAAATCTTCAACAAATAGGTTAGTTTAAACATCATCTATGAGTTAAATTTTGGTTTAAGCTTGATCATGAGGAGTTCGACCCTGTAAACTTGGTTTTACAGTGGAAACAAAATCATATGATAAATTCGAGTATTTTAAATTATCAACTTGATTTCATAACTTGAATCTCCACTTCAAATGATGATTTTTAAGACAAAAATGGGAATTTTTAATTGCCTAGGTTACGTGTAGTTCAATGTTGAACGAGATTTGCATTTTTATCGATTTTCGATCATCGAACAAATTTTAGATGTTAAGATTTTTCTTGAAGCTTGCTTGGCCGTAGACGATCTCAGGAAAATTACCAGAAAAATTTTCTATTGAATAGATTGGTGGGACAAGGTGAATGTAGGGTTTGTATTCAAGTTTTTGATGCGCCTGGAAACGAGGTGATTTCACCACCTCGGAGGCGTCGAGTTGCACGAGATGCGAGGGGATGGTCGAATGCGGTGTTGAGGTGGTGGGGACGGAGTTGAAGCCCCTCCGGTGATCTGTGACGCGACGGCGAGGAGTTTTTGTTCAGTGGGTTCGAGTTTCAGTTTCGAACGAAAGGCCAGATTTTGATTTCAGGCGAGTTCTGTGGTTCTGGGTGTTTGAGTTGATCGTCGAGGTCATCGACGATATGTGGAGAGTCTCGGCAATGGTCGGAGGAGGTGGGATTGGTTGTGCACGTGTACAGGTGATAGATAGTGTCAGTAGTTTGTTTCGGGAGAGGAGTAGTGTGATTCGAAGTCTCACTCGGGAAAATTGGGGTAAAAACTCGAAGTCAGACTCGTGTTCGTTGGGCGTTGAATCGGGTCAGTTTTAAAAACTTAAACAATTTTTTTATAAAAAATGTGTCACGGGTAGGTTTGGGCTGGAGCTCGAAGCGGGGAGCAGTTTCACTTGGGGGGGGGGAACTCGAGACAGCCTCGGGTTGGCCTTGAAACAACAAAATTCCAGTTTTTAAAAAAATCCTTGAAACAAAGTTTAAATGCTTCTCTAAATTCGTTCTTCATAAACGATGATAGTAGGTTAATCTAATGTAAAGTATGGTATTAAAATAATTATTTGAAACAAATGAAGTTCAATGATATTTCAAACTTATATTTTTTTAAATAAAGTTGTTTTAAATTTACATTTAACTTGATAAAACATTCAAGAAGTATATTCAAATTTGTTAACTTAAAAACAAATTTTATTTATAATGATTAAATAATGATTTAAACAATTAGTGATTTGTAATTACTTTTAAAAAAAATTATTAATTAAAGAATAATTAATTGAATGTTTGTAATTAATTAATTATTAATTAACCCTGACTAGGAATTATCCATACGCAAATGATCTGGTTTAGATTAATCAGATATCTTAATTGGTTTCACTTATGGATGACTGTATTCTATTGAATGCTGTGAATTGTTCGATATCTCTACTGTGTGATGCTTTGTGATGTAAATTTGTTTTAATTCAAGCTGTGATGAATGTAATTTATTTATTTATAATGCATTTATATTATCTATCTGTGATTCTATGTATATAGATAAGCGTTATAGGATTATATCGCCTATCGATATTGTTGTGATTGTATCTGTGATGATTGAATGATGTTGCACTATTGTGTTAAACCCCTGGACCACACCTTACACACACAAATATGGATTTCACGAGGAAATCGGTTAAGTCACGGATGATTTAAATTTAATGTTTTTGAAATTGAAATTTTAATTTCAATTAATTTTGGAAATGGATTTGGGTTAAATGTTAAAGCTTTTGAAAAGGAGTTTTTAAGATAAAAGTTATTTTGAATAACTTGGTTAAGTTTTCAATTTAAATAATTTAATTTGAATTTGAATTCAAAAATTTGGAATTGAATTCCATGGTTGGAAATTATGGTTAAAGATGTCATAAAGGTGTTTATATGAATTTAAACCATTTTAAAAGTATGGTTTTGAGAATTTGAATTTAACCCAAAGACTTTAACTCGTATAAATGAATCAGATTTTCCGAAATAAAAAACTATGTGTTTTCAAATAATAGAAGCTTTCATATAAGGAATGAATTTCCAATTTGTGTCAAAAGGAACTTCAAGTTTGAATTGAAGATGGTTTTCCAAATTACGCATAAATCCTTGGAAAAGATTTTGAAAGCTATCAATTAAATCTTTGATTTAAAGATTGGACGAGTTAAATCCAAATTGAAATGGAAATCGATTTGAAAATCTATGAATAGATCTTTGTGAAACTAGGTGAACTTTGTGAATTGAATCTTTTTGTGTAAAAGATTAAAATGGTAATGTGTTTAAACCATTTGAAGAAAAGTTTTGGAAAATAAGTTGTGACTTAATCGAAATCCCAATATCCATATGTTTTTAAATATGCGCTTGTTATTCGGTTTAGCCGGGAGATGACCTTTGTGTCATATAACCCATTCCGAATAATGGTACGACATTATGGATAGCATTTGAAGACCGACGGTGAAGACCGGATATTTTCGAAAACGAAAGGAAAACTCGTTGAATGTCTCTGCATCGACTGGTCCCCGGTATAGAGACTCCATATGTGGTGGGAAGTCCGGACGTGATTAGAAATTATCCAGATTTGCAAGGGCTTCTTTGGAAGTGCCTTCGGTTCTGTTCGAACCCAGAACAGACTTGTATGGTTGTATGTCTGACACTACACTTTGAGATATAAAGCTGATTTCTTTCAAATACATTTTTGTTTGATGGTGGAGAATTTATTCTCTTAGCTTAACACCCTTCGCTGAGACATACGAGCTCAGAGGTTATGTAGTTAAAGGTTATCAGTGATATACTCCCAATTTGGTAGTGTGGCATGCTGAGTGTTGCTGTGTGCTGATCATTTGTTGATCAAAGCATGGCTTTCGTGTAAAGCGTAGATTTGTGGACGATACCTCATCGAGTCTCACAAACCGGTAATGGTCGAAACAGGAAAGATGCGGCAAGGTTTCAGGGGTAGCTCCCTTAGGGTATGTCCATTCCTTTTGGAAAAAGGTGGTATCATGGTATGGAGTCTAGATATTTACCTATATGGTTGCTCCAATTTCATTTACTGTGTGATTGTTGCTGTGTGATCGAGGCGCCTCGGATAAAGATCGCAAACGACCGAGGGTGGCATATATCAGGTTTACTACCCGTGAAGGGGGTAACCGGCCTTGTGTTGGCAGAGAGCCAGGTGGTTCTCGGGGCGTCCCTCCAGAGGCGTTCCCATGTGGCAATAGGAAGTTCCTTAGCCTGACCATTTGTTGGAAAATCCAAAGAAACAATACGAGCCTTGTACGGTTTTAGTTGTATAACCTACTATGGAATGTGGCAGTAACCTGCTATTGAACATAGTAGCTATAGTAGGCATACGACGAAATGTGGTATGCTGGCTAAGATTAATATTATACTTTCGAAATATTTTCCACTATGCACTAATAATAATAATCCAATGATTTTGCGTAGTAAGCATGTTTGACTATCATAAGAAGAAATCTCCTCCAAGTCTGCGATTGCATTGTGTGTGTGGTGGGAGGTCTTATGGTAGTTTCATTTTTCAAAAGCATTGCGGATTTCAATGTTTAAAATTCTTTTGTTGTTTGTTTAAAGATAAACTGTTTTTGTTGCTCACACCAGTCCCATGACTGACTCAGAGTTTATTGTTCCCTTCCTAAACTCTGGGTGCCCACAATTTTCCACACGCGCAGTCTAGAATTGGATTTTTCAGATAGTCAGGTTTAGTAGATTATCGGGAGCTAGTTCAGTGTTCGGAGTTCACAGGTAACTGACGTTGCTTATCTTCTTGCAACGTGATGGTGGTTCGAGCTGATATTGGAGTTGTTGGACTCATTCTCTTTTGAGGATCATTTGGAGTTTATCACTTCTGTTTTCCGCTGTATCATTATTTATCTCTGATATTGTTGTATCATATTGATATCATTGTTGTATATCGTTCTGGATATTGTATTCATTGAAGTTGTATATGATATCATTTATTTCTTTCTTCCGCTGTGTTGTTGTACTTACCGTGTTATAAGCTCCAGAGAGCCAGATTCGGCGTTTGAATCTGCGGCATTTTGAGTACAAGTGAAGTACGGGTGCCGATTTTCGAAGGCCGAGTCCAGAATCTTCACATTATGCATGCATATATCATCATGAATCACTCTTCCGTATGCATCGAAATATCCTATAAAAATCATAAAAATTGTCCAAGTAAAAATTCTCAAATGACACATGCACAAAAAATGACCATTTTGCTCCTGAATGAAGATGAATATAAGATGATTTGAAATTAATTGAATTTTGGTTTTAAACAAGTTAAAATGCCCAAATATGATATTTATTTAAATAAAAAGAGATAAAATATGGATGTATATATATGCACATTTACATGCACATCGCATACATATAGCGATTCGTGTAATTTAATTGCTGTTTAAAATATTACTTTTGATTCACATATATGATTTTTATTTATAATTATAGAGTAACGAAGGGTGATCGGCTTTGTGAATAGAAAATCGGTATCAATGTATGTAAAAATAAGCAAGTAAATGAAGCGTCCTAATAAAAATTAAAAAATAACGAGGGAAATGTAAATAGTTCGTTGGAAAGTTGAAATTCTAGGTATTAGTTGTAATCAAAGATAGAGATGGAATCAACTTCAAGATAACTTTGTCATACGAATTGTGTTTCCTTTATTAATAGTAGAGATTCTTGTGCACCCTGACTGAGAAAAATGTATGTCTATGTTATTAGCACCATTGTAAAAATCCTTCATGGCCTCCTTCTAGGCACCGCCTAGGCTCTAGGCAAGCTTACCTCCTAGCGATTTGCCTAGGCCCGCCTAGACAATGTTTACTGCCTCTTGTTAGAATCTAAACATGTATTTAATCAAGATAGTATGCTAATTTTTAATCCTTATATACTGTTTTTGGGAGGTTCTAGAAGCAAGTCTACCAAAAATGAACTAGCTAGCTAAGCTAGAATGCTAATATTTTACTTAATCCACATGATAAGGAAGCATTCTTTGCATATTATGCTTCAGAATAAAAAAAATGAATAAAATATTATTGAAATTATGCTCAAACCAATCGATCGATAACAAAAAATTGCGTCAAAGTGCTTAAGATTGAGCAATATATATGTATATAAAACAAATAAGGACTTCCAACACAAAGAACTGTTTGAACAAGGGACGCACATCCAGAATCTGAAATATCCAAAGGTTCAAACTTTTTTCAAATCGGCATCATTTTTTGTGCTATAGCAACTACTTCCATTACATGGACGAAATTCCAATGGAGCTTTTAATATAATAGGGGCAGCTGCACAAACATTCCAACAAAATTATATCCAAAAAACGTCATAATTGCTATAAAAAATTATTAAAAAATATAAATAAACATTAAATCAGTGACTTACTTAAATCATTGTATAACTAAAGCCCAAAAGAATCAGAAACGTAAAGGATTAAAAAAAGTGGTGGCTAAATGAAAATTCATTTCTGTGACATGTCAAAAAATTACATTTGTCAATTGTTAATATTTTCCCATGAATAGAGTATTCTCTGAGGAAAATTACTTGCAATACAATACAATCCAGGAATATATGTTCAATACAAGAGTCTAAGCTCAAAAATTATTGGTTAAATATTCAAATACGACTGTTGCAGTAATGAAATAGAATTAAGTTTTTATTTTCTAAGGAGACAAACAGAGTCGCTTGAAGTAGTGGAATTTTTTTTGAATTATCTGACCAAGCAGGGAGGAAACTTTTTAGCTTTTCAATCATGATTTATCACTACTTGAAAACAAAAAAAGTAAAATAATGACATAATCCAGAACTTTTAACTAAACTGCAATTGTAGAAAAGGGAGAATTAATTTAAAGGACAAAGATTTGTATATTTTTTGTCTAAAGGACACAACCTCAATATTTTTACCATAAGGACAAACATTCTCCTAAAAATTATTCATAAGGACAAATATTTTCCAAAATTATTCATAAGGACAACAAAACTGCTACCAAGCTAAAAACTATTACCGATAACTACAAACTGATACCTAAAAACTGCTATCAATGACTAAAAACTGATACCTAGAGAAAGTTGTCCTTCAGGATAAAATATTGAAGGCCCGTCCTTGAGGCAAAAACGCTGAGAAATTTTGTCCTTGACAATAATTTCCTGTTGTAGAAAATGTGTCTTATTGAGTACATGACAACAATATTATTAACATATGAAGGAAATTTGGTCAACCAAGACATCAATCTTGGTCAATGGAATACTATAACCGAATGCTAAGCTGCACTGCATCATCCTCAGTCCAACATTGAATGTCGGTGCTTCTGGAACAAAGAAGGCAAGTAGCTATTGTATTCCGTTTGCTTAAAAGAAGAAAATCCAAGCCTCGATCGCTTTTCCATATTAACACGAAAGTAAAATCGTTACCGTGTCTATTAAGGTTATGGATATCAGAAACATTTACCATAACAATTATCCGATAAACTAAAAATATATACCGTTTTGATAAAATAAAACCGTAAACCGATAATTGATAATGATATATTTACCGATACATGAAAATATTAAATAAAAATAAGTTTGTTCGATTGACACGATATGCGTTCTCATACATATCATGATTTTCAATGCATATGCATAATCGTGACTCATATATGTCAGGTATATCATTACATTGATCCCACAAAAAATTGTTCAAATTTATATATGTGATTATTCATATAATCAAATCAAATATGTGTGAAACTTAATATATTGTTGGTAAATGAATTCAATACCTTTTTAGACCAAGATCCTTTGGTAAGTGTAGAATCTACATCCTTTGGCCATCTATGGACAGAAATAACATTTTTTATACATTCAGATGCATAGAAGAAAATTTCAGTACATATAAGGTTTACTAAATGCTCAACGTTACAAGAAATTTTCAAAACATGGTAATAGAGCTCGATCGACACCCGCATTTATAGTCATAATTTTATGTAACTAAGCACTAAAATAGGAAATCATAATTTTCTACTAATATGCAGTGTGATTATAAAAGAATTACTATCATTTTTATGAAGAACTCTTACACATGTTTGTTAATGCTATATTTCTTGTAAATCAGATGAATAGTAAACTTTATGAATAGTAAACATTACAATTAGGATGACATGCCTTGCAGGAAGTTACATTAAACTGAGTATCCTGCCAACAACCACGATTTTCTTTAAGAGACTCGTTTGTTTCTGTATCTAAAAAAGCATAGACAAACTAGTAAGAATCCTGAGAAATAGTAAGAATCCAGATTCAAACATGCTTTAATTCAAACCAATGCCATACCCTTAAACATGCTTTAATTCAAACAGGGCTGAAAAATGTCCTCTAACATAAGCATCATGTCACTTCACCTACAAAAACTATTCGGTTTGTTGTACTCTTCGTGAAAGATGCTTTTTATCAAGTTTATTTAAATTTGACTTTTTGTATAAAATGGAGCGGATGATTTAATATAAAATCTATCATTTGCTTTAGCTTGGTTCCAACATTCCAACTTAGAAGCATGGTACAAGCAGTAACTATTAGCAAAATAAAACATAAAAGTGTGACGATGTATAGCACTAACAATATGATTATATGAGGATTTGCATGCCTCACCATCGCACTTAGGAATACCACGATAAGAAAATGAAATTAACTTTTTAGTTTATATTGTTTTCCGAAACCAAATCTTGTTTGTTAATCAAAAGAAATTATCAATCTAGAAGTCTTCTTTTGTTGAAAGTCTATATCCGAAACTGGAGTAGCCCACATTAGTGCCGAATACATAAAAAAACTTGAAGGTTTGATTCTTCATTAGCTTGAATTTTACATGTACCTATATGCATGTAAACTAGATCAAAGACATGTGAAATTGACAGAGTAAGAAAACTAAATTAAAATTCTTAGTTTCACAAAGTTTTAAAACACTTAATAATAAGGAATATTAAGAAATACCTTTCTCCAGAGCATCAGAATAGATGAACAAATAAGATATGCGCAGAAGGAATACTTTCACTTAGAGGAGAGGTAAGGACTATGCTACACATAGCAAAATTGATTTTTCCCCAAATTAAGAACAAGTGCGGCACTCACCTTCAGATCCAAGAATAGGAGAAGTGTGGTAGTGCGAACTCCAAACTATCACAGCAAGTATTGGATCAGCAGCTTCATCGCAATTTCAGGCAAGCTCTGACGACGTAGATCCAAGGTGCCACTTTCGAATTCAATTAGCAACACCACTTACATACCCAGGAGCAGTGAACTTTAGTGACTCGGAGTACTCAAATCCGACAAAGCAAGTGGTTCCAGATTGAGGCGAGATTGAATGTGTACCTCTAGCCTATGACGACTTCATATCCAAGGATCGCTAGCAAACTCTGGTGGCGACGTGTTTTCTAAGTGGTGACGGCATGTTTACCTACGGCGGTTGTGTTGAAGTGTTAGTTTTGAGGTTGAGATTTACTTTGGGGATAAATCGATTTGGTTTTGAAGAAGTTAAGAGATGAGGTGGAAGTCACGTGAATGATTTGAAGGAGATATTATTTTATGCGTATGTATTTGCAACATGCATTTGCAACTGTTATTCATATATCCATCGCAAATAACCCTATTTACACACGTATATATTTGCTACGGTTGTAGACAACCATCGCAAATTAGCTTTTTTAATTTTCTAATACTTTGCATAGAGCAATTGCTACGGTTGTTAATAAGAACCGACCCAAATAATACTATTTGCTACGGTTTTTACTTAAACCGACGCAAATAAGACGACGCAACAGACAGACTGTGTATTAGTGATAGTAAGAACCTGTAGATGAGTACGTAAGCATTATGTAGATCGTTTTCACTTTTTCACATAATTCTCGATCCAAGATTCGAGCACATGACTTAATATGTTTCACACCTTTCCGAAAAACAATTTATAACTTGATTTTTGATGGCGAATACTTGGTAAGGGTTCTTAATCTAGAACCAAAGTTTTCTATCATAGTATAAGGCTATGTAAGGAAGATGGAGGTTTCTAATTGAGAAGCCTGATCAGAGTGCGCACCAGAGAATCGAGTCGGCGATGCTAGTTCGGAAGTAAAGCTATGTATTCGAATGAGTGATCAAATTAGATTTTGCATGTGAATGATCTTTGTACATCTTACATATTGATGAGTAGTATTAAGTATTTTCAGGTTAGGGCTGCCGAAAAATTTTGGGGTCGAAATTCTTTTAAGGGGGGAGTGTGTAACCATCCGGTATTTCATCGCATTGATTTGAAAATATTTAATCAATTTTAAATATTCAAATAATAGATTTTATAATGAAATAAAACTCTTTTTAATGATTAATAATCACTACGCCATAGATTGCATACTGCAACACCAAAGAAGTGATGTAGGAAGTGCCAAAAAATGTTGCTGTAGGCTAAAAAAGGGCAAAGGCAACACTTTCTCGGTGATGCATTTTGCCGCGTTGCCGCAGACCTCAAAGGCAACATTTTGACTATCTAAGGCAACATAAGAAATATTGTTGCAATAGAACCATATTTGGGTCTATAGCAACATCCATAGGTGTCTGTACCAACATTCCAAAATGTTGCTATAGATATTAACTTTCTGAATTTGTGGGGCCCACAATGTAGAGCATATTTGATTTTTTAATAGAAATAAATATTTATTTAATAAAATGCTATTGCACAGAATTTGATATTCAAACAGTAATTTATTTAAATAAATATTTCATTTCAACATTTGAAATAGTACAAATTCCTGACTCCACTATTTTACAATTCAATGATATATAACACTGATATTTACATATAAAGATATTCCTCACTACATCACTCAGTTCACTCATTACATATGAAGTTTCAATTTATACAGACACCGACACTGCCAAATATATGACGAGCTGAGTGCCGAGCCGAAGGCGAGCCGAGTGTCGAGCCAAAGGCGAGCCGAGAAGCGGGTCCGGGCGCAGCGCCGACGGGGGTCCGGGGCACCGCCCGATTCATCCGATTTCGGAAGATCGAGCCTTCTTTGATTTGACTCTGTCTTCAAGCTTGTATCCAGTTGTCCAGTCTTCAATACCTGTCACATATAATTCAAAAGCAGTAATCTGGAAAATAATATTTAACTCGAACAGAAAATGAAAATATTTTTGTTATATTATTTGCCTCAGGTATTTGGGTTGTTTCTTTTCATATTTTTTTCTGACAGGGACTAAATATTTGCACGGACAAGTGCAAGTTCATACTCAAGTGCAAGTTCATACTTAAGTGCAGCCAGATATGTAGACAAGCCAAAAAAATGGACACAGCACAAGGTCAAACCCGAGTCATCGACTGGATTCAACTCAGGGCCAAGCAACCAACAAAACAAACAAGAACCAGGTTCAGCAAAATGTAGACAAGCCAGTGCAAGAAACATAGCAGTACACATAGGTAGCCCATCAAGCAAAAACAGTGAATGCATAAGGCATGTACAAGAGAAACATAGGCAGTAATATGATATACAGAGGACTTGGAGCATCAGTTCATGTTAAAGAACAAGTTTAGCATGGTACCAGTTCAGTCCAGACCAAGCTAAACCAACAAAGCTCAACACACATATGTTTGTATATATCGTGGAAATCAAAACTCAATGTTCAGATTAGTCAACAGTTTTAGAAAACCAAAGATCACTTTCAAAGTTCTGATTTTCAAAAATGCAGAAGTTTTCAAGTGAAACAGTTTTCAAGAGGACATCAGAATACAAATACTTCAAGTTCTGGTTTAACAAATGCAGCAAGGTACAAAGGTATGTGAACAAGTTTAACAAAGGTTCAAGTTCCGGTTTAACAAATGCAGCAGAAAGGAGCTAACAAGCTCAGATCAGAAATAAAAAACAAGCCAGTGAACCAAAATCCAACATACCAAATAATATCACATCGCAATTCATCATCGGCAAAGCAAAATTAAGCCAGTGAACCAAAATCCAACATACCAATACATCATCCAATCCAACATACCAGATTTCTCAAAGTCCAACAGAAAGATTAAACTCGAGATTATAGGAAATAAAGCCTACAAATAAATCCCAATTCATCATCGGCAAAAGCGTGCGAGTGTAACCAAAATAGAGAATAATCAAGTAAACCAGAAGGCAGAAAACATACCAAATAATATCACATCGCACCCGACGACGAAGTCAAAGCAATTCGAGCAATCAATCAAGGAGAACGAAGGAGCAAGCTACCAGGAACGTTTCTCACACTAGATTCGATCAATCAGAGCATCAAAGCAACTGGAATCGCGTGCCCTAGTTTTCACAAAGAGGAACGAGAAAGAAAAATCACATGCCCTAATTTTCACACAGAGAGGAACGAGAAAGAAAAGTAAAGCGGGAAATGGAAATTGCTAAGGTGTGGATTGATGGTGTGGATTGATGGTCGAGATTTTGTTTTAAATGATGGTGTGGATCGCTGAGGTGTAAAATTTTATTAATTTTATTAATTTGAATATATTTATAGCTACTGCAACATTTTGTTGATATCAATGCTAACACATTGAAGTGAATGTTGCAATAGACAAAAATCAGCATAGCTATCGTTACATTGTAGCTAGCAACACCTTGTAATTTCGTTGCAATAGGCCATCTATGGCGTAGTGAATGATGATGAAATAGTTTTCCAAATTTGTTTACAAAAATATTTAGTTCGAAAAAATAATAATGGAACGACCCACCTTTTTGGACGGTTCAAATCGACAATAAACCACACATGTCGGACTCAAACCATTGAAAAGGGAGGATTCTTATGGGGTAAATAAGAAAAAGAAGTGAAAAGAAAGAAAAACAAACACAGAATCTCACAGCGGAACGAAAAAAATATAATAATCAAATAAACAGTTCATGAAGCTGTTTTACAAATAACATTTGATTACACTTTTACAATACAGATCAGAGTTATACATACAGCAGAAAATAAATAAATAATGCAGCGAAACAACATGATGTAGTGGAATATATATATATATATATACATAATAAATAGCAGAAAAATCTCCATCTTCATCCTCCAAATAAAATGGACTTCGAGCGTAATGAAAAGATAAAACGCTCGAGTCAGAACTAAAAGATCTTAAATAAGTTAAATCAACAAAAATTAAATATGAGTGTAATGGCTTCAGAGATGTTTATGAGGTTTTACATCTCTTATCCAGTGTCTAACGTGTGTGCAATAACTTAAGAGATGCTCGAGATTCAATCTTCTAAGGATCCGTTAAACTATTTACTATGTAGTACAATATGCTATTATAATATGTCTATCAATAAAGTAAAGTATTAAAATAGCGTTAAGACGCGATCCATATCCCCCTTAACACATTTTAATAAATGTCGTAGTCTATACACTACCGTAATTCCTCCATAAACTGGAGGGCTGTCAGAGGGCACTCCATAGAATACGACACAAACCAAACTCATAGTGGGCTCGATAAGATATATGACAAGGCACACGAGGCAATGCCAGGGTATGATACTACCGTTTGCAGAGCCAAAATGGTGGTAATGCATAGCAGCTACTACCGCCCACCTCGGTACACACTCCCAAAATCAAATCGAGGATGGCCACCAAATTAGTCACAAAGCAATAGATATGGTATCGAAGAAGCATGTCCGATTGGAGGTGTGACCTCACTTAGCCTAGGTATAGCTCCTGTTTTAGTCATATCAAAATGACTCGAGGGAGTCAGGGCTACGTTAATACCTCATACAGAATCATTCGCCAAACCATCCTACTTCATTCTGGAATCTCCACCACGTGCACAGTTGTTAAAATGGTTTTCGATATAGGCAGAGAGTATGACAGTATCCGATCCCGGTCTCTTTAACAACCAAACACTTATTTCACATCGGATGGTTCTTTTACATTTCCAAAACCAATTCATAATTGATATCAAAATGTCATATTCACTTAAAATCATATTACTTCGAAATCATATTCACTTTCGAAATCATTATCACTTTCGAAATCATATTCACAAAATAGGTTAAACCCTAATTTCAAAATCATCATATTTACTCAAAATATGTCATTTTACTAGAAAATATCATTTCAAATTCCAACGTAAGTTATAACATCATTTAACCATATTCGCTTTTAAATTAAGGATTTAAATATAACCAATTCAACCTTGCATCGTTTTAATTTTTTTTTGAAAATAGTTACATAGTCATAAATAGTTTAAATAGATTTAAAATAGTTTTAAAATAGTTTAAAATAGTTAAAATACTTTAAAATAGTTAAAATACTTTAAAATAGTTTAAAATAGATTAAAATAGTTTAAAATAGATTAAAGTAGTTTAAATATAGATTTAATATAGTTTTAATAGTTTAATATATATAAAATGGTTTGATTATTGGAAATGGTTTATATATTAGATTAAACTATTAAAATAATTATATCTTTAAACAGTTTATATTAAAATAATTAATTTGAAATTAATATTAGATTAAACTATTTCTTTCATTTCAACAAATCAGGACCATGTCCATCTTTCAAATCAGCAAAACTCAACTTTTTTTCCATTCAATTCAAATTCTCAATAAAACCATTTAAATCTATATCGATTTCAAATCCATGTTTGAACTATAAATGTAACGACTTGGGTTTTCGATGGTTTAAGTATGAAGTTAACGAAGATTTTAAAATAAAATTATTATTTTTATCATAATTTGACAACAAAATTAGATATTTGAGATGCGTCCAATTAAATAAGACCAACAAAATTAGTTTCGTGTCAAAATTCGTCCAATACCCGGTCAACACAAATTTTTCCGGACGAATTATCAAATTTTGAGGTATGAATATTTTTACATAGGAATGTTCTAAAAAAATATCTGATTAAAATGCAAAAATTCGTTCCGTCAAATTCCGGCCTATGTAGCTCCGTTTACCTAGAATTGCAGTTGTTGTTCAATTTCGTAGCGGTAACAGCAGTAACAGACGAGATTTTACTACGAACGTCGTAGCACAGATTTGATTGCATCGTTGGAATCGTCTCGTCGCACTGATCACCGTGGTATATTTATTTTCGTATTTTGGCCTCCGTGACAAAATGCTGCATGGTTGAGATATTGGTCCATAACCGTGCACGGGTCATCATTTCACATTATTATCAAACAGAGATTATATTTCCTTTCAGCTTATATTCCTTGCGTGTGTTGTCAACTAAAAATTAATGCCGCATTTAATGCTCTATGCCTTTTTCTTATATTTATATATACACGCGTATGCTTGCCTTCACTATTCCTTTACTCCTCTCTTCTTCTCTGAGCATTTTTTCTAAGTAAAAAAATGAAACGTGTTTGAGTTATACTGCATCTCCCCTCTCCTTGCTTTTTCTCCCCCTTTATATATTCTTTCCTTCGGCCAACTGTTCCTCCGCCACCACCTTCCTGTGCATGTACGACCGCACCCAGACCTCACTACCACTTGCAGCTCCCACTTCGTCCTTCACTCCAACTCCACCGTTCCCACCACAACATCACCACCCGAGCTCCTCACCAACACCACCACACGACCCTCCACCGGCCTAGAACCCAAACGACCGGCCACCCTAACCACCGAGCACACCTCCTAACTCCACCGTCCCCTACTACCTCACCCTCCGCCTTCCTCCTCGCGTGCCAGCACTCCTTAGTGCAATTTCCATCCTCAACCCACCACACGGCCCACTAACTCCAGCCCACACCCTACAAAAGCCGAGCACCGCACCCACTACCCGAACCCGCCATCGGCCTTCCACACCACCAGCCCTCCTCACAATCGAACTGCCATCTTGAATGCCACCACGACCAAACAACTCCATCAGCCTCCCCCTCCACCTTCACCACATCGGCAACCGTGAGAAGAGTGTGAGCGTGCCCGTGTTCCCTGTGTGCGTTGCGTGTGTTTATATATATATATATATATATAAAGAATAAAAGAAAGTAAGGATTAACAGCAGTGTTGTTGTCTTTTGGTTGAGAGAAGGCGACTTGCATTCATAGAAAAGAAGGGAAAGCAGGTTGCAGTGAAAAGAAGGCAGGCGCGTAAAAAAAAAGCGAGAAGCAGCCGTTCCCTTCCCGCTTTAGTGTGTGAGCTCGTGTCTGTACCCGGATCGCGGTACCCATTCTTAGTGTCGAAAGCCGCGAAGGTGAGCGATTCTAAGCTCACGAATAGAATTTCGTATTGCAAGTTTCCTGTTATGTTATATATATAATTGATGGTCGATTATGATTTATATTTGGATTGGAAATCGTTGATGGCTAATATTACGATATATGATTTGGTTAAAATTGTTGAAATTACGGATCGAAACCCAAATTGCATGAAAACCCGTTAACTATGTAGAAGTTGAATATTGGACAATGATTGATTTATTAATATCTGTCACTGTTGTATGATTGTTGTACGCATTGATTTGAACATTGAAATTTGAACCAGAATCCGAGTTGAAATGATAAATACCCAAATTAAATCACCTAGCCTAGGATAGAGAATTAAATGTTATATACCGATTTATCGATTGAAATATATTTGGGTATTTAATATTTAAATTTGGAGGTAAGAAATGATTTGGAAATTTAATGTGAATTTATAATTTAAATTTTACATTGAAGTTAATGTTTAATTTTAAAATCTGTTAAGCTAATTTAGATTTTGAAATAAATGATTTATTGAACTATCTTAAATTAGGAAATTAATTTATAATGGTTACGATAAGTGTTAACAATTTTAAAACTCGTTAAGTTGATTTTTGAAATTTAATGAAATGTTAATATTACATATGTAATTAAGTTCTAAATGAAATTTAATTTAATTTTAATTCGATTTGATTACATTAAAATATAATAATGGGATTTTAAAAAAAAGAAAAAAAGAATCTTTAATTGATTTAATTAAATTAAAAATAGAATGATTAAATTGTTTGACTTTAAATTTGATTAGCAGTGTTTAAGTAAGTTAATTTCCGAAGTTTAATTAAATTAACCACTTGATAATTTAATTTCTATACTTAAGACTAAATTAACTGGGTTAATTTGACAAGTTAATAAAGTTGAATAATTTAGTAAAAACGAAACATTTGTTTAAAAAATTGAACCTTTTGATTTTAAAGCCAAATATTCGAAGTCAAATGATGAGATGTTATTTGAAAATAAAGATATTTTGATCTAATAAAATATCCAATCGGTGTGAAAATGACGTTGGTTATTAAAGAGACCGGAGCCGGATATGGACATACTCTTTGTCGATGCCAGAACCACTTTAATAACTGTGTACGTGGAGGGATGATCCATAATGAAGTGGTTGGTTTTGGTGATGATTGTTGGATTTGAAGAAAGAGAACGATGATGGATAGACCCTCGGCGCTTGTGCCAATTTGAAATGACTAAAACATGACGGCTTGATAGGGTCAAGTAGGCTAGCTACCCCGAGCGGACACACTTCTTCGTTTAAACATACTATCTTGATTGTTATTGGTGATCACCCTCCAAATATGGGAGTGTTGGACGCGGTGGGCGGTCATAGCTATGACGCATCACCACCATCCTTGCGACCCGAACTGGTAGTATCCTACCTTGGGCATTGCCTCACGTGCCTTGTCATACTTTTAACCCTAACTGAGACCCATACGATTTTGGTTTAATATTGTCGTATCACGGCGCATCCCTATCCACCGACCATTTACTGGTGTTTTATATGAAACTGTACGACAACGCTTAAAAACGTGTTAAGAGGGATCAATGTAAAGCCTTAATGCTATTTTGATACTTTTATATTACTGATAGACACTACATATATAGCGTATTCTATTGTATATATAAATAGTTTAATGGATCCTTAAGAGATGGAAAATCCTGTAACAACTCTTGAGTTACTTGTACAACTTCACTTGAGTAGAAATATTTACACGAGAACTTCTAGTCCTGACTCGAGTGTTTTGTTTACCTTATGCTCGAGTCAGCCCGAGTATTGCAGTTGTGAGCAGTTCTTATTTTGGGAGCCGAAGACTTGGTCGAAGACTACACTCTATCCAGTATTAGTTATCTATTTCATTTTGGGCATGTATCAGTATACTTCTATGTATCTCAGTATTGTATAATTAAAGTCTGTAACTCTGATGTATTTGGTGCAGTAGCTTCATGAACTACTATGTATATTATTTATTTCCGCTGCGAGATTCTGTACTTTTCTGTGAGTGATTCTGTATATGATTCTATATTTAAACCCCAAATTGATAATCTGTCTAAGTTGAATGGTTTAAGTTGGACAAGGATGGTTTATTGTCCGCTTAAGTTGTTCGAAAGGACGGGTCGTCACAGTTGGTATCAGAGCTTTGGTTTAGTGAATACCTTGGCTTGAGGGGTAAAACTCATTAGGAATAGGGTTAGTAATGCCCTATAATGAGTGGATGCATTATTGAGAGAGAGTATTTTGAAACTATAGAATATTTTAAAATCCAATCTATTTTCAAATTTCTATCAATACAAGTTAATCTTCCTTGATAAAATTTGCTTTGACTAGGATTTCTTTTAGTTCATGCTTTTCCTTGTTCTAATCTACCCTTGACTTGCAGGATGAGCAACAGAAGGAATCCTCGAGGTCGAGGTAGAGGAAATGGCCCCGTACCAGATCCAGTCGCACCAGTGGGACCAGCTGCACCCGTTGCACCAGTTCCTCTAGTTAATTTCGCTACAGTTAGCAAAGAGTACACACAGCATGGTGGTACTAAATTCTCAGGGTCCGAAGGAATTATTGAAGCTCAACAGTGGCTTAGGAGCTTGGAGAGAATCTTTACAGGGCTTGAGATTACTGATGCCCAGAAGCGCCAGTTAGCCTCATGGCAGTTGCAGGATGCTGCCCAAGATTGGTGGGAATCTGTTACCTCCTACACTGAGGAAACCAACATCACTTGGGCGTAGTTCAAGGACGTATTCATGACCCAGTGATGCCTGAAGCTGGAAAATCTCAGTTATATCGAAGCTTTATGGATCTTAAGCAGGGAAGCATGTCATTTTCGGAGCATGAGAGGAAATTTAACGAGCTATCCAAGTTTGGACCAGGTCTGATTGATACTCCACTTAAGAAGAACGAGAAGTTCATAGCCAGCGCTCATCCTGAATACTATGACCGTCTAACTGCCCGTGTTCACGGCACTTTCACTAGTTTTATGGATATGGCTCTAAGATATGAAAACTCAAGTTCGAAGGGAGCATTGGTTGTTCACTCAACAACTCCTTCTGCAGCTACCAACAATTCCAGAAAGTAGCTTTGAGCAACAAAAGAAGAATTGGCAGAACAAGAGTGGAATTGGACATTCTCAGAGGAAGCCCATTGATATCTCTTCTATCACTTGCTTCAAATGCGATCAGAAAGATCACTACGCCAATAGTTGCCCAGTTTCAACAGGTGCATCTGTCCCACCAGTTCAGATGACAAGGCTAGACCTCTACCACGTCTGCTTGCAACAAGGCCATATCAAGAAAGATTGTCCGTACTAGAGGAAAGGAACCCCATCCGGAGTTTTTGCATTGATGGCTTCTACTTCTAAGGTAGAAGACGACAAAGGTACACTTCAGAGTACATTTTCATTGCATAATTTTTCTATTCATGTTTTGTTCGACACCGGAGCGTCCCATAGTTTTATATCTGCCGACTTATGTGACAAACTCAACCATATTTTGAAACCTGAACTTGCATCTCAACTTTTAAGTGTGTCAAATCCTATTGGGGGTCCTGCAAACCTTGGTATGATCTGTAAAAGGGTCAAACTCTTCAAAAGCAGTAGACATCATTTCACTTGGGACTTTTATGTTCTTGGGTTTTTAGGATTCGATATTTTGTTAGGCATAGATTGGATGACCGCATTTGATGCTCATATTGCCTGCAAATATCGAACGATTTCTTTGGTGGATGATGGTGGAAATCCCTTGGTAGTAGAGTGTGGAACGCCTCAAGATTTTGCCGGAAGTTTTATCTTTTCTCTTGATTCCCATTCTAATGATCTTAGCACTACTCCTATCGTCCAACACTTTCCTGATGTTTTCGGTGAAGTGAATTCTTTGCCAGCTCAGCGCAAAATCAAATTTCGCATTGATCTCATCCCTGGAGCTAGGCCTGTCATACTTTCTCCAAGAAGAATGTCACCCAAGGAGAAAGCTGAATTAAGGATCCAAATCGAAGATTTATTCTCCAAAGGTTTGATTCGTCGTAGTCATTCAGAATGGGGCGCAGCTGTGGTATTTGCTACTAAATCTGACGTTTCTCTAAGGATGTGTGTAGATTATAGAGAGCTTAATAAGCTTACCCATAAGAACATATACCCGATTCCTCGAATCAATGACAAGTTTGATCAGCTGTATAGAGCAAAAGTATTTTCTCAGCTTGATCTACCTTCTGGTTTCCATCAACTCAGGATTGCGGAAGATAGCATTCCCAAAACCGCTTTCCGGATAGAAGATGGTTTCTATGAATGGTTAGTTATGCCTTTTGGCTTAACTAATGCACCGGCTTACTTTGTTGACCACATGAACAGAGCATTCCGGGAAGTTCTAAACAAATTCATTCTTGTTTTTGTTGACGATATATTCTTGTATTTTCTAAGACCGAGAAGGAACATGAGGGACACCTTAAATTTTTCCTTGAAACTCTAAGAGGTCATCAGTTGAAAGAGAAATTCTCTAAATGCCACTTCTGGAGAGAAGAAGTTAGATTTCTGGGGTATGTGGTTTCGAATAATGGAATTTCGGTTGATCTAGAAAAGATCGCCGTAATCAATGATTGGGAAACTCCTAAAACCCCTACAGATGTCCGCAGCTTCCTAGGCTTAGCTGGTTATTACAGGAGATTTATTGAGAACTTCGCTCGAATTTCTTCACCACTCACAGCTTTGACTAGGAAAATTGTTAAGTTTGTTTGGAGTGAGAAGTGTAAGGAAGCATTCAAGGAATTGAAGCACATGCTAACCTCTACCCCTATTCTCACTGTCCCGGATGGTAGTGAGGGGTTCACTATTTATACAGATGCTTGTAATGAACAAATGGGTGCTGTTCAGATGCAGCACGAGAAAGTTATTGCCTATGCTGGTCGTTAGTTGAAGACTCATGAGGTTAATTATGCAGCTCATGACCTGGAATTGCTCGCCGTCGTCTTTGCTTTGAAGTTATGGAGACATCACCTTCTTGGAACAAAATTTGAACTCTTTACGGACCATAAATCGCTAAAGTATATCTTTGCTCAAAAGGATCTGAACCAGAGACAAGTTAGATGGCTCGACTTCTTATCATCATTTGACCTCGACGCCAACTATACTCCCGGAAAGGCTAATGTTGTGGCCGATGCTCTTAGTAGGAACAAAGCCATGTTATATCAGCTTGTTGCTTCTCCGGCCCTTATGGATCGCATAGCCGCCAAACAAGATGAGGACTCGATGCTTAGGCAAATAAAAGAAAAAGTTCGTGGCAGGAAGGATAATACTCAAGGCGAATGGGGCACACAAATCGATAGAAATGGTATTCTAAGAATTAATAATTGGATTTGTGTTCCTAATGTGGATGGTTTGAGACAAGAAGTTCTTAAGGAAAATCATCAATCCCGACTCTCTATTCACCCGAGAACCACGAAGATGTTTTAGAATATGAAGAAGTTATATTGGTAGAGAGGGATGAAGAGAGATATCTCTATTCACGTTAGCAGATGTCCCACTTGCCAGCAAGTTAAAGCCGACCACCAGAAGACAGCAGGATTATTGCAGCCTCTTGAGATTCCAAATTGGAAGTGGGATCAGATTTCAATGGATTTTATTGATGGACTACCGAGGAACAGGAGAGGTAATGAGAGTATCTGGGTTATTGTTGATAGGTTGACAAAGTCTGCTCACTTTATTCCGGTGAAGACTACTCGAACTGCCTCGAGTTTAACCGAGCTTTATATGAGAGAAATTATTCGCTTCCATGGCATTCCGTCGAGCATTGTATGTGATCGGGACCCTACCTTCACTAGCAATTTCTGGAAAGCTTTTTAAGAGACTCTTGGTACTCAATTGAATCTGAGCACAGTTTATCATCCTCAAACGGATGGTCAAACCGAAAGAGTAAATCATATTTTGAAAGATCTTCTCCGAGCTTGTGTTTTGGACATTGGAGGATCGTGGGAAGAGCATCTCCGTCTAGTTGAATTCACCTACAACAATTGCTATAAAGCGAGTATTGAAATGGCACCGTTCGAAGCTCTTTACGGACGACCATGTAAATCTCCATCTTGTTGGGTTGAATCAGGAAATCAACTTGTTCTTGGCCCCAAAATGATTTTGGAAGCTTCCGAGAAAGTCGAAGAAATTAGGAGAAAAATGAGAATTGCCCAGGATCGACAAAAGAAATATGTAGACAGAAGGAGAAGAGACTTGGAATTTGCCATTGGGGATCAAGTATTTCTCAAGATTTCGCCTTTGAAGAATGTAATTCGATTTGGAAGGAAATGAAAGCTCGCTCCTAGAATTGTTGGTCCTTTACGCATCTCAGGGAGAATTGGTACTTTGGCATATAGGATTGACTTACCAGAGAAACTGTCGGGGGGTACATAATGTGTTTTACGTCTCACATCTCTGCAAATATGTACACGACCCATCCACAATTGTCCAACCTGCTTTGTTCGAAGAAATGGATGTTGAACCAAATCTAACTATTGAGAGAAAACACTGCTCCGTATAGTAGGAAGAAGCACGAAGCAACTCAGGAGGAAGGTTGTAAATCTCGTCAAGATTCAGTGGAGTGAAGATGATCGAGTTTTTACTTGGGAAATGGAAGAGAGTATCCAGGCTTCAAATCCTGAATTGCTTATATCAGGTATGTAATCCATGCCCAAATCTATTTCTATCTTTCTGTTTATCTTTCGTTCTCTTATTCCGTTCTTTTCAAGGACTAAAAGTTTTAAGTGGGGGAGATTGTAACGAACTGGGTTATTCGACGGTTTAAGTATGAAGTTAACGAAGATTTTAAAATAAAGTTATTTTTTATATATAATAATTTGACAACAAAAACTGGATATTTGAGATGCGTCCAATTAAATAAGACCAACAAAATTTGTTTTGTGTCAAAATTCGTCCAATACCTGGTCGGCACAAACTTTTTCAGGCGAATTATCAAATTTTGAAGTATGAATATTTTTACATAGGAATGTTCTAAAAAAAATTCTGATTAAAATGCCAAAATTCGTTCCGTCAAATTCCGGCCTTTGTAGCTCCGTTTACCTAGAATTGCAGCTGTTGTTCAATTTCGTAGCGGTAACAGCAGTAACAGACGAGATTTTGCTACGAACGTCATTGCACGGATTTGATTGCATCGTTGGAATCGTCTTGTCGCGCTGATCACCGTGGTATATTTATTTTCGTGTTTTGGCCTCCGTGGCAAAATGCTGCATGGTTGAGATATTGGTCCGTAACCATGCACGGGTCATCATTTCACAATCTTATCAAACAGAGATTATATTTCCTTTCAGCTTACATTCCTTGCGTGTGCTGTCAACTAAAAATTAATGCCGCATTTAATGCTCTGTGCCTTTTTCTTGTATTTATATATACACGCGTATGCTTGCCTTCACCATTCCTTTGCTCCTCTCTTCTTCTCTGAGCGTTTTTTCTAAGTAAAAAATAATATGAAACGTGTTTAAGTTATACTGCATCTCCCCTCTCCTTGCTTCTTCTCCCCCTTTATATATTTTTTCCTTCGGCCAACTGTTCCTTTGTCACCACCTTCCTGTGCACGTACGACCGCACCCAGAACTCACTACCACTTGCAGCTCCCAATTCGGCCTTCACTCCAACTCCACCATTCCCTCCACAACATCACCACCCGAGCGCCTCACCAACACCACCACACGACCTTACACCAGCCTAGAACCCAAACGACCGACCACCCTAACCACCGAGCACACCTCCTAACTCCACCGTCCCCTGCTACCTCACCCTCCGCCTTCCTCCTCGCGTGCCAGCACTCCTCGGTGCAATTGCCATCCTCAACCCGCCACACGGCCCACTAACTCCAGCCCACACCCTACCAAAGCCGAGCACCGCACCCACTACCCGAACCCGCCATCGGCCTTCCACACCACCAGCCCTCCTCACAACCGAACTGCCATCTTGAATGCCACCACTACCAAACAACTCCATCAGCCTCCCCCTCCACCTTCACCACATCGGCAACCGTGAGGAGAGTGTGAGCGTGCCCGTGTTCTCTGTGTGCGTTGCATGTGTTTATATATATATATATATAAAGAATAAAAGAAAGTAAGGATTAACAGCAGTGTTGTTGTCTTTTGGTTGAGAGAAGGCGACTTGCATTCATAGAAAAGAAGGGCAAGCAGGTTGCAGTGAAAAGACGGCAGGCGCGTAAAATAAAAGCGAGAAGCAGCCGTTCCCTTCCCGCTTTAGTGTGTGAGCTCGTGTCTGTACCCGGATCGCGGTACCCATTCTTAGTGTCGAAAGCCGCGAAGGTGAGCGATTCTAAGCTCACGAATAGAATTTCGTATTGCAAGTTTCCTGTTATGTTATATATATAATTGATGGTCGATTATGATTTATATTTGGGGTGAAAATCGTTGATGGCTAATATTACGATATATGATTTGGTTAAAATAGTTGAAATTACGGATCGAAACCCAAATTGCATGAAAACCCGTTAACTATGTAGAAGTTGAATATTGGACAATGATTGATTTATTAATATCTGTCACTGTTGTATGGTTGTTGTACGCATTGATTTGGACATTGAAATTTGAACCAGAATCCGAGTTGAAATGATAAATACCCAAATTAAATCACCTAGCCTAGGATAGAGAATTAAATGTTATATACCGATTTATCGATTGAAATTTATTTGGGTATTTAATATTTAAATTTGGAGGTAAGAACTGATTTGGAAATTTAATGTGAATTTATAATTTAAATTTTACATTGAAGTTAATGTTTAATTTTAAAATCTGTTAAGCTAATTTAGATTTTGAAATAAAAGATTTATTGAACTATCTTAAATTAGGAAATTAATTTATAATGGTTACGATAAGTGTTAAAGATTTTAAAACTCGTTAAGTTGATTTTTGAAATTTAATGAAATGTTAATATTACATATGCAATTAGGTTCTAAATGAAATTTAATTTAATTTCAATTCGATTTGATTACATTAAAATATAATAATGGATTTTTAAAAAAAGAAAAAAAAGAATCTTTAATTGATTTAATTAAATTAAAAATAGAATGATTAAATTGTTTGACTTTAAATTTGATTAGCAGTTTTAAGTAAGTTAATTTCCGATGTTTAATTAAATTAAACACCTGATAATTTAATTTCTTTACTTAAGACTAAATTAACTGGGTTAATTTGAAAAGTTAATAAAGTTGAATAATTTAGTAAAAATAAAACATTTGTTTAAAAAATTGAATCTTTTGATTTTAAAGCCAAATTGTCGAAGTCAAATGATGAGTCGTTGTTTGAAAACAAAGATATTTTGATCTAATAAAATATCCAATCGGTGTGAAAATGACGTTGGTTATTAAAGAGACCAGAGTCGGATATGGACATACTCTCTGTCGATGCCGGAACCACTTTAATAACTATGTACGTGGAGGGATGATCCAGAATGAAGTGGTTGGTTTTGGTGATGATTGCTGGATTTGAAGAAAGAGAACGATGATGGATAGACCCCCGACGCTTGTGCCAATTTGAAATGACTAAAACATGACGACTTGACAGGGCCAAGTGGGCTAACTACCCCGAGCGGACACACTTCTTCGTTTTAAACATACTATATTGATTGTTATTGGTGATCACCCTCCGATTATGGGAGTGTTGGACGCGGTGGGCGGTCATAGCTATGATGCGTCACCATCAGCCCTGTGACCCGAACCAGTAGTATCCTACCTTGGGCATTGCCTCACGTGCCTTTTCATACTTTTAACCCTAAACGAGACCCATACGATTTTGGTTTAGTATTGTCGTATCACGGCGCATCCCTATCCACCGACCGTTTACTGGTGTTTTATATGCAAACTATATGACAACGCTTAAAAACGTGTTAAGGGGGATCAATGTAAAGCCTTAACGCTATTTTGATATTTTTATATTACTGATAGACACTACGTATATAGTGTATTCTATTGTATATATAAATAGTTTAACGGATAAGAGATGGAAATTCCCGTAACATCTCTTGAGTCACTTGTACAACTTCACTTGAGTAGAAATATTTACATGAGAACTTCTAGTCCTGACTCGAGTGTATTGTTTACTTTATGCTCGGGTCAGCCCGAGTATTGCAGTTGCGAGCAGTGCTTATTTTGGGAGCAGAAGACTTGGTCGAAGACTACACTCTATCCAGTATTAGTTATCTATTTAATTTTGGGCATGTATCAGTAAACTTCTATGTATCTCTAGTATTGTATAATTAAAGTCTGTAACTCTGATGTATTTGGTGTAGTAGCTTCATGAACTACTATGTATATTATTTATTTCCACAGCGAGATCTGTACATTTCTTTGAGTGACTCTGTATCTTATTCTATATTAAAACCCCAAATTGATAATCTGTCTAAGTTGAATGGTTTAAGTTGGACAAGGATGGTTTATTGACCGCTTAAGTTGTTCGAAAGGACGGGTCGTCACAATAAATTTAAGCTACTCCAAATTCAATAGATTTCAAAGTTAAATATTCAAATGTTTACAATAACTCAATTTTGGTAAATTTCATTTATACTTCAAATTCAACTTTAAAAGTTTAAATTCTTTAAACAATTCACTTAAACTGTAACATCCCAGATTTTATTAATTTAAATTTAGTGATTTATTTGAATTTTTGGTAATTTAAAAAAAAATTGAAAAGTTAAAAATAAATAAATAAATAAAATAATGTTGGTTTAAAATGAATAAAACTCCATTTTCTTTTGAAATTTAAATCACTTGGATTTAACATCTTTTATATATATATATATTGAATTTGAATTTTAAGTTAAGAAATATATATATAAATAAATATATACAAAGAAAAAAATATTACAAACAAAATGTATATACATCGCTCAACTCTAAAATAAATTATATGTGATAAATTAAATGTTGATAGTAAAACTTCAAATGAAAATAAGATAAACAAATTATGTTGTAATAAGATTACATTCAAGAATCAAATAAATATGTTTGCTGTGAGTTTTAAATCAAACAAGAAAAAAAAGATGCAAGAAAATATCTCTACAAGACAAAACAAAGATGTACTTGCATAAAAGAATAGGACTACATGTAAACAAAGGTGGGAACATAAGCATTTAATGCTTTCAAGCTCAGCACATAAAACCAGTCATTCGAAATGGAAAAAATATCATTTCAGCCTCTATATAAGAAAAATCTCTGAAATAATGTGTAAATAGTTTTAAAAGAGTACAACTGAAAATCTTTCTTTAGTATTTTATTCAAAATCTTGTACCAGTGGATGTAACAAAGCCTATATATTTTCTTTTATATACATCATTCCCATTCATTCACTTGAAACCTAAGCAAAGAAAAAAAAACATATAAACATCACTATATTTTCAAACTCAAGATCAATTAACAAAACAAACAAGAAGATCCAGGAAACATAAAAGGAAAAGGAAGAAAAACAACAACAGCTTTGTCATTTCTAAAATCAATGTGAGTAAACATCAACTTAAAAGCTTTAAGTTAACTGTAAAGATGATTCATTTATGTCATGGCATTGTATATATTTATCTTTGAACATGATTTGATATATGTATACCCAGGTTACTCTGTATATTGTTTTTCTCTGTATAAATTACCAGGGTTGATTTTTATTCAAACCTCAACTTATTTTCAACTGAATCTTAGTAAAAGATTTCTCTTTGAAATAGAATCAGATAATGAAACTCAAATTTAGATTTTTTTTTTAAAGTTGATTTGAACCAAGGATGTAAGGTATCATCACTGTAACTTTGGTTACAGGCAAATCAAGAAAAAAAAAAGTGATGAAGTCAAGTATTATAAAAAGCTAATCCAAGTTAATAGCTTAAATTCTTACTGCAAATCATGATTTTTAAAACCAAAATGAAGATTTTTGGTTGGGTATATACAGAACAGTTTGAGTTTGAACACAAATCATTTTTTCTTGAATTTCTTGCGATCAACCTAATTATAAATGTTGAAATTTGGATTGAAGCAAGTATTAACATCATTGATTTTGAGAAAATTATCAAATAATTTTTCCATTGCATAAAGTTTGAATACGAGATCAAACTAGGGTTTAAAACCTTTTTCTATTCACGTTAGAAACAACGATGCTGCATCCCCTATGGTTGATCGGACTGCGTGTCAGTGGGGCAAATCGATGCATCGCACGATGTTGAAGCTTGAGTCAAGGTTTGGTGGTCGCTAATGTTCAGGGGAGGCGGCGCGAGGCAAATTTCCCGATGGTGTTCCTGATGGGTTTTTGGGGTCGAAGGGTCTCGATTCACGTTTTCAAACTTTTTTCAAATTCTGGGTGTTCGTATCATTTTGGGGGACGGTAGGCGACTCGTTGGTGGCCGCAGCACCAACCAACGGCGGCGAGTTTGACATTGCACGTGCACGTGGAGGAGTGGAGTGTCAGTTGTGATGAGTTGGGAAAGAAAGGGAAGTAGCTCGAAGCACAGCGCGAGGGATTGAGAGGAAAACTCGAAGTCGAACTCGGGTTGTTTAACCTGATGTCGTGTTAGTTTTGAGACTTAAACAAATTTTTGAAAAAAAATTCCTCACACGGGTCGAATTGGCTAGAAACTCGAAGCAGGGAAGTGTTTTTCTCGGGGGTAACTCGAGGAAGGTCTCAGGTCAGGCCTAAAAACAGTAAATATTTAAGTTTTGAAAATTTTGAAACATGAGTTTAAAATTTGTTTTTGAAATGATTATCTGAAATAAATGAAGTATTTTAAAAACTTAGATTTTAAGAGTAAAATTGTTTAAGAAATTAACTTGATAAAATATTTGAAGAGTAAATCAAATATTTGGAATTTTTAACTTAAAACAAAAATTCTTTATAATGATTAAATGATTATTTGAACAATTAAAATTGTAATTATTTTATAATTAAAAGTTGATAAATTAAAGAATGATTAATTAATGAAAGTAATTAAGATTTAATTAATTCATAGTTAAGAATAATTAATCATTGATTTGCAATTAATAAAATAATTGTGTGGTTAATACACTTAATCATATTCACCCAAAATTGGAGATGACTGACTATCATCAAATATTGTGTACTAGATTGATATTTCTGTTTGTGATTATAATACTGTGTGATGTGACTTGCCTTATGCTGAACTGTGATTTGTGATTTGTTCTATATATATGTGAAAACCCTTGGCCCGTAAATCGACATTTAAACTTCGATGCGACAGGGAGTCGGATTCCAGTTGGTTATCCGAAACCCACATCGAATTGTAATGGTGAATCTTTGTGACTGATAAATTTACTTTATCTGTGAATCTATGAATGAGGATAAGCATTATAGTTTATATCGCTTATCAAATATATTGCTATATTTGAATCTGTGATGATTTGTAATGTTGCACTATTATGTGTAAAACCCCTGGACCACACTTTTACACACACCAATATGGATTTCACGTGGAAATCGGTTAAGTCACAGATGATTTAAATTTAATATTTTTGAAATTGAAATTTTAATTTCAGTTGATTTTGGAAATGGATCTGGGTTAAATGTTAACGCTTTTGTAAATGAGTTTCAAAGATAAAAGTTATTTTGAATAACTTAATCGAGCTTTGAAAATTTAAATAATTTGATTTAAATTTGAATTCAAGTTTGAAATGGAATTGAAGTATTTTGAAAGTTATAAAATGAGTCTTTGATTCAAAGACCGGACGAGTTAATCCAACTTGAAATGGAATTGTTTTGAAAGACTATGAATGAATCTTTGGAAACGAGTTTTGAAAGCTATAAGTTAAATCTTGATTTAATGATTTAACAAGTAAACCTATTCAATTAAAATGGAAATTGTTTTGAAATCCATGAATGGATCTTTGTGAATGGGGTGAACTTTGTGAATTGAATCTTTTTGTTTAAAAGATTGGAAATGGTAATTTGTTTTAACCATTCGAATGAAAAGTTTTGGGCTTTAAGCTGTGATTTAACTGAGACCCCAGTATCCATATGATTTTTAATTGCGCTCGTTATTCGGTTTAGCTGGGAGAGGACCTTTGTGTCATATAACCCATTCCGAATAGTGATACGATGATATGGATAGTATTTGAAGACCGGTGGTGAAGACCGCGTATTTGTGAAAATGATAGGATAACCTATCGATTGTCTCTGCACTGAGTAGCTACGGTATAGAGATTCCCTAAGTGATGGGAAGTCCGATCGGGATTGTGAATACCCGGATTGCAAGCGCTTCTTCGGAAGTGCCTTCGGTTCTGTTCGAATCCGGAACAAACTTGTATGGCTGTATGTCTGACATTACACTTTGAGATATAAAGCTGATTTCTTTCAAATACATTTATGTTGGTGGCGGAGAATTTATTCTCTAAGCTTAACACCCTTCTCTGAGACGTACGAGCTCAGAGGTTATGTAGTTGAAGGTTATCAATGATATACTCCCAATTTGGTAGTGTGGCATGCTAAGTGTTGCTGTGTGTTGCTGATCAGTTGTTGATCATTCGTGATCAAAGCATGGCTTTGTGAAAAAGCGTAGCTTTGTGGACGAGACTTCGTCGAGCCTCACAACCCGGTAATGGTCGAAACAGGAATGTTGCGGTAAGGTTTTTAGGGGTCGCGCCCCTAGGGTATGTCCATTTTCTTCTGGATAAAGGGTGGTATCATGGTATGGAGCCCAGATACTTAACTCGTGTGGACACTGTAAATTTATTACTGTGTGATGTTGCTTTGTTGGTTGAGGGGCCCCTCGGATAAAGGTCGGTAACGACCGGGAATGGCATACTCGTGTGGTAGTTACCTAGTTACAGCTTGGTTAAAGCGTGAGGTAGCGTCGGCCTTGTGTTTGCAGAGATTCGGTTAGGTTCTCGGGGCGTCTTTCCAGAGGCGTTTCCATTTCGGTGTCAGGATGTTCCTTTGCCTGACCATTTGTTGGAAATCCAATTTCCAATATGAACCCAGTACGGTTTTAGTTGTAGAACCTGCCATTTACTTATGGTGGTCACCACTGTTTAGATGGTAGCTATAGTAGGCATACAATAATGGTTGTATGCTGGCTAAGATTTATATTATATTTTCGAAATGGCTTTCTACACTATGCACTAATAATAATAATCCAATGATTTTGCGTAGTAAGCATGTTTGACTATCATAAGAAGAAATCTCCTCTAATTCTGCATTTGCATTGTGTGTGTGGCGGGAGGTCTTATGGTAGTTTCATTTTTCAAAAGCATTGCGGATTTCAATGTTTAAAATTCTTTTGTTGTTTGTTTTAAAGCAACTGTTTTTGTTTACTCATACCAGTCCCATGACTGACCTGGAGTTTATTGTTCCCTTCCTAAACTCTGGGTGCCCATAATTTTCCACACGGGCAGCCTAGAAGCAGGTTATCCGTATTTTGGAAGCTATCGGATTTTGGAAAGCTTTTGTCTTGGATACCTTTTGAAGTGCTTTGAGTTCTGAAGACCTTATCCAAGTAGACATATGTTGGAACTTTATGGAAGACTCTGTCGTTGTTATGTTGTGGAGTTATTATCTTTCTATTATTGTATCTATATGTAGTGCTCTAGTATGGATGACATATGTATTATCATACTCTGATGTAGTAATGGATATTATGATGATGTTGTACCTATGATGTATGATATTCAGTTTATTTCCGCTGTTTATTTTCATCTGATGTTGTTATAAGCTCAGGCGATACGAATTTGATGTTGTTTGTCGGACATCGAGTTTGGGTTGTTACATAAACCAGTTCCAATTTCAACATTTAAAGCTTGGATTTTCGAAAATAATTCAGTTTATAAATAACAAATTTTATTTTAAACTATCATTTAACTAGAATAAAAAATTAAGGATTTAAAAATCATTTAATTTAACCAATCCGGTGTCCATATATAATTTTCTACCCTACGGTCAAGTGATATGGATATCTATCATTTCAACCCGTAATAATTTAAATTTACGGGTATATATCTCAACCCGTAATCTCGAGTAAAATTCAAAATCCATAAAATCGCTCGAGTTTATCACTTCAACCCATAACGATTTTTCCCTAATCTATAGATCGTTCGGGTATGTATCATTTCAACCCATAGTGATTTATTAACAATAAACTAAGGGAACTTGCAATATGATAAAAACGTATGAAATAAATATAATATCCAGTCATCCAAATATCAACAATTAAATAACCATCACACTCATCATTCAAATCAACCAATAAATAATATCAATTAACTAGTTGTCATTAACAAATATTTAATTGACAATTTAAAATTCAATCTATAAATTAAATAGCGGTTGAATTCAATAAAAGTCGAATTTAACTGGAATGACAATTTAAATAGACTAAACAATAATCGATTAATTTCTAATCACATCTTAAATTTAATTTAACTAACATAAGATTGTTTAGTAGTCGTGAGTGGGTTAAAACCCTCACCTTTGATTTGTCGATTTAAAATCCAAATAGAGGCCCAAATTCGAATAGTCTCAGAATTTGACCAAATTAGTTTCATAATGTCCGAAATTCCGATACGATCGCAATGGAGAAAACCACGCATGAATCCAAGCTCGTATGCAAAAGTTATAAAAGTTAGAACGTTTAAAATAAAATAAATTTAAACTAAAACAAATAATAATAAAATAATACCTCAAAAACTCTACCATGCAACTTACGAGCACGATAATGTCTCCGACCGCCATGTTCAAGCTGCTGCCACGCCGCCTACGACCCCTACCACCTCGATCCAATGTCGCCGCCATCTACCCCACGACCAGCCGTGCCTCTAGGCTGAGAGCGACCACCTCTGGTCGCCTGAAACTTGCCGCCGCCGCCACAGCTTCTTCGGCCAATCATAGCGATTCTGGCGATCTACAGTGAGAACAAGACCCAGATCCGATACCTGCACGACCTCCTCTTCCTAATGCAACTCCCCGATCGTCCTATCGACGAAGATCCACCATTGGATCGGAAACCCTAGAAATGAATGGCCGAGGTTCATTATCAATTTCTGGTCAAGTAATGCACCAAATCGAAAAACAAATTGCTGTAGTAGATTGTGCTCGTCGAGAGCTTTGAAACGGTATATAATATGATAGGCTTTGGAGAGTTTGAAATTTGAAATTGGTTTTTGGAATTGAATTTAGGGTTTTTAATTGAAAATAGGTTTCTGCCATTGGAGAGAGGAGAAAGGAACAGACAGACATAATTGCACCTACAGGAATAAGAAATAAAAGGCTCCTAGTGTTAGAAAAACTATTTATATAGACAAGGCCCGATAAGAATAAATGAACATATAGAATTAGTTCGAAACGACAATAACGACCCAGAAAAGCCCGTTCCATTTCCAAAATGAAAGTAGGTCATCCCATATATCAAAATAGATGTTTTTGATATTTTTAAACTCAATGGAACAAGTTTCAAATCCAAATTCCATTGTATACAGAAGTTAGCTTTTAAAATCAATTTATTTAAATTTAATTCATTAAATTGATTTCTATGCGTTCCGAGCTCGCACGATCGAACGATTAGTCCGATCGCTACGAAACTTGAAATCATATAATAATTCACCGTTATGGATCCGATGAAACTAGTTTCATCGAAATCCGAGACAGTGGCCAAAATGGCTATTTTCACGTTAATTAAATAAATTATTATTAAACTAATTAAACCACTTTTAAATTCAAATTTTATAACTAACAATTTTTATCATTTCTAATTACATAGAAATTAAATAATCTTTTAAAACAAATTTCCAATGTCAAATTCAATATTAAATATTGCACAAATTACAGCGTTTAATTTCAATTGCAATAAATTCATTAATTATCTCTACTAATAATACAAACACTTTGTTTTGGTGAAGCTTTTTTACAATTCCCAAATACTCCTTCCCCTACTACAGCCACACCTACGTGCAACTTAAGACAGCAGGGCAAGTGCGTCCTTTTACAGCCCCACGTTCTAATGCCACAACATCAACCGTTTTCACTCATTCCTCCGAATTTTCTCCTCTCCCCACTTTCTCCTCATTATGTATTCCGCATCATTTCAACCGCCTTTTCCCCAAATACTCCTCCCAAACATTTTTTAATCCACTCTTCTTCCTCCCCCGGCTCGGTATCTCCAGATCTGATGCTTGCCGAGGTAATCAGAAAATACAACCAATTCTGTCCAAGTTCCCACAGCCCTTCACCATCCTGAGGCATAGCATTCAGTTTCTCCGGATCGATTGCCTGGCGAAAAAATCAGAAAATACTACATATACTGTCCAACATCCCACAGCACTTCACCATCCTGAAGCAAAATTGAGCCCGATGTCGCCTCGCCACCTATATCAACCTACTTCTCCGCTTATACCAGCAACCTTCAATTTTGGGCGACATCGACCTATGCCGATCATGTTGCTGAAGGAGCGCTACCAGGTACACTACGCATCTCCACTTTCTTTGTCCATTTGCATGTACTCACCTCCAATGGCCAAATCAGTCTAGAGTTAGCCAAATATTCAATTTATGACTTTTGTATGTATAATTTATTAGACAAAACCCAAAATAGTTCACAGTTGTACTGATTTCAGTACAGTTAATTTTTTGAAAATGGACTGATCGTTGAGGAGGCAAACCATCACATTTGCTTCATATGTTGATACATATTTTATGACATAAACCATTGATAAGTTTGTACATAGAATTAAAAGAAAAATATACATCCAAAATATCTATCATCCATTGACCATATAAACTAAGTTGTAGTGAAGGTGAGCAGTCAGATTTAGAAAAATAAGAACAACAACGGTGGCACTTTTATTTTAGATTCATCCACCTGCATCCATGGTCACATGCATGTACAGTTTTCAAGTGTACAATCGGCCACAATCAAGTCGACAGAACTATTATTTTGACGTAAATAACATATATATACATATACATTTTTGATTTGTTTCTAAAAATTTATATGGGAAATCAAATCAATCAAATTCCTCATTTTTTGTTTCTTCACATTTTAATTCAGAATCAATTTCATCTATACCTTTATAGGTCACATCCACGTACAAACTTTGTTACTGTATTCTCAAATTTTGTCTCCCTATAAAATAGATATTTTGCTTCTAATTGTTGGATATCTATGCCATTGGTGATAACACCATCTTAATTAGAAAGTAAGATTTAATTATTTATGTAGTTGATAAATAATTATTTTTTGTTCTGATATTTTCTACATAGGATTTTATTCAGACTATGCTTCTTTGTATTAGTAGAGATGTTCCAACAACGATTCCTTATCGTTCCAACATTCAGATGTTCAACAGTTTCATTACGATACCCAGTAAGATGACCTGTGCTGTGAGGATGATAGCATACCAGATCGATCCTTCCTCTTACTGTCTAGAATGTTTCTGCAACTAGCACAATGGCTATAATGGCTCTACACATGGACCGGATGAATACTAGTCAATGCAGTGAGATAAAACCAAAAATAAGGTACTATTTTTTACAACCATTTTTTTACCTTCACTTCTTTTACATTCACAAAATCTTTTACATTTGATGCACCGAAATTAAGAAGAAACTGAACAAAATTAAGTCGAAGTTGTCAATACAGCAATGTCTACATCAAATTATTTGTTCCTTCTCCTTCCTAATTTGTTTTTTATTACAAATTTTTTCCCTATTTAACCGTAGTTGGAGATTTCTATTACCGCAACCCTGATACTGTTTTGATGCGCTGCTTATGCCTTTTTCTACTTTATCATTTGTCTGTACGTTTATTGCCACTATTTATGCATTGTTTTTGCCTATTTCTCATTCCTGCCTTCATTGCATAAAAAATGATTGGAAAAACACCAACTATTGCCTTCACATCTTTATTTCATTTCAAATAAATATTGTTTGTTTAAATGAATTTGTACATACAGGCATGGAACAGTGAGGATTGCAACTTCAATGCGTACTAAAATGACCAAATTCAAGCTTGGTGATAAGAATGGAGTTGAATGCATGGTGAACTCCTTCCTATTATGCAATAGCTGACCTTCTTCTACACTTTGGAATTGCATCCTTCCTCCCTCCATTTTTCTACCCACAAACTGTGCTACCTATCCAGCTTGAGCTTCTCCTTCAACGGCAGATCAGACCCTTCTCTACCACTCACTTCAATGCAAGGTGTCCAACGGCTTCGGAACTACTTCGGGTTGTTTCTAGAATAACTTACTAAAGTTGGGTAGTTTGCAATAAATACTTTTTATATGTGCATGTGGCACAAAAGGATGAAATGTACCTGCTCCTTGCTAATGTTTCATGAAAATTGCCAAAGTAATGATGCTAAACCTGTAATTCATATAACAGTCTCTCAGCAGAATCGAGCAAGCCTGAGGCTGCTTTGATGCTGCAAATCACCGTTGACTTAAAATGCAGTGATACAATGTTATTGTTGCATGCTTCAAAGGAAAGAGATGCTTCTAGGTAAATGCTGATGATTGTGACATAAAGGAAGGCATTGATGTTGCAATGTGCAGTTAAGGCTGAGCTCTGTGTTAAGGGAGTACGAAAGTTTATCATAGAAGCAAATTGAAAGTGAGCTAATACTGAAATGTTGAGTTGAGGGCAGTAATGAACTGATGAGATGGTGCAAGTGATCAGAGATGCATTGCTGGCGAACTATGGATCGTTTCTGGCAATCTGAAATGAGGTGGAGTACTATCGCAGTGTGCAGCTGAAGTGATGTCATAGGAAAACTGAGAAACTTTGCTACAAAGATAATTGCCACCGAGTACTGATCTATTGAAAGCCATCTGAAGTACAAGGTAACTGCTGCCACGATCTGATGTAGCGATGCCCCCAAAAATATGTATCCTTCTGGTCTTTTCATCCTTTCGCATATATTCTGATTCACGTCCATTCGATGTGTAGATCTAATTTGGCATAGCTGTAAACATAGATACAAGTACAGTCTAGAGTTACAGAAAAATTTAACTTCTGACAAATATTCAATTTAAGAATTTAGTACATACAATTTATTAGACAAAACCCAAAACTGTTCATCTGTACTTACAGTATGCGCATCAAAGTTGTAGTGTATTCAGTACCATTTATTTTTTACCATAGACTTATCCTTGAGGAGGCAAAGCATCACATTTCCTTCAGATGCTGATAGATATTTTACGAAATAAAAATATTGACTGTTACTTTGGACATAAAATTATATATATATATATATGTATGTATGTATTTTGGTTAAATTTTGTTTGTACTACAAAAATACATAACATTTCAGTGCAACATGATTTTATTTTCATGTTGAACCATTTGGGATCTAATTACAAAACTGCAATATTTATGACTGTCAATTTACTGATTTTCAGATGTACAGCAGCTACCAACTGACCTCTGATAGATATTTCAATATTTCAGTTACTACACTCTGACTTATTCCACTTTGACATTTTATCTATTTTACCGATTCAAAATCCAAAATATCTACTTTTTTCCCATTTTGCTGTTTACCGTCACATATACCCACCCTAATTAGCATCATGCATACATATTTCTGTTACATTTGCTAACTACTTCAACTGTCAATGCAAAAATCCTTGCTTTGTCCTGATAAGCATGACAAAATGCTTCGACCAAATATTTTTTTTATGGTTTAGCCATGCAAGTACAGATGACATGGTTGCATATTACATTTATAGATACAACATTTGTTTATTCCTTGGGCTTTAGTTTCTTTGTTATGTTTTCACTTTCATATTGTTACTGTATTCTCAAACTTTGTCTCCCTATAAAATAGGTATTCTGCTTCTAATTGTTGGATATCTATGCCATTGGTGATAAGGCCATCTTAATTAGAAAGTAATATTTAATTATTTATATAGTTAATAAATAATTATTTTTTGTTCTAATATTTTCTACATAGGATTTTATTCACACTATGATTCTTTCTATTAGTAGACATATGCATGTGTGCTTGACAAATGTGGTGATTAACGGGGACTAATAAAATGTTCACTGATTGGGATTCCTTCTTTAGCTGGATCAAATAATTATACTAAGGCTGCATACCAGAAGCAGTAACTCATTTCCTAAGTTAAATTCTGTTTCTCACCTTAGTAGTGTTTCATTTTTGTTTCTTTATTGATTTTATGTACCAATTTAATATATTTCCTGAAGCTACAAAGTGCCTTTTTACGATTGTCTAGCAATTTATTTTTAACACGTTCATATTTCTAAAGACAAAATGAATTTTAATGCATTTTAACATACACTGTGAATCAATAACTAGAGTTTTAGTCAAAATTTAATCAACATGGTTGGAAATTTCCATTTAAAAACGTATATCTTTACTAACATTTTCATCTTTTCAGTTCTCTGTTGTATGCGTAATAACTTCAGAAAAGTCATTAACTATATACACGTCATCCGTACACATCACAACATCGGTTGTCTATGTGAATATATACATGTAATTTACTTTCGGCTTTTTACGAACTCACTTTAATGCAGACGTACAAATCCACTTGCCTTCTCTGCCATAAGTACCGTTACCATTTATCTACCTCCATATTCAATGCTACAACTTTGTACCACACACTGCAACCAAAAATTTCCCACAAACCTGCTGTACGTCCCAACGGATAAGTTTTAATACGTTCTTCATTACGTTCGGTCATAACATGATTACCATCTCTGTAATTGAAGAAGGTATTTTACAAATTTCAAACATACATCGCTAAACCTTTATTCATTGACCTCTCTTTCTTACAACTATATACAGGTAAAATAATAGCCCGTATCACGTCGGAGAAAGATACCGGCTAATTGAACTACAGTAGTTTTCTTTCTTCATTCTCCCAATAAATTTGCGATAAAAAAACGACAAAATATGCATACTTCACATCAAAATAAATTCGCACGCTAATATTTTTCCTCCACATTACACATTTCCCACAGGTCTCTTCACACCCTACCAATTTTACAACAACTTGCCTTACTCACGTCCATCGGACGTGCCTTCATACTTATAATTTAAATTCCAATAAATTAATTTACTTTGATTTCACTCTTATTATTAGATCAATTATCACCTTATGGATATAATTAACATTGGTTTACATTTTATTACATCAATAGTCTACAGTTATCATCTTTTACCATATTAATTGCAATATTTCAATTATATTAAATTTTTATTGATTTTCCAATTAATTTGCCGGATTAAATAACAAAATGATAATTGAAGCAATTATTATACATTAATAATTCAAACACATTTCCAAGTTTATTGTTTACAAACGAAAGCTACTAAATTTTCATACTAGTTAATTTATTTTCATATCCCGATTAATAACATATAATTACAGCATTTAAATCCAACATTCAATTTATCCCTTATTTATAGTTTCTAACCAAATTAACTTTACAATTATTCCAATTGATTGAGATTACATTCAAATAGTTGTCAGTTACATTCAAACAATATTGTTAAATCATTTCTAACTATTTTCCCATTAATAAATCATAAATTTGAATTTCTTACAACATTAAATACTAAAATCCTATTAAATTTAATATTTTTAATTTATCGAAAAATGCGGGTCATTACACTCTCCCCCACTCAAAACTTTTCGTCCTTGAAAAGGGAAGAAGGAATTAAGAAACTAATATATTTTATTCAAAATAATCAATTTATAAATAATTAATTTACACAATTAAGTATATTAAATAAAATATACCAACTAATAAACAATTAAATCTTCATATTCATGTTTAACAAAGTTTGAAAATATTTCACTTTCATAAAATTTTCTAAGTCTAAAATTCATGAAAAATTTCGGTAGAGTCTCCTTTGCGCGGTATTCCAAAAATAATATCCCAAACCACGGAAGAAACAATATAATATCGCTACAAAATCGTAATCCGAAAACGTACCTATTTGTCGGGCAAACAACGCTTAATTTATGAAACCAAAAGTAGTAGCTATCGCTTCCATAAACCTGTATTTCACTTATATAATCTAAAAGAGTTAGAATTATGTAAAAAGAGAAATATTTAAGCTGTTTCAATTAACAACAAAACAAATCAACACAACATAACAATAGTCACATGCAAACAAAACAACATGACCATCATATGTAATAAAGGAATCAATCATACATCCATAGCAACCAAATTAATGATTTGTTCAGGTTTAAAAACTTTTAATCGTACAAGGTGATAAATAAACTATCAAGTGTACCTTATGCTCAACAGCCTTAGATAATTACTTAATAGATTATTTATACATCCTTATACAGTTAGAAGTGTCCTTTCCCAAATACCCCATAAGCCAAAACATCCAAAAATTTCAAATATTATTTGAGTTTATTCTTATAAATTTCCTTTCACATCATTTACTATTCATTTATTTTCAATCATTCATACGATGATTATTATATTAATTAATTTATCTCCATTACATACTTTATTTATTTCTCATTATATATTTGAAATCATCATTGAATACATGTTAAAGTATTACATACATTTCATTTTTGTTTATTTCACATTTAGTATTTACTTATAATCCTTGATATCCATTTAATATTAATATTCATCAGTGGATCATTTCAGTTATTTTCTCGAGTTTATATCATTTACTTAAATAGTATTTACCTTTTTACTATTTAATTTAATTACAAGCATTTCACAATATTAACTTTTGTCTATAACATTTCTTGTAACATCAAAACTCTTATTTATAGAAATAATTCCATTTTAACACTTTCATTACTTAAGTTTTACTTGTATAATATCCTATTACATATTCCTATTTAACATTACAACTTTTAAACATTTCTGGTAAGTTATATATATATATATGTTTTAAGAATGAAATTGAATGTTACCCAAGTTTATCTTATTTATTTAGTTAACAAAATGTTCAATAATTACATCTTCTAATTTCATTACTCTTTTAATTTATAAGTGACAGCCTTCAATTTCTTTACTTCATTAATCCCCTTAATTTCTTATTTTTCATTTTAGAAGTTTTAAATTATTATATAGTCAAGATTTCAATTATTGTAATAATTAAATTCCTAATTTATAGAAACTTAAGAACTAAATACCGGGTTCCATTTCAAATCATTTTAAAATAATATATATATACTCATATCTTTTGTATATCCAATCACATTTAGAAATTAAATATCAAGATTTGTTTATCAAAATAAAGGTGTAGTAAAACTACTACACTGGTCTTCCCACTTTGAAACTCGAAAATGAATGTCGATGATGCGTGCACTCATCACCGAAATTATTTTCCAACGACAAAAGAGGGGAGTACAAAACTTGTTTCCTTTAAAATTCTTTTAGAGACATTTCTTTTAAATCACATTGAAAATATTTATATCCGAAAATACTTCCAAATAATACTAATATCATATACCAAAATCCTTTGAAAACAAATTTCAAACCCCGGAACTTAAGTTCTCAAATTTCAGTTCTTATTTACTTTACTTGTAAATCCTATTTTACAATCAATATTTACAAAATTTCTCTACCTAAAAAACAAAATATCACATCCAACTATATCATTTATAAAAATAATTCCTTTATATACAAAATATACCACTAGGTAAAATTATTTCATTTACCTATATTTCAAAACAATATTGTGCCGGTCTGCCCTATTAAGTGTTTAGAAATCCCTATCGATGACATAGCGTCCTATGTACCGACCAGAATTTATAAATACTAAACAGAACAAATTAACACAATATAAAAACATTTTATAACACTGACACGTACGCTCTCTCATATATATACACTCAAACAACTCATTCTAGGGTATTACTACCTTATCTCTAATGAGTCAAACCCCACAAAGCTAAGGTTATCGAACCAAAGCTCTGATACCAAATGTAACGACCCACCTTTTTGGACGGTTCAAATCGACAATAAACCACACATGTCAGACTCAAACCATTCAAAAGGGGGAATGTTATGGGGTAAATAAGAAAAGAAGAGAAAAGAAAGAAAAACAAACATAGAATCTCACAGTGGAATGACAAAATATAACAATCAAATAAACAGTTCATAAAGCTGTTTTACAAATAACATTTGATTACACTTTTACAATACAGATCTGAGTTATACATACAGCAGAAAATAAATAAATAAATAAATAATGCAGCGAAACGACATGATGTAGTGGAATATATATAATAAATAGTAGAAAAATCTCCGTCTTCATCCTCCAAATAAAATGGTCTTCAACACTAAATAGCTCAGACTGACCCGAGTGTAATGAAAAGACAAAACACTCGAGTCGGAACTAAAAGATCTTATGTAAGTTAAATCAATAGAAATTAAATGTAAGTGTAACAGCTTCAAAGATGTTTAGGGGGTTTTACATCTCCTATCAGGTGTCTAATGTGTGTGCAATAACTTAAGAGATGTTCGGGATTCCATCTCCTAAGGATCCGTTAAACTATTTACTATGTAGTACAATACACTATTATAATATGTCTATTAGTAAAGTAAAGTATTAAAATAGCGTTAAGGCGTTACCCATATCCCCCTTAACACATTTTTATAAATGCCGTAGTCTATACAGTACCGTAATTCCTCCGTAAACTGAAGGGCAACCAGAGGGCACTCCATAGTGTACGGTACAAACAAAACTCGTAGTGGGCTCGATAAGACATATGATAAGGCACACGAGGCAATGCCAGGGTAGGATACTACCGTTTGCAGAACTGGGCTGGTGGTAATGCATAATAGCTACTACCGCCCACCTCGGAACACACTCCCAAAATCAAATCGATGGTGGCCAACAAATCAATTACAAAGCAACAAATACGGTATCGAAGAAGCATGTCCAATCGAAGATGCGACCTCACTTGGCCCAGGTATAGCTCCTGTTTTAGTCATATCAAGCTAACTCGAGGGAGTCAGGGCTACGTTAATACCTCATACAGAATCGTTCGCCAAACCATCCTACTTCATTCTGGAATCTCCACCATGTACCCGGTTGTTAAAGTGGTTTTTGGTATTGGCAGAGAGTATTACAATATCCAATCTCGGTCACTTTAACAACCAATCGCTTATTTCACACCGGATGGTTCTTTTACATTTCCAAAACTAATTCATAATTGATATCAAAATATCATATTCACCTAAATCCATATTACTTCGAAATCATATTCACTTTCGAAATCATTATCACTTTCAAAATCATATTCACAAAATAGGTTAAACCCTCATTTTAAAATCATCATATTTACTCAAAATATGTCATTTCACTAGAAAATATTATTTCAAATTCCAACGTAAGTTTTAACATCATTTAACCATATACGCTTTTAAATCAAGGATTTAAATATAACCAATTCAACCTTGCACCGTTTGATTTTTTTTGAAAATAGTTTAGATAGTCATAAATAGTTTATATAGTTTTAAAATAGTTTAAAATTGTTTTAAAATAGTTTAAAATAGTTAAAATTCTTTAAAATAGTTAAAATACTTTAAAATAGATTAAAATAGTTTAAAATAGATTAAAATAGTTTAAAAATAGATTTAATATAGTTTTAATAGTTTAATATAAAATGGTTTGGTTATTGGAAATGGTTTATATAGTAAATAGTTTGAAAGTCTAAATAAAACTAAATTAAAAATAATATATCTTTAAACAGTTTATATTAAAATAATTAATTTGAAATTAATATTAAATTAAACTATTTCTTTCATTTCAACAAATCTAGACCATATCCATCTTTCAAATCAACAAAACTCAAGTTTTTTTTCCTTTCAATTCAGATTCTCAATAAAACCATTTAAATCTATATCGATTTCAAATCCTTGTTTGAACTATAAATTTAAGCTACTCCATATTCAATAGATTTCAAAGTTAAATATTCGAACGTTTACAATAACTCAATTTCGATAAATTTCATTATACTTCAAATTCAACTTTAAAATTTCAATTTAAATTGTTTAAACAATTCATTTAAACCAATTCCAATTTCAACATTTAAAGCTTAGTTTTTCGAAAATAATTCAGTTTATATAAATCAAATTTTATTTCAAAATATCATTTAACTAGATTCAAAATTTAAGGATTTAAAATCATTTAATTTAACCAATCCGGTGTCCGTTTTTTAATTTTCTACCCTATGGTCAAGTGATATAGATATCTATCATTTCGACCCGCAATAATTTGAATTTACGGGTATATATCATTTCAATTCGCAAACCCGAGTTAAAATTCAAAATCCATAAAATCACTCGAGTTTACCATTTCAACCCATAACGATTTTTCCCTAATATATAGATCGTTCGGGTATGTATCATTTCATCCCATAGTGATTTATTAACAATAAACTAAAGGAACTTGCAATGTGATAACAACGTATGAAATAAATATAATATCAAGTCATCCAAATATCAACAATTAAACATCCATCACACTCACCATTCAAATCAATCAATAAATAATATCAACTAACTGGTTGTCATTAACAGATATTTAACTGGCAATTTAAAATTCAATATTTAAATTAAATAGCGATTAAATTCAATAAAAGTCGAATTTAACTGGAATGACAATTTAAAAAGACCAAACATAAATCAATCAATTTCTAATCACATCATAAATTTAATTTAACTAATATAAGATAGTTTAGTAGTCGTGAGTGGGTTAAAACACTCACCTTTGATTTGTCGATGATTTAAAATCCAAATAGAGGCCCAAATTTGAACAGTCTCAGAATTTGATCAAAATAGTTTCATAATGTCCGGAATTCTGATATGATCACAATGGACAAAACCGCGCATGAATCTGAGCTCATATACAAAAGTTATAAAAGTTAGAACGTTTAAAATGAAATAAATTTAAACTAAAACAAATAATAATAAAATAATACCTCAGAAACCCTACTACGCAACGTTCGAGCTCGATAACGTCTCCGGCCGCCACGTTTAAGCTACTGCCGCACCGCCTACAACCCCTACCACCTCGTTCCAACGTCGCCGCCATCTACCCCACGGCCAACCATGCCTCCAGGCTGAGAGCGACCACCTACGGTCGCTTGAATCTCGCCACCGCCGCCACAGTTTCTCCGGCCAATCACAGTGATTCTAGCAATCTACGGTGAGAACGAGATCTAGATCCAAGACCTGCACGACCTCCTCTTCCCAATGCAACTCCCTGATCGTCCTATCGACGAAGATCCACCGTTGGATAGGAAACCCTAGAAATGGACGGCCGAGGTTTATCGTCAATTTTTGGTAAAACGATGCACCAAATCGGATAATGAATTGCTGCAGTAGATTGCTGTAACGACCCTGAATTTTCGACATTTGAAATTAGGATATTTAATTGATTTTAAATATTTGGAAGTTGGTTTAATTTGAAATTCAAATATCTGAATTTATTTGGCAATTAAATTATTGAATTTAATTTGTTGAAGTTGGGTAAAGTTTTAAATCTTCAGTTTTAAGCTGATTAAAAATATTTTCAAGGCTTACAAAATTAATATTTATGATACTGAAGGTAATGGAACTTTCAGAATTGAATTTGAAAGTAATTTGTTCAGTTTTGAATTTTTATCGTTTAAGTTGAATTTAAAAATAGCTTTCCGAGGCACAGTCTCGGAATTCGGCGAAACCAGTTCCATTGGATCCGTAATATCGTATTATTAGCGGATTTCAATTTTCGTAGTGTTTGGAGTTGTTGTGTGAGCGTACGATATATAAACGCGTTGAAAAATATATCGAAATTTAATTTAATAACTGGTCCAAAAAGCTAGCTTCTCCATACGATCGAATTTGGATTCGAAACCTTTTCCATTGTGTTCGGAATAGGCGTATAACATTACAAACGCCTAGCGGCACGCCTTGATAGGAAGTCGAAAATTTTGACTTTGTTTTTGGGTCGATTCGAATTCGAATTTAAATTTATAATATATATTTGTCTCCAGTTAAAAATATATCAACATCAGCCGTTCTTCCTTCAAATCACTGTCCCCCACTCGTACACGCAACCATTCCATCGTGTCTCCCATTCCCCTTCATAATTCACGCATCAGATCAAGAAAGAAATAATAAACGAAATCCTTCTTCGTTTCAAAATAGAAATCATGGCCGCTTTATCCCTAAATTTCATTCGAAGAAAAAAATAGAGCAGTTCGAAATCATGTCGTCTCCCCTCGTTTATTCATATCAGTTCGAACGAAACTCCCTTTAAAAAAATCGAAATCCCCAAAACATATAACCCATTCGAAATCGCTTTCGTTTAAAATTGAATGGCGACCGAGACCTTTTCGCGGGAGGCTATGTTGTTCATGGAGGTACGCAATTCGAAGGGAGCACTCGCTCGCGAGACCGATTGGGGTCATCGTCGACTATGGAGGAGGCGTGGAATCGCGTCTCGATCTGGCGAAGTGGCAAGGAGTTCTCGATGGCAGTAGCTTTGGGAAAGGAGCTGGGTCAATTTGCGAGCATAGCTGGGTCGATTCGCGAGCATAGCTGGGTCGAAGTCGTGATCAATAATGGTTGAGAGCAGTAAGGTTTTAGCTGAGGTATTTCTTTCTCCTTTATTTAATTTATATATATATATATGTATATATGCAAAGAATTGGAAAATCTATATAAATAGCATAATTATAGTAAAGAGTTTTTTTAGACTTATACTTATTTAGAAATTTCTGTCTACAAATATGTATATTAAGAAAAAAAAATTGTGAACAAAACTACAGTTTTGTTATTTACTGAAGAGAATAATATAACAGTAGTTTTATAAATTTAAAAATAAAATAAAATGAATGGTTTCTATATATGTGTAGGTACAGTAAATTAAACTGCCTTTGTTGAGGGAAAGAAGAAAACAGATTTTTTTTATAAGTATACATACGTATTTTAATTCAGAATGAGTTTGTGTGTGTGTGTATATATATATGTAGTTAGGACCTTGGGAGAAAATATATAAGAGTTTATATAAAAGTTAGTCAAGTAAATCTATTAAATGATAATAAATTGTTAAATTAATTCAAATTATTAATGAGTTGTATAAAATATGTGTACAAGGTTTGAAACCGTGAAGAAATGGTCAAAATGGAAAATGGACTGCAAATTAAAAGCAAAGGTGAGATCTTCTCACTCAAATTAAAATTGGAATTGCAGTTATTGATTGACTGTTTGGATGTGATAGTATATATAGTAGTATATATATATATATATATTTGGTGATTGATTTCCCACATTATATAGCGGATGATACCCTATGCGCCACATAATAGCGGATGATATTTTATAAATCCCATATACCACGATATTCCACCTCGAAGTGGAATGGGTATTTAATTGTTGTGCTAACATCTGTGGATGCAGGGAAACAGGTTGGAGGGATCCAACTGGATTCCTCAAATTGTATGAATTTGTTTCATAAGCTGTGTGATGATTTATTTATAATCTATGTATGATTATATTTATGATTGAATTTGTTGAAGGCTATAATTTAGCCGATTGTATTTTTGGTATCGTTGGATACTAGAAATAAATAAAATTGGATTTTTGAAATTAAAGTTGAAAATTTTAAGTGAATTCTTTTTGAAAGATTGGGTGAATTTAAAAGAATGAATTTAAAAGTATAAAGTTGATTTTTGAAATCTTATCGAATTATTTCCAAAATATGGGAAAAGATATTAATAAATGAGTTTTGAATAATGTTGTTTAAAAGTTGAAGAATTTATTGAAAATGGAATTTTAAATAGATTGGAAGAGATAAAAGAATTTGTTTTCTTAAAAAGGGAAATAAATCTGGAAATCCATTTGGAAATTTATTTAGTGTTTTGAAATGAAATTGGGAAAAAATCAATTTGGGATTTGAAATAAATTTGGAAATCAATTTGAAAGTTGAGTTGGAGTTGAAAGTGAATATTTGAGAAATCGATTTGAAAATCGTATAAAAAGTGAATATTTAGGAATGTAAATTGAAAATGGAATTTATAAAGGAAAGGGAAATTTGTTTTAAAAATAAACACTGATTTATTTTTAAAGTGTGGAAATAAATTTACGGATTTGGAATGTAAATTTAAAATGAATCGATAAGGACTATTTAATTGGTTTAAATGGACCATTTTGAAGTGAAAGTGTATTCTCACTATAAAGCCGAGTATATTTCCAAAGTAGCTTTTAAAATATAAATTAAAGGTTCTAAAGTTGGTTTTTAAAGGAATATTTTGGAGATAAAGTATTTGAACTCGGCAGATTTCTAGTGGAAATGAATAAATATTTGGAAATATATCCCGTGTAGGGAAATTGATTTGAAATTTGTTTTCAAAGTGATGAAGTGTGGAAAATATATATCTTGCAAAGATATTTTGAAATTTAATAATTTGGGAAAATTATTTAAATTGATTGATTGTTGTGAATGTTGTTTGATAGTTAAATCACCGACTATCAATGTTTAAAACAAGCGCTCATTATTCGGTTTAGCCGGGAGAGGATTTTGTGTCATATAACCCATTCTGAATAATGATACGACGTTATGAATTGCAATCGAAGACCGGTGTTGAAGACTGGGTGTTTGCGAAAACGATAGGATAACCTATTGATTGTCTCTGCACCGAGTAGCTACGGTATAGAGATTCCCTATGTGATGGGAAGTCCGATCGGGATTGTGAATACCCGGATTGCAAGGGCTTCTTTGGAAGTGCTTTCGGTTTTGTTCGAACCCGAAACAGACTTGTATGGTTGTATGTCTGACATTACACTTTGAGATATAAAGCTGATTTCTTTCAAATACATTTCTGTTGGTGGTGGAGAATTTATTCTCTTAGCTTAACACCCTTCTCTGAGACGTACGAGCTCAGAGGTTATGTAGTTGAAGGTTATCAGTGATATACTCCCAATTTGGTAGTGTGGCATGCTAAGTGTTGCTGTGTGTTGCTGATCATTTGTTGATCATTTGTGATCAAAGCATGGCTTTGTGAAAAAGCGTAGCTTTGTGGACGAGACCTCATCGGACCTCACACCCCGGAAATGGTCGAAACAGGAAAGATGCGGCAAGGTTATGAGGGTCGCGCCCTTTAGGGTGCACATAGCAGCCATGCCGCGCCGCCCCATCATACCTCTAATAATACAAACCCAAGAGCTACTTGGAAGAGGTGAACTCTTCTCTCCACTTTTCTTATATTTTAAAGTTGTAACTCTAAATTGACTTAGGGATTTAATTAGCATATTAAGAACTTGTAACATTTCGCATAGTGGAATTTGACTATAAAATTTTATATAGCATATTATCAAAAAAAGATTTTTAAATGACGGCATGCCTTGTGTAAAACATGTGATCTTTATACTTCAAACATATACTCTATGACTAAAACAATGGACATGCATACTTCTTGCATATTTCGCGCAAGCTAATGTGAGGTTATCTAAGCCTATTCCAAGCATAGACCTATTTGCCTTGTACACCATGGTTTAATAAAAAAATTGTTAACATTTTGGCACTAGAAGAATGGCTTGAACCTCCGCTTCCCTGCATATCCCTATAGACCATCCTCGGCCTGCATACATAGGGTATAGTGGATTTATCCCAACTTGCATATTCCATGGAAGAACTTTCCAAATCCTGCATAGCCTTCCTTGAACAACATAATGACTATTTATGAACTGGGATTTTCTGAGCCTCATTTGGCTAAACTAGTTTATCAATCATTCATGACCCTCAGCTTTATGAAGAACAAGTATTTAGAATACTAGCCTTGCAAATTACTGAAGAAAAGAACCAAGTAGCTCTTTATAATCCAAACAAATGGAGTATAAAACCCATTCCACATAGGACTTACTCCGATCTTTGCCTTAGGAAAGGAGGATCTTAAGAGAGAGTTTATTCTTAAAAATGAGATGGATCATTCTATTCCAATCAAAAAGAACTATCTTTGAAGAGGAAATAACAAGAGATTTTAATAAGTTTGTTTAAAAGTGGAATAAAGTCATTAATCATCCTTTTCCCCAGTCAAAACTCAGGAATCTTCTAAAAGAAATTTCATAGACGGTACTAAGGTTATAAGAAAGCCAGGAGGAATCGAGGACACAGTTCTCTAAGAACTCTTTGTTCACTAGAACATGTTCCCTTACTACTTCTAATGAGAACATTTACCTTCTAACCATGAGAAAAATGAATTATTGTCCTTCTAAGAAGAGGCAGCCTAAAAATGAACGAAATCTTGGAGGCGCTTATTGCCAATATCATAGAACAAACACATGAAACCAACCAATGCCGAGCTTTAAAAGAAATGATTGAAAATTTCTTGGCCAAAGGAGAGCATCAAAAGTTTGTTAAAGAGATTTAACCAACATATCTACAAGGATTAAGTGCTCAATAAAGAGGAATATTTTCAAAGAAGGAAAGCCTTTGATCCAGTCAAGATGACATGGTAAAAGCACCTCCTAAAGGGAGATCAGAGTAAGCCCCTGGTCCCACCTACAAGTCCTGCCCAGAGCACTGCAAGCCTTCGGTCCCACTTATGTAGCTTGGTCGGAGTACCTCCTAGAGGGAAGACAGAGTAAGTCTTTAGTCCCGCCTAAGATGACTTAGCCAGAGCACTAACAGGCTTCGGTCCCGCCTATAAGGCCTGTCAGTAGCGCATTTTTGAGGGAGGAATGAGTAAGCTTTTGGTCCCGCCTAAGATGGCCTGGCTAAAGCACTGAATCCGCCTTCGATTCTACCTATAAGGCCTGACCGGAGCCCCTCCAAGAGGAAAGATGGGTAAGACTTTGGTTCTATTCAAGATAGCTAACCAAATGCACCAACTAAAGCCTAAATCATCACTTAAGATGGTGATAAGGGGTTCGATCAAAGTTTATATCATTACCTAAAGACGAAAACAAAAGAAATCAATCAAACCTTAAATCACTCCCCAAAGAGTAGTAAGAGGCAGTCTTCTAGAGGAAGATCAATCGAATACGAAAGCAAATTAAACTCTGTCCTAAAGAAGAATCGAGGTAGTCTTCTAGAGGAAGATCATTCAAATGCAAAAACAATCTTCTAGAAGAAGAACAATTAAAAACATTTAGTTCTACACTAAGTCTATTAAGGCAACCTTTAGAGGAAGGATCAAAAGCTATCTTTCACATAGAAGCGAAAATTTAAATAATTCAAATTACCAAATAACAAGAATCTTTGTTATTACTCAAAATTCTAGTGATATTAGATAGTTTTTTTGTCTTCTGTTAAAGTTATTACAGATAATTTCCAGATGGTTTTCTAGTCTTTTGTTCAGGAAATATCTTTCTCAGGTGTTTTCCTGGTCTTCTATTTGAGAGTTATTGCTAAACGATTTTCTGGCCTCTTTTTCGAATAACATTATCACCAAAGGATTTCTGGCATCAATATAGATGATTATCAGGCAAAATTCCAAATATATACTCCTTCAGTACTGAAACTTCAAAGCTCTAGGTCATAAAACCAAAGGAAAATGTTAATAAAAGCCACATTCATCAAATTGCTAAATTAAGTTCTCCCAAAACGGAGTTCGAATTTCTAATAACGAGAACCTTTGTTATTAAATAGATTGCCAATTTCCTGCTAAATGAAGGAAGGGTTCTTCCGAATAAATAAGTTATTAATCTCTTGATCAAAACATATTTCAGGTTTTAATGACAGGGTTTGTATTGAGAAACCAATACTCAATCAAAGGCTACATATTCTATTGCATCAAAATTGAAGCTTAAGAAAACAAGCTATATATCTCAAACAATTCAACATATTCAAAAAGAAGAATGCAAAGTTCATTCAAGGTAACAATCATTCATGTGCAAATTTATTTATTTTACATATACATACAAAATTATAGGTAGCCAAAAAGGGAAATCTGCCCAAAAACTCATAAGTGATCTTCCATTAAGTGTCAAGTTTCTACATCTCCTCTTTCACAGTTTCAACGACCAAAGAAAGATCAATAATCTGATGAATTGCGACACCCAAAAGTTTCCTAAGCTTCTTTTCTTTTTTTCGAATATTATTTGAATCATCAATCGAATCAAATTGAATTTCCAATGGATGACTGAGCGCCTTATTGGCTTATTTTGAGTCTGAATCTTGCTCTTTAATTTTTTTACCTCTTGTTCAAAAGCGTGATTTTTACGCTCGAGTTTCTCTACCTAGCTTTGATAATTATTAAGTTATGAAAAAAGTTTGTCATCCTATTGTTTGTTCAAAATTGAATGCATTCGTATCTAACCCCTTTGACTCCATTGTGCAATCTCGCCATCGTCTAGACTTAAAGGTAGGTTTAGCAAAGATTTTTTTTCCAATCAACGAGTAGGAGTAAGCAGGCTTGATACGCCTCCGCTCATGGTAAGTTCTAAGGATTGACTAAAGGCTTGAGTTTTAGTAAGTCTACTTCAACATCCATAATCCTTTAATAAAGTCGAGCAATTTCAACATCATCGTCCGTTCCTTGGACTAAGGGTCTATACAGGACAATCACCTCTATTTTCCTTTTCAACTCTTTAATTCCTTTATCCTTTTCTTTAATCTAATTTTGTAAGCTAGAAACCATATCCTTCATACTACTTAGTGTAGATTTCAATTGGTAATAAATTTTGTGCCATGTTTGCGCATTCGGGTTATCTGAAAATAAAAAAATTGAAGTGTCTTGAGTAGAAAATTTCACCTAAATGACTAACTTTATCTTAACCGTGATATTTCCCAATCGAGAAAGGAGATTTTGACTGCTAAGTGCAAGCGTTGATTGTTTTTCACAAATAAAAATAAGAAAAAAAGAGATCAATACGAAGGACATGCATTCTTTATTAACAACCAAAAAGAGTTACAAGCACGAGAAAATTCAAAATTACATCAAGAATATAAGTTTAAGTATTAAAAATGGCAGTTTTAGACTTTTTATGAGATTCTGCGGACAAAGAGAGGTTGAGTCAAAAGCAACATTAAACCCTATATGGTTATTAATTGGAGGGAATTGATGGTAGTCCTATCCTCTAACCGGAGGGCTGATCCCACCAATTAGCGTGGTTGGTTCATATCTTGCTAAGCAAGTTATTCTTTTCATTACTTAAGAAATCAAAGCGAAAGCGTGGAAGCCGTGTGTAAACTTCTTAGAGATCTCTAGGGAAATAATATTTTGCAAGTTGAGATGTTTTGAGAATTAGTGATTTCTCTTTAAAATCCTTCCTTAGTTTGATAAATTTACATAAAAGTTCTTTGGGAACAGCACTACCGATGACTCCTTAATCGGTATAATTTATGAGAAAATAAGCCAAGTTACAAAAAAATGAGAAATGGAAGCATTGAAATTCATTAAACTGTTTGAATTACATATTAAAAACAAATCCACTTGGGTTCATACAATATTAATTTTTTGTATAATTCAAAAATAGATATCCCCTCGTTAGACATAACTTTCTCGGGAGAAAGAGTGTTTGGGGTAAGGGGAATGGTCGCCACCCTAGAAAGACAACAACATGCCTCAGGACAAGGATTAGACCCATGTTCATTTAAATATCTATTATGGAGATGTCTAATCAAAACACCATTCTTTTCCCTAAGAATGAAAAATCATTAAGTACATTTCTAGAATAAACTTTGTAAATAAATCTACTAAAGTATCCCTATTCTTGATAAGCATCCAGAAGAGTGTAGTCAACTCTTTATTTTCCTTTAACACACTCTCTCTCTCTCTATGAAGATAAGATCATTTTAAGAGTCGGGCAGCTCGTTTCTTCTTGACGTTTTTTACTCGTTAGGTATGAAGGCCAAGGTGCTTGTACTTTTCAAATAATCGTTATGCTCTTTGACTAGCCTTTTTATCTCCCTATTCTATTGATGCACCTCTTTTTCGCTCTTTTCATAAATAGTCTCATGGTAATATTTGGATTTTTTCCTTAGATAAAGTGATAAATTTATCAACTAAAGGTTAGTAGATAGGTTTAAATATTATTTAAATAATGAACTTCATACCTATGTAACTAGAACCTGAGGAGCTAGGACTTGAGCCTTCTCCTTCAACTGTTGACTAGGGGAGTAACATCTTTTGGGGAAATATTCTCCCACGAAGTATGCTGAGGATCAGGAAAATCAGAAAGATCTGCATCATGAGTAGATGAGTCTAAGTTATGACCGTCTGATCTGTCACCCTAGTCCCTTTGTCTATCTGGACCCTTATTGCCCACATCTCCACTATGATCATCATTATCAGTATTATCGTCAACTTTATCATCATCTTCCCCACTATCAGTGTCTTTGTCCCTGTCAAGTAGGAGGTCATCAAAAGACAGTAACTTCTTAGGGTTAATAGCTTCTTCTTCAGGGAATTCCACTTGAACTGATCCCTGAGCTCTCCCCAAAATAATGTCAAACTTCCTTTTAAATTTATCGTTTATTTGGGGAAGAGAAGGAAAATCTAAATCTAGACATTTGTCAATATTATCACTATATGCTATGAAGAGAGCATCTTCATAACACTTTTTTATAATGATAGTGGGAGCCTAGTCAAGAAAGAAGGAAACCTTCTCTTTGGCATTTTTTATAATACTATTAGCATAAACCAAGGTGGAATCCTTAGTTTGCATCTTGTCCTTCAAATACTTCACCTTACCAGCCATTCTGGCCTTCTCTTTGTTGGCCTGTTCAAGATTAGCTCTTAGAGTTTTCACCTCCTCTTCCAACAGAAGTTTGTCTTTTCTTTCCGTATTAAGGGAGGAGGAAAGTTTTTCCTTCTCAAGAATAACATTATCTTTCTCCACAGTAAGCATAGAGAATTCCTCCTTAAGTTGAGTAATTTTAGTAGAAGGCCCTTGAGAGTTCTGTTGGAGAAAGAACATGTGCTCGGCCACCTGAAACATACAATGAGCATAATTTAAGCGAGGATATACCAAGTGAAAATTTTAAGATAGCTAACCACGAGAAGATACATAAAAGAAAAGGTTGATGGAAATGACATAATGGCAATCCGTTGAAAATGATGATTGCAATGGCATAAGAGAAGCCATAGTTGGGGATTGGACAACCGAATGAATAAGATTATTAAACTCCATATGAATATTTTAAGCTTGAGTCTCTAAAGGAAGTGAATCATTAGAAAGGGGAGTTAAACCTAACCCTTCAAATAGGTGTTGAAAACCCAAACCCAAAGTAGGAAGCGAGAAGTTCAGCACGGGGCTCGGGGTATGAACTTTCTCTACGTGCCCTTGCACATCGCGAGCTGAAGAACCTAAATCAATCATGGCAAGATCTTGAGTAGTCAAGGAGGCATCCATATTTAACTTCCTGACAACAACATCGGAAGTTTGCTCATCCCCAAGTCTAGGCTTTTTACTTAGGGGAAGAGTTGAAATGTCAACTGATACACCAAAGCTCGCTTTCCTTTTTAAGTCATTAACATCCTTAGCAATTAAATCCCTGACAGGAGTAGGTTTAGATGGTCCGACCGAGGAAGAAGTTTGATCTTTAGGTTTTCTGTGCTTGGAAGCCGCAACAATATCAGATGAACCTAAATCAAAGGAAAATTCATAAGGTACTGACATAAGAAGCTTCAGTCAAGACATAAGAAAACTTACTAGATGAATCACCCTGGGTTGGACAAGAAGAAGAGAAAGCCTTTTTATCACTAACCACTAAAGATCACTTCCTGTAAGTATCCTCTTTTATCGTCAGAGGTTCTACAAGCACTTTGTGATTATCGAATATCAAAGAATAATTGCGAAGGTTGGCCTCAGTCAAGAGTGTGAGCTTATTTCCCAAGCTTTTAGATCCCCGCGATAGAGTCTCAATATTTAAGATGAAAGTGGAGTCAATTTAGGAGCAGATTCTGAAAAAGACATTTATGGTAGGAGAATGACAAGGTGTAACATAGATAGATGAAAATAGAAAAACCTTACTGAAAACAATGAAGGGCCCCTTTGATCTTAGGGGTATAACATCTAATATAGAAGAATTGATTCTGCTAGTCCTTCATCTTATTAATCAAATTGGAGATTAAGCTTTTCGAAAATGGAAGAAGATGGTACACCACGACAATCTGTTTGATCACTAATCCTTACAAGATTGACCAATGAATGGATGGTCTCAGCATTTAAAGATAGGAGCCTACCTTCCCAAGCAAAAAATTCTAAGCAGCTCAAGTAGGTGTAAGAATTAGGGGTCGGCTGAATCGGTGCAAGGCCTAATTGCTCCAAAAATTGCCGAATGAATTCAGGGAAAGGTAGATATATGGAGGGCAAGAAATGAATGAGAGTGAAAGCAAAGAACCCCTCTAGAGGGTTATTTATCCTTTCAAATGGACCAACAGTTATAGCTTCCTTTCCCTTAATCTTGAATTATTGAAGGAAAGTGTCTACCTCTTCTTAAGTAGTGATGAGAGATTAGTAATCTCCTTTCTTTAATGATGGAGAAGATTTGGAACTTTTGTTGGTTTCGTGCTATCCATTTGTTTGCCAAGAGATATTATACAAAATCAAGAAAGTATTATTTACTTGACAAAATTTGAAATGCTCATAAATGCAAAAAAAATATTACATGCCCAACTAAGGAATAAATAATTAATTAAAATTACTCAAGTGATAAAGGAAAGGTGTCGAAGTCTATGATAGTGTTTGGTTTAAAAACGAAATTGTGTTTTTGGTTTTCAACATGTATCTCAAATATGAGAAGAATGGAGGGATGATGGAAAGGATGAAACAAAGACGGATGAGAGGACGAAGGGCATAGAGGGACGATGAAAGAATGGATTGCTTCATTTGTTTGTGTTATTTCCCAAAACGCGAAAAATTAAAAAAAGTTGTTTTCTATATTGTATGTTAACTTTGTTTTCTAAATCGGTCGTTTTCGACAATATAAATGTGTCTTGTGCATTTTTGTATGGACGAAAACCGAAAACTAAGAAAACAAACCAAACACTACCTAAGATTCGCAATGAGTTAGTAACCAATTAAATAGTCCATTTATAGATGTTAAGCTTATAATGGGATATCGATTTTTTAAAGTGTTTGGAGAGTTTATAATCTATTGAAAACTTATTAACAACTTTGAAATATGTAATAGGATGTTGAGTTTATAGCTTGTAAATAAGGTCTAATTGAAATACCACACTAATAATACCTTAAACGGAGCATCAGATCAATGATTCGATATTGAATTTAGTATCAGACTAATAACATCTTACAAAGGCCAAAAAGAGATATCAAGTCGATAGCCTGGTATCGAACTATAAAGGTGTCGAACTTGTAAACAAAATGTAAGGACATATTGGTTTTGAGTTGCTTTAACCAATTGTTGAGTTCATAAAGATGCCAAGTGTCCAAGTAATTTGCAAGTCCACCATATTACAAACTAATGATATTGAATTCATAACGGATACATCGATACTTTAGGAGTTGTCGAACTTGTAAAAAATAACAACTCATTGTAAGGTTATCGAGTTTGTAACCTAACAACAACCCTCCAAAACAGATACCGAATTCGTAATTAGTTATCGACTTATTAAATGGATACCGAACTTCTAGTTATTTGCCATACAATAAGTATATTCCAAACTAATAATGTTATGTCTATCTTAAACAAGATGTCGAACTTATACTAACTCTTTAAATAGTTGCCACATTTGTAAAAGGATAACAACTCATTATGGGTTATTGAATTTTTAGCCAATAAAGCTATTCCCTAAACAGATGTCGTACTCTTAAATTGGTATTGAATCTTTATCCAGGTAAGCATTTCAATTTTTGAACCAGTTATCGAATTCCTAAATGAGTTTCAAGTTTCTAACTAGTTATTGAAGTTATGATTAAAAGGAAAAATATTTTCGGATATTGCACATCAAGTTCAATGTTAAGTTTCGAAGGGCACAATAAGATGGATCCAAGCAATTATCAAATTTTGGAGCGGATTATGGGTTTCTTACAAGCACTCACCCAAGGGCCAAGACTATCTAATTGCCGTCATCGGGCTTTAATCAATCAATTAAACACCAAAACAACATATTAATTCAAATGTTAAATCCACCCAAAATTATAAAATATATATAATTTAACTTGAAACCCAAAACATTTACAACTGATACCCGATTAGTAAACCATAATTTCAATTCGAAGTCAAGAATTTCTGCTTTTTATTCCTTGTTCAAATTAAATATAAAAAAACAAGAATTGAACCTTGAAATTGAGCTCGAATGCTGGAAGAAATCGAAGTTCATTAAACAAAATGGAGAAATTAAAGTTTTTTTTCGAGTTTGATTGCACGTAAGAAGCAGGAAGAAAGAAAATAACAGATATTTATAGCAAAAGGAAGAAAAAACGATGACTGTTGATTTCATTTTAACTGGATGAACGAGATCTAGGATAATGAGTAGAATGATAAGGATGTCGAAAGCCAACATGGTAAACGAAGGAGCGCATTTTAATAATACTAAAAGGAAGGCTGTTGTAAATAAGAGATGTCATGCCACCACTACAACAAGGATATCGAATATCAGAATAAGGACGGATGCCATGCACCTTCGATATAGAAGAGGATGTCGTGTATCAATAGCATATCAGAGGTTGCCAAATTTCGATGATAAGAACAACTTGTCACTTATTATCAATATAATAAAGATATCGAATGACTATGGTTGGCAAGGATATCGTAAGATATCAATGAATAAATAGATGTTTAACTTTAAATAGAATACAAAGGATATCGAATAGCTGCAATATGACAAAGATATCATGAACCAGCAGTATAACTAAGATATCGTACTCCATCAATGCAAAAAACCTTGCCGCATATTATAACATACTCTATTTGAGACCTGAAACTAAGCGCTACGGATGCTGCAATCATCCCTAATGTTAATTTCCAATGACAAAATGCAGCTATGTTAATCAATTAGTAACATCAGAAGCACATGAATATGAAATTTTTTAAATATAATTTAATAGCAAACTTTCACATTTCATTTCATAAATAACATTTCATATTCATTAGGTAATCTCATTCGCAATTCCACGTTCAGAGAAAATATAATTATTATAAAATACTCCAAGAGCGATATGTGAAGATGCCCCCTTGGCTGATCAAAGTATAATACTTGGCAATTATAAAACTTGCCATTACATCCATTCAAACAAAAGGAAAGTATACAACGGATAAATAGAAACTCCTAATATAGCTTGATTGCCTTCTGTACTTCTCCAAAAACTTATTCGTCTAACTAGAAACCTGAAATCCCTTACTTCCAACCTACTCAAATGAGCACCTAAGAGTTTAAGGGGAAAAACAATAACTTCGTGTTAGACAAACAGTCTGGTGTGAATAATAATCTACCATCTCTAACCAAACATATATCTAGTGAGGCCACGCCGCTGAAGGAAATGGGTTTTGCCCTCACTAGGGTCTTATCTAATATATCAACCTATATTTTTCCATAATGGTTAAAACATAATAAGGTAATAATATGCAAGTACGCTACGTGGGTAAGTCACTCATTCTCACAAAACAGAGTATCTGTCTCAATCCATATTTTTCCTAAGGTCGCTATGAACCTATTAGTTTTCATGGGATGATTAATAACCTATCAAAGCTTTAAAGGACTACCTATCCTAAATCATAATTTTCATGGGATCACTAAGAACTTATTGGTTTCTACCAATAACAAATTCAAATCATTGTTTTCATAGGATTACTATGAACCTATTATAATTCTCCAATAACATCTCTCTAATTATAGTTTTCATGGGATTCGTATGAACCTATTGGATTCTTCCAATACCATACTTTCGCTCATAGTTTTCATAGAATCACTATGAACCTATTGGATTCCTCCAACATCACTCAAACTATATTTTTCATGGGATGACCATGAACCTATTAGACCCTTCCAATATCATATCTCAATCAAAAGTCTTTTGATCAGTTCTAGGCATCTTAATACTTCTGATCCTCCTGATCTTCTGGATGTAATCCTACTCACTTAGGAGTTAAATCTAGTTATACTCACTAATAGGTCAATCTAATTGGTTATTCTTCCCTAAAATATTCCAAGATACAGTTATGGGTCATGATGATGTGAGTACAAATATAATAATCATGCAAAATAACTTAGGTCTCATCGGCAATCATTAATGGCTTATGATGTTGATTGTGCTTGATACCTTTGCTTGTTTGGTTACATGCGACATTGTATACATGTCTTTGATGCTAATCTATCTTCATGTTTCCGATGTTGATCATTAGCACTACAAGTGTATTGCTGGTTGCATGTCTTTGAGAGTTATGATGTAAGGCGACATGGTTAAAGAATGGCTCTCCATCTTGAAAGTCGACATCATTCCCATATCTTATGTTGTACGTCTTCAAAGTCAATACTTGCCATCATAAAGGCTTAGAAACTTCTTCTTGCAATGTGGTTCGACATCATCTCCTTAGAGCTTCGAACCAGAAACTATATTCTCCTAGGAAATTATGTGGATAAGAGTATGTTATGTATGTTGGTTTATAGAGAGTTTATAGGAATTGACTCTTGAATTGTTTGAGGTAATATGGATAATCAGCTAAGTACTAACCTAAGCTTGTTGAGTGTAAGGTACGCTTAGTAGGTTATTTATCATCATTGTGCGATGAGAAGGTTTCTGAACCATGGCAAACTGTGATCTTTTGTTGCTAGTGATTGCAGTACCGTGTAGTATTGTTATGTGATTAATTCTTTGGTTACCAGTCATTGCAATACCATTAGGTATTGATGTGTGATTGTTGTATTTGTTGCTCCTGTTAGTATTTCGAGGATGAAATATTCTAAGGGGGAGAATGTAACGATCTAGAATTTCGAATGCTTTATATTTAAATATCAGAATTAATTAAATATTTAAATTTTGGATTTATTGTAATAAAAATTGATTTAATAAGCCTATTAAAACTCTTTTTAAATAATAAATGATAATTGTAAACTTTAATTTATAATTAAACTGATTAAGCTTGTTTTAATAATAATTCTTTTTAATCAACACGTGAAATTATCATCTCGGGGCATTGTCTTGGATTTTGATGAAACTGGTGTATTGGGTCCGAAATAATGAGTTGTTATGCACCGACGAGTTTTGTAACGATCTGACGCACTGTGTGGTCGTGCGAGCTCGAAATACATAGCGATTAATTTTAGGAGTTAAAATATAATATAATTTCACTATAAATACCCCCACACACTCAAACCTTTTTCTTCGCTTTTCCTTTTCCTTCACAAAAAAATAGCTACCACCAAATTTTCCCTTCTATCCCTTTTTTCATGAACTAGGATCAATGGACTCAACGATTTTAGATCCGTTGGCTTCATGTGAGTCAGGGCTTCGAACTAGTGTAGGCGTTGTTGGGTGCAGCGATGGTTGGTTGTGTTGACTTTGCTTGGCCGAATCTAGGGCTTGATATTATCAGCGATTGGAGTGGAGATAGGTCATGGCGATGTTTGCATCGTGTTTCTAATATGTAGGAGGAGTGATGGTAGTGATTTAGGGTTGTGCGATGTAGGTTTGGGATTCACGACACTTGGGTTATCAACTAGTGGTGTCAGGTAGCATATAGAAGGAGATGACCAGAGTTGAATTCGAGCATAGCATTAGACTTAGGGTGGCAAGTGGAGTTAGTAGCGAAGGTTTGAAGAGGTGTGGCATTGTCTATTGTGGTCCAACAATTTACACAATGATGAAGCATCATCAGGTTGCTTTTGCTTTGGATCTACCGAGCTTCAAGATGTTGGGTGGAACATGGAGAGTTCGAGAAGGGAGGAACAATAGTGAATTCCGTTCATTGAACGACGGACCAAAAGTGGAGGATTGGAAGGGGGAAGTTATGGCTTTGGGTTCGGTCATGTATCAGTGATACACTATACACTTTAATTTGGTTTTAGGGAAGATAGATTTAGGGGTGATTAAGGTAATTAATCAAGTAATTAAGTTATTTAATTAATTTTTAAATTCAAAATATTATAAAATCAATAACATTTGCATATAAGGTCCAATCGAGACGCCATCTTCGCTGTTGCACTCGTAGTGGGATCCTCTACATATTAGGTTGGTTTAGGCTTAGGTGAGTTCACTCACCAATTGATTGTATAATGTTGTGTATATAATGTTATTGTGAAAAGTATATAAACTAAAATTTATAACAATGCAAATTATTGTTTTTGTACCCCTCCTTTCTTTGGAAAGCAGGCGACAACATTGTATGTAGTATAATCTCTATTGCAACCCTCTAAACATGTATCATGTCCTAGACTTATTTACGTTTTTGATGTTGTTGTTTGATTTAGTTAGAAATTGTGTGTGAATGGTTAAAGCGAAATTATTATTATAAACACACTTTGAAATCCTCTGTATTTAACACTTAGTAAATTGGTTTAAATGTGAATATATTTCCAATATATATATATATATATAGGATTGTTCTATACACATGTTTTAGGTGTGTTCGATCTGAAGGGATTGCTCTGGAAAGTAATAGAAATTGAGAAATAAAGTGGTGTTGAAAATTTGGATTTTAGTAAAATAAAATGACCTTTACTTTAGATATTTTCCTAAATCTTTTTAATAGAGTTTGTGAAAAGTTATTAAAGTATTTAATTAAAAGTTTAAAGTTTAAATATGTATTATAATTATTTAAGGATATCAAAGTAAAGGGTTTTAAATTATAAAACATGCTTTTATGTTTTTAAATAAGTTATAAATTAAAGTATTTTGAAGTAATGTTTAAAGTCAAATATTTTAAACCACATTATAAATATTTTTAAGTATATATAGTTTTCAAAAAATTTGTTAAATTTTTATTTAAGTTGTTTAAAGCTTATGTAAAATAATATCATTTTATAAAGCTTTTCAGTAAATATATAAGTTTTGGAAAGAGCCAGTTAAGCACTTTTATAAAGTAGGAAAATTAGGATTTCAACATATGTGTTAAAATGGAAGGCTTTGTGAAGTCAAGTGAAAGCACACTAATCTGTTAAATTAATATGGAGATAAGTAATTACAATTAGGATTGTAATTGTGACTTTAATAAGGCATGTTTTAATGTAATAATAAGAGAAATGGTTTTGGGTTTTTTGTGACATTGTTTGAGTAACAATTGTCTTGAACCCTTGTGAAATAAAAGAAAATTTTTAAAAATAATGATTAAGCGGGGAGTGTTTTAGGTTTTTTGCAAACAATGTTGTAGAACATTTGTTTTTAAAATCCTTGAATTATAATTTAATGTGGAAAAATATAATTAATTGATTTTGGAAAATACTTGGAACTTTAATAATGAAATTTTAAAGATAATAACTAGTACGAAATCTTTGGAAAAAGATAGAAAGATACAAAAGAGAGAAAGGATTTATAGTAACAATGTTTGAGTGACATTTGTTTTTAACCTCTTTGACTGTGTTTATAGTAAGTAAAATTGTTATCGATTTGTGAATATACTTGTACCGTTGAGATAAGTATATGAATTTTTTTAAGAGTATTGAAATATGTAGAAATGGATAGGGTAGTTTTAATTAAATAGCGAAGTTTAATTAATGAGTGAAGTATTAATTAATAATAAAGTTTTATTAGACAAAAAGGAGTTTTACTAAAAAAGGTTTTAATTAATAAAGGATTAATTAATTAAAAAGGAGATTCGAAGTCGTTTATATGGCTTAATCATGCTTATGTGTGTCGATCATGCTTACTGTGTTACTTGCTTATGGAAAGTATACGGGGCTTAGTTTCCCTTATGTGCTCATACTCATTTTTGTTTAAACTGACCAAATATAACTCTAGAAATATCTAAAAGAAACACAAGAATTACATGGTAGTGTTATTTTCGGTGATGATATACTATACGTAAAAACTTAATTTGCTCTTCTAGGAAAAATGATAAGGAAATCCGACCCTCTGGTTAGGGGGTGATGTCGACTCTTATGTATTTCAAAAGAACTAGAGATGAGTTTACTAAAAATTTCTTAATTGTTTTTTGAAGCGCCCGGTATGTGGAGGAGTGTACTTGAATGAGATGACTCGAAACTGTAACCACTCCAAAACCATATACATGTTTTATTATTTGGAAGAGGTTCGTGATTGGTTCGAGATATTGGAATCTATATGAAGATTCGAGATCTGTTTGAGACGCTCGAACAAATGTAATTGTTCATGATCTATTAAGGATGTGGGAATCAATGTGTGATTCCGAGATCTGTTGAGATATGAGAATCTATGTGCGGTTCCAATACTTTTTTGAATTGTGACTTGTGTGCTTGAATATCGGATGTAGCCTCACTAGTGGATGTGACTAAAACCAAAGATAGGATACATAGCCATGGGTTTAGCTAACCTAAGATTGCAAGTGACTCTACCCTAGAGGTTCCTATAGTTACGCATGTGTGAGTGGTGCACTTCGGCCTTATGTTGTGGCCATCTGTGTATTCCTATGGTACATCAGCTAGGGATATACGACGCTTCGAGAGGAGACCTTTGATCCTTGTTTAAGGGGACCATTCTCAAAGTACCAAGGGAACCTCCATGGAATCCTACTTAATTAGTGAACGTGCCTTAGCGGTTTTTATTATAAACCCATTGTTGTTGTGACATGTACTCACATTCATCACAACTACTTGATTATTTATATTTCACACCCTAGACATTATTATAGTATCACTGGATTTTCTAGAAGAAATGATTTGGTATCGTAAGGTAAAACCCATCCGTTTTTATTTACGACATGGTCTTATGAGATACCTTTATTTTTAAAGTTTTTAGAAATATAAAAATCCATATGGTTTGAGTTTCTTATGTTAGTTTACCAGACTAATCGGGGTGTTATTTCTTATAATGCTCGGATCAGCCCCAAGTATGTTTTCAGATTTAGAAAGACGCTTTGGAGCTTCAGAAGACGAGTTGGATTCCTCCAAGACTTATTCACGTATTTATTTTCCACTACATTACTTATTTTGTATCTATCAATATTTGAGAGGACAAGATGTTATAATTGTCCAAGCTGATGATAGGTTAGCTTACACTGATTGTGGTATATATATTAAAGTTTTTTTTGGGTAAAGATCTTTTGGGATATTATATATTATCTTTCTATATGTGAGATTCTGATATTGAGTTCCTCTTTCTTGTTTTGTTTCTTTTTTGTTTTCTTTTACCTTAATATTCTGTCTTTCCAGCATTTAGGTGCTTGGAACGTGAATACCGTAGATGTATTAATGTCGACATTCGAGGTTTGAAAAAGGCTATTCGTTATAGTATAGGCAGCCAATCGGTACTCGTTTGTAAACCTAATAGGGCTTAGAGGACTTGTATCGACATCTCAGATCTTGATAAAGCATGCTTTAAGGACAATTTTACTTTACCTTGTATCCACCGGCTTATGGACGCGACTAATAGATATGAGTTACTCACATTCAGGGATGCTTATTCCAGGTGTAACGAAATTGCCATGCACAGTCCTAACTAGGAGCATACCTCATTCATCACCAACGCTAGGCTCTATTGCTACTGGGACATGATTTTTGGCCTTCGCAACGATATGCAACATATCAATGAATCGTCAACTGACTGTTCACCCTACAAATCGTTCGTTCAATGGTGGTCTATATAGATGACATGCTGGTTAAGTTTGAAAGGGTCGGGGGGCTTGTAAAGAATTTTGCCAAGACTTTTGGCATCCTCTGCAAATACAACATGATGCTCAAACCCAGGAAATGTTCTTTCAAAGTACGATCTGGAAAGTTCCTTGGCTTTGTAAAGACCAGTAGTGCATTAGGGAAAATCCTAACAAGGTTCGAGTAATTCAGGAGATGCAAGTACCATGCACAATCAAGCAAGTGCGTCTAAATGGAATGATCATGGTGCTTAACTTCTTCGTGTTGCATGCCACAGACTGCTACATGTAAGCAAGAGGTTAACGGGTCCTGAAATAAGATATTCAGGTAAATAAGTTGGCCTACTACCTACATATGGCCAACTAATATCTACGATCGTATTTTCAAAGTCACCCCATCAAGGTTCTCACCAATCATCCATTGAAGCTGGTAATGAGCCAACTCAATGCAACGGGTCAACTGTTGAAATGGTTCATGGAACTCGGATAGCATCACATCACCTTCCACCCTCACACCTTAATCAAGGGCCAAGCTGTGGCCGATTTCATAGCAGAGTGTTCCAACATGGATAATGATAATGAGAAAGTGGCAAGTATTTTTTTTGGCAACTCAATGATGATGACTCGACAAACGAGAAAGGCATGGGGGTAGGGATGGTATTAGTCGCTCTAGATGGTAAATAACTTTGTTTCACTGTCCGTTTTGGCTTCAAGGCCATGAACAGTGAAGCTAAATATGAGATTGTCCCAGCCAATCTTAGGATGATCAAAGAACTACGAGTGGAATCATTACACATGTTCAACTACTCCTTGTTAGTTGTCATTCAGTTCAAGGAATGCTTCAAGGTTAAAGGCAAGACTTTGGCCCTCTACGTGGTAGAAGCCAAGAAGATCATATGCACCTTTCTATGTTTCAAGATAGAACATATCCCATGAGAGAGAAAGCCCAAGGCCGACCAGTTGGCCAAGGCGACCAACAATCCTGAAGAAAACATCCTCAGGTCTCAATGGCGGTACTTCTGACCCTCTACTTCTAACCGGGGGAACCCGCCACCAAAATTGATGAAGCTTTTCCCCAACTCTTTGATGACCTCACTGATGAAATATCTCAAAAACGACGACTTACCTACTGAAAGAAAAGAGGTTTGAAGGATCCTACAACGGGCACCCACTACACCATCATGGATGCAAATTTGTACTGATAGGATACTCAACTCCTCTCCAAAGATGCATGATCAATGAAGAGGCTGAACACATACTAAAGGAATCACATGAAGGCTTTTATAAAGATTACATCAGGGGATAAAGATGGCAAAGAAAGCTGTTTGCCAAGGGTATTACTGTCAATAATAATCAAAGATACAATGAGTTATATTAAGAAGTGCAGCGGATGCCAAAGGTTCCATAAAATTTGGAGAGCCTCCTCAAATCTCCTAACCTATATGACGTTCGCCTAGTTATTTGATACTTAGGGATTACAATTGATCGACAAGCTATCGAACGCCAAGTGCAGATACAACCACAACATAGTCGATGTCGACTAATTCATGAAGTGGGTCGAGGCAAAGCCTATCTCTAGCCTTACTGCACCCAAAATCCTTGAATTTGTGTTAAGTGCGTCTTCTGTTGATTCAGACTCTCATAGAAGATCATAACCGACAATGGTAGCCAGTTTGAGAGCTGTTCAAAGGGTTTTGTGATCGAAATGGAATAGAAAAGTGCTTCTCCTCAATCTCTTATCCCTAGGCCAATAGGAAAGTTGAAGCTATGAAATAAACCATCAAGTCAACGTTGAAGAAGCACCTCACAAAGGCAAAGGGAAACTGGGCTAAAGACTTACCACTCATACTATGTTCATACGACACTAGCAACTGCACGTCAACCAGGCACTCTCCTTTCTCTCTGGCTTGCATGTATGAAGTTATGCTATCGATTAAGATCAACATGCCATCTCTAAGGTGCCTCACTCACGACCCTAAAAAAATGGAGAGTTACTCGAGCTCGGACTCGATGGTTTGGAAGAAAAGAGAATGGAAGCCGAACTACATGCAGAAGCATACAAGAGAAAGATAGCCAAGCACTACAATACAAGTTTAAAGATTTTCCAGTTCAAAGTGAGAGACTTGGTTATGCACCGTGTCTTCACCAACACAAAGGATCCAGCCGAGGGTGTCCTAGGGCTGAACTAGGAAGGCCCATATGTAATCATTGCTGAATTCACCAATGGGGCATGCCACATCTTGAATCCAGATGGCTCCAACATTTCCAGCACATGGAACCCAGAGCGCCTCCGAGTGTATTATATGTAAAATTTGTAAGCCATTATTATAAGGTTGTAAAGTATTGTCGAAGTTATAAGGCAATGTGAATTGTATCAACCCCTTTTGGTATGTGGAATATGAACGGGACATCCTCGAAACATTCTCGATCTAACAAAGTTATTCAACTAGAACCAGCTAATCTGGGTCCCCAATTGTTGCGGTTCCCCATAACATCGATTATCCAGAGGGGTCAGGCAGAAAACCCAACACTGCAACTAAAGAACAACAAGCCACTCAAAGCTTCCTTCCTCACCAAAGGCATCAACAAACTGATACCGAGACATCCTTTGGAGGTCTCGATTCGTTTGTCCATGATGTTGCCCATCTAGCTTTTAGAATGGGGCACTGGTGCCTTGCAGGTGTAGTTACCCATGTCGTAACTCCAAACCGGACATCCATAGTGCTGCTCTGTAAGGATGGGCAAGCCATTCAACGCTTCCTCCTTCATCAAAGGCATCAACAAACCGATGGTGAGACAATTACTATAAGGGTACTTTTTGAAAATATATAGCTCTTAAACTCCAATATATCCTCTTTGTCACCCTACCTAATCCAATCTTATCTCCATACATCTTCAAGTGCCTAAAGTTCGATTATTATTTAAGTTTCAAAAAAGCAATGGACATTTTTAAGCATTAATGTTTATTTACAACTAATGACTACTAAATAATTTAGAACAAAAAGAAAATAATTAGCACTTTAATAAATTAATGGCGATGGATTAGAGTCTTTTCACCTTAATCCCTATATGATCAACTTATTCTCCATAAATGAAACAAAATAATCACCTTCATTACCAATTAATCGATAATTGGGAATAATCCATAAATAAAAAGAGCTCCAACTGTAGTTGTAGGTGTTACCAAATTTTATTAGAAATGAAGATTGAGGAAGAAGTTTGCCAAAATCTTAACACAAAGAAGAGGTTGCCTTGATTTAGGAGTTACAACAACAAACATTTGTTTGGGAAATAGGAGAAGAGAATTTTATTTAGGAGAAGTGGCATAGTTGGTATTGAAACATGTGCAAGGTATGGAAGGAAATGACAAAAATGTCATGTTGGTATTTGAAAGGGTATTTTTGCAATTATAAAAACTTCAAATAAGAGTATTCTCATTTGTTGACTAATAAATTAGCCAACCTTGGAATTATATTAATGCATACATGAAAGCAAAGGTTACATGCTAATTAATAGGTTTAAAAATGAAAAATGTGGAGATAAACAAACAAATTGAAGTATATAACATAGAGATATAAAATGGTTCGCTAAGCTTGCATATGTCCACATGAAGATTTCTTACTATGTTTCTCTCTTACAATTACAAGGAATAAAAGACTTAAGACTAAGAAGTTGCTAATCTTCAGAGTTTAGGGCTTTGATTTGCTACGTGAGGAATTTTAACTAGTTTCCATCCACTTTTATGTAGCATGGCATAGAGTATTCATAATGGTTGAGACTGCACAGTAAAACAGGCAGGAAGCATGCCTAACCGTCAATCTAGTTGTATAGGATGATGGAAGATAGCTGCAAAGGTGGGATGAAACATGCTGTTGAGAAATACACCATTTATCCTTTTGTACTAGGCATATGCTTTGCTCTTAATGCACATTTAATGTTGACGACACAATATAAGGGTCGGTATTCTTATGACCAACTTGCTACAGTACCCAATACAGCTAGTCGAATGACTTGCCGTTTACTTTTGTATGCTTATGTGATACGACAGATGTGTGGATTTCTCCAAGCTTTGCTATCTGGTCGTTGTAGATGACAATCAAGGAAGCTGAACATTACTAAGGATAAGTTGCATGGAACATGCCGACCTTATTATAGGATGACGGGACGGGCAGCTTGGGACTGATTGAAGGTGGGATATGTTTAAGTCGTGCCAAAGACGGGTCACGCTTGAGCCATTCTAGTTTGATGAGTTGGCTACTCGAAGCCATCTTGTGTTGAGCCTACCGACGGTAAACTTGGAGTGTTGTCAAGGGGATGGGTTGGCTCAAAGCCAAATTGAATGCAGGTCATCCTGAATGGGCCGGACGTAGATATGTTAGGCCGACTTGGATCAGGCTAGGCTATGCTTGATCGGCTTGCTAATTGTATTTTCCAGAAATTTAAGCAACATTTTACTCCCCAAGCCTATCTCTAAGAGCAAGGGAGAGCTTGTCAAGTCACAAAGATCTTGTCGACCGATTCTTTTGCTATTTATTTAATGCGTGCCATATGTGGTGCTTTGTCATTGGTTGAAACTTGGTCGGGTACCGATGTTTCCAATATGGATGAAGTCACAAGGGCTGTGACGCCCCACTTCTATGCTCATAATAACAAAGAGTATTAAAAGAAATACTGTCTATTATTACGAAGAATAAGGCTGGATAGGAGCGGCCATCCGTAGTTGGCCTTACACTAATATAGGTTACCTCGAAAGGAGTGGTATATACTTTTTATTTTTCATCTCTTATTTATTTACTCCCATCGACATACCCAATTCCAGTATAAAACCAGCTACGATGGTTCATAATAGTTTAGGACAATATATATAAAAACAACACAGATACACCAAGAATGCGGAACACAAATAACAAAATCTCATATATATATATAACTGATGTCAGTTACAATATAGTTGACACAATACATATGATACAACTACAACTGTCGACTCTGGAAGTTATATATACAAGTACGTTATCAACTAATATACATGAATACATATCATCCTATACAATGACACGACTTCTACAAAATGACAAAGACAACTTCAAAAGATGTGGAAAGTCTTCATAGCCCGAACAGCAACTCAAAGAAGGAAATCTACAACCTGAAATAACTCGGGTCTGACCCGAGTATTAAATTCAAAAGAAAATAATACACGGGTCAGTCTAATTCAAACTCAGTTATTAGTGCATAGCAGCAATAATAATCAGATAGTCAAATAGACGACAGTCACAGAAATCTCGTATATCTAACTTCTCGATAAGAGAGTCGGATAACGGCAGATATAACACTAAACAGTGTTAGACAACAAAACAGCAGATTTAAATCATCAACAAAGATAAGTGAGAAGAATATCAATGAAGATAATCATAAAACATCAGAATTGCCTAACGACAATTAACAACAACAAAATAATCAATTTAAAACATCAACTCTGGTAGGGCTGCAGTATACGCATGCGTATACTGCCTCGCCACTACAACCGGAAACACACAAAAGGTCAATTAACCACAATCAAATGAAGATACAAAACTCAATGCCACGGTCTCAAATATCAAAGCAGTCAGACATGGACAATGTGCACACATGCACGCATTGAAATTTCACAACTAATCGCGAGGTCAAACCCAAAATACTGGGTTCAACACAAGTGTCACAAAAGACCAATTCAGGAAGTGCCATAGTGGAGTACTACAAGTAATTATGAAATGAAGACTCAAGAGAGTTCAAACATTTCAAGATTTCAAAGCAACCAGATTAATGAAACAAAGTATACAAGATGAACCAGATTTGAGTCCAAGAAAAGACCAGAAAATACAAAATAACACAATGCACAAAGGCTGCAGGTCTGAAATTCCAAGAGGCAACAACAACATGAAGCAATTCAAATTCAAGCATGACCTATTCACAAATATATGCAAATTGAGACTAGACCAGTGAACAAAATCACAGTCGACACAATCAAGTCCATGAAGCACAAGATCAGTCTTCAGGTCAGGGATAAACTGATCGAGCATGTACCAGATTAGTTAGACAGAGAACATGATGAACTACTGCCGAAAATAACACAAATGCAACTCACAAGTACTCCAGACAGTCAGGACTAAAGAAGAACCAAAGCCTATATAGACAGTATACACATGGACCAGACTACATGAAAATGAAGTGACACAAGTGATACCGGAAAAAGTGCAGACAATCAATACTCTGCATGTACAACATGTAGATGAAGCATGTACATGGTAAAAACTGCTATAACTCTAAACATCAAATAAATTGTCAAAAGAAAAAGGTACCCAAGTGTGGGTAGCAGACACAATGCCACACCAATGACTGATACGAGAATTATCAGATTAGTGATGCTAAACCCAAGCCAATCTACAATGGACAATTGGACAAAACAAATGAAATCCCTACATGGGACTGGAAACTCCCAAGCTAACAACAACCAAGTTCGGATGAACATAGGCAGCAAGCTCCAGATATAAAGCACTATTTTATCCCAAACGAAAACAAATTCAAAAGCCCAATTAAGTACCAGACTCAAGACAGAGGACAGGGAAGTAATAACAGCAAACCAAATGTCAGCAAGCTAAGTACAATGTAGCATACAAGTAATACAAAACTGTCAAGTAGACAGAGAACCCTGAAACCATCACACATATACATACATGAATGCATGTATATATGAAGTATCAAGGGCTGAAGCCACAGTGAAATGCTCAAGGCAAAAGCAAATATCTTCAACAAGCGATCAAACACTAATTTATAAAATAGAGCAACAACATGCTGTTACCATATAAATATATATACATATGTATATGCATACGTATACACATATATAAGTAGTGCAAATAGACTCATGCCTACAAACTCAACATACATATACTCAGTGTAAACAATCACATGAGCTAAGGAAGTCTGCATCAGGAAGTCGTGACCCGAAAACAACACCAAGTCAAAGACGATTCAAAACTCAAGAAAATGCACAAGTACAGTGACTGGAAAGAACAACCGGAATTCGCCAGTGACAATGTAGCAGTACAAGGAGCCTAAGCCAATTAAAGGCAACAGTTAAAATGACGTAGCCAACTATAAATCAACATCTCTAGAAATTCAACACTGTGATGACCAAGGAAACCCAAATCAACAAAGTCAGAAAATATCGCAAGTTCAAAATCAATGCCATGGAATCAAGTCACGAATATACAGTAATTAAAAAGGTCTGAAATCATCACAAAGCATTCAATCAAAATCAACGACCAAGCTTACAATTATCAGGCGAAGTCGTATATGCAATACGAACGAGAATTAAGGGGTTTCAAACCCAAAATACACACTGAAAAATTGAATTAGATGAGAGTAAATCAAATCACTCACTTTGATTTGACGAGCATAAACGATCGACAGCCAGAGTCGAAACCGAGGAAACACGACCATACCAAAAATTGAAAAAGTCATCGATCATTTCAAACATTCAAACGAAAATCAAATGGCAGAGCAAAATCAACAACATCGAACGAAATCGAACAAGTTAAGAAACCCAAACAATCAAAGAAACGAACTATATCTCAGTTCAAAATCGCATAAAAATTTCAGAGGAACCAACAACATTCGATGGAGGGAATTGAATTAGAAGTGAGTGCTGAACACTCACCTTTGCCGAAGCGAAGACGAGCACGGCGAAGGCACGTCGATCTACAGAGCAGCGAACCTTCGATCGAGCTACAATGTCGGCAGAAGCCCTAGTTTCGTGGCTGCCATTATTTTTCTATCGTTTATTTACTTAGGATTATCTCGAACGAACCAAAAGAAAAGGGTCGGGTTTGCCAATCAATAAGAAAAGAGGAAACGGTACAAGAAATTTTTTTTTACGGCAACAAAGAAAAGGCTTGGGCCAATCAAATTTTCTTTAAAACCCATGCAAAATTTTACAATTTCAAAAGGATCTCAATTTTATTAAAATTCCTATAATAATTAACAACTGGTATAATCATCATTTGAATGACAATTAACTGTTCTAAAACTCCGGGTTGTTACAGACTCCCCCCTTATAAAAATTGCGTCCCCGCAATTTTCATAATTAAGGGCGTCAACCACTATTATTTTTCTAACATAAACTGGTTAAGCTAGAAAAATAAAGCCGGGAATACAAACGCCAAAGAAATCTTTTAATTTCAATAAAAGAAATTCACAATTTCTCAACAAAATCTAACTATCAAATAGATAGAAAACAGCGATTCCATAAAATCAGCCTACTCTAGAATCAATTAGAGACTAGAAAATCTTGTATCAACAAAATCAGCAATTATCCAATTATCAAAAAAGATAATCAAATTTCTCAAATCAATAAATATTCGATTATCAAAAACGATAATCAAATCTCAAATCAACCATATTTAATTATCAAGAACGATAATCAAATTTCAAATCAATAAATATTCGATTATCAAAAACGATAATCAAATCTCAAATCAATAAATATTCAATTATCAAAAACGATAATCGAATTTCAAATCAACAAATATTCGATTATCAAAAACGATAATCAAATCTCAAATCAACAATATTTAATTATCAAGAACGATAATCAAATTTCAAATCAATAAATATTCGATTATCAAAAACGATAATCAAATCTCAAATCAACCATATTTAATATCAAGAATGATAATCAAATTTCAAATCAATAAATATTCAATTATCAAAAACGATAATCAAATCTCAAATCAATAAATATTCAATTATCAAAAATGATAATCAAATTTCTCAAATCAACCAATATTCGATTATCAAAAACGATAATCAAATTTTTAAATCAACAAATATTCGATTATCAAAAACGATAATCAAATCTCAAATCAACCATATTTAATTATCAAGAACGATAATCAAATTTCAAATCAATAAATATTCGACTATCAAAAACGATAATCAAATCTCAAATCAACAATATTTAATTATCAAGAACGATAATCAAATTTCAAATCAACAAATATTCGATTATCAAAAACGATAATCAGAACTCATATCAACAAATATCTAATTATCTCAAGCGATAATTAGAAACAACAAATATCCGATTATCAAAAACGATAATCAAAACTCATATCAACAAATATCTAATTATCTCAAGCGATAATTAGAAACAACAAATATCCGATTATCAAAAACGATAATCAGAACTCATATCAACAAATATCTAATTATCACAAGCGATAACTAGAAACACAAATATCCGATTATCAAAAACGATAATCAGAACTCATATCAACAAATATCCACTTACCTGCAGATAATTGGAAACAACAAATATCTAGCAATCAATTAAGAAGACTAGAAAATCAACATAAAAGCTTGGATCGATCCCATCATATGGCGAGTTTTTAATTCGCCGCACGTGCATCAACAAATGGCCGAAGCCTACCAAGTACTCAACATAATTTTGGTGCCCAACAAATGACCCGAAGGTCTAGTACTGGTATTTGACCCGAAGGTTCATCATATGACCCGTAGGTCCAACATAGTGGCTCGAAAGCACACAAAATCATCAAATATTTCAATTAACGAGTCCGGAATTAACTGAAATAGCAAACGCACATGTCCCATACCACGTGTTTTACTAAATCGTTTGATTCTCTTCATCGTTTCCTTGAAAGTGCAAAATTGTTAAATTCCTGAAAACAATTTTATTTATTTTGTAAAATAACAATTCACATTCTCAACTGGACAAGTCCGGAGTTAAGCGAATCAGTAAAAGAAAGGGGTCATAGTCCTCGATTTTGCTGAAACGTTTAAATCGCTTCCTCATTCTTTTGAAAACGCAAACTGTTAAAAATTTATAAAACAATTTTCATTTTAAAACGATTTTCCAATCACGTGATTAAAGCAGAAAATCAGTAACAATTTTGATAAAGAAATTGTACTTCTCAAAATACCGTAAAATCGTATCTCAAAATCAGCATTGCGGAATAACCGCTTGAAAATCCACCTTTAAAATTTGACGGTTACTGAAGCCAAAGCGATAGTAATTTTAAAACGTCAAAATCACATCAAAACAATTTACATCAAAATGTAATATCAGTGAATTTTCATTCATCAAAATGCCACAAAACACCGTGCTTCAAAATATAGCATTGGTGTAAAAATCCCGTTATAAAAATAACGGCAACAAAATACGTTCAAACCAAACATCGGTTCAACGTAAAGTAAATGCAGTAACGTACTACTCAAATTCGCACGTACTACAAAATGAACAAAGAAATCATTCGAATGTATCTTCAATGAAGATAATTTAAAACAGCAAAAATCTAATCAATAATTGATTAGCCTAAAAGAAACCAGCAAGAATCCCAACAAAATCACATAACTGTAATTGTCTCAAATCCTCAATTCGGATTCGAAATTTTCAAAGAATCAAAATAAATACAGCTATGTAAACAACAAATGAAATTTATTTCAATTTCATATTTTGATTTTTAAATCAAAAAAATTATCAGTTGTACTCAGCGAAGACAGTTTCACTGTTTTCGCTGCGCACTCTGATAAGCAGAATTCAAATCAATCAAATCATCAGAACACAATTCTACTTTTATTTTTAAATAAAGATATTCAAAAACCTCATCAAAATTTCAAAACTTTAGTTTTGACTCAAAATACAATAAAACATCGACAAATAGTTTTAACATATGTTCCATCCAAGTTATGTTTTATATTATGTCCATAAACCCCAAGCTCTAATACCAACTGTGACGCCCCACCTCTATGCTCATAATAACAAAAAGTATTAAAAGAAATACTGTCTATTATTACGAAGAATAAGGCTGGATAGGAGCGGCCATCCGTAGTTGGCCTTACACTAATATAGGTTACCTCGATAGGAGTGGTATATACTTTTTATTTTTCATCTCTTATTTATTTACTCCCATCGACATACCCAATTCCAGTATAAAACCAGCTACGATGGTTCATAATAGTTTAGGACAATATATATAAAAACAACATAGATACACCAAGAATGCGGAACACAAATAACATAATCTCATATATATATATATATATATATATAACTGATGTCAGTTACAATATAGTTGACACAATACATATGATACAACTACAACTGTCGACTCTGGAAGTTATATATACAAGTACATTATCAACTAATATACATGAATACATATCATCCTATACAATGACACGACTTCTACAAAATGACAAAGACAACTTCAAAAGATGTGGAAAGTCTTCATAGCCCAAACAGCAACTCAAAGAAGGAAATCTACAACCTGAAATAACTCGGGTCTGACCCGAGTATTAAATTCAAAAGAAAATAATACACGGGTCAGTCTAATTCAAACTCAGTTATTAGTGCATAGCAGTAATAATAATCAGATAGTCAAATAGACGACAGTCACAGAAATCTCGTATATCCAACTTCTCGATAAGAGAGTCGGATAATGGCAGATATAACACTAAACAGTGTTAGACAACAAAACAACAGATTTAAATCATCAACAAAGATAAGTGAGAAGAATATCAATGAAGATAATCATAAAACATCAGAATTGCCTAACGGCAATTAACAACAACAAAATAATCAATTTAAAACATCAACTCTGGTAGGGCTGCAGTATACGCACGCGTATACTGCCTCGCCACTACAACCGGAAACACACAAAAGGTCAATTAACCACAATCAAATGAAGATACAAAACTCAATGCCACGGTCTCAAATATCAAAGCAGTCAGACATGGACAATGTGTACACATGCACGCATTGAAATTTCACAACTAATCGCGAGGTCAAACCCAAAATACTGGGTTCAACACAAGTGTCACAAAAGACCAATTCAGGAAGTGCCACAGTGGAGTACTACAAGTAATTATGAAATGAAGACTCAAGAGAGTTCAAACATTTCAAGATTTCAAAGCAACCAGATTAATGAAACAAAGTATACAAGATGAACCAGATTTGAGTCCAAGAAAAGACCAGAAAATACAAAATAACACAATGCACAAAGGCTACAAGTCTGAAATTCCAAGAGGCAACAACAACATGAAGCAATTCAAATTCAAGCATGACCTATTCACAAATATATGCAAATTGAGACTAGACCAGTGAACAAAATCACAGTCGACACAATCAAGTCCATGAAGCACAAGATCAGTCTTCAGGTCAGGGATAAACTGATCGAGCATGTACTAGATCAGTTAGACAGAGAACATGATGAACTACTGCCGACAATAACACAAATGCAACTCACAAGTACTCCAGACAGTCAGGACTAAAGAAGAACCAAAGCCTATATAGACAGTATACACATGGACCAGACTACATGAAAATGAAGTGACACAAGTGATACCGGAAAAAGTGCAGACAATCAATACTCTGCATGTACAACATGTAGATGAAGCATGTACATGGTAAAAACTGCTATAACTCTAAACATCAAATAAATTGTCAAAAGAAAAAGGTACCCAAGTGTGGGTAGCAGACACAATGCCACACCAATGACTGATACGAGAATTATCAGATTAGTGATGCTAAACCCAAGCCAATCTACAATGGACAATTGGACAAAACAAATGAAATCCCTACATGGGACTGGAAACTCCAAAGCTAACAACAACCAAGTTCGAATGAACATAATAGGCAGCAAGCTCCAGATATAAAGCACTATTTTATCCCAAACGAAAAAAAATTCAAAAGCCCAATTAAGTACCAGACTCAAGACAGAGGACAGGGAAGTAATAACAGCAAACCAAATGTCAGCAAGCTAAGTACAATGTAGCATACAAGTAATACAAAACTGTCAAGTAGACAGAGAACCCTGAAACCATCACACATATACATACATGAATGCATGTATATATGAAGTATCAAGGGCCGAAGCCACAGTGAAATGCTCAAGGCAAAAGCAAATATCTTCAACAAGCGATCAAACACTAATTTATAAAATAGAGCAACAACATGCTGTTACCATATAAATATATATACATATGTATATGCATACGTATACACATATATAAGTAGTGCAAATAGACTCATGCCTACAAACTCAACATACATATACTCAGTGTAAACAATCACATGAGCTAAGGAAGTCTGCATCAGGAAGCCGTGACCCGAAAACAACACCAAGTCAAAGACGATTCAAAACTCAAGAAAATGCACAAGTACAGTGACTGGAAAGAACAACCGGAATTCGCCAGTGACAATGTAGCAGTACAAGGAGCCTAAGCCAATTAAAGGCAACAGTTAAAATGACGTAGCCAACTATAAATCAACATCGCTAGAAATTCAACACTGTGATGACCAAGGAAACCCAAATCAACAAAGTCAGAAAATATCGCAAGTTCAAAATCAATGCCATGGAATCAAGTCACGAATATACAGTAATTAAAAAGGTCTGAAATCATCACAAAGCATTCAATCAAAATCAACGACCAAGCTTACAATTATCAGGCGAAGTCGTATATGCAATACGAACGAGAATTAAGGGGTTTCAAACCCAAAATACACACTGAAAAATTGAATTAGATGAGAGTAAATCAAATCACTCACTTTGATTTGACGAGCATAAACGATCGACAGCCAGAGTCGAAGCCGAGGAAACACGACCATACCAAAAATTGAAAAAGTCATTGATCATTTCAAACATTCAAACAAAAATCAAATGGCAGAGCAAAATCAACAACATCGAACGAAATCGAACAAGTCAAGAAACCCAAACAATCAAAGAAACGAACTATATCTCAGTTCAAAATCGCATAAAAATTTCAGAGGAACCAACAACATTCGATGGAGGGAATTGAATTAGAAGTGAGTGCTGAACACTCACCTTTGCCGAAGCGAAGACGAGCACGGCGAAGGCACGTCGATCTACAGAGCAGCGAACCTTCGATCGAGCTACAATGTCGGCAGAAGCCCTAGTTTCGTGGCCGCCATTATTTTTCTATCGTTTATTTACTTAGGGTTATCTCGAACGAACCAAAAGAAAAGGGTCGGGTTTGCCAATCAATAAGAAAAGAGGAAAGGGCACAAGAATTTTTTTTTACGGCAACAAAGAAAAGGCTTGGGCCAATCAAATTTTCTTTAAAACCCATGCAAAATTTTACAATTTCAAAAGGATCTCAATTTGATTAAAATTCCTATAATAATTAACAACCGGTATAATCGTCATTTGAACGACAATTAACTGTTCTAAAACTCCGGGTTGTTACAAGGGCATTGATTACACCTAGATGGTCGAGATCTGATGGATCTTTGAATCCAATGGTTGAGATTGAAATGGTAGGTATTGAAATATCCTTTATTCCCTCTTCTTCCATTCTTTACCACAATGGAAAAATATTTAGCATTAAAACTCTTGAAAAACCTTCAAAACTCTTGACTTCTCAAGCTTTTGTTGATAACTAGTGAGTTTCCCCTCTTCTTCTTCCCTACTATTTTGAATGTGTAGATATTGCCAGCTCCGACTTTTAGTGTTTTTCGCTAATTTTTATTTTTGTTGTTGCCGGTGCATTAATTCTTTTAACGCTTGAGAATGCTATTGATTTTGTCTTAATATATAATTGGAATCCACCTTTTTTGGCCATCATTAGATGTCAACCGTCCATCGATGCCATATCAGTGGTGGTCGATCGACGTTGGCAAAGTATACTAAGGGCTTGCAATTTTCAATAATAATATTAGTAATAATTTAGATAGTGGGTTATGGAATAGCCATATTCTATGACTATAGGCTTTAAGAAAAAATATATAGTAATAGATAGGGGATGTAATGTTAATTACCAAGCTTAGGAGTTTGAGTTCAGAGCCGATCTTCATTGGGTGCCTACATCGGGATGGTTTGATATCCTATAGCCACTGAGCATCTTGACCACCCTCCTCCAAGTTACTTTGCCTTGTCTTTAGGCTATTTCAAGGTTGGAGTCATGCCGCCCCCCATCCATACTTTGTCTCAATCCTTAATGCACATGCGTATGCTTCTTGTTCGCTTACCCCCAAAAGCTACCGGTTCCTATGTGGGTTCTACACTGCATGTCTGGGTTTGAGCCTTCCTAAGTTGAATGCTAAGTTCATAGAGATGATCTTCCAACTACAAAAGGAAGCCGAATACCTAGTTAGCATCTGTTTCCACTTAGAGGCTGACATTAAGCTTGTTGTTTTTTCGGCATCCTAAGCAAGGCCACCTCTGGCTGGATGCTGAGATATTTCTTTATTCTTTAGGGGGTCAACCGCGGGCTGTAGCACCTCGATTTCCAAACCCACTATAAGTCTTTGCTTCTTTTCGTTTTCCTTCATTTTTTCCTTACTTTTCTTTTCTTAAATTGCCAATTTACATGGGCTTCTCTTACTAATGCCCGTGTCGATTTCAGGAGGCTGAATGAGAAATTTAACCTACTAAAGATAACTGGTACAAACCACTAGGATGTGAGAATCTTGGTGACCGATGCCAACTTAAACCAGATTGGGCTAATAAGGATTGACCTGATAATGGTCTCGGAGCGGGGCACCCTAAAAAAGATACCAGGAAAGAAGGTGGCAAAGGCATAGTGGGACTACTCATAGGTCTAATTCTTAAACCCCGATGTCGGGTCGACTGTAGATGAAAGGGATATAACGACAATGTTATAGGCAAAGAGCCTGGAGAGTGGCAACATGTTGATCTTGACAAACCATAAGATGTTGTGTCGATGCCATAGTAGGATAAATTTGACACATAACAATTAGTTGACGTCTCGGTTTCTCATCATGAGACGTTGCTCATTTATTAGGGTACCGAGGTGAGCTATGAGGAAAGCAGTGTTAAGGGAGGGTTACAAGAGCCGAGTGTCGATAGTAATGTAGGTTACTCCTCCAACCCTATTCCTACATATGACCTTTGTATCCTAGTTATGAACCTGGGGCTCTAAGTGAGGCTTATATTAAGATGTACAAAACCAGTGTAGGCAACTCGGCTTCATCCTTCCCACCCTTTACTAGATGGCGGGGTCGGGCTGGTGCAAATGGTGGCTTTCTTACACTTGTCTTTCCTTTACTTTACATTTTGACTCATTATCGTTTCTTCTTGTTCCAGTGGTCGCCATGCTAGGGTTTGATGCTTTTGACGAGGGTGAACGGATCGTCAAGACCACCTTGGTCAAATGCCTATTACCTTCACTGTGCCAGCCGCACATGTTGCACACAAGGCCATGGTTGTGCTTGGAGCTAGCCAGCAAATCATTAATGTTCCTTCCAGCCTCACTCGGTCATAATAGTTGTTCACTTTGGGCAAGAGTAGGAAACTAAACTGGCTGACTCATCCACATCAGTCGAAGTCACCTCTTCCTTCAGTAAGTTTCTCAATATTTATGACATGGAGGAGTTGATTTTTGATGTATGGGTAGAGCCGCTGGGGAAGGTATTTCTAGATGTCAATAATGCTAAGGACATTGATGACTTGGAACACTTACTGCCGACCGACAAAGATGGGAGTGTTGAATGCATTATGCGGTCCTTAGCGACAGAGTTCGAAAGTACCCAAACAAGGTATTGAGAATATAATAACTTATTTTCATTGGATAGTCTTGGTGAAGGTGTAGAACAATGTTGGCTCTGAAGTTGTAGATGTATTCTTCACAAAAGAGGTATTACAAATCCTTATAATTGTGGCTAGCTCTTATATATGATAAGTCCAAAGGTTCATGGGTTTGAAGTGCGAGAAACATGGGTTCCGTCTGGGTGAGAGAGACGGTAAACACCATTTGTTAAGGTGACACTTATAACATACGGCCCTTCCTAGTTTAGGCCAAGCACTCCTTTAGCTTGTTTCTTTGTATTTTCGAATAACCAGCATAGGACTAGGCCATAGACAATGAATTAGTGGAGCTTTACCCTTGAGTTGTAGTACTTGGCTAACTTTAGACTTTGATGAATAGTTCAGCTTCGATTCTTCGTTCTTCTATTGTGTCTAGTCCGAGCTTGAGTGTCTAACAGTTTTGTGCGGGCTCATAGGTTAAACACTAAGTTAAGGGGATTTCCACTTCTTTGGGAAACATGGCTTCATACTCGTAGGAAAGCGAGGAAGGAATATGGTCGATTGAAGTGCAGTTGGAGGTGTGATAGGACCAAAGAATAAGTGGTAGTTCTTCGGTCGAGTTCACTTTAGCATTCGAAGACACTTCTTGAGTGTTGACTTAACAGTTTTTTGATAGTCTGTCCATTAGCTTGAGGATGGGCAATGAAAGGAGATCTAAGGGGTTTCTCTCAAATTGAGTTCCACTATTGGTGATGATCTTCTTTGGCAGGCCGAAATGGCAGATGATGTTCTTCATGGTGAAGTTGAGTATTTTGGGTGTGGTGACCCCAGTAAGGGGTCCAACCTCGATCCATTTGGTGAATTATTCAATGACAACTATGACATGATTGTACCCTCCCTTTGCACTAACATCTTCCCTATCAAGTCAATTTCCCATGCATTGAATAATTATAGGGAAGTTAAAGGAATAAGGATGGTAGGAGAGGCCTTAAGGAACTTGGTAAACCACTGACATCGGTTGCACTTCCTGACGTAATCATAGAGTCTTTAACGATTGTAGACAAATAGTAGCTATATTGGGTAGCCTTTTTTGCAAGGCTTTCCTCCCCAGCTTGATCCCCACAAAACTCTTAATCCTGCCCTTCTAGGATCTAGTCGACTTCATCTTTAAACATGAACTACTAAAGTGGTGTAGAGAACCCCCGTTTATGGAGTTCCCCTTCCATAATATTGTAGTGGGGGATTGATAGAGAATTTTCCTAGCTTTTTGGTTGCTTGCTGCTTTATCTAGTAAATTGGCATTGAAATTTTTCTCCCTACGTATCTGCTCCAACCTGAGCTCATCGAACTTTTGGATTATCTTCTTGGCCTTGGCAACATACAAGGTTGGTGTCTTTCCTTTGACTTGGAAGTTCTCGCCGACCTGATTGATGACTAAGATGAGTCACTAAATAAATGGATGGAATCCATGTGTAATTCTCTTGCGATCTCGAGGTCGGTTGGGATAGTTTTGTATTCGACTTAATTATGGGTCTCTTTGAAAGAAAGGCGGACTGCAAAACATAGTTCTCTTCCTTCGCGCATGACAATGACGATGTAGGCCCCTACCCCCTTCTCATTTGACACTCTGTCCAAATATAGGCACCATGTTGGCTGGTTAATGACGAACTCCTCTTCGCCAATGTTCAAACTTGAGCGCTCAACAATGAAATCTACGATGGCCTAGCCATTGATAGAAGTGCGAGGCAGGAATGAGATGTGATGCAACCCAAGCTCGACAGACCACTTCAATAGTCAGCATGTTGTGTTGGTTATACTAAGGATTTGCTTCAAAGGTAATTGGTCAGGACTTTGATAGTATGGCCTTAAAATACAACTGGAGTTTCCGGGCTTTCATAAGCCAGTAGAAGGCCAACTTCTCTAGCTGCGTATAACTTGTTTCTAGGCCTAATAACATCTTGCTGACATAATAAATCGATCGCTAGATCTTCTCATCTTCTTTCATTAAGGTAGCGCTAATTGTGTTGTCAATCACTACTATATATAGGTATAAATCATCCCTATCAACGAGCTTAGAAAGTATCAGAGGAATGGCCAACAACCACTTCAGCTCCTTGAATGCCTTGGTGCCTTCATTGTCCAAAGTTAATGATTTTCCCTCCTTGATGTGGTCGAAGATAGGGAGATACTAGTTGGTTTGCTTTGAAAGGAACCGCATGAATGCTTTAACCAACCCATTTAGGTTTTACACTTGTTTCACCATTCTAGGCTGTGTATCCAAGGAATTTATCAGAACGGATAGCGAAGGATCACATCTTCAGGTTCAGCTTCATGTCGTGCTAGCATAGTATGTTAATTCTCGACCAGCTTCTATGCATGCCCCATGTCCCTTTCAGTCTTCACTAGCATGTCATCCACATACACTTCAATGGGCCAGCCAATTATTTTAGAGAACATACGATTGATGAGATGTTAATAGGTGGAGCCGGTAATTCGAAAATCAAAAAGCATGATGTGATAGCAGTATAGGTTGGCGTTTGTGATGAAGGAGGTGTGCTCCTGGTTTAGGCCATGCATGATAATCCGATTATACCCAAAATAGGCATCCACGATAGTGAGATGCTCATGTCCACTGGTTGCTTCTATCATCTAATAGATATAAGGTGAAGGAAAACTATCTTTTGGGCAAGATTTGTTGATGTCAGAGAATTCAATGCAAGTCCTCCAAAACCCAATTGATTTTTCCGACTAGTCCTGGTTAGCAACCAAGATTGGATTTTCAGCCTCCCAAATGACGCCATTGGCCAGTAACTTTTATACCTCTTCTTTAAGAGCTCGTACCTTTCTAGGTTGAGTGATCAATGCTTTTGGTATATAGGGTAGGCTTTGGGATCAATGTTCAATGCACAACAAATGATACAGAGTCAATGCCAGTCATATCAACACAAGCCATGTGAAGATGTCGGTGTAGGAACTTGATCGGCTCATTTCTAACATTCGGCCTGAGTTCCATGCCAATTTGAACGACTTTGCTAGGGTCAACATAGTCTAGGGATATCGATTTCAATAGAGTAGCCAGTCCGCCTTCAATGCTTGAGTCCCCCATGCAAGGGTCGAACACCTAATCGTAGAGATCTAATTTGCATCCATGTCACTTTACTCTAGCACGTAAATCATGCACTCTATGACATCCTTGGCCGGAGTAGACATACATGTTCAAGTTGGGGAGTTAATATTGCCCTTGACTCTTACAAAGGAGTCTATCGGTATTGAAACAGGTAGAGCTAATGTGTGTAATGTTCTCGCTTGCTATCGGGATGCGGCTTGCTCATTCCATGCAGTGATTAATTCATTAGCTCTTTAGGGAGTGGCCAAGGAGGTTAGATTCTTGTTATCCCAGTCTTTATAGTGATTGATGGTTCCAGCACGACCCTAAGCGTTGCTGGACTCAAGGATACTCTCGGGTAACACGCTGCCAGTTGTATCTTCAATGGCAAGGATGGTCCTGGCATGACCTTGAGCCTTGTTATACTCAAGGTTACTCTCAGGTGACACGTCATTGGTTGTCGTGATATGGAACGGTAAGACATTGTTAGCGGGAGGAGCTGTTGGTGATTCAAAGTTAGGGGCGATCATGGCCTGAACCAGAGCATTGACTGGCTTGATGGTTCTCTCAAGTGATTCTCCACTGAGTGTTGCAAGTTCCTGCTAAAGAATGAGAACGCCCTTATGAGGGTGGCCCCAAAACTCTCCCTAGCCTTCTATTGATTGCCCTGAATTTCACATATCCCGCCCTAAACAAGGAACTTCATGACGAGCCGGTTGTAAGAAATTATGGCTCCAGTTCAGCAATCACCGATCGTCCTATCAAAATATTGTAAACATAATGGAAATCAACCACTAAAAAGTTTACCTGAACCTTTTAATTAAGGATCACCTAGCCAAATGTTGTCATAAGCATGGCGGTACCAATCGAAACAATGCCCATACTCCTAAAGTCATTAATTGGCAGGGTGCAATGGGTAAGGCTGGAGGTAGGAAGCTTGATAGCCTTAAAGACATGTCTGAACATGACATTGACTGAGCTACCCCCATCCATGAAGGCACGATGCACATTTGAGTTGGCTATTGCATGAGTGATGATCATAGGATCATGATGGAGCTAAGAGATTACTTTTTTATCCTCGGCGGTGAAAGTGATTAGCTGATCTGATTCTAACATTAGTGCTTTGGATGATCGGGTAAGAGACTACTTCTCCATCGTCAATGGTGAATTGATTAGCTGATTTGATTCTAGCATGGGTGCTTTGGATGATCAATGCTCTAAAGAATATACTTGGCCGGCTGAACCCACATCCTACTGATACCAGGACTGTGCTCCCCAACTGCTACCGACCAAATGTAGGCCTTCGCATATTTTTAAGATGTCGGTTATTACCACGACATTGTTGTTGGGTTGCTGGGTTGGAGCCGATTGGTTGTTGCAGTTGGTTCTCTGTTCCACTTAATCTCAAAAAAACTCTAAAAGCATCCCTTCCCAGATTATTATTTCTATCTCGTTTTTGAGCATCGAACACTAATGGTTAGAGTGGCCATTGATTTGGTGAAATTGGCAGTATTTTCTGTTACGGCGAGGTTCCTTCCTTCTTCTCCTTTGGAGGTGCTTAGTCTTTGAAATTGCATCTAATTGTGGGTTGAGAGATATATCGTCTACACATCTCTGATTAAAGAGGTGTGGTTAGCATATTTGGAGCTGTATTGGGTGTTGGTCTCTACAGACCTTTTGTTGTTGTTTTGCCAACCATTGTATCGATGGTCGGTATTATCATGAGGACTGGCTAGAGTGGAACATCGGGTTTCATTATCATTGTCAGAAAGATCTGCATCCTCCATCCTCATTATGTCATTCGCCTACCAATAGAAGTCTGTTAGAGACATAGCTTACTACTTTTGAAGTACTCTTCACAGTCTAGATTTATAGCTAAACCCAAGCAAAAGGCCATGACCAGGCTATTTGTGTTAGCACCTTTAGCTTAGGTGGATTCTTTTTTGAAGCGATTGACATATGATCAAAGAGTCTTGGTTAGCCCCTATTTGATGTTACCTAGCTCGCTATGAATCATAACATGGGTTTGAAGTGATGAATCTAGTTTTGAAGTCTGCTAGTTGGGCCCAAGAATGGTTGTTGCCTGGTAGTAGATGTAGGAATCAGTGGGAAGCCGGTCCTCTTAGAGTGGAGGGAAAGATTAGGCATTTTGCTAGGCCAAAAAGTTGGCTGGCACGGGTGATGGACTGTAAGGCGGTAATGTTACTTAATGGGTCAGCACTCCCATTATACTTGTCAATTGGCGGCAAGAAAACTGTCTATGGACGTAAGTATTCAAGATACCGTTAGAAAATTGTTTACCATTCTCGTCATTTGAAAAAGCTTCCCACCCGATGTTCTAGGCTTGCATTATGTTGAGCTTCCGGCAAAGATGTTCATTTCCTCCCTGAGGCAAACATTTGATTGTTACAAGATGGTCGAGACAATGATTAACTGTGGGCTCAACTGGTGTCGTTGTGAAGTGGGAGATCAACGATGATGAGGTGATGGAGAGTGCTGGTGATCAAGAGCTCGAGTGGAAGAGCTACTCTCGCTACCCATAGAGAGCGACCACGAATGGCCGACCCACCTCTTTCTTGACTAGGTCTGGATGCACCTCTATGGGACTTGGAGTGCACCAATGTGGTCCTTGGCTCCCCACTAATGGCACGAGCATCATCTCAAAGGCGCTCATACTTTAAGTCATAAGCCCGTTTACCACCCAAAGGCACTCAAAATTGACTTCCGTTCTACTGAAGGAGAGTGATGATGCCTTGGTTCCCTATATGTGGTCATCTCTTGGTCAGTGTCGATAACGAGACTTGGCACACAAGCAATATGTATACTTAGATGAGCTTGAACATCCAGGGTTGGATTTTTAGGCACCACCCTACCTCAGGCCTCATGGGTGTTTATAAGGTCATAAGCATTGGTAGGGACAAGTTGGAGAGGAGTTGACCACTGAAGGTGGTGGTGGAACAAGGTTCATAGTTGTTCCAGTCTCATCCTTAATTCATCCACCTTGCTGGCCAGAGTTTCCATGTTGGTCAAGCTTGGAGCATGCTTTGCCACATCTCATTGCTTAACCCAGAGATGAGATTGGCAGTGTTGGCAACTGTGTTACCAATTCATGTTCATTAGAGTTAATGAGTTTGTTCTCACCATTAGGATTTGACATGGCAGAATGTGAAAAGAGTGCATAGAGAAGAAAAATGAAGAAAGGTGAGAGCTTTAAGGAAAGGCCATCCTTCCAGCGTCGAAATCTTGACTAATAAATTAGAAAACCTCATAATTAGATTAATATGTATGTGAAAGCAAAGATTACTTGCTAATTATTAGGCTTAAAAATGTAAAATAAGGAGGTAAACAAGCAAATTAAAGTAAATGACACAATGGTATAGAGTGGTTCGACAAGCTTGCCTACTCTTTTATAAAGATTTCTTATTATGTTTACTTCTTACAATTAAAAGGAATTACAAGAAAACTCTTAAAGTATAAGAAGTTTATAATCTTATGAGTTTAAGGCTTTAATTTGTTATGTGACAATAACTAGAATTCTAACATATTATAACTAGTTTCTAACTGCTTTGATATAGCATGACATGGGTATTTATAGTGGGTGTACTGAATGGTGGATGACTGGAATTCCATGCTAAAACAGAAGGGAGGCATGTTTTGCCATCGATCTGGTAACATAGGCTAATGGGGGACAATTGTAAAGGTGGGGTGAAATATGCAGCTAAGAGATATGCCATTTGTTCCTTCATAGTAGGCACAAACTTTGATAGAGTTAGGGGTATGTCCTAGGGGAAATTATGTAATCTGTTACGTATATCTACCTTGGCAATCAATCTTGTTCGAAATAAAAGGTGTTTTCCTTTTTATTATATAATTGGTATAATGTTTTATATTAATTAATTTAATTAAAGGTATATTTAATAGAAAATCCATAAAAGGTATGTTTTTATGATAGTAGTTACAAAGTGTTGTACCCGTGAGTAATTTATCGCAATGAAAACAAATATACCATTTTAAATGTTCCTAGTCAAGATGCATCGAGATTGGATATTGATGTATTCGTTGAGGCTAGAGTACATAATGCTTTCCAAATGTTGGATAGTGTATTACTCATGGCTGTTGAGGGCACCAAGGGTTTACGTATTGATAATTATTGGATAACTATGGAATTACTCCCTTGATAGTTTTCTATTGATCAATATAACTAAGGTCAAACAAAAAATGTCGATGTGACTGATTTACACAGTTCTCCCAACTTGAAAATATTGTGGATCTTTAATATGAAAGCTTCGCCTTGATTATAATCAAATCATGGCATGATGTTCCATCAAGTACTATAGTTGGGTCGAGTCAAAGTAATGAAAGTGAAGCACTACTCAAAAGATGATTCATCTCCTTAGTTAAATGAGGTGGTATCATGGTCTACTCAGGTCAACTCAAAGTCAAAGTCTCTGGCCAGAGCATTTCGGTTAGTAATAATTATTATTATTGAACCAAGGACTTTATGTTTGAATAGGTATTGGTGTTGTCACATATTGATTAGTTATGCGTATATATTTATATAATTTAATTTAATTTTTCCATAAGGATCTGATACACACAGCCGAAATCATTATTTCTAATTATTTATATTTTATTAATTATATATACACACACATAAATTAATACATTAATTTATTTATTATATGACTTATATTAAACTATATAGCTATATCACATAAATGATTGATTTAATATATTTAAAATGTAAATTTATATTAAACATAATTTTTAGTAATCGAAAATGATTTTACGGTATTTATTTAATATTTTTATTATTATTTAATCATTATATGAATTAATAAATTCATACAAAATAAATTATGTTTCGAAAATTCATTTTTATGATATTTAAAATTAAAATGATATCTCAAAAGCTCTAGGTCAAAAAATTAGATTTTTAATTCATTTTTAGTATTTTAAAAAATTATTTTTAATTCGGCCAAAAAGTATTTAATTAATAAATAATATTATTTTGACTTAGAAAAATCCAAAAACAATTCTTAGCATATGTAATAGTATTACTAATTTTCTCAAAATTTTAAACTAGAAATATTTATTATGTATATATTTTCTATCTTTTATTTATTGTTGTTTGACTAACTAATTCTTAATATATATATATATATATATATATTAATATAATAAAATTATATTTAAATTTTGAATTATTGTGCATTCGATATGGAATGAAAAAAGTAAAAATTATTTATTTTAAAATTTTGTAATTATATAAAATATTCTAAATCATATTTACATTTAATAATTATATTTAAATTATAGATGCATATGTGTGTATGTATAGTTATGTTACTTTAAAACATTTAGACATATGTATGTATATTTATAAAAAAATTAAATTTTATACTATATATGTTTATTTTTTATATACTATAGTATTTTACATATATATATATTTATATAATATTTTCTAATAATATATATATATATATATTACTTGAATATTTATACATACACATTATAATTGTAAACATATACACATATTTGGACATTATAATATATATATATATATATATATATATAGGATGAGCGAACGTGTCCTTTGGAATGCAAATCCCAACATCTATATAAATGCATGTTATATCTTGCACGGTATATCATGTTAAACATGCACACACATATACATATGTATATGAGACACTTGTATATTCGTACATAAATTGAAAATAAATTGAATAAATTTATATCAAGAATCTATAAATTTAAATGAAATATATAATTTATTTAAATTAAATTTAGAAATGTTCTAAATAAATTAGCTTTCATAGGCCCAATAAAGATCCTATAGGATAATATGTTTTGAAATTTACCCATAAATTCCACTACGGGCTGATCTAGTTCCAACAATTGTATCGGAGCCTAATAGCTTATGCGGTCTAATTAGTCATGTTTGAGTTAACTAAGTAGAGCTTACCCATATAGTAGGGTGTCTAGAAAAGTAAAGTCTAAGGTTGGATTTGGGTAATCAAGTACTCTGCCCTACTTAGCTACTAACTTGGCCCGAAATAATGAGGTAAGTGTAAAAGGTTATCCCTAATAAAAAAGGCCCAATTTAAATTATGCCATGGGCTAATTTCAAAATTGTTTAGAAATAAAAAAACTAAATGTTTTAAATTTAAAAAGTTATATATAATAGACTATAAATATTATAATATAAAATTCAAATTGTTTTAAAAATTGAAAATATAAGATTTTTAAATTTAAAAGTTAAATTTAAATTATACTATATATATATTATATATGTTATAGTATAATGAAAATTTTAAAAATGTTTGAAAAATAATATAAATTAATTTCAAAATTTATAAAATTTATTAGTAAGATTAATAAAATATAATAATTAAATAAGTTAATTAATTAGTAAATATATACATGTATTATATATTATGACATATGTTATGTTATTTTAAAATGTTTAAAATAACATATGTATACATGTGTATATATATATATGAATTGAGTTTTGAAATTAATATAATTTAATTAAAATTGTTTAATTAAATAAATTAATTAGAGGTTAGTTAATTAAATAAATTATTTAAAGGTTAATTAATTAAATAAATATACATATGTATAATATATATGTGTAATACTATAAAGGTTATAGTATGTAATAAATGTTTAATATAAATGTCATATTAAAATAATATAAAATTAATCAAAATGTTGATTAATTAAATAATATTTAATTAATATAACGTCATAAATAATACTATTATATAAGTAATATAAAATAAAAAAGTTATATAATAATAAAACATATATAATATGAATGTGTATAGTAAATGTGGAACATTAAAGAAATCCTAAGTAGACTTAAGGAATAAATACATACATATTGTATGTGTACCGTGATTTCAAATGTGTTTGACACTTAAATCACGAGGATACTTATAAGAAATACATTATTCCATAAGTTGATATCACTCAATATAATATGTTAAAGATTATGAATCTTCAGTATAATGTTGTCTTCTACCATATATGTATTAATAAATTACTTTCATACTCCTTAATTGTGAGTAGATTCAAGCTAGAGATGTTATGTGTAGTATTATTAGTATATTGAATAGGCAAGGTAAGATAACTATATGTATTAGTTGAGCAGACTCAAGATACATATACTATACGTAGGCTGTCACGATATGGTAGGTACTAGTGAATAATTTCGTTTTGATTTGTTGAGTGGACTCAAGGTAGAAGTGGAATTAGGACAAGGTACCAAAGGGTTAGGAGTTGTATGTGATAAAACCGATGAGGAGTTATCCATCGTTTATGGGGCTATGATTTGTTGAGCAGACTCAAGGTCGGAATCCCAAGACAAATGAGTTCTAACACACACTAGTGAAGTTAAAACACTTCTATGTTTCACTTAAGGCTTGGTGAAACAGAAAAGACTAGTGGGAACCTTATTAGAAAAATGAAATGATAAAAATTAGCATTTCTAATATTGTAAGAACTTATACTACATAATGTTAATAGTAATCTCCGTTGGTAAATTCGTGCATTTAAAATGATTGAAAAAGCGTTTATGAATTAAGATATTCAAATAAACCGAATTAAAGACTAACAATAGAAATATAAAATATACTTACTAATAAATGACTATTGCAATAGAATGTTTCCATACCCATGCAAGTTCCTAATTTTACAACTACTTAATACTTTGTAATTTGGTCACTTAGGTATTTATTTGGTCTAGACCGTGTATTGCATTTTATGAGTTTCGAACTCTAAAAGTAATATATGACTATGGATATTTAACCAATATACTATCGCATATAAATGTTATATGGGGAACGGTCACGGTTTGTAATTTACAATCCTTCGATGAAGTTAATTCATTCAAAAATAAGCCTATAAATAGTACTGTGAGATGGATTATTTAATTTGATTGACTACAGAAAGGAACGTATTGTGTCAACTGTAACACTAGACCAAAACTACAAGATAGATCTAAGAACTCGATCGTTGAAATGTCAATTTGATCAGTTTATGCAACACAACATATATGATGTCCTTAAAGGTTAAGGATCATCGAATGCATTTTGTAAATAGTTCATTATGATATTGTAATAAGAGTTTTCTTTTGAATGGTTTGACCATTTAGAAAGAAAAATGAATGTAAAAGAGTAGATGTGATTTAAGCCATAGTTGGGATGAAGAGAGTGAATAATCACTTCTTCTTCATAAAAAACATCGAAAACGAGAATTATAATAATAATTAATACTTAATATTGGAATGTGAAATATGATTTCTATATCGAAATGTATTTTTATATAGAAAATTGTTTTCTATGAGATTTATTTCTTCGAGTCCTAGATATTTGATCAAAAAACGCACCGCTGTGAACTAGTTATAGTATATGAATAAATAATCTATACTAAGTGAATGATGGACCTCCGAATTCAATACGCTATTATAGTAATGGCGGAAATAGTGCTAACATGTCGTACGGCACTTAATGATTGCATCAAATTATGAAAATTGTATTCATAAAACATACCGTGTAACGACCCGGATTTTTGACACCTGTTATCGGGGTAATTAACTGATTTAATTATTTAAATATTAATTTTTATAAGTCGGATAGATAAATTTTCTGATATTTAAGATATCTCAATGTATAAATTAATAAAAAAAACTATATTCAAATTTAAAATAAAATTTCTGGACATGATAAATTTTATAGAAATAAGTATATAAACTCCACTATTAAAATTTAAGATAAAATATCTATATATCTATATACAAATATATACAAGCTTCATTTTGATGTTTAAAAATATATATAAGTTATATATGTGTAGATATGTTTGTGAAAAATATTGTATATGTAAATAAATATATATACATGAATGTATAAAACTCATGGTGGCAAAATTCAAACTTATGTGAATATGATATGTAATTATGTATAAATGTAAATAGGTAAAATAAAAATGTATATTGCATATGTATGCATATCTACATATATATATAAATGTGTTTATGATAAAATAGTGTATGTGAAATAAATTATACAAGAAGTATCTAACTTAGCATGTTAATATATTTTAGTATATAGTCAAAAGCATTTACATATGATCAAAACAAATCTATAAATATATATATATATATATATAAAGTATAAATATAGGCAAGGAAACATCATGATAATAAAATATATAGTCAAGCATATAATAAACCACATCTTTCACTCAAAAGTTTTCAAGCCATCTTTTTATCAAATCAAGTCATATTTTCAAACCAAATTAAAGAAAAATCAAAGAAAAAAAAACAAAAAAAACAAAGGGTACTGTACATGAGTGAAACCTTTCACCCTTGTTCAAACTTGCCCTGTATCTCCTTTCTATATATATATATATGCCACTATATTTGCTCACGTTTACCATTCAACAAAATTAAAACAAAAGAAAAGAAAAGGAAGAAGAGTAAGCTGCCATTACAGTCTTGTAGAAATCTAAGCACCTAAAGCTACAGCAAAAACAAAAAGGAAGCAGTGTTGATTTTCATCATTTTTTTAAACTGTGAGTAAAACACAGTTTTATTTATTGGTTACAAAGTTTATATGTGGAACTGAGATTTTTGTTTGAATGTTAATAGTATATATTTGTCATGTATGCAAGTATATGAATGAATGTTTTTAACATGTTAAAATTCTACCTACAGACAATAAAAATGTAGCGACCCGCAGTTCTGTACCCTTTGAGTCGACCATAATTCACTCCTGTTCAACCCAAATGGTACGAAAGAGCGAATAACTAGGGTAAAGAAGAAGACAGAGGTAGAAGAAAAATAGAAAAACAAACACAGAATCTCACAATCGCAGTGGAACAAAATATAATGTATAATAACAGATTTTTGTATACAAAAGAATCTGTAACAGTTTATATACTTACAATCATCAAAGTACAACATTAAATACATCAATCTGGACAATTATAATAACTTGTCCTCATACAGCGGAAATATAAACCAAGTACGAAAATACGTCTGAACTCTTCCAGCTCGCCTCCTGAGTTCCATAGCATTCTAACCTGAAACTGTAATACTCGGTCTGACCCGAGCATTATAATAAAATAACACCCGTGTCAGTCTAGAAAACCAGCGTGAGAAAACACACTCAATTTGAATTATTAGAGCTATCAAAATCCTTTGAAAACAAAGGTATCTCGTAGGACCGCGTCACACATAAACACGACAGGTTTTTACCTTATGATAACCAAAACAATTTTATAGAAAATCCTTTGATATTATAATAGTGTATAAACATAAATACTTATTCAAATAGCCAAAATTGTTACATTAATTAAAGTGAATATTAGGCTCAGGTCCCTAATAAGTTTCAAAATACACAAAAACCCCAGTAAAAAAAAGCATGTAAATTAGGTCCCTAGAATTAAGTTACTAAGTAATTGCATATAGTTATGCAATTATTCACTGAATAATTACAGACATTTATGCAATTATATCCAAAAGTTGCATAAATTTATGCAATTTTTTCATTGAATAATTGCGGAAATTTCCGTAATTTTTTGATGAATAATTATGGAATTTTCTGCAGTTTTTTGAAAAATTGCGGAAATTTCCGCAATTTTTTTATGAATAATAGTGGAAATGTCTGCATTTTTTTATATAACTGCATAAATGTCTACAATTATTCACTGAATAATTGCATAAGTGTATGCCATTATTCGGTAACTTAATTCTAGGGACCTAATTTACAAACTTTTTTTTACTGGGGTTTTGTGTATTTTGAAACTTGTTAGGGACCTGTGCCAAACTATCCTTTAATTAAATTCCAGCATACTAGGCTCTACAAACAAAACTGTAAGACTCGTATTAGAGAATGGATTCCATACGAATGACTAGGCCACTAGGGTACCGCCCATCACAATACACCTCTAGAACAATGTACCGAGGACCATCGTCGGGATCCCCTGCTACCCAAGACCGGCCTACCCCTAACCTTGATAGACTGAGTATGTTATCACCTCGGGTGTAACAACCCGCATATTTTAAGATTGTATATTTAAATGTTTTATTTAAATATAGCGTCATTAGTCAGATTAAAGTCCGAAATGTTACTTTTTGTAAACAGTCGAATTAGGACTCGAGACCACTTCCATTGAGTCCAAAATGGCGTTTGCGACCTTTTTAAGTATAAACATAGATATGTTTGGAGTTGAGTGAAATTTTGATATTTTCATTTAGGGCTTTGGGTTTGGGTTTCAGCCCAATAACCTAACAACCAACCCATCTAATACCCTAACTCCCACTCCACTCCTCTTCATTCCTTCATAACATTTCCTAACACTCAAGCTAAAGCAAAAATGGGGGAAGATAAGGGAAATTAGAATTCCAAACCCTAGTTTAATTAGGAAATACAAATTCTAGCTCCAACATCAAAGAGAAGCTAAGGTAAGCATCCTCTTCTTCTTCTCCATCTCATTCTCTCTCTAATTTCAGAAATTTCTTATAACCTAACTTAGGAAATATTTCTTATGATCTTCGATTAGAGTTTCTAGAGTTGAAATTGAAGAGTAGTCGATCTTTCCTTTGCTTTAGATCTTCTCATTTGTTGTTTTGGGTTGAAAAGATGAGTTTTTGAACTCACATCTATGTCTATATCTTTGATAGTTGTTAGGTAGTAATTCCTAACAACTCTTCCTGGTCCATTTGCTTTTGGATTGAATTGGTTTGATGAATATTCCAATTTTTAGTGTTTTGAAGTCAAATCTTTAAAAATCCTATCTTTGATGTTTGAACATGTTTTTGGGGTGTTTCGAAGAGCCATACAAGGCTGGGTTGTCGCTTGGCATAAATCCTTAGTCTCCGTTGCTCGTCCATTCGCCTCCGGTTAGGATTTTTCCCCACTTGGGGGCTAGGCTGATAATGCTATAGAAGCAGGTTCAGTCGATTGAACCAGGAGGTCAGTCGACTGAACCAGGGACCAGAAAATTCTCCTGCCCTGTATCAGTCAACTGACCTTCTGGTTTAGTCGACTGACACTGGGAACCAAGTGTTCCTGGCCTTGTATCAGTCGACTGAACCAGAGGGTCAGTCGACTGAACCAGGGACCCGAGAGTTTCTGTCCTTGTATCAGTCGACTGACCTTCTGGTTCAGTCGACTGAATCTGGAAGATGAGCATTTTTCCTATTTCAGGCAGTTTTGTGTGGATTTCCGGTTTTTAATCGATTTTTGATGATCTGATTTGTTGTTATCATTTATTATCGACTTTGATGACTTCTTTTTTGGGATTTTTGGGAATATCCATTTTGATGGATCCGGTACCGATTTCCATGGATTTGATTCACATCTTCGAATGTGGATTTTGGTGATTGATTGTTTATACAATCATTTCTGTGATTTTTCACTTTAAAATATAAAGGTTTTCTATACTAGTAGTAAATATTCAACTCTTTCAGAAAGATGATTCCAACTCTATTTTTAATACAAATCTCGTTTATAAAACCGTTTTCCAATCTATTAGTATACACAAACCTTTACCTCATTCGTGCGAGAAATCCAATTAAACGACTTAGCAAAACAAGTGGTATGAAACACTTGCGTTTACTTTGTTGGTTAATTCTTAGACTTGTTCGATTGAAATCTTGTGACAATTTTCGAGTGGAAGTCTACAATTTGTTCGTAAAAATTTAAGTTAAACCAGTGGTTATGGGACATGAAGCTAAACTCCTATATTTACTAGCTTAGTGTGATTCACACCTTTTATTGATCGACGATGATCATTTTGTGATTTAGACTAGCGATGTGCAATGTCTTTTTGTTTGTGTGGGGACTAAAAACCCTGTTTGTGGAACTTTGGTTCAATTTGGTGGGGTAGTGACCCATGGTCTTCGGGCCGTTTGTGGAGCCTCGGCTCAAAATTGATGGTTAGCGACCATGGAATAGCGTTCCGTTTGTGATGCACGTGTTGGTGAGTTTTCATGCTCCCGTTTGTGATAGGCCTCCCCCCTTTGTGATTTCTGGATTTCTAATTGATGATTTCTAGAATTTGTGTTTCACCAATTTTCGTGGATTGCATTGATAAGCTCTATCAATATTTGTGTTTGGTGAATAATTTAAAGAACATGACATTCTTTTAGTGTTTGAGAATATTTGAGATATTGTATGATTTTTGTTGTTATCTGATGTATACTTGTCATAGTATGGCATTGTTATTATCATACGTTTTTGTGATATCTCTTATATCTCATTTTATCTGATATTTATAGCTAGACTGATCCGTTTATTATTTTCTTCTTAAATAATACACGGGTCAGACCGAGGTATTTCAGGTGCTCCTGCTTGATTTCTTACCAGGGTCCTTCACCTGACTTTTGGCTAACTACTTTAGCATAGTAGTTTTTGTTTGTATACATTTGAGATTGAGACTCCTTGATGTATAGTTATTCTTTTGTCTAGCACTTGTATCTATTCTTTTGTGATGTAGTGGATCTAGTTTGACCACTACTTTGATGTACACTTCTATGTGATATATTCATATCTGTTTCCGCCTTTGTGATATGAATATCTGTGACTGATTTGTGTTATGCTTATTTCTATATTTGGTTCCGAAGGCCACTTAGCCACCGTGTGGTAGCTTTGAGTTTGTATTTGATATGTCAGATTTCCTCTTGAAACAAAATGTAAGTTATATTATCTGACATATCGGTACTCGCACAAAGCAATTACACAGATGGTCGCTCCTCAACAGCCTTATTCTTCATGCTAGTCGATGGCATTACCCTGTAGTGTCCTTGGCTAGCGTGAGTATAGAGGTGGGTCGTCATAGCTTGGTATCAGAGCCAAACTTCAGAACAATGTAGAATAATCTAGCAAGGATCATTGTCCTAAGTCTTCCTTAGGAATCGTGCTATAGGATTTAATTCGAGTCTTCGTACCGTTCTATCCTATTTCTTTTTATGATGCCTTGTTTTATTAATCAAGTTTGTTTGATATTCATTCTGTGAATAACCTTTTTCCTCTTTTCTTTCTTTCTTAAGGAAGAGAGATGGTTAGACCAGGCCGTCCCAGCGCCGGTCAATCTAGTGCTACTCCTAAGGACGGAGTATTTATGTCTGCTTAGCAACTTTTAGATCTTGTGAAAAATGCTCAAGCTATCGGACCCATTCCAGAGCCCACTCATCCTAAATCTAGGTTTTCACGCTTGTGCAGACACCAACTTGGGTGGAAAGCCTTTCAAGGGTTCCGAGAGCGTTATAGAAGTCCAAGCTTGGCTTAGAACATGCGATCGCATCTTTTCCTGCATGAATCTTATTGATCTACATCGAGTCCAAGTGGCTTCTAGCATGCTCCAAGAAAGAGCATTAGATTGGTATGAGCTTCTGATCACGGAAATTATTGAAGAGGATCTTACTTGGGAGCAATTCCGTGAAAGGTTCGAGTTAAAATTTGTGCTAGAAGCTGAAAAAGTATCTCTAGCTCGACGCTTCATTGACCTTGTTCATGGTGAATCTTCTGTGACGAATTACGTCGCATCTTTCAAATCTCTATCTAAATATGGCGTCGAGTATATTAATACCCCATTGAAGAAAAATCATAGATTTGTCTATGGGTTGAATAAGAATCTCAAAAAGCCATTACTTTTAAAACTAGAAGTTTCTTTCAATCAACTTGTTGGTATCACTCTTCGACTTGAAGAGGCCAATAAAGAAAGTGATGTTGAAGCCAAACAAAACATCAATAAGAAGAGGCCTTTTAAGTTCAAGCCTAATCCCAACAAGAAAGGGAAGCAAGCAACTTCGGTAGCAAAAACTCCTACCTCTAGTCGTGGAGAATATTACAATTGTGGTTCTAAGGACCATTATGCGGACAAGTGTCCGAAGTCTCTTACTTGTCGCTATTGCAAAAGTTCGGGTCATACTATATCTTCATGTCCCAAACTTCAAAGCAAGAAGGAGGGAAAGCTAAATATTGTGCAAGCCCCTACTAACACTTCTCTTGTTCAAGGTAATTCTCATTCTATCCTTGCTGGCATTATTATATTTTGTGATCTTCCTATTCGAGTTCTTTTTGATACGGGTGCATCTCACTCTTTTATATCAAAAGAACTTGTTGATGCTTTGTCTTTGAATGTTATTGGCTTGATGACTTCATTGAGAATTGCGAATCTGGTTGGTGGATCCGCAACGCTCAGTTTACTTTGTAAAGATGTCGAGATTATTTTATGTTATTACTCTTTCCGTGCCGATTTGCATGTTATGCGTTACCTTGGTTTCGGAATGATTTTGGGAATGGACTGGCTTAACCGTTATGAAGCCCATATCCTATGTCCTGAGCGGACCATATATCTTCGACATCCTCAATCTGTTAAGCAGATTTCTCTTGTTCTTAAAGATTCAGATTCCAATTCGGGAGAATCCTTGTATTCTCTAAATCCTCATGTTGATGATAATGATGATGAGGAAGATTTCATTTCCCTCATTCACATTGTTTGTGAATTTCCCGACATATTTGAGCCTGTTTTAGGATTACCACCTAAGCGAGCAATTGAGTTCAGAATTAATCTAATCCTTGGAGCTCTACCTATTACTCGTCCTCCTTATCATATGTCCAATAAGGAAAATGAGGAGATGCGTAAACAATTAACCGAATTGGAAGAAAAACATTTTGTTCATTCCAGTTCCTCTCCATGGGAGCTTCAGCTATTTTTGTGAAGAAATCTGATGGTACACTTAGGCTTGGTGTTGACTACCGCAAGCTTAATGATCTCACCATCAAGAATAAATATCCCTTACCTCGGATTGATGATTTATTCGATCAACTTAGTGGTGCTAGAGTCTTTTCACAGTTAGACTTAGCAACCGGTTTTCATTAGCTCCGTATTGCAAAGGATAGCATTCCTTTAACATCGTTCCGTACTTGTTATGGATCTTATGAATGGCTTGTTATGCCATTTGGTTTAACGATTGCTCCAGCTTATTTCGTTGACCTTATGAATCGAGTTTTCAAAGACTTCCTCGATCGATTTGTTCTCATCTTTATTGATGATATTCTTGTTTATTCTAAAACCGAGGAAAAGCATGAAAATCATCTTCGGATTGTGTTGGAAACTCTTAGGAGCAACCAATTAAAAGCTAAATTTTCTAAATGCCACTTTTGGCAATTTCGTGTGAAATTATTAGGGCATAATATTTCTGAATCCGGAATTTCCGTGGATCCTTCAAAGATTGAAGCGATTCAAAATTGGAAGAGACCGGAGAGTGTGACGGAAATCCGTAGTTTTCTTGGATTGGCGGGCTATTACCGTCGTTTCATAAAAGACTTTTCTAAAAATTTTGTGCCTCTTACTAGTTTAACAAAGAAGGGAGTTAAATACATTTGGTCAGACAAATGTGAAGCTGCTTTTCAAAAACTAAAAGAACTCCTTTTCGATGCTCCTATTCTTGTGATTCCCGATGGGAATCGAGACTTTATCGTTTATACCGATGTTAGTCGTGTTGGTTTGGGTGTCGTTCTCATGCAAAGGGAACGTGTTATCGCCTATGCTTCTAGGCAATTAAAGCCTGCCGAGACTATATATGCCACTCATGATTTAGAGCTCGCGGCTATTGTTTTCGCCCTTAGAATTTGGCGTCATTATCTTTTGGGAGAGAAATTTGTTCTCTACACCGATCACAAATCTTTGAAGTATTTATACATGGAGTTCCTACTTCTATTGTTAGTGATCGTGATCCATTATTTACTAGTGGATTTTAGAAAGGTCTTCAAAAAGCTTTGGGAACGAAGCTTAATTTTAGCACCGCTTATCATCCTCAGTCCGATGGACAAACCGAGCGTGTGAATCAAACTCTTGAAGATCTTCTTCGTGCATGTGTTCTTGATTTTGGTGGAAGTTGGGAAGATCATATTTCTCTTGTTGAGTTTTCGTATAATAATAGCTTCCAATTAAGTATTGGTATGGCACCTTTTGAGGCACTCTACGGATGGCCATACCGATCTCCTTCGTGTTGGCTTGAAGCCGGTGAGAAGTTGGTTTTAGGTCCAGATTTTATTCGTGATGCCACAGAGAAGATTGACCTTATTCGTCATAGGATGAAAGAAGCTTAAAGTAGGCAAAAATCCTATGTCGATAACCGAAGAAGGAGAAAAGAATTTTTTGTGGGAGATTTGGTGTTCATTCGTGTTTCACCTATGAAGGGTGTTGTGCGTTTCAGTCGATCGGGAAAATTAGCACCTCGATATATTGGTCCATTTCCCATCACCGAACGCATTGGTTCCGTGGCTTATCACCTTTTATTACCAGCTCAGTTTTCTGGTATTCATGATGTATTCCACGTCTCTCAATTACGGAAATGCCTTCGAGATTCCGATTTCATTCTTGAGCCCAGTGTTATTGAAGAAATTGAAGTTTCACCAAATTTAACTTATGAGCAACATCCTATTCGTATTATTGCTACGGAGGTTAAACGCCTTCGAAATAAAGATGTTCCTCTTGTGAAAGTTCAATGGTCCACAAATCCTAAGGATTGCTCTTGGGAATCCAGAGAATTCATCGAGCGAACACATCCGGACTTACTCTCTCGTGCTCCTTAAGGTGAACTTCTCATTTCAAAATTTCTTCTTTTTGTGTTGTTATGCCTTTGTATGGTTGTTACTTTTTATTTCTTTTTCTTAAGTATTACGAGGACGCAATTTGTAAGGAGGGGAGTCTATAACAACCCGCATATTTTACGATTGTATATTTAAATGTTTTATTTAAATATAGCATCGTTAGTCGGATTAAAGTCCGAAATGTTACTTTTTGTAAACAGTCGAATTAGGACTCGTGATCACTTCCATTGAGTCCAAAATGGCATTTGCGACCTTTTTAATTATAAACATCGATATGTTTGGAGTTGAGTGAAATTTTGATATTTTCATTTAGGGCTTTGGATTTGGGTTTCAGCCCAATAACCTAACAACCAACCCATCTATTACCCTAACTCCCACTCCACTCCTCTTCATTCCTTCATAACATTTCATAACACTCAAGCTAAAGCAAAAATGGGGGAAGAGAAGGGAAATTAGAATTCCAAACCCTAGTTTAATTAGGAAATACAAATTCCATCTCCAACATCAAAGAGAAGCTAAGGTAAGCATCCTCTTCTTCTTCTCCATCTCAATCTCTCTCCAATTTCAGAAATTTCCTTTAACCTAACTTAGGAAATATTTCTTATGATCTTAGATTGGAGTTTCTAGAGTTAAAATTGAAGAGTAGTCGATCTTTCCTTTGCTTTAGAGCTTCTCATTTGTTGTTTTGGGTTGAAAAGGTGAGTTTTTGAACTCACATCTATGTCTATATCTTTGATAGTTGTTAGGTAGTAATTCCTAACATCTCTTCCTTGTCCATTTGCTTTTGGATTGAATTGGTTTGATGAATATTCCAATTTTTAGTGTTTTGAAGTCAAATCTTTAAAAATCCTATCTTTGATGTTTGAACACGTTTTTGGGGTGTTTCGAAGAGCCATACAACGCTAGGTTGTCGCTTGGCGTAAATCCTTAGTCTCCGTTGCTCATCCGTTCGCCTCCGTTTAGGATTTTCCCCACTTGGGGGCTAGGCTGATAATGATGTAGAAGCAGGTTCAGTCGACTGAACTAGGGTCCAGAAAATTCTCTAGCCCTGTATCAGTCGACTGACCTTCTGGTTCAGTCGACTGATACTGGGAACCAAGTGTTCCTATCCTTGTATCAGTCAACTGAACTAGAGGGTCAGTCGATTGAACCAGGGACCCGAGAGTTTCTGTCCTTGTATCAGTCGACTGACCTTCTGGTTCAGTCGACTGACCTTCTGGTTCAGTCGACTGACCTTCTGGTTCAGTCGACTGAATCTGGAAGATGAGCATTTTGCCTATTTTAGGCAGTTTTGTGTGGATTTCCGGTTTTTAATCGATTTTTGATGATCCAATTTGTTGTTATCATTTATTATCGACTATGATGACTTTTTTTCGGGATTTTTAGGAATATCCATTTTGATGGATCCGGTATCGATTTCCGTGGATTTGATTCATGTCTTTGAATGTGGATTTTGGTGATTGATTGTTTCTACAATCATTTCTGTGATTTGTCACTTTAAAATATAAAGGTTTTCTATACTAGTAGTAAATATTCAACTCTTTCACAAAGATGATTCCAACTTCATTTTTAATACAAATCTCGTTTATAAAACCGTTTTCCAATCTATTAGTATATACAAACCTTTACCTCATTCATGCGAGAAATCCAATTAAACGACTTAGCAAAACAAGTGGTATGAAACACTTGCGTTTACTTTGTCGGTTAATTCTTAGACTTGTTCGATTGAAATCTTGTGACAATTATCGAGTGGAAGTCTACAATTTGTTCGTAAAAATTTAAGTTAAGCCAGTGGTTATGGGACATGAAGCTAAACTCCTATATTTACTAGTTTAGTGTGATTCACACTTTTTATTGATCGACGATGATCATTTTGTGATTTAGACTAGCGATGTGCGATGTCTTTTTGTTTGTGTGGGGACTAAAAACCCCGTTTGTGGAACTTTGGTTCAATTTGGTGGGGGTAGCGACCCATGGTCTTTGGGCCGTTTGTGGAGCCTCGGCTCAAAATTGATGGTTAGCGACCATGGAATAGCATTCCGTTTGTGATGCACGTGTTGGTGAGTTTTCATGCTCCCGTTTGTGATAGGCCTCCCCCTTTGTGATTTCTGGATTTCTAATTGATGATTTCTAGAATTTGTGTTTCACCAATTTTCGTGGATTGCATTGATAAGCTCTATCAATATTTGTGTTTGGTGAATAATTTAAAGAACATGACATTCTTTTGGTGTTTGAGAATATTTGAGATATTGTATGACTTTTGTTGTTATCTGATGTATACTTCTCATAGTATGGCATTATTGTTATCATACGTTTTTGTGATATCTCTTATCCTATCTCATTTTATCTGATATTTATAGCTAGACTGAACCGTTTATTATTTTCTTCTAAAATAATACTCGGGTCAGACCGAGGTATTTCAGGTGCTCCTGCTTGACTTCTTACCAGGGTCCTTCACCTGACTTTTGGCTAACTACTTTTGTAACGACCCCAGATTTTAATTTAATTTAAAATAATAATTTATTGAATTTTGGAGTTAAATTTATAATTAAATGAATTTTTGAATAAAATAGTAAAATAAATCGATTGAATGAAAGCGAGTTTCCTCGACTCGATTTCGAGTGAATTTGAAAATAATAAATATATAGATATATATTTTGACTTGAGTTTAAATTATAAATAAATAATTGATAATAATATTAAATATTTGAATTGATGGTTAAAGATGGTTTGAGTTTATAAAATTAATATAAGGTAAGTTTTAATAAAAATAGAAGTAGAATATTTGTTAAAATCTAACAACAATTTAGAATAGAAATTTATTTACATTTCAAAGTAGTAAGATAAATAGAGAAAACAAATAAACATAGAAATTGTCATTTTTAATTCTTGATAGGTATATATATATATATATATATATATGTAAACAAAAGATAAAACAAAATATCTCCAAGCTTGAAGAATAAGATAAAGTAAATATATATATATATGTAAGTATATATGTAAGCATGAAAGCTGCCAGCCGAAATCAAGTATGGCTAAAGCAAAACTAAAAAATATCTTCACACAAACAAATGTAGGTACATACAAAATAAACAAAGACAAAATAAAATATGTAAACCATCCCTATATCATCTCTCAGCCGAAAGTAAGGAAACAAAGTAAACAAAAAAAATATATTTAAATAGGTATGTAAGTGTACAATATAGGCAAAGTCATTTAATGCTAGTAAGGCAAAACATGTTGTACAAATATGATATAGCCTGTACACTCTCTCCTCTATAGCAGCCTTCTCTTAATTCATCCATTACAAAACTGAGAAAAGAATATCATGCAAAACATAAACAAGAGTTCAATTTAAAAATAGTAACTTCAACCTGATCAGAGATAAAGGGATTCAGCAAATAAATTACAAAGGATTTCAACTCGAAGCTCTGTTCTTTCTTCAATAACAACAGCTAAGTTAATTCAAAAGCAAGTAGGACCAAGATTTCAAGTTCCAGGCCTCTGTTTTGTCCTCTATTCTTCAATCTCTGTGAGTAACACTTTGCTTTTAAAATTTAAACTTGATTTTGGTTGTTTGATCTCTTCTAGAAACAAGATTGTTATGTGTATATTTACAAGTACATATATGTGAATAGTTGAAATGTTTGTGCATATCTGTTACTGTGATGTGTCTGTTCCATTTCCAGACTCAAAATTTGCAAAACAAAATACTATCTGATGATCTAATTCTTTTTAAACTTAGGATTTAAAGTGGAAAGATGTTTGTTTTAGTATGAACAAAAGTCTAATAATTTATTTGAGTCAAAATATTGGGTAACTTATCTGGAAACAAAGTTTACAGTGAGATTCTTATTTAAGTCAAAAATTAAAACATGTTATTTTTAATTTCCAGGATTATAATTCGAATATGTATATCAAAACATGATTTTTGAAACGAGAATTACAAATTTTAGTGGATGGGGTTAAAAGCAGTTCGAAGTTGAACTGGAAACGGGTTTCCACCGTTTTCTGGCGATCGATGGTCGCGGAGCTCTCGAGATTCAGTCGAGACGTGGAGGGATGAACGGAGATTCGAGGAAAAATTATGGGTGAAGCTCCAGTTCACCGTGGCGATGGCGGCGACCCAATTTAAAATTTAAACCTAGTTTTTAAGGGGATCATGTATTTGATTCGTTCGCCACCACCAAGGGATCGAGTAGCGCGAGAGTTTGGGAAGTGGAAGCTAGGGGGTAGACGCGTCGATGACCGTAGTGGCGAGGTTTATCGGTGGTCAGAGATGTGACTTCGAGGAAGATTTGGACATGGCAGTTGTCTCCAGTTTTTACTGGGAAGCTCGATTTTTGATTCGAGGCAAGTGAGGGTGTTTTGGTGCTCAGTGGCTGTTTCCACGATGATGTTTGATGTGATGGAGGGTTCGTCGGAGGTGGTTGGTGATTCCGGTAGTTGTGCACGTACACGTGCAAACGTTGTATCAGGTGGTTGCGAATTAGGGTGGAGAAGAAGTTCCTGGCTCGGGGAAGACGTGTGAGTGACTCGAAGTGGTGGGTGATTTTCTTGAAGATGAGAGAAGAGGAGGGAAGCTCGAAGTTTAGCACGGGGATATACGTGAGATTCTCGAAGCAGTACTCGAGTTTTATAGGGTAGCCTCGGGTTTATTTATGTTGCCAGTTATAAGGTCTGTTTGGTTTTAAAGTTTAAAAATTTGAGAGTAGGGTTTTAATAGAGTTTAAAACAAAAGAGTTTAAAATGGATTCAAATTTACTTTGTCTCCTAGTTTTAAATAAAACAAGCTTTATAAAAGAATAAAATGTTTTAACAACTTAAAAAAAAATGTTTAAAAGTATATTTTAAGGTGTGTTAAAATTTGCTAAGTTAAATGTTGTATTTATTTGAATCTAGAATTTGAAATGAGAATTTGATCATTTAATAAGAAAATGTTTTATCTTTAAATAAATGAAAATTAAGGCTTTGAAATTATTAAGTAAAGGAATAATTAACTAATTTGATAAATTAATGATTGGATGTATTAATTTAGTAATTAAAAGTTAAATTAGTAAATTAAGGTTTAAGATAATAAATTGGTAATAAATGGATAATTAAGAATCATTAATAAAATAATTAGTGATTAAATATATGATTTTAAAGGTTAAATAAAATGATAATTAACCATAAGTAAATTGAGTTTAATTACTTAAGAATAGTAATTAAATAATTATGAATAGTTAATGAGGATCATTTACTTGAAATTTATTTGATAATAAATGTGAAAGGAATTTTTCATAGAAATTTAATCTGACCTAATTAATCAGATAATTAAATTGATCCTACTTATGGATGTTTGATTGTATTGAATGTTTTGAATTGTTGATATTCCCTGATCTGTGATGCTTTGTGATATATTCTGATTTGTGTGTAATCTTTACTGCAGTTTATTTATCTGAAATTATATATATCTGGGATCTGTGAATAAAAGATAAGCGATATAGTTTATATCACTTATCAACTATATTTCTGTATTCTGATCTGTGATGATTGATTGATGTGCACTATTTTGTGTGAAACCCCTGGACTACACTTTACACACACAAATATGGATTTCACGTGGAAATCGGTTAAGTCACAAATAATTTAAATTTGATGTTTTCGAAATTGAAATTTTAATTTCAATTGATTTTGAAATTGGAAATTCGGGTTTAAACTGAAAAGCTTTTGAAATGGAATTTCAAAGATAAAAGTTATTTTGAATAACTTAACCGAGTTTTTGAAAATTTAAATAATTAGATTTAAATTTGAATTGAAGTTTGAAATTAAATCTATGATTTGGAAACTAGGGATAAAAGATGATATAAAATGTGTTTGTATGAATTAAACCATTTTAAAAGTATAAGTTGGAAATTTGAATTTAAACCAAGGATTTCAACTCGTATGAATGAATCAGATTTTCCGAAATGAAACTGTTTGTTTTAAAGGGATAAAAGCTTTTAGATAAGAAAAGAAATTCCAGTTTAAATTAAAGGAATTTCAAGAATGAATTGAAAAATGGATTTTCCAACTTATGAATGAATTCTTTTTGAAAGCTATGAATTAAATCTGTGTATTTTTAACAGATTTAAAATGATGATTTGTTTAACCCATTCGAAATGAAATTGTTTTGAAAACTATAAGTTAAATCTTTGATTTAAAGATTTAACGAGTTAATTAAACTGAAATGGAAATCGATTTGGAAAATCTGTGAATGAATCTTTGTGAAATTAAGTGAACTTTATGAATTGAATCTTTTTGTTTAAAGGATTAAAATGGTAATTTGATAAACCATTTGTAAAGAAAGTTTGGGTTTAAGTTGTGACTTAATTGAAATCCCAATATCCATTTGTTTTTGAATATTGCGCTCACTATTCGGGTTAGCCGGGAAAAGACAATTGTGTCATATAACCCATTCTGAATAGTGATACGTCGTATATGGATAGCATTTGAAGACCGGTGTTGAAGACCGGATATTTTTCGAAAATGAAAGGACAACCTGTCGAATGTCTCTGCACTGAGTCGCGCCGGTATAGAGATTTATATCACTCTTTTGTGACGGGAAGTCCGGACGTGATTGAGAGTTATCCGGAATTGCAAGGGCTTCGTGAGAAGTGCCTTCGGTTCTGTTCGAACCCGGAACAGACTTGTATGGTTACATGTCTGACATTACACTTTGAGATATAAAGCCGATTTCTTTGAAATACATATCTGTTGGTGGCGGAGAATTTATTCTCTTAGCTTAACACCCTTCTCTGAGACGTACGAGCTCAGAGGTTATGTAATTGAAATTTATCAGCGATATATCCCAATTTGGTAATGTGGCATGCTGAGTGTTGCTGTGTGATGATCAGTTTTTGATCATTTGCGATATGATCATTTGTTTGATCTTATATCTTTGTGATCATAGGTTGATCATCTGTTTGACCCGAAGCATGGCTTTGTGACAAAGAGTAGCTTTGTGGACGAGACTTCGTCGAGCCTCACACCCCGGAAATGGTCAAAACAGGAAGGATGCGGCAAGGTTCTAGGGAGTAGCGCCCCTTAGTGTATGTCATTCCTTCTGGATAGAGGTGGTATCATGGTATGGAGCCCAGATACTTAACCTCTGTGGTTGCTGCAAGTTTATTACTTTGTGGTTGTTGCGAATCGGGGATCCTCGGGAAGATCGGTGACGATCGGGGGATGGCATACGCGTGTCAGTAGTTACCTATTTTTGCAGAGGTAACCCGGCCTTGTGTTGGCAGAGATCTAACCGTAACGTTAGGTTCTCGGGTCGTCTATTCCAGGGACGTACCCATCGTGGCATAGGAAGTTCCTTAGCCTGACCATTTGTTGGAAATCCAAAGAAACAATACGAACCTTGTACGGTTTTAGTTGTATTACCTGCCATGGAATGTGGCGGTAACCTGCTATTGAACATGGTAGCTATAGTAGGCATACGATACTGGTCGTATGTTGGCTAAGATTGATATTCTATTTTCGAAATGTTTTCTACACTATGCACTAATGATAATATCAAAAAGATTTGATTTTTGCGTAGTAAGCATCTTTGACTATCATAAGAAGAAATCTCCTCCAATTCTGCGTTTGCATTGTGTGTGTGGCGGGAGGTCTTATGGTAGTTTCATTTTCCAAAAGCATTGCGAATTGACTTTAAATTCTCTGCTGTTTGTTTTAAAGATAAACTGTTTTTGTTGCTCACACCAGTCCCATGACTGATCCGGAGTTTATTGTTTCTTTCCTAAACTTTGGGTGCTCAAAATTTTTCTACACGAGCAGTTTAGAGTTGGGTTTTTCAGATATCCAGATTTGTAGATTATCTGGAGCTAGTTCAGTTCTTGGAGTTCATGGACTGACGTTGCTTATCTTGGAGCATTCTATTGAAGACATTCTATTCCGCTGCTGATATTAGTTATCTATTTTTTTCTTTTCCGCTGCTATTTGTTGTATCATATATCTGATGTATATTGATATTCATTGTATCACTCTGTTGTATCAGATATTGTATATCAATGTATTATTTATTTATTCCGCTGTGTTATTTACTTAATGTTGTTATAAGCTCCCAAGAACCAGATTCGGCATTTGAATCTACGGCATTTTGAGTACAAGTGAAGTACGGGTGCCGATTTTCGAAGGTCGATTTTTGGGTCTTGACAACTTTAGCATAGTAGTTTTTTTGTATACATTTGAGATAAAGACTCCTTGATGTATACTTATTCTTTTGTCTAGCACTAGTATCTATTCTTTTTTGATGTAGTGGATCTTGTTTGACCACTACTTTGATGTACACTTCTATGTGATATATTCGTATCTGTTTCCGCCTTTGTGATATGAATATCTGTGACTGATTTGTGTTATGCTTATTTCTATATTTGATTCCGAAGGCCACTTAGCCACTGTGTGGTAGCTTTGAGTTTGTATTTGATATGTCGGATTTCCTCTTGAAACGAAATGTAAGTTATATTATCTGACATATCGGTACTCGCACAAAGCAATTACACAGATGGTTGCTCCTCAACAGCCTTATACTTCGTGCTAGTCGACGGCATTACCCCGTAGTGTCCTTGGCTAGCGTGAGTATAGAGGTGGGGCGTCACACCGGGTGTTCCCACCCTTACAAATCGAGCGCTCGTTCTTTCATGCACAACCATATCCATAATATATATAGGTTTCCGAGGATATATAGAAAAGTGATAACATACTCTAATTGGGTGCTACCAACTTAGTCTTGCTGCATCTCACCTGTTTTAGTCATTCCTGGTTGATGAGGCTTGAGGCTAAGCGTTACCTTTCAAGAAAGAATTCTACTTAGAATGCTCATCGTCCTCCAATGACGATCTTCTGATAGCATTCGTCCATACAAGTTGTCCTGGGTCTGGACATACCGAATCACCGTCTTCATCATCTTCACGGTATTCATTCGTAATGTTCAAACCGGATCGAAATGGTTTTTTGATAATTAAATATGATCCCGGTCTCTTCGAAAAAGTTAACGAAATTGGCCAATATTGATAGCCGGTTATTTAACTATCAATAAAACATCCATAAGCAGACACTAGGCCCAATTTTATAAATCTTCAAAATATTTATTCCAAAACATCTCCACCAAGATATATATTCAATATATTTCAATATTTCTATATTTGAAAAAAATTTCAACACTTGTATCCATAACAGGATATTTCACCATTTTCAACACATAGAAATTTTTTCAACTTCCCTTTTTATAACACTTAGAAAATATTTATATTCCAAATCATTTCCCACTAAAAATATTCCCAAAACCTTTCTTTCAATACTTAGGAGAATATTTATACGTATAATTTCCAAAATCATCTTAATATTAAACTAGGAAATATTTCATAACTTATCTCATAAGTTCCCGGAATTTTAAATAAATCCTTCCTACGATTTTAAACCGATTATACTTAATTATAATCCCAACCAATCATTTAAAACTTCTTTAAATGAATTCAAATTCTTTCCGAAGTTATCGCATTCAACAATGGAAATTTTCTTAAGTCCATAGAATTCCATTTATAAGATTTCTCTTATAAAATCTCATCATTAAATTTAAACCTGTTTACTCATCTCGAGAGAATTTTATAAATAAATTTTCAATTATTTCAAACTATATATATATATATATATAATGAACATTTTTAAAGAATAGTAATTTTATTTTATTTTTAAAATATGTTTTAAGTTATTATTTAAAATATTAAACACTTTTAATAAACCATCAATAACTCACCTAAAATATAAAAAATCAATATACAAAGCTGATTATAAAAATTTAAAATTTTATTTCAATAAATATTAAATATTTAAAAATCCATTTTTCTGAAGTATTCCAACACTAACTAGTTTAAAATTTGATAGTTTGAAAAATAATGTTTTCCCTTTGAAAAACGAATTTAACTTCTTAAAAATATATATATATTTTAAAATCTCAATAACCAATTTAATTTATAACTTCCTCTCGATTTCACAACATATCAATTCATTGTCGATTCCCTAACCATTCTCAGTTCAAAAATAGAATCTACTATTTTTCTCAACCCTGCTCCAATATTCTAATATAAATTCATCCTATGAATTTATATTCCCAATTATCATCTGGTATCGAATTCCTTTATTTATAAACATCGTTTATAAATTTTATAACCCCTTTGGTTTTACCTGTTTATAAAACAAATCTTATTTATAAAATTCCATTGTATAAATTCATTTCTTATAAATTCCATTTATACTTCCAATCTATTTTCAATATTGATTTTAACTCCTTTTTATATTTCCTGAATATCATTTATAAATTCTCTTATATAATTCATTTTTAAAATCTCCATTTAATAATTCACAACAGTTAAGTATAACCAAAAATCAAATATATTTTTCTAATTAAATTTCTTTTAAATAAACCCAATTCCAATATAAATATTTTATATCAAAAATTCCCTTAAGTTCCTTCCATTTTAAAAATATATTTATGGTATATAAAATATCAAAATTCAGGCCAGTGCTACAATAGCATCCAATAATTTCAATCACTACGATAATCTATACAATATTATTCTAGACAATCCATATATCATAATATACGAAATTAAATTTAGCATTTTGAGGAATCCAGTTGAATCCCTCTAACCTGTTTCCCTGCATCCATAGATGTTAATACAACATAAAAATACCGATCCCACTTCGAGGGGGATATCGCGGTATATCGGGTCATCCGCTATTATGCGGGGTGCATAGAGTCTCATCCGCTATAATGTGCGGGAATATCACTCCAACTACTAATATATATACTATTATATATATAACATAACATTTAATGGATTATCATTTTATAATTTCAACCAAGCATCGAATAATCAATTTTTAATTACTTTACTTTAATCCCAGTAATCCAAAAAGAGTGAGGTTTACTCACTATAACGACCCCGAATTTTATATAAATTTAAATTGATAATTAATTGAATTCTTGAATAAAATTTGTGTCATAAATCGATTAATTGAATGTGAGTTTCCCCTGTAACGACCCGTATTTTACGGATCGAAAAGTTCGTTCAAATCTGGATTTTTCATCATTTTAGGTTGTTTCAGATTTTGGAAAGAATTTTTGGTTAAGTCCTAAGTCGTAGCCGACTTATGGGTTCTGGACGAGTTAGTGATGAGTCTGGGCGAGTTAAGGACTTAAGGGGTGAGTCGGCGACGACCTAAGGAGATAAGTCGTAGCCTTTGTGTTGAGTCGGAAGATGCTATAAGTCGTATACGACTTAGGAGATGGCTGTTTTATCGTGAGTCGTAATACTTGATAAGTCGTAGTCGAGTTAACCGTTGAGTCGTACCTTCTGATGAGTCGTAAGCTGATGAGTCGCGCATGGGTGATAACTCGTGCAAGTGGATGAGTCGTAGCTTGGTTAAGTCGTAGGGGGTGGTTGAGTCGTAAGTCGGAAACGACTTAGGAGATAGACTAGTCACGACTCAAGGGCACTTTTCAGCTATAAATAGGAGGGGTTGTTCTCACTTTTTGGGATCCAGATTTTGAAGCGACGAAGTGCTGCCATTTTGAGAGCTCGACTTCTACACTTCTTCACTTCTTTTCTCCACTCTAATCTAGTGCTTACATCCATCCAAGTTGAAGATCAAGATTGAAGATTCAAGAGCTAAAGTTGAAGATCTTCATCTTTTCAAGAGAGATTTCATCGTTTGAAGCGGATTCGTGATAGATCAAGCTTGATCCTTCGCTGTCCAGATCTGAAGCGTGTTGATTTGAGGTTGTTTAGGTGATTTGGTGAGTGGTGATTATCTCTCACACGGATCCAAAGGAGTAGATCGGATTGTTGGCTCGATTTGGTGTTAAATTAGAGATTTCCATGCATTTTCTTCATCCAAAGTGTAGATCCATATAGATCCATTGCTCATGATGATGTTACATCCATTTTATCATATGATAACCTATGCAAGTTCATTCATCAAGTTTGTAGAGATATAATCCATGTTTTCATGCTTATTGGACTTTCAACTCTTTAATTACGAAAATGCCATTTTTGTTATAATTGTCTACTTAGATCATTTTTGAATGCTTGATTGCTTGGATTGATGTTTGATTTGATTGATTGTTATGAACTAGATGATTGATGATTAGATTTAGATCGAAGGTGATTCAAAAGCTACGTATGAGAGACGTAATTGTATTTTGATGGATGAATACTATAGATATTATAGTAGTTTAGTAGAGTTGAGTCCTTTATGCAGTTGTTTCTCTAGATGTTCTAATCATTCCTTTTTATAGATATTGAGAATGAGTCGAAGAGGGAGACCAGCTACTAGGGAAGGCCGTGCTACTGAAGGGACTGCTGATTATGCAGCCATGTTCGAAGCTATGATGACTTCGATCATGAGGAGGATACCAGTTCCGGGAGCGGTAGTTGATGTTGGAGTTCAAGTCCAAACTCCGAAACCAGTGGATTTTGCTAAGCTGTGCAAGGATTATACCGCTCTTGGAGGGAAGGTTTTCTTGGGAACAGAATCTACCATTGAGGTCCAGAGGTGGATAGATGCTTGTAGAAGGATCTTCGGTGATTTGGGAATTGATGATGCAACTAAGAGGAAGTTGGCATCGAGGCAGCTTCAAGGGAGAGCTTCTGATTGGTGGAACTCTATTACCATCACTACTGCGGAGGAAGAGATTACTTGGGAGCAATTCCAAGTCAGATTTGAAGCTAAGTTCATTTCTACAGCTCAGAAGTCTGTTCTGTTCAAGAAGTTCATGGAGCTCAAGCAAGGTGGGAGATCTGTTCTTGAGTATGTTTCTGAGTTTGAAGCTTTGTCCAAGTATGCCCGGTCATATATTGAATCTGCTTATCAGAAGAACGAGAAGTTTGTGACCGGCCTGGATAGTTATCTTGGGAGGCAGTTGGTGGACCATTTGGACGATTCATTTGAGAAGCTTGTGGAGAAAGCTCTTAGGCATGAGAGTCTGTTTCCTAAGGAAGGACCTGTTGTTGCTGTTACCAAGGGAGAATCTAAACCACAGCAGGGTGGAAACCAGAAGAGGAAGCAGCAGCAGAAAGGTAAGGATGGCCAGAAGAAGCCGAAAGGCGAGGTGACTTGCTACAATTGTCAGCAGAAGGGCCATTTCTCTAAGGATTGTAAGAATCCTAAGGTGCCGATGAAGTGTCACAACTGTGACAAGCCGGGGCATTTCAGGAAGAATTGTCCAGAACCAAGGAAGGACAGGCAGATTGTGCAAGCTTATGCTTTGGGAGCTGTTCCGTCGTCTTCAAAAGCTCCTACTGCTGAAGAGAAGGGAAAGAGTGTGGTTGTTCAAGGTACTCTTTTCCTATGTGGTGTTCCAGTTAGAGTTTTGTTTGATACTGGAGCGTCGCATTCGTTTGTTTGTAATGAACTCGTAGGCCGGTTAGGTTTGGAACCGGATATTGTTGATAGGCCATTGGTTGTGACTAATCCAATTGGGGGTTCGTCTTGTTTGTGTATGTTATGCCGTGGTCTAGTTGTGTCGAGTCATGATTGCTCTTTTGATTGTGATTGCTTTGTTCTGAACTTTGCGGGGTTCGGAATTATCTTGGGTATGGACTGGCTTAGGAAGTATGTGGCTAAGGTTGATTGTGAGAGGCTGGAGGTGACAGTCGAGAATGTGGAAGGGCGAAAGATTGTGATACGATGTAAGCATGAGGAAGGCGTCTTCATGAGCTTCATGTATTCGCTAGTTGTTCCACGGGATGGACTGTCTTTAGTGCCAATCGCAAATGGATTCGAGGATGTCTTTGACGAAGTCAAAGGGTTGCCGCCGCATAGAGAGATCGAGTTTCGTATAGATCTAGTTTAAGGAGCCAGACCTGTTGTGATGCCTCTAAGGCGGATGGCGCCTAGGGAACAGCAGGAGTTGAGGGTGCAAGTTGATGACCTTTTACAGAAAGGATTCATTCGGCGTAGTGTGTCCGAGTGGGGTGCACCGGTTGTGTTTGCAACCAAGGCAGATGGGTCGTTGAGATTGTGCGTCGATTATCGTGAGCTGAATAAGGTGACTAAGAAGAACAAGTATCCATTTCCGAGAATAGATGACTTGTTTGATCAGCTTCACGAAGCTAAGGTGTTTTCTCAGATGGATTTGGCAACGGGATTTCACCAGTTGAGAGTGGCTAAGGATAGTGTGCCGAAGACTGCTTTTAGGACACCATCCGGTTTCTTTGAGTGGCTGGTAATGCCGTTTGGATTGACTAACGCGCCAGCATATTTTGTGGATCTTATGAATAGAGTGTTCAGAGATCAGTTGAACAAGTTTGTACTTGTGTTCGTGGATGATATCCTGATTTATTCCAGGACAGAGGAAGAGCACAAGACGCACTTGCGTATTGTTTTGGAGATCTTACGGAAACATCAGCTGAAGGCTAAGTTTTCGAAGTGTCACTTCTGGAAGAGTGAAGTGAGGTTCTTAGGCCATGTGATTTCTGGAAAGGGAATAGCGGTTGATCCCGCTAAGGTGGCAGCAATCCAGGATTGGGGTAGACCTAAGAATGCATCAGATGTGAGAAGTTTTCTTGGATTAGCAGGATATTATCGACGGTTTATCAAAGACTTCTCCAAGATAGCTACACCGTTAACAGGATTGACGAAGAAGAACCAAATGTTCAGTTGGAATGCTAAGTGTGAGCAAGCCTTCGGAATCCTGAAAGAGAGACTGACGAGTGCTCCTGTTTTGACTATTCCAAGTGGGAATGATGAGATGGTGGTTTACACCGACGCATGTGGTACGGGACTTGGAGCAGTGCTGATGCAGAAGGATAAAGTTGTTGCGTATGCCAGTCGACAACTGAAGCCGCATGAAAGGAATTACCCAACTCATGATTTGGAATTGGCGGCGATTGTATTTGCTCTGAAGATGTGGAGACATTATCTGTTGGGAGTTCGATTCGAGTTGTTTACGGATCACAAGTCGCTGAAGTATCTTTTCTCCCAAAAGGATTTGAATCTTCGGCAGCAACGCTGGCTAGAGTTTTTGGCATCATATGATTTTGGTATAGCTTATACTCTGGGAAAAGGTAACGCAGTGGCAGATGCGTTAAGTCGAAGACATGCAGGATTAGGAGCCATGTTTTCAGAATGGAAGAGTCTCGAGTATTTAGCTGGATTTGACTTCAGGCCTAGATGCGAATTGGAACCTGAGATGTTGGCAAACTTATCGATAAGACCCACTCTTGTGGAAAGGATTGGCGAGGGCCAAAAGCGAGATGATAAGCTTGTCAAGGTTATCCGTGAATTGGAATCTGGATTGGATCCAGAAAAGGATAAAGGATTCGAGGTCGATCGAGAGGGTCGGCTTCGGAAGCAAGGACGACTAGTTGTTCCCGATATAGATGAATTGAGGAGTGAAGTTCTGAAGGAAAGTCATCACTCGAAGCTGACAATTCATCCAGGAGGAAATAAGATGTATCGGGATATGAAGAGAACCTACTACTGGGAAGGTATGAAGAAGGATGTTGGAAATTTTATTTCCAAGTGTATGAACTGCCAGTTGGTTAAAGCCGAACAGAAGAAGCCAAGTGGATTGCTTCAGCCATTAGAAGTTCCTACATGGAAGTGGGAACAAGTGTCGATGGATTTTATCGATGGATTGCCTAGAACCAGAACGGGAAATGAAGGGATTTGGGTCATTGTAGATCGTTTGACTAAGAGTGCACGATTCATTCCTGTTCGATCGACTAGGACTGCATCAAAGTTGGCTGAGTTGTATGTTAAGTGGATAGTCCGATTCCATGGTATTCCGAAGAGTATAGTGAGCGATCGAGATCCATTGTTCACTAGTGGATTTTGGAGGAGCTTCCAGGAAGTTTTGGGAACCGAGTTGTGTTTGAGTACAGCTTATCACCCTCAAACAGATGGTCAGACTGAGAGAGTCAACCGAGTTTTGGAAGATCTCCTCAGAGCTTGTGTTTTGGATTTCGGAGGATCATGGGAAGATCACCTTCATTTGGTGGAGTTTGCGTACAACAACAGTTACCAGTCAAGCATTGGTATGGCACCGTATGAGGCATTGTATGGAAGACCGTGTAACTCGCCAACATGCTGGTTGGAAACTGGAGAAAAGCTGATGCTTGGGCCAGAGATGATTCGTCAGACTTCAGATTGTATAGAGATCATTCGGCAACGAATGAAGGCAGCCCAAGACCGTCAGAAGAGTTATGCCGATAAGCGTCGTAAGGATTTAGAATTCGACATTGGAGATATGGTTTTTGTGAAGATTTCTCCACTGAAGAATGTTATTCGATTCGGGAAGAAAGGAAAATTGACTCCGAGATTTGTTGGACCATTCCCGATCATCGAGCGAATTGGAAAGCTCGCTTACAGATTGGAGTTACCAGAGAAGATGTCGAGTGTGCACAATGTTTTTCATGTATCATATCTACGGAAGTATGTGCACGACTCGAATACCGTGGTTTCTGCTGATAGCTGTGAAGATTTCGAAGTTGATCCAGTTGATAGAAGACCTCGTAAGCCGCTTCGTGTTGTTGAAACCGACACGAAACAACTTAGGAGGAAGGTAGTTAAGTTACTCAAGATACAATGGAGTGATGATGATAACGACTGTACGTGGGAAGTGGAAGAGAGGATGAAAGCAACTCATCCTGAACTCTTCGAGGTATGACCCTAAGGTGTCGTGTCATCTAACGAAATTGTAACTTGTTCTAGTTTTAGAATTCTGCATGCTAAGCTAGAATTGGATGCATGGTTTGTTGATTGCTATGGATGGTAGGCGTGCAGAATAGTTTATGATCGCTTTGTTTGTTTGGAATTTCGGGGGCGAAATTCCTAAGGGGGAGAGAATGTAACGACCCGTATTTTACGGATCGAAAAGTTCGTTCAAATCTGGAATTTTCATCATTTTAGGTTGTTTCAGATTTTGGAAAGAATTTTTGGTTAAGTCCTAAGTCGTAGCCGACTTATGGGTTCTGGATGAGTTAGTGATGAGTCTGGGCGAGTTAAGGACTTAAGGGGTGAGTCGGCGACGACCTAAGGAGATAAGTCGTAGCCTTTGTGTTGAGTCGGAAGATGCTATAAGTCGTATACGACTTAGGAGATGGCTGTTTTATCGTGAGTCGTAATACTTGATAAGTCGTAGTCGAGTTAACCGTTGAGTCGTACCTTCTGATGAGTCGTAAGCTGATGAGTCGCGCATGGGTGATAACTCGTGCAAGTGGATGAGTCGTAGCTTGGTTAAGTCGTAGGGGGTGGTTGAGTCGTGGGGGCTTAAGTCATAAGTCGGAAACGACTTAGGAGATAGACTAGTCACGACTCAAGGGCACTTTTCAGCTATAAATAGGAGGGGTTGTTCTCACTTTTTGGGATCCGGATTTTGAAGCGACGAAGTGCTGCCATTTTGAGAGCTCGACTTCTACACTTCTTCACTTCTTTTCTCCACTCTAATCTAGTGCTTACATCCATCCAAGTTGAAGATCAAGATTGAAGATTCAAGAGCTAAAGTTGAAGATCTTCATCTTTTCAAGAGAGATTTCATCGTTTGAAGCGGATTCGTGATAGATCAAGCTTGATCCTTCGCTGTCCAGATCTGAAGCGTGTTGATTTGAGGTTGTTTAGGTGATTTGGTGAGTGGTGATTATCTCTCACACGGATCCAAAGGAGTAGATCGGATTGTTGGCTCGATTTGGTGTTAAATTAGAGATTTCCATGCATTTTCTTCATCCAAAGTGTAGATCCATATAGATCCATTGCTCATGATGATGTTGCATCCATTTTATCATATGATAACCTATGCAAGTTCATTCATCAAGTTTGTAGAGATATAATCCATGTTTTCATGCTTATTGGACTTTCAACTCTTTAATTACGAAAATGCCATTTTTGATATAATTGTCTACTTAGATCATTTTTGAATGCTTGATTGCTTGGATTGATGTTTGATTTGATTGATTGTTATGAACTAGATGATTGATGATTAGATTTAGATCGAAGGTGATTCAAAAGCTAAGGGAAAAGCTCTTGAATTGGAAAAGCTGCTCGTGGCATATGTAGCGGGATGATGAAGCTCTTATGCATAGATTTGATGATATGATGATGAGATGAGGCTTTGCGAGGATGTAATGAAGCGAGGCAATCATGTGATGAAGACTTGGTCTAATCCGGACGGGATCATTCCAAGCATGCTGATAACTCGGTGATATGATTCGAGTTGAGGATAATGAATGGATATGAGAATAGTCGTCGAGGAGGATGACTAGGAGGCTTGGATAGCATCGTTGTTGAAGGTTCTAGCATGCTCTAAGCAAGAGTACGTTTGGGCAGATTCGATAGTCCCAACGGCCAACTGTTGATGGTCGAGTACTCTGGGAAGATTCGATAGTCCTAGGCACGGGCTGCGACGACGTGCGGGAGTTATGTCTAGAACCGGGGTTTCCATTAGCCCTTGACGGACGGCTGAAAGAATGTGCCGGTCATTCAATTAACGGTGATATCGAAGCAATGATAACAGTGATAGCCAGAGTCATGGATGTTTGGTTGTAACGTCATTTCGGACTCAAGAGCGGTATTTTCTGGGTGCTTATCTGATTTAGGCCTTGGTACTTGGAAAACATCGCCCTTGACCCGAGTGATAGTATCTTTACTTTAAATTGTATGCTCTGCTATGTTTGCTTCTGCTTAATGTGTGTCTGGGGGCTATCACTGTAGAATGAGGTTGGAGTGGGAGGGTTGTATTCCTATTCCTTTTCCTTTATGCTCTTTTGGTATGTTGTTAGTTAATTTTACTGCTCACTAAGACTGTTGTCTGACTCAAGGCTTTATGTTTTAATTCTTATTGCCTTGGGCTGTTCGTCCATTTTGGGACGGGCAGACTAGGTAGCAGGTGACAGGTGCTGTTCTCTTCTCACGATGCTGATATCGAAGACGAGCCGGAGGGTTGCATATTATCTTCTTATTATATGTACTGGATATTCCGCTGTGTTGTATTCTCTGAGAGATATGTAGTGAGGCTTGATGTATTGACTATGTGGATGCTTGTATTCAACTATTATGGAGTTTTATATGATGTCATTTTGTTCTGTAAAGCTTCACTATACATATGTTCTATTGTATTTTGTCCATACGCTGTGAGCAATACGATAGACTCTGTTGTTTTAATCTTACCTTGACAATCGTCCATGGTCGCCTGGCACACTTTACAGCGCTCTATCTTTAGATTCGGTGCAGGGGTCATGAGCGGTCGTCACATCCCCTATCCAAATAAATTCTATATAAATCATTTAAAATTTAAATATTGTATATATGTGAATATATATGTATCCGGACATATATGAGTAAATTAGAATATATAGGTAAGAATTTAAAATCTTAAATATAAATGGTTTAAAAATAAATATAGAAGTATATACATTGACACAAGTATAAAACAAATAAGTAATTTTAAATTTAGAATGGATGGTTAATGATAATTTGAATTTATAAATTAAATACAGGATAATAAATATTAAAGTAAAATAAATAATTGAGTTATAAATAGCGATGAATAAATAAAAGATAAGTTATGAAATACAAAATAAAATACATTGAATAAAATCTAGCAACAAAATTAAAATAGAAATAAATATTTTAAAGTGAAATGAAATACAAAGTAGAAACAACAAATATATATATATATATATATATATATATGTAAGTGTAGACCTGGAAGAAAAATGATCAAGCAAAGGAAACAAATATATACATACGGGAGCTTATAAACAAGACAAGTATGAACAAGACTAAAGAAAACAAATGGGTAAGTATAAGCTAAAACAAGTCAGCAAATATAAAGTTGAACATAAAGGACTTAAGTAATAAATGTAAGCCACAACATATCATTACAGCCGAAGTCAAGTATTGCAAATGAAGATGATATCTATTCAAGTATAAACAAATAAAAGGCTAAGTATATAGACTTGAGAAAATAAAGCCACATCAAATCTTCTTCAACATGTACAGCCGAAAAAGAAAATTTATAAAATGAGATATGGTACCAACAAATTAATGCACGCACAGATAATCATCTCATCAGTCCCCAAAGGTAAAAATATCACTGATCAATTTGTACAAAGCAAACATAAAAAAATATATAACATCACACTGTATTGTACAATAAAAATGTGCACCCTGTAAACTCATTTTTTTATCAAGTCTTCCTCATTTCAAAAATTCGTTTCAGTTGCCTCCATTAAAACTGAGGAACTAAAATAAACATCATCTTTAAACTTAAACAAAATCAACTCAAACAAGAAGATGGAAGAAAAAGAGTTTCAGCTTGCAAGTTACAAGCCTGGTTCAACATCATCAAACTCTGTTCTTCTCTTTCTCTAGAAACTAAGGTGAGTAAACATAATATAAAATTTAAGCTAGCTATAATCAGTGAATGACCCATCTTTAGATTTGTATGCTTGGTATCTTCCTTGTATCAACTTTGTATGTATATGAATTTGTATTTAACAGTGCTGAGTCATGTAGTTTCCTCTCTGTTTAGTTTCTCAGGATAGGGTCAACCGAAGGAATAAAATCTCTTATCATTTGGTCAGTATCAAGCTTAGGTTTTCAAAACAAATAGTTGTGTTTAGCATGAATTATAACAAAAAATATATATATAGATTCAAGAAGAAAGAATATACATTGTGCAATAAATTGGGTTTCTACAGTAAGAATTTGATTTTTGAATAAATTCGAACTTAACAATTTACAAATTCAAATATATATCTTGGATCCTTATTGGAAAATAGGATTTTTAGCGCAAGTTTTGTGATTTTTAATATCATGGGTTAAGAGAAGTTTGAGAATGATCGAAATTGGCATTTTGACCAATTTCCGGCGACGTGTTGATCTGGAGGTGTTGGGGTTGTTCGTGGAGGTGGAGGAGCCTACGTAGGTGATGGGAAAAATAACTGGAGCTGTTCCAGTTCGTCGAGGTGACGGCGGCGTAGATTTCTAGTTAGTAAACCAAATTTTCAAGGGGTATGAATTTTTGATCGCCGTGGCCACGTTCTTGCGTCGAGTGGCGTGAGGCTTTGGGAAACGAAGGCTCAGTGGTTGTCGAAGCCATGGCTGGAAGTTCGAGTCAACTGGTGGTCGAGATCGATGGTGAGAGGCAGTTTTCGATCAAAGTTTGGGTTCTGTTGATGTTCGAGTGCTCGATTTTGAGTTCGAGTTCGATGCATAGTGTTAACCCTCAATTTTCTGCGACTTAAGAACTGCACGACTTAAGAACTATGCGACTCAAGAAGATTACGCGACCTAACGAGTCAAGAACTGCACGACTCAGGAAAGTAGGCGACTCAGGGAAGTTGCGACTTAAGGCCAGGACCACCTAACGAGTTAAGGAACAACCTTACGACTTAAGGTCTGGACGACTTAAGGATGGTACGATCTAAAGGATGAAGCAACCTAAGGTCTGGACGACTTAAGGAAGTCTACGACTCAAGGTTTGGACGACTTAAGGAAGTCTACGACTTAAGGGTTTAATGAGTTAACGACTTAAGAAAGTAAATGGCCTACGACTTAAGGCTATCTACAACTTAAGGCTGTCTACGACCTAAAGCTACTTACGACTTACCTTCCAGCCCGTGTACCAGTTAAGCCGCGACTCACGACTTAGTATAAGTCGTCCACGACCTAAAGCCAGAGTTGTAGTTCGCTGCCACAATACTTATGCCGGAGGAAGATGACTCGTAAGCGGCTTAGGACTTGTAACATGTATCCAGATGGGCAAGTAAGCTTCGACCAAGCCACAAGCTACACTGGATAGGTCGGCCATGACCTAGCTTAAGTCGTCCATGACTTATGACCTAGGGGGTCAAATTCGCTATAAATACCACCCTACCCCGAACATGAAAAGGACTTTTGGGCCAATCATTTTCTGAAGCGTCATTACTCTGCCGAATTCTCAACTCATCCAAGACTCGAAGAACTCCAAACATCGAAGATACTACAATAAGCTTTGAACGAGATTCTATACATCCGACATGGATTTGACAAGTCTCATCGCCAAAGTTTGAGTTACTAATCTGAAGTGTTTGAGTGATCGAAGTGAATTGTATTCGAAGTGCATTGTATCAAATCGTAACAAGATCAACAATAAAAGGCTATAAAGTGGACGTAGGCTCAATTACGGGCCGAACCACTATAAATCTGTTGTTCCTTTACCGTTTTCTGCTATTTTCAGCTTATATTCTGTTCCCGTACCAACGGGTGGTGCTTTCACATCATTACTACACACACCGGGTGTTAGCGTTCGATTTTCAGCGTTAACATTTTGGTGCTTTCACTGAGAATTGAACTCAGGAAGATTGTCATCATTGCTTCAAAAAAGTTCGTTGAAAAAGTTTCTTTCAAGACCAGAAGTCTGTTGGATATAATGGCTCCTAGAAGGAAACGCAAGTCTGTCAGATCTGAAGATGTTCACGATAATACTGCCACTTCTCTTTCTCCAAGTCAAGCAGCTCCTAGCATTGGAGTAACACGAGAAGAGTTAGATGCTGCAGTGACCGGGTTGTATTAGCAAATTGAAACTCAGAATACTCTAATGATGGAGAAGTTAAGTGCTTTGCTCAGAACTAGTCAAAGGCCGGTAAATAATGAAGAGAACATTGCTGATTCTCTTCACAACTCCGAAGGAAGAAATATTCCTCAAAGGGGATCAGGTGCCGCTGAAGGGGCACCCCTCCAAGCTGAAGGATCCAGGCCATCGCCAGTCTTCCGCGAACATTTGCCCGGACAAGCTTCCGAGAAAATGGCCGAAGTCTACTCCGCCAAATCATTAAATAATGAGGAATATCTCTCCGGCATGATTCGGCAAATAATGAAAGAAAGCATGCAGAGAGATGAAGATGAGAGCGAATGGGGATTTGCTCCGAGTAAAAATCCGTTTACTGAGAGGATTCTAAAAGCTGAGTTTCTCAGAAAATTTGTTCCCCCGACCATTCCTGCTTATCGGGGTACGAGTGACCCGAATCAATTCTTATACAAATATGACTGGCACATGACCGGCGCCAGAGCGACTGATGAGATTAAGTGCCGGTATTTCCCGGTATATTTGGAGGGAGTGGCACTTCTTTGGTTCACCAAGCTTCCGGTTCGATCGGTAGACCAATTTTCCGACTTAACCCAGAAATTTAAAGAGCAATTCGGGTTGTACGCTTCAAAGGCAAAAGATATAATGTCATTGTCTAGTCTTGAACAGAATCCAGGAGAGTCGATTAAATCCTTTTTGAATCGTTTCAACATAGCTCTGGCGGAAGTTGATAATGCGGAGCCACGAATGATTTTGACTTATCTAATGCGGGCTATCGATAAGTCGAGCGAATTTGGAAAATGGCTGAAAATGAAAGAGCCAAATTCACTCGAGAAATTCTATAAGAAAGCTGACGAGTTCATACGCTTGGAGAATCTTCCGGCACCAATGAAAGTGGTGGCGACAAGGGTAGAGAATAACGTTGCTGCTTCGGTTAAGAAAGACTCTGGAGGTCAGAAGAGGGAGAATCATGATGGGAAGAAACAAAAGGATATAAAGAGACCTCGCTTCTTCAAACCCTCAGATTTCACTCCATTGACCGACACTCCGGAAAATATCTTCTTTGCCACCAAAGATTCTGTGGATTATCCCAAACCAGCTGAGATAAAACCGGGAAAGGGTGCTATGCGAAATGGAAAATTCTGCCGCTTTCACAACCAACCTGGTCATGATACTAATGAATGTCATCACTTGAAGAGCTTAATTGAAGAGTTGTTGAGGGAAAACAAGTTGCAACAGTATGTCAAGAAAAACAGGAATGACCCAACTTCATCTACTCAGGGGCAGCAACCCCCTACTCAACCATCTGGCTCGGGTAAAGGCACTACTGCACATGAATCTGAAAGGCCCATTATCAATGTGATTACAGGAGGCCCACACCCAGTGGGCAGAAGCTGGGGCGAAATGGAACGATATGCTCGTGCTTTGAAATACATCCCAGCAGAAGAAGATGTTTTTGCTATAGAAGACGCTGCACCCCTGAAACAGCAGAAAACTTCTAACGATGATATTATGTTTAAGGCTAGGGATTCTATGGGTATTGAAGCTCCAACCATAGATCCTTTGGTCATTTCTACAGGAATTGGGCCAGCTACTATAAGACGAGTGCTCATTGATTGCGGTGCTTCCTGCAATATACTCTTCAAGAAAACTTTTGACCAAATGAAGATTCCAATGACCGACGTTCAGGCTTCATCACAAAAGATTGTTGGGTTTACTGGGGAACCGCAGCAACCAATCAGAACTGTCGACTTGTTCGTGGAACTTGGAGAGGGGCAGAAAAGGGTAGTTCGGAAACAAACTTTTGTAATTTTTGATGGATTTTTTACCTACAATGCCTTCCTAGGCCGCCCAACTTTAGCTGCATTCAGAGCCATTCTGGCCCCGTGGTGCCTAACCATGAAATTTTCTACAGACAATGGTGTGGGTGTCATTAAAGGAGATCAAAATGCTGGGCGGGAATGTTATCTTATAGAGCTTCGAGAGGCCAGGAAGAGAGAAATGGGAAAAGATGCGACAGCTCCCCTCCGCATCAAAAGCCCAACCTTGTAGCAAATACAGGGTGGCCCCTGCACTGGCGAGCATAGTGGTGTGAGGAGAGAAATGGACCCCAGAAAAGCCAGTGCAGAGGGAAATAGAGTGGTGTCGATGGAGGTAACGGTGCCAGTACCTGTTGATCTTAAGGACCCGAACAAAGTGCTGAATGTGGGTTCACAACTCAGTATGGTAGTCCAAAATATGCAAATATCATTTTTGAAAGCAAATCTGGATGTATTCGCTTGGAGTCACGCCGATATGTGTGGAATATCTCCAGAGATTGTTGTACATACTCTGAATATTGATCCGAAATTCACGCCTGTGAAACAGAAGAGAAGAACCCAAGGTCCAGAAAGATCAGCAGCGCTAAAGGAAGAAGTAGACCGACTCATGGAAAATCATTTCATCAGAGAGTCCACATATCCAAATTGGGTTTCAAATCCGGTGCTGGTTAAAAAAGCAAATGGAAAATGGAGAGTGTGCATTGATTTCTCAGATTTAAACAAAGCCTGTCCCAAAGACTTTTTCCCGTTACCAAGGATCGATCAGCTGGTAGATGGAACAGCCGGGCACGAATTGTTATCTTTTATGGATGCTTACTCCGGGTATAACCAGATTATGATGCATGAGTCGGACCAGGAAGATACGAGCTTCGTCACAGATGTTGGTCTTTACTGCTACAAAGTCATGCCTTCGGATTGAAGAATGCATGGGCAACATATCATGTTAACGCAATGTTCAAATCACAACTTGGGAAAACAATGGAAGTCTATGTTGATGATATGTTAGTGAAGTCAAAGAAAGTAGTTGACCATATGGACCACTTAGCAGAGATGTTCACAATTCTCCGAAAATATGGAATGAAGCTCAACCCTTTGAAATGTTCATTTGGAGTAGAGTCCGAGAAATTCTTGGGATTTATTGTAAGCGCTAGGGGCATTGAAGCTAATCCTGCTCAAATTACTGCTCTGAGAGAAGTCAAAGCCCCTAGAACAAAGAAGGAACTGCAAAGCCTTAATGGGAAAGTTGCTGCTTTAAGTCGGTTCATTTCCAAAGCCACTGATAAATGCATCCCCTTCTTTGACGCTTTAAAGAAAGGAAAGAAAAAACTTTGAATGGACACCGGAATGCCAGACAGCTTGCGATGAACTAATCCATCACATGCAAGCGCCTCCAATACTTTCCAAGCCCAACAATGGCGAAGACCTTTTCTTATACTTGGCAGTTTCATCCCATGCCTTGAGTGCGGCATTAGTACGGGAGGATGCGAAAGTGCAGCGCCCAGTCTACTATATCAGCAAAAGACTCACTGGGGCAGAAATGAATTATTCAAAGTTAGTAAAGCTCGCCTACTGTTTACTGATTGCTTCCAGAAAGTTGAGGCCGTATTTTCAAGCTCATCCTATCAAAGTTCTCACTGATCAACCCCTCAAGCAAGTCCTAGTTCGCCCTGAAACTTCGGGCCGTCTCCTGAAATGGAATATTGAACTTAGCCAATATGATATCACTTATCATCCCCGAAGAGTGATCAACGGACAAGCTTTATCAGATTTCATCGCAGAGTACACAGATAAGGGTGACAGTGAGAAAGAGATCACAGTTGACATCCCAACTAAATGGAAATTATACGTTGATGGCTTAAGAAATGATTACTGTTCCGGAGCTGGGGTTGTGCTTGAAACCCCCGAAGGGCGATCATTATGTTACGCATTAAGGTTGGAATTTCCTTCTACAAACAATGAAGCAGAATATGAAGCTCTAATTGCTGGATTAAAGATTGCAAAGGAATTAAACATCAAAGCAGTGCAGATCTTCAGCGATTCTCAACTTATTGTATGTCAAATCAAGAAGGAATTTCAAGCTAAGGGAGGGAATCTGCCTGCTTATTTGTCAAAGGCTTCCGAACTTCTCAATGATTTCGATCATTATTCAATAAGCCACATACCTCGAGAGGAAAATATGAAGGCGGATTCTCTTGCAAAGTATTCAAGTTCCGGAGAAGCTCAGCTATTGGGGTTGGTTCCTGTGGAGGTCTTGTCAGCCCCAAGCACCGATGAAATGGATATCGACTGGATCATGGCTGTATCTCAAGAGCAAGAGTCATGGATGACCCCGATCAAAGAATATCTGCTCAATGGTTCCCTGCCAGAAAATTCTAAGGAACGCCGAAAGCTGTTAAGAAAAACATCGAGATATGTAATTCAAGACGGTCGGTTATACAGGCGGGGATTCTCAATGCCATTACTTCGATGTGTAACCAAGGAAGAAGCTAAGACAATCTTAGCAGAGGTACACGGAGGAGAATGTGCAGATCATTCAGGCGGCCAAACACTTGCCAAGAAAGTTCTTCGGTATGGGTACTTCTGGCCCGACATTAATCGAGATGCTGCTATCCACTCCCGAAAATGCGACAAGTGCCAGAGATTTGAAAGAATTCCAAGGGCACCTTCCACTGAAATAACACAGAAGGTCAGTCCATGGCCATTCGCCATTTGGGGGATAGATCTAATCGGACCGTTACCAATTGCCAAATCGGGGATCAAATATGCTATTGTTGCTGTTGATTATTTCACTAAATGGGCTGAAGCTGAACCTTTGGCCACCATTACTTCTAAAAAGATGATAAATTTTGTAACAAAAAATATCATTTGCAGATATGGTGTGCCACAGAAGATAATCACAGATAACGGTACTCAGTTTGAGAGCGAAGAGTTCCAGGACTTCTGTAAGCAATTCAAAATTCGGAAAAGTTTTTCAGCAGTGGCTCATCCGCAGGCAAACGGGCAAGTGGAAGCAGTAAACAAAATTATCAAGTCAACCATCAAAAAGCAACTTGAAAAAGCAAAAGGTGGATGGGTAGATAAGCTACCACTAGCACTATGGGCGTACAGGACAACCCATAAAACTACGACTGGGCACACTCCTTTCTCATTGGCATACGGGTCGGAAGCGATGATTCCAGTAGAACTAGAAGTCCCTTCACACCGGAGAGTTCATTTCAATCAGGCCAAAAATGAAAAATTGCAACTCAAAGCACTTGACTTTCTTGATGAAAGAAGGGAAGAAGCTAGACTCAGAGTTGCGGCCCATCAGCAAAGAATTGCAAGACACTTCAACTCTAAAGTCCGTCAATGAAGCTTCGAAGTCGGGGATTTAGTTTTGAAAAGGATCATGACAGTAGTCGGAGTATTTGGACCAAATTGGGAAGGGCCATATGTCATAGGCAATAAACTTCTTGATGGCACATTCAAACTCACAACTGTCGAAGGAGATCCAATCCCAAGAGCCTGGAACAGCAATCATTTGCGCCCATATTTTACTTAAAAAACTTTGCTTGAAATTGTAAAATGATTATGGATGTATCAATTGCATTGTAAACCATTGTAAGATCAGTGATGATGAATAAAAGAGCTATAAAGTGGATGTAGGCCCAGTTCTTGGCCGAACCACTATAAATTTTGTGTTCTTTATTATTATAATATGCCTGTTTTATTTCGATATATGTAAATGCTCTAAATGTATTGCTAAAATATCGATTTAACATTGCAGGTCATTGAGACAAAGCTTACCCATCGCAATGTCAAATGAACCCCGTAAATCACTCAATAGACAAATTTCAAGCCACAAAAAGTTCCAAATTCAAATCCAACGTAAGATGAATTTTACTCCAAAAATTGATGATTCCACCAAAGAGACACTTTTCCAAAGAAAAGGAACTAGACGCTTGTTAACTAATCACGATCGTTTGTATAAACAAACATCTGACTGAATAACTTGCGCCTGTCCCATGGAATCAATCAACAGTAAAAGTACACTCTATTGGATAGAACAAGCTGCTTGCAAAGGAAAGGAACATAGGCTCGGAGACAACAACAAAGGAACATGGGCAAGCTGATCAATAAAAGCCCTCTTCGGAGGCACAAGCCCTCTTCGGAGGCACAAGACCTCTTCGGAGGCGCAACTCTTCGGAGGATAAAGACCTCTACGGAGGCACAAGCCCTCTTCGAAAGCATAAGACCTCTTCGGAGGCGCAACTCTTCGGAAGATAAAGACCTCTATAGAGGCACAAGCCCTCTTCGGAGGCACGCCAATAAATGGAAATGCTCTTCTCAACAAAAAGGTTGATGGAACCACTGAGGCAAGGCCTTTGTTAACTAATTGCGATCGTTTGTGCGAATGAACATCCAATTAAATAACTTGCATCTGCCCTGTGAATCCATTTAACTGTGAGAAAGTAACTTCCAGGCAATCAAATAAAGACCTCTTCGGAGGCACAAGACCTCTTCGGAGGCATGAGACCTCTCCCGAGGCACCGCAAGCCCTCTTACGAGGCACAAGCCTTCCCCAAAGGCACATACTGCCCTCTTCGGAGGCAGAAGACCTTCCCTAAGGCACACAAGACCTCTTCGGAGGCACAAGACCTCTCCGGAGGCACAAGACCTCTTTGGAGGCATAAGACCTCTTCGGAGGCACAAGACTTCTCCGGAAGCACAAACAAAAGACTTCTCCGGAAGCACAAGACCTCTCCGAGGGCACAACGCTACTTTACAAAGCACAATGCTACTCTTCGGAGTCCAAATGCTACTCCTCAGAAATAACAAAAAGCCCTCCTCAGAGGCACACTTCAACTCTCAAGGAAGATTTACTTGTTCATCTTGAAAAATTCTTCCCCAGAAATTGAAGTACTAAGTAAAATCCTCTTTAGAGGCCCGCTCTACTGCGTAGGAGAATTCACTTCTCAAAAATATGAAGTGACCATCTCCGAAGGTTGAAGCACAAAAACTCCTCCAAAAATGAGACACGCTCCATTTAAGAAGAATAATTGTTTCCTCAAAGACGGAATAATTATTCTCCAAAAATAAGAGTACAAGTCTCGCCAAAGCAAAAAGATATTGCAACGCACTTGTGGTATAGGGGCAATATCATACAATAAAAGTAGTATTCAAGCGACATACCACAAGCACATTACAATATCACGCGGAAAAGATGTGGAATAAATGCATTCTCAAACACAGACAAAAAGTTTGTACAAATAAAAATAATTGCTTATTCTACACTAAAATGAGAAATAAATGCATTCTTACATATACAAGAATTCGTACAAGTAAAAGAACTATTTTGTTCAATACTGTGAAAATTCTTTACATGTGCAGATCTCAAAAAAGCGGGGACCGGTACCCGCACAATCTCCGGTCGATACAAGCAAAAAGCAAAATAAGAAAAATAGAATCCAGGCTATCACTCCTTCTTCCTGCCACCCTTAGTACCCTTGCCCAGTTTGATGATTAGCTTCGGAATCCGGCGGGGACGGGTCGAAGAAGGAGGAGAGGATGCAGCTGGATCTTCTTCTGCCTCATCTTCTCCAGCGGAAATGTTTTTCTTCGACTTCTTCATGACGCGCTTCCCTTTCCTCTTCGAGGAAGACTCACTTCCCGGAGTAGTAAGTAGCGCAGAAAGCTTAGTGTTATCATCGAGAGACTGCTCCGGAATCTTCTCGCTGTCCTCAAGGTCCTTCGCCTTCTGTTCTTGTGAAGCGGGTGGATCCTCCAAGCCTCGAAGGGCTTCTATCTGCTCTTCCTGCGAACTTGGTTGAGAAGCAGGAGTTACTTGAAGAGTTGGAGGAGGAACAGCTGGAAGAGGAGAAGAGTGTATAGCGCTCGGTGCCTCCGCTGCAGAAGAAAAGAAGTTAAAATCGGTATTCTCCGAGAAAAGAGAAGTTATTGGTTCATCAAAGCTTAAGTAACAAGTAAGAAGTTCGTCAAACTCGATTAAATCGAATAAGTGATTCACTGGATCCGGGTTGGCGCCAAAGTTACCTGGAGAAGTTGGTTTTGTAAGATCAATCTCGAATTTCTCAGCCTCAATATCTTCCAGGGCCTCGTCCTCAGTGGGAGTGGTCACAGTTTCTTTGTCAACTTTGGTAGGAGGCGAAGAATGGGAACTGGAGTCTATAATGTTAACATCAGCCGAAGTTGAAATACGGACGGGGGCAGTTAAAGGAGCTTCCTCCTTTGGGTGTTCTTCTCCCGTCAATGCAGCTCGTGTTTTAGCAAGTTGCTCCTTTCCTCTAGCAAGAGCGGCACGAGTTTCATCGTCAAGATAACGTGCCTCTAGCTCTGCCTCATCATAGCCGGCACCGCCGAGCATATCAACTGCGGCTTCCCACACTTCGGCTAGAGTAATCTCGTAATCAGGGCCCAGAAAGGAGAGGCTCCCATGACCCAGAACGCTGTGCAAATAAAAGTCGAACAGAGTAGAGCTTATATTGGCTTTAGTAGCCACATGAGATTCTTCGGCTGCAACTTTCCCAGTGATAGCTTCATCGCGCTCTCTTTCAGCCTTTAACAACTGAGACTGCAGCCTGGTGATTTCCAAGTCTTGGGAGCTAATTTTCTCCCGAAACCGAACGACATCATCACGATATTTCCCAATGACACGCTGCTCTGCTTCAAGTTTTGCTTCAGCTTCTCGCTGAGCAGCATGGGCATCCCGAACTTGTTTTTGGAGCATTTCTTCCTTTTGCGAATAAGAAGTGGAAGAAGTGGCAAGCTCGCTTTTTAGTCTTTCAACTTCAGCTTCGAGCCTCCTGTAATCGTCAGAGATGCTCTTCATTTTAGCATCGTGCCGCTTGCAAATTTTATCCCATTCCGACTTATCGTTCTCCATGGTCAGCATGGCTTCGAGATTCGCACGATTGACCCTTTGCAGCTCATCAACAAGCTTTTGCCATCCGGACACCCTTTCGATATTAAGTTTGACGGCATCAAGGCTACGCAGCATATCCGATTTATCGATCGGGACCAAGTCAAGGTCAAAGCGTACCCCCTTTAAGCACTATTGCGGGAACCGACTTTGAAGAATTGGCGGACCCTGTCCAACTTGATACTGGGGTCTGTTGATGATGGTTTGGATATCAGACTTCTCAAGAGCAGGAGAGTCAGCGGGGATATCAAGAGGAATTGAAGCAGGGGTCTTCTCAGAAATTGCAGACGCGTCACTAGGCTTGACCCGCTTGCTTGGATCGTCAACAATATGAGTCTTCCCTTTATCGTCATAAGACTTTCGCTTATGAGAACTATCGCCTCTGTGGGAAGAGTCATATCGCTCATCTCTCCTCCCGTATTGATGCTCATACTCCCGCTTCTCTTGCTCATAGTCCTGCCTCTCTTGAGCTTTCCTAACGGCTCTTTCTTCATCCGTCTCCCTTGGGGCATTGAGGTATCGCCTAAAGTCATAAGTTCCGCGACCTCCATAGCGCTGAAATTTGTCATAATATGAGCCAGAGCGCCCCATCGGAGAATCTGAAAATGGAAAAGAAATGAAGTTTAGAAATCTCCAGAAAAAGAGGATAAGTGCGCATAAGTACTAGAAAATCCTAGGTGTGTGCGGTGTGCAAACTACGCGCGTCAAACTACAAACCACGCTTTAATGTGGGAACAACAACGATTGGTGTAGAAGGTGTCGAGACTTGATGTAAAGAAGAGGTAGCCTCGACAACAGGAGAAATAATTTTTGAAGTGTCATCTTTGAATAACTCCTGGGAAGTTATCATTAAATCACTCAACCCTTCAAAGATATCATCGCCATTATGCCCGATGGCATTTTCCCTTTTGGTTCCCACGTCAGCCACCTTTCCAGAATGCTGAGAAGTCTCTTCTTCTTCAATGACCGGGGAAAGCGCCGGCTTGCTCGACGAACCCGCAACGTCAATAGAAGTGGAACACTTCACCAGTGAAGCCTTAGTGATGGGTTCCTGCGGTAAAGGTTCTTCAACAAAATCTGGGGCATCAGACGCCTTTCCTAGGGAATCAGGGATTTCGCGAGGCTGAGTAGAGCGAGAAGAGTGAAGAAGTCCAAACTGGTGAAGAAATTCGTCTTTTAACAAAAACTTCGCGTCCCGCTCTTCAGCTGGTACAGCCATGAGCCTCTCCAGAGTTGGCTTGTGGCTAGGATCCCTAGAAGGAGGCGGAAGCGCTGAAATGAAAAAGCGAAATTAACATTTGGCAATTTGGACTTCACAAAACTCAGAGAATGGAAGAAATAAATATAGATAATCTTACTTCCTTCCCTCCACACATCATAAAACCCAGGGGGACAACGAACGTAAAAATATTGAGTTAAGAACCCATGGGCACTGTCAGGGAGGCCGATAATCAATTTACGATTTCTGGCGCTTCTCACAACAGTGATCGAAGGATGATCTTTAGTTCTGGTAAAAGAACATAAGTAGCAGATCTCGTTGAAACTGGGGAGACGGTCAAGCGTTCTACTAAGTAATACGCACAACCCCATTAGAATGGCATAGCTATTGGGATGTAGCTGAAATGGGGAGATGGCCAGTTGACGAAGAAGATGTTGGAGAAAGTTGTTGAAAGGTGGAATGGCCCCGCTCAGGCACATTTGTCGATTAACTGTAATGAAGCCAGGGGGTGCCACATCAGCGGTGCTGCTTTTTTCAGGAAGAATGGCATCTGCTTCAACGATACCAAACTGGGTGCACAATTGCCGAAAAACTTTGTACGACAAAGTGGTAGAGGCTCTTTCAGGAGGATTGACTAATGGAGCTGGAATGAGAGTGGCCTCTCTAGTCTGAACTGTTATATCTTCTTGCTAAGAAGTCATTCTACACAAGCAACTGGATGTTCAAATATGAAGGTGCACGTTTCCTAAAAAGTGTGAAGTGTTGTGCAGAACTAATAAAGATAACAAGTAAATATAACTGGAATTAAGCTAGTCGACAATTGATCGATTACCAAATTTCAGGACTTGTTAATTTAAAGTTCAGGTACAGTATTAGCGCAAACCGGTCGGTTTCAGTTGACTATTTCATTGTTGCTTTAATACTTTGCTTGAATTTGTTGATTTAAAGCACTTCGTTCACACAATCTATTTAAGTTAATTATCCGTTATGAACTAATCTGTCATTTGATGTGGGCAGTCAGTGGCAGTATATTCGTCCCAATTTTCTGTGAATGTTGTATTAAACAGGTTGTTAGCTTGTGAGTAAAAGTAATCTGTAAAAAGAAAATGCAACAAAGTTTAACAAATTAAAGTCCAGACAATTCAGTATTCAGGCAGTTCGTTTCAGTAATTCAAGTTAAGCACTTAAATCAAGATTATACTTAGAAGTGTGAGTTCGAATTGAGCATACAAATGTTGACTTGGCTACGACCTAAGGCTTATGCTGTCACTGTTTAGGCCGATTAAGTGCTAGATCGTCTACGACTTAAGTGAATGTACAGAGAGTCAAGTCAAGTCGTCAACTTGTCAAGACGTTTGTCCTATGAGTCATTAATCATTAAGACACAAGGCTTATGTGGCTTCAGTTCAACGTGCTGAAAATTTCCTAAGTCATAACTCGTCTACGACACAAGGCTTATGTTGTAAGTGGATAAGTCGGCCAAGACTTAAGTTGAGAGGGTTCATAGGTCGCCCAAGATTGTTAAGTCGTGACCAAGCTAAAATCTCACTCTGTGTGACCAACTGACCTTCCTCCTTAACTCCTAACCCTTTATCCTCCTAACCCGTTAACCCGTTAACCCCTCCATTAACAAAAGCCTTCATTTTTCACACTATTAAATCATCCAAAAAACCAATCTGGGATCACCGTAAATCCAAAGCCCTGTCATTCTAATCGGTTAAGTCCAAAGCACCATAACCCATCGCCTCCATCGCCCCAACCGTTTGAAGCTAAATCGAATTGAATTGAGTTCACAGACTATCGATATAGTGAGGTTTGCAACGAAGCATTGCATAAGGGGGTGGATTAAGAACGAGGAGCGGAATTCACGAATTAATGATGGTCGGCGATCGAAAGAGAAGCAAAATCGCTTACGCAGTATTATGCTAGAGATGATCGGATAAGAATCAAGTTGGAATCGCCTTTGAAAGCTCGGGGAAGTGTTAATGGAAGATACGGCGTAAAGATTAAGTAATGAGAAGAAGGAAGTAGGAGGAGCGACTCAAGCTTTTATATCTTGGAGCAGTAGAACTCGAAGCGGCACACGCGAGTTAAGATAAGTCGAAGCACACGACCTACGACTTAGGCGTGTACTTCGAGGGGCAAATGTTAACCCTCAATTTTCTGCGACTTAAGAACTGCACGACTTAAGAACTATGTGACTCAAGAAGGTTACGCGACTTAACGAGTCAAGAACTGCATGACTCAGGAAAGTAGGCGACTCAGGGAAGTTGCGACTTAAGGCCAGGACCACCTAACGAGTTAAGGAACAACCTTTCGACTTAAGGTCTGGATGACTTAAGGATGGTACGATCTAAAGGATGAAGCAACCTAAGGTCTGACGACTTAAGGAAGTCTACGACTCAAGGTTTGGACGACTTAAGGAAGTCTATGACTTAAGGGTTTAATGAGTTAACGACTTAAGAAAGTAAATGGCCTAGACTTAAGGCTATCTACGACTTAAGGCTGTCTACAACCTAAAGCTACTTACGACTTACCTCCTAGCCCGTGTACCAGTTAAGCCACGACTCACGACTTAGTATAAGTCGTCCACGACCTAAAGCCAGAGTTGTAGTTCGTTGCCGCAATACTTATGCCGGAGGAAGATGACTCGTAAGCGGCTTAGGACTTGTAACATGTATCCAGATGGGCAAGTAAGCTTCGACCAAGCCACAAGCTACACTGGATAGGCCGGCCACGACCTAGCTTAAGTCGTCCACGACTTATGACCTAGGGGATCAAATTTGCTATAAATACCACCCTGCCCCGAACATGAAAAGGACTTTTGGGCCAATCATTTTCTGAAGCGTCATTACTCTGCCGAATTCTCAACTCATCCAAGACTCGAAGAACTCCAAACATCAAAGATACTACAACAAGCTTTGAACGAGATTCTATACATCCGACATGGATTCGACAAGTCTCATCGCCAAAGTTTGAGTTACTAATCTGAAGTGTTTGAGTGATCGAAGTGAATTGTATTCAAAGTGCATTGTATCAAATCGTAGCAAGATCAGCAATAAAAGACTATAAAGTGGACGTAGGCTCAATTACGGGCCGAACCACTATAAGTCTGTTGTTCCTTTACCATTTTCTGCTATTTTCAGCTTATATTCTGTTCCCGTACCAACGGGTGGTGCTTTCACATCATTACTACACACACCGGGAGTTAGCGTTCGATTTTCAGCGTTAACATTTTGGTGCTTTCACTGAGAATTGAACTCAGGAAGATTGTCATCATTGCTTCAAAAAAGTTCGTTGAAAAAGTTTCTTTCAAGACTAGAAGTCTGTTGGATATAATGGCTCCTGGAAGGAAACGCAAGTCTGTCAGATCTGAAGATGTTCATGATAATACTATCACTTCTCTTTCTCCAAATCAAGCAGCTCCTAGCATTGGGGTAACACGAGAAGAGTTAGTTGCTGCAGTGACCGGGTTGCTCGGGATTTTCTCGAGTGTTTCGCGTGTTTAACTCGAAGCAACTGATGAAGGTGAGAGGCTCGAAGTTAGGCTCGGGGAATATAAGGGTTGGCTCGGGTTTTATTTAAACGTGATAATTCAATAAGTTTTTTTTTCAAACAAATGTTAATAAGTTTTAAAGTTTATTATTTTGAATAAGTTTTTAAAGGGACACAAACCAAGTTTTCAAATTGTTAAAGGTTATAAAGCAAATTATTTTTACTTAATTAAGTTAAAAGTGTTTTAATATATATATGTCCTTCACTATAAAGTTTATTTTAATAAACTTAATAGTGTAATTAAAAAGTAAATTAAGAAGGGATGTTTTGATTGTTAATTAACTTAAAAGTTTAAATTAATTCATTTGTTAATGATAATTAATTCCAAGGTTTATTAAATAAAGATTCTTAATGGTAATTGAGTAATGAATTAAGATAAAAAGGTTTATCTTTAAATTTATTAATGTGTATAATTAAAGGAATTATTAGTTGATAAATTAATGAAGATGATTAATTAAAGGATTAATTACTAAATTAACTAAGGATAATTAATGTGATTTATTAATTATGTAATTAATGAATAAAGAAGAATTAATTTATGATTAAATTAATTTATTTATAATTGAAAGATAATCACTTAATGTAGTTAATTAAGGTGATTAATTAATGGATAATTAATTAATGATTAGTGGTTGATTAATCAAATGATTAAGCAATAATTAATTAAGGATTAATAAATTAATTTTTGTAATTGATTAAGGATAATTAATTAAATGATAATTAATTAATTTATTAATTGAGGCTAATTAATTTATTATTAAAAGTTAATTAATAAATGAATAAAGGTTAATTAATTAATATGATTTGTAATTAATTAATGTTAATTAACCAGAATAGTAATTTATTCATAAGTAACTTATCTGATTTAAAATTAATCAAAAGATTAATTGATCTTACTTATGGATGTTTGAATTGTATTGAATGTTTTGAAATTGTTAGATATTTCCTGATTTCTATGTGATGCTGTATGATATGAATTATTTTAATTCAAGCTGTGATGATTGTAACTTATTATTTGTGATATATATATCTGGGATCTGTGAATTAAAGATAACCATTATAGTTATATCGCTTATCAAATATATCGTTGTATTTGAATCTGTGATGATATGATGATTGGTAATGTTGCACTATTGTGAGTGAAACCCTGGACTACACCTTTACACACACAAATATGGATTTCACGAGGAAATTGGTTAAGTCACAGATGATTTAAATTTAATATTTTTGAAATTGAAATTTTGATTCCAATTGATTTTGGAAAATGAATTTGGGTTAAATGTTAAAGCCGCCTCCACCTTCATTTGGTCGCGAGCTGGCTTGCATTCGCCCATGACATTGATCGTCGTTACAGCCTTCGCACGATTTTTCTTTTCTTTTCTAAGTTGAATTTGATTTTGATTTGAACGATTTCGTTCCAACTGAAGGAGCATAGAAAGGGAACGAACGAAGGAAATTTGAACTGAAGGAAATGTTCCCTTTCTTTTTATTATTTTGCTCAGCCATTTCTTTTAGAATTTTGAACTGAAGGAAAAGAAGGGGAAAGACATGATTTTTAAAGGAGAAGGGAGACGTGATGTTGGCCTGTAGGGAGAGGCTACAGTGTTCGGAGGTGAGAAAATAAAACAGCTGATGCGAACAAAAGGTCAAGTAAAATAATATATATTTTAAATTTTAAAACATCTCGATTTTCACAACTCAAAATCTCGAACCCCTATCGTGGCGTGACCGCTAGACACTCATAATGTTTTACCCTATTCCAAATGCAATGGAAAAGGTTTCGAGTCCTAATTCGATCGTACGGAGAAGATAGCTTTTTGAACCAAATTATTATATTGAATTTTCGATATTAATTTCAGCGCGTTTCTATCATGTACGATCAAACGATAACTCCAATCACTACGAAATCTAAAATTCGATAATAATACATTATTACGGATCCAATGGAACTAGTTTCGTCAAAATTCAAGATTGTTCCTCGGATCGCTATTTTAACGCGTCGATTAAATTGACGATTTCCAAAATTTACGAAATCGCTTGAAAATCTCGTTTAAAACCTTACTAACTAGATTATAATTCCAAATCCAATATTTAAACCATTTAAATATCCAAAATCAAACAATGGAAAATCCGGGTCGTTACATTCCTCCTCCCTTAAAAGAATTTCGTCTCCAAAATTGCTAAGGCAGAAAAATGCTCCAAACCCATTAACTTATCAACACCCACTTAGTTAAAACTCGATATTCACTTTTCTAATCTTTTCATTCCAACTAAAACAATTAGTTATTAATTCTAATTCCAGAATCCCTTATTTCGATTACAATTCGAAAACAATTTGTCGTTAACAAAAATTTCCAAAAATTTTCTAGCACCCTAAATGTTCAAAATTTTTTGGCAGTCTCCTTTGTACAGAGAGCCTTTTGCAACATGACAAGAGAGATAAATATATATACATCAACCCACATGGTCAGAAAACAATATATATATATCAATATTTATATTTTGCTATATTTAATTCGAAAACGTACCTTATTTAGCGTTTTTAAGCATTATTAAGCAAGCAAGTTTACTTCATACGCAATTACGCAACCCAAATCTGGCCCGACAGTCTCTGGGTACCTGTACTTACTCAATTTAAACATATAAGTACCAAAACATCAAATTCAATAACATTCCACTTATTTAAATAGTTAAAACACATAGATTTCATAAACCAATCACGCTAAGCATGTATTATAAGCAATTATAAGGTTCTGTCATTAATTTGATTACTTTTAATCAATCCACATGCGTCGGGTAATTCCTTTCATGCGGCTTCAGTTGTCGACTTGCATACGCAACAACTTTATCCTTCTGCATCAGCACTGCTCCAAGTCCAGTACCACATGCGTCGGTGTAAACCACCATCTCATCATTCCCACTTGGAATAGTCAAAACAGGAGCACTCGTCAATCTCTCTTTCAGGATTCCGAAAGCTTGCTCACACCTAGCATCCCAACTGAACACTTGGTTCTTCTTCGTCAATCCTGTTAACGGTGCAGCTATCTTGGAGAAGTCTTTGATAAACCGTCGATAATATCCTGCTAATCCAAGAAAACTTCTCACATCAGATGCATTCTTAGGTCTAACCCAATCCTGGATTGCTACCACCTTAGCGGGATCAACCGCTATTCCATTTCCAGAAATAACATGGCCTAAGAACCTCACTTCACTCTTCCAGAAGTGACACTTCGAAAACTTAGCCTTCAGCTGATGTCTCCGCAAGACCTCCAAAACAATACGCAAGTGCGCCTTGTGCTCTTCTTCAGTTCTGGAATAAATCAGAATATCATCCACGAACACAAGTACGAACTTGTTCAACTGATCTCTGAACACTCTATTCATAAGATCCACAAAATATGCTGGCGCGTTAGTAAATCCAAACGGCATTACCAGCCACTCAAAGAAACCCGATGGTGTCCGAAAAGCAGTCTTCGGCACACTATCCTTAGCCACTCTCAACTGGTGAAATCCCGTTGCCAAATCCATCTGAGAAAACACCTTGGCTTCGTGAAGCTGATCAAACAAGTCATCTATTCTCGGCAATGGATACTTGTTCTTCTTAGTCACCTTATTCAGCTCACGATAATCCACACACAATCTCAACGATCCATCTGCCTTGGTTGCGAACACAACTGGTGCACCCCACTCGGACACACTACGCCGAATGAATCCTTTCTGAAAAAGGTCATCAACTTGCACCTTCAACTCATGCTGTTCCTTAGGCGCCATCCGCCTAAGAGGCATCACAACAGGTCTGGCTCCTTCAACTAGATCTATACGAAACTCGATCTCTCTATGCGGCGGCAACCCTTTGACTTCGTCAAAGACATCCTCGAATCCATTAGCGATTGGCACTAATGACAGTCCATCCCGTGGAACAACCAGCGAATACATGAAGCTCATGAAGACGCCTTCTTCATGCTTACATCGTATCACAACCTTTCGCCCCTCCACATTCTCGACTGTCACTTCCAACCTCTCGCAATCAACCTTTGCCGCATACCTCCTAAGCCAGTCCATACCCAAAATAATTCCGAACCCCGCAAAGTTCATAACAAAGCAATCACAAACAAAAGAGCAACCATGACTCGATACAACTAGACCACGGCATAACATACACAAACAAGACGAACCCCCAACTGGATTAGTCACAACCAATGGCCTATCAACAATATCCGGTTCCAAACCTAACTGGCCTACAAGTTCATTACAAACAAACGAATGCGACACTCCAGTATCAAACAGAACTCTAACTGGAACACCACATAGGAAAAGAGTACCTTGAACAACCACACTCTTTCCTTTCTCTTCAGTGGTAGGAGCTTTCGAAGACGACGGAATAGCTCCCAAAGCATAAGCTTGCACAATCTGCTTGTCCCTCCTCGGTTCTGGACAATTCTTCCTGAAATGCCCCGGCTTGTCACAGTTGTGACACTTCATCGGTGCCTTCGGACTCTTACAATCCTTCGAGAAATGGCCCTTTTGCTGACAGTTGTAGCAAGTCACCTCGCCTTTCGGCTTCTTCTGGCCATCCTTTCCCTTCTGCTGCTGCTGCTTCCTCTTCTTGTTTCCACCCTGCTGGGGTTTAGACTCTTCCTTGGTCACAGCAACAACAGATCCTTCCTTAGGAAACAGACTCTCATGCCTGAGAGCTTTCTCCACAAGTTTCTCAAATGAATCGTCCAAATGATCCACCAACTGTCTCCCAAGATAACTATCCAAGCCGGTCACAAACTTCTCATTCTTCTGATAAGCAGATTCAATATATGACCGCGCATACTTGGACAAAGCTTCAAACTCAGAAACATACTCAAGAACAGATCTTCCACCTTGCTTGAGCTCCACAAACCTCTTGAACAGAACAGACTTCTGAGCTGTAGAAATGAACTTAGCTTCAAATCTAGCTTGGAATTGCTCCCAAGTAATCTCTTCCTCCACAGTATTGATGGTAATAGAGTTCCACCAATCAGAGGCTCTCCCTTGAAGTTGACTTGATGCCAACTACCTCTTAGTTGCATCATCAATTCCCAAATCACCAAAGATCCTTCTACAAGCATCTATCCACCTCTGGACCTCAATAGTTGATTCCGTTCCCAAGAAAACCTTCCCTCCAAGAGCAGTATAGTCCTTGCACTACTTAGCAAAATCCACTGGTTTTGGAGTTTGGACTTGAACTCCAACATCAACTGCTGCCCCCGGAACTGGTATCCTTCTCATGATCGAAGTCATCATAGCTTCGAACATAGCTGCATAATCAGCAGCCCCCTCAGTAGCACGGCCTTCCCTAGCAGCTGGTCTCCCTCTTCGACTCATTCTCGATATCTATAAAAAGGAATGATTAGAACATCTAGAGAAACAACTGCATAAAGGACTCAAACTCTACTAAGCTACTATATTATATATAGTATTCATCCATCAAAATACAATTACGTCTCCCATACGTAGTTACTTCAGCGAGCGTTGGGTAAAATCGATTAACCAATGCTCTGATACCAAATGTGACGACCGCCCATGACCCCTGCACCGAATCTAGAGAAAAATGCGCTGTAAAGTGTGCCAGGCAACCATGGACGATTGTCAGGGTTGATCAAAATAACAGGATCTATCGTATTACTCACAGCGCATGGACAAAATACAATAGAACATATATATAGTGAAGCTTTACAGAATAAAATGCCATCATATAAAAACTTCATAATAGTTGAATACAAGCATCCAAATAGCCAATACATCAAGCCTCACTACATAACACTCAGAGAATACAAAACAGCGGAACATCCAGTACATATAATAAGAAGATAATATGCAACCCTTCAGCTCGTCTTCGATATCAGCATCGTGAGAAGAGAACAACACCTGTCACCTGCTACCTAGTCTGCCCGTCCCAAAAATGGACGAACATCCCAAGGCAATAAGAATTAAAACATAAAGCCTTGAGTCAGACAACAGTCTTAGTGAGCGGTAAATTAACTAGCAACATACCAAAAGAGCATAAAGGAAAAGGAATAGGAATACAACCCTCCCACTCCACCTCTTTCTACAGTGATAGCCCCCAGACACACACTAAGCAGAAGCAACATAGCAGAGCATACAATTTAAAGTAAAGTAATAATCATTCGAGTCAAGGGCGATGTTTTCCAAGTACCAAGGCCTAAATCAGATAAGCACCCAGAAAATACCGCTCTTGAGTCCGAATGACGATACAACCAAACATCCATGACTCTGGCTATCACTGTTATCACTGCTTCGATATCACCGTTAATTGAATGACCGGCACATTCTTTCAGCCGTCAGCCAAGGGCTAATGGAAACCCCGGTTCTAGACAGTACTCCGCACGTCGTCGCAGCCCGTGCAAAGGATTTTCGCAACTACCCAGGGTACTCGACCATCAATTCATTGTCGTTGGGATTTTCGCAACTGCCCAAACGTACCCTTGCTTTGAGTCTGCTAGAACCTTCAACAACGATGCTATCCAAGCCTCCTAGTCATCCTCCTCGACGACTATTTCCATACTAGCTCAAGCGCCTCTCAAGCATCCATTACCCTTAACTCGAATCATATCACCGAGTTGCCAACGTGCTTGGAATGATCCCATCTGGATTAGACCAAGTCTTCATCACATGATGCTTCGCTTCATCACACCTCGCAAAGCCTCATCTCAACCTTACATCATCAAATCTATGCATAAGAGCTTCATCATCCCGCTACATATGCCACGAGCAGCTTTCCCAATTCAAGAGCCTTTCCCTTAGCTTTTGAATCGTCTTCGATCTAAATCTAATCATCAATCATCTAGTCCATAACAATCAATCAAATCAAACATCAATCCAAGCAATCAAGCATTCAGATATGATCTAAGTAGACAATTATAACAATAACGGCATTTTCGTAATTAAAGAGTTGAAAGTCCAATAAGCATGAAAACATGAATTATATCTCTATAAACTTGATGAATGAACTTGCATAGGTTAACATATGATAAAATGGATGTAACATCATCATGAACAATGGATCTATATGGATCTACACTTAGGATGAAGAAAATGCATGGAAATCACTATTTTAACACCAAATCGAGCCAACAATCTGATATACTCCTTTGGATCCGTGTGAGAGATAATCACCACTCACCAAATCACCTAAACAACCACAAATCTATACGCTTCAGATCTGGACAGCGAAGGATCGAGCTTGATCTATCACGAATCCGCTTCAAACGAAGAAATCTCTCTCGAAAAGATGAGGATCTTCAATCTAAGCTCTTGAAACTTCAATCTTGATCTTCAACTTGGATGGATGGAAGCACTAGATTAGAGTGGAGGAAAGAAGTGAAGAAGTGTAGAAGTCGAGCTCTCAAAATGGCAGCACTTCGTCGCTTCAAAATCCGGATCCCAAAAAATGAAGCCAACCCCCTTCTATTTATAGGCAGAAATTCTCTTAAGTCGTAACTCGGTATTAGGTCGTTTCCGACCTACGACCTAAGACCTTGCCGACCTAAAACCCAAACGACCTAACAGCTATGCACACGCGACTTAACGATATAGCAGCCCAACTCCTAAGTCGGTCACAACATAACACACGCGTCTATACGACCTAACGACTTAGCAGCTTCGCCGACCTAGCAAAGTCACGACCCAACCAAGATACAACTTAACAGAGGGTACGACTTATCATGGTAACCGACCTACGACTTACGACTCAACTGGGTCTCCGACTTAACATAGCGCGTGACATAACAGCATCGCGACCTAACACAAGTCATAAACAACTGGAATGCGACCTAACTACTAAGCCAAAGCCCAACGACCTAACAACTCGCGCGACCTACGACTTAACAAGTGCGCGACTTACGACTTAGAAACCACGCGACCTAACACTTAAGCTATACCCACGCGACCTAACTGGGTTATATTCTAACTCCTTAAGTCGCCTAACTCTTAGGTCGCTAACACGCTAACCTTCTTAGGTCGCTAACCTATAGATCGCTCCAAGATACTAAGTCGCCACATTCTATAAGTCGCTGGCTTTCTTAAGTCGTCTACATTTTAAGTCGCTACCCTACCTAAGTCGTAAACTCCGACCTAACTATCATAGGTCGCTAACTCGAACTGCCGACCTAACACTTAACTCACCCATACACTTAGGTCGCTCACAACAATTTCCTTAGGTCGTTGCCGACCTAACTCTACCCCACGACCTAACCCCAGAATACTTAGGTCGCCTACTACTCTTCCTTAGGTCGCCTAAACCCCTTAAGTCGGTCACGACTTATCACTTAGGTCGGTCACTACCTTAAGTCGGTTAACCACACTTCCTTAACTCGGTTAATTCCTTAAGTCGGCAACTCGACCCAGACTTATCTCTTAACTCGTCCAAACCGACTTAGGACTTAGAAAAATCCTGAATGACTTATCAACAATGCAACCAATTGTTAATTATTTCACGCTGTTTCGATCCGTAAAATACGGGTCGTTACATTCTCTCCCCCTTAGGAATTTCGCCCCCGAAATTCCAAGCAAACAAAGCAATCAAAGACTATTCTGTACGCCTACCATCCATAGCAATCAACAAACCATGCATCCAATTCTAGCTTAGCGCACAGAATTCTAAAACTAGAACAAGTTACAATATCGTGAGATGAGACGACACCTTAGGGCCATACCTTGAAGAGTTCAGGATGAGCTGCTTTCATCCTCTCTTCCACCTCCCACGTACAGTCGTTATCATCATCACTCCATTGTATCTTGAGCAACTTAACTACCTTCCTCCTAAGTTGTTTCGTGTCGGTTTCAACAACACGAAGCGGCTTACGAGGTCTTCTATCGACTGGATCAACTTCGAAGTCTTCACAGCTATCAGCAGAAACCACCGTACTCGAGTCGTGCACATACTTCCGTAGATATGATACGTGAAAAACATTGTGCACACCCGACATCTTCTCCGGTAATTCCAACCTGTAGGCGAGCTTTCCAATTCGCTCGATGATCGGGAATGGTCCAACAAATCTCGGAGTCAATTTTCCTTTCTTCCCGAATCGAATAACATTCTTCAGTGGAGAAATCTTCACGAAAACCATATCACCAACGTCGAATTCCAAATCCTTACGACGCTTATCGGCATAACTTTTCTGACGGTCTTGGGCTGCCTTCATTCGTTGCCGAATGATCTCTATACAATCTGAAGTCTGCCGAATCATCTCTGGCCCAAGTATCAGCTTTTCTCCAGTTTCCAACCAACATGTCGGAGAGTTACACGGTCTTCCATACAATGCCTCATACGGTGCCAAACCAATGCTTGACTGGTAACTGTTGTTGTACGCAAACTCTACCAAATGAAGGTGATCTTCCCATGATCCTCCGAAGTCCAAACACAAGCTCTAAGAAGATCTTCCAAAACTCGGTTGACTCTCTCGGTCTGACCATCTGTTTGAGGATGATAAGCTGTACTCAAACACAACTCGGTTCCCAAAACTTCCTGGAAGCTCTTCCAAAATCCACTAGTGAACAATGGATCTCGATCGCTCACTATACTCTTCGGAATACCATGGAATCGAACTATCCACTTAACATACAACTCAGCCAACTTTGATGCAGTCCTAGTCGATCGAACAGGAATGAATCTCGCACTCTTGGTCAGACGATCCACAATGACCCAAATTCCTTCATTTCCCGTTCTGGTTCTAGGCAATCCATCGATAAAATCCATCGACACTTGTTCCCACTTCCATGTAGGAACCTCTAATGGCTGAAGCAATCCACTAGGCTTCTTCTGTTCGGCTTTTACCAACTGGCAGTTCATACACTTGGAAATAAAATTCCCAACATCCTTCTTCATGCCTTCCCAGTAGTAGGTTCTCTTCATATCCCGATACATCTTATTTCCACCTGGATGAATCGTCAACTTCGAGTGATGACTTTCCTTTATAATTTCATCTCTCAATCCATCTATATCGGGAACAACTAGTCGTCCTTGCTTTCGAAGCCAACCCTCTCGATCGACCTCGAATCCTTTATCCTTTTCTGGATCCAATCCAGATTCCAAATCACGGATAATCCTGACAAGCTTATCGTCTCGCTTTTGGCTCTCGCCAATCCTTTCCACCAGAGAAGGTCTTATCGATAAGTTTGCCAGCATCTCAGGTTCCAATTCGCATCTAGGCCTGAAGTCAAATCCAGCTAAATACTCGAGATTCTTCCATTCTGAAAACATGGCTCCCAATCCTGCATGTCTACGACTCAACGCATCTGCCACTGCGTTACCTTTTCCCGGAGTATAAGCTATCCCAAAATCATATGATGCCAAAAACTCTAGCCAACGTTGCTGCCGAAGATTCAAATCCTTTTGGGAGAAAAGATACTTCAACGACTTATGATCTGTAAACAACTCAAATCGAACTCCCAACAGATAATGTCTCCACATCTTCAGAGCAAAAACAATCGCCGCTAACTCCAAATCATGAGTCGGGTAATTCCTTTCATGCGGCTTCAGTTGTCGACTTGCATACGCAACAACTTTATCCTTCTGCATCAGCACTGCTCCAAGTCCAGTACCACATGCGTCGGTGTAAACCACCATCTCATCATTCCCACTTGGAATAGTCAAAACAGGAGCACTCGTCAATCTCTCTTTCAGGATTCCGAAAGCTTGCTCACACCTAGCATCCCAACTGAACACTTGGTTCTTCTTCGTCAATCCTGTTAACGGTGCAGCTATCTTGGAGAAGTCTTTGATAAACCGTCGATAATATCCTGCTAATCCAAGAAAACTTCTCACATCAGATGCATTCTTAGGTCTAACCCAATCCTGGATTGCTACCACCTTAGCGGGATCAACCGCTATTCCATTTCCAGAAATAACATGGCCTAAGAACCTCACTTCACTCTTCCAGAAGTGACACTTCGAAAACTTAGCCTTCAGCTGATGTCTCCGCAAGACCTCCAAAACAATACGCAAGTGCGCCTTGTGCTCTTCTTCAGTTCTGGAATAAATCAGAATATCATCCACGAACACAAGTACGAACTTGTTCAACTGATCTCTGAACACTCTATTCATAAGATCCACAAAATATGCTGGCGCGTTAGTCAATCCAAACGGCATTACCAGCCACTCAAAGAAACCCGATGGTGTCCGAAAAGCAGTCTTCGGCACACTATCCTTAGCCACTCTCAACTGGTGAAATCCCGTTGCCAAATCCATCTGAGAAAACACCTTGGCTTCGTGAAGCTGATCAAACAAGTCATCTATTCTCGGCAATGGATACTTGTTCTTCTTAGTCACCTTATTCAGCTCACGATAATCCACACACAATATCAACGATCCATCTGCCTTGGTTGCGAACACAACTGGTGCACCCCACTCGGACACACTACGCCGAATGAATCCTTTCTGAAAAAGGTCATCAACTTGCACCTTCAACTCATGCTGTTCCTTAGGCGCCATCCGCCTAAGAGGCATCACAACAGGTCTGGCTCCTTCAACTAGATCTATACGAAACTCGATCTCTCTATGCGGCGGCAACCCTTTGACTTCGTCAAAGACATCCTCGAATCCATTAGCGATTGGCACTAATGACAGTCCATCCCGTGGAACAACCAGCGAATACATGAAGCTCATGAAGACGCCTTCTTCATGCTTACATCGTATCACAACCTTTCGCCCCTCCACATTCTCGACTGTCACTTCCAAACCTCTCGCAATCAACCTTTGCCGCATACCTCCTAAGCCAGTCCATACCCAAAATAATTCCGAACCCCGCAAAGTTCAGAACAAAGCAATCACAAACAAAAGAGCAACCATGACTCGATACAACTAGACCACGGCATAACATACACAAACAAGACGAACCCCCAACTGGATTAGTCACAACCAATGGCCAATCAACAATATCCGGTTCCAAACCTAACCGGCCTACAAGTTCATTACAAACAAACGAATGCGACGCTCCAGTATCAAACAGAACTCTAACTAGAACACCACATAGGAAAAGAGTACCTTGAACAACCACACTCTTTCCTTTCTCTTCAGCGGTAGGAGCTTTCGAAGACGACGGAACAGCTCCCAAAGCATAAGCTTGCACAATCTGCTTGTCCCTCCTCGGTTCTGGACAATTCTTCCTGAAATGCTCCGGCTTGTCACAGTTGTGACACTTCATCGGTGCCTTCGGATTCTTACAATCCTTCGAGAAATGGCCCTTTTGCTGACAGTTGTAGCAAGTCACCTCGCCTTTCGGCTTCTTCTGGCCATCCTTTCCCTTCTGCTGCTGCTTCCTCTTCTTGTTTCCACCCTGCTGGGGTTTAGACTCTTCCTTGGTCACAGCAACAACAGATCCTTCCTTAGGAAACATACTCTCATGCCTGAGAGCTTTCTCCACAAGCTTCTCAAATGAATCGTCCAAATGATCCACCAACTGTCTCCCAAGATAACTATCCAAGCCGGTCACAAACTTCTCATTCTTCTGATAAGCAGATTCAATATATGACCGCGCATACTTGGACAAAGCTTCAAACTCAGAAACATACTCAAGAACAGATCTTCCACCTTGCTTGAGCTCCACAAACCTCTTGAACAGAACAGACTTCTGAGCTGTAGAAATGAACTTAGCTTCAAATCTAGCTTGGAATTGCTCCCAAGTAATCTCTTCCTCCACAGTATTGATGGTAATAGAGTTCCACCAATCAGAGGCTCTCCCTTGAAGTTGCCTTGATGCCAACTTCCTCTTAGTTGCATCATCAATTCCCAAATCACCAAAGATCCTTCTACAAGCATCTATCCACCTCTGGACCTCAATAGTTGATTCCGTTCCCAAGAAAACCTTCCCTCCAAGAGCAGTATAGTCCTTGCACAACTTAGCAAAATCCACTGGTTTTGGAGTTTGGACTTGAACTCCAACATCAACTGCTGCCCCCGGAACTGGTATCCTTCTCATGATCGAAGTCATCATAGCTTCGAACATAGCTGCATAATCAGCAGCCCCCTCAGTAGCACGGCCTTCCCTAGCAGCTGGTCTCCCTCTTCGACTCATTCTCGATATCTATAAAAAGGAATGATTAGAACATCTAGAGAAACAACTGCATAAAGGACTCAAACTCTACTAAGCTACTATATTATATATAGTATTCATCCATCAAAATACAATTACGTCTCTCATACGTAGTTACTTCAGCGAGCGTTGGGTAAAATCGATTAACCAATGCTCTGATACCAAATGTGACGACCGCCCATGACCCCTGCACCGAATCTAGAGAAAAATGCGCTGTAAAGTGTGCCAGGCAACCATGGACGATTGTCAGGGTTGATCAAAATAACAGGATCTATCGTATTACTCACAGCGCATGGACAAAATACAATAGAACATATATATAGTGAAGCTTTACAGAATAAAATGCCATCATATAAAAACTTCATAATAGTTGAATACAAGCATCCAAATAGCCAATACATCAAGCCTCACTACATAACACTCAGAGAATACAAAACAGCGGAACATCCAGTACATATAATAAGAAGATAATATGCAACCCTCCAGCTCGTCTTCGATATCAGCATCGTGAGAAGAGAACAGCACCTGTCACCTGCTACCTAGTCTGCCCGTCCCAAAAATGGACGAACAGCCCAAGGCAATAAGAATTAAAACATAAAGTCTTGAGTCAGACAACAGTCTTAGTGAGCGGTAAATTAACTAGCAACATACCAAAAGAGCATAAAGGAAAAGGAATAGGAATACAACCCTCCCACTCCACCTCTTTCTACAGTGATAGCCCCCAGACACACACTAAGCAGAAGCAACATAGCAGAGCATACAATTTAAAGTAAAGTAAAAATCATTCGAGTCAAGGGCGATGTTTTCCAAGTACCAAGGCCTAAATCAGATAAGCACCCAGAAAATACCGCTCTTGAGTCCGAATGACGATACAACCAAACATCCATGACTCTGGCTATCACTGTTATCACTGCTTCGATATCACCGTTAATTGAATGACCGGCACATTCTTTCAGCCGTCAGCCAAGGGCTAATGGAAACCCCGGTTCTAGACAGTACTCCGCACGTCGTCGCAGCCCGTGCCAAGGATTTTCGCAACTACCCAGGGTACTCGACCATCAATTCATTGTCGTTGGGATTTTCACAACTGCCCAAACGTACCCTTGCTTTGAGTCTGCTAGAACCTTCAACAACGATGCTATCCAAGCCTCCTAGTCATCCTCCTCGACGACTATTTCCATACTAGCTCAAGCGCCTCTCAAGCATCCATTACCCTTAACTCGAATCATATCACCGAGTTGCCAACGTGCTTGGAATGATCCCATCTGGATTAGACCAAGTCTTCATCACATGATGCTTCGCTTCATCACATCCTCGCAAAGCCTCATCTCAACCTTACATCATCAAATCTATGCATAAGAGCTTCATCATCCCGCTACATATGCCACGAGCAGCTTTCCCAATTCAAGAGCCTTTCCCTTAGCTTTTGAATCGTCTTCGATCTAAATCTAATCATCAATCATCTAGTCCATAACAATCAATCAAATCAAACATCAATCCAAGCAATCAAGCATTCAGATATGATCTAAGTAGACAATTATAACAATAATGGCATTTTCGTAATTAAAGAGTTGAAAGTCCAATAAGCATGAAAACATGAATTATATCTCTACAAACTTGATGAATGAACTTGCATAGGTTAACATATGATAAAATGGATGTAACATCATCATGAACAATGGATCTATATGGATCTACACTTAGGATGAAGAAAATGCATGGAAATCACTATTTTAACACTAAATCGAGCCAACAATCCGATATACTCCTTTGGATCCGTGTGAGAGATAATCACCACTCACCAAATCACCTAAACAACCACAAATCTATACGCTTCAGATCTGGACAGCGAAGGATCGAGCTTGATCTATCACGAATCCGCTTCAAACGAAGAAATCTCTCTCGAAAAGATGAGGATCTTCAATCTAAGCTCTTGAATCTTCAATCTTGATCTTCAACTTGGATGGATGGAAGCACTAGATTAGAGTGGAGGAAAGAAGTGAAGAAGTGTAGAAGTCGAGCTCTCAAAATGGCAGCACTTCGTCGCTTCAAAATCCAGATCCCAAAAAATGAAGCCAACCCCCTTCTATTTATAGGCAGAAATTCTCTTAAGTCGTAACTCGGTATTAGGTCATTTCCGACCTACGACCTAAGACCTTGCCGACCTAAAACCCATACGACCTAACAGCTATGCACGCGCGACTTAACGATATAGCAGCCCAACTCCTAAGTCGGTCACAACATAATACACGCGTCTATACGACCTAACGACTTAGCAGCTTCGCCGACCTAGCAAAGTCACGACCCAACCAAGATACAACTTAACAGAGGGTACGACTTATCATGGTAACCGACCTACGACTTACGACTCAACTGGGTCTCCGACTTAACATAGCGCGCGACATAACAGCCTCGCGACCTAACATAAGTCGTAAACAACTGGACTGCGACCTAACTACTAAGCCAAAGCCCAACGACCTAACAACTCGCGCGACCTACGACTTAACAAGTGCGCGACTTACGACTTAGAAACCACGCGACCTAACACTTAAGCTATACCCTGCGACCTAACGACCCATACTACAAAACTACCCACGCGACCTAACTGGGTTATGTTCTAACTCCTTAAGTCGCCTAACTCTTAGGTCGCTAGCACGCTAACCTTCTTAGGTCGCTAACCTATAGATCGCTCCAAGATACTAAGTCGCCACATTCTATAAGTCGCTGGCTTTCTTAAGTCGTCTACATTTTAAGTCGCTACCCTACCTAAGTCGTAAACTCCGACCTAACTATCATAGGTCGCTAACTCGAACTGCCGACCTAACACTTAACTCACCCATACACTTAGGTCGCTTACAACAGTTTCCTTAGGTCATTGCCGACCTAACTCTACCCCACGACCTAACCCCAGAATACTTAGGTCGCCTACTACTCTTCCTTAGGTCGCCTAAACCCCTTAAGTCGGTCACGACTTATCACTTAGGTCGGTCACTACCTTAAGTCGGTTAACCACACTTCCTTAACTCGGTTAATTCCTTAAGTCGGCAACTCGACCCAGACTTATCTCTTAACTCGTCCAAACCGACTTAGGACTTAGAAAAATCCTGAACGACTTATCAACAATGCAACCAATTGTTAATTATTTCACGCTGTTTCGATCCGTAAAATACGGGTCGTTACATATTTATTCATAGAATTTTATTTACTTCTGTTTGCGTCGAACAACAATTTTTCTATGCAAATTCAGTGCTATTTATTCAATAAAATAATCGTCTTAGCTTATAGCTATTTTAAATAGATTCCAAATCAATTTATATTCAATTTATTCCATTTCAAATTTATTCTCAATTAATTCATTTACTAATTAATTAGTTAGTTCATTCATTTTATTCACTTCAATTTCAATTCCATATTCAAATTCATTTTTGAATTCTTTTAAATGATATTGTTATCCCGCCTTTTGGCAAGGCCGCGACACCAAGGACTTGACTAGAGATCGGTGACAGATCGTCTCGGAAATCGATTACCCGCAAGGATCGCTATGGATATCGACGAAATTTGTTCGAGGCCGGATCGGGCTACAATTGACAAGGCATGTCAAACAAAGTCGTAGGAACCTACGTTCCAGATTTCAAGTCAATCCGAGTTCGTACGCCCGAGATATCGTCGACGCAATTGAAGGGCATAGCCGTAAGATCGCCTCCTCTTTGTTCGAATCGACTAAGGGTCGAATCCATCAAAGATCGACTCCAACGAGTTCGACTCGGTCTGCTTCGAGTCCATTTGGACACAAGTTGGTACTAGAGCCATCTTATTCGAAACCATCAGACGGCTAAGCTTCGTGTCCACCACCCAAGGCAGCATGTTCGAATCGATAGAAGTTTCCTTTGATTGCTTCGAATCCACTAGGAGGACTTTGGTTTTGACTCCATCGAACGGGGGCCTAGTTCGAATCCATTAGGTCGTCACATCCTTCAAATCCACAGAGCTACAGATACTTCGAATCCACACAGTTTGAGGCAACCTCGAATCGATCAACTTTAACACACCTAGATCGATTCGAAGAAGCCTTTGTTCGTTCGATTCGAAGATGACTTTGTTCGTTCGATTCGAAGATGACTTTGTTCGTTCGATTCGAAGATGACTTTGTTCGTTCGATTCGAAGATGACTTTGTTCGTTCGATTCGAAGATGACTTTGTTCGTTCGATTCGAAGATGACTTTGTTCGTTCGATTCGAAGATGAATATCTTTGAAACCACTGTCACGAATCCACCTGGTCAAAGCAGCGAAAGGCATCGAGTCGGCCGAATCGATTCGAACTGAGATCGATTCGAAGTACCCCTGTTCTCCAGAAATGCAACATTGAATCGATCATATCTCGAGTTCTACAAGTCCTAATGCCATGAAATTTTCACAGAAGCTTAAACACATGATGAAGAATGTTCACACCAAATTTCAGCTCGATTGGACGATTTCTTGATCGATTCGAACCAAGGGTCGAATCGATCCCAAAGTGGGCCCGGATCTCCAGATTTCGGCCATGTGGGCCCCCTGACGTACCAGAACTGATCTCCCCTCATTTTAGGCGAAATATCAGCCTCCTACACCTATAAATAGAGCCCCTGGTCATTCACAAAAGGGGTCGGATAATTCTAAGTACTAAAGAGCGCCCAGATTCTGCCAGATCTACTCCAGAACACCGCCGCTGCTTTAGATTGACATTTAGCAATTATATTCAGTTGTATTACATTATAAACTACTGTAATCTTCAAGTAATCGAGCAATAAAATCATCAAAACTTCATAGTGGACGTAGGCAAAACGCCGAACCACTCTAAATCGCTTGTCTTTGCAATTTACTTTCTGTTATTTGGAGTTTTTGTTAGATAATCCACAGTTTTAATTTTCATTCTTCACTTTTATCTCTTCAAAAAATTCCGAAGAGTGTTGTGCCCATTTTTGGTACAAACAAATATCAAGGCCATATTCAATTTATTTGTACTCAAATTGAATTTATTTATAACTTAGGCCATTTTTATTTCAATCCAATTCCATTTTATTCGTCCACATTTCAAAATATATTTAATTCGCTTATATTTTTGTCGAATTTTAATTTATACTCAAGTTCCTCATTCAATTTCTGATTTTTATTTCAAAAATCACTTCATTTAATTTTCTTGAGTTCAATTTCATTTTAAAATTCAAGTTTAGACTTTACTCCCCTTATCAAAATATCAAACAGTTTTATTTTGGTTTTTTCCTATTTCACTTTTCAATTTTATAAGGTACATAACTTATTTTCTTCAATTTCATCAATTCTATATTCGAGTGTGTTCCCATTTTATTTTTAACTCGAGATTATACATTTATTTCTAGCCTAAGTACATTTTTATTCCATTCATTTAAATTTTTGTAAGCTATTCCAATTTATTTATTCATAATTCCAATTCTTCACTTGAATTTTATTTCATTCAAAATTTTATCCATATGGTTATATAATTATTTCACAACCCGAAATTTATATTTACTTCAATTTGACATTATTTCTAATCCAATTCAAATTTTATAACATATAGTTATATAGTCACTTTATAATTCACATTTACATATTTTAATTCAATTCCATGTAACTCAAATTTAATTCACCTTTTTATTTAAATTTCAATTCCCTCTAACCAACATTTTAAAACCATACTCGAGTTATTCATATTAAATTTAAATTTCACTCCAAACAGATTTTTTTTATTCATTCAATTTAAATCAAGTAAGAATTCAATTCCAATTTCAATTTTTTCCACTTCCTTGTTTATACTTATATAGCAATTTCACCATTCGAATTTATTATTGTCCCAATTTCTAATAAATTTATTTAGCTTTTCTTAAGTTAAATCCAATTCACAAAATTTATTTTAACTTTCTTAAGTTAAAATTTATTTCTCAAAACTCAAATTCCATACTTTCCTTCCTTATCAAAATCATCCTCACTTTATAAGTTCGTAACTTATTCCCTAGGTTTTCCCCGACATTTAAATTTCCAGAATTCAAACACCCGTTATATATTTCAAATCACTTTGAAATCAAATATATATACACTCTTTGTTTCAACAAACCATTCCTTAGAATTTTAAACTCAAACTTGGTTCTATCCAAATAAATTCTCTTGGAATTTCCAAACACATTTTTTTCCAACAAAATCTCCAAATCAATTATTTCGGTAGCAATCCGCCACATAGAAACTCGAAGATGAACACTGATGATGCGGCCGTCATCACCAGAGTTATTTTCCAGCGACTGCAGTGAGTTCAGTGCTATAACACTTCCAAAATCCATTTAAAACCATTTTCCTATTCAAAAATATTCAAATTTATCTCCATTATTTTTTCAACCCCTTGGACAACATTTTTAAACTTTCGGGATTTCAGATTTTTTTTTCCAATACTTAGTTCAAACCCATTTAAAACATTTCTCAAAGCTTCTAGGATTTTAAATCTCCAAATTCTGGTTTGAATCCATTTTTAGTTTTCAATTTCCTTGTATAATTTATTCTTATACAATCCAATTTGGTTTTTATAACTATTCCAATTTTTTTTAAATCTTATTTTGGTTATATAATAATAACCAAACACATCAATCTACTATAATAATTTCTAAAGAATTATTCTTTTTATATCAAAATTTAATTTGGGTAAAATTATTTCATTTACCCGCTTCAAAACCATATTGTGTTGAATTACTCTATTCAAGTATTTAGAAACCCTTATCGATGTCGTGGTGTCCCACTACCCGATAAGAATTTATATACCACTCGACAGATTAATCTACACAATATAAAACAATTTATATTCACTAACAAATACGCGCTCATATCTATAATTACACTCAACTCATTCTAGAGTACTACTGACTCTATCTCTAATGAGTAATCCCCACCAAAGCCAAGGTTCTCGCTTAACCTTCGGCTCTAATACCAAGTGTAGCGACCCGCAGTTCCATACCCTTTGAGTCGACCATAATTCATTCCTGTTCAACCCAAATGATAAGAAAGAGCGAATAACTAGGGTAAAGAAGAAGAAAGAGGTAGAAGAAAAATAGAAAAAACAAACACAAAATCTCACAATCGCAGCGGAACAAAATATAATATATAATAACAGATTTTTTTATACAAAAGAATCTGTAACAGTTTATATACTTACAATCATCAGAGTACAACATTAAATACATCAATCTGGACAGTTATAATAACTTGTCCTCATACAACGGAAATATAAACCAAGTACGAAAATACGTATGAACTCCTCTACCTCGCCTCCTGAGCTCCATAGCATTCTAACCTGAAACTGTAATACTCGGTCTGACTCGAGCATTATAATAAAATAACACCTGAGTCAGTCTCGAAAACAAACGTGAGAAAACACACTCAATTTGAATTATTAGAGTTATCAAAATCCTTTGAAAAAAAGGTATCTCGTAAGACCGCGTCACACATAAACACGACGGGATTTTACCTTATGATAACCAAAACAATTTTATAGAAAATCCTCTAATATTATAATAGTGACTAAACAAAAATATTTATTCAAATAGCCGAAATTGTTACATTTATTAAATTCTAGCATACTAGGCTCTACAAACAAAACCTAAAGGCTCGTATTGGAGAATGGATTCCATACGAATGACTGGGCCACTGGGCACCGCCCATCATAGTACACCTCAAGAACAATGTACCGGGGACCATCGCCGGGATCCCCTGCTACACAAGACCGCCCTACCCCTAATATGGATAGACCGAATATGTTATCACCTTGGGTGTTCCCACCCTTACAAATCGAGCGCTCCTTCTTTCATGCACAACCATATCCATAATATATATAGGTTTCCAGGGATATCTAGAAAAGTGATAACATACCCTAATTGGGTGCAACCCACTTAGCTATGCTGCATCTCCCCTATTTTAGTCATTCCCGGTTGATGAGGCTTGAGGCTAAGCGTTACCTTTCAAGAAACAATTCTATTTAGAATGACCATCGTCCTCCAATGACGACGTTCTGATAGCATTCGTCCATACAAGTTGTCTTAGGTCTGGACAAACCAAATCACCATCTTCTTCATCTTTGCGGTATTCATTCGTAACGTTCAAACCGGATCGAAGTGGTTTTTGGATAATTAAATCTGATCCCGGTCTCTTTGAATCGATTAACGAAATTGGCCAATATTGATAGTCCGTTATTTAACTATCAATAAAACATCCATAAGCAGACGCTAGGCCTAATTTTATAAATCTTCAAAATATTTATTCCAAAACATCTCCACCAAGATATATATTCAATCGCGTTCAAAATTTCTATATTTGAAAACAATTTCAACACTTGTATCCATAATAGGATATTTCACCATTTTCAATACTTAGAAATATTTTCAACTTCCATTTTTATAACACTTAGAAAATATTTCTATTCCAAATCATTTCCCACTAAAAGTATTCCCAAAACCTTTCTTTCAATACTTAGGAAAATATTTATACGTATAATTTCCAAAATCATCTTAATATTAAACTTGGAAATATTTCACAACTTATCTCATAAGTTCCCAGAATTTTAAATAAATCCTTCCTATGGTTTTCAACCGATTATACTTATTTATAATCCCAACCAGTCATTTATAACTTCTTTAAATGAATTCAAATTCTTTACGAAGTTATCGCATTCAGCATTGGAAATCTTCTTAAGTCTATAGAATTCCATTTATAAGATTTCTCTTATAAAATCTTATCCTTAAATTTAAACCTGGTTACACATCTTGAGAGAATTTTATAAATAAATTTTCAATCATTTCAAACTATATATATATAATGAGCATTTTTAAAGAATAGTAATTTTTTTAAAATATGTTTTAAGTTATTATTTAAATTATTAAACACTAATAATAAACTATCAATAACTCACCTAAAATAAAACAAATCAAATTACAATGATGATTATAAAAATTTAAAATTTTATTTCAATAAATATTAAATATTTAAAAATCCATTTTTCTGAAGTATTCCAATACTAACTAGTTTAAAATTTCATAGTTTAAATAATAAAGTTTTCCCTTTGAAAAATGAAGTTAACTTCTTAAAATATATATATATATATATATATTAAAATCACAATAACCAATTTAATTTATAACTTCCTTTCGATTTCACAACATATCGATTCAATGTAGATTCCCTAACCATTCTCAGTTCAAAAATAGAATATACTATTTTTCTCAACCCTATTTCCATATTCTAATATAAATTCATCGTATGAATTTATATTCCCAATTATCATCTGATATCGAATTCTTTTATTTATAAACATCGTTTATAAATTTTATAACCCCTTTGGTTTTACCTGTTTATAAAACAAATCTTATTTATAAAATTCCATTATATAAATTCATTTCTTATAAATTCCATTTACTTTCAATCTATTTTCAATATTGATTTTAACTCCTTTTTATATTTCCAGAATATCATTTATAAATTCTCTTATATAATTCATTTTTAAAATCTCCATTTAATAATTCACAATAGTTAAGTATAACCAAAAATCAAATATATTTTTCTAATTCAATTTCTTTTAAATAAACCTAATTCCAATATAAATATTTTATATCAAAAATTCCCTTTAATTCCTTCCATTTTAAAAATATATTTGTGGTATTTAAAATATCAAAATTCAGGCCAGTATTATAATAGCATCCAATAATTTCAATTACTACGATAATTTATACTAGATTATTCTACACAATCCATATATCACAATATATGAAATTAAATTTAACATTTTGAGGAATTTAGTTGGATCCCTCCAACCTGTTTTCCTGCATCTACAGATGTTAATACTACATAAAAATACCAATCCCACTTCTAGGGGGATATCGCGGTATATTGGGTCATCCGCTATTATGCGGAGAGCATAGAGTCTCATCCTCTATAATGTGCGGGAATATCCCTACAACTACTAATATATATACTATTATATATATAACATAACATTCAACGAATAATTATTTTATAATTTCAACCAAGCATCCAATAATCAATTTTTAATTACTTTAATTTAATTCTAGTAATCCAAAAAGAGTGAGGTTTACTCACCTTGAACTTTTTTTCTCCGAAATTGCCAATCGTTCCAATTCTAATTTTTATTCCACTGCTTAGTATTCGCCGCTGCGAATCCAACCTGGCCCGGCACGTTATTTTTTTTCCCTCGTATAAAAGTTATACAATTCTCATAAGCATTTAATTTTAATGAATTAATTAAAATCATTAACAGCTAATTAACCCTAAATTAATTTAAAATTTTAGTTAACTCGACCAAAATTTTAAAATTAACCACACCTCCTCATCTACTCACACACGCTTTCAGGCTGGAGACCACCGCCTCAACCATCACATCTGAGCTCGTCGAACCTCCAGCACCCACCGGTAGGAAATCCTCGACATCTGCTTGCTGCTTATACTCTCCCCAAAATTTGACTTCGAAATCTTTACCACAATCAAGTCATCGCCTTCCCGACACAGCCAAACCCGTACGCACGCCTCCAGATTGCAACTCGCTCCAACCTCCTCAACCCCGCCATCGCGTTGCCCTCCCATGCCATTACATCGAGTCGTCGCACCTATACCTTTCCCCTCACGACATTGCATCGCCCGTCTCCAAATCGCACTCACCGCTTGAGTCTCCTCCGACCTCAAAGCCATCGCGCCTCCACCACCTACCCCTAGCTCGGCGCCCAAATCGATCGCATGCCCTGCCGCTTGAGCTGCCTCCACCTTCATTTGGTCATGAGCTAGCTTGCATTCGCCCTTGACATTGATCGTCGTTAGAGGCTTCGCGCGATTTTTTATATATTTTTTTTTTTTGAGTTGAATTCGATTTTTATTTGAACGATTTCATTCCAATTGAAGGAGCATAGAAAGGGAACGAACGAAGGAAATTTGAATTGAAGGAAAAGTTCCCTTTCTTTTTATTATTTTGCTCGGCCATTTCTTTTAGAATTTTGAACTGAAGGAAAGTAGGGGGAAAGACGTGATTTTTAAAGGAGAAGAGAGACGTGATGTTGGCGTGTAGGGGAGAGGCTGTAGTGTTCTGAGGTGAGCAAAAAAACAGCTGATGTGAACAAAAGGTCAAGTAAAATAGTATATATTTTAAATTTTAAAACGTCTCGATTTTCACAGCTCAAAATCTCGAACCTCTATCGAGGCATGCCGCTAGGCATGCATAATGTTTTACCCCTATTCCGAACGTAATGGAAAAGGTTTCGAGTCCTAATTCGATCGTATGGAGAAGATAGCTTGTTGAACCAAATTATTATATTAAATTTTCGATATTAATTTCAGCGCGTTTCTATCCTGTATGATCAAACAATAACTCCAATCACTACGAAATTTGAAATCTGATAATAATACACTATTACAGATCCAATGGAACTAGTTTTATCAAAATCCGAGACTATGCCTCGAATCGCTATTTTAACGCGTCGATTAAATTGACAATTTCCAAAATTTACGAAATCGCTTAAAAATCCCATTTTAAAACCTTACTAACTAGATTATAATTCCAAATCCAATATTTAAAACATTTAAATATCCACAATCAAACGACGGAAAATCCGTGTCGTTACAAAAAAGTACTATGCTTCTTCCTTAGACACTCTATTCATGTTTATTTATTTTAAAAAGTGTTACCTTCCACTATAAAAATCAATACCCAATCACCTAGTTAGTTTTAAATCTTGAAATCAAAACAAAGACTATTTGTTTCCGAGTATAGATTATTTTAAAATTCATTTCATCAAATTTTATAAAGCATAGGGGAAGAAAAACACATTTTACAAGGGGTAAGTTAGTTATGGTAAAATTTCAAGTATCATAATTAAATCAATGAAGTACTTGAGCGTGATCGCTGATGAAAATCATGAATTTTGATGGTACTTTGGGAATTTTTAGTGGCATGGGAAGGAAGAAACGTGGAGATGAACTGAGTTGGGGATAAGGTCAAATTCTGGCGTTGTGGTCGATTTGGGGGCTCGGCGTTTGGGCATGGAGGAGTGCTAAGAAGTGGCGCACGTGAGAAAAATACTATGGTGATTTTTATGGGAACGTGGTGGCCTGACGTGGTGGTTTAAGGGTTGTTTTTGGTGGGGCTCGGTTTCAAGGCAAATGCGAAGTGGAGGAGGCAGACGAGGGTGCAGTCCTGGGGGAAAAGAAGGAGCGGTCGATGGTGAGTTTATCGGTGAAGTTTGGTGATGAATGGTGTACGGCGGTGGTGCGGCGAGGAGATTGTATTGGTTTGGGTTAGTTTCTGGTTTTGAATTTGAGTTCGAATTGTCGATCGGAGGCGTTGACGTGTTTCTGGGTGGATGAACGTGGGGTGGAGGTCGAACGTGACGTGTGGAGATGGTCGGCGTCGAACTACGGTGATCAGACGCAACGTGCATGTGTACGTGCACGTCTACGTGCAAATGTCTGGGTGTTCGAAAGGAAGAAGAGAAGCAGGGGAAAGGGAAGAAAAGGGAGAAGGAAGCATCAGCCTTGATTGTTTGGGCCAATCGGTTTGTATTGGGCTTGAACTTCTTTCTTTCTTTTTAGAAAAAGAAATTGAAAAGTTTTATTTTAAAAGAAACTTTAAATTTAAAAAAAAACATATTCCCCCTTTTATTTAAAATCCAATCAATGTGAAGATTTATGTATTGTAATCCTAGCACCCAATAATTTAAATCTAAGTTAATGTTATTAATTTTCCGTAATTTTAAATTTAATTATACTAATTTAATGAGTAATTAATTAAATTCTTATTTGACGTAATCTTATGTTAATTATTAAAATTAGTTATTAATTTGGTTGTTTAATCCTAATTAACTAATAAATAAGTTGTTGGTAATTTCTTTAAATTATAATTAATTTGGATTAAAAATATAAGCGGATTTGGTTAATTAAAGTTAATTAAATCCTGATTGTGAATTGTTTTGGTATTAATTATTAATCGATAAATTAAGTTAACGATCTATGTTTGGCTTTATTGCTCTTGAATGTTTATTTCAATTGTTCTAGTCTGTACCATGAAGGAGTCAAACAAATTGAAATATTGGAATAAAAGTTAGCACGTTTTATTTGAAATAAACATATGAAATAAATTCCCATATTTGTATATTGACACTCTGAATGTAAATTGTTTGTTTGAAACAACTTGGCCTTTAAAAGTTTATCGATTTATCTTGAAGAGACCGGGATCGGATATCAGTGTTATCTGAAACCACTTCGATTTAATAATCTGTACAAACCCGTACGATTTTGATTATAGAGTCCTAAATGCTAGAATCAGATTAATTTAACAAATTTGACCATTTTCAATAACTATGGTACTTGGACACTAGTATAATATCACCAGATTTTTCTATAAAAGTGTTTTGGCTATCGTAAGATAAAAACCCATCGTGTATATGTGACGCGGTCTTACGAGTTACCTTGGTTTTCAAAGGATTTCGATAACTTAAGTAATTCAAATTAAGTGTGTTTACTCACACTGGTTTCCAGCCAGACTCGGGTGTTACTTTATTGTAATGCTCGGGTCAGACCGAGTATTATAGTTTCAGTTTAGGACGCTTTGGAGCTCAGGAGACGAGCTGGATGGCAGAGACGTATTGCACGTATTTGATTATATCCCGCTGTGTATTATAGGCTGTATATTCACCACTTTGAGGACAATTAATTATAACTGTCCAGATTTATATGTTGATGATTGTACTCTGATAATTTGTATGTATATTAACGGTTACAGTTCTTCTTTTGTATAAAAAGCTGTTACTGTATATTATATTGTCCCACTGCGTTTGTGAGATTCTGTGTTGTTGTTATTTCTGTTTCTTCTTCTATCTCTTTCTTCTGAAACCCTAACAACCTGGTATTTCCGGCACTCGATTGCTCGGCACTCTATACAATGAACGTATCAGTGTCGATTTTCGGGGTCGAAAACTACCCGGTCATTACACGTGGTATCAGGGCTGAAGGTTAAGCGAGAACCTTGGCTCTGGTGGGGGTTACTCATTAAGGATAGGGCCAGTAGTACCCTAGAATGAGTTTATTGTATTATATATATGAGAGCGTACTTGTTATTTTCTTATATAATGATTTTAAAAACGATTTAAAATAATTTTTATATAAGATTATATTTTGATATAAAAAGAAATAGTATTTCTGAATTATTATAGTATGTTGAGGTGATTGGTTGTAATTATTATAATTAAATAAGATTATAAAATTTAAGTGGTAATATATATATATATATAACCAAATGGAAATTTGGGTAAGAATGAATTATGCAAATGGGTTAAGCTAAGAATAGATCAAAACCAGAATTTAAAATCCCAGAACTTTCGGAAGAGTTTTTCAAAGTGTTTTGAAATGAAATAAGTTTACCCTGATTATATTTTATATATATAGGAATAATTTTTCAGGAAATTATTATGGAAAATACGGTGTGTTTGGTTTCTAGGTATGATAATATTAATTATTATCATAAATTAGTTGTTGGGTATTAATGAAGGTGTTTATAACAAAATAAGCAATGGTAAGGCATGGTGAAATGTTTTAAGGAAGTGGAATTTTATAAGCATAATTTACAAACGTGACTTATAAATTAAAATGAATTTAAATTGAGGAGTTTTGAATCTAAGTCCCAAAAATTTTGAAATGTGTTTCAAAGTGTTTAAGGGAATAATAAATAATATTATTTAGTATATTTTGATATGAACATTTTTGTTTTGAAAACTAGGGTTGTTTTGGAGATTTCGAAGAATTTGTTTTGGATAAAAACCAAAGTTGGTTAAAATTTAAAAGTGTGATTTGGTATGTAAATGGGATATATATATGTGTATATATATATATATATATGATTTCAAAGGTAATTTGAAATAAATACTGGTGTTTGAATTCTGGGATTTCCATTAAAATGAGATGTATAACCCAAAGGAAAAATAATTTTTTGAACTTATAAGCGGGAAATGATGTTAGTAGGAAAAGAAGTGTGGAAATTTAAATTTGGATGGTAAAAAAAATTTAATTGAGTAAGTTTAAAGGGGTTGAATAAATTGAAAATTAACTCAGGCCAAGTTAAATAAGTTTTGAACTTATAACCTGAAAGTGAAACTTTCAAGGTGAAATAAAAATTTAACTTATGGAAGTTAAATAAATTAAATTGTAAAAGTAAAGGTATAGATTTCCTAAAAGGTGCAAAAGAAGTTATGTTTGTATGAATGATTTCAAAATAATTTTTGAAATAAAAACGGGTTTCGAATTCTGGAAATTTGTGATGGATGCTATTAATTGTTGTTTTAGATGATTTGGATATATATTTATTTGATATATCCTACTATCGTCCTGTATATTATTTACATTATATAAAACTATAAATCGAAATATTTCGAATTAATTAAGAGATAGGTTGAAATGATATATATCCATTCCTGAAATTAAATAGAAATAAAACTTTGATTTGAAATTATTTAAATGATTTTGAGAAATCGAATTTATGGAAATGGAATCATTTTGTTAAGTGATTTAAATCGATATTTTGAAAACCGAACTCGAATTTATATAAATCAAAAAGGTTTAAAATTGAAAATTGAATTGAATTAATTAAAATTGAAACCAAAATTGAATTAATTTGAAATCGAAATTGATTTGAATTAAAATTGGAACCGAAGTTAATTCGAATTGAAATCGGAATTGAATCGATTTAAATGGAAATGGAAATTGAATCGATTTGAATTGGAAGATTGGGAATTGAATTAGTTTGACTTTGAAACTATTTTCAAATAAATTATTTTAATATAAACTGTTTAAAATCTATCCTCTTAAATATTCAAATTATTTTTATTTTCCAAGCTATTTTACTATATAAACCATTTTAAAAACTCCAACTATCTTATATTAACTATTTAACTATTTTAAAACTATTCAAGCTATTTTCTAAAATTCAAACTGGTCAGAGTGGAAAATGTTTATATTTAAATCATGGATTTAAATACAAATTGGGTTAAATTGAAGTTATAATCCAAATGGAGATTCGAAGCAATTTGAATTAGAACCAAAATCGAGATATTAAGGCAAAAAATGAATTTGAAGTGAAATGGTATATTTTGAGTAAATATGATGATGTATTTTTAAAATGAAGACTTAGTAGTTACTATAACCGAAACTTACTTTATAAGAGGTATGAAATGTGAAAAATAATTTTGTAAAGAAATCGAACTAGGAAATTTTTGATTGGCATTAATGAGATTATATATGTTAGTTATATATCCAAACTCCCCTTGTTAAATTTATAACAAGAAGAAAATGATCTTTGAAAGATATTTGAAATACTGAATGGAGTTTATATAAGTATGAAGCGGACTCAAAAATTATTGATTCAAAAATTATTTGAGCTGAAAAGAATGATCTTATATGCATATGAAATTGAAATAGTTTTGGAACCTAGATTTTTAAAGACTTTTGGTTTGGCAAATAGTCGATTTGGGAAATTGGGTAAACCAAATGTAAAAACTATCGATTTTATATAGATTAAATTTATATGTGATACATATAAAGTATATGATTTGGAAGGTACTATATATATAGTATGATATGTTCTGAAACTAAAAGTATGGAAAGGCACCCCCACGAAAGTCGAAACATAAAGTAGAGATCCACTGGGTGGTTCTGCCTAGGAATCCACAGGGTGGGTTCAATGAGACTGAGATCTTAGAGGACGTCCGGACAAAACTCCTGAGTTCCTAGTGATCATTTTTTTGATAGCGTAAATAGAGGGGTATTATACCTACAGTTATGTTTGGTTTTGCTGTGATAGCAACGTAACCTTTGTGTAACTGCGATCTATCGTGGTTCTATAGCGTAATTCGAGAGGCAGTGATTGCCTATAATCTACGTTTGATTTCGCTGTGATAGCGACGTAACATTGGTAGATTGCGATCTATGTGGTTTGGTTCCATAGCGTAATTCGGGAGGCAGCGATTGCCTACAGTCTACGTTTAGGTTCACTGGGATAGTGACGCAACCTTTGTGTAGCTGTGATCTATGTGGTTTAGTTTCGTTTGATAGCGTAATTCGAGGGGCAGAGATTTCCTACAAACTACTTGCAGTTTTGCTGTGACAGCAGCGCAACCTTTGTGTAGCTGCGGACTATTGTGTTCCCATGGCGTAAGTCGAGAGGTGTTGATGCCTACAGTTTACTTATGATTTCGCCAAGATGGCAATGCAATCATCGTGTTAACTGCGATCCATGGTGGTAAGAAGGAAAGGGGGGTGATACTCTCCATATCATTTTTGAAAAAAAAATTCAAGTATTTTCACTAGGTGTTGAAATAGGTCTACTAAGTACTTTGAGATTTTCAGCCCTACGCCTAATCAACGTATGACTAAATTTATGTAAGAACAAGGATGGACTTGTTAAGACATCGAGTTATAAAAAAATATTTTTATATCAAACTAGCTTGGTAATACTATGTACTTCAAAGTGCATGTATCCTAAATTGTATAATAAAAGAGTAAGGAGTTTAAAAGTTTAAAAGAATGATTTATTTAATAATACACATCAAAATTCTAATTCTCGTTCCGTTCCTTTTCGAGGACGAAAAGTTCTAAGGGAGGAGGAATGTAACGACCCCGATTTTTGACACCTGTTATTGGGGTAATTAACTGATTTTAATTATTGGAATATTAATTTTTATAAGTCGGATGGATAAATTTTCTGATATTTAAAATATCTGAATGTATAAATTGATAAAAAAAACTATTTTCAAATTTAAAATAAAATTTTTGGATATGATAAATTTTATAGAAATATGTATATAAACTCCACCATTAAAATTTAAGATAAAATATCTATATATCTATATACAAAAATATACAAGTTTCATTTTGATGTTTAAAAATATATATAAGTTATATTTGTGTATATATGTTTATGAAAAATATTGTATATGTAAACAAATATATATACATGAATGTATAAACTCATGGTGGCAAAATTTCAACTTATGTGAATATGATATGTAATTATGTATAAATGTAAATAGGTAAAATAAAAATGTATATTGCATATGCTTGCATATCTACATATATATATAAGTGTTTATGATAAAATAGTGTATATGAATAAATTATACAAGAAGTATTTAACTTAGCATGTTAATATATGTTAGTATATAGTCAAAAGCATTTACAGTATATATATATATATATATGTATGTATGTATATGCAAGGAAACATCATGATGATAAAATATCTAGTCAAGCATATAATAAATCACATCTTTCACTCAAAAGTTTTCAAGTCATCTATTTATTAAATCAAGTCATATTTTCAAACCAGATTAAAGAAAAATCAAAGAAAAAAAACAAAGGGTATTGTACATGAGTGAAACCTTTCACCCATGTTCAAACGTTCCCTCTATCTCCTCTCTATTTATATAGGCCACTATATTTGCTCACGTTTGCCATTCAACAAAATTTAAAAAAAAAGAAGAAGAGTAAGCTGCCATTACAGTCTTATAGAAATCTAAGCACCTAAAACTACAGCAAAACCAAAAAGGAAGCTGTGCTCATTTTCATCATTTTTTTAAACTGTGAGTAAAACACTGTATTATTTACTGGTTGCAAAGTTTATATGTGGAATTGAGATTTTTGTTTGAATGTTAATAGTATATATATATATATCTGTCATGTATGCAAGTATATGAATGAATGTTTTTAGCATGTTAAAATTCTATCTACAGACAATAAAAAGTACTATGCTTCTTCCTTAGACCCTCTGTTCGTGTTTATTTATTTTAAAAACTATTAGCTTCCACTTTAAAAATCAATACCCAATCATCTAGTTAGTTTTAAATCTTGAAATCAAAACAAAGAATGTTAATATATGAAGTACTTGAGCGTGATCCCTGATGAAAATTGTGAATTTTGATGGTAGTTTGGGAATTTTTAGTGGCATGGGAAGGAAGAAACATGGAGATGAACTGAGTTGGGGGTAAGGTCAAATTCCGGCGATGCGGTCGATTTGGGGCTCGGTGTTTGGGCGTGGAGGAGTGCTAGGAAGTGGCGCATGTGAGAAAAGTACTATGGTGATTTTTAGGGGAACGTGGTGGCCTGCCGTGGTGGTTTTAGGGTTTTAGGGTTGATTTTGGTGGGGCTCGGTTTCAAGGCAAATGTGAAGTGGAGAAGGTAGACGAGGAGTGCGGTCCTGGAGGAAAAGAAGGAGTGGTCGATGGCGAGTTTATAGGTGAAGTTTGGTGATGAATGGTGTACGGTTGTGACGTGGCGAGGCGATTGTATTGGTTTGGGTTAGTTTCAGGTTTTGAATTTGAGTTCGAATTGTCGATCGGAGGCGTTGACGTGTTTCTGGGTGGATGGACGTAGGGTGGAGGTCGAACGTGACGTGTGGAGATGGTCGACGTCAAACTATAGTGATCAGATGCAACAACGTGTACATGCACTTCTGCATGCAAATGTCTGGGTATTCGAAAGGAAGAGGAGAAGCAGGGTAAAGGGAAGAAAAGGGAGAAGGAAGCATCGGCCTTGTTTGTTTGGGCCAATCAGTTTGTATTGGGCTGGAACTTCTTTTTTTTTTTAGAAAAAGAAATTTAAAAGTTTTATGTTAAAAGAAATCTTAAATTTAAATAAAAAAACATATTCCCTCTTTTATTTAAAATCCAATCAATGTGAAAATTTATGTATTGTAATCCTATCACCTAATAATTTTAAATCTAAGTTAATGTTATTAATTTTCCGTAATTTTAAATTTAATTATAATAATTTAATGAGTAATTAATTAAATTCTTATTTGATGTAATCTTATGTTAATTATTAAAATTAGTTATTAATTTGGTTGTTTAATCCTAATTAACTAATAAATAAATTGTTGGTAATTTCTTTAAATTATAATTAATTTGGATTAAAAATATAAGCGGATTCGGTTAATTAAAGTTAATTAAATCCTGATTGTGAATTGTTTTGGTATTAATTATTAATCGATAAATTAAGTTAACGATCTATGTTTAGCTTTATTGCTCTTTAATGTTTATTTCAATTGTTCTGATCTGTACCATGAAGGAGACAAACAAATTGAAATATTGGAATAAAACGTTAGCACGTTTTATTTGAAATAAACATATGAAATAAATTCCCATATTTCTATATTGACACTCTGAATGTAAATTGTTTGTTTGAAACAACTTAGCCTTTAAAAGTTTATCGATTTGTTTCGAAGAGACCGGGATCGGATATCAGTGTTATCCGGAACCAATTCGATTTAATAATCAGTACGAACCCCTACGATTTTGATTATAGAGTTCTAAATGCTGGAATCGGATTAATTTAACAAATTTGAACATTTTCAATAAGTATGGTACTTGGACACTTGTATAATATCACAAGATTTTTCTACAAAAGTGTTTTGGCTATCGTAAGATAAAACCCGTCGTGTATATGTGACGCGGTCTTACGAGTTACCTTGGTTTTCAAAGGATTTCGATAATTTAAGTAATTCAAATTAAGTGTGTTTACTCACGCTGGTTTCCAGCCTGACTCGGGTGTTACTTTATTGTAATGCTCGGGTCAGACCGAGTATTACAGTTTCAGGTTAGGATGCTTTAGAGCTCAGGAGACGAGCTGGATGGCAGAGACGTATTGCATGTATTTGATTATATTCTATTGTGTATTATAGGCTGTATATTTAGCACTTTGAGGACAAGTTATTATAACTATCCAGATTTATATGTTGATGATTGAACTCTGATAATTTGTATGTATATTAACAGTTACAGTTCTTCTTTTGTATAAAAAGATGTTATTGTATATTATATTTTGTTCCGCTGCGATTGTGAGATTCCGTGTTGTTGTTATTTCTGTTTCTTCTTCTATCTCTTTCTTCTTAAACCCTAATAACATGGTATTTCCGGCACTCGATTGCTCGACACTCTATATAATGAATATTAGTGTCGATTTTCGGGGTAGAAAATCGCCCGGTCGTTACATACCGAGCATTATTTATGAAATAATGACTATTTTTCAATATCGATTGAAAAATAGACATAGTTATACTTCAATATGAATATTATGAAATAAAACTATAATGTGGTTTCTATTCATAACAAAAGTAATACGTCAAAATTTACAGAAGTATTTAATGTTATTTACAGTTGTTTTGGAATTATAGACTAAGCTGTAGATTTGAGAAATAATTTTATTATACGATTACGAATCAAATGATACTAGTTAATTATATCTCAAACAGTTAAGGGCTATGCACCCATTTAGTGGGAGCATCATAACAGTTGATGAACTCTTTGGATTGATACATAAAGATGTATGTAATTATAAGTTTATTACTACCAAAACGGTTCTACGTTCTTCGTCGTATTCACCGATGAGTTATCACCGACATAGACATGTGTATTTGATACACATGTAACATGTCTACGATAGATTCGTGGAGTATAAAATGAAAGTAAATAAAATAACATGCGATATAAAATAAATGATCCGATTTGATCGAATGGGTGAGTATATTAGAAAGAGATCTGAACGTATCTAAAAATGAATAAAGGTTCAATCTCAAAAGTCACTACTTCATGTGATACATAATAATGATCAACAATGAGCAATCAAATTTTGTTGGAGAAAGTATGATTAATTATGAGTGAAGTTGAGTTAATTTCTTTCTATAAAGTCATGTACTTAAGAGTGGTACACAAGGTTAATATTATTTCATCTGAATAAAAGTTAAAAAAATCATACAAGATAAGGATTTATAAAAAACCTCAACTTATCCAAGGTCAAAGAGTTGGCAGGTTGTGCGAGTCGAAAGTTTACACATAATAATTGTTCATGAGTGATCTTGTATGAATCTTCCCAAAAGGAATTTGGGAAAGTCTATCATTGGATGACATATTTATGTTCTGAACATTAGTTTTGTAAATTAAAACTAAAACATTTTTATATAAAAGGCAGTTCATAAAGTATTTATGAATAACTATTCCATTGCACTGAGAAACAATTGTTGTTTTAAGAAATACTAATTCCATTGTGAAGGATATTCTTTGAGAAATTATTGGTGGTAAAATGGAATTGGATATGATCCAAAGATAAAACTGATTACATGAAATGAAATGAAACTAAACTAACTCGAATGAACACATCGCATTAATGTCTAATAAGTATTATCACACATTGAAAAGAAACTATGAGTTTCTTATTAATGTCAAAAATATACAATCCTCGGTTGTTTAGTTAAACCATTAAGAGTGTTGACTCTATAAAATGATATGATGTGAAGATCTGAAAATGTATTCCAAGTACATTATTAGAATATGATTTTGGTAGTCGTAATCGAAGAGATGTGATCCATTGGCATGATTGTGTCTTTATGAGCAAGACTAATGCAGTTGGAACTAAATGGGCAATGTTGATAAGAATAATCTCGTAAATCTCACTGAAATTAGAGTAATAGATCATCATTCAACATGATCAAGTTATTTTGGATTTACTCACAAAATTATCGCTTTGTAAGACTTTGTGATTTGGTACATATGTACAGAAATAGAAAAATTCTAAATAATGATTCAGAATAGACTCTTTGCGCATAACAACCAATGTGACTCAAATTCAGTGGGAGCGATATTTAGGTTTGTTAGTGTTTGGATATGATCTAAGAATAGTATGAAAGTATCATTTGACAAGCCAACAAATTTAATAAGTGTTTTGATAGAAATATCAAATAGTTTTATTGTCAATCAAAATGTCAAGGAAGCGTGTGCTCATAAGAAAGAATGTTAAAAGGCACATTAATATTTCTAAACTGTAAGTAAATAACACATTGCTGATTTTAACAATGTACTTGTATTAAAATCAAACTCACTTGTTTTAATACTCAGTTTTGGATGTGTAATTGATGTCTTTTATAGTGAGTATAAAAGATATTGAGGATATCCCAAATCGATATGCAAAGACACCTTATTAAATTTTTTAATACGGAACATGTGAGATGAGTTCCTTATGCATTGGCAATAGGAATTATCATACATGTTATGTTGTCTATAATATCGTGATTTGTTTATGTTTTTGATACATGAAGCAAATATCAAATCCAAATTGATATCACTAAATGTTTTTTGAGGTATTTTTGTGTATTTATGAAATACTACCGAATTGTTTGCAGAAACAGTAAACTCCTTATGAAGGAAATTTCGAACTCAAATTCTCATCGGTGATATTAAGTATAACATGTCAATAATAAATTCATATCAAAAAAATTTAAGTCGGAAATGTTCCAAATGAAAGACTGTAGTTGTTTCAATTAAAAAGGATAAGTACATCGCCTTGAATAGTGCCACAATAAAAGTAATGTATATAAATATAAATGAATAAATTTTATAACTGACCCGAGGGTGGTTCCAAATGTTGAGAATCACATAACATTGTTATGTGATAACAATATCATGATATAGTTCATAATAGAACTTAGAGCTCAGTAAAAGTCAAGAGACATACTCTTAATCATTCCACATTATAAAGGTAGTTTATTTTTTTTGAGCAACTATAAAGGTAGTTTATTATGTAACGATCTAGAATTTGACCACTTTAAAATATACAATTTAAAGTCATTTTAAATATAAATCAGGCAAGGTTATATGATACAAACAATATTAGATAAATTTTGGAAAGAGAAATACGCAAAAATAGTAACATTTTCCTATATCGACAAAAGTAACAAAATGTTGATTTCAGACAAGTAAGTTTCAATGGTTAAATAAATTATTTTAATTTATTTATAAGTGTTTATATTTTTAAATAGCAATATACAAATTTATTTTTAAATTTTTTTACATAAATAAATAGTTTAAATAAAACGTCAAAATATGATCGTAAAACATTTTGTCGAAAATCAACGTTTTGTCGATTAAAAGTTGCCTCAATGTTGTCGCACCTTTGTTAACATACTTTAACATATATATTATATATTTTGCTAACTAAACATGTAACGACCCTGAATTTTTGACATTTAAAATATGAATATTTAATTGAGTTTAAATATTCGAATGATAATTTAATTTGAAATTCAAATATCAGAATGAATTTGGCGATTAAATTATTGAATTTAATTATTGAAACTGGGTAAAAATGTAAATCTTCAGTTTTAAGCTGATTAAAATTTATCTGAAGGCTTAGAAAATTTATATTGACAATACTGAAGATAATAGAAGTTTCAGAATTGAAATTGAAACTGTTTTGTTCAGTTTTGAATTTATACCGTTTAAATTGAATTTAAAAATAGCGTTCCGGGGCACAGTCTCGGAATTCAACGAAACCAGTTCTATTGGATCCGTAATATTGTATTATTATCGGATTTCAATTTTCGTAATGTCCGGAGTTGTTGTGTGAGCGTACGATAAGCAAACGCACTGAAATTAAATCGAAATTTTAATTTAATAACTGGTCCAAAAAGCTATCTTCTCCATACGATCAAATTTGGACCCGAAACCTTTTCCATCGCCTTCGGAATAGGCGTATAACATTACGAACGCCTGGCGGCACGTCTCGATAGGATATCGAGATTTTGAGTCGAAAATTCGGGACGATTCGAATTTGAATTTAAATTGAATAATTTATCCGGGTTGACTTCAGTTGAAATTCCCTCACATCAAAACTTTTCTCTGCACCTCTGAAGCACTGCAGCCTTTCTCCATACGCCAATATCAAATCGTGTTCCCCTCAGCCTCATTTTAAAATCTCACGCAAAGGAAAAAGGAAGATAGTCGAGATAAAATGGTAGCTGAAAATCAAATCGTTCGTTCCCCTCTCATTTTTATAAAATCAGTTCAAGACAAAGAAAAATGGCTTCCTCCTCTATCATTCAAATTCAAAGCCTAAATCATGTTATCCCTTTCTTCTCTTTTCGTTCGAAAACGAATTCGACTGTTTAAAAAAAAAACGAGAAAGCAAGAGGGGATTCTCGAAATCAATCGCACGTGAGAAAGGAGGGCCAGTGGATCTCGATTTGTTCATCACGCGAGGCTTCGATTGGTGTTCGAGCATGCGGCAGGTCGCGACTAATCGCGTGGGGGTAGAGGCATTTCAGTCGCGAGGCAGTGGGATTGAGCGGCGTTCGATCTAGGATAGCACGCGCACGCAACTTCGGAGGTCAGGCGAGGCGATTCCAGCTAGGGTTTCGCGACTGAAGGCGACAGATGCACTTGCGATTCGAGGCAGCGTCGCGAGATCGAGGAGGAGCAGCGTGGTCGCGAGGCGTCGACGTCAAGATGCAGTGGGTCAAGGCATCTCGCGTTCATCGTTGGTCTTGGGGTTGCGAGCGAAGTCGAAGTCGAGCATTACTGGGGCGGTCGCAGTTGGAAGGCGTGGTGGCGCTGTCACGTACGCGAGTTCTGGGTCGAGTTGTCAAGGTATATAATGTGCAACTTATTTATTTTCCAATTTATAGTGTATATATATGTATATATATATACAGTAAAACTGATAGGTATAGTTGAGATTATTTCTTAATTTGAATCTTGATATCCTGGGGAAGATAAACATATAAAAATAGATTTATATAGATCCATGTAAATTACTTTATATATGCAGTTCAAGAATATATATACATGATGATTAAACTGTGTTAGTTAGCTTATTTAAATTTTTGGGTTGGTAAAAATGATTTATTAAAAGAAAATGGTAAAACAAAATCATTGGATAATTAAAATTACCAAACAGAAATTGATTACTCGATTATTTCGAATATTGATGAACGGTATAAATATTTATACAAGGTCTAAAAGAGATCGAGAATCAAGTCGGAAATGGAAAATGGATTGCAAATTAAAGGTGAGATCTTCTCACTCAAATGAAAGTGGATTTTCTTTTACAGTTATTGATTGACGATTGACTGTTTGGATGTGATATTAGATATAGTAGGATATCTATATATATAGCAATATATACATATTGGCATATGTATATATTGGATTGATGATTTCCCGCCTCGTATAGCGGATGAGACCCTATTGCGCCGTTAGTAAGCGGATTTTTATAAAAAAAAAACCCATATACCGCGATAATTCCGTACTGGAGCGGAATTGGTATTGTGCTAACATCTGTGGATGCAGGGAAACAGGTTGGAGGGATCCAACAGGATTCCTCAAAACATTTGAATTGATTTCATATGTTGTTTAATTGATTATTTAAAATCTGTGTATGATTATATCTGTGATTGAATTTGTTGAGAGCTATAATTTAGCCGAATGTATTTTTGGTATCGTTGGATACCAGAAATAAATGAAATTGGATTTCTGAAATTAAAATTGAATTTGTGATGGTTTGGGAAAATAAAAGAATTATTTAAAAGGAGATAAATTTGTTGAAATCAAATTGATAATTGATCGGGTATTTGAAATAAAAAAATTTGTGAAATCGATATAGAAACCTATTTGGTGTTTGGACAAAAAAATTGATTTTTGGTGTTGAAAATAAATTTGGGAATCGATTTGTAAAATGATTTGGTAATTGGGATTAAAAGTTAAAATCAATTTGAAATGTGATTCGGTGTTGAAGTAAATTCAGAAATCAATTTGGAATTCGATTTGGGATTTGAAATAAAATGGAGAAATCAATTTTTAAAATTGATTCGGGGTTGAAAATGAATATTTGGAAAACGATTTGAAAATCGTGTAAAAGTGGATTTTTAGGAATGTAAATTCCGAATGTAAAGGAAAGAGAAATTTGTTTAAAAAAATAAATATTGATTTATTTTTAAAGTGTGGAAAATATGGTTTGAAATCGGATTTTCAAAGTGATGAAGTGTGGAAATAAATTTACAAATTTGAAACGTAAATTTGAAATAAATCGATAAGGATTTATCTAGTTGGTTTAAATGGACCATAATATGATTTGAAATTGATTTTCAAACGGGAAGTATGAAATATGATTTGAAATTGATTTTTAAATGTGAAGTGTGGAAAAATATATATCTTATGAAGATATTTTGAAAATAAATAATTTGGGAAAAATTATTTGAATTGGATGTTTGTTATGAATGTTATTGATAGTTAAAGAACCAACTATCAATATTTGCCTTTGAAATGACACTTGATTTGTTTTTTTTAAAACAAACGCTCATTATTCGGTTAAGCCGGGAGAGGACCTTTGTGTCATATAACCCATTCCGAATAATGATACGTCGTGAATGGATTGCATTTGAAGACCGGTGTGAAGACCGGATATTTGTGAAAATGAAAGGACAACCTGTCGAATGTCTCTGCACCGAGTTGCTCCGGTATAGAGATTTATATCACTCTTTTTGTGATGGGAAGTCCGGACGTGATTAGTGAATATCCGGATTGCAAGGGCTTCTTTGGAAGTGCCTTCGGTTCCGTTCGATCCCGGAACGGACTTGTATGGATGTGTGTCTGACGTTACACTTTGAGATGTAAAGCTGGTTTCAATCAAATACATTTCTGTTGGTGGCGGAGAATTTATTCTCTTAGCTTAACACCCTTCTCTGAGACGTACGAGCTCAGAGGTTATGTAGTTGATGGTTACTAGTGATACATTCCCAATTTGGTAATGTGGCACACGAAGTGCTGTTGATCAATTGTGGATCAAAGCGTTGCTTTGTGAAGAAGCGTGGCTTTGTGAAAAAGCGTGGCTTTATGAAAAAGCGTAGCTTTGTGGACGAGACTTCGTCGAGCCTCACAACCCGGTAATGGTCGAAACAGGAATGTTGCGGCAAAGGTTTGTAGGGGTAGCGCCCCTAGGGTATGCCATTTCCTTCTGGATAAAAGGTGATATCATGGTATGGAGCCCAGATATTTTACCTATGTTGATTATATTTTGTGGCTGTTGCTTTTCGATTGAGGATCCTCGGATAAAGGTCGATAACGACCGGGGGATGGCATAGCTCGTGTGTTAGTTACCTAGTTACAGCTCGGTTAGAGCGTGAGGTAGCGTCGGCCTTTTGTTTGCGGAGATCCGGTTAGGATCCGGGGCGTCTTTCCAGAGGCGTTTCTATTTCGGTAAGGAAGTTCCTTAGCCTGATCATTTGTTGGAAATCCAAAGAAACAATACGAACCCAGTACGGTTTTAATTGTATTACCTGCTATGGAATGTGGCGGTAACCTGCTATTGAACGTAGTAGCTATAGTAGACATACAACAATAGTTGTATGTTGGCTAAGATTGATATTATATTTTAGAAATGTTTTCCACACTAGACATTAATAATAATATCAACTGTTTTTGCGTAGTAAGCATTTTTGACTATCATAAGGGGAAATCTCCTCCAATTCTGCGTTTGCATTGTGTGTGTGGCGGGAGACCTTATGGTAGTTTCATTTTCCAAAAGCATTGCGAAGTTGTTTTATTTTCTTTGCGAAAATAACTGTTTTACGATCTCACACCAGTCACCATGACTGACCTGGAGTTTATTGTTCCCTTTCTAAACTCTGGGTGCCCATAAATTTCCACACGGGCAGCCTAGAGTTATGTTATCAGGATATTCTGGATATTCTGGAGCTTTGGAGATGAGCTGGATGGCGAAGCGTACTATCGTACTTGTTATTTATTCCGCTGTGTATTCTGTATGAGGACAAGTTTATATAACTGTCCATTGTTGTAAACTCTGATGATTGATGTATGTATAAACTGATATAGTCTTTTGTTTTAAAGATTATTGATTTATCTATTGTATATTATTCCGCTGCGAAATGTGAGATTCTGATAATTGTTTCTGTTTCTGTTCTTTCTTTTTCTTCTATCTTTTCTTCTACCTCTTCTTTTAACCCTAAAGTTTCGCGATTCCGCCATTCGATTTTTCGACATTTGGTACAGTGGACGTATCGGTGTCGAGTTTTCGGAAGACGGATTTGCGGGTCTTTACAAGTGGTATCAGAGCATCCGGTTAAGCGACAACCCTGCTCTGTTGGGTGTTACTCATTAGAGATAGAGTCAGTAGTACTCTAGAATGAGTGTGAGTGTAATAATAGATATGAGCGCGTATTTGTTAGTGAATACAAAAAAAAATTTGTTTTGTATTGTGTTGACTTATCGGTTGATTGTTTATAGATTCTGGTCGATGCAGGGTGGCCAACTGTAATCGATAGGGGTTTCTAAACTCTTAAACAAGATAAGCTGACAGAGTATTGTTTTAAATAGGGTAAATGAAATAATTTTTGCCCAAAACTATTTTTGTATAGAAAAAAAATGATTTTTCTATAAATTATCATAGTATTTGGATGCTTGGTTGTTAGGAAAAGATAATATTGAAGTATTATCATTGATATATGGAATCGAATAAGAAATTCAAATAATAACCAAAGATTTGGAGATAAACTCATTTAACAAATGAAATTTATAAATATGAATTGAAAGGTAATGAAATAAAATCCATATACAAATGAGATTTGGAAATGTGAATTGTAAAGGTAATTTACAAATTGAAATACAATTTCAGAAAGAATATTTGAAATAAATTCATTAATGGAATGTAAATAAGTTTGATAACTTATAAAATATTTGAAATCTAATTGGAATGAGATTCAAATTGAAAATGAATGAATTTGTGAATGAATAAATAAATTTGCAACTGCAAGTGCAAGAAAATGAAATTGAATGTTAAAATTCATTTTGAATTTGTAAGTGAATAGAACTGGAATTGAATTTGATTTGTGGAAAACGAAGTGATGTATTAAACTAAAATTAGTAAGTGAAGCTAATTGAAGATTGACCAAATGAATAAGGTTCGAAACGAATTGAATTCAATAATTATAAATGAAATATTGATTGGATTTATATGGAATTGGTAATCCAGTTTAAATATAAGTGGTAATTGAAAATTAATATAAAAAGTATGGAAAATACTTGTATTGAACTTAAGAAATAAGTGTGAAATTCTTAAGTAAATTTGATATTGAAAATATTCTAAGTTGGTGAATGTGAATATGAAATGCCAATTAAAATTGAATGGAATCAATTGGAAATGAAGTACTATACATATATGACATATGTTTTCCAAACTAAGGATATGAAAAAGTACCTTCCATTGAAAATTTTTGAAGGTCTGGGAACTCAGTATGAGTATCCGTTTGATCGTGATGGGATCATATTGATTGATCACGACGTATGCTAGCGGAATTCGAGGGGCGAGATGCCTATGGTTACAAGCGATTCCACTGAGATAGTGGTGTAACCGCCGTGTGAACTACGATCTATGGCAACAACCATGGCGAAATTTAAGAGATGAGAAATCTACAGATTACGAGCGATTCTACTGGGATAGTAGCGAAACCGCCGAGTAACTGTGATCCATGGGGGAACGTGCTTTCCATATCCATTTTAAGAAAAAGGATTTTTAAGTGATTTCAAATTGAATTTGAGATAAAAGTGAATAAAGCTCAATATTCAGAATTAGAAGATGAATCGAATTCAAGTAAAAGCTGAATGAAAATATGAATGAAAAATCTGAAGATAAAATGAATTCAAATTGAATTGAAATAGTAAAGTAAATTCAAATGAAATTGGAAATGCAAAATTGAATGAAAATAGATATGTAACTTCAATAGTGAAGTAAAAATGTATAAGAAGCATACATTGAAAATTGTGTAATGGAATTTGCAAAATGGTTTGAATATTGTAACTAGATATTATGGCTAGTAGGATATATACAGGTGTATACAGGAATTGGAATTTTGATTTCAAAAATAAATTTGAATTGCTCGACAAAAAGGTACGTATTTGAATTTCAGTATGAAATTTGATGAGTTTCTGATTTTGCCACTTGGCATTTTGTTTTCTTTTGAGATCTGAGAGTCCGTAGGGACGTTTTGTAGTCGTGCCGTATTAGCCGCGCAAAGGAGACGCTGGCGAAATTTTTTGAAAATTTCGAGTGTTAGAAAATTTTAGAGAAATTTTGAAAGTTTAAAATTCGAATTTAAACTCGAATTTGAATTGAGAAGTTAAACAATGTTGTTTGAAACTTATAATTGAAGTTAGAAAATTAGTTGAAGTGATAACGAATCTTGAATAAAAAGATTTGTTTTGAAAATGTGATAAAACTATTGGATTGTGAAAAATAGTAGACGAGTTAAGGACCATTTTTCCTAACTTGTAATTTCGGGACGAAATTCTTTTAAGGGGGGAAGATTGTAACGACCCTGAATTTTTGACATTTAAAATATGAATATTTAATTGAGTTTAAATATTCGAATGATAATTTAATTTGAAATTCAAATATCAGAATGAATTTGGCGATTAAATTATTGAATTTAATTATTGAAACTGGGTAAAAATGTAAATCTTCAGTTTTAAGCTGATTAAAATTTATCTGAAGGCTTAGAAAATTTATATTGACAATACTGAAGATAATAGAAGTTTCAGAATTGAAATTGAAACTGTTTTGTTCAGTTTTGAATTTATACCGTTTAAATTGAATTTAAAAATAGCGTTCCGGGGCACAGTCTCGGAATTCAACGAAACCAGTTCTATTGGATCCGTAATATTGTATTATTATCGGATTTCAATTTTTGTAATGTCCGGAGTTGTTGTGTGAGCGTACGATAAGCAAACACACTGAAATTAAATCAAAATTTTAATTTAATAACTGGTCCAAAAAGCTATCTTCTCCATACGATCAAATTTGGACCCGAAACCTTTTCCATCGCCTTCGGAATAGGCGTATAACATTACGAACGCCTGGCGGCACGTCTCGATAGGATATCGAGATTTTGAGTCGAAAATTCGGGACGATTCGAATTTGAATTTAAATTGAATAATTTATCCGGGTTGACTTCAGTTGAAATTCCCTCACATCAAAACCTTTCTCTGCACCTCTGAAGCACTGCAGCCTTTCTCTATACGCCAATATCAAATCGTGTTCCCCTCAGCCTCATTTTAAAATCTCACGCAAAGGAAAAAGGAAGATAGTCGAGATAAAATGGTAGCTGAAAATCAAATCGTTCGTTCCCCTCTCATTTTTATAAAATCAGTTCAAGACAAAGAAAAATGGCTTCCTCCTCTATCATTCAAATTCAAAGCCTAAATCATGTTATCCCTTTCTTCTCTTTTCGTTCGAAAACGAATTCGACTGTTTAAAAAAAAAAAACGAGAAAGCAAGAGGGGATTCTCGAAATCAATCGCACGTGAGAAAGGAGGGCCAGTGGATCTCGATTTGTTCATCACGCGAGGCTTCGATTGGTGTTCGAGCATGCGGCAGGTCGCGACTAATCGCGTGGGGGTAGAGGCATTTCAGTCGCGAGGCAGTGGGATTGAGCGGCGTTCGATCTAGGATAGCACGCGCACGCAACTTCGGAGGTCAGGCGAGGCGATTCCAGCTAGGGTTTCGCGACTGAAGGCGACAGATGCACATGCGATTCGAGGCAGCGTCGCGAGATCGAGGAGGAGCAGCGTGGTCGCGAGGCGTCGACGTCAAGATGCAGTGGGTCAAGGCATCTCGCGTTCATCGTTGGTCTTGGGGTTGCGAGCGAAGTCGAAGTCGAACATTACTGGGGCGGTCGCAGCTGGAAGGCGTGGTGGCGCTGTCACGTACGCGAGTTCTGGGTCGAGTTGTCAAGGTATATAATGTGCAACTTATTTATTTTCCAATTTATAGTGTATATATATGTATATATATATATACAGTAAAACTGATAGGTATAGTTGAGATTATTTCTTAATTTGAATCTTGATATCCTGGGGAAGATAAACATATAAAAATAGATTTATATAGATCCATGTAAATTACTTTATATATGCAGTTCAAGAATATATATACATGATGATTAAACTGTGTTAGTTAGCTTATTTAAATTTTTGGGTTGGTAAAAATGATTTATTAAAAGAAAATGGTAAAACAAAATCATTGGATAATTAAAATTACCAAACAGAAATTGATTACTCGATTATTTCAAATATTGATGAACGGTATAAATATTTATACAAGGTCTAAAAGAGATCGAGAATCAAGTCGGAAATGGAAAATGGATTGCAAATTAAAGGTGAGATCTTCTCACTCAAATGAAAGTGGATTTTCTTTTACAGTTATTGATTGACGATTGACTGTTTGGATGTGATATTAGATATAGTAGGATATCTATATATATATAGCAATATATACATATTGGCATATGTATATATTGGATTGATGATTTCCCGCCTCGTATAGCGGATGAGACCCTATTGCGCCGTTAGTAAGCGGATTTTTATAAAAAAAAAACCCATATACCGCGATAATTCCGTACTGGAGCGGAATTGGTATTGTGCTAACATCTGTGGATGCAGGGAAATAGGTTGGAGGGATCCAACAGGATTCCTCAAAACATTTGAATTGATTTCATATGTTGTTTAATTGATTATTTAAAATCTGTGTATGATTATATCTGTGATTGAATTTGTTGAGAGCTATAATTTAGCCGAATGTATTTTTGGTATCGTTGGATACCAGAAATAAATGAAATTGGATTTCTGAAATTAAAATTGAATTTGTGATGGTTTGGGAAAATAAAAGAATTATTTAAAAGGAGATAAATTTGTTGAAATCAAATTGATAATTGATCGGGTATTTGAAATAAAAAAATTTGTGAAATCGATATAGAAACCTATTTGGTGTTTGGACAAAAAAATTGATTTTTGGTGTTGAAAATAAATTTGGGAATCGATTTGTAAAATGATTTGGTAATTGGGATTAAAAGTTAAAATCAATTTGAAATGTGATTCGGTGTTGAAGTAAATTCAGAAATCAATTTGGAATTCGATTTGGGATTTGAAATAAAATGGAGAAATCAATTTTTAAAATTGATTCGGGGTTGAAAATGAATATTTGGAAAACGATTTGAAAATCGTGTAAAAGTGGATTTTTAGGAATGTAAATTCCGAATGTAAAGGAAAGAGAAATTTGTTTAAAAAAATAAATATTGATTTATTTTTAAAGTGTGGAAAATATGGTTTGAAATCGGATTTTCAAAGTGATGAAGTGTGGAAATAAATTTACAAATTTGAAACGTAAATTTGAAATAAATCGATAAGGATTTATCTAGTTGGTTTAAATGGACCATAATATGATTTGAAATTGATTTTCAAACGGGAAGTATGAAATATGATTTGAAATTGATTTTTAAATGTGAAGTGTGGAAAAATATATATCTTATGAAGATATTTTGAAAATAAATAATTTGGGAAAAATTATTTGAATTGGATGTTTGTTATGAATGTTATTGATAGTTAAAGAACCAACTATCAATATTTTCCTTTGAAATGACACTTGATTTGTTTTTTTTAAAACAAACGCTCATTATTCGGTTAAGCCGGGAGAGGACCTTTGTGTCATATAACCCATTCCGAATAATGATACGTCGTGAATGGATTGCATTTGAAGACCGGTGTGAAGACCGGATATTTGTGAAAATGAAAGGACAACCTGTCGAATGTCTCTGCACCGAGTTGCTCCGGTATAGAGATTTATATCACTCTTTTTGTGATGGGAAGTCCGGACGTGATTAGTGAATATCCGGATTGCAAGGGCTTCTTTGAAAGTGCCTTCGGTTCCGTTCGATCCCGGAATGGACTTGTATGGATGTGTGTCTGACGTTACACTTTGAGATGTAAAGCTGGTTTCAATCAAATACATTTCTGTTGGTGGCGGAGAATTTATTCTCTTAGCTTAACACCCTTCTCTGAGATGTACGAGCTCAGAGGTTATGTAGTTGATGGTTACTAGTGATACATTCCCAATTTGGTAATGTGGCACACGAAGTGCTGTTGATCAATTGTGGATCAAAGCGTTGCTTTGTGAAGAAGCGTGGCTTTGTGAAAAAGCGTGGCTTTATGAAAAAGCGTAGCTTTGTGGACGAGACTTCGTCGAGCCTCACAACCCGGTAATGGTCGAAACAGGAATGTTGCGGCAAAGGTTTGTAGGGGTAGCGCCCCTAGGGTATGCCATTTCCTTCTGGATAAAAGGTGATATCATGGTATGGAGCCCAGATATTTTACCTATGTTGATTATATTTTGTGGCTGTTGCTTTTCGATTGAGGATCCTCGGATAAAGGTCGATAACGACCGGGGGATGGCATAGCTCGTGTGTTAGTTACCTAGTTACAGCTCGGTTAGAGCGTGAGGTAGCGTCGGCCTTTTGTTTGCGGAGATCCGGTTAGGATCCGGGGCGTCTTTCCAGAGGCGTTTCTATTTCGGTAAGGAAGTTCCTTAGCCTGATCATTTGTTGGAAATCCAAAGAAACAATACGAACCCAGTACGGTTTTAATTGTATTACCTGCTATGGAATGTGGCGGTAACCTGCTATTGAACGTAGTAGCTATAGTAGACATACAACAATAGTTGTATGTTGGCTAAGATTGATATTATATTTTAGAAATGTTTTCCACACTAGACATTAATAATAATATCAACTGTTTTTGCGTAGTAAGCATTTTTGACTATCATAAGGGGAAATCTCCTCCAATTTTGCGTTTGCATTGTGTGTGTGGCGGGAGACCTTATGGTAGTTTCATTTTCCAAAAGCATTGCGAAGTTGTTTTATTTTCTTTGCGAAAATAACTGTTTTACGATCTCACACCAGTCACCATGACTGACCTGGAGTTTATTGTTCCCTTTCTAAACTCTGGGTGCCCATAAATTTCCACACGGGCAGCCTAGAGTTATGTTATCAGGATATTCTGGATATTCTGGAGCTTTGGAGATGAGCTGGATGGCGAAGCGTACTATCGTACTTGTTATTTATTCCGCTGTGTATTCTGTATGAGGACAAGTTTATATAACTGTCCATTGTTGTAAACTCTGATGATTGATGTATGTATAAACTGATATAGTCTTTTGTTTTAAAGATTATTGATTTATCTATTGTATATTATTCCGCTGCGAAATGTGAGATTCTGATAATTGTTTCTGTTTTTGTTCTTTCTTTTTCTTCTATCTTTTCTTCTACCTCTTCTTTTAACCCTAAAGTTTCGCGATTCCGCCATTCGATTTTTCGACATTTGGTACAGTGGACGTATCGGTGTCGAGTTTTCGGAAGACGGATTTGCGGGTCTTTACAAAACATGTTTACTTTTACTAAATATAATTATAAAACTTATAGAAGTCATTAGTAAAAGTAAGTAAGAATTAACAAAAGTAAGAATAAGTAAACATCAAATCAATATCACATCACAAACCAACATAATTATTATTTTACTTAGCTTAGTTCTTAAGGCATTAAGACATAAAGTAAGAAGTGAAAGGATGATGTTAAGTGTTGAAAAAGTGGAGATTGCTTTAGGTTGAAGTAAGGATAGTTTGATAATTTGGTAAGAGGTTATTTTGATAAATTTACCACTTCTTTCTTTTTCTATAAATACCCACCTCCTTCTTCACTTTCATTCACATTTCTTCTTCTTCTTTTCTCAAGATTCTTCATCTTTTTCCTCTCCTCTTTAATGGCTTCGAAGCCATAGAAACAAATTAGAAAGAAATAATGTCAAAATATTTACAAAATATTCAAAAGAAATCAATGTTTATTCTCTTCAAATCAAACTCATCTGTATTCCATATTTTACATCTTCATCTCCATCTCTCGGCCATAACTTCAAAACCGAATCAAAATGTAAAATTCTTTTTTTTTAAATCATGTAATTTTCCAGTGGTTACAACTTTCATCTTGACCACTTTGTCTCATTCTAAAGTAAACTATATCAAAAATCAACTTCTTTCCAGTGCATTCTCTGGCCCAGTTTTTGATACAGAGAATAGCCTATTTTATTTTGATCATTACTTGATCATAACTGGCCCTACTTAAGAAATTATTTTATTCAAATCATGTATTTTTTCAGTGGCTACAATTTACATGTTGAGCACATTTTCCAGTTTTGAGGTTTGCTATACCTGAAACTTAATTCTTTGAAGTGCATTTTCGGGCTTCATTTTTGTCAATCCGATAATATCTCTTCTTCATTCTATCATATCTCCCTCAAAACAGCTTGGATTCAATTGATTTTTTTTTGAAATTCAAGATAAAAGAATTTTCAACAACTTTCCAATTAATAACTTTTCCAAATTTGGAGATTTAGAGGGCCTAAAATTAGATACAAGATAACATATTTTTTTGGATCTAATTTTAAGAATTCAAGTCAAAGCTCCAAGACTTCTTCTCTATACCTTCGGCCAACCTCCATCTCAAGCCTTGGCTAAGCTATTGGAAGGAAGATGGTGTTTTTTGCTAGTGTTTATATGGAGTATGGATTAATTAGTGAAGTGTTGGTTGATTAGAATGTTGGTAGGAATTTAATCGCTTTGGTTTATGGTGAAAAACTCTATTTAATATATATATATATATATATATATACACACACACACACACACACATACACACACACACACATGTTTGATGATGTGTTATGATTTCTATAGATGCTTATATATGCTTTGATCATAAATTATTGATTGTTTGATATGATTGTTAAATTTTTTTACCAAGTCACGTTGATACACGTCGATAAGCACAATGGAAATCACTTTCCTTTTGAAAATGAAATGGTGTATATGGAATGCTTAAACCTTTTGGAAATAGTTTTAAAGTTAGTTAAAAATGTTTTATAAACATTTAAATATTTTTAAAGAAATAAAGAAAGAAAATCAAGATTTCATCTTGTGTATTTTAAATATGTCCAAAACAATTTTCTAGAAAAATCGCGTTTTTGTAGTAAAGTGACCAAAGTTTAAAATTGATATTTTAAATATTTTAAAAATATGAAATAAATTCTAAAAAAAAATTAAAATGTTTAAAAAAAATTTAAGTTGAAAATATGGATTTCTAAATGATATAAAAGTCGTTTTGAAGGATATAGCTTTTAAAACACTATTTGCAACACTTTTCGCAACGCTTTTCGTAGCAGTTTTAAATAGCTTTTGAAATGTATTTTTAAACTTAGCAATTCTTTTCTAAATCTTTTGTGAATGGTTTTAAAAAAATAATTAAGTAATTTAAAGATGATTTGGAAGTTTTAATAAGTGTTTGAATAAATGGTTAAGAGAAATTGTTTATAACACTTAATTAAAAAGTAAAGAATATTGAATATAATAACAAACTGAGTATGCGGAAATGACTAGTACATTTGTCCCGTCTGTGAGAGCTAAACGGTAAAACAAGGTGTGTAACTAAGGTTTGGGATGGAGCAATCAGTGCCCTGAACTTACCTGACCTTCGCTTTATCTTTTAGACGAGGGGTGGAACAGATCGAAAGGAAAGCCCGGATGCTCTAAAAGATCATATTTAAGTTTTTCCAAAATAAAAGAAAAGAAACAAATTCTTTGAATGTTAATTAACCACTTGACAACTTTTTATCGATGATTAGCACGAAGGAACCGGGATCAGATTTGGGTGATTCCTATCCTAAGAACCGGGATCGGATTTGGGTGATTCCTATCCGAAAACCCCTTCAAACTAATTTTCGAAATAAAACATATTGAAGACAGATCAATGAAGACGAAGGTCTTCATGATGTAGGATTACTTGCCATTAGTTCTTGGAGGTGAAACTTACCATATCTAAGGTGGTAGTTGTGCTCTGTTATGAAAATCTTCGATTTGCAAGAATATTATTTGAAGTTAAGAAATAAATTTTTGATTAAGATTTAATAAATGATTTGGGAATATTTTCTCTAAGTTAAAAGTTATAACTTGAATATAAGAAATCTTTGATTAAGATTTAATGAATGATTTGGAAAGGTTTTCGTAAGTAAAAGAGAAAATGATTTGGAATTATTCCAGGATTTAAGAAATGTTTAAATAAACTAAATGATTTAATAAATGAGGCTTAATGATTCAATATACTCTTGAAAAGAAAATGGAATAAATTGAAAAGAATATATCTGAGAAAGATATTTGATTTAAATAAAAGATGAAGTAATTGATTGATGATTGATATCCACCTATGAACTTAACATCTTTTAAAGCGATGATTGGCTTCAAAGGAACTGGGGTCGGATTTGGGTGATTCCTATCCGAAAACCACTTCGAACCAATGTATACGTTCGGAAGTGAAGACATGCTGAAGATGATGATTATTGAAGACCGAGGATCTTCATAACGTGAGGACTGCTTGTTGACATGCTCTGGGTTCTGGGTCGCTCCCATTATAGAGTTATTTATAGCAGTGGTCTCCTCATCGTGGAGATTTTTCGGATTGCAAGGACTACTGCTACTAGTGGTAGTAGGAGAGTGCCTTCGGTTTCGTTTAGTCCCAGAACGAACTTGTATGGATGTTTGTCTGACATTGTATTCTAAATCACATTTGAGTGGTTTCTATAAATGTATGTCAGTCGGTGGCAGAGAAGGCAGCTTCTCTTAGCTTAACAACCTTTCCCGAGACATACGAGCTCAGGAAGTTATACTTTTCTAGAAATCAGTCATGTGACATGGAATGACAATGTGGCATTCAGAGATGTGATATGTGATATGTGAAAGGTAATCGCAGCCTCGCGAGCCTCACACCCCGGTTATGGTGGGATTCTCTATGGTCAGATGTATGCTTGCATTTCGAAGAGTAGTGATTTGGGTTATCAGATGTTCTGAGCCCTAGGTACCAGATACGTCTGGGCCTCATGGCGAGGATGCGCGAAGTCTGAGTCCTTGGACGTTATTCGCGGATTGTATCCCCTTTTAGCGATTTGTGTTGTTGTATAACGGTGTCTGAGTCTTGGACGTAAGCCTTGGATACAGATTGATATTTCCACTAGTTTTCTATCATGTTGGAAAATCCAATCCCAATACGAGCTTTACGGTTTTGATTGTATTCCCAAAATAGCTGTAATGACTTGCAAACATTTCAGCTACCTCTTCTAGTATCTTATATTCCGTTCGGTATATTTCGTTGACCCAGTCCGGATATATTACCTTAGACTTAGTCCGGGCATTGATTCCTTATTTGAATAAGTTTATTTGAAAAGTGTTTTTAAAAGAATGTCATTAAAAATAATATCAAGTGTATTTTGGTATAAAAGTGTTTTGGTTATCATAAGGTAAAAACCCGTTTGTATTTATGTGTGGGCGTGGTCTTATGAGATATCCTTCTTTTCAAAGGTTTTGATAACATAGTCATTTTAAATTTCGAGTATCTCACGCTGGTTTATCAAGCCTGAACCGGGTATTTTTTATATTCGGGTCAGATCCGAGTAGTTTCGGGTTTAGTTGAAGACGGTTGGAGTTTCCAAAGGAGAGCTGGAGATCTTCATCATCGTATGGACATATTCTATTATCTGCTACATCTATTGCATTTGTTTTGTTGTTTTCAGCATTTGTAATGACAGAAGTTTATAATTGTCGAGGCTGAATCTAGGTTAGACTATGATATTGTATTTTAAAATTTTCCGCTGTAAAGATTATTATTGAAATCATATATGTTATTCCATTCGTGTGAGATTCTGTTCTGTTTTTATTTTCTTTCTACCCTTAATGATCCGTCCTTTCATGCAATTTGAGTTAGACATGTGTGGTTTATTATCGATTCAAAGGGTACGGAAAAACAAGCTGTTATAATTAGTGTTGGAGAGAGTTAATTGACAGAGTAGATAATTAAAATATAATAGCATACCCATTCACTAAGGGACTGATCCAATTGGTTTTAAGGAAACTGATTGGAGAAGTTGGAATAAGATTGCATAATTGACCCCTAATGCAAGTGGGAGATTGATAGAGTTAAAGGTATGCCTTAGGGGCAATTATGTAATTTGTTATATATATCTAACTTAGCAATCAATCTTGTTCGAAATAAAAGGTGTTTTCTTTCTATTATATACTTGATATAATGTGTTATATTAAATAATTAATTTAATTAAAATTATATTTAACATAAAATCCATAAATGTTATGTTTTTGTGACATGTTCACAAAGTGTTGTAACCGTGAGTAATTTATCACAATGAAAAAATATACCATTTTAAAAGTTCCTAGTCAAGGTTTATATAGACTAGATATCGATTATCCATTAAGAACAAAGTACATTACACTCTCAAAATATTGCAGAGTGTATTACCCATGGCTGTTGAGGGCACTAAGGGGTTACATACTGATAGTTATTGGATAATTATGGAATGACTCACTCGATAGCTTTCTGCTGGTTAATATAACTAAGGTCAAACAAAAAATATAGATGTGACTGATTTACACACTTCTTTTAACTATAGAATACTGTGGATCTTCAATATGAAAGCTCCGCTTTGATTATAGTAAAATCATGGCATAACGTTCCATCGAGTGACTACAGTTGGGTCGAGTGGAAGTATTGGAAGTGAAGCACTATTCAAGAGAGGATTCACCTCCTCAGTTATATGGGGTTTGTGTCATGGTTAACTTAAGTCAACTCAAAGTCAAAGTCTCTGGCCAGAGCATTTCGATTGGTAACAATTGTTATTATTAAACCAAGGACTTTATGTTTGGACTATAGAGTTGACTATGGATGATATTGGAATTTTGACCATTACCAAATTCCATAAGTACAAAGTGAAATAGTTTTGACGAAGAGAATTAGTGTAAATAAATGTCACAACCGGGTAACGCTTAATAAAGTGAAATTGTATTTTATCAAGTCTATGTAAGCGATGAATTTGGCCAAAATGTCCCACCACCTAAAAAGTGACATGTGAACAATAACATTCGAATAGTTCGATGTTAATCGCTGACCGAATTAACACTCGAGAGTCACACAATCGAAATGATGAATTCTCTTTAGGACAAATGATTTAGTTAGTTTATAATTGTTATAAATTAATTAAATTAGCTAATATATATGAAATTTGAATATGATTTGCGAAATAAATATTGCTGTATATTTATAATAGTTATAAATATATTGATCGATATGCGATATCGATAAATAGTTAAATTAGATTTAATTACTAATATTTATTTAAGCTTAAATGGGTTTAAAGTCCACGAAAGTGGCTGCAAATTTCGACTAAAATGGATGTGAGGGGAGGCTAAAAAATGGGTTAGGGGTATTTTAGATGGATGGCATAGATTTGGGGAGAAAAGGGTAAGAGATATGATCTACCTTTCTCTCTATTCCTTCCTCTATCATTTTATGATCGAAATTTATCTCTCTATATACTTCATCAAAACTCATATCAAATCAATTCAAATCAAAAGCTATTAGATAGCAAAAGGTCTATGGCTTAAGGACTATCAATCTGACGAATCGAGAAGTTTTCTAAGGGAGAAGAACTCATCATTGCAAGGTGGACTTGAGAGCATTAGTTTTAGGTAAGTGTTTAGTTTATATATATGATGTGTTACCTCTATATAAATGTATATTGTACATGTATATATTGCTATTGCTATATTGTTGGTTAGGTGAGATTTCTAAAGGTATTGTTGTTGTCACATATTGATTGGTTATGTGTATATGTGTGACGACCCGCACTCGACACCCTCTGAATCCGACAATAAACCACACATGTCTAAACCAGAGTGCACCGATTGCAGATAATCATGAGAAAGAAAAGAGAGGGTGAGACGAAAGAGAGAAGAAAGAAGAAGAGAAGAGAAGAAAAAGAGAGAAGCAGAACCAAAACAATATAGAATCTCACATCGTAGCGGAATAACATATAATATAGATCAATAATCTTTACAAAGAGAAACTGTAATATACATAAATCAATATCATAGTACACAATAAGTAATCATCAGCTTGGACAATTATAATAACCTGTCCTCACAAACGCTAATAATTTACAACAACAACAACAATGCAAAGCAATGCAGTGGAATAATAAATAGATACATGTATACGACATGAAGATCCCCAACTCGCCTGCTAAAGCTTCAAAAGCACCAAATCTGAACCTGTAAATATACTCGGTCTGACCCGAGCATTGAAAATGAAGAACGCCCAGATCAGTCTGGTAAACCAGCAAGAGAAAACACACCTCAACTAAATTTATAAAGTTATCAAAATATTTCCTTAATCAAAACAAAAGGTATCTCGTAAGACACGCCCACACATAAACACAGACGGGTTTTTCCCTTACGATAACCAAAACCTTTTCATATCAAATCACGTTATATTATAATACTGTCTATTATACAAATAATAGATTAAATAGCTGAAATTGTTACCATTATTAAATTCCAGCAATAATAGGCTCTACAAACAAAACCGTAAGTTCGTAGTGGATTTTGGATTCCATACAAATAACTAGGTAAAGGGACTACCTTTTCGAAAACTCGGTACACATCTAAAGGGATGTACCTAGGGTCCAGATACTGGGCGACTAAACCAACACAAGATTGGCCTACCTCTTCCTGGATTGTACTGAATATGTCATCACTCTGGTCGTTACCGACCTAAAATCCATGGCCACGAGCATACAAAACAATAATCAGATACACGATGTCATAGCGTGTGAAGATATATCTAGAAGAGTGATGACATCTCCTAATGAGAGCGACCCATTTTAGCCTTGTTGCTTCTATCCTTGTTTTAGTCATTTTTCGGGGAGTAAGGCCAAAGAGGTATCAAATACCTTTCACATATCACATATCACGTCACATCATCTTTCGATGCCACATTGTCATTTCCGTTGACTACTAATTGCCTTTCACAAAAATACAACCCTTGAGCTCGTACGTCTCAAGGAAGGGTGTTAAGCTAAGGGAAGTCGCCTTCTCCGCCACCAAACAGATGTACGTTTGTAAAAACCAATTGTATGTAATCATAGAAATGCAATGTCAGACACTCGTCCATACAACTTGTCCAAGAACAAGACAAACCGAAGGCACTTTCCTACCACATTCTGTCGGGAAATCCCTAGGATTAGTAGCGAATAGTCCTTGCATTGGATATTTCATAATGAAGAGACTACTGCTACTATATGTATATATTTGGATTTTAACCCCAAATGATCAACAAGCAGTCCTTTACTATGAAAATCCTAAATATCAATATCATCGACCAACCTGCACAATCGTTCTATAAATGTTTGTCCGAAGTGGTTTTCAGATAAATCTGATCCCGGTCTCTTTGCACCAACAACGCAAAAGCGTTTCTCAACCTCACACAGAAACTAAGTCTCATAGACTTATCACGTTTCCAACTTCCAACTTGCTATCCTTCGGCCAAGAAGGAAGCTCGATAGATTGGAGTAATCACTCTGCACTATATGAATCAACATTCTCAACACAAATGATAATCAAGCCTACATAATTAGTTACGTACTAAGTGTACGACTAATTAGTTTCTACATCAATTTGAGAAACTAAAATGGCCAAATTTTAATAGTCGGTTATTTAACTATCAAAGCAACAAATAAAATCTAGCACTTAAGTAATCACTGGGCCTGATTTCATTAATTGTTTATAATTCAAAACACTTCCCAATTATTCACTTCAAACTATCTTTAAAAAAATAATATTCAAAACCATTTCCCTTATTGGATATTTGGAAAAACATTTCCATATACTTATTTTAATAATAAGTAAATTTACAAATCTTCTTATTTTCAAACCATTTAAATTCTCTTTTATAATATCACATTTCAAAACATCCATTTTATTTAAAGGATTATTCACTGTCCAAAATCGTGAATATAACTCATTTATCGAATTCATTACTTCTCCATATTTAATTTAAAGGATTATTCACTGTCCAAAATCGTGAATATAATTCCTTTTATAAACTTTCATGTTTAACTTATCAAATTAAATTGATTTCACATTTATAAAACAGTGTTTCTAATTCTAATTTATATTTTTATAAACTTCCATGTACAAATTTCCTTTACTAACAAATTCCATTTATATCTCATTTATAAGTCAAAATCCAATTATAAGTTAATGTACTTATCAATCTCTCATTTACAAATTCATTCCTTTCAAATCTTATTATTTATAAAATCCATTATAAATTCATTTCTAAATTTCAATTTCAAATCCATTTATAAATTTGATTACAATTCCATTCCTAATATTTATAAAAATTTCAATTTTATAAATCTTATATATAAACCATTTATAATAAGTTCAAAATTCTCAGTTTAACCTATTTTACAAAATAGTTATCTCCATATTTCAAAAAAATCATATTTTGATTATATTTCACAAAGTCATAATTTTTATAACATAAACATTTTAACTTTTTATTTATTTAAAATAAATCCATTCCTTTAACAATTCAAAAATCACTTTGAAATCCTTTTTAAATTGAAATCATCATTTTAATATTTTAAATTTCCAAAATAAGGCTCAATGCTACAACAGCACTAGATAAAGGCATTCACATCAATCATATCAATCATGACATCCAACCATCATATATCACATGATAACAGCATATAGAAAAATTATCTGTAAATAAAATCAATACTGGTGAGGAATCCAGTTGGATCCTTCCAACCTGTCACCTGCAACAAATATACATATTAGAAAATATGTACAATGTCCGCTTCGAGGTAGACGCACGTACAGAAGGTCATCCGCTCATACACGGAAACGTATAGGGTCTCATCCGCTAAAATATGCGAGAATATATCCAACCCAATCAATATATATAATATATAACAATCCAAAAACTCGGCCTTCGAAAATCGGCACCCGTACTTCACTTGTACTCAAAATGCCACAGATCCAAACGCCGAATCTGGTTCGCCGGAGCTTATAACACCATTAAGTATAACAACACAGCGGAATAAAGAAAACAATGATATCATATACAACTCCAATGAATACAATATCCAGTATGATATACAACAATGGTATCAATATGATACAACAATATCAGAGATAAATAATGATACAGCGGAAATAACAGAAGTGATAACTCCAAATGATCAGTCAGAGAGGCTGAGTCCAACCACTCTAATATCAAGCTCGAACCATCATCACATGAGACAAAGGTAAGCAATGTCAGTCGTGATCTCCAAAACTGAACTAGCTCCAATGACAACTGAACCTGATTATCTGAAAAAGAAACCCAACTCTAGACTGCTCGTGTGGAAAATTGTGAGCACCCAGAGTTTAGGAAAGGAACAATAAACTCCGAGTCAGTCATGGGACTGGTGTGAGCAACAAAAACAGTTTATCTTTAAAACAACAACAAAAGTATTTTAAACATTGAAACCCGCAATGCTTTTGGAAAATAAAACTACCATAAGACCTCCTGCCACACACACAATGCAAACGCAGAATTGGAGGAGATTTCTTCTTATGATAGTCAAACATGCTTACTATGCAAAATCATTCGATACTATTATTATTAGTGCATAGTGCAGAAACATTTCGAAAGTATAATATTAATCTTAGCCAACATACGACCAGTATCGTATGCCTACTATAGCTACCATCTAAACAGTGGGGCGCCACCATAAGTAAATGGCAGGTTCTACAACTAAAACCGTACTGGTTTCGTATTGGAAGATTGGATTTCCAACAAATGGTCAGGCTAAGGAACTTCCTATGCCACGTAGGAACGCCTTTGGCAGGACGCTTCGAGAGACAACCCGCTCTCTGCCAACACAAGGTCGGGTTACCCCTATAACAAGTAACTCACGAATATGCCATCCCCCGGTCCTTTGGGACCTTTATCCGACGCGCCTCGATAAACACACAATCACACAATAAATGAGATCGGAGTATCCACATAGGTTAAATACCGGGGCTCCATACCTGATACCACCCTTTTCCAGAAGGAAATGACATGCCCTAAAGGGTGCAACCCTCATAACCTTGCCGCATATTCCTGTTTCGACCATTTCCGGGATGTGAGGTCCTGACGAAGTCTCGTCCACAAAGCTACGCTTTTACACAAAGCCATGCTTTGATCACAAATGATCAATAAATGATCAACACACAGCAACACTCAGCATGCCACATTACCAAATTGGGAGTATATCGCTGATAACCTTCAACTACATAATCGCTGAGCTCGTACATCTCAGAGAAGGGTGTAAAGCTAAGAGAATAAAGTCTCCGCCACCAAACAGAAATGTATTTGAAAGAAATCAGCTTTATATCTCAAAATGTAATGTCAGACATGTAACCATACAAGTCTGTTCCGGGTTCGAACAGAACCGAAGGCACTTCCGAAGAAGCCCTTGCAATCCGGGTATTCATAATCCCGATCGGACTTCCCATCACTTAGGAAATCTCTATAACGGCGCGACTCAGTGCAGAGACAATCGATAGGTCATCCTATTATTCTCGCAAACACCCGGTCTTCAACACCGGTCTTCAAATAAAATCCATATACGACGTATCATTATTCGGAATGGGTAATATGACACAAAGGTCCTCTCCCGGCTAATCCGAATAGTGAGCGCAATATTTTAAAACATATGGATATTGGGGTCTCAGTTAAATCACAGCTTAAAGCCCAAAACTTTTCATTCGAATGGTTAAAACAAATTATCATTTCCAATCTTTTAAACAAAACGATTAAATTCACAAAGTTCACCCCGTTCATAAAGATCCATTCATGGATTTCAAAACAATTTCCATTTCACTTGGATTAACTCATTAAATCTTTAAAACAAAGATTTAATTCTTAGCTTTCAAAACAATTCCAAAGATTTATTCGTAACTTGGAAAACCATTTTTCAATTCAAACTTGAAATTCCTTTAACTTAAATTGGAATTTCATTTCTTATATGAAAGCTTTTATCATTTGAAAACAAACAGTTTTCATTTCAGAAAATCTAATTCATTTATACGAGTTAAAGTCCTTGGGTTAAATTCAAATTCTCAAACAATACTTTCAAAATGGTTCAAATTCATATAAACACATTTATAACATCTTAACCCTAATTTCCAATCATGGAATTCAATTCCAAATTTTGAATTCAAATTCAAATTGAATTATTTAAATTGAAACTTTATTAAGTTATTTAAATTAACTTTTCTCTTTAAAACTTCTTTTTCAAAGCTTTAATATTTAACCCAAATCCATTTCCAAAATCAATTGAAATTAAACTTTCAATTTCAAAAATATTAAATTTAAATTATTAGTGACTTAACTAATTTCCTCGTGAAATCCATATTTGTGTGTGTAAAAGTGTGGTCCAGGGGTTTTACACAGTAGTGCAACATCATCAATCATCACAGATCAAAATACAGAAATATAGTTGATAAGCGGTATAACTATAATGCTTACCTTTTATTCACAAATCACAGATCACAGATATATGAGTCACAGATAATAATTTACATTCATCCCAGATAAATAACTACAGTACAGATCACAAATCAGAATATATCACATAGCATCACAGATCAGGGATGTCAAATAATTCAATCATCCAATAGAATCCAAACATCCATAGGTAAGATTAGTTAATCACTTGATTATAATTAATTTAAACCAAATTAATTACTTATGAACAATTTAATAATCCTAGTTAATTAACATTTATTAATTTTAAACCTTTAATTAATTATCCTTTAATCATTTATTAATTAACTTAATTAATTTCATTGATTAATTAACCTTTAGTTATTTATTTACCTTTAATTATTAATTAATAAATCAATACTTAATTTTTAATTACTTCCATTAATTAATCTCTTAATTATTAATTAATTAATTAATTACTCTTTAATTACTTTTATTAACTAATTAATCTTAATCACACAAACCTTAATAAATTAAAAGATAAGTCATTTATCTTAATTTACTTCTTAATTATCATTTAAAAATCCCACTTACTAACCTTGAAGTCAAATTATTACTAACTTAAAAAGCTTTAAGTTAAATTAAAATTTAACATTTATCTTTAATTAACTACTTAATTAAAACAAATATTAATTAAGATTTAAAAATATCTTAAGTATTAACTTAATTAATTAAAGTTTAAAATAACTTCTCAACTTAAATTAACAACATTAGTTAATTAATCATTACTTAATATAGTTTTAAGACAATTGATTTAAACTTGATTCAAATTCTCAGATCTGGATTCAAAGAGACTTGAATCCACTAATTTAAACATTTATTTTAAACCTTTGATTTAAATCTTTGATTGAAATATTGCCATTAACTTTAATTTTAAATTCTTTATTTAAGATCCAAATTCATTTTAAAACTTCAAGATTCAAAAGTTTATTTGAAAACTAAACTTAACTTTTAAATTTAAAATTTTGCTTTTCATTTAACTTAGCTTTTAAATTTTATTTAACATCTAGAAACTGGGTAACAGATCTTCAGTAAAACCTGTAACAAGCAAATCACCTCGAGGCTACGGCCATTTGCTTCGAGTCAAATTCAAACGTACTCGGGTAATACCCGAGTAACCTCGCAAGCCAACTGCTTCGAGCTACCATGTAACGATCCCGAATTTTAATCAATTTTAAATTGATAATTAATTTATATTTTTGATTTAAAATTTTGAAATTAATTAAATGGAAGCGAGTTTCCCCGAATTTGAATAAATTCTGTATAAATCATAAAAAATTTAAATATTGTATATATATGTATATTTGTGGATATATATGTATTTGAGCATAGATGAGTAAATTTGAAAAAAAATATGTACCAACAAACAAAGTAAACATATTAACTAAAATCTAACATCATAGAACTCATGCATATTTCAAAGTATAAAACAAAAGAAAGAAAATAAAGGAAAAAGAATAAGTATTTCACCCCACCAAAACAAAGCCGCAGCCACCACAAAGTAATCTGCTTTGTCAAAGATAAAATATGAAGACACTAAACAAAGTAAAAATACTTAAGCAATTAAAGCAGCCCATAATGCAAGCATATGCAACCATGCTTATAGTACAAACTTGTAACCCCTGTACAAAATTAATACATCACCTTGTACAAAATAATATAAACCTGTAAACTAAATGTGTATACATCAACCAACCTCATTTCATTTCGTTCATCTCAAACTAAAACAAGAAGAAAAAACTGAAGCATCATCTTTTAAACTTAAACAACATCATTTTCTTCAATTTGGAATTGTTACTGCATGCAAATCTAAACAACAAAGCAACTTAAGTTTTATCAAAAACAAAGAAGATTTGACCTTTCAGTTTCAAGTTTTCAAAGTAAAGGCTCTGTTCTCATTTGTTTCAGGTGAGAAACTTCATTTTTAAAAATGCTTAAGTGTATTTCTATATGGTTGTCTGATTGATTCTAGTGAGTAAACATTAGTTATCTGTTGCTTGACAAATTGCTGTGATGATAACATGAAGTATTTTGAATATGCCTGTCTGGTTTGTTTGTACCCCTCTGTTTTCTTTCTTCTGATTTCAAAGATTTTAAAACAAACAAAACAATTCAAACTCTCAATTTAATCACTGTGAAACTATAATGTTCAATCAAGCTAGTTTAGTTTTAAACATCATCTAGTTTTTAAAACAAGTTCTAGTATTTTAAGTTTAGAAAATTACTGGAAACAAGAAAATATAGTCGAAATCTTAAATATGTGATAAATTCGAACATTTTAAAATATTAATTCGATTGTGTAACTTAAATCAACAGTAAAAGATAAGATTTTTAAAACTTAAATGGTGATTTTTAGTGATGTAATTTATGAGCAGTTTATAAATGAACTGGAAATACATTTTTATCGATTTCTGGTGACCAAAGAATTTTTAGATGTCAAAATTTTGTGTGAGCTTGCTTGATCCTCATGGATCCCAGGAAAAATGTTAAATAAATTTTCTATTGCAAGATTTGAGGGGACAAGGGGGATGTAGGGTTTAGTACGTGGTTTTGACGAGGTCTGGAAACGAGGTGAGTTCATCACCGACGATCGATCGAGTCGTGTGGGCTTTGGGGAAATGGTGGCCGGGAGTGTGACGCGTTCGTAGCGGGAGTTGGAGAATCTCCGGTGGTCAGAGAAGTGGGAACGAGGCGTTGCCAGGTTTGGTGATGGGTAGGGGTTCATGTTCCAGGTTTGAGTTTATACTTGTTTTTGATTTCGAGAAGTTGATGGAGATTTTGGAGGTTGGAAATGGATGCAAGGATGAACATCGACTTGCTCGACGACGTGGGGGTGGCTGGAAGCAACGGGGTTGGACACGTGCACGGTGTCACATTCGTATCAGTCGTTGATTTTAAAAGTTTGGGAAAGGAGGCAGGCAACTCGAAGTCTGCTCGGGGAAATTGAGAAGAAACTCGAAGTCGTACTCGAGTTGTTTTAACACGATAACGGGTTAGTCTGGGACTTAAACAAAATTTTGAAAAAAAATACTCACACGGGTTGGTTTGGGGAAAGACTCAAAGCAGGGCTCGGGTAAACAGGCGTTTGGCTCGGGTTAGAATGATATAACAGGATTTAAACACAAACCTATTTGTTCTGTTTTAAAATTTTAAAATGAATTTAAAATGTAATATATTTTAAAGCTTAAAATTTAAATAAAAACCTAAGTAATTTAGTTAGAACTTTCTTGTATAGGTTTATAAGTGGATATTTAAATTTGGTAAATTTTTAAATATATAATCATTTTGAAACCTTAAATTCAAAATGGAATTTGAATTTAAATTTAAAGTGTAATGTTTAAAATACACTTAAATGTTAATGAAATCATTAATAAAGAAATTAATTATCTTAGAGATAATTAAGGTAATAAAATGATTTAAATTAATAAGGTAATTAAAGAATGATTTATTTAATTTATAAATAAATAATTTAGATTAATTTATAACTGGAAATGATTAATAATGAATTAATAATCTAAGATAATTTCTCAAGAAGGCAATTAAAGAAATGTTATTGGTTAATGAAGTTAATTAACTAGAAATTATTAAGTAATCAAATTTATGTGATTAATTTTGATAAATAATTAGATTAATTAATTAAGATAATCAATTGTAAATTGTTAATTACTTTATGAAAGCAATTAAGGGGTTAATTAATTATGTAGTTGGTTTAAAGGTTAAATAATTAATATGATTTATTAATTAAGGTAATAAATTTGAGAATAATTAATTAAAGGTTAATTAATTTATGAAGGTGATTAAGGAATGATAATTAATTAAACGGAGAATTAAATAATTTAAGGTTAATTTTTCAATAATTAAAGGTTGATGAATTATAATTAAAGGTTAATTAATTTATTATTAAAGGTTAATTAATTAATGATTTAAAGGTGAATTAATTAATGTTAATTAACCAGGATTAGTAATTTATATTCATAAGTAATTAATCTGATTTAAATTAATCAGAAAATTTATTGATCTTACTTATGGATGTTTGGATTGTATTGAATGATTGAATTATTGATATCCCCTGATTTGTGATGTTGTGTGATATATTCTGATTTGTGTGTAATCTGTAATATAGTAAATTATCTGTGATGTAAATTATTATCTGTAACTTATATATCTGTGATTTGCGATCTGTGATATAAACGATAAGCGATATAGTTAATACCGCTTATCAATTATATTGTTATATTTGAATCTGTGATGATTCAATGTTGTTGCACTATTGTGTTAAACCCCTGGACCACACTCTTACACACACAAATATGGATTTCACGTGGAAATCGGTTAAGTCACAGATAATTTAAATTTAATATTTTTGAAATTGAAATTTTAATTTCAATTGATTTTGGAAATGGATTGGGTTTAAAGTGAAAAGCTTTTGAAATGGAATTTCAAAGATAAAACATATTTTCGAATAACTTGATTAAGTTTTGAAATTTAAATAATTTGATTTAAATTAGAAATTCAAGTTTGAAATTGAATTCTATGATTTGAAACTAGGGATTTAAGATGTTGTACAAGTTATATATGGGTTAAACCATTTTAAAAGTACTGTTTGAGGATTTGAATTTAACCCAAGAATTTCAACTCGTATGAATGAATCAGATTTTCTGAAATGAAAACTATTTGTTTTCAAATGATAAAAGCTTTTATATAAAAAAGAAATTCCAATTTAAGTTAAAGGAATTTCAAGTTTGAATTGAAAAATGGTTTTCCAAGTTATGAGTGAATTCTTTTTGAAAGCTATGAATTAAATCTATTTATTTTTAGCAGATTTAAAATCAGGATTTGTTAAACCATTTGAAATGGAATTGTTTTGAAAGCTATAAGTAAATCTTTGTTTTAAAGATTTAATGAGTTAATCCAATTAAAATGGAAATTAATTTGGAAAATCTGTGAATGAATCTTTTTTTTTAAAGATTAAAGTGTGGAAATTGTTTAAACCATTGAAGGTTGTTAAAATGAATCTTTTTGTTTAAAGATTTGAAAATGGTAATTTGTTTTAACCATTCGAATGAAAAATTTTGGGCTTTAAGCTGTGATTTAACTGAGACCCCAGTATCCATATGATTTTTAATTGCGCTCGTTATTCGGGTTAGCCGGGAAAAGACATTTGTGTCATATAACCCATTCCAAATAGTGTTACGACGTAAATGGATAGCATTTGAAGACCGGTGGTGAAGACCGGATATTTTCGAAAACGAAAGGACAATTCGTCGAATGTCTCTACATCGACTGGCCCCGATATAGAGATTTTAGCACCCTTTGTGATGAGAAGTCCGGACGTGATTTGAAATCATCTGGATTTGCAAGGGCTTCTTTGGAAGTGCCTTCGGTTCTGTTCGAACCCGGAACAGACTTGTATGGTTACATGCTGACATTACACTTTGAGATATAAAGCAGATTTCTTTCAAATACATTTCTGTTGGTGGCAGAGAACTTATTCTCTTAGCTTAACACCCTTCTCTAAGACGTACGAGCTCAGAGGTTATGTAATTGAAATTTATCAGCGATATACTCCCAATTTGGTAATGTGACATGCTGAGTGTTGTTGTGTGATGATCATTGTTTGATCATTTGTGATATGATCATTTGTTTTATCATTTATCTTTGTGATCATTACTTTGATCATCTGTTGACCCAAAGCATGGCTTTGTGAAAAGCGTAGCTTTGTGGACGATACCTCATCGAGCCTCACAGATCGGTAATGGTCGAAACGGGAAAGATGCTGCAAGGTTTTAGGGGTAGCTCCCCTAGGGTATGTCCATTCCTTCTAGAAAAGGGTGGTATCAGGTATGGAGCCCTGATATTTAACCCATGTGGTTACTGCAAATATATTTCTTTGTGGTTGTTGGTGTAGAGGATCCTCGTTTAAAGGTCCCAAAGGATCGGGGGTGGAATATCTGAGGTTTTATTCCCCGGGAAGGGGGGTAGCCGGCTTTGTGTTGGCAGAGAACAGGTTGGTTCTCGGGGCGTCCATCTAGAGGCGTTTCCATGTGGCAATAGGAAGTTCCCTAGCCTGACCATTTGTTGGCAAATCTATCTTCCAAAACAAACCTTGTACGGTATTAGTTGTAGAACCTGTCATTTACTTATGGTGGTCACCACTGTTTAGATGGTAGCTATAGTAGGCATAGTTTGAAATGTCTATGCTGGCTAAGATTAATATTTTACTTTCGAAATGTTTTCTACACTATGCACTAATAATAATATCAAATCAAATGATTTGTTTTACGTAGTAAGCATATTTGACTATCATAAGAAGAAATCTCCTCCAATTCTGCGTTTGCATTGTGTGTGTGGCGGGAGGTCTTATGATAGTTTCATTTTCTAAAAGCATTGCGAATTGACTTTAAAAAAATTCTCTGCTATTTGTTTTAAAGATAAACTATTTTTGTTGCTCATACCAGTCCCATGACTGATCCGGAGTTTATTATTTCTTTCCTAAACTCTGGGTGCTCAAAATTTTCTACACGGGCAGTCTAGAGTTGGGTTTTTCAGATAGTCAGAATTAGTAGATTTTTTGGAGCTAGTTCAGTCTTTGGATATGGACTGCACTTGCTTATCTTTATGCATTGTTATTGGGAGTTCGAGCTATTTCTAGATTGGTGCTTTGAAGATGGAGATTATCCGCTGCTGGTGTTATCTATTTTCTTTCCGCTGTTATTTCTTGTATCATACCTCTGATGTATATTGATATTCATTGTATCACTCTGTTGTATCAGATATTGTATCAGTGTTGTATATCAATGATATTATTCAGTTCTTTCTTCCGCTGTGTTGTACTTAAGCGTGTTATAAGCTCCGGCGACTCGGATTTGAATGGTCGAATCTACGGCATTCGAGTACGATGTAAAGTATGGATGTCGATTTTCGAATGCGAAAAATCTAGTTCGTCACATACCACCTTTCTTCCCCAAATCTACAAACATTCCAGATGCACGAAACTTCACGCGTGCACATGCACGATCACCAGAACCATTTCCGACTAACGTCGCGACCACCCACGATGTAACGACCCGTATTTTTACGGATCGAAACATCGTAAAACAGTTTTGACTATTCCAAGTGGGAATGATGAGATGGTGGTTTACACCGACGCATGTGGTACTGGACTTGGAGCAGTGCTGATGTAGAGGGATAAAGTTGTTGCGTATGCCAGTCGACAACTGAAGCCGCATGAAAGGAATTACCCGACTCATGATTTGGAATTAGCGACGATTGTTTTTGCTCTGAAGATGTGGAGACATTATCTATTGGGAGTTCGATTCGAGTTGTTTACAGATCATAAGTCGTTGAAGTATCTTTGCTCCCAAAAGGATTTGAATCTTTGGCAGCAACGATGGCTAGATTTTTTAGCATCGTACGATTTTGGTATAGCTTATACTCCGAGAAAGGGTAATGTAGTGGCAGATGCATTAAGTCGAAGACATGCAGGATTAGGAGCCATGTTTTCAGAATGGAAGAATCTCGAGTATTTAGCTGGATTTGACTTCAGGCGTAGATGTGAACTGGAACCTGAGATGTTGGCAAACTTATCGATAAGACCGACTCTTGTGGAAAGAATTGGCGAGAGCCAAAAGCGGGACAATAAGCTTGTCAATATTATCCGTGATTTGGAATCTGGATTGGACCTAGAAAAGGGTAAAGGATTCGAGGTCGATCGAGAAGGTTGGCTTCGGAAGCAAGGACGACTAGTTGTTCCCAATATAGATGAATTGAGAAGTGAAGTTCTAAAGGAAAGTCATCACTCGAAGCTGACAATTCATCCAGGTGGAAACAAGATGTATCGGGATATGAAGAGAACCTATTATTGGGAAGGCATGAAGAAAGATGTTGGAAATTTTATTTCCAAGTGTATGAACTGCCAGTTAGTAAAAGCCGAACAGAAGAAGCCAAGTGGATTGCTTCAGCCATTAGAAGTTCCTACATGGAAGTGGGAGCAAATATCAATGGATTTTATTGATGGACTACCTAGAACAAGAACGGGAAATGAAGGAATTTGGGTCATTGTAGATCGTTTAACTAAGAGTGCAAGATTCATTCCTGTTCGATCGACTAGGACTGCATCAAAGTTGGCTGAGTTATATGTTAAGTGGATAGTTCGATTCCATGGTATTCCGAAGAGTATAGTGAGCGATCGAGATCCATTGTTCACTAGTGGATTTTGGAAGAGCTTCCAGGAAGTTTTGGGAACCGAGTTGTGTTTGAGTACAGCCTATCACCCTCAAACAGATGGTCAGACCGAGAGAGTCAACCGAGTTTTGGAAGATCTTCTCAGAGCTTGTGTTTTAGATTTCGGAGGATCATGGGAAGATCACCTTCATTTGGTGGAATTTTCGTATAATAACAGTTACCAGTCAAGCATTGGTATGGCACCATATGAGGCATTGTATGGAAGACCGTGTAACTCTCCGACTTGTTGGTTAGAGACCGAAGAAAAGCTTATGCTTGGGCCAGAGATGATTCGACAGACTTCGGATTACATAGAGATCATTCGGCAACGAATGAAGGCAGCCCAAGACCGACAGAAAAGTTATGCCGATAAGCGTCGTAAGGATTTGGAATTCGACGTTGGTGATATGGTTTTTGTGAAGATTTCTCCACTAAAGAATGTTATTCGATTCGGGAAGAAAGGAAAATTGACTCCGAGATTTGTTGGACCATTCCCGATCATCGAGCGAATTGGAAAGCTCGCCTACAAATTGGAGTTACCAGAGAAGATGTCGGGTGTGCACAATGTTTTTCATGTATCTTATCTACGGAGGTATGTGCACGACTCGAATACAGTGGTTTCTGCTGATAGCTGTGAAGATTTCGAAGTTGATCCAATCGATAGGAGACCTCGTAAGCCGCTTCGTGTTGTGGAAACCGACACGAAACAGCTTAGGAGGAAGATAGTTAAGTTGCTCAAGATACAATGGAGTGATGATGAAAACGACTGTACATGGGAGGTGGAAGAGAGGATGAAAGCAGCTCATCCTAAACTCTTCAAGGTATGGCCCTAAGGTGTCGTGTCATCTAACGACATTGTAACTTGTTCTAGTTTTAGAATTCTGCATGCTAAGCTAGAATTGGATGCGTGGCTTGTTGATTGCTATGAATGGTAGGCATGCAGAATAGTCTTTGATTGCTTTGTTTGTTTGGAATTTCGGGGGCGAAATTCCTAAGGGGGAGAGAATGTAACGACCCGTATTTTTACGGTTCGAAACATCGTAAAACAGTTGACATTTGGTCGCATTGTTGATAAGTCGTCCAGAGTCTAAGTCTTAGGTCGTAGGAGAGTTTGGAGCGACCTAAGGAAGTGGACGAGTTAAGGAGTGGACGACCTAGGGAAGTGGAGCGACCTAAGGGAATTGGCGACCTAAGGATTTGGGGATAGGTCGTATAGTAGTTAGGTCGTGTGGTGGCTTAGGTCGTGAGATAGGTTAGGTCGAGTAAGCGACCTAGGAGATTTGAGCGACCTATAGAAGTTGCCGACCTAAGAGAGTTAGCGACCTATAGGAAGTTGCCGACCTAAGAGAGTTAGCGACCTATAGGGGTTAGCAACCTATAGGAGTTAGACGACCTAAGGTGTTAAGTCGTATCCTAGTTAAGAGTTAGGTCGTGAGCTTCTGTGTTGAGTCAGGTCGTAGGCGACCTAAGTTAGTTAGGTCGTGAGCTTCTGTGTGTGTTAGGTCGCGTGTGTGTTAGGTCGCGTGAGTGTTAGGTCGCGTAAGGGCTTAGCAGTTAGGTCGCGGACGCGCGTAGGTCGTTGGATCTGTTAGGTCGTAGGTCGCGTGGATGTGCAGATATGTTAGGTCGTTGGATCTGTAAGTCGCGCGCATTTGTTAGGTCGTGGGTTTTTAGGTCGTGGGGTTTTTAGGTCGTGGACGACCTAAGAGCGAGCGACCTAAGGATCAGCCTATAAATAGGAGGGTTTTACTTCATTTTTGGGATCCGGATTTTGAAGCGACGAAGTGCTGCCATTTTGAGAGCTTGAGTTCTACACTTCTTCACTTCTTTTCTCCACTTTAATCTTGTGATTCCTTCCATCTAAATCGAAGATCCAAGAGCTTAGATTGAAGATCTTCATCCATCGAAGAGAGATTTCATCGTTTGAAGCGGATTTGTGATAGATCGAGTTAGATCCTTCGCTGTCCAGATCTGAAGTGTGTTGCTTTTAAGGTGTTTAGATGATTTGGTGAGTGGTGATTATCTCTCACACGGATCCAAAGGAGTATATCGAATCGTTGGCTTGATTTTGTGTTAAAGTAGTGATTCCCATGCATTTTCCTAATCCTAAGTATAGATCCATATAGATCCATTGTTCATAATGATTTGGCATCCATTTTACTACATGTTAACCTATGCAAGTTCATTCATCAAGATTATAGAGATATTGCTCATGTTTTCATGCTTGTTAGACTTTTGACTCTTTAATTACGAAATTGCCATTATTGTTATAATTGTCTATTTAGATCATATTTGAATGCTTGTTTACTTGGATTAATGTTTGATTTGATTGATTGCTATGAATTAGATGATTGATGATTTGATTTAGACAAGATGGTCAAAGATGATTCAAAAGCTAAGGGAAAGGCTCTTGAATTGGAAAAGCTGCTCGTGGCATATGTAGCGGATGATGAAGCTCATATGGATAGATTTGATGATGATGTTGAGATGAAGCTTTGCTATGATGATGATGAGGCGAAGTATGATATGAGATAGCCTTGGTCTAATCCAGACGGGATCATTCCAAGCAGATTGATAACTCGGTGAAATGGTTCGAGTTTGAGGATAATGGTTTGCTTGAGAGGCGCTTGAGCTAGTATGGAAATAGTCGTCGAGGAGGATGACTAGAAGGCTGAGATCTCATCGTTGTTGAAGGTTCTAGCATGCTCAAAGCAAGAGTACGTTGGGCAGATTCGATAGTCCCTGAAGGCTACTGATTGGTAGTCAAGTACTCTGGGCAGATTCGATAGTCCTAGGCACGGGTCACGATGACGTGCGGAGTTATGTCTAGAACCGGGGTTTCCATTAGCCCTTGATGGACGGATGAAATAAAGAGCCGGTCATTCAATTAACGATGATATCGACGCAATGATAACAGTGATAGCCAGAGTCATGGATGTTTGGTTGTATCATCATTCGGTCTCAAGAGCGGTATTTTCTGGGTGCTTATCTGATCTTGGTTTAGGCCTTGGGGGTTTGTACTTGGAAAACATCGCCCTTGACTCGAGTGATAATTGCTTTATTGCTATGTTTGCTTCTGCTTAGTGTGTGTCTGGAGGCTATCACTGTAGAAAGAGGTGGAGTGGGAGGGTTGGATTCCTATTTCTTTTTCCTTTATGCTCTTTTGGTATGTTGTTAGTTACTTACCGCTCACTAAGACTGTTGTCTGACTCAAGGCTTTATGTTTTAAGCCTTGGGCTGTTCGTCCATTTTGGGACGGGCAGACTAGGTCGCAGGTGACAGGTGTTGTTCTTGCTTTCCACGGTGCTGATATCGAAGACGAGCTGGAGGCTTGCATATTATCTTCTTACTATATGTACTGGGTGTTCCGCTGTTTGTATATTCTCTGAGTGTTTTGTAGTGAGGCTTGATGTATTGGCTATTCAGATGTTTGTATTCAACTATTATGAAGTTTTATTGATGAGATTTTATTCTGTGAAGCTTCACTATGTATATATTCTATTGTATTTTTGTCCATGCGCTGTGAGTAATACGATAGATTCTACTGTTTTAATTTACCCTGACAATCGTCCATGGCTGCCTGGCACACTTTACAGCGCATTATCTCTAGGTTCAGTGCAGGAGTCATGGGCGGTCGTCACACACAAGCCACCTTTGACCTCGTCGACGAACCCCACTACCCAGTTCGACGATTCCTTCACGAATTCAAAATCGAACCAATCAGTTCATCCTGGAACCAACTCAGTCGGCAAAACCACCCCATCACCGACAATCCCAGCCTCGATCATCCACGCCATCTCGACCGAAACTTCACCTCGACTTTCAGCATCGATCCAACCCACACCGGCCATCTCCGATCCACCATCGTCAACGAATTTCCCCTTTAAACTCACGTCAACTTATCTGTTTATTATACCCTAAGTTCATCTCATTCCATCATTTCTTACAATAGAAAAATTATTTAACAATTTTCCTAATAACATCGATCACCAAACTCGCTTTGTGCAAAATTTCAACATCCAATATTTCTTTGATCACTGGAAATTGGTTATAAAGCATTTTCGGTTCGTTTATAAACTGCTCGAAGCATACTTAACTAAAAATTTCCATTTAAGGTTTAAAAATCATATTTTGAAGAGTGGATTCAAGTTAGGTAATTGAATCGATGTTTTATAATATTTGAATTTTATCATATACTTAAGATTTATACTGTATTATCTTGGTCCCAATAAATTTCCAAACTTAAAATACTTAAACTTGTCATTTAAAACTAGATGATGTTTACACTAAACTAACTTGTTTGGAAATCAAAGCTTCAAAGTGATTAGATAAGGAGTTTTGAATTTTTGTTCATCTTTAAATCTCTGAAATCTTGAAAAATAGAGAGGCACAGATAAACTGGACATGCCTACTCAAATACATTCATATACACAGAGGCACTACTTATATAAACATATGCATGCAGAGCATCATCACAGAATTTCACAAACAACCATTATTTTCCTACCTAAACTTTTTAATTTAAAAGTTTACTCACTGGTATAGATGAACAGAGCAATTCAAAGCATATATCCAGATAAAATCAATCATGCAAACATATCAAAACAACTTCATTTCAGGCATCATCAAAATGTAACAGATTCCAGCCTTTAGGTTTAGAAGTTTGCTCACCTTGTTTTTCCAGAAGAAGGAATGAACAGGCTGGAGAAATGCAAGTTGAAAACTTCTTCTTTAATCCTCTGTTTGATTTAATTTGGGTTGTTGTTTAAAGTTGAGGTTTTAAGTATGAAATGGAGTTTACTCAGATTCACTCAGCTTTGAAGGAAACGAACTGAGATGAAAAAGTTTGATGTGTAGAAAGTGAGTTTATAGGGGATATCATTCCTCTTGTACAATATAGGTACATATATTTCCATATGTTTTTTCCAAGTCAGAGATTTTTCTATTGGCCTTGGTGGCTGATGGGTTGTGTTGTGATGGCTTCATTAATTAGCTTGTACAAATATATATTTATTTGCTTTTCTTCATTTCGACTGATGGAAATTTGTATGGGGCTGCATTCATTAGGCTTGTACTCATCCCATCCATATTTGCTTATTTTATTTTGTACATTGCGTGAGAGAAAGGTCTGGTGGCTTCTATTTTGCAAGCTTTTATACTTATCTTTTTTTTTCTTGTTTCATGTCATTCACATATATTTATTTACTTGTATGTATTTTATTTTCTTTTTATTTTGCCTTTATTACTTTATATTGTATTTGTTTGTATATAGGTAGTTATATTTGTTTACCTTGCTTGATAACATAAATGAATTTTCTATTTTAATATGTTGTTTTAATTTAACTATTTATTATCTTATATTTCTATTTATTTATTTATTTATTTTAATTTCTATCATAACCCATTTGCTTACGATTTAAATTCACATCAAGTATATATTTATAATTTCAAATTGACTCATATATACCCAAATATATACACATTCACATATATACACATATATATAAAATATTTTAAATTTAAATGATTTATACAGAATTTATTTGAATTCGGGGAAACTCGCAATCAATTTACAATAAATTTTATAATTTTAATTCAAAAATTAATTTAATTATCAATTTAAATATATAAAAAAATCCGGGGTCGTTACATAATATGTCATATATCACCCAAACAATCATCAATCATCATAAATAAAATTTATTCTCGCTTATATAAAAATATAAGTGAGACAGAGAGAGTAGTTGTACTCACTTTGGTTGTAGTCGTCGTTTTAGCGTTTTATTTCGAATAAAATTAAACGAACATTTAATTTTACTCAAAATTTTCACTAGCTCCAATCAACTCCAAACCAGCTCCATTGCATAGTGTTCATGAATATGAACCCAACGCAACTTGTTTCATCCGATTTCGACCTCGTATGAAAAAGTTTTACAATTTATAAGATTACACAAATTAAATTATAATTAATTTACAAATTCTTTTATTTATTTATTTACTTGAATCATCTGGGCCGTTAGAATTGCTTCACAAAATCAGGGCATGCCCTTCTTCTCCTTCATTTCCCTCCAGGTGAAAATGTGAGCAACGAACCCAATAGCCGCCTTTAAACCCTATATCTCGCGACCTCCTCGTTCATCTGTATGTTGATCAGGAACCACCATTTCGAAGCTCATCACCCACTCCATCAACGCCCAAAGTCCGGTCGTGCTCGGCCACCTCCTCCTCCACGAATTGCCCTCAAAACATGATGACTTCGAGCCAAAATTGTGGCCGTTCCACTACCCCAAACACCATCACAACCGTTGAGATCCTAGATCTCACTGCCCTCTACAATCTTCCTTTAGAAATCGAAGCTTGAAAACGTATGGATTGAGAGAAAATGGAGGAAGAAATTTCATATTTTCTGGCCATTGAATAAAACTAGCGGCTAACCCTAGGGGAATTAGGGTTTTGGCAAAAAGTGAAGAGAGTGTGGCCTTTTATAGAAAATATCCAAACACTATTCACCCGAAAATATTTCGAACTCCAATCGAAGCGTGCCACCTGGCGTTTATAATATTTTACCCCTATTCCGAACACAATGGAATATATATTGAGAGCCAATTCCATCGTATTTGGAAGATAGGTTTTCGAATCGAATTATTTTAATTAAATTTTACATAAATAAATTTCTACGCATTTCAGCTTCCTACGATCAAACCGTAAGTCCGATTGACATGAAATTTGAAATCCTATAATAATACACTATTACAGATCCAATGAAACTAGTTTCATTGAAATCTAAGACTGTGTGAAAAATGACTATTTTACACGTTAATTAAATATTAAAATTTCCAATTTCTAGAAATTAACTTTTAGTTCAATTTTAAAAGTTCACTAACTCTATTCTAACTCAAATAGAATTTAAAAGAATGTTATAAATTATTTTCATTCATATTAAATTCAAATTTCAATTATTTCTACAATTTCAAATATTAAATTAACAATTTAATTATCTAAATAAATCACTATATTCGAAATATAATTTATTTAACATGTAGAATTTACTTTTCAATATTTAAATTCAATTAAATATTCTAAATTCAGACGACTGAAAAACTGGATCGTTACAGTATGTCAATGAAATAAAATTAAGTATAATTTTTCCACAAGATCTGATACACATAATTGAAATTATTATTTTTAATTATTTATATTTTATTAATTAATATATATATATATATACACACGTATATATATATTCATATATTAATTGATTTATTTATATGACTTATATTAAACTATATAACTATATCACATAAATAATTGATGTAATATTGTTAAAATGTACATTTATATTAAAAAAAATTAGTAACCATTTTCGGTAACTGTTTAATATTTTTATTATTATTTAATCATTATAAGAATTAATAAATTCATATAAAACAAATTATGTCTCAAAAATTCATTTGTATGTTTTTTAAAATTAATATGATATCTCAAAAGCTCTCGGCCAAAAAATTAGATTTATTAAATCAATTTTGGTATTTTAAAAAATCATTTTTAATTTAGCCAAAAAGAATTTAATTAATAAAAAAATTATTTTGACTTAGAGAAATTCAAAAAAAATTATTAGGCTATTTAATAGTATTACCGATTTTCTAAAATTTTAAAATTAGAAATATTTGTTGTTTATATATTTTTTACCCTTTATTTATTGATGATTGACCAATTAATTCTTATAATATATAGAGTAATATAATAAAATTATATTTAAATTAGGAATTGTTGTATCGGTCTAGAATGAAAATAAATAAAAATTATTTATTTTCAAATTTTATAATTATATAAAATATTCAAAATCATATTTGCATTTAATATATTTATATTTATGGATACATATTTATATACGTATATATGGTTATGTTACTTTAATACATTTAGATGTATGTATGTATATTTATAAAGAAAATTAAATTTTATATTATATATTTATATATATGATTATTTTTTTATATACTATAATATTTTACATAATATTTTCTTATAATATTATGTATATATGTATATATTTATTTGTATAATATTTTCTAATAATATTATACATTTTGATTCCTCGTGCCCAGACCTATGTGACCAGTGTCATCTAGTAAGCGTCAAGGAGAGGTAGGCGTAGGAAATATGTTGTTGTAAGTGGGTATGTTCACCATAGTGCCTAGGTCTGTAGTAGTCATTCACCGTTTTTGGGTGAGTTACCTGATTCGAGTGCCATGAGTGGTACTACAAATTCAGGCTCAGGTGCGACTTTTGATCTAGATGGTACTTATTCTTCTTATGCTCTAGGTAGTTTATCTTCGACTGAGTTATGTCAGTTAACTACGGATACCACTTTTGTTTTTTAACGTTGAATTAGATACTGCTTACATTAGGAGTAGGGAAATAGAGAGGGTTAGATCTTCTGGATTATGAGGATCATCAGCTGGAATATTGGGGGTTTGCATGATTAAAATAAAGTGGAAATTAGGGAGGCATCCCAATCATACTTTCATATTGTAAAGCGGGTCCCTGTCAAAGTTTCATTGTAAAGCGGGTCCCTATTTTCTGGAAACGAAGAAAAATTATTGCTGAAATGTCAGCAACTTTTATAAATAAGTGCTGATATTTCAACAATTATCTGTGTCAAAGTTTTATTGTAAAAACAAAGAAAAATTATTGTTGAAATGTCAGCAACTTTTATAAATAAGTGCTGATATTTCAGCAACTTTCATAAACTGTGTTCACAGTGTACATAAATGTTGCTGAAATATCAGCAACTTTTATAAATAAGTGTTGATATTTCAGCAACTTTCATACACTATGTTCACAGTGTACAGAAATGTTGCGGAAATGTCAGCAACTTTTATGAAATGTTGCATCATACTCTGCAATAATCGTGAATAAAAAACAGGGACCTAATTTACACTGAAATTTAGTGAAGGACTTTTCGTGAATTTTGAAACTTAATAAGGACCTGTGCCAAAAGTACCCTAAAATAAATGTGATAAAATTAGAGCATTTTTTAAAGATTATTTTATTGATATTGCCCTTTTACAAGAAACAAAAATAGAGTGTCCTCATATTCGTTTTTATAGAAGATTAGGTGGTTATCACTTTAGGCATTGGGCATGTTTACCTTCTATTGGAGCTTCTAGGGGTTTACTTATAGGGTGACAGGATAATTCTTTTAAACTTCTTCAAACTATTTCTAAGCAACACTCTTTAAATATTATTCTCATTAAACTTAGTTGTAACAACCCATAAATTTTCGATAATTAAAATAGTTAATTTAATAAGATTTCATGGTTTAATGTTGGAAGAATTAAAATTTTGTAATTTATTTATGATAATAAAAACTAGAATGAATTATGACAATATTTGTCTAAGTTAATTATTAATAAATTGTATGAAATTCCCATAAATTGAAATGAGTTAAATATTATAACTTAGTTATAAAGGGAATATAAGAAAACAAATGTAAATTTTGGGTTAACTAATGAAATAATATATAGTCAATGGTAATGAAATCTAATTAGTATTGTATAGGTAATTGTGACACTTATTTGTAATAATATATTTATAACTGTGATTTAAGTTAATGGTGATAATTATTATAAGTTACCGGTTTATTTGTCAGTTGAATTGAATTTGAAAACCAATTGTAAATGAAATGAAATTTTATATATTAACTGGGTTTACAATCAATAACTGAAGTTGAATAACAAATGTTGGATGCACTGGATGTGAATAAGGTAATTGACTAATAACGGAAATTTATTTAAAAATCCAATATTGAAATATAAATGCTACTTATTGAATGAGTTTACGATCAATAGTTGGATAAATAAATGTTGAATTCATTAGATGTAAATAAAGTAATTGATTAGTAATGAGGATTCATTTAAAATCTAATATTGAAATTTGTTGAATATGGATCAATTAAATTGTTTAAATTTGATATTGGAAATAAATTGAATAATTGAATAGATTGAATAACGGGGATTGAATAACTGTATAATGGAAATAATTGTTCCATAATTTGAATTCGTTTTAAAGTTAAATTTTATAAGTTCATTTTCAAATATCTCAAGATAATGAATTTGGGATAATCTAAATTGTTTAAAATTTAAATTTGCAAATATTTGAATAATTGAATTTTGAATATAATATGATTGAAAATGATATCGAAGATTGATATAAAATTTTATTTAAACAACAATGAATTTGTTAACATTTAAAATTGGATTCGTAAGAAATTTTGTAAATTTTGAAAAGTCGTCGATTTAATCGTCGAGTAAAAATAGCCTTCCGAGGCGCAGTCTCGGAATTTGACAAAACCAGTTCCATTGGATCCGTAATAGTATGTTATTATCGGATTTCAAATTTCGTAGTAATAGGAGTTGCCATTTGGCCGTGGCAGCTGAAAACGTTTAGAAATTCATTTAATCGGTTTAATTTAAAATCGATCGTTTATTTCCATAACTCTCTCAGACGATCGAATTAGCCTCCGAAACACGTTCCATTGTGTTCGGAATGCGGGTAAAACCTTAGGAACGCTTGTCGGCACGTCTAGTTTGGTGTTCGTTCAGAAAAGTTGAAATAATAATAAATTAATATATATACGCGTATATATACACGTTTGCTCACAGTGAAACCCTATTAGGTTTCGTGGCCGCCGTTATCAATTTTCAATGGCCAAGAGCGAACGCCTTTCCTTCTCGTTTTTCTCCTAATCCAATCGCTTCCATCAAAAGTTGTCAACTAGAGAATTGTGGGGATCGACGAGAACTTCCTTTCTATGCGGGCATGATCACGTTTCGTGGAGCATGGAGAGCAGGGGGTGGTCGCGTTCAGTGTGCGTATGGGCTGTTGTTGCGTCACGTAGGGGTGACCGAGTGTGAAGATCCTCTGGCCGATGGTGGTGTTCGTGATGCTCTTCGTAGGGGTGGAGTTTGATCATTGATTAGTGCATCGTTGGGGCTGCCATGACCAACCCTAGGTGGCGGCTGATGGGTGTGTTCGAACCTGGTATAGACGCATTTGGGAAGAAGAAGATCTGGACGGCCTTGATCTCGTTTTCGAAGTGGACGGCCAGATTTAGGTTGAAAAAAAAAAAGGAAATTGTATATTAATTATAGTATATAATATGAAATCTTGAAAATAGCATAACTTCTTCTTGCGTTGTCAGAATTGGACGAAACTTTTTGCATTGGAATCGCAGCGATGAGAGCTACGCTGCAGTGCAAACCCGGGACTGTTTTGAGCTCGTTAAAATTTTTGGTTAAATCGAACGCGCTCGATTTAATTTAAAATTTGAACGATTGGCCACGTAAAATCAAGGTGAGTGTTTTATAACGCTCACAATGTACTAGAATATTCTTGTGCTAGTTAAATTTAATATTGTGAAGTGATATGATTTTTATTTAGTCGTTGTTGATAAAATTTAACTATCATCTAGATTGTCATCGAATTTAATGTTAGAAATTGAAATCGACAGTCTAATTAGAATTGAAATTTAATCGCAATTAAATTACCGACCATTTATAACTATGAAATTTCTGTGATTTATATTGTCTGTTTGGATGATTGGTTGCGATGGATGCTATTGATTGATGTTTGAATGTTTGGATGTTTATTTGTTGTATATATCCTATCATCACCCTGTGCATTATTTATAGTTGTAAATTAAATCATTGTTAATAAATTGAGAAATAGGTTGTGTAACGACCCAGAATTTTGAACGAATTAAATTGAGGATATTTAATTAATTTTAAATATTTGAACGATGATTTAATTTGAATCCCCGATCTAAGTTTGAAATTGGTGATTAAGTTATAAAATTTAATCTAGTGAATGCTGAATAAAAATTTGTATCTTCGATTTTAAGTCGAAGAAAAATATTTCGAAAGTTTTTAAAATTCGTATTGATAACACTGAAGATAACAGCAGCTTCAGAATTTAAATTTAAACCGTTTTGTTCAGTTTTGAATTTAATTGTTCGAATCGATATTTAAAAATAGTCATTTTTCAAACAGTCTCGGAATTCAACGAAACCAGTTCCATTGGGTCCGTAATGTTGAATTTTTGTCGGATTTCAAATATCGTATTTTTCGGTGTTTATATGTGAGCACACGACGTGTAAACGCATCGAAATTTATTCGGATTCGATTTGAATTTAAATTTTAAAATTCGTCACGTCAATTTCTTTTCATTCCTTAAAGCACGCTCCTTTGTTTCAGCCGAGCATCACGGGAGAAATCATGAAGAGCACGCTGTCTTCAATTTTAAACGCGTCCTCTCCCTCCTCAGTCCAAAAATCATACGAGATAAAAATTAATGGCTGTTTTTCCCCCTCTTCAGTTTCGTTTTCCAGACAATCGAAAAACTAGTTTTTTCCCTTCCTCCATCTCCAGTTGAAACAGATTCATACGCGAAAAAAAAAAAACAACTTCAAACCCGTATGTTTCTATTTTTGCCTAAGAAACCCTAAATCAACAATTGCGACTTCACCGAAATAAAAAAAAAAATCATCGCGTCTTTAGAAGCGTCGCGACCTGAGCGACGTCAGTGAACATCGAAGGGGTGGGAGCACGAAGGCGGCGGCCGATGCTTAGTCGCGACCTGGTGGAGGTTATTGTCGGCGACGTCGACGGCGACGTAAGGGGAGAGGGAAGTTGCCGCGTGTGGCTAGGGCATAGTCGCAGCGACCTGGAGTGACGCGAGCGTTCTGGTGGTCGTGCGGGTTAGGTTGTCGTGGAGGAGGCGCGCGCTGTCAGGCGAAGCCATGGCTTGGGGGGGCGTGGGTTTCGATCAATGAAGGCTGGCGATGGCAGAAGTCGCGATCGAAGCATTGGCTTATGGCGATTCGTAGACTTGGCGATCGTTGGAGTTCGGCAGTGATGGTGGTTTCAGGTGCGAATGACGACAGTATGGCGGTGAGATCGATGGTGTTCGAGCATTCGGGTATGGTGATAGTTGATGTCAGTAAGGTATATGAAATTATTCAATTCACTTTAGTTTTTAATATGAATTTAATGTACAGAAAACATATTCCTATTTCACTAGATTTTGAAATACATATATGTGTATGTATTTAGGTTTAAAGGAAAGGGATTTTTTTTCAGTAAGCAGAAAATTAATAAAAGGGTTTATAGAAGAATTGATTTTTAATATAACTTATTTTTATAAGTATATACATATTTTTATATATATGGTTTCAAAAGAAAATATACATTTATATATATATAACAGAAAGATTTAAATGTTGGAAGTTATATAAATTAGATTTGTAAATCTATAGATTGTTTTGTTGCTGAAAATAATTATTAAAAAGGAAATTTAATAATTTATTAATTCAATCTATCAAAATGGAAATTGAATTGTTCGGTTTAATTCAAATGTTGATAAATTGTATAATTATTTATGCAAGGTTAAAAAAATCAAGATAATCGAGTCAAGATGGAAATTGGATTGCAAATAAAAAGCTAAGGTGAGATTATTTTCTCACTCAAATTTAAAAGTGGAATTTTCAGTTATTGTTTGATTGTCTGTTTGGATTGTTATATTAGATATTTTAGGATATATCTATATATATATAGCAGTATATACATATTGGCATATGTATATATTGGATTGATTGATTTCCCGCCTCGTATAGCGGATGAGACCCTATTGCGCCGTTAGTAAGCGGATTTATAAAAACCTATATACCGCGATAATTCCGTACTGGAGCGGAATTGGTATTGTGCTAACGTCTGTGGATGCAGGGAAACAGGTTGGAGGGATCCAACTGGATTCCTCACCAGTAGTTATTTATTTACAGATATTGTGATATATTCTGTTATCATATGTTGAGATATGATATTGACTGTTGTGATTGACTAATTGATGCGTTGCATCATCGGATTTAAATTTTGAAGTTTAAAAATAACGATCTTTAACTTTAAAAGAGATTTTTAAAAAAGTGATTATTTGAAAGTATACGTTTTATTTGAATTTTTGAATTGATTTACTTTAAATAAATAAATGTTATAAATTTAAAGTTATGGGAATTATAATGTTTGTAAATTATAACCGAAAGATAAAATTTCTTTTGAAATAAATGGTTAAGTCATAAATAAAAAGATTTGAATGGAGATTTTTGAATTATTAAAACGATGTGTATAAAAGATGTATAAAATTTGATTTTTATAAATATAAAATATTGGGATTATAAAACGAGTTTTAATAAGTGTTAAAATGAAGAATAAAGGGATGGTATAAGTGAACGAAATTTTATATTTATAAATTATGAAGTTACAAAATAAGTAGATTTTTGTAAAACAAAAGACTTATGAGTGATTTACTTATAAATCAGGTTTTGACATTTTAATTAAGAGTTGTGAATAAGCATGAATGGTTTATAGACGAGATTTATAAAATATATATTTTATGAATCCAAACAATGGAATTTTAAACGTAGTTCGGTTGTTGTTAAGAAAATAAGATTTTAAATGAAATCTTATAAGGAGTAAGATTTAAAATTTGTGAAGCCTTAAAGGAACGAATGTTATAAATCCATGAAGTATAAGTACTTAACCTCTAATATGGACTTTTGGTATATAAAGTTGAGTTATAAAATGAATTGAATTATAAAGAAGATTTATAAATCAAAGTTGTTAGAAAATAGAAATAGAATTTATAATCGTGTTTTATAAATTCGGAATAGATTGAATTCGATAAAGTAAATATAGGAGATTATTAAAGAGAATATATTCGCGATTTTGGATAGTGAATTATCTTTGAAATAAATGTGTAGAAATGATTAAATTGGGTTAAGTGAGTTATATTCACGATTTTTGGACAGTGAATATATTGTAAGTAAAATGGATTTATTTTTGAAGAAGGGATATCAAAAATGAAGTTAAACATTTTAAAGATGTTTTAAAATGTATTGTGAATCGAAATCATAGATTTCAACATTCATTGTTGAAATAGACGTTTTCGAGAAATAAGGGAATGGTGGACTATAACACTGTTGTTATAGTAAATGATTTCTGAAAGGAAATATTTTTTATAGTATTGGGATTTATATCTCTATCTAAATTCCGAATCCCTATACTAGCGATTTTGAGTCGTCGTAACGATGTTTTACGTAACATTCGTTTTGACTCAAATAAATGTTGTTATAGTAAATGATTTCCTTAAAAAAATGAAATATATACTTAATTTGATTTAAGTATATCGAGTATTTTCAAACGTTGAAAATAAATAGATTTGTGAAATACCTATTATTAAGTATGGAATTGCTTTTCCAAAATGAAATGAAATGTTTGAGAATTTATCTTCTTAAAGATAAATTGAAATTGAATATTGAAAACGATTTGAAAATCGAATATCAGTAGATATTCGAAAGTATAAATTCAATACGGAATTTATAAAAGAAAGCGAAGTTGTTTAAAAATAAATATTGATTTATTTTTGAAGTGTGGAAAATTGATTTGAAATTGTTTTCAAATGGTTAAGTGTGGAAATTTTATATCTAGTAAAGATATTTTTGAAGATAAATAATTTGGGAAAATTATTTGGAATCTGATGATGTCGCGCATCTTTATTGATAGTTAAATAACCGACTATCAATAATTACCTTTAGATAGGTATTTGTTGTGAATTGGATGAATTTGAATGCCACACTTATTTTTGAATTTACGCTCACTATTCGGGTTAGCCGGGAAAGGACCATGGGGTCGTATAACCCATTCCGAATATGTGATACGTCGAAATGAATTGCATTTGAAGACCGGTGTTGAAGACCGGATATTTTTGAAAACGGAAGGATTACCGTCGAGTTACTCTACATCGACTGATCTTCGATTTAGAGGTTTTTATCACCCTTAGTGATGGGAAGTCCTGACGTGATTGGAAATTATCCGGAAATGCAAGGGCTTCGTGAGAAGTGCCTTCGGTTCTGTTCGATCCCGGAACAGACTTGTATGGATTGTGTGTCTGACGTTACAATTTGAGATATTGAGCTGATTTCTTTCAAACACATTTCTGTTGGTGGCGGAGAATTTATTCTCTTAGCTTAACACCCTTCTCTGAGACGTACGAGCTCAGAGGTTATGTAGTTGAAATTTATCAGCGATATATCCCAATTTGGTAACGTGGCATACTGAGTGTTGCTGTGAAATGATCAGTGTTTGATCATTTGTGATATGATCATTTGTTTGATCTTATATCTTTGTGATCATAGGTTGATCATTTTGTTTGACCCGAAGCAGGGCTTTTTGAGAAAGCGTAGCTTTGTGGACGAGACTTCGTCGAGCCTCACACCCCGGAAATGGTCGAAACAGGACGAATGCAGCAAGGTTCTAGGGAGTAGCGCCCCTTAGTGTATGTCATTCCTTCTGGATAAAGGTGGTATCATGGTATGGAGCCCAGATACTTAACCTCTGTGGTTGCTGCACAGTTATTATTACTTTGTGGTTTGTTGGAAATCGGGGATCCTCGGGAAGATCGGTGACGATCGGGGGATGGCATACGCGTGTCAGTAGTTACCTATTTTTGCAGAGGTAACCCGGCCTTGTGTTGGCAGAGATCTAACCGTAACGTTAGGTTCTCGGGTCGTCTATTCCAGGGACGTACCCATCGTGGATAGGAAGTTCCTTAGCCTGACCATTTGTTGGAAATCCAAAGAAACAATACGTGACTTGTACGGTTTTAGTTGTAGAACCTGCCATCTAATATGGCAGCTATAGCAAGCATACTATAATGGTACCTATGCTGGCTAAGATTTATATTATACTTTCGAAATGTTTTCTACACTATGCACTAATAATAATATCAAAAAGAATTTGATTTTTGCGTAGTAAGCATCTTTGACTATCATAAGAAGAAATCTCCTCCAAGTCTGCGTTTGCATTGTGTGTGTGGTGGGAGGTCTTATGGTAGTTTCATTTTCCAAAAGCATTTCGAATTGACTTTAAGATTTTCCTGTTGTTTATTTTAAAGAATAACTGTTTTACGACCTCACACCAGTCACCATGACTGACTCGGAGTTTATTGTTTCCCTTCTAAACTCTGGGTGCCCACAAATTTCCACACGGGCAGTCTAGAGTTATATTATCAGGATATTCTGGATATTCTGGAGCTTTGGAGATAAGCTGGATGGCGAGACGTAGTACTTGTATCTGATATATTTATTCCGCTGTGTATTCTGTATGAGGACAAGTTTATATAACTGTCCATTGTTGTACTGAGTTGTATATTGACTCTGATGATTGATGTATGTATAAAATGATATAGTTCTTTATTTAAAGATTATTCATTTATCTATTATATATTGTTCCGCTGCGATATGTGAGATTCTGATATTGTTTCTGTTCTGATGTATGTTTTGTTGTTTTTCTTCTTCTTTTTCTTCTTTTCTTCTTCTTCTACCTATTTCTTCTTTCTAAAACCCTCACTATTGAAGTTTCCGGCGTTCGATTTCTCGGCAGTCGATAAAGTGAGTATCGATGTCGAATTTTCGAAAGTCGAAAATTTAGGGACGTGACAAAGTGGTATCAGAGCATATGGTTAAGCGACAACCCTGCTCTGTTGGGTGTTACTCATTAGAGATAGAGTCAGCAGTACTCTAGAATGAGTTGAGTGTAATAATAGATATGAGCGCGTATTTGTTATTTGAATATAAAAAATTATTTTATATTGTGATGATTGGTTTATTGAGTGGTATATGAACCTTCGTCGGCACAGTCTGCGCAACTGGATCGAAGGGGTTTCTAAACGCTCGAATAGAACAGTTCGGCACAGTATTGTTTTAAAATGGGGTAAATGAAATAATTTTGCCCAAAACTATTTTTGTATAGAAAAAAGAAAATGTTTTTCTATGAATTACAATAGTATATGGATGTTTGGTTGTTAGGAAATGATAACATTGAAATATTATCGTTGTTATATGAGATTGAATGAGAAATTAAAATAACAACTAAAGATTTGGAGATAAGTTCATTAACAAATGGAAATTATAAATATGAACTGGAAGCATAAGGGAATGAATTCATATATGAATTAAAAGTGTAAATATAAATTGTGAACGAATTTATAACTTGGAATGGGATTCCAAGAAAATGATCGAAATTAAAATTTATTAGTGGAATGGAATTAGTAATATGAATGTAGAAGCGATTTGTATAAATCAAAATGTAAATAAGTCAAAGACTTATAAAATATTTGAAGTTTGATAGAAATGAGAATTCAAATCGAAAATGAAAGGATTTGTGAATGAATAAATAAATTTGCAATTGTAAGTACAAGGAAATGAAATTGAATGGTAAAATTCATTTTTGATTTGTAAAGTAAATAGAACTGGAATTGAATTTGATTTGTGAAGTATTAAACTAAAAATTAGTAAGTGAAACTAATTGAATATTGACCAAATTAATAAGGTTTGGAACGAATTAAATTCAGTAATTATGAATTGAAATGTAAAATTGAATGATAATGGATATAACTTCAATAGTAAACTAGAAATGGTATAAGAAGTTGATATTAGAAATTTTGTAATAGAATTTGCAAAATGTTTGAATATGTAACTAGATATAATGGCTAGTAGGATATACAGGTGTTATAAAGGAATTGGATTTGATTTCACAGATAATTTGAATTGCTCGACAAAAGGTAAGTGTTTAAATTTCGATATGAGTTTTTGATGATTTCTCTCTAGCCGCTTGGCTTTTTCTTTTTCTTTTTGAAATCTGAGAGTCCGTAGGGACGTTTTGTAGTAGTGCCGTATCAGCCGCGCAAAGGAGACGCTGGCGAAATTTTTTGAAAATTTAGAGCGTTAGAAAATTTTTGAGAAATTTTGAAAGTTTAAAATTTGAATTTAAACTCGAATTCGAATTGAGAAGTTAAACGATGTTGTTTGAAACTTATAATTGAAGTTGGAAAGTTAGTAAAATTGATAACGAATCTCTAGTAGAGAGATTTGTTTTGAAAATTTGATAAAACTATTAGATGTTGGAAAATAGTAGACGAGTTAAGGACCACTTTTCCTAACTTGTAATTTCGAGGACGAAATTCTTTTAAGGGGGGAAGTTTGTAACGACCCAGAATTTTGAACGAATTAAATTGAGGATATTTAATTAATTTTAAATATTTGAACGATGATTTAATTTGAATCCCCGATCTAAGTTTGAAATTGGTGATTAAGTTATAAAATTTAATCTAGTGAATGCTGAATAAAAATTTGTATCTTCGATTTTAAGTCGAAGAAAAATATTTCGAAAGTTTTTAAAATTCGTATTGATAACACTGAAGATAACAGCAGCTTCAGAATTTAAATTTAAACCGTTTTGTTCAGTTTTGAATTTAATTGTTCGAATCGATATTTAAAAATAGTCATTTTTCAAACAGTCTCGGAATTCAACGAAACCAGTTCCATTGGGTCCGTAATGTTGAATTTTTGTCGGATTTCAAATATCGTATTTTTCGGTGTTTATATGTGAGCACACGACGTGTAAACGCATCGAAATTTATTCGGATTCGATTTGAATTTAAATTTTAAAATTCGTCACGTCAATTTCTTTTCATTCCTTAAAGCACGCTCCTTTGTTTCAGCCGAGCATCACGGGAGAAATCATGAAGAGCACGCTGTCTTCAATTTTAAACGCGTCCTCTCCCTCCTCAGTCCAAAAATCATACGAGATAAAAATTAATGGCTGTTTTTCCCCCTCTTCAGTTTCGTTTTCCAGACAATCGAAAACTAGTTTTTTCCCTTCCTCCATCTCCAGTTGAAACAGATTCATACGCGAAAAAAAAAAAAACAACTTCAAACCCGTATGTTTCTATTTTTGCCTAAGAAACCCTAAATCAACAATTGCGACTTCACCGAAATAAAAAAAAAAATCATCGCGTCTTTAGAAGCGTCGCGACCTGAGCGACGTCAGTGAACATCGAAGGGGTGGGAGCACGAAGGCGGCGGCCGATGCTTAGTCGCGACCTGGTGGAGGTTATTGTCGGCGACGTCGACGGCGACGTAAGGGGAGAGGGAAGTTGCCGCGTGTGGCTAGGGCATAGTCGCAGCGACCTGGAGTGACGCGAGCGTTCTGGTGGTCGTGCGGGTTAGGTTGTCGTGGAGGAGGCGCGCGCTGTCAGGCGAAGCCATGGCTTGGGGGGGCGTGGGTTTCGATCAATGAAGGCTGGCGATGGCAGAAGTCGCGATCGAAGCATTGGCTTATGGCGATTCGTAGACTTGGCGATCGTTGGAGTTCGGCAGTGATGGTGGTTTCAGGTGCGAATGACGACAGTATGGCGGTGAGATCGATGGTGTTCGAGCATTCGGGTATGGTGATAGTTGATGTCAGTAAGGTATATGAAATTATTCAATTCACTTTAGTTTTTAATATGAATTTAATGTACAGAAAACATATTCCTATTTCACTAGATTTTGAAATACATATATGTGTATGTATTTAGGTTTAAAGGAAAGGGATTTTTTTTCAGTAAGCAGAAAATTAATAAAAGGGTTTATAGAAGAATTGATTTTTAATATAACTTATTTTTATAAGTATATACATATTTTTATATATATGGTTTCAAAAGAAAATATACATTTATATATATATAACAGAAAGATTTAAATGTTGGAAGTTATATAAATTAGATTTGTAAATCTATAGATTGTTTTGTTGCTGAAAATAATTATTAAAAAGGAAATTTAATAATTTATTAATTCAATCTATCAAAATGGAAATTGAATTGTTCGGTTTAATTCAAATGTTGATAAATTGTATAATTATTTATGCAAGGTTAAAAAAATCAAGATAATCGAGTCAAGATGGAAATTGGATTGCAAATAAAAAGCTAAGGTGAGATTATTTTCTCACTCAAATTTAAAAGTGGAATTTTCAGTTATTGTTTGATTGTCTGTTTGGATTGTTATATTAGATATTTTAGGATATATCTATATATATATAGCAGTATATACATATTGGCATATGTATATATTGGATTGATTGATTTCCCGCCTCGTATAGCGGATGAGACCCTATTGCGCCGTTAGTAAGCGGATTTATAAAAACCTATATACCGCGATAATTCCGTACTGGAGCGGAATTGGTATTGTGCTAACGTCTGTGGATGCAGGGAAACAGGTTGGAGGGATCCAACTGGATTCCTCACCAGTAGTTATTTATTTACAGATATTGTGATATATTCTGTTATTATATGTTGAGATATGATATTGACTGTTGTGATTGACTAATTGATGCGTTGCATCATCGGATTTAAATTTTGAAGTTTAAAAATAACGATCTTTAACTTTAAAAGAGATTTTTAAAAAAGTGATTATTTGAAAGTATACGTTTTATTTGAATTTTTGAATTGATTTACTTTAAATAAATAAATGTTATAAATTTAAAGTTATGGGAATTATAATGTTTGTAAATTATAACCGAAAGATAAAATTTCTTTTGAAATAAATGGTTAAGTCATAAATAAAAAGATTTGAATGGAGATTTTTGAATTATTAAAACGATGTGTATAAAAGATGTATAAAATTTGATTTTTATAAATATAAAATATTGGGATTATAAAACGAGTTTTAATAAGTGTTAAAATGAAGAATAAAGGGATGGTATAAGTGAACGAAATTTTATATTTATAAATTATGAAGTTACAAAATAAGTAGATTTTTGTAAAACAAAAGACTTATGAGTGATTTACTTATAAATCAGGTTTTGACATTTTAATTAAGAGTTGTGAATAAGCATGAATGGTTTATAGACGAGATTTATAAAATATATATTTTATGAATCCAAACAATGGAATTTTAAACGTAGTTCGGTTGTTGTTAAGAAAATAAGATTTTAAATGAAATCTTATAAGGAGTAAGATTTAAAATTTGTGAAGCCTTAAAGGAACGAATGTTATAAATCCATGAAGTATAAGTACTTAACCTCTAATATGGACTTTTGGTATATAAAGTTGAGTTATAAAATGAATTGAATTATAAAGAAGATTTATAAATCAAAGTTGTTAGAAAATAGAAATAGAATTTATAATCGTGTTTTATAAATTCGGAATAGATTGAATTCGATAAAGTAAATATAGGAGATTATTAAAGAGAATATATTCGCGATTTTGGATAGTGAATTATCTTTGAAATAAATGTGTAGAAATGATTAAATTGGGTTAAGTGAGTTATATTCACGATTTTTGGACAGTGAATATATTGTAAGTAAAATGGATTTATTTTTGAAGAAGGGATATCAAAAATGAAGTTAAACATTTTAAAGATGTTTTAAAATGTATTGTGAATCGAAATCATAGATTTCAACATTCATTGTTGAAATAGACGTTTTCGAGAAATAAGGGAATGGTGGACTATAACACTGTTGTTATAGTAAATGATTTCTGAAAGGAAATATTTTTTATAGTATTGGGATTTATATCTCTATCTAAATTCCGAATCCCTATACTAGCGATTTTGAGTCGTCGTAACGATGTTTTACGTAACATTCGTTTTGACTCAAATAAATGTTGTTATAGTAAATGATTTCCTTAAAAAAATGAAATATATACTTAATTTGATTTAAGTATATCGAGTATTTTCAAACGTTGAAAATAAATAGATTTGTGAAATACCTATTATTAAGTATGGAATTGCTTTTCCAAAATGAAATGAAATGTTTGAGAATTTATCTTCTTAAAGATAAATTGAAATTGAATATTGAAAACGATTTGAAAATCGAATATCAGTAGATATTCGAAAGTATAAATTCAATACGGAATTTATAAAAGAAAGCGAAGTTGTTTAAAAATAAATATTGATTTATTTTTGAAGTGTGGAAAATTGATTTGAAATTGTTTTCAAATGGTTAAGTGTGGAAATTTTATATCTAGTAAAGATATTTTTGAAGATAAATAATTTGGGAAAATTATTTGGAATCTGATGATGTCGCGCATCTTTATTGATAGTTAAATAACCGACTATCAATAATTACCTTTAGATAGGTATTTGTTGTGAATTGGATGAATTTGAATGCCACACTTATTTTTGAATTTACGCTCACTATTTGGGTTAGCCGGGAAAGGACCATGGGGTCGTATAACCCATTCCGAATATGTGATACGTCGAAATGAATTGCATTTGAAGACCGGTGTTGAAGACCGGATATTTTTGAAAACGGAAGGATTACCGTCGAGTTACTCTACATCGACTGATCTTCGATTTAGAGGTTTTTATCACCCTTAGTGATGGGAAGTCCTGACGTGATTGGAAATTATCCGGAAATGCAAGGGCTTCGTGAGAAGTGCCTTCGGTTCTGTTCGATCCCGGAACAGACTTGTATGGATTGTGTGTCTGACGTTACAATTTGAGATATTGAGCTGATTTCTTTCAAACACATTTCTGTTGGTGGCGGAGAATTTATTCTCTTAGCTTAACACCCTTCTCTGAGACGTACGAGCTCAGAGGTTATGTAGTTGAAATTTATCAGCGATATATCCCAATTTGGTAACGTGGCATACTGAGTGTTGCTGTGAAATGATCAGTGTTTGATCATTTGTGATATGATCATTTGTTTGATCTTATATCTTTGTGATCATAGGTTGATCATTTTGTTTGACCCGAAGCAGGGCTTTTTGAGAAAGCGTAGCTTTGTGGACGAGACTTCGTCGAGCCTCACACCCCGGAAATGGTCGAAACAGGACGAATGCAGCAAGGTTCTAGGGAGTAGCGCCCCTTAGTGTATGTCATTCCTTCTGGATAAAGGTGGTATCATGGTATGGAGCCCAGATACTTAACCTCTGTGGTTGCTGCACAGTTATTATTACTTTGTGGTTTGTTGGAAATCGGGGATCCTCGGGAAGATCGGTGACGATCGGGGGATGGCATACGCGTGTCAGTAGTTACCTATTTTTGCAGAGGTAACCCGGCCTTGTGTTGGCAGAGATCTAACCGTAACGTTAGGTTCTCGGGTCGTCTATTCCAGGGACGTACCCATCGTGGATAGGAAGTTCCTTAGCCTGACCATTTGTTGGAAATCCAAAGAAACAATACGTGACTTGTACGGTTTTAGTTGTAGAACCTGCCATCTAATATGGCAGCTATAGCAAGCATACTATAATGGTACCTATGCTGGCTAAGATTTATATTATACTTTCGAAATGTTTTCTACACTATGCACTAATAATAATATCAAAAAGAATTTGATTTTTGCGTAGTAAGCATCTTTGACTATCATAAGAAGAAATCTCCTCCAAGTCTGCGTTTGCATTGTGTGTGTGGTGGGAGGTCTTATGGTAGTTTCATTTTCCAAAAGCATTTCGAATTGACTTTAAGATTTTCCTGTTGTTTATTTTAAAGAATAACTGTTTTACGACCTCACACCAGTCACCATGACTGACTCGGAGTTTATTGTTTCCCTTCTAAACTCTGGGTGCCCACAAATTTCCACACGGGCAGTCTAGAGTTATATTATCAGGATATTCTGGATATTCTGGAGCTTTGGAGATAAGCTGGATGGCGAGACGTAGTACTTGTATCTGATATATTTATTCCGCTGTGTATTCTGTATGAGGACAAGTTTATATAACTGTCCATTGTTGTACTGAGTTGTATATTGACTCTGATGATTGATGTATGTATAAAATGATATAGTTCTTTATTTAAAGATTATTCATTTATCTATTATATATTGTTCCGCTGCGATATGTGAGATTCTGATATTGTTTCTGTTCTGATGTATGTTTTGTTGTTTTTCTTCTTCTTTTTCTTCTTTTCTTCTTCTTCTACCTATTTCTTCTTTCTAAAACCCTCACTATTGAAGTTTCCGGCGTTCGATTTCTCGGCAGTCGATAAAGTGAGTATCGATGTCGAATTTTCGAAAGTCGAAAATTTAGGGACGTGACAGGTTGAAATGATATATACCTATGACACTATGGTTTGATTTGAAGTGATATATATCTATTCCTGAAATTTAATTGAAATAACTGATCACTTGGCCATAGGATAGAAAATTATATATGGGCACCGGATTGGTTAAATTAAATAATTTGTAAAATCTTTGATTTGGAATTATTTTTAAGTGGTCTGATTTAAAGGAATTTAAAAATCAAATTTTATAGAAATTGAATTCATCGTGAGTTTGATGTTGAGATGTTGAAATAAATTTTGTTAAACAAATTTGTTAATAATTGAAGTTAAGACTTTGAAATTAAAAGTGTGATACGATTGAATTTCGTTAATTGATTTGATTTTTAAAGAATTCAACGTTTATTCAGACTTTGAATATTATTAAGTAAAAGTGTGATAAAGACAACATTTTGAAATCAAAATTGAGACAATTGGATTTGAGATGGAATTAAATTTAAATTTGAAATCAAAATTTTATTTGAATTGAAATTGAGGTTTAATCGACTGAATGGAAATTTGAATTTGATTCAGATTGGTAAGTTGAAAATTAAAATGGTTGACTTTGAAGCTATTTCAAATTTGGTTCTTCTTAAGTTATTCTGCTATATAAACTATTTTAAATACTTAAACTATTTTATATTAAACTATTTTAACCTATACTAATTATATTAAGTTATTTTAGCTTATTTAAACATATTAACTTATTTTAATTTATTTTTAAATCTACTTAACCCAATTTAATTTATTTAAAGTAATTTACCTATTTTTAATTTATTTTAATCATATTTAATCTATTTTAAAGTTATTTAACCTATTTAATTATATTAAATCTATTTTTAAATCTATTTAACTATATTAAATCTATTTAAAACTATTTTTAAATCTATCTTTAATATTTAGAGTATTTTAACTATTTTCAATTTTTTTAAGCTACTTTAAACTATTCAAAAATATGTTTCCAAAATTTCCAGCTGGTCAATAAGGTGAAATGTTTATATTTAAATCTTGGATTTAAATACGAAGTGGGTTAAATGAAGTTACAACCTAAATTGAAATGTGACGATTTTTGAAATTGAAAAATGAGATTTTGAGGCGAAATGATTTTTGAAATGAAATCATATATTTTGCGTAGATACGATGATTTTGAAATGGATTTGATTTTTGAAGCGAACTTGATATTTTGATATCAATTATGAATTGATTTTTTTTGAAAATGTAAAAGAACCATCCGGTGTGTAATAAGCGTTTGGTTGTTAAAGAGACCGGGATCGGATATGGGCATACTCTCTGTCGATACCGAAAACCACTTTAACAACTATGTACGTGGTGGAGATTCCAGAAATGAAGTAGGATGGTTTGGCGACGATTCTCTATATGGTATGACGTGACCCTGACTCCCGTGATTCAGCTTAGATGTGACTAAAATCAGGAGCTATACTGGGCTAATGTGAGGTCATTCCTCTTATCGGGCATATTTCTTCGATACCATTATATTGCTTTGTGATTCGATTTGGTGGCCACCCCTCGATTGTTTGGGAGTGTGTCCGAGGTGGGCGGTAGTAGCTGCTATGCGTCACCACCAGTCCGGGAGTGCAATTGGTATATCTACCATGGCATCTCCTTGTGTGCCGTGTTCACATGCCCTAGCGTGCCTTCTACGAGTTTGTTTTGTACCATACCTATGGGGTGCCCTCTACGTAAACCTTTTGGAGGAGCGTACGGTACTGTATAGACTATGGGAATATATATAAAATGTGTTAAGGGGGATATGGGTAACGCCTTAATGCTATTTTAATAGTTTATTTTACTATAGACATATTATAATAGCGTATTGTACTACATAGTAGATAGTTTAACGGATCCTTAAGAGATGGAAAATCCCATAACATCTCTTGAGTTATTGTACGCACGTCGACACTGGATAAGAGATGTCAAACCCCGTAAACATCTCTGACGCCGTTACACTCATTTTTATTTACGATTAATTTAACTTACATGAGGATATTTTAGTCCTGACTCGAGTGTTTTGTTCTTTCATTACGCTCGGGTCAGTCCTGAGTTTTTCAGCTTATTGAAGATCTATTCTGGAGGACGAAGACGAAGATTTGGTATACTATTACTATTATTATCCATGCATCATGCTGTCTGCTGCATTGTTTTATTTGTTCTGTTGTATATGTATAACTCTGATAAATGATGTATAAATGATAATCAAAAGTATATTAAACAGCTTCATGAACTGTTTATTTGATTATTATATTTTATCTTTCCGCTGCGAGATTCTGTGGTTGTTTCTTGTTCCTTTTCTCTTCTTTTCTTATTTACCCCATTAACAATTCTCCCTTTTGAATGGTTTGGAATCGGCATGTGTGTTTACTTGTCGATTTAAATTGTCCAAAAAGGTGGGTCGTTACAGTTGGTATCAGAGCTTTGGTTTAGCGATAACCTTAGCTTTGTGGGGCCAGACTCTTTATAAATAGGGTAGTAATACCCTATGATGAGTCATTGAGTGTATATGTATGAGATAGCGTATTTGTTAGTGATATAAAATTGTTTTATATTGTGTTGGTTGATTTGTTGAGTGGCATATGGATTCTGGTCAATACGAGTAATTAACGTTATTGATAGGGATCTCTAAACACTTGAACAGAACAATTCGACATAGTATTGTTTTGAAATTGGGGAAATGAAATAATTTTGCCCTAATTATATTTTACATATAAAAGAAATAATTTTCAGAAATTATTATGATTCATCCGGTTTGTTTGACTGTTAGAAATGATAATATTGATTGTTATCATTAATTGAATGTTGTATTATAATAAATAAGTTTTAAAAAATATAATAATAAACAATGATAAAACAACTTGTGGAATGTTTTAAGAAGGTAAAAATTTTGTAAGAATAATTTATAAATGTGACTCATAAATCAAGATAGATTTAAAATTGTGAAATATTGAATTTAAGACCCGGGGATTTTGAAAATGGTTTCTCAAAACTTTGAAGAAAATATGTAGTGATGTTAGTTGAAAAATATTTATGGGAAATATTTTGAAAGGAGTTTTTTTATAAATTCAGTAATCCTCTCTTATGTCGCTGGAAAATAACTTCGGTGATGACTGTGCAGCATCATCGACGTTCATTTTCGAGTCTCAAAGTGGAGGAGACTTTTGTGAAGCTTTGCTTTGCTTCGAAACTGTTTTGGAAAAAAATGCATTTTTTTGGTTTAAACTCCAAAAGTATGATTTGATATATATATAAGATATAAATGTATATATTTATTTAAAATGATTTGAAATGAACCGGGCATTTAAAATTTTAGGTTTTGTTAATTAATAATTTTCAAATTATTTGAAAGAAGTGGAATATTGGAGCACCAGAATTCATAAGATAAGAAATTGAGAAGTCTAAACTAAAATCTTTTGAGAAAACCTTAGAGTTGAAGAGTAACTCTTGAAATTGAAAAGTGAAGAAAATTTAAACGAGTTAAAATTGTAAACATTCTAATTTAGTAAAATGAGTCCTATAAAATTTGTATTGTATCAAATTGCATTCTAATAACATATAATATGACTTACCAAATGTTAAAAGTAAAAGGATGATTTGGATATGTAATGAGATATTATACAAGTAAACAACACCTAAAGGTAACTGAAATATATAAGTAAGAAAAACTTGAAAGTAATTAAAGGGTATATAAATGGAAATTTGATTGTGATAAGAATGTTATATACTTATGTATAATATGAAATGATAAATGGCTAAATGGAATAAGTAAGTAGAACTTAAGAAAACCGGCCAATGAACCAAATAATATCTTTGTAAATTTGTTATAGAATTGAATACAAATTTGCAAAGAAATTGTGAAATTGAAGTTTGTAGCTTTGGAGATAATTATAAACTTAGATAAAGTCCAACTTCTTATATATGCCTTTTATAGAATAATTATAAACTAAGTGATGATTAATAAAATGTTCCACCAATAAATTTGTTATTAACTGAAATTATGAAAATGAAGTAAATGTAAACAAATGAATTTGGTATAGCTAAGAATTAATTGAAGAATGGAATTGAATTTAATTAAATTACATGGAGTGTTTAAAATGAACTTAACTAAGCAAATTGTATGAAATGATGAATAAGAAATAATAGTATAAAAGAACATGCTATGTAAAGAAATGGACATGCTAAGTAATTAAGGAATGAATAATGCATTGTGTATAATTAATTGTAAATGAAATGATGGTAAGTAAATAAATTGAATATAGAAAAATTGTATAGGAATCTATTGGAAGGTAATACGTAAGTTGTACGTATATTGTTTTATTCGCATAACAATTTGACCCGAACTCGAGCACAGAATTTCGAGATAATTTATATCGATCCAAGTTAGGATTTTTCACCTGATTCCCGACGGCGAACCCTGGATATGGATTTTTGATTTGATTCTGGAATTTTCTACCATAGTATTTGGCTATGCAAGGAGAATAACAGGTTCCGATCAAGGAACCAAATCTGAGTCCGCACTAGAGAGTCGTGTGAACGATACTAGTTTGGAAGTGAAATTTTGTGATCGAATGAGTAATCAGATTTGATATTGCGTACGGATGATATATGTACTTCGTACAAGTTTAAGTAAGGCAAATATTGAAATAATTGAAAATGAAAATTGTAACGACCCAGAATTTTTGATAATTAAAATTCGGATATTTAATTAATTTTAAATATTAATAAATGGAATTTAGAAGTCGAATGATTTATGTTTCGAATATTGGATTTGATTTGGTCAATTAAATCGATAATTTAATGATTGAAATTCCAGAAATAATTGAAATATGGGTTTAATGTGCTGGAAATGATTTATAAGGTTATATTAAATCATACTGGAGTTATAGAAATATTTTAGAACTCTTAAAATTGAATTTGGAGTTAATCTGTGAAAATTGAATATTCTAATATTTAATTATCGACTGAAAATTAGCCAATTTTCGAACAGTCTCAGAATTGAACGAGACCAGTTCCATTGGATCCGTAATGGTTAGTTATTATCGGATTTCAATTTTCGTATCAATCGGAGTTGTCGTTTGACCGTGGCAGCTCGAAACGCATCGATATCGTTTTAATTTTAAATCGTCGAGTTAAAATAGTCATTTTTCAAACGGTTTCGGATTTCGACGAAACCAGTTTCATCGGATCCGTAATGTGAAATTATTGCATGGTTTCAAATTTCGTAAATTTTGGATTTACCGTTTGTTCGGGGCAAGCCAAAACGCCTCGAAATCGATTTAAATCGGTTTAATTTAAATTGATCGTTTATTGCCATATCTCGCACAGATGATTGAATTAGCTCCCGAAACATATTCCATTGCGTTCGGAACGCGGGATAAACCTTAGAAACGTCAGCCGGCACGCTCGATTCGGAGTTCGGAAAATTTCGATGAATAGTAAATTTGGCCATTTTCTATATAAGCACCTCCATATTTCATTTTGCAAAAGAAAATTGAAAACCCTAATCACCAAGGCCAGCCGCCACTTGCTATTTCGAAGGCCAGAATCTCGTTTCGTTCTTCCCAATTCTTCTTTCAATCCATCGACAATTAGAGGAAAATGTCAACTGCAAAGGTGAAGAGCTTCGCAAGCTCTACGATGTGAACGGTCACGATCGCGTTTGGAGCTGTGGATCGATGGGGGTTTGGGTTCAAAGGCGCTGCGTTCGTGCTCGTCTGGAGGGAGCTGGGGTCGACCGAGCTCAGCCGTGTTCGTGGTGGTGGTAGGCGTGGTGATGGGCGTCGAAGTGGAAATGTCTGATCGGGGTGGAAGTCAGCGATGTGGTCGCGTGTACTAGGGTTATAAGGCGGCCAAGGTGGGTTCTTCACGTTCGTGACATGCCTGGGAGTTGCGTGGGGGAAGAAAGGAAAAAAGGGGCTGTGATCTCATCTCATCAAAAGAACGAACGGTCTGGATGAGGGTGGGTTTTAAAATAAATAAAAGAAAATGTATATTATTTATATTTGAAATTGTTTAAACTTTAAAACGTCGTAACTCTTTCATACGAGGTCCGTTTCGGACGAGATTTTTTGCGTTGGCTTCGTATCGACGAGCTCTACGCGATGCAACTGGATTGGAGTCGGTTGGAGCTAGTTTGAATTTCGGGTAAAATTAAACGCGCGTTTAATTTTATTCGAAATAAACGCTGAAATCAGAATTAAAATCAAGGTGAGATTTTTTTTTTCTCACTCGAATTGAAAAGTGGAATTTTCAGTTATTTTTGACTGTTTGATTTCTATTTGGATGTGCTATTAGATATAATAGGATATATCTATATATATAGCAGTATATACATATTGGCATATGTATATATTGGATTGTTGATTTCCCGCCTCGTATAGCGGATGAGACCCTATTGCGCCGTTAGTAAGCGGATTTATAAAAAACCATATACCGCGATAATTCCGTACTGGAGCGGAATTGGTATTGTGCTAACATCTGTGGATGCAGGGAAACAGGTTGGAGGGATCCGACTGGATTCCTCACCAGTTTTTATTTATTTACAGATATATTGATATATTCTGTTATCATATGATGATATATGATATTGACTGTTGTGATGGACTGATTGATGCTGTTGCATCATCGGATTCAGTTTTGAAATGTAAAAATAACGACTTTTATTTTAAAAAGATTTTAAAGTGATTTTTGAAAAGTAGACATTTATCGAATTTTTGAATTGATTTATTTCAGAAAAATAAACGTCTAGAATTTTAAAGTTATAAAAGTTAAGATTTTTGGTGAAATATAACCAAAGTGTGATTTTTGAAATGAAAGTTGATTTAATTGTAAAATAGGATTAAATTGAGATTTTTAAAGTATTATAAAAGATGTACAGAAAAATTGATATATTTATCAATTAAAATTTTTGGAATTTTAAAACGAGTTTTTATAAGTGAAGATATGAATCTTATAGGATTTTAAAATTGTGAAGGTATGAAATTTATAGATGTATAAATTGTGAAGTTAAAATGAATGAAATTGTAGAATAGAAGATTTATAAGGAATTAACTTATAAATTGGATTTTTGCCTACAAATGAAATATTGATCGAATTTGTAATAAAGGAGATTTACAAATCGAAGTTGTTATAAAATATAAAAGGTGAAATTTATAAACATTGTTTTATAAATCCAAAACCAATTGAAATTGATAGGTTAAACATAGAAGTTTAATAAAGGAGATATATCCGCGATTTTGGATAGTGGATAATTATTGAAATAAAAATGGGTAGAAAATATTGAAATGTGGTTAGTGAAGTATATTCACGATTTTGGACAGTGAATATATTGTTAAGTAAAATGGATACTGTTTTGGGAAAGTGATATTGAAAAATGAAGTTAAACATTTTAAAGATGTTTTAAAATGTATTATAAATCGAAAGCAGAGATTTCCGCAGTTCTTGTTGAAATAGACGTTTTCGAAGAATAAGGAAATGATGGACTATAACACTGTTGTTATAGTAAATGATTTCCGGAAGGAAATATTTTATATAGTATTGGGATTTACACATCTATCTAAATTCGAATCCCTATACTAGTGATTTTGAGTCGTCGTAACGATGTTTTACGTAACATTCGTTTTGACTCAAATAAATGTGTTTAAAGAGAATGATTTCCTTAAAGAATGAATATATACTTAATTTTGATTTTAAGTATATCGAATATTTTCTAAGTGTTGAAAATAAATGATTTTGTGAATTACTTATTTTTTAAATAAGTATGGAAATGCTTTTCCAATATGAAGTGAACTGTTTAGAGATTTTATCTTTTAAAGATAAATTGAAAAGTGAATATTTGAAAATTTGTTTTCAAACGGTTAAGTGTGGAAATTATATATCTAGTAAAGATATTTTTGAAGATAAATAATTTGGGAAAATTATTTGGAATCTGATGATGTTGCGCATCTTTATTGATAGTTAAATAACCGACTATCAATAATTACCTTGAATAGGTATTTGTTGTGAATTGGATGAATTTGAATGCCACACTTGTTTTTAAATAAACGCTCACTATTCGGGTTAGCCGGGAAAGGACCATGGGGTCATATAACCCATTCCGAATATGTGATACGTCGTTATGAATTGCATTCGAAGACCGGTGTTGAAGACCGGATATTTTTGAAAACGGAAGGATTACCGTCGAGTTACTCTACATCGGCTGATCTCCGGTTTAGAGGTTTTATCATCCTTAGTGACGGGAAGTCCCGACGTGATTGAAAATTATCCGGATGTGCAAGGGCTTCGTGAGAAGTGCCTTCGGTTCTGTTCGATCCCGGAACAGACTTATATGGATTGTGTGTCTGACGTTACAATTTGAGATATTGAGCTGATTTCTTTCAAATACATTTCTGTTGGTGGCGGAGAATTTATTCTCTTAGCTTAACACCCTTCTCTGAGACGTACGAGCTCAGAGGTTATGTAGTTGAAATTTATCAGCAATATATCCCAATTTGGTAACGTGGCATACTGAGTGTTGCTGTGAAATGATCAGTGTTTGATCATTTGCGATATGATCATTTGTTTGATCTTATATCTTTGTGATCATAGGTTGATCATTTTGTTGACCCGAAGCAGGGCTTTTTGAGAAAGCGTAGCTTTGTGGACGAGACTTCATCGAGCCTCAACAACCCGGAAATGGTCGAAACAGGAATGTTGCGGCAAGGTTATGAGGGTCGCGCCCTTTAGGGTATGTCATTTCCTTCTGGAAAGGGGTGGTATCATGGTATGGAGCCCAGATACTTACTCATGTGGATGCACTTTCTTTATGATGTGTGATGTTGGATATCGAGCGCTCGGATAAAGGTCCCAAAGGACCGGGTGATGACATATTCGTGAGTTACCTGTTACAGGGGTAACCCGGCCTTGTTTGGCAGAGAGCAGTTTGTCTCTCGGGACGTCCAGCCAGAGGCGATCCTATTCGGCAGGAGGAAAGGAAGTTCCTTAGCCTGACCATTTGTTGGAAAATCCAAAGAAACAATACGTGACTTGTACGGTATTAGTTGTAGAACCTGCCATTTACGTACGGTGGTCACCACTGTTTAGATGGTAGCTATAGTAGGCATACGATACTGGTCGTATGTTGGCTAAGATTAATATTATACTTTCGAAATGTTTTCTACACTATGCACTAATAATAATATCAAAAAGATTTGATTTTGCGTAGTAAGCATCTTTGACTATCATAAGAAGAAATCTCCTCCAATTCTGCGTTTGCATTGTGTGTGTGGCGGGAGGTCTTATGGTAGTTTCATTTTCCAAAAGCATTTCGAATTTATTTAAAATTATCCTGTTGCTATTTTAAAAAAAATAACTGTTTTACGATCTCACACCAGTCACCATGACTGACTCGGAGTTTATTGTTTCCCTTCTAAACTCTGGCTGCCCACCAATTTCCACACGGGCAGTCTAGAGTTATATTATCAGGATATTCTGGATATTCTGGAGCTTGGAGATAAGCTGGATGACGAGACGTAGTATTTGTATCTGATATATTTATTCCGCTGTGTATTCTGTATGAGGACAAGTTATATAACTGTCCATTGTTGTATATTGACTCTGATGATTGATGTATGTATAAACCGATATAGTTCTTTGTTTTAAAAGACTAGTAATTATCTATTGTATATTGTTCCGCTGCGATATGTGAGATTCTGATATTGTTTCTGTTCTGATGTTGTTCTTTTGTTTCTTCTTTCTCTTTTCTTCTATCTTTTCTTCTACTTCTTCTTTCTTTTAAAACCCTAATGGTTCGGTTTTTCGTTCACCTTGAGTAAATAGATGGAGATTAGTGTCTATTCAAGGGGTACGGAAAAGCGGGTTGTTACATTTGGTATCAGAGCATATGGTTAAGCGACAACCCTGCTCTGTTGGGTGTTACTCATTAGAGATAGAGTCAGTAGTACTCTAGAATGAGTTTGAGTGTAATAATAGATACGAGTGCGTATTTGTTAGTTAATATAAAAATTGTTTTATATTGTGATGATTGGTTTGTTGAGTGGTATATGGATTCTGGTCGGTATTGTCCGTACAACTCTATCGATAGGGATCTCTAAACACTTATATAGAACAATTCGGCACGATATTGTTTTAAAATTGGGTAAATGAAATAATTTTACCTTGATTATATTTTGTATATAAAGAAATAATTTTTTAAGAATTATTAAAGTGTATATGAATTGATTGTTAAGATTGTTTGAATAAGTTGAATTAAAACAACAATTGTGAAAGAGTAAATTGTATAAACCAATGAATTATAAAATATGGAGTTATAATTAATATGATTTACAGTGGTAAAATAATCTTATATATAAATAGAGGAATTTTATAAGTAAAAAGATTTGTAATGAGATTTATAAATCAAGGAAATTTTTGAAAAGAATTTAAAGCACTGATTTCACTATTGTTGCTGGGAAATAATAAGGGTGATGACTGCAGCATCATCGGTATCATTTTCGAGTTTCTGTGTGATTGATTTGCTACCATAGTAAATTGGAAATTGAGGTTTTGTTGTGATAAACAAATTTGAAAATTTAAGTCCAAATTTAAATATGGTAAATATAAGTGAAATAAGATTTATACTTATGATATGAGATAATAGATTTAACTTTGGTAAAGTTAATGAATTTGAGTAGCATGATGAAATATGATGTGAAATTTAACTAAAAGAAAGTCAAATGTGATATAAATTTGAATGATTGATGAAATTTGATTTTGGTAAAAGGTTAAATGAATTTTGTTAAGAAAAACAAAATTTGAATTTTGGATTTATAAGTGGAAATGTAAGTTAAGTTAAACAAACGATGTTTAATGGGATATAACTTAAGTGTTGATTGGAATTGATTTTGGTGTCGAAGTAAATAATCAAAATGAATTAAATGAATATGAACTTGAGTTATATAAATAAACTTCAACATGAAATGTGAAATGGATTAGCTATTGAACTAATGAATCAATTGAATGTAAATGTTAATTCATTGAAGAAACTGAATAAATTGAATGTAAGTCAATTGAAATTAAAGGTGTTGAACTAAATTGAATGGAAATCAAATAATAATGGTTATGTTGAATATGCATTGATTGTTTGATGATTGTTAGTTGATTGTATATAAATTCATTAAGTGTTAATGAAGTTGAATTGATAAAATTTGAAGAAAAGTAAAATGAATTCGAATTGGAAATCCAGTTTAAATGACAGTAGATTTAACCAAAGGGTAAATTGAAATCAAATTTTGGAAATGAACAAAAGTGAATGAAACTGGAATTGAAATTGAATGTTGGAAGCAAATCTGAATTTGTTAGTAGATTAGAATTTGAAATGAATTAGTAATTAAAACTAATTTAAAAATGATATAAGCAGTTATATTGAAAATTTTGTAATTGAATGTACGAAATGGTTTGAATATATGCGACTAGATATTATGGCTAGTAGGATATACAGGTATAAAGGAATTGGAATTTAATTTCGAAGATAAATGTGAATGGCTCGACAAAAGGTAAGTATTTGAATTCGAATATGAGATTTGATGACTTATTTCTCTAGCCGCTTGGCTTTTTCTTTTTCTTTTTGAAATCTGAGAGTCCGTAGGGACGTTTTGTAGTCGTGCCGTATTAGCCGCGCAAAGGAGACGCTGGCGAAATTTTTCGGAAATTTAGGGCGTTAGAAAATTTTGAGAAAAAATTTAAAAGTTTAAAATTGAATTTAAACTCGAATTTGGATTTAGAAGTTAAACAATGTTGTTTGAAACTTAAAATTTAAGTTGGAAAGTTAGTTGAGATGATAACGAATCTTTAGTAGGAAGATCCGTTTGAAAAGTGATAAAACTATTAGATTGTGGAAAATAGTAGACGAGTTAAGGACCATTTTTTTTTCCTAACTTGTAATTTCGAGGACGAAATTCTTTTAAGGGGGGAAGTCTGTAACGACCCAGAATTTTTGATAATTAAAATTCGGATATTTAATTAATTTTAAATATTAATAAATGGAATTTAGAAGTCGAATGATTTATGTTTCGAATATTGGATTTGATTTGGTCAATTAAATCGATAATTTAATGATTGAAATTCCAGAAATAATTGAAATATGGGTTTAATGTGCTGGAAATGATTTATAAGGTTATATTAAATCATACTGGAGTTATAGAAATATTTTAGAACTCTTAAAATTGAATTTGGAGTTAATCTGTGAAAATTGAATATTCTAATATTTAATTATCGACTGAAAATTAGCCAATTTTCGAACAGTCTCAGAATTGAACGAGACCAGTTCCATTGGATCCGTAATGGTTAGTTATTATCGGATTTCAATTTTCGTATCAATCGGAGTTGTCGTTTGACCGTGGCAGCTCGAAACGCATCGATATCGTTTTAATTTTAAATCGTCGAGTTAAAATAGTCATTTTTCAAACGGTTTCGGATTTCGACGAAACCAGTTTCATCGGATCCGTAATGTGAAATTATTGCATGGTTTCAAATTTCGTAAATTTTGGATTTACCGTTTGTTCGGGGCAAGCCAAAACGCCTCGAAATCGATTTAAATCGGTTTAATTTAAATTGATCGTTTATTGCCATATCTCGCACAGATGATTGAATTAGCTCCCGAAACATATTCCATTGCGTTCGGAACGCGGGATAAACCTTAGAAACGTCAGCCGGCACGCTCGATTCGGAGTTCGGAAAATTTCGATGAATAGTAAATTTGGCCATTTTCTATATAAGCACCTCCATATTTCATTTTGCAAAAGAAAATTGAAAACCCTAATCACCAAGGCCAGCCGCCACTTGCTATTTCGAAGGCCAGAATCTCGTTTCGTTCTTCCCAATTCTTCTTTCAATCCATCGACAATTAGAGGAAAATGTCAACTGCAAAGGTGAAGAGCTTCGCAAGCTCTACGATGTGAACGGTCACGATCGCGTTTGGAGCTGTGGATCGATGGGGGTTTGGGTTCAAAGGCGCTGCGTTCGTGCTCGTCTGGAGGGAGCTGGGGTCGACCGAGCTCAGCCGTGTTCGTGGTGGTGGTAGGCGTGGTGATGGGCGTCGAAGTGGAAATGTCTGATCGGGGTGGAAGTCAGCGATGTGGTCGCGTGTACTAGGGTTATAAGGCGGCCAAGGTGGGTTCTTCACGTTCGTGACATGCCTGGGAGTTGCGTGGGGGAAGAAAGGAAAAAAGGGGCTGTGATCTCATCTCATCAAAAGAACGAACGGTCTGGATGAGGGTGGGTTTTAAAATAAATAAAAGAAAATGTATATTATTTATATTTGAAATTGTTTAAACTTTAAAACGTCGTAACTCTTTCATACGAGGTCCGTTTCGGACGAGATTTTTTGCGTTGGCTTCGTATCGACGAGCTCTACGCGATGCAACTGGATTGGAGTCGGTTGGAGCTAGTTTGAATTTCGGGTAAAATTAAACGCGCGTTTAATTTTATTCGAAATAAACGCTGAAATCAGAATTAAAATCAAGGTGAGATTTTTTTTTTCTCACTCGAATTGAAAAGTGGAATTTTCAGTTATTTTTGACTGTTTGATTTCTATTTGGATGTGCTATTAGATATAATAGGATATATCTATATATATAGCAGTATATACATATTGGCATATGTATATATTGGATTGTTGATTTCCCGCCTCGTATAGCGGATGAGACCCTATTGCGCCGTTAGTAAGCGGATTTATAAAAAACCATATACCGCGATAATTCCGTACTGGAGCGGAATTGGTATTGTGCTAACATCTGTGGATGCAGGGAAACAGGTTGGAGGGATCCGACTGGATTCCTCACCAGTTTTTATTTATTTACAGATATATTGATATATTCTGTTATCATATGATGATATATGATATTGACTGTTGTGATGGACTGATTGATGCTGTTGCATCATCGGATTCAGTTTTGAAATGTAAAAATAACGACTTTTATTTTAAAAAGATTTTAAAGTGATTTTTGAAAAGTAGACATTTATCGAATTTTTGAATTGATTTATTTCAGAAAAATAAACGTCTAGAATTTTAAAGTTATAAAAGTTAAGATTTTTGGTGAAATATAACCAAAGTGTGATTTTTGAAATGAAAGTTGATTTAATTGTAAAATAGGATTAAATTGAGATTTTTAAAGTATTATAAAAGATGTACAGAAAAATTGATATATTTATCAATTAAAATTTTTGGAATTTTAAAACGAGTTTTTATAAGTGAAGATATGAATCTTATAGGATTTTAAAATTGTGAAGGTATGAAATTTATAGATGTATAAATTGTGAAGTTAAAATGAATGAAATTGTAGAATAGAAGATTTATAAGGAATTAACTTATAAATTGGATTTTTGCCTACAAATGAAATATTGATCGAATTTGTAATAAAGGAGATTTACAAATCGAAGTTGTTATAAAATATAAAAGGTGAAATTTATAAACATTGTTTTATAAATCCAAAACCAATTGAAATTGATAGGTTAAACATAGAAGTTTAATAAAGGAGATATATCCGCGATTTTGGATAGTGGATAATTATTGAAATAAAAATGGGTAGAAAATATTGAAATGTGGTTAGTGAAGTATATTCACGATTTTGGACAGTGAATATATTGTTAAGTAAAATGGATACTGTTTTGGGAAAGTGATATTGAAAAATGAAGTTAAACATTTTAAAGATGTTTTAAAATGTATTATAAATCGAAAGCAGAGATTTCCGCAGTTCTTGTTGAAATAGACGTTTTCGAAGAATAAGGAAATGATGGACTATAACACTGTTGTTATAGTAAATGATTTCCGGAAGGAAATATTTTATATAGTATTGGGATTTACACATCTATCTAAATTCGAATCCCTATACTAGTGATTTTGAGTCGTCGTAACGATGTTTTACGTAACATTCGTTTTGACTCAAATAAATGTGTTTAAAGAGAATGATTTCCTTAAAGAATGAATATATACTTAATTTTGATTTTAAGTATATCGAATATTTTCTAAGTGTTGAAAATAAATGATTTTGTGAATTACTTATTTTTTAAATAAGTATGGAAATGCTTTTCCAATATGAAGTGAACTGTTTAGAGATTTTATCTTTTAAAGATAAATTGAAAAGTGAATATTTGAAAATTTGTTTTCAAACGGTTAAGTGTGGAAATTATATATCTAGTAAAGATATTTTTGAAGATAAATAATTTGGGAAAATTATTTGGAATCTGATGATGTTGCGCATCTTTATTGATAGTTAAATAACCGACTATCAATAATTACCTTGAATAGGTATTTGTTGTGAATTGGATGAATTTGAATGCCACACTTGTTTTTAAATAAACGCTCACTATTCGGGTTAGCCGGGAAAGGACCATGGGGTCATATAACCCATTCCGAATATGTGATACGTCGTTATGAATTGCATTCGAAGACCGGTGTTGAAGACCGGATATTTTTGAAAACGGAAGGATTACCGTCGAGTTACTCTACATCGGCTGATCTCCGGTTTAGAGGTTTTATCATCCTTAGTGACGGGAAGTCCCGACGTGATTGAAAATTATCCGGATGTGCAAGGGCTTCGTGAGAAGTGCCTTCGGTTCTGTTCGATCCCGGAACAGACTTATATGGATTGTGTGTCTGACGTTACAATTTGAGATATTGAGCTGATTTCTTTCAAATACATTTCTGTTGGTGGCGGAGAATTTATTCTCTTAGCTTAACACCCTTCTCTGAGACGTACGAGCTCAGAGGTTATGTAGTTGAAATTTATCAGCAATATATCCCAATTTGGTAACGTGGCATACTGAGTGTTGCTGTGAAATGATCAGTGTTTGATCATTTGCGATATGATCATTTGTTTGATCTTATATCTTTGTGATCATAGGTTGATCATTTTGTTGACCCGAAGCAGGGCTTTTTGAGAAAGCGTAGCTTTGTGGACGAGACTTCATCGAGCCTCAACAACCCGGAAATGGTCGAAACAGGAATGTTGCGGCAAGGTTATGAGGGTCGCGCCCTTTAGGGTATGTCATTTCCTTCTGGAAAGGGGTGGTATCATGGTATGGAGCCCAGATACTTACTCATGTGGATGCACTTTCTTTATGATGTGTGATGTTGGATATCGAGCGCTCGGATAAAGGTCCCAAAGGACCGGGTGATGACATATTCGTGAGTTACCTGTTACAGGGGTAACCCGGCCTTGTTTGGCAGAGAGCAGTTTGTCTCTCGGGACGTCCAGCCAGAGGCGATCCTATTCGGCAGGAGGAAAGGAAGTTCCTTAGCCTGACCATTTGTTGGAAAATCCAAAGAAACAATACGTGACTTGTACGGTATTAGTTGTAGAACCTGCCATTTACGTACGGTGGTCACCACTGTTTAGATGGTAGCTATAGTAGGCATACGATACTGGTCGTATGTTGGCTAAGATTAATATTATACTTTCGAAATGTTTTCTACACTATGCACTAATAATAATATCAAAAAGATTTGATTTTGCGTAGTAAGCATCTTTGACTATCATAAGAAGAAATCTCCTCCAATTCTGCGTTTGCATTGTGTGTGTGGCGGGAGGTCTTATGGTAGTTTCATTTTCCAAAAGCATTTCGAATTTATTTAAAATTATCCTGTTGCTATTTTAAAAAAAATAACTGTTTTACGATCTCACACCAGTCACCATGACTGACTCGGAGTTTATTGTTTCCCTTCTAAACTCTGGCTGCCCACCAATTTCCACACGGGCAGTCTAGAGTTATATTATCAGGATATTCTGGATATTCTGGAGCTTGGAGATAAGCTGGATGACGAGACGTAGTATTTGTATCTGATATATTTATTCCGCTGTGTATTCTGTATGAGGACAAGTTATATAACTGTCCATTGTTGTATATTGACTCTGATGATTGATGTATGTATAAACCGATATAGTTCTTTGTTTTAAAAGACTAGTAATTATCTATTGTATATTGTTCCGCTGCGATATGTGAGATTCTGATATTGTTTCTGTTCTGATGTTGTTCTTTTGTTTCTTCTTTCTCTTTTCTTCTATCTTTTCTTCTACTTCTTCTTTCTTTTAAAACCCTAATGGTTCGGTTTTTCGTTCACCTTGAGTAAATAGATGGAGATTAGTGTCTATTCAAGGGGTACGGAAAAGCGGGTTGTTACAAAAATTCTAAATTGATTTTAAATTATATGATTTGATATCATTGATAAATAAGATGCAGGTATTTAAAATCAAGAAATTTGGATTGCCCGACAAAAAGGTACACGTTTATTTGTCATTGGATTTGATGGTTTTTGGATGGAGCCACTTGGCTTTTGTTTTCTTTTATTGGTTTGGGGCCCGTAGAGGCGTTTTGTAGCTGTACCGATCGAGCCGCGCAAAGGAGACGCTGCCGAAATTTTTCGTAAATCCGGGTGTTAGAAATTTTTGAGTTTTAAAATTTTATAACTCATTTGGATAACCAACTTGTAAATTTCGTAAGCTTATCGGAGTAGCGTAGTGGAAGTGTGGTAACAACTTTATAAATGAAATTTCATTGTTTTATAAGTTGATAACTTTGAATAAAATATTTCAAATGTTGAATTCTTTACTTAGTTCTTTTTCCCTTCTTTTTCCTTTTCGAGGACGAAAAGTTTTGAGTGGGGGAGAGTGTAACAACCCGTAAATTTTCGATAATTAAAATAGTTAATTTAATAAGATTTCATGGTTTAATGTTGGAAGAATTAAAATTTTGTAATTTATTTATGATAATAAAAACTAGAATGAATTATGACAATATTTGTCTAAGTTAATTATTAATAAATTGTATGAAATTCCCATAAATTGAAATGAGTTAAATATTATAACTTAGTTATAAAGGGAATATAAGAAAACAAATGTAAATTTTGGGTTAACTAATGAAATAATATATAGTCAATGGTAATGAAATCTAATTAGTATTGTATAGGTAATTGTGACACTTATTTGTAATAATATATTTATAACTGTGATTTAAGTTAATGGTGATAATTATTATAAGTTACCGGTTTATTTGTCAGTTGAATTGAATTTGAAAACCAATTGTAATGAAATGAAATTTTATATATTAACTGGGTTTACAATCAATAACTGAAGTTGAATAACAAATGTTGGATGCACTGGATGTGAATAAGGTAATTGACTAATAACGGAAATTTATTTAAAAAACCAATATTGAAATATAAATGCTACTTATTGAATGAGTTTACGATCAATAGTTGGATAAATAAATGTTGAATTCATTAGATGTAAATAAAGTAATTGATTAGTAATGAGGATTCATTTAAAATCTAATATTGAAATTTGTTGAATATGGATCAATTAAATTGTTTAAATTTGATATTGGAAATAAATTGAATAATTGAATAGATTGAATAACGGGGATTGAATAACTGTATAATGGAAATAATTGTTCCATAATTTGAATTCGTTTTAAAGTTAAATTTTATAAGTTCATTTTCAAATATCTCAAGATAATGAATTTGGGATAATCTAAATTGTTTAAAATTTAAATTTGCAAATATTTGAATAATTGGATTTTGAATATAATATGATTGAAAATGATATCGAAGATTGATATAAAATTTTATTTAAACAACAATGAATTTGTTAACATTTAAAATTGGATTCGTAAGAAATTTTGTAAATTTTGAAAAGTCGTCGATTTAATCGTCGAGTAAAAATAGCCTTCCGAGGCGCAGTCTCGGAATTTGACAAAACCAGTTCCATTGGATCCGTAATAGTATGTTATTATCGGATTTCAAATTTCGTAGTAATAGGAGTTGCCATTTGGCCATGGCAGCTGAAAACGTTTAGAAATTCATTTAATTGGTTTAATTTAAAATCGATCGTTTATTTCCATAAATCTCTCAAACGATCGAATTAGCCTCCGAAACACGTTCCATTGTGTTCGGAATGCGGGTAAAACCTTAGGAACGCTTGTCGGCACGTCTAGTTTGGTGTTCGTTCAGAAAAGTTGAAATAATAATAAATTAATATATATACGCGTATATATACACGTTTGCTCACAGTGAAACCCTATTAGGTTTCGTGGCCGCCGTTATCAATTTTCAATGGCCAAGAGCGAACGCCTTTCCTTCTCGTTTTTCTCCTAATCCAATCGCTTCCATCAAAAGTTGTCAACTAGAGAATTGTGGGGATCGACGAGAACTTCCTTTCTATGCGGGCATGATCACGTTTCGTGGAGCATGGAGAGCAGGGGGTGGTCGCGTTCAGTGTGCGTATGGGCTGTTGTTGCGTCACGTAGGGGTGACCGAGTGCGAAGATCCTCTGGCCGATGGTGGTGTTCGTGATGCTCTTCGTAGGGGTGGAGTTTGATCATTGATTAGTGCATCGTTGGGGCTGCCATGACCAACCCTAGGTGGCGGCTGATGGGTGTGTTCGAACCTGGTATAGACGCATTTGGGAAGAAGAAGATCTGGACGGCCTTGATCTCGTTTTCGAAGTGGACGGCCAGATTTAGGTTGAAAAAAAAAAGGAAATTGTATATTAATTATAGTATATAATATGAAATCTTGAAAATAGCATAACTTCTTCTTGCGTTGTCAGAATTGGACGAAACTTTTTGCATTGGAATCGCAGCGATGAGAGCTACGCTGCAGTGCAAACCCGGGACTGTTTTGAGCTCGTTAAAATTTTTGGTTAAATCGAACGCGCTCGATTTAATTTAAAATTTGAACGATTGGCCACGTAAAATCAAGGTGAGTGTTTTATAACGCTCACAATGTACTAGAATATTCTTGTGCTAGTTAAATTTAATATTGTGAAGTGATATGATTTTTATTTAGTCGTTGTTGATAAAATTTAACTGTCATCTAGATTGTCATCGAATTTAATGTTAGAAATTGAAATCGACAGTCTAATTAGAATTGAAATTTAATCGCAATTAAATTACCGACCATTTATAACTATGAAATTTCTATGATTTATATTGTCTGTTTGGATGATTGGTTGCGATGGATGCTATTGATTGATGTTTGAATGTTTGGATGTTTATTTGTTGTATATATCCTATCATCACCCTGTGCATTATTTATAGTTGTAAATTAAATCATTGTTAATAAATTGAGAAATAGGTTGAAATGATATATACCTATGACACTATGGTTTGATTTGAAGTGATATATATCTATTCCTGAAATTTAATTGAAATAACTGATCACTTGGCCATAGGATAGAAAATTATATATGGGCACCGGATTGGTTAAATTAAATAATTTGTAAAATCTTTGATTTGGAATTATTTTTAAGTGGTCTGATTTAAAGGAATTTAAAAATCAAATTTTATAGAAATTGAATTCATCGCGAGTTTGATGTTGAGATGTTGAAATAAATTTTGTTAAACAAATTTGTTAATAATTGAAGTTAAGACTTTGAAATTAAAAGTGTGATACGATTGAATTTCGTTAATTGATTTGATTTTTAAAGAATTCAACGTTTATTCAGACTTTGAATATTATTAAGTAAAAGTGTGATAAAGACAACATTTTGAAATCAAAATTGAGACAATTGGATTTGAGATGGAATTAAATTTAAATTTGAAATCAAAATTTGATTTGAATTGAAATTGAGGTTTAATCGACTGAATGGAAATTTGAATTTGATTCAGATTGGTAAGTTGAAAATTAAAATGGTTGACTTTGAAGCTATTTCAAATTTGGTTTTTCTTAAGTTATTCTGCTATATAAACTATTTTAAATACTTAAACTATTTTATATTAAACTATTTTAACCTATACTAATTATATTAAGTTATTTTAACTTATTTAAACATATTAACTTATTTTAATTTATTTTTAAATCTACTTAACCCAATTTAATTTATTTAAAGTAATTTACCTATTTTTAATTTATTTTAATCATATTTAATCTATTTTAAAGTTATTTAACCTATTTAATTATATTAAATCTATTTTTAAATCTATTTAACTATATTAAATCCATTTAAAACTAGTTTTAAATCTATCTTTAATATTTAGAGTATTTTAACTATTTTCAATTTTTTTAAGCTACTTTAAACTATTCAAAAATATGTTTCCAAAATTTCCAGCTGGTCAATAAGGTGAAATGTTTATATTTAAATCTTGGATTTAAATACGAAGTGGGTTAAATGAAGTTACAACCTAAATTGAAATGTGACGATTTTTGAAATTGAAAAATGAGATTTTGAGGCGAAATGATTTTTGAAATGAAATCATATATTTTGCGTAGATACGATGATTTTGAAATGGATTTGATTTTTGAAGCGAACTTGATATTTTGATATCAATTATGAATTGATTTTTTTTGAAAATGTAAAAGAACCATCCGGTGTGTAATAAGCGTTTGGTTGTTAAAGAGACCGGGATCGGATATGGGCATACTCTCTGTCGATACCGAAAACCACTTTAACAACTGTGTACGTGGTGGAGATTCCAGAAATGAAGTAGGATGGTTTGGCGACGATTCTCTATATGGTATGACGTGACCCTGACTCCCGTGATTCAGCTTAGATGTGACTAAAATCAGGAGCTATACTGGGCTAATGTGAGGTCATTCCTCTTATCGGGCATATTTCTTCGATACCATTATATTGCTTTGTGATTCGATTTGGTGGCCACCCCTCGATTGTTTGGGAGTGTGTCCGAGGTGGGCGGTAGTAGCTGCTATGCGTCACCACCAGTCCGGGAGTGCAATTGGTATATCTACCATGGCATCTCCTTGTGTGCCGTGTTCACATGCCCTAGCGTGCCTTCTACGAGTTTGTTTTGTACCATACCTATGGGGTGCCCTCTACGTAAACCTTTGGGAGGAGCGTACGGTACTGTATAGACTATGGGAATATATATAAAATGTGTTAAGGGGGATATGGGTAACGCCTTAATGCTATTTTAATAGTTTATTTTACTATAGACATATTATAATAGCGTATTGTACTACATAGTAGATAGTTTAACGGATCCTTAAGAGATGGAAAATCCCATAACATCTCTTGAGTTATTGTACGCACGTCGACACTGGATAAGAGATGTCAAACCCCGTAAACATCTCTGACGCCGTTACACTCATTTTTATTTACGATTAATTTAACTTACATGAGGATATTTTAGTCCTGACTCGAGTGTTTTGTTCTTTCATTACGCTCGGGTCAGTCCTGAGTTTTTCAGCTTATTGAAGATCTATTCTGGAGGACGAAGACGAAGATTTGGTATACTATTACTATTATTATCCATGCATCATGCTGTCTGCTGCATTGTTTTATTTGTTCTGTTGTATATGTATAACTCTGATAAATGATGTATAAATGATAATCAAAAGTATATTAAACAGCTTCATGAACTGTTTATTTGATTATTATATTTTATCTTTCCGCTGCGAGATTCTGTGGTTGTTTCTTGTTCCTTTTCTCTTCTTTTCTTATTTACCCCATTAACAATTCTCCCTTTTGAATGGTTTGGAATCGGCATGTGTGTTTACTTGTCGATTTAAATTGTCCAAAAAGGTGGGTCGTTACAGTTGGTATCAGAGCTTTGGTTTAGCGATAACCTTAGCTTTGTGGGGCCAGACTCTTTATAAATAGGGTAGTAATACCCTATGATGAGTCATTGAGTGTATATGTATGAGATAGCGTATTTGTTAGTGATATAAAATTGTTTTATATTGTGTTGGTTGATTTGTTGAGTGGCATATGGATTCTGGTCAATACGAGTAATTAACGTTATTGATAGGGATCTCTAAACACTTGAACAGAACAATTCGACATAGTATTGTTTTGAAATTGGGGAAATGAAATAATTTTGCCCTAATTATATTTTACATATAAAAGAAATAATTTTCAGAAATTATTATGATTCATCCGGTTTGTTTGACTGTTAGAAATGATAATATTGATTGTTATCATTAATTGAATGTTGTATTATAATAAATAAGGTTTAAAAAATATAATAATAAACAATGATAAAACAACTTGTGGAATGTTTTAAGAAGGTAAAAATTTTGTAAGAATAATTTATAAATGTGACTCATAAATCAAGATAGATTTAAAATTGTGAAATATTGAATTTAAGACCCGGGGATTTTGAAAATGGTTTCTCAAAACTTTGAAGAAAATATGTAGTGATGTTAGTTGAAAAATATTTATGGGAAATATTTTGAAAGGAGTTTTTTTATAAATTCAGTAATCCTCTCTTATGTCGCTGGAAAATAACTTCGGTGATGACTGCGCAGCATCATCGACGTTCATTTTCGAGTCTCAAAGTGGAGGAGACTTTTGTGAAGCTTTGCTTTGCTTCGAAACTGTTTTGGAAAAAAATGCATTGTTTTGGTTTAAACTCCAAAAGTATGATTTGATATATATATATAAGATATAAATGTATATATTTATTTAAAATGATTTGAAATGAACCGGGCATTTAAAATTTTAGGTTTTGTTAATTAATAATTTTCAAATTATTTGAAAGAAGTGGAATATTGGAGCACCAGAATTCATAAGATAAGAAATTGAGAAGTCTAAACTAAAATCTTTTGAGAAAACCTTAGAGTTGAAGAGTAACTCTTGAAATTGAAAAGTGAAGAAAATTTAAACGAGTTAAAATTGTAAACATTCTAATTTAGTAAAATGAGTCCTATAAAATTTGTATTGTATCAAATTGCATTCTAATAACATATAATATGACTTACCAAATGTTAAAAGTAAAAGGATGATTTGGATATGTAATGAGATATTATACAAGTAAACAACACCTAAAGGTAACTGAAATATATAAGTAAGAAAAACTTGAAAGTAATTAAAGGGTATATAAATGGAAATTTGATTGTGATAAGAATGTTATATACTTATGTATAATATGAAATGATAAATGGCTAAATGGAATAAGTAAGTAGAACTTAAGAAAACCGGCCAATGAACCAAATAATATCTTTGTAAATTTGTTATAGAATTGAATACAAATTTGCAAAGAAATTGTGAAATTGAAGTTTGTAGCTTTGGAGATAATTATAAACTTAGATAAAGTCCAACTTCTTATATATGCCTTTTATAGAATAATTATAAACTAAGTGATGATTAATAAAATGTTCCACCAATAAATTTGTTATTAACTGAAATTATGAAAATGAAGTAAATGTAAACAAATGAATTTGGTATAGCTAAGAATTAATTGAAGAATGGAATTGAATTTAATTAAATTACATGGAGTGTTTAAAATGAACTTAACTAAGCAAATTGTATGAAATGATGAATAAGAAATAATAGTATAAAAGAACATGCTATGTAAAGAAATGGACATGCTAAGTAATTAAGGAATGAATAATGCATTGTGTATAATTAATTGTAAATGAAATGATGGTAAGTAAATAAATTGAATATAGAAAAATTGTATAGGAATCTATTGGAAGGTAATACGTAAGTTGTACGTATATTGTTTTATTCGCATAACAATTTGACCCGAACTCGAGCACAGAATTTCGAGATAATTTATATCGATCCAAGTTAGGATTTTTCACCTGATTCCCGACGGCGAACCCTGGATATGGATTTTTGATTTGATTCTGGAATTTTCTACCATAGTATTTGGCTATGCAAGGAGAATAACAGGTTCCGATCAAGGAACCAAATCTGAGTCCGCACTAGAGAGTCGTGTGAACGATACTAGTTTGGAAGTGAAATTTTGTGATCGAATGAGTAATCAGATTTGATATTGCGTACGGATGATATATGTACTTCGTACAAGTTTAAGTAAGGCAAATATTGAAATAATTGAAAATGAAAATTCTAAATTGATTTTAAATTATATGATTTGATATCATTGATAAATAAGATGCAGGTATTTAAAATCAAGAAATTTGGATTGCCCGACAAAAAGGTACACGTTTATTTGTCATTGGATTTGATGGTTTTTGGATGGAGCCACTTGGCTTTTGTTTTCTTTTATTGGTTTGGGGCCCGTAGAGGCGTTTTGTAGCTGTACCGATCGAGCCGCGCAAAGGAGACGCTGCCGAAATTTTTCGTAAATCCGGGTGTTAGAAATTTTTGAGTTTTAAAATTTTATAACTCATTTGGATAACCAACTTGTAAATTTCGTAAGCTTATCGGAGTAGCGTAGTGGAAGTGTGGTAACAACTTTATAAATGAAATTTCATTGTTTTATAAGTTGATAACTTTGAATAAAATATTTCAAATGTTGAATTCTTTACTTAGTTCTTTTTCCCTTCTTTTTCCTTTTCGAGGACGAAAAGTTTTGAGTGGGGGAGAGTGTAACAACCCGTAAATTTTCGATAATTAAAATAGTTAATTTAATAAGATTTCATGGTTTAATGTTGGAAGAATTAAAATTTTGTAATTTATTTATGATAATAAAAACTAGAATGAATTATGACAATATTTGTCTAAGTTAATTATTAATAAATTGTATGAAATTCCCATAAATTGAAATGAGTTAAATATTATAACTTAGTTATAAAGGGAATATAAGAAAACAAATGTAAATTTTGGGTTAACTAATGAAATAATATATAGTCAATGGTAATGAAATCTAATTAGTATTGTATAGGTAATTGTGACACTTATTTGTAATAATATATTTATAACTGTGATTTAAGTTAATGGTGATAATTATTATAAGTTACCGGTTTATTTGTCAGTTGAATTGAATTTGAAAACCAATTGTAAATGAAATGAAATTTTATATATTAACTGGGTTTACAATCAATAACTGAAGTTGAATAACAAATGTTGGATGCACTGGATGTGAATAAGGTAATTGACTAATAACGGAAATTTATTTAAAAATCCAATATTGAAATATAAATGCTACTTATTGAATGAGTTTACGATCAATAGTTGGATAAATAAATGTTGAATTCATTAGATGTAAATAAAGTAATTGATTAGTAATGAGGATTCATTTAAAATCTAATATTGAAATTTGTTGAATATGGATCAATTAAATTGTTTAAATTTGATATTGGAAATAAATTGAATAATTGAATAGATTGAATAACGGGGATTGAATAACTGTATAATGGAAATAATTGTTCCATAATTTGAATTCGTTTTAAAGTTAAATTTTATAAGTTCATTTTCAAATATCTCAAGATAATGAATTTCGGATAATCTAAATTGTTTAAAATTTAAATTTGCAAATATTTGAATAATTGAATTTTGAATATAATATGATTGAAAATGATATCGAAGATTGATATAAAATTTTATTTAAACAACAATGAATTTGTTAACATTTAAAATTGGATTCGTAAGAAATTTTGTAAATTTTGAAAAGTCGTCGATTTAATCGTCGAGTAAAAATAGCCTTCCGAAGCGCAGTCTCAGAATTTGACAAAACCAGTTCCATTGGATCCGTAATAGTATGTTATTATCGAATTTCAAATTTCGTAGTAATAGGAGTTGCCATTTGGCCGTGGCAGCTGAAAACGTTTAGAAATTCATTTAATCGGTTTAATTTAAAATCGATCGTTTATTTCCATAACTCTCTCAGACGATCGAATTAGCCTCCGAAACACGTTCCATTGTGTTCGGAATGCGGGTAAAACCTTAGGAACGCTTGTCGGCACGTCTAGTTTGGTGTTCGTTCAGAAAAGTTGAAATAATAATAAATTAATATATATACGCGTATATATACACGTTTGCTCACAGTGAAACGCTATTAGGTTTCGTGGCCGCCGTTATCAATTTTCAATGGCCAAGAGCGAACGCCTTTCCTTCTCGTTTTTCTCCTAATCCAATCGCTTCCATCAAAAGTTGTCAACTAGAGAATTGTGGGGATCGACGAGAACTTCCTTTCTATGCGGGCATGATCACGTTTCGTGGAGCATGGAGAGCAGGGGGTGGTCGCGTTCAGTGTGCGTATGGGCTGTTGTTGCGTCACGTAGGGGTGACCGAGTGCGAAGATCCTCTGGCCGATGGTGGTGTTCGTGATGCTCTTCGTAGGGGTGGAGTTTGATCATTGATTAGTGCATCGTTGGGGCTGCCATGACCAACCCTAGGTGGCGGCTGATGGGTGTGTTCGAACCTGGTATAGACGCATTTGGGAAGAAGAAGATCTGGACGGCCTTGATCTCGTTTTCGAAGTGGACGGCCAGATTTAGGTTGAAAAAAAAAAAGGAAATTGTATATTAATTATAGTATATAATATGAAATCTTGAAAATAGCATAACTTCTTCTTGCGTTGTCAGAATTGGACGAAACTTTTTGCATTGGAATCGCAGCGATGAGAGCTACGCTGCAGTGCAAACCCGGGACTGTTTTGAGCTCGTTAAAATTTTTGGTTAAATCGAACGCGCTCGATTTAATTTAAAATTTGAACGATTGGCCACGTAAAATCAAGGTGAGTGTTTTATAACGCTCACAATGTACTAGAATATTCTTGTGCTAGTTAAATTTAATATTGTGAAGTGATATGATTTTTATTTAGTCGTTGTTGATAAAATTTAACTGTCATCTAGATTGTCATCGAATTTAATGTTAGAAATTGAAATCGACAGTCTAATTAGAATTGAAATTTAATCGCAATTAAATTACCGACCATTTATAACTATGAAATTTCTGTGATTTATATTGTCTGTTTGGATGATTGGTTGCGATGGATGCTATTGATTGATGTTTGAATGTTTGGATGTTTATTTGTTGTATATATCCTATCATCACCCTGTGCATTATTTATAGTTGTAAATTAAATCATTGTTAATAAATTGAGAAATAGGTTGAAATGATATATACCTATGACACTATGGTTTGATTTGAAGTGATATATATCTATTCCTGAAATTTAATTGAAATAACTGATCACTTGGCCATAGGATAGAAAATTATATATGGGCACCGGATTGGTTAAATTAAATAATTTGTAAAATCTTTGATTTGGAATTATTTTTAAGTGGTCTGATTTAAAGGAATTTAAAAATCAAATTTTATAGAAATTGAATTCATCGCGAGTTTGATGTTGAGATGTTGAAATAAATTTTGTTAAACAAATTTGTTAATAATTGAAGTTAAGACTTTGAAATTAAAAGTGTGATACGATTGAATTTCGTTAATTGATTTGATTTTTAAAGAATTCAACGTTTATTCAGACTTTGAATATTATTAAGTAAAAGTGTGATAAAGACAACATTTTGAAATCAAAATTGAGACAATTGGATTTGAGATGGAATTAAATTTAAATTTGAAATCAAAATTTGATTTGAATTGAAATTGAGGTTTAATCGACTGAATGGAAATTTGAATTTGATTCAGATTGGTAAGTTGAAAATTAAAATGGTTGACTTTAAAGCTATTTCAAATTTGGTTTTTCTTAAGTTATTCTGCTATATAAACTATTTTAAATACTTAAACTATTTTATATTAAACTATTTTAACCTATACTAATTATATTAAGTTATTTTAACTTATTTAAACATATTAACTTATTTTAATTTATTTTTAAATCTACTTAACCCAATTTAATTTATTTAAAGTAATTTACCTATTTTTAATTTATTTTAATCATATTTAATCTATTTTAAAGTTATTTAACCTATTTAATTATATTAAATCTATTTTTAAATCTATTTAACTATATTAAATCCATTTAAAACTATTTTTAAACCTATCTTTAATATTTAGAGTATTTTAACTATTTTCAATTTTTTTAAGCTACTTTAAACTATTCAAAAATATGTTTCCAAAATTTCCAGCTGGTCGATAAGGTGAAATGTTTATATTTAAATCTTGGATTTAAATACGAAGTGGGTTAAATGAAGTTACAACCTAAATTGAAATGTGACGATTTTTGAAATTGAAAAATGAGATTTTGAGGCGTAATGATTTTTTGAAATGAAATCATATATTTTTCGTAGATACGATGATTTTGAAATGGATTTGATTTTTGAAGCGAACTTGATATTTTGATATCAATTATGAATTGATTTTTTTTTGAAAATGTAAAAGAACCATCCGGTGTGTAATAAGCGTTTGGTTGTTAAAGAGACCGGGATCGGATATGGGCATACTCTCTGTCGATACCGAAAACCACTTTAACAACTGTGTACGTGGTGGAGATTCCAGAAATGAAGTAGGATGGTTTGGCGACGATTCTCTATATGGTATGACGTGACCCTGACTCCCGTGAGTCAGCTTAGATGTGACTAAAATCAGGAGCTATACCGGGCTAATGTGAGGTCATTCCTCTTATCGGGCATATTTCTTCGATACCATTATATTACTTTGTGATTCGATTTGGTGGCCACCCCTCGATTGTTTGGGAGTGTGTCCGAGGTGGGCGGTAGTAGCTGCTATGCGTCACCACCAGTCTGGGAGTGCAATTGGTATATCTACCATGGCATCTCCTTGTGTGCCGTGTTCACATGCCCTAGCGTGCCTTCTACGAGTTTGTTTTGTACCATACCTATGGGGTGCCCTCTGCGTAAACCTTTCGGAGGAGCGTACGGTACTGTATAGACTATGGGAATATATATAAAATGTGTTAAGGGGGATATGGGTAACGCCTTAATGCTATTTTAATAGTTTATTTTACTATAGACATATTATAATAGCGTATTGTACTACATAGTAGATAGTTTAACGGATCCTTAAGAGATGGAAAATCCCGTAACATCTCTTGAGTTATTGTACGCACGTCGACACTGGATAAGAGATGTCAAACCCCGTAAACATCTCTGACGCCGTTACACTCATTTTTATTTACGATTAATTTAACTTACATGAGGATATTTTAGTCCTGACTCGAGTGTTTTGTTCTTTCATTACGCTCGGGTCAGTCCTGAGTTTTTCAGCTTATAGAAGATCTATTCTGGAGGACGAAGATGAAGATTTGGTATACTATTACTATTATTATCCATGCATCATGCTGTCTGCTGCATTGTTTTATTTGTTCTGTTGTATATGTATAACTCTGATAAATGATGTATAAATGATAATCAAAAGTATATTAAACAGCTTCATGAACTGTTTATTTGATTATTATATTTTATCTTTCCGCTGCGAGATTCTGTGGTTGTTTCTTGTTCCTTTTCTCTTCTTTTCTTATTTACCCCATTAACAATTCTCCCTTTTGAATGGTTTGGAATCGGCATGTGTGTTTACTTGTCGATTTAAATTGTCCAAAAAGGTGGGTCGTTACATTAGTGATAACTCTTTATTAAATATATCTAATGTTTATCGACAAAACTCGAAAATTGATCATCGAGTTCTATGGAACGAATGTCTAGAATTTAGATCATGTGCTCTTGGTTCTTGGATTATGGGAGATGACTTCAATGCTGCGCGTTTTTTAGGAGAGTGTAATACCCCAAAATTTTGTGAAAAATCATTTTTGAAAAATGATTTAATTTTGAAATATTTAGATTTAAATATGGTGAAGTCTCAGGAATAAATAGTGTGCAGGTATATGTGTGCACGTGCACACTGAAATGGCACAAGGAAGAACTCCAGATTTCTTGGATTTAAAACAAGAATTAAAGGGCAATACAAACATGATTTGGCAACATGGTTGTTTGATTTCTGAAATTATATGGATCATCTTAAAAAGTAAGAAAAAGTAGGCTTTACTTTAAATCAGTAAACAAATTTTATTTAAAACCCAGAAGAGAAAATTATGTATATTAACCTGTATACATATAGGTGCATATGCTTCTGAAATTAAAGAGAAATTAAAATAAGCTTAGATAAGATATGTGTACATATATATATATTTTTAAACACTGAAAAGTATATATATATATATATATATATAAGCAAGTAAAACTATGACATTAAAATGACATGAAATGTGATACAAGTTAATGAGCTTGTATAGGCAAAAATAGCAAAGGGGATTTTCAGAAATAATTAAAATAAAAATAGGATAGTCACACTTTTAACATGACTAGGAGAGTGGCCATTTTCTGAAAAGTAAAAGAAAGAAAATGCAGCCTTTAAATTGGTTAATATGGCCGGGGTATTATGAATGAAAAATGCATGATGCTAGCCAGGACAGAAATGGAATTCTGTTTCAACAAAACCCTAGAGGAAAAATGCTTATAAATAGGCAGTTTAGCCAGTAGAATCATTTTTACCCCGAGCTGCACAAAAATAAGAAAAGAAGGAAAATATTGGAAGAAAGGAGAGAACACTCAAACAAGAATTTTCTGGATTAAACATTTAGGTGAGTAATCTCACTAAGTTCATGGCATTAAGACCTGAGATGAGGCAGCCACTTTTTATTTCCATTTATATATATTTCTGGTTTTGATGTATATGATTTCATCAATGCTTTCTGGATGTTTTATTTTAAATCTGATATGATTTAATATGGATGATTTTGGATGACCTTTGATTGGTTGAGACATTTGTCATTGGATGAGTATCATACTGATTTATTTATACTCACAAATGTTAAAGTTTAGGATCTCAAAAATCATATAGAGAATACTCTCAGCTGTTATAGATCTATGGCATGGAAACTTTATAAAAATGATTAGAGCTACATTATACTTGGTATAAGTGCTGAGGCTTGAAAAGAAAAATGTTAAGGGTGCAATAGAAATTTTCTAAGTGCTGAGCCCTTAATCAAATCAAAAAAAAAAGAGAAACCCACAAGCTAAAATTATGATTGAACCAGATCTTGAATCTGAATCAATCATAAAGGCTTGCAGATCAATATAACATGCCATGCCTCTTTTACAGTTGAAAATATTCTCATATTTTACTAAGATCAAGACATATTGACCCCATCCAGGAAATAACTATCTGCTTATTTCTGAGGAGAATTATGCTAGGAAAGATTATGGATGTTTCCATGTTTGCAGTGATATGTTCACTTAGCATATTTGATGATAGGATTTAAGACTATACACTAGTAAATAAACTAGGGAAGGGAAGGCCAAGAAAGCTGCTGGAATGCTTGTCATATTTGAAGTATGCAAGTTGGCACATGGTTTGTTTAAGCCCTGAGATCTTTGTGCAATGATGTGAATTAGTTCATTGCAATGTGTCCCAGTGATTCCTTAATAGCAGATGAGGCAGGGATTTAAATTGAATATTACAACCTGTAAATGAAGAAATAGGAATGTGGATATTTCTTAGGTTGAATGGTATGGAACCAAGATGATTCCAGTAAATGAAATTGTTGCAAACAGATAATTATGTTTGCATGATTATGTATGCAAGTGTAAGAATGATAAATGAATATATCATACCTGAATCAACTTAATTATACTAAGTTAAAGTAATTGATTGCAGAAATTTGTTTAAATAACAAGTTAGTACCCTTACATTCTCTATTGCTTAATATCATGAATGAATTGATGTTACTCATACCAGATCATAGATCTGACCCTTGTTTGCTCATGGCATATGGGGTGTCTCATTTTAAAATGAGGCAGCCACTTATGTTCTTTCAGGTAACCCAGGCACTAAGTAAAAATGAAGTTATGGCTTTTATGGAGGAGTGAATGAACATGCTAGCTAGTTTCAATAAGAGTTTAAATCGATTATATCTGCATGTATTCAGGAAAAATTTTATGTTTCTAAGATTTCCAGTTATGTAATGAATTCTATTATGGTTAGATGAACTAGTTGTATCATGTTAAATATATTGTTATGCACTAAGGTTTAAAAATCTCAAAGGAAAAATCTGAGTGGGAAACAAGGAAATGATTTTAATTATTGATATGGATGTTTGGAAGAGAAATATGCATATGTAGTTGAGCTACTGTTTTGTATTATGTAATAGTTAATCTTGAGACATAACAGAGCACTGAGTTTTAGAACAAAATCTGGATTTAGCAAGAAGTAAACTTAAAAGGATTTTATTATCTTTTAACTGAAATGCTTTGTAAATAAGTTTGAATTCATTTCTGAATTGTATTGAGAAGAGTAAAATGTTTTCCTAAAGCTTTAGACAGAATGCAATGAAAGATATCTCCATTGCATTGAACTAGTGTGGCAGATACAGGATTCATGAGTTATCCAGCTTCAAATAAATGAAGTATTGGTTGATCATGATAGATTGTATTTTGAAAATAAAAATGCATTTCAAAGTTACACCCAGTTTTCTGGAAAATGAGCAGAGATATTGACATGTACATGTATATCTGTGTACATGTTGATATTTGAGCAAAAATATGATCATAAATTCTTAAAACAGTTGTAGGAATGGGATACAAAAATAGTAAGTGAGAAGGATTGTTTTGTATGTTGGGTTATAGGCAAAAAAAAAAAATTAAACATATATGTACAATTATAGGTAGGTATCAGATTTCTAACCTTTCAAAAAAAAAAGAGAAAACCAAAAATTGTGTTTGAACCGACCTGCATGGTACTCGAACTCGTGACCCTTTGTGTATAAGTTAGGCGCGTTTCCATTACGCCTAGATGTTGCTTGTGTTCACTTAGGATCCACTTTCTTTTATACTGAATCTAATATTATCCAGACTTTAAACACAATCATCAACATTAAAAGCTTGTTTACTACTGAATATTACTTGATCATTTCTTGATCCTAATGACAGACTAAAGTACATATTTTAGTGGATTTTATGGCCAAAAATCTGAATACAATAATGTATCTGAATTACTAAATCTCTAAATCAAACAGGATGTTATTGAACAAAAAAAAAAATATAAAGTATATACTCTGAATTTAAACAAGAAGAACACATACATCTTCATATGTATGTGTATATTATTAGATATGCACTGATATATTTATATTGGTAAGTTATTTTGATCCTGGATATATTTTGGTTATTGGAAAAAGAAAATGACCTTGGAAAAGATGTTTGTAATGAATGATATATCAATATATCATCTCATAGCAAAAAAGAAAAAAAAAATCCTTATGAAATTAGGGTGGAAATAGGAGGGTCATTTCAGTTGGTATCAGAGCACTTGGTTGCATTGACTGTTATGTGTTATAGAAATGTATAATGTCTGTTTGTTTTGGATGAAATAATTTAGATAAGAAATTAGAAATTATAGAAGTACTCATAATATACTAATACCATTTACCCAGAATTTAGTTAGCAGACCATGGTAGGAAGGGGATCTCATCACAATGCAGGACCCAGTGCACCTCAAATGCTTGATATGCAAGAATTTGTGAGGGTTTTAAGAGATGGAATTGGGCATAGGCCTGAGAACCCACATGAAGAGCTTTCAAAACTACTGAAGACTTATTCCAATTTGGGAGGCAAGAGTTTTGAAGGGACTGAGAGTGTGATGGAAATTCAAGCATGGTTGAGAACACTTGATAGGATTTTCAATGACATGCAGTTGGATGACCAAAGAAAGAGGCAAGTAGCTTCTAGACAACTGAAAGGGGTAGCTTTAAGCTGGTGGGAGGTGATCATAGCTGGAAGGAATGAAAATGGAATCACTTGGAATCAGTTCAAGGAGATGTTGGAGGCAAGATTTGTACCAGCATCAGCCAAGACCATTTTGCTTGAAGAATTTATCAAACTTAGGCAGGGAACTTTGAATGTCACTGAATACACTCAAAAGTTTGAGGGGCTATCTAATTATGGAGCAATGCTAGTGGCAGATGAAGCATCCAAGAATGATAGGTATATAAAAGGGCTGAACCCAGGACTTAGCAGAGCTATGCTACCATATGCAGATAGAACATTTGATCAAGTAATTGATCTGGCTTTGAAACTGGAACAACATGACAAAGAAAGAGAGAAATATAGGAATTTTAAGAGCAACAACAAGAAGGATAAGGGAAGATATCACCCTTATGATAAGAAGAAAGAAGAGGCTAGTAACAAAAGCACTAGAGATGTCAAAGCTAAGGAAGACAAGAAGAAAATTGTGTGCCATCAGTGTGGAAAAGAAGGGCATATCAAACCAAAATGTCCAGAGTTGAAAGGAGGAGCTTTCAAATGCTATCTATGTGGGAAAGAGGGACATATGAAGAGGAATTGTCCTGAGTATAAACAGCAAGGCAAATTGGCAAATTTGGAAGGAAAAGGCAAAGCCACAGTGGAAAGTAACACTGTAAACCATAGCCAAGTGGAAGGTACATTACTCATTTGTGCCATACCCATACCAGTAGTATATGATACTGGAGCAACACACTCTTTGATTTCCTATGAATTAGTTAAAGTGTTAAAATTAAACTGCATACTAGTTGAAACCCCATTGCATATACACAGTCCATTGGGGAGTTCTAGTGTCTTAAATATGATTTGTGTGGATGTGGAGTTAAACATAGGAGGAAATATTTTTATTTCCAATTTATATGTTTTGAATTACCCAAATATAGGTGTTATATTGGGGGTAGACTGGTTAAGGCAATTTAAAGCCATAATTAATTTAGACTCATCCACCATATCATTGCAAAATTCTAAAGGCCAGAGAATCACAGTTCTATGTGAAATAGCTAAGGAAGGGAAATTGTATCATTTAGTTGACTTAGGAAAAGATCTGAGTGAACTAACCATTGAAGAAATTCCCATAGTTAATGAATACTTGGATGTGTTTGGGGAAGTTAAGGGTGTTCCACACCACAGACCAGTTGAGTTCCAAATTAATCTCATTCCAGGAGCAAGTCCAATAATTAAGAAACCTTATAGAATGGGGCCAAGTGAACTGAAAGAATTGAAAAATCAGTTGGAAGAATTAGAAGGCAAGGGATTTATAAGGCCAAGCAATTCCTGCTGGGGTTCTCCAGTAGTGTTTGTAAGAAAACATGATGGTACCTTGAGAATGTGCATAGATTACAGAGAACTAAATAAAGTAACCATCAAGAATAAATACCCATTGCCTAGAATAGATGATCTCTTTGACCAACTCAGTGAAGCTAAAATATTTTCTAGGCTAGACTTAGCATCAGGATTCCATCAAATGAAGGTTGAAGACTCAAGTGTTAAGTACACTGCATTTAACACAAGATATGGCTTATATGAATTTTTGGTTATGCCATTTGGTTTGACAAATGCTCCTTCATATTTTGTTGATTTGATGAATAGAATATTTAGAGATTATCTAGACAAATTTGTACTGATTTTTATTGATGACATTTTGATCTATTCCAAGACAGTGGAAGAGCATAAAAATCATTTGCATTTAGTTTTGTCAAGACTAAGGGAAAATGATTTAAAGGCAAAATTTTCAAAATGTGCATTTTGGAAAGAAGAAGTGCATTTCCTTGGGCATGTCATCTCTGCCAAAGGAATATCAGTAAACCCTAACAAGGTAGTGGCAATCCAAGCATGGAAAAGGCCTAGCACCATCAGTGAGATTAGATCATTTATGGGGATGGCAGGATATTATAGGAGATTCATAAAAGATTTCTCAAAAATATCATCACCACTTACCAATTTAACTAGAAAGAACCAAGCCTTTGTATGGACAGAAAAATGTGAGCAAGCTTTTATCAAAATAAAAGAAGCCCTGATTAATGCACCAGTATTGAGAGTGCCAGAAGGAAATGAAAATTTGGTTGTGTACACTGATGCAAGTGGCTCTGGGTTAGGGGCTGTGTTGATGCAGCAAGACCAGGTGGTAGCCTATGCATCTAGGCAATTAAAGCCACATGAAACCAGGTATGCAACCCATGATCTTGAACTAGCAGCAGTTGTGTATGCTTTGAAACTTTGGAGACATTATTTGTTAGGTGCCAAATTCATTTTGTACACTGATCATAAGGCACTGAAATATTTATTCTCACAAAAAGATTTGAACATGAGGCAACATAGATGGGTAGAGTTCCTAGCTGCCTATGATCTAGATATACTGTATACACCAGGCAAGGCAAATAAAGTTGCAGATGCCTTGAGTAGACAACATGCCAAGGTAGCCATGTTGATGATGGAAGAGTTTAGGAATTTGTCTATACTTACTGATTTGGAAATTGAGGAAAACAGTGAGGAACAAATGATGCCTATTGAAGAAGGTGAAGGTAAAGGAAAATTAAGTATGATATCTCTGCAATCAGATTTACTTCTTAAGATTGGGCAAATGCAGGAACAAGACCTAAACATGGTGGAAAAGAAAATGCTCATATCAAAAGGGGAGGAAGTAATAAATTATCAAATTGATAAAAATGGGTATTTGAGGAATAAAAACAGGATATGTGTTCCAGAAAATATAGAATTGAAAGAGGAAATATTAAATGAGTACCATAGGAGTAAGTACTCCATACACCCAGGTAGCACCAAGATGTATCAAAATTTGAAAAGAAATCTTTGGTGGAAGGGGATGAAGTCAGATGTGGCCAGATATGTTGCAAGGTGCATGACTTGCCAACAAGTCAAGGCAGAGACACAAAGGCCATCAGGACTATTGCAACCCCTTAGCATACCACAGTGGAAGTGGGAGGATATATCTATGGATTTCATAGATGGTCTGCCTAGATCTAAGAAGGGAAACACAAGTATATGGGTAATTGTGGATAGGCTAACTAAGGTAGCACATTTTATCCCAGTTAGAGCAGAAAGAAATGCTCCAAAATTGGCTCAAATATTCATGAAAGAGGTAGTAAGGTTGCATGGCATACCTAAAACCATTGTGAGTGATAGGGATACCATCTTCACCTCAAGGTTTTGGAAAAGTTTTCAAGAGGCTATGGGGAGTGAATTGTGCTTAAGCACTGCCTACCATCCACAATCAGATGGTCAAACTGAGGTGGTGAACAAAGTCTTAGAGGATTTGTTGAGAGCATGTACACTGGACTTTGGAGGCAACTGGGAAGACCACCTCCATCTAGCTGAATTCACATACAATAACAGTTACCAAAGCACCATAGGGATGGCACCATTTGAAGCCTTATATGGCAAGCCATGTTTATCACCTATATGCTGGGTAGAGGCTGGAGAAAGGGCTGTTCTTGGACCTGAATATGTTAAAGAAACTACAGAGAGAATTGGGTTAATAAGAAAAAGAATAGCAGCAGCTCAAGATAGGCAAAAGAAATTTGCAGATAGGAAGAGAAAGCAAGTGGAATATGAAGTGGGAGACTTTGTTTTCATCAAGATTTCACCTATGAAGAAAGTCATGAGATTTGGCAAGCAAGGTAAGCTTACACCAAGGTATGTTGGACCCTATAAAATTCTGGAAAGAATTGGTTCATTGGCTTACAAATTAGAACTACCAGAGGAGATGAAAGCAATGCATAATGTTTTTCATGTGTCCCAACTTAGAAAATGGGTACATGATAAGGAAGACATTTTGGAAGAGCCTACCAAAATTCAAATAAATCCTGACTTGGTTTATGAAAAAGAACCAGTGGGGATTGTAGCCAAGGAAGAAAAGAAATTAAGGAGCAAAACCTTGAAACTAGTTAAGATCCAGTGGAGTAGTGATCCTAATGACTGCACATGGGAGTTAGAGGATAAGATTAGAATGGATTATCCTAAGCTTTTTGCAAATTAAAAGGTAATTTTTTTTTTCTTTCTGGAAAAACTATTTGTTATGCATGGTTGATATGGTTGAATTTGTTTGCTTATGCATATGTTTGATAAGTTTTCAGAAAAGAAAAAGATGCTCACTATAAATGTTAGAAAAATTGTGAGGACACAATTCCTAAAAGGAGGGGTGAATGTAATACCCCAAAATTTTGTGAAAAATCATTTTTGAAAAATGATTTAATTTTGAAATATTTAGATTTAAATATGGTGAAGTCTCAGGAATAAATAGTGTGCAGGTATATGTGTGCACGTGCACACTGAAATGGCACAAGGAAGAACTCCAGATTTCTTGGATTTAAAACAAGAATTAAAGGGCAATACAAACATGATTTGGCAACATGGTTGTTTGATTTCTGAAATTATATGGATCATCTTAAAAAGTAAGAAAAAGTAGGCTTTACTTTAAATCAGTAAACAAATTTTATTTAAAACCCAGAAGAGAAAATTATGTATATTAACCTGTATACATATAGGTGCATATGCTTCTGAAATTAAAGAGAAATTAAAATAAGCTTAGATAAGATATGTGTACATATATATATATTTTTAAACACTGAAAAGTATATATATATATATATATATATATATATATAAGCAAGTAAAACTATGACATTAAAATGACATGAAATGTGATACAAGTTAATGAGCTTGTATAGGCAAAAATAGCAAAGGGGATTTTCAGAAATAATTAAAATTAAAATAGGATAGTCACACTTTTAACATGACTAGGAGAGTGGCCATTTTCTGAAAAGTAAAAGAAAGAAAATGCAGCCTTTAAATTGGTTAATATGGCCGGGGTATTATGAATGAAAAATGCATGATGCTAGCCAGGACAGAAATGGAATTCTGTTTCAACAAAACCCTAGAGGAAAAATGCTTATAAATAGGCAGTTTAGCCAGTAGAATCATTTTTTACCCCGAGCTGCACAAAAATAAGAAAAGAAGGAAAATATTGGAAGAAAGGAGAGAACACTCAAACAAGAATTTTCTGGATTAAACATTTAGGTGAGTAATCTCACTAAGTTCATGGCATTAAGACCTGAGATGAGGCAGCCACTTTTTATTTCCATTTATATATATTTCTGGTTTTGATGTATATGATTTCATCAATGCTTTCTGGATGTTTTATTTTAAATCTGATATGATTTAATATGGATGATTTTGGATGACCTTTGATTGGTTGAGACATTTGTCTTTGGATGAGTATCATACTGATTTATTTATACTCACAAATGTTAAAGTTTAGGATCTCAAAAATCATATAGAGAATACTCTCAGCTGTTATAGATCTATGGCATGGAAACTTTATAAAAATGATTAGAGCTGCATTATACTTGGTATAAGTGCTGAGGCTTGAAAAGAAAAATGTTAAGGGTGCAATAGAAATTTTCTAAGTGCTGAGCCCTTAATCAAATCAAAAAAAAAAGAGAAACCCACAAGCTAAAATTATGATTGAACCAGATCTTGAATCTGAATCAATCATAAAGGCTTGCAGATCAATATAACATGCCATGCCTCTTTTACAGTTGAAAATATTCTCATATTTTACTAAGATCAAGACATATTGACCCCATCCAGGAAATAACTATCTGCTTATTTCTGAGGAGAATTATGCTAGGAAAGATTATGGATGTTTCCATGTTTGCAGTGATATGTTCACTTAGCATATTTGATGATAGGATTTAAGACTATACACTAGTAAATAAACTAGGGAAGGGAAGGCCAAGAAAGCTGCTGGAATGCTTGTCATATTTGAAGTATGCAAGTTGGCACATGGTTTGTTTAAGCCCTGAGATCTTTGTGCAATGATGTGAATTAGTTCATTGCAATGTGTCCCAGTGATTCCTTAATAGCAGATGAGGCAGGGATTTAAATTGAATATTACAACCTGTAAATGAAGAAATAGGAATGTGGATATTTCTTAGGTTGAATGGTATGGAACCAAGATGATTCCAGTAAATGAAATTGTTGCAAACAGATAATTATGTTTGCATGATTATGTATGCAAGTGTAAGAATGATAAATGAATATATCATACCTGAATCAACTTAATTATACTAAGTTAAAGTAATTGATTGCAGAAATTTGTTTAAATAACAAGTTAGTACCCTTACATTCTCTATTGCTTAATATCATGAATGAATTGATGTTACTCATACCAGATCATAGATCTGACCCTTGTTTGCTCATGGCATATGGGGTGTCTCATTTTAAAATGAGGCAGCCACTTATGTTCTTTCAGGTAACCCAGGCACTAAGTAAAAATGAAGTTATGGCTTTTATGGAGGAGTGAATGAACATGCTAGCTAGTTTCAATAAGAGTTTAAATCGATTATATCTGCATGTATTCAGGAAAAATTTTATGTTTCTAAGATTTCCAGTTATGTAATGAATTCTATTATGGTTAGATGAACTAGTTGTATCATGTTAAATATATTGTTATGCACTAAGGTTTAAAAATCTCAAAGGAAAAATCTGAGTGGGAAACAAGGAAATGATTTTAATTATTGATATGGATGTTTGGAAGAGAAATATGCATATGTAGTTGAGCTACTGTTTTGTATTATGTAATAGTTAATCTTGAGACATAACAGAGCACTGAGTTTTAGAACAAAATCTGGATTTAGCAAGAAGTAAACTTAAAAGGATTTTATTATCTTTTAACTGAAATGCTTTGTAAATAAGTTTGAATTCATTTCTGAATTGTATTGAGAAGAGTAAAATGTTTTCCTAAAGCTTTAGACAGAATGCAATGAAAGATATCTCCATTGCTTTGAACTAGTGTGGCAGATACAGGATTCATGAGTTATCCAGCTTCAAATAAATGAAGTATTGGTTGATCATGATAGATTGTATTTTGAAAATAAAAATGCATTTCAAAGTTACACCCAGTTTTCTGGAAAATGAGCAGAGATATTGACATGTACATGTATATCTGTGTACATGTTGATATTTGAGCAAAAATATGATCATAAATTCTTAAAACAGTTGTAGGAATGGGATACAAAAATAGTAAGTGAGAAGGATTGTTTTGTATGTTGGGTTATAGGCAAAAAAAAAATTAAACATATATGTACAATTATAGGTAGGTATCAGATTTCTAACCTTTCAAAAAAAAAAAGAGAAAACCAAAAATTGTGTTTGAACCGACCTGCATGGTACTCGAACTCGTGACCCTTTGTGTATAAGTTAGGCGCGTTTCCATTACGCCTAGATGTTGCTTGTGTTCACTTAGGATCCACTTTCTTTTATACTGAATCTAATATTATCCAGACTTTAAACACAATCATCAACATTAAAAGCTTGTTTACTACTGAATATTACTTGATCATTTCTTGATCCTAATGACAGACTAAAGTACATATTTTAGTGGATTTTATGGCCAAAAATCTGAATACAATAATGTATCTGAATTACTAAATCTCTAAATCAAACAGGATGTTATTGAACAAAAAAAATATATAAAGTATATACTCTGAATTTAAACAAGAAGAACACATACATCTTCATATGTATGTGTATATTATTAGATATGCACTGATATATTTATATTGGTAAGTTATTTTGATCCTGGATATATTTTGGTTATTGGAAAAAGAAAATGACCTTGGAAAAGATGTTTGTAATGAATGATATATCAATATATCATCTCATAGCAAAAAAGAAAAAAAAAATCCTTATGAAATTAGGGTGGAAATAGGAGGGTCATTTCAGAGAGCGTTCACCACGGGAAGGTGATTTCTCTTCTATGGAAGAATTTGACCAATTTATTAATTCTAATATAATTGAATTACCTCTTACTAATAGAGAATTCACATGGATTAATACTAGAGAGTCTTCTTCTATGGCCCATCTAGATAGATTTTACGTCAGTGACAAAATTGAGGATAAATATCCTATTTGTAGAGTCTTTGGTTTACCTTATATTTATTCTGATCATTGCCCTATCATTCTTATGTGTGATCATCATAAAATTGTTAATAGAACTTTTAAATTTGAAAAAATGTGGTTATTAGAATCCAATTTCTCTAATCTAATTAAAAATAAATGGATTTCAATGAATTTTTATAATATCAGAAATATGGATAACTCTGCAAAAAAAAAATTAAAACTTAAGGGTCTTAGAAATTTTCTTAAAATTTGTAGTAAGAATGTTTTTGGTAGTATTAAAATTAAAAAAGAAAATTTACTTTCTAAATTGCTTAATATTAACAAGATAGAAGAAACTAGACAACAAAATCATGGAGAGCGTAATGTTCTCACTAATTTAAAAGAAGAGCTTAATTCAATTTTAGAGAAACAAGATGTTATGTGGAAACAGAGATCTAGAATTCAATGGATTAATGGGGGTGATAATAATACTAAAAATTTTCATAACATGTCTAATGGTAAAAAATGTAGCAACACAATAAATTCTATTTTTGTGAATAATGTCGAATTGGTTGATCAAAGGGATCTAAATAAGGCATTTACTGATTATTTTAGGAATATTTTTGGCTATAAGAATAAACATAAATAAAGGTTAGATGGAATGAGCTTTATCCTATTGAATCTAGAATTGACCTTTCTAACTTTGATAATCCTTTTTCTGAAGAGGAGTTTTTGAAGGCTATTAATGACATGCCTAGTGATAAAGCCCCGGGTCCCAATGGGTTTCCTATTTTATTTTATAAATTATTTTGGAATGTTTTAAAGTTTGATTTAATTATTATGTTTAATGAATTTTATAATGGGAAACTAAGATTAGGAAGATTTAATTTTGCTAATGTCATACTATTACATTAAAAAATCGATGCTAATAATTTAAAAGATTTTAGACAAATTTCTCTTATTAATTGTTCTGTTAAAATTATCTCAAAAGTCTTAGCTAATAGGCTTAGCACAAGAATGAATGAACTAATTGATCATTCGCAAACCGATTTCATTGAGGGTAGAAATATCACAGATGGAGTGGCTGCAGTTCAAGATACATTAATCATTGTTGTAGAAATAACATTACATGTGCTCTTCTAAAACTGAACTTTGCGAAAGCTTTTGACTCGGTTGATTGAGATTTTTTAATTGATTTGTTACTGGCTAGAGGTTTTAGTCGCAAATGGAATAGTTCGATTTTGTTCTTTCTTAAAACTGGAAATTCTAGTATAATGGTTAATGATATTTTAGGAAATAAATTTCAATCTAAACGAGGCACAAGGCCGGGTGATCCTTTATCGTCTCTTTTGTAACTTAGGTGCAGATGTTTTCTTTATGATTATTAAAAATGCGATTAGTAATTGTTCTTTAAGGTGCATTGGTAGTGATATTTCACGCTTTGGTCTCTCAGTTCTTCAATTTGCGGATGATACCTTATTATTTTCTTCTCATTTGCCTATCATTATCCTTAAATTTATTTTATACAGCTTTGAACTTCTTTCAGGGCTAAAAATTAATTTTGATAAAAGTTCAGTTTTAGTTTTAAATGATGTTGATAAGGTTGAAGGTTTAGTTGTTAATACGCTTAATTGTAAAACTATGAATTTCCCTTTTGATTACCTTGGTTTTTTTATTAGACCAACTAAACTTAGGCATGCTGATTGGTTAATTATTATAGATAAAATTAAAAATAGAATTTCTAATTGAAATGGGAGGTTTTTATCGAGAGTGAGTAGATTAGTTCTCACTAATTCTGTTTTATCTGCTCTTTCGATCTATTGGATGTCTATGCATCTTTTTCCAGATTGGGTAATTAATCAAATTTATAAAATAAGAAGGGATTTCTTATGGAGTGGTGATAATTCTAACAGCAGTCTTAAATGTTTTAGTTAATTGGTAAATAATTTTGTAAATCGAAAAAGGAAGGTGGTTCAGGAGTTATTAATTTACATAACATGAATTTGTCTTTATTAGGGAAGTGGTTATGGAAATTTTAGGATATAAATGATAATTCTATTTGGAAAGAAAATATTTCTAAGCGTTATTATAATGGTAGTAATAATTTATACCAAATTACATCTTCAGCTACCAATAAATTGTCTAATTTTTGGAAATATATTTTAAAATGTCATAAGATTTTTAACCTTGGTACTAATACAATTGTTCATTCAGGAAATAATACTTCTTTTTGGCATGATCGTTGGATATCTGCCATTCCTCTTAAGGTAGAATTTAAAGAACTTTATGAAATTTGTAACTTTAAGAATGCTTTAGTTTTAGATTGTTTTTTTCCTAATAAGTTTTTTTCGGAACTTTAGTTTTAATAGAATCTTAGAAGGTACAACTCTTAGACAATTTTCTTTATTATGTGTAAAATTGAATTATATAATATTGATAATGAAAATTATATTATTAACTGGGAATGGGATAAAAGTAAGAAATGCACTTCTAATTCTTTATATAAATTTCTTAATCTCTCGGGCGTTACTAATAACTCTTTTAAACTTATTTGGAAAGTAAACGCCCCGCCTAAAGCTTATGTGGTTAATCGTACATGGGAAACTAAATACTATTGAAATTTTAAAAAGAAAGAATATGCAAATTGATAATAAATGTATTTTTTGTAAATCGTATTTTGAAGATATTAATCATGTTTATTTTGATTGTATGGATACTTGCTACATTCTTAATAATACTCTCAAAATCTTTAACTTTATTCTTTCTACTAAAGTTACTGATTGTGATTTTTACTGGAATAATTTAAGATTTAAGTTTAAAAAGGAAAAAAGATTTTTACTAGATACTTTATTCATTATTATAAGTTGATATATTTTGGTTTGAGAGAAACCTGAGACTTTTTAATAATAATTATAATCATATTAATAAGTTGATATTTATAATACCATCATTTTGTTTTAATTGGATCTTAAATCCTAAATATAGATTAGCTAATAATCATCATTTCAAAGAATATCTTAATAAGGTTAGAAATAGCATTAAGTTATTTAAGCAAAAAAAACAATATTTTTAACATTAATAATTATAGCATTAACATTTTCTTGAATTTGAATGATGATTTTACTGATTATCATAATGTTCTTTTGATTAAAGGAACATAATGATAATTTTTTAGATTTTAAGATGTTGTTTAACGAGCTTTGATCCTTTTTTAGTCTGTCTCTTATTTTAGTTTCTTTGCTGTCTTATAATTTTAGCTTTAGTTTTATTACTCTTAATTTATCAATACATATATATGTATATAAATTTCATTTATATACATATATCTGTATTATTATTATATTTTTTGTATAGTTCCATCTTCAGATAAAGGTTTAGGCTGGATATTGTGCTAGTCTGCTTTTTGTAGGTGTTCAAAGTTGTTGTCGCCAAGATTGGAGTGAGGCGTTCTTTCTGGATCTTCCGAGTTGGCAGTGAGGCATTCTTTCTGGATCATCCGCGTTTGCAGTGAGACATTTCCTTCTCTAGTGGAGTTGCTTATTGATCTCATTTGTGCACTTGATCGCACCATGGATCATCCGCCTTGTTGTGAGACGTTCATTCTGGATCATCCGTATTTGCAGTGAGGTCTTCTTTCTGTTTCATCCGCGTTTGCAGGGAGACGTCCTTTCTCTTATGGAGATGCTTGTTGATCTCTTTAGTTGATCTCGTTTGGGTACTTCTAACACTTTGTTATCGGGCGGTGGCCTTGGCGGAGTTCGATATTTATGTGTAATGGGCGGTGGCCTTGCCGGAGCTCAAGAAGTTCCCTGAGATTGTTTCTTTGTTTTTTCTATTTTTGATTTGTCACCTGCCAAGCATGTTAGCAGCTTCTTTGTTTTCGGTGATATATATATATATATATATATATATATATATATATATATATATGTACATATGTGCTCTCATCTTCTTTAGAGGATCACATGTTTTCTCTCAAATTATATACTATAATATATATGTATATAAATTAACTGAATATTTATATACACATATAATAATTGTAAACATATACATATATTTGGACAACATACAATATATATATATATATATATATATATATATATATATATATATATATATATATATGCGTGTGTGTTTGTGTATACATGTATGTATAGGATGAGCTAACGTGTCAGTTGCGATGTAAATCCCAACATCTATATACGGCCATGTTATCCCATGCATGGTATATCATGTTACACATGCACACACATATACATGTGTATATGACACATATGTATACTTGTACATAAATTGAGTAAATTTTCTGTCAATATTTTATAAATTTAAATGAAATATACGATTTTATCTAAATTAAATTTTGAAATGTTCTAAATAAATTAGACTTTATAGGTCCAATAAAGATTCTATAGGGTAAATTTTATTTTGAAATTCATGCATAACTTCTGTTGCGGGCTGGTCCAATTCCAACATGCTTTGCATTTAATGCGAATTTAACGTTGACAGCGCGTTACAAGGGTAGGAATATTTTTGGCCGACTTGCTAAAGTACCCAATACAACTGATTGTACAACTTGTTGTTTACTTTTACATTCCTATGTGCTTGGCGGATGTGTGGCTTTCTTCGGGCTGTGCTGGTCGGTCGATTGTTGATGATAATTGAGGAAAACTAAACATTGTGAGGACAAGTTGCAAGGATCATGCCGAATCGAGTGTATGATGACGGGATGGGCTGTTTGGAACCAATCGAAGACGACCTATGTTAATCTAGGCCAAAGATTTGAGTCGGTCAAGTCTAGTGAGTTGGCTACTTGAAGCCATCTTGAGTTGACCCGGCCGGTAGTAGACTTGGAGTGTTACCGAGTGGATGGGTTGGTTCTGAGTGAGATTAAATGTGGGTTGTCCTGAATGGGCATGTCATAGGTGTGCTAGGTCGGGTTGTGCTTGATCGGCTTACTAATTATACTTGTGGAAAATTTAGCAACACCATTATGTATGATAATAATAAAATATGTGCATGCCTCGACGATTAAGCCAATCAATTAACTTGAACAACCCAAGTATTACATCGTTCGGAAAAAAAATTGGAGCAAACTTGTTACACTTTCGAACAATGGAATATGCATAGATAACACTTAACAAAGATTTGTGTGAAGTAAAAGAAAAGCACAATGGGACAAAATTATTTAAAAAAAGGAAAATCTAGGCGAAATAAGTTGACAAACTTGCATGTACATTGAAATAGATGCTAAAAATTATATTTGTCACGGTAATTATCAAAGTAGGGATGGTCAAGAGACCTCATTTTAGATAAGAGAGGGACAACTTTACGAGAACTCTAGCTCAAAAAAATTAAACAAATTGTTTAAGAGGACATGATGTGAAGAACTTCAATCCGAGCAATATAATATTTTACCCTTCTTAAGCAAATTTCTTAACATATCATCCAAATTCTTAAAGAAAAACGACACAACCTAACGAAAAATTTATATAAAAACGTTATGGTATTGTCGGTAAAGTACTATAGTAAATTTATGTAGAAATTTGTTCAAAAACACGACACAGGTCTGCTGTTTAAATCTTACATATGGAAAAAAGAGGGTAGTTATGTTATTTTTTGTTATAGAGACTGAGTTTTCAAGTACATCGCATATTAAAATTATTGGAAAAATGACCTTCCCCAGTCTAAAACTGGAATGCCTCTAAAAGTTCCCCAAAAAATTGGATATATTTAATGTAGAATGTATGATATTCCTCAAAACGTAGTAATAACATATCTCATCGATTGATCTAACAAACATTATTTACGAATATAAAATATAAAGAATATATTAATGCAACTCTAACCTTTGAACCTAAAAAACCGAATTTAAATCCCTAATTTGGTCATCATAAAGGAATACATTGTTAACTTATAGTGATAACCAAGCAATAACACCTCAATCTTGGCAACCAATAATTAATTATATTATCAAATGCAAGTTCAGTTCGCAGGTATTGATATGAAATTTAAGTCCATATATTCAAACTATTTAATATCTCTTCCAAAGTCAAAATCCAAATTATCATTAACATGGACACAAAATCTTAGAGCATCTCCAACCCATTTCACAAATAATGTCATGTAAAGCTTATATATCAATAGGTTGTAAAAAATGTTAATTCAATATTTGTATACATATGTCATTATGTCAATAGGTCCGAAGAATTATAATGTTGAAAGTTGTTTATATTCTTTCCAGTATTACACTTTACTTTTTTTTATATTTTTTTCATTACACTCATTCAATGACATAAAAAAATCACCTAACGTCTGTCGTCTTCGAACTACACTTCGCTTTGTGCCTACACCAACATTGTGTCCTGCCTCCGCCACTGGCCGACATGGACATTTTTAGTAATTACAAAAGCCTCGAGCCAGGACATAGATAGATAGGGAGACAGCGTGAGTAAAATATAATAAGCTCATCCATAGATATATAACTATATAAGCATAGCCTTGGCAAATTACATCATAACTAAACATGTGCCAGTGCATTAACAAAATACAAGGCATTACTAGTCAACCTCTCAACCCGACCCACCCTCCTCCCTAAATACCCCTTAACCCCCTTCCGATCGCCATTAACTCCATCATCCAACCTCTTCACTCCATCCAAGCAAGTGTCCTCATTGGTAAGGGCAGCACTGACCCAAGTACAGGCATCATCCACGACCATTTCCGAAAACCCCGTCGCTTTAGAAAGCTCTTCCCTCGCTTTAGAAAGTTGGTCGGCGGAATCAGATAGTTGCTGGATGCAGTCCTTGACGGGAAGAGGGCGAGACCCAGGGAGCGTGCGAAGGGAGACGACGGTGGAGTGTAAAGAGTCGAGGGTGGCGGAGATGGCCAGGACGGCGAGCGTGGTCGGAGTCGGGTCGGGTGGGGTCGGGAGTGAGGACAGGGTCCGGATGCAGAGTTTTGGGTAGCGGGCGTGGGAGCAGGAGGAGATGATCGTCCGGTGGGGTGAGGAGGCTGAGATGAGGTGGGAAAATGATAATGGTAGGATGATGAGGAGGAAGATGGACGGAGTTTGGTTTGTCATTGTTTATGTTTTCTTGATTTTTTTTGGTGGCTGGGCTCGGGTTAAGAAGAAGGGAGGTTTTAGGGGCCGCGTTGGTGGTTGGTGGTTGGTTGTTGGGTGACGAATGATGATGGGGGCGCATTTATTACAGGGATAGGGATGTAACCTTTTGATCAATGATCTTGTTCACTGTATTTGTATAGAGGACAGTTTTACTATTTCGAATGAATGGGGTAGTTTTCGATAAATAATTTAACGGTCGAATATGTATAAAGCTTAAATAACCAATATTGAAAAGAAAAAACAAAATAAATATTTTGAATTATTTTAATTTTTATTATATGAAAAACAATGCCTACTGATAGATCGTTGTTGATTTTTTATCTAGTCTTTTTCTATGAAGTTTAGAAGATGATTTAAAAAGTTTTTAAATTAAAGTATTTCTACTCTTCAAACATTATCGCCGCATCCAAACACGCTCCACTTAAACAAATAGAAAATTACTAACTCAAAAAATACCCAAATAAAACTCTAATTCTTCCATCCAACGCCATCTGCCTAAGATCCATCGTCGGCGTATCTGTCACTATCAATAGTCGATCATTCAATGTTGCCTGCCTCGGATCCAACGTCGGCTTATCCATTACCATTAATACCCAATCATTCAATGTTTTCTACCTAGATTCTACCGTCGAAAGCCTATCTTTCCCATCGTTGGCCTCTGCTCCACTGTATCTAGTGTATTCACCATCGTCGGCGTCTTCTTTTATTCAGGTATGTTCCATGCTTTTTTACAAACAACATTAGCAATTTGCATCCAAAAGAGGCTTGGAGATGGTTTCATTAACTGTAGCGAGAGGAGCAGTCGGGGCAAACGATGTATTTTCCTTGTGCTCATCATCAGCTTCATAATCAATAGTTAATTTAATTACAAAGATATTACTATTCTTTTGTAATAATTTAAAACTCACTTAGTAGAATTAAAGCCTATGGCTAAATATCCACTTCTATCACTGCTGCCTCGTTCAGGCATTTCTTGTGATCTCCGATTACAAACTGTTCTTTGTAAAATGCAAAACTTTTGAGTTTGGACATTGTTTATACCAAAATGTGACACAAACACCCAAGAAATTATAGTAGATAATAAAATGAAGAAATATATATGAAAATAAAGTACAAACGAAACAAATAGAGTTCAACTAAAATCATAGCCTTTGATCCATATGTTAAGGCGAACGGAGAGTGGCTAGTTGCAGACTTGTGGGTTGTTCAAATTGATTACATAATCCCAGTTCACAGACCACGTTCAAATAACATATATTTATTATAAAATACGCCAAGAGCGACATATGAAGATGCCCCCTTGGTTGTTCAGAGTATATAATAAGGTACTAAACAATCTGCCTTTTCAATCAATCACACATCGGAAATAAAAGAACTATAATAAAAAGCTTGCCTCCTACACATCCTCGAAAGCTTTATTCGTCTAAACAAACACCTGGAAACCTTAACTCTCAACCTTCTCAAAATCAATTGAGTACCCGAGAGTTTAAGGGGAAAACAAAAACTACAAGTCAGACATAAAACCTGGTATGAATAATAACCTACCATCTCAAACCATTTAGATATCTAGTGAGACCACGCCGCTTAGCGGAATAGGTTTTCCCTCACTAGTATCCTAAAACATTTATAAAACCATATGCTACGCTCCTGCATCCATAATGGTTAAAAACATATTATGATGACATGCAAAATAAGTAAATCAAATCTGGATTTCCCATTCCCATACATTCTGACTATCCGTCTCAATTATAGTTTTAAGGGTTGCTATTAACCTGTTAAATGTTTATGGACGATCTGTCCATTTTTATAGTTTTCATGGGATTACTAAGAACGTTTTGGCAACTCCAATATCTTTTCACTTATCCTAGTTTTCATGGGCTAACTAGGAACCTATTGACTAACTGTCAATATTTTAATCCGGATATAGTATTTATGGGCTAACAACAAATCTATTGGCCCCTACCAGAATCAAATCATAGTTTTCTTGGGCTGACTATGAACCTATTGGCCCCTGCCAATATCTTTGGTTATATACAGTTTTCATGGGTTTACTGTATACCTATTTGCCCTTGCCTATATTTTTTATTAAGATTTTTAAAATTTCTTAGATTATATTCACTACTGGGTCAACCTGGTTGGTTATTCTGCCCTTCCCCAAAATACAGTTATGGGTTAATAACAATGTGAATAAATATATGAAGAAGTATACATATCTACAATTAATACCAACACCTGTGGTTTATTATCTTTGAATATCATTTATATATATATATATATATATATATATATATATATATATATATCTTGGTTAACTATTTAACCTTTTTAATCAAGAAAAACATCTTCATTTTAGAAACCCTTTGTTTGTATATGCCAAGGTTATTCCTTTAAATTAAAATTGGGTTTATGTTTTGAAATAAAAAAAACATCTCTTTCAAAACCTCTGGATGATCCCTGTCAAAAGCATAAACTTCTTTTCAAAACATAATAAACATACCTTTCGAAGCTCTTGATAAATATTCTCTTGCAAAACCAAATCCACCTTTCGATGGTATTAAACCATCCTTTAAAACATAGCTTCAAAATAAATGAAAATACTCCTTTTCGAAAGCATTGGGTTTACTCTTTAAAACATCTTTTTGGTCAAAGTGGTTATATACGAAAGTATCTCATTCGAAACCCTTATAAAATTGTTTTAGGGAAAAAGTTGATGGTGTCGGAACCATCTACTCGAAAACATAAACCTTTAAATTAAAAATTTGAAGGATAGAGTCGAAACCCCTTTCGACTTTCTTGCCTTCGAAACCCTTAACCCCTTTCGAAAGCATTTAGGAAGTGGCTTATCTTAGGTTAAAACAGATATAACCTTTCGAAGGCATCGATGGCTTCAATACACTTGGATGGAAAATAGCAGTTGGGTTTCGACCATGTTGGAACCAATCCTTTCGAAAGCTCTTATTCAAAGAAACGGTACCCTTTCGAAATCTAATACTTTAACATAATAAGGCAGCCTTCCTCGAAAGCTATTTATATAAACCCTTTCGAAAGCATATGTTTCGACGGTGTCGAAAGCTTTAAGTATAGCAAAGTAAGAGCTTAACATTTGAAAACAGAATAAGGTTTCGACCTTATAGGGTATCGACTTGGTCGACAGCCCTTCCGAAACTAGGCAGGCGCTTTTCTTTTAAAAGTAAACTAAGGTTTCGACTCTGACGAAAGCATCACTTTCGACACCCTACCTTTCGCTGCTTACCGATTCACTTCGTACCAATAACAATGATACCATGTACATTGGTTTCGACTCTAATGGTTTCGACTGGGTTAAGATGGAGGTAAAGTAGTCGAACGGTACCTCTAAAATAGGCGAAACCACCTTTTTCAGAAAGACGTTGCATTTTAATTAAATATAGTAATTACTTTATACTAACCTACCTATTGTAATTCCTTGATTAGTTACTTTTAAACTTTTCAAACACTTTACCAATAAAAACTTTTGCATTTAATTAGATCTAATTCAAAGAACTGTAATGTTTAAGCCCTTCCATATATCAAAACCAACAATTGCAGAAAAGTCCTTCTTTTAAAATAATATATTTTCCCTAGTAAATAAATTTGGAAAATCCCTAAAAATCATAGAAATTCAATTTCTTTATGTAATCGAACATATTAAAAATTTAGACCCAATTTCTTCCTGAAATACTCTAAATAAAATTTAAACCTAATTATATCATATTTTCCTTTAGAAATTCATAATAAATTTTCCATAGCTTGGAAAATTATGAAAATTAAAACTCATCTCCAAAATCATATTTTACTTAACATAAAATTTTACCATGGCATTCTAAAATAAAAAACTTTCGGTTTTACCCTAAACCGGAAATTCATATGTGAATGAATTAAAGTAAATCAAACACAATATAGTTTGAGTATATCATCATCCATATCATCATAAAAACGAATTTAATCATAAATTCAAAAATATATAATCGTAGAATAAAATAGAGATGGCATAAAATTATTATTCACCTTAGATATGATAAGAAATTTGAGATTTGTTGTTGATTAATCCTTCCTAGCTTCGATCCTTTGCTTTAGATTGAATTTTCCTCTTTTCCTCCTTGTTAATGGCCGGCTATATTTTTAGTTTTTGATTTGCGTTTGTGAAAGTGAGAAACAAAACGTGAACGTGCATGGGTAAGAAGTGTATAGTCGTGTATGATAAGGAGGCAATTTTACTAATATGCCCATGTATAATTTAATTAGTTTAATAACCCAATTAAAGCCCATTTATTTTATTATTAAGCACGACCCCTTATATGATTTATTCAAATCTCAATCCCCTTATCACCATTAATCTATTTAATTTATCTAATTAAATTCCCTGAATAATGTCATCAAAATTAGAAATGTTATAGGCTTTCCCCCTTAAAGAATTTCGTCCTCGAAATTCAATAAGGTCTAAATACTAAACATAACAATCATCTGTAACAACATCTAACAACCATACTAGTCTAACTGATTAGAAACTATTTATATAAATCTAATATAGACATACCCTCAAAGCAGACCAAGATAAGTATCTCTAATTGTAACGATCCGGATTTTCGCGTTCGAAAATCGACATCCATACTTTACATCGTACTCATATGCCATAGATTCGACCGTTCAAATCCGAGTCGTCGGAGCTTATAACACCATTAAGTATAACAACACAGCGGAATAAAGAAATCAATGATATCATATATATAACATTGATACAATGACAGATACAAAATCTGGTACAATATTATACAACAGATATCAATATACATCACAGATATGATACAAGAAATAGCAGCGGAAAGAAAATAGATAACACCAGCAGCAGATAGAATATCTCCAATAGAATGCTCCAATCCATAGCTAGCGGAAAGCAAGGTCAGTCGTCTAAGGACTGACTAGCTCCAGATAATCTACTCAACCTGAATATCTGAGAAACCCAACTCTAGACTGCCCGTGTGAAAAATAATGGGCACCCAGAGTTTAGGAAGGGAACAATAAACTCCGGGTCAGTCATGGGACTGGTGTGAGCAACAAAAACAGTTTATCTTTAAGCAAACACAAAAGGCTTTTAAACATTGAAACCCGCAATGCTTTCGAAAATGAAACTACCATAAGACCTCCCACCACACACACAATGCAATCGCAGACTTGGAGGAGATTTCTTCTTATGATAGTCAAACATGCTTTACTACGCAAAATCAAAACTCTTTTGATATTATTATCATTAGTGCATAGTGTCGAAAACCATTTCGAAAATATAATATTAATCTTAGCCAGCATACAACATTTCATCGTATGCCTATTATAGCTACTACGTTCAATAGCAGGTTACCGCCACATTCCATAGCAGGTAATACAACTAAAACCGTACAGGTTCGTATTGTTTCTTTGGATTTCCAACAAATGATCAGGCAAAGGAACTTCCTTACCGAAATAGAAACGATTCTGGAAAGACGCCCCGGATCCTAACCGGATCTCTGCAAACAAAGGCCGACGCTACCTCACGCTGTACAGTTGTAACTAGGTAACTAACACACGAGTCATGTCATCCCCCGGTCGTCACATACCTTTATCCGGGATCCCGAAAACCAACAAAGCAACATCATACAGTAATAAATTGCCGTGTCCACACGAGTTAAGTATCTGGGCTCCATACCATGATACCACCCTTTATCCAGAAGGAAATGACATACCCTAGGGGCGCTACCCCTACAAACCTTTGTCGCAACATTCCTGTTTCGACCATTACCGGGTTGTGAGGCTCGACGAAGTCTCGTCCATAAAGCTACGTTTTTTCACAAAGCCACGCTTTTTCACAAAGCCACGCTTTTTCACAAAGCCACGCTTTGACCAACAAATGATCATCAGCACTTCGTCTGCTACATTACCAAATTGGGAATGTATCACTAGTAACCATCAACTACATAACCTCTGAGCTCGTACGTCTCAGAGAAGGGTGTTAAGCTAAGAGAATAAATTCTCCGCCACCAACAGAAATGTATTTGATAGAAACCAGCTTTACATCTCAAAGTGTAACGTCAGACACACATCCATACAAGTCTGTTCCGGGTTCAAACAAAACCGAAGGCACTTTCAAAGAAGCCCTTGCAATCTGGGTATTTACAATCCCGATCGGACTTCCCATCACTTAGGAAATCTCTATACCGTAGCTACTCAGTGCAGAGACAATCGATAGGTCATCCTATCGCTCTCGCAAATACCCGGTCTTCACCACCGGTCTTCAAATGCTATCCATATACGACGTATCATTATTCGGAATGGGTTATATGACACAAAGGTCCTTCCCCGTCTAAACCGAATAACGAGCGCAATTAAAAATCATATGGATATTGGGGTCTCAGTTAAATCACAGCTTAAAGCCCAAAACTTTTCATTCGAATGGTAAAACAAATTACCATTTCCAATCTTTTAAACAAAAAGATTCATTTCAAAAACCTTCAATGGTTTAAACAATTTCCACACTTTTAATCTTTTAAACAAAAAGATTTAATTCACAAAGTTCACCCCGTTCACAAAGATTCATTCATAGATTTTCAAATCGATTTCCATTTCAATTTGATTAACTCGTTAAATCTTTAATCAAGATTTAACTTATAGCTTTCAAAACTCATTTCCAAAGATTCATTCATAGTCTTCCAAAACATTTCAATTCCATTTCAAGTTAGATTAACTCATCCGGTCTTTGAAATCAAAGACTCATTTCATAGTTTTCAAAACATTTCAATTCCATTTCGAACTTGAAATTCTTTCAACACAAATTGGAAGTTCATTACTTATGTGAAAGCTTTTTCTATTTGAAAACAAATAGTTCGTTTCAGAAAAATCCAGTTATATTTACACGAGTTAAAACCCTTGAATTAAATTCAAATTCCCAAATCAATACCTTTAAAATGGTTTAACCCATACATAACTTGTACAGCATCTTTAATCCCTAGTTTCAAATCATAGGATTCAATTTCAAACTTGAATTCAAATTTAAATCAAATTATTTAAATTTCCAAAACTCGATTGAGTTATTCAAAATAACTTTTATTTTTGAAATCTATTTCAAAAGCTTTTCACTTTAAACCCAAATTTCCAATTTCAAAATCAATTGAAATTAAAATTTCAATTTCAAAAACATCAAATTTAAATTATCTGTGACTTAACCGATTTCCACGTGAAATCCATATTTGTGTGTGTATAAGTGTGGTCTAGGGGTTTTACACACAATATTGCAACATCAATCATCACAGATATATCGATAAGCGGTAAAATCGATAACGCTTATCTTCATTCATAGATTCATAGATAAAATAAATTTATCAGTCACAAAGATTCACTATTACAATTCGATGTGGGTTTCGGATAACCAACTGGAATCCGACTCCCTGTCGCATCGAAATTCAAATGTCGTTTATGGGTCAAAGGGTTTTACATTCACAAGAAACATATCACAGATATCAGAAATCACAGCTCAGCACAACATAAATCAGGATGTATCACAAAGCATCACAAATCAGGGATATCAAACAATTCAACATTCAATGAAATCCAAACATCCATAAGTAAAATCAATGAATTATCTGATTAATTTAAATCAGATTAATTTCTTATGAATTTCTAATCCTGGTTAATTACAAATCATTTGATTAATTACTCTTTAATTATTTATTAATTAACCATTAATAATAAATTGATTAACCTTTAATTACAATTAATCAACCTTTAATTTATTATCATTTAATTAATTATTCTTAATTATTACAATAAGTGATTATCTTTAATTACTTATCACATTTTAATTACATCGAGTAATTATACATAAACCCCTTGATTAATTATCTTTAATTGATTAATCATTCATTAATTAGAGTAAACTCATCCATATTTATGATTAATTGTTATTAACAATATGTTGAAAACATTGTTTCAAATTTCATTTTCAAATTTCAATTTAAATTCAAGATTGAAATGAATTCTTATTTAACTTTAATAAAGTTAAAAAAAATCAATCTACTTTAAATTTCACATATTAAAAGAAGACCTTAACTTTTAACCTTATTTAAAGATTTGAATTTATAAAAGTGAAAATTAGGCCCATGTCCTTGTAATTAAACTTAGGCCGCATAAACTCCTCCCATTTGAAAACTTATATTTCCGATCCCTGTTTTTATTTCTGCCTCAATTTATTCCATAAATACCCCTGTTTACATGTCACGCTAATTTTTTATGGTGGTTGTGATTTCGATTGCAAGTTTTAAATTCTGATTCAGTTCGATCATTGTTTTAAGATATTATTTCGGAATCATGGCTTTACCTTCTTCCAGGTAAAATATTGTTTGGATTTGTAATCGATTTTGTTTGTTTTTAAATGATATTGCGATATTCGTTTATAATTTTGTTATTTCTGTTTTGTTAGTTTTTTTTTGTTTGAAGTAAATGAAAATTACAAGTATTCTATTGTTTATTTTATCTGAAAAATTAATGCGTATGTATAGGGTACTGTTCGTTGATTTATTTTTTTAGCTTTGATTAAGTTCTGATTTGTTTGGAATTATTGTAGGTATTTTACAGTCTTGTCCGCAAATAATTTGAATATGTATGGTGAAAATGGTACAAATTACTAATTGTTGCTGATTTATCTGCAACTTTTTACAATTATTGCATACATATCAGCAAGTAATGTTCGTATTTCACTTATTTGTTTAAGCTCAGACTTCTGCTTATTTATCTGCTTTTTTTTTATAAACATTGCTTACATATCAGCAAATGATATTGCTTAAGTATTAAAATATTATTTTATGTGCTGATTTGTCTGCAATTTTTTATAATTATTGCTTACATATCAGCATATAATATATATATCCTGCGTTTTTGTATTTATTTTTTTATAATTGTAATTATGTTTTTTTAAAATTAAAGTGTTCCTGGTGATGCTGGAGTGCTTGTGCTGTTGAAGTTTGGATATGATAGCTTTTCGTTACGCCTTCAATTTGATAGTTCGGTTGTTATGTTGAGAAGTGCTATTTCTGGTAAATGGACAGAATTGAGTTCAATGTCATTTGAATTGTACTATGTTAGAGATGGATTGAGAAGGAATATTGAAACTAATTTTGATCTTCAATCTATTTTGTTGTTGGCTGCTCATAACCGTGAGGATTACTTTGTTATTTTTGTTGATGTTGTTCCTTCTAGTTTTTCAGCTACCAATATTAGATCAGATGCTGTTACATGTAGCAGTGATTCCTCATTTGTTAGTACCGGTGATTCTAATATTCAATTCAGGCAGTTATTAAGAAATGATTCCAATCAATCTGTTTTTACGGGTGTTGGTCAACAATTTCCAGGTGGTGTTACTGAATTTAGGCTCAATTTGATGATATATAGTATTAAGACAGGGTATAAGCTTGATTTGGTTAAGAATGATAAGGAAAGAGTTACGGCTGTTTGTTCTCGAACAAAATGTACTTTCAGAATTCATGCTTCTGTTAAGTTTAATCTTCCGGGCTATTTTGTTATAAAGAGATTTCATCCTGAACATACCTGTGGTGCTGGAATTCATGATATTAATGATCCTCCTGTTTCAAGTAAATTGATTAAGTTGTTGGTTTATGATCATATTCAAGCTAATCCGTTAATGAAGACAAAGGACATTATTAACCTATTTCAAACTGAGTATAATATCATTTTGAAGTATTATTTTGCTTATAGTGGGAAGAGATTGGCTTTAGAAGATTTACATGGAAGTGATATGATGTCTTATCACCATTTGAAGTCTTTTTGTGATGCTGTAATTGAAAGTAATCCTGGTAGTAAAGTAGTTTTGGAGTGTAATCATGATACTCGTCAATTTGAGAGGGTTTTCATTGGTTTTGAAGCTTGTGCACATGGTTTTCAATTTTGTTGGCCTTTAATATTTGTTGATGCTACTTTTATGAAGGGTAGAGCTCAAGGTTGTTTGATGGCTGCTACTGGTAAAAATGGCAATGAAGGTATATTGTACATTAATTTATAATTGCATCAATATCTGCAATAATTATTATATGTTTCTGCAACATCAATATTTATTAAGAAGAAATAAAATATTTTACTTACATAAATCATTGCGGAAATCGAAGCAATTTTACATAAAAAATTGCTGAAAAGTATGCAATTTTTTTGAATTAAGGAAAATTGTTGTGCAGTAATATTTGGTAATAGTTGCAGTTTTGTCAGCATTTTTTCAATATAAGTGAATAGTATTAAGCAATTTGTTCAGTTATTTATATATTTGTGATTGTTTTATCAGGTTTTTTTCCTATAGCAGTTGCAATTGTGTCTGGTGAAGATGAAAATAATTGGATTTGGTATTGTGAACAGCTTAAAGATTTTTTGAAAGATGATTGTAGAAAGTTTGTTTTCATTTCTGACCGTCATCCTGGTATTCTTGTTGCTATTCCCAAAGTGTTTCCAGATTCAGTTCATGGTTCCTGTTTTTATCATTTAAACAATAATTTAAAAGTTGCTTTAAAGTCTGAATTTTCCAAATCAAAAAAGAAATGGTTGATAGATTTGTTTGGACGTGTTGCATATGCTTCTAATTTGGATGATTTCAATTTAGCATTGAAGAATTTTAAAGATGCTGGTGGTTCTACTGTGGCAAACTTTTTGATGGAATTCCCTTTGAGAAATTTACTAATGTTTTTTTTCCCTGCTTGTCGTTATGGTGAAATGTCATCAAATTGTTCAGAGAGTTTCAATAAATGGATTTTGGAAGAAAGACATTTACCAATCACTGCATGCTTGGATAGCATTAGAGTTAAGTTGATGAAGTTAATTTCTGGTCGTCGAGAACTTGCTAATAGTTGGAATAGTGTTGTTTGTCCGGTGAACGAAAATCGGTTGAAAAGTCTTCATTTGGAAGGAGCTTCATGGTTTGTTATAAAATCTAGTGATCATGTGTTTGAAGTTCATTCTCCTGTTCATCAATCTGTTGATTTAAATAATCGGACTTGTTCTTGTAATTTGTGGCAAATTTATGGTTTTCCTTGTGCTCATGCTGTTAGATGTATTTTGAGCTGTGGAAAGTTAAATGTTTATGATTACATTGAAGATTATTTCAAAGTTGTTTATTTTCGATCGGCATATTCTCATCTAATCAATCCTATTATAAACTTTGTGAAAGAAGATGTTTTGAATCTTTTGATTGAAGATGTGGTTGTAGCACCTCCTAAAGGTAGAAGAATGCCTGGTCGACCATCTGCATTTAAGAGGATAAAATCTACCGGTGAAATTTCAAAGACTATTAGATGCAGCATATGCAAGAAGTTGGGTCATAATAAAAGGACTTGTTCAGTGAAACACATGTAGTCTCTCTTTAATATAGGAAAGCTAAAATGTATGGAGTTGAGTTTATGTTTTTCTTATTCATTTTAATGGTATTTTCTCTATCCTTAGGTTGGATGTTTACTGTCTGTAATGTATTAAACATGGTTCGCTTTCGAGTAATCATTGTTGCAGTATTTTCTGCAATTATTACTGTTAATTGCACATATTTCTACAGTTTTTCTGAATAATTGTTTTCTTTTTATACCCCATTTGTGAATAATGCTTTTTATATGAAGATGATATTTGTATAATTGTTTGGATCGAAATAAATAAGATGTATCCATAAGTATGTGCAATTTTTGTTTATAAATATGGAGGTATCGGCAATTATTTATTTGTTATGCTGACATTTCTGAAATTATCTGGTTCAAGAAATTCGAATATCTACAAATTTGTGGACATATCTGTAGATATATGGTTTTATTGCTGAAATTTCTGCAACTATTTGTTGAAAGAATTTCCAATAGCTAAATATTTTTAGAGATATCTGTAGATATGTGCTTCATTTGCTGACATTTGTGAAATTATTATGAGTAAGAATTTGGAAAAAATAAATTATTACAGAGATATCTGCTGATATATGTTTTTATTGCTGATTTTTCTGCAATTTTTAAGAGCAAGTATTTAATTACCTACACATTTGTCAAGATAACTGCAGATATGTGCTTTTATTGCTGAATACAATTGTTAGAAATTTATATATAAATTTTTTTGTAATATACTCTAATATTGTGGTAACACAGTAATATTGTCTTTCAACTACATAAGTTTAGCAAATATGTACATACATTTCAGTATTCTTACATAAAACATTACAGTTTGATACATCAATTATTTTGATTTGCTTCAGAAAGTAAAAACTTTTGTGTCAAGCTTTCTTCTAAGCTCCAACTATAAGGTTTGCAAGAAAGAATTTGATGTGCTATTTCAGCTCTTTGTAAATCCATAGCTTCATATGAGAATTCAGGGTCTTCATTGTTGATTTCTTTGTCTTCACTTCTTTGTTTCATAATGTTCATTACAAACATGCCACAATCAACTCTGCAATGATTGACAAATATTATATAATTATTAGAAGAAATGTTCTATGATATGGAAATATTTATACATTTTTGTTGTTGTGTACTTACGTATCAGAACGTTGTTGGGGGCTGTTAGCAAAAGTGATTTGCTTTGATGGTTCATGCTCTGCTTTTTCCAATTTCTTTAGTAAGGCAGTGACATAAACTCTCTGTACAAAAAAACAAAGATTTTGTTAAATAGTTTATTTTTCTCTGATTTATTCATTTTTTAATTTACATACCATCTTTCTTGCCGCTTTCTGATGATCTGCTTCGAGCCGTGGTTTTATGGAATCGTAGTGAATCCATATTCTACCTTGTTTATTAAACTCCAACAGTGTAAAATGTGATTTTTGGTGGATAGGGAAGAACATTTTATTGCAGTTTGCAAAAATTTTAGCAACTACATTATCGATTAGGGCTTGTGTTACATTCTTTGAATTGCTCGGTAGAAATGTCTGTAGGATAATATATTAGACAATTGAATTGATGAACATTTAAACAAATTCTTCAGTAGAAGATTATAAAACTTACAGTAGCGTAAACTTTGAAGTACAAGTTTTCTGGATGAACTTTACGCAATTCATGTGAATACCAGTCAATGATCTACAAATATTATTATAAGGAAATAGTGATAGTATATTTGTTTACAGAATAATATAATATGATTAGCAGAAAAAATAATAAGTTCTTGAAATTTTGCATAAAAACAACAGGTTTGATTAAATGTTGCTGAAAAATCTGGAGATAAATGATATTGTTTTGGATAAATGGAATTTTACTGACAAAACAATAAGTTTAAAGAAGTATTGCTGATAAATATGCAGATAAATGGAGTTATTGCAGATAAATGGGTTTTAGCAGATAAAACAACAAGTCTAATTAAATGTTGCAGATAAATTTGTAAATAAATGTACTTTTGAGTAAAGTTGTACCTGGCCATCAAGAAATCTTCCTATAATTAGTTCACCAAGTGCTGTTCCAGTTATAATTATGTCATCGTCTCCATTTAAGTATGCACTTTTGCTGTGATATAATGATCAATATTAGTAAATGTTTGTATTTTTCAAATATTTGCTGATATCTAACCAGGAAATTTAAATAATTACTTTTAGTTAAGCAATTATTGGTATACTTGGCTACTAAAAGAATTATACAGTTTTACCTGAGGTCAGAGTTATTAAATAAGTCCTCAAGCAGCTTGATTTTTTCTTCAGATAGACTTCGTACATTTGACCTCCTTCTGACATTTATTTTTGTACTGGTAGATAATTCTTTTGATCTAGGTTCAGATTCATATTCTTCAATTATTATTGGTAGGGTTTGTACTTGCTGTTTTTCCTTTTTTGCTTTCTTTTCAGTTTGAAAATTCACTTCTTCAGCTAATTTAACCCTTTTTTTTGGATTTTCAATTTCCAATGTTTTTTCTTTGATTTCTTCAGTTTTTGTTTCTGCCGAAGTAGATATTTTTTCGGTTTGTTTGCCTTGTAACTGTGTATAATTTTGAATGCTTTCACCTGAAATTAATTTGAATGATGGTTAATATTTCATTATTGGTTTTTGAAATACAATTATTGGTTGTTGGTTAATAAAAATTTTGTGAATAATTGTGAAAAAGTGAAGAATATGCTACACTCTACAGCAGTTGTTGCATTAATATCAGCAATTATTCTTCATATTATTAATATATAATAGGAAGAATATTTGCGGATATATCAACAAATATGTTAAATTTTTACAGTTTGGTTGAAAAACTATAGTTATTCAAAGCATTACCAAATGAAGGATCTTGTTCAATTGCTTTATCTTCCTCAACTATTTTTGTTTCTTCACCATCTTCTCGGTCTTTCTGTTTTGCTTCAAAATTTATTTTTTCCCCATTATCAACATCTTTTTCTTTTTGTTCTTCTTTTTCTTCATCTATCTCCATTAGTGTAACGACCCAGAATTTTGACCAAATTAAATTGAGAATATTTAATTAATTTTAAATATTTGAACGATGATTTAATTTGCATTCCCGAATATAACTTGGAAACTGGCGATTTAACCTTAAAATTTAATCGATTGAATGCTGAATAAAAATTTGAATCTACAATTTTAAGCTGAAGAAAAATATTTCGAAAGCTTTTAAAATTCGTATTGATGATACTGAAGATAATAGAAGTTTCAGAAATGAATTCAGAAGTGATTTGATCGGTTTTGAATTTTTATCGTTCGAACCGATATTTAAAAAAAATAGTCAATTTTCAAACGGTCTCGGAATTCGACGAAACCAGTTCCATTGGGTCCGTAATATTGTATTATTACTGGATTTCCAATTTCGTATTTTTCAGAGTTGTGGTGTGAACATATGGCGTGTAAACGCATTGAAATTTATATCGGTTTCAATTTAAATTTAAACTTTAAATTTGTCAACATCAACACTCTCCTTCCCTTAAGACACGCAGAGAATCACGCCCGTTGTTCACGCTGAAGCACGCCGTTCCCTCAGCTACAACTCGCGTACCCTTTCCTTTTCTTTTTCAAAATCAATTCCCTCGTTAAAAAAATCAAGTAATGGCCAAGAAAAAAATTAAAACCCCTCTCGTTCAAATCATGGCCGAAACCTAGGGCGCGCGTATTAGGGCTCGTTGTCGAGCATCGCGAGTGACTCGCGGAGGCCAGGGCGCGGGGTCGATTAGGGCTGAGCATCGGAGTTGGTGGGGAGGCGTATCTGTTAGGATGATGAGGCGTGGCGTTCGATTTTAGGGTGTCTCGAAGGGCATGGCGGCGCATCTGAGTAACTCGCGAGGGCGAGCACGCGGGGCTCGAAGCTGTGACGTGATTCACTTAGGCGATGGGTGGTCGCACTCTCGATCTGGGCGAGATAGAGCTAGGGCCTGGCGCACGCGAGTGTTGAGGCAGTCGCGATGGCATGTGGCGAGTTTCTGGGGTTGTGAGATTTTGACATCGTCAATGGCGATTGGGGTTACAGGCGGGCGCGCGCAGGTCAGATGCGAAGGCGGCAGGTCGCGTGCGCGTGCAAGCGCGAGGGGACGTTATCCTGATGAGTTCGACTGTAAGGTATAAACTGCATTTAATTTTTCAATTTATTTCCAGTAAAATAGAAATATCTATACACACCAGATTTTGGAGAACATATGGGAATTTTTAAAATGTTATATGCAGTTTACAGTAAAGAAAGTTGTTTAAAACTAAATTTTTAGTTGAATTTAAAATTTTAGTTTCAATAAAAAATATTTTTCCTTTTGTTTTAACAGCGTATCGTGAGTTTAAAAATTTATAGTTAAGTTAAAAAGAAAAAAAATGAAATGATGGAATAAAATAAAACTATCAGTCGAATTAAAATCTGTAAATGGCAAACTGAATTGTTCGATTTATTTCGAATATTTACGAATTGTATAATTATTTATACTAGGTCAAAACCTGTGAAATCAAGGAAACAAACTGGGATTGAAATTGGATTGCAAATATAAACAGGTGAGATTTTTCTCACTCGATTGAAAGTGGAATTATTGCAGTTATTGATTGCTATTGATGTGTGATATTAGATATAATAGGATATATCTATTATATATAGCAATATATACATATTGGCATATGTATATATTGGATTGATGATTTCCCGCCTCGTATAGCGGATGAGACCCTATTGCGCCGTTAGTAAGCGGATTTATAAAAACCTATATACCGCGATAATTCCGTACTGGAGCGGAATTGGTATTGTGCTAACATCTTTGGATGCAGGGAAACAGGTTGGAGGGATCCAACTGGACCCCTCACATTGATTGAATTTATTTCTACTGTGATGTGATAATCTGTGAATGATTATATCGATGTCTGGAAAATTGTTGAAAGCTAAAATTTAGCTGAATGGATGTTTGGTATCATTGGATTCCAAAAAAAAAAAAATAAACGAAATTGAATTTTTGGAAATAAAAATAGAAATTTCTAAGTGAATTTGATTTTAGAAATTTAATAAATTCGAAGAAAGGAATTTTAAAGTATAAAAAGTTAATTTTTATAATCTTATCGAATTTATTTCCAGAATAAAGTGAAAATGTTAAATAAATGAATTTCGTATAATAGTGATTTCAAATTGAGGAAATTAATTTAAAATCTGGATTTCTAAATAGATTGAAAGAAGACAATAGAAATTTATTTTCTTTAAAAAGAATTTATTTAAAAGGAGATAAGTTGGAAATCCAATTAGAAATTTTAAAATTGGTAAATTGAAATGATTTGGGAAATCAATGTAAAATGATTCCAATTTGAAGAATCCATTTAAAAATAGAATATTGAATGATTTGAGGAAAATAAGGAATCTATTTAGTAGTGAAAATAAAATTAGAAATCAATATTGAAATTGATTTGGTATTGAAACTTTTATAAATAGAATTAAAATTTATAAAAGTTGTTTATAGACCCAAAGTCACTTATTTTGATAAGTTAAATATAGAAGTTGATAAAAGAAGGTTTATAAGACGAAGTTGTTATTGAAAAGAGAAATAAAATTTATAAACGTGCTTATAAATTCGAAAATAGATTGAATGTGATAGATTTAATATAGAAGATTATTTAAGAAGATATATTCACGATTTTGAATAGCGAATTTTTATTGAAATAAAAATGTGTAGGAATGTTTGAAATGGGGTTAAGTAAATTATATTCACGATTTTGGACAGTGAATATATTGTTAAGTAAAATAGATATGGTTTTGGGAAAGTGATATTTGAAATGAAGTTAAACATTTTAAAGATGTTTTTAAAATGTATTGTGAATCGAAAGCATAGATTTCAACAGTTCTTGTTGAAATAGGCGTTTTCGAGAAATAAGGAAATGGTGGACTATAACACTGTTGTTATAGTAAATGATTTCCGAAAGGAAATGTTTTTATCTAGTATTGGGATTTACATATCTATATTAAATTCGAATCCCTATACTAGTGATTTCGAGTCGTCGTAACGATGTTTTACGCAACATTCGTTTTGACTCAAATAGGTGTTAAAAGAATGATTTCCTTAAAGAATGAATATATACTTAAATTGATTTAAGTATATCGAATATTTTCAAATGTTGAAAATAAACGATTTGTGAAACACTTATTTTTAAATAAGTATGGAAATGCTTTTCCAAATGAAATGAACGTTTTGAGAATTTATCTTTATAAAAGATAAATTGAAATTGAATATTGAAAATCGATTTGAAAATCGTATATTAGAAGATATTTTGAAATATAAATTCAATATGGAATTTATAAAGAAATGGGAATTCGTTTTAAAAATAAACGTTGATTTATTTTTGAAGTGTGGAAAGTTATATATCTAGTAAGATATTTTTGAAGAATAAATAATTGGGAAAATTATTTGGAATCTGATGATGTTGCGCATCTTTATTGATAGTTAAATAACCGACTATCAATAATTACCTTTAGATAGGTATTTGTTGTGAATTGGATGAATTTGAATGCCACACTTATTTTTGAAATAAACGCTCACTATTCGGGTTAGCCGGGAAAGGACCATGGGGTCGTATAACCCATTCCGAATATGTGATACGTCGTTATGAATCGCATTTGAAGACCGGTGTTGAAGACCGGATATTTTTGAAAACGGAAGGATTACCGTCGAGTTACTCTACACCGACTGATCTTCGGTTTAGAGGTTTTATCACCCTTAGTGACGGGAAGTCCTGACGTGATTAGAAATTTATCCGGAAATGCAAGGGCTTCGTGAGAAGTGCCTTCGGTTCTGTTCGATCCCGGAACAGACTTGTATGGATTGTGTGTCTGACGTTACAATTTGAGATATAAAGCTGATTTCTTTCAAATACATTTCTGTTGGTGGCGGAGAATTTATTCTCTTAGCTTAACACCCTTCTCTGAGACGTACGAGCTCAGAGGTTATGTAGTTGAAATTTATCAGCGATATATCCCAATTTGGTAACGTGGCATACTGAGTGTTGCTGTGAAATGATCAGTGTTTGATCATTTGCGATATGATCATTTGTTTGATCTTATATCTTTGTGATCATAGGTTGATCATTTTTGTTTGACCCGAAGCAGGGCTTTTTATAGAAAGCGTAGCTTTGTGGACGAGACTTCGTCGAGCCTCACACCCCGGAAATGGTCGAAACAGGACGAATGCAGCAAGGTTCTAGGGAGTAGCGCCCCTTAGTGTATGTCATTCCTTCTGGATAAAGGTGGTATCATGGTATGGAGCCCAGATACTTAACCTCTGTGGTTACTGCATTATTATTATCTATGTGGTTTGTTGCGAATCGGGGATCCTCGGGAAGATCGGTGACGATCGGGGGATGGCATACGCGTGTCAGTAGTTACCTATTTTTGCAGAGGTAACCCGGCCTTGTGTTGGCAGAGATCCGGTTAGGTTCTCGGGTCGTCTATTCCAGGGACGTACCCATCGTGGATAGGAAGTTCCTTAGCCTGACCATTTGTTGGAAATCCAAAGAAACAATACGAGCCTTTACGATTTCAATTGTATAACCTGTCTCCTCAGGAGGCAGCTATAGCAGGCATAATATAATGGTACCTATGCTGGCTAAGATTTATATTATACTTTCGAAATGTTTTCTACACTATGCACTAATAATAATATCAAAAAGAATTTGATTTTTTTGCGTAGTAAGCATCTTTGACTATCATAAGAAGAAATCTCCTCCAAGTCTGCGTTTGCATTGTGTGTGTGGTGGGAGGTCTTATGGTAGTTTCATTTTCCAAAAGCATTTCGAATTGACTTTAAAAATTATTTTGTTGTTATAAAGAATAACTGTTTTACGATCTCACACCAGTCACCATGACTGACTCGGAGTTTATTGTTCCCTTCTAAACTCTGGGTGCCCACCAATTTCCACACGGGCAGCCTAGAGTTATATTATCAGGATATTCTGGATATTCTGGAGCTTTGGAGATAAGCTGGATGACGAGACGTAGCATTTGTATCTGATATTATTTATTCCGCTGTGTATTCTGTATGAGGACAAGTTTATATAACTGTCCATTGATGTGATGTATTGTATTGAGTTGTATATTGACTCTGATTGATGTATGTATAAAATGATATAGTTCTTTGTTTTAAAGATTACTGATTTATCTATTATATATTGTTCCGCTGCGATATGTGAGATTCTGATATTGTTTTCTGTTTCTGTTCTGATGTGTTGTTCTTCTTTCTTTCTTCTCTTTTTCTTCTATCTTCTTCTTCTTCTACTTTTTCCTTTTTCTTAAAACCATAACTTTTCGGGTTTCCGGCATTCGATGGCTCAGCAGTCGATAAAGTGAGTATCGATGTTGAATTTTCGAAAGTCGAAAATTTTCGGGATGTTACAAGTGGTATCAGAGCATATGGTTAAGCGACAACCCTGCTCTGTTGGGTGTTACTCATTAGAGATAGAGTCAGTAGTACTCTAGAATGAGTTGAGTGTAATAATAGATACGAGTGCGTATTTGTTAGTGAATATAAAATGTTTTGTATTGTGTTTGCTTATCCGTTGAGATGTTTGTGAATTTTGATCGGTATGTGGGACGCCATATTATCGATAGGGATTTCTAAACACTCGAATAGAACAATTCGGCACAGTATTGTTTTAAATAGGGTAAATGGAACAATTTTACCCAAATCTATTTTTGTATAGAAAAGAAATGATTTTCTGTAAATTATTACAGTATATGGTTGCATGGATGTTAGGAAAGTGATAATATTGAAAGTTTTCATTTTTATATGAAATTGAATAAGAAATTCAAATCGTAACTCCAAAGTTAAAGAAATAAATTCACATGCAAATGAAATTTAAGAATATAAATTATAAATGTGATTTCTAATTTAAAACGACATTCCAGAGAAGTTTTGGAAATGTTTTGAAAAGAATTTGAAAATTTTGGAGATTTGGAAGTTTAAATTCTTTTTGGTCTGAAAATGAATTTCAAAGGTTTGAAAAATGTTTTGAAGAGATGAAAAGCTCTAAACTCTTTTCGGTCGCTGGAAAATAATTCCGATGATGATCGCGACATCACCGGTGTTCATGTTCGGGTTTCCAGAAGAGGAATTGCTGCCAAATGGTTTTAAATGGAGGTTGTTTTGAAAATTTGGGTTTTGTTTTAGAAAATTCAAAGAATAGTTTGAACTGTTTTCAAAAATGATTTTTTTTGAAAAAGTGGAAACGACTCTGGAATCCTATTTCAAATACTTACGAAATATTAATAAGTTGATAACTTATAGAATATTGAAATTTGATTAGAATGAAATTCAAATTGGAAAACGAATGAATTAGTGAATGAATGAATAAATTGCAATTGTAAGTGCAAGAAAATGAAATTGAAGGTTAAAATTCATTTTGAATTTGTAAGTAAGTGAGACTGAATTGGATTTGATTTGTAATAAACAAAGCGAAGTATTGAAATAAGAAAAAAATTAGTAAGCGAAACTAAGTGAAAGAAAAAAAATAGTGATATGAATCAGCTATAATTGAAAGATAAAATTCAATATTTCAGAATAGAAGTTAAATAGAATTCAAATTGAATTGAACTTTTGAATTGAACTCAAATGAAAATTGAAATGCAAAATTGAATGATAATTGAATATGTAACTTCAGTAGCGAATTTAAAGAGGATATAAGAAGTATATATTGAAAAAAAAATTGTAATCGAATTTGCGAAATGATTGAATGCTGTAACTAGATATAATGGCTAGTAGGATATACAGGTGTATAAAGGGATTGGAAAATTTATTTCACAGATAATTTGAATTGCTCGACAAAAGGTACGTATTTGAATTATAATATGAGTTTTTGATGATTTCTGGTCTAGCCGCTTGGCTTTTTCTTTTTCTTTTTGAAATCTGAGAGTCCGTAGGGACGTTTTGTAGTCGTGCCGCATTAGCCGCGCAAAGGAGACGCTGGCGAAATTTTTCGAAAATTTCGAGTGTTAGAAAATTTTTGAAAATTTTTTGAAAGTTTAAATTTGAATTTGAATTTAAATTTGAATTTTGAAGTTAAACAATGTTGTTTGAACTTACAGTTGAAGTTGAAATTTAGTTGAATTGATAACGAATCTTTAGTAGAGGATTTGTTTTGATGAATTGATAAAACTATTGGATTGTGAAAAATAGTAGACGAGTTAAGGACTTTTTCTTTCCTAACTTGTAATTTCGAGGACGAAATTCTTTTATGGAGGGAAGTCTGTAACGACCCAGAATTTTGACCAAATTAAATTGAGAATATTTAATTAATTTTAAATATTTGAACGATGATTTAATTTGCATTCCCGAATATAACTTGGAAACTGGCGATTTAACCTTAAAATTTAATCGATTGAATGCTGAATAAAAATTTGAATCTACAATTTTAAGCTGAAGAAAAATATTTCGAAAGCTTTTAAAATTCGTATTGATGATACTGAAGATAATAGAAGTTTCAGAAATGAATTCAGAAGTGATTTGATCGGTTTTGAATTTTTATCGTTCGAACCGATATTTAAAAAAAATAGTCAATTTTCAAACGGTCTCGGAATTCGACGAAACCAGTTCCATTGGGTCCGTAATATTGTATTATTACTGGATTTCCAATTTCGTATTTTTCAGAGTTGTGGTGTGAACATATGGCGTGTAAACGCATTGAAATTTATATCGGTTTCAATTTAAATTTAAACTTTAAATTTGTCAACATCAACACTCTCCTTCCCTTAAGACACGCAGAGAATCACGCCCGTTGTTCATGCTGAAGCACGCCGTTCCCTCAGCTACAACTCGCGTACCCTTTCCTTTTCTTTTTCAAAATCAATTCCCTCGTTAAAAAAATCAAGTAATGGCCAAGAAAAAAATTAAAACCCCTCTCGTTCAAATCATGGCCGAAACCTAGGGCGCGCGTATTAGGGCTCGTTGTCGAGCATCGCGAGTGACTCGCGGAGGCCAGGGCGCGGGGTCGATTAGGGCTGAGCATCGGAGTTGGTGGGGAGGCGTATCTGTTAGGATGATGAGGCGTGGCGTTCGATTTTAGGGTGTCTCGAAGGGCATGGCGGCGCATCTGAGTAACTCGCGAGGGCGAGCACGCGGGGCTCGAAGCTGTGACGTGATTCTCTTAGGCGATGGGTGGTCGCACTCTCGATCTGGGCGAGATAGAGCTAGGGCCTGGCGCACGCGAGTGTTGAGGCAGTCGCGATGGCATGTGGCGAGTTTCTGGGGTTGTGAGATTTTGACATCGTCAATGGCGATTGGGGTTACAGGCGGGCGCGCGCAGGTCAGATGCGAAAGCGGCAGGTCGCGTGCGCGTGCAAGCGCGAGGGGACGTTATCCTGATGAGTTCGACTGTAAGGTATAAACTGCATTTAATTTTTCAATTTATTTCCAGTAAAATAGAAATATCTATACACACCAGATTTTGGAGAACATATGGGAATTTTTAAAATGTTATATGCAGTTTACAGTAAAGAAAGTTGTTTAAAACTAAATTTTTAGTTGAATTTAAAATTTTAGTTTCAATAAAAAATATTTTTCCTTTTGTTTTAACAGCGTATCGTGAGTTTAAAAATTTATAGTTAAGTTAAAAAGAAAAAAAATGAAATGATGGAATAAAATAAAACTATCAGTCGAATTAAAATCTGTAAATGGCAAACTGAATTGTTCGATTTATTTCGAATATTTACGAATTGTATAATTATTTATACTAGGTCAAAACCTGTGAAATCAAGGAAACAAACTGGGATTGAAATTGGATTGCAAATATAAACAGGTGAGATTTTTCTCACTCGATTGAAAGTGGAATTATTGCAGTTATTGATTGCTATTGATGTGTGATATTAGATATAATAGGATATATCTATTATATATAGCAATATATACATATTGGCATATGTATATATTGGATTGATGATTTCCCGCCTCGTATAGCGGATGAGACCCTATTGCGCCGTTAGTAAGCGGATTTATAAAAACCTATATACCGCGATAATTCCGTACTGGAGCGGAATTGGTATTGTGCTAACATCTTTGGATGCAGGGAAACAGGTTGGAGGGATCCAACTGGACCCCTCACATTGATTGAATTTATTTCTACTGTGATGTGATAATCTGTGAATGATTATATCGATGTCTGGAAAATTGTTGAAAGCTAAAATTTAGCTGAATGGATGTTTGGTATCATTGGATTCCAAAAAAAAAAAAATAAACGAAATTGAATTTTTGGAAATAAAAATAGAAATTTCTAAGTGAATTTGATTTTAGAAATTTAATAAATTCGAAGAAAGGAATTTTAAAGTATAAAAAGTTAATTTTTATAATCTTATCGAATTTATTTCCAGAATAAAGTGAAAATGTTAAATAAATGAATTTCGTATAATAGTGATTTCAAATTGAGGAAATTAATTTAAAATCTGGATTTCTAAATAGATTGAAAGAAGACAATAGAAATTTATTTTCTTTAAAAAGAATTTATTTAAAAGGAGATAAGTTGGAAATCCAATTAGAAATTTTAAAATTGGTAAATTGAAATGATTTGGGAAATCAATGTAAAATGATTCCAATTTGAAGAATCCATTTAAAAATAGAATATTGAATGATTTGAGGAAAATAAGGAATCTATTTAGTAGTGAAAATAAAATTAGAAATCAATATTGAAATTGATTTGGTATTGAAACTTTTATAAATAGAATTAAAATTTATAAAAGTTGTTTATAGACCCAAAGTCACTTATTTTGATAAGTTAAATATAGAAGTTGATAAAAGAAGGTTTATAAGACGAAGTTGTTATTGAAAAGAGAAATAAAATTTATAAACGTGCTTATAAATTCGAAAATAGATTGAATGTGATAGATTTAATATAGAAGATTATTTAAGAAGATATATTCACGATTTTGAATAGCGAATTTTTATTGAAATAAAAATGTGTAGGAATGTTTGAAATGGGGTTAAGTAAATTATATTCACGATTTTGGACAGTGAATATATTGTTAAGTAAAATAGATATGGTTTTGGGAAAGTGATATTTGAAATGAAGTTAAACATTTTAAAGATGTTTTTAAAATGTATTGTGAATCGAAAGCATAGATTTCAACAGTTCTTGTTGAAATAGGCGTTTTCGAGAAATAAGGAAATGGTGGACTATAACACTGTTGTTATAGTAAATGATTTCCGAAAGGAAATGTTTTTATCTAGTATTGGGATTTACATATCTATATTAAATTCGAATCCCTATACTAGTGATTTCGAGTCGTCGTAACGATGTTTTACGCAACATTCGTTTTGACTCAAATAGGTGTTAAAAGAATGATTTCCTTAAAGAATGAATATATACTTAAATTGATTTAAGTATATCGAATATTTTCAAATGTTGAAAATAAACGATTTGTGAAACACTTATTTTTAAATAAGTATGGAAATGCTTTTCCAAATGAAATGAACGTTTTGAGAATTTATCTTTATAAAAGATAAATTGAAATTGAATATTGAAAATCGATTTGAAAATCGTATATTAGAAGATATTTTGAAATATAAATTCAATATGGAATTTATAAAGAAATGGGAATTCGTTTTAAAAATAAACGTTGATTTATTTTTGAAGTGTGGAAAGTTATATATCTAGTAAGATATTTTTGAAGAATAAATAATTGGGAAAATTATTTGGAATCTGATGATGTTGCGCATCTTTATTGATAGTTAAATAACCGACTATCAATAATTACCTTTAGATAGGTATTTGTTGTGAATTGGATGAATTTGAATGCCACACTTATTTTTGAAATAAACGCTCACTATTCGGGTTAGCCGGGAAAGGACCATGGGGTCGTATAACCCATTCCGAATATGTGATACGTCGTTATGAATCGCATTTGAAGACCGGTGTTGAAGACCGGATATTTTTGAAAACGGAAGGATTACCGTCGAGTTACTCTACACCGACTGATCTTCGGTTTAGAGGTTTTATCACCCTTAGTGACGGGAAGTCCTGACGTGATTAGAAATTTATCCGGAAATGCAAGGGCTTCGTGAGAAGTGCCTTCGGTTCTGTTCGATCCCGGAACAGACTTGTATGGATTGTGTGTCTGACGTTACAATTTGAGATATAAAGCTGATTTCTTTCAAATACATTTCTGTTGGTGGCGGAGAATTTATTCTCTTAGCTTAACACCCTTCTCTGAGACGTACGAGCTCAGAGGTTATGTAGTTGAAATTTATCAGCGATATATCCCAATTTGGTAACGTGGCATACTGAGTGTTGCTGTGAAATGATCAGTGTTTGATCATTTGCGATATGATCATTTGTTTGATCTTATATCTTTGTGATCATAGGTTGATCATTTTTGTTTGACCCGAAGCAGGGCTTTTTATAGAAAGCGTAGCTTTGTGGACGAGACTTCGTCGAGCCTCACACCCCGGAAATGGTCGAAACAGGACGAATGCAGCAAGGTTCTAGGGAGTAGCGCCCCTTAGTGTATGTCATTCCTTCTGGATAAAGGTGGTATCATGGTATGGAGTCCAGATACTTAACCTCTGTGGTTACTGCATTATTATTATCTATGTGGTTTGTTGCGAATCGGGGATCCTCGGGAAGATCGGTGACGATCGGGGGATGGCATACGCGTGTCAGTAGTTACCTATTTTTGCAGAGGTAACCCGGCCTTGTGTTGGCAGAGATCCGGTTAGGTTCTCGGGTCGTCTATTCCAGGGACGTACCCATCGTGGATAGGAAGTTCCTTAGCCTGACCATTTGTTGGAAATCCAAAGAAACAATACGAGCCTTTACGATTTCAATTGTATAACCTGTCTCCTCAGGAGGCAGCTATAGCAGGCATAATATAATGGTACCTATGCTGGCTAAGATTTATATTATACTTTCGAAATGTTTTCTACACTATGCACTAATAATAATATCAAAAAGAATTTGATTTTTTGCGTAGTAAGCATCTTTGACTATCATAAGAAGAAATCTCCTCCAAGTCTGCGTTTGCATTGTGTGTGTGGTGGGAGGTCTTATGGTAGTTTCATTTTCCAAAAGCATTTCGAATTGACTTTAAAAATTATTTTGTTGTTATAAAGAATAACTGTTTTACGATCTCACACCAGTCACCATGACTGACTCGGAGTTTATTGTTCCCTTCTAAACTCTGGGTGCCCACCAATTTCCACACGGGCAGCCTAGAGTTATATTATCAGGATATTCTGGATATTCTGGAGCTTTGGAGATAAGCTGGATGACGAGACGTAGCATTTGTATCTGATATTATTTATTCCGCTGTGTATTCTGTATGAGGACAAGTTTATATAACTGTCCATTGATGTGATGTATTGTATTGAGTTGTATATTGACTCTGATTGATGTATGTATAAAATGATATAGTTCTTTGTTTTAAAGATTACTGATTTATCTATTATATATTGTTCCGCTGCGATATGTGAGATTCTGATATTGTTTTCTGTTTCTGTTCTGATGTGTTGTTCTTCTTTCTTTCTTCTCTTTTTCTTCTATCTTCTTCTTCTTCTACTTTTTCCTTTTTCTTAAAACCATAACTTTTCGGGTTTCCGGCATTCGATGGCTCAGCAGTCGATAAAGTGAGTATCGATGTTGAATTTTCGAAAGTCGAAAATTTTCGGGATGTTACAATTAGCTGAGATTCATCTTCAACAGTTTTGTCTTCAGTTTGAATATCAATTAAATTTTCATTTTCTTCTGTCCTTTGAGCTGAAATATATGTTTGCAATTCAACTCTTTAATATTTTTGACATAGTTATAGATTTTGTGTTATGTTACAATGTGTTATGTAAAAAATGAAGAATGTGCTACAGTTTTTAATACTTATTGCAATGATATCTGCATTTATTCTTTAAAAATGCTTTTTTCATTTAGTAAGAATACTTGCAGATATATCATCAAATATTTTAAATTTTTACATTCTTGTTGGAAAACAAAATATTACTGAAAGTATTACCAGATGACGTATTCTCTTCTGTTTCATTATCCTCACTTTCTTTGTTTTCTTCACTTTCACTTTCATCTGAGGAATTTAGTTTGCTACCAGATCTTTCTATTAGTTGTAGCTCTATATTATCAGATTCTGTGGATGATGATGTTTCCACATTTTGTCTCAATTGCTTTTTTAGCAGCGTATTTTCAGCTTGAAGTTTCCTGTTGTCCAATTCAAGTTTTCTTATTATTTCTTTATATTTTTCTTCTCTTTTCTTGTAGAATGCTTCATATTCTTCATCTTTTTCAACTGCATCTTTCAACAATTTTAGTTCCTCTCCTTGAAAATCCTGGAATAAATAATTCAATCAAAATTGAAGCTTAAGAATATTTGTATGTAATTATGTAAGAACTGTGAATAATTGGAAAAATGAATATAATTTTAATTATGATTGGTATGTATGTCCATAAATATTTTTAATAATGGCAGAAAAATCTGCAAGTATTATACAAAATAGTAGATATATCTTTAATTATTGTAAATAATTGTATAACTATGTTCAGTTTTGTTGTTTTAAGTGCAGATAAATATGCAATTGTTTATAAAAATTGCAGATAAGTCATCATATGTAGTGAATAATTGCAGCCAAAAAAAGCTCAACTGCTGCTAATAAATGCAGATATATCTGCAACCATTGTTAAATGTTGCAGATAAGTTTGCAAACAAATAAAGTACTGGCTATTTTTTTACTAAAGCTTAATAATTCTATAAATTAAATTGCAGTTATACTTACTGAGTTGTACTCTATGGTCAATAACATTATTGGCTTGAGTTTTGATATATCCCATTTGCCAGCCAAGGGATACGAGTTGTTGTATTCGAATTTAGCAAATTTCAAAATTTGTGTTTTCTCATAGATCCACCACTGCAAAAAAGACAATTAGTATTAGAATAAATTATTAATTAATAGGATATTTATCTAATTAATTAAAAATTTAATACCAGTAATAATGTAACGCATGCATTTATTTTCCTTGGGGTGTCAATATATTTTTCAATTTGATTTATCAAATGCTTGTGAATCGTTTTTGGCCATGATATCTGCTGCATTTTATCTTCACAAACACAATATGGAATCATATTCCATGATATACTTGAGTTTGGATTTGATATTAAAAATGTTGCAACCAAATGCAACTGCAAAAGCTTTGCAGTATCTGCTTGTTCTTCTTTTGATGATCCTTTTATTGTTGCAAATAATTCCCTTTCTATGTTTTTTTTGTTGACACTTGTTTCTCCTTTAAAGTGCCTGCTGATGAATGATGTAAACTCAGCATTGCTTTTACCCTCTTTTTTCATATGGCCAGAAGTTTTGATTTGCTGACCCTCTGTAGGAATTGATAGCAATTGGCTTATATCATCCTCTGTAAATGTTAGTAGCAAATCTCCAAATTGGAAACAGTTCAAATTCTTTCTGTATGCTTTGATGATTATGTCTATTGTCGTTGAGTTTTTTGTGTTTTCTTTTACAGGTATAATTCCAATATAGATCATATGAATGAACTTGTAGAAAGGTAGATTCTGGAGATATTTTGTATGTGATATTGTCAGCAATTTTTCATTCTTAATCTTGCGAAGAACATCGATGAAAGACCTCAAATTATTTCTGTAATTATCTTCTGTTGATTTGATTTTCCCTTCACTTATTGTTTTTCTTTTTTCCGATAGAATATTTGATCCTGGTTGTTGTTCAACAGGAACAATAGATGTTTCCAACATAACTTTTTTTCCTTCTTTTATATCTTCTTTTGTGTTCTTCTGTAAATGTAAATTAAATATTATGAAATAACTATGCACAATCTAATAATATGATAGGTAATGTTAAATACTTGCAGTTATAATGAATATGTAACTGAATTAAGGCTCAATTTGATGATATATAGTATTAAGATATTTCTGCAACTATACCGAATAGTTGCATAAATTTCAGCAACTATTGCACATAGTTGCAGAAATGTTTGCAACTATGTGCAATAGTTGCAGATATTTCTGCAACTATACAGAATAGTTGCATAAATTTCAGCATCTATTGCACATAGTTGCAGACATTTCTGCAACTATTGCATAAAGTTGCAGAAATGCAACTATATTCAATAGTTGCAGAAATGTTTGCAACTATGTGCAATAGTTGCAGATATTACTGCAACTATTAGCAATAGTTGCAGAAATATCTGCGACTAATGCACATAGTTGCAGATATATCTGCAACTATACGCAATAATTGCAGATATATCTGCAACTATAAGCAATAGTTGCAGACATTTCTGCAACTATTTGCAAATAGTTGCAGATATTACTGCAACTATTAGAAATAGTTGCAGAAATATCTGCGACTAATGCACATAGTTGCAGATATATCTGCAACTATACGCAATAGTTGTAGATATATCTGCAACTATACGCAATAGTTGCAGACATTTCTGCAACTATTTGCAAATAGTTGCAGATATTACTGCAACTATTAGAAATAGTTGCAGAAATATGTGCGACTAATGCACATAGTTGCAGATATATCTGCAATTATTTGCAAATTTTGTAAATTTTCAAAAAAATCAAAAACGTTTAAAATTTGCTGAATTATCTGCGAATATTTGAAATAATAGCACCTTTAATACAAATATGAATCTGCTTAAAATTTGAAGAGAGGAAATAGTTTTTTGAACAATATTTTTCAAAAATTGCAGTAATTACAGAATGTTTTTTAGTATATCATCTGCATTCTCAATCTTCTTTGTATTACCGTAAAAAAGCTCGATTACATGCATGGCTAACTCGAAAATCTCTAAAATCCTTGCAAAAACCCTAAGATCTATTGATTTAAAACAGTGGAATATAAATCGACTACTTATGAAATTGAGATACATCACCTTCGATCTTCCCATTTTGCCTCGTGTGAGATTTTCGACTTGATTTTGGTTGTTCAGTTGTTTGATTTTATAGAGTTTTCGGATTTTGTTGAAGAAACTGTGATTTCAATTGTATCAAAGGTTACGATAAAAAAAGCGTGGGTTCAGGGTTTTACGATGATCTTCCAATATGATTTTAGACTTTATTTCTTTGAGGGTAGTTTGGGAAAAAAAAAGGCGGTCTTTAAAAATAAGGATGAAATTTTTATGTTTTGTATCTAAGGGATGTTTGGTGAATTATGAAAGTTATTAAAGATGCATGGCAAACGTTCCCTTTATAAAAAATCAATTTCATTTCAAAATCTGAAATTCAATTCAAGATAAAATTAAGGTCGGTTTTCAAAAGCTGTAGACCATTTCCTACTCGGGCCACCCCAAAAACTGCTTCGGGACCAAAGTCATTTTGCTCGAGAAAATATTCGAGACACGCAAAATCCTGCTTCGATTTGAATACTCGAATTACTCGAGATAAACTCGAGTTCGACTTCGTCTTTTCCACCCACAAACTCGAGAACGCAGCCGAGTACCCAGCCCATCTTCCCACTGACACGCATTCCAGACCGTGCACGTGCACGAACGTTCTGCCTTGCTCCGTCCATCTTTTCCGTTGCCACCAAGTCGCTACTGGACTACTTCACCGATCTCGACCACAAAAACTCCAACTCACCTGGAACCCAAAAAGAACAGGTGCTCCTCGAACCTGTCAACGCCTTGTTCTTGACGCCTCGGCCACTAGCGTCTACACAACTCCGGTCACTACTTCGACTACGACCAAGCTATCATCACCCCAAACCCCGAAGCACTCGATCAATCGTACGTGCCGTGGTGGTCGATTCATTCGACCTAGTAGAAACTAGGTCACTAGATTGAAACCTCACGCCGCCAACACCACCGTCATCTTCGCCACCTCCGCCCATTTTCCAGGCATCCCTGTAGCCTCCTCCATCGCCACGAGAAAACCCGAACCCTAGATCAACGTCGTTCACCGGAAATTGCCATTTTTTTGTTTTCTGTTCAATTCGAGTTAACTCCACAATTCCCAACCTAAAAATCTTGAAACTTGATTCAAAAATCATAGTTTTCTTTTACAAATCACTTCATAAAATCCAAACAAGAAACCGTAATCATCGATTTTTAACTTGAGTTAGATTTTCACTGTCATATTCAATTTTATAAACATCCCACAAATATCTACATCTGGAATTTATTTTTAAAAAGTAGATTAGAGTGTTATAAACAGTTTTTATTCAGACATCATAATCTAAATGTCATTATTCGAAGAGATATTGGATTTTTATATTTTTATCTTATTATTTTTTAAACAAAATTCTGAATCCTGTAACTAACAGAAGCCAACATATTTACACATATAGGCATGTTTATCTACACAGAGATGTTCATCTATTTTCGTAAAAACAAACATTCATGCCAAACATAATTCAATTCATCATCACAGGCATACAGAAATCAAGCAGATCAGGTTTTAAAAATAAGGTTTGCTCACCTGATCTCAAGAGGAAGAACAGAGCTTGAACTCTTTTATTTACTGAGGCTTGAAAGCTTAGACCTTTGAAACTGAAATACTTAGTTGAACTAGACTTGATGATGAGATGATTCAAGACTTGATTTCAGGCTTGCAGTTGTTACAGGCTTTTGAAAAACTGGCTGTTGAAATCTTTCTTTCTTGATTCTTTGATTTGGTCTGGTTTGTAGACGAGTTGTTGTTTTAAATTGAATTTTTGTTTTAAAGTTAAAGATGAAGCCTACTCAAGCTTTACTCAGTTCTGAATGAACGAACTGTGATGAGAGAAGTTGATATAAAGAAGAAGTGTACAGGGTGATATAATGTGTTTTGTACAAAGTAAGTATTTTTTTTATAGTACAAATATTTGTCTATAGGCAGATGATATTTTTATGTTTGGAGGCTGATACCATTTCGAATTGACCATTTGTTTATGCTAGAGATGAAAGCATTAAATGAAATGGTCCTTTATGTCTTCATTTGCAAGCTATTACCATACTTTGTTTACAGCCTAGCTTACTTGTATCATATTTTATTTTATTTTTATTTTTCTTCTTTGGTACTTGTTTATTTGACTATGCTGAGAGATTTTGTTTCGCAAGCCTAGTTATATCTTATATTTTAGTTTGTTTCATTCCTTGCTTATATTTTTATTTGATATTTAGATATATATTTCAAATCCAACATATACATATATATATATGCAATATTTAAATTCAAATGATTTAACATCTATTTTATTTGAGATAGGGGAAACTCGCATCATATATAAATAAATTTTACAATTTTTATTCAAAAATTAATTAAATTATCAATTTAAATTTAATTAAAATCCGGGGTCGTTACAGACTTCCCCCCTTAAAAGAATTTCGTCCTCGAAATTACCAAGGAGACACAAAGATAGATGAAGAATATTTCATCAACTCAAATTGAACATCTATTCTGCATTTGGCTTACCAAATCAGAATATCGATAACACATACAAGAACGAATCTGTTGAATTCTTCACAGAATACTCGGGTTATCCAGATCTACGAAATATACAGTGGCATCGGTTAGTCCGAAGGGATAACTAACCATTCGTAGAACATATCGGGACCCAAAGAATAAATAGATATATGGATACGATTTCAGAACTTTAGTTTAGAACTAAAGTATACCTATCAACCATAGCAAACAAAGCAAACAATACATCCAACAACAATTCTGGCCTTTTTATTTGGAGTTTATGTCCCATATTCATATATCAAATTTCTTCCTGGATCTACCAGAAACTATCAAAGAATTGAGAAGAGATACTGAACAAAAGAGATTGATAGAGAAAAGATTGCTTCCTTGTTGTTACAGAGTATCAGCCATTTATAATCGTATTCCCCTGTCCCCAATCTCATCCTCTTCTCGCACTCATACTTACTATCAGTAGATAGCAAGAGATTTTACTGAGGCTTTCGAACGGATATCTGAGGAATACTCATTCTAGGGTATACTTCACCCTATCTCTAATGAGCTACTTAATGTGTTATACTCCTGAGCTAAAGTTCAACCTTAGCTCTGATACCACTTGTAACGATCCGGATTTTCGCATTCGAAAATCGACATCCATACTTTACATCGTACTCGAATGCCATAGATTCGACCGTTCAAATCCGAGTCGTCGGAGCTTATAACACCATTAAGTATAACAACACAGCGGAATAAAGAAATCAATGATATCATATATATAACATTGATACAATGACAGATACAAAATCTGATACAATATTATACAACAGATATCAATATACATCACAGATATGATACAAGAAATAGCAGCGGAAAGAAAATAGATAACACCAGCAGCAGATAGAATATCTCCAATAGAATGCTCCAATCCATAGCTAGCGGAAAGCAAGGTCAGTCGTCTAAGGACTGACTAGCTCCAGATAAACTACTCAACCTGAATATCTGAGAAACCCAACTCTAGACTGCCCGTGTGAAAAATAATGGGCACCCAGAGTTTAGGAAGGGAACAATAAACTCCGGGTCAGTCATGGGACTGGTGTGAGCAACAAAAACAGTTTATCTTTAAGCAAACACAAAAGGCTTTTAAACATTGAAACCCGCAATGCTTTTCGAAAATGAAACTACCATAAGACCTCCCACCACACACACAATGCAATCGCAGACTTGGAGGAGATTTCTTCTTATGATAGTCAAACATGCTTTACTACGCAAAATCAAAACTCTTTTGATATTATTATCATTAGTGCATAGTGTCGAAAACCATTTCGAAAATATAATATTAATCTTAGCCAGCATACAACATTTCATCGTATGCCTATTATAGCTACTACGTTCAATAGCAGGTTACCGCCACAATCCATAGCAGGTAATACAACTAAAACCGTACAGGTTCGTATTGTTTCTTTGGATTTCCAACAAATGATCAGGCAAAGGAACTTCCTTACCGAAATAGAAACGCCTCTAGAAAGACGCCCCGGATCCTAACCGGATCTCTGCAAACAAAGGCCGACGCTACCTCACGCTGTACAGGTGTAACTAGGTAACTAACACACTGACGCTACCTCACGCTGTACAAGTGTAACTAGGTAACTAACACACGAGTCATGTCATCCCCCGGTCGTCACCGACCTTTATCCGGGATCCCGAAAACCAACAAAGCAACATCATACAGTAATAAATTACCGTGTCCACACGAGTTAAGTATCTGGGCTCCATACCATGATACCACCCTTTATCCAGAAGGAAATGACATACCCTAGGGGCGCTATCCCTACAAACCTTTGTCGCAACATTCCTGTTTCGACCATTACCGGGTTGTGAGGCTCGACGAAGTCTCATCCACAAAGCCACGCTTTTTCACAAAGCCACGCTTTTTCACAAAGCCACGCTTTTTCACAAAGCCACGCTTTGACCAACAAATGATCATCAGCACTTCGTATGCCACATTACCAAACTGGGAATGTATCACTAGTAACCATCAACTACATAACCTCTGAGCTCGTACGTCTCAGAGAAGGGTGTTAAGCTAAGAGAATAAATTCTCCGTCACCAACAGAAATGTATTTGATAGAAACCAGCTTTACATCTCAAAGTGTAACGTCAGACACACATCCATACAAGTCTGTTCCGGGTTCGAACAGAACCGAAGGCACTTCCAAAGAAGCCCTTGCAATCCGGGTATTTACAATCCCGATCGGACTTCCCATCACTTAGGAAATCTCTATACCGTAGCTACTCAGTGCAGAGACAATCGATAGGTCATCCTATCGCTCTCGCAAATACCCGGTCTTCACCGCCGGTCTTCAAATGCTATCCATATACGACGTATCATTATTCGGAATGGGTTATATGACACAAAGGTCCTTCCCCGGCTAAACCGAATAACGAGCGCAATTAAAAATCATATGGATATTGGGGTCTCAGTTAAATCACAGCTTAAAGCCCAAAACTTTTCATTCGAATGGTAAAACAAATTACCATTTCCAATCTTTTAAACAAAAAGATTCATTTCAAAAACCTTCAATGGTTTAAACAATTTCCACACTTTTAATCTTTTAAACAAAAAGATTTAATTCACAAAGTTCACCCCGTTCACAAAGATTCATTCATAGATTTTCAAATCGATTTCCATTTCAATTTGATTAACTCGTTAAATCTTTAATCAAGATTTAACTTATAGCTTTCAAAACTCGTTTCCAAAGATTCATTCATAGTCTTCCAAAACATTTCAATTCCATTTCAAGTTAGATTAACTCATCCGGTCTTTGAAATCAAAGACTCATTTCATAGTTTTCAAAACATTTCAATTCCATTTCGAACTTGAAATTCTTTCAACACAAATTGGAAGTTCATTACTTATGTGAAAGCTTTTACTATTTGAAAACAAATAGTTCGTTTCAGAAAAATCCAGGTATATTTACACGAGTTAAAACCCTTGAATTAAATTCAAATTCCCAAATCAATACCTTTAAAATGGTTTAACCCATACATAACTTGTACAGCATCTTTAATCCCTAGTTTCAAATCATAGGATTCAATTTCAAACTTGAATTCAAATTTAAATCAAATTATTTAAATTTCCAAAACTCGATTGAGTTATTCAAAATAACTTTTATTTTTGAAATCTATTTCAAAAGCTTTTCACTTTAAACCCAAATTTCCAATTTCAAAATCAATTGAAATTAAAATTTCAATTTCAAAAACATCAAATTTAAATTATCTGTGACTTAACCGATTTCCACGTGAAATCCATATTTGTGTGTGTATAAGTATGGTCTAGGGGTTTTACACACAATAGTGCAACATCAATCATCACAGATATATCGATAAGCGGTAAAATCGATAACGCTTATCTTCATTCACAGATTCATAGATAAAATAAATTTATCAGTCACAAAGATTCACTATTACAATTCGATGTGGGTTTCGGATAACCAACTGGAATCCGACTCCCTGTCGCATCGAAATTCAAATGTCGTTTACGGGTCAAAGGGTTTTACATTCACAAGAAACATATCACAGATATCAGAAATCACAGCTCAGCACAACATAAATCAGGATGTATCACAAAGCATCACAAATCAGGGATATCAAACAATTCAACATTCAATGAAATCCAAACATCCATAAGTAAAATCAATGAATTATCTGATTAATTTAAATCAGATTAATTTCTTATGAATTTCTAATCCTGGTTAATTACAAATCATTTGATTAATTACTCTTTAATTATTTATTAATTAACCATTAATAATAAATTGATTAACCTTTAATTACAATTAATCAACCTTTAATTTAATATCATTTAATTAATTATTCTTAATTATTACAATAAGTGATTATCTTTAATTACTTATCACATTTTAATTACATCGAGTAATTATACATAAACCCCTTGATTAATTATCTTTAATTGATTAATCATTCATTAATTAGAGTAAACTCATCCATATTTATGATTAATTGTTATTAACAATATGTTGAAAACATTGTTTCAAATTTCATTTTCAAATTTCAATTTAAATTCAAGATTGAAATGAATTCTTATTTAACTTTAATAAAGTTAAAAAAAATCAATCTACTTTAAATTTCACATATTAAAAGAAGACCTTAACTTTTAACCTTATTTAAAGATTTGAATTTATAAAAACTCAGTTTCATTTCAAAATCTGAAATTCAATTCAAGATAAAATTAAGGCCGGTTTTCAAAATCTGTAGGCCATTTCCTACTCGGGCCACCCCAAAAACTGCTTCGGGACCAAAGTTATTTTGCTCGAGAAAATATTCGAGACACGGAAAATCCTGCTTCGATTTGAATACTCGAATTACTCGAGATAAACTCGAGTTCGACTTCGTCTTTTCCACCCACAAACTCGAGAACGCAGCCGAGTACCCAGCCCATCTTCCCACTGACACGCATTCCAGACCGTGCACGTGCACGAACGTTCTGCCTTGCTCCGTCCATCTTTTCCGTTGCCACCAAGTCGCTACTGGACTACTTCACCGATCTCGACCACAAAAACTCCAACTCACCTGGAACCCAAAAAGAACAGGTGCTCCTCGAACCTGTCAACGCCTTGTTCTTGACGCCTCGGCCACTAGCATCTACACAACTCCGGTCACTACTTCGACTACGACCAAGCTATCATCACCCCAAACCCCGAAGCACTCGATCAATCGTACGTGCCGTGGTGGTCGATTCATTCGACCCAGTAGAAACTAGGTCACCAGATTGAAACCTCACGCCGCCAACGCCACCGTCATCTTCGCCACCTCCGCCCATTTTTCCAGGCATCCCTGTAGCCTCCTCCATCGCCACGAGAAAACCCGAACCCTAGATCAACGTCTTTCACCGGAAATTGCCATTTTTGTGTTTTCTGTTCGATTCGAGCTAACTCCACAATTCCCAACCTAAAAATCTTGAAACTTGATTCAAAAATCATAGTTTTCTATTACAAATCACTTCATAAAATCCAAACAAGAAACCGTAATCATCGATTTTTAACTTGAGTTAGATTTTCACTGTCATATTCAATTTTATAAACATCCCACAAATATCTACATCTGGAATTTATTTTTAAAAAGTAGATTAGAGTGTTATAAACAGTTTTTATTCAGACATCATAATCTAAATGTCATTATTCGAAGAGATATTGGATTTTTATATTTTTATCTTATTATTTTTTAAACAAAATTCTGAATCCTGTAACTAACAGAAGCCAACATATTTACACATATAGGCATGTTTATCTACACAGAGATGTTCATCTATTTTCGTAAAAACAAACATTCATGCCAAAAATAATTCAATTCATCATCACAGGCATACAGAAATCAAGCAGATCAGGTTTTAAAAATAAGGTTTGCTCACCTGATCTCAAGAGGAAGAACGGAGCTTGAACTCTTTTATTTACTGAGGCTTGAAAGCTTAGACATTTGAAACTGAAATACTTAGTTGAACTAGACTTGATGATGAGATGATTCAAGACTTGATTTCAGGCTTGCATTTGTTACAGGCTTTTGAAAACTGGCTGTTGAAATCTTTCTTTCTTGATTCTTTGATTTGGTCTGGATTGTAGTTGAGTTGTTGTTTTAAATTGAATTTTTGTTTTAAAGTTAAAGATGAAGCCTACTCAAGCTTTACTCAGTTCTGAATGAACGAACTGTGATGAGAGAAGTTGATATAAAGAAGAAGTGTACAGGGTGATATAATGTGTTTTGTACAAAGTAAGTATTTTTTTTATAGTACAAATATTTGTCTATAGGCAGATGATATTTTTATGTTTGGAGGCTGATACCATTTCGAATTGACCATTTGTTTATGCTAGAGATGAAAGCATTAAATGAAATGGTCCTTTATGTCTTCATTTGCAAGCTATTACCATACTTTGTTTACAGCCTAGCTTACTTGTATCATATTTTATTTTATTTTTATTTTTCTTCTTTGGTACTTGTTTATTTGACTATGCTGAGAGATTTTGTTTCGCAAGCCTAGTTATATCTTATATTTTAGTTTGTTTCATTCCTTGCTTATATTTGTATTTGATATTTAGATATATATTTCAAATCCAACATATACATATATATATGCAATATTTAAATTCAAATGATTTAACATCTATTTTATTTGAGATAGGGGAAACTCGCATCATATATAAATAAATTTTACAATTTTTATTCAAAAATTCATTAAATTATCAATTTAAATTTAATTAAAATCCGGGGTCGTTACACTAATCCTGTCTTTTGTCTCCCATCCTTCTCGTTTTCGCTCCACTGAACTTTCACCAACTTGAATGTCTTGTTCATTAATCTTTTTCTCATCTCTAGCTACAACCCAAACTGTTTGTCTAATAATAGTTAAATTAGGCTCTACTACTAAGTCATCCAACCCTGTCAGAGGAATAGTAGTCCCCGGATCATGTACATACTTACGAAGATGAGACACATGAAATACGTTATGGACACCTGCCATACTGCTCGGCAACTCTACTCTGTATGCGAGCCTTCCAATCCTTTCCAAAATCTAGAATGGACCAACATATCTTGGTGCTAACTTCCCCGACTTTCCAAATCGTACTAGACCCTTCGTAGGTGATATCTTAATGAAAACCTTATCTCCAATTGAGAATTGTAGGTTTTTACGCCTCTTATCTGTGTAACTCTTCTGTCTGGGCCGAGCTTCCTTTATCCTTCCTCGGATTGACTCAATCTTCTCTGACGCCTCTCGTAACAAATCTGGACTCAAGACTAATTTGTCTCCAGTATCCAACCAACATGCTTGTGATTTGCATGATCTTCCATACAAAGTTTCAAACGGCGCCATTCCTGTACTAGTCTGATAACTTTTGTTATAGGAAAACTCAACCAAATGTAGATGGTACTCCCAAGATCTACCAAAATCCAATACACAAGCTCTCAGTAAATCCTCGAGTACTTTGTTGACTCTCTTTGTCTGCCCATCTATCTAAGGGTGATATAGTACTCATATTAAGCTTGGTACCCATCACTTCTTGTAGACACTTACAGAATTCACTAGTAAACAAAGCATCTCTGTCACTGATTATACTACTAGGAACTCCATGCAATCTAACTACGTTCTTCATGAACAACTTAGCTAGAACAGGTACTATCCTGGTTGACTTAACTGGAATGAAATGGACACTCTTGGTCAATCTGTCCACTATAACCCATATACTTTATTTATTCCTATTTGTCCTTGGCAACCCATTTATAAAATCCATGGATATTGAATCCCATTTTCAAACTGGAATCTCTAAAGGCTGAAGCAACCCACTTGCCTTCTGATGTTCGGCTTTCACTTGTTGACAGTTTGCACATTGTCCAACCCAAGGTTTTAAATTTTGGATTTCAGTCACGTTTCGTCTCGGAGATTTTTGAGACTCGATCTCATAACGGGGGAGATCTCGGACGAGATGAGTCTATCTCGGTCGTCCATATCGGATTTACATCTCGATTCCTAAAATTTATTTCGGAGTAATCTTGGAGTATATGTCATGCCGAAAATTAGTCTTCATACACCGAAACTTATAAATATTAGTCACTACCTAAATGATACTTTACACATTTACTTTGAATTTATCACATGCTTATCATTAGTAATTTACTCATATTAATGCAAATAAATAATGAGAATTTGTGAATAATGTTCAATAGAATATTATATGTGAAAACATACATGAAACAAACCATCACAAAGCGAGTTACATCTTTTTTTAGGAAAAAAATGACTAGATGTAAAAATAAAAAAATGAACAAACATTCAAACAATATACATGCGAAAAAGACACATGTATAAGACCATGATACTTGGTTAAAACAAGACCAAGTTTGCCACAAGTTATAATTTAGACTTTTAATTACAAAACCATCTAGACAAGTGAAGCTAAAGTTATACTTTTCATACAAAAGCCTCTAAAAGAGTAGAAATCATAGTTATATCGTAGTTACAAAAGCTTCTAAATAAGTGGAAGTCAAAGTTATATTTTAGCTACAAAAGCTTCTATACAGGTAGAAGTTAAAGAGTTAATTTAATAAAATTCTAAAAATCGTCTGATATCTCGTGATCAAATCTCGTCCGAGATGTCGGGCGAGATACCATAATATCGGCCGAGATATACGTCAAGTGAGATTACAACGAAACAACTAGTTTCGAATCGCTCAGGCTCGAAAACGAGATCTCGGCCGAGACGAGCGAGATTTAAAACCTTAGTCCAACCCACAAGCCAACATCCCTCTTCATGCCTTCCCAATAGAAGCTCCTCTTCATATCTTGATACATCTTGGTTCCTCCAGGATGAATCATAAACTTGGATCGATGACATTCTCCAAGAACTTCCCTCCTCAAGTCCTCCACATTTGAAACACACAACCATCCCTTCTTTCTTAGCCATCCTCTCTGGTCAAGACTAAAATCCTTTAAATCATCGATCTCTGCTCCAACCTCAAGTCTTCTGATCCTCTCGGCTAATACTGGATCCTCCTTCTGCTTAGAAGCAATTCTCTCAATCAATACTGGTCTCACTTCTAAACAAGATAATCTGGTGGAACTTTGACTAGAACCAACAGTCGATCTTAACTGCACATCACAACTGACTAAAGCTTCTAAATCCTTCCACTCCGCCAACATAGCTGACACCACATTCTGATGTTTTCTACTAAGAGCATTTGCTACCTTATTACCTTTTCCTAGGGTATATTGTATACGAAAATCATAAGCAGCCAAAAACTCCATCCATCTCTGCTATCCCATATTCGACTCCTTTTGAGAGAATAAATACCGTAAAGACTTTTGATCGGTATAAAGCTCAAACCTCTCCCCTAAGAGATAATGTCTCCATATCTTCAATGCAAAGGCCACTGCTGCCAACTCCAAATCATGAATAGGATATCTTACTTCATGCAGTCTAAGCTGCTTGGATGCGTAGGAAATAACTTTACCATTCTACATCAACACTGCTCCTAATCTAGTTCCACATGCATCAGTATATACCACCAACCCATGATTTCCCTCTAGAACTACTAACACGGGTGCATTGGTCAACAAATGCTTTGACTTAAGGAATGCTTCCTCACATTTTTCAGACCAAACAAACTTCACCTCCTTCCTGGTAAGTTTAGTCAAAGGTGCTACTATCCATGAGAAATCCTTGATTCCGGTAGTAGCCAGCAAGTCCAAGAAAACTTCTGATCTTAGTTACCATCTCTATCTCTTCCAATTATTCACAACCGCTATCTTATCTGGATCGACTGGCAATCCTTTCTCCGAAAACACATGACCAAGAAACTTAACCTCTTTCTTCCAAAAATGACACTTGGTAAATTTCTCCTTTAGCTGATTCTACCTCAGCGTCTCAAGCACCACTCTAAGATGAACTTCATGCTCTCTCTCATCTTTAGAGTATACTAAAATGTCATCTATAAATACTAGTACAAACCTATCCAAGTACTCTCGGAAAACTGGGTTCATCAAATCCACGAAGAAAGCAGGTGCATTCATCGATCCAAATGGCATCACCAACCACTCATATGAACCATATCTAGTCCGAAAGGCTGTCAAAGGAATACTGTCCTCTGCCACACTTAACTGATGGAAACCTGTCGCTAAATCCAACTGGGAAAACACTCTGGCTACATTCAACTAATCGAATAGATCATCTATTCTAGGAAAAGGATACTTATTCTTGATCATCCTTCTGCTTAAAATTCTATACAGGTAGAAGTTAAAGAGTTAATTTAATAAAAGCTTCTATACAGGTAGAAGTTAAAGAGTTAATTTAATAAAATTCTAAAAATCGGCCGCTATCTCGTAATCAAATCTCGTCCGAGATGTTGGGCGAGATACCATAATATCGGTCGAGATATACGTCAGGCGAGATTACAACGAAACAACTAGTTTCGAATCGCTCGGGCTCGAAAACGAGATCTCGGCCGAGACGAGCGAGATTTAAAACCTTGGTCCAACCCACAAGCCAACATCCCTCTTCATGCCTTCCCAATAGAAGCTCCTCTTCATATCCTGATACATCTTGGTTCATCCAGGATGAATCTTAAACTTGGATCGATGACATTCTCCAAGAACTTCCCTCCTCAAGTCCTCCACATTTGGAACATGCAACCATCCCTTATTTCTTAGCCATCCTCTCTGATCAAGGCTAAAATCCTTTAAATCGTCGATCTCTGCTCCAACCTCAAGTCTTCTGATCCTCTCAGCTAATACTGGATCCTCCTTCTGCTTAGAAGCAATTCTCTCAATCAATACTGGTCGCACTTCTAAACAAGATAATCTGGTGGAACTTTGACTAGAACCAACAGTCGATCTTAACTGCACATCACAACTGACTAAAGCTTCTAAATCCTTCCACTCCGCCAACATAGCTGACACCACATTCTGATGTTTTCTACTAAGAGCATTTGCTACCTTATTACCTTTTCCTAGGGTATATTGTATACGAAAATCATAAGCAGCCAAAAACTCCATCCATCTCTGCTATCCCATATTCGACTCCTTTTGAGAGAATAAATACCGTAAAGACTTTTGATCGGAATAAAGCTCAAACCTCTCCCCTAAGAGATAATGTCTCCATATCTTCAATGCAAAGGCCACTGCTGCCAACTCCAAATCATGAGTAGGATATCTTACTTCATGCAGTCTAAGCTGCTTGGATGCGTAGGAAATAACTTTACCATTCTACATCAACACTGCTCCTAATCTAGTTCCACATGCATCAGTATATACCACCAACCCATGATTTCCCTCTAGAACTACTAACATGGGTGCATTGGTCAACAAATGCTTTGACTTAAGGAATGCTTTCTCACATTTTTCGGACCAAACAAACTTCACCTCCTTCCTGGTAAGCTTAGTCAAAGGTGCTACTATCCACGAGAAATCCTTGATTCCGGTAGTGGCTAGCAAGTCCAAGAAAACTTCTGATCTCGGTTACCGTCTCTAGTATCTTCCAATTATTCACAACCGCTATCTTATCTGGATCGACTGGAAATCCTTTCTCCTCAACCACATGACCATGAAACTTAACCTCTTTCTTCCTAAAATGACACTTGGAAAATTTCGCCTTTAGCTGATTCTGCCTCAGCGTCTCAAGAACCACTCTAAGATGAACTTCATGCTCTCTCTCATCTTTAGAGTATACTAAAATTTCATCTATAAATACTAGTACAAGCATATCTAAGTACTCTCGGAAAACTGGGTTCATCAAATCCACGAAGAAAGCAGGTGCATTCATCGATCCAAATGGCATCACCAACCACTCATATGAACCATATCTAGTCTGAAAGGCTGTCAAAGGAATACTGTCCTCTGCCACACTTAACTGATGGAAACATGTCGCTAAATCCAACTGGGAAAACACTCTGGCTCCATTCAACTGATTGAACATATCATATATTCTAGGCAAAGGATACTTATTCTTGATCGTCCTTCCATTTAACTTACGATATTCGATACACATCCTTAACGACCCATCTGGTTTCTTCACAAACACCGCCGCCGCTCCCCAAGGCGAGCTACTAAGTCAAATAAAATTCATTTCTTCAAGATCCACTGGCTATGCCTTCATTTCCTTCATCTTAGTCGGTGTCATCCTACTAGGTGGTCTATTCACAGGTTCAGCTCCAGGCACAAGATATATTCTGAACCCAATATCTGTTTTAGGTGGTAATCCAGTGATTTCTCAAAAACATCTGCAAACTCTCTTATTACCCGAGCCTAATTGAACTCATCTCCTACCTCCATAGCACTAAGCAAAGCACTAACACTCCAGTTGGTATTCTCTATTGAGAATATCACTCGGTTATGACTATCAGGGTGTCTCAGTGATATCTCTTTATCTTGGCAAAATATTCTAGCCTCATACCTACCCAACCAATCCATTCCCAAAATGATCCCGAAATCTATGAAACCAATAACATAAAAACTGCATGCAAATTTGTGACCTAACGAATCAAGTTCTAACTGGTCACATCTTAATCCTAGAGTTGCACACCCTCCTATTGGATTCACAACCCTTAAGGAAGTAATAAGGTAGGTGGGTCTAAACATAATCTATCAACTAAACACCGAGATATAAAGAATGTGATGTACCGGTATCAAAAAGTACTTCGACTGGAATACTCTGAACCAAAAGCATACCTTTATCACAGTCTTTCCTTTGTTTGCTGCAGTGGGCTTAGCTAATCCAACAGCAAAAATCATTCCTTTGTCCGCCCTGACTGGTTCTGGACACTGATTCTTGTAATGCCCAACTTGATCGTAGTTGAAGCACTTCACATTCTTCTTGATTGCATCCTTCTTCCCATTTCCTAACTGGCACTCATTCGCAAAGTGACCCTTCTTGTCACACTTATAGCATACTATCTCAGCCTTTAACTTCTTGGCTATATCTCTCTTCTAGGCTCCTTTCTTCTTAAAGAACTTTCTCTTCTTCCCTTGAGAACCCTAAGCTTCCACTGACTTCTCCTTTTCCTGATCAGCGAGTAACTCCTCATGGCGAATGACCATCTCCACCACCACATTACACGGATCATGGACAAGTGTCATGGTCATTCTAGCAAGCTCAGGCCTCAATCCACGAATGACTTCTCATTCCTTCTGATGTCAGTGTCTATAACAGCATATCCATATCAAGACAGTTCTTCAAACTTAGTAGCATACTCAGTTACTAACATCTCCCCTGAATTAAATCCATAAAATTTCTCATCAGTTCAAACTTAGCAAAATCTGATACAAACTTCTGCTCAAATATCATCTTAAAATCAGCCTAAGTTAACTACTCTTCCAGAACTTCGGCAATGACACTATTCCACCAATATAGTACTGACCCCTGCAACTGTCTAGAGGCCAACCTTCTCTTTTGCTCATCATTTAGACCCAAATCGTTAAATATACGCTCATAATGCAACAGCCAATTCTGAACCTCTATGGCACTTTCCGTTCCCAAGAATGGCTTCCCACCCAAACTGGTGTAATCTCTATTCAGCAAAGCATAATTATTCCCAACTGGAGCCACATGATTAGCTCCTCCTAACCCAACAAAGAACTGATTCATCGCCTTTATACCTACTGGTGGATTTCCAGCACCCACATTGGCTTCAGCATTTTGGTTACTAGCATTAGCCGGTTGACCCGGGTTCCTCCTGATAGTGGGTCGAGCATTTCTATTGGTTGTGGTGCTTCCTCTACCGAGATTTCCTCTTCCGTTTCCTGCTACCATATCTCCTTTCTCATAAATCTGTATACAAGCCTTAGTAAGATACAAAAGAACTGTCAAACAGAGCGGGAAATATGCACTTATATATATATATAACTATATATATCAAATACAAGTACGTTATTATAGCATTAACCCAAACCCCAATCTTATTGTCTAATTCATTGGATTATGTTTGAAAAGTCTTTTAGGTTTAAGTTTCTTTTAAAGTTTAATAAACCTATGCTCTGATACCAACTTGTAACATCCCCTTACTTGGAAGCCCAAAACTAACGACAACGGATGCTGTAGTCATCCATAGTTATTAATCCTCGGCAACCAAATACGATGATATTAGATACATTGATACACAGAAACACAAGAATATGAAAAAAAAATTAAAAGCAAACAAATTCCACATTCCATTTCAAAATATTCCAAATTGATTAAATAATCCCAGTTCACAGGCCATGTTCAGATAACATATAATTATTATAAAATACACCAAGTGCGACATATGAAGATGCCCCCTTAGTTAATCATAGTATATAATAAGGCACTAAATAATCTGACTTTTCAATCAATCACGCAGCGGAAATAAAAGAACAGTAATAACAGGCTTGCCTCCTACACGTCCTCAGAAGCTTTATTCGTCTAAAAGAACACCCGGAAACCTTAACTCTCAACCTACTCAAAATCAATTGAGTACCCGAGAGTTTAAGGGAAAAAACTTCGAGTCGGACATAAAGCCTGGTATGAATAATAACCTACCATCTCAAACCATTTAGATATCTAGTGAGACCACGCCGCATAGCAGAACGAGTTTTCCTCTCACTAGTATCCTAAAATATTTATAAAACCATATACTGTGCTCCTACATCCCCAGTGGTTAAAAACATATTATTTCAATATACTATGATGATATGCAAAACAAGTAAATCAAATCTGGATTTCCCATTCCCATTCATTCGGACCGTTTGTCTCAATTATAGTTTTAAGGGTTACTATTAACCCGTTAAATGTTTATGGACTATCTGTCCGTTTTCGTAGTTTTCATGGGATTACTAAAACCTTGTTGGCAACTCCAATATCTTTTTTCTTATCCTAGTTTTCATGGGCTAACTAGGAACCTATTGACTAACTGTCAATATCTTAATCCGGATATAGTTTTCATGGGCTAATGACAAACCTACTAGCCCCTACCAGTATCAAATCATAGTTTTCATGGGCTGACTATGAACCTATTGGCCTCTGCCAATATCTTTGGTTATATACAGTTTTCATGGGCTTACTGGAAACACATTGGCCCCTGCCAATATCTTTGATTAATATCTTTAACATTTCTTAAATTATATTCACTATTAGGTCAACCTGGCTGGTTATTCTGCCCTTTTCCAAAATAAAGTTATGGGTTAATAACAATGTGGATAAATATATAAAGAAGTATACATATTAACAATTAATACCAACACCTGTGGTTTATAATCTTTGAGTGTCATATATATATATATATATATATATATATATATATATGTACCCCAGTTAACCCTTTAACCTTTTTAATCAAGGAAAACTTCTTCATTTCAAAAACCCCTTTTTTATATGCTATGGTTATTCCTTTAAATTGAGATTTGGTTTATGTTTTGAAATCAAAAAAAGCATCTCTTTCGAAACCTCTAGATGATCGCTGTCGAAAGCATAAACTTATTTTCAAAACATAATAAACATACCTTTTGAAGCTCTTGATAAATGTTCTCTTTCGAAACAAAATGCACCTTTCGATGGTATTAAACCATCCTTTAAAACATAGCTTCGAAATAAATGAAAATACTCCTTTTCGAAAGAATTAGGTTTATTCTTTAAAAACTTCTTTTGGGTCAAAGTGGTTATATACGAAAGTATCTCTTTCGAAACCCTTAAAAATTGTTTTAGGGAAAAAGTTGATGGTGTCGGAACCATCTATTCGAAAACACAAAACTTTAAATTAAAATTTTGAAGGATAAAATTGAAACCCCTTTCGACTCACTTGCCTTCGAAACCCTTAACCCCTTTCAAAAGTATATAGGAAGTGGCTTATCTTAGGTTAAAATAGAGATAACCTTTCGAAGGCATTGATGGTTTCAATACACTCGGAAGGAAAATAGCGGCTGGGTTTCGACCAGGTCGGAACCAATCCTTTCGAAAGCTCTTATTCAAAGAAAAGGTACTCCTTTGAAAACTAATACTTTAACATAATAAGCCAGCCTTCCTCGAAAGCTATATTTATAAACCCTTTCGAAAGCATATGTTTCGACGGTGTCGAAAGCTTTAAGTAAAACAATGTAAGAACTTAAATTTTGAAAATAGAATAAGGTTTCGACCTTATAGGGTATCGACTTGGTCGAAAGTCCTTCAGGAACTAGGCAAGCGCTTTTATTTTAAAAGTAAACCTAGGTTTCGACTCTGACGAAAGCATCACTTTCGACACCCTACCTTCCACTGCTTACCAATTCACTTCGTACCAATAACATTGATACCATGTGCATTTGCTTCGACTATAATGGTTTCGATTGGGTTAAGACAGAGGTAAAGGAGTCGAATGATACCTCTAAAATAGGCAAAACCACCTTTTTCTGAAAGATGTTGGATTTTAATTAAATATAGTAATTACTTTATACTAACCTGCCTGTTGTAATTCCTTGACTGGTTACTTTTAAACATTTCAAACACTTTACCAATAAAAACTGCCGCATTTAATTTGGTCTAATTCAAAGAATTATTACGTTTAACCCTTCCATATATTAAAACCAACAATTACAAGAAACTCCTTCTTTTAAAATAATTTATTTACCCTAGTAAATCAATTGGGAAAAATTCCCAAAAATCACAAAAATTCAATTTCTTTATGTAATCGAACATATTAAAAATTTAGAACCAATTTCTTCCTGAAATACTCTAAATAAAATTTAAACCCAATTATATCATATTTTCCTTTAGAATTTCATAATAAATTTTTCATAGCTTAGAAAATTCTAAAAATTAAAACCCATCTCCAAAATCATGTTTTACGTAACATAAAAATTTACCATGGCATTCTAAAATAAAAAACTCTCAGTTTTACCCTAAATCGTGGAAATTTATATGTGAATGAATTAAAATAAATCAAACACAATATAGTTCAAGCATATCATTATCCATATCATCATAAAAATGAATTTAATCATAAATTCGAAAATATATAATCATTGAGTGAGGTGACTAAGTTGGGGAAAATATCTGCGTTGAGTGAGGTGTGGGCTATTACAATGGTATCAGAGGTTATACTTAGCCGAAATTGTGGATTGTATGTGTTATTGCCACAACGCCTTGGTGGAGTTGTGTTCATGAGCCAACGAGGGCGTTGGGCTTTAAATAGGGGGAGATTGTAACATCCCTCAAAATGGGAATAATAGTCCTCCATCATGGGAAAATATTATGAAATGAGTGCTTATATACAAACTTTCACCTCATAACAACGTTGAGGCCTTTTTGAAAGTCTATAGTATAGTAGATCGATTATACAAATGACAAGTATATGACTAATTTAAACTATATTGTAACAATATTAAGGTATGTAAATAAGAATAATCACACCAGGGATTTTATACTGGTTCGGACCTCCCGTCCTACGTCCAGTCCCGAAGCTCCTCTCCGGAATTTCCTTTCACCGAATAACCCTCACTTCACCCGGAGGAACAGGTTTACAATAGCAGAGATTCTTTGTCAACTGTGAGTTATCTATTACACGGATTTTGACTATATAGTACAAGTGCTTCCAATATATAACTAGAGAGTATTGTCTATGAGGAACTGTATATTTGGAAGAGTAGAATACAAGTATAGATTTGCTAGAGATCAAGAATATATCAGAGTATAAGAGTAGAAAGCGCAAGTAAGTTAGGTAAGGTCTTCTCTTGGATTCTTGATGCTATTTATAGTGGTAGGGAGATTCCTTGAGTAGTTGAATCCATTAGCAAATGTTCTATGGTCGCTCCTGATGATGATGAAGAGTTGCAACGAAGAGGAGCAAAGGTGTCTTTTCAATTGTGACAGTTGTTCTTTGAATGTTAGCAGCCGAGTTCAAAATCAGACGTCTGGTAAATGTTTCAGACGTCTGACTCTCATATATATTTTTGTATGTGGTTGCTTTTCAGACGTCTGACTCTCATATATATTTTTGTATGTGGTTGCTTTTCAGATGTCTGAGTACATTAACCAGACGTCTGATTCTGTCTGATTTGCGAACCAGAGAATTCAATCAGACGTCTGGCTAGTGCACCCAGACGTCTGGACTTGTGCATGTTGCTTTTCTTGTGTCTATGTCATTGCTCTTCTGATTCTATTAACTTGTAGCTTCTTGATACGTTCTTCGAGCCTTGTTCTTGTCTCTCTAGTGATGTTTCTTTAGCAATTACCTATAAATAGAAATATATATGCATATTCGATTTCCATTGTATAGTTGTTGTCATCGAGACCGTAGATTTGATTTCCTAACAATCTCCCCCATTTTGATGATGACAACTATACGATGTACTTATATATAATTTATAAATCTCCCCCTGAATATGTGCTTATTCTTAATGTTTTATTATTATACTAATATTTCTCCCCCTTTGGCATTATCAAAAAGAATTATAAACAATTTAACTAACGTCAAAAACAAAAGGAAAATTTCATTAATAATTCGAAAGTGAATGCATACATGGATTTTGTTAATTTACAAATGTTGAAAACCCAAAATCCTAAAATATATGATTCCTAAAATCTATGACTCCTTTGGAGAAGCTTTATCTTGATCATCTTCCTTTTCTTCTTTTTCAGAAGTGCTAGTCTTTGTAGGAGATGTCAAAACTTGCTTGAGAGGTTCATCCTCAGAAAGTTTGGAATGATTTACGGGAGGAGAAGGTACTGGGGTTGACAAATCTTCAGAAGGCGGCGTTGGACCACGAACCCGTTGTAGTACTTCTTTGAGAACCGATAAAACAGTCGAAAGAGATTCTTCAACTGTGGCTAGGCGTGTAGCAAATGATGTTTCGAAGCTATCAATCCGCTTAGCCAAAAGTTTTTGATTTTGAGATAGTATATGTTGATTTCGAAGGGTGAGATCTCGAACACTTTCATTTGGATGTGTATCCATTCGAGTCTCCATAATTTCATCTTGTCCTGGATAATCAAATAGCGCAGGAGGATGTGGAGTTGTTTCTCGATGTTGTTCCTCCTCTTGAGATGGTTCAATGTGTGGTTGAGGAGTAGGCTCAACTTGTCTAGCTTGACGATTGTGCGTCCAATCTTCAAAGGATATATATTCTGGAGGAATTTCGGGTAAGTGCATAAGCGAGAAAATTTTTGTGGAAGCATATTTAGGTGATATTTCTTCAAAGGTTGATAGGTAGGATGGAATATTGTGTGCACGAAGAAGTCTCATAATATAAGTTGGGTAAATAATTGATGGCCGTGATCGAGTCCAAAATTGTTTGAACTCATCAAAGATGAATTTGGCCCAATTCACCCTTGTTCCACTAAATAGAGCATATAAGGCTTTGTGCTCTAACTCGGTTATTTTCTCATGGCTTCCCATACGTGGAATGATGGTATTGATTATCATCCAAGTTAGGAGTCGTGCTTTTGGACGTAAATATTTAGAGGCAAACTTTGGCATTTCATCTTCCCAAATTTGATGCGTTATACTATTTCTTGGCTTGAAGCGCATATCAGGAATGTTGTATAAATCTTCGCCCGTGTCAGAACATCCTAGGGTTCTACCTATTATGGTAGGGGTTAACCTAATCGTGTTGCCATACACGCTAGACCATAGCCAGTTATCTTCATCTTCAGTGTTCCATACTGAAGTGCTATCCAAGTTTGCATAAAAAAGAAATATTGCCAATTGATCGATTTGGACGTCATTAGGAGTGAATGAAATTAAAGTTTCTAGTCCGGCATTTTCACATATTTCATCCAAATCGTACAATGGAAATTTAAGTAGATTATAGAAAGGACCCGTGTGAAGTTTTTTCTTTTGTATATCTTCATACCTCTTGATTGAATGTGGTGCTCTATTCATCCATTTTTCAATTTGATCATCCGAACAGACTTGGGGGTTTGAAGATGATGTTGGTTGGTCTTGCTTTCGTTTTGATGTCTTGACATTTTTAGTTCTAGGAGGCATTGTGATTTGAGCTCGAATTTTTGAGAAAAAAAATTGTCAATTGATGAAATCGCAAATGAAAGGTTTGAGATGAAAGGAAAAAAAAATGACGTTATCAGGGTTAATTTAAAGGGTCGATTGAATTTCAGACGTTTGGATGTTAAATTAGACGTCTGGTTTGCCCTAAATTGAACACAGTAGATAAGTTCAGACGTCTCGTTTATGTGTTAGACATCTGGTTTGATTGATTGTGTAAAATTTAATAGCCAGAGAGTTTTACCAGATGTTTGGAAATGAATTTCAGACATCTGAAAGTTTCTGATTTTTAACTTCGAGTAGACAGAGCAAATTTTCAGACGTCTGGGAGATATAACAGACGTCTGATATATGCACAGTGGAAAAAAATAGACATGTATCAGACGTCTGAGGTCTATATCCAGACGTCTGATTTAGGCAATTTTTCTAAAAATAGCCTAAAATTTGATGGTTTTGCTTATTTCTTGATTCTCTATTTTATATATATAAAAATGTAGTTTTATTTGTGTAAAATAACAAACAAACATAGATACGTACAAATAACAAAAAATAAAATAATTTATTTAGAAGGCATGTTTATTACATAGATATTTTTGTTTCTAAAACCTTCAAATATAAGTTGTTTGTTATTATCTAAAATATTGCATCTATCTTTTTCGAAATTTATTTGAAAACCTTTGTCACATAATTGACTAATACTTAGTAGATTGTGTTTTAGATTTTCTACTAGTAAAACATTTGTAATAATAGGAGAGCTAGAAATACCATAGTTGATGACTTCTCCAGTTCCAACGACATATCCTTTTGAATTATCTCCAAAGGTTACCGTTCCACCATCGATGTATGTTATATTTGATAACATTTTTGAATTTCCGGTCACATGCTTGGAGCATCCACTATCTAGTATTCATTTCTCCTTATGTTTTATTTTGGGTACCTGCAAAATAAAAGATGTTTTAATTGGTACCCATATACTTTTGTTAAGGCCCTAATTGTTAGGAGAAGGTAGCCATACCCAAGATGGTTTGGTACCTTTACAAATATAATTTATATTATAGACTACATTCTCTAAGAAATTATTAATCTATTTTTGTTTAATCAATTTATTATTTGTCTTAGGAATCCAAATTTTCATAGTTTTGGTATTCATATTAGATGTAGTTAAACTTTTAGTTTTTTATTTCTAATTTTTTTTGCATCATTTCCTTTTTATTTAAAAGTATTTTTAAATCCTATTCCATTTCTATTGCCTGATGGTTTTGAAGTTTTGATAAGATTTTCCAAATCTTGTTTTCCTTTATTGAATTTTGACACATTATTTGTAATTTTATCTAATTTTTCTTTTAATTCTAAATTTTCAATTTTCAATATTGCTTTTCAAGTTGACATTTTCTTTTAACAAATTATCCTTTACTATTTTGGTGTTTTCAACATCAATAGTAATAGCCTTGCTTTCTATCAAGTTATTTTTTTTTCTTGAGATAATTCTAGTTCTTCTTCTAAGATAGTTTTTTCATCTTTTAACATTCCTACTTCAAGTTCTAATTTATTTATTTTGGCTATATATTCTTTGTTTAATTTTTTAATTTGTCTAAATTTATCATCTAATTCCATGCTAAGTTCTAATAATTCATCATAACAAAGTTCCGGACATACCTCATCAGTTTGTGCCATAAAACACACATTAGCTTGTTCTCCATCACTATCACTATCACTATCAGATGATGAAGAATCCGAGTCATCCCATGTTACTTTGAAAGCCTTCTTCTTTTTGAGTTTTTCAAATTTGTTTTTCTTTTTATCATTATTGAGTTTAGGGCAATCCTTCTTCATATGTCTGTATTGATTACATTCATAGCACTTGATTTGAGACAGGTTTGTTGTGTTGGACTTCCCTTCCTTTTGAAATTTGGTCATCTATCTAAATTTCTTGAATCTGTTATAATTTTTGGCAATGAAGACTATCTCTGTAATGACCCTAAAAGAAAAAAATAAAATAAAATAAAATGAAAGTTACATTTATTTTAAGAATTTCTGAAATTATAAAATATATAATGCATTAAAACAGAAAGAGCTTATTAATAAATAAAATGTGCATAGGAGCTTCTATTTGATAAAATGCAAGGAGTTAAGGTGAAAAAAAAAATTGGGATTCAAATCAAATGTAGTTCCATGTCCAAAGTATTATATAAATACATATATTTAATATATGGGGTGTTTTCTGTTTTATTTAAAGACAGAATAAAATGAAGTATAATATTGTAATACCCCAAAATTTTGTGAAAAATCATTTTTGAAAAATGATTTAATTTTGAAATATTTAGATTTAAATATGGTGAAGTCTCAGGAATAAATAGTGTGCAGGTATATGTGTGCACGTGCACACTGAAATGGCACAAGGAAGAACTCCAGATTTCTTGGATTTAAAACAAGAATTAAAGAGCAATACAAACATGATTTTGCAACATGGTTATTTGATTTCTGAAATTATATGGATCATCTTAGAAAATAAGAAAAAGTAGGCTTTACTTTAAATCAGTAAACAAATTTTATTTAAAACCCAGAAGAGAAAATTATGTATATTAACCTGTATACATATAGGTGCATATGCTTCTGAAATTAAAGAGAAATTAAATAAGCCTAAATAAGATATGTGTATATATATATATATTTTTTTTAAGTACTGAAAAGTATACATATATATATATAAGCAAGCAAAACTATAACATTAAAATGACATGAAATGTGATACAAGTTAATAAGCTTGTATAGGCAAAAATAGCAAAGGAGAATTCTCAGGGATAATTGAAAAATAAAATAAAATAGTCACACTTTTAACATGACTAGGTGAGTGGCCATTTTCTGTAAAGTAAAAGAAAGAAAATGCAGCCTTTAATTTGGTTAATATGGCCGGGGTATTATGAATGAAAAATACATGATGCTAGCCAGGACAGAAATGGAATTCTGTTTCAACAAAACCCTAGAGGAAAAATGCTTATAAATAGGCAGTTTAGCCAGTAGAATCATTTTTACCCCGAGCTGCACAAAAATAAGAAAAGAAGGAAAATATTGGAAGAAAGGAGAGAACACTCAAACAAGAATTTTCTGGATTAAACATTTAGGTGAGTAATCTCACTAAGTTCATGGCATTAAGACCTGAGATGAGGCAGCCACTTTTTATTTCCATTTATATATATTTCTGGTTTTGATGTATATGATTTCATCAATGATTTCTGGATGTTTTATTTTAAATCTGATATGATTTAATATGGATGATTTTGGATGACCTTTGATTGGTTGAGACATTTGTCTTTGGATGAGTATCATACTGATTTATTTATACTCACAAATGTTAAAGTTTAGGATCTCAAAAATTATATAGAGAATACTCTCAGCTGTTATAGATCTATGGCATGGAAACTTTATAAAAATGATTAGAGCTGCATTATACTTGGTATAAGTGCTGAGGCTTGAAAAAAAAAATGTTAAGGGTGCAATAGAAATTTTCTAAGTGCTGAGCCCTTAATCAAATCAAAAAAAAAAGAGAAACCCACAAGCTAAAATTATGATTGAACCAGATCTTGAATCTGAATCAATCATAAAGGCTTGTAGATCAATATAACATGCCATGCCTCTTTTACAGTTGAAAATATTCTCATATTTTACTAAGATCAAGACATATTAACCCCATTTAGGAAATAACTGTCTGATTATTTCTGAGGAGAATTATGCTAGAAGAAATTATGGATGTTTCCATGTTTGCAGTGATATGTTCACTTAGCATATTTGATGATAGGATTTAAGACTATACACTAGTAAATAAACTAGGGAAGGGAAGGCCAAGAAAGCTGCTGGAATGCTTGTCATATTTGAAGTATGCAAGTTGGCACATGGTTTGTTTAAGCCCTGAGATCTTTGTGCAATGATGTGAATTAGTTCATTGCAATGTGTCCCAGTGATTCCTTAATAGCAGATGAGGCAGGAATTTAAATTGAATATTACAACCTGTAAATGAAGAAATAGGAATATGGATATTTCTTAGGTTGAATGGTATGGAACCAAGATGATTCCAGTAAGTGAAATTGTTGCAAATAGATAATTATGTTTGCATGACTATGTATGCAAGTGAAAGAATGATAAATGAATATATCATACCTGAATCAACATAATTATACTATGTTAAAATAATTGATTGCAGAAAATTGCTTAAACAACTGAATTGTATATTAGTTGAATCAACAAGTTAGTACCCTTATATTCTCTATTGCTTAATATCATGAATGAATTGATGTTACTCATACCAGATCATAGATCTGACCCTTGTTTGCTCATGGCATCTGGGGTGTCTCATTTTAAAATGAGGCAGCCACTTATGTTCTTTCAGGTAACCCAGGCACTAAGTAAAAATGAAGTTATGGCTTTTATGGAGGAGTGAATGAACATGCTAGCTAGTTTCAATAAGAGTTTAAATCGATTATATCTGCATGTATTCAGGAAAAAAATTTTATGTTCTAAGATTTCCAGTTATGTAATGAATTCTATTATGGTTAGATGAACTAGTTGTATCATGTTAAATATATTGTTATGCACTAAGGTTTAAAATCTCAAAGGAAAAATCTGAGTGGGAAACAAGGAAATGATTTTAATTACTGAAATGGATGTTTGGAAGAGAAATATGCATATGTAGTTGAGCTGTTGTTTTGTAAAGTTTATATTATGTAATAGTTAATCTTGAGATATAACAGAGCACTGAGTTTTAGAACAAAATCTGGATTTAGCAAGAAGTAAACTTAACAGGACTTTATTTTCTTTTTACTGAAATGCTTTGTAATTAAGTTTGAATTCATTTCTGAATTGAATTGAGAAGAGTAAGATGTTTTCCTAAAGCTTTAAACAGAATGCAATGAAATTGAACTAGTGTGGCAGATACAGGATTCATGAGTTAACCAGCTTCAATTAAATGAAGTATTGGTTGATCATGATAAATTGTATTCTGAAAATAAAAATGCATTTCAAAGCTTAGTACATTTAGCAATTGATTCACCCAGTTTTCTGGAAAATGAGCAGAAATATTGACATGTACATGTACATCTGTGTACATGTTGATATTTGAGCAAAAATATGATCATAAATTCTTAAAACAGTTGTAGGAATGGGATACAAAAATAGTAAGTGAGAAGGATTGTTTTGTATGTTGGGTTATAGGCAAAAATTAAACATATATGTACAATTATAGGTAGGTATCAGATTTCTAACCTTTCAAAAAAAAAAAAGAAAACCAAAAATTGTGTTTGAACCGACCTGCATGGTACTCGAACTCGTGACCTTTTGTGTATAAGTTAGGCGCGTTTCCATTACGCCTAGATGTTGCTTGTGTTCACTTAGGATCCACTTTCTTTTATACTGAATCTAATATTATCCAGACTTTAAACACAATCATCAACATTAAAAGCTTGTTACTACTGAATATTACTTGATCATTTCTTGATCCTAATGACAGACTAAAGTACATATTTTAGTGGATTTTATGGCCAAAAATCTGAATACAATAATGGATCTGAATTACTAAATCTCTAAATCAAACAGGATGTTATTGAACAAAAAAAAAATATAAAGTATATACTCTGAATTTAAACAAGAAGAACACATACATCTTCATATGTATGTGTATATTATTAGATATGCACTGATATATTTATATTGGTAAGTTATTTTGATCCTGGATATATTTTGGTTATTGGAAAAAGAAAATGACCTTGGAAAAGATGTTTGTAATGAATGATATATCAATATATCATCTCATAGCAAAAAAGAAAAAAAAAATCCTTATGAAATTAGGGTGGAAATAGGAGGGTCATTTCAGTTGGTATCAGAGCACTTGGTTGCATTGACTGTTATGTGTTATAGAAATGTATAATGTCTGTTTGTTTTGGATGAAATAATTTAGATAAGAAATTAGAAATTATAGAAGTACTCATAATATACTAATACCATTTACCCAGAATTTAGTTAGCAGACCATGGTAGGAAGGGGATCTCATCACAATGCAGGACCCAGTGCACCTCAAATGCTTGATATGCAAGAATTTGTGAGGGTTTTAAGAGATGGAATTGGGCATAGGCCTGAGAACCCACATGAAGAGTTTTCAAAACTATTGAAGACTTATTCCAATTTGGGAGGCAAGAGTTTTGAAGGAACTGAGAGTGTGATGGAAATTCAAGCATGGTTGAGAACACTTGATAGGATTTTCAATGACATGCAGTTGGATGACCAAAGGAAGAGGCAAGTAGCTTCTAGACAACTGAAAGGGGTAGCTTTAAGCTGGTGGGAGGTGATCATAGCTGGAAGAAATGAAAATGAAATCACCTGGAATCAGTTCAAGGAGATGTTGGAGGCAAGATTTGTACCAGCATCAGCCAAGACCATTTTGCTTGAAGAATTTATCAAACTTAGGCAGGGAACTTTGAATGTCACTGAATACACTCAAAAGTTTGAGGGGCTATCTAATTATGGAGCAATGCTAGTGGCAGATGAAGCATCCAAGAATGATAGGTATATAAAAGGACTGAACCCAGGACTTAGCAGAGCTATGCTACCATATGCAGATAGAACATTTGATCAAGTAATTGATCTGGCTTTGAAACTGGAACAACATGACAAAGAAAGAGAGAAATATAGGAATTTTAAGAGCAACAACAAGAAGGATAAGGGAAGATATCACCCTTATGATAAAAAGAAGGAGGAGGCAGACAACAGGAAGAGTAAAGATACAAAAGCCAATGATATTAAGAAGAAATTGGTTTGCCATCATTGTGGAAAAGAAGGACACATCAAACCAAGGTGCCCAGAGTTAAAAGGAGGAGCCTTCAAATGCTACCTATGTGGGAAAGAGGGGCATATGAAGAGGAACTGTCCTGAGAATAAACAGCAAGGGAAATTGGCAACTTTGGAAGGAAAAGGCAAATCTGCAGTGAAAATTGATGCTGAAAATCATGGCCAAGTGGAAGGTACATTATTCGTTTGTGCCATACCCATACCAGTAGTATATGATACTGGAGCAACACACTCTTTGATTTCCTATGAATTAGTTAAAGTGTTAAAATTAAACTGCATATTGGTTGAAACCCCATTGCTTGTACAAAGTCCCCTAGGGAGTTCTAGTGTCTTAAATATGATTTGTGTGGATGTGGAGTTAAACATAGGAGGAAATATTTTTATTTCCAATTTATATGTTTTAAATTACCCAAATATAGGTGTTATATTGGGGGTAGACTGGTTAAGGCAATTTAAAGCCATAATTAATTTAGACTCATCCACCATATCATTGCAAAATTCTAGAGGCCAGAGAATCACAGTTTTATGTGAGGTAGCTAAGGAAGGAAAACTATATCATTTAGTTGACTTAGAAAAAGATCTGAGTGAACTAACCATTGAAGAAATTCCCATAGTTAATGAATACTTGGATGTGTTTGGGGAAGTTAAGGGTGTTCCACACCACAGACCAGTTGAGTTCCAAATTAATCTCATTCCAGGAGCAAGTCCAATAATCAAGAAACCTTATAGAATGGGGCCAAGTGAACTGAAAGAATTGAAAAATCAGTTGGAAGAATTAGAAGGCAAGGGATTTATAAGGCCAAGCAATTCCTGCTGGGGTTCTCCAGTAGTGTTTGTAAGAAAACATGATGGTACCTTGAGAATGTGCATAGATTACAGAGAACTAAATAAAGTAACCATCAAGAATAAATACCCATTGCCTAGAATAGATGATCTCTTTGACCAACTCAGTGAAGCTAAAATATTTTCTAGGCTAGACTTAGCATCAGGATTCCATCAAATGAAGGTTGAAGACTCAAGTGTTAAGTACACTGCATTTAACACAAGATATGGCTTATATGAATTTTTGGTTATGCCATTTGGTTTGACAAATGCTCCTTCATATTTTGTCGATTTGATGAATAGAATATTTAGAGATTATTTAGACAAGTTTGTACTAATTTTTATTGATGACATTTTGATTTATTCCAAGACAGTGGAAGAGCATAAAAATCATTTGCATTTAGTTTTGTCAAGACTAAGGGAAAATGATTTAAAGGCAAAATTTTCAAAATGTGCATTTTGGAAAGAAGAAGTGCATTTCCTTGGGCATGTCATCTCTGCCAAAGGAATATCAGTAAACCCTAACAAGGTAGTGGCAATCCAAGCATGGAAAAGGCCTAGCACCATCAGTGAGATTAGATCATTTATGGGGATGGCAGGATATTATAGGAGATTCATAAAAGATTTCTCAAAAATATCATCACCACTTACCAATTTAACTAGAAAGAACCAAGCCTTTGTATGGATAGAAAAATGTGAGCAAGCTTTTATCAAAATAAAGGAAGCTCTGATTAATGCACCAGTGTTGAGAGTGCCAGAAGGAAATGAAAATTTGGTTGTGTACACTGATGCAAGTGGCTCTGGGTTAGGGGCTGTGTTGATGCAGCAAGACCAGGTGATAGCCTATGCATCTAGGCAATTAAAGCCACATGAAACCAGGTATGCAACCCATGATCTTGAACTAGCAGCAGTTGTGTATGCTTTGAAGCTTTGGAGACATTATTTGTTAGGTGCCAAATTCATTTTGTACACTGATCATAAGGCACTGAAATATTTATTCTCACAAAAAGATTTGAACATGAGGCAACATAGATGGGTAGAGTTCCTAGCTGCCTATGATCTAGATATACTGTATACACCAGGCAAGGCAAATAAAGTTACAGATGCCTTGAGTAGACAACATGCCAAAGTAGCCATGTTGATGATGGAAGAGTTTAGGGATTTGTCTATACTTACTGATTTGGAAATTGAGGAAAGTAGTGAGGAACAAATGATGCCCATTGAAGAAGGTGAAGGTAAAGGGAAATTAAGTATGATATCTCTGCAATCAGATTTACTTCTTAAGATTGGGCAAATGCAGGAACAAGACCTAAACATGGTGGAAAGGAAAATGCTCATATCAAAAGGGGAGGAAGTAATAAATTATCAAGTTGATAAAAATGGGTATTTGAGGAATAAAAATAGGATATGTGTTCCAGAAAATATAGAATTGAAAGAGGAAATATTAAATGAGTACCATAGGAGTAAGTACTCCATACACCCAGGTAGCACCAAGATGTATCAAAATTTGAAAAGAAATCTTTGGTGGAAGGGGATGAAGTCAGATGTGGCCAGATATGTTGCAAGGTGCATGACTTGCCAACAAGTCAAGGCAGAGACACAAAGGCCATCAGGACTATTGCAACCCCTTAGCATACCACAGTGGAAGTGGGAGGATATATCTATGGATTTCATAGATGGTCTGCCTAGATCTAAGAAGGGAAACACAAGTATATGGGTAATTGTGGATAGGCTAACTAAGGTAGCACATTTTATCCCAGTTAGAGCAGAAAGAAATGCTCCAAAATTGGCTCAAATATTCATGAAAGAGGTAGTAAGGTTGCATGGCATACCTAAAACCATTGTGAGTGATAGGGATACCATCTTCACCTCAAGGTTTTGGAAAAGTTTTCAAGAGGCTATGGGGAGTGAATTGTGCTTAAGCACTGCCTACCATCCACAATCAGATGGTCAAACTGAGGTAGTGAACAAAGTCTTAGAGGATTTGTTGAGAGCATGTACACTGGACTTTGGAGGCAACTGGGAAGACCACCTCCATCTAGCTGAATTCACATACAATAACAGTTACCAAAGCACCATAGGGATGGCACCATTTGAAGCCTTATATGGCAAGCCATGTTTATCACCTATATGCTGGGTAGAGGCTGGAGAAAGGGCTGTTCTTGGACCTGAATATGTTAAAGAAACTACAGAGAGAATTGGGTTAATAAGAAAAAGAATAGCAGCAGCTCAAGATAGGCAAAAGAAATTTGCAGATAGGAAGAGAAAGCAAGTGGAATATGAAGTGGGAGACTTTGTTTTCATCAAGATTTCACCTATGAAGAAAGTCATGAGATTTGGCAAGCAAGGTAAGCTTACACCAAGGTATGTTGGACCCTATAAAATTCTGGAAAGAATTGGTTCATTGGCTTACAAATTAGAACTACCAGAGGAGATGAAAGCAATGCATAATGTTTTTCATGTGTCCCAACTTAGAAAATGGGTACATGATAAAGAAGACATTTTGGAAGAGCCTACCAAAATTCAAATAAATCCTGACTTGGTTTATGAAAAAGAACCAGTGGGGATTGTAGCCAAGGAAGAAAAGAAATTAAGGAGCAAAACCTTGAAACTAGTTAAGATCCAGTGGAGTAGTGATCCTAATGACTGCACATGGGAGTTAGAGGATAAGATTAGAATGGATTATCCTAAGCTTTTTGCAAATTAAAAGGTAATTTTTTTTTTCTTTCTGGAAAAATTATTTGTTATGCATGGTTGATATGGTTGAATTTGTTTGCTTATGCATATGTTTGATAAGTTTTCAGAAAAGAAAAAGATGCTCACTATAAATGTTAGAAAAATTGTGAGGACACAATTCCTAAAAGGAGGGGTGAATGTAATACCCCAAAATTTTGTGAAAAATCATTTTTGAAAAATGATTTAATTTTGAAATATTTAGATTTAAATATGGTGAAGTCTCAGGAATAAATAGTGTGCAGGTATATGTGTGCACGTGCACACTGAAATGGCACAAGGAAGAACTCCAGATTTCTTGGATTTAAAACAAGAATTAAAGAGCAATACAAACATGATTTTGCAACATGGTTATTTGATTTCTGAAATTATATGGATCATCTTAGAAAATAAGAAAAAGTAGGCTTTACTTTAAATCAGTAAACAAATTTTATTTAAAACCCAGAAGAGAAAATTATGTATATTAACCTGTATACATATAGGTGCATATGCTTCTGAAATTAAAGAGAAATTAAATAAGCCTAAATAAGATATGTGTATATATATATATTTTTTTTTTAAGTACTGAAAAGTATACATATATATATATAAGCAAGCAAAACTATAACATTAAAATGACATGAAATGTGATACAAGTTAATAAGCTTGTATAGGCAAAAATAGCAAAGGAGAATTCTCAGGGATAATTGAAAAATAAAATAAAATAGTCACACTTTTAACATGACTAGGTGAGTGGCCATTTTCTGTAAAGTAAAAGAAAGAAAATGCAGCCTTTAATTTGGTTAATATGGCCGGGGTATTATGAATGAAAAATACATGATGCTAGCCAGGACAGAAATGGAATTCTGTTTCAACAAAACCCTAGAGGAAAAATGCTTATAAATAGGCAGTTTAGCCAGTAGAATCATTTTTACCCCGAGCTGCACAAAAATAAGAAAAGAAGGAAAATATTGGAAGAAAGGAGAGAACACTCAAACAAGAATTTTCTGGATTAAACATTTAGGTGAGTAATCTCACTAAGTTCATGGCATTAAGACCTGAGATGAGGCAGCCACTTTTTATTTCCATTTATATATATTTCTGGTTTTGATGTATATGATTTCATCAATGATTTCTGGATGTTTTATTTTAAATCTGATATGATTTAATATGGATGATTTTGGATGACCTTTGATTGGTTGAGACATTTGTCTTTGGATGAGTATCATACTGATTTATTTATACTCACAAATGTTAAAGTTTAGGATCTCAAAAATTATATAGAGAATACTCTCAGCTGTTATAGATCTATGGCATGGAAACTTTATAAAAATGATTAGAGCTACATTATACTTGGTATAAGTGCTGAGGCTTGAAAAGAAAAATGTTAAGGGTGCAATAGAAATTTTCTAAGTGCTGAGCCCTTAATCAAATCAAAAAAAAAAGAGAAACCCACAAGCTAAAATTATGATTGAACCAGATCTTGAATCTGAATCAATCATAAAGGCTTGTAGATCAATATAACATGCCATGCCTCTTTTACAGTTGAAAATATTCTCATATTTTACTAAGATCAAGACATATTAACCCCATTTAGGAAATAACTGTCTGATTATTTCTGAGGAGAATTATGCTAGAAGAAATTATGGATGTTTCCATGTTTGCAGTGATATGTTCACTTAGCATATTTGATGATAGGATTTAAGACTATACACTAGTAAATAAACTAGGGAAGGGAAGGCCAAGAAAGCTGCTGGAATGCTTGTCATATTTGAAGTATGCAAGTTGGCACATGGTTTGTTTAAGCCCTGAGATCTTTGTGCAATGATGTGAATTAGTTCATTGCAATGTGTCCCAGTGATTCCTTAATAGCAGATGAGGCAGGAATTTAAATTGAATATTACAACCTGTAAATGAAGAAATAGGAATATGGATATTTCTTAGGTTGAATGGTATGGAACCAAGATGATTCCAGTAAGTGAAATTGTTGCAAATAGATAATTATGTTTGCATGACTATGTATGCAAGTGAAAGAATGATAAATGAATATATCATACCTGAATCAACATAATTATACTATGTTAAAATAATTGATTGCAGAAAATTGCTTAAACAACTGAATTGTATATTAGTTGAATCAACAAGTTAGTACCCTTATATTCTCTATTGCTTAATATCATGAATGAATTGATGTTACTCATACCAGATCATAGATCTGACCTTTGTTTGCTCATGGCATCTGGGGTGTCTCATTTTAAAATGAGGCAGCCACTTATGTTCTTTCAGGTAACCCAGGCACTAAGTAAAAATGAAGTTATGGCTTTTATGGAGGAGTGAATGAACATGCTAGCTAGTTTCAATAAGAGTTTAAATCGATTATATCTGCATGTATTCAGGAAAAAAATTTTATGTTCTAAGATTTCCAGTTATGTAATGAATTCTATTATGGTTAGATGAACTAGTTGTATCATGTTAAATATATTGTTATGCACTAAGGTTTAAAATCTCAAAGGAAAAATCTGAGTGGGAAACAAGGAAATGATTTTAATTACTGAAATGGATGTTTGGAAGAGAAATATGCATATGTAGTTGAGCTGTTGTTTTGTAAAGTTTATATTATGTAATAGTTAATCTTGAGATATAACAGAGCACTGAGTTTTAGAACAAAATCTGGATTTAGCAAGAAGTAAACTTAACAGGACTTTATTTTCTTTTTACTGAAATGCTTTGTAATTAAGTTTGAATTCATTTCTGAATTGAATTGAGAAGAGTAAGATGTTTTCCTAAAGCTTTAAACAGAATGCAATGAAATTGAACTAGTGTGGCAGATACAGGATTCATGAGTTAACCAGCTTCAATTAAATGAAGTATTGGTTGATCATGATAAATTGTATTCTGAAAATAAAAATGCATTTCAAAGCTTAGTACATTTAGCAATTGATTCACCCAGTTTTCTGGAAAATGAGCAGAAATATTGACATGTACATGTACATCTGTGTACATGTTGATATTTGAGCAAAAATATGATCATAAATTCTTAAAACAGTTGTAGGAATGGGATACAAAAATAGTAAGTGAGAAGGATTGTTTTGTATGTTGGGTTATAGGCAAAAATTAAACATATATGTACAATTATAGGTAGGTATCAGATTTCTAACCTTTCAAAAAAAAAAAAAAACCAAAAATTGTGTTTGAACCGACCTGCATGGTACTCGAACTCGTGACCTTTTGTGTATAAGTTAGGCGCGTTTCCATTACGCCTAGATGTTGCTTGTGTTCACTTAGGATCCACTTTCTTTTATACTGAATCTAATATTATCCAGACTTTAAACACAATCATCAACATTAAAAGCTTGTTACTACTGAATATTACTTGATCATTTCTTGATCCTAATGACAGACTAAAGTACATATTTTAGTGGATTTTATGGCCAAAAATCTGAATACAATAATGGATCTGAATTACTAAATCTCTAAATCAAACAGGATGTTATTGAACAAAAAAAAAATATAAAGTATATACTCTGAATTTAAACAAGAAGAACACATACATCTTCATATGTATGTGTATATTATTAGATATGCACTGATATATTTATATTGGTAAGTTATTTTGATCCTGGATATATTTTGGTTATTGGAAAAAGAAAATGACCTTGGAAAAGATGTTTGTAATGAATGATATATCAATATATCATCTCATAGCAAAAAAGAAAAAAAAATCCTTATGAAATTAGGGTGGAAATAGGAGGGTCATTTCAAATATATGGTTTAAATGTCTTATATATATATATATATGCTAAGAAATAATTAGCATGACATATGTGATTTTTTTAACACATAAAGGTGTATGAGGAGTTGCTGTTATAACTAAAGGCAGAATAATAAAAAATATACAGGATCAAATAGGAATTTTTATATCTTATATTGATTTCAAGCAAATAACATAGTGTGAATGATTTTACATCACATGATTATGTATGATAGTATGCATGATTGAAAGGGAAATGGTAGTTAAGTAGAAAGCACAAGGGGGTTTGCAGTTTCTTTAAACTTAGAAGAAATAAATATAAACAAGGGGTCACATGCATATGGCATGAGTAAAATAGAGTCATGAAAATAGCATGAAGTGTTTAAAATGCTTGATTCCCGAAATAACTAATGAAGGTAACCAGAAATGTGCATTCCCAATTAAAGACCACACAAGGAAATGATTTGTGCATGAATATCTTAGGGCATCAAGGGAATTACCCATTTTTCTTAAACCCTAGAATGGTTTTTAAATACCTGCACATAACTATATCCACCATTCTCTCGGGATCAAAACAAAAATAAAATAAAATAGGAGAAACATTAGCTTGAAACTTTGGAGGATTTGCTGTTCAGGGGATTAAGGCAATAAAAGGAGAACACTATGTGAGTATTTATCCCTTTGAAATGGCATTAAGTCCTTTTGTAAGCAGCCTAATATGTTATAAATCTTTTAAAATCTCTGAAATGATTTGTTATGGGTGAGATGGATGTTTGTTTGTGCATTCTCGTTTGGGGTATTAATCTGCATGTGGGTTTTCAAAGTTAAAATGGTTTGAGCATTTTTGTTCTATTTTATTATTATGAAATATGGATCCAAAATTATTTTGGAAATAGGTAGCAAGACAGTGATCTAGCTCATGTTTATTTCTTAGATAATGAAGCATGAAACTAAATTTTTATATCCTAAGTCAGAGGAGAATTTCTGGGTTTTGAGGGAATTTCCTTAATAAAACCCTTATTCATATATTCACAATAAAATAGAAGAAAGATAGTAGGATCATGATGCTTAAATTATTTTTAGGAAAAACCATAGGTATGTTGGGGTATTTTCTGTAATAAGGAAAATAAATGGAGAACATGGGGTTGAAACAGAAAGTATAAAAGTAGATAAGTCTTTTTGAAACATGAATGAACTGGGAGTTTTTATGATTGAATTCACAAATAGAAGCTCAATAAAATAAGCAGGAATTGGAGGGGGACTTATTAAAGAAAAATTAAATTGGTCATTTGGGAGTTAGTCAATGATCTGCTTGCTTCAAGTGGGAGTAAGTATATGCATGGTGCAATTGCACCCTGAGGCCTTTGTGTGTTGGAATAAATTAAATAACCTGGGAGTTTCCTTCACAATGCATACATGGTATTCATTTGACAAGGAGTTAAAGACCATAAAATAAATGGAGAATGGGGTTTAAAAATCTGGATTATAAATATCCAGATATGGAGATTAAATCAATCAGGTTTAAACATTGTGCTTTGATTAATTGCTGGGTGAAATTGGGAGTATAAAATCTGAGTTTGCTTATTCAAAAATGAAAAAAAAAATGAATCAAGAATTATATATATTTATTTTGATTGTTTGTTGGGTGTTGTTTGAATGAATGATTGTATCCTTGTATCATTTGGTATTAACCAATAATATGCTAAGTATGAAATCTGCTGAATTAGGTAGATATTGCAAGTTCACAAAAAGTTATTAATATGTGTATAAATTTGATAAATGCTCATACCAGTGAAAACTGACCCTTTTGGTTGCCCTTGCAATCATCTGGGTGTCTCATTAAAATTGGGGCAGCTCAGTGAATTGCTTGCAGGAAATTGAAGTTGGCTTGATGGATGAAGAAGGCATTAGCTGCTAGTATAAATAAAAGAAGCTAGTTTTAAATTTGTAGTTGTTTTGTAATGAATCTATTAGTCAGGTTTTATGTTGTAGTTGAAGTTAACTGGTAGGGAGTTTTCTAAGTGTTTGGATTTAAAATATGTACTTAAGCAAACCTGTTTTGAATGACTATTGATGATGTTTGGTTAACTGCTGATTTTATGAATGTCTGATTTAGAGAAATAAGGGGATGGACATATCATATAAATATGACATGTGTATGTAATAATCTCTGATTTTTATTGCCTGAACTTATATCATGATTTATGAAAATTAAAGAGCTAAGGTGGTTGAAAAAAAAAGATGTATGAAAGAAGTAAACCTGTAAGTAATTGAGTTTTTGGTAAATATGAGGGATATGGGTTTGCAAGTGGTAAAAGAGGGACTATGGCCGGCCTAGATGGCCATGGGTCAAACTCTAGTAGCCTGGAAACATTTTATTTCAACTCATGAAGTGTAAATGTTTCCAACACCAAGCAACACTCAAATGACACCAAGAATTTTCAATAAAACACCAAGTACTTAAGTCTGCACCATGTTAAACTTAAAAATGCAGCATGGCTTTAATTGTTCAACCTGAATTTGGTAAATAGGAATTAGCTCCAATGTTCATGCCTGCAAGTATAATTTTTGAAGTAAATTTCATACCAGTACTTGATAAATGTCATAAGAATAATTAAATGCCATTTCAGTACTAATAGACTTATTTAGGCAGAAAGTTTAGAAACCATAAAAAGAAAAAAATGCACTATGAATACTATACATATAAGTATTGTAATTGCTAAAAATCTACCTCTTGCAGTAGAACATAATTAGGGAAAAGATAAATGGTTATGTTGACAACATAAATGGTACTTAGTTTCCTGTTGTTCTCTTTGCAAAAATTGTTAGCTCTGAAAGGCAAAAAAAAGAAACAATTATATATCATCAAATATGTAATTGTCTTAATATGTTTTGTGCACTGATAAGATTATATTGGTAAATCCAGGGTCTTAAGAAAAATATTTGGAAATTATTCAAATATTCAAATATAGAAGAAATGGGGTTTAGTGGTGAATTCCTTTTGTATGCTTTAAGTAAAAAAAATCTATGTGTTTTAGAGTGAGGGTCACCACAGTTGGTATCAGAACTATGTTTTAAATAACATAGTAAATATTATTGTATGCATATGGATGTTTGAATGCATTATTTGAATTATTGGTGTTGGATGCTTTTGTCTTATGTCTAAAAAAAATGTGTGTGCATGTGATACATGCGCAGTGTGCACAGAAATAAAATAAACAAAGTAAAGACACTAAGAATGATGGGGGTAAACAAATTAACATAGAAATCATATTTATAGCAATATGGTAGGACCAAGACATCACACAGGTGCAGGACCATCACGTGAGCCACCTGTGATAAATATGGAGGATTTTGTGAGAGCTTTGAGAGATGGAATAGCACCAAGGCATGACAACCCTCATGAGGAGCTCTCCAAACTGCTTAAGACATGCACCAATTTGGGAGGAAAGGATTTTGAAGGCACTGAAGGAGCTATGGGTGTTCAAACTTGGATAAGAACTATGGAGAGGGTGTTTGCAGATATGCAAGTCAATGACCAAAGGAAGAGACAGATAGCTTCAAGGAGGTTGAAGGGGGTTGCACTGGATTGGTGGGAAGTTGTGATAGCAGGAAGGCCAGAGAATGACATCACTTGGAATGAATTTAAGGTCATGCTTGAGGCTAGGTTTGTCCCAGCATCTGCCAAGGCCACACTGCTAGAAGACTTTATTAGATTAAGGCAAGGAGGCATGAGTGTGAATGAGTACACTCAGAAATTTGAAGGATTGTCTAAGTATGGAATGGTGTTAATAGGGACTGACGAAGCAAAGAATGCAAGGTACATTCAAGGCTTGAACCCTAGTCTGTCAAGGGCAATGTTGCCATATAAGGATAAAACCTTTGATCAAGTAATTGATCTAACTCTCTCATTTGAGCAACATGATGCCACCAGAGAGAAATTCAGGAACATGAAGTTCAACAAGAAGAAGGGAGGTTAGAAAAAGGTGCAACCTTATGACAAGAACAAGGCAAACAAAGGAGTTAAGAAGGGGGAAGGAGCAGTAGCACCTGAAAGCAAGAAACTCACTCATTGTTTTAATCATGGGAGAGCTGGACATTATAGTAACCAATGCCCTGACCCTAAAATACCTAGAGGAGGCTGCTATAATTGTGGAAAGATGGGTCATCTAAAGAAGGATTACCCAGAGACTAATAGAAGAACAGCAAGGATATGAGCTTTGGCAGCAAACAACACTGGAAATGTTGGGCAACTTGAAGGTATAATTTTTATTCATACCCAACCAATATCAGTAATATATGACACCGGTGCCTCACATTCACTAATATCTCTGGAAATTACAAAGAAATTAGCACTTGCTTGTGTTTCTGTTGACCATCCCTTAACTGTACATAGCCCCATAGGGAGTTATTGTATGTTAGGGATGAAGTGTATGGGTCTGAAATTAATTATAGGGGTTATGAATTTAATTCAGATCTATATACTTAAAATTATCCTGGTATTGGGGTTATTTTCGGGGTGGATTGGTTAATGAAAAACAAAGCAATTTTAAATTTAGAAAATCTTACTATTTCTTTAGAAACAAATGAAGGCAAAAGAATTACAATTCTAAGTGAAATAGCAAAGAATACATGTTTTAATAAAATCTGGAGTATTAATGAAGTTCAAAAGGAATTGAAAATAGAGGAAATCCCAGTAGTCAATGAATATATAGATGTGTTTGGAGAAGTGAGGGGAATTCCTCAAAACAGGCCAATTGAATTTAAAATAAAATTAATGCCAGGAACTAGCCCAATCATTAAGAAGCCTTATAGAATGGGTCCAAAAGAGTTAGTGGAATTAAAACACCAACTAGAAGAGTTAGAAGAGAAGGGGTTCATAAGATCAAGCAGTTCTAGTTGGGGTTCCCCGGTGCTCTTTGTCAAGAAACATGATGGAACAATGAGGATGTGTGTGGATTATAGGGATTTAAATAAGGTGACCATCAAGAATAAGTATCCACTGCCTAGAATAGATGATCTATTTGATCAATTGCATGAAGCTAAAATATTTTCAAGGCTAGACTTAGCCTCTGGATTTCACCAAATGAAGGTTGCAGAGGAAAGCATTGAGTACACAGCCTTTAACACAAGATATGGCCTTTATGAATTTCTAGTAATGCCATTTGGTTTAACCAATGCTCCCTCCTATTTTGTAGATTTGATGAATAGAATTTTTAGAGACTTTTTGGATAAATTTGTTTTGGTATTTATAGATGACATATTAATTTATTCAAAGTCAGAAATGATCATGCTATGCATCTACATTTAGTATTATCCAGGCTTAGAGAACATGAACTAAAAGCCAAGTATTCAAAGTGCATCTTTTGGCAACATGAGGTGAAATTCTTAGGACACATAGTGTCACAGCAAGGGGTGAGTGTGGATCCAAGTAAGGTCATTGCAGTTCAATTATGGAGTAGACCCAAAACAGTGACTGAGGTGAGATCATTCTTAGGTTTGGCAGGGTACTATAGGAGGTTCATCAAGGATTTTTCAAGAATAGCCACACCAATGACCAAGCTAACAAAGAAGAACCAACCATATGTGTGGACTGAGCAGTGTGATCAAGCCTTTGAAAAATTGAAGCAAGCATTGGTGGAGGCTCTTGTCTTGCAAATCCCAGAGGTAAATGAAGGAATGGTTGTATACACTGATGCTAGTGGGTCTGGGTTAGGTGTAGTGCTCATGCAACATGGCAAGGTGGTGGCATATGCATCAAGACAGCTTAAACCCAATGAGACCAAATATGCAACTCATGATTTAGAATTAGCTGCAATAGTATTTGCATTAAAACTTTGGAGGCATTATTTGCTTGGGGCAAAATTTGAATTATTCACAGATCACCAAGCATTGAAGTATTTGTTTTCTCAAAAAGATTGGAATATGAGACAAGCAAGGTGGTTGGAGTTTCTAGCTGCATATGATCTAGATATTCTGTACACCCCTGGAAAAGCTAATAGAGTGGTAGATGCTTTGAGTAGAAATCATATTAGATTAGCAAATTTGATGATTAATGAATTTAAAGACCTTGCAGTGCTTGGGGAGGCAGATATATATAGCAAAGATGGAGTGAATTTTAAAGAGCATGGTGATATGGTGGAGTATGGTACACTGGGATTAATCACGGTGAAATCTAACCTGGTGGAGAAAATTGGTGGCATGCAAGATCAGGATCAAAACTTAAAGGAGAAGAAAGAAATGTTATTAAATAACATTGAGTCGGATAATTTTAAAATAGATCCCAAGGGATATTTGAGGAAAAATGAAAAGCTTTGTGTACCAGACCTTGCAGAATTAAAGGAAGAAATCGTGAATGAGCATCACAAAACCAAGTACACCATACACCCTGGTGGCACTAAAATGTATCATGATTTGAAAAGGAGCTATTAGTGGCCAGGAATGAAACAAGCAGTGGCAAAATATGTGGCAAAGTGTTTAACCTGCCAGCAAGTCAAGGCAGACTATCAAAAGCCCTCTGGCATGTTGCAACCTTTGGAGGTACCTCAGTGGAAATGGGAAAGTATTTCCATGGATTTTGTAGATGGTTTGCCTAGAACTAAGAAAGGTAATGATAGTATATGGGTAATTGTTGATAGACTCACCAAGTCTGCTCACTTTGTCCCTGTTAGGTCAGACAGAAATGCACATAAACTTGCACAATTATTTATTAAGGAAGTGGTGAGATTGCATGGCATACCAAAAACCATTGTAAGTGATAGAGACACTTTGTTCGCCTCAAGATTTTGGGAGAGTTTCCAAGAAGCAATGGGAACTCAACTTTGTTTAAGCACTGCCTACCATCCTCACAGTGATGGGCAGACAGAGATAGTGAATAAAATATTGGAAGATTTACTTAGAGCATGTGTGCTTTATTTTGGGGGTAATTCGGAGGAGCATATCCACTTGGCAGAATTCACTTACAACAATAGCTATCAGTCAACAATAGGAATGGCTCCCTTTGAAGCCTTGTATGGGAGACCTTGCATGTCTCCTGCCTGTTGGTTGGATGTGGGAGAGGGTGTAATATTGGGGCCAGATCATGTCAAAGAAACTTCCAACATGATTGAGTTAATTAGGCATAGGATGAAGGCAGCTCAATCAAGACAAAAGTCTTATGCAGATAGAAAGAGGAAGCCAATGGAGTTTGAAGTAGGAGAGTATGTTTTTCTGAAGGTATCACCAATGAAGAAGGTGTTCAGATTTGGGAAATCTGGTAAACTCTCACCAAGATTTGTAGGACCATATGAAGTCATACAGAGAATTGGTGCCTTGGCCTATAAGCTTAAGTTACCAGAAGAATTGAGTGGTGTACATCCAGTATTTCATGTTTCTCAATTGAGAAAGTGGGTACATGATGAAGGAGCAATTTTAGAGTCACCTACTCAAATTCAAATTCATAAGAACTTGGTCTATGCAAATGAGACAGTGGGGATTGTTGCTAAGGAAGAAAAGAGGCTGAGAAACAAGGTGATTAAACTGGTAAAAATTCAATGGAGCTTGGACACCAATGATTGTACATGGGAGGTTGAAGACAAAATGATGGCTAAATACCCCAATTTGTTTTCTGATGGAGAGCTATGTTCAAGTAGCTTTATGATAGCTTTCTGAATATTTTTATATATTGCTTGCTTTCATAAAATGTGAGTATGGAGTTAAAACAAACTATGGATTAGTGCTTTTATTTGGAGAATTAGAGGGAATTATGGGGACATAATTCCTTTAAGGGCGAGGGTATGTAATGACCCTAAAAGAAAAAAAATAAAATTAAAGTTACATTTATTTTAATAATTTCTGAAATTATAAAATATATAATGCATTAAAACAGAAAGAGCTTGTTAATAAATAAAATGTGCATAGGAGCTTCTATTTGATAAAATGCAAGGAGTTAAGGTGAAAAAAAAAATTGGGATTCAAATCAAATGTAGTTCCATGTCCAAAGTATTATATAAATACATATATTTAATATATGGGGTGTTTTCTATTTTATTTAAAGACAGAATAAAATGAAGTATAATATATGGTTTAAATGTCTTATATATATATATGCTAAGAAATAATTAGCATGGCATATGTGATTTTTTTAACACATAAAGGTGTATGAGGAGTTGCTGTTTTAACTAAAGGCAGAATAAAAAAAATATAGGATCAAATAGGAATTTTTATATCTTATATTTATTTCAAGCAAATAACATAGTGTGAATGATTTTACATCACATGATTATGTATGATAGTATGCATGATTGAAAGGGAAATGGTAGTTAGGTAGAAAGCACAAGGGGGTTTGCAGTTTCTTTAAACTTAGAAGAAATAAATATAAACAAGGGGTCACATGCATATGGCATGAGTAAAATAGAGTCATGAAAATAGCATGAAGTGTTTAAAATGCTTGATTCCCGAAATAACTAATTAAGGTAACCAGAAATGTGCATTCCCAATTAAGGACCACACAGGGAAATGATTTGTGCATGAATATCTTTGGGCATCAAGGGAATTACCCATTTTTCTTAAACCCTAGAATGGTTTTTAAATACCTGCACATAACTATATCCACCATTCTCTCGGGATCAAAACAAAAATAAAATAAAATAGGAGAAACATTAGCTTGAAACTTTGGAGGATTTGCTGTTCAGGGGATTAAGGCAATAAAAGGAGAACACTATGTGAGCATTTATCCCTTTGAAATGGCATTAAGTCCTTTTGTAAGCAGCCTAATATGTTATAAATCTTTTAAAATCTCTGAAATGATTTGTTATGGGTGAGATGGATGTTTGTTTGTGCATTCTTGTTTGGGGTATTAATCTGCATGTGGGTTTTCAAAGTTAAAATGGTTTGAGCATTTTTGTTCTATTTTATTATTATGAAATATGGATCCAAAATTATTTTGGAAATAGGCAGCAAGACAGTGATCTAGCTCATGTTTATTTCTTAGATAATGAAGCATGAAACTAAATTTTTATATCCTAAGTCAGAGGAGAATTTCTGGGTTTTGAGGGAATTTCCTTAATAAAACCCTTATTCATATATTCACAATAAAATAGAAGAAAGATAGTAGGATCATGATGCTTAAATTATTTTTAGGAAAAACCATAGGTATGTTGGGGTATTTTCTGTAATAAGGAAAATAAATGGAGAACATGGGGTTGAAACAGAAAGTATAAAAGTAGATAAGTCTTTTTGAAACATGAATGAACTGGGAGTTTTTATGATTGAATTCACAAATAGAAGCTCAATAAAATAAGCAGGAATTGGAGGGGGACTTATTAAAGAAAAATTAAATTGGTCATTTGGGAGTTAGTCAATGATCTGCTTGCTTCAAGTGGGAGTAAGTATATGCATGGTGCAATTGCACCCTAAGGCCTTTGTGTGTTGGAATAAATTAAATAACCTGGGAGTTTCCTTCACAATGCATACATGGTGTTCATTTGACAAGGAGTTAAAGACCATAAAATAAATGGAGAATGGGGTTTAAAAATCTGGATTATAAATATCCAGATATGGAGATTAAATCAATCAGGTTTAAACATTGTGCTTTGATTAATTGCTGGGTGAAATTGGGAGTATAAAATCTGAGTTTGCTTATTCAGAAATGAAAAAAAATGACTCAAGAATTATATATATTTATTTTGATTGTTTGTTGGGTGTTGTTTGAATGAATGATTGTATCCTTGTATCATTTGGTATTAACCAATAATATGCTAAGTATGAAATCTGCTGAATTAGGTAGATATTGCAAGTTCACCAAAAGTTATTAATATGTGTATAAATTTGATAAATGCTCATACCAGTGAAAACTGACCCTTTTGGTTGCCCTTGCAATCATCTGGGTGTCTCATTAAAATTGGGGCAGCTCAGTGAATTGCTTGCAGGAAATTGAAGTTGGCTTGATGGATGAAGAAGGCATTAGCTGCTAGTATAAATAAAAGAAGCTAGTTTTAAATTTGTAGTTGTTTTGTAATGAATCTATTAGTCAGGTTTTATATTGTAGTTGAAGTTAACTGGTAGGGAGTTTTCTAAGTGTTTGGATTTAAAATATGTACTTAAGCAAACCTGTTTTGAATGACTATTGATGATGTTTGGTTAACTGCTGATTTTATGAATGTCTGATTTGGAGAAACAAGGGGATGGACATATCATATAAATATGATATGTGTATGTAATAATCTCTGGTTTTTATTGCCTGAACTTAAGCAAACCTGTTTTGAATGACTATTGATGATGTTTGGTTAACTGCTGATTTTATGAATGTTTGATTTGGAGAAACAAGGGGATGGACATATCATATAAATATGATATGTGTATGTAATAATCTCTGGTTTTTATTGCCTGAACTTATATCATGATTTATGAAAATTAAAGAGCTAAGGTGGTTGAAAAAAAGATGTATGAAAGAAGTAAACCTGTAAGTAATTGTGTTTTTGGTAAATATGAGGGATATGGGTTTGCAAGTGGTAAAAGAGGGACTATGGCCGGCCTAGATGGCCATGGGTCAAACTCTAGTAGCCTGGAAACATTTTATTTCAACTCATGAAGTGTAAATGTTTCCAACACCAAGCAACACTCAAATGACACCAAGAATTTTCAATAAAACACCAAGTACTTAAGTCTGCACCATGTTAAACTTAAAAATGCAGCATGGCTTTAATTGTTCAACCTGAATTTGGTAAATAGGAATTAGCTCCAATGTTCATGCCTGCAAGTATAATTTTTGAAGTAAATTTCATACCAGTACTTGATAAATGTCATAAGAATAATTAAATGCCATTTCAGTACTAATAGACTTATTTAGGCAGAAAGTTTAGAAACCATAAAAAGAAAAAAAAATGCACTATGAATACTATACATATAAGTATTGTAATTGCTAAAAATCTACCTCTTGCAGTAGAACATAATTAGGGAAAAGATAAATGGTTATGTTGACAACATAAATGGTACTTAGTTGCCTGTTGTTCTCTTTGCAAAAATTGTTAGCTCTGAAAGGCAAAAAAAGAAACAATTATATATCATCAAATATGTAATTGTCTTAATATGTTTTGTGCACTGATATGATTATATTGGTAAATCCAAGGTTTTGGGGAAAATATTTGGAAATTATTCAAATATTCAAATATAGAAGAAATGGGGTTTAGTGGTGAATTCATTTTGTATGCTTTAAGTAAAAAAAAATCTATGTGTTTTAGAGTGAGGGTCACCACAATCTCTTCTTTATCTAAATCAGAATCATCATTTTTTGTTGCTGGAAATGCTATGTTCTTCTTTTCTATATTTAGTTCTTTTCGTGACTGCAAATTAGCTTCATAGGACATTAAATTTCCTATCAACTCTTCAGTTTTGAGAGTAGAGAGATCATTAGCTTATTCAATAGCTAATACCTTCCTTTCCCAATCTGATGTTAAATAGTTGAGTATTCGAGAAACTAAATCAAAATCAGTAAACTTAACTCCTAATGCCATAAGATCATGTTTGATAGTTTGAAATCTAGAATACATGTCAACAATAGTTTCATTTTGCTTCATTTTAAAAGATGAGAATTGGTTTTGCAAAATTGAAATCTTAGTTTGTTTGACCTTTGTTGTACCTTCGTGTGTGATTTGTAAGGTACGCCAAATGTCAAATGCAGTTGTACATAACATGACACGTGAAAATTCATTTTTATCTAGAGAACAAAATAAAGCGTTCATAGCTTTAGCATTGTTTGATGCTAAGGTCTTTTGTGCATCATTCCATGTGTTCATAGCTTTATTCGAAAGCTCTTATTCAAAGAAAAGGTACTCCTTTGAAAACTAATACTTTAACATAATAAGCCAGCCTTCCTCGAAAGCTATATATATATAAACCCTTTCGAAAGCATATGTTTCGATGGTGTCGAAAGCTTTAAGTAAAACAACGTAAGAACTTAAATTTTGAAAATAGAATAAGGTTTCGACCTTGTAGGGTATCGACTTGGTCGAAAGCCCTTCAGGAACTAGGCAGGCGCTTTTCTTTTAAAAGTAAACCTAGGTTTCGACTCTGAAGAAAGCATCACTTTCGACACCCTACCTTCCGCTGCTTACCAATTCACTTCGTACCAATAACATTGATACCATGTGCATTTGCTTCGACTATAATGGTTTCGATTGGGTTAAGACAGAGGTAAAGGAGTCGAATGATACCTCTGAAATAGGCAAAACCACCTTTTTCTGAAAGATGTTGGATTTTAATTAAATATAGTAATTACTTTATACTAACCTGCCTGTTGTAATTCCTTGACTGGTTACTTTTAAACATTTCAAACACTTTACCAATAAAAACTGCCGCATTTAATTTGGTCTAATTCAAAGAATTATTACGTTTAAGCCCTTCCATATATCAAAACCAACAATTACATAAAACTCCTTCTTTTAAAATAATTTATTTACCCTAGTAAATCAATTGGAAAAAATTCCCAAAAATCACAGAAATTCAATTTCTTTATGTAATCGAATGTTAACCCTCGTTTTGTCAACGACTTAAGAGAATCAACGACCTAATGGATTTACATGACTTAACGAGTCAAGGACTGGACGACTTAACGAGTCAAGGACTGGACGACTTAACGACTTAAGAAAGTTAAGACCTAATGACTCAAGAGATAGCACGACCTAACAAGGGAACGAGTTAACGACTTAAGGCAATCCGCGACTTAACGACCTAAGCTACTAACCCGTTCAGGGAGGTCAGGTGTGAGCAGGATGAACCGTAATTCATATCCCTTAAGTCACAATCTTCGACTTACGGCCTAACTTGGGTCGTGAGCGACTTAAACAAACAAACGAGATGCCGCTTCTTATTTAACACGATGACTTCCTAGCTCGTCAGCGAGTTAGGACTTGTGTTATTATTCGAGATGAGCAAGCCTACCAGTTGAACCACGACCCACGACTTAGTTTGAGTCGGCCACGACCTAAGGCCATCGAGTTAAAATCCAATACCGTGACTCTTATGCCGCTTCATTGATACTGCTACCTGCTAAGTCGGCCACGACTTACGACTTATCTTAAGTCGGCCATGACTTAGGACTTGGCAAAAATTCCTATCCAGGCTTCTCTATAAATACAGCGCTACCTTCAACATGAAGGGGACTTTTGGCTGATCATTTTCTGAAGCACCGTTACTCTGCAGAATTCACAACTCATTCGACACTTGAAGATCTCCAAACATTCCAGACACTACAACAAGCTTCGGGAGGAATTTCATACATCCGACATGGATTCACCAAGTTTCATCATCGAAGTTTGAGCTAGTAGTCGAGAGTGTTTTTGTGATCAAATTGTATCGTATTTTGGAAGTGCATTGTATCATCTTGTAATCAGAATTAGCAATAAAGGAATTCAAAGTGGACGTAGGCTTGATCTCAAGCCGAACCACTATAAACTGCTGTCTTGTACCGCTTTTTCACTATTTTACTGCTTATTTCTTGTTCCCGTCACACGGGTGGTGCTTTCATAACTTTACTACACACAACGGGTGTTAGCGTTCAATTTTTAGCGTTAACATTTTGGTGCTTTCACTGAGAATTGAACTCAGGAATCTTCTCACCATTACTTCGCAAAGACTTGTTGAAAGAATCTCCTTAAAGATCAGAAGTCTAATTGAAATAATGGTTCCTGGAAGAAGAGGTAGACCTGCCAGATTTGGAAATGTTCATGAAGGGACCTCCGTTTCCCCAACAGCAAACCAGCGAGATCCTACCATTGGAGTCACAAGGGCTGAATTAGACGATATAGTTTCTGGGTTATACCAACAAATCGAAACTCAAAACGCTTTGATGATGGATAGAGTAAATGCTCTGCTTGGGGCAAATCGACAACCAGAAAACCATGAAACAACCTTTGCTGAGATGCCACCTTTCCAAGCAGAAGGTTCAAGGCCGCAGCCAACTTCAGATGCCTGCCCAACGATGTCTCTGAACAATAAAGAGTACCTGTCCGAGATGGTTGGCCGCATCATGAAAGAGAGTATGCAGAAGGAAGAAAATGAGAGTGACTGGGGATTTGCACCAAGCAGAACCCCGTTTACCGAAAGGATCCTGAAAGCAGAATTTCCAAGGAAATTTGCACCTCCTGCTATTCCAGCCTATAGAGGAACAAGTGACCCTAGTCATTTCTTATACAAGTACGAATGGCATATGACTGGTGCAAGAGCATCGGATGAGATTAAATGCCGATATTTTCCAGTATACTTGGAAGGTGTGGCTCTACTTTGGTTCACAAAGCTTCCGGTTCGGTCTGTAGATCAATTCTCCGACTTAACGCGAAAGTTCAAAGAACAATTCAGATTGTATGCTTCAAAAGCTAAGGATATAATGTCACTGTCTAGTCTTGAACAAGCTCCCGGAGAATCAATCAAATCTTTCTTGAGCCGTTTCAACATAGCTTTAGCCGAAGTAGATAATGCAGAACCGCGTATGATCCTGACTTACTTGATGAGAGCCATCAATAAATCGAGTTAATTTGGAAAATGGCTAAAAATGAAGGAACCAAACTCGCTTGAAAAGTTTTATAAAAAGGCCGACGAGTTCATACGTGGTGCAACAGCAGAATAACAAAAAGTATAAATCGATGAAAGTAGCAATCGATGGAATGAAGAATACTGAATGGCCCAAATTCGTTGATCCGAAGATACCGAATTCTAGCTATATTCGTCACGTTGATAGCGCACTATACCGTGAAAGAAGATCTTCAATTCTTCAAGCGTTGATCAAGCGCACTTGATACCGCGAATCGACTTCAGCAATCGTTGAATCGAGCGCACTCGATTAACCGAAAGTGGAGATAGGAGATTACACTCAACTACCAATTTGGCGAAAGCACAAAGCTAACAAACAAGAGTTTTTATTCAAATCAACCAAAAAAAACAAAATGACCCAACCGGTCTATTTATAGAAGTTAGAACTCAACACGACTCAAAATATTACAACTCTTAAGTTGTTTCTGACTTAACAACCCACGACTCAACTTAGGTCGGCAACGACCTAGTTACGACATACAGCGACTTATCAACATACAACACATCACAGTAAAGTATCAACGACACACGACCTAAAACATGACGACTTAACAATGCTCGCGAGTTAACAGGTGTCGCGACTCACGACTCATCAACAAACGACTTAAAGCGAATGCAACTTCCCGACTTACGACTTAGCATTCAACGACTCAACTAAGTCGTAACCCGCTTCTTCTTCTTGCTTTTTGTTAAGTCGTGGACGACTTATACCTTCAGCTTCGTTAAGTTGTGAACTCAAAGTAACTTCTCCCTCCGGTTTCCAGCTAAGTCGTGGACGACTCAAAACATTTCCTTTAAGTCGTAGCCGACTTAAGCCTTGCGCATTTCGTGGCGCTCCTCCTGTAGCCTTAGATCGTACACGATCTACCCCTATAAGTCGTGGACGACTTATGTTCACTTCCTTAAGTCGCGTACGACTTATGCCTCTGGTCAGAGCTGCATCATCCTCCCCAGGTTGAGAAAAATTCGTCCTCGAATTTGTAAATTCTTCCACATCAGATTGTTCATTCCCATAATAGGGTACGAGATGTTTGACATTGAACACGTCAGAAGTGTACACATCCTCCGGCAGCTTCAACTTATAAGCATTTTCATTAATCCGTTTCATGACTTTTACAGGACCAATTTTTCTGGCTTTTAACTTGTTATAAGCGCCTACTGGAAAATGATCCTTCGTTAACACAGCATATACCATATCTCCTTCATTAAACTCCACACTTCTTCGCTTCAGATCTACAGATCGTTTATACTTCTCATTTGCCTTCTCCAATCGTTCCTGAACGACTTTATGACATTCGGTCAATCCATCAACAAAATCTACAGCTCGTTTTACCGTCCCCTTCGGTTGTGGTACTATCGTTAAATCCAACGGTCCCTTTGGCATACTAGAATATACAATCTGAAATGGACTGAATCCCGTACTATGATTCACTGCATGATTATGAGCGAACTCTGCTTGGCATAACTTCACATCCCAGCTTTTCAGATTGTCTTTCACCAAACATCGCAATAAATTTCCCAACGATCTGTTAACCACTTTTGTTTGCCCATCAGATTGTGGATGGTAAGCGCTACTAAAGTTCAGCTTTGTTTCGACCATCTTCCACAAGCTTAGCCAAAAATGACTCAGAAAACGAGTATCCCTATCCGACACAATAGATTCTGGCAATCCATGAAGTCGATAGATTTCTTTGAAAAATAAATGAGCAACATGAACAGCATCCGCCGTCTTCTTACAAGCAATAAAATGTGCCATTTTCGAAAATCGGTCAACCACCACATAAATGGAATCATTACCACGCTGCGTTCTCGACATCCCCAACACAAAGTCCATACTCACATCAACCCATGGCTTAGTAGGTACAGGCAATGGCATATATAACCCTGCATTTGTAGCGGTTCCTTTCGAAACTTGACAGACATGATACCTCTCAACAAACCTCTCCACTTCTTTTCTCATCGACGGCCAAAAATATGATTGCGAAATCAACTGTAAGGTACGATCTCTGCCCACGTGGCCTTCTTCATGTAATTCCTTCACAATTTTCATTCTCAAACTACCCTCTGGTATGCACAATCGATTTCCTTTGAACAGAAAACCATATACCATCATAAACTCATCCGTCTTCCCCTCCTTGACTTCATCAACAAACTTCGCAAAGTAAGGATCATCGATAAATAATTCTGGCAATACATCAAACCCTGTCACCTCAACTTTCATTGTAGTCAACAAATGGTTTCTCCTGCTTAACGCATCCGCAACATGATTCGTCACTCCCGATTTGTGTTTCACAACAAATGTAAACTGTTGCAGATATGCAATCCATGATGCATGTCTCGTGGAAATCTTGTCTTGCCCCTGTAAATGTTTCAACGCCTCATGATCAGTGTAAAGAGCAAACTCTTTCTGAAATAGATAGTGTCTCCAGTTTTTAATAGCTTGCACAACAGCATAAAATTCCACATCATATGTACTATATCTCATCTTCGCTCCTGATAACTTCTCACTAAAATATGCAATAGGACGTCCCCTCTGACTCAACACTCCTCCGATCCCAACCTTGGATGCATCAGTATGTAGTTCAAACACTAACTGAAAATCTGGTAACACTAGAATTGGTGCTGACGTCAAGAGTTCTTTGATTCGCTCAAAAGCAACTCCTGCTTCCTCCGTCCATGCAAACTGTTTACCCTTCATACAATCAGTCACATGCGCCATCACACTACTAAAGTGTGGAATAAACCTTCGATAAAATGAAGCCAACCCGTGAAAACTACGAACTTCTGTTATCGTCTTGGGTTGCGGCCAATCTCTGATAGCCTCAACTTTACTTTGGTCTACCTGTATTCCTTCTTCCGACACAACATATCCCAGAAATAAGACACTCCGTGCCATAAACACACATTTCTTAGTTGCTGCATAGAATTGTTCTTCTCGAAGAATAGTCAACACTTTCCTCAAATGCTGAACATGCTCCTCTGTACTAGCACTGTAAATCAGAATATCATCAAAGTAAACTACCACAAATTTCCCAATGTACGGCCTGAAAACTTGATTCATCACCCTCATGAATGTACTTGGTGCATTCGATAGACCAAACGGCATAACCAGCCATTCGTACAATCCTTCCCTTGTCTTGAATGCTGTCTTCCATTCGTCCCCTGGTCTAATTCGAATTTGATAATAACCACTCTTCAAGTCAATCTTAGAAAAGATTACGGACCCACTGATTTGATCCAATAAATCATCAAGCCTCGGCATCGGAAATCTGTATCTGACTGTGATCTTATTCAATGCTCTACTATCTGTGCACATCCTCCACGTTCCATCCTTTTTGGGTACCAATAAAGCTGGTACAACACAAGGATTTAAACTCTCCTGCACACGCCCCTGTTCAAGCAATTCTTCCACCTGCCTTCGCAACTCCTCATGCTCTTTTGGACTCATTCTGTAGTGTGGTCTATGAGGTAACACAGCTCCTGGAACAAGATCAATTTGATGTTGAATGTCCCTCAATGGCGGTAACTCCGTTGGCAACTCCTCTGGAAATACATCGTCAAACTCTTCCAGTACTGGTTTTACTTCTTCTGGTATTTCCACCACTTCATGACTCTCCCGTCCGATCAATACAAATACTTCAGGCTCCTCTTCAACCTCCTTAACAAACTCCTTCAAGGATAATAAAGTTTTCAGCTCTTCAATCTCCTCCAGTTTGTTTTCTTTCGGTTGTCGCTTCTTTGGAACTAGAGTAATCTTCGTGCCTTCAAACATGAAACTGTAACTGTTGGTACGCCCATCATGTTGCACCGCCCTATCATACTGCCACGGTCTCCCCAGCAACAAATGACAGACATCCATATCTACCACATCACACCAAATTTCGTCTTTATATTTCTTCCCAATTGAAAAATTAACACGAGCTCTTCGTCCAACCTTCACCTCCCCGCCTTTCCTCAACCAAGCCAACTTGTACGGTTTCGGATGTTTCTCAGTCTTCAATACCAACTTCCTCACAGCCTCTGAAGAAATTATATTATCACAGCTTCTAGCATCGATAACAAATTTGCAAACTTTCCCCAGAATAGTACATGTCGACTGAAAAATATTGCTCCTCAACCAATTACAATCCTCCTCTTGCTTGGGTGTCAAACAAGACCTCCTCATCATTAGATTACAACCTTCATCTCCCGACACTTCTTCTTCCTCCTCATCAGGTGAATTGGAACATTTAGCTTCTTCATCCTCATCCTCAACCTCCGCTATCATAGCTCTTTTCTTCGGCTTTGGACATTCATTACTTTTGTGGCCCACTTCTTGGCAATTATAACATTTGAAATTGTTCTTGACCTTCGCTTTCCCAACATCATTCACAACTAGTTTTGCAACAGCTTTAGAAACATTAGAACATCCACTAACACCCTTCACTGGATTGTTGGAATTCGTGAACACACCACCTCCTCGTCTACCCTGCTTCTCCCAAGCCAACGCTTTCTGGTGTGCTTCCGCTACAGATCTGGGATCAAACATATTTACCATATCTTGGAGCTGCATTCGTAACCCTCCAACAAATCTAGCTGTCAACTGTTCCTCCGTCTCCATAATATCATTTCTTGCAATCAGTTGATAAAATTCGTCAGCATAGTCATTCACAGATTTTGTTCCTTGCCTCAAGTTTTGCAGCCTTTGATACATAAGCGACTGATAGTTATAAGGTAAGAATGTAGCTCTCATCAGTTTCTTCATCTTCTCCCATGATTCAATCTTTGACTTTCTCATCCGTTCACGAGTAAGTTTAGTTTGCTGCCACCATGCCAAAGCTCTACCCCTCAACCTTGTAGCAACCAACTTCACTCTTCGATGCTCTGGAACTTCTTTGAAGTCAAAAATCTCCTCGACATTAGACAACCAATCCAAAAACTCCTCAGCCTGCATACCACCTTTAAATTCTGGAATTTCAGTCTTCATCCCTGACTCCCAACGTCTATCATCTTCAACAACCCGATATGCATTTCGTGTTTGGTCTCGATCTCGATAATGTGCACTGCTTCTTTCTCCTTCTTCATAAAAAACAGACGTACTTCGATAAGGATCTTGACCACCCATAGCTCTATGATCTCGCATATCTCTCCTACCTTGTCTTTCATCATTACGGTATGGTTCATAATCAAACTCACGTGGAGTTCTTCTCTCTTTATCGCTATACTCATGATGTTCTCTTCTCATTGAAACTGACGATTCTCTTCTGCCTCTATAAGATTGTGGTGATACCCTTCTCGCTTCCGTAATCAATGGCAAAACTCGGTTTCCACCATGGTTCGAGACTGGCGATCTCCTCCTTTGATTCTAATTCAAATCATTCATCAGCTTCTCTAACTTCCCAATGCCTTCATCAAATTTTTCATTGATACGTTGCTCCATTTGTTCTGCTTCTTCTCTTCGATACAACGCTTCAACGTTTTGATGTCGATTAGCTCTCCTTGGTGGCATTGTCAAAACTTCACAAACACTTCAACGAATTCTCACTTCAAAACTTCAGCACGAATTTCAAAAGACCTCAACAACTCTCGACCAAATACTTAAGTCGTACGATCCAAACGACTTAACACTAGCTCGGAACAAGCTATTCGCGACTTAACTTGACTCGGCGCAAACTTAGATCGGCAAACTCGGCTGGCCCTAACTCGTTCACGGCTTAACCGACACAATTCAAATTCCTCTTGGCGTGCAATTACTTCCACGGCCAACTCAAACACTTTGCCAACTTTTGATCCAAAGTGAATTGGATCAAAATCTTCACTCTTGTTGCTACCTTACGATGAACTCGATGAACACCAAGTTCCCAAACAAGATAGATCCGATCTCCAACTTCGATACAAATTGCGAACAACTTCTACTCTTGCTCTCGGCCTTGATCAAATGTCACGATCCAACACTTCGACTTCAAATTCTTCAAAAGAATTGGCTCCAAGACTCGACTTAGCTATGATTGGCTAAAACAAGCTCTGATACCAAATGGTGCAGCAGCGGAATAACAAAAAGTATAAATCGATGAAAGTAGCAATCGATGGAATGAAGAATACTGAATGGTCCAAATTCGTTGATCCGAAGATACCGAATTCTAGCTATCTTCGTCACGTTGATAGCGCCCTATACCGTGAAAGAAGATCTTCAATTCTTCAAGCGTTGATCAAGCGCACTTGATACCGCGAATCGACTTCAGCAATCGTTGAATCGAGCGCACTCGATTAACCGAAAGTGGAGATAGGAGATTACACTCTACTACCAATTTGGCGAAAGCACAAAGCTAACAAACAAGAGTTTTTATTCAAATCAACCAAAAAAAATAAAATGACCCAACCGGTCTATTTATAGAAGTTACAACTCAACACGACTCAAAATATTACAACTCTTAAGTCGTTTTCGACTTAACAACCCATGACTCAACTTAGGTTGGCAACGACCTAGTTACAACATACAGCGACTTATCAACATACAACACATCACAGTAAAGTATCAACGACACACGACCTAAAACATGACGACTTAACAATGCTCGCGAGTTAACAGGTGCAGCGACTCACGACTCATCAACAAACGACTTAAAGCGAATGCAACTTCCCGACTTACGACTTAGCATTCAACGACTTAACTAAGTCGTAATCCGCTTCTTCTTCTTGCTTTTTGTTAAGTCGTGAACGACTTATACCTTTAGCTTCGTTAAGTCGTGAACTCAAAGTAACTTCTCCCTCTGGTTTCCAGCTAAGTCGTGGACGACTCAAAACATTTCCTTTAAGTCGTAGCCGACTTAAGCCTTGCGCATTTCGTGGCGCTCCTCCTGTAGCCTTAGATCGTACACGATCTACCCCTATAAGTCGTGGACGACTTATGTTCACTTCCTTAAGTCGCGTACGACTTATGCCTCTGGTCAGAGCTGCATCAATACGCCTAGAGAACCTTTCTGCACCAGCGAAGGTGGATGTTGCTAAAGACAACAATATTGATCTTGCTTCTAACATAAGAGAATCTGGAAATCAGAAAAGGGAAAATGACGGAGGGATGAAGTAGGGAAATGAGAAGAAACTACGCCGCTTTAATCCTTCAGATTTTACTCCTTTAACTGATACACCGGGAAATATCTTCTTCGCAACAAAGGATGTTGTCAAGTATCCTAAGCCACCTGAGATGGGAAGAGGTGCAGTATGTAACGGGAAATTCTGCCGATTTCATAATCAACCTGGCCATAACACTGACCAGTGTCGCCAGTTAAAAAATGTGATTGAAGAATTGCTGAAACAGGGAAAACTTCAACAATATGTGAAGAAAAGCGGAGTCGATCCAACCTCATCCACTCGGGGGCAACAACATCCTACCCTTCAACCCGGCTCTCGCAATAACACAGCAGTGCAAGAGTCCGAACAGCTTGTCATTAATGTTGTCACAGGAGGTCCAGACCCAGCAAGCGGGAGTTGGGACGACTGCTAATTACCCACAAAACTGCAGCTGGGGCATTTTTCAATCTCCCTGGCACATGAATCCAAAACTACGAATCCAGTGGAAATTGAAATTCAATCCGAAGACTCTGGAACTACAACTACTTGCATCCATTTTTTACTTAACAGCATTGCTTAAATTTGTAAAATAATGGTGGATGTATAACTTTTTGAATTGTAAATCACTGAGAAATCAGTATGAATCAATGATATAGAACTATAAATCTTGTGTTCCTTATTATTGTATAATGCCTGTTTCATTTCGATATGTAAATACTTTAAATGTATTGCTAAAATGTCGATTCAAAATTGCAGGCCATCAAAACAAGGTTTACCCGTCACAAGGCCAAGCGAGCCCTATAAATCACTTATTAAGCAAATACCAAGCGACAAAAATTCCAGATTTGCATCCCATACAAGAAGAACTTCACATAAAAAGTTGGTGACTCCACTGTATCAAGCCCTCGTTAACTGGTTGCGATCGTTGGTAGAAACAGACATCCAACCAAGTAACTTGCGTTTGCCCCGTGAAGTCATTCAACAGTGAAGTCTACTTCTTCGGATAAAGCAATTTACTTGCAAAAGAAAGGAAGATGCGCTTGGAAACGATAATAAAGGACCGCTAGTGAACAGATGACGAGAAAAACATGGACAGGCAAACAGAAACGCAACCTCCCTGGAACACCAACCAAAGCCCTCTAATGAGGCACACCGAAAAATGAAAGTGCTTTCCTCAATCAAAAAAGATTGGTGGAACCACCGGAGGGGCACCTTCCCAAGCTGAAGGAACAGGGCCCTTGTTAATTGGTTGCGATCGTTTGTACAAACGAACATCCAATCAAGCAACTTGCGTCCGCCCCGTGGATCCATTCAACCATGAGAAAGTAACTTCTAGGAAATCAACAAGCCCTCTTCAGAGGCACAAGCCCTCTTCGGAGGCACATGCCCTCTTCGGAGGCAAAAGCCCTCTTCGGAGGCACAAGCCCTCTTCGGAGGCACATGCCCTCTTCGGAGGCAAAAGCCCTCTCCTGAGGCACCACAAGCCCTCTTCGGAGGCACATGCCCTCTTCGGAGGCAAAATCCCTCTCCCGAGGCACCACAAGCCCTCTTCGGAGGCACAAGCCCTCTTCGGAGGCACAAGCCCTCTTCGGAGGCACAAGACCTCTCCGGAGGCACAAGACCTCTTTGGAGGCACGTCCCAAGAATGTAATGCTCTTCTCAAACTATAAAGTTGACGGAACTACTGTAGGGGCACCTTCCCATGCAGAAGGAACAAGACTCTTGCTAACTGGTCATGATCGTTCATACAAACAAACATCCGACCAGACAGTTTGTGTCTGCCCCGTGGGTCCATTCAGCCGTGAGAAAGTAATTTCAAGCAAATCAAACAAAAAAGCCCTCTTAGAAGGCACACTTCAATTCTTAAAGGAAGAATAACTCGTTCATCTTGAAAAATTCTTCCTAAAAATTGAAGTACTACATAAAACTCTCTTCAGAGGCCCGCTTTACCGCATAGAAAAATTCACCTCTCAAAAATATGAAGTGACCATTTCTAAAGGTTGAAGCGTAAAAAACTCCTCCTAAAAATGAGACATGCTCCTCAAAGCAGAATAATTTCTCTCTCAAAAAGTGAAATAAGTTATTCTCTAAAATAAGGGTACAAGTCTCGTCGAAGTGAAAGATATTGCAATGCACTTGTGGTATAGGGGCAATATCATACAAGGTGACTACATCAATAAAAGTAGTACTCAAGTAACATACCACAAGTTCATTACAATATCAAACAAAAAAGATGTGGAATAAATGCATTCTCAAACACAGACAAGAAGTTTGTACAAGTAAAAAGAACTGCTTATTCTACACTAAAATGAGAAATAAATGCATTTTTACATACACAAGAATTTGTACAAGTGAAAGAATTATTTTATTCTACACTATGAAAATTCTTTACATGTGCATATATCAAAAAAGCAGGGACCGGTACCCGCACAACCTCCGGTCAATACATTCAAAAAGCAAAACAAGAACCATAAAGTCCAGCTCGTCACTCCATCTTCCCGCCACCCTTAGAGCCCTTTCTCGGCTTGATATTTAGTTTCGGAAGCCGTTGTGGACGGGTCGGGGGGGAAGGAGAAATAGGAGTAGCTGGATCTTCTTCAACATTTTCTTCATCAGCCAAAGTGCTCTTCTTCTTCTTCTTCATTGCACGCTTCCCTTTCCTCTTCGAAGAAGACTCACTTCCAGGAGTAGTAAGCAGTGTGGAAAGTTTCGTGTTATCATCAAGAGACTGCTCCGGAGTCTTCTCGCCTTCTTCAAGTTCCACAGTCTTTTGCTCTTGCGAAACAACCGGATCGTCTAAGTCTTTGAGGGCTTCTATTTTCTCTTCTTGCGATCCTGGTTGAGAAGCTGGAAGAGGAGTAACTTTAGAAGAAGAAGGAACGACAGCCGAAGAAGGAGAAGTTAGCACAACTTTCGGTGCTTCCGCTACAGAAGAAAGGAAGTCAAAATCAGTATTCTCTGAAAAGAGAGAAGATATGGGTCCATCAAGACTTAAGTAACAATCGAGAAATTCATCAAACTCGGTTGAAGTAAACAAGTAGTCCACTTGACTGGGTTCAACATCAAAGTTACCTGGAGAAGTCGGCTTTGCAAGATCAATCTCGAATTTCTGAGCCTCAATATCTTCCAGGGCCTCTTCCTCGGTGGGAGTGGTCACAATTTCTTTTTCAACTTTAGCTGGAGGCGAAGAGTGTGAACTGGAGCCAATAATATCGACATCAGCTGAAACCGAAGTATGAACAGGGGCAGTAGGAAGTATTTCTTGCTCGGAACGCTTCTCTCCCGTCACTTCGGCTCGTGCTTGGGCAAGTTGCTCTTTTCCTTTAGCAAGAGCGGCATGGGACTCATCATTTAGATAAATAGCTTCAAGATCTGCTTCACCGTAACCAGCTCCTCCAAGCATGTCGATAATTACTTCCCACACTTCAGCCAAAGTAATTTCATACTTTGGCCCCAGAAAAGAAAGGCTTCCGTGCCCCAAAACGCTGTGGACATAAAAGTCAAATAAAGTGGAGCTAATGTTGGCTTTGGTTGTTTCAAGAGATTGTTCGGCCGTAGCTTTACCGGCGATAGCCTCATCGCGCTCCTTTTCAACCCTTAACAATTGAGATTGCCGCTTTGTAATTTCCAAGTCTTGGGAGCTGACTTTCTCCCGAAGCTGAGCGGTGTCATTACGATATTTCCTAGTAACATGCTGCTCTGCTTCAACTTTCGCTTCAGCATCTCGCTGAGCAGCATGGGCATCTCGAACTTGTTTTTGAAGCATTTCTTCCTTTTGCGAATAAGAAGTGGAAGAAGTGGCAAACTCGTTCTTTAGTCTTTCAACGTCAGCTTCAAGTTTCCCATAACCATCAGAAATGCTCTTCATTTCAGCATCATGCCACTTGCAAACTTTATCCCACTCCGACTTATCGTTTTCCATGGTCAGCATGGCTTCGAGATTCGTGCGATTGACCCTTTGCAGCTCGTCAACAAGTTTTTGCCATCCGAACATCCTTTCGATATCAAGTTTGACGGCATCGAGGTTACGCAGCATAGCCGGTTTATCAATCGGGACCAAGTCAAGGTCAAAGCGCACCCCTTTAAGCACCATTGCGGGAACCGACTTTGAAGAGTTGGCGGACCCTGTCCAACTTGATATTGAGGCCTGTTGATGATTGTTTGAATGTCAGACTTCTCAAGAACGGGAGAATCACCAGGCAAGTCAGAAGGAATGGGAGCGTCAGGCTTTTCAGAAACAATAGAAGAGTCAGTAAGCTTGGTTTGTTTACTTGGATCGCTGGCAACGTGACTTTTTCCTTTATCATCATAAGATTTCCACTTATGTGAATCGTCTTCTCTTCGGGATGAATCCCGGTGTTCATCTTCTCTTCTACGGCGCTCTTCATAGTCCCGCCTCTCACGAGCTTTCCTGATGGCTCTTTCTTCATCAGTTTCCTAGCAGGAAGGGAGGTAGCGTCTGAAATCATAAGTATCGCACCCTCCATAACGCCGGAAGTTATCATAATATGAACCGCTCCGCCCCATTAAAGAGTCTGGAAATGAAAACGAGACAAGTGTTAAACAATCTTCAAAGTAAAAAAGTTGAGAGCATTTGGTCGTAAGCATCCTAAGTGTGTGTGGTGTGCAAACTATGCGCATCAGACTACAAACCACTCTGTTGGTGTGGGAATGGAGACAGCAGGTATAGGAGGTGTTGTAGTGTGTTGCAAAGAAGAAGTCGCTTCAACAATAGGAGAAATCGCTTTTGAAATGTCATCTTTAAAAAGCTCTTGAGAAGTTATCATTATATCGCTCAAGTTATCGAAAGTGTCATCACCGTGACGCCCAGCAGAATTCTCTTTTTCAACTTCCACATTAGCCGTCTTTTCAGAAATTTGTGAATTTTCTTCCTCTTCAATAACCGGAGAAAGTGTTAACTTGCTGAACGACCCCGCAATGTCAAGAGAAGTAGAACACTTCACCAGTAAAGCCTTAGTGGTAGGTTCCTTTGATATAAGTTCTTCAGCAAGAGCTGGGGCATCTAACGTCTTCTCTGGAGAATTGGGGACTTCGTGAGGTTGAGTAGAGCGAGAAGGGTGAAGAAGTCCATACTGGTGAAGAAATTCGTCATTCAACAAAAATTTCGCGTCCCGCTCTTCAGTTGGTACAGCCATGAGCCTCTCCAGAGTTGGCTTGTGGCTGGAATCCCTAGAAGGAGGGGGAAGTGCTGAAATGAAAAAGCGAAATTAACACTTGGCAATTTGGACTTCACAAAACTCAGAGAATAGAAGAAGTAAAAATAGATAATCTTACTTCCTTCCCTCCACACAGCATAAAACCCCGGGGGACAGCGAACGTAAAAGAATTGAGTTAAAAACCCATGAGCACTGTTGGGAAGGCCAACAATCAATTTACGATTTCTGGTGCTTCTCACGACAGTGATAGAAGGATGATCTTTAGTTCTGGTAAAGGAGCACAAGTATCAAATCTCGTCAAAACTCGGAAGTCGGTCAAGAGTTCTCCCGAATAGCACACACAACCCCATTAGAATGGCATAGCTATTGGGATGTAACTGAAATGGGGAGATGGCCAGTTGACGAAGAAGATGCTGGAGGAAGTTGTTGAAAGGGGGAATGGCCCCGCTCAGGCACATTTGTCGATTGACCGCTACAAAGCCAGGAGGCGCTACATCAGCAGTGTTACTTTTCTCAGGAAGAATGGCATCAGCTTCAGCAATGCTAAACTGAGCGCACAACTGCCGAAAAACTTTGTACGATAGGGTGGTAGAGGCTCTTTCTGGAGGATTGACTAATGGAGTTGGAATAAGGGTGACCTCTCCAGTCTGGACTGTTATATCTTCTTGCAGAGAAGTCATTCTACACAAGCAACTGGATATTCAAATATGAAGGTGCACGTTTCCTAAAAAGTGTGAAGTGTTGTGCAGAGCTAATGAAAATAACAAGTAAATGTAACTGGAATTAAGCTAGTCGACAATTGATCGATTACCAAATTTTAGGACTTGTTAATTTAAAGTTCAGGTGCAGTATTAGTGCAAACTAGTCATTTTCAGTTGACTATTTCAATGTTGCTTTAATACTTTGCTTGAATTTGTTGATTTAAAGCACTTCGTTCACACAATCTATTTAAGTTGATTATCCGTTATTAACTAATCTGTCATTTGATGTGGGCAGTCAGTGGCAGTATATTTGTCCCAATTTTCTGTAAATATTGTATTAAACAGATTGTTAGCTTGCAAGTTAAAGTGATTTGTAAAAGAATGCAGCAAAGTTCAACAATTCAAAGTTCAAACAATGGTTCAAAGTTCAGGCAAAGCTTAAAAGTATTAAGTGCTAAGTCGCAACGACTCAAGTGCTAACTCGACGACGACTTAAGAAATTTTCCAGCGGGTTAAGTTAAGTCATTAGTTCTCTGGCTAACTCGTCCATGACCTAAGGATTATGAGGCGGGTTAAGTTAAATCACTTCAATTTTAAGTCGTTGATGCTTTAAGTCGGCAGTACTTTGAGTCGTAAGTCGTGGAAAAGAGGAAAAGCTTCAGTTTAAAGCAGTGAGAAATTCTCCAAGTCCTAACTCGGCTACGACTCAAGGCTTAAGTCGTAAAGGTTGCTAGATCGTACCCGAGACAATATCCCACTCTATTTGGCCAACTTACCTTCCCATCTAAATCCTAACCCGTCTACCTTCTAACTCCTAACCCGTTAACCTAATAAACTCTCAATCAACAACAACCCTAGTTCTATCACACCACTGAATCGCCACAAATCGCGAGTCATCTTAAGTCAAATCAAACAGCCCTGAGTCCATCGATGACCAATGCAACAATACTCGCACGGCTAAAAGGGGGTGAATCGGAGACGAAGAACGGGGCTCGTAGATTGACGATGTTCGACGATTGAAAAAGAAGCTGGATCGCTTACGTAGTATGATGCTAGAGAGAATCGGAAACGAATCAAGAAGGAATCGCCGTAGGGAGCTTGGAGAAATGCTAATGGCGGATGCGACTTAGGAGATAGGTAATGAGAAGAAAGAAGTGGAAGAAACGACTCAAGTCTTTTATATCTTAGGGCAGTGGAACCCGAATCGGCACACGCGAGTTAAGGAAAGTCGAAGCACACGACCTACGACTTATGCGTGTACTTCGAGGGGCAAATGTTAACCCTCGTTTTGTCAATGACTTAAGAGAATCAACGACCTAATGGATTTACACAACTTAACGAGTAAAGGACTGGACGACTTAACGAGTCAAGGACTGGACGACTTAACGAGTCAAGGACTGGACGACTTAACGACTTAAGAAAGTTAAGACCTAATGACTTAAGAGATAGCACGACCTAACAAGGGAACGAGTTAACGACTTAAGGCAATCCACGACTTAACGACCTAAGCTACTAACCCGTTCAGGGAGGTCAGGTGTGAGCAGGATGAACCGTAATTCATATCCCTTAAGTCGCAGTCTTCGACTTACGGCCTAACTTGGGTCGTGAGCGACTTAAACAAACAAACGAGATGCCGCTTCTTATTTAACACGATGACTTCCTAGCTCGTCAGCGAGTTAGGACTTGTGTTATTATTCGAGATGAGCAAGCCTACCAGTTGAACCATGACCCACGACTTAGTTTGAGTCGGCCACGACCTAAGGCCATCGAGTTAAAATCCAATACTGTGACTCTTATGCCGCTTCACTGATACTGCTACCTGCTAAGTCGGCCACGACTTACGACTTATCTTAAGTCGGCCACGACTTAGGACTTGGCAAAAATTCCTGTCCAGGCTTCTCTATAAATACAGCGCTACCTTCAACATGAAGGGGACTTTTGGATGATCATTTTCTGAAGCACCGTTACTCTGCAGAATTCACAACTCATTCGACACTTGAAGATCTCCAAACATTCCAGACACTACAACATGCTTCGGGAGGAATTTCATACATCCGACATGGATTCACCAAGTTTCCTCATCGAAGTTTAAGCTAGTAGTCGAGAGTGTTTTTGTGATCAAATTGTATCGTATTTTGGAAGTGCATTGTATCATCTTGTAATCAGAATCAGCAATAAAGGAATTCAAAGTGGACGTAGGCTTGATCTCAAGCCGAACCACTATAAACTGCTGTCTTTTACCGCTTTTTCACTATTTTACTGCTTATTTCTTGTTCCCGTCACATGGGTGGTGCTTTCACAACTTTACTACACACACCGGGTGTTAGCGTTCAATTTTTAGCGTTAACATCGAACATATTAAAAATTTAGACCCAATTTCTTCTTGAAATACTCTAAATAAAATTTAAACCCAATTATATCATATTTTCCTTTAGAATTTCACAATAAATTTTTCATAGCTTAGAAAATTCTAAAAATTAAAACCCATCTCCAAAATCATGTTTTACGTAACATAAAATTTTACCATGGCATTCTAAAATAAAAAACTCTTAGTTTTACCCTAAATCGTGGAAATTTATATGTGAATGAATTAAAATAAATCAAACACAATATAGTTCGAGCATATCATTATCCATATCATCATAAAAATGAATTTAATCATAAATTCGAAAATATATAATCATTGAATAAAATAGAGATGGTATAAAATTATTATTCACCTTAGATTTTGGCTTGGTCTAAGAGGCAGAGGTGACTAAGTTGGGGAAAATATCTGTGTTGAGTGAGGTGTGGGCTATTACAATGGTATCCGAGGTTATACTTAGCCGGAATTGTGGATTGTATGTGTTATTGCCACAACGCCTAGGTGGAGTTGTGTTCATGAGCCAACGAGGGTGTTGGGCTTTAAATGGATCTTGTATACATATTCTTTTGTCTAGTACTTGTACCTATTCTTTTGTGATGTAGTGAATCTTGTATGACCGCTACTTTGATGTACACTTCTTTCTGTTGTATTCATATTTATTTCTGCCTTAGTGATATGAATATCTGTGACTGATTTGTGTTGTGTTTATTTCTATATTTGTTTTCGAAGCCCACATAGCCACTGTGTAGTAGCTTTGAGTTTGTATTTGATATGTCGGATTTCCTCTTGAAAAGAAATGTATGTCATACTATCTGACATATCGGTACTCGCACAAAGCAATTACACAGATGGTCGCTCCTCAACAACCTTATTCTTCGTACTAGTTGACAGCAGTACCCAGTAGTGTCCTTGGCTAGTGTGAGTATAAAGGTGGGGCCTCACACTAGGTTCGCATAAGTAAGATTAGGGGATATCTCGAGCTCCCGTAGGTCTCTTGGCTCCACTACAATCTATATATCCTATAAGTATTTCCTTAGGAAACATGAAAGACGTCATGGATTTTGGGAAAGTGTTTTGGAAGTAAGACTCTATAAGAAAATCTTCTAATTCGCTCAGTAATTAGATACATGCTAACAAAATGAGGTGCGTCTAATTTACCGAACCTCATGACTCCCTTATGTGGTGATATTTTCACATAAATCAAATCACCAACTTCAAACTCTATCTCCTTCCTTCTTTGATAAGCATAAGAGTTTTGGCGATCCTGGGCCTCTTTCATCCTCAGTCTGATCAACTTAATCTTCTTTGAAGCTTCCTTGATTGAGGTTGGACCCAAAAAAATTTAACCCCCGTCTCAAGCTTACACGATGGTGATTGACATGGTCTATCATATAAGACTTCAAATTGAGTCATGTCGATACTGGTCTAATATTTGTTATTGTAAGCAAAATCGACTAAATAGAGATCATCTTCCCAACTACCACCAAAATCAAGTACACAAGCTCGAAGAAAATCTTCAAGTATCTTGATCACTAGCTCCATTTGACTATCGGTCTATGCATGATAAGCTGTACTGAAATTCAGCTTTTTTCCCAAAGCTTCCTAGAAACTTTTCTAGAATCTAGAAGTAAATAAGGGATCACGGTCACAAACTATAGAACTGGAAACTCCATGAAGTCTAACTACTTCCTTTACATATATGGCTTAGCCAGATATGGTGTGGTTTGGTTCGACTTCACTGGTATGAAATGTGCCAACTTTGTCAACCAATCTACCAACCCATATGCTGCCATGGCCACTCTACCATTTTAATACCTCTATGAAATCCATCAACACATTCAACACCACAAAATTAAAACTATTCTGATGGTATTTATATAAATGGACTATTAAAATACAAATCCACTTATACCTGATCTCATTTCCACTAAGGAATTTCCATTGGTTGAAGCAAACCACTGGGCTTTTGGCATATAGTCTTCGCTAGATGACATGTCATACCCTTCTTCATGAACTTTCCAATATCACGCTTCATTCCTTCTTAGTAGTATGGACGTTTCATGTCCATATACATCTTACTACCACCTGGGTGAATACTAAATCATGTCGATAGCAATCTTCTATTACCTCTTTTCAAAGATCATCGATATGCGAAACTACTAATCTATTCCTTCTCCATAGGCTTCCATATGAATCAAGAGAACGGTTAATAAGATCTTCACCTCCATCACCTGATTCCAATCTTTGAATAAAAGCTAAAACAACCAGATCTTTCTTTTGAGCTTCAATGACCGGATCCAACAGAGGTGGTCTAGCCACCAGAGTAGCTAACATTACTTCTAAACTAGCTACAGAATCTCTATCGGTAATGTCCCACATGGATAGTGTCTCGAGATCCTTCCATTCTGAAATCATCATAGAAAATACTACATGGTCCTTCAGACTAAGTTCATCTTCTACTCAATTAACTTTCCCAAAATTGTACATGATCTCAAAATCATAACCTGCTAGGAATTCTAGCCATCACTGTTGTCTCATATTGAGATCCTTCTGAGTAAATAAATTGACTTATGATCTGTATATAACACAAATCATTCTCCAAGAAAGTAGTGATGCCAAATCATCAATGCAAAAACTATGGCTTCTAGTTCCAAGTCATGAGTAGCATATCTAGTCTCATTAGGCCTTAGTTGCCTTGATATGTACGCTGTCACTTTTCCCTTCTACATTATCACTGCTCCTAACCTAGAACCAAATGCCTCAGTGCAAACTTCCAGGAACCGATTACCATCTGGAACAATGAGCATGGGTGCATGAGTAAGCATTTCCTTCAACCTTTGATATGCTTCCTCACACTTAGCCATCCACTAGAACATAACACCTTTCCTTGTGTGATTAGTAAGATGTTGCACAATCTTTGAGAAGCCTTTAATGAACCATCGATAATATCTGGCTAATCCAAAGAAACTTCGGATCTCTAAAACCATACCAGGCCACTTCCAGTTTTGAATAGCTTCTACTTTAGTTGGGTTTACAGAAATACCAACTTTCGAAATAACTGGCCTAAGATCTTAACTTGCCTTTGCCAGAAGTGACATTTAGAGAATTTGGCTTTTAACTTATTCTACCTTAAAATATCATACACAGTTCTGAAATGCTTCACATGTTCTACCTCAGATTTAGAATAGACCAGAATGTCATCAATGAAAATATAGATGATCCTATCTAGGTATTCTCTTTAAAATATATTCATTAAATCGACGAAATAAGCTGGGGCATCTGTCAATCCAAATAGCATTACTAGCCATTCGTAGGATCCATATCTTGTCCAGAATGCTGTTAAAGGAATGCTATCCTCGTTAATTCTAAACTGATGAAATTCGGTTGCTAAGTCAAGCTGATGAAATTCAGATGATGAACATGTCATCGATCCTAGTAAGGGAATACTTGTTCTTAATAGTTAGCTCATTCAGCTTTCTATAATCAATGCATAGCCAAAGTGATCCATCCGCTTCTTTACAATAAAATTGCGGTGACCTAGGGAGAAATGCTTGACCTAATAAACTGCTCATACTCCAACTTTATCAGTTGCTTCTTAAGCCCCTCATTCTCCTTTGTGGACATTCTACTAAGCTGTGAAGTCACATTACATCACATATGTTTGCACAAAAAATGGACAAACAAATCAAAATCGTATGATTTAGTAGATCTTATGTTGTTCTTAGTGTTTTTGGAGATTTATGCAAATATATGAAAAGCAGGGGCTAAACTGTAAAAAGACACACAGATTTATAGTGGTTCAGCCAGAATGTGCTTACGTCCACTTTATATGTTATTTCTCTTCTCTTGTTTAGATTACAAGTACAAAGCTTTGATACAAGTAATAGAAAGTTGTTTGAAAGTTCTCTCCGTGCTTGAGCTCTCCCCACTTTTTTTTATTGCTGTACACCTGCCCCTCTATTTATAGAGTGAGGCTGGGGGTAGGGGTCTTGGATGTGTATAGTTGCTGATGGGCCTGGGCTGATGTGATCTGGCCTGGTACGTCTTGGTTCGGTAGCATTCTGGTTCGGTGACTCGGTGATAGGAGATGGTTCAGAAGTGGAGTTGGTTCGGTGGCTCAGTGATAGGAGATGGTTCGGCAGTGGAGTTGGTTCGGTGGCTCGGTGATAGGAGATGGTTCAGCAGTGGAGTTGGTTCGGTGGCTCGGTGATAGGAGATGGCTCGGCAGTGGAGTTGGTTCGGTGGTTCGATGATAGGAGATGGTGTGTTGGGTTCGATCCGGTAGTACTTGGACCGGTGTTGAGTTGGTTCTTGGTTCGGCCGGTGATGGAGGTAGGTTGATTCGGTAAAGCTTCGTTTGGTGATGAATGGATGGGACTTGGTTCGGTGGTGTTGGTCCGGCATTGTATTGGAGAGGCGTGTTGGTCCGGTTGTGCCTTCCTTTCTTTTGGTTCGGTAGGGGCGAAAACGCACCTAACATTTGCCCCCCAAAGTGAGGTATATGCTGGCCTATAGCTTACTTTGTTTAAGCCTGGTCATCCTTGTTCGGTCCTGCATGCCGAATGAATTGGTTCGGTGGGACCTGGTCCTTGCCTATAAATATGGGAGCTATGCCACCGTTGTTTCCTTACTGCTTGAGATAGCCGAACCGACTGATTGCCGAATCAAGATCTCTACCCTTTGCCGAATCAGCTGTGTTAGCCGAACCAGGTGAGACCCTTTTTACTGCCGGATGAACTTTTATACTGCACTACCGAATGAGCTTTGGGTTTCTAAGCACCGAATGAACGGTGGAGTACGATTGCCGAATGTGTTCGCGAGTTGGAATGCCGAACGAACGTGTACTCTGGGTTTTTTCATCATTTTTTTTTATATATCACGATCGAAATTCCGGACTACATGTACTTGCTTGTTTATATTCTCTGTTTTAACAACATGTTTTTCCGATGCTGTAGATAATGTCTCGCAAAGCAGAAACTCGATCAGATGAAAAGAAGTCCCAGGGCAAAGGAGAATCTTCCGCAGTGCCCCCTGCTCAGCCAGTACCGGAACATCACGGATCTACCCCGAGATCATTAGTGGACGGGTACGGCCCTTAGGAACTTCTGAACTCCCCGCCTGATTGCTTTCCCAGCTCCCTTAAGGAAGAGCAGCTTGATGTCATCTCCCGTTCTTTCGGAATTGATAGGGCGCGCATGCTGTTGCCAGGGAGAGAAGTTATGCCATACGACCCTCCCGAAGGGTACTTTGCCTACAGCAGATACCACTGTATATGTGGTGCCATCCCGCCTCTTAATGCTTGGGTACTCAGCTTTCTTACATATCTAAAGGTGGCCCCATTCCAGCTTCAACCCAACTCTTATACTATACTGGTGAGCCTCTTCGTCATCTTTCAGAGGAAGCATGGGCGCGCTCCTTCCAACCGGGAGATCCGGTACTTATATAATCTGAGGGGCTATAAGAAGGGGTCCCTATACATCAGCTTGGAGTCAACTGTAACCTTCAAGCCGGTCTTGGATCTGTATTCTAAGTATAGCATGTTCAAGAAGGAATGGTTCTTCGTCAGGGACGACTCTGTTTCTATTCGGCGTTTCACCTCTGGATGTAAGTCGATGCTTTGTTTATAATTTCCATTCTGGTTGCGATGCTTCTTCTCATACATTTTCATTTCTTGCTAGCGACAGGTGGCTTTGCGGTAGTGGAGACTGATCGCCTGGTTCAGATGGCGGCTGAGATAGAAGCTATCCCCGGGAGAGATAGATCGGCTGCTTACCTGATCAGAAATGCGACTCTTCTGGAGTATAACTTGATCCTTCCACAACAGTCAGTAGTCAAGCAGAGGGAAACGGCGGAGGAGAGGGCGGCTGCTCAAGCTAAGGGAGGTGTCACGGTAGAGAGTGGCAAGAGGAAACCTTTCTCAAAATCTCCAGTGGTCAAAGGTAAGAAGCTTAAGAAGTCGGATGGTCCTTCCCCCAGCACTTGTCCACTTACTCCGGGGAAGGAAGATGTGGAGGAGGAGAGAGGCAAGGGTGGAGATGACCGGGAAGGTGGTGATGGTGGTGATGGTATCGGGGCCTTGCTTCCTAGGCAAGCAGGCGAGATTCAGGAGTGGACGGATGATGCATTCCACCAAGCTTTCGAGGGGCTGGACGGAGAACCGGCTTTGGTAGAGAAATCCGGGAAAGCTGACAAGGCCGGGACCGGTGCAAGTGAGTCTTCTCAGACTATTCCAGCCAAGGTGGCTCCGATGACTCAAGGTGAACTTTAGACTCCCGCATGCTCCATTTATGATAGGGACTTAGGAATATTTTATGATCCGCTCCCGTCCTGGAATGAAATCCAGGGCTCATTGCAGTATCCTACTCCTCCCCAGGGTTTGTATAACTAATGTGTTTCCTTTCTTCTTTTAACTTTTAATTTACCGCGTTTCTCGAATTATGGATCAATGTAAGCTTGTGACACTTGTTCTTCATATCAGGAGCAGGTAAAACGGCCAAGGCCTCAGATCTTCGGCACAGGCTTGAACAATACAAGCTCTCCAAAGCTTCCGCCAAGCCGAAGCCTTCGACCCACCGTTCCGGGGATGTAGTCGGCTACCGTCCTCTTCTCGGGGTTATTGAAGAGGGTATCCAAAAGAGAAAGAGGAGTCATCCCTTATCCGAACCTTCACTTGGTCCTCAGCCCCCAGTTCAGCTTCTTCATGATATCATGGAGGAGGGTACTGAGTTCGTACTCTCTCCGCACCCGCCTGAAAATCCTACTGTTACTCAGATTGATCGTCCTAGTTTGGCTCGTAATCCATTTGCGGGTCATCCTGATCTAGATCCAAGTTCCCATGATATTACTTTTGACGAAGTTACCGGTGAGCACCTTCTTCCCCGCAATCCCATGGTACGGGTGCTTGATGAGGCCAAGTCCTTAGATCTCGATTTACTTACTACTCGGATAGTTACCATGGGAGAGGAGGCCAAGGCTAACATTGATCGGGTGGCGGAGGAGACTAGGAAGCTGATGGGGCACCATGCCCGGCTGGTTAAGGCTGGAGAGGAGATTGGGAGTGCCAACATCCGACTACGATTGATGGTTTCGGACCAGGCCAAACAACTTGCTGATCAGGCCATTCAGATTTCTCAGCATGAGGCTGCCTCCGGGCGGTTGAGGAAGACTATGGAGGAGGCTAGTAAGGCGGAATTGCGGAAGATGGAGGCTGCCTACAAGGAGCAGATAAATATGGCCATCTCGACAGTGGACGAGGTTCGGAGGGCGGATCTTGAGCAGGTAGAGGAGCTGTCGGGGAAGCTTGAAGCTGCAGAGCTTGCTCAGGTCAGGCTAAAGGAGGAGATGGAGGCGATGAGGAGGACCCTTCAGGCTGACTGCTTGCGATACCGACTGGAGAGGGATGCTTCCATTGCAAGGCTATCGGTTTCTGATGCTCACATGAGGGAGTTTGAGGAAAATGAGGGGATGATGGATGATATGCTGCAGGATATGTACTTTCGCATTTGGAAGCAGGGCAGCTTATCTTGGATGGACGACTACCCCCGGATTATGGCTAAGATTTACCTAAGAGCTTTAGAGGAGGCCAAGGCTGAGGCGGATAAGGAGGGTGGAGCGGCCTTTAGGATGGATGTGGTTACCGCTCAGTTCACCAAGGAGGAGAAGATAGCGGTGAAGGAGGGGATGCGGTTGTTTGCAGCTGAGGAGGTAGGCGTGGAAGTAGGGGATGACGACCAAGATGATCAAGGGGAAGTTGCTGGTAACCTTTTCTTCTTTAGTTTCTTCTTTTGTTAACTCTGTTGCTTATCACTAATGATTTCCTTTTCTGACCGGACAGGTGGGCAACAGGACAAGGACAAGACTCCAACGCAGCCGGCTCCCTGATTAGACCTGGAAAATTCTTTTTGTGGACTTGACATGGCTGTATATGTTAGTCTTAAAACAGTAGAGTAACTTTTAGGTTGTAATTCTTGCTACTTGTAATAAATAGCTCCATTCTTGATATGTAATTTTTTTAACTTAAGCTGATTCCGTTGTGTTTTTTTTTTGAATGCTTTTGTTATTTTCACATGTTGTATGAGAAATATAGCTATGCATATGCTTGTAATTCAGTTGTGTTTAATGCCAAGTTCTTGCTTAAAGCATAATTTCATGCCTTATAATGCTAGTGTGATGTATGAATAAATTATAGTCAGGAATTTGTATAAAAGAAGAAAATACCGCCTTTCATGTTCTAATTGTAGATGGCAGTTTTGAATATTTTTGTACGACCGAGGATGGAGCTCAGTTGAATGTCCTGCTATCCAACCGTGAATTCCCACTCCCGCTGGTGAGTATCTTCTATCATGTGTCCTGTACTTCAGGGATTGTTATAGAGGATAGGAGAAAAGTTCTTTAAATAGAATTGAAATACGTGAAATAGTAAAACTTCCAATCATGGAAGGCCTTCGATGTGCTTAAGTTCATGGCAAACGGGCTTTGTAGTCACTTTCCCTAGCTGTGGGTCTTGGTGACATTTGTCACCCATCTTACGCCTCCGCGGGGAGTTAATTCTTTTTTACCACAGCCGCACTTAAGACACATCGGAGCCGAGATCGCGTACAGTAACTACCCGGGCCATTATGGCCCGTAATCGTGGGTATTATTCGATTTACTGTGGCCGGCTAGCGTGGGTGCCGATCGTCAACCGTGAACTACCCCTGGCTGGCCACACCTTATGTTGGGGTTTATAATCGACTCACAGTTGCCGGCGAGTCGAACGCCGTAATGAGCTGCCTCGGCTATAGTCGGCCTTCTCGGTGGCTTATAATCGGCTCATTACAGTTGGCTTTAAGGGCCGTCGCGAGCAATGAGTTCACCCACAGCAGAGGGATGCCGGAGCAAAAGTGTCTCATTGGCGAGGGCATAGATTCGCATAGTACCTGTTAGGTCTTGTCCTGGTAAAGTTGCGCTGTGGAGTGCATTGAGTGGAAATGCTATACGCATAGGATTTTGTTCAACAGAAAAGGATAACATTAACAAGCAGCCAAGATATAAAGGAACAGGTTAAAAGAGAGACAAGATTTTTTAAAGTGGTTTGGCATGAAGAGGCCTACGTCCATTGATTCTCTTTGTTAATTCACTTCATATGGGCAGTACAAGTTAAGAAAAGTATCGACGGAGGTGTTGGATGTTCCATGCCCTCTGGAACACCTCTCCGTCCACTGTTGACAAAATATAAGCTCCGTTGTGGAGATCTTTATGAATTACATATGGTCCATCCCAGATTGGGTCTAGCGCTCCGGGGCGAGGGAAGATTCGCTTGAGGACAAGGTCCACTTCTTGTAAGGTACGATGCTTGACTTTGGAGTTGTACTGTGCTGCCACTTTTTGTTTGTGGGCTGCTGCTTTAAGGACTGCATCATTTCTTCTCTCCTCAACTAGACCCAAAGACATGTGAAGGAGTTCTTCATTCTCTTCTGGGTTATAATGGATCCTACGGTGGGAAGGCACAATGGTTTCAACTAGAAGCATAGCCTCCGATCCGTATGCCAAAGAGAAAGGAGTATGCCACGTTGATGTTCTGAAAGATGTGCGATAGGCCCACAGTGTCGTAGGGAGTTCATCCACCCAAGCGCCCTTTGACTTTTCGAGCCTCGTTTTGATTAGGGTTTTCAGAATTTTGTTGACTGCTTCGACTTGTCCGTTTGCCTGGGGATACGCTACGGATGAGAAGCTTTTGTGAATTCCGTGCTCTTGGCACCAGTTGGCGAATTCCTCGCTGTCAAATTGAAGTCCATTGTCTGATATGATTTTGAGTGGGACTCCGTACCTGCATAGAACATTTTTGATCAAGAAGTTAATAACTTTGGCTGAAGATACTTTATTCAGAGGTTCCGCTTCCACCCATTTGGTGAAATAGTCGATTGCCACTATAGCATATTTGGCCCCGCCTCGCCCATTGGTAGCTCGCCGATTAAGTCAATTCCCCAGATTGCGAAGGGCCAAGGGCTGGTCATTTGAGTAATCTCAGTTGTTGGTAGCCGCAGAGTCTTAGCAAACTTCTGGCATCTGTCACACTTTTTGACGAAATCTAAGGCGTCCTTGCTTAAGGTGGGCCAGAAATATCCATATCGGAGTATCTTTTTTGCTAATGTTTGCCCTCCGGTGTGATCTCCGCAGCTTCCCTGATGGATGTTGGATAAGATTTCCTTGGCTTCCCTCCCAACGACACACCTTAATAACGGGTTAGAGAATCTGCGCCGATAGAGGATGTCTTCTTGTATTGTGTAGCGGGATGCTTTCCTCAAGATTTTCTTGACTTCGTTACGCTCGTTGGGTAGTGTGCCATTTTGTAGGTAGTCTCGGATGGGAGTCATCCAAGTTGCTTCTTCGGTTGCAGCTATCAGATTCACTTGCTCAAAACTGGGGGTCAGTTGCTTTGAGATGGTTACTGCCTCAAAGATGGTGATGCCTCTCATACTTGCTTGCTTTGCCAATTCGTCGGCCTCTTGGTTCTCTTCCCGAGGGATGTGTTTGATTAAGTAGTGGTCCAATCGGCTGAGAAGTAACTTGGTCTTCTTTAAATATGCCATGAGTCGTTCTTCTCGAGCTTGGAATTCTCCTAGTATTTGATTAACAATAAGTTGAGAGTCGCTGTGAAGACACAAAGAATTGGCTCCGATGTCTATGGCAAGTTCTAGTCCGGCTATCACTGCTTCATATTCTGCATCGTTGTTGGTGGCAGCGAACTCCAACCTTATAGCAGAGTGAAGTTTGTTTCCCCTGGGAGTGATTATTACCACACCTGCCCCCGAGCCTTGTTCGTTCGATGCACCATCCACAAAGAGATTCCACTTGATATCTTCTGCTATTTCTAATTGCCCCTTATCCTCGTTGGTAGTGAATTCTGCAATGAAATCAACCATGGCTTGTCCCTTGATGGCGGTGCGAGGGTGATAGGTGATATCATACTGACTTAGTTCAATGCACCATTTAAGTAGTCGCCCAGAAGTGTCAGGACGATGGAGTACCTGCCTCAGTGGTTGATCGGTCAGAACTTTGATGGAATGGGACTGGAAGTAGTGACGTAGTTTCCGTGATGTGATTAGTAAACAGTAGGCTAGCTTCTCAAGTTTAGGATATCTGACTTCTGCCCCAGTAAACCTTTTGCTGAAGAAGTAAACTGTCCGCTGCGTGCGGTTGTCTTCCCTTACCAAGGCAGCGCTTAGGGCGTGAGATGACACAGCAAGGTATAAGTATAATTCTTCGCCTTCACTTGGAGTCGAGAGTACCGGCGGTTTTTGGAGGTGTTCGATTAAGTTAAGGAAAGCGGTTAAGCATTCGTCAGTCCATTCGAACTTTCCTTTGTCTTTCTTTAGGGCTTCAAAAAAGGGGACGCACTTGTCCGTTGCCTTGGAGATGAATCGGCTTAGGGCGACCACTTTTCCATTTAGGCTTTGCATTTCCTTTCGAGTGGAAGGTATCTTGATATCCCTTAGCGCTTGGACTTGTTCAGGGTTTGCTTCAATCCCTCTGGCATGAACGATGAATCCTAAGAACTTTCCTGATGACACTCCGAAGGAGCATGTTAGAGGATTCAACTTCATTCCATACTGGCGGAGTACTTGAAACATCTTGCCTAGGTGGCTTACGTGATCTTTGGCTTTCCTTGACTTTACCAGCATGTCATCCACATATACTTCCATAGTTTGTCCTATTAGCATTGCGAACATCTTGTTGACGAGGCGCTGGTAGGTGGCTCCTGCATTTTTAAGTCCGAAAGGCATTACCTTATAGCAGTATAAACCCCGATCGGTGATGAAACTAGTGTGGTCTTGATCGGGAGCATGCATAGGAATTTGGTTATATCCTGAGTACGCATCCATAAAAGATAGGAGCTCGTGCCCGGCTGTGCTTTCTACAAGTTGGTCGATTCGGGGAAGTGGGAAGCAATCCTTTGGGCAGGCGTCGTTTAGGTTGGAAAAGTCAATGCAGGTTCGCCACTTCCCATTAGCCTTCTTTACCAGCACCGGGTTGGCGATCCATTCCGGGTAGATAGGTTCTCGTATGAAGTCATTGGCGAGTAGATTCTTTACTTCTTCATCGAGGGCTGCTGATCGCTCTGCCCCCATACTTCTCTTTCTTTGTTTTACAGGCGCCTTGGTAGGATCAATGTTTAATACGTGGCATGCTATGTCGGGGGAGATTCCGGTCATGTCAGCGTGTGACCATGCGAATACATCCAAGTTGTGGCGGAGAAAATCGATGAGTTGTTCCTTCAATTCGGCTTTTAGTTGGGACCCAATTTTCAATAGTCTACTTGAGTCATGCTTGTCTACAGATATAAACTCCATAGCCTCTGCAGGCTCGGCGGTGGCCTCCTCCTCTTTGTCCCTAGGGTCTAATTCATTAAAAGGGTCGCTGGTATATCGAAGAGGAGGGGCTTTCTTTAGTTGCTATGCTTCTAGACTTTTTGTGCAGAGGGCAATCTCTACACCCTTCCCTTTATCCTTCCTGTGGTTGTTGCGAAGTTCAGTCACATAGCAGTCTCGAGCAACGTCCCGGTCTCCTTCTACTTCCCCTACTCCATTGTCCGTTGGAAATTTCATCTTCAGGCACCATGGGGCTAGGACAATTTGGAAGTCAGACAAGGCTGGCCTACCTAAGAAGGCGTTGTAGGTCGAATGGTTTTCTATTAGCACAAACGTCTGTTTCCGTACAACGGAGCGGGGATGGCTTCCAATCTCAACAAAGAGGTCCAGTTGCCCGAGGGGCATCTTCGCATCTCTAGTGAAACCGTGTAGTGGTTTATCGCAGGGAGATACATCCTTCATTGATAATTTCATTTTGTCGAATGCATGTTTGAACAGGATGTTCACTGAGCTTCCAGTGTCTACTAAGATTCGGTAAACTTCGGCGGGACCGAGCCGGGCAGAGATAACCATGGGATCCATGTGAGGGTACTGCCTTCCTTCCAGGTCACGCTTACCGAATGTGATGTCACCACTTTCTTTCCGTTTCGGGTGGCGTTCTTCTATGACCGAATTGACACAGTCTTTACTGTCTCTGAGCGACTTTCCATATCTTTCCATCTCTTTCCAGCTCTCGTCTGCGATGTGCGGTCCTCCTGAGATGGTATGGACCACTATCTTCTCTTGACTAGAGCCGCTAGCGTTGCGGTTTCCTCTGCCAGCCTCCGGTGAGGGTAGCCTTGGGTTTTCATTGGCAGGAGCTGGAGTCCTGTCCTGACCTTTTACATAGAGTTCCAGCTTCTTCCTCCTGATGTATTCCTCAATCAGATCTCGAAGATGACGGCACTCATTGGTATCATGCCCATGAGATTCGTGGAAGCGGCAGAATTTTCCAGACTTCTGCGCGTTATCAGATTCCTTCTTGTATGGTGGGCGTTTGTATCTAACTTCGCTTTGGGTGGCAAGGAAGATATTTTCGACAGTCTCGTTCAAAGGAGTGTAAGTGTTGAATCTCGGTCCAGGCCGATATTGGCGCTTTTCTCCCTTCTTGCCCCAACATTGTCTTTGGAATCATTTCTTCGAACGTCCCTTGCTACAGCAGGAGCGTTGCTGTGAGTTGCCTTATTTTGCTACCCTGAATGCCCCTCAACGGCAGCATCCTCAAGCCTCATGTATTTCCCAGCCTCATGGAAGAAATCGGGTAAAGTAGCTGGTTTTTCTTTTGTCAACCTTCTAGCAAATTTAGTGTCCGGATGCACACCACTATAGAGGGCCATTAGGATAAGCTTCTCATCGGCATCTTGGACTGCAGCTGCTGCGGCATTGAACCGGGTTAGGTATTGCTGCAGTTTCTCTCCAGGTTTCTGTTTGACGCTGGATAAGGAATAAGCGTCCTTAGGTTGTTCCACATGGATGCGGAACTGACTGATAAACTTTTCTTTCAACATTTCCCACGAGCTGATGGATCCCTGGGGTAGATGAAAGAACCAGGAGGTAGCGAGATCTGCTAAGAAGAGCTGAAAGCATTTGCACAGTACTCCCTCTGTCGCTCCACTCATGAGCATATGTTGTGTGTACCTCTGTAAGTGTACAACGGGGTCGGAGGTTCCTTTGTAAGGTTCCATTGTTGGCATCTTCCATTCTCGGGGAGTGATAGCAATTTCGATATTGCGGGCGAAAGGGCTGGTTACCCTAGCGCCTATCCCTCGATCTCTTTGCTCCCGTTGGACGCACTCTCTGAATAAGCGTGCCATCCTTTCATCAGAATTTGGAGCAGATAGAAATGAGTTTGGTTCTGTTCTGTGGGATTGATTCCGTCCAGATGACCTATAGGGATGGTATCGTCTATCATTCCTCATATTTTCTAATGGCTGCCTTTGATCTTCTGGGAGCATGCTAGGGTCAGCTACAGTTGGCCCTTGCCTTGAACTTCCCCTGCTGGGTTCTGATCTAAGAACTTCCTCGGGTCCAACTTCGGGCTGGACTCTAGCTCGGCCCCGTTCACTGGCGTTTCCGTGGTTAGGCAGTATGACAGGCTCAACTACAGTTGACCTTCGCCCGGTACCTCCCCCGTAGGGTTCGGTACCAAACGTTTCCTCAGGCCTAACTTCGGGCTGTGCTCGATCTCGGCTCCTACCATGGCTACTCTTGCCGTTAGCTCCTTCGAAGAAGGAAGACCTTTGTTGTCTCCGAGACCCTCCAGATTGGGACTCGCCCCATGATTCAGTGTTGCAGTTGGACTCTTCAGCATCCCTTAAGCGTGACATGAGATGGTCCACCAAGGCTTCCTGCTGGGACGTGAAGCGATTAGTTACTTCAACCACAACCCTGTCTAGATCTGCCCTAGTAATTGCTGCGGGCGGTTCTGTGGCAGGAGTGGTCGGATTAGCCTGTCCTTCATTTGGTACTGATGCTGGAGGAGGACGATTTACTTGATTCGTGACAGCTGGATCTGGTAGACTGATGGATGCGATGTTTTTTCCTTTGTTAACATCCTTTCTCTGTTTGGGAGGCATGTTTTCCAAGTGGCGAACGATGCTGTTAGGAAAAATGTTAAGTGGATGAAGCTGAAGCTTCGAGCTTCTAGTTCTCAGTGAAAGCACCAAAAATGTTTGCACAAAAAATGGACAAACACCTCAAAATCGTATGATTTAGTAGATCTTATGTTGTTCTTAGTGTTTTTGGAGATTTATGCAAATATATGAAAAGCGGGGGCTAAACTGTAAAAAGACACACAGATTTATAGTGGTTCAGCCAGAATGTGCCTACGTCCACTTTATATGTTATTTCTCTTCTCTTGTTTAGATTACAAGTACAAAGCTTTGATACAAGTAATAGAAAGTTGTTTGAAAGTTCTCTCCGTGCTTGAGCTCTCCCCACTTTTTTTATTGCTGTACCCCTGCTCCTCTATTTATAGAGTGAGGCTGGGGGTAGGAGTCTTGGATGTGTATAGTTGCTGATGGGCCTGGGCTGATGTGATCTGGCCTGGTACGTCTTGGTTCGGTAGCATTCTGGTTCGGTGACTCGGTGATAGGAGATGGTTCGGCAGTGGAGTTGGTTCGGTGGCTCAGTGATAGGAGATGGTTCGGCAGTGGAGTTGGTTCGGTGGCTCGGTGATACGAGATGGTTCGGCAGTGGAGTTGGTTCGGTGGCTCGGTGATAGTAGATGGCTCGGCAGTGGAGTTGGTTCGGTGGTTCGGTGATAGGAGATGGTGTGTTGGGTTCGATCCGGTAGTACTTGGACCGGTGTTGAGTTGGTTCTTGGTTCGGTAGGTGATGGAGGTAGGTTGATTCGGTAAAGCTTCGTTCGGTGATGAATGGATGGGACTTGGTTCGGTGGGACCTGGTTCGGTGGTGTTGGTCCAGCATTGTTTTGGAGAGGCGTGTTGGTCCGGTTGTGCCTTCCTTTCTTTTGGTTCGGTAGGGGCGAAAACGCACCTAACAACATAAATAAAACATAGATCAGAATATGTCTATAATGATATGTTAGATGATAGTAATAAGCATAACATAAGGATTTGTCCATGGATAAGTGCATAAAATATCCATTAAAGGAATCAATATATAATCAAATAAAATATTATACACCCATCAACCAATTAATGATCACAGACACAATCCATAGTAATATGTCAATATATATATATATATATATATCTGTGTGTGTGTAAGTGTGTGTATGTGTGTGTGAAAACTCAAATCAACTGGTGATGGGGATAGATTGTGCAACAAAAATAATTTCACCAGTAGAGTCATAAATCAATTTCCAATACTCAGGTGAGGTGTATAATAGTATATACCCATCTATCATGCCACATAGAACCAAACAGGAGACTGATGGCTGTTCGGCTGCTCTAAGAGCACACAACTTACTCACTAGGTTCCACTCCTATAGTCTTCAGTTACCTCTATGGCAATCATGATAATATCCTATACTGTACTCATCAACGCAAGAACTTGGTCATGACTCAGATCATGCCCTTATGGTAACAGACTGCCCACCGAAGCGATATAAGGTGCTAAGGTAACCTACCTTATAATAGTCACTAAAGGTGTCACAAGTCTAAGGCACGACCACTAGATTAGGCCCCTAAGGTGGATGCTAGTCTAATCCATTCCTCCCCAACACTAATAACTAGAAGTACATCATTGTGACGACTGCCTTTTCAACCCTCAAAAGTTGACTCTAATACATCCACGGTTTTTCACGTGCCGAGCATCCAAGTGCTGAAAAGACAGATTGTTGGAGTGAAAGAAAATAAAAGACAGAACAGAATCTCACATCATGACGAGTAATATATTATATACATTGATCTTTACAAAAGACAACTGTAATATATATACATCAATTAGAGTAAACTAACCTATCGTCACCCCGGGCAGTTATAACAGCATATCCCCACAAACGCTGATACATACAAACAAGAAATGTAGTGGAAATAAAAGATACGTGAATACATCTTAGAGGCATCTATCTCATCTCCTTAAGCTCCAAATCATCCATAACTAAATCTAAAATATACTCGAGTTGACCCAAGCATTATGGGAAAATAACGCATGGATCAGCCTTGTAAACTAGCATGCGGAACACAAATAATATGGATTTTCTAGTCTTATATAACACTTTAAAAATAAAAGACCACACCGCACATAAAAACGAATGGTTTTTTGCCTTACGATAACCAACCTATTTTATTAGAAAATCTTGTTATATTATAACAGTGTCTAGGTTTTGAAATAAATATAAAACATAGTTGAAATGCTTACAGCTTAGATTCCATCATATTTAGTATACAACTAAGTCTGTAAGGCACGTATTAGAAAATGGATTCCATACGATGACAAGGTAAGGGACTGCCTTTGGTATAGTACATCTCTAGAGAAGATGTACCGGGGGTGCAAGCCTATTGCTCCTTAGTGAATCAGGATCGGCCTACCCCTTACTGGATAGTACCGAATATGATCATCATCGCGGCTTTCACCTAAACAAACCATTTCCATATGCCCAGCATGCAAAATCCATCTAGATTAGGTGATGACCATATCCTAATGTTAGCGAACCACATATCCATGTGAGATAACTCACGGTTTTTTCATTACCAGGTGTGAGGCTTGAGTTCATGATTTACATTGTAGCAAATCCCATTTAGAATGCAATCACTGCCCTCCATGCAACATGCAATGCTAGTGACATCCATACAAGTTATTTAGGATATGAACAAACTGAAGGTACTACTTCTACTACATCCTTTTTGGAATCACCCTTAGGATTAGTACCAAGTAGCCCTTGCACTTCAGAAAAATCCGTCTTCGATTTCCATCATTTTCAAGATATCTCAATTCGAATGCTTATGCAAGTTCGAAGTGGTTTTTAGATAACATATCTAATCCCAGTCTCTTCGAACCAGCGAATGATAGTTTTCAAAACTGGCCCAGATTTGATAGTTGGTTATGTAACTATCAAACAAATAATCAATCAAATCAAAGATTTAATTTCATAAGGGAACCAAGCATGATTAAGCACATAAGAAACCACTAAGGCTCTTTAATTAATCCTTTCATTAATTAAAATCTCTTTTTGAATATTTGTAATAAAATACCTTTTTCAAAAGATAATTCACAACCCTCTCTACTCTCTTCGATACTTGAAAAATATTCATATACTTATCTCGACAGTATAAGTATATTCAAAACCCATTTCACTTTTAATACTCAGAAAACTTTTTATAAACTTGTCTCAATGGTATAAGTATATTCATAAAACACTACACTTTCAATACTTAGAAAATATAACCATATACTTATCTAAATGGTATAAGTATATTCACAAAATCTTAAGGAAGATTTCACTTCCAAAACCATACTTATTTGGGTATAAAAATAAATGTCATTTAGAAATAATGACAACAATAACCCAAAACACTTTTGGTGTAAGTAATAGGTTCATATAGAAATTAGACCAAATATACTTACCACTACTTTCCGATTTCAAACTTTTATTAGCCATTTGTTAACAATGAAGTGGACAAGTCCGGAAACTATCCTTGCCTTGACATACATTCCTAATTCTCGCAGATAGAGATGAGTTTCCATACCTTAGAATTTGGTGTTCAATGTGAAAATAATACTTTCCATACAACCATAAATTATAAAAATCATTTAAGAAAATCAAATCTCATTCCTTTTATAAACTCTTTTTTATAAGGCACTTTTATTTTACAAACTCCTTTTATGAATCTCATTTATGTTTAGAAAACTTTTTTAATAAATCTCTTCTATATTTATAAAACTCCTTTTATAAATATCCTTTATATTTATAAAACTCCTTTTATAACTCTTCTGATTTTAAATCTCATATACTTATCACAGATCTTCGATTTCAAGAACGAACAAAATACTTTCCATAAAACGATTATTCCATATATCACTATAAATTCACAACTGTGATTTATTATTTAAATTCATCAAAATGATATCCCTTCCCTTCTAAAAATATTATTTATAAATCTATTCTTTTATTTATAACGTATTATTTATGCATCTATTCTTCTATTTATAAAATATTATTTATAAATCTATTTCATACATCATTTTATATAAAGCATTTCATAAATATTTATTTCAAAATATTTCTATCTTCTTTTAAAAATAGAATCACTAAATTATGAAATATAAATTACCCATTATCTTTATAAATAAACATCCATTATTATATTTACTTTTCGGTAAAATAAATACTTCTCGGAATACATTTAAAACATTTCCATGTAAGTTTGAAAAAATTAACAAAAAGGTAGAGTAAAATAGAGAAGTCTAAAACCATTTCTAATAAAATACCACCAAAAATTCCAAAGTCGCATTTAAAATCGTTCTTCGAATTAAACCATTTTTCATATCAAAACAAAAATTAATAGTATTTCAAAATACTATAATGAGGCCTAGAAATGCCATAATGTAACAACCCCGGTCAAGATTATCAAGAATCTAAATTTAAAACATAATTTAATTAATTTAAAAAAAATAAATTAAATGAATTTGTGAAAATTATAAATTTTGTATTTCCAAATTAAAATGGATTTGGAGTTTAATAAACTGGGAATTTAATGAATTTTCTTTTTATGATATTTAATTCTTATATTTAATTATATAAGAATAATTTTGGAGAAAATGAATAAATAAAATGTATGGAAATAATTTCCTGATTGAAAAATGATTCGTTAATAAAGGGTTCGTTTTATAAAATATAAAGAATAACTTTTTATTATAAAAGTAGTAATTAGTTTTGATAAAATACTTCAATATTGATAAAAGTGAGATTTTCATATGCTATTTATACTGTGGTAATTTTAGATACGGAAATTTTCGAAATAAATGCTAGTTAGATTAGAATATTGTTTTAATTAAATAGTATGTATAAAATGTTAAAATGAAACACAATAAATTAGTAACACTTTGGTTTTGAGAGAATTAGCTAGACTTGGCTATTGGATCCATATTCCTTACCCATTGTAACGACCGGGATTTTCGACCCTCGAAAATCGACACTAATGCGTCTATTGTATTGCGTGCCGAGCAATCGATGGTGGAAAACTCGAAAGTTAGGGCAAAAGAAAAGGAAGGAAGGAAGAAAGAAAACAAACAACAAAGAATCTCACAGCGGAACGAATAATTTATGATATACAATAAATCTTTACACAAAAGCAAAACTGTAATATGTATATATATATATCTCAATATGAGTATACTAACCCATTTCAGCCTGGACAGTTATAACAGCATGTCCTTACAATTGCTGATAAATACAATTAATGAATACAGCGGAAAAATAACCATATATGTACATACATCTCTTGGCCTCCAACTCGTCTCCTGAAGCTCCAAAGAAACCAACTAAAATCTGTAAATATGCTCGGTCTGACTTGAGCATTATAATAAAATAACACCCGAGTCAGTCTGGAAAACTAGCGTGAGAAAACACACCCAACTAGATTTAAAGTTATAAGAAAAATCTTTGAAATCAGAAGTATCTCGTAAGACCACGCGACATATAAACATGGATGGTTAACTTACGATAACCAAAACATTTTCTATAGAAAATCCATTTATATTATAATAATATCTAGGGTTCAAAGTAAAATATGAATATAACTGAAATGCTTGCATCATACGTTCAGCATAGTTGGGCACAACTAAGTCCGTACGACGATTAATGGAGAATGGATTCCATACAATGACAGAGCTACTGGGTTACCGCCCTTCACGGTTCATCTCTAGACAATTAACACCAAGGTCGAACCTATCGACCCCTGCCAACACAAGACCGGCCTACCCTTTACTGGATAGTACCCAATAGGATCACCCCTCGGTTGGACTCGGCAACTATACCGAAGCATACATAAGTTAATAGTAGATACTCCAGATAGGGATGACCTTACCCTCATGGGAGTGACCCACATAGCCTTGCTGCAACTCCCCTATTTTTGTCATTCCCAGTTGATGAGGCTTGAGGCTACCTTTTACCTTATATATAGCACTTCCCATTTGGAATGCCAACACAGCCTTCCAAGCAATAGTGCAATACCATCATTCATCCATACAAGTTCGTTCTAGGACTGAACGAAACACTTAAGAGCTCCATCTCCAATTCCATCATCTTCAAGATGTCTTCACTTCGAAATATATTCGTCGGATCGAAATAGTTTTCGGATAACATACCCGATCCCAGTCTCTTCAAAATAACTTTTCAATAATTTCTAGAGTTTAAACACCTTGTTCTATTTATTTCAAATCAATTTGAAGTCATATATATTAATCCCTTTGGTATATCAAATCATTCTTTTGGATTTTAAATTCAAAACTAGTTTTACCAAAACAAAACTCCAATGGTAGCAATTCCTCTCTTGGAAACCCAAAAATGAATGTCGATGATGCTGCGTAATCATCGAAATTATTTCCCAACGACCGAAGTGAGTTCGGTGCTTTTATTTCTTTTAAACTCCAATTTAAAATATTTCCATTCAAAAATATTTTTCCAAATAATAATATTATTATTTTCCAAAGCTTTGCAAAAAAACAATTTTCCAAAGCTTTGAAAAAAAATAATTTTCCAAATCAACAAAATTTAAATTCTCAAATTCTCAGCTTTTAAATCCTTTCTAATTTATAAACTACTTTTGCATATTTATATAATTTCACTTTGGTAATATAAAACCATTTTCTTAATTGTTTTATCTTGTTTGCATTATAATAACAACAACATTTATTCGATCATAAATAACAAATAATAATAAAATACTATCACTCTCTAACAACTAACATACCATATGTACTATAAAAATTTTGAAAAATTATTCCTTTATATATAAAATATAATAAAGGTAAAACTATTTCATTTACCCAATTTCAAAACAATACCATGTCGAATTGCTCTGTTCAAGTGTTTAAAGACCCCTATCAATAACGTTAATTACTCGTATTGACCAGAATCCATAAGCTACTTAACTGACCAATCAACACAATAAAAAAAATTATATCACTAACAAAAACGCATTCAAATATACACACTCAAACTCATTCTAGGGTGCTACTAAGCCTATCTCTAATGAGTACCGCACTAAAGTCAAGGTTTTCGCTTAACCTTCAGCTCTGATACCAAATGTAACGGCCGAGATTTTCGACACTCGAAAATCGACACTAATACGTCTACTGTATTACGTGTCGAGCAATCGAATGCCAAAAACCCAAATGTTAGGGGAAAAGAAAAAGGAAGGAAGAAAGAAAACAAATGGCAAAGAATCTCACAACGGAACGAATAATCTATAATAAACAACAAATCTTTACACAAAGAAAAACTGTAATATGTATATATACAGACATCAATCAACTAACCTATTTCAGCCTGGATAGTTATAACAACCTGCCCTTACAACTGCTGATAAATACAATCAATGAATACAGTGAAAAAATAACCATATATGTGCATACGTCTTGGGCCTCCAGCTCGTCTCCTGAAGCTCCAAAGCAACCAACTAAAATATGTACATATGCTCAGTCTGACTCTAGCATTATAATAAAATGACACCCGAGTCAATCTGGAAAACCAGCGTGAGAAAGCACATCCAACTGGATTTATAGTTATAGGAAAAATCTAAGAAATCAAAAGTGTCTCGTAAGACCACGCCTCACATAAACGCGAACCGGTTTTTACCTTACGATAACCAAAACCTTTTCTATAGAAAATCCATTTACATAATAATAATGTCTAGGGTTCAAAGAAAAATATGAATTTAGCTGAAATGCTTGCATCTCACGTTTCAGCATAGTTGGACACAACTAAGTCCGTACGACACTTATTGGATGATGGATTCCATACAATGACTGGGCTATTGGGGTATCGCCCGTCACGGTGCATCTCTAGACAATTAACACCAAGGTCGAACCTATCGACCCCTGCCAGCACAAAACCGGCCTACCCTTTACTGGACAGTACCGAAAAGAATCACTTCTCGGTTGGAATCAGCAACTATACCGAAGCATACATAAGTTAATAGTAGGGATCTAGATAGGGATGACCTTACCCTTATGGGAGCGACCCACCTATCCTTGCTGCATCTCCTCTAATTTAGTTATTCCCGGTTGATGATGCATGGGGCTACGTTTTACCTTTTGTATAGCACTTCCCACTTGGAATGCTAACACTGCCTTCTAGGCAACAATACAATACCATCATTCATCCATACAAGTTCGTTCTGGGACAGAACGAAACATTTGAGAGATCCATCATCACCTTCATGATGTCTTCACTTCAAAATGCATTCGTTGGATCGAAGTGGTTTTCGGATAACATACCCGATACTGGTCTCTTCGAAACAACTTTTCGATAATTCCCGGTACCGGTTCTTTAGGAAATAAACAGTCAAAGATAAGATCGAAGATCACCTCCTAACTGTTAGTGGATGGACTTCCTTACCATTGTCCTAGGAGAAGGAAATGAGATTTATACACATAGTACAGCATCATTGGAGATGACTGTGCTATATAACTCATGTGTCTCCTAAATATTTCCAAAGTTACGTTTGGGTCCAATTTCGATTATCGGTTATTAAACTATCGAATAATAAACATTCAATCAGGGATTTATTCCATAGGAAAAAACCAACATTAGTTAAGCATATAAACAATCATTAGCCTCCTTTTATACATCTTTCATAAATAAACACCACTTTGTAAATTACATGTATAAGAATACTTTGACAAAGGATATCCACAAATTCCTATATTTTAATACATAGAAAATATCCTTATACTTATCTCAATGTTATAAGTATGTTCACACACATTACACCTCGCAACTTAGAAAATGTACTCATATACTTATCTCAATGGTATAAGTATATTTAAAAAACAAAGAAAGATTTTCATTTTTTTCGATTCAATAATCATTTAACAACTCCTTATAATTCCCTAAAATAATTTATAATCCATTTTATAAATCTTCTGGGACCATTTATAAAATTCTTTTATACATTTCAATCGCTCATAAATTCTTTTTGTACATTTCTAAAATCATTTATAAATCCTTTATAAACCCATAAAACCATTTATAAAACACCTTATGATTCTCTAAAACCCATTTATAAAATTCGTTTATAAATATCCAATCATTTACAAAACCCTCTTATACATCGTGAACAATTTCTCTTTTAGTCTCGAAATGCTTTTTAAATATTATTTTTGTAGGCCCAAATTTGTCAATACAACTCTATTTATCCCAAAACATTTATAAATAGATAACGATCATTTACTTCAAAACACTATTTTGATAATAATGATTACAAGTAAACATCATAAATAAATAATAATAATTAAATTCCAAAATATTATTATCAATTTCATACCATATTAATTATTTGAATAATAGACTTTCCAAAATATTAGCATTTTAATAAATAAATTTAAAACAATATTAAATGTAAATAAATCATCTTTAAAACAATATTAAATGTAAAGAAATAATCTTTAAAACAATATTAAATACAAAGAAATAATCTTTTAAAAACAATATTAAACATAAATAAATAATCTTTTAAAATGAATATTAAATAAAAATAAGTAATCTTTTAAACAATATAAAATATAAATAAATAATCTTTAAAACAATCTTAAATATAAATAAATAATCTTTTAAAAATAATATTAAATACAAATAAATAATCTTTTAAAAACAATATTAAATATACTTAAATAATCTTTTAAAAACAATATATTTTCGAAACCCTATTTCAGATTTAAAATCATTTCCTCTCTTAAACCCAATTCCAATTCAATTGGCAATTTATAGTATTTCAAAATAATAATTTTACGCCAAAATAGCCGCAAAAAGCTCAATCAATATTGATATTGATTTTATACCACTACTGGCTTTTAGTTTTCAACATATAACCATAGTATTCACAATCAGATTCATTATTCAATAATTCATATATAAGGGATATTATTGAACAATTCAACAATAGCGAGGAATTCTGTTGGATCCCTCCAACCTGTCCCGTTGCATCACAATAGTGTATAATCATAAAACATAAATCAACCGCTTTAAGGTGGGATTCCTATACAAAGTTTCACCTGCTCTTACACGGGAATGTAATAGGGTCTCATCCGCTCCAGGGACGTGAATATATCCAAACCAATAATATAAACTAGTAATCCATCCAAACAATCAATAACGATTAGAAATAAATATCCAACATCCAATAAATAAAATCTATCGACTATATAAATTTTTTTGATTAACCAAAAAGGTGAGATTAACTCACCAAAATTTCATATCGTCGAGGCGTTCCGTGTTGGAACTTAAACCGAACAACGTCCGATTTTAGCCAAAATTTAAACAATCTCCAAATTCGTCCAAACTAGGTTCATCGCAAAGCTTTCGTCGTTACGAGTGCAATGCAAGAACCTACGTCTCGATTGGACCTCGTATGAGAGAGTTATTCAAATGTTAAGTTATTGATATTTTAAACAATAGTATAATAAACTAATTACATAGTTAATCTTTAATTATTTGCTAATCCTCCTTCTTTCCTAATTCCCTCTACCATGTGCACGAGTGCACCATTGCCGTGCGTTCGTGCTCCTCTTCATCCATCGATTGAACACGAACGCCAAAATCAAAATTACCATCGAACTCCTAGCTCTGTCCTTCATCCCCCTGACCTATGCACGCTACCTCCGACCCCCTCATCAAAAAACGTGACTGCAGCCCTTTCACCCCGCTGCCCCACGATTGGACCTCCCATTTCACCACCAACCTCACCCAAATCATGGTCGTAGGTGCTACCTAACTCCACGAACACTAATATATTCTCCGCTTAGCCTCTCATTTAGCATAGCTCGAGAAATTTCTAGCCCTAGCTCTTCCTACTCCAAGTCGATACTTATTACCAATAACACACGCCACTCAAGACACACCATCGCGAAGCTCACTCTCATACGAACTCAATAAACCTGAAATCACAATTTTTAGTGGAGTGTAGAAATTTTGAATTGAAATTTATTTTTGAATGTGGAAGATTGAAAAAAATAGGAGGAGAATATAAATAAGGTGAATGGTATGGTTGAGATGTGCAAAGGGCTATGGGCCTGGATGACTTGGGCATGGGCTGACATATTATATATTTATATTTAAATTATCAAGCTATAAAACGTCTGAAAATCTCGAACTCCAAATGAGGCATGCCACCTGGCATTCCATATGTTATAACCCTATTTTGAACGCGATGGAATTAGTCTCGAGGCCTAATTCGATCATATGCAGAAGATAGCTTTTCAAACCCAATTATTTATATAAATTTTTGAAATTAATTTATACGCGTTTTGATCTCGCATGTCCAAACGATACATCCAATCGCCATGAAATTCGACGACACACAATAGCTCACTATTAGGAGTCCAATAATACAATTTTCGTCAACATCCAAGACAGTGCCCCGAAAGGCTATTTTTAGACGACAATTAAAATGAATTATTTTAAAAGCCAAAAAAATCACCTTTAAATCTAAATTAAAAGTTTCTTATTACCATTCTTATCTAACATAATTTAAATAAGCTTTGAAATCATTTTTATCCAATTTAAAATCCAAGACCTAATTATTTAAACAATTTCAACTATTAAATTCCATCAATTTAATTATCAAATAAATCGCTATATTTTGAAATTCAAGTTATTTAGCTTCTAATTAACTTTTCAATATTTAAAATCGATTAAATATTCCATATTCAAATGACTAAAATTCTGGATTGTTACACCCACTTAGCCTAAAACCAAAGTTATAGAAATGAGAAAAATGTACGTACAATGTTTCCCACTTCTCATTTTCATCTCAAAGCCAGAAGTTAAAATTTCCTAAGTACAAAAACCCTAAATCCCCAAATTTGCAAATTAAAGAGTGAAATCAAAGAGCTTTCAACTTATTTTGTGTGTTTTGATAAAAGATAATCTCCTCTATCTATCAATGCATCAATTTTATGAATTATTCTAGGTTTGATTTCTGATTTTGATCCATTTCTATCCGATATTTGTTCACAGCCTAGGTTGAGATTGAATTAGAAAGGCATAGGAGATTCTAAGCCCTAATCTTGCATCCCGAGTTTGTTTAGGTAAGTTTATCTCATAATTTCTAGGCTTAAATTGGATGTAGTTGCTGTTACATGATTGTGCTTGGTTCTAGAAGTGTTTATAATCTCAATTTTTTGTCGAATTACTTAGCAATATGAATTGTGTTTGCTATTTACTGAAACCACTTCGTGAAATCCTGCATCTCATTCATTTATCCATCTCTATATGCTTGCATGACTACATATTCAGTACCTCAGGTCATTAGGGATGTTACACTACAGAAATAAGCGAAAATGGATAGACATGGAGTCGCCAGAATCGCCTGGACATCAGTCCAGGTGAGCCGACCGGTGGACCGGTTGGTCAAATTGGAGCACTGGTTGCGTTCTGGACTTGATGTCGAGGCTATATTCCAGTGCTACCGATCAACCTGTTTGTCAATCGTTTACACATGTTGACTCTTGGAAACTAGTTACTTGACTTTTGATGATGCTTTTCATATAGATTCATTGATATTTCCAGATTTTGATTATGAATTCGTTCAATGGTTTTTTGCCATAGAGATGTTCTATGAATCTTGAGAAGCAATGCACATTTTTATGCATGTTTTCAAACCACATCTATGAAAAGACTGATTTCAAGGACAAATCGTTTTAGTAAAATCATTTTAAAAATCAATCTAACATATATAAAGAATTTTGGAAATCCATATATATATATATATATTAACTATTTCGATTTACAATGGTTTTAAACGATTTCATGCAATGATTTGAAAAGTGTGCTTATATATATATATATATATATATATATTTCTGCTATAAACAAATAACTATAAGAATTATTTTGAAAGTAAAATATTTTATAAATCACACAATATCGATCGGATGAGGAGTTAACTTAAACGGTTAAATAAAAGGAGTGGTATGGAACGCTCGCGTTTATTTTACCAGTTAATTTTCGGACTTATTCAACCGAACCATTACTACACATGAGTAGAGTTTATTATCATATAGTAAATTTTTGGGTGAACAAGTGTGGTATGGGACTCATAGTCATTACCTATTTGGTTGTTATATGAAAGTATATAACACTTATATCTCGATGTTTATAGGTCTCGTACCTATCCTGATGTTATAGCTCTCGTACCTATCTTGATGTTTATAAGACTCGTTCCTATCTCAATGTTTATAGGACTTGATCCTATCTTGATGTTTATGGGTCTCGTACGTATCTTGATGTTATAGACATGTATGTCTATCTTAGAATTACATGCATGTAGGTAAATTTATTCACTATCTTGGAGTTTGGCTCCTATCCCGCTTTTATGAGATTTTCTTGATCTCTAGTTGCGATTTCTAGGATTTTATGTTTTTTATTTTATCACTTAATCATTTTGGGGTTTTGCTTTTAAGAAGCTATTTGATTTTTATTATTAGGTGATTTCATATTTGAAGTTGTGTAAGTATGCACAATTTTTGTGGGTACTTAACTTTATAACCATATTTAAGATCTAGATCACATTACCCTTTATTATCGTGCTAACTCGCTTATTTTAGTCTAAACTTCCCATTTATTATTTTATATTTCTCGGGTCAGACCGAGATGTTTAAGGTCCTTCAGCTTAAGGCTTTAGAGTGGACATCTTACCTATTAGCTAGTAATTCTCTTCTGTCATCTTATGTTTATAATTGACATTACGATGTATCTTGTATCGAGAGTAGACTCATTTTGTGTACATATTCATTTTGAGACGTAGTACTTTTTATATATGTACCCATATCATGTATCTTTCATGTATCATTCATACTTTTATTTGTTATATTACGTTGTGACTGATTTATGATTTTGTGATATGTAAATATTTGTATGTTGTTCTAAATTTTTATTATAGCTGCCATACTTATTCTTTAAGCCTAAATTGTATACATCGATTCCACTTGATTCTAGAAATGTATAGTATATTAGTTGATTTATCAATGCTGGTTAAAGTGAAATTCATGAATGGTCGCTCCTAAGCAGCCCTATTCTCTAAACTTGCTGACAATATTACTCTATAATATTCTTTGTTATTTAGGACTCGGGATGAGGCATCATAGCTTGGTATCAGAACCGAGTTCACAATAAAGTATGGTACTGCAAATACAAATCGTGGATTAGGCAAGTCTTAGGAATCGTCCCTTAGGTTTCCATGAAGTATATTCCTTAGCGTCTATCTTTGAAATTTCTAATATCGAATCATATGACTCTTGAATATGACTTTATCTTATATTATTCCTTTTAAAATCTTAGATGGCTGGTAATAGACCACCTGCTCTTTCTATTGGTGGGTAGTCCAATGGCCCTCCTCCGGACGGAGTGTTTATGTCCTCCGAGTATATTACGGAACTCATTGGGAATGCTCAGCCTATAGGACCTCCTCTAGATTTTTATTCTCGCAAATCGAGTTTTGCATGCATGTGCAGCAATTTTGCACATCTTGGTGATAAGCCCTTTAAAGGTTCTAAGAGTGTGATTGAGGTGCAGGCTTGGCTCAGGACATACGAGCGGATTTTTTCTCGCATGGGTCTTGAGGATCAACAAAGGGTTATGGCAGCTTCTAGTCAACTCCAAGAGCGAGCGCTTGATTGGTATAAGCTTTTTATCAGAGGTGGATGAGTTACTCTTTCTTAGGAGTAGTATAGGGGTCGATTTGAGTTGAAATTCATTCCCGAATCGGAGAAAGCCTCGTTAGCCAAAAGGTTTATTGAGTTGAAGTAGGGAAGTCTTACGTAGTAGAGCATGTGTCGAACTTCGATGCCCTTTCCAAATACGAGGTCGAACACATAAATACTCCACTAACGAAGAGTCAGAGATTTGTGGATGGTCTGAAGAATCATCTTAAGAAGGTGTTGATGTTGTAAATGAAGGTTTCTTTTGAGGAGTTAGTTGATTTGACCCTTAAGCTTGAAGCGGTCAAAAAAGATAGCAGCGAGGAAGATGTAGCGGAGAAGAAAAGCTTCCATCAGAAGAAAAAGCAACCATTCAACAAATCAAAGCCCTTTTATCCTAATAAGAAGATTAAGAAGCAAGATTTTAGTTCCACCCTATCACAACAAACTAAAGGAAAGTGCTTCAATTGTGGTTCTAAGGAGCATTTCATTATAGATTGTCCTAAAGCTCCTATTTGTCGCTATTGCAAGAAAGAAGGCCATCTTATAGCATTTTGTCCTCGAGCAACTAAAGGCCTCATTCACTACGCCATAAATGACCTTCTGCAACATTTTTGCAAGGTGTTGCCAGCTAAAATGTTGCGATAGCTATAAAATTTTGGTCCTACTGCAACGTTGTATTTTTAGTGTTACCTTAGCCATAAAAATGTGTTGCTCTAGCTAAACAAGTGTAACACGATGCAACATTTTTATATAGTGTTGCTATAGATGTTTTCAAATTAAAAAATTAATAAAATTAGCAATCCGCGTGAATACGATCCAACGGTCTACATTTAATCTGATTGTTAACATGGATCACCGCTACATTTTGCCCTAAATTTTCGTTTTCCCGCTTTACTGTTCATACCATTTCGTTCTCACCCCCAATTTCCAAATCCAAATCCCCAATTTCCAAATCCCTAATTTCCAAATCATATTTTCGTTCCCATTTCGTTCTCACCCCCAATTTCGCTGCTGTTGCCTACATGTCGATACGCAACCTCTCCCAAATCCTACCAACCGCAGCCGCCAACAAAACTCCACTACCCCACCGCCGTTTCTACAGCCTGATTCCGATGGTCATCGAGCACACATCCCGTGGCCAGCGTGCCTGCGATATCTTTTCCCGACTTCTCAAAGAGCGCGTCATCTGCCTTAACGGACCCATCGAGGAGGATACGTCGGCGATAGTTGTGGCTCAGCCGCTGTTCCTCGAATCTGGTGGTTTCGTGATGGCAGGGCTGGCAATTTATGATACTTCGACCAGATCTGATGCTTGAATCTTTCTCGCCAATGTTCAGAAGAAGTTCGATTCTGATGAAGCTTTGCTCGATTGCTTCAAAAAGTACCATTTTCGGATTCAAGGAAGATGTCAAACGCAGATTTCTTGTTTGAGAGAATGCCGCTTAAATTTTCAAATTGGCCAGCAATCATAAAACCAGTTTCAATTCCTTGATTGATTGCTCGAATTGCTTTGACTTCGTCGTCGGGTGCGATGTGATATTATTTGGTATGTTTTATGCCTTCTGGTTTACTTGATTATTCTCGATTTTGGTTACACTCGCATGCTTTTGCCGATGATGAATTGGGATTTATTTATAGGCTTTATTTCCTATAATCTCGGGTTTAATCTTTCTGTTGGACTTTGATAAATCTGGTATGTTGGATTGCGATGATGTATTGGTATGTTGGATTGCGATGATGTATGGTCTGAGCTTGTTAGCTCCTTTCTGCTGCATTTGTTAAACCAGAACATGAACTGGTGCTCCAAGTCCTATGTATATCATATTACTGCCTATGTTTCTCTTGTACATGCCTAATGCATTCACTGTTTTTGCTTGATGGGCTGCCTATGTGTACTGCTGTGTTCTTGCACTGGCTTGTCTATATTTTACTGAACCTGGTTCTTGTTTGTTTTGCTGGTTGCTTGGCCCTGAGTTGAATCCAGTCGATGACTCGGGTTTGACCTTGTGCCGTGTCCTTGTATCCATGTGTTGCATTCATGTTTGGCTTATGCACTTATGAAAAGAAACAACCCAAATACCTGAGGCAAATATTATAACAAAAATATTTTCATTTTCTGTTTGAGTTAAATATTATTTTCCAGATTACTGCTTTTGAATTATATGTGACAGGTATTGAAGACTGGACAGCTGGATACAAGCTTGAAGACAGAGTCAAATCAAATGTGCATGAGTGTATGAATGCATGAGCTGAAGACAGGTTTCAAAGAAGGCTCGATCTTCCGAAATCGGATGAATCGGGCGGGACTGCGGTGCCCCGGACCCCCGCCGGCGCTGCGCCCGGACCCGCTTCTCGGCTCGCCTTCGGCTCGACACTCGGCTCGCCTTCGGCTCGGCATATATTTGTCAGTGTCGGTGTATGTATAAATTGAAACTGCATATGTAATGAGTGAACTGAGTGATGTAGTGAGGAATATCTGTATATGTGAATATCGGTGTTATATATCATTGAATTGTAAAATAGTGGAGTCAGGAATTTGTACTATTTCAAATGTTGAAATAAAATATTTATTTAAATAAATTACTGTTTATATATCAAATTCTGTGTAATAGCATTTTATTAAATAAATATTTATTTTTATTAAAAAATCAAATATGCTCTACATTGTGGGCCCCACAAATTCAAAAAGTTCATATCTATAGCAACATTTTGGAATGTTGCTACAGATACCTATGGGTGTTGCCATAGACCCAAATAGGGTTCTATTGCAACAATATTACTTATGTTGCCTTAGATAGTCAAAATGTTGCCTTTGAGGTCTAAGGCAACGGCAAAAATTGCATCACCCTAAAAGTGTTGCCATAGACCTATGGCAACATTTTTCGGGCCTGAGCCAACATTTTTTTTGTGTTGCAGTAGGCCATTTATGGCGTAGTGATTTTTTGTAAGCTTAGTAATGCGCAAGCTTTTGGTAGATCTTCTCAGTGTAGAGGTATATCTTCTTTTGTTCTTGAAGGTGTAATTGTTTTTCGAAACCTTCCTATTTTGGTTCTCTTCGATACAGGTGCATCTCACTCATTCGTATCAAAGGGACTTGTTGATGCTTTATCTTCGGACATTGTGTGCTTAATGACTTCGTTGAGAATTATGAACTCGATCGACGGGTCTGCAACCCTTTGTATGCTTTGTAGGATGTTAAGGTTATCTTATGTTGTTATTCTTTTCATGCCGATCATCATATTATGCTTATCTTAGGTTTGGAATGATTTTTGGAGAGGATTGGCTTAACCGTTATGAAGCCCATATCCTATGTAACATCCCAAATTTTTGATAACATTATTTAGGAAATTTAATTCGATAAATTAAATAGAATAATGATGATAAGAAGATTGAGATTTGAATAAATTATATGTATATAGGTCCGTGCGTATTAATAAGATAAATGGGCTTTAAATTGGTTTATTGGTTAATTAAATTACACATGGGCATATTAGTAAATAGCCATTTTATATTACACGGCTACACAATCCACATCTTTGTCCATTCACGATCATTTTCCTTAAAATCAAAAAAATAACGCAAGAACCCTAATATAGCCGGCCATTAACAAGGAAGGAAAAAGAGGAAATTTCAATCAAAGATAAGATCAAAGCTAAGAAAGATTAAGCAACAACAAATCTCGAGTTCCTTATCAAATCTAAGGTGAATAATAATCTCACACCATCTCTATTTTTATTTTATGGTTATATGGTTCTGATTTATGATTTATATTCATTTTTGTGAAAAAATGGATGATGATATGCTTGAGTTATATTATGTTGATTTATTTTAATTCATACGCATATGAATTTCCATGGATTTGATGTAAAATCGAGAATCTATAATTTTAGATTGCCATAGAAAATTTTTTGTTAAGTAAAACATTATATTGGTGATAGGTTTTAATTTTCAGAATTTTCCAAGTCATGGGAATTTTATTATGAATTTTTAATGGAAAATATGTTATAATTGGGTTTAAAATTTTGCTTTAATATTTCAGGAAGAAATTGGGTCTAAATTTTTAATATGTTGGATTATATGATGAAACCGAATTTCTGCGATTTTTGAGGATTTTTCCTAATTGATTTACTAGGGAAAATAAATTATTTTAAAAGAAGGACTTTTCTATAATAATTGGTTTTAGTAATATGGAAGGGCTTAAACGTTACATTTTCAATGGTTTTAATCGAATATAAATGCGGCAGTTTTAAATGTAAAGTATTTGAAAAGTTTTTATGGTAGCCAATCAATGTTTTACAAATAGACAAGCTGTTAGAAAGTAATTACTAAGAGTTGCTATATTTCAGCCTTTAAATTAGAAAAAGGTGTTCCGCCTCTATTAGTAAGTACCCTTCGACTCCATTGGTTCCGCCCCCTCCTAGTCAAAACCTACATAGTCGAAACCTACAAAATCGAAACCAATACACATGGTATCACCTAGATGGTATGTGGTGGATTGGAAGGAAGGCGGAATACTTGGTGTCGAAATGTAAGCTTTGGATGGAGTCGAAACCCTGTTTCATTTTCAAAAGTTAAGTTCTTGCTTTGTTTTACCTAAAGCTTTCAACACAGCCGAAACATATGCTTTCGAAAAAGTTTTATAAGTAGATTTTGAAGAAGGTTTCCATATTATGTAAGAAGTTAGCTTTCGAAGGGGTACCTTTATCTTGAAAACCAGAGCTTTTGACTGGATTGGTTTCAAACTAGTCGAAACATAGTCGCTACTCTACCTTTGACTATATTGACCAGTAATGCTTTCGAACGGTTATCCTTATTTTTACCTTAAACTAAGCCTCTTCCCAAATTGCTTTCGAAATGGTTGAGGGTTTCGAAGGTAATGGAGTCGAAAGGGTGTTTCGACTCTGTCCTTCAAAGTTTTTGTTTTTAAAAGTTCTTGCTTTCAACTAGATGTTTCGATACCATCAATTTTTCCCCAAATTAATTTTTGTTGGTTTCAAAGGAGATACTTTTGTATATAACCATTTCGACCCAAATGTTGTTTTTAAAGAGTAAACCCAATGCTTTTGAAAGGGGGTACTTTCATTTGTTTCGAAGCTCTATATTTTAAAAGATGATTCGATACCATCAAAAGGTATAATAGGTTTCGATAGGGAATGTTTACTGAGGGCTTCGAAAGGTATGTATACAATGTTTTGAAAAGAAGTCTTTGCACTTCAAAGTCTTTGCACTTCGAAAGGTATGTATACGAACCGAAGGTACTACTTCTACTACACCCGTTTTGGAATCACCTCAGGGTTAGTAGCAAATAGCTCTTGCACTTCAAAGTCTTCGTCTCGGACCTTGCCTTTACTATTTCCTATTCAAACGTTTACGTTGGTTCAAAGTGTTTTTCTGCTAACAACTAATATCCGATCCCAATCTTTCCAAACCAACGATCGATAGTTTAAAAGGCTCAATTTGTTTATAGTGGACTATCCCACTATTAGGGTGTAAAGATTTACATATGGATCTACGTTCCATATGCTTAGATTATCATGACCTGCTTATCGAAATTAACCCACTTATATCCATCACTTCCCCAAGTGCGGTATTTATGATAAGTACAAATCGACTTACTTTCAATAAAACGTGTCAATGTTTTATTACGCCTACTTTAATGCATTCGACTACCTAATAGGATGGACAAGAGATCCTTGGTTTAAAACAATTCACTTAAACAAGAACTTGGTTAAAAATAAATAACCAATAGGGTTTTAAAAGAAACTTTAAAAACAAATAAACTTTAATTAAATCATAAGTTTAGACTCAATTATACCTTATTTAATCTTAATTAAACCAAAATTAAAATATTAATAATCCAAATTTTATTTATAATTAAACCTTAATAAATTCCTAATCAATTAACATTTATTTAGGACATTAAACCTTAATTAAGTGGATAATTAACATTTATTTAAATAATAATTAGTTAAATAATTAACTCTAATTAAATAGTTAATTAAAATAAATAAACTTGATTTAAAAAACTTCTTTTATCTTAATTTATCATTATTTAAAACTTACTTAATTAAAAATAATTAACTTAGTTAATAATTTCTTAATCTCTAATTACTTAACCTAATTACTTAATTAATTAATTAATTAATAATTACCCTAATTAATAAATTAATCAAATAAATTATTAAATAATTAAAACTTTTTACTTAATTATTTTGAAATGAATTTTCGAAAATTTTACAAAAGAAAACACTTAAAAACTTGAAATCACAAAATTTTCCAAACTGCATCCATAGCGACTATTGCTATAAGCGCAGTTCGCTAGAATTGAATTCTAGGTGAAAACTTCATTTAACTCTAGCTACCGCATGTTTGAAAACACAATTGTAAGAGTTTTGAAAACTTAAACAAAAGGTTAAAGCTTGGAAAACATTTTCATAAATCCAAAGCTAGAAAAGAGCTTTCGTTTCCAAATCGGATCTCAAGTCTTTTGCGACTTATTAAAGCACTAGTTTTCACAACCACAACATACTTGGTTTTGTTCCACAAACAACACTACCATCATATCATAAACCAATATCACATATCCATATCCATATACATATCAACATATCATCCAAATCACAAATCTATACTAAACAACCAACTTGCAATCGTATATTATCCAAACAACATGATAATTCAACATCACACACACTATATTATCACAACATACAGATCATTGAAACAAATTGTTTTCTTTCCAAAAATATTAGTTTTACTTACCGAAACCTTTTCTAAATCAAAACGAACTTTTTTCGAAACTTGAAAACGCTTTAGAACTTTGCAAATTTTGAACTTTGGATGCTTGGACACTTGAATTGGGATCGGCCTTGGCCTTGTTGGGCATGGCCATATGGAGATTTTGCTTGAACATGGTTTGTTTTAGTGGATGGAGTGTTTTATTTAGCAAGAGAAAGTGTTGTAGAAGATGTAGAAGTGGTTTTGTGAATAAAAGAAGGGATTTTGGCAAAAAGAAGTTGTTTTTCTCACTTTGAAAATTATGAAGAAGAAGTCATGGCTAATTTTACTTTAGCTCTTAGAAATCTTAAAGGAAGAAGAGGATTGCAAAAATTAAAACATGAAGATAAAGGGGTATATATAGGCTTAGGATTTTAATTAAAATATACATTAGTGTTTATATTAAAATGTAAGTATGCATGCACATCAATACCCCTCTCTCCCCTAAATTCCATCCATACTACCCCCCTTACTTTCAATTATTCATGCCATATTATATGTACTTGTGTTGAAAAAAAAGCGCATTATATATATATATATATATATATATATATATATATATATATATTCCTTTATAAATATCTTCTTTTATTCTTATACTTTAATATGCTTAAGGAGGAAACATGTACATGCGTATGTACATGTACACAACATGTTTAAGATAGTTTGTGATGTGTGCATGCGTGTTTAACATAGTGCTATGGCATTTAAAACAACTTTTAACTAATGAAAATTCGATATTTCGGAAAATAATTTCCTGTCACATTTTCTATTTCTCTATAAACTATATATATTGGTAAAAAAAAATTTGAAAACGATTTTATCATAATTAATTATTATTTAAAATAGTTTTATTTGTTACTAAAAATCCATTTATTAATTATTTAAAATATAATTAAATATTCCATTAAATAGCAATTAAATCCTAGGTCGTTACACTTAGCTACTTAGATTTTAAAGAAGAGAAGCCAAACTCCCTCTACAAGAACATGCCATGAAAAAAGATATTTAGGCTAATAAGTGTGTGATGCAAAGGAAGAGGAAGGATGCAAGGTTTTTGCAAGGTAGAAGTAGGACTTGATTGCTTGGACTTGCTTGTTCAGTTGCTTGAGGGTGAGTTAACTTGCCATTGAATGGAAATAAATATATAGCTTGTGTTTGAATATATATATATATATATATATATATATTGATGCAGCGCAATCTACCAACGTGCCAGATTTGAGTCGTACAGGAATTTTAGGTCGCTCACGACCTAATGAAATTTTAGGTCACTCACGACCTAGTGAAATTTTAGGTCGCTCACGAGTTAACGGAAGTAGTGTTAAGGCAGGCAAGCAACTAAGCGAGATAAGCGAACCAGTGTTAGGATGCGGAGAAGTGTTACGACCTATGTTAGGTCGTGGAGAAGTGTTACGACCTATGTTAGGTCGCGGAGAAGTGTTACGACCTATGTTTGGTCGCGGAGAAGTGTTACGACCTAAGTTAGGTCGCGGAGAGGAGTTACGACCTATGTTAGGTCACGGAGAGGAGTTACGACCTATGTTAGGTCGCGGAAGCGAGTTACGACCTAAGTAAGGTCGCTGGACCTTATGCCGCTATTCTTTAGGTCGCTCAAGAAAAGTCGCTGCCGTGTATTTTTAGGTCGCTTGACCTTATGTGATGTTGTACTTAGGTCGCGTGTGTTGTACTTGGGTCGCGTATTGATGTTATGTGTAAACTGTTGAGTCGCTATTGTGTTGTAACTATCTGTTAGGTCGTTAACGACCTATACTAGGTCGTAAGTCGTAAGTCGTTGCCTGTGTTAGGTCGTGGACGACCTATGTGTTGTGATGTAAGTGTGGAGTTGTAAAACGCCTATAAATATGGGGTTGTGTCATTTTTAAAAGTTTAAGTTGATTTTGAATAAAATTTGTTTGAGTGCTTTGTGCCTCTTTTGAAATTGGTAGTTGAGTGTGATCTCCTATCTCCACCTTCGGTTATTCGAGTGCGCTCGAATCAACGATTGTTAAAGCCGATTCACGGAATCTAGTGCGCTAGATCAACGTCGAAGAATCGTAGATCTTTAAACACGGTATCGTGCGCGATCAACGTGTTTGGGATAGCTAGAATCCGGTATCTTTGGATCAACGGATTTGAGCCATTCGGTATCTTCTATTCCATCGATTACTACTTTCATCGACACATCCGTTTTGTTATCCGCTGCTGCATCATTTGGTATCGGAGCTAGACTTAGCCAATCATAGCTAAGCCGAGTCTTGGAGCCAATTCTTATTCAAGAGTTCAAGTCGTGTATCACTTTGTGGTTCAAGGCCGAGAGTTTGAAGTATAGATCCGAGCAAGTGAAGGCTGTGCATCATCTTTAAAGTTCAAGCCGAGAGTTAAGTGTTATAGTTTGTTTGAAGTTCAACAATGCCACCGAGAAGAGCTAACCATCATCAAAATGTTGAAGATTTGTACAAAAGAGAAGATGATGAACAAATGGAACAACGCATTAGTAACAAATTCAATGAGAAGTTGGATGAAGGTATTGAGAGGTTAGAGAAATTGATGATGGACATGAACCAAGGTCAAAGAAGAAGTTCGCCAGTCTCGAACCATGGAGGAAATAGAGTTTCGCCATCGGTTACGGAAGCGAGGAGGGTGTCGCCACAATCTGATAGAGGTAGAATAGAATCATTAGTTTCAATAAGAAGAGATCACCATGAGTATAGAGATGAAGAAAGAAGAACTCAACGTGAGTTTGAGTATGATCCATATCGAGATGATGACAAACATAGTAGAAGAGACATGCGTGATCGAAGAGATGTTGATGGTCGAGATCGATATCGAAGTACACGTGATTATGATGAAGAGAGTGATAGAAGTAATATTCATTATCGAGATCGAGACCAAGGACGAAATGCATATCGGGATGTTGAAGATGATCGTCGATGGGAATCAGGGATGAAAACTGAAATTCCAGAATTCAAGGGTGGTATGCAACCTGAAGAATTCCTTAATTGGTTGTCTAATGTTGAAGAGATTTTTGACTTCAAGGAAATTCCCGAGCATCGAAAGTTAAGCTGGTTGCTACACGTTTGAGAGGGAGAGCTATGGCATGGTGGCAGCAAACTAAGCTTACGCGGAAGAGGATGGGAAAGTCAAAGATTGAATCATGGGGGAAGATGAAGAAGTTAATGAAGGCTACATTCTTACCGTATAATTATCAATATCTTATGTATCAACGTTTGCAGAACTTGAGACAGGGAACGAAGTCTTTGAATGATTATGCGGATGAATTTATCAACTTATTGCAAGGAATGACATCATGGAGACAGAGGAGTAGTTGACAGCTAGATTTGTTGGAGGGTTGAGAATGCAGATTCAAGATATGGTGAATATGTTTGATCCCAGATCTGTTGCAGAAGCACACCAAAAGGCGTTAGCTTGGGAGAAACAAGGCAGGAGAGGTGGTGGTGTGTTTACAAATTCCAACAATCAAGTGAAAGGGGCTAGTAGCAATGTGAATGTTTCCAAGGCTGTTGTAAAACCAGTTGTTACTGAAGTTGCAAAGTCCAAAGTCAACAGCAGTATCAAATGCTTTAATTGTTAAGAGATTGGTCACAAAAGCAATGAATGTCCAAAGCCTAAGAAGCGAGCAATGATTGCTGAGGTTGAAGATGAGGATGAAGAAGCTGAATGTTCTAATTCATTACCAGTTGAGGAGGAAGAGTTATTGTCGGGAGATGATGGATATACATTAATGATGAGGAGGAATTGCTTGACACCGAAGCAGGAGGAAGAGACTAGCTGGTTGAGGAGTAACATCTTTCAGTCAACATGCACTATCTTGGGAAGGGTTTGCAAGTTTGTCATTGATGCGGGAAGCTGTGATAATATTATCTCTATAGAAGCTGTGAAGAAGTTGTCATTGAAGACAGAGAAGCATTCGAAACCTTACAAGTTAGCTTGGTTGAGGAAAGGTGGGAGGTGAAAGTTAGTCGAAGAGCTTGTGTTAATTTTTCAATTGGGAAGAAATACAAAGATGAAATTTGGTGTGATGTTGTGGATATGGATGTATGTCATCTGTTGTTGGGGAGACCATGGTAGTATGATAGTGTTGTGCAGCATGATGGACGTACCAACAGTTATAGTTTCATGTTTGACGACACTAAGATTACTTTAGTTCCCAAGAAGCGACAACAAGAAGAAAGCAAGTTGGAGGAGATTGAAGAGCTGAAAACTTTGCTATCATTGAAAGAGTTTGTTAAGGAAGTAGAAGAGGAGCCTGAAGTATTTTTGTTGATTGGACGTGAGAGTAATGAAGTGGTTGAAGTTCCTAAAGAAGTAAAGCCAGTACTGGAAGAATCTGAAGATGTATTTCCTGCAGAGTTGCCAACGGAGTTGCCACCGTTAAGGGACATTCAACATCAAATTGATCTTGTTCCAGGAGCAGTGTTACCACACCAACCACATTACAGAATGAGTCCAAAGGAACACGAGGAGTTGAGAAGGCAAGTGCAAGAATTGCTTGAACAAGGGCGTGTACAGGAGAGTTTAAGTCCTTGTGCTGTACCAGCATTGTTAGTGCTGAAGAAGGATGGAACATGGAGGATGTGTACTGATAGTCGGGCACTGAACAAGATTACAGTGAGATATAGATTTCCTATGCCTAGGTTGGATGACTTGTTGGATCAACTTAGTGGAGCTACTATATTTTCGAAAATTGATTTGAAGAGTGGTTATCATCAAATTCGAATCAGACCAGGGGATGAATGGAAAACAGCATTCAAGACACGTGAGGGGTTGTACGAATGGCTGGTTATGCCGTTTGGTCTTTCGAATGCACCTAGTACATTTATGCGGGTGATGAATCAGATCTTTAGACCATTTATTGGGAAATTCGTGGTGGTGTATTTTGATGATATACTGATATACAGTGGAAGCGCAAAAGAACACTTGCAACATCTGAGAGAAGTGTTGATGATATTACGACAGGAACAATTTTATGCTGCAACAAAGAAATGCGTGTTCATGACGCATAGTGTTTTATTTTTGGGGTATGTTATATCAGATGGAGGCATACAGGTGGATCAGAATAAAGTTGAAGCAATCAGAAATTGGCCACAACCCAGGACGATAACAGAAGTTAGAAGCTTTCATGGTTTAGCATCATTCTACCGAAGGTTTATTCCACACTTCAGTAGCGTGATGGCACCAGTTACTGATTGTATGAAGGGAAAGCAATTTTTATGGTCAGAGGAAGTGGGGGTTGCTTTTGAGCGAATCAAAGAACTTTTGACGACAGCACCAATTCTAGTATTACCAGATTTTCAGTTGTTGTTTGAGTTACATACTGATGCACCTAAAGTTGGGATTGGAGGAGTGTTGAGTCAGAAAGGACGTCCTATTGCATATTTCAGTGAGAAGCTATCAGGAGCAAAGATGAGATATAATACATATGATGTGGAATTCTATGCTATTGTGCAAGCTATGAAACATTGGAGACATTATTTGTTTCATAAAGAATTTGTTTTATATACTGATCATGAAGCATTGAAGCATATGCAGGGACAGGACAAGATTGCAGCTAGGCATGCTTCGTGGATCGCCTACTTACAACAATTTACATTTGTGGTGAAGCACAAGTCAGGAATTACGAATCGAGTGGCAGATGCATTGAGTCGAAGGAATCATTTGTTGACCACAATGAAGGTTGAAGTGACGGGGTTTGATGTGTTGCCAGAATTATTTATTGATGATCCTTACTTTGCGAAATTTGTAGATGAAGTCAAGGATAGAAAGACGGATGAGTTTGTATTGGTGGATGGTTTTCTTTCGAAGGAAATCAATTGTGTATACCGGAGTGCAGCTTACGAATGAAGATTGTGAAGGAGTTGCATGAGGAAGGTCATGTGGGGAGAGACCGTACATTACAGTTGATTTCGCAATCATAATTTTGGCCGTCTATGAGAAAAGAAGTGGAAAGATTTATGGAGAGATGTCATATTTGTCAAGTTTCGAAAGGGATAGCGACGAATGTGGGATTGTATATGCCATTACTTGTTCCTCTTAGACCATGGGTTGCTATCAGCATGGACTTTGTTTTGAGTTTTCCTAGAACTCAAAAGGGAAATGATTCTATATATGTGGTGGTAGATAGATTTTCCAAAATGGCACATTTTATTGCTTGTAAGAAGACAGCGGATGCCGCCCGTGTTGCTCAGTTATTCTTTAAAGAGGTGTATCGATTACATGGGCTACCTGAATCTATTGTTTCAGATCGAGATACTAGATTTTTAAGCCACTTTTGGTTAAGTTTGTGGAAGATGGTTGGAACGAAACTAAATTTTAGTAGCGCCTATCATCCGCAAACAGATGGGCAAACGGAAGTGGTAAACAGATCATTGGGAAATTTGTTGCGATGTCTTGTGCAGGATAATTTGAAGAGTTGGGATATGAAGTTATGTCAGGCAGAGTTTGCACATAATCATGTTGTTAACCGGAGTACAGGTTTCAGTCCGTTTCAAGTTGTATACTCAGCAAGTCCGAAGGGTCCATTGGATCTGACGACAATGCCATGTCAGAAGGGAGTTGTTAAGCGTGCTGGAGATTTTGTGACTGAATTGCAGGAATGCCATAGAATTGTGCATGAACGATTGCTTGCATCAAATGAGAAGTATAAACAACTAGCAGATAAAAGGCGAAGGAGTGTGAACTTCGAAGAAGGTGATTTGGTTTATGCCGTGTTAACAAAAGACCGTTTTCCAGTGGGAACGTATAATAAGTTAAAAGCTCGAAAAATCGGTCCAGTGAAAATTTTGTAGAAAATCAATGAGAATGCGTATCAGTTGAAATTGCCGGATCATATTCACATTGCAGACGTTTTCAACGTCAAATACCTGATTCCGTATCATGGAGATGAGCTTGTTGTGGAAGAGGAAGGTGCAAATTCGAGGTCGAATTTTTGCCAATCGGGGGAGGATGATGTAGCGCAATCTACCAACGCGCTAGATTTGAGTCGTACAGGAATTTTAGGTCGCTCACGACCTAGTGAAATTTTAGGTCGCTCACGACCTAGTGAAATTTTAGGTCGCTCACGACCTAGTGAAGGTCGCTCACGAGTTAACGGAAGCAGTGTTAAGGCAGGCAAGCAACTAAGCGAGATAAGCGAACCAGTGTTAGGTCGCGGAGAAGTGTTACGACCTATGTTAGGTCGCGGAGAAGTGTTACAACCTAAGTTAGGTCGCGGAGAGGAGTTACGACCTATGTTAGGTCGCGGAGAGGAGTTACGACCTATGTTAGGTCGCGGAAGCGAGTTACGACCTAAGTAAGGTCGCTGGACCTTATGCCGCTATTCTTTAGGTCGCTCAAGACAAGTCGCTGCCGTGTATTTTTAGGTCGCTTGACCTTATGTGATGTTGTACTTAGGTCGCGTGTGTTGTACTTGGGTCGCGTATTGATGTTATGTGTAAACTGTTGAGTCGCTATTGTGTTGTAACTATCTGTTAGGTCGTTAACGACCTATACTAGGTCGTAAGTCGTAAGTCGTTGCCTGTGTTAGGTCATGGACGACCTATGTGTTGTGATGTAAGTGTGGAGTTATACAACGCCTATAAATATGGGGTTGTGTCATTTGTAAAAGTTTAAGTTGATTTTGAATAAAATTTGTTTGAGTGCTTTGTGCCTCTTTTAAAATTGGTAGTTGAGTGTGATCTCCTATCTCCACCTTCGGTTATTCGAGTGCGCTCGAATCAAAGATTGTTGAAGCCGATTCACGGAATCTAGTGCGCTAGATCAACATCGAAGAATCGTAGATCTTTAAACACGGTATCGTGCGCGATCAACGTGTTTGGGATAGCTAGAATCCGATATCTTTGGATCAACGGATTTGGGCCATTCGGTATCTTCTATTCCATCGATTGCTACTTTCATCGACACATCCATTTTGTTATCCGCTGCTGCATCATATATATATATATATGTATATGTATATATATATATATGTATATATATATATATTGATGCGTGAATGAATATTGATATATGTTGTAAAATTGATATATGTTTGTAATATTCTTTCGATTCTTGCTTTGAAAGAAAATGGCATATGTAGTCCATCTGTATGGACTTGAATGGACTTTTATGACTTGTAGCATGGCCTTGAAATAGAGCATATAGGTTGTATTTAAGCATAGGTTTAAAGTGGACTTGGATATGAAAGTGCTCTTATAGCGATAGTCACTATAGATGCACTTAGGAATTACCTTGTGTCCGATAATTTCTATAGAACTGTAGAGAGATCCTTAGAGGTTTCTCACTATACTTATATTTTTATATATATACGCTAGTTGCCATAAAAAGTTTAGAAGTTGAGAAGTTGAGAAGTTGAGAAGTTGAGTAACATATTGAAAAGTGATCGTATTTCCACTTGTGCTAAACTGCTCGGTTTTAGCTTTTGTTTTGGACTTTAAAAGTTTGAAAAGTTATTTAAATTTAAGTATTTTATTTCATAATTGTTTGATAACTCTTATGAGAGTATTATAAAAGTGGTTTGAGATTTTTATGAATTTTCAAGGATTAGTTATGACTTTTTAAAGTAGAAGGGTTTATTTTAAATACAAGGTAAACATGGTTTTTTTTCCAAGTTTTCAATAAGTTATAAACTTGTTATTTTCAAGTAATATTTTGAGTAAATGTTTTAAAAGCTACTATAAGTATTTAAAGTAATTTAAAAGCATTTTTAAGTATATATATTTTTTAGAAAATTTATTGATTATTTTGTTAAAGAATAAATATCTTATGTAATATTCTTTTTTAAATTGATTTATTAAATATCTAGTTTTATAAATAAATTACTATACATATATATATATATATATATAATTTCTAAAAATGATTTTAAAAGTATAAGCAAATGACTTCAAAAGGGGTTAGGATTTACTTGGTGGCTAAATGGTTAATTACTTGTTTGAAAAGGAATTGATTATGCTTAACACTAAAAGCCGACGAAGTAGGCTTTTATGAGAGTTAAGAATGTTGTTATAGTGGGGTATAGAAACAATAGTGCTCTAACCTATGTCTTCACTCATTGTTGAGGAATAGTTAAGTTGGGAATATCAGAAACGTGTTAATCATGTTGATTACTTACTTGTTTGTAGAAAGACATTAATACTATACTTACCATTAAAAGCCAACGAGGTAGACTTATCTATCTATGAGAGTCAAGATTGAAGTGTCTAGGGAAGGCTTTAATATGCAACCAGTGCTCTAACTTACCTAGCTTCACTATTGATTGAGGGATAGAATAAGTTGGAATGTCGAAAACGAGTTAAGTATACGAACCTTGATTTCTATAAGGTATCATTTTAACTGGATAGTCGATTAGTCGACTATTCAACTTGACTAATTATAAACTTAGAAAGTATATAAAAGCTTTGCAACTTCATACAATTTGAGATCCCCGGGGAAGGAGCATTGGTATGAAACCTCTCTAGCTTTACGAACTTTTATATATAAGAGATCCCCCAATGACTCCTCTATATTTATTTCGCTTACTTCTAAAAGAACCAAAATTGAGTTTAGCATAAATTCATCGAATTAGTCTTAAAGAAACCGGGATAGATAAGTGTTTTAATTACCAAATACCACTTTAAAACTAGCATACGAGTTCTATGTTTTGGAAGCGGTTGTGAAGTGAAATGCTATAGAGTTGAACTGTCTATCCTAAAGTTAAGTCCAAGGAAGAGGTCAGCGTTAGCATTCGTCAGAGGACTTATGCAAGAATCTATGTGGAGACTCGAGATCTGTTTGAGATGCTTGAATCCATGTTGTGATTCGATCTGTTTGAGATACTGGAATCCATTTCGGGATTCGTTTGCTATTCAATTTATGAAGACTCATGTGAAAGGTTCCAAACATAACCTCGACATCGATAAATGACTAAAGACAAAGTAGGATACATAATTTCAGGTTTAGCTAACCTATCTATAAGGGTATAACAAATCCAAATCTAGAGAAGCTTTCTATTGTTAGGCATCACGGGTTAATACTTGGTACCACGCAGTTCATCATTGGGCCAGTTGTGTTTACCTTGTGGTATATCCTATCTAGAGATATACGACACTAAAAAGATAGTTTCTTATTCTTAACATAGAGATCCGCTTTAGTTTACCGAAGAATCTCCGTGGAAAAATCGATATGCGAACGTACCTTAATGGTTTCAGATATACTTCTAATATTTTTGTGGTATGATCAATATAAGCATCAAAGCCATCTTCGGATTTATATTCTACACCATACATATTAACTATTATATCACTATATTAACTTAATGAATGGTTGGTTTCTTTTGAGGGAAAAACTGTCATGGTAATCTCTAAAGTCTCAATGGTTACTGTTACATGTTAAAGGTATCTCAAATTTTCTCATACCAGTTTTATATTTGAGACATGGATTTTGTTTTCCTTAACTTCCTTGTGTACTCTTTCGATAGGCTGAGTAGAGTAGGTTTTATTTTGGATGCTGCAGAGTTCAAGAGATGAGCTGGAAGCTTCCGTTATCCATCTATTTCTACTTTTGTTGCACTATATTCTGTATGTATGAGTCAGCATTGTGAGAACAGGTAGTTATAACGTCTAGACCGACGATAGTACTTAGGTTTTTTGTAACTCTGAAAATATTCATATTCGGAGCAACCCTTTGAAATGTCTTTTTATATTATATGTTATCGTTCCACTATGAGTTCCTTCTTTCTTGTTCTATTCTTTTTCTTTTATTTTATCCTAACTATCCATCTTTCCGGCACCAGGTGCACGACACACGAATATCATGGATGTATTTTGTATCAACATTCGAGGGTCGAAAAGTCGGGTCATTACATTATATCAATGCGCACATCCATAACTTTTATATATGCACTTTTTTAAATATTTATAGCATTCAGATAAATCAAACAAAATTTAGTAATTAATATTTCATAAATATTAATTAATTTAACTAATTTACAGTGATTATAGATTAATTAAATCATGTAGTTTTTGGAGTATTCATCATCATGGTGGTGCGACTCAAAGATGTAAATTTAGTCATCGACTAATATCGAACGATTCGAATATTAACGTTCATATGTCACCTTAGATAGCGATGTGACATTTTGATTGAATTTATTGCTTATACATCTTTTGGTAAAATCCAATTTTGCTTATTATAAGTGGTACGCGATAGTAACGATTATTTACATCAATTCTCTCCGTCAACACTGTATCACATTAGGACTTATGGAATTTGGTTTTGGTCAAAATTCCAAAATCGTCCATGTTTCAATTGATTAGTCCAAACACAAAATCCTTAGTTCAATAATAACAATTATTATTAGTCGTGCTGCTCTAGACAGAGACATTGAACTTAGGTAGACTATAGTTAACGGTGATACTAACCTCGTATTTGTTTTATTTGAATGCCATTAAACGACTACAATTATATTTGATTTGAATACTATTATGTAATTTTAAAGCATTAATTGTGAGGATGGGCTATTATAACTTTATTACATATTGTTTCGCTTTCAGTGCTTCAACTCAAACCAGACTATAATCGTATAATGGATGTCATGCCACGATTAAAAAAAAAATTAAAGTCGAGTGTCCAAGTAGAAGTTCAACAATATTCTCAAGTCGATAAAATTGTGTAATATTGTGACTTCGAAATTCTCTATTTGACCTTAATTATATTAACCAATGGAAAAGGTCTCAGGTGAGTCATTCCATGGTTGCCAAATAACTATCTGTATGTTACCCCTTGGTGCCTGCAATAGTCATGAGTAATGTACTATCCAACATTTTAGAGGCGTTACGCATTCTAGTCTCAAAGGATGTATCAGTTTTCCAGTTTGAAATATCTCGACTAGGAATATTTAAATAATATGTTATTTTTAATTTGATAAGTTTCTCATGATTACAATGTATTATAATTACTATAACATAACATATCCTTTAACGATTTTTTATTTATTATACTTTAAATTAATTACCTAATTAATTATACCATAATATAACAAGTATGTAATAGAAAGAAAACACATTTTATTTTGAACAAGATTGGTTACTGAGTTAGATATATGTAAAAAAAATTACATAATTATCCCTAAGGCATACCCCTAACTCTATCAAATTCTCACTTGCACTTGGGGTCAATTATGAAATCTTATTACAATTCCTTCGATCGGTTTCTCAAAAACTAATCGGGTCAGTCTTTGTAATGACCCGTCTTTTCGACCCCCAAATGTCGATACAAATACATCCACGGTATTCACGTGTCGAGCACCCAAGTGCTGAAAAGACAGAATGTTAGGGTAAATAAAAGAAAATAGAAAAAAAAAGAAAGAACAATGCGTTAGAATCTCACGGCGAAGCGATAATATATAATATTGAAACGACAATACAAAGAGCTACTCTATGATACATAGCATTTCGGAGTTACACTTCTAAGTATTATCATTAGCCTGGACAATTATAACAGCCCGTCTTCACAATTGCTGATAAATACATAATAGTTGTGCAGTGGAAATAAGAATACTACGGTAGGTAAATAAAAGCATCCAGCTTGTCTCTTAAGCTCCAAAGAATATCAACAAAAATCTGCCATTCTCAACTACTCGAAAGAGCACTCGAGCAATTAAGGGAAATATAAACCACGAGTCAGACATAAGTCTGATATGAGAAACTCAAGAAACATGTGGCTACCATATAAAAGTAACCTTTGAGACCGTTCAAATCACCGTAATAGTTTTCCCCTCAAAAGAACCAAATCATCTAAAAAGTACATGTAGCGATATAATAGATAATATCTATGGTGTAAAATATAAATCAGAAAATAGGTATGCTGCTTGCATCTCACAATAAAACAATATTAGAAGTACAATTAAAACAGTTAAGGTACATTCGCATATGGATTTCCGTAGACGTCTCCCTAGTACATCGAGGCCGGCCCCCATAATAAAAATAAAAAACTACCTTCCGAGCATCGTAGATCTCCAAATAAAATATACCGTAAGGTAAAAACAAATGGACCACACCCGAACACGTGATGCTGAATATCATCAACCCCCGCTAGCAACATCGATAAGCATATCTAGCTATGGAGTTGAAATATCCTTTTAGCTTAGCTAAACCCCATAGTTATGCATCCTACTGTGTCTTCTATCATTTTCCGATAATGAAGTCGCATTAAGCATCTCTCACACGAGTCTTCATTACTCGAACAGATCTTGAATCCCTCCATTCCTACATTTCAAACAGTTCATGAATCTCTCCATGGATTCCAACCAAGTCGTCCGACGAATGCTAACTATGTCCTCTCTCTTGGAACCAACCTTAGGATAGACAATACCCTCGCTGGCATCGTTTGAAATGTTCATGCTGACCTGTCACGTGGAATTAACCATAGGATTGATGGTTCAAATCTATAACATTTCACTCCATGTCCGCTTCCAAAAACTAGAAATCATATATCGGTTTTGAAGTAGTTTTCGGTAAGTACTGCTCTTATCAGATCTCGGACGCTTCAAAACTAAATCCATGAATTTTCGTTTAACTCGATTCTAATTCTTTAAGAAGTAAACGACGATATAAAGGAGTCCTCCCCAAAGGATCTCGTATATATACGTTCGTAAAGCAAGAAACGATTCATATGAATGAGTCCTCCTTGGGGATCTCAAACCGTACAAATACGTGATGCTTACATATACTTCTCAAATTAATTTGGTCAATTCAATAACAGTGAAAACGTTCGCATATGGAAACCAAATCTCATATACTTATCGCGTTTTCGACCTTCTTAACTTACACCATCACACGGTCAAGAGTGAAGTCGGTAGATTAGAGCACTCTTTGCTTCTAAGCCCTGCTCGAATATTATTCTTAACTCTCATAGATAGAATAAATCAACTTTGTCGGATTTTAGTTGTAAGTAAAGGATTAAATACTTTCCTTAAACAAGTAAACACACAAAGCACAATCAAGTCACATAAAGCACGATTAAGTCGCCTAAAGCACGACTAATCACATTAGTGACTTCTAATCCCATTCTTAATTAATTAATTATTTTATTAATTAAAATTTTCTTGTATGTGTGTATTTAAAACACCTTTATAAAAGATACATACATGTATACTACTGTTTCACTGTTCATTTCTACTCTTTTCAATACATAGAAATGTATTCATGTTCTTATCTCACGGTAAAAGAATATTTACAAATCACTTAACAAGATTTTCCACTTTAAAATAGCAAAGTGGTTAAAAACAAATATTATCAAAACATTGTTACTATAAATCTCCTCTCTTTTATAAAGTAAACATTTTACTTTTTTAATATTTTTCGCAAAAGATTCCATACTTAGAATTTTCTTTAAAATACTCCAAAGGCAGATTGAACAAGGGGTACTTTTGGAATTTTCAAATTGATTGCATGATGTTTTGATTTGTGAATTTCAAGAGAAACCTAGCTTGTATAAAATTGATTTGGCGACTTTTTTTATGCATTCCAAATTAACAGGGTTTGTTAGTAAAATACACTTATCCTACCAAAAATCAAATTTGTTAACATACTAGATTTAAGAAACGAACATCGCCCTATCGATGTATTCTTGTTTTCGTTTTAAATCTAAATAGATGATCTATTTTTCCTATTTTATTGTAACTGCTGGGTTTTACTCGATAAAAAAATCATCGACCATGACCATGATTGAATATCATACCTTTATTATTACGACGACAACGAAAAGGTGCCTCTAAGCTCAAACGCTAGGCGTTCAAAACAAACTTGAGAACACACTACAACAAAAACATCACAATATCATATTACAACGTCAACCACAAACTCGTAGCAATAATCAAATGCACTCGTGCATTTCCGCTCGGCTAACGATACATAGCCAGTAAAACGAAATTACACGCTTGCTTCTTATATGATTATGTATAAATATCGATGAATTTCTCTAGAAAATACAAGGTAAAGTTCCGAGACATTGCAAAGAAAATACTACAAAGCCCCTAATCCTTCTGTTTGACTTCAGACATATGAAAGCCGGGCATTTCATATGAACCTGCAAATTTCTCAACAGCGGCTTTAAGGTCCTCGATGTCTTTGTTGTTCTCCAAACCCTTGTTGAAGTCCTTCAAGAGTTTTCCATACTCCTTTTGGATCTTCAATGTTATTGTAACTGCTTGGTGAAGAAACTCCGAGATCTGCTCGAAATCCTTCTCTACCAAACCCCTTGATGTCATCGCCGGGGTTCCTACAATTTTTGAGGTTAATCGATTATCTCATACGGCATTATTTATTAGTACAACTATATCAACTAAAAAGCTTTCATGTTCCAGTAATACCCAATAAATTGTTCCACTTTAAGATGTAAAATTTGAACATTGTATAAGATTACTGGCAAGTACAGTAACTCTTGAATAATCAAAACTATCTATAAGTATTTCATCTGAGGATGGGTGCAAGGCTTTCAAAATGAGATTTAAATCGTAAATCGCAAAGTTTAAATTTTAAATCGAAACGAGATTTAAATTGTAAATCCTAGATTCAGATTATTCACATTTTAAGGTTTATATGCGCACTTTGAAGTTGATTTTGATGTTTGGACTTTAACAATTAAACTTATAACTTAATTTTCTCTTTAATTCCATTTTTTTTAAACATTTTAATGGGAATTGTGAATCTAAATAAGTATATTTAATATGCTAGCATGAGTTGAATGTGTTTTTATCGTGGTTTTAACTAAGTTTGAATCGAAATGTAAATCAAAATCGTAAAAGAAGGGATTCGATCTGAATCGGGATTTAAATTGCAAGATTTTAAGATTTTTGACAATAGTGGATGGGTGTATGAAAACTCCTTTTGAAAAGCTCAGAAGTTAAAATCGAAGGCAAATTCTATTCATAAACCAAAAATCGTCTAACATACACCATTAGTTTTGCTAAGAAAATCTACGACAAAGTTACTCTTCTTCATAATTGCAAATTTAATCTTTTTTCTATAACCCATCAAAATAAATAATATTTGATCGAATCTATATCTTTTTATGAAGACAATCAAACACAAAGTTATAATTAAGACAACTTTGACAAGTAAATATTCTACTTTAAAAGTATTTGATTTTTCAAAAAAAAATTATAGTTGATTTTGATGAATTTAAGAATTTAAAATAACAAAGAAGCAACAGTACCAGTGTCAAAAGTTAAAGTTCATTTTTTTGAATTTTAACTTAATTTAATGCTAGGAATTTCTAGTTTTGCATGAATGAGTTTTAATCTAAAAATAGGGAAAATGGTGAAGATGAAAACAAGGCTAGCTTCGTAAAATAGATGGTGCATGTAAAATAATTTTTGGTGTATGCTAAGAGATTATTGATGTATGAATAGAATTAGCCAAAATTGAATAGCTACTATTAAATGCTTATACCTTAAAAAAGGAAATTTCATAATTAATTTTGATCAAATGTCAAAATAGCTTTGTTTCAAACATTTTCAGGCAAATTCACTATTCATTGTAGCCAAACATCAAAACTACATAAAAAACTAAATTCAAAACTCTATTTAGCAGTCGTTTGATAACTTAAACTTCTAACTTGAATGCAGCAAATAATTGATGATTTTGTGGAAATTTGAAACCGAGCTTTTAAGAAGATCAAGAATGAATAGTTGCCAAATATGTTTTACAAATGGTTCAACTGTAGCACTATATCTTACCAATACCAACAGCACTAGGACTACGAGCATTGCTGTCATAATTTCGCCTTATCTACCTAAACAATTTTGTATTTTACTATTCATCCAAAAGAAATTATTATTGAAAACTTATTTTGAGAAGATCTAGAATAAATAGTTGCCAAACATGTTTTACAACTAGCTTAACTGTTATATTAATTCTTACCAATGCGAACACCGCCAGGAGCAAGAGCACTGCTGTCTCCAAAAACAGCGTTCTTGTTCACTGTAATATGGCAGAGATCACATAGCTTCTCAACCTTGTTGCCTATATACAAAATAATTGTTAGCAAAAGTAAAAAAAAAAAATTAAAAATAAACATAGAAATATAGTAGGGAAAAAAGAAGCAATTACCAGTCAAACCAAGGGGGCGGAGATCCCACAGAACAAGGTGGTTTTCAGTACCATCAGTAACAATCTTGTAACCTTTGCCCATCAGATAGTTTGCGACAGCAACAGCATTCGATCTCACCTGCTTGGCGTAGGCCTTGAATCCAGGTGACAAAGCCTGTTTCAGAGCGACTGCGAGGGCGCCTATCTGATGGTTGTGGGGCCCACCTTGAAGGGATGGGAAAACGGCAAAGTTGATCCTATCTTCAAAATCGTAGACCGCACCTTCGGGCTGGCCCTTCTTCGGTGGTTTTGGGCCCTTTCGATAGAAGATCATACCTGATCTCGGCCCTCTCAGACTTTTGTGGGTTGTAGTTGTCACAATGTCGCAGTACTCGAATGGATCAGCAGCTTCCTGGTTAATAAACAAAGTTATATACTTATAACCACAAATTTATGTTTTTTCCCAGTAACAATGTTCAAATATTATATATACACACTTAGAAGTATTGCATATTTGCATCCTTGATTCCACAGAATATTGTGACCAGACACTTGCTTGCAATTTGAAACAGAAAAATTGTTCAAACTTAAACACCAGATCATTGTCTAAAATTCCAAATACCATCCAAATTCGTAAGAACGTCGTCCAAACTATGATTCGAAATTCAGTGGAATTCCGAACATTCAGCTAATCCCGTTCTATTCTCGTTTGGTTCTGGACAAAACTAGGAAAGATCAGGCCAACCAAGGTAAACATGTAAGCGAATCAAAAACAAAACAAATTAAACAAGATAGTACATAAGGATTATTGACAAAAGAGTTTAAAAAATCATGATTTTTTCATCGATTCCGACCCATTTCGACGGAAGTAATATGGAATAAAAAATAATAATAGTCAAATCAACTTTTTCATGCATAATACAAATTTAATTTTCATGAATGTGTATATAATACACATATAACATATCTATCTATCTATTATTAATAAAGAGAATTCAATGAATATGATTTTCATTTTTTTTTTGAAATTCTGAAAATGCCCTATATCTATTAATAAAATCTAACCATCGGTTTGCAACCTCCATCATCATTCACTTACCAACCACCCATCAATGGAATTTCACTGTCAATTTACTTAAAATAAAAATGATGTGACTACCCAAACTTTTGCACTACTTACAGGACCCATCCGTTCATGAAAAAATTTATAAATAAAAAGTAAATATTTATTTATTTCATCTGAGGATGGGTGTATGAATATTTACTTTTTATTTATAAAAAAGTAAATTTTATAAATAAAAATGTTGTGCTACAAATATTTACATTTTATTTATAAAAAATCGTCCGGACTTATATATGTATTTATCAAGGTTTAAAATTCCGTTCCGATCATCACAAAATTTTGAAATTTCGGTTCCGTTTCGATAATTTTTAAAATTCCGTTTTAATTCTGGTTTATAAGTTCCGGTAGTATTTTTTATATTTTTTATATTTTGTAAATATTTAAAGTGCAGAAATAGATTTACATAAAGTTTATAATAGCTTTAGAAATTATGTTACTAACCCAACTTCGCTTATAACGTTATAAAATTTATTAAATATTAACTAAGTGTACTTATATAACTATTTTATGTAAATTATTTTAAATAATTCATTTTGTACCAACCCAGCCCAACTAGCCCAATCCGTCTTAAAACAACATAAAAAAGAACGGCCCTTCCTTCTTTTGCTTCTCCGTTTTCTTCCTTAGTCGAACACATGCCCTAGCTCGAATCAACTTCGACTTTCGTTCAAATTTGAAAGGAAAAAAAAACAGAATCAACTTCGACTTTCGTTCAAATTTGAAAGGAAAAAAAACAAAATGCTGTTGGGTACTCGTAATCGATGAAGAGAATGATGGAGCCTCGGTTCAATTTTAATTTGCAGCTCGAATTATATGATTCAAGCTAAGGTCATTTCGAAATTTAATGTTGTTTTTAACAAATTTTCATACTATAAACTCTTCTTAGTCATCTTCTCTTTCAAAACCCGAAACGGGATTTTGATGAAATTCCGGTCTGATACATGCCGAAACCAGAACGGAAACGACGGTATTCCAACATGTCGACCGGAATTTAAAACCTTGGTATGTATGTATTTTTATAGCAAAAATATCAAATTCGATATGGAATTATGATCCAAGTGTAACAACCCGAAATTTCACGGTATTATTATTATCGTCATGTGACGATTTAATTGGGTTGTTGGTTGTTTTTAGCGTTTAACCAAGCGAAATTCTTTTTCGAATCGGATTAAAATTCTTTTGAATTTGTAAATATTGAAGCGAGCTTTAAAGAAAAATTGGTTTGACCCACTCGTTGTTGCCGTGACGTTTATAGGTACTTTTCCCCTTTTATTCGTTCACTCGAGAAAACCCATACTTCCCCCCCCCCCCCCCCGTTTCTTCTGCCATCCCCTTACCCCTTTCTTCTGCTTAAACACGTCGCACCCCTTCCCTCTTCAGATCGAAGAAACGAAAAAAAAAAGGAGGAAGACGGAAAAATAAATGGCGACGAGATAAAGGATGGTGGCTTCGTTCTTCGATCTGGAAAACGTAGGGCTTCAGAAAATTGGGGCTTCCGTTCGTTCTTTCGATGCTTGCTAGGGCTTCGTCTTCGAGTATCTCGCGCGCGACCTCGTCGATGCTAAGGTGAGTAATTTCAGTTACTCACATCTAGATTCAGCTTAGTGATTTCCTCTGCTTGTTTGGATTGTGAGGTTGATTTCGTTCTCGTCCTTGTATTATCGGTCTTGGTTTCGATTGGAGCGATGTTATTCATTTACTTCTAATTCACTTTACCGTTAGTATATAATTCGATTGCCCTTGAATTTTGCTGTACCCATTTGATTGAATTTTGATACTTCTTGGCTTTATGTTGGCTTTTTGACATGGTTCGATTTTTGTTTGTCCCCTGTATTGATGATGTTGGATGTGGGTGTAACGATATTGATTGTTCGACTTTCGTCCTTGTTCGATGGATCTGCTGTTCTAGGTATTCAATCATCGATAGTTGCTTTATCTTCTCGGTTGATTTTTGAAAATATTACCAGACTTTGAATTAATTCCAGACTTTGATCTTTCGGCCTTTAGTTGCTTATGTGAGAGTCTGACTTAACTTGAGGTTGGTTTCGTTACCTTGTTACTTTGTCTGTTGGGCATCAGCTTGATATCTTATGTGATAGCTGCATTTGAACTTTAAGCATGACACATAGGATTATACTCGGTTTGTTTTATCTGATCTGGTCGATCTTGTAGTTGTTGCTACTCTAATCTGGTCAGCATTGTGCCTGCAGTCTTGTTTTTCTGGGCTTGATTTTGAAGTTAAATTGCTGGTCCTATTTCAATTAATATAGATGTGTATGTGTATATATATTTATATGCATACATGTTTAATTGTAATTGCTCGGCATCGAGTTACATTTTGCGACAATAGGGTCTTTGACTTGTTCAATTCTTTTCCGTGAGTACCTTCACTATGACAGACAGTGTTTGATTCTTCTTTGTAACACTGTAGCACAGTTGTGGTTGTTTAGATAATTTGAAACTGCACTTGATTTTCATGTGCAATGAATGGCTCTTTCTTTTGAACTGAGCTTCGATTCCTTTGGGACTTCTGACTTGTTTTAGTTATGACTCGATTTCTTGTACCTTGGGTATTTTGTCTCTTTGACCATTTGCCTGTAGTTGTCATATATGTACAGCTGTTCAGTCGGCTTTCTATTCATTTGAGCTGGTTCCTGTTGGCAATGAATTCATGTGTCTTGGGTTGCCAATTTTGGTGGCACTATTGGTTTTTAGTAGTTTGATCTTTTGGGTCATTTTGATGTATATGCAGTCTTCATTATTCACGTATCTGCTTTTCATATGCTTGTGCATTTTTGAACTGGTACACTTGTATCTAGTCGCACTCGAACCCCTTTAGTCACTTGGTTGTACTGCGCCTTGGACAGTCTCATTTGCAGGCTGATGGCCTTCGAACTGTACAGTTTCACTTGTAGTAGTATTGAATCGGGCACCATTTCTTGGGACAGTTTGAATATCGTCCCACTTCGATTGTAGTCTTGGCTTCGAGCTTGTAGACTTTGTCTTGTGATCTATTTTGTTGGTTCTTGATTGTTTCAAGTTGATTTGTGAAATTTATATAGCGAGTTGAATCCGGTCTCAAAGACCCGGGTTTGACCCTGTACATGAATGTAGACTTCCGGTGTACATTCGTGAATGATTCATTCCTCTTGATTTGAGATAGTGTATGTTGTTTTGGTTTATTTATGTTGACTTCTACAATTTTAATTGTTGTTAGTTTTCACCGTCGTGATGATTTCGTGTACTGTGTGGCGAGGCAGTGCATGCGTGCGTGTACTGCAGCCACACAGAAAGTTGATTTGACTGACCTTTTTGAGAATACTGATCTGTTGATTTACACTGTTTAGTGTTATATCTACCGTTACCCGATTCTCTTATTGAGAAGTCGGATATACGTGATTTCTATGACTGTCATCTATTTGAGATTATTATTGCTTCTATGCACTAATAAACTGGTTTGAATTAGACTGACCTGGGTATTATTTTCTTTTGAATGTAATACTCGGGTCAGACCCGAGTTATTTCAGGTTGTAGATTCTTTCTTTGAGTTGCTGTTCAGGATATGAAGACTTTTCACATCTTCTGAAGTTGTCCGTGTCATTTTGTAGTAGACGTGTCATTATAGAACGATATGTATTCATGTATATTAGTTGATAATGTACTTGTATATATAACTTCTAGAGTCGACAGTTGTAGTTGTATCATATGTATTGTGTCAATTATGTATCAACTGACTTCAGTTATATATATATGAGACTTTTGTTTTTATCTGTGTTCCGCATTTATATTATCTGTGTTATTGTTATATCTAATGTCCTAAACTATTATGAACTATCGTAGTTTGTTTTATACTGATAATTGGATATGTCGATGGGAGTAAATAAATAATAGATGAAAAAAAAGTATATACCACTCCTACCGAGATAACCAATATTAGTGTAAGGCCAATTACGGATGGTCGTTCCTATCCAGCCTTATTCTTCGTAATAATAGACAGTATTTCTTTTAATACTCTTTGTTATTATGAGCATAGAGGTGGGGCGTTACAGTTGGTATCAGAGCTTGGGGTTTATGGACATAATATAAAACATAACTTGGATGGAACATATGTTACAACTATTGGTCGATGTTTTATTTGTACTTTGAGTCAAAACTAAAGTTTTGAAATTTAGATGAAATTTGTAAATATCATTATTTAAAAATAAAAAGTGAAACTGTGTTTTGTTGATTTGATTGATTTGTGTTCTATTTATCAGAGTGCGCAGCGGAAACAGTGAAACTGTCTTCGCTGAGTACAACTGATAATCTTTTTGATTTAGGAATCAAAATACGAAATTGATATGAATTCCAATTGTTGTTTGCATAGCTGTAATTATTTGTTTCTTTGAGAATTTCGAATCCAAATTGAGGATTCGAAGAAATTGCAGATATGTGATTTTTGTTGAAATTTCCGCTGGCTTTCTTTTGTACTAATCATCTAGTGATTAGATTTTTGCTGTTTTGAATTATCTTCGTTGAAGATACCTTTGAATGATTTCTTTGTTCATTTTGTAATACGTGCAAAAATTTGAATTGCACGTTATTGCATTTATTTTACGTTGAACCGATGCTTGGTTATGATACGTATTTTGTTGTCGTTATTTTTATAACGGACTTATTACACCAATGCTGAATTTTGAGGCACAGTGTTTTGTGGACAATTTTAATAAATGAAAATTCACTGATGTCACATTTTGATGTGAATCCTTTGATGAGATATTTGATGTTTTAAAATTTCTGTCGCTTTGACTTCAGCAACAGCCAAAATTTTAAAAGTGGATTTTCAAGCGGTTATTCCGCAATACTGATTTGTGACCGTTTTTACGGTATTTTGAGAAGTACAATTTCCTTATCGAAATTGTTACTAATATTGTTGTTTTAATCACGTGATGGGAAAATCGTTTTAAAATGAAAATTGTTTTATAAATTTTTAACAGTTTGCGTTTTCAAAAGAATGAGAAAGCGACTTAAACGATTCAGCAAAATCGAGGATTATGACCCCTTTCTTTTACTGTTTCGCTTAACTCCGGACTTGTCCAGTTGAGAATGTGAATTGTTATTTTACAAAATAAATAAAATTATTTTCAAAAATTTTACAGTTTGCGATTTCAAAGGAATGAGGAAGCGATTTAAACGTTTCAGCAAAATCGAGGACTATGACCCCTTTCTTTTACTGATTCGCTTAATTCCGGACTTGTCCGTTTGAGAATGTGAAATGTATTTTTACAAAATACACAATTTTGCACTTTCAAGGAAACGATGAAGAGAATCAAACGATTTAGTAAAACACGTGGTATGGGACATGTGCGTTTGCTATTTCGGTTAATTCCGGACTCGTTAATTGAAATATTTGATGATTTCGTGTGCTTTCAAGCCACTATGAGGACCTTCGGGTCATTTGTTGGGCTTTCGGGCCACTCTGCGGACCTTCGGGTCAAATACCAGTACTAGACCTTCGGGTCACTCTGCGGACCTCCGGGTCAATCTGATGGGCGCCAAAAATTATGTTGAGTACTTGGTAGGCTTCGGCCACTCTGAGATGCACGTGCGGCGAATTAAAAACTCGCCATCTGATGGGATCGATCCAAGCTTTTATGTTGATTTTCTAGTCTTCTCAATTGATTTCTAGATATTTGTTGTTTCCAATTATCTGCAGGTAATTGGATATTTGTTGATATGAGTTCTGGTTATCGTTTTTGATAATCAGATATTTGTTGTTTCTAATTATCGCTTGTGATAATTAGATATTTGTTGATATGAGTTCTGGTTATCGTTTTTTATAATCAGATATTTGTTGTTTCTAATTATCGCTTGTGATAATTAGATATTTGTTGATATGAGTTCTGATTATCGTTTTTGATAATCAGATATTTGTTGTTTCTAATTATCGCTTGTGATAATTAGATATTTGTTGATATGAGTTCTGGTTATCGTTTTTGATAATCAGATATTTGTTGTTTCTAATTATCGCTTGTGATAATTAGATATTTGTTGATATGAGTTCTGGTTATCGTTTTTGATAATCAGATATTTGTTGTTTCTAATTATCGCTTGTGATAATTAGATATTTGTTGATATGAGTTCTGGTTATCGTTTTTGATAATCAGATATTTGTTGTTTCTAATTATCGCTTGTGATAATTAGATATTTGTTGATATGAGTTCTGGTTATCGTTTTTGATAATCAGATATTTGTTGTTTCTAATTATCGCTTGTGATAATTAGATATTTGTTGATATGAGTTCTGATTATCGTTTTTGATAATCAGATATTTGTTGTTTTTAATTATCGCTTTAGATAATTAAATATTTGCTGCTTTGAAATTTAATTATCGCTTTAGATAATTAAATATTTGTTGCTTTGAGATTTAATTATCGCTTTAGATAATTAAATATTTGCTGATTTGAGATTTAATTATCGCTTTAGATAATTAAATATTTGTTGCTTTGAGATTTAATTATCGCTTTAGATAATTAAATATTTGCTGATTTCGAATTTAATTATCGCTTTAGATAATTAAATATTTGCTGCTTTGAAATTTAATTATCGCTTTAGGTAATTAAATATTTGTTGCTTTGAGATTTAATTATCGCTTTAGATAATTAAATATTTGCTGATTTCGAATTTAATTATCGCTTTAGATAATTAAATATTTGCTGCTTTGAAATTTAATTATCGCTTTAGGTAATTAAATATTTGTTGCTTTGAAATTTAATTATCGCTTTAGATAATTAAATATTTGTTGCTTTGAGATTTAATTATCGCTTTAGATAATTAAATATTTGCTGCTTTGAGATTTAATTATCGCTTTAGATAATTAAATATTTGCTGATTTCGAATTTAATTATCGCTTTAGATAATTAAATATTTGCTGCTTTGAAATTTAATTATCGCTTTAGGTAATTAAATATTTGCTGCTTTGAGATTTAATTATCGCTTTAGGTAATTAAATATTTGTTGCTTTGAGATTTAATTATCGCTTTAGGTAATTAAATATTTGTTGCTTTGAGATTTAATTATCGCTTTAGATAATTAAATATTTGCTGCTTTGAAATTTAATTATCGCTTTAGATAATTAAATATTTGCTGATTTGAGATTTAATTATCGCTTTAGATAATTAAATATTTGTTGCTTTGAGATTTAATTATCGCTTTAGATAATTAAATATTTGCTGATTTCGAATTTAATTATCGCTTTAGATAATTAAATATTTGTTGATATGAGATTTAATTATCGCTTTTGATAATTAAATATTTGCTGATTTCGAATTTAATTATCGCTTTAGATAATTAAATAATTGTGAATTAGAAATTTGATTATCGCTTGGGATAATCAAATATTTGTTAAATTTAAAATTTGATTATCATTTTGATAATTGAATGTTTGTTGATTTGAGAAATTAAATTATCGTTTTGATGATTGAATATTTGCGATTCTTGAGATTTGAGCTTCGTCTTTTCTCTGGCGATTCAAGTGAGTAATTTTGATTACTCACATTCAATTCGTGCTCTGTATGGGATTTCTGCTTTGTTTTTCCTTCTCTTTTAGTTGCTGGAACTCGATTGATTCTTGCTTTAGACAGTCGTCTGATTTTGATTCCTTAATCCCCACGATGTTGATTCTTTTGATTTGAAGCAGTCGAACCTTTCGATTTCTTATCTAATACTTCCTCGCTGACACTTGCTTTGCTTATACGTTCGACATTGCCATGCTCTTTTGGTTGTTACCTTTTTCCATTTGTTCCCTATGATTGCGTGGACGCAATTTCTTTAAGGAGGGGAGTCTGTAACAACCCGAAATTTCACGGTATTATTATTATCGTCATGTGACGATTTAATTGGGTTGTTGGTTGTTTTTAGCGTTTAACCAAGCGAAATTCTTTTTCGAATCGGATTAAAATTCTTTTGAATTTGTAAATATTGAAGCGAGCTTTAAAGAAAAATTGGTTTGACCCACTCGTTGTTGCCGTGACGTTTATAGGTACTTTTCCCCTTTTATTCGTTCACTCGAGAAAACCCATACTCCCCCCCCCACGTTTCTTCTGCCATCCCCTTACCCCTTTCTTCTGCTTAAACACGTCGCACCCCTTCCCTCTTCAGATCGAAGAAACGAAAAAAAAAAAGGAGGAAGACGGAAAAATAAATGGCGACGAGATAAAGGATGGTGGCTTCGTTCTTCGATCTGGAAAACGTAGGGCTTCAGAAAATTGGGGCTTCCGTTCGTTCTTTCGATGCTTGCTAGGGCTTCGTCTTCGAGTATCTCGCGCGCGACCTCGTCGATGCTAAGGTAATTTCAGTTACTCACATCTAGATTCAGCTTAGTGATTTCCTCTGCTTGTTTGGATTGTGAGGTTGATTTCGTTCTCGTCCTTGTATTATCGGTCTTGGTTTCGATTGGAGCGATGTTATTCATTTACTTCTAATTCACTTTACCGTTAGTATATAATTCGATTGCCCTTGAATTTTGCTGTACCCATTTGATTGAATTTTGATACTTCTTGGCTTTATGTTGGCTTTTTGACATGGTTCGATTTTTGTTTGTCCCCTGTATTGATGATGTTGGATGTGGGTGTAACGATATTGATTGTTCGACTTTCGTCCTTGTTCGATGGATCTGCTGTTCTAGGTATTCAATCATCGATAGTTGCTTTATCTTCTCGGTTGATTTTTGAAAATATTACCAGACTTTGAATTAATTCCAGACTTTGATCTTTCGGCCTTTAGTTGCTTATGTGAGAGTCTGACTTAACTTGAGGTTGGTTTCGTTACCTTGTTACTTTGTCTGTTGGGCATCAGCTTGATATCTTATGTGATAGCTGCATTTGAACTTTAAGCATGACACATAGGATTATACTCGGTTTGTTTTATCTGATCTGGTCGATCTTGTAGTTGTTGCTACTCTAATCTGGTCAGCATTGTGCCTGCAGTCTTGTTTTTCTGGGCTTGATTTTGAAGTTAAATTGCTGGTCCTATTTCAATTAATATAGATGTGTATGTGTATATATATTTATATGCATACATGTTTAATTGTAATTGCTCGGCATCGAGTTACATTTTGCGACAATAGGGTCTTTGACTTGTTCAATTCTTTTCCGTGAGTACCTTCACTATGACAGACAGTGTTTGATTCTTCTTTGTAACACTGTAGCACAGTTGTGGTTGTTTAGATAATTTGAAACTGCACTTGATTTTCATGTGCAATGAATGGCTCTTTCTTTTGAACTGAGCTTCGATTCCTTTGGGACTTCTGACTTGTTTTAGTTATGACTCGATTTCTTGTACCTTGGGTATTTTGTCTCTTTGACCATTTGCCTGTAGTTGTCATATATGTACAGCTGTTCAGTCGGCTTTCTATTCATTTGAGCTGGTTCCTGTTGGCAATGAATTCATGTGTCTTGGGTTGCCAATTTTGGTGGCACTATTGGTTTTTAGTAGTTTGATCTTTTGGGTCATTTTGATGTATATGCAGTCTTCATTATTCACGTATCTGCTTTTCATATGCTTGTGCATTTTTGAACTGGTACACTTGTATCTAGTCGCACTCGAACCCCTTTAGTCACTTGGTTGTACTGCGCCTTGGACAGTCTCATTTGCAGGCTGATGGCCTTCGAACTGTACAGTTTCACTTGTAGTAGTATTGAATCGGGCACCATTTCTTGGGACAGTTTGAATATCGTCCCACTTCGATTGTAGTCTTGGCTTCGAGCTTGTAGACTTTGTCTTGTGATCTATTTTGTTGGTTCTTGATTGTTTCAAGTTGATTTGTGAAATTTATATAGCGAGTTGAATCCGGTCTCAAAGACCCGGGTTTGACCCTGTACATGAATGTAGACTTCCGGTGTACATTCGTGAATGATTCATTCCTCTTGATTTGAGATAGTGTATGTTGTTTTGGTTTATTTATGTTGACTTCTACAATTTTAATTGTTGTTAGTTTTCACCGTCGTGATAATTTCGTGTACTGTGTGGCGAGGCAGTGCATGCGTGCGTGTACTGCAGCCACACAGAAAGTTGATTTGACTGACCTTTTTGAGAATACTGATCTGTTGATTTACACTGTTTAGTGTTATATCTACCGTTACCCGATTCTCTTATTGAGAAGTCGGGTATACGTGATTTCTATGACTGTCATCTATTTGAGATTATTATTGCTTCTATGCACTAATAAACTGGTTTGAATTAGACTGACCTGGGTATTATTTTCTTTTGAATGTAATACTCGGGTCAGACCCGAGTTATTTCAGGTTGTAGATTCTTTCTTTGAGTTGCTGTTCAGGATATGAAGACTTTTCACATCTTCTGAAGTTGTCCGTGTCATTTTGTAGTAGACGTGTCATTATAGAACGATATGTATTCATGTATATTAGTTGATAATGTACTTGTATATATAACTTCTAGAGTCGACAGTTGTAGTTGTATCATATGTATTGTGTCAATTATGTATCAACTGACTTCAGTTATATATATATAAGACTTTTGTTTTTATCTGTGTTCCGCATTTATATTATCTGTGTTATTGTTATATCTAATGTCCTAAACTATTATGAACTATCGTAGTTTGTTTTATACTGATAATTGGATATGTCGATGGGAGTAAATAAATAATAGATGAAAAAAAAAGTATATACCACTCCTACCGAGATAACCAATATTAGTGTAAGGCCAATTACGGATGGTCGCTCCTATCCAGCCTTATTCTTCGTAATAATAGACAGTATTTCTTTTAATACTCTTTGTTATTATGAGCATAGAGGTGGGGCGTTACACCAAGTTTCCAAAATTGGTCTAAATATCTAAAATCTTTAAGTGAACGAAATGGAAACGAAAATCAGCATTTTGAACCTTGATCCAAACTCATTTGAACTTGTCCACTTATGTAGGATAGGTTTTAATAAGAAGTTCTGAATCCAAGTTCTGATTCATAAATAAGAACTTTCTATGATTATTTTATGTCGGTGTTCTGAATAAAACTGTCTGAATAAAACCATCTATTCAGACAAAATAGTTCAGAACTTTTTTACTGCTTATTTTTTGTTTTGAATGTTGAATGTTGTTTTTTGTTCTGAATGCTAAATACAAACAACCATGCAAGTGATTATTCAGCATTCAGCAATCTGCATTTAGACTTCAGAGTTCAGCAATCAGAATTTAGAATCAACGTTTTAAACAAACAGAGCCTAAATATATGTACGGAATTCTCCTTTATTGGAAATGCTCTAACATTAATCATTTGGGAATAAAAGTTCGATGCATATCAATTGGATTTACAAAACATCATATTTGCTTATTAAGCCAATATTATTGAGTGTTTGAAGTCACCCAGGTTCGGGTGAAGTACATTACATTGTGATAAATTACAACTTTTACATGTCATCTTTCACCCCATATATTCCCATTCAAGCTCATAACTCAACCAAGATTTAAAAACGACAGCAATACGATAAAAATTAAACAAATGAAATGTGGTTTATTTTCGATATTATACAAATGCAGTAGATGTACACACATGTGAACAAAAGGTTGCCTACACATACATATGGTAGTTTATTTTCTCTGTTATACAAATGCATCATGTGTACATATATATATATATATATATGTATATATATATATGTATGTATATAAGCTTTTTGTGTGCGGGCATATATGTGTGTGTGTATGACTGCCTTTGTACACATATAAATACATATATACATACATATACATACATAAGCAAGGATTCCATTACATCATATTGATTTTTTGAGCTACATAATTCGAGCCCAAACAAAAATGTGGATATGTATATATTTCTCAAAATCATCCCCACATTATTTTGGTTAATCCTAGTATATTCAAAATCATATTTCAAATCGATCGTTAAAATAAATGTTTTAACAATTGATATTGACTCAACTTTTTGAACATTCTAGAAATTTCAAAATGATCTCATTTTTTGTGCACATCATGTTTGTAATATAGATTAAACATCCATAAAATTAATTTGACTTCAAATAGTGTAACACAAGAAATCTTTTGGTGTAGAATGAGCACTATGCATTTTTTTTCTCTAAAAATTGGTACCTCTATTGTTTAAAAAAAAAGGGTCAAAGCTAGTATGTATGACTTCCCACATACATACTTAACCCTTACAAAAATCAAAATGTAAAAGCATGCAACAGGTGCGGGTCATATAGATATAGCTTATGTACCCAAACTAAATCCTATTCTATACATCAGTTATGCAGAAAAACAAAAAAACAAAAACTAAGAAAAATTATTGCTTCGCCTTGAAGCCCCAAATATGTAGATATATGTTCCTGCTTAAGAGAGTGTGTGTGTGTGTCTAACAATAATAATAAGAAGAAAAAGAACAGACTGGACTCTTTTGCCAATTTCCACTATCCAATCCAAAAGGGAATATAAGAAATTAAAGAAATATATGTGTTACTTAATTATCTCTAATTAAGTTTGGGTGGCAATAAGTTGAATAAGCAAATATGTACCAAATACCAAGTTCGGATGTAAGAACCCTTCATTCAGATCTAACTATAATCAAATCAGATCTAAACATTACTCTACTACACATACCACCATCAAATATCAACACAAAATTAAGCACAACAAACAAGATAATGTAGAAAAGAAGTACCTGAGCAGCAACGAGACCACTAATATGCGCCATATCACACAATAACATAGCACCACACTTATCCGCAACGGCTCTAAACCTAGCATAATCCCAATCCCTAGGATAAGCACTTCCACCGCAAATAATAAGCTTAGGCCTAAAATCCATGGCCTTCTCCTCCATTTTATCGTAATCAATATACCCAGTTTCCAAGCTCACCTTATACGGCAAACTTTCAAAATAAATTGAAGTGGCAGATATCTTCTTCCCACTCGACGTATAATATCCATGTGTCAAATGTCCACCAGACGGCAGATCCAAACCCATTATTCTATCATGCGGGTTCAGAACCGCCGTATATGCCGCGAAGTTGGCTGGAGAGCCGGAGTAGGGCTGAACGTTGACGCCCCACTTCGACGGATCGAGGCGGTAAACCTGAAGAGCGCGGTCGCGGCAGAGGTTCTCGATCTGGTCGATAAACTCGTTCCCACCGTAGTAGCGGTTGCCGGGCATGCCCTCGGAATATTTGTTGGTGAGAGCGGTACCGAGAGCTTGAATGACGGCGAAGGAGGTGAAGTTCTCAGAGGCGATGAGCTCGATTCCATGAGACTGGCGGTGCTTTTCTTTTTCGATTAGACTGTAGATTTCCGGGTCAACTTCGTCGAGTGGAGTGAGGCCCCATGAAGCTACGGAATCCATTATTTAGAATAGAATAAAAAATTTGATTGGATCTCAGATTTGAGATCTGGTAAGGAGGTGGGAGAGGAGAAGATTGAGGAAGAAGGCAGTGATTGGAGATGAATATATAAGATTTGTGGGGTGGTTTTGGGGGTTGGTGACGGTGCGTGAAGTTAGGTGATGGCTAATTGTTTCCTTAGAACCCACTTTGTCTACTCCACTTTTCCTTCATCTTCATTTCGTCGTCTTCTTTATCTTCATTTTATCTCCGAACAAAAAATATGAATAGTCGAACTGTACAATGAATAGATTATTCAGATTCTAAAGTCGATGATTTGTGTAACGATCCCAGATTTTAACTAATTTAAATTGTTAATTAATTTCATTTTTGATAAAAATTGTGAAGTAATGAGTAATTAATATAAAATATTAGTTAAATTATGACTTAGTTTGGATATTTGAAAATAAATAATAAAATGTTGGATAATAAAACTTTAAAAAGAATTCAGAATAAGTGTTGATGTTAAATAAATATTTCAAATAAATTCTATGTTAAATCATTTAAATTTTAAATATTGTATATATATGTATATATGTGAATATATATATGTATACGGGCATATATGAGTAAATTTAAATATACATGTATATATTTGATTTGAATTTAAATCTTAGATAAATGGTTTAAAAATAAAAATACAAATTATATAAGATAAAGTATAAAAATATAAAAGTAACCCATTAGCTAAAAATTAACAACATATAAAATATAGAAATTATCCATATTACACAATAATAAGATTAAATAAAAATAGAAATAGATGTATATAAGATAAGATAAACTATGTAAAATATAAAATAAACAAATCTGTTAAAATAATAACAGCATGTAATAACAGAAATTTATCTATATTACAAGGCATAAAACAAAAGGATATATATGAAAGGATGGTACAAACAAATAAAATACAAAAGACAAAGGAAACAAAATACGTTCAAGTAGGAAGAAACTAAACAAAGTATAAGTATTGAGGCTGAGAAAGGAAAATGAGACACAACAAAATATGATTGAGTATTTAAACAAACAGGATAAGTATGAAACCAAAGAAACCAAAAATATATGTGTATTAGCTTATAGGACAAGCCTAATTAATATCTCTAGTACACCAATGTAACCATCAGCCACCCAAAGCAAAAATATCTCTAATGGTTGTACAAATACAATTACCCTATATTGTACAAAACATATTATCACCATGTACAAACTAAAATATCACCTGTAAACTATTTTTATACATCATCTTCCTTTTCATCAGTTCGTTCCATTCAAAACTGAGAAGAATCTGAAGCTAAAATTCAACTCAACAACAACAACTAAATCAACTCAATTTAACCAGCAAGGAGATTAAAAAGAGGATCAGGCTTATAGCAGTTTTCAAAAACAGAATTTTGTTCTCTGTTCAAACATTTGTTTTCAGGTGAGCAAACTTCCCATATAAAACCTGGATTTTATTGTGTCTGGTTATTTATGTGATCATGTTTGAAAAAATATGTTGAGATAATGCTTGCATGTCTATGAGTTTTGTGTGCATGCTATGCTTTCCTCTGTTCTCAATAACAGGTTACAAAAACCTGTTCAAAATTCGAAATCTCATTCTCTAATCCTTTTTAGGATCTGATTTCAAGAAGAAATCTGTTAATAATAACAACATCTAATTTTTAAAAATAGTTTTAAGCAGATTTGTTAAGCAATTATTTCAAAATATATAATTTACAGTAAAAAAAAATAAAAAAAATCGTTCCAAAATGAAAATTCGAGTATTTTAATTTCAAATTTGGATTTCGTAATTCAATTCGTAATGGAAAAAGATGAATTTAGGTAGTCGTATCATGATTTTTAAATCTATAATTGTTGAGAAAATGCAAGTTGAACAGAAAACCTATTTTTGTTAAATTCTGGTGATTGGGTTGATGATTTATCTCGTGATTGTAACCGAAGCTTGCTGGAGGGTCGTAGATCACCAAAAAAATAACAGTAATATTTGTCAATGATCAAGTGGGTTGTACGGCGTGATTCTAGGGTTTTAGACCTAGTTTTGTTAACAAGGTTTAATGAGGAAATCTCGTCGTCGATAGTGGATTGTAACCGATCGCATAAGGGGGAAAGGAGAGTGGGGAGTGTGACGAAGTTCTAGTCGAAGTCGCAGGGTTATCGGAGGTCGATGATGTTGGTTCGAGGCAAATTCTATGGAGGACATCGGGTTCAAGAACATGATCGAGTTGCTTGATTTTGGAGTTTGGGCTTATCAATGGGACTGGATGATTGATGGGACTCAGGGATGGATGGATGATATGTCGATGATCAGAGCATCGGCCGGAAGTCGACTAGACAACGGTGCACGTGCACGCGTGTGTTTGTGTGTATGAGTTTTGTTGTGGATTGGGGAAGAAGGGTTTGCTCAGGGATGGGCATGGGAAAATGAAGGTTGGTCTCGAAGTAAGTGGAGGATGCGAGTGAATCGAAGTTTGGCTCGGGAAATTTGAAATTTGGCTCGGATCTGGTGATTTAGTATAATAACAGTTTTAAAATCTTAAAACAAATTAAGTTTTACTCAAAAAATTTCTTAGACCACTTTTATTTTTAAATAATAAATGTCTTATTTAAGTGTGGGATAAATTATTTTGAGTTTAAAGTGTTTTTAGAATATATATACAACCTTCATTTTAAAGAGAGAAAAAAGTTATTTTATATAAACCTGATATTGTAACTATGTAGATGATTAAATAAGATGAAGTGTTTTAATCCTTAATTTAACTTAAAGGTTTAAGTTAATTGGTTAATGATAATTAATTACAAGGTTTATTAATAAATGAAAATGATTAAGGGATAATTATTAATTTAGGATTAATTAATTAATTATTGTAATTAATTAAGGATAATTAATTAAATGGTAATTTATTAATTGAGGCTAATTAATTTATTATTAAAGGTTAATTAATTAAAATAATTTGTAATTTATTAATGTTAATTAACCAGGATTAGTGATTTATTCATAAGTAATAAATCCGATTTAAATTAATCAGATAATTAATTAACCCTACTTATGGATGTTTGGATTGTATTGAATGGTTGAATTGTTTGATATCCCTGATATATGATGCTTTGTGATATATCCTGATTTATGTTGTGATCTGTTTCTCTGGGATGAATGTAATTAATTCCCTGTGATGTAATTTATTATCTGTGATATATATTTATCTGTGGTCTATGTATGAAAGATAAGCGTTATAGTTTATATCGCTTATCAAATATATTGTTGTATTTGATCTGTGATGATTGAATGATGTTGCACTATTGTGTTAAACCCCTGGACTACACCATACACACACAAATATGGATTTCACGAGGAAATCGGTTAAGTCACAGATTTTTGACAATTGAAAAGATTGAATTCTTGAATCCAAAATAGTTTTTGGAATTAGAATTGAAAGCTTTGAAAATGAGTTTTAAAATGAAAGTTATTTTTAAATAACTTAATGAAATTTGAAATTCAAATAATTTGATTTAAATTTGAATTCAATAATTGAAATTGAATTCAATGATTTGGAAATTATGGTCTAAAAGGAACATACAAGTTATAAAGGTGTTTGTTTGGGCTTTTAACCATTTAAAAGTATGGTTTCGGAAATTTAAGGAAATTTAATCCAAGTTTATACTTGAATGGTTTTAACTTATGTAAATTGTAATTAGTTTTCCAGAATGGAAACTAATTGTTTCAATTGATAAAAGTTTTCATATAAGAAATGAAATTCCAATTTAAATTAAAGGAATTTCATGTTTGAATTGAAAATGGTTTCCCAAGTGTTAACGTCAAAATATGAACGATAACACCCGGTGTGTGTAATAAGATCGTGAAAGCACCACCCGTGTGACGGGAACAGAAGTTAAGCAGGAAAATAGCAGAAATGCAGTAAAAGGACAGCAATTTATAGTGGTTCGGCTTGAGATTTAGCCTACGTCCACTTTGAATCTCTTTATTATTGAATCTGGTTACAAATTGATACAAATCTCCTATGAAAACAGTACAACTCGATCACAAGAAACAATCTTGACTACTAGCTCAATCTTCGGCGATGAAACTCGATGAATCCATGTCGGATGTTAAGAATTTCTCTCGAAGTTTGTTGTAGCGTCTTGAATGCTTGAAGGATCCTTGTTTGCTGAATGATTGGAGAGTTCGACAGAGTAACGGCGCTTTAGAAATGAATTGCCAAAAAGTCCCTCTCAAGTTGGAAGTGATGTCCTATTTATAGAAGCTGATTTCTGGGTAGAAAATTTGCCTAAGTCTTAGGTCGCGCGCGACCTTAGTTAGGTCGTAGGTCGCGAACGACCTAAGCTAGGTCGCTGTCATCTTGCGGTTCCACGAGTTACTGTGCTTGTCTTCATTTGATCAAGTAATAGGTCGCACGCGAGTTACAGAATAGCTGTGGGGGCTCTAGGTCGTAGGGCGCTGAACTTCCTTTAATAGTTAGGTCGCTAACCTATTTAAGTCGTCAAGTTCCTTAGGTCGCTAACTACCTTAGGTTGTTAAGCCCTTTAGGTCGCTAGCTACCTTAGGTCGTTGAGTTCCATAGGTCGCAATCCTTTCTGCCTCCTTAGGTCGCGAGATCTTCTGCAGCCTTAGGTCGCGAAGCTTTCCTGCCCCCTTAGGTCGCGAGGTCTTCTGCAGCCTTAGGTCGCGAAGCTTTCCTGCCCCCTTAGGTCGCGAGGTCTTCTGGACCTTAGGTCGCAAAGAAGTTAGGTCGCAGCTCATCCTTAGGTCGCAGCATCCTTAGGTCGCAGCATTTCCTTAGGTCGCAGCATCCTTAGGTCGCAGCATTTCCTTAGGTCGCAGCATCCTTAGGTCGCAGCATTTCCTTAGGTCGCAGCATCCTTAGGTCGCAGCACTTCCTTAGGTCGTAGAGTTTTAGGTCGCTGAACTGAAAGAGTTAACATTTGCCCCTCGAAGTATATGACTATACTCTAGGTCGTATGCTTCGACTCAACTTGGCTAGGTCGCGAATCGACTTAAAACTTGCACGCCTGTTCACCTCCCTTCTTCAGTCCCATATAAATTGGTTAGGTCGCATCTTCCTTCTTACCCTACTGTCCTGAGCCTCCATCGCCATTAACAGTTCCTTCGATCTTCCAGAGTCAAATTTGACTTAATCAGCCAACGATTCTTCCTCGCCGATTATAATTCGTAAGTGGATCAGCTTATACTTTCCCATAGTCACTGTTTTGAACATGAATCGTTGTCGCTCGACCTAAGCCCAATTCCATGCATCACGCCTTTTTGTACGGTAGTCTTAATCGACTTTCGTTCGTCGTTTGACGTGTTGGGATGATTTTCGATCATACGGAAGGTTTTGCTATGGATCTGTAGGATTTGCCATTGATTCTCTAGTCAATCGGTGATAGGTTGAGGTGGGATGAAGGGGATGATGATTCCTTTTTTGAACTGGTGGTATTGGGTTATTGGACCCAATATGATGTTGCTTGGAGAAGAAGTCATCAACCTATCAGATTCGAACGCCCTAAGAGTTAGGTCGCGTGGGAATGTTTAACGACCTTAGCCTTTGCGACCTGACGACATTTACGACCTAGAGTATCTCCAACCTAAAAGCAATTGTGCTCGACCTAGGACTTAAGAGAATTGCCTCGCCTTAATCCATTCAGCTGCAACACGCGACCTACAGAAATCCTGACTTATGATAGGTCGTTGACCGACCTAAGACTTAGCAATTTTTCACAGTCTTGAACTTTCAACCTGAACAACATGGCACAAGAACATTGCAACCTGTGTTAGGTTGTAAGCGACCTAACACTTAGAACTTTGAACAGCTTTTGACTGACTTTCTGGACTTGAATCATTTTGGGTTTTGCACTTCTTCTCGGATTGCCTCGACTTTAATGCTAATAACCTGTTTATAAGCAACATTCACAGAAAAAATGGGACGAATATACTGCTATTGATTGCCCACATCAAACAGCAGATTAGTTGTCAAAGAAAACCAAACTTAAATGAACTTCGTGAATGAAATGTTGTGAACTAACAAATCTAAGTGAAGTATTAAGGCAAAATTGAAGTGATCAACTAAAGCTGATTTATTTGCATTAACGCAACACTATTCCTGGACTTAAAATATTAAGCCTCGAAACTTTTTAATTGACAAGTATCAATTAGTTTAATTTCATTTACATTTGCTCATTATTGTATTAGTTTTGCACAACACTTCACTCTTTTTAGGAAACGTGCACCTTAATATTTGATCGTCCAGTTCCTTGTGTAGAATGGAATCTCAACAAGAAGACTTGGAAATAGCCGGAGAATCTTTTCCAATTGCTACTCCACTAATCGACCCTCCGGAAAGGACTTCTACTACTTTAAGTCATAAAGTCTTCCGACAACTGTGCATCCAATTCGGCATTGCCGAAGCAGATGCTTTACTTCCTGGGCCAAGCGATACTGCTGACAGACCGCCTCTTGGCTTCGTTGCTGTGAACCGGCAGATGTGTTCAAGTGGAGCCATCCCTCCATTTAATGATTGTCTTCGGGAACTCCTCCTTCGGCTAACTATTTCTCCCTTTCAACTACACCCTAACGGATACTCCATCCTGCTGGGATTGTGCGTGCTTTTCAGGAGAACGTTGAACCGTTTTCCCTCTTTTGATGAAATTCGCTTCTTGTGCACATTTGCAAAGAACAAGGACCATCCTTCTATTATACTTGTGAGGAGTGCTAGGAATCGCAAACTGATTCTGGACTTGCCTGAAAGTGCCCACGGATTTTTGACTCAATTCTTCTATGTTCGTTGTCCTCCGGGATTTTATGCTATTTGGAGAGTCGGAAGTAAGACTACCTCTTACCAATTCATTTTTTCTAAATTTCTCATAATTCGAACCATCAAATGCTTAATTCCATTCTTTCTTCGTGCAGCACTTCCTTCTCTTCTTCGAGATACCAACCGTAAGTCGATTTTAGATACTTTGAATGCTGTTGACGCTGAAGAGAGGAGTGCCAAATTCTTGTTGAAAGATGAATTTCTGCACCAGTTTGGCCTTTTACATTCTTCTAGATCGACTCAGATTCATGAAGTTCCTAGCTCTGAGGCGGAAACGTTAATTGCTTCAGATTCCCAAGCAGAGGCCTCGAATGCCCCAGCTTCTGTAGAAGAAACTGCATCAGAAGCACCCGTCATGGAGGCTGCCTTGGTAAAATGTTCCACATCCATCGATGTCGCAGGGTTAGTCAGCAAGTCGGCGCTTACCCCGATTACCGAAGAGGAAGAGAATCCTCAAGTTCCTGAGAAATCCATTGATACAGAGGTTGAAAAAGAGAAGTCTGCTGAACTCCTAGATGACGCCTTTGACGGCTTGAGTGATATCATGATAACTTCCCAAGAGCTTTTTGGGGATAACAATCCAAAAGCAACTTCTCCCGTTGTCGAGGCGACTTCCACCTTTAAACAAACCCAAACGCCTACTACGCCAGTCGTCTCTGTTTCCACACTAAAGCGTGGTCTGTGGCTTGACGCATGTAGCTTGCACGCCACACACACTTAGGATTTTCCAGCACTTATAAACATTTATCCTCTTTTTCCTGGAAATTCCTAAACTTTACTCCTTTTTTGCTTTCAGGTTCTCCAATGGGACGTACAGGTTCATATTATGACTCATTCAAGTACCGTGGAGGCCGCGGCACCTATGACTTTAGGAAGTACCTTGATACTCCAAAGGAAACAGATGAAGAGAGGGCTCGAAGGAAAGCCCAGGAGAAGCGGGATTACGATCAGTGGCAAAGAAGGAAAGATGCCGAGCGATACGACTCTTCGCACAGGAGTGACTACTCTCATAAGCGGAAGTCTTATGATGATAAGGGAAAAACTCAGATTGCCGATGAACCGAGCAAACGATCTAAACCGATTAACACGTCTGAAATTTCTGAAAAAACTGACGCTCCCATTCCTTCTGATGTCCTAGCTAGCTCTCCTCCTCTGAAGAAATCTGACATTCAGACTATCATTAACAGACCGCAATATCAAGTCAAGGACGGTCCCCCAACACTCCAGAGCCGTTTCCCGAATTGGTGCCTAAAAGGGGTACGCTTTGACTTGGACATAGTTCCGATTGATAAATCAGACATGCTTAGCAGTCTTGACGCAGTCAGACTTAATATCGAGAGGATGTCGCAGTGGCAGAAGCTGGTCGATGAACTCCAAAGGGTCAACCATCTTAACCTTGAGGCGATGATGACGATGGAGAATGATAAAGCAGAATGGGACAAATGGCGTAAGCAGCATGACGCGGAAATGACGAGTATTGCAGATGACAATGCAAAGCTTGCGTTTGAAGTTAAGCAGCTTAAGGAAAATCTCGCTTCTTCTTCTGCATCATATACTCAAAAAGAAGAAGTCTTTCAGAAGCAAGTGCGGGACGCACATGCTGCACAAAGAGATGTAGAAATGAAGCTTGCCGCCGAGCAGCACGTTAAAGAGAAGTACCGCACAGAAAACGCCGAACTGCGGGAAAAGGTCACCTCCCAGAACATGGAGATTGAGTTACTAAAGTCTTGACTTGCTAAAGTTGAGGCAGAGCGTGATGAGGCTACCGCTGGCCGGATCGCTGCCGTTGCCGAAAAGGAAGCGGCTGAACAATCACATGAGGCGACGAAAGCAGACGTCAGCTCTACCTTATTTGACTTTTATTTACACAGCGTTCTGGGTCGTGGGAGCCTCTCTTTTCTTGGTCCCGATTATGAAATTACATTGGCTGAAGTGTGGGAAGTCGCGATGGATATGCTTGGCGGGGCTGGCTATAATGAGCTGGAACTTGAGGAGCGCTATCTCAATGATGAGGATCGCGCCGCTCTTGTTAAGGGGAAAGAGCTACTTGCCAAAGTACGAGCTGAAACAGCGGGAGAAGAGCCTCCAAAAGAAGAAGCTCCTTTAATTGCCCCCGTCCAAACTTCCACTTCAGCTGACGTTAATATTATAGATTCCAGTCCTCATTCTTTACATTTAGCTAAAGTTGCCCAGGAGACTGCAACTACTCCTACTGAAGATGAGGCACTGGATGATATTGAAGCCGAGAAGTTTGAGGTAGATCTTGTGAAGCCAACTCCTCCAGGTACTCTTGGTGTCGTCTCGGGTCTAATGAACCAGTCATTTGACTTAGCCGAATTTGATGACCTTCTTACTTGTTACTTAAACTTTGATGAACCGATGCCTTCTTTATTTTCGGGGGATGCTGACTTTAACTTCTTTTCTTCTACAGCGGAGGCACCAAGCACTACACAAGCTTTCACTCCTTCGATTGCCGTTCCTCCGTCTTCCCAAAATACTCCTCCCTCTGCTTCCCAACCAGGATCACAAGCAGAGAAAATCGAAGCTCTTCAAGGCTTGGATGATCCGGCTGCTTCTCAGGAACAGAAGGCGGAGGATTTTGAAGACAACGAGAAGACCCCGGAGCGGTCTCTTGATGACGATACGAAGCTTTCAACATTGCTGACTACTCCGGGGAGCGAGTCTTCTTCAAAAAGGAAGGGGAAACGTGCTGTAAGGAAAAAGAAGAAGACTTCCACTGAAGAGGAAGCAGTAGTTGATCCGGCTGTACCGCTTTCTCCTTCTGTCCCTGCCCGTGCTCAACGGCTTCAAAAGCTAATCATTAGGCCGGGAAAGAGCTCCAAGGGTGGTGAGAAGAAGGAATAATCAAGCTGGATTTTCTACTTATTATTTCTGCTCTTTGCATGTATTGACCGGGGATTGTGCGGGTACCGGTCCCCGCTTTTGCTTTTTGAGACATCTGCGTATGTAAAGAATTTTCATAGTACTAAATAAAACAATTATTTTACTTGTACAAACTCTTGTGTATGTGAGAATGATCTATCTTTTATTTTAAGTGTAGAACAAACGATTCTTCTTACTTGTGCAAACTTTTTGTCTGCGTTTGAGAACGCATTTATTCCACATCTGTTTCGCGTGATATTGTTATGTGCTTGTGGTATGTTGCTTGAATACTGCTTTTTATTGTTGCAGCCGTATCATATGATATTGCCCCTATACCACAAGTGCATAACAATATCCTTCGCTTTTAGCGAGACCTGTACTCTTGTTTTCCATAGAATAGCTATTCCGTTCTTGAGGGAATGATTATTCTACTTAAACGGAGTGTGTCTCATTTTCGGATAAGCTTTTACGCTTCAACCTTCGGAAATGTTCATTTCATACTTTTGAGAAGTGAATTTTCCTATGCGGTGAAGCGAAAGAATCGAAGTGTGCCTCTAAGGAGGGCTTTATTTCGGTATTTTTTTTTTTGAGGAGTAGCATGTGGACTCCGAAGAGTAGCATTATGCTTTGTGGATTATTGTTGTGCCTCCGGAGAGGTCTTGTGCTTCCAAAGAAGTCTTGATTTTGGTCTCCGAAGAGAAGCAATTTTTGTATTTCTACTCGGGTGAAGTGGGTCTCCGAAGAGAAGCATTTTGCACTTTTACCCTGGTGAAATGTGCCTCCGAAAAGGGCTTTTACCTCCGAAGATGGCTTGTGCCTCCGAAGAGGGCTTGTGCCTCCGAAGAGGGCTTGTGCCTCCGAAGAGGGCTTGTGCCTCCGAAAAGGGCTTGTGATTGCCTGGAAGTTACTTTCTCATGGTCAGAGGTCTACGGGCGAACACAAGTTGCTTGATTGGATGTTTGTTTGCACAAACGATCGCAATTAACTAACAAGGTGCCCCTTTGGTAGTCCCACCGATCTTTTTGATTGAGTAAAGCACTCCCATTTATTGGCGTGCCTCGTTAGAGGGCTTTGGTTGGTTGGTGTGCCAGGTAGGTTGCGTCTCAGGGGCGAGTGGATCCACGGGGCGGACATACGCTATCTGGTCGGATGCATCACGACCAGTTAACGTGGGTCTTGTTCCTTCCGGTTGGGAAGGCGTCCCTTTAGTGGATCTCTCGGCCTTCCTGTTGAGAGGCATACCTCCCTTTATCTGCTTCTTTGTTTGCCTGCTCATGTTGTATCATCATCCGCCAATCTGCGATCCTTTATCATCGTTTCCAAGCGCGTGTTCCTTTCTTTTGCAAGTAAATTGCTTTATCTGAAAAAGTAAACTTCACTGTTGAATGACTTTACGAGACAAGCGCGAGTTATCTAGTTGGATGCCTCATAACGACAATCTCAACTAGTGAACAAAGGTTTGTCCCAGTGAAGTTGCCAATTCTTTATGTGAAGTTTTCCTTGTGTAGGATTTGAGTTTGGAATTTTTTGTGCAATAGCTGATTTATAAAGGTCGCTTAGTTTTGTGATGAGCAAGCCTTGTTATCATGTCCTGCAATTTTGAATCGATATTTTAGTGATACATTTAAAGTATTTATATATCGAAATAAAACAGGCATTATGAAATAGTAAAGAACACAAGATTTATAGTGGTTCGGCCAAGAATCGGGCCTACGTCCACTTTATAGCTTTTCATTCATTTATACTGATTTACAATGCTTCACAATACAACTGATACATTCATCATCATTTTACAATTTTGAGCAGAGCTCTTTTTCAAGTAAAGTAAGGACGCAAATGGTTGCTGTTCCAGGCCCTTGGAATTGGATCTCCTTCAACAGTTATGAGTTTGAAAGTGCCATCAAGAAGTTTAGTGCCTATGACATATGGTCCTTCCCAGCTTGGCCCAAACACACCAGTTGCTGTCATGATCCTTTTCAAAACCAAGTCTCCGATTTCAAAGCTGCGTTGGCGAACTTTGGAATTGAAATGCCTGGCTATTCTCTGCTGATGAGCTGAAACTCTGAGCCTAGCTTCCTCTCTTTTCTCATCAAGAAAATCAAGCGCTTCAAGTTGCAGTTTTTCATTTTCAGTCTCATTGAAATGAACTCTTCTATGTGAAGGAACTTCTACTTCTACCGGAATCATTGCCTCAGATCCGTATGCCAGTGAAAATGGAGTGTGCCCAGTCGCAGTTTTGTGAGTAGTTCTGTACGCCCATAGTGCTAATGGAAGCTTATCAACCCAACCACCTTTTGCTTTTTCAAGTTGCTTTTTGATAGTTGACTTGATGATCTTGTTAACTGCTTCCACTTGCCCATTTGCCTGCGGATGAGCCACTGCTGAGAAGCTTTTCCGAATTCTGAATCGTTTGCAAAAATCTTGGAATTCTTCACTTTCAAATTGAGTGCCATTGTCGGTGATTATCTTCTGTGGCACACCATATCTGCAAATGATATTCTTTGTTACAAAATTTATCATCTTTTTAGAAGTGATGGTGGCCAAAGGTTCAACTTCAGCCCATTTGGTGAAATAGTCAACGGCGACAATAGCATATTTAATCCCTGATTTGGCGATAGGTAATGGTCCAATTAGGTCTATCCCCCAGACGGCAAATGGCCATGGACTGACCATTTGTGTGAGTTCGGTGGAAGGTGCTCTTGGGATTTTCGCAAATCTTTGGCATTTGTCACACTTCCTGGAGTAAGCTGCAGCATCTCGATTAATATCCAACCAGAAATACCCATATCGAAGAATTTTCTTTGCAAGTGTTTGACCGCCTGAATGGTCTCCACATTCTCCTCCGTGCACCTCTGCTAAGATTGTCTTGGCTTCTTCTTTAGTTACACATCGGAGTAGTGGGATTGAAAATCCTCGCCTGTATAATCGGCCATCTTGAATTACATATCTTGACGCTTTTCTCAATAATTTTCGACGTTCCTTAGAATCTTCTGGCAGAGAACCACTGAGTAAGTATTCTTTGATTGGACTCATCCACGATTCATGCTCTTGAGACGTAGTCATGATCCAATCAATATCCATTTCATCAATGCTTGGAGCTGACAGAACTTCTACGGGAACTAATCCCAGCAATTGAGCTTCTCCGGAACTTGAGTACTTTGCTAAAGAATCCGCCTTCATATTTTCCTCTCGGGGTATGTGGCTTATTGAGTAGTGATCTAAATCATTGAGGAGTTCGGAAGTTTTTGTCAAATATGCAGGCAAATTCCCTCCTTTGGCTTGGAATTCCTTCTTCACCTGGCAGACAATAAGCTGAGAATCACTGAAAATCTGTATCACTTTGATATTCAATTCCTTGGCGATTTTCAATCCGGCAATAAGGGCTTCATATTCTGCTTCATTGTTTGTCGAAGGAAATTCCAGTCTCAATGCATAACATAGTGATCGTCCTTCGGGAGTTTCGAGCACAACTCCTGCCCCAGAACAATAGTCATTTCTCGAGCCATCAACATACAACTTCCACTGTATCGGAATGCAGTCAGTTGTTTCTTCCTTACTGTCACCTTTGTCAGTGGATTCTGCAATGAATTCTGCTAAAGCTTGTCCGTTAATCGCTCTTCGGGGATGATAAGTGATGTCATATTGGCTGAGCTCTATGTTCCACTTCAAGAGACGACCCGAAGTTTCAGGACGATACAGGACTTGCTTCAAAGGTTGATCAGTCAGGACCTTGATAGGATGAGATTGAAAATAAGGTCTCAACTTCCTGGAAGCGATTAGCAGACAATAAGCAAGTTTTTCTATCTTTGAATAATTCATTTCAGCTCCAGCGAACCGTTTGCTGATGTAGTAAACTGGACGTTGTATCTTCATATCTTCTCGTACAAGTGCTGCACTTAAAGCATGGGATGAAATTGCTAAGTAGATGAAGAGGTCTTCACCATTACTAGGCTTGGAGAGGACTGGAGGAGTTCTCATATGATGAATTAGTTGATCGAAAGCATTCTGACATTCAGGAGTCCATTCGAAATTTTCCTTTCTTTAGAGCATCAAAGAAGGGAATGCATTTGTCTGTGGCCTTGGAAATGAAGCGACTAAGAGCGGCAACCTTTCCATTGAGACTTTGCAGTTCTTTCTTTGTTCTAGGGGCTTTAACTTCTCTTAGAGCTGTGATTTGAGCAGGATTGGCCTCGATGCCCCTAGCGCTCACAATGAAACCCAGGAATTTCCCAGACTCTACTCCGAATGAACATTTCAATGGATTGAGCTTCATTCCGTACTTCCGAAGAATTGAGAACATCTCTGCCAAGTGATCCATGTGGTCTACTGCTTTCTTTGACTTTACTAACATATCATCAACATAGACTTCCATTGTTTTGCCGATCTGTGGCTTGAACATAGCGTTGACAAGTCTTTGGTATGTTGCCCCTGCATTCTTTAACCCGAATGGCATGACTTTGTAACAGTAGAGTCCCACATCTGTAATAAAGCTTGTGTCCTCCTGATCTGGTTCGTTCATCATAATCTGATTGTATCCGGAATAGGCATCCATAAAAGATAACAACTCATGTCCAGCCGTCCCATCTACTAGTTGATCGATTCTGGGCAACGGGAAGCAGTCTTTGGGGCAAGCTTTGTTCAGATCTGAGAAATCAATGCACACTCTCCACTTTCCATTTGCCTTCTTAACCAGTACTGGATTCGAAACCCAATTTGGATAAGTGGATTCTTTGATGAAATTATTCTCTAAGAGGCGGTCTACTTCTTCCTTTAAAGCTGCTGATCTTTCTGGACCTTGAGTTCTTCTTTTCTGTTTTATCGGTGTGAATTTCGGATCAACATTCAGAGTATGAACAGCAATTGTTGGAGAGATTCCGCACATATCAGCATGACACCAAGCGAACACGTCCAGATTTGCTTTTAGAAATGATATCAGTGTATTTTGAACTGTTGTACTTAGTTGCGAACCCACATTAAGCACTTTGTTTGGGTCTTTGGAGTCGACAGGTATTGGTACCGTAACTTCCACAGGCACCACTCTATTTTCCTCTGCACTGAATTTTCTGGGGTCCATTTCCCGCCTTGCACCACTATGCTCACCAGTGCAGGGGCCACCCTGTATTTGCTATAAAGTTGGGGTCTTGATGCGGAGGGGAGCTGCCGCATCTTTACCCATCTCTCTCTTTCTGGCTTCTCGAAGCTCTATAAGATAACATTCACGTCCAGCATTTTGATCTCCCTTGATGACACCAACACCATTTTCTGTAGGAAACTTCATAGTTAAGCACCACGGGGCCAAAATGGCCTTGAATGCAGCTAGAGCTGGCCTGCCTAGGAAAGCATTGTAGGCAGAAAATCCATCGACAATCACAAAGGTTTGTTTTCGAGTTACCCTTTTCTACCCTTCACCAAGTTCCACGAACAAGTCGACAGTTCCGATTGGTTGCTGTGGTTCCCCAGTGAAACCAACGATCTTTTGTGATGAAGCCTGAACGTCGGTCATTGGGATTTTCATCTGGTCAAACGTTTTCTTGAAAAGTATATTGCAGGAAGCACCGCAATCGATGAGTACTCGTCTTACTATTGCTGGCCCAATTCCTGCAGATATAACCAAGGGGTCTATGGTTGGAGCTTCAATACCAATAGAATCCCTAGCCTTGAACAAAATATCATTATCTGAAATCTTTTGCTGTTTTAGGGGTACTGTGTTTTCTACAGCAAAAACATCTTCTTCTGCCGGGACATACTTCAAAGCGTGAGCATATCGTTCCATCTCACCCCAGCTTTTGCCTGCTGGGTGTGGGCCCCCTGAAATGACGTTGATAACGGGCCTCTCAGATTCTTGTGCCGCAGCACCTTTGCCTGAGCCTGACGGCTGATTAGAGGGTTGTTGTTTCTGAGTAGATGAAGATGGATCACTTCTGTTTTTCTTGACATATTGTTGCAGCTTGTTTTCTCTCAATAATTCTTCAATTAAGCTCTTTAAGTGACGACAGTCATTGGTATCATGACCAGGTTGGTTGTGAAAACGACAGAACTTTCCATTTCTCATAGCGCCCTTTCCTGGTTTTATCTCGGCCGGTTTGGGATAATCCACATCATCTTTGGTGGCGAAGAAGATATTTTCCAGAGTGTAGGTCAATGGAGTGAAATCTGAGGGTTTGAAGAAGCGAGGTTTCTTTAAATCCTTTTGTTTCTTCCCCTCGTGATTTTCCCTTTACTGACCTCCGGAATCTTTCTTTTCCGAAGCGGCAGTATTATTTTCCACCTTTGTTGATGCTGGAAGATTTTCCAAGCGTATGAATTCATTGGCTTTCTTGTAGAATTTCTCGAGAGAATTTGGCTCTTTCATCTTCAGCCATTTTCCAAATTCGCTCGATTTGTCGATAGCACGCATCAAATAGGTCAAGATCATCCGTGGCTCTGCGTTATCAACTTCCGCCAGAGCTATATTGAAACGGTTCAAGAATGATTTAATAGGTTCTCCCGGATTCTGTTCAAGACTGGATAATGACATTATGTCCTTTGCCTTTGAAGCATATAGCCTGAATTGCTCTTTAAACTTTCTAGTCAAATCGGAAAACTGATCTACTGATCGGACAGGGAGTTTGGTGAACCAGAGAAGTGCCACTCCTTCCAAATATACCGGGAAATACCGGCATTTGATTTCATCAGTTGCTCTCGCACCGGTCATGTGCCAATCATACTTATACAAGAATTGGTTTGGATCACTTGTTCCCCGATAAGCAGGAATGGTGGGGGGAACAAATTTTCTAGGAAATTCAGCCTTTAGAATCTTCTCGGTAAATGGAGTCTTGCTTGGCGCGAATCCCCATTCACTTTCATCTTCACCTCTCTGCATGCTCTCTTTCATTATTTGCTTGATCATGCCAGAAATATATTCCTCATTGTTCAAAGATTTTGCGGAGTAGACTTCTGCCATTTTCTCAGATGTTTGCCCGGGCAGATTTTCGTGGAAAATTGGCGATGGTCTAGATCCTTCAGCTCGGAGGGGTGCCCCTTCAGCAGCACCTGATCCCCCCTGAGGAATATTCCTCCCTTCGGAGTTGCGAAGAGCATCAGCGGTGTTTTCTTCATTACCCACTGGTCTTTGGTTGGCACCAAGCAGAGCGTTCAGTTTTTCCATCATCAGATTGTTTTGAGTCTCAATCTGCTGGTATAGTCCGGATACAGCAGCGTCTAGCTCCTCTCGCGTCACCCCGACGCTTGGAGCTGCTTGACTTGGTGAAGCAGAGGTGGCGGTATCATCATGAACATTTTCAGATCTGGCAACCTTTTTATGTCTGATAGACTTCTAGTTCTGTAGGAAATCTTTTCAACAAACTTGTGTGAAGCAATGATGGAATGGTAGCCTGAGTTGGATTCTCAGTGAAAGCACCAAAATGTTAACGTCAAAATATGAACGATAACACCCGGTGTGTGTAATAAGATCGTGAAAGCACCACCCGTGTGACGGGAACAGAAGTTAAGCAGGAAAATAGCAGAAATGCAGTAAAAGGACAGCAATTTATAGTGGTTCGGCTTGAGATTTGGCCTACGTCCACTTTGAATCTCTTTATTATTGAATCTGGTTACAAATTGATACAAATCTCCTATGAAAACAGTACAACTCGATCACAAGAAACAATCTTGACTACTAGCTCAATCTTCGGCGATGAAACTCGATGAATCCATGTCGGATGTTAAGAATTTCTCTCGAAGTTTGTTGTAGCGTCTTGAATGCTTGAAGGATCCTTGTTTGCTGAATGATTGGAGAGTTCGACAGAGTAACGGCGCTTTAGAAATGAATTGCCAAAAAGTCCCTCTCAAGTTGGAAGTGATGTCCTATTTATAGAAGCTGATTTCTGGGTAGAAAATTTGCCTAAGTCTTAGGTCGCGCGCGACCTTAGTTAGGTCGTAGGTCGCGAACGACCTAAGCTAGGTCGCTGTCATCTTGCGGTTCCACGAGTTACTGTGCTTGTCTTCATTTGATCAAGTAATAGGTCGCACGCGAGTTACAGAATAGCTGTGGGGGCTCTAGGTCGTAGGGCGCTGAACTTCCTTTAATAGTTAGGTCGCTAACCTATTTAAGTCGTCAAGTTCCTTAGGTCGCTAACTACCTTAGGTTGTTAAGCCCTTTAGGTCGCTAGCTACCTTAGGTCGTTGAGTTCCATAGGTCGCAATCCTTTCTGCCTCCTTAGGTCGCGAGATCTTCTGCAGCCTTAGGTCGCGAAGCTTTCCTGCCCCCTTAGGTCGCGAGGTCTTCTGCAGCCTTAGGTCGCGAAGCTTTCCTGCCCCCTTAGGTCGCGAGGTCTTCTGGACCTTAGGTCGCAAAGAAGTTAGGTCGCAGCTCATCCTTAGGTCGCAGCATCCTTAGGTCGCAGCATTTCCTTAGGTCGCAGCATCCTTAGGTCGCAGCATTTCCTTAGGTCGCAGCATCCTTAGGTCGCAGCATTTCCTTAGGTCGCAGCATCCTTAGGTCGCAGCACTTCCTTAGGTCGTAGAGTTTTAGGTCGCTGAACTGAAAGAGTTAACACCAAGCTATGAATAGATCTTTGTGAAACTGGGTGAACTTTGTGAATTGAATCTGTTTATTTTTAACAGATTTAAAATGGTGATTTTTTTAAACCATTCAAAATGGAATTGTTTTGAAAGCTATAAGTGAAATCTTTGATTTAAAGATTTAATGAGTTAATCCAATTGAAATGGAAATTGATTTGGAAAATCTATGAATAGATCTTTGTGAAACTGGGTGAACTTTGTGAAATGAATCTTTTTGTTTAAAATGATTTGAAATGGTAATGTGTTTAAACCATTTGAAAGAGAAGTTTTGGGTAATAAGTTGTGACTTAACTGAAATCCCAATATCCATATGTTTTTAAATATTGCGCTCATTATTCGGTTTAGCTGGAAGAGGACTTTATGTCATATAACCCATTCCGAATAATGATACAACGTATATGGATAGCATTTGAAGACCGGTGGTGAAGACTGAATACTTTCGAAAACGAAAGGATTACCATTGATTGTCTCTGCATCGGCTGATCCCCGGTATAGAGATTTTAGCACCCTTTGTGATGGGAAGTCCGGACGTGATTAGAAATTATCCGGATTGCAAGGGCTTCTTTGGAAGTGCCTTCGGTTCTGTTCGAACCCGGAACAGACTTGTATGGTTGTATGTCTGACATTACACTTTGAGATATAAAGCTGATTTCTTTCAAATACGTTTCTGTTTGGTGGCGGAGATTTATTCTCTTAGCTTAACACCCTTCTCTGAGACGTACGAGCTCAGAGGTTATGTAGTTGAAGGTTATCAGTGATATACTCCCAATTTGGTAGTGTGACATGCTAAGTGTTGCTGTGTGTTGCTGATCATTTGTTGATCAAAGCATGGCTTTGTGAAAAAGCGTAGCTTTGTGGACGAGACCTCATCGGACCTCACAAACCGGAAATGGTCGAAACAGGAAAGATGCAACAAGGTTTCAGGGGTAGCTCCCGTAGGGTATGTCCATTACTTCTGGAAAAAGGTGGTATCATGGTATGGAGCCCAGATATTTACCTGTGTGGTTGCTCCAATCTCATTTACTGTGTGATTGTTGTTGTGTGATCGAGGCGCCTCGGATAAAGGTCGCAAATGATCGGGGGTGGCATATCTCAGGTTTACTACCCGGGAAGGGGGTAACCGGCTTTGTGTTGGCAGAGAGCCAGGTGGTTCTCGGGACGTCCCTCTAAAGGCGTTTCCATGTGGCGGTAGGAAGTTCCTTAGCCTGACCATTTGTTGGAAATCCAATCAAACAATACGAACCCAGTACGGTTTTAGTTGTAGAACCTGCCATTTACTTATGGTGGTCACTACTATTTAGATGGTAGCTATAGTAGGCATAGTTCGGAATGTCTATGCTGGCTAAGATTAATATTATACTTTCGAAATGGTTTTCTACACTATGCACTAATAGTAATAATATCAAATGATTTTGCATAGTAAGCATTTTTTACTATCATAAGGAGAAATCTCCTCCAATTCTGCGTTTGCATTGTGTGTGTGGCGGGAGGCCTTATGGTAGTTTCATTTTCCAAAAGCATTGCGAAATTCTTTTATCTTCTTTGTGAAAATAACTGTTTTTGTTACTCACACCAGTCTCATGACTGACTCGGAGTTTATTGTTCCCTTCCTAAACTCTGGGTGCCCACAATTTTCCACACGGGCAGTCTAGAGTTGGGTTTTTCAGATAGTCAGGTTTAGTAGATTAGCTGGAGCTAGTTCAGTGTTCGGAGTTCAATGACTGACCTTGCTTATCTTAGTGGGAAGTGATGGTGGGTCGAGCTTGATGTTAGAGTTGTTGGAAGCATTCTCTTTTTCAGATCATTTGGAGTTATCAGTTCTGTTGTTTCCGCTGTAACATTATTATTTGTCTCTGATATTGTTGTATCATATTGATATCATTATTGTATATCATTCTGGATATTGTATTCGTTGGAGTTGTATATAATATCATTCATTTCTTTCTTCCACTGTGTTGTTATACTTACTGTGTTATAAGCTCCGGCACGAGTCGAATTTCAACGATTGAATCTGCGGCATTCGAGTACAAGTGAAGTACGGGTGCCGATTTTCGAATGCTGGAATTTGGATCGTGGCAATTTGACTGATGTACAACTTATTAAAAGAATTGGAGTGCTACATAAAGCTCCAATGGACCGAATTCACAAATATAAAGTAATTTACTTGGCCAACAATGTACTGTGCAGTCATGTAGAATGTTGTCAACAAAAATAACGAAAATTCCTAATGAAAAGACTTTGTTTTATGACATTGTATGAGCGATTGGAAGGTTACAATTTGAAGTCGACGTCTAATATGTGTGTTAGGGAAATGATAGATGTTGACTAGAGATTTAGCCAACATCGGAATTAGCTTGGTTATACTATGAAAGCAAAGTTTACCAGCTAATCACTAGGCTTAAAATGAAAAATAAGGAAGGGTGCAAGCAATGCAAACTAAAGGATGTTAAATATAGAGTGGTTCGGCAAGATTGCCTACGTCCACTATGACGACCTCTTACTATAGTTCTCTCTCACAATTACAGGTAATTACAAGAAAATAATAAGAAACATAGTGTTTAAGACTAAGAAGTAGGATAATATTAAGTACTTAGGGCCTTGGGTTGCTGTTAGGAGAGCTCTGGATAGAAATAATGACTAGAACTGTAATATTTTCTAACCCTTTTGAAATGGAAATGCATAGGGTATTTATAGTGACTGCGATGGATGATGGACGACCAAGATTGTGTTGAAAAATAGGTGATAAGAACGCATGTCCGTTGATCCGATCGCCTGAGCTGATGGGAGGCAGCTGTAAAGGCAGAAAGGAATAAGTGGCTAAGAGACATGCCGATTGTCGTTTTGTACCAGGCACACGCATTGCATTTAATGCGCATTAAATGCTGACAACGAGCTATAGGAGTATGTGTACTCCCAGTAGCTTCGCTACAGTATCTTGTACAGTCAGATGTACAGCTTGTTGTTTACTTTTGCATGCCTATGCGGCTAGGTAGATGGGTGATTCTGATTGAGCTGCAATGACACTAGAAACTAAATGTTGCTAAGGACCAAGGAACAAAGAACAGGCCAGGCTGGCTGTGATATGATGAGGCGAGCTGTAGTGAGGCCAGGCCTAAGACGGTTATGCTTGGGCGGGTCTTGACAGATGGTCTATGTCTAAAGTTGTCTGAGCGTGCCTATCGGCTATGGAGTCAGTCTAGGAGAGTTGGGCTGATGCCAGTCTGGATGCAAATAGCTATGAGTAGCTGGTTGCTCAGTACCTAAATTTACCGAGAGTTGACAGGTGTTAAGGACCATGCTGTGAATGTAACACCCCGTAAAATTAATGGTGGTTAATAAATAATTAACAAGGCTCAAAATGGAATTTGAGCAAATATCAGAATTTAGCCACGAGCTTATACCATTGTGTTCATGATGATTTTTTAAGCAATTTTCATATTGGAGTTTTACGATTGAAGTTCAAACGAAAAAATATTAGCGTTTGCGGTTTTCAAAACGAAAATAATTAAATAGGAATGATAAGGAAATAAATTATATTAACCAGCGTGGACTCCACAGTTCGACCCCTTATTTGGGCTGGTCGGCCACCTATAAGGGAGCAATTGACCGGTTGGGAAGGTGGGGATTAGGGTTGCATGACCGAACGGGCCGGATTTAATTATTTTAAATTTAACGGATACGATGGATTCGAGCATCTATTAATACATGCCTATCTCCTCATTTTTCTCATATTTTCTGATCAAAGTAGCAAAGCTCTGCCATTTTTCCTTTTCCACTATTTCTATTAATTATAAAATATTATATTATATGTATAATGGGAGAAGGGCGGAAAATAAAAGAGACTGAGCGAATCGATATTGCGGATAAAGGTAAATTTCTTAATTATTTTTTTATAAATCTATATTCCCCTTAACTTCCAAATCTCTTCTCAGATCTGTAATTCTAATGGTATGTATACATATGTTTTTAGACATATTTTTTGATTGGTAAGGAAAAGGAGACAAATTCAAGGGATTGATTCGGGTTTGGTAGATTTGGAGAGCTTGAAAGATGAGTGGAGAATTATATGATTTATATATCAAGTTGAAGTTTATATCACTGAGTTTTATTTAATTAATTATTATGCCTATGCAATATCTATGGAGTTGTAGGCCGTGAGAGAATGTATTCAACTGAAATATCGTCTATATTTTATGTAAGTTAGGTAATTGGAATATGAATGGTATTTACACCCTAATTTAAAAATTTGGAAATTAGTCCCCAAATTTGTTAAAGTAGAATGTTGGTGATTTTTTTAGTCTTCACCACACTCGATTGGATCGTGAGGCAATCTTGCGATTTGTCGTCCTCACGATTAGGAATCAATAAATTTAAGCTTAGTTTCTTTAGAAAGCGACTGTGTTACTGAATGCTTACACAGCCGAGTAGGCACACTTCAACTGTTTGTTGGAATGTCGAGATAGATTAGCAAACAAAAAATGCGATTGAAGATAAATTGTAGCAATATAAAGACACGAAGATTTTACATGGTTCGGATTGTTGTTAATCCTACGTCCGTGGGGTAATCCACTATATTTGACTATTTTTGTACAAGAGATTTTTATGGCCCTGAGGCGTACAATATTTATTTTTAGGAAGAAGAAGAAGTTGAAAAAGAAGATCCAAAAAAAACCCCCCCTTCTTTTTCCACGTGCGTTTCCTTTTATAATATGAAAATTGCATTATCGATGGTTGCAATTGTCTTCTAATTTTCATTCACTTTTCATCCTTGGATTTTGCTACATGTCGCTTATTCATGACATTTGTATTTTGTGCCTGGATTGGTGACAAGTTTTCGGCGTGAAATTCAAACATTGGCAGGACATTAAAATTTTGAAGTGGGATACCTGAAAAATTTGACGAGAAGTCCGAGTCGGCATAAGTCAGCCTCCTCTCTCTTGAAATTGCAAGCTGCTCTAAGAGAAATGGTAAGAAACTACCCTGAAGCTTTGTTATACTACGGACGTGTGAGACTAAGTGTAGTGGTGGACGTTATTTGGTGTTCAGATCATACTGCTCCATTGCTGCTTTTATTCTCTTTGTTTAATTTGTCTTTACATCGAGTCGGAATGTAGTAGCTCTTCCCATTCTGTGTTGAAAACTGCCTAGACAAGTTTGGGTCTTATTTGCTATTTGAATTGTTTCCTTGGCTATTGCTGACGAGAGATTGAGAGGGAGAGAGCTTCACATTTGTCATTTGCCCATAGGATTGAGTCTGTGTCTAAAGCATATCTTGGGTGACCCTGTATACAGCTCCAGTAGAGTACTTTTAGCTCTGTATGGCGGTATCTAGGTTGCCCCTCAGTGTGTGCGTGTACATATCTGTTCCTACAGAAGTTTGACAAAATGTGAGTATAGCTAGCTCAAGACCTCATTCGTTAGTCTTTATGCCTTAGTTCAGTGTTCCTATTTGGCATTCGCATCTAGATGCAACCAATGCATTCTGCTCTGTCCTCTAGCATACAACATCTGCTTCATGTTTCCTTGATTCTAATGGAGAGAGCTTGGATCTAGTTGAATGTTGTTACCTTAAGCCTGTGTTTTTGCTTAGCTCTGTTGTCGTTAGGAAGTACCATGTGTTTCTTTCTGTCGTGAAGTGTGACGACCGCCCATGACCCCCGCACTGAACCTAGAGATAGTGTGCTGTAAAGTGTGCCAGGCAGCCATGGACGATTGCCAAGGTAAATTAAAACAACATAATCTATCATATTACTCACAACGCATGGATAAAATACAATAGAGAATATATATAGTGAAGCTTCACAGAATAGAATCTCATCAATAAGACTTCATAATAGTTGAATACAACATCTGAATAGTCAATACATCAAGCCTCACTACATATCACTCAGAGAATTATACAAAGCAGCGGAACATCCAGTACATATAGTAAGAAAATAATATGCAAGCCTCTAGCTCGTCTTCGTCATCAGCATCGTCGGAAACTAAGAACAGCACCTATCACTTGCTACCTAGTCTACCCGTCCCAAAATGGACGAACAGCCCAAGGCAATAAGAGTTAAAAACATAAAGCCTTGAGTCAGACAACAGTCTTAGTGAGCGGTAAATTAACTAACAACATACCAAAAGATCATAAAGGAAAAAGGAATAGGAATCCAACCCTCCCACTCCACCTCTTTCTACAGTGATAGCCCCCAGACACACACTAAGCAGAAGTAAACACAGCAAAGCAGACATTTAAAGTAAAGCAATTATCACTCGAGTCAAGGGCGATGCTTTCCAAGTACAAACCCCCAAGGCCTAAACCAAGATCAGATAAGCACCCAGAAAATACCGCTCTTGAGACCGAATGACGGTACAACCAAACATCCATGACTCTGGCTATCACTGTTATAATTGCTTCGATACCACCGTTAATTGAATGACCGACACATTCTTTTAGCCGTCCGTCAAGGGCTAATGGAAACCCCGGTTCTAGACATAACTCTGCACGTCGTCGCAGCCCATGCCTAGGACTATCGAATCTGCCCAGAGTACTCGACTACCAATCAGTAGTCTTTAGGGACTATCGAATCTGCCCAACGTACTCTTGCTTCGAGCATGCTAGAACCTTCAACAACGATGAAATCTCAGCCTTCTAGTCATCCTCCTCGACGACTATTTCCATACTAGCTCAAGCGCCTCTCGAGCCAACCATTATCCTCAAACCCGAACCATTTCACCAGTTATCAACATGCTTGGAATGATCCCGTCTGGATTAAACCAAGGCTTTCTCATACCATGCTTCGCTTCATCTCATCATAGCAAAGCCTCATCTCAACATCATCATCATCAAACCTATCCATATGAGCTTCATCATCCGCCACATATGCCACGAGCAGCTTTTCCAATTCAAGAGCCTTTCCCTTAGCTTTTGAATCATCTTCGACCATCTTATCTAAATCAAATCATCAATCAACTAATTTACAACAATCAATCAAGTCAATCATTAATCCAAGTAATCAAGCATTCAAATATGATCTAACAAACAATTATAACAATAATGGCAATCTTGTAAATAAAGAGTCTAAATCTAACAAGCATGAATTATGAACAATATCTCTATAACTTGATGAATGAACTTGCATAGGTTATCATGTAGTAAAAATGGATGTCAAATCATCATGAACAATGGATCTATACTTAAGTTTAAGAAAATGCATGGAAATCACTATTTTAACACCAAATCAAGCCAACAATCCGATATACTCCTTTGGATCCGTGTGAGAGATAATCACCACTCACCGAATCACCTAAACACCTCAAAAGCAACACACTTCAGATCTGGACAGTGAAGGATCTAACTCAATTCCCCAAAATCCCACTTCAAACGATGAAATCTCTCTTCAATGGATGTAGATCTTCAATCTAAGCTTTTGGATCTTCGATTAGGATGGAAGGAATCACAAGATTAGAGTGGAGAAAAGAAGTGAAGTAGTGTAGAACTCGAGCTCTCAAAATGGCAGCACTTCGTCGCTTCAAAATACGGATCCCAAAAAGTGAAGAAATGGATGTGTATTTGTAGGCTGATTTCCTTAGGTCGTTCGCTTCCCCTTAGGTCGTCCACGACCTAAAAATGTCACGACCTAAAAATGTCACGACCTAAAATGTCACGACCTAAAATGTCACGACCTTAAAATGTCACGACCTAAAATGTCACGACCTAAAATGTCACGACCTACGACTTAACTGAGACGCGACTTAAAGTACGCGCGACCTAACACTTAGGCACGACTTAAGACCCAACGAGATACGACTTAGTACGTATGCGACCTAACACACACACACGACCTAACAGCCTAGGTCCTTACGCGACCTAACGACCTAACTGGGATACGACATAACAACCTTAACGACTCAACTACACACAGGGTCTTACGACCTAACCCCTAAGTCGTCTGGACGACCTAACTGCTCCTTCCTTAGGTCGTTGCCGACCTATCCTCCTTATGTCGCTAACTCGCCCATTTTCTTATACCGCTAACTCTTAGGTCGCCAACTTCCTTAAGTCGCCTATTCCTTAGGTCGGTCAAATCCTATAGGTCGTCCCAAACTAGCATACGACCTAAACCAGTACGACCTAAACCAATACGACCTAAACCAATACGCTAACTACTAGGTCGTTAACTCTTAAGTCATTCACTCGACCTAAGCCACCACACGACCTAACTTCTACATGACTTATCCCTTAATCCTTAGGTCGCCAACTTCCTTAGGTCGCTCCACTTCCTTAAGTCGTCTACTCCGACCTAACTACTATACGACCTAAGCCTTATCTCGTCCACGACTTAGACTCTGGACGACTTATCAACATTTCGACCTAATGACAACTGTTTTACGATGTTTCGATCCGTAAAAATATGGGTCGTTACATTCTCTCCCCCTTAGGAATTTTGCCCCCGAAATTCCAAACAAACAAGAGCAATCAAAGACTATTCTGCATGCCTACCATCCATAGCAATCAATAAACCATGCATCCAATTCTAGCTTAGCATGCAGAATTCTAAAACTAGAACAAGTTACAATGTCGTTAGATGACACAACACCTTAGGGCCATACCTTGAAGAGTTCAGGATGAGCTGCCTTCATCCTCTCTTCCACCTTCCATGTACAGTCATTATCATCATCACTCCATTGTATCTTGAGCAACCTAACTACCTTTCTCCTAAGCTGTTTCGTGTCGGTTTCCACAACACGAAGCGGCTTACGAGGTCTCTTATCGAATGGATCAACCTCTAAATCTTCACAGCTATCAGCATAAACCACTGTATTCGAGTCGTGCACATACTTCCGTAGATACGATACATGAAAAACATTGTGCACACCCGCCATCTTCTCTGGTAATTCCAATCTGTAGGCGAGCTTTCCAATTCGCTCGGTGATCGGGAATGGTCCAACAAATCTCGGAGTCAATTTTCCTTTCTTCCTGAATCGAATAACATTCTTCAATGGAGAAATCTTCACAAAAACCATATCACCTACGTCGAATTCCAAATCCTTACGACGCTTATCGGCATTTTTCTGACGGTCTTGGGCTGCCTTCATTCGTCGCCGAATGATCTCTATGCAATCTGAAGTCTGTCGAATCATTTCTGGCCCAAGTATCAACTTTTCTCCTGTTTCCAACCAACATGTCGGAGAGTTACATGGTCTTCCATACAATGCCTCATACGGTGCCATACCAATGCTTGACTGGTAACTGTTATTATACGAAAATTCTACCAAATGAAGGCGATCTTCCCATGATCCTCCGAAATCTAAAACACAAGCTCTGAGGAGATCTTCCAAAACTCGGTTGACTCTCTCAGTCTGACCATCTGTTTGGGGATGATAGGCTGTACTCAAACACAACTCGGTTCCCAAAACTCCCTGAAAACTCTTCCAAAATCCACTAGTGAACAATGGGTCTCGATCACTCACTATACTCTTCAGAATACCATGGAATCGAACTATCCACTTAACATACAGCTCAGCCAACTTTGATGCAGTCCTAGTCGATCGAACAGGAATGAATCTTGCACTCTTAGTCAAACGATCTACGATGACCCAAATCCCTTCATTTCCCGTTCTTGTTCTAGGTAGTCCATCAATAAAATCCATCGATATTTGCTCCCACTTCCATGTAGGAACTTCTAACGGCTGAAGTAATCCACTTGGCTTCTTCTGTTCGGTTTTCACCAACTGGCAGTTCATACACTTGGAAATAAAATTTCCAACATCCTTCTTCATACCTTCCCAGTAATAGGTTCTCTTCATATCCCGATACATCTTGTTTCCACCTGGATGAATTGTCAACTTCGAGTGATGACTTTCCTTCAGCACTTCATTCCTCAATTCATCTATATCGGGAACAACTAGTCGTCCTTGCTTCCGAAGCCAACCTTCTCGATCGACCTTGAATCCTTTATCCTTTTCTGGGTTCAATCTAGATTCCAAATCACGGATAACCTTGACAAGCTTATCGTCTCGCTTTTGGCTCTCGCCAATTCTTTCCATAAGAGTAGGTCTTATTGATAAGTTTGCCAACATCTCAGGTTCCAATTCACATCTAGGCCTGAAGTCAAATCCAGCTAAATACTCGAGATTCTTCCATTCTGAAAACATGGCTCCCAATCCTGCATGTCTTCGACTTAACGCATCTGCCACTGCGTTACCCTTTCCCGGAGTATAGGCTATAACAAAATCATATGATGCCAAAAACTCTAGCCACCGTTGCTGCCTTAGATTCAAATCCTTTTGGGAGAAAAGATACTTTAACGACTTATGATCTATAAACAACTCGAATCAAACTCCCAATAGATAATGTCTCCACATCTTCAGAGCAAACACAATCGCCGCTAACTCCAAATCATGAGTCGGATAATTCCTTTCATGCGGCTTCAGTTGTCGACTTGCATACGCAACAACTTTACCTTTCTGCATCAGCACTGCTCCAAGTCCAGTACCACATGCGTCGGTGTAAACCACCATCTCATCATTTCCACCGGGAATAGTCAAAACAAGAGCACTTGTCAATCGCTCTTTCAGGATTCTGAAAGCTTGCTCACACTTAGCATCCCATCTGAATACTTGGTTCTTTTTCGTCAATCCTGTTAATGGTGCAGCCACCTTGGAAAAGTCTTTGATAAATCGACGATAGTATCCTGCTAATCCAAGAAAACTTCTCACATCAGATGCATTCTTAGGTCTAACCCAATCCTGGATTGCTGCCACCTTGGCGGGATCAACCGCTATTCCACTTCCAGAGATAATATGGCCTAAGAACCTCACTTCACTCTTCCAGAAGTGACACTTCGAAAACTTAGCCTTCAGCTGATGTTTCCGTAGGATTTCCAAAACAATACGCAAGTGCGTCGTGTGTTCTTCTTCAGTTCTGGAATAAATCAGAATATCATCCACGAACACTAGTACGAACTTGCTCAACTGATCTCTGAACACTCTATTCATAAGATCCACAAAATATGCTAGCGCATTAGTCAATCCAAACGGCATTACCAGCCACTCAAAGAAACCGGATGGTGTCCTAAAAGCAGTCTTCGGCACACTATCCTTAGCCACTCTTAACTGGTGAAATCCCATTGCCAAATCCATCTGAGAAAACACCTTAGCTTCGTGAAGCTGATCAAACAAGTCATCTATTCTCGGCAATGGATACTTGTTCTTCTTAGTCACCTTATTCAGCTCACGATAATCCACACACAACCTCAACGACCCATCTGCTTTGGTTGCAAACACATCTGGTGCACCCCATTCGGACACACTACGCCGAATGAATCCTTTCTGTAAAAGATCATCAACCTGCACCTTCAACTCCTGCTGTTCCCTAGGCGCCATCCGCCTAAGAGGCATCACAACAGGTCTGGCTCCTTCAACTAGATCTATACGAAACTCGATCTCTCTATGCGGCGGTAACTCTTTGACCTCATCAAAGACATCCTCAAATCCATTAGCGATTGACACTGATGACAGTCCATCCCGTGGAACAACCAGCGAATACATGAAGCTCATGAAGACGCCTTCTTCATGCTTACATCGTATCACAATCTTTCGCCCCTCCACATTCTCGACTGTCACCTCCAACCTTTCACAATCAACCTTTGCCGCATACTTCCTAAGCCAGTCCATACCCAAAATAATTCCGAACCCCGCAAAGTTCAGAACAAAACAATCACAAACAAAAGAGCAATCATGACTCGATACAACCAAACCACGGCATAGCATACACAGACAGGACGAACCCCCAACTGGATTAGTCACAACTAATGGTCTATCAACGATATCCGGTTCTAAACCCAACCAGCCTACAAGTTTATTACAAACAAAAGAATGCGACGCCCCAGTATCAAATAACACTCTAACTGGAACACCACCTATGGAAAGAGTACCTTGAACCACCACACTCTTTCCTTTCTCTTCAGCGGTGGGAGCTTTCGAAGATGATGGAACAACCCCCAAAGCATAAGCTTGCACAATCTGTTTGTCCTTTCGCGGTTCTGGACAATTCCTCTTAACATGCCCCAGCTTGTCACAGTTGTGGCACTTCACCGGCACCTTCGGATTCTTGCAATCCCTGGAGAAATGGCCCTTCTGCTGGCAATTGTAGCAGGTCAGTTCGCCCTTCGGCTTCTTCTGGCCATCCTTACCCTTTTGCTGCTGCTGCTTCCTCTTCTTGTTTCCACCCTGCTGTGGTCTAGACTCCTCCTTGGTCACAGCAACAACAGATCCCTCTTTAGGAAACAGATTCTCGTGCCTGAGATCTTTCTCCACAAGCTTCTCAAATGGATCGTCCAGATGATCCACCAACTACCTCCCAAGATAACTGTCCAAGCCTGTTACAAACTTCTCATTCTTCTGGTACGAAGATTCAATATACGACCTGGCATACTTGGACAAAGCTTCAAACTCAGAAACATACTCAAGAACTGGTCTTCCACCTTGCTTGAGCTCCACAAACTTCTTGAACAGAACAGATTTCTGAGCTGTAGAAATGAACTTAGCTTCAAATCTGTTGGAATTGCACCCAAGTAATTTCTTCCTCCGGAGTATTAATGGTGATAGAGTTCCACCAATCAGAAGCTCTCCCTTGAAGCTGTCTTGATGCAAGCTTCCTTTTAGTTGCATCCTCAATTCCCAAATCACCAAAGATTCTTCTACAAGCATCTATCCATCTCTGGACTTCAATGGTTGACTCTGTTCCTAAGAAAACCTTTCCTCCAATAGTGGTATAATCTTTACACAGCTTAGCAAAATCCACCGGTCTTGGAGTTTGAAATTGAACTCCAACATCAACTGATGGCCCCGGGGCTGGCATCCTTCTCATGATCGAGGTCATCATAGCTTCGAACATAGCAACATAATCAGCAGCCCCCTCAGCAGCACGGCCTTCCCTAGCAGTTGGTCTCCCTCTTCGACTCATTCTTAATATCTATAAAAGAAATAATCAGCACACCTTGAGATACTACTGCATAAAGGACTCAAATCTTTCTAAGCTACTATATCATATATATAGTAATCATCCATCAAAATACAATTACGTCTCTCATACGTAGTTACGTCAGCGAGCGTTGGGTAAAATCGATTAACCAATGCTCTGATACCAAATGTGACGACCGCCCATGACCCCCGCACTGAACCTAGAGATAGTGCGCTGTAAAGTGTGCCAGGCAGCCATGGACGATTGCCAAGGTAAATTAAAACAACATAATCTATCATATTACTCATAGCGCATGGATAAAATACAATAGAGAATATATATAGTGAAGCTTCACAGAATAGAATCTCATCAATAAGACTTCATAATAGTTGAATACAACATCTGAATAGTCAATACATCAAGCCTCACTACATATCACTCAGAGAATTATACAAAGCAGCGGAACATCCAGTACATATAGTAAGAAAATAATATGCAAGCCTCCAGCTCGTCTTCGTCATCAGCATCGTCGGAAACTAAGAACAGCACCTGTCACCTGCTACCTAGTCTTCCCGTCCCAAAATGGATGAACAGCCCAAGGCAATAAGAGTTAAAAACATAAAGCCTTGAGTCAGACAACAGTCTTAGTGAGCGGTAAATTAACTAACAACATACCAAAAGAGCATAAAGGAAAAAGGAATAGGAATCCAACCCTCCCACTCCACCTCTTTCTACAGTGATAGCCCCCAGACACACACTAAGCAGAAGTAAACACAGCAAAGCAGACATTTAAAGTAAAGCAATTATCACTCGAGTCAAGGGCGATGCTTTCCAAGTACAAACCCCCAAGGCCTAAACCAAGATCAGACAAGCACCCAGAAAATACCGCTCTTGAGACCGAATGACGATACAACCAAACATCCATGACTCTGGCTATCACTGTTATCATTGCTTCGATACCACCATTAATTAAATGACCGACACATTCTTTCAGCCGTCCGTCAAGGGCTAATGGAAACCCCGGTTCTAGACATAACTCCGCACGTCGTCGCAGCCCGTGCCTAGGACTATCGAATCTGCCCAGAGTACTCGACTACCAATCAGTAGTCTTTAGGGACTATCGAATCTGCCCAACGTACTCTTGCTTCGAGCATGCTAGAACCTTCAACAACGATGAAATCTCAGCCTTCTAGTCATCCTCCTCGACGACTATTTCCATACTAGCTCAAGCGCCTCTCGAGCCAACCATTATCCTCAAACCCAAACCATTTCACCGAGTTATCAACATGCTTGGAATGATCCCGTCTGGATTAAACCAAGGCTTTCTCATACCATGCTTCGCTTCATCTCATCATAACAAAGCCTCATCTCAACATCATCATCATCAGACCTATCCATATGAGCTTCATCATCCGCCACATATGCCACGAGCAGCTTTTCCAATTCAAGAGCCTTTCCCTTAGCTTTTGAATCATCTTCGACCATCTTGTCTAAATCAAATCATCAATCAACTAATTTACAACAATCAATCAAGTCAATCATTAATCCAAGTAATCAAGCATTCAAATATGATCTAACAAACAATTATAACAATAATGGAAATCTTGTAAATAAAGAGTCTAAATCTAACAAGCATGAATTATGAACAATATCTCTATAACTTGATGAATGAACTTGCATAGGTTATCATGTAGTAAAAATGGATGTCAAATCATCATGAACAATGGATCTATACTTAAGTTTAAGAAAATGCATGGAAATCACTATTTTAACACCAAATCAAGCCAACAATCCGATATACTCCTTTGGATCCGTGTGAGAGATAATCACCACTCACCGAATCACCTAAACACCTCAAAAGCAACACACTTCAGATCTAGACAGCGAAGGATCTAACTCGATTCCCCATAATCCTGCTTCAAACGATGAAATCTCCCTTCGATGGATGTAGATCTTCAATCTAAGCTTTTGGATCTTCGATTAGGATGGAAGGAATCACAAGATTAGAGTGGAGAAAAGAAGTGAAGAAGTGTAGAACTCGAGCTCTCAAAATGGCAGCACTTCGTCGCTTTAAAATCCGGATCCCAAAAAGTGAAGAAATGGATGTGTATTTGTAGGCTGATTTCCTTAGGTCGTTCGCTTCCCCTTAGGTCGTCCACGACCTAAAAATGTCACGACCTAAAAATGTCACGACCTAAAATGTCACGACCTAAAATGTCACGACCTAAAAATGTCATGACCTAAAATGTCACGACCTAAAATGTCACGACCTACGACTTAACTGAGACGCGACTTAACGTACGCGCGACTTAACACTTAGGCACGACTTAAGACCCAACGAGATACGACTTAGTACGTATGCGACCTAACACACACACGACCTAACAGCCTAGGTCCTTACGCGACCTAAGGACCTAACTGGGATACGACATAACGACCTTAACGACTCAACTACACACAGGGTCTTACGACCTAACCCCTAAGTCGTCTGGACGACCTAACTGCTCCTTCCTTAGGTCGTTGCCGACCTATCCTCCTTAAGTCGCTAACTCGCCCAGTTTCTTATACCGCTAACTCTTAGGTCGCCAACTTCCTTAAGTCGCCTATTCCTTAGGTCGGTCAAATCCTATAGGTCGTCCCAAACTAGCATACGACCTAAACCAGTACGACCTAAACCAATACGCTAACTACTAGGTCGTTAACTCTTAAGTCATTCACTCGACCTAAGCCACCACACGACCTAACTTCTACATGACTTATCCCTTAATCCTTAGGTCGCCAACTTCCTTAGGTCGCTCCACTTCCTTAAGTCGTCTACTCCGACCTAACTACTATACGACCTAAGCCTTATCTCGTCCACGACTTAGACTCTGGACGACTTATCAACATTTCGACCTAATGACAATTGTTTTACGATGTTTCGATCCGTAAAAATACGGGTCGTTACATGAAGCATGGTAAGAAGGGGTGTAACACTTGCTCCCTAAGTCCGCGAAGACTGCAAGTCGAGGTAGACTTGTTGCCTTATGCACTCGGTTTGTATCTTCCATTCAGTCTTGTCTAATCTATCTTTTCGACACTAGGAATAAGTCTTTTCAGCTACTTGTGCATTTATGCTCTAGTATATGTGTCAAGTCTCACCGGACCATCTTTTCGCAACTGTTCAACCTTCCTTTTTTACATCTCTATGCAGACTTCCATAAGTCTTTTATACTCATTATTTTCTACAGCAAATCTACGTTTCATCTAATTTTTGATCATTTCAATCGTGTGGTTGCAATTCAAACTCAAGTGTGTATTTTCCTTCTTCGTCTTCCCCAAATTTTTCTTTCCTTTTCTTGCTTACGAATAAATTGGATTAATTTTTGAAATTAGAGATAATCTTCCAAATTAAAAGTAGGATAAGTCATTTTAATTCTTGCTCGGTCCTTCTTCGAAATAGTGTCTAGGATTTTAGCACGGATTCCTCTGATTCCTCCGCTTTGTTTTCTCCTTTTAAAATAACTCGTTTGGAGGATGCCATTGGTGTCCTTAAACAATTCGGATTTCATAGGTATGCACCTAGAATTCCAAAATCTAATAAACGCATGGATACTCCGCTGAAGGGTTACATCACCATTACTACTGAGCATATCTGATGTAGGTTGTTTCTTTCTATGCATCTGGTAATCCGTGAATTATTGCTACCTTAGGTATCACTCCAGTTTAACTTGCCCCGAATTTTATACCTTTGCTTTGACCACCTTTATCCTTTATGATGTAAATGGTATTAACTTTACTAGTGAAGAGCTCTGGTTTATTTTTGAGCTCAAAAGAAGTCCTGGAAAGGCAAATAGTGGTTTCTTTTATATTCAGGCTAAGGTTTGTTTTTGACTGGCATCCCCAATAGGACTGACCGTGGATCTCGTTCTATTTCTTTATTTCAAATTACGATGGATTCCCTTTCCCTTTCCTTTCCCAGCATTATTCTGTTCATACCATCTCCTCAGATGCCAATAAGCGGTTGTATGAATCTCATAGGCGGCATATTCAGGATTTGCCAGTGGATGTTAGGAAAATATGAGAATTGTTTGTTAATTTGTAGTTGAAAGCTCATGGTTTGCTACGTGCTAACCCTATATTTTCGAGGAGCAAATTTAAACCAAATCCTTCCCCTTCTAAGATTAAGGGTATTAGCATCTTGCAACAAATGTTAGGATTGTCATACTTGTGATTTCAATTTTTTTATCTCTTTTCCTGTAGGTAACATGGATAAAAATGATGTTGCTATACTCCATAAGGCTTTGGGGAAGGATGAGAAGAAGAAAAAGAAAGAGAAAGCTCCAAAGAGGCCACTTGGAGGATCCGATGATTCTTCTACTCCTTTAAAGAAACTGGCTGTTTCTCCCTCATTCGAGGTTCCTACTCCTTTTGGGTTGATCGGCTCTTCCTCTAGGGATGAGTCTGCCCCTGATGTTGGTGGCTTTGTTGCATCTAAAGATAATGTTCTTGCTTTGATGGAAAAGGTTGGGAGGTTAGCGCAGGGCCCTATTGTTATTTATGCTTTGGCTTTTGAGATGTTTTTTACTGCCATTTTGTCAGAGTTTGGGAAGCTTTGGTCTTGTGTACGTGATCATGTTCCCCTTTCATTTTCTTTCTTTGCATTGCATTAGTTTGCGACCCATGTTGATTTGCATTTTACTCTTGCAGTCTACGGCCTTGATGATGGAGGCATGTGAGTCAGAGAGTGTGCAGACCTTGCTTTCAGGTCGAGAGGCTAAGCTTGAGGCCGATCTTGCTTCGGCCAATACTGAAGTGGTCTCTACTAAAGCTAAGGTAGAGGAAGAGGCCAGAATGTTCCATGGGTAGGTTTAGGAAGCAGTTAAGGCCATTGGAGAAGCTCGAGCTACAAAGGAGCGTGAGCTAAAGAAAAAGGATGAAGATCTAGCTAGAGTCAAAGAGGAGCCGGAGAAATCTGAGAAGGAACTTAATACCATCACCTTGAATGTAACCTATAGATTTTATGCTGCAGCTAGGCGTCAATACCGGGTAGAAGTTAAGCCTGACCTTATGGACAATGATCTATAGCGGATTCAATTTTTGCATATTATCAGAAAAAGTGGAGTACGGAGGAGGCTGAGGAAGAAGATGTTGACCCGAGCCGTTCTGAGCATCTTTCTCAAGAAGTGAAGGAAACAGCTGATGTGGATCAAAGGAAACTGCAACCTAAAGAGCAAGACCAACTTGCAAACAAGGTTAATTCACTTTCTTTGATAGATTTAGATATTTAATTACGGGCACCCTTTTGTTTTTTGTTGTACTTAAAACTCATGGAGCTTATTTGGTTGTTTATACTATGACATGGTATTTTTTTGTTTTGAATGATTGTATTCTCTTTATTGTTTTGTTTAGTATTTTGGAGTGAATGTATTCGTAAAACCTTTGAAAGAGACTAAGGCTAGGCTTGAGAAAAACACATTAAATCATCTTAAGTTAAGTACAACAGCACTGGCTAGATGTGAAAAGTAATTGGACTATACTCGCACAGATCTTAATAATGAGATTGTGAAGTTATTAGCCCGAATAGACCAAGTAGTTCGAGAAAAAGAGGCCTTTAGTCGTTTTTTTTGCAGCGTTGGCATCATACATTAGAAAGTGGTTCTTTTCCACCTGATAGTCTTGATCTAGAATGGTTTGGGCTTAGGTTTAGAGGCTTGAGTGACGAATAATCTACCTATATCTTTGTTAATTTTTATGTTATTTTTAATCATGCAGTTAAGTAGATGAAATGTAACAAACTTTTCAATATTATGACTTAATATGCCATGTTTTGATTACTTAACTAAGTTTTACTTCAATTATGGTTTGAATCGGTTTCTTTAGCTCTGTTCAGCACTAATCGTACCTGTTACTAGGATGCTTTTGCCTCCACTGTTATTTTGGTCCAAAAGGATTCTGATATAGTTGAGGCAGATGATGCTCTTGAAGATGATGTTGCTTAACTCAGGTATGATGTTGAGAGGCTCAAAACAGAGCTAAAGTTTAATTGTGAAGAGCTTGCGAAAGCCCAAAGTGCGTTAGAACGTCAGTATGATTGTAACAAAAGATTGTGCACATGGTCTGAAGATGCAACGTCAATGTTGGATGGGATAAATAAGACCGTAAAGACGGGAGAAGAACTTTATGGTGCTATTTATAGGGAAGGAATTGTTAAATACGAGAAACAAGTGGAGAACATATCAGTTGAGATTGCTAGATTACTTGGCAAGCTGGAGGCCTCGAGCATAAGAGGTTAATTAAAGTGTCTCAACCGGACATTGATTCTGTTCCTCTAATGAGTTCTCAGTCTTCTTTTCTTTAAGGTGACGGTTGGAAGGTTATTGCTAGGAGACTGTTTGGTGACTTCTCAAGTGAGAATAGGAGGAAGAGGGCTTACTAATTGAGATCTTAAATGACACAAGAAGAAGGGCAACATTAGAGGTGTACAATCTTGAAAGTGTATTGTTATCCTTTAGAGATAGGGTTGCTTCTTTCTCGGATAAGATTGAATAAGAGAAAGCCAAGAATAAGAAGTTTAAAGCATTTTTGCAACGTTCCCAAGATGTTTTGGAATTTTTCCACCCTTCGTTGAACCAAAGTTTTCTAAGTGATAAGGATGACTTTAAGGTAACAGCTGATCTAGGTGAGGACCTCTGGACTGGAGCTTATTATGGCCCCCGTCAGTCTGTCACTCAAACTTAGTGTGATAGTATTATGACTTCGATATTAGGAAAACATATTTGCAGTATTTGACTTGACTTTGGATGCGGGAGAACATTTTTTGCAATTTGACAATGTTTTCTTTTATAATACTACAGTTTGTTGGCTAATATTCTTATGTAGAAACCTTCGAGTCCTTTAGTAATTTTATTTTGTTTTTTAATTCATTGTTATTTAATTGCAAGCTTATTCGACCTTTCCTGGTTAACTCATTTTACTTCGGATTCAGAGGTAGATGCTTTGTGAAAGAAATTAGACTCTGTTCAGCTTATAATACTAGAGTTGGAAGATTTATTGAAGAATTCTAATAGCATATATACAGCCGTGTATATGGATGAGATTAAAAGGATAAGAGGAAAGATTATGGAGATGGATAGAGAGATGGTGTTGCGTAGGAATGTAAAGAAGAATTCTCCAACATCCCAGCTTCACGCGTCCCTTTTGGCTTGGATGTAGTCTCTATTCTTCCATTTGGAACTGACCCGATCGAGATCCTTCAGTGAAAGAATGATGTGAAGGCCCATTATGAGGCCAAGATTAAGGAGTTGGAGAATCACCTTAAGGGAGAATTGGGGACACCGAAAACTCGTGTTTCCCGTTTTTGTCTATGGAAGATGAATTCTTTAGTCCCTATTCGAGGGATGCTAAAAAGTCAAAGGAACAACTCTTTCGTGAGATTGACAAAATAAAAAAATGGCTATGAGGCGCATAAATTCTTTAGAAAAGAAAATGTATGGTTTGGAATGTGAGGCCCAACTGGATTCCATCGCAGTTTCCCAAGGTGGGATGGACAGGGCATCCCTATTGGATGAGCTTCACAAAGAGAAAGTGAAATCAAAGTAGCAGTCGGCCACCAATGTGCGAGTGACGTTTTCAAATGGTTCTGGCCCGAACTTAAATTATCATTTATGTATAAACGGGCTGACTACAAATACAGATCTATAAATTATGAAAACGTCTGGGCCGACGCTAACTATAACCCACGTATGGCTTATCATAGATCAGCTCGTGGTCGGGTCTCTCGTTCTCGATCATCAGCAGTGATTAGAGAGATGGAGAGCCAATTTTCATTTTAGCTCATCGTGGTGCGTTTTTGCAGATCGAAATGATATGACATGGTCACACTCAGCTCATTTTTGGAGCTTAGGCTAAATTTGTAATTTAACTTTTGTAAATGGGGTATTTCCTTTGTAATATAACTTGGGTGTAATTTTTGTAGATTAAGCATAAGTATAAAGCAAGTAATATTATTGTAAGATTCATGGCTAAGTATTGATGACTCGGTTTTTGTTGTATACCTGGCAAAACTTCAGTAGCATCCGGGTTTATACCTGATTGGTAGTGCATTATCTATAGTGTACTCGTTTGCTTTCACCTAGGATATGCTTTGGGTAGTAGCATATGCGTCCCTGATCATGGCTTGTTAGGTCGCAACCTACCTGTATTGTAGACGCGACCTTATCTTTTGCTGATTTAGCTACAAGTTGGGTGTGAGCTGATCCCATTTCAAACGGTGCACGTGTTATGACTTGCCCATTATAATGGGAACAGAGCTTCTATAGCTAGTTGCTGGCCTGACCTGCCCCCTGTTTTGGTCGGTCCTCTATTCTAGGGGCGAAACGCATGATTTGACCTACCCCTATTCTGGGGAGAAATGTCTTTAGCCATATGTTTGGTTGAATTTTAGACCTACCCCTTAGCATGACCTACATGTAGGGCAAGTTATCATACATATGTTGAGTCGCATCCTTCTCTAGCATCACCATTCTTATTTTTGAGATTGTTGTTATTGTTGTGGATGAAGTTACACCTTTGGAACAATAGCGGTAGGCCAAGAAGAGTAATTTGTTATGATTTTGGCATGGTCTTTCCCGTTGAGGGAGTATATTTGACTAAAAAGTCACGTCGTGATACAACCTACAATTGCATGCGCATGGTTATTTTGTACTGGTTCGGGTAGTCTAATATCCGTACGTCTAGTGTGGTATGTCAAATTAATCGACATAAGTGTTTTTTATACTGGTTCTGACAGTCTAATATCCTTACGACCAGTCTTTATGATGGTTAATCATAGAAAAATTCATACTAGAACAAGGGAATTTGTCGTCCTGTCCAGCGAAATGTTTCGGCTAAAGAGCCGAACTCATGTTGATGCAAGTCCAAGTGTATAGGGCCAGTATCACCGTTCATAGTGTTGAGATAGTCGTGTTCACTTACTATCACAACATTTTGTCGAATTAGTGACTACCGGCGGTGAACTATGAAGGTGCAAATATATATAACTTTTTTTAACAAAAAACAATACAAAGACTTTTTTTATACTAGTTTGGACCGTCTGATATCCCTATGCCCAGCTTATTATACGTTGGTTTTTTTTGCAGAGCTGACCTGTGGCTCAATACACTTGGTTCTTTGCTTGGGCCCATCAGTGAAGTACTGGGCACTTGTCTTTGCAGTTGCTGCTCCGATGCCAGCTCCTCTCTTGAAATTTGGATTCATCCCATGCTAGACCCCGACTATATATCTGGCTCTGCTTTAACCTCGGAATAGGCGAGGAGGCATAAGAAATCGATGCACGAGCATTCCGGATCCGGCTCCGATGGGGAGGGACTGGCGGTGGTTCTTTCAAATCTGTATGCATCTCAATCACTTCGGCTTGCGACTTACCAAAGCGATTGAGATATAAGTTGTAGGTTATGGCAATGGAATCCACGTGTTATTGTGGCTGAGGTTTCTAGATTTTGATTTTTGATTCAATGCCATAATATGAATCACTGTCTAGATCAATAAATAGCTGCATGTTTGCGTTCTTTCGGTAGTCATTGATCGATATGGATAGCGAATGATAGTTGGTAGATGCTGTTAAACAAGATTCCATACACCATGAATTATTGAGTCATTCTATCAACTAGCTCATGGCTGGTCTCACCACTTCATTTTTGAAGGTGCCATGGCTTCTTATCTCTTGCATGATACATGCAACAGACGAGCAAGGGCGGTGAGCCGTGGGTGATGGTGAAATGGGAGATGAATATGGAGGGTTGTAGAAGTATAGAGGGACAGAGGTTCAAGCCCTCCTTATAGTGCTAAAAATGTTGGTGAATTTTTTTCATCTTCACCAAACTCGACTAGATTGTGAGGCAATCTTGTGATTTTCCATCCTCACTATTAGGAATCAGCGAATTTAAGCTTAGATAAATTCACCTTTAGGAAGCGGCTATGTTGCTAAATGCTTACACAGCCGAGTAGTCGCACTTAACCTATTTGTTGAAACGCCGAGATGGATTAGCAAACAAAAAATGCGGTTCAAGGTAAATCACAAAAATATAAAGACACAGAGATTTTTTATATGGTTCAGATTGTTGTTATTCCTACCATAGGGTAATCCACTATATTTGACTATTTTTATACAAGACATTTTTATGGCCCTGAGGCATATAATATTTATTTTTAGGAAGAAGAAGAAGCTATAAAAGAAGATAAAAAATGCCCCTCCTCTTTGTCCTCATGCTTTTCCTTTATAGTATGAAAAATGCATTGTTCATGGTTGAAATTGTCTTCTGCATTTTCCTATAATTTTCGCCCTTGGATTTTGCCACTTGTCGCTTATCCATGACATTTGTATTTTATGCCTGGGTTGGTGATGGGTTTTCAATGGGAAATCCATATACTGGCGGGACAGCCTCCTTGCTCTTGAAATAGCTAGCTACTCTAAGAGGAATGATAGACCAGCCTTCTCTCTCTTGAAATAGCTTGCTGCTCTAAGAGGAATGATAGGAAACTACCCTGAAGCTTTATTATACTATGGACATGAGAGGTTAAGTGCAGTGGTGGATGTTATTTGGTGTTCAGACCATACCGCCCCATTGCTGCTTTTATTCTATTTGTTTAATTTGTCATCGTGTCGGGTCAGAATGGAGTGGCTCTTCCCATTTTGCGCTGAAAGCTGTCCAGACAAGTTTGGGGCTTGTTTGTTATTTAATTTTTTTCCCTGGCTGTTGTTGACGAGAGATTGAGAGGAGGAAAGCTTCACATTTGTCATTTACATGTAGGATTGAGTTCGTGTTTGAAGCATGTCTTGGGTGACCCTGCATACAGCTCTAGTGGAGTGCTTTCAGCTCTATATGGCCCTGTCTAAGTTGCTCCCCAATATGTGCTTGTACAAATCTGTTCATGTAGACGTTTGACAGAATGTGAGTATAGCTAGCTCAAAACCTCATTTGTTAGTCTTTATGCCTTAGTTTAGTATTCCTGTTTGGCCTTCGCGTCTGAATGCCACCAATGCATTCTGCTCTATCCTCTTGCATGCGACATCTGCTTTGTATAGCCTTGATTATGCTAGAGAGGTCTCGCATCTGGTTAAATGTTGTAACCTTAAGCTTGTTCTTTGCTTAGATCTGTTGTCATTTGGAAGTATCATGTGTTTCTTTCCGTCGTGACTCATGGTGAGAATGGGCGTAACATAGAATGCTGATGAAATTGTAAGATTTATTCCAGACCTACGATAATTGGGTTGTAAATTGTTAGTTTAGAGTTAGAATGCTCTAATATGACTTTGAATGTGAATTTCTATGTTTTAATTTATTGGGAGCGTTTTAGGTATAAGTTAGTTGCATGTATTTCCTCGTAATTTCCATAAATTATCTAATAATACAAGTATAAAAAGTGCGTCGTTTGAAATAATAAGGAATGCACTAAAAAAGAAAAAGATGTGTAAAGTACGGATGTTCTCCTCATAGATAACACTGTCTATTTCAATAAAGGTAAGGAGGCAGTTCCTCGTAATTTCAAATGAGGCTAAAGTCCCACTTTCGAGTAACTTATGGAAAGTTATAACGGTAATCTTTTTAGGAATGATAGCTCTAATATGTTAAAATGTGGAAATAAATGTTCCTTATAGAATGTATATATAAATGTGTGCTTTGGAATTCCTATGCGTAGGAATTAATTAGTTAGACATAGGAAAAGATATATATATATATATATATATAGCATAGTATATGTCGATATTCGTATTACTTATAATTAGGAAAATTAGCTATTAATAGCATAGTCAATGTGTAGTTAATAGAGGGTGTAACTCCAAATTTAGTAGGGCGATAAATGTGCAGTTAATAAGGAGTTACAGGAATTAAACGGGGACATAAATGCGTTTAGTGGAACTGGTTAAAAAATTTAATATGGCATTTATAGAGAAATGAAATAGGGATAATAGGTTGAATTAGAACGAATAAATAAATATAATTAGTGATAGTCCAATTAGATAATAATGACCTTTTATTATGCACAATTGACATTTATGGGACATAAGAGTGAAATATAGAATATATGTAATAAGGATATAAGATAAGAATATAATACTAGGAGGTAGTATAATATTCATAGTAGGAAATTATATATCCTCAATAATACATTTAGGATGAGTGTGATTTAGTAGGCCTAGGATAATTGATTTGGTTTCGAGTGGGTGTGAATGCGAGGCCAGTAGAGTTACAGAATGGAAGTCTGCCCTTCACCTAGATGCTACTAGTAATTGTATATACTTACTACTGATGTATGATATCTCCAACCATAGGACCCATGGGGAAGGGATATGCATTTGCGTATAGGGGTGGAAAAATATACCAAGGGTTCGCCTTGGATTTGAAGTATTAAATGGCTCGGTACCTTTTCGGTTGCCAAAGGGTTACTTCGGCGTGAATGGTGTTAATGGTTATTAGGTCTGCGTCCTTTTTATACAAGAGGTCTTAAATAACCTACGACGGTACATAATAGGGAAATGTGGTCTGCTTCATTTCTAATAAGAGGTATTAAGCAATTAGGGTGAGTATTTTTCCTTGACTTACATTAGGATAGTCAAAATGGGATTTCGACTAAGAGAGGTCAGCGGGCTATGTCAGTGTTGTTGTTAAATCAGTATTTAGTAGTAGGGATGCCATATATGCTATGGTCACTAGTTGCTGTTAGCAAAGACCTGGGTTATACACTAATGAATTTCTCTTCCCACTAGTGAAGAATCTGTATGGGATACGTAAAGAGATCATATTTAATCAGTTGTTTGTTTGTCAGATGTGGGCTTCTTAACCCTTAGATATGCCTTTGAGATGTATTAGTAATACGTCAATTAAATTATAAAGCCGTATCCATGGTTCATCAGCCTCTATAGCTAGAACCGATTGAATGATTACGTTATGGAGGGCCCGCTTCAGGGTTGAGGTATTAAATAGTCGATGGGTCTACCTCCACCCTATTTAAGAAGTATGAGTGGTCAGGGTTTTGTTTTATGTAGTATAACGTTTAGATACACACACACACTATGCGCATGATATGTCTGACCTTCTCCGAGGTTTAACTATATATATATATATAGTTAAACCTCGGAGAAGGTCAGACATATCATGCGCGTAGATGTACTTACAAGAAATAGCCATGAATAATGGACATAACACTTAAATAGAAGTCAATCAGCGTAAATTAGTGTTACGGATAAATTATTAAAGGAAAATTCTATTTCAACCCGAGTATTTACTTAGTAGCCCCCTAAAAATTAAAAAAGTCTATAAACCTAAAAAATAACTTAGTAGCCCCTTACCATTTCCAGAACTACCCTTCCCATCACGTAAAACGTGAAAAATTGAATTTTTTCTTCACTGATTTAGAAACTAGGGTTAGAATTTTTTCTTTACTGATTTAGAAACTTAGTAATGAAAAATTGAATTTTTTCTTAGTAAAGTCTGTAAACCCATAAAATAACTTAATAGTGAAAAATTGAATTTTTTCTTCACTGATTTAGAAACCCAATTCATATTTTCTTCAGAACTACAATTTAAAAAGTGCGTAAACCCAAAAAATAACTTAGTAGTGAAAAATTGAATTTTTTCTTCACTGATTTAGAAACCAGGGTTTTGAAGAAGCGGTGGTTTTGACAGTAAGAAACTGACGTAAGAAGATAATGGAATTGAGAAGAAAGAAAGTACGCAGTTTTCTAAGGGTATTTTAGTCTTTAAAAATTTATTTATTTTAGAGGGGGCTACTAAGTAATTATCTATGTTGAAATAGAATTTGCCAATATTTATTTTTCCAGTCACCAGAACGTTATTCTGACCCCCTTCTCATTACAACCCACAATATAGATTTAGAGGGATAGGCCACTGATGCAATTACAGATAGTGAAGTCTTCGCATTCATGCTCGACACTGGCAAGGCAATAGTAAAGACCCGTATTTTTAACAGTTAAAAATATTAAATGAATAATAAATTATTGAATAAAACACTACAAGGAGAACAGTGATTTCCGACGGCTGAAAACCGTCGGCGGCCGTCGGAAAAAGCCGTCAGAAAATACGGCGTCGGGGAGCAGTATTTCCGACGGCTTCCGACGGAGGGCGCCGTACGTATTGTCGACGGCTTCCGACGGTTTCCGACGGATTCCGACACATGTTGGGACCCGTCGGAAAACGTCGGAAAAAATGTCCTACAGGCTGTCGGAAGCCGTCAGAAATTACGTACCTGTAAACTGTCGGAAACCGTCGGAAATCTGCTGTTTTTTTTATTACTGCTGCAAATGTAGCCTTCCATACACATTTCTCTTCCAAAAACTATTACACCAATACTGCACAATCCAATATACAATATACCAACCAAATATCAAAACCCAAACTACACAAAATTAATCAAACCCACAAATATATCAACATCAAAATAAAATACATAATATACATAACCATTCCAACAACCCCAACAATAAGTGTTATACCATGTCATACATACACAAAATCAATCTCCACATCATTATACAACCACACAACCAAGTGTATCAAAAATAATCATACAAAAGTAAAAAAACATACCTGAAAAAACAAGAAAGCAATGAATCAATCTCCTCCAGATCCAGAGCCAGCCAAGGAAGGGAAGCGGCCACCAAACTGCTGCATGTACTCTAACAACTGTGTGGTCTGCATGGCCTGTTGGTGGTTCTGCTCCTCCAGTTGGGACACTCTAGTCCGCAATTCTTCTATATCTGCTAGATCGCTCTGACCTCTATTCCGCCGACCCCGTCTCTGACTGCTGGCCTGCAATAAATATTAAATTTAGCCGTGTGATCTCTGTAAGTGTATGTGCATATCTCTTTAAATGAATAAAATTCAAGTTTATTGTTTTGAAAAGGTCCAAATAGTATATTTGAAGTATTTAAGATAAAATTATATATTCCAACATAGAATTTTGACTTAAATATCAAATTAGCAGTAAAATTATTATTTACCACTTGATTGCTAAATCTGTATCGTCTGCCATGCTCTGCTGGATCCATAACGGACTCAAAAATAGCATCCTCCTCATTAGCCGTCAGCTATTCTCGACCCGTATCAGCAAGGAGTTTCTGGCGCTGCTCCATAAATTTTTCCTGCATTAACAAATTAATAACATCATATCTTCTTTCATTATAGTTTAACAAGCATAACAATTACTAATACAACATAAAATGAAATATGCTTACATGGCTCTTGCTGGATTTATCGTCCTGCCATGTATACGAAACAGTTCCGTCCGGATTTACATGCTCGACAACATGCGTATGAGTGAACACGTCCATATAGCCCACGGGACCATGCGCCTCAGCTTCCTGAAGTTGATTTTTACATACAATTATTATACATTTAAAATTATATAGCATAAACTATTTACAATTATCATTCAGTAAATTTACCAACTCCTGCCGATACTGTTGAAATGACTTCGACCCTCCGCGATGAGTGACAGGATTTTTATTTCTGTTTGCAGAGTTTCTATCCGACTCTGCCTGTACATTCAAAATTTGATACATTATTTTTCGATCACGTCAAATTAATAATTCAAAAAAATTTAGTATATTTGCCTTCGCCTCGTCCGTTTCCCAGTATCCCAACCATGCTTGCCATACGCTCTCCCCCATCCACCGTGGTTTCTTACCAGATTTCTTAATTTCAGATATCGTGTCCCTATATTTCTTGCGCATCTTCTTCATCCAGTATCCTCGTGCCAGCAGCATATCGTCTGTCTAGATGTCTATCTCAGCCTGTGTTTCACGACAAAAAGTAAAAAAAAAGATTACACTGTAAACGATAAACAGTAGAAAAATGAAAAAAACGAATTAAAAATGGCAAACATAAAAATATACATACTTGGACATCTTGCCATATGCACTCTATGATGTGAGGAGGGATGTTATCCCACTTCGGCCAGCAAGCACTCATCCTACTCCGATAAGAAGCTCTAGAAACATCCAACACAACCTTCGAGGGCAGTAGGTCGAACCCCCTGTTTTTAAATATGATACAGATAAGTACGTACGTATATAAAAAAAAAGATGCTGAATAAAATTTAATTCTTACCCCTCTGCTCTAGGTACTAAAGAAACTACAGGACGCTGTGATGCTTGCGATGGACCACTGCCATCACCTCTTGAAGATCGGGAAGAGTTCCTACCTCTAGATGACATTACAATAAACCTGTGACGTATATACACATCATTTCAAAAGAGAATAATAACAAGATAATGAAATATATTTCATACGTAAATGACATCAACGGTATAAATTGCTAAATTAATTATTGAAATGGAAATAGAAATGGAAGTGTGTTATACCTGATTCATAATGGGTCTCATGTTACGACGATAACCAGATTACATTGCATTTTTAATAAAAATTGCTAAATAAATGACAAATGGAAATGACATAAAACATGTAAACAATGGTAAACGTACAAATTTGGTTTCATAGTCACATCAATTTCATAATACATCAAGAATTCAACTTAGTTACATCAATTGCAAAAAAATTAGATTCAGATTTATATCAGTCATCATCGTCTTCTGATTCAGATTCGGTCTCATTTTCTACGATATTTTCCTCTGCACTGTCAAACGCTTCTACCAAAATATTTGATTCATCGATCAAAGGACCAAAATCTGTATGATCGTCTGTAATTATTATTTTGTTATTTTGCTCAAGATCTGCTTGATAAGCTTGTTCGTCCGGAATATTCTTCCCATCGAATGTGAATCTGGCCTTTGTTTTAAAAACTGCAGTCCAATCTGCTTTATCTCTTTTTAGAGACGGATAAGGAGCGTAATAAACTTGCAATGCTTGTTTGGCTTGTACAAAAGGATCATACTTGTGATAGTGCGATGTATGCTTTATTTTGATAAGATTATAATCCTTGTGCACATTAATTCCAAAACCTGGAACATTGCTAAACCAATTGCATCTAAATAGAAAAACCTCCTCCGCGGGTCGTGAGAAATATGTCAGTTGCAAAATTTGTGTTAGAACGATAAAAATCATTTAAGTGATTTTCTGGATCGTCACTACCTTTAACAAATACAACAGTATTATTTGTTAATTTTTCTGCACCGTATTCTTTGGTGTTAAATTTATATCCATTAACGAAATATATTGGATATGCCTTGACCACTCTTTTTGGTCCCATCGCAAGATGTTTCAACCCTTCGTCAACAGCACACTTTCTCAGCTCATAAACGTAATTTGAAAACCAACCGGAAAATTCTTTACTGAGATCTCTGTTCGGATGTTCACGTTCATAAACACTGTTTATATAAACAAATTATTACATTAGGCTATACACGCGCATGCATTATAGAAAAGAATCAAACACAAATTATTATTTCAGATTACCTAACAAACGGTGCAACCTCGACACAATTTAGAAGAATATAAGTGTGTGCTACATGAAGATCTCTATCGTCTAGCCATATTTCTACACATTTTCCAGAAGGCCGACCATGTTGTCTAAAAATAGATAACATTGCTTGAGAGGACTCTTGTTCGTCGCCTTCGTCATTACGAGGAACACTTTCAAATGAAATATTCACGTGGTCACTGAAATAGTGAGAGAAAAAGAATGAAGCTTCTTCTTCGATGTAAGATTTACATATCGAACCTTCAACTCGTGCTTTTTGCCTCACTTTTTTCTTCAGATGATTCAAATATCTATGCAAAATTAATTTATATTAACTTCATCTTTCAAATGCAATTAAATTACATGATAACATATTACATACCTCTCAAATGGATACATCCATCCATATTGGACAGGACCTCGAAGTCGTGCTTCAGATGGGAGATGAACAGGTAAATGTTCCATTACATTAAAAAAACCTAGCAGAAATATTTTCTCTAATTTGCAAAGCAATATAGGAATATCCACTTCAAGTTTACGTAAACGTTGCACTTTTAAAGTAGTCGAACAAAGCTCTTTGTAAAACATACTAAGCTCCGTTACTACCTTCCAAACTTTTAACGGCAGTAGTTCTTTGAACATAACGGGAAATAAATTTTCCATCATTATGTGACAGTCGTGACTTTTCATTCCGCTCAATCTACCATTTTTAAAGTCAACACATCTACAAAGATTTGATGATATCCCATCAGGAAATCTTAACCCTTCCACCCATTTTAACACAGCTTTAACTTGATTATTATCTAATTCGTAACATGCTTTGGGTTTTTTACTCTCATTTGGTTTCATATGAAGCTCAGGACGTTTGCATAATTCTTCTATACCACGTCTTGATTTCAAATCATCCTTCGTCTTCCCTTTCACATTCAAAATTGTGTTAAAAACATTATCAAATACATTTTTCTCATTGTGCATCACATCTATATTATGACGAAGCAGAAGATGTTTCCAATACGGCAACTCCCAAAAAATAGTTTGTTTGCACCAGTTATGAACAACTGATTTGCCTTCAATTTCTATTTGCTCTCCAGTTTCATATATCTTTGGATAGTCCCTAACAAGTTCATATATGTCTTCGCTTGACCATATCATCGGTGGTTGTCTGGTTTCTACTCTATTAGCTAAAAAGTTTTTCTTGTCTCCCACTACGCCATAGATGGCCTTCTGCAACAGATTTGCATGGTGTTGCCAGCTAAAATGTTGCGATAGGTATGCTGATTTTTGTCTATTGCAACACACGCTTTAAGGTGTTAGCATAGATATCAGCAAAATGTTGCAGTAGCTATAGCTGTATTCAAATTAAAAAATTAATAAAATTAGCAATCCGCGTGAATACGATCCAACGATCTATATTTAATCCGACTGTTAAAATGGATCACCGCTGCACTTTTTACCAAATTTTCGTTTTCCCGCGTATGTTGGTGTAGATCCCCTTTCAGTTTTCAATTCATAATTCTCAAATCAAAAAGCGAATTCACGAAATCCAGCAAATTCATACTTCCAATTCGCATATGCTTTTCGACGTCAGATTGGAATTCGGTATCAGACTCCTAGAGCTCCGGAATCAGATCCGGCATGAAGTGAAAAGCGCCACCTCCTTCATACTCCTCAGAAAAACCGAGTGCTTCTCAATGCCTTCAAAGCTATGTCTGATTATTTAGACGCGAGTTATGGGGTTTCGACACAGCGGCAGGCAAGGGCGGAAGCCAGTATTCACCGTGGATCTGATGAGAGTTTCGAAGGATGGACGTCTACTCCAGCTTTTGATTTTGACAATGATGGAAAATTCGATGCTATGCTTTTCGACCCTAATTCCGTGTGCTGTAGGCTATTGATAGAATCTTTCTGTTGTAATGATGACCCAATTGGTGATCTTGTAAGTGACAATTCTACTATCACAGTTGTAAATGCATATGCTGCTGCTAGTGATGATATTGCAGCTGTTGTTCTTAAAGACGCTGGGTTTGCTACTGAAACGTGGGCTGAAATGGCACTAATTTCTTCTGATGGTATAGTTGCTGGCAAAGCAAGAGCTGTTAGCGAAGTTACTATCGAAATTGCAACAGGTGCCTGGGAAATAATATTTCAACCGAAGCTGCATTGACTCTGGAAGAGATGAATGTGCTTCGGGGATGTAAGTTGCAGCAGTTTGGGGATGGTGGTAGTGTAGAGGTTCGTGCTGCCGAAGTCCGTGACCTGTTCGATGAAATGTCAATTTTGTGTAGAGGTTCGTGGCTGTGTAAGTTGCAGCAGTTTGGGGATGTAAGTTGCCGAAGTTTGGGGATGGTGGCAGTGAAGGGTAATGTATTACTTATTAACACGCAACATGTTCGATGAAATGTCAATTTTTATTTATCATGGTTTCAGGTCTTTTACCAAGGCAGAGCTAAAAGCAAGGTTATTTCAGTTTTCACCGAACAATTTGCTAAGAATGATGGCTGGAAAAAGGTCGATCTCCGCCGGGACTGCGGTGCCCCGGACCCCCGCCGGCGCTGTGCCCGGACCCGCTTCTCGGCTCGCCTTCGGCTCGGCACTCGGCTCGCCTTCGGCTCGGCACTCGGCTCGCCTTCGGCTCGGCACTCAGCTCGTCATATATTCGTCAGTGTCAGTGTCTGTATAAATTGAAACTACATATGTAATGAGTGAACTGAGTGATGTAGTGAGGAATATCTGTATATGTAAATATCAGTGTTATATATCATTGAATTGTAAAATAGTGGAGTCAGGAATTTGTACTATTTCTAATGTTGAAATAAAATATTTATTTAAATAAATTACTGTTTGAATATCAAATTCTGTGCAAATAGCATTTTATTAAATAAATATTTATTTCTATTAAAAAATCAAATATGCTCTACATTGTGGGCCCCACAAATTCAGAAAGTTAATATCTATAGCAACATTTTGGAATGTTGGTACAGACACCTATGGATGTTGCTATAGACCCAAATATGGTTCTATTGCAACAATATTTCTTATGTTGCCTTAGATAGTCAAAATGTTGCCTTTGAGGTCTGCGGCAACGCGGCAAAATGCAACACCGAGAAAGTGTTGCCTTTGCCCTTTTTTAGCCTACAGCATCATTTTTTGGCACTTCCTGCATCACTTCTTTGGTGTTGCAGTATGCAATCTATGGCGTAGTGTCCTCTGAAGGGATGATTTACATGGAGAAAATATTGATGACAGTCAAACCATGAAATTTTCTTACCATGAGGTAAAGAAAACGCTCGTGATTCATCATGCAATATGGACATTCTAGACGACCGGTGGTACTCCATCCTGAAAGCATTACATAGGCAGGAAAATCACTTATAGTCCACAACAAAGAAGCAAACATACGAAAAATTTTCTTCTTGGACACATCGTATGTTTCTACTCCTTCGTTCCATAGTATTTTTAACTCCTCAATCAACGGTTGTAAATATACATCGATTCCTTGTGTTGGATCGTCGGGGCCAGGAACGACAACAGTAAGAAACATATATTGCGTTTTCATACACATCCATGGAGGTAAATTATACGGTGTGACGATAATGGGCCAGGATGAATATTTAGAACCGAATTGAGAAAATGGAGAAAAACCGTCCGTACATAATCCTAATCTAACATTTCGACTCTCCGCTGCAAAATTTGGATACGTTTTATCGAAATGCTTCCATGCTTCTCCATCGGCCGGATGTGTGAACGTACCCTCTTCCTCCATTCTCACACTATGCCATCTCATATTAGATGCAGTTACAGAAGATGCATATAATCTTTGAAGTCTTGGAGTTATGGGTAAGTAATGCATACGCTTGTACGGAACTTCCTTCCCCTTCTTTTTTCTTGGTTTGTATCTCTCCTGGTTACAAATTTTACAATTTCTAAGATTTGCGTCTACTTTCCAAAACAACATGCAGCCTTTTAAACATGTATCTATTTTCTGATAAGGTAAACCAAAAGCCGACATAAGTTTTTTAACTTCATAGTGATTTTCACACATTAGATTATCAGGCGGCATATGTCTTTTTGCAGCTTGTACAACAGCCGTAAACCCAGCTTCAGTGATGTTGTATTTTGACTTCATCGCAATGATTCTTCGATTACTGACAGCTGAGTGCCGCTTTTACAACCATCCCAAATAGGTTTCTTAGCAGCATCTAGTAAATCATAATTTTTTTTGCTTCAATATTTGATTCTTTGACAATTCCATCATCGTCGTCAACTTCAACCATAGGAAACATTGATCGTACTGCATCTTCGACCATATTTTCTATACGGGTCGTCCTAACTATTTCGTTAACGACACTTTCAGACTCTACAGAAGTATTTGCTACAACTTCTCCATGCCGATCCCAAACATAATACTCGGGTACGAAACCTTTTTGGCACAAATGAACTTTCACAATATCTGGTAACAAATACTTCAAATGTCTACATCTACTACACGGACAACGAATTTCTGGATCGTTTTCGTTATTACTTAAAGCGAATTCAACAAACACGTTTATACCATTATAAAAATCTTCTTTTATTGAGCCCCTCAGTCCTTTTCTTTGGTACATCCATCTCCTCCGATCAACAAAATAATCAATCATTTTTCCTATTTGAGAAAATGAGAAGTTCACAATTTAAAATTTATTTTCAAGAATACAAATTCGAAAAAGATTATTTTCATGGTCGTATAATATTTGAATTTAAAGAACAACTTCACAAATTTAAAAATATTTTCAAATAGGGCACATTTTATTTTTTATCGTATCGATATAAAAAATTGTATAAATTTTTTTTTCCATGGTCAGACATCCTACTTCCCATTACAAACACAGTAAGCATTTACATTTTGTATATTACATCGTCTCAAACGATTCAACAAAATTTCGGCAGGATTTCCCTTTTGTTCCCTGCATTGTACACAAATGCGTGTACGCAGGAAACAAAAAAGAAAAGTTAGGCCGAAATTTTATGAACCGTTTGAGACGAAGTAGTATACGAAATGTAAATGCTTACTGTGTTCATAACTTGTCCAATACAGGGACAAATCCAATAAACATTGTACCAGATGAATATAAATGGTCGTTTTTTGAAAAAAAATGACTATTTATATAACGATCATGTACAACACTCGTCAGACGGGGCCAAAAACTATCTAAGGGACATTAGTTAATTAAATGTGCGAATTTTATGAAAAAATACAGTTTTACTAACTGTTCACATTTACAAAAATATATTTTAATTTAACACATTTATTTGACGTATTACATCAACTTAAGGCTCGTTCGACGCATTTTTTTATTGTATAAGTCAATACGTGCACAATATAATATTCCTAGCTCGTGCATTCATTTTACCTTATTCCAACTAACACAAAACAATGATAGCAGCGCTACACACATATACAATCGTAGAATCAAGACATACACAACGATTTACATATACACGAACAACCACAAATTATACATGTTTTTCACAATTTCACGATAAAAGATGAAATAGAAATACCATGGAATGCTAGAAACTATATAACACCATTGGAAACAATTTCAATCACCAATTAGCCCTAATTTAATAACTTATGCAAATCTAGATTTAGGGTAAAAATTAGATTTTTGGCAAAAGTAAGAGATTATACCTGACCTAGAGAGCAATAGACGTTGATTATGCAGCCAAGGAGGATCCAAAAGCTCGAAATTGATGATTGGAAGCTTGGGGAAGAGATTTGGGGATTTAGGGTGAGTTATTTTCGTATGAAAAGTGAGGAGGAAGAAGGCTCGGCTGAGCCTATATTTCGCAAATTTCCGACGGCTTCCGACGGCCCGTCGGAAGTCGTCGAAAATAGGCCGTCGGAAGCCGTCGCCCCCCTCCGTCGATATTTAGCATTTTTCTAGTAGTGAAAATGGTGAGAAATAAAATTTTATAATTTTTATTACGAAAATATATTGAATGTAAGTTATACTATCAATTTAATTTAATTGACAAACCAATTGCGATAAGATAAAAGTTGTAACTCAGATTAGAATTTAAATTTATAATATTAGTTTATATTAAATTAATAACAGAAATTGGAATAACAAATGTTGAATTAAGTAAAGAATTGAGTGAATGTTTTAATGAAAGAATAATATAAGTTGTTATTCCAAATGTATTTTTGGAGAAGTTGATTTTCAATAAGATAAAACATTTACTTTGTAAATAGTGTATAAATTTTGGGCAAATTCTATTTCAACAGAGATAATTACTTAGTAGCCCCCCTAAAATAAATAAAATTTTAAGACTAAAATACCCATAGAAAGCTGCGTTCTTTCTTTCTTCTCAATTTCATTATCTTCTTACCTCAATTTCTTACTATCTAAACCACCGCTTCTTTAAAACCATAGTATCAAATCAGTGAAGAAAAAATTCAATTTTTCACTACTAAGTTATATTTTGGGTTTACAGACTTTTTTAATTGTAGTTCTGAAGAAATATGAACTGGGTTTCTAAATCAGTGAAGAAAAAATTCAATTTTTTACTACTAAGTTATTTTTTGGGTTTATAGACTTTACTAAGAAAAAATTCAATTTTTCACTACTAAGTTTCTAAATCAGTAAAGAAAAAATTCTAACCCTAGTTTCTAAACCAGTGAAGAAAAAATTCAATTTTTCATGTTTTGCATAATGGGAATGGTAGTTCTAGAAATGGAAGGGGGCTACTAAGTCATTTTTTGGATTTACAGACTTTTTTAATTTTTAGGGGCTACTAAGTAAATACTCGGGTTGAAATAGAATTTGCCTTTTGGGCAAATTCTATTTCAACACGTGTTTGAATTAGTATAAATGAAAAGAAAACAGTGTTTTATAACTAGAATTCATTTGAAATTAGTAATTAAATTAATTGGAATTAGATTAATTAAAATGTTTCAATTAATAGGAAATAGGAATGAAATTGTAATGAATGAGTTAGTATAGGAACTTGCATTGCTGTATCAAAATGGAATGAACATTTTAATTAAAATAAATGCATGTTTTGAGACGTATGAAATAAAACTTTCATTTTGAATAAGTATGATTTTATAAAAAGATAAAAAATTGAATTTTAGAATAATATATATAAGCACACTTATTAGTATTCAAAATTTAAAGTATATCAGAGGGTTCATGGTTATGTATATGTTGTGGAATTAATTAGAAATTACCTTATATTAACAGTTGTACATTAGTTACACATGTTCACATAAATTTATTTTTCCATTTTATATATGGTTAAAACTTTTAAATTGGTTGCATTAATGTGACCGTTACAGTAATTAAAAAAGTAAAGTAAATCATTTTTATAGTGCATAGATAGATATATATTCATGAATTAATAAAATTGGTTTGAGTAATATAAATAAATATATAGATAGATTGATTGATTGATTGCGTTAATGGAATGTGCACATATATTAACATAAAACGAATGTTTTAATAAAGAATTAAATGATATAAATATGTGTATATTTGGGTTTATTGAAATTAATTAATTGGAGTAAGTTTTGAAATTTGAACCCCAAAAGTTTGTTTATAGTATATAAGTGGTCCCTTCATTTGCTTTATATTTACTATCACATCCACATTCTCTTTCTTTTCGTTTTCAAGTTCTCTATGTAATTAAGTTCCACTTGAGCATCCATTTCATTGTTAGACTACTCATTCATTTCTTATTAATTAATAGTAGGCTAATTTGATTTATTTCTAATTAATAATTGCCGCATTCTTTTCATTTGTTTCTCATTTGTTCGTTTGCTCCTTTCCAAGTCTTTACCTGAAGGGTTTTTTTTTCATTTTTAATGTGAACATCAAAATTAATATTCATGCCACCTCATTAGCATTTACTATTCTCCATTTTTAAAGTTCATTTTGTTTATGCATTATAAGTTCTTGTAGCTTCTTTTAATTGGCAATTCTTTCTCCTGAAGCTTCATATTTAAAAACGTAAGATTTATTTTATCTTCATTCATATTTTTATTCCTTTACTTCACCTCTTTTAAAACTACCTATTTTTAAGGCTGTTCATATTTTTATTTTATTTCAATTCCTAGTTTGTTTAGATATACTTTATTAGCTTTTCATTTGTTTCCATCTTCATTCCTGTAGCCTCATTTCATTTTTTAAATCTCATCTTCTGTAGCTTCATTTTTTCCAAACAAAACTTCCATCTCGTTTTTTTCTCTCTTCACCTTCCTCCTTTCTTTTTCATTTTTTTCTTCAAATCTCCATCTTCTCCTTTTTTTCCTTTTCAAAGCTTCCTTTTTTATTCTTATTCTTCTAATCTTCTTCTTTTTCAAAGCTTCGCTTTCTTTTCCAATTCTTCTTCTTCTTCTTTAAATCTTCTTCTTCTTATTCAAACCTTCTTCTTCTTTTCAATTCTTTTTCTTCAAATTCAGATCTATACAAACTACTCTGTCTCTTCCAAAACTTTCTAAAAAAAGATTAAGATAGCATGGAAACAAAACAAAAGGAGAAAGTAGTAGCAGACCCAAATCTGACTAGAAAAAGGAAAGACAAAAGGTGAGTGTTTAAACTCACTCACGAAATATAAATTTTTATTGCAAGTTAAACCAAGTCGTATAGTGATAAAATTATTGATTGTTGGTTAGGAATTTTAATTGACATTTAATTTGAATACCTAAAATTCAATTTGTGATAACTAATAATTATTGTGACATGTTATTGAATTGGTTGATTTGAATGTTGATTGTATGTTATGATGGATGCTATTGTGATTGAATGTGTAGTTGTTCATTTATTTTGATATATCCTTGTTATCACCCTATAGTTTATTGTAATCATATAAATTTTCATATTGATTATTTGAATACTGAATAAGGATACAAAACCCTTGGATTTCGTATATTTACATGTGAAAAAAATTAATATGTTTAGATTTACTATTGGAACCATAAAAATGATTTTTGAGAAATAAACTGCCGTTACCTTATTTGAATGTTTTCAAATTTAAATTTTGAAACCCTAGGAAGTTTTCATAAATTGAATTTTGAAACTTTGAAATTTTTTTATAAATCAAATCTCTTGTACTCTGAAATTTAATTTGGAATTTTTCTGTAAATTTGTAAGTTATTAAAGTGAATCTATTATGAAATCTGTTGTATTTTGAATATGAAAGCAATAACTTTTCCAGAAAATTTGAAACTTTAAAAATGTAGTTATTTGCATTCCTTTTGTCATCTAATTTTGATTTAATTTGCATAAGAATTTTAGTTTTGACCCGAGTGTATTGTTTTCCTTTACGCTCGGATCAGCCTGAGTATTTCAGTGTTTCGAAGATATTTTTCTTGAAGATGAAGATGGAGTTTGAAGACCGTATTTATTAATATTATTCCATTGCATTAATTTGTTATATCTATTAAATATATAACTCTAATGATATTGTAAATTGAAATTATTGTATATTGTTAAACACTTCATGAACTGTTTATGTAATTATTATATATTGGCATTCCACTGCGAGATTCTTTATTTTTATTCTTATGTATCTTATTTCTTTAGAATAAAACCTCATTGATAATCTGTTATTTTGGGATGTTTGAGTTAGACATGTGTGGTTTATTGTCAACCTGAATCGTCAAAAATGGCGGGTCGTCATTACAATTAGATACTAGTGGAATAATATTGATTACAAGGTAGTAGCCTTGGTTAGCTTATATGTTCTATTGTATTTTTCTATTCTACTATGAGTTTATATAGATAGCTCTCTGATATACTTATGTTTGTTACAGGTTACCAAAACCAACAATCTATATCCTAATAGACTCGGGTTTCGATTTGGTCAAAATTCGGACCCATTAAGGTGCAGGTTGTTACATTTGGTATCAGAGCTTAGGTTGGTCGTGTAGGTTGCGGAATTATGGATCTTAATGCTAATTAAATACTATAGGGGGTGAGAAGTGTTTTCTAACCTTTGTAAATCTTGTTAATTTTCTTTCATGTTTAATATTAAATCACAGATTTTCAACATCGAATTATATCAACAATTAATCACAGATGCAATCATAGATAAAATAAAAGCATTAAAGTAAAGTAGAGAGTTAGAGAGATGGCACTTGAGATTTTATACTAGTTCGGATTTCTCCTACATCCAATCTCATATAATTGCTTGTATAAATTTCTTTTCAAATGCCAATCTTTAAACGGACAGAAGAAAAACCCAATTAAATCTCGATTTCAAGGCTACGAGACACACCCTCCTGATTTTTTGGGCTTAGGTACACCCAGTTGATTTTGATGGGCTATAAGAAAACCCACTCGAATTTCTGAGCTACCAAGCATACTCAATCGATTTGAATGGCTGCAATCACACCAAAGCAAATGCAAATAAAGTTCGATGGTTTTTACAAAGACAATTTCTTGAACTTTGGATACAACGAATCCTATAGCTCCTTGGACAACACTTTGATCTTTAATTTAAGAGAGATTATTCCAACATGGTAAGAAAGCAAGTTGAATCAATACATAAAAGTATGAATTGATTCTATTTGATTCTGAAGAGAATTTTGTATATTTTTAATAGAGATTTTGAAAGAGTAAAAAGAAGGAAGAAAATAAGATAATAACTAACCAAAATTCGTTTAAAACCTCCTATAGTGTGTAAACTGATGTGTACGTTTGCGAAGAGTTGCAATGAATAAACACTTCAATTCAAAATTTAAAAAACCAATTTGCGGCCTGTATGCCGACATACCTCCTATATCTACATATGTATGTTTATTTTGAAAACTCGTTTCTTTCTAAACATTTTGAAGATACTATATTTCGTAAAATATTTTGCTACTTTGTAAAATAAATTAAACATAGTTTATAAACATTTTAAACTTTGAAAAACTTTTATAAAATATTTTTATAGATATTTTGAAAATATATTTTGTTAAAAATATATAAAAGATAGAAAAATAAGAGATAGAGATCAAAGGTTGCTACCAGGGACTTTAACAATATTCTATGACTTTATACACTATATTATAGTCTTGATATCTTCATATTTTGGTCTTTATACTCATGAGTCTTCATGTCCATTTCTTGAGTCTTTATACTGTACAGTCTTCGATTCAACACCCGTATAATATCCTACACTATATACTATATAACTTGGCAAAATATTAGTATCCATATTTTATATAAATGTATATTGTTATTTATTAAGGCTGTTATTATCAAAATCAATAACCAATGTATTAACAGTCTCCCACTTTTTGATGATGATAACCATTTAATATCCTGTACATAAAATATGATATAACTCCCCTTGAGTTAGAGAACTCCCCTTGAATATATGCATATATATATATATATATATTATATTTTCCTCTACTTTGTCATCAACAAAAATGGGTGGAAAAAATAAAAACTTCCCCTAAATCAAAATACTTAGAAAATATATATTAAAATCAATAAATAAGTTAAATAGAATGATATTTATGATTATGATAAATAACAATCTACTTAGAAACAATGAACTATTTTGTACTAAGCATGATATATATGATGAATAAAAAATAGGATAACACAACTTATTATTATCAAAAAATAAAATGTCAATGCTTAGTATAAACAATCCAAACCAAACAAATCCAAATGTCAATGCTTAGTATAAACAATCCAAACCAAACAAATCCAATTCAAACATATACACCATAACAAATCAAATCAAACCCTAAGAGTATATTATTTACGTATCCAAACCACTTCAAACCTAATAACTAGACATTTCATGGAACTTCAACCCAACCGTCGGACCTAAAGATTGGATCAGCTTTGATGGCATCCTAATCTTCATTATCCTTGTTAATAGTGCATCCTGGGTTGTTGGATGTTCATCTTTGATTAAGGAAGAAATCATCCATCGAATGGCAATGAAATGCTTTTCTTGTTCCTTGATCATATGCATTTACCTTAGCTCTAAATGTGTAACGACCCGGGATTTTTGTCATCTTGAGTTATGAATATTTATTTTAAATATTTAATAATAAGGTATTTTAATCATAATAAAAATCCCCAGTAAATAACAGTTGGTGAAAATAAATAGTTTTAAACCCAGATAAAATTTTGTATTTTCTAGATTTTATTTATAAAATAGAAAATTGATTAAAATGGAATTTCTTATATGTTTACAACAACAATAGAATTCATATATAAAAAGTAAACAGATTCAAATTAATATAAAATGAATAAAAATAATACATGAAGAATAGAAATGAATATGGCATATGAAAATATAATGTAGTATAAATAGAGAAGAGTTTTAATTTGGGATTTTCTTATGTATGTATGTGTGTGTGTGTATATATATATATATATATATATATATATATAAGTTCAAAAAGAAATATGAAATACTTACAAACTAAATAAAAATAGTATGTTAAAAATAATGCATAAATGGTAAATGAAAAATGAAAGAAGAAATATATATGAAAATATTATACAGTGGATATGAGAAAATTTATAAAATCATTTAAACCATTTATAATAAGAAATCTTTTAAAAGAAGTGTTAACAAAAATGTTATTTTTATAGAAATGGAATAGCAAAACTTTTATTGCTTTGAAATATATATTTTTAAATAGGAATAAATATAAATATGAAGACTTAAAATTGTTTTATTCAAAACCGCTTTACAAATTGATTTCAAAAAATATATATTTTTTTAGGTCAATGGAAGTAAAAAAGTAAAGTCAAAATTTCAAGTTAAAAGTAAAACAAAAGCCTGCAAAACCAAACTAGTAAGAATGAAAAGGAAATGTAAATATTACAAGTATATAAAATATATATGCACTGCCTGGTAAATAGAAAAAAAATGTGAAAAACTGAAATATGATTTCATTTCAAATATCACCTCAGCCACCAAACACCTTGTACATCAATCCATCAAAACTTTTTATAGATAATGAACTTGAGAAGTGATGTATAAAATGTTTATGGTAAACTTAAGTAAAATTTGATGGAATGGTTCTCGAGTGATATTAGTATTGAAAGGAATATACTAAGTTATGAATATATGAATGTCAATAAAAGAATCTAACAAATGAGAAACCAATTGAAATAAATACGTAAGTTGTACGTATATTATGTTATTTGCATAACTGTTTGATCCAGATTCGAGCACATGATTTCAAGGTGATTTACATAGGTTCGAACAAGGATTTTTCACTCTATTCTCGACAGCGAACACTGGATATGGATTTTTGATTGATTCTGGGGTTCTCTATCATAGTACATGGCTATGCAAGGAGAATGACAGTTTCTAATAAAGGAACAGGGTCCGAGTCCGCACTAGAGTGGTCGTGTGAACGATACTAGTTTGGAAGTGAAATTGTGTAATCGAGTGAGCGATCAGGTATGGTTTTGTGTATGGATGGTATATGTACATCGTACGGGCCTTAATAAATTAGATGTTGACATTGTAAAATGAAAATTGATATGGTTATGAATTAATTGAATGGATATTATTTGATTGATGGTTTCTCTGGTTACATTTGTTAAATTTGCATATGGTTATTGTATAGTTTATGTTATATATTGATACATGTTTCCTATACTTGTTCTCATTGGTTGTTGAGTGATTAGTAGGTGCGGGTGGCATATGCTTCACATTTTGAGCTCGCTTTCCCATTATATTGGTTGTATATGCTTGCTAATACTAAAATAAGGTGCACATCTTGGATTACCTACCACATTTTTATATTTTTCCCTATGGGATGCCTCATCCTTGAAGACTAGATGTATATTTGTTATTATACATCTTGTAAATTTTTTTGATCGATCCGCGCAAAGGAGACGCTAGTGAAATTTTCCATAAATAGCGAGACTATAAACAAATGCCTTGGACTTCGCTTAAGAAGCGTATCTCCCTTCTCACTTAGCTGGAGAAGACCTTTGGCTTAAAGAACTTAACTGGACGCTTGGACAGGGTTCCAGTTATCGTTATCTAGGCCTAGCTAAGAAAACTCAACCTTTAAGTTTGCTGGAAGCTGCGATATTGAGAATGTGAGTCTTGCGGCAAAGCAGATGAACTACCTAACTAAACTAAGCGAAGGGGGAAGAAGGGTAGTACTTCCTCCAATGGATTCAATAGAAGGGCTTATTCCTCCAACAATGGGGCTAATGCTGACTCTGATCTTTACTTTGCTTCTCTTGAGCCGAATGGGGAATTGATCCTTTAAGGAGTTAGAAAATATTTGAGAATTTTGAGTAATTTGTTATAGCTAAAATTTGATGTTTATGTTATAACTTGGAATGGTACTAGTTTGTAATTTATGGATGAATTTAAGAAAAAAACTTAAATGAATTTGGTAATCTATTTCAACTAATTAGTTGTAAAAGTTAATGGATTTTGGGCATTTTTTCTTACTTGCTAATTTGGGGGACGAAATTCTTTTAAGGGGGGAAGAATGTAACGACCTAAAGTTTTAGTCATTTGATTTTGAGATATTTAATTGATTTTTAATATTGAAAAGTTAATTTTTTTAGTTAAATAACTTGAATTTCAATTATAATGGTAATTAAATATTTGAAATTGTTTAAATAATTGAATCTTGGATTTAATTTGGATAAAATGATTTCAAAGCTTATTTAAATACTGTTTGGATAAGAATGAAGATAGTAAACTATTGAATTTGGGTTTAAAAGCAATTAAACTTGTTTTTATAATAATTGTTTCTAATCAACGTGTAAAAATAGCTTTTCGGGGGCATTGTCTCGGATTTTGACGTTACCAGTTTCATTGGATCCGTAATAGTGAATTATGGTATATTTACAAATTTCATGGCAATTGAATGTATCGTGTGATCGTACGAGTTTGAAACGCATATAAATTAATTTCAGGAATTAATATAAAATAACTGGGTTTGGAAAACTATCTTCTGCATATGACTGAATTAGGTCTCGAGACTAGTTCCATTATGTTTGGAATAGGGGTATTACTTATAGAACGTCAGGCGGCATGTCTTGTTTGGAGTTCGAGAGTTCTGGACACTTAAAGCTTGATATTTTTGATGTGGGCGCACGGAGGTGGCGCGGTGGCTCCTAGCGAGGAAGAACGGTGGAGCGTGGTCGATTTAGAATCGCGTTGGTGATTGGAGTATTCACGTATGAGGTGTAGAGGGAGAAAGATTAGTTTAAATAAGGTTGATTAATTTAAATAAATGTAATTAGTGAATATAATAATATTATTTAAGATGAAATCTTGTTAATCAATTACTTTCCCATACGGTCCAGTCGAGGCATAGATTTTTGCGTTGCGCTCGTAATGACGAAGGCTTCGCGATGGAATTGGTTCAGGTGAAGTTGGAGACTGTTGAAATTGGGCTAAAATAGGACGTTGTTAGATTTTAGTTTCAAACCGGAATGTTTCGGCGACAACAGAAATTTCGGTGAGTTAAACTCACCTTTTGGTAATCATAAATACTATATAGTTATTAAAAATCGATTGGATATTTGGATGATATACTGTTTTATCAGTTGGTTTGGATTTATTCCCGCCCCTGAAGGTGATGACCCTTTATATTTACCCGCCTAGTAGCGGACAGCCCATGTTATATAATTATATATTATCTGTGATGTAGGGGAACATGTTGGAGGGATCCAATAGGATTCCTCGCTATTGTTGATTTATTTCTAATAAAATTCATGTTATTATGAATTATTGGATATGAAACCTAACTTATGGGCACTATTGGTTATGACATTGTTTATGTTCATAAACTGAAAACCTCATAGTGATAAAAAAAATCAATATCGATATTGGTTAAGCGTTTGTTAGCTATTGGCCTCAAATTAGTATTCTAAAAATACTATAAATTGCCATTTGAGTTGGAAATGGGTTTTTGACACATGAAATGATTTTAAATCCGAAACTAGGTTTTGGAAATATTTTTTTTAAAGGATTTAATTTATATTTTATTCCAACCTATTCATCTAACTTTTTCTAAGTTGTTTATTTATTTTTAACATTGTTTTAAAAAGTTATTTATTATATTTAACATTGTTTTAAAAAGTCATTTATTTTAATATTGTTTTAAAGTTATTTATTTATAATTAATGTTGTTTTAAAGTTATTTATTTATAATTGTTATTTATTTATAATTAATATTGTTTAAAGTTATTTATTTATAATTAATATTGTTTAAAGTTATTTATTTGTATTTAATATTGTTAAAGTTATTTATTTGTATTTAATATTGTTTTAAAGTTATTTATTTATAATTAATATTATTTAAAGTCATTTATTTACATTTAATGTTGTTTTAAAGATATTTATCAATATTTTACTATTTTGAAAAGTTAATTACTCAAATAATTAATAAGGCTTGAAATTAATAATAATGATTTATTAATAATGTTTTAGAAATTAATTATTACTATTTATAATAATGGAAAAGATCAATTATTATTGTTGTAACAACCCCGGATTTTATATAAATTTAAATTGATAATTAATTTAATTTTTGAATAAAAATTGTAAAATAAATTGATTTAAGTGATGCGAGTTTCTCTGGATTCAAATATATTCTGTATAAATCATTTAAATTTAAAATATTGTGTGTATATATATATACTTGGGTATATATGAGTCAATTTGAAATTTTAAATATATGTATACATATTTGACTTGAATTTAAATTGTAAATATAAATGGTTTGAAAATAAATATAAAAGTATATACATTGACACAAGAAAATAAATAAATGATTTAGATTTGAAATTGATGGGTTATGTTAGAAATAAAAATAAATTAATAATAAAAGTTTAAGTTAGAAATAAATAGAAATAGATGTGTATAAGGTAACAATATAAAGCAAACACATAGATAAAATATAACAACATAAATTCATTTATATTTCAAAGTAACAAGACCAAAACAAATAAAATGTATTCAAGTATGCAAATGAAAGAAGACAGGGAAAAGTAATACTAGTGCTTAGCCACCACAACAGTACCATCGGCCGATTCAAGCAAGTAAAGGCAAGTAAAATAATGCCTGTAAAACAAATATGCAAGGCTAGAACAAGCAAAAGAATGGAAAGGACTTAAGAAATTAATGTTATATCCCTTAGTACACAACATTTTAGTCAACTCGAGATGTTCAAAATCATACCAGCCAACATAAAATAAAAAAATATCTTTGATATGGTACAAACAAGATAATCTCACTTATACAGAATAGTACATCCCCTGCAAACTCATTTTCTAGATATCAAACCACTTTATTTCAAATTCGTTCATTCGAAGCTAAGTAGAGCTGAGCAAAGATCAGAAGAAGAAGAAAAATAAGTATATTGTACAAACTAATTAATGCAACCCATCGCAACATTTTCTATCAACCACCATTGAATAAAAATCTCTAGCATAGGGTACAAACATATAATATTACCCTGTACAAACATATTAACCTGTAAACTTCTTTTTATATATATCAACCTCATTTCAATTCGTTCATCAAACATAAGCAAAGAACTGAAGTAAGCATCATCTACAATCTTAAACAAAATTTCAATTTAAACAACTTAGATCAATCAAAGAATCAAAGAAAAGGGGTTTCAACTGCAAATTTCTCAGCCAGTTTCAAACTTTAGCATCTCTGTTCATTTTCAAATCACTATTTAAAGCAAGGATCATCTCAAAAACAATAATCAGTTCAAAGTTAAAACAGTTTCAAAAAGATCAAATTCATAAACAAGTTTCCAGTTTTCAAAATTCAAGCAAATCCAGGCTTCTCTGTTTCTTCATAAGCAGGTGAGCAAACCTCTTGAACCTGTTATTATATTTTGATGTTTGGATTGTCACTTAAAGTATGCTATGGAGATGTTTGTATGGTTGTTAAAATACATGTATATATATATATAGGTGAGTCTGTGCATGTTCTGTTCTAGGCAACAAGTCTGTGTGTTTACAGGTTACCTTCCCTAAATGAAATTCGATTTTTCTCTATTTAAAACATTAGAGGTTATGATGTCTTAAGGAAATATGTTTGTGTGAATCGAATACAATTTTTAAAAATAATTTCAAATAAAATTCTTATGTATTTCTTTGATAATATTAGAATATTCAGTAAGAACAAACATATCAGGAAAATACGACTAACACAATTAAAAGCTTCACATATATGTTCTGGTTTGCATTCAAAAATGATGAATTTTAGTGGACATCTCGTAATTTTTAACCAAGAGATGATCGTGAAATTCTATGTTGAACGGGAAATGGGTTCTCGCAATTTTCTGGTGATCGGCGAGTTTGTTTGCCTCGTGATCGGAGCTGGAGCTAGCTGGGAGATTGATGAGTGTGAGAAAAATGCTCAACGAATTTTTAGATCATCGTGGTGGCGTGAGTTCGTCGAAGTAGGGTTTTATGCTTAGTGTTAGTCGTCGTTGCTCTCGAGGCGTTCTCGTCATCAAGGGTGAATCAGACTGGACCGGAGGTGGGGGAAGAGCTTCGTGGGTCATCGAAGTAGCCGTAGTCGGAGTCTCGTGATCGTTGGTGACTGGACGCGGCGGCGCGAGGCAATTTCGTCAAACGTTTGGGTTACAGGAAGAAGCTCAGTAGCTCGTTTTCGATTTCAAGCTTGATGCTCGGGTTGGATGGTCGGAATCGATAGTGGGGGTTGTCGATGACTTGTTGACGTCGGTGAAGTTGATCGGAGCAGTGCCGATCGCGTGTACACGTGCATGTGATGTCTCTGGTGTCAGAGTTTTAGTTTTGGAGTCGAAGGAGTTTTCTTCGGGTTTGTCTCGGGGATAAGGAAAGATGGCTCGGGGTGTTTTTCGAGTGCGTGAGCGAGTGTTTTAAGGTATAACAGTTTTTAAAAATTTAAACTAAGATAAATCTATGTTTTTGTGGGAAGAAGAAGGGTTGGTCTCGGGAATGTTTTGTGGAGACTCGAAGCAGATGTTATTTTGTCTTGGGGAGAGCTCGGGTGAATCTCGAAATAGCTGGGGTTGGTGATCAAAACAGTTTTTGAAGTAAAAACTTAATAAAGTTAATTTACTTTTAATGGTTAACTAACTTTTAAAGCTTAAAGTTAATTTACTTGTTAAATGAAATTTATTACTGGAAGTGAATTACTTAATAAAAATAATTAAGCTAAATTTGTTAAAAATTTAAGTTTGATAAATCAAGTAATTAATGAATAGTTGATTTAAAGGATAATTAATGATTTGGATTAATTAATTTAATAATTGAAAGTTTAAAGTGAATTAATTAAGGTTTGAGACAATTAATTTAGAATAAATAAATTGGTAATTAAGGATCATTAATTAAATAAGATTTGAATTTTTAATTAATGATTAGTAATAAATTAATCAATTAATTAGGAAATAATTAAGTTACAGCTAACACTTAATTAATTAAATAATTAGGATTAATGAATGAGTTATTTAAGATTAATTAAATTGTAATTATTAATGATTAATCTTAGTTACTTACTTTAAGAAAGTAATTAAAGAATTGTTATTAGTTAATGAAGGTCATTAACTAAGATTATTTAAATAATTAATTAATTTGATTAATTGTAACTCTCAATTGGATTAATTAATTAATGATAATCATTTATGATATTGTGTAAGTATAATTACTTTATGGAAGTAATTAAGTAATTAATTGCTCATTGAAATTAAATAATTAATTAAGGATAATTAATTAAGAAGTAATTAATTAGTTATTGTAATTAATTAAGAATAATTAATTAAGGACTAATTATTAATTTAAGGTTAATTAATGATTAATTAAAAGACAAATTATTAATGTTAATTAACCAGGATTAGTAATTCATAAGAAATTAATCTGATTTAAATTAATCAGATAATTTATTGATCTTACTTATGAATGTTTGGATTTTATTGAATGGTTGAATTGTTTGATATCCCTGATATGTGATGCTTTGTGATACATCCTGATTTGTGTTGTGATCTGTAATTTAATTTATTTATCTGGGATAAATGTAATTAATTTCTATAATATATATATCTGTGATCTGTGAATGAAAAATAAGCGTTATAGTTTATACCGCTTATCAACTATACTTCTGTATTCTGATCTGTGATGATTGAATAATGTTGCACTACTCTGTGAAACCCCTGGACTACACCTTTACACACATAAATATGGATTTCACGAGGAAATCGGTTAAGTCACAGATGATTTAAATTTAATGTTTTGAAATTGAAATTTTAATTTCAATTGATTTTGAAAATGGATTTGGATTAAATGTTAAAGCTTTTGAAAAGATGTTTTCAAAGATAAAAGTTATTTTGAATAACTTGGTAAAATTTTCAATTTAAATAATTTAATTAGAATTTGAATTTGAATTCAAAATTAATTGAATTAAATAATTGGAAATTACGGTTAAAGAAGTTATAAATGTGTTAATAGGAAGTTAAACCATTTAAAAAAGTATGGTTTTGAGAATTTGAATTTAACCCAAGAACCTTAACTCGTATAAATGAATCAGATTTCCAAAATGAAAACTAATTGTTTTCAAATGATAAAAGCTTTCAGATAAGAAATGAAATTCCAGTTTAATTAAAGGAATTTCAAGATTGAATTGAAAAATGGTTTTCCAAGTTATGAATGAATTCCTTTTTGAAAGCTATGAATTGAATCTGTTTATTTTTAACAGATTTAAAATGGTGATTTGTTTAAACCATTCAAAATGGAATTGTTTTGAAAGCTATGAGTTAAATCTTTGTTTTAAAGATTTAACGAGTTAATCCAAATTGAAATGGAAAATTGATTTGGAAAATCTGTGAATGAATCTTTTGTTTAAAATATTAAAGTGTGGAAATTGTTTAAACCGTTGAAGGTTGTTAAAATGAATCTTTTTGTTTAAAGATTAAAAAAATGGTAATTTGTTTAACCATTTAAAAGAAAAGTTTTGGGTAATAAGTTGTGACTTAATTGAAATCCCAATATCCATATGTTTTTAAATATTGCGCTCACTATTCGGTTTAGCCGGGAGAGGACCTTTGTGTCATACAACCCATTCCGTATGAGTGATACGTCGTATATGGATGGCAATTGAAGACCGGTGTTGAAGACCGGGTATTTGCGAGAACGATAGGATAACCTATCGATTGTCTCTGCATTGAGTTGCTCCGGTATAGAGATTTCCTAAGTGATGGGAAGTCCGATCAGGATTGTGAATACCCGGATTGCAAGGGCTTCTTCGGAAGTGCCTTCGGTTCTGTTCGAACCCGGAACAGACTTGTATAGTTACATGTTTGACATTACATTTTGAGATATAAAGCAGATTTCTTTCAAATACATTTCTGTTGGTGGCGGAGAATTTATTCTCTTAGCTTAACACCCTACTCTGAGACGTACGAGCTCAGAGGTTATGTAGTTGAAATTTATCAACGATATACTCCCAATTTGGTAATGTGGCATGCTGAGTGTTGCTGTGTGTTGATCATTTATTGATCATTTGTGATCAAAGCACAGCTTTGTGAAAAAGCGTAGCTTTGTGGATGAGACCTCATCGAACCTCACAGACCGGAAATGGTCAAAACAGGAATGATGCGGCAAGGTTATGAGGGTCGCGCCCTTTAGGGTATGTCATTTCCTTCTGGAAAAGGGTAGTATCATGGTATGGAGCCCAGATACTTACTCATGTGGACACACTCTATTTATTATGTGTGATGTTGGTTACCGAGCGCTTGGATAAAGGTCCCAAAGGACCGGGGAATGGCTTACTCGAGTAGTAGTTACCTAGTTACAGAGGTAACCCGGCCTTGTGTTGTTGGCAGAGAGCCGGGTAGGTTCTCGGGGCATCTCGCCAGAGGCGTTCCCATTGACAGTAGGAAGTTCTTTAGCCTGACCATTTGTTGGAAATCCACAGAAACAATACGAGCCTTGTACGGTTTTAGTTGTATTACCTGCTATGGAATGTGGCGGTAACCTGCTATTGAACATAGTAGCTATAGTAGGCATAACGTGAAATGCCTATGCTGGCTAAGATTAATATTATACTTTTGAAATGTTTTCTGCACTATGCACTAATAATAATAATATCGATGATTTTGCGTAGTAAGCATATTTGACTATCATAAGAAGAAATCTCCTCCAATTCTGCGTTTGCATTGTGTGTGTGGCGGGTGGTCTTATGGTAGTTTCATTTTCCAAAAGCATTTCAGATGTCTTTTCTTTTTTTTAAAGATAAAACTGTTTTTGTTGCTCACACCAGTCCCATGACTGATCCGGAGTTTATTGTTCCCTTCCTAAACTCTGGGTGCCCACCATTTTCCACACGGGCAGTCTAGAGTTGGGTTTCTCAGATCTTTAGGTTGAGTAGATTATCTGGAGCTAGTCAGTCCTTGGATGACTGACCTTGCTTTCCGCTAGCTATGGATTGGAGCATTCTATTGGAGATATTCTATCCGCTGCTGGTGTTATCTATTTTCTTTCCGCTGCTATTTCTTGTATCATATCTCTGATGTATATTGATATCTATTGTATCATTTTGTTGTATCATATTGTATCAGATTTTTGTATCTGTCATTGTATCAATGTTATATATATATTGATATATTCTTTTTCTTCTGCTATGTGGTTATACTTAATGGTGTTATAAGCTTCGAAGAGCCAGATTCGGCATTTGAATCTACGACATTTTAAGTACAAGTGAAGTACGGGTGTCGATTTTCAAAGGCCGAGTTTTTGGATCTTTACAATTGTTTATTTAGTAATGTTTTGGAACTATTTATTAAAATTTTAAGATGTTTATAAGTAATACTTGTTATTTATTTAAAATGTTCATATTATTCCTAAATATTATCATATAATAATGGTTTTGAAGTAAATAATCTATAACAACCCAGAATTTTGATCATTTAATTTTAAATGTTTAATTAATTTTAAATATTTAAATGATTGGATTTTGGGATTTAGTAACTTACAATTCAAATACCGTAATCATTTAAATATGTAAATTGTGAATTAAATATTAATTAAATGGATTTAATAATTTTATTTAACTCCTTTTAATTAATAAATAATATTGCTGAATTCAATTTGTAAATTTATTTACAAATATAAATAGATCGGATAAATATTGATAATTGAATCGAAAATATAAAACGATATTTAAATTTGTAAAATTAACATTCTGGGGCACTATCGTGGATTTTGATGAAACAAGTGCAATTAGATCCGAAATAATAAACTATTGTATGTCGTTGAGTGTCGTGACAATTAGATGTACAGTGTGGTCGCGCGAGCTCAAAACCCATAGCAATAGATTTTAAATATAATTTGACTTAAAAAGCTAACTTCCGTATACTTTGGAATTGGGTCTCGAAAATAGTTCCATTGAGTTCAGAATAGTGTTATCAAGTATAGAACGCCAGTCGACATGTTTCGATTGGGGTTCGAAATTTTTGGGTCTGTAATGCCGGTTATTTTAAAATTAAATAATAACATACCCTACTTTCTAAAGCCCATACCCACTCACAGCAAGCCCAAACTCTTACTATACCTTCCCACGTCCAACCCATACCATCTTTTTTACTCTAAGTATTCTTATTGTGAATATAAAATGAAAATTTTTCCAAACTCTAAATACAATATCAAATCCTACGGGCCACTAAAAATCAAGAAATTCAATCCCTTGTTCTTGTTTTGTGCCAGGTTTCGATCCTATATGGGTTTCGTTGGGTGCATGAATGCTTTAGGAGGTGGCCGTGTATTGTTAGTATGCTAGGGTTAGTTATTGCTCAAGTTATGGTGTACTAGAGGCTAAACAGAGCTTGGATTTGAATTCTTAAGGTCGGAAAGCAGCGTTGGCTGAAGTTTGGCGTGGCACGGTGGTCGTTTGGTGGGTCCGACATCTTGAGGGCAGCAAGGAGGCATGTCAAGGCAGATTTTTATTAGGCTATCTAGAGGTGAAGTAATGGCGATGATGAGGTAGCTCTAGCAAAGACGGACGCATTAGCGAAAATAGGAGTCAATTCCGTTGAGAAACGAAGGAGATATCTTCATTTTAAGAAGCAGCCATGGTGGATTTCTTTGTGCACATGATACGCTGTGCGCTGTGTACAGGAGGTGATTATAAACGGGGAAGAAGGATATTAGGGGTAATTAGTCTGGTTAATGATGTAATTAACTATTTAATTATATTATTTAAATCCGAAAAATTATGATTTGAATAACTTCTGCGTACGAGGTTGGATTCAAATGCCTTTTTTTACGTTGGACTCATGTCGTCGAGATCTTCCCAATGGAGTTAGTTTAGTCAGATTTGGAGCAAATGAAAATTTGTCCTAAAATCGAATGCTCGTTCGGTTTAGTCCAAACCCGAACCCTTCGGCGAAAACTTGAATCAGTGTGAGTTTAACTCACATTCAATTTTACTATATCATATCTATGATGCTACAAACTATTGTTGATTGCTTGGATGTTAGTTAAATTGTTTGATTGATTATTTGGTTGAATTTCCATTTGGAAAATGGATGACATATTAATTTGATTATTATGAATCCGTATGATTATATGTATATATATATATATGTATGTATGTATATATATATATAACATATAACCATTTTTTGCAGGGAACATTTGTAGAGAAGTCTTGAGAGGTTTCTCGCCATTAATTTTTTAACTACCTTCTTATGTTGTTTATATTGATGTTTAATTAAAATTAGCCATGATATTCTGTTTAATTAAAATTAGCCATGATATTCTGTTTAATTGTTTAAGTGTTGTTATAGCGATTTTCGCTATACCATCACTTATTGCATATCACCCCATAAACCCGTGTGTGTTTTGAAATTTAGCTTGTGTTTTCACAAAAATTGATATTTAAAATTCATTAATTATTTTGATTAATGATAATTAAATTAGTTAATCATTTCAACTAATGTTTTCGAAATTAATTAACCAATTTAATTAATAATGTTTAAAATTGGTTATTCTTTAGATTTTAATTAATCATTTTTGCTAATGATGTTTTATAAATTAATCATTTTAATTAATGATTGTTTAAATTTAATTAATTGTTTAACTAATAGTGTTCTGAAATTTAGTTAATCATCTTAATTAATGATGTTTGAATTTAACTAAATCATTTTAATTAATGATATTTGAAATAGATAAATCATTTAACTAATGATTATTTAAATTTAATTAATTGTTTGATTAATAGTGTTTAAATTTTATTAATTAATTTATTTAATGATATTTGAAATTAATTATTCATTTTAGTTAATGATTATTTGGATTTAATAAATCATTTGATAAATGATATTCTAAGTTAAGTAATTGATTTAATAATTGAGTTTAAAAGTAAATTAACTGATTTGATAAAAGTATTTTAAAGTTAAATAATTGATTTAGTATCTTAAACTTAATCAACTTATTCAATAAAGGTTTCAAAGTTAGTTTACTGATTTTATGAAAATACTTTGGAAATAATTGATTATTTTATTAAAGATAATTGATATTTTTTTTCAAAGAAATTATAAATATGATTTATTTTCTTTTAGTGAAAATTAATGTGGTTTTAAAAGGTATAAAAGAATATATAAATCATCCTTCGGAATGATTAACATTATTCTAAAACTTTCAAAGATATTTGTCCTTTTTATTATCATTTGGGATAATAAATATTGTTTTAAATTTATAAATGAAGGTTTATAAATGAAAAGTCTTTTAATAGAATTGTTTAAAAATAAAGCTAGGCATAAATTATTATAGATTTATAGTAAACAATGTTTTAATGACTTTGTTTAGACCACTGTTTTAATGCACTTATTGAAATGTGAAAATCAAGAACAAGTAAGGATCAAATGTTTTTAACCATTTGATTCCTTTCATTTGTTGTAAGTGTATGCAATTTAATTCTTATACACAAACCATATAGTTATTCCCGGTTGTTGATTTCTCAACTATCGATTTGGATTATGCTATCTTCTTTATTTTTCGTCATTCTAAGACGACGTTTTGCTCCATTGAGATTTCTTATCCTTTATCGAAAATGACTAAAACCAAAGCGTGGATAAAGGGGGTGCACCCTCCAAGTCATTGTTGTGCTTTGTCATTCTAAGATGATTTATCACTCGTTTTGAGCATTGGTACCCAGCACCGGAAAAACTAAAACCAAAGAGCAAGAAGGAGCCAAGCCATGTGGGTCGCACCCATTAGGGTATGTTCACATCTATCTAGAGAGGAGTCGGCATGCATGCATTGATGTAAAATATTCGGATGCTCGTGTGAAGTGGAGTCTAGCTTGGAAGTTCCCGAGAGTGATGCGTGTGCTCTCAAGCAAATTTTATCCAGAGATATACTTTCTTTAAAGGGGGGAGCACCCTCCTAGTTACGTTGGAAAACTTCATTTTTCTTATTTTATTCGAACCTTTGAATTAGTTTTTCTTTAATTATAATGGGAAGATTCAACCACTCTTCACGGTGTTTAGTTATTGGTTTTGTCCATTCTATCAAGTTTGGACTGTTATCTTGTTTTATCCATTCTGTCTAGTTTGGACTTTGCTCGGATTATTTTCATTCTTTCAAATTTGGTTTTATTTATATTGTTTATGCCCATTTTTATTTCGATTTGTTTCCTATTGTTTATCTTTACTCTTTCATGTATGGATGTTATTCTTGTGAGGTAAAAACCGTTCCGCGTTGGCGGCAAGGTCTCATAGAACTTTTATACGTTTCACATTATTTGAGTTTTTCTCATGCTGGTATTTCCAGACTGATCTGGGTGTTATTTTATTATAATGCTTGGGTCAGACCGAGTACTTTTTTTCCAGCTTGACTTTGGTGTTATAGAGATCTTGGAGAGGAGCCGGAGGTTCACCTATCGTAGTGTTTTATTTTCTGCTGTATTATATAGTACCCTATCAGCAATTGTAAGGTTGGGATTTTATAACTGTCCAACTGATAAGGTTTGTTTTTAACTCTGATATACTCTATATTTTTGGAGTGATCGGTTTTACTGTCCTTGTTATATTATATGTTGTTGATTCCGCTATGAGATCATGATCTTCTCTGTTCTCTGTTCTTTTCTTTTTATTTACCCTAACACTCTGCCCTTTTATCGACTTAATGCTCGACATTTGAACATAGTGGTAGTATTCGGTGTTGACTTTCGATGGTCAAAAAGGCAGGTAGTTACAGCTTGGTATTAGAGCTGAAGGTTGAGCGAGAACATTGGCTTTGGTTGGGTCTGACTCATTAGAGATAGGGTAAGCGACACCCTAGAATGAGTTTGAGAGTATTATATATTTGAGAGCGTATTTGTTAATGTTATAAAAACGTATTAAGTTAATTCGTCTATTGAGTTTTTATGAATTCTGGTTGAGACATGGGATGCCACAGTGTCGATAGGGGTTTTTAAACACTCGACCAAGGCCAAAAGACATGATATTTATTTTTGAAATATTTGGCAAATAAAATATTTTGCCTAGGATTATATTTTATACATATAAAGAAATAATTTTCAAAACTTTATATAATTATGGAGTGTGTTTATTTGAATGTGATAATATTTAATTATTATCACTATTGTTTTATCGGTCATGCTTGATTAAAAGTGTTGACTGTCATTTGTTGATTGCTAATTATGTGTGCTTGGCTATTTATAAGCATTTGTTGTTTGAATTTATAAACGAACCCCTTGTGAATTAATTTTTACAATTTGACTATAAGGTGTTTGGAGAATATGTTAACTTAAAATTCATCGTTTAATAAGGTAGTTAAAAATAGAATTTTAATAAAAATTGTTGAATATAATTTAATGACAGGATAAGACATTTAGAGAATAAATATTTGAGAAAATTCTATTATATAAAGAAGAGTTATTATAATATGAAATGATTTTTATATAAAGGAAATTTTATATAAATTTAGTTTATAAAATGTGTTTTAAAAATGGACTTTTGAATCTAAATCCCGGAATTTTTGAAAATAATTTTAAAAGGATTTTGAGGAATGAAATAGTAGTACTTTTGGAAGTATTTAAAAGTAAAAAATATTTTGGGAAGTTAAATTTTAAATGGAATGCATTTTCTTTGGGATAACTCGGAGGAAAACATCTTAATTAGTTTTGTGGTAATCTGAATAACCATTTAAATGACGATCGGATGTTTGCTTTTGGCGAACATTGTGGAGTACTTAGTAAATTATTCTCTTTACCATTGTGCGATCGAAATAAGTTCAAATCCAAACGAACCCAAAGTGGGTTTTAATAAATAAATCTTTTGAAGTTGTTTCATATATAAATATATGTAGTATGTTTTCAAAGATGAGTTTTTAGAAATTAAAAACCGGGTATTTAATTTTTAAGTTCCCTTAAAAGGGAATTGTTTTCAAAATAAAAAAAGTATTTCTGATAAAAGATTATTTCGATAGATGAGATATACCCTTAGATAAGATGGGGGATAATTTAACACAAGTTTAAAATGAGTTAAAATTGGATAAGAAAGTTTTGATAAACATTGTTTTATTAAAGCCATAACTTTTGTTTAAAACATCTAAGTAGTGTAAACTATTTGCAGTTTTTGGGTCAACCCATGAAACATCATTCATTTTAACATCCTAAGTTAAAGAGGTTAATAGGTTGACTTGATTTTAAGGAACCATAATTTGATTTGATCTCCATCTATATCTTTGAAAAAGTAAAATGAAATTTGTTTGCACAAAAAATGGACAAACACCTCAAAGTTGTATAATTTAGTGGATCTTATGTTGTTCTTAGCGATTTGAGTGATTTACGCAAATATATGAAAAACAGGGGCTAAACTGTAAAAAGACACGCAAATTTATAGTGGTTCAGCCAGAATGTGCCTACGTCCACTTTATATGTTATTTCTCTTCTCTTCTTTTGATTACAAGTACAAAGCTTTAATACAAGTAAAAGAAAGTTGTTTGAAAGTTCCTTCCGTGCTTGAGCTCTCAAACTTGTCCCCATTGTTGTACCCTTGCCCCTCTATTTATAGAGTGAGGCTAGGGGTAGGGGTCCAGGATATGTATGGTCGCAGATGGGCCTGGGCTGATGTGATTTGGCCTGGTATGACTTGGTTCGGCATCACTTGGTCCGGAGGTGGGATGGTGAGGTTGGACCGGTGGTAGTTGGTCCGGTGGTGGAATGGTGAGGTTGGACCGGTGGTAGTTGGTCCGGTGGTGGAATGGTGAGGCTGGACCGGTGGGTCTGCCGAATGGATTCGATGGAGGAATGGTGAGGCTGGACCGGTGGGTCTGCCGAATGGATTCGATGGAGGTCTACCGAATGGATTCGAGGGAGGACTGCCGAATGAGGTCTGCCGAATGGATCACGTTTCTGGGTCTCGAGGTCTTCCGGGTAAGAATTCACCCAACATTTGCCCCCCAAAGCGGGGCACGTGTTTGCATGTGTCGTGCTTTGTTTCGTGCTTGGGCGTTTCCCGTAGTTGAAATAGGTCCATTCGGCGAGGAATGCCGAACCGGTTGATCCGGTTGCCTTTCGCTTGGCTATATATAGGGGCTATACCCCCTTTGCTTTTCCTTACCGAACAACTCTTGCCGAATCTATCTTTGCCGAATCAAACCTTCGCCGAATCAAACCTTGCCGAATCTAACCTTCGCCGAATCAAACCTTGCCGAATCTATCTCGTGCTGAGTCAGGTATATATCTTTGCCGAATGAACACGAGAATGCCGAATGAATTAATACCGAACGAGGCTCGAAAGTTTGACCAACCGAACGGAACTTGAAGATTTAAACATTGAATGGCACTTGATAACTATGCGTTTATGTTCCCATACTCCTTGTGCTAATATCATGCTTTTCTTATGTCGTAGATAAATGTCTCGAAGAGTTGAAACTCGATCAGATAAGAGGAGATCCGGGGGTGAAGGAGAGCCCTCGGCCGTGCCCCCAGCTCAATCAGGATCGGAGCGTCATGGGCCCGCCCCGAGGTCATTAGTGGATGGATATGGTCCCCAGGAGCTGCTGGATTCCCCGCCTGACTGCTTTCCTAGCTCTCTCAAAGAGGAGCAACTCGATGTTATATCTCGTTCCTTTGGGATCGATAGAGCCCTCATGCTGCTGCCGGGCCCAGGAGTCATGCCATACAGTCCTCCCGAAGGATACTTTGCTTATAGTAGGTACCATTGCATGTGTGGTGCTATCCCGCCTCTCAATGCCTGGGTAGTCAGCTTCCTCACGTACCTGAAGGTGGCCCCATTCCAGCTTCAGCCCAACTCTTATGCCATACTGGTGAGCCTTTTCGTTATTTTTCGGAGGAAGTATGGTCGCGCTCCCTCCAACCGGGAGATCCGGTACTTGTATAATTTAAGGGGCTATAAGAAGGGGTCCCCATACATTAGCTTGGAGTCCGCTGTGACCTTCAAGCCGGTCCTGGACCTGTACTCTAAATTCAGCATGTTCAAGAAAGAGTGGTTCTTTGTTAAGGACGACTCCGTCTCCATCCGGCGCTTTACCTCTGGATGTAAGTTGATGCTTTTACTTATAATTTCTATTCCGATTGCGATGCTCCTTCTCATACTTTCTTATTTTTGCTAGCGACAGGTGGTTTTCCGGTTGTGGAGACTGATCGCCTGGTTCAGATGGCGGCTGAGATAGAAGCCATTCTTGGGAAATATAGATCGTCTGCCTACTTGATTAGAAATGCGATTCTTCTGGAATATAACCTAATCCTTCCGCAGCAGTCTGTAGTTAAGTTGAGGGAAACGGCGGAGGAGAGGGCGGCTGCTCAGACCAAAGAGAGGGTTATGGCAGAGGGTAGCAAGAGGAAACCTTTCACAAAACCTCCAGCTGTCGGAGGTAAGAAACTTAAGAGGTCGGACGGTCCTTCTCCCAGCAATTGTCCACTTACTCAGGGGGAGATAGATGCGGAGGAAGAAAGAGGTGAGGCTGAGGGCGGAAGTGACGTTGAGCGTCTTGGGGATGATGGTGGCGATGGACAGGGTGGTGATGGTTCCAGGGCTCTGTCTTCTGGGCAAGTAGGCGAAATGCAAGAGTGGACGGATGATGCTCTCCGCCAAGCTTTTGAGGGGTTGGATGATGATCCGGCTTTGGTAGAGAAGACCGGGAAGGCGGACAAAGCCGGGACTGGTGCAAGTGAGTCTTCTCGGACCCTTCCAGCCAAGGTGGCTCCGGCGACTCAAGGTGAACTCTTGACTCCTTCTTGCTTCATTAATGATAGGGACTTAGGAATATTTTATGATCCGCTCCCGTCCTGGAATGAAATCCAGGACTTATTGCAGTATCCCACTCCTCCCCAGGGTTTGTACAACCACAGCTGTGTTTCTTTTCCTTTTTTAACTTGTAATTTACCGCGTTCCTCGAATCGTATAGTAATGTAAGATTGTGACATTTGTTCTTTATATCAGGAGCAGGCAAGACGTCCAAAGCTTCAGACCTTCGTCACAGGCTTGAGCAATATAAACTTTCCAAAATTTCTGCTAAGCCGAAGCCCTCAATCCAACGCTCCGGGGATGTAGTCGGATACCGTCCCCTTCTTGGGGTTATCGAAGAGGGTATTCAGCAGAGGAAGAGGAGTCATCTTTTATCCGAAACTTCGCCCGGTCCTCAGCCTCCGGCTCAGCCTATCCATGATATTACTGAGGAGGGTAGCGAGTTTGTACCCTCTCCGCACCCGTCCGGAAACCCTTCTGTTATTCATATCGACCGTCCCGACTTGGCCCGTAATCCATTTGCAGGTCATCCTGATCTGGATCCAGGTTCTCATGATATTACTTTTGATGAAGTCACTGGCGAACACCTTCTCCCCCGTAACCCCATGGTACGAGTACTTGATGAAGCCAAGTCTTTAGATCTCGATCTACTCACTACTCGTATAGTCACTATGGGAGACGAGGCCAAAGCTAATATTGACCGGGTGGCCGAGGAGACCAAGAAGCTGATGGGGCATCATGCTCGGCTGGTTAAGGCCGGAGAGGAGATTGGGAGTGCCAATATCCGACTTCGATTGGTGGTTTCGGATCAGGCCAAACAGCTTGTGGATCAGGCTATCCAGATTTCTCAGCATGAGGCTGCTACTGGGCGACTAAGGAAAACCATGGAAGAGGCCAGCCGGGCTGAATTGCGGAAAATGGAAGCTGCTTGCAAAGAGCGGATTGACATGGCTATTGCCACGGTGGATGAGGTTCGGAGAGCGGATCTCGAGCAGGTGGAGGAGTTGTCCGAGAAACTTGAGGCTGCAGAGCTTGCTCAAGCTAAGTTGAGGGAAGAGATGGAGGTGATGCGGAGGTCCCTTCAGGCTGATTGCTCGAGATACAGACTGGAGAGAGATGCTGCCGTCGAAAGGTTGTCGGCTTCCGATGTCCGGATGAGGGAGTTTGAGGAGAATGAGGGAATGATGGATGACATGCTCCAGGACATGTATTTCCGGACTTGGAAGCAGGGCAATCTCTCTTGGATGGATGATTATCCCAGGGTCATGGCCAAGATCTATCTTCGGGCTTTGGAGGAGGCTCAGGCTGACGCAGATAAAGAGGGTGGTACGGTCTTCAGTATGGATGTGGTCACTGCCCAGTTCACCAAGGAGGAGAAAGTGGCGGTAAAGGAGGGTATGCGGCTGCTTGCTGCTGAAGAGGCGGGTGTGCAGGTAGAGGATGACGACCAGGATGGTCAAGAAGCTGGTACTGGTAAGTCTTCCTTTCTAGTCTTTCCGTTAACTTGGTTACTCATCACTAATGAATCCTTTTTATGACCGGACAGGCGGGCAAAAGAGCAAGGACAAGACTTCGACGCAACCGGCTCCCTGATTGAACCTGGAAAATTCTTTTTGTAGGCTTGGCATTGTTGTATCTGTTAGTCTTAAGACAGTAGAGTAACCTCTAAGTTGTAATTCTTGCTACTTGTAATAACATTATTCTTGACGTGTAATTTTTTAGCTTAAGCTGATTTTGTTGTTTCTTGAATATCTGTTGTTATTTCGACACATCGTATGAGAAATGTAGCTATGTATATTCTTGTAATTAAATTGTGTTTGATGTCAGATTCTGGTTTTAAATCATAATCTCATGACTTGCAGTGTTAGCGTGTGGTGTGAAAAAAAATTAAATTACAGTCATGCATCTGCACATAAAGGAAGAAAATACCGCCTTTCATGTTCTGTTTGTAAATGGCAGTTTCGAATATCTTGTATGACCAAGCATGGAAAGCAGTTGAATGCCCTGCCATCTGATTGTGAATCTCTGCATCCATTGGCGGGTATCTCTTACCCTGCATCCTGTACTTTATGGTTTGTTATAGAGGATAGGAGGAAAGTTTTTTAAGTAAAATTGAAATATGTAAAATAGTAAAACTTCCAGTCACGGAAGGCCTTCGATGTGCTTAAGTTCGTGGCAAACGGGTTTTGTAGTCACTTTCCCTAGCTGTGGGTCTTGGAGACATTTGTCACCCATCTTACGCCTCCGCGGGGAGTTAATTCTTTTTTACCACAGCCGCACTTAAGACACACCGGAGCCGAGATCGCGCACAGTAACTACCCGGGCCATTATGGCCCGTACTCATGGGTATTATTCGACTTACTGTGGCCGGCTAGCGTGGGTGCCGATCGTCAACTGTGAACTGTCCCTGGCTGGCCACACCTTATGTTGGGGCTTATAATCGGTTCACAGTCGCCGGCGAGCCTAACGCCGTAATGAGCTGCCTCGGCTATAGTCGGCCTTCTCGGTGGCTTATAATCGGCTCATTACAGTTGGCTTTAAGGGCCGTCGCGAGCAATGAGTTAACCCGCAGCAGAGGGATGCTGGAGCAAAAGTGTCTCATTGGCGAGGGCATAGATTCGCATGGTACCTATTGGGTTTTGTCCACGTGAAGTTGCATTGTGGAGTGCTTTGAATAGAAATGCTATATGCTCAGGATTTTGTTCAACAGAAAAGGATAAAGTTAACAAGCAGCCAAGATACAAAGGAACAAGTTAAAAAAGAGACAAGGCTTTTTTAAAGTGGTTCGGCACGAAAAAATGCCTACGTCCACTGATTCTCTTTGTTAATTCACTTCATATGGGCAATACAAGTTAAGAAAAGTATCGACGGAGGTGTTGGATGTTCCATGCCCTCTGGAACACCTCTCCGTCCACTGTTGACAAAATATAGGCTCCGTTGTGGAGATCTTTATGAATTACATATGGTCCATCCCAGATTGGGTCTAGTGCTCCGGGGCGAGGGAAGATTCGCTTGAGGACAAGATCCCCTTCTCGTAAGGTACGATGCTTGACTTTGGAGTTGTATTGTGCCGCCACCTTTTGCTTGTGGGCTGCTGTTTTTAGGACTGCATCATTCCTTCTCTCCTCGACTAGATCCAAAGACATGTTGAGGAGCTCTTCGTTCTCTTCTGGGTTATAGTGGATCCTACGGTGGGAAGGCACAATGGTTTCAACTGGGAGCATAGCCTCCGATCCGTATGCCAAAGAGAAAGGAGTGTGCCCTGTTGATGTTCTGAAAGATGTGCGGTAGGCCCATAGTGCCGTAGGGAGTTCATCCACCCAAGCGCCCTTTGACTTTTCGAGCTTCTTTTTGATCAGGGTTTTCAGAATTTTGTTGACTGCTTCGACTTGTCCGTTTGCTTGGGGATATGCTACGGATGAGAAGCTTTTGTGAATTCCGTGTTCCTGGCACCAGTTGGCGAATTCCTCGCTGTCAAACTGAAGTCCATTGTCTGATATGATTTTTAGGGGGACTCCGTACCTGCACAGAACATTTTTGATTAAGAAGTTGATAACTTTCGCTGAAGATACTTTATTTAGAGGTTCTGCTTCCACCCATTTGGTGAAATAGTCGACTGCTACTATAGCATATTTGGCGCCGCCTCGACCCATTGGCAGTTCACCGATTAAGTCAATTCCCCACACTGCAAAGGGCCAAGGGCTGGTCATCTGAGTAATCTCGGTTGTTGGTAGCCGAGGGATCTTAGCAAATTTTTGGCATCTGTCACACTTCTTGACGAAATCTAAGGCGTCCTTGCTTAAGGTGGGCCAGAAATATCCGTATCGGAGTATCTTTTTTGCTAACGTTTGCCCTCCGGTGTGATCTCCGCAGCTTCCTTGATGAATGTTGGATAAGATTTCCTTGGCTTCCCTTCCGGCGACACACCTTAACAATGGGTTAGAGAACCCGCGCCGATAGAGGATGTCTCCTTGTATTGTGTAGCGGGACGCTTTCCTCAGGATTTTCTTGACTTCGTTACGCCCGTCGGGTAGTGTGCCATTTTGTAGGTAGTCTCGGATGGGAGTCATCCAAGTTGCTTCTTCGGTTGCAGCTATCAGATTCACTTGCTCAAAACTTGGGATCGTTTGCTTTGAGACAGTTACTGCCTCGAAGATGGCGACGTCTCTCATACTTGCTTGTTTTGCCAATTCGTCGGCCTCTTGGTTCTCTTCCCGAGGGATGTGTTTGACTAAGTAGTGGTCCAATCGGCTGAGAAGTAACTTGGCCTTCTTTAGATATGCGATGAGTCGTTCTTCTCGAGCTTGGAACTCCCCTAGTATTTGATTAACAATAAGCTGAGAATCGCTGTGAAGACACAAAGAATTGGCTCCGATCTCGATAGCAATTTCTAATCCGGCTATTACTGCTTCGTATTCTGCATCGTTGTTGGTGGCAGCGAACTCCAACCTTATAGCATAGTGCAGTTTATTTCCCCTGGGGGTGATTATTACCACACCTGCCCCCGAGCCTTGTTCGTTAGATGCACCGTCCACAAAGAGATTCCACTTGATATCTTCTGTTATTTCCAGTTGCTCCTTATCCTCGTTGGTAGTGAATTCTGCAATGAAATCAGCCATGGCTTGTCCTTTGATGGCGGTGCGAGGGTGATAGGTGATATCATATTGACTCAGCTCAATACACCATTTAAGTAGTCGCCCGGAAGTGTCGGGACGATGGAGTACCTGCCTCAGTGGTAGATCGGTCAGAACTTTGATGGAATGGGATTGGAAGTAGTGACGTAGCTTTCGTGAAGTGATTAGTAAACAGTATGCTAACTTTTCAAGCTTAGGATATCTGACTTCTGCCCCAGTAAACCTTTTACTGACGAAGTAAACTGGTCGTTGCGTGCGGTTGTCTTCCCTTACCAAGGCAGTGCTTAGAGCGTGAGATGACACAGCAAGGTATAGGTATAATTCTTCGCCTTCGCTTGGGGTCGAGAGCACCGGTGGTTTCTGGAGGTGTTCGATTAGGTTAAGGAAAGCGGTTAAGCATTCGTCCGTCCATTCGAACTTTCCTTTATCTTTCTTTAGAGCTTCGAAAAAGGGGACGCACTTGTCCGTTGCTTTGGAGATGAATCGGCTTAGGGCAGCCACTCTTCCATTTAGGCTTTGCATTTCCTTTCGGGTGGAAGGTATCTTGATGTCCCTTAATGCTCGGACTTGTTCAGGGTTTGCTTCTATCCCTCGGGCATGGACGATGAATCCTAAGAATTTTCCCGATGACACTCCGAAGGAGCACTTTAGTGGATTCAACTTCATTCCATACTGTCGAAGTATCTGGAACATTTTGCCTAGGTGGCTTACGTGATCTTTGGCTTTCCGTGATTTTACCAGCATGTCGTCTACATATACTTCCATTGTTCGTCCTATTAGCCCTGCGAACATCTTGTTGACGAGGCGCTGGTAGGTAGCTCCTGCATTTTTAAGTCCGAAGGGCATCACTTTGTAGCAGTACAAACCCCGGTCGGTGATGAAACTAGTGTGGTCTTGGTCGGGAGCATGCATAGGAATTTGGTTATATCCTGAGTATGCATCCATAAAAGACAGGAGTTCGTGCCCGGCTGTGCTGTCTACAAGTTGGTCGATTCTGGGAAGCGGGAAGCAATCCTTTGGGCAGGCGTCGTTTAGGTTGGAGAAGTCAATGCAGGTCCGCCACTTCCCATTAGCCTTCTTTACTAGTACCGGGTTGGCGATCCATTCTGGGTAAATAGCTTCTCGTATGAAGTCATTGGCGAGTAGATTCTTTACTTCTTCATCGAGGGCTGCTGATCGCTCTGCCCCCATACTTCTCTTTTTTTGTTTTACAGGCGCCTTGGTAGGATCAATGTTTAGTACGTGGCACGCTATGTCGGGGGAGATTCCGGTCATGTCAGCGTGTGACCAAGCGAACACATCCAAGTTGTGGCGGAGAAAATCAATGAGTTGTTCCTTCAGTTCAGCTTTCAGCTGGGACCCAATTTTCAGTAGCCTACTTGGGTCATGCTTGTCTACAGATATAAACTCCATAGCCTCCGCAGGCTCGGCGGTGGCCTCCTCCTCTTTGTCCCTAGGGTCTAATTCATTGAAAGGGTCGCTGGTGTATCGAAGAGGAGGGGCTTTCTTTAGTTGCTATGCTTCAAGGCTTTTTGTGCAGAGGGCAACCTCTGCACCTTTCCCTTTATCTTTCCTGTGGTTGTTGCGAAGTTCGGTTACATAGCAGTCTCGTGCAATATCCTGGTCTCCTTCCACTTCTCCTACCCCATTGTCTGTTGGAAATTTCATTTTCAGGCACCACGGGGCTAGGACAATCTGGAAGTCAGATAAGGCTGGTCTTCCTAGGAAGGCGTTGTAGGCCGAATGGTTTTCTATCAGCACAAACGTCTGTTTCCTTATAACGGAGCGGGGATGGCTTCCAATTTCAACGAAGAGGTCCAGCTGCCCGATGGGCATTTTCGCATCTCCAGTGAAACCGTGTAGTGGTTTATCGCAGGGAGATACATCCTTCATTGATAGCTTCATTTTGTCGAATGCGTGTTTGAACAGGATATTTACAGAGCTTCCAGTGTCTACCAGGATTCGGTAAACTTCGGCGGGACCGAGTCGAGCAGAGATAACCATGGGATCCATGTGAGGGTACTGTCTTCCTTCTAGGTCACGTTTACTGAATGTGATGTCATCACTTTCTTTCCGTTTTGGGTGGCGCTCTTCTATAACCGTATTGACACAGTCCCTATTGTTTCTAAGCGACTTCCCATATCTTTCCATCTCTTTCCAACTTCTGTCTGCGATGTGCGGACCTCCTGAGACGGTATGGACCACCATCTTCTCTTGACTAGAGCTGCTAGCGTTGCGGTCGCCTCTGCCGGTCCCTGGTGAGGGTAGCCTTGGGTTTTCATTGGCAGGAGCTGGAGTCCTGTCTTGACTTTTTACATAGCATTCCAGTTTTTTCCTTCTGATGTGTTCCTCAATCAGATCTCGGAGATGATGGCATTCGTTGGTATCATGTCCGTGAGATTCGTGGAAGCGACAGAATTTTCCAGACTTTTGTGCGTTATCTGATTCCTTCTTGTATGGTGGGCGTTTGTATCTAACTTCGCCTTGGGTGGCAAGGAAGATATTTTCGACGGTCTCGTTCAAAGGGGTGTAAGAGTCGAATCTTGGTCCTGGCCGATATAGGCGTTTTTCTACTTTCTTGCCCCCAGCATTGTCTCTGGAATCATTTCTTCGAACATCCCTCGCCACAGCAGGGGCGTTGCCATGGGTCGTCTTACTTTGCTGTCCTGATTGCCCCTCAATGGCAGCATCCTCAAGCCTCATGTATTTCCCGGCTTCATGGAAGAAATCGGGTAAAGTAGCTGGTTTTTCTTTTGTCAATCTTCTAGCAAATTTAGTGTCCGGATGCACCCCACTGCAGAGGGCCATTAGGATAAGCTTCTCATCGGCATCTTGAACTGCGGCTGCTGCGGCGTTGAATCTGGTTAGGTATTGCTGCAGCTTTTCTCCAGGTTTCTGTTTGACGCTGGATAAGGAATAAGCGTCCTTAGGTTGCTCCACATGAATGCGGAACTGACTGATGAATTTTTCTTTCAACATTTCCCATGAGCTGATGGATCCTTGGGGTAGATGACAGAACCAGGAGGTAGCAAGATCTGCTAAGAAGAGCGGGAAGCATTTGCACAGTACTCCCTCTGTTGCTCCACTCATGAGCATATGCTGCGTGTACCTCTGTAAGTGTACAACGGGATCGGAGGTTCCTTTGTAGGGTTCCATTGTTGGCATCTTCCATTCTCGGGGGGTGATAGCAATTTCGATATTGCGGGCGAAAGGGCTGGTTACCCTAGCGCCTATCCCTCGATCTCTTTGCTCCCGTTGGACACACTCTCTGAATAAGCGCGCCATCCTTTCATCAGAATTTGGAGCGGACATAAATGAGTTTGGTTCTGTTCTGTGGGGTTGATTCCATCCAGGCAACCTGTAGGGATGGTATCGTCTATCATTCCTCATATTTTCCAGTGGCTGCCTTTGATCTTCTGGGAGCATGCTTGGGTCAGCTACAGTTGGCCCTTGCCTTGATCTTCCCCTGTTGGGTTCTGATCTAAGCACTTCCTCGGGTCCAACTTCGGGCTGAACTCTAGCTCGGCCCCGTTCACTGGTGTTTCTGTGGTTAGGCAGCATGACAGGCTCAGCTGCAGTTGACCTTCGCCCGGTACCTTCCCCGTTGGGTTCGGCACCAAACGTTTCCTCAGGCCTAACTTCGGGCTGGGCTCGGTCTCGGCTCCTACCACGGCTACTCCTGCCGTTAGCTCCTTCGAAGAAGGAAGATCTTTGCTGTCTCTAAGATCCTCCAGACTGGGACTCGCCCCATGATTCAGTGTTGCGGTTGGATTCTTCAGCGTCCCTCAAGCGTGACATGAGATGGTCCACCAAGGCTTCCTGCTGGGACGTGAAGCGGTTAGTTACTTCAACAACAACTCTGTCCAAATCTGCCCTAGTAATTGCTGCAGGCTGTTCCGTGGCAGGAGTGGTTGGGTTAGCCTGTCCTTCATTTGTTACCGTTGCTGGGGGAGGACGATTTACTTGATTCGCGACAGCTGGGTCAGGAAGACTACTGGATGCGATGTTTTTTCCTTTGTTAACATCTTTTCTCTGTTTGGGAGGCATGTTTTCCAAGTGGCGGACGATGCTGTTAGGAAAACTTGTTAAGTAGATGAAGCTGAAGCTTCGAGCTTCTAGCTCTCAGTGAAAGCACCAAAAATGTTTGCACAAAAAATGGACAAACACCTCAAAGTTGTATAATTTAGTGGATCTTATGTTGTTCTTAGCGATTTGAGTGATTTACGCAAATATATGAAAAACAGGGGCTAAACTGTAAAAAGACACGCAAATTTATAGTGGTTCAGCCAGAATGTGCCTACGTCCACTTTATATGTTATTTCTCTTCTCTTCTTTTGATTACAAGTACAAAGCTTTAATACAAGTAAAAGAAAGTTGTTTGAAAGTTCCTTCCGTGCTTGAGCTCTCAAACTTGTCCCCATTGTTGTACCCTTGCCCCTCTATTTATAGAGTGAGGCTAGGGGTAGGGGTCCAGGATATGTATGGTCGCAGATGGGCCTGGGCTGATGTGATCTGGCCTGGTATGACTTGGTTCGGCATCACTTGGTCCGGAGGTGGGATGGTGAGGTTGGACCGGTGGTAGTTGGTCCGGTGGTGGAATGGTGAGGTTGGACCGGTGGTAGTTGGTCCGGTGGTGGAATGGTGAGGCTGGACCGGTGGGTTTGCCGAATGGATTCGATGGAGGAATGGTGAGGCTGGACCGGTGGGTCTGCCGAATGGATTCGATGGAGGTCTACCGAATGGATTCGAGGGAGGACTGCCGAATGAGGTCTGCCGAATGGATCACGTTTCTGGGTCTCGAGGTCTTCCGGTTAAGAATTCACCCAACAAAATTTGTGTTTGTATGTGCTCTTAGGATATAGAGAAGTATTATACAAATAAATAAAATAACTTAAGTTTTTTGTTTTGATGTTTTATAAAGAAACATCTTTATAAAATATTTTTAAACTTTGGTGAAAATTTATGAAATAATCCATAGATAATTTTAGTATTGAATAAAATACCAAGTGGAAATATAAGTGATTTAGAAAAAAAAATTGATGTAATTAAGAAAATAATAAATTTAGAGTATAACTTTCCGTTTTGTCCAAGTGAGTTTGTGTAACAATCCACTTTTTTCGTACAGTTTAAACTGACATCTAAGCACACTTGTCCAGCTCAAATTGCACGAAAAGGCGGATAGTTAAGAAAAAGAAGGTAGAAAGAAGATAGAAAGAAAACCAAACAACATAGAATCTCACAGCGGAAACGAGTAATCTATAATATAGAATCTTTACATAAAACAAAACTATAATGTTTATAGTACAAATATCAATCAGAGTATACCAACCTATTCAGCATGGGCAGTTATAACAACCTGCCCTCACAACTATTGATAAACACAACTAAAATGCAACGAAAATATAATCATCTATGTGAATACGTCTCTGGGCCTCCAACTCCTCTCCTGAAGCTCCAATATCCATCTAAACCTGGAAATATGCTCGGTCTAACCCGAGCATATAGGAAAAACCACGCCTGGGTTAGTCTGATAAAACCAGCATGAGAATTTAAATCACAAGGAATTTTATTCATTATAACTTTCAAAATCCTTTTAAAATCAAAGGTATCTCGTAAGACCACATCACACATAAACACGACAGGTTTTTCTTTTACGGTAACCAAAACCCTTTTGTAGAAAATCCAATGATATTATAATAGTGTCTAGAGGTCAAAGTAAAATATAGAAATAGCTGAAATGCTTGCATCTCACATTTCAACATAGTTGGGCATAATCAAAACCATACGGTGCTTATTGGAGAATGGATTCCATACAATGACTAGGCACTGGGGTACCACCTATCACAGTACACCTCTAGAAAAATGTACCGAGGACCTCGCTGGGATACCCTACAACACAAGACCGGCCTACCCATAACCTAGATAGTAACGAATATGCTATCACCCAGGGTGTTCCCATCCTTATCGAGCTTCGTCTATGCACCGTATTTATAATATCTGAGGGTATCTAGAAATGTGATAAACATACCCTAATTGGGTGCGACCCACCTAACCTTGCTGCATCTCCCCTGATTATCAGTCATTCCGGTTGATGAGGCATGAGGCTACAATTAACTTTTTAAGGAATTTTCACATAGAATGCTCATTGTCCTCCAATGACAATGTACTGATAGCATTCATCTATACAAGTCTGTTCTGGGTTTGAACGAAACCGAAGGCACTATTCCTACTACATCCATTTTGGAATCATCCTTGGGATTAGTAGCGATTAGCCCTTGCACTTCAATGCTCCAACTTCGATTCCATGCTCTTGTCTTCACTTTGAAAATATATTCGTTGGATCGAAGTGGTTTTTGGATAACTTATCCAATCCCGGTCTCTTCGAAACAGCGTTCGACATTTTCGGTAAACTCAACCCCGGTTCTCTAGGAAATAAACAGACGAAAACAAGATCGGAGATCACCTCCTAACCATTAGTGGACGGATTTCCTTATAATCGCCCTAGAAGAACGAAACGAGTTTATACGTACATTATAGCACCTCGAATGGTAACTGTACCATATAATTCCCGTGTTTCTCCTAGATACTTCCAAAGTTATGTTTTGGTCCAGATTTGATAGTCGGTTATTTAACTATCAAATAAACAATCATTCAACCGAAGATTTCATTTCCCACCGAAATCACTAAGGCTTATTTAATTTAAATTTCAATAAATTAAATCTCTTTATAAAATAGGTATATGCTAATCTCAATAGAATAAGTATATTCACAAATCATTCCTTTCAAATACTTGAAACTTTTTTAAAATAAATATGGAAAGCACCATGCGGTATCAACCATGGATTCGCAGCTCAATAATTACGTCTCTATGCCAGAGAAATCCAAACTTAACTGCAGGTAGTCTCTGCCTACCAATTTCGGCCATGAAAGTATACCATTACTTTCCGAAAACTTTATTTAATAATTATCTCAAAATAATACTCATATAGTTTCTATATAAATTTTCCAAGTTTAATTTAGGAAAAATACTCTTTTATAAAAGTTTACTATACAATATTTTTTTTTAAAAACATTATTAATATTTGAAAAAATTATCTTTGAAATAAAAATATTTTAATACTAATTAACTCTTAAATAAAAATTAATTTTTTAAATCCAGTTACTACAAAATAACCTTAAATACATAATTAAAATAAAATTTAACATTTTAAATAATTAAATAAATTTGAACAATAATTAATTAACTTTTTAAGAATCATAAAATAATTAATCATAGATCATTATTAAATAATTATTAATTATCTTTAAAACGTCATTAATAAATAATAATTATCCTTTAAATAACTTCGATTTAAAAATCAATTTCCAAATTTGGAAAAGAGGCTTATTAATTTCAATGGCACTTAATTAAGTTACCGTTCATTCCATAACAATCCAGGATTGCAGATTCAGATATTCACATCAATCCATTTTTTAACAATTAATTCAACATCACATTTCCCAATATAATTATCAGGATAATAAATAGATGTCCATACAAATACTACAGCAGAACAGGTTTTTATTTCTACTAGTCAATGTCTAAAAACACACATATTCGGTAATAATGGAAGAACGGTGATTTATTCTGCCAACAGGGGTCCAATTAAATACAATTAGCGAAACAGTGTTTTATTCCGCTAAACTAATGTCCAAACATCATAATTAACATGAATTAACTCATCACTATTTTTATCTGGGCAAATAACTTCAATAGACAGGTCATATTAATTTAAACGAAGATATTTTTTTAAATCGGGTGATTAAATTTCTATCCATTTAAATATACCATAATTTTTCACTTATTCAAACTCGACAACAAATAGTACGGCGGCATCGTGCTCGTCGATACGAACCTATCGCAATGAATTTTGTGTATATCGAAATTCGTATGCATTAGTTATAACATTTTTAAAATTTTCAAAATATTTATAAAGTTAAACATTTTAAAATTTAAAACCTCCTCACCCATTCCCTTTTGGATCGTAGCCCAAAACCACACCTTTCTCTTTTTTTATACATGGGCTGAAGCCTATTGCCAATACCTCAAATTCGATTTCCCCTTTTCTTTCCCAATCCCAGCCGAAAAAGAAAAATACAAATCCAAACCAAAACTCATTTTCTCCGATCGACCCTATACTCCTGAACTCGAACCAAACTACCACCTAAAACTCATCGTCACATGGTCGACCCCAGGTATCTAGCGTGACCGCCCGTAGCTTCTTCTTCCATCTTCACCTGAAACTCGAAGCAACCCAATCCCTTGTACGTGTGCTCATGCACGACCAAATTCCACCGCCGTTCGACCCCCCGTGGCCACCCACAAACTTTCCCACTCCACTCCATCGCGGTGCACCTCCACTGGGACCTACGGCCTCCCTCCTACCCATTTTCACTAACGCGCTGAGCTACAACATATGAATGCACGACAAAAAAACAATTTTCCCATCACCTAAATTTACGAGAGTGCCTATCACCACTTCCAAAAGGACCACCATCCCCTGCACTACCCCTTGACCCATCGTGACCATGTTCTCCACCTCCATCTCAATGCAGTTCCATCACGTTCAACAACCCTTCAAACACCCCCCTTTAAACCCTAAAATCACTTCGCTACCACAAATCAAATCCATATTCGAAATTTGGCCACGGTGAATCTCTTTCCCACGCCCCCATGCTCCTCCTAGGCCAAGCTGCACCTCCCCTCGACGACAACATCACTGGAAAATATTTTTTTAGTGAAAACTGATCGACTTGCGATTTCTCGCGATATAAGCCACTAAAAATAACAATTTCTTCACTAGAATTCCTATTTCCATATGACGATCATGAATATATATACATGAATCAATTGTTAATGGATATTGAAAATTGCCAAAATATTGATTGCTTACTGTAATTCCACTCAATCTCTATACATACTCTATAAAATACAACCAAACTATTTTTAGCATAATCTATGCTCGAAAATAAACATCTCACTAGTTTACGAATTTTGCAAAACACTTACGGATTGAGAGGAAATGAATTTTGAAATCATATAAATGGTTTGGTTTCAGTTTTTAAACATGACAGAGAAGTGTAAACCATTTCCAGTAACAAAAAATAATTGTTCTCACCTTGAACAGGCTTTATGTAACGCCCCACCTCTATGCTCACAATAACATAGAGTATTAAAAGTAATACTGTCTGTTATTACGAAGAATAAGGCTGGATAGGAGCGGCCATCCGTAGTTGGCCTTACACTAGTATTGGTTACCTCGATAAGAGTGGTATATATTTTTCATCTTTCGTCGCTTATCTATTTACTCCCATCGACATACCCAATTCTAGTGTAAAACGAACTACGACAGTTCATAATAGTTTAGGACAATATATATAATAATAACACAGATAATAAAATGCGGAACACAGATAAAACAAAAAGTCTTATATATATAATAACGGATGTCAGTTATAATACATTTGACACAATACATATGATACAACTACAACTGTCGACTCTGGAAGTTATATATACACGTACATTATCAACTAATATACATGAACACGTATCAACCTATACTATGACACGACTACTCCAAAAAGACGCAGACCACTTCAAAAGATATGAAAAGTCTTCATAGCTCAAACAACAACCCAAAGCAAGATATCTACAACCTGAAATAACTCGGGTCTGACCCGAGTATTAAATTCAAAAGAAAATAATACACGGGTCAGTCTAATTCAAACTCAGTTATTAATGCACAGAAGCAATAATAAAAAGATATCAAATAGACGACAGTCACAGAAATCTCGTATATCCAACTTCTCGACAAGAGAATCGAATAACGGCAGATATAACACTAAACAGTGTTAAACAACATATCAGCAAATCCAAATCATCAATAAAGATAGATAAAAAGATTATCAATGAAGATAATTTTAGAAAACAACAGAATTGCTTAAACAACAATTAACAACCAAATCCAATTATTTAATAATAATTAGAGAATCTCAAAGTGGTTAAATCAAACCAAACTCTGTGTGGCTGCAGTACACACACGCGTGCACTGCCTCGCCACTACAGTAAGTGAAATCATCACAACAGTGAATACTAACAGTAATCAAAACTGCAGAGATCAAAGTGAAACCCCAGCCAACAAAACAGCATAAACATCAAATATCTAATTATCAATATGATAATTAGAAAACACAAAATCTAACTTATCTAAAAGATAATTAGATGTCAACAGAATCATTAGATTAAACCAAATCAAAATACAACTTCAAAATATTGAATTGAACCAACGAAACAATTCAACAATCGAAATATCAATTAAAACCGTCACTTTTGCTAGGGCTGCGGTACACGCACGCGTGTACTCCCTCGCCGCTACAATAATGCAAGTGAAATACAATGAAAGTTTACATCCGAGTGCAAGGTCGAACCCAAGTCTTTGAGACTGGATTCAACTCAGGTATCATAACAAAAATCAACCTGAAATGGTCGAAGACCATGTTGAAAACCAATCACAACGAATTCAAACAAATAAACAGGTCTGGAAACATATATATAATCAGACTCAAATACACAAAGATACAGACCAAATAGCCAACATGATCAAGGAGCATAACTCAGACTCAACAAGGTGCAGAAATGCATAATGTCAAATGAAAAACTCGACAGTGAACTGGTCGAGAACTGATACCAAGAACAATGCTCTACATCAAGCAAGTGCAAATGCAAACCAGACCAGATTATAGTGCAACATGGAAAAAATGAAGACTACCTGAAGCACACGTGTCCGGACAGAAAATATAAGGCAACATGAAATCAATGTGAAAACTACAAACACATAAACACCTAGACAGGCAGAACATATGTAACAAATTTAGTACTGTAACCATGTCACCAGATAACATGCCGATGCCAGGGAACAGCAGGTCAAAGTCAACACAGAAACAACTAAAACATTTAAGCATATATAAATGCGTTAGTGCACATGAGAATTGCCTCAGTGCTATTGAAAATAAAAGGCATCAGTGTAAATGAGATTGACTCAGTGCTTAAGGAAAATAAAATGCATCAGGTTGGAGATAACTGCAGCCAATTTAAGGTATGCCGAAGTCACCAGTAACAACAACGTGAGGCTGGACAGTGCAACCCAATTCAACAAAACACAAATGCTCGAAACAACTTAAAGTCAAAGATACTCGCTCAAAATATGTACAGGTATGCAACAGACAATTACAATTATGCAGTTCTGATCAAAGACAAAATACGCGAAGTCAAGCATCATCAAAGACCAGACCCAAAAGACCCGATTCAATACCAAAGTAAAGTAGAACATGTGGGTATATACACAAGCCTGACAACGTGATTATCAAAGTGCAGCCACTAATGCAACGTGACCCGAAGTAAAATGGACAAACGTGACCCGAAGTAAAATGGACAGAAGTGAATGAAAACATTAACCAAACTACATCACAAGAGATGTATAACACTGGTGATACGTTCGAACAAATATTTCCCATTTAAGAAATGCAATGTCAAAGACAATAAATAATATGATAAAAACAACCAACCCAAGTCAAAGACTACTGCAAATCCAAATCCCAGAAATTCCCACAACTAAATCAGAGTGACCGAAGTCAAATGCAAAGCAATGCCGAAGTCCACAGAGAAATTCACAATTACCAAACTGAGAAACCCCTATCATGAAAATATATGAATTCAAACAAAGTCCAAGTAAAGAAAATTGGAACCAATGATTTCAACTTCAAACCAAAATCGAAGCAATGATAACCACGGAGCGAACAGCTTAAACCCTCTAAACATTTTCACGAAATCAACATAATCACTCCACTAACCAAAGTCAACAGAATCGAAACCGTGGAAATCACACAATCACAATTACATAGAGCATGAATTAGATGTGAGAAAACTCACCTTTTTCGACGACTAAGCAAAACGTTCGAACTCGACTAACTGGAAGCGACCGTAAGCAAAATTGAAGAAGCAATCGAAGGAGTCATGAGCGAAGCATCGTTCAATCGAGCAGTTGAAGCTGGCGCCTTCGATTACACGAAGCCCTAGCTTTTGAACGACGAGGAAGAGGCCGCCATTTAATTTCCTTCATTCGATTTAGGGTTCAAACGAAAAAAATGAATAAGGGCCGGTTATTAGCTTGATAATCTCGGCAACAAAGGAGTGGGCCAAAACAATTTTAAAGCCCGCATAATAAATTTACAAATTTAAAAAGAATCCCAATTCGATTAAAAATTCCTATAGCAATCTGTTATCACTTTAATCGTTAAATGACGATTATAAAATGAAGCTAAATCCCGGGTTGTTACAGACTCCCCTCTTTATAAAAATTGCGTCCCCGTAATTTTCATAATTAAAGTTGTCAATAACAATTATTTTTCTAACATAAACTGGTTAAGCTAGAAAAACAAGGTCAAGAACACAAACACCAAAGAAACCTTTTAATTTCAAATAAAAGAAATTCACAAATTCTCAACAATCTAACTATCAGATAGATAATCAGAAAACAAAAAAACTGAATAAATGCAATCATCAGCAATATTCAATTACCGATTAGACATTCAGAAATACAGAAATCTCAAAACAGCAATATCTAATTGTCGATACGATAATTAGAAAACAGCAAAATCTAATTACCAACAAAGATGATTAGAAAGCACAAATCAAAATTCGCAAAACTGCAAATATCTAGTTATTCAGCAATTAACTAGAAAACACAAACTTCATAATCAGCAAACTCTAACTATCAACAGAGATAGATAGAAAATAGCAATTTGATATAATCAACATAGACTAGAATCAATTAGAGACTAGAAAATCTTATACATGTAGTGGATCAGCAAAATTAGCATTTATCCAATAATCAAAAACGATAATTAAATCTCAAATCAATAAACATTTAATTATCAAAAACAATAATCAAAACTCAAATTAACAAATATTCAATTATCAAAAACGATAATCAAATCTCAAATCAACAATTATTCAATTATCAAAAGCGATAATTAAATCTCAAATCAACAAATATTTAATTATCAAAAACGATAATCAAATCTCAAATCAACAAATATTTAATTACCACAAACGGTAATCAAATTTCAAATCAACAAATATTCAATTACCACAAATGGCAATCAAATTTCAAATCAACAAATATTTAATTACCACAAACGGTAATCAAATTTCAAATCATCAAATATTTAATTACCACAAACGGTAATCAAATTTCAAATCAACAAATATTTAATTACCACAAACGGTAATCAAATTTCAAATCAACAAATATTTAATTACCACAAACGGTAATCAAATTTCAAATCAACAAATATTTAATTACCACAAACGGTAATCAAATTTCAAATCAACAAATATTTAATTACCACAAACGGTAATCAAATCTCAAATCAACAAATATTTAATTATCGATACGATAATTAAATCTCATAACATCAGATATCTAATTACCTGCAGATAATTAGAAACAACAAATATCTAGAAATCAATTAAGAAGACTAGAAAATCAACATAAAAGGTTGGATCGATCCCATCAGATGGCGAGTTTTTAGTTCGCCGCACGTGCATCTCAGAGTGGCCGAAGCCTACCAAGTACTCAACATAATTTTGGCGCCCATTAGATGACCCGAAGGTCCGTAGAGTGACCCGAAGGTCTAGTACTGGTATTTGACCCGAAGGTCCGCAGAGTGGCCCGAAAGCCCAACAAATGACCCGAAGGTCCAACAAATGACCCGAAGGTCCAACATAGTGGCTCGAAAGCCCACAAATCATCAGAATCATCAAAACATCAAATATTTCAATTAACGAGTCCGGAATTAACCGACATAGCAAACGCACATGTCCCATACCACGTGTTTTACTAAATCGTTTGATTCTCTTCATCGTTTCCTTGAAAGTGCAAAACTGTGTATTTTGTAAAAATACATTTTACATTCTCAAACGAACAAGTCTGGAATTAAGCGAATCACTAAAAGAAAGGGGTCATAGTCCTCGATTTTGCTGAAACGTTTAAATCGCTTCCTCATTCTTTTGAAAGCGCAAACTGTAAAATTTCTGAAAACAATTTTATTTATTTTATGAAAATAACAATTCACATTCTCAACTGGACAAGTCCAGAGTTAAATGAATCAGTAAAAGAAAGGGGTCATAGTCCTCAATTTTGCTGAATCGTTTAAGTCGCTTCCTCATTCTTTTGAAAGCGCAAACTGTTAAAAATTTTATAAAACAATTTTCATTTTAAAATGATTTTCCAATCATGTGATTAAAGCAACAACATCAATAGCAATTTCGAAAAGAAAATTGCACTTCTCAAAACACCGTAAAAACGGATTTCAAAATCAGCATTGCGGGATAACCGCTTAAAAGTCCACTTTAAAATTTGACGGTTACTGAAGTCAAAGCGACAGTAATTTCCAAATGTCAAAATCTCATCAAAATAATTTACATCAAAATGTAATATCAGTGATTTTCATTCATCAAAAATTGTCAACTAAACACTGTGCTTCAAAATATAGCACTAGTGTAAAAATCCCGTTATAAAAATAACGGCAACAAAATACGTTTAAACCAAACATCGGTTCAACGTAAAAACAATGCAGTAACGTGCAACCCAAATTTGCACGTACTACAAAATGAACAAAGAAATCATTTGAATGTATCTTCAATGAAGATAATTCAAAACAGCTAAATCTAATCAATAATGATTATCATAAAAGAAACCCAGCAAAAATCTCAACAAAAATCACATAACTGCAATCGCTTCGAATCCTCAAATCAGATTCGAAATTTTTAAAGAAACAAAATAAACACAGCTATGTAAACAACAATTGAAATTTATTCCAATTTCATATTTTGGTTTTTAAATCAAAAAGATTATCAGCTGTATACAACGAAGATAGTCTCACTATTTCCGCTGCGCACTCTGATAACAGAACACAAATTACCAATCAACAAAACACAATTCCACTTTTTATTTTTAAATTAAGATATTTAAAAAGTTCATCAAAATTTCAAAACTTTAGTTTTGACTCAAAGCACAAATAAAAACACCGACCAATAGTTGTAACACATGTTCCATCCAAGTTATGTTTTATATTATGTCCATAAACCCAAAGCTCTGATACCAACTGTAACGCCCCACCTCTATGCTCACAATAACAAAGAGTATTAAAAGTAATACTATCTGTTATTACGAAGAATAAGGCTGGATAGGAGCGGCCATCCGTAGTTGGCCTTACACTAGTATTGGTTACCTCGATAGGAGTGGTATATATTTTTCATCTTTCGTCACTTATCTATTTACTCCCATCGACATACCCAATTCTAGTGTAAAACGAACTACGACAGTTCATAATAGTTTAGGACAATATATATAATAATAACACAGATAATAAAATGCGGAACACAGATAAAACAAAAAGTCTCATATATATAATAACTGATGTCAGTTATAATACATTTGACACAATACATATGATACAACTACAACTGTCGACTCTGGAAGTTATATATACACCTACATTATCAACTAATATACATGAATACATATCAACCTATACTATGACACGACTACTCCAAAAAGACGCAGACCACTTCAAAAGATATGAAAAGTCTTCATAGCTCAAACAACAACCCAAAGCAAGATATCTACAACCTGAAATAACTCGGGTCTGACCCGAGTATTAAATTCAAAAGAAAATAATACACGGGTCAGTCTAATTCAAACTCAGTTATTAATGCACAGAAGCAATAATAAACAGATATCAAATAGACGACAATCACAGAAATCTCGTATATCCAACTTCTCGACAAGAGAATTGGATAACGGCAAATATAACACTAAACAGTGTTAAACAACATATCAGCAAATCCAAATCATCAATAAAGATAGATAAAAAGATTATCAATGAAGATAATTTTAGAAAACAACAGAATTGCTTAAACAGCAATTAACAACCAAATCCAATTATTTAATAATAATTAGAGAATCTCAAAGTGGTTAAATCAAACCACTCTGTGTGGCTGCAGTACATGCACGCGTGCACTGCCTCGCCACTACAGTAAGTGAAATCATCACAACAGTGAATACTAACAGTAATCAAAACTGCAGAGATCAAAGTGAAACCCCAGCCAACAAAACAGCATAAACATCAAATATCTAATTATCAATATGATAATTAGAAAACACAAAATATAACTTATCTAAAAGATAATTAGATGTCAACAGAATCCTCAGATTAAACCAAATCAAAATACAACTTCAAAATATTGAATTGAACCAACGAAACAATTCAACAATCGAAATATCAATTAAAACTGTCACTTTTGCTAGGGCTGCAGTACACGCACACGTGTACTACCTCGCCGCTACAATAATGCAAATGAAATACAATGAAAGTTTACATCCGAGTGCAAGGTCGAACCCAAGTCTTTGAGACTGGATTCAACAAAGGTATCATAACAAAAATCAACCTGAAATGGTCGAAGACCATGTTCAAAACCAATCTCAACGAATTCAAACAAATAAACAGGTCTGGAAACATATATATAATCAGACTCAAATACACAAAGATATAGATCAAATAGCCAACATGATCAAGGAGCATAACTCAGACTCAACAAGGTGCAGAAATGCACAATGTCAAATGAAAAACTCGACAGTGAACTGGTCGAGAACTGATACCAAGAACAATGCTCTACATCAAGCAAGTGCAAATGCAATCCAGACCAGATTATAGTGCAACATGGCGAAAATGAAGACTGCCTGAAGCACACGTGTCCGGACAGAAAACAGAAGGCAACATGAAATCAATGTGAAAACTACAAACACATGAACACCTAGACAGGCAGAACATATGTAACAAATTTAGTACTGTAACCATGTCACCAGATAACATGCCGATGCCAGGGAACAGCAGGTCAAAGTCAACACAGAAACAACTAAAACATTTAAGCATATATAAATGCGTTAGTGCACATGAGAATTGCCTCAGTGCTATTGAAAATAAAAGGCATCGGTGTACATGAGATTGACTCAGTGCTTAAGGAAAATAAAATGCATCAGGTTGGAGATAACTGTAGCCAATTTAAGGTATGCCGAAGTCACCAGTAACAACTACGTGAGGCTGGACAGTGCAACCCAATTCAACAAAACACAAATGCTCGAAACAACTTAAAGTCAGAGATACTCGCTCAAAATATGTACAGGTATGCAACAGACAATTACAATTATGCAGTTCTGATCAAAGACAAAATACGCGAAGTCAAGCATCATCAAAGACCAGACCCAAAAGACCTGATTCAATACCAAAGTAAAGTAAAACATGTGGGTATATACACAAGCCTGACAACGTGATTATCAAAGTGCAGCCACTAATGCAACGTGACCCAAAGTAAAATGGACAGAAGTGAATGCAAACATGAACCAGACTACATCACAAGAGATGTATAACACTGGTGATACGTTCGAACAAAGATTTCCCATTTAAGAAATGCGATGTCAAAGACAATAAATAATATGATAAAAACAACCAACCCAAGTCAAAGACTACTGCAGATCCAAAAACCCAGAAATTCCCACAACTAAATCAGAGTGACCGAAGTCAAATGCAAAGCAATGCCGAAGTCCACAGAGAAATTCACAATTACCAAACTGAGAAACCCCTATCACGAAAATATATGAATTCAAACAAAGTCCAAGTAAACAAAATTGGAACCAATGATTTCAACTTCAAACCAAAATTGAAGCAATGATAACCACGAAACAAACAGCTCAAACCCTCTAAACATTTTCACAAAATCAACATAATCACTCCAGTAACAAAAGTCAACAGAATCGAAACCGTGGAAATCACACAATCACAATTACATAGAGCATGAATTAGATGTGAGAAAACTCACCTTTTTCGACAACTAAGCAAAACGCTCGAACTCGACTAACTGGAAGCGACCGTAAGCAAAATTGAAGAAGCAATCGAAGGAGTCATGAGCGAAGCATCGTTCAATCGAGCAGTTGAAGCTGGCGCCTTCGATTACACGAAGCCCTAGCTTTTGAACGACGAGGAAGAGGCCGCCATTTAATTTCCTTTATTCGATTTAGGGTTCAAACGAAAAAAATGAATAAGGGCCGGTTATTAGCTTAATAATCTCGGCAACAAAGGAGCGAGCCAAAACAATTTTAAAGCCCGCATAAAAATTTTACAAATTTAAAAAGAATCCCAATTCGATTAAAAATTCCTATAGCAATCTGTTATCACTTTAATCGTTAAATGACGATTATAAAATGAAGCTAAATCCCGGGTTGTTACACTTTATTTTCTTCAAAACTTCTAGTTTAAATCCAATCTACAATTTGAATTCTTGATAAACTTGCTTGGATTTTGGATTATAAGAACAAAGAGTTTTTTTTCTTTTTGTTTAGCAGTGTTTTGTTTACAGAGTCTTTTGTGTTTACAAGTTTGAAAATTTTCCAACTAACACACACACAAAGCCTATATATATATAGACACACATGTTTATGCAAGTATTTAGTGATGTATACGTACAAGGTTTTGGCTCAAAAAGATGTTTGGTCTGTACAATGACTTTGTGGTGGATGGATAAGGAATTTTGGTGACTTTGAGTTGATATTTGAGATGAGATGAAGAGAAGTTAAGTTGAATGTTTTGGTCTTTCTTCTTTTGACCAGACAATGTTTATATATATCCTCTCCTTCAATTTTTACTTGTTTCACTTTTTACTTTTACTTGATTTCTTTAGGTTATTTTTCTCTTTTATTTACTTTTTACTTCCATTTGATTTTAAAAATGATTCTTTTATATTTTGAAAACAATTTGCAAAGTGGTTTTGAATAAAACAATTTTAAGTTTTCATATTCAAATTATATTTATTTATTTATTTTATATTTAGAGACGTAAAATTCAAAGAAATGACATTTTGCTATTTTATTTTAAAATGATGAAATAACATTTTTGTTAAAACACTATTTTGTAAAAGATTTCCCTTTTAAAATGATTTAAATGATTTTTATTTTATTTTTCTCTCATTTCCATCATATTATATTTTTCATATAAAGTTCTTATATATTTCTTCTTTTACACTTACCAATATATATTGTTTTTAACATACTATATTTTCCTCTTTGAACTTACACACACACACACACATTCTTCTCATTTACTTATATGTATATATATAAGAAAAATCAAATTTTAAACTCTTTCTATTTATGCAACATTATATTTCGTAGGTTATATTCATTTCTATTTTTCCATATATTATTTTTATTCATTTTTATTTGCTTTGAATTTTTTTCAATTTATATATATAAATTCTGCTGTTATGATTATATAAGAAATTCCAAAATAGATCAATTTTCTATTTTATAAATAAAATATGGAAATTCAAAATATTATCTTGGTTTAAAACTATTTATTATTATCAATTGTTATTTAACGGGAATTTTTATTTTGATTAAAAGATCGTATTATTGAATATTAAAAACAAATATTCAAAACTCAAGACGATAAAAATTCCAAGTCGTTACAGTTTGGATAATCTTCTAAGCAATAACTATAGGCTAATGAGCAAAACGGTACGCTTAGATAATTATCTGTACTTTTGGACAGTCAAGAAAGTTTTGAACCTAAGCTAAGATTTGTTTGTAAACCATTTGGCATTTAAATAATGTTAAGTGTTAGATTTTCCCTTATAGAATTTGATTGATTGATTGTGTGATTTTATATACCATTGTTTATAAAGTTTAAAAATTATAGACAAAGGATTTTGAATTATTGTTATTAGGACCTAAATCCCAGCTATTTAAAAAAAGATTTTGAAGAATTTTGGGAAAGAAGTAATATTTATTCACTCTAGTTGATGATTTTGGAGAAACCAGAATACCACTGGATGCTCCATGTTGTTTTGATTCTAGAGTTTCACCATACTTTATCAGGTGGAATTCCCTCCTTGTCATTTTGATTTTTGATCTTTGATTTCATTCCCGTTTGAGAAATTTGAAAGTAAATTTTTTAATTTAAAAACCCGGGCATTTAGATCTAAATTTATCATTTGAAATTATTGGATGCATGACATTTATTACATAATATTCTCTATAATTTGTCGCCCATGATTGTGATATTGTTGTCAGTTGCATGTAGCTTTATTTATACTAGAGCTGCATGAAGATTTATATCATGCTAGTTTTTACATGTAGAATTACATCATATCGCTTTTGTCAATCTAGTTCTCTTATAGATTAGTAAGTACAGGGAAGCAAGAGATTTCTACTTGATTTCTTGTGCACCTGCATTTGCAACGAGATAGTAAATTGCTTGCCAAAAATATAAAACAAATGCAAAAAGGTATGTAATAGATTTAGAAATTTAAATTGGTTGATGATTTTATACCCTAGATATGGAAGGCCACCTGGCATTTGTTTTCTTTGGTTGGTTTGGAGCCAGTAGTGACAATTTGTAGTTGTTCCGATCGAGTCGCGCAAAGAAGACGCTATCGAAATTTTTCGAAAAACCTTAGAGTTTAACTAATAAGTTTAATAACTCATTTTAGGAGGGGGAATGCAACCACCCAGAATTTTGATCATTTAATTTTAAACGTTAAATTAATCTAAAATATTAAAATAATTGGATATTGGAATTTAGTAACTTACATTTCAAATATTGTAATCGTTTAAACATTTTAATTGTGAATTAAATATGTTATAAATGGATTTTAATAATTTTATTTAACTCCTTTTAATCAATAAATAATATTGATGAATTCAATTTGTAAATTTATTCACAAATATAAATAGATTGAATAAATATTGATAAATGGATCGAAAATATAAAATGATATTTAAATTTGTAAAATTAACATTCTGAGGCACTGTCTCGGTTGACGAAACTAGGGCCATTAGATCCGGAATAATATACTATTGTACACCATTGAGTTTCGTAGCGATCAGATGAACTATGTGGTCCTGCGAGCTCGAAACGCATTGTAATGGCCCATTTTTCCATACCCTTTGAATCGATAATAAACCACACATGTCCAACTCAAATTGCATGAATAAGCGGACCATTAAGGGTAGAATGAAAATAACGACAGAACGGAATCTCACACGAATGGAATAACATATATTATTTCATCAATAATCTTTACAGCGGAAAAATTTAAATACAATATCAGAGTCTAACCTAGATTCAGCTTGGACAGTTATAACACCTACCCTTACAAATGCTGACAAACAACAAAACAAATGCAATAGATGCAGCGGATAATAGAATACGTCCATACAATGATGAAGATCTCCAGCTCTCCTCTGGAAACTTCAACCGTCTTCAACTAAACCTGAAACTACTCGGATCTGACCCAAGTATTAAAAATACCCGGATCAGGCTTGATAAACCAGCGTGAGATACTCGAAGTTTAAAATGACTATGTTATCAAAACCTTTGAAAAGAAGGGTATCTCATAAGACCACGCCCACACATAAACACGAACGGGTTTTTACCTTATGATAACCAAAACACTTTTATACCAAAAATACACTTGATATTATTTTTAATGACATTATTTTGAAAACACTTTTCAAATAAACCTATTCAAATAAGGTATCAATATCTGGACTAAGTCTAAGGTAATATATCCGGACTGGGTCAATGGAATATACCGAACGGAATATATGATACCAGAAGGGGTAGCTGAAATGTTTGCAAGTCATTACAGCTATTTTGGGACTACAATCAAAACCGTAAATCTCGTATTGGGATTGTATTTCCAACATAATAGGGAACTAGTGACCTTTTCTCCAATCCACGCATAACAAACATAGTTCCCACGGTGCCTAAATCGCTTTTCTCAAACTAGTCACTTGGAACTGTACTTGCTATACTACCACTGATAACCGGTAGTTCCATGCTTTTCTCAAGCTAACCACTTTATCAAAATGGGGCAAAAAATGCCTTGAGGGACGTATTCCCCAAAGGGCCCAACGTATTGGACACCACCATACATACTCACTTATTCCGAATTTGTGTTGTCATACCACATCGTATCCTATATCATCTTCCGAGATGTGAGGCTACGCTCAATTTCTTCAAAGCCACGCTTTGATCATAACAGGTTCCACTTTGAATGCCACACTACCTTTCCTTTGATCACTATTTGACACCCACAAGTATACAACCTCTGAGCTCATATGTCTCAGAGAAGGGTGTTAAGCTAAGAGAAGTTGCCTTCTCCGCCACTAAGCAAATGTATATTTGTAAAAGTCAAACGTTGTGTCTTAGAAATGCAATGTCAGACATTCGTCCATACAAGTTCGTTCTAGGACAGAACGAAACCGAAGGCACTTTCCTCGGCCATTACTAGGCGAGAAGCCCTTGCAATCCGAAAAATATCTCCACAACGAGGAGACCACTTCTATAAATAACTCTATATTGGGAGAGACCCAGAGCATGTCAACAAGCAGTCCTCACGCTATGAAGATCCACTGTCTTCATAATCATCATCTTCAACATGTCTTCACTTTCGAACGTATACATTAGTTCGATGTGGTTTTCGGATAGGGATCACCCAAATTCGATCCTGGTTCCTTCGAAGCAAATCATCGCTTTAAAAGAGGTTAAGTTCATATGTGGATATGAATCATTAATCAATTACTTCATATTTTATAAAATATCTTTCTTAGATATATTCTTTTCAATTTATTCCATTTTCTTTTCAAGAGTATATGGAATCATTAAGCCTCCTTTATCAAATCATTTGATTTATTAAACCTTTCTTAAATCATGGAATAATTCCAAATCATTTTCTCTTTTACTTAGGAAAACTTTTCCAAATCATTCTTTTAAATCTTAATCAAAGATTTCTTATATTCAGGCTATAACTTTTAACTTAGGGAAAATATTCCTAAATCATTTACAAAATCTTAATCAAAGATTTCTTTCTTAACTTCAAATCGTATTCTTGCAAATCGAAGATTTTTATAACAGAGCACTACTGCCACTTTAAATATGGTAAATTTCACCTCCAGGGACTAATGGCAAGTACTCCTACATTATGAAGATCTTTGTCTTCAATGATCTTTGTCTTCAATATGTTTTATTTTGAAAATTAGTTTGAAGAGGTTTCCAGATAGGAATCACCCAAATCCGATCCCGGGTTTCCGAATAGGAATCACCCAAATCCGATCCCGGTTCCTTCGTACCAATCAACGATAAAAAGATGTTAAGTGGATAATTAACATTCAAAGAATTTATTTCTTTTCTTTTAACTTGGAAAAACTTAAGTATGATCTTTTAGAGCATCCGGGCTTTCCTTTCGATCTGTTCCACCCCTCGCCTAAAAAGAGAAAACATAGGCCAGGTAAGTTCAGGGCACTGGTTGCTCCATCCCTAACCTTAGTTAAACACCTTGTTTTATCTTCCCAGATCTCATAGGCAGAACAAATATACTAGTCGTTTCCGCATACCCAGTTTGTTATTACATTCAAAATTATTTACTTTTTGTTTAAGTGGTATAAACGATTCCTTTTAACAATTTATTCAAACTCTTATTAAAACTTCCAAATCATCTTTAAATTGCTTAATTATTCTTTTAAAATCATTCACGATGATTTAGGAAAGAATTGTTGAGTTTAAACTCATATTCGAAAGGTTATAGAATTCGAAGCATAAAAGTGCTATATAAGCTTATTTGATTTAAACAACTTTTTAATATTTGAAAATTCATATTTTCCATTTCAAATCTCTTTTAAACCATATTAATAGATTTATAAAATTTAATTCATATTTTTAATCATTTAAAAATATCATTTATAAAGAAATCCCTTTTTAGATTCCGAATTGGAAAACCGCGATGTTTAATAGAGCGGAAAATTCTTATCTCGAAGAATTCCGAGCTATATTCCACTTTGTATACTTTTTTAACTTTTACGGCATGAAATTGCGAACTACCGTTACGCGATGCGCCTAGTTTTGACTTGTTTTTTAATTTCATTTCAAACTTCTTGGAAACACTTTGAAATGTTTATAAAACATTTCTGAATCATTTTAAACAATATTTTTATATTTCAAACTCATATTTCATTTCATTTCATATTATAATATCATATTACTATAATATAATTTTCAATCTTTTTAGATTATTTTAAAATCACTAAGAGGCTAAATAACTTCCACACACATATTATTATGGAGTTAATTTCCATTGAATTAACTATGCTCACTAAACATTTCTCTTATCATTTATCAAACAAGTTATCAACCATATAAACAATCATATAACCATCCAATTTCACATCCAAGTTATCATCCATTACATCATCCAACGTATAATAAACTTTTCATGTAATTAACTTGAAATATTTTTAGAAATTAGTAACTTAAAATATGAGTACTCACCTTTAACCAAATTGTTCACTTCCTACCAACATTCATTTAATCCAACACTTCACTAAATAATCTTATCTTCACCAAATCTTTTTCGTAGACTTTCCTTTTGATTCCGGCAGCACTTCCTTCTCTTTTTCTCGCTCCGGAGCTCCTTGAACTTGCTCCTCCTCCTCAATAGGTTCTGCCACACCTTGATCCTCCCCTTCCTCCATCATTTCTTAACTTCTTAGATGCTAAACCATGTCTTGATGATATTCTAAGGTCTGTGGCAAAGTTTGGTGGAGTTTTGACTTTGTTTGATTTGGTTTTGAAAAAGTTAGTAAGGAAAAGAGAAGAGAAGAAGCCATTAGAGAGTGGAAGAAAAGCTTAAAAAAGGAAGAAGAAGAAGTGAAAAAAAGTGAGAAAGTGGATGCTTATTTATAGAAAAAGTTTTGGATTAAAATAATATTTTGTAAAAAGGCCAAAATACCCTTACTTACTTTTTAAGCAACCTTATATTTTTCAACACTTAACATCACATTTCAAATCATTACTTTATGTCATTTTCACTTAAGTATTAAATAAAGAATATAATAATTATGTTTGGCTTGATTTGATGTTTACCTTTTGCTTTGAAATGACATGTTTGTCTTTTTGTGCTTACTTTTTCTTAATTATAACAACAACAACAACTAAGCCATTATTCCCAAACAAGTTGGGGTCGGCTAGAGATGGAACCCAAAACTAAATGAAAAAATCAATTTAAAAGTTATAATAATAACAATAGCAATAATAAAATAAAGTCAAATAAGTAAATTAATAATAATAGCTAAGTAAAGTAAAATAAAATAAAAATATATATATGTATATATATAAGAGGAATGATAATAATAATATTAATAGCGATAATGATACTAATAGTAATATTGGTCAAAGACCAAACCTACGTCTTAGGCTCGTGTTTCCTAGTCTTATAATCTAAAACTTGTAAAACTCAATGCTTATGGTTCTGGTACGTGAATCGCTAACTTCCACTCGCTCCGATCCGTCACCAGCTCTTCGGATATACCCCAATCCATCAAATCTCTTTTTAGTACTTCCTCCCATGTCAACCTTGGTCGACCTCTACCTCTCTTTGGGCATTCAACACGGCCTATAATTCCAACATGCACATGTGCCTCGGGCGGCCTTCGTTGAAGGTGTCCAAACCATCTTAAGCGATGTTGAATTAGTTTCTCCTCAATTGGTGCTACTCCAAGTTTATCACGTATATCATCATTTCTAATTCGGTCTCTTCTTGTATGACCGCAGCTCCATCGAAGCATACGCATCTCTGCTACGCTTATCTTTTGGACATGTTGGCTTTTAGTAGGCCAACATTCTGCACCATACAACATCGCAGGCCTGATTGCCATTTTGTAGAACTTTCCTTTAAGCTTTTGTGGGACCTTCCTGTCATAGAGAATCCCAGATGCTTGTCGCCATTTCACCCATCCCGGTCGAATTCTAAAACTAACATCTTCACCAATCTCACCATTATGCTGCAAAATTGATTCTAGATATCGAAATGATTCCTTCTTGGGAACTATTTGTCCAGCCAGAGTGACATCTCCATCTTCCGACCTGACACCGCTGAACCCGCACTTCATATACTCTGTTTTAGTTCTGCTAAGCCTAAAACCCTTTGATTCTAAAGTCTGTCTCCATAGCTCCAGTTGTCTATCAACCTCAATCCTACTTTCGTCAATTAGCACAACATCATCAGCAAATAACATACACCAAGGAATCTCACCTTGTATACCCTTCGTAACCTCATCCATCACTAGAGCAAAAATGCAGGGGCTCAAAGCTGACCCTTGATGTAATCCTATGTTAATGGGAAATTCACCGGTTTCACCATCGCATGCTCTGACACTAGTCACAACATCATCGTACATATCCTTGATAAGTGTAATGTACTTTGTTGGGACTCTCTTCTTTTCCAGGGCCCAACACATCACCTTTCACGGTACCTTGTCATAAGCTTTATCCAAATCGATAAATACCATGTGTAGATCCTTCTTTTACTCCCTAAACCTCTCCATAAGTTGTCTTATCAAGAAAATCGCCTCTGTGGTCGACCTCCCGGGCATGAAGCCAAATTGGTTTCTTGAAACACCTGTCATTCTCCTTAGTCTATGCTCAATGACTCTCTCCCAAAGCTTCATTGTATGACTCATAAGCTTAATTCCTCTGTAGTTTGTGCAACTTTGGATATCTCCTTTATTCTTAAAAATTGGAACTAGTATGCTTTTCCTCCACTCATCTGGCATCTTGTTTGATTTGAAAATATTATTGAACAACTTAGTTAGCCATGCTATCCCTACATCTCCAAGGCATCTCCACACCTCAATGGGGATGTCATCAGGCCCCAATGCCTTGCCTGCTTTCATCCATTTTAGTGCCTCCTTTACCTCAGATTCTTGAATTCTCCGAACAAAATGCTTGCAAGTGTCATCAGAAGAGTCATCTATCTCGATCGTAGTGCTATCACCTTCTTCATTAAAAAGTTTGTCAAAATAACCTCTCCATCTATTTTTTATCTCCTCGTCCTTCACCAAAAGTCTGTTATTGTCATCTTTGATGCATTTAACTTGGTTGAAGTCTCTTGTCTTCCTCTCGCAGAGCTTAGCTATCCTATAGACGTTTTTTTCACCCTCTTTCGTACTTAGGTTATGATATAGATCTTCATACGCCCAGCCTCTTGCTTCACTTACCGCTCTCTTTGTGTTCTTCTTTACCACATTGTACTTTTGCATGTTGTCCTCGCTCCTGTGATGATGTAAGCACTTATAGCATTCCTTCTTCTCTTTGACAGCCTTTTGCACATCACTGTTTACCACTTTGCATTTTTCTTAATTATATTCTAGAATTTTCTAAGTGTGTTTAGTATAAGTAAACTTTATTAATGAATTAATTAATACTTATACTATTTGAATATATATATATATTCCTATATAAGAAAACCAACAGATCGAAGATAACCCAAAAACGAACGAAAACCAACAGAGTCGAGTGAATTAGATGTGAGTTTTCACTCACCTTTGATTCGACGAGCAAGCAACACGTTTCCTCACTCGATCGAGCTGAACGAAGACAATCGCCTTCGAGAAACCAAAGCCCTAATTTTTGAACGAGGTCGCCTTTATCTCGTGTATTCAGGTTTAGGGTTGCGAATCAATAATGAATGAAGGGGGAAACAATGGTGAATAAGATAAGTGTTTTGGCATCAAACAATTTTGGGTCAAGATAAAACTAAAGCCCATAATCCTAAAATGATATGAAAAAGAATTTAAACCGGATTAAGAATTCCAAACAGCGATTAACCATCAATTTAATCGTCATTCGAAGACAATCAATTGTTATAAAACTCCGGGTTATTACAGACTCCCCTCCTTATAAAAATTGCGTCCCTGCAATTTCCATAATTAAGGTCGTCAACAACTATTATTCTTCTAACATAAACTGGTTAAGCTAGAAAAATGAAAGTCGAGAATTCAAATGCCAAAGGAATCTTTTAATTCCAATAAAAGAGATTCACAAATTTTCAACAAAATTTAACCATCAATAGAAAATCAGAAAGTAGCAAAACTGAATAAATGCAATCATCAGAAATATTCAATTATCAATTAGACAATTAGAATTCAGAAAATCACAAAACAGCAATATCTAATTATTGATATGATAATTAGAAAACAGAAAAATCTAATTATCAACAAAGATAATTAGAAAACAAAATTCGCAAATCGCAAAACTGCAAATATCTAGTTATCCAGCAGATAAGTAGAAAACATGAACTTTATAATCAGCAAACTCTAACTATCAACAGAGATAGTTAGAAAACAGCGATTTAATATAATCAACATAATCTAGAATCAATTAGAGGCTAGAAAATCTTATAATCATCAAAATTAGCAATTACCTATTTATCAAAACGATAATCAGATCTCAAATCGCAAATATTCAATTATCAAAAACGATAATCGAATTTTCAAATCACATATATTTAATTATCTCAAACGATAATCAAATCAACAAATATCTAATTATCATAAACGATAATCAAAAATTACAAACCTCCGATTATCAAAAACGATAATCAGAAACATAAATATCTGATTATCAAAAACGATAATCAAATCTTATAAATATCTGATTATCAAAAACGATAATCAGAAATCACAAATATCTGATTATCAAAAACGAAAATCAGAAATCACAAATATCCGATTATCAAAAACGATAATCAGAAATCACAAATATCTGATTATCAAAAACGATAATCAGAAACACAAATATTTATTATCACGATTGATAATCAAATTTCACAAATATCAGATTATCAAAAACGATGATAAAAAACACAAATATTTAATTATCACAAATGATAATTAAATCACACAAATATCTGATTATCAAAAACGATAATCAGAAATCACAAATATTTAATTATCACAAACGATAATTAAATCTCACAAATATCTGATTATCAAAAACGATAATCAGAAATCACAAATATTCAATTAACAAGTCCGGAATTAATCGAAATAGCAAACGTACATGTCCCATAACCACGAGTTTTACTAAATCGTTTAATTCTCTTCATCGTTTCCTTGAAAGTGCAAAATTGTGTATTTTAAAAATAACATTCCACATTCTCAAACGGACAAGTCCGGAATTAAGCGAATCAGTAAAAAAAAGGGGTCATAGTCCTCGATTTTGCTGAAACGTTTAAATCGCTTCCTCATTCTTTTGAAAATGCAAACTGCAAAAATTTTGAAAACAATTTTAATTTATATTTTGAAACAACATTTAAAAATAAAGAATTTTGAAAACACGTGATTAAATTAGCAACATCAGTAGAAACTTTGCTAAAGAAATTGCACTTTTCAAAATACCGTAAATACGGACAACAAAATCAGCATTGCGGGAGAACCGCTTGTAAATCCATTTTAAAATTCATGGTTACTGAAGTTAACACGTCAAAATCTCATCAAAATAATTGGCATCAAAATATAATACCAATGAATTTTCATTCATCAAAAATGTCAGAAGAATCTTCTCGAAGATAGAAAGGGATACCATACCCTAAACTTGTATTCATAACAAGTCAATGACACACAAGTTCACCAATGCACAAAAACTGATAAATCTTATCAATAGAAATCGCGAAAATTGGTGAAGCACAAATTCTAGAAATCATCACAAGAAATCCAGAAAACACAAATTCTAGAAATCTTCACACGAAGTCCAAAAAACACTAAAATTCTAGAATCGACACACGAAATCCAGAAATCACAAAGAGGGGGAGGCCTAACACATGAATGGGAGCATGAAAACTCACCTACACGTATCACACAGGAATGAGAAGCTATCTCATGGAAGCTATCCATTAAATTTTAACACAGGAATGGCCCGAAGACCGTGGGTCGCTACCCCACATATGTGATGGCGAAACATCACACAAACGGGGTTTAGTCTCCCCCGCAGACAAAGAGACATCGCTCAATCGCTAGTCTAAATCATAAAAAGAAAAAGGGGAAGGCCTATCACAAAATGGGAGCATGAAAACTCAGCGACGCGTATCACACAGGAACGAGAAGCTATCTCATGGAAGCTATCCATTAAATTTTCACACAGGAATGGCCCGAAGACCGTGGGGCGCTACCCCACATATGTGATGGCGAAACATCACAAAAGCGGGGTCTAGTCTCCCTCGCAGACAAAAAGACATCGCACAGTTGCTAGTCTAAATCACAAAAATGATCGTCATGATCATCGAGAAGTGTCAATTACACTAAGTTAGTGAATATAAGAGTTTAGCTTCATGTTCCATAACCACTTGCTTAACTCAAATATTTACGAACAAACTGTAGATCTTCACTAGAAAATTTGTCACAAAAGGTTCAATCGAACAAGTCCAGGAGTTAACCGACGAAGTCAACGCAAGCGTTTCATACCACTTGTTTTACTAAGCCGTTTAATTCAATTTCTCATACGAGTGAAATAAAGGTTTGTATATACTAATAGATTGGAAAACGGTTTAGGAAAAAGAGCTTTGTAATAAAATAGAGTTGAAATCTTTTTAATGAAAGGGTTTCTATATTTACTACTAGAATAGAAAACCTTTATATTTTTAAAGTGACAAATCACAAAAATGATTGTAGAAACAATCAATCACAAGAATTCACATACAAAGATGTGAATAGAATCCAAAGAAATCGATACTGATTCCATCAAAAAGTTTGTTCACAAAAATCGCGAAGAAAATGTCATTGAAGTTGCTAATAAATGATAGCAACTAATCGGGGAAATGATCAAGAATCGATTAAATTTGGAAACCAAATCAATTCACTAAAATTCACATTCGAAGACGTGAATAAAATCCAAAGAATTCGATTCCAAATTCATCAAAGTAGAAATACCCAAAAATTTAAGAAATAGAAGTTATCAAAGTCGACAAAGGTGATAACAACAAATCACAAAAGAAGAATCGATTAACACTTGGAAAAACAAAGCAAAACGAGCATAAATGCATAAATGACTTCAACAAAAATAAGAATCAAGTCAATGCCGAAGTCAACAATTAATGGCCACTGTCAGGTACAAAATGAATCAACATCATCATCAAAGAATCCAACGGCAAATAAAGTCAGAGTCTTGGAAATCAAGAAATTAGCAATTTCACAAAAAAACAAAGTGACCGAAGTCGAATGGAAATCAAGCTGAGGAAAACACAAGAACAAAATCCTCATCATCAAAAACCCAACTTGAGTTCGCAAAGCAAACGGAGACAGAAGCCAAAATACTTTCATGAAATCAAAATCAAATGCACATGAATAAGCGTTAGGAATTCATACCTAACAATCAAAGATAATCATATGTAAAGATGAGAGATAAAACATCGACAAATAGTTGTAACACATGTTCCATCTAAGTTATGTTTTATAATTGTCCTAAACCCCAGGCTCTGATACCAAGCTGTAATGCCCCACCTCTATGCCATGCTAGCCAAGAACACTACGGTGTAATGTTGTCAACTAGCACGGAGAATAAGGTTGTTGAGGAGCGACCATTCGTGTAATTGCTTTGTGCGAGCACCGATATGTCAGATAGTATAACATGCATAGGAAATCCGACATACCGATACAAACTCGAAGCTATTACACAGTGGCTATAATAGTTTAGGACAATAAATATAATAATAACAGAGATAACATAAATGCGGAACACAGATAGAACAAAAAGTCTCATATATATAATAACCGATGTCAGTTACAATACATTTGACACAATACAAATGATACAACTACAACTGTCGACTCTGGAAGTTATCTATACAAATACATTATCAACTAATGTACATGGATACATATCAACCTAATCAATACACTGACTACTACAAAAAGACGCAGAACACTTCAAATGATATGAAAAGTCTTCATAGCTCAACAGCAACTCAAAGCAGGAAATCTACAACCTGAAATAACTCGGGTCTGACCCGAGTATTACATTCAAAAGAAAATAATACACGGGTCAGTCTAATTCAAACTCAGTCATTAATGAACGGAAGCAATAATAATCAATAAAAAAAAAGACGACAGTCACAGAAATCTCGTATATCCGACTCCTCGGTAAGAGACTCAGATAACGATAGATATAACACTAAACAGTGTTAAACAATAAATCAGCTAATCCAAATCACCAACAAAGATAGATAAAAGATTACCAATGCAGATAATTCAGAAAACAACAGAATTGTCTAAACGACAATTAATAACAAATCTAAGTGTTAAATAAATATTTAGAAACTCATAATCTAATTATCTAGAAGATAATTAGATAACACAAAATAATCAATTTAAAGCATCAATTCTGGTAGGGCTGTAGTATACGCACGTGTATACTGCCTCGCCACTACTGTAACGACCCAGAATTTTGAACAATTTAAATTGAAGATATTTAATTAATTTTAAATATTTCAATGATGGTTTGACTTGAATCTCAAATTATCAGAATAAATTGGCGATTAAATTATAAAAATTTAATCTATTGAAAGTTGAACAAAAATTTGAATCTTCAATTTTAAGCTGAAGAAAAATATTTTCAAAGCTTTTAAAATTCATATTGATAACACTGAAGATAATAGAAGCTTCGGAATTGAGTTTGAGAGTGATTTGATCAGTTTTGAAATTTCATCGTTTAAATCGATATTTAAAAAATAGCGTTTCGAGGCACAGTCTCGGAATTAGACAAAACCAGTTCCATTGGATCCGTAATATTGTTTTATTATCGGATTTCAAATTTCGTAGTATTTGGGGTTTTTGGGTGGGCATACGAGGAATAAACGCATAGAAGCTTTTACTATGTCACAATTAATTAAAAAACGATATTCGTTTTCTTTCATTCGACATTATGTACAACGGGCCGCCTATTTGCCTCCTTCGTACCCAATTCCCTTTTTCTTCCCATCTTCTCAAGTCACAATTCGATCAGAACAAATTAATTTTAAACGAAGAAAATAATAATGGCCGAGCTCGAATCAGTTAAACATTCTTCCATTCCCTCTCCTATTCAAACCCATATCGAAACAAAATGGTCAGAAAAAAAATGTCGAACGAGATTTGTAAAGAAATTAAATCGCGAGTTACTCTTCTGTTCGAAACCCAGCCGCTTCCCCTTCATTATCGAATCGTTATGGGCCCTAGCAACTGGACGAGGCCGCGAAGCTCGCAATTTGATGATTTCGTTCATCTACTCCGAGGTGGAGGATCGATCGTGTAGTAGTGTTCTGGGGGCTTCGAGTTGGTGTTCGTTCGTTTTGCACGATTCTGGTAAGTGGGGCTCGCGTGATCCTCGCTTGGAGGAAGATGCATACGAAGAGGCAAGTGGCAGAGGAGTCGCGATCGAAGCTAGAAGGCGAGGCCTAGTTTGGAATCTGCGTGGGTGAGATGGGTTCGATTCTGTAGGTGATAATCTATTTAATTATTTTTGAATTTCAGTTTAACTGTTTAGTTTTTGAAATTCCAGAGTTTAAATATATATATGTACAAGAAATTTATATAAGATTTTGGAGGAAAAGTATATATAAGGAATTTGGAAGATAAAATAGTATGATTGACTTATTTAATTTATTTTAGTTGGTAAATGTATTAAAGAAAAAAAAATGGGTTTAAAAGAATTATCAGCTAATCAGAAAACTATTAAATGGAAATTGATTGCTTGATTTATTGGAATATTAATAAAATTGTATAAATTATTTATACAAGGTATAAAGCAAGAAAAATCGAGTCAAGTTGGAAATGGATTGCAAAATAAAAGCTAAGGTGAGATTTTTCTCACTCGAATGAAAATTTGATTTTACAGTTATTGATTTGATTTAATTGACTGTTTGGATGTGATATTAGATATAGTAGGATATATCTATATATATATATATATAGCAATATATACATATTGGCATATGTATATATTGGATTGATTGATTTCCCGCAGTGTATAGCGAATGAGACCCTATTGCGCCGTTAGTAAGCGGATGATATTTTTATAAAACCCATATACCGTGATATTCCACCTCGAAGTGGAATTGGTATTGTGCTAACATCTGTGGATGCAGGGAAACAGGTTGGAGGGATCCAACTGGATTTCTCACCAGTATTTATTTGATTACAGATATTGTGATATTTGTTGATTTTCATATCGATATATGATGTTTGTTGTCGTGATTGACTAATTGGTGCTGTTGCATCATCGGATTCAAGTTTTGAAGTTTAAAATAACGACTTTTACTTTAAAAGGATTTTTAAAGTGATTTTTGAAAATATACATTTTATGGAATTTTTGAATTGATTCATCTTAAATAAATAAACGTTAAAATTCTAAAGTTATAAAAATTATGATTTTTGTGAAATATAACCGAAAGGTAATTTTTTGAAATAAATGGTTAAGTAAATTATAAAATGGTTTGGATTGGGATTTTTGAATGATTAAAAACAATGTATATAAAAGATTTATAAAATTGATATTTATAAATTTAAAATATTGGGATTATAAGACAAGTTTTTTTATAAGGGTTAAAATGAAGTATAAATGGGATTTCATAAGTTAATGAAATCTGAAAGTTTTAAATTTTGTGAAGTTTAAAAGAACGATTTCTTTTAAAATAAATGAATTATAAGTATTTAACTTATAATATGGACTTGTGTATATATATTGAGTTATAAATTGAATTTGTTAATAAAGGAGATTTATAGATCAAAGTTGTTATGAAATATAAAGGTGAATTTATAAACGTTGTTTTATAAATCCGAAACCAATTGAATTTGGTAATTTAAACGTAGAAGTTATTAAAGAAGATATATTCGTGATTTTGGACAGCGAATTATCCTTTAAGTTAAATGTTGTAAATAATAAGAGTTGGTTGGGAATTTTATTCACGATTTTGGATAGTGGATGATTCCTGAAATAAAATGTGTAGAAAATATTGAAATTTGGTTACTGAAGTATATTCACAATTTTGGACCGTGAATATATTATTAAGTAAAATGGATATGTTTTGGAAAAGTGACATTAAAGATGAAATTAATTGTTTTAACGATGTTTTAAAATGTGTAAAATATCGAAATCATAGATTTCAACATTCATTGTTGAAATAGACGTTTTCGAGGAAGAAGGAAATGGTGGACTATAACACTGTTGTTATAGTAAATGATTTCCGGAAATGTTTTATATAGTATTGGGATTTGTACATCTATCTTAATTCCAAATCCCTATACTAGTGATTTTTGAGTCGTCGTAACGATGTTTTACGTAACATTCATTTTGACTCAAATAAATGTGCTTAAGAGAATGATTTCCTTAAAGAATGAAATATATACTTAATTTTGATTTAAGTATATCGAATATTTTCAAATGTTGAAAATAAATAGATTTGTGAAATACTTATTATTAAATAAGTATGGGAATGCTTTTCCAAAATGAAATGAAACGTTTTGAGAATTTATCTTCTTAAAGATAAATCGGAAGTGAATATTGAAATCGATTGAAAATCGTAGATCAGTAGATATTTGAAATATAAATTCACTATGGAATTTATAAAAGAAATGGAAATTCGTTTTAAAAATAAACGTTGATTTATTTTTGAAGTGTGGGAATTATATATCTAGTAAAGATATTTTGGAAAATAAATAATTTGGGAAAATTATTTGGAATCTGATGATGTTGCGCATCTTTATTGATAGTTAAATAACCAACTATCAATAATTACCTTGAATGGGTATTTGTTGTGAATTGGATGAATTTGAATGCCACACTTATTTTTGAATAAGCGCTCACTATTCGGGTTAGCCGGGAAAGGACCATGGTGTCGTATAACCCATTCTGAATATGTGATACGTCGTTATGAATTGCATTTGATGACCGATGTTGAAGACCGGATATTTTTGAAAATGGAAGGATTACCGTCGAGTTACACTACATCGGCTGATCTCCGATTTAGAGGTTTTATCACCCTTAGTGATGGGAAGTCCGGACGTGATTAGAAAATTATCCGGATTTGCAAGGGCTTCGTGAGAAGTGCCTTCGGTTCTGTTCGATCCCGGAACAGACTTGTATGGTTGTGTGTCTGACGTTACAAATTGAGATATAAAGCTGATTTCTTTCAAATACATTTCTGTTGGTGGCGGAGAATTTATTCTCTTAGCTTAACACCCTTCTCTGTGACGTACGAGCTCAGAGGTTATGTAGTTGAAATTTATCAGCGATATACTCCCAATTTGGTAACGTGGCATGCTGAGTGTTGCTGTGAAATGATCATTGTTTGATCATTTGTGATATGATCATTTGTTTGATCATTTATCTTGGCATCATGGCAGCAAGGTTCTAGGGAGTAGCGCCCCTTAGTGTATGTCATTTCCTTCTGGATTATGGATGGTATCATGGTATGGAGCCCAGATACTTACTTTGTGGTTGCTGCAAATTTATTACTTGTGGTTGTTGAAATCGGGGATTCTCGGATAAAGATCGCAAACGATCGGGGGATGGCATACGCGTGTCAGTAGTTACCTATTTTTGCAGAGGTAACCCGGCCTTGTGTAGCAGAGATCCGGTTAGGATCCGGGAACGTCGCTCCAGAGGTGTTAACGTTAAAATATGAACGCTAACACCCGGTGTGTGTAATAAGATCGTGAAAGCACCACCCGTGTGACGGGAACAGAAATCAAGCAGGAAAATAGCAGAAATGCAGTAAAAGACAGCAATTTATAGTGGTTCGGCTTGAGATTTAGCCTACATCCACTTTGAATCTCTTTATTATTGAATTTGGTTACAAATCGATACAAATCTCTTCAGGAAACAGTACAATTCGATCACAAGAAACAATCTTGACTACTAGCTCAATCTTCGACGGTGAAACTCGATGAATCCATGTCGGATGTAAGGAATTTCTCTCGAAGCTTGTTGTAGTGTCGCGAATGCTTGAAGGATCCTTGATTGCTGAATGAATGGAGAGTTCGACGGAGTAACAGCGCTGTAGAAATGATTTGCCAAAAGTCCTTTTCATGTTGGAAGTGGTGGCCTATTTATAGGAGTAGATTTCTGAGCTCTCGGTTTGGCCAAGTCATGAGTCGTGACCGACTCATGGTAAGTCGTAACTCGTATTCGACTTAAGATGTCTCGTGGGCGCCATATTTGGTCCATCTTGTGGCTCAGTTGAAAGACAAGTGCTAGGTCGTAGTCGACTCATCAGATCAAAGTAGCACAGGCAAGGGCTTTGGATTCCAGCTTGATAGCCTTTAAGTCGTAAGCCTGATGAGTCGTAAGACCTCATGAATCGTAAATCTCCATGAGTCGTAAATCTGATGAGTCGTAAGACTGATGAATCGTAAGACCTCATGAGTCGTAAGTTTTCATAAGCCATAAGCCTGATGAGTCGTACAGACCTTGTGAGTCGTAAGACCTCATGAGTCGTAAGTTTTCATAAGCCATAAGCCTAATGAGTCGTACAGACCTCATGAATCGTAAATCTCCATGAGTCGTAAATCTGATGAGTCGTAAGACCTCATGAGTCGTAAGTTTTCTTGACTCGTTGAACCGTCTGGACTATGAGTCGTAGATGGCTTAACCCATTGAGTCATGTAACTATCTTGAGTCGCGCAACCCTTAAGTCGTAGCAGACTCAACTCGTTGGTCCCTTCACCATCTAGGTCGTTAGCTTCTTATCTCGTAAGACCATGAGTCGTGCGGGTCTTATCTCGTAAGGCCATGAGTCGTGCGGGTCTTATCTCGTAAGGCCATGAGCCGAAGAAACTTAAGGGTTAACATTTGCCCCTCGAAGTACACGCCTAAGTCATAGGTCGTGTGCTTCGACTCATCTTAACTCGTGTACGTCTCTTCGTGTTCCACTGCCCAACGGTATAAAATGCTTGAGTCGTTCCTTCTACCCATTACCTATCTCCTGAGTCGTATCCGCCATTAACATTCCTCCGAGCTTTCTCAAGGCGATTTCTTCCTTTTTTTATCAATCAACCAACTCGATTCTAGATTCTTCATTGCGTAAGTGTTTCTGATCCATTCTGGACCTTTAATCATCATTGATTCGTGAACTCTCCCCCCTATACCTAATCCATCCCCTCGTGCAATGTTTTGTCGCGAATTCCACCATACCGGTAGCTCGTGAGCCTGATTTTGCTAGATTTCATCTTCAGATGAATGGGGCGATGGAGATGTAGGGTTACTATGCTTCAGGTTTCAATTGATTAGGTTGGCAAGGCTTTGGCGATCTGAACTTAGCTCTTTGGATGGCTCAATGGTGTCGTGGAATCAGGATGGGGATCGTAATTCTATGGATAGGTTATCGGGTTTGGGGGGTAATGGGTTAGAAGAAAAGTCAACAGGTTCAAACGAATGAGATGCTAGCATGGCCACAGTTCAGCAGCTTCGTACGACCCACGAGTCAAGCCTCCTATGACATAATTCTTGAGTCGTAGACGACTTAGGACTTAGGATTATATGCTGCTTTGGACTGGAGCCTTTTCTTGAGTCGTAGATGACTTAGTTTTTTTTACGACATAGTTCTTGAGTCGTAGACGACTTAGGACTTGGATTGTATGCCGCTTTGGACTGGAGTCTCTTTTATTTTCACATGACTTAAGACCTGAAGTACGACCGACTTGCCTTGTAACCCTTAAGTCGTAGACGAGTCAGAACATAAGTCGTGGACGAGTCAATACATAAGTCGTTGGCGACTCATGACTTAGGCTTTGAATGAACTTTGAACTGCTGCATTTTGAACTGCTGAACTATGAACTGCTGCATTTTCCCACAGATCACTCTAACTTGCAAACTAATAACCTGTCTAATACAATATCCACAAAGAAATTGGGACGAATATACTGTCACCGACTGCCCATATCAAATGACAGATTAGTTAATAACAGATAATCAACATAAACAGATTGTGTGTATGAAGTGCTTTAAATCAACAAGTTCAAGCAAAGTATTAAAACAACATTGAAATAGTCAACTGAAAATGTCCGGTTTGCATTTAATACCGTACCTGAACTTTTAAATTAACAAGTCCTGAAATTTGATAATCGATCAGTTACCGACTAGCTTAATTCCAGTTTGTATTTATTTGTTATCTTTGTTAATTTTGCACAACACTTCACACTATTTAGGAAACGTGCACCTTCATATTTGAATATCCAGTTGCTTATGTAGAATGGCTTCTCAACAAGGAGATGTAACAGTTCGGACCGGAGAGTCCATTCTCATTCCAGCTCCTTTAGGCAACCCCCCAGAGAGAGCCCCTTCCACTTTATTGTACAAAACTTTTCGGCAATTGTGTACTCAATTTGGCATTGTTGAGGATGACGCTATCCTTCCTGAAAAGAACAACACTGCTGATGTAGCACCTCCTGGCTTTGTGGCGGTCAACCGACAAATGTGCTCGAGCGGAGCCATTCCTCCTTTCAACAATTTTCTTCAACATCTTCTCCGTCAACTGGCAATCGCTCCATTCCAATTACACCCCAATGGTTATGCTGTTCTAATGGGGCTATGCGTACTATTCGGCAGAACGCTTGACCGTCTCCCCAGTGTTGACGAAATCTGTTATCTATGCTCTTTCGTCAGAATCAAAGATCATCCTTCGATCATTGTTATAAGAAGTGCCAGGAATCGCAAATTGGTTGTCGGCCTCCCTGATACCGCTCATGGGTTTTTGACTCAGTATTTTTACGTTCGCTGTCCCCCTGGGTTTTACGCCGTGTGGAGAGAAGGAAGTAAGAATGCCTATCCTTTCTTCTCCTTATTCTCTGAGTATTTTGCAGTCCGAATCACTAAGTGTTAACTTTGCTTTCTCATTTCAGTGCTCCTCTCTCCCTATAGGGACCCTAGTCATAAGCAAACTCTGGGAAGACTCATGGCTGTCCCAGTTGAAGAACGGGATGCGAAATTTCTGTTGAAAGATGAGTTTCTTCACCAGTTTGGACTTTTACATCCTTCTAGATCAACTCAGATCCATGAAATCTCTAGCTCTGATGCGGAAACGTTAGCTGCTTCGGACTCTCGAGTAGAGACCTCGAATGCCCCAGCTTCTGTAGAAGAAATTGCATCAGAAGCACCCGTTGTTGAAGCTGCTTTGATAAAATGTTCTGCATTCACCGATGTCGTAGGGTCAGTTAGCAAGTCGGCACTTGCCCCAATTATTGAGGAAGAAGAAAATCCTCGAGTTTCCGAAAAATCAATTGATACGGAAGTTGAAAAGGAGAAGTCTGCTGAACACCGTGGTGACGACACCTTTGACGGTTTGAGCGATATCATGATAACTTCTCAAGAGCTTTTTGGGGATAACAATCCAAAAGCAACTTCTCCCGTTGTCGAGGCGACTTCCACCTTTAAACAAACCCAGACGCCTACTACACCAGCCGTCTCTGTTTCCACACTAAAGCGTGGTCTGTAGTTTGACGCATGTAGCTTGCACGCCACACACACTTAGGATTTTTCAGCACTTATAAGCATTTATCCTCTTTCTCCTGGAAATTTCTAAACTTTACTCCTTTTCTGCTTTCAGGTTCTCCAATGGGACGTACAGGTTCATATTATGACTCATTCAAGTACCGTGGAGGCCGCGGCTCCTATGACTTTAGGAAGTACCTTGATACCCCAAAAGAAACAGATGAAGAGAGGGCTCGAAGGAAAGCCCAGGAGAAGCGGGATTACGATCAGCGGCAAAGAAGGAAAGATGCCGAGCGATATGACTCTTCGCATAGAAGTGACTACTCTCATAAGCGGAAGTCTTACGATGATAAGGGAAAAACTCAGATTATTGGCGAACCGAGCAAGCGATCTAAACCGATTGACGCGTCTGAAATTTCTAAAAAGACTGACGCTCCCATTTCTTCCGATATTCTGGCCAGCTCACCTCCTCTAAAGAAATCTGACATTCAGACTATCATTAACAGACCACAATATCAAGTCAAAGACGGCCCCCCAACACTTCAGAGCCGTTTTCCGAATTGGTGCCTAAAAGGGGTGCGCTTTGACTTGGACTTAGTTCCGATTGATAAGCAAGACATGCTTAGCAGTCTTGACGCAGTCAGGCTTAATATCGAGAGGATGTCGCAGTGGCAGAAGCTCGTTGACGAACTCCAAAGAGTCAATCGTGCAAACCTTGAAGCGATGCTGACCATGGAAAACGACAGGGCGGAGTGGGACAAAATTTGCAAACAGCATAATGTCGAGATGACAAGTATTGTTGATGGTTATGCAAAACTTGAGTCCGAGGTTAAACAACTTAAGGAAGATCTTGCCTCTTCTTCTGCATCTCATATTCAAAAAGAAGAAGTCTTTCAAATACAAGTGCGGGATGCACATGCTGCACAGAGAGATGTCGAAATGAAGCTTGCCGCTGAACAGCATATTACTGAGAAATACCGCACAGAAAACACCGATCTGCGGGAAAAAGTCACCTCCCAGAACGTAGAGATTGAGTTACTAAAGTCTCGACTCGCTAAAGCTGAGACAGAGCGTGATGAGGCTACCGCTGGTTGGGTTGCTGCCGTTGCCGAAAAGGAAGCGGCTGAGCAATCACATGAGGCGACGAAAGCGGACATCAGCTCTACCTTATTCGACTTTTATTTACACAGTGTTCTGGGTCGTGGGAGCCTCTCTTTTCTTGGTCCCGATTATGAAATTACATTGGCTGAAGTGTGGGAAGTCGCAATGGATATGCTTGGCGGGGCCAGCTATGATGAGTCGGAACTTGAGGAGCGCTATCTCGATGATGAGGCTCGTGCCGCTCTTGTTAAGGGGAAGGTGCAACTTGCCAAAGTACGAGCTGAATCAACGGGTGAAGAGCCTCCAAAAGAAGAAGCTCCTTTAACTGCCCCCGTTCATACTTCCACTTCAGCCGACGTTAATATTATGGATTCCAGCTCTCATTCTTTACATCTAGCTAAAGTTGCCCAAGAAACTGCAACTACTCCTACTGAAGATGAGGCACTGGATGATATTGAAGCCGAGAAGTTTGAGGTTGATCTTGCAAAGCCAACTCCTCCAGGTAATTTTGGCGTCGTCTCGGGCCCAATGAACCAGTCATTTGACTTAGCCGAATTCGATGACCTTCTTACTTGTTACTTAAACTTTGGTGAACCGATGCCTTCTTTATTTTCGGGGGATGTTGATTTTAACTTCTTTTCTTCTACAGCGGAGGCACCAAGCACTGCACAAGCTTTCACTCCTTCAGTTGCCGTTCCTCCGTCTTCCCAAATTACTCCTCCTTCTGCTTCCCAACCGGGATCACAGGCAGAGAAAATCGAAGCTCTTCAAGGCTTGGATGATCCGGCTGCTTCACAGGAGCAGAAGGCGGAGGATCTTGAAGACATTGAGAAGACCCCGGAGCGGTCTCTTGATGACGATACGAAGCTTTCAACATTGCTTGCTACTCCGGGGAGCGAGTCTTCTTCAAAGAGGAAGGGGAAGCGTGCTGTAAGGAAGAAGAAGAATACTTCCGCTGAAGAGGAAGCAGTAGTTGATCTGGCCGTACCTCTTTCTCCTTCTGCCCCTACCCGTTCACAATGACTTCAAAAGCTAATCATTAGGCCGGGAAAGGGCTCCAAAGGTGGTGAGAAGAAGGAATAATCAAGCTTGATTTTCTACTTATTATTTTTGCTCTTTGCATGTATTGACCGGGGATTGTGCGGGTACCGGTCCCCGCTTTTGCTTGTTCGAGATATCTGCATATGTAAAGAATTTTCATAGTACTAAATAAAACAATTATTTTACTTGTACAAACTCTTGTGTATGTGAGAATGCATTTGTTTTTTATTTTTAGTGTAGAACAAACGATTCTTTTTACTTGTACAAACTTTTTGTTTGTGTTTAAGAATGCATTTATTCCACAGCTTTTTCGCGTGATATTGTTATGTGCTTGTGGTATGTTGCTTGAATACTGCTTCTTATTGTTGTAGCTGTATCATATGATATTGCCCCTATACCACAAGTGTATTACAATATCTTGTTGCTTTTGGCGAGACTTGCGCTCTTATTTTTCATAGAATAACTATTCCGTCTTTAAGGGAGCGATTATTCTACTTAAATGGAGCGTGTCTCATTTTCGGAGAAGTTTTTTATGCTTCAACCTTTCGGAGATGTTCACTTCATGTTTTCGAGAAGTGAATTCTCCTATACGGTAAAGCGAACTTCAGAAAAAGGATATTACTCAGCACTTCAATTTCTGGGGAAGATTTCTTCAAGATGAACGAGTAGGTCTTCCCTAAGAACTGAAGTGTGCCTCTAAGGAGGGGTTTTTTTTTTGGTATTTTTGAGGAGTAGCATTTGGACTCCGAAGAGTAGCATTATGCTTTGTGGAGTATTGTTGTGCCCCCGGAGAGGTCTTGTGCTTCCGAAGAAGTCTTGATTTTGGTCTCCGAAGAGAAGCAATGTTGGTCTCCGAAGAGAAGCAATTTTTGTATTTCTACTCGGGTGAAGTGGGTCTCCGAAGAGAAGCATTTTGCACTTTTACCCTGGTGAAATGTGCCTCCGAAGAGGGCTTTTTATTTTGTGCTTCAAGCATGGTGAAGCGTGCCTCCGAAGATGGCTTGTGCCTCCGAAGAGGGCTTGTGCCTCCGAAGAGGGCTTGTGCCTCCGAAGAGGGCTTGTGATTGCCTGGAAGTTACTTTCTCATGGTCAGAGGGGTCTACGGGGCGAACGCAAGTTGCCTGATTGGATGTTTGCTTGCACAAACGATCGCAATTAACTAACAAGGTGCCCCTTTGGTAGTCCCACCGATCTTTTTGATTGAGTAAAGCACTCCCATTTATTGGCGCGCCTCGTTAGAGGGCTTTGGTTGGTTGGTGTGCCAGGTAGGTTGCGTCTCAGGGGCGGGTGGATCCACGGGACGGACGTACGCTATCTGATCGGATGCATCACAACCAGTTAACGAGAGTCATGTTCCTTCCGCTTGGGAAGGTGTCCCTTTAGTGGATCTCCCGGCCTTCCTGTTGAGAGGCATACCTTCCTTTGTCCGCTTCTTTGTTTGCTCGGCAATTTTCTCTCATCATCTGCCCATTAGCAATCTCTTATTATCATTTTCAAGCACATCTTCTTTCCTTTTGCGAGTAAATTGCTTCATCCGAAGGAATGTACTTCACTGTTGAATGACTTCACGAGACAAATGCGAGTTATCCAGTTGGATGCCCGTTCATAACGACAATCTCAACTAGTGAACAAAGGTTTGTCCCAGTGAAGTCGCCAACTTTTTATGTGAAGTTTTCCTTGCATAGGATTTGAGTTTGGAATTTTTGTCGCTTGGTTTTTGTGCAATAGCTGATTTATAGAGGTCACTTAGCTTTGTGATGAGCAAGCCTTGTTATAATGTCCTGCAATTTTGAATCGATATTTTAGCGATACATTTAAAGTATTTACATATCGAAATAAAACAGGCATTATGAAATAGTAAAGAACACAAGATTTATAGTGGTTCGGCCAAGAATCGGGCCTACGTCCACTTTATAGCTTTCATTCATTTACACTGATTTACAATGTTTCATAATACAACTGATACATTCATCATCATTTTACAATTTTGAGCAGAGCTCTTTTCAAGTAAAATAAGGGCGCAAATGGTTGCTGTTCCAGGCTCTTGGAATTGGATCTCCTTCAACAGTTATGAGTTTGAAAGTGCCATCAAGAAGTTTAGTGCCTATGACATATGGCCCTTCCCAGTTTGGCCCAAACACACCAGTTGCTGTCATGATCCTTTTCAAAACCAAGTCTCCGATTTCAAAGCTGCGTTGGCGAACTTTAGAGTTGAAATGCCTGGCTATTCTCTGCTGATGAGCCTAGCTTCCTCTCTTTTCTCATCAAGAAAATCAAGCGCTTCAAGTTGCAGTTTTTCATTTTTGGACTTGTTGAAATGAACTCTTCTATGTGAAGGAACTTCTACTTCTACTGGAATCATTGCCTCAGATCCGTATCCAGTGAAAATGGAGTGTGCCCAGTCGCAGTTTTGTGAGTAGTTCTGTATGCCCATAGTGCTAATGGAAGCTTATCAACCCAACCACCTTTTGCTCTTTCAAGTTGCTTTCTGATAGTTGACTTGATGATCTTGTTAACTGCTTCCACTTGCCCATTTGCCTGCGGATGAGCCACTGCTGAGAAGCTTTTTCGAATTCTGAACCGTTTGCAAAAATCCTGGAATTCTTCACTTTCAAACTGAGTACCGTTGTCTGTGATTATTTTCTGTGGCACACCATATCTGCAAATGATACTCTTCGTTACAAAATTTATCATTTTCTTAAAAGTGATAGTGGCCAAAGGTTCGGCTTCAGCCCATTTGGTGAAATAATCAACGGCAACAATAGCATATTTAATCCCTGATTTAGCGATCGGTAATGGTCCAATTAGGTCTATCCCCCAAATGGCAAATGGCCATGGGCTGACCATTTGTGTGAGTTCGGTGGAGGGTGTTCTTGGGATTTTTGCAAATCTCTGGCATTTGTCACACTTTCTGGAGTAAGCTGCAGCATCTCGATTAATATCCGGCCAGAAATACCCATATCGGAGAATTTTCTTTGCAAGTGTTTGACCACCTGAATGGTCTCCACACTCTCCTCCGTGTACCTCTGCTAAGATTGTCTTGGCTTCTTCCTTAGTTACACATCGGAGTAGTGGGATTGAAAATCCCCGTCTGTATAATCGACCGTCTTGAAGTACATATCTCGATGCTTTCCTCAATAATTTTCGACGTTCCTTAGAACTTTCTGGCAGGGAACCACTGAGTAAGTATTCTTTGATTGGAGTCATCCATGATTCAAGCTCTTGAGACATAGCCATAATCCAATCAATATCCATTTCATCAATGCTTGGAGCTGCCAGAACTTCTACAGGAACTAATCCCAGTAATTGAGCTTCTCCGGAACTTGAGTACTTTGCTAAAGAATCTGCCTTCATATTTTCCTCTCGGGGTATGTGGCTTATTGAGTAGTGATCTAAATCATTGAGGAGTTCGGAAGTTTTTGTCAAATATGCAGGCAAATTTCCTCCTTTGGCTTGAAATTCTTTCTTCACCTGGCAAACAATAAGCTGAGAATCGCTGAAAATCTGTAATACTTTGATGTTTAGTTCCTTGGCGATTTTCAAACCGGCAATAAGGGCTTCATATTCTGCTTCATTGTTTGTCGAAGGGAATTCTAGTCTCAATGCATAACATAGTGATCGTCCTTCGGGAGTTTCGAACACAACTCCTGCCCCAGAACAATAATCATTTCTCGAGCCATTAACATACAACTTCCACTGTATCAGAATGCAGTCAGTTGTTTCTTCCTTGATGTCACCTTTGTCAGTGGACTCTGCAATGAAATCTGCTAAAGCTTGTCCGTTAATTGCTCTTCGGGGATGGTAAGTGATGTCATATTGGCTGATTTCTATGTTCCACTTCAAGAGACGACCCGAAATTTCAGGACGATACAGGACTTGCTTTAGAGGTTGATCAGTCAGGACCTTGATAGGATGAGATTGAAAATAGGGCCTCAACTTCCTGGAAGCGATTATCAAACAAAAAGCAAGCTTTTCAATCTTTGAATAATTCATCTCTGCCCCAGTGAACCGTTTGCTGATGTAGTAGACTGGACGTTGTATTTTCATATCTTCTCGTACAAGTGCTGCACTTAGAGCATGGGATGAAATTGCTAAGTAGATGAAGAGGTCTTCGCCATCACTAGGCTTGGAAAGGACCGGAGGAGTTCTCATATGATGGATCAGCTGATCGAAAGCATTCTGACATTCGGGAGTCCATTCAAAAATTTTCTTTCCTTTCTTTAAAGCATCAAAGAAGGGAATGCATTTGTCTGTGGCCTTGGAGATGAAGCGACTAAGAGCGGCAACTTTTCCATTGAGACTTTGCAGTTCTCTCTTTGTTCTAGGGGCCTTAACTTCTCTCAGAGCTGTGATTTGAGCAGGATTGGCCTCAATGCCCCTAGCGCTTACGATGTAACCCAGGAATTTCCCAGACTCTACCCCGAATGAACACTTCAATGGGTTGAGCTTCATTCCATATTTTCGAAGAATCGTAAACATCTCCTCCAAGTGTCCCATGTGATCTACAGCTTTCTTTGATTTTACCAACATATCGTCGACATAAACTTCCATGGTTCTACCAATCTGAGGCTTGAACATTGCATTGACGAGTCTTTGGTAGGTTGCCCCAGCATTTTTCAATCCGAAAGGCATAACTTTGTAGCAATAGAGACCCACATCTGTGATAAAGCTTGTGTCTTCCTGATCTGGTTCATTCATCATAATCTGATTGTATCCGGAGTAGGCATCCATAAAGGACAACAACTCATGTCCAGCTGTCCCATCTACCAGTTGATCGATTCTAGGCAACGGGAAGCAGTCTTTGGGGCAGGCTCTGTTTAGATCTGAGAAATCAATGCATACCCTCCACTTTCCATTTGCCTTCTTAACCAGTACTGGATTTTAAACCCAATTTGGATAAGTGGATTCTTTGATGAAATTATTCTCCATGAGACGATCTACTTCTTCCTTTAAAGCTGCTGACCTCTCTGGACCTTGAGTTCTTCGTTTTTGTTTTACCGGTGTGAATTTCGGATCGATATTTAGAGTATGAACAGCAATTGTTGGAGAGATTCCACACATATCAGCATGACACCAAGCGAACACGTCCAGATTTGCTTTTAGAAATGATATCAGTGTGTTTTGAACTGTTGTACTTAGTTGGGAACCCACATTAAGTACTTTGTTTGGGTCTTTGGAGTCGACAAGTATTGGTACCGTAACTTCCACGGGCACCACTCTATTCTCCTCTGCACTGGATTTTCTGGGGTCCATTTCTCGCCTTGCACCACTATGCTCACCAGTGCAGGGGCCACCCTGTATTTGCTATAAGGTTGGGTTTTTGGTGCGGAGAGGAGCTGCCGCATCTTTACCCATTTCTCTCTTTCTGGCTTCTCGAAGCTCTATGAGATAACATTCGCGTCCAGCATTTTGATCTCCCTTGATGACACCAACACCATTTTCTGTAGGAAACTTCATAGTTAGGCACCACGGGGCCAAAATGGCCTTGAATGCAGCTAGAGTCGGCCTGCCTAGGAAAGCATTGTAGGCAGAAAATCCATCAACAATCACAAAGGTTTGTTTTCGAGCTACCCTTTTCTGCCCTTCACCAAGTTCCACGAACAAATCGACAGTTCCGATTGGTTGCTGTGGTTCCCCAGTGAAACCAACGATCTTTTGTGATGAAGCCTGAACGTCGGTCATTGGGATCTTCATCTGGTCAAATGTTTTCTTGAAGAGTATATTGTAGGAAGCACCGCAATCAATGAGTACTCGTCTTACTATTGCTGGTCCAATTCCTGCAGAGATAACTAAGGGATCTATGGTGGGAGCTTCAATACCAATAGAATCCCTAGCCTTGAACAAAATATCATTATCTGAAATCTTTTGCTGTTTCAGGGGTGCAGCATTTTCTACAGCAAAAACATCTTCCTCTGCCGGGATATACTTCAAAGCATGAGCATATCGTTCCATCTCACCCCAGCTTCTGCCTGCTGGGTGTGGACCCCCTGAAATGACGTTGATAACGGGCCTCTCAGATTCTTGTGCCGCAGTACCATTACCTGAGCCTGACGGTTGAGTAGGGAGCTGCTGCCCCTGAGTTGACGAAGATGGGTCACTTCTGTTCTTCTTGACATACTGTTGCAGCTTGTTTTCCCTCAACAATTCTTCAATTAAACTCTTTAAGTGGCGACAGTCATTGGTATCATGACTGGGTTGGTTGTGAAAACGGCAGAACTTTCCATTTCTCATAGCGCCCTTTCCCGGTTTTATCTCAGCCGGTTTGGTATAATCCACAACATCTTTGGTGGCGAAGAAGATATTTTCCAGAGTGTCGGTCAATGGAGTGAAATCTGAGGGTTTGAAGAAGCTAGGTTTCTTTGTATCCTTTTGTTTCTTCCGCTCGTGATTTTCCCTTTTCTGACCTCCGGAATCTTTCTTTTCCGAAGCGGCAGTATTATTTTCCACCTTTGCTGCCACCACCTTCATCGATGCTGGAAGATTTTCCAAGCGTATGAATTCATCAGCTTTCTTGTAGAATTTCTCGAGAGAATTTGGCTCTTTCATGTTCAGCCATTTTCCAAATTCGCTTGATTTGTCGATAGCACGCATCAAATAGGTCAAGATCATCCATGGCTCTGCGTTATCAACTTCTGCCAGAGCTATATTGAAACGGTTCAGGAATGATTTAATAGGTTCTCCCGGATTCTGTTCAAGACTGGATAATGACATTATGTCCTTTGCCTTTGAAGCGTATAGCCTGAATTGCTCTTTGAACTTTCGGGTCAGATCGGAAAACTGATCAACTGATCGGACAGGAAGCTTGGTAAACCAGAGGAGTGCCACTCCTTCTAAATATACTGGGAAATACCGGCACTTAATTTCATCAGTTGCTCTTGCACCGGTCATGTGCCAGTCGTATTTATACAAGAACTGATTTGGATCACTTGTTCCCCGATAAGCAGGAATGGTGGGGGGAACAAACTTTCTAGGAAATTCAGCCTTTAGAATCTTTTCGGTAAACGGAGTTCTACTTGGTGCGAATCCCCATTCGCTCTCATCTTCATCCCTCTGCATGCTCTCCTTCATTATTTGCTTGATCATGCCAGAAAGATATTCCTCGTTGTTCAAAGATTTGGCGGAATAGACCTCGGCCATTTTCTCAGAAGTCTGTCCGGGCAGATGTTCGCGGAAAATCGGCGACGGCCTAGATCCTTCAGCTTGGAGGGGTACTCCTTCAGCAGCACCTGATCTCCCTTGAGGAATATTTTTTCCTTCAGAGTTGCGAAGAGCATCAGCGATGTTTTCTTCATTACCCACTGGTCTTTGATTGGCGCCGAGCAGAGCGTTCAGTTTTTCCATCATCAGATTGTTTTGAGTTTCAATCTGTTGGTATAGTCCAGATACAGCAGCGTCTAGCTCCTCTCGCGTCACCCCGATGCTCGGAGCCGCATGACTTGGTGAAATAGAAGTGGCGGTATTATCTTGAACATTTTCAGATCTGACAGCATTTCGTTTTCTTCCAGGAGCCATTATGTCTGATAGATTTCTAGTTTTGTAGGAAACTTTTTCAACAAACTTGTGTGAAGCAATGGTGAACGGTAGCCTGAGTTGGGTTCTCAGTGAAAGCACCAAAATGTTAACGTTAAAATATGAACGCTAACACCCGGTGTGTGTAATAAGATCGTGAAAGCACCACCCGTGTGACGGGAACAGAAATCAAGCAGGAAAATAGCAGAAATGCAGTAAAAGACAGCAATTTATAGTGGTTCGGCTTGAGATTTAGCCTACATCCACTTTGAATCTCTTTATTATTGAATTTGGTTACAAATCGATACAAATCTCTTCAGGAAACAGTACAATTCGATCACAAGAAACAATCTTGACTACTAGCTCAATCTTCGACGGTGAAACTCGATGAATCCATGTCGGATGTAAGGAATTTCTCTCGAAGCTTGTTGTAGTGTCGTGAATGCTTGAAGGATCCTTGATTGCTGAATGAATGGAGAGTTCGACGGAGTAACAGCGCTGTAGAAATGATTTGCCAAAAGTCCTTTTCATGTTGGAAGTGGTGGCCTATTTATAGGAGCAGATTTCTGAGCTCTCGGTTTGGCCAAGTCATGAGTCATGACCGACTCATGGTAAGTCGTAACTCGTATTCGACTTAAGATGTCTCGTGGGCGCCATATTTGGTCCTTCTTGTGGCTCAGTTGGAAGACAAGTGCTAAGTCGTAGTCGACTCATCAGATCAAAGTAGCACAGGCAAGGGCTTTGGATTCCAGCTTGATAGCCTTTAAGTCATAAGCCTGATGAGTCGTAAGACCTCATGAATCGTAAATCTCCATGAGTCATAAATCTGATGAGTCGTAAGACTGATGAATCGTAAGACCTCATGAGTCGTAAGTTTTCATAAGCCATAAGCCTGATGAGTCGTACAGACCTTGTGAGTCGTAAGACCTCATGAGTCGTAAGTTTCCATAAGCCATAAGCTTGATGAGTCGTACAGACCTCATGAATCATAAATCTCCATGAGTCGTAAATCTGATGAGTCGTAAGACCTCATGAGTCGTAAGTTTTCTTGACTCGTTGAACCGTCTGGACTATGAGTCGTAGATGGCTTAACCCATTGAGTCGTCTAACTATCTTGAGTCGCGCAACCCTTAAGTCGTAGCAGACTCAACTCGTTGGTCCCTTCACCATCTAGGTCGTTAGCTTCTTATCTCGTAAGACCATGAGTCGTGCGGGTCTTATCTCGTAAGGCCATGAGTCGTGCGGGTCTTATCTCGTAAGGCCATGAGCCGAAGAAACTTAAGGGTTAACAAGAGGCGTTCTATTTTACTTGGGAAGTTCCTTTGCCCGACCATTGTTGGAAAATCCAAAGAAACAATACGAGCCTTGTACGGTTTTAGTTGTAGAACCTGCCATTTAATATGGTAGCTATAGTAGGCATACTATAATGGTACCTATGCCGTCTAAGATTTATATTTTACTTTCGAAATGATTTCTTCACTATGCACTAATAATAATATCAAAAAGGATTTGATTTTGTGTAGTAAGCATCTTTGACTATCATAAGAAGAAATCTCCTCCAATTCTGCGTTTGCATTGTGTGTGTGGCGGGAGGTCTTATGGTAGTTTCATTTTCCAAAAGCATTGCGAATCTATTTTATTTTCTTTGTGAAAAATAACTGTTTTACGATCTCACACCAGTCACCATGACTGACTCGGAGTTTATTGTTTCCCTTCGAAACTCTAGGTGCCCATAATTTTCCACACGGGCAGCCAAGAGTTATGTTATCAGGATATTCTGGGTATTCTGGAGCTTTGGAAGCAATCTGGATGGCGAAATGTATCACCTATACTTTGTATTATTCCGCTGCGTATTCTGTATGAGGACAAGTTTATATAACTGTCCATTGTTGTATATTGACTCTGATTGATGTATGTATAAACTGATATAGTTCTTTGTTTTAAAAGACTAGTGATTATCTATTATATATTGTTCCGTTGCGAATGTGAGATTCTGATATTATTTTCTGTTTCTGTGTTTTCCGTTGTTCTTCTTCTCTTTTTCTTCTATCTTTTCTTCTACCTCTTCTTTTAAAACCCTAAGTATTCGGTTTTTCGGCATTCGTTTGTTCGGCAGTCGATACAGTGGACGTATTGATGTCGATATTCGGAAGTCGAAGAATCGGGTCCTTACAGAGTGGTATCAGAGCATATGGTTAAGCGACAACCTTGCTATGTTGGGTGTTACTCATTAGAGATAGAGTAAGTAGTACTCTAGAATGAGTGTGAGTGTAATAATAGATACGAGCGCGTATTTGTTAGTAAATATAAAATTGTTTTGTATTGTGTTGACTTATCGGTTGATTGTTTATAGATTCTGGTCGGTGCAGCCTAGCTAACTGTAATCGATAGGGGTTTCTAAACTCTAAACAAGATAAACTGACACAGTATTGTTTTAAAAATAGGGTAAATGAAATAATTTTACCCAAAACTATTTTTGTATAGAAAAGAAATCATTTTCTATGAATTATCATAGTATATGGATGTTTGGTTGTTAGGAAAGTGATAATATTGAAATGTTATCATTATTATATGAAATTGAATAAGAAATTGAAATCGTAACTCCAAAGTTAAGAAATAAATTCACATACAAATGAAATTTATAAATGTGAATTGAAGCATAAGGAAATGAATTCATATACAAATGAAATTTGAGAATATAAATTATAAATGTGATTTGTAATTTGAAATGGAATTCCAGAGAAGTATTTGGAAATGTTTTGAAAAGAATTTGAAAATTTTGGAGATTTGGGAAGTTTAAATCCTTTTTGGAATTGAAAATGAATTTCAAAGGTTTGAAAAGTATTTTGGAGAGATAAAAGCTCTAAACTCTTTTCGGTCGCTGGAAAATAACTTCGGTAATGACTGCAGCATCATCGATGTTCATTTTCGGGTTTCCAAAAGAGGAATTGCTGCCAAATTGTTTTAAATGAAAGTTGTTTGGAAAATTTGGGTTTGGTTTTGGAAATTCAAAGGATAATTTGAATTGTTTTCAATAATGGTTTTGAAAGATAGAAAAGACTCTGGAATACTATATAAAAATATTTATGAAATATTATTAAGTTGATAACTTATACAAATTGAATTTTGATAGAATAAATTTAACTTAAAGAATGGAGTTAAATTAAAGTAAGTATAAGTGAATCAATTAAATAAAGTGAAATGATTACTTAAAGAAAATTTATTAAGTTGAAAATAAATTTGGAGTAGTAACAAATGAATTGGAATTGAGTATTGAATTATGAGAATAAAATTGTGAATGAAAAATAGTTGATATTCAGAAGTTAAACTGAATCCAAATTAAATTGAAAGTGTAAATTGAATTCAAATAAAAATTGAAATGTAAAATTGAATGATAATAGATATGTAACTTTAATAGTGAAGTAAAAATGTATAAGCAGTTTATATTGGAAATTTTGTAATGAGATGTGCAAAATGGTTTGAATGTTGTAACTAGATATTATGGCTAGTAGGATATACAGGTGTATAAAGGAATTGGAATGTTGGTTTTCAAAGATAAATTTGAATTGCTCGAAAAAGGTACGTATTTAAATTTCAATATGAGATTTGATGATTTTCTTGTCTAGCCGCTTGGCCTTTTCTTTTCTTTTTGAGATTTGAGAGTCCGTAGGGACGTTTTGTAGTCGTACCGAGTTAGCCACGCAAAGGAGACGCTGGAGAAATTTTTTGAAAATTTCGAGTGTTAGAAAATTTTTGAGAAAATTTTGAAAGCTTAGATTTGAATTTAAATTTAAATTTGAATTTTGAAGAAACAATGTTGTTTGAAACCTATAATTGAAGTTGGAAATTTAGTTAACGAATCTTTAGTAGAAAGATTTGTTTTGAAAAGTTGTTAAAACTATTGGATTATGAAAAATAGTAGACAAGTTAAGGACCATTTTTCCTAACTTGTAATTTCGGGACGAAATTCTTTTAAGGGGGGAAGATTGTAACGACCCATAATTTTGAACAATTTAAATTGAAGATATTTAATTAATTTTAAATATTTGAATGATGGTTTGACTTGAATCTCAAATTATCAGAATAAATTGGTGATTAAATTATAAAAATTTAATCTATTGAAAGTTGAACAAAAATTTGAATCTTCAATTTTAAGCTGAAGAAAAATATTTTCAAAGCTTTTAAAATTCATATTGATAACACTGAAGATAATAGAAGCTTCGGAATTGAGTTTGAGAGTGATTTGATCAGTTTTGAAATTTCATCGTTTAAATCGATATTTAAAAAATAGTGTTCTGAGGCACAGTCTCGGAATTCGACAAAACCAGTTCCATTGGATCCGTAATATTGTTTTATTATCGGATTTCAAATTTCGTACTATTTGGGGTTTTTAGGTGGGCATACGAGGAATAAACGCATAGAAGCTTTTACTGTGTCACATTTAATTTAAAAACGATATTCGTTTTCTTTCATTCGACATTATGTACAACGGGCCGCCTATTTGCCTCCTTCATACCCAATTCCCTTTTTCTTCCCATCTTCTCAAGTCACAATTCGATCAGAACAAATTAATTTTAAACGAAGAAAATAATAATGGCCGAGCTCGAATCAGTTAAAAATTCTTCCATTCCCTCTTATATTCAAACCCAGATCGAAACAAAATGGTCGAAAGAAAAAAAAATGTCGAACGAGATTTGTAAAGAAATTAAATCGCGAGTTACTCTTCTGTTCGAAACCCAGCCGCTTCCCCTTCATTATCGAATCGTTATGGGCCCTAGCAACTGGACGAGGCCGCGAAGCTCGCAATTTGATGATTTCGTTCATCGACTCCGAGGTGGAGGATCGGCCGTGTAGCAGTGTTCTGGGGGCTTCGAGTTGGTGTTCGTTCGTTTTGCGCGATTCTGGTAACTGGGGCTCGCGTGATCCTCGCTTGGAGGAAGATGCAGACGAAGAGGCAAGTGGCAGAGGAGTCGCGATCGAAGCTAGAAGGCGAGGCCTAGTCTGGAATCTGCGTGGGTGAGATGGGTTCGATTCTGTAGGTGATAATCTATTTAATTATTTTCGAATTTCATTTTAACTATTTAGTTTTTGAAATTCCAGAGTTTAAATATATATATGTACAAGAAATTTATATAAGATTTTGGAGGAAAAGTATATATAAGGAATTTGGAAGATAAAATAGTATGATTGACTTATTTAATTTATTTTAGTTGGTAAATGTATTAAAGGAAAAAAATGGGTTTAAAAGAATTATCAGCTAATCAGAAAACTATTAAATGGAAATTAATTGCTTGATTTATTGGAATATTAATAAAATTGTATAAATTATTTATACAAGGTATAAAGCAAGAAAAATCGAGTCAAGTTGGAAATGGATTGCAAAATAAAAGCTAAGGTGAGATTTTTCTCACTCGAATGAAAATTTGATTTTACAGTTGTTGATTTGATTTAATTGACTGTTTGGATGTGATATTAGATATAGTAGGATATATATATATATATAGCAATATATACATATTGGCATATGTATATATTGGATTGATTGATTTCCCGCATTGTATAGCGGATGAGACCCTATTGCGCCGTTAGTAAGCGGATGATATTTTTATAAAACCCATATACCGCGATATTCCACCTCGAAGTGGAATTGGTATTGTGCTAACATCTGTGGATGCAGGGAAACAGGTTGGAGGGATCCAACTGGATTCCTCACCAGTATTTATTTGATTACAGATATTGTGATATTTGTTGATTTTCATATCGATATATGATGTTTGTTGTCGTGATTGACTAATTGGTGTTGTTGCATCATCGGATTCAAGTTTTGAAGTTTAAAAATAACGACTTTTACTTTAAAAGGATTTTTAAAGTGATTTTTGAAAATATACATTTTATGGAATTTTTGAATTGATTCATCTTAAATAAATAAACGTTAAAATTCTAAAGTTATAAAAATTATGATTTTTGGGAAATATAACCGAAAGGTAATTTTTTGAAATAAATGGTTAAGTAAATTATAAAATGGTTTGGATTGGGATTTTTGAATTATTAAAAACGATGTATATAAAAGATTTATAAAATTGATATTTATAAATTTAAAATATTGGGATTATAAGACAAGTTTTTTTATAAGGGTTAAAATGAAGTATAAATGGGATTTCATAAGTTAATGAAATCTGAAAGTTTTTAATTTTGTGAAGTTTAAAAGAACGATTTCTTTTAAAATAATGAATTATAAGTATTTAACTTATAATATGGACTTGTGTATATATATTGAGTTATAAATTGAATTTGTTAATAAAGGAGATTTATAAATCAAAGTTGTTATGAAATATAAAGGTGAATTTATAAACGTTGTTTAATAATCCGAAACCAATTGAATTTGGTAATTTAAACGTAGAAGTTATTAAAGAAGATATATTCGTGATTTTGGACAACGAATTATCCTTTAAGTTAAATGTTGTAAATAATAAGAGTTGGTTGGGAATTTTATTCATGATTTTGGATAGTGGATAATTCCTGAAATAAAATGTGTAGAAAATATTGAAATTTGGTTAGTGAAGTATGAAAGTCTATATGGATCGATAATATAGTTAAACTACGACTAGCAAGTGCGGAATTATAAATAATAATAAATAGCAGTAAAAAATGACACCAGGGATTTTTATACTGGTTCGAACTTCTCGTTCTACGTCCAGTCCCAGACTCCTTCTGGAATTTCTCTAACAACCCTCACTTAACCCGGAGGAACAGGTATTACACCGCCTGAGCAACCGAACAGGACTTTTCCGCCTAAGCAACCGAATAGGACTTTTCCGCCTAAGCAACCGAATAGGACTTCAAATACAATTTGGTAAATTGTTTCTTGACTTGTGTGTTCTTTGAATAACACGAATATAGTCAATGTAGTACACCCTTCCTATAATCTTCTTGATATGATGATTTGAATGTGCAAAGATAGGAAGTAGAGAATTGAAAATCACTTGATATTATAACAATATAAGATCAGAAAAGATAGAAAGAATTATTTATTGAAATAGTGGATTTTCATCTCTATTTATAGTATTGAATAGTTTTAATTCAATAGTTGCAACTCTTTGAAGAAGTGCAACTCTTGGTGAAGAGGACAACTCTTCAGATTTTGATATTTTATGAAGAGATGCTTCAGTTCGTCAAGTTCAGATGTTTGAGATAAAAGTGACAGATGTCTGAATAATTTTGAATTTCTAAAATAATCAAAGGAAACAAAAACAGTTAATTTAGACGTCTGTCTTTTAATTCAGACGTCTGTCTAGGATGACAGACGTCTGTTATTAAGTGAGAGACGTCTATTTCATATAGAAATAGAGGCATTAACAACATAGTGCTCAGACGTCTGTTATCTTAATTTAGACGTCTGATATTGATGTCAGACGTATGAATTAATATTCAGACGTCTATTTCTGTACTGTTCTGTTCCTTTGTCCATTTTAGTATTTTTGAACTTGAGAAAATATATAATTTTGAAAATACCTTTTTATATTTATTTTAAAGTATGATTTTCAAAAGTATATTTGTGTGTGTGTGTGTTTCATCACCATATCAGAGATTGTACAAATATATCTGTTAACGTTAAAATATGAACGATAACACCCGGTGTGTGTAATAAGATCGTGAAAGCACCACCCGCGTGACGGGAACAGAAATTAAGCAGGAAAAATAGCAGAAATGCAGTAAATGAACAACAGATTTATAGTGGTTCGGCCCGTAATTGAGCCTACATCCACTTTATAGTCTCTTATTGCTGATTCGGTTACAATTTGATACAAATCTCTTCAGGAAACAGTACAATTCGATCACAAGAAACAATCTAGACTACTAGCTCAATCTTCGACGGTGAAACTCAATGAATCCATGTCGGATGTGAGGAATTTCTCTCGAAGCTTGTTGTAGTGTCGCGAATGCTTGAAGGATCCTTGATTACTGAATGAATGAAGAGTTCGACGGAGTAACGGCGCTGTAGAAATGATTTGTCCAAAAGTCCCCTTCATGTTGGAAGTGATGTCCTATTTATAGAAGCTGATTTCTGGGCAGGAAATTTGCCTAAGTCTTAGGTCGCGCACGACCTTAGTTAGGTCGTAGGTCGCGAGCGACCTAAGCTAGGTCGCTATCCCCTTGCGGCTTCAGGAGTTAGCTAGTAAAACTGTACTTGGCTTCATTTGATCAAGTAATAGGTCGCACGCGAGTTACAGAATAGCTGTGGGAGCTCTAGGTCGTTGGGCGCTGGACCTGCTTTAATAGTTAGGTCGCTAACCTCTTTAGGTCGTCAAGTCCCTTAGGTCGCTAACTACCTTAGGTTGTTAAGTCCTTTAGGTCGCTAGCTACCTTAGGTCGTTGAGTTCCATAGGTCGCAATCCTTTCTGCTGCAAGGTCGCAAGGCCTTCTGGATCTTAGGTCGCGAAGCTTTCCTGTTGCCTTAGGTCGCAAGGTCTTCTGCAGCCTTAGGTCGCAAAGCTTTCCTGTTGCCTTAGGTTGCAAGGTCTTCTGCAGCCTTAGGTCGCAAACCCTTTTGGATCTTAGGTCGCGAAGAAGTTAGGTCGCTAACTTCTTATCTTGATAAGTCGTGGACTTTCTCAGTTAGATCGCTATGTAGTTAGGTCGTAGGTTTTTCTTAGGTCGCAAGCTCCTTTAGGTCACAGAGCCTCTTAAGTCGTAGCCTTTCCTTAGGTCGCAACATTCTTAGGTCGCAGCTTTCTTAGGTCGTAGAGTTTTAGGTCGCTGAAATAAAGGAGTTAACATTTGCCCCTCGAAGTATATGACTATACTTTAGGTCGTATGCTTCGACTCAACTTTGCTAGGTCGCGAATCGACTTAAAACTTGCACGCTTGTTCACCTCCCTCCTTCTGTCCCATATAAATTAGTTAGGTCGCACCTTCTTCCTTACCCTACTGTCTTGAGCCTCCATCGCCATTAACAGTTTTTTCGAGCTTCCAGAGACAAATTTGACTCAATCAGCCAACGATTCTTCCTCGCCGATCATAATTCGTAAGTGGATCAGCTTATACTTGCCCATAGTCACTGCTTTGATCATGAATCGTTGTTGCTCGTCCTAAGCCAAATTCCATGCATCATGCTTTTTGTACGGTAGTCTCAATTGACTTTCGTTCGTCATTTGACGTGTCGGGGTGATTTGCGATCATACGAAAGCTTTTGCTACGGATCTGTAGGGTTTGCCATTGATTCGCTAGTTAATCGGTGGTACGTTGAGGTAGGATGAAGGGGATGATGAATCCTTTTTTGAACTGGTGGTATTGGGTTATTGGACCCAATATGATGTTGCTTGGAGAAGAAGTCAACAACCTATCAGATTTGAACGTCCTAAGAGTTAGGTCGCGTGGGAACGCTTAACGACCTTAGCCTTTGCGACCTGACGACATTTGCGACCTAGAGAATCTCCAACCTAAAAACAATTGTGCACGACCTAGGACTTAAGAAAATTGCCCCACCTTAATCCATTCAGTTGCAACATGCGACCTACAGAAATCCTGACTCATGATAGGTCGCTGAACGACCTAATACTTAGGCAATTTTTCACAGTCTTGAACTTTCAATCTGAACAACATAGCATAAGAACATTGCAACCTGTGTTAGGTCGTAAGCGACCTAACACTTAGAACTTTGAACAGCTTTTGACTGATTTTCTGAACTTGAATTATTTTGGGTTTTGCACTTCTTCTCGGATTGCCTCAACTTTAATGCTAATAACCTGTTTAGAAGCAACATTCACAGAAAAATGGGACGAATATACTGCTATTGATTGCCCACATCAAACAACAGATTAGTTGTCAAAGAAAATCAAACTTAAATGAACTTCGTGAATGAAATGCTGTGAACTAACAAATCTAAGTGAAGTATTAAAGCAAAATTGAAGTGATCAACTAAAGCTGATTTATTTGCATTAACGCAACACTATTCCTGGACTTAAAATATTAAGCCCTGAAACTTTATAATTGACAAGTATCAATTAGTTTAGTTTCATTTACATTTGCTCATTATTGTATTAGTTTTGCACAACACTTCACTCTTTTTAGGAAACGTGCACCTTAATATTTGATCGTCCAGTTCCTTGTGTAGAATGGAATCTCAACAGGAAGACTTGGAAATAGCCGGAGAAGCTTTTCCAACTGCTACTCCACTAAACGATCCTTCGGAAAGGACTTCTACTACTCTAAGTCATAAGGTCTTCCGACAACTGTGCATCCAATTTGGTATTGCCGAAGCAGATGCTTTACTTCCTGGGCCAAGCGACACTACTGACAGGCCGCCTCTTGGCTTCGTTGCTGTGAACCGGCAGATGTGTTCAAGTGGAGCCATTCTTCCATTTAACGACTGTCTTCGGGAACTCCTCCTTCGGCTAACTATTTCTCCCTTTCAACTACACCCTAACAGATACTCCATCCTGCTGGGATTGTGTGTGCTTTTCAGGAGAACGTTGAACCGTTTTCCCTCTTTTGATGAAATTCGCTTCTTGTGCACATTTGCAAAGAACAAGGACCATCCTTCTATCATACTTGTGAGGAGTGCTAGGAATCGCAAACTAATTCTGGACTTGCCTGAAAGTGCCCACGGATTCTTGACTCAATTCTTTTATGTTCGCATTCCTCCGGGATTTTATGCTATTTGGAGAGTCGGAAGTAAGATTACCTCTTACCGATTCATTTTTCTAGATTTTTCATAATTCGAACCATCAAATGCTTAATTCCCTTCTTTCTTCGTGCAGCACTTCCTTCTCTTCTTCGAGATACCAGCCGTAAGTCGATTTTAGATACTTTGAGTGCTGTTGACGCTGAAGAGAGGAGCGCCAAATTCTTGCTGAAAGATGAATTTCTGCACCAGTTTGGCCTTTTACATCCTTCTAGATCGACTCAGATTCATGAAATTTCTAGTTCTGATGCGGAAACGTTAGTTGCTTCAGATTCCCAAGCAGAGGCCTCGAATGCCCCAGCTTTTGTAGAAGAAACTGCATCAGAAGCACCCGTCGTGGAGGCTGCTTTGGTAAAATGTTCCGCATCCATTGATGTCGTAGGGTTAGTCAGCAAGTCGGCGCTTACCCCAATTACTGAGGAGGAAGAGAATCCTCGAGTTCTTGAGAAATCCATTGATACGGAGGTTGAAAAAGAGAAGTCTGCTGAACTCCTGGGTGATGACACCTTTGATGGCTTGAGCGATATCATGATAACTTCTCAAGAGATTTTTGGGGATAACAATCCAAAAGCAACTTCTCCCGTTGTCGAGGCGACTTCCACCTTTAAACAAACCCGGGCGCCTACTACGCCAGTCGTCTCTGTTTCCACACTAAAGCGTGGTCTGTAGTTTGACACATGTAGCTTGCACGCCACACACACTTAGGATTTTTTAGCACTTATAAACATTCATCCTCTTTTTCCTGGAAATTTCTAAACTTTACTCCTTTTTTGCTTTCAGGTTCTCCAATGGGACGTACAGGTTCATATTATGACTCATTCAAGTACCGTGGAGGCCGCGACACCTATGACTTTAGGAAGTACCTTGATACCCCAAAAGAAACAGATGAAGAGAGGGCTCGAAGGAAAGCCCAGGAGAAGCGGGATTACGATCAGTGGCAAAGAAGGAAAGATGCCGAGCGATATGACTCTTCGCATAGGAGTGACTACTCTCATAAGCGGAAGTCTTACGATGATAAGGGAAAAACTCAGATTGCCGATGAACCGAGCAAACGATCTAAACCGATTGACGCGTCTGAAATTTCTGAAAAGACTGACGCTCCCATTCCTTCTGATATTCTGGCTAGCTCTCCTCCTCTGAAGAAATCTGACATTCAGACTATCATTAACAGACCGCAATATCAAGTCAAGGACGGCCCCCCAACACTTCAGAGCCGTTTTCCGAATTGGTGCCTAAAAGGGGTGCGCTTTGACTTGGACCTAGTTCCGATTGATAAGTCAGACATGCTTAGCAGTCTTGACGCAGTCAGGCTTAATATCGAGAGGATGTCGCAGTGGCAGAAGCTTGTCGATGAACTCCAAAGGGTTAATCGTGCAAACCTTGAGGCAATGCTGACTATGGAAAACGACAAGGCAGAGTGGGACAAAATTTGCAAACAGCATAATCTCGAGATGACAAATATTGCTGATGGTTATGCAAAACTTGAGTCCGAGGTTAAAAAACTTAAGGAAGATCTTGCCTCTTCTTCTGCATCTCATACTCAAAAAGAAGAAGTCTTTCAGAAACAAGTGCGGGATGCACATGCTGCACAGAGAGATGTTGAAATGAAGCTTGCCGCTGAACAACATATTACTAAGAAATACCACACAGAAAACACCGATTTGCGGGAAAAAGTCACCTCTCAGAACGTAGAGATTGAGTTACTAAATTCTCGACTTGCTAAAGTTGAGGCAGAGCGTGATGAGGCTACCGCTGGCCGGGTTGCTGCCGTTGCCGAAAAGGAAGCGGCTGAGCAATCACATGAGGCGACGAAAGCAGACATCAGCTCTACCTTATTCGACTTTTATTTACACAGCGTTCTGGGTCATGGGAGCCTCTCTTTTCTTGGTCCCGATTTTGAAATTACATTGGCTGAAGTGTGGGAAGTCGCAATGGATATGCTTGGCGGGGCCGGCTATAATGAGTTGGAACTTGAGGAGCGCTATCTCAATGATGAGGATCGTGCCGCTCTTGTTAAGGGGAGGGAGCAACTTGCCAAAGTACGAGCTGAAACAACGGGAGAAGAGCCTCCAAAAGAAAAAGCTCCTTTAACTGCCCCCGTTCATACTTCCATTTCAGCCGACGTTAATATTATGGATTCCAGCTCTCATTCTTTACATCTAGCTAAAGTTGCCCAAGAAACTGCAACTACTCCTACTGAAGATGAGGCACTGGATGATATTGAAGCCGAGAAGTTTGAGGTGGATCTTGCAAAGCCAACTCCTCCAGGTACTTTTGGCGTCGTCTCGGGTCTAATGAACCAGTCATTTGACTTAGCCGAATTCGATGACCTTCTTACTTGTTACTTAAACTTTGGTGAACCGATGCCTTCTTTATTTTCGGGAGATGTTGATTTTAACTTCTTTTCTTCTACAGCGGAGGCACCAAGCACTACACAAGCTTTCACTCCTTCGGTTGCCGTTCCTCCATCTTCCCAAATTACTCCTCCTTCTGCTTCTCAACCGGGATCACAGGCAGAGAAAATCGAAGCTCTTCAAGGCTTGGATGATCCGGCTGCTTCTCAGGAATAGAAGGCGGAGGATTTTGAAGACATTGAGAAGACCCCGGAGCGGTCTCTTGATGACGACACGAAGCTTTCAACACTGCTTGCTACTCCGGGGAGCGAGTCTTCTTCAAAGAGGAAGGGGAAGCGTGCTGTAAGGAAGAAGAAGAAGACTTCCACTGAAGAGGAAGCAGTAGTTGATCTGGCCGTACCGCTTTCTCCTTCTGCCCCTACCCGTTCACAACGACTTCAAAAGCTAATCATTAGGCCGGGAAAGAGCTCCAAGGGTGGTGAGAAGAAGGAATAATCAAGCTGGATTTTCTACTTATTTTTTTTGCTCTTTGCATGTATTGACCGGGGATTGTGCGGGTACCGGTCCCCGCTTTTGCTTTTTGAGATATCTGCACATGTAAGGAATTTTAATAGTACTAAATAAAAAAATTATTTTACTTGTACAAACTCTTGTGTATGTGAGAATGATCTATCTTTTATTTTTAGTGTAGAACAAACGACTCTTCTTACTTGTGCAAACTTTTTGTCTGCGTTTGAGAATGCATTTATTCCACATCTGTTTTCCGTGATATTGCAACGAACTTGTGGCATATTGCTTTTATTAATATAATTGAATTGTATAGTATTGCCCCCCCTGCCATAAGTGCATTGCAATATTCCTAGCTTTCTCAAGACTAATACTCTTATTTCAGAGGATAATTATTCCGCTTTTAAGGGGGAATTATTCTGCTTTTAACAGAGTATATTCAGTCTTTAGAAGAATTTTGTAGCATTTTCAACTTTTTGAGGAGGGACTTTTCAAGATGAACAAGTTAATCCTTCCTTTGAGAGTTGAACTGTGCTTTTGGACGACGCTTTTTGTTCAAGCATTTTATTTTGGGACATGCCTCCGGAGAGGACTCCTCTTAAAGAGTTGTGCCTCCGAAGAGGTCTTGTGCCTTTGAAGAGGGCTTGTGCCTCCGAAGAGGGCTTGCGGTGCCTTGGGAAAGGGCTTTTGCCTCCGAAGAGGTCATGTGCCTCCGAAGAGGGCTTGTGGTGCCTTGGGAAAGGGCTTTTGCCTCCGAAGAGGTCATGTGCCTCCAAAGAGGGCTTGTGCCTCCGAAGAGGGCTTGTGCCTCCGAAAAGGGCTTTTGAGTGCTTGGGAGTTACTTTCTCATGGTCGGATGGGTTCGCGGGGCAGGCGTAAGTTGCTTGATTGGATGTTTGTTTGTACAAACGACAGCAATCAATTAACAAGATGCCCCTTCGGTGGTCCCACCGATCTTTTTAATTGAGGAAAGCACTCCCATTTATTGGCGTGCCTCGTTAGAGGGCTTTGGTTGGTTGGTGTGCCGGGTAGATTACGTCTCAGGGGCGAGTGGATCCACGGGACGGACGTAAGCTATCTGATCGGATGCATCACGACCAGTTAGCGAGGGTCCTGTTACTTCCGCTTGGGAAGGCGTCCCTTTAGTGGATCTTCTGGCCTTCCTGTTGAGATGCATACCTCCCTTTGTCTGCTCCTTTGTTTGCTTGGCAACTTTCTCTCATCATCTGTCTGTTAGCGATCTCTTACTATCGTTCCCAAGCACATCTTCTTCTTTTTCTCTTACAAGTAAATTGCTTTATCCGAAGGAGTAGACTTCACTGTTGAATGACTCCACGAGACAAGCGCAAGTTATCTAGTTGGACGTCTATTCATAGCGACAATCTCGACTAGTGAACGAAGGTTTGTCATAATGGAGTCGCCAACTTTTTATGTGAAGTTTTCCTTGCTTGGGATTTGAGTTTTGGAAAAACAAAAATTTTGTGGTTTGGTTTTCGTGTAATAGCTGATTTATGGAGGTCGCTTAGCTTTGTGATGAGCAAGCCTTGTTATAATGTCCTACAATTTTGAATCGATATTTTAGCGATACATTTAAAGTATTTACATATCGAAATAAAACAGGCATTATGAAATAGTAAAGAACACAAGATTTATAGTGGTTCAGCCAAGAATCGGGCCTACGTCCACTTTATAGCTTTAATTCATTTACACTGATTTACAATGTTTCACAATACAACTGATACACTCATCATCATTTTACAATTTTGAGCAGAGCTCTTTTCAAGTAAAGTAAGGACGCAAATGGTTGCTGTTCCAGGCCCTTGGAATTGGATCTCCTTCAACAGTTATGAGTTTGAAAGTGCCATCAAGAAGTTTAGTGCCTATGACATATGGCCCTTCCCAGTTTGGCCCAAACACACCAGTTGCTGTCATGATCCTTTTCAAAACCAAGTCTCCGATTTCAAAGCTGCGTTAGCGAACTTTGGAATTGAAATGCCTGGCTATTCTCTGTTGATGAGCTGAAACTCTGAGCATAGCTTCCTCTCTTTTCTCATCAAGAAAATCAAGTGCTTCAAGTTGCAGTTTTTCATTTTCGGTTTCATTGAAATGAACTCTTCTATGTGAAGGAACCTCTACTTCTACTGGAATCATTGCCTCAGATCCGTATGCCAGTGAAAATGGAGTGTGCCCAGTCGCAGTTTTGTGAGTAGTTCTGTACGCCCATAGTGCTAATGGAAGCTTATCAACCCAACCTCCTTTTGCTTTTTCAAGTTGATTTTTGATAGTTGACTTGATGATCTTGTTAACTGCTTCCACTTGCCCATTTGCCTGCGGATGAGCTACTGCTGAGAAGCTTTTTCGAATTCTGAACCGTTTGCAAAAATCCTGGAATTCTTCACTTTCAAATTGAGTGCCATTGTCGGTGATTATCTTCTGTGGCACACCATATCTGCAAATGATATTCTTCGTTACAAAATTTATCATCTTTTTAGAAGTGATGGTGGCCAAAGGTTCAGCTTCAGCCCACTTGGTGAAATAATCAACGGCAACAATAGCATATTTAATCCCTGATTTGGCGATCGGTAATGGTCCAATTAGGTCTATCCCCCAAATGGCAAATGGCTATGGACTGACCATTTGTGTGAGTTCAGTGGAGGGTGCTCTTGGGATTTTTGCAAATCGTTAGCATTTGTCACATTTCCTGGAAAAAGTTGCAGCATCTCGATTGATATCTGGCCAGAAGTATCCATATCGGAGAATTTTCTTTGCAAGTGTTTGACCACCTGAATGGTCTCCACATTCTCCTCCGTGCACCTCTGTTAAGATTGTCTTGGCTTCTTCCTTAGTTACACATCGGAGTAGTGGGGTTGAAAATCCCCACCTGTATAATCCGCCATCTTGAATTATATACCTCGATGCTTTTCTTAATAATTTTCGACGTTCCTTAGAACTCTCTGGCAGGGAACCACTGAGTAAGTATTCTTTGATTGGAGTCATCCATGATTCATGCTCTTGAGACATAGTCATAATCCAATCAACATCCATTTCATCAATGCTTGGAGCTGACAGAACTTCTATAGGAACTAATCCTAGTAATTGAGCTTCTCCGGAACTTGAGTACTTTGCTAAAGAATCCGCCTTCGTATTTTCCTCTCGGGGTATGTGGCTTATTGAGTAGTGATCTAAATCATTGAGGAATTCGGAAGTTTTTGTCAAATATGCAGGCAAATTTCCTCCTTTGGCTTGAAATTCTTTCTTCACCTGGCAAACAATGAGCTGAGAATCGCTGAAAATCTGTATCACTTTGATATTTAATTCCTTGGCGATTTTCAATCCGGCAATGAGGGCTTCATATTCTGCTTCATTGTTTGTCGAAGGAAATTCCAGTCTCAATGCATAACATAGTGATCGTCCTTCGGGAGTTTCAAGCACAACTCCTGCCCCAGAACAATAATCATTTCTCGAGCCATCAACATACAACTTCCATTGTATCGGAATGCAGTCAGTGGTTTCTTCCTTACTGTCACCTTTGTCAGTGGATTCTGCAATGAAATCTGCTAAAGCTTGTCCGTTAATTGCTCTTCGGGGATGGTAAGTGATGCATATTGGCTGAGTTCTATGTTCCACTTCAAGAGACGACCCGAAGTTTCAGGACGATACAGGACTTGCTTCAAAGGCTGATCAGTCAGGACCTTGATAGGATGAGATTGAAAATAGGGCCTCAACTTTCTGGAAGCGATTAGCAGACAATAAGCAAGTTTTTCTATCTTTGAATAATTCATCTCAGCCCCAGCGAACCGTTTGCTGATATAGTAAACCGGACGTTGTATTTTCATATCTTCTCGTACGAGTGCTGCACTCAAAGCATGGGATGAAATTGCCAAATAGATGAAGAGGTCTTCACCATCACTAGGCTTGGAGAGGACCGGAGGAGTTCTCATATGATGAATCAGTTGATCGAAAGCATTATGACATTTAGGAGTCCATTCGAAATTTTTCTTTCCTTTCTTTAGGGCATCAAAGAAGGGAATGCATTTGTCTGTGGCCTTGGAAATGAAGCGACTAAGAGCGGCAACCTTTCCATTGAGACTTTGTAGTTCTTTCTTTGTTCTAGGGGCTTTAACTTCTCTTAGAGCTGTGATTTGAGCAGGATTGGCCTCGATGCCCCTAGCGCTTACGATGAAACCCAGGAATTTTCCAGACTCTACTCCGAATGAACATTTCAATGGATTGAGCTTCATTCCGTACTTCCGAAGAATTGAGAACATTTCTGCCAGGTGATCCATGTGGTCTACTGCTTTCTTTGACTTTACTAACATATCATCAACATAGACTTCCATCGTTTTGCCAATTTGAGGCTTGAACATAGCGTTGACAAGTCTTTGGTATGTTGCCCCAGCATTCTTTAAACCGAATGGCATGACTTTGTAACAGTAGAGTCCCACATCTGTAATAAAGCTTGTGTCCTCCTGATCTGGTTCATTCATCATAATCTGATTGTATCCAGAATAGGCATCCATAAAAGATAACAACTCATGTCCAGCCGTCCCATCTACTAGTTGATCGATTCTAGGCAACGGGAAGCAGTCTTTGGGGCAAGCTTTGTTCAGATCTGAGAAATCAATGCATACTCTCCACTTTCCATTTGCCTTCTTAACCAGTACTGGATTTGAAACCCAATTTGGATAAGTGGATTCTTTGATGAAATTATTCTCTAAGAGACGATCTACCTCTTCTTTTAAAGCTGCTGACCTTTCTGGACCTTGAGTTCTTCTTTTCTGTTTTACTGGTGTGAATTTCGGATCGACATTCAGGGTGTGAACAGCAATTGTTGGAGAGATTCCGCACATATCAGCATGACACCAAGCGAACACATCTAGATTGGCTTTCAAGAATGATATCAGTGTGTTTTGAACTGTTATACTTAGCTGTGAACCCACATTGAGTACTTTATTTGGGTCTTTCGGGTCTACAGATACTGGTACCGTTACCTCCACGGGTACCACTCTATTCTCCCCTGTACTGGCTTTCCTGGGATCCATTTCTTTTCTTGCATTGCTGTGTTCACCAGTACAGGGGCCGCTCCGTAGTTGCTACAGGGTCGGTTCCTTGATGCGGAGCGGAGCTGCCGCATCTTTCCCCATTTCTTTTCTCCTGGCCTCTCGGAGTTCTACAAGATAACATTCTCGTCCTGCGTTTTGATCTCCTTTAATAACAGCAATCCCATTATCAGTAGGAAATTTCATTGTTAAGCACCAAGGAGCGAGGACGGCCCTGAAAGCAGCAAGAGTAGGCCGGCCCAAGAAAGCGTTATAGGCGGAGAATCCATCCACAATTACAAAAGTTTGCTTCCGAACCAATTTCTTGTGTCCTTCGCCCATTTCAACAAACAAGTCCACTGTTCCAATCGGCTGTTTCAGCTCTCCTGTAAATCCGGCAATCTTGTGTGAAGAAGCACGTACATCAGTCATCGGAATTTTCATTTGGTCAAATGTCCTTTTAAAGAGGATGTTGCATGAGGCACCACTATCAACTAACACTCTTCTGACAATAGCCGGCCCAATACCGACAGAGACAACCAAAGGGTCCTCAGTAGGAGCTTCCACATTAACAGAATCCCTGGCTCTGAACATAATATCATCATGAAAAGTCTTTTGCTGCTTTAGAGGTGAAGCATCTTCCAGGATTAAGACACTTTCTTCGGTTGGTGCATACTTCAAAGCTTTTGCATACCTTTCCATTTCACCCCAACTCCTGCCAGCCGGGTGAGGTCCCACTGTGATCACATTAATAACAGGTCTTTCCTTTCCAGCAGGCCTCTCTCCTGAATCAGATGAATTAGTTGGAGGTAACTGCCCTTGGTTGGATGAAGATGGGTCCTTTCTATTCCTCTTGACATATTGCTGCAACTTATTCTCTCTTAGCAATTCTTCAATCAGACTTTTCAAATGGCGGCACTCATTGGTATCATGCCCTGGTTGGTTGTGAAACTTGCAAAATCTTCCGCTTTGAACAGCATTCTTCCCAACTTTCACGGCCGGTGGTTTTGGAAATTCAACAGCATCCTTAGTGGCGATGAAGATATTTTCCGGGGTATCGGTCAGAGGAGTAAAGTCTGATGGTTTAAGGAAGCGGGGCTTTTTGAAGTCTTTTTGCCTTTTCCCACCATTACTTTCCCTTTTCTGATCTGCCGGTTCTTTCTTGCTTTGAGTAGTAGCATTATTTTCCGCCACCGTTGTCACCACTTTAGCTGGTGCGGAAAGATTCTCTAAGCGTATAAATTCGTCAGCCTTTTTGTAGAATTTCTCGAGCGAATTTGGTTCCTTCATTTTCAGCCATTTTCCAAATTCGCTCGATTTGTCAATAGCACGCATCAAATAGGTCAAGATCATTCGTGGCTCTGCATTATCGACTTCTGCCAGAGCTAAGTTGAAGCGGTTCAAGAATGACTTAATGGGCTCTCCCGGATTCTGTTCAAGACTGGACAGCGACATTATATCTTTTGCCTTTGAAGCGTATAGCCTGAATTGCTCTTTGAATTTTCGGGTGAGATCGGAAAACTGATCTACAGATCGGACTGGAAGCTTGGTAAACCAGAGAAGCGCCACCCCTTCTAAATAAACCGGGAAATATCGGCACTTTATCTCGTCGGTTGCTCTTGCGCCGGTCATATGCCAGTCGTATTTATACAAGAACTGATTTGGATCACTTGTCCCCCGATAAGCAGGAATAGTGGGGGGAACAAACTTTCTAGGAAATTCAACTTTCAGAATCTTCTCGGTAAACGGAGTTCTACTTGGTGCGAATCCCCATTCGCTTTCGTCTTCATCTCTTTGCATGCTCTCTTTCATTATTTGCTTGATCATACCAGAGAGATATTCCTCATTGTTCAGAGATTTCGCAGAGTAGACCTCAGCCATCTTTTCGGGAGTTTGTCCCGGTAAATGCTCATGAAGAACTGGTGACGGCCTAGATCCTTCGGCCTGGAGGGGTGCCCCTTCGGCAGCACCTGATCCCCCGTGAGGAATATTTCTTCCCTCAGAATTGGGAGCAGCATTAGCAAAGTTTCCCTCATTATTTACTGGTCTTTGACTCGTACCAAATAGAGCATTCAGCCTTTCCATCATCAGGTTATTCTGAGTTTCAATCTGCTGGTACAGTCCGGATACAGCAGCATCTAACTCCTGTCGCGTAACACCGACGCTTGGAGCTGCCTGATTTGGAGAGAGAGAGGTGGCAGTATTGTCACGGTCATCGTCAGTTCTGACAGACTTTCGTTTCCTTCCAGGAGCCATTATGTCTGATAAACTTCTGGTTTTGTGGGAAATTCTTTCAGCAAACTTCTGAGAAGCAATGGTGAGTGGTAGCCTGAGTTGGGCTCTCAATGAAAGCACCAAAATGTTAACGTTAAAATATGAACAATAACACCCGGTGTGTGTAATAAGATCGTGAAAGCACCACCCGCGTGACGGGAACAGAAATTAAGCAGGAAAAATAGCAGAAATGCAGTAAATGAACAACAGATTTATAGTGGTTCGGCCCGTAATTGAGCCTACATCCACTTTATAGTCTCTTATTGCTGATTCGGTTACAATTTGATACAAATCTCTTCAGGAAACAGTACAATTCGATCACAAGAAACAATCTAGACTACTAGCTCAATCTTCGACGGTGAAACTCAATGAATCCATGTCGGATGTGAGGAATTTCTCTCGAAGCTTGTTGTAGTGTCGCGAATGCTTGAAGGATCCTTGATTACTGAATGAATGAAGAGTTCGACGGAGTAACGGCGCTGTAGAAATGATTTGTCCAAAAGTCCTCTTCATGTTGGAAGTGATGTCCTATTTATAGAAGCTGATTTCTGGGCAGGAAATTTGCCTAAGTCTTAGGTCGCGCACGACCTTAGTTAGGTCGTAGGTCGCGAGCGACCTAAGCTAGGTCGCTATCCCCTTGCGGCTTCAGGAGTTAGCTAGTAAAACTGTACTTGGCTTCATTTGATCAAGTAATAGGTCGCACGCGAGTTACAGAATAGCTGTGGGAGCTCTAGGTCGTTGGGCGCTGGACCTGCTTTAATAGTTAGGTCGCTAACCTCTTTAGGTCGTCAAGTCCCTTAGGTCGCTAACTACCTTAGGTTGTTAAGTCCTTTAGGTCGCTAGCTACCTTAGGTCGTTGAGTTCCATAGGTCGCAATCCTTTCTGCTGCAAGGTCGCAAGGCCTTCTGGATCTTAGGTCGCGAAGCTTTCCTGTTGCCTTAGGTCGCAAGGTCTTCTGCAGCCTTAGGTCGCAAAGCTTTCCTGTTGCCTTAGGTCGCAAGGTCTTCTGCAGCCTTAGGTCGCAAACCCTTTTGGATCTTAGGTCGCGAAGAAGTTAGGTCGCTAACTTCTTATCTTGATAAGTCGTGGACTTTCTTAGTTAGATCGCTATGTAGTTAGGTCGTAGGTTTTTCTTAGGTCGCAAGCTCCTTTAGGTCGCAGAGCCTCTTAAGTCGTAGCCTTTCCTTAGGTCGCAACATTCTTAGGTCGCAGCTTTCTTAGGTCGTAGAGTTTTAGGTCGCTGAAATAAAGGAGTTAACAATATCTAAATAGATTTTATAAAGAACTTTAATCTTGTTGATGATAATAGCTTCTTTTGACGATTCCTGCAAGAATATTTGACATAATAATATATAGATTGAAATATATAGTTGTCGCATTAAAATCGAAGAAGTCAGGTTTCAACATTCTCCCCCTTTTTGATGATGACAACTATATAATTCATCGATTAGTATAATCATACCTTTTGCTCCCCCTGTTAATATGACCATATTATATAGCAGAAATATACGATGAAGTACCGATTAAGAAAAGTCACTTAATAACAGACGTCTGTCATCCTAGATAGACGTTTGAATTAAAAGACAGACGTCTAAATTAACTGTTTTTGTTTCCTTTGATTATTTTTGAAATTCAAAATTATTCAGACATCTGTCACTTTTATCTCAGACATCTGAACTTGACGAACTGAAGCATCTCTTCATAAAATATCAAAATCTGAAGAGTTGTCCTCTTCACCAAGAGTTGCACTTCTTCAAAGAGTTGCAACTATTGAATTAAAACTATTCAATACTATAAATAGAGATGAAAATCCACTATTTCAATAACTAATTCTTTCTATCTTTTCTGATCTTATATTGTTATAATATCAAGTGATTTTCAATTCTCTACTTCCTATCTTTGCACATTCAAATCATCATATCAAGAAGATTATAGGAAGGGTGTACTACATTGACTATATTCGTGTTATTCAAAGAACACACAAGTCAAGAAACAATTTACCAAATTGTATTTGAAGTCCTATTCGGTTGCTTAGGCAGAAAAGTCCTATTCGGTTGCTTAGGCGGAAAAGTCCTGTTCGGTTGCTCAGGCGGTGTAATACCTGTTCCTCCGGGTTAAGTGAGGGTTGTTAGAGAAATTCCAGAAGGAGTCTGGGACTGGACGTAGAACGAGAAGTTCGAACCAGTATAAAAATCCCTGGTGTCATTTTTTACTGCTATTTACTATTATTTATAATTCTGCACTTGCTAGTCGTAGTTTAACTATATTATCGATCCATATAGACTTTCATTTGGTATCAGAGCAAGGTTATCACATAACTATAACACAGTTATCTGATATATCTTATTAATATGGACAATAACACTAGCAACAGTTTTACTGAGGGACAAGCCACTACACGACCACCATTGTTTAATGGATTAAATTATAGTTATTGGTCAACTAGAATGAGAATTTTTATGCAAGCAAGTGGATTTGAAACTTGGAATATCACTCAAAATGAATATCATATTCCTACTACAGGATATGCTGCTTGGTCTAATACACAAAAACTAGATGCTACTGCAAACGCAAAAGCAATGAACATGTTATTTTGCGCATTAGACAAAAATGAATTTAATCGAGTTAGTATCTGTAAAACTGGATATGAAATTTAGAATACTCTTAAGGTTACACACGAAGGAACAAATAAAGTAAAACAAAGCAAGATCTCCATGCTTAAAAACCAATTTCAAAATTTTAGGATGAAACAAGGAGAAAGTATTAGTGAAATGTATTCTAGATTCCAGGATATTTATCACTCTCTTTTAGCTTTAGAAGTCACTTTTACTGAATCTGATGTTGTATCAAAAATCCTTAACTCTTTAACTGATGAATGGGAACGAAAAGTCTTAGCTATCGAGGAAGCTAATGATATTTCAACCATAAAAACAGAAGAGTTAATAGGAAATCTAATGTCCTATGAAGTAAATTTGCAGGCAAGACGAGCACAAGCACAGGACAAGAAAACTATCGCTTTTCAAGCAGAAAAAGAAGACTCTGAATCAGAAGATGATATGGCATTTATAGCTAAGAATTTCAAAAAGTTTTTAAAATTCAAAAAGGGTAATAAATTTGGAAATAACAAGGGTTTTAATAAGCCATCAAGTACATCTCTTGAATGCTACGAATGTCACAAGAAGGGCCACATAAAGAAAGATTGTCCTGATCGGAAGAAAGAAAATAATCTCAAAAAGGACAAATATAAAAAGAAACAAGCCTTCTCAGTTACATGGGATGATACAGAATCTTCTTCATCAGACAGTGAAAATGACAGTGATTCAGAACAAGCCAATGTTTGTTTTATGGCAACAAATGATGAAGTAAGTGATCTAACTTTTGACGATTTAATAGAAATAAACTCTGAATTGTTAGATAAACATAGAATTCTAAAAAGTAAATATAAAGATGCTTTAGGAAAATTAAATAGAACTGAAATAGAAACTGACATGTTAAAAGATGAAAAGAAAATATTAGAGGAAGAGTTAGTAAAATCTCAAGAATCTTATGTTAATATAACATCTCAATTGACTAATTTAAGCAGTGAAATAGAAAAACAGAAATATGAGAATGTTAAATTAGCAAAAGAAAATTATGATTTAAACTCTAATATTAAAACACTTGATATAGAAGTATCAAATCTTAAAACAAAACTGGAAAATATTTCTAAAAATGTTTCTAAATTTAACAGTGGAAGAGAGAGTCTCTCTAAAATAATTGAGAATTCTCAAACTTGTTCAAATAAAAAGGGATTAGGATATAAAAAACCAATACAAAACCATTCTAAAAATAATGGGTCTTTATATACTAATTTTAAGAAAAAGGAATCTATATCTGCTCAAAAATCTTCTTCAAAAATTATTCATCCAAAATCAATTATGATTTGGGTTCCAAAAACTAATAATAATTTGATTAGGAAAAACTACATTAAATCTTTTATTATGTCTGTACATAAGAATGAGAATTTTATTTTTAAAGGGAACTCTAAACCCAACTGGGTTTGGCTTCCTAAGATTTAACCCTTAGGACCCTATAGAGGAAGTGGGTACCAATAGAATTTCAATATTTTTTGCAGGTACCGATTAAGAAAAGAGGAAAATGGATTCTAGACAGTGGTTGCTCAAAACATATGATAGGCGACAAAAATATGTTAACTAACATTATCTACTCAGATGGAGGATCTGTCACTTTTGGAGATAATTCAAAAGGTTACATCATCGGCAAAGGCGATGTGAGCAATGACGGTACATCTAAATTACCTCTTATTACAAATGTCTTATTAGTTAAAAATTTAAAACATAACTTACTCAGTATTAGTCAATTATGTGATAAAGGCTTTAACATAGTATTTTCTGAAAATAAATGCAATATTTTTTATCATAACAAAAATATCATTTTCGAAAGAGTAAGAGATCATAATATTTATATTTTAAATATGAAAATAAATCATAATACAAATATGTGCTTATTAGTCAAAGAAAATGATCCTTGGCTATGGCATAAAAGATTTTGTCATATAAATTTCAAAGCTATTAATAAATTATCCAAAAATAATTTGGTAAAAGGATTACCTAAAATGAATTTTAAGGTAAATAGCATTTGTGATGCTTGTCAACTAGGAAAGCTAACTAAAACTACTTTTAAATCCAAGAAGATCATCTCAACTTTGCAACCTCTTGAATTGTTGCATCTAGACTTATTTGGACCAACTCAGACTCAATCTATTAATCACAATAGATATGTCTTTGTAATAGTTGATGACTTCTCTAGATATACTTGGACTTTATTTATGAAAAACAAAAGTGATACTTTTGAAAATTTCAAAATCTTTGCTAAACGTATTCAAAATATTAAAAATCTAAAAATTAAAAATATTAGAAGTGATCATGGAGGAGAATTTGAAAATGAAATGTTTGAGAAGTTTTGTAATAAAAAAGGAATATTTCATAACTTTTCATTTCCAAAAACGCCTCAACAAAATGGAGTTGTTGAACGTAAAAATAGAACACTACAAGAATGTGCTAGGACTTTATTGAATGGAACCACTCTTCCAAAACAATTTTGGGCAGAAGCCGTTGCTACTGCTTGTTATGTCCTAAATCGTGTATCTATTCGACCTTTAACTAAACATACTCCATATGAACTCTTCATCGGTAGAATACCTAATATATCTTACTTTAAAATTTTTGGTTCTAAATGTTTTGCTTTAAATACAAAAGATCAATTAGGTAAGTTTGATCCGAAATCGGATGAATGTATATTCATCGGATATTCCGAACGAAGCAAAGCATATAGAATCTATAATCTAAGAACTAAATCTATTGAAGAAACACTTCATGTATCATTTGATGAAAATTTCAAAATTAAAACAAATGATGATGAAGACATTGTAACAAATTCAAATTCTACTTTTGACAACAATACACCTGACAATATCACTTCTATAAATCAATTTGAAACTGAATTAAAATCTCCACCAAGAATTTTAAAAGATCATCCAATTCAAAATATTATAGGAGAAATTGATGAAAGAGTTAAAACAAGAAATCAGCTAAATCAAATGGGTCATATAGCGTTTCTTTCTAATATAGAACCTAAAAATATTAAGGAAGCCTCAACTGATGATTATTGGATTATTGCGATGCAAGAAGAACTAAACCAATTCGAAAGAAATGACGTTTGGGATTTAGTTCCACGGCCAAATAATCAAACAGTTATTGGCACTAAATGGGTTTTTAAAAATAAAGCTGATGAAAATGGTAATATCACTAGAAATAAAGCTAGATTAGTTGCTCAAGGATATAATCAGGAAGAAGGAATTGACTATGAAGAAACATTTGCTCCTGTCGCAAGATTAGAAGCAATACGAATTCTATTAGCCTATGCTTGCTTTCATGATTTCAAATTATATCAAATGGATGTTAAAAGTGCTTTTTTAAATGGATTTATTAAAGAAAATGTTTATGTTGAACAACCTTCCTTGTTTATACACGAACAATTTCCAGAACATGTTTATAAACTTAAAAAGGCTTTATATGGTTTGAAACAAGCACCTCGTGCTTGGTATGATCGTTTAAAAACTTATTTAATCAATTCTGGTTTTGAAATTGGAAAGGTTGATCAAACTCTTTTTATTAAGAAAAAGAAACATGATATTTTAATTGTTCAAATTTATGTAGATGATATTATTTTTAGATCAACTAATGATAAATTATGTCAAGAATTTTCTAAAATAATGACAAATGAATTTGAAATGTCTCATATGGGAGAATTAACATATTTTCTTGGGCTTCAAATTAAACAAATTAATAATGGTATTTTTATAAATCAAAAAAAATATTGTAATAATTTGATCAAACGCTTTGGTATGGAAAATACCTCTGCCAAACCTACTCCTATGAGTACAACCATACATCTTGAAAAAGATGAAAATGGCAAGAGTGTAGACCAAAAGTTATATCGAAGTATGATTGGATCATTATTATATTTAACTGCTAGTAGACCCGATATAATGATGAGTGTTTGTTTGTGTGCACGATTTCAAGCCAATCCTAAAGAATCACATATTAGAGCAGTGAAACGTATTTTACGTTATCTCAACAAAACCAAAGATTTTGGACTATTTTATCCGAAAGAATGTCCTTTTGAATTAGTATCATATAGTGATGCTGATTTTGGAGGAAGTCGGACGGATAGAAAAAGTACAAGTGGGACTTGTCACTTCATTGGACGGTCTCTAGTATCTTGGTTCAGTAAGAAACAAAATTGCGTATCACTTTCTACTTGTGAAGCAGAATATATATCTGCAGCTTTGGCATGTGCTCAAGTAATTTATATGCAACAAACTCTTCAAGATTTTGGTTTTAACTTATCTAAATCTACAATCTTCTGTGATAACTCTAGTGCTATTAATTTATCTAAAAATCCAGTAAATCATTCACGGACAAAACATATTGATATTCGTCATCATTTTCTTCGTGATAATATTGAAAAAGATATAATCAATCTAGAATTTATATCTTCGGAAAATCAATTAGCAGATATTTTTACCAAACCTTTAAATGAAAACAGTTTTGTAAAATTGAGACGAGAACTTGGTATTATCTCTCTCAACAATTTATGAAGTATAATTCAGCTATTCTATCTTTATTTAATTTTTTTTACCCACACATATTGTTTCTGGTTAACATTAAATTTTCTCTTCTTTTAATCTTAACCATTTATTTTTTAGCTTTTAGTTGTCTATAAATTTCTTCTTACCAAAGAAAATTATCATTCAGCTTATCTATTCTTTTTACAAAGGTGAAAGCAAAAAATTATTCAAATATGTTTTTTAACTTTGCATTATTCTTATATACCATGGCTGGTTCATCTTCAGATGAGCCCTCCTATACATCTGAATTTTCTTCAATTAATTTTGAAACTCCTAGTTCTGGGTCTTCCGAACTTCCGACTCCAACTCCAGCTTATATTCCGATATGTCCACCACAAAGTCATTATACGGGATATATGCCGAAAAATAAACGTACGCGAAGAAATTTATTTCCATCTCCATCTACTAAGGAAAAGATAGATGATTTACATCACTATCAGAGGGAAACACTTGATCTTCAGCGAGAAATGTATTTTGAACAAAAGAGTCATGGAAGACGACTTAGCTTTCTTGAACGATGTGCTGCAAAAATATGTGGTTCATCTCCGATCAACACAAATGCACATATTCTCTCACCTCAACGTCCTCATGTATCCCCAAATTCATGGGAACGTCAACCTCATTGGTCTCCTATTTATCAGTCTGCTGAACAAGATCAACACGAATTATCCAAAGGGAAGTCTCCGAAGTCTCCAAAAACTCCAAAGACTCCTAAATAGATAATATATATATGTCTGTATGTTTGATTTGTTGATTTATACTTGTTTTATGTTCTTATCAATAGAAATAAATAAACTATTAATTTTTTTAAAGCCTAAGCTAAATAAAATCTTTTATCAGACAGACAGACATCTATATTTGTCAACAGACGTCTGTAGAAACAACTATTTTTACTATTGTCAACCACACAGACGTCTGAGTCATTTTTCACAGACGTCTAAATCTGTCTATACTTTTGCAGCCAACAATTAGCCGTCTGTTTAAAAATAACAGACGTCTGTTATTCATAATAGACGTCTAAACATAAAACTATCAGACGTCTGAATTTAGTGCAAAATGTTTTTTACTCTCTGTCTCATTTTAAACCTTCTGAGCCGTCTGTCAATTATTTTTAGACGTCTGTCATACGTCTTAGACTTCTGTCATAAATTTTTAGACGTCTGTTCTTCCAGTCTTTGTTTTTATTCTACAGAATCTCAGACGTCTGTTTAATTTTCAGACGTCCGAAACCCTGTTAAGAAGAAAATCTATATACGTTATTCCAAACGGTTTAGTTTCTTCTTCTCGTCTCTCAAACTCGAAACCCTAGCTTTTTCAATTTAATCATATGGCGCCCAAATCTAAGAAACAAAAAGGAGATTCATCTCAACAACCTTCTCACATTCTTCCTTCGGAAGATCAAATTGAAGCTTGGTTATACCATGAACCTCGAAGCATGGCTCGTTACAAGCATTTATGTTCTCTTCAATCATTTCATGGTATTTTTCATAATCTTGATCATTTTCCTTTCTACAAACTTAGGCTATATACTGATAGATCTCAAATTACAAGCCTTATTGATTTCAAAGATAATCAAGTCAACATTTGCAGACTTAGTGTTCTATTATTTCTAGCAAATGTTAACAATCCAAAAATTAGACTTCATCGAGAAAAAGGAACGCTTTGGACAAGCGTTTTTGGAAACATTCTGCAAATAACTCCTTCTGACATTGGACGAATTTTAAAATATAGCTCGGAAGGAGTCGACATAGATGACTTTAAGTTAGAAGGAGAGGAACTTAAACAAATCGAATATTATCTTTTTGAACCTGAAAAATCCACAGATAGATCAAATCATTTTCGTCCTCGACCTCGACTATTGCTTAGAATGCTAATAAAAACAATTTTTCCCCGACAAGGAAGCCATGAGGTCATTTACGATGATGAAGATAAGGCACTTCAATCAATTCTATCCAATACTCAAATCAATTGGGCTCAATACTTTTATGATGCTTTTCGCACTTATCATGACTCCAAGAAACGCTCAATTATCTATGCTCCCTATATTACTCGAATTTTAACTGCCTTCTCTATTCAAAGTCCATCAATTGAATTTGAAAAAATCAAGGTATCCAAAATTCGCTTCTTCAGTTTAATGGGATTACCAGAATCTCCTCCGACATTTCCAACATTCAATGATTATAAAGCGGAACAACTTGCTTTACAAAAAGAAAAAGGAAAAGCAAAAGTAAGTAGTTCCGGACATAATGGAAATGAAGGCAATACTGAAAAAGAAAAGAATGATGAAGAAAGGGAAGATGAAGAAGAAGATGAAGATGAAGCTTTTGAGCAAGCTTTTATCCAAAGCCCAAATTCGGAAAATTTCGAGATAGAACTAATTTCTGGTACTTCTCGCTCGTATACTAAAAATGAAAAGCTCAAATCCGACATCATTATTTCTAAAAATCAAAAGAAAATTTCTCAACAAATAGCACAAGGCTTTTCTTCCATCAATTCTAGATTCGATTACTTTGATGCCAAAGTCGAAGAGAATGCACGAGAATTGAGAAATATCAAGACAATTCTTCGTCAATTAAGGAAAAAGTCTCATGGATCCTCACCTCCTTCTTCTCCAACTTGGGGAGAATGGTGAATGAAGATGGTTCTCTTTTGGTTTCTCTTTTGGTTCAATCAATGTCTTCTCTCATAAATTTTTTTTTTGGTTCAAACAATGGTGAATGATAAGATTGTATAATTTTATCTGTCTTTTTTTTTTAAATCAACTATGTTAGGTAAACAAATGATGTAGTCTAAACATTGTTTTGTTAATATCTTGTTTGGTTTGTTTACATCTCTTAATTAGTGTGTTATTCACAGTGTTGTTACTTTTTTTTATCCAAATCAACCCCAACAATTCTTTTTGTTAATGACAAAGGGGGAGAAATAATTATATTTCTGCTATATAATATGGTCATATTAATAGGGGGAGCAAAAGGTATGATTATACTAATCGATGAATTATATAGTTGTCATCATCAAAAAGGGGGAGAATGTTGAAACCTGACTTCTTCGATTTTAATGCGACAACTATATATTTCAATCTATATATTATTATGTCAAATATTCTTGCAGGAATCGTCAAAAGAAGCTATTATCATCAACAAGATTAAAGTTCTTTATAAAATCTATTTAGATATATTTGTACAATCTCTGATATGGTGATGAAACACACACACACACAAATATACTTTTGAAAATCATACTTTAAAATAAATATAAAAAGGTATTTTCAAAATTATATATTTTCTCAAGTTCAAAAATACTAAAATGGACAAAGGAACAGAACAGTACAGAAATAGACGTCTGTATATTAATTCAGACGTCTGACATCAATATCAGACGTTTAAATTAAGATAACAGACGTCTGAGCACTATGTTGTTAATGCCTCTATTTCTATATGAAATAGACGTCTGTCACTTAATAACAGACGTCTGTCATCCTAGACAGACGTCTGAATTAAAAGACAGACGTCTAAATTAACTATTTTTGTTTCCTTTGATTATTTTTGAAATTCAAAATTATTCAGACATCTGTCACTTTTATCTCAGACATCTGAACTTGACGAACTGAAGCATCTCTTCATAAAATATCAAAATCTGAAGAGTTGTCCTCTTCACCAAGAGTTGCACTTCTTCAAAGAGTTGCAACTATTGAATTAAAACTATTCAATACTATAAATAGAGATGAAAATCCACTATTTCAATAACTAATTCTTTCTATCTTTTCTGATCTTATATTGTTATAATATCAAGTGATTTTCAATTCTCTACTTCCTATCTTTGCACATTCAAATCATCATATCAAGAAGATTATAGGAAGGGTGTACTACATTGACTATATTCGTGTTATTCAAAGAACACACAAGTCAAGAAACAATTTACCAAATTGTATTTGAAGTCCTATTCGGTTGCTTAGGCGGAAAAGTCCTATTCGGTTGCTTAGGCGGAAAAGTCCTGTTCGGTTGCTCAGGCGGTGTAATACCTGTTCCTCCGGGTTAAGTGAGGGTTGTTAGAGAAATTCCAGAAGGAGTCTGGGACTGGACGTAGAACGAGAAGTTCGAACCAGTATAAAAATCCCTGGTGTCATTTTTTACTGCTATTTACTATTATTTATAATTCCGCACTTGCTAGTCGTAGTTTAACTATATTATCGATCCATATAGACTTTCAAAGTATATTCACAATTTTGGACCGTGAATATATTATTAAGTAAAATGGATATATTTTGGAAAAGTGACATTAAAGATGAAATTAATTGTTTTAACGATGTTTTAAAATGTGTAAAATATCGAAATCATAGATTTCAACATTCATTGTTGAAATAGACGTTTTCGAGGAAGAAGGAAATGGTGGACTATAACACTGTTGTTATAGTAAATGATTTCCGAAAGGAAATGTTTTATATAGTATTGGGATTTGTACATCTATCTTAATTCCAAATCCCTATACTAGTGATTTTTGAGTCGTCGTAACGATGTTTTACGTAACATTCATTTTGACTCAAATAAATGTGCTTAAGAGAATGATTTCCTTAAAGAATGAAATATATACTTAATTTTGATTTAAGTATATCGAATATTTTCAAATGTTGAAAATAAATAGATTTGTGAAATACTTATTATTAAATAAGTATAGGAATGCTTTTCCAAAATGAAATGAAACATTTTGAGAATTTATCTTCTTAAAGATAAATCAGAAGTGAATATTGAAATCGATTGAAAATCGTAGATCAGTAGATATTTGAAATATAAATTCACTATGGAATTTATAAAAGAAATGGAAATTCGTTTTAAAAATAAACGTTGATTTATTTTTGAAGTGTGGGAATTATATATATAGTAAAGATATTTTGGAAAATAAATAATTTGGGAAAATTATTTGGAATCTGATGATGTTGCGCATCTTTATTGATAGTTAAATAACCGACTATCAATAATTACCTTGAATGGGTATTTGTTGTGAATTGGATGAATTTGAATGCCACACTTATTTTTGAATAAGCGCTCACTATTCGGGTTAGCCGGGAAAGGACCATGGGGTCGTATAACCCATTCCGAATATGTGATACGTCGTTATGAATTGCATTTGATGACCGGTGTTGAAGACCGGATATTTTTGAAAATGGAAGGATTACCGTCGTGTTACTCTACATCGGCTGATCTCCGATTTAGAGGTTTTATCACCCTTAGTGACGGGAAGTCCGGACGTGATTAGAAAATTATCCAGATTTGCAAGGGCTTCGTGAGAAGTGCCTTCGGTTCTGTTCGATTCCGGAACAGACTTGTATGGTTGTGTGTCTGACGTTACAAATTGAGATATAAAGCTGATTTCTTTCAAATACATTTCTGTTGGTGGCGGAGAATTTATTCTCTTAGCTTAACACCCTTCTCTGAGACGTACGAGCTCAGAGGTTATGTAGTTGAAATTTATCAGCGATATACTCCCAATTTGGTAACGTGGCATGCTGAGTGTTGCTGTGAAATGATCATTTGTGATATGATCATTTGTTTGATCATTTATCTTTGTGATCATTTCTTTGATCATTTGTTTGACCCAATACAGTGGACTTATTGATGTCGATATTCGGAAGTCGAAGAATCGGGTCCTTACAACTACAACCCGAAATACATAAAAGATCAACGAACCAAAATCAAATGGAGATTCAAATCTCAATGCCACGGCCTCAAATGTCAAAGCAGGCAGACATGGACAATGTGCACACATGTACACATTGAAAATTGACAAATGTTCACAAGGTCAATCCAAATCAGATTCAACTCAAGTGCAAATGGTCTCGACCAAAAATCAAAATGTACACAAGGTCAGATCCGACAATAAAAGAAGTACAACTTAAATGCACATAGCACATGTACTGGATACAAGTACTCGTACACAACAGAGGCACCAGGCAACTGTGCCCAAAACCAATGCATCAAGATAAAGTACTCAAAGCAACAAACTGGGCAATGCAAGCTGCAACATGATTACACAATTCAAAGAACTCGAATGTGTAAGACATGATCGGGTCAGAGACTAGGCAGAAGTGAAAAGCAAAGACTACAAGCAACTGGTCAATACGCAAGTATAAGTAATAAAGCACTGTAACTCGAAGTCACAGTGAAATGCTCAATGGCAAATACATGAACGAAGACTGGTGCCACTCAATACAGTGAAACCAGAAGTGAAACCAACCAACCAACTATCAAATGAAAGAGTGCAGACACAAACCGCAACAAGGCTCAACATACTTATCTACATAAACAACTCAAAGTTTCAACTGCAATCACACGGCGAAAATGGCAAAGAGAAACGAAGACCATCAATAGCAGTAAAGATCAAGTTAAAGTGATGACAGAAAGCATGTCAAAGTTAGGTTAGAATGTAACTCAAATGAACAAGTGACAGTGCAACCAAAAATGGAAACAGTGAATGGTACAAGCACAATAACAAGAATATCAGGTGATGTCAGAAAACATATACATAGCAAATATCATCAAAGCTCAAGTCACAGGTGATACCATAATGCACAAAGACTACAAGCAATCTGGAAGTGACAAGACAAAGCAACATAACTGCAAGCTACAACATGAATAGCAGCAGTAAAACCGAACTAGGACAGAAGTGCTGCCGGAGGCAGTAGGCAATATAGCCAAAGCCAAACCAAACAACTTCGTCCAACTCAAATAAAAAATCCTCAACCAATTTCAAATATAACCAATAAAAACAGACCCCAATTGTAACTGAAAAGGTTGAAACAGTAGCAGCCTCGACATCAAATTGTCAAGACAACCAAAATTTACTCGAAGTAAATAAAAACAATTGAAAGAACTAGGAATCAAAACAGTGAGGCAGTGGCACTACAACAACTTACAAGAGAGAGGTAATCTCAAGTGTGGATTCCACGATATATGCATACACCCACAATGGTATATATGCACATATATGAAGTCACCACTGTCAAGCAATTTTTCAATTTTACAGTTTTGTCAAAGCCAAAGTCACGGCAGTTCATAGAGATCATCAAAACAAATCGAAATTCAATCCAATGTTGAAGCCATCCCAATAAGTTCGAACAATAACGAGAGCCGAGGCCAATGACTGCAATATTTCGACAACTACAGATGATTAACATCGGGTTAAAACAATGCTGAAGTCATGGCAATTTCAGAGTAAAGAATCGAGCAATTAAAACATCAAAACCATGGCAACCACGAAATCATTTAAAGCCGAAGAAACAACAAAAACAACTTGATACTTCGGCAATCAATTTAAAATGGTCAACGTCGAAACCACTAAACATCAGATAAAATCGAACGAAGTCGAAGTCGACAAAACCCAATTTTCACAACAAAACCAACAGATCGAAGATAACCAGAAACGAACGAAAACCAACAGAGTCGAGTGAATTAGATGTGAGTTTTCACTCACCTTTGATTCGAAGAGCAAGCAACACGTTTCCTCACTCGATCGAGCAGAACGAAGACAATCGCCTTCGAGAAACCAAAGCCCTAATTTTTGAACGAGGCCGCCTTTATCTCGTTTATTCAGGTTTAGGGTTGCGAATCAATAATGAATGAAGGGGGAAACGATGGTGAATAAGATAAGTGTTTCGGCATCAAACAATTTTGGGTCAAGATAACACTAAAGCCCACAATCCTAAAATGATATGTAAAAGAATTTAAACCGGATTAAAAATTCCAAACAGCGATTAACCATCAATTTAATCGTCATTCGAAGACAATCAATTGTTATAAAACTCCGGGTTATTACATTTTAGTTAAACTATTTATTTATGAAAACCAAATTTAAAAATAAAATTTTATATTGTTGTTTAAAAATATAAACACTCATAAATTAATTAAAATAATTTATTTAACCGCTGAAACTAACTTTTTTGAAATCAGCATTTTATCACTTTTGTTGATATAGGCAACTGTTACTATTTTTGTGTATACTTCTCTTTCCAAATCTTATCTAATATTGTTTGAATCATATAACCTTACCTATTTATATTTAAAATCACTTTAAAGTGGTCAAATTATGGGTCGTTACATGCATAGCGATTGATTTTAAATACAATTTGATTTAAAAAGCTTACTTCCATATACTTTGGAATTGGGTCTCGAAAATAGTTCCATTGAGTTTGGAATTGCGGTATCTAGTATAGAATGCTAGTCGGCATGTTCCGATTGCAGTTCGAAATTTTTGGTATGTAATTCCAATATTTTAAAATAAAATAATAAGATACCCTACTTTCTAAAGCCCGTACCCCCTCACAGCAAGCCCATACTCTCACCATACCTTCCCACATCCAACCCATACCCTCTTTCACTATAAGTATTCTTTCTATGAACATATAATGAAAAAATTTCCAAACTTTAAAATTCAAAATCATATCCTACCGGCCACTAAAAATAATGAAATTTAATCTGTTGTCCTTGTTTTGTGCTAGGCTTCGATGCTATATGGGTATCGTTAGGTAGGTCATTGCTTTAGGAGGTGGCCGTGTATTTATAGTGAGCTAGGGTTAGTTATTGCTCGATCTAGGGTGAACTGGAGGCAAAACAGGGCTTGGATTTGAGTTTGTAAGGTTGAAAAGCAACGTTGGCTAAAGTTTGGCGTAGCGTAGTGGTTGTTTAGTGGGTTCGACATTTTAGGGCAGCAAGGAGACATGTTAGGTTGGATTTTGGTTAGGCTATGTGGAGGTGAAATAATTATGATGAGGAGGTAGCTCTCGCAAAGACGGACGCATTGGCGAAAATGAGAGTCAATTCCGTCGAGAAACGAAGGGGATTATATCATCCCGCTATTTCGTGCCATTCGCATCCGCACATGTCGGACTTGAATTGCTCAAAATATCATTTTGTTAATTTATATTTGGCAAAACTCAGCATATACAGTAAATAAAATAATCACAGAATCACAGACATAGAGTAATATAAGAATAAGCAGTGGAATAGGATAAATAGTAGTTCATGAAGCTACTATATAAACAACAGAGTTTGAAATAAAATACAACAGAATATATCAAATACAATGAAGTCTCGAGTACAAACTGATGACAAGTTTGAACAAATCAACTGGATTGCTGAAAGCTGAATAGATGTAGATGGATCTTCAAGCAAAGCTCCAAAGCTCCAAAGGTGAGTCTCAAATGCCGTGACACTCAGTCTGACCCGAGCGTAAAGCAAAACACAGTACAAGAAAATATATTATTAATAACACCATTTAATAACGCATTATTATAAAGCGTTATTGTTTACCTTTAAATATTTGTTTTTTTACATAATTTGTTTTGTATGTACATATGCAACGCTTTGGCCCCAAATTTTCGTCTGCCTCCCAAAAACACACTCAATTTCGTCTCCCTCCCAAAGTAACACTCAGCCATTTTCGTTTCCCTCCTAAAACAAAATAACCCTAATCGAAGTTCTACTCCCTCCCCGATCTTCGAAAGCGACGACATCAAAGTCGGTCTCGTGGCCAAAGGCGCCGTCGATTCTCTGGTGAACGCCATATGTATCATATGTATGCTCCGCTTTTGTAATTCTTTTACATCTTTAGATCTCAAATCAATGCTTCATGCGTTTATTTCTACTCAAATATGAAGTGCTCATTTTAAATTTATTTATCCCACTACCCCCACTATCCCTATCTCTCTTCACAATCGGCATCCCGAGTACTTGGTAACTGCTCTTAGCCATTCGTTGTCACTAAATTATTATATGCCAATGGCGCTGGATGCTGTATTTCCACACCTCACCATCGTCGACCTTTGGATTTTTCTTCTTTGATGACTCTGCTTTCTCCTGTACAGCGATAGTGGATTCCATCTTTAGGTTACTTATTGATTTTAACCACCCAGAAGTTCTACTTATTTTAAATTGAGAAATTTATTTCCTATAGGTAATAGTTGCTATTGGTAAGGATCCAAGCCCTTTGAAGGTTAATTTGGGAGTCTTATCTTATTGGTCTATTATAGACATCAATTTGCAAATAGAATAATAATCAAACTAAGGTTACATCCAAGTTTAAAGCTTTTTAGTAGTTTTATTTGATTTCTTTTTTAGAAACATTTACTCTTCCTACCTTGATTTTTGTTAATATTATATGGTAACGTTGAACTATAAGTTTGACATGCTTCACTGTCATGTAAGAAGATTGTATACTATTAACATGAACTTTATTGTTTCGTATAAATTTGAATCAGGCAAGACTATCAAGATCGAAGATCCTGTTTGTACGAGTTTGGATGCAAATTCATTGCGGCTGAAACTATAATGTTTGATCCTAATTTGGTAACTTTATTTTCTAACACATATTTTGGTTTCTCTATGTATATATATTTATTGTTAACTTTTTTAATAGTTCATTATCCATGTTACTGTTTGGTCAATAGTTTCAATAGCTTGGTTCATAAATTATATATATATATATATATATTCAAATGGAAAATTTCATGCACATAACAAACTGAATTTGTAACCAGTGTATGGAACAGTAAAGAAATTTATCGTGCGAAGAGCAACATGTGAAGAAATGGAAAGATGGTACTCGAGATGAAAGTTTTGAGCAACAGAAATGGAATGGTATATCAATTAAATCATAATTCTACTATTATTTCCATATTATTTGGTAATTAGTAAGAATTAGTACATATTCAATGTTCTATTTGGATTTTGTTTTGATAATATGGCAATTAGCTCAAAAAAGGAATCAGATAGCATGCATCTTTATATTTAGTTCTCCGTTTATTTTTATCTTAGTACTTCAAAAATGAGTTATAGTGAGTACATTTCATGATTTCAAGCAACCCTTCAAAAAGTCTCGGTATCTCTTCTTATTTCATAGGTTCTACTGCAACCTCTATCACCAAGTCATACAAATCAAACAATATCCACTCTTTTCAATTCTAAATACATAAGAAAATCAAAATGTTTAATGATATTCATTTACTGTTTCATGAAAGCTCACCAAAATATTGATTTTACCTACTAATTCTCAAGTTTTCCTATGTCTGTATTAGCTTTTATAGTAATAATATCCTTAGTTTTATAGTGTCTAAAAAACTGGATTCTTGAATGCAAATTCTAGAAATAAAGCTCAAGATGTAGTATACTCAAAAATGTTTCAAATTAACTAAAAATATTGATTGCCTTTAAATATGTCTGATTTAATTTCATTGGTTGGATAAAAATAATTCTCTTTAATTAGATGCAAATTTGTGAACCAAAAGATGCTTAGTTGATTACTTACTTTATTAATTAACTGATAAGAAGCATGTTTTAATATACTTGCATATTTGAAGAGACTGAAGATTAATATTTAGTTAAAAAATAATAAATATAGACAATTCATAGTTGGCCAGGTCATGTTAAATCATAATTGACGTTATTTACTTTTATATCACCCACCTAATGAGTTATATGTAACTGTAAGGTAACATGCATCTTAATATTTAGTTCTTTCTAAATTTTTATCCTTAGCACTTCAAAATTTGTTATAGTTAATATGTTTCAAGCAACATTTCAAAATCCCAGTACCTCTTCATCCTTCATGGGTTCTACTACAACTCCCCTTACCAAATCATATACACAAGCAATATCCTCTTTTTTCAATTTCAGATACACAAGAAAATAAAAATGTTAAATGATTTTCATTGAATGTTTCATAAAAGCTCAACAAATTGTTGGTTTTATCAATGCATCTATGTTTGTATGAGCTTTTATAAAAGTAATATCCTTAGTTCTATAGTGTTTTACAAAGTGGATTCCTGAAGCTCAAGATGTTGAAATTTTATAACTGAAAAATATTCAAATTAATTGAAAATTTTATTTTCTAATAAATAAGTATGATTCTATTTCATTATTAGATATATAAACAATTTTCATTAATTAGATGCAAATTTAAGAAAACTACAAGATGGAATCAAGACTTACTGAAGGATAAATGAGTTTCAAAGAGAAAATATTGTTTTCAATTTTATTATAGTATAGTTCAACATACTCAACTTATTTGAATTCATATATAGTGAGGTAGTACTAAATTATAGATATTTCATGTTGTGAGACTATAAACGAAAAGCTAACAATCCTCTTATTAGTAATTTGGATAATTAATATTCAAAAGATTTGGTCTCATTTATGTAAATGGTTTGGTTATGGCATGTTATGAATTATTTGTAGAACTGATTTAGATTAACTATCTACATTCCTTCCTTTTAAAGGGACTAAATGTATTTTAAGTCATTGTCATTTATTTTAAAGGATACGCTTGAGATCAGGTTAAAAATAGTTTGGATGATCTTTGCTATTGATTGTCATTCATTTCACTTCACATATTACCACTACCCCACAATAATTAATTTTACAATCACTGATTATTCTTTTGAACTTTAGCCATAATTTGAAGTATCGTATGAATCTGTTATTGTTACAATAATGTTATATGAATTGGTTTTCTGATAAATGAATTAGTTTGTATTGTAAATTTGGGTAGTAAATTGTTTCTTTTTAAACAATATCATTTTACATATGCACACCTTTGATTCTTTTAATGGAATTAAAGTTATTCTTAAACTTAAAGCATTAATTAGAATTGAGTAGTTTTCGTTGAAAGAAACAGTCAATATTAAATTCCAAGGGACTCCTACTTGATTTTTGTTCATGTTACAAGAAAAATTCTATCAAACTTGATCCCTACATGCTTTTAATGCAAGAATAAAACTTTCTTTTTCATGCAATACCATTTTGTTGTTCGTACCTCCATGCTTTTTCCTATATTAATGGAATTAAAGTTATCATTAGCCTTACATAATTAATTTGAATTTATATAGTTCTCCAAAATAACATTCAAATATTACGAGAAACCCACCCTTCAACATTGTTTAGAAAAAAGAAATTATAAGATGGTATCAACATATGATAACGAAAGAAATGAGTTTTAAAGATCAAATATTGCTTTTATTGGTTTCAATTTCATAGTAGATGGAATGGGGATGCTGCTATTTATGATTTGACAAGGATTAGTGACGATAACTTGGTTGGATGAATTATTATATTGGAAAGCAACTTGCTACTATTAGTATTGCATTTGTTTACTTCACGCTGATAGTGTTATATATATCATGGTCATATTTTTTGCAGATGCACATAATAATCATTAAGTCGCATTAGTATTGCTTCATATATTAATTAATTGCATTCAGACTCACTTTAATATATTTAACATGTATATACATATAGTTTTACAACATATAGAAGCCATTCATTTTCTTTTTTGGCATACAAGAGGAAGAGTTCTAAAGTTTAGGTAGCACTACCAAACTGATAGAAGCAAAGGATACCATTATATAGCATAATTGACTTTAATCATAGTTTTTTATGTTAAAATTTTGATGACCTCCATATTATGCCTCATTTGTTATACATGTAGGCACCTCAACACTGCCATACAATAATCTTTTTATTTTTAATGTCAGTAAAAACATATGGTGTTTCAGTAAGTACTAAAGTTAGTGTTTGATCTTTGATATTTAAGATATGCAACTTTAAATTAGTATAAGTAAATAGAGTAACAAATGGTTCAACTTTAAAGATTATTTTCCTCATTTGATTTTTAGTAAATTTCTTAATTGCCAGGGCATGAAGAATTCAAATTTGAATGTATTATTATTGTTGTTGTTGTTATTATTATTAATTATTAAAAGTCAATCCTACATCTTAATATTCAAGTATAAGCAACCAATAGAGTGAAGCATGAGACTACTCTAAGTCTCCAACATATCTATATATAATTCTTAAAATATCATAACGTGGATATATATGATATCGAATGCCTGATTCACATACTATATTAAATATGTTGCGTCCTGGATCTAGTTGAGGTTGGAAATATTCCTAAAACATGTGAAAGATGCTTGATCAAGTTGGCATAAACATAAGACAAGTAACTACTATATAGTTTACATAGTTCAGCATCACAAGGAACAGCAAAAAATACCAATGGATATTTCTCTAATACTCTGTATATTTCTCCTCTCTGTAATTGCAAAAGTTCAACTGTCAAACGCTTGGGGAAAAGAAGGGCATTTCATGGTATGCAAAATAGCTGAGGTATACATGTTGTTCTTTGACCATGATTAAACATATTATGTTTGTACTTTGTAGCTTAAACTGTAATATGTATACCTATTTCTTGTTAGAAATATTTGACAGAAGAAGCTTCAGAAGCAGTGCAAAAACTACTACCAGCAGTTGCAGAAGGAGAGTTAGCATATGTATGTTCATGGGCTGATCAGGTTAGATTCAGATATCGCTGGGCTAGCCCTTTGCATTACATCAACACACCTGGAGTTTGCAATTATGACTACTCAAGTAAATTTTAATTCCCTTTTTGAAGTTGTATGAGTATAGATTTGTATCTTTTTCTTCATATAGTTTAGTATATAAACAGGAGATTGTTATAATAGCATGGAAGTGCAAAATATGTGTGTTGCTAGAGCAATCAATAATTATACAGCGCAACTCCTGACTTTCCAGAAACAAGATGCAACATATAAATTTTGTCATATCACCATTTGAATTTTTGGAACCATATAACGAATGCTGATATACATGAAGCTATATTTTATTATTATTATTATTTTGTATGTACCACAGATAATTTGACAGAGAGTCTTATGTTTCTGTCGCATTTTGTGGGAGATATGGATGAAGAAAGGCTTTGAGTAGTTCAAGTTCTTAGTGATGCATTTGGTACTTGTAAACGTTAACTTTGAACTATGTTGTCTTTTGTTATCATGAATATGTATTGAATTTGATAACTCATGTATTGAACTTATTCTTTTTTATTTGATACTTTATTTTGTTATCATGAATATGCGTTACATTTGCTGATTATTATATTTTTTTCGTTCATACATTGTTCAAATTGTTATCTATTTAAAGAAGACTCATTTTGATTGTTATTATTAAAATGTAATAGTAGGGTGCATCAAATATATAGTAAAATAAAGCATAGCTCCTAAAAAGCGTTATAACTATATGACATAAGTGCTATAAAAAGATAATGCAATGTATGAGGCTACTTTCAAAGGATAGCAGCAAATAGGCGTTATTATATCTATACATTTTATAGCGGCATATATATGCTGTAAATGGATGTAGAATGTACTACAAACATGTTGATATATAGCGGCTAATAGGCGCTATAGAATAACTATTTTATAGCGGCTATATTATGCTATGAAATCATGCTCTTTTATAGCGGTTTTTTTTGTGTTATAAAGGTGCAATTCTTTTTTATAACATGTCGATATACAGCGTTTATCAAACCGCTATAGTTGTGTTTAATAGCGGCTATATGCCGCTATAAAAGACTGTTTTTCTTGTAGTGACACAAAACACTCGAGTCAGGATTAACATTCTTATATCAATAAATTCAACTCAAGTGAAATATCAACTGAAACACAAGTAACTTAGAGGATGTATCATCCCGCCTTTTTATACGCTTTAAGAAGACACTCATGCCAACTCAAACCATACAGAAGGGCGAATTGTTATTTGGGGTGGATAAGAAAAAGGGAAAGAAATAAAAACGAAACAAAATCTCGCAGAGGAATGACAAAATATAATAATCAAATAACAGTTCATGAAGCTGTTTACAAAACATTTGATTATACTTATACAATACAGAATCAAAGTTACACATATCAGAGATAAATACATAACATTGCATCGGAATAGTCTGATGTGGTGGAATAATAATATAGTAAATAATAATACAATCTTCGTCTTCTAGAAACAAGTCTTCAAATCCTGAAATGCTCTGGCTGACCCGAGCGAATTGAAAAGACAAAACACTCGAGTCGGAACTAAAAGATCTTATGAGAGTTAAATCAACTATAAATAAATATGAGTGTAAACGGCGTCGGAGATGTTTACGCGGTTTGACATCTCCTATCCAGTTTCTAACGTGAGTGCAGTAATCTTAAGAGATGCTCGAGATTCACATCTCCTAAGGATCCGTTAAACTATCTACTATGTAGTACAATACGCTATTATAATAATGTCTAAAGTAAAGTAAACTATCAAAATAGCGTTAAGGCGTTACCCATATCCCCCTCAACACATTTTATATATTCCCATAGTCTATACAGTACCATAATCTCCCCCGTACTGGGCGTCGTCAGAGGGCACTCCATAAGTATGGTACAAATCAAACTCCTAGTAAGGCTCGCTAGGGTAGGTGACATGGCACAACAAGGCAATGCCAGGGTAGATATACCAATTACGCATCCGGACTGCTGGTAACGCATTGCAGCCACTACCGCCCACCTCGAAACACACTCCCAAATCAAAAAATCAAGGGTGGCCACCAAATCAATCGCAAAGTCAGAATATAGTATCGAAGGAATGTGTCCGATCAGAGGAGCTACCTCATTGGCCCGGAATCGCTCCTGTTTTAGCCACCTTATGCCAACTCACGGGAGTCGGGTCCACGTATATACCTAGGCAAATTTTGCCCTGAGCTTCAGCTCAAATGTTTGGTAAAACACTCAGACGTCTGAGGCAAAGGGATAAACGTTCCAGACCCTAAGCTCAGACATCTAAGCGGTCTGGAAAATTCCAGACCTTCAACTCAGACGTCTGGGGAGAACCACCAGACGTCTGGCACTGTTAAAGTTATGCAATTTGCCAGTTTTTATGCAAATTTCCATTTTTATCGATTTTTGTCGATCCGGTTGGTTGTTGTCATTTATTATCGACTTTGATGACTTCTTTTCTGGATTTTTGGGAATATCTATTTGATGGATTTGATATCGATTTTATGGTTTAAATTCACGTCGTCGAATGTGAATTTTTGGGTGATCGATTGTTTTATAATCGTTTTCTATGACTTGTCACTTTAAAAATACAAAGGTTTTTATACTAGTAGTAAATATTCAAACTCTTTCACAAAAAACGATTTCAACACTAATTTAATACAAAACTCGTTTTTAAAACCGTTTTCCGATCTATTAATATGTACAAACCTTTACCTCATTCGTATAAGAAATCTAATTAAACGACTTAGCAAAACAAGTGGTATGAAACACTTGCGTTTACTTCGTCGGTTAATTTTTGAACTTGTTCGATTGAAATCTTGTGATAATTTTCGAGTGAAAATCTCCAATTTGTTCGTAAATATTTAAGTTAAGCTAGTGGTTATGGGACATAAGGCTAAACTCATTTATTTACTAGCTTAGTGTAATTTACGCTTCTTATTGATCAATGATGATCATTTTATGGTTTATACTAGCGATATGCGATGTCTCCTTGTCCGCGTGGGGGGACTGTACCCCGTTCTATTAAGCTTCATCTCATTTTTTATAGGCTAGCGACCTATAAGATTTATGGAGTTCGGTTCATCGGTCGTACCGTTATTGTACTACGTCGTTGTTCCGAATTTTTTGAGTTTCAGGTTCCTCGGCATACCTTTATTGTACTACGTCATTGCACTGGCTCTATGGTTAGCGACCATGGGATAGCGTCTCGTTTGTGATACACGTGTTGGTGAGTTTTCATGCTCCCGTTTGTTATAGGCCTCCCCCTTTGTGTTTTCTGGATTTCTAATTGTTGATTTCTGGAATTTGTGTTTCACCAATTTTTGCGATTGACATTGATATGTTTTGTCAATATTTGGGGTTTGGTGAATAAGCTAAAGAATGTGATATTCTTTTTGGATATTTAACGAGATTTGAGATATTGTATGATTTTTATTGTTATCGAATGTATACTTGTCACAGTATGGCATTATTGTTATCATACATTTTTGTGGTATCTCTTATCCTTTCTCATCTCATATGATATTTATAGCTAGAATGATTCGTTTATTATTTTTCTTCCTAAATAATACTCGGGTCGGACCGAGGTGTTACAGGTGCTTTCACTTGACGTCTTAGCAGGGGCTATCTTCTGACTTTTGGAAAACTACTTTAGCTTAGTAGTTTTTGCTTTTATACATTTGAGATAGAGACTCCTTGATGTATACATATTCTTTTGCTTAGCACTTGTACTTATTCTTTTGTGATGTAGTGGATCTTGTATGACCACTATTTTAGTGTACACTTTTATGTGTTATATTCATATATGTTTCCGCCTTTGTGATATGAATATCTGTGACTGATTTGTGTTATGCTTATTTCTATATTTGTTTCCAAAGCCCACATAGCCACTGTGTAGTAGCTTTGAGTTTGTATTTGATATGTCGGATTTCCTCTTGAAACGAAATGCAAGTCATATTATCTGACATATCGGTACTCGCACAAAGCAATTACACAGATGATCGCTCCTCAACAGCCTTATTCTTCGTGCTAGTCGACGGCATTACCCCGTAGTGTCCTTGGCTAGTGTGAGTATAGAGGTGGGGCGCCACAGCTTGGTATTAGAGCCAAACTTCGGAACAATGTAGAATAATCTAGCAAGGATCATTGTCCTAAGTCTTTCTCAGGAGTCGTGCCTTAGGATTTAATTCGAGTCATTGGACCCGTTCTATCCTATTTTCTTTTATGATGCCTTGTTTTATTAATCAATTTTGTTTGATATTCATTCTGAGAATAACCTTTTTCCTCTTCATTATTTCTTTCTTAAAAGAAGAGAAATGGTTAGACCTGGCCGTCCTAGCGCCGGTCAATCTAGTGCTACTTCTCAGGATGGTGTATTCATGTCTGCCCAACAGCTTTTGGATCTTGTAAAGAATGCCCAAGCTGCCGGACCCATTCCAGAGCCTACTCATCCTAAATCCGAGTTTGTACGCTTGTGTAGTGATTATACCAATTTGGGTGGTAGGCCATTTAAGGGTTCCGAAAGGGTTATAGAAGTCCAAGCTTGGCTTAGAACATGCGATCGCATCTTTTCTCGCATGAAACTTGTGGATTTACATCGAGTCCAACTGGCTTCTAGCATGCTCCAAGAGAGAGCATTAGATTGGTATGAGATTTTGATTTCTGAAATTATTGAAGCGGATCTTACTTGTGAGCAATTCCGGGAAAGGTTCGAGTTAAAGTTTGTGCCGGAAGCTAAAAAGTAACATTGGCCCGACGCTTTATTGACCTTGTTCAAGGTGAATCTTCTGTGATGGATTACGTCGCATCTTTTGAATCTCTCTCTAAATATGGGGTCGGGTATATTAATACCCCATTGAAGAAAAATCAGAGGTTTGTCTATGGGTTGAATAAGAACCTCAAAAAGGCCTTTACTCCTGAAACTAGAAGTTTCTTTTGATTGGCTTGTTGATATCGCTCTTCAATTTAAAGAAGCCGATAAAGAAAGTGATGTTGAAGTTGTGGGTGCCAAATAGAACTTCAACAACAACAAGAAGAGGCCTATTAAGTTCAAAGGCCCTAATCCCAACAAGAAAGGGAAGCAAGTAACTTCGGTAGCAAAGACTCATACCTCTAGTCATGGACAACGCTACAATTGTGGTTCTAAGGACCATTATGCAAATAGGTGTCCAAAACCCCTTTTCTGTCGCTATTGCAAAAGTTTGGGTCATCTTTTATCTTCATGCCCCAAACTTCAAGGCAAGAAAGAGGGAAAGCTAAATGTTGTGCAAGCTCCTAGTAACACTTCTCTTGGTCAAGGTATTTCTCATTCTGTCCTTGATGACATTATTATATTTCGTGATCTTCCTATTCGAGTTCTTTTTGATACGGGTGCATCTCACTCTTTTATATCAAAAGAACTTGCTGATGCTTTGTCTTTAAATGTTATGGGCTTGATGACTTCACTGAGATTTGCGAATCCGGTTGGTGGATCCGCAACACTCAGTTTATTTTGTAATGATGTCGAGGTTATTTAATGTGATTTTGCTTTCCATGCCGATTTGCATGTTATGCGCTACTTAGGTTTCGGAATGATTTTGGGAATGGATTGGCTTAATCGTTATGAAGCCCACATCCTATGTCCCGAGAGGACTATCTATATTCGACATCCTCAATCTATTAAGCATATTTCTATTGTTCTTAAAGATTCAGATTTCAATTCGGTAGCATCCTTATATTCTCTAAATCCGCATGATGACGATAATGATGATGAGGAAGATGTCATTGCCCTTATTCACGTTGTTTGTGAATTTTCCGACATATTTGAGCCCGTTTTAGGATTACCACCTAAGTGAGCAATTGAGTTCAGAATTAATCTAATCCCTGGAGCTCTACCTATCACTCGTCCTCCTTATCGTATGTCCAATAAGGAAAACGAGAAGATGCGTAAACAATTTTTTGAATTGGAAGCAAAATAGTTTATTCAATCTAGTTCCTCTCCTTGGGAGCTTCAGCTATCTTTGTGAAGAAATCCGATGGTACACTTAGGCTTTAGGTTGACTACCGCAAGCTTAATGATCTCACCATCAAGAATAAATATCCCTTTCCTCGGATTGATGATCTATTCGATCAACTTAGCGGTGCTAGAGTATTTTCACAGTTAGACTTAGCAACCGGTTTTCATCAGCTTCGTATTGCAGAGGATAGCATTCCTTTGACGTCGTTCTGTACTCATTATGGATCTTATGAATGTCTTGTTATGCCATTTGGTCTAATGAATGCTCCAGCTTATTTCATTGACCTTATGAATCGAGTTTTCAAAAACTTCCTCGATCGATTTGTTCTCATCTTTACAGATGATATTCTTGTTTATTCTAAAACCGAGGAAGAGCATGTAAAACATCTCTGAATTGTGCTGGAAACTCTTAGGAGCAATCAATTGAAAGCAAAATTTTCTAAGTGCCACTTTTGGCAATCTCGTGTGAAATTTTTAGGACATATTATTTCCGTATCCAGAATTTCCATGGATCCTTCAAAGATTGAAGCGATTCAAAATTAGAAGAGATCGGAGAGTGTGATGAAAATTCGTAGTTTTCTTGGATTGGCGGACTATTATCGTCAATTCATAAAAGATTTTTCTAAAATTTCCGTACCTCTTACTAGTTTGACAAAGAAGGGAATTAAGTACATTTGGACAGACAAATGTGAAGCTGATTTTCAGAAATTAAAAGAAATCCTTTCTGATGCTCCTATTCTTGTGATTCCCGAAGCGAACCAAGACTTTATTTTTTATACCGATGTTAGTCGTGTTGGTTTGGGAGCCATTCTCATGCAAAGGGAACGTGTTATTGCTTATGCTTCTAGGCAATTAAAGCCTGCCAAGACTAGATATGCCACTCATGATTTAGAGCTCGCGGCTATAGTTTTCGTCCTTAGAATTTGGCGTCACTATCTTTTGGGAGAGAAATTTGTTCTCTACACCGATCATAAATCTTTGAAGTATTTATTTTCTCAAAAGGAACTTAATTTGCGTCAACAACGTTGGCTCGAATTCCTTGCATCTTATGATCTTGATATTCTTTATACTCCCGGAAAGGGAAATCGTGTTACCGATGCCCTTAGTCGTAAGCAACAAGCAGTTGTTTCCATGATGATCTCCGAATGGAATGATCTTGAGACTTTGTCCACATGTGAGATTCGAGATCATGAATCCAATTCATGTTCATCTCTTGTTTTATGTAGCCTTAAGGCTCATCCTTCTGTTTTAGACCGCGTTCTTGAAGCTCAAAAGCATGATCCCAAATTGGCTCATCTTAGCCAAAGTTGTAGGGATAAAAATAATATTGATGGTCTGAAAGACTTTGAAATTGATGCTCGTAGAGGTATTCGAAAATTTGGTAGACTTATTGTGCCAAATATTAGTGATCTTCGTAAGGACATTTTAGAAGATTCTCATCGTTCTAAATTTACCATTCATCCCGGTAGTAGTAAAATGTACGCGGACATGAAGTGACTTCATTATTGGGATGGAATGAAATATGATATTGCTAACTTTATTAAGCGTTGCATGACTTGCCAACTCGTTAAGGCCGAGCATCAAAGGCCCGGTGGGTTATTGCAACCTTTGGACATTCCAGTTTGGAAGTGGGATCAAATTTTCCATGGACTTTATTGACGGTCTTCCCCGTTCTCGTTTGGGTTATGACAGTCTATGGGTGATTGTGGATAGACTTACAAAATCCGCCCATTTTATTCCTATTCGGTCCAGTCGGACCGTACCTCTTTTGGCCAAACTCTATGTTAAAGAAATAAATAAATTGCATGGAGTTCCAACTTCTATTGTTAACTATCGTGATACATTGTTTACTAGTGGATTTTGGAAGGGTCTTCAAAAAGCTTTGGGAACAAAGCTTAATTTTAGCACCGCTTATCATCCTCAGTCCGATGGACAAACAGAGCGTGTGAATCAAACTGTTGAAGATCTCCTTCGTGCATGTGTTCTTGATTTTGGTGGAAGTTGGGAAAATCATATTTCTCTTGTTGAGTTTTCTTATAATAATAGCTTCCAATCTTGTATTGGTATGGCACCTTTTGAAGCACTCTACGGAAGGCCATGCCGATCTCCTTCGTGCTGGCTTGAAGCTGGTGAAAAGCTGGTTTTAGGTCCAGATTTTGTTCGTGATTCCACAGAAAAGATTGGCCTTATTAGTCATAGGATGAAAGAAGTTCAAAGTAGACAAAAATGCTATGCCGATAATCGAAGAAGGAATTTAGAATTTTCTGTGCGAGATTTGATGTTCATTCGTGTTTCACCTATGAAGGGTGTTGTGCGTTTCAGTCGATCGGGAAAATTATCACCTCGATATATTGGTCCATTTCCCATCACCGAACGCATTAGTTTCGTGGCTTACCGTCTTTTATTACCGGCTCAATTTTCTGCTATTTATGACGTATTCCACGTCTCTCAATTACGGAAATGCCTTAGAGATTCCGATTCTATTCTTGAGCCCGATGTTATTGAAGAAATTGAAGTTTTGCCTAATTTGACTTATGAGCAGCATCCTATTCGTATCATTGCTACAGAGGTTAAACGCCTTCGAAATAAAGATGTTCCGCTCGTGAAAGTTAAATGGTCCTCAAATCCTAAGGATTGCTCTTAGGAATCCAGAGAATTCATCGAGCGAACATATCCAGACTTACTCTCTTGTGCTCCTTAAGGTGAACTTCTCATTTCAAAATTTCTTCTTTTGTGTTGTTATGCCTTAGTATCGTTGTTACTTTTTATTTTCTTCTTAAGTACTGCGAGGACGCAATTTCTTTAGGGAGGGGAGTCTGTAACAACCCACATATTTTTACGATAATATATTTAAATGATTTATTTAAATATAGCATCGTTGGTTGAATTTAAAAGTCCAAAACGCAAATTTTTGTAAATGGTCGAATCCGGACTTGAGACCACTTCCATTGAGTCCAAAATGGCGTTTGCGACCTTTTTGAGTATAAACATCGATATGTTTGAAGTGGAGTAGAATTTTGCTATTTTTCTATTGGGCTTTGGGTTTGGGGTTTCAGCCCACTAACCCAACAAAATAAACTAACACTCCACCCCCTCTTCATTCATTCATTCTATTTTCTTAACACTCTCAAGCTAAAGGAAAATGAGGGAAAGAAGAGGAAATTAAATTCCTAAACCCTATATTACTAGGAAATTCAAGATTCAAGCTCCAAAAATCAAAGAGAAGCTTAGGTAAGTATCTTCTTCTTCTTCTCCACCTCAATCTCTCTCCAATTTCCAGAAAATCCTATAACCTAACTTAGGTAATATTTGCATTTGATCATAGATTGAGGGTTCTTGAAGTTAAGTGGAGGAGAGATTGATCTTGCCTTATTTTAAAAGCTTCTCATTCGTTGTTTTTGGGATTAAAGATGAGTTCTTGAACTCACATCTATGTCTATACCTTTGATAGTTGTTAGGTATGAGTTCCTAACATCTATTTCATGTTCATTTGCTTTTGAATTAAATTGGATTGATGAATTTTCCAATTTTTTGTTTTTGAAGTCAAAACCTATGGAAATCCTACTATGGATGTTTGGATTTGTTGTTTGGAGTGTATTGATGAGTCTATAGGGCTGGGTTGTCGCTTGGCATAAGTCCCAACCCATCGTCGCTCATTCGATTGCTTCGGAATTGATTTGGCCATCAATGGCCTAGACAAATTTTGCCTTGAGCTTTAGCTCAGACGTCTAGTAAAACACTCAGACGTCTGAGGCATAGGGATAAACATTCCAGAACCTAAGCTCAGACATCTGAGCGGTCTGGAAAAAAATTCCAGACCTTCAGCTTAGACGTCTGTGGAGAACCACCAGACGTCTGGCGCTGTTAAAGTCTGGTAATTTGCCAGTTTTTATGCAAATTTCCAATTTTATCGATTTTTGTCGATCCGGTTGGTTGTTGTCATTTATTATTGACTTTGATGACTTCTTTTCTAGATTTTTGGGAATATCCATTTGATGGATTTGATATCGATTTTTTGGTTTTAATTCACGTCGTCGAATTTGAATTTCCGGGTGATCGATTGTTTTTATAATCGTTTTCTGTGACTTGTCACTTTAAAAATACAAAGGTTTCTATACTAGTAGTAAATATTCAAACTCTTTCACGAAAAATGGTTTTAACACTAATTTAATACAAAACTCGTTTTTAAAGCCGTTTTCCGATCTATTAGTATATAAAAACCTTTACCTCATTCGTATGAGAAATCTAATTAAACGACTTAGCAAAACAAGTGGTATGAAACGCTTGCGTTTACTTTGTCGGTTAATTTTTGAACTTGTTCGATTGAAATCTTGTGATAATTTTCGAGTGAAAATCTACAATTTGTTCGTAAATATTTAAGTTAAGCTAGTGGTTATGGGACATAAGGCTAAACTCATTTATTTACTAGCTTAGTGTAATTTACTCTTCTTATTGATCAATGATGATCATTTTATGGTTTATACTAGCGATATGCGATATCTCCTTATCCGCGTGGGGGGACTGTACCCCGTTCTATTGAGCTTCATCTCATTTTTTATAGGCTAGCGACCTATGGGATTTATGGAGTTCGGTTCATCGGGCATACCGTTATTGTACTATGTTTTTGTTCCGAATTATTTGAGTTTCAGGTTCCTCGGGCGTACAGTTATTGTACTACGTCGTTGCATCGGCTCTATGGTTAGTGACCATGGGATAGCGTCCCATTTGTGATACATGTGTTGGTGAGTTTTCATGCTCCCGTTTGTGATAGGCGTCCCCCTCTGTGTTTTCTGGATTTCTAATTATTGGTTTCTGGAATTTGTGTTTCACCAATTTTTGCGATTGACATTGATATGTTTTGTCAATTTTAGTTTTGGTGAATAAGCTAAAGAATGTGATATTCTTTTTGGATATTTGACGAGATTTGAGATATTGTATGATTTTTATTATTATCGAATGTATACTTGTCATAATATGGCATTATTGTTATCATACATTTTTGTGGTATCTCTTATCCTTTCTCATCTCATATGATATTTATAGCTAGACTGATCCGTTTATTATTTTTCTTCCTAAATAATACTCGGGTCAGACCGAGGTGTTACAGGTGCTTCCACTTGACTTCTTAGCAGGGGCTAGCTTCTGACTTTTGGCTAACTACTTTAGCTTAGTAGTTTTTGCTTTTATACATTTGAGATAGTGACTCCTTGATGTATACATATTCTTTTGCTTAGCACTTATACCTATTCTTTTGTGATGTAGTGGATCTTGTATGACCGCTATTTTGGTGTACACTTTTATGTGTTATATTCATATCTGTTTCCCCCTTTGTGATATGAATATCGGTGACTGATTTGTGTTATTCTTATTTCTATATTTGTTTCCGAAGCCCATATAGCCACTGTGTAGTAACTTTGAGTTTGTATTTGATATGTCGAATTTCCTCTTGAAATGAAATGCAAGTCATATTATCTAACATATCGGTACTCGCACAAGGCAATTACACAGATGGTCGCTCCTCAACAGCCTTATTCTTCGTGCTAGTCGATGGCATTACCCCGTAGTGCCTTGGCTAGTGTGAGTATAGAGGTAGGGCACCACATTTTTCTTGGCATCATCATGGATGATGTTTTTTGAATAATCTATGAGGTTAGATTTTCTTTTTAGTTGATCCTCTAATGATTTGTTCTTTTTGGCTAGTTCTGAGTTCTCCTTGGCAAGCTTGGAGTTTTCTTTAGTCATCTTCTCCATATCAGCTTTGAGTCTATTGAACGACTCAGGATCAGCTTCCAAAATTTTCATTTTCTCTTCCAGCAGCTGCCTGGCTTTCCTTTCTTCATCAAGAGAAGAAGCAAGTTTTCATTTTTCTAAGATCGCCTCATCTCTTGCCACAATAATGACATTCACATCAGTTTGGAGCAAAGAAACTTTCTCCTTAAGCTCAACTACTTTGTTGGAAGGCCTTTTGGAAGTGCCTCGTAGAAAGAATATATGCTTTTCTACCTAAAATATATAATCCGTATAAGTTAAAACAGAATCCATAAAATTAAAGATAACCTAATGAACAAGAAAATGCACTGATATAAGCTGTTTGAGAATAAGGAATAGGTGATCGTCAGAATACACTAGAGGTTGCGGTGATATGAGAGAAGAATGGAAAGGAGATTGAATAGCCAACCGTGCAAGCTTTTCAAAATTTAATGATGAAGTCGGAGTTTGAACCCTTGAGGGATGGGGATCATCTAGAGAGAGAATTAGACGAGTTCAGCGCATATACAGCTGATTGACATTGGGGAAGAAGGGAATGTAATATTAAGAAGGAGGTTAGGAGTTTGAGCCTCCTTGGGTATCTTAATTTGAATTTCTCTAGGCTTTTCCGGAGCTTTGCCCAAATGTGTTGCTTCAGGACTTGGATCAATATTTATATACGCTGTCTCATCTATGATAACAAAATTGAAGTACGAGGCAAAATTTTGGCCTCTTATCTTGGGGAGGAAAAGGAGCATCAATAGAAACATCATCACCCGTTTTATCTTCATCTAAATCTTCAATAGCTTGGGCGATGGAATCTTTAACGGAGATAAGCTTTGTTGGTTAAGACGAAGCCAAAATTTCATCTATACTTTGTCTCTTCCTGGAAACTTTTTCTTTGACTTTTGTTTACTTGGAAGCAATAAAAAGAGCATATGAACCTAAAACGAAAATGAAGTTAATAAGCTGATAACGTTAGAAATTCTAGTTTTATCTATATTAAAATTCACCAGCGGCATCAGGCTGAACTGGAGAGTTGGAGGTGAAAGATTCTGATTTTCCCATCACCAATGAGGCTCCTCCTCTAGCATTGAGTTTGACCTTCGGGGGTTCTCCCAAGACTTTATGACAATAAAAAATGATGGAATACTTCTAAAGTTTAGTTAGAGTCGATAATCTAAGCTTGTTCCCCATGCTTTCTACTGCTTTAGTTAAGGATATCATGATTTCCCGGTCTTTAGGTTTTATCTGCTTAAGTGCAGAATCTAGAAAGAAGGATCAATTAGTAAAGATAATGAGTGAGCATGGTATAAAAAAACAACAATAACAACTCACTGGGAGTAGAGAATGACCCTCTAATTTTAGAAAAAACATTTGACAGAAGAGTATTGAGTCTCCCATTCCCTTGCTTTGTTAACACCTTTAGAAATCATGCTTTTTGGGTAAGGATGAATGCTGTGTAGTTGACGATCCTGTTAGTCACCACTTTAGCAGGGATTTCTATGGAATAGAGGATTTCAGCGCTGAGGGAAGGGAGCCCTACTTCCTACCAGAACTTCTAAGAAGGTCAGATATGTGTATGATTTTGGAAAAAAAATTGGATGGGTGTAATGTCTAAGCACTCCAGATATCTTTGAAGAAAGCCTGGAAATGGAAGATAGCTAATGTGCCAAATATGTACTGTGATTAAGGCTAGGTATTCCTTAAGTGGATTGGTAATACTATCTAAAGGACCTACATGAATGGCTTCTATTCTAGTAGTGCCAAACTGTCCAAGAATAGAATCCACTTCTTCCTAAGTTGTTATATATGATGGATTCAAAAGATTGTCTTCTTTCATGCCAACTGAGGGTGAAGGTTTGGACCCCTTACCGAGCTTCTTAATAGGCTTCATGCTGACTTGTTGACCTTCCAATAACTTGTCAGGTGATATTATTCTAACTTTGAGAAATGATCATGTTCATGTTATAAAAAATTTCAATACATTATTGTCTAAATGATCTTTTATTGTCTAAATGATAAAGTTTGAACTAGGTACGAGGAAACAATCCATAGATGGCATATGATAAATTTGTTAGTAATCTTAATAAGAAGAGCCCCATGAGAGAATAATACAAAAGTTGAGTAAGAATGGACATGTAATACTAATAAACTCATTTTAACCACATTGTGTAACCTATGATTTAAAATACTAATGAGTTTTGTAACTATAATAAACAACAAAGTAATAAATGACATCGACATTAATGAGTAACGGCAACGTAGATTGTAGGAAAGTTGACCAATTAGCTCATAATATGTTGAGAAAAATAGGCTATAGATAATGGTGTCGAACGAAGCTTAATTCACGACATGAAAAGTACTCATGAAACAATAACGATAAGTAGGAAACTCGCTGATGTTAAATTAAGGCTTTACGAATCAATGTCAAAAGCAAGCAACGTCGATTATGATTGGATGCTGTCGCTTATAAGTGGTATACATTTTCTCTTAACAATGGAAAGTTATCATATCATACCTTAATCACTAACATTAAAGATATGGTAAGTTATCAAAATAATTGGTTAACAAAGAGGATTATTGACGTCGTGGGACAAGCTAGTGCCTCAACATCTACTTTGATTAATACAAAGACTATTGATGTCTCGTTCTAATAACAACGACAACATCAATAAACCTAAGTCAAGGGTCATAACGACAACAAGTATCACAAAGCATTAATTAACACTGCTTTATAGTTAAAATTGGAGTGATGAAAATCGTTGACATCAATGAATGATGACAACGAGAGATAATGTCTATCAATGAATGGCAACAACATGAGTTAATATGAATCAATGAGTGACGACATCAGTTGTTATTAATTAACTCTACAACTAATGGGTATACACTACCTTTCGACAATAAAAGTTACCGCATCACATCTTGATCTATAATAGGTTAATGAAGAGTCTTGTCGATGTCGAGGGTCATGCCAATACTATAACATCGATGTTAATTAAAAACAAAATAGTCGATGTCGCTTTTAATCGATTTAATTGTCCTAATAACAGTGACATTAGTATTTCTGGATAAATTACTCATAATATAAAAGCTTTGAGTCAAAAGTGACAGCTAATGAAATAACAAGATAATATGACGTTTTGTCGATTTTGAGTATAAAGACAACATCGTTGAATGTCAATGTCGAATCGTTGTAACAAAGTCGTGGATAAAATATCGAGTTTCAGGTTTAGTATGTCGCTTTTGTTGGTGAATAAAACTTAGGACATACCAATTTTCCAACCGACATCGATTGATATCGAGGTCCATTTATGCAACATAGAAATATTATGCCAATGAGTTAATAGCTACAGCTTCGAGTTTATCAATTGTGCCATGAGTGACATCGTCAACATAAGTCAAAGTAGTAATGGGTCTGGGTTTGACATGCTACCCTTTTTGTCATAAAATAGAAAATGCCCAAATCCCTAAATCAACACCACTAAGAAACTAACCCAATATTATAGAAGGTTGGTACTAATAATTCATAACTACATTTGAGTTAGTAGGACCAAATAATTAAACTCGATTGCTGATTTCAAAAGTAATACCCCAATCATTATTTCAGTATAAAATTCATATAAATAATTTGTGAGTTACTTGAACGAAAACTGTACTTAGGATGGAAAGTTGTTAATAAAAGAGCTTGGGCTTGTAGCTAATTTATAGAATTTAATTGTTTGTTCAAGTTTTCGAAATTACATGTAAAAAAAGAAAGGAAGATAAGCTTATGTATTTATAAGAAGAAATAAGCAAATGGGTGCCGTTTGATTTGATTTAAATGTACGGATAGATCAACATAAGAAGAACAAAAGGCGAGAAAAAGGATGATGCCAAGGATATTGACTTGAAAAGTCAATAGTTTCTTTACATTAGGGGGCAGATGTTACTACTATCACCATCGTCCAAGATGTTCAAAGAAATATTGCCGAAGAATAACGACATCATATGAAATCTATTAGTCTCGGTAAAGCCCAAAACTATGAAGCGTGAATAACGTCTTCCATGAATCGCGACGACTGCTGAGTTGTACTATGATTGACGTAGAGACTCATGATTTCTGAAGCAATGTTTAATGAAGTCATATCCTATCAACGTCGACATTTCCAACATCAACCATTCTTAATGCTGCTTGTAATCAGATTTATTAAGTACCGATGGTGTTTTTTATCCCAACATCACTGCTCATCGGAACTGCCTTATAAAGGAAAACATGTCATGAATGTTGCTGAGGTTCGATACTACTACAGCGTCGATTCTTATGAATATGCTTGGGAGACACCATAAATCTACATATGTGATGTTGATGACTATCTTCATCAATGTCCGTAAGTACAGTTAACATCGCATTTTGCAAGTTGCTGAATATCGACATTGAGGGTCATCAATGTTGCCTCTTTTTAATGCCACCAACCGTCAATTAAAAAAGGTCCCAAGATATGGAGTCATCATCGCCGATATTCCTTAGCCATGCCGAGAACCATCAATACTAATATGTGGTGGTATTGAAAGTTGATCAACAAAGAAGAGACTATCAAAGTCAAGTTTAGATATGCCAAGTACCTATCCTATTAAACCAATGTCGAAGTTTGGCTATGTGAACACAAGAATATAGGCCTTGATGTTCGACGATGCTGCTAATGTCGAAACCGATAAAGTATCAACCTTGAGGTTTGACCACATTGCAAATGCTGAAGCCTGTTACTTGCCGAACCCTATAAATATGGACTTAGGGGCTTCATGGAAGTGGTCGAATTCTCTCTTCTCATCTCATACTTTTTAAACTTTGTAAAACGTGAATTGAATTGGGATTTTGCCTACTGTAACACTTGGACAATTGTACAGATAGGGATTTGGAAATTAAATAAGGACATAACCTTTTGACTTGATTTGGACTATGATTTGCATATTCGTTTGACTTTGCACATTGATTTACTTGAACTTATGACTTGAATAGCATATTAGATTTCCTTGAACTTATGATTTGACTATTGCCGTACATAATGACTTGAACATCGATCTTCATATTGACTTATACTTAGATTTGCATACTACCTCGAACCCTCAATGACGTCGATGACTAAACCAAGAGCCGATATGAATGCATACTTATCCTCGACAACTTCAACTTGCTTCGACAAGGCCTTTTATTGATAAGCTCTACCTACTAATCACTTTTGGGGTTGATGAATTTATTAGTTAGCATCATCAATCAACAGTCATATGGGGATCTACAACCATTGGGTTATCCAGGCCCGACTAGGGAGTCATGTCTATCTGGCTTTAGGGACCTTCCATATACAACTACTCTATAGTTGGAATTTGTTGATTTAACGTATAATATAGTTATATTCATATTTATAGGCAAATACAAATACGTTCACTCAACGTTTCCTTTTTAAGATCGACTAAGCTATGCTCCGATACCAAATGCAACAACCCGCAACCCAGTAGGGCTGAATTTTCGCTAAATCGGAAACCCAAGTCTACCAAAATACTAATCATTTGTTTGGCATTTTGTAAATAAAGCAATGAACATATATCAGAGCACTAACGATATAAGTCATAACGGAATAAATAAAATATAATAAGTCACATAACTACTAACCAAGGTTTGATACTTCCAAGGTTTAGTATCCTTATCAGCATCGAATACGCCAAGTACCAGTAATTGTCCTTCAAGATATCTTATAGGTTTAATCAGGAGGAGGTCAGAACAACGTCATGGTGGCTTGCAAATTATACGCTTTCTACATAACACTAGTTTATGCTGATTGCTCTTTGTCTCATGTTATGTCTTTTATTTTAATTGGTTATCTCGAGTTTACATATGCATATGATACGTCCCATCTATCCATAGTAGACTATAACTTCATATATATATATACCAAGTTCCCCATTGGACCAAGATACTATCCCCGCTAGTATTCGTGATTTTGCACCGCTGGGCATCATCATCAATGTCTAGGACAAATTGGCCACGTACAAAGTAGAACCTCCAATTAGTGCCTAATAACGGCGTCACTGTAATTTAACCATATTCTATCTCGCTTTGCTTTGGGATTAACTACTTGTCTGCTTTCTATTGTGAACTCAGCTCCACGAACTACCCCGTTCATTTTTGAAAGAACTCTGTCATGGCTTAACTAGCCTTGCCTTAACAACAAACTAGCAAACAATTGTGGCCATGCATTACCTAATGTATCCTACCCTAGTAGGAGGTGTAGCCCGTTAGGTGTAACCCTGCCTTTCCCATTTGACCGCTCTGACCGATGAGGCATCCAACCTATATAGCTCCTACTCCTGATTTTGTGCCTCTACCTGCTAACATGGCGTCGAGCTACTCACCATCCTATTTAGATTGCCTAACGCAATCAAAGCAATACCCTCATTTTCTATTTTTGAAGCAAGCTCCTCTTACTATTGGGATATCCTTCATCTATATGCAAGTGTATACTCTCCACAGTTCCTATGGTTGAACATGTCTCACATCAGTATAATGTATACATAACTATTGGTAGCCCTTTGCGGTGGGTAGATGTAACGGCCCAGTATTTTGGACCATTCAAATCAACAATAAATCCACACATGTCGGACTTGAATAATTCAAAACAATGGATTGTAAATAAAATTTGGCAAAACTCAGCATATACAGTAAATAAATAATCACAGATCACAGACATAGAGTAATATAACAATAATGCAGCGGAAACAAAATGATAGTAGTTCATGAAGCTACTATATATATATAACAGAGTTAAACAAGATACAACAGATGTCTCGAGTACATAGATGTCTCAATACAATAATCAAATACAAGATCTGAATACATCACCGGAATCAACTGAACAACTGAAAGCAGGATAGATAGCTGGATCTCTAAGAGAAGCTCCAACTCCAAAGGTGAGTCTCGAATACTGTATCACTCAGTCTGACCCGAGCGTAAAGCAAAACACCAAAACACTCGAGTCGGGATTAACATTCTTATATCAATAAATCTAACTCAAGTGAAATATCAACTGAAATACAAGTAACTCAAAGGATGTTTGGGATAACCATCCTCTAAGGATCCATTAAACTATTTGCTATGAAGTAATATTCGCTATTATAATAAGGTCTAATATAAAATAAACATACTTTAAAATAGCGTTAGGGCTTTACATTTAATCTGAACTCACCCTAACACGTAATAGTCCCAGTAGTCTATCCAGTATTAACATACTCCCAAAAATGGGGGCTACCCTCGATACTCCACAGGCTACGGGAGAAATCACAACTCGTAGTAAAGCACGATATGGTAGGTGACACGGCACAACTAGGCAATGCCAAGGTAGATATACCAATTACTCATCCGGACTGGTGGTGACGCATAGCAGCCACTACCGCCCACCTCGAACAACACTCCCAAATCAAGGGTGCGCACCAAATCAATCCCAAGTAATAGAATGGTATCAAAGAAGTGTGTCCGATCAGAGGTGCTACCTCATTGGTCCATCAATCACTCCTGTTTTAGCCACCTTATGCCAACTCACGGGAGTTGGGTCCACGTATATACCTTAGGATCGTTGCCACCATCCTACTTCATTCTGGAAACTCCACTGCGTACACAGTGGTCAAAGTAGTTTTCGGTATCGACAGAGAGTATGTCCATATCTGATCCCGGTCTCTTTAATGACCAAACATTATTATAACACCGCGGTCATTTCAAAATAGTTTATACATCAAAACCAAAATATCATTTTCATTTCAAAAGAACCAAATTAATACGATATCATTTTCATTTCAAATATATCCATTTCCAAAATCATACACTTTCCAAAGTTATAACGCTTTCGAAATCATAGTCTTTTAAAAATCAAAACACTTTACAAATCATAGCTTTGAAATCACAGCATTTTGGAAATCATAACACTTTGAAATTATAACATTTTGGGAATCATAACACTTTCCTCTTAACCAGTTTAGATATTAGTATATATGATAAAATAGTTTATATAAATAGTTATAAGTTAAAATGGTTTATAATAAAATAATTTATATTAAAAATGATTTATATTAAAATAGTTTATATTAAAATAATTTAGAGTAAAATATCAATAGTTTTAAATATAATTTAAAATTACTTTATAAGATAAATAGTTTCTCGACTTTCACAAATTGATTCAAATCAATTCCAATTCAAATTTAATCAAATCTAAATCAACAATTTCAATTCCAATTCAATTAAACATTTCCAAGTTATATCAATTTCAAATACCGATTTGAACCACAAATAAACCATTTCAATTTCAATATATTTCAGAGCTTTAAATATTCAACATTCAAAACTAAATTCGATAATTTCATATATATATATATATATATATATATATATATCAAATTCACTTTACTATTATTTTAAATTTTGAAATATTCACTTAATAAATTCAATACCATTTAAGCAACCTCCAAATTACAATAAACTAAATATTTCCTTCAATTTATTTAAACTTGAAATATTCACTTAAATCACTATTAATCAAATACAAGTTATAAAATCATAGCTTCCAAATTTCAAATTTTCTAAATTTCAAATCAAACTTATTTAAGTAAAATTCTTAAATAACTATAATTTCAAAGCAATTTCAAATCATTATAAACTCTATATAGATATTAAATAAATACTTAAACATATTATTTATCAACTTTATTAAATAAACTTTAATAAATTTTTAAAATCAATATTTATTAAAACCATAAATTTCTTTTTTTTCAAAACCATAGAAATCATTTTCAAAATATTTATATATAGACCAACGGTGTCTGTATATAATTCTTTACCCTATGGTCAAGTGATACGGATATTTATCATTTCAATCCGAAATTTATATATATATATACAGGTATATATCTTTTCAACCCGCAATCCCAAATTCAATGTCAATGAAAATCGCTTGGGTTTATCGTTTCAACCCATAACGATTTTCTCTTATTCTACAGATCGTTCGGGTATGTATCATTTCAACCCATAGTGAATTCTATACTAACAGGGAACTTGCAGAGTGATAATAGATATGATATTAATAACATAACTGGCATATATCATAAATATAAATAACAAATAATGGTGTCAGATGTCACAGGTGAACAGATACAGATAATGGCATATATAACAATGTAAATAACTAGCAGCATCATATTTCAATTGTCGTTTCAATTGAAATCAAATTTAATAAATATAAGAACGTTAACCGTGAGTGATTGCTCACCTTTCGAGCCTAGAGAGAACGAGAATCAGATGAGTTACGAATCCAAAGCAAAGCTAGATTGAACATGAATTTGACAAGCAAAGCTAACAATAGAAATTGACGAAATTGAATCAGAGCTTTATCGATAAAATAATTGGTATAAGCGAATTGATATAGATATAACATATAAAATTATATATATATATATATACACACACACACACACAAAATCATATTCAAATTTCAAACACATATTAATATATATATGTACATGTGATTTAAAATCATTGCTTATACCAAACTCAAAGTGGAAATTAGCCACAAGGGCCTCTCTAGCAAGTGGAATTAGTTTCTAGGACACACAGCTGAAATAATTACTTTTAAGGACAAAATGCAAAATAATTAGTTTCTAAGGCCAAAAAACCTATGAAATTATGTCCTTGAAAGTAATTGAACTGCTAACTTTGTACTTAAAAGTAATTATTCTGCTTACTTTGGCCTTGAAGTTAATTTCCATGGATGTGTGTCCTAGAAACTAATTGGACTGCAAAGTTTGTCCTTCTGGTGAAATGCCCCAAACTCAAATATTAAAGTCAACTATACATATAAATAAATAAATTTGTATCCGTACATAAGGATTTAACAAATTAATATATATTTTTATAAAATACATAACCCAAAACATATATATATTTACTAAATAACAACAGATCAACTTATACTACATACTTAATATATATAACAAACAGCTTTTATAACTTTATATACTTATAACCGTATAAACCAAAATCACAGCTAATGTGAACTAACAACATATATATAATATAATATAATATATATAAAATAAACTATTATATACCTTTACACAATCGACTAATATATATTTAGCATACATTATACAACGTATATAAACTATCTACATATATATATTTACTGACAGAAAATGACTCACACTACACGTGCAAATTTAAAATCCATACACATGTTTAGACTTACATATATATGCAGACTTACAAAATTTCCAATATATAGATAATCTAACAAGTCATAGAAACATATATATACTTTATATATCCTGACAATATAAAACTAACATGCAACTTGCTTATCGATATAACTATTATATACTAACCAATATACATATAATGGTACAACTTGCTATATATATAAAACTCATACATATACTGGCATATAAGCTAATATACATATATATATAAACATATGTCGTATGTCTAAAGGCAGCAAAGGAAAGAGAAGCAAAATTTATAATTTGAAAATATATAATTTCTTGCGACCTGTGTATAAATAATCAACAGAAACCATGCCTATACAGTATAATTCAATCAAATCAAATATAGACTATATAAATTCTAACAATAAATAAAATCTTTATATAGACTAAAATATGTACAGGCATACTTTATATACTCATATAACCTATATACCTTTAAGTTAAATCTATATAACTTACATATACTAACCGAAACATATATATATATATATATATATCCTACTTAAGGCAAAACAAAGCACAATATTAATATATACTCATATATAACAGTTTGCAAACAAGACAACATATATATATATTCAACTGACCGAAAGATATATATATACAAGAATATGTATTACTTACAAATTGCAAACTAAAGAGGAGGAAGGAAATCTTCGGTTGTAGGTAGGAACAAGGATGGACGCAAAAATGGAGGAGGAGCAAGGGTTTGCTGACGAGATGGGGAGAAACGGTGAATGGACGCGGCATTGCATCGGGCGGAGATGCGGCGTGTTGCCATGGCCGAGGAGGGTCAGGCGAATGGAGGAATGAACGATTAGCTTGTTTCGGCTATTGAAATTATGGGCTTTGGTTTGGCTTAGGCGAAGAGTGGGAAAGCTGATATAAGAGAGGAGGGGAGGTGGAGCACGATTTGGAGAAGGATGGGAAAATATAGATCTGGAGGGAAAACGTGAATTATGTTAGAAGAATGAAAGCACGCTAGAACCGGAGGAATGTTAACCACCAAAGAATAACAAAAGTCATGGCCGTTGGTTTCTGAGATTATTAATATCAAGTAATTGTTTGATTTCAGCTGTTAGACAAATGAAAGGCCACGGACGCCAAAAATTTCGAAAACGGTTACCGATATGGTAATCGTTTTACTGGTTTCATGGTGTACCGGAGTTCGAAAAACAGAAATGAATATACCGCAGAGATCAGCACAACGAAACAATCAAAACGGTATATAAATATCAGTGGGTACGATCATCCGATCAAAAGTCGATATCAGTACGAAAATGCTGCTATTTCGCCGAAATTAAGAAAAATAGAGCAATAGCAATCCAAATTTGGAGAAACAAAATATGACGTCTCACTCAGAAGATGATTTACAAATTTTCTATAGAAAAATATTCAGGTTTGGAAAACATTTTATTACCATCAATTTTAACCGTTTTAAATTGAAATAGAATTACACAAGAAAATAAACTTCCATATTATCAGATGAAAATTTACCAGTTGTTATGTTTAATTAGACGTATTCCAAATATCAAATTTATACTTAAAAATTTTATTGTTTAAAATTTCACAAATTTCAGTTAAATATATTAAATAAACAAATAAAAATTATCTAAAATTTACGGGTTGTTACACTCTCCCCCACTCAAAACTTCGTCCTCGAAAAGGAAGGAGGTAGGAGAATAGAAACAACCAGAAAGAAAAATAGCTTTGAAAATAAAATAAACAACAAATTATAAAACCATATAAATTTCAAATTAAACTAATTAATATCCAACATTTTGGTTAAATCCCTTTGAGTTCACTGAAGTTAAATCAATCTATCTATTTCTGAATTCATTATCTTATTATCTAGTCATCCTCAATTAACAATTTCTAGATCATCAATTTGTATAATCATTTATTGTACTCATATTTTATTCAACAAATTTAATTCTTTTATTCCAAATTATTATTAAGTTTATTCCACTTAATATATCTTAAACCCTATAAATTAATCTAAACCATGTAAATTTCAGTTTAAATCAATTTATATTCAATAATTGATTTTAAATTGCAAGGTATTTCCATAAGTTAATCAAATTTAAATTTATTAATTCCTTCAAAACAAATTTATTTGTCTCATTTATTATTCAATTAACTTATTATTCTGCTTATCTCTATTAACATCTTTATAATAAAATTTAAGTGTATAACATTTATTATAACACTCAAATTTTATTTATAAAATCATTCAACGTCATTTTTCATTGTAAAATTATTCAATTACATATTCAACTTCTAGATGATCAAGGTAAGTTATATTGGAATGCAATTTAATATTATACAAATAAAAATTTCCAATTCAATTATTTCAAGTTTAAATACTTATTCAAAATTTAGCTTTAGTTATAATTGAAAACATCCTTTAACATAATTTTAAGAATTAAATTTCCATTTAATTTCAAACCCTTTAGAGATAATTATGTATATACTATATATATTAAATCAAATTGAATTTAAAATAATATACCCATATATATATAAATCAAGTCATACTTAAGAAGTTAAAATCAAAATATTTTTCCAAAACAAAACCGTAGCAAAGCTATAGAATGGTCTCTCCACTTCAAAACTCGAAAATGAATGTCGATGATGCTGCAGTCATCACCGAAATTATTTTCCAGCGACAAAAGAGGAGAGTACTGATTTAAACTTTTAAAATTCTTTGGAAACGATTTCTATTCGAAAATACTTTAAATAATATGCATTTTAAAACTTTAAAACCAGAGTTCGAAATCATCGGAAATTAAATTCTCAAATTCCTGATTTAAATTCATTTAAATTCCAAATCAATTTATAAACCATGTTTATAAATTCATTTAGAACAATAAACGAAAATCAAATATTATCACTCAAACAAGCAATTTAATTAACTATTAAATTCCAGAAAATTTTACTTATATATTTATAATATAATCATTAATATTTACTTCCTTTACCAAGTTTAAAAAAATAATATTGTGTCAGTTTTCTCTGTTCAAGTGTTTTGGAAATCCTATCGATAGCGTTGATCAGACGAATCGATCGAAAACCCAAATCAACATCAACAACTCAAACAACACAATATATAAAACATTTTAATATTAATACAAATACACACCCTCACTCGATGATTTCAAAATAGATTTCAAACAAGGATAGAGATCCAAATATAGAGGGATCCTAACCAAAAGAATTCAACTAGAAGGTAGGCTCGATAGGGAGATAAGATGATTGAATTTCAAATAAGGAAGATGGATGGACTTATATAAATCGCGGAAAACCTTAACTGGATCAACCGTGACTTCATAAATAAGATTGATGCAGAATTCTGAGGAAAATCGACATCCAATCGCTAGAGATGGAATTCGGGTATAACAAAAGATAACAGCATTGTAAACCGACGATACAAAATCTCTGGTAAATCAATGCCCATTGTAAAGGAGTTTCACCCCTTTACAAATCATTCAGAGATTGGTGAGACCGCCGATTTACTATAGAGATCATTCAAAGTGGAGTTATGGGGATACTCCAGAATCAAGAAGACATGAATATGGGGAACAAGAATGGATTTGGAACCGCAGGAAACGTTCCAAAAATTCAAAAGAAATCGAGTCAAAAAGGTAGAGATCCAAGCTCGAACGAAAGTGATTCTATAAATAAATTTACCACATATGCTAAGTTTTGCCTAGAGCCAAAGCTCTCATACCACATGTAACGACCCAGTATTTTGGACCATTCAAATCGACAATAAATCCACACATGCCGGACTTGAATAATTCAAAACAATGGATTGTAAATAAAATTTGGCAAAACTCAGCATATACAGTAAATAAATAATCACAGATCACAAACACATAGTAATATAACAATAATGCAGCGGAAACAAAATGATAGTAGTTCATGAAGCTACTATATATATATAACAGAGTTAAACAAGATACAACAGATGTCTCGAGTACATAGATGTCTCAATACAATAATCAAATACAAGATCTAAATACATCACCAGAATCAACTAAACAACTGAAAGCAGGATAGATAGCTGGATATCCAAGAGAAGCTCCAACTCCAACGGTGAGTCTCGAATACTGTATCACTTAGTCTGACCCGAGCGTAAAGCAAAACACCAAAACACTCGAGTCAGGATTAACATTCTTATATCAATAAATCTAACTCAAGTGAAATATCAACTGAAATACAAGTAACTCAAAGGATGTTTGGGATAACCATCCTCTAAGGATCTGTTAAACTATCTGCTATGTAGTAATATTCGCTATTATAATAAGGTCTAATATAAAATAAACATACTTTCAAATAGCGTTAGGGCTTTACATTTAATCTGAACTCACCTTAACACGTAATAGTCCCAGTAGTCTATCCGGTATTAGCATACTCCCAAAAATGGGGGCTACCATCGATACTCCACAAGCTACGGGTGAAATCACAACTCATACTAAAGCTCGATATGGTAGGTGACACGACACAACTAGGCAATGCCAGGGTAAATATACCAATTACGCATCCGGACTGGTGGTGATGCTTAGCAGCCACTACCGCCCACCTCGAACAACACTCCCAAATCAAAGGTGCGCACCAAATCAATCACAAGTAATAGAATGGTATCGAAGAAGTGTGTCCGATCAGAGGTGTAACATCCCGCCCTTCTGACCGCCCCTAGTCGGTAATTAAACCAACTCGAAACGTTCAAAAAGACGGATTGTTATTTAGTTTATGTAATTTAAACAGAATCAGCCACAGAAACACAGAATGGTAATATTTCATTACTATAAATTTCTTTTACATACATCAGAGTTTATACAATGTATTAAATTGATACAGCGGAATATCTTTAAAATACAAAATTTCCCAAACTACTGAAGTGAGCGTTTTACCCTCTCTCTCTAACTTCGCTGCTCGAAAATCTTCAAGCTGTAAAAACACTCGGTCTGACCCGAGTATTACATTCAAAAGAAAATAATACACAGGTCAGTCTAATTCAAACTCAGTTATTAGTGCATAGAGGCAATAATAATCAAATAGACGACAGTCACAAAAATTCTCCGTCTATTCGACCCTTTTAACAAAGAAATCAGATAACGGTAAATATAACACTTAACAGTGTTAAACAACAAATCGGAAATTTCACATTATCAACTGAGATAAATAAACAAATTATCAATGAAGATGATTTAGAAAACAACAAAATCATCAAATTGACTAAATCAATTTAAACAATTGAAAAGTCACTTTAAAACATCAATTACTGATTGGCTGCAGTACACGCACGCGTGCACTGCCTCGCCAATACAGTGAAGAAATAGAAATCAGCACAAGGTCAAATCCCACAGTACCAGCTTCAACTCAAGTGAATTCTAAAGACAAATCGAAATGTAGCCCAGTGATCGAGACAGCTTATTCATATGCAAACCGCCTCAACGCAACTGCAAAACAACTCAACTCGATTGACCAAGTGCACAAAGGCAATGGTATCACAAATAGGCAGTGAACTTAACAACAAAGACTAGACAGTCTATACATGTCAACTGGCAGCATGCAAAGTCGACAAGTATTTCATGTACAAATGCACCTCTGGATGCATGAATAACCCTCAGTAGCAAATAAATAAAGTCAACATGTATGCAACAGTGAGATAAATTGGACAATACAATTCAAACTCAACACTGTAATGGCCATAACCAATTCGACATAGGTGCAAACTACAAACTGGTTTTAAGCAAGTGCAACATCAAGGGAAGCACAAATGAAACAGTAAGAAAAACGAACCAGGTCGATAGTCAAACAAATTCAACATCGTAAAATCCAGTGCGCAACACTTATCAAATAAAGACTCAAATTTCAATTTCACTGTCTCAACATTAGTGTATCATCGACAAAGTGAGACAACAAATATACAGCAATCTCAATCCAAGGCCGAATACGAGTTCAATATAAATAAGACCAGAGACAAAATGAAATGCACATGTCAAACCCAAATACAGGATTTCAGAATGCAGTGGCCATACAAATATATACATACAAGAATGTATGTATACAAATGATCAGCCATCAAAGGCAAAGACTCAGCAATGTCAAAGACATGAAGGCTATAGCTAACATGAACTCATGTATACAGTTCAACCCCGAACCAGATGAATCTAGCTACAACTCAAGCATATGAAATGCAGACAACATCAAGTGAGTGAAAGCATTAGAAAATCAAAGCTCAAGTGATGATGCACTGAATAGTATGCAGACTTGAAGAAAGACTCAAGTGCATGACTACAAAAGAACACATCCAAATCAACAAGGCCCAGATAAACAAGCCAGAGCCACCAAAATGCACTGGAACTCAATGCACAGCATCAACATGAACAAATGAACACATAAGAGTGCAATCAAAAACATATATATATATATACAGTGGCAGCAGACAAACATACATGAAGACCACAGTAGTAACTACACAGATACATAGACCCAATACAACAAGCTACAAGAGTAAATGAAACTCCAAGTGCAGACATGAATATTGATGCATAAACAAGTGTACAACTGCCCAGGCTCCAAGATAAATGTGTGCATAAATGCATCATGAACAAATGATCAGGGTCGAAGCAACACAACAGTTAACAGAGAAGATAACAACGCGACTCAAATGAATCTCCAGTGGAATGCAGACTACAACTTCAAAGTTTAGTGAATAAATGCAACAACGAACTTGCTCAAAGGTCAGAAGTAAATGCAGTGTGCACATGACAAAGAGATCGAGGCCAAGACTGAAGCAACCTGACTGTGATGCAAGCAATGACCAGAACACAAATACAGTTACAACACTAAGTACAGGCAGATTTGGAGCAATGACCAGAAAATAAAATACAGGTGAACACATTCAAGCATCAAGCTGTTACAGGTATGAACAGAAGTGCCTTAAACAACATCGCATTAACTAAGTCAAAGAAATCATCGAACAAAGTCATAGTCAATTTGAATTCCCAGAAAAATATATTTTTCACAAAATCATGACCGCAAGTAATCCGGTGCCCAAAGATGTCGAAGTCAACATAAAAATCACTTGCCAGAAATTCGAAAACAAATTAACCCAAAAATCATCATCACAGCCAAACCAAGTTTTAAAAATCAAAGTGGAGTGGGGCCAACAAGTATATCACCAGTTCGAAAACATTTACGAAGTAAATCAGAACGAAAACGAACTTTCCAGAGGTAGTCAGATAAACCTCAAGCCAATAACATAAATCGAACAACGAGCAAAGTGAATCGACAAAATCACAGAATTCAAATTAGATGTGAGTAAGCGGAATTACTCACCTTTCTCACGAGTTAGAGCAGTCGAAGCCAAGCACGAATCAAATTCTCAAGCAAAGCCGAGCAATCAAGAGAACAAAGCCCCGAATTTGAAAACCCTAAATCACAGTACCACGAGACAGCTAGGCCGTGAATCCCAGGGCAACAAAGATCGAGCAATAGCCAGGAGTATCGAAACAAAGCCGACTCCCTATTTCAGATCGAACGAGAAAGAAAGAAAACGAAGGCCGTCATTTTTATTTTATTTTTTCGTTCGTCTGATTTTTTTCTTTCGTTCTGTTTTGAAGCGAAGGGTGCGATTTGTTTATACAATAGGGTGATATTTTTCTTCCTTGTAGGGTGGCTAGCAACAAAGAGAGGGTGGCTGATAGGTATGCGACTTTGCAGAGATGATGTATGTTGTGTACTAGAGATCTTGTAATATTCTTTTTCTTATTTTATTTTATTTATTATATATATATATATTTTCCCTAAATTCAATTTAGTTTTTGTAGATATTTTCCTTACCTTGTTTTGTTTAATTATGTTGCTAAAATTTAAACTAATTTATTTTATTATGTTGTTTGAATTTTTCTATGTGTATCGATTTATTTATTTTGTATTAATAAAATTTAATAAAAGAATTTCAATTGATTTACAAATTCCAATAAAAAAAATTAACAACCAATTTATATCGCCAATTGACGAAAATTTTATTGTTATAAAAATTCCAACAACAAACAGCAATTTAGCTGTCAACATAAATCGTTTATTGACGATTATAATTTGGGCAAAACCCCGGTTGTTACAGAAATTCAAATTGAATCCAATTTAATTTTCTATGCGTTTATACGTCGTATGTTCACAAAACAACCCTGATAAATACGAAATTTGAAATCCAGTAATAATTCAATATTACGGACCCAATGGAACTGGTTTCGTCAAATTCCGAGACTGTGCCTCGGAAGGCTATTTTTAAATTCAATTTAAACGATATAATTTTCAAAACTGAACAAATCGTTTTCTAATTCAATTCTGAAGCTTCTATTATCTTCAGTATTATCAATATGAATTTTCTAAGCCTTTGAAATATTTTTAATCAGCTTAAAACTGAAGATTCAAATTTTATTCAACTTTCAATAGATTAAATTCAAAAATTTAATTGCCAATTTATTCTGATAATTTGAAATTCAAGCCAAATCATCATTCAAATATTTAAAATTAATTAAATAATCTCAATTTAAATTGTTCAAAATTCAGGGTCGTTACAAGAGGTGCTACCTCATTGGTCCGTCAATCGCTCCTGTTTTAGCCACCTTATGCCAACTCACGGGAGTTGGGTCCACGTATATACCTTAGGATCATCGCCACCATCCTACTTCATTCTGGAAACTCTACCGCGTACACAGTTGTCAAAGTGGTTTTCGGTATCGACAAAGAGTATGTCCATATCTGATTCCGGTCTCTTTAACAACCAAACGTTATTATAACACCGCGGTCATTTCAAAATAGTTTATACATCAAAACCAAAATACCATTTTCATTTCAAAAAAACCAAATTAATACGATATCATTTCCATTTCAAATATATCCATTTCCAAAATCATACACTTTCCAAAGTTATAACGCTTTCGAAATCATAGTCTTTTAAAAATCAAAACACTTTGGAAATCACAGCATTTTGGAAATCATAACACTTTGAAATTATAGCATTTTGGGAATCATAACACTTTCCTCTTAATCAGTTTAGATATCAAAATTAGTATATATGATAAAATAGTTTATATAAATAGTTATAAGTTAAAATGGTTTATAATAAAATAATTTATATTAAAAATGATTTATATTAAAATAGTTTATATTAAAATAATTTAGAGTAAAATATCAATAGTTTTAAATATAATTTAAAATTACTTTATAAAATAAAATAGTTTCTCGACTTTCACAAATTGATTCAAATCAATTCGAATTCCAATTCAAATTTAATCAAATCTAAATCAACAATTTCAATTCCAATTCAATTAAACATTTCCAAGTTATATCGATTTCAAATACCGATTTGAACCACAAATAAACCATTTCAATTTCAATATATTTCAGAGCTTTAAATATTCAACATTCAAAACTAAATTCGATAATTTCACATATATATATCAAATTCACTTTACTATTATTTTAAATTTTGAAATATTCACTTAATAAATTCAATACCATTTAAGCAACCTCCAAATTACAATAAACTAAATATTTCCTTTAATTTATTTAAACTTGAAATATTCACTTAAATCACTATTAATCAAATACAAGTTATAAAATCATAGCTTCCAAATTTCAAATTTTCTAAATTTCAAATCAAACTTATTTAAGTAAAATTCTTAAATAACTATAATTTCAAAGCAATTTCAAATCATTATAAACTCTATATAGATATTAAATAAATACTTAAACATATTATTTATCAACTTTATTAAATAAACTTTAATAAATTTTTAAAATCAATATTTATTAAAACCATAAATTTCTTTTTTTTCAAAACCATAGAAATCATTTTCAAAATATTTGTATATAGACCAACTGTGTTTGTATATAATTCTCTACCCTATGGTCAAGTGATACGGATATTTATCATTTCAATCCGAAATTTATATATATATATACGGGTATATATCTTTTCAACCCGCAATCCCAAATTCAATGTCAATGAAAATCGCTTGGGTTTATCGTTTCAACCTATAACGATTTTCTCTTATTCTACAGATCGTTCGGGTATGTATCATTTCAACCCATAGTGAATTCTATACTAACAGGGAACTTGCAGAGTGGTAACGGATATGATAATAATAACATAACTGGCATATATCATAAATATAAATAAAAGATAATGGTGTCAGATATCACAGGTGAACAGATATAGATAATGGCATATATAACAATGTAAATAACTAGCAGCAGCATATTTCAATTGTCGTTTCAATTGAAATCAAATTTAATAAATATAAGAACGTTAACCGTGAGTGATTGCTCACCTTTCGAGGCTAGAGAGAATGAGAATCAGATGAGTTACGAATCCAAAGCAAAGCTAGATTGAACATGAATTTGACAAGCAAAGCTGACAATAGAAATTGACGAAATCGAATCAGAGCTTTATCGATAAAATAATTGCTATAAGCGAATTGATATAGATATAACATATAAAATTATATATATATATATATATACACACACACAAAATCATATTCAAATTTCAAACACATATTAATATATATGTACATGTGATTTAAAATCATTGCTTATACCAAACTCAAATATTAAAGTCAACTATACATATAAATAAATAAATTTGTATCCGTACATTAGGATTTAACAAATTAATATATATATTTTTATAAAATGTATAACCCAAAACATATATATATATATATACTAAATAACAACATATCAACTTATACTACATACTTAATATATATAACAAACAACTTTTATAACTTTATATACTTATAACCGTATAAACCGGTATAGATTCTTGATGCAAGATGATTGTGACTGGGCAAATCTCGACCACCGCTTTCTATATATCAAAATGCAATTTCACAGCGGATTCCACTCCCCTTCATCCTTTGCCGCTGTAATAAACGATGTAGCTTACCTCCTTACCATCGAGAAATGGGAGCATGAACATCCCAATAGAAGGCCTGAGAATCATCTGCTTAGAATTAATTACGAGAACGACTTTCAACAATTTGAACGACACATAGCTCCTGACAACCTGTCTTCTGAGGACAGATTTGATGTGATGAACTACGAGCCCCTCTTCTCTGACCCCTTACAGGCCCTGGACCACTTTAACGATCATTCGATTGAGGTTGTCGGTCCGAGAGGATGGGACCCTTGGCTTGTTGTCCAAGAACAGGGATGGAACCCATATGCTGATTTCGACCTATCAACTCCTCAACAACAAAATATCCCACCTCCATCATCTAATCCTGACCCGCTTCCAGCCTCACCTCACCATCCCCATTTGGCAACCCCGCTCCCTAACCAATCATCCACCCCTCTATTCCCGGCTCCACATCCTGATGACCAAAGTCAGATACCCCAACAAGAGGCCGGTCAGCTGTCCCAGTTCCTCACTCCGACGACCGTACGCCGGAGCTCCAGGTTGGATAAAGCGGCATCGCATCCTGGTAGTTTCTTTAAACATGTTGTTTTCTCCTCTAATAACAAAAGACTGAACAAAAAAATGGCACGTTGCATGGGTGTGAGTTTGTGTGATGAACACTACACCTCCATGTAGGTGCTAGAATCAGAGCGTTTGTCTTTATCTCAATGAAGTTAATTTCTTGGAACGTAAGGGGTTTGGGGGACCCCAGCAAGAGACATTCCGTCAAACTCATAATTGCCCCCTATAACTTGGACATTCTATTTCTGCAAGAATCTAAACTTTCGGACCCTAATCCCAATCTCCTTAGACAAATCGGTGGGACATTCCTAACCGGGTGGGCCCACCTTAACGCAAATGGTTCTAGTGGGGGTATCGTGACAGCCTGGAACGAATCCATATGGTCCCACTGCCAAACTTTTTATCACTCTTCATCTTTACATGTAGCACTCCGTTATTTGCAAACTAGAACGATCTTTTTCTTCTCCAATATATACGGCCCACTAAATACCCTTGACCGTAATGAGTTATGGTCAAATTGCATTACATTCGCCTCTCATATCAATGGGCCTTGGGTTATCGGTGGAGACTTCAACACCACCCGTTTCTCCACCGAAAGAAATTCTGGCAAACTTTCTCAAGACTCTGAATCCTTCAACTCTTTTATCAACCAATGTTCCTTGATTGACCCTCCCATCAGTAATCGAACGTTCACTTGGTCTAACCGCAGATCGGATCCCTCCTTGGCCAAACTGGACCGTTTCCTATTCAATCCTGCCTGGGAGGATTTATACCCACTCACTTTGGTCTCTGGCCTCGCCTCCATCATCTCCGACCACTGTCCAATCCTCCTTGACTCCGGTTCATCCATCCGTCCTCCCAGTCCCTTCCGCTTCGAGCGATTTTGGCTCCTTGAACCTTCATTCGACCCTTTCATCAAAAACATCTGGTCCCAGCCTTTCCCAATCGCCTCTGCTTCCGACAGAATCGTCACCAAACTTAGAGCCGTTCGTAAACTTATCAAACCCTGGGCCAAGTCGGTCTGGGGTTCAATTCGCTCACGCATCTCAGCAATCCAAGATGAAATTTTAGATCTTAACATTCTTGAAGAATCTCACCCTCTTACCAAATCTGACCGAGCTCGTTTGAGAAACTTGGAATTGGAACTTGATAGACCGTCTCTACAAGAGGAGATTGGCTGGAAGCAACGTTCAAAAGCGAAATGGATTGAGGAGGGTGACAAAAACACAGCTTATTTCCATCGCTGTGCCAATGGTAGGCGTAGATCCACTTTTATCCCTGAAATCATCCACAACGATGTATCTATCACCGACCATTCTGCTATCCTCGAACTATTCTCCACCTATTACCAGAACATCCTAGGCAAACATTCCCCCCTACCCCACACCTTGACTGGAATCTCCTCTACCCTGATAGGTCCCCCATTCCTATTGATCAACCATTCTCGGAGGATGAAATCTGGTCTGCATTGAAGGAGATGTCTGATGACAAAGCCCCAGGTCCTGATGGTTTCGGCCCCCTCTTCTTTAAACATTTCTGGGAAACTGTCAAATACGATATTATGGAGATGTGTGTTGAATTTTATGAGGACCCATCATCAGTGGCTCGTCTAAACTATGCTAATATTATCCTTCTTCCCAAGTCCTCTGGTGCCACTTCCCTTTCCTCTTTCCACCCCATAAGTCTACTGAACACCACTCTCAAAATTATCACCAAAGTTCTGGCCAACCGCCTTCAATCAGTCATAGACCCTCTTATTGGGATTGAGCAATCTGCATTTATTCTTGGCCGTAACATTATGGACTGTGTTGCAACCACTCAAGAGATTATTTCGTTCTGTCACCAATCTTCAACTCCAGGCATTCTCTTCAAATTAGACTTCTCTAAGGCCTTTGATACTGTCAACTGGCAATTCATCCTTGATCTTTTGGAACATAGAGGCTTCCCACCAAAATGGTGCAATTGGATCCGACATATCCTTAGCACTAGTTTTTCCTCAATTTCTATTAATGGCTCCACTGGGGGTCTAATTAAATCCGCTAGGGGTTTACGTCAAGGTGATCCACTCTCTCCCCTGCTTTTCGTCCTCGTGGCCGACGTTTTCAACCGTATGATCAAATTAGCTATATCTAACAACATCTTCGAGGGCATTAAACTCCCTAATTCCAACCTGTCCATATCCAACCTACACTTCGCTGATGACACTATCATGTTTGCGTCCCCCAACGTCAACCACTTCCGATGCCTCAAAGTAGCTTTGTATTCCTTTGAACTTATATCTGGTCTATCTATTAATTTCAATAAAAGCTCTATCATCATGCTCGGGAATTCTGATCATCTCGGGCCCACATATTCCAATTTTCTCAATTGCTCTATCGCCCAATTCCCTATCTCTTACCTCGGTATCCCCCTCAGACCAACCAAGCTCCTTAAAACTGACTGGCTCCCCCTCATTTCAAAAATTGAAAATATACTCCTTTCCTGGAAGGCACATTCCCTCTCCTTGGCTGGTCGTCTTGTCCTCGTCAAATCTGTCCTATCGGCCATCCCTTCCTACTGGATGGCATTCTACAAAGTTCCATGTTGGGTAATCAATAGAATTGATAAGATAAGGAGTTTTTTCCTTTGGAATGGAGGCAGAATAAGGAAACTCGTCAACTGGCGATCCGTTTGCACACACACTTCTAATGGTGGCCTTGGAATCGTCAATCTTCACCACTTCAACCTTGCTCTTCTAGCTAAATGGCTATGGAGATTTTTATCCCCTGAAACCCTCCTTTGGAAATCATGGATTGCCTCTCTATATTATCACTCAAACCCTCATCTTGCCCTCCATGCCATTCCCAACCTCAGGCCTTCCCCTTTCTGGTCTGGTGTCCTCTCCATCATACCCCGAGTTAAATCACTTTTTCATGTCATAGTGGGCAATGGGTCGAACTGCCTCTTCTGGTTAGATACTTGGTTCGGCCACCTTCCACTTTCCTCCACCTTTCCCAACCTCTTCTCCAATGCAGTCTCCCAGCGCATCACAATTTCTGATTCTCTCCTTCTCGGCCCCGACCATCTTCTCCCACCTTCATATTTCGACCTCAATACTTTTTCTGAGCTGCTGCATGCTGCCTCCTCTCTCCAATCCATTCGTCTCTCCCAGTCCTCAGACAAAATCCTTTGGGCCTTAAACCCTGCAACTGGCTTTTCCATCGCTTCCTGTTATTCTTACCTGAACAACTCGAGTCGCCTTTTCAACTTTCCCAGACTTTGGAACTACAAGCTCCAGCCTCGAATCGCGTTCTTTCAACGGTGTCTTATCCATGGGCGTATCAACACCAGAGATAGACTATTCCGACTAAATATCATTCTGGTTTCCGACTGTGCCCTTTGTTCTAATGAAACTGAAAGTATACAACACCTCTTCTTCGATTGCGACTTCTCGGTTAAGGTTTGGGCTGCAACTGCTGCACACCTGCTCGGTTTCATCCCAACAATATCTTCATTTTATGACTTTTGGCAATTTAACCCCCCGAACAAACGTTTGGATCATTTTATAGCTATCTTTAGTTGGTGCATCTGGATCGAGCGAAATGCTCATGTGTTTAACAAGCCCAAATTACTATTTGAGGGTACCTGCAGGCGGATTATTTACTATTATTCATCCTCAACAGGCCACAGCTTCTCGGCGCCCTTCAGACTTAGGTTGACTCGCACTAGGTCTTCTTCTGTTGAATCAACTGGAAGCTCCTCAGCTGTCCCTAGAAACCGTCAGCATTGACAGCGATTGTACCTTCCATCATCTGCCAATTTTGTAGTCTATTATCCGGGCAGTTTCCATACTTTATGTTGTATAACCGCTATGTTAAACTATTTCATCTATGTTAAACTATTTCATCTTGGCCAGCGGTCAGGCTTGTTGATCGCACTATTTATATTTAGCTATGATATCTAACCGGCTGTGTAGTCTCATGCTACACATCCGTCTTACTAAAAAAAATAACCGTATAAACCAAAATCACATCTAATGTGAACTAACAGCATATATATAATATAATATATATAAAATAAACTATTATATACCTTTACACAACCGACTAATATATATTTAGCATACATTATACAACGTATATAAACTATCTACATATATATATTTACTGACAGAAAATGACTCACACTACACGTGCAAATTTAAAATCCATACACATGTTTAGACTTACATATATATGCAGACTTACAAAATTTCCAATATATAGATAATCTAACAAGTCATGGAAACATATATATACTTTATATATCCTGACAATATTAAACTAACATGCAACTTGCTTATCTATATAACTGTTATATACTAACCAATATACATATAACGATACAACTTGTTATATATATAAAACTCATACATATACTGGCATATAAGCTAATATACATATATATATAAACAGATGTCGCATTTCTAAAGGCAGCATAGGAAAGAGAAGCAAAATTTATAATTTGAAAATATATAATTTCTTGCGACCTGTATATAAATAATCAACAGAAACCATGCCTATACAGTATAATTCAATCAAATCAAATATAGACTATATAAATTCTAACAATAAATAAAATCTTTTTATAGACTAAAATATGTACAGACATACTTTATATACTCATATAACCTATATACCTTTAAGTTAAAGCTATATAACTTACATATACTAACTAAAACACACACACACACACACACACACACATATATATATATATATATCCTACTTAAGGCAAAAAAAAGCACAATATTAATATATACTCATATATAACAGTTTGCAAACAAGACAACATATATATATATATATATATATATATATATTCAACTGACCGAAAGATATATATATACAAGAATATGTATTACTTACAAATTGCAAACTAAAGAGGAGGAAGGAAATCTTCGGTTGTAGGTAGGAACAAGGATGGATGCAAAAATGGAGGAGGAGCAAGGGTTTGCTGACGAGATGGGGAGAAACGGTGAATGGACGCGGCCTTGCGTCGGGCGGAGATGCGGCGCGTTGCCATGGCGGAGGAGGGTCAGGCGAATGGAGGAACGAACGATTAGCTTGTTTCGGCTGTTAAAATTATGGGATTTGGTTTGGCTTAGGCGAAGAGTGGAAAAGCTGATATAAGAAAGGAGGGGAGGTGGAGCACGATTTGGAGAAGGATGGGAAAATATTGATCTGGAGGAAAAACGTGAATTATGTCAGAAGAATGAAAGCACGCTAGAACCAGAGGAATGTTAACCACCAGAGGATAACAAAAGTCATGGCCGTTGGTTTTTGAGATTATTAATATCAAGTAATTGTTTGATTTCAGCTGTTAGACAAATGAAAGGCCACGGACGCCAAAAATTTCGAAAACGGTTACCGATACGGTAATCGTTTTACTGATTTCGTGGTGTACTGGAGTTCGAAAAACAGAAATGAATATACTGCAGAGATCAGCACAACGAAATGATCAAAACGGTATATAAATATCAGTGGGTACGATCATCCGATCAAAAGTCGATATCAGTACGAAAATGCTGCTATTTCGCCGAAAATAAGAAAAAAACAGAGCAATAACAGTCCAAATTTGGAGAAACAAAATATGACGTCTCACTCAGAAGATGATTTACAAATTTTCTATAGAAAAATATTCAGGTTTGGAAAACATTTTATTACCATCAATTTTAATCGTTTTAAATTGAAATAGAATTACACAAGAAAATAAACTTCCATATTATCAGATGAAAATTTACCGGTTGCTATGTTTAATTAGACGTATTCTAAATATAAAATTTATACTTCAAAAATTTATTGTTTAAAATTTCAAAATTTTCAATTAAATATATTAAATAAACAAATAAAAATTATCTAAAATTTACGGGTCGTACAGTAGACTTCTATTGTGTAACACTACTGACATTGCAGTCCAACCCATTCTAATGACTAATGTCATTCTATTCATACAATTATCCATTAACTTTAATAGTCCACACCCGTCATAAACACACAATTAAGGCTACTTATATATATATAATTTATATATATATATATATACACATATATACATATATACATACATACATATATATATATATATATATTCACTGTGCATTATATATATATATATATATATATACATATTAACTTTAATAGTTCGCAGTTGACCCTAAGTCTTTTACTTCATTGTGCATTTATATCTTTCTTGCTTTACGATTATTTACCGCTTTCCTTTTTAATAGGCTCATAATATCATTTCCTATTTTTTGTATCCTTTTTCCTATTTTCTATCTCTATTCCCTTTTTACCCTTTTATTTACTCTTACCTATTCTTCAAATTTCTTATTATTTAATTCCCATTTTATTGGTATCCTGTTTCTTTTCATTTTAGAATGTTCTTATCGCGTTTATATCTCTCTATTTAACACTTTGGGATTCTTTGCATTTTAATGTATTAGAACTATGTTTTTATCACAAAAATCTTAACACTGTAAATTTCTATATCTTATCCAAAAAGAAAGATTTGTGGGTTGTTTGGAATAATAAAGAATTTATCTTTTCGTTTTTCTTGAAATAGACAGTACAAAATATGATAAATATGCAACAACCCGCATATTTTTACGATAATATATTTAAATGATTTATTTAAATATAGCATCGTTAGTTGAATTTAAAAGTCCAAAACGTGACTTTTTGTAAACGATCGAATCTAGACTCGAGACTACTTCCATTGAGTCCAAAATGGCATTTACAACTTTTTTGAGTATAAACATCGATATGTTGGGAGTTGAGTAGAATTTTGCTATTTTTCTATTTTGGGCTTTGGGTTTCAGCCCACTAACCCAACATAATACCCTAACTCCACTCCACTCCTCTTCATTCATTCATAACATTTCCTAACACTCTCAAGCCCTAGAAAGAATGGTGGGAAGAGGAAATTAAAATTCCTAAGCCCTAGTTTCCCTTAGGAATTCAAATTTAAGTGATAAATCAAAGAGAAGCTTAGGTAAGCATCCTCTTCTTCTTCTCCATCTCAATCTCTCTCCAATTTCAGAAATTTCCTATAACCTAACTTAGGAAATATTTGCTTATGATCTTAGATTGGAGCTTCTAGAGTTGAAGTTGAAGAGTGGTTGATCTTTCCTTTGTTTTTGAGCTTCTCATTCGTTGTTTTTGGGTTTAAAGGTGAGTTTTTGAACTCATATCTACGTCTATAACTTTCATTGTTGTTAGGTATGAATTCCTAACATCTATTCATGTTCATTTGCTTTTGGTTTGGAATTGATTTGGTGAATTTTCCAATTTTTGGTTTTTGAAGTCCAATTTTATGAAAATCCTACTGTGGATGTTTGGACATGTTATTTGGGGTGTATCGAAGAACCTGAAGGACTGGGTTGTCGCTTGGCATAAATCCCTAGCCTCCGTCGCTCGTCCGATCGCTTCCAGATCATTTTGGCCATCATTGCCTTAGGCAAACTGTTGCCCAGAAAAGGCAACCAGACGTCTGGTTAGGGCAGCAGATGAAAAAAAACATGCAGAGAACATGATCAGACGTCTGATACAACCTTTCAGACGTCTGGTGCACACTGTCAGACGTCTGGTTAGAGTTCAGACGTCTGGAAGGTTTCTGGAATATTTCCAAAACCTAAATCCAGATATTTGGATGAACCCCCAAACGTCTGGAACTGCCAAATTTTCCTATTTCGGCCGTTTTTGAGTGGATCTCCAATTTTAATCGATTTTTGTTGATCCGGTTAGTTGTTATCGCTTATTATCGACTTTGATGACTTCTTTCTTTGGGTTTTTTGGGAATATCCATTTGATGGATTTGATATCGATTTTCATGGGTTTAATTCACATTGTCGTATGTGAATTTTTGGCGATTGATTGTTTTTACAATCATATTTGTGATTTGTCACTTTAAAATACAAAGGTTTCTATACTAGTAGTAAATACTAAAACTCTTTCATTAAAACGATTTTGACACTATTTTAAATATGAAGCTCGCTTTTAAAACCGTTTTTCAATCTATTAGTATATACAAACCTTTACCTCATTCGGATGAGAAATCTAATTAAACGGCTTAGCAAAACAAGTGGAATGAAACGCTTGCGTTTACTTCGTCGGTTAATTCTTGGACTTGTTCGATTGAACTCTCGTGACAATTTTCGAGTGGAAATCTACAATTTGTTCGTAAATATTTAAGTTAAGCTAGTGGTTATGGGACATGAAGCTAAACTCATTTATTTACTAGCTTAGTGTAATCTACACTTTTTATCACTACAAGAGATTAAGGCTATTCCAACGGCTCCAAGCCGTTGGCGGCCGTTGGGAGCTGTTGGAAATGCCGTTGGAATAGCGTTCACTCTTTCCAACGGCTTCCAACGGAAGCAACGGGGCTATTCCAACGGCATTTCCAACGGCTACCAACGGCAATTAACCGATGGACGCCGTTGGAAGCCGTTGCAATAAACTGACCAATAAGCCATTGGTAGCCGTTGCTAATTTGGGTGAATTTTTTTTTATAGCAGCAAGTCATTCACCTTCCAGCCACACACAATCAATATATATCAATTTCCATTCCATTTCCACTCCATTTCACATATATATCACATATTCAACACATTATACCACAAATAATATAAACAACCAAAAATCAACATCAAACATTACATTTTCAAACCAAACTCCAAGTCAATATGTACATAAACAACAAAACACTTACCAACACCAACTCCAACTCCATATTCAAGTCAATATATACAATGCAAACACTTAAACCTCACCACCTCAAAGTCAATACATACACAATAACCATCAAACACAATCCTAAACACCTCAAAGTCAATATATACAATAACCAACCACAAAGACAATAATCATCATACCTCTCAAGCATCATCATCACCTCCGGAAGCACCAGACGACGAAGGGAAGGAACCATGCCTCTGCGCATACTACGCTAAACGTTGATTCAGCTGCTCCATTTGTATAGCACGAAGACGGTCCTACTCTTGCAGCTGCTCAACCATGGTTCTAAGCTCTTTTATTTCAGCTTTGTCACACGCCTTTTGAGCTGCCCGCAAGGTTTTAAATCTCCTATATATCGCCCGAGATCTCCTCCGAGATCTCCTTTTCACACTTAAACGAGACGAGACATCAAATCTCCTCCATATCTCCCTCTACACTCATCTCGTCCGAGATATTCAAATCTCATCCGAAATATGGATCAAAATCTCAATCCGAGATCTCACCCGAAATTGTACATTTTTCTTATTTTCCATAATATTTTTTATTTTCATATTGATTCAAAAGAAACTACTCAATCCAATTATAATTTACCAACTTCTTGAACATATTCTTTACTTTTTATCTTAGTGAGTCATAGCGAAAGGTTTCACTTCTTTATTATGTTCAAATAAAAGGATATTATTCAATCATTACCAAATCAATTAAGCTAATCAAGCTACCACTCTTCTAAAAATATTCCTTTTTCCATGTAAATCAAGTATGTTACCATTTTTTATTTTACTAAGAAAGTTATAACCGTTAAATAAATTTTTGACACATCACTTTTAGACACATAAGTACATCCGAGATATTCCCGAGATGCATTATAAGACCCGAGATGTCAATCCGAGATGTACACCCGATATGTACTCATCTCGTCCGAGATCTCCCCCGATACGAGATAACTTGTGCAAAAATTCCAAGACGAAACGTGACCGAAATCCGATATTTAAAACCTTGGCTGCCCGAACCTGCAAATAGAATATGAGATGTTCACATTTGTATTATAATCATTTTATTAAGCAATGTATATTTTAAAATATAGAAACGTAAATGATGTGATCTTAAGAAATGCATATACCACAAATAAATGCATATATTTAATACAATATATAGGTGTTAAAAGTATTCTTATATATATATTTTTTGTTCATCCATTTTCATCACATATCTTTGTATATTTTTCCTTTTTTACTTATCTAATATTTATAAATCACGTATATGTTAGATTTAACTCAACTAGAATTCATCATATGTATAGTGTATCTATAGGTTAATTTATTTAATATAATATTGCAATGTTTATAAGATTACCGCTTGGTTTCCATAGCCATAGCGCCTATTCCGCTGCGTCGGATCCATAATAACGTTGAAAATATTATCTTTCTCCTCTACCGTCAACTCATCGCGATTCGATTCTGAAAGCAGCTCTGCCCGTGCCTCCTGAAACTTTGCCTAAAATAAAAAACAATTACAGGTTAAAATTAGTAGAATAAGATTTAAACATATCGATATTAATAAAATAAGATTTAAAATATGCATACATATGCAGTCGTCGCCTTATCATCACCATCCCACTGATATGTAATATTGTCAGCATTGTCTGCTTGTCTTGATGCGTTGGTGCGGGTAAATACCTCCATCATAGACACGTGACGTCCAACCGATCTTTCCTGCAATAAATAATTTATATATTTTAATTTTTCATAGCTAATTACCGAACTAATTAATATACAAAATGTAATAACGTTTTAGATAAATTTACCAAGTCCTCACGGTGATGCTGAAAAGACTTGGATCCGCCATGATGCGTTACAGGATTCCTACTTCTATTGGCAGAGTTCCTCTCCGACTCCGTCTGCAATTTAAATACTAATATTATATTCATAGTTAAGAAAATGTGTACTTATTGAGCCTCCCATTTCTCTTCTTTGATACATCCAACTCCAATCAATAAAATAATTGACCATTTTTCCTACTGTAAAACCTATGATCAATAGTAAAAAACTATTAATCAAATTCGATAAACACATTTTAGATTTTACTGATTTTTATAATCCATTTTCGTTTATATACAAAGTTATATTTCTTGCTATTTTGTTTACATTTTTGTACCTTTTGTGATGGTCGGTTATCCTAGTTCCCATTACAAACACAATAGTAATTACATTTCTTAAATCATATCATTATAAACGATTTCCCAAAATTTCGGCAGCACTTCCCCCGTGTTCCTTGTATCGTACACAATGCATGTACACAAGGAACGAAAAGGAAATGTCGTCGAAATTTTGTGAACCGTTTATAACGATATGATTTACAAACGTAATTACTTTATAGTGTTTGTAACTTGTCCAATACAGGGACAAATCCAACAAATATTGTATCAGATGAATATGAATATCGGTTGCAATAAAAACGAATATTCATACAACGATCATATACAACACTTGTCAGACGGGACCAAAAATTCACTAAGAGATTTAAATTTTGTTTGTCTAATAATTTAAAAGATATAATTTAAAGCAATCATATATGCCAAAATTTCACTAAGAGATCATATTACTAAAAGATATAATTCATGTTCGTAAAATATTCGACTAATTCATGTTTGCCTAATATTTTACAAAACATACACAAAATAATTTAAAGCAATCCTAACTAATCTAACGCTAACTCAAATGCGCATTTACACTAAATTATCAACATATGTATATATGTGCATAATATATGTACACAAACAATTTGGACATTTGGATGGTAATAATTGTAACTAGCACTTAGTTTGGTATAATAAACAATCAATAGGCCATTAGATACAACTATAACAAACAATTAAACACAAAATTAGCAAAATTTTAAAATTTAGGGTTTTAGGCAAAACCTGATTTTGGAGTGGAATTGGATGGAGAGAGGCCTTTGGTGTTGATTGATGGCGTCGGAGTGGCTGCCGGTTGCGTGGGGAGGCTGGGAGCAAGAAAAGAGGAGGAGTGGAGGAAGAGGGTGGAGGTTTTGGTGTTTTTTGTTGAATGAAGGAGAATGAAATCTGTTCTCGACTAGCTGCAGGTTTACACATATATTTCCAACGGCTTCCAATGGCCGCAAACGGCATCTTTACAACGGTTACCAACGGCTACCAATGGCTTGTTAAAAAAATAATGAGCTGTTGGAAGCCGTTGGAAAACCCCGTTGGCGGCCGTTGGAACACTGTCGTGGCTATATACTGCATTTCTAGTAGTGTATTGATCAATGGTGATCATTTTGTGATTTAGACTAGCGATGAGCGATGTCCCTTTATTTGTATGGGGACTAAAAACCCCGTTTGTGGAGCTTCAGTTCAAATTGGTGGGGTAGCGACCCATGGTCTTCGGGCCGTTTGTGGAGCTTCGGCTCAAACTTGATGGTTAGCGACCATGGAATAGCGTTCCATTTGTGACACACGTGTTGGTGAGTTTTCATGATCCTGTTTATGATAGGCCTCCCCTTTTGTGTTTTCTGGATTTCTGGTTGTTGATTTCTAGAATTTTTTTTTCACCAATTTTGATGATACGCATTGATAAACTCTATCAATATTTGTGTTTTGGTGAATAATTTAAAGAATATGACATTCTTTTTTGTGTTTGAGAATATTTGAGATATTGTATGATTTTTGTTTTTATCTGATGTATACTTGTCACAGTATGGCATTATTGTTATCATACGTTTTTGTCATATCTCTTATCCTATCTCATTTTATATGATATTTATAGCTAGACTGATATGTTTATTATTTTTCTTCTTAAATAATACTCAGGTCAGACCGAGGTATTTCAGGTGCTTCTACTTGACTTCTTATCAGGGACCATCATCTGATTTTTGGCTAACTACTTTAGATTAGTAGTTTTTTTGCTTTTATACATTCGAGATAGAGACTACTTGATTTATACTTATTCTTTTGTCTAGCACTTGTACCTATTATTTTGTGATGTAGTGGATCTTGTATGAGCACTACTTTGATGTACACTTTTATGTGATATATTCATATCTGTTTCCGCCTTAGTGATATGAATATCTATGACTGCTTTGTGTTATGCTTATTTCTATATTTGTTTTCGAAAAACACATAGCCACTGTGTAGTACCTTTGAGTTTGTATTTGATATGTTGGATTTCCTCTTGAAACGAAATGCATTTATACTATCTGACATATCAGTACTCGCACAAAGCAATTACACAGATGGTCGCTCCTCAACAGCCTTATTCTTCATACTAATTGACGGCATTACCCAGTAGTGTCATTGGTTAGTGTGAGTATAGAGGTGGGGCGTCATAAAATATCTCTATTTTTACATATTTTTCTTTTTAGGTGTATTCCTTGTCATTTCAAGCATTTTTATTTGTTTCTAAACTTGATAATGTATAGAAATTCACCTTTTAACATTTTGAAATCCAACGAATTAAAACACCACTTGAACCCTTAGAATCTTAATACAACTCCTTTATTTTACATTCTGGTTATTCATTCATACCAATCTACTACTTTCATATCTCATACAAATTCATGGTTCCATATTTCTCAATAATGAACTTAAGAACTGCTACTATCTTAAACAATTTCCAAGTTTACATTTCCTATAACATGTGAATACAACAATTTAACAGATATAAAATATGTAGGCAGAGTTTTCCAATTTCACTTTCATATTTATAGGTTTAGCCTACAACTCAAACTAAAAATTTTAGGCATATAGAAAATAGACTTGCAACGATATGATCTAATATTATATAAAAGCATATAATATTTCCACTCGCCTCTTTTTAGCTCCAATTCTCTAGATCTAGATCCATTCCCTTTTTATTTGACACCCTCTTAGTTTAAATCCAAAATGTAAAAAGGGTGCACACCAAGTGGAATTTCAGATTCCGGGAAAGGATTGAATTAAATTTAGATTTTCATTTAAGATTCATGATTTACCTTTATTTCTATGTTCTGAAATGATCCTATTCTTCTCTCCTCTTATTCTCCGCTTTCCTGTACTTATATATATCTCTACTATTAATAATAATAATTCAATGAACTATATTCAACCATGTCTTTTGGGATTTCCCATAATACCCTTTAACCTAATCTCATTTCCTTCCGCATTTCATTCCATTTCGCATAAATTGCTATTCTTTATAGCCTAAACTGGTGCACACGAAGGCCAAGCATGCTGCATGCAAATGCGTATTGCAAAAATATATATACACGCCTATATTTTCACATATAAATATATATATATATATGTGAATGTGCAAAGCCCGGCAATACTCACATGAAGGCAAGCATATAAATATTTTCACATGGACATACGTCACTGGCAATAAACAAATGATCAAATACATGCGAAAATATGTATATACACACCTATAGCAACACGCATGAAATATATATAAAGGGATATATTACATATATATGATTACATAAACAAAATAATATTTATAGTCCTAATTAATTACGCAAAGTGTAACTAAGCGTGATTAAATGTACACGTGGCCATAAAATGTACAATAAGTATAATTGGGCGTGAAGGCTATAAAATGTACACAAGCTTTGCAAATGTGAAGGAAAATATGTACAAGCTTCACACCATGTTAAATTCGAAACCTGGGCATGAACGCTATAAAATGTACGTGAATATATATATATATATATATATATATATATATCCAGGCGACAACATTGCAAGCATGGGAATAAATTGGCACAATGGTTCCATTCTAAGGCAAATTGGCACATCTCTACTACTACGAATAAAGAGAATATAAGGAATAACATTTTCACGGTGTCTTTTTGAAATTTCAAAAATGCTCTACATCAATCAACGGGATCTCACTATCGGTTTGCAACCTCCATCGCCGTTTCCATACCAACCACCCATCAACAGAAATTCAGTGTCAATTTTATTGCAATAAAAGGGTTGTGACAAACAAAGCTTTTGCACTTATGGCACACATCAATCCATAAAAATAATTATTAAATAAAAAGTAAATATTTCTAACTATTAGATGCACATACGTGCAATTTACACTAGTATATATAGATACACACACATACACACACAATAATTTTACTACTTTTAGAATTTTAGAGATTGTAGAGAAAAAAGAATGGCAGAGCTCTACTCTATGACCCGAAAAATACAAGAAGAGAAGTGAGAAACTGAAAGTCTATATGGATCGTATATATAGTATATGACAAGTGTATGATAGTATGGATTACACAATATGATAAAGCAGATAAAAAAAAGTAACCACACCAGAATTTTTATACTGGTTCGGACCTCCCATCCTACGTCCAGTCCCGAAGCTCCCCTTCGAAATTTCACTAACCAATTACCTTCGCGTCGCCCGGAGGAATAGGCTTTTGATACAGGAGTATTTCTTTGACAAGTGCGTGTTCTAAGTAACTATTATTTTGACTACAAGTACAGTTTCTTCCTATAATCTCCTTGAGTAATGTAAACGTGTATGTGCTTGAGAATATAGAAGGGTTTAGATCAACAATGAATATAATTTTGATTCTATACTTTGAAAGCAAGAAGGAAAAAGTAAGAACTGAGATTAAGAGATAGAGAAGATCAGTTAGATTAAATAATCTCAATCTTGTTCTACATATTTATAGTTGTAAAGAGTTGTGATAAATCATTGCTTCTATTTCTCTTTTGATCAAGAGTTGCTTCTGTTCAGGTATGAAGAGATTTAGAGAAGAGATATAGAAACACCTTTTCAGATTTGACAGTTTTTCCTTTTTTTAAAAATTCGCGGAGCCAAATCCTGACGTCTGGATTGTGATGACCAGATGTCTGGTCATGTATTATCTGGAAAAATTTCTAGAGGCCGGGACCAGACGTCTGGGGGCATAGTACCAGACGTCTGGTTTTGTAAAATATGTTTTCTGTGTATATGTGTGTGTATTTTATATCATATACAAAACCCAGGGAGATTTTACATATTATTTCTAAGATTTGTATATAATATTTATCTCTCTACCGCTGTGATCCATGCTCCATGCTTTGATTTGTATCCTTGAGTCTCTACAAGAATAAGATACGAGATATATATGTACAATTATAATTATATGGTTTGTTGTCATCAAAACTTGTAGATATGAGTTCCTAACATTCTCCCCCTTTTTGATGATGACAAACTATATAACATAAAATATATTTTACTCCCCCTGTATGTATATCATATGTTATCCTCTCCCTGTGTGTATGCATATTTCTCCCCTTTATGGCATTATCAAAAAGAATAGAGAAAATAGAAAGTGTTATCTAAAACATAGAACTTGTAGTACATGATAACTGAAACATTAGTACATAGAATGAGAAATGCATAAAAGAAAAATGCACTGGAAGAAACTAGAAACTACTGGTAATGGTGAAACGAGTCAGAAAAACTTCCATGGTTATCATAATAACCCCAAAAGCTGAAAGAGGTGTACTCAGGCCAATGACGTTGATCACTATATTCTTCATCCTCTTGAATAGACAACACCTGAAAAGCCATGTATCCCTGCTGATGGGATGAATCTCGAAAATATTGCTTTGTAGTTCTATATCTCCCCCTGAATATATGATAGCCTTATCTTTCAGTTTCTCCCCTTGAATATGTGCTTGCATCGTTTATTCCTGCAAATAGTGTTAGAACAATATCTTTCTCCCCCTTTGTCATCGACAAAAAGGAGAGTTTATTTGATGACATAAATTATATTCCACATAAGAGTTAACATAGAACAATATAAAACAAAATAACTGCTACTTATAATGTAAGGTAATAGAAAAAAAAATTAACATTTAAAGCATGCGATACCAAAGGTTCTTTTAATTTCCTAATTTTTAGGAAACCATACCCATTTGGGTGTGGTTGAATCTTTATAGATATAGTTTTCATTACAAATCTCATTCTTATAATAGTTGCTAATATAAAGTTGTTTATCCAGATAAATCATATTAGCTGGAATCCACATCTTAATACTATTAGTCATTAGCTTAGTACTTGAAAAATAATTTCTACCATTTCTAAACAAAGTATTATTATGATTGTAAGTGGTTTTAGAACTATCTTTTTTACTAGTACTAGCATTAAAAAATTTATACAAGAATGCATATCTAGTACTATTTTTACTTTTAGCTTGTTTATAGCCTAAACCGCTTTTATCATTATGAGCTTTAGAATTTGTAACTAAGGAAGATAAGATATCTTTACCTTTGTTAAAATTTATGATTTTTGTATTTAATCTTTCAAAATTTGCCTTAGAATCACAAACTTCTTGTTGCAAAATATTATTATTAACTTTTCAAATCTCACATTCTTTAGATAATTCTAAATTCTTTTTAATTAAAGCTTCAGTCTCTTTTTCAAGAGACAAAATTAAAGAACTAGAATTATTTAAAGATTTTTTCAAAAATGGATTTTTATTTTGCAAAACATTGGTTTTCTCCAAAAGATTATTATTTTTCTCTTCTAAAATGCTCATTTTCCTTTTTTAGAAAATCTTTTTGTAAAACAAGTTCTTCTACGGTATTTTCAAAACATTTAGTTTGTTTTATCAAAAATTTATTTTCCTCTTTTAAATTGGAAATTTCTTGCTCATAATCTTTTAACTTAGCTAAAGCAATTCTATTAACTTTATTCAAAGTTTTACAATTTTTTAATAATTCATCATGAGCTAACCAAAGATCTTTATATAAAGAATCTATACACACCAATTGTGATCTGAGTTTAGCCATGAAACCTTTGTTTGTTTTCTCTTTTCATTCTTCTTTATTGCTCTTACTCTTCCTATTGGCTTGACTAGATCTATTTATGGCCATTTATTCTAGGATGTTGTTACGATCTCTAGAATACCAGGCTCTGATACCAATTAAAAGTCTATATGGATCGTATATATAGTATATGACAGGTGTATGATAGTATGGATTACACAATATGACAAAGCAGCTAAAAATAAAAGTAATTATAATAGTATGAATTGCACAGAGTAATAATGCAGGTAAAATTAAAATCAGTGTTGCATAGAACACGCACTTGTCAAAGAAATAATCTTGTGTAAAAGCCTATTCCTCCGGGCGAAGCGAGGGCAATTGGTTAGTGAAAATACCGAAGGGGAGCTTCGGGACTGGACGTAGGACGGGAGGTCCGAACCAGTATAAAAATTCTGGTGTGATTACTTTTATTTTTATCTGCTTTATCATATTGTGTAATCCATACTATCATACACTTGTCATATACTATATATACGATCCATATAGACTTTCAGAAACTAGGTCTATATTTATAGAGGTTTGGAGTTAACTTGGAGCGTTAGATTTACCCTATGTAATCTTTATTTAATCAGAGAAGCACATTAGAAACTTAATACAGAAGAAAAATATTTAGTTGCATCTCTTTCGTTTAATTTACGCTCCAATATCTCCAATTTACACATCAATGGTGAATTAATTAGTGTGCTTTGATTTTGTATATTTTGTTTTTGTTTTTTAATGACTGCATTTGTTTCACTCCTTTTAAATATGATTGCAATATTTTGTTTCCACTTATATATATTCATTTAGATTTAATTTTAACGTTAACAATTCTTAAAGTCTAAGTTTCCATTAACATTACTAATTAGCGTTAATTAACATTTTTTACCATAATTACATATAAAATTATTTCCGATGCTAAAACTTCAAACGTTAATAACTTTTTCATTTGAACTCTGATTGAAAACTTTATATATGAAAGTTGATCTGAAAATCGCTACGGATCTAATGGTGTAAGTTTCATAGCCAAATTCTGACATTTGTTAAAATTCTATTTTTTGGTGTTTACTATTTATAAATTAGTTTCTTTTAAATTAATTATCGTAAAAAATCACTAAGTGTTATAGAAGCTAGTTCCCTACGAGGTGACACTAGAACTTTGTGGAGATGGGCAAATGCTCTTTATTTATCAAGGGTTAATATTCAACTGGGGGTGATTTTATCACAAATGGCACTCACAAGAGGTTCTACAGTGGACACGTAGCACTGACTGATGTCCGATGAAGTGTATGGGCCCGGCACAATGAGAGTTCCTTTGTATTCACGGATTCTGACACGACGTAATACTTTGTTGTTGTTGGATCCCAGTGCATGCAATAAGAGGCAATTACATTACCACTGATAGGTGGACAGGGATGCAAACAATGAGTACTTCGGCGAATCGGCATTAAGGGCTCCTCCTTAATGCATAACCAGGGTATGGGTACGGGTACCTATAGTTGTGGAAAACTTAGTCCCATGACAGAAACGGTAGGATAATCCTATGTAGAATAGTTACAGTAGCTATTAACTGATCAGTATTGTCTAGAGGTTCGATCAGTCGTTCGATCCTAAGTATGACCTTGAACAAGTAACCAGTGTAGGTGTATATTTAACTAAACCTCTTAAGTAAAGAAATATAATAATTCACTGACACTTGTAGAACACCCTAGGTCAGATAGAGTATTATTAAAGTCAACTGCACATGATCATGATATATTCATTCACCAAACTTTTGTCTGACCCAATCATTTCCCTTCTTTTTCCCCCGACCATTGGATAACATGACAGTAGTTGATTTAGCACAAAGTATGGAGAAAGGATCTAAGCATTGTCCACTACTCTTGATTGTTCCTCAAATAGCTATTAGTTGTATTAAATGTTTATTAAACTTGTATTTTACTTTGGAAACGGTGTATATAAATTGAGCATTTTGAAGGTTGTTTTCTTTCTGAAATGTCTACTTTTAGTACTTATATTTTATTTCTTCCCCTATGAGATCTGAAAGTTTAGAATGCCTTAGGTTTATCTTTATATTCTTAGTCTGTATAATGTATAAATACACGATAATTCATACTTCTTGACACTGACGAGAGTAAGAAAATGACTCTAGGCTTTGGATCGATGTGTCGGGAGGTGCGGGTTGTCACAAATAAAGCTAGTATGTGCTCGGCTTTGGTCCGCTCCATTTCAGGCTACAACCTAATAGCTTCCAAATGTGTTTCACCTTGATTCGACCCATTATGTTTTTCAAAGTGTCTTATCAAGCTCTTTTCTTTTAAAAAAATATATTATGCATCAACTTTTTACCATGTACTTTTCAAGATGCTACAAAGATAGTCTAATATAGAAAGCATGGGGAGTTGAGACTCACTTAGACGTAGTGCATTGAGGAATTCCTCTCTCGATTTGGTATAAAGAAAGAAAAATGGGTTGACACCCTATTAGGCTCCCATTTCAAGTTATCAAAGAATTGACTCCTACATCAAATGGAAAAAAAACTACATGTCAATATTCCTTATTCTAGCACTATTAGTGGTCTTATGCATGATAAGGCCAGATTTGGCTTATGCAAACATTATTAATTTATATAAGTCTAAACCAAGCAAGGAATATTAGCAAGCACGTGAAGTGATTACTTTTGTATTTACTTGGTATTCCACATGTTGACTAATTGTATGGCGAAGAAGATGGCAATATTACTTTTAGAGGATACTATAATTTATTTTATGTTGGGCGTAAAGATGGCCTGAAATCGGTGTCGTGCTATGTTTATACACTTGGCATATGCTTGATTTTTTGGATGTCAAAGTTGTAATCCATAATAGCCTTTTAGTGTACTGAAGCATATGTGATATTGATTGTGGAGGCAAACTAAGAAGTGATTGTATTTTTGCAGTTATTGAATGACTTTCCATTGATAAAAACGACAGTTGAAGTATTTTTTTGATGGTTGGAGTGTGAGTCATTTAATTGAGAATTTGGCCTACAACTCTTGTAGAAAGCATATTAATTTTAGAGATTTTTTTCTTACATTAGAGGCAGAATGCAAAAAAAAATCGAGTTGACAAACATACACACCAAAGACAACCCTTTTGATACGATGACTAAATCATTTCCTGAAGACAAGTTTGAACATTAACTTGGTCTCAACCACTTTGCAACATCCTAATAACTAGTAGATGATGATTGGTTTCATAAGTAACGTTCCCCATTTTGAGGCTTGAAAATAGATACTAATGATTTTGCAGTCATCCTTAGCATTATTCTTAGTGACAAAATGAGATCAGTTATTATCATTAACATTAAGAGCACAAGAATTTACAAATTTTCAAAAAAAATCGTCATTAATTTGCAAATCCATTACATTTTTATCTCATAACCTCATGATTACATCGTTCACATAAAATAGAATAGTTACAATTAAAATTCCAAGATTGAAATATAAAGATGCCCTTGGATGATTAGAGTCATAACTATTTTAATGGTTATAGTATCCATCATTGCATACATCCAACAACAGAAAAAATAAGTTAAACTACTGCATAGAAGAAACAAACTTGAAATAGTAGCTTGCCTCCTACATGTCTTTGAAAGCTTATTCGTCAAAACCTGAAACACCCTACTCTCGATCTACCCAATTTCGAATTTAGCATCGGGGAGTTTATGGGGAAATCAAAAAATTCGGGTCAAATAAAGATTCTGGTGTGAAAAATATTATTCTATCCCAACCAAAACGTATGTGCTTAGTAAGACCACATCATTGAACAAAATAAGTTTCCCCTCACTAATACCCTATCAAACAATATGTCATTCATAACATATCCTGCATTTAAAATGATTAGAACATAATCGTACATTAATAACATATCATACATGTGTCGGTTAACATGAATAGTCTGTCATTCACAAGGGTCAAAGGGTTACACATTCCCTAACTACCCAACCCCGTAAAATGGTTCATAAGTGGCATAGTTTTACCGGGATCACCATAAACCTATATTAGTTTTCTTAGGCCAACTAAAAATGTATCAGGTAGACTCGGGCCAAAATATATCAATTGATCCAACAGTCTTCAAGGTCATTTAAAAGAAACAATATCGATCTCCTAAGATTGGTAGGAGAAAATTGTCAACAGACTTCTAAGAATGGTAGGAGAAAATAACAACGGTCTTCTAAAGTCGATAGGAGAAAATATAAGTGAGTAAGCTACTACGGATTTCTTCGGATGCGTAAATCCAAAATTTATCCTTAATCGGAAAAGCCCTACGTATTAGAATCGCAAATTTGACCAATAAGGGGCTTAACGATTGGAGGATAGGACGCGACCCTACCCCAGTTTCCGCCTAAATCAGGTTCTAATATATCCTTTGAGTCATGTCTTTTGATCAGTCCAGGGCATCCTAACACAATTTGATCTTTTCGATCTCCTGGATGCAATTCTTCTCACTTAGGAGTTTAAGTCTGGCCATACTCGCCATTGAAACAAACCTAACTAGTCATCGGTTCCCAAATCCCCAAGTTCAATATGTTGGGTGATAATATTTAACATAATAGTGAGCAATAATAACTGATCCAAGTGTAAAGAAGAACATATATGACACATTAGCAATCATCCAAATATATATTCAATGTGATAGATAATTTATACACAAAGTTACTTATTCAAAGTAATATCCTTCGGTAACGACTCTTTTAAAAATGGACTAAGATCTCCTTTCTTTCCTTTGAAAACCCCATAAAACTTAACAAAATCTTTCTTTTTTGATTATGTAAAACTTAGCCCAACATTGAATTGAAAATCTTCCAAGTATTATAAAACAACCATCTTTCCTTCAAAAGTCGTGTGTTATAGCACCTTGATAAATCTCAAATTATCGTATGTTAAAGATATAAATTATTGTGTCATGATAGATGACATGCTTTCATGTGTTAAAAATATAGGCGATATCAACAATAAATAACCATCGTTTTTAAAATATAGCTTTATAAAGTTAGCTAAATATAGCCATTGTGCCATGATTAAAATATAGGCATCGCATCTTAAAATACAGTCATCGCACCATTAAAAATATAGTCATCATGCATTAAAAAAATAAAGTCATCACGTGTTAAAGCAAATAGCCATCGTGTGTTGAAACAAGTAAAGTCATTGTGGGTTGATAAAAACAAGGCCATCGTAAGTTGGCAAAAACATAGTTGTCATGAATTAATAAAGTGTGGTCATCGCATGTTGGTTAAATGAGGCTATCCCGTGATGAAATAAATAGCCATCTCTGGTTGATAAAATTATAACCTTTGTGTGAAAAACAAAGCTATCATGTGATGATAAAACAAGACTTTTGAAGGCTGATAAAACCATAACTATCATGGATTGAAATAAATAGCTATCGTGGGTCAAAGATTCATAATTCTTTACAAAACATTTTTCTTTACCTTTAAAAGCATGAACTTTTTATCAAACCAACATTATTTGTTATAATCTCATTGGCCAACATAAACATTTTCAAAATTCTCACATAATTTCAAAATGGAAAACTTACTTCTATTTTTCAAATATAATTTCTCCTCAAATTATATCATTTATTATATTTTCAAACGAGCTAATTTTTGCACAAAACAATTCATATTAAATTGTAATCATATTGAAAAAATCTACAAAAATTCCAAAAAATCAATGTTGGTTTTCTTAACAAGATACCAAAATTTCGAATCAAAATAATTATTCAAGAAACGGAAGAAAGCGATGCTTGTATTTTAAATAATTAAATCTGAAACCAACAATTTTTTTCCTTACGAAATTCGTAAAAAATTCATTATAATTCAAAAAATTATGAAAATGGAAACTCATCTCCAAAATAGTATTTCAAACATCATATCAATTTTAGAACATTTGTAAATCAAAAACTTAGTTTTTCACATCAAAACCGTTTAGGAAAATTTCTCAAATTTCTAAATAATATCCAAATATTTATAATCTGATTATTCAATCCATATGCATGATATTTAACGCAAAAAAAATTTGAATCTACATCAAGTCCAAACCAAACACACCAAAATATAAAGAGATGGATGCATATTATTCACCTTTAAGCTTGTTGAAATGATGGAATTTGTCTCTCTTTCTTCCTTTATCATATCTTCTTTTCCTTAGTTGATAATGGTGGACAGCCTTCTTTGTTATGTTTTTAATTTGAGAATGAAATGAAAAATGGAAAGGAGGGGCAGTATGATACCTTCTCTTCCTCTTTTACTCTTCTACCCTTTTGTTTATTATTATAGTTTCTTTTAAACATGGATTTCATTATATTTGTTAAGGCCAACTCAATTTAATTAACATAGCAAATCCTGAAATTTCAACTTCTCATTTAACTACCCATTAATTAAATATTTAAATAATGTGCAATAAAAAAATTACAGGAAAATAGGCATAAAGATAAATTTTAAATAAAAATTAGACTGAATGACAACAAATGTGTTTTTTAGGCTGAAGGACAATAATAGTTTTATTGTGTAAAAATGAATATAATACCTAAAAATAAAACAAGCATATGTCCTTCAGTCTATTTTTTTTTTCAAAATTTATCTTTCAGTCTAAACTATAACTAAAATTTGTCCTTCGGCCTAAAAATAAAACTTTATGTCTTCGGTCTAAATGTTTTTCAAAATTCTTCCTTTTTCCTAATTGCCCCGGAATTTTTTTTTCGAATTAGCCCTATTTTGCAAACTTATTACGCAAATAGCCCTGTTTTAAAACTATTTACAAATGTAGTCCTGTTTTGATAACTCAGCGCTAAGTTGACTAGAATGTACTGGCGCAATCTTAAATTGCGCCAGTTGAAGCAGTTTTTTTTTTTTTTTGCTCCCAATTGAACTGCCGCTATTTGAAATTGCTCCAGCGTACATGAAAAAAGAAAACATGTGTACTGACGCAATTTGAGATTGCGCCAATACTTTCTAGCCAATTCAGCGTTGAGTTAGTCAAAACAGAACTACTTTCGTAATTTGTTTTGAAATAGGGCTATTTGTGTAATAAGTTTGCAGAATCGAACCAAATTGAAAAAAAACTGCTTTCAAAAATATACCGCTTTTTTAATTTCGTGATTTATTCATCTCCAAATATACCACTTTTATACGTTGAAGCAAAGAGGTATTGAAAACCTAATATAATGAATTGTATCACCGCTTTCAAAAATCTCTATTTGTTAGATATCCCCTTGTAATTTGGTGAAGGAAATAAAAGATTGTTAGATCGACACCACAACAGTCTTACGTGTTAATTCTATTTCTAGTTTATTTGGATTTACTTGAAGGGCGCTGATGTAATTTAAATGTTATCTGGTTTCCGCAGTATAATTGAAACAATTATCAAAGATAGGATCAATCTATTGCCACCTCTTTATCTATTGTCATCCTTTTATATGTTGTTGTCGCCGTATACAATACTAGTATTAATTTCAATTTGGAAGATTCTATTTACCCACCATTTTCCTTCTTTCACACCCCGCTACTTCATTAATTTTCAGGTTTTTCAAAATTGCCCCTATCTTCGAAACATATCAGATTACGTTTAAAAGAAATAAGTACATACAAAAGCTCTAAAGAAACGATGTTTATGTAAAAACCTCGCCTCGCCCAAGCGAGGTTCATGTAACCTAGTTCGGACTGAGCGAGGTTTGTGTAACAACCTAGTTCGGATCGAGTGAGGTTTGTGTAACAACCTAGTTCGAACCGAGCATGGTTCATGAATAAACAACGTTAAAGTTGAACGTGGTTTAAAAAATGTGAGGACATTTTTGGAATAAATTGAGGAACGAAAGGGAAAAAATGGGATGTGATGATTATTTGCAACTCAGTGGGATGCGAAAGAAGGAAAGAGGGATGCGAATAGAACTTATCTTCCAATTTTACCCTCTAACAATTAATTCTGTTTTCTGCACGCCGACGAAAAAAACGTGGAATTAGACGACTCTTACAACAATGTTGCTTTGATCTTCTTTCTCCATGTCTATCTCCCCAATTACGTTTATCTCCCCACTTAACGTGGAATTAGACAACTCTTACAACAATGTTGCTTTGATCTTCTTTCTCCATGTCTATCTCCCCAATTACGTTTACCTCCCATCTTGCATTGCTAAGGTTTTGAAAGGGGAAATTAATCTAAAGGACAAAGATTTGTATATTTTTTGTCTTAAGGACACAACCTCAATATTTTTACCACAAGGACAAACATTGTTCTAAAAATTATTCATAAGGACAAACATTTTTCAAACTTATTCATAAGAACAAAACTGCTACCAAGCTAAAAACTGATACCTAAAAACTGTTACCGATAACTACAAACTGATACCTAAAAACTGTTATCAATGACTAAAAACTGATACCTAAAGAAAGTTGTCATTCAGGATAAAATATTGAAGGTCTGTCCTTGAAGCAAAAACGTTGAGAAATTTTGTCCTTGACAATAATTTCCTGATTTTGAAATCTTATGAAGTTTCTAGATTTTGGTTTTTTGGGAAAAAAAAGCATTTAAATGTAAAAGAAGGATGAGAAAAAACGCAAGTAATAAAGAGATAATGGCAGTTTTGGAATAACCCGGATTAAAAAAGTAAAAGTTGAAATGAGAATTTGATTTTTAAGTCGCTGAGATGAGAAAAAACAATTGGCAGGATGTCTATTGATGGACCTTGAAAAGTAAATTGATTTAGGTTTAAACAATATGAAACAAAATGAATCTAATATAAATTAATAGAAGAAAACCCACTTTTAAGTAAGGATCTGAAACGAATTTTATCTAAATTAAACATGTATATTAAAAAGTAATAACTCATTTAAACAGTACAAAGTAAAAAACAGTTCAATATATCAAACAGAAACACAATAAGTGAACCAGAAAAAATAATGCAAACATGGAACAAAGAACGATCTCCTGAGCTAAAGCAAAGATAGGACTATTGATCCCGGTCAATAATGGCAGCAAAGAACAAGTCTGGTTTAGTTCATTTATGAGACAAGCAGACGACACATTGTTTCACTTTCAAATTTACAAAGATAAACAAACCCAACTACCGAAGCGAGTTAGATAAACTGGCTGTATATACAGCTTCTAACTGTACAAGTCCGACTTCCCATGTACATCACATTTCCATGTCTAAGAGCAAGTCGTCGTCTCCATCTTCAGCATATATACAATTGCCGATAAATCCATCAGCTACCAAATTACTGAGACAGAATAAAAGCTCGTTTCTAGTCATTGTTTTAGAATATACTTCTAATACCAGTACAAGAAAACCATACCTCAAGCAGCAACACCGAAAGCTTACAACGCGCTTAAGTTTGCGGTTGTAAAAGAAGAAGTTCAAAGACCAACTGCAAAACATTTTTCGTTTTTTTAATGCTAGAAACATATATGCTTATTCTATTTAAACACCAAAAGTTGCTGAGTATCCCCCCACAAAACTTAAAAAAACCACTATACCCATATTTTTACCGAGTATACTCATCTTATTGTTAAATTTTCCCTTTGCGCTCTTTCCTAGTACAAATCAAATCCACAAAAAAAAATTACCGTTGAAAAAATCACCACAGCATCATACAAAAACATAAAATTCAAGTTTTACCATTTCCGCAAACTGTGAATTTTTAAATTTAAAAAAAAAATAGCATGAAAATCAAATTTTCCTCTTTTGACTCCATTACATTTGTATTATCAATCATCAAAATCTATCGATTCAAACATAAGATTTGTGAATTTACCTAAAATTAAATTTATGCTTTGTTGGATAAGGGGAACATAAGAAGGAAAATTTTATGAGAGGTATGAATGACACATGGGCGATTTTGTCCCTGAATTTTTTTTCAAAATTTAAGGGGGGCTACTCGGCAATGTCCCGTGTCTAAATAGAATTAGCCAAACATATAATTCAATATAAAAAAAGTCACACCACTAACAAAGAAATATCTTACATGGCTCCTTTTTGGAGAACAGGATCACCCTCGAAATCTGGATTGTAACTGTAAATTTCACATTCTCTAAGATTTATAACCTACAAAATACAAGATCGTTTTGGGCTACCATGATGGTTATTTCAGTTCAAATATACTTCATGAGTATAACCTGAGATGCTTACCTCATCAAGGGCTTCAGACATGCTTTCTAGAAGGGAATTGCCTCCATTTGCAGCAGCCCATTCCTGCAATTCGCACGTTTTTGTGAGGTCAAGTTGCCTATGCACAACAGTCCAATATCTTATGGCAAGTTGGGGCCCAATAAAAAACAAGAAGAAGAGGAGGAAAGAAAGAAAAATAATTCTCCGAAAGGTTTCATTAAAAATTTAAGTAGAATATATCTAAATATTCGCAAACTTGGGTCCTATATGGTACCTTTGCAATATGGCCACGGTGTCAGTGTTACCCTTTCAAGGGGGTATATAGAAATCATTCATCTATTACCTTATCGTTATGAAACCAACATCGATTTGTTGTTTAGGATTGGCAACCAGGATGTCAAAGTTGGCAACATGGATCACATGTTCCAAATTTTTGGGCCTCGCAATCAAAAAAATTATTGGAAAGAAATCAATTCATCTGAACTGAATTCACATTTTGGAAATTCGACTATCACAAATTAGTTGACAGGTCCTCAAAATCAAAACCAAATGGATAAGCAATCCAACTAATATTTAATTATAATTATCTTGAAACTGAATATCCACCATTGATTTTAATGTTAGCAAATTTGATTGACTGCGATACAAACTTCTTCCAACTTGGAATTCTCAACAACAACAACAACAACAACTAAGCCATTTTTCCCAAACAAGTTGGGGTCGGCTAGAGATGGAACCCAAAACTAAATAAAAAAATCAATTTAAAAGTTATAACAATAACAATAGCAATAACAATAATAAATAAAGTCAAATAAGTAAATTAATAATAATACTTAAGTAAAGTAAAATAAAATAAAAATATATATGTATATATATAAGAGGAATGATAATAATAATACTAATAGCGATAATGATACTAATAGTAATATTGGTCAAAAACCAAATTGAAATTCTCATTTATACTATTTAGTTTTGATTGAACAATTTTAATTTTAACTTGAAATTTATTATATTTTTATGACTTTACGATAATTTTGATTGGCTTACGTATGAAATATAAGCATTTAAAATAAAATTGTTTTAGGTTTTTGTAAATATGCATTTGTTTGAATAGTTTAATATAATATATTTTTTGATTTTGATCTTTCTATTATGGGGTTGCTTTTTTTTTATCTAAGTAGACATTATACAAACATTCATTTCCAATAATTATATAAATCGAATATAATGCCTGATTGAACAGTAAAAATTACGTAAGATATGACTGATTAGTAGAAAAACAAATACACTTGAAAGAAGAGCGGCTATTGGAACACAAATTGGAACATAATTGGTGACACAATGAATTTCAACTGGTGTATCTTCATCAAATATGAGATGTAAATAAAAACAAAACCAAACAATTGAAATCTACTGTATCATCAGTAGACTTCCATTTGAAAATGTGTTTCTAATTGATAAAAAAGACCTAACATCTGGTGCTTTGGGCAAGATCCTTAAGTATGTCAACTTGCCAAAATTTATTAGGAATTATAATCAATATCCAATCCTCCATAAACCAATAATAATCAGATTATAATAGATTTGATGTTAAAGATCAAAAAATTGGATGCAGATCGAAATTTAAGATCAAATTACAAATTTCATCGGATCAGTTTTTGCCTAAATCCGTTGAATTTGATCCACAGGGCAGCCCTATGCCTCGATGCATTTTTTGGTTTGCCGCATGACGATACTTTGAACTTTGAAGCCCATAACAGATATCCAAATATGCAAGTTGACATAATATCTAAAGGATAAAGCAAAACCATACGTTTGATTTTCATATTCCATGCTTATTAGACAATTACTAACAAGGTATCTGTTGCTTCTGCGTATCCAAATGAAAAGTTTCACTGTTCAAGAGGTCCAAGAAATCATAGAGAAAACTGGACCTGCTATATTTTCATCAAAAATCCTAACTTAACCATTTGCAAAAAAATCTTTTTTATGTGTAGCACTATTATATTTTCATATAATCTAGATTTACGTCGAACGTATTTATTAGAGGTAAAACAGGAAGAAGAAAAAAATTGAGAATTTCAAAGTTAAGTACAGGCTAAAAAATGTATACCATATTTAACACTAACACCATGCTGATCATCATGTTATTGATTTGAATGAAACATATTTTCCAAGATGTTTAAAATGCTTTAGATTCAGCTACATGGTGTGTGACAATATAACCACTTCATGCTCCAAACAGCATATATTTTTATGTCAATCTCACCTTTGTCGGACTTATCATCACAAATATCATATTAAGTGTTAACCCCTTTTCGACTCACGACCTAGCAGGAGCCGAGTTAAGATGGTTGCCGACTTAAGAGGTATGCCGTCTTAGGATGCTGGCTGACTTAAGGTGCTTGCCGACTTAAGGTGCTTGCCGACTTAAGAAAGTTAACACGACATAACGACTTAAAGAAGCCTACCGACCTAGCAAATTGTGAGTTAGCAAGGCCTGCCGAGTTAACAGATTGCCGACCTATGGGAACTTGCGACCTACCGAGTTAAAGAGTATACTGATTGCTTCCGACTTAACAGATTGCCGACCTATGGAGAGACGACTTAAGGTAATCCGCTACTAAGAGAAGTTGCCGACCTAAAATGACTACCGACTTAAGGAAGCCAACCAATTTAACAGAGTACGAGTTAGCAAGGCCTGCCGAGTTAACAAACTGCCGATTTAAGATTGCACGTTAACTCTGCTCCGACCTAACAACACTGAGATACCTTATGCACCATTACCTCGTCACCGACTTACCTTAAGTCTTCAGCGACTTAGGACTTAAGCGTAAAACCAGAAGAGGAGGCGAACTACTAGGGAAGTGTTGGAACTGGTAAACCGGCGATGACCTATCATAAGTCTTCAGCGACTTATACTGAGTCGGCGACGACTTAGGACTTAGGAAATTTTCCAGAATCCAAATCAGCTCCTATAAATACCCCACCACTTCCAACATGAGGGGGACTTTTGGCAAATCATTTCTACAGCACTGTTACTCCGTCGAACTCTTCATTCATTCAGTAATCAAGGATCCTTCAAGCATTCACGACACTACAACAAGCTTCGAGAGAAATTCCTTACATCCGAGATGGATTCATCGAGTTTCACCGTCGAAGATTGAGCTAGTAGTCTAGATTGTTTCTTGTGATCGAATTGTACTGTTCCTTGAAGAGATTTGTATCAAATTGTAACCGAATTAGCAATAAGAGACTATAAAGTGGACGTAGGCTCAATTACGGGCCGAACCACTATAAATCCGTTGTTCATTTACTGCATTTCCGCTATTTTCCTACTTAATTTCTGTTCCCGTCACACGGGTGGTGCTTTCACGATCTTATTACACACACCGGGTGTTATCGTTCATATTTTAACGTTAACATTAAGTGACAAATTTTCTGGTTTGATTTTGTACTACACAAATATTAGAGGGAAACCAAAACATAGTATAAACCTAACAAAATTGGTTACATAATAGACCACATGAAGACGACGACAACCAACAAAAAAAAAGAAAAAAGAAAGAACTTTGAGCGGAATTTACTTGGTGCAATAACCATACCTTGGCTGCTTCAAAAAGATATGTCTCAAATATCTGAGCGAGGTTGTCCCATTCCTCTTCCTTGAAGAACAGATGTGTTCTAACTGCACTGTTAATAACAAAATCTAACATGATAATTTTATGCAATCTCAGTATAATTTCAACCACAACTTTCTTTTAGGGAAATGGAGAGACTTGAACTCTCAGCTCATAGAGCAACGGTAATAAGCCGTCTGTCAGACCACTTGACATCACTCCCAATGCTTGTATTTTGTAAGAAAGGATATAAAGCGGGTTGCCATATCGCCCAAAAAGCTGACAATGACATTACCCAATATCCTCTCGACAAATATACACTATTAACATTAGATAGTACATACACGCACATCACTTTTTCATGACAATTTAAAATATTGAAAACAAAATATGCTAAAAGATTACATATATTGATTTATAATTCAGTTTTGGTTCAAAGATATAATTTTTAATTGAAATTATAGATTTAGTGAAACTTTGGTAATAAGTCTTCTGGGTATGGAACAAATATCTATCATATAGCTAAAATACAAATAAAATATCTTTAAAAAAAGAAGATGAATAATGAATGAAGCGCACGACTGACTGGAATTTCAGTTGTCAGTTGTAATTAGCATACAAAATGATTTTGCCAACAGTAGAGATTCATAACCACAAAATATGAAACATATGCAGAATATATGTGTGTGGAAAGGATCGGCTACACCTCGATTCCCCTCTGACTTCCACCACATTCCAAATTAAATAATATAGTTAGTTAGTGAGAAAAGAGTGAAAGTATTATTATTTAATTCGGTATGTGTGGTGGAAATCAGGGGGGATTGAGGTATCCTCAGGAGTTTACCGGTCCGCCGGGTTCTCCTGGGTTTTTTTAAAAAAAAAGGTATAGCCGATCATTGCCCATATACATACACACACATATATATGTATATGTATCCATACACACACACACACACATATATATATATATATATGTATATGTATATATGTATGTATATATGTGCATGTATCCATATATATATATGTGCATGTATCCATATATATATGTGCATGTATCTAAAGGTGTGCATAATTTGTTGTTATCAGAAGCACATCACCCTGTATCCTCTCGACAAATATAATACATATAAAGGTATGGAGCAATTTTACTAGAGAATTGCTCGTGTATCTGAAATTTGGTATGTATTCAGATCACAAGATCTGAAGCTGGCCTGTTACAAGGCTTTGGAAAATAAAGTACCTGAAATCGTAATCAGGGTACATATGACTGAGAGTAAGAACCAGGTATATCAGTGTCTTCCGACTGGAAATTTTGGAAAAAAAAAATAGACAGGTAAAACTTAACAAGATGATAATATGATAAATTGAGAGACTAAGTGAAACAAAACAGGTTTCAGTCACCTTGTTTTACTTGATAAGTACTCAACCGGCGATGGAGGGTCACTTTCTAAAGATTGTCCAAGGTAATCCAGTATCTAAAGCAATACAACATGTTAACCAACACCAAGTATACATATTGTAAGATCCAAATCCTGCATTACTCGTCTCGGAGACAAATTTGAAATGGTGCCAATGAAGACGGAAAAATTGGGATGGGTTTCTACTAGGATTTGGCTATCTATCTCATTAAATGAGCACACAAAAAACATAACTTTGGATTTATGGACTCTACCATGAAATTGTATAGATGCATTTGATTAAGAGTTATGTATAGAAATAAAAATTCCAAAATTATCATATTCTGTAGTTAGGTTCACAAAAATGGGTGAAAAATAATACAAAAACAAAACCTTCACTCAAATATAGAACACTGGATTTCTACAAATATCATCCCGATAACACATCATAAAAGATATCAAAGTTTAAACTCACGAGCACATAATGTCAGTAAATAAACAATTGGACAATGCTCACATCACTATTTAAGTGTCTAATAAGTATTTTGGAAACTGAAATCCCTTTTAAAGCGATGAACTAAATATTTATTCCAAGAGGTCATAGGTGGCCCAACCCCAAACAACACACCATGAATTTGAAACCCGAGGGATTAGAACGCATCTGAAACACCTAGTGATGGAATACATTGATTTTCTTACAATGATGTTACAAGTTGGTTCCTTCTAGGTCCATGTTTCTTAGCTAGAATCATGCTCATGCGGTCTTAACTTGAAAGCACGATGGATATGCAATTGTACGTGGAAGAAAATACGTTTGAAAGTAAGAACATCAATATTCGAAGGAACGTTTTTTGGAAAGAAAGATTGTGATTTCTATATATGTATAATTATTAGTCAAATTGAACGAGCGAGAGCAATAAAACTAATCATGCTGCTCATTCTCATTTGTGAGACAACACGAGATTGTCGTCTCTCCATCCTAAATTCAATACAAAATACTTTAGTTCTTTTTAATAGCAATACATATTTTATTTTATGTACTGCTATCTTACAGTATATTATTTGAAACTTTATGATGCATAACTTGATTAATGGCAATGAAAAGTGTTAATTTTCTTGGGAAGAAATTTTTGTTTAGGGGAAAATCAAAATATTAATTCTCCGCTTATAAAAACTATTCAAAATTACTAAATTAACCATTATAGAATTTATGTTTCTTCCACCTTTATATCATATAATTATTACAAACTTTCTGTCTAACAAACTTCAAATCCTTAACCATAATTCCCTAACTGTAAACCATCAATCTTTAATTAGAAATTTATGAAGGAATCATTGTACAATCTCCATCTCTATCTCCACCCCAGCCTCCATTTCTATCTCTGTTTTAACCTTCATCACACCTCCATCAAAAAAATATGACACAGATGTTGATTTTTTATATATTCAAGATTCTAACAATTCTTTGAAGGATGTATAGGATCCACCGTTTTAATGGAGTTTCAAATTAAAGTACTGAATTATTGATATTTTTCGAAAGTAAGGTATAAAATTATTATTGCCATGGGATTTTTATTGGATTTGGCCTCATTTGTAAACTTATTATCATAAGTAGCTCAGTTTTAAAACTAATATCAAATATAGTCCTGTTTTGAAAAATACACTGGCTCCTTTTCAAAAGTCGCCAGTGTAATTTTTTTTTCTAGCGACTTTTGAAAAGTCGCCAGTGTATTTAAAAAAAAAATTACACTGGCGACTTTTGAAAAGGAGCCAGTGTATTTTTCAAAACAGGGCTATATTTGATATTGGTTTTAAAACTGGGCTACTTATGATAATAAGTTTACAAACGAGGCCAAATCCAATAAAAATCCTTGTTTTAATTATTTCATACGAAATAAGGACATTGACAAAGTTTGTGGCAGAGGGGTGTTTAACACAGCCGGCAACGGACTTCAGATGGCGGCGGCAGACTTCAAGGAAGCTAGGTTTAAGATCATGTAATGGTAAGATCATGGGATAAATAATAAAGAGAATGAAAGAGAATTTATAAGAAGGGGTAGGGAAGGAAAGATGTGAAATACTTGTATATAATGATGAATTAACCATGTATTACACTATTCTCCCCTTATAAATTTTAACTTTTCAAATTTGCCTTCCATTTCCTATTCCTCTCAACCAGAATGTGTCATTTTAACAGCTCCTTAAATACAAGTAATGCTTGTATGATAATTTGTTTAGGATACTATCATTGAATTGAGTCTGTTTAGTTTTAATATGGAAGTGAAAAAGTTCATAAAAAACGCGGCTCAGATTATAAATTCTAATACATTTAACAAATCTGACAATGTTCAGATGGGAATAAATATATATGGTCTATCAGATAACGCAGAGTAAGTTGACGTTAGAAAATGGTTTAGTAACTGATTAGTAAGGTAACCAATAACTAACGAACTGGATTAAGAAATACCTCATGCTCTATGCTGATTGAAAGCTTGCGGTCGTTTACTGTGTGTTTGCCTATCAACATACATAATTTATTCAATTAGTAGATTAATCAATCAAAACTAACCGGAACATTAACTTATGTCAAACAACAATCACCCCGATCTTGAACTCACACGAAAAAACTTCAAGATTTCCTTTAATAGTACTTTCTCCAAGATTCAAATGGCTGAGGAAAAGATTAATTCTGAAAATCACCAATCTTCGAAAAATCAAGACAGATTCTAAATTCCTACTTATACCAAAAATTAATCATGATTGAATATCATCACAAAATTAAACCTAATTTAAACCTGTCTAAAGGGCTGTATTCCAGGATCTTCATGGTCAAAAAGCTGGTGAATCGGATAACGATTTGGGACTGTAATTATAACGAAAATGACGAAATTAATTTCAGTTCTGATTAAAAATGAATGAGGATAAGTAATTTGTAATTATTATACCTGAAATTCGGAGGAAAAGAAATCAGATCGGAATTGTAAGGAATTTGTTTTTCTACCAGTGGAAAATGGATAGAAGTCGGTTTTGACCGTTCACGTGTAACGTGGCGACTTATCCTCGCAATTTTGACTCAAGACGTGGCGGTATCTGGTGGATCGATTTTGCTGTTTGCAGCTTTAGGTTGATTGCTAATTGGTATTTATTAAGAATTCATATTATACATGTATAAATGAATATTTATTATAAAACTGATTTTCATCTTATTTTTATTATTTTTCGTATTTGCATTAGCGTTATTACTGAAAAGGATACGTCGAATCAAAATATTTCTTTTATTTTTTTGAGTTTATTAACAGTTGGCTGAAAGGATAAATATTTGATGTTTGTTTGTATTCGTGTATACAGATACCCGATACCAAAAAATGATTTTAGATACGGACGTAATATGACATTATCCGTATTTAAAAGGTATTCGTTGACAGACCTAAGCATGCCTTGTAAGTTGTAACTAGGGCCTTTGTATAAACAAATCAAATAAAATAATACATTGAGAATCCATATCTTGCGGATACAAGATTCAAAGGGTAATGAATTCTTTTTTAAATGTGGCCCTGCTCTCAAAACTTATCACTAAATATGCCTCTTTTGAACTATCCACAAACTTAGTCCACTTTTAACCATGTCAGTGTCATATTGGCTATTAGTGATTGACGATATTTCAAATGTCGTCGGTTTTATTTATTTTTTATGAAATTATGTAATACCAACTTTTTAGAAATCGCATTCTTTTTTGTACAAAAATAATATTGTCGCATTTTGAAAATGCTTAAGTGAACCATAGCTAGTTTATCAATTTTGAAAATGGGTCAATGAATCATAACTAGTTTTTCAATAGGGGCATTTTCAAAAGTTACTGGACGTATAATCTCATGTAAAACAGCATCATCTCTCTCTCTCTCTCTCTCTCTTTTTCATTTCAATTTCACTTTACCAAAGTTTTTGCAAAAAAAACCCAGCTAATTCTCTTTTCATTTAAAATTTTAAACATTTTTGCATCAAAATCAATCAAAAGTACTCTTTTGTTAAATCTAGTTAAGGATATCACTCCCCCTTTCCCTCTACAAAGGTATGATTTGTAAACCTTATTTTAATATATTTTCTTATAAAATGTTTGTTTTGTTGTAATTATCGATGAAATTTTGTAATGTTGGTAATTATTGTTATCGTAGAATGGCTCAAAATTTGTTCCAACAATTTATTATTTTGATGGTGACTTGATGATTGATGAACTATCAGACTTGAAAGAATTAATACTTATTGTTATTTAATGGAAACTATATTGGTGTCTTATAGAAATAACTAAAAATACGTAAAGGTTGCAACTTATCAGAATTGAAAGAACCGGTTTACAAAGCTATAAAATTAAATCATTTGCAATTTGCTCACCAATCCAGGATCTAAGCAATAAATATAGTAAATGATGATGACATTGAATTAATACTTTCTACTGTATCAAAAACGATAGAGTTGTATGTGGAAAAGAGTAAAAGATTTCGTGTAAAACAGCCTCTAGCATCTCCATTGATTAGTTAAGGGATTGAAGAGTATGCCAAATTGTTGGAGATCATGAAAATTGCTCAAGGAATAGTTTTTCCTAGTTATAGTAATTCTCTCTTGAATGTGACAAGCTACGGTCAACAACTTATGTATTTTGGATTCTATCCTTACATGGCAACAAGTATTCCACTTAGGATAACTTTATATATGTGAGTCAAGGTGTAAATGACCTGCCTTTTCGACCCTCGAATGTCGACACTAATACATCTACGGTATTCATGTGCCGAGCACCCAAGTGTCGAAAATACAGATTGTTAGGATAATAAAAAGAAAAAAACAAGGATGAAAGAATACAACATCAGAATCTCACAGGGGAACGGTAACATATAATATCAAAAGACAATACAAACTGTTACTCTAAGATTCATAACATTTCAAAGTTACGATTTTAAGTACTATCATCAACCTGGATAGTTATAACAAGTATGTCATCACAAATGTTGATATACACAAGTACTATCAATGAAAACATCCTTTCTCAACTCCTTGAAATGACACTTGAGGAATTAAGGGAAACATAAAACCACGAATCAGACATAAGTCTGGTATGAGAAACTCAAGAAATATGTGATCAGCATATAACAGTACTTTAGAGACAACCCGAATCACCGAAATGGTTATCCCCTCAAAGAACCAAACGCATCTAATAAGTACATATGATGATATAATAAATAGTGTCTAGGGTGTAGAATATAAATTAAAAAGTAGCTTTGCTACTTACATCTCAAAACACAACATTATTAGAAGTACAACTAAAACCGCTAAGGTACATTTGTATATGGACTTAGGTCTCCTCGGTAAAAACCAAAAGCCGGCCTCCTACACAATGGTTGGAAACTTCCTTCTGAAACCACATATATCTCTAAATAAAATATGCCACTATTAAGCCACCTTTTGCCAAGGCAGTATACAAGCGGATTTAACCCAACAGACTTCATGATCATCAAGGTAGAAAGCTTGGAGAGATGGTTGCCAGAATTGAAGATTGATTATATTTGAAACTATGGCTACAGTTGAATAGATTCGGATGGACGACACCCAAAAAATGGCTAAGTACGGAACTAATACTTCCCCCAGAAGAGGGATCGGAATAGAGGGATCTGAGTAAAGGGATCGGATTAAACGGAATGCATCAACACAACTCAACGATGATCGCTCCATAACTCAACAACCACAAGGCGGATTGAAATGAAACTTTGGAAATAAGAAGAAGGGGCCCTAGGGAGTCTACCCTATGGATCGCACATCAAATGGGATACTTTGGAGGGATCGGCCTCTATCCTTCTAAAGGAACCGACTGAAATCAGAATACATGCAACACCAATTCATGGAAATCGTGATATCTCACAAATCATAAGTCAGAATGGCACGAAATTTGGAGAGCAGGTAGCTAACATCAAGGCGAACCCCTAGAGGGATCGCACCCCTTTTGGACACAAAATAGGGATCGGTACTGATCCCTATTGTGGGCCACATTTGGCTTGAAAATTCTTATGTGACCTCATCATGGCCTGAAGGTTCTTCTGTCGAAATTTCAGCCCGATCTGTGCATGTCTTCCCTTATAAATACAACAGGCATAACGTTAAAGAAAGGATCTTCTTTTTGCTTCTCTTTATCTTCAACCTAGGCTAGACTCTACCAATCTTATTCTTGGATTTCAAATTGTAACTGTAAATAAACTACAGTATGATAAAAAGGATTATTCTAGAGTGGACGTAGGTCGGAATTAACCGATCAGGCGGCAGCAAATCGAAGATCGCGATCGAAATAATACGCGCGCGCGAGCCTTGGAAACATGCTCGAGCAAGAGAGAGAAGGAGAAAGGGTAAATTAAGAATTTAAAAGTTAATTAATTTATGTTTATTATAATTTAGATAATCTCATACGTTCATTAATTCATATCTCATTCATACGAGGTCCAAATTGAGCACGACAAGTAGCGTTGAGTTCATAACAGTGAAATCTGCAATATAGAGTTGGATTAGATGGATTCGAAGCTAGTAGGAATTTGGGTTAAAAATTGAACGTCTATTCAATTTTAATTCAATCTAGACCACTTTGGCGATTATTGGAATTTCTGTGAGTAAACTCATCTCTCTAGCCCACTTATATTTTTATATAAGTGTGTATAATTTTATTTATGTTGTTTGTTGCTTGTTTGGATGATTTACTATTTTATTAGTTGGTTTGGATATATTCCCACCCTTGGAGCAAATGAGACCATATTACGTTCCCGTGTATGAGCGGATGACCCTTTGTATACGATCCCGCCTCGAAACGTTTGATTTGTATTATTTGATTATGTACTATATTGAGAGTGTTGCTAAGGATCGTAATATGGAATATAATCTAAGTTATCTACTAGTGCGGAATATGAATATAAGAAGTAAGCAGTAAAGTAAATGACACCAGGGATTTTATACTGGTTCGAACTCCCATCCTACGTCCAATCCCAGACTCCTTCTAGAATTCTACTATCAACCCTTACTTAACCTGGAGGAACATGTATTACACTGCTTGAGTAACCGAATGAGACTTCTACCGCCTACACAACCGAATAGGAATTCTACCGCCTGAGCAACCGAACATGACTTCAACAATACAATAAGTTTTCTTAACTGAATGAGCTTTGTAGATAACACGGATAAGTCTTTAGAGTACACCCTTCCTATAATCTTCTCATTTGTGGTATATAGTGTAGTTCGTGAAGATTGGAAGTACTTTTAATCACAAATAAATTATGCTTCAATGTGCGAGTGATTAGAAACAGATTTGAAAGTAAATGGCAGAATTTAGATAGCAAGAATATTAGAATAGAATCAGAGAATTAAGTTATTTAAACAACTGAATTCAAGGCTATATATATAGAGTTTAAAAGATGTAATCATTCGTGAAAAGTTTTGGCCAAAAGTTATGGAAACAACTATTGGATTAAAAGTTGTTTTTGTTCATTAAAAGAAGGCGACCGTTCAAAAAATAGCTGTTATGAATATTCAGTCGACCGAGGAAAGAAATTCAGTCATCTAAAAATTCAAACAATTTCGAATTTTAAATTTATTTTGAAAAGACACCTGGTTCAGTCGACTGAATGAGGGTATTTAGTCAACTGAACCTTCAAAGTTATTTGTGCACCTATGCATGTTTTAGTCGACTGCACACCCATGTTCAGTCGACTAAAACAGGTGTTTTCTGCTATACAAACTTCTTGTTGAAAGGGTTTTGTTTAGTAACTTATTATAATCAATTTCTAAGGTTTGTATATGATTTTGAAAGTAATTCTAAACCATGTGTGTGTGCATATATGAGAGATTTTAACATTGATTAACTACTAACTAGACTATAGACAAACCATTTATAAAATTTGAATCTTTCTCTTTGAAATATTGATCTTCGATCTATTGTCGAGTAGAATAGTATCTTCTCCTGCAAATTTGGTTAGTTCATATAATATATACTTATATAGTTGCCATGATCAAAACATCAAAATACAAGGTTCTAACATGTATGTGATGCAGGGGGACAGGTTGGAGGGATCCAAAAGGATTTCTCACATTGTTGATTTTACTTTTCATATATTTTGATATATGATGTGTTGGATGCCATATTTGATGACATGGATTGTTTCTGCTTGTTAACGCTAAAAAGTGAACGCTAACACCCGGTGTGTGTGGTTGAGTTGTGAAAGCACCACCCGTGTGACGGGAACAAAATTTAAGCAGTAAAATAGTGAAAAAGCAGTAAACGACAGCAGTTTATAGTGGTTCGGCTTGAGATCGAGCCTACGTCCACTTTGAATCTCTTTATTACTGAATCTGATTACAAGACGATACAATGCACTTATCAAAACAATACAATTCGATCACAAAGACAATCTCGACTACTAGCTCAAACTTCGATGATGAAACTTGATGAATCCGTGTTGGATGTAGGAAATTCCTCTCGAAGCTTGTTGTAGTGTCTCGAATATCTGGAGATCTTCAATTGCGGAATGAGTTGAGAGCTCGGCAGAGTAACGACGCTTCAAGAAATGAATGGCTAAAAGTCCCTTGCTCGTTGGAGTTGGAGCTCTATTTATAGGATTGGTTCTGGGTGAGATTCTGTTCCTCAAGTCCTAGGTCGGAGCTGACTTACAACAAGTCGTAGGTCTTAGGTCGGCGACGAGATAGGAGCTCTTGTCTTTTAGTTACTCCTGAATACGAGTTATTCAACTGCAAGTCATAGGTCGGCAGCGACTTAACATAAGTCGTAGGTCGGAGATCCCTTAAGTCATCAAGTTGGCAACAACCTTAAGTCGTAGACTTTTTGAGTCGGACCACTTTAACTCGTACATTGTTAGGTCGGAGCATTCCTTAACCCGGAGCATTCCTTAAGTCGGAGTATTCCTCAACTCGGAACCCTCCTTAACTCGGAGCATTCCTTAAGTCGGTAACCTACTTAGGTCGGCTCATGTTAGGTCAGACCTGTAGCTTAGGTCGTATGCTTCCTTAAGTCGTAACCCATTGAGTCGGTGGCCTCTTTAAGTCGTTATGTCGTAAGTCTTAGGTCGCGAACAAAAGAGGATTAACATTTGCCCCTCGAAGTATACGCCTAAACCATAGGTCGTATGCTTCGATTCTCTTAACTCTCTTTGGTTAGGTCGGAGACGACCTAATATACACCTTAGGTCGTACACCGTGCAGGTCGACTCGCCTTCCAGTGTATAAATAGTTGAGCCATTCTCCCTCTTCCTCACTTATTCTTCTTCTCGAATCAGCCATTGATGCAATTTAGAGCTTTCAGAGATAAACTCCAACCATCCAATCGCCGATCATCTTCCTGTTATACTTCGTAAGTCGATCCGATCTTCGTTCACCCATGTCCATTGTCGAATTGATAACCTCCCAATTTTCGACTTCCATTTGTTTTTAGGCGCCGCGATTCATTGTGAATAACCCTTCGATTGTCCTGCAATTGCCATCGACCATGTTGTAGTTGTGATAGGGCAGTAATACATCGGATTCGCAGCAAATCTGATTCGATTCGAATTGGCTCTTTGGGTGATCCAATGGTGTGATGGAATGAGGATCGTCATTGACTGTGAGGTTATTGGGCTAACGGGTTAAGAGTTAGGGAAGAAAGTTGGTTGAGGTACTGACTCGGTCACGACTTAGTGATTTCACGCGATCCAGTGATTTCCATGATTTAAGTCGGAACCGACTTAGCAATTTCATGTGACCTAGGTTTTGAGTCGCTTCCGAGTTAGGACTTGGAGGATTTCTTGTTGCCTCGAACTAGAGTTTTTGCTTCTTTATTCGACCTAAGACTCGGGGACTGCTGACCTTGACCCATAGGGAATCTTTCTTAAGTCGTCATCGAGTTAGCACTTGAGTCTTCGGCGACTTAGCAGATGACTTTAAAACTTTGCCTGGACTTCGAACTGTTGAACTATGAACTGTGTTGCATGTATTTCTTTTTACAGATTGCTTCAATTTGCAAGTTAACAATTCTGCTTAATACAACATTCACAGAATACTGGGACGAATATACTGTCACTGACTGCCCACATCGAATGACAGATTAGTTGATAAAGAAAAAGTTAAATTGAATGAATATGAATGAAATGCTGTACAATAACCAATTCAAGTGAAGTATTAAAACAAAATCGTAATAGTCAACTGAAACTGATTTGTCTGCATTAACACTGCACTTGAACATTAACAAGTTCTGAAATTTTGTAATCGATTGATTGTCAACTAGTTTAATTCCAGTTATGCTTGCCTTTTACTTTCATTAGTTTTGCACAACACTTCACACTTTTTAAGAAACATGCACCTACACATTTGAACATCCAGTTGATTGTGTAGAATGTCTTCTCCACAAGAAGAAATAAAGCAAGTTGAAGAGACTTTTCCAGCTGCTGTTCCGTTGAATGATCCTCCAGAAAGAGTCTCGACCACTCTGAACTACAGAACCTTTAACCAGTTGTGTATTCAATTCAGAATTGCCGGAGCAGACGCACAACTACCCGGGAAGCCTGATAATGCTGATAGACCTCCTTGTGGTTTTGTTGCGATAAATCGACAAATGTGCCAGAATGGAGCTATCCCTCCTTTTAATGACTTCTTGCGAACACTTCTTCTACGATTAACTATCTCCCCTTTCCAGCTGCATCCCAACGGATACGCCATCCTGATGGGACTTTGTGTGTTATTCAGGAGAACGCTGGATCGTCTCCCAAGTTTTGATGAAATTTGTTATCTGTGCACTTTCGCTAAAAACAAAGATCATCCTTCTATCACAGTCGTGAGGAGTGCTAGAAACCGTAAGTTGATCATCGGTCTCCCTGACAGTGTTCACAGTTTTCTAAGCCAGTTTTTCTATGTTCGCTGTCCTCCGGGGTTTTACGCTATCTGGAGAGTAGGAAGTAAGATCACTTGTCTCTGTTTCTTCTGTTCTTTCGAACTTGCCAAAGTCCGAGTTGTCAAGTGTTAACTTTGCCTTTTTTCTTTTTAGCACTTCCTCCTCCTTCTAGGGATCCCGGTCACAAGGTGACTTTTGAGAGGCTTATGGCGGTGCCGGTTGAGGAAAGGAGTATCCAGTTTCTATTGACAGACGAATTTTTACATCAATTCGGTCTTATACACTCTTCTCACTTTACTCAGCCTCGTGAAGTTTCTAATCTTCTAGCACAGACATCAGATGCCCCAGCTTCAACGGAAGAGATGGCTTCAAAGGAGCCAACTGTAGACACTGCATTAGTAAAGTGTTCTACTTCTATTGGTGTTGCGGGACCATCCAGCAAACCGGCACTTGCTCCAATTATTGAAGAGGAAGAAAATCCTCGAATTTCTGAAAAATCAGCCGATGTGGAAGTTGAAAAGGAGAATTCTACTGAGTACCATGGTGATGACACCTTTGATGACTTGAGTGACATAATGATAATTTCTCAAGAGCTTTTCAAGGATAATATTCCAAAAGCGAACTCTCCTGTCGTTGAAGCGACTTCCTCTTTGAAACAAACTTTGACGCCTTCTACACCTGTCGTCTCTGTTCCCACACTAAAGCGTGGTTTGTAGTTTGACGCACGTAGTTCGCACGCCGCACACACTTAGGATTTTTCAGCACTTATAAGTACTTATCCTCTTTTTTCTGGAAATTTCTAAACTTTACTTCTTTTCCGTTTTCAGATTCTCCGATGGGGCGTACTAGCTCATACTATGACTCATTTCAGCGCCATAGAGGCCGTGGATCTTATGACTTTAGGAAATACCTTGGTGACCAGAGAGAGACGGATGAGGAAAGGGCTCGAAGGAAGGCTCAAGAAAGGCGGGATTACGAGCAGCGGCAGAGAAGAAAAGATGCTGAGCGATATGATTCTTCTCACAGAAGTGACGATTCCCATAAGAGAAAGTCTTATGATGACAAGGGGAAGACTCACATTGCTGACGAATCGAGCAAGCGATCCAAGCCATGTGACGCATCTGCAATTTCTGAAAAGGCCGATGCTCCCATTTCTCCTAATGTTCCATCCGGCTCTCCTTCTTTAAAGAAGTGATATCCAAGCGATCATCAGCAGACCTCAGTATCAGGTCAAAGACGCCCCTCCTATTCTTCAAAGCCGATTTCCGAATTGGTGCTTAAAAGAGGTGCGTTTTGACCTTGATTTGGTTCCGATCGATAAATCGGATATGCTGCGTAGCCTAGAGGCCGTCAAACTTAACATTGAAAGAGTGTCCGGATGGCAAAAGCTTGTCGATGAGCTACAAAGAGTCAATCGTGCAAATCTTGAGGCGATGCTGACCATGGAAAACGACAAGGCGGAATGGGACAAAATTTGCAAACAACATGACGCCGAGATGACGAGCATTGCTGATGGTTATGCGAGACTTGAGTCCGAGGTTAAAAAACTCAAGGAAGATCTCGCCGCTTCTTCTGCTTCACAATCTCAAAAAGAAGAAGTATTTCAAAAACAAGTGCGGGATGCGCACGCTGCTCAGAGGGATGCTGAAATGAAATTTGCGGCTGAGCAGTTCGTTGTTGAGGAGTATCGCAAAAATAACGCTCAGTTGCGGGAAACAGTTAGCTCCCAGAATGTGGAGATTGAATTGCTAAAGGCCCAACTCGCTAACGCTGAGAAAGAGCGTGATGAGGCTGTTGCTGGTCGAGCTGCAGCTGTCGCCGAAAAAGAGGCAGCCGAGCAATCGCATGAGACAACAAAAGCTAGCATCAGCTCCACCTTATTTGACTTTTATCTGCACAGCGTTCTAGGTCATGGGAGCCTCTCTTTTCTGGGTCCTGACTATGAGGTTACCCTGGCCGAAGTATGGGAAGCAGCAGTTGACATGCTTGGCGGGGCCGGCTATGATGAGGCGGAACTCGAGGCACGCTACCTTGACGAAGAAGCTCGTGCTGCTCTTGCCAAGGGAAAAGAGCAACTTGCTGAAGCCAGAGCTGGGATAGTGGCAGAAGAACATCTAGAGAAGAAAACATCTTTAACTGCCCCTGTCCACACTTCGACCGACGTCGATATCGTTGGTTCCGGCTCTCACTTTTCTTCTCCTGCAAAAACCGTCGAGGCCAAACCCGTCACAACCGAATCTCCCCTTACTCATATCGAGGAGCAGAGCCAAGAAGACACTGAGGCTGTTAAATTTGAAATTGACCTGTCAAAACCGACTTCTCCAGGTAATTTTGGTGTCGATCCAAATCCAGTGAATCATTTATTTGATTTAACCGAGTTTAGGAGGAACTTTTTGAGATGAACAAGTTAACCTTCCTTTGAGAGTTGAACTGTGCTTCCGGAGAAGGCTTTTCGTTCGAGTATTCTATTTTGGGACATGCCTCCGGAGAGGGCTCCTCTTAAAGAGTTGTGCCTCCGAAGAGGTCTTGTGCCTCCGAAGAGGGCTTGTGCCTCCGAAGAGGGCTTGTGGTGCCTCGGGAGAGGGCTTTTGCCTCCGAAGAGGTCATGTGCCTCCGAAGAGGGCTTGTGGTGCCTTGGGAAAGGGCTTTTGCCTCCGAAGAGGTCATGTGCCTCCAAAGAGGGCTTGTGCCTCCGAAAAGGGCTTGTGCCTCCAAAGAGGGATTTTTGGTCTCCGAAGAGAGGCAATTTTGGTCTCCGAAGAGAAGCAATTTTGGTCTCCGAAGAGAGGCAATTTTGGTCTCCGAAGAGAAGCGATTTTGGTCTCCGAAGAGAAGCAATTTTGGTCTCCGAAGAGAAGCGATTTGGCATTTCATCTCTGGTGAAGTGGGCCTCCGAAGAGGAGCATTTTTGCACTTCTACACCGGTGAAATGTGCCTCCGAAGAGGGCTTATTAGCATTTCATCTCTGGCGAAGTGGGCCTCCGAAGAGGAGCATTTTGCACTTCTACACGGGTGAAATGTGCCTCCGAAGAGGGCTTTTGCCTCCGAAGAGGTCTTGTAATTGCCTGGAAGTTACTTTCTCATGGTTGAGTGGATCCACGGGGCAGACGCAAGTTGCTTGATTGGATGTTCGTTTGCACAAACGATCGCAATTAACTAACAAGGGCCCTGTTCCTTCAGCTTGGGAAGGTGCCCCTCCGGTGGTTCCACCAATCTTTTTTTTTATTGATAAAAGCACTTTCATTTTTTGGCGTGCCTCATTAGAGGGCTTTGTTGACCTTTGAGAAGGAGCATCGGTTGGTTGGTGTGCCAGTAAGGTTGCGTCTCAGGGGCGAGTAGATCCACGGGACGGACGTAAGCTGCATGATCGGATGCCTCACGATCAGTTAGCAAGGGCCCTGTTCCTTCTGCTTGGGAAGGTGTCCCGTCGGTGGTTCTACCGGCCCTTTTATTAAGAGGCATAATTCCTTTTGGCTGCTTCCGTGTTTGCTTGGCCATGTTCTCCCATCATCTGCTCATTAGCGATCTTTTATTATCATTTCCAAGCGTATCTTCTTTCCTTTTGCAAGTAAATTTCCTTATTTGAAGAAGTGGACTTCACTGTTGAATAACTTCACGGGACAAACGCGAGTTACCTAGTTGGATGCCTGTTCATATTGACAATCACAACCGGTTAACGAAGGCTTGCCCCAGTGGAGTTGCCAACTTTTTATGTGAAGTTCTTCTTGTATAGGATTTGAATCTGGAATTTTTTGTTGCTTGGTATTTGCTTTAATAAGTGATTTGTGGGGCTCGCTTGGCTTTGCAATGGGTGAGCTTCGCTTTAATGACCTGCAATATTAGATCGACATTTTAGCAATACATTTAGAGTATTTATATATCGAAATATAACAGGCATTTTTTAACAGAAAACACAGAATTCATAGTTTTTTCACTATTCAATCATACTGATTTCTCAGCGGTTTACAATGCAAAAATTACACATCCATTATTATTTTACAAATTTAAGCAATGCTGCTAAGTAAAAAATGGATGCTAGTGATTTTTGTTTTCAGAATTTCCGGGCTGATTTTCCATTTGCGCTAGATTCGTAGCTTTGGATTTGTATGCCATTGAAAGTAAAAGATGCCCCAGTCGCAGTTTTGTGGACAATTAGTAATCGTCCCAACTTCTGCCTGCTGGGTATGGACCTCCTGTGACAACATTAATGACAAGCTTTTCTGAATCTTGCACTGCAGTGTTGTTGCGAGAATCGGATTGATGGGAAGGACGTTGTTGACCCTGAGTGGATGAGGTTGGATCGACTCCGCCTCTCTTAACGTATTGTTGGAGTTTACCCTGCTCCAGCAATTCTTCAATCACATTCTTTAATTGGCGACATTGGTCAGTGTCATGGCCAGGTTGATTGTGAAATTGGCAGAATTTTCCATTACGCACTGCACCTCTCTTCATCTCAGGTGGCTTAGGATACCTGACAACGTCCTTTGTTGCAAAAAAGATATTTTTTGGTGTATCAGTTAAAGGAGTAAAATCTGAAAGATCGAAGCGGCGGAGTTTCTTCTCATTCCATTGATTCTTTCCTCCGTCTTTTTCCCTTTTTTGATTCTCAGAATTTCTTCTGTTGAAAGCAAGTTCATTATTGTTGTCCTTGGCAACTAATACATTTGCTGAGGCGGAAAGGTTTTCCAAGCGCATGAATTCATCGGCCTTTTTATAAAACTTCTCAAGGGAATTTGGTTCCTTCATTTTTATCCATTTTCCAAATTCACTCGATTTATCGATGGCTCGCGCCAAGTAGGTCAGGATCATACGCGGTTCTACATTATCCACTTCGGTTACAGCTACATTGAAACGGCTTAAGAAAGATTTGATTGATTCTCCGGGAGCTTGTTCAAGATTAGACAGTGACATTATATCCTTGGCTTTTGAAGCATACAATATGAACTGTTCTTTAAACTTTTGCGTCAAGTCGGAGAATTGATCTATTGACCGAATTGGAAGCTTTGTGAACCAAAGTAAGGCCACACCTTCCAAGTACACTGGAAAGTATCGACACTTAATCTCGTCTGACGCTCTTGCATCGGTCATATGCTAATCGTACTTGTATAGGAAATGATTAGGGTCACTCGTTCCCCTATAGGCTTGGATAGTAGGAGGTGCAAATTTCCTTGGAAATTCCGCTTTCAGGATCCTTTCCATAAACGGAGTTCTGCTCGGTGCAAATCCCCAGTCGTTCTCATTCTCTTCCCTTTGCATGCTCTCTTTCATGATGCGGCTAACCATTTCGGACAGGTACCCTTTATTGTTCAGAGACATTTCCGGACAGGCATCAGTCCTTCTCTCGGAAGCTTGCCCGGGCACATGTTCACGATAAGTTGGCTGCGGCATAGAACCCTCAGCTTGGAAAGGTGGCATTTCTGGAAAGGTTGTTTGATGGTTTTCTGGTTAACGATTTGCCCCGAGCAGAGCAGTTAATCTATCCATCATTAAAGCGTTTTGGGTTTCAATTTGCTGGTATAATCCAGAAACTGCGTCATCCAATTCAGCCCGGGTGACTCCAACGGTAGGAGTTGCTTGGTCTGCTGTTGGGGAAGCGGAAGTCCCTTCATGAGCATTTCTGGATCTGACAGGTCTACCTCTTCTTCCAGGAGCCATGTTTTCAGATAAGCTTCTGGTTTTGAAAGAGATTTTCTCTACCAATTGCTTTGGAGCAATGATGACAATCTTCCTGAGTTGGGTTCTCAGTGAAAGCACCAAAAGGTTAACACTAAAAAGTGAACGCTAACACCCGGTGTGTGTGGTTGAGTTGTGAAAGCACCACCCGTGTGACGGGAACAGAATTTAAGCAGTAAAATAGTGAAAAAGCAGTAAACGACAGCAGTTTATAGTGGTTCGGCTTGAGATCGAGCCTACGTCCACTTTGAATCTCTTTATTACTGAATCTGATTACAAGACGATACAATGCACTTATCAAAACAATACAATTCGATCACAAAGACAATCTCGACTACTAGCTCAAACTTCGATGATGAAACTTGATGAATCCGTGTTGGATGTACGAAATTCCTCTCGAAGCTTGTTGTAGTGTCTCGAATATCTGGAGATATTCAATTGCGGAATGAGTTGAGAGCTCGGCAGAGTAACGACGCTTCAAGAAATGAATGGCCAAAAGTCCCTTGCTCGTTGGAGTTGGAGCTCTATTTATAGGATTGGTTCTAGGTGAGATTCTGTTCCTCAAGTCCTAGGTCGGAGCCGACTTACAGCAAGTCGTAGGTCTTAGGTCAGCGACGAGATAGGAGCTCTTGTCTTTTAGTTACTCCTGAATACGAGTTATTCAATTGCAAGTCATAGGTCGGCAACGACTTAACATAAGTCGTAGGTCGGAGATCCCTTAAGTCATCAAGTTGGCAACAACCTTAAGTCGTAGACTTTTTGAGTCGGACCACTTTAACTCGTACACTGTTAGGTCGGAGCATTCCTTAACCGGGAGCATTCTTTAAGTCGGAGTATTCCTCAACTCGGAACCCTCCTTAACTCGGAGCATTCCTTAAGTCAGTAACCTACTTAGGTCGGCTCATGTTAGGTCGGACCTGTAGCTTAGGTCGTATGCTTCCTTAAGTCGTAACCCATTGAGTCGGTGGCCTCTTTAAGTCGTTATGTCGTAAGTCTTAGGTCGCGAACAAAAGAGGATTAACACTGCTTATTTAGTGCTATAGTAGCACTGGGCCATATTTTTAGTATTTTGAAATACTGTAAAGTAGTGATTTTGAATTGAAATGATTTTCAAAGTGATTTTGAAGTATATATGTATTAATAAATTTTAAATTATTAAAAGGAATGAATTTATTTTCAAACAAATAAAAAGGTACGATTTTAGTGTTATAAAAGTATAGTTTTGTGAAATATTTTTAAATAGAGATTTTTGAATAAGTTTATATAAAGGATTTATAAAAGTGATATTTTATAAATAAAGAAATTGATTTATAATCGGAATTTGTAAATACTTCGTAAATGGATTAGAAATTTATTTGGTAAATGGATTTATGAATGGATTTTATAAATAAATTAGATTTATAAAGGAATGGATTTATAAGTGGATTTTGATAGTAAAATGTGTTTTTATAAAAGAATGATTTATAAATAGAATTTTATAAATAAAGAGATTTTATAAAATATAAGTTTTATAAAATAGAAAGGAGATTTATAAACATAGTTTTATAAATATGGAGATGATTTATGTTGAGATTTAAATATGGATTTTTATATAAAGGAAATACATTCAACTTTTTAAGAGTTAAATAATCTTAAAAGAATGTTTTGAAAGTAATATTTTTAATGAAGTTAATGGTTTTTAAATTGATAATCTTTAAAAGTAAAGTTTTGAAAATAATAATTCCAAATGGAATTTAATATTTTGAAAAATGATTTAAAATTTGATAAGTATCGAAAACATATATTTCAACATTTTTGTTGCAATAGACATTTTCGGGGAAGTATGGAAGGCATGGACTATAACACTGTTGTTATAGTAAATGATTTCCGATAGGAAATGTTTTATATAGTATATGATATTTTTATATATGTAATCAATCAAATCCTTATACTAGTGTTTTTGGATTGTCGCAACGATGTTTTACGTAACATTCGTTTTGACCCAATAAATTGTGTTTTGATCTCCCATTGTGGAATATACGAATTGGTTCTTATTATCGTACTAAAGGCTTGGTGGTATAGGAAGCATTACTTCTTATACTTAACACCCGTCTGGAGGCGTACGAACTCTGGAGTTGTACGGTTATAGAAATCTTTTTGGCGTGTCTCCAAAATGGTAGTGTTATTAAATATACTTATACCGTTGATATAAGTATACGGAAATATTTTCCAATATTAAAGGATTGAAATGGTTTTGAGGATATATCTTTTTAAAAGATAATTTGAAGTAAATATTTGGAAATAGATTTAATTAATAAAAGATTAATTAAATGGGCCTAGTGACTGTTTATGTGCTAGATATTGTTTGCTGCTTTGATAGTTAAATAACCGACTATCAAATTTGGCCATTTTTGATTCCTTGACTTGATGTGGGAACTGATTAGTCGTGCACTTAGCAAGAAGCCACTTAGTAGGCTTGATTATTGTTTGGGTTAAGAATATTGATTCGAGTGGTGTGGAGTGACTATGGTACTCCAATCTATGGGGCTTCCTTCTTGGCCGAAGGATATCAAGTTGAGAGTTGGAAATGTGATAAGACTACGAGACTTGGTTTCCATATGAGGTTAAGGGCCTCTCTATCATTATTGATCTGGACAAACCGGGGCTTTGGACCAATGTATGCATTCGAAAGTGCAGGTTTATGATGATGATTTTGAAGACGAAGATCTTCAAGATGCAGGGCTACTTGCCACTAGACCTGCGATGCATATTATATATAAAAGGTGGTAGTAGTGCTTCATTATGAAAATCTACAATATGCAAGAACATCTTGCTACTAATCCTAGGGGTAATTACCGACGGGATATGGTAGGAGAGTGCCTTCGGTTTTGTCCTGTTCCTGGACAACTTGTATGGACGAATGTCTTACGTTGCATTTCTAATATCATTGATTGATCTCTATAAATGTATCATCTATTTGGTGGCAGAGAAGGTAACTTCTCTTAGCTTAACACCCTTCTTGAGACGTACGAGCTCAGGAGTTATACGTTTGTAGAAATCAGTTGTGTGATTATGGGAATGACAATGTGACATTCAAATTGGAATGTGCTATCTGAAAGGTAAACGTTACCTTAGGCCTCATCACTCGATAATGGCTTAAACAGGGTACGCCGTGAGGCTACGTGGTTCGCAACCATTAGGGTATGAGCGTCACCTTTTTAGATAACCCTCTATATGTTGGGTATGTGGTGTATGCTACGAGACGTCTCGGATAGGACGGTAACCACAAGGGTGATGACATATTCAGTTTCTATCCAAACCATGTATGAGTACTAGATAGGGATAGACCAGTCTTACCAGATGCGAAGGATTATTTGTGTATCCTCGGTACATCCCTCTAGAGATGTAATGTACGAAAGATAATCCTTTACCTGCCACTATATGAAAATCCATTCTTCAATACATGCCTGCCATTTTGTTTGTAAACCTATTATGCCATCAAATTTAACCAATGTAACAATTTGGCTATTTTAATATTATTTATATACTAGGCACTAGTATAATATAATAGGATTTGATATGAAATGTTTTGGTATCGTAAGGTAAATACCCGTCCATATTTATATGCGGCATGGTTTTATGAGATACCTTTGTTTGATAAAGAAAAAATTTCATAACTTTAAAATTTAGTTGAGATGTGTTTTCTCACGTTGGTTTACCAGACTGATCCGATTGTTCTTCCCTTTCAATGCGCGGGTCAGACCGAGCATATTTACAGATTTAGATTTGGATGCTTTGGAGCTTCAACAACCGAGCTAGAGAACTTCACGTCGTACTAACGTATATATTTATTTTCCGCTGCATTGTTGTTTAAATTATCAGCAATTGTGAGGACAGATTGTTATAACTTTCCAGGCTAATGATTAGTGATTTGTTGTTGTACTATGATGTATGTATATTACAGTTTCTCTTTTATAAAGTTCATTGATATGATATTATAAGGTGTTCCACTTCGACTGTGATATTTTGTGTTGTTTTATTTTCTCTTTCTCTTCTTCTTTCTTTCCCATGACTATCCATCTTTTCGTTCAATTTGAGTTGGACTTGTGTGGTTTATTGTCAGCTTGAATTGTGTGGATTTGCAGGTCGTTACATTAGATGTATTTTTTTAGTGAACCAAAAATAAATTGGTTTGTGAAGATATTATTGCTCCATGTGTAAACCTTCAATTTTCTTTGTAATTCATGTAACTTCTTTTAACGAATACTATTGGATTTTGTGTCCATGTTAACGATAAATTGGATTTTGCCTTTAAAAATATAAAACAGTTTGATTACATGGATGTAAAATTCATGTTAAGACCTAAAAACTGAACCTACATTTGATATAATCAATTATTTAAGTGGATGCCAAGACTATCATTATTTCTTCTTCCATACATGAGATAGTTAACGGTCTATTTTATTCTACTGTAGGTGTTATTGTTTGGTTATCACCAAAATTTAACAATGTATTCCTTCATGATGATTAAACTAGGGATCTGAATGCAATTTTGTTTCAGGATTGACATGTACCTAAAAGGTTATAATTGTATTAATGTATTTTTTAAAATTTTATATTCGTTGACAAAGTTTGTTAGATCAATTAATGAGATGTGTTATTATTACTCTTTGAGGCATTTCGCTGAAATTATCCAGTTTTTCAAAGGATTCTTAAAAGGATTGCAATTTTGGATAATGCTAGGTCATTTTCCAATATTTTTAAAAATTGTTATGGGAAGGCTTTAAAAACTTAGTCCCTCATAACAAAAATAAACATAATTGCATAATTACCTCTTTATTGTCGACATTTAAAATTTAAACGGCAGTACCATGCTGTGATTTTAGACAAATTTGTAACGTTTCGGGGATTTTCGACTTCCGAAAATCGACATTAATACGTCCACTGTATCAACTGCCGAGCAATCAAATGCCAGAAAACCGAATTATTATGGTTAAAAAGAAGAGGTAGAAGAAGATAGAAAGAAAGAAAGAAGAAACAACAGAAACAATATCAGAATCTCACATATCGCAGCGGAACAACATATAATAGATAGATGAATAATCTTTAAATCAAGAACCATATCATTTTATACATTACATCATCAGAGCCAATATACACACAATACATCAATGGACAGTTATACAAACTTGTCCTCATACAGAATACATAGCGGAATAATAATATCATATACAAGTGATACGCCTCGCCATCCAGCTCGCCACTGAGCTCAACAGCATCTCCTGAATCCAGAATGACCTGATAACCTGACTCTAGGCTGCCCGTGTGGAAAATGATGGGCACCCAGAGTTTAGGAAAGGAATAATAAACTCCAGGTCAGTCATGGGACTGGTATGAGAACTTAAAACAGTTATTATCTTTAAAACAACAACAAAGGAAGTAAAAGACATCTGCAATGCTTTTTGGAAAATGAAACTACCATAAGACCTCCCGCCACACACACAATGCAAACGCAGAATTGGAGGAGATTTCTTCTTATGATAGTCAAACATGCTTACTACGCGAAAGAAAACTCTTTTGATATTATTACTAGTGCATAGTGTGAAAAACATTTCGAAAGTATAATATTAATCTTAGCCAACATACAACCATTATTGTATGCCTACTATAGCTACCATCTAAACAGTGGTGACCACCATAAGTAAATGGCATGTTCTACAACTAAAACCGTACAAGGTTCGTATTGGGAATTGGATTTCCAACAAATGGTCAGGCTAAGGAACTTCTTACTGCCAATGGGTACGCCTCTGGATGGACACCCCAAGAACCTACCCGGATCTCTGCCAACACAAGGCCGGGTTACCTCTGTTACTAGGTAACTACTACTCGAGTATGCCACCCCCGGTCCTTTGGGACCTTTATCCGAGGCGCCTCAACAAAACAACAATCACACAGTAAATGAGATTGGAGTAACCACATAGGTTAAATACCAGGGCTCCATACCTGATACCACCCTTTTCCAGAAGGAAATGACATACACTAAAGGGAGCGACCCTCATAACCTTGTCGCATCATTCCTGTTTCGACCATTTCCGGGGTGTGAGGTCCGAAGAGGTCTCGTCCACAAAGCTACGCTTTTTTACAAAGCCATGCTTTGATCAACAAATGATCAATAAATAATCATCACACAGCAACACTCAGCATGCCACATTACCAAATTGGGAGTTATCACTGATAACCTTCAACTACATAACCTCTGAGCTCGTACGTCTCAGAGAAGGGTGTTAAGCTAAGAGAATAAATTCTCCGCCACCAACAGAAATGTATTTGAAAGAAATCAGCTTTATATCTCAAAGTGTAATGTCAGACATGTAACCATACAAGTCTGTTCCGGGTTCGAACAGAACCGAAGGCACTTCCAAAGAAGCCCTTGCAATCTGGGTATTCACAATCCCGATCGAACTTCCCATCACAAAGGAAATCTCTATACCGTAGCTAACGGTGTAGAAACAATCGATATGTCATCCTATCGTTTTCACAAATACCCGGTCTTCACCACCGGTCTTCAAATGTTATCCATATCGTCATATCACTTATTCGGAATGGGTTATATGACACAAAGTTCCTCTCCCGGCTAATCCGAATAGTGAGCAAAATATTTAAAACATATGGATATAGGGATTTCAATTAAGTCACAACTTATTACCCAAATCCTTTCCTTTAAATGATTTAAACAAATTACCATTTTAAATCTTTAAACAAAAAGATTTACTTCACAAAGTTCACCCAATTTCACAAAGTTCACCCAATTTCACAAAGATTCATTCACAGATTCCCAAATCATTTCCCATTTCAATTGGATTAACCCATTAAATCTTTAAATCAAGATTAAACTTATAGCTTTCAAAACTATTCACAATTCAAGTCTTTTATAATATAAAAGATACACCTTTTAAAATCTTCTTTGATTTCAAGATAAAGCTTAATCATCTTCACAAAGGTTAACTCATAGTTTTTCCAAACTATTCACAATTTCATTTCAACTTGAAATGTTTCGATACAAATTTGAAATCTTTTCACTTTATGAAAGCTATTATTATTTGAAATAGATAGTTTCGTTTTGGGAAAAACTGGTTACAATTATACAGGTTAAAGACATCCAAGTACAAATCTTGGATTTAAATTTCCAAAACCATATTTTTAAATGGTTAAAAACCCATATAAACACCTTTTGTAACTTGTACAATCTTTTAGACCATAATTCCCAAATCATTGAATTCAATTTCAAGTATTGAATTCAAAATTTAAATCAAATGATTTAATTCCAATTTTTATTAAGTTATTTAAAATAACTCTTATTTTTCAATCTCATTTTCAAAAAAAAACTTTCAATTCCAATTTCCAAAACTAATTTGGATTCAAAAATTCAATCTTTAGAATTGTCAAAAATCTGTGACTTAACCGATTTCCACGTGAAATCCACATTGGTGTGTGTATTGTGTAGTCCAAGGGTTTAACACAATAGTGCAACAACATTCAACCATCACAGATCAAATATAACAATATAATTGATAAGCGGTATAAACTATAACGCTTATCTTTCATTCACAGATCATAGATATATATATATCACAGATAAACAAATTGTAGATCACAAAGATAATCACACAGAGGTTATAAATAATCAACACACAACATATGAAATAATTTCAAATGTTTGAGGAATCTAGTTGGATCCCTCCAACCTATTTCCCTGCATCCACAGATGTTAGCACAATACCAATTCCACTTCGAGGTGGAATATCACGGTATATGGGATTTATAAAATAGTATCCACTATTATTCAGTGCAATAGGGTCTCATCCGATATATAATGCGGGAAATCAACTCCAAATACATATATAATACCAATTCCACTTCAAGGTGGAATATCACGGTATATGTTTTTAATATAATAACCTCCGCTTAATATGCGGTGTATAGGGTCTATTTCAATTCAACCAATCATCAATCATCATCCAATCACACAATCAAGCAATTTTAAATTTAACTATTTAAAATTTAAATCGAAACAAATTCGATTGAGTGAGAAGTTCTCGCTTTGAGTTTCTGAAAATAGTTGAGTGTTTCGTTTCGAATAAAATTAAACACGCGTTTAATTTTACTCAAAATTTACACTAGCTCCAATCAACTCCAAACTAGGTCCATAATGTAGTGTTCGTCCCTACGGTTCCAACGCAACTTGTTTCATGCGAAACGGATCTCGTATCAAAAAGTTACAGCATTTTAAACATTTGTACGATTTTATATATATAAATTTACAATTTCTTTTTATTATTTAACCTAATTATCATCACGGCCGTTGATTTCTTTGCCCAAGATCTAGGCCGCACTTCCGTTTCTTCCCCAACATCGTTCCTAGGTTATTCGAACGTGAACGAACCGATTGAAGCCGCCGTTCTTTCATGAATTATCGCGAGCCTTTCAAACATTTTGAAGACGATCAAGCTCCGCCATTCGAACGCTCGTGCTCTCCTCTACCATCGCCGAGAACATGAACGAACTTGGTTGCCATCTCGCCTCGCTTTTCGTGTGTGAACTGCGAACGTTTGAAGCCATTTTGCCGACGATCCGTGACGTTATTTTCGATCATAGCTGTTAAAAACATAGATCTCGGTGCCCTCTTCATCTTTGTAGTTGAACATTTTTCGTGAAAGTGAATGGATGAGGAGATAATCGAGGAAGAAGAAAGTGAGAGTTCGGCCATTGAATTTCTTAGTGGCGGCCTACCCTAGATGATTTAGGGTTTTGCAAAAATATGAAGATAATGGGTCCTTTTATACAAAATTTGACGAAACACTATTCATCTCCAAATTTTCAAACTCCAAACGAAGCGTGCCGGCTGACATTTCTAAGGTTTAACCCACGTTCCGAACACAATGGAACGTGTTTCGGAGGCTAATTCAGTCATATGTGCGAGTTACGGAAATAAACGATCAAATTTAAATTAAACCGGTTAAACTAATTTCTATGTGTTTTGGCTTGCCCCGGACAAACCGTACGTCCGATTGACACGAAATTTGAAATCTTACAATAATATAACATTACGGATCCGATGAAACTAGTTTCATCGAAATCCGAGACTATTCGAAAAATGACTATTTTTACTAGTCAATTAAATATTAAAATATTCAATATCTACAATTTAACTTTTAATCCAATTTTAAAAGTTTACAAACATCATTCTAACTCCAATATGATTTAATATAACTTTATAAATCATTTTTATTCACATTTAATCCAATTTCCAATTATTTACGCAATTTCAAATATTAAATTGTCGATTTAATTATCCAATTAAATCTCTATATTCGAATTTTAAATTTATTCAACTTACAAATCTTACTTGTTAATATTTAAAATCAATTAAATATCTGAATTTCAAATGACAAAAATTCTGGGTCATTACAAATTTCTATGTAAACGTTTTTATATAATTTACCACAGTATTATATCGACAATACTATGATGTTTTTATGTATGTATTCGGCAAATAATGCCATTTTTCTTTCATAATTTGAATGTACATAAACGAATTTGCTTAGTAAGAGTAAAATATTAAATTGTTCACATTGGAGCCCTCCACCTCGCGTCCTCCCCGTAAATAAAAATTCTTAGCTGGAGTCCCTTAAAATTATCTTCTTTTATCCAAGAGCCCCTTTAACAATCTCATTTAGCATCTACTTGAACATCCATGCAAGTTTGTCAGATGGTGGTGTTTTATTTAACATAGTTTTATGATGTTTTTTTATTTGTTTTATGATATTAAAAAATGATTAAAATTTAGTTTACTATGTAGGTTAGTGCAAGTCTAAAAGCCAATTAGCTAAATTGCACAATTCAGTCAAAATATAAATCCATACTTTGTTTCTAGTTTCAATAACAAATAAACCACAATAAGTAACGTTGTTTTAGATTCATTGAAATTGCATACACGGAAGAATGAAATATCAATGCTTGGGTCTTATAGTAATTACAATCTAACTAGACTGGCTGGACTTAAATTTAATCATATTTCAAAAAACTAACAAGACTTGCATTCATTACTTAATAACTACCATGGTACTTTTGTTTATAAAATTCATGCTACACTGTACTTTCAAGTGCAGTGCATATAGATGACATCATCACAAATGTAGAAAGTTCTTTGTACTATTTGTGGCAATTATTTCATGATTTCCAGGAAATTTATATTAAGATTGGATAGTTTCTATTTCAGTAATAAACAATCTTATTAAATGTTGTAAACAAAATTATAAATGATGAACTTTACTACTAAATTACCATTTGTGCACTGAATTATGGTTAAGGATTATAGTGTTATATTAGTCTCAAGTATTTTTGTTAAGGTTACATTTGGCATACAATTGACATATAGTTGAAATTTTATTGATGATCTTTTCTATGAAAAACTATATATATATATTTGTTATGTCTTATGGATGATTCTTTTTACATCCTTAGTTTTCAATTCAAATGCTCACAAAAAAGTACTCTGTGATTGTTTTATGTTGCAAATACTTTGTATGTATTTATTTTCAGTGTCCATCGAATTGTTTTCTATGTTCCATGTAGATAATATATTATTCTCTCAACATACAACATTTCATACTACTTTGAAAAAGATGGTATAAACGATTTCGAGAAAACCCATCATGTACATCATTTTAACAAATCTAAATAACACAAATAACTAATATGGTCATTCCTTAGATCACCAATTAGTCGCCTAAGAGAAATTTAAACATAATTCTTTTTTGTGATACTTCATTTGTTTTTTTATTAAGCTCTCATGTTAGGTGTTGACTATATAGGATTATGACCACGCAAATGACGTTAACAAAGTACAAGATCATTATGAGGTCCTGGTATTGGAATTAGCAAGCTTGCATGGTGACATTTTCCAACTACTTGCTTCCTATGGATATTTCCTCTTTTCCTTCATTGGAATTTGCTTCAAATTTAAACAAATTTCGTTGGGAGTTTCAAAAGGTACTACAAAAAATTGGATAGCATTATTTTAAGTGCCTATATATTACTTGCCTTTTTTTACACGTCCAACGGACGTGCCTTACGTATTGGTAATATTAATAATAAAAGATAAAACTACATTATAAATTTAAGTAAAATAATGATTTTATTTAAAAAAATTAGAAACATTCTAAATAAATTAGATTTCGTAGGCTCATTAAAGATCCAAAATGGTAAAAAGTTTTGAAATTCATTCATTTCTTCCTCTACGGGCTTGCCCAGTTTCAACAATTGTATCAAATCCCAATAGCCTATGCGGTCTAAATTAGTCATGTTAGGGTTATCTAATTAAGCTCGCAGCCCAAATAGTAGGATGTCTACAAAGGTAGTGTTGAATGATTGGGTTTGGGTAATCAACTACTCTGCTCTATCTGGCTACCGGCCGGTCCGAACAGATATGTAAGCCTAAAGGTTGCCCTCAATGGGAAAGACCCAATTTGAATTGGCCATTGGGCAGATTTTCAAAATTATTTGAAAATTAAAAATATAAGATTTTAAATTTGACAGTTAAATTTAAAATAAAATATATACATGTTATAAATGTTATAATATAATAAAAAATTTCAAAATGTTTGAAAATTAGTATAAATTAATTTCGAATTTTATAAAATTTATTAATGAGGTTAATAAAATATATTAATTAAACAAGTTAATTAATTAATAAACGTATACATGTGTTATTATTATGATATATGCTATGTTATTTTAAAATGTTAAAATAACATAGATATACATGTATGTATATAAATGGATTTCGAAATTAATATAATATAATTAAAATTGTTTAATTAAATAAATTATCAAAAAGGTTAATTAATTAAATAAAATATACATGTATATGATAAAGGTTATAGTATATAATAACTATTTAATATAAATTTTTTATATTAAGATAATACAAAATTAATTAAAATGTTAATTAATTAAAATTAATTAAATAAGATTTAACTAATATAATATTATACATAAAACTATTATATAAGTCAAATGAAATATAAAAGTTATATAATAATAAAACTTATATAATATGAATGAATAAATTAAAGGTGGAACATTGAGAAACCCTAAATAGACTTAATGAATAAAGACATACATAAATGTATGTATTCCATGATTTTCGATGTGTCCGACACTTGAATCAAGAGGGTATTTAATAAAAAAAACATTATTCCATAAGTCGATATCACTTAATATAATATATTGAATATTATGAATCTTGAATATAATGTTGTCCTCTACCATATATATGTGTGTGTGTGCGCGCGTGCGCGCGCGTGTATGTATAAGTTGCTTGCATACTCCTTAGTTGTTGAGCAAACTCAAGCTAGGGATGTTATGTGTAATAGTATTAATTTATTGAATATATGAGGTAAGATAACTATATGTATTTGTTGAGGAAATTCGAGGTACATATACTATACTTAGGCCGTCATGATATGGTAGGTACGAGTGATTGATTTCATTTTGATTTGTTGAGCAAACTCAAGGTTGAAGTGAAATTAGGAAAAGGTACTAGGGATTAGGAGTTGTATACAATACAACTAATAAGGAGTTATCCATCGTCCATAGAGCTATGACGTATTGAGCAAACTCAAAGACAGAATTCCAAGACGGATGATGTAACGACCAGAAATTTTGAATGTTTTATATTTAAATATCAGAATTATTTAAGTATTTAAATCTTGGATTTAATGTAATAAAAATGATTTCAAAAGCTTTTTTACAAATTTAGATATCATTGACCATTTGGGCTCTATACTATTGAAGAAACTGAACCAGTCGTAGGTGAAATAAGTAGATTTTTTTTTAAAATATCTTATTTTGGATCTATTAGGCCGATGAAGTCTAAAGAGTTTATTAGATCCAATCTAATATAGTTTTAAATTAAATCTTATTTTATTTATTTTGGTTGAAAAGGAGTTTAATTTTATTTAGATTTTAAGCAATCTGAAATTTATATAAAATAGAGCATATCTAATATACTCTTGCGTATATGTATGTGTAATAGTTACTTGTTAAATTTAATTTAGAAAAGAAAACCTTTCGTTCTCTCTCTTAAACTTGTTCAATTAAGTTAGGGAAGATTTTTTTATTTAGAAAGAAACATTTCATTTCTCTCTTATTAACTAAATTGATTGATTTATTAAATGACACATACGATCAATTTATACTTACTATACATAATGAGTATATCCAAATATACTCTAGTATAAACTATGTAAGAGCAACATACAAACAATGTACATGTCTAATGTGATCGTGTATGGGTATTGGCATTTACACCACAATGGACTAGTTTGTCCCTTTATACATGCTTTTGTTGTCCACCGTTTTGATAAATAAATATACACACACACAAACACACATATACACAAATACACACACACACATATACATATACACATATATATACACACACACACGTATAAATATATACACACAACACTAAGGAAGGGTGTACTATAGTTTTACAAATGTCCATTTTATAAAATTTGAGTTAAAATAACATACACATACGTATGTCCATATATAAATTATTGTAAACCATGCTTATTATTTAAAACAACATATGTACATAAAGTTTGTAGTCTAAATATATGTATGTATGTGTGTATAAATTTAAAGTAACCAAATTTATGTCCAACTCTCAATTTAGGTTGGAATCAAATGGTTTGCGATTTTACATAAAAGTCTACCTATAGTTCTTCAAATTCTAATAACTTTTATACTTATGTAAACAACAATTAAACAAATTATATTAAAAAAAAACAACCATGTAACACACGTATTTAATTTAATGGTGAGTTTAAACAATAAAAAAAATTCAATCAAAAAGTGTTACAGTCAAATTTATTTAAAAGTTAATTAAAATGGTTTTCAATCAAAATTGTTTGAATAACCATGCAACACACACACACACACACATAAATAATTAAAAAAAAGTTTTGTTCACTAGATTTTTAGCCAATCTCGAAAGTAGATTAATGCGTAGTGAAAAGCAAAGGTTACTTGCTAATCACTAGGCTTAAAATAAAAAATAAAGAAGAAAGTAAAAGTAAGTAGTTAAAGTAACACTGAATATAGAGTGTGTAATGACCCAAAAATTAATCACTTTGGAATATATATATATTTAAATTATTCAAATACAAGATTTTATAACATAAATTATAATGTCTTGAACAATAATAAACGATGGTAAACTTGTTCTAAAATTATATTAACAGATACTGGTATTTGGGAATTCTGTCAGAAAAGTGACGAAAATCAGTTTTCAGTAAAATTGAGATTTTCTTAATATTAGAGGATACAAAACTGGATACATAAACTTATTTCTCCATTCAAGCAAGAATATGTAATAAAAATTATTTATTTTATTTTTTAACATAAAATGTCTTTATGACATCATCAATGATGTCATCATTTTTAAACAATTGATTTTTGAATTTAAATTGAATTTGAATGATTTGATAATTGTTTTAAAATTAAATGAGACCCTTTTAATTATTAAATAAAAATGTCATTTTTAAATTTTTTTACATACATACATACATATATTAACTAAGAAGTAAAAATGTGACTGGAAATTGAATTTTGGATTTGTAACGGTTTGACAAGTGGAAGTTTTGCAACGTTATGTGTTATATGTGACATACATGTGCACATATACATATATAAACATCCACGTACAAATACATACACATTAGAATTACATTTACATCTCAAAATTACTAACGGTAAATTAGAAAAAATATCATGATATTTATTAAAGGAAATTTAAGCTAATGATAACATATCTCCACCTTAGTCAACATTCTCATCCAAGTGCTTGCCTTAAGAGGTAAGAGAAGTGACGGAAATGATGTAAGGGGGGTGAGAGAGCATGGCCGAACCATGGGGAGAGTGGTGGAGTTGAGGTGGAAAGTGGTGATGTGATGTGTTATGATGTTGTTTTAGATATTTTACAAAAAATTTCCTATAAATACAAGGCATACCTTCTCATTTTATTCACACTTCCATTCCATTTTCTAAGCTTCTTCTTCCTCTTCATTAATGGCTTCCATGTCCTCATAAATTATTCCATAATCGTAGCGAAGCTCTGTAGAAAATACAATTCCAAATATAGAAAGATATCACCTTAGTTTGAAATTAAAGCAAGTGATCTTCTACTCTTCTCTTCTTGCTTGGCTGAGCTCATTTATGCACCTCCACCCTCCTAAGTTCAAAGTTGAGCAAAGCTTAAGGGTCCCAGAGCAGTATTCATAAGCTTCGGTATGAAAATAGTGAAGCTATAATCGACTTCGTAGCACTAAAAGTTAGATTGGGAAAGGATGTATGTGAGAATTACTCCGTAGGTTTATTTTATTAAACTATATAATGATATGATATGTTTTTCCATGCTCGTTTTATATGGTTGATCATCATGTTTTGGATGCGAAAATATGTTTGCTTGATTGTAGAAATAATTCACAGAAAATACACATCGAATTTATACGAAGAAATCACTTTCTTTATGGAAATTATAAAGGTGTATATATGAAAGGGAGTGCAGATTAAGGATCATAAGGCTAATTTAACACTAGAGGGGGGGGGGTGAATAGTGTTTAATGGATTCTAAGACTTATATGGACTAAATTAAAATTATGACACAAACAAATGCAGAACTTAATCACAGAACAATCACAGAATCAAACACAGATGCAGAAAGTAAATAAAAAGCAGTAAAAGGAAAGAACACACTGGATTTTATACTGGTTCGGAGTTACCCTACATCCAGTCATGTACCAAGGTAGAACACCTCATACAGATTTTTATTATACCAAAGTCGAGATTACAATCCTCAGTTTCTAAAGGCCTTGAGGTACCCTCCTGTCTCACGAGTCCGGGGCAAACTCTCTTGATTTACGGGCCACAAGATTACCCAATTGATTTCCAAGCACAACCACACCTTATAGAGAGACTCGATAAACTTTTGATTACAAATTGATCCTATAACTCTCAATAGCACTTTGATCTTCGAGAGAGGGTAGAGAACCAAACAAGAATGAGATTCTAATTTGATTCACTTGAGAATTCGGTAGAATTTCGGCACGATCTTAAAAATATGAAAATTTTAGAATATGGATTTGTGGAGAAGGAGTGAAGAAAATATGAAATTAGTTAGTTAAAAAATTCATTTGTGAAGGCTATTTATAGACCAGTAACGGTCATAACCATTCGTGAAGAGATTTAAACGAATAGACACTTCTTTTGAAAATTGAAACTTTTGAATTTAAAGGCAACCATGTCGACATGGGGTATCCCATGATGTTGACATCCCTTAGTTAAAACCAATGTAAAATTTGTTTTGAAAATGGTATTGAAAGGAAAACAAAATGAAATGATTCCGGAGTAAAATAAACTAATTTTCCTATGTTTTGAAATAAAGAAGAGTAGAAAAATATATTTTTAGAATGTATATATAAATTTGATTTTAAATCTCAAGTATATATGTATCGACCCTGAATTTTTGACATTTGAAATCAGAATATTTAACTGATTTTAAATATCTGGAAGATAGTTTAATTTGAAATTCGAGATATCAGAATGAATTTGGCGATTTAATTATTGAATTTAATCGTTAAATCTGGGTAAAAATTTGAATCTTCGGTTTTAAGCTGATTAAAAATATTTTCAAGGCTTAGAAAATTTATATTAATAATACTGAAGATAATGGAAGCTTCAGAATTGAATTTGAAACTGTTTTGTTCAGTTTTGAAATTTATCGTTTAAATCGATATTTGAAAATAGCATTCCGGGGCACAGTCTCAAAATTCAACGAAACAAGTTTCATTGGATCAGTAATATTGTATTATTATCGGATTTCAATTTTTGTAATGTTTGGAGTGATCGTTTGGCCGTACGATAAGCAAACGCGCTAAAATTAAATCGAAAATTTAATATTATAACTGGTCCAAAAAGCTATCTTCTCCATACGATCGAATTTTGACTCGAAACCTTTTCCATTTCGTTCAGAATAGGCGTATAACATTACGAACGCCTAGCGGCACGTCTCGATTGGAGGCCAAGTTTTTAAGTTGCTTTTATCGAGACATTTGAATTTGGATTTAAGTTAAAATATAAATTTATATACCCTAGTCAACTTCAGCCTACTTCCTTTCACCATCACACCTTTTCATTTCTGTCCTTCCTCAATTATTATAGCCTACCTTCCTCTGCTTCCCTCTTTGATATTTACAGTCGAAACCCTTTTCCATCAGAAGAAAAAAAAATGAAAACTGTCTTCGTTCTAAATCAAATAATAAACATTCTCCCTAAGCTTCATACGAGAAAAATCAAATTTAAAACCCTGGGCAAACGTTCGAATTGAAAACGAGGCTGAGCCTCTTCACGAAATCGAGAGTATCGTTCGAAATAAAATAGAGATCTGGTCGTGCGATCGAGAGGGGTTGTTCGCGAGGCAGGGGTTCGCGAGATTCTTCGTCTTTATCAAATCGTGAGGCCGTGGGTTGTAACAACCCGCATATTTATCAATTTGATATTTAAATATTTTATTTAAATATCTTATCGTTATTCGGATTTTGGTCCAAAAAGCTACTTTTTGCATACGGTCAAATTAGAACTCAAGACCACCCCCATTGAGTTCAAAATGACGTTTGCGATCTTTTTGAGTATAAACTTTAATATGTTTGGAGATAGTGGAATTTTCGCCACTTTTTAGCTTAAGACTTTGTTTTGGGCTGAACCACTTACTAACTCAGCCCAACCCCCTCCTTCTCTTCATACTTCATTTCTATTTGCTTAAACTTTGAAGCTTCATCAAAAATGGAGGAGGGAAAGGGAAATTAAAACTCCAAGCTCAAGTTCTCTTGCTAATCCATCATTCAACTCCAAATTCAAAGTGAAGACATTGGATCCAAGCTTCTTCCATTGCTTTTAAGCTTCTCCATCATTAATTTCGGGAAAAGGTGAGATTTTTATCTCACATTCTTGCCTATAACTGTCATTGGATTGTTGGGAATGATTCCCTATCACTTGTGCATATGCATTTGCATTTGGTTTGGATCGAATTGGTGAAAAACTCCAAATTTCGTGTGTTTTAGCATTTTCCTGGCATTAGGTCGTTCTGTTGAAAAGTCGCATTGAGCATAACTCATTTACGGCCTTAATTCGTTCGCATGAGTTAGGTCGTTCGTATCGAGTTAGGTCGTAGGTCGCTAGGCGTTAGGTCACTCGGCCATGTTTGAGACGTTAGGTCGTTCGAGCCACTAGGTCGCTCAGCCTTCACCTTAGGTCGCATTTCCATTAGGTCGCTGCGTACCTTAAGTCGCTCGGCAATGGCTCGTTCTACACTAGGTCGCATGCCTGGCTCGTTCGCCTTAGGTCGCTCAGCAGATAGCTCGCTCGTTCCTTAGGCCGCTCACCATGTTAAGTCGCTTGGCCTGTTCAACCATTTAGGTCGTTCACGTTAAGTCGCTCGGCCACACTAAATCGCTTGGGTCGATAGGTCGCTCAGTCTTCACCCCTTAGGTCGCATGCTTAGGTCGCTCACCCCCTAAGTCGCAACCCATTAGGTCGTTTGACTTGCTCTCTCTTAGGTCGCTTGACCTTGTTTCCTTTAGGTCGTTAGACCTTATTTTCTTTAGGTCGCATGACCCCTTAAATTGCTCGACCACTTGGTCGTAGCACGTTAGGTCGCACAGCCTTGTTAAGACGTTAGGTCGCATGGCTTTGATAAGACGTTAGGTCGCACGGCCTTGTTAAGACGTTAGGTCGCTTGCCTTTTTACACTTAGGTCGTTCGACCTGAATTTTGTTAGGTCGCTCGGCATGCTTGGCCGCACCATCTACTTCTACTTTGATGCATTTTGAGCTGATTTCCTTGGATTTTGTTCATGTCTTCGAATATGAAGTTTGGTGGATTGATTTGTTTCTACAATCAATTTTGTGACTTGTCACTTTAAAAGTATGAAGGTTTCAATACTAGTAGTAAATATCAAAACTCTTTTGTCAACTCGATTTCAACACTATTTTATTACAAAACTCTTTTTCTCAAACCGTTTTCCAATCTACTAGTATATACAAGCCTTTACTTCACTCGAATGAGAAATCTAATTAAACGGCTTAGTAAAACGAGTGGTATGAAACGCCTGCGTTCACTTCGTCGGTTAATTTTTGGACTTGTTCGATTGAACCTCTTGTGACAATTTTCTAGTGAAGACTCACAGTTTGTTCGTAAATATTTAAGTTAAGCAAGTGGTTATGGGACATGAAGCTAAACTCATATATTTACTAGCTTGGTGTGATTGACACTTCTTGATGATCATGACGATCATTTTTGTGATTTGATTTATACTAGCAATTGTTCGATGTCTCTTTGTCTACGAGGGAGACTAAACCCCGTTTGTGTGATGTTTCTACATCACATATGTGGGGTAGCGCCCCACAGTCTTCAGGCCATTCTTGTGGAGCTTCGGCTCAAAAATTAATGGTTAGCTACCATGAGATAGTGTCTCGTCTTGCGTTGCACGTGTTGGTGAGTTTTTATGCTCCCGTTTTGTGATAGGCCTCCCCCCTTCTTGTGATTTATGGATTTCTTGTGCTTTACCAATTTTCATGATTTCCATTGATAAGTTTTATCAATTTTTGTGCATTGGTGAATTTGTGTGCCATTGGCTTGTTATGAATACAAGTTTAGGGTATGATACCCTATTTTATCTTTGAGAAGATTCTTGTGATATTGATTAATCTCTGGTTGATTTTCAATTACATGCTTGTAGTAGTATGCTATTATGGTTATTACATGTTCATGCCATGTCTTTTATTTCATACCATACCATCTGATATTTATAGCTAGACTGATCCGTTTATTATGTTCTTATAAATAATACTCGGGTCAGACCAAGATGTTACAGGTGCTTCTGCCTGACTTCTCTTCTGGGATTACTCTGACTTTTTGGCTAGCTACTTAGATTAGTAGCTTTAGTTGTATACATTTGAGATATAGACTCCGTGATGTATACTTATTCTTTTGTGTAGCTTTGTAGCTATCCTTTTGTATTATCGTGGATCTTTCAGACCACTACTCTGATGTACACTTTCATGTGTTATATATATTCATATCTTTTTCCGCCATTGTGATATGGATGTCTGTGACTGACTTATGTTATGTTTATTTTTATGTTTGTTTCCGAAGATTATATATAGCCATTGTGTGATAGCTTTGAGTTTGTGTCGGTATGTCGGATTTCCTCCTTAAATGAAATGCATGTTATACTATCTGGCATATCGATGCTCGCACAAAGAATTTACTTGGATGGTCGCTCCTCAACAGCCTTATTCTCCGTGCTAGTTGACAACATTACTCCGTAGTGTTCTTGGCTAGCGTGGGTATAGAGGTGGGGCGTCACATGGGTCCGCAATATTGTATTATCATCGGATTTCAATTTTCGTAGCATTCAAAGTTATCGTGTGGTCGTACGGTATATAAACGCACTAAAAATTTATATCGGAAATTCAATATAATAATCAGGCCCAAAAAGCTATCTTCTCCATATGATCGAATTAGAACTCGAAACCTTTGCCATTGCATTCGGAATAGGGGTATAGCATTATAAACGCCTTGCGGCATGCCTCGATAGGAGGTCAAGATTTTGAGTTGCGTAATTCGAGACGATTTAAATTTAAATTTAAATATAATATATTGTTTGACCAGTCAAATTTTCTTCAGCTGAAATTCTTTCCCATCAGAACTTTTTCGAAACCACTGTAGCCTTTTTTCTTCCATACGCTACCATCACCTTTTTATCACGTCTTCGTTCGTTTCAATTTCACAAGCTTCAGAATCAAAAGGAAATGCCGAACCTTATACGTTTTAAAAATCAAAATCATGGCTCATTTATTATCCATCCTCCTTTCCAGTTCAAAGCTAAAAAAAAATCATGGCCGAACGAAATCAAATTCGTCTTCCTTCCAAAACTTCAGTGACTCGACGCGAAAAAAAAGAGAAGGAGAATCGCAGTTGTAGTTGCTTTCGAAGGGGAGCATCGCGCAAGGGTTCGTCGCGATGTCGATCTGGGATGTTATCGTGGGTTGCAGATGGATGGGCTTGGTGCGTTCGATGATAGGGGTAGAGACTCGAAGTGGCGGTGGCGGGTGAGTGGAGTCTGGATCGATGTCGAGGCGAGCTGTTCTCATATGAGTGCGCGAAATTTGATTGGGACAAGGCAACGTCGCAGTTTGGATTGACTGACGTCGATCTAGGGTCGCGATGGAGACATCAATGGTTTGGAGTTGCCGCGTTGTGTGGCGATGAGAGGGCGGAGGCTGTAAGGTATAAATATTGGATCTTTAATTTAATTTAATTTAATAACATATATATTTTACAGAGGAAGAAAATTACTGTTTAGTTATATACAGATTGAAAAAAATTATATATATAAAGTTTAAAAAAAAAACAAAAAACTCTCTTCTTTTTAGTCAGAAAAATATATATATATATACAGAAGATTTTGGGAAAGAGTAGGAATTTTTAAATGTTTGTGTTTATATAAAATTATATTTTTAAATCTATATAGATTATTTTATAAGTATATATGAAGTTTCAAAAATAAAAAAAATATACACACACATTTTAGATTTATTGGTTTATTTTAAAATAATGGATTTGGTGATTAAATTGTACAATTAACTTATTTAATTTATTATAGTTACTAAAGGATTTTTAAAAGGGAAATTATCAGTTTAAATTAAAATGTTAGTTAATTAAATTATAAAATGGTAATTAATTGTCCGATTATTTAAAATGTTAATAAACCGTATAATGTTTGTACAAGGTCCAAAATCGTGAAGGAAATAGCCAGTTTGGATCATATTGCAAATTAAAAGTCAAAGGTGAGTTAATCTCACTCAAATTGGATTATCGGTTAATTTAATTTGTTAAAATTAAATTATTGGATGATTGATTGAATTTGATAATTATTGTCAGTCTGGATGTGATATTGTATATAGTAGTGTATATATATATATTGGAGTGATTGATATTCCTGCATTATATAGTGGATGAGACCCTATGCGCCCCGCATAATAGCGGATGACCCTTTATACCGCGATATCCCCCTCGAAGTGGGATTGGTATTTTTATATTATGCTAACATCCGTGGATGCAGGGAAATAGGTTGGAGGGATCTAACTGGATTCCTCAAAAGTATTGAAATTATGTTCATAATCTATGATATGATTTATTTGATAATCTGTGATAGATTATAGTGTGAATTAAAATTATTGAATGCTATGGTTGGGCTGAATATATTTTGGTATTTTAAGATATCAAAAATTTAAAGATTGGATTTTTAAAGGAAAATAAAAAGAAAGTTTTAATTAAAATATTTATAGTGAAGTTGAGTAAATACAAAGGGTGAATTTTGGGAAAAGGTAAATGGTTGATTTTGAAATCCTATTTAATAAATTCTGGGAAATGGGAAATAGAGATTTTGAATAAATGGGAATAAAGAGTTTTGTGGACTTAAACGATATTGTTTAAGAATTAAAGGATTCATTTTAAATTCAGCATTTGAAATGTTTTGGGAGAAATAAAAAGGGGAATTTTGAAATTAAGTGTAGAATTGATGTTTCAGATTTAAATAAGATTTTAAATCAGAAGAGGCAAGTGGATTTGAAATTAAGAGTTTGGGGTAATTTTGATAAATCCAGAAATAAATTTCAAAATGAAATTAATTCAGAGAATCGATTTGAAAATCGATTAAGTGTTTTGAAATAGTGATTAAAAGGAGAATGAGGCTATGGGATTTATAAATTGGGTTTATAAATAAAGTGAATATTTATCAGTGGATAATTTGGATTTATAAATTCACGGTGGAAACTTATAAGGAAAGGGTAATTCGTTTTAAAAATAAATAGTGGTTTTATTTTTAAAAGTATGGGAAAGAAAATTTACGGGATTGGGACGTAAATTAAATTGGGATAAATCGAGAAGGATTTATAAATGATGAGACGAGTTATATTGGAATGGGAAGTGAATTTTCCTGAAAATCCAAGTGTATTTTCAAAGAAAGATTTCTAAGTATAAATTAAAAGTTTTAAAGTGTTTTAAAAGAATGTTTTTAGGAAATTATTATTTAACTGTTTTAAAATTTTAAAGTAAATATTTATTAAGTTAATTATAGTAGTTACTTGTTTTAAAGATTTAAAGTGGTATTATGATTAAAGGAAAATTTATTAAATATTTATATTTTATAAAATAGCTTTATTTCAAAAGTAGTTTTGGCTTAAGTTTTACTTGGAAAATTATTATAGAATTTCATAACTAGTATTTTAAATAAAGTGTTTAAGTAGTTTATTTTAAATGTTTAAAGTGTATATTTTGGACAAAGTGATTTGATTTGTTTAAAATCTAAACTTAAAAGGACTTGGTGCTTTTCAGGGGAAATAAAATAATTGGTTGAATGATTGTTAAATTTGATAGTTAAATAACCGACTATCAATATTGGCCAATGCGCTGATCGTTTCGAAGAGACCGGGATCGGATTTAATTATCCGAAAACCACTTCGATCCGGTTTGAACGTAGCGAATGAATACCGTAAAGATGATGAAGACGGTGATTCGGTTTGTCCAGACCCAGGGCAACTTGTATGGACGAATGCTATCAGACCATCGTCATTGGAGGACGATGAGCATTCTAAGTGAAATTCGTTCCTAAAAGGTAACGTTTAGCCTCAAGCCTCATCAACTGGGAATGGCTAAAACAGGGGAGGTGCATCAAGGCTAAGTGGGTAGCACCCAATTAGGGTAAGGTCATCTCTGTCTAGAGTCCCTTTTTGATCTCGGTTTTGGTGGCGGTTGCTGATCCCAACCGCGGGGTGATCTTATTCGGACTATCCAGTAAGGGGTAGCTCTGGTCTTGTGTTGCAGGGGATCGGGAGTGATCCTCGGTACTCTGATCTAGGCCAGGTACTATGATGGGCGGTACCCCAGTAGCCCTGCCATTGTGTGGAATCCATTTTCCAATAAGCATCCGTACGGTTTTGATTGTGCCCAACTATGCTGGAACGCGAGATGCAAGCATTTCAACTATATTCTATTTTACTTTCTATAGACACTATTATAATATCAGACGGTTTTGATATAAAATGTTTTGGTTATCGTAAGGTAAAAACCCGGCATGTTTATTTGTGGCGTGGTCTTATGAGATACCTTTGATTTTCAAAGGATTTTGAAAACTTTAATAATTCAATTGAGTGTGTTTTTCTCATGCTGGTTTTCCAGACTGACTCGGGTGTTATTTTATTATAATGCTTGGGTCAGATCGAGTATTATAGATATAGGATAGGATGCTATGGGGCTCAGGAGACGAGCTGGATGACGAGATGTATCACACGTACTTGATGTGTATTCCGCTGTGCAGTGTAAGTTGTATAGTCAGCTTTTGCGAGGACAAGTTATTTAACTGTCCATTGTTGTGTTATTGATTGTTTTGTACTCTGATGATGTAATTTATAAAACAGTAATAGTTCTTTTTGTATAAAGATCTGTTGTTATCTATTATATATTGTTCCGCTGCGATTGTAAGATTCTGATGTTGTTTTTTTCTATTTTCTTCTTCTACCTCTTTTTTCTTTCTCTTACGGTCGGGTATTTCCAGCATTCGATTGTTCGGCATGTAATACCATGGACGTATTGATGTCAATTTTCGAAGGTCGAAAAACCGAGTCGTGACAGTCATCGACGACGATGATTCTTCAGGCTACCTCTCTTTCCAATGGTTCTTTACGGTAACGACTCGGAATTTCACTGCTTTGATTTGCGAATATTTAAATTAATAAAACGCTTTTGAATAATAATTAATTTAGAAAATGTAGTGACACTTTTATATACACATACAGACATTTACAAATTAGTTTGACATGTTTGAATGCATATGAATATTCATGTAGACTTAAGTATGTACATATAGAAATAAGATAAAAAATTTATTTAAAAAAATTAAAATATGTATAATATAAAGATTCCTTTTCCAATATATAGTACTAAAGGGATAAATGCATGTTTTCTCTGACTTAATGGGGAGGGTGGCTAGGTGTGGAGGGACCCATGGTGAGGTGGAAAGGGGTAATGAGGTGGCATTCAAGGAGAGGAGGGCAAAGTACCAAGGTTGAAATGGTAGTCCAACCTGTTCACATAATATATACACCCATTTTCCTAATGTTTATTCTCATTTTCTCATTTGCTTTTCTCTTTGAAAATTTCCTAAGCTCTTAGCATCTTCCATGGCTTCTCCGAAAAAATTCTAAAGTTTAAATTCAAAGTTTTTATTTGTTTAAAATGATTCCAAACTTGTTTAATCTCCTCATTTTCTTTTTAAAAACTTCTCCATTTTATTCCCACTTCATTCAGCCATAATTTTCGTCATACTTTCCTAAATCTAGATTTTCTTTTTCTCAAACCATGTAGAATTCCAGTGGCTACAACTTTTATTTACACACTTTTCCAAATTTTGAATTTTTTGGGTCAAAATTGCATTTCTTTCTAACTCTTTTTCGGACCTATATTATCAAGACCGAAAAGACCACTCCTTCTTTTGACCATATCTCCATCAAAACAAATCGAAATTAAGTGATTTTTTATAAAATTTTAGAGAAAAGAATTTTCTAAAACTTTTCTTTTTACCATTTGTTCAAATTCTGATCAAATTCCGAAAGATGACCAAAAATAAAGGAGAAAATGACCCATTTTCGAGTGATTTTTCTGTTGTTTTCGGTAGCATCCCGCTACTGTTTAACTTATAGTAATAAATTTTGTTAAATTAAAAAAAAATCGTTATGGATATAAAATAAAATTTGGAGTAAAACGCCACGAGCGAAATTGTAATCAGAGACCAAATTGCGGTAGGCAATATCATGGTTAAGGGTATGAAAATTTATTTTAGGGGTATAAAAATTATTTATTGAAAAATAAAATAAGACTTTATTTTAATTGGACCGTTGTATGCATGCTTATCCCTTTCATCATTATATTTTAACCTATTTGATTGGTTAGGCCTAAAGTATCAGTGTATAACCTGTATAAGCACCGCATCCCATTCTTCTCTAATGCAAGCAAACTCACACTATTCTATCTCTTTCCATTTTCACCAGACTGCGCAATCAAAGTGACTATAACTTTCGTTTTCTATTTATTTCTACTGAGTAAATTATTTTAACAATAATTATACTTTATATTTCTAGTTGTACTTATGTTCGAATATCCGTGCATATATATTTCAATATTTGTACCTTCACATCAATTCAGACGTATGTTTATTTTTATATAATCGTTTTTTAGTATATACTCAACAAACCCATATATGCAAGCTATATAAACTAAGTATATATTACTAAAGGTGATAACACAAAAGTTGTAAGTTAGCATGAAAAGTATGAAATATATTCACGTTTTACTTAAGCCGTGTGCTGTTCTTATCATTTGTATACACATTCTACTACAAAACTTCAATAAAATATAACTCAAAATCTAACGTGAATTTGAGCATTCAATCAAAAGGAAATATGTAGAGGGAAGTGAGACGAACAAATCGACTAGCTATCGCTTGACCGACGGACCCCATGATGACCAGAAATGACACCGTTGCGCCCGCGTCCAGATGATGAATGTGAGCGTTACGGCCAAAACGGAAGGTATCAGCAGGACCGTATTGCGTAGCTGAACATGACTATGGTCTCGGTTCGGTCCTCGAAGGCATGTGGAGGTGTGACCATGACCAAAGTGAGCTAGAGTAAAATAGAAAAATAATGTATAAGCTTGCATTCATGCCCATGCATTCAAGAATATGCGCATGTATTCATGCACAGAAGAGAAAAATTAAAGGATGAGGTGGCATGGGAAATTTTGTGTCCTTTGGTGTGCATGCGTGTAACCGAAGCTTTAAACATTGTTAATGAAATCTTTCTCTTGCTGTTGCCGCTAATATCAAAACATTTAGTAATGATATTGATATTAATATTAATGTAAATATGCATATTGTATAGCATGTTTTGGAATGATTTTGTTGCTCATGTTTAAGCTATTAATCTTGCTGTCTAATTTAAATTACCGTACTTTTTACAGTAAAGCCTTATAGTTACAGTAAATTTTGGATTGCCAAATAATCCTGCCCTTAGAAGCCAAAAGATTTTAGTAGATCAAACTTTCTTTGTTAAACCCAAGGCTCGGTGATTCTTATTAATGTAAATATGCAATATTCTGTTCCGTGAACGATCGAAATAAAAATAAAATCACGCACAACAACGTTACGCAATCAGAAAATAGTAATAAAATAGACCAGTTAACTTATTCTGTAAAATTTCAAAAGAACCGATGTTTGGCACAAAACGCGTATACCGAAAATATTTTATTTTCCAAATTAAAAATTATGAAAAATTCTATAAATTAAATTAAAATGACGTCATCAAAAATAAAGTCTAAATTTGAAACGTACATTTTATTTAAATTTAAATCCAATGAGATTCTCCTAGGTCATGTTCATATGTTATGTTTATGAATGTTCATTATGTATGATGTTATACACTGTAGGTTAATGTTATGTTGCACGAACACGACATTTATATGTGATATAAAATAGAACACGATACCATTTCGAGAATAAATGGTATATTGGAAAGTTAAATACAAAAGAATTTGAATGAATTTAACTGATGAAGCAAACGAGATGATGTGGGACTACTAGACGCTAGAATCCATCATAGCTGACAGATTCTGGGTTGCACCCTGAATCGTGACGACCGATCCCTTGTCACTTATTGTCCAAATGATCTGTTACAAGGACACAACCATGGTGATAGGCGCAGTGCAAACGAGAAACAAGGAAGAGTTGGGAGTAATCTCATTGATGGATATGTGGTGAAACAAAGATGAAGATTATGGCACAACGAGGTGAGCACCAATGGTGAACAGGAGGAGATAGTGCAACTAATAGATCATGTGGGAGCACCCACAATTTCTGATCAAAAGATATACGGATTAAAACGGCCGCTATATCGGCTCGATACAAAGTCTAATAAGAGTGAATAATGAGTAGGATTCACTAGTAATTCCAGATCTCGTATATGAATAACTTAAGCAGTGAAAAGTCAATTGAATAATGATTGCAACTTATAAATGAATAGGATGTGATATCCCGGTTGATTAGAGTTGCAGCTGTGATTCACTTTAAATAGTGCTATGACGCGTGTATTTAAACTGAAATAATTCAATGGGATGTGGGAGGGTTTAGATTATGGAGTCTGTGACATATCTATTTCTTTTAATATCACATATATAACCCGACTCCGCACATTTATATGAATCATTGTTACACTATTATACTCACAGCTATATTTATAGCCTGACTCGAGGTTTTGTTTTATGACAACTCCTCGGGTCAGACCGAGGTGTTGCAGGATGATCTCCTTCTCGCATTTTGAAGTGACCTCCTATGACATTATAATGGAGGGAGACTGGAATACCGTGTACAAATTTAAGATAGTGGTAGAGTTAGAGCTCGACGGACGCACATTTGCAGCAGGTGTTAGGGGTATAGTTAGTGTTATATAGCGAGACAACATTAGAGAGACCCATCTTGAGTCCGTTGAGTTATGTTAGTTATGTTAGTTGTTTGTGCATGGTCTGATGATATGAAGTTTGTATATATTTGACTGAATATGGTTTGGACATCATTTTTGTGATGGTTGTAAATATATGATGTTACTCTGACGTTTGGTTGTTGTGACGCCCCACCTCTATACTCACGCTAGCCAAGAACACTACTGGGTAATGCTGTCGACTAGCGCGAAGAATAAGGCTGTTGAGGAGCGACCATCTGTGTAATTGCTTTGGGCGAGTACCGATATGTCAGATAAAATATAACTTACATTTCATTTCTGGAGGAAATCTAACATATCAAATACAAACTCGAAGCTATCATACAGTGGCTAAGTGGACCTTCAGAAACAAATATAGAAATAAACATAACATAAATCAGTCACAGACATTCATATCACAAAGGCGGAAACATATATGAATATATAACGCCAAAAAGGTGTACATCAGAGTAGTGGTCAAATAAGATCCACAAATATCACAAAAGAATAGATACAAGTGCTAGACAAAAGAATAAGTATACATCATGGAGTCTATCTCTCGAATGTATATCAACAAAAACTACAAATGTAATGTGGTTAGGGAAAAGTCGGAAGGTGATCCCAGATAAGGAGTCAAGCAGAAGCACCTGTAACATCTCGGTTTGACCCGAGTATTATTTAATAAGAAAATAATAAACGGATCAGTCTAGCTCTAAATATCAGATAAAGGAACGAGATATAAGCAGAGATATAATAAGAATGTATGATAACGATAATGTCATACTAGAACAAATATGATATAAAACAACAACAAAATCATACAATATCTCAAAAATCTCAAAGTACCAAAAAGAATGTCATATTCTTTCTTTTATTCACCGTACCACAAATATTGACAAACATATAATTGCCAATCACATAAAGAGGTGAAACACAAATTCTAGAAATCATCAAATAGAAATCCAGAAATCACAAAAAGGGGGAGGCCTATCACAAACCGGAGCATGAAACTCACCAACACGTGTATCACAAATGGAACGCTATTCCATGGTCGCTAACCATAAATTTTGAGCCGAAGCTCCACAAACGGTCCGAAGACCACGGGTCGCTACCCCGCCAAATTGAACCGAAGTTCCACACAACGGGGTTTAGTCTCCCTCGCAGACAAATAGACATCGCACATCGCTAGTCTAAATCACAAAATGATCATCATCGATCCATAAAAAGTGTGAATTACACTAAGCCAGTAAATATAAGAGTTTAGCTTCATGTCCCATAACCACTAGCTTAACATAAATATTTACGAACAAATTGTAGATTTCCACTCGAAAATTGTCATAAGATTTTCAATCGAACAAGTCCATAAATTAACCGACGAAGTAAACGCAAGCGTTTCATACCACTTGTTTTGCTAAGCCGTTTAATTAGATTTTCTCATACGAATGAGGTAAAGGTTTGTATATACCAATAGATTAGAAAACGGTTTTATAAAAGAACTTTGTATTAAAAATAGAGTTGAAATCATTTTAGTAAAAGAGTTTGAATATTTACTACTAGCATAGAAACCTTTGTAATTTAAAGTGACAAGTCACATAAATGATTGTAGAAACAATCAACCATCAAAAATCCACATACGAAGATGTGAATCAAATCCAGATAAATTCGATAGTGAATCCATCAAATGGATAACCACAAAAATCCCGAAAAAGAAGTCATCAAAGAAGATAATAAACGATAACGACAAATCGGAGATCACGAATCAATAAAAATGGGAAATCAAACAAAATAATCAATTTTGTTGAGGCAATAACATACTCCAGACGTCTGTAGTATACACTCAGACGTCTGTAGTAAGTTTTAGGAAATTCGCTGAAACAGACTCCAGACGTCTGAGCTTTACTACAGACGTCTGGTGACGTATTCTGGTTCAGTCTAGCCCCCTTTGGGGTAAGTTCGATACACGACGGAAGCGACGAATTGAGCGACTTCGACTGAGGATTTACGCCACTCGACAACCTAGCCTTGTATGGCCCTCCGAAACGCTCCACTAACGAGCAAATTGGATTCCAAAAACCAAAAATTTAACAATTCACCAATTCAATCCAAATCAAAAGCAAATGAACATGAATTAGTGTTAGGAATTCATACCCAACAACAAAAATATCTATAGAAATAGATGTGAGTTCAAAAACTCACTTTTAAACCCAAAACGATGAAGGAGAAGCTCGAAAGCAAAGGGAGATCAACTACACTTCAACTCCAACCCTAGAAGCTTGAATCTAAGCTCAAAGGAAGAACATTTCCAAAGTTAGGTTTAGGAAATTTCTGAAATTAAAGAGAGATTGAGTTGGAGAAGAAGATGGAGATACTTACCAAAGCTTCTCTTTGAATTTGGAGCAAGAATTTGGTTTTGCAATTGAAAACTAGGGCTTGAAGTTTTATAATTTCTCATTCCTCTCCCCATTTCAGTTTTGCTTGAGTGTTAGAGAAAATAGAATTGAAGTGAAGAGGAGAGGAGAGGGCTGAACTAGGTTATAGAAAGAGTTGGGGTGAAACCCAAACCCAAAGCCCAATAGAAAATAGCAAAATTCAACTTACTCCAAATATATCGATGTTTATACTTAAAAAGGTCGCAAACACTGTTTTGGACTCAATGGAAGTGGTCTCGAGTCCCAATTCGACTGTTTGCAAAAAGTAGCTTTCCGGACTTTAATCCGATTAACGATTCTATATTTAAATAAAATATTTAAATATACAATTCGTAAAATATGCGGGTTGTTACAGACTCCCCTCCTTAAAGAAATTGCGTCCTCGCAACCTTTAAGAAACAAATAAGAAGTAACAACAACAAAAGCATATCAACACAAAAAGAAGAAATTTGAAATAAGAAATTCACCTTAAGGAGCACGAGAGAGCAAATCCGGATGTGTTCGCTCGATGAATTCTCTGGATTCCCAAGAGCAATCCTTAGGATTTGAGGACCATTGAACTTTCACAAGAGGAACGTCTTTATTTCGAAGGCGTTTAACTTCCGTAGTAATGATTCGAATAGGACGTTTCTCATAAGTCAAATTGGGTGAGACTTCAATTTCTTCAATAATACCGGGCTCAAGAATAGAATCAGAATCTTGAAGGCATTTCCGTAGTTGAGAGACGAGGAATACATCATGAATAGCAGAAAACTGAGCCGGTAATAAAAGGCAATAAACCACGGAACCAATGCGTTCGGTGATGGGAAACGGGCCAATATAGCGAGGTGCTAATTTTCCCGATCGACTGAAACGCACAACACCCTTCATAGGTGAAACACGGATAAACACAAAATCTCCCACAGAAAATTCTAATTTCCTTCTTCGATTATCGGCATAGGATTTTTGTCGACTTTGAGCTTCTTTCATCCTATGACGAATAAGGTCAATCTTTTCTGTGGTATCACGAATAAAAACTGGACCTAAAACCAGCTTCTCACCGGCTTCAAGCCAACACGAAGGAGATCGGCATGGCCTTCCGTATAGTGTCTCGAAAGGTGCCATACCAATACTATATTGGAAGCTATTATTATAGGAAAATTCAAAAAGAGAAATATGATCTTCCCAACTTCCACCAAAATCAAGAACACATGCACGAAGAAGATCTTCAAGAGTTTGATTCACACGCTCGGTTTTTCCATCGGACTGAGGATGATAAGCGGTGCTAAAATTAAGCTTCGTTCTCAAAGCTTTTTGAAGACCTTTCCAAAATCCACTATTAGACAATGGATCACGATCGCTAATAATAGAAGTTGGAACTCCATGCAATTTAACAATTTCCTTGATAAAGAGTTTGGCCAAAATAGATACGGTCCGATTGGACCGAACGGGAATAAAATCGGCAGATTTTGTAAGTCTATCTACTATCACCCATAGGCTATCATGACCCGAACAAGAACGGAGAAGACCGTCAATAAAATCCATGGAAATTTGATCCCACTTCCATATTGGAATTTCCAAAGGTTGCAATAACCCACCGGGCCTTCGATGCTCGGCCTTAACGAGTTGGAAAGTCATGCAACGCTTAACAAAGTTAGCAATATCAGATTTCATTCCCTCCCAATAATAAAGTCGCTTCATATCTGCGTACATTTTACTACTATCGGGATGAATGGTAAATTTAGAACGATGAGAATCTTCTAAAATATCTTTACGAAGATCAATGATATTTGGTACAATAAGTCTACAAAATTTTCGAATACCGCCCCGGGCATCAATATCAAAGTCTTTCAACCCTTCAATATCAATTTTATCCCTACAACTTTGGCCAAGAAGAACCAATTCAGGATCATTCTTTTGAGCTTCAAGAATGCGGTCTAAAAGAGAAGGGTGAGCCTCAAGGCTACACAAAACAAGAGATGAACATAAATCGGATTCACGATCTCGAATCTCACAAGTGGATAAAGTCTCGAGATCATTCCACTCGGATATCATCATGGAAACAACCGCTTGTTGCTTACGACTAAGGGCATCGGCAACACGATTTCCTTTTCCGGGAGTATAAAGAATATCAAGATCGTAAGATGCAAGAAACTCTAGCCAACGTTGTTGACGCAAGTTAAGCTCCTTTTGAGAAAATAAATACTTTAAAGATTTATGATCGGTGTAGAGAACAAATTTCTCTCCCAGAAGATAATGACGCCAAATTCTAAGGGCGAAAACAATAGCCGCGAGCTCCAAATCATGAGTGGCATATCTAGTCTCGGCAGGCTTTAATTGTCTAGAAGCATAAGCAATAACACGTTCCCGCTGCATGAGAACGGCACCCAAACCAACACGACTAGCATCGATATAAACAATAAAATCTTGGTTCCCATCGGGAATCACAAGAATAGGAGCATCGGAAAGGAGTTCTTTTAATTTTTGAAATGAAGCTTCACATTTGTCTGACCAAATGTATTTAACTCCCTTCTTTGTCAAATTAGTAAGAGGTACGGAAATCTTAGAAAAGTCTTTTATGAACCGACGGTAATAGCTCGCCAATCCAAGGAAGCTACTAATTTCCATCACACTCTCCGGTCTCTTCCAATTTTCAATCGCTTCAATCTTTGAAGGATCCACGAAAATTCCGAATTCAGAAATTATATGCCCCAAAAATTTCACGCGAGATTGCCAAAAGTGGCATTTAGAAAATTTTGCTTTTAATTGGTTACTCCTAAGAGTTTCCAACACAATCCGAAGATGATTTTTGTGCTCTTCCTCGGTTTTAGAATAAATAAGAATGTCATCTATAAAGATGAGAACAAATCGATCGAGGAAGTCTTTGAAAACTCGATTCATAAGGTCGACGAAATAAGCTGAAGCGTTCGTCAAACCAAATGGCATAATAAGCCATTCATAAGATCCATAACGAGTTCGGAAAGATGTTAGAGGAATGCTATCCTCTGCAATACGGAGCTGATGAAAACCGGTTGCTAAATCTAACTGTGAAAAGACTTTAGCACCACTAAGTTGATCGAATAAATCATCAATCCACGGCAAGGGATATTTATTCTTAATGGTGAGATCATTAAGCTTGCGGTAGTCAACGCAAAGCCTAAGTGTACCATCAGATTTCTTCACAAAAATAGCTGAAGCTCCCCATGGAGAGGAACTAGATTGAATAAATTGCTTCGCTTCCAATTCGGATAATTGTTTGCGCATTTACTCATTTTCTTTGTTGGACATACGATAAGGAGGACGAGTGATAGGTAGAGCTCCAGGAATGAGATTAATTCTGAACTCAATTGCTCGCTTAGGTGGTAATCCTAGAACGGGCTCAAATATGTCACGGAATTCACGAACAATGTGAATGAGAGAAATAACATCTTCCTCATCATCATTATCGTCATCACGAGGATTTAGAGAATACAAAGATGCTTTCGAATTGGAATCAGAGTCTTTCAGAACGAGAGAAATCAGCTTAATAGATTGCGGATGCCGAAGATATATTGTCCGCTCAGGACATAGGATATGGGCTTCATATCGGTTAAGCCAATCCATTCCCAAAATCATTCCAAAACCAAGGTAACGCATAACATGCAAATCGGCACGGAAAGAGAAATCACATAAAATAATTTTGACATCTTTACATAATAAACTGAGTGTTGCAAATCCACCGACCGGATTCGCAATTCTCAAAGAAGTCATCAAGCCAATAACGTCCAAAGACAAAGCATCAACAAATTCTTTTGATATAAAAGAGTGAGATGCACCCGTATCAAAAAGAACTCGAATAGGAAGATCGCGAAATGTAATAATGCCATCAAGGATAGAATGAGAAATACCTTGACCACGAGAAGTGTTAGTAGGGGCTTGTACAACATTTAGCTTGCCCTCCTTCTTGCCTTGAAGTTTGGGACACAAAGATAAAGTATGGCCCGAACTCTTGCAATAGCGGCAGAAAAGAGGCATCGGACACTTGTTTGCATAATGGTCCTTAGAACCACAATTGTAACATTCTCCACGACGAGTGTTAGGAGAATTTGCTACCGGTGTTGCTTGCTTTCCCTTTTTGTTGGGATTAGGTTTGAATTTAAAAGGTCTCTTCTTGTTGAAGTTTGGTTTGACCTCAGCATCGCTATCTTTATCAGCCTCTTCGAGACGAAGAGCAATATCAACAAGCTAATCAAAAGAAACTTCTAATTTCAGAAGTAATGGCTTTTTGAGGCTCTTGTTCAAGCCATAATCAAATCTCTGGTTTTTCTTCAATGGGGTATTAATATACTTGACCCCATATTTAGAAAAGATTCGAAAGAAGCGACGTAGTCGGTCACGAAAGATTCACCTTGAACAAAGTCGATGAAGCGTCGAGCCAAAGATACTTTTTCAGCTTCCGGCACGAATTTCACCTCGAACCTTTCCCAGAATTGCTCCCAAGTAAGGTCTGCTTCAATAGTTTCGGAGATAAGAAGCTCGTACCAGTCTAATGCTCTTTCTTGGAGCATACTAGAAGCCACTTGGACTCGATAGAGATCAATAAGATTCATGCGAGAAAAGATGCGGTCGCATGTTCGAAGCCAAGCCTGGACTTCTATAACGCTCTCGGAACCTTTGAATGGCTTTTCACCCAAATTGGTGTAATCACTGCACAAGCGTGCAAACCCAGATTTAGGATGAGTGGGCTCAGGAATAGGTCCGACAGCTTGAGCATTTCTCACAAGGTCTAGAAGTTGCTGAGTAGACATGAATACTCCAACCTGGGAAGTAGCACTAGATTGACCGGCGCTGGGATGGCCAGGTCTAACCATTTCTCTTCTTTAAGAAAGAAAGAAAAGAGAAAAAGATTAATCTCAAAAGGAATATCAAACAAACTTGATTGACAAAACAAGGCATCATAAAATGGAATAGGATAGAACTGTACGAAAACTCGAATTAAATCCTATGGCACGATTCCTAAGAAAGACTTAGGACAATGATCCTTGCTAGATTATTCTACATTGTTCCAAAGTTTGGCTCCGATACCAAGCTGTGACGCCCCACATCTACACTCACGCTAGCCAAGAACACTACTGGGTAATCCTATCGACTAGCGCGAAGAATAAGGCTGTTGAGGAGCGACCATCTGTGCAATTGCTTTGGGCGAGTACCAATATGTCAGATAAAATATAACTTACATTTCATTTCTGGAGGAAATCTAACATATCAAATACAAACTCGAAGCTATCACACAGTGGCTAAGTGGACCTTCGGAAACAAATATAGAAATAAACATAACATAAATCAGTCACAGACATTCATATCACAAAGGCGGAAACAGATATGAATATATAACACCAAAAAGGTGTACATCAGAGTAGTGGTCAAATAAGATCCACAAATATCACAAAAGAATAGATACAAGTGCTAGACAAAAGAATAAGTATACATCTTGGAGTCTATCTCTCGAATGTATATCAACAAAAACTACAAATGTAATGTAGTTAGGGAAAAGTCGGAAGGTGATCCCAGATAAGGAGTCAAGCAGAAGCACCTATAACATCTCGGTATGACCCGAGTATTATTTAATAAGAAAATAATAAACGGATTAGTATAGCTATAAATATCAGATAAAGGAATGAGATATAAGCAGAGATATAATAAGAATGTATAATAACGATAATGTCATACTAGAACAAATATGATATAAAACAACAACAAAATCATACAATATCTCAAAAATCTCAAAGTACCAAAAAGAATGTCATATTCTTTCTTTTATTCACCATACCACAAATATTGACAAACATATAATTGCCAATCACATAAAGAGGTGAAACACAAATTCTAGAAATCATCAAATAGAAATCCAGAAATCACAAAAAGGGGGAGGCCTATCACAAACGGGAGCATGAAACTCACCAACACGTGTATCACAAATGGAACGCTATTCCATGGTCGCTAACCATAAATTTTGAGCCGAAGCTCCACAAACGGTCCGAAGACCACGGGTCGCTACCCCGCCAAATTGAACCGAAGTTCCATAAAACGGGGTTTAGTCTCCCTCGCAAACAAATAGACATCGCACATCGCTAGTCTAAATCACAAAATGATCATCATCGATCCATAAAAAGTGTGAATTACACTAAGCCAGTAAATATAAGAGTTTAGCTTCATGTCCCATAACCACTAGCTTAACTTAAATATTTACGAACAAATTGTAGATTTCCACTCGAAAATTGTCACAAGATATTCAATCGAACAAGTCCATAAATTAACCGACGAAGTAAGCGCAAGTGTTTCATACCACTTGTTTTGCAAAGCCGTTTAATTAGATTTTCTCATACGAATGAGGTAAAGGTTTGTATATACTAATAGATTAGAAAACGGTCTTATAAACGAACTTTGTATTAAAAATAGAGTTGAAATCATTTTAGTAAAAGAGTTTGAATATTTACTACTAGTATAGAAATCTTTGTAATTTAAAGTGACAAGTCATAGAAATGATTGTAGAAACAATCAACCATCAAAAATCCACATACGAAGACGTGAATCAAATCCAGATAAATTCGATACTGAATCCATCAAAATGGATAACCACAAAAATCCCGAATAAGAAGTCATCAGAGAAGATAATAAACGATAACGACAAATCGGAGATCACGAATCGATAAAAATTGGAAATCAAACAAAATAATCAATTTTGTTGAGGCAATAACATACTCCAGATGTCTGTAGTATACACTCAGACGTCTGTAGTAAGTTTCAGGAAATTCGCTGAAACAGACTCCAGACATTTGAGCTTTACTGCAGACGTCTGGTGACGTATTCTGGTTTAGTCTAGCCCCCTTTGGGGCAAGTTCGACACACGACGGAAGCGACGAATTAAGCGACTTCAACTAAGGATTTACGCCACTCGATAACTCAGCCTTGTATGGCCCTCCGAAACGCTCTACTAACGTGTTCAAACATCAAAGGTTGGATTTTTAGCAAATTGGATTCCAAAAACCAAAAATTTAACAATTCACCAATTCAATCCAAATCAAAAGCAAATGAACATGAATTAGTGTTAGGAATTCATACCCAACAACAACATATCTATAGAAATAGATGTGAGTTCAAAAACTCACTTTTATACCCAAAACGATGAAGGAGAAGCTCGAAAGCAAAGGGAGATCAACTACACTTCAACTCCAACCCTAGAAGCTTGAATCTAAGCTCAAAGGAAGAACATTTCCAAAGTTAGGTTTAGGAAATTTCTGAAATTAAAGAGAGATTGAGTTGGAGAAGAAGATGGAGATACTTACCAAAGCTTCTCTTTGAATTTGGAGCAAGAATTTGGTTTTGCAATTGAAAACTAGGGCTTGAAGTTTTATAATTTCTCATTCCTCTCCCCATTTCAGTTTTGCTTGAGTGTTAGAGAAAATAGAATTGAAGTGAAGAGGAGAGGAGAGGGCTGAACTAGGTTATAGAAAGAGTTGGGGTGAAACCCAAACCCAAAGCCTAATAGAAAATAACAAAATTCAACTTACTCCAAATATATCGATGTTTATACTTAAAAAGGTCGCAAACACTGTTTTGGACTCAATGGAAGTGGTCTCGAGTCCTAATTCGACTGTTTGCAAAAAGTAGCTTTTCGGACTTTAATCCGATTAACGATTCTGTATTTAAATATACAATTCGTAAAATATGCGGGTTGTTACAGTTGTACAAATATTATGCTATGTGTATATATCTATTTTTTGGTAAGCTGTTTGTGAAACCATTGTATCTTGTGTTCTTGATATGTGATTTACATACAAATTCTTTGAACTCGTGTATACTACATTGAGTTGAGATGAGATACGTATCATTTTAGATATATACAGGTATTTTAAACGTATCCGTGTTGATCCAAAGTAGAGTATACAAGAGATCGCTCCTTCCGTGCCTATTGATGCAAGTTATCGGACGATAAACTCCCTCTGATATTTCAGTCACTGGAGCCGAGGCATTGCATTTTCAAGCTTTTCTAGTCCTAAAGCATTTCAAGTTTTCAAAGATTTTAGGTGAGTAAAATATTTTTTCTAAATTTAAAATTTCTAAACTTTTATATGTTGGATATTTTGTAAAATGGTATGTGTTGAATTGTGTGGATTATTATATGTTTTGGTTGTTTATAGTAATATTGTTGATATGAGGTGATATTGTAGTAACATTGTTGGAAATTTTGGATGTGAGTATGATATTGTATGTAGCTTTGAGTATGATGTTGTATGTAACTTGGATATTATGTGATATGCAACTTTTTGTATGTTGTAATGTGTAAAACATGAATATAGATTAGGGATTTATATGTGTGTGACCTAGAATTCTGTGAGTTAAAAACTAGTTTACTTAAAATGATTTTTCAAATTTTTTCAAGTTTTGAACTTTGATTTAGTCTCCAATTTCAGGTTATAAACCTTTTGGAAAGTTAGAGGTAAATGGTTCAAAGAGTGTTGGATTGTAAAGCAAGTTGAGATTGCGGGTATCCATAGCGATAGTCGTTATGGATGCAGTTTTGGTTAAAAATCTGACTTTTGCAAAATATGATTTTATTAATTCAAAGTGTATTGAAAATGTTTTGTATACTTAATAATGATGTTTTATGATGTTAATTAAGTTTTTTATGATTAGCTTTTTATTGACTAAGTTTTAATAATAAATTAAGATTAAATAAAGTTTATTAATTATAATTAAGTAAAGATTAGTTATTAATTAATTATATTTTAAAGATAAGATTAATTATTAATTAAGTAAGATTAATTTTTAATTAAGTAAGATTAATTTTTAATTTAAGTACATGATTTAATTTTAACTAATTATTAATTAAGTATAAGGTTAACTATTTATAAATATAAAAAATCAATTGTTTTATTATTTTTAATTATTAATTACTAGTATAAATTGCACGATACGTGCATCTAATATCTAAAGATATTTGGTTTTTATTTTAAAAAATTAATGGATTGATATATGATATAAGTGCAAAATCTTTGATGGTCATAACTTTCTTATTTTAAATAGTTGGTGGTGGTGTTAGTTGGAAATTGATAGTGAAATCCGTTGATGAGTGGTCACAAAGAGGATGGTGGTAGAGATTGTTCACCGATAATGAGATTCCGTTGATAAAAGAGGGTATTTTTGGAATTTCAAAAGGACACCGTGGAAATTATATTTATTGAATTCTCTTTATTAATAGTAGAGATATGTGCTATTCGATATTGTAGATTATGTGCAGCATCCAAAATTTGAGATGAAGCAATGCGTTGACTCAGCAATCCACCCGTGTTATAAATTTTGATCACCCGATTTTTGGTCCAGCGTTAAAACAAACCTATGTATATTATTGTACCTAAATTTCATTCCAACTGTTATTTCAGTAAAGACAGGTTATTATCGTACATGCAAATTTTAAGAAGAGAAAACTATTTGTTGCAAAACTGGAAAATGAAGAAGTGGGTGGTTCAAAAACCCATACTAATTCATAGAAACATAATTATGTTGCATTGCAAATCATCCGATGGCAATAGAAGCATATAATAATAACACAACAATATAATTAATTAATTAATTATAAATTGTGATGGATGCGGTTCGTTGGAGAAGACGTAGAAATAGCCGTCGGTATAGAATTGATTTCGGTTAGTGGACAATCGACTGCTGTAGTTGCAGTAGTGGTGGATTGCATTGATGTAGTTGAAATAGTGGAGGATTAGGAATTGGGGTTGACATTGTTTCGTGGGCTAGCAAGTGAATGGTAAAGGAGGCGACACGTGAAGGGTAGTTTGGGGATTTCAAAAAGACACGGTTGATTCTAGTTCATTAAATTATCATTATTAGTAGTAAAGAAGTAAGGCTTTAATTTAAAATAAATTAATCATTTAAGGTCTAATTTATTAATTTAGTTTTTAACTAAAGGTTATTTTATTAATTAAATGTGATTAATTAATATTTAGTTATTAATGAAAGTTTAAATTATTATATAATAATAAATAAAGGACTAAAAGGGTTAAATTATCTATAAAATAGTTCATTATTGTTTAATTAGTTACTATAGGTTTAATTATTTCTTGATTTATAATTAAGTTAAGATTTAATTAAGATTAATTATGATTTAAATAAGTGTTTAACTTGTAAATAATTATTTTAAAAAGGAGTTTTAAGTTTTAAATTCTTTGTTTTCCAAGAATCAAATTGTTTTAAAGGTACCTTTTTTTCAAAGGTGGTTTTGAACACAAGGAATTCAAATGTTGGTACTATTAAGTAGACAAATGACTGTGAATGAGTTGTGATGTGTTTGTTTGTGTTTTTGTGGACAACTATTAGCAGAATAAAACCATGTTCTACTATAAATTGATTGTTTGACTGTGTGGACATTTGATAGTAGAATAAATCTTAATTCAACTATAAATTAATTGAATTGTTTGGACACATATTTAGCAGTGCTATTTCCTGACTTGGATATGAAGTATATTTACATATATGTTGACTTATGTAAATAAATTATTGAATGACTTGAAAGTGAAATTGAAATTAAATAGTAACTTTAACTAGTACCATTAGGATTGCTAAGCTCTTTTTGAATTTATAAAGTAGGTTTTGAATTAACTTCAATTCTTTAATTAATTTGGGTTAAAATTTTATAAATGATTTTCAAGTTATATTATTATTTTATAAAGGTATTTATAAATAATAACTTATTTATAAAAATGGGTTTTACTAAGTAAAAAGATTTATTTAAAGTGATTTAAAAAGATGAGTTGCAAAAGATATTTTGTAAAGAATTTTTCTTAAAGAAGATTTATTAAAGGAGTTTTTAATGGGGAAATGTTTTATAAATGATTTTAGAGGTTTGTAAAGAGGTTTTGTAAATTGACTTGTAGACTTATAAAAGTGTTTTATAAGTTTATTTTAGAAATTTATAAAGGTATTTAAATATGAAGTGAGTTTTAAAAGGGAACTTTTTATAAAGGATAAGCGGACTGGGTTATAGTAAGTAATGTTTTCAAAAGGAAACTATAAAGAGAGAATTTTCCAAATGTTTTGATAATGTACTTATACCGCTAAGATAAGTATAAATGTTTCCTAAGTATAAAGAGGAAGTAAGGATTTTGGAAATAGTGTTGTCTAAAGATCTTTTGATCAAGTTTTATAAAGTGGTTTTACTAATTAAAGATTAATTAATAAAGGCTTAGTGGATCACATATGGAATTAAATAAATGTTTGAATAATTGTTTATTTGATAGTTAAATAATCTACTATCAAAATCTGGACCTAAATGTAACTTTGGAAATATCCAGGAGAAACACGTGAGTTATATGACACAGCCATCCCTAATGATGTTGTACTATGCGTATAAATCTCGTTTCGTTCTTCAAGGATAAATGATAAGGAAACCATCCACAAACGGTTAGAAGGTGATCTCTGCTCCTATCTTTTATCTTCTTATTTCCTAAAGAACCGGGGTTGAGTTTATCGGAAATTATCGAAAGTTGTTTCGAAGAGACCAGGATCAGATATGTTATCTAAAAACGACTTCAATCCAATTCAAGCGTTCTGAACTGAAGACATTTTGAAGAGTGTGAAATGAGGATGGAGCCATTGTAGTGCAAAGGCTGCTTATTATTAATCTTGATGATTTTTCAAAAATGGATGTAGTAGAAGTGGCGCCTTCGGTTTTGTTCGGTCCCAGAATGGACTTGTATGGATGAATGCTGGCATTGCACTGTTGCTTGGAGAGAAATGTAGCATTATAAGTGGGAAGTGTTAAATAAAGGTAAAACGAAGCCTCATCAACTGGTAAATTACAAAAATCAAGCATGCAACAGGGCCAAGTGGGTCGCTCCCATCAGGGTATGGTCATCTCAAACTCTAGATCGATTACTATCGACTCATGTATGCTTCGAGGCTCAAAGTGGGGTGATCATATTCGATACTACTAGTCATGTGGTAGGCCAGTCCTATGTGGTAGAGGCATAAGATGTTCTTGTCAAACCCATGTGCATTTTATCTAGAGATGTACCATCGAAAGATAGTTCCTTAACTTGTCATAGTATGGAATCCACTCTCCAATACATGCTTTTACGGTTTTGATTATAGAACCTAGTATGCTAGAATTTAATTAATGTAACAATTTCTGCTTTCATTAGTAAGTATTTGTACTCTAAAAATTATTATAATATCATTGCATTTTCTATAAAAAGTGTTTTGGTTATCGTAAGGTAAAATCCATCCATGTTTATGTGCAGCTTGGTCTTACGAGATACCTTTGACTTTAAAAGGGTTTTAAATATAATAATTCAGTTGATTGAGTTTAATCATACCAGACACATGTCTGACCCGGAGTTTTACTTTCTTTTCATAAAATTCTTGGGTGCTAAAATTGTTTTGGGCAACCAAGTAGTTCAGGTTTCCCATGGATGCATCTTGAAGGAGCTTGGAGAAGGAGGCTTCATAGATAGCTAGTTATTATCTTGTTTCCACTGTTTATCTGTATATTGTATTAGACAGGCTGTTATAACCGTCCTAGGGTGAAATTATATTAGCATGACTCTGATGTAAAATTTTGGAAATGACTTTGTAAAGAATTAAGTTGATTAATATATGTTATTCCATTGCGTTGTAAGATTCTGTGATTGTTTAGTTTCTTCTTATCTTCTATCTTCTTCTTTCCCCTAATAATTTGTCTTTCCGTCACTTAGTAGTTCGGCTCATGAATACCGTGGATGTATTATTGTCGACTTCTGGGGTTCGGAAAGACGAGTCATTACAGTTTGGTATTAGAGCATAAGGTTAAGCGAGAACCTTGGCTTTGGTGGGGAAACTCATTAAGAGATAAGGTAATGCAATGCCTTATTATGATTTTGAGTGTGTGTGTATATATATCTGAGCGCGTGTTTGTTAGTGATATAAAAATGTTTTATATTATGTTGATTGATCTGTTGAGTAGCTTATGGATTCTGATCAATACGAATAGCAAACATTATTGATAGGGATCTTTAAACACTTAAACAAGGCCATCTGACACAGTATTGTTTTGAAATTGGGTAAATGAAATAATTTTACCTAGGATATATTTTATATATAAAGAATGATTTTCAAAATAGTATAGCATGGTATAGTTAGTTGGGGTGTTGTTTGTTAGGAGATAATAATATTCTATTATTATCATTTAGGGTTAGTTCAGTCATGCTCGTCCAATTGAGCATTTACCACCGTTAGTGCGTATAAGTGGCTTCCATTTTTAAAATTTGGGTTGGGTAGATAGAAATAGGGAAACCATTGAAACGAACACCTTGTGAATCGAGTTTCACAATTTGACTATAAGGCATTCGATGTTAATGTTAAGGTAAAGTTTGAATATTTTGAATAAATATTTGGAAAATGATTTTATAAAAGTTGATTTATAAACTGAATTTATAAGAAAGTGTCTTTTAATTAGAAAAAAAGAATTTAATTTAAAATTTTGAGGACTAAAATCCCAGGGCTTTTGAAATATGGTTTTCAAGGTCTTAAAAAATAATAGTAGTGTTATTTGAAAATATTTTTGGTTCAAGTATAAGGTTTTGGGAATGAAAAGGTAAAGTAAGAAGTGTTTTCTTTGGATTAGTTTGGGAAAATGAGCCTTGATTGTTTTGTGATGATTTGGATAATCTTCTAAGTGATGATCTTATTTCCTAGGCGAACATTGTGCGGTACTTAGTAAATTATTCTCTTTATCGTTGTATAATCGAAACAAGTTCAACCTATACAAACCCAAAGCAAGCTGATAATGAATGTTTTGTTGGAAAATGTGAAGTATTGTTTCAAAAATGGGATTTTGAAATAGAAGAAATATTTTTAAGTTAATTAGTTCGAGTGGCTCGAAAATAACTTAAAAGTGGGGAAGAGATATGTTCGGATGGTAAACACTTTTCTTGAGTATTACCCTTCTTGGTAATGGAATGTATAATACTGTTTGGTAGCACCCAGTTCCTTAGTATCATTTTGGAGTTACTCGGGCTATATATATATATTTCTATAATTAAAATATATTGTTTCAATTTGAAAAGTTTTTGAAATAAGATCGGGTATTTGGATCTTGAGTTTTTTTAGGAAAATAAGTGCAAAATAGAATAGTATACAAGTTGAACCTAAGTTTAGTTTATGAAATGTTTTCATAAATAATTTAGCAGGAATAGAGTTGTTGTTAGTGAGAACCAATTAAATGAGTGCGTAGGTTGGATGTAGATCATTTCTCGTTTCCAAATAGTTTGATCTAAGATTTGAGTACATGGCTTTGATGTGTTTCACACCATTCCAAATAAGGATCTATTACTCAATTTTTGAAGGCGAAAACTTGATGAGGATTTTTGGTATGGGACTAAAGTTTTCTATTATAGTATATGGCTATGTAAGGAGAATAGAGTTTCCTAATCAAGGAACCTGATCGGAGTCTGCACTAGAAAATCTGGTGAGCGATACTAGTTTGAAAGTAAAGTTACGTATTAGAGTAGTGATCGAATCATATTTTGTATAAGAATGATCTATGTACATCATATGAACTGATGTATAATGATAAGTGTTTTTTAGGTAAAGTTGAGGTGTAATTTCGGAGACAAAATTCTTTTAAGGGGGGAAAAATGTAACGACCCAGAATTTCACTGCTTTGATTTGCGAATATTTAATTAATTTTAAATATTCAATATATAGGTTTTATAATGAAAATAAAACTCTTTTAAATAATACTTAATGATGGTGAAATCGCTTTCAAATTTGTTTACAAAAATAATTAGTTCGAAGAAAGAATGATTTACGTTTCCAATTCATAAACTTTTTGATTTATATTTATATTTATAAGTCTCTCTCGATTTATCACAAATAGATTTACGTTTCCAATTCATAACCTTTTTGAAATTCTAAAATAGAATCCACTATTTCTTTCTAAACTGATTTTCATATATAAATTCTCACAGTGAATTTATATTTCCTATTTTTCAAATGATAATCATTTCACTTAATTTATAAATATTGTTTATAAATTTTATAAACTCATTTCTAGTTTATAACAGGTTTATATTACTAAAATCCATATATAAATCGATTTTTATTAAAATTCCATTTATAAATCTATTTCTTAAAAAATCCAAACTATATTCCAAAACCATTCAAATCTCGATTTCGATTTCTGTTTCATATTTTAAGAATCTCATTTAAAAATCATCAATTTAAAATTCTCCATTTGAAACCATTTTATGAAATAGCTAAATAAATATCCAAAATCCAATCATTTATTTTATCCAAACCAATTCCTTTCTAAATAATCCCAAAATTCAATATAAATATTTTCATTTCCAAAATCGCCTTTGAATTTCCTTTTTAATTCAAAAATATTATTTATGGGATTTATAATACCAGAATTAAGGCCAGTGCTACAATAGCATCCAATAAATCAATCACATCATAATCTATAACAGATTATTCAAAACACATCATATATCACTATATATGAAATTAAAATCAACAGTTTTAAGGAATCCAGTTGGATCCCTCCAACCTGTTTCCCTGCAACCACAGATGTTATATAATCGCAAAAATATAATCACCGCTTCAAGGTGGGATATCGCAATAAAAAAGGTCATCCGCTATTATACGGGGCGCATAGTGTCTCATCCGCTCCAATCGGCGGGAAATGTACCCAAATACTAATATATATACTAATATATATAATATAACATCCAACTGGTAATGTTTTATCAATCCATCCAATCAACCAATGAATAATTTTAACATTTTAAACTAAAACCAATTATCCAAAATGAATGAGATTTACTCACTTTTATTTTCTATTGTCGCCGAGGCGTTCCGGATTCCGTCTGAATTCGAACGACGTTCGAATTCAGCATAAAATTCAACAAGCTCCATCTGTTGTCAAACCAACTCCATACCGTAGAATACGTCCAACGGAGTGCAACACAACTTGCTGTTAACGCTAAAAATGTACGCTAACACCCCGGTGTGATTTGTGATATAGCGAAAGCACCACCCGTTGGTATGGGAACTAAAAGCAAGCAAAAAATAGCAGAAAAATAGTAAAGAGACAACAATTTTTATAGTGGTTCGGCTCAAAGTCAAGCCTTCGTCCACTTAATCTCTTCTATTACTGATTTGATTACAACTTTTACAATGATTCTTCAATTACAACACAATTAAGATAGATTGTCAGAACTTTGATGCAGAAAAGCTCTTTGAATTCATGTTGAATGAACTTGATCTTTTCCGAGAATTCTTTGAAGTGTCCTTTGAGTTTGATGGTGTTGGAGTAAGTGTAGAAGTAGTGAAACCAGCAGAGTCTTGGCGTTCTCAAAAAATCCGATCCCCTTTTAGTGTGGAGTAGGCGGGGTATTTATAGGAGAAACTGGGGTTAGGTCGGCCATGTTTTAGGTCGTGAGCGACCTAAGAAGTTGCGACCTAAGAACCATCCCGAGGTAGCATAAGTCGTTGGCGACTTAATAGAGCCATTAAGGACGAGATATATGTTGTGAGCGACTTAGCATGTGTAGTTCAGAAGTTATCTCGGTTGGTTTAGGTCGTTAGCGACCTAAAGGAAGAGGCAGTGAGCACGCGGCTTAACTCTGGAGCTTGCTAGGTCGTTAGGTCGCTCTTTCTTAGCTCGTTAGGTCATTAACCTGTTAGGTTGCTGCCATTATTGAATTGCTAGGTCGCTATCCCGTTGAGTTGGAAGAGTTTTTTAGGTCGCTAGGTCGTTGGAGTTCCTTAGGTCGTTGAGTCGTGCCACATTGAGTCCGTTTTATTCTTTAGGCCGTTAGGTCGCTGGAGCTCCTTAAGTTGTTAAGTCGCTTATTCCTTGGATAATTAAGTCGCTTATTCCCTTAAGTCGCTGAGTCGTATAGGTCGCTAAGTGGTGAATAAGAGAGGGTTAACACTTGCCTTGTTCGAATCCGATCTAAAACGAGCAAGATACAACATTTACAAGATTTCATGATTAAATTAAAATAAAATTACTATTCCCTTCATTATCTCTAATTACAATATAATTACCCTTTCTCCCCCCACCAATATCACTCATGCTTTGAACCCACCAGCTGCCAATTTTTTTTAAAAACGACATCGCCTCTGGCGATGGCCAGCCACCGCTCCACCCCCCATCGAAGCCCTCAACTCCGCTGCACCTTCTTCCACAACCACGACCCTCCATAACGCCGCCTCGACCACGAACGAATGCAAAAAGCATTCGCGTTCAACCTAGAAACTCCGGCGCCACCCTCGACCAAATGCCACCAAACTTTACCAGTGCCTTGCCCTCGCCTTCCCCTACGTTTTTCCTTCAGAGCCCATCACCTGAAACCCCCCCCCCCCCGCCACAATTCGCCAGATACGCCATCAAACTGCACCGACGTCGAACCCCTATCCACGTTGCCTCGCTTTGCCAAAGCCCATCACCACCATTGATCTACATCAGCTTGACGCCGCGAGTAAGATCTTAGTTGAGGTCGAGACCTGATATGGTCTCTGGTGGTCCAGATCAACCACGGCCGTTCGTTGAGGTTGAAGAAGATTTGAACAAAATAAACGCGAATGATTTCTCAGGGGATATGCAATTTATAAGTGAAATAAGTATGGGCTCGTATAGGGTAGGGTGGCTGATGTGAATGGTAGGTGCGATTGATGTGAATGGAACAACAACGTATGGTCAAACATGAATAGGAATATATTATTTAAAATTTCAAAATATCTAGCTGTATAATTACGGACCCCAATCGAGATGTGCCGCGTGGCGTTGCTAATGTTATACCACTATTCCGAACGCGATGGAACTTGTTTCGTATCCTAATTCGATCGTATGGAGAAGATAACTTTTTAAATCTAATTATTATATTAAATCTTGTTTCGTATCCTAATTCGATCGTATGGAGAAGATAACTTTTTAAATCTAATTATTATATTAAATTTCCGATATTAATTTCAACGTGTTTCTATCCCGTACGACAAAATGGTGCATCTGATCGCTATGAAATTTGATGGCATAATATAATTCATTATTACGGACCCCTCGACCAACCGAGTGCAACATAACTTGTCTTGTTCGAATCCGATCTAAAACGAGCAAGATACAACATTTACAAGATTTCATGATTAAATTAAAATAAAATTACTAATCCCTTCATTATCTCTAATTACAATATAATTACCTTTCTCCCCCCACCAATATCACTCATGCTTTGAACCCACCGGCTGCCAATTTTTTTTAAAAATGACATCGCCTCTGGCCATGGCCAGCCACCGCTCCACCCCCCATCGAAGCCCTCAACTCCACTGCACCTTCTGCCACAACCACGACCCTCCATAACGCCGCCTCGACCACGAACGAATGCAAAAAGCATTCGCGTTCAACCTAGAAATTCCGCCGCCACCCTCGACCAAATGCCACCAAACTTTACTAGTGCCTTGCCCTCGCCTTCCCCTACGTTTTTCCTTCAGAGCCCATCACTTGAAACCCCCCCCGCCACAATTCGCCAAAAACGCCATCAAACTACACCGACGTCGAACCCTTATCCACGTTGCCACTCTTCGCCAAAGCCCATCACCACCGTTGATCTACATCAGCTCGACGCCGCGAGTAAGATCTTAGTTGAGGTCAAGGCCTGATAAGGTCTTTGAGGTCTAGATAAACCACGGCCGTTCGTTGAGGTTGAAGAAGATTTGAACAAAATAAACGCGAATGATTTCTCAAAGGATACGCAATTTATAAGTGAAATAGTTATGGGCTCATATACGGTAGGGTGGCTGATGTGAATGGTAGGTGCGGTCGATGTGAATGGAACAACGGCTGTGTGGTCAAATCTGAATAGGAATATATTATTTAAAATTTCAAAATATCTAGCTGAATAATTACGGACCCCAATCGAGATGTGCCGCCTAGCGTTCCTAATGTTATACCCCTATTCCGAACGCGATGGAACTTGTTTCGGGTCCTAATTCGATCGTATGGAGAAGTTAACTTTTTGAATCAAATTGTTATATTAAATTTTCGATATTAATTTCAATGCGTTTCTATCCCGTACGACCAAATGGTGCATCTGATCGCTACGAATTTTGATGGCATAATACAATTCATTATTACAGACCCAACGACAATGGTTTTGTCGAAATCCGAGACAGTGCCCCAGGGGCTATTTTTATATGTTAATTAAAACGAGTTATTTTCAAAATCAGTTAAATAACTTTTGAACCCAGTTTAAAAGTTTTATTACCTTCATTCTTATTAAATAGAATTTAAATAAGATTTCAAATCATTTTTATCCAACTTAAAAATCCAAGATTCAATTTTTTACACAATTTCAATTGTTAAATTTAACAATTAAATTATCAAATAAATCGCTATATTTGAAATTTAAATTACTTAGTCTATAAAATATTTTTTTTTTCAATATTTAAAATCGATTAAATATTCTAAATTCAAATACCTAAAATTCTGAGTCGTTACATTCTTCCCCCTTAAAAGAATTTCGTCCTCGAAATTGCCAAGGTGGGAAAAATGCCCAAACCCATTACTTTTTAAAACAAATTAGTTCAAATAACTTACCAAATTCTTTTAAGCCTTTAACTTTCCCTAAACCAATTTGTTGAAACCTTATTTTTACTTTTACTAAGTTCCCAGATTCATTCATAGATACCAAATAATATTATCTATTCAATCATTTCAAGTTATAATCAAAATCAAATTTTAGTTATCGAAAATTTCATCAAAATTTCTAAGTCATTAAATTTTCTAGAAAATTCCGCCAGCACCTCCTTTGTGTGGCTAGATCTGAACAACCAAAAATCGCCACTATAGCCTAAACCAAGAAAGAAAATAAAGCCAAGTGGCTCAACCATAAAATCATCAAATCAAACAACAATATAACATGTACCTTTTAGTCGGGCAACCAAATTTTCTTATGAAATCAAAGGCATCAAATAGCTCTTGCTTTTATATACCTGCATCTTATTTCTTAATGATGTCTAACCATATAGTTCACAATCATATTATTCTACATTTTCAATTTCCAACATATGCTTTACTAAAACCATACGATGTACATATGTCATCCATACGCAATATCAAATATGATCACTCGCTCGATCACACAATTTCACCTTCGAACTAGTACCGTTCACACGACCACTCTAGTGTGGACTCAGATCCGGTTCCTTGATTAGAAACCGTTATTCTCCTTACATAGCCATATACTATGATAGAGAATTCTGGAATCAATCAAAATCTATATCCAGTGTTCGCCGTCGAGAATCGAGTGAAAAATTCCAACTCGGATCGATATAAATTATCTCGAAATCCTATGCTCGAATCTGGATCAAACCATTATGCGAATAAAGTAATATACGTACAACTTACGTATTTATTTCAATTGATTCTTGCTACACCAAATTCCTTTTATTTACCTTCATCCCATTCTTATCTACTTAGTATATTCCTTTAATACCAATATCACTTAAGAATTATTCCCTCCAATTTTATGTTCAAACAACATTTCACTTCATACTTACTTCATTTCTGAATTATTCCATAAAATTTTCTTAAGTTTATAAACATTTTATACAAACTTCTTATGCGCTTATTACCACTTCACAACTTAAGTCCTTATCCATTTCTGACCAAATTCAATTTCATTTCCAATTTCAACATTCAATTTTATCAATCAACATTCCAAACCATATCTAAATAACTAATTAATTTAATTATCTCATTTCATTAATTTATTTCAAATCTAAATCGATTCCATTTCCAAAAATTATTTCATTTAGCCTAACTTAGGCTAAATTTCCAAAATTCACTTTATTTAACTTAATTTAAGTTAAATTTCATTCCATAATTCAATTTCAAATTTTTACTTTTCGTGCATTCACATTCAACGATTTAAAACATTGCTTTAACTTGCTAATTTTCAATTTTATAAGTTATCAAACTTATTTTCTCATATTTTCAATAAAACATTTTTAATGAAAATCCTAGAGTTAAAACACCTCATTCTGAAGTATTTCAAATAATTTTTGAAATCGTATATATACACACACAACTCCTTTGGATTTTAAAATCAAAACTAGTTTTTTTTCAAAACAAAACTCCAATGGTAGCAATTCCTCTCTTGGAAACTTGAAAATGAACGTCGATGATGCTACAGTCATTACTGAAATTATTTTCCAGCGACCGAAGTGGGTTCAGCGCTTTTATTTCCTTTAAAATCCTTTTAAAAATATTTCCATTCAAAAATATTTTCCAAATAATAATATTATTATTTTCCAAAACTTTGAAAAACATTTTCAAAACCAACGGGATTTAAATTCCTAAATACCCATTTTTTAAACTTTTTTTTACTTACAATCATATTTGTAATATACTTCAGGAATTTTATTTCCTTTCCATTTATAAATCACATTTATAAATCATATATATACAATTCCATTTTGTTATATAAAATTATTCCTTAATTGCTGACCTTGCTTTCATTGTAATATCAACTTTTATTCAATCACAAACGACAAACAACAGATGATAATAGTTTAACATTATCATTTCCTAACAACCAAGCACACCATACATATCATAATAATTTCTGAAAAATTATTCCATTATATATATAAACATAATTAGGGTAAAACATTTTTATATCACTAACAAATACACGCTCATATATATATACACACTCAACTCATTCTAGGGTGCTACTGACCCTATCTCTAATGAGTTACCCCACCAAAGCCAAGGTTCTCGCTTAACCTTCAGCTCTGATACCAAATGTAACGAACCAGATTTTTCGACCCTCGAAAATCGACACTAATATGTCCATTGTATTTCATGCCGAGAAATTGAATGCCGGAAAACCAGATTGTTAGGAGAAAATGAAAGAAGGAAGAAGATAAGAAGAAACTAAATAACGCAGAATATCACAGCGGGACGAATAATCTATAATATACCACAAGTCTTTACACAAAAGCAAAATTGTAATATGTATACATACAAACATCAATCAGAGTATACTAACCTATTTCAGCCTGGACAGTTACAACAGTCTGTCCTCACAATTGTTGATAACATACCACATTGGAAAAATAACCATCTACGTGAATACATCTCTGGGCCTCCAACTCATCTCTTGAAACTCCAAGCGTCCCAACTAATCTATAATATACTCGGTCTAACCAGAGAATTATAATAAAATAACACCCGGGTCAGTCTGGAAAACCAGCATGAGAAACACACTCAATTTGAATTTAATTATTTTCAAAAATCCTTTTTAAAAAAACAAAGGTATCTCGTAAGATCACATCGCATAAACACGGATAGGTTTTTACCTTACGATAACCAAAACCACTTTTATATAAAAATCCCGTGATATTGTAATAGTGCTTAAGTACAAATACTTATTAAAATAGCCGAAATTGTTACATTAATTAAATTCCAACATACTAGGCTTTACAATCAAAACTGTAAAGCATGTATTAGAGATTGGATTACATACTATGACAAGGTAAGGAACTACCTTTCGAAGGTACATCTCTAGATAAATGCACCGGGGTCCGACAAGAACATCTTGTACCCCTGCCACATTGGACTGTGTGACGACCGTCCATAACCCCTGCACTGAACCTAGAGAAAGTGCGCTGTAAAGTGTGCCAGGCAGCCATGGACGATTGTCAAGGTAAATTAAAACAACAGAGTCTATCGTATTACTCACAGCGCATGGACAAAATACAATAGAACATATATATAGTGAAGCTTCACAGAATAGAATCTCATCAATAAAACTTCATAATAGTTGAATACAAACATTTGAATAGTCAATACAACAAGCCTCACTACATATCACTCAGAGAATACAAAGCAGCGGAACATCCAGTACATATAATAAGAAGATAATATGCAACCCTCCAGCTCGTCTTCGATATCAGCACCGTGGAAAACATGATCAGCACCTGTCACCTGCTACCTAGTCTGCCCGTCCCAAAATGGACGAACAGCCCAAGGCAATAAGAGTTAAAACATAAAGCCTTGAGTCAGACAACAGTCTTAGTGAGCAGTAAATTAACTAACAACATACCAAAAGAGCATAAAGGAAAAGGAATAGGAATACAACCCTCCCACTCCAACCTCTTTCTACAGTGATAGCCCCCAGACACACACTAAGCAGAAGCAAACATAGCAGAGCATACAATGTAAAGTAAAGAAATTATCACTCGAGTCAAGGGCGATGTTTTCCAAGCACAAACCCCCAAGGCCTAAACCAAGATCAGATAAGCACCCAGAAAACACTGCTCTTGAGACCGAATGACGATACAACCAAACATCCATGACTCTGGCTATCACTGTTGTTAACCCCCAAATTTCTACGACTTATGGCCTTACGACTTATGGCCTCACGACTTATGAGCTGTACGACTCATGGACTTACGAGATAAGGAGTCTACGACTCATGGACTTACGAGATAAGGAGTCTACGACTCATGGTCTAGATGGTTCAGCGAGTCAAGGTCTGTACGACTCATCAGACTTGGAAACGTACGACTCATAAGGTCTTACGACTCATAGGGCTTACGACTCATCAGACTTGGAAACGTACGACTCATAAGGTCTTACGACTCATAGGGCTTACGACTCATCAGACTTGGAAATGTACGACTCATAAGGTCTTACGACTCATAGGGCTTACGACTCATCAGACTTGGAAACGTACGACTCATAAGGTCTTACGACTAATAGGGCTTACGACTCATCAGACTTATGACTCGTAAAGACGTACGACTCACAAGGACATACGACCCATCAGGTCTTACGACTCATGGTGCGTACGACTCATCAGGCTTACGACTTAAAGGCTATCGAAACTGGAATCCAATGCCCTGGCCTGTGCTATTTTGATCTGATGAGTCGACTACGACTTAACACTTGTCTTCCAACTAAGCCGCAAGATGGACCATAAGGAGCCCACGAGACATCATGAGTCGAATACGAGTCACGACTTACCATGAGTCGGATACGACTCATGACTTGGTCGAATTGAAAGCTCAGAAATCTGCTCCTATAAATACCCCATCATTTCCAACATTGAGGGGACTTTTGGCAAATCATTTCTACAGCGCTGTTACTCCGTCGAACTCTTCATTCATTCAGTAATCAAGGATCCTTCAAGCATTCACGACACTACAACAAGCTTCGAGAGAAATTCCTTACATCCGAGATGGATTCATCGAGTTTCACCGTCGAAGATTGAGCTAGTAGTCTAGATTGTTTCTTGTGATCGAATTGTACTGTTTCTTGAAGAGATTTGTATCAAATTGTAACCGAATCAGCAATAAGAGACTATAAAGTGGACGTAGGCTCAATTACGGGCTGAACCACTATAAATCCGTTGTTCATTTACTGCATTTCTGCTATTTTCCTGCTTAATTTCTGTTCCCGTCACACGGGTGGTGCTTTCACGATCTTATTACACACACCGGGTGTTATCGTTCATATTTTAACGTTAACATTTTGGTGCTTTCACTGAGAAACCAACTCAGGCTACCACTCATGTCACATACCGGAATTTTCGACTTTCAAAAATTCGACATCGATACTCACTTTATCGACTGCCGAGCAATCGAGTGCCGGAAACTCCAATAGTGAGGGTTTTTAGATAAAGAAAAAGGCAGAAGAAGAAGAAGGTAGAAGAAAGAAGAGAAGAACAACAGAACAACATCAGAACAGAAAACAATATCAGAATCTCACATATCGCAGCGGAACAATATATAATAGATAACACTAGTCTTTTAAAACAAAGAACTATATCAGTTTATACATACATCAATCATCAGAGTCAATATACAACAATGGACAGTTATATAAACTTGTCCTCATACAGAATACACAGCGGAATAAATACGATCAGATACAAATACTACGCCTCGCCATCCAGCTTGCTTCCAAAGCTCCAGAATATCCAGAATATCCTGATAACATAACTCTAGGCTGCCCGTGTGGAAAATTTGTGGGCACCCAGAGTTTAGAAGGGAACAATAAACTCCGAGTCAGTCATGGTGACTGGTGTGAGATCGTAAAACAGTTTATCTTTAAAATAAACAACAGGAAAACTTTAATGTCAATTCGCAATGCTTTTGGAAAATGAAACTACCATAAGACCTCCCACCACACACACAATGCAAACGCAGACTTGGAGGAGATTTCTTCTTATGATAGTCAAAGATGCTTACTACGCAAAAATCAAATTCTTTTTGATATTATTATTAGTGCATAGTGGAAAACATTTCGAAAGTAGAATATAAATCTTAGCCAGCATAGGTACCATTATATTATGCCTGCTATAGCTGCCTCCTGAGGAGACAGGTTATACAATTGAAAACGTAAAGGCTCGTATTGTTTCTTTGGATTTCCAACAAATGGTCAGGCTAAGGAACTTCCTATCCACGATGGGTACGTCCCTGGAATAGACGACCCGAGAACCTAACCGGATCTCTGCCAACACAAGGCCGGGTTACCTCTGCAAAAATAGGTAACTACTGACACGCGTATGCCATCCCCCGATCGTAACCGATCTTCCCGAGGATCCCCGATTTCCAACAAACCACATAGATAATAATGCAGCAACCACATAGGTTAAGTATCTGGGCTCCATACCATGATACCACCTCTATCCAGAAGGAATGACATACACTAAGGGGCGCTACTCCCTAGAACCTTGCCGCATCCTTCCTGTTTCGACCATTTCCGGGGTGTGAGGCTCGACGAAGTCTCGTCCACAAAGCTACGCTTTCTACAAAAAAGCCCTGCTTCGGGTCAAACAAAATGATCAACCTATGATCACAAAGATATAAGATCAAACAAATGATCATATCACAAATGATCAAACACTGATCACTTCACAGCAACACTTAGTATGCCACGTTACCAAATTGGGATATATCGCTGATAAATTTCAACTACATAACCTCTGAGCTCGTACGTCTCAGAGAAGGGTGTTAAGCTAAGAGAATAAATTCTCCGCCACCAACAGAAATGTATTTGAAAGAAATCAGCTTTATATCTCAAATTGTAACGTCAGACACACAATCCATACAAGTCTGTTCCGGGATCGAACAGAACCGAAGGCACTTCTCACGAAGCCCTTGCATATCCGGATAATTTTCAATCACGTCAGGACTTCCCGTCACTAAGGGTGATAAAACCTCTAAATCGAAGATCAGTCGATGTAGAGTAACTCGACGGTAATCCTTCCGTTATCAAAAATATCCGGTCTTCAACACCGGTCTCCGAATGCGATTCATAACGACGTATCACATATTCGGAATGGGTTATACGACCCCATGGTCCTTTCCCGGCTAACCCGAATAGTGAGCGATTATTCAAAATAAGTGTGGCATTCAAATTCATCCAATTCACAACAAATACCTATCTAAAGGTAATTATTGATAGTCGGTTATTTAACTATCAATAAAGATGCGCAACATCATCAGATTCCAAATAATTTTCCCAAATTATTTTATCTTCCAAAAATATCTTTACTAGATATATTATTTCCTCACTCCAATCATTTGAAAACAATTTCAAATCAACTTCCACATTTCAATTTATCTTTAAAAGATAAAATCTCAAAACAGTTCATTTCATATTAGAAAAGCATTTCCATACTTATTAAATAATAAGTATTTCACAATCATTTATTTTCAACACTTGGAAAATATTCGATATACTTAAATCAAATTAAGTATACATTCATTCTTTAAGGAAATCATTTATTCTAACATCTATTTGAGTCAAAACGAATGTTACGTAAAACATCGTTACGACGACTCGAAATCACTAGTATAGGGATTCGAAATTTTAAGGTAGATATATAAAAATCCCAATACTACATAAAACATTTTCTTTTCGAAAATCGTTTACTATAACAACAGTGTTATAGTCCATCATTTCCTTATATTTCTCGAAAACGTCTATTTCAACAATAAATGTTGAAATCTATGCTTTCGATTCATAATACATTTTAAAACATCTTTAAAATGTTTAACTTCATTCTTAATATCACTTCTTCAAAAATAAATCCATTTTTATTTAATAATATATCACTGTCCAAAATCGTGAATATACTTCACTTATCCCAATTTCAATCATTTCTACACATTTTTATCTCAATAAAAATTCGCTATCCAAAATCGCGAATATATCTTCTTTAAAAATCTTCTATATTAAATTTATCAAATCCAATCGATTTCGAATTTATAAACACGGTTATAAATTCTATTTTTATTTTAATAACAACCTCGACTTATAAATCTTCTTTTTATCAACTTCTATATTTTTACTTATCAAAATAAGTGATTTCGGATTTATAAACAACTTTTATAAATTCCAATTCTATTTATAAAAACTTCAATCCCAAATCAATTTCGATATTGATTTAAAAATTTATTTATCACTACTAAGTAAATTCCTTATTTTTCTCAAATTATTCTATATTCTATTTTAAAATGGATTTTTCAAATTGAAATCATTTTACATTGATTTCACAACTTATTTCAATTTACCAATTAAATTTCTAATTGGATTTCCAACTTATCTTCTTTTAAATAAATTCCTTTTTAAGAAAATAAATTTCAATCGTTTCTTCCAATCTATTTAAAAATCCAAAATTTTAAATTAAATTCTTCAATTTATAATCACTGTTTTATGAAATCCATTTATTTAACATTTTCACTTGATTCTGGAATTAATTCGATAAGATTATAAAAATTAACTTTTTATACTTTAAAAATTCCTTTCTTCAAAATTTCTTCAATTTCAAAAATTGATTCACTTAGAAATTTTCTACTTGAATTTCAAAAATTCAATTTCGTTTATCTTTGGAATCCAATGATGTCAAAACATCCATTCAGCTAAATTTTAGCTTTCAACAATTTCCAGACATCAATTCAATAACATCAATAATCATTCACAGATTATCACATCACAGTAGAAATAAATTCAATCAATGTGAGGGGTCCAGTTGGATCCCTCCAACCTGTTTCCCTGCATCCAAAGATGTTAGCACAATACCAATCCCGCTCCAGTACGGAATTATCGCGGTATATGGGTTTTATAAAAATCCGCTTACTAACGGCGCAATAGGGTCTCATCCGCTATACGAGGCGGGAAATCATCAATCCAATATATACATATGCCAATATGTATATATTGCTATATATAGATATATCCTATAATATCTAATATCACATCCAAACAGTCAACAAACAATAACTGTAAAATCCACTTTCAATTTGAGTGAGAAAAATCTCACCTTAGCTTTTAATTTGCCATCCAATTTCCATTCCAGTCATTTCTTCAAGATTTTTGAACCTTGTATAAACAATTTATACATTTATTAATATTTGAATAAATCGAATAATAAATTTTCATTCTGGATTGTTTAATTAATTAAAAATTTCATTTAAACCAATCTTTCCTTAAATAAATTTATTTTAACTAATTCTTTTACTTACAAATTAGTTTCCTTTAATAAATCATTTTATTTAACAAATTTTCCTTTTACTAATTTTCCCTTTTAAAAATTAATTTAAATTAACCCAAGGTTTCATTTTGAACTAAAAATTTGAATTGTAAACAAATTCTCTTTTACTGTATAAAATTATTTATTCTCTAAACTGTTTTTAAATTTTCTATACTTTCAAAGTTTATATATATATATATAAAACTACACTTTATAAAAATCCAATCTTTATATAACCATATATATATATTTTTTTCCTTTTATCTGCCTATCTATTTTTCATAAAATCAAATAATAAATTATTATTCATTTATTCTATTTTTCTTTCGAACAAATAAATTTCCATATAGATAAATTTAACTACTACAAATTTGATATTAACAATTTCATATTACCTTACTGTATATTTTTTTCTCTTCTTCTTTATTTTCTGTATAGATATAAACATGTATTCGATTTAAATAAATAAAAGAAGACGATCACCTTACCAACACGGGAGTCGCCCTCCCAAACTCGCGAGCACACACCACCAGTCACGAATTCCCAAATCGAGCACAAACCCTACATCTCGCCTCGACCTTGCCTGCTGTCGCGCCTCGAGATCGAACACGCATCATCGCGGACCCTGGCTACGCCGATACCACATCCCCCTTTCGACGCCGCCTCGCCTGACGTCATGACGAAGTCGCCACGCACGCTTGCCCACTCCATCGACGCAACGCTCAGCCTTATCGATCGCGAAGCCCTAAATCGCCGCGCCTCACAGCCTCGCGACGCGCCTGCCCCCTCGCGATGCTCGCGAATTCGTCGCCTGCCGCCATCGCGAGATCACGACTTCGATTCCAGATCACCACACCTCGAAGACGCCGGCTGCATCCCTCCATCACCTTCGAACCCATACCCTAGGCTCGCACGCGAACAACATTCCCTCTCGATGAATGAATTCGAGAATAAGGAGGGAAGACTCGCGATGTTCTGATATCGCTCGGTTGTTTTTAAAACGAAAGAGGGGTTTTCGAAATGTCGTTCGTTTTCACGCGGCCATGAATTTGTTTTGGATTTATAAATGAATGAATCTGAAAGAGGGGGAAAAACGTGGAGAGGTATGGGTTTAAACGTGTATATTTGTACAAGAGGTATGGTGTTATATTTTATTTATTTATTTCTTTTTAAATTAAATTTCAATTTAATACCCAACGCGTTTCCTTATCGTATGCACACCTACAACCTCCGATTGATACGAAATTTGAAATCCAACAATAATTCAACGTTACGGACCCAATGGAATTGGTTTCGTCGAGTTCCGAGAATGTCTGAAAATTGACTATTTTTAAATATCGATTCGAACAATTCAATTCAATACTGCACAGAACAGTTTCAAATTTAAATTCTGAAGCTTTTATTATCTTCAGTGTTGTCAATACGAATTTAAAAACCTTTCAAAATATTTTTCTTTAGCTTTAAATTGAATATTCAAATTTATTCAACTTCAATCGATTAAATTTATATAATTTAATCGTCAAATTCAAAGTTATCTTCGGGATTCAAATTAAATCGTCGTTCAAATATTTAAAATTAATTAAATATTCTCAATTTAATTTGTTCAAAATTCTGGGTCGTTACAGACTTCCCTCCTTAAAAGAATTTCGTCCTCGAAATTACAAGTTAGTGAAAAAGGTCTTTAACTCGTCTACTATTTTTCCAACATCTAATAGTTTTATCAAATTTTCAAAACAAATCTCTCTACTAAAGATTCGTTATCATTCCAACTATATTTTCAACTTCAATTACAGATTTCAAACAACATTGTTTTCTTAACAATTCAAATTTAAGTTTAAATTCAAATTTAAACTTCCAATTTTTCTCAAAAATTTTCTAACACTCGAAATTTTCGAAAAATTCCGCCAGCGTCTCCTTTGCGCGGCTAATACGGTACGACTACAAAACGTCCCTACGGACTCTCAGATTTCAAAAAGAAAAAGAAAAAGCCAAGCGGCTAGAGAGAAATCATCAAAAACTCATATTATAATTCAAATACATACCTTTTTCGAGCAATTCGAATTATCTGTGAAATAAATTTTCCAATCCCTTTATACACCTGTATATTCTACTAGCCATTATATCTAGTTACAGCATTCAAATCATTTTGCAAATTCGATTACAAATTTTTCAATATATACTTCTTATATCATCTTTACTTCACTGTTGAAGTTACACCTATTCATTTTCATTCAATTTTATATTCCACATTCATTTGAATTCAATTTTATCTTCTATCCTGAATATTGAATTTCATTTACTACCAAATTTAAACAAAGTTTAACATCCAGTTTTATCTTTATTCAATCATTAACTTAGAATAATTTCAATATCCAATTTTACTTAAGAATTTTACTCTTCGTTTCTTAGGTTCAATATAAATATTTCATATACACATTATATTTATTTTTAATTTCTTGTACTTGCAATTACAAATTATTTGTTCATTCACAAAACTCATTCACTTTCATTTCTAATCTCATTTCCATCAGATTTCAAATATTATATAAGTTATCAACTTATTTACATCTTGATTTATACAATCATTTATACATTCACATTTACCCTTCGAATTTCCAAAACAAAACCCAAAATTTTTCAAACACTTCCATTTAAAATAATTTGGCAGCAATACCTCTTTTGGAAACCCGAAAACGAACACCAACAATGCCGCGGTCATCATTGAAGTTATTTTCCAGCGACCGAAAAGAGTTTAGAGCTTTTATCTTTCCAAAATATTTTTTTCAAAAACCTTTGAAAATCACTTTCAAACCAAAAATGATTTAAACTTTCCAAATCTCCAAAATTTTCAAATTCCTTTCAAAACATTTCCAAATACTTCTCTGGAATTCCGTTTCAAATTACAATTCACATTTACAGTTTACATTCTCAAATTCCATTTGTATGTGAATTTATTTCTTAAATCTTTGGTTATTACTTTACTTCTTATTCAATTTCAATATAACAATGATAATATTTCAATGTTATTTCTTCCTAACAACCATGCAACCATATACTATAGAAATTCATAGAAAAACATTTCTTTTCTATACAAAAATAGTTTTGGGTAAAATTATTTCATTCACCCTATTTTAAAACAATACTACGTCGTCTTGCCTCGTTTAAGTGTTTAGAAATCCCTATCGATAATATGGCGTCCCACATACCGACCAAAATTCACAAACATCTCAACGGATAAGCAAACACAATATAAAACAATTTTTATATTCACTAACAAATACGCGCTCATATATATTATTACACTCAAACTCATTCTAGAGTACTACTGACTCTATCTCTAATGAGTAACACCCAACAGAGCAGGGTTGTCGCTTAACCATATGCTCTGATACCACTTTGTCACATACCGGAATTTTCGACTTTCGAAAATTCGACATCGATACTCACTTTATCGACTGCCGAGCAATCGAGTGCCGGAAACTCCAATAGTGAGGGTTTTTAGATAAAGAAAAAGGAAGAAGAAGAAGAAGGTAAAAGAAAGAAGAGAAGAACAACAGAACAACATCAGAACAGAAAACAATATCAGAATCTCACATATCGCAGCGGAACAATATATAATAGATAACACTAGTCTTTTAAAACAAAGAACTATATCGTTTATACATACATCAATCATCAGAGTCAATATACAACAATGGACAGTTATATAAACTTGTCCTCATACAGAATACACAGCGGAATAAATACGATCAGATACAAATACTACGCCTCGCCATCCAGCTTGCTTCCAAAGCTCCAGAATATCCAGAATATCCTGATAACATAACTCTAGGCTGCCCGTGTGGAAAATTTGTGGGCACCCAGAGTTTAGAAGGGAACAATAAACTCCGAGTCAGTCATGGTGACTGGTGTGAGATCGTAAAACAGTTTATCTTTAAAATAAACAACAGGAAAACTTTAATGTCAATTCGCAATGCTTTTGGAAAATGAAACTACCATAAGACCTCCCACCACACACACAATGCAAACGCAGACTTGGAGGAGATTTCTTCTTATGATAGTCAAAGATGCTTACTACGCAAAAATCAAATTCTTTTTGATATTATTATTAGTGCATAGTGGAAAACATTTCGAAAGTAGAATATAAATCTTAGCCAGCATAGGTACCATTATATTATGCCTGCTATAGCTGCCTCCTGAGGAGACAGGTTATACAATTGAAAACGTAAAGGCTCGTATTGTTTCTTTGGATTTCCAACAAATGGTCAGGCTAAGGAACTTCCTATCCACGATGGGTACGTCCCTGGAATAGACGACCCGAGAACCTAACCGGATCTCTGCCAACACAAGGCCGGGTTACCTCTGCAAAAATAGGTAACTACTGACACGCGTATGCCATCCCCCGATCGTAACCGATCTTCCCGAGGATCCCCGATTTCCAACAAACCACATAGATAATAATGCAGCAACCACATAGGTTAAGTATCTGGGTTCCATACCATGATACCACCTCTATCCAGAAGGAATGACATACACTAAGGGGCGCTACTCCCTAGAACCTTGCCGCATCCTTCCTGTTTCGACCATTTCCGGGGTGTGAGGCTCGACGAAGTCTCGTCCACAAAGCTACGCTTTCTACAAAAAAGCCCTGCTTCGGGTCAAACAAAATGATCAACCTATGATCACAAAGATATAAGATCAAACAAATGATCATATCACAAATGATCAAACACTGATCACTTCACAGCAACACTTAGTATGCCACGTTACCAAATTGGGATATATCGCTGATAAATTTCAACTACATAACCTCTGAGCTCGTACGTCTCAGAGAAGGGTGTTAAGCTAAGAGAATAAATTCTCCGCCACCAACAGAAATGTATTTGAAAGAAATCAGCTTTATATCTCAAATTGTAACGTCAGACACACAATCCATACAAGTCTGTTCCGGGATCGAACAGAACCGAAGGCACTTCTCACGAAGCCCTTGCATATCCGGATAATTTTCAATCACGTCAGGACTTCCCGTCACTAAGGGTGATAAAACCTCTAAATCGAAGATCAGTCGATGTAGAGTAACTCGACGGTAATCCTTCCATTTTCAAAAATATCCGGTCTTCAACACCGGTCTTCGAATGCGATTCATAACGACGTATCACATATTTGGAATGGGTTATACGACCCCATGGTCCTTTCCCGGCTAACCCGAATAGTGAGCGATTATTCAAAATAAGTGTGGCATTCAAATTCATCCAATTCACAACAAATACCTATCTAAAGGTAATTATTGATAGTCGGTTATTTAACTATCAATAAAGATGCGCAACATCATCAGATTCCAAATAATTTTCCCAAATTATTTTATCTTCCAAAAATATCTTTACTAGATATATTATTTCCTCACTCCAATCATTTGAAAACAATTTCAAATCAACTTCCACATTTCAATTTATCTTTAAAAGATAAAATCTCAAAACAGTTCATTTCATATTAGAAAAGCATTTCCATACTTATTAAATAATAAGTATTTCACAATCATTTATTTTCAACACTTGGAAAATATTCGATATACTTAAATCAAATTAAGTATACATTCATTCTTTAAGGAAATCATTTATTCTAACATCTATTTGAGTCAAAACGAATGTTACGTAAAACATCGTTACGACGACTCGAAATCACTAGTATAGGGATTCGAAATTTTAAGGTAGATATATAAAAATCCCAATACTACATAAAACATTTTCTTTTCGAAAATCGTTTACTATAACAACAGTGTTATAGTCCATCATTTCCTTATATTTCTCGAAAACGTCTATTTCAACAATAAATGTTGAAATCTATGCTTTCGATTCATAATACATTTTAAAACATCTTTAAAATGTTTAACTTCATTCTTAATATCACTTCTTCAAAAATAAATCCATTTTTATTTAATAATATATCACTGTCCAAAATCGTGAATATACTTCACTTATCCCAATTTCAATCATTTCAACACATTTTTATCTCAATAAAAATTCGCTATCCAAAATCGCGAATATATCTTCTTTAAAAATCTTCTATATTAAATTTATCAAATCCAATCGATTTCGAATTTATAAACACGGTTATAAATTCTATTTTTATTTTAATAACAACCTCGACTTATAAATCTTCTTTTTATCAACTTCTATATTTTTACTTATCAAAATAAGTGATTTCGGATTTATAAACAACTTTTATAAATTCCAATTCTATTTATAAAAACTTCAATCCCAAATCAATTTCGATATTGATTTAAAAATTTATTTATCACTACTAAGTAAATTCCTTATTTTTCTCAAATTATTCTATATTCTGTTTTAAAATTGATTTTTCAAATTGAAATCATTTTACATTGATTTCACAACTTATTTCAATTTACCAATTAAATTTCTAATTGGATTTCCAACTTATCTTCTTTTAAATAAATTCCTTTTTAAGAAAATAAATTTCAATCGTTTCTTCCAATCTATTTAAAAATCCAAAATTTTAAATTAAATTCTTCAATTTATAATCACTGTTTTATGAAATCCATTTATTTAACATTTTCACTTGATTCTGGAATTAATTCGATAAGATTATAAAAATTAACTTTTTATACTTTAAAAATTCCTTTCTTCAAAATTTCTTCAATTTCAAAAATTGATTCACTTAGAAATTTTCTACTTGAATTTCAAAAATTCAATTTCATTTATCTTTGGAATCCAATGATGTCAAAACATCCATTCAGCTAAATTTTAGCTTTCAACAATTTCCAGACATCAATTCAATAACATCAATAATCATTCACAGATTATCACATCACAGTAGAAATAAATTCAATCAATGTGAGGGGTCCAGTTGGATCCCTCCAACCTGTTTCCCTGCATCCAAAGATGTTAGCACAATACCAATCCCGCTCCAGTACGGAATTATCGCGGTATATGGGTTTTATAAAAATCCGCTTACTAACGGCGCAATAGGGTCTCATCCGCTATACGAGGCGGGAAATCATCAATCCAATATATACATATGCCAATATGTATATATTGCTATATATAGATATATCCTATAATATCTAATATCACATCCAAACAGTCAACAAACAATAACTGTAAAATCCACTTTCAATTTGAGTGAGAAAAATCTCACCTTAGCTTTTAATTTGCCATCCAATTTCCATTCCAGTCATTTCTTCAAGATTTTTGAACCTTGTATAAACAATTTATACATTTATTAATATTTGAATAAATCGAATAATAAATTTTCATTCTGGATTGTTTAATTAATTAAAAATTTCATTTAAACCAATCTTTCCTTAAATAAATTTATTTTAACTAATTCTTTTACTTACAAATTAGTTTCCTTTAATAAATCATTTTATTTAACAAATTTTCCTTTTACTAATTTTCCCTTTTAAAAATTAATTTAAATTAACCCAAGGTTTCATTTTGAACTAAAAATTTGAATTGTAAACAAATTCTCTTTTACTGTATAAAACTATTTATTCTCTAAACTGTTTTTAAATTTTCTATACTTTCAAAGTTTATATATATATATATATAAAACTACACTTTATAAAAATCCAATCTTTATATAACCATATATATATATTTTTTTCCTTTTATCTGCCTATCTATTTTTCATAAAATCAAATAATAAATTATTATTCATTTATTCTATTTTTCTTTCGAACAAATAAATTTCCATATAGATAAATTTAACTACTACAAATTTGTTATTAACAATTTCATATTACCTTACTGTATATTTTTTTCTCTTCTTCTTTATTTTCTGTATAGATATAAACATGTATTCGATTTAAATAAATAAAAGAAGACGATCACCTTACCAACACGGCAGTCGCCCTCCCAAACTCGCGAGCACACACCACCAGTCACGAATTCCCAAATCGAGCACAAACCCTACATCTCGCCTCGACCTTGCCTGCTGTCGCGCCTCGAGATCGAACACGCATCATCGCGGACCCTGGCTACGCCGATACCACATCCCCCTTTCGACGCCGCCTCGCCTGACGTCATGACGAAGTCGCCACGCGCGCTTGCCCACTCCATCGACGCAACGCTAAGCCCTGTCGATCGCGAAGCCCTAAATCGCCGCGCCTCACAGCCTTGCGACGCGCCTGCCCCCTCGCGATGCTCGCGAATTCGTCGCCTGCCGCCATCGCGAGATCGCGACTTTGATTCCAGATCACCACACCTCGAAGACGCCGACTGCATCCCTCCGTCACCTTCGAACCCATACCCTAGGCTCGCACGCGAACAACATTCCCTCTCGATGAATGAATTCGAGAATAAGGAGGGAAGACTCGCGATGTTCTGATATCGCTCGGTTGTTTTTAAAACGAAAGAGGGGTTTTCGAAATGTCGTTCGTTTTCACGCGGCCATGAATTTGTTTTGGATTTATAAATGAATGAATCTGAAAGAGGGGGAAAAACGTGGAGAGGTATGGGTTTAAACATGTATATTTGTACAAGAGGTATGGTGTTATATTTTATTTATTTATTTCTTTTTAAATTAAATTTCAATTTAATACCCAACGCGTTTCCTTATCGTATGCACACCTACAACCTCCGATTGATACGAAATTTGAAATCCGACAATAATTCAACGTTACAGACCCAATGGAATTAGTTTCGTCGAGTTCCGAGAATGTCTGAAAATTGACTATTTTTAAATATCGATTCGAACAATTCAATTCAATACTGCACAGAACAGTTTCAAATTTAAATTCTGAAGCTTTTATTATCTTCAGTGTTGTCAATACAAATTTTAAAACCTTTCAAAATATTTTTCTTTAGCTTTAAATTGAATATTCAAATTTATTCAACTTCAATCGATTAAATTTATATAATTTAATCGTCAAATTCAAAGTTATCTTCGGGATTCAAATTAAATCGTCGTTCAAATATTTAAAATTAATTAAATATTCTCAATTTAATTTGTTCAAAATTCTAGGTCGTTACAACTCACCATTGCTTCTCAGAAGTTTGCTGAAAGAATTTCCCACAGAATCAGAAGTTTATCAGACATAATGGCTCCTGGAAGGAAACGAAAGTCTGTCAGAACTGACGATGACCGTGACAATACTGCCACTTCTCTCTCTCCAAATTAGGCAGCTCCAAGCGTCGGTGTTACGCGACAGGAGTTAGATGCTGCTGTATCCGGACTGTACCAGCAGATTGAAACTCAGAATAACCTGATGATGGAAAGGCTGAATGCTCTATTTGGTACGAGTCAAAGACCAGTAAATAATGAGGGAAACTTTGCTAATGCTGCTCCCAATTCCGAGGGAAGAAATATTCCTCACGGGGGATCAGGTGCTGCCGAAGGGGCACCCCTCCAGGCCGAAGGATCCAGGCCGTCACCAGTTCTTCATGAGCATTTACCTGGACAAACTCCTGAAAAGACGGCTGAGGTCTACTCTGCGAAATCTCTGAACAATGAGGAATATCTCTCTGGTATGATCAAGCAAATAATGAAAGAGAGCATGCAAAGAGATGAAGACGAAAGCGAATGGGGATTCGCACCAAGTAGAACTCCGTTTACCGAGAAGATTTTGAAAGCTGAATTTCCTAGAAAGTTTGTTCCCCCCACTATTCCTGCTTATCGGGGGACAAGTGATCCAAATCAGTTCTTGTATAAATACAACTGGCATATGACCGGCGCAAGAGCAACCGACGAGATAAAGTGCCGATATTTCCCAGTTTATTTAGAAGGAGTGGCACTTCTCTGGTTCACCAAGCTTCCTGTCCGATCTGTAGATCAGTTTTCTGATCTGACCCGAAAATTCAAAGAGCAATTCAGGCTATACGCTTCAAAGGCAAAAGATATAATGTCGCTGTCCAGTCTTGAACAGAATCCGGGAGAGCCTATTAAGTCATTCTTGAACCGCTTCAACTTAGCTCTGGCAGAAGTCGATAATGCAGAGCCACGAATGATCTTGACCTATTTGATGCGTGCTATTGACAAATCAAGCGAATTTGGAAAATGGCTGAAAATGAAGGAACCAAATTCGCTCGAGAAATTCTACAAAAAGGCTGACGAATTTATACGCTTAGAGAATCTTTCCGCACCAGCTAAAGTTGTGACAATGGTGGCGGAAAATAATGCTACTAATCAAAGCAAGAAAGAACCGGCAGATCATAAAAGGGAAAGTAATGGTGGGAAAAGGCAAAAAGACTTCAAAAAGCCCTGCTTCCTTAAACCATCAGACTTTACTTCTCTGACCGATACCCCGGAAAATATCTTCATCGCCACTAAGGATGCTGTTGAATTTCCAAAACCACCGGCCGTGAAAGTTGGGAAGAATGCTGTTCAAAGCGGAAGATTTTGCAAGTTTCACAACCAACCAGGGCATGATACCAATGAGTGCCGCCATTTGAAAAGTCTGATTGAAGAATTGCTAAGAGAGAATAAGTTGCAGCAATACGTCAAGAGGAATAGAAAGGATCCATCTTCATCCAGCCAAGGGCAGTTACCTCCAACCAATTCATCTGATTCAGGAGAGAGGCCTGCTGGAAAGGAAAGACCTGTTATTAATGTGATCACAGGGGGACCTCACCCGGCTGGCAGGAGTTGGGGTGAAATGGAAAGGTATGCAAAAGCTTTGAAGTATGCACCAACCGTAGAAAGTGTCTTAATCCTGGAAGATGCTTCACCTCTAAAGCAGCAAAAGACTTTTCATGATGATATTATGTTCAGAGCCAGGGATTCTGTTAATGTGGAAGCTCCTACTGAGGACCCTTTGGTTGTCTCTGTCGGTATTGGGCCGGCTATTGTCAGAAGAGTGTTAGTTGATAGTGGTGCCTCATGCAACATCCTCTTTAAAAGGACATTTGACCAAATGAAAATTCCGATGACTGATGTACATGCTTCTTCACACAAGATTGCCGGATTTACAGGAGAGCTGAAACAACCGATTGGAACAATGGACTTGTTTGTTGAAATGGGCGAAGGACACAAGAAATTGGTTCGGAAGCAAACTTTTGTAATTGTGGATGGATTCTCCGCCTATAACGCTTTCTTGGGCCGGCCTACTCTTGCTGCTTTCAGGGCCGTCCTCGCTCCTTGGTGCTTAACAATGAAATTTCCTACTGATAATGGGATTGCTGTTATTAAAGGAGATCAAAACGCAGGACGAGAATGTTATCTTGTAGAACTCCGAGAGGCAAGGAGAAAAGAAATGGGGAAATATGCGGCAGCTCCGCTCCGCATCAAGGAACCGACCCTGTAGCAACTACGGAGCGGCCCCTGTACTGGCGAACACAGCAATGCAAGAAAAGAAATGGATCCCAGGAAAGCCAGTACAGGGGAGAATAGAGTGGTACCCGTGGAGGTAACGGTACCAGTATCTGTAGACCCGAAAGACCCAAATAAAGTACTCAATGTGGGTTCACAGCTAAGTATAACAGTTCAAAACACACTGATATCATTCTTGAAAGCCAATCTAGATGTGTTCGCTTGGTGTCATGCTGATATGTGCGGAATCTCTCCAACAATTGCTGTTCACACCCTGAATGTCGATCCGAAATTCACACCAGTAAAACAGAAAAGAAGAACTCAAGGTCCAGAAAGGTCAGAAGCTTTAAAAGAAGAGGTAGATCGTCTCTTAGAGAATAATTTCATCAAAGAATCCACTTATCCGAATTGGGTTTCAAATCCAGTACTGGTTAAGAAGGCAAATGGAAAGTGGAGAGTATGCATTGATTTCTCAGATCTGAACAAAGCTTGCCCCAAAGACTGCTTCCCATTGCCTAGAATCGATCAACTAGTAGATGGGACGGCTGGACATGAGTTGTTATCTTTTATGGATGCCTATTCTGGATACAATCAGATCATGATGAATGAACCAGATCAGGAGGACACAAGCTTTATTACAGATGTGGGACTCTACTGTTACAAAGTCATGCCATTCGGTTTAAAGAATGCTGGGGCAACATACCAAAGACTTGTCAACGCTATGTTCAAGCCTTAGATTGGCAAAACGATGGAAGTCTATGTTGATGACATGTTAGTAAAGTCAAAGAAAGCAGTAGACCACATGGATCACCTGGCAGAAATGTTCTCAATTCTTCGGAAGTACGGAATGAAGCTCAATCCATTGAAATGTTCATTCGGAGTAGAGTCTGGAAAATTCCTGGGTTTCATCGTAAGCGCTAGGGGCATCGAGGCCAATCCTGCTCAAATCACAGCTCTAAGAGAAGTTAAAGCCCCTAGAACAAAGAAAGAACTGCAAAGTATTAATGGAAAGGTTGCCGCTCTTAGTCGCTTCATTTCCAAGGCCACAGACAAATGCATTCCCTTCTTTGATGCTCTAAAGAAAGGAAAGAAAAATTTCGAATGGACTCCTGAATGTCAGAATGCTTTCGATCAACTGATTCATCATATGAGAACTCCTCCGGTCCTCTCCAAGCCTAGTGATGGTGAAGACCTCTTCATCTATTTGGCAATTTCATCCCATGCTTTAAGTGCAGCACTCGTACGAGAAGATATGAAAATACAACGTCCGGTTTACTACATCAGCAAACGGTTCGCTGGGGCTGAAATGAATTATTCAAAGATAGAAAAACTTGCTTATTGTCTGCTAATCGCTTCCAGGAAGTTGAGACCCTATTTTCAATCTCATCCTATCAAGGTCCTGACTGATCAGCCTTTGAAGCAAGTCCTGTATCATCCTGAAACTTCGGGTCGTCTCTTGAAGTGGAACATAGAACTCAGCCAATATGACATCACTTACCATCCCCGAAGAGCAATTAACGGACAAGCTTTAGCAGATTTCATTGCAGAATCCACTGACAAAGGTGACAGTAAGGAAGAAACCACTGACTGCATTCCGATACAATGGAAGTTGTATGTTGATGGCTCGAGAAATGATTATTGTTCTGGGGCAGGAGTTGTGCTCGAAACTCCCGAAGGACGATCACTATGTTATGCATTGAGACTGGAATTTCCTTCGACAAACAATGAAGCAGAATATGAAGCCCTTATTGCCGGATTGAAAATCGCCAAGGAATTAAATATCAAAGTGATACAGATTTTCAGCGATTCTCAGCTCATTGTTTGCCAGGTGAAGAAAGAATTTCAAGCCAAAGGAGGAAATTTGCCTGCATATTTGACAAAGACTTCCGAACTCCTCAATGATTTAGATCACTACTCAATAAGCCACATACCCCGAGAGGAAAATATGAAGGCGGATTCTTTAGCAAAGTACTCAAGCTCCGGAGAAGCTCAATTACTAGGATTAGTTCCTGTAGAAGTTCTGTCAGCCCCAAGCATTGATGAAATGGATGTTGATTGGATTATGACTACGTCTCAAGAGCATGAATCATGGATGACTCCAATCAAAGAATACTTACTCAGTGGTTCCCTGCCAGAGAGTTCTAAGGAACGTCGAAAATTATTAAGAAAAGCATCGAGGTATATAATTCAAGATGGCCGATTATACAGGCGGGGATTTTTAACCCCATTACTCCGATGTGTAACTAAGGAAGAAGCCAAGACAATCTTAACAGAGGTGCACGGAGGAGAATGTGGAGACCATTCAGGTGGTCAAACACTTGCAAAGAAAATTCTCCGATATGGATACTTCTGGCCGGATATCAATCGAGATGCTGCAACTTTTTCCAGGAAATGTGACAAATGCCAACGATTTGCAAAAATCCCAAGAGCACCCTCCACTGAACTCACACAAATGGTCAGTCCATGGCCATTTGCCATTTGGGGGATAGACCTAATTGGACCATTACCGATCACCAAATCAGGAATTAAATATGCTATTGTTGCCGTTGATTATTTCACCAAGTGGGCTGAAGCTGAACCTTTGGCCACCATCACTTCTAAAAAGATGATAAATTTTGTAACGAAGAATATCATTTGCAGATATGGTGTGCCACAGAAGATAATCACCGACAATGGCACTCAATTTGAAAGTGAAGAATTCCAGGATTTTTGCAAACGGTTCAGAATTCAAAAAAGCTTCTCAGCAGTGGCTCATCCGCAGGCAAATGGGCAAGTGGAAGCAGTTAACAAGATCATCAAGTCAACTATCAAAAAGCAACTTGAAAAAGCAAAAGGTGGTTGGGTTGATAAGCTTCCATTAGCACTATGGGCGTACAGAACTACTCACAAAACTGCGACTGGGCACACTCCATTTTCACTGGCATACGGATCTAAGGCAATGATTCCAGTAGAAGTAGAGGTTCCTTCACATAGAAGAGTTCATTTCAATGAGACCGAAAATGAAAAACTGCAACTTGAAGCGCTTGATTTTCTTGATGAGAAAAGAGAGGAAGCTAGGCTCAGAGTTTCAGCTCATCAGCAGAGAATAGCCAGGCATTTCAATTCCAAAGTTCGCCAACGTAGCTTTGAAATCGGAGACTTGGTTTTGAAAAGGATCATGACAGCAACTGGTGTGTTTGGGCCAAACTGGGAAGGGCCATATGTCATAGGCAATAAACTTCTTGATGGCACTTTCAAACTCATAACTGTTGAAGGAGATCCAATTCCAAGGGCCTGGAACAGCAACCACTTGCGTCCTTACTTTACTTGAAAAGAGCTCTGCTCAAAATTGTAAAATGATGATGAGTGTATCAGTTGTATTGTGAAACATTGTAAATCAGTGTAAATGAATGGAAGCTATAAAGTGGACGTAGGCCCGATTCTTGGCCGAACCACTATAAATCTTGTGTTCTTTACTATTTCATAATGCCTGTTTTATTTCGATACGTAAATACTTTAAATGTATCGCTAAAATATCAATTCAAAATTGCAGGACATTATAACAAGGCTTGCTCATCACAAAATTAAGCGACCTCCATAAATCAGCTATTACACAAAAACCAAGCCACAAATTTTTTTTCCAAACTCAAATCCCAAGCAAGGAAAACTTCACATAAAAAGTTGGCGACTCCATTGTGACAAACCTTCGTTCGCTAGTCGAGATTGTCGCTATGAACATACATCCAACTAGATAACTTGCGTTTGTCTCGTGGAGTCATTCAACAGTGAAGTCCACTCCCACGGATAGAGCAATTTACTTGTAAGAGGAAAAGAAGAAGATGTGCTTGGGAACGATAGTAAAAGATCACTAACAGGCAGATGATGAGAGAAAGTTGCCAAGCAAATAAAGGAGGTATGCATCTCAACAGGAAGGCCAGAAGATCCACTAAAGCGACACCTTCCCAAGCGGAAGTAACAGGACCCTCGCTAACTGATCGTGATGCATCCGATCAGATAGCTTACGTCCGTCCCGTGGATTCACTCGCCCCTGAGACGCAACCTACCCGGCACACTAACCAACCAACCAAAGCCCTCTAACGAGGCATGCCAATAAATGGGGGTGCTTTCCTCAATCAAAAAGATCGGTGGGACCATCAAAGGGGCACCTTGTTAATTGATTACGGTCATTTGTGCAAACAAACATCCAATCAAGCAACTTACGCCTGCCTCGCGGACCCATCCGACCATGAGAAAGTAACTTCCAGGCACTCGAAAGCCCTTTTCGGAGGCACCGCAAGCCCTCTTCGGAGGCACATGACCTCTTCGGAGGCAAAAGCCCTTTCCCAAGGCACCACAAGCCCTCTTCGGAGGCACATGACCTCTTCGGAGGCAAAAGCCCTTTCCCAAGGCACCGCAAGCCCTCTTCGGAGGCACAAGCCCTCCTCGGAGGCACAAGCCCTTTTCAAAGGCACAAGACCTCTTCGGAGGCACAACTCTTTAAGAGGAGCCCTCTCCGGAGGCATGTCCCAAAATAAAATGCTTGAACAAAAAGCATCGTCCAGAAGCACAGTTCAACTCTCAAAGGAAGGATTAACTTGTTCATCTCGAGAAGTTCCTCCTAAAAAAGTTGAAAAATGCTACAAAATTCTTTCAGAAAAAGTTCATTTCACTTCATAGGGAAATTCACTTCTTAATAAATAAAAGTGATTATCCCCGAAAGTTGAAGCGTTCTTCAGAAAGAGAAAATAAAAATTCTTCTAAAGACTGGATATACTATATTAAGAGCAGAATAATTCTCCCCTTAAAAGCGGAATAATTGTCCTCTGAAGTAAGAGTATTAGTCTTAAAAAAAAGCTAGGAATATTGCAATGCACTTACGTCATGAGGGCAATACTATACAATTCAATTATATTAATAAAAGCAACATGCCACAAGTTCGTTGCAATATCACGGAAAACAGATGTGGAATAAATGCATTCTCAAACGTAGACAAAAAGTTTGCACAAGTAAGAAGAATCGTTTGTTCTATACTAAAAATAAAAGATAGATCATTCTCACATACACAAGAGTTTGTACAAGTAAAATAATTGTTTTATTTAGTACTATGAAAATTCTTTACATGTGCAGATATCTCAAAAAGCAAAAGCGGGAACCGGTACCCGCACAATCCCCGGTCAATACATGCAAAGAGCAAAAATAATAAGTAGAAAATCCAGCTTGATTATTCCTTCTTCTCACCACCTTTGGAGCCCTTTCCCGGCCTAATGACTAGCTTTTGAAGTCGTTGTGAACGGGTAGGGGCAGAAGGAGAAAGCGGTGCGGCCAGATCAACTACTGCTTCATCTTCAGTGGAAGTCTTCTTCTTCTTCCTTACAGCACGCTTCCCCTTCCTCTTTGAAGAAGACTCGCTCCCCGGAGTAGCAAGCAATGTTGAAAGCTTCGTGTCGTCATCAAGAGACCGCTCCGGGGTCTTCTCAATGTCTTCAAGATCCTCCACCTTCTGTTCCTGAGAAGCAGCCGGATCATCCAAGCCTTGAAGAGCTTCGATTTTCTCTGCCTGTGATCCCGGTTGGGAAGCAGAAGGAGGAGTAATTTGGGAAGACGGAGGAACGGCAATCGAAGGAGTGAAAGCTTGTGTAGTGCTTGGTGCCTCCGCTGTAGAAGAAAAGAAGTTAAAATCAACATCCCCCGAAAATAAAGAAGGCATCGGTTCATCAAAGTTTAAGTAACAAGTAAGAAGGTCATCGAATTCGGCTAAGTCAAATGACTGGTTCATTAGACCCGAGACGACGCCAAAAGTACCTGGAGGAGTTGGCTTTGCAAGATCCACCTCAAACTTCTCGGCTTCAATATCATCCAGTGCCTCATCTTCAGTAGGAGTAGTTGCAGTTTCTTGGGCAACTTTAGCTAGATGTAAAGAATGAGAGCTGGAATCCATAATATTAACGTCGGCTGAAGTGGAAGTATGAACGGGGGCAGTTAAAGGAGCTGTTTCTTTTGGAGGCTCTTCTCCCTTTGTTTCAGCTCGTACTTTGGCAAGTTGCTCCCTCCCCTTAACAAGAGCGGCACGATCCTCATCATTGAGATAGCGTTCCTCAAGTTCCAACTCATTATAGCCGGCCCCGCCAAGCATATCCATTGCGACTTCCCACACTTCAGCCAATGTAATTTCATAATCGGGACCAAGAAAAGAGAGGCTTCCACGACCCAGAACGCTGTGTAAATAAAAGTCGAATAAGGTAGAGCTGATGTCTGCTTTCGTCGCCTCATGTGATTGCTCAGCCGCTTCCTTTTCGGCAACGGCAGCAACCCGGCCAGCGGTAGCCTCATCACGCTCTGCCTCAACTTTAGCAAGTCGAGACTTTAGTAACTCAATCTCTACGTTCTGAGAGGTGACTTTTTCCCGCAAATCGGTGTTTTCTGTGCGGTATTTCTCAGTAATATGCTGTTCAGCGGCGAGCTTCATTTCAACATCTCTCTATGCAGCATGTGCATCCCGCACTTGTTTCTGAAAGACTTCTTCTTTTTGAGTATGAGATGCAGAAGAAGAGGCAAGATCTTCCTTAAGTTTTTTAACCTCGGACTCAAGTTTTGAATAACCATCAGCAATATTTGTCATCTCGAGATTATGCTGTTTGCAAATTTTGTCCCACTCTGCCTTGTCGTTTTCCATAGTCAGCATTGCCTCAAGGTTTGCACGATTAACCCTTTGGAGTTCATCGACAAGCTTCTGCCACTGCGACATCCTCTCGATATTAAGCCTGACTGCGTCAAGACTGCTAAGCATGTCTGGCTTATCAATCGGAACTAGGTCCAAGTCAAAGCGCACCCCTTTTAGGCACTAATTCGGAAAACGGCTCTGAAGTGTTGGGGGGCCGTCCTTGACTTGATATTGCGGTCTGTTAATGATAGTCTGAATGTCAGATTTCTTCAGAGGAGGAGAGCTAGCCAGAATATCGGAAGGAATGGGAGCGTCAGTCTTTTCAGAAATTTCAGACGCGTCAATCGGTTTAGATCGTTTGCTCGGTTCATCGGCAATCTGAGTTTTTCCCTTATCATCGTAAGACTTCCGCTTATGAGAGTAGTCACTCCTATGCGAAGAGTCATATCGCTCGGCATCTTTCCTTCTTTGCCACTGATCGTAATCCCGCTTCTCCTGGGCTTTCCTTCGAGCCCTCTCTTCATCTGTTTCTTTTGGGGTATCAAGGTACTTCCTAAAGTCATAAGTGCCGCGGCCTCCACGGTACTTGAATGAGTCATAATATGAACCTGTACGTCCCATTGGAGAACCTGAAAGCAAAAAAGGAGTAAAGTTTAGAGATTTCCAGGAGAAAGAGGATAAATGTTTATAAGTGCTGAAAAATCCTAAGTGTGTGTGGCGTGCAAGCTACATGCGTCAAACTACAGACCACGCTTTAGTGTGGAAACAGAGACGACTGGCGTAGTAGGCGCCCGGGTTTGTTTAAAGGTAGAAGTCGCCTCGACAACGGGAGAAGTTGCTTTTGGATTGTTATCCCCAAAAAGCTCTCGAGAAGTTATCATGATATCGCTCAAGCCATCAAAGGTGTCATCACCCAGGAGTTCAACAGACTTCTCTTTCTCAACCTCTGTATCAATGGATTTCTCAGGAACTCGAGGATTCTTTTCCTCCTCAGTAATTGGGGTAAGCGCCGACTTGCTGACTAACCCTACGACATTGATGGATGCAGAACATTTTACCAAAGCAGCCTCCACGACGGGTGCTTCTGATGTAGTTTCTTCTACAGAAGCTGGGGCATTCAAGTCCTCCGCTTGGGAATCTGAGGCAGCTAACGTTTCCGCATCAGAACTCGAGATTTCATGAATTTGAGTCGATCTAGAAGGATGTAAAAGTCCAAACTGGTGGAGAAACTCATCTTTCAACAAAAATTTCACATCCCGTTCTTCAATCGGAACAGCCATGAGCTTCTCCAGAGTTTGTTTATGACTAGGATCCCTAGAGGGAGACAGGAGCGCTGAAATGAGAAAGCAAAGTTAAACACTTAGTGATTCGGACTGCAAGATACTCAGAGAACAAGGAGAAGAAAGGATAGGCATTCTTACTTCCTTCTCTCCACACGGCATAAAAACCAGGGGGACAGCGAACATAAAAATACTGAGTCAAAAACCCGTGAGCAGTATCAGGGAGGCCGACAACCAGTTTGCGATTCCTGGCACTTCTTATAACAATGATCGAAGGATGATCTTTGATTCTGACGAAAGAGCATAGATAACAGATCTCGTCAACACTGGGGAGACGGTCAAGCGTTCTGCCGAATAGTACGCATAGCCCCATTAGAACAGCATAACCATTGGGGTGTAATTGGAATGGAGCGATTGCCAGTTGGCGGAGAAGGTGTTGAAGAAAGTTGTTGAAAGGAGGAATGGCTCCGCACGAGAACATTTGTCGGTTGACTGCCACAAAGCCAGAAGGCGCTACATCAGTAGTGTTGTTCTTCTCAGGAAGGATAGCGTCGTCCTCAGCAATGCCAAATTGAGTGCATAACTGCCGAAAAGTTTTGTATAATAGAGTGGAAGATGCTCTCTCTGGGGGATTGACTAAAGGAGCTGGAATGAGAATGGACTCTCCAGTCTGAACTGTTACATCTCTTTGTTGAGAAGCCATTCTACACAAGCAACTGGATATTCAAATATGAAGGTGCACGTTTCCTAAATAGTGTGAAGTGTTATGCAAAACTAGTAAATATAACAAATAAATACAAGCTGGAATTAAGTTAGTCGGTAATTGATCGATTATCAAATTTCAGGAATTGTTAATTTAAAAGTTCAGGTACGGCATTAGTGCAAACCAGACATTTTCAGTTGATTAGTTCAATGTTGCTTTAATACTTTGCTTGAACTTATTGATTTAAAGCACTTCATTCACACAATCTATTTATGTTGATTATCTTTTATTGACTAATCTGTCACTTGATGTGGGCAGTCGGTGACAGTATATTTGTCCCAATTTTCTGTGGATATTGTATTGGACAGGTTATTAGTTTGCAAACTAGAATGATCTGTGGGAAAATGCAGCAGTTCAAAGTTCATGCAAAGCTTAAGTCATGAGTCGCCAACGACTTATATTCAAAGTTCATGCAAAGCTTAAGTCATGAGTCGCCAACGACTTATATTCAAAGTTCATCCACGGCAGTTCAAAACTCATACAAGGTCTAAGTCATGAGTCGCCCACGACTTATGTTCTGACTCGTCTACGACTTAAGGGTTACAGGGCAGGTTAGCAGTACTTCAGGTCTTAAGTCGTGAGAAAATAAGAGAGGCTACAGTCCAAAGCGGCATAAAATCCTAAGTCCTGAGTCGTCTACGACTCAAGAATTATGTCTTAGGGGGCTTGACTCGTGAGTCGTACAAAGCTACTGAACCATGGCCATGCCAGCACCTCCCTTGATTTGAACCCATTGACTTTTCTTCTAACCCATCTTCATCCAAACCCGATAACCTCTCAATCAAACTACTATCCTTATCCCCATTCCACGACACCATTAAGCCATCCAATGAGTTAAGTTCAGATCATCAAAACCTCGCCAACCTAGTCCATTAACGCCTGAAGCGCAGTAACCCTACATTTCCATCGCCCCATTCATCTAAAGATGAAATCGAGCAAAATCAAGCTCATGAACTACCGGTATGGAAGAATTCACAACAAAGCATTGCACGAGGGGATGGATTAGGTATAGGGGGAGAGTTCACGAATCAATGACGATTAAAGGTCGAGGATGGGTCAGAAGCACTTACGCAATGAAGAATCGAGAATCGAATTGATTGATTGATAGAAAAGGATGAAATTGCCTTGAGAAAGCTTGAAGGAACAGCAATGGCGAGTACGACTCAGAATATAGGTAATGGATAGAGGAAACGACTCAAGCATTTTATACCATTGGGCAGCGGAACACGAAGAGGCATATACGAGTTAAGATGAGTCGAAGCACACGACCTACGACTTAGGCGTGTACTTCGAGGGGCAAATGTTAACCCCCAAATTTCTACGACTTATGGCCTTACGACTTATGGCCTCACGACTTATGAGCTGTACGACTCATGGACTTACGAGATAAGGAGTCTACGACTCATGGACTTACGAGATAAGGAGTCTACGACTCATGGTCCAGATGGTTCAGCGAGTCAAGGTCTGTACGACTCATCAGACTTGGAAACGTACGACTCATAAGGTCTTACGACTCATAGGGCTTACGACTCATCAGACTTGGAAACGTACGACTCATAAGGTCTTACGACTCATAGGGCTTACGACTCATCAGACTTGGAAATGTACGACTCATAAGGTCTTACGACTCATAGGGCTTACGACTCATCAGACTTGGAAACGTACGACTCATAAGGTCTTACGACTCATAGGGCTTACGACTCATCAGACTTATGACTCGTAAAGACGTACGACTCACAAGGACATACGACCCATCAGGTCTTACGACTCATGGTGCGTACGACTCATCAGGCTTACGACTTAAAGGCTATCGAAACTGGAATCCAATGCCCTGGCCTGTGCTATTTTGATCTGATGAGTCGACTACGACTTAACACTTGTCTTCCAACTAAGCCGCAAGATGGACCATAAGGCGCCCACGAGACATCATGAGTCGAATACGAGTCACGACTTACCATGAGTCGGATACGACTCATGACTTGGTCGAATTGAAAGCTCAGAAATCTGCTCCTATAAATACCCCATCATTTCCAACATTGAGGGGACTTTTGGCAAATCATTTCTACAGCGCTGTTACTCCGTCGAACTCTTCATTCATTCAGTAATCAAGGATCCTTCAAGCATTCACGACACTACAACAAGCTTCGAGAGAAATTCCTTACATCCGAGATGGATTCATCGAGTTTCACCGTCGAAGATTGAGCTAGTAGTCTAGATTGTTTCTTGTGATCGAATTGTACTGTTTCTTGAAGAGATTTGTATCAAATTGTAACCGAATCAGCAATAAGAGACTATAAAGTGGACGTAGGCTCAATTACGGGCTGAAGCACTATAAATCCGTTGTTCATTTACTGCATTTCTGCTATTTTCCTGCTTAATTTCTGTTCCCGTCACATGGGTGGTGCTTTCACGATCTTATTACACACACCGGGTGTTATCGTTCATATTTTAACGTTAACAACAGTTATCATTGCTTCGATATCACCGTTAATTGAATGACCGACACATTCTTTCAGCCGTCCGTCAAGGGCTAATGGAAACCCCGGTTCTAGACATAACTCCCGCACGTCATCGTGACCCGTGCCTAGGACTATCGAATCTGCCCAGAGTACTTGACTACCAATCCATAGCCTTCAGGGACTATCGAATCTGCCCAACATACTCTTTCTTTGAGCACGATAGAACCTTCAACAACGATGAGATCTCAGCCTTCTAGTCATCCTCCTCGACGACTATTTCCATACTAGCTCAAGCGCCTCTCGAGCATCCATTATCCTCCAACTCGAACCATATCACCGAGTTATCAACATGCTTGGAATGATCCCGTCTGGATTAGATCAAGACTATCTCATATCATGCCTCGCTTCATCACATCCTCGCAAAGCTTCATCTCAACATCATCATCATCGAATCTATGCATAAGAGCTTCATCATCCGCTACATATGCCATAAGCAGCTTTTCCAATTCAAGAGCTTTCCCTTAGCTTTTGAATCATCTTCGGTCTAAATCAAATCATCAATCATCTAATTCATAGCAATCAACCAAGTCAAACATTAATCCAAGCAATCAAGCCTTCAAATATGATCTAAGTAGACAATTTTAACAATAATGACAATTTCGTAATTAAAGAGTCGAAAGTCAAATAAGCATGAAAACATGAGCAATGTCTCTATAATCTTGATGAATGAACTTGCATAGGTTAACATGTAGTAAAATGGTTGTCAAATCATCATGAACAATGAATCTGTACTGATCTACACATGTGATTAGGAAAATGCATGGAAATCACTATTTTAACACCAAATCAAGCCAACGATCCGATATACTCCTTTGGATCCGTGTGAGAGATAATCACCACTCACCAAATCACCTAAATAACCCAAAAGCAATACGCTTCAGATCTGGACAGCGAAGGATCTAACTTGATCTATCACCAATCCGCTTCAAATGATGAAATCTATCCTCGATGGATGAAGATAAGCTCTTGAATCTTCAACTTGATCTTCGATTTGGATGGATGGAAGCACGAGATTAAAGTGGAGAAAAGAAGTGAAGAAGTGTAGAAGTCGAGCTCTCAAAATGGCAGCACTTCGTCGCTTCGAAATCCGGATCCCAAAATGTGAGAAAAACCCTTCTATTTATAGGCTGAAATCTCCCTAAGTCGTTGCCTCGGAGTTAAGTCATCTCCGACCTACGACCTAAGACCCCCACCGACCTAAGTCTTCGACCTAACAACTCATACGACTTAACAGCTGCTCCGCCTAACACATGCGCATAAGACCTAACTACTAAGCCGACCTATGACTTAACTAATATGTGCGACCTAACAGGAGATACGACTTACGACTTAGCGGCTTAACCCCTAAGTCGCTCACGACTTAATAACTTAGCAACTCTACGACTCACTATGCTACGACCTAACTTCCTTAAGTCGTCTAACGACCTAACTTCGCTAACCACTAGGTCACTAACCTGCTAACTTCTATAAGTCGTCAACACTTAGGTCGCTCGACCGACCTATCCTACCATACGACCTAAAATCCTTAAGTCGCTAACTCACTTAAGTCGCTCTATTACTTAACTCGCTAACTCGTCCAACCGACCTAACTCTTAACTCGCCGATTTCTTAACTCGGTCAGTTTTCTTAAGTCGCCCCTATTCCTTAAGTCGGTGACGACTTATGACTTGAACAAAAATTCTGCCCAACACTATCAAACGACCTAAACCACTACCCCTTAAGTCGTCCACTACCTTAGGTCGCTCCAACACCCTACGACCTAAGCTACCACGACTTAATTCCTATACGACTTAACTGCCTTAACTCGTATCTTCCTTAAGTCGCTCCAAAACTTCCATACGACCTAGGACTTAAACTCAGGACGACTTATCACAAATGCGACCAAATGTCAACTGTTTTATGATGTTTTGATCCGTGAAAATACGGGTCGTTACATTCTCTCCCCCTTAGGAATTTCGCCCCCAAAATTCCAAACAAACAAAGCAATCAAAGACTATTCTGCACGCCTAACATCCATAGCAATCAACAAACCATGCATCCAATTCTAGCTTAGCATGCAGAATTCTAAAACTAGAACAAGTTACAATATCGTGAGATGACACGACACCTTAGGGCCATACCTTGAAGAGTTCAGGATGAGCTGCCTTCATCCTCTCTTCCACCTCCCACGTACAGTCGTTATCATCATCACTCCATTGTATCTTGAGCAACTTAACTACCTTCCTCCTAAGCTGTTTCGTGTCGGTTTCCACAACACGAAGCGGCTTACGAGGTCTCTTATCGATTGGATCAACTTCGAAATCTTCACAGCTATCAGCAGAAACCACTGTATTCGAGTCGTGCACATACTTCCGTAGATACGATACATGAAAAACATTGTGCACACTCGACATCTTCTCTGGTAACTCCAATCTGTAGGCGAGCTTTCCAATTCGCTCAATGATCGGGAATGGTCCAACAAATCTCGGAGTCAATTTTCCTTTCTTCCTGAATCGAATAACATTCTTTAGTGGAGAAATCTTCACAAAAACCATATTACCTACGTCGAATTCCAAATCCTTACGACGCTTATCAGCATAACTTTTCTGACGATCTTGGGCTGCCTTCATTCGTTGCCGAATGATCTCTATGCAATCCGAAGTCTGTCGAATCATTTATGGCCCAAGTATCAACTTTTCTCCAGTCTCTAACCAACATGTCGGAGAATTACACGGTCTTCCATACAATGCCTCATACGGTGCCATACCAATGCTTGACTGGTAACTGTTGTTGTACGCAAATTCCACCAAATGAAGGTGATCTTCCCATGATCCTCCGAAATCCAAAACACAAGCTCTGAGGAGATCTTCCAAAACTCGGTTGACTCTCTCGGTCTGACCATCTGTTTGAGGATGATAAGCTGTACTCAAACACAACTCGGTTCCCAAAACTTCCTGGAAGCTCTTCCAAAATCCGCTAGTGAACAATGGGTCTCGATCGCTCACTATACTCTTCGGAATACCATGGAATCGAACTATCCACTTAACATACAACTCAGCCAACTTTGATGCAGTCCTAGTCGATCGAACAGGAATGAATCTTGCGCTCTTAGTCAGACGATCTACGATGACCCAAATTACTTCATTTCCCGTTCTTGTTCTAGGTAATCCATCAATAAAATCCATCGATATCTACTCCCACTTCCATGTAGGAACTTCTAATGGCTGAAGCAATCCACTTGGCTTCTTCTGTTCGGCTTTTACCAACTGGCAGTTCATACACTTGGAAATAAGATTTCCAACATCCTTCTTCATGCCTTCCTAGTAATAGGTTCTCTTCATATCCCGATACATCTTATTTCCACCTGGATGAATTGTCAGCTTCGAGTGATGACTTTCCTTCAGAACTTCACTCCTCAATTCATCTATATCTGGAACAACTAGTCGTCCTTGCTTCCGAAGCCAACCCTCTCGATCGACCTCGAATCCTTTATCCTTTTCTGGTTTCAATCCAGATTCCAAATCACGGATAATCTTGACAAGCTTATCGTCTCGCTTTTGGCTCTCGCCAATCCTTTCCACAAGAGTAGGTCTTATCGATAAGTTTGCCAACATCTCAGGTTCCAATTCACATCTAGGCCTGAAGTCAAATCCAGCTAAATACTCGAGATTCCTCCATTCTGAAAACATGGCTCCCAATCTTGCATGTCTTCGACTTAACGCATCTGCCACTGCGTTACCTTTTCCCGGAGTATAAGCTATACCAAAATCATATGATGCCAAAAACTCTAGCCACCGTTGCTGCCGAAGATTCAAATCCTTTTGGGAGAAAAGATACTTCAACGACTTATGATCTGTAAACAACTCGAATCGAACTCCCAGTAGATAATGTCTCCACATCTTCAGAGCAAAAACAATCGCCGCTAACTCCAAATCATGAGTCGGGTAATTCCTTTCATGCGGCTTCAGTTGTCGACTTGCATACGCAACAACTTTATCCTTCTGCATCAGTACTGCTCCAAGTCCAGTACCACATGCGTCGGTGTAAACCACCATCTCATCATTCCCACTTGGAATAATCAAAACAGGAGCACTCGTCAATCTTTCTTTCAGGATTCTGAAAGCTTGCTCACACTTATCTTCCCATCTGAACACTTGGTTCTTCTTCGTCAATCCTGTTAACGGTGCAGCTATCTTGGAGAAGTCTTTGATAAACCGTCGATAATATCCTGCCAATCCAAGAAAACTTCTCACATCAGATGCATTCATAGGTCTAACCCAATCCTGGATTGCTGCCACCTTAGCGGGATCAACCGCTATTCCGTTTCCAGAAATCACATGGCCTAAGAACCTCACTTCACTCTTCCAGAAGTGACACTTCGAAAACTTAGCCTTCAGCTGATGTTTCCGCAAGATTTCCAAAACAATTCGCAAGTGTCACAACACCAAAAAGGCCATTTTATCACACTTATAACCGTGATAAATTAAATTCCGCACGGTTATAAGCGTTGTCCCAAGTGGCGTGGGCAAATATTATCACAGAAAAAATAACGCTTATAACCGTGATAATTTTGAGTATTGCTCACGGTTATAAGCGTGAGAGTTATGGTGTTTACTCACGGTTATAAGCGTGAGAATGATGAATCACGGTTATAAACGTGGGAAATTTCATATCTACCACGTTTATAAGTGTGTTAAATCTGGATTTAATCGTAATTTGAAGTATAACGGTTATAAGCGTGAGTTTTCTGGGGTTTCACCACGGTTATAAGCGTGAGTATTCAAAACATTCACAAATCATTACCTACCATCCATAATACGTGTCAGCACACTATGTTTTATAATATGCATATATACCTACCAACACATGCATTAATATGGACGTCAATATTACACATGCAAACAAATAAACTTCATATAGCAATTGACATGTGCATTACTATGCATAGAGGAATATGCCATAAATGAACTATACATGTAATGTCATTAGCAAAATACACTACTCTTTTTTAAAGCAACAACACAAGTACAACCTCGCCAATAGGAATGTAGTTACCTTCATATTTTTTGACTGACAGTGAGAAAATGATTTATTTTTTACGCAGTCGTTCTACATTAAAGAAAATAATACCAGAAATTTGTGGTTTGCTCGCAAAATTGGCTCCAAATTAGCACAGAAGCTTTTGATCTCTTTGTTTACATTGGTTGACCCACCTCCGATTACATCCAGAAACATCTATCTATCTGGAAGAAAATTTTGGGCAACCAAAAATGTTGAGACATGTATCAACGTTTCAATACTTGTTTAACTTCTCCACTTGAGAAAATAAAATAGAGCAAGAAAATGTTTACTGCAAAACTAGAACTAGCTAGCCATCCATGCCATTTCTTCAAAGTCTTGCTATATGAATCGTTAACTCCTCGATTCAATGTCCAATCTGGTTGTTCTATCAAATTTTTAAATAATTCAACTATGAAATCCATCGCCCTGAAATAAAACCCAAGTACTGAATTAAAATTTAAGTGTAACATACTCAATATTCAACAACAACAACAAATAAATAAAAAGAAGAATAAGAATTTAAGTACCGAGTTAACCAAAGAAATGCATTTTTGCAAAATCAAAAGACTTGATGAAATAAGTTCAACATTAGTACACACACATATTTATAAACAATGTGCCTGTATAAGTAAGAGAATAAATAAGTTCAAATTAACAAATTATGCACATTGTTAGCTGTTGCCAGTTGTTTTCATTATACAAGTCAACTGAATACATAACCTTTGAAATCTAAAGATTCTAAAAAATAAAGAAACTTCGGAACCAAACAAATAAAGGCTATTTAAAATTTTAACATTTTCTTAGTACAATTATTATCATTGAATATTCATAAGTCGAAGGCATCTTATTCCACTATTTTTGTAATGCAGCGGCTTTTTCACGTAATAAACTGGTCTAAGTTATGAGATGGCATGAATAAAAGTTCAGTCTCTCCTTACTGTATGATATTGCTTGTGGCTGATAATATAAACTATATGTGAAGGTGCTGTTATGCTATGGTGATTAAAGTCAAGTCCCCGCAACTTCTTCTATCAACATGTGTTGGTATTAACTTGGAATTAATAAATGATGTAATGATGCATGGTTGAGTCAAACTTCAATTTCTCATGTATACGCAATAAATGAAACTTTTCTGTAAACAGATAGAAAGCCAACCCCAACTTTTCTCAAATGTATATAATCCAAACTTGCAAGTAAAAATCTTGATGTGATATACTAGGACTAAAAGGAAAAGGAATTTAAGAAGAAGAAAAACAGCAACAAGTTTATGATCTAATTGTTGATTTAAGAATACTTGTTAAATTTAAATAAAAAATAGCTGTGGAATCTTAATAACATAATCTAAAGGAGAATCACAATAATATTCGAGTCAACTTGTGATCAAATGCTAGCTATAAAATTAACCAATACAGCCAAATTGATTACTACTTCACTTCATTTGACTAAAATTCCTATATTTTAATTTATCAACTTCGGTTCTTAAAATATATTTATAGTGTTTGCATATGGGTTCGGAATTCAGTACATAGAATTGATGGATTGAAAAAGTAAACAAGTTTGTATATTATAAGTATCCAACATATACTTCGATTCAACAATTTTATACTGTTTAATGTTAAATATAATTTTATATTTCTTTTTATCTACATTAAAAAAAAAGAACAATACCTGCCTACAGTCCTGGTTCATTTACTATAATTCTTTGATCAACTTACACCGTATATCTTCTATTTTATATGCTGCATCTATCTATAACAAGTTTCTCTTTGTCTCAACTTCATACTACACGTAAACCTTAGCCCTCAACAAATGGAATAATTAATACATATATAGATAACACTACTCACTAACAGACACTATTATCGCAAAATCCAAACAAAAACGACAAACGCTTCACGTAAACTAAAACCTCACCAACAATTAATTATTAATTAATAACAAATCAAACCATACCAAGCAAGAAAACATAATTATTTACTAACATAAGTGTGTTGAAAAAGTTCGGCTACCATATATGTGTGTGCTAGGTAATAAATCTCTATCTTTACTATTAATGTATAGAACCCACAATTTCAACGGTAACTCCATGAAATGACATCAAAATTCCTGCACAAATATGTATATGTGTGCGTGCAAGGTAATAAATATGTGTGTGCAAAAATATAAACAACATGCTTGTGTCATGTTTAATAAGATGCTAATAAAGTGAACAAAATACATACCTGCAACTGGAATTTCAACAACGAACTCGGTATAACAGAAAACCGACAGCATGGCAGAGATACCCGAAACAACAAAGGAGAGAATAACGGCAGCTCCAGCTGCATCTTTGGCCTCCTGATCAGTCAAAACGAATATCCCAGCATGACTGCACCAATCCCAAACCAAATGAGGTCCCACCATGAAAGCTCCTTCTTCATCTCGTGACCACTTCTTGCCTTCACTTCAGTCAGCTCAGTCTGGTCGTGGGACCGGGCCATGACCCGGTCCAGCAACCGGGTGCCCATTTGTCCAAGGGCGGCTTTGTAGCTCGACCATGATTCGAAGGAAGGTTCTGGAAGGAAATCCTCTTTGCTGCATGAACAGAATCTTTAATCGTCCAGGTATCAAATCCACATAAAGCCTAACAGGTTATGATTTCGAAATTCGAACTCAGCACATAAGAATTAAACATGTAAATCGTCCAGGTATCAAATCCCGACAGAAATAATTGATAAATGAAACATCTCAAGTAAAATTATAAAAAAAATTTAGATCGGGACCGTACCTAGGTTGAAAGATGGGCGAACACAGCATCTTTAATCGAGCGAGGCTCTCTATTCAATCTCAAAAATTAGGGTTTCAAAATTCTCTACCTCGATTCCAGATAAATGAAACAAGAGCAAGGGCCAATTATTCAGACGGAAACCAATATAAAAGCAAGTTTGTTGCTTGTGCTTAAAGACATTTTATAGCCGACTTAATATTGAACAGAAAGAATGAAATGTTGTTGGTTAGAAATAGGTTAAGTAATAATAGAAGGTAAAATTACAATCCTATCCTTATTGTATTTAATCATTTACGGAAATACAAGATTTGGTAACGGTAATAACCGTGATAAATGTTAGTAACGGAAATAACCGTTGGAAATTGGTAACGGTTATAACCGTTACAAATTGAAAGCGGAAAAGTGTTACAAAATGGACTGTTTGGTGTTGTGTGTGTCTTGTGCTCTTCTTCAGTTCTGGAATAAATCAGAATATCATCCACGAACACAAGTACAAACTTGTTCAACTGATCCCTGAACACTCTATTCATAAGATCCACAAAATATGCTGGCGCGTTAGTCAATCCAAACGACATTACCAGCCACTCAAAGAAACCGGATGGTGTTCGAAAAGCAGTCTTCGGCACACTATCCTTAGCCACTCTCAACTGGTGAAATCCCGTTGCCAAATCCATCTGAGAAAACACCTTAGCTTCATGAAGCTGATCAAACAAGTCATCTATTCTCGGCAATGGATACTTGTTCTTCTTAGTCACTTTATTCAGCTCACGATAATCCACACACAATCTCAACGACCCATCTGCCTTGGTTGCAAACACAACTGGTGCACCCCACTCGGACACACTACGCCGAATGAATCCTTTCTGTAAAAGGTCATCAACTTGCACCCTCAACTCTTGCTGTTCCCTAGGCGCCATCCGCCTAAGAGGCATCACAACAGGTCTGGCTCCTTCAACTAGATCTATACGAAACTCGATCTCTCTATGCGGCGGTAACTCTTTGACTTCGTCAAAGACATCCTCGAATCCATTCGCGATTGGCACTAATGACAGTCCATCCCGTGGAACAACTAGCGAATACATGAAGCTCATGAAGACGCCTTCTTCATGCTTACATCGTATTACAACCTTTCGCCCCTCCACATTTTCGACTGTCACTTCCAGCCTCTCACAATCAACCTTTGCCGCATACTTCCTAAGCCAGTCCATACCCAAAATAATTCCGAACCCTGCAAAGTTCAGAACAAAACAATCACAAACAAAAGAGCAACCATGACTCGATACAATCAGACCACGACATAACATACACAAACAAGACGAACCCCCAACTGGATTAGTCACAACCAATGGCCTATCAACAATACCCGGTTCCAAGCCTAACCGGCCTACAAGATCACTACAAACAAACGAATGCGATGCCCCAGTATCAAACAACACTCTAACTGGAACATCACATATGGAAAGAGTACCTTGAACCACCACACTCTTTCCCTTCTCTTCAGCGGTAGGAGCTTTTGAAGACGATGGGACAGCACCCAAAGCATAAGCTTGCATAATCTGCTTGTCCTTCCGCGGTTCTGGACAATTCTTCCTGAAATGCCCCGGCTTGTCACAGTTGTGACACTTCATCGGTGCCTTCGGATTCTTACAATCCTTCGAGAAATGGCCCTTCTGTTGACAATTGTAGCAAGTCACTTCGCCCTTCGGCTTCTTCTGGCCATCCCTACCCTTCTGCTGCTGCTGCTTCCTCTTCTTGTTTCCACCCTGCTGGGGTTTAGACTCTTCCCTGGTCACAGCAACAACAGATCCTTCCTTAGGAAACAGACTCTCATGCCTGAGAGCTCTCTCCACAAGCTTCTCAAATGAATCATCCAGATGATCCACCAACTGCCTCCTAAGATAACTGTCCAAGCCTGTCACAAACTTCTCATTCTTCTGATAAGCAGATTCAATATACGACCGGGCATACTTGGACAAAGCTTCAAACTCAGAATCATACTCAAGAACTGGTCTTCCTCCCTGCTTGAGCTCCACAAACTTCTTGAACAGAACAGACTTCTGAGCTGTAGAAATGAACTTAGCTTCAAATCTGGCTTGGAATTGCTCCCAAGTAATCTCTTCCTCCAGAGTATTGATGGTAATAGAGTTCCACCAATCAGAAGCTCTCCCTTGAAGCTGCCTTGATGCTAACTTCCTCTTAGTCGCATCCTCAATTCCCAAGTCACCAAAAATCCTTCTACAAGCATCTATCCATCTCTGGACCTCAATGGTTGATTCTGTTCCCAAGAAAACCTTCCCTCCAAGAGCAGTATAGTCCTTACACAACTTAGCAAAATCCACCAGCTTGGGAGTTTGAACTTGAACCCCAACATCTACTGCTGCCCCCGGAACTGGTATCCTTCTCATGATCGAAGTCATCATAGCTTCGAACATAGCTGCATAATCAGCAGCCCCTTCAGTAGCACGGCCTTCCCTAACAGCTGGTCTCCCTCTTCGACTCATTCTCAATAGCTATAAAAAGGAATGGTCAGAACATCTTGAGAAACAACTGCTTAAAGGACTCAAACTCTTCTAATCTACTATATTATATATAGTAATCATCCATCAAAATACAATTACGTCTCTCATACGTAGTTATGTCAGCGAGCGTTGGGTAAAACCGATTAACCAATGCTCTGATACCAAATGTGACGACCGCCCATAACCCCTGCACTGAACCTAGAGAAAGTGCGCTGTAAAGTGTGCCAGGCAGCCATGGACGATTGTCAAGGTAAATTAAAACAACAGAGTCTATCGTATTACTCACAGCGCATGGACAAAATACAATAGAACATATATATAGTGAAGCTTCACAGAATAGAATCTCATCAATAAAACTTCATAATAGTTGAATACAAACATCTGAATAGTCAATACAACAAGCCTCACTACATATCACTCAGAGAATACAAAGCAGCGGAACATCCAGTACATATAATAAGAAGATAATATGCAACCCTCCAGCTCGTCTTCGATATCAGCACCGTGGAAAACATGATCAGCACCTGTCACCTGCTACCTAGTCTGCCCGTCCCAAAATGGACGAACAGCCCAAGGCAATAAGAGTTAAAACATAAAGCATTGAGTCAGACAACAGTCTTAGTGAGCAGTAAATTAACTAACAACATACCAAAAGAGCATAAAGGAAAAGGAATAGGAATATAACCCTCCCACTCCAACCTCTTTCTATAGTGATAGCCATCAGACACACACTAAGCAGAAGCAAACATAGCAGAGCATACAATGTAAAGTAAAGAAATTATCACTCGAGTCAAGGGCGATGTTTTCCAAGCACAAACCCCCAAGGCCTAAACCAAGATCAGATAAGCACCCAGAAAACACTGATCTTGAGACCGAATGATGATACAACCAAACATCCATGACTCTGGCTATCACTGTTATCATTGCTTCGATATCACCGTTAATTGAATGACCGGCACATTCTTTCAGCCGTCCGTCAAGGGCTAATTGAAAACCCCGGTTCTAGACATAACTCCCGCACGTCATCGTGACCCGTGCCTAGGACTATCGAATCTGCCCAGAGTACTTGACTACCAATCCGTAGCCTTCAGGGACTATCGAATCTGCCCAACGTACTCTTGCTTTGAGCATGCTAGAACCTTCAACAACGATGAGATCTCAACCTTCTAGTCATCCTCCTCGATGACTATTTCCATACTAGCTCAAGCGCCTCTCGAGCATCCATTATCCTCCAACTCGAACCATATCACCGAGTTATCAACATGCTTGGAATGATCCCGTCTGGATTAGACCAAGACTATCTCATATCATGCCTCGCTTCATCACATCCTCGCAAAGCTTCATCTCAACATCATCATCATCGAATCTATGCATAAGAGCTTCACCATCCGCTACATATGCCACAAGCAGCTTTTCCAATTCAAGAGCTTTCCCTTAGCTTTTGAATCATCTTCGGTCTAAATCAAATCATCAATCATCTAATTCATAGCAATTAACCAAGTCAAACATTAATCCAAGCAATCAAGCATTCAAATATGATCTATGTAGACAATTTTAACAATAATGGCAATTTCGTAATTAAAGAGTCGAAAGTCAAATAAGCATGAAAACATGAGCAATGTCTCTATAATCTTGATGAATGAACTTGCATAGGTTAACATGTAGTAAAATGGTTGTCAAATCATCATGAACAATGAATCTATACTGATCTACACATGTGATTAGGAAAATGCATGGAAATCACTATTTTAACACCAAATCAAGCCAACGATCCGATATACTTCTTTGGATCCGTGTGAGAGATAATCACCACTCACCAAATCACCTAAACAACCCAAAAGCAATACGCTTCAGATCTGGACAGCGAAGGATCTAACTTGATCTATCACCAATCCGCTTCAAACGATGAAATCTATCCTCGATGGATGAAGATAAGCTCTTGAATCTTCAACTTGATCTTCGATTTGGATGGATGGAAGCACAAGATTAAAGTGGAGAAAAGAAGTGAAGAAGTGTAGAAGTCGAGCTCTCAAAATGGCAGCACTTCGTCGCTTCGAAATCCGGATCCCAAAAAGTGAGAAAAACCCTTCTATTTATAGGCTGAAATCTCCCTAAGTCGTTGCCTTGGAGTTAAGTCGTCTCCGACCTACGACCTAAGACCCCCACCGACCTAAGTCTTCGACCTAACAACTCATACGACTTAACAGCTGCTCCGCCTAACACATGCGCATACGACCTAACTACTAAGCCGACCTACGACTTAACTAATATGCGCGACCTAACAGGAGATACGACTTACGACTTAGCGGCTTAACCCCTAAGTCGCTCACGACTTAATAACTTAGAAACTCTATGACTCACTATGCTACGACCTAACTTCCTTAAGTCGTCTAATGACCTAACTTCGCTAACCACTAGGTCGCTAACCTGCTAACTTCTATAAGTCGTCAACACTTAGGTCGCTCGACCGACCTATCCTACCATACGACCTAAAATCCTTAAGTCGCTAACTCACTTAAGTCGCTCTATTACTTAACTCGCTAACTCGTCCAACCGACCTAACTCTTAACTCGCCGATTTCTTAACTCGATCAGTTTTCTTAAGTCGCCCCTATTTCTTAAGTCGGTCACGACTTATCACTTGAACAAAAATTCTGCCCAACACTATCAAACGACCTAAACCACTACCCCTTAAGTCGTCCACTACCTTAGGTCGCTCCAACACCCTTCGACCTAAGCTACCACGACTTAATTCCTATACGACTTAACTGCCTTAACTCGTATCTTCCTTAAGTCGCTCCAAAACTTCCATACGACCTAGGACTTAAACTCAGGACGACTTGTCACAAATGCGACCAAATGTCAACTGTTTTACGATGTTTTGATCCGTGAAAATACGGGTCGTTACAGACTGGCCTACCACTTGACTAGTAGTACCGAATATGATCATCTCTCCATTAATGGCCCCCAAAGCATACCAATGGGAGATAATAACCGATCTATATTTGGAATGAACACACCCTACTTGGGAGCAACCCACTTGGCCCTGCTGCATGCCCGATTTTTGTCATTTTCCGGTGATGAGGTTCGAAGCTACGTTTTACCATTTGAATAGCAATCCCACTTGGAATGCTAACACTGTCTTCCAAGAAACAATGCAATGATAGCATTCATCCATACAAGTTGTTTTGGATCTAAACAAACCAATCTCTTCAAAGATCACCGTCTTCATTATCCTCAAGATTTCACAATTCGTAGCGCTCAAATCGGATCAAAGTGATTTTCGGATAATTAAATCCGATCCCGGTCTCTTCAAAACAATCAACGAATTTGGCCAGATTTGATAGTCGGTTATTTAACTATCAAATTACACACATAAGCAGTCACTAGGCCCATATTATAAATCTTTCAAACATTTATTTCCAAAATATCTTTACAAAGATATATATTCAAATCTCTTTCGATGTTTGAAAACAATTTGGAATACTTATATCCATAACAGGATATTTTCAAACCATATCAGTACTTAGAAATATTTCCAAGTTCAATTTATAATCCATTACTTAGAAAAATATTTCTATATAAATTCTTTCGTCGTTAGAGAAAATTTCCATAACCTTCTACTCCAATACTTAGGAAAATATTACAAGTTATTTTCCAAAACCACTTCAAATATCAACGATTAGGAAATTTTCATAGCTTATCTCGATTGTATGAGTATAATTACAAAACAAAAGAGGATTTCCCATTTTACCCACTTAATAAAACATTTACAAATTCATTTGCAAATTCTCAACCCATTATAGCTCATTTTATAAATTCCTGGAATCCATTTCCAATCCATTTTACAGTTTCCAAAAAAAACCGATTATACTTATTCATAATCTCATGTAACAATTTATAACTTCTTTTATGAATTCAAAGTCATTTCTGAAGTTTCTGTATCTAACTATTTTGGAAATTTCTAAAGTTTCCAGAAATCCCATTATAAGATTTCTTATATAAAATCACATCCGTTCAATAAAATCCGATTTACAAATCTCGAGAGTATTTATAAATAAATTTCAATTACTTACTTTTAAATTCTATGTAAAATAATAAGTATTTTTAAAGAATAATAATTTATTTTCAAAACACGTTTAAGTAATTATTTAAAATATCAAAACTCTTTTAAATAATCAACGATAACTCATTTCCAATTCATTTTTATATAAAACTAATCGATTTACAAAGCCGATTATAAAAATTTAAAATTCTTTTCCACTAATATTAAATATTTGAATAACCAACTTCCCTAAATATTTTAATACAGATAACAGTTTTTAAACCACATAGTTTAATAAACAAAAATCCCTTTTTAGAACAAACTTAACTTCTCGATAAATATATATTATTAAAATTCCAATATAATCAATTTTATATTTATAAATCTCTCTCGATTTATCACAAATCGATTTATGTATCCAAGTCATAACCTTTTCGAAATTCCAAAATAGAATCCACTATTTCTTTTAAACCGATTTTCTTATCTCATTATAAATTCTCACTGTGAATTTATATTTCCAATTTATCAAATGATAATCATTTCACTTAATTTATAAACATTGTTTATAAATTTTATAAACTCATTTCTAGTTTATAACGGGTTTATATTACTAAAATGTAACGACCCATAAATTTTGATTGGTTTTAATAACGTAGTTAACTGAATTTTGTGAAATTTTAAATAATTGAACTTTGAAATAAAAATTTAATATTTGAATTACGTATAATTAAATATAGCAAATGAGAAATTTTCAATTTATAATATTGAAGTTTATTTTATTGTATAACTTTATTCAAACTCAAATCAGTTAATAATTGTCGGTAATAAAATGTTTTCCAAACTTGAATATTTTTATACAGTAAATTTCTAAATCTTCTTCTGAGTGAGATGTCATCTTTCGTTTTTCCAAATTTGGACTTCTACTGCTCCGTTTATCTTAATTCTGGCAAAATAGCAACATTTCTGGTACCGATTATCACTAATATCTGTATACCGGTTTGATCGTCTCGTCGTGCTGATCTCAGTGGTATATTCCTTTCTTTATTTTGAGGTCCGGTATGCGACAGAAACGGAAAGACTGTGCGTTGTACCGTACCGAAATTTGTGATCTTTTGTTTCCTTTGTCTCTTCAAACTTGAAACGTGCAGCCCACGCAAGCAATTAATTGTCATAATTTTTCAACTGAATCTAGGGAAGCCCGTTGCCATTCTTTTACTTTATAATTATTCACTTTTGGCATTCATATTCTCAAAAATTAAATTTATACGTTTTCTTTCCATCTGCTTTTAAGTTGCCTTATAATCTTCTTCGTTTTCTTCCTTTATTTCGTCTTCCACTTCGCTAGTAGCTCTTTCCCTTTCAAAATCACCTCTCACCTTTGCCGATGCGCTCCTTCCCCTACCTTCCTTTTCGCATCCCTCCGCCGCTCATCTCCAAGCACATCGTCTTCCCTTCCCTCGCCAGCTCGCGCGTCGGCCTCTGCCACCACCTAACCTCCTCGGCAACATCCCCTTCGCCGCTCGAAATCGTCACCTCGGCCACAAACCATCGCCGCTCTTCCTATCCCCGACCCTGTCCTTACCCTTCCACGGCCCGGCCTGCCACCTTCCACCTACTTTGTCATATGTATCGGCAGCCTCCCCTCTATCTAGTTATGTATAAGATAATACCGGAGGTATGTCATATATATGTTTATAGGTGAGGTATGTTGGTTATAATTTGGGTCCTTTGGTTTTATAATTCCTCTTTTACAGTATACATATATGTATAGTTATATATGTTAGATTTATATAACTTTATACGCATCAATTTGCCTAATTTAAAACCTATTAATATATATATTTTTCTGTATAAGGGTTTATATACTTTACTATGTCCTTTTATATTAAGTTTTATATACTGCAAGTATATATTATAAGCTGTAGTTGTTATGTATATACATGTTCTGCATATGGGTTGAGTAGTTGTTCGGCATGGGTTGGTTTATATATGGGTTTATATGTATAATCTACATTTGCTTACTTATAAAGTTTATAATATTTTATCTATACGCATATTATATATATATAATAGCATACATATGCTCATTTGAAGATGATAGATGGGTTACTGTATATACTTTTAATGTTTACAATATAAAGAACATATATAAAGTCTATTAGCTTATAAGTTATAAATAGATTTATATACAGATTTTCGAAAATATGACTTACTGGATGATTTTCGGTTTGTGTTTTAAGTGGATGATGTAAATGCTAATATTTATTTTTATATGATGTTCATTTTGGTATATACACTAATCTATATTGAGTTCGGCCTATTTATATAAGTTTATACATGTGCTTCAAATTTTTATCTTGACTTAATTTTTTTATACATCTGTTTCAGTTTAAAGTAGGTGCTTTTATATATTTTAATCTGTTAGGTATATGGGTGTGTGTATGTTTACAATAACTATATGTTTAAAAGCATGTAACTTATATGATTTAGATATTAGTTATATATTTAATAAAGTGAGACAGTTTATATATATGCTACAAAGCATACAAAGTTTCAGCAGAATATATTTGTATTTATGTTGCGTGTACAGATATATCAGTTTACATGAATTCAAACTATATCAGTTATAATAGGTTTATAATGTGGTACAGTATATAATTATGTTAGCCGCATAGTTCGCATATTAGTGTGTTAAAGAGAAAGAAAACTGTGTTTAACTTTGAGTTCAAGTTTGCCATATTCTATTTTGTATAAAGGCTATGTGTGTTGTGTTACATATATCTGCGTTACTTTAAAATATATAAGGCTGGTGGTATAGGCTGTTGGTTGCACATGTAGGAAAGTATAGAGTTATATATTATTTTAATTTGATTTGTTCTGTTAAAAAGTATGAACATGTATACAACTGTTATTGATATTTTTAATGGTTCGTTATATATATATATATAATAATAATATATAGTTTATTTATTCAAGTATACAGTTGTTAATATTTTGGTATATGTTAAATCGCTATATATATATACAGTATACATATGTTGTTGTGTAACTGCGTAAGCATAAAATTTAGTTTGCATTTGTATATATAAATCGTGGCTTGCATGTACACGCATTTGAATGATCTGCATTTTTCTTATTATTAATTTTATATATACTTTAACTTAGAATATATGAGGCCTTAAAAGATAATATATTTCATTTATAGTGTTTTAAATTAAATATTGATTTGAAAAAGATTTATATATATATTTTAGAGGAAAATTTATAACACATATTTTGTTTTGATTATATCAAGACGATTCTGATTCGTTTCCATTAATCCCTATCTTTCAGCTTTGCCCGTCAAATCCACTTTCAGCTTACTTCGCTTTGAGATTTTTGTTTGGATTTGTTCGATTGTCTAGACCTTGATCCAATTCGTAGCTCGGTTCCTTGTCAAAACTATCTATCCTCGAAAGGTGAGCAATCACTCACGATTTACGTTCTTGTATTTATTAAATTTGATTTCAATTGAAACAACAATTGAAATATGTTGCTGTAGTTATTTAAATTGTTATATATGCTATTATCTGTAACTGTTCACCTGTGGGATATGACACCATATCCTATTGTTTATATTATATTGTTATTGATGATATATGCCTGTTTTATATTATTATATTATCTGTTATCACTCTGCAAGTTCCCTGTAGTTTAGAATTTACTATGGGTTGAAATGATACATACCCGAATGGACTTTAGAATAGGAGAAAATCGTTATGGGTTGAAATGATAAACCCAAGCGATTTTCATTTGAATTGAAATTGGGATTACGGGTTGAAATGATATCTACCCGTATATATTTAAATTACGGATTGAAATGATAAATATCCGTATCACTTAACCATATGATAAATATATATATACAAACACCGTTGGTCCATATATATAAATATTTTGAAAATAAATTCTATGGATTTGGGAAGAAATATATGGGTTAAATAAATGTTGATTCTTAAATTTATTATATATAAATGGTAATGATATATATATAGATTTAATTATAATATTAAATTTAATTACGATTGATTGAATACATATAATATGGTTAATTACTTATATCTATATTTCAAAATAGATTTTTGTAAAAATTTGAATAAGTTAAGGTTAGGAAGATAATTTGAATTTAGTTGAAATTGATTTAATAAAGAACTTTATTTAATTAAACCGATTAGAAACTTATTGAAATTAAGATGTAAGATATAATTTATAAGTTGGGTTTGATTTATAAGTAATTTAATGAATATTTCTTATTTAAATAAAGTTTAAGGAAATATTTAGTAAAATGTGATTTAAGGCTAGTAAATGATATTGAATCTATTAAGTGAATATTCCCTGATTAAATAATAATGAAGTTAAATCAAGAGCTATATGAAACTGTTAAATCTAACTTTGAAAATGTTGAATATTAAAGCTTTGAAATATATTGAAAAATAAGTGGTATATTTAGAACTGAATTAAATTGATGAATTAAGCTTTGAATAAATTTGAATTTGGAATTTGAAGTTGATTTGAATCGATTTGCGAGACTTGAGGAAATTATAAATACTTTACTTTTTAAATCATTTAATATATATATATACTATTTTGGAAAATAGATATATTTGAAATGAAATGATATTTGGGTTTTGAAGTATAAATTTAATTGAAATGACCACGGTGTTATAGTGTATATTTCTACATTGTAGATAGTTGCACGGATCCTTAGAGGATGGTTATCCCAAACATTCTTTAAGTTACTTGTATTTCAGTTGATATTTCACTTGAGTTGGATTTATTAGTATAAGAATGTTAATCCTGACTCGAGTGTTTTGTGTTTTGCTTTACGCTCGGGTCAGACCAAGTGATACAGCATTTGAGACTCACCTCTGGAGTTAGGAGCTTCATTTGGAGATCCAACTATCGATTCAGCTTTCAACTTTTCCAGTTGATTTGTTCAGAGAGGTCATCTAGTCGTACTGAAGACTTCACTGTATTTGAGATATTATGTTGTATTTTATTTTTAACTCTGGTGTTTATAGTAGCTTCATGAACTACTATTTCATCTATTCCGCTGCGTATTATTGTATTACTCTGTGTCTGTGATTCTGTGATTGATTTATTTACTGTATATTCTGAGTTTTGCCAAATTTAAATTAACAATCTATTGTTTTGAATTATTCAAGTCCGACATGTGTGGATTTATTGTCGATTTGAATGGTCCAAAATTACGGGTCGTTACATAAAATCCATTTATAAATCGACTTCTAATTAAAATTCCATTTATAAATCTATTTCTTAAATAATCCAGACTATATTCCAAAACCATTCAAATCTCGATTTCGACTTCCTTTTCGTATTTTAAGAATCTCATTTAAAAATCCATTGTTTAAAAATCCTCAATTTAAAATTCTCTATTTGAAACCATTTTATGAAATAGCTAAATAAATATCCAAAATCCAATCATTTATTTTATCCAAACCAATTCCTTTTTAAATAATCCCAAAATTCAATACAAATATTTTCATTTCCAAAATTGCCTTTGAATTTCCTTTTTAATTCAAAAATATTATTTATGGGATTTATAATTCCAGAATTAAGGCCGGTGCTACTATAGCATCCATTAAATCAATCACATCATAATATATAACAGATTATTCAAAACACATCATATATCACTATATATGAAATTAAAATCAACAATTTTGAGGAATCCTGGATCCCTCCAAAATGTTTCCCTGCAACCACTGATGTCATATAATAACAAAAATTTAATTACCGATTCGAGGCGGGATATCGTAATAAAAAGGATCATCTACTATTATGCGGGGTGCATAGTGTCTCATCCGCTCCAATCGGCGGGAAATGTACCCAAATACTAATATATATAATATAACATCCAACTGATAATGATTTATCAATCCATCCAATCAACTAATAAATAATTTTAACATTTTAAACTAAAACTAATTATCCAAAATGAATGAGATTTACTCACTTCTATTTTTTGTTGTCGCCGAGGCATTTTGAATTTGGTCTGAATTCGAACGACGTTCGAATTCAGCATAAAATTCAACAAGCTCCATTTGTTGTCAAACCAACTCCATACCATAGAATACGTCCAACCGAGTGCAACACAACTTGCCTTGTTCGAATCCGATCCAAAACGAGCAAGATACAACATTTACAAGATTTCATGATTAAATTAAAATAAAATTACTAATCCCTTCATTACCTCTAATTACAATATAATTGCCCTTCTCCCCCCACCAATATCACTCATGCTTTGAACCCACCGGCTGCCAATTTTTTTTAAAAACGACATCACCTCTGGCTATGGCCAGCCACCGCTCCACCCCCTATCGAAGCCCCCTACTCCGCTGCACCTCCTGCCACAACTACGACCCTCCATAACGCCGCCTCGACCACGAATGAATGCAAAAAGCATTCGCATTCAACCCAGAAATTCCATCGCTAGCCTCGACCAAAAGCCACCAAACTTCACCAGTGCCTTGCCCTCGCCTTCCCCTACGTTTTTCCTTCAGAGCCCATCACCTGATACCCGCCTCCCTTACCACAATTCGCCAGAAAAGTCATCAAACTACATCGACGTCGAACCATTATCCATGTTGCCTCTCTTCGCCAAAGCCCATCACTACCGTTGATCTACATCAGCTCGACACTGTGAGTAAGATCTTAGTTGAGGTCGATGCCTGATATGGTCTCTAGTAGTCTAGATAAACCACGGTCGGTCGTTGAGGTTGAAGAAGATTTGAACAAAATAAACGCGAATGATTTCTCAAAAGATACGCGATTTATAAGTGAAATAGTTATAGGCTCGTATAGGGTAGGGTGGCTGATGTGAATGGTAGGAGCGGTTGATGTGAATGGAACAACGGCTGTGTGGTCAAATTTGAGTAGGAATATATTATTTAAAATTTCAAAATATCTGGCTGTATAATTACGAACCCCAATCGAGATGTGCCGCCCGGCGTTTCTAATGTTATACCCCTATTCCAAATGCGATGGAACTTGTTTCGAGTCCTAACTCGATCGTAGGGAGAAGATAGCTTTTTGAATCTAATTATTATATTAAATTTCCAATATTAATTTCAACGCATTTCTATCCATACGACCAAATGGTGCATCTGATCGCTACGAAATTTGACGGCGTAATATAATTCATTATTACGGACCCAATGATACTATTTCGTTGAAATCTGAGATAGTTCCCCAGGAGGCTATTTTTATATGTTAATTAAAACGAGTTATTTTCAAAATCAGTTAAATCACTTTTAAACCCAGTTTAAAAGTTTTATTACCTTTATTCTTATTAAATAGAATTTACATAATATTTTAAATCATTTTTATCCAACTTAAAAATCCAAGATTCAATTTTTTACACAATTTCAATTATTAAATTTAACAATTAAATTATCAAATAAATCGCTATATTTAAAATTCAAATTACTTAGTCTATAAAATTAAAAAAAATTCAATATTTAAAATCAATTAAATATTCCAAATTCAAATACCTAAAATTCTGGGTCGTTACACATTTTTAAGTGATTTTTGTGTGGTTTTCAAGCTTTACAAGTTCTAAACGTTTCTAGTTTTCAAAGCTTTTTGGTGAGTAAACTATTTTTGATAAATTTAAAAGTTTTAAACTTTTATATGTTGAGTATATTTTTGTAATGATATGTGTTCAATTGTTTGGATTATTATATGTCTTGGTTGTTTATAGTATTATTGATATGAGGTGATGTTGTAGTAACTTTATTGGAAATTTTGGATGTGCGACCTAGAATCCCGTTAGTTAAAAACTAGATTACTTAAAAGGGATTTTGAAAGATTTTTTCAAGTTTTGAACTTTGATTTAGTCTCCAATTTTGGGTTATAAACCTTTTGGCAAGTTAAAGGTATATGGATCAATGAGTGATGGATTGTAAAAAAGACTAGATTATGGGTATCCATAGCGATAGTCACTACGGATGGAATTTCGCTTAAAAATCCGACTTTTGCAAAATTTGGTTTTATTAACTTGAAGTGTTTTGAAAATGTTTTATAAACTTAATAACGATGTTTATAAAGTTAATTATGTTTTTAACAATTAAATTTTTATTAATTAAGTTCTAAGAATAAATTAAGACTAAATAGGGTTTATTAATTATAATTATGTAAAGATTAGTTATTAATTAACTATCTTTTAATGATAAGATCAATTTTAATTAAGTATTAATTAAGTAAGATTAATTTTTAATTTAATTATATGATTTATTTTTAATTAATTATTGATTAAGTATACGGTTAATTATTTACAAATACAAAATATATTATTTAATTCATTTTAATTATTAATTAATTAATTCTTTAATTAAAAATAAATTATTTATTTAAGGTTTAATTTATTAATTAAGTTTTTAATTAAAGGTTATTTTATTAATTAAATGTGATTAATTAATATTTAATTATTAATGAAGGTTTATATTATTGTTTAATAATAAATAAAGGATAAATTAGGGTTAAATTATCTATATAATAGTTAATTATTGTGTAATTAATTACTAAGGTTTAATTATTTCTTAATTTATAATTAAATTAAGTTAAGAATTAATTTAGATTGATTATGATTAAAAATAAGTGTTTAACTTGTAAATAATTAATTTATAAAGGAGTTTTAATTTTTAAATTCGTTTTTTCCAAGAATCAAATTGTTTTAAAAGTACTTCTTTTTCAAAGATGGTTTTAAACTCAAGGAATTCAAATATTAATACTATTAATTGGAAAAATGACTATGAATGAGTTATGATGTGATTGTTTGTGTTTATGCGGACAACTATTAGCAGAATAAAACCCCGTTCTGCTATAAATTGATTGTTTGATTGTATGGACATTTGATAGTAGAATAAATTCCAGTTCTGCTATAAATTGACTGAATTGTTTGGACACCTATTTAGCAGGACAAATCACCATCCTGCTATTATTGTTATTTGGACATGTTTATGTTGGTTAGTTTATATTGATATGTTATTTCCTGACTTGGATATAAAGAATATTTACGTATATGTTGACTTATGTAAATAAATTATTGAATGACTTGAAAGTAAATTGAAATTAAATGGTAACTTTAACTAGTACCATTAGGATTGCTAAGCTCCTTTTGAATTTATAAAGTATGGTTTTGGATTAACTTCAATTCTTTAATCAATTTAGGTTTAAAGTTTATAAATGATTTTCAAGTTATATTATTATTTTATAAAGGTATTCTGTAACAACTCGCATATTTATCGATTTTATATTTAAATATCTTATTTAAATATTTTAATCGTTAATCGGATTTTGGTCCGAAAAGCTACTTTTTGCACACAGTCAAATTTGGACTCGAGACCACTTCCATTGAGTTCAAAATGACGTTTGCGATCTTTTTGAGTGTAAACTTCGATATGTTTGGAGATAGTATTTTCGTCACTTTTTGCTTTGAGCTTTGGTTTGGGCTGAACCATGCTAACTCAGTCCCAACCTCCTCTCCTCTTCATTAATTCACTAACACTTCAAGCTTCTTCAAAAATGGTGGAGGGAATGAGAAATTAAAACTCCAAGCTCAAATTCAATTGCAAATCCATCATTCAACTCCAAATCCAAAGAGAAGACATTGATTCAAGCTTTGGACTGTTCTTGCTTTAGTTTTAGGCTTCATCTTCATCAAATTCTGAGAAAAGGTGAGATTTTTATCTCACATTCTTGCCTATAACTGTCATTGGAATATTGGGAATGATTCCCTATCACTCGTGCGTGAGCACTCGCATTTGGTTTGGATTGAATGGGTGAAAACCCCAAATTTTCGTGTGTGTTTGCAATTCTGGGCATTAGGTCGCACTGCCTCGAAGAAGAAAGACTGCATATTTTCGTTCTGGGCTTAGGTCGTTCGCATATGGTAGGTCGTTCGGCAGTTAGCTTGCTCCACCACTAGGTCGTTCGGCATTAGGTCGTAGGTCGCTGGGCTTTAGGTCGTTTGACCTATCTTCTTTAGGTCGCTCGGCCACATTTAGTTGCTTAGGTCGTTAGACCTTACAGTCTTTAGGTCGCTCACCCTTAGGTCGCTTGACCATTGAAGCCTCTCGTGACCTCGTTAGGTCGTTTTGCCCTAGGTCGCGCCACTTCCTAGTTCGCTCCCATTAGGTCGCACCTCTTTAGGTCGCGCCTTCCCTTAACTCGATCGTGTTAGGTCGCTCACCCCACTAGGTCGCACCACTGTTAGGTCGCGTGCTTGGTAGGTCGTTCCACTTTAGGTCGCTCGACCTGTTTGCTCTTAAGTCGCTCGACCGAGTTAGGTCATTCACCCTCTAAGTCGCAACCCACTAGGTCGTTATACCTGATCTCTTTTAGGTCGCTTGACCTTACTTCCTTTAGGTTGCTGGACCTTATTCTCTCTAGGTCGCTTGACCTTATTTTCTTTAGGTCGTTGGACCTTACTTCATTTAGGTCGCTTGACCTTACTTTCTTATAGGTCGCTCGCCTCTTTACACTTAGGTCGTTTGACCTGTATTTCACTAGGCCGCTCGACCGGTTTTCCCCCTTGGTCGCATGGCATTCTACCCTTAGGTCGTTCGACCTATTTTACTTTAAGTCGTGCACTTTAATTCGACCACATTAGGTCGCAAGTATACTTCAACTTTGATGGTTTTGGAACTGATTTCCTTGAGTTTTATTCACGTCTTCGAGTGTGAATTTTAGTGAATTGATTTGGTTCTACAATCAGTTTTGTGACTTGTCACTTTAAAAATATAAAGGTTTCAATACTAGTAGTAAATATCAAAACTCTTCCTTCCAAACGATTTCAACTCTATTTTACTACAAAGCTCTTTTTACTCAATCGTTTTCCAATCTATTAGTATATACAAGCCTTTACCTCACTCGTACGAGAAATCTAATTAAACGACTTAGTAAAACGAGTGGTATGAAACGCTTGCGTTTACTTCGTCGGTTAATTCTTGGAATTGTTCGATTGAACCTCTTGTGACATCTTTCTAGTGAAGACCTACAGTTTGTTCGTAAATATTTAAGTTAAGCAAGTGGTTATGGGACATGAAGCTAAACTCATATATTTACTAGCTTAGTGTGACTGACACTTCTTGATGATCAATGACGATCATTTTCGTGATTTAGACTAGCAATGTGCGATGTCTTTTTGATTCGGTTCATCGGACGTTACGTTGTATGACGTCGTTGTTCTGTATTATCGTAATTTGGTCCTTTGGACGTTACGCTGTACGACGTCGTCGCTCCATTTCACTACGTGTTGGATCATCGGATGTTACGCTGTACAACATCGTTGTTCCTTTTTATAGTGTTTCTGGATCATCGGACGTTGCGCTGTACGACGTCGTTGTCCCATTTTCACTATGTATTGGTTCATCGGACGTTGCGTTGTACGACGTCGTTGTCCCATTTTCACTATGTGTTGGTTCATCGGATGTTACGCTGTACGACATCGTTGTTCCTTTTTATTGTGCTTTGGTTCATCGGACGTTACGCTGTACGACGTCGTTGTTCCTATTTATTGTGCCTCTGGATCATCGAATGTCACGCTGTACGACGTCGTTGCTCTGAATTATGTGATTTCTGGATTTCGTGTGTTGATTTCTGGACTTTGTGCTTCACCAATTTTTCATGATTTTCATTGCTAAGTTTTATCAGTTCTTGTGTATTGGTGAATTCCTGTGTCATTACCTTTTTATGGGTTTGGATCTTTGAGAAGATTCTTGGGATATTGATTAATCTCTTGTTGATTATCATTTACATACTTATAGTAGTATGCCATTATGATTATTACATGCTCATGCCATGTCTTTTACTTTATACCATGTCATCTGATATTTATAGCTAGACCGATCCATTTATTATTTTCTTATAAATAATACTCGGGTCAGACCGAGATGTTACATGTGCTTCTGCTTGACTTCTCTTCAGGATTATTCTGACTTTTGGCTAACTACATAGATTAGTAGTTTTTGGTTGTACACATTTGAGATATAGACTCTATGTTGTGTACTTATTCTTTTGTATAGCATACGTTGCTATTCTTTTGTATTATCGTGGATCTTTCCGACCACTACTCTGATGTACACTTTCATGTGTTACATATATATTCATATCTTTTTCCGCCTCTATGATATGGATGTCTATGACTGATTTATGTCATGTTTATTTCTATGTTTGTTTCCGAAGATTATATATAGCCACTATGTAATAGCTTTGAGTTTGTATCGGTATGTCGGATTTCCTCCTTAAATGATGTACATGCTATACTATCTGACATATCGGTGCTCGCATAAAGAAGTTACATGGATGGTCGCTCCTCAACAGCCTTATTCTCCGTGCTAGTTGACAACATTTCACCGTAGTGTTCTTGGCTAGCGTGGGTATAGAGGTGGGGCGTCACAGCTTGGTATCAGAGCCAAACTTCGTAACAATGTAGAATAATCTAGCAAGGATCATTGTCCTAAGTCTTTCTTAGGAATCGTGCCATAGGATTTGATTCGAGTCTTCGTACCGTTCTATCCTATTTTCTTTTATGATTCCTTGTTTTATCAATCAAGTTTGTTTGATATTCATTTTGAGATTAACCTTTTTCTCTTTTCTTTCTTTCTTAAAGAAAAGAAATGGTTAGACCTGGCCGTCCCAGCGCCGGTCAATCTAGTGCTACTCCTTAGGAGGGAGTATTTATGTCTGCCCAGCAGCTTCTTGATCTTGTTAAGAATGCTCAAGCTATCGGACCCATTCCTGAGCCTACTCATCCTAGATCCGGTTTTGCACGCTTGTGTAGAGATTATACCGATTTGGGTGGAAGACCATTCCGGGGATCCGAGAGTGTTATCGAAATTCAAGCTTGGCTCAAATCATGTGATCGCATCTTTTCTCGCATGAACCTTATTGATCTACATCGAGTCCAGGTGGCTTCTAGCATGCTCCAAGAAAGAGCACTAGGTTGTATGAGCTCCTTATTTCTGAAATCGTTGAAGCGGATCTTACTTGGGAGCAATTCCGGGAAAGATTCGAATTGAAATTTGTGCCGGAGGCTGAAAAAGTAACTTTAGCACGACGCTTCATAGACCTTGTTCAAGGTGAATCTTCTGTGACAGATTATGTCGCATCTTTTGAATCTCTTTCTAGATACGGGGTTGAGTATATTAATACCCCGATGAAGAAAAATCAGAGGTTCGTCTATGGGTTGAATAAGAACCTCAAGAAGCCATTACTTCTGAAACTGGAAGTTTCATTTGATCAGCTTATTGACATCGCTCTTCGTCTTGAAGAGGCCGATAGAGAAAGCGATATTGAAGTTGTGCGTTCCAAATAGAACTTCAACGACAACATGAAAAGGCCTACTAAATTCACAGGCCCCAATCCCATCAAGAAGGGGAAGCAACAAACTCCGGTAGCAAAGACTCCTACCTCTAGTCGTGGACGATGCTACAATTGTGGTCTTACGGACCATTATGCAAGGGAGTGCCCGAAACCTCTCTTTTGCCGTTATTGCAAAAGTTCGGGACATCATATATCTACATGTTCCATTCTTAAAGGTAGGAGAGAGGGAGAGCAAAATGTTGTTCAAGCCCCTAGTGACACTTCTCTTGGTTAAGGTAATTCTCCTTCTATCTTTGACGATATTTCTTTTGAGATTATCTTATTCGAGTTCTTTGTGATATGGGTTTCATCTCATTATTTTTATATCAAAGGAACTTGTGATTCTTTTTCTTTAAAACATTTTTAGGCTTGATGACTTCTTTGAGGATTGCGAATCCGGATTGGTGGATCCGCAACACTCAATTTGCTTTTTTATTTATGTCGAAATTATTTTATGTGATTTTCTTTCCGAGCCGATTTTTACTTATGCTCCGGAATTGACTTTTGTAAGGATTGGCTTAATTATTATGAAGTCATATCCTTTGTCCTGTGTGGACTATTCATCTTCGACACTTTCAATCTGTTAAGCAGATTTCTGTTTTTCCTTTGTGATTTTGATTCCAATTTGATGACATCATTTTATTCTTTAAGCTCACATGATGAGGAGAGTGTTATTTCTCTCATTCATGAAGTTTGAGAATTTTCCGGTATTTTTGAGTTTGTCTTAGGATTATCACCTAAGCAAATCTTTCGAGTGGTGATAAGGTCTTTTTCTAGCTCGACCTTACCACCAGTTTTCTTTAGCTACGAGTTGCGGGTGTTAGCATTCCATTTACCGCATTCCGTACTTGTTATGATTCTTATGAATGACTTATTATGTCATTCAGTTTATCCAGTTATTTCATCCATTTTGTAAATCGGGTATTCTATGAATATTTCGATGAGATTTTGGATGAGAATAGCGATTTAAAATCTTGTAAATCTTTTTCATAAGATTTTTTATAAGTACAATTTGATTTTCGCTCTTAAACGAGCAAAGAATATTCTTAAAGGTTTTTAAGAAATATGTTTATCATATAGAAAACGATTTTGTGATTGTATTGCCCATTGAGTGCTTTAAGAATTCCGGTCGATGCGCTTGATCAACGTTATCGATAAGAATCTCCTAAACGCTTTGATGAGACAATTTGACACAATAAATTGACTTGTAAAAATATAATTTTTTCTAGAAAGATTATTACATAAAGATAAATGTAATTTTGAAAGTTTTAGCTTTTCGGGAAAGAAGAAATTCTTTCTTTTCGATACTCTTATTCTTGTGATTCCCGAAGGGAACCAAGACTTTATCTTTGGTACCAATGCTATTCGTTTTGGTTGGGATGCCGTTCTCTTGCAAAAGAGAACGTGCCATCTCTTGTGCTTTTAAGTCATTAATGCCTATTGAGACTAGATATGCCACTCATTTATTTTTGGCATCATTATTTTTGGGTGAGAAATCTGTTCTCGACCCTGATCCTAAATCTTTGGAATATTTATTTTCTCATAAGGAACTTAATATTGGATCGAGTTCCTTGCATCTAATGATCTTGATATTCTTTGTATATTTCCCAAAAAGGGGAATTGTGTTGCCTATGCACTTTGTCGTAAGCAACAAGTGGTTGTTTCTTTGATGATGTCCAAATGGAATGATCATCTTTCCAACATCGGACGTTTCAATATACTTCGTTTTATTGAGTTTCATCTCATTCCCTTTATGGACTAGCGTCAGATGTTCTTCTATGGTTATCGGTTCATCGGATGTACCGTTATTGTACTACATCGATGTCCCGGCTTTTCGGTTCACTTGGACGTACCGTTTTTGTACTACGTCGGTGTTCCAAATTATTCGAGATTCTCGTTTCTCGGGCGTACCATTTTGTACTACGCCGTTGCTCCGGCTCAATTTACTGCTGTTCTAGACGTTTTCCACGTCTTTTAACTATGGAAATGCTTTTAGGTTTTCGATTTTTATTCTTGAGCCTGGTGTTTAGTAGGGATTGAAGTTTCACCAGATTTGACTTTTGAGCAATATTCTATTCGCATCATTGCTTCGGAGGTGGAGCGCCTTCGAAAATAAAGATGTTCTCTTTATGTGGGTTCTATGGTTCTCAAATCCCAAGGATTTATCTTGGGGAATCTAGAGAATTCATTGAGCGGACACACACGGACTTACTTTCTCATGCTTTTTAAGGGAAATTTCTTATTTCAAATTCCTTTTGTGTTAATATGCTTTTATGGTTGTTACTTTTTATTTCCATCTTATTTATTGCGAGGACGCAATTTCTTTAAGGAGGGGAGTCTGTAACAACCCGCATATTTATCGATTTTATATTTAAATATCTTATTTAAATATTTTAATCGTTAATCGGATTTCGGTCCAAAAAGCTACTTTTTGCACATGGTCAAATTTGGACTCGAGACCACTTCCATTGAGTTCAAAATGACGTTTGCGATCTTTTTGAGTGTAAACTTCGATATGTTTGGAGATAGTAAAATTTTCGTCACTTTTTGCTTTGAGCTTTGGTTTGGGCTGAACCATGCTAACTCAGTCCCAACCTCCTCTCCTCTTCATTAATTCACTAACACTTCAAGCTTCTTCAAATATGGTGGAGGGAATGGGAAATTAAAACTCCAAGCTCAAATTCAATTGCAAATCCATCATTCAACTCCAAATCCAAAGAGAAGACATAGATTCAAGCTTTGGACTGTTCTTGCTTTAGTTTTAGGCTTCATCTTCATCAAATTCCGAGAAAAGGTGAGATTTTTATCTCACATTCTTGCCTATAACTGTCATTGGATTGTTGGGAATGATTCCCTATCACTCGTGCGTGAGCACTCACATTTGGTTTGGATTGAATGGGTGAAAACCCCTAATTTTCGTGTGTGTTTGCAATTCTGGGCCTTAGGTCGCACTGCCTCGAAGAAGAAAGACTGCATATTTTCGTTCTGGGCTTAGGTCGTTCTAATATGGTAGGTCGTTCGGCAGTTAGCTTGCTCCACCACTAGGTCGTTCGGCATTTGGTCGTAGGTCGCTGGGCTTTAGGTCGTTTGACCTGTCTTCTTTAGGTCGCTCGGCCACATTTAGTTGCTTAGGTCGTTAGACCTTACAGTCTTTAGGTCGCTCACCCTTAGGTCGCTTGACCATTGAAGCCTCTCGTGACCTCGTTAGGTCGTTTTGCCCTAGGTCGCGCCACTTCCTAGTTCGCTCCCATTAGGTCGCACCTCTTTAGGTCGCGCCTTCCCTTAACTCGACCGTGTTAGGTCGCTCACCCCGCTAGGTCGCACCACTGTTAGGTCGCGTGCTTAGTAGGTCGTTCCACTTTAGGTCGCTCGACCTGTTTGCTCTTAAGTCACTCGACCAAGTTAGGTCGTTCACCCTCTAAGTCGCAACCCACTAGGTCGTTTGACCTGATCTCTTTTAGGTCGCTTGACCTTACTTCCTTTAGGTCGCTGGACATTATTCTCTCTAGGTCGCTTGACCTTATTTTCTTTAGGTCGTTGGACTTTACTTCATTTAGGTCGCTTGACCTTACTTTCTTATAGGTCACTCGCCTCTTTACACTTAGGTCGTTTGACCTGTATTTCACTAGGTCGCTCGACCGGTTTTCCCCCTTGGTCGCACGGCATTCTACCCTTAGGTCGTTCGACCGATTTTACTTTAAGTCGTGCACTTTAATTCGACCACATTAGGTCGCAAGTATACTTCAACTTTGATGGTTTTGGAACTGATTTCCTTGATTTTTATTCACGTCTTCGAGTGTGAATTTTAGTGAATTGATTTGGTTCTACAATCAGTTTTGTGACTTGTCACTTTAAAAATATAAAGGTTTCAATACTAGTAGTAAATATCAAAACTCTTCCTTCCAAACGATTTCAACTCTATTTTACTACAAAGCTCTTTTTACTCAACCGTTTTCCAATCAATTAGTATATACAAGCCTTTACCTCACTCGTACGAGAAATCTAATTAAACGACTTAGTAAAACGAGTGGTATGAAACGCTTGCGTTCACTTCATCGGTTAATTCTTGGACTTGTTGATTGAACCTCTTGTGACATCTTTCTAGTGAAGACCTACAGTTTGTTCGTAAATATTTAAGTTAAGCAAGTGGTTATGGGAAATGAAGCTAAACTCATATATTTACTAGCTTAGTGTGATTGACACTTCTTGATGATCAATGACGATCATTTTCGTGATTTAGACTAGCAATGTGCAATGTCTTTTTGATTCGGTTCATCGGACGTTACGTTGTATGACGTTGTTGTTTTGTATTATCGTAATTTGGTCCTTCGGACGTTATGCTGTACGACGTCGTCGCTCCATTTCACTACGTGTTGGATCATCGGATATTACGCTGTACGACATCCTTGTTCCTTTTTATCGTGTCTCTGGATCATCGGACGTTGCGCTGTACGACGTCGTTGTCCCATTTTCACTATGTGTTGGTTCATCGGACGTTGCGCTGTACGACGTCGTTGTCCCATTTTCACTATGTGTTGGTTCATCGGATGTTACGCTGTACGACATCGTTGTTCCTTTTTATTGTGCTTTGGTTCATCGTACGTTACGCTGTACGACGTCGTTGTTCCTATTTATTGTGCCTCTGGATCATCGGACGTCACGTTGTACGACGTCGTTGCTCTGAATTATGTGATTTCTGGATTTCGTGTGTTGATTTTTGGACTTTGTGCTTCACCAATTTTTCGTGATTTTCATTGATAAGTTTTATCAATTCTTGTGTAGTGGTGAATTCGTGTGTCATTACCTTTTTATGGGTTTGGATCTTTGAGAAGATTCTTGGGATATTGATTAATCTCTTGTTGATTATCATTTACATACTTATAGTAGTATGCCATTATGGTTATTACATGCTCATGCCATGTCTTTTACTTTATACCATGTCATCTGATATTTATAGCTAGACTGACCCGTTTATTATTTTCTTATAAATAATACTCGGGTCAGACTGAGATGTTATAGGTGCTTCTGCTTGACTTCTCTTCAGGATTATTCTGACTTTTGGCTAACTACATAGATTAGTAGTTTTTGGTTGTACACATTTGAGATATAGACTCTATGTTGTGTACTTATTCTTTTGTATAGCACACGTTGCTATTCTTTTGTATTATCATGGATCTTTCCGACCACTACTCTGATGTACACTTTCATGTGTTACATATTTATTCATATCTTTTTCCGCCTTTGTGATATGGATGTCTGTGACTGATTTATGTCATGTTTATTTCTATGTTTGTTTCCAAAGATTATATATAGCCACTGTGTGATAGATTTGAGTTTGTATCGGTATGTCGGATTTCCTCCTTAAATGATGTACATGCTATACTATCTGACATATCGGTGCTCTCACAAAGAAGTTACATGGATGGTCGCTCCTCAATAGCCTTATTCTCCGTGCTAGTTGACAGCATTACACCTAGTGTTCTTGGCTAGCGTGGGTATAGAGGTGGGGCGTCACATATTCATAAATAATAACTTGTTTATAAAAATGGGTTTTACTAAGTAAAAAGAATTATTTAAAGTGATTTCAGAGGTTGAGTTACAAAAGATATTTTGTAAAAGATTTTTCCTAAAGAAGATTTATCAAAGGAGTTTCTAATGGGAAAATGTTTAATAAACGATTTTAGAGGTTGACTTGTAAACCTATAAAAGTGTTTTATAAATTGATTTTGGAAATTATAAAGGTATTTAAATATGAAGTGAGTTTTAAAAGGGAACTTTTTATAAAAGACAAGTGGATTGGGTTATAGTAAGTAATGTTCTAAAAAGGAATTTGATAAGAGAGAATTTTTCAAATGTTTTGATAATATACTTATGCCGCTAAGATAAGTATAAATGTTTTTCTAACAATCCAGAATTTTGGTTATTCGAAAGTAGAATATTTAATTGATTTTAAATATTTAAAAGTTAATTTTTATAGATTTAAAACTTGAATTTCAAATATAACGATTTATTGGATAATTTAATTGTAGAACTAAATAATTGAAATCATTAAATTAATTTAAATCTTGGATTATTATTTGGATAAAAATAGTTTAAATATATTAATAAGAATGAAGGTAATAGAACTTTTAGATTGAATTTAAAGGTGATTTAATCGATTTTAAAAATAACTCGTTTTAATTAACATATAAAAATAGCCTTCCGGGGCATAGTCTTGGATTTCGATGAAACCAGTTCCATTGGATCCATAATAGTGTATTATTTTCGGATTTCAAATTTTGTAGCATTTGGAGTTAACTTTTGGTCGTACGGGATAGAAACACGTTGAATTTAATATCGAAAATTTAATATTACAATTGGGTTCAAAAAGCTATCTTCTCCATACGATCGAGTTGTGTGACGACCGCCCATAACCCCTGCATTGAACCTAGAGAAAGTGCGCTGTAAAGTGTGCCAGGCAGCCATGGACGATTGTCAAGGTAAATTAAAACAACAGAATCTATCGTATTACTCACAGCGCATGGACAAAATACAATAGAACACATATATATAGTCAAGCTTCACAGAATAGAATCTCATCAATAAAACTTCATAATAGTTGAATACAAACATCTGAATAATCAATACAACAAGCCTCACTACATATCACTCAGAGAATACAAAGCAGCGGAACATCCAGTACATATAATAAGAAGATAATATGCAACCCTCCAGCTCGTCTTCGATATCAGCACCGTGGAAAGCATGATCAGCACCTGTCACCTGCTACCTAGTCTGCCCGTCCCGAAATGGACGAACAGCCCAAGGCAATAAGAGTTAAAACATAAAGCCTTGAGTCAGACAACAGTCTTAGTGAGCAGTAAATTAACTAGCAACATACCAAAAGAGTATAAATGAAAAGGAATAGGAATACAACCCTCCCACTTCAACCTCTTTCTACAGTGATAGCCCCCAGACACACACTAAGCAGAAGCAAACATAGCAGATACAATGTAAAGTAAAGAAATTATCACTCGAGTCAAGGGCGATGTTTTCCAAGCACAAACCCCCAAGGCCTAAACCAAGATCAGATAAGCACCAGAAAACACTGCTCTTGAGACCGAATGACGATACAACCAAACATCCATGACTCTGGCTATCACTGTTATCATTGCTTCGATATCACCGTTAATTGAATGACCGGCACATTCTTTCAGCCGTCCGTCAAGGGCTAATGGAATCCCCGGTTCTAGACATAACTCCCGCACATCATCGTGACCCGTGCCTAGGACTATCGAATCTGCCCAGAGTACTTGACTACAAATCCGTAGCCTTCAGGGACTATCGAATCTGCCCAACGTACTCTTGCTTTGAGCATGCTAGAACCTTCAACAACGATGTGATCTCAGCCTTCTAGTCATCCTCCTCGACGACTATTTCCATACTAGCTCAAGCGCCTCTCGAGCTAACCATTATCCTCAACTCGAACCATATCACCGAGCTATCAACATGCTTGGAATGATCCCGTCTGGATTAGACCAAGACTATCTCATATCATGCTTCGCTTCATCACATCCTCGCAAAGTCTCATCTCAACATCATCATCAAATCTATGCATAAGAGCTTCACCATCCGCTATATATGCCACAAGCAGCTTTCCCAATTCAAGAGCCATTCTCTTAGCTTTTGAATCATCTTCGGTCTAAATCAAATCATCAATCATCTAATTCATAGCAATCAATCAAATCAAACATTAATCCAAACAATCAAGCATTTAAATATGATATAAGTAGACAATTATCACAATAATGGCAATTTCGTAATTAAAGAGTTGAAAGTCTAATAAGCATGAAAACATGAACAATATCTCTATAATCTTGATGAATGAACTTGCATAGGTTAACATGTAGTAAGATGGATGTCAAATCATCATGAACAATGAATCTATACGGATCTACACGTGTGATTAGGAAAATGCATGGAAATCACTATTTTAACACCAAATCTAGCCAACGATCCGATATACTCCTTTGGATCCGTGTGAGAGATAATCACCACTCACCAAATCACCTAAACAACCCCAAATCAACACACTTCAGATCTGGACAGCGAAGGATCTAACTCGATCTATCATAAATCCGCTTCAAACGATGAAATCTATCTTCGATGGATGAAGATAAGCTCTTGAATCTTCAACTTGATCTTCGATTTGGATGGAAGGAAGCACAAGATTAATAGTGGAGAAAAGAAGTGAAGAAGTGTAGAAGTCGAGCTCTCAAAATGGCAGCACTTCGTCGCTTCGAAATCCGGATCCCAAAAAGTGAGAAATGGACGAGTATTTATAGTTGAAATCTCCTTAACTCGTCCGCTTTCTTAAGTCGTCACTCGGAATTAGGTCGTCCACGACCTATAGAGCCACGACCTACGACTTAGAAAAATACCACGACCTAACAGCTTTGCCGACCTATAAACCCACCTGTCTACGACTTACGACTTAGCAGCTAACTCCTAAGTCGCTCACGACTTAACACAGCATATGCGCGCCTTCCCACGACCTACGACTCAACGACCTACGACTTAAGAATGCGCGACTTAACTGGGTAACTGACCTACGACTTAACACTTAGTAGATCAGCGCCTTCTACGACTTAACAGCTTTGGGGCCTAATAGGGGATACGACTTAACCCCTAACGACCTAACTCCTCAGTCTTCTACGACTTACAACCTAACACCTAAGTCGTCTACGACTTAGTACAGACGACCTAAACTTCAATGACTTATGCCATAACCCTTAAATCGTTAACTCTGCTAGGTTGGTAACTCTTAGGTCGGTCAATTCCTTAAGTCGTCTAACCGACCTAACTTCTATACAACCTAACTTCTATACGATCTAACTCCTAAGGTCGTCTATCCCTTAGGTCGTCTACTACCATAAGTTGCCAGACCCTATAGGTCGTCCCAAACTGTCATACGACCTAAACCACTACCCCTCTTCCTTAGGTCGTCGCCGACCTACCCCTTAGGTTGTTAACTCGCCAAAACTCATAAGTCACCAACTTTTCCTTAAGTCGTCTATGTCTTAAGTCGGTCACTACCTTAAGTCGGTCACTCGACCTAAGCCACCCTATGACTTAACTTCTATAACTCGTATCTTCCTTAGGTCGCTCCAAAACTCCGATACGACCTAGGACTTAAACTCAGGACGACTTATCACAAATGCGACCAAATGTCAACTGTTTTACGATGTTTCGATCCGTAAAAATACGGGTCGTTACAAGTTGGGTCCTAAAACTTGTTCCATTGCATTCGGAATATGGGTATAACATTAGAAACGCTGGACGACACGCCTCGATCGGGGTTCGAAATAAATATCAAGATATTTTGGAATTTTAAATATATATATTTTTATCATCGTTCACATCAGCCACTTTCAAACTGAACCAGCCACCCTACATTGAAGAAAAAAGCTACTTTACTCTTGTGCTACCTTCCCTCGTGCTTCTCCTTTTTAAACGCAAGAAGAATTTTTTTTTTGAAAACTTTAAAAATCAAAATATCGAAATTTACTTAATAAAAAAATATGAAACCTGCTTCAAAATTTTCCATTTGGTGAGTACTTCGATCTGGTATAGTGTTTGTGGGGTGCGGCCATGTCGAGTGTTGCTCGAGTCATGTTCAGGGCAGCTCGAAATCTAGGGCTGGTAAATTCTTATCATTGGTGGAGTTTTTGTTGGAATCAAAGATGTTTTCAACCTCACGAGGCTGAAGGGCAGCTGCGGCGAAGTCTTAGAGAGGTCCGGTCATGTGTGGGTGGCTGTGCGCGTTTGTAGGGCATGGGAAGGATCATGGTATTCACGTTTCGATAGGGGGCTTCGGCCGTGGGTTTTTAGGGTCTGGTGGAAGGAGATCGAGATGAGAAGTGTGATGGTGGGTTTTGTTCGATGGATGGTGATCCGAAGGGGCGTGTCACTGACACGAGGTGGGCGTACACGGAAGCGAAGCTTCAGGCGAGCAGTTTGGGGGAAGAAGATGATGGGAGGTTGGGTTTTTTTAGTGGGTCGGGCTTAGGATATAAGGTTATATTACTTTAAACTTTGTAATTAAGTTTATTAATTAATTTATATAAATCGTTATGCTTAAAAATATTGTATCTTCCTCATACGATGTCAGAATTGAACGAAACGAGTTGCGTTGCACTTGTATCCATGAATACTACGTATAGGAATTGGATTAGAGTCAATTCGGGCTAGCAGGAATTTCGATTAAAATTAGACGCTTGTTTAACTTTAATTCGAACGGAACGCTTAAGCTTTAACTAGAATCAAGGTGAGTAAATCTCACTCATCTTGGATAATTCGTTTTATTTTAAATAGTTAAAATTAATTATTGGTTGATTGGATGGATTCATAAATTATTATTTGTTGGATGTTATATTATATATATTAGTATATATATTAGTAGTTGGACTAAACATTCCTGCCGATTGTAGCGGATGAGACACTATGCGCCCCTCATAGTTGCGAATGACCCTATATTACCGTGATATCCCGCCTCAAAGTGGGATTGGTATTTTATGTTATATAACATCTGTGGTTGCAGGGAAACAGGTTGGAGGATTCAACTAGATTCCTCAAAAAAACTGATTTTAATTTCATATATAGTGATATGTGATGTGTTTGAATAATCTGTGATAGATTATGATATGATTTGATCTATTGGATGCTATAGTAGCACTGACCTAGATTTTGGTATTTTAAAATACAATAAATATTATTTTGAATTTGAAAAGAAATTAAAAGGGGATTTTGGAAGTGAAATATTTATATTGAATTTTGAGATTATTTAAAGAGGTATTGTTTTGAATAAAATAAATGATTTGATTTTAAATTTGTACTTAACTATTTCATGAAATAATTTAAATAGAGATTTTAAAATAATGTATATAGAAGATTTTTAAACAATAAATTTAAGTGATATTTGGTTAAAGGTAAAAGGGGTTTTAAAAATCAAAATTTAAATAGATTGGGAGAATAAAGGGAATTTGGAAATAAATATAAAATTGGTTATACTGGATTTTAAATAAGTTTTTTAAATTATGAAATGGAAGTAGAAATCGAGATTTGATTGGTTTTGGAATATGGTTTGGGTTATTTAAGAAATTGATTTATAACTGAGATTATAATTTGGAAATCGATTTATAAATAGATTTTGTAAGGTAAACCTGTATAAGCTGGGAAATGAGGTTATGTAATTTATAAACAATGTTTATAAGTAAAGTTAAATGATTATCATTTGATAAATTGGAGATATAAATTCACGGTGAGAATTTATAATGTGATAGGGTAATCGGGTTAAAAAAAAGAAATAGTAGAGTCTATTTTTGGAATAAAAAAAGATATGAAATGGGAAATGTGATCAATGTGTTATGAATCGAAAGAGAGAGAGATTTATAAATTGAAATGGGTTATATTTAAATTTTAAAAATATATTTTTCTCGAGAAGTTAAGTTTGTTTTTAAAAAAGAGGATTTTTAATTATTAAACTATGTAATTTAAAAATGTTTAAGCATTGAAATATTTCAGGAAGTTAGTTACTTAAATATTTAAATTTTGTTGAAATAAATTATAAGTTTTATAAACAAGTTTTGCAAATCGATTAGAAATATTATAAATGAATTGGAATTAGTTATCGACGTTTATTTTAAAGGTTCTTTGATATTTTAAATAATTATTTAACCATATTTTTGAAATTATTATATAAATATATATAAAATTTAAAAGTAAGTAATTGGAATTTATTTATAAATACACTCGAGATTGTAAACCGGATTTTATTGAACCGATGTGGTTGTATAAGTGAAATGTTATGATAAGAATTCTGGGAGTTTAAGGAAATTTCCAAATTTTTAGATACGGAAACTTCGGGGATGAATTTAAATTCATTAAAGGAGTTATAAATTGTTGGTTGGATTATAAATAAGTATAATCGATAATTTTTGGAAATTGAAAAAGGAAATTTATAGAAATCCCGAAGATTATGAAATAAGTACGGAATATTTCCTAAGTATGGATATTAGAAATGATTTTGGAAAATAAACTTATAATATTTTCCTAAATATTGGAAGTAAAGGTTTGGAGATATTTTAGCGACGAAATGATTTAGATAGAAATGTTTTTCTAAGTAAATGGATTATAAGTTGGATTTGGAAATATTTCTAAGTGTTGATATGATTTGGAATATCCTATTATGGATATAAGAATTTGAAATTTGTTATTCAAATATTGAAGTATTGGAAGAAATTTGAATATATATTTTTGGTAAAGATATTTTGAAATAAATGTTTTTGAAAGATTTGTAATATGACCTAGTGACTGCTTGTGTGTGAAATTTGATGGTTAAATAACCGACTATCAAATCTAGCCAAATTCATTGATCGTTTCGAAGAGACAGGGATTAGATTTAATTATCCGAAAACCACTTTGATCCGATTTGAGCGTTGCGAATTGTGATATCATGAAGATAGTAAAGAAGGTGGTTATTTTGGAGATTCAGTTTGTTCAGATCCAGAACAACTTGTATGAATGAATGCTATCAGCACATTGTAATTGGAGGGCAATGAGCATTCTAATTGTAAATTTCTTGAAAGGTAATCGTAGCCTCAAGCCTCAACAACCGGGAAATGACTAAAACATGGCATGCAGTAGGGTTAAGTGGGTCGCTCCCATTAGGGTATGTCATTATCTTTCTAAATACCCTATATCTACATATTTATGGATTAATTGTGCATGAGATCTCAAAAAGGTCGGAAGACCGGGATGATGACATATTCGGTACTAGTAGTCAAGTGCTAGGTCGGTCTAGTGTGGCAGGGTACAAGATGTTCTTGTCAGACCCGGGTGCATTGATCTAGAGATGCACTCATTAGAGGTAGTTCCTCACCTGGTCATAGTATGGAATCCATTCTCCAATACGTGCCTTACGGTTCTGATTGTAGAGCCTAGTATGCTGGAATTTAATTAATGTAACAATTTCGGCTATTTTAATAAGTATTTGTACTTAGACACTATTATAATATCATAAGGTTTTTATATAAAAATGGTTTGGTTATCGTAAGGTAAAAACCCGTCGTGTTTATATGTGGCGTGGTCTTACGAGACACCTTTGTTTTCAATGGATTTTGATAAAAAGTAATAATTCAAATTGAGTGTGTTTTCTCATGCTGGTTTTCCAAACCGACTCGGGTGTTATTTTATTATAATACTTGGGTCAGACCGAGTATTACAGATTCAAGTTAGGATGCTATGGAGCTCAGGAGACGAGCTGGAAGACAGAGACGTATTCCACGTACTTGATTATATTCCACTGTGTGTGTCTCAGGCTGTATAGTCGGCACTGGTGGGGACAAGTTATAATAACTATCCATATTTATTGATTGTTGTACTCTGATGATGGTATGTATAATAACAATTATAGTTCTTTTTATATAAAGATATGTTATTATCTATTATATATTGTTCCGCTGCGATTGTGAGATTCTGTGTTATTATTTTTGTTATCTTCTATCTCTTCTTTTTCTTTTTCCCTAACAATCGAGTTCTCCGACATTCGATTTCTCAGCATGTAATATAGTGGACGTATTAGTGTCAATTTTCGAGGGTCGAAAATCTCGGTTGTTACAGTTTCCCAAGTATAAAGGGGAAGTAAAGGTTTTGGAAACAGTGTTGTGTAAAGATCTTTTGATCAAGTATTATAAGTGATTTTATTAGTTAAAGATTAATTAATAAAGACTTAGTGGATCCCACATGGAATTAAATAAATGTTTGAATAATTATTTATTTGAGAGTTAAATAACCAACTATCAAAATATGGACCTAGACGTAACATTGGAAATACCTTGGAGAAACGCGTGAGTTTATGGCATGGTCATCCCCAATGATGCTATGCTGTGTATAAATCTCGTTCCGTTCTTCTAGGATAAATGATAAGGAAATCTGCCCACAAACGGTTAGGAGGTGATCTCCGCTCCTATCTTTTGTCTGCTTATTTCCTAAAGAACCAGGGTTGGGTTTACCGAAAATTATCGAAAGTTGTTTCGAAGAGACCGAGATCGGGTATGTCATCCGAAAACCACTTCGATCCAACTCAAGCATTTCGATATGAAGATATGTTAAAGAGTATGGAATCGAAGACGGAGCCATTGAAATGCAAGGGCTGCTTGCTATTAATCTTGAGGATTATTCCAAAATGAATGTAGTAGAAGTGGTGCCTTCGAACCTTTCGTTCAATCCCAAACAGACTTATATGGATGAATGCTGGCATTGCATTATTGCCCGGAGGGCAGTGTAGCATTCCAAGTGGGAAGTGTTAAATAAAGGGAAAACGTAGCCACAAGCCTCATCAATCAGGAAGTGACAAAATTGGGCATGCAGTAGGGCCAAGTGGGTCGCTATGGTTATCCTAAAATCTAGATCGATTATTATCTACTCATGTATGCTTCGGGGCCCAAAGTGGGGTGATCATATCAATACTACTAGTCAATTGGTAGGCCAGTCCTCTATGGTAGGGGTACAAGATGTTCTTATTAGACCCAAGTGCATTTTATCTAAAGATGTACCATTGGATGATAGTTCTTACCTTGTCATTGTATGGAATCCAATCTCCAATATGTGCTTTTACGGTTTTAATTGTAGGGCCTAGTATGCTAGAATTTAATTAATGTAACAATTTCGGCTATGATTAATAAGTATTCGCACTCCAGACATTATTATAATATCATTGAATTTTCTATGAAAGTGATTTGGTTATCGTAAGGTAAAAACTCATCTGTGTTTATGTGCGGCATGGTCTTACGAGATACCTTTGATTGTAAAAGGGTTTTAAACATAATAATTCAGTTGTTTGAGTTTACTCACACTAGACCCATGTATGACCAGGTGTTTTATTTTCTTTTCCTAGAACTCTTGGATCCTTAAAGTTTTATGGGTAGCCAAGTAGTTCAGGTTTCCCACGGATGCATCTTGGAGGAGCTTGGAGCAGGAGGCTTCATCGATTGTTAGTTACTATCTTGTTTCCGTTGTTTAGATGTATATTGTATCAGTTAGGTAGGGAAATGATGTTATAACTGTCCTAGGGTAGAAATTGTATTAGTATGACTTTGATGTTTAATTTTGGAAATGACTTTGGAAAGAATTATGTTGATTTACATATGTTATTCCATTGCGTTGTGAGATTCTGTGATTGTTTAGTTTCTTCTTATCTTCTATCTTCTTCTTTTCCCAAACAATATATCTTTCTGTGACTTAGTTGTTTGGCTCGTGAATACCGTGGATGTATTAGTGTCAACTTCTGGGGTTTAGAAAGGCGGGTCTTTACATTCACTCATCGTAACTCTTCTATCATTGCTACCAAATAACTGTATAATGGTGTTGGAAAAGCCATCAACATTTCTCTTGGAATCATCGTATCTAATTTCGAGTAACAGATTTACTCAAGTGAAATTCGAAATCCATTACGATTGTAATCCAAATTGCAATAAAGTGCCAAAAAAATTGGTGCATGGCTCCTCACCGTAGCTTGAATTTCTATCCTAAATGGTAAAGTAGAAAATCACTGCGCTTGTTGAAAAGTGAGCCAGGATCCGCAACCCGCCTTATTTTGCACATGTTGATGTTTAAATACTTAGCCCATATGACAGGAGAGAGAAAGGCTGGATATTTAAATATAAATATGTGGTGGATATCAAGGAGCTACATGATGGTGCTAAATAAGGAGGGCCATAGATCCTAGCCACACGCACACTTTTAATATACTTATAATTATTTTAAAACACTTTTAATCTACTTAAAAATATATTATAATTGTATATATAGAATATTATGTAAAAGCAACAAATTTGGAAATAAATATAAAAACAAAAAAATAAACAAGTTTTAAATTAAAAGCCCCTTACTTCAAAAATTCATAAATAATTCTCAAAAATATATTTAAACTTGAAACAAAATTGAGAACTCTTTAATATAAGTTAGAAAACAACCCTAAAAAGATTATAGGAAAATAATTGATTTAAATATCATTTTTAACCATTCTAGAGTCTCAAACAGAAAAGACAGCATTTTCAGAATGTTGTAAAAGATTTCTACAGTAGTTTAGAAATGTTTCGAAACAATTAGAGTTGACAAAACAGAAACTGCAGCACTCATAAAGTGCTGTAAAAAGTCTTAAAACGCCTTAAAATGTTTCAAAGAATAGAAATGTTATCTAAACAATTCTCAAAAGGAAAAATGTGTTTTAGAAGCAAAGACAAGGTTCCAGAAATGCTATCTATAGTTCTAAGCATATTTTTAACATGATTTTTTCTACAAATTTGAGTCTGGGTTTTTATGCTTTCATATTTTTCTCATCTGACAAGTTGCTTTCATATTTTTCTGAAGCTTATATATTTTGAAGCTTAGCCTCTGTTATTATAAAAAAATGTTATTTTAGTATATATATTGATTTTATATATTGGTTTTTAAAATATAATATATGGATATTTTGATTTTATTAGATGTGTTTTATGAAAAATGATTTTTGAAATATAATATATAAAGATTTTATTTTAACATGAAATTATTGTCAAAGACAAAATTTCTCAGCGTTTTAGCCTCAAGGATAGACCTTTAGTATTTTAGGCTAAATGACAACTTTCTTTAGGTATCAGTTTTTAGTTATTGATAGCAATTTTTAAGTATAAGTTTGTAGTTATCGGTAGCAGTTTTTAGGTATCAGTTTTAAGTTCGGTAGCAGTTTTGGAAGAATGTTTGTCCTTTTGAATAATTTTGGAAGAATGTTTGTCCATATGAATAATTTTTAGAAGAATGTTTGTCCTTGTGGTTAAAATATTAAGGTCGTGTCCTTGAGGCTAAAAATATACAAATTTTTGTCCTTTAAATTAATTCCCCTTTATTTTAATACGTGTTTTAAATTAATTATTGATTTTAAAAATATATATATATAGTATATATATATTTGATTTCCATCGAATCCAGTTCATCGTGCTTTACTTTTGGTTTCGCCGCTATCCAGAATTGATCGCAACAGTTAGCTATTTTGATTTGTCACTTATCCTTGTGCTTGTCATGTTTTCTCTAGCCTCGAAAGGTGAGCAATCACTCACGATTAGCATTCTTATTTTAGTAAATTTAATTCACATGAAATGACGATTGAAATGTGTTGTTAAAATTTAATTTGTTAGTAATTTAAATTGCTAAGTATGATATGTTATTATCTGCATTTGTTAACCTATGTTAATTGATACCATAACCTGTTATATATACTATATTTGAATTGTTAATTATGATCATATTTGTCATTGATATGTTATGTCATTTTATTGTTCTCACTCTGCTAGTTCCCTGTTAGTTAGGAATTCCCTATGGGTTGAAATGGTACATACCTGAACGATATTATAGACTAAGGGAAAATCGTTATGTGTTGAATTGATAAACCCAAGCGATTTTATTGAATTTGAAATGTTGGGATTACGGGTTGAAATGATACATACCCGTAAATATTTAATTTTGCGGATTTAAATGATAAATATCTGTATCACTTGACTATGAGATAGAAAATTATATACGGACACCGTTGGTCTATTTTGGAAAAATGATTTTATAGTTTTGAAAGGAAATATATGAGTTTTATAAATATAGATTTTTAAAATATAATATATAGATTTTATTTTAATGTGTAAAAAAAATTAGATTTTAAATTATATATTTTGAAAATTTTAAAATTCTAAGTTAAGTTGTGAAAATGTAAATTTTAAGATTTTACTTATATTTTATTTACTTTAAAAATATATAAAATAAGATTTAAATAAATTTAATAATAAGATTTAATTTAATATAATTTAATTTAATAAAATTTAATTTAATTAGTATATAATATGTTTAAGTATTTATTTAAAACTATATTAATATTTAAAAAAATAGATTTTGTAATAACATTAATAAATTAAGGTTGGAAGGATAAATTAAAATTGATTTGTAATTTAATTTGTTAAGAATTGAATTTAAATAAGAATTGATTTGGACTTATTGATTTTGAGATTTTTAAGATATAAAATTTTAACTTGATAACTTGATTTTGATTTAAGGTGATTGAATATTCTCAAATTTAAATAAAATTGAATATTTAATTTTGATTTAAATTTGTAATTTGAGATTTTATTTAAATACTTATAAAAAGGTGATTAAGTGAATAATTTCAAATTAAATATACTTGAAGTTAGATATTTAACTTTGATTTAAATTTGTAATTTATGATTTTATATAAATGTCATTAAAAATGATTAAGTGAATATTTTCAAATTTAAATAAATTAAAGGTTGAAATTTTAAATATAAATGGAATTTATCAAATTGAGTTATTGAAAATGTCTAATATTTACTTTGAAATCTATTGAAATTGAAGTAGTTTAAATATGTAGTTCAAACCTGGATTTGAAGTCTGTATAGATTAAATAGTTCTAATGAGAATTTGTAACAACCCATAATTTTGTGAATATTTTTAATTAAATTGTATTTGGAAACTTTGATTTTTAAATCATTAAAAGGTGAAATCTTAGAATTTTCCAATGTAAGTTTGGAATGTGCTTGTAATTTATTTTCCAAATACAATAAAATAAACAATTTCTGTAAATTTTATATTTTGGTCAAACTTTGACTTTTATTTGAAAATTTTAAAAATTTAAAATTTTGAATTCTAATCTTTTTAATTGAAGTTGGATAGGATGCTAATATCCATTCTATTTTTCGTTTCGTTAAATTCTGAGTTATACTTTTAAATTTGGTCAAAATTCATCGTTTTATACGCGATTTAAATTCTGTATTTTATTTTTTTATTTTTCTATGTCCATCTCTTGACTTTTATTTCTCTATTTATTTGTCTAGACTTTATTTTATTTATTAAATGTTTCTTGTGTATATCTTTTATTTAATAGCTTGGAAAAAATCAATTAGACATACGTTACCTTGTTTTAATTGGAGATACGTTACATTTGCTTTATTTCTTGCCTTTTTCTTTGCCTATCTATTTAATTACCTACCATAGCCATGTATTGCAAACCCTAGCCGCCTCCTACCCTTATCAATTCACATACAAAAACTCTTTCCCACATCTCATTTTCATTTGCATTCTCCTGAGAAATTTACAGCAAGTTTCATGGCTCCTCTTCTTCCTCTTTTTCACTTTTTTTTTCTTTTGTTGCTTCAAGGATTGCTCGACCACCACATGCTTTAGCCGACCCCATCACCATCTCCACCATCACCTATGATCGACCACACTCCTCTCCATCACCTCCTCCAAGGCCGTGACCACCAAGCCATGCCTTGAACCCTAGATCCAAAAATAGATCACCATCTCTTTGTTTCAACCATAGCCGAGCCTTCCTATGCATCTACTTCTCCTATTTGCCTCGGCCACAAACCACAACACCACCTCTTCCATGCCTTGGGACCACATAGCCGTGCCTTTAGATGATGCCTTGACCAAACCAAGCCATGGCCGAACCATGTTTGCCTTAGTGCCGAACCAATAGGACCCAAAACCCATTGCCTCTTTGCCTTCCACACTTGTAACTTCCACCTCCTTATTTTTCCACAACCATAGCCGTACCTATTGACCTTTGGCCGAGCCTAACATACCAAAAACAAGTCATGGCCGAGCCCACATGAAGATGGTCAAACCATTTTGGGTGTAGCCGAGCCCACTTGATGGGTAAAGCAAGTTATGTCATTTAAATCATTATCTTTTTCCTTGTTTCAATTTCTATTCTTTTGTATTGAATCACATTCTTATGTTGTGATATTTATTTGCATACAAGATTTGGATCTGACTCTTCATCCACTCAAAAATATAGTCGTGCTTTGTCGTGCCTTTTCGTGCTTTGCAGAATCTGGATGTGTGTTTTGAATTTTATTTCTAGCTTTTAAAAGGCGAGTTTATCACTCTCGACATACGTACTTTTATAATTGTGAAACGATGGCATGTGAATTTTAGAAAATTTATATGTATGTTATATGTTCATATATGTCTGTGATATGATTATATGATGTTGAATTCTGTTTATATATTTGTTACATCATCTGATATGATTATATGTTCTACTGTTCATTTTATTATCTGTATCTCACACTGCAAGTTCCCTTTTCACTATGGGTTGAAATGATACATACCCGAACGGACATTAGGATAAGGAAAAATCATTATGAGCTGAAAGGATAGGCTCGAGTGATTTTTTATTGTATTTATTTTACTTGGGATTGCTGGTTTTAAATGATAAAACCCGGGTTTTTCTTTTTAAATTACGGATTGAAATGATACATATCCGTATCACTTTACCTAGATTAGAAAATATTATATAGGCCCATGGTTATATTTTTAAATAATATTTTCCTAAAAATTATTAAGTATTTTGAATGTTTTAAATATATGAATTTTGAGCTGAAAGATTTGATTTAAAAGACTTAAATATAAGAAGATGTTGGTTTTCTATAAGTTAAGATTTTATAAGTCAATAAGTGGCTTTAATAGATATTTTAAAGATGTGTTGGTTTTAAATAGAATTTAAAGACATTTATTGATGATAAATAACTTAATAATATAATTGGACTTAATATGGAAGTTTTAAATCTAACCTAGTAATTTTTATGAATTTTACTTTATGAAACGGACATGTTTTGTGTAATAAATAATGTATTTTGAACTGATAAAATGGAATACAGTTTTAATTGGGAATTTTGTCATAAAATTTCTTTAACTAGAAAATCATAGTTAATTGATGTCTAAATGAATAGATCTAAAAGAAAAATTGATTGTATATTAACTATGATAAAATATTCTTTTGTGAAATGTTATGTTTTGTAAAGTAAATAGTTATGATTTTTAAATGGAAAAATGTAACTTTAATTATGACCTAACTTGATAATTGGAAATTTGGTTTTCAAATGGAAATTTTAAGTTAAGTAAATAAATAGAATTTAGTTTTGTTTATGAAATGGGTATTTAAAATAAAGTGTTAGGTAATGTAATGACCCTAAAATAAAATAAAATAATACATATATTTATATTAGAAAATTCTGAGATATATATAAAAGTATATATATATATTGCATTAAAACAGAAAAGAATTTGGCAATGAATAAAATTAAATGAGAGCTTCTGTTTGATAAAATGCAAGGAATCAAGGTAATTAGAAGAAAAATTGGAGCTCAAAATAAATATAGTTTTATGTTCAAAGAATTATGTAAATATATATATATTTAATATATATGGGGTGTTTGCTGTTTGATAAAATAAAATGAGGTTTAATATAAAGGTTTATATGTCTTATAATTGTGCCAGAAAATAATTAGCATAATATATGTGATTTTTAATTTAAAAAGGGAGTTGACTGATTTGACAAAAAGGCAGAAATATATATATACATATACAGAATCAAATAAAATTTCCATACCATATTTATTCCAAGCAAATAATTTGGGTAAATGATTTTTACATTACAAAGTATGGTAGTATGTCTGATAGAAAGGAGGTAATGGATAGGTAGAAAGAAAATGTATACAAAGTAGATTTTCAGATTTCCTTAAAACTTATAAAAAAATAATAAACTAAGGGTCACATGCTTATGGCATGAGTAGAAAGGAGTCATGAAAATAGTATTGAGTGTCTAAAAATGTATGATCCCCGAAATGGCTAATTAAAGTATGCATTTCCAATTTATGATCACACAGAAATATGATGTGTACATAAACATCTAAGGGTATCAGGGGAATTACCCATTTTCTAAAACCCTAGAATGGATTTATAAATAACTGCACATAGCCAAAACCATCACTCTCTCGGGATCAAAACAAAAATAAAATAAGCAAGGAGAAACACTAGCTTGAGGCTTTGGGGGATTTGCTGTTCTAAGAAATTAAGGCAGTGAAAGAAGAAACATTATGTGAGTATTTATCTTTTGTATGCAATGGCATTAAGTCCTATTGCAGGCAGCCTAAAAATACTATGAGTTATTTGAATCTCTGAAATGATTTGTTATGGGTGATATGGGTGTTTGTTTGTGCATTTTTGTTTGGAGCATTGATCTGTAATTTGGCTTTCAGAGTTAACATGTTTTAAGTATTCTTGTTCTATCATCATTAAACATGGATCAAGATTAATAGGGGAACATGGGGTTGAGTCAGAAAATATGCAGGCAATCATATTTCTCTGATATAAAAAAAAAGAAAAACTAAACTGGTCACTTGGGGGTAGTCAATGATCTGCTTACTTCAGGTGGAAGCAAGTATGTGCATGGTGCAACAGCACCCTGAGGCCTTTGTGTGTTGGAATAATTTAAACAACCTGGGAGTTTCCATCACAATGCATACATAGTGTTCATTTGACAAGGAGTTAAAGACCATGAAATAAATGGGGGTAGGGGTTTAAAAATCTGGGTTATAAACTTTCAGATTTGGTGTTAGATTTAATCAAGTTAAACATTGTTCATTGATTAATTTGCTGGGTGGAAATTTGGAGTATAAAACAGAGATTACTTACCCAAGTTTTGATGAGGATGAATTAAAAATTTGTACACATGCTTAATCTTAACTGACTGTTGTGCATTGTTTGATTTGTTGAATGTGGTATTGTGTCTTTTTGAATGAACCAAAACATGCTAAGCATAAGACCTGTTAATCTAGGAAGGCATTGCAAGATTACTTGTGACGACCCGGAATTTCGAGCAATAAACAATTTAATAATTTATATTAAATATTAAATTGTTTTGATATATCTTGGATTTATGAGACTTAAATGAATACTTTTCTTTAAATAAATATTGTATTGGTGAATTTTACCTTTTAAAACTAATGAATTATTTTCTATTTATAATGAATATATATTGGTATATATTGTAGATAGGAAAACTTTGTTTTAAATTTAACTAATTAATTATGTTTTCAAATTTATTTTAGTGATTTGGGAATTTTGATTTATTTAAAATAATCTTTTCAAAGCTATCAAATAAATAAAATATGGGTTTAAATATATAAGATAAATGTTTAAATAGTTTTAAAAATTGTTCTAGCTTTAGTATATAATATTAAGTAAGTAGTTATAGTAAAGATATAATTTCTTTTATAAATCATTTCAAATTGTTAAATGTGTAATTTATTTTAAAATAATAAATAAGAATAAACATATAAAATTAATAGATAAAAGTAAGATATATGTCTTCACCTATATTTTAAAGCAACTTGACCAAAGTAAAATAACAAGGAAATAACAAATATACATAAGTTAAATTTTATTGTTTGTAAATTATAAAACCAATACACTTAATATTTAAATAATATGTTAGAATAACACCCACTTACATTTCATTAGCATTCAAAGTAGAAATCTGCATAAGCAAGTGAACCATAGGAAATAATATTTCAAATACATTTCAAAATATAGAACAAGGCAGTATAATACATAAGAATGGTCTGCCAGTTCAAAATAAAAATCTGCATAGTTAAAATAATTACAACTTGTTAGAAAATAAGCTTGCATAGGAAGTATGAGAACAAGTGGCTCGAATATGATATGGGCATGCGGTCTTAAGTACAACAAAAATCAAAATCTAAAGAATTTGTAAACTGGTAAGAAGGAAAAGGTGCAAGGTAAGATTTGAAAGCAAAGTAAAAAAATATAATATGCTTATAACTTGTAAATCAAGATGCAGACTTAAGATCAACAAAATCAAATAAAATGTAGGCTGGTAAGGTAAATAGCATGCATAAAGGACATAGCATTAAATGATACTAAGGCAATATCTTTTCTAAGTACAAAAGCATGAAATCTCGGCCATAAGCTATAAAAAATTATCTCTGGGAATTGTACAACTTGTACACTAGTTTGCCTAAAGAAAAATGATACCCTATTTCATTTATATCAACCTGTTTTATACTTCACCCTGTAAACTACTTTCCCCTACTAGTTTTCATTTTCTTTCGAGCTAAGCAAAACTAAGATAAAAGCTTCATCTAAAATCCTAAACAAACATTCAAAAACAACCAGCAACTCAACAAATCAGAGATCAAGAGGAGCTTCTGTTAGAAAATCCAAAACTGTTTCAAAGGCCTGTGCTAAGCAAATCTAGTTTGCTCTGTTCTTTCTTTTGAATCATGGTGAGTAACAATTTTATTTAAAAACTTATAACTTAAATTTATGGCATGCTTCCTCGGTATTTGTGTGTATATGATTGTGATCTATGAGTATCTGTTTCTTGTGATACCTGTATCTGTTATTATGTCTTGTGGATATGGAAACCACACTTTATCACTTGATCTAACCACTGACTGAACTTGAGATGTGAACAAGAACTGTTTATTTTGTTGTAATCTTTATATTAAAATTGTATTAAAACTGAAAACAATCCATAACTATCTCTGGTAACTCAAGAAACATGTACATCTTTACATATGTTTAAAATCAAATCTCCTGTTTTAAAAATTCAGTTGCATCAAGTGAAAATATATACTAAATCATGATTTTTAAAACAAGAATTAGAATTTTTAAGCATGGGAGTGAAGAGCAGTTTCGTTTTGACTGTTTCGAGCATTTTGAGTTGCCATGGATGATCAAGTCCACTGGTGATGTCGAGTTCAGGTCAGAAGGTAGAGGAATGACCAGGGATTTGGCGAAAATTGTCGTGATGGTCGACAGAGCAACGTGGAGGCGATGGCGATGATTTCTCGTGAGGAAACCTAGTTTTTAGTTTGCTGTTAAGTTTCGTTCGCACGAGGCCATCAGGCGATCGAGTGTCACGTGCGTTGGTGGTTGGGTAGGGGAGAGGTAGACGAGGCTGCAGCCAGGGGTGGTGGACTTCTGGTGGTCGGAAATTGGCGAGGAAGGCGAACTTCCAGGCTTTGAAGTTGGGTGTTATTTGCGTTCCAGGTTTAGTTTGAAACTCGAATTCAAATTCGAGTTGGGTTGGAGCTAATCTGTCGATCGAGTTGGGGTAGTGGAATGGTTTTGGATGTGGGACGATTATCACTGATGATCGAAGGTGACTAGGGGCGACGTGCACGTGCACGGTGGAGCGTTTCCTGGGGAGGCTGTTTTTTTTTTGTGGTTTCGGAACTAATGTTGGGAAACTCGAGATTTACTCGAGTAGGACGTGGTTTTGCTCGAGTGAATCCCTATTTTTACTCGAAGTAAATAAGGGTGAGCTCGGGGTATGGTTGTTTCCAGTTTTAACCTGTAGCTTGTTCTCAGTTTTAAATTGTTGGGTTTTAAAATTTAAAACAAAGTTTAGCTAAGGATAAATAAATGTTAATTCTAGATTTTGAATGAAAGAAAGTTATAAATTTAAATAAGTTTAAATATTTTGGAATTTAAAAGGGATTTGACTTAAAGTCCCTTCATAGCAAAGTATTGCTTAATTTGTAATTTAAGTTTTTTTAAAGGTTAGTTTATAAAGTGATTTAAAGTTAATTTAGTGATCATTTGAACTTGGGGTTTAAAGTGAAATTTAAAAAGGAAATTTGAAATAAATGTTTAAACATATTTAAGTGAAATTTAATCAATAAATGGAAAATGAGTTTTCTTTAAGTAGTAAAGATTGAAGCTTTAAATTCATCAACCATTAAAATAACTAGAATGATAATTAGTAATTTGTATTGATTAAATTTGTAATTATAAGATTAAATGAATTAATTAAAGTTTAAGAATGGATTAATAAATCAATATGTAATTAGAAATCATAGATTAGACTTTAATTAATTAATGAATGGTTAATTAAGCTTATAGCTTATAATGGATAATGTAATTTAATTATTTTGGAATAGTAATTAATAAATGTTAATGAAGATTATTAACTAGATTATTTTATGATTAATTAATATAATTGATTTTTAAATAGTTAATTAGATTAATTAATTAAATAATCAACATTTTAATTGTTTAAGTGTAATTACTTAATGGGAATTAAGTAAGGAATTAATTACTCACTTTAGTTAATTGGGTAATTTGATTTATCTGAGTTAATTAATTTAGTTTAATTAATTTGGATTAATCAATTGATAATTGGGAGATATAATTACTCAGGAAAGTAATTGATGAATAATTACAGGATGTAATTAATTGGATAATGATTCGTTAATAGAAGTAATTTGGATATAATTACTTGGAATTAATCAAGGGATTAATTAAATCTGTTTATTGGGAGTAATTAATTTAGGATAATTAATTATTGTATGTTATTAATCAAGGTGATTAATATATGTGATTTGGAAATTAGTTTTCTTAATAAAAATTAAGAAATAAAATAACTAATTAAAAGTTAATTACTTGATGTAATTAAATTAAAATGTAAAGGTAATTAGAGATCATTTATTATTATAATTAATGCTGGAAATTGAGAATGGTTTTATTTGGAAATAATTAATAAATGAATAGATTTATTAATGTAATTAATTAAGTAATGTAATTAATTTAGGTTAATTAATAAATGAAGTAAGGTAAAGGTTATTTCCTATATTTGGTTAAAAATAATTAAAGGATAATTTACCTTAAATGTAATTAAAGATAATTTATCAAGGATGATTAATTTTAAAATGAATAATTGGTTGATGATTAATTAATTGATTGATAATTAATTAATAGAAATATAAGCAAGTTAATAATGGTGGAGTAATTAATTTAATTTACATTAAATTAATTAAAGATTTGTAATTAGTTTAATTCATTTTAAATTAATTATAAAATGAGGTGATTATTAATCTTTGTTTATATATGATGGATGATATTGATTTCCATGATTGATTGTGATCTCAGATATATATCTATTGAGTTATGGATGTTTGGTTAAATATGATGATATTGATTATCTGTTGAGTAGATAATATGGATTATCTGTTTATGATGATGATGTTATTCTCCATTGTTATAGTGTGTTTTATCTATCTGTGTTGATATAGATAATAAATTGAATTGTTTTAAACCTTTAAAACAACTTGGCCTTAAAAGATACGGTTTGGATTTCGATGAGACCGGGATCGGGTTTCCGTATACCGGGATTCTAGGTCTGGAGACCCGAATACCACATCGATCCAAAATAACGTTAGGTCATGAAATCCAAATGGAGCAAGTGAAGACTCGAGGTATAAGAACTATTCGTCAGTATAACTCTATGGGTGATTCCGTAATGAGTTTGACGGAGATAGTACTTATAGATTCGAGATGGTGGTTCAAATTGCAAGGGTTATTGTCGTTAACTCTGAGGGTGATTCCAAAATGAGTGTAACGAGATAATGCCTTCGGTTTCGTTCGAACCCGGAACGAACTTATATGGATCGAATGCTTTCAGAACATCGTCAGGCGGGCGATGAGCATTCTAAGAGATGTGTTCTCTAAAGGTAATCGTGACCTCAAGCCTCATCAACCGGGAATGGCTAAAACAGGGGAGGTGCAGCAAGGCTTCGTGGGTAGCACCCACTTGAGAGCGAGATATACCCCTGTCTAGAGTCCCTTTTATTTCGGCTGTGTGGGCGGTTTAGTAGCTACAACCGCCGGGGTTGTCTTGTTTGGAACTGTCCAGTAAGGGATGGTTCCGGCCTTGTGTTGTAGGGGACTTAGGGTGGGTCCTCGGTACGGTGATCTAGGCCACGTACTGTGATGGGCGGTACCCCAGTAGCCCTGCCATTGTATGGAATCCAATCTCCAATAAGCGTCGTACGTTTTGATTGTGCCCAACTATGTTGAAATGTGAGATGTAAGCATTTCAGCTATTTCTGTATTTTACTTGAAAACCCTAGACCTATTATAATATAACTGGATTTCCTATCAAATGTTTGGTTAGCGTAAGGTAAAAACATTTCCATGTTTATGTGTGGGATGTCTTACGTGATACCTTTTATTTCAAAGGTTTTTCAAAGTTAAATAACTTTAACCTGTTACTCATACCAGACCCATGTCTGACCCGGAGTTTATTTCTGTTTTTCCTAAACTCTCGGGTACCCAAATTTTTACGGGTAGCCAAGGGATTCAGGTTTGCTTTGACGAATTCTGGAGGAGCAAATGGAGCAGGAGGCTTCAGCGTTGTAGATAGATATATTGGTTCCGCTGTGTAGTATTTATATGTATTTCCGCTGTGTTGTATCTCTGTGATGTTGTGAGTGGTATCGAGTTGTATTAACTAGACAGGTGTTTATAACTGTCTAGTATGTGTTGTATTATCTGTGTAACTTTGATATATATGATATTATGTAATCTCTTATGTGATATATTATATTTCATTCGTTCCGCTGTTGAGATTCTGGTGTGTTTTCTTCTTTCTTCTCTATCTTTTCTATTTCTCACCCTTTTCTTTCTTCATAGTGATGCGATTTTCCGGTAGTGGAAGGTCGGGTCGCTACAGTTGGTATTAGAGCGCTAGGTTGAGTGAATACCTAGGCTCTTAAGTAATTTCTTTCTTGAGAGAGCGTACTTGTATTTTGATATATATATATATATATATATATATATATATATTTATTTCTACCTATTGTTGGGTTACCCGTTCGGGTTTTCCAATATAATTTATAAAGGTAGATAAGGTAGTGGTGTGTAACACGACTACCAATGGTTGAATTTGTTGAGGTCGGAAGTGTATCAACCGAGACGGTATTGGGTCTACAGTCCTTCTCGAGTGAATTTGTGGTGAAAGGATTTCACCAAGTCTCTGAAGGTAATCTGTTAAGATTTGGAGATCATTTTTGAAGTGTATAGTTTTGATGAGTGGAGTTTGGATCTGTCGGTTGGACAACAGCGAGTTATGATATCTTGATACCTCAAGATGTTGTAGCTGTGTGATGAGACACAGTGACTATGGATGTCTCCGAAGATGTTTCTTTGGAACGAGTTAAGGAAGTGAGTCTGCTTTGGTGTTGTGGCTGTGTTCAGCAGGATGTTTCTGGTTGGTTTGAGGTCCGAGTTTCTCGAAGAGCTTTGGATTGGGAATTTCTTTGGCATTGGTGTCAGCAGTGCAGCTCGGAGTATTCTGTGTATTGGCAAGAAGCTTTTCAGCTTAGCAGTGAGTCCAGAAGCAGCTAAGTGGTTTCGTTTCTTTGTTGGATTGGCCAGTTAAGCTTAGGCTGTTCTGTTTGGTAAAGAGAGAACAGTTTTTCTTTGAAATCAGGATGGATTAATCGCAAAGTGACTTGCAATAGTTGGAGCGTTCTCTTGTGTTTCGGATATTTCTCTGGATAACTTCAGGAAGTCAGAGTTTTGTTAGCATTGGGAGATTGAGTTTGGTATCGACTGGATTCCAGCAGTGGTACTGATGGTTCAGCTTAGTAGTAGAATTATTTTTGGAGGAAGTTTTTAGTGAAGCAGCTCAGGTTTTGGAGGAACTTCTGAGTTTATTTTTGAATCTGTTGAACCATATTTTTGGAATTTGTTGTCCTGTGTTTGTTTGTGTTCGTCATCAGCATTGTCATCTACTCAGATCAGAGTTGTGCAGCGGAAGCAGTTGGAAGTGCATTTGCTTTTCTTTTTGGAGAAGAGAAGTTGTTTTCTACGGATGATAGTAAAGGTTGTGTTCTTGATTTTAGTGGGTTTGAGAAGATCATTCTACTGGATTGTTGTGGATTTAGATTGTTCTGAAAGGCATTAGCGGAGATTTAGCTGATCAGTAGGGATGGAGGCAGCTATGGATCGTCCGAAGAGTTTGGTGGATAAGAGACGGAGGAATTTGGATTTCAGAGTTGGAGATTTGATTTTGGATGAATTTTCTCTAATTCAAAGGAGCTCTATAATTGGGTAAGTCTGGGAACTTAGCTCCAGGGTGTTCTGGATTTTCTCTGTGTTCTGGAGAGGGTAGGTGTTTGGTCTTCAGATTTGGATTGCCAGTTTGGATAGCTGGGATTCGTTGTATTTCACGTATCTCTGAGGGAGTACGTGTAAGATTCTATCTCTGGTTTTGGAACCAGCAGTTCAGGAAGTTTTGGTTGCGAGTCAGACTCGTCTGTAGTCTGATATCCTGTCTAGTTGTGTAGATCTAGATGAGTAGGAGTTCTGTAGCTTAGTTGTATAGATTGTTTGGATTCTGTAGAGCGAGTATCCCGGTACTTATACTGGGGAAACTCGAGAGAACTCTATCCAGGATTCTTGTCTGGATAAATAGGTTTGTTTGATTTGATGATTTGGTTGATATGGTTGTTAGCATTGGTTGTCATATGCATGTGTTTTAAAATTTAAATCTTAAATAGATTATTAAATTACCTTTGTTTTAAATTTCGGGGACGAAATTCTTTTAAGGTGGGAGGAATGTGACGACCCGGAATTTCGAGCAATAAACAATTTAATAATTTATATTAAATATTAAATTGTTTTGATATATCTTGGATTTATGAGACTTAAATGAATACTTTTCTTTAAATAAATATTGTATTGGTGAATTTTACCTTTTAAAACTAATGAATTATTTTCTATTTATAATGAATATATATTGGTATATATTGTAGATAGGAAAACTTTGTTTTAAATTTAACTAATTAATTATGTTTTCAAATTTATTTTAGTGATTTGGGAATTTTGATTTATTTAAAATAATCTTTTCAAAGCTATCAAATAAATAAAATATGGGTTTAAATATATAAGATAAATGTTAAAATAGTTTTAAAACTTGTTCTAGCTTTAGTATATAATATTAAGTAAGTAGTTATAGTAAAGATATAATTTCTTTTATAAATCATTTCAAATTGTTAAATGTGTAATTTATTTTAAAATAATAAATAAGAATAAACATATAAAATTAATAGATAAAAGTAAGATATATGTCTTCACCTATATTTTAAAGCAACTTGACCAAAGTAAAATAACAAGGAAATAACAAATATACATAAGTTAAATTTTATTGTTTGTAAATTATAAAACCAATACACTTAATATTTAAATAATATGTTAGAATAACACCCACTTACATTTCATTAGCATTCAAAGTAGAAATCTGCATAAGCAAGTGAACCATAGGAAATAATATTTCAAATACATTTCAAAATATAGAACAAGGCAGTATAATACATAAGAATGGTCTGCCAGTTCAAAATAAAAATCTGCATAGTTAAAATAATTACAACTTGTTAGAAAATAAGCTTGCATAGGAAGTATGAGAACAAGTGGCTCGAATATGATATGGGCATGCGGTCTTAAGTACAACAAAAATCAAAATCTAAAGAATTTGTAAACTGGTAAGAAGGAAAAGGTGCAAGGTAAGATTTGAAAGCAAAGTAAAAAAATATAATATGCTTATAACTTGTAAATCAAGATGCAGACTTAAGATCAACAAAATCAAATAAAATGTAGGCTGGTAAGGTAAATAGCATGCATAAAGGACATAACATTAAATGATAGTAAGGCAATATCTTTTCTAAGTACAAAAGCATGAAATCTCGGCCATAAGCTATAAAAAATTATCTCTGGGAATTGTACAACTTGTACACTAGTTTGCCTAAAGAAAAATGATACCCTGTTTCATTTATATCAACCTGTTTTATACTTCACCCTGTAAACTACTTTCCCCTACTAGTTTTCATTTTCTTTCGAGCTAAGCAAAACTAAGATAAAAGCTTCATCTAAAATCCTAAACAAACATTCAAAAACAACCAGCAACTCAACAAATCAGAGATCAAGAGGAGCTTCTGTTAGAAAATCCAAAACTGTTTCAAAGGCCTGTGCTAAGCAAATCTAGTTTGCTCTGTTCTTTCTTTTGAATCATGGTGAGTAACAATTTTATTTAAAAACTTATAACTTAAATTTATGGCATGCTTCCTCGGTATTTGTGTGTATATGATTGTGATCTATGAGTATCTGTTTCTTGTGATACCTGTATCTGTTATTATGTCTTGTGGATATGGAAACCACACTTTATCACTTGATCTAACCACTGACTGAACTTGAGATGTGAACAAGAACTGTTTATTTTGTTGTAATCTTTATATTAAAATTGTATTAAAACTGAAAACAATCCATAACTATCTCTGGTAACTCAAGAAACATGTACATCTTTACATATGTTTAAAATCAAATCTCCTGTTTTAAAAATTCAGTTGCATCAAGTGAAAATATATACTAAATCATGATTTTTAAAACAAGAATTAGAATTTTTAAGCATGGGAGTGAAGAGCAGTTTCGTTTTGACTGTTTCGAGCATTTTGAGTTGCCGTGGATGATCAAGTCCACTGGTGATGTCGAGTTCAGGTCAGAAGGTAGAGGAATGACCAGGGATTTGGCGAAAATTGTCGTGATGGTCGACGGAGCAACGTGGAGGCGATGGCGATGATTTCTCGTGAGGAAACCTAGTTTTTAGTTTGCTGTTAAGTTTCGTTCGCACGAGGCCATCAGGCGATCGAGTGTCACGTGCGTTGGTGGTTGGGTAGGGGAGAGGTAGACGAGGCTGCAGCCAGGGGTGGTGGACTTCTGGTGGTCGGAAATTGGCGAGGAAGGCGAACTTCCAGGCTTTGAAGTTGGGTGTTATTTGCGTTCCAGGTTTAGTTTGAAACTCGAATTCAAATTCGAGTTGGGTTGGAGCTAATCTGTCGATCGAGTTGGGGTAGTGGAATGGTTTTGGATGTGGGACGATTATCACTGATGATCGAAGGTGACTAGGGGCGACGTGCATGTGCACGGTGGAGCGTTTCCTGGGGAGGCTGTTTTTTTTTTGTGGTTTCGGAACTAATGTTGGGAAACTCGAGATTTACTCGAGTAGGACGTGGTTTTGCTCGAGTGAATCCCTATTTTTACTCGAAGTAAATAAGGGTGAGCTCGGGGTATGGTTGTTTCCAGTTTTAACCTGTAGCTTGTTCTCAGTTTTAAATTGTTGGGTTTTAAAATTTAAAACAAAGTTTAGCTAAGGATAAATAAATGTTAATTCCAGATTTTGAATGAAAGAAAGTTATAAATTTAAATAAGTTTAAATATTTTGGAATTTAGAAGGGATTTGACTTAAAGTCCCTTCATAGCAAAGTATTGCTTAATTTGTAATTTAAGTTTTTTTAAAGGTTAGTTTATAAAGTGATTTAAAGTTAATTTAGTGATCATTTGAACTTGGGGTTTAAAGTGAAATGTAAAAAGGAAATTTGAAATAAATGTTTAAACATATTTAAGTGAAATTTAATCAATAAATGGAAAATGAGTTTTCTTTAAGTAGTAAAGATTGAAGCTTTAAATTCATCAACCATTAAAATAACTAGAATGATAATTAGTAATTTGTATTGATTAAATTTGTAATTATAAGATTAAATGAATTAATTAAAGTTTAAGAATGGATTAATAAATCAATATGTAATTAGAAATCATAGATTAGACTTTAATTAATTAATGAATGGTTATTTAAGCTTATAGCTTATAATGGATAATGTAATTTAATTATTTTGGAATAGTAATTAATAAATGTTAATGAAGATTATTAACTAGATTATTTTATGATTAATTAATATAATTGATTTTTAAATAGTTAATTAGATTAATTAATTAAATAATCAACATTTTAATTGTTTAAGTGTAATTACTTAATGGGAATTAAGTAAGGAATTAATTACTCACTTTAGTTAATTGGGTAATTTGATTTATCTGAGTTAATTAATTTAGTTTAATTAATTTGGATTAATCAATTGATAATTGGGAGATATAATTACTCAGGAAAGTAATTGATGAATAATTACAGGATGTAATTAATTGGATAATGATTCGTTAATAGAAGTAATTTGGATATAATTACTTGGAATTAATCAAGGGATTAATTAAATCTGTTTATTGGGAGTAATTAATTTAGGATAATTAATTACTGTATGTTATTAATCAAGGTGATTAATATATGTGATTTGGAAATTAGTTTTCTTAATAAAAATTAAGAAATAAAATAACTAATTAAAAGTTAATTACTTGATGTAATTAAATTAAAATGTAAAGGTAATTAGAGATCATTTATTATTATAATTAATGCTGGAAATTGAGAATGGTTTTATTTGGAAATAATTAATAAATGAATAGATTTATTAATGTAATTAATTAAGTAATGTAATTAATTTAGGTTAATTAATAAATGAAGTAAGGTAAAGGTTATTTCCTATATTTGGTTAAAAATAATTAAAGGATAATTTACCTTAAATGTAATTAAAGATAATTTATCAAGGATGATTAATTTTAAAATGAATAATTGGTTGATGATTAATTAATTGATTGATAATTAATTAATAGAAATATAAGCAAGTTAATAATGGTGGAGTAATTAATTTAATTTACATTAAATTAATTAAAGATTTGTAATTAGTTTAATTCATTTTAAATTAATTATAAAATGAGGTGATTATTAATCTTTGTTTATATATGATGGATGATATTGATTTCCATGATTGATTGTGATCTCAGATATATATCTATTGAGTTATGGATGTTTGGTTAAATATGATGATATTGATTATCTATTGAGTAGATAATATGGATTATCTGTTTATGATGATGATGTTATTCTCCATTGTTATAGTGTGTTTTATCTATCTGTGTTGATATAGATAATAAATTGAATTGTTTTAAACCTTTAAAACAACTTGGCCTTAAAAGATACGGTTTGGATTTCGATGAGACCGGGATCGGGTTTCCGTATACCGGGATTCTAGGTCTGGAGACCCGAATACCACATCGATCCAAAATAACGTTAGGTCATGAAATCCAAATGGAGCAAGTGAAGACTCGAGGTATAAGAACTATTCGTCAGTATAACTCTGTGGGTGATTCCGTAATGAGTTTGACGGAGATAGTACTTATAGATTCGAGATGGTGGTTCAAATTGCAAGGGTTATTGTCGTTAACTCTGAGGGTGATTCCAAAATGAGTGTAACGAGATAATGCCTTCGGTTTCGTTCGAACCCGGAACGAACTTATATGGATCGAATGCTTTCAGAACATCGTCAGGCGGGCGATGAGCATTCTAAGAGATGTGTTCTCTAAAGGTAATCGTGACCTCAAGCCTCATCAACCGGGAATGGCTAAAACAGGGGAGGTGCAGCAAGGCTTCGTGGGTAGCACCCACTTGAGAGCGAGATATACCCCTGTCTAGAGTCCCTTTTATTTCGGCTGTGTGGGCGGTTTAGTAGCTACAACCGCCGGGGTTGTCTTGTTTGGAACTGTCCAGTAAGGGATGGTTTGGCCTTGTGTTGCAGGGGACTTAGGGTGGGTCCTCGGTACGGTGATCTAGGCCACGTACTGTGATGGCCGGTACCCCAGTAGCCCTACCATTGTATGGAATCCAATCTCCAATAAGCGTCGTACGTTTTGATTGTGCCCAACTATGTTGAAATGTGAGATGTAAGCATTTCAGCTATTTCTGTATTTTACTTGAAAACCCTAGACCTATTATAATATAACTGGATTTCCTATCAAATGTTTGGTTAGCGTAAGGTAAAAACATTTCCATGTTTATGTGTGGGATGTCTTACGTGATACCTTTTATTTCAAAGGTTTTTCAAAGTTAAACAACTTTAACCTGTTACTCATACCAGACCCATGTTTGACCCGGAGTTTATTTCTGTTTTTCCTAAACTCTCGGGTACCCAAATTTTTACGGGTAGCCAAGGGATTCAGGTTTGCTTTGACGAATTCTGGAGGAGCAAATGGAGCAGGAGGCTTCAGCGTTGTAGATAGATATATTGGTTCCGTTGTGTAGTATTTATATGTATTTCCGCTGTGTTGTATCTCTGTGATGTTGTGAGTGGTATCGAGTTGTATTAACTAGACAGGTGTTTATAACTGTCTAGTATGTGTTGTATTATCTGTGTAACTTTGATATATATGATATTATGTATTCTCTTATGTGATATATTATATTTCATTCGTTCCGCTGTTGAGATTCTGGTGTGTTTTCTTCTTTCTTCTCTATCTTTTCTATTTCTCACCCTTTTCTTTCTTCATAGTGATGCGATTTTCCGGTAGTGGAAGGTCGGGTCGCTACATTACTACAATTATGTACATATATACAAAATTGATAAATGCTCATACCAGTGTAAACTGACCCTTTTGGTTGCCCTTGCAATCATCTGGGTGTCTCAAAAATTATTTGGGGCAGCTAAATGATTTGCTTGCAGGAAATTGAAGTTGGCTTGATGAGTAAAGAAGGCATTGGCTGCTAGTATAAATAAGAGAGACTTGTTTTAAATTTGCAGTTGCTTTGTAATGGAATTACTAGACAAATCCTATTTTCTACAATTGAAGTACTTGTAGGAAACTTTCTAAGTATTTGAGGATGAAAACTTGTACTTAAGTAAAATTCATTTTGAATGATATTTGATGTAGTTTGATTTTTATTGATGTTGTGATCATCTGATTTGGAGAAAACAAGGGCATGGGTATAACACATAAATATAAAATGTGAATGTAATGATCTCTGGTTTTATTACCTGAGTTTATTCTATGATTTTCTTTAAATAAAATTATAATAGTTTTGACAAGATTTGAATAAGAAATATCCAAGTGGAATAAATGTATGCATGTCAGATAGTTGATACTGATATATGTATATGTATATATATTTGAACCTCTGATTTCTATTGTTTATATTTTGTCTTATGGGAATTGAACTGCTAAGGGGATTTAATTTTTGAAACGAACTCTCAAGATTTTTGTAGAATATTCAATTGAAATGAATTTGTGTATGGCAGGTAAATGATACTGGCATGTGCATGAATTCTGGAAACTTGTATAAATTTGAGTATTTAAATTTTCAGAAAGATCTTTGAGAATAGTAGACTTGAAAGGTACTGAATTATTGATAAATGATTGAACACCTATAAGAATGAATTTTCCAGAAAACTTGAACTGGACATAAAAAGGCTTGGAAATTTAGGAGTAGCACTTTGTAGAAGTTTGTTAACATGAGGGATATGGGTTTACAAGTGGTAAAGGAGGGACTATGGCCGGCCTAGATGGCCATGAGTCAAACCCTTGGATGCCTGGAACCACTTCATTTCAATCAGTGAAGTGTAACGTGCTTCCGGGACAAATTAAAGAAAACACCAAGCAGCCCTTATATAACTCCAAGCATATCTCACAAACCACGAAGTTTGTAGGTCTGCATCATATTAGACTTTAAAATGCTAAAAGTACTCTCCTAATCAACCTAAAATGATAAATGGAAATAACTTATGAGTAGTGTTATGTGTATACCTGATAACACTGATAAGATTAAGGAAACACTATGTTTGAGTTAATAGAATTATTTAGGCAGATTAATATTTATAGTCAAATAAAAGGTTTAAGTGTTGTAATTTGCTAAGATACACCTCTGGCAGTAGAACAAGATTCAGAAAGGAAACAAATGGCTTGTCAATAGTTTGTATGATATTTTGTTTTCACTTTGATTTAAATTGACTCTGATATATATATATATATATATATATATATAAAATAATAATAAAGGAACAATTGTGTATCATCAAATATATAATTGGTTTAATCTTTGTATACTGATATGATTATATTAGTAATTCCAGGGTCTTGGGAAAAATCATTGGAAACTATATAAAAATTTAAATATAAAAGTATTTGGGGTTAGTGGTGAGTTCCTCTTGTATAAAAAAAAAATTCTAAGCATTTTTGGAGAGGGCCACCACAGTTGGTATCAGAGCTATGTTTTAAATAACATAGTAAATGTTGTTGTATGCATATGGATGTTTGAATGCATTGTTTGAATTGTTGGTGTTGAATGTTTTTGCTGTATGTCAAGAAATATATGTGTGTACATGTGACACATGCACAGTGTGCACAGAAATGAAAATGAACCAAGTAAAGACACCAAAAACTGATAGGGGTAAATAAACTAACATAAAAATCATATTTATAGCATTATGGTAGGACCAAGGCATCACACAGGTGCAGGATCATCACGTGAGCCACCTGTGATGAGCATGGAGGATTTTGTGAGAGCTTTAAGGGATGGAATGGCACCAAGGCAAGACAATCCTCATGAGGAACTCTCCAAACTGCTTAAGACTTGTACCACTTTGGGAGGAAAGGATTTTGAAGGTACTGAAGGAGCTATAGGTGTTCAAACTTGGATAAAAACTATGGAGAGGGTCTTCACAGATATGCAAATCAATGACCAAAGAAAGAGACAGATAGCTTCAAGGAAATTGAAGGGGGTTGCACTGGATTGGTGGGAAGTTGTGACAGCAGGAAGACAAGAGGATACCATTACTTGGAATAATTTCAAGGACATGCTTGAGGCCAGATTTGTCCCAGCATCTGCCAAGGCCACACTACTTGAAGACTTTATTAGATTAAGGCAAGGAAGTATGAATGTGAATGAATACACTCAGAAGTTTGAAGCTTTATCCAAGTATGGACTGGTGTTAATAGGGAATGCAGAAGCAAAGAATGCAAGGTACATTCAAGGCTTGAACCCTAGTTTGTCAAGGGCAATGTTACCATACAAGGACAAAACCTTTGATCAAGTAATTGATCTAACTCTCTCATTTGAGCAACATGACACTGCAAGAGAGAAATTCAGGAATATGAAGCTCAACAAGAAGAAAGGTGGTCAGAACAAAGTGCAACCTTATGACAAGAGAAATGCAAGTAAAGGAGTTAAGAAAGGGGAAGGAGCAACAACACCTGAAAGCAAGAAGTTCACTCATTGTTTTAATTGTGGAAAAGCTGGACATTATAGTAACCAATGCCCTGACCCCAAGATACCTAGAGGAGGATGCTATAATTGTGGAAAGATGGGTCATCTCAAGAAGGATTGCCCAGAAACCAATAGGGGAACAGCAAGGGTAGGAGCTTTGGCAGCAAGTAACACTGGGAATGTTGGGCAACTTGAAGGTATAATTTTTATTCATACCCAACCCATATCAGTAATATATGACACTGGTGCCTCACATTCACTAATATCATTGGAAATTGTAAAGAAGTTAACACTTGCATGTGTTTCCATTGATCAGCCCTTGGTTGTACACAGTCTCATAGGGAGTCATTGTATGTTGGGGATGAAGTGTTTGGGTCTGAAATTAATTATAGGGGGTTATGAATTTAATTCAGATTTATATATCTTAAATTACCCTGGTATAGGGATTATTTTGGGGGTAGATTGGTTAATGAGAAATAAAGCAATTTTAAATTTAGAAAACCTTACTATCTCTTTGGAAACAAATGAAGGCAAAAGAATTACCATCTTAAGTGAAATAGCAAAGAATACATGTTTTAATAAAATCTGGAGTATTAATGAAGTTCAGAAAGAATTAAAGATAGAGGAAATCCTAGTAGTCAATGAATATGTAGATGTGTTTGGAGAAGTGAAAGGAGTTCCTCAAAACAGACCAGTTGAATTTAAAATAAAATTAATTCCTGGAACAAATCCAATCATTAAGAAGCCTTATAGAATGGGTCCAAAAGAGTTGGTAGAATTAAAACATCAACTAGAAGAATTAGAAGAGAAAGGATTTATAAGATCAAGTAGTTCCAGTTGGGGTTCTCCAGTGCTATTTGTCAAGAAACATGATGGAACAATGAGGTTGTGTGTAGACTACAGAGATTTAAACAAGGTGACTATTAAAAATAAGTACCCACTGCCTAGAATAGATGATCTATTTGATCAATTGCATGGGGCTAAAATATTTTCAAGGCTAGACTTAGCCTCTGGATTTCATCAGATGAAAGTTGCAGAGGAAAGCATTGAGTACACAGCCTTTAATACAAGGTATGGCCTTTATGAATTTCTAGTAATGTCATTTGGCTTGACCAATGCTCCCTCCTATTTTGTAGACTTGATGAATAGAATTTTTAGAGACTTTTTGGATAAGTTTGTCTTGGTGTTTATAGATGACATATTAATTTATTCAAAGACAGAAAATGATCATGCCATGCACCTACATTTAGTATTATCCAGACTTAGAGAACATGAATTAAAAGCCAAGTATTCAAAGTGTACATTTTGGCAACATGAAGTAAAATTCTTAGGACACATAGTGTCACAGCAGGGAGTAAGTGTAGATCCAAGCAAGGTCATTGCAGTTCAATCATGGAGTAGACCCAAAACAGTGACTGAGGTGAGGTCATTCTTAGGTTTGGCAGGGTATTATAGGAGGTTCATCAAGGATTTTTCAAGAATAGCTGCACCAATGACCAAACTAACCAAGAAGAACCAACCATATGTGTGGACAGAGCAGTGTGAACAAGCTTTTGAGAAATTGAAGCAAGCATTGGTGGAAGCTCCTGTCCTACAAATCCCAGAAGCAAATGAAGGAATGGTTGTATACACTGATGCTAGTGGGTCTGGGTTAGGTGCAGTGCTTATGCAACATGGCAAGGTAGTGGCATATGCATCAAGACAGCTTAAACCCAATGAAACCAAATATGCAACTCATGATCTAGAATTAGCTGCAATAGTGTTTGCACTAAAATTATGGAGGCATTATTTGCTTGGGGCAAAATTTGAATTATTCACAGATCATCAAGCATTGAAATATTTATTTTCTCAAAAAGATTTAAATATGAGGCAAGCAAGGTGGTTGGAGTTTCTGGCTGCATATGATTTAGATATATTGTACACTCCTGGAAAAGCTAATAGAGTAGCAGATGCTTTGAGCAGAAATCATGTTAGATTAGCCAGTTTGATGATTGATGAGTTTAAAAATCTTGCAGTGCTTGGGGAGGCAGATATATATAGTAAGGATGCAGTGAATTTTAAAGAGCATGGTGATATGGTGGAGTATGGTACACTGGGAATAATCACAGTGAAGTCTAATCTGGTGGAGAAAGTTGGTAGCATGCAAGATCAAGATCAAAGTCTGAAGGAGAAGAAAGAAATGTTATTAAACAACATTGAGTCAGAGAATTTTAAAATAGATTCCCAAGGTTATTTGAGGAAAAATGATAAGCTTTGTGTACCAAACATTGCAGAATTGAAGGAAGAAATCATGAATGAGCATCACAAGACCAGGTACACCATACACCCTGGTGGTACTAAGATGTATCATGATTTAAAAAGAGGCTACTGGTGGCCAGGAATGAAGCAAGCAGTGGCAAGATATGTGGCAAAATGTTCCACATGTCAACAAATTAAAGCAGACCACCAAAAGCCCTCTGGCATGTTGCAACCTTTGGAGGTACCTCAGTGGAAGTGGGAAAGCATTTCCATGGATTTTGTGGATGGTTTGCCTAGAACTAAGAAAGGCAATGATAGTATATGGGTAATTGTTGATAGACTAACCAAATCAGCTCACTTTGTTCCTGTCAGGTCAGATAGAACTGCATCTAGGCTTGCACAATTGTTTATCAAAGAAGTGGTGAGGTTACATGGCATACCCAAGACTATTGTAAGTGATAGAGACACTTTGTTCACCTCAAGATTTTGGGAAAGTTTCCAAGAAGCAATGGGAACACAACTTTGTTTAAGCACTGCCTACCATCCTCAAAGTGATGGGCAAACATAGATAGTGAATAAAATATTGGAAGATTTACTTAGAGCATGTGTGCTTGATTTTGGGGGAAATTGGGAGGATCATATTCACTTGGCAGAATTCACTTACAACAATAGCTATCAATCAACCATAGGAATGGCTCCCTTTGAAGCCTTGTATGGGAGACCTTGCATGTCTCCTGCCTGTTGGTTAGAAGCAGGAGAGGGTGTAATGTTGGGGCCAGATCATGTTAAAGAAACTTCCAACATGATTGAATTGGCTAGGCATAGAATGAAGGCAGCACAATCAAGACAAAAGTCTTATGCAGATAGAAAGAGAAAGCCAATGGAGTTTGAAGTAGGAGAGCATGTTTTTCTGAAAGTATCACCAATGAAGAAAGTGTTCAGGTTTGGAAAATCTGGTAAGCTATCACCAAGATTTGTAGGACCATATGAAATTATGCAGAGAATTGGTGCTATGGCCTACAGACTCAAGTTACCTGAGGAGTTGAGTGGTGTGCATCCTGTATTTCATGTTTCTCAATTGAGAAAATGGGTGCATGATGAAGGAGCAATTCTGGAGTCACCTACTCAAGTTCAAGTCCAGAAGAATTTGGTTTATACCAATGAACCAGTAGGGATAGTTGCCAAGGAAGAGAAAAAAGTTGAGGAACAAGGTGATCAAACTGATGAAAATCCAATGGAGCTTGGACACTAATGATTGTACATGGGAGGTTGAAGATAAAATGAGGGCTAAATACCCCAGTTTATTTACTGATGGAGAGGTATGTCTAAGCAGCCTAAGATGATTTTTCTAAATATACTTATACATTGTTTGTTTTCATAAAATATGGGTATGGGGTTATGGAGTTAAAACAGGCTATGGATTAGTGTTTTTAATTGGAGAGATTAGGTGAAATTATGAGGACATAATTCCTTTAAGGGGGAGGGTATGTAATGACCCTAAAATAAAATAAAATAATACATATATTTATATTAGAAAATTCTGAGATATATATAAAAGTATATATATATATTGCATTAAAACAGAAAAGAATTTGGCAATGAATAAAATTAAATGAGAGCTTCTGTTTGATAAAATGCAAGGAATCAAGGTAATTAGAAGAAAAATTGGAGCTCAAAATAAATATAGTTTTATGTTCAAAGAATTATGTAAATATATATATATTTAATATATATGGGGTGTTTGCTGTTTTATATGAAGATAAAATAAAATGAGGTTTAATATAAAGGTTTATATGTCTTATAATTGTGCCAGAAAATAATTAGCATAATATATGTGATTTTTAATTTAAAAAGGGAGTTGACTGATTTGACAAAAAGGCAGAAATATATATATACATATACAGAATCAAATAAAATTTCCATACCATATTTATTCCAAGCAAATAATTTGGGTAAATGATATGGTAGTATGTCTGATAGAAAGGAGGTAATGGATAGGTAGAAAGAAAATGTATACAAAGTAGATTTTCAGATTTCCTTAAAACTTATAAAAAAATAATAAACTAAGGGTCACATGCTTATGGCATGAGTAGAAAGGAGTCATGAAAATAGTATTGAGTGTCTAAAAATGTATGATCCCCGAAATGGCTAATTAAAGTATGCATTTCCAATTTATGATCACACAGAAATATGATGTGTACATAAACATCTAAGGGTATCAGGGGAATTACCCATTTTCTAAAACCCTAGAATGGATTTATAAATAACTGCACATAGCCAAAACCATCACTCTCTCAGGATCAAAACAAAAATAAAATAAGCAAGGAGAAACACTAGCTTGAGGCTTTGGGGGATTTGCTGTTCTAAGAAATTAAGGCAGTGAAAGAAGAAACATTATGTGAGTATTTATCTTTTGTATGCAATGGCATTAAGTCCTATTGCAGGCAGCCTAAAAATACTATGAGTTATCTGAAATGATTTGTTATGGGTGATATGGGTGTTTGTTTGTGCATTTTTGTTTGGAGCATTGATCTGTAATTTGGCTTTCAGAGTTAACATGTTTTAAGTATTCTTGTTCTATCATCATTAAACATGGATCAAGATTAATAGGGGAACATGGGGTTGAGTCAGAAAATATGCAGGCAATCATATTTCTCTGATATAAAAAAAAAGAAAAACTAAACTGGTCACTTGGGGGTAGTCAATGATCTGCTTACTTCAGGTGGAAGCAAGTATGTGCATGGTGCAACAGCACCCTGAGGCCTTTATGTGTTGGAATAATTTAAACAACCTGGGAGTTTCCATCACAATGCATACATAGTGTTCATTTGACAAGGAGTTAAAGACCATGAAATAAATGGGGGTAGGGGTTTGAAAATCTGGGTTATAAACTTTCAGATTTGGTGTTAGATTTAATCAAGTTAAACATTGTTCATTGATTAATTTGCTGGGTGGAAATTTGGAGTATAAAACAGAGATTACTTACTCAAGTTTTGATGAGGATGAATTAAAAATTTGTACACATGCTTAATCTTAACTGACTGTTGTGCATTGTTTGATTTGTTGAATGTGGTATTGTGTCTTTTTGAATGAACCAAAACATGCTAAGCATAAGACCTGTTAATCTAGGAAGGCATTGCAAGATTACTACAATTATGTACATATATATAAAATTGATAAATGCTCATACCAGTGTAAACTGACCCTTTTGGTTGCCCTTGCAATCATCTGGGTGTCTCAAAAATTATTTGGGGCAGCTAAATGATTTGCTTGCAGGAAATTGAAGTTGGCTTGATGAGTAAAGAAGGCATTGGCTGCTAGTATAAATAAGAGAGACTTGTTTTAAATTTGCAGTTGCTTTGTAATGGAATTACTAGACAAATCCTATTTTCTGCAATTGAAGTACTTGTAGGAAACTTTCTAAGTATTTGAGGATGAAAACTTGTACTTAAGTAAAATTCATTTTGAATGATATTTGATGTAGTTTGATTTTTATTGATGTTGTGATCATCTGATTTGGAGAAAACAAGGGCATGGGTATAACACATAAATATAAAATGTGAATGTAATGATCTCTGGTTTTATTACCTGAGTTTATTCTATGATTTTCTTTAAATAAAATTATAATAGTTTTGACAAGATTTGAATAAGAAATATCCAAGTGGAATAAATGTATGCATGTCAGATAGTTGATACTGATATATGTATATGTATATATATTTGAACCTCTGATTTCTATTGTTTATATTTTGTCTTATGGGAATTGAACTGCTAAGGGGATTTAATTTTTGAAACGAACTCTCAAGATTTTTGTAGAATATTCAAGTGAAATGAATTTGTGTATGGCAGGTAAATGATACTGGCATGTGCATGAATTCTGGAAACTTGTATAAATTTGAGTATTTAAATTTTCAGAAAGATCTTTGAGAATAGTAGACTTGAAAGGTACTGAATTATTGATAAATGATTGAACACCTATAAGAATGAATTTTCCAGAAAACTTGAACTGGACATAAAAAGGCTTGGAAATTTAGGAGTAGCACTTTGTAGAAGTTTGTTAACATGAGGGATATGGGTTTACAAGTGGTAAAGGAGGGACTATGGCCGGCCTAGATGGCCATGAGTCAAACCCTTGGATGCCTGGAACCACTTCATTTCAATCAGTGAAGTGTAACGTGCTTCCGGGACAAATTAAAGAAAACACCAAGCAGCCCTTATATAACTCCAAGCATATCTCACAAACCACCAAGTTTGTAGGTCTGCATCATATTAGACTTTAAAATGCTAAAAGTACTCTCCTAATCAACCTAAAATGATAAATGGAAATAACTTATGAGTAGTGTTATGTGTATACCTGATAACACTGATAAGATTAAGGAAACACTATGTTTGAGTTAATAGAATTATTTAGGCAGATTAATATTTATAGTCAGATAAAAGGTTTAAGTGTTGTAATTTGCTAAGATACACCTCTGGCAGTAGAACAAGATTCAGAAAGGAAACAAATGGCTTGTCAATAGTTTGTATGATATTTTGTTTTCACTTTGATTTAAATTGACTCTGATATATATATATATATATATATATATATAAAATAATAATAAAGGAACAATTGTGTATCATCAAATATATAATTGGTTTAATCTTTGTATACTGATATGATTATATTAGTAATTCCAGGGTCTTGGGAAAAATAATTGGAAACTATATAAAAATTTAAATATAAAAGTATTTGGGGTTAGTGGTGAGTTCCTCTTGTATAAAAAAAATATTCTAAGCATTTTTGGAGAGGGCCACCACAGGTTAGTGGTAAAAAAGATAAAAGTTAAGTAAAATAGTGTATTTTGACTTAATAAATGAATTATGGTTTAAATTGGATATTTATTTATAAAATTTTATTTTATTAAATCATAAGTTAAATGATATCCAAATGAATGTTTTTGAAGCATGAAATATGATTTTATAAGTTAAAAATGGCTAAAATTGAAGTTTTAATGTTTTTGAAATGTTATAATAAAATCTGGAATTTTATTGGTAACATTTCCAAAATGCTGTAGTTTTAGATGGAAATTGTTAAGTACTACCATTTCTGAAATTTAACTAAGTTCTGAAATAACTAAACAACTACTGCAGCACTTTGTAAGTGTTGTTGCTGCTGAAAGTAAACTGTTTTGAAATAATAACTAAATATCTACTGTAGCATTTGGTAGGTGCTGCTGTTTCTTAAAGTGAACTGTTTTGAAAGACTAATACCTACTGTAGCACTTTGTAAGTGCTGCTGTTTTGAATTTGACAATGTTTTTGAAATGTTAATATATTTACTGTAACACTTTATAAGTGCTGTTGTGGCTGAAATTTCAATGAACTTTGGAAATGAATATTATTTTGGAAGATTTTGACATTTAATTTAATGGTTTAAATGAATATGTTTTGAGGTGAAATATAAACCATTTTTGAAATTTATAAGTTAATACAATTTTTTCGAAATAGGTATAATTGAACGAATGAACTTAAAATGCTATAACTTTGGTAATGAATATTATTTTTAAGGGTGTTATGATTTTTATAAATATTATGATTTCCAAATGATAACATTTTAAAATTGATATGGTTTCAAAGTATCATGGTTTCAAAGTGTTTGGTTTCAAAGGTGTAACGACCCCGACTTTCTCTCCATAGAAAGTCGTATCGCTAATAAGAAAGAAAGGGATGAGAAGTAGAAAAGAGAAGAAGAGAAAAGAAACAAACACAAATACTCATAGCGGAAACGAACAAAATATATTATATCACATAAATATTACATAGTATCATATACAACACTTATCAGAGTTACACAGATTACATCTCATATACTAGACAGTTATAAACATCTGTCTAGTTATTACAACTCAATACAAAACAAAAATCTAAACAAGATCAACACAGCGGAAACTACTATCTATCTACAACGCTGAAGCCTCCTGCTCCATTGCTCCTCCACAATTCGTCAAGGCTAACCTGAATCCCTTGGCTACTCGTAAAAATTTGAGTACCCAAGAGTTTATAAAACAGAAATAAACAACTTGGGTCAGACATGGGTCTGGTGTGAGTAACAGGTTAAACTTGTTTAACTTCAAAACCTTTTGAAAGAAAAGGTATCACGTAAGACTTCCCACAAATAAACATGGGTAAGTTTTTACCTTACGCTAACCAAAACATTTGATAGGAAATTCGATTGTATTATAATAGGGTCTAGGGTTTTCAAATAAATATGAAATAGCTGAAATTGTTACATTATTAAATTCCAGCATACTAGCCACAAAGTGGGTTATACAATCAAGTCCGTTGGCACTTATTGGATTTTGGATTCCATACAATGGCAGGGCTACCGGGGTACCGCCCGTCATAGTACGTGGCCTAGATCACCGTACCGAGGATCACTCCCAATCCCCTGCAACACAAGGTCGGAACATCCCTTACTGGATAATTCCCGCACAAGATACCTCACGGTTGGGATCAGCAACCGCACCAATAAGTCGAAAATAGAAAGGGACATCTAGACAGAGGTAATCTTGTTCTACTTGGGTGCTACCCACTAACCTTGCTGCACCTCCCCTGTTTTAGCCATTCCCGGTTTGTGAGGCTTGAGGTCACGATTACCTTAGAAAAGAACACATCACTTAGAATGCTCATCGTCCACCTGACGATGTGCTGAAAGATTCAGTCCATATAAGTTCGTTCCGGGTTCGAACGAAACCGAAGGCATTATCTCGTTACACTCGTTTTGGAATCACCCTCAGAGTTAACGACACTAACCCTTGCACTCTGAATCTTCATCTTCACTTGATTCACGACCTATCGTTAATTTGGATCGATGTGGTATTCGGGTCTCCAGACCTGGAAATCCGGTATACGGAAACCCGATCCCGGTCTCATCAAAATCCAAAGCGTATCTTTTAAGGCCAAGTTGTTTTAAAGGTTAAAACAATTAAATTCATTATCTTTATACACAAAGAAAGATAATTTACAACAGATAATCAACATTATCAGATAATCCATACAATTCAACTAACATCCATATCATACAGCATATATCTCATCAGAGATATCAATCAATGCCAAGTATTCAATACTATCACTCATTCATAAGTAATGATTTATATCATTTCTAATTAATTTAAAGTGAATTAAATTAATTACTTTATTTTATAAATCCTTCTTACTTAACCATTAATTAATTACAATCAATTAATTAATTATCCTCTAATAATTCATTTCAATTAATCATATTGATTAATTATCTTTTGATTACATTCAAGTAATTTATTCTCAATTAATTACTTAAATTAATTATCCTTAACCACTTATTGTAATTAACCTTTAATTACTTCATTAATTAATTAACTAAAATTTATTAAGTTAATCAACTATATTTAATTATATTAATCCTTAATTAATTACATTGATTAATTACTTCATTTATTAATTATTACTTAATTAACCAATCTTAATTACATCATTAATTATATTAATTAATGATCCTTAATTACAACTTAATTATTAATTACTTAATTAAATTAATTACATTAAGTAATTAACCTTTAATTAAACAACATTTATTAATCACTCTTGATTAATCTCATCTAGTAATTAACTCCCCTTAATTACTTTCATTAACTAAATTAATTACTTCTTAATTAATTTCTTAATTAATCCCTTGATTAATTATTCAAAGTAATTAACTCAAATTACTTCTATTAATTACATCAGTAATTATCTATTAATTACTTTCCTAAGTAATTATACCTCCTTAAATTACATTAAGTAATTATACAAATCATTAAATGATTATCTTAAATTAATTAAACTTAATTAATTAACTTAACCAATTCAATTACAATGAGTAATTAATTCCTTAATTACTTTCCATTAAGTAAAACAATTCAAAAATGATTAACCTTAATTAATTTCTTTAATTAATAAAATTAATTAATTATTTATTTAATAATCCCAAGTTAATGATCTACATTAACTATTCTTTAATTATCTTTCTTAAATAATTAACATTAATTAACCATTATTAATTCACAACTTAATTAATTCTAATTATCAATAAATTAATCTCTAATTATTTAATTAATTAAGTACTTAACAATAACTTAATTAAACCTTAATTACTTGATTAATTTATTCCTAACCATAAATTAATAAATCTCAAATTAATGATTCTTTAATCTTCAAATTAATTAACCTTTAATTAATTTAATTAACTTTAATTAATCAATTTAAAACCCATAATTACTAAATTTATTAACCCAATCATTAATTAATTAAATTGATTAATTATCCTTTAATTACCTTAATAATTTATCAAATTATAAATCATTAAGTTCTAAATATCTTTTAATTACCTTACTAATTTATTTTATCCCACATCATTAAATCTTAATTATCTTTAAGATAAAACTTAATTCTTATTAATAACTTAATTGTTATTAATAAATACATTTGAAACCTTTTCTTTTAAAATTTATCTTAAATTTCATTTCAAATAAAAGATTTCAAATAATTACAATTATAATTTTTACAAACTTTACAACAATTAAAAACCTTTAATTAATTTGTAAAGTTTACTTATCTTATAAAAGAAAAATTTAAAAGAGTTTTAAACCAAATTTATTTTAAATTCAAATCATTTTTAAATTACACTTTAAACATTCAAGTAGTTAAAACATTTTTATTCAAAACTTTATTTTATCCCAAAACTAGAATTCAAACCAAACTTGGAATCTTACTTTTAATTTAGATTTTGTGTAAATTCTTGCTTAACAATTTAAACTTCAGATTTAAATTTTAAAACAAGACAGGTTACTCTTAAACCCTGTAACAAATTCAACCCGAGCCTATCTTCATTTACTCGAGAGTTTCTTCGAGTCTTCCACCACAAATCACGAGTACAAACCCGAGTCGTTACCCTTCTTCCCAAAAATACGCAGCAGATATCCAGACGTATACGTGCACGTGCACGTGCATCGGCGAACGACGTCACTCCGACCAACTTTCCGGCCCTCAACAAGTTGCCGTCAACCTCACTAATCCCTTCGATCACTCAGACGAACGATTTCGCCTACGAATCGAAATCGAACCCATCGATCAAAACTGAAAACCAACTTCGACCGATAAAAGCTCTTCACCAACGACGAACTCACCACCAGAAATCCTTCCGCTTTACCCAGAGCATCGTCACTACATCCAGCTTCGTTCCCACCATATGCGATCGATCCCAGTTATCCATCAACGCCGTACGAAGCTCATAAATCAACACGCCCTATTTAACACGCCGAACCCTAGTTCATCGTCGTTCGGCCACCGTGGTCATCTAGAATTTAAGTGAGTATTTTTCTGATGAACACCTAACCCCCAGCCTTCTTCCACCTCGATCACGACATCCAAAGTTTCCCCGATCATCAGAAATTGATGAAAGTATAACTTCCGATCAACTCGTAAATTCTTCCCAAACTTTAACTTAAAAATCTTGAAATTGTTATCTAAATTCCTCATTTTACAATATGATTCTATTTATGAAATCAAAACTCGAATTTATTAACTTTGATTTTTGACTTATACTTTGATTTCTACTGTCATCTCTTATTTCCAATAATTCTATTTATCAATATACTTATTAATATTTTTACAATCTTTATCTTGTTATTTCTAACAGATTTTATTTAAGACTTAAATCCTAATAAAGATTAGATCATGAGATAATAATCTTTGAATCAAAACTTGGTCTTGAAACTGGAACAGAGATGTTACAGGTATTTCACAAGCATGCACACATCTATTATCCAATATTCACAGAAATATATATACAAACATTCTTGCTTCAGAGATTCACATGCAACCATATTTATACTTAAGCATTTTAGAAAAGATGTTACTCCCCTAAAACAAATGATGAACAGAGCACTTATAAACAGCATGCACACAAATAAAAATTCACATCAACCATTCTCTTATATGTACATGCAATACACATTTATATTCAACCATACTAGCATGCAACCCAATTGTATTTTAAATTTTAAAAGTTACTCACCAGATTTAAAATAGAGACAGAGCCTTTAGTTTGAAATAGCTTTTGAATTTGAGTGCTGGAAAATGTCTTTTGAAAACTGAAAAATCCTTTTGTTGCTGTGATGTATATCTTGCTAGCTGAAATGATTTTGCTTCTTAAAACTAAGACGATTGCTTGCTTTGATTTATCTCAGATTGAAGAAAAAGTGTTCGTGCTTTGATTATTGATTTTTGAGAATGAAACAACAGGCTTTTGATTTTGGTTTGATTCCAGATTTGAAGAAATGATACAGGTTTTGATTTCAATTTGGTTTGTGGAGGTATGGATTACAGATTTCGTTTTGAGAGGAGTTTGTTTACTTTATTTGTTTCAGGCTTTGTTAACTAAGCTTTAGATTTTTTTTTAAAAGAAAAAGAATGGAATGGAAAAGGATTTGTTTATATAAAGGCTGAAATTATATGTAAATAAAAACAAAAGAAAAACTAACTTAAATTTGACACTTGTCTCATTGTTAACCCATTACTTAACACATGTTATTTAGGTGTCTTAATTTTATTACACTTGTCTTTTAAGTAATTAATACATATCTTTATTTATTTAAAAATGTTAATAAAGATTTTAAACTAAATTAATAATTCTTATGTAAATGTATATATGTATTTTAAAACTATATAGTTATTTATTAAATATCTTTGGAAAGCTTAATATTAATTTAAATCATAATTTCCAAATTACCAAAATATATTAGAAATTTGAAAACATAATTTTATTTGTTAAATTCAAACCAACTTATCTATTTACAATATATAAAATTATATCTATACATTATAAATAGAAATCATTCTATTAACTTTTAAAAGATAGAATTCACTAATTAAATACTTATTTAATTAGATTATTAAATTAAATTCAAATTTTATTATCAAAGATCATCAATATCAATTTAATTATTTAACAGATTATTAAATTGATATTGTTAAAATTTCCGGGATATTACATTCCTCCCCCCTTAAAATAATTTCGTCCCCGAAATTTAAACAAAGGTAATTTAATAATCTTATTAAAGATTTAAATTTAAAACACAAGCATATACTATCATCCATATGCTAGCAACTATAGCAACCAACTCATCCAATCAAAAATTTTAACTATCCAGACTAAATTCTAGATAAAATTCCTCGAGTTTCCCCAAGTATATATATATATACCGGGATACTCGCTCTACAAACAATCTAAACAATTAAGCTATAGATCTCCTACACATCTATATCTATATAACTAAACAGAATATCAGACTACAGACGAGTCTGACTCAACTACCAAACTTCCCAAACTGCAGATTTTAAAACCAGAGATAGATCAAATACGTACTCCCTCAGAGATACATAAAACTCAATGAATTCTAGTTATCCAAACTGACAATTCAATTCAGAAGTCCAAATACTTATCCAAATCAGAACACAGACGAGATCCAAACATAACTCTACTTCACAACATCAGTAGATTCCAAACTTACTTCTCCCATCCAGAGATACACTCCAAACTGCTTTCGCTGCTCAACTCTGATCTGAGGTAGAACACAAGCACAGACTGGACAACTCATTCCAGAAATAAGGTTCACTGATCCATAAAGAAAACTCAGATACTCCAGCAAAACTTGAGTTGCTTCGCCAACTCCATCTCTAGGAAACATCCTTCCACTAGACTGAACCATCGGTATCACTCTTGGAATCCAAGTCGATAAGAAAACTCAACCTTCAAATGCGGACAACTCCTGACTTCTCTGAAAACATCCAGAAAAACTCTGACAACCCAAGAGAACACTCAGACAATCGCAAGTCACTTTTGCGATCAACCCATCCTAATTCCAACAGACTGTTCTCTCTTTTAAAAATTAAAAATCAGAACAGCTTACACTTATTTATCCAATCCATCTAAGAAATGGATCCACTCTGCTGCTTCTGAACTTCACTTCCAGAAAAACTGCTCATCCAGAAAACTTCCTGCCATCACGGAATACTCCGAGCTGCACTGCTGACACTGATGCCAAGGACTTCCTACTCCAAAGATCTTTGAGAAATTCGAACTCCAAACCAAACAGAAACACCATGCTGAACTCAGCCACAATACCAAAGACTACACACTTCCTTAATCTTGTTCCAAAGAAAACATCTTCGGGAACATCCATCGTCACTGTATCTCATCATACAGCTACTATTACCTGAGGTATCAAGATACATTACTCGCTTCTGCCTCATCGACAGATCCAACTCTACTCATCCAAACTTCAGAGATAAACTCCGAACCATTACAGTTTCCTTCGGAGATCGATGAAATCCTTCACCACAGCAAAGCTTACTCGAGACGGTATTGGGTCTACAGTCTCGACAAATACACTTCCAACCTCAACATTTTAAACTCCAACCATTGGTAGTCGTGTTTCACACACCACTACCCCATCTACCTTTATAACTTATATTGGAAAACCCGAACAGGTAACCCAACAAATAGGTAGAAATATATATATATTTAAAATGATACTTTTTATATAGAAATTATTTCTGGGTAAAATTATTTCATTTACCTCTTTAAAACAATATTGTGTCGAATTGTTCTATACAAGTGTTTAGAGATCCCTATCAATGTTGTGGCGTCCCACACATCGACCAGAATCCATAAACTACTCAATAAACCAATCAACACAATATAAAACAATTTTATATTCACTAACAAATACGCGCTCATATCTATTAATACTCTCAAAATTCCCACCAGAGCCAAGGTTGTCGCCAGCCTAAGCTCTGATACCACTGTAACGACCCTGACTTTCTCTCCATAGAAAGTCGTATCGCTAATAAGAAAGAAAGGGATGAGAAGTAGAAAAGAGAAGAAGAGAAAAGAAACAAACACAAATACTCACAGCGGAAACGAACAAAATATATTATATCACATAAATATTACATAGTATCATATACAACACTTATCAGAGTTACACAGATTACATCTCATATACTAGACAATCACATACCGAAAATTTCGACTTTCGAAAATTCGACATCGATACTCACTTTATCGACTGCCGAGCAATCGAGTGCCGGAAACTCCAATAGTGAGGGTTTTAGAAAGAAGAAAAAGTAAGAAGAAGAAGAAAAGAGAAGAACAACAACACAACATCAGATACAGAAGCAGAAAACAATATCAGAATCTCACATATCGCAGCGGAAAATATACAATAGATAATTACTAGTCTTTTAAAACAAAGAACTATCAGTTTATACATACATCAGTCATCAGAGTCACATACAACAATGGACAGTTATATAAACTTGTCCTCATACAGAATACACAGCGGAATAAATACTATCAGATACAAATACTACGTCTCGTCATCCAGCTTATCTCCAAAGCTCCAGAATATCCAGAATATCCTGATAACATAACTCTAGGCTGCCCGTGTGGAAATTGGTGGGCACCCAGAGTTTAGAAGGGAACAATAAACTCCGAGTCAGTCATGGTGACTGGTGTGAGATCGTAAAACAGTTATTCTTTATAACAACAAAAATAATTTTTAATGTCAATTCGCAATGCTTTTGGAAAATGAAACTACCATAAGACCTCCCGCCACACACACAATGCAAACGCAGAATTGGAGGAGATTTCTTCTTATGATAGTCAAAGATGCTTACTACGCAAAATCAAATTCTTTTTGATATTATTATTAGTGCATAGTGTAGAAAACATTTCGAAAGTATAATATTAATCTTAGCCAACATACGACCAGTATCGTATGCCTACTATAGCTACCATCTAAACAGTGGTGACCACCGTACGTAAATGGCAGGTTCTACAACTAATACCGTACAAAGTTCGTATTGGAGTTTGGATTTCCAACAAATGGTCAGGCAAAGGAACTTCCTATCCACGATGGGTACGTCCCTGGAATAGACGACCCGAGAACCTAACCGGATCTCTGCCAACACAAGGCCGGGTTACCTCTGCAAAAATAGGTAACTACTGACACGCGTATGCCATCCCCCGATCGTCACCGATCTTCCCGAGGATCCCCGATTCGCAACAAACCACATAGATAATAATAATGCAGTAACCACAGAGGTTAAGTATCTGGGCTCCATACCATGATACCACCTTTATCCAGAAGGAATGACATACACTAAGGGGCGCTACTCCCTAGAACCTTGCCGCATTCGTCCTGTTTCGACCATTTCCGGGGTGTGAGGCTCGATGAAGTCTCGTCCACAAAGCTACGCTTTCTCAAAAAGCCCTGCTTCGGGTCAAACAAAATGATCAACCTATGATCACAAAGATATAAGATCAAACAAATGATCATATCGCAAATGATCAAACACTGATCATTTCACAGCAACACTCAGTATGCCACGTTACCAAATTGGGATATATCGCTGATAAATTTCAACTACATAACCTCTGAGCTCGTACGTCTCAGAGAAGGGTGTTAAGCTAAGAGAATAAATTCTCCGCCACCAACAGAAATGTATTTGAAAGAAATCAGCTTTATATCTCAAATTGTAACGTCAGACACACAATCCATACAAGTCTGTTCCGGGATCGAACAGAACCGAAGGCACTTCTCACGAAGCCCTTGCATTTCCGGATAATTTTCTAATCACGTCAGGACTTCCCGTCACTAAGGGTGATAAAACCTCTAAACCGAAGATCAGACGGTGTAGAGTAACTCGACGGTAATCCTTCCGTTTTCAAAAATATCCGGTCTTCAACACCGGTCTTCAAATGCGGTTCATTACGACGTATCACATATTCGGAATGGGTTATACGACCCCATGGTCCTTTCCCGGCTAACCCGAATAGTGAGCGATTATTCAAAAATAAGTGTGGCATCCAATTCCATCCAATTCACAACAAATACCTATCTAAAGGTAATTATTGATGGTCGGTTATTTAACTATCAATAAAGATGCGCAACATCATCAGATTCTAAATAATTTTCCAAATTATTTTATCTTCAAACATATCTTTACTAGATATAAAATTTCCACACTTAACCGTTTGAAAACAAATTTCAAATATTCAATTTCCACATTTCATTTTATCTTTGAAGATAAAATCTCAAAAACAGTTCATTTCATATTGGAAAAGCAATTCCATACTTATTAAATAACAAGTATTTCACAAATCATTTATTTTCAACATTTGAAAATATTCGATATACTTAAATCGAATTAAGTATATATTCATTCTTTAAGGAAATCATAAATTTCAACATCTATTTGAGTCAAAACGAATGTTGCGTAAAACATCGTTACGACGACTCGAAATCACTAGTATAGGGATTCGGATTTAGATAGATATATAAATCCCAATACTACATCAAAACATTTCCTTTCGGAAATCATTTACTATAACAACAGTGTTATAGTCCACCATTTCCTTAAATTTCTCGAAAACGTCTATTTCAACAAGAACTGCGGAAATCTCTGCTTTCGATTTATAATACATTTTAAAACATCTTTAAAATGTTTAACTTCATTTTTAATATCACTTCTTCAAAACTATCCATTTTACTTAACGATATATTCACTATCCAAAATCGTGAATATACTTCACTAACCACATTTCAATATTTTCTACCCATTTTTATTTCAGTAATTATCCACTATCCAAAATCGCGGATATATCTCCTTTATTAAACTTCTATGTTTAACCTATCAATTTCAATTGGTTTTGGATTTATAAAACAATGTTTATAAATTTCACCTTTTATATTTTATAACAACTTCGATTTGTAAATCTCCTTTATTACAAATTCGATCAATATTTCATTTGTAGGCAAAAATCCAATTTATAAGTTAATTCCTTATAAATCTTCTATTCTACAATTTCATTCATTTTAACTTCACAATTTATACATCTATAAATTTCATATCTCCACAATTTTAAAATTCTATAAGATTCATATCTTCACTTATTAAAAACTCGTTTTAAAATTCCAAAAATTTTAATTGATAAATATATCAATTTTTCTGTACATCTTTTATAATACTTTAAAAATCTCAATTTAACCCATTTTACAAGTAAATCAACTTTCATTTCAAAAATCACACTTTGGTTATATTTCACCAAAAATCTTAACTCTTATAACTTTAAAATTCTAGACGTTTATTTTTCTGAAATAAATCAATTCAAAAATTCGATAAACGTCTACTTTTCAAAAATCACTTTAAAATCTTTTTAAAAATAAAAGTCGTTATTATTATTTTTTTTCATTTCAAAACTGAATCCGATGATGCAACAACACCAATCAGTCCATCACAACAGTCAAATATCATATATCATCATATGATAACAGAATATATCAAAATATCTGTACATAATCAATACGGTGAGGAATCCAGTTGGATCCCTCCAACCTGTTTCCCTGCATCCACAGATGTTAGCACAATACCAATTCCGCTCCAGTACGGAATTATCGCGGTATATAGGTTTTTATAAATCCGCTTACTAACGGCGCAATAGGGTCTCATCCGCTATACGAGGCGGGAAATCATCAATCCAATATATACATATGCCAATATGTATATATTGCTATATATAGATATATCCTAAAATATCTAATATCAACAATCCAAACAGACAATCAAACAATAACTGAAAATTCCACTTTTCAATTGAGTGAGAAAATCTCACCTTGATTATCTGATAGCAATCTATAGCGATTATTTCGAATGAAATTAAACGGACGTTTAATTTCACTCAAAATTTCCACTGACTCCGATCGTCTCCAAATCAGTTGCACTGCGTAGAGCTCGGCAATACGATTCCAACGCGACTGGTTTTGTAATTTTTCGACCTCGTATGGAAAAGATATACAATTACAAAGATTGCACAATTTAAATTATAATTATATTTACAATTTCTTTTCATTTCTTAACCTAATTTCCATCTGGGCCCTTGATTTCGCTGCCATCAGATCAGGACGCTACTCGCGTTTCTTCCCCGTCACGTTCCAGGAAACGAACGAACGAAACCCATTATTGTCGAAACTAGGGTTAACCATTGCGACCCCCAAACCTCCACGAAACTCGATCATCTCGTCACTAATCAAAAGCCCATCGCCACGCCACCCCACGGCCAGAGACTGGTGAAGTCCGGTCGCCTCCTCTTCTCGTAATACGTGCACGAACGGCCAGCCATTCGAGCCCCGTTGCTCCTCCTTCGGTCGACCATAACTCATCTCAGCCGTATGGATCTGTAGGTCTCGTCTTCCTCCACGGTTTCCTAGTTGAAGCCTTCGTCTAAAAATGCATGGATGAGGAGATCGGAGGGGAAACGTGTGGGAGCTTCCTGGCCATTGAAATGAGGCTGGCGGCTAACCCTAATATTTTCTTTTTTTTTCTTTTTATTTTGTGAAGAAAAATGGCCTATTTATAGAAGTTTGAACGACACTATTTATCCGACTCTTCCGAACTCCGATTTACGCGCCGAAACTGACGTTTCTGGGGTTTACCCCGCGTTCCGGACACAATGGAACAGGTTTCGAAAGCTAATTCGGACATCTGTGCGAGATACGGAGAAAAACGATCAATTTAAATTAAACCGATTTAAATCGATTTCGAGGCGTTTTAATTTGTACCGGACAAACGGTAAATCCAAAAATTACGAAATTTGAAATCTTACAATAATATCACATTACGGATCCGATGAAACTGGTTTCGTCGAAATCCGAGACCGTTTGAAAAATGACTATTTTTAACTCGACGATTTAAATTAAAACGATATCGATGCGTTTCGAGCTGCCATGGTCAAACGATAACTTCGATTGCTACGAAAATTGAAATCCGATAATAACTAACTATTACGGATCCAATGGAACTAGTTTCGTTCAATTCTGAGACTGTTCGAAAATTGGCTATTTTACAGTCGATAATTAAATATTAAAATATTCGATTTTCACAAATTAACTCCAAATTCAATTTTAAAAGTTCTAAAATATTTCTATAACTCCAGTATGATTAAATAAAATTTTACAAATCATTTTCAATCATTTTAAACTCGATTTTCAATTATCTCTGGAATTTCACTATTTAAATTATCGATTTAATTATCAAATAAAATCCAACATTCGAAAAATAAATCATTCGACTTACTAAATTCAGCTATTAAGATTTAAAACCAATTAAATATTCGAATTTTAATTATCAAAAATTCTGGGTCGTTACAAACTTCCCCCCTTAAAAGAATTTCGTCCTCGAAATTACAAGTTAGAAAAAAAAAGTCCTTAACTCGTCTACTATTTTTCAACCTCAAATAGTTTTATCAATTTATCAAAACAAATCTTTCTACTAAAGATTCGTTATCATTCAACTACATTTTCGACTTCAACTCTAAGTTTCAAAACATCATTGTTTAACTTCAATATTCAAATTCGAGTTTAAATTCAAATTTTAACTTCAAAATTTTCTCAAAAATTTTCTAACACTCGAAATTTTCGAAAAATTTCGCCAGCGTCTCCTTTGCGCGGCTAATACGGCACTACTACAAAATGTCCCTACGGACTCTCAGATTTCAAAAAGAAAAAGAAAAAGCCAAGCGGCTAGAGAGAAATCATCAAAAACTCATATTATAATTCAAATACGTACCTTTTGTCGAGCAATTCGAATTATCTGTGAAATAAATTTTCCAATCCCTTTATACACCTGTATATTCTACTAGCCATAATATCTAGTTGCATATATTCAAACCATTTCGTACATTCAATTACAAAATTTCAATGTAAACTGCTTATACATTTTTACTTCACTGTTGAAGTTACATATTTTTCATTCAATTTCACATTTCAAATTCTCATTTGAATTCAATTCAAAAGTTCAATTCAATTTGAATTCTATTTAACTTCTATTCTGAAATATTGAATTTTATCTTTCAATTATAGCTGATTCATATCACTATTTTTTTTTCTTTCACTTAGTTTCGCTTACTAATTTTTCTTATTTCAATACTTCGCTTTGTTTATTACAAATCAAATCCAATTCAGTCTCACTTACTTACAAATTCAAAATGAATTTTAACCTTCAATTTCATTTTCTTGCACTTACAATTGCAATTTATCCATTCATTCACTAATTCATTCGTTTTCCAATTTGAATTTCATTCTAATCAAATTTCAATATTCTATAAGTTATCAACTTATTAATATTTCGTAAGTATTTGAAATAGGATTCCAGAGTCGTTTCCACTTTTTCAAAACCATTTGAAAACAATTCAAATTCCATTTGAATTTCCAAAACAAAAACCCAAATTTTCAAACAACTCCTATTTAAAACAATTTGACAGCAATTTCTCTTTTGGAAACCCGAAAATGAACACCGGTGATGTCGCGATCATCATCGGAATTATTTTCCAGCGACCGAAAAGAGTTTAGAGCTTTTCATTCCTTCAGAATACTTTTCAAAACCTTTGAAATTCATTTTCAAATCAAAAAGGAATTTAAACTTTCCAAATCTCCAAAATTTTCGAATTCTTTTTAAAACATTTCCAAAAACTTCTCTGGAATTCCGTTTCAAATTACAATTCACATTCTCAAATTCCTTTTGTATATGAATTTTATTTTAACTTTGGAGTTATAATTCCAATTTCTCATTTAATTTCATATAATAATGATAACATTCAATATTATCACTTTCCTAACAACCATGCAACCATATACTATGATAATTCATAGAAAATCATTTCTTTTCTATATAAAAATAGTTTTGGGCAAAAATTATTTCATTTACCCTATTTAAAAACAATACTATGTCGTCTTGCCTCGTTTAAGTGTTTAGAAATCCCTATCGATAATATGGCGTCCCACATACCGACCAAAATTCACAAACATCTCAACGGATAAGCAGACACAATATAAAACATTTTTATATTCACTAACAAATACGCGCTCGTATCTATTATTACACTCAACTCATTCTAGAGTACTACTGACTCTATCTCTAATGAGTAACACCCAACAGAGCAGGGTTATCGCTTAACCATATGCTCTGATACCACTTGTCACATACCGAAAATTTCGACTTTCGAAAATTCGACATCGATACTCACTTTATCGACTGCCGAGCAATCGAGTGCCGGAAACTCCAATAGTGAGGGTTTTAGAAAGAAGAAAAAGTAAGAAGAAGAAGAAAAGAGAAGAACAACAACACAACATCAGATACAGAAGCAGAAAACAATATCAGAATCTCACATATCGCAGCGGAAAATATACAATAGATAATTACTAGTCTTTTAAAACAAAGAACTATCAGTTTATACATACATCAGTCATCAGAGTCACATACAACAATGGACAGTTATATAAACTTGTCCTCATACAGAATACACAGCGGAATAAATACTATCAGATACAAATACTACGTCTCGTCATCCAGCTTATCTCCAAAGCTCCAGAATATCCAGAATATCCTGATAACATAACTCTAGGCTGCCCGTGTGGAAATTGGTGGGCACCCAGAGTTTAGAAGGGAACAATAAACTCCGAGTCAGTCATGGTGACTGGTGTGAGATCGTAAAACAGTTATTCTTTATAACAACAAAAATAATTTTTAATGTCAATTCGCAATGCTTTTGGAAAATGAAACTACCATAAGACCTCCCGCCACACACACAATGCAAACGCAGAATTGGAGGAGATTTCTTCTTATGATAGTCAAAGATGCTTACTACGCAAAATCAAATTCTTTTTGATATTATTATTAGTGCATAGTGTAGAAAACATTTCGAAAGTATAATATTAATCTTAGCCAACATACGACCAGTATCGTATGCCTACTATAGCTACCATCTAAACAGTGGTGACCACCGTACGTAAATGGCAGGTTCTACAACTAATACCGTACAAAGTTCGTATTGGAGTTTGGATTTCCAACAAATGGTCAGGCAAAGGAACTTCCTATCCACGATGGGTACGTCCCTGGAATAGACGACCCGAGAACCTAACCGGATCTCTGCCAACACAAGGCCGGGTTACCTCTGCAAAAATAGGTAACTACTGACACGCGTATGCCATCCCCCGATCGTCACCGATCTTCCCGAGGATCCCCGATTCGCAACAAACCACATAAATAATAATAATGCAGTAACCACAGAGGTTAAGTATCTGGGCTCCATACCATGATACCACCTTTATCCAGAAGGAATGACATACACTAAGGGGCGCTACTCCCTAGAACCTTGCCGCATTCGTCCTGTTTCGACCATTTCCGGGGTGTGAGGCTCGATGAAGTCTCGTCCACAAAGCTACGCTTTCTCAAAAAGCCCTTCTTCGGGTCAAACAAAATGATCAACCTATGATCACAAAGATATAAGATCAAACAAATGATCATATCGCAAATGATCAAACACTGATCATTTCACAGCAACACTCAGTATGCCACGTTACCAAATTGGGATATATCGCTGATAAATTTCAACTACATAACCTCTGAGCTCGTACGTCTCAGAGAAGGATGTTAAGCTAAGAGAATAAATTCTCCGCCACCAACAGAAATGTATTTGAAAGAAATCAGCTTTATATCTCAAATTGTAACGTCAGACACACAATCCATACAAGTCTGTTCCGGGATCGAACAGAACCGAAGGCACTTCTCACGAAGCCCTTGCATTTCCGGATAATTTTCTAATCACGTCAGGACTTCCCGTCACTAAGGGTGATAAAACCTCTAAACCGAAGATCAGTCGGTGTAGAGTAACTCGACGGTAATCCTTCCGTTTTCAAAAATATCCGGTCTTCAACACCGGTCTTCAAATGCGGTTCATTACGACGTATCACATATTCGGAATGGGTTATACGACCCCATGGTCCTTTCCCGGCTAACCCGAATAGTGAGCGATTATTCAAAAATAAGTGTGGCATCCAATTCCATCCAATTCACAACAAATACCTATCTAAAGGTAATTATTGATGGTCGGTTATTTAACTATCAATAAAGATGCGCAACATCATCAGATTCTAAATAATTTTCCAAATTATTTTATCTTCAAACATATCTTTACTAGATATAAAATTTCCACACTTAACCGTTTGAAAACAAATTTCAAATATTCAATTTCCACATTTCATTTTATCTTTGAAGATAAAATCTCAAAAACAGTTCATTTCATATTGGAAAAGCAATTCCATACTTATTAAATAACAAGTATTTCACAAATCATTTATTTTCAACATTTGAAAATATTCGATATACTTAAATCGAATTAAGTATATATTCATTCTTTAAGGAAATCATAAATTTCAACATCTATTTGAGTCAAAACGAATGTTGCGTAAAACATCGTTACGACGACTCGAAATCACTAGTATAGGGATTCGGATTTAGATAGATATATAAATCCCAATACTACATCAAAACATTTCCTTTCGGAAATCATTTACTATAACAACAGTGTTATAGTCCACCATTTCCTTAAATTTCTCGAAAACGTCTATTTCAACAAGAACTGCGGAAATCTCTGCTTTCGATTTATAATACATTTTAAAACATCTTTAAAATGTTTAACTTCATTTTTAATATCACTTCTTCAAAACTATCCATTTTACTTAACGATATATTCACTATCCAAAATCGTGAATATACTTCACTAACCACATTTCAATATTTTCTACCCATTTTTATTACAATAATTATCCACTATCCAAAATCGCGGATATATCTCCTTTATTAAACTTCTATGTTTAACCTATCAATTTCAATTGGTTTTGGATTTATAAAACAATGTTTATAAATTTCACCTTTTATATTTTATAACAACTTCGATTTGTAAATTTCCTTTATTACAAATTCGATCAATATTTCATTTGTAGGCAAAAATCCAATTTATAAGTTAATTCCTTATAAATCTTCTATTCTACAATTTCATTCATTTTAACTTCACAATTTATACATCTATAAATTTCATATCTCCACAATTTTAAAATTCTATAAGATTCATATCTTCACTTATTAAAAACTCGTTTTAAAATTCCAAAAATTTTAATTGATAAATATATCAATTTTTCTGTACATCTTTTATAATACTTTAAAAATCTCAATTTAACCCATTTTACAATTAAATCAACTTTCATTTCAAAAATCACACTTTGGTTATATTTCACCAAAAATCTTAACTCTTATAACTTTAAAATTCTAGACGTTTATTTTTCTGAAATAAATCAATTCAAAAATTCGATAAACGTCTACTTTTCAAAAATCACTTTAAAATCTTTTTAAAAATAAAAGTCGTTATTATTATTTTTTTCATTTCAAAACTGAATCCGATGATGCAACAACACCAATCAGTCCATCACAACAGTCAAATATCATATATCATCATATGATAACAGAATATATCAAAATATCTGTACATAATCAATACGGTGAGGAATCCAGTTGGATCCCTCCAACCTGTTTCCCTGCATCCACAGATGTTAGCACAATACCAATTCCGCTCCAGTACGGAATTATCGCGGTATATAGGTTTTTATAAATCCGCTTACTAACGGCGCAATAGGGTCTCATCCGCTATACGAGGCGGGAAATCATCAATCCAATATATACATATGCCAATATGTATATATTGCTATATATAGATATATCCTAAAATATCTAATATCAACAATCCAAACAGACAATCAAACAATAACTGAAAATTCCACTTTTCAATTGAGTGAGAAAATCTCACCTTGATTTTCTGATAGCAATCTATAGCGATTATTTCGAATGAAATTAAACGGACGTTTAATTTCACTCAAAATTTCCACTGACTCCGATCGTCTCCAAATCAGTTGCACTGCGTAGAGCTCGGCAATACGATTCCAACGCGACTGGTTTTGTAATTTTTCGACCTCGTATGGAAAAGATATACAATTACAAAGATTGCACAATTTAAATTATAATTATATTTACAATTTCTTTTCATTTCTTAACCTAATTTCCATCTGGGCCCTTGATTTCGCTGCCATCAGATCAGGACGCTACTCGCGTTTCTTCCCCGTCACGTTCCAGGAAACGAACGAACGAAACCCATTATTGTCGAAACTAGGGTTAACCATTGCGACCCCCAAACCTCCACGAAACTCGATCATCTCGTCACTAATCAAAAGCCCATCGCCACGCCACCCCACGGCCAGAGACTGGTGAAGTCCGGTCGCCTCCTCTTCTCGTAATACGTGCACGAACGGCCAGCCATTCGAGCCCCGTTGCTCCTCCTTCGGTCGACCATAACTCATCTCAGCCGTATGGATCTGTAGGTCTCGTCTTCCTCCACGGTTTCCTAGTTGAAGCCTTCGTCTAAAAATGCATGGATGAGGAGATCGGAGGGGAAACGTGTGGGAGCTTCCTGGCCATTGAAATGAGGCTGGCGGCTAACCCTAATATTTTCTTTTTTTTTCTTTTTATTTTGTGAAGAAAAATGGCCTATTTATAGAAGTTTGAACGACACTATTTATCCGACTCTTCCGAACTCCGATTTACGCGCCGAAACTGACGTTTCTGGGGTTTACCCCGCGTTCCGGACACAATGGAACAGGTTTCGAAAGCTAATTCGGACATCTGTGTGAGATACGGAGAAAAACGATCAATTTAAATTAAACCGATTTAAATCGATTTCGAGGCGTTTTAATTTGTACCGGACAAACGGTAAATCCAAAAATTACGAAATTTGAAATCTTACAATAATATCACATTACGGATCCGATGAAACTGGTTTCGTCGAAATCCGAGACCGTTTGAAAAATGACTATTTTTAACTCGACGATTTAAATTAAAACGATATCGATGCGTTTCGAGCTGCCATGGTCAAACGATAACTTCGATTGCTACGAAAATTGAAATCCGATAATAACTAACTATTACGGATCCAATGGAACTAGTTTCGTTCAATCTGAGACTGTTCGAAAATTGGCTATTTTACAGTCGATAATTAAATATTAAAATATTCGATTTTCACAAATTAACTCCAAATTCAATTTTAAAAGTTCTAAAATATTTCTATAACTCCAGTATGATTAAATAAAATTTTACAAATCATTTTCAATCATTTTAAACTCGATTTTCAATTATCTCTGGAATTTCACTATTTAAATTATCGATTTAATTATCAAATAAAATCCAACATTCGAAAAATAAATCATTCGACTTACTAAATTCAGCTATTAAGATTTAAAACCAATTAAATATTCGAATTTTAATTATCAAAAATTCTGGGTCGTTACACTCCAGCAAAACTTGAGTTGCTTCGCCAACTCCATCTCTAGGAAACATCCTTCCACTAGACTGAACCATCGGTATCACTCTTGGAATCCAAGTCGATAAGAAAACTCAACCTTCAAATGCGGACAACTCCTGACTTCTCTGAAAACATCCAGAAAAACTCTGACAACCCAAGAGAACACTCAGACAATCGCAAGTCACTTTTGCGATCAACCCATCCTAATTCCAACAGACTGTTCTCTCTTTTAAAAATTAAAAATCAGAACAGCATACACTTATTTATCCAATCCATCTAAGAAATGGATCCACTCTGCTGCTTCTGAACTTCACTTCCAGAAAAACTGCTCATCCAGAAAACTTCCTGCCATCACGGAATACTCCGAGCTGCACTGCTGACACTGATGCCAAGGACTTCCTACTCCAAAGATCTTTGAGAAATTCGAACTCCAAACCAAACAGAAACACCATGCTGAACTCAGCCACAATACCAAAGACTACACACTTCCTTAATCTTGTTCCAAAGAAAACATCTTCGGGAACATCCATCGTCACTGTATCTCATCATACAGCTACTATTACCTGAGGTATCAAGATATCATTACTCGCTTCTGCCTCATCGACAGATCCAACTCTACTCATCCAAACTTCAGAGATAAACTCCGAACCATTACAGTTTCCTTCGGAGATCGATGAAATCCTTCACCACAGCAAAGCTTACTCGAGACGGTATTGGGTCTACAGTCTCGACAAATACACTTCCAACCTCAACATTTTAAACTCCAACCATTGGTAGTCGTGTTTCACACACCACTACCCCATCTACCTTTATAACTTATATTGGAAAACCCGAACAGGTAACCCAACAAATAGGTAGAAATATATATATATTTAAAATGATACTTTTTATATAGAAATTATTTCTGGGTAAAATTATTTCATTTACCTCTTTAAAACAATATTGTGTCGAATTGTTCTATACAAGTGTTTAGAGATCCCTATCAATGTTGTGGCGTCCCACACATCGACCAGAATCCATAAACTACTCAATAAACCAATCAACACAATATAAAACAATTTTATATTCACTAACAAATACGCGCTCATATCTATTAATACTCTCAAAATTCCCACCAGAGCCAAGGTTGTCGCCAGCCTAAGCTCTGATACCACTGTAACGACCCCGACTTTCTCTCCATAGAAAGTCGTATCGCTAATAAGAAAGAAAGGGATGAGAAGTAGAAAAGAGAAGAAGAGAAAAGAAACAAACACAAATACTCACAGCGGAAACGAACAAAATATATTATATCACATAAATATTACATAGTATCATATACAACACTTATCAGAGTTACACAGATTACATCTCATATACTAGACAGTTATAAACATCTGTCTAGTTATTACAACTCAATACAAAACAAAAATCTAAACAAGATCAACACAGTGGAAACTACTATCTATCTACAACGCTGAAGCCTCCTGCTCCATTGCTCCTCCACAATTCGTCAAGGCTAACCTGAATCCCTTGGCTACTCGTAAAAATTTGAGTACCCAAGAGTTTATAAAACAGAAATAAACAACTTGGGTCAGACATGGGTCTGGTGTGAGTAATAGGTTAAACTTGTTTAACTTCAAAACCTTTTGAAAGAAAAGGTATCACGTAAGACTTCCCACAAATAAACATGGGTAAGTTTTTACCTTACGCTAACCAAAACATTTGATAGGAAATTCGATTGTATTATAATAGGGTCTAGGGTTTTCAAATAAATATGAAATAGCTGAAATTGTTACATTATTAAATTCCAGCATACTAGCCACAAAGTGGGTTATACAATCAAGTCCGTTGGCACTTATTGGATTTTGGATTCCATACAATGGCAGGGCTACCGGGGTACCGCCCGTCACAGTACGTGGCCTAGATCACCGTACCGAGGATCACTCCCAATCCCCTGCAACACAAGGTCGGAACATCCCTTACTGGATAATTCCCGCACAGGATACCTCACGGTTGGGATCAGCAACCGCACCACTAAGTCGAAAATAGAAAGGGACATCTAGACAGAGGTAATCTTGTTCTACTTGGGTGCTACCCACTAACCTTGCTGCACCTCCCCTGTTTTAGCCATTCCCGGTTTGTGAGGCTTGAGGTCACGATTACCTTAGAAAAGAACACATCACTTAGAATGCTCATCGTCCACCTGACGATGTGCTGAAAGCATTCAGTCCATATAAGTTCGTTCCGGGTTCGAACGAAACCAAAGGCATTATCTCGTTACACTCGTTTTGGAATCACCCTCAGAGTTAACGACACTAACCCTTGCACTCTGAATCTTCATCTTCACTTGATTCACGACCTATCGTTAATTTGGATCGATGTGGTATTCGGGTCTCCAGACCTGGAAATCCGGTATACGGAAACCCGATCCCGGTCTCATCGAAATCCAAAGCGTATCTTTTAAGGCCAAGTTGTTTTAAAGGTTAAAACAATTAAATTCATTATCTTTATACACAAAGAAAGATAATTTACAACAGATAATCAACATTATCAGATAATCCATACAATTCAACTAACATCCATATCATACAGCATATATCTCATCAGAGATATCAATCAATGCCAAGTATTCAATACTATCACTCATTCATAAGTAATGATTTATATCATTTCTAATTAATTTAAAGTGAATTAAATTAATTACTTTATTTTATAAATCCTTCTTACTTAACCATTAATTAATTACAATCAATTAATTAATTATCCTCTAATAATTCATTTCAATTAATCATCTTGATTAATTATCTTTTGATTACATTCAAGTAATTTATTCTCAATTAATTACTTAAATTAATTATCCTTAACCACTTATTGTAATTAACCTTTAATTACTTCATTAATTAATTAACTAAAATTTATTAAGTTAATCAACTATATTTAATTATATTAATCCTTAATTAATTACATTGATTAATTACTTCATTTATTAATTATTACTTAATTAACCAATCTTAATTACATCATTAATTATATTAATTAATGATCCTTAATTACAACTTAATTATTAATTACTTAATTAAATTAATTACATTAAGTAATTAACCTTTAATTAAACAACATTTATTAATCACTCTTGATTAATCTCATCTAGTAATTAACTCCCCTTAATTACTTTCATTAACTAAATTAATTACTTCTTAATTAATTTCTTAATTAATCCCTTGATTAATTATTCAAAGTAATTAACTCAAATTACTTCTATTAATTACATCAGTAATTATCTATTAATTACTTTCCTAAGTAATTATACCTCCTTAAATTACATTAAGTAATTATACAAATCATTAAATGATTATCTTAAATTAATTAAACTTAATTAATTAACTTAACCAATTCAATTACAATGAGTAATTAATTCCTTAATTACTTTCCATTAAGTAAAACAATTCAAAAATGATTAACCTTAATTAATTTCTTTAATTAATAAAATTAATTAATTATTTATTTAATAATCCCAAGTTAATGATCTACATTAACTATTCTTTAATTATCTTTCTTAAATAATTAACATTAATTAACCATTATTAATTCACAACTTAATTAATTCTAATTATCAATAAATTAATCTCTAATTATTTAATTAATTAAGTACTTAACAATAACTTAATTAAACCTTAATTACTTGATTAATTTATTCCTAACCATAAATTAATAAATCTCAAATTAATGATTCTTTAATCTTCAAATTAATTAACCTTTAATTAATTTAATTAACTTTAATTAATCAATTTAAAACCCATAATTACTAAATTTATTAACCCAATCATTAATTAATTAAATTGATTAATTATCCTTTAATTACCTTAATAATTTATCAAATTATAAATCATTAAGTTCTAAATATCTTTTAATTACCTTACTAATTTATTTTATCCCACATCATTAAATCTTAATTATCTTTAAGATAAAACTTAATTCTTATTAATAACTTAATTGTTATTAATAAATACATTTGAAACCTTTTCTTTTAAAATTTATCTTAAATTTCATTTCAAATAAAAGATTTCAAATAATTACAATTATAATTTTTACAAACTTTACAACAATTAAAAACCTTTAATTAATTTGTAAAGTTTACTTATCTTATAAAAGAAAAATTTAAAAGAGTTTTAAACCAAATTTATTTTAAATTCAAATCATTTTTAAATTACACTTTAAACATTCAAGTAGTTAAAACATTTTTATTCAAAACTTTATTTTATCCCAAAACTAGAATTCAAACCAAACTTGGAATCTTACTTTTAATTTAGATTTTGTGTAAATTCTTGCTTAACAATTTAAACTTCAGATTTAAATTTTAAAACAAGACAGGTTACTCTTAAACCCTGTAACAAATTCAACCCGAGCCTATCTTCATTTACTCGAGAGTTTCTTCGAGTCTTCCACCACAAATCACGAGTACAAACCCGAGTCGTTACCCTTCTTCCCAAAAATACGCAGCAGATATCCAGACGTATACGTGCACGTGCACGTGCACCGGCGAACGACGTCACTCCGACCAACTTTCCGGCCCTCAACAAGTTGCCGTCAACCTCACCAATCCCTTCGATCACTCAGACGAACGATTTCGCCTACGAATCGAAATCGAACCCATCGATCAAAACTGAAAACCAACTTCGACCGATAAAAGCTCTTCACCAACGACGAACTCACCACCAGAAATCCTTCCGCTTTACCCAGAGCATCGTCACTACATCCAGCTTCGTTCCCACCATATGCGATCGATCCCAGTTATCCATCAACGCCGTACGAAGCTCATAAATCAACACGCCCTATTTAACACGCCGAACCCTAGTTCATCGTCGTTCGGCCACCGTGGTCATCTAGAATTTAAGTGAGTATTTTTCTGATGAACACCTAACCCCCAGCCTTCTTCCACCTCGATCACGACATCCAAAGTTTCCCCGATCATCAGAAATTGATGAAATTATAACTTCCGATCAACTCGTAAATTCTTCCCAAACTTTAACTTAAAAATCTTGAAATTGTTATCTAAATTCCTCATTTTACAATATGATTCTATTTATGAAATCAAAACTCGAATTTATTAACTTTGATTTTTGACTTATACTTTGATTTCTACTGTCATCTCTTATTTCCAATAATTATATTTATCAATATACTTATTAATATTTTTACAATCTTTATCTTGTTATTTCTAACAGATTTTATTTAAGACTTAAATCCTAATAAAGATTAGATCATGAGATAATAATCTTTAAATCAAAACTTGGTCTTGAAACTGGAACAGAGATGTTACAGGTATTTCACAAGCATGCACACATCTATTATCCAATATTCACAGAAATATATATACAAACATTCTTGCTTCAGAGATTCACATGCAACCATATTTATACTTAAGCATTTTAGAAAAGATGTTACTCCCCTAAAACAAATGATGAACAGAGCACTTATAAACAGCATGCACACAAATAAAAATTCACATCAACCATTCTCTTATATGTACATGCAATACACATTTATATTCAACCATACTAGCATGCAACCCAATTGTATTTTAAATTTTAAAAGTTACTCACCAGATTTAAAATAGAGACAGAGCCTTTAGTTTGAAATAGCTTTTGAATTTGAGTGCTGGAAAATGTCTTTTGAAAACTGAAAAATCCTTTTGTTGCTGTGATGTATATCTTGCTAGCTGAAATGATTTTGCTTCTTAAAACTAAGACGATTGCTTGCTTTGATTTATCTCAGATTGAAGAAAAAGTGTTCGTGCTTTGATTATTGATTTTTGAGAATGAAACAACAGGCTTTTGATTTTGGTTTGATTCCAGATTTGAAGAAATGATACAGGTTTTGATTTCAATTTGGTTTGTGGAGGTATGGATTACAGATTTCATTTTGAGAGGAGTTTGTTTACTTTATTTGTTTCAGGCTTTGTTAACTAAGCTTTAGATTTTTTTTAAAAGAAAAAGAATGGAATGGAAAAGGATTTGTTTATATAAAGGCTGAAATTATATGTAAATAAAAATAAAAGAAAAACTAACTTAAATTTGACACTTGTCTCATTGTTAACCCATTACTTAACACATGTTATTTAGGTGTCTTAATTTTATTACACTTGTCTTTTAAGTAATTAATACATATCTTTATTTATTTAAAAATGTTAATAAAGATTTTAAACTAAATTAATAATTCTTATGTAAATGTATATATGTATTTTAAAACTATATAGTTATTTATTAAATATCTTTGGAAAGCTTAATATTAATTTAAATCATAATTTCCAAATTACCAAAATATATTAGAAATTTGAAAACATAATTTTATTTGTTAAATTCAAACCAACTTATCTATTTACAATATATAAAATTATATCTATACATTATAAATAGAAATCATTCTATTAACTTTTAAAAGATAGAATTCACTAATTAAATACTTATTTAATTAGATTATTAAATTAAATTCAAATTTTATTATCAAAGATCATCAATATCAATTTAATTATTTAACAGATTATTAAATTGATATTGTTAAAATTTCCGGGATATTACAAAAGGTGTTATAACTTTGAAAGTACTATGACTTTTGGAAATGAATTTATTTGAAATAGTATTTAATTAAGAATTGTTTTGAATATATTGATTTGCAATTTAAGATTTAAGAATATGGCTTTATAAAGTGGTTTTGGTTTAAGATTATTTAAAAAGGAATACTTCAAGTTTAAATAAATTGAAAGAAATATTCAGTGATTGGAAATTTGGGTTTGTTCAAATGATATTTTGGTTTTGGAGTATAAACTAGTTTTGAATATGATATTTTGGTTTTGAAGTATAAAGTAGTTTTGAAATAGATATGATATTTTGGTTTTGAAGTATAAACTAGTTTTGAAATGGATATGATATTTTGGTTTTGAAGTATAAACTAGTTTTGAAATGGATATGATATTTTGGTTTTGAAGTATAAACTAATTTGAAATGGATACGATGTTTTGTTTGAGTTATAAATTATTTCAAAATAAATATCCATGGGTTATAATAACGATTGGTTGGCAAAGAGACCGGGATCGGATATGGGCATACTCTCTGTCGATACCGAAGACCACTTTGACAACCGTGTACGCGGTGGAGATTCCAGAATGAAGTAGGATGGTGGCGACGATCCTATTGAGGCATGAACGTGGCCCCGACTCCCGTGAGTTGGCAAAAGGTGGCTAAAGCGAGAGCGATTCTCGGGCCAATTAGGTAGCACCTCTGATCGGACGCATTTCTTCGATACCATTCTATTACTTTGTGATTGATTTGGTAGCCACCCTTCGATTTTGATTGGGAGTGTGTTCCGAGGTGGGCGGTAGTGGCTGCTATGCGTTACCCCCAGCCCTGATGCGTAATTGGTATATCTGCCCTGGCATTGCCTCGTTGTGCCGTGTCACCTACCATAGCGAGCTTTACTACGAGTTTGTTTTGTACCATACATACGGAGTGCCCTCTGACGACGCCCAATACGGGGGAGATTACGGTACTGTATAGACTATGGGAATATATAAATGTGTTAAGGTGGAAAATGTAAAGCCTTAACGCTATTTTAAAGTAAGTTTATTTAACTATTAGACATTATTATAATAGCGAATATTACTACATAGTAGATAGTTTAACGGATCCTTAAAGGATGGGCGATCCCAAGCATCCTTTAAGTTACTTGTGCATTTCTATTATAGTTCACTTGAGTTGGTTTACATTGTGTAAGTATGTATTTCCTGACTCGAGTGTTTTGTGTTTTGCTTTACGCTTAGGTCAGACTGAGTGATACAGCATTCGAGACTCACCTTTGGAGTTGGAGCTTTTCTTGGAGATCCAGCTATCTATTTCGTTTTAAGTTATCCAGTTGATTCCAGTGATGTATTCTGACTTATACTTGATTATCATATTGAGACTTCCATTGTATCTTGTTACTTCTGTTGTATTTTGTTAACTCTGATTTATTTATATATAGTAGCTTCATGAACTACTATTTCTTACTTCCGCTGCATTGTTATATTACTCTGTGTCTATGATTTGTGATTTATTTACTGTATATTCTGAGTTTTGCCAAATTTATATTTACAATTTGGTATTTTGAGCAATTCAAGTCCGACATGTGTGGATGCGAATGGTTGAAAATAATCGGGTCGTTACAGTTGGTATCAGAGCTTTGGCTCTAGGCAAAGCTTAGCATATATGGTAAATTTTTTTACAGAATCACTTTCGTTCGAGCTTGAATCTCTTCCTTTGACTCGATTTCTTTTGAATTTTGGAACGTTCCCTGCGGTTCCAAATCCATTCTTGTCTCTCCCTATTTGTCTTCTTTTGATTTTGGAATATCCCATAACTCCACTTCGAATGATCTTTATAATAAAATTGGCGGTCTCGCCAATCTTCGAATGATTTGTAAAGGGGTGAAACTCCTTTACAATTGGCATCGATTCCACGGAGGTTTCTATATCCTCGGTTTAGATGCTAATATCTTTTGTTATGCCGAACTCTATCTATTAAGATCTGATGTAGGTTTTTCCAGAACTCTACATTGATCTTATTCTTGAAGTCATGGTCGACCCGGTTAAGATTACCCGCGATTTATATAAGTTTATTCATTCCCTTGTTCTGTTATTTAATCATCTTGTCATTTGTTTCAACTTATCTTCAAACCATTCTTGAAGTGTATTTTGTAAACTAATATTTAAATGTTATATATATCGTGTTGTTTGAGTTGTTGATGTTAATTTGGGTTTCTGATCGATTCGTCTGATCAACGCTATCGATAGGATTTCCAAAACACTTGAACAGAGCAAACCGACACAATATGGTTTTCAAATTTGGTAAATGAGATAAATTTTGTATAATCATAATTTATATATGTATAATTTTCTGAATGTTGATAGTTAATTGAATTGATTGTTAAGAAACAATATTTGACTTTGTATATATATTGTAATCATTGGCTTTGTTCATATATAAATAATTGAACTATAAAATATGGTTATAAATTAATTTGGAAATTTAAATGAATTTAAAATCAAGAATTTGAGAATTTAATTTTCGAAGATTTCAAACTTTGGGTTTCAAAGTTTTAAAAGGATATATTATTTAAAGTATTTTCGAATAGAAATTGTTTTCCAAAGAATTTTAAATGTTTAAATCAGTGCTCTTTTCTTTGTCGTTGGAAAATAATTTCGGTGATGACTGTAGCATCATCGACATTCATTTTCGAGTTTCGAAGTGAAGAGACCATCCTGTAGCCTTGCTACAGTTTTGTTTTGGAAAATTTAATTGATTTGAATTTCTAAAATATGACTTGATTTATAATATATATATATATATATATATTGGTATATGATTTCAAATTTGATTTGATATATATTGTATATGTATTTATTTATCTCTGAATTGTTTGAAGTTAACCGGAAATTTAATTCTTAAATTTTATCTTAAAGGATGATTTCAATTATAAAATGAGGCCAAAATTTTTGAATAAATATTTAAGCTTGAAATAATTGAATTAGAAAGTTTTATTTGTATAATATTCTATTGCATTCTAGTATAACTTACCTAAATTATTCAGAAGTTGAATATGTAATTGGATAATATACAATATAAATAGGACTTTATAAATAAAATTTGAGTGGTTATAATAAATGTTATACACTTAAATTTTAATTATAAAGGATCAATAGAAGTAAACAGAATAAAAAGTTAATTGAATAATTACAATATAAAATGGTGTTAAAGGAATTTATAATAAATTTGAGTAGTTATAAAAAGTGTAAATAAACTTAATAATATGATTAGATATATTAAGTGGAATAAATTTAATAATAATTTTTGGAATAAAGAAGAATTAAAATTTATTGAATAAATTATGAATACAATAAATGATTTTCAAATTCATGACTTTGGAAAATTATTAATTTAAGATAATTGTATGATGAGATAATGAGATTAAATATAGTTAAGATTTATTTAACTCAAGTGAAATCAAATGGATGAGATTAATTGTTAATGTAAGTTGAAATTTTCATGGTTTTAAATTTATTATTTTATTCTGTTTTCCAATCTATTTTCTTTCTGGTTGTTTCCATTCTCCTACCTTCTAAGTGGGAAATCGAATTTCGAATTGGTCAGCCCATGGAGCTACTATTTTCTCTCAACTTGATCTTGCCACTGATTTTCACCAGCTCAGTGTTGCTGAGGAAAGTATTCCCGAGACTGCTTTCCGTACTGAGAATGGTATTTCTATGAATGGTTAGTTATGCCTTTTGGTTTGACTAATGCCCCTGCTTCCTTTGTTGACCGATGAATCATATTTTTCGTGATGTGCTTATAAAGTTTATTCTAGTCTTTGTTGATGATATCCTTGTCTTCTCTAAGTCAAGGAAAGAACAGGAGTCACATTCGAAATCTGTTCTGGAGACTCTTAGGAATCATCAGTTGAAGGCTAAATTTTCGAAATGCCATTTTTGGAAGGATGTAGTCCGATTTCTCGGACATATTGTTTCTAGTAATGGAATTTATGTTGATCCAGTTAAGATCGCTGCGATCAATGTAAGTCTTTCTTCTTATCTTTCTTTGTGATTTCATATCATAACTCTATCATTTCGATTGTCCTTAATTCTCACTATCTGGTTAGAGAATGGAAGGGTATTGCTTATACCAGTCTGTTTTGGAAACTTTTCAAGAATCTTTGGGTACTCACCTGAATCTGAGCACTTCTTACCATCCACAGACCGACGGTCAAACGGAAAGGGTGAATCAGATTCTGGAGAATCTTCTTCGTGCTTGTATTCTTGATATTGGAGGATCTTGGGAAGAACATCTCTATCTTATTGAATTTACCTATAACGACAGTTATCAGGTATAATTTCAATCTTCTTTTCATTTTGTCTTAGTCCTATCTCATTCTATCATGCTTTGGGTATTAATTAATTTAAATTTAATTTATATGATTTAGATTAATGATTCTATTTTTAGTTTCAATTTAGTTTTCTTTCAGGTTATTTCTATTCTCCTACCTTCTTCCTTTTCGGGGACGAAAAGTTTTGAGTGGGCGAGTGTGTAACAAACCATAATTTTGTGAATATTTTTAATTAAATTGTATTTGAAAACTTTGATTTTTAAATCATTAAAAGGTGAAATTTTAGAATTTTCCAATGTAAGTTTGGAATGTGCTTGTAATTTATTTTCCAAATACAATAAAATAAACAATTTCTATAAATTTTATATTTTGGTCAAACTTTGACTTTTATTTGAAAATTTTAAAATTTTAAAATTTTGAATTCTAATCTTTTTAATTGAAGTTGGATAGGATGCTGATATCCATTCTATTTTTCGCTTCGTTAAATTCTGAGTTATACTTTTAGATTTGGTCAAAATTCAACGTTTTATACGCGATTTAAATTCTGTATTTTATTTTTTTATTTTCCTATGTCCATCTCTTGACTTTTATTTCTCTATTTATTTCTCTAGACTTTATTTTATTTATTAAATGTTTCTTGTGTATATCTTTTATTTAATAGCTTGGAAAAAATCAATTAGACATACGTTACCTTGTTTTAATTGGAGATACGTTACATTTGCTTTATTTCTTGCCTTTTTATTTGCCTATCTATTTAATTACCTACCATAGTCGTGTATTGCAAACCCTAACCGCCTCCTACCCTTATCAATTCATGTACAAAAACTCTTTCCCACATCTCATTTTCATTTGCATTCTCCTGAGAAATTTACAACAAGTTTCATGGCTCCTCTACTTCCTCTTTTTCACTTTTTTTTCTTTTGTTGCTTCAAGGATTGCTCGACCACCACATGCTTTAGCCGACCCCATCACCATCTCCACCATCACCTATGACCGACCACACTCCTCTCCATCACCTCCTCCAAGGTCGTGACTACCAAGCCATGCCTTGAACCCTAGATCCAAAAATAGATCACCATCTCTTTGTTTCAACCATAGCCGAGCCTTCCTATGCATCTACTTCTCCTATTTGCCTCGGCCACAAACCACAACACCACCTCTTCCATGCCTTGGGACCACATAGTCGTGCCTTTAGATGATGCCTTGGCCAAACCAAGCCATGGCCGAACCATGTTTGCCTTAAGGCCGAACCAATAGGACCCAAAACCCATTGCCTCTTTGCCTTCCACACTTGTAACCTCCACCTCCTCATTTTTCCACAAACATAGCCGTACCTATTGACCTTTGGCCGAGCCTAGCATACCAAAAACAAGTCATGGCCGAGCCCACATGAAGATGGTCAAACCATTTTGGGTGTAGCCGAGCCCACTTGATGGGTAAAGCAAGTTATGTCATTTAAATCATTATCTTTTTCCTTATTTCAATTTCTATTCTTTTGTATTGAATCACATTCTTATGTTGTGATATTTGTTTGCATACAAGATTTGGATCTGACTCTTCATCCACTCAAAAATATAGTCGTGCTTTGTCATGCCTTTTCGTGCTTTGCATAATCTGGATGTGTGTTTTGAATGTTTTAAATATATGAAACATATTTTCCTAAAAATTATTAAGTATTTTAAATGTTTTAAATATATGAATTTTGAGCTGAAAGATTTGATTTAAATGACTTAAATATAAGAAGATGTTGGTTTTCTATAAGTTAAGATTTTATAAGTCAATAAGTGGCTTTAATGGAAATTTTAAAGATGTGTTGGTTTTAAATAGAATTTAAAGACATTTATTGATGATAAATAACTTAATAATATAATTGGACTTAATATGGAAGTTTTAAATCTAACCTAGTAATTGTTATGAATTTTACTTTATGAAACAGACATGTTTTGTGTAATAAATAATGTATTTTGAACTGATGAAATGGAATACAGTTTTAATTGGGCATTTTGTCATAAAATTTCTTTAGCTAGAAAATCATAGTTAATTGATGTCTAAATGAATAGATCTATAAGAAAAATTGATTGTATATTAACTATGATAAAATATTCTTTTGTGAATTGTTATGTTTTGTAAAGTAAATAGTTATGATTTTTAAATGGAAAAATGTAACTTTTATTATGACATAACTTGGTAATTGGAAATTTGGTTTTCAAATGGAAATTTTAAGTTAAGTAAATAAATAGAATTTAATTTTGTTTATGAAATGGGTATTTAAAATAAAGTGTTAGGTTAGTGGTAAAAAAGATAAAAGTTAAGTAAAATAGTGTATTTTGACTTAATAAATGAATTATGGTTTAAATTGGATATTTATTTATAAAATTTTATTTTATTAAATCATAAGTTAAATGATATCCAAATGAATGTTTTTGAAGCATGAAATATGATTTTATAAGTTAAAAATGGCTAAAATTAAAGTTTTAATGTTTCTGAAAAGTTATAATAAAATCTGGAATTTTATTGGTAACATTTCCAAAATGCTGTAGTTTTAGATGGCAATTGTTAAGTGCTAACATTTCTGAAATTTAACTAAGTTCTGAAATAACTAAACAGCTACTGCTGAACTTTGTAAGTGTTGTTGCTGCTGAAAGTAAACTGTTTTGGAATAATAACTAAATATCTACTATAGCACTTGGTAAGTGCTGCTGTTTCTTAAACTGAACTGTTTTGAAAGACTAATACCTACAGTAGCACTTTATAAGTGCTGCTGTTTTGAATTTGACAATGTTTTTGAAATGTTAATATATTTACCATAACACTTTATAAGTGTTGTTGTGGCTGAAATTTCAATGAACTTTGGAAATGAATATTATTTTGGATGATTTTGACATTTAATTTAATGGTTTAAATGAATATGTTTTGAGGTGAAATATAAAACATTTTTGAAATTTATAAGTTAATACAATGTTTTCGAAATTGGTACAATTGAACGAATGAACTTAAAAATGCTATAACTTTGGTAATGAATATTATTTTTAAGGGTGTTATGATTTTTCTGAATATTATGATTTCTAAATGGTAACATTTTAAAATTGATATGGTTTCAAAGTATCATGGTTTCAAAGTGGTTGGTTTCAAAGGTGTTATAACTTTGAAAGTACTATGACTTTTGGAAATGAATTTATTTGAAATAGTATTTAATTAAGAATTTTTTTGAATATATTGATTTGCAATTTAAGATTTAAGAATATGGCTTTATAAAGTGGTTTTGGTTTAAGATGATTTAAAAAGGAATACTTCAAGTTTAAATAAATTGAAAGAAATATTTAGTGATTTGAAATTTGGCTTTGTTCAAATGATATTTTGGTTTTGGAGTATAAACTAGTTCTGAATATGATATTTTGGTTTTGAAGTATAAAATAGTTTTGAAATGGATATGATATTTTGGTTTTGAAATATAAACTAGTTTTAAAATGGATATGATATTTTGGTTTTGAAGTATAAACTAGTTTGAAATGGATACGATGTTTTGTTTTAGGTATAAATTATTTCGAAATAAATATCCATGGGTTATAATAATGATTGGTTGGCAAAGAGACCGGGATCGGATATGGGCATACTCTTTGTCGACACCGAAAACCACTTTGACAACCGTGTACGCGATGGGGATTCCAGAATGAAGTAGGATGGTGGCGACGATCCTATTGAGGCATGAACGTGGACCCGACTCCCGTGAGTTGGCATAAGGTGGCTAAAATAGGAGCGATTCTCGGGCCAATGAGGTAGCACCTCTGATCGGACGCATTTCTTCGATACCATTCTATTACTTTGTGATTGATTTGGTAGCCACCATTCGATTTTGATTGGGAGTGTGTTCCGAGGTGGGCGATAGTGGCTTCTATGCGTTACCACCTGCCCGGATGCGTAATTGGTATATCTACCCTAGCATTGCCTCGTTGTGTCGTGTCACCTACCATAGCGAGCTTTACTACGAGTTTGTTTTGTATCATAGCGACGTCTATATGAGGTATGAACGAAGCCCTGACTCCCGCGAGTTAGCTTGATGTGACTAAAACAAGAGCTACACCGGGCCAAGTGAGGTCGCACCTCCGATCAAGCATGCTTCTTCGATACCATTCTATTGCTTTGTGATTTGATTGGGTGCACCTTTGATTATGGGAGCGTGTCTCGAAGTGGGCGGTAGTAGTTGCTATGCATTACCACCAGTCCGGATCCGCAAAATGGTAGTATCCTACCCTGGGCATTGCCTCGCGTGCCTTGTCATATGCCTTATCGCGTCCTCTACTAGTTTGGTTTGTACCGTACCTATGGAGTGCCCTTTGATAGTCCTCCAGTTTACGGAGTAATTACGATACTGTATAGACTATGGGAATATATAAAAATGTGTTAAGGGGGATATGGGTAATGCCTTAACGCTATTTTAATATTTTACTTTATTGTAGACATTATATCTGTAGCGTATTGTACTATGAATGTAGATAGTTTAATAGATCCTTAAAGGTGGAATCCCAAACATCCTTTGAGTTACTTTGTATTTCACTTGACATTTCACTTGAGTTGATTTACTAGTATAAGAATATTAATCCTGACTCGAGTGTTTTGTGTTTTGCTTTATGCTCAGGTCAGACTGAGTGTCACAGCATTTGAGACTCACCTTTGGAGCTTGGAGTATTGCTTGAAGATCTATCTTCTGTCTATTCAGTTTTCAGTTATTTCCTATTGTTATGTTCAGACTTGTCACTTGCTTTTGTATTGAGACTTCTTTGTATTTGAGATTTCTGCTGTATTTTATTTCAGAATCTGATGTTTATATAGTAGCTTCATGAACTACTATTTATCTATTCCGCTGCTTATTGTTGTGTTACTCTGTCTGTGATTCTATGATTAATTTATTTACTATATATGCTGAGTTTTGCCAAATATAAATTAACAATCTATTGTTTTGAACAATTCGAGTCTGACATGTGTGGATGATTGTCGATTTGAATGGTTCGAAATAGCGTGTCGTTACAAAAACGTACGATGGAAAATAAATCATGATATATAATTAAAATATAAAGAGCTTAAACAAATAAAGGAAGTAATTTAATGACCCTATTGTAACTAGTAGAAGGCATGTTCATTAAATGTGTGAAAAAGAAGGAAAGGGTTGATAGATGATTTGCATCACATAAAAAAAGAAACAAAAAAGTGTGTGATGGAAATAAAGAAGGGCAAACATATATCCACAATTAGCATTTGTTGTTGATATTTCCTGCTTAGTTTTGCAAAAGGAAGTAGAAACTACATTTATAAGCACTTATTCATCAAGGAGCAATACAATTCTAAAGAATTTGTGATGAGCAACATTTATGAGTTCAAAAAATATAGTGACTATAGTAAACATAGGGATGGATATAATATTTACCAAGTTAGTATGATACATCCAACATAAGTAAATGATATTCCATTTTTAGTTGCCTTGTTTATTACACTATCTATATTTATGTAGTTAATATTACACTACACCAACAATATATCTATGATTGGGTTAAGCATAACAATTTATCAACCAAACAAACATGAAATTAAAAACGTCTCAAATATTTTGTTACTAGTCAGCAAACATTAATGCAGCCCTAAATCCATTCACACAACTAACATAAAGTTCAAAATTTTAAAGAATCAAATAAAAACAATCACCAAATTTTGATCACCAATCAAGCAAAGTAAATATATATATTCATTTAGTGTTAATGCTCATTCATTTTATTGTTACCCCTAACTTCTTTCTAGTATGGTCGTAAGTGAAAGGGGAAGCCATAGATGAAAGGATTCCATACCCTAAATCTTCAATCCCCAACTTACTTTTTAGTGAAAACTACAAATATAACAACGATTAGAATAAAATCTTGCTATTAGAACATTACTGACATATGCAAAATTGTGAGGCCAATCAAGAAAAAACACGAAGTCGGTCGCCTTTGAAAGAGAGTAAACCCTAATAGGATTGAAGATAATAGTTAATTTCAATTAAATTTTTGGTTCATACAACAAATAAGTCTTAAAATTAATTTTTATTTAAAAAACTTGATTTCAGGTTTGACCGGGTTTGTAAGCCCCTTAAATTTTGATGGTCGTACTTGTTTGATAGCTGTTTAGAATTTTTTTTTCCTTTTTTAACTAATAGGTTGATGAATCTACGTTATTTTAGATTTTTTTTAAAGTTACATGCTATTATATTATTTCTTCTTATTTAATATGCAAATTGTAGATGATGTTTGGTGCTTCAATTTAGTATTTTATAGTAATGATTTTGGAGATAAATGGAATGAATGCTTAGAAGATTTTTAAGGTACTAAAATAAAAGATGTGATTATAGAAGAAAGTGGGTTTGACATCTATTTACGATTTTTTTAGAAGAGGAAATTAATTGATGCATGCGTGCAGAAAAGAAATAAAAATAAATTTGGTGGGTGTATGTGGGTGAGTGATGTAACGCCCTATTCTGAGACCCACATTAGCAAAGAGTATTACTAGTAACACCGTCTACTAATATGGAGAATAGAGCTGGATAGGAGCGACCATCTATAACCTTGTCTTAATTATCTATTGAATATGCCGACAATTGCCACTTCTTACCTAAATGGATTGACATATCCAATAAATACTTAATACAAAGCCATAGGTGGCTGAGGGATCTATCAGAATAAAATATAACAACTCAAATGCAATGCACATCACAGAACAGTAGATCATCACATACATTTTCACATATACAGATACATCACAGTGTTTACAAAATGATACATGTCAAGCGGTAAAGCAAACTACAATATACAGGCGAGTCAAAAGAATACATATCAGAGTTACAGACAAAAAGGACTATGCAAAAAGCTATAACAAAAGGGAGCTAGCTGAATAGTCCATGTGGAAGCAAAATAGGCTAAGTCCAATGTACCTAACCTGAAACATCTCGGCCTGACCCGAGTATAAAATACACGGGTCAGTCAAGCTAAACAAATCAGTTAGATAAACTAAATGATAATGAACATATAAGGTCATAAAGTATCACAAATATCTCCAAAAGAGATATCCAAATCATCTAACAAAAGATGAATCTAAAAAAGCCTCATATCATAGGCAACTCAAATAAACAAAGGACATACATATCCCAAAACAAGCCAAAAGGCAAATAACAAATACAATAAAGATAGCACAAGTTTCCACAAGGTAATCGCTATATATCGTGTGGTTCAAAGAATCTACCCCGAAAGGCGATACACTAGGGAAATATAATTGTCAAAGAAACAAAAGATGCTTGAGCTCAGTACTGTATAACAAGGATCCATACGCCCGAAGGCAGCGCCCGAAGGAAACAAACCGTAGTGGCGAAGGTCCGGAGACCCAGTACTGGACACCACTAACTGGCGGAATGTGTCACAACTCTCAGAAAGGAACCCGGAAAATGTTAACATGAGTCCCATATCCCACGTTCGCACTGAACGGTTTACTAACCGTTAGTCAATTTCACACTCAAAGCAGTACAAAGTTCACCTCATCTCATCGGTAAACCAGACTCAAAGGTCAAAACGGTCAAACGAATAGATTAGGAATTAACTTAAAAGATAAACACACATGTTCGTAGCACGCGTTTTATTTAATCATTTGATTCTCCTCCCTCTTCGCTCGAAGTGCAAAATCATGTGTGTTTTATATAGAAATTATAAATTGGAGAAACGAGTTTTTAAATACAATTTAAAAAGATCATTTTTATAAAACCCATGTACGAAATCTAAAAGGAATCATCAAAGACAAAAATGAGATAACAACTAATTGGATCGACACGAATCGATCGAAATTGGAAAACCAAAGCAAAATAACAAATTGGGCTGAGACAAGCAGGTCAGTCGACTGAACCAGGGGGTCAGTCGACTTGCCCAATGCCTGGAAACTTTTAGTTTCCAGGTCAGTCGACTGACCCAGGGTGTCAGTCGACTGACACAGGGACAAGAATTTTCTGTCCCCCCAGATCAGTCGACTGAACCCAGAGGTCAGTCGACTGATACAGCGGCAGAATGTTTTCTGCCCCCCTGGTTCAGTCGACTGACCTACTGGTTCAATCGACTGAACCTGCTTCATGGGCAGAATCAGTCTAGTCCCCTAATGGGGCAAAACTATACCGGAATGATCGATCGAGCTACTGCGACTCCGGACTTATGCCAAATGAAAACCCAGCCTTAAAGCCTCTTCGGTACATCCCGGTAAACATGTTCAAACATCCATAAAAGAGATTTTCACAAAATTGGTCTTCAGACTCGAAAATTGGACAATTCACCGAACCAATCCAAATCGAACACAATTGAACATGAGTTGATGTTAGGAATTCTTACCCAACCGCAACAAAAGCTATAGGCTTAGATGTGAGTTCAAAAATCTCACCTTTTAACTCAAAAACAAAGAAGAGAAGCTCAAATGCAAAGAAAAGATCAACCACTCTTCACTTCTACTCTACAAGCTCCAATCTAAGATCAAAACAAGTATTTCCTAAATTAGGGTTTAGGAAATTTCAAAAATCGAAGAGGAATTGAGATGGAGAAGGAGAAGAGGATGCTTACCTAAGCTTCTCTTGGGTTTTGGAGCAAGAATTGAGTTTGCAAAAGGAAACTAGGGCTTGGAATTTCTAATTCCTTTTCTCTTCCCCCATTTTCAGCTGAGCTAGAGTGTTAGGAGAGTGAATGGATGAAGAGTTAAAGAGTTAGAGTAATAAGTAGGGTTAGTGGGCTGAAACCCAAACCCAAAAAGCCCAACAGAAAATAGCAAAATTCAACTCACTCCAAACATATCGAAGCTTATACTCAAAAAAGTCGCAAACGCCATTTTGGACTCAATGAAAGTGGTCCCGAGTCCTAATTCGACCGTTTGCAAAAAGTGACATTTCGGACCTAAATCCGACTAACGACGCTATATTTTTTTTTTGAGATCATGGGGAACCTTACGATCATGGTATTCATTGATACTCATTTAAGTAAACCCCACGCCGTGTGTCTACCCCGCTTTTATTTAGTCGTCGCACACGGATGCGTAACGTTGAAACTCCCACTGATGGTTTGGCGCTGGGATTCGAACCTGCCCGGACACAGTCCTTTGGTTTCCATCTCCCAGCTCCCAAACCAACCGAGCTACGAACGGCGGGTCTAACGACGCTATATTTAAATAAAACATTTAAATACACCATCGTAAAATATGCGGGTTGTTATAGATCTCCCCTTCTTAACAAAATTGCGTCCGCGCAATTCCTAGAGAAGAATTTGTAACAACTACATACTACATAACCCAAAAAGGAAAGAAAAATAAGCTTGAGATAAAAAGATATTTTCACCATTGCTAAGCAAAGATAGAAAACCCAGATAGGATCGCTCGATAAACTCTCTAGTTTCCCAAGTACGGTCATTGGGGTTAGCGGACCATTGAACTTTAATGAGCGGCACGTCCTTGTTTCGAAGGTGTCACCTCCGAGGCAAGTACGCGAATAGGCTGCTGTACAATAGATAAATCTGGTGAGATCTCAAGCCCTTGCAAATTAGGAGAGTCGATAACAGAATCCGATTCTCGAAGACACTTCCGAAGCTGATAGACGTGAAACACGTTGTGAACTCTAGATAGATGAGCTGGAAGTGAAACTCTATAAGCCACAGGGCCAATACGTTCAGTAATAGGAAATGGTCCTACAAAGCAAGGAGCCAATTTCCCTATCACACTGAAGCGCATAACCCTTTTCAAAGGAGAAACACGAATAAAGACGAGATCATCAACCGAGAACTCGAGAGGCTTCCTACGGTTATCCGCGTAGGATTTCTGGCGGCTTTGTGCCTCTTTCATTCTTTGACGAATAAGATCAATCTTCTCAGAAGAATCATGAACAAACTCTGGGCCAAGAATAAGCTTCTCCCCAGATTCCAACCAACAAGAAGGTGATCGACATGGCCTTCCGTATAAGGCTTCAAAAGGAGCCATACCGATACTGGACTGAAAACTATTGTTGTAGGAGAACTCTACAAGGGGTAGATGATCCTCCCAACTACCTTTGAAATCAAGAATACAAATACGGAGAAGATCCTCTAAGATACGATTCACCCGTTTAGTCTGTCCATCAGACTGTGGATGATAAGATGTGCTGAAATTAAGCTTTGTTCCCAAAGCTTGCTGAAGACTCTGCCAGAAATGAATTGTGAATAAAGGATCACGGTCACTCACAATCGAACTAGGAACACCGTGAAGTCTCACGATTTCCTTGATATATAACTTAGCCAAAAGAGAAGCAATCCTATTAGATTTAATAGGAACAAAATGAGCTGATTTGGTGAGGCGATCAACAATGACCCAGATGCTAGAATGGCCCGATCTCGTACGAGGTTGGCCATCAATGAAATCCATCGAAATCTGATCCCATTTCCACAATGGAATCTCTAGAGGCTGAAGGAGACCAGAAGGGCGCTGATGTTTGGCTTTAATACGTTGACAAGTCATGCAATTACTCACATAACTCACCACATCGCGCTTCATGCCTTCCCAATAATAAAGGCGATGCATATCGGCATACATCTTACTACTGCCAGGATGAATGGTATACTTAAAACGATGACAGTCATCAAGAATGTCATGCCTAAGTGTAGAATCAGAAGGCACAACAAGACGGTTCTTCTTGCGAAGACACCCATGAAAATCAATGCTGAAATCCCACAACACCTCATCACGGGATTCAGTCTCATAAAGCTGAATAAGATGCACAAGATCATGATCACACCGTTGAGCTTTGGCAATACGATCCAATAGAGAGGGTTGAGCTTCCAAACTGAATAATACTATCGGAGAATCTGAGGATGGAGCTCGATCAGGAATATCACAAAAAGATAGAGTCTCAAGAATATCCCATTCGGCAAGCATCATAGAAACGACAGCCGAATGTCTGTGACTAAGCGCATCAGCAACACGATTACCCTTACTAGGGGTATATTGGATATCAAAGTCATAGGAGGCAAGAAACTCGGGCCAACGTTGTTGCCACATACTGAGTTCGTTCTGAGTGAACAAATACTTCAAAGATTTATGATCGGTATAGAGAATGAAGCGCTCGCCTAATAAATAGTGTCGCCAAATCTTCAAGGCGAAGACAATGGCGGCTAACTCAAGATCATGAGTGGCATAGCGAACTTCATTTGGACGCAGTTGCCTAGAAGCATAAGCAACTACCCGATCCCTCTGCATAAGCACGGCACCGAGACCACTACCACAAGCATCGGTGTAGACAACAAGATCATGATTCCCCTCGGGAACTACAAGAATAGGAGCATTAGTGAGAAGTTCCTTTAATGTCTGAAAGGAAGCTTCACACTTGTCGGACCAAATATAACGAATGCCTTTCCGAGTAAGGCTAGTGAGAGGAAGCACAACACGGGAAAAATCCTTAATGAACTGACGGTAATAACCCGCCAATCCAAGGAAACTACGAATCTCATGAATATTCTCAGGCCTCTTCCAATCCTGGATAGCTTCGATCTTTGAGGGATCGACCGAAATGTCGTCGGAAGATACAACATGGCCTAAGAACTTAACCTTATTCTCCCAGAAATGGCACTTGGAGAATTTGGCTTTAAGCTGATGGTGACGAAGAGTACTCAAAACAATTCTCAAGTGATTAGCATGCTCGACTTCAGACTTAGAATAAATAAGAATGTCGTCTATGAACACAAGGACGAACCTATCGAGATATTCCCAGAATACTCGATTCATAAGATCAACAAAGAAAGCAGGAGCGTTCGTCAAACCAAACGGCATAATGAGCCACTCGAAAGAACCATATCGAGTGCGGAAAGCTGTAAGAGGTATGCTATCTTCCGCGACTCGGAGCTGATGAAAACCAGTGGCAAGGTCGAGCTGAGAGAAGACCTTAGCCCTACTCAATAGATCGAACATACCATCTATCCTAGGCAATGGATACATATTCTTGATGGTCAACTCGTTAAGCTTGCGATAGTCGATGCAGAGCCTAAGAGTTCCATCGGACTTCTTCATGAAGACGACCGCGGCACCCCACGGTGAAAAACTGGACTGAATCAACTATTTGGACTCAAGCTCAAAAAGCTGCTTCTTGAGTTCCTCATTTTCTTTTGTAGACATCCTCGTGGGAGGACGCCCAACTGGCTGCGCGCCTAGAATGAGAACAATGGGGAACTCGATCGCCCGCTTGGGTGGCAAACCCGAAACCGGCTAAAAAACATCAAAGAAGTCACAAACAATAGGAATACGAGATATATCATCATCATCCCGTGAGTCAAGAGAATATAAAGCCATTTCGGAATTATCCACATTCCAAAGAACAAGTGATAACTGTGTAGACGAATCTGGGTGGCGAAGATATAAAATCCTTTCAGAATAAATAATCCTGGCATCGTATCTCACTAGCCAATCCATACCCAAAATCATATCAAATCCCAAATAAGAAATAACGTGCAGATTCGCACGAAAAGAAAATACATATAAAACAATCTCAACATCATCACAAAGCATGCTAAGGGTTGCGGATCCCCCAATAGGATTTGCAATCCTCAACGAAGTAACCATATAAGAAACATCCAAAGACAAATCATCGACGAGCTTTTTCAGTAAGAAAGAATGCGAAGCACCCGTATCGAAAAGAACTCGAATACTACGGTCATGAAATAAAATAGATCCTTCCAAAATAGATGGAGATATACATCTGGGCTGAGAAGAACCTCCAGAAGCTTTAGCAACATAAAGCTTGCCAGACTTGGCATTAGGAACAGTAAGGCAGGAGGAAATATGATGACCTTCCTTCTTGCAATAACGGCATAAGAGAGGCTTAGTACAAGCTCGAATCATATGATCAGGAGAACCACAATTGAAACACTTCCGAATGGAAGGTGTTATAGCAGATTGAGAGTTAGAACCAGATTCAACTAGCTTTTTCATCTTGGAAGGGAGAAATCCCTGCTTATGAAATGGAAACTTCTTCTTATTGGGGTTCTTGCGAACCTCAACATCATCACCACTATCACACTCCTTCTCGATGGCTTCGAGATGAAGTGCCGAGTCTACCAACTCCTCAAAAGAAAACTTAAGTTGGAGCATTAAAGACTTCTTAAGATATTTCTTCAGACCAGAGACAAACTTCAAATTCTTCTTACAAGAAGTGCTAATGAATTCAAGACCATACTTAGATAAGGCCTCGAATGATGCAACATATTCAGAAATGGAGGACTTCCCTTGCTTCAACTCAAGAAAGCGATGGGCCAATAAAACCCTCTCAAATTCAGGAAGGAATTTGAGTTCGAATCGTTCCCGAAACTGAGTCCAAGAAAGAACAGACTCATCAAGTTCGGCTATAAGAAGCTCATACCAATCAAGGGCACGCTCTTGCAATAAGCTAGAAGTTACAAGAACTCGATCATGGTCAGAAAGATCCATGCGAGAGAAGATACGTTCGCATGTGCGATTCCAAGCTTGGACCTCAAGAACGGACTCGGAGCCTTTGAACGGCTTTCCACCAAGATGAGAAAAATCACTGCACAAGCGTGCAAAGGTAGACTTGCGTGGAGGAGATGCTCGAATAGAAGCTGGAAGCTAAGTGCTCCTAAACAACTCCAAAAACTAATCGGCAGACATATAAACACTGTCCGGATGCGAGCCACTGGATTTCCCAACATCCGAGCGTCGTCCTCTGCCTCTTCCGGCCATTAGCTGAAAGATAAGATAACAAAAAGATTATTCACAAGGTAGATATCATTAATTCAAATATGGAATACTACGGAAAAAATGCATTCCTAGACGTATTCCCAAAATTCTATCTACCCCAAAGGCACGGAAAGAATAAAGTCACGATGATTCAAAGATTCATAACATTCGTACTACCTTTTGATGTACCGTAATATGTGTCTCTGTTCTATGTTTATCATATTTTGTTCTGAACTCAGCTCTGATACCAAGCTGTAACGCCCCACTCCGAGACCCACATTACCAAAGAGTATTACTAGGCAACACCATCTGCTAATATGGAGAATAGAGCTGGATAGGAGCGACTATCTATAACCTTGTCTTAATTATCTATTGAATATGCCGACAATTGCCACTTCTTACCTAAATGGATCAACATATCCAATAAATACTTAATACAAAGCCATAGGTGGCTGAAGGATCTATCAGAATAAAATATAACAACTCAAATGTAATGCACATCACAGAACAATAGATCATCACATACATTTTCACATATACAGATACATCACAGTGTTTACAAAATGATACATGTCAAGTGGTAAAGCAAACCACAATATACAGGTGAGTCAAAAGAATACATATCAGAGTTACAGAAAAAAAAAGGACTACAAAAAAAGCTATAACAAAAAGGAGCTAGCAGAATAGTCCATGCGGAAGCAAAATAGGCTAAGTCCAATGTACATAACCTGAAACATCTCGGTCTGACCCGAGTATAAAATACACGGGTCAGTCTAGCTAAACAAATCAGTTAGATAAACTAAATGATAATGAACATATAAGGTCATAAAGTATCACAAATATCTCCAAAAGAGATATCCAAATCATCTAACAAAAGATGAATCTAAACAAGCCTCATATCATAGGCAACTCAAATAGACAAAGGACATACATATCCCAAAACAAGCCAAAAGGAAAATAACAAATACCAATAAAGGTAACACAAGTGTCCACAAGGTAATCGCTATATATCGTGTGGTTCAAAGAACCTACCCCGAAAGGCGATACACTAGGGAAATATAATTGTCAAAGAAACAAAAGATGCTCGAGCTCAGTACTATATAACAAGGATCCATACGCCCGAAGGCAACTACCGAAGGCAACGCTCAAAGGCAACACCCGAAGGCAACGCCCGAAGGCAACAAACCATAGTGGCGAAGGTCCGGAGACCCAGTACTGGACACCACTAACTGGCGGAATGTGTCACAACTCTCAAAAAGGAACCCGGAAAATGTTAACGTGAGTCCCAAACCCCACGTTCGCACTAAACGGTATACTAACTATTAGTCAATTTCACACTCAAAGCAGTACAAAGTTCACCTCATCTCATCGGTAAACCAGACTCAAAGGTCAAAATGGTCAAACGAATAGATTAGGAATTAACTGAAAAGATAAACGCGCGTGTTCATAGCACGCGTTTTATTTAATCATTTGATTCTCCTCCCTCTTCGCTCGAAGTGCAAAATCGTGTGTGTTTTATATAGAAATTATAAATTGGAGAAACGAGTTTTTAAATACAATTTAAAAAGATCATTTTTATAAAACCCGTGTACGAAATCTAAAAAGGAATCATCAAAGACAAAAATGCGATAACAACTAATTGGTTCGACAAGAATCGATCGAAATTGGAAAACCAAAGCAAAATAACAAATTGGGCTAAGACAAGCAGGTTAGTCGACTGAACCAGGTGGTCAATCGACTGGCCCAGTGCCTGGAAACTTTTAGTTTCCAGGTCAGTCGACTGACCCAGGGTGTCAGTCGACTGACACAGGGACAAGAATTTTCTTTCCCCCCAAGTCAGTCGACTGAACCCAGAGGTCAGTCGACTTATACAGAGGCAGAATGTTTTCTACCCCCCTGGTTCAGTCGACTGACCTACTGGTTCAGTCGACTGAACCTGCTTCCTGGGCAGAATCAGTCTAGCCCCCTAATGGGGCAAAACTATACCGGAACGATCGATCGAGCTACTGCGACTCGGGATTTATGCCAAACGACAACCCAGCCTTAAAGCCTCTTCGGTACATCTCGGTAAACATGTTCAAATATCCATAAAAGAGATTTTCACAAAATTGGTCTTCAAATCCGAAAATTGGACAATTCACCGAACCGATCCAAATCGAACACAATTGAACATGAGTTGATGTTAGGAATTCTTACGCAACCGCAACAAAAGCTATAGGCTTAGATGTGAGTTCAAAAATCTCACCTTTTAACTCAAAAACAAAGATGAGAAGCTCAAATGCAAAGAAAAGATCAACCACTCTTCATTTCTACTCTACAAGCTCCAATCTAAGATCAAAACAAGTATTTCCCAAATTAGGGTTTAGGAAATTTCAGAAATCGAAGAGGAATTGAGATGGAGAAGGAGAAGAGGATGCTTACCTAAGCTTCTCTTGGATTTTGGAGCAAGAATTGAGTTTGCAAAAGGAAACTAGGGCTTGGAATTTCTAATTCCTTTTCTCTTCCCCTATTTTCAACTGAGCTAGAGTGTTAGGAGAGTGAATGGATGAAGAGTTAAAGAGTTAGAGTAATAAGTAGGGTTAGTGGGCTGAAACCCAAACCCAAAAAGCCCAACAGAAAATAGCAAAATTCAACTCACTCCAAACATATCGAAGCTTATACTCAAAATATTCGCAAATGCCATTTTGGACTCAATGGAAGTGGTCCCGAGTCCTAATTCGACCGTTTGCAAAAAGTGACATTTCGTACCTAAATCCGACTAACGACGCTATATTTAAATAAAACATTTAAATACACCATCGTAAAATATGCGGGCTTTTACAAGTGAAGTGTTTGGTCCTGTGGGAGGATAAATGTGTATAGAGTGTTAATTAGGTGTGTGTAGGTAGTAACACCCTAGGAAATAACGAAGTGTGCGGGTGAACCAAGAAGGAAACACGTAAGTCGATGGATGAGGGTTTTTCATTTTTAGTTTCTTTGATTTCCAAAGTAAAATGAAAGAGTAATTAAAAGATACTAAAGAAAAGATTACAAACCGGTCCTCATAATCAAATTTATTACCTAAATTTTTTTTGTTAAGTTAATGGTAAAAGGAGATGCAACTACTAAAGTGAAAACCATTTGATGACAGTTTTTGTTGCAAATGATCAACAATAAAAGTAATCATTTTTACTATTTGATTGATCATAATATTTATGACAACAAGAAAAAGTTTCCACTAATAGAAGTAATAATGTACCATTATATATTACGCATTTCAGCGACAATGATAATATATGTCACAACTGACTACTTTTTGCAATGTAAGATTTTTCATCTTAAATAATTGCATCGATAAAAATTAATTACGTTGTAGTGTATAATTTATAAATAATAAAATTCAATGCAAAATTTTACGTAACGTATAAAACGCATTATATTTTCGAAAATAATTTATTTTATTTTACTTTTATTTTATTTTTTATTTTAATCTAATTTTTGTACGGATTTGTATATTCTAAATATTATTAATAGTTTATTTATAAAACCGCAAAAAATTAATATTATTTGGCCGGGTGCAAAATGCAAAATTATATCTATTTATAAATTATATTTTTATTATTTTTATTAATATATATATATATATATATGTTTATAACTAATTATATGTTTATACGAATTATATATAAATTAATTTTTAAAAATAATTTTTTTCAGCTTTCATAGTATAATTTATATTTAAAATTATTTTATAAACTAACATTTAAATAATTTTTTAATTTAATTAATTTATACACACACACATATATACATACATTTTTATAAATGTTTTATATAAATTGTTTATAACTAGAATTAATATATATATACACACACACTTTTATTTATATTATATATTTATTTATATTTATATAATGTTTGCAAACATATATACATTTAGACAACATATTTGTATACAAGAGGGGCTAACATGTCCGTCGTAGCGTAAATCCCAGCACCTATACATAGGCACGTGAAATCATGTATATTATGCAGCTAAATCGCTTAGCGGTTCCATAGCGGTTGAGGTTCAAAAGATTATAGCGGTGATAAGCAGGATGTAGCAGAAAATAGCAGAGGTGCAAAAAGCTTCATTAGATATATAACCAAACATTAAAGTTATTTATTCTCATTCTTACAACTTTTATATAGGAAAAAGAAATATGCTTAATTTTATGCAACAAAATCAAAGAATACCATGATTTACGCAATCCACATTTGGTGACAATAATAGATTTTTAACTTATGGAGCACTTATGCCTTAGAATTAGGTCTTTATCCTAACTTTATTGATTCGATTCAAAAGAGAACTAGTCAAATCAACCTTTTTAAATTAATGTTGCTAAAGCGGATGCTAAAAAGCCTTGATTTAGTTGGTGTAGTAGAAAATAGCGGGACTTAAAGCGGATCTACGATATAATAGCACTATATTGAAAAAGTGTAGCAGTCGAAGAGTGGTATGCACTATAGTAGGGATTTTATTGAGCTTTAACTGCATAATATGTACACAATATATGGTTGCATGCGCATGCACACACATATGTGTATATGATACACACATATAATATAATACAAACTATATAAATACAACTATATTTATCGATTTAAATCACTACAAATTTTATTTAAATGGAATATTTAGAAAAGTTCTAAATAATTTAGACTATATAAGCCCATTAAAGATCCAAACAGGTAAACAAAAATTGAAATTTACTGAATTACTCCACTGCGTGCTGGCCTAGTTCCAACAAGCCAACAACATAAATGTCCAAGCCATCATCAAGGTCTTAACCATATGTGGGGGACTGCATGTAGCTGGCGGCAGCTGGGGGGCCAGTTCTGGTATAAGAGAGAAGTAGGTATTGTAGTGTAAGTTTGTTCGTTAGAGTCCTGAGCATGCAAGGTGCCGCAACTGAAGTCAGATTGGCCAATCAACTACACGACTAAAGATAGGCAGTAGCCTCCTGCCCCCATCATGACCCCATGGTCGTCACTCTTTCCTTAGCCAGCTCAAATGTGCATCAGGCCTTTATGGAGGGGGGCATCTCGATCAGTGTAATGTTCAAGAATGTGTTTGATGCCCTCAGGCTTCCTACCTCAAGCCTCACCCTATGCATCTTGCCTATTTATGGCTTTCAGGGTGTATGCATTATTCCGATGGGCACAACATCACTTGTAACAACATTTGGCGAAGAGCCCCTCACTGCGAAGATCTAGGTAAACTTTGTAGTAGTTGATTGCCTCTACTTATAACCATTAATAGGGCGATCGCACTTGTCGAGCAGGATTCCATCATTTCCTACAACCACCTCATCATGAAGTTCTTCATCTAAGACAAGTTCAGCGAAATCTAGAGCAACCAACAGAAGGCAAGGGAATGTTATGCAACTTCCCTTAGACAAGCAAAGAAAGGAGTTATCATGCTATAACAAGAGCATCTAACAATCAGCAGTAGGTTTCCTAACAAATCCAGCACGTCGACCAACGTCCCGGCTTTTCCTAAGGCCACCCCAATGCTAAACTAGCGGCACAACACCTACACTCTCATAATCGCCTGAGTTGTCCAAAAGTCAGGGGGCATCATTACCTCGACCCAACCCTCATTACAGATAAGTTTTCAATTGTGATGCGGAAAGTTTTGTATATATGTTTGTTTTCATTCTACAAATCTTCGAAGTTGGATGGTATACAACCTACCGTGCCATCACACATCCCACACTATAGTGAGCAAACCAATATGCTCTAATTCGACTTGGGTTAAATGGTCTCTTTGTACCTGGCAATGTGTTACCCAAGAGAACCCTATGGCTTGTGCCATTGAGTTTGAGCCTGAGCTCGTCTACCACTCAACGTTCGATCGCTTGAAGCTTGAGAGAACTCGCTAGCAAAAATGTGTTTCAACTTATGCCGGTGCAAATCGATGCTCTGCATCCTACCATTACTTAGCTACCTCAACGGCTTTCGCTTTGGGTTCAACGGTCATCTCAAACCCGACAACATGTCACCAAGGAGAACCTCATAGCTTGTGCACTCAGGTTCGAACCTGGGCTCACCTGCCACTCAATGATCAACTGCTTGAATCTAGAGAAGACATGTAGGCACACTTGCAATTCAACTCATACTAGCACAAACCATCACTCTACATCCAGCCATCACTTGGTACACTAATGGTTGTATCTAGCCCATCTTATGATCACATTGATAGAGGGGGTAATCCTAAATGAAAAAAATATACTTATTGCAGCGTAAATATAGGGACTAATCGATACTCAGAGTATTCTGTCCAATAAGTCACACATATTATCGATGCAACACAACGAATTTCTCAAATTAGAGTTGCAACAAAAGATCTTTATCATTCAGTTCAACAAACCATAGGAGCACAATTCCCACCCCATCGGGCATACACTAATATTCTCATGTCCAATTTGTTGAAAAGAAGAAAAAGTGTGGAAGAAGAAGCATGTCGGCAATTCTTCAGAGGCAGGCCGGCCCATACTTTTATCATCACCTAGAAAGCCCCTGGGTTTGCCCAAGAAACACTTCAAACAATCAGGAACTTGCTGAAAAAACTGAGCAAGCTCCCGTCTTCGAAGCACTTCAGATCCTTCGATCGATCTAGAACTTGTTAAAGATAGGGATTTTGCTACCAAATCCAACGCACCCTCCTTCAAAGGTACATGAGAAGCTTCTGGACAACATCGTCAAGGAGTAGACCAAGGTTTTGGTTATGGTAGAAGAAGCAGAGGCTACGAACCCTATGCCTTCAAAAGAGGCACAAAAGCGTCCTAATCGACCTGAATCTAGGGGTGTCGAATCCTTAAAGTAAGGAAGCACTCTAGCTTCACCAAGATCTTTAGTCCAAAATCGATGTCCGGCTACTACTAGAACCTTTGGCATCGGTCAGGGGTCTGAGGCAAGTGGAAAAGCATAATCCACCCCATGCAGAAGTTTCCAGCCTATGGTCTGAACTGCAATCAACAAAAGGTAGTTCAAACACCAAAGATCTTTCACCTTTCTTAACATCCCAACTAAATTTGATAAAAAGGCATATGAGAAAAGGCATTTGGAAGGAAAATAGTTATTGAAGCCAGCGGATTTTTCCAAGTGAAGAATTGTGGGTGACTCATAAGCTATGAAATTTTTTCATGAAGTGCAATTTTTTGGATTTGGAAAACGATGTTGAAGACAACGGCTTTTTATTAGCGAAGAATTGCGAATGACTCACAAACTCTAAAAAAATTCATAAAGAGCAATTTTGTGGGCTTAGGGAAGAAGAAGGGGTATATATATACCCATGCCTTCAATCGCATGCGTTCAACTCAAAAGGAAAATGGATCCCAACCATCAAACAGAGATTGGTATTAAGTCAAGCATATGGGAAGATGTGACACGTCACTTCCACGTCTAAAAAATCGAAACTGTCACAACGAATTGCGCAAAGCCATTTAGAAGGCGCATTAAATGCATTGCAGAGCCATCATACAAAAAGATTTATATGATATTTATTCAAGCCTGCACCTATAAATGGTTATGGACTTGGTGGCAGAATGTTGCTCATAAGAAATTAGCAAGCCTAATTAAAGGCAATTTGGACCAATCAAATCCAACCCAACTGATCTTTGGTTGGATCGATCAAGGGTCGACCCAAGCCCATGGTCTAAAACCATCCCTTCAACCCATCAAGACATCATGGTGGAGCCCGTCCTCTATAAGCAACATTCACATGAACAAGGTCAGTACTGGGCCCAGATCAGTCCTGTATGGCTCCTCTACATTGGACTTCCAACAGCAGCTATAGATCACCGTGGTTTTCTTGACCCCGCATTAGCTGACGCCCAGCCCTATATATGCCCATCTCGTCAAGCACCACATCAGAAAGAATAGCCCACCCTTTGGCATGGCTTTCATACAGCCAGATCCAGCCGGCACCCAGCTCCCTCCCAAAACCCCTTGTCTGGTCTATTGCCCACCTTCCCCACGTGGTCCCTAGCTAAATTCCGAACCTCTTCCATGTTGCCAAATCCGATCGGCCAACTAAACCATGTGGGTACTCAAGTGGAAGACAAAGCTGCCAATCCATCCAATCAGAACATCACCAATGGGGCAGTTGACCTAATGGGGATCACCATTCACATTAAATTCATATTTAATGCAAGACTACACCTTATACAGAGAGATGATGAGTGCTTTCTCATCCACCGCCAATCTTTTGACCTACTTGAAAGCTGTCAACCATCCACCTCTATAGTCAATTCAACGGTCAAGCCCAATTCTTGCCTTTTCTCAGAGCACAATCTCAACCATACTTTATCCATTCTAACTACTATAAATACTCCATGCAATGATACTTCAAACAGGTTGGATTCTAGATGAACTTGTTGGATTCTAGTTGAACTGGTTGGATTCTAGTTGAACTGTCGACATTATCCCTACTCAAAAATCCCCTCACAGCAAATAAAAACCGCAAGACCTTAAGGTCGGCTACTCTCTTAATCTTAAGTGCTTTATTACTATTATTCTCTTGTAATTCCCCATAGTTGTAAGAGAAATATATAGTAAAGAATCTTCAACTAGTTATGAACTCACTAACTATTTATAAGTTCAACGTCTAGCTGTTCATTCTTCTATATCTATACTTAAGGATTCAAATATTCCTTAACGTTTTCTTAAGTATTTTAAACTTTCATAAATTATATGATACTTCCCCGACTTTTGCATGACATTATCTAATGGATAAATGGCTAGCAAGAAAGATTCTAAACTCTCTTCTTCTCAGGCTCGCTTGAAATTTTATACTTCAGAGAAAGGATATTATATGCTTATACAATCTTCCATAACTACTCAAAATGAAGTAGATACCATTCTTCAATAATTTAGCATTATTAATGTAGAAGCTAGGGCAACATGCCCATCTGAAAGGATAGATAATCCTCTGGAAGGATTCCTTAATTTTACCCTGATCCATATTTGGCACTCGGGATAACTTCCCTTCCCAGAATTCCTTGTAAGATTCTTGGATCATTTGAAAATTTCTCCAATACAATTGCCCCTTAACTCATGTACCTATCTAAGCTCCTGGAAATACTTGCCAAAAAGCTGACCTCCCCCACTTGATGCTCAAACACTCCACTCATTGGTAAATCTTGTTAAAGTAGGGAAACAGCCAACGGGGATCCTATATTACCTTCTTCCTCATCTAAAAAGCCCGATAACTAATATGATTAACAGGACCAAGAACTGGGAAAACTAGTTCATTTATATCAAGAGCCATACCCTTAGAATCAAGGGGTCCATCTCTATCCTTATTAAGACTCATTATTTTTCTTTATTGTTTATACTATATATTGTTGTTCTCTTATAATAGCTATTCTCTTTCAAAACCTGCTTCTAAGGGGACAAATCCTTCTGTTACTAGTACAATCAGTGTTTTGAGCCTGACATCTCAGACTATGGGAGACATGCTTAAACTTTGACTGAAGCCAATCTTCGAAAATACTTCCTAATTCTAGAAAACCAAAATGTGCTCAGGGAACCCCCAATGGTCATGAAGGATGCACATGGGAACCAAGCTTTGGTTATCGGCAATCAAAACACCTTTTCTCCATATCTCCCATTCAGCGTAATTCTTTCGGTAATCTATTTCCATGACTCTACTAGAATTTCTTAGATTGACATCTTATGATTTTAACTTTAGTTCAAATCATACTGTCCTAGTTGCTAAGACGAAGGATGCTAAAGCTCCTACCTACTCCTTAGTCATGACCGCTAAGCTACCCCCATTGTTGATTTTATCACTAATTCCTTAAAGGCTATTGAAAGTCGCAAAAGGAAAAAGGATTCTAACGATTTGTTTGGTGCTTCAACTCCTCCTACAGGTAAAGAGACCAAACTTGGAGGATATTAAACACTTGCTATTATTGCTGAGCAACCGAATGCAGTTACAGCCACCATTGACCAATTTTCCAATGTTATTGATTTAAGCTTGCCAAATCAAAATCCTCAAAACCAAATAGAAGTTGCTCATACCCCGAGTACTTTTATAGACATCATGAATCCCTTATCTTCAACTTCCTTACAATGTTGGTACCAGGAGTTGGGTCTGACTCCTCCTCCTATTGTATCTCTTCCTTGCGAAGCTTAGGTTCAACCCATTCTCTCAGATTTTGATAATTTTGTTCGTTCGGTTATCCAGTCCCCATCTACGGTCCCCTTAATACCACTACGGTCTTTAGTCTTTTCAGAGATCATCTTTACATTCTTTTTTAATAGCTTTTTGTGGTACGTGTCTTTATGTGTCTGGCGATTTATATTTCTTTTTATTAAGTACAAACTTTTACGTATTTTTCATTCATCATTTTTTTATATAGGTGGCTAAGCACATGTTCTTTCTTCAACAAGCCTCTCATGAATCTGTTAATCAAGTTCCAAATTTTAAAGAATAGATTTCATTATTGATGGATAAAGTTAGGTCCCTTTAGGGCTAAATCCTTAAAGTCACAACAAAGAGGGATAAGGTTATTACTAAAAAGAATAAACTTTCCTTAATATGGATAAAGAAAGAAAAGCTAGACTAGCAGCTGAGGAGATGGTGAAATCCCTAGAAAAGGAACTTAAGCAGGGAAGAATTGAAAATACTCAAATGGCTGCACAAGTTACAATTTTAAAAGATAAACTGGAAAGCAAGGAGGCTGCACTTGTCTATACAAATAATATCATTGAAGACGCTAAAAATAAAGTCTCCTACTTTATAGAACAAGCCATCCCCTAAATAAAAGAGCAATGTTATGAGGAGGCTCTCTACATAAAATAATTAAATAATATCGAAAATTATCCAAAGTTGGACTTCCCTTCACCACCGAAATTAAAAGGCAAGTTCAAAAGGAAATTCGACCTCAAATTAGAGGGTGTAACATCCCTAATTTTTGACAACATTTTCAGAAAATTTAATTAGATAAATTAAATAGAATAATGATGATAAGGGGATGGAGATTTGAATAAATCATATATAGGGCCATGCTTAATAGATGGGCTTAAATTGGTTTATAAGCTAAATAATTTACACCTGGGCATATTAGTAAATAGCCACTTCATTATGCACGGCTATACATATTTGTAATTGCCCTTTCAAGTTTCATTTCTCATATTCCACAAACGCAAATCAAATATTAAAATAGAACCGGCCATTAACAAGGAGGAAAAGAGGAAAATTCAATATAAAGCTAAGGATCAAAGCTAGGAAGGATTAATCAACAACAAATCTCAAATTCCTTATCATATCAAAGGTAAATAATAATTCATTCCATCTCTACTTTGTTTTATAATCACATATTTTTGGATTTAAGAATAAGTTTGCTTTTATGATGTTTTGGATGATGATATGCTTGAACTATTATTTGTTTGATTTAAACAGTTCATTTACTTGTGAATTTGCACGGTTTTAGGGTAAATCGAGAGTTATTGATTCTAAAATGCCATGGAAAATTTTTATGTGAAGTAAAACATGATTTTGGAGATGGGTTTTATTTTTTGTAATTTTCCAAGCTATGTAAAATACACTATGAATTTCTAAAGGAAAATATGATATAATTAGGTTTAAAATTAATTTTGAGTATTTCAGGAAGAAATTGGGTCTGAAATTTTAATATATTAGATAACATAATGAAAGTGAATTTCTATGATTTTTGGGGATTTTTCCTAATTGATTTTCAATGGAAAATAAATAATTTTAAAAGAGGAACTTTTCTGCAAATATTGGTTTTGTTAAATGGAAGGGCTTAAACGTTAATTTTCCTTTGATTTAGATATGATAAATGAAGTAGTTATTTTGTAAAGTATTTGAAATTTTTTAAGGAAACCAATCAGGTGTTTACAAATAGGCAGGTTAGTTATAAAGCAATTACTAAATTAGCATTAATTCAGCCTTTTAAATAAAAAGTTGGTTCCGCCTCTTTTGGAAGTGGCCTTCGACCCAATGTTTTCGCCTCGACTCAGTCGAAACCAACCTTGCTGAAACCCACCTAGTCGAAACCAATACACAAGGTATCACTTAGATGATGCGTAGTGGATTGGAGGAAAGGTGGAAGTTAGGGTGTCGAAAGCAATGCTTCCAATGGGGTCTAAACTCTATTTGGTTTTCAAAAGTTAAGTATTTGCTTTGTTTTGCTTAGAGCTTTCGACCCAGTCGAAACGAATCTTTTCAAAAGGAGTTTATAAATAGCTTTCGAAGAAGGTTGCCGTATTATGTTTAAAGTATTAGCTTTCGAATGGGTTCCTTTTGTTTTTGAATAAGTGCTTTCGAAAGTAATGGTTTCGACCAAGTCGAAACCCAGCCACTATTTTTCCTTACGAATGTATTGAAGCCATCAGTGCTTTCGAAGGGTTATCTCTGTTTTGACCTAAGCTAAGCCACTTCCTAAATGCTTTCAAAAGGGGTTGAGGGTTCCGAAGGCAATGGGGTCGAAAGGGGGTTTCGACACAACCCTTCGAAGTTTTAACTCAAAGGTTTTGAGCTTTCGAATAGGTGGTTCCAACACCATCAACTTTTCCCCAAACAATTTTATAAGGGTTTCGAAAGAGATACTTTCGTATATAACCACTTTGACCCCAAAAATGTTTTGAAAGAGTAAACCCAATACTTTCGAAAGGGGTATTTTCATTTGTTTCGTAGCTACGTTATAAAGAACGTTTTGATACATCGAAAGGTATATCTGGTTTCGAAGTAGATTATTCAACAAGGGCTTCGAAAGGTATTTTTATTTTGTTTTGAAAAGAGGTTTCCTTTGCTTTCGAAGGAGGTTATCCAGAGGGTTCGAAAGAGATGTTTTAAGATTTCGAAACATAAACCCAATCTCAATTTAAAGGAATGACCATGGCATAAATAAATAAAGAATTTTGAAATAAAGTTTTGAAGAAGTTTTCCTTGATTAATAGGTTAAAAGGTTTAACTAGGACTTATATAAAAAAATGATTTCAAGGATATTAAACCACAGTTGTTGGTATTATTTGTTGTTATGATTACTTCTTTATATAAGTATTCATATTGTAATTAACCCATAACAGTATTTTGGGGAAGGGTAGAATAACCAGCTAGGTTGACCCAGTAGTGAATATAATTTAAGAAATGTTAAAATCTTAATTAAAGATATTGGCAGGGGCCAATAGGTTCACGGTAAGCCCATGAAAACTGTTTATAACAAAAGATATTGGCAGGGGCAAATAAGTTCATAGTCAGCCCATGGAAACTATGATTTGATATTGGTAGGGGCCAATAGCTTTGTAGTTAGCCCATGAAAATATATCTGGATTGAGATATTGATAGTTAGTCAATAGGTTCCTAGTTAGCCCATGAAAACTAGGATAATAGAAAAGATATTGGAGTTACCAATAGGTTCTTTGTGATCCCATGAAAACAATGAAATTGGATAGATAGTCCATAAATGTTTAAAAGGTTAATAGTAACCCTAGAAACTATAATTAAGACAGATAGTCAGAATGAATGGGGATTGGTACTGCAGATTTGATTTACTTGTTTTGCATATCATCATAATGTTTTGAAATACTATGTTTTAACCATTGTGGATGCAGGAGCACGGTATATGTTTTTATAAATATTTTAGGATACTAGTGAGAGGAAAACCCGTTCCGCTAAGCGGAGTAACCTCACTATATATCTAAATGGTTTGAGATGATAGATTATTATTCATAGCAGGCTTTATGTCTAACTCGAAGTTTTTGTTTTCCCCTTAAACTCTAGGGTACTCAATTGATCTTGAGTAGGTTGAGAGTTAAGATTTCCAAGTGTTCTTTTAGTATGAATAAAGCTTCCAAAGACGTGTAGGAGGCAAGCTTGTTATTAGAGTTCTTTTATTTCCGTTGTGTGTTTGTTTGTAAAGGCAAATTTGTTTTAGTGCCTTATTATATACTCTGATCATCCAAGGGGGCATCTTCATACGTCGCTCTTGACGTATTTTGTAATAAGTATATTTTGTCTGAACGTGGTCTGCGTTCTGGGATTATGTAATGAATTTGAAATATTTTGAAGTGGAATGTTGACTTTGTTTGCTGTTTGACATTTTTTCCTTATTCATGTGTTTCTGTGTATCAATATATCTAACATTGCCGTATTTGGTCGTCGAGGATTAATAACTATGAATGATGCAGCATCCGTAGTCGTTAGTTTTGGGCCTCCAAGTAGGGGGATGTTATAAGTTGGTATCAGAGCATAGGTTTATGAAACTTTAAAAGAAATTTAAACCTAAAAGATTTTTCAAAACATAATCCAATGAATCAGATAATAAGATCAGGGTTTGGGTTAACGCTATAGTAACGTACTTATATTTGATATATAGTTATATATCTAAGTTCGTATTCCTCGTTCTCTTAGACTGTTCTTTTGTATCTTACTAAGACTTGTATGCTGATTTACGAGAAAGGAGATATGGAAGTAGGAAACGAAAGAGGACATCAAGGTGGAAGAAGAACCACAACTAATGGAAATGCTCGACCCACCACTAGAAAGAACCCGGGTCGACCGACTAATGCTAATAACCAAAATGCTAATGCCAATGTGGGTGCTGGAAATCCACCAGTAGATATGGGGGCGATGTATCAGTTCTTCGTCAATATGATGTAAGCAGGAGTTGCTGCTGGAGTGGCTGGAAATGTAGGAGGAGCTAATCCTGTAGCTCCAGTTGGGAATAATTATGCTAAGCTGAGTAAAGACTACACCAGTTTGTGTGGGAAGCTATTCATGGGGACGGAGGATGCTATTGAGCTAGAAAATTGGCAGTTGTATTGTGAGCATATATTTGCTGATTTGGGTTTAGATGACAGACAAAAGAGAAGGTTGGCCTCTAGGTAGTGACAAGGGTCAGCGCTGCATTGGTGGAATAGTGTTACTACCGGAGTTTCGGAGGAGCAGTTTGCCTTAGGGAGCGATCGTGGTGTTTGTGAAGAAACCAGATGGGTCGTTGAGAATGTGTATCGACTATCGTAAGTTGAACGAAAGGTGATTAAGACTAAGTGTCCTTTTCCAAGAATAGACGATCTGTTCGATCAGTATAGTGGAGCCAGAGTGTTTTCCCAGTTAGATTTAGCGACTGGTTTCCATCAGTTAAGAGTGGCAGAGGACAATATTCCTTTGGCAACATTTCAGACTAGGTATTGTTCGTATGAGTGGTTAGTCTTGCCATTTGGATTAAATAATGCACCTGCTTTCTTTGTAGATTTGATGAACCGTCTGAGAGTACTTGGATAGGTTTGTGCTAGTGTTCATAGATAAAATTTTAGTATACTTTAAGGATGAGAAAGAGCATGAGGATCATCTTAGAGTGTTGCTAGAGACGCTGAGGCAGAATCAGCTGAAGGTGAAGTTTACCAAGTGTCATTTTTGGAAGAAAGAGGTTAAGTTTCTTAGTCACGTGGTTTTAGAGGAAGGATTCACTACAAGAAAACATGCTTTTCTTGGCAATACTGTACAGCATTTTTAACCCGAATGCTATGATCCCCTTGGATTTTATACAAATATAAATCTGAAATGCCGTGTCAAGGTTGAATATCCCCAACTGCAAAAAAATTTAGGCGGCCTTGTTAATTTTAAGTGGCAAACAAACGAAAAGCTTTATTTTCACGCCCACCCTTCGTTCTCTCCCTATCTTTTTTCCTCATTATAAGAAAAACGTAAAATCCAATTAAGTGCGAATACCACTAAATCAAACCCTAATTCAAAGTCATTGACTGAATCATAGAGTACTCAAATGGGCTATGATCTCCTCATCACTACCTTTTCTTCTGATGGTCACGTCTTCTAGATCAAGTTATCTGCTGAAAATGATTTATAATATCAGGTATTTCTTAATTTTTCCCCTCTGTTTGCTTGCAAAATTGCTTATGTTTATATACAAATAAGGGAATTGGATTGTCGTAGGCATCAAATAAAAAATGGGACAGTTCTAAAAGGTTCTTCAATTTATTATTCTATATGTTTTTTGTGGAAGGATTTTTTTATTTTGGTTCTGTTGTTTTTGTACGGTTAGGCATGATACTTTTGTTGGTACTAGTTCAGTTATTATGAAAAATGCAAATTAGAAGATCAGACTAAACTTCTAATGGCAACAATCATTATTTTATTTAGACTAATTTCACAGTTCTACATGTATAAATTTTGCACATAAATTGTTAAAACACTCTAGTACCATGATAATGCAACAATGGGAGAACTTGAGTGAAGAGAATGGTATAAATGATCCATGCCCCCAATGAATCCAGGCTGCAGCGTGAGCAGGCTGAAAGATTTTGATATGAAGAAATATTGAGAGAATGAAAAAATGAAAATCAACTTTATTGATGATATTTTTGTTACGCATTACAATGAAAGATTAGTTTGCTTTTATACCGTTGTCACAGAAGCAATATACAGCAAATAAAATTGTTGATAGTTGGGCTTTAGCCCACAAGCCTGAAATCTGTAATCGGTAATGAAATGAGCGGACCAGATGAATCCTTGTGAATCTGATGGTTGAGAAATGGTGACATCTAATATTTATGCTGTAACCGATGAAAGGTTTTCTAATTACCATTTTTCAATACGCCCCCGCAAACCCTTCATCAGTTAGGGTTCGAAGAAAAACATGCTAAATCTGATCGATTCCACAAATAAATCAAAAATAGCTGAAATTGATGTTATAAATCCTCAAAATAGTCTTATTCGACTCCAGAAGAATAATTGGAAGCGGTCAATTTTGTTATAGCAACATCAGAGTTTGATTTCTCTCGACAGCCTGTTGTTCAAAGCTTGAGATCTTGCGACTCTAATGTATGTTGAGACTTGTTTGAGCTTGATTTCTCTCGACAGCATGTTGTTCGAAGCTTTTGAGCTTGATTTCTCTCAATAGCATGTTGTTCGAAGCTTGAGATCTTGCAACTCTGAGACTCATTGAGACTTGTTGTAGCTAAGTTTGCTTTGAGACAATTTCTGGCTAAGGATTCCAGTGAGTTTGCTTTGACATTGGGCTGCCGATGAAACCACTGTGAGTTGTTAACTTTCAATTTATCTCTGAGACGCACAAAGTTAGCTTTAGACAGTGCCTTAGTTAGGATGTCTGCAACTTGGTAAGATGAAGGTATGTGATTAATGTCTAATTTTCCTTTAGCCACTTGTTCACGAACAAAATATAGATCAAGTTCCATGTGATTCGTTCTAGAATGTAATACTGGATTTGCAGTAAGTTGAACAGTGCTTAAGTTGTCACACTATATTGTTGTTTTACTGTCTGACTTGATTTGTAGTTCATCAAGTAATGATTGTATCCACATCACTTCTGTAGTAGCATTAGCTACACTTCAATATTCTGCCTCCATACTTGATCTAGACACAGTGGGTTGTTTTTTTGAACACCAAGATATAGGATTATTGCCTAGAAATATACAATAGCCTGTTGTTGATCTTCTGTCATCTAGATTGCTTGCCCAATCAGTGTCTGCATACCCTATGATATTGATGTACTTGCTTGATTGTAGTGTTAGTCAATGGTCTGCAGTCCCTTTGAGATATCTTAAGATTCTTTTCACCATTTTCCAGTGTTCATCTGTTGGTTTTTGCATGAACTGGCTGACCTTATTAACACTATAGGCAATGTCTGGTCTTGTTATGGTTGCATATTGAAGAGCACCAACAATGCTCCTATACTGTTTTTCATTGGGTATTGCTTCACCTTTGAATTTTGACATATGTAGATTACTAATCATAGGAGTTGAAATAGAATTGGCTTGATTCATCTTAGCTTTGTTCAGTATTTTCAGAATGTATTTTTTCTGACTCAACTGAATGGATGAATTTGACAACCTTTTAACTTCAATGCCAAGAAAGTATAAATCACCAAGGTCTTTAACACTGAATTTCTGATTAAGCAGATTTATGTGATTGTTGATTTCCTCGGCATTGTTTCCTATAATAATAAAATCATCAACATATATTAGCACATAAACTATTATGGTTTTATTGAATTTTGTAAATAAAGAGTTGTAAGATTTTGTGGGATTGTAGCCTAGCCCAATGAGAGTTTTCATGAGCTTTTCAAACCACACTCTTGGAGCCTGTTTCAGGCCATAGATAGCCTTGTTTAATCTGCAAACAAGATTATCTTTTCCTTTATGCACAAATCCATGTGGCTGCTCCATGTATACTTCTTCATGTAAAACACCATTTAAGAAAGCATTATTCACGTCAATTTGCTTGATGTTCCAATTTCTATACAAGGCAACTGTAATAACCGTTCTTATTGTAGTGGGTTTCACAACAGGTGAAAAGGTTTCATTAAAATCAAAATCAAAACCACTCTGTTGTGAAAAACTCTTAGCTACTAACCTTGCCTTGTATTTATAAATTGTATCATCAACATTTTTCTTTAATCTAAAAATCCATTTGCACCGAACAACATTTTTATTCTTGGGTAAAGGAACTAGACTGCATGTCATGTTTCTTATAAGAGCATTGTATTCATCTGACATAGCCGATTTCCATTTTTCATTTTCCATGGCTTGATAATAAGTACTTGGTTCTTCAGTATCTAAAGTTGTATTGTATATTTTGGGTTTGAAAATGCCACTCTTAGACCTTGTGACCATATGATGACCTGTTCTTGTAGTTTGTTGCCGCTGAATACTCTCATCTTGTTCCTGTAGTTCATTGTGAGACATTGTATCCTATGATGTTTGATGTGAAGTAGATTGCACACTAACTCTTTGTTGAGGTGTTTGAACAGGTGTATCTGGTTCATCAGTTACCTCATGACCTGGTCCACAACTGGACACAGTGTGTTGTGAGTCTGATCCTTGTAAATGTGAGTTGATATTGCCTTCAATTGATTCTCTAGGAGCTTGTATCACTTTCTCAGGTAATGTAGTTATTGAAGGCAGTGATTCTTTTGGGTTATAAACTTTCTTGGATGTTTTGATTTCAGATGCTTTAAAAGGAAATATTCTTTCATTGAATACAACATGTCTAGAAATAAATATTCTGCCATTACAGTCTAAACATTTGTACCCCTTTTTATCAGTGGCATAACCTAGGAAAGTACAAGGGGCAGCTCTAAAATTTAACTTGTGAGTATTATATGGTCTAAGATAGGGGTAACACAAACAACCAAATAATTTCAAGTTTTGATAATCAGGCTTAATATTATACAACATTTCCAAGGGACTTTTGAAATTTAAGACCTTTGTTGGTAGCCTATTAATCAAGAAACCAGTTGTAGCAAAGGCATCAGGCCAAAATTTTAATGGCATAGCTGCTTGAGCTAATAATGTGAGATCTGTCTCAACAATTTGCCTATGTCTTCTTTCAATAATTCCATTTTGTTCAGAAGTGCAGGGACAAGTTGTTCTGTGAACAATCCCTCTCTTCTGAAAATAATGCTTTAGTGGCATATACTCTGTTCCACCATCAAATTGAAACATTTTGACTTGATAGTTAGTTTGATTTTCTGCCTGAGCAATAAACTGTAACACTGCATTATAAGTTTCGTCTTTAGATTTTAAAAAATATATCCAAACATATCTGGAAAAAGCACCAATAAATGATATATAATATTTGTACCCATAATCACTATGAATAGGTGCAGGCCCCCATAAATCAGTGGCAATTAGTTCAAGTGGCTTACTTTAAATAGTTTCGGAACTTGAAAATGGTAATTTGTGTGCTTTCCCCATCTGATAGAAGGTGCATATATATGGCATAGAAACATCATTGAAAGTGATATTGTTATTACTCAAAACATGTTTTACAATTGTAGCATTTGGATGTCCCAATTTATAATGCCATATATCAAATGTCTTACAATTTTCTTCCTATTTCAACTCGGAATTATTACACCAATTTCTTTTAATTTCTGATTTTCTTGAATTAGCCACAGTGAACTTGTACAGCCCTTTATATTCTTTACCCTGCAAGAGAATGTCTTTAGTTAGGATATCCTTAACTAAATAGTGCTGTGGGTAGAACTCAAAATAGACATTGTTGTCTTTTGCAAACTGTGACACACTTAATAGATTTTTCCTGATTAATGGTACTCTAAGCAAGTTATTCAAATATAATTGCCTTTTTCCCATAATATATGAACTGCCTATGTGTGTGATTGCAATAGACTTACCATTTCCCACATGAATAGAATTCATACCTTTATACTCCCTATTTCCAAGATTTAAATTGCTCAAGTTGTTTGTGAGATGGTTGGTTGCTCTAGAGTCTGGATACCAATCTTCATCATGTATATGCTCTGGCTTTGCAACATCAGTTTGTTGATAATTTTTGTTGTCAGATTGATTGCTTGAATCATGTTGAACTTGAGCCATATTTGCACTGAGACTTTGATTTCTTTGGCTGTTTGGATTTTGTCCTGGTACATAATTCAAATTTAATCTAAAGTAGCACTTAGCTGCTGCGTGTCCTAACTTTTCACATATCTGGCATCTTGGTCCATTATTACTGTTCCATTTACCTCTTCCTCTGGATCTGTTAGAGTAACCACTCCTTTGCATTGCTTGATCAGATTTGTTACTGCTTTGACCTTTGCCTTTATAATTTGCTGCATAATTAACTGTGAAATCAGTTTCTTGAGTTTTCTTGTTATCAATTCTTGCCTCATGAGCAAGCAAAACAGAGTGAACATCATCTATAGATGGTAGAATTTTTGAGATGATATCACAGCAACCACAACTTCATATTCATCACTTAATCCATTTAGAATAGTCATAATTTGTTCTAAATCACTGATCTTATGCCATGCTACCTCAAGTAGGTCACATGTAGTCTTGATTTTAGAGTGATATTCTCTCATATTTTGATTGTCTTTCTTGATATTGTGTAACTGTCTTTTGTAAAACATGACTTTAGCTGCAGATTGAGTATTGAAAACTCTGTCAATGGTTACCCAGATTTCATTAGCTGTCTTGCATCCTATAACATGTGATAGAAGATTCACATTTATTGAAGATGGTAGCCAAGAACATATGAGTCTATCTTGTCTATGATATTTGACATATTCTTCATTGCTGATTACTTTGTTTTCTTTTTCAGTGATGCAAACAGGAGGGATTTGATTAGTTTCCAAAATATAGCTTTCAAGTCCATACCCTTGTATGGCAGTTTCAACTTGAAGCTTCCATAGAAGATAATTATCTTCATTTAGATGAACAGTAACCAATTGACTCTGTGGACTGATAACAGTTTTGATCAAATTCTCTATAGTGTCAGCATGTTGAGAACTGTTAACATTTAATGATGTGTCTGAATTGCCTTCTTCAACCATGATGAATCTGAAACAATCTGAACAAAGATAGTAGATGGAAGAATGATGCAGATAAATCAGGAATTGAGTTCAAGAACTCAGAGAGAGATGCAGAACTGGTAAGATGCAACCAAAGAAATGCTTAGATGATGATTTTTCTGATAAGGTTTCTTTCTGGATGGCACTTTTATGTTTCTTGTGTTGTTTTTTCTGATTTCTTGATCTGAAATTTTGTGAGTTTTGATTGCAATCATTCAAGATTTAGTGATGAATCTTGTTGCAGCTAGTCAGTCAAAAAACTGGCGAGGCACTGGATTTAGAACTGGATCAATCCCTTAAGTGATGAGATGTAAATCTCTGATAAGGGAAAAACTCAAATGATGAGATTATCTTCTGATGAGATTTTCTTTGCTGTTAAGCAATTTAAGCTCTGATACCATGAAAGATTTTGATATGAAGAAATATTGAGAGAATGAAAAAATGAAAATCAACTTTATTGATGATATTTTTGTTACGCTTTACAATGAAAGAACAGTTTGCTTTTATACTGTTGTCACAGAAGCAATATATAGCAAATAAAATTGTTAATAGTTGGGCTTTTATGACGATCCTGACTCGGCCTTCGAAAATCGACACCCGTACTTCACTTGTACTCGAATGCCGCAGATTCAAACGCTGAATCTGGCTCGCCGGAGCTTATAACACAGTAAGTATAACAACACAGCGGAAGAAAGAAATGAATGATATCATATACATCACAAATGATACAATATCCAGAATATGATATACAACAATGATATCAATATGATACAACAATATCAGAGACAAATAATAATGTTACAGCGGAAACAGCAGAACTGATAACTCCAAATGATCTTTAAAAGAGAATGAGTCCAACAACTCCAACATCAAGCTCGAACCCCCATCACGTTTCACAAAGATATGCAAGGACAGTCGGTGAGTGAACTCCAACACTGAACTAGTTCCAAATACTCTACTGAACCTGACTATCTGAAAAACCCAACTCCAGACCGCCCGTGTGGAAAATTATGGGCACCCAGAGTTTAGGAAGGGAACAATAAACTCTGGGTCAGTCATGGGACTGGTATGAGTAAAGAAAAACAGTTGCTTTAAATAAAAATAAATTTCAAAAGGAAATCATTCATGCTTTTGGAAAATGAAACTACCATAAGGCCTCCCGCCACACACACAATGCAAACGCAGAATTGGAGGAGATTTCTCCTTATGATAGTCAAACATGCTTACTACGCAAAAGAAAAACCCTTTTAATATTATTACTAGTGCATAGTGTGAAAACATTTCGAAATATATAATATAAATCTTAGCCAGCATACAACCATTATTGTATGCCTACTACAGCTACTATGTTCAATAGCAGGTTACCGCCACATTCCATAGCAGGTTATACAACTAAAACCGTACAAGGCTCGTATTGTTTCTTTGGATTTTCCAACAAATGGTCAGGCTAAGGAACTTCCTACTGCCACATGGGTACGCCTCTGGAGGGACGTCCCGAGAACTAACTAGCTCTCTGCCAACACAAGGCCGGGTTACCTCTAACTAGGTAACTACTACACGAGTATGCCACTCCCCGGTCGTTTACGACCTTTATCCGAGGTACCTCGATCACAAAACAACAATCACACAGTAAATGGGATTGGAGCAACCACACAAGTAAAATATCTGGACTCCATACCATGATACCACCTTTTTCCAGAAGGAAATGACATACCCTAAAGGGTGCGACCCTCATAACCTTGCCGCATCTTTCCTGTTTCGACCATTTTCGGGGTGTGAGGTCCGATGAGGTTTCGTCCACAAAGCTATGCTTTACACGAAAGCCATGCTTTGATCAACAAATAATCAACAAATAATTAGCAACACACAGCAACATTTAGCATCCCACACTACCAAATTGAGAGTATATCACCGATAACCTTCAACTAAATAACCTCTGAGCTCGTACGTCTTAGAGAAGGGTATTAAGCTAAGAGAATAAATTCTCCGCCACCAAATAGAAATGTATTTGAAAGAAATCAGCTTTATATCTCAAAGTGTAGTGTCAGACATACGGCCATACAAGTCTGTTCCAGGTTCGAACAGAACCGAAGGCACTTCCGAAGAAGTCCTTGCAATCCGGGTATTCACAATTCCGATCGGATTTCCCATCACTTAGGGAATCTCTATACCGGGGCCACTCAGTGCAGAGATAATCGATAGGTTATCCTATCGTTCTCGCAAACACCCGGTCTTCAACACCGGTCTTCAACACCGGTCTTCAAATGCTATCCATTTACGTCGTATCACTATTCGGAATGGGTTATATGACACAAAGTCCTCTCCCGGCTAAACCGAATAGTGAGCGCTAAATTTTAAAACATATGGATATTGGGATTTCAGTTAAGTCACAACTTATTACTCAAAACTTCTCTTTCAAATGGTTTAAACACACTACCATTTTAATCTTTTACACAAAAAGATTCATCTCACAAAGTTCACCCAGTTTCATAAAGATCTATTCATAGATTTTCAAATCGATTTCCATTTCAATTGGATTAACTCAATAAATCTTTAAATCAAGATTTAACTTATAGCTTTCAAAACAATTCCATTTCGACCTTTTATACAAAAGGTACACCTTTCCAATTTCAAAACAAAGTTCAACAATCTTTCACAAAGATTTATTCATAACTCGAAAAACCATTTTCATTTCAATTTTGAAATTCTTTTGACACAAATTGGAAATTCATTCCTTATATGAAAGCTTCTATTATTTGAAAACAAATAGTTTTCATCTTGGAAAATCTGATTCATTTATACGAGTTAAAGTGCTTGGGTTAAATTGAAATCCTCAAAACCATACTTTTAAAATGGTTTAAATTCATATAAACACATTTATAACATCTTTAACCATAATTTCCAAACATGGAATTCAATTCCAAATTTTGAATTCAAATTCAAATTAAATTATTTAAATTGAAAAACTTTACCAAGTTATTCAGAGTAACTTTTCTCTTTAAAACTTCTTTTCAAAGCTTTAACATTTAACCCAAATCCATTTCCAAAATCAATTGAAATTAAAATTTCAATTTCAAAAAAAATATTAAATTTAAATCATCTGTGACTCAACCGATTTCCTCGTGAAATCCATATTTGTGTGTGTAAAAGTGTGGTCCAAGGGTTTTACACAGTAGTGCAACACTACAAATCATCACATCATCACAGATTTAAGCATATCAATATCGATAAGCGGTATATTCCTATAACGCTCATCTTCCATTTACCAATTCATAGATAAATAATATACATTCATCACAGATAAAATAAATTACATTCATCACAGCTAAAATTAAAACAATTCTAATCATGAACCATCACACAGTAGAGATGACAAAACAATTCACAGCATTCAATGGAATACAATCATCCATAAGTGAAACCAATTAAGATATCTGATTAATCTAAACCAGATCATTTGCCTATGGATAATTCCTAGTCAGGGTTAATTAATAATTAATAAATTACAAACATTTAATTAATTATTCTTTAATTAATCATTAATTACCCTTTAATTAATTATACTCTAATTACATTAAGTAATTATCCTTAATTAATTACACAAATTAATTATTTTTAACCAATTACAGTAATTAACCTTTAATTACTTCATAAATTAATTAACTAAAATTAATTACATTAATCCTTGATTAATTACATTAATTAATTACTTCGTAATCACTTATCATTGATTAATTAATCTTAATTAATCAACCCTTAATTACATCATTAATTATATTAAATAATGATCTCTAATTACTTCTTTAATTAATTACTCTATTTACATTAATTACATTAAGTAATTAATCTTTAATTAAACCCCATTTATTAATCACTCTTGATTAATCTTATCCAGTAATTAACTATTCTTAATTACTCATTAAATAAATTAATTACTCCTTAATTAATTATATTTAATTAATCCCTTACACAAAGTAATTGAATCCAAATTACTTCCATTATTAAATCATCTTCCACAAATTATATCTAGTAATTACCCTTAATTACTTTACTAAGTAATTACACTTCATTTATTACATTAAGTAATTAATCTATTAAATCATCAAGTGGTTATCTTAAATTAATTAAACTTAATTAATTAACTTAAACTAATCAAATTTAACTCAATTAATTACAATGAGTAATTAATTCCTTAATTACTTTTATTAAGTAATTGTACTTAAATAATTTCACAAATGATTACCTCTAATTAATTAATATAATTAATTATTAAAATTAATCACATTAATTAATTATTTAATAATCTCAAGTTAATGATCTTCATTAACTATTAACAAATCTTTAATTACTTCTCCTAAGTAATTAATCTTAGATTAATCATTTTAATTACAAGTTAATTAATCTTTAATTACCCATAAATTAATCTCTAATTATTAAATTATCATTAACAATATAAATTTACTTAACTTTTAAGTTAACAAATTAAAACACATTTGATTAATTCCTTAATTACTTAATTAAGTTTTTCATTTAAAATAAACTCTTTTAAAAATATAAGTTTAAACCATCTTAAACTTAGTTAATTTAAAATATTTTACTTTCAAAACCTTTATCTACACATTCCAATTAAACAACAATCTTCATTTTAAAAAGAATAGATTTAGAAATTTAATTGGCTTAAATTGTTAAAGTTTTAAAAACTGGAAATGCTAAACTCGAGTCAACCCCGAGTGTTCCCCGAGGAAATCGCCTGTCTACTTCGAGTTTCCTCCAAAACCAACCCAAGCCACTTTTAAATTTTAAAAATTTGTTTAAGTTTAGAAAGAAAACCCGGTGCCACTCAAAATACTACGAGTAAAAACTCGAGCGTGTGACTCATTTTCCCGAAACCATCTTCGAGTTAAAACCCCTCGTTCCCAACTTAACCCACTGACACCAACTAACCAATGTGCATGTGCACCGCCAATCCAGCCACCTCCGACCTAAGCTATGGCCATCGACAAGTCCCTTACAACCTCCACACATCACCAAACCACCCAGAATTCCCAAACAACAACGAATTCGAGATCGAACAACCTGACTCGAAATTGGACCGAAACAATCATCACGAAAAACGCCTCGCTCTTCCTCCCCCGACCATCAGAGGTCACGTGCTTCTGGTCAAAGCATCGCCTGACTTTCAGGCTTCGATCGCCACCGGAGCGAACAATTCCGGTCCACCATTGATGACACACGAGCTCGAGAATCATCAACAACCAACTCCGGTCCTTAAACCCTCTTTCAACGTCGCCCGGCGACCAAGGTGGTTTAAAAATCCACCTAGTATTTTTCCTAGGTTCGCCAACCTCCAAGCTACCCTCAGTGATGAACACGAGACCCCACCACCTTCCGATCGCCAGAAAAGCCTTAAAAACCATTTTCTGATCAACTTAGAATTTCTCAGTCAAATCCTTATTAAAAATCTTGATTTTACTTTCAAAAATCATTATTCTTGATAACATTTCAGATGATATACCTGAAACTAGAATCTATGATGTCTGAATTTTAACATGATTTGAATTTTGACTGTATTTCCCAATTTTCCAGTGAAGCTTTGATTTGAATTTACTTAAATCTATTTTTAAGATTCGAATCATGTTAAAACTAACAACTTTTGTTTAGATCCTATCGCTTATTAAGGATCAGAGAGGGAGCATTTTGATTTTTCTACAGGTTTGAAACCTGTTATGTTTAGAATAGAAAACATATGTCTGTTCTTAAACATGCACAGGCAATTCATATACATATACACACGGACTTGTTCACATGCAAATGGTTTTCAACATCACCTCAGACATGATTACAAATAGCAGTTAAGAACCTGGATTTAGCAAAGGTTTACTCACCGTATTTCCAGAAGAAGAACAGAGCACTTCTTTTGAACCAGGCTTGAAAAACTGCTAGCAAAAATCTTTCTTCTTTGATTCTCTGATTGATCTGGGTTGTTGTTTAAGTTGTATTTTGTTTAAGTTTAAAGATGATGTTATTTTAAAATTTGCTCAGTTGAAATGGTCGAACTGAGATAAAGATTGATATATGTATAAAACGATAGTGCATGAACAGGTTTGCATTTCTTGGCTGGTACAAGATATTTACAGTGTGATATAATTTGTATGTACAATAGGTCAGAGATTTTCTTTATTTGGTGGATGATGATAATATTTGTGGTGGCTAACATTAATTAGGCTTGTACTTATTTTTGCAACTTGCATACTTATCCAATTTGATCTTGTCTACATACTTATCCTTATTTGTACATTGATATTTATATTTTTCTTCCTTTCTTCATATTTGAATGTATATTATTTCATATACTTATTATTTTGTAATATAAATGAAATTCTATTTTTATTTTGTTGTTAAAATTTTAGCTAATGCTTTTCTTTATATTTTTATAACTTATCTTTTATATATTGATTTCTATTTTTAGCCTAAATTATTATTATTATTTTTTTTACTTCCATTTCTATTTTAAATATTTATTATAAATTTTACTGTAATACGTATTGTTTTATTTTTATTTCTATTTCTAATATAGACCATCAATCCCAAATTTTATCATTATAATTTATTATTAAACCATTTACTGGAAATTTAAATCCAAATCACATATATACAGTATTTAAATTCATATGATTTAATATATATTCTATTTGAATTGGGGAAACTCGCTTCAATTTACAATTAATTTTACAATTTTAATTCAAAAATTCAATTAATTATCAATTTAAATTTAATTAAAATCCAGGGTCGTTATAGTTTCCCCCTTAAGAAATTTCATCCTTGAAATTTGCCAGGGAGACACAAAGATAAATGAAAAATGTTTCATCAAATCAAACTGAATATATATTCTGCATTTGGCTTACCAAATCAGAATATCAATAATAGATACAAGAACGAATCTTTTTAATTTTTCCATAAGATATTCGGGTTATCCAGATCTATGAAATATGTGGTGGCATTGGTTAGTTCAAAGGGATAACTAACCATTCGTAGAATATATTGGGACCCAAAATAGACAGATAGATGGATACAATTCCAAAACTTTTAGTTTAGAAACTAAAGTATACCTATCAACCAAAGCAACCAATTCATCCTAACAAACAATTCTGACCTATTTGGAGTTTATGTCCCGTGAAAATATATCAAATCTTCTTCCTGGATCTACCAGGAACTATCAAAGAATTGAGAAAAGATGACGAACAAAAGAGATTGATAGAGAAAAGATTGTTTTCTTATTGTTATAGGGTATTGACTAATTCGTGGTGGTATTCCCCTGTCCCATATCTCATCCTCTTCTTACACTCATACTTACTATCAGTGAATAGTCATGAGAATTTACGGAGGCATGCGGACGGATATCTTAGGGATTACTCATTCTAGGGTATACTTCACCCTATCTCTAATGAGCTACTTAATGTGTTATACTCCATAGCTAAAGTTTAACCTTAGCTCTGATACCACTTATGACGATCCTCACTCGGCCTTCGAAAATCGGAACTTGTTATCGAATGCCGTAGATTCAAACGCCGAATCTGGCTCGCCGGAGCTTATAACACAGTAAGGATAACAGCACAGCGGAAGAAAGAAATGAATGATATCATATACATCACAAATGATACAATATCCAGAATATGATATACAACAATGATATCAATATGATACAACAATATCAGAGACAAATAATAATGTTACAGCGAAAACAACAGAACCGATAACTCCAAATGATCTTTAAAAGAGAATGAGTCCAACAACTCCAACATCAAGCTCGAACCCCCATCACGTTTCACAAAGATATGCAAGGACGGTCGGTGAGTGAACTCCAACACTGAACTAGTTCCAGATACTCTGCTGAACCTGACTATCTGAAAAACCCAACTCTAGACTGCTCGTGTGGAAAATTATGGGCACCCAGAGTTTAGGAAGGGAACAATAAATTCCGGGTCAGTAATGGGACTGGTATGAGTAAACAAAAACAGTTGCTTTAAATAAAAATAGATTTTAAAAGGAAACCGTTCATGCTTTTGGAAAATGAAACTACCATAAGGCCTCCCGCCACACACACAATGCAAACGCAGAATTGGAGGAGATTTCTCCTTATGATAGTCAAACATGCTTACTACGCAAAAGAAAAACCCTTTTAATATTATTACTAGTGCATAGTGTGAAAACATTTCGAAATATATAATATAAATCTTAGCCAGCATACAACCATTATTGTATGCCTACTATAACTACTATGTTCAATAGTAGGTTACCGCCACATTCCATAGCAGGTTATACAACTAAAACCGTACAAGGCTCGTATTGTTTCTTTGGATTTTCCAACAAATGGTCAAGCTAAGGAACTTCCTACTGCCACATGGGTACGCCTCTGGAGGGACGTCCCGAGAACTAATTAGCTCTCTGCCAATACAAGGCCGGGTTACCTCTTACTAGGTAACTACTACACGAGTATGCCACCCCCTGGTCGTTTACGACCTTTACCAGAGGTACCTTGATCACAAAGCAACAATCATACAGTAAATGAGATTGGAGCAACCACACAAGTAAAATATTTGGACTCCATACCATGATACCACCTTTTTCCAGAAGGAAATGACATACCCTAAAGGGTGCGACCCTCATAACCTTGCCGCATCTTTCCTGTTTCGACCATTTCCGGGGTGTGAGGTCCAATGAGGTTTCGTCCACAAAGCTACGCTTTACACGAAAGCCATGCTTTGATCAACAAATGATTAGCAACACACAGCAACACTTAGCATGCCACACTACCAAATTGAGAGTATATCACTAATAACCTTCAACTACATAACCTCTGAGCTCGTACGTCTTAGAGAAGGGTGTTAAGCTAAGAGAATAAATTCTCCGCCACCAAACAGAAATGTATTTGAAAGAAATCAGCTTTATATCTCAAAGTGTAGTGTCAAACATACGGCCGTACATGTCTGTTCCGGGTTCGAACAGAACCAAAGGCACTTCCGAAGAAGCCCTTGCAATCCGAGTATTCACAATTCCGATCGGATTTCCCATCACTTAGGGAATCTCTATACTGGGGCCACTCAGTGCAGAGATAATCGATAGGTTATCCTATCGTTCTCACAAACACCCGGTCTTCAACACCGATCTTCAAATGCTATCCATTTACGTCGTATCACTATTCGGAATGGGTTATATGACACAAAGTCCTCTCCCGGCTAAACCGAATAGTGAGCGCTAAATTTTAAAACATATGGATATTGGGATTTCAGTTAAGTCATAACTTATTACCCAAAACTTCTCTTTCAAATGGTTTAAACACACTACCATTTTAATCTTTTACACAAAAAGATTCATCTCACAAAGTTCACCCAGTTTCACAAAGATCTATTCATAGATTTTCAAATCGATTTCCATTTCAATTGGATTAACTCATTAAATCTTTAAATCAAGATTTAACTTATAGCTTTCAAAACAATTCCATTTCGACCTTTTATACAAAAGGTACACCTTTCCAATTTCAAAATAAGGTTCAACAATCTTTCACAAAGATTTATTCATAACTCGAAAAACCATTTTCATTTCAATTTTGAAATTCTTTTGACACAAATTGGAAATTCATTCCTTATATGAAAGCTTCTATTATTTGAAAACAAATAGTTTTCATCTCGGAAAATCTGATTCATTTATACGAGTTAAAGTGCTTGGGTTAAATTGAAATCCTCAAAACCATACTTTTATAATGGTTTAAATTCATATAAATACATTTATAACATCTTTAACCATAATTTCCAAACATGGAATTCAATTCCAAATTTTGAATTCAAATTCAAATTAAATTATTTAAATTGAAAAACTTTACCAAGTTATTCAGAGTAACTTTTCTCTTTAAAACTTCTTTTCGAAGCTTTAACATTTAACCCAAATCCATTTCCAAAATCAATTGAAATTAAAATTTCAATTTCAAAAAAAATATTAAATTTAAATCATCTGTGACTCAACCAATTTCCTTGTGAAATCCATATTTGTGTGTGTAAAAGTGTGGTCCAGGGGTTTTACACAGTAGTGCAACACTACACATCATCACAGATTTAAGCATATCAATATCGATAAGCGGTATATTCCTATAACGCTCATCTTCCAATTACCAATTCACAAATAAATAATATACATTCATCATGGATAAAAAAAATTACATTCATCACAGCTAAAATTAAAATAATTCTAATCACAAAGCATCACACAGTAGAGATGACAAAACAATTCACAGCATTCAATGGAATACAATCATCCATAAGTGAAACCAATTAAGATATCTGATTAATCTAAACCAGATCATTTGCCTATGGATAATTCCTAGTCAGGGTTAATTAATAATTAATAAATTACAAACATTTAATTAATTATTCTTTAATTAATCATTAATTACCCTTTAATTAATTATACTCTAATTACATTAAGTAATTATCCTTAATTAATTACACAAATTAATTATTTTTAACCAATTACAGTAATTAACCTTTAATTACTTCATAAATTAATTAACTAAAATTAATTACATTAATCCTTGATTAATTACATTAATTAATTACTTCGTAATCACTTATCATTGGTTAATTAATCTTAATTAATCAACCCTTAATTACATCATTAATTATATTAATTAATGATCTCTAATTACTTCTTTAATTAATTACTCTATTTACATTAATTACATTAAGTAATTAATCTTTAATTAAACCCCATTTATTAATCACTCTTGATTAATCTTATCTAGTAATTAACTATTCTTAATTACTCATTAAATAAATAAATTACTCCTTAATTAATTACCTTTAATTAATCCCTTACACAAAGTAATTGAATCCAAATTACTTCCATTATTAAATCATCTTCCACATATTACATCCAGTATTTACCCTTAATTACTTTACTAAGTAATTACACTTCATTTATTACATTAAGTAATTAATCTATTAAATCATCAAGTGATTATCTTAAATTAATTCAACTTAATTAATTAACTTAAACTAATCAAATTTAACTCAATTAATTACAATGAGTAATTAATTCCTTAATTACTTTTATTAAGTAATTTTACTTAAATAATTTCACAAATGATTACCTCTAATTAATTAATATAATTAATTATTAAAATTAATCACATTAATTAATTATTTAATAATCTCAAGTTAATGATCTTCATTAACTATTAACAAATCTTTAATTACTTCTCCTAAGTAATTAATCTTAGATTAATCATTTTAATTACAAGTTAATTAATCTTTAATTACCCATAAATTAATCTCTAATTATTAAATTATCATTAACAATATAAATTTACTTAACTTTTAAGTTAACAAATTAAAACACATTTGATTAATTCCTTAATTACTTAATTAAGTTTTTCATTTAAAATAAACTCTTTTAAAAATATAAGTTTAAACCATCTTAAACTTAGTTAATTTGAAATATTTTACTTTCAAAACCTTTATCTACACATTCCAATTAAACAACAATCTTCATTTTAAAAAGAATAGATTTAGAAATTTAATTGGCTTAAATTGTTAAAGTTTTAAAAACTGGAAATGCTAAACTCGAGTCAACCCCGAGTGTTCCCCGAGGAAATCGCCTATTTACTTCGAGTTTCCTCCAAAACCAACCCGAGCCACTTTTAAATTTTAAAAATTTGTTTAAGTTTAGAAAGAAAACCCGGTGCCACTCAAAATACTACGAGTAAAAACTCGAGCGTGTGACTCATTTTCCCGAAACCATCTTCGAGTTAAAACCCCTCGTTCCCAACTTAACACAATGACACCAACTAACCAATATGCATGTGCACCGCCAATCCAGCCACCTCCGACCTAAGCTATGGCCATCAACAAGTCCCTTACAACCTCCACACATCACCAAACCACCCAGAATTCCCAAACTACAACGAATTCAAGATCGAACAACCTGACTCGAAATTGGACCAAAACAACCATCACGAAAAACGCCTCGCTCTTCCTCTCCCGACCATCAGAGGTCACGTGCTTCTGGTCAAAGCATCGCCTGACTTTCAGGCTTCGATCGCCACCGAAGCGAACAATTCCGGTCCACCATTGATGACACACGAGCTCGAGAATCATCGACAACCAACTCTGGTCCTTAAACCCTCTTTCAACGTCGCCCGGCGACCAAGGTGGTTTAAAAATCCACCTAGTATTTTTCCTAGGTTCGCCAACCTCCAAGCTACCCTCAGTGATGAACACGAGACCCCACCACCTTCCGATCGCCAGAAAAGCCTTAAAAACCATTTTCTGATCAACTTAGAATTTCTCAGTCAAATCCTCATTAAAAATCTTGATTTTACTTTCAAAAATCATTATTCTTGATAACATTTCAGATGATATACCTGAAACTAGAATCTATGATGTTTGAATTTTAACATGATTTGAATTTTGACTGTATTTCCCAATTTTCCAGTGAAGCTTTGATTTGAATTTACTTAAATCTATTTTTAAGATTCGAATCATGTTAAAACTAACAACTTTTGTTTAGATCCTATCGCTTATTAAGGATCAGAGAGGGAGCATTTTGATTTTTCTACAGGTTTGAAACCTGTTATGTTTAGAATAGAAAACATATGTCTGTTCTTAAACATGCACAGGCAATTCATATACATATACACACGGACTTGTTCACATGCAAATGGTTTTCAACATCACCTCAGACATGATTACAAATAGCAGTTAAGAACCTAGATTTAGAAAAGGTTTACTCACCGTATTTTCAGAAGAAGAACAGAGCACTTCTTTTGAACCAGGCTTGAAAAACTGCTAGCAAAAATCTTTCTTCTTTGATTCTCTGATTGATCTGGGTTGTTGTTTAAGTTGTATTTTGTTTAAGTTTAAAGATGATGTTATTTTAAAATTTGCTCAGTTGAAATGGTCGAACTGAGATAAAGATTGATATATGTATAAAAAGATAGTGCATGAACAGGTTTGCATTTCTTGGCTGGTACAAGATTTTTACAGTGTGATATAATTTGTATGTACAATAGGTCAGAGATTTTCTTTATTTGGTGGCTGATGATAATATTTGTGGTGGCTAACATTAATTAGGCTTGTACTTATTTTTGCAACTTGCATACTTATCCAATTTGATCTTGTCTACATACTTATCCTTATTTGTACATGGATATTTTATTTTTCTTCCTTTGTTCATATTTGAATGTATATTATTTCATATACTTATTATTTTGTAATATAAATGAAATTCTATTTTTATTTTGTTGTTAAAATTTTAGCTAATGCTTTTCTTTATATTTTTATAACTTATCTTTTATATATTGATTTCTATTTTTAGCCTAAATTATTATTATTATTATTATTTTTACTTCCATTTCTATTTTAAATATTTATTATAAATTTTACTGTAATACGTATTGTTTTATTTTTATTTCTATTTCTAATATAGACCATCAATCCTAAATTTTATCATTATAATTTATTATTAAACCATTTACTGGAAATTTAAATCCAAATCACATATATACAGTATTTAAATTCATATGATTTAATATAAATTCTATTTGAATTGGGGAAACTCGCTTCAATTTACAATTAATTTTACAATTTCAATTCAAAAATTCAATTAATTATCAATTTAAATTTAATTAAAATATAGGGTCGTTATAGTTTCCCCCCTTAAGAAATTTCGTCCTCGAAATTTGCCAGGGAGACACAAAGATAAATGAAAAATGTTTCATCAAATCAAACTGAATATCTATTCTGCATTTGGCTTACCAAATCAGAATATCAATAATAGATACAAGAACGAATCTTTTTAATTTTTCCATAAGATACTCGGGTTATCCAGATCTACGAAATATGTGGTGGCATTGGTTAGTTCAAAGGGATAACTAACCATTCATAGAATATATTAGGACCCAAAATAGACAGATATATGGATACAATTCCAAAAGTTTTAGTTTAGAAACTAAAGTATACCTATCAACCATAGCAACCAAAGCAACCAATTCATCCAAACAAACAATTCTGACCTATTTGGAGTTTATGTCCCATGTAAATATATCAAATCTTCTTCCTGGATCTACCAGGAACTATCAAAGAATTGAGAAAAGATGACGAACAAAAGAGATTGATAGAGAAAAGATTGTTTTCTTATTGTTACAGGGTATTCACTATTTCGTGGTGGTATTCCCCTGTCCCCTATCTCATCCTCTTCTTACACTCATACTTACTATTAGTGAATAGTCATGAGAATTTACTGAGGCATCCGGACGGATATCTTAGGGATTACTCATTCTAGGGTATACTTCACCCTATCTCTAATGAGCTACTTAATGTGTTATACTCCATAGCTAAAGTTTAACCTTAGCTCTGATACCACTTATGACGATCCTGACTCGGCCTTCGAAAATCGGCACCCGTACTTCACTTGTACTCGAATGCCGCAGATTCAAACGAATCTGGCTCGCCGGAGCTTATAACACAGTAAGGATAACAACACAGCGGAAGAAAGAAATGAATGATATCATATACATCACAAATGATACAATATCTAGAATATGATATACAACAATGATATCAATATGATACAACAATATCAGAGACAAATAATAATGTTACAGCGGAAACAACAGAACTGATAACTCCAAATGATCTTTAAAAGAGAATGAGTCCAACAACTCCAACATCAAGCTCAAACCCCCATCACGTTTCACAAAGATATGTAAGGACAGTCGGTGAGTGAACTCCAACACTGAACTAGTTCCAGATACTCTACTGAACCTGGCTATTTGAAAAACCCAACTCTAGACTGCCCGTGTGGAAATTATGGGCACCCAGAGTTTAGGAAGGGAACAATAAACTCCGGGTCAGTCATGGGACTGGTATGAGTAAACAAAAACAGCTTCTTTAAATAAAAATAGATTTTAAAAGGAAACCGTTCAGGCTTTTGGAAAATGAAACTACCATAAGGCCTCCCGCCACACACACAATGCAAACGCAGAATTGGAGGAGATTTCTCCTTATGATAGTCAAACATGCTTACTACGCAAAAGAAAAACCCTTTTAATATTATTACTAGTGCATAGTGTGAAAACATTTCGAAATATATAATATAAATCTTAGCCAGCATACAACCATTATTGTATGCCTACTATAACTACTATGTTCAATAGCAGGTTACCGCCACATTCCATAGCAGGTTATACAACTAAAACCGTACAAGGCTCGTATTGTTTCTTTGGATTTTCCAACAAATGGTCAAGCTAAGGAACTTCTTACTGCCACATGGGTACGCCTCTGGAGGGACGTCCCGAGAACTAACTAGCTCTCTGTCAACACAAGGCCGGGTTACCTCTTACTAGGTAACTACTACACGAGTATGCCACCCCCTGGTCGTTTACGACCTTTATCCGAGGTACCTTGATCACAAAGCAACAATCACACAGTAAATGAGATTGGAGCAACCACACAAGTAAAATATCTGGACTCCATACCATGATACCAACTTTTTCCAGAAGGAAATGACATACCCTAAAGGGTGCGACCCTCATAACCTTGCCGCATCTTTCCTGTTTCGACCATTTCCGGGGTGTGAGGTCCAATGAGGTTTCGTCCACAAAGCTACGCTTTACACAAAAGCCATGCTTTGATCAACAAATGATTAGCAATACACAGCAACACTTAGCATGCCACACTACCAAATTGAGAGTATATCACTAATAACCTTCAACTACATAACCTCTGAGCTCGTACGTCTTAGAGAAGGGTGTTAAGCTAAGAGAATAAATTCTCCGCCACCAAACAGAAATGTATTTGAAAGAAATCAGCTTTATATCTCAAAGTGTAGTGTTAGACATATGGCCGTACATGTCTGTTCCGGGTTCAAACAGAACCGAAGGCACTTCAGAAGAAGCCCTTGCAATCCGGGTATTCACAATTCCGATCGAATTTCCCATCACTTAGGGAATCTCTATACCGGGGCCACTTAGTGCAGAGATAATCGATAGGTTATCCTATCGTTCTCGCAAACACCCGGTCTTCAACACCGGTCTTCAAATGCTATCCATTTACGTCGTATCACTATTCGGAATGGGTTATATGACACAAAGTCCTCTCACGGCTAAACCGAATAGTGAGCGCTAAATTTTAAAACATATGGATATTGGGATTTCAGTTAAGTCACAACTTATTACCCAAAACTTCTCTTTCAAATGGTTTAAACACACTACCATTTTAATCTTTTACACAAAAAGATTCATCTCACAAAGTTCACCCAGTTTCACAAAGATCTATTCATAGATTTTCAAATCGATTTCCATTTCAATTGGATTAACTCATTAAATCTTTAAATCAAGATTTAACTTATAGCTTTCAAAACAATTCCATTTCGACCTTTTATACAAAAGGTACACCTCTCCAATTTCAAAATAAAGTTCAACAATCTTTCACAAAGATTTATTCATAACTCGAAAAACCATTTTCATTTCAATTTTGAAATTCTTTTGACACAAATTGGAAATTCATTCTTTATATGAAAGCTTCTATTATTTGAAAACAAATAGTTTTCATCTCGGAAAATCTGATTCATTTATACGAGTTAAAGTACTTGGGTTAAATTGAAATCCTCAAAACCATACTTTTAAAATGGTTTAAATTCATATAAACACATTTATAACATCTTTAACCATAATTTCCAAACATGGAATTCAATTCCAAATTTTGAATTCAAATTCAAATTAAATTATTTAAATTGAAAAACTTTACCAAGTTATTCAGAGTAACTTTTATCTTTAAAACTTCTTTTCGAAGCTTTAACATTTAACCCAAATCCATTTCCAAAATCAATTGAAATTAAAATTTCAATTTCAAAAAAAAATTAAATTTAAATCATCTGTGACTCAACCAATTTCCTCGTAAAATCCATATTTGTGTGTGTAAAAGTGTGGTCCAAGGGTTTTACACAGTAGTGCAACACTACAAATCATCACATCATCACAGATTTAAGCATATCAATATCGATAAGTGGTATATTCCTATAACGCTTATCTTCCATTTACCAATTCACAGATAAATAATATACATTCATCACGGATAAAATAAATTACATTCATCACAGCTAAAATTAAAACAATTCTAATCACAAAGCATCACACAGCAGAGATGACAAAACAATTCACAGCATTCAATGGAATACAATCATCCATAAGTGAAACCAATTAAGATATCTGATTAATCTAAACCAGATCATTTGCCTATGGATAATTCCTAGTCAGGGTTAATTAATAATTAATAAATTACAAACATTTAATTAATTATTTTTTAATTAATCATTAATTACCCTTTAATTAATTATACTCTAATTACATTAAGTAATTATCCTTAATTAATTACACAAATTAATTATTTTTAACCAATTACAGTAATTAACCTTTAATTACTTCATAAATTAATTAACTAAAATTAATTACATTAATCCTTGATTAATTACATTAATTAATTACTTCATAATCACTTATCATTGATTAATTAATCTTAATTAATCAACCCTTAATTACATCATTAATTATATTAATTAATGATCTCTAATTACTTATTTAATTAATTACTCTATTTACATTAATTACATTAAGTAATTAATCTTTAATTAAACCCCATTTATTAATCACTCTTGATTAATCTTATCTAGTAATTAACAATTCTTAATTACTCATTAAATAAATTAATTACTCCTTAATTAATTACCTTTAATTAATCCCTTACACAAAGTAATTGAATCCAAATTACTTCCATTATTAAATCATCTTCCACATATTACATCCAGTAATTACCCTTAATTACTTTACTAAGTAATTACACTTCATTTATTACATTAAGTAATTAATCTATTAAATCATCAAGTGATTATCTTAAATTAATTCAACTTAATTAATTAACTTAAACTAATCAAATTTAACTCAATTAATTACAATGAGTAATTAATTCCTTAATTACTTTTATTAAGTAATTTTACTTAAATAATTTCACAAATGATTACCTCTAATTAATTAATATAATTAATTATTAAAATTAATCACATTAATTAATTATTTAATAATCTCAAGTTAATGATCTTCATTAACTATTAACAAATCTTTAATTACTTCTCCTAAGTAATTAATCTTAGATTAATCATTTTAATTACAAGTTAATTAATCTTTAATTACCCATAAATTAATCTCTAATTATTAAATTATCATTAACAATATAAATTTACTTAACTTTTAAGTTAACAAATTAAAACACATTTGATTAATTCCTTAATTACTTAATTAAGTTTTTCATTTAAAATAAACTCTTTTAAAAATATAAGTTTAAACCATCTTAAACTTAGTTAATTTGAAATATTTTACTTTCAAAACCTTTATCTACACATTCCAATTAAACAACAATCTTCATTTTAAAAAGAATAGATTTAGAAATTTAATTAGCTTAAATTGTTAAAGTTTTAAAAACTGGAAATGCTAAACTCGAGTCAACCCCGAGTGTTCCCCGAGGAAATCGCCTGTTTACTTCGAGTTTCCTCCAAAACCAACCCGAGCCACTTTTAAATTTTAAAAATTTGTTTAAGTTTAGAAAGAAAACCCGGTGCCACTCAAAATACTACGAGTAAAAACTCGAGCGTGTGACTCATTTTCCCGAAACCATCTTCGAGTTAAGACCCCTCGTTCCCAACTTAACCCACTTACACCAACTAACCAATGTGCATGTGCACCGCCAATCCAGCCACCTCCGACCTAAGCTATGGCCATCGACAAGTCCCTTACAACCTCCACACATCACCAAACCACCCATAATTCCCAAACAATAACGAATTCGAGATCGAACAACCTGACTAGAAACTGGACCAAAACAACCATCACGAAAAACGCCTCGCTCTTCCTCCCCCGACCATCAGAGGTCACGTGGTTCTGGTCAAAGCATCGCCTGACTTTCAGGCTTCGATCGCCACCGGAGCGAACAATTCCGGTCCACCATTGATGACACACGAGCTCAAGAATCATCAATAACCAACTCCGGTCCTTAAACCCTCTTTCAACGTCGCCCGGCGACCAAGGTGGTTTAAAAATCCACCTAGTATTTTTCCTAGGTTCGCCAACCTCCAAGCTACCCTCAGTGATGAACACGAGACCACACCACCTTCCGATCGCCAAAAAAGCCTTAAAAACCATTTTCTGATGCACTTAGAATTTCTCAGTCAAATCCTCATTGAAATCTTGATTTTACTTTCAAAAATCATTATTCTTGATAACATTTCAGATGATATACCTGAAACTAGAATCTATGATGTATGAATTTTAACATGATTTGAACTTTGACTGTATTTCCCAATTTTCCTAGTGAAGCTTTGATTTGAATTTACTTAAATCTATTTTTAAGATTTGAATCATGTTAAAACTAACAACTTTTGTTTAGATCCTATCGCTTATTAAGGATCAGAGAGGGAGCATTTTGATTTTTCTACAGGTTTGAAACCTGTTATGTTTAGAATAGAAAACATATGTCTGTTCTTAGACATGCACATGCAAATTCATACATATACACATAGACTTGTTCACATGCAAATAGTTTTCAACATCACCTCAGACATGATTACAAATTGCAGTTAAGAACCTAGATTTAGCAAAGGTTTACTCACCGTATTTCCAGAAGAAGAACAGAGCACTTCTTTTGAACCAGGCTTGAAAAACTGCTAGCAAAAATCTTTCTTCTTTGATTCTCTGATTGATCTGGGTTGTTGTTTAAGTTGTATTTTGTTTAAGTTTAAAGATGATGTTATTTTAAACTTTGCTCAGTTGAAATGGTCGAACTGAGATAAAGATTGATATATGTATAAAAAGATAGTGCGTGAACAGGTTTGCATTTCTTGGCTGGTACAAGATTTTTACAGTGTGATATAATTTGTATGTACAATAGGTCAGAGATTTTCTTTATTTGGTGGCTGATGATAATATTTGTGGTGGCTAACATTAATTAGGCTTGTACTTATTTTTGCAACTTGCATACTTATCCAATTTGATCTTGTCTACATACTTATCCTTATTTGTACATTGATATTTATATTTTTCTTCCTTTGTTCATATTTGAATGTATATTATTTCATATATGTAACGACCCGTAAATTTCAACTGTTTTAATAACGTAATTAGTTGAAATTTTGTAAAATTTTAAACGATAAAATTTTGAAATTAAAATTTAATATTTGGAATACGTCTAGTTAAACATAGCGACTAGTAAATTTTCGTCCGAAAATACGAAAGTTTATTTCGCACGTAAATTCACTTCAATTTAATCAGTTAAAAAGCGTTGAAAATAAAACGTTTTCAAACCTAAAATATTTTACATAGAAAAATTCTAAACCATCTTCTGAGCAAGATGACAGTTTGTCGTTTTTCAAAATTCGGACATCTTTGGCTCCGTCGTTCTTATTTTCTACAAAATAGCAGTATTCTGGTACCGATATCGATTTTTATCGAATGATCGTACCACTGATTTCTATATACCGTTTTGATCGTCTCGTCGTGCCGATCTCTACGGTATATTCGATTGTCAAATTCGGAGTTCCGTTGTACGTTGCACTTTGCGTAACAATTTCTGTATCGGTTCTGTAATTCGACTTTTTAGCTTCCAATACTTTTCATATTCCACCGTTTAAATTTGAACAACCATTGGCTTTTGTAATTCCCAAAATTACAACTGTTGCATTTATATCTCCAAAAATTCGCGTGCTTACCTTTTGCTTTTCACTGGTTCCAATGTATACAGTTCGTTCTTTTTCTCCCTGACCCTTCACTTCTTTCATACATCCGCCTGTTCTTTCCATCCAAAAGGAGAAATAATGTCGCTTTCTTATACTAGCCTGTAACCCATTTTCTCCACTCCATAGCCAATCAACCGTGCTTCCCCACTTCGCCAAAACTCGGCAACTCAGACCTACTACCGCATGCTAGGCTGTCTCGGCCTCAACCAGGCAACCACCCACGTGCAGCTTTACGACCCACTGCAAAACCCATCGAGCGACAGTCCAACACCTCGTGCTCCACCCCATCCCGCTCTTCCCCGATGCAGTAAAACCCAAGGTCACGCCTTGACACCTTGCTTCCTCCAACTGCATCCACCATTCCATAGGCAGCAGCTCTCACCGGCCTCCTCCTTGACCGTACGCCCCGCCTCCCAAATCGCTACCTCCATTCGTTTGCAAACGATCCCCTCCCTCCAAGCCTCCACTTCATCATCGGCCTGCCCCTCCTTTGCTCTTCCTCTCCTATGCGTGTTTATATATGAAGGTATGTAGATTTATACAAGGATATTTTCGTTTGTTTGTTGTGTTCCTGTACTTGTACTGTAACTTGAAAAATTTATATATACTATATATAGTTTATGGTTGCACAGAGACTTTGGATATGAAGAATCCATACGTATAAAGCATGTGTACATTTTTGTTTAGTCTGACATGCTATTTTCGTTGTTCATGGTCTGTGCATTTGCTTAAGTTATTGTATGTATGTATATAGGTTTTGTATATACTTAAACTTCTCTGTTAATTCTTTAATATAGATTCATTTTACTATAATATATATATATATATATTTAGTATAATTTTAGGGGTATTTTGTCACATAGTGTCTGCATACATTTTTTCATGCACACATTCTGTCCAGCTGTTATATACTAAAATATGAGAACATCTAAGTGGTTTAAAGTGTAAGGCATATAAAGTTGTATGCATATAAAGTTATAAAGCAAGTTATATAGACTTTATATTTTTAAATCGATTTCTAAAGATATATATTAATTATAAAGTACTGGTCTTCCACTTTGGAGGCATATATATAAGGGTCAAAATATCTTATGGGTAGTGTATATACAAATACATCTTGATTTTTAAGTGTACGTGTTTAAATAAATAATGGGTTGTAATGTAAATGCATATAATCTTAAATATTGCTGTTATAGATTTTAATCTACAGGTTTGTAACTTAACATAATATATTAACTTGCCTAGAATAATTGATATAAGCTGTTCATACTTGTTTATAAGTGTGTGTGTGGAGTAGTTTACATACTTAGTGTTGTAATGATTTTGAAACAGAGCACATAAAAGTTTTTATTGCATATATTATATGATATATCATTTTATCTTTTATAATATATAGGCTACTGTATATGCATTTCTTTTCGTTTACAATATAAAGAGCATATGCAAGTCTGTTAGTTATAAGCTGTAAGTATATAAGTTTGATACGTTATATACGTATTTGTATGTAAGGTCTGCATAAGTTGGGATATTTCATATAAATTTTGTATATGTCCCTGGGCTTACATTAGTACTATTTACCGATCTTTGTTTATTAAATTGTATTTTCAAATATAATGATTCAATATACTATAAAGGTTTATTTTGTTAAGGGGCGTGTAAGTTAAGTATTGATTTTGAAAAACATATTTTAGATTTTATTTTGAGTTAGTATTAAACTTTAAAACTTATTTGTATCTGTTCTCATCTATTTCCGTTATCAGCTCTATCCATCGAATTCGTGCCAATCTATTTTGCTTTGGAATTCGAGCTTGGATTGTAACTCATTTCATTGTCGAATCTATCTAGCCTCGAAAGGTGAGCAATCACTCACGATTAACGTTCTTTTATTTATTAGATTTGATTTCAATTGAAACGACAATTGAAATATGCTGCTGATAGTAAATTACACTGTTATATATGCTATTACCTGTATCAGTTCACCTGTGACATCTGACACCATTATCTGTTAATTATTTATGCGATGATAATACAGTTTGGCTGATAATTGATTGATTGTTGATGTTTATATTGGACGTAAATTGTTGATGTTAAAATGATAAACAGTATGAAATTGAAATTGATATAGGATAATTAAATGTTAAATTTGATTAACTGACATTTGTATAGTATGACCCCTTTAAATGTTAAATAAATTGACACGTAGAATAGTGTTAACTATACCTTGAACCATTGAATTGTATGTTGTTTAAACTGATGATGTATGAAATTGTAAGTAGATGACAAGTGAAAACCGTAATGAATAATCTTTAATCTACATGAAATGATAGTGTGGATTCTAGAAATAATTATATTAATTCGTACAAATAACAATGCAAATTAATATGGTTATTTCGGGATTATTTGAATTGATTATTGGATTGATATTGATTATTGTTATTGCTTGTTTATTTACTTTGACACCATCCCAGTTATCACACTGCAAGTTCCCTCTGTTATGCTTTGATTCTTAATTGAATTGGAATTGGGTTGAAATGATAAATACCCAAAATTAAACTTTGACCTAGGATAGAAAATTAAATAAACCCGATTGGTCAATAACTTGATTTTGAAATAAAATAAGGATTTTATTTGAATAAATAATATGGTTTTGAAATGAAGTTGAAATTCGAATTTAAGTGAAAGGAAATGTTAATGTTTAATAATCTGAAACAAATTATTAAAAATGTAATTGATGAAAGAATGTTGTTTAATTTGAGAAACTATTGAGTTAAGTTTGAAATTATAATTAAGTTTGAAATTATTAAACTTTGAAATTATTTAATAATTAAGTTTTGAATTATTTAATAATTAAATAAGATTGAATTATTTAATGATTAAATTAAATTGAATTTTGAATAAGTAAATTTTACTTCGTAATAATTGAAATTGAGTTTCTTTATTAATTAAGTTTGGAAAATCATTTAAGTAAGTAAATAGGTGAAATTGAATTTCTTTAACAAGAAATAAAATGTGATATTTTTGGAATTAATGTAAGACTTGTAATTGGAGAATTGATTTGACGAATTTAGTTTAATTCAAAATTGTAAGTTTTGTTTTAATGAAGTTGAACTTAAGAAATTGATTTGATGATTTGGGAATTTAATAGAAATGGTTTTGAATGATAAAGTAACTTAACGAATATTGAATGAAATCGATAAATGAATTAAATTGTTTTGAATGTTAAATTAAGTTAATTTTAATGATTTCGGAATGAATCTTATATACGAACTTGGATCAATATTTGAATCGTTTAAATAGAAATTTGAAATTGAATTATAAGATTTGGAAATTATGATTTGGAACTTTTGAAACGTAAAGTATGGAAATTGGTTTTTGAAAAACAAGTGAAATGTTGATTTACGAATTGAAATTGAAATTGATTTGGTTTTTGAAATATATAAACGACCAATCGGTGTAATAATTACAAAAGTTATTAAAGAGACCGGGATCGGTAATGGATATACTCTCTATCTGAACCGAAACCACTTTAATAACTATACGCGGAGTGTTGATCCAGAACGAAGTGGATGGTTTTGATGAACGCGTTGACTGAAGAAAGAGAACGATTTTGGATAACCCTTGACATGACTAAAACAGGAGCCGCGCCGGGCCATTGAGGATCGCCATCTCTAGCGGACACACTTCTTCGATACCATATCTATTACTTTTGTGATTCGATTTGGGTGCACCCCTCGATTTGGGAGTGTTGTTCGCGGTGTTGGGGTAGTAGCTGCTATGCCCAACATCAGTCCGGATCAGGCAACTACTAGTATCCTAGTTGGTATCGCCTCATGTACCTTGTCATACTGATTATCCTATTCGCGACCACTACGATTTTGATTTGTACCTTTAGTATATGGATTGCCCTCTGGTGACTTCCGGTTTTGGGGAAACTACGGTCTTGTATATGCTTTTGGGAATAAACAGGTTAAGAGGTGTATGGGCCCTGCTTAACCCTACTTTGATATCTTTATATTACTGATAGACATTATCTACTTAGCGTACATTACTACCTAGTAGATAGTTTAACGGATCCTTAAAGGATGGTTATTCCAAACATCCTTTGAGTTACTTGTATTTCAATTGCTATTTCACTTGAGTTGGATTTATTAATATAAGAATGTTAATCCTGACTCGAGTGTCTTGTGTTTTTGCTTTACGCTCGGGTCAGACTGAGTGTACCAGTATTCGACTCACCTTTGGAGTTGGAGCTTTGCTTGAAGATCCAGCCATCTATTCTGCCTTCAGTATTCGATGATTCCAGTGATGTATTCTGATTTGTATCTGATGTATCGTATTACTCTTCTGTTGTAAACTCTGATGTATTTTTATATATTCATATAGTAGCTTCATGAACTACTATCTCTTTTATTTCCGCTGCATTTATTACTCTGTGTCTGTGATCTGTGATTATATCTATCTACTGTATATGTTCAGTTTTGCCAAATTTAAATTAACAACGCGGTATTTTGAGCAATTCAACTCCGGCATGAGTGTCTACCTATACACTTATAATGGATGCGAATGGTCCAAAATTCTGGGTCGTTACAGTTGGTATCAGAGCTTTGGTAGCTCTAGGCAAAACTCAACATATATGGTAAATGTATTTACAGAATCACTCTCATTCGAGTTTCAATCTCTTCCTTTGACTCAACTCCTTTGAATTTTTGGAACGTTCTCCTCGGTTCCGAAATTCATTCGTGTCCCTCACTATTCGACTTCTTTCAATTTTGGAGCACCTCATAACTCCATTTTGAATGATATCTATAATAGATCGGCGGTCACGCCAAACTTCGAATGATTTGAAAAGGGGTGAAACTCCTTTATAATAGGCATCGATTTACCGGAGATTTCTGTATCCTCAGTTTACGATGCTATCTATTACCTGCTATACCTGAATTCCATCTCTTGAGATCGAGTGTTGATTTACCTCGGAATTCAGCATCGATCTTATTCTTGAAGTTACGGACGATCCGGTTAAGATTGCCCGTAAATTAAATAAGCTTATCCAACCCGATTCTGTCAATTGAATCATCTTATCTTTTCTTTCGAACTTGTATTTAAATCAGAATTCTCTTTAACTTGAGTCCATAAAATTTGAAACCCTATCCTTATTTGAAAATTCATCCCTGTATCGTCGAGCAAAGAAGTGTATGTGTAAATTTATATAAAAATGTTTTATATATTGTGTTGTTTGAGTCGTTGATGTTGATTTGGGTTTCCGATCGATTCGTCTGATCAGCGCTATCGATAGGATCTCCAAAACACTTGAACAGAGCAAACTGACACAATATTATTTTCAAATTTGGTAAATGAAATAAATTTGTTGATTATATTGTAAAAATATAAGTTAAATTTTCTGGAATTTAATAGGTTAATTAAATTGTTTGTTTGAAATGATAATATTTGATTATCATTTATTATTCTAAATGAATTTATAAATACAGTTTATAAATTGATTTGGAATTTGAAATGAATTTAATTCAGAAATTTGAGAATTTACTAGTTTCCGGTGATTTTGAACTTTGGTTTTTAAAATTTTTAAGTATATATTATTGAAAGTATTTTCGAATAGAAATCATTTCCAAAGAATTTTAAAATGTTGAAATCAGTGCTCTTCTCTTTGTCGCTGGAAAATAATTTCGGTGATGGCGGCCGCATCATCGACGTTCATTTTCGAGTTTCGAAGTGGAGATACTAGTCTGTAGTTTTGCTACGGTTTTGTTTTGAAAAATATTTTGATTTGAATTTCTTCAGTATAATTTGATTTATATATATATATACATAGGTATCTTATTTTAAAAATTTAAATTGATTTGATATAAATATATTATATATATATCTCTAAATTGTTTAAAGTTAATCAGAAATCAAATTCTTAAATTTTGTTAAAAGATGATTTTAATTATAAATAAAACCAAAATTTAGAATAAATATTTAAACTTGAATAATTGAATTGGGAAAATTTTATTTGTATATTGTTCAACTGATTCTAATACAACTTACCTAAATCATTCAGAAGTTGAATATGTGATTGGATAATATATAAGATAAATTGAATTTATAAATAAAATTGAGTGTTTATAATAAATGTTATACACTGAATTTTGATTATAAAGATGTTAATAGAATTAGATAAGATAATAAGTAAATTCAGTTAATAATGAAATAACTTTGTTTTGAAAGAATTAATAAATTTGTTTTGAAAGAATTAATAAATTGAAATTTGATCAACATATGAAAATACCTTGAATTTAAAAGAAATTAATAGATGTAAATTAATTTAAATTGAAACTTATATGGTTTAAATTAATTTATATGGGTTAAATATATGTGATAAGATATGTTAAGTAGAATAAATTTAACAGTAATTTGGAATAAAGAAGAGTTTAAAATTGTTGAAGAAAATATGATTATAATAAAAGACTATTCAAATTTATGGTTTTAGAAATTGTAAATTGAAGAAAATGGGATAATAAGACAATGAATTTAGAAATAGTTGAGATTGATTTTAGTGAAATCAAATGGATTAAATCAATTATTGAATATCAATTAATTTAAAATCGAATTTATATGGTTTAAATTAATTGTTATTTTGTATTTCAAATCTGTTTTCTTTCTGGTTGTTTCTATTCTCCTACCTCGTTCCTTTTCGGGGACGAAAAGTTTTGAGTGGGGGAGAATGTAACGACCCGTAAATTTCAACTGTTTTAATAACGTAATTAGTTGAAATTTTGTAAAATTTTAAACGATAAAATTTTGAAATAAAAATTTAATATTTGGAATACGTCTAGTTAAACATAGCGACTAGTAAATTTTCGTCCGAAAATACGAAAGTTTATTTCCCACGTAAATTCACTTCAATTTAATCAGTTAAAAAGCGTTGAAAATAAAACGTTTTCAAACCTAAAATATTTTACATAGAAAAATTCTAAACCATCTTCTGAGCAAGATGACAGTTTGTCGTTTTTCAAAATTCGGACATCTTTGGCTCCGTCGTTCTTATTTTCTACAAAATAGCAGTATTCTGGTACCGATATCGATTTTTATCGGATGATCGTACCACTGATTTCTATATACCATTTTGATCGTCTCGTCGTGCCGATCTCTACGGTATATTCGATTGTCAAATTCGGAGTTCCGTTGTACGTTGCACTTTGCGTAACAATTTCCGTATCGGTTCTGTAATTCGACTTTTTAGCTTCCAATACTTTTCATATTCCACCGTTTAAATTTGAACAACCATTGGCTTTTGTAATTCCCAAAATTACAACTGTTGCATTTATATCTCCAAAAATTCGCGTGCTTACCTTTTGCTTTTCACTGGTTCCAATGTATACAGTTCGTTCTTTTTCTCCCTGACCCTTCACTTCTTTCATACATCCGCCTGTTCTTTCCATCCAAAAGGAGAAATAATGTCGCTTTCTTATACTAGCCTGTAACCCATTTTCTCCACTCCATAGCCAATCAACCGTGCTTCCCCACTTCGCCAAAACTCGGCAACTCAGACCTACTACCGCATGCTAGGCTGTCTCGGCCTCAACCAGGCAACCACCCACGTGCAGCTTTACGACCCACTGCAAAACCCATCGAGCGACAGTCCAACACCTCGTGCTCCACCCCATCCCGCTCTTCCCCGATGCAGTAAAACCCAAGGTCACGCCTTGACACCTTGCTTCCTCCAACTGCATCCACCATTCCATAGGCAGCAGCTCTCACCGGCCTCCTCCTTGACCGTACGCCCCGCCTCCCAAATCGCTACCTCCATTCGTTTGCAAACGATCCCCTCCCTCCAAGCCTCCACTTCATCATCGGCCTGCCCCTCCTTTGCTCTTCCTCTCCTATGCGTGTTTATTTATGAAGGTATGTAGATTTATACAAGGATATTTTCGTTTGTTTGTTGTGTTCCTGTACTTGTACTGTAACTTGAAAATTTTATATATACTATATATAGTTTATGGTTGCACAGAGACTTTGGATATGAAGAATCCATACGTATAAAGCATGTGTACATTTTTGTTTAGTCTGACATGCTATTTTCGTTGTTCATGGTCTGTGCATTTGCTTAAGTTATTGTATGTATGTATATAGGTTTTGTATATACTTAAACTTCTCTGTTAATTCTTTAATATAGATTCATTTTACTATAATATATATATATATATATTTAGTATAATTTTAGGGGTATTTTGTCACATAGTGTCTGCATACATTTTTTCATGCACACATTCTGTCCAGCTGTTATATACTAAAATATGAGAACATCTAAGTGGTTTAAAGTGTAAGGCATATAAAGTTGTATGCATATAAAGTTATAAAGCAAGTTATATAGACTTTATATTTTTAAATCGATTTCTAAAGATATATATTAATTATAAAGTACTGGTCTTCCACTTTGGAGGCATATATATAAGGGTCAAAATATCTTATGGGTAGTGTATATACAAATACATCTTGATTTTTAAGTGTACGTGTTTAAATAAATAATGGGTTGTAATGTAAATGCATATAATCTTAAATATTGCTGTTATAGATTTTAATCTACAGGTTTGTAACTTAACATAATATATTAACTTGCCTAGAATAATTGATATAAGCTGTTCATACTTGTTTATAAGTGTGTGTGTGGAGTAGTTTACATACTTAGTGTTGTAATGATTTTGAAACAGAGCACATAAAAGTTTTTATTGCATATATTATATGATATATCATTTTATCTTTTATAATATATAGGCTACTGTATATGCATTTCTTTTCGTTTACAATATAAAGAGCATATGCAAGTCTGTTAGTTATAAGCTGTAAGTATATAAGTTTGATACGTTATATACGTATTTGTATGTAAGGTCTGCATAAGTTGGGATATTTCATATAAATTTTGTATATGTCCCTGGGCTTACATTAGTACTATTTACCGATCTTTGTTTATTAAATTGTATTTTCAAATATAATGATTCAATATACTATAAAGGTTTATTTTGTTAAGGGGCGTGTAAGTTAAGTATTGATTTTGAAAAACATATTTTAGATTTTATTTTGAGTTAGTATTAAACTTTAAAACTTATTTGTATCTGTTCTCATCTATTTCCGTTATCAGCTCTATCCATCGAATTCGTGCCAATCTATTTTGCTTTGGAATTCGAGCTTGGATTGTAACTCATTTCATTGTCGAATCTATCTAGCCTCGAAAGGTGAGCAATCACTCACGATTAACGTTCTTTTATTTATTAGATTTGATTTCAATTGAAACGACAATTGAAATATGCTGCTGATAGTAAATTACACTGTTATATATGCTATTACCTGTATCAGTTCACCTGTGACATCTGACACCATTATCTGTTAATTATTTATGCGATGATAATACAGTTTGGCTGATAATTGATTGATTGTTGATGTTTATATTGGACGTAAATTGTTGATGTTAAAATGATAAACAGTATGAAATTGAAATTGATATAGGATAATTAAATGTTAAATTTGATTAACTGACATTTGTATAGTATGACCCCTTTAAATGTTAAATAAATTGACACGTAGAATAGTGTTAACTATACCTTGAACCATTGAATTGTATGTTGTTTAAACTGATGATGTATGAAATTGTAAGTAGATGACAAGTGAAAACCGTAATGAATAATCTTTAATCTACATGAAATGATAGTGTGGATTCTAGAAATAATTATATTAATTCGTACAAATAACAATGCGAATTAATATGGTTATTTCGGGATTATTTGAATTGATTATTGGATTGATATTGATTGTTGTTATTGCTTGTTTATTTACTTTGACACCATCCCAGTTATCACACTGCAAGTTCCCTCTGTTATGCTTTGATTCTTAATTGAATTGGAATTGGGTTGAAATGATAAATACCCAAAATTAAACTTTGACCTAGGATAGAAAATTAAATAAACCTGATTGGTCAATAACTTGATTTTGAAATAAAATAAGGATTTTATTTGAATAAATAATATGGTTTTGAAATGAAGTTGAAATTCGAATTTAAGTGAAAGGAAATGTTAATGTTTAATAATCTGAAACAAATTATTAAAAATGTAATTGATGAAAGAATGTTGTTTAATTTGAGAAACTATTGAGTTAAGTTTGAAATTATAATTAAGTTTGAAATTATTAAACTTTGAAATTATTTAATAATTAAGTTTTGAATTATTTAATAATTAAATAAGATTGAATTATTTAATGATTAAATTAAATTGAATTTTGAATAAGTAAATTTTACTTCGTAATAATTGAAATTGAGTTTCTTTATTAATTAAGTTTGGAAAATCATTTAAGTAAGTAAATAGGTGAAATTGAATTTCTTTAACAAGAAATAAAATGTGATATTTTTGGAATTAATGTAAGACTTGTAATTGGAGAATTGATTTGACGAATTTAGTTTAATTCAAAATTGTAAGTTTTGTTTTAATGAAGTTGAACTTAAGAAATTGATTTGATGATTTGGGAATTTAATAGAAATGGTTTTGAATGATAAAGTAACTTAACGAATATTGAATGAAATCGATAAATGAATTAAATTGTTTTGAATGTTAAATTAAGTTAATTTTAATGATTTCGGAATGAATCTTATATACGAACTTGGATCAATATTTGAATCGTTTAAATAGAAATTTGAAATTGAATTATAAGATTTGGAAATTATGATTTGGAACTTTTGAAACGTAAAGTATGGAAATTGGTTTTTGAAAAACAAGTGAAATGTTGATTTACGAATTGAAATTGAAATTGATTTGGTTTTTGAAATATATAAACGACCAATCGGTGTAATAATTACGAAAGTTATTAAAGAGACCGGGATCGGTAATGGATATACTCTCTATCTGAACCGAAACCACTTTAATAACTATACGCGGAGTGTTGATCCAGAACGAAGTGGATGGTTTTGATGAACGCGTTGACTGAAGAAAGAGAACGATTTTGGATAACCCTTGACATGACTAAAACAGGAGCCGCGCCGGGCCATTGAGGATCGCCATCTCTAGCGGACACACTTCTTCGATACCATATCTATTACTTTTGTGATTCGATTTGGGTGCACCCCTCGATTTGGGAGTGTTGTTCGCGGTGTTGGGGTAGTAGCTGCTATGCCCAACATCAGTCCGGATCAGGCAACTACTAGTATCCTAGTTGGTATCGCCTCATGTACCTTGTCATACTGATTATCCTATTCGCGACCACTACGATTTTGATTTGTACCTTTAGTATATGGATTGCCCTCTGGTGACTTCCGGTTTTGGGGAAACTACGGTCTTGTATATGCTTTTGGGAATAAACAGGTTAAGAGGTGTATGGGCCCTGCTTAACCCTACTTTGATATCTTTATATTACTGATAGACATTATCTACTTAGCGTACATTACTACCTAGTAGATAGTTTAACGGATCCTTAAAGGATGGTTATTCCAAACATCCTTTGAGTTACTTGTATTTCAATTGCTATTTCACTTGAGTTGGATTTATTAATATAAGAATGTTAATCCTGACTCGAGTGTCTTGTGTTTTTGCTTTACGCTCGGGTCAGACTGAGTGTACCAGTATTCGACTCACCTTTGGAGTTGGAGCTTTGCTTGAAGATCCAGCCATCTATTCTGCTTTCAGTATTCGATGATTCCAGTGATGTATTCTGATTTGTATCTGATGTATCGTATTACTCTTCTGTTGTAAACTCTGATGTATTTTTGTATATTCATATAGTAGCTTCATGAACAACTATCTCTTTTATTTCCGCTGCATTTATTACTCTGTGTCTGTGATCTGTGATTATATCTATCTACTGTATATGTTCAGTTTTGCCAAATTTAAATTAACAACGCGGTATTTTGAGCAATTCAACTCCGGCATGAGTGTCTACCTATACACTTATAATGGATGCGAATGGTCCAAAATTCTGGGTCGTTACAATATACTTATTATTTTGTAATATAAATGAAATTCTATTTTCATTTTGTTGTTAAAAATTTAGCTAATCCTTTTCTTTATATTTTTATAACTTATCTTTTATATATTGATTTCTATTTTTAGCCTAAATTATTATTATTATTATTTTTACTTCCATTTCTATTTTAAATATTTATTATAAATTTTACTGTAATACGTATTGTTTTATTTTTATTTCTATTTCTAATATAGACCATCAATCCCAAATTTTATCATTATAATTTATTATTAAACCATTTACTTGAAATTTAAATCTAAATCACATATATACAGTATTTAAATTCATATGATTTAATATATATTCTATTTGAATTGGGGAAACTCGCTTCAATTTACAATTAATTTTACAATTTTAATTCAAAAATTCAATTAATTATCAATTTAAATTTAATTAAAATCCAGGGTCGTTACAGTTTCCCCCCTTAAGAAATTTCGTCCTCGAAATTTGCCAGGGAGACACAAAGATAGATGAAAAATGTTTCATTAAATCAAACTGAATATCTATTCTGCATTTGGCTTACCAAATCAGAATATCAATAATAGATACAAGAACGAATCTTTTTAATTTTTCCACAAGATACTCGGGTTATCCAGATCTACGAAATATGTGGTGGCATTGGTTAGTTCAAAGGGATAACTAACAATTCGTAGAATATATTGGGACCCAAAATAGACAGATATATGGATACAATTCCAAAACTTTTAGTTTAGAAACTAAAGTATACCTATCAACTATAGCAACCAAAGCAACCAATTCATCCAAACAAACAATTCTGACCTATTTGGAGTTTATGTCCCGTGTAAATATATCAAATCTTCTTCCTGGATCTACCAGGAACTATCAAAGAATTGAGAAAAGATGACGAACAAAAGAGATTGATAGAGAAAAGATTGTTTTCTTATTGTTACAGGGTATTGACTAATTCGTGGTGGTATTCCCCTGTCCCCTATCTCATCCTCTTCTTACACTCATACTTACTATCAGTGAATAGTCATGAGAATTTACTGTGGCATGCGGACGGATATCTTAGGGATTACTCATTCTAGGGTATACTTCACCCTATCTCTAATGAGCTACTTAATGTGTTATACTCCATAGCTAAAGTTTAACCTTAGCTCTGATACCACTTATGACGATCCTGACTCGGCCTTCGAAAATCGGCACTCGTACTTCACTTGTACTCGAATGCCGCAGATTCAAATGCCGAATCTGGCTCGCTGGAGCTTATAACACAGTAAGGATAACAACACAGCGGAAGAAAGAAATGAATGATATCATATACATCACAAATGATACAATATCCAGAATATGATATACAACAATGATATCAATATGATACAACAATATCAGAGACAAATAATAATGTTACAGTGGAAACAACAGAACTGATAACTCCAAATGATCTTTAAAAGAGAATGAGTCCAACAACTCCAACATCAAGCTCGAACCTCCATCACGTTTCATAAAGATAAGCAAGGACAGTCGGTGAGTGAACTCCAACACTGAACTAGTTCCAGATACTCTACTGAACCTGACTATCTGAAAAACCCAACTCTAGACTGCCCATGTGGAAAATTATGGGCACCCAGAGTTTAGGAAGGGAACAATAAACTCCTCAGTCATGGGACTGGTATGAGTAAACAAAAACAGTTGCTTTAAATAAAAATAGATTTTAAAAGGAAATCGTTCATGCTTTTGGAAAATGAAACTACCATAAGGCCTCCCGCCACACTTACAATGCAAACGCAGAATTGGAGGAGATTTCTCCTTATGATAGTCAAACATGCTTACTACGCAAAAGAAAAACCCTTTTAATATTATTACTAGTGCATAGTGTGAAAACATTTCGAAATATATAATATAAATCTTAGCCAGCATACAACCATTATTGTATGCCTACTATAGCTACTATGTTCAATAGCAGGTTACCGCCACATTCCATCGCAGGTTATACAACTAAAACCGTACAAGGCTCGTATTGTTTCTTTGGATTTTCCAACAAATGGTCAGGCTAAGGAACATCCTACTGCCACATGGGTACGCCTCTGGAGGGACGTCCCGAGAACTAACTAGCTCTCTGCCAACACAAGGCCGGGTTATCTCTTACTAGGTAACTACTACACGAGTATGCCACCCCCGGGTTGTTTGCGACCTTTATCCGAGGTACCTCGATCATAAAGCAACAATCACACAGTAAATGAGATTGGAGCAACCACACAGGTAAAATATCTGGACTCCATACCATGATACCACATTTTTCCAAAAGGAAATGACATACCCTAAAGGGTGCGACCCTCATAACCTTGCCGCATCTTTCCTGTTTCGACCATTTCCGGGGTGTGAGGTCCGATGAGGTTTCGTCCACAAAGCTACGCTTTACACGAAAGCCATGATTTGATCAACAAATGATCAACAAATGATTAGCAACACACAGCAACACTTAGCATGCCACACTACCAAATTGGGAGTATATCACTGATAACCTTCAACTACATAACCTCTGAGCTCGTACGTCTCAGAGAAGGGTGTTAAGCTAAGAGAATAAATTCTCCGCCACCAAACAGAAATGTATTTGAAAGAAATCATCTTTATATCTCAAAGTGTAGTGTCAGACATACGGCCATACAAGTCTGTACCGGGTTCGAACAGAACCGAAGGCACTTCCAAAGAAGCCCTTGCAATCCGGTTATTCACAATTCCGATCGGATTTCCCATCACTTAGGGAATCTCTATGCCGGGGCCATTCAGTGCAGAGACAATCGATAGGTTATCCTATCGTTCTCGCAAACACCCGGTCTTCAACACCGGTCTTCAAATGCTATCCATTTACGTCGTATCACTATTCGGAATGGGTTATATGACACAAAGTCCTCTCCCGGCTAAACCGAATAGTGAGCGCTAAATTTTAAAACATATGGATATTGGGATTTCAGTTAAGTCACAACTTATTACCCAAAACTTCTCTTTCAAATGGTTTAAAGACACTACCATTTTAATCTTTTACACAAAAAGATTCATCTCACAAAGTTCACCCAGTTTCACAAAGATCTATTCATAGATTTTCAAATCGATTTCCATTTCAATTGGATTAACTCATTAAATCTTTAAATCAAGATTTAACTTAGAGCTTTCAAAACAATTCCATTTCGACCTTTTATACAAAAGGTACACCTTTCCAATTTCAAAACAAAGTTCAACAATCTTTCACAAAGATTTATTCATAACTCGGAAAACCATTTTCATTCAATTTTGAAATTCTTTTGACACAAATTGGAAATTCATTCCTTATATGAAAGCTTCTATTATTTGAAAACAAATAGTTTTCATCTCGGAAAATCTGATTCATTTATACGAGTTAAAGTGCTTGGGTTAAATTGAAATCCTCAAAACCATACTTTTAAAATGGTTTAAATTCATATAAACACATTTATAACATCTTTCACCATAATTTCCAAACATGGAATTTAATTCCAAATTTTGAATTCAAATTCAAATTAAATTATTTAAATTGAAAAACTTTACCAAGTTATCCAGAGTAACTTTTCTCTTTAAAACTTCTTTTCAAAGCTTTAACATTTAACCCAAATCCATTTCCATAATCAATTGAAATTAAATTTTCAATTTCAAAAAAAATATTAAATTTAAATCATCTGTGACTCAACCGATTTCCTCGTGAAATCCATATTTGTGTGTGTAAAAGTGTGGTCCAGGGGTTTTATATAGTAGTGCAACACTACAAATCATCACATCATCACAGATTTAAGCATATTAATATCGATAAGCGGTATATTCCAATAACGCTTATCTTCCATTTACCAATTCACAAATAAATAATATACATTCATCACAGATAAAATAAATTACATTCATCACAGCTAAAATTAAATCAATTCTAATCACAAAGCATCACACAGCAGAGATGACAAAACAATTCACAGCATTCAATGGAATACAGTCATCCATAAGTGAAACCAATTAAGATATCTGATTAATCTAAACCAGATCATTTGCCTATGGATAATTCCTAGTCAGGGTTAATTAATAATTAATAAATTACAAACATTTAATTAATTATTCTTTAATTAATCATTAATTACCCTTTAATTAATTATACTCTAATTACATTAAGTAATTATCCTTAATTAATTACACAAATTAATTATTTTTAACCAATTACAGTAATTAACCTTTAATTACTTCATAAATTAATTAACTAAAATTAATTACATTAATCCTTGATTAATTACATTAATTAATTACTTCGTAATCACTTATCATTGATTAATTAATCTTAATTAATCAACCTTTAATTACATCATTAATTATATTAATTAATGATCTCTAATTACTTCTTTAATTAATTACTCTATTTACATTAATTACATTAAGTAATTAATCTTTAATTAAACCCCATTTATTAATCACTCTTGATTAATCTTATCCAGTAATTAACTATTCTTAATTACTCATTAAATAAATTAATTACTCCTTAATTAATTACCTTTAATTAATCCCTTACACAAAGTAATTGAATCCAAATTACTTCCATTATTAAATCATCTTCCACAAATTACATCCAGTAATTACCCTTAATTACTTTACTAAGTAATTACACTACATTTATTACATTAAGTAATTAATCTATTAAATCATCAAGTGATTATCTTAAATTAATTAAACTTAATTAATTAACTTAAACTAATCAAATTTAACTCAATTTATTACAATGAGTAATTAATTCCTTAATTACTTTTATTAAGTAATTTTACTTAAATAATTTCACAAATGATTACCTCTAATTAATTAATATTATTGATTATTAAAATTAATCACATTAATTAATTATTTAATAATCTCAAGTTAATGATCTTCATTAACTATTAACAAATCTTTAATTACTTCTCCTAAGTAATTAATCTTAGATTAATCATTTTAATTACAAGTTAATTAATCTTTAATTACCCATAAATTAATCTCTAATTATTAAATTATCATTAACAATATAAATTTACTTAACTTTTAAGTTAACAAATTAAAACACATTTGATTAATTCCTTAATTACTTAATTAAGTTTTTCATTTAAAATAAACTCTTTTAAAAATATAAGTTTAAACCATCTTAAACTTAGTTAATTTGAAATATTTTACTTTCAAAACCTCTATCTACACATTCCAATTAAACAACAATCTTCATTTTAAAAAGAATATATTTAGAAATTTAATTGGCTTAAATTGTTAAAGTTTTAAAAACTGGAAATGCTAAACTCGAGTCAACCTCGAGTGTTCCCCGAGGAAATCGCCTGTTTACTTCGAGTTTCCTCCAAAACCAACCCGAGCCACTTTTAAATTTTAAAAATTTGTTTAAGTTTAGAAAGAAAACCCAGTGCCACTCAAAATACTATGAGTAAAAATTTGAGCCTGTGACTCATTTTCCCGAAACCATCTTCGAGTTAAAACCCCTCGTTCCCAACTTAACCCACTGATACCAACTAACCAATGTGCATGTGCACCGCCAATCCAGCCACCTCCGACCTAAGCTCTGGCCATCGACAAGTCCCTTACAACCTCCACACATCACCAAACCACCCAGAATTTCCAAACAACAACGAATTCGAGATCGAGCAACCTGACTCGAAACTGGGCCAAAACAACCATCACGAAAAACGCCTCGCTCTTCCTCCCCCGACCATCAAAGGTCACGTGCTTCTGGTCAAAGCATCGCCTGACTTTCAGGCTTCGATCGCCACCGAAGCTAACAATTCCGGTCCACCATTGATGACACACGAGCTCGAGAATCATCGACAACCAACTCCGGTCCTTAAACCCTATTTCAACGTCGCCCGGCGACCACGGTGGTTTAAAAATCCACCTAGTATTTTTCCTAGGTTCGCCAAACTCCAAGCTACCCTCAGTGATGAACACGAGACCCCACCACCTTCCGATCGCCAGAAAAGCCTTAAAAACCATTTTCTGATCAACTTAGAATTTCTCAGTCAAATCCTCATTAAAAAACTTGATTTTACTTTCAAAAATCATTATTCTTGATAACATTTCAGATGATATACCTGAAACTAGAATCTATGATGTTTGAATTTTAACATGATTTGAATTTTGACTGTATTTCCCAATTTTCCAGTGAAGCTTTGATTTGAATTTACTTAAATCTATTTTTAAGATTCGAATCATGTTAATACTAACAACTTTTGTTTAGATCCTATCGCTTAATAAGGATCAGAGAGGGAGCATTTTGATTTTTCTACAGGTTTGAAACCTGTTATGTTTAGAATAGAAAACATATGTCTGTTCTTAGACATGCACAGGAAAATTCATATACATATACACACAGACTTGTTCACATGCAAATGGTTTTCAACATCACCTCAGACATGATTACAAACAGCAGTTAAGAACTTGGATTTAGCAAAGGTTTACTCACCGTATTTCCAGAAGAAGAACAGAGCACTTCTTTTGAACCAAGCTTGAAAAAGTGCTAGGAAAAATCTTTCTTCTTTGATTCTCTGATTGATCTGGGTTGTTGTTTAAGTTGTATTTTGTTTAAGTTTAAAGATGATGTTATTTTAAACTTTGCTCAATTGAAATGGTCGAACTGAGATAAAGATTGATATATGTATAAAAAGATAGTGCGTGAACAGGTTTGCATTTTGGCTGGTACAAGATTTTTACAGTGTGATATAATTTGTATGTACAATAGGTCAGAGATTTTCTTTGTTTGGTGGCTGATGATAATATTTGTGGTGGCTAACATTAATTAGGCTTGTACTTATTTTTGCAACTTGCATACTTATCCAATTTGATCTTGTCTACATACTTATCCTTATTTGTACATGGATATTTTATTTTTCTTCCTTTGTTCATATTTGAATGTATATTATTTCATATACTTATTATTTTGTAATATAAATGAAATTCTATTTTTATTTTGTTGTTAAAATTTTAGCTAATGCTTTTCTTTATATTTTTATAACTTATCTTTTATATATTGATTTCTATTTTTAGCCTAAATTATTATTATTATTTTTTTTACTTCCATTTCTATTTTAAATATTTATTATAAATTTTACTGTAATACTTATTGTTTTATTTTTATTTCTATTTCTAATATAGACCATTAATCCCAAATTTTATGATTATAATTTATTATTAAACCATTTACTTGAAATTTAAATCCAAATCACATATATACAATATTTAAATTCATATGATTTAATATTTATTCTATTTGAATTGGGGAAACTCGCTTCAATTTACAATTTTAATTCAAAAATTCAATTAATTATCAATTTAAATTTAATTAAAATCCAGGGTCGTTACAGCTTTAGCCCACAAGCCTGAAATCTGTAATCGGTAATGAAATGAGCAGACCAGATGAATCCTTGTGAATCTGATGGTTGAGAAATGATGAGATCTAATATTTATGCTGTAACTGATGAAGGGTTTTATCATTACCATTTTTCAATACAGGTAGAAAGGGGGTTGCATTTCAGTGCAGTCCTAATCACGTTACTACATTTTTATTCACTTCAGCTTAAGCCTGAAGCAACAAAAAAGACACTTCAGTGCATTTCTATGCATTATAGCAAGCGTCTTAATTCACATACGCCATGGTGGGATGCACTCTGATATTGATCACTTAAGTCTCTTCGCATTTCTGGTCATTTCTTATTCAGTAATTGTCCCGCCATTTTGAGAAGCAATGTATCGACGATAAGCTCTAAATCTTCCGGTTTCTCGCCTTCTCAACTATTTTTCCTTCATGCTCCTTAACCGTGTAATATTACTGTATATGGGTTTTCTTCTTACATGTTGCACATCAAGAATTCATATAACTTCACAGGTTTATTCTTCTTTGCAAACTCGTATAAAGATTATGTTTCATGGCTTTGAAAACTTTATTAACTAGGCAAATAAAAATAACTAAGAAAATAAACAGTAATTAAGTTTATTTTAAAAAACTCCAAGTATATGTAAAAATTAACTAATTTAACTAAATTTTATAAAAATTAACTATGTTTGCAATTTTTTTCACTAAATTGGCTATAATTTTTAAAATTTAACAAAGTTAACCAAGTTTAATGAAAATTTAGTATGTTTTTAAAAATAAGTAAGTGTATAAAAATTAAATAAATTTTTAGAAAATTATCCAAGTTTATAAAATTGATTAAGTTAACTAAGTTTCATAAAAATTAAATAAATTAATAAAAATTAGATTATTAATAAAAATAGCCAAGTTAACAAACAATTTTTAAGGAATAAAAAATTGAATATTCATTTGGAGACTGCCTCTGTAACATTAGTGTATACAACGCAAACGCAAGCCTTACAGACTAGTTATATGTGGAGTTACCACATCACTACTGCTAACTATTTTGTACTAAAAATTTAGTGTAAATACATAACCGTTTGGTTATCACTTCTAGTGAATCGATTGCTCTAACCCAAGAGCTCGACAGTTTTGCAAATTGTAATTTTGAAATCATGGAAGAGTACATGTGACAGCCTTAACATTTTTCAACTTCGAGAGCATGGTTCATATTTGCAATAGACTGTAACTATATAAAGAAATAAAAATAGGAAACCAAAACAAAAGGAAAAGAATTTCTCTTTCAATCGTCTAATATACAAGTAAATGAAAACAGTTGCAAATTTCCATTTGTTGGTTATGATAGGTGGATGAAATGTGCCTCTTGTGTACTTTTGGATGATTTGGTCATATGGCTACCTGAAAGTAATGCAAGGTTTTGAATCATATGGCATCCACATGTACTATTATATAGTTAGCTTGAGTGTTTCATTCAAGGAATGAAATAGGGGAACTATTTTTTATTGGTTATTTAGTGCTGTGGAGAAGTTAATAAATGTTAACGTTAAAAAGTGAACACTAACACCCGGTGTGTGTAATAGAATCATGAAAGCACCACCCGCGTGACGGGAACAGAATTTAAGCAGTAAACTGGTAGAAAAGCAGTAAAAGACAGCAATTTATAGTGGTTCGGCTTGAGATTAAGCCTACGTCCACTTTGAATCTCTTTATTACTGAATTCGGTTACAAATCGATACAAATCTCTTATCAAAACAGTACAATTTGATCAAAAGAAACAATCTTGACTACTAGCTCAATCTTCGTCGATGAAATTCGATGAATCCGTGTTGGATGTAAGGAATTTCTCTTGAAGCTTGTTGTAGCATCTTGAATGTTTGAAGATCTTTGATTGCTGGATGAATGGAGACTTCGATAGAGTAACGGTGCTTGAAGAAATGAATGGCCAAAAGTCCTCCCCATGTTGGAAGTGGTGGTCTATTTATAGGAGTCGAATTCTGAACTCTCGTTTTTTGCCAAGTCATGAGTCGTGACCGACTTAAGGTAAGTCGTAACTCGTAGTTGACTTAAGATGAGTCGTAACTCGTGGGCGCCTTACTGGGTTCATCTTGTGGCTCAGTCGAAGACCAGTGCTAAGTCGTGGCCGACTTACCAGATAAAGGTAGATAGGCCTGGACTCTGGATTTTAACCTGATAGTCTTTAAGTCGTAAGACCCTTAAGTCGTAAGACCCTTCAGTCGTAAGACCCTTAAGTCGTAAGACCCTTAAGTCGTAAGACCCTTAAGTCTTAAGATCCTCTTGAGTCGTACAGACCTTAACTCGTTGAGTCGTAGACAGCTTAACCCGTTGAGTTGTAGACAGCTTAACCCGTTGAGTTGTAGATAGCTTAACTCGTTGAGTGTTAAGTCGGAAACCCCCCTTAAGTCGTAGGCCTGCTAACTCGTAGGTCCCTTCAACAATTAGGTCATTAACTCTTAAACTCGTTAGGTCGTGACATAACTTAAGTCGTTCACTTCTTATCTCATAAGCCGTTGATAGTGTTAACTCGTTAAGTCGTTCACTTCTTATCTCATAGGCCGTTGATAGTGTTAACTCGTTAAGTCGTCTGGGCCATGAGTCGTATACTTCTTGAGTCGAAGAAAATTAAGGGTTAACATTTGCCCCTCGAAGTACGCGCCTAAGTCGTAGGTCGTGTGCTTCGACTTATCTTGACTCGTGTGTGCCCTTTCGTGTTCCACTATCCAGAGGTATAAAAAACTTGAGTCGTTCCTTCTATCCATTGCTTATCTCCTGAGTCGTATCTGCCATTAATATCTCTCAAAGCTTTCTCAAGGCGATTTCATCCTCTCTTGTTAATCAATCGATCACCGATACTTAATCCTCTACAACGTAAGTGCTCCTGCCTCCTCCTTGAATCTCGATCATCAGTAACTCATGAATCCCCCTTTTTGCCCTTAACTCGCCCTCTTGTGTATTACTCTGCTGTGAATTCCGTCGCATTGGCAGTTCGTGTGCCTGATGTTCGATCGATTTCATCTTTAGGCGAATGAGGTGATAGAGAGGAGGGATTTTCAGGTTTAATTGATTAGGTGGGAGAAGCTCCGGCGAATTGGCTCTTGGGTGATTCAATGGTCTGGTGGCACGAGGACAGGGATCATAGTTGATTGAGAGGCTATCGGGTTTGGAGTACAGCGGGTTAGGAGAAAAGTCAATAGGTCCAGTGGAGTGGGATGTTAGCACGGTCACGGTTTAGCATTGTTTTGCGACTTACGACATAAGCCTCATTCAATATAACACTTGTACGATTTAAGCTTGTCACGACATAAGCTTCGTACGACTTAAGCCTGTCACGACATAAGCTTTAAGTCGTGGACGACTTAGGACTTAGAGAAATTGCCTCGCTTTAACCTGAAGCCTCTTTCTTCCTTTACACGACTTAATGACTTGAAGCATTGTTGACTGATGGCAACAACGACCTAAAATCGAAATGACCTGCCCTGTCTTTCCTTAATGTCCTTGAGCCGTGGACGAGTTAACATATAAGTCGTTGGCGACTCATGACTTAGGCTTTGCAAGAACTTTGAATTGCTGAACTTTGAACTGCTGCATTTTTTCTTTCACAGATCATTCCAACTTGCAAGTTAATCAACCTGTTTAATACTACATTTACAGAAAATTTGGACGAATATACTGTCACTGATCGCCCACATCGAATGACAGATTAGCTAATAACAGATAATCAACATAAATAGATCGTGTGAATGAAGTGCTTTAAATCAACAGATTCAAGCAAAGTATTAAAGCAGCATTAAAACAGTCAATTAAAAATGACCGGTTTACACTTAATACTGTACCTGAACTCTAAATTAACAAGTCCTGAAATTCGATAATCGATCAATTACCGACTATCTTAATTCCAGTTGTATTTACTTGTTATCTTTACTAGTTTTGCACAACACTTCACACTATTTAGGAAACGTGCACCTTCACATTTGAATATCCAGTTGCTTGTGTAGAATGACTTCTCAACAAGGAGATGTAACAGTTCAGACCGGAGAGTCCATTCTCATTCCAGCCCCTTTAGTCAACCCCCCGGAGAGAGCCTCTACTACTCTATTATACAAAACTTTTCGGCAATTGTGCACTCAATTTGGCATTGCTGAAGCTGACGCTATCCTTCCTGAGAAGAATAACACTGCTGATGTAGCACCTCCTGGCTTTGTAGCGGTCAACCGACAAATGTGCTTGAGCGGGGCCATTCCTCCTTTTAACAACTTTCTTCAACATCTTCTTCGCCAACTGGCAATCGCTCCATTCCAATTACACCCCAACAGCTATGCTTTTTTAATGGGGTTGTGCGTACTATTCGGCAGAACGCTCGACCGTCTCCCCAGCGTTGACGAAATCTATTATCTATGCTCTTTAATCAGAATCAAAGATCATCCTTCGATCATTGTTATAAGAAGTGCCAGGAATCGCAAATTGGTTGTCGGTCTCCCTGATACTGCTCATGGGTTTTTGACTCAGTATTTTTACGTTCGCTGTCCCCCTGGGTTTTACGCCGTGTGGAGAGAAGGAAGTAAGAATGCCTATCTTTTCTTCTTCTTATTCTCTGAGTATTTTGCGGTCCAAATCACTAAGTGTTAACTTTGCTTTCTCATTTCAGCACTCCTCTCTCCCTCTAGGGACTCTAGTCACAAGCAAACTCTGAAGAGACTCATGGCTGTTCCATTTGAAGAACGGGATGCGAAATTTTTGTTGAAAGATGAGTTTCTTCACCAGTTTGGACTTTTACATCCTTCTAGATCAATTCAGATTCAAGAAATCTCTAGTTCTGATGCGGAAACGTTAGCCACTTCGGGCTCTCGAGCAGAGACCTCGAATGTCCCAGCTTCTGTAGAAGAAATTACATCAGAAGTACCCGTCGTAGAGGCTGCTTTGGTAAAATGTTCCGCATTCACCGATGTTGTAGGGTCAGTCCGCAAATCGGCACTTGCCCCAATTATTGAGGAGGAAGAAAATCCTCGAGTTTTTGAAAAATCAATTGATACGGAAGTTGAAAAGGAGAAGTCTGCTGAACACCAGGGTGATGACACCTTTGATGGCCTGAGTGACATAATGATAACTTCTCAAGAGCTTTTCAAGGATAATCTTCCAAAAGCGAATTCTCCCATCATTGAAGCGACTTCCTCTTTGAAACAAACTTCAACGCCTTCTACGCCTGTCGTCTCCGTTCCCGCACTAAAGCATGGTTTGTAGCTTGACGCACGTAGTTCGCACGCCGCACACACTTAGGATTTTTCTGCACTTATAAGCATTTACTCTTTCTTTCTGGAAATTTCTAAGCTTTACTTATTTTCCTTTTTTAGATTCTCCGATGGGACGAACTGGCTCGTATTATGACAACTTTCGGCGCTACGGAGGGCGTGATTCTTATGATTATGGACGTTATCTTCCCTCCCGCAAAGAATCTGACGAAGAGCGTGCAGCTAGAAAAGCTCAAGAAAGGCGTGCTTACGAAGAGCAGCAAAGAAGGAGAGACGATGACTCTCATAAAAGAAAATATCATGATGACAAAGGGAAGAAGCATGCTACCGATGACCCAAATAAACGGGTTAAACTTGATGAGAAGGACGCGTCTGAAATTTCTGAGAAAACTGATGCCCCTATATCTTCTAATATCCCGGCTAGCTCTCCTCCTTTAAAGAAAACCGACATTCAAGCAATCATCTCCAGGCCACAATATCAAGTTAAAGACGGCCCTCCAACACTCCAGAGCCGATTTCCGAATTGGTGTTTAAGAGGAGTACGTTTTGACTTAGATTTGGTCCCGATTGATAAGCAAGACATGCTTAAAAGTTTTGATGCAGTCAGGCTTAACATTGAGAGGATGTTGCAATGGCAGAAACTTGTCGACGAACTTCAAAGGGTCAACCACATGAATCTTGAGGCGATGATGACCATGGAGAATGACAAATCAGAATGGGACAAATGGTGCAAGCAGCATGATGCGGAGATGACGAGCATTGCGGATGACAATGCAAGGCTTGCATCTGAAGTTAAGCAGCTTAAGGAAAATCTTGCCTCTTCTTCTGCATCACATACTCAAAAAGAAGAAGTCTTTCAGAAGCAAGTGCGGGATGCACATGCTGCACAAAGAGATGTCGAAATGAAGCTTGCAGCCGAGCATCACATTACTGAGAAATATCGCACAGAAAATGCTAAGCAGTGGGAAACAATTGTGTCCCAAAAGGCGGAGATTGAAATACTGAAAGCTAAGCTTCTTAAAGTTGAGAAGGAGCGAGATGACGCGGTTGCTGGACAAGTTGCGGCCGAAGAGTCTCACGAAGCCACTAAAGCTAGCATCGATTCTACTCTATTTGACTTCTACATGCACAGCGTTCTGGGCCGCGGCAGCCTCTCATTCTTGGGTCCCAAATATGAGATTACACTTGCTGAAGTTTGGGAGACCATACTTGATACGTTTGCTGGCTATGCGGAGGCAGACCTTGTAGCGCTTTATCTGGATGATGAAGCACGTGATGCGCTTACTAGAGGCAAAGAGCAACTTGCCGAAGCTAGAGCCGGGACAGTGGCAGAGGAGCATTTAGAAAAAACAATACCTTTCACTGCCCCTGTCCATACTTCGACTTTGACCGATGTTGACATCATCGGTTCTAGCTCTCAATCTCCACTTGCTGCAAAAGATGCTGAAGCTAAACTCGATACTTCCGAGACTCCTCTTTCCCAAATTGAAGAGAAGAGCCAGGAAGAAACTGAGGCTGATAAATATGAAATTGAACTTACGAAGCCAACTCCTCCAGGTAATTTTGGCGAAGTCCCGGGTCTAATGAACCAGTTGTTTGATTTAACCGAGTTTGATGACCTTCTTACTTGTTACTTAAACTTTGGTGAACCGATACCCTCTCTATTTTCGGGAGATGTTGATTTTAACTTCTTTTCTTCTACAGCGGAGGCACCAAACACTGCACAAGTTTCTACTCCTTCAGTTGCCGTCCCTCCATCTTTACAGATTACTCCTCCTTCTGCTTCCCAACCGGGATCGCAGGCAGAAAAAATCGAAGCTCTTCAAGATCTGGACGATCCGGCTATTTCGCAGGAGCAGAAGGCGGAGGATCTTGAAGACGTCGAGAAGACCCCGGAGCGGTCTCTAGATGATGACACGAAGCTTTCAACATTGCTTGTTACTCCGGGGAGCGAATCTTCCTCGAAGAGGAAGGGGAAGCGCGCCATAAGAAAGAAGAAGAGAGGTGCTTCGACTGGGGAAGACAAGACAGAAGAAGACCCAACCACACCTCCTTCTCCGTCCCGCCCACATCGAATTCCGAAATTAACTATTAGGCCAAGCAAAGGCTCCAAGGGTGGCGGAAAGAAGGAGTGACAAGCTGAACTTTCTACTTCTTATTTTGCCTTTTACATGTATAGACCGGAGATTGTGCGGGTACCGGTCCCTGCTTTTGCTCTTTTGAAATATCTGCACATGTAAAGAATTTTCATAGTACTAAATAAAACAGTAATTTTACTTGTACAAATTCTTGTGTATGTGAGAATGCATCTGTTTCTCTTTTTAGTGTAGAATAAACGATTCCTTTTACTTGTACAAACTTTTTGTCTGTGTCTGGGAATACATTTATTCCACGTCTATTTTTCGTGATATTGCAATGAACTTGTGGCATGTTGTGTTTATTAATATAATCGAATTGTACAGTATTGCCCCCATGCCGCAAGTATATTGCAATATTCCTAGCTTTTTCAAGACTAATACTCTTATTTCAGAGAATAATTACTCCGCTTTTAAGGGGAGAATTATTCTGCTTTTAATAGAGTATATCTAGTCTTTAGAGGAATTTTTATTTTCTCTTTCTGAAGAACGCTTCAACTTTCGGGGATAATCACTTTTATTTATTAAGAAGTGAATTTCCCTATAAAGTGAAATGAACTTTTCTAAAAGAATTTTGCAGTATTTCAACTTTTTTAGGAGGAACTTTTTGAGATGAACAAGTTAATCCTTCCTTTGAGAGTTGAACTGTGCTTCCGGAGAATGCTTTTCGTTCGAGTATTCTATTTTGGGACATGCCTCCGGAGAAGGCTCCTCTTAAAGAGTTGTGCCTCCGAAGAGGTCTTGTGCCTCCGAAAAGGGCTTGTGCCTCCGAAGAGGGCTTGTGCCTCCGAAGAGGGCTTGCGGTGCCTTGGGAAAGGGCTTTTGCCTCCGAAGAGGTCATGTGCCTCCGAAGAGGGCTTGTGGTGCCTTGGGAAAGGGCTTTTGCCTCCGAAGAGGTCATGTGCCTCCGAAGAGGGCTTGTGCCTCCGAAAAGGGCTTTTTGATTTCCTGGAAGTTACTTTCTCATGGTTGAGTGGATCCACGGGGCGGACGCAAGTTGCTTGATTGGATGCTCGTTTGCACAAACGATCGCAATTAATTAACAAGGGCCCTGTTCCTTCAGCTTGGGAAGGTGCCCCTCCGGTGGTTCCACCAATCTTTTTTGATTGAGAGAAGTACTTTCATTTTTTGGCGTGCCTCGTCAGAGGGCTTTGTTGAACTTTGAGAAGGAGCGTTGGGTGGTTGGTGTGCCAGGAAGGTTGCGTCTCAGGGGCAAGTAGATCCACGGGACGGACGCAAGCTGCCTGATCGGATGCATCACGATCAGTCAGCAAGGGCCCTGTTCCTTCTGCTTCGGAAGGTGTCCCTTCGGTGGTTCTTACTGGCCCTTTTATTGAGAGGCATACCTCCTTTTGGCTGCTCCTTTGTTTGCTTGGCAATGTTCTCTCATCATCTGCTCATTAGCGATCTTTTATTATCGTTTCCAAGCGCATCTTCTTTCCTTACATTGCTATGTTCGAAGAAGTGGACTTCACTGTTGAGCGACTTCACGGGACAAACGTAAGTTATCTAGTTTGATGTTTGTTTATATCGACAATCTCAACCAATTAACAAAGGTTTGTCACAGTGGAGTCGCCAACTTTTTATGTGAAGTTCTCCTTGTATAAGATTTGTATTTGGAATTTCTTGTCGCTTGGTATTTGCATAACGGGTGATTTATAGAGGTCGCTTGGTTTTGTGACGAGCAAGCATTGTTTTGTTGTCCTGCAATTTTGAATTGACATTTTAGCAATACATTTAAAGTATTTACATATCGAAATAAAACAGGCATTATGAAATAGTAAAGAACACAAGATTTATAGTGGTTCGGCCAAGAATCGGGCCTACATCCACTTTATAGCTTTCATTCATTCACACTGATTTACAATGTTTTACAATACAACTGATACATTCATCACTATTTTACAATTTTGAGCAAAGCTTTTTCTTTCAAGTAAAATAAGGACGTAAGTGGTTGCTGTTCCAGGCTCTTGGAATTGGATCTCCTTCAACAGTTATGAGTTTGAAAGTGCCATCAAGAAGTTTACTGCCAATGGCATATGGTCCTTCCCAGTTTGGTCCAAACACACCAGTTGCCGTCATGATCCTTTTCAAAACTAAGTCCCCGATCTCAAAGCTGCGTTGGCGAACTTTAGAGTTGAAGTGCCTGGCTATCCTTTGCTGATAAGCTGAAACTCTGAGCCTAGCTTCTTCTCTTTTCTCATCAAGAAAATCAAGTGCTTCAAGTTGTAGTTTTTCATTTTCAGTTTCGTTGAAATGAACTCTTCTATGTGAAGGAACTTCTACTTCCACTGGAATCATTGCCTCTGATCCATATGCTAGTGAAAATGGAGTGTGCCCAGTTGTAGTTTTGTGATTAGTCCTGTATGCCCATAGTGCTAATGGAAGCTTATCAACCCAACCACCTTTTGCTCTTTCGAGTTGCTTTTTGATGGTTGACTTGATGATTTTATTCACTGCTTCCACTTGCCTGTTTGCCTGCGGATGAGACACTGCTGAGAAGCTTTTCCGAATTCTGAATCGTCTGCAAAAATTCTGGAACTCTTCACTTTCAAACTGAGTACCGTTGTCTGTGATTATTTTCTGTGGCACACCATATCTGCAAATGATATTTTTCGTTACAAAATTTATCATCTTTTTAGAAGTAATGGTGGCCAAAGGTTCAGCTTCAGCCCATTTGGTGAAATAGTCAACGGCTACAATAGCATATTTGATTCCTGATTTGGCAACTGGTAATGGTCCGATTAGATCTATCCCCCAAATGGCGAATGGCCATGGGCTGACCATCTGTGTGAGTTCGGTGGAAGGTGCTTTTGGGATTTTTGCAAATCTCTGACATTTGTCGCACTTTCTAGAGTAGATAGCAGCATCTCGGTTAATGTCAGGCCAGAAATACCCATATCGGAGAACTTTCTTGGCTAAAGTTTGACCAGCTGAATGATCTCCACACTCTCCTCCGTGTACCTCGGCTAGAATTGTCTTGGCTTCTTCCTTAGTTACACATCGGAGCAGAGGCATTGAAAATCCCCGTCTGTATAATCGACCATCTTGAATTATATACCTCGATGCTTTTCTCAATAATTTTCGACGTTCCTTAGAACTTTCTGGCAGGGAACCACTGAGTAAGTATTCTTTGATTGGAGTCATCCATGATTCATGCTCTTGAGACGTAGCCATAATCCAATCAACATCCATTTCATCAATGCTTGGAGCTGACAGAACTTCTACAGGAACTAATCCTAGTAACTGAGCTTCTCCGGAACTTGAGTACTTTGCTAAAGAATCTGCCTTCATATTTTCCTCTCGGGGTATGTGGCTTATTGAATAGTGATCGAAATCATTGAGGAGTTCGGAAGTTTTTGTTAAATATGCAGGCAAATTTCCTCCTTTGGCTTGAAATTCTTTCTTCACCTGGCAAACAATAAGCTGAGAATCGCTGAAAATCTGTAACACTTTGATGTTTAGTTCCTTGGCGATTTTTAAACCGGCGATAAGTGCTTCATATTTTGCTTCATTGTTTGTTGAAGGAAATTCCAGTCTCAATGCATAACACAATGATCGTCCTTCGGGGGTTTCAAGCACAACCCCTGCCCTAGAACAGTAATCATTTCTTGATCCGTCAACATACAACTTCCACTGGATTGGAATGCCGTCAGTTGTTTCATTTTCACTATCGCCTTTGTCAGTAGATTTTGCGATGAAATCTGCTAAAGCTTGTCCGTTGATTGCTCTTCGGGGGTGATAAGTGATGTCATACTGGCTAAGTTCAATGTTCCATTTCAAAAGACGACCCGAAGTTTCAGGACGAAACAGGACTTGCTTTAGAGGTTGATTAGTAAGAACTTTGATAGGATGAGCTTGAAAATATGGTCTCAATTTACTGGAAGCAATTAGCAAACAATATGCGAGCTTTTCTATCTTCGAATAATTCATCTCTGCCCCAGTGAACCGTTTACTGATGTAATAGACTGGACGCTATACCTTCATATCTTCCCGTACAAGTGCTGCGCTGAGGGCGTGAGATGAAATTGCTAAATAGATGAAAAGGTCTTCACCGTCAGTGGGCTTGGAAAGAACCGGAGGTGTTTCCATATGACGAATTAGTTCATCGAAAGCATTCTGGCATTCGGGAGTCCATTCAAAAAATTTCTTTCCTTTCTTTAGAGCGTCAAAGAAGGGAATGCATTTGTCTGTGGCTTTGGAAATGAAGCGACTCATAGCAGCGACTTTTCCATTGAGACTTTGCATTTCTTTCTTTGTTTTAGGGGCTTTGACCTCCCTTAGAGCTATGATTTGAGTAGGATTGGCTTCAATGCCCCTGGCGCACACAATGAAACCCAAAAATTTCCCAGATTCTACTCCGAATGAACATTTCAATGGATTGAGCTTCATTCCGTACTTTCGAAGAATTGCGAACATTTCCTCCAAGTGTCCCATGTGATTTACAGCTTTCTTTGATTTTACCAACATATCGTCGACATAAACTTCCATGGTTTTACCAATCTGAGGCTTGAACATTGCATTGACCAGCCTTTGGTAGGTTGCCCCAGCGTTTTTCAATCCGAAAGGCATAACTTTGTAGCAGTAGAGACCCACATCTGTAATGAAGCTTGTGTCTTCCTGATCCGGCTCATGCATCATAATCTGATTGTATTCGGAGTAAGCATCCATAAACGATAACAACTCATGCCCAGCTGTTCCATCCACCAATTGATCAATTCTGGGCAGCGGGAAGCAATCTTTGGGGCATGCTTTGTTTAAATCTGAGAAATCTATGCATACCCTCCACTTTCCATTTGCTTTCTTGACTAATACTGGATTTGAAACCCAATTTGGATAAGTGGAGTTTCTGTTAAAGCCGTTCTCCATGAGCCGATCGACTTCTTCCTTTAGTGCTGTCGATCTTTCTGGACCTTGAGTTCTTCTCTTTTGTTTCACTGGTGTGAATTTTGGATCTATGTTCAGAGTATGTACAGCAATTTCCGGGGAGATCCCACACATATCAGCGTGACACCAAGCGAACACATCTAGGTTGGCTTTTAAGAATGATATCAGCGTGTTTTGAACTGTTATGCTTAGCTGTGAACCCACATTGAGTACTTTGTTCGGGTCTTTCGAGTCAACAGATATTGGTACCGTTACCTCCACGGGTACCACTCTATTCTCCCCTGTACTGGCTTTCCTGGGATCCATTTCTTTTCTTGCATTGCTGTGTTCGCCAGTACAGGGGCCACTCCGTAGTTTCTACAGGGTTGGTTCCTTGATGCGGAACGGGGCTGCCGCATCTTTCCCTATTTCTCTTTTCCTGGCCTCTCGGAGTTCTACAAGATAACATTCTCATCCTGCGTTCTGATCTCCTTTAATAACAGCGATCCCATTATCAGTAGGAAATTTCATTGTTAAGCATCATGGAGCGAGGACGGCCCTGAAAGCAGCGAGAGTAGGCCGACCTAAGAAAGCGTTATAGGCGGAGAATCCATCAACAATTACAAAAGTTTGCTTCCGAACCAACTTCTTCTGCCCTTCTCCCATTTCAACAAACAAGTCCACTGTGCCAATTGGCTGTTTCAGTTCTCCTGTGAATCCGGCAATTTTATGTGAAGAGGCTTGTACATCTGTCATAGGGTGTTAACCCTTAATTTTCTTCGACTCAAGAAGTATACGACTCATGGCCCAGACGACTTAACGAGTTAACACTATCAACGGCCTATGAGATAAGAAGTGAACGACTTAAGTTATGTCACGACCTAACGAGTTTAAGAGTTAACGACCTAATTGCTGAAGGGACCTACGAGTTAGCAGGACTACGACTTAAGGGGGGTTTCCGACTTAACACTCAACGAGTTAAGCTATCTACAACTCAACGGGTTAAGCTGTCTACAACTCAACGGGTTAAGCTGTCTACGACTCAACGAGTTAAGGTCTGTACGACTCAAGAGGATCTTACGACTCAAGAGGATCTTACGACTTAAGGGTCTTACGACTTAAGGGTCTTACGACTTAAGGGTCTTACGACTTAAAGACTATCAGGTTAAAATCCAGAGTCCAGGCCTATCTACCTTTATTTGGTAAGTCGGCCACGACTTAGCACTGGTCTTCGACTGAGCCACAAGATGAACCCAGTAAGGCGCCCACGAGTTACGACTCATCTTAAGTCAACTACGAGTTACGACTTACCTTAAGTCGGTCACGACTCATGACTTGGCAAAAAACGAGAGTTCAGAATTCGACTCCTATAAATAGACCACCACTTCCAACATGGGGAGGACTTTTGGCCATTCATTTCTTCAAGCACTGTTACTCTGTCGAAGTCTCCATTCATCCAGCAATCAAAGATCTTCAAACATTCAAGACGCTACAACAAGCTTCAAGAGAAATTCCTTACATCCAACACGGATTCATCGAATTTCATCGACGAAGATTGAGCTAGTAGTCAAGATTGTTTCTTTTGATCAAATTGTACTGTTTTGATAAGAGATTTGTATCGATTTGTAACCGAATTCAGTAATAAAGAGATTCAAAGTGGACGTAGGCTTAATCTCAAGCCGAACCACTATAAATTGCTGTCTTTTACTGCTTTTCTACCAGTTTACTGCTTAAATTCTGTTCCCGTCACGCGGGTGGTGCTTTCACGATTCTATTACACACACCGGGTGTTAGCGTTCACTTTTTAACGAGAACATTTTGGTGCTTTCACTGAGAACCCAACTCAGGCTACTACTCACCATTGCTTCACAGAAGTTTGCTGAAAGAATTTCCTACAAAACCAGAAGTTTATCAGACATAATGGCTCCTGGAAGGAAATGAAAGTCTGTCAGAACTGATGATGACCGTGATAATACTGCCACTTCTCTCTCTCCAAATCAGGCAGCTCCAAGCGTCGGTGTGATGCGACAAGAGTTAGATGCTGCTGTATCCGGACTGTACCAGCAGATTGAAACTCAGAATAATCTGATGATGGAAAAGCTGAATGCTCTATTTGGTACGAATCAAAGACCAGTAAGTAATGAGGGAAACTTTGCTAATGCTGCTCCCAATTCCGAGGAGAGAAATATTCCTCACGAAGGATCAGGTGCTGCCGAAGGGGCACCCCTCCAGGCCGAAGGATCCAGGCCGTCACCAGTTCTTCGTGAGCATTTACCTGGACAAACCCCCGAAAAGATGGCCGAGGTCTATTCTGCGAAATCTCTGAACAATGAGGAATATCTTTCTGGTATGATCAAGCAAATAATGAAAGAGAGCATGCAAAGAGATGAAGATAAGAGCGAATGGGGATTCGCACCAAGTAGAACTCCGTTTACCGAGAAGATTCTAAAGGCTGAATTTCCTAGAAAATTTGTTCCCCCCACCATTCCTGCTTATCGGGGAACAAGTGATCCAAATCAGTTCTTGTATAAATACGACTGGCACATGACCGGCGCAAGAGCAACTGATGAAATAAAGTGCCGATATTTCCTAGTTTATTTGGAAGGAGTAGCACTTCTCTGGTTTACCAAGCTTCCTGTCCGATCTGTAAATCAGTTTTCCGATCTGACCCGAAAATTCAAAGAGCAATTCAGGCTATACGCTTCAAAGGCAAAAGACATAATGTCATTGTCCAGTCTTGAACAGAATCCGGGAGAGCCTATTAAGTCATTCTTGAACCGCTTCAACTTAGCTCTGGCAGAAGTCGATAACGCAGAGCCACGAATGATCTTGACCTATTTGATGCGTGCTATCGACAAATCGAGCGAATTTGGAAAATGGCTGAAAATGAAGGAGCCAAATTCGCTCGAGAAATTCTACAAAAAGGCTGACGAATTTATACGCCTAGAGAATCTTTCCGCACCAGCTAAAGTTGTGACAATAGTGGTGGAAAATAATGCTACCGTTCAAAGCAAGAAAGAACCTGCAGATCAGAAAAGGGAAAGTAATGGTGGGAAAAGGCAGAAAGACTTCAAAAAGCCCCGCTTCCTTAAACCTTCAGACTTTACTCCTCTGACCGAAACCCCGGAGAATATTTTCATCGCCACTAAGGATGCTGTTGAATTTCCAAAACCACCGGCCGTGAAAGTTGGGAAGAATGCTGTTCAAAGAGAAAGATTTTGCAAGTTTCACAACCAACCAGGGCATGATACCAATGAGTGCCGCCATTTGAAAAGCCTGATTGAGGAATTGTTAAGGGAGAATAAGTTGCAGCAATACGTCAAGAGGAATAGAAAAGACCCGTCTTCATCTAACCAGGGGCAACTACCCCCAGCTCATTCATCTGGTTCAGGAGAAAGGCCTGCTGAAAAAGAAAGACCTGTTATCAATGTGATCACAGGAGGACCTCATCCAGCTGGCAGGAGTTGGGGTGAAATGGAAAGGTATGCTAGAGCTTTGAAGTATGCTCCGATTGAAGAAAGTGTCTTGATCTTGGAAGATGCTACACCTCTAAAGCGGCAGAAGATTTTCATGATGATATTATGTTCAGAACCAGGGATTCTATTGATGTGGAAGCCCCTACTGAAGACCCTTTAGTTGTTTCAGTCGGTATTGGGGCGGCTATTGTCAGAAGAGTTCTGGTTGATAGTGGTGCTTCGTGCAACATACTCTTTAAAAGGACATTTGACCAAATGAAAATCCCTCCTCTCCATCACCTCATTTGCCTAAAGATGAAATCGATCGAACATCAGGCACACGAACTGCCAATGCGACGGAATTCGCAGCAGAGTAATACACAAGAGGGCGAGTTAAGGGCAAAAAGGGGGATTCACGAGTTACTGATGATCGAGATTCAAGGAGGAGGCAGGAGCACTTACGCTGTAGAGGATTAAGTATCGGTGATCGATTGATTAACAAGAAAGGATGAAATCGCCTTGAGAAAGCTTTGAGAGATATTAATGGCAGATACGACTCAGGAGATAGGCAATGGATAGAAGGAACGACTCAAGTTTTTTATACCTCTGGTTAGTGGAACACGAAAGGGCACACACGAGTCAAGATAAGTCGAAGCACACGACCTATGACTTAGGCGCGTACTTCGAGGGGCAAATGTTAACACTTAATTTTCTTCGACTCAAGAAGTATACGACTCATGGCCCAGACGACTTAACGAGTTAACACTATCAACAGCCTATGAGATAAGAAGTGAACGACTTAAGTTATGTCACGACCTAACGAGTTTAAGAGTTAACGACCTAATTGCTGAAGGGACCTACGAGTTAGCAGGCCTACGACTTAAGGGGGATTTCCGACTTAACACTCAACGAGTTAAGCTATCTACAACTCAACGGGTTAAGCTGTCTACAACTCAATGGGTTAAGCTGTCTACGACTCAACGAGTTAAGGTCTGTACGACTCAAGAGGATCTTACGACTTAAGGGTCTTACGACTTAAGGGTCTTACGACTTAAGGGTCTTACGACTTAAGGGTCTTACGACTTAAAGACTATCAGGTTAAAATCCAGAGTCCAGGCCTATCTACCTTTATCTGGTAAGTCGGCCACGACTTAGCACTGGTCTTCGACTGAGCCACAAGATGAACCCAGTAAGGCGCCCACGAGTTACGACTCATCTTAAGTCAACTACGAGTTACGACTTACCTTAAGTCGGTCACGACTCATGACTTGGCAAAAAACGAGAGTTCAGAATTCGACTCCTATAAATAGACCACCACTTCCAACATGGGGAGGACTTTTGGCCATTCATTTCTTCAAGCACCGTTACTCTATCGAAGTCTCCATTCATCCAGCAATCAAAGATCTTCAAATGTTCAAGACGCTACAACAAGCTTCAAGAGAAATTCCTTACATCCAACACGGATTCATCGAATTTCATCGACGAAGATTGAGCTAGTAGTCAAGATTGTTTCTTTTGATCAAATTGTACTGTTTTGATAAGAGATTTGTATCGATTTGTAACCGAATTCAGTAATAAAGAGATTCAAAGTGGACGTAGGCTTAATCTCAAGCCGAACCACTATAAATTGCTGTCTTTTACTGCTTTTCTACCAGTTTACTGCTTAAATTCTGTTCCCATCACGCGGGTGGTGCTTTCACGATTCTATTACACACACCGGGTGTTAGCGTTCACTTTTTAACGTTAACAATAAACCAGTGACTTTTTCTAATTTACAGATCACAAGTAATTTGGACCTACTTATGAGTACTACTTAAAAAAATGTTGACACTTAAAAACAATAATTGTGCAGTACATGGTTAAAAACCATTCCCCATTTTGTTGACGGTTTCATTATAGTTCAGTATTTTCAGGTTATATAGTATATGAATATGAGTTGAAGATTAGGTGCGGTAAGTCTGTATCGCTACCATCTCAGGCTTTACCTGCTCCATCAACTGGACACATGGCTTCACATATAAAGAGGTATATTTTCATCTTTTCCTTTATTTGTTAATTTATTTAAAGCTTGGTAACTGTTGACCCCGTCCATTCCTTGGGATTAATGGCTATGGCGATGGTGCTAAAGTGTCGGGACCCCTATCATTGTGGCAGAAACTGAATGCAGTCATTGTCGCGGACTTGAATAGAGTCAAATTTTTCTGAACTTTTATTTATTTATTTTTAGGACCTGTATTGTGCACATTAGAGTCAAATTTTTCTGAACTTTTATTTATTTATTTTTAGGACCTGTATTGTGCACATTTTCTCATCTCAGGCAACTAACACACATGGAGCCCTTAATTGTTAGTAAGATGTGGTGTTTGAAATGAAATTCCATGACTATCGAAAACAGGCATACTTCCCTCCAATATTTCATCCAGAAGGCGTTCCTCTTAAAGTTCAAGATGCTGGTGGTAATGAGTGGGTATTCCAGTTCCGTTTCTGGCTAAATAATAATAGCAGGATGTATGTTTTAGTACTCCTTGTATTCAGTCCATGGAAAAACAGGCTAGTGATACAGGTATGTATAGGAGAATTCTTATGTTCTGTTGAGCTTTTGCCTAGCTGTGTTCCATCTTTTGTTATTTTGACTTACCCGTCATATCCTTTTTATGAATAAACTTGCAAAAGAAAAGTGTGCCTGTGAGGAATGCGGAATATGGATCTTAAGGCTAGAATGAACACTAGAGGGGGGTGAATAGTGTTTATAAGAAATTACCAAATCTTTTTGAGTTATTGTTGATTTGTACACAAATGTATGTAATATTCAGACACAGATATAATCACAGAATCAAACACAGATGCAGAAATAAAGTAAATGCAGTAAAGGAAAGAACACACCGGATTTTATACTGGTTCGGAGTTACCCTACATCCAGTCCCGCACAACTAAGTACGGATTTCCTTTCAAAAGCAATTCAACAATTACAACCCTCGGTTTCAAGGCTACGAGGTACACCCTACAGAATCACAATCCTCTGGGTAGAGATACTTGATTTCCGAGCAACAAGTTCACCCAATTGATTTCCAAGGCTACAATCACACCTTTTCTCGCTTGATTGATTTCCAAGGCTACAATCACACCTTTTCTCGCTAGATAGATTACAAAGAAGCCTATAACTCTGAATAGCACTTGGATCTTGTTGAGATAGTGATAGAGAATCAAACCAGAGATAATCCAGTTAGATTCAATGTTGATTTCAGCAGAGTGATGATAGGATTTTGATTAAGAAAATGTGGAAGAAGAAGAGAAGTGAAAAACCAGAAAATCTGATATAAAATTCATTGAAACTAACCCCTATTTATAGAAGAACAACAGTTATGTCCATTCGTGAAAGGTTATGGCGAATAGACACTTCTTTTGAAATTCAAATTTTTGAATCTAACTGACACTATGTCGACATGGGGTACTAGGGCATGTCGACATCTCAAAGGAAATTTTGAAGATTTGATTTTCTTTGAAAATAACCTTTATCTTATATTAAAACTATTTTAAACTTTATTAATATACTTGACTATAGATAAAATACATAGATAAATATAGAGAATAATATATATATAATTTTACTATAATTTTATATTTAAATCTAAGTATAAAGATAGTTTAAAACAAACGAAGTTTAAAAACAAGAGTTTATTAAAAACAAAAACAAAGAATATTTTAAAGCTAAAACATCTTTTTGAAAATCATTTGAAAAGATAATTTTTAAGGCTAAAACATTTTGAAAAGCAGTTTTGAAAATCATTCTGAAGTAGTTTTGAAAATCATTTTGAAGTAGTTTTACAAGCTTCTTCCTGCAGAATATCTCATCATATCAGGACTCGAGAACTTGTACAAAAAAAGGATGTTCGTGGGTTTGTAAGCCACTTGTCGTAGGTTTGTAAGCTACTTGTCGTGGGTTTGTAAGACACTAAAAAGGTAGAAATGGGTTCCATTCCAAAAGAAAAATGGAGTGAAGATTTCAGTGCTATTATGAAGTTTTAACAAAATTCTAGACTCAATACTTATCTTGAAATCTTGAACTCTTGATAATCTTGATATTCTTGATACTCATGAGTCTTCAATCTGGATATCTTGAATCTCTATATTGTACAGTCTTCATTCTTGGTACCTGCATGGTTAAATCCTGCATATACATATATATCAAAACTATAATGTTAGTATTTATATTTTATAATCTCATTCTAAGGTTGTTGTCATCAAAACCATCAACTCATGGACTAATAGTGCTTACTTTGGATTTTATCATTTTAGTATATGTAGAGATATTATGCTCTCCTTTCTTTTTTCCATGCACGTCTCTTTACTTTAATTGCTTGCCACTTATATCACTTTCTATTTTTTGGCTGCTTCTTCCATATATGTTTTTTATTGGTTGTGTCCGCTGGCTGTTGTTATCATCTTTTAGATGCACAGATGGGTTGGGATCAACTTATATTTTTCCTTAATATTTGTCTTCTTGAACTCGGTCCACCTATATGCTTATCGACAAATGTATCCTATAACTGTAGTATTGGTAAAAAAAATTAATGATCTTGTAAGACAACTTTAATATTATAATTGTCAACTAGTTAACTATCTATTATTTTTTTGGTAATTGTATACAATCATTTCAAACAAATCATTAGCATACTATTATCATATTGGTGGTATACAAAAACTAATGTACTAATAAACTAGTAGCTGCATTGCATTTCATTTCATTTCAGTGTATGACTTAGGTAAAATCAACAGGATGAATGAAAAAATATGATGGTATCCTTTGAATTGAACTTCATTGCTTTTACTTGAGTGTGCCTTTATTCTTATAAAATTTATTACTATTCTTATAAAATTTATTACTATTTTTCCAAAAATATCTTTCTTTTTCTTTTTCTTTCAAAAACCCAACTGTCTGTTTCTACTGGAGCCCATTTCCTACTAAGCACACACATAGAACCACTACTTGACAGTCGTAACACTTCTTTAGCTATCTAGCTTACCTAGAACCTACTCGACACACCCCTCACCCAATATTTCATATGAATAAACTTGCAAAAGAGTATGAGGTTCAATTCGCTCTAGTTTAGGTATACATTGACTGCTATTTCATATGTAATTATTAACTTTCAGTTAACCTCTATTTTTTTACTAGTTGCAAAATGAACAAGTTCATAAATATTTTTTACTTTATATTTAGAGTAGCCAACAAGGATTATGGTAACATGAAGCTTACATTTTATTCCCTATTCATGTGGATGGAACCTTGTTGGACAATACAAAAATAATGCAAGCAAAGAAAGAATTTTATCCTACTCTCACCGTTTTTCAAATATTCAGACATGTTTCACAAAATATTACTTTCTTATTTATACTATCCTTGTTTTATTCTCATACACACAATAGTAATTGAAGTTCATGCATCTTTATTGATATATCATTTTAAATGAGAATCAATTGAATTTTTATTTTTTTCTACCAGCAGTCAATACCAGTTAATCAACTGCTTGTCTCGGAAGAGATGAGAACTTCTTTTATAACACGTCTTATTTTCAAACATTGTTGTCTAATACTTCTTATTTTCATTTGGCAGCCAGGGCCTCGAGATGGTATGATTCAGTGTTTCATTAAGAGGGATAAAACAAAGTTAACTTATCATTTATATCTATGCCTTACTCCTAATAAGATTTCTTTAGCTTATTCTTTTACATTACATCTTCAAGTATTTTAAATCTAGTCTCCTCATAATTTTAGTAACATTTAGTTATTTTTATTATTTGTCAACTTTCTTAATGGTCGTATCTGTTTGATTCATTACAAATTGTCCAGGAGTTGGTATAAAATGTGGAAATATTCTAAAGTAAATGAATTAAAAATCTCTAAATGCAAACCAATTACACAATAACTACATTATCAACACATAAACTTTATGCAACAAAATTGACTAACATTGCATGGGAGATCTCTCATGTATTGTTTTGTTATATTCAACAAATTTATGGAGGGGACGTCAGCCATTATGATACAGTTGGTGTAATCAAAATTACACCAGCATCTGAAAATTATTAAACTTCTATTCCTTTTTAATTCTTAACATGCCATTCGATTATGCAGCCGTGCTTGTTGAAAATGGAAAATTCCTTCTTTCTGCAAACCGAGTATATAATCTCTATGAACGCTGACAATATATCTCGATTGAACAAGACTTATGTTGGGAAATTGAGGTAACTCTGTTTATTATAAGCTTTCTTTTTTTTTACATGTGCACTTTAATTTTTTATCTTAGTTTGATGTTACTTAATAGAAAGTAAACATTTACGACCAAACTACTCCATCATATTATTATATGTATTGAAAGTGTGAAATGAAGTTAATTCATCTATTTTGGTTGAAATCAAAATAGATGTTCATTGCATGGCCTGTTGTAAATCAAAATAAATAGTGTGAAATGAAGGTGATATAATTATAAACAGTTGAGCTACAGCAGGAGTTGAGGGACTGTTGTAAATGATGCAGATTCAGTTGGAAAGCCAGTGCGCGATGTTGTAGTTTTAGGTGGGAAGTGATGTAGTCCTTACATGAGATGGTGTCACTGAATAGAAGTGGCTGCAATTAAGAAATGCCGACGCGAGCACAGGTAATCCTTGCAGGCTGGCTCAACCGTTTATAAGTATATTTGTGTGTATAGACTAGCAGATCTGGAATGTTGAGCAAGTGACAGCGAGTAACAGAACTGGCATATATGGAGTGTTAACGCTAAAAATTGAACGCTAACACCCGGTATGTATAATAGAGTTGTGAAAGTGTGACGAGAACAGGAATTAAGCAGTAAAATAGTGAAAAAGCAGTAAAAGACAGTAGTTTATAGTGGTTCGGCTTGAGGTCGAGCCTACGTCCACTTTGAATCTCTTTATTACTGAATCTGATTACAAAATGATACAATACACTTGTGAAATACGATATATTTCAATTCCTAAACACTTTCGACTATTAGCTCAAGCTTCGATGTCGAAGATCTCCTCGAATTCGTGTTGAATGCGGTAGATTTCTCTCAAAGCTTGTTGTAATGTCTTGAGTGATTGAAGTTCTTCAAATGTTGGATGAGTTGAGAATTCGGCAGAGTAATGACGCTTCAAGAAATGATCAGCCAAAAGTCCTTTTCACGTTGAAGGTAGTGGGGTATTTATAGGAGTGATTCTGGACAGAAATATTGCTCTAAGTCTTAGGTCGCGTACGACCTAAGTTAGGTCGTAGGTCGCGAGCGACCTAAGATAGGTCGTGGTCATCTTGCCATTTAGGAGGCTGGGCTGATGGAGTTGCACTTAGATTCATCTGAAGTGGTAAGTCGTAGGCGACCTAAGATAGGTCATGCCTTTCTTTTCTTTTAGCTCGTGGAGTCTTTAGGTCGTTAGCTCGTGAAGTTTACTTCAGGAGTTAGGTCGTAAACAACTTTAGGTCGGTAGCTCGTAGAGTCTGCTAAGTCGTAAAGCTCTTAGGTCGCGACACTCCTTAGGTCGTTAAGTCCCTTAGGTCGCTAACTTCCTTAGGTCGTTAAGTTCTTAGGTCGCTAACTTCCTTAGGTCGTTAAGTTCTTAGGTTGTGAAGTCTTTAGGTCGCAGAGTTCCTTAACTCGCAGCCACTTTAGGTCGCAGACTTTCTTAGGTCACTAAGTTCTTAGCTCGTGAAGTCTGGAGGCACTAGATCGTGAAGCCTGCTAGGTCGCAGACTTTCTTAGGTCGCTAAGTTCTTAGCTCGTGAAGTCTTTAGGTCGTTAGCTCGTAGAGTCTGCTAAGTCATAAAGCTCTTAGGTCGCGACACTCCTTAGGTCGTTAAGTTCTTAGGTCGCAGAGTTCCTTAACTCGCAGCCACTTTAGGTCGCAGACTTTCTTAGGTCGCTAAGTTCTTAGGTCGCAGGGTTCCTTAACTCGCAGAGTTTTAGGTCGGCACGAAAATATGAGTTAACATTTGCCCATCGAAGTGCAGGCCTGTGCCATAGGTCGTGTGCTTCGACTTAACTTTGCTAGGTCGTGAACGACCTAAAACTTGTGCTAACTTGTACGCCTGTTCACCTTCCTCTCTCAGCCCCATATAAATTAGTTAGGTCGCTCCTTCCTCCCCACCTTACTGTTCTGAACTTTCATTGCCATTGACGAATCCTCAATCTTTCGAAGGCGAATTCAATTCAGCTAATCACCGATCCATTCCTACCAGCATATTACGTAAGTGGATCCAATCTCTACTCTTCCATTATCGCCGCTCGATCGTGAATCCACATTTTCTGACCCTAGTATAATTTCATGCGCCATGCTCCATTTTTTGAATGGTTATTTCGATCGATTTTTGATCGTCGTTTGATACGTTGTGGTGATTCATGAATGCATAGTGACTTTTACAATGGTCGAAGGGGTTTGTAATCGACTTGCTGGGCGATTTGGTGGTATGTGGAGATTGAATTGAAGAGGACGACAAATTCTTTTGTAATAGCGGTATTGGGTTATCGGGTCCAGTAAGGTGTTGCGTGGAGAGGAAGTCAGCGATCTACCAGATCTGGACGACCTAAAAGTTAGGTCGTGCTGGGATTCTTGGCGACCTAAGCCTTGCGATCTAAGAATATCTGCAACTTAAACGAAACCGAACAACCTTTTTTGCAGCCTAAAGAGTTTCCGACCTATGCCAAGTCGTGTGCGACCTAGGGCTTAGAGAAAATTGCATCGCCTTGATTCATCCAGTTGCATTGTGCGACCTAAAGATGCCTCGACCTATGATAGGTCGCTGAACGACCTAGAACTTGAACCATCTCTGCACAGCCCTAAACTCTTTAATTTGCACAGCACGACTTAAAAATGCTTCGACTTATGCTAGGTCATGAGCGACCTAACACTTGGAAATTTGAGCAGAACTTGACTGAATTTTTGAATTTGTACTGTGTTGCATTTCTTTTCAGATTGTCTTGACTTTAATGCTAATAACCTGTTTAAATACAACATTTGCAGAGAAAACGGGACAAATATACTGCCATTGATTGCCCACATCGCATGACAGATTAGTTGACAAAGAACAATTAACTTACATGAATTTTGTGAATGAAATGTTGTGAAATGATAAATTCAAATGAAGTATTAAAGCAAAGCTGAAATAATCAACCTACGCTGATTTTTTTGCATCAACACAACATTGTATTTGAACTTAAAATGACAAGTCTCGAAACTTTATAGTCGACAAATGTCAACTATTTCAATTTCTGTTATACTTGCTTGTTATCGTTTTAGTTTTGCACAACACTTCACACTTTTTTAGGAAACGTGCACCTTCAAATTTGAATATCCAGTTGATTGTGTAGAATGACATCTCAACAAGAAGATTCAGGACCAGTCGGGGAAGCTTTTTCGATTGCTAATCCACTGATCGATCCTCCGGAAAGAACTCCGACTACACTAAGCCACAAAGTTTTCAGACAACTGTGTATTCAGTTCGGTATTGCCGAATCAGATGTTATATTTCCTGGAGCAAACGACACCGTTGACAGGCCACCTCTCGATTTTATCGCAGTGAATCGTCAGATGTGCTTAAGCGGAGTCATTCCACCTTTCAACGAATTTCTCCGGGAGCTCTTTCTTCGATTATCCATCTCGCCTTTCCAGCTACACCCCAACGGTTATGCCGTTCTGATGGGGTTGTGTGTTCTGTTTAGGAGGACGCTCGACCGTCTCCCGAGCTTCGATGAAATTTGCTATTTATGCACCTTTGCTAAGAACAAAGATCATCCTTCAATCGTGCTTGTAAGAGGCGCCAGAAACCAGAAGCTGATTTTGGATTTACCCGAGAGTGCTCACGGGTTCCTAAGTCAATTCTTCTTTGTTCGATGTCCTCCGGGATTCTACTCTGTCTGGAGAGTCGGGAATAAGATTACCTTTCTCTATTCATCTCATGAGCTTGTCGGAACCCGAATTTATCAAATGCTTATCCTCATCCTTTTCTTTTTTCAGCACTTCCTCCCCCGCTTAGGAATCCCAGCCTCAAGTCGATTTTTGAAACTTTAAATGATGTGGCTATAGAAGAGAGGAGCGCTAAATTCTTGTTAAAAGATGAACTTTTGCACCAGTTCGAACTTCTACATTCTTCCCGTTCCATCCAGCCTCAAGTAGTTCCTGATTCCCCGGCAAAGACGTCAGATGCCCCAGCCCTTGCCGACGAACCTTTACTGAAAGAACCCACCAGTGAGACTTCACTGGTGAAATGTTCCGCTTCCATTAATGTTGCGGGGTCATCCAGCAAGGTAACAATTTTTCCAGTTATTGAAGAGGAGGAAAATCCTCACATTTCTGAAAAGACGGCTGACGTGGAAGTCGAAAAAGAGAGTTCTGCTGGGCATCACAGCGATGATACTTTTGATGATTTGAGCGATATAATGATAACTTCTCAGGAACTTTTTAAAGATGATATTTCAAAAGCGATCCCTCCCATTGTTGAAGCGACTTCTTCTTTGAAACAAATTACAACACTTTCAACACAAGCCATTGCCATTCCTACACCACAGAGTGGTTTGTAGTCTGACGCGCGTAGTTTGCACATCACATACACTTAGGATTTTTCGGCACTTATATGCACCTAAATTCCTTTTCTTCGAAGATATTAAGACTTGTCTCTTTTTCTTTTTCAGATTCTTCGATGGGGCGGAGCGGATCGTATTACGACAAATTCCAGCGCCATGGAGGCCGCGATACTTACGATTTTAGGCGCTATCTTCCTTCCCGTCAGGAGACCGATGAAGAAAGGGCCTCTAGAAAAGCTCGCGAGAGACGGGATTATGAAGAGCGCCGCAGAAGAGAAGATGAACAACATTATGGGAGTAGGGACGAGCGATACGACTCTTCCCGCAGAAGTAACGATTCTCAAAAAAGGAAATCTTACGACGACAAGGGGAAGTGTCACATTGTTGATGGTTCTAGCAAGCGGACCAAACTTAGCGAAAAGGACACATCTGCAATTTCGAAAAAGACCGATGCTCCCATCTCTCCTGCTTTAAAGAAATCTAACATCTAGGCGATCATCAGCAGTCCTCAGTATCAGGTCAAAGATGCCCCTCCTATTCTTCAAAGCCGATTTCCGGATTGGTGCTTAAAAGGGGTGCGTTTTGACCTTGATTTGGTTCCGATCGATAAATCGGATATGCTGCGTAGCCTTGATGCCGTCAAACTTAATATTGAAAGGGTGTCCGGATGGCAAAGCTTGTCGATGAGCTGCAAAGAGTCAATCGTGCGAATCTTGAAGCCATGCTGACCATGGAGAACGACAAGACGGAATGGGACAAAATTTGCAAGCAGCATGACGTGGAAATGACAAGTATTGCTGAAGACAACGAGAGACTTGAGACTGAAGTTAGAAAATTCAAAGACGAGCTTGCTACTTCTTCTACTTCCTTTACTCAAAAGGAAGAATTACTTCAAAAGCAAGTTCGCGATGCTCATGCTGCACAACGAAATGCCGAGGCCCAACTTGAAGCCGAAAAGAAGATGACAGAAATCTATCGCGCCGACATCACCCAGCTACGAGAGAAGGCAAGTTCCCAGGATTTGGAAATTATGCGGTTACGAACTCAGCTGTCAAAAACTGAAAAAGAGCACGATGAGGCCATTGCCGAAAAAGAGGCAGCTGAGCAGTCGCATGAGGCGACAAAGGCCAAAATTAGTTCCACTTTGTTTGATTTCTATCTGCACAGCGTCCTGGGGCGTGGTAGTCTCTCCTTTTTGGGACCAACATATGAGACCACTTTAGCCGAAGTGTGGGAAGCAATAATGGACATGTTCGGAGGTGCTGGATATGCCGAGGCGGATCTTGAAGCAACTTATCTGGATGATGAGGCGCGCGCCGCCCTTGCGAGGGGAAAAGAGCAGCTTGCTAGGGAGCGAGCCGAAGCAGCGGGAGGAGAATGTTTAGAAAAAGTGACTGTAACTGACTCTGCTCGTCCTCCGGCTTCGGTCGATCCCGAAAACATTGGCTCTAGTTCCCATTTTCCACCTCCTGCAAATGCCGAAGTTAAAACCACAGCTACTGAGCCTTCCACTGCTCAGGACGAGGAGAAGACTCAAGACGACATTGAAGCTGAACAATTTGAAATCAATGTGATCAAACCAACCTCTCCAGGTAACTTCGATGTTGATCCAAGTCTAGCAGACTACTTATTTGCTTCAACCGAGTTTGATGAATTTCTCAATTGTTACTTAAGTGTCAATGAACCAACATCTTTGCTTTTTCCGGAGAGTACTGATTTTAACTTCTTTTCTCTATAGCGAAAGCACCAAATACTGCACAAACTTCCACTCCTCTAGTTGTCGCTCCTCCATCTTCTCAAGTTACTCCTCCTTCTGCTTCTCAACCGGGATCACAGGCAGAGAAAATTGAAGCTCTTCAAGGCCTGGATGATCCGGCCACTTCGCAGGAGCAGAAGGCGGAGGATCTTGATGACATCGAGAAGACCCCAGAGCAGTCTCTTGATGATGACACAAAGCTTCTACACTGCTTGCTACTCCGGGAAGCGAATCTTCTTCGAAGAGGAAGGGGAAGCGCGTCATGAAGAAGAAGAAGAAAAGTATTTCCGCTGGAGAAGATAAAGCAGAGGAAGATCCGGCTACCCCTTCTCCTCCTCCTTCTCTGACCCGTCTACGCCGGGTTCCGAAATTAATCATTAAACCAGGCTATGGTACTAAGGGCGGCAAGAAGAAAGAGTGATAAGCTGGGCTCTTCTTTTTTATTTTGCTTTTTGCTTGTATCGACCGGAGATTGTGCGGGTACCGGTCCCTGCTTTTTTGAGATCTGCACATGTAAAGAATTTTCACAATATTGAATAAAATAATTCTTTTACTTGTACGAATTCTTGTATATGTAAGAATGCATTTATTTCTCATTTTAGTGTAGAATAAGCGATTCTTTCTACTTGTACAAACTTTTTGTCTGTGTTTGAGAGTGCATTTATTCCACATCTTTTCCGCGTGATATTGTGATGTGCTTGCGGTATGTTGCTTGGATACTACTTTCATTGTTGTAGTTTTATTGTATTATATTGCCCCTATACCACAAGTGCATTGCAATATCTTTCTGCTTTGGCGAGACTTGTACTCTTATTTTTTGGAGAATAATTATTCCGTCTTTGAGGAAACAATTATTCTACTTAAATAAAGCGTGTCTCATTTTTGGAGAAGTTGTTACGCTTCAACCTTCGGAGATGGTCACTTCATATTTTTGAGAAGTGAATTCTCCTACGCGGTAGAGCGGGCCTCTAAAAAGGGGATTTTACTTAGCACTTCAATTTCTGGGGAAGAATTTTTCAAGATGAACAAGTAAATCTTCCTTGAGAATTGAAGCATGCCTCTGAGGAGGGCTTTTCGTTATTTCTGAGGAGTAGCATTATGCTTTGTGAAGTAGTGTTGTGCCCCCGGAGAGGTCTTGTGCTTCCGGAGAAGTCTTTTGTTTGTGCTTCCGGAGAAGTCTTGCGCCTCCGAAGAGGTCTTATGCCTCCGAAGAGGTCTTATGCCTCCGAAGAGGTCTTGTGCCTCCGGAGAGGTCTTGTGCCTCCGGAGAGGTCTTGTGTGCCTTGGGCAAGGTCTTCTGCCTCCGAAGAGGGCAATATGTGCCTTTGGGGAAGGCTTGTGCCTCGTAAGAGGGCTTGTGGTGCCTTGGGAGAGGTCTTATGCCTCCGAAGAGGTCATGTGCCTCCGAAGAGGTCTTGTGCCCCCGAAGAGGTCTTTATTTGATTGCCTGGAAGTTACTTTCTCACAGTTAAATGGATTCATAGGGCGGACGCAAGTTATTTAATTGGATGTTCGCTCGCACAAACGATCGCAATTAGTTAACAAAGGCCTTGCCTCAGTGGTTCCACCAACCTTTTTGTTGAGAAGAGCGTTTCCATTTATTGGCGTGCCTTCGAAGAGGGCTTGTGCCTTCGTAGAGGTCTTTATCCTCCGAAGAGTTGCGCCTCCGAAGAGGTCTTGTGCCTTCGAAGAGGGCTTTTGTTGATCAGCTCGCCCATGTCTCTTTGTTGTTTGCTCATTAATGGTCCCCTGTTATTGTCTCCGAGCCTATGTTCCTTTCCTTTGCGAGCAGTTTGCTCTATCCAATGGAATGTACTTCATTGTTGATTGATTTCATGGGACATGCGCAAGTTATTCAATCAGATGTCTGTTTATACAAATGATCGTAATTAGTTAACAAGCGTCCAGTTCCTTTTCTTTGGAAAAGTGTCCCTTCGATGGAATCATCAACCTTTGGTGTAAAGTTCATTTTACGTTGGATTTGAATTTGGAACTTTTTGTGGCTTGAAATTTGTCTATTGAGTGATTTGTGGGGTTCACTTGGCATTGTGATGGGTAAGCTTTGTTTTAATGACCTGCAGTATTGAATCGACATTTTAGCAATACATTTAAAGCATTTACATATCGAAATAAACAGGCATATTATAATAATAAAGAACACAGAATTTATAGTGGTTCGGCCAAAAATTGGGCCTACATCCACTTTATAGCTCTTCATTTATCATCACTGATTTTACAATGGTTTACAATACAATCGATACATCCATAACCATTTTACAATTTCAAGCAAAGCTTTTTAAGTAAAATATGGGCGCAAATGATTGTTGTTCCAGGCTCTTGGAATTGGATCTCCTTCGACAGTTGTGAGTTTGAATGTGCCATCAAGAAGTTTATTGCCTATGACATACGGCCCTTCCCAATTTGGTCCAAATACTCCGACTGCTGTCATGATCCTTTTCAAAACTAAATCCCCGACTTCGAAGCTTCGATGACGGACTTTAGAGTTGAAGTGCCTTGCAATTCTTTGCTGATATGCTGCAACTCTGAGTCTAGCTTCTTCCCTTCTCTCATCAAGAAAGTCAAGTGCTTCGAGTTGCAATTTTTCATTCTCGGCCTGATTGAAATGAACCCTCCTGTGCGAAGGGACTTCTAGCTCAACTGGAATCATTGCTTCCGACCCGTATGCCAATGAGAATGGAGTGTGCCCAGTTGCAATTTTATGGGTCGTTCTGTATGCCCATAGTGCTAGTGGTAGCTTATCAACCCATCCACCTTTTGCTTTTTCAAGTTGCTTTTTGATGGTTGACTTGATAATTTTGTTTACTGCTTCCACTTGCCCGTTTGCCTGTGGATGAGCCACTGCCGAGAAACTTTTTCGGATTTTGAATTGTTTGCAGAAGTCCTGGAACTCTTCGCTTTCAAATTGAGTACCGTTGTCCGTGATTATCTTCTGTGGCACACCATATCTGCAAATGATATTTTTCGTTGCAAAATTTATCATCTTTTTAGAAGTAATAGTGGCCAAAGGCTCAGCTTCAGCCCATTTAGTGAAATAATCAACAGCGACAATAGCATATTTGATTCCTGACTTGGCAATTGGCAAAGGTCCGATTAGATCTATCCCCCAAATGGCGAACGGCCATGGGCTGACCATCTGTGTTAGTTCAGTTGAAGGTGCTCTTGGGATTTTTGCAAATCTCTGGCATTTGTCACATTTTTTGGAGTAGATAGCAGCATCTCGATTAATATCGGGCCAGAAATACCCATACCGAAGAACTTTCTTGGCAAGTGTTTGACCACCTGAATGATCCCCACATTCTCCTTTGTGTACCTCTGCTAAGATTGTCCTAGCTTCTTCCTTGGTTACACATCAGAGTAATGGCATTGAGAATCCCCGCCTGTATAACCGGCCGTCTTGAATTACATATCTTGATGCTTTTCTTAACAACTTTTGGCGTTCTTTAGAATTTTCTGGTAAGGAGCCGTTGAGCAGATATTCTTTGATTGGGGTCATCCATGACTCTTGTTCTTGAGATACAGCCATGATCCAGTCGATATCCATATCATCAATGCTTGGAGCTGACAAAACCTCCACAGGAACTAATCCTAATAATTGAGCTTCTCCGGAGCTTGAATACTTTGCTAGAGAATCCGCTTTCATATTTTCCTCTCGAGGTATGTGGCTTATCGAATATTTATCGAAGTCATTGAGAAGTTCAGAAGCCTTCGACAAATAAGCGGGCAGATTTCCTCCTTTAGCTTGAAATTCCTTCTTTACCTGACACACAATAAGCTGAGAATCACTGAAGATTTGCAATGCTTTGATGTTCAATTCCTTTGCAATCTTTAATCCAGCAATTAGAGCTTCATATTCTGCTTCATTGTTTGTAGAAGGGAATTCCAATCTTAATGCGTAACATAACGATCGCCCTTCGGGGGTTTCAAGCACAACCCCAGCTCCGGAACAGTAATCATTTCTTGAGCCATCGACATATAACTTCCATTTGGTTGGGATGTCTACTGTAGTCTCTTCCTCTTTATCACCCTTATCTGTATACTCTGCGATGAAATCCGCTAAGGCATGTCCATTGATCGCTCTTCGGGGATGATAAGTGATATCATACTGGCTAAGCTCAATATTCCATTTCAGAAGGCGGCCCGAAGTTTCAGGGTGAATTAGGACTTGCTTTAGGGGCTGGTCGGTGAGAACTTTGATAGGGTGAGCTTGAAAATACGGCCTCAACTTTCTAGAAGCAATCAGTAAACAGTAGGCGAGCTTTTCTAACTTTGAATAATTCATTTCTGCCCCAGCGAGTCTTTTGCTGATATAGTAAACCGGACGTTGAACTTTTGCATCCTCTCGTACCAGTGCTGCACTCAGGGCATGGGATGAAACTGCCAAGTATATAAAAAGGTCTTCGCTGTTGTTGGGCTTGGAAAGTATTGGAGGTACTTCCATGTGACGGATTAATTCATCGAAAGCTTTCTGGCACTCAGGTGTCCATTCGAAGTTCTTCTTTCCTTTCTTTAAAGCATCAAAGAAGGGGATGCATTTATCAGTGGCTTTGGAAATGAATCAACTTAAGGCAGCAACTTTTCCATTTAGGCTCTGCAGTTCCTTCTTTGTTCTAGGGGCTTTAACTTCTCTTAGAGCAGTAATTTGAGCAGGATTGGCTTCAATGCCCCTAGCGCTTACGATAAATCCCAAGAATTTCCCGGACTCTACTTCGAATGAACATTTCAAGGGGTTGAGCTTCATTCCATATCTTCGGAGGATTTCAAACATTTCTGCTAAGTGGTCCATATGGTCAACTGCTTTCTTTGACTTCACTAACATATCATCGACATAGACTTCCATAGTTTTTCCAAGCTGTGATTTGAACATTGCATTAACAAGCCTTTGATACGTTGCCCTTGCATTTTTCAATCCGAAAGGCATGACTTTGTAGCAGTATAAACCAACATCTGTGACGAAGCTCGTATCCTCCTGGTCTGACTCATGCATCATAATCTGGTTATACCCAGAGTAAGCATCCATAAAAGATAACAATTCGTGCCCGGCTGTTCCATCTACCAGCTGATCGATCCTTGGCAACGGGAAGCAGTCTTTGGGACAGGCTTTGTTTAAATCCGAGAAATCAATGCACACTCTCCATTTTCCATTGGCCTTCTTAACCAGCACAGGATTTGAAACCCAATTTGGGTATATGGACTCTCTGATGAAATGATTTTCCATGAGTCGGTCTACCTCTTCCTTTAGCGCTGCTGACCTTTCTGGACCTTGGGTTCTTCTCTTCTGTTTCACAGGTGTGAATTTCGGATCAATATTCAGAGTATGTACAACAATCTCTGGAGATATTCCACACATATCGACGTGACTCCAAGCGAATACGTCCAGATTTGCTTTCAAAAATGATATCAGCATATTTTGGACTGCCATACTGAGTTGAGAACCCACATTTAGCACTTTGTTTGGGTCTTTAAGATCAACCGGTACTGGTACCGTTACCTCCATCGGCACCACTCTATTCTCCTCTGCACTGGCTTTTCTGGGGTCCATTTCTCTCCTTGCACCACTATGCTCGCCAGTGCAGGGGCCACCCTGTATTTGCTACAAGGTTGGGCTTTTGATGCGGAGGGGAGCTGCCGCATCTTTTCCCATTTCTCTCTTCCTGGCCTCTCGAAGCTCTATAAGATAACATTCACGTCCAGCATTTTGATCTCCTTTGATAACACCAACACCATTGTCTGTAGGAAATTTCATAGTCAGGCACCATGGGGCCAAAATGGCTTTGAATGCAGCTAGAGTTGGCGGGCCTAGGAAGGCATTGTAGGTAGAAAATCCATCAACAATTACAAAAGTTTGTTTCCGAACTACCCTTTTCTGCCCTTCTCCAAGTTCCACGAACAAGTCGACAGTTCCGATTGGTTGCTACGGTTCCCCAGTGAACCCAACAATCTTTTGTGATGAAGCCTGAACGTCGGTCATTGGAATCTTCATTTGGTCAAATGTTTTCTTGAAGAGTATATTGCAGGAAGCACCGCAATCAACAAAAACTCGTCTTACAATAGCTGGCCCAATTCCTGCAGAAATGACCAAGGGATCTATGGTTGGAGCTTCAATACCCAGAGAATCCCTGGCTTTGAACATAATATCATCATCAGAAGTTTTCTGCTGTTTCAAGGGTGCAGCGTCTTCTAGAACAAATACATCTTCTTCTGCTGGAGTGTATTTCAAAGCACGAGCGTATCATTCCATTTCACCCCAGCTTCTGCCCGCTGGGTGTGGGCCTCCTGTAATTACATTGATAACAGGCCTTTCGGATTCATGTGTGGTAGTGCCTTTACCCGAGCCAGATGGATGAGTAGGGGGTTGCTGCCCCTGAGTGGACGAAGTTGGGTCATTCATGTTCTTTTTAACATACTGTTGCAGCTTGTTTTCCCTCAACAACTCTTCAATTAAGCTCTTCAAGTGACGACATTCATTGGTATCATGACCGGGTTGGTTGTGAAAGCGGCAGAATTTTCCATTTCGCATAGCACCCTTTCCAGGTTTTATCTCCACTGGTTTAGGATACTCCACAACATCTTTGGTGGCGAAGAAGATATTCTCCGGAGTGTCAGTTAAAGGAGTGAAATCTAAGGGTTTAAAGAAGCGAGGTCTCTTTATATCCTTTTGTTTCTTCCCATCATGATTTTCCCTCTTCTGACCTCCGGAATCTTTCTTAATCGAAGCAGCAATATTATTCTCCACCTTTGTTGTCACCACTTTCATTGGTGCCGGAAGATTTTCCAAGCGTATGAATTCATCAGCTTTCTTATAGAACTTGTCGAGCGAATTTGGCTCCTTCATTTTCAGCCATTTTCCAAATTCGCTTGACTTATCGATAGCCCGCATCAGATAAGTCAAAATCATTCGCGGTTCCGCGTTGTCGACTTCAGCCGGAGCTACGTTGAAGCGATTCAGGAATGACTTAATAGGCTCTCCAGGATTCTGCTCAATACTAGAAAATGACATAATATCCTTCGCCTTTGATGCGTACAGCCTGAATTGCTCTTTGAACTTTCAGGTCAGATCGGAAAACTAATCTACAGATCGAACAGGAAGCTTGGTAAACCAAAGAAGTGCCACTCCTTCCAAATATACCAGGAAATACCGACACTTAATCTCATCAGTTGCCCTTGCGCCAGTCATGTGCCAGTCATATTTATACAAGAATTGATTTGGATCACTTGTCCCCCGATAAGCAGGAATGGTGGGAGGAACGAATTTTCTGGGAAACTCAGCTTTTAAAATCCTCTCAGTAAATGGAGTTTTACTCGGCACGAATCTCCATTCGCTCTCATCTTCATTTCTCTGCATGCTTTCTTTCATTATTTTCCGAATCATGCCAGAGAGATATTCCTCGTTGTTTAATGACTTTACGGAGTAAACTTCGGCCATTTTCTCGAAAGTTTGTCCGGGCAAGTGTTCGCGGAAAACTGGCGATGGCCTGGATCCTTCAGCTTGGAGGGGTGCCCCTTCAGCAGCACCTGATCCCCCTTGAGGAATATTTCTTCCTTCGGAGTTGTGAAGAGCATCAGCGATGTTTTCTTTATTATTTACCGGTCTTTGACTAGCCCCGAGCAAAGCACTTAACTTCTCCATCATTAGAGTATTCTGAGTTTCAATTTGCTGATACAACCCGGTCACTGCAGCATCTAACTCTTCTCGCGTCACTCTAATGCTGGGAGCTGCTTGACTTGGAGAAAGAGAAGTAGCAGTGTTATGGTGAGCATCTTCAGATCTGACAGTCTTGCGTTTTCTTCCAGGAGCCATTATATCCAACAAACTTCTGGTTTTGAATGAGACTTTTTCAACGAACTTTTTTGAAGCAATGATGATAATCTTCCTGAGTTGGGTTCTCAGTGAAAGCACCAAAATGTTAACGCTAAAAATTGAACGCTAACACCCGGTATGTATAATAGAGTTGTGAAAGCACCACCCGTGTGACGGGAACAGGAATTAAGCAGTAAAATAGTGAAAAAGCAGTAAAAGACAGCAGTTTATAGTGGTTCGGCTTGAGGTCGAGCCTACGTCCACTTTGAATCTCTTTATTACTGAATCTGGTTACAAAATGATACAATACACTTGTGAAATACGATATATTTCAATTCCTAAACACTTTCGACTATTAGCTCAAGCTTCAATGTCGAAGATCTCCTCGAATTCGTGTTGAATGCGGTAGATTTCTCTCAAAGCTTGTTGTAATGTCTTGAGTGATTGAAGTTCTTCAAATGTTGGATGAGTTGAGAATTCGGCAGAGTAATGACGCTTCAAGAAATGATCAGCCAAAAGTCCTTTTCACGTTGAAGGTAGTGGGGTATTTATAGGAGTGATTCTGGACAGAAATATTTCTCTAAGTCTTAGGTCGCGTACGACCTAAGTTAGGTCGTAGGTCGCGAGCGACCTAAGATAGGTCGTGGTCATCTTGCAACTTAGGAGGCTAGCTGATGGAGTTGCACTTAGATTCATCTGAAGTGGTAAGTCGTAGGCGACCTAAGATAGGTCATGCCTTTCTTTTCTTTTAGCTCGTGGAGTCTTTAGGTCGTTAGCTCGTGAAGTTTACTTCATGAGTTAGGTCGTAAACAACTTTAGGTCGGTAGCTCGTAGAGTCTGCTAAGTCGTAAAGCTCTTAGGTCGCGACACTCCTTAGGTCGTTAAGTCCCTTAGGTCGCTAACTTCCTTAGGTCATTAAGTTCTTAGGTCGCTAACTTCCTTAGGTCGTTAAGTTCTTAGGTTGTGAAGTCCTTAGGTCGCAGAGTTCCTAAACTCGCAGCCACTTTAGGTCGCAGACTTTCTTAGGTCGCTAAGTTCTTAGCTCGTGAAGTCTGGAGGCACTAGATCGTGAAGCCTGCTAGGTCGCAGACTTTCTTAGGTCGCTAAGTTCTTAGCTCGTGAAGTCTTTAGGTCGTTAGCTCGTAGAGTCTGCTAAGTCGTAAAGCTCTTAGGTCGCGACACTTCTTAGGTCGTTAAGTTCTTAGGTCGCAGAGTTCCTTAACTCGCAGCCACTTTAGGTCGTAGACTTTCTTAGGTCGCTAAGTTCTTAGGTCGCAGGGTTCCTTAACTCGCAGAGTTTTAGGTCGGCACGAAAATATGAGTTAACATGGAGTAACCACACATGAATGAGTGAGGCTATGATGTTGAGTATGCAATGGAAGTCTAGATAAAAGTATGTTGAGCAAGTGATGGAATCCTTGTAGGCTGTAGCATATGAACGAGGGACATTGCGATGTACATAATTATGACTGTATGAAATGATACCAGTGTTCAAGTGAGTGCGCTATAGAGACACCATATGTAGTGCGATACCGCCAGATAATGAGATAGGATGTAGACGGGGAGAATGTTGATTCAACGGCCATGACCAGTGTACAAGTATTCAATAGAGTCTAAGGAAAATTATTTGGGTTACTTACCAGTATGGGAAGATAGGCTTGTTTTTACAAAGTGTGCTATTTCCAAATCTGCAGTTAACGCTCAAGGATGACCTTGATTATGCATTATCCTTTTAATGGCAACAAATAGCTATAATATACAATTAAGCTTTAACTTTGTTAACTTGATAACAATGTTAAATATTCGACTGCAATTTTTTATAAACTTTACATGGATATTATATTTACAAACTCACCTACTTGCCAGCCATACATGGGTAGTATATTTACAAACTTTACTTTTGATTAGTGGTTTTGAATGCTATTTTATAATATTCGACTGTAATTTTTTTTTCTAATTACACCTTTAGACTGTTTTAGTTTGAAGTCTTTTCTTGATAATTAAAGTATAAATTGTAATGTGGTTTTAATATTAAAAGGAAAAAAACTATTGTCATGAATATTTTCTCCCAAATTAAAAGGAATAAAGTATAAAGTAAATCACGGTGAAAGTAATTTAGAATACAATTAGACATGATATTTTAATGGTATTTGTATAAATTTATTTGGTATTAAAGGATTAAGAAATTAAATTTAAGTTAATCATATTTGGTATTAAAGGAAATAATTCACTCTATGTTTGCAATGCAACATTTCTTTCATCAAATTAAATTAGTAACCTAGCAAATGTCTATGACAGTTATGTTTTTCCCTTCTCTAAATAGAAATTTTCTTTTTATATTTTGTTTTTATTATACGTTTTCTTTTTTTAGATCAAATAACAATATAGGAATAACTTTCTCTCTTTTTTTTCCTCTCACATTGCTTCTGTTTTACCTGCTCTAAATTCAAATGCAGGCCATGGACTTTGCTATAGATGCGTGAACTTTAGATGCTTAAATAAATTTTGGTTTACTTGAACATATATTCTAGTTTTAGGACTTAACATATATATACTGGATTAGTTTATTGAAAATAGTCGAGTCAAGTTGCCGTTTTCTATAGGTTAGCACAGACTTAGACCTAAATTATATTAAAAGTTAGATTATTTGAAGCAAAACTATGTCTACTTCCAAAATCAAAATTAGATTAAAAGTGCATTTAACACTATAGAAAAAGCATTAAAATGCAAGAGAACTTATCTTTGTTAGTATTTGCTCAGTTAAAGGAGGACAGTAAGGAAAAAAACAATGATACATATCGTTAAACAAAATGACTTGTTCAATTTCTTGTTGAAATTGTTTGACAATTAGCATAAGATAGTCATAAGCAGCCATAGTAACTAGTTAGCACATGAGCAAAGCATGTGAAATTTGGTTGTGATATCTTCTTCATATGGTCTAAGTTGATTGGTTTCAGCACTTTTGTACCTGACAGTCGTTTGGCTTCGGCACTTTTCATTTGTTCCTGACTGCATTTCATGTTACTGCTGCCTACATCAACTATATTCCATACTGTATTTATTGTTTTTTGAATTATTTTGCTAATTTTTGAACTTTTACTTTACACCTAGATAGATATCTTTGATGCAAAAATGTGCCGCAACAAGTTATGGATTCACAGGTATTTTTGATGCCAGAACTACATTTTGGTTTGTATGCTTGTATGTATTACTATTTTTTGACACTAGTTGCTACTTGTTCTACATTTTTTATATAATATTATGGACATATTATATATGTTTTGATGTAAGAATATTGCGTATTTTGATTATGTAATGTTATATGTTGATTATGAGAGTGCGATTAATATAATATGTTGATTATGAAATATACATGTTGATTTAATATATTATATATTCACCGGTATATAAAATGTGATTGATGGATATGGAAATGGTACTTGAAAAAAGGGAAATGTAGAAATAGTAAACGAGAAGGTTTGTAAAATGTCGTGTAAAATTTTAACAGCATTTTAAAAATGCTGTGGTAGACTTCAACATCGTTTTGAAAACGCTGTGGTAGACTTTAACAGCATTCCAGAACCGTCATAATAGGGTTCTTAACAATGAAAAAGCATTAAAAAGAACACTCACAGCAACATATAAAACGCTGTAAATAATATTATGGCAAGAGATAACCGCCATTAAATACATTTGACAACAAAATTTGAACGCTAAGAAAAGCTCTGGTTCATCAAAAGAAACGCACAAAATGTATTAATAACATCCACAAAACGCTATTTTAAACAAATTTTCACAGCGTTTACTTTATTGCTATAGCATGTTCCTAACCTATAATGGTATGTCATTACACAGCGTAGTTAAAAACATTGTTAAAGCCTTTTACAGCATTTTTTAAACGCTGTTAAAGGTTCTGTTTGTTGTAGTGATTGTCCATTGATCCAGATAAGATCGAAGCGATAAATAATTGGAAGAGACTAGAAACGGTGACTGAGATTAGAAGTTTTCTTGGACTTGCTGGCTACTACTAGAGATTCATCAATAATTTCTCATGAATAGCAGCACCCTTGGCTAAGTTAACCAGGAAGGATGTGAGATTTGTCCAGTTCGACAAACGTGAGGAAGCATTCCTTAAGTTAAAGCATTTGTTGACCAATGCACCAGTTTTAGTAGTTCCAGGTGGAAACCAAGGGTTGGTGGTGTATACGGATACATGCGGAACTGGATTGGGAGCAGTATTAATGCAGAAGGGTAAAGTTATTGCATACGCATCCAGACAGCTTAGACCGCATGAAGTATGATATCCTACTCATGATTTGGAGTTGGCTGCGGTGATCTTTGCATTGAAGATTTGGAGACATTGTTTCTTAGGTGAGAGGTTTGAGCTTTATATTGATCATAAGTCTTTACGGTATTTGTTCTCTCAGAAGGAGTTGAATATGAGACAGTAGAGGTGGCTGGAGTTTTTGGCTGCTTACGATTTTGGTATAGAGTATACACCTGGAAAAGGTAATAAAGTAGCGGATGCTCTTAGAAGAAGACATCAGAATGTGGTGTTAGCTATGTGGGCAGAATGTAAGGATTTAGAAGATTTGGCCAATTGTGGTATGCAGTTAAGATCGAATGCTAGTTCTAGTCAGAGTACAGCCATGTTGTCCTGTTTAGAATTTCGACCAGTGCTGATTGAGAGGATTGCTTCTAAGCAGAAAGAGGATCCAGTATTGGAAGAAAGGATTAGGAGACTTGAAGTTGGAACAGAGATCAATGATCTAAAGAAATTTAATCTTGACTAAAGAGGATGGTTGAGAAATAAGGGACGGTTGTGTGTTCCGAATGTGGAGGACTTGAGGAAAGAAGTTCTTGGAGAATGTCATTGGTCCAAGTTTACGATTCATCCTGGAGGAACCAAGATGTATCAGAATATGAAGAGGAGATTCTATTGGGAAGGTATGAAGAGGGATGTTGGCTTATGGGTTAGGCAGTGTGCAAACTATCAACAAGTGAAAGCTAAACATCAGAAGCCGGGTGGGTTGCTTCAACTTTTAGCGATTCCAGTTTGGAAATGGGATTCGATATCCATGGATTTTTTAGACGGGTTGCCAAGGTCAAATAGAGGTAATGAAAGTGTATGGGTTATAGTGGACAGGTTGACCAAGAGTGCCCATTTTATTCCAGTAAAGTCAACTAAGACGGCACCGGTTTTAGCTAAGTTGTTCATAAAGAACATAGTTAGACTGCATGGAGTTCCTAGTAGTATAGTCAGTGCCAGAGATACTTTGTTCATTAGTGAATTCTAGAAGAGTCTACAGGACGTACTAGGTACCAAGCTTAATATGAGTACTACATACCACCCTCAGATAGATGGACAGACAGAGAGAGTCAATAAGGTACTCGAGGATTTATTAAGAGCTTGTGTATTGGACTTTGGTGTTGGGAGGATCACCAACATTTACCTGAGTTTTCCTATAATAACTATTACCAGACTAGTGTAGGAATGGCACTTTTTGAAGCTTTGTATGGAAGGTCATGCAAATCACCAGCATGTCGGTTGGAGACTGGAGACAGATTAGTTTTAGGTCCAGATTTGGTTAGAGAGGCGTCAGAAAAGATTAAGTTGATCCGAGGAAGGATGAAGGAAGCTCAGTCCAGATAGAAGAGTTATGCAGATAAGAGCGTAAGGTCCTAGAATTCTTAGTTGGAGATAAGGTTTTCATTAAGGTATCACCTATGAAGTGTGTGGTGCGATTCGGAAAATCAGGGAACCTAGCCCGAGATATGTTGGACCATTCCAAATTATAGAGAGGATTGGGAAGCTCGCATACAGAGTAGAGTTGCCGAGTTGTATGACAAGCGTCCATAATGTATTTCATGTGTCTCATTTTTGCAAGTACGTGCATGATCCAGATACTACTATTTCTTCGACGGCGTTGGAAGACTTGATAGTAGAGCCTAATTTAACTTTTGTTTGACACCTAGTTTGGGTGGTAGCGAGGGATGAGAAAAGATTGAGGAACAAGACAGTCGAGTTGGTGAAAGTTCAGTGGAGTGACAATGAGAAGGACTGTACTTGAAAGACAGAAGACAGGATTATACTTATCCTGCTCTGCTTTAAGGGTATGTCTACATTAGATTTATATAGATAGTTGCTAGTCAAATAAGCTAGTATGGTTGTTAGGAGTTGTTACAGATGATTGCAATGTTTAGTATTTAGTCCTTACTAAATTTCGAGGACGAAATTCTTTAAGTGGGAGCCTGTAACATCCCTGATTCTTGATAAAATTATATAGGAAATTTAATTAGATAAATTAAATAGAATAATGATGACAAGGGGATTGAGATTTGAATAAACCATATATAGGGCCGTGCTTAATAAATGGGCTTAAATGGGTTTATAAGCTAATTAATTTACACCTGCGCATATTAGTAAATAGCCACTTCATTATACACGGCTATACACCTTTGTAATTGGCCATTCACGTTTCATCTCTCATTTTCCACAAACGCAAATCAAATATTGAAATAGAGCCGACCATTAACAAGGAGGAAAAGAGGAAAATTTAATCTAAAGCTAAGGATTAAAGCTAGGAAAGATTAATCAACAACAAATCTCAAATTCCTTATCATGTCTAAGGTGAATAATAATTCATTCCATCTCTACTTCTTTTTATAATCACATATTTTCAGATTTAAGATTAAATTCGCTTTTATGATGTTTTGGATGATGATGCGCTTGAACTATTATTTGTTTGATTTAAACAGTTCATTTACATGTGAATTTGCACGGTTTTAGGGTAAAACCGAGAGTTATTGATTCTAAAATGCCATGGAAAATTTTTATGTTAAGTAAAACATGATTTTGGAAATGGGTTTCAATTTTTGTAATCTTCCAAGCTATGGTAAATTACTACGAATTTCTAAAGGAAAATATGATATAATTGGGTTTAAAATTAATTTCGGGTATTTTAGGAAGAAATTGGGTCTGAAATTTTAATATGTTAGATAACATGATGAAAGTGAATTTCTGTGATTTTAAGGGATCTTTCCTAATTGATATGCAATGGGAAATAAATTATTTTAAAAGAGGGACTTTTCTGCAAATGTTGGTTTTGTTAAATGGAAGGGCTTAAACATTATTTTTCGTTTGATTCAGATATAATAAATGCGGTAGTTATTTTGTAAAGTATTTGAAAATTCTTAAGGCAACCAACCAGGTGTTTACAAATAGGCAGGTTGGTTATAAAGCATTTACTAAACTTAGCATTAATTCAGCCTTTTAAATAAAAAGTTGGTCCTACCTCTTTTGGAAGTGGCCTTTGACCCAATGTTTTCGCCTCAACTAAGTCGAAACCAACCCTGCCAAAACCCACCTAGTCGAAACTAATACACAAGGTATCACTTAGATTATACATAGCGGATTGGAGGAAAGGCAGAAGCTAGGGTGTCGAAAGCAATGCTTCCGATAGGGTCGAAACCCCGTTTGGTTTTAGAAAGTTAAGTATTTGCTTTGTTTTGCTTAGAGCTTTCGACCCAGTCGAAATGTATATTTTAGAAAGGAGTTTATAAATAACTTTCGAAGAAGGTTGCCATATTATGTTTAAAGTATTAGCTTTCGAATGGGTTCCTTTTATTTTTGAATAAGTGCTTTCGAAAGTAATGGTTTCGACCAAGTCGAAACACAGCCGCTGTAACGACCCGTAAATTTTAATGGTCTTAATAACGTAATTAGCTGGAATTTTGTGAAATTTTAAATAATTGAATTTGAAAATAAAATTTTAATATTTGGAATACGTCTACATAAACATAGCAAGTGGTAAATTTTCATCTGATAATATGGAAGTTTATTTTCTAATGTAATTTTATTTCAATTTAAATCAGTTAATATCAATGAAAATAAAATGTTTTCGAAATCTGGATATTTTTTTATATATAATAAATTTGTAAATCATCTTCTGAGTGAGACGTCATATTTCGTTTCGTCAAATTTGGACTGCTATTGCTCCGTCTATCTTATCTTCGGCAAATTAGCAGCATTTCGGTACCGATTATCGACTTTTGATAGGATAATCGTACCACTGATATATGTATATCGTTTTGATCGTCTCTTCGTACTGATCTCCGCAGTACCTTCGTTTGTCTGTTTCGGCGTCCGAGAGACAGCAAAATCTAGGGAAACGATCTTCGTATCGGTTCCGCAACCTAGCCTTTTGGTTTTCCTTTGCCTTTTTTTCTACCTACCGGTTGGAAGCTAATAGCCATCAGTTTTAATATTCCCAAATATCAATAGTTGCACCTTTCACTCTCTCTTTCTTCCCTTGGTTCGTCACTTCATTTCATAATAAAAGTGGTGACAGCACATAACCAACAATTTGTGATATGTATATACATATTTCGGCATGTCCTTTTGCATTAACCTGCAATCTCTCCCCTCAACGTGAAGCTCCACCCTGGTCCACTCTTCCCCACTAACCGCGCCTTCAATCTCTCCTTCTCCTTCAAGATCGGCCTCTCTCCTTGAGACCCCATCAACCTTCAACTGCCTTCCACCCGTGAAGCTTGCTCCGCCCTCCATCTAGTCTCATCACCATGGCCTCTCGCTCACCCGAAGCACAGCCACGTCAGCCCCATAACCCACATAGCAGCAGCCTCAAATCGCCTCCTCCGCCTTGAAATATCCACTAACTCCACTGCCTTGGTCGTAGCCATTCCGCCACGCCTTCTTGCCATCTTCTCTTCTCTGGCTTCTTTTTAAAAGCTAAGGTATATATATGTATATAAATGTTTTTTTTGATTTGCAACAACTTGTATATGCATATTTCATACAATATATATTAGGTATATATGTATATATTATGGGTATATACAAGTTATATAAAATCCGTAGTTTAGATATATTAGTCTGTATATATACGTTTGGATATATTAGTATATATTGCATAAAATCTGTTCTTTTATATATACGTTTACATATTCATCTGTATACATCAATATATATGAGTTTGGGCTTTTAGATATATATATGGAGATTTTAGTTTATTTGTGTTTAATTTGATTTTTGAATATTTCTGTCTGTTATACATGGGTTTTGATTTATATAAAGTTGTTTTATATATATTAATTTATATACCTTTGATCTGTTAGTTTATGGTATAAGTTATATTAGTTTATAAATGTATAATCTATTTGGATATATTTGTTTTATAAAATACTAATTTTTAAATTTGATTTATATGCAAAATATAATATATGTAAAATGTATATAGCTTATACATTCTGTTGCATGCTTTTATTGTATATATATAATATAAAAGTGATATATAATGTCACTTGTATATATATAGGCATTTATTTCCTGAAATATTTTACTTATAACAGTTATATATATTTGTATGTCATATATATATATGTTCGAAATGTTACTTACTGACTTGCTTTTATGTATATATATTTATTTATAACAATGATTTTTGAAAGTATGGGTTTAATATATAAAGTGAAGGCATGTATCATATGCGTGTGCAGTTATAAGCTTATAGTATATTGTACTATTGAGAATACTATATATATTGTGTTATAAAGCCTGACCAGTCTTATCAATCTATATCATAAAATGCTGTAGCCTACCTAAGTCTACTTGGCAGTTAAATATTATATATAGTATAAAGTTGTTTCTCTTATAAATCAACTATATATATAACAGTTTTGTCAGTTGATTATAAACACATATATATAACAAGGTAAGTTTTTATATAATAGTATGTTTGCATATAAGTATGTAGGTATTTTATTTTAAATTTAATATGTGTTGAAATGATTTTTTGAAACAGAACACATAAAGATTTTATTTTATATGTGTGGGTAAATTTAATATTGATCTTAAAATATATATATAGAGATTTCTCCTATTTGGATTTAAATTAATTAATAATTTTTAGATGTATATCTATATGTGTAAATATATATATAGATTTTGATTTTTGCATGTGTTTTAAATTTTATATTGATTTTGAGAAAATATATAACGATATAATATACATTTTTGTTTTAGTTATATCAAACTGATTCTAATTCGTTTTCAAGATTCCTAGTTAGCAGCTTTGCTTGTCAAATTCGTGTCCATCTCGCTTTGCTTTAGAAATTCGTGCTTGGATTCGTAACCCATCTCATTGTTAAACTCTCCAGCCTCAAAAGGTGAGCAATCACTCACGATTAACGTTCTTATATTTATTAAATTTGATTTCAATTAAAACGGCAATTGAAATATGATGCTGTTAGTTATTTACATTGCTATATATATGATGTTATCTGTATCTGTTCACCTGTGACATCTGACACCATTATCTGTTATTTATATTGTTGATATATGCCTGTTATATTATTATCATATCTATTATCACTCTGCAAGTTCCTTGTTAGTATAGAATTCACTATGGGTTGAAATGATATGTACCCGAACGATCTTGTAGAATAGGAGAAAATCGTTATGGATTGAAATGATAAACTCGAGCGATTTTCATTGAATTGAATTTGGGATTGCGGGTTAAAAAGATATATACCCGTATATATTTAAATTACAGATTGAAATGATAAATATCCGTATCACTTGACCATAGGATAGAAAATTATATACAGACACCGTTGGTCTATATATAAATATTTTGAAATTTTTCTATGGTTTTGGAAAGTAATATATGATTTAATAAATATTGATTTTTAAGATATTATATAAATGTATTCTATACAGTTTTAAATTCTTGATTTTAAAAATTCTATGTTTTGAAATTTGTTTAAAACTATAAGTTAGTTTTGAAATTATGATTTTTAAGTATTTACTTATAATTTTACTATTTTAAAATATGTTTAAATTAGTTTATTTATAAAATAGTTTGATAATAAAAGTAATTTAATAATGTTGATTTAATTTATACATAATGTGTTTAAGTATTTATTTAAGACTATATTTTCAAATATAGAGGTTATAATAAATTTTAATAATTTAAGGTTGATAGATTTGAAATTGATTTGAAATGGTATTTAATTAAGATTTTATTTAATTAAATCGATTTGGAACTTATTGAATTTGAGATTTTTAAAGGATATGATTTTATAACTTGATTTTGGTTAAGGTGATTTAAATGAATATTTCAAGTTTAAATAAATAAAAGGATATATTTAGTTTATTTGTAATTTGGGGTTTTATTTAAAAGATATTGGATTTATTAAGTGAAGGTTTCAAAACTAAATAATAATGAAGTTAACTTAAGGTATATATGAAGTTATCAAATTTAGTTTTGAAGATGTGGAATATTTAAAGCTTTGAAATATATTGAAACTGAAATGGTTTATTTTGTCGTTAATTTCTGTATTTGAAATCGATAAAATTTGAAATGGTTTATTGAGAAAATGAATTGAATTGAAATTTGATGAATTGAGATTGAATTAAATTTGAATTTGGAATTCGAGTTGATTTAATCGATTTGTAAAATTTGAGGAAGCCATTTTATTATATAAAGTATTTTTAAATTTTATTTGAAACTATTTATATATTTTACTTTATAAATTATTTTTAATATAAACTATTTTAATATAAACTATTATTTTTTTAATAAACTATTTTATTATATATACTATTATTAATATCTAAACTGTTTAAGTAGTGGAAGTATGATTTCAAGTTATGGTTTTCCAAAGAATTATGATTTCAAAGTGTTGTGATTTCCAAAGTGTTATAATTTCAAGTGTTTTGGTTTCTAAAGTGTTATAACTTTGAAAGTACTATGATTTTGGAAATGAATATTAATTTAAGTGAGAAATGATATCGTATTGATATGGCTTTGAAATGGATATGATATTTTGGTTTTGAAGTATAAACTATTTTGAAATGACCACGGTGTTATAATAACGTTTGGTTGTTAAAGATACCGGGATCAGATATTGTCATACTCTCTGCCAATACCAAAAACCACTTTAACAACGGTGTACGCGATGGAGATTACAGAATGAAGTAGGATGGCGGCGAAGTTCTTGAGGTATATACGTGGACTTGACTCCCGTGAGTTAGCTTAAGGTGGCTAAACAGGAGCAATTGACGGGCCAAGTGAGGTAGCTCCTCCGATCGAACACACTCCTTCGATACCATTCTATTACTTTGTGATTGATTGGGTGCACCCCTCGGATTTTTGGGAGTGTGGCTTGATTTGGGCGGTAGTGGCTGCTATGTGTTACCACCAGCCTGGAAGTGTAATTGGTATATCTACCCTGGCATTGCCTAGTTGTGCCATGTCACCTACCTTAGCGAGACCTCTACGAGTTTGTTTCATACCATACCTATGGAGTGCCATCTGATAAGCTTAGTTTATGGGAAGTTACGGTACTGTATAGACTATGGGAATATATAAAATGTGTTAAGGTGGAAAATGTAAAGCCTTAATGCTATTTTAATAGTTTACTTTACTTTAGACATTATTATAATAGCATATATTACTACATAGTAGATAGTTTAACGGATCCTTAGAGGATGGTTATCCCAAACATCCTTTGAGTTACTTGTATTTCAGTTGATATTTCACTTGAGTTGGATTTATTGATATAAGAATGTTAATCCTGACTCGAGTGTTTTGTGTTTTTCTTTATGCTCGGGTCAGACTGAATGATACAGCACTTGAGACTCACCTTTGGAGTTGGAGCTTCGCTTGGAGATCAATCTATCTATTCATCTTGCAGTTTTCAGTTGATTCCACTGATGTATTCAGATTTTGTATTGAGACTTCTGTGTATTTGAGACATCGGTTGTATCTTGTTTTAACTCTGTTATATATATAGTAGCTTCATGAACTACTATTCATTTGTTTCCACTGCTTATTGTTATATTACTCTGTGTCTGTGATTCTGTGGTTATTTTATTTACTGTATATGCTGAGCTTTGCCAAATATATATTAACAATCTGATATTTTGAGCGATTCAAGTCCGACATGTGTGGATGCGAATGGCACGAAATACCGGGTTGTTACAGCCGATATTTTACCTTCTGAATGTATTGAACCCATCAATGCTTTCGAAGGGTTATCTTTGTCTTAACCTAAGCTAAGCCACTTCCTAAATGCTTTCGAAAGGGGATGAGGGTTCTGAAGGAAATAGGGTCGAAAGGGGGTTTCGATGCTACCCTTCGAAGTTTTAACTTAAAGGTTTTGAGCTTTCAAATAGGTGGTTCCAACACCATCAACTTTTCCCTAAACAATTTTATAAGGGTTTCGAAAGAGATACTTTCGTATATAACCACTTTGAACCAAAAGATATTTTAAAGAGTAAACCTAATACTTTCGAAAGGAGTATTTTCATTTGTTTCGAAGCTATGATATAAAGAACGTTTTGATACCATCGAAAGGTATATCTGGTTTCAAAGGAGATTATTTAACAAGGGCATCGAAAGGTATTTTTATTATGTTTTGAAAAGAGGTTTCCTTTGCTTTCGAAGGAGGTTATCCAGAGGGTTCGAAAGAGATGTTTTAAGATTTAAAAACATAAAACCAATCTCAATTTAAAGGAATAACCATGGCATAAATAAATAAAGAATTTTGAAATGGAGTTTTAAAGAATTTTTTCTTGATTAACAGGTTAAAAGGTTTAACCAGGACTTACATAAAAAATGATTTCAAGGATATTAAACCACAAGTGTTGGTATTATTTTTTGTTATGGTTACTTCTTCATATAAGTATTCACATTGTAATTAATCTATAACAGTATTTTGGGGAAGGGCAGAATAACCAGCTAGGCTGACCTAGTAGTGAATATAATTTAAGAAATGTTAAAATCTTAATTAAAGATATTGGTAGGGGACAATTAGTTCACATTAAGCCCATGAAAACAGTTTATGACAAAAGATATTGGCAGGGGAAAATTCAGCCTATGAAAACTATGATTTGATATTGGTGAGGGCCAATAGGTTTATAGTTAGCCCATGAAAACTATATCCGGATTAAGATATTGACAGTTAGTCAATAGGTTCCTAGTTAGCCCATGAAAATTAGGATAATAGAAAAGATATTGGAGTTACCAATAGGTTCTTAGTGACCATGAAAACTATGAAATTGGACAGATTATCCATAAACGTTTAACAGGTTAATAGTAACCCTAGAGACTATAATTGAGATAGTCAGAATGAATCAGGATGGGTACTCCATATTTGATTTACTTATTTTGCATATCATCATAATGTGTCGAAATACTATATTTTAGCCATTGTGGATGCAGGAGCACAGTGTACGGTTTTATAAATATTTTAGGATACTAGTGAGGGGAAATCTCATTCCACTAAGCAGCGTGGTCTTACTAGATATCTAAATGGTTTGAGATGGTAGATTATTATTCATACCAGGCTTTATGTCTGACTCAAAGTTTTTGTTTTCCCCTTAAACTCTCGGGTACTCAATTGATTTTGAGTAGGTTGAGAGTTAAGGTTTCCAGGTGTTCTTTTATACGAAAAAAGCTTCCGAAGATGTGCAGGAGGCAAACTTGTTATTAGAGTTCTTTTATTTTCGTTGTGTGTTTGATTGTAAAAGCAAATTTGTTTTAGTGCCTTATTATATACTCTGATCATCCAAGGAAGCATCTTCATACGTCGCTCTTGGTGTATTTTGTAATAAGTATATTTCGTTTGAACGTGGTCTGTGCTCTTGGATTATGTAGTGAATTTGAAATATTTTGAAATACAATGTTGACTTTGTTTGTTGTTTGAATTTTTTTTTCATATTCATGTGTTTCTTTGTATCAATGTATCTAACATTGTCGTATTTGGTCACCGAGGATTAATAAATATGGATGACTACAACATCTGTAGCCGTTAGTTTTGGGCCTCCAAGTGGGGGGTGTTACAGAGGGTCTCTGGGTCACTAGAAGATGAGTTCCGAGAAGAAGAAATTATTGATCCTCAAAAAACTATTATCTTTTGATGACCCCCTACTTGATGAGGACAGGAATGATGATGATGAAGATGATAAGAGGAATGATGATGGTGAGGAAGGTGAAGATAGTGATGAAGATGATGACGATCCTAAGAAGGAAGGGGGAAACGACAGCAAGAATACCAATGGACCAGGAAGCAGTGGTAATTGATCAGTTGGCCATGGCGTGGGCCCATCTGCTCATGATGCGGACTTTCTTGACCTTCCCGAGTTCTAAAATGCTCCTCAAGAAGACACTATGTCGAAGGATGTTAATGCCCCTCGGCCGTCATAGCAAAGAAAAAACTTGAGCTTTGCCTCACGAGCTCCTGCGGTACAGGTATAAAGTTTATTATCTTTAAATGATTATAATTATCCATTAACTTTAGTTAATAAATCTACTATTTTAGCTAAGGAAAAGAAACAATATTGCTTTGAGATTTTAAACGAGAAGAGCGAGAAGGATGTGCTGTGATTGAATAGAGAAATTGAGAAATTGATTGATAATCACAACAGTCTACCTGAAAAGAATAGGAGCCTTCTCATTTATGCCAAACGATTAAAAGATTTTAAAAAAAATGGGTAGCCCTACTCTCGAAAAGACCCGCCTTCATAGGGAAAGAGTTCTAAAGGAGAATGAGGAGTTAATCGCACTTTTCACCCTAATGGAATTTCTCTATAAAATCTATACCAAGAATATATTTTTTCTGACTTTTCCTTTCTAGGAAACGAGAGTGCGGGTCTGCATAGGTGTTTACATGATAGGTATTTGAATGATTACGACATTGATCCTCATCATAGAGAATGCTGGAACCTTCCCAGGATTGAAACCGTTCCACTATCCTTCAACACTCTTCCTCTGGAGAAGGTCAAGTTCAACAAAGAGAAATTTATCTCTGAATTTTACAAAGGGTCCATATTGTATGAACTTGAATAATTTCGTTGTTGTACCATGTAATTCAGACAATCTTTATGGATTTCAATATTCTTATTTCATTTCAGGTTAAGGGACTATTGAGCACTTCTATTTCAAAAGAAATTTTAAGTAAACTTGTCAAGCTAAAAAGGTATTTTAAGATGAAAATATTAATCCTCGAAACCTCTTGATTAGCAAAATATTGCTTTCTTAGTGACCTTCAAGAACTTTACACACAATTCCCCCACACATATTTTGATTTATTAGGTGATGAAAAAGACAGTCTACTTAAAGAAATCTGGTCTAACTATGCTAAAATGTTATGCGGAGATTCTAGCCCTTCTGTCGAGAGATTGGATTATCATCGGTTCTCCTAAGTCGTCACTCCTCACGGATTTAATGCCTGCTTATACTCTGCTTTCCCTATGTCTGTGGGTTCACTCAAAGAAGCTCAGACGGCCACTTCCAAAATTAAGAATTAAATGTATAAAACTTGAGTCATTGATGTAATTTGAACTTATCCGTGTTTATAAACTTCGTTGTTGTTAATGAAAGAGTACCTTTTTCCACTCATTGATTTTTCTTTTTATTGATTCCTTCTAGGAAAAACAACTAACACTTGCTTCCAATGACTCTGACCTCCTCTCTCAACTAGATACTCTCAAAACTAGACTGATGTTAGACATTAGGAAGCGCTCTTCTCAAGATGCTTCAGTTATGCCATTTCTAGACAACATAGAAGCATGCAAATGGTATAACAAAAACTATAAGTTGAAGTCAACATTAAACGGTATGAATGAAATGATCTTGAGTTCAGAGGGGAAAATTAAAGAGAAAGACAAAGGGATCAAAAAGCTGAAAGAGAGCATAGATATAGTTGGTCGATCCAGACCCCCAGATCAAAGGATTGAGGTTGATGTAGAGATCGCTCAACTACATTAGAAAATTGAGAATCTTGAAGTTAATCTATTAAAAGTCATGTATCATGCTAATCTCTAGAGTTAATTTCAAGTGTAGGCCAATCCAGCCTTCCCACTCTACTCCCATAAGAACAACTTGGTCCCAACCTTCAACCGGTAAAAGGAATTTTTCCTTGGAAAAATCGCCTCCAGGTTTGGATGATAGAGAAATTGCCAGAAGGTGTCGAGAGTATAAATATGAATGCACTCGGTTTCTCAAAGGAAAGTAGGGTGAACAAGTTTCAAAATATCTCAATATTTATCAAAGTCAAGTCGAGAAGCTGGGACACAAGAAATACGCTCTTAAGTAGAAGGTTAAAAAAATTAGAGAGCAAGGTCAAAACATTTAAAGGGGCCAATAAGATGCACAAACATGCATTAAAGATTCAAGTTAGCTCTATTGATGATAAGAATATTATCCAGAATAAGGAGAGGAAATTTCAAGAACTACTGGATGTTGAGATTCATCGTATTACCGAACCATCCGTAGCAATTGAAGTCTTGAAAGGAAGGTGCAAGACCTTGAGTCTGAACTAAAAACGTTTTAGTTAATGGCGCTTGGGAACTCCCAATTGAATTGCCTTGTAGATTATTTGATTGAAATAACAGTAGCTTTCGGCTTGAAAATCAACTATTCATTCTTAGGTCTAGAAATGAACCAAAGATTGACTGAAGCAACAGAGGCGGGATATAGACGTTATTAGAACTTCATTTTATATGGGTGTGCTGACCATCTTAAGAATATTGGAGGCACTCCTCTTTTTCTTAGAGATGCCCCTGCTCTGAGTGAAAGTCATCCATGTCTTCTTAAGGTTGAGGAGAAGGGGAAAGAAAAAGTATACCAACATTATCCACCACTCAACCTCCTCCTTAGGAAGACTAGAATGACTTTTCTTGATATTTGTAACTTTTTGTACATAAATTGGTAAAGACCTTTGTACGTGAATAGTTGATATTTTGAACAGACCTTATATTTTCTTCCTTATCCTTGTCTTGTATTCGAACTCGTTGAGTTGTTTGACATTTGTGACTCGCCTCGGAGCCTTAATTTGATTATATATGTTTCGTGGTCTTTGATTAAGCATAGATTTGTTTGCTTTTTATTTACTTGAAGAATGCTTTGGGCAGGCCTTAATTTGAGGGTTGTTTGTCCGGCATTATATTATTTATTTACCCTACTCTTCTTGTATAGAAGAAGCTTTTTACACTTTAATGTAAAACCAAGTATTTTCTTAACTTTCCAAATCTCACTTCTCTTTAGATCCTTTTTTTTGAAAAATATAAAGTAATTTTGAGAAATTACTTCTTTCTCAAATTGATTGTTTTGTTTTGTAAATGCCAAAGAAATTTGTGAAGAAGTTTTCCTATTGAACTTTCAAAATCTGAAAGCTTGGTTTTGAAAATTACTTTTTGGAATGATTATTGAATTAGCATAAGTTAAAATAGGCATTTCAAATTTGGTATACATGTGGATCAATTTGCCTTCTTATCCTTCTAGGCCGAATGACTTCATAGGTGAATCTTTGTTACTTAAATATTATTACTCTGGCTGGTTTTTCAAGGTAAACTTCTTTCCCTCGGTTTGGGTTTCTTGGATGATTATTCGATGATTATATGAGTATGAAAAGTTACCCAACCTTTCCTGTGGTGGTTGCTTTAACTTTTTCTTGGGGCACGATTGGTCGTGTTTGATTGCTCTTCCTCTAGAAGATTGCTTTGGTCCATCTTTAAGATGAAATTAGGCTCGTCTGATTGATCTCTTTATACGAGGTTGCCCCTTCTATGCCTCTTAGGTAAAGCTTTAGGCTGGTTGGTGTTTTGACCGGGCCATCTTAGGCAAGGTCAAAGTCTAACCCATCCTCCCTTTCGAAGGCGCTCCGGTCAGGCCTTATAGGTGGAATTGAAGGCTGTTGGTCAGTGCTCTGGCCAGGCCATCTTAAGTAGGACCAAAGGCTAACCCATCATCCCTCTAGGAGGCGCTCCGGTCAGGCCTTATCTACAGAACCGAAGGCAGTTGGTCGGTGCTCTGGCCAGGCCATCTTAGGCAGGACCAAAGTCTAACCTATCCTCCCTCTAGGAGGTGCTCCGATCAGGCCTTATAGAAGGAACCAAAGGCTGGTCGGTGCTTTGTCCAGGCCATCTTAGGCGGGACCAAAGGCATAATCCGTCCTCCCTTAGGAGGCACTCCAGCCAAGCCATGAAGGTGGGACCGAAGTCTTACGGTGCTCTGGCTAGGCCTTATAAGTGGATCAGAGGCTTACTCTGACCTCCCTCTAGGAGGTTCTATGGTCAGGCCTTATAGGCGGGACCGGAGGCTTATAGTTCTTTGACCAGGCCCTTGTGGTGGGATCAAAGACTTTTTCCTTTATTTTGTAAGTCTTTTTCATGAAGCGCTTCTCTTTACTAAGCATTAGATCTTTTTAGATACATTGGTCTTTTGCTTAAGTCTCGTTAACAAACTATAGGAGTTCCTTTTACCCCAAAAAAATTCAACCATTCCTTGAGGAGCTCGATAGTGATTGGTATCATGTCCATTCATTCGGTGGTATTGACAATAAAAGTCTTTGTGATTTATTTCATTTCCCTATAGCTTCTTCTTTGAAGGCTAGTAGTCCAATCTTTCTTTGGTTATGAGATAGATATTTTCATAAGAGATGGTAAGGGAGAAGCTTTAGCAGATCGGGGGTTTTTAGGGAATTGTGCTTTTGGTCCCCACTTGATTCTTTTGCAATAGTGGGTAGGTTCATTAGTTATAACAGCAAGCTTTCTTTTTGAAGACTCTCGAATCCTAATTGGCGTGGGGTGTGATCGATTACTCCCTTCCACTTTTGAGTAAACCTATTAAAGTCCCTTGTCATTTCATCTTCGAAGATTGTTCCTTCGGCTTGGAGCTGTATAGCCTTTCTTATCTCTATGAATGGATCACTCTTTCTTTTGTTCTCTCTACCCAGAATAGGATAATAATGAAACATCCGAGTAGGTCCCATATGGAATGGAGTTATGCTCTAATTATCCGAATCATAAGGAATCACCCGCCTCTTTTCTGCCAGAGTTTTCAGTGCCAAGTTCCTTAATTTTAGTGCTTGTTCCTCCTGGAATTGAAAGTTATGGGTGTAAGCTAATTTAGTAAAGTGAGGCTCGGTCGATTTGAGACTACTTAATTAATTATAAATATTCAAATTAATGGTTTTAATAATTAAAATACCCCTTTTTAATTTATAACTAATAATGATGAAATTATTTTCAAGATATGTTTACAAAAATAAATAGTTCAAAAGAAAATAGAAAATGTAACTAGAAAGATTTTCCAAAAATCTTAATTTTTGATCATCTAAAAGTTGTTAAAAAGGTTGTAAATATCTTAATACACTTAAACACATATTATTATAAATAATAAGTACTTAAAGTAAGTAAGTTAAGTGTGGAAATAATATGTGTACTTTAAGGAAGAATGAAATGACCACTTTCAAAGTTTAAATCAAAAAAAATGTAAATTATGTAATGTCACACTCACATCTCTTACACTATAGTACAAGTCCATGCATTATAAATTGGATAAAATGGATAAACCCTTGACCAACATGTAAAAAAGGAGGGCAACAGGGGTGTGTGATGATGTGGCATGATTTGGATGGAGGGTATTGTACTTAAGGGCATTTAGACTTTTACTTTATATAAAACTAATTCTAAATTTCTCTCTTCATCCTTACTTCATTTTGCACTTCTAAAATTTTTTACATCTTCTTTCCAAATCTTCAAACTCTCTTTAATGGCTTCTAAAACATTTTCAAAGTTTTAAAAATCACTTCTTTCTTACTTTTTCTTCCTAAAAACACTTAAAGATCACTTCTTTCTTCTTCTTACACCTTCCTCCTTCAAAATCAAGTCTGCATCCACCTCCATTACTCATGGCTATGCCCTAATCTCCCTTAGGCCAAGCCCATAGCACCAAGGCCGAGCCCATCAACCTCCATCTAGGCTAAAGATCAAGTTAATTGAATAGATTATTGGAAATCTATTAGCAGAATAAATCCTCATTCTACTACAACTTAATTGAATTGATTATTTGGACATCTTTTAGCAGAATAATATATTCAATTAACTTGATTTTTAGCCTAGATGGAGGTTGATGGGCTCCACCTTGGTGCTATAGGCTCTACTTAAGGGTGATTGGGGCATGACCATGAGTGGTAGAGGTAGATGTAGGCTTGATTTTGAAGGAGGAAGGGTAAGAAGAAGAATGGAGTGATTTTTAAGTGTTTTTAATAAATAAAAGTAAGAAAGAAGTGATTTTCAAAACTTTGAAAATGTTTTGGAAGCCATTAATGAGAGTTTGAAGCTTTGGAAAGAAGATGTAAAAAAATTTAAAAGAGGAAAATAAAGTAAGGATGGAGAGAGAAATTCAGAATTAGTTTTACATAAAGTGAAAGTATAAAATTACCTAAATGCCCTTAAGTACAATACCCTCCATCCAAATCCTGCCACATCATCACATGCCACTCTCTTCCTCCTCTTTTACACGTTGGTCAAGGGTTAACCCTTTTTATCCAATGTGTAATGCACTCGAGTTGAAGATATCCTGGTGATGATTGAAGATGGAGCTTTAAAGTGCAAGGGCTATTTGCTACTAATCCCGAGGGTGATTCCAAAATGGATGTAGTAGAAGTAGTGCCTTTGGTTTCGTTCAGTCCTAGAACAAACTTATATGGATGAATGATGACATTGCATTGTGTCCGGAGGGCAGTGTAGCATTCCAAGTGGATAACTATCTAAAAGGTAAAACATAGACCCAAGCCTCACAACTCAGTAATGGCTAAAACATGGTAGATACAGCAAGGCTATGTGGGTCACTTCCATTAGGGTATGAATATCGCCTTATCTAGAGTCGATATCTATATGTATGCTCCGGGGCCCATTAACCAAGGGGTAATCATATTCGGTACTATCATGTAAGGGGTAGGCCGATCTTATATAACAAGGGTGCAAGATGTTCTTGTCGACCCCAGGTGCATTTTTTCTAGAGGTGTACCATTCAGAAGGTAGTCCCTTACCTTGTCATTTTATGGAATCCATTCTCCAATAAGTGTCATATGGACTTAGTTGTGCTCAACTATGTTAGAATGTGAGATGCAAGCATTTCAGCTATATTCATACTTTACTTTAAACTTTAGACACTATTATAATATCATTGGATTTTCTATAGAAAATGTTTTGGTTATCGTAAGGTAAAAATCCGTCCGTGTTTATGAGCGGCGTGTCTTACGAGATAACTTTGATTTTAAAGGATTTTATAAGTTATAATAAAATTTCTTGTGATTTGAGTTTCTCATGCTGGTTTTACCATACTGACCTAGGCATTGTTTTCTTATAATGCTCGGGTTTTTCATATTAGCATTGTATGCTTTGAAGTTCAGGAGACGAGCTACATGCCTAAGTCATACTTCCATATTTTCTTTTTATTTCTGTTGTATTATTGTTGTATTCTTCGACAATTGTAAAGGCAGGTTTTTATAACTGTCCAAGGTGTTGTACACTGATGTGTCATCTTTAGTAGTAAGAAAGATAGATCGTTGCATATATCATCTTTGGGGTTTCGGTCAAATCGATGTAGGAGGAGAAATTCGGCTCCCCCCTTGGTCGCTTCGATCCTACGAAGCCATCTTCAGCCTTTTTCTTTCCTTTATCCTTTTTATATCCTTCCTTGGATGGTCCACCATCGTCTGTGGCATTTACTTCACCACTCTCGGCTTCCACGTCCTCTTGGTGGAAATACCAGTCTGGCTAATAGTAGAAATCAGTAGGATCCATTGGCGGATCCCTCTCCAATGCTCCCTTAAACTTTGTCTTTTTGGAGATTCCAAAAACCATTGCCATTGGAACTTTTAACGGGTCTAGTTTTTGTACTGCAATAGCTACCGCGTTGAATTTAGTTTGATAACTTCCCAAAGTTTCACCCTACTTTTGTTTCACATTTGAGAGCATCATCACATTTCTTAGTCATATTATATGAACCTTAAACTATTTCATAAATCTTTCTGCTAGTTCGGTCCATATGCTGATGGATCCTTTATCCAATTTGTGAAACCACATAACTACCAAATTAGTAAAGCATAATGGGAAGCACTGTCCCATCAGTTCCTTGAAAGCACCCAACACTCCTATATGCTGGATATACCTTGTCAGATGAACCGATGGATCCATCCTTCCATCATGTGGCTCCAAAGTCGGTAGCTTGAAATCTGGTGGATTCCTAGCATACCGAATGTTCGAGGTAAATGGATTTTTGTTTACATCCTCCAAACTCCGATTTAGAGCTCCACCTCGAAGCACTTGTCTTATCATGCTAGCAATTCTGTCATTATCAGTCAATTGACATATCTAGGACTCCACATGCCCTAGATTCAAATCTTTATCATGCCTCCCATCCTTACGTGGAACTTCTAGTTCTAATCCTTATGCATGTATGTTTGCATTTCGAACTCCATTCCTTACACCAGCGCCATCAATTCCAAGCACTCTTGCTCGCTCAAGATCTGGATCAACCATGCCCTCTTGCAAAGAATGGTTGGTACCAACCTGTTTGGGATAGTTGGTATCGAGTTGTTACACCTTCAGAGGGTTTGGTTGATCTTGCTATGTTCCATTTCCAAGTACATCTACATCAACTTATGTCCTTCGATTCTGATTCCTAGCTACTCCGGCTATCCTTTGTTTCTCCATTCTTAGGAAGAATCCATTCATCGTTATCTTTTGCTGAGCAATCAATCATTCTTGCATCCTTGTCATAATCTCATCCATCTCTTCCCCTATCATATAGATAGTAGGCGAGTTTGAATTTGAAGACACCCTCTTGCTAAGCCATGTTTGTGTTGACTTCTTCCGGTATAGGCTTTCCTTATAGTATGCCTTTTCATCTTCTCTAAATCAGATATTAATTCTTTCTCGATGAATCTACCAAAACGTTAAGTTAAAAGTTGACACAACACTTCAATATCAATAGGATCCAAGTCAAATAAAATAAAAGTCAAGAAAATGAAGAGAAATAAAACAAAACACAAAGTTTTTATAGTTGTTTGATGAAATCTGGCCTATGTCAACTTAATCCTTTTTATTGATGAATTCACGTGGCAATAAAACAATTTGTAATGAATTTCAGACTACAATCTAGTAGATCTCAAATTTCTCAAGGTCCTCTGAGTTAAAGGAGGAGGAAGATATATTCTCTTGTCCAAAATGTCAATCCCATTTCTGGTTGAAGGTTCCTTGCTATGTATAAATGAATTCCAGCACAAACCTCATGATTCCAAGCTTGAATGTGTCTTTTTCTCTAGATCTGATGTTCCAGCACAAAGAATGGGTCCTTGTGCATGTTTCTCAAAAATACAAAACAACTCGTTATCGACCATAATAGATCGTTGTTGACTTGCTATTGTTGCTCAAATTTCCATGCATTGCTCCATAGTGGGTCCCTACCACATTTTGCATGCATCCCAATATAGCTAAAAATTATCGATACCATGATTAATTATCGGTACAGATCGTTAATTATTGGTACAAAATTGATTCTAAGTTCTAGTTCAAGCCTTCTTCATGGAGAGCATAATCATAAGTTAATGTTGTTGCAAACTGAAACCCACTCTTGTTAGAATGAATTGCAGGTCTATGTACCAAGTCTTTCTACATAAAGATGCAATGATGTGTGTGGCTATGTAATAATAAGCGCTAAGCGAGGCAATATAAGTATGGTTTCGCTTAATGTCACTTAAGCGCTGCTTAATTTTTTAGCACAGTTTATTCGTACCCATATAAATCTATTATAAGGAAATTATATTATGTGTATCATATGTGGATAAGTATACTATATGTGTATGCACAAATTCATCACAAAGAACTAAAGTTTAACTTTGAAGTTAACTTATAAATTCATAGGTTTCAAAAGTTGGATTTGACTTTCTCTATTTATTAAAAGTTAGCATACTCGAGTTGAGTACAAAATGCGCATATTTGTCAAATAAAATAATCATATCTTAGTGCAAATATATCATAGAAAATGAGAACTTTTTATTAGTAATATAGTTTTTTGCTGTAATTCTAATTTGTTTTATTTTAAAAATAATAATTTATTTGCTAAGTATTGCTTAAGCATTTTGCTTTTCAAAAAATTAAGCGTGCTTAAGTGCTCATTGCTTAATCGTTTTGCTTTTCAAAAAATTAAGCGCTGTAAATGCATTTAGCGCTTAAGCGCGTTTTCATAACATAGGTGTGTAGTATACTTGGATATCATCTAAATATGATTCTTTTAACCATTTTAGTATTTTGGAGCAACATAAAATGAGGACTGTAGGAAACATATTGAGAAGGACCTAGCTCTAGATCATGCTTTGCTTGTTGTCTCACAATTGTCCAAATTAACACATCACGTTTGTTATTTTCTTGCAACATATGCCTTTAGTTCTTGCACATAAAAGTAATATTTGTACCCAAAAAATTCAGGGCAACAAAATAACGAAAATATCATGTTTTCCTTAGGCAATTGAAGCCTATGGCCCGACCCTAAGTGGAAGGCTATGATGCTGGAAAGTGTAGCGATGGTGTTGCAGGATGTAGACTCTGATGTTATGGTGTTGGCAAAGTGAGGTTGCATTTGTTGAGTAGCATTTATTTATGGGTTGCATGATTGGATTATTGGGAACCTATATTTAGTGAAGGAGGTCCTGATTTGCAAGTTTTCCATAGTACGGTGGCGAAGGGGAGAAGAAGGAATTTTTTTTGTATTTTTCAATATAGAGAAATAGATAAAAATGAGATTTTTTTTATGTTAGCCAATGTAATCTTATAGTACTAGAAATAGAAATGTGTAATGGAATGGAAAGTTGATCTACTAAATCTATTACTAAGATCAAAATTTATTTAAATCTTTTTTTTTCTGGAAAAACAAAAGGAAAACAAAAAATAAAATACTAGCATTAATCGATATTAAATGAAATTTAGAAATTGATTAAACCTCCCTGGAAATGGTGCCAAAAACTTAATCGATGATTTCTAATCTAAACAAAAACCATAATTTATTTTATTGCAAATGCACGATGTCAATTGTAATAATTGTACGACTATAGATTTGATGTTAAATTAAATTCCAAGGGTGTTAACGACTTTTAAGAATTGGAATCTAAGGAAATAAATAAATAAAAGAAATGATTAATCTATTCAATGAAGTAAGTGTTATAAGAAAACAATTAAAGGGAACTACTGGCTTCTTGACAAACCAATAGATCCAATTGTAATTTCTAAATATTAAATCAAAATAAAATTGAAATAGAAATAAAATAGAAAAATATAAATAAAGATCGAAAGTCAAATTACTAAATTACACATCTAAAACAAGATTTAGAACTAAAATATAACAAAAGGATTTTTATTGCTAAATAAAAGAAGTACGAAAGATAAAGAAAAAAACTATTTTTTTCTAAACCCTAATCTAAAAGAAAGAAAAAAGAAAAGGTGAATAAAGAAATAAGAACCTAAATAATGCTAAAATAAAACTATGTCATGATGTATTTTCTCTCTAAGTAAGTGGATATTTATAGGTCTTATTTGTTTTTGTATAAGTAACTACTTGGTTTCAAAACCATCCTAGTACACAGTAATGAATCTAGTCAAAAAACTAGGATTGCACATCCTTATGCATCTAGTCACAAAATTGGGCATGTTCATTCCAAGAACATGGATGCAAAAATGGGTCATTTGTAATCCAAATAATTCCCTTGATTTGGAATTACGTGGCCCACTTTCTTGAATTTCTCGATGTAGTTACATATAAAATAACAATTCCTTTCGATTCCTTATTTGTTATGCTTTTGTCCTTAATTGTTTCAACTTTAATATATTTTTATTTCTCCTATCTTGAAATACCTACAAAAAACACAGAATATATGTTGTGAGTATTATTATAAATAAAATATATACAATAAATGTACATAAATTATGGTCTAACAGATAATTTTGAAATTTGCCTCTTTCTGCCTCCATTGCCACCAATACACTTAATCTAACAAAATATCCTCACATGTGCACTACATACAACAATGCCATATGACATAACATTTCATTTCACATCAGAACCTCTCCCACATCAACTTCAAGGTAAGTAGAGAAAGTATTTTGACCAGGTGATATATGATAGGAGGCTCTAAAGTCCATAATCTTAACTCTGCTCTTCATAGAAGAATAATAAATAGCAAAACATCTATATCAATTTCAATCTCGTTTTTTAAAGAATTTGTAGTAGGTGTTGAAGATATTCCTTTATTTTTCGACCAATTGAGCTTTACTTGTAATTTTGGACAATTTTTCTTGAAATTCTCATGCCTCTTACAATAATAATAATAATTTCCCTGAAGCAACCACCTAGTTTGAGACCCAACCTTTCCATGATCTCCCTCAACCCTTGGCTTATTCTTACTTTTCACCTCTGTGCAACCACGCCTTGTGAATCTTCATTTTAACTAGCAATGGTCGATCTCCCTTGCAACATCTCATTATGAATACCAAACCACGTCCTTTATGATTATCTTACTACATCTACATATCGTAAATAATATGCTTATCTTGCTACAGCTATATATCATAATGTTTACAATACAGTATGCTCCTTATGCAAAGAGCACAACAGAATCACCACTTGGGTTTCATTTATAATATCAATCTCCCAACTTTCCCTAAAATTCATCATTAAGTTATTAGGTGAGTCTACATGATCCATGACATAGATTCCAAGCTTCATCTTCAATGAATACAATTGTTGTTGAAGAATGATGCAGTTGGTTAGTGACTAATCTTGATAAAAAAAACTTGTATGCATCTCAAAGCTTTTGAGTAGTTTTTATTTGGACTATTATGGTAATTGTTACCATTACCATTTGATAAATATCGTTACCATACCGTTTTTTCTGGTAAGCTAAAATTGTTTACCGTTATCGATCAACTGGTATACCGAAGACTGGTTTACCGATAATCCGGTAACCATTATACCGGTAATGGTAAATTACCTTTTGTCCAAAATAGTCCATAACTTGACATGTTTTTACATTATAACGCATCTTCAATATAGTATTTATAGTGTTACTTAATAAAGAACATAAATGAGAAAGAAAAGAAATGTATTTGGCATTATTTCACCTAATTACTGAACTGAATTTAACAACTTGTTTACTTCTAAATGCTTATATAAAAGCATATCACATGAATACACATGTGTTTTAAATTGACTAGTAAAATTACTTTACTACTAGTTTCGAAGAAATGATACTGATAATTTACCGTAGAAATTGGTAAATTTACCACTACCATACCGATTAAATGGTATACCGATTTCAATCAAAATGGTAACTGATTGACTGGTAATGGTACGGTAATGGGAAATTTACCATTGCCATAACAGCCCTAGTTTTTATATGGGACAACTCTCTAAAAACATCCCCCAATAGTCTCAACTGGATGATGGTTCATGCCTTCCACCTCCATCTCATCAACTTCTTGAAGGTCTAATATTTCAACTTTTTAGGCACTGAAAAAACCTTAGAAGATTTATCTTTTTAATGATTGCTTCCATATCCATCGCCCAAGTACATAAATTTCCCGTTCAATCAAATCTAGTGATTACACGGTTGGTGAAACTTCTCCCACTACTTTTCGAAGGACCTTCAATTAATATTTAATTTGATAACAAACAACTAGCTCTGATAATAATTATTATTAAAAATTAGATAACTATTCAAAAGCCTAAATTTCTAATATGTCTATTAGACGTCAACGACTGAACCTTAATTTAACAACTACCAATAAATCTAACAAAAATTCAGTACATAGATCTAAAATATTCCTAATTTATAGATCTAAATAAATAAAGAAAACAAAAAAGGAAGGCAATTAATTTAACTTGATTCGATCTAATAGATTTATGTTTATAGATCCAAATAACACTTTTTCCTTCACCAAAAGAGAGGTAAAGATTTACAACCAAATTAATGATTAGAGAAAAATATTAGGAAGACTGTAGCTTATCAATACAACATATAAGAGCTTGCCAATACAACATATTAGATGAAATAAAATTTTGGGCATCCAAATTAGAAAATCCCAATTTGATTTGTAATGTTTCTATTTCTCTATTTGATTTAGTGGAATGTCTCCATCATGCGTTGAGATGGAGTGAAGACTAATATATATATATATATATATATGTGTGTGTGTGTGTGTGTGTGTGTGTGTGTAGGATAAGAATCCTCTAAGAAGAAGCAAGAAAACAACCAAAAAATGGTAGTCGTAATTGAAATTCTCTTGAAAGACGAAATAAAATTTTGGGCATCCAAATTAGAAAATCCCAATTTGATTTGTAATGTTTCTATTTCCCTATTTGATTTAGTGGAATGTCTCTGTCATGTGTTGAAATGGAGTGAAGGCCTTATATATACGTATATGTATATGTGTGTATATATACGGTATATATACACATGTGTATATATACGTATGTAGTGTATATATATGTGTATATATATACGTTTATATATATATGTGTATATGTGTGTGAGTGTGAGTGTGTGTGAGTGTAGGATAAGAATCCTATAAGAAGGAGCAAGAAAACAACCAAAAAATGGTAGTTATAACTAAAATTCTCTTGAATGATGATACAAGAAAACAACCTCATAATTAATGTAATTACCTTTTGGTGTTGCCTAAAAATTACATATTAATTAAGGTGAATAGGCAAACAAGAAAGTAAAAACACTAACTACCTTAAAGCTAAGAATACCACCTTTGCCTAATAAGAGGTGGGCAAAAGGACCTGGTGTCACTTCTGTTATTTAGTGCGCCCCTTCAAACAGACAAGATTTGGGGGCATGGTTGAGTTTTAGACGATGGACCCTGTAGAAGGAGGAATTTCTTTGAAAGAGTCAGTACTATGTGGGTGTTCGAGGCCTTAGTCTACACCCTATTCCCTCTGCCCCTAGGGTCTTAGGTGCATAAGTGTAGGACCAAGAGGCATTACACGCAGCGGCATGAACGTCTATCAATAGTACTTTATTCCTGGTGGCGATCTCTAGCATTTCATTTCCCACATTATCGTATACACTGGGATCATATAAAGGCCACTCACCAGTAACACCACGTAAAATTAACCGTAATTAAATAAATAAATTAAGTAAATTAAATTAAATTGATATGATTAATAATGAAAATTTTACAAAAGTTAGAATTTGACCATGAATGTAATATGTTGCATTCGTGGTGACATTCTAATCTGTTTTCATACATAATATGCTGAAAACGGAGCTCAAACGAAAAAGTTATGGGCATTTAAAGATTTTAGGATTAAAATAATTTAATTCAAATTCAAATAAAAATAAATAATTAAATTTGAAATTTGAAAATTAACTGCGATTATACTTGGAGGTTCCAGATTTATCTGTTTTTAACATATTTTCATCCTACGGTTCTGGTATGTTTCAACCTCTATAAATAAGACCCTAGACCCTCTCACTTTTATTCACAAATATTTTGGAAACATAACGAAGCTCTATCAGTTCATCTTTTCTTAGATTTTGATAACTCTGTTAGGGCTTCAGGTAAGAAATCCTATACAGCTATCTTTGTTTGATATTTAATATCTAATCCTCTTCTCCTTCGACCTTTTTGAATCTAATATATATACAAATTCCTTATTGTATATATCAATAAGACGAGATCTGATAGCGAATAGCGAATAGTGCCCGAGGGTCCCTAAGCATCAATTTTCTCTTCTTTAGTCATCTGTAAAGATAGAAATACACTTTAATTATTGAATTGCCCCACCAAAAAGCTAAGGACTCATACTATAGTCTGGGGCACAATCCCTCATATATAGATGAACAATCGATGATTGTGCCCCGTAGAGGCGACCTGCAAGAACAAGATCGACTACCATACTCTTAACATTTTTGTATTTTTTAAAATATAACCTAGCCATACAGCCCTTAACATTTTGATAGCTTAACAAGCCCCAACCCAAAACCCATTTACTATCTTCTTCCTAAAGGTGGGGGAAATTCAGTAATTTAATGGTTTTTTTTAATTCTCTCCAGGGGATACCCAGTTCAGTTTAACGTCGGAAGGTCAACATTGACCTATCAATGTCGACCAAACCGACGTCCATGTTTCAACTAACTACTGTATGAGCCCTAAAGGGTTAAAGAGAAACTAGGACAAGAAAACATAAAACATGAAAAAGCTACAACAAAGTCATGGAAGAATAGAAGAAAGTAAAGAAGAAAAAGAATACTTACTATTGTTGAAGATTGGAACCAAAGATAAGAACAGAAAGCCATATGTAGAAAGCTTAAAGAACGATTAATGCAAGCTTTGATTGCAATAGCTTCAATAAAGAGAATGAAGAGGACCCCCCCCCCCTTTTATTTTATAGATTTGAGTCTCCAATCTCAACCGTTAGATGAAAAGAGTGGGAAATGAACTAAGCCGTCGAATTCCAACTGAGTGCGCTGTTTCATCAAACGTTGTGTTTTTGAATCTGTCTTGAGAAACGGCTCGCCATACCCGATAGAAGCATGACAAGAGTCATTTTTGTGCAGTTAATGCCCCGCTATTACCCCGCTATAACCCTGCAATATCTCGTAGCAGATTTCTACCGCTACGATTTTTTCATATAGCCCTCAAATATAGCCTTTCCGCTTTAATCCCCGCTATTTCCGCTATATCCCGTTATTCCCGCTATATTCCGCTGCTTCCGCTATATCTTCTGTAAAAGAAATGAATTGAAAAATGACATTTCTACATTATAAAAATTATGAAATTAATTTATTTAATTGAATTTTTAATATATTTTCAGAAATTAAAATACTCTAATTTTCTACTAAATGTAATTACTTTATATAATAGTTTTACGTTTATTTATAATATATTCGCACATGTTTTTATTTAAAATTATTTATGTATTAATTATGATTCAATTAAATGTTAATTTTTCATTTAATTAACATTTATATATTTGTAAAAACATTAAATACTGATTTTATATGCTATTTTAGAGCCATCCGCTATATCCCGTTATATCCTTGCTATATCCCCGCTTTGACTTTTTGTACCTCCGCCGCATTGAATCTGCTGGGCGCTTTAACTGCACAAAGTCATTTACAGTAATTACGAATAAAATTGACCCATTTCTAGAAGAAAAATGTTGCTCGTTTTTGTTGCAAAAGTGTGAATGGGTCCATTAGGTCAAAACCCAACACAAAGGCCCGCATAGCACATGACGGCTAATATCATCTCCTGCCCAATGGCATGTTTGCCTTCAACATGCCAACCCATAAAGAGCTGATCGATGCACCTTCCTTATCTAGAACCTTACCAGACATGTTCTCTAGATCAATGAAAAGCTGCAAGCCTTGCGGACAATGTCTGTCCACCCTGTCAATCAACGATCAAGTCACAACAAGACACACCACCTCCCGAGATCCCTAGACCAACCATAGGTCATGTCCATGCCTCTCCCTTGTCGCCAAAGATTCCTCAGTGACATGCCTCACTACCCGCTTCCTTTTGTCAGGACTTTATAGACTTCTAACAAAAGCCCTAGGTCACATGCAAAAAGAGACGGATACTCCATACTATTTCTATGACAAAAGCGGCATAACAGTATTATTCATGTAACAAAAGCATCACTTTACAGCAACCACGGTTTGTACTTACTATCTGTATGGTGAAAACGCAACTGTATAGCAACCACTCTTTGTTCCATGTTACCTTTGATACGAGCACGACATGGTACGGTCCGCTAGCTAGCATGCATCCGAGCCATTCTTACCTTGTGGAATCTGAGCAAGCCACCATCTAAACTGTAGACCATGCTTAATAGTCGCGAGTAAACTTAGCACTCAAGATATCAATCTAAGCCCTTCAAAATGTGATCTCTTCAGATATAAATAAGGGATCTCATGCATTCGTACAATGATCGAATTTCTATTCTCAAGACATATATTACAATAGTTCTAAGCTGTTGTAGTAGCCAATAATGTTTCTCTTAAGTGAAAGCTCTTAGAAATAAAAACACCATAGTATATGTAGATCTTTGCTAAGATCGAACAACTTTATATCTTGTGTCATTTACTTTAATTGCATTACTTATTACTTTCTTAATTACTCTTCATTTTACATTTTAAACCATGGCTTTAGCAAGCAAGCTTTGCTAAATTCCGTCTCTAATTCCGATGTCGGCTTGAAATATATCAGTAAATTAATTTTCTAAGTTGTTGAAAAATTATCTTTCAGTTAGTGCAACTAATTTTTGATACTACTTAAAAATCCCCTCCTGGTCAATGCACTTAAATTTAGATCCAGTTCATATAATCCAATAATTTCACTAATTAATGCAATTAATTACATCACTCCTAACATTTATCTCAATCGTATAATATCAACATATTTCATTCAAATTTATTCACCCATAATGTATCTTATTACATTTTAATATTTAATTGGTTTCACGATCCAAGAGGGACTTTGTATGCATCTAAACGATGTGACTACATGTATATACCTAACTTTAGGTGTGAATCATCAATATGAAAATCATAAATGATTCAACTTGCTTAAAGTAAAATCATGTAGTAATGTAATTTCAATCAAGCGGTCGTTGTATAGACTAAAACAATCAGAATGATTGTGATACAATGGGCTAAGTTAGCACTAGGTGGAAGAAAAGAGAGAAAATCACCTGGACCCAAACATTGATGTTCTAGTGTGCCCAGTCAATCACAATGCTTGAAATTTTGCACATAAGTCCTCAAATAAAAGTAGATTGACGTTTTATGCAAAATTTCAAGCATTGTGATTGGCTGAACACACCAGAACATCAATGTTTGGGTCCATGCGATTTTCTGCTGAATTTTTTTTATTAAAGATCTTGTGTATTCATGTGTCATCAAGAAAAATAAACCCGGATATGTCATCATTACAATATGTATTTATTATATTGGTCTTGTTGGTACACCTGAAATGTTGAAGTGGTAACTAAATATTTGAAAAGAGAGTTTGAGCAGAAAGCTCATAAAAAACAAAGTATTTGTCTTAGTCTACAAATCAAACACAATTCAAGTGAAACTCTTATCGGTTAAACAACATATATTGAAAAGTTCTAAAATATATTATGATATGGATAAGTGTTATCCTTTGAGTGCATGCATAGTTGTTAGATCACTTGATGTGACAAGAGGTCTGTTTCTCCTTAAAGAAGGCAATGTAAATGTTTTTGGTCGATAATCGTACAGTTAAAGTCCCACTAAAGTCGCGCAACTTTTTAGCATCCGTTTTTGCAACATTAATATACAACTGTTGATGTGACTAGTTCTCTTTTAATCAAATCAAAAAATTAGGGTAAAAACCTAATTTTAAAGCATAAGTGTTCAATATAAAGTAGAAATCTACTATGGTCATCAAATCTAGTCTGCATAAATCATGATATTCTACAGTTTTTTTATAAAAGTTTAAACAATATGACTTTTTTATCTGGCACGGTACAACAAACATTGTATTCCTTTTGTAATTAATTTGTTAGCCGACTTTAACTTTGTGTCAGCTAAAAGACAATGCAGTAAAGTTAAACATATATTGTGTTATCTTAGTAGTACAACTATATGAGTTTATTCTTCTCAAAATATTTGCATAATTGCTTCCACCTCAGAGGTGGGAGAAGATCACCTGATCGGTTTTTTTACAAATAAGTACTCTCTCTTTCTTTTAGTAAAGAATTTTTTTGTAAAATTTACAAAAAATCTGTATGTTTTGATTGGTTGGGCACATCGAGACAGAATCATTGAAACAGAATCATTTGGGACCGGATGATTTCCTCCCCATACAGTTCCCATTATAATGAATAAATAGATCTTTAGAAAACATGGTATCATATTGGAAAAGACATGGAGAGAAATACTACAGAAAGCTATAAGCAGATAATAAAATCGTTCACACTACTGCCCAAATTTGTTTTTTGTCCTTTTATTTTTATTTTCATAGTTTGTACAATCACGCACTGTCATTCCGTAAAGAACTGTCATTACAGTGGAAATACAAAAATAAAACCGTATATCTTTATTGTGATTACCAAAGAATAGCAAAGAAGAAATAAAGTAATATTTTAACCTACATCAATTTGAAACTACATGAGCTGATTTTGAAGAGCTAATCTAAAATTCATGCTCTGGTGTGAACCCCCAATTTACAAATAATAATAATAATTTAAAAAAAAAAAAAAAAAAAAATCTTTTCCTCGGCCTCATACTCCAAAGGAATCCATCTTCCCAGAAACCATGCTGCAGTTATAAGCTCTTAGCCATTGCTATGTCAACAGCATTCAGACTAGCATTTGGACAGCTAAATTCTCCATTATCATTTTAGCAAACCATATAAGAAAAGAAAAGGACAAAAATATATATATATATTTATAGCAGATTATGCATTTACATTGCACTCATCCATAAATCGTTCATTGTGTGCAAGAAACCTTTTCCAATATTGCTTGTATTTTGGTATCCCTAATTCCATCCATGGCTTCATGTTACCATTATAATGCAACACTGCAGCATCATCGTATAAATTAGAAGAATCGACTCGGTAATTGTGACCAAGCCCAGACATGATCATCGAATTGTCCAAAGGATAAATTAAATTTTTAAATGCAAGCAGGCTTGCTGGCAATGCTTCAGCTCTCCAGGATACCTCATCCATGCTTTGAAACTGGAAAAATTGAGTATATACAAGTCAAAATCAGCTCTTAATTTGACAATAAAAATATGATCATAGAAAGGCGGGAGGAGATCACCTGGTCTCGTTCCCTCCTGTCCCGGTATGCCAAGCCAATATAAACACCGAGATTTTTACACAAAAGCCCTTTCTCTTTCCTAGAGAAGGAGAATTTTGCAAAATTTCCAGAAAATTGAGTGTTTTTATTGGCTGCCTCACCGGGACAGAAAGGAATGGAACCAAGTGATTTACTGAATGGACGCTAAATTTTATTAATTTAATCATTTTCTCTAAATATATGCAATAGGGTTTGAAAATGCTTGTATAGACAGCCTACAATAATTTACGACTAGCAAGATAATCGCAGCCATTTAGAGAAATAAACCTATAGCATATATCGAGTAAACTGTTGTTATCAGTTATACTTTTAAATAAAAAATAATAAAAATACTTCTAATTTGCCACCTTTGTTCCCATATCCAGATCCAGAACTGTCAACATGGCCTATTTCAGTCAATGTTACGCATGTCTCACCCAATACTATCTATGAACATAACATACAGGAGTAACTTCTAAGAGTTATAGGAAGAAGCTTCCCTCAGAAGTTCATATCTATATATATACTCTTGTTCACAAGTATGTGTCACCTTAGACTTGTTTATTTGTGAATTTAACTGGGTTTTTCAGAGGAAAAGTAATAAAGTATTGTTGGAAATTGTTTTAAAAATTAGGTCTGTGAATTGTTTAAAAATTAAAAATCTTGAAATAAGTGCATTTATTGTTTGAGTCCGTATAATTCCACATTATAGTAATTACTGAAAGATACTCATATATATATATGAGTTTCTTAGCTTTTAAATTGGGTCCTTTGGGCACCCAGATGTTGTTTTTGTATTGAGGAGGAAACGCATGCATGACCTTCACGTGCACCGACCGACCCGACCCGGGCTTGTTGTGGTGTAGCACTTATATTTTTGGATGAAATTTGTTTTGTGTTTTCTGACCGTTATTTTATTTGAAACGGTAAAATTTCAGATCCGAATTTTGAGCCAACGTCACCCACTATTCAGTAACACGTTCGATTTGGTATTCCGTCTATTTAATTAGTTTTTAGACGAGACCAAAATAGAACGACTTTTTTTTTTCTGCAAGACCTATCTTCTTCTCCACGAACCTATCTTCTTAAAATAATAAGACGAGCGGTCATTTTTTAGTGCAACTGAGTCGGTTTTCTTATGTGCAAGCGGATCGATATCAAATCAGAAAGAAGTGGTCGTTTTATCCTAGAGGCGATGACGTTAGTTAAATTGTTTTGCACCCCTGAGTAGAATGCCGAAACGTCTTCAAGACAGTGACTTAGTACACGACTCAGCCGAATATCATTTGTTTTCAACTAGTACAATACATAATATTTAAATTGCATTAGGTGTTTATCATGGATAAAAGTGATCGTAACTACATTACTAGGCCATAAAATGGAGATAAAGCTTCAGTATATTTGATTCATTAACACCAGTTAGTGAGATTAGGTGCCTATCCATACAACTATACAAGCTCACAATATGTCAGGGTCTTCTAGAACTTTTCACTGGTGTGAATACTATAATGACTAGACTCGTCAAACTGGTTGAAGTTGGGTTATAATGGGTTAGTTAGAGCTTGAACCAACTCACTTATGGAAAAATGGACCCAACTCAATTATCCAAGAACCAATCCAACCCATTTACTAAGTGTAAAACCAACCCAATCCATTTGACCTAAATGTTCTTTTCTCTTTTTTTTAAGTATTTTCAATAAATATAAATATCCAAATTTTGAAAAAGTTTCAGTATTTAAAAAAATTTCAAAACTTGAAATTGCAGAAGTTGGTTTTATTTTTCAAATTTTCAAAATATATATATATATATATATATATAAAACTTTTTTTCCAAAATTTTCATTTTCTTCAAATTTTTTAAAAGTTCCATCCTTTTCTTGATCCTCAAAATTTTTGCAAACTTTTCAATTTTTTTATAGATATTTTAGATATAGATGAATGATTGGATTAATTGGGTTTGAATTATTAAATGGGTTAAACCAATATAACCCATTTCGTAAATGGATTAAACGGTTCGATCCAATAAAACCACTTAAAATTAAAAGTTTGGATCCGACCCATCTAAAAGGTGGGTAATTTGGGTTCCATCAATTTTTGACGGACCTAAAAATGACATAAAACAATAATAGCTCTTGAAAATTTAGATATTTAGTCATTTTCGACGTACTAACCTCATGGCTAATCTGGTCATAGCTTCCTGTGACATTATACTCCCTCCAATTTTCCAAGTCAATCACATTCAGCCCAGACATCCAAGCACAAGATTGAGCATCAAAGTCGCTTTTCCCCAAATAATGTTTCAGCTGACCTAATCGTACCCCACAATGTTGAACAGCACCAATGACTTTTCCCTTCAGGTCAAGGTTCCACAGTGATGACAAGTCTTGTTTGACAACTACATCATCATCCAAAACAACCACCTTTTTCAAATTGTAGAATATATCAGGAAGAAGAAAATGTGAGTGGCCAAAAACTGAAATGTACTCTGTTCTCATGTGAGCAGACTGTTGCTCACTGCTATAAATGGAAATACGGAATTCTTCCGACAAGGTTAACAGGGATCCCAAGTTATTAGGGTTGTTTGTATTGTATATTTCATCGAAGTTTAGCACTTGAATGATTGCTTCATTGTAAGAATTTCTTATAAACCAATATTTCATTGCATAATAGTTCTCCACATCAGTAATCAGATGAAAAATCATGTTTTCCGTATCCTGAAACAAAGAATTAGGCCTCATCAGCATGGCTATGGTGTATCATAGATAATAGGGAGTCATCTTTCACACAACGACCTTAGTTTATTAGACAACAATTCTCGGAACAAGTAAAGAAAACTTAATCAAAAGTAATGCATGTATCAGTCTTATGTGCATCAAGCCCTTCAAAACTAACCCAATGAATAGTAAATACCTCCGAACTCATAATGGTTGAATTGATGACAACGGATGCTGCCAAAATGTTCTTTGAGAAGATCACAAAGTGCATGAAACTAGGGCTGTGAAATTTGGGGTTATCCAAGTCAGATTCCAATGATTGGGATTTGAAATATTCTACTGTCAACCTCATTGACAAGCAATGGTGGCTTTTAGGGATAGTTTGTACACCAAGGTGGTAAAGGAATGCACTCTGTTTCATATGAAAATAAGCTTCATCTTCAGTAAGATCAAGAAGTTGTCTCAATTTCTTGTCAACGTTATTGCAATCCACGGTGCACAACTTGGCTTTCCTTATTGTTTCATCCATCTTTTGTATTTTATCTATAACACTACACAAAAGAAACAAGTTGTAGAAATATAGGACATGGTAGCAAATGCAATGCAAGATAATTAGTCGATAACTGTTACGTATGCATACATGAATTGCCAAGATTCCTCGGAAACTAGGGCCCGTTTGGTTTCATTTTGTATTTTGAGTTTTGTGTTTTCAATTTGCACTAAGAAATAGCAAGAAATAAAAGAAGAAGATTTATAATTCTTAGCCGTTGGGACGACCAACGGACAACGAAAGAGTTTGATTGTTCCCGTGCTTTTGTTATCTCTCGAAACACGAAAAATAAAATAAACCTGTTTTCTATTTTATATGTTAATTTCATTTTTCAAAATTATTTGTTTTTCAACTATACATACAACGGACGCGTTTTTGTATAGACGAAAACACAAAACTAAAAACGACAAACCAAACGGGGCCTAAGGCTCTGTTTCGTTTGTCATTTTTAGTTTTGGGTTTCCGTTCAAAGAAAAATGCACGACGCATGTATTTTTCAAAGACAACCAATTTGAAAATGAAATTACCATATAAAATAGAAAACAAATTATTTTGTTTTCCGTGTTTTGTGAAATAACAAAAGAACAGAAAAAAATCCATCCCCTATGAAGTCACTCCATCACCGTAATGACTTAGAACTTCAATTCTTCTCCTCCGTTCTCCTCATATTTTGTAATGAATGTGGAAACGTAAAACACAAAACTTGAAATGAAACCAAACATGCCCTAGTGTATCTTGTGAGAATGCAAGTATTTAGTCCCATTAAAGATCAGTAGTCCAAGAATATAATTTATCGTCATCGAAGATTCAACAAACTTTCAAGAAAACAAAATTTTCCATATTTATCATATAGTTCTCGCCCATTACCAATTTAAGTTCTGCATTTCTAAGTGTTCAGGTTTAACCAAATGCATGGGCAAGTTGTTAAACTAGGAAAAACTTTTTAACTGTTGTTATCTTGGATGTAAGAGATGTTTAAAACGACAGAAGGTTTGATTCCAATGAACAGAAACAAATCACTATATTAGAAGGCTTTCATTGTAACAAAAGTCAAGAGACTAAGACAAAACAACAAAAAGACAAACGTAAAATATGCTATCACTTACAGTAACAAAAGTCAAGAGACTAAGACAAAACAACAAAAAGACAAATGTAAAATATGCTATCACTTACAGTGGTGGAAGATCAGCATCTGAAATTGCTTCACTAAGCATACGCTCATGTTCTTGAATATTCTCCTTCAGCTCACGTGAAAATTGCTCTTTCCCTTGAATTTTAGCTATGCTTGGATAGTAAGCTCTTGCCACAAAAAGTTGATCTTTAAGCCTTTTGACTACTGAATCCCTCATCACTTCTTTGTGTTCAATAGACCAAAGGCAATAACTGCCAAATTCGAGTTCACAAGATTTTTTCGCATCATCTACAGTTGAACTATTGAAAGAATTTGACTTTCTATCTACATAACCACTCTGCATCAGCAATAAAGCCTGTCACTTTTCTGCTAAACCATACGCACATGTGTACAGGTTTTTTGTTTTGCATTTGGATAAACAGATTATCATGCATTAATAATTATGAAATATTTTGACTTGCTTACAAGCTAATTATTATACATTAATAGTTATCAAGTTTTTTGACTTGCTTACAAGCTAATTATTATGCATTAGTAATTATCAAATCTTTTTGCTTGATATTTAAACAAGTTAATTGCTATGATTTAATAATTATCCATTTTAATCACATCATGTGCAATAAGTATGAAGATGTCCCTCTTCCGCATCCATGAACAACATAGGTATAGAACTTAACCATCTCCACTACAACGAGTCAAACCAAAATAAGAATGTTACTTGGCAAAAAGGAATCTTACATCTTGTATGGGAGGTGGATATGCTGTTGAAATTTGCTTGGTTTCTACAGCAACAAAAGAATAACTAAATAAATAAATAAAATTATTATTATATAAAACAAAAACAAAAAATCTATGCTATTAGATTAGACATGAACAATTACAATAGAAAAAAGATATAATGACACAAATTCATGAACAAAAAAAAAGAATGAAATTACAAACCATTTGAAGACTCATCTTGCAGTTCCACCGTACGACTTCCTTGCCTGGTGGCAGATTGCGCATCAAAAGCGTCTTCATCAATTTTCAAGGGTAAATTCATGTTTGGTTCCTTTTTATTGCTGTTATCAAGAATCTAAGAAACAAAATGTCAATTATATTAGATAAAATATCGAACAGAGATGTGAACTAAAATTTCATTGCAGAAAGCTCTAGAAATCAGTTCCTTCAAATAGTAACAATGCAATCGAACTTTTCATCTGATTTAATAAACCCTTCTGATAGAGCGAACCGTATACGACCAACATAGATAATAAGTCATTTGTAAGCAAGCACAACAAGATATATCACATTCTTTTAAACAATCTAGATGAGAACTTGCATATTATTCGCAAACACAAATAAATAAATAAATTCAGAATGAGGTATTTTTAAATCCTAGAATATGCGTTAGAAAAAGCATCATACGTAGGAAAACGGTATTAAGGCATAATTAACAACAAGCTTAAAAACAACTGATCTCTTGATTATATGTGTGTGTGCACGCGCGCATGCGCGTTTGTGCATGTTCCTGCATGCACACGTGCACGCGCATGTATGCACATGCATGTGTGTGCATGTGTATGTATGTGTGGTTTGCATGTTTGTGTGTGTATGTGATAATTTCTCCACTAAATGCACTATTACCTTGCTTATTTCTATCTAAGTCAAGCTTGACATTCTTAAATTGTTGATACAACATTTCTCACATAATAAGTATATTGGAATTAATGCTTTAAAAGGCGAAGGCGTGCACAAGACGCTTTTGTGCTCCAAAGGCGAATTGTGAGTTTTTCAAGTAAACCTTATACATGCATGTGACATATTAATGAACTAAGCATAAAACATCAACGTTTCACCTGAAAAATAACTTGTACATTATTTTTTATTGGTGTACACATAAACACAACATTCAAATTACTTTTAAAAAACACTAAACATGATTCCATTTGAAAGAAGAAACATCCATTCAATTTTTAAGCTAAAGCGGCATCAGGAGCAGGGGCTAAGTAATTTTTTTTCCCTCTTTGAATTTTTCCTTTCCAAATTATTTGAAATCGATATCAACTTGAAATCAACTTCTAAAATCGATTTCAATATGGAATCAATTTCTAAAAACATTTTCCAAATGGGATGATTTTCGAAAACGATTATGAAATCAGTTAAGAATTTTTTTTAAACAACTACTTGTTTTCCTTTGAATGCTTTTTTGCTTGGTGCAACCTTGGATGAAATGATTATGATTTTTCTGAGACCTGTTCTATTGTCAATGTGGGCAAAAAGTTATGCCCTTGATACTCACCTCTCTGAGGCATGAGACGTGTGGCATATGCCTCCTGTTAAGGGGCACACCTTAAAAATAAAACGACTTTCTAAACATGTGCTGATGTACTTGTCTCTGTCTCACCTTGAGGCGCACCTTGAGCTCGTTTTTTATAACATTGATTGGAATACTCATTTTTGAATTGTGTTCTCCCTCCAAAATTGTAACGGTACCATCAACACTTATCTTGTACAAATATACTATTTAAAAGAGGCTTTGCACGAAAGGTCCCTATTTCTGATGGTGTTACAAGAAAAGTCCCTGTAGAAATAAGTACGTAAATTTAGTCTCTGTTTTTTTTTCTAACCAGAAAACGCAAGTTAGCTTGCGCTTTTTAAAATTTTAAAATTTTCAAAATCAGAAAGCGCAAACCAGCTTGCGTTTTAAAGCGCAAGTTACCTTGCGCTTTTCAAAAATTTCAAAAATTTTAAAATTTTCAAAAAAAAATCAAAATTGGAAAGCGCAAGTTACCTTACGCTTTTCAAAAATTTCAAAATTAGAAAGCGCAAATTAGCTTGCACTTTTCTGATATAAAGTGCAAGTTAACTTGCGTTTTTTCAAAATTTTCAAATTTTAGAAAATTTCGAAAATTTCGAAAAATATTTCAAAATTAGAAAAGTGCAAGACGCTTTGCATTTTTTTTATTTTTGAAAAATAGGGACCAAATTTACAAATTCATTTTTGCAGGGACTTTTTGTATAACAACATCAAAAACAGGGAGTTGTGACTCTTATCTTGTATTTAAAATCCCCTAACTGACAAAGTTGCACATTTTAGCCGACCACACTTCTTTTTTGTTTATTATAGAAATTCTCTATTTGATGAATTCTTTTCAGGTTATTTAAAGCTTAAATGGTTAAAAGCACTATTCTAAAATTCAGCTTGTGCACCACACATACAAGCATGAACAAAAAGAATTATTAGACAATTCTTGCTATCGTGTTGTATTTTCAACAAAATAATTATTAGATGATTCAACTTGTACTAGGCTGGGCTTGTTTAGCAACAAAAACAAGCCCAACATCAAGATTTGTCAAAAAACAAGCACAACTAAACCAAAAAGGAAACCATAATAATACTTTAAAAACAAGCCTAAGCCCAGTATCAAATTAACCCTAGATATCAAGCCATCACATATCATCCACTCATTCTGAATCCTCCATCACCTTTCATATAAAACACTAAATCACATCAATGAGAAAAGAGAAATATAATAAACTTCTTATCATGGAAAATTATTGCTGCTAATTATCTGATTATTGATTCTCTGTTGGTAACGCAATCAACATATTACTTTGTTCAAGGATATATGCTAGGATTTTCTTAGGAATTAGCGCTGGCAAAGAAGGGTCTTTGAAGTTTATTAAAATTTTATATACATTATAGGTGGTTTATAACTTGATCAAAATGAGTTTTTCGCTTACTACTTACAAAAAAGGTTGCGGGTTCTTGACTATCTTGAAGGATTACAAACGCTATATACAAACACTTTTAACCAAACATGCTCACACTTGATTTCTCCTCCAACTTCCTCTTTTTCATTTTTTTAATCACAAAAACAATCTTTGTCATCATTAATACCAACAACTTGACCGAATTGGTTTAGAAATGATATTCCATTAAAATATATATGTGGTATTAGCAATTTAGAGGGAGAATTTGTAGGTAAAATGTGAATGGTAGCCATTAACTGGTTTTATTTTTTACATAATAAGTTATTGTCCTTGTTTTGCAATACACATTATTTGGCAACCACTTTGCAAATACAACATATTCAAGAAACATTTATAAACTACCAAATTACTAGAATCCGTGGCATGTGTGTCCACAGAGAAATCCAAATAATCACTATAACTATCTAAAGCCAAAATGCACCAATATTCATTGTCGAAGATAAAAGCTTTGACACCGATATCATACATATATACATGTGTGAATATATATGTACATAGATACATACACACACACATACATATATATAAAAAAGATTCATGTTGGAACTAAACTTGCATTTGGAAAGCATTAATTATTTTAGGCAATTTTAATTTTGGCATTTATAAAAATAATTATGTTTTACTGAAAAGACTAAAATTTAACCTATAAAAGAATCTAGGGATATGTTGATTAGCAAAATGTCTCTAGAGTTATCTATTCTAGAACTGTAAAGATTTTATGATAATTATAGAAAACTTTTGACAATGGATAAAATACATCTTCACCATTCATTTAGGAAACGTGTTATTATAAATAGAGGAGAGTTTTCTCATTTATATGCAAGCAAAATAAGTCAAATAAAGTAGTAAAAGATTGTAATACAATTTCATTTCCTCCATTATAAAATTTTTATTTCTCAATTTCCACTTGCAAATTATATTTAATCATCTTCTTCTTGTAAATTTGTTAAAATTAATATCAGAGCTAGGTTGATATCAGGGGAAGAATGACAATTAAATTAGATTTTGTTAAAGTCCCCTTACTCAAGAAAGGGTATTATAATAATTAGAGCATTCGCATGAAGGCTTTGCTTGAATCACAATATGCGTAGAATATTGTAGAGAACGGGTATAAAGAAACCGTTAATATTACCATTTATCCCAAACTCAAAAGGATAATTTGAAGGATTTGAAAAAAAAGAACCGGAGGGCTCTTACGCTCATCCACCAAGTTTTAGATGAAGCTATGTTCGAGAAGATAGAAAGTGTGCAAACTAATAAGAGAGCATGAGATATTTTGGAGAATGGATTCAAAGGAATTGACAAAGTAAAAAAGATTCGACTACAAACCATGCGTTGTGAGTTTGAATCTCTTCACATGAAACCTATGAAGTCAATTGATGATTACTTTTTACGTTTGTATTTTTAGTAAATCAAATAAAAAGATATGGAGAGAAATTAGAATATTATATGGTAATTGAGAAAATTCTACGATCTCTAGATTCAAATTTTGATTACGTGGTTGTAGCAATTGAAGAATCTAAAAATCTAAAATCTATGACCGAACGATCAACTCATGAGATCCCTTCAAGCCCATGAAGAAAAAATAAAGAAAAGAGTCAAAGAAGAGCCATTAAAGCAAGTTGTTCAAAGCAAACTCACATTGGGCGAGAATGAGACATTTAAAAACAAAAGAAGTCATAGCCAAAGAGGAAGAGGTCGTGGCCAAAACTATGGAAGAGGAACATGAGACGAATAGAAAGACCAACGTATAAAAAAAATCACAAATTAGATATTATAATTGTAATAAATTTAGGCATTTTGCTTTAGAATGTAATTGAATTTTAATAAATTTCAAGAGAGATCTAATTTCGTTAAAGAAGACAAAGAAAATTTACACTTTTATAAGCACTCAAAGTAGATGAAATTAGATGAAATTAAAGATGAAAATACATGGTACTTGAATATGGAAGCTAAAAAACGAAACAAAATATATTGAAGAATACATGTTAGTCGATGAAAAGGACGAAAAAACAACGAGATGAGAGAGAATGTTGCGAAGAAAGAGAAATAGAAAACAAAGAATGATATGGAAGAGAAAGCTGTAAAAGAGCTACCAAAGATTAAAGTAATGAGAGAAAAACTCAAAGAAATGAAAGATAAACAACTATCAAAGATCGAAGAAGTTGCCAAAGGGAGTCACAAGAATAAACGATGAAGAGCTTACAGAAATCGAGGAAGTGGAATAGGAGGCTATCAAGAAAGTAAAAAAGAAGGATGAAAAGGATGAAGATAAAGAAGAGAAAGTCTAACAAAGATGATGTAAATGGTGAAAAGTATGAAAACAAAGAAAAAGAATACGAAGAAGACATGAATCAAAAAGATGATATTCAAGAGCTTAGAAAGATTTAAAATATGAGCAAAATTTGAAGAAATGGAACCGGAGAATATTAACGAAGTAAAAATAAAAATGGTCAAAGAGGAAGTCAAAAGGACCAGCGATGAATTTAATGATGGGGAGAATAAAGAGGTGAGCAAAGATTATATAATTTCTATTTTGAATAATTTTATTTTCAATCCATGTTTTTTGAAATGTCAAGCGAACGTGAAATTTGGAAAACATAAAAAAAATTGGATGAACTAAAGATTACAAGAGTGAAATTATGAAAGAATGCAAAGATGGCATATATGACTCATTTAAATTTTAAGACACTAAAACAAGATAGATGTTAGAAGGTTTACTTTTTTAGAAAATTATATTGTAATGATGGAGGACGATAAGAAAGGTATAAAACAAAGACTCATGAAATTGCTTCGAAGATCTCAGCATTAGAAAAATAAGGTCAACATAATAAAGAAAGATTAAATAATATCTTTATTTTTACTGAAACACGTAAAATATAAAAATTGAAATTTTTTCTAAGACCGAAAAAACCAAGTTTACTGGGATGTTGAAAATAAACTTGGTTTTAAGAAGCATTAATTAGTTTAGGCATGCAATTATGAAAACAATTAAGTTATATTGAAGATGCAAAAATTTAGCCTATAGAAGAATCTAAAGATATGTTGATTAGTAAAGAATGTCTAGAGTTATCTATTCTATGAATGTAAAGATTCTATGATAATTATAGAAACATTTAAAAATGATCATTAGCCATTAGATATAATACATTTTCATCGTTCATTTAAAAGACATGTTATTATAAATATGGAAGAGTTTTATCATTTGTATGCAAGCAAAAATAAAGCAGATGAAGCTGTAAAAAATTGTAATAAAGTTTCATTTCCTCCATTACAAAATCTTTATCTCTCAATTTCCACTTGCAAATTACATTTAATCTTCTTCTTATAAATTTGCCAACAGTTTCAAGGATGAGTTACACTTCCAAATGTCAAAAAAAAAAATTTGATAACATAAGTGATACTTTATTCAAGCAGAGCACTCTTTTTTATGTCTTAAAGGCTCGAACTTATGATCTTCAGAACCTCTATCTAAAGCGTCACACCCCTAACCACTTGAGCTAGAGATCTTTGACAAATGTTACAAAATTTTATTGATCTATGTTATCAATATCATATATCAACATAAAATGAAATCATTTTAAGATATTTAGCTTCTTCAAAATTACAATAAATACTTACCATTACAAATAATAATATTCTTATGGTTAATTTTAAATATTAAATCTATTATGATGGTTATACCAAAACAAGCCCAACTATTGTGGAAATGATCATGGATATCATATGAACATATTTTAAAAAAATTATAACATTTGAATTGATGTTGCTCAAAATGTGATAGGATGCTAAAGAGGTGTACTGAAAGAGAGATACCATGGAACCTCTTTCTTTATATATACATGTATGTGTCTCTCTGTGTGTGTAAAGGAGGAGTACTATTCATTGATTTTGAACAACTGATATGGTACGTGGTGTATGTGTGTACATATATACACACACTGGCATGTTGCTTATGTTAGAGATCCTTGCATAGGTGAATGAAGATATAGTCTCACATCGTCAAAAACAAAGAAGTTTTTCATGTTTATATACCCCTTACCATCAACCTATATTGATCATTGGGGTTAGGTAATTTTGTGTGGGGGGGACCTATATGGTCATGGTTTAAACACACGCGCGCCGCCTGCCCATCCGACCGGCCGAGTTCGGGTCTAATGTGTTATTATCTTTTTACTAGGAAAAACAAAACCTGTTTTGAACAGTATTTTTTCAAACAGACACAAACAATGATGAACAAACACGACTGTTTCAAATAATGCGACTGTTGGTGAAGGACGGATGAGACTATTGGCTCAGAACAGAAACGACTATTAGGCGTTGCAAACGACCGACGAACAGAAACGACTGTTGGGCATTGCAGATGACTCTTTAATTCAAAAGAACAGACACAACCTTTTGCGCGGAGGCAACCGTTGAAGGCTGTTAAAAGAAAAGGAATACTAATAACATTCCTCATTCCTGTTTCTTCATCGTCTTTGTCCCTTTTTATGTTCTCAAATCAAATCATTATCAAATCACAGAGTAGACATACTCATCACAATCTCGTGCAGATTATTCTGTTGTATCTTAGGAAACTTTGCAAATAAAGTTTTAAGGAGATTGTTAAGGCAAGCCTCAAAATTCCTTACTGTTTTATATCAGTATCTTATTATTGTGCATCCGTGTGCACATGTTTTCGTACAATTCTTACACTGTTTTTGCTGTTACTTACTGTTTTGGTAATACGACCATCTACAGGTTATAAGGACAGGCTTCCACACTGCATTAGTCAATCAGGAATGCTCGGTTCCATATGGGTAGGGGTGTAAATTGATCAGACCGGACCGGACGGAGATGTGTTCAGTTTATGTCCTAAATAAAATCGGACCGGACATGGACCAGATGAGATTTATGTTCGTACAAATTTTGTTGCCCTAGCTCGTGTTCTAAATGAAATCGGACGGACTCGTACATACATTTTTCGGACACGGACTCGAACGGACACGGACGGACATTGCTATTTACATCAAATTTTATGTTGTTTAATAGAATTTCCATCAGATATACTGAATTATAAGAGATTCGGACGAATTCGAACGGACTCGGACCGGACAATATTTTTACTCGTACAAATTTTGTTGTCCTAGCTCGTGTCCTAAATGAAAATCGAACGGACTCGAACGGACGTATTTCAGTTACGGACATAAACGGACATCAGACACTCGTACAAAATTAATAGCACTACATATGGGAGAGCACGAAGACCCCAACGTGGCTTGAAAAGAATGTTGCACGCACCCCAACTCGAAAGAGAATGATAGATATATCAGGTGGCACAACGTATTGATTGAACTCAAATCATAAAGGACCCCTGAACCAGTGTCTTTTCGCTACGCACATCTGGTCCCCTCTTCCAATTGATCGAGTCGCCGCAATTAATATATTAGACTTGGTATACTAGGCACCTCCTGATTGTCACCTTTTGTCAATTTTTTGTTAGTCGACTGCCTATAAACATACATACATATGCTTAATATACGCCTTTTAAAGGAAGTTGTGAATAAAAGCTATCATTAAGCACATTGTAATTTTAATAAACTAATATAGAAGTTTAAGTTATAAACTTAAATTTTTGACATGTATATCAACCTAAACAGTTATATAATTAGAAGAATCATAAAAGGACTTCAAAATAAAATATTAGAATATTAGTGTCTTGCATTTTTCTAAATCTCGGTCATCTCAATCAATATCTCAGCATGGAGTCCCAACAAAATGAAAACACAAAAATTCAATGGAAACTCCTTTTACATAAATCAACCGAGGTGTTGATATCTCGGGCGAGATTAAATTCCAATATCAAAGCCCATATGAAAACTTTATAACCTGAATTTGGAAAAAGCCAAAATTGTGTAATAAACAGCAAAATAACAATTTATATTGGCATGCGGACAATCGAAATGGAGGTTTTATGTCAATGGAAGCAATGACGCAAACAAATTGGTCATCGAATGAACGTAAATCGGGATATGGTTAATTTCACGTGAATTAAGGTAAATAATTTGGTAATTGTGCACAAATAATTTTAGGAAAATTGAATTTCGTTCTGATGGGAAACAAAAATTCAAAGTTGGGGGCAAAATTTTTAAGTCTATCTAACTACCTCATTTCCTCCATTTTTCTCATGTTGTCATTGAAAAGAGAACTATATGGAAAGAAGAAGAAAAATGTATATTATACGAAAAGAAAGAGAAGAAAAGGAAGAATTCAAATATATATCGATTAAAAGAAATATTAAGTAAATCTCTCATTTAATTCCTTTCATATATAACTGGTTTCATTGATTCTTTTTTACTAGCTTACTTAGCTTTATACTGTTATTGTAATTAGTAGAAACTTGCTTTATTTTGTTTACTTTGCAAATCATGCAAGTTTAAATCGTTATTTTAAGGTAGTATTTACAAATATTATCATGTAAGCAAATCAATTTAGACATAACATATATTTTCGACATAGTCTCGCTATGAATTTTAGGATCCATGACGTAAATCCAAATGCACTCATTTTGTATGAGATCTCCCTTGATCAAAGATCAGATCTCAAAATCCCTGAGATATAATGTGATCAAAATCCAAGGTCTAAAACTTGATGGTCTAAAATAGTATTGACGGTGTAATGCCTAAAGGAGGCTACATTAAAAATAGTGCAAATGAAATTAAAAAGATATACTCATTTAACTGGACTGCTTGTGTGCACGTATAGTTATTTAACGTAAACAAATAATAAAGACATTATTCTTAGAATTTCCGTCCAGTGTTCCATCAAACAACTTCTCCATGGATACCAAAAAAACTGAAATCCATCTGCACCTTATCAGAAAAAAGATAAATATTCGATATCCAAAAAAATAGATACGAATGAGGATATGAATGCATTTGCATCAAAAATTATCTGTCCAGTTATAGCCAATATTATAATTTATATTATGTGTATTTTAGTATAACAATTGATAAATATTAATTGTTTTATCAAGTTATTAGTTTATATCATATGCATTTAATGCATATTAACTACTTAAAATTATCTACTATCATCATATTTGTTTATTTGTTGTACTTCTATGAATGGAATTGAAAAAAAATTATGTTTAACCAAAAATTTTGAATTATGTTTTTAGATTTATCAATCGTCGACGGATAGGATAAGTATCTGATATCCATCTGTATCCGCCGATGCGAATATCCGATATTAGAAAATGATTTTGAATGTATACGTAGCAATATTCGCATCCGACAGAGTTCGCTGACAGGCCAAAACATCAACCTTAATTTGTAGTGATTAATCTTTTCAAACATGACACAGGACTCAACTTCAGAATATTTGCCATATATCAAACGTAGACTTTACCTAAATTAGCATATGATTACTTATAAAGGTAAAGTTAATTTATGGTAATTATGCATAAAATGAGAAGTAGAAATGATGGCTTAACATTGGTTTTGTAACATTTACTAAATCAATAATATTGACTAGTACATAAAGCAGATATAGTATGCTGAGCTAACTCTCAAAAGTAAATACTTTGTTATAATTTATAGTTGAATATGGGATATTAAACGTGTTAATTTACCTAACCATAAAATGCCAATGGTACTACCATTTCTTTTCAGAAAATATTTCAAGAATATATCTGGTAGTGGTTATGTAGTTTAATGTTAAGATGTGAACTATAATGGAATTCATGCCATCCAAAAAGGTTAACATGGTTGAAGAGAAGGCCAAGCAACAATAGTATTTGACCAAATTGCCATTTCGAATTTGCTTCCATTCAGGCTGTACCTCAACTTCATTGACAGATGAAAACATACACACTCTATTTTTATGATGTCAAAGGCTCCACCTAAGTTGTATTAGGTGCTTTCTAAGATCTATTCTTGATGTTTCTTTTATTGTTGTTGTTGTTATCGCGTTAGACTATACCTTCATAACGGTATAGCACTCCTCTCTACCCATAAGGCTATACCTTCATAAGATAAGAATTGAACCCCAAAAACCGTAAGGATGTATAATATAGCTAAGGCCAATTCTATTTTCACCCCAAAATTCTCCTTCTAAACCGCGCTTTAAAAAAAATCATATTTTTATCGACGAGGACGTGGTGGTAACAACACCCTCACCCGTAGCGCGGGCGTGGATGACAACAACACCTACGTTTATCATCGACGAGGATGTTTGCTTTTCAAAAAACCGCGTTGGGCACAAGCGAGAGTACTAGTGAAACTCACCCTTGTAGTCAGCATGGTGTTTTCTAATACCCACACCCGGCTCGGACGTGGTTGTTGTTATGACGTAAGCTCCCAACTAGCTTGGTGTAAAACAAATAAAATAAAATTATAAAAAGTAGAAAAAATGGGTAAAACGGTAAAATGGCATGGTGTGAAAGGAGAAACAACGGATGCAGTGATTTAGAAGTTTTTTCTTAAATGCAAAAGGAGAACCTTGGGGCGCAAATAGCCTGGGCTTACAGACAAAAATGTCATCCAAACATAAACTAGGTGCAACTGGTTTCAACAGGCGTTGACATGTCAATGAAATGTTACAATGCTAGCATAATTCCGATGATGTTCAAGGTTTTAGCCACCACAATTTCCGCATCAAACAAAAGTGTTGTGATTCCATAATTGAAATTCCTATAAAAGGGTTCTACAAGAAAAACCTTGGAATAACCCAAATGATCCACGCTTGCATCCTCATCGGCCTACATGAATGAGAAACACGGACCAATAGTTTCAGAGACAATGCACATACAGATAAAATCGTAAGCTTTCATAGTCAATTGTATGCCTTTACCTCACTATCAATCTCCTCCCGTTCAAAATTTCCTAAGCTTCTTTCCTGAACCAATCATCAAAAAACTAATATAAGCCAAGTTAGTTTCTTTATATTAGAGAGAGAAAAGAACACTTACGGTTGGAGACTGATCATCATTACTGTTGCCTGTAAAAAGAAGCCAAAGATCTAGAATCAGATCTGAAAGCAATGCAACGGAAAACAGAAGATTTGAGAGAGTAATGCAATGCAGTACCTGAAGGGAATCGATTGTGGACACCGAGTAAAAAAGCAAGAGGAACGAGGAGGGAGAAGAAGACGAGAGCGAGCACCGTAGTTGTTTGACCTTTCCATCTTCTCTTCAATAATGCACCTGATCCGCTGCTTTTCGTCATCTACTTTGATTTAGAAAACTAATATTATTGATCAATATTGAATATGCGACGTAAAAGCTGATGAAACATTTTGTTTTAATTTGAGAACGGGAGAGAAACAAATGGAGAGAGTGTATTGGAATGATGAGGAAGAAGAGATGGAAATTGTTTATGTATGGTAGGTCTACAGATGCAATTGTTTGGTTGTGTTATTATGATTCATTTCTATTTCATATGGTTGGTTCAGTTCTCGCAGTTCAGACCGTCTGGTTTCTAATGCTTAGAGCATCTCCAACAGTTTGGAGTGCGAAAATTCGATTTTCCGCACTCCAAAATGTTGGAGCCCTCATTTCTACAACAGAAATGAGGGCGGGCGCCTGTTGAACAGGCGCCTGTTGAACAGGCGCCTGATGTCCAGGCGCCTGTTCAACAGGCGCCTGGTTAATGCGCCTATATCAGGCGCATTTTCCACGTTCCCTCTCATTCCACACTCTTCCCATCCCCCATTTTCCAACCAGCTTCACGTCCAAATGCCGCCCCGTCCGGTCAAAACTGGTAGACGCACCGTTCGATATACGACTGATGCCAATATCGGACCTGTTCATATCCCTTCCGATGCTACCGTGACTCCAGCCGATCTTCGATCTTTGCACGACTTGCCTCCTACTGTTTCGCATCGACTTACTGCAGCTATAGCGACGCCACAGGTATACGTTTATTTATTTATTGCTTAATAAACGACCATGTAAATATAAATGTATAATAATTCCTTATTTACTTTAACATTAAATAATCATATATTTAGGTTCGTCACGTAGCGATGCGAGGTAGTTGGTATAGGTGTATGTCTGAATATTTTGATCAGTTACCGGAGCCGATTTTGGATAAGCTACATGCATCACCTTTTGGTGAATTTCTTGCTTTACCTAGATTTGCACATGTAGATCGTTGTCTAGTAGAGGCCCTTACCGAGAGATGATGGCCGACCACTCACACATTTCATTTTCCTGATTTTGAGTTAGGACTGACTCCCCTAGATTTTTATATGCTCACTGGCATAGAGGTTGGTCGACCTGACCGTCTCCCTGTTCCATTTGATAGTTCATTTGAGGAGTTCGAGTCATATTCAGCTTATTTACCGACTATGGCCGATGAGGAGGTTAGAGGAGGAGCTGTTCATATTTGAAAATGTATTCGAACCAACCCGTTCCACCTTTGAAGGTCGTTACTTTCTCAAATATCACAGCACATTCACTGGACATGAGGCTTATATCGTACGTCAAAATTGGCTAGAACGATTTGGATATCCTTAAGTTGAGTGTATTCTCGTTGAGTTTGTTACTTGTTGGTTGTAGTGGTATTTTTTTGTTGGTTGTATTACTGTTGGCTGTTTCAGTAACATTGGCTTGTTTCTTTCTGTATTATTGCGTTAAGAAAATGGCTACAGTTGAATGATGTGATGATATAGTTGTTTGATGGGATGGCTACAGTTGTATGATAAGATAAAGTAATATTGCTACAGTTGTACGATAAGAACCATTCAACACTGCTCCTACATACAGTAGTTGCTTAAACATGGGATGGCTACAGTTGTTTGATGGGATGGCTACAGTTGTATGTTGGGATAGCTACAGTTGTATGATGGGATGGCAACAGTACCGGGAATTAAGCTATAAAAGGCTTGCTAGATGTTGAGAAGTATTATTGCTCAGTCTTATTTCATACAATTTCAAATATAACAAATGGCGGCCGAAGATTATATATTTTTTGATGATAGCGACGACGAATTTGATGAAATGATGGAAGATCATTTTCGCCGCGAAAAGGAACTACTAAGTATGGCTGCGCTACAGGTTGGTCAATCGAGCAGGCAACACGGTGGATCAGTTGTTGGTCGTCGGTATAAAAATCGTAGACATTCATGGCACAACGACAGACTGATGGAAGACTACTTTGTTCCGAATCCTACTTACACAGATGCCGATTTTAGAAGAAGATTCTGCATGTGGCGTCCTCTATTTCTTAGAATCCTCCAATGTATCAAGCAGCATGACAAATACTTTATCTTCAAACCCAATGCATCTCGTACAATGGGTTTGACAGGAATTCAAAAAATGACAGCTGCACTCAGAATGCTTGCAAATGCAGGACCGGCGGACGCACTTGACGAAAATTTGAAAGTGGCGGAAAGCACGGTATTAGAGTGTTTGGAACATTTCTGTCAAGCTATCGTGGACATTTACGGTGATCAATACTTACGCCGACCGAACGAGGCCGATATAATTAACTTATTAAATATGCATGGTAGTAGAGGTTGGCCCGGAATGTTAGGCAGTATAGACTGCATGCATTGAGAGTGGAAGAATTGTCCAAAGGCGTATGCTGGAGCTTATCAGGGTAAATCTCATAGGTCCTCTATTATTCTTGAAGCTGTAGCGTCTTATGACTTATGGATATGGCATGCATTTTTTGGAATGCCAGGTTCGAACAATGATCTTAACGTAGTCGAACGATCTACGTTGTTCAATGATTTAGCAAACGGAAGATCTACTCCTTGTACATTTACTTTGGGAGGTAACACGTATGATCATGGATATTATCTAGGTGATGGTATATATCCGAAATGGAGTACCATTGTCAAGACAATTTCTAACCCACAAAACAATAAACAAGCAAACTTTGCAGCGATGCAAGAAGGCCAGAGGAAGGATGTTGAAAGAGCATTTGGGGTTCTTCAGTCTAGATTTGCCATAGTCAGTAATCCATGCAGACTTTGGTCACCAGTTAAAATGACAAAAATAATATACACTTGTATTATTTTACATAATATGATTATAGAGGATGAAAAAGACATGGAAGAAGATTACGTGTACGAGGGTGCTCCTACACCACCGCATGTTTGGCGCAACGATATGATTGGAAGCGCACTTGAACTCGAGTTTCATGTACAAAGTCAAATGTCATACGGTAGTGCTCAACTTCATCGAAGACTACAAAATGATCTCATAGATCATCTTTGGGGGTTTTCTGGAAATCAGTGAAACTCTATTTCTATTCTTACGTTTTCTACTACTGTTTATGTTGTTTCGTATTAAGGTTATTGTAATCTGTTTCTGTATAATTAAGCTAAGGTTGTTAAAATCATTTTTTAGTGTAATGCAATTTAAATGAAAAACTTATATTACTAATTGCTTGCATTAAGAACACAATACAAATAACGGTACTTAAAGATACAATGGTTGTAGAAACGGTAATTCATTTAATGATCCTCTTCAAGTCTACGCCTCATAATTTCTCTCCTTCTTTGCTCCGTATACTGCAGTTGTTCTGCAGACATATGTGACGTATCCATAAACATGATTGCATCTTCATCTCTTTGGCGGTTTCCAGCAATAAGTTGATCCATTCTTGATAACTTTTCTTGGTGTTGCAGTGCTCGAGTGTCCATTGCCCGGTTAAATCTTTCCTCAGATTCAAGCATGAGTTTTTTAATTTCATCTTGATCCGCTGCCGCAGTCTGCTTCTTTTTGGCCGCTTTTGCTCCCTGTGGCCTAACAAAATGATCTTCATTTGGGGATGGGCCTTCTTCTGATCCTAAACCGAAGCTTCCTTGGGATTCCATAGGACTGGAGGTTTCTCCAACTCTAGGCGTTTTACCCCTACCGCTGTTTGATTGAACTTATTGAACGGTCTTCTGAAGCGATGATTTCCATTTAACATGCTCGACCAACATGTCATACACGTGCATGAACTGATAAAAATGTGGTGCTTGTTTACTATCAGGTTTATAGATTTGTTTGAACAACTTGTTTGCGGCCATTCTCTGTTCAAAAAAAAACTGGTAAACTTAAGGAACTAAGATAAAAAAAAATACAATTAAATTACATTGAAGCTTACTAAATGCGTTTCATTCCCAAAGCCACTAGGATTCGTTTGCTTCAATTTGAACATTTGAGAATCGAACGTTTGCGTTTGACGATTTATTTTTCCATAATGACCTTTGACCGAAGATAGCGTTCTTTTTCGATTAATGTTCTTCCGATTGTAGCAATTAGTAATTTTGCCCCAAAAAGATTCACCACTTTGATCGGTCCCTCGAATAGGATCGACTGATAGTGCACAGTAAATGTAGCAAAGATCGTAGTCTTCCGCAGCGCTCCAACTTGCATTAGTTACTTCCCCCCCAATAGGAATCGTAGCGTCTTGCAAGTCGTATTCTTCAAAACTGGCCCTTGCAGCTACATCGTCGAAATCGGAGTACATTTTCAGTTGAGATCAGTGGCAGAAAAAAATTGCAAAAATGAAAATTGGTTTGAAATGAAAGAAGAGGGGGGGAAGTGTTATTTAAAGAGGGAAAACGACCGTTGGGAAATAGCCATTGAAGATAGTAGGCGCCTGTTTAACAGGCGCCGACTAACAACAGGCACGTGTTGCCAGGCGCCTGTTGAACAGGCGCCTCAACGCATCTCCAATTCTCAGCCCGAAGGCCCCCCAATCTGCACTATTACATTTTCTCGCGCTCTGTTGGGGACGAATTTGAGTGCAGATTTGAGAATTCTCATTCTGTTGGAGATGCTCTTATGTCCATTAATTATTATTTTTTATTCAGCCTTAAACAACTGTAGTCTCTTCATCTTTTTTTAGAAAAACTCATATACATTGTCTTAAAAAAATCAAAAAAACAAAATTTTCAAACCCTAAAAACGATATAAAATATCTTTTTTTGTCTAGTGGATAAAGTTAAGTGATGATATAGTAGATTGTCCTAATTTTGATGAACAGAAAGAGGTTAGTTTAGTTTTTATTTCTTAAAGCTTATTTTTTTTCTATATGTTAGTCTTAGATTTGTTGCTTAGAGTTTTCTAATTGTTATTTTAGGATAACTTTAATAATCTCATGGCTAACACAAGTTTAAAGGATATAAAGTTTGATGATTTCGTAATTGAAAATCTCAATGTAAGTTATTGAATTGTAATGTTTTATCGTATAAAGTTCACGTCATTTTTCCTCTTTTTTTCTTCGTTGTTAACTGGAGAATACTAATCACAATAAAATTAAAAATGCATTTGTTGTGTCGAATGAAAAAGTGTTTGATATGGAAGAAGATCGATAAAGTGCTTCAAAAGGCTTACAAATTGATATAAATACCATTTTTTAACTAATCAAGTAAGCATTTGTTTAAATTTCCCTAAATACAGTCGAAAAAATAAATTTTATTATTTTATTTTTGATTTCTTGTGTAAGTTATGTGATTTTTGTTATTATATTTTGAAAATAGTTGAATATTGTTTAGTGAATAGGAGGGATAACTGTTGTGTTTTGAAATATTTGGGTGCCTGTTTACTTAAAACAATAGCTAGTGTTAAAAAGCATGAAACCAAATTTTGTATGGTGGTCTTTAGTTATGGGAGGCAGGAGAATTTTATTGGATGTTAATAGTAGCACACTATATTTTTTTACTTGGAAAAACTTTGAGCAAATTAATTCTACTTTTACACCTAAATCTGCATTATATGCAATGGGCTTTTTTTGAAGAAATTAAAAACAAAAATGCCCATATTTACAACAGCAGTAAATGATACCTTCTAATTGTTTTACTTTTTACCGCTTCAAAACCTAAAACACTATCTAATCCAACAAAATATAAAAAATCAAATTCTTATTATCTAGTAGTGAAAATTGATGAAGAAGAGAATAATTTAGAGCTAGAATCAAAAGAAGATTATGATTTTGTTGTAGAAATAGAAAAGGATTGTGATTTTGGAGCAGAATCTTAAAAAAAATTGTTTTTCTTTCTCATATGATAGGGGATGTGGTGCTTGAATTCGTGTTGAACAAAGCGTAGGTACGCAGTACATGAAAGAACCGCACATGATTTTATTTTATCACCGTAGTTGTCCCTCTAGCAATGTATTTATTCCTTGTACTTGCCTCGCTAGGCAGTGCAATTTCAGTTAGGTTTTTATGTGAATTCTAGAAGAAAAAAGAAATGAAATTGTAAAAGACTAAAAGTTTCAAAATGGTAGAACTGAAAATTTATGCGTATATAAAGTTAAAAAATGTATACAATGTTTTGTGCTAAATTTGGATTTTTGTAAATCAAAACAAGGTGTATATATACAAGTAGCCCTTTTAAGTAAGTATGTGTTAACCCGCCTTTGGCAAGGCAGTACACAGATGGATTTAACTCAACGGACTTCATGATCATCAAGGCAGAAAGTCCGGAGAGATGGTTACTGTTAACCCTTAATTCTCCACGACTTAAGAAGTACGCGACTCAAGAGTTAACGAGTTAAGGGAGTGCAAGACTTAACGAGTTAAGAGTTAGATGACCTACGACTCAACAGGCTCCGACCTAAGGAATGGTCCGACTCAACGACCTACGAGTTAAGAGGATTTACGACTTAACTATTCAGAGGATTTACGATTTAGTGACTTAACAAGGTACGACTTACGACCTAAAGTCATGCCGATCTAGTGGTTGCCGATCTAACTACTCAACGAGTTAAAGGCTCTATGATTTGGGAAGGTTTCGACTTAGCATGCTACGACTCATAAAGTTAACTCTTCTACGACTCAACGAGACAAGCTTTCTACGACTCATCAGGTTCAACGAGTCATGGAGTATACGACTCATGGTCTGACGACTCATCAGGTTCAACGAGTCATGGAGTATACGACTCATGGTCTGACGACTCATCAGGTTCAACGGGTCATGGAGATTTACGACTCATGAGAACTGGCGACTCATCAGGTCTGTACGACTCATCAGGCTTACGACTCATCATGCTTACGACTCATCAGCCTCACGACCTAAGGACATCACAACCTAACAATGTACGAGTTAAAGTGCCTGCGAGTTAAGGAGTCTGCGACCTAAGATGTCTACGACCTAGGACTCAATGACTTAGCTTGCCCAGCGACCTAAGGCTACAGGAATGTCGCGACCTAAGGAAGATTCCGAGTTATGAAATGCTCCGACTTAAGAAGGTTCTGACCTAACGGGTTACGACTTAGTGGGTTTACGACTTAAAGGCTGCGAGTTAAGGTCATACGAGTTAAGATCTGATAAGTCGGCTACGACTTAATACTTGTCAAAGACAGCCACAGGATGGGCCCAAAATAACCCTATCCCTTAACTCGTCACCGACCTAATCCTATCCCTTAACTCGTCACCGACCTAACCCTATCCCTTAACTCGTCACCGACCTACCATAAGTCGGCTACGACTTAAAGACTTAGAGAAATTTCCTAAGTCCAGATCAGCTCCTATAAATACCCCATCACTTCCAACTTGGAGAGGACTTTTGGCCATTCATTTCTCCAAACGCCGTTACGCTGTCGAAGCCTCCTCTCATTCAGCAATCAAAGATCTTCAAGCATTCGAGACATTACAACAATCTTCGAGAAGAGCTCCTAACATCCAACACGGATTCGTCGAGTTTCATCATCAAAGATCGAGCTAGTAGTCAAGAATGTTTTCATGATCAAGTTGTATCGTTTTTAGAAAGATATTGTATCAAATTGTAACCGAATCAGCAATAAAAGACTATAAAGTGGATGTAGGCTCAATTACGGGCCGAACCACTTTAAATCTGTTGTTCATTTACCGCTTTTCTGCTATTTTCAGCTCATATTCTGTTCCCGTACCAACGGGTGGTGCTTTCACAATTCTATTACACACACCGGGTGTTAGCGATCACTTTTTACCGTTAACATTTTGGTGCTTTCACTGAGAACCCAACTCAGGCGATCATCCACCGTTGCTTCGCAAAGATTCATAAAAAGAACCTCTCTTAAAAAACCAGATCCGAAATAATGGCTCCTGGAAGAAGAGGTAGACCTATCAGATCCGGAAATGCTCACGAAGGAACTTCCGCTTCCCCAATAACAGACCAAGCAACTCCAACCGTTGGAGTCACCAGGGCTGAATTGGATGATGCAGTTTCTGGATTATACCAACAAATTGAAACTCAAAACGCTTTGATGATGGATAGATTAACTGCTCTGCTCGGGGCAAATCGTCAACCAGAAAATCATCGAACTACTCTTCCTGAAATGCCACCTTTCCAAGCTGATGGTTCTATGCCGCAACCAACTTGTCATAAGCATATACCGGGGCAAACTTCCGAGGGAAGAACTAATGCTTGCCCGGAGGTGTCTTTGAACAATAAAGAGTACCTATCTGAAATGGTTGGCTGCATCATAAAAGAGAGCATGCAAAGGGAAGAAGATGAGGCTGACTGGGGATTTGCACCAAGCAGAACTCCGTTTACTGAAAGGATCCTAAGAGCGGAGTTTCCAAGGAAATTTGCACCTCCTACTATCCAAGCTTATAGGGGAACCAGTGACCCTAACCATTTCCTCTACAAATACGATTGGCATATGACCGGTGCAAGAGCATCAGACGAGATCAAGTGTCGATACTTTCCAGTATACCTGGAAGGTGTGGCTTTACTTTGGTTCACAAAGCTTCCAGTTCGGTCTGTAGATAAGTTCTCCGACTTAACGCAAAAGTTTAAAGAACAGTTCAGATTGTATGCTTCAAAAGCTAAGGATATAATGTCACTGTCTAACCTTGAACAAGCGCCCGAAGAATCAATCAAATCTTTCTTGAGCCATTTCAATATAGCTTTAGCCGAAGTAGAAAATGCGAAACCACGCATGATCCTGACTTATTTGATGAGAGCCATTGATAAATCGAGTAAATTTGGAATATGGCTAAAAATGAAGGAACCAAACTCACTTGATAAATTTTATAAAAAGGCCGATGAGTTCATTCGCCTTGAAAGCCTTTCTGCAACATCGAAAGTGGTTATTGCCCAGACTGATAATGACAATGTCCCACCTAAGAAAAGAGAATCTGAAAGTCAGAAAAGGGAGAATGAAGGAGGAAAAAGCCAGGGAAATGAAAAGAAACCTCGCCGCTTTAATCCTTCGGACTTTACTCCTTTAACTGATACACCAAGAAATATCTTTTTTGCAACAAAGGACGTTGTCAGGTATCCTAAGCCACCTGAGATGACGAGAGGGGCAAAGCGTAATGGAAAATTCTGCCAATTTCACAATCAATCTGGCCATGACACTGACCAATGTCGCCAATTAAAGAAGGTGATTGAAGAATTGCTAGAGCAGGGTAAACTCCAACAATACGTTAAAAGGAACGGAGTCGATCCAACCTCATCCACTCGGGATCAGCAACACCCTACCCATCAATCCGATTCTCACAACAACACTGCAGTGCAAGATTCAGAAAAGCTTGTCATTAATGCTATCATAGGGGGACCATACCCAGCAAGCAGAAGTTGGGATGGCTACTAATTACCCACTAAACTGCGACTAGGGCATCTCTCACTTTCTCTGACATAAAAATCCAAAAGCTATGAATCAAGCACAAATGGAAATCCAGCTTGGAGATTCTGGAACAACAATAACTAGCCTTCATTTTTACTTAACTGCATTGCTTGAATTTGTAAAGATAATAATGGATGTGTAACTTCTGCATTGTAAACCGCTGAGAAATCAGCGTGACTCAATAATGAAAAACTATGCATTGTGTTTTCTATTATAAAATGCCTGTTATATTTCGATGTGTAAATACTCTAAATGTATTGCTAAAATATCGATCTAATACTGCAGGTCATTAAAGCAAAGCCCACTCATCGCAAAGCTAAGCGAGCCTTACAAATCATTTATTAAAGCAAATTTCAAGCAACAAAAATTCCAAACTCAAATCCCATGCAAGAGGAACTTCACATAAAAAGTTGACGGCTCCACTGTGTCAAGCCCTCGTTAACTGGTTGCGATCGTTGATATAAAAAGGCATCCAACCAAATAGCTTGCGTTTACTCGGTGGAGTCATTCAACAGTGAAGTCTACTTCTTCGGATAAAGCAATTTACTTGCAAAAGAAAGGAACACGCGCTTGGAAACGATGATAAAGAATCGCAGATTGGCGGATGATGATACAACATGAGCGGGCAAACATGGAAGCAGCCAAAGGGAGGTATGCCTCTCAACAGGAAAGCAGGTAGATCCATTAAAGGGATACCTTCCCAAGCAGAAGGAATAAGACCCTCGCTAACTGATTGTGATGCATCCGATCAGGCAGCTTGTGTCCATCCCATGGATCTACTTGCCCCTAAGACGCAACCTTCCTGGCACACCAACCAACTGATGCTCCTTCCTAAGGGTCAACAAAGCCCTCTAACGAGGCACGCCAATAAATGGAGAGCTTTCCTCAATCAAAAAGATCGGTGGGACTACCAAAGGGGCATCTCGTTAATTGGTTGCGATCGTTTGAACAAACAAACATCCAATCAAACAACTTACGCCTGTCCCGTGGACCCCTCCGACCATGAGAAAGTAACTTCCAGGCAAGCACAAGCCCTCTTCGGAGGCACAAGCCCTCTTCGGAGGCACAAGCCCTCTTCGGAGGCACAAGCCCTTTTCGGAGGCACATTTCACCCGTGTAGAAGTGCAAAATGCTTCTCTTCGGAGACCCACTTCACCAGTGATGAAATGCTAAAAAGCCCTTTTCGGAGGCACATTTCACCCGTGTAGAAGTGCAAAATGATTCTCTTCGGAGACCCACTTCACCAGAAATGAAATGCCAAAACTGCTTCTCTTCGGAGACCAAAACTGCTTCTCTTCGGAGACCAAAATTGCTTCTCTTCGGAGACCAAAATCGCTTCTCTTCGGAGACCAAAAGACCTCTTCATAGGCGTACTTCACTTGCTTGAAGTACCAAAGATAAACCCTTTACTGGGGCACAAAAATCAAAACCTTCTTCAGAAGCTCATTTTACTGTGCAGGAAAATTCACTTTCAAACAAATAAAAGTGATCATTCCCAGAAGTCGAAGTGTTCTTCAGGAAGAAAAAGAAAATAAAGATTTCTCCAAAGACAAGATATACTCTATTAAAAGCAGAATAATTCTTCCCTGAAAAAGTGGAAAGTTATTCTCTAAAATAAGAGTATCGGTCTTGTGAAAGCAAGAAATATTACAATATACTTGTGGTATGGGAGCAACATTATACAATTCAGTTACATTAATAAAAGTAATATACAAGCAACATACCACAAGTTCATTGCAATATCACGTAATAAAGATGTGGAGTAAATGCGTTCTTGAAATACAGACAAAAAGTTTGTACAAATAGAAAGAATCGTTTACTCTACACTTCAAATGAAAAACAGATGTATTCCTACATACACAAGGATTTGTACAAGAAAAATATCTATTTATTTCAACACTATGAGAAATTTTTTACATTGTACAGGCTACAAAAAGAAGCGGAGACCGGTATCCGCACAATCCCCGGTCAATACAAAAAGCAGAAAATGCAAAATCAAACTCATTTCCCCTTCTTCCCACCCTTGGAGCTTTTACCCGGCCTGGTAGTTAGCTTCATAGGCCGTATCGGAGAAGAAGGAGAAAGAGACTCAGTCGGATCAATCTCTGCCTCATCCCCAGCAGCAGAAGAACTCTTCTTTCCTTTCTTCGAAACCACACGTTTCCCCTTCTTCTTGGAAGAAGACTCACTCCCCGGAGCAAGAAATGTAGAAAGCTTTGGGTCATAATCAAAAGACTGCTCCGGGGTCTTCTCGCTATCTTCCAGACCTTCTGCCTTCTGTTCTTCGGAAGCAAGTGGTTCGTCTAAACCTTGAAGGGCTGCTATTGGTTCTTCCTGTGAACCTGGTTGAGAAGCTGGAAGAGATATAACTTGAGAAGGAGGAGGAACGACAGCTGAAGAAGGAAGAATTGGTGCAGTTTCCGGCACGACTGCTGCATAATAAAAGAAATCAAAATCAGTGTTCTCCGAGAAAAAAGAAGACCGTGAATCGTCAAAGTTACCTGGAGAAGCCGGTTTAGCGAGATCAATCTCAAATTCCCGAGCTTGGAAGTCCTTCATTGCCTCTTCCTCTGTAGGGGTGGTTACAGTTTCTTTGTCAACCTTAGCGGGAGGCGTGGAATGAGAACTAGAGCCAGCAATATCCGCGTAAGCTAAAGCCGAAGTATAAACAGGAGCAATAGGAGGTGTTTCTTTCTCAAGAAGATTCTCTCCCGTCGCCTCGGCCCGCACTCGGATAAGCTGCTCTTTTCCTTTGGCAAGGGCAGCGCGATCGCTCTCACTTAAGTAGGTAGCTTGAAGATCTGTTTCAGAATATCCGGCACCACCAAATAAGTCAATGATTGCCTCCCATACCTCCGCTAAGGTGGCTTCATACTCTGGTCCCAAAAATGAAAGGCTCCCACGCCCCAGGACACAATGCATATAAAAGTCAAACAGAGTCGCGTCAACAGAGGCTATGGTCGCCTTATGGGATTCTTCGGCTGCAGCTTTACCAGAAAGAACTTCATCGCATTCTCTTTCAACCTTCAATAGCTGAGATTGCAGTCTTATAATTTCTAAGTCTTGAGAGCAGACTTTCTCTCGAAGTTGGACGGCATCATCGCGGTATTTTCTTGTAACCTGCTGTTCTGCTTCGAGTTTCACCTCAATATCTCTCTGAGCAGCATGGGCGTCTCGAACTTGTTTTTGAAGCATTTCTTCTTTCTGAGAATAAGAAGTGGAAGAAGTAGCAAGCTCTTTTTTAAGTCTTTCAACTTCAGCTTCAAGCTTCACATAACCATCGCTAATGCTTTTCATCTCCGCGTCATGCTGCTTACGCCATTTGTCCCACTCAGATTTATCATTTTCCATGGTCATCATCGCCTCAAGGTTCAGATGGTTGACCCTTTGAAGTTCATCAACCAGCTTCTGCCATCCAGACATTCTTTCGATGTCAAGCTTCACAGCATCGACATTTTTCAGCATCGCCTGCTTATCAATGGGGATCAAGTCCAAATCAAAACGCACTCCTTTCAGACACCAATTCGGAAATCGGCTCTGGAGTGTGGGAGGACCATCTCCAGCTTGGTACTGTGGCCTATTAATGATGGTCTGGATGTCAGACTCCTTAAGGGCAGGAGAACCGGAAGATGTATTAGGAGGAATAGAAGCGGTAGTCTTTTCCGAGATGTTAGATGTGTCTTTCTCACCAAGTCTGGTCCGTTTACTGGAATCATCAGAAATGTGACTCTTCCCCTTATCGTCGCAAGATTTCCTTTTATAAGGATCGTCGCTTCTGCGGGAAGAGTCACGTTGCTCGTCCCTTCTCCCGTAGTATTCCTCATCTTCTCTCCGGCGACGCTCTTCATGAGCTCGCCTCTCATGAGCCTTTCTGGTAGCCCTCTCCTCATCAGTTTCCTTCACAGCACCGATATAACTCCTAAAGTCATAAGCCTCACGGCTTCCGTAACGCTGGAATTTGTTGTAGTAAGAGCCGCTTCGCCCCATCAGAGAACCTGAAATTGAAGGAAAAGACCAGTTTTAGAAATCCTCAAGTTGAAGAAGCTAAGTGCATATAAGTGCCAAAATACTAAGTGTGTGTGATGTGCAAACTACGCGCGTCAGACTACAAACCACTTTTGGGTGTAGAAATGGCAATAAGTTGTGTGGAAGGCGTTGTGGTTTGTTGCAAAGAAGAAGTTGCCTCGACAACAGGAGGGACCACTTTAGAAACATCATCTTTAAAGAGCTTCTGAGAGGTTATCATGATGTCGCTCAGACTGTCAAAAGTATCATCGCCATGGTGCATGGGAGAATTCTCTTTTTCAACTTCCACCTCAGCCGTCTTTTCAAGAGTGTGAAGATTTTCCTCCTCTTCAACAACCGGGGCAAGTGCTAACTTACTGGACGATCCAGCAATGTCGGTATGAGTAGAACACTTTACCAATGAAGTCTCAGCGGTAAGTTCTTGCGGTAAAAGTTCTTTAGCAGGAACAGGGGCATCTGACTCCTCAGCAGGAGAATCAAGGACTTCATGTGGCTGAGTGGAACGGGAAGGATGTAAGAGTCCAAATTCATGGAGGAACTCATCTCTCAATAAAAATTGAACACTCCTCTCCTCAACCGGCACGGCCATAAGCCTCTCAAAGGTAGTCTTGTGACGAGATTCTCTAGAGGGGGAAGGAAGTGCTAAAACAGTAGAAAAAGAAGTTAACACTTGACAATTTGGACTTCAAAGAATTTAGAAAAACACAGGGAAAAGATAGATAATCGTACTTCCCACTCTCCAAATGGCGTAGAATCCCGGGGGACAACGAACAAAGAAAAACTGGCTCAGAAACCCAGGAACGCTTTCGGGAAGACCAATAATCAGTTTATGATTCCTGGCACTCCTTACAACTGTGATAGAGGGATGGTCTTTGGTCTTTGTGAATGAGCATAGAAAGCAAATTTCTCCAAAACTGGGGAAACGGTCCAGCATTCTCCTAAAAAGCACACACAGTCCCAGCAGGATGGCGTAGCCATTAGGATGAAGTTGAAAAGGGGAGATAGATAATCGAAGGAGAAGTTCTCGGAGACAGTCATTAAACGGGGGAATCGCTCCACTCAAGCACATTTGGCGGTTCACTGCAATGAAGCCGTGGGGCGGCCTGTCAGCAGTGTCATTTACTCCAGGGAGCAAAGCGTCAGATTCAGCAATGCCAAACTGGGAGCATAGTTGACGGAAGACTTTTTGACTCAGAGTGGTAGGAGTCTTTTCTGGGGGATCATTCAACGGAGTAGCAATTGGAAAAGCTTCTCCACTTGGTTCCAAATCTTCTTGATGGGATGCCATTCTACACAATCAGCCGAGTGTTCAAAAGTGAAGGTGAACGTTTCCTAAAAGTGTAAAGTGCTGTGCAAAACTAATGAAAATAAGAAAAAGCAAATATAACCAGAATTAAACTAACTGACAATCAGTCGATTACGAGATTTCAAAACTTGTTAATGCTTAAGTGCAGTGTCAATGCAGACAAATCAGTTTTAGTTAACCATTACGATTCTGCTTTAATACTTCATTTGAGTTGGTTATTGTGTAGCATTTCACTCATACAGTTCATTTAATTTTAATCTTTATCAACTAATCTGTCATCCGATATGGGCAGTCGGTGGCAGTATATTCGTCCCAGTTTTTGTAAATGTTATAACAGGCAGTTAGAGTTATTGACAATCTATAAAAGAGTGCAACAAAATTCAAGAGTCCAAAGTTCAAACAACTCAAGTCTTAGCATTCAAGGCAGTGGGAAATTTGCTCAAGTTCTAACTCGGTCACGACTTAACTTAGGGCAGATTTTCCTAAGTCCTAACTCGTTCACGGTCTAAAAGATATGCCATGAATCAAGTTGAGTCGTAACTCTCCAATCGTACCACACATTCAAGCAAAATCTGAACAAGTGCTAAGTCGCGAACGACTCAAATGGCTCCTGCGACCTAGGGTCAACTATTCTCTAAGTCGTAAGTCGTGAGGAATAAAAAGAGACTTCAAGTCGTAAGTCGTAAGTCGTAACATCAAAACTGCTGGATCACGCGAAATTACCAATCCATCTAACTCCTGACTCGCTTAATCCTTAACTCGTTAACCATCTATCCATCCAATTCCTAACCCATTTACCTCCTAACTCTTGAGCTTTGTCACTCCTAACCCGTTAACTATTCAACCCGTTAATCCATTAACCAGTTAGCCTCTCCATCAACCCTATTTCTAAATCACCGTAAATCACAAATCGTTGCAAGTCATACCGAGCCACCTTAAGCTCATGGATATCCTGTATAACAGTATTCGCAAGGCCCAAAGGGAAAAAATCATGGATGAAGGTCGACGGCAATGATCGGCGATTGGGAAAAGGGAAAAGATGCTTACGCGGTGTAATTGGGAATGGCTGGAAGTAAATCAAGTCGAAATCACCTTTGGAAGCTTGAAATTGCGTTAATGGCAGATACGGCTTAAAGAACGAGTAATAGGAAGACGGAGAAAAGAGGAACGACCTAAGCATTTTATACCCCAGGTCGAAGGAATTGGAATCGGCCCACACGAGTTAAGAGGAGTCGAAACACACGACCTACAACTTAGGCGTGTATTTCGAGGGGCAAATGTTAACCCTTAATTCTCCACGACTTAAGAAGTACGCGACTCAAGAGTTAACGAGTTAAGGGAGTGCAAGACTTAACGAGTTAAGAGTTAGATGACCTACGACTCAACAGGCTCCGACCTAAGGAATGGTCCGACTCAACGACCTACGAGTTAAGAGGATTTACGACTTAACTATTCAGAGGATTTACGATTTAGTGACTTAACAAGGTACGACTTACGACCTAAAGTCATGCCGATCTAGTGGTTGCGGATCTAACTACTCAACGAGTTAAAGGCTCTATGATTTGGGAAGGTTTCGACTTAGCATGCTACGACTCATAAAGTTAACTCTTCTACGACTCAACGAGACAAGCTTTCTACGACTCATCAGGTTCAACGAGTCATGGAGTATACGACTCATGGTCTGACGACTCATCAGGTTCAACGAGTCATGGAGTATACGACTCATGGTCTGACGACTCATCAGGTTCAACGGGTCATGGAGATTTACGACTCATGAGAACTGGCGACTCATCAGGTCTGTACGACTCATCAGGCTTACGACTCATCATGCTTACGACTCATCAGCCTCACGACCTAAGGACATCACAACCTAACAATGTACGAGTTAAAGTGCCTGCGAGTTAAGGAGTCTGCGACCTAAGATGTCTACGACCTAGGACTCAATGACTTAGCTTGCCCAGCGACCTAAGGCTACAGGAATGTCGCGACCTAAGGAAGATTCCGAGTTATGAAATGCTCCGACTTAAGAAGGTTCTGACCTAACGGGTTACGACTTAGTGGGTTTACGACTTAAAGGCTGCGAGTTAAGGTCATACGAGTTAAGGTCTGATAAGTCGGCTACGACTTAATACTTGTCAAAGACAGCCACAGGATGGGCCCAAAATAACCCTATCCCTTAACTCGTCACCGACCTAATCCTATCCCTTAACTCGTCACCGACCTAACCCTATCCCTTAACTCGTCACCAACCTACCATAAGTCGGCTATGACTTAAAGACTTAGAGAAATTTCCTAAGTCCAGATCAGCTCCTATAAATACCCCATCACTTCCAACTTGGAGAGGACTTTTGGCCATTCATTTCTCCAAACTCCGTTACGCTGTCGAAGCCTCCTCTCATTCAGCAATCAAAGATCTTCAAGCATTCGAGACATTACAACAATCTTCGAGAAGAGCTCCTAACATCCAACACGGATTCGTCGAGTTTCATCATCAAAGATCGAGCTAGTAGTCAAGAATGTTTTCATGATCAAGTTGTATCGTTTTTAGAAAGATATTGTATCAAATTGTAACCGAATCAGCAATAAAAGACTATAAAGTGGATGTAGGCTCAATTACGGGCCGAACCACTATAAATCTGTTGTTCATTTACCGCTTTTCTGCTATTTTCAGCTCATATTCTGTTCCCGTACCAACGGGTGGTGCTTTCACAATTCTATTACACACACCGGGTGTTAGCGATCACTTTTTACCGTTAACAGTTACCAGGATTGAAGGTCAGTTATATTTGAAACTATAGGCTATAGTTGAATGGATTCAGATGGACAGTACTCAAAAATGGCTAAGTATGGAACTAGCACCCCCTAGGAGAGTGATCAGATTGGATTATTCACTTTTGTCACGATTCGTGATTTTTGACCTCTGAAAATCAACATCAATACGTTCACTGTATTACATGCCGAACAATCGAATGCCGGAAGTACCAGATCGTTAGGGAAAAAGAAAAAAGAGGTAGCAGAAGAAAAAATAGAAACAATAACACAGAATATCACAATCATAGCGGAACAATTATATAATAGATAACAATTGATCTTTATACAAAATAAACTATAACTGTTATTTATACATTACATCATCAGCGTACAAATCAATAACTCAATACTAGACAGTTATAATAACTTGTCCACACAAAGCTAAATACACAGCTTACAATACACAGTGGAATATAAATCAGATACGTGTGATACGTCTCGTCATCCAGCTCGTCTCCTGAGCTCCATAGCATCCTATCATGTATCTGTAATACTTGGTCTAACCCGAGCATTATAATAAAATAACACCCGAGTCAGTCTGGAAAACCAGCGTGAGAAAACACACTCAATTTGAATTATTAAAGTTATCAAAACCCTTTGAAAAATAAAAGTATCTCATAAAACCACGCCACACATAAACACGATGGGTTTTTACCTTACTATAACCAAAACATTTCATATCAAATCCTCTGATATTATAATAGTGTCTAAGTACAAATACTTATTCAAATAGCTGAAATGCTTGCATCTCATGTTCCAGCATAGTTGGGCACAATCAAACCGTACGGCGCTTATTGGAGAATGGATTCCATACGAATGACTAGGTACCGGGGTACCACCTGTCACAGTACACGTCTAGAAACAGCGTACCCACGACCATGCCGGGATCCACTACAACATAAGGCCGGACTATCCCTAACCTGGATAGACCGAATATTATCACCCTGGGTGTTCCCACCCTCTTTCAAGCTCCTTCCATACATCGTAGTAATAAAATAATATCCGAGGTTATCTAGAAGGGTGATAAGCATACACTACTTGGGTGCCACCCACTTAGCCTTGCTGCATCTCCCTTGATTTTCAGTCATTCCCGATTGATGAGGCTAGATGCTACGATTACCTTTTTAAGGAATTTTTCACTTAGAATGCTCATTGTCCTCCAATGACAATGTTCTAATAGTATTCATCCATACAAGTCTGTTTTGGGTCCGAACGGAACCGAAGACACTATTCTTACTATATCCATTTGGAAAAAAATCCTCAAGATTAGAAGCGATTAGCCCTTGCACTTCACTGCTCCATCTTCGACTCCATGCTATTGTTTCCTTTCGAAAACGTACTCGTTGGATCGAAGTGGTTTTCGTATAATAAATCTGATCCCGATCTCTTCGAAACAACATTCGATACTTCCGTTAAACTCAACCCCGGTTCTTTAGGAAATAAACAGACGAAATAAGATCGGAGATCACCTCCTAACCGTTAGTGGACGGATTTCCTTATAACGTCCTAGAAGAACGGAACGAGTTTATACGTACAGTATAGCACCCCGAACGGTAACTGTACCATATAAATCTCGTATTTCTCCTAGATATTTCCAAAGTTATATTTTGGGTCCAGATTTTTGATAATCGGTTATTTAACTATCAAATAAACAATCATTCAACCAAATATTCCATTTTTCCACTGAATAACTCCAAATCTCCTTTTAATTTAATTTAAATAAATTAAATCTCTTTATCCAAAATATATTCTTATCTTATCGAGTTAAGTAAATTCACCAAAACTATTCTTTCAAAGATATTTGGAAACCTTTAAAATAATTTTTTGAAAGTACCACTGTGGTATCAGACCATGGATTCACAGCTCGATGGTTACGTCTTTATCCCAGAGAAATCCAAGACTTAATTGCAGGCACTCACTGCCTTCGATTTCGCCATGCGGGTATATCATTACTTTCCGAAAACTTTATTTAAAAATTTTCAAAATAATACTCATGAAATTTCTATGAAAATTTTCCAAGTAAATTTTAGGTAAACTACTTTTAAATAAAAGTTATTGTATAAAATATTAATATTTACTAGTTTATCCTTTTAAAATAATAATACTGATTAATTCTAAATAATAAATAACTTAATATAACTAACTTAATTCATAAATTAATATACTTTAAACAAATTTTTAATAACTAAATAATTAATTTTCTAAAATATTCTTAAGTGGAAATTAGCTACAAGTGTCTCTTTAGCAAGTGGAATTGATTTCTAGGACACACAACTGAAATAATTACTTTTAAGGACAAAACGTAAAATAATTAGTTTCTAGGGCCTAAAAATCTATGAAATTATGTCCTTGAAAGTAATTGGACCGGTGACTTTGTCCTTAAAAGTAATTATTTTGCTGATTTTGGCCTTGAAAGTAATTTCTTTGAATGTGTGTCCTAGAAACTAATTGGACTACAAAGTTTGTCCTTCTGGTGAAATGCTCCTATTCTTAAACACTTTTAAATTTTCTAGTTAATACTTAAAAATTCCCTTTTTTTAAATAAACTTAACTTCTCAGAAAAAAATATTTTTCAACTCCCATATAGCCAGTCCAATATTAATAAATCCTTCTCGAATTATTTCCAGTTTGATTTATGTTCCAACTCCGTAAATTTCCTTTTCACATTTCTAAAAATAAATCCGCCATTTATTTTTAAACCAGTTTACCCATCTCCTTATAAATCCTCCCCGTGAGTTTATAACTTCAATTTATCCACCGATAATTACTTCACTTTATTTATAAACTTTGTTTATAAATTCCATAGTCCCCATTTCCCGTTTATCACAGTTTTACAATACTTAATCGATTTTTATATCAATTTTCTAAATTAAATTCCATTTTTAAATTAATTCCCTAAATAACCCAAATATATCCAAAATCCACTAAATTTAGATTTTCCTTCCTCTTTATAATTTAAAATCTTATTTAAATCTGGAACATCAATTTCATATTTTATTTTCAAATTTCCTTTTTTATTTTCCCAAACTATTTAAATCTCAAATTTAAAAATAAATTCTTTTATACTAAACAATATCGCTTAAGTTTTTATTTTAAAACCCTTTAATTCACATTTATTCAAAAAATCTCTATTTTTCCATATTCCGGAATTATTAAATAGGATTTTAAAATCAAACTATTTATTTTTCTCAAATTCATTACTTTTAATTTATCCAACTTCACTATAAATATTTTACTTTAAAATTATCTTTTTATTTTCCTTTAAAAATTCAATATTCATATTTATTGTATTTTAAAATGCCAAAAACCTATCTAGAAATATCATAGCATCCAATAAATTCAATTTCCAATATAATCTGTCACAGATTATTCAAATAAGTCATATCACTGAATATGAAAATAATTTCAACATTTTCAGGAATCCCGTTGGATCCCTCCAACTTGTTTCCCTACATCCACAGATGTTAATACAATATAAAAATACCAATCCCACTTCGAGAGGGATATCGCGGTATATGGGGTCATCCGTTATTATGCGGGGTGCATAGGGTCTCATCCGCTATATATATATACGGGAATATCAATCACTCCAATATATATACTACTATATATAACATCACATTCAACTGATAATAATTTATTAATTCTATCAATCAAATAAATAATTAACTTTAACGATTTTAAAATTAATGTTTATCATCCAAATGAGTGAGGTCTACTCACCTTTATTTTTCGAATTTGCCGATCGATCCAGTTTCCACTTTTTCCATTGCGAAGATCTACGGACGTAAGCGACAACCCAGACTCACAGCAAGAACTACAATGTGAACAAATCACACTTATAATATCTTGTATACCAAACTTGTTGTCCCCTAATCTTTATATGGCTAGTATTTACATAAGGATAGTTATATAATGACCTCACATAGTTATCAATATCTTATTTTGGCCAACAGTTAAGGTATTTAAAATAATTTGTACTTAGTCCATACGAACCAAAACGATACTGTATAAGTTTTTGTATTAAATATATTGTAACTGTATATGGTTTAAAATAGTTAAATAATACCTTAATTTACCTAAAACCATACTATATAATTGTTATCTAATCTACTTCCACCAAATTTTACCTTTTTTTTTAAAACAAACAGTTAAAGTAATACTGTGAAAATTGTATATAATTATACACTAAAAGATGCAGTACCTAACTCCTCCCTCTTGACCGAACGTGGCCTCGACAACCACCTTCCCTCCATCGCCGACTACCACCAGCACTCGCTCACGCACTCGCCCACACCTCCAGCTCGAACTTCCATCAGGTCGCCCACATCCTCATGTCGCCTACTACTAGAGTCGACCCCACAACTAGACTGTAGTGAGCCTCCTCCTCGACGAAGATCGACACCCCCAAACATCGCCATGAGTTCGTCGGAGTTAGCCCCACAGCCGCTCGACTTCGGCCATCCCCTCCGGCGACTCGCCCAATTGATTTCGTTCTTTTTTTTTGGGAAAACGTACGCGGTTTGAAAAAGAGGAGTGAAATGTCGATTTCGAACTTCGGCCATTTTCTTTTTTATTATATATGAATTCGATTCGTGAATCATTGAAGGGAGGAAGATGAATTTTGTTTTGAACGAAAGGGGCATTACATTTTTTATTTAAAGTTTGAATTTTTTTCCTCTTAAATGTTCTATACAGTTGCGTGAATTATAAAGGAGGAGGAGATGAGATCGTTGCATGTTTGAATGATGAATAGTGACTTGAAAGGAAAAATAAAGCCGATGTAAAAGAAATTGTCAAGTCAATGAATATATATATTATTTAAATTTTAAATCGTCATGAATTCGCAACTTAAAATCTTGACCTCCTATCAAGGCGTGCCGCTAGGCGTTTATAATGTTATACCCCTATTTCGAACGCAATGGAAAAGGTTTCGAGTCCTAATTCGATCGTATGGAGAAGATAGCTTTTTGGACCCATTTATTATATCGAATTTTCAATGTAAATTTCAGCGCGTTTATATATCATATGGCCAAACGTCAACTCCAAACATTACGAAATTTGAAATTCGATAATAATACTCAATTACGGATCCAATGGAACTAGTTTCATCGAAATCCGAGACTGTGCCCCGGAAGGCTATTTATATACGTTAATTTAAACGATATATTTTTAAAACTGAGCAAATCACTTTTAAATTCAATTTTAAAAATTTTATTATCTTCATTATTATCAATATAAATTTTATAAGCCTTTAAATTATTTAACAAGCTTAAAACTCAAGATTCAAAATTTTACCCAATTTCCAATTATTAAATTCAATAATTTATTATCCAACAATTGGTTATATTTGAAATTCAAGTCAAAAATTAACTTTTAAATATTTAAATCAATTAAATATTCCAATTTCAAATAACCAAAATTCTGGGTCGTTACATTCCTCCCCCCTTATAAGAATTTCGTCCTTGAAATTGCCAAGTAAGAAGAATGGTCCAAAACCCATTAACTATTTTTCCCAAAACCAATCAGTTTAAACAACTTTCCAAATCAATTTATTGTAAACACAATATCACCTTTACCAATTTCCAAATTCATCCATAGATTACACCCAATATTATCCCCTCAATCATTCAAATTATAATTTAAAACCAAATTTTAAATTATCAAAATTTTCTTCAAAATTTTTCTAACTCCTTAAATTTTCGAAAAATTTCGCCAGCGTCTCCTTTGCGCAGCTAGATCCGAAAAACTACAAAACGCCTCTATAGCCCCAAATCATCAGAAGAAAACAAAAGCCAAGTGGCTCAATCAGAAAACCATCAATTTCATACAACAATTTAAGCACATACCTTTTTGTCGGGCAATCAAATTTTCCTTCTGAAATCGAAGACATCAGTTTATCTTTTGCTTTTAATTACCTGCATCTTACTTACCAATAATATCCAATCATACAATTCAAAATCATATACTATGATAGAGAATTCCAGAATCGATCAAAAATCCATATCCAGGGTTAGCCGTCGAAAATCGAGTAAAAAATCCTAACTCGGATCGATATAGACTATCTCGAAATTCAATGCTCGAATCTGGATCAAATAGTTATGCGAATAAATTTATATACGTACAACTTACGTATTAATTTCCAATTGATTATTAGCTATATCAATTTTTTTTATTCACATTTACTTTCATTTCCATTCACTTATTCATACTTACCCTTTTACACAACTTTTATTTAATCTTCTTTCAAATACTTACTTAGTATATTTCCCAATACCAATTCTACTTAAAAATTTCGTCATCGATTTCTTAAGTCTATTATAAATATTTTATACAACTTCTTATATTTATTTTCACTTCATCACTTTTCTTTATATCCATTTATACTCAAATTAATTTTCCAATTTCTATTTGGACTTAATTTACCTTCAAATTTTTAAATATTGAATTTTATCAACCAAATCTCACCCCACATTTGATTCATTAATTTATTTCATATCCCAATCAAAATTTATTTCCAGCTTTTACTTTATTCATTCCACTCGGACCAATTCTTCAATTTCACTTTTTTTAACATAATTCAAATTAAATATCATTCCAATATTCAATTTCAATTCCATTTACTTACAAATTAAGTTAATTTGTTCATCCACTAATTATTTTAAATTAGTTCCATCTACTAATTTATTTCAAATCCCACTAAATTTCCATTTTCAATAATTATTTCATTTAGCCTACTTAGGCTTAATTTCCCAAAATTCACTCTTATTTAACTTAATTTAAGTTAAGTTTCACTCCACAAAATCAAATTTCAAAATTTTACCCAATTTCTAATTATTAAATTCAATAATTTATTATCCAATAACTGGTTATATTTGAAATTCAAATCAAAAATTAACTTTTAAATATTTAAAATCAATTAAATATTTCAATTTCAAATATAACCAAAATTTTGGGTCGTTATATTCCTCCCCCTTATAAGAATTCCATCCTCGAAATTGCCAGGTAAGAAGAATGGTCCAAAATCCGTTAACTATTTTTCCCAAAACCAATCAGTTTAAATAACTTTCCAAATCAATTTATTTTAAACACAATATTACCTTTACCAATTTCCAAATTCACCCATAGATTACACCCAATATTATCCCCTCAATCATTCAAATTATAATTTAAAGCCAAATTTTAAATTATCAAAATTTTGTTCAAATTTTAGTTCAAAATTTTACCCAATTTCCAATTGTTAAATTCAATAATTTATTATCCAATAACTGGTTATATTTGAAATTCAAGTCAAAAATTAACTTTTAAATATTTAAAATCAATTAAATATTCCAATTTTAAATAACCAAAATTCTGGGTCGTTACAACTTTACAAAAAGGGATCGAAATAGAGGAATTGGAATAAAGGGATCGGATTAAACATGATGCACAAACACAACTCAATGATGATCGCTCCATAACTCAACGACCCTAAGGTGGATTGAAGTGAAACTTTGGGAATAAGAAGAAGGGACCATACGTAACCTACCCTAGGGATCACACATTATTTGGAGGAACGTGGATGTGACGACCCGCACTCTGTACCCTCTGAATCCGACACCAAACCATGCATGTCCGACCCAGAGCGCACCGATTGCAGATGATCATGAGAAAGAAAAGAGAGGGTGGGAAGAAAGAGAGAAGAAAGAAGAAGAGAAGAGGAAGAGAGAATCAGAACCAATACAAAATCTCACATGGCAGCGGAAAAACATATAATATAGATCAATAATCTTTACAAAGAGAAACTGTAATATACATAAATCAATATCGAAGTACACAATAAGTAATCATCAGCTTGGACAGTTATAATAACATGTCCTTACAAATGCTGATAATTTACAATAAAAACAATGCAAAGCAGCGGAAAAATAAACAGATACGTATATACGACATGAAAATCTCCAGCTCGCCTGCTGAAGCTCCAAAAGCATCAAATCTGAACCTGTAAATATACTCGGTCTGACCCGAGCATTGAAAGGGAAGAACGCCCGGATCAGTCTGGTAAACCAGCGTGAGAAAACACACTCAACTGAATTTATAAAGTTATCAAAACTTTTCCTTTATCAAAACAAAAGGTATCTCGTAAGACCAAGTCGCAATTAAATACCGATAAGGTTTTTACCTTACGATAACCAAAACCTTTCATAACAAATCCTCTTATATTATAATAGTGTCTATTATACAAATAATAAATTAAATAGCTGAAATTGTTACATTATTAAACTCTAGCGTAATTGGTTTACAAACAAAATGGCAGGAACGTATTGGATTTTGGATTTCCATACAAATGACTAGGTGAAGGGACTACCTTTCCAAAACTTGGTACACCTCTAGAGGGATGTACCTAGGGTCCAGATACTGGGCGCCTAAACTAACACAAGACCGGCCTACCCATCCCTGGATAGTATCGAGTATGTTATCACTCCAGTCGTTACCGACCTAAAATCCATGGCCACAAGCATACATCAACAATAATCAGATACACGACGTCATAGTGTGTAAATATATATCTAGAAGAGTGATGACATCTCCTAATGGAAGCGACCCATTTAAGCCTTGCTGCTTCTATCCCTATTTCAGTCATTTTTCAGGGAGTGAGGCCAAAAGAGGTATCGATTACCTTTCACATATCACATATCACATCACCTTTGAATGCCACATTGCCATTTCCGTTGACTACTAATTGTCTTCCACAAAAATACAACCCTTGAGCTCATACATCTCAAGGAAGGGTGTTAAGCTAAGAGAAGTTGCCTTCTCCACCACTGAACAGATGTACGTTTGTAAATGCCAATGTACGTAATCATAGAAATGCAATGTCAGACACTCGTCCATACAAGTTGTCCAAGAACAGGACAAACCGAAGGTACTCTCCTACCACATCCTATCGGATTAGTAGCGGCATCCCTTGCATTGGATATTTCATAACGAAGAGACTACTGCTACTAAATATATATTGGGATTTTAACTCCAAATGATCAACAAGCAGTCCTTCACTATGAAAATCCTAAATATTAATATCATCGACCAACCTACACAATCGTTGTATGAATGTTGGTCCGAAGTGGTTTCAGAAACATCTGATCCCGGTCTCTTCGCACCAACGCAAAAGCGTTTCTTAACCTCACACAGAAACTAAGTCTCATAGACTTATCATGTCTCCAACTTTCAACTCGCTATCCATCGGCCAAGAAGGAAGCTCGATAGATTGGAGTAATCACTCCGCACTACACGAATCAACATTCTCAACACAAACAATAATCAAGCCTACACAGTCAGTTACGTACTAAGTGTACGACTAATTAGTTTCCACATCAAGTTGAGGAACTAAAATGGCCAAATTTGATAGTCGGTTATTTTAACTATCAAAGCAATAAACAAAATCTAGCACTTAAGTAATCACCGGGACTGATTGTTATAAATCGCTTCTAAATCAAATCACTTTCCAATTATTCACTTCAAAATATCTTTAAAAACGATAATATTCACAACCATTTCACTTATTGGATATTTGAAAAACATTTTCATATACTTATTTTAATAATAAGTAAATTCACAACTTACTTTATTTTCAAACCATTTAAACTCCATTTTATAATATCACTTTCCAAAATATTCATTTTACCTAAAGGATTATTCACTGTCCAAAATCGTGAATATAATTCTCTTACCAATTTCATTCTTCTACACATAATTTAAAGGATTATTCACTTTCCAAAATCATGAATATAATTCCTTTAATAAATTCATTACTTCTAACTATTTAATTTAAAGGATTATTCATTGTCCAAAAGCATGAATGTAATTCCTTTAATAAACTTACATATTTAACTTATCAAATTAAATTGATTTTACATTTATAAAACAATGTTTACAAATTCTATTTATAATTTATAAACACTTCCATATATAAAATTACTTTTTAATAAATTTCCATTTCTATCTCATTTATAAGTCAAAATCTAATTATAAGTTAATTTACTTATAAATCTCTTTTATTTGTAAATTCATTCTTTTTATAAATTTATAAATCTTACTTACTTATAAGGTTCAACTATAACTCCATTTTAATACTTACAAAATTCGTTTATAATGCCATTTCTTTTTCTTTATAAAATATCGATTTTATAAATCTCATATATATATAAACCATTTATAATAAGTTCAAAATTCCAATTTAACTTATTTTAACAATTTTATAAATCTTATAAATAAACCATTTATAATAAATTCAAAATTCTCATTCTAACTTATTTTAACAAAATTTCATATTTCAAAAATCATATTCTGATTATATTTCACAAAGCCATAATTTTTACAACATGAAAATTATAACTTTTATGTATTTAAATAAATTCATTCCTTTAACAATTCAAAAATTATTAAAAACATATATATATTTTCACAATAACTTTGAAATCCTATTTAAACAAGAACATCATTTTATTATTTTGAAATTCCAAAATATGGCCCGATGCTACAACATCACTAAATAAGGGGATTCACATCAATCATATCAATCATGGCATCCAAACATCATGTATCACATAGTAACAGCATATATAACGATATCTGTAAATAAAATCAATACTGGTGAGGAATCCAGTTGGATCCCTCTAACCTATCACCTGCAACAAATATACATATTAGTAAATATATACAATGTCCGCTTCGAGGCAGACGCGCGTACAAAGGGTCATCCGCTCATACACGGGAACGTATAGGGTCTCATCTGCTAAAATATGCGGGAATATATCCAAACCAACCAATATATATATATATATAATATCATATATCACCCAAAAAATCATCAACCATCATAAATAAATTTATTCTCACTTATATAAAAATATAAGCAAGATAGAAAGAGTGAGTTTTACTCACTTTGCTTGTAGTCGTCGCGATAGCGATATATTTCGATTAAAACTAAACAAGTGTTTAAATTTGACCAAAATTTTCACTAGCTCCAATCTAGCTCTAAAATGCAGTGCTCGGCAAGACGAACCCAATGCAATTCGTTTCGTCCAATTTCGACCTCGTATGACAAAGATATGCTATTTATAAGATCACACGAATTTTAATATAATAAAATTTATAATTTTTTTAACCTTCAAATCGTGGCCATCCATTTCCCCCTAGCAGATCACGACCACATATTGCTTTCTTCCCATGCTTTCGTTTTAGGCTTCTCAATGCGTTTTAAACCCAAAGCCGCCCTTAATCACTTGATTGCCTCGACCTTAACGTGTACCTAGAGAATGATCCAAGACCACCACCATGAAGCCGCGACCCCCCTCCACCTTCTGCCATGACCATGGCACACTCAACTCAGCTACCTTCTCGAAAAATGTGCTCGAACACCACATGTTTGAACTGGAATTGCCGCCACGTCGATCAACTTCACGCAATTATCACCGTATGGATGGATAGATCTCCTCGAGCTCTTCGATTCTCTAGTAGAAAGTTTCGCGTAAAAGTCCATGGATTAGGAGATAACAAGGGAGGAAGAATCGAGCAATTATGGCCATTATGATCAAACCGGCGGCTAGGGTTAAAACCCTAGGTTTTGTCAAAATAGGAAAAAGTGAGGTCCTTTTATAGAAAATTTTCATCCACTATTCATCCGAAAATTTTTCGAACTCCAAACGAAGCGTGCCACCTGGCATTTATAATGTTTTACCCCTATTCTGAACACAATGGAATATATATCAGAAGCCAATTCCATCGTATTTGGAAGATAGGTTTTCGACTTGAATTATTTTAATTAAAATTACTTAAATAAATTTCTACGCGTTTCAGCTTCGTACGACCAAACCGTAAGTCCGATTGACACAAAATTTGAAATCTTTTAATAATACACAATTACGGATCCAATGAAACTGGTTTCGTCGAAATCTTTTTACTCGTTGATTAAATACTCAAATTTCCAATTTCTATAAATTAACTTTTAATTCAATTTTAAAAGTTTATTATGTCTATTCTAATTCAAATAGGATTTAAAACAACGTTAGAAATCATTTTTATTCTTATTAAATTCAAATTTCAATTATTTACACAATTTCAAATATTATATTAAACAATTTAATTATCCAAATAAATCACTATATTTGAAATATAAGCTATTCAACTTATAAAATTTACTTTTGAATATTTAAAATCAATTAAATATTCCAAATTCAAACGATTGAAAAACTGGGTTGTTACAATGGAGGGATCAGCCTCTATCTCTATATAAGGATCGACTATAATTAGCCTTCCAACATATTTCAACAAAAATCGATCAATAACTCGAGTTCTACTAATCCAATTGGCATGAAACTTGGAGGCTAAACATAATACATAGAGAAGCTCCTCTAGGGATTGTAACGACCTAGAAATTTTAATGATTTTATACCGTAATTAACTAAAAAAATTCATGGAAAATAAATAATAAAATTTTGAAATGAAAATTCGATATTTGGTATACGTCTATTTAAATATAGCAAGTGTCAGATTTTCATCAGAAAATATATAAGTTAATTCTATTGTGAAATTTTAAATTTTAAATCAGTTAATTTGATGAAAATAAAATATTTTTGAAACTTGAATATATTTATGTAATAAAAATGTAAATCATTTTCTGAGTGAGACGTCATATTTCGTTTCGTCAAATTTGAACTGCTCTAGCCCCGTTTATCTTATTTTCGGTGAATTAGCAGCAGTTTGACAGCGAAATATGGAGTTTTGATAGGATGATCATATCGCTGATATCTATGTATCATTCTATTTGTCTCGTCGTGCTGATCACCGCAGTATATTCATTTGTGCATTTTGGTGTCCGGTACGTGGCAGAAACCGCGAAACGGTTAACCGTATCGGTACCCATTTCTGGAGCCTTTTGGTTTCCTTTGTCCTTTCGTTTTCCAGCGCGTTAAACCTAACAGCCATTAGCTTTAATATTTCTCTAAATTTAGTATTTGACTGTCACTATTCTCTGGTTCATTTTATCTACCTTTCTCTTCGTTGTTTCAATTCGTGCTTTTGCAAAGAAAAAAAATTAGTAAAATAATATATGTTTGCATTGAAACCAATAACCCATTTCATTTCGTTCTGCCATTCTTCCTTTTTGCAATCTATTCATCACCCATGCCGAGTGATCCTGTAGCTTTCCGAGCACGACTACAACAGCTCGCACATCAACCCACATCACAGTCCCCCTCCAACGCCACTAACAGCCGTGCCCCCTCACCATTGAACAACCGTCCCCTATAGCATAACAGCCCCTTGATTGGACCCATACCCTACTCTCCATCGACCGTACACCCTCGCCTTCCTTACCTGACCGTGACAACCCATGCCAGCCCATGCACCACCACCCGCCTATCTCTACCGCAAGCCAAGCAACCATCATCAACTGCAGCTTCCACTATCTCGGCCTACCACTTGGCTTGAACGCTCCTCCTCCTTGCCACTACCATGTTGTCTGCCCTTCCTTCCTTCTCAGCCCCTCCGAACGTCGTACTGCCACCATTCCCCACCTTCCGTCGGCAGCCTTTTCCCGCACCCAGTCCTTCAGCCCGAACCACTGCAAGCCCACTGGCTCCAACCAGATTCGCCATGCTACAAGTACCAGATCCACCCCTCCTTGTCCCCCCTTGCCCGAGTCTTTAGCCGAAGACACTTGTAACCACCTTCGCAGCCAACATGAGGTATATATATTATGTAATATATATATATATATATTGTTTTCCATCAACTCATATCTGCCTTGCTTTGCTTTGTTTTGATTTATGTCCTAGCCTTCTCTTAAAAAAAGTATGTATATATGTTCAAAAGCTTTCATATATACGTGAACTTATATTGATCCTGTGAAGCATAGGTAGTTTTGTTTTGTGATAACTTTTTCTCATTATTTATAAAAAAAAGAAAAAGTATATATATAATATGTTTATAGTATTTATTTAAATTTATGTGAATATTTTGAAATAGATTTTGGAATAACTTTAATACATGTATATATTATGTTTAAATATTTATTTGAAGAATTTTGAAAAATATGGGTTTTAATAAATATTGTTTTAAAAAAGAAATATTATGAAGATTTTTATTTTAAAAATGTGTTTTGAATTGAATATTGATTTTAAGAAAAAAAATATAATATATATTTTGTTTCCATTTATATCAAGCTAGTTTTGATTTGTTTTTCTTCTAAGTTATCAGCTTTGCTTTGTTCGTCGAATTCATGTTCACCGTGCTGTGCTTTAGAATCTGTGCTTGGATTCGTAGCTTGTTGTGTGTCTAATTTCTTTAGCATCGAAAGGTGAGCGATCACTCACGATTAACATTCTTATATTTAGTAAATTTAATTCACATGAAATGACGATTGAAATATGTTGTTAAATTTTGAATTGGTTAGAAATTTAATTTTTAAGTATGATATGTTATTATCTGCATCTGTTAACCTATGTTAATCGACATATTGACATTAATTGACATGTTAGTAAATCTTATATTTAAATTTGTTAGTTATGGTATATGTTGCCATTGATATGTTATTTTGTTATTATTCTATTATTCTCACTCTATAAGCTCCTTGATAGTTTAGGAAATCCCTATGGGTTGAAATGATACATACCCGAACGATATTATAGATTAGGTAAAATTGTTTTAGGTTAAAATGATAAACCCAAGCGATTTTGTTGAATTTAAATTTTGGGATTGCGGGTTGAAATGATATATATCCGTAATTATTAAATTATGCGGATTGAAATGATAAATATCCATATCACTTTACCATATGATAGAAAATTATATACGAACACCGTTGGTCCATTTTTAAAATGATTTCCAGAATTTTGAAAGGAAAATATATGGTTTTTTAATAAATATTGATTTTTAAAATATAATATAAATATTTTATTTCAGTATGTGTAAAATTTAGATTTTTAAGTTATATGTTTGATTCTGAAATTATAAGTTAAGTTTTGCAAAATGTAAATTTTAAGATTTTACTTATAATTTTACTATTTTTAAATATATAAAATAAGATTTAATATAAAATAAAATGTATTTAATAAATAAGATTTCATTTAATAAAATTTAATACAATAAAATTTAATTTAACTATTATATAATATGTTTTAAACTATTTATTTGAGATGTATATTTACATTTTGGAATAGATTTTGTAATAACTTTAATAAATTAAGGTTGGAAAGGTAAATCAAGTTAACTTGTAATTTAATTGGTTTAAGAATTGAATTTAAATAAGTATTGATTTGAAACTTATTGATTTTAATATTTTTAAAGATATGATTTTATAACTTAATAACTTGATTTTGATAAGGGTGATTTAATGAATATTTCAAATTTAAATAAAATTGTAATTGGATATAAAATTTTGATTTAAATTTGTAATTTGAGATTTTATTTAAATATTTATAAAAGGTTTATTAAGTGAATAATTTCAAAACTAAATATAATTGAAGTTAGATATTTAATTTTGATTTAAATTTGAAATTTGAGATTTTATTTAAATGTTATTAAAATTGATTAAGTGAATATTTTCAAATTTAAATAAATTTAAAGTTGAATTTTAAAATATATAAATGAAATTTATCAAATTGAGTTGTTGTAAATTATTTAAATATTTAAACTTTGAAACCTATTGAATTGGAAGTGGTTTAAATTTGTAGTCTAAACCTAGATTTGAAATCGATATAAATTGAAATGGTTTTTAATGAGAATTTAAATTGAACCTTTAACCTTTTTAATTGAAATTGTTGAACTAAGATTGATTTAAATTAAATTTTTGGAACTAAAGTTGATTTGAATTGATTTGTGAAATTGGAAGAAACGGTTCTAATTTGAAACTATTTTTGGTGTATATATATATGTTTCTTTTAATATATAAACTAATATATTATATACATAAACCATTTTAATCTATAACCTATGTTTATAAACCATTTTAATATATAACTATTCTAATATATAAACTACTTTCAATATTTAAACCGTTTAAGTTGGAACTGTTATGTCTTAGATTTAATGGATTTAAATGCGAATACTTTGATATGATGGTTTAACCTATTTTGTGGTTATGATTTTGGAAATAAATATGATTTCGAAAGTAATATGATTTCGAAAGTGATATGATTTCGAAAGTGATATGATTTTTGAAATGAATATGATATTTTGATATGAAGTATGAATCAGTTTTGAAAATGTAAAGTGACCACAGTGTGAAATAAGCGTTTGGTTGTTAAAGAGACCGGGATCAGATATTGTCATACTCTCTACCAATACCAAAAACCACTTTAACAACTACGTATGTAGTGGAGAATCCAAAACGAAGTAGGGTGGTTTGGTGACGTCTATATGAGGTATGAATGCAGCCCTGACTCCCGCGAGTCAGCTTGATGTAACTAAAACAGAAGTTATACCTGGGCCAAGTGAGGTCGCACCTCCGATCGAGCATGCTCCTTCGATACCATTCTATTACTTTATGATTTGATTGGGTTCACCTTTGATTTTGGGAGTGTGTCTCGAGGTGGGCGGCAGTAGTTGCTATGCGTTACCACCAGCCCGGTTTTTCAAAACGGTAGAATCCTACCCTAGGCATTGCCTCGCGTGCCTTGTCACATGCCTTATTGCGCCCTCTATGAGTTTGGTTTGTACCGTACCTATGGAGTGCTCTCTGATAACCCTCCAGTTTACAAAGGAATTACGGTACTGTATAGACTACGGGAATATATAAAAATGTGTTAAGGGGGATATGGGTAACGCCTTAACACTATTTTAATAGTTTACTTTACTATAGACATTATCTATGTAGCGTATTGTACTATGTATGTAGATAGTTTAACGGATCCTTAGAGGATGGGAATCCCAAACATCCTTTAAGTTATATTGCATTTCACTTGGACATTTCACTTGAGTTGATTTACTTGCATAAGAATGTTAATCCTGACTCGAGTGTTCTGTGCTTTCCTTTATGCTCGGGTCAGACTGAGTGTCACAACATTTGAGACTCACCTTTGGAGCTTGGAGTTTTGCTTGGAGATCTATCTTTTATCTACTCAACTATTCAGTTATTTTAGTTTATTCCAGTTATTTATGTTCAGACTTGTCATTTACTTTTGTATTTGTGACTTCTATGTATTCGAGATTTCTGTTGTATTTTGTTTTAAACTCTGATGTTCTTAGTAGCTTCATGAACTACTATTTACCTATTTTGCTGCTTATTTTTATATTACTCTATGTCTGTGATTGATTTATTTACTGTATATGCTACGTTTTGCCAAATATAAATTAACAATCTGTTGTTCTGAGAAATTCAAGTTTGACATGTGTTGAATGGTTCGAAATAACAGGTCATTACAAGTGGTATCAGAGCTCTGGTTTAGGCAAACTTAGCATATGGAGTAAAAACTCATTAGAGATAGGGTAGTAATACCCTAGAATGAGTAAAATTAATTACAAAATCATCTTCGTTCGAGCTTGAAATTCTTTGTTAGGATCCTCTTTGATTCGGATTTCTTTTGAATTTTGGAACTATCCCTTTGTTCTAAAATCCATTTTTGTCTTTTCCTGTTCGTGTTCTTCTTGATACTGGAGCACCCCATAGCTTTATTTCTTTTGATCTCTGTAATAAATTTGAGCACATCTTGCAACCTCAATTGGCAACTTCACCCTTTTGTGTGACTAATCCCATCGGCTGTCCCGCCAACCTTAGTATGATTTGTAAAGGGGTGAAACTCCTTTACAACTGGCATCGATTCACCAGAGATTTCTATGTCCTCGGTTTTGATGTTGTTATTTCTTGCAAAGCCAACTGTTTCCTTAGTAGATGATCAGGGAAATTCTCTTGTGATCGAATGCTGTATGCCTCAGGATTATGCAGGCAGTTTTATCTTTTTGCTTGATTCTCAGCCTAGTGATCTTGACCCCACCTCGATAGTCAGGGATTATCCTGATGTCTTTGGTGAAGTCATTTCTCTTCTTCCCAAGCGGGAAATTGAATTCCGCATCGATCTTATTCCTGGAGCTCGACCTATTATCCTTCCTCCCAGAGAATGGTTTCTATTAATGGTTAGTCATGCCCTTTGGATTAACCAATGCTCCTGCCTTCTTCATTGATTCGTGAATCGCGTTTTCCACGATGTTCTCAATAAGTTCGTCTTAGTTTTCGTTGATGATATTCTTGTCTTTTCTAAGTCAAAGAAGGAACATGAGTCACATTAGGACTATGTCCTCCAAACTCTTAGGAGTATTCAGTTGGAAGCCAAAATTTCTAAATGCCATTTTTGGAGGGATGAAGTCCGATGTGACGCCCCACCTCTATGCTCACGCTAGCCAAGGACACTACGGAGTAATACCGTCAACTAGCGCGAAGAATAAGGCTGTTGAGGAGCGACCATCCGTGCAATTGCCTTGTGCGAGTACCGATATGTCAAATAGTAAACCATGCACTTCGTTTCAAGAGGAAATCCGACATACCGATGCAAACTCAAAGCTACCACACGGTGGCTAAGTGGACCTCGGAAACAAATATAGAAATAAGCCCAACATAAATTAGTTACATATGTTCGTATCTCAAAGGCGGAAATAGATATAAATATATAACACATAAAAGTGTACATCAGAGTAGTGGTCATATAAGATCCATAATATCACAAAAGAATAGATACAAGTGCTAGACAAAAGAATAAGTATACATCATGGAGTCTATATCTCGAATGTATAACAACAAAAACTACAAATGTAATGTAGTTAGGCAAAAGTCAGAGGATGATCCCAGATAAGGAGTCAAGCAGAAGCACCTGTAACATCTCGGTCTGACCCAAGTATTGTTTAATAAGAAAATAATAAACGGATCAGCCTAGCTATAAATATCAGATAAAGGAATGAGATATAAGCAGAGATATAATAAGAATGTATGATAACTACAATGTCATACTAGAACAATTATGATATAAAACAACAACAAAATCATATAATATCTCAAAGATCTCAAAGCACCAAAAAGAATATCATATTCCTTATTTTATTCACCAAACTACAAATATTGACAAACATATTAATGCCAATCGCAAAAGTTGGTGAAACACAAATTCTAGAAATCATCAATTAGAAATCCAGAAATCACAAAAGGGGGGAGGCCTATCACAAACGGGAGCATGAAAACTCACCAACACGTGTATCACAAACGGAACGCTATTCCATGGTTGCTAACCATAAATTTTGAGCCGAAGCTCCACAAACGGTCCGAAAACCACGGGTCGCTACCCCGCCAAATTGAACCGAAGTTCCACAAAACGGGGTTTAGTCTCCCTCGCAGGCAAATAGACATCGCACATCGCTAGTCTAAATCACAAAATGATCATCATCGATCCATAAAAAGTGTGAATTACACTAAGCCAGTAAATATAAGAGTTTAGCTTCACGTCCCATAACCACTAGCTTAAATTAAATATTTACGAACAAATTGTAGATTTCCAGTCGAAAATTGTCACAGGATTTTTAATCGAACAAGTCCATAAATTAACCGACGAAGTAAACGCAAGCGTTTAATACCACTTGTTTTGCTAAGCCGTTTAATTAGACTTTCTCGAACGAATGAGGTAAAGGTTTGTATATACTAATAGATTAGAAAACGGTTTCATGAACGAATTTTGTATTAAAAATAGAGTTGAAATCATCTTTGTAAAAGTGTTTGGATATTTATTACTAGTATAGAAACCTTTGTATTTTAAAGTGACAAGTCACAGAAATGATTGTAGAAGCAATCAACCCTCAAAAATTCACATACGAAGACGTGAATCAAATCCAGATAAATCGATGCCGAATCCATCAAAATGGATAACCACAAAAATCCCGAATAAGAAGTCATCAGAGAAGATAATAAACGATAACGACAAATCGGAAACCACGAATCGATAGAAATTGGAAAGCATAAACAAAATACTCACGCACAACACATTATAATTCTGGAAATAACATACTCCAGACGTCTGCAGTATATACTCAGACATCTGCAGTATATACTCAGACGTCTGCAGTAAGTTTCAGGAAGTTCTCTGAAACAAACTCCAGACGTCTGAGCTTTTCTGCAGACGTCTGGTGACGAACATTTTTCATGTTCTAGGTCAGTCTAGCCCCCTTTGGGGCAAGTTCGATACACGACGGAAGCGACAAATTGAGTAACTTTGACTGAGGATTAACGCCTTTCGACAACCCAGCCTTGTATGGCCCTCCGAAACGCTCCACTAACGTGTTCAAACATCAAAGGTTGGATTTTTAGCAAAATTGGATTCCAAAAACCAAAAATTTAACAATTCACCAATTCAATCCAAATCGAAAGCAAATGAACATGAATTATTGTTAGGAATTTATACCCAACAACAACAATATCTACAGAAATAGAGGTGAGTTCAAAAACTCACATTTAAACCCAAAACGATGAAGGAGAAGCTCGAAAGCAAAGGGAGATCAACTACACTTCAACTCCAACCCTAGAAGCTTGAATCTAAGCTCAAAGGAAGAACATTTCCAAAGTTAGGTTTAGGAAATTTCTGAAATTAAAGAGAGATTGAGTTGGAGAAGAAGATGGAATTACTTACCAAAGCTTCTCTTTGAATTTGGAGCAAGAATTTGTATTTGCTAAAGAAACTAGGGTTTAGGATTTTAATTTCCCATCTCCACCACCATTTTTGCTAAAGCTTAAGTTGTAGGAAATATTATGAAGTAAGGAAGAGGAGTGGAATGGAGCTGGGTTGATATGTTGGGTAAATGGGCTGAACCCCAAACCCAAAACCCTAAGTGAAATGGTCGAAATTCTAGCTAGCTCCAAACATATCAATGTTTATACTTAAAAAAGTCGCAAATGCCGTTTTGGACTCAATGGAAGTGGTCTCGAGTCCCAATTCGACTGTTTGCAAAAAGTAGCTTTTTGGACTTTAATCCGATTAACGATTCTATATTTAAATAAAATATTTAAATATTCAAAACTTCAAAATATGCGGGTTGTTACAGACTCCCCTCCTTAAAAAAATTACGTCCTCGCAATCTTTTAAGAAATAAATAAGAAGTAACAACCACAAAAGCATATCAACACAAAAAAAGAAATTTGAAATAAAAGTTCACCTTAAGGAGCACGAGAGAGCAAGTCCGGATGTGTTCACTCGATGAATTCTCTGGATTCCCAAGAGCAATCCTTAGGATTTGAGGACCATTGAACCTTCACAAGAGGAACATCTTTATTTCGAAGGCGTTTGACCTCCGAAGCATTGATTCGAATGGGATGTTGCTCATAAGTCAAATTAGGCGAGACTTCAATTTCTTCAATAACACTGGGCTCAAGAATAGAATCGGAATCTCGAAGGCATTTTCGTAGTTGAGAGACGTGGAATACGTCATGAATAGCGGAAAACTGAGCCGGTAATAAAAGGCGATAAGCTACGGAACCAATGCGTTCGGTGATGGGAAATGGGCCAATATATCGAGGTGCTAATTTTCCCGATCGACTGAAACGCACAACACCCTTCATAGGTGAAACACGAATAAACACAAAATCTCCCACAGAAAATTCTAATTTCCTTCTTCGGTTGTCGGCATAGGATTTTTGTCGACTCTGAGCTTCTTTCATCCTATGTCGAATAAGGTCGATCTTTTCTGTGGCATCACGAATAAAATCTGGACCTAAAACCAGCTTCTCATCGGCTTCAAGCCAACACAAAGGAGATCGGCATGGCCTTCCGTATAGTGCCTCGAAAGGTGCCATACCAATACTAGATTGGAAGCTATTATTATAGGAAAATTCAACAAGAGAAATATGATCTTCCCAACTTCCACCAAAATCAAGAACACATACACGAAGAAGATCTTCAAGAGTTTGATTCACACGCTCGGTTTGTCCATCGGACTGAGGATGATAAGCGGTGCTAAAGTTAAGCTTTGTTCCCAAATCTTTTTGAAGACCTTTCCAAAATCCACTAGTAAACAAGGGATCACAATCGCTAACAATAGAAGTAGGGACTCCATGCAATTTAACAATTTCCTTGACAAAGAGTTTAGCCAAAATAGGTACGATCCGATTGGACCGAACGGGAATAAAATGGGCAGATTTTGTAAGTCTATCTACTATCACCCATAGGCTATCATGACCCGAACGAGAACGGGGAAGACCGTCAATAAAGTCCATGGAAATTTGATCCCACTTCCATATTGGAATTTCCAATGGTTGCAATAATCCACCGGGCCTTTGATGCTCGGCCTTGACAAGTTGGCAAGTCATGCAACGCTTAACAAAGTTAGCAATATCAGATTTCATTCCCTCCCAATAATAAAGTCGCTTCATATCCACGTACATTTTACTACTATCGGGATGAATGGTAAATTTAGAACGATGAGAGTCTTCTAAAATGTCTTTACGAAGATCAATGATATTTGGTACAATAAGTCTACCAAATTTTCGAATATCACCACGAGCATCAATATCAAAGTCTTTCAAACCTTCAACATCAATTTTATCCCTACAACTTTGGCCAAGAAGAACCAATTCAGGATCATGCATTTGAGCTTCAAGAATGCGGTCTAAAAGAGAAGGATGAGCCTCAAGGCTACATAAAACAAGAGATGAGCATAAATTGGATTCACGATCTCGAATCTCACATGTGGACAAAGTCTTGAGATCATTCCATTTGGATACCATCATGGAAAGAACCGCTTGTTGCTTACGACTAAGGGCATCGCCAATAAGATTTCCTTTTCTGAGAGTATAAAGAATATCAAGATCATAAGACAAAAGAAACTCGAGCCAACATTGTTGATGCAAGTTAAGCTCCTTTTGAGAAAATAAATACTTTAAAGATTTGTGATCGGTATAGAGAATAAATTTCACTCCCAGAAGATAATGACGCCAAATTCTAAGGGCGAAAACAATAGCCGCGAGCTCTAAATCATGAGTGGCATATCTAGTCTCGGCATGCTTTAATTGTCTAGAAGCATAAGCGATAACACGTTCCCGCTGCATGAGAACGGCTCCCAAACCAACACGACGAGCATCAGTATAAACAATAAAGTCTTGGTTCCCATCGGGAATCACAAGAATAGGAGCATCGGAAAGGAGTTCTTTTAATTTTTGAAATGAAGCTTCACATTTGTCTGACCAAACGTATTTAACTCCCTTCTACGTCAAATTGGTAAGAGGTACGGAAATCTTAGAAAAGTCTTTTATGAACCGACGGTATAGCCCGCTAATCCGAGAAAGCTACGAATTTTTGTCACACTCTCCGGTCTCTTCCAATTTTGAATCGCTTCAATCTTTGAAGGATCCACGGAAATTCCGGATTCAGAAATGATATGCCCTAAAAATTTCACACGAGATTGCCAAAAGTGGCATTTAGAAAATTTTGCTTTTAATTGGATGCTCCTAAGAGTTTCCAACACAATCCGAAGATGTTTTTCGTGCTCTTCCTCGATTTTAGAATAAATAAGAATGTCATCTATAAAGATGAAAACAAATCGATCGAGGAAGTCTTTGAAAACTTGATTCATAAGGTCGATGAAATAAGCTGGAGCGTTCGTCAAACCAAATGGCATAACAAGCCATTCATAAGATCCATAACGAGTACGGAACGATGTCAAAGGAATGTTATCCTCTGCAATGCGAAGCTGATGAAAACCGGTTGCTAAGTCTAACTGAGAAAAGACTTTAGCACCACTGAGCTGATCGAATAAATCATCAATCCGAGGTAGGGGATATTTATTCTTGATGGTGAGATCGTTAAGCTTGCGGTAGTCAACGCAAAGCCTAAGTGTACTATCAGATTTCTTCTCGAAAATAGCCGAAGCTCACCATGGAGAGGAACTAGATTGAATAAATTGCTTCGCTTCCAATTCGGATAATTGTTTGCACATCTCCTCATTTTCTTTATTGGACATATGATAAGGAGGACGTGTAATAGGTAGAGCTCCAGGGATTAGATTAATTCGGAACTGAATTGCTCGCTTAGGTGGTAATCCTAAAACGGGCTCAAATATGTCGGGAAATTCACAAACAATGTGAATGAGAGAAATAACATCTTCCTCATCATCATTATCGTCGTCATGAGGATTTAGAGAATACAAGGATGCTTTCGAATTGGAATCTGAATCTTTCAGAACAAGCGAAATCTACTTAACATATTGAGGATGCTGAAGATATATAGTCCGTCCAGGACACATAATATGGGCTTCATAATGGTTAAGCCAATTCATTCCCAAAATCATTCCGAAACCAAGGTAACACATAACATGCAAATCGGCACGGAAAGAGTAATCACATAAAATCATTTTGACATCTTTACACAATAAACTGAGTGTTGCGGATCCACTGACCGGATTCGCAATTCTCAAAGAAGTCATCAAGCCAATAACATCCAAAGACAAAGCATCAACAAGTTCTTTTGATATAAAAGAGTGAGATGCACCCGTATCAAAAAGAACTCGAATAGGAGAATCACGAAATATAATAATGCCATCAAGGATAGAATGGGAAATACCTTGTCCACGAGAAGTGTTAGCAGGGGCTTGTACAACATTTAACTTGCCCTCCTTCTTGCCTTGAAATTTGGGACACGAAGATAAGGTATGACCCGAACTCTTGCAATAGCGTCAAGAAAGAGACTTCGGGCACTTGTTTGCATAGTGGTCCTTAGAACCACAATTGTAACATTCTCCGCGACAAGATGTAGGAGTATTTGCTACCGGTGTTGCTTGCTTTCCCTTCATGTTGGGATTAGGCTTGAATTTGAAGGGTTTGTTCTTGTTGATGTTTGGTTTGACCTCAGCATCAATATCTTTATCGGCCTCTTCGAGACGAAGAGCAATATCAACAAGTTGATCAAAAGAAACTTCTAATTTCAGAAGTAATGGCTTTTTGAGGCTCTTGTTCAAGCCATAAACGAATCTCTGGTTTTTCTTCAATGGGGTATTAATATATTCAACCCCATATTTTGAGAGAGATTCGAAAGATGCGACTTAGTCGGTTACGGAAGATTCACCTTGAACAAGGTCAATGAAGCGTCGAGCTAGAGATATTTTTTCAGCTTCCGGCATAAATTTTAATTCGAACCTTTCCCGGAATTGCTCCCAAGTAAGGTCCGCTTCAATAATTTCGGAGATCAGAAGCTCGTACCAGTCTAATGCTCTTTCTTGGAGCATGCTAGAGGCCACTTGGACTCGATGAAGATCAATAAGATTCATGCAAGAAAAGATGCGGTTGCATGTTCGAAGCCAAGCCTGGACTTCTATAATGCTTTCGGAACCTTTAAATGGCTTTCCACCCAAATTGGTGTAATCACTGCACAAGCGTGCAAACCCAGATTTAGGATGAGTGGGCTCAGGAATAGGTCCGACAGCTTGAGCATTTCTCACAAGGTCTAGAAGTTGCTGAGCAGACATGAAATACTCCATCCTGCGGAGTAGCACTAGATTGACCGGCGCTGGGACGGCCTGGTCTAACCATTTCTCTTCTTTAAGAAAGAAAGAAAAGAGGAAAAAGGTTAATCTCAGAATGAATATCAAATAAATTTGATTGATAATAAAAGGAATCAAAAAAGAAAATAGGATAGAATGGTACGAAAACTCGAATTAAATCCCATGGCACGATTCTTAAGGAAGACTTAGTACAATGATCCTTGCTAGATTATTCTACATTGTTCTGAAGTTTGGCTCTGATACCAAGCTGTGACGCCCCACCTCTATGCTCACGCTAGCCAAGGACACTACGGAGTAATGCCGTCAACTAGCGCGAAGAATAAGGCTGTTGAGGAGCGAACATCCGTGCAATTGCCTTGTGCAAGTACCGATATGTCAGATAGTAAACCATGCACTTCGTTTCAAGAGGAAATCCAACATACCGATGCAAACTCAAAGCTACCACACGGTGGCTAAGTGGACCTCGGAAACAAATATAGAAATAAGCACAACATAAATCAGTTACAAATGTTCATATCTCAAAGGCGGAAATAGATATGAATATATAACACATAAAAGTGTACATCAGAGTAGTGGTCATATAAGATCCACAATATCACAAAAGAATAGATACAAGTGCTAGACAAAAGAATAAGTATACATCATGGAGTCTATATCTCGAATGTATAACAACAAAAACTTTAAATGTAATGTAGTTAGGCAAAAGTCAGAGGATGATCCCAAATAAGGAGTCAAGCAGAAGCACCTGTAACATCTCGGTCTGACCCGAGTATTATTTAATAAGAAAATAATAAACGGATCAGTCTAGCTATAAATAACAGATAAAGGAATGAGATATAAGCAGAGATATAATAAGAATGCATGATAACTACAATGTCATACTAGAAAAAATATGATATAAAACAACAACAAAATCATACAATATCTCAAAGATCTCAAAGCACCAAAAAGAATATCATATTCTTTATTTTATTCACCAAACTACAAATATTGACAAACATATTAATGCCAATCGCAAAAGTTGGTGAAACACAAATTCTAGAAATCATCAATTAGAAATCCAGAAATCACAAAAGGGGGGGGAAGGCCTATCACAAACGGGAGCATGAAAACTCACCAACACGTTATCACAAACGGAATGCTATTCCATGGTTGCTAACCATAAATTTTGAGCCGAAGCTCCACAAACGGTCCGAAGACCATGGGTCGCTACCTCGCCAAATTGAACCGAAGTTCCACAAAACGGGGTTTAGTCTCCCTCGCAGACAAATAGACATCGCACATCGCTAGTCTAAATCACAAAATGATCATCATCGATCCATAAAAAGTGTGAATTACACTAAGCTAGTAAATATAAGAGTTTAGCTTCACGTCCCATAACCACTAGCTTAGCTTAAATATTTACGAACAAATTGTAGATTTCCACTCGAAAATTGTCACAGGATTTTCAATCGAACAAGTCCATAAATTAACTGACGAAGTAAACGCAAGTGTTTCATACCACTTGTTTTGCTAAGCCGTTTAATTAGATTCTCTCGAATGAATGAGGTAAAGGTTCGTATATACTAATAGATTAGAAAATGGTTTTATGAACGAATTTTGTATTAAAAATAGAGTTGAAATCATCTTTGTAAAAGTGTTTGGATATTTACTACTAGTATAGAAACCTTTGTATTTAAAGTGACAAGTCACAGAAATGATTGTAGAAGCAATCAACCCTCAAAAATTCACATACGAAGACGTGAATCAAATCCAGATAAATCGATACCGAATCCATCAAAATGGATAACCACAAAAATCCCGAATAAGAAGTCATTAGAGAAGATAATAAACAATAACGACAAATCGGAAACCATGAATCGATAGAAATTGGAAAGCATAAACAAAATACTCATGCACAACACATTATAATTCTGGAAATAACATACTCCAGACGTCTGCAGTATATACTCAGACGTCTGCAGTAAGTTTCAGGAAGTTCTCTGAAACAAACTCCAGACGTCAGAGCTTTCCTGCAGACGTCTGGTGACGAACATTTTTCATGTTCTGGGTCAGTCTAGCCCCCTTTGGGGCAAGTTCGATACACGACGGAAGCGAAGAATTGAGCAACTTCGACTGAGGATTTACGCCTTTCGACAACCCATCCTTGTAAGGCCCTCTGAAACGCTCCACTAACGTGTTTAAACATCAAAGGTTGGATTTTTAGCAAATTGGATTCCAAAAACCAAAAATTTAACAATTCACCAATTCAATCCAAATCAAAAGCAAATGAACATGAATTAGTGTTAGGAATTCATACCCAACAACAACAATATCTATAGATATAGAGGTGAGTTCAAAAACTCATATTTAAACCCAAAACGATGAAGGAGAAGCTCGAAAGCAAAGGGAGATCAACTACACTTCAACTCCAACCCTAGAAGCTTGAATCTAAGCTCAAAGGAAGAACACTTCCAAAGTTAGGTTTAGGAAATTTCTGAAATTAAAGAGAGATTGAGTTGGAGAAGAAGATGGAGATACTTACCAAAGCTTCTCTTTGAATTTGGAGCAAGAATTTGTATTTGCTAAAGAAACTAGGGTTTAGGATTTTAATTTCCCATCTCCACCACCATTTTTGCTAAAGCTTAAGTTGTAGGAAATATTATGAAGTAAGGAAGAGGAGTGGAATGGAGCTAGGTTGATATGTTGGGTAAATGGGCTGAACCCCAAACCCAAAACCCTAAGTGAAAAGGTCGAAATTCTAGCTAGCTCCAAACATATCAATGTTTATACTTAAAAAAGTCGCAAACGCCGTTTTGGACTCAATGGAAGTGGTCTCGAGTCCCAATTCGACTGTTTGCAAAAAGTATCTTTTCGGACTTTAATCCGATTAACGATTCTATATTTAAATAAAATATTTAAATATTCAAAACTTCAAAATATGTGGGTTGTTACATCCGATCCCTTAGGTATATTGTTTCTGAAAATGGAGTCTTGGTCGACCCGGTTAAGGTCGCCGCGATTAATATAATTCTATCCATCTTTCCTCTTTTGTAATTCAATTATCTTATCTTCCTTTCGAGCCCATCTTCTTAGTTAGAATTCTCTTTGATTAGGGTCCCTCTAAATTTGAATCTCTATCCTTGTTTTGAAATCCATTCTTGAATCATCCTATGAGAGGGCGTATTTGTAATTGATATAAAAATGTTTTATATTATGTTGTTTGAGTTGTTAAATTTAAATTTTGGGTTTTGATCGATTCGTCTGGCCAATGCTATCGATAGGAATTCTAAAACACTTGAATAGAGCAAACTGACATAATATTGTTTTCGAAATTGGTAAATGAAATAATTTTATGTATGATTATATTTTATATATAAAGGTATAATTTTTTGAAATTAGATAGTTAGATGAATTAGTGTTAGAAATGATAATATTAGATTATCATTTATTGTTTTGTCAACATTCCTAAACTATTAACTATTGTTGTATGTTATAAGAAGTTGGAATTTTATAAATATGGTTTATAAATCTGATTTGTAAATGAAATGAATTTAAATTAGGGATTTGAGAATTTAATTTTCGGTGCTTTTCAAAATTTAGTTTTCAAGGTTTTGAAAAATATATTATTTGAAAGTATTTTCGAATGCAATTTTTTTCCAAAGAATTTTAAAAGAAGTAAGTCAGTACTCTCCCTATGTCGCTGGAAAATAATTTCGAGGATAACTGCAGCATCATCGACATTCATTTTCGAGTCTCAAAGTGGAGAGACCACTTAGTAGCTTTGCTACATTTTGTTTTGGAAAATGGATTTGATTTGAGTTTCTTGAGTGTGATTTGATGTATAAAATATATATATATATATATGTATATATTTATTTCAAAAAGGTTTGAGGTGAAACCGAAAATTTAACTCTTAAGTTTTATGTTAAGTGATGATTTTCAATTATTGAAATGAAGCAATTTTTTTGAATAATTGGGGTATCTAAAATGAGAAATGAAATGGAAACAACTTGAAACAATTGAAGTAGGATAAAAATTTATTTGTATAATACTCAATTGTATTCTAAAACATATATAACTTACCTGAAATACTCGAAAAGTTAAAATGTAATATGAATATGTAATTGAAGGTTATACAAGAGAGAACTTAAGTAATAAAATGTTTAAACTAAATTTTGCTTAATAAATATGTTATAAATAAAAGGTAAATTTGTATAGTGCTCAATTACACTCTGAAACATTAATAAAATTTACTTGGAAAAGTTTAAATGTAATGAGAATATGTAATTGAATAATAGACAATATAAATGTAAGTAATAAGATGTCTAAAAATAAAATTTTGTTAAGGGATATTTTTATAAAAATTGAATGGTTATAATAAATGTTTATACACTTAATATATGTTACATGATTTGTTAAGTGAAATAAATTGGATAATAAAAAAAATGATATTTAAGTAAATAAAACTAAACATAAGTTATAATGAAAATATGGAATGTTAATATTAAACTTAAATAAATTTGTTGAAAGGTTCATTAAGTGATATTGACATTAAAGGAAATATACTACATGAATGAAATAAAATAAATGAAATTTATATGGTTTTGAATTAAAATTGTATATGTATCTATCTTTCCTTTATGTTGCTTCTATTCTTCTATCTCGTTCCTTTTCGGGGACGAAAAGTTTTGAGTGGGGGAGAGTGTAACGACCCGAAAATTTTAATGATTTTATAACGTAATTAACTAAAAAATTTCATGGAAAATAAATAATAAAATTTTGAAATGAAAATTTGATATTTGGTATACGTCTATTTAAATATAGCAAGTGTCAGATTTTCGTCAAAAAATATATAAGTTAATTCTGTTGTGAAATTTTCAATTTAAAATTTTAAATCAGTTAATTTGATGAAAATAAAATATTTTTGAATCCTGAATATTTTTATATAAATAGAAATGTAAATCATTTTCTAAGTGAGACGTCATATTTCGTTTCGCCAAATTTGAACCGCTCTAGCCCTGTTTATCTTATATTTGGTGAATTGGCAGCAATTTGACAACGAAATATTGAGTTTTGATAGGATGATCGTATCGTTGATATCTGTGTACCATTTTGTTCGTCTCGTCGTGTTGATCACCGCGTTATATTCATTTGTGCATTTTGGTGTTCGGTACGCGGCGAAAACCGCGAAACGGTTAACCGTATCGGTACCCATTTCTAGGCCTTTTGGTTTCCTTTGTCCTTTCATTTTCCACCATGTTAAACCTAACAACCATTAGCTTTAATATTTTTTTGAATTTATTATTTGACTGTCACTATTCTGTAGTTCGTTTTATCTACCTTTCTCTTTGTTGTTTCCATTCGTTCTTTTGCAAAGAAAAAAAATTAATAAAATAATATATGTTTGCATTGAAACCAATAACCCATTTCATTTCATTCCACCATTCTTCCTTTTTGCAACCTGTTCATCACCCATGCCGAGTATCCCTTTAGCCTGCCGATCACGACCACAGCAGCTCGCCCATCAACCCATATCACACTCCCCCTCCAACACCACCAACAGCCGTGCCCCTCACCACTGAACAGTCGTCCCCTATAGCCTAACAGCCCCTTGACCGAACCCACACCCTGTCCTCTATTGGCCATACACCCTCGCCTTCCTTACCTGACTATGACAACCCACGTCAGCCCATGCACCACTACCCGCCTATCTCCACCTCAAACCAAGCAACCATCACCAACTGCAGCTTCCACATATCTCGACCTACTACCTGACTTGAACGCTCCTCCTCCTTTCCACTGCCATGTTGTCCGCCCTTCCTTCCTTCTCAGCCCCTCGTAACGCCATACTGCCACCATTCCCCACCTTCCAACCGGCAGCCTTTTCCCACACCCAGTCCTCCAGCCCGAACCACTGCAAGCCCACTGGCTCCGACCAGATCCGCCATGCTGCAAGTACCAGATCCGCCACTCCTTGTCTCCCCTTGCCCGAGTCTTTAGCCGAAGTCGCTTATAACCATCTTAGCAGCCAACATGAGGTATGTATATATATATTATGTCATATATATATTATGTCATATATATATATATTGTTTTCCATCAACTCATATCTGCCCCTTGCTTTGCTTTGTTTTTATTTATGCTCCAGCCTTCTCTTAAAAAAATATTTATATGTATTCAAAAGCTTTCATATATACGTGAACTTATATTGATCCTGTGAAGCATAGGTAGTTTTGTTTTGTGATATTTTTTTCTCTTTATTTATAAAAAAAGAAAAAGTATATATATAATATGTTTATAGTATTTATTTAAATTTATGTGAATATTTTGAAATAGATTTGGGAATAACTTTAATATATATATATTATGTTTAAATATTTATTTGAAGAATTTTGAAAAATATGGGTTTTAATAAATATTGTTTAAAAAATATATATTATGAAGATTTTTATTTTAAAAACGTGTTTTAAATTGAATATTGATTTTAAGAAAGAAAAAATATAATATGTATTTTGTTTCCATTATATCAAGCTAGTTTTGATTTGTTTTTCGTTGATTCTAAGTTATCAGCTTTGCTTTGTTCATTAAATTCGTGGTCATCGTGTTGTGCTTTGGAATTTGTGCTTGGATTCGTAGCTTGTTGTGTGCCTAATTTCTCTAACCTCGAAAGGTGAGCGATCACTCACGATTAACATTCTTATATTTAGTAAATTTAATTCACATGAAATGATGATTGATATATGTTGTTAAATTTTGAATTGGTTAGAAATTTAATTGTTAAGTATGATATGCTATTATCTACAACTGTTAACCTATGTTAATTGACATATTGACACTAATTGACATGTTAGTAAATCTTATATTTAAATTTGTTAGTTATGATATATGTTGCCATTAATATGTTATTTTGTTATTATTCTATTGTTCTCACTCTGCAAGCTCCCTGATAGTTTAGGAAATCCCTATGGGTTGAAATGATACATACCCGAATGATATTATAGATTAAGGAAAATCTTTATGGGTTGAAATGATAATTCCAAGCGATTTTGTTGAATTTAAATTTTGGGATTGCGGGTTGAAATGATATATACCCGTAAATATTAAATTATTACGGATTGAAATGATAAATAGCCATATCACTTGACCATAGGATAGAAAATTATATAGGACACCGTTGGTATATTTTTAAAATGATTTCCAGAATTTTGAAAGGAAAATATATGGGTTTTTAATAAATATTGATTTTTAAAATTGATATAAATATTTTATTTTAATATGTGCAAAATTTAGATTTTTAAGTAATGTGTTTGAAAATTCTGAAATTATAAGTTAAGTGTTGAAAAATATAAAATTTAAGATTTTACTTATAATTTTACCATTTATATATATATATATAATAAGATTTAATATAAAATAAAATATATTTAATAAATAAGATTTAATTTAATAAAATTTAATAAAATTTAATTTAACTAATATATAATATGTTTTAAACTATTTATTTGAGATGTATATTTACATTTTGGAATAGTTTTGGTAATAACTTTAATAAATTAAGGTTGGAAAGGTAAATTAAGTTGACCTATAACTTAATTGGTTTAAGATTTGAATTTAAATAAGTATTGATTTGAAACTTATTGATTTTAAGATTTTTAATGATATGATTTTATAACTTAATAACTTGATTTTGACAAGGGTGATTTAATGAATATTTCAAATTTAAATAAAATCGTAATTGAATATAAAATTTTGATTTAAAATTTTAATTTGAGATTTTATTTAAATATTTATAAAAAGATGATTAAGTGAATAATTTCAAAATTAAATATAATTGAAGTTAGATATTTAATTATGATTTAAATTTGAGGTTTGAGATTTTATTTAAATGTTATTAAAAATGATTAAGTGAAAATTTTCAAATTTAAATAAATTTAAAGTTGAATTTAAAATATATAAATGCAATTTATTGAATTGAGTTATTGTAAATTGTTTGAATATTTAAGCTTTGAAACCTATTGAATTGGAAGTGGTTTAAATTTATAGTTCTAACCTGGATTTGAAATCGATATAAATTGAAATGGGTTTTAATGAGAATTTAAATTGAACCTTTAACCTTTTTAATTGAAATTGTTGAACTAAGATTGATTTAAATTGAATTTTTGGAACTAAAGTTGATTTGAATTGATTTCTGAAATTGGAAGAAACAGTTCTAATTTGAAACTATTTTCGATATATATATATATTTTAATATATAAACTATATTTTTTATATATAAACCATTTTAATCTATAACCTATTTTTAGATATAAACCATTTTAATATATAACTATTCTAATATATAAACTACTTTCAATATTCAAACTGTTTAAGTTGGAACTGTTATGTTTTAGATTTAACGAATTTAAATGCGAATACTTTAATATGATGGTTTAACCTATTTTGTGGTTATGATTATGGAAATAAATATGATTTCGTAAGTAATATGATTTTGAAAGTGATATGATTTCGAAAGTGAATATGATTTCGAAAGTGATATGATTTTTGAAATGAATATGATATGAAGTATGAATCGGTTTTGAAAATGTAAAGTAACCATGATGTGAAATAAGCATTTGGTTGTTAAAGAGACCGGGATTGGATATTGTCATACTCTCTGCCAATACCGAAAACCACTTTAACAACGGTGTACGTGGTGGAGAATCCAGAACGAAGTAGGACAGTTTGGTGACGTCTATATGAGGTATGAACCCTGACTCCCGCGAGTCATCTTGATGTGACTAAAACGTGAGCTATACCTGGGCCAAGTGAGGTCGCATTTCCGATCGAGCATGCTTCTTCGATACCATTCTATTAATTTATGATTTGATTGGGTGCACCTTTGATTTTGGGAGTGTGTCTCGAGGTGGGCGGTAGCAGCTACTATGCCTTACCACCAGCCCGGTTTTGCAAAACGGTAGAATTCTACCCTAGGCATTGCCTCGCGTGCCTTGTCATATGCCTTATCGCGCCCTCTACGAGTTTGGTTTGTACCGTACCTATGGAGTGCCCTCTGATAGCCCTCCAATTTATAGAGGAGTTACGGTACTGTATAGACTACGGGAATACATAAAAATGTGTTAAGGGGGATATGGGTAACGCCTTAACGCTATTTTAATAGTTTACTTTACTATAGACATTATCTATGTAGCGTATTGAACTATGTATGTAGATAGTTTAATGGATCCTTAGAGAACGGGAATCCCAAACATCCTTTAAGTTATATTGCATTTCACTTGAGTTGATTTACTTGCATAAGAATGTTAATCTTGGCTCGAGTGTTTTGTGCTTTGCTTTATGCTCGGGTCAGACTGAGTGTCACAACATTTGAGACTCATCTTTGGAGCTTGGAGTTTTACTTGGAGATCTATCTTTTATCTACTTAGCTATTCAGTTATTTCAGTTTATTCCAGTTGTTTATGTTCAGACTTGTCATTTACTTTTGTATGTGTGAGTTCTATGTATTCGGGATTTCCATTGTATTTTGTTTTAAACTCCGATGTTCTTAGTAGCTTCATGAACTACTATTTATCTATCACGTTGTTTATTGTTATATTACTCTATGTATGTGATTCCTTGATTGATTTATTTACTGTATATGCTAAGTTTTGCCAAATATAAATTAACAATCTGTTGTCCTGAGCAATTCAAGTCTGACATGTGTGGATGATTGTCGATTTAAATGGTTCGAAATAGCAGGTCGTTACAGGGATTGCACATCATTTGGAGGAGTTTGGAGGAATCGACCCCTATCTATATTCAGGAATTGGTTTAGTTGAATTTGCAGTAATGATCAATCGATATATCAAGATCCGTAAGTGCGGTCGACATAAAATTTAGAGAGCAAAGAGATAACATCATGGGGGACCAACCATAGGGATTGCACCCCTTGATTCCAGCAAAATAGGGATCGACACCGATCCCTATTATAGGCTCCACTGGACCTCAAACATTCTGAGGAGGCTCGTCTTAGCTTCAAGGTTCTAGATCCGGGTTTTGAGCGACATATTTTTACGTCTTCTTCTATAAATACAGTAGGCATGGCATCAGAAAATGGATCTTCTTTCGCTTCACTTCATCTTCTACTTAGGCTATACTCTGTCAAATTTTGTGACGACCCACATTTCGGAAGGATTAAATCGACAATAATCCACACATGTCCAACGTAAACAATCCGTAACATAGATAATCATTAGGGTTAATTTAGAAAAATAAGAAAAGAAGAAGAAAACTAACACATAATCTCATAGCGGAACGATAAAATATAATAATAAAATAAACACTTCATGAAGCTGTTTATATTATACATTTGATTCTAATATACACAACATTTATCAGAGTTATATATACATCAGGGATAAATAAAATAATGCAGCAGACAACATGATGCGGGAATGATAATAATATCAATATACCAGATCTTTGTCTTCGTCCTCCAGAGAATAATCTTCAATGCGTTGAAGAAGAAAAAACTCAGGACTATCCCATGCGTAATAAAAAGACAAAACACTCGAGTCAGGACTAAGATATTCTTATGTGAGTCAAATTGATATCGCATATGACATGAGTGCCGTGGCGTCAGAGATGTTTATGAGGTTTTACATCTCCTATTGGGTGTATAACGTGCGTGCAATAACTCAAGAGATGTTACGGGATTTTCCATCTCTTAAGAATCCATCAAAATATTTATATATAGTAGAATACACTATATATGTAATGTCTAATCAGTAAAATAAATATTTTCCTTAGTGATAAGGCTTTACATTGATCCCCATTTACACGTTTTTAAGTATTGTCGTACAATTTGCATATAAACACCAATAAACCGTGCATGCATATATAACACCAGTAAACCGTCGGTGGATAGGGATGCACCGTGATACGAAAACACTAAACCAAAATCGTAGGGGTCTCGTATAGGGATAAAAGTATGACAAGGCACGTGAGGCAATGCTCAAGGTAGGATACTACCAATTTAATCTTCCCAGCTGGTGGTAACCCCTAACGGCCCACCGCGCCCAACACTCCTAAAATCCGAGGGTGCGCACCAATCAATAACAATGTTATGATAGTAATATGAAGAAGTGTGTCGGCTAGAGGTAGCTAACCTCATTGGCCGGTACGGCTCCTGTTTTAGTCATTTCAAATTGACACAAGTGTCAGGCCAATCCATCATCATTCTCTTTCTTCAAATCCAGCAAACGACGCCAAATCCAACCACTTCATTATGGAGTCTCCTCCGCGTACACAGTTGTTAAAGTGGTTTCAATGTTGACAGAGAGTATGCCAATAAGAGGTTCCGGTCTCTTTAACAATCAAGCGTCGTTTTACACACCGGATGGTTCTTTTATATTTCGAAAACACTTTGTAATTGATATCAAAATATCATATTCGCTTCAAAATCAATTTCATTTTGAAATCGTCATATTTACTTCGAAAACAATTTCATATATAAAAATATATTTTCCACTTGGAAACAACTCTATTTCAAAATCACTTTCCACTTCGAAATTAATTTCATTACAAAGTCATTTTATTCATTTCAAGACCCGTTTCGAATTTCAACCTAGGTTATAACTTCAATTTAACCAAACTCGCATTTAAATCCATGATTTAGATATAAACAATTTCCATCTTGAACAGTTTGAATTTTGAAATAGTTTGAATAATTAAAATAGTTAAAAATAGTTTAAATAGTTTGATATAAAATGGTATAAGTATTTAAAATGTTTTATAAAATAAAATAGTTTGCAAAATCAAAATAATTTTAAATATTTTAGAAGATAGATTTTAAATAGTTTATATTAAAATAATTTATTTGAAAATAGTTTCAATGTCAAACTGATTAAATTCCAAATTTTCCAATCCAAAACAATTTCAATTTCCATTTCAATTCAATCGATTCAATTTCCATTTCAATTCAAATCAATTCCAATTCCAATTTCAATTTAAGTCGATTTAATTTCAGATTTCAATTCGAATTTACTTCGATTCCAAATTCAATTCAAATCAATTTCGACTTCGATTTCAAATTAATTCAATTTCTCTTTCAATTCCAATTAATTTCAATTTCAATTCCAATTTGAAGTAAATTCAATTCGATTCTCAATTTCCAATCATTTCCATTTATATCAATTTCAAGCTCAATTTAAAAATATCGATTTAAATCATTTAATTCACATTAAACTTCAATGTTTGAATTTTTGATTCAAATCTTTTGAATAATTCAATTCCAAGCTCAAATTTAGAAATATCGATTTAAATTATCTTTACTTAAATAACTTCGAAGTTCAAGAAAAACTCAAACCTTTTTAAACAATTCAATTTTGATAATTCAAATCATAATTCCATCATGACATCAAATTCCAATTAAATTCTTTAAAACAATTCCATTTAATCAAATTTAATTTCAACATTTCAACTCGAATTCTTAATTAATTCAATCTTCATAAATTCAATTTTTTTTCTTTAAATCAAAATCGCTTAAATAATTTCAAAAACATGAATTTTAAAATCATTTAATTTAACCAATCCAGTGTCTATATATAATTTTCTATCCTATAGCCAAATGAATCCGTTATTTCAATTTAATTCAGGGATGGATGTATATCATTTCAATCCAAAATAAATGCCATAGGTATATATCATTTCAACTTATTTCTTAATTTATTCAAAATAATTCGATTTACAGTTTTATATACTAGAAATGATATACAGGATGATAACAGGATATATATAAAAATAAATAAACATCTGATCATCCAAATATCAATCAATTGGCATCCACCACAATCAACATCCAAATCAGTCACAATATCATAACAATTTTACTAGTTATCAATAATCGGGAATCTAACTAGCAATTTAATTTCCATTTCAAATTTGAAATATCAATTCAAATTCCTGTCATTTTAATTCAAATCAATTTAAATGTCAGTTAATTTTTTTTCCAAATAACAGTTAATAAAATCAATAATTTCAGAATTTCAATTTTGCTAACATAAAAATATTTTGGTCAAACGTGAGCGTATAAACACTCATCTTTTATTTGAAACTGAAAATATTTTCAACTCCAAATAAATTCCAGCTCGATCCCATATTGTAGAAGACGTTGATACGAATTCTCAGCAACTTGTATCATGCGAAGTGCACCTCATACGAAAAAGATACGATTTTATTAGCCTAACGATAATTAAACTAAATAGTTAAAATTAATAAATAATTAAAATTAACCTAATCGCTCTTCCACGTTCCTGCTCTCTCTTCTATATCGCACAGCCAGGTTCGACCGCCCACAAACCACATTGTGTCCACCACTCCTCCACGCGCACCACCACCGAAGATCGCCAGTCGCCCATACCTTATCGTTGAGTTGCCATCGCCGCCATCATCACGCAGTCGTCGCTCAGAATCACACGCGCAACCCCACAGCCCAAGTCGAGACCCAACTTTAAACCCTAGAACGTGATTTTATTCAACTGCGCCTTCGCGAGCTTTGACCACCCAACAGACAAGGCCTTAGGCTGCCGCTCGCTCTCCCCCAGCCACTTGACTTCGGCTGCTATTTTTTTGATTTCTTTTTATTAGAATGCTGTGATTTGAATAAGAGGTAAGTGGAGATAAAGTAGGGGAAAAGGCAAGTGGGTGTGCTGTACGTATTGGAAGATAGGAAATAGATATTATTACATTCGAAAATATCTAGCTACTAAATGTCGGAAATTCTCAAACTCCAAACAAAGCGTGCCGCCTAGCGTTCATAATGTTTTACCCCTATTTCAAACACAATGGAACTAGTCCCAAGGCCTAATTCGATTGTATGTGCAAGATAGCTTCCCAAAATCAATTATTTTAATTAAATTCCGAAATTAATTTCTACGCGTTTCAAGCTCGCACGACCAAAGGACAAGTCCGATCGCTACAAAACTTGAAATCTCATAATAACTCACTATTACGGATTCGATGAAACTAGTTTCATCGAAATCCGAGACAATGGCCAAAATGGCTATTTTCACTCGTTAATTAATATAAAATTTCCAATTTCTATTTATTCAACTTTAAAGTCAATTTTAAAGGTTAAGAATCTTCATTCATATTTAAATAAAATTAAAATCAACTTTCGATGTCATTTTCATTCATATTAAATTCAGAATTCAACTATTCAAATAATTTCCAATATTAAATTTAAACAATTTAATTATGCAATAAAATCACTATAATTGAAATATAGTCATTTTACTTATAAAATTTACTTTTAAAATAAATTCAAATAATAGAAAAATTATTTCCATTTCACAGTAATTCAGTATTATTATTCAATCCAAGCTATTAATTACAACACATTAAATACGTAGGATTTCATCTCAATTTCTATTATTGCCAAAATCATCGAAATTGATTATTTCGAAATTTTATTAAAGTTCATATCCAATAACTACTCTAATAATTCATTAAATTTTATTTTTAAACATTTTTATCCAATAGCCACATTAAATTTAATAAATTAAAATAGTTAAAAAATACGGGTCGTTACAATTTTATTCTTGGATTTCACGGATTTGTAATTGTAATCCGCAGTATAAACTAATAAAAGGAAAATCATTGGAGTGGACGTATGCCGGAGTTAGCCGAACCACTATAAATATGTGTCTCTCTTTACTTGCTTTTTATTTTAATTTTATTATTCTTCAACTTATATTCTCCACATTATATTATCTAAGATCTGTGACTGGATATTGGTGATTTCATATAACTAGGTGTTGATGACCATTTTTGACACTAACATTTTAGTGCTTTCACTGAGAAAGCTAGCCCCTATGGATTTGGAATTCGGATTCAGAGTTTGGAAAAGATCTAGAGCTTAGACTTGGAGCAATGGTGAAACAATCAACAAGGAGAGTGCTACCGCAAAAGAAGCCAAAATGGAGGGAGTCAGAAGGCTTCCTTAAGAGCTGGAGCTAATCAAACATCTATCTACGTCACTAGGGATGAAATGGAAACGATGATGGATGTTATGCAGGAAAGAATGATGAAAAGAAAGGAGGAGATGACGCAGAATTTACTCCGACAAATTAGACAAGCTAGAGCGCAGAAACAAGGGAATAGAGTAACATGGGCTAATGACAACTTAGATCAAGGAGTTGAAGTAGGAGGAATCGCTGGAAATCAGAACCGGGAACATGGAGTTGGTGCTATTGGACAAAAGAATGGAACAAATCAGAATAGTCCCCGGCCATCTTAGTGGGATCGGCCCCGATCCCACTATATGGATCGATCCCGATCTCTAATGGCTAAGGGTATGCCCCCGGGTCTGGTTGATCGGGATGTTGGAGGACCTGCGGTTGATCTCAAGGAGCTTGGTGCAAATCGGAATTTGGATGCTCGTCCGAAGGAGTACTTTCCGAAGTTCCCTCGTGGACTCCAGAGGCAGTTTGGAAATGATGATAGGAGACTACCGCTGGATGACAATGACATGTTTGCAGAGATGATCATGTGAGCTATGCATGGAGGATTGGTAAACAGGGATGTGTAGGATGTAAATAGAAGTCCGTTCACTCCTAATAACAGGAATGCTAGAAATCCACCGGAGTTTAAACTACCACCGCTGGAAGTATATGACGGAAAGTCGAACCCAACTATGCATATGATAGATATATACAGCACATGGAAGTACTAAGGGCATCGGAGGAGGTCATGGCAAGGTGTTTTCCACTTTATTTAACGGAGTCAGTTGCACTCTAGTTTAGGCAGCTGGAGAATGGTTCAATAAGGACATGGAGTGAGTTGGTAGATCGATTCTTGAGGCATTTTCGGGTCTACATCACGAGACCCAAGAATGTTATGACATTAGTAGCACTGAAATATAGGATCAGAGAGTCTCTAAGGAGTTTTCTGACACGATTTAATGCTGCGGCGACATCGGTGGATCGGCCAGATCCATCCATGGTTCTGATGATAGCTATATTAGGAATTGCCGATGGCACGGATTTCAAGGATTCATTGGCGTAAGATCCACCTATGGATCTTGGGGGGTTTTTATCATGAAGTAGAAAGGTTCCTACGGTAGGAAGAAGCACGAGCTGACAAACCAAAGGTGAACTTTGTGCAAAACGATGGATCATTAGGAGATGCAAACAAGAATGATAAAGGTAACTGGAAACCGGATGATGGATATGATAAGACAAAAAGGCGATGGAAAGAGCGGGAGTCAAAATTCTCCTCCTACTCGGATTTGATGAAAAGCCTAGAATGGATTTATCTGGACACTAGGGGGCAACTCCCCTATCGAAAACCAGCAAGGAGGGATCCTACAAGCGGGAGCATATGTTTGGAAAGTACTGCCTGCTCCACGAATTGAATGGGCACACCATGGATGAATGCAGGCATTTAAACGATATAATTGAGGAGCATGTCAGGAACGGCGGACTGCTACAGTGCATGAGGAATCGGGCAACGATGATGGAATAGGAGCAGCCACTGTCCGCATCGAATAGCAACAGGAATGACCCTAGATCGGGGTCACGGATCATCATCAACGGAACATGATGATAAGGGCTGAGTTATGGGGTTGAACTTCGGCTATAATAATAATAATAATAATAATAATAATAATAATAATAATAATAATAACAATAAACTCTATAATAAGGCGACTAAGTCACTTACACATGTACGGGATCGAGGACGGTCACTAGGCATGCTTTGAGATGATGATGAACCGTCGTGCCCGAAGAGGCACCCTTTTGCTTTTTTAGTTTTTTGGATTTCTAGATGTACGAACTTTTTTTAATCGGGTTATTTACGTATCTGCATTACTGCAATTGATAAAATAGGATGCGATTATTGCCACGATCGAAGTGACGGGGCAGTAACCGCAAGGTGCGAGTTCCTACATAATGGACTCGGATATGGATTAAGTCCTTGACCAAAGAGTCAAGGTCGAAGAATAAAACCCAATAAGACGTCAGGTATGGATTATGCCTAGCAAGGAGTAGGTCGCTTCACCAGAGAGTGACAAGATCGGCCTACACATGTCGTCGAGTATGGATTATGCTCAGCAAAGGTCTGTAGTACAAGAAGTAACGTCGCTTTGCCGGAGAGCGATAGGATCAGCTTACTTGTCGTTGTTCCCCTTTTACCGGAGAGTGACAGGATGGGGTTCAACACGAACCCGGAGAGGCTATGATCGGTCCAGGAGGATCATGACATCACCATATGCCCCAAAAGGGCCGAAGTGCGAGGGTGAGTTGCTTCTCTAGAGAGCGACAGGATTGGCTTACTCGTCGTTATGTTTGGATTGAGCTTAGCAAGGGTCTGTAGAGACCATCGATTGGTCCGGAGAGACCATGAATTGGGATAACGATCTAGAGAGATCGCGAACTTGCTTACTGACTTCCAGGATTTCAAACAGTTATGGATTTTGATAATGACTTGGAGTGGTCGCAAACTTGGATATTGACCCGGAGACCTTATGGACCTGGATATCGGCCCGGAGAGGCTACGTGTTTGGCTAACGATTTGACGAGGTTGCGGATTTGGTTAATGACTTTGGTTGAATATGGATTCGACTAAGGATTTGGAATGGATTCGAAATTAGCTATCGACTCAGAAGAGCCATGGATTTCATTAAGGGATTCCCGGATAGACACAAGACGACTTACGGCGATTTGGATTGGCAACAGATAGGATTTAGATTGAATAATATGGCTATCAATGGATTGTGGACTCCAGATTTTGGATTTATGACAATTCAAAGTACACTTTCCTATCGCAAGGCATGTTTTGGAGGGAAAAGTGTTAACTCGCCTTTTGCCAAGGTAGTACATAGGTGGATTTAACTCAACAGTCTTCATGATCATCAAGGTAAAAAGCCCAGAGAGATGGTTACTGGGAATGGAGATCAGTTATATTTGAAACTATGGACTATATTTGAACGGATTTAGATAGACAACACTCAAAAAATGGCAAAGTATGGGACTAGCACTCCACCTAGGAGAGGAATCAGATTGGAATATTCACTTTACAAAAAGGGATCGGTGTAGAGGGATCAGAATAAAGGGATAGGATTAAACAGGATGTACACAACACAACTCAATGATGATCGCTCCATAACTCAACGACCACAAGGCAGATTGAAGGGAAACTTTAGGAACAAAAAGAAGGGACCTTACAAAGTCTACCCTAGGGATTGCACATAATTTGGAGGAACTTGGAAGGATCGGCCCATATCCCTATATAGGGATCAACTATAATCAGCCTTTACAACATATTGCAACAAAGATCGATCAATAACTCGAGTTCTGCTAATCTAATTGGCATGAAACTTGGAAGTTAAACATAATACAATATAGAGAAGCTTCCCCAGGGACCGCAAATCATTTGGAGGAGTTTGGAGGGATCAGACCCTATCCCTATTCAGGGATTGGTTTAATTGAATTTGCAGTAATGATCGATCGATATCTCACGATCTGTAAGTGCGATCGACATGAAATTTGGAGAGCAAGGAGATAACATCATGGACCCATCATAGGGGTCTCACGCTATGATTCCATCAAAATAGGGATCTGCACTAACCCCTACTAAGGGCTCTGGTGGGCCCCAAACTTTCTGAGTAGGCTTGTCTTGGCTTCAGGCTTCCAGATCCGAGTTTTAAGCGACATATTTTCACGTCTTCTCCTATAAATACAGCAAGCATGGCATCAGAAAATGGATCTTCTTTTTGCTTCACTTCATCTTCTACCTAGACTATACTATGCCAATTTTATTCTTGGATTTCACGGATTTGTAACTGTAATCAATAGTATAAACTAATAAAAGGAAAATCATTGGAGTGGATGTAGGTCAGAGTTAACCAAACCACTATAAATCTGTGTCTGTCTTTACTTGCTTTCTATTTTAATTTTATTATTCTTCAACTTAATTCTCTACATTATATTATCTGAGATCTGTGATTGGATATTGGTGCTTTAACATAACTGGGTGTTGGTGGCCATTTTTGATGCCACTCCCTAATATACTTAATATACTTTTGGAGTAGTAAATATGCATTGAATCGACAATGCATACGTAATATATTTTTAGTGTGTTTATACATCCATCAACCATCAATGTTGATGCAGTTTTATGACCTCTTATCATCCAATATTATTACGTCATCCTTATATATAAGCTACAATAAATGACTAAGTTTGATCAAATCATTTCACTTATGATTGTTATAATGCTAAATATACCATTACCAAGCAATTGATAGCCAACATTGAGTTATATCGGTATATCAGTACTATTGGTGTGGTAATGGTATACTTACCATTATTAACGGTAAATCTATTGGTAAAAGATGTCAAAACCAGTACTAACGGTAGTTTCATTGATATTATTTTTTCTATTTTTTCACCATTTTATTAATCCTAATCATGGGCACTTTTAATGACATTTCTTTCTTTTTGAGGAAAATGACCAACAAATAACACATTAACTAGCCAACATGTTTGGCTAAGCAACATAAAGGAATAACACAACAGAGGAAAGACCAACACGCCTAGTTTAATACCATAAAAGATAACATGAAACCTGTTCATATTCTATAATATCACTGGTATATCATCAATATAACTCATATCACTCCTTAATCGACATTTTTTTTCGAAATATAACTTAAAACATTGTTACCGATATACCGGCTGATATATGTTAATATATCGCTTCGATTTTTATGTTAGAATACCCGATATTTTTTAAGGATATCGATCATTATTTTAAGGGTTGGAGAAAATAAAATTATAAAAAAATATCTTGATATTCTCAATGTTTATTTTTAGTATATGGTGGTGACGATATGTAGATCATACTACAAATTTCAATGCACTAATTTTTTAGTTTTAACCATAATTTTCTAGTTTTCTACATTAGTCTTTTAATAAATAAAAATGTATTTATTACATTGTAGCATCAAACCACGTCCGAGATTTAGAGCAGACATTTGGAGTTCTAAGGCAGTTCAATATGAAACCGAACCTATTAAAATGAACCTTCACCATCAAGTTAAGAAAGTTCTTAGGATACATTGTGAGCGCATGTGGCATTAAAGCGAATCATGAGAAGATCGAGGAAATAAGGGGGATGGAATCCCAAAGAAGCCAAAGGACCCATGAGTCTAAATGCAAAGTAGCGACACTAAGTAGATTTATATCCAAAGCAACAAATAAGTGCATCCTATTCTTCAACCAGGTGAAGAAAGTGCAAAACTTCGAATGGACTGAAGAATGCGAGGCCATATTTTAGAATCTAAAGGATCATCTGGTCAATACTCTTATATTATCAAAACCCATGACAGGTGAGGACTTGCACATTTATTTTGTAGTAATTAATAAAGCTATTAGTGCTGCAGTGATATGAGAAGACGAAGGGACCCAAAGGCCCATTTATTTCATAAGCAAGCGCTGTCAGGAGCAGAACTAAACTATTCAGTCATTGAAAAGCTTGCTTACAACCTACTCCTTACAGCAAGAAAGCTACGGCCCTATTTTCAAGCACATCCCATCAAAGTCCTTATAGACAAACCTCTCAGGCAGATACCATAGAAGCCAAAGATGTCAGGCCACCTATTGAAATAGGTGATGGAGCTTAGTCGGTATGACATCACCTATTGTCCTAGAAATGTAATCAAAGGCTAGGCACTCGCAGACTTCATCACAAAATGCCATTTACTAGTTGAATCCCAATTAGAAGAAGAAGAAGCAAGCATCCTGCAGTTCTGGTATTTTTTCGTAGATGGAGCATCAAATGAATAAGATTAGGAATTGGGTATATGCCGATCACTCCAAATGAACAGAAGCTGTACGGAATAGTGCATCTTGGTTTCAAAGCAACCAACAATGTGGCGGAATATGATGCTCTCTTCGCAGGCCTAAGAATGGCCCAAGTAATGAAGGTAACCTCATGAAAATTTATAGTGATTCCCAACTACTTGTGAACCAAGAGCAAGGCAATTACCAAGCAAAGGAACCAAATTTAGCCACATATGCAAAACTATCTAAGAAGTTGCTAGAATAGTTCGAACAATTTGGGATAGATTAAATTCCACATGAAAATAACTCATCCGAATATTCCTTAGCAAAGCTTGCTAGTACCAAAGTGGCTAGTGAAATGAAGGCAGTACCAATTGGGTATCAAGTAGAGCCAAGTATAATAGAATCATATCAGATACTAGTCCTGACTCGAGCCCAGCCGACCGCCATTCAAAGAATGTGAGATAAGGAGACAATAGAGAATCAAGAGAAACTCTTGGTTGAATCCTCACTTCAGCAAACTAAGGAGAATAATCGTGTGACTCTTATTAAGCAATTACCCCTAAACAGAATCTTACCCCTGAATAAAAATGAAGCTCGAAAAATAAGATACCATGCTCTGTACTACTCCTTCTTTGATGGCATGTTATACAAGAGAGGGTATTCAACCCCTTTTTCGAGGTCCAAAGAAGAGGGTGCATGAGTCATGAGAGAGGCACATGAGGGCCAATGTGGAGATCACTCAAGGGGAAACAAATTAGTAAAGAAAGTATTAAGGCATGGTTACTATTGACCTACAATGCTTCAAGATGCAAAGGAATTTGCAAGGAGATGTGATCAATGTCAACAATTTGCAAGTATCCCCAGGTAGCCATCCCATGACCTTGTACCACTTGCAAGGCCATGGCCGTTCAATGTATAGGGCATAGATCTGATAGGACCACTTCTAATGTCAAATGGAGGAGCTAAATATGTCATGGTGGCAATAGACTACTTCATTAAGTGGGTACAGGCAGAGCCCCTGGCCATGATCACTGTGAAGAAGATAGTCATTTTCGTAGTAAGAAACTTAATCACAAGATACGAGATTCCTCACAAGATCATTTCCAATAATTGCACCCAGTTCAAAAGTAAAGAATCCACTGAGCTTTGTGAGAAGAACAACATAATAAAAAGTTTCTCTTTGGTTGCTCACCCACAAGCGAATAGGAAGTTAGAAGCTACAAACAAAACCATCAAGAAGCTGCTAAAGAAAAGGCTATAGAAAGCTAAGGGGAAGTGGGTAAAAAAACTTTCTTTAATACTATGGGCTTACCAAACTACAACCAGATCTTCGACTGACTACACCCCTTTTTCATTTACCTATGGATATGAAGCCATGTTTCCTACTAAAGTAGAGGTCTCATCACATAGGAGAATATCATACATAGCATAAAAGAATAGGAAGCCAAAAGAAACTACCTTAGACCTCATCCAAGAAAGTAGGGATGAAGCAGCGGTGATATCGGTTGCATATCAGCATCAATGATGGAAAAAAATTATAACATTGGGCTCAAAGAAAGAAACTTCTATAAAGAGGACTTAGTTCTGCGAAGAGTAATGGCCAACACAAAGGATCCAGCAGATGGAGCGTTGGGTCCCAATTGGGAAGGCTTGCTAGTCATAATAGAGGTATTGGCAAATGGGGGCATATCGACAATCAAGACTTGATGGAAACCTAGTTCCAAGAACTTGGAACCCAGAGCACCTCAGACCTTACTTTGTATGACCTACATTTCTTATGTAACGTACATTTTAATTACTATTATAAAGTAATAATACAATAAAATGGATGTAGAGATATTAGACAGCCCAAACCAATATAAAGATCTTTCTATGTTAATTATTTTGACATAGTTACAAACTCACACTGGACGTAGGGATATTAAATTGCCTGAACCAGCTATTAAAATTGCACAATGTAGATTGGCTTCTCAACCCAAACTAGATGTAGGGATATTAGACTACCTGAAGCAGTTATCAAAATGGAGCTGCATATAACGCAGCTCAGCTTCTTAGCCAAACTGTTCATAGGGATATTAGACAGTCCAAACGAGTATAAAAACCCCTCTATGTTAGAACTGCTAACATAGCACATTGGACGTACGAATACTAGACAACTAGATCAGTATAAAAAATCATGTGCATGTGAAGGCTGTAAACCCACGACCTGACTTCATAGTCAAATATATGTCTTCCCCTAACTAGCGGGACAGACTGTGCCAAGCGCACGAACAAACAACATTTCACAGCGTACCGCCACCGTACAACAGTTGTACTGACAATACAACATATGAATGGCAACAACAATCTTAAAAATGAGAACGGTGATGCTAAACTAGAGCAAACAACAATCCACAGCTTATCGACACCGCCTAACAATTGATCGACAACACAACACACGAATGACAACGACAATCTGAGAAATGAGAATGATAATGCCAAATAAAAAATAATAACCAATTTCTTGTAGATCACCGCCATCGTTTGATGATCCTACCAACTACATAGCATATAAACAACAAGCGATATGTACCAAAACAATGGGATAGACCGCATCAGACACGCGAAAAAGCTTACTCGGAAGATATCATCCAATAAGCAGATCATAAGATGCGAAGAACATAAATGAGCAGAGGCAGGTCCATAACAACCTTTGGTCGCTGTAGACTTGGAAGGCAAGATGTTACACCTATGTTTCATAAGCTAAATTAAAGGGGAATTAAATAAGACACAAAACCAAAAGAGATGCCCATCCAATAAGAGTCAAAACAAAAGGAGAAGAGATTAGAGTGAGCTAACTGGTGCTACACAAAAGCTGGTGTGCGGTCACAATACTCGATCCAACCAAAAGAACTACAACCAAAAGGCAGGAAGATGCAACAAAAAAATATATCGAGCTCATAATATAAACCACAAAAATACCAGAAATAGATGATAAAGCACCACACTTGCAAGCCAAAATAAAAGAATGACCGAACTGTGCAACAGACATTCCCAAAGCTCATACTTTGTTAACATCCTCAAGTCAGATCTACACTACACATATTGAGGGCACCTAAGAAGTATTGCATGGAGTCAAAAGTATTTTGGAAAACTACACAGTGGGCCACTAAAACAACATTCATGCACAGATCCACACTTATAAGCATATAGCAAAGGTACAAGTCTCCCTTATACCAATAAACCATGCATATTAACAATAGGGGCAGCATGACTCAAGATCAGCTCAGATCATGTCCGAATATGTAATATACTAACTCTCAAGCTAAAGTCAAGCAATACAACCTATTTATTTTGATATAATAGAAAGTGCAACCCAATAGGTAGTGAAAAGATAAGCATCGTGCAAATAGCGCACATCAATTACTACAGCTCTACCTCAGACATATCGGCGGCATCCTAAAACCAAGGAATAGCTCCTAACACTCTCCGAGAGCAGTATATCAACCTTCCACTCCTTCAGATTAGAAACCCATGACCTGCTTGAAGAAAAGAGTGAACGACTTCCCTTAAAAGGATTCGTGTGCCTAATCAAGTTCAAATTTGAAGTATCCCGCCACAATTTCCTATATTCCCCTTCAATTTCAACGATTCTCACCATCGTCTCAAAATTCCCATCAAAGACACATCAGCAATTCTGCACATAGAATATATAGTATGAATAGATGACACACGGCACGATCCAACGGCTGAAAGACGACAGAAGGAAAAAGATTGCAGCGATCCACATTGATATCAATACTATAAATTAAAAAAATCACTATAGCAAAAAGAAGACCTTTGACTTTTTTTGGCTTTCCTTGAATACTTTTAAGACTTTTATTGTACTCTCTGCCATGAAACCTGGTACCAGAACAGAGAGAGGAAGAAAGATTTCCCCTATGGACGTTGGATTCCTTAACATCCGAACCACATAAATTCCTTGTGTCCTTTACTATTTCTGCATTTCGTTATTTACATATCTAGTTTTCAGTAGCAAATCTTACCTTTTGCTGTATTAAAATTAAATACAAGTTTGATTTGGCATTTTAAAAAGACCATTTCTGATAACCTTTTTGAATTCCACTTTGAAACCGTTTTTCTCAAAAACTATTCAAAATACGTCTCTCAACATAGTCCAAATCCTAAGGAACATTAAACTATGCTCTAATATCAATTGTACAACCCGCACCTCCCGACACGCTCCAAAAGCTATCGCGTCAAGAAATGTGGATCGTTAGGGTTTTTAAAACTTTAACATCCCAGTGACTAAGATAAACATATATAATTGTGATGCCCCACCTCTATACCTACGCTAGTCAAGAACACTATGGTGTAATGTTGTCAACTAGCACGAAGAATAAGGCTGTTGAGGAGTGACCATCCGTGTAATTGCTTTGTGCGAGCACCGATATGTCAGATAGTATAACATGCATTTTTATTTCAGGAGGAAATCCGACATACCGATACAAACTCAAAGCTACTACACAGTGGCTATAATAGTTTAGGACAATAAATATAATAATAACACAGATAATATAATTGCGGAACACAGATAAAACAAAAAGTCTCATATATATAATAACTGATGTCAGTTATAATACATTTGACACAATACATATGATACAACTACAACTGTCGACTCTAGAAGTTATATATACAAGTACATTATCGACTAATATACATGAATACATAGCAACCTAAATCAATACACTGACTACTACAAAAAGACGAAGACCCCTTCAAAAGATATGAAAAGTCTTCATAGCTCAAACGGCAACCCAAAGCAAGAAATCTACAACCTGAAATAACTCGGGTCTGACCCGAGTATTAAATTCAAAAGAAAATAATACACGGGCTAGTCTAATTCAAACTCAGTTATTAATGCACAGAAGTAGTAATAATCAAATATCAAATAGACGACAGTCACAGAAATCTCGTATATCCAACTTCTCGATAAGAGAATCGGATAACGGCAGATATAACACTAAACAGTGTTAAACAACAAATCAGCAAACTCAAAATAATCAATCAAATCAAATTTCTGTGTGGCTGCAGTACACGCACGCGTGCACTGCCTCGCCACACAGTACGTGAAATCATCACAACAGTGAATACTAACAACAATCAAAATTGTAGAGGTCAAGTCACGACTATCGTGACTCAACACAACTACAAACAACTCAGAAGATCAAGCACAGAGAAACCAGAATGCAAGCGGCATTACTGCAACTTAAACCGCACTTCGAATTATACGATGATGTGAAGATAACTGGTGCACGACAGCCAATATATACCATAAGCACATATAGCTGTGAGGTACACAAACAAATCCAAATGCCAAATGAAGACAACAACATCAGGTGTACCAGATCAGGTGACAAACATGCACAGGCAAAGACTGCCCACACGATGTAGTAAAATAATAAATACAACCTGAACAAAAGTGAAACAGAAGTGGCAACAAGGAACTGCAGGACAACCAGGTTAATAATGCAACAAAATATGCAGTAACAATGCACATGGACCCAAAACTGTCGAGCTATATTAATGAACTAACACAGTGGATGTTCAAACTCAATAGACACAAGTGATACATGTATTTGAACTCCAGACAGTACATGAGCACAAGGTCAAACCCAAATAAAAGACGGGTTCAACTCAGGGCAGTTTTACAGGATACAAATTCAAGCACATGTATGCAACAGTGAAATGCCACCAGACTATAGGAATACACAAAGTAATGACCCCAAACGCAAATGCACAAAATGAAAACTGCAAATACAAGAGCAGTGACAACATACAATGATGACCAGGCAGCAAGCCTAAACGCAACCTGAACATCTCAATGAATACATGAACCAGCATTAACAGACTCCGAGTTACAACAAAGATAATGTAAATGCAATCCAAACCAGAAAATAATGCACAAAAGCCCACTCATCGGCACAGTTAAGTAAATAAACGAGGTCAAGTTCAACAGCAGTTTTCAAGTGACAAAAGTCAACAATGTAACCCAAAGACCAACAGTGATGTCGATCGAGCCTTAACCAAATGCAGTGACAAGCACAGCAAGGCCAAATATACAACAACAAAGTCCAAGACCTATGAATCGCTACGATTGACCGGACAGCAACCAAAGCAATGCATCATGACTCAATAAACAAAACTGACACCCATTGGAGTGTCATATACAAATCAAGACTGAAGTCAAAGACGAATTCAAACAAGCAAGACCGAGGCTCAATTTCAAAAACCACCTTCGATAAACAAAAGTATTAAGTTCAAATCGAAATGGTCAAAAACAATAACAAAGCATTGGTGATAGCTGATGATAATATGAAGTTATGAAATCACATTCATACAACCACGTAACCGAAGTCAGATGGAAGTCGAGCAGTGGCATTCACGAGATAAGGCAGTGCCGTGAATACCAGAAAAACAAGAAATCAACAACAACAAAACGAGTTCAAAAACAGGGAACTGCGGTTTCAAATCAAGGCAGAGCCTAACCCAAATTCCATTCACAATTATTTTCACAAAATCAATTTAGCAACCAAGTCAAGGCCAGTATCATTGAGAAAGGTCCAATGTCAAAGCACGTACGAACCAGTGCGTGGCCATGGCAAATAAAAATCAATTCCGAAGTCACCAGAATTTCACACAAACCAAAAATGCCAGCAATTCAAAGCCGATGTCATAAAGTAAAGACAAAGAGAATTTCAATTATACACATGAAACCAGGTGCACTAGCAGTTTAAAGCAAGTCAAAGCATCATCTCAGGCATCAAAACAAAAACTAATGGCCAAAGCCCAATATAGATAAAATCATCAGTTCAAAGCAGTGATAGCCAACTTAAAGCCAACCATGAACAAGAATGGCCGAAGCCAACGAGAACAAATAAACAAACGAGCTCAAGCTATTTGAATTAGATGTGAGTGATGCGATCACTCACCTTTGCCGAAGCGAAGCACACGACGATCGATGGAGCTTTCGATCGATCTGATTGAAGTCGGCACCCTCGATTTTCCAAAGCTCTAGCTAACGAATTGAAGAACGAGCGACGAGCAGCCCTTATTTTACAAGGTCGCCATTTTTACTTCTTTGATTTGATTTAGGGTTTCATGAAAAAATGAAAGGGGGACCGGGTTTTTAAACGAACAAAAGGGAGAATGGGTTTTGCCTCAGATAGAATCTCGGCATCTAAACATAAGTGGGCTGAAATTCAATTTTTAAAGCCCAAACAACCCTTAACAATTTGTAAAAAGGATTTCAATTCGATCTAAATCTGCATTAGCAATTAACAACGATTTAATCGTCATTTTGACGATAAATAATTGTTACAAAAATCCCTGGGTTGTTACAGACTCCCCTCCTTATAAAAATTGCGTCCCCGCAATTTTCATAATTAAGGTTGTCAATAACAACCATTTTTCTAACATAAACTGGTTAAGTTAGAAAATAAAAGATGGGAATACAAACGCCAAAGAAATCTTTTATTTTCATAAAAGAAATTTGCAAATTTTCAACGAAATCTAATTATCAATAGATAATCAGAAAACATCAAAACTGGATAAATACAATTATCAACTAGATAATTAAATTCAATTATCAACTAGATAATTAGAAATACAGAAATTACAAAACAGCAACATCTAATTATCGATACGATAATTAGAAAACAACAAAATCTAATTATCAACAAAGATAATTAGAAAACGCAAATCTCAATTCGCAAAATTGCCAATATCTAGTTATTAATCAGATAATCATAAAACAACAACTATCTAATCATCAAAACGATAATCAGAAATCCCAAATCAACAATTTTTTAATTATCACAATCGACAATCAAATTTCAAATCAACAAATATTCAATTATCAAAAATGATAATCAAATTAACAAATATTTAATTATCACAATTGATAATCAAATCTCAAATATCTAATTATCACAAGCGATAATCAGAAATCACAAATGTCTGATTATCAAAAACGATAATCAGAAATCACAAATATCCGATTATCAAAGACGATAATCAGAAATCTCAAATCAATAAATATCTAATTATCTCAACGATAATCAGAAAACATCAAATATCTAACTATCAAAACGATAATCAGAAACACAAATATCCGATTATCAAAGACGATAATCAGAAATCTCAAATCAACAAATATCTAATTATCTCAACGATAATCAGAAAACACAAATATCCGATTATCAAAAAGGATAATCAGAAATCACAAATATCCGATTATCAAAAATGATAATCAGAAATCACAAATATCCGATTATAAAAAAACGATAATCAGAAATCACAAATATCCGATTATCAAAAACGATAATCAGAAATCACAAATATCCGATTATCAAAAACGATAATCAGAAATCACAAATATCCGATTATCAAAAATGATAATCAGAAATCACAAATATCCGATTATCAAAAACGATAACCAGAAATCACAAATATCCGATTATCAAAAACGATAACCAGAAATCACAAATATCCGATTATCAAAAACGATAACCAGAAATCACAAATATCCGATTATCAAAAACGATAATCAGAAATCACAAATATCCGATTATCAAAAACTATAATCAGAAATCACAAATATCCGATTATCAAAAACGATAATCAAAAATCACAAATATCCAATTATCAAAAACGATAATCAGAAATCACAAGTATTTCAATTAACGAGTCTGGAATTAACCGAAATAGAAAACACACATGTCCTATAATCCACGAGTTTTACTAAATCGTTTAATTCTCTTCATCGTTCCTTGAAAGTGCAAAATTGTGTATTCTAAAAATAACATTTCACATTCTCAAACGAACAAGTCCGGAATTAAGCGAATCAGCAAAAGAAATGGGTCATAGTCCTCGATTTTGCTGAAACGTTTAAATCGCTTCCTCATTCTTTTGAAAGCGTAAACTATAAAAAAATTTGAAAACAATTTTTATTTTGAAACAATTTTTTAAAACACGTGATTAAACAGCTGTTAACACTGAAAATTGAACGCTAACACCCCGGTGTGTGTAGTAGAAATGTGAAAGCACCACCCATTGGTACGGGAACAGAAATAAGCAGAAAATAGCAGAAAGGTAAAAAGACAACAGTTTTATAGTGGTTCGGCTTAAGATTTAGCCTACGTCCACTTTAATCTTCTTTATTGCTGATTCGATTACAAGTTGATACAATGCACTTCAAAATACAATACACTACGATTCCAAAACACTTCAGACTGGTAGCTCAAACTTCGATGGGATAAGGCTCTTTGAATCCATGTCGGATGTGCAAGATCTCTTTCGAAGCTTGTTGTAGTGTCTTGAATGTTTGGAATGCTTGATGTGTTGGATGAGTTGAGAATTCAGCAGAGTAACGGCGCTTCAGAAGATCGGCCAAAAGTCCCATTGCCGTTGGAGTAGCTCTAATATTTATAGGGAGGAATCTGGGCAAGATTCAATCTCTAAGTCTTAGGTCGTGAACGACCTAAGTTAGGTCGTAGGTCGGCAGCGACCTAGGGGATGCAACCTGGCTCATCTCATTTGATCTTGATTTCTTCTGAGCGAGTTAATAGGTCGCGCGCGCGACCTAATATAGGTCGTAGGTCGCTGAGACCACTTCGTTCTTAGGTCGTTAGGTAGTAGGATCCCTTAAGTCGCTAGCTTCTTAGGTCGGTAGGTCGTGGCATTGCTTAGGTCGCCTATGCTTTAGGTCGCATATGCCTTAGGTCATTGAAGCTTTTAGGTCGCTGAGGACTGGAGCCACTAGATCGCTAACCCCTTAACAAAGTTAGGTCGCTTGCTGGCTTATCTTGTTAGGTCGCTAGGATCGATCCATGGTTAGGTCGCTTCACCCCATAAGTCGTTAGGTCGTTGCTCCCCATATGTTTTTAGGTCGCTAACGAAAAGGAGTTAACATTTGCCCCTCGAAGTACACGCCTAGGTCGTAGGTCGTGTGCTTCGATTTCCTTAACTCGTGCTCTGATGAGTTGTTAGGTCGCGAACGACTTACTGAGGAAACTAGGTTGTATGTGCCGATTCGCATTTCACTGCCCCGGGGTATAAATAGCTTAGGTCGTTCCTCCTTCACCTCATCTGTTCTAACATTCCATCCTTCCATTAACAAGTTCCCAAGCTCTCGAAGGCGAATTCAATTACTCGATCATTAGTCATCCCTATCATTACACTACGTAAGTAATCTTGATCACTGCTTAATCACGGTCATCATCCAAACGCAAATCCTCCCCCATTTTTCGGTCCTAACTCGATTTCATGCGTTGCGTTTTACTAAGAACCACACCGTGGTCAATTTTCGCTCGTTCATGGTTGCGCTACTGTTGTATTCCTTGAGTTCAGGGCAACGCATCATGTTTATGATGGATTTGGGGCGATTTGGCTTGGTTTCGAACGATTTGGTGATGTTGAGAGATAACGGGTTAGGTTAAGGTAGTTCTGGTGATGTGGTGAAGTGTGATTAGAGGATATGGTTTAGGATTTCTGATGGGGGATAGCTCGAGGTTATTGGGTATCTCAGCGAGCGACCTAGCAGATTGGACGACCTAAAACATACACGACCTAATCAGCTTGCGGCATAGGCCTTAGGTCGCGGCCGAGCTAGGACTTTGAGAAATTTGTGCTATTTTGACTTGAGGCCTTTTCCTTCATATGCATTACGACTTAAAGAGTCAACGAATTAACTTAACTCGCAGCATTCCCTTTAGGTCGTGGACGAGCTAACACCACTTTAGGTCGCAGACGAGCTAACACTTAGACATTTGCTATGGCTTAACTTCCTACGCCTTAAGCTTTTAAGTCGTGAGCATGTCTGAATGACCTAATACTTAACCAAATTTCCATTGCCTTGCCCTGAAGTTCTACGCCTTGAACTCTTTGACTTGAACAACGCGACCTAAGAAAGTTTGCCTTGGACATTTGCAAAGCTTTGACAGAACTTGACTGAATTTTCAATTTGAACAGCTAGAATGAACCGCTTGAAATTCTTTACAGATTATCTCTAATGCTAATAACCTGTTAAACACAATATTTGCAGAAAACTGGGACGAATATACTGCCATTGACTGCCCACATCGAATGACAGATTAGTTGATAAAGAATAATCAACTTAAATGAACTGTGTGAAATGCTGTAAACCAACTAATTCAAGTGAAGTATTAAAGCAAAACTAAAATAGTCAACTAAAGCTGATTCGTTTGCATTAACACTGCACTTGAGTTTTAAATTAACAAGTCCTGAAATCTTGTAATCGACCAATTGTCAACTAGTTTAATTCCAGTTATGTTCGCTTTCTATTTTTGTTAGTTCTGCACATTACTTCACACTTTTTAGGAAACGTGCACCTTCATATTTGAATATCCAGTTGATTGAGTAGAATGACTTCTCAACAAGAAGAGGTAATAGTTCAACCTGGAGAGGCCATTCCTATTCCTGCCCCGTTAACTAATCCTCCAGAAAGAATCTCAACCACACTAACATATAAAGTTTTCCACCAACTGTGCACTCAGTTCGGCATTGCTGAAGCAGATGTCATACTTCCTGAGAAAAGCGACACTGCTGATATACCACCTTCTGGTTTCGTCGCAGTTAATCGCCAAATGTGCATGAGTGGAGCTATCCCTCCTTTCAACGACTTTCTTCAGCAACTTCTTCTCCAACTGGCTATCTCCCCCTTCCAGCTACACCCCAATGGCTATGCCATTTTGATGGGGTTATGTGTGCTATTTAGGAGGACGCTGGATCGTCTTCCGAGTTTTGATGAAGTTTGTTACTTGTGCACATTTGCCAAGAATAAAGACCATCCCTCCATCACGCTCATGAGAAGTGCCAGGAACCACAAACCGATCATTGGTCTTCCCGAGAGTGCTCATGGGTTTCTAAGTCAGTTTTTCTTCGTTTGCTGTCCTCCGGGATTCTACGCTATTTGGAGAGTAGGAAGTAAGATCATTTATCTTTGTTCCTTATGTTTCTGAACTTTTCGAAGCCTGAGTGGTCAAGTGTTAACTTCGCTCTTTTCTTTTCAGCGCTTCCTCCTCCTTCTAGGGATCCTGGTCACAAACCAACTTTTGAGAGGCTCATGCCCGTGCCGGTTGAGGAGAGGAGTATCCAATTTCTGTTGAAAGACGAGTTTTTACATCAATTCGGACTTCTACACTCCTCTCGATCTACTCAGATTCATGAAGTGTCTAGTTCCGAGACTGAAATATTAACTGCCTCAGTTTCTACCGAAGAAACCACATTAAAGGAAACTACCGAAGGAGCTTCATTAGTGAAATGTTCCACTCCTGCCGATGTCGCGGGGTCATCTGGCAAGCTCACACTTTCCCCGGTGATTGATGAAGGGGTTGAAAAAGAAGACTCCGCCGAGCATGACGGTTGAGATACCTTTGATGATCTAAGCGACTTAATGATAACTTCGCAAGAGCTTTTTAAGGATGACCTTATTACTACCAAAGTTATTTCTTCAGCAATTGAGGCGACATCCGCCTTGCAGCAAACTCCATCAACCCAAGAGTTAATGCCAGCTGCAAAAGTTGACATTACTCCCAAGCCAAAGAGTGGTTTGTAGCTCGACGCGCATAGTTTACACGCCACACACACTTAGAATTTTTTGGCACTCATACGCACTTAACTTCTTTATTCTGAAAACTTTTTAAGACTTGTCCTTTTTCACTTTCAAATTCTCCGATGGGGCGAAGTGGATCGTATTATAAAAATTTCCAGCGCCATGGAAGCCGTGATGCTTATGATTATAGACGCTATCTACCTGTCCATAGGGAAACCGATGAAGAAAGAGCCGCTAGGAAGGCTCAAGAAAGAAAAACTCACGAGCAACAATTCAGGAGAAGGGACGAACGATACGACTCTTCTCACAGAAGCGATGATTCTTATAAAAGGAAATCTTATGATGATAAGGGGAAGAGTCACACTGCTGACGATTCGAGCAAACGGGTCAAACTTAGCGAAAAGGACGCGTCTGCGATTTCTGAAAAGACCACTGCTCCTACCTCTCTTGACATTCCCTTGGATTCTCCTGCTCTTAAGAAATCTGACATTCAGACCATTATCAACAGGCCTTAGTATCAAGTCAAAGATGCTCCTTCTACACTTCAAAGCCGATTCCCAAATTGGTGCTTAAGGGGAGTACGCTTCGACTTAGACTTGGTACCGATTGATAAGCCGGCTATGCTGAGGAACCTTGATGCAGTCAAACTTGATATCGAGAGGATGTCTGGCTGGCAGAAACTTGTCGACGAACTTCAAAGAGTTAATCGCATGAACCTCGAAGCCATGCTAACTACGGAGAATGACAAGTCGGAATGGGATAAAATTTGTAAGCAACATGATGCAGAGATGGCGAGCATTGCCGATGATAATGCGAGACTTGAGTCTGAAGTTAAAAAACTCAAGGAAGATCTCGCTACTTCTTCTGCTTCACATTCCCAAAAAGAAGAAGTCTTTCAAAAGCAAGTGCGAGATGCACATGCTGCTCAAAGAAATGCTGAGATGAAACTTGAGGTAGAGCAGCATGTAATTGAAAAATATCACAAGGATACCATTCAACTGCAGGAAAGAGTCAGCTCTCAAGATTTGGAAATTGAAATGTTAAAAGCTCGACTTCTTAAAGTTGAAAAAGAGCGTGATGAGGCAGTTGCCGGCCAAGTCGCAGCCGAAGAATCTCACGAGGCAACCAAAGCCAACATCAGCTCTACGTTATTCGACTTTTATGTCCACAGCATCTTGGGGCGCGGGAGCCTCTCATTTTTGGGACCGACATACGAAATCACTTTGGCCAAAGTATGGGAAGCGATAATTGACATGCTAGGAGGTGTCGGTTATGCTGAAGCGGACCTTGAAGCATGTTATTTAGATGACGAGGCCCGTGCATCTCTTGCCAAAGGAAGAGAGCAACTAGCTAAGCGCGAGCTGAATCGGCAGGAGAAAAGCATCCAGGATAGGAAGTACCTCCAACTGCCCCTGTCCATACTTCAGTATCAGCTGAAGTTGATATCATAGGTTCCAGTTCCCATTCTCCGCCCCCTTCTAAAGTCAAAACCGATAACTTAATTGCACAGGGCGGAGATGAAGGCGAAGAACACGCTGAAGCACAAGCCTATGAGATTGACATCATAAAGCCGACTTCTCCAGGTAACTTCGATTCAGATCTGGCCCAAGTGGACTGTTCATTTGATTCAATTGAACTCGATGAATTTCTCGCTTATTACTTAAGTCCTGATGATCCGACATCTTCTCTTTTTTCGGAGAATACTGATTTTAACTTCTTTTCTTCTGTAGCGGAAACACTAAATGCTACGCAAACTTCTTCCCTTCCAGCTATTCCTCCTCCATCCCTTCAAGTCACTCCTGCTTCTCAGCCAGGGTCGCAGGAAGAACAAATAGAAGCCCTTCAAGGCTTGGAGGATCCACCCGCTTCACAAGAGCAGAAGGCAGAAGGTCTTGAGGACAGTGAGAAGACCCCGGTGCAGTCTCTCGACGATGACACAAAGCTTTCTGCGTTGTTTACTCCGGGAAGTGAGTCTTCTTCAAAGAGGAAAGGGAAGCGCGCAATGAAGAAGAAGAAGAAAAACACTTCAGCTGATGAAGAAAAAGTTGAAGAAGATCCAGTTGCGCCTCCTTCTCCTTCTTCCCCGACCCGTCCACGCCGGACTCAGAAGTTAATCATCAGGCCGGGCAAGGGTTCTAAAGGTGGCGGGAAGAAGGAGTAATGAACTGGTCTTTACGCTTCTTGTTTTGCTTTTTGCTTTTTGCATGTATTGACTGGAAATTGTGCGGATACCGGCCTCCGCTTGTCGAAACCTGCACATGTACAAAAATTTCATAGTATGGAATAAAATGGTTCTTTTTACTTGTACAATTTCTTGCCAGTATATGTGTGAATGCATTTTTTCCTTGTTTTTGCACAAGTTTCTTTATTTGATATTGCAGTGAGCTTGTGGTATGCTGTTTGATCGTTTGTTTTTATTAATATAACTATATGCCCCCGTACCACAGCTCATTGCAATATTCTGAAAAAACTTGTACTCTTATCTTAGAGAATAATTCTTCCGTTTTGAGGAAATATTATTTTGCTTTTAATAGAGTACGCTTTGTATCGGAGAAGTTTTTCTTTCTAAAGAACACTCCAACTTTCAGGGATGATTACTTTTACTTGTTGAAAAGTGGGGTCCCCTATGCAGTGAAGCGAGCCTTTGAAGAATGTTTTGATCTTTTGGTCAGAAAGTTGTATTTCATCGTTGAATGGGCCCACGGGACTGGCGTCAGCTGTTTTACCGGATATTTGTTTGTACAAATAATCTCAAGTATTCAGGTTTAGCCTAGAACCTTCTTTTTCGAGAAGGTGCCCCTTTCGTGGTTCCATCAATGAAGGTTTTGAATGTGCCTCATTAGAGGGCTTTATTTGTTTAGTGCTTCCAAAGAAGACTTTTGTGCCTCGGGAGAGGGCTTTTTGGGCTTATGCCTTGGGAAGGACTTTTTTGTTGTGCTTCGGGAGAGGGCTTTGGTTTGTGTGCCTCCGAAGAGGGCTTTGTTTGGCATTTCAGCTCTGGTGAAGTGGGCCTCCGAAGAGAGATTTTTTCACTTCAACTCTGGTGAAATGTGCCTCCGAAGAGGGCTTTGTTTGGCATTTCAGCTCTGGTGAAGTGGGCCTCCGAAGAGAGATTTTTGCACTTCAACTCCGGTGAAATGTGCCTCCGAAGAGGGCTTTGTTTGGCATTTCAGCTCTGGTGAAGTGGGCCTCCGAAGAGAGATTTTTGCACTTCAACTCCGGTGAAATGTGCCTCCGAAGAGGGCTTTGTTTGGCATTTCAGCTCTGGTGAAGTGGGCCTCCGAAGAGAGATTTTTGCACTTCAACTCTGGTGAAATGTGCCTCCGAAGAGGTCTTTGTTTGGCATTTCAGCTCTGGTGAAGTGGGCCTCCGAAGGGAGATTTTTGCACTTCAACTCCGGTGAAATGTGCCTCCGAAGAGGGCTTTGTTTGGCATTTCAGCTCTGGTGAAGTGGGCCTCCGAAGAGAGATTTTTGCACTTCAACTCTGGTGAAATGTGCCTCCGAAGAGGTCTTTTTGGTTACGAAGAGGAGCGTTTGGACTCCGAAGAGTAGCATTTGGACTCCGAAGAGTGCTTTTATTGCTTGTGTCCTTCCATCATCGGTTCCTTAGCGATTCCTTGTTATCACTTCAAGTACATGTCCCATTCTTTTATAAGTTGCTTTTTGCCAGAGAAGTGTACTTTGTTGTTGAGTGACTCCACGTGGCAGACGCAAGCTACTTTACTGGATGTTCATTTGCATAAACGATCACGATTAGTTAGTAAGGGTCTGGAACCTTCTCGTCAGGAAGGTGCCCACTTTGGTGGTATCATCAACTGTTTGTGTAGCACTTCTTTTCTAAGAGTTGAATTTTTGAACTATTGTGACCTGACATTTGTTTGTTGAGTGATTTAAAGGAATCGCTGAGCCTTGTGACGTGTTGAATAGGTAAGCTTTGCTTTGATAGTCTGTAATATTAAATCGACATTTTAGCAATATTTTAAAGATACTTGCATATCGAAATGAGACAGGCATTTTCAAACAGTAAAAGACACAAGATTTTAAAGTTTTTTATTATTGATTCGCACTGATTTCTCAGTGGTTTACAATACAAGAGTTATACATCCATTATCATTTACAAATTTAAGCAATGCTTGTTAAGTAAAAATTGGATGCAAGTGATTGTTGTTCCAGAATCTCGGGATTGATTTTCCATTTCCACTGGAATCATTGTTTCTGATCCATATGCTACTCAAAATGGAGTGTGGTCAGATGCTGGATGAGGACCCCCTGTGACAACATTAATGACAAGCCTCTCAGATTCCTACGCTGCAGCCTTGTCTTCTGAACCGGATTGATGAGTAGGAAGTTGTTGCCCCTGAGTGGATGAAGTTGGGTCGACTCTGTTTTTCTTCACATATTGTTGAAGTTTATTTTCTTTCAACAGTTCTTCAATCAGATCCTTCAAGTGGCAGCACTCATTAGTGTCATGGCCAGGTTGATTGTGGAACTTACAGAATCTTCCATTCTGCGTGACATTTTTCCCAAGTCTCAACTTATGTGGTTTAGGATATTCAACAGCATCCTTAGTTGCAAAGAAAATATTCTCTAGAGTATCAGTCAAGGGAGTGAAATTCGAAGATCCAAAGTGGCGAGTTTTCTTCGCATTTCCATGCTTTTTCTCATCATCATTGTCCCTCTTCTGTCCTCCAGATTCTCTTCTATTAGAAGCAACATTGTTATTCTGGATTTCGGCAACCACTACTTTCGCTGGAGCAGAAAGGCTCTCTAAGCGCATGAATTCGTCGGCCTTTTTATAGAATTTCTCAAGTGAGTTTGGCTCCTTCATTTTAGCCACTTTCCGAACTTGCTCGATTTGTTGATAGCCCGCATCAAGTAAGTCAAAATCATACGCGGCTCTGCGTTGTCAACTTCGGTTAAGGCTGGATTGAAGCGGTTCAAAAAAGATCTGATAGACTCTCCAGGACTTTGTTCGAGGCTGTACAGTGACATTATGTCCTTGGCCTTGGTAGCATACAACCTGAACTGGTCTTTGAACTTTCGCGTTAAGTTAGAAAATTGATCTACGGACCGAACTGGTAGCTTTGTGAACCAAAGTAGAGCCACTCCTTCCAAGTACACTGGAAAGTATCGGCATTTAATTTCATCTGATGCCCTTGCACCGGTCATATGCCAATCGTACTTGTATAGAAACTGGTTTGGGTCACTTGTCCCCCTATAGGTCGGGATAGTAGGAGGTACAAATTTTCTTGGAAATTCTGCTTTCAGTATCCTTTCAGTAAACGGAGTTTTGCTTGGAGAAAATCCCCAGTCGTTCTCATTTTCTTCCCTCTGCATGCTCTCTTTCATGATTCGACGAACCATCCCTGATAGGTATTCCTCATTGTTCAGAGGCATCGCCGGGCAGACGTCAGCTAGTCTTTCAGAAGTTTGCCTGGGAAAATGTTCGCAAAAAGTTGGCTGCGGCCTTGGACCTTCAGCTTGGAAAGGTGGCGCTTCGGCGGTGCCAGTTGCTCTTTGAGGAATATCTTTCTCTTGGGAATTATGGGCATCTTCGGCAAAGGTTGTTTAATTGTTTTCTGGTTGTCGATTTGCCCCAAGTAGAGCGTTTAATCTGTCCATCATCAAAGCGTTTTGAGCTTCAATTTGTTGGTATAATCCAGAAACTACGTCGTCTAATTCGGCCCTTGTGACTCCAACGGTAGGAGTTGCCTGGTCTTCTGTTGGGGAAGCGGAGGTTCCCTTATGAGCATTTCCTGATCTGGTAGATCTACTCTTTCTTCCAAGAGCCATGATTTCAGATAGACTTCTGGTCTTTAGAGAGATTCTTTCAACAAACTTTCGCGAAGCGATGGTGAAAACAGCGTGAGTTCAATTCTCAATGAAAGCACCAAAATGTTAACGCTGAAAATTGAACGCTAACACCCCGGTGTGTGTAGTAGAAATGTGAAAGCACCACCCGTTGGTACGGGAATAGAAATAAGCAGAAAATAGCAGAAAAGTAAAAAGACAACAGTTTTATAGTGGTTCGGCTTAAGATTTAGCCTACGTCCACTTTAATCTTCTTTATTGCTGATTCGATTACAAGTTGATACAATGCACTTCAAAATACAATACACTACGATTCCAAAACACTTCAGACTGGTAGCTCAAACTTCAATGGGATAAGGATCTTTGAATCCATGTCGGATGTGCAAGGTCTCTTTCGAAGCTTGTTGTAGTGTCTTGAATGTTTGGAATGCTTGATGTGTTGGATGAGTTGAGAATTCAGCAGAGTAACGGCGCTTCAGAAGATCAGCCAAAAGTCCCCTTGCCGTTGGAGTAGCTCTAGTATTTATAGGGAGGAATCTGGGCAAGATTCAATCTCTAAGTCTTAGGTCGTGAACGACCTAAGTTAGGTCGTAGGTCGGCAGTGACCTAGGGGATGCAACCTGGCTCATCTCGTTTGATCTTGATTTCTTCTGAGCGAGTTAATAGGTCGCACGCGCGACCTAATATAGGTCGTAGGTCGCTGAGACCACTTCGTTCTTAGGTCGTTAGGTAGTAGGAACCCTTAAGTAGCTAGCTTCTTAGGTCGGTAGGTCGTGGCATTGCTTAGGTCGCCTATGCTTTAGGTCGCATATGCCTTAGGTCATTGAAGCTTTTAGGTCGCTGAGGACTGGAGCCACTAGGTCGCTAACCCCTTAACAAAGTTAGGTCGCTTGCTGGCTTATCTTGTTAGGTCGCTAGGATCGATCCATGGTTAGGTCGCTTCACCCCATAAGTCGTTAGGTCGTTGATGTGCACGTAAATGTGTATATTTTTACCACCATATGTAATCTATTTAAATTAAATAAACGATCATATCGGGTATTTTAACTTGTTTAAACCAAAATTCATATTATTTTCAAATTGTCACATATTCATCTTCATCCAAGGGCAAAATGGTCATTATTGTGCATATATTAATTTTCTAAAATTTAATTGAAAATTTCTATATTGTTTTGTAGGAATTTGAATTCATATACAAGTGGTTTCATGATGATATATGCATGCACAAGAGTGAAGAGAAGAAATGAAGATGGAAATAATTCAAAGTGAAGATAATGGAGGACCCCACCTACCCACCTTCCTTCATGTACAAATTAGAAGCTAATCCACATGCTAATGGCCATCAAATCTTCATGCACACTTAAATGGATGATTATGGAAGGCTAATGATTACTTGGCCACCACACTACCTCAAGGGAAATTTGGGCATTCCCCAAAAATATGAATTAGGGTTTCATACAAGTATAAAGACCCCTTATATTTCATGTAACTCCCCTCTCTCCCTTAGTCTCTCTTTAGTTTAGTTTAGGATCAAAAATAAATCAAGTTCTCTTCTTTCTTTTCATGGCTACTTAGCCATTTCTTCTCTTATGTAATTCCTTTTTTTATGCAATGTAATTATTGTTTCCTTTTAATTACATGTTCATTTCCTTTCATGCTAGTAGTGTAGATTTTCTTTTATGCAATTAGAATAGTTTTCTTTCATTTAGCTTTCCTTTTGCTTTCCTTTTGCTTTCATGTTGCAAGCTACATTTGTTAATCAAATGACAAATATGAGAGGCTAAACCCCTTCAATTTAGGGGTAATGAAGCTCTCTAATTATGTAGCTTCAACTATTTATTAATTCATGCTCTCTTTTTGTGCTTAATGAAGAATGATTGAAGTGGTTTCATTGTTGTTTTTGCCTTGAATTTGATAGTCTATATTGTTGACACCAAATAGGCTATACTTAAACAATCACTAACACAAATGCCTCTTCATCAAAATATGATTATGGCAAAAGAAAGTGATTAGAAATTAAAATTTGATGGTCTATATTTCTAATCAATAGTTAATAGGCCATACTTAAAATAGATTTCATTTTCATTTTCATTGTCAAGTTTCATGAAAGTTAGTAAGTGTTTTAAGGGGTGTGTTATAGTTTGATGGCTTATGTTGGCTAATCAATAGCACAAATATGTCATACTTATGATAAGCACATCAATTAAAGCACTAATGACCATAAAAGAGAGATTATGATTTCATATATGTTGAACTACATGATCTAGAGAGTGGATTTATTCTCTAAATTGTCATTTAACTCTTATATTTACATCTCTTTTCTTTTAGTTAGTTAGCTAATTTCTAATTCTCTAGCTCAACTTTCACTCGACTTTGGTTTAATTTGATTGAATAGATTTTTTTAAAATCATAAATTTCCTGCGGATCGACACGTATTCGCCACCTACTACAAGTGTACGCCGTGCGCTTGCGGTAAATTTTATTTCTAAATTCGTTCGACGGTTTTCTAAACCGATAGAATTTCCATCGACGAACAAGTTTTTGGCGCCGTTGCCGGGGAGTTGTTTTGATTTTAGTTTTCTATTCTTCGAATTATTTGTTGTTTCATTTTTGTGTGTTTTTATTGTGTGTGTGTTTGCATTATAAAAAAAATCAAAAACAAAAAAATATCATGTGTTTGTGTGCATTTTGATTTTGTTGTTTGTAGTTTGCTAGTTTCTTTTTTAGTAGCATTTGCATTTTCTCTTCAAAAAAAAACATACACAAATTCATTCAAAAGCAAAAAAAATCTTTTATTTCATTCTCTTTTACATTTTTCCTTTTTTTTTACATTGTTTTTTCTATTCACAGTTTTTCTTCTCTGCCTTATTCCCTCTGTCAAATTCCTCACTGCCACTTCACCTTGCCTACACAACCCACCAGTTCATTTCAACCACAAAACTGCTCAATCACTCATCCCTCCAGCAAGTTCAACTTTAACCACCACTTGATTGCAGTACACCGAACCACTGCCTTTCACTCCAGTGCACATAACACTCCCAAACATACCACTACATACAAACCTCATCCATACATCAAACACTTCTGTCACCAAACAGAACAACCTGCCCTCCTTTACAAATCTCCACACAGTCATCCTTTACACTCCTCAACAAATCAACCATACATACAAGCATCTCTACATTGTACATTTCAACATACCACTTCAATCCCACTACCTCAACCTCTACATACATTCAAACCCATCCCACTCTACATCTGACAACTGCGAGTATTGCAACTTACCACCCGCTCTTCTTCTCTTCGACATCATTACTGCACTGCATACATACCAACTCAACCATCTGCCAATACTTCCACCTAGCAATCACAAACATTCACAGCTCCAAGCAACTCCAACCTCATTTCAATTGCCTACCACATCCTCCACCCAAACTCAATTCAACAACCCATCAAAACTGCACTAACTCCACTGCCTGTCAGCAGCAATACAAACAATCATCTCCATTCACAATTCAACTGAAATTACTCCAACAACAACTCACAGTCATACCCTCCTGATCACTACCACAACTACCTACATACCCACCTTCATACCATCAGTTTACACACATCCTCCCAGAGCAACTTACAATCAACATACCTACCTTCACAACCCATCTGCATAGTCAACAACCCATACCTTACTGCCGACCACCATCAACTCTACGACAATTCAACCACTATAGTGCCACTGTCAAACTTTGAAACCACCAACCAAACTCCTTCCACAGTTATAACCACCAACCAATACCACAAACCACCATCATCCTATAACTCCACTAGTCACTGCTTCATCAAGAAACAATCACCAGAAACAATCACAACCCACATCACACTGACAGCACCACTCCACACCCACATACCCAATCAACAAACAACTCCAAGCTCAATACAGCCGCAAACAAACTCAATTCCCACCGCTCCTCAACAACAAAAACAACAACAAGAAGAAAAAAAAACTAACCTTCAATATCAGTGCAAATATCATTTCTCCATCATCTCTGCCATAACAGATTATCGGTTCATCTCCTATAACCACAGCGAACTGATCAACACAACTGCAATACTCCTCTTATCTTGCTTCCTCCCCTACTTCCAGAATCAACCACGTCTACCACCACATTCGAACAACTACTTGCACTGTCGCCTGGAATACTGCTCTAATTACCTGCCTCTGCATTTACCATTTATCGACGACCCAATCTTGCCTGAACCAATCGCTTCCACAAATCCCAATCGCGAATCAGCATATCCCCAATTCGATCACGACAACATCGCCTCGCTTACATCGAATTCACCTCTGTCCCCAATTTCAATTCGTGCCTAAAACCGCTTCTTCTAACACATCCTCTTCCGAGTACCTCGACTACCCCCGACTTCCACGCCTTCGAACAACCATCGCGACACTCGAACAACAACATTCAAACTCATATTCACGAACCCCACAACCAGAGCCACCACAATCGTCCCAATCACAAACGAACGCCTGAACTTCAATCGAACGCCTGTACTACTGCAAAAACTACAACCCACCGCCTCGTACGCACCTCAAATTAACTCAGCGAACAAGTTTTTGGCTTGAGCATCTTGTTTTGATTAGAAATCTTGTTTTGATTGGGAAATTGCTGTGACAGTTAGTTCGAGATTTCAATTCTCACTTCTGCTTTTGCTTGAGAATTTGAGTTTTCATTTGTTAAGCTAAATTTTGATTTGGAATTTCTGCTTAAGCTTGCGTTTGTTTGGAAAAGTTGTGATAACTTTAGTTTGGGCCGGGCCCTAATTGGTTTTTTTTTAAAAAGGGAAAGTTGTTTATCTTTTAGTTTAGTTTTGCTAATCTCTTCTAAAGATTTCTCTAAAAAAAAGAATTTTTTTTAAAGTAAAACTGCACTTTTAAGTTTCCTCTCCAAAAAGAAAAAAAATTAAAAAAAAATCCGAAAAAAAAATCAACTTTGTTAATTTTCATTTTTCATTTGTTTTCACTTGTTTTACTTTTCATTTATTTTATTTTTAAGTGTTTTGTTTTTTCGCTTATTTTGTTTTTTATCTTTAAAAAAACAACCAAAAAATAATAATAATAATAATAACAATTGTATATATCTTGATTATTTTTTCAGGTTGCCAAAGCAGGAAATAAAGGAAGAATAGCTTGCTGAAAACTGCCGCTCCGCTTTCCAAAAATAAATTGCTAGTTTGCTTATATAAGAAAATTTGCTGCTTTTAACCTCATCTCTAGTTTTATTTGAATTGCATTGTTGGTTACTTGCCATTCGTAGTTGCATTGTTAATACACGTTTAATTTCTTCTTTGCATTTCATTTTGATTAATAATAACGGTTAGACATCAATAACACTTAATTGTATATTGGCAAATTGTCTTCTTTGAACAATTTAATTTCTTGGTGTCTAGGCTACGGCAGAGCAATAACCATTTATAAATATTACGGTGATTCGTAAATATTATAGTGGTTGTTTCTCTAAAGGTACTTAAACCTTCGGCTGCATTGCTATGGTGATTCGTGGTGCACCGATAAATCCTGTCCGTTACCTGGCTGAGAATTATCTTGTTTATTTAAGACAATGTGTGATTATACAATTTTGGGTTAACATAGGATAAATCATTTGTAATTAACCCTTGCATTCATTTAGTTGCATTAGTTCATGCATATTTTAAAACCAAAAAAAAAAATTCAAAATCCAAAACTAAAAAAATTGTAAATATTACTTTTCCTTTTCAGTTTTTAAATCCTTTTTTTAAAATCAAAAATCCAAAAAAATATAAAACCTTTTCAAAAACAAAAAAAAATTGAAAAACCAAAAAAAATTCCCTTTTGACAAATAAATTTTATTTGTAAATATTTTTCCTTTATAAGAAAAAAAAACCAAAAACATTCTTGAAAATGTCTGAATTTCCATATTCACTTGAATTTTACAATAGTTGTGAAAATCAATATAATCCATATGATTTCACTCAAAATTCGTATGGATATTTTAACAACAACTATTGTTTAAATAATTCAAATTTTGAACCACAAAATTTTCAAAACGATGACCAACCCTCAAATCTTGAAAAGAGTATTTCGTCTTTACTTGAAATCTCTACACAACAAAATCAAATGATAAATGATTTGTGTAATTCATATTTGGGCAATGATTCAAATCAAAGTTTTCAAAATAATCAAAATTTGAATTCACTTCAAAATTCAAACGATTTCGAGTGTAACCCATGCCATTTCAATTTCGAACTCCAAAATGAATTTCAAACTCAAAATGAAAATGGAAACAACTTTTCAAACGACTTTGGCAATGGGAATAATCTTAACCATGTTACGATTGAAAATCTTTGTTTTCAACAAATCCAAATCGAAAATCCTCATGTTAATAACTATAAATTGAATTTTGTTGAACAAATGAACGAAATTTATGATGATCACACGGATTCGTTGTTTGAAACATATGAAACAACGTGAGAAACAAAATCAAATCCCAATGTGTGACGAGTCAAGTGACAATCCATCTTTTACCCAAATCAACGATTTTCAAATAACAACTTTTGAAATTGAAAATGACAATCTTAATGAAATTGTTGAAAACACGGTAATTGAGTTGGATTTCATTTCATTTGAGGGCGTGGAACCAAATTTAAAATTCGATCTTCCTTTTCTCGATTTTGAAAATTTGAATACAACAACTTTGGATTTTGAAATGGATATATGTAATGAAGTTGTTGATAATCCAACAAAGGAAGTTGAATTTAACAAACACGAGTTTTATGGACTTTTTGAAAACGAGTCGTTAAACTCTGATGGGGAAGATTTAAATCACCAATTTGATTTTGAAATCAATAATTCTAAAGAATTTTTCAATGAACAACTTGAATTTCAATTTGGTGAAAATAAACTTGAACTTTAATCAATCGTTTTATCAACCCCAAAAATCATTGAAAATAAAACAACTCGTCCAGTTTTCAATAAAACGACATTCGTTTTTCCAAATCAATATTCAACTTTGAAATCTTTTACGATTTGGTTTTTCAAGCTTAAACTGTGTCTCGTATATTTGACGAGGCAAATGAATCGGTTTTTGGAAGACCGTTTCATTTACGCTTTGACGATATACTTTCTGATCTCGTGTAAATACCGTTCACCTTCATGTAAATATAGGTCATTTTTTTGTTTTATTTACCTCCTTCCACTTGGGTTGACTGTGGGGACACAGTCAAAATCAAGTGTGGGGGGAGACTCATCATCATTTTTCAATTTTCATGGTTTCTTTTTGCCTTTTCTTTTTTATAAAAAAACTCAAAAAAATTAAAAAATTTAAAAAATCCCAAAAACAAATTTTCTTTTGATTTATTTTTAAAGAAGCACTTTAGGTAAATATATGGTTTTGGTTTATTAAATTGAAATTTTTGAAAATTTATTTGTCTTAACAAAAATAAAAATAAAGTTTGATTACAAATAACGATAGTTTAACTAGTATATAGGAAGGTTCATACATGATAATTATGAATATATCCTAATTGAAAATCATTGTTTTAAAAAGTGCTTGATTTAAAGTAAAGGATATAACATTTTTTTTTGTCTTCTAAGTTAAGTGGTGCTAAGATGATTTTGCACAACTCTCTCTTTCCAAAAAAAAATTAAAAAAAAATTGAAAAAAAAAACATATAAAAAACAAAACATTTGTATATATGTAAATATTTTCTATTAACACCTATGGTCGACAGGTGTTCACACTTGTGTGTTCACTCGCCATGCTCTGTACCCTTCTCACGTAAGCCCGAAAGGCAGTGCACGATCGGTATATCTGGCCTCAGTTTATCTGAGCTAGGTGTATGTATATAAAAGTTATTTTATTAATAATGCCTACAGTCGATAGGTGTTCACACTTGTGTGTTCACTCGCCACGCTCTGTATTCCCCTCACATCAGTCCGCAAGCCAGTGCATGGGTAATATATCTGGCCTCAGTTTATCTGAGTTAGGCATATGTAAATATTGTTAATATCAATAAAATTTCCAAAAAAAAAATGGAGAGAGTAAGCAAATGAAATCCAAGCACTATTTTAACTTATTTGATTTGACTTGTTATTGAAAAGAAATGAAAATATCACTTTGAGAAACTTTGATAATCAACTAAGGATCCATTTTATAATTACACTTTGTTATCAACCAAAACAACAAGTTAAACTATAGTCTATTTGTTATGATAACTTAATTTTTGTTGGAAATTTTGACGAGTAAATGACTTAAATTTTAAGATAATGACCAAAACCTATATTTAACTTATTTGTGTCGATTTAAAAGTAAACCTTTCATTTGTATATATTTTCAAAAACTTGCATTCATCTCTTTGTAAATAAATCTTGCATTTTGTAAATATTTTCATCACTACGCCATAAATGACCTTCTGCAATATTTTTGCAAGGTGTTGCCAGTTAAAATGTTGCGATAGATATAAAATTTTGGTCCTACTGCAACGTTGTATTTATGGTGTTACCTTAGCCATAAAAATGTGTTGCTCTAGCTAAAAAAGTGTAACACGATGCAACATTTTTATATAGTGTTGCTATAGATGTATTCAGATTAAAAAATTAATAAAATTAGCAATCCGCGTGAATACGATCCAACGGTCTACATTTAATCCAATTGTTAAACTGGATCACCGCTATCATTTGCTCCAAATTTTCGTTTTCCCGCTTTACTTTTCATATCATTTTCGTTCTCACCCCAATTTCCAAATCCCTAATTTCCAAATCATATTTTCGTTTCTTTTTTTTTCTTCCAAAAACAAAATCTCGTCCTTTTTTCAAAGTTTGGTAGTGATCTCAAACAAGCTTCGTTCCCATTTCGTTCTCACCTCCAATTTCGCCGCTGTTTGCCTACATGTCGAGCCGTTTGCTTTGTTGTCGAGATCTGGAAATGTCTGTTCGGCTTGTGAATCGGCGATTGTTGTTGGAGTTAGGTCATGATTGGACTGGGTTACGGCAGTGGGTGATTGCGATTGAAATTTCAAGCGATGGAGGTGAGGCCAATGGTGATTTAAGGTAATTCTGGTCGATGGGTTGCTGAAATTGCGGTTGGTGAATTTGATATGGGAGGCGCTGGTGGGTTCGCGATTTGGAGGAGTTTTTAACAGGTTGGTTTTCAGTTTGATTGGTGAGGAAGTTAGGGTGTAGGGGTAGTTCGGGTTGTCGGAGAAGGTAGGTAGGTGGTTGTTGTGATGGTGAAGGCATAGGGTTAGTGAGGAGATGCGAATTGGTTGTGACAGATTGTAGAGGAAGGGATTTGTTGTGCTATGTGCAGAAATGGTTCGAGTTCGTTAGGTGATAGGGGCAGGAGTTTGTGGCTGATTGTAGCTGGATGGTGAATCTGGTTGTCGCAGTTTGTGGAAGTTGGATATGAAGGTGTGATGGAGGTTGAAGTATATGAAGTGATAGGTTAGAGCTTTGTTTGTTGTTGCGCGTTTGGGATGTTTTGGTTGTGAGATGGTAGTTTGGAAGAAAATGCAGTTTGCTGGTAGGGTTTTCGATAATGAAGTATGCAGTGGTAGCGGGTTGGTAATGAGGTTTGGTGAGTGTTTTGGCATAGGTTAAGGGCTGTAGGGGATGTAAGTTGCAGCAGTTTGGGGAGTGGATGGTGGCAGTGTAGAGGTTCGTGCTTCCGAATTCCGTGAGCTCATTCAGAAGCTTTCTCGTGATTCCAATTCAGAAGGGTAATGTATTACTTATTAACACGCAACATGTTCGATGAAATGTCAATTTTTATTTATCATGGTTTCAGGTATTTTACCAAGGCAGAGCTAAAAGCAAGGTTATTTCAGTTTTCACTCAACAATTTGCTAAGAATGATGGCTGGGAAAAGGTCGGATGATTCAGAAGAAGCCATGAAAGAGTTGCAAAAGTCAATCGAGGAGGTGTTCATTTGTGCATCATTTTACGTCGTTTCAAAGAAGGCTCGATCTTCCGAAATCGGATGAATCGGGCGGTGCCCACTTGTTCGACCAAATCGGGCCATGAAAGAGTTGCAAAAGTCAATCATCGAGGAGGTCGATCCCCGCTGGGACTGCGGTGCCCCGAACCCCCGCCGGCACTGCGCTCGGACCCGCTTCTCGGCTCGCCTTCGGCTCGGCACTCGGCTCGTCATATATTTGTCAGTGTCGGTGTCTGTATAAATTGAAACTGCATATGTAATGAGTGAACTGAGTGATGTAGTGAGAAATATCTGTATATGTAAATATCAGTGTTATATATCATTGAATTGTAAAATAGTTGAGTCAGGAATTTGTACTATTTCAAATGTTGAAATAAAATATTTATTTAAATAAATTACTGTTTAAATATCAAATTCTATGCAATAGCATTTTATTAAATAAAAATTTATTTTTATTAAAAAATCAAATATGCTCTACATTGTGGGCCCCACAAATTCAGAAAGTTAATATCTATAGCAACATTTTGGAATGTTGCTACAGATACCTATGGGTGTTGCCATAGACCCAAATAGGGTTCTATTGCAACAATATTACTTATGTTGCCTTAGATAGTCAAAATGTTGCCTTTGAGGTCTAAGGCAACGGCAAAAATTGCATCACCCTAAAAGTGTTGCCATAGACCTATGGCAACATTTTTCGGGCCTAAGCCAACATTTTTTTTGTGTTGCAGTAGGCCATTTATGGCGTAGTGCATCCTGCATTTGGATTTTGTGGGTAGTATCAGTTGAAAACCCTCACGAGACAACACTCGTCCTACTGGGGACACCCAGAGGTTTAATGGCTTGTTGCATACGCTCAATGCAATCGTGCTCCCTACGAAAATGGATTTATCTTAGTTTTTCTTTATTCGAGGACGAATAAAAAGATAAGTGTGGGGGTATTTGATGTGCACGTAAATGTGTATATTTTTACCACAATATTTAATCTATTTAAATTAAATAAACGATCATATCGGGTATTTTAACTTGTTTAAACCAAAATTCATATTATTTTCAAATTGTCACATATTCATCTTCATCCAAGGGCAAAATGGTCATTATTGTGCATATATTAATTTTCTAAAATTTAATTGAAAATTTCTATATTGTTTTGTAGGAATTTGAATTCATATACAAGTGGTTTCATGATGATATATGCATGCACAAGAGTGAAGAGAAGAAATGAAGATGGAAATAATTCAAAGTGAAGATAATGGAGGACCCCACCTACCCACCTTCCTTCATGTACAAATTAGAAGCTAATCCACATGCTAATGGCCATCAAATCTTCATGCACACTTAAATGGATGATTATGGAAGACTAATGATTACTTGGCCACCACACTACCTCAAGGGCAATTTGGGCATTCCCCAAAAATATGAATTAGGGTTTCATACAAGTATAAAGACCCCTTATGTTTCATGTAACTCCCCTCTCTCCCTTAGTCTCTCTTTAGTTTAGTTTAGGCTCAAAAATAAATCAAGTTCTCTTCTTTCTTTTCATGGCTACTTAGCCATTTATTCTCTTATGTAATTCCTTTTTTTTATGCAATGTAATTATTGTTTCCTTTTAATTACATGTTCATTTCCTTTCATGCTAGTAGTGTAGATTTTCTTTTATGCAATTAGAATAGTTTTCTTTCATTTAGCTTTCATTTTGCTTTCCTTTTGCTTTCATGTTGCAAGCTACATTTGTTAATCAAATGACAAATATGAGAGGCTAAACCCCTTCAATTTAGGGGTAATTCTGACTATCTATTGATAGTTACCAACTGTGACGCCCCACCTCTATGCTCATAATAACAAAGAGTATTAAAAGAAATACTGTCTATTATTACGAAGAATAAGGCTGGATAGGAGCGACCATCCGTAGTTGGCCTTACACTAATATTGGTTATCTCGATAGGAGTGGTATATACTTTTTATTTTTCATCTATTATTTATTTGCTCCCATCGACACACCCAATTCTAGTATAAAACGAACTACGACGGTTCATAATAGTTTAGGACAATGAATATAATAACAACACAGATAATATAAATGCGGAACACAGATTAACAAAAATCTCATATATATATATAACCGATGTCAGTTACAATATAGTTGACACGATACATATGATACAACTACAACTGTCGACTCTAGAAGTTATATATACAAGTACATTATCGACTAATATACATGAATACATATCCTTCTATAAAATGACACGACTACTACAAAATGACACTGACAACTTCAGAAGATGTGAAAAGTCTTCATATCCTGAACAACAACTCAAAGAAGAAAATCTACAACCTAAAATAACTCGGGTCTGACCCGAGTATTACATTCAAAAGAAAATAATACACGGGTCAGTCTAATTCAAACTCAGTTATTAATGCACAGAAGCAATAATAATCAAATAGTCAAATAGACGACAGTCACAGAAATCTCGTATACCCGACTCCTCGATAAAAGAATCGGAGACCGGCAGATATAACGCTATACAGTGTTAAACAACATATCAACAATCCAAATCAATTTAAACAATTGAAATGCCAATTTAAAAACAACAATGCTGATTGGCTGCAGTACACGCTAACGTGTACTGCCTCGCCAATACAGAACAACTCAAAGCAATACTAAACAAGATCAGAGGCAACACGTGAAACAAGTTCAACATGTCGCAAAGCAAGGCACAGGGAAATAGCTAACTGAAGGCGAGAGCACCAAAGATATGGCACTACAACACTCAATAGAAAAGACGAAGATCGGCCTCATTAGAGAATAAGGTCATCAGTGAAGCAAAATGACAAAATGCAAATGATACAAGGCATCAATGCAATGTATCAGATTCGAGAACAAGGCAGTGCAGCAGCGAAAAACTTCAACTAAGAGAATACGAAATGTGTACACAAGTAATGGTATATATCACAAACTGCCCATGACAAATGAATCAGGATACAACGGTGAAACAGATCAAGTAACATCAAGTAAAGAACTTGGCCAGTGAACAAAGTGACCCAGGGAACTCAAACAATACCAACAAGTATAGAAGTGAAGGTCGAGTGAACAAAGTAATACAGGGACTTTCAAGAAGAACTTACTAAGTTATAATATAACTTTATTAAATATAGATATAATATAAGTTTCAAAATGTATCTGATTTTAAGATCACAGCATGACACCCTTTTAATACATATAGTACCAAATGTATAAATTTGCTAGACTGTTTATATATATATTAGTAAGCTGACACATTACTTCATATAAATAAGAACATTGTCAAGTTGTTTCCATGCATAAGAAGTGACAAAGGCGTAAGGCAAAAGCAAAGAGGACAACTAACAAGCTACTGAACTTTGCAAACTTAAAATAATAGACTATATAAATAGGTGTTCACTCTTTTCAAAGATACTAGACCACATAGGGACGAAATCATTTAATGCCATAGCCTTGAGCTTGAATATGTATATGCAAGCAACTGACACCTTCTTTTATCATTATACATTCACAAAAGCATAGATTTGAAGTAGCAAGGATATGATATTTTCAAAAATATCACTAGCCCATCCTTATTCCATTGTGAAACGTAAGCTGTTAACACAAAACTTTTAAACAACACACACACACTTATACTATGCATATAAATTTCGAAACTTGACTGGATAAACTACAGCATGTAAATTCTTTTCTAATTCATCAATTAAACCTTATCCAATGATATACTTGAACTTAATTTATACGAAGGCACTTGAATTCCTTCTGGTTAGTTAAGTAAATACATTAATTTTAAGCACTTACCTAAAATATTAGAAACCACTAGGAATTTATAAGCTTGACCAATACTCTATTTGAAAATGTTTACTGGCAACTTGTTTTAGAATTTGTCTTGCCTTAAAAGCTTGATTTTTATTTTTATCAAAAACTTGTTCAATCTCCTCCTACAGAGAAATACACACAACTTATTAGCTCAAACTTACATAAACAAGTAGTATATACACTACATTAATCCTCTCTGTCACATGGTTACATTTACTTTCCTAGTTCTTGCAAACACAGCACACTATTGAAAGCGATCACAAATCAAAGCATCAGGGACGTACTAAATCAAATATAAGCAGAGATGCAAGAACGTCTTTCAGGGCATAAAAATACAAAGGATGTACAAGTGAAAGCAACTAGCTATAGGTTGTGTGACCAATTTCAAAGCAACGACAATAGGGAACATATGAAAGCAAAACTGTAAGCATGGAGATGTAATAAATTTCAAGGGCTCGGCATAAATAAAAGATGTACAAAGTCAGGCAAACTATCACAAAAATATACGAATTCGAGCAAAGTCTCAGACAGGAAGAACAAAATCAATAAAACACGAATCGAACCAAAATAGATAGAAATCATCAACAACGAAATAAAATCGAACGACCTACGCATGATACTGAGAATGAATTAAATGTGAGTGTTAGTTCACTCACCTTTGCTTCGAAGAACAAGCGACGAGATCTCTCGATCGAGTAAATTGAAGTCGACAGCCCCCAATTTGTTTCGAAGCCCTAATTTCGCAAGGCGAAGGAACGACGACGCCGCCATTTCTCTTTGCCCTCGTTTGTTTTAGGGCTTGTGAACGAAAAATGAAAAGAAATGGGAACGGTCGAATTTTTAATAGAAGGGGAACGGGTATACATGCTTATCACTTGCAACCAAATGGGAACAAAAGAAGTGGGCTAAATGAATTTAAAGCCCGTATCACCACTAACCAATTTTCCAAAGAATTTCAACACGATTAAAAGTTCAATCAAGCAATTAACTAGCATTCCAATCGTTTAATGGCGATATTAAATTTTCACTAAAACTCGGGTTGTTACAGTAATGAAGCTCTCTAATTATGTAGCTTCAACTATTTGTTAATTCATGCTCTCTTTTTGTGCTTAATGAAGAATGATTGAAGTGGTTTCATTGTTGTTTTTGCCTTGAATTTGATAGTCTATATTGTTGACACCAAATAGGCTATACTTAAACAATCACCAACACAAATGCCTCTTCATCAAAATATGATTATGGCAAAAGAAAGTGATTTGAAATTATAATTTGATGGTCTATATTTCTAATCAATAGTTAATAGGCCATACTTAAAATAGATTTCATTTTCATTTTCATTGTCAAGTTTCATGAAAGTTAGTAAGTGTTTTAAGGGGTGTGTTATAGTTTGATGGCTTATGTTGGCTAATCAATAGCACAAATTTGTCATACTTATGATAAGAACATCAAATAAAGCACTAATGACCATAAAAGAGAGATTATGATTTCATATATGTTGAACTACATGATCTAAAGAGTGGATTTATTCTCTAAATTGTCATTTAACTCTTATATTTACATCTCTTTTCTTTTAGTTAGTTAGCTAATTTATAATTCTCTAGCTCAACTTTCACTCGACTTTGGTTTAATTTGATTGAATAGATTTTTTAAAATCATCAATTCCCTGCGGATCGACCCGTATTCGCCACGTACTACAAGTGTACGCCATGCGCTTGCGGTAAATTTTATTTCTAAATTCGTTCGACGGTTTTCTAAACCGATAGAATTTCCATCGATGAACAGTCGTTGCTCCCCATAGGTCATTAGGTCGCTAACGAAAAGGAGTTAACAACAGCAACATCAATAGAATCTTCGACAAGGAAATTACACTTCTCAAAATACCATAAAAATGGACAACAAAATCAGAATTGCGGGATAACCGCTTGAAAATCCGTTTTAAAATTGACGATTGCTGAAGTTAAAGCGACAGTAATTTTTATACGTCAAAATCTCATCAAAATAATTGGCATCAAAACATAATACCAGTGAATTTTCATTCATTAAAAATATCACAAGAATCTTCTCAAAGATCAAAAGGAATGTCAAACTCCTTAAACTTTTATTCATAAAAAGTTAATGACACACGAATTCACCAATGCACAAAAATTGATAAACATATCAATGAAAATCATGAAAATTGGTGAAGCACAAATTCCAGAAATCAATACACAAAATCCAGAAATCACATAAAGGGGGGGAGGCCTATCACAAGAACGGGAGCATGAAAGCTCACCAACACGTGTAACACAAGAACGAGAAGCTATCTCGTGGAAGCTATCCATTAAATTTTGACACACGAATGGCCCGAAGACCGTGGGGCGCTACCCCACATATGTGATGATGAAACATCACACAAACGGGGTTTAGTCTCCCTCGTAGACAAAGAGACATCGCACAATTGCTAGTCTAAATCACAAAAAAGGGGAAGGCCTATCACAAAACGGGAGTATGAAAACTCACCAACACGTGTAACACAAGAACGAGAAGCTATCTCATGGAAGCTATCCATTAAATTTTGACACACGAATGGCCCGAAGACCGTGGGGCGCTACCCCACATATGTGATGATGAAACATCACACAAACGGGGTTTAGTCTCCCTCGTAGACAAAGAGACATCGCACAATTGCTAGTCTAAATCACAAAAATGATCGTCAATGATCATAAAGAAGTGTCAATCTCACCAAGCTAGTAAATATATGAGTTTAGCTTCATGTCCCATAACCACTTGCTTAACTCAAATATTTACGAACAAACTGTAGACCTTCACTAGAAAATTGTCACAAGAGATTCAATCGAACAAGTCCAAAAATTAACCGGCGAAGTAAATGCAAGCATTTCATACCACTCGTTTTACTAAGTCGTTTAATTAGATTTCTTATACGAGTGAGGTAAAGGTTTGTATATACTAGTAGATAGAAAAACGGTTTTGAGAAAACGAGCTTTATAAATAAAATAGTGTTGAAATCCTTGATGGAAGAATTTTAATATTTACTACTAGTATTGAAACCTTTATATTTTTAAAGTGACAAATCAAAAAAATGATTGTAGGAACAATCAATCACTAAAATTCACATGCGAAGACGTGAATTAACTCCAAAGAAATCGATATCAAATCCATCAAAGTGAAAATACCCAAAAATCCCAAAAATAGAAGTTATCAAAGTTGACAAAGGTGATAACAACTAATCGGAGAAGAAGAATCGATTAACAATTGGAAAAACAAAGCAAAACGAACATAAATAGGCAAGCAGGGAAATAGGAGCAGGTCGGTTGACCGAACTGCAAATTCTGCAATTCCTACCCTATTTAATAAAAGTGCAATCTCTCACTCAATTTGTAACCGATCGAGCATGGACGTTTGGGGATTACGCCCATCGGCTACCCGGTCCTATTGGCTTGTCGATGCATCACTAAAACATGTTCGAACATCAAAGTTAGGATCTTTAAAAATTTGATCCCAAATCACTAAAAATTGGAATATTCACAAAACCAATCCAAATCAAAATCAAATGCGCATGAATAAGCGTTAGGAATTCATACCTAACAAATCAAAGATAATCATAGACAAAGATGTGAGATAAAACATCGACAAATAGTTGTAACACATGCTCCATCTAAGTTATGTTTTATAATTGTCCTAAACCACAGGCTCTGATACCAAGCTTTGACGCCCCACCTCTATACCCACGCTAGTCAAGAACACTACGGTGTAATGTTTTCAACTAGCACGGAGAATAAGGCTGTTGAGGAGCGACCAACCGTGTAATTGCTTTGTGCGAGCACCGATATTTCAGATAGTATAACATGCATTTTTATTTCAGGAGGAAATCCGACATACCGACACAAACTCAAAGCTACTACACAGTGGCTATAATAGTTTAGGACAATAAATATAATAATAACACAGATAATATAATTGCGGAACACAGATAAAACAAAAAGTCTCATATATATAATAACTGATGTCAGTTACAATACATTTGACACAATACATATGATACAACTACAACTGTCGACTCTGGAAGTTATAAATATAAGTACATTATCGACTAATATACATGAATACATAGCAACCTAAATCAATACACTGACTACTACAAAAAGACGAAGACCCCTTCAAAAGATATGAAAAGTCTTCATAGCTCAAACGGCAACCCAAAGCAAGAAATCTACAACCTGAAATAACTCGGGTCTGACCCGAGTATTAAATTCAAAAGAAAATAATACACGGGTCAGTTTAATTCAAGCTCAGTTATTAATGCACAGAAGTAGTAATAATCAAATATCAAATAGACGAAAGTCACAGAAATCTCGTATATCCAACTTCTCGATAAGAGAATCAGATAACGGCAGATATAACACTAAACAGTGTTAAACAACAAATCAGCAAACTCAAAATAATCAATCAAATTAAATTTCTGTGTGGCTGTAGTACACGCACGCGTGCACTGCCTCGCCACACAGTACGTGAAATCATCACAACAGTGAATACTAACAGCAATCAAAATTGTAAAGGTCAAGTCACGACTATCGTGACTCAACACAACTACAAACAACTCAAAAGATCAAGTACAGAGAACCAGAATGCAAGCGGTATTACTGCAACTTAAACCGGACTTCGGATTATACGATGATGTGAAGATAACCGGTGCACGATAGCCAATATATACCATAAGCACATATAGCTGTGAGGTACACAAACAAATCCAAATGCCAAATGAAGACAACAACATCAGGTGTACCAGATCAGGTGACAAACATGCACAGGCAAAGAATACCCACATGATGCAGTAAAATAATAAATACAACCTGAACAAAAGTGAAACAGAAGTGGCAACAAGGAACTGCAGAACAACCAGGTTAATAATGCAACAAAATATGTAGTGACAATGCACATGGACCCAAAACTGCCGAGCTATATCAATGAACTAACACAGTGGATGTTCAAACTCAATAGACACAAGTGATACATGTATTCGAACTCCAGACAGTACATGAGCACAAGGTCAAACCCAAATAAAAGACGGGTTCAACTCAGGGCAGTTGTACAGGATACGAATTCAAGCACATGTATGCAACAATGAAGTGCCACCAGACTATAGGAATACACAAAGTAATGACCCCAAACGCAAATGCACAAAATGAAAACTGCAAATACAAGAGCAGTGACAACATACAATGATGACCAGGAAGCAAGCCTAAACGCAACCTGAACATCTCAATGAATACATGAACCATCATCAACAGACTCCGAGTTACAACAAAGATAATGTAAATGCAATCCAAACTAGAAAATACTGCACAAAAGCCCACTCATCGGCACAGTTAAGTAAATAAACGAGGTCAAGTTCAACAGCAGTTTTCAAGTGACAAAAGTCAACAATGTAACCCAAAGACCAACAAAGATGTCGATCGAGCCTTAACCAAATGCAGTGACAAGCACAGCAAGGCCAAATATACAACAACAAAGTCCAAGACCTGTGAATCGCTATGATCGACCAGGCAGCAACCAAAGCAATGCATCATGACTCAATAAACAAAACTAACACCCATTGGAGTGTCATATACAAATCAAGACCGAAGTCAAAGACGAATTCAAACAAGTAAGACCGAGGCTCAATTTCAAAAACCACCTTCGATAAACAAAAGTATTAAGTTCAAATTGAAATGGTTAGAAACAATAACAAAGCAATGGTGATAGCTGATGATAATACGAAGTTATGAAATCACATTCACACAACCACGTAACCGAAGTCAGATGGAAGTCGAGCAGTGGCGTTCAAGAGATAAGGCAGTGCCGTGAATACCAGAAAAACAAGAAATCAACAACAACAAAACGAGTTCAAAAACAGGGAACTGCGGTTTCAAATCAAGGCAGAGCCTAAACCAAATTCCATTCACAATTATTTTCACAAAATCAAGTTAGCAACCAAGTCAAGGCCAGTATCACTGAGAAAGGTCCAATGTTAAAGCATGTACGAACCAGTGTGTGGCCACGACCAATAAAAATCAATTCCGAAGTCACCAGAATTTCACACAAACCAAAAATGCCAGCAATTCAAAGCCGATGTCACAAAGTAAAGACAAAGAGAATTTCAATTATACACATGAAACCAGGTGCACTAGCAGTTTAAAGCAAGTTAAAGCATCATCTCAGGCATCAAAAAAAAAACTAATGGCCGAAGCCCAATATAGATAAAATCATCAGTTCAAAGTAGTGATAGCCAACTTAAAGCCAACCATGAACAAGAATGGCCGAAGCCAACGAGAACAAATAAACAAACGAGCTCAAGCTATTTGAATTAGATGTGAGTGATGCGATCACTCACCTTTGCCGAAGCGAAGCACACGACGATCGATGGAGCTTTCGATCGATCTGATTGAAGTCGGCACCCTCGATTTTCCAAAGCTCTAGCTAACGAATTGAAGAACGAGCGACGAGCAGCCCTTATTTTACGAGGCCGCCATTTTTACTTCTTCGATTCGATTTAGGGTTTCACGAAAAAATGAAAGGGGGACCGGGTTTTTGAATGAACAAAAGGGAGAATGGGTTTTGCCTCAGATAGAAACTCGGCATCTAAACATAAGTGGGCTGAAATTCAATTTTTAAAGCCCAAACTACCCTTAACAATTTGTAAAAAGGATTTCTATTCGATCTAGATCTGCATTAGCAATTAACAACGATTTAATCGTCATTTTGATGATAAATAATTGTTACAAAAATCCCTCGGTTGTTACAATAATCTTCGAATGTATCATAATGGAAAGATAAGAAACTATCCAAAATATATCACAGCAAAAGAAATAATACATATAAATATCACTAAAAATACCTGTCTCAGAAAATATCAAATCATAGTCTCAGAAAAATATTAGTACGAAATCCAAATCGAAGTATATAGCAAAATATATCACTCGTAGTCTGATTACAAGAAAATAACCGTACTGATGTGATAAAATTGTATATGAAGAGAAGATGTGATACAAGCAGATTCCAAGTGAAGCACGAGTCTCTCCAAGTATCAAAAACGAGAAAATCACCTACTGCCCTGTCCATCTGTGGTGGGGAAAAGTTAGAAAGGAAATAGGTCAGACAAAAGTCCGGTGAATGAGAACAAATTTAATAAGATGGTTATGTGCAACTAACTTTAAATCTACTCTAAGTGACATAAGATGTGGGGTAAGTGTCCATGAACTCCTAAGGTCAACACCTAGAGATTCTTATCTAACACAATGGGTCGAACCTACTGATCGAACCTCACTCTAATGATCAGCCAAAATAAGAACTACTTTCCCATCAACTATACCAACATGCCACTTATTGTACTGCACGGGGGTTCCATAGGAACTCCCATTAGTACCGGGCTCCTTTTTAATTGATATCTATAGTCACTTATTATACTGCACCGACGTCCACCTATACCACGTTGGGCCAAAAACGTGCATACTTGGATCTCCTGTTAGTACTAGGCTCTCTTAGAAAGTGTCTCCGATAGTGCTATGCTCACCCGTATGGAACACCCCTGAGCCTATTGCGAAATAAATTGCCCTAATCAACTCCATTTCCGATATACATCGCACATACCAATATCAAATATCATGAAATACTTAGCCCAAATTAGCTCAATAAAAAAATTCACTAATTACATAATTCCATACTTAATTACATAATTTTTATCCGTTTATTTTGGGCCTTAGGCCAAAAACAAATTGTGCATTTTTAACTTGGACGGTCGACCCGAGACAACCCCATGTTGACCGCTGCCGGACAACCTAGGAAATTCTAGGTCGACCGTTCACGTTAATTTTGATAGGGTTTGTTTGATTCTTATTGTCGACTAATTTTTTTATCATCTTAACTCAGGCTGATTAGTAATTACTATTAACCCTAATTTCCATTTTAATTAGTTTCCAATTTTAATCAATTCTAGAGTTTGTGAATTAGGGTTACCAATTAGCATTATAAGTGTCCAATTTACCCAATTTCATAATCTAATTTCAAATTAAAATAGGGTTTAGCCAATTCAATTTCAAATTAACAAGTTAATTAGGGGTGTCAACAATTTTAATCATCTAAAATAGTTTAAAATCAATTGTATTAACCAAATTATTAAATCTGTGCCCACTCACCGTTTAGCCTAAGCTCTAGATTTGAGAAAACCAGCCTCCAATCAATAACTCTCCTTTAGATCTACTCACTCTTCTCCTTGATTGCTATTCTTTGCTCCTTAATTTATCTTTAGATTTGATTTGATTTTGATTTGGGTTAATTTTTATTTAACGGTTTGAGAGATTAGGGTTTCAGTAGAAATTTTGCAAGGTTTCTCTACTGTAAATTGGAAGAAAGGATTAGGGTTTGATTTACTAACTTATTTATAGTGTTAGGTTAACCATTGGATTACCCTTAGCTAACATCTCAATCACCTATCAACTACTTCACACCGAAGCAATCAAACTTGGCCATCCATTTACGTCATTAGAAATCGATTAATGCTTGACAAAACCTGTGTCAGGTAGACCGCTTCTAGGGTGGGTCGACCACCACCGGTCGACCTAGGTCCTACTTGGGTCGACCTAACCATATTAAATTTTTATATTTTATTCTTAAATTTCTATTTTTATTCTAACACCCGTAACTCTCTCATACTAACTCAGATTACGAAAAGTTATATATGATAATCATCCAGATATTCACTACGAACACAATGGTGTCAGTTCATAGCCAAATTTGGATGTGTGTGAAAATTTATTTTTAACTGCTTGTTTTCATTTAATTTAATTCTCTTATTAAATTTCCGATTAAAATTCTGTTAAATTTCCGGGGTGTTACATTTATATTCTACCCGTAAACATTATCTGTTATAACACTATATTAACTTAATGAACGCTTGGTTTCTTTTGAGGGAAAAATCGTTACGGTAATCCATACGGTCTCAATAGTTGTTGTTACATGTATCTTAGGTTTTCTCATACCAGACTTATGTCTGACACTTGGTTTTTATTTTCCCTAAATTCCTCCCGTACTCTTTGAGTAGGCTGAGTAAAGCAGTTTTTACTTTGGACACTTCAAAGTTTAGAAGACCAGCTAGAGGCTTCTGTTATCTATCTATTTCTATTTTTGTTGCACTGTATTATGTATGTACATATCAGCATTGTGAGGACAAGCAGTTATAACTATCTAGGCTGACGATAGTACTTAGGTTTTGTAACTCTGTAATAATCTGCATTCGGAATATTTGCATTATTCTTTTGATATTATATATTTCGTTCCGCTATGAGATTCTGATGTTGTGTTCTCTCTTTCTTGTTCTACTCATTTTTTTTATTTTACCCTGACTTTATGTCTTTATGACACTTGGGTGCTCGCTACACGAATACCGCAGATGTATTTAGTGTCGACATTCGAGGGTCAAAAAGTTGGGCTGTTACAATAAGAAAGGTTTTTATTATGTCATTAAAACAAATCCTATCATTTATTTTCTTTCCTGAATTAATTTTTCATTTCTCTCTTCCTAACCTTCCATGGTGGAAAATCCAATGAGACATTTCCAAAATTTTATCAACTTCAAATCAAATGTAAACATCAAATAAAATAAAATTAGGTTATTCATCCTAGTCCTGCAAAGATATGGGTGGATCTACTTGAGATCATAAGAGAAATCTCAAATTAAGGTGTTACAAAGCGAAAGACTTTTCAAATTACATCTAGGACTATATACCATTTGTACGTGTGATCAACAACAATATCCTCAAGGTATATCCCTTGTTTACATTTTTGTTTATATATATCATTTATTGGATAATTTGTAGAACGTTTCCATGTTCCCGTATGTTGTCTCACCCGATTGTCCATGATTAAATTAATGTGTCTTATTCATTAAGTAATATTGAATTATAGATCTTTGATTTTTTTAAAATCATTTTTAGACATCATTATATATATATATATGTGTGTTTGTGTGTTCTTTTAAGTTATTAAAATATATTTCAATATCCCAAAATCATTGTTTTAATTTAAATTTCAAATCTAAAATTCAATATGTCATTTTACAAAATGGTTTGATTCTATATCTATGGCTGAATTGAAACTTAACATATACAATCAATGATTTCAAATAGCTTACTAACCAGTAGTTATGATTCAATGTTTCAAATTTAATGTCTCAAAATCATTCGTCATTCAAAATTTTATTTTACCGAATGTATAAATATAAATTTGTAACTGCAACAATTTAATTTTATATTTGGATTAATAAATGGTAATGAATGAAGGAGTGAACGAAGCACGTTTGTCTTATAAATTATTTACTAAATCAAAGTTAGATTTTTATTTAAACTAATTTCAAACCTAAAGTTTTGACTTTGTCAAAAAAATTAGTTGAAAATTTATATATACATATATATAAATTTATTTATTTTAAATAGTCAAAGAGGCGTTCGAATTGCTAAATTCGAATTTTTTAAATGGTAAATAAAGGAAGGAGTAAATTAAGGAGCGTTTGGCTCTTGATCACTTTTTATTTACAATGCGTTTTTTCAATTTGGATCTTAACATTTGCAATTAAATGTGTAACGACCCTGAATTTTGAACAATTTGAATTGAAAATATTTAATTAATTTTAAATATTTGAAACGATGATTTGACTTGAATTTCAAATTATCAGAATGAATTGGCGATTGAATCTTTGAATTTAATCTATTGAAAGTTGAATAAAAATTGAATCTTCGATTTTAAGCCGGTTAAAAATAATTTAAAGGCTTGGAAAATTCATATTGATAATGCTGAAGGTAATAGAAGCTTCAGAATTTAGTTTGAAAGCGATTTGTTCAGTTTTGAAATTGTATCGTTTGAAATCGAATTTAAAAATAGCCTTCCGAGGCACAGTCTCGGAATTTGACGAAACGAGTTTCATTGGATCCGTAATATTGAATTATTACTGGATTTCAATTTCGTATTTATCAGAATTGTTTTGTGAACATACGGCGTATAAACGCGTATAAAACTTAATTGAATTCAAATTGAATTTCTGTAACAACCTGGATTTTCGCCCGAATTATAATCATCGATAAACGATTAAAGTTGACAGATAATTTGTTGTTTATTGTTGGAAAATTTTATAACGATAAAATCTTCGTAAATTAACGATTTAATATCGATCGTTAACTTCTATTTGAATTTGGAAATTGTAATCGATTGAAATTCTTTTATTTAAATTTTTTTCGTACGAATGAATATATATAGTTTAGATTTTAACAGTAAAATTAAACAAAAACAAATCAGTTTTAAAAAGAAGAAGAAAATAATAAAGAAATAAAAAATAAATAAACATGTGTTGGCCCATGCTTCAGCCCATACCTTAACCCTACCCCCCACGATCTCCTTACCCCCTTATTCTCTGTTAAACCCGATCCCTTCCCCCCTTTTGCTCTCACAAACCCAGATCGATCGAAAGAAAGAAAAAAACGAAGGAACGAAAAATGGCGACTAACGAGAATTAGGGCATCGGCGATTTTCGATTTTCTGGCGAATTGAAGACTTCGCCGTTCGCTTCGTTTTCCTCTTCGCTCGCGACTGCTCCGATAGCTAAGGTGAGTAATTTATTTACTCACATCTATTTCAAATCATAAGTTTGTAGGATTTAATGTTTTGATTTTCGTTCGCCTGATTATTTCAAAATTTTTGCTTTGGGCCGTTCGATTATTGTTGGATGTTGAGATGATTTTTTTTGAATACTTCAAATCACGTATATTTTTGTTACTAGATTCCCACGTCATTGAAATTTAACTCGTGATTTTCTGACTTGTTCATCTTTGTACATGATTGCCATGGCTTTGGTTTCGATTACTTGGTCATCACGTTGTTGAAGTCTGACTTGTTCAGTTTTTGGTTTACTTCGACTTTCTAGACATTGTGAGCTTCGTCCCTGACCATCTTCTCTGCCATTTGAGTTTATCTGTTGTAATCCCTTTGCCTCTGAGTACCCATACATCTCTGACCATCTTTTCTGGTTGATTTACTCTGAACTTCAGTTGTACTTGCTTTGAGATGCTTACCAGCCTGTTTCAATGTTGTAGTCTTTGTGTTACATGTGATCTCTGTTTGACCTGTACACTGTCCTGTACATGTAGTTAGTTGTAGTGTATCATCACTTATCTGTTGTTCATTGTTATTGATTTGGGTTGATTAATTTCTTCGAGTCACTACAGCTTCACAGAAGTTGTATTACTATGTTAATGATGTTTTGAGTACTGGGTTTAAGTCATGCTTCTTTGTTTCGACCAGTTCACTATCTTGATTCATTTGTTCTTCATTTTGGTTGGTCTGGTCATTGCTTGATGTGCATTGAGTCTGGCCATGTATATAGTTATGTAGCTTGAGTTGAATTCAATTGGCTTGACATTTGGTCCGTAGTTTGCATTGTTGCAGTTGCCTTTGTGTACATGATATATTGTGTAGTCTGGTCTGTAGTGGGTCTCAAGTTCTTTGGTTGGTCTGCATCCATTGTTGTTGTAGATGTCCTTTGTGTTCACCGACTCCGGTCAGTAGCTTGTGGCTTGTTCATGTGATTCCCTGTGCACATCGATGTTTTTTTTATGTCTCCTAGAATCACTTGTTTTCGAGACCATTCTAGTTGCATTGTGATATTTGTTGAGTCTGCTTTCTTGTTGTCCAGACTTGACACTCTTGACCATTTGTTCATCACTGGTCTTTGCATTACCTTCTGCATTCATTCCAAATATTGTGATATTAGTTTATTTCATTGTGGCATTGTGAAGCTATCTTGTTGCCTTTGATACTGCATGTAGTACTGCATTTCATATGCTTGTAAAACGTCTTGTAGTCCCTTGTTTAATCTGTCCAGTTTTGGTTGAGTATTTTTTTTTTGTGTGTTGAATCTGATTTTTGATTTGACTTTGTGTACTTGAGTTGGCGAGGCAGTGCACGTTAGCGTGTACTGCAGCCACACATTTGTTGTTGGCGAGGCCGTGCACGTTAGCGTGTGCTGCAGCCACTCAGTGTAAAATTTTAAATTGATTTAGTCGATTTGATAAATTGTTTATTTATCTCTGTTGATGATTTAAATCTGCTGATTTATTGTTTAACACTGTTTAGTGTTAAAATTTTCGTTATCCGGTTTCTTTGTTTAAAGAGTCGGATAGACGAGAATTATTGTGACTGTCGTCTATTTAAATTATTACTGCCTATATGCACAAATAAACTGGTTTGAATTAGACTGACCTGTGTATTATTTTCTTTTGAATATAATACTCGGGTCAGACCGAGTATTTCTACAGCTTGAAGATTTTCGAGCAGCGAAGTTAGAGAGAGAGAGTAAAGAATCATTTATTTCGAGAAAATTGTATTTTAAATATTCCGCTGTATCAGTATAAAAAATTGTATAAACTCTGATGTATATAAAAGATTTATAGTAATGAAATAAATTCTCATTTGTTTTAATTGATTGTTATTATCTGTGTTTCTATGGCTGATTCTGTTTAAACCTTATAAACTAAATAACAATTCGTCTTTTTGAACGTTTCGAGTTGGTTTAATTACCGACTGGAGACGGTCTAAAGGGGGAATGTTACAGAGTGGTATCAGAGCTTTGGTTTACACAAAGCTTAGTTTATGACGTTTAATATGAATAGTTACTAGAAACACTTTAAAAAGGAAACGTTTTTCAAATCCAAAGAAGTATAAAATTGTTTTTGAAAATAAAGATTTTTAACTTAAGAAAAGTTAAATTGAATTGAATTAGCATTAATAAATGAATGGATTTGAAATTTAACTAAAGGAAGTTAAATAAATTGAACTTGATCAGATAAATTTTTGAGATGGAAATTTAAACTTGAAAGAGAAGTGATTATATAATATGAATTGGGAAGTTTAAATTAATAAGTTGTATAACTTATAAAATGAGAAAATTTGAATCAAACCAGTTGTTAAAATGGTTAAACAGTTTTGTTAAGTGAAACAAAAGCTGAATTTTGAAAAGTGATATGAATTTGACTTTAGTAAAAGTTAAATAAAATGATTTTAGAAATGAAATCTAAGTAAAGTTAAATAAAATAGAATTTCAAATAAATTTGAGGCGAACTTAAGCTGTATGGTGAAAATAAATGCAAGTGAAGATAAAATGAAACATAGCTTAAGTAATGTTGAATGAGGTTGAATTTGATATCAAAATGAATTGATAAAGTGAAGAATGAATATGAATTTGAGTTATATAAAGGAAATTCAACTTTAATTGTAAAAGTGAATTTGTGAATATGGTGAGTATAAGAATTCAATCTGAATTAGAATATAAACCAATTGAAATTAAGTGTGTTAAACCAAATTGAATGTAAGCAAAGTAAATAAATTTGGTTTTGCTAGTTGATCGTATGGAAATTCATTAAGTATTAATGAGATTGTATTAATGGAAATTGAAAGCTAAGTAATTGAATTCAAAGTGAAAGATAAGTAAATTTAAAGAGAATCAAATTTGATTTGAATTGAAAGCAAACTAACTTGAATATAAATTAGTGAATGTGAACTAATTGGATATGAATGAATGTTAGTAAAATCCAATGTGAATGAATCAAATGCGGTTAGATTGAAAACCAAGTCGATGAATGGTTTACTAAAGGACTAGTTGATTATCTTGGAAATGGAAAACTGATAAATTTATATAATAGTTTAAAGTGGAATTTTGAATTATTATAAACGGCTTAAATTGAAGATTTGAAAAGTGTTAATAAAATATTGGAATTGTATAAGTGTTAAAAGTGAAATATTTAATGGATTTCAAAAGTAATGGAATTAAAAGTTTTATAATGTGAAGTTATAAAATGAATCGGAGTTGCGAAATAAAAGAATTTATAAGTAATTCACTTGTAAATTAAAATTCTGATATAAAATTGAGTTATAAAGGAATGAGTTAATAAAGTAATTTTTATGAATTGAAGTCTTTATGAATAGGAATAGAATTTATAAACGTTGTTTATAAATTCGAAACTGACTTATTTTGATAAGTAAAAATCTTTATAGTTTGTTAAAAGATGTATATTCACAATTTTGGACCGTGAATATATTATTGAATGAAATGGACATGTTTGGGAAAGTGATATTTTAAAACGAAGTAAATTGTTTTAAAAATATTTTCAAAGGCATTGAATATCGAAACCATAGATTTCAACATTCATTGTTGAAATAGACGTTTTCGAATATAAGGAAATGGTGGACTATAACACTATTGTTATAGTAAATGATTTCCGAAAGGAAATGTTTTGTATAGTATTGGGATTTATACATCTATCTAAATTTCGAATCCCTATACTAGTGATTTTGAGTTGTCGTAACGATGTTTTACGTAACATTCGTTTTAACTCAAATAAAAATGTAAAAGAGAATGATTTCCTTAAAGATGAAATATGTAACGACCCAGAATTTTGAACAAATTAAATTGAAAATATTTAATTAATTTTAAATATTTGAACGATAATTTAATTTGAATCCCCGATATAACTTTGAAATTTGCGATTAAACTTTAAAATTTAATCTATTGTAAGCTGAATAAAAATGTGAATCTTCAGTTTTAAGCTGAAGAAAAATATTTCGAAAGCTTTTAAAATTCATATTAATAATACTGAAGATAACAGAAGTTTCAGAATCGAATTTGAAAGTGTTTGTTCAGTTTTGAAATTTATCGTTTGAATCAACATTCAAAAAAATAGCCGTCCGAGGCGCAGTCTCGGAATTCGACGAAACTAGTTCCATTGGATCCATAATATTGAATTATTACCGGATTTCAATTCTCGCAGCATTCAGAGTTGTTATGTGAGCGTACGGTATAAAAACGCCTAGAATTAATTAATCGTTTTAAAAATTTAAATATCTCGTAGTCAAACTTCTTTTATCTCAGCAATCCTATTTCTGAGTAGCCGACCTATTCGACTTAATCACGTACTCGTTGTCTCCCTTCTTTTCTTTAAATCACGCAACCTTGCTCTGTTCGTTCAGTAAAAAGAATTAAGCAAACCATCTTCTTCTATCTGTACAAATCAAAAACAATGGCCGAACAAGATTTTAACTTCCACCCCTTTCAAAACAAATCACGAATCACCAGTTAAACCAAAGCCACTTCATTCATCGTTCCCTTTCCCTTTATCTACCGAAAAATCAAAATACAAAAAAAATGGTGGCCGCGACATCAAATCAAAAAGGGGGAGGCTCTCGCATACAGGCGACTTCCGATTCGAGAGCAGGTGGGAGAGTAGGCACACGCGACTCGCGATCGGAGGCCAGCAGTCGCGTTCGATCTGAAGAGCGACGACGAGGCGAAGGCGGCTAAGGTATCGAGGTCGCGTACGTCGCGAGTAGAGAAGGAGCATGGTATCGCGTGTCGCGAGGTGATGCGATGGCGGCACTGGAGGGTTTGATGAGGCGGCGCATGGGCCGCGAATTCGAGCTAGGGCAGAGGCGGTGGCGCGCGACTGTGGGTGATCTGGAATCGCGTTCGTGAGTTTTGATCAGCGACTGAGCAAAGGGCAACAGGAAAGGGGAGTTTCGCGATCTGGTTTTCGAATTGGCAGTAAGGTCAAAATCTGTAAAGACCGAGCTGAAATGGAAATGGATTGCGAATAAAAGCAAAGGTGAGATCTTCTCACTCAAAAATTGAATGTGGAATTTTTGCAGTTATTGATTGCTATTGATGTGTGATATTAGATATAGTAGGATATATCTATATATATAGCAATATATACATATTGGCATATGTATATATTGGATTGTTGATTTCCCGCCTCGTATAGCGGATGAGACCCTATTGCGCCGTTAGTAAGCGGATTTTTATAAAAACCTATATACCGCGATAATTCCGTACTGGAGCGGAATTGGTATTGTGCTAACGTCTTTGGATGCAGGGAAACAGGTTGGAGGGATCCAACTGGACCCCTCACATTGATTGAATTTATTTCTATTGTGATATGAATCTGTGAATGATTATAGTGATGCTATTAATCATATTGATATCTGGAAATTGTTTGAAAGCTAAAATTTAGCTGAATGGATGTTTGGCATCATTGGATTCCAAAGATAAACGGAATTAAATTTTTGAAATTTAAGTAGAAAATTTCTAAGTGAATCAATTTTTGAAATTGAAGGAATTTTGAAGAAAGGATTTTTTTTTAAAAAGTATAAAAAGTAAATTTTTATAATCTTATTGAATTATTTCCAGAATAAAGTGAAAATGCTAAATAAATGGATTTCATAAAACAGTGATTTTAAATTGAAGAATTCAATTTAAAACTTGGATTTTTAAATAGATTGAAAGAGACAAAGAAATATATTTTCTTTAAAAAGAATTTATTTAAAAGGAGATAAGTTGGAAATCCAATTAGAAATTTAATTGGTAAATTGAAACGATTTGGGAAATCAATGTAAAATGATTTCAATTTAAAGAATCCTTTTAAAAACAGGATATTGAATAATTTGAAGGAAAATAAGGAATTTATTTTAGTAGGGATAAATAAAATTGGAAATCAATCTGAAATTGATTTAATATTTTGGAAATGAAATTTTTGAGAAATCAGCATGGAAACTTTATTTAAAGTTGAAAATAAATTTAGAAATCAATATTGAAATTGATTTGATATTGAAGTTCTTATAAATAAAATTGGAGTTTATAAATGCTGTTTACAAATATGAAATCACTTATTTTGATAAGTAAAAAAATATAGAAGTTGATAAAAAGAAGATTTATAAGTCAAGGTTGTTATTTAAAATAGAAATAGAATTTATAACCGTGTTTATAAATTCAAAATCGATTGAATTTGATAAATTAAATATAGAAGATTATTTAAGAAGATATATTCGCGATTTTGGATAGCGAATTTTTATTGAAATAAAAATGTGTAGAAATGATTGAAATTGGGTTAAGTAAATTATATTCACGATTTTGGACAGTGAATATATTGTTAAGTAGAATAGATATGGTTTTGGGAAAGTGATATTCGAAATGAAGTTAAACATTTTAAAGATGTTTTAAAATGTGAGAAATATCGAAATCATAGATTTCAACATTTATTGTTGAAATAGACGTTTTCGAGAAATAAGGAAATGGTGGACTATAACACTGTTGTTATAGTAAATGATTTCCGAAAGGAAATATTTTATATAGTATTGGGATTTATATATATCTATCTTAATTCCGAATCCCTATATTAGTGATTTCGAGTCGTCGTAACGATGTTTTACGCAACATTCGTTTTGACTCAAATAAATGTGATTTAAGAATGATTTCCTTAAAGAATGAGATATATACTTAATTTTGATTTTAAGTATATCGAATATTTTCAAATGTTGAAAATAAATAGATTTGTGAAATACTTATTTTTAAATAAGTATGGAAATGTTTTTCCAATATGAAATGAACTGTTTTGAGATTTTATCTTCAAAGATAAATTGAAATGGGAATATTTGAAATTTGTTTTCAAATGATTAAGTGTGGAAATTTTATATGAAATGAAGATATTTTTGGAGATAAAATAATTTGGAGAATTATTTGGAATCTGATGATGTTGCGCATCTTTATTGATAGTTAAATAACCGACTATCAATAATTACCTTTAGATAGGTATTTGTTGTGAATTGGATGAATTTGAATGCCACACTTATTTTTGAATAATCGCTCACTATTCGGGTTAACCGGGAAAGGACCATGGGGTCGTATAACCCATTCCGAATATGTGATACGTCGTTATGAATTGCATTTGAAGACCGGTGTTGAAGACCGGATAATTTTGAAAACGGAAGGATTACCGTCGAGTTACTCTACATCGGCTGATCTCCGGTTTAGAGGTTTTATCACCCTTAGTGACGGAAAGTCCTGACGTGATTGAAATTATCCGGAAATGCAAGGGCTTCGTGAGAAGTGCCTTCGGTTCTGTTCGATCCCGGAACAGACTTGTATGGATTGTGTGTCTGACATTACAAATTTGAGATATAAAGCTGATTTCTTTCAAATACATTTCTGTTGGTGGCGGAGAATTTATTCTCTTAGCTTAACACCCTTCTCTGAGACGTACGAGCTCAGAGGTTATGTAGTTGAAATTTATCAGCGATATATCCCAATTTGGTAACGTGGCATACTAAGTGTTGCTGTGAAATGATCAGTGTTTGATCATTTGTGATATGATCATTTGTTTGATCTTATATCTTTGTGATCATAGGGTGATCATTTTGTTTGACCCGAAGCAGGGCTTTTTGAGAAAGCGTAGCTTTGTGGACGAGACTTCGTCGAGCCTCACACCCCGGAAATGGTCGAAACAGGAAGGATGCGGCAAGGTTCTAGGGAGTAGCGCCCCTTAGTGTATGTCATTCCTTCTGGATAGAGGTGGTATCATGGTATGGAGCCCAGATACTTAACCTATGTGGTTGCTGCATTATTATCTATGTGGTTTGTTGGAAATCGGGGATCCTCGGGAAGATCGGTTACGATCGGGGGATGGCATACGCGTGTCAGTAGTTACCTATTTTTGTAGAGGTAACCCGGCCTTGTGTTGGCAGAGATCCGGTTAGGTTCTCGGGTCGTCTATTCCAGGGACGTACCCATCGTGGATAGGAAGTTCCTTAGCCTGACCATTTATTGGAAATCCAAAGAAACAATACGATCTTGTACGGTTTTAGTTGTAGAACCTATCATTCACTTATGGTGGTCACCACTGTTTGGATGGTAGCTATAGTAGGCATAAGTGCGGAATGCCTATGCTGGCTAAGATTAATATTATACTTTCGAAATGTTTTCTACACTATGCACTAATAATAATATCAAAAAGAATTTGATTTTTTCGTAGTAAGCATCTTTGACTATCATAAGAAGAAATCTCCTCCAATTCTGCGTTTGCATTGTGTGTGTGGTGGGAGGTCTTATGGTAGTTTCATTTTCCCAAAAGCATTTCGAATTGACTTTAAAATTTACTGTTGTTGTTTTAAAGAATAACTGTTTTACGATCTCACACCAGTCACCATGACTGACTCGGAGTTTATTGTTCCCTTCTAAACTCTGGGTGCCCACAAATTTCCACACGGGCAGTCTAGAGTCAGATTATCAGGATATTCTGGATATTCTGGAGCTTGGAGATAAGCTGGATGACGAGACGTAGTATTTGTATCTGATAGTATTTATTCCGCTGTGTATTCTGTATGAGGACAAGTTATATAACTGTCCATTGTTGTATATTGACTCTGATGATTGATGTATGTATAAAATGATATAGTTCTTTGTTTTAAAGATTACTGATTTATTTATTATATATTGTTCCGCTGCGATGTGTAAGATTCTGATATTGTTCTGTTTCTGTTGCTGTTCTCTTGTTCTGTTGTTGTTCTTCTTTCTTTTTCTTCTATCTTCTTCTTCTATCTTCTTCTTCTACTTTTTTTCTTTTTCTTAAAACCATAACTTTCGGGTTTCCGGCATTCGATGGCTCAGCAGTCGATAAAGTGAGTATCGATGTTGAATTTTCGAAAGTCGAAAATTTTCGGGATGTTACATTTATATACTTGATTTTGATTTAAGTATATCGAATATTTTCAAATGTTGAAAATAAATGGATTTGTGAATTACTTATTTTTAAATAAGTATGGAAATGTTTTTCTAATATGAAATGAAATGTTGTGAATATATTCCGTAAGGGATAGATGATTTGAAGTTCATTTTTGAAGTCGAAGTTGAAAAGTTAAATGAGAATTTGAACAATTAGTTCAATTTGAAATTTTTCAAAAAGATTGAATCGTTAAGTTAAAATTGAGTTTAACTTCGACATCAAAGACAATATAAGTTGAGCTTTGAATTTCAGATGATGATTTGGATTGTATGTCTAACATTGTGAATTGATGACATAGCAATTGATCTCTATTAAATATATATCTGTTGGTGGCGGAGAATTTATTCTCTTAGCTTAACACCCTTCTCTGAGACGTACGAGCTCAGAGGTTATATATCGATAGACATCAATTCTGTGTTGAGAATTGACGATGTAAGCGTGAAATCCAAATCGAATGTGAAAGTCGATAATAAATGGAATTATGAATATGAATTAGGTTTGAGATAACCTTAAATTTCCAAATCGACTTAGAGGAAAATTTTGAAATCCTCTATTTTGTTATGAATATGGAATATGTAAGTTTTTAGAACTTATATATATATGAATGCGGTAAATTTGAAACCGTTAGTTTAGAAAGACATTGTTATGGAAATCTTATGTATGTTTACATAGATGTTATATGTACGAAATGGGAAATGAAAGTACTACATATATGATATTATGTTTTCTAAACTGAGGATGTGGAAAAGTACCTTCCATTTATTATTGGAGAAGGTATTGGAACTCGTGAAGAGTGTCCATTTGAAATTCGTAGCTACGTAGAATTTTCCATAAGTTGGAATGTCCATTTGGACTAGAATCCCTCGTGATGGGATCATGTTGATTATGATGTATGTTAGCGTAATTTGAGGGGCGAGATGCCCACAGTTACAAGCGATTCCATTGGGATAATGGCGCAACCGCCGAGTAAACTGCAATCTAAGCGCCAAGCGAAATTCGAGGGGCGAGATGCCTACGGTTACAAGCGATTCTACTGGGATAGTAGCGTAACCGCCGTGTGGACCGCGATCTATGGCAACAACCATGGCGAAATTCAAGAGAGATGTGAAATCTACGGTTACAAGCGATTCTACTGAGATAGTAGCGTAACCGCCGGGTAAACTGTAATCCATGGGGGAACGTGCTTTCCATATCCATTTTTTAAAAGAATTTTTAAAAATATTTTCACTGGGAATTGAAGCAAGTATATTTAGTACTTGGAGATTTTTAGACCTGCGCCTGGCCAGCGTATGTCTAATGTCTGTGAGAACGAAGATGGACTTGTTAAATTTCGAGTTAGCAAGTATTTTCAAACTGTAAATAACAAATCAATGATTTGAAATTAAAATTTCAAAATTCCTACTTAATGAACTAAGGAAGAAGATCTTTGTAATGTTTTGAAAGTCCACAGCTTTGGAAGGTATATATTGTATAAATCTCTAATGTGAAGAATTTTGAGTTTGAATATGAGTTGTAAATTAAAATTTTAGTAAAAGACTTTTGAGTGTTGATTTTAGAAATCAATGATTGTAGAAATCATCGAGCAAAAGAGAAGATAAATAAAACTAGTGAGATTAAACAAATGAAATGAATCCTATATTCATTTATTTGTAATAAGTTTCAGGCTTAGAAAAATAGTAGAGTATAAATATTAATGAAATTTTAACAACTTTTCCTTTTCGTGGACGAAAAGTTTTTAAGGAGGGGAGTTTGTAACGACCCTGAATTTTGAACAATTTGAATTGAAAATATTTAATTAATTTTAAATATTTGAAACGATGATTTGACTTGAATTTCAAATTATCAGAATGAATTGGCGATTGAATCTTTGAATTTAATCTATTGAAAGTTGAATAAAAATTGAATCTTCGATTTTAAGCCGGTTAAAAATAATTTAAAGGCTTGGAAAATTCATATTGATAATGCTGAAGGTAATAGAAGCTTCAGAATTTAGTTTGAAAGCAATTTGTTCAGTTTTGAAATTGTATCGTTTGAAATCGAATTTAAAAATAGCCTTCCGAGGCACAGTCTCGGAATTTGACGAAACGAGTTTCATTGGGTCCGTAATATTGAATTATTACTGGATTTCAATTTCGTATTTATCAGAATTGTTTTGTGAACATACGGCATATAAACGCGTATAAAACTTAATTGAATTCAAATTGAATTTCTGTAACAACCTGGATTTTTGCCCGAATTATAATCATCGATAAACGATTAAAGTTGATAGATAATTTGTTGTTTATTGTTGGAAAATTTTATAATGATAAAATCTTCGTAAATTAATGATTTAATATCGATCGTTAACTTCTGTTTGAATTTGGAAATTGTAATCGATTGAAATTCTTTTATTTAAATTTTTTTCGTACGAATGAATATATATATAGTTTAGATTTTAACAGCAAAATTAAACAAAAACAAATCAGTTTTAAAAAGAAGAAGAAAATAATAAAGAAATAAAAAAATAAATAAACATGTGTTGGCCCATGCTTCAGCCCATACCTTAACCCTACCCCCCACGATCTCCTTACCCCCTTATTCTCTGTTAAACCCGATCCCTTCCCCCCTTTTGCTCTCACAAACCCAGATCGATCGAAAGAAAGAAAAAAACGAAGGAACGAAAAATGGCGACTAACGAGAATTAGGGCATCGGCGATTTTCGATTTTCTGGCGAATTGAAGACTTCGCCGTTCGCTTCGTTTTCCTCTTCGCTCGCGACTGCTCCGATAGCTAAGGTGAGTAATTTATTTACTCACATCTATTTCAAATCATAAGTTTGTAGGATTTAATGTTTTGATTTTCGTTCGCCTGATTGTTTCAAAATTTTTGCTTTGGGCCGTTCGATTATTGTTGGATGTTGAGATGATTTTTTTTGAATACTTCAAATCACGTATATTTTTGTTACTAGATTCCCACGTCATTGAAATTTAACTCGTGATTTTCTGACTTGTTCATCTTTGTACATGATTGCCATGGCTTTGGTTTCGATTACTTGGTCATCACGTTGTTGAAGTCTGACTTGTTCAGTTTTTGGTTTACTTCGACTTTCTAGACATTGTGAGCTTCGTCCCTGACCATCTTCTCTGCCATTTGAGTTTATCTGTTGTAATCCCTTTGCCTCTGAGTACCCATACATCTCTGACCATCTTTTCTGGTTGATTTACTCTGAACTTCAGTTGTACTTGCTTTGAGATGCTTACCAGCCTGTTTCAATGTTGTAGTCTTTGTGTTACATGTGATCTCTGTTTGACCTGTACACTGTCCTGTACATGTAGTTAGTTGTAGTGTATCATCACTTATCTGTTGTTCATTGTTATTGATTTGGGTTGATTAATTTCTTCGAGTCACTACAGCTTCACAGAAGTTGTATTACTATGTTAATGATGTTTTGAGTACTGGGTTTAAGTCATGCTTCTTTGTTTCGACCAGTTCACTATCTTGATTCATTTGTTCTTCATTTTGGTTGGTCTGGTCATTGCTTGATGTGCATTGAGTCTGGCCATGTATATAGTTATGTAGCTTGAGTTGAATTCAATTGGCTTGACATTTGGTCTGTAGTTTGCATTGTTGCAGTTGCCTTTGTGTACATGATATATTGTGTAGTCTGGTCTGTAGTGGGTCTCAAGTTCTTTGGTTGGTCTGCATCCATTGTTGTTGTAGATGTCCTTTGTGTTCACCGACTCCGGTCAGTAGCTTGTGGCTTGTTCATGTGATTCCCTGTGCACATCGATGTTTTTTTTATGTCTCCTAGAATCACTTGTTTTCGAGACCATTCTAGTTGCATTGTGATATTTGTTGAGTCTGCATTCTTGTTGTCCAGACTTGACACTCTTGACCATTTGTTCATCACTGGTCTTTGCATTACCTTCTGCATTCATTCCAAATATTGTGATATTAGTTTATTTCATTGTGGCATTGTGAAGCTATCTTGTTGCCTTTGATACTGCATGTAGTACTGCATTTCATATGCTTGTAAAACGTCTTGTAGTCCCTTGTTTAATCTGTCCAGTTTTGGTTGAGTATTTTTTTTTGTGTGTTGAATCTGATTTTTGATTTGACTTTGTGTACTTGAGTTGGCGAGGCAGTGCACGTTAGCGTGTACTGCAGCCACACATTTGTTGTTGGCGAGGCCGTGCACGTTAGCGTGTGCTGCAGCCACTCAGTGTAAAATTTTAAATTGATTTAGTCGATTTGATAAATTGTTTATTTATCTCTGTTGATGATTTAAATCTGCTGATTTATTGTTTAACACTGTTTAGTGTTAAAATTTTCGTTATCCGGTTTCTTTGTTTAAAGAGTCGGATAGACGAGAATTATTGTGACTGTCGTCTATTTAAATTATTACTGCCTATATGCACAAATAAACTGGTTTGAATTAGACTGACCTGTGTATTATTTTCTTTTGAATATAATACTCGGGTCAGACCGAGTATTTCTACAGCTTGAAGATTTTCGAGCAGCGAAGTTAGAGAGAGAGAGTAAATAATCATTTATTTCGAGAAAATTGTATTTTAAATATTCCGCTGTATCAGTATAAAAAATTGTATAAACTCTGATGTATATAAAAGATTTATAGTAATGAAATAAATTCTCATTTGTTTTAATTGATTGTTATTATCTGTGTTTCTATGGCTGATTCTGTTTAAACCTTATAAACTAAATAACAATTCGTCTTTTTGAACGTTTTGAGTTGGTTTAATTACCGACTGGAGACGGTCTAAAGGGGGAATGTTACAAAATGCATACATCCTTAAATAATAGTTTTGAGAAAGCAAATGCATATATTAATGGTGAATGTGTCCATTATTGATGCAAAATCAACATATATAAACGTTTTGGATGGTGAATGTTTTAATTAAACAAAATATTTATTTGATAAATAAATAAATCAAATAATATTTAATTAATAATATATACAACAATGGACAGTTATATAAACTTGTCCTCATACAGAATACACAGCGGAATAAATACTATCAGATACAAATACTACGTCTTGCCATCCAGCTTATCTCCAAAGCTCCAGAATATCCAGACTATCCTGATAACATAACTCTAGGCTGCCCGTGTGGAAAATTTGTGGGCACCCAGAGTTTAGAAGGGAACAATAAACTCCGAGTCAGTCATGGTGACTAGTGTGAGATCGTAAAACAGTTATTCTTTATAACAACAAAATAATTTTTAAAGTCAATTCGAAATGCTTTTGGAAAATGAAACTACCATAAGACCTCCCGCCACACACACAATGCAAATGCAGAATTGGAGGAGATTTCTTCTTATGATAGTCAAAGATGCTTACTACGCAAAATCAAATCATTTTTGATATTATTATTAGTGCATAGTGTAGAAATCATTTTCTAAAGTATAATATTAATCTTAGCCAGCATAGGCATTCCGCACTTATGCCTACTATAGCTACCATCCAAACAGTGGTGACCACCATAAGTGAATGATAGGTTCTACAACTAAAACCGTACAAGATCGTATTGTTTCTTTGGATTTCCAACAAATGGTCAGGCCAAGGAACTTCCTATCCACGATGGGTACGTCCCTGGAATAGACGACCCAAGAACCTAACGTTACGGTTAGATCTCTGCCAACACAAGGCCGGGTTACCTCTGCAAAAATAGGTAACTACTGACACGTGTATGCCATCCCCCGATCGTCACCGATCTTCCCGAGGATCCCCGATTCGCAACAACCACAAAGTAATAAATTTGCAGCAACCACAAAGGTTAAGTATCTGGGCTCCATACCATGATACCACCTTTATCCAGAAGGAATGACATACACTAAGGGGCGCTACTCCCTAGAACCTTGCCGCATCCTTCCTGTTTTGACCATTTCCGGGGTGTGAGGCTCGACGAAGTCTCGTCCACAAAGCTACGCTTTCTACAAAGCCATGCTTCGGGTCAAACAAATGATCAACCTATGATCACAAAGATATAAGATCAAACAAATGATCATATCACAAATGATCAAACACTGATCATTTCACAGCAACACTCAGTATGCCACGTTACCAAATTGGGAGTATATCGCTGATAAATTTCAACTACATAACCTCTGAGCTCGTACGTCTCAGAGAAGGGTGTTAAGCTAAGAGAATAAATTCTCCGCCACCAACAGAAATGTATTTGAAAGAAATCAGCTTTATATCTCAAATTGTAACGTCAGACACACAATCCATACAAGTCTGTTCTAGGATCGAACAGAACCGAAGGCACTTCTCACGAAGCCCTTGCATTTCCGGATAATTTTCTAATCACGTCCGGACTTCCTATAACGACCCGATATTTTCAACCATTCGCATCCATTATAAGTGTATAGGTAGACACTCATGCCGGAGTTGAATTGCTCAAAATACCGTGTTGTAATTAAAATTTGGCAAATCTCAGAATATACAGTAAATAAATATAAGCACAGATCACAGACACAGAGTAAAATAATGCAGCGGAAGTAAAAGAGATAGTAGTTCATGAAGCTACTATATAAAAATAACAAAGTTACATAAGATACAACAGAAGGAATAGAGTACAACAGAAGTCTCAAGACATAGAAGTCTACTAATACAAGAGCTTAAATAGAACAACAGACTGAACAGATAAAACCAGATAGTAGCTGGATAAGGATGATCTCCAGTAGTCCTAGCTCCGTGAAGATGAAGTCCGACTGATACTCAGGCTGACCCGAGCGTAAAATAAAACATAAACACTCGAGTCAGGATATACATACTTATACAATGTAAACCAACTCAAATGAACTGTAGTAAAGGTACAAGTAACTTAGAAGATGCTTGGGACCGCCCATCCTCTAAGGATCCGTTAAACTATCTACTATGTAGTAATATTCGCTATTATAATAGTGTCTAAATAAGTAAAGTATAATCATATCGGAAAATAGCGTTAAGGGGATGGAGAACCTTAACGCGGTCGGATCTTAAAATCATAATCGTAGTAAAGCTCGATATGGTAGGTGACACGGCACAACTAGGCAATGCCAAGGTAGATATACCAATTACGCACACGAACTGATGGATACGCATAGCAGCCACTACCGTTCCACCTCGAACAACATTCCCAAATCGGAGGATGGCCATCTAGTCAAATCACAAGTAAGAGTATAATATCGAAGAAATGCGTCCGAGAAGAGGTGCTACCTCACTGGTCCGAGATCGCTCCTGTTTTAGCCACCTTATGCCAACTCACGGGAGTTGGGTCCACGTAACATACCTTAAGAACGTCGCCACCATCCTACGTCATTCTGGAATCTCCACCGCGTACACGGTTGCCAAAGTGGTTTTCGGTAAGACAGAGAGTATGTCCATATCCGATCCCGGTCTCTTTAACAACCCAACGTTATTATAACCCGCGGTTATAAGTTTAAAACAGTTTATACTTCAAAATAGAATATCATTTCAAATTAAAATCTTTATCAAAATAAAGATTAAATCAATTCTAAACCATTTCCATATTTTTAAAATATCATATCATTTCAAAACTTCATTTCAAATCATTTTAATATTCCAAATATCATTTGAGTTTAAATCTAAATATTCAACTTTAAATACCTTTTAAATTTAAAGGTATACTCATTTATTACCATTTCAAGTCACATTTTAAATAGTTTATATTCCAATTAAATAATTCATTTAACCTTTTAAATGTGTAATTATTATATTTTCAAATCAAGTATTCAATTTCCAAAGTTTCAAACCATTCTGTGTTCGTTTACTAAGTCAAAAACCCTAATTATTAAAATTTCAACATTTCACAACATTTAAAAACAACTGCTATAGGTTATATTTGAAAACATTTTATTCAGCAAAACAACATTTATAAACTGCTATAACAGTTCAGTTTAAAACAAAATCATATTTCAGCCTACTGCAGTCCTTAACAAGTGCTACAGTAGCCCTTTTATTAGTTCAAGTTCAATTTTAGTTTCTGCTACAACAGCACTTACCAAGTACTACCATAGCCTTAGTTCATTTTAGTCTTTTTGGTTCACTTATATAATCCACAACACTTAACAAGTGCTACCGATTCTACCTAGTTCAGACTTATAAAATCATACATTAAAAATGTTCATTTCGATCCTTTAACTGATTTATTTTAAAGAGAAATTTTACAAGTTAAAACCAAAACTTACAAATTTTCTTATTACATTCATTTCAACATTAAAAATTAAACTCCATTTTTCCCACCAATTTAAACCTAAATTTTCATTTCAATTTAATTAACTTAAGTTTCCATCTTTTCTTTTAGTCAAAATTTCAAATTTAAGTTTCGTTTTAAAATCAATATTCCTCCATTTATTTATATTTATCACATAGAAAAATCATTTCTATTCTAAATAAATCACTTAAAAATTCGATTTAAATCAATTTAATACTATTACAATATTTAAATTATTTACAAGTATCCAGAAAATACAGAAAAAATAACCACGGGTCTGTATAATATTTTCTAGCCTAAGTCAAGTGATACGGATACTATATCATTTCAATCCGTAATTTACAAAGAAAAATCCGGGTTTTATCATTTCAAACCCGCAATCCCAAGTAAATAAAATTTAATTGAAAATCGTTCAGGCCTATCATTTCAGCCCATAACGATCTTCCCTTATTCTAAAGTCCGTTCGGGTATGTATCATTTCAACCCATAGTGATTCTATTCTACAGGGAACTTGCAGTGTGATTTAACAAAATAGAATAACAGTAAAATAAGAACAGAATATAACAGATGATACGATATGCAGTTTTAACAATCTAACATCAACTATAAATAAATCAAAGGTGGTTATAACATCATTTATTTATTTATTTATTTCTACACATTCAGTTGTGGTTGTTTCACAATCATATAAGTATGAATATTCGTGTGAGATTTACTCACTTCTACGAAGCTGGAGATTCGGAAAAAGAAATACGATGTAAGTTGAAAGCACGCGGATAACACGATCAATCGTTAGCGGATGCGCCGACTGGATTCAAACCAAAGGCACAATAAATAACCAACTGTAAGATTGCACGAATAATGAATTACAAATAAAGCAAACAAATGAAAAAAGAAACAAGTTGACAATCGAAAGCAATAGCACGACCACTTTTAAAAATCGATTATAACTTTAAAATTTTTGCAAAGTGACACAACAACCCCTTTTTTTCAAAACAGAGACTCGGAAAAAATATAAAATCTTCAAATAGACTATAACCCCAACATTTCACAAAAGTACAAAACAGTGGTTGTTCAATCCTCCCTTTTTTTCTAAAACGAAGGTCAGAGGCAAGATATATACTATGATTCAAAACACGCAGCAGTGACAAATGAACTTTTCATTTTCATTTGTGTTCAGACAACAAGCCCAGGGGAAAAAAATACAACAGACAAAAGGTGACAAAAGAAATTTGTTTAATTTCTCAAAACAAGCTTGGTCAGCAAACACAAAAATGAAAAATGTAAAAATGTGACCAACAAATTTTCTCATTTCCATTTTCCCAAAACAAGGTTCGGTGGTCAAAATGCTAAAAAAAAAAATAATACAAAAGTGACAACACGGTTTGCTCGTATAATATTTCAACTACAGGGGTCTGGGTGGTCTCGGCAGGGGTTTGAGGCGACGTGGAGGATGGACTAAAAAGGCTGATTGGTAGGCTGGCGACTGGCTTCGGTTGAGGACGTGGGTGGTCTGGTGGTGGAGGAACGGCAGGTGAGGTGATGCGGTATGGGTTGGAGTTTGTCTCGGTGGTAGCATGGAGTAGGAGGTTGACTGGCGGAGGGGTTGGGTTTCGGTAGTGCCTGGTCTCGGCGAATGGGGTAGGGTCGTGGTGGCAGGCGCGGGTGATGTGGCAGTTCTCGTCACGGTGGAGCACGGGGAAGCAGTGGGTTCTCGGATGGGGAGGAGGAAGGGCTGACGCGGTGGGGAAATATGGGATAGGGGTTCGTGGTGGTTTTCGGTATTGGAGGCGTGGCTGACGAGGAGGATGTAGGGTGGCTCTGGGAAGCTCGAACTGGGTTGTGGAATGGTGTAGGGGTTCGGTGGCGAATGGATGTGAAGGGTGGTGGTATTTGGCGTGGTTGGGGATGAAGCAAAACAGCCAAACAGCCAAAGGAAAATGCAAAATAAAAGAGAAGAATGGAATAAAACAGCAAGCAGCTTACCTTTATGGTTGCTCACGAGATTTAAAACGAAAGTTGCAGAGAAGCTTTTGTGAAATGGAGATTTTGAACGAAGGAAAAATGAACAGCTGTCTGTACTTTTGTAGAAAGAAGGCAACCAAAAGTTTTTGAACGGTAGGAGTTAAAAGCAATTAAATAATATTCAAGGCTGGAACTAAACGTAAGGAATGCAAAGAGGGAAATGGACTAATTCTCACGTGAACGGTTCAACGCAAGATTTTTGAAATTTTCAAACTGAAATATACAGCAGAAATTTTGTAAAGTCAACGCATATAAAATCAAATGGACAATGGACAACGAACGTAAAGTGTAACGCCTAAAGTAACGTACAACCGTTACTTGTTTCTTTTATTAAATAAATTTAAAAATTTATAATAATAACGTTTTCTTTCAATAAAATAACGCATCATTTTAAACCAAAAATTGAATAGCTATTATATCAAAATTAATAAACTTTGATTGTTAAATATAACGTTAAGAACGGACATAAATATACGTAACGAAATGTAAAGTTAAAATTTTTCATTTCACACAAATTACTACACTTTATATTTAAATCAATATTTCGAAATTGTATATAAAAAAAAATTCGTTTAAAAATTTTGGGCTGTTACACTTCCCGTCACTAAGGGTGATAAAACCTCTAAATCAGAGATCAGCCGATGTAGAGTAACTCGACGGTAATCCTTCCGTTTTCAAAAATATCCGGTCTTCAACACCGGTCTTCGAATGCAATTCATAACGACGTATCACATATTCGGAATGGGTTATACGACCCCATGGTCCTTTCCCGGCTAACCCGAATAGTGAGCGATTATTCAAAAATAAGTGTGGCATTCAAATTCATCCAATTCACAACAAATACCTATTTAAGGTAATTATTGATAGTCGGTTATTTAACTATCAATAAAGATGCGCGACATCATCAGATTCCAAATAATTTTCCAAATTATTTCTTCTTCAAAAATATCTTTACTAGATATAAAATTTCCACTTCAAAAATAAATCAACGTTTATTTTTAAACAACTTCCCTTTCTTTTATAAATTCCATAGTGAATTTATATTTCAAAAATATCTACTGATATACGATTTTCAAATCGATTTCAATATTCAATTTCAATTTATCTTTACAAGGATAAATTCTCAAAACGTTCATTTCATATTGGAAAAACAATTCCATACTTATTTAAAAATAAGTGTTTCACAAATCTATTTATTTTCAACACTTGGAAAATATTCGATATACTTAAATAAATGTTAAGTATATTTTTCGTTCTTTAAGGAAACCATTTACTATAACAACATTTATTTGAGTCAAAACGAATGTTACGTAAAACATCGTTACGACGACTCAAAATCACTAGTATAGGGATTTGGAATTAAGATAGATATATAAATCCCAATACTAGATAAAAATATTTCCTTTCGAAAATCATTTACTATAACAACAGTGTTATAGTCTACCATTTCCTTATTTCTCGAAAACGTCTATTTCAACAAGAACTGTTGAAATCTATGCTTTCGATTTATAATACATTTTAAAACATCTTTAAAATGTTTAACTTCATTTTATATATCACTTCTTCAAAAATAAATCCATTTATTTATGTAATATATTCACTGTCCAAAATCGTGAATATAATTCACTTAACCATATTTTCAATCTTTTCTACACCTTTTATTTCGATAAAAATTTGCTATTCATCATCGCGAATATATCTTCTTCAATGATCCCCTATATTAAATTTATCAAACCTAATTGATTTTGAATTTATAAAACGACGTTTATGAATTCTATTTCTGTTTTAATAACAACTTCAACTTATAAATCTTCTTTTTATTAACTTTTATACTTTACTTATCCAAAATAAGTGATTTCGGATTTATAAACAACTTTTATAAATCGCATTTATACTTTATAACAATTTCAACTTATAAAATCATTTCTTTTAGCAATTTCTATTTATATCTCATCTAAGTGCAGAAATCAAATTTATAAGTAAATTTCTTATAAATCCTTTATTCTACAATATCTATTTACTTGATAACTTCACGTTATAAATCTATTTATTTCATTCACTTATACTTCTTTTTAACACTTATAAAAATTCGTTTTATAAGTCCAATATTTTGATTTATAAATTATCAAATTTATAAACCTTTTAATACAAATCGTTTATAGTTATTCAAAAATCCCAACTTAAACCATTTTATCAATAAATCAACTATTTATTCCAAAAATCACACTTTGGTTAAATTTCACCAAAAATCTTAACTTTTATAACTTTAAAATTTTAGACGCTTATTTATTTGAAATAAATCAATTCAAAAATTCAATAAAATGTCTACTTTCAAAAATCACTTTAAAAATCCTTTTAAAGTAAAATCGTTATTTTTAAAATTCAAAATTGAATCCAATGATGCAACGCACCAATTAGTCCATCACACATCAAACATCATATATCATCATATGAGAACAGAATATATATCAATATCTGTAAATAAATAAATACAGTTGAGGAATCCAGTTGGATCCCTCCAACATGTTTCCCTGCATCCACAGACGTTAGCACAATACCAATTCCACTTCGAGGTGGAATATCGCGGTATATGGGTTTTATAAAAATAATCCGCTTACTAACGGCGCAATAGGGTCTCATCCGCTATATGAGGCGGGAAATCAATCAATCCAATATATACATATGCCAATATGTATATATTGCTATATATATATATATAGATATATCCTACTATATCTAGTATCACAATCAACATAGCAATCATCTCAAACAATCAATAACTGCAATCAATTTTTGAGTGAGAAAAATCTCACCTTAGCTTTTATTTGCCATCCAATTTCCATCTTGACTCGATTTTCTCGTTTTTTAACCTTGTATAAATAATTATACAATTTATTAATATTCGAACAGATCGAATAATAAATTTTCATTTGACTACTTTGATTTAATTTCCTTTAGATAAATTTCATTTTGCTTTTTCAAATCTATATATTTATTTATAAATCTTTGCCGTAATCAATTCACCTGCTTATCTATATATCTATATATACATTTACTGTAATATATTCCCTGTCTATATAAAAACCTGCATATTTCTTTTGATTACTTAAAAATCCTATTTTTTAAACTTTACTGATCATTCCATATTTATTTATCCATATATACTTTCTTTAAACTGTATATATATATATATATATATTTGCAGAATCGGGTTTTAAACAACTCATGTATTTATTTTCTACATTTCGTTCACTGTCTATATATATATTTATGTATACATTTTAAATTCCAACAGAAATTAAATGTATATATGTATTTGGTTAAATTAAAATTTGACTTGTAAAATTTAAAGAAGAAATACCTCACGGTAATCAAATCTGAGCACGCACACCCTTCGTTCAAATTTGCGACATCACGAAACCACCAATTTCTGTCGACATCTCCCTCATGTTCGCATGCGAATCCACCACCTGCCGCTCCACGCGAGTACGCGAATGCCTCGCTGTTGCCTCGACGAACTCCACAACCACCCCAGCATCGAACATCGATAGCCCGCCGCCTGCTTTCCCACGCGAGTTGCCCCGTCCTCGAATTCACGAAAAATCCCACGACCCCAATTCGCGACATCCCAGCGAGCCACCACCACCCTCCTTATCGCGACGCCGCTTCCTTCCAACGCCTCCCAGGTCGCCATCGAAGTTGTTCGCGAATCACCAGAAAACGCGCCTCCGAGTTCTCGAGCATCACCTACGAGCTCGACCGCCATCAGTCGCGAGCTGCTCGACATCGCCACCCCCCATTATCGATCGTGATTTTCGATTTCGAATTCCCTCCCATACTTTTTCGCTCGAACTGACGAGAGGAAGAAAAAGGGCGCAGTGTTTTCTTTCATTTGATCGAAGAAGAAAGGGGTTTAAATTTTAAAGGCAGTGGCCATTTTCGATTACAGGGAGGCGAACGAATTGGGAGAAGAGGGGTTTTCGATTTTTAAATTTTTTTTCTTTTCGTTTGAACTGAGTTGAGGAGAGGGGAGACGAGATTTATCAGAGAGGAGTATGGTTTTCACGATTCCCCACCGTGTTCTCCTACGTGAATTTAGGCGTGATAATTGGAACGAAACGTGCTGTCTTTGACCATAAATTTAAATTTAAATTAAATTTGAATTTGATTAAATCCAAATGCGTTTAGGTGTCGTGTGCTCACAGAACAATTCCGAACGCTACGAAATTTGAAACCCGATAATAATGCAATATTACGGACCCAATGGAACTGGTTTCGTCGAATTCCGAGACTGTTTGAAAAATGACTATTTTTAAATATCGATTCGAACAATTAAATTCAAAACTGAGCAAAACAGTTCGAAATTAAATTCTGAAGCTTCTATCATCTTCAGTATTATCAATACGAATTTTAAAAGCTTTTGAAATATTTTTCTTCGGCTTAAAATTGAAGATTCAAATTTTATTCAGCATTCACTAGATTAACTGTTAAAATTTAATCGCCAAATTCCAAGTTATATTCGGGATTCAAATTAAATCGTCGTTCAAATATTTAAAATAAATTAAATATTCTCAATTTAATTCGTTCAAAATTCTGGGTCGTTACATAACATGCCATTTATAGCAAAGAATTTCAAAAGGGTTTTGAAATTTAGAAAGAACATAAAATTCAAAAACAACAGGAGAGGCAATACCAATAAACCACCAGCTTCAAACCACGAATGTTATGAATGTCATAAGAAAGGTTACATAAAGAAAGACTGCCACGATCGAAAGAAAAACAGGTACAAGAATAAGAAGGATAAGTACAAAAATAAGCAAGCATTCTCTGTTATATAGGATGACTCAGAATCGTCTTCATCATCAGATAGTGACACTGACGGTGATTCTGAACAAGCCAATGTTTGCTTTATGGCTTGGATTAACGATGTAAGTGATCTTACTTTTGATGATTTAATAAAATAACTCAGAGCTATTGGATAAAGTAAAAGTGCTTAAAAGAAAGTACAAAGATGCTCTAGAAAAATTAAATAGAAATGAAATAGAATTTTATATGCTAAGAGATGAAAAGAAAATCCTAGAAGAAGAACTTGTTAAAATACAAGAATCTTTGTCTAACATTTCTTCTCAACTCAATATGCTATCAAATGAAATAGAAGTGCAAAAAGAAAAGAATACGACATTAGTTTCAGAAAACCATGATTTAAAATCAAATGTCAAAATTCTTGAATTAAACAATATCAGTCTCAAAACCGAGTTAGAGAATATCACTAAAAATGTATCTAATTTTAATAAAGGAAGAGAAAATCTTTCTAAGATTATTAGTAATTCTCAAACTACTTTTAATAATAAAGGGTTAGGATATACAAATTCTTCAAAGACTAATTCAAAGAAGAATAACCCATCATATAAAAATTTCAATTTACATAAGAATTTTGTAAATGCAAAACCAAAACCAAAAGTTTTCACTCAAAAGAAAGAAATTTGCAACACAAATACTATAAAGATTTGGATACAAAAACTAATAATAATTCAATCAGAAATAAGTATATTAAATATTTTATAAATTCAGTTCATAAAAATAAAGATTTTACTTATAAAGGGAATTCTAAACCTTCTTGGGTTTGGTTTCCTAATATCTAACTCTTAGGACCTTAATAAAAGGTGGGTACCAACATCATTCCGATATTTTTTGTAGGTACTAGATAATAAAAAAGGAAAGTGGATACTTGACAGTGGTTGCTCAAAACATATGACATGAAACACAGTTATGCTGATTAACATTATCTACTCGGATGGAGGATCTGTCACATTTGGAGATAATTCCAAAGGCTATATCATTGGCAAAGGCGAAGTGAGCAATGATGGTACATCTAACTTACCTCTTATTACAAATGTTTTACTAGTTAAAAATTTAAAACATAATTTACTTAGTATAAGTCAACTACACGATAAAAGTTTTAATATAACTTTTTCGGAAAACAAATACAACATATTTGATCAAAATAAAAATCTTATATTTAAATGAACTAGAGAATGAAATATTTACATATTAAATATGAAAGTTAATCATAACACATATATGTGTCTAATAGCCAAAGAAAATGATCCTTGGTTATGGCACAAAAGATTTTGTCATATGAATTTTAAAGCAATAAGCAAATTATCTAAGTATAATTTGGTTAAAGGATTACCAAAAATGAATTTTAAGTAGAAAGTATTTGTAATGCTTGTCATTTAGGAAAATTAACCAAATCTTATTTTAAGTCAAAGAAAATAATTTCTACATTACAACCACTTGAGTTATTGCATTTAGATCTTTTTGGACCAACTCAAGTTCAATTTATAAACCATAATAGATATGTTTACGTAATTGTAGATGATTTTTTCTAGATTTACTTGGACAATATTTTTGAAAAATAAAAGTGATACTTTTAAAAAATTTAAAATATTTTCTAAAAGAATTCAAAATGTTAAAAATTAAAAATTAAAAAATATTCAGAGCGATCACAGTGGTGAATTCGAAAATGAATCTTTTGAAATATATTGTAACAAGAAAGGAATTGTTCACAATTTTTCATTTCCTAGAACTCCACAACAAAATGGAGTTGTAGAAAGGAAAAATAGAACACTTCAAGAATGTACTAGAACTTTATTAAATGGAAGTACTCTACCAAAACACTTCTAGGTAGAAGTTGTAGCAACTGCTTGTTATGTTTTAAATAGAGTTTTCATTAGACCATGAACAAAACATACCCCATATGAACTTTTTAATGGATGAAAACCCAACAAATCATATTTTAAAGTTTTTGGTTCAAAATGTTTTCTTTTAAATACAAAAGACAATCTTGGTAAATTCAATCCAAAATCCGATGAAGGAATATTCATTGGATATTCGGAATGAAGCAAAGCCTATATAATTTATAATAAAGGAACTAAAGTAATCGAAGAAACACTTCATGTGTCATTCTATGAATATTTCAAAATTAATCATAAAAATGAAGATGATGAAATTATTACTAAATCAAATAACACAGAAGATGATTTTGAAAATGTTGAAAATAATGTAAACAATAATTTACCAATTAATAATGAAATTTGAACTCCACCAAAAACTTCTAAGAAATCATCCTATTGAAAATATCATTGGAGAAGTAAATACTAACGTAAGAACTTGAAATCAATTAAATAAAATGATTCATGTCGCTTTTCTTTCAAACATTGAACCAAAAAATGCTAAAGAAGCCTCAACTAATGATTACTGCATTATCGCTATGTAAGAAGAACTAAATCAATTTGAACGTAATGATGTGTGGGACTAGTTCCTAGACTAAGTAATCAAGCGGTTACCGGTACCAAATGGTTTACAAAAATAAAGATGATGAGCAAGGAAATATTATTTGAAACAAAGCTAGGCTAAATGCTCAAGGTTATAATCAAGAAGAAGGAATAGACTATGATGAAACATTTGCTCCTGTAACTCGTTTAGGAGCTATACGTATTTTATTAGCTTATGCATGTTTTAATAACTTGAAACTCTATCAAATGGACGTAAAAAGTGCATTTAAATGGTTTTATAAAAGAAAATTTATATGTAGAACAACCAGCATTATTTGTACATGAAAATTTTCCAGATCATGTTTACAAATTAAAAAAGGCTTTATACAGTCTTAAAAATTATTTAATCAATTTTGGTTTTAAAATTGGAAAAGTAAATCAAACTTTGTTTATAAAACAAGATAAAAATGATATTTTAATAGTACAGATCTATGTATATGACATTATTTTTGGTTCCACAAATGAAAAATTATGTCAAGAATTTTCAGATATTATGACAAGAGAATTTGAAATGTCTTACATGGGAGAACTTTCATATTTTCTTGGTTTACAAATTAAACAATTAAGTAATGGAATTTTTATTAATCAAGAAAAATATTATAAAATGATTTAGTATGGAAAACACTTCTGCTAAACCTACTCCTATGAGTACTACGGTACATCTCGATAGAGATGAAAATGGAAAAACTATTGACCAAAAACTATATCATAGCATGATTGGATCATTACTTTATTTAACTGCTTGTCGACAAGATTTAATGATGAGTATATGCTTGTGTGCATGATTTCAAGAAAATCCCATAGAATCACATTTACGGGCATTGAAACGAATTTTGCGTTACTTAAGCAAAGACTACGGTCTCTTTTATCCAACAGAATGTCCTTTTGGTTAGTATCATATAGTGATGCTGATTTTGAAGGATCTCAAACGGATCGAAAGAGTACAAGTGGTACATGTCATTTCATGGGATGATCTTTAGTATCTTGGTTTAGTAAGAAACAAAATTGTGTTTCACTCTCGACATGTGAAGTAGAATATATTTTTGCTGCTTTGGCATGTGCTCAAGTAATCTATATGCAACAAACACTACAATATTTTGGAATAAACCTTTCCAAACCTAAAATTTACTGTGACAACACAAGCGCTATAAATTTATCGAAAAATCCTATAAATCACTCTAGAACTAAACACATTGATATTAGACATCATTTTCTTCGCGATAATATAGAAAAAGGAAATGTATCATTAGATTTTGTACCACTAGAAAATCAAATAGCCGATATATTTACTAAACACATAAATGAAAATATTTTTATAAAATTAAGACAATAACTAGGAATCATATCATTAAATGAATTATAATTTGATATTATTTTATAAAAAAAATTAACAGTACAAATAACCAAAAAAAAATTAAATTTTTTTTGGAGCTGATGGCCCTCGAACTCTGGCCTCTTGGGAGGAAGTTGCATGATGTTCTAATATTCTAATTTGATTCGTGAATTCAGACCTCACATCTCTTTAATTTAACTTACGGCCATTGTTTTTTCCTGTTTCTAACCTCCAGTTTTTACTTGGCTGAAATTTTCCAAACGTTTTTCACCTCAAACGCAAAAACCAATAATAGTATATAGCTCAGTATGTGTGTGTGTGTGTTCGTGTAGTTAATGCCCCGCTATTACCCCGCTATATCTCATAGCGGATTTCTACCGCTACGATTTTTCCATTTAGCCCCAAAATATAGCCTTTCCGCTTTAAGCCCCGCTATTTCCGCTATATCCCGTTATTATTGTTATATTCCGCTATTTCCGCTATATCTTCTTTAATAAAATGAATTGAAAAATTGCATTTATACATTATAAAAATTATGAAACTAATTTATTTGATTTAATTTTTAATAAATTTTCAGAAATGAAAATACTCTAATATTCTACTAAATTCAATTATGTTATATAATAGTTTTACGTTTATTTAAAGTATATTCGCACATATTTTATTTAAAATTATTTATGTATTAATTATAATTCAATTGAATGATAATTTTTCATTTAATTACCATTTATATATTTGTAAAAACATTAAGTACGAGTTTTATATGCTATTTTAGAGCCATCCGCTATATCCCGCTATATCCTCGCTGTATCCCCGCTATGACTTTTCACACCTCCACCGCTTTGAATCTGCCGAGCGCTTTAACTGCATAGGTGTGTGTGTGTGTGTGTGTGTATTCAATCAACTTTCATATTTTCTTAAGCATTATAAAGTATATAAATGGAAAAAAAATTGATTTGCGAAGTTTATTTATAGTAATATACTTGACAAATAAATTTGAATCTCTATTTTGGAAGTATAGTTTGGAATATTTACTTGATTTCGAAGTACTAATAGTAAATTTATTGGTTTATTTACTATTTGAATTTTTGTATTAAACCACAATAAATGTTTTTCCATGATTTGAATATTTATTTTAAAACAAGTGTGTAAAATTAATTATGAAGATATGAAATTTTATACTTTGATTTAGAAATTTAATGTAAGATTTGAGTATTTAGTTTTAGTTTAATAATCTTGAGTTTATACTTATTTTAAAAATAACGAGACTAATAAATTATCGGATTTAAGGAACTTTGTTTTAAAGCTTATTATAATGTTTTGATATAAATTTCTAGCATTGTTTTAGACTTTTGAAAATCTTTGTATAATGCTATGAGGATGTTTTAAATATATCTTATATTTTACTAAGTGAATGAGGTTAAATGTTTTAATTGAAATTTTAGATATATTGAAATATTTCTTTTCTCTTCAAGGGCGAATACCAAAAACTTAAAGTTTTATTCACTAACCGAATTAAGTTATAAACCTAAGTAAGGCATTAGAAGTTTAAGTAATATTTTCTTTTGGATTCATTAATGACTTAAATCCTTAATGGAAAAAAAAATGTAAGTGATTGATCTTTATATAAATAAATGAATGGAAAAGTAAGTAATGAGAAGAAAAACCAGTAGAATAAACTAAAGTAAATTTAAATTATAATTTCAATTATTGTAATGGAATAAAATTTTAACTATTTAATAATTGGAACTTCTAATGTTGAAAGTAAGGAATTAAATGCTAAGTTATAAATGAAATAAAAAAGGAATTTGAAATTTGTAACGTGTAAACAAAAAGGAGATGAAAATAAGAAATAATAACTACTGAACATTTATTTACTAAAATGAAATAAGATAAACTTATGTAACTTTCAATTTCATTCTTAGAAATATATATATATATATATATAACTTACCAGAATATTAAAAGTTGTAATGTTTAAGGATATGTAATGGAATATCATACATGAAAAACTTAAATAATGAAAGTGTTCAATGAAATTTACTTTTATAATAAGAAATTTGATATGAAAATAGTTATAAACCTGAGTTATAATTGTAGTGCTACTAAATAAAATGAAATAGAAAGTGAATATTGTAAGCAAAGAATTATGAACTTAAGTTAATGTTTGAAGCTATTGATAATTAAAGTAAATAATAAAATGAATACTATATTAAATTCGATGATTGTAACTTCAGAAATGGTTGATTACTTTGATCCCTTGTGAAGATTATATGCTTGTTTGCAAAAGATTATTGTTATGTTGTATTGATTTATTTTGATTTTATGTGATGATGGTATGCTTTTGGTTGAAAGTGATTGTTGTTATGTTATATTGATTGTTTGTTATTAATTTAAAACAATATAATCATTTCACTTCTATATAATTATTAACCTCTTCATATTATATAAGTGGTATACAGGTTATGAAAGCAATTGCTACTGCTTTTGGTTTCATAAAATAAGCATTATTTGCCCGACAAATATGTACGTTTTCGGATTATGGTTTTCTAGCGATATTATATTGTTTTTCCCGTGTTGGGATATATTATTTTGAAAATTATGGTATATATTGTTATATTTTAATATTATTATTTCTCCCAGACCTCTCCGTACAAAGGAGACTCTGTCGAAATTTTTAGTGAATTTTGGACTTAGAAAATTTTTCTAAAATGTTTTCCCAACTTTTGTTAACTTGAATATAAAAGGATTAAATTGTTATAAATTGATATATTTTATTTAATTTTGTAAATTTATTTGTTTATAAATTTAAAATTTTGAATAAGATATATTGATTACTTAATTCCTTTTTCCCTCCTTTTTCCTTTTTGGGGACGAAAAGTTTTGAGTGGGGGAGAGTATAACGACCCTTAAATTTCGATAATTAAAAATAGTTAATTTAATGAGATTTTGTGATTAAATATTGGAAGAAATAAAAATTGGGATTTATTAATGAAATAATAACTAAAAATGAACGGTAACAATGTAATTAAAGTTAATTATTAACAATTGAAATGAAATTCCAATAAAGGAAATAATGTAAATGTTATACTTGGTTTTAAATTGAATATAAGAAAACAAATGTAAATATTTAATTAACTAATGAAATAATATATTGTTAATGTTAATTGAATAAAATTACTGTTACGTAAGAAATTGTAACATTTGTTTGTAAATAATGAATTTATAAATGTGATGAAAGGTTGTTGGTAATAATTATTATATGTTACCTATTTATTTGATCTATTACATTTAATTAGAAATCAATTGCAATTAATTCCCTAAATTAGTGCAGTTAATGTAGGTAAGTTGATAATGCGAATGTTGATTAATTAGTGGAATAAGGTATAATTAATTGTCATTGATAATGGTAGTGGGGTAGTAGTAGTTATAACAATTAATTGTAAATAATAAACCTACAAATGTTATAAAGTGTAATAATGGTGACGACTGTTGTTTGTTACCAATATATTTAATCAATTGAAATTAAATGCAATTAAATGTTGCATTAATGTAAGTTAAGATAATAACTGAAATTTGTGAATGTAATAAAAGGAATAGAAATGTAATTATAATTGCCTAGGAAATAAATTGATTTAATAAAAGAGTGAAACCAGGATAAATAATTAATGGAGATTTTATTTAATTAATGTGTAAAGTTGACAAGATTCAATATAATTGGAATGTAGTAGTTAATACAAATAAAAGATAAAAATTGGAGAATATGAGTGTAATAAGATATAAACCATGATAATTAATCCATAAGGTAACAATTGATTGTATAATAAGATGGAAAGTCAAATAAACGTATTTACTGGAAATTTGAATTATAATTACTGAATTTATTGAAATGGAAATTAAACACTATAAATTGTGAAATATTCAATAATAAATTGATATAGAAATTTGTTTTAAAAGGATTATAAATTACTAAGTAATCCAAAACGATAGAAATTGTAAATTATTAATTTTGATTTGAAAAGTGACTTAATTAATTTAATATTAATTTATCTAATTAACGTGAAAATAGCCATTTTAGCAACTGTCTCGGATTTCGATGAAACCAGTTTCATCGGATCCGTAACAGTGAATTATCTTAAGGTTTCAAGTTTCGTATCGATCGGACTTGTCGTTTGATCGTACGGACTCGAAATGCGTAGAAATCAATTTGAAATAAGCTGATTTTTTAAGCTAACTTCTGTATACAATGGAAATAGGATTTGAAACTAGTTCCATTGAGGTTAAAAATATCAAAAACCTATATTTTGATATATTGGATGACCCATTTCCGTTTCGGGAACGAAACGGGCATTTCGGGAACGAAACGGGCATTTTGGGTCGTTGTTATCGTTTCGATCCAACCCTACCTATATATAGGCTGTTATAAACCCTAACTATTTCTCACTTCATTATTTTTCTACATACATCTCCTTCCTCCTCCTCAAATGACAGAACATCAAACCTAATTCCCAAATTCCAAAACCTAATTTCAATTTAAAAAAAAATAAAGTGGATCTGCAGCAGCTTCGGGTCATGCTTCGGGTTTCAGAGGAAAAAACCCTGCAGCAACTTCGGGTTAGGAAGAAAATGACTCGGGTCTCGGGTCATTTGTGTAACAACCCGGGATTTTGTAATTTTTAATCATCGTCAAAATGACGATCAAACTATTTGCAAATTGCTATTGGAATTTAAATCAGGTTAAAATCCTTTGTATTAATCAATGGTTAAGCGGTTATTCGGGCTTTCAATTGTATTTTGGCCCACGTATCTTTGCTTAGGGCTGAGATGATCATCAAAAGCTTAACCGATCCCCCTTTTTATATTTTCTCGTTCGTTTTAAACCCGTGCCCATTTCATTTTCGTGAAAAATAAAATAAAGCTAAACCCTAAATAAAAACGAGGAAAAAGAATGGCGGCCACGATTCCCTTCGTTCGTTCGCCTCTCCAAAATAGGACTTGCTCGTTCGTTTCCCTTCGACGAAGACTTAGGGGCTTTTTGATTTCGTAGGCTTCGACTTCACTGCCTTGTCGAAGAAGGTGAGTCCTACTCACATCTAATTCCTACTCAAGTATTAGGGTTTGAATTCTGTGGTTTCGTTCGTTTTCAATTGTTCGAGTGTCGATTCATTGTTTTGGCTATTTGAAGTTAATTTGTGTTGTTGTTTGAAATTGTGTTGCTTTGATGATTGTTTTGCTGTCTGATTTTTGATATCTCCACTTGATGCTTGCGAAAATTCGAACCTTCTGTTTGGGGTTCATTCATATTGTATTGACATGGAATTAATTGAACAATTTTATATATATTTTATTGTTGCAATTGTCTCCTGTAAATTCTGGAAAGTTGGTGCAATTGTTATATACAAGTATTTATACTTGTATATATACAATTTGCCTTGACAGCCCTTTGTTATTCAGGTGCTGTTACCCTCGTTTGGTTGGTGAAAAAAATAAAAATTTGATATGTTGAGAAAAATTCCATGTTATATCAGACTTTATACCTTCTCTTGTGCCTGCATAATTTGGCAAATGAAGTGTCTGCCCTTTTGTATATGCGTAAATGCCTATTTCTAATTGGGAAAATTTAAATGTTGGCACCTCCTTTTCTTAAAAATTCATGCCCCTACTAGCTGCTGTGTATATACACACAGCCATGCCTTATAATTGCATGAAAATTCTTGGGTATGGCCATCATTATATTGTGATGTAAGCACAGACATTTTCACCCTTGCCTAAGCATGCATGCTGTCCCATTAGTGGTCTAATTTTGTCGAGTATCATTTTATATCTTGCTTGACTTTGTTTTGTAGTTCCATGGCTTGCATTTGAATGTCAGTTTCATTGGTACCTTATTATGTTGTACCTTCTGGAGCTTGCATTGTTATTCAAACTGTTGTTTTATGAGCAGTTTGTAATTTTGTCGAGTATCATTTTATATCTTGCTTGACTTTTTTTTGTAGTTCCATGGCTTGCATTTGAATGTCAGTTTCATTGGTACCTTATTATGTTGTACCTTCTGGAGCTTGCATTGTTATTCAAACTGCTGTTTTATGAGCAATTTGTAATTTTGTCAAGTATCATTTTATATCTTGCTTGACTTTGTTTTGTAGTCCCATGGCTTGCATTTGAATGTCAGTTTCATTGGTACCTTATTATGTTGTACCTTCTGGAGCTTGCATTGTTATTCAAACTGCTGTTTTATGAGCAGTTTGTAATTTTGTCGAGTATCATTTTTATATCTTGCTTGACTTTGTTTTGTTGTTCCATTGCTTACATTTATATCTTTCAATGGTTTAAACTTGTACGTTTGGGTTTCACGGTGCACTGTTGGGTTGTATATGCAGTTCTTTAGTGTTGTGCACTTTGATACTTGAGCTGTCTTAGCTCTGACCATATTTCCATTGACTTTACTGTGATGATGATTTCATTTTGACTTGGTTGTGATGTTGGTCTCTCGGCTATGAATTATTTTATGGTATTTGTGTTGCATTGAGTTCTTGTGGTCTTCACTTATATGTAGTCTACACTTGTAGTTGCCCATGTTCATACTCTATGTTGTGCACATGTGCATTTATACCACCTGATGTTGCACTTGCATGATTCTGTTTAGTAGTTGTATACTTGCTGTACACAATTCCTGTCATTCCCTTAGCATTGTGCATTCACGTGCACCCCGTTCAGTTGCTTTTGCTTCTCACTAAACATGGCTAGTGGTCGTGCATCATTACTGTTACATACGCATGTTGGTCTATTCTTGTTGTCCAAGCCTGACCTGGTCTGATTCCTTTGCATTGCGGTTAGCTCTGAGTTTTATTGACCACTCTTGTTGTACAGTGTATAACTTGATATGTCATTTTGCTATCTGCCTAGATACTTCATATGTACATCTGATTTTGGCGAGGCAGTACACACAAGCGTGTACTGCAGCCAAATCAGATTTGATGTTATAATTGATGATTTCAATTGTTGGTATTGTTTCGTGTTGCCAATTCAAAATATTTTGAGTTGTATTCTGATTTGGTTTAAGCTGATGATTTTGTTGATATCTAATTATCTTATAGATAATTAGATTATATATTTTCTAATTATCGTATTGATAATTAGATTTTTGTTGTTTACGCTGTTTTGTTAGCTTGGGCTTCGTTTTGACCTCGGCAGTTTTGATTACTGTCAGTATTCACTATTGTGATGATTTCACGTACTGTAGTGGCGAGGCAGTGCACGCGTGCGTGTACTGCAGCCATATAGAGTTTGGTTTGATTTAACCACTTTGAGATTTTCTAATTATTTATTTAATAATTGGATTTGGTTGTTAATTGTTGTTTTAGCAATTCTGTTGTTTTCCAAAATTATCTTCATTGATACTCTTTTTATCTATCTTTGTTGATGATTTGGATTTGCTGATATGTTGTTTAACACTGTTTGGTGTTATATCTGCCGTTATCCGATTCTCTTATCGAGAAGTTGGATATACGAGATTTATGTGACTGTCATCTATTCGTTATTTGATTATTATTGCTTCTGTGCATTAATAACTGAGTTTGAATTAGACTGACCCGTGTATTATTTTCTTTTGAATTTAATACTTGGGTCAGACCCGAGTTATTTCAGGTTGTAGATTTCCTGCTTTGGGTTGCTGTTTGAGCTTTGAAGACTTTTCATATCTTTTGAAGTGATCTGCGTCTTCTTGTAGTAGTCAGTGTATCTGTTTAGGTTGGTATGTATTCATGTACATTAGTTGATAATGTATTTGTATATAAAACTTCCCGAGTCGACAGTTGTAGTTGTATCATATGTATTGTGTCAAATGTATTGTAACTGACATCAGTTATATATATATAAGACTTTTGTTATCTGTGTTCCGCATTCTTTTTGTATCTGTGTTATTATTATATATATTGTCCTAAACTATTATGAACCATCGTAGTTCGTTTTATACTGGAATTGGGTATGTCGATGGGAGTAAATAAATAAGAGATGTAAAATGAAAAATATATACCACTCCTATCGAGGTAACCAATACTAGTGTAAGGCCAACTACGGATGGCCACTCCTATCCAGCCTTATTCTTCGTAATAACAGACAGTATTTCTTTTAATACTCTTTGTTATTGTGAGCATAGAGGTGGGGCGTCATAGTTTGGGCAAAAACTCAGAGCAAGCCCCGGGGATTTGAGGCGGAGGACCGAAGTTGAACCCAAAGTCGACCCATGACTAGAATTTTTCAATATTCTAATTATCATAACTTTTTCATACGAGCTCGGATTCACGCACGGTTTATTTCGTTGGGATTGTATCGAAATTCCGGACATTTTGACGCTTGTTTGGACAAATTCCAAGACTGTTGAAATTTGGGCCTTTATTTAAATTTCAAATCGATTTGAAATTCAAAGGTGAGTGTTTTAACCCACTCACAACTTCTAAAATTTCTTATGTTTGTTAAATTTAATTTATAATGTGATTAGAAATTTATTTATGGCTATTTGGTATATTTAAATTTCTATTCATGTTAATTTGAATTTATTTGGATTTAATTGTTATTTAATTTATTATTGAATATAAATTGCGAGTTAATACCTGTTATTGATTTTCAGTTCTATATTGATATTTATTGATTAGTTTGGATTATTTTTGTGATGGATGTTTGATTATTGATATTGGATGAATGTATGTTGTATTTTATATCATTATAATACTGCAAGTTCACTATGGGTTGAAATGATACATACCCGAACGATCTTATAGATTAGGGGAAAATCGTTATGGGTTGAAATGATAAACCCAAACGGTTTTCATTGATTTGAAAATGTTGATTTTTTTTGGTACTGGTTGAAATGATATATATATATATATATATCCATATAAATTCTTGAATTTGGACTATGTGTTGGAATTGAATTATTTTAAAGGTTTAAGTTAAACTTAGAATTTTTCTAATTAAAGTGGTTTAAATTGATACCTCGAATTATTTGAGATCTTCCAATAATTATATTAACGTTGTACACTTGATAAGAGATGGAAAATCCCATAACATCTCTGAAGCCATTGCACTCACATTTTATTTTAGATTAATTTGAATTACATAAGATCTTTTAGTTCTGACTCGAGTGTTTTGTTTCCATTACGCTCGGGTCAGTCTGAGCTTTTTAGTGTATTGAAGACCATTTTCTTTTCTGGAGGACGAAGATGAAGATTTGGTATATTATTACTATTTATTATATTTATTCCACCACATCATGTATTCCGCTGCAATATTTTTTTATTTATGATGTATGTATAACTCTGATTTGAATGTGTAAAAGTGTAATCAAATGTTATTTGTAAAACAGCTTCATGAACTGTTTATTTGATTATTATATTTTGTCGTTCCACTTCGAGATTCTGTATTTTGTTTTTCTTTCTTTTTTTTTCTTTTTTTTCTTATTTACCCCATTAACAATCCTTCCTTTTGAATGGTTTGTATTAGACATGTGTGGTTTATTGTCGATTTAAACCGTCCAAAAAGGTGGGTTGTTACAGTCTTAGTGGTTGCTTATGTGCTTAACCAGAGTTTGTTTCCATATGGAATTAAATATCCGGTTGGATTGTTTGTTTATTGATAGTTAAATAAACGACTATTTAATCTTGGCCAGTTTTGAAACTATGTTGTCGGTTTGGAGAAATCGAGATCAGATATATTATCCAAAAACCATTTCAATCCGAATAAGCATTTGAATTAAAGACAACTTGAAGATGATCGCAGATAGAGTTCTTTGAAGTGCAAGGGCTATTTTCTACTAACCCTGAGGGTGATTCCAAAAAGGATGTAGTAGAAGTAGTGGTTTCGGTTTGTTTATATCCTAAACAACTTTTATGGATGAATGCTGGCATTGCATTGTTGCTTGGAGGGTAGTGTTAGCATTCCAAGTGGGATTTTCTAAAAAGGTAAAACATAACCACGGACCTCACAACTGGTAATGATTAAAGTAGGGAGATGCTACAAGACTAAGTGGGTTACTCCTATTAGGGTATGATCATCGCCTGATCTTGATCGGTATTTATGGATTTATATATGCTAGTGGCTCGGTACGGTTGTTGACCAGCACCCGAGGGGTGATAATATTTGGTACTATCCAGGAAGGGGTGGGCCTGTCCTGAGTATCAGATGTGCAAATGTTTTGCAGTCTTGGTATATTTTCTCTAGAGGTGTTCTGTACGGAAGGTGGACCCTTACCTTTTATTGTATGTAATCCATTCTCCAATAGATTCCTTTCGGACTTGATTGTATACTATGTATGTTGGAATGTAATTAATGTAACCATTTTGACTATGATTCAATATTTATTTTAAACCATAGACGTTATTATAATATCACAAGATTTCCTATAAAATGATTGGGTAATTTATGATGTGTTAGTTTGTTGGGAAATGATAGTATTTGATTATTACCAGTTATTGTTTGACTAGTTGTGCTCGGCCAGTTTATGAGCATTTATTTGTTTGATTTAAATTAAATACGAACACCTTATGAATCCAGATTCATAGTTTTATTATAAGGCGTTCAATGATAATGTTGGGTTGAAATTTAATTTTAATAAAAGTTGATAACAAAGATGTACATTTGTAAAAGGATTTTATATAAGAAGATGAAATTATATAAGTATGATTTATAAAATGTGTTTTATAAATGAAAAGAGAATTTTGAGAACTTAAATCCGGGTGTTTCTAGAAATTCTTTTTCAAAGTTTTGGGAAAAATAATCATAGTACTATTTGAGAATATTGATTAACAGAAATATTTTAAAGGAGATAGAAAGCACTAAACTTTCATTGAGAAATAATTCCAGTGATGACTACTATATCATCGATGTTTATTTTCGAGTTTCTAAATGGGGGATATTATCATAGTAATTTGCCATAGGGATGTTTTTTAAAACTGATTTTGATTTAATCCCAAAAGTATGATTTGATATACAAAAGGAGATATGTATATTATCATTTCAAAATGATTTGAAATAAAATCCAATGTTTAGTTTTCAAGTTTTCTGTTAAGTTATTTTATTGGGCTCATGTATCCTATGCATTAGGGCAGTTTGGCATGGGCATCTGGTTATAATATTTTGTTTGGTAGTCTTCATTTGTTGAAATGAAATGGAATTTTCCACGATTTGGGCAATCAAAAACTTCCGAATTAGTTGAGAAATTAAAGCTAAGTATTTGTGAAAGTATAAGATAATAAGTTTTTGTAAGTTATAACTTTGAGGATATAGTAAATTAAAACATGATTTAAATTTTTTCGGATAAGTTCTGTTTTTTCTTTCTTACACCCAAATAACCTGTCTTTCCGGCACTCGGATGCTCGACACGTGAATACCGTGGATGTATTAGTTTTGACTTTTGAGGGTCGAAAGGCTGGTCGTTATAGAATGTAAATATTTGAATTGTTCAATATTAATTGCTGATTGAATTCACACCTCTGAGTCACACAACCATATTATGAAGTCTCAAAAAACCCATACGATTTAAATAATTTATAAAATGTTGTAGATTTATTAAATTAATTAATATTGATTATTGTTTAATATATTTGATATTTTAGTGTTGGTAGTAATTATTTGGATGTATATATAAAAGTTATATATGTGTGTATCAATATACGATTTGGTATATATTTAAATGGGTCTTAAATATAATAAATTGCTGAATAAGCTTTTGGATTTATATGAGTTTTATCTTTTATAAACTAATTGAAGTTTTTTGTGCTAAAAACTTTAGGGCAACAAAATAATTTCTTAGGCTAGGGCAACCCACTCTATTGGGCAGGTATTGGTTGTCTCACCCAATTATCTATGCTTAAATTGATGTGTTTTATTCGTTAAGTAATATTGAATTATTGCTCTTTGCTTTAAGAAAAATTATTTTGTTTTTGGACATCACACACACAACACACACACACAATGGCATGTATGTGTGTGTTTTTATTTTAAAATTTATTATATATTTCAAATCTAAAATTCAATATGTTATTTTATAAAATGGTTTGATTCTATATCCATGGTTGAATTAATACTTTACATATATAATTAAAGATTTCAAATAGCCTACTAAAAGGTAGCTATGATTCAAATGTTTTGAATTTAATCTCTTAAAATCATTCTTCATTCAAAATGTCAGCTACCAAATGTATAAGTATAAGTTGTAAATACAAGCATTGAATTTTAGATTTGGATCTAATAAATGGGAATGAATGAATATGTGAGTTAAGAAAGTTTGTCTTATAAATTACTAGAGTAAATGCTCGTATGTGCATGAAAAAGCTAGAAATATTTACTTTTTATTAATAAAAATTAATGGACGAATGTATGTTAAGTGTAATAGCTTTAGTGATCACAACACTTTTACTTTAAGCAGTTTTGTTGGTGGTGTTGGTTGCAAATTGATAGTGAAATTCCACTGATGGTTGGTTGGGAATGAGATGGTGGTGGAGGCTGCAAACTGATAGTGAGATTTCGTTGATGGGAGTAGGGAAGTTTGGAATTTCAGAAGGACACGGCGGAAATCCTATTCATCAAATTTTCTTTATTAATAGTAGAGATTTACCAAATCAAAGTTAGATTTTTATTTGTATTGAATTTTAAATATATAGTTTTGACTTTGTCAAAAAGAAGCTTTTGGCCGAAAACTTTATATGTATATGTATATAAATTTATTTATTTTAAATAGTACAGAGCCATTAAATTACAACATCTGGATCCAGTAAGTGGCAATAAAGGAAGGAGTAAATTAAGGAGAGTTGTACCTTGATTTCCTTCTGCTTAAAACTAACTTATTCTTCCAATTTCGTATCTTAACATATACAATTAAAAGCATACCTATTCAAATAATTGTTTTGAGACATTGGATTCGTATATGGATGGAAAATGTGTCTTTATAGATGTAAATCCTAACATCTCTATATGTACACATTAACTGTAACGACCCGATATTTTGGACCATTCGCATCCATTATAAGTGTATAGGTAGACACTCATGCCGGAATTGAATTGCTCAAACTACCGCGTTGTTAATTTAAATTTGGCAAAACTGAACATATACAGTAAATAAATAATCACAGATCACAGACACAGAGTAATAAGTGCAGCGGAAATAAAAGAGATAGTAGTTCATGAAGCTACTATATAAATGTATAAGTTACATCAGAGTTAAACCAGATACAACGGAAGAGTAATACGGTACTTCAGATACAAATCAGAATACATCACTGGAATCATCGAATACTGAAAGCAGAATAGATGGATGGATCCTCAAGCAAAGCTCCAACTTCAAAGGTGAGTCTCGAATACTGGTACACTCAGTCTGACCCGAGCGTAAAGCAAAACACAAAACACTCGAGTCAGGATTAACATTCTTATATCAATAAATCCAACTCAAGTGAAATAGCAATTGAAATACAAGTAACTCAAAGGATGTTTGGAATAACCATCCTTTAAGGATCCGTTAAACTATCTACTATGTAGTAGTGTACGATAAGTAGATAATGTCTATTAGTAATATAAGATATCCAAATAGTGTTAAGGCGTTACCATTATTCCCCTTAACACATTTTTATTCCCAAGAGCATATACAAGTCCGTAGTTTCCCCAAAACCGGAAGTCACCAGAGGGCAATCCATATACTAAAGGTACAAACCAAAATTGTAGTGGTCGCGTATAAAGGAATACAAGTATGACAAGGCACATGAGGCAATACCCAAGGTAGTGAAACTACCGTTTGCCTGATCCGGACTGGTGAGAACGCATCGCCGCAGCGATCGCAACACCGTGAAACAACACTCCCAAAATCAAGGGTGCACCAATCGACAACAAGTAATGAGTAGTTCGAAGAAGTGTGTTCGCTTGAGGTAGCTGACCTCCATTGGCCCGGCACGGCTCCTGTTTTAGTCATTTCCAATTTGACACAAGTGTCAAGGCTATCCATTATCGTTCTCTTTCTTCAGTCATCACGTATATCATTCCAACCACTCCATTCTGGATCATCACTCCGCATATAGTTATTAAAGTGGTTTTCGGTTTAGACAGAGAGTATGTCCATAACCGATTCTGGTCTCTTTAATAACCTTCGAAATTATTTCACCGATTGGTCGTTTAATATATTTCAAAACCAAATCAAATTCAATTTCAAATAGAATTCGTAAATCAACATTTCATTTGTCTTTCAAAACCAATTTCCAATAATTTACGTTTCAAAACATCCAAATTACCCTTTCAAGATCTTATAATTCAATTTCAATTTCCTTTAAAACAATTCAAATATTGATTCAAGTTCGTATATAAGATTCATTCTGAAATTATTTAAATTTATTTAATTTAACATTTAAATCAATTTAAATTCATTTATCAATTTCATTCAATATTCATTAAGTAAATTTGCCATTCAAAACAATTTCTATTAAATTTCCAATTCATTAAATCCATTATTTAAATTCAACTTCCTTATTTCAAAACTTACAATTTGAATTAAATTAAATTCATCAAACCAAATTCTTTAAATTTCAAGTCTTACATTAATTTCAATAAATCACATTTTATTTCTTGATAAAGAAATTCAATTTCACTTATTTATTTACTTAAATGATTTTCCAACTTAATTTATAAAGAAACTCAATTTCAATTATTTACGAAGTAAAATTCACTTATTTAAAAGTTCAATTTTACTTATTAAAGAATCCAATTCAAATTAATCATTAAATAATTCAACCTTATTTATTATTAAATAATTCAAAACTTAATTATTAAATAATTTCAAAGTTTAATAATTTCAAACTTAATTATAATTTCAAACTTAATTATTAAATCATTTCAAAGTTTAATAATTTCAAACTTAATTATAATTTCAAACTTAATTATTAAATCATTTCAACTTAATTCAATCATTTCTCAAATTAAACAACGTTCTTTCATCAATTACATTGTTAAAATTTTGTTTCAGATTATTAAATATTAACATTTTCCTTTCATTAAAATTCAAATTTCAACTTCATTTCAAAACCATATTATTTATTCAAATAAAATCTTCGCTTATTTTTAAATCAAATTATTGACCAATCGGGTTTTATTAAATTCTCTATCCTAGGTCAAAGTTCAATTTGGGTATTTATCATTTCAACCCGATTCCAATTTAATTCAAAATCAAAACATAGCAAAAGGGAACTTGCAGTGTGATAACTGGGATGGTGTCAAAGTAAATAAACAAGCAATAACAACAATCAATAACAATCAAATAATCAATTCAAATAATCCCGAAATAATCGTATTAATTCACATTGTTATTTGTGTAAATTAATAAAATTATTTCTAGAATCTACACTATCATTTCATGTAGATTAAAGATTATTACACTAATATTTATATTGTTCTTCAATTGTCATTCGATTTCAATTTTAACACTACAACAATTAATCAAATATACGTTCAATGGTTCAGAGTGTAACTATCACTATTCTACATGTCAATTAATTTAACAATTAAAAGGGGTCACATTCAACAAAAACAAATTCAACATATGTGTCAATTCAAATTTTAATTATCCCACGTCAAATTTATTTGCATAATATTTATCACTTTATACATTACAATTTTAACGTCCAATTGTAAACATCAAACAATCAATCATTTAACAACCAACTGGATTATCATTGCATATATAACAGATAATGGTGTCAGATGTCAAAGGTGAACTGATACAGTTAATAGCATAAATAACAGTAGCATATTTCAATTGTCGTTTCAATCGAAATCAAATTTAATAAATAAAAGAACGTTAATCGCGAGTGATTGCTCACCTTTCGAGGCTAGAGATGCACGAGAAGATGACACGGATACGCACCCTGATACGGACATAGGGATTGAGTTACGAATCCAAGCAAAACAAATCGGCACGAATTCAACGATCAAAGCTGATAACAGAAATCGATGAAATCAAATCAAAACATTCAACATAGCAACAAATAAAACATGTCCTGCGTCAAAGTTTAACAATATAATTCTATGTGCTACCGAGATCGAAATGGTCTGAAATTTGGTATGAATAAAGATAAAAACTTGTATTTCAAACTGCAAAAGAATCACTTGATTTGGACAAGAGACGAGAAAAGTTACGATGTCACGAACATAGACTCAAGCCATGTTTGCAGCACTGTAAAATAATTTCTAAGTACAAAAGAACAGCTGCCTGGGTCTAACTTCCAAATGAGAAACAAAGGATCAAATGACCTCGCATGAAGCTTAAAATTCATAAACATAAAATAGAAATCTCAATCTTTCCAACAAAAAAAGAATCATTGTATTCTGACGTAAGATGGAAGAGATACGATGCGTCAAACATGAACTCAGGTCGTGTTTGCAGCAGTGTAAAATAATTTCCAAGTATAAAAGAACAGCTGCTTGGGTCTAACTTCCAGATCCTCGACCACTAATCAAACGATGTCGGATTTTGCTGAAATTTGACAGGCATAAACTAGGTAACTTCGACTCTTTTTTAAAAATAAAATCAACCCATTCCGATAAAATATGAGTGAGATATGATATCGTGAACATGAAGTCTAACTGCTGTTCAAAAAAAAATAAACATGCAAACTAACACATTGTTTGGTAAACATTAAGACTTTGCAATATATATAAACTACTGTTATAAATACCAATCTTTACAGAAACTTTACACTTAACCAATATATATACATACAATCCAAATAAAACTATGACTCACGCATATATATGACGATTTGGAACAATATTTATTATAAAATCAGTATAGCCTGCCATATTATATCATATGTATCTATCATATACAACTTACATGCATTTTCATATTTCTGTAAATCGATATATATACACAGCACGAAATGAACAAACTTGTTCAACTTTTTATATAAACAAACTTATATACACAGTTATATAACTATGTGTATATAACAAGTCAAAAGTGCATATCAACAATTTGGACAACAACCAACATTTTAGAGTATACTATATATATATAGGTAAAATTCTTTATAATATGATATGTTGTACTCGACACATAATATCTGTCCTTGCCTTCCATATATAAAATCTCAAAACAATGTAAAACAATATATATAAATATATATATATACGCGTTCAAGCACTTACAACAATATTCTGATACAAATCTATATATGCATTACTTAGTTAGTATATAACCTTGTCAACAAAAAATTAAATGAAATAATACCTTACCTATATAAATATGAACTCATATAGACGAGAAAGGTGCGAAAGAGGGCAGGCCGAGTTGCGCTAGGTCGTGCATGGAAAGTGGTAGGGCAGACAAAGGAGGGGAGATGGTGCGGCCAATGGAGATGTTGTAGATGAGGCTTTCGGCTGCACACGTGGAAAAGTAAGCAGAGGTTGGTCTCGGGTCAGGGACCGGAGCAAGGTGTAAGTTTGATGACATGGAAGAAGGGCGGCATGCTGAGGACGTGAGGCGATGGGTGGAAGATGCATGGCGTGAAGGCTTGGTGGAGTATTGGCTTCGGCCAATGGGAGGGGAGGTGGCCATGGCCGATGGGTTTCTGGGCGGAGATGAGATGGCGGGAAAATGGTAATTGTCACATACCGAAATTTTCGACTTTCGAAAATTCAACATCGATACTCACTTTATCGACTGCCGAGAAATCGAACGCCGGAAACTCCAATAGTGAGGGTTTTAGAAAGAAGAAATAGGAAGAAGAAGAAGAAAAGAAGAAAAAGAGAAGAAAGAAAAACAACTGAACAACATCAGAACAGAAGCAGAAAACAATATCAGAATCTCACATATCGCAGCGGAACAATATATAATAGATAAATGAATATCATTTAAAAACAAAAGAATTATATCTGTTATTACATCACATCACATCATATCATCAGAGTCAATAAACAACAATGGACAGTTATATAAACTCGTCCTCATACAGAATACACAGCGGAATAAAATAATATCAGATACAAATACTACGTCTCGAACTCCAGCTTATCTCCAAGCTCCAGAATATCCAGAATATCCTGATAATATAACTCTAGGTTGCCCGTGTGGAAATTGGTGGGCACCCAGAGTTTAGAAGGGAAACAATAAACTCCGAGTCAGTCATGGTGACTGGTGTGAGATCGTAAAACAGTTATTCTTTAAAATAAACAACAGGATAATTTTAAAGTCAATTCGAAATGCTTTTGGAAAATGAAACTACCATAAGACCTCCCGCCACACACACAATGCAAACGCAGACTTGGAGGAGATTTCTTCTTATGATAGTCAAAGATGCTTACTACGCAAAAATCAAATTCTTTTTGATATTATTATTAGTGCATAGTGTGGAAAACATTTCGAAAGTAGAATATAAATCTTAGCCAGCATAGGTACCATTATAGTATGCTTGCTATAGCTACCATATTAAATGGCAGGTTCTACAACTAATACCGTACAAGTCGCGTATTGTTTCTTTGGATTTCCAACAAATGGTCAGGCAAAGGAACTTCCTATCCACGATGGGTACGTCCCTGGAATAGACGACCCGAGAAATAACCTAACATTACGGTTAGATCTCTGCCAACACAAGGCCGGGTTACCTCTGCAAAAATAGGTAACTACTGACACGCGTATGCCATCCCCCGATCGTCACCGATCTTCCCGAGGATCCCCGATTCGCAACAAACCACATAGATAATAATAATGCAGTAACCACAGAGGTTAAGTATCTGGGCTCCATACCATGATACCACCTTTATCCAGAAGGAATGACATACACTAAGGGGCGCTACTCCCTAGAACCTTGCCGCATCCTTCCTGTTTCGACCATTTCCGGGGTGTGAGGCTCGACGAAGTCTCGTCCACAAAGCTACGCTTTCTCAAAAAGCCCTGCTTCGGGTCAAACAAAATGATCAACCTATGATCACAAAGATATAAGATCAAACAAATGATCATATCACAAATGATCAAACACTGATCATTTCACAGCAACACTTAGTATGCCACGTTACCAAATTGGGATATATCGCTGATAAATTTCAACTACATAACCTCTGAGCTCGTACGTCTCAGAGAAGGGTGTTAAGCTAAGAGAATAAATTCTCCGCCACCAACAGAAATGTATTTGAAAGAAATCAGCTTTATATCTCAAATTGTAACGTCAGACACACAATCCATACAAGTCTGTTCCGGGATCGAACAGAACCGAAGGCACTTCTCACGAAGCCCTTGCAATTCCGGATAATTTTCAATCACGTCAGGACTTCCCGTCACTAAGGGTGATAAAACCTCTAAATCGAAGATCAGTCGATGTAGAGTAACTCGACGGTAATCCTTCCGTTTTCAAAAATATCCGGTCTTCAACACCGGTCTTCAAATGCAATTCATATCGACGTATCACATATTCGGAATGGGTTATACGACCCCATGGTCCTTTCCCGGTTAACCCGAATAGTGAGCGATTATTTAAAAATAAGTGTGGCGTTCAAATTCATCCAATTCACAACAAAACATCCATTCAGGGTAATTATTGATAGTCGGTTATTTAACTATCAATAAAGATGCGCAACATCATCAGATTCCAAATAATTTCCCAAATTTATTTCATCTTCAAAAATATCTTTACTAGATATAAAATTTCCACACTTAACCATTTGAAAACAATTTCAAATCAATTTTCCACACTTCAAAAATAAATCAATATTTATTTTTAAACAACTTCGCTTCCTTTTATAAATTCCGTATTGAATTTATACTTTCGAATATCTACTGATATTCGATTTTCAAATCGTTTTCAATATTCAATTTCAATTTATCTTTAAGAAGATAAATTCTCAAAACATTTCATTTCATTTTGGAAAACATTTCCATACTTATTTAAATAATAAGTGTTTCACAAATCTTTTATTTTCAACATTTGAAAATATTCGATATACTTAAATCAAAATTTAAGTATAAATTCATTCTTTAAGGAAAACATTCTTTTAACACCTTTATTTGAGTCAAAACGAATGCTACGTAAAACATCGTTACGACGACTCAAAATCACTAGTATAGGGATTCAGAATTAAGATAGATGTATAAATCCCAATACTATATAAAACATTTCCTCCCGGAAATCATCTACTATAACAACAGTGTTATAGTCCACCATTTCCTTAAATTTCTCGAAAACGTCTATTTCAACAATAAATGTTGAAATCTATGATTTCGATATTCAACTCATTTTAAAACATCGTTGAAATAATTAATCTCACCTTTAATATCATTTTCCAAAAATATTACCCATTTTACTTAAAAATATATTCACTGTCCAAAATCGTGAATATACTTCCCTAACCACATTTCAATCATTTCTACACATTTATTTCGAGAATTATCCACTATCCAAAATCGTGGATAAAATTCCCTTAATAACCTTCTATATTAAATTCATCAAATTCAATCGATTCCGAATTTACAAAACAACGTTTATAAATTCTATTTCTATTTTAATAACAACTTCAACTTATAAATTTCTTTTTATTAACTTCTATATTTTACTTATCAAAATAAGTAGTTTTCGGATTTATAAACAACTTTTATAAATTTCACTTCTATTTATAAAAACTTCAATACCAAATCAATTTCAATATTGATTTCTAAATTTATTTATCACTACTAAATAAATTCCTTATTTTTCTCAAATCATTCAATATTCTATTTTTAAATGGATTCTTCAAATTGAAATCATTTTACATTGATTTCCCAAATTATTTCAATTTACCAATTTAAATTTCTAGTTGGATTTCCAACTTATCTTCTTTTAATAAATTCCCTTTTTAAGAAAATAAATTTCAATCGTTTCTTTCAATCTATTTAAAAATCCAAATTTAAATTAAATTCTTCAATTTAAAATCACTGTTTTATGAAATCCATTTATTTAGCATTTTCACTTAATTCTGGGATTTATTCAATACGATTATAAAAATTTACTTTTTTATACTTTAAAATTTCCTTTCTTCAAAATTCTTCAATTTCAAAAATTAATTCACTTAGAAATTTTCTACTTGAATTTCAAAAATTCAATTTCGTTTAATCTTTGGAATCCAATGATGTCAAAACATCCATTCAGCTAAATTTTAGCTTTCAACAATTTCCAGTCATCAATATGATCAATATAATCATTCACAGCTTATCACATCACAGTAGAAATAAATTCAATCAATGTGAGGGGTCCAGTTGGATCCCTCCAACCTGTTTCCCTGCACCCAAAGATGTTAGCACAATACCAATTCCGCTCCAGTACGGAATTATCGCGGTATATAGGTTTTTATAAATCCGCTTACTAACGGCGCAATAGGGTCTCATCCGCTATACGAGGCGGGAAATCATCAATCCAATATATACATATGCCAATATGTATATACTGCTATATATATAGATATATCCTATCATATCTAATAGCACATCCACATAGCAATCATATCATCAATCAATAACTGCAATTCAATATAAATCTGAGTGAGGAGATCTCACCTTAGCTTTTTAACTTGCCATCCCATTTCCATTTTGATCATTTTCTCACGGTTTCAAACCTTGTATAAACATTTACACAATTTATTATTATTCAAATTTGTCAAACAAATAAATTTTCCTATTTGATAAATTAATTAACCAGTTTAAAATTTTAAACTAACTTTCTTTTAAATAAATTGTTCGGTAACTAAAGTGAATTAACACATTTATCCTTTGGATATAATTTTTTTCTCTAAAAGATTAATAGGCTAACACATTTATATTTATTTTCATATTTCTGTTTCAATCTTTTTAAATTATTTTACTGAATTTGTACTTAATTAAAATTCAGAAATTGCTCACATTCAAACTTTGCTAATATACACTTTACCAAAATTGGTATTTTTAAACTTTACTGTTTTAACTTAATATAATTTTTTTTCCTTTTCCTCTTCATTAAACACATTAAAACTAAATATATATATATATATATGTGTATTGTTTTACTGGAAAGAAAAACTACACATATATACTTCTCTGTATATATACATACAGACACCTGTATATATGTAAACTTAAATTGAAACCAAAATAAAAATTTAAATTTTTAAAACATAAATTATTAACCAAAAGATGGTTAAATCGTATACCTTACAGCCGAACTCAAAGGAACAGACTCCAATGAAAACTCGACCCCTCAACTGGCTCGCCAGCTTCGCGAACAACCCCTCACCAGCCTCGACTTGCCACTGACAACTCGAAGCCCTAGCTGCCACTGACCATGGACTCGTCCTCCTGTTTTCCATCGCGCTCGAACTCGAGCCACCATGCTTGCGAACGCCGCCGCGATCCCCAACCTCGTTCGACTTCGAGCCACTGCCTCGCATTCCAGTCACAGTCGCGACCACGCGCGATGCCGATCCACGTTCCAACCCCTGACGTTGACTCGCACACGATTGCCTCACCGCCCCAGTCGTGAAACCCTAACATACTCCGCCTTCAACCTATCGCGACACTGACGCCACGCGACATCGTACGCGACTGCCTTTGAGTTTGATTCGCCGCCCCTCCAGTCTTGATCGAATCCCCATCTCTCGTTTTGCTTTTGTTCGAATTGGGAATGAAAGGAACGAACGCGGCCATTTTATTTTCTTTTGAACGGGGACGAAGGTATTTTTGTTCGATTTTCTTTTTGAAACTGAAGGATGGAGGAGAGGGAACAGACGAGACTAAAATAAAAAGAAAAGAAAACGTAGCGTGAAATTAGGCGTGAGCAACGGCGTGATTCTCTGCGTGTTCAGGGGAAATAAACGTGGTGATGTTTAACTGATATTTTTACCAAATCTAAATTTTAAATTTAAATTGAATACGACTCTATTTCAACGCGTTTTTGTGTCGTGTGTTCACGTAACAACTCTGATAAATACGAAATTTGAAATCCGGTAATAATTCAATATTACGGACCCAATGGAACTGGTTTCGTCGAATTCCGAGACTGTGCCCCGGAACGCTACTTTTAAATATCGACTGAACGATATAAATTTCAAACTGAACAATTCAATTTCAAGTTCGATTCTGAAGCTTCTATCATCTCCAGTATTATCAATATGAATTATAAAAGCTTTCGAAATATTTTTAATCGGCCTAAATTTGAAGATTCAAATTCTTATTCAACTTCCAATCGATTAAATTTTATATTTTAATCGTCAAATTCAAAGTTATATCGAGTATTCAAATTAAATTGTCGTTCAAATATTTAAAATTAATTAAATATTTCCAATTTAATTCGGTCAAAATTCTGGGTCGTTACAGTAATGGTCGGCGTCGGGTCGAGGGTGTCGCGGATAGGCGGAGACCGACTTTGGGTGACGCTCGTGTGAGCGGAGGAGTGAGGTCAGGTGGAAGTTTAGTTAAGGAGTGAGGTCAGCCATTAGAGATCTGGAAGGGGGGAAGCAAAAGTGGAAAGATAGAAATGAATGGTTGCATGAAAAAAAAAGAAGGCTGATGCCTTGAAAATGAAGTAGCAGGTAGTATGACTTGGAAATGAAGTAGCAGGTAGTATACCTTCAATGCTAATATGACTCATTATATTCCCAAGATGGACACGTGAAGCTTCAACAAGCAAAAAGAAAAATTAAACCAACCGGCCAATATGAATTGAACGATGTAATAGTAAAAGTCATATTAAAATTTTGAGAATATTAAAAGTCACTGTCTATTCTAGTGGACAGATGGAAAACCACAGAACACCCTACAGACTAAAAAGGATACCGATACGGTTAATCATTTCATTGGTTTCGCCGTGCATCGGATACCGAAATAAAAATATGAATATACTGCGAAGATCAACATGATGAGACGATCAAAACGGTATACAGATATCAGTGGTATGGTTGAATTATAAAAATTCGAATTTTCTACTAGCAGAAAATGCAGCAAAACGCAGAACAATAAGATCGACGGAGTTAAAGAAGTCCGAATTTGGAAAAACGAAAAATGACATCTTGCTCAGAAGATGGTTTAGAATTTTTCCATGTAAAAATATTTAGATTCCGAAAACATTTTATTTTCATCGCTTTTTAACTGATTGAATTGAAGTAAATTTACGCGCGAAATAAACTTTCATATTTTCGGACGAAAATTTACCAGTTGCTAGGTTTAACTAAACGCATTCCAAATATCAAATTTATATTTCAAAATTTTATCGTTTTAAAATTTCACAAAATTTCAACTAATTACGTTATTAAAACAGTTGAAATTTACCGGTCGTTACACTCTCCCCCACTCAAAACTTTTCGTCCCCGAAAAGGAACTAGGTAGGAGAATAGAAACAACTAGAAAGAAAAACAGATTTGAAATACAAAATAACAATTAATTTAAATCATATAAATTCAAATTTAAATTAATTGATATTCAATAATTTATTTAATCCATTTGATTTCACTAAAATCAATCTCAACTATTTCTAAATTCATTATCTTATTATCCCATTTCTTCAATTTACAATTTTTAAAACCATAAATTTGAATAGTCTTTTATTATAATCATATTTTCTTCAACAATTTTAAATTCTTCTTTATTCCAAATTACTGTTAAATTTATTCTACTTAATATATCTACTCACATATATTTAACCCATATAAATTAATTTAAAACATAAAAGTTTCAATTTAAATAAATTTACATCTATTAATTTCTTTTAAATTCAAGGTATTTTCATATGTTGATCAAATTTCAATTTATTAATTCTTTCAAAACAAATTTATTAATTCTTTCAAAACAAATTTATTACATTATTAACTGAGTTTACTTATTATCCTATCTAACTCTATTAACATCTTTATAATCAAAATTTAGTGTATAATATTTATTATAAACACTCAAATTTTATTTATAAATTCAATTTATCTTATATATTATCCAATTACATATTCAACTTTTGAATGATTTAGGTAAGTTGTATTAGAATGCAGTTGAACAATATACAAATAAAATTTTCCTAATTCAATTATTCAAGTTTAAATATTTATCCAAAATTTAGCATTATTTATAATTGAAAACATCTTTGACATGATTTTAAGAATTTAATTTTCGTTTAATTTCAAACTCTTTAGAAATAATTATGTATATATTATATATATTAAATCAAATTAAATTTAAAATAATATACCCATATATATATATATATATATATATATATAATCAAGTCATACTTAAGAAATTTAGATCAAAATATTTTTCCAAAACAAAACCGTAGCAAAGCTACAGAATGGTTTCTCCACTTCGAAACTCGAAAATGAATGTCGATGATGCGGCCGCCATCACCGAAATTATTTTCCAACGACAAAGAGAAGAGTACTGATTTCAACATTTTAAAATTCTTTGAAACCGATTCCTATTCGAAAATACTTTCAATAATATATACTTTAAAATTTTAAAACCAAAGTTTGAAATTACTGGAAATTAAATTCTCAAATTCTAAATTTTAAATTCATTTAAATTTCAAATCAGTTTATAATCCATGTTTAAAAATTCATTTATAGAACAATAAGTGATAATCAATTACTATCATTTCAACAACCAATTTAATTAACTTATTAAATTTCAGAAAATTTTACTTATATATATATAATATATTCATAGAAATTTATTTACCAAATTTGAAATAATATTGTGTCAGTTTGCTCTGTTCAAGTGTTTTGGAAATCCTATCGATAGCGTTGATCAGACGAATCGATCGAAAACCCAAATCAACATCAACAACTCAAACAACACAATGTATATTAAAATATTTTAAATATTAATTTACAAATACACTTTCTCGCTCGATGATACAAAATGGATTTCAAGCATGGATAAAGATTCAAATTTGATAGAAATCAAATCAAAGAGAATTTTTTTGATTCAATGATAAGTTTGAAACAGAAGATAAGATGATTTAAATACCAAATAAGAAGATGGATGAGTTTATATAAATCACGGGAAACCTTATCCAGGTCGACCGAGACTTCAAGAATAAGATTGATGCAGAATTCCGAGGTAAATCGACATTCGATCTCAAGAACTAGAATACAGGTATAGTAGGAGATAGATAGCATCGTAAACCGAGGATACAGAAATCTCCGGTAAATCAATGCCAATTGTAAAGGAGTTTCACCCCTTTACAAATCATTCGAAGTTTGGTGAGACCGCCGATTCATTATAAAGATCATTCAAGGTGGAGTTATGAGATACTCCGGAATTAGAAGACGAACAGTGAGGGACACGAATGAAATTTGGAACCGCAGGGAACGTTCCAAAGTTCAAAGGAATCGAGTCAAAAGAAAGAGATTGAAACTCGAATGAGAGTGATTCTGTAAATACATTTACCCTATATGCTAAGTTTGCCTAGAGCTACCAAAGCTCTGATACCAACTGTAACGACCCGATATTTTGGACCATTCGCATCCATTATAAGTGTATAGGTAGACCCTCATGCCGGAATTGAATTGCTCAAACTATCGCGTTGTTAATTTAAATTTGGCAAAACTGAACATATACAGTAAATAAATAATCACAGATCACAGACACAGAGTAATAAGTGCAGCGGAAATAAAAGAGATAGTAGTTCATGAAGCTACTATATAAATGTATAAGTTACATCAGAGTTAAACCAGATACAACGGAAGAGTAATACGATACTTCAGATACAAATCAGAATACATCACTGGAATCATCGAATACTGAAAGCAGAATAGATGGCTGGATCCTCAAGCAAAGCTCAACCTTCAAAGGTGAGTCTCGAATACTGGTACACTCAGTCTGACCCGAGCGTAAAGCAAAACACAAAACACTCGAGTCAGGATTAACATTCTTATATCAATAAATCCAACTCAAGTGAAATAGCAATTGAAATACAAGTAACTCAAAGGATGTTTGGAATAACCATCCTTTAAGGATCCGTTAAACTATCTACTATGTAGTAGTGTACGATAAGTAGATAATGTTTATTAGTAATATAAGATATCAAAATAGTGTTAAGGCGTTACCATTATTCCCCTTAACACATTTTTATTCCCAAGAGCATATACAAGACCGTAGTTTCCCCAAAACCGGAAGTCACCAGAGGGCAATCCATATACTAAAGGTACAAACCAAAATCGTAGTGGTCGCGTATAAAGGAATACAAGTATGACAAGGCACATGAGGCAATACCCAAGGTAGTGAAACTACCGTTTGCCTGATCTGGACTGGTGAGAACGCATCGCCGCAGCGATCGCAACACCGCGAAACAACACTCCCAAAATCAAGGGTGCACCAATCGACAACAAGTAATGAGTAGTTCGAAGAAGTGTGTTCGCTTGAGGTAGCTGACCTCCATTGGCCCGGCACGGCTCCTGTTTTAGTCATTTCCAATTTGACACAAGTGTCAAGGCTATCCATTATCGTTCTCTTTCTTCAGTCATCACGTACATCATTCCAACCACTTCATTCTAGATCATCACTCCGCGTATAGTTATTAAAGTGGTTTTCGGTTTAGACAGAGAGTATGTCCATAACTGATTCCGGTCTCTTTAATAACCTTCGAAATTATTTCACCGATTGGTCGTTTAATATATTTCAAAACCAAATCAAATTCAATTTCAAATAGAATTCGTAAATCAACATTTCATTTGTCTTTCAAAACCAATTTCCAATAATTTACGTTTCAAAACATCCAAATTACCCTTTCAAGATCTTATAATTCAATTTCAATTTCCTTTAAAACAATTCAAATATTGGCCTGCCATATTATATCATATGTATCTATCATATACAACTTACATGCATTTTCATATTTTTGTAAATCGATATATATACACAGCACGAAATGAACAAACTTGTTCAACTTTTTATATAAACAAACTTATATACACAGTTATATAACTATGTGTATATAACAAGTCAAAAGTGCATATCAACAATTTGGACAACAACCAACATTTTAGAGTATACTATATATATATATGTAAAATTCTTTATAATATGATAACTCCCCACCCCCTCACCTAACTTTCTTTAGTTGGTCGATTGGCCTGAATCGACTACGATTGTCGCGAACATCCCTAGCCGTTGGACTTGGGGTAGGTTTAAACAAAAAAATGGTGAACTTCTCTTATATTTTTTCTTTTTCTCTCTGGTTAACGCAAATGTTAAAAGAAAGGGGAGGTATGGTTTAGAATGTGGGTGGATATGGCCTGTATGGGCTTGGATATGGGACAAAGCGTGGGTGAATATAGTGCATATATATATTATTTAAATTAAAAAATGTCTATCTTCAAACGTCCAAAAATCCAAAACTCCAAACAAGGCATGCTGCCTAGCGTTTTATATGTTATACCCCTATTCCGAATGCAATAGAACTAAGCTCGAGACCCAATTCGATTATATATAGAAGATAGCTTTTCAAACCCAATTATTATGTATATTTTTCTAAAATAAATTTCTATGCATTTCAATCTCGCATGCTGAAACTGTAACACCCCTAATTTTAAATAGCATTATTCAGGAGATTTAATTAGACAAATTAAATAGAATAATGTAGAGGTTAGAGTGATAAGGGAATTGAGATTTGAAAACCAATTATGGTGTGCCTTAACTAAATGGATTTATACAAAATGGTTTATAAGTTAAATACCTAAGAGAATAAGGCAAGGGTAAATATGGGAATAGCCCTGTAGCATAAACCCATAACCCCTAAACCCTTACCTCATTCTCATTCACATTTTCATAAACCAAAAACAGAAATAAATGAGAAACAAGGCCGGCCATAACCCTAGAAGAAGAGGAGCTCAAAATCAATTGGATGCTAAGATTCAAGTTAGGAAGATTAAAGTGAAGAACAAATCTCAAATTCCTTATCCATACAAGGTGAATAATGATCTAAACCATCTCATATAAGTCTTTTTGAACGTTTAATTTTGGGTTTAAGGTTTAAATTCATTTGGTTGGATGATTGATGGTATGCTTTGATTTATATGCCATGTTATAACTTAAACAAGGATTTTGTAGGATGATATAATTCGATTTTAAGGTTATAATTGTGAAAATTGATTTTTGAATGCCATGGAGTTTGAATATGTTATGTAAAACATTATTTTGGAGATGGGTTTAAATTTTCATAAATTCCATGATATGGATAATTTATTATGAATTATGAATGGAAGAAATAGATAATTTTGGGTTTAAATTATTTAAGGCAATTATATAAAGGACTTCGGGTATGAAAATTTATATATGCTAGAAAACATTTTAAAAGTGTATTAATGTGATTTTTGGGGAATTTTTCTAAGTATTTTACTATGGTTATAAAATTATTTAAGTTAAGGGACTTAAATGTTTTATATGTTTTTATCAAGGTGAATAGCTTATTTGCTTAAAATGTTTTAAATGGTTAATTGTGAATTCGACAACGTTGTAAGAAAAAAGATTTTGATAAAGAAATGGCAACCAATTACATTTTGAAAAATTAGGCAAGTTAGGTGAAAGTAAATTACTTTGAAAGGCATAAAATTAGTTTTGTTATGACTTACAACTTTATCACTTCAATTGCTTGCTTCCGTCACCATGCTCAGCAGGCCTTTTGAAACCATTCGAATCCAATGCACATGGTATCAAACCATTCATACATAGTGTATTGGAGAAAGGCAGAAGGGACTGTTTTGAAGGCATGCTTTCAAAGGGGTTGAAGTCATTCTTATAAGCTTTCGAATACATTACTTGCCTTTGTTTTTAAATAATGCTTTTGACGAGGTTGAAGCTACTTTAATTTAACTTTCGAATCAATTCAACTTGCCTTTATTTTTGAAGAAGCTTTCAAAAGAGTTGCCGCATTTTAAACCTATTCGACACCTATCTGCCGCATTTACACCTTTCAAATTAGTTAAGGTCGCTTTCTCTGTAACGACCCAGAATTTTTGATAATTAAAATTCGAATATTTAATTGATTTTAAATATTAATAAATGGAATTTATAAGTCGAATAATTTTAAATTCGAATATTGAATTTACCTGGGTAATTAAATCGATAAGTTAATAGTGAAATTTCAGAAATAATTGAAAATCGAGTTTAATACGATTGAAAATGATTTGTAAAATTTTATTTAATCATACTGGAGTTATAGAAAGGTTATAGAATTTTTAAAATTGAATTTAAAGATTAAATTGTGAAAATTGAATATTTTAATATTTAATTATCGACTGAAAAATAGCCAATTTTTGAACAGTCTCGGATTTCAACGAAACCAGTTTCATCGGATCCGTAATGTGATATTATTATAAGATTTCAAATTTCGTAATTTTTGGATGTACCGTTTGTCCGGGGCAAGCCAAATCGCCTCGAAATCGATTTAAATCGGTTTAATTTAAATTGATCGTTTAAATTCATAACTCGCACAGATGATCGAATTAGCTTCCGAAACCTGTTCCATTGCGTTCGGAACGCGGGGTAAACCTTAGAAACGCTAACCGGCACGCTTGATTTCGAGTTCGGAAAATTTCGAAGAATAGTAAATTGGACAATTTTCTATAAAAGCCCCTTCTCTCTTCATTTTGCAAAGAAAACTGAACCCTGGGGTTCTAAAGCTTCAGCCGCCATTATCCTTATCAATGGCCGAGAATTCACTTCCTTCTTCTCCAATTTTCTTCAAATCCGTTCATCAATTCAACAAACGTCCAACTAGAGAAATGTCGGGCTCGTCGAGAACTAGTTATCCAACGGTCATGATGGGATTTAACGCCCTAGATCATCGGCAATTCGCCCGCGTTCATGCTCGTTCTAGGCACATTTTTCGAGGTATAGGCTGAGCAGAGCTTCACGTGTTCGATGGTGGAGGTGGTGCTAGGTTTTGGCTTCGTAATGGTGGTAGTATGATGGGGTTTCAAGCAACGTAGGAGGAGCAGCGTGAAACCCTAAGTGGCGGCAACGTTGGGTTCATGGTCGTGATTTCGTGACCTGGGAGGAAGAATGTGCGTGCAAGCTACCTGATGTGGAGATGATGAGATGTGCGGCCCTGATTCATTTAGGTTTAAAATTTTAAAAGAAAGGGTAAATTATTTATATTTAAATTTGTACAATGTTTAAAATGCGATAACTTTGTCATACGAGGTCGGAATGGAACGAAACAAAATGTGTTGGAATCGTATCGTCGAATACTTTGTGATGCAAGTGAATTGGAAGCGATCGGGGTCAGTGAAAATTTTGAGTGAAATCAAACGTCCGTTTAATTTCATTCGAAATAAATGCTACAAATTTCTATCGGAAAAATCACGGTGAGATCTCCTCACTCAAAAAAAATTTAAAAGTGGAATTTTCAGTTATTGATTTGATTGCTATTGGATGTGATATTAGATATAGTAGGATATATCTATATATATATAGCAATATATACATATTGGCATATGTATATATTGGATTGATTGATTTCTCGCCTCGTATAGCGGATGAGACCCTATTGCGCCGTTAGTAAGCGAATTATTTTTATAAAACCCATATACCGCGATATTCCACCTCGAAGTAGAATTGGTATTGTGCTAACGTCTGTGGATGTAGGGAAACAAGTTGGAGGGATCCAACTGGATTCCTCACCAGTAGTTATTTATTTACAGATATTGATGTATATTCTGTTATCATATTGATATATGATGTTTGTTGTTGTGATTGACTAATTGGTGCTGTTGCATCATCGGATTCAAGTTTTAAAAATAACGACTTTTAATTTAAAAGGATTTTTAAAGTGATCTTTGAAATTATACGTTTTATTGAATTTTTGAAGTGATTTATTTTAAATAAATAAACGTTCAAATCTTAAAGTTATAAAAGTTAAGATCTTTGTGAAATATAACCGAAAAGTGATTTTTGGAATAAATAGTTGATTGATTTATAAAATGGTTTAAATTGAGATTTTTAAAGTATTATAAACGGTTTACTTAAAAGGTTTTTAAAGTTGACATTTTTTTAAATTAAGATATTGGAATTATAAAACGAGTTTTTATAAGTGTTAAAAATGAAGTGATAATAAAAATCATATGTGAACGAGATTTATAGATTTATAAATTTGTGAAGTATAAATTGTATAGAAGTTGTAGAATAGAAGATTTATAAGTAATTTGCTTATAAATTAGATTTTTGCACTTAGATGAGATTTGAACAGAATTTGCTAAGAAAATGATTTTATAAGTTGAAATTGTTATGAAGTATAAATGTGATTTATAAACGTTGTTTATAAATCCGAAATCACTTATTTTGATAAGTAATTTCAGAAGTTAATAAAAGGAGAATTTTATAGATCGAAGTTGTTAGAAAATATAAAGGTGAATTTATAAACGTTGTTTTATAAATTCGAAATCAATCAAATTTGATGAATTTAATATAGAAGTTATTAAGGGAATTTTTTCCACGATTTTGGATAGTGGATAATTCTTGAAATATAAATGTGTAGAAAATATTGAAATTTGGTTAGTGAATTATATTCACGATTTTGGACAGTGAATATATTGTTAAGTAAAATGGATAGTTTTGGGAAAGTGATATTGAAAATGAAGTTAAACATTTTAAAGATGTTTTTAAAATGTATTATGATATCGAATACATAGATTTCAACATTTATTGTTGAAATAGACGTTTTCGAGAAATATAAGGGAATGGTGGACTATAACATTGTTGTTATAGTAAATGGTTTCCGAAAGGAATGTTTTTATGTAGTATTGGGATTTATATATCTATCTAAATTTCGAATCCCTATACTAATAATTTTGAGTCGTCGTAACGATGTTTTACGTAACATTCGTTTTGACTCAAATAGATGTTGTTATAGTATATGATTTCCTTAAAGAATGAAATGTATACTTAATTTTGATTTAAGTATAACGAATATTTTCCAAGTGTTGAAAATAAATGATTTGGGAAACACTTATTTTTAAATAAGTATGGAATTGCTTTTCCAATATGAAATGAACTGTTTTGAGATTTTATCTTTTAAAGATAAAATGAAATGTGGAAATTGATTTGAAATTGTTTTCAAATGGTTAAGTGTGGAAATAATATATCTAGTAAAGATATTTTTGGAAGATAAATAATTTGGGAAAATTATTTGGAATCTGATGATGTTGCGCATCTTTATTGATAGTTAAATAACCGACTATCAATAATTACCTTTAGATAGGTATTTGTTGTGAATTGGATGAATTTGAATGCCACACTTATTTTTGAATAATCGCTCACTATTCGGGTTAGCCGGGAAAGGACCATGGGGTCGTATAACCCATTCCGAATATGTGATACGTCGTTATGAATTGCATTCGAAGACCGGTGTTGAAGACCGGATATTTTTGAAAACGGAAGGATTACCGTCGAGTTACTCTACATCGGCTGATCTCCGATTTAGAGGTTTTATCACCCTTAGTGACGGGAAGTCCGGACGTGATTAGAAATTATTCGGATATGCAAGGGCTTCGTGAGAAGTGCCTTCGGTTCTGTTCGATCCCGGAACAGACTTGTATGGATTGTGTGTCTGACGTTACAATTTGAGATATAAAGCTGATTTCTTTCAAATACATTTCTGTTGGTGGCGGAGAATTTATTCTCTTAGCTTAACACCCTTCTCTGAGACGTATGAGCTCAGAGGTTATGTAGTTGAAATTTATCAGCGATATATCCCAATTTGGTAACGTGGCATACTGAGTGTTGCTGTGAAATGATCAGTGTTTGATCATTTGTGATATGATCATTTGTTTGATCTTATATCTTTGTGATCATAGGTTGATCATTTTGTTTGACCCGAAGCAGGGCTTTGTAGAAAGCGTAGCTTTGTGGACGAGACTTCATCGAGCCTCACACCCCGGAAATGGTCGAAACAGGAAGGATGCGACAAGGTTCTAGGGAGTAGCGCCCCTTAGTGTATGTCATTCCTTCTGGATAGAGGTGGTACCATGGTATGGAGCCCAGATACTTAACCTATGTGGTTGCTGCATTATTATCTATGTGGTTTGTTGGAAATCGGGGATCCTCGGGAAGATCGGTGACGATCGGGGGATGGCATACGCGTGTCAGTAGTTACCTACTTTTGCAGAGGTAACCCGGCCTTGTGTTGGCAGAGATCTAACCATAATGTTAGGTTATTTCTCGGGTCTTCTATTCCAGGGACGTACCCATCATGGATAGGAAGTTCCTTGGCCTGACCATTTGTTGGAAATCCAAAGAAACAATACGAGCCTTGTACGGTTTTAGTTGTAGAACCTGCCATTTAATATGGTAGTTATAGCAAGCATACTATAATGGTACCTATGCTGGCTAAGATTTATATTCTACTTTCGAAATGTTTTCTACACTATGCACTAATAATAATATCAAAAAGAATTTGATTTTTGCGTAGTAAGCATCTTTGACTATCATAAGAAGAAATCTCCTCCAAGTCTGCGTTTGCATTGTGTGTGTGGTGGGAGGTCTTATGGTAGTTTCATTTTCCAAAAGCATTGCGAAATTTACTTTAAAATTTTTCTGTTGTTTATTCTAAAGATAAACTGTTTTACGATCTCACACCAGTCACCATGACTGACTCGGAGTTTATTGTTTCCCTTCTAAACTCTGGGTGCCCACCAATTTCCACACGGGCAGTCTAGAGTTAGGTTATCAGGATATTCTGGATATTCTGGAGCTTTGGAAGCGAGCTGGATGGCGAGACGTAGTATTATTTTATTCCGCTGTGTATTCTGTATGAGGACAAGTTTATATAACTGTCCATTTGTCGTATATTGACTCTGATGATTGATGTATGTATAAAATGATATAGTTCTTTGTTTAAAGATTATTCATTTATCTATTATATATTGTTCCGCTGCGATATGTGAGATTCTGATATTGTCTCTGTTCTGTTTCTGTTGCTGTTCTGTTGTTCTTCTTTCTTCTTCTTCTCTTTATTTTCTCTTCTTCTATGTTCTTTCTTCTATCTTCTTCTTCTTCTACCTTTTTCTTCTTTTTAAAACCCTCACTATTGGAGTTTCCGGCACTCGATTGCTCGGCAGTCGATAAAGTGAGTATCGATGTCGAATTTTCGAAAATCGAAAATTTCGGTACGTGACAGCGTGGTATCAGAGCATATGGTTAAGCGACAACCCTGCTCTGTTGGGTGTTACTCATTAGAGATCGAGTCAGCAGTACTCTAGAATGAGTTTGAGTGTAATAATAGATACGAGTGCGTATTTGTTAGTGAATATAAAATTGTTTTATATTGTGATGATTGGTTTGTTGAGTGGTATATGGATTCTGGTCGGTATTGTCCGTACAACTCTATCGATAGGGATCTCTAAACACTTGGATAGAACAATTCGGCACAATATTGTTTTGAATAGGGTGAACGAGATAATTTTGCCCAAAACTATTTTTGTATAGAAAAGAAATATTTTTCTATGAATTATCATAGTATATGGTTGCATGGATGTTAGGAAGTAATAATAGTGAATTATCATCACTAAAATTGAATAAGAAATTGAAATCATAATTCCAAAGTTAAGAAATAAATTCATATACGAATGAAATTTAAGAATGTAAATTATAAAAGTGATTTGTAATTTGAAACGGAGTTCCAGAGAAGTTTTTGGAAATGTTTTGAAAAGAATTTGAAAATTTTGGAGATTTGGAAAGTTTAAATTTCTTTTTGATTTGAAAATGGATTTCAAAGATTTTGGAAAAATGTTTTGAAGGAATGAAAGGCTCTAAACTCTTTTCGGTCGCTGGAAAATAACTTCGATGATGATCGCGGCATCATTGGTGATCATTTTCGGGTTTCCAAAAGAGAAATTGCTGCCAAATAGAAATGGAAATTGTTTGAAAAATTTGGGTTTTGTTTTGAAAATTCAAAGGATATTTTGATTTGTTTTCAAAAATGATTTTTGAAATGTTGGTAAGACTCTGGAATACTATATAAAAATATTTATGAAATATTACTAAGTTGATAACTTATACCAATTGAATTTTGATAGAATAAATTTAACTTAAAAAGATGAAGTTAAATAAATGTAAGTACAAGTGAATCAATTGTGATTTAATGAAACTGAAATTGAATTCGAATTGGAAATCCAATTTAAATGTAAGTAAATTTAACCGAAGTGGTAAATTGAAAATAAATATAATGTGTATATGGAATATTTATATTGAACCTAAGAAATGAAGAGTGAAATTCTTAAGTAAAATTCGATATTGAAATTATTCTAAGTTGATGATTGAATGAAGATAAAACTGAAATTGAGACTGAATGTTGAAAACAAATTTGAATAAAAGGAATTGGAATTTTGATTTCGAAGATAAATTGAATTGCTCGAAAAAGGTATGTATTTAAATTTGAATATGAGATTTGATGACTTTCTTGTCTAGCCGCTTGGCTTTTTCTTTTCTTTTTGAAATCTGAGAGTCCGTAGGGACGTTTTGTAGTCGTGCCATATTAGCCGCGCAAAGGAGACGCTGGCGAAATTTTTCGAAAATTTAAGGCATTAGAATATTTTTGAGAAATTGGAAAATTTGAAAATTTTGGAAAACTTAGTAAAAATGTTGTAAAAAGTTTAACTATGAATTTTGGGAAAGTTAAACACTTAAGAGATTTGTAAATCTAATTTGAGCAGTTTGTTTTGAAAAGTTAATGGATTTTGTATCTTTTCCTTACTTGGTAATTTCGAGGACGAAATTCTTTTAAGGGGGGAAGTCTGTAACGACCCAGAATTTTTGATAATTAAAATTCGAATATTTAATTGATTTTAAATATTAATAAATGGAATTTATAAGTCGAATAATTTTAAATTCGAATATTGAATTTACCTGGGTAATTAAATCGATAAGTTAATAGTGAAATTTCAGAAATAATTGAAAATCGAGTTTAATACGATTGAAAATGATTTGTAAAATTTTATTTAATCATACTGGAGTTATAGAAAGGTTATAGAATTTTTAAAATTGAATTTAAAGATTAAATTGTGAAAATTGAATATTTTAATATTTAATTATCGACTGAAAAATAGCCAATTTTTGAACAGTCTCGGATTTCGACGAAACCAGTTTCATCGGATCCATAATGTGATATTATTATAAGATTTCAAATTTCGTAATTTTTGGATGTACCGTTTGTCCGAGGCAAGCCAAATCGCCTCGAAATCGATTTAAATCGGTTTAATTTAAATTGATCGTTTAAATTCATAACTTGCACAGATGATCGAATTAGCTTCCGAAACCTGTTCCATTGCGTTCGGAACGCGGGGTAAACCTTAGAAACGCTAACCGGCACGCTTGATTTCGAGTTCGGAAAATTTCGATGAATAGTAAATTGGACAATTTTCTATAAAAGCCCGTTCTCTCTTCATTTTGCAAAGAAAACTGAACCCTAGGGTTCTAAAGCTTCAGCCGCCATTATCCTTATCAATGGCCGAGAATTCACTTCCTTCTTCTCCAATTTTCGTCAAATCCGTTCATCAATTCAACAAACGTCCAACTAGAGAAATGTCGGGCTCGTCGAGAACTAGTTATCCAACGGTCATGATGGGATTTAACGCCCTAGATGATCGGCAATTCGCCCGAGTTCATGCTCGTTCTAGGCAAGTTTTTCGAGGTATAGGCTGAGCCGAGCTTCACGTGTTCGATGGTGGAGGTGGTGCTAGGTTTTGGCTTCGTAATGGTGGTAGTATAATGGGGTTTCAAGCAACGTAGGAGGAGCAGCGTGAAACCCTAAGTGGCGGCAACGTTGGGTTCATGGTCGTGATTTCGTGACCTGGGAGGAAGAACGTGCGTGCAAGCTACCTGATGTGGAGATGATGAGATGTGCGGCCCTGATTCATTTAGGTTTAAAATTTTAAAAGAAAGTGTAAATTATTTATATTTAAATTTGTACAATGTTTAAAATGCGATAACTTTGTCATACGAGGTCGGAATGGAACGAAACAAAATGCGTTGGAATCGTATCGTCGAATACTTTGTGATGCAAGTGAATTGGAAGCGATCGGGGTCAGTGAAAATTTTGAGTGAAATCAAACGTCCGTTTAATTTCATTCGAAATAAATGCTACAAATTTCTATCGGAAAAATCACGGTGAGATCTCCTCACTCAAAAAAAATTTAAAAGTGGAATTTTCAGTTATTGATTTGATTGCTATTGGATGTGATATTAGATATAGTAGGATATATCTATATATATATAGCAATATATACATATTGGCATATGTATATATTGGATTGATTGATTTCCCGCCTCGTATAGCGGATGAGACCCTATTGCGCCGTTAGTAAGCGGATTATTTTTATAAAACCCATATACCGCGATATTCCACCTCGAAGTGGAATTGGTATTGTGCTAACGTCTGTGGATGCAGGGAAACAGGTTGGAGGGATCCAACTGGATTCCTCACCAGTAGTTATTTATTTACAGATATTGATGTATATTCTGTTATCATATTGATATATGATGTTTGTTGTTGTGATTGACTAATTGGTGCTGTTGCATCATCGGATTCAAGTTTTAAAAATAACGACTTTTAATTTAAAAGGATTTTTAAAGTGATCTTTGAAATTATACGTTTTATTGAATTTTTGAAGTGATTTATTTTAAATAAATAAACGTTCAAATCTTAAAGTTATAAAAGTTAAGATCTTTGTGAAATATAACCGAAAAGTGATTTTTGGAATAAATAGTTGATTGATTTATAAAATGGTTTAAATTGAGATTTTTAAAGTATTATAAACGGTTTACTTAAAAGGTTTTTAAAGTTGACATTTTTTTTAAATTAAGATATTGGAATTATAAAACGAGTTTTTATAAGTGTTAAAAATGAAGTGATAATAAAAATCATATGTGAACGAGATTTATAGATTTATAAATTTGTGAAGTATAAATTGTATAGAAGTTGTAGAATAGAAGATTTATAAGTAATTTGCTTATAAATTAGATTTTTGCACTTAGATGAGATTTGAACAGAATTTGCTAAGAAAATGATTTTATAAGTTGAAATTGTTATGAAGTATAAATGTGATTTATAAACGTTGTTTATAAATCCGAAATCACTTATTTTGATAAGTAATTTCAGAAGTTAATAAAAGGAGAATTTTATAGATCGAAGTTGTTAGAAAATATAAAGGTGAATTTATAAACGTTGTTTTATAAATTCGAAATCAATCAAATTTGATGAATTTAATATAGAAGTTATTAAGGGAATTTTTTCCACGATTTTGGATAGTGGATAATTCTTGAAATATAAATGTGTAGAAAATATTGAAATTTGGTTAGTGAATTATATTCACGATTTTGGACAGTGAATATATTGTTAAGTAAAATGGATAGTTTTGGGAAAGTGATATTGAAAATGAAGTTAAACATTTTAAAGATGTTTTTAAAATGTATTATGATATCGAATACATAGATTTCAACATTTATTGTTGAAATAGACGTTTTCGAGAAATATAAGGGAATGGTGGACTATAACATTGTTGTTATAGTAAATGGTTTCCGAAAGGAATGTTTTTATGTAGTATTGGGATTTATATATCTATCTAAATTTCGAATCCCTATACTAATAATTTTGAGTCGTCGTAACGATGTTTTACGTAACATTCGTTTTGACTCAAATAGATGTTGTTATAGTATATGATTTCCTTAAAGAATGAAATGTATACTTAATTTTGATTTAAGTATAACGAATATTTTCCAAGTGTTGAAAATAAATGATTTGGGAAACACTTATTTTTAAATAAGTATGGAATTGCTTTTCCAATATGAAATGAACTGTTTTGAGATTTTATCTTTTAAAGATAAAATGAAATGTGGAAATTGATTTGAAATTGTTTTCAAATGGTTAAGTGTGGAAATAATATATCTAGTAAAGATATTTTTGGAAGATAAATAATTTGGGAAAATTATTTGGAATCTGATGATGTTGCGCATCTTTATTGATAGTTAAATAACCGACTATCAATAATTACCTTTAGATAGGTATTTGTTGTGAATTGGATGAATTTGAATGCCACACTTATTTTTGAATAATCGCTCACTATTCGGGTTAGCCGGGAAAGGACCATGGGGTCGTATAACCCATTCCGAATATGTGATACGTCGTTATGAATTGCATTCGAAGACCGGTGTTGAAGACCGGATATTTTTGAAAATGGAAGGATTACCGTCGAGTTACTCTACATCGTCTGATCTCCGATTTAGAGGTTTTATCACCCTTAGTGACGGGAAGTCCGGACGTGATTAGAAATTATCCGGATATGCAAGGGCTTCGTGAGAAGTGCCTTCGGTTCTGTTCGATCCCGGAACAGACTTGTATGGATTGTGTGTCTGACGTTACAATTTGAGATATAAAGCTGATTTCTTTCAAATACATTTCTGTTGGTGGCGGAGAATTTATTCTCTTAGCTTAACACCCTTCTCTGAGACGTATGAGCTCAGAGGTTATGTAGTTGAAATTTATCAGCGATATATCCCAATTTGGTAACGTGGCATACTGAGTGTTGCTGTGAAATGATCAGTGTTTGATCATTTGTGATATGATCATTTGTTTGATCTTATATCTTTGTGATCATAGGTTGATCATTTTGTTTGACCCGAAGCAGGGCTTTGTAGAAAGCGTAGCTTTGTGGACGAGACTTCATCGAGCCTCACACCCCGGAAATGGTCGAAACAGGAAGGATGCGGCAAGGTTCTAGGGAGTAGCACCCCTTAGTGTATGTCATTCCTTCTGGATAGAGGTGGTACCATGGTATGGAGCCCAGATACTTAACCTATGTGGTTGCTGCATTATTATCTATGTGGTTTGTTGGAAATCGGGGATCCTCGGGAAGATCGGTGACGATCGGGGGATGGCATACGCGTGTCAGTAGTTACCTACTTTTGCAGAGGTAACCCGGCCTTGTGTTGGCAGAGATCTAACCATAATGTTAGGTTATTTCTCGGGTCGTCTATTCCAGGGACGTACCCATCATGGATAGGAAGTTCCTTGGCCTGACCATTTGTTGGAAATCCAAAGAAACAATACGAGCCTTGTACGGTTTTAGTTGTAGAACCTGCCATTTAATATGGTAGTTATAGCAAGCATACTATAATGGTACCTATGCTGGCTAAGATTTATATTCTACTTTCGAAATGTTTTCTACACTATGCACTAATAATAATATCAAAAAGAATTTGATTTTTGCGTAGTAAGCATCTTTGACTATCATAAGAAGAAATCTCCTCCAAGTCTGCGTTTGCATTGTGTGTGTGGTGGGAGGTCTTATGGTAGTTTCATTTTCCAAAAGCATTGTGAAATTTACTTTAAAATTTTTCTGTTGTTTATTCTAAAGATAAACTGTTTTACGATCTCACACCAGTCACCATGACTGACTCGGAGTTTATTGTTTCCCTTCTAAACTCTGGGTGCCCACCAATTTCCACACGGGCAGTCTAGAGTTAGGTTATCAGGATACTCTGGAGCTTTGGAAGCGAGCTGGATGGCGAGACGTAGTATTTGTATCTGATATTATTTTATTCCGCTGTGTATTCTGTATGAGGACAAGTTTATATAACTGTCCATTTGTCGTATATTGACTCTGATGATTGATGTATGTATAAAATGATATAGTTCTTTGTTTAAAGATTATTCATTTATCTATTATATATTGTTCCGCTGCGATATGTGAGATTCTGATATTGTCTCTGTTCTGTTTCTATTGCTGTTCTGTTGTTCTTCTTTCTTCTTCTTCTCTTTATTTTCTCTTCTTCTATGTTCTTTCTTCTATCTTCTTCTTCTTCTACCTTTTTCTTCTTTTTAAAACCCTCACTATTGGAGTTTCCGGCACTCGATTGCTCGGCAGTCGATAAAGTGAGTATCGATGTCGAATTTTCGAAAGTCGAAAATTTCGGTACGTGACAGCGTGGTATCAGAGCATATGGTTAAGCGACAACCCTGCTCTGTTGGGTGTTACTCATTAGAGATAGAGTCAGCAGTACTCTAGAATGAGTTTGAGTGTAATAATAGATACGAGTGCGTATTTGTTAGTGAATATAAAATTGTTTTATATTATGATGATTGGTTTGTTGAGTGGTATATGGATTCTGGTCGGTATTGTCCGTACAACTCTATCGATAGGGATCTCTAAACACTTGGATAGAACAATTCGGCACAATATTGTTTTGAATAGGGTGAATGAGATAATTTTGCCCAAAACTATTTTTGTATAGAAAAGAAATATTTTTCTATGAATTATCATAGTATATGGTTGCATGGATGTTAGGAAGTAATAATAGTGAATTATCATCACTAAAATTGAATAAGAAATTGAAATCATAATTCCAAAGTTAAGAAATAAATTCACATACGAATGAAATTTAAGAATGTAAATTATAAAAGTGATTTGTAATTTGAAACGGAGTTCCAGAGAAGTTTTTGGAAATGTTTTGAAAAGAATTTGAAAATTTTGGAGATTTGGAAAGTTTAAATTTCTTTTTGATTTGAAAATGGATTTCAAAGATTTTGGAAAAATGTTTTGAAGGAATGAAAGGCTCTAAACTCTTTTCGGTCGTTGGAAAATAACTTCGATGATGATCGCGGCATCATTGGTGATCATTTTCGGGTTTTCAAAAGAGAAATTGCTGCCAAATAGAAATGGAAATTGTTTGAAAAATTTGGGTTTTGTTTTGAAAATTCAAAGGATATTTTGATTTGTTTTCAAAAATGATTTTTGAAATGTTGGTAAGACTCTGGAATACTATATAAAAATATTTATGAAATATTACAAAGTTGATAACTTATACCAATTGAATTTTGATAGAATAAATTTAACTTAAAAAGATGAAGTTAAATAAATGTAAGTACAAGTGAATCAATTGTGATTTAATGAAACTGAAATTGAATTCGAATTGGAAATCCAATTTAAATGTAAGTAAATTTAACCGAAATGGTAAATTGAAAATAAATATAATGTGTATATGGAATATTTATATTGAACCAAAGAAATGAAGAGTGAAATTCTTAAGTAAAATTCGATATTGAAATTATTCTAAGTTGATGATTGAATGAAGATAAAACTGAAATTGAGACTGAATGTTGAAAACAAATTTGAATAAAAGGAATTGGAATTTTGATTTCGAAGATAAATTGAATTGCTCGAAAAAGGTATGTATTTAAATTTGAATATGAGATTTGATGACTTTCTTGTCTAGCCGCTTGGCTTTTTCTTTTCTTTTTGAAATCTGAGAGTCCGTAGGGACGTTTTGTAGTCGTGCCATATTAGCCGCACAAAGGAGACGCTGGCGAAATTTTTTGAAAATTTAAGGCATTAGAATATTTTTGAGAAATTGGAAAATTTGAAAATTTTGGAAAACTTAGTAAAAATGTTGTAAAAAGTTTAACTATGAATTTTGGGAAAGTTAAACACTTAAGAGATTTGTAAATCTAATTTGAGCAGTTTGTTTTGAAAAGTTAATGGATTTTGTATCTTTTCCTTACTTGGTAATTTCGAGGACGAAATTCTTTTAAGGGGGGAAGTCTGTAACGACCCAGAATTTTTGATAATTAAAATTCGAATATTTAATTGATTTTAAATATTAATAAATGGAATTTATAAGTCGAATAATTTTAAATTCGAATATTGAATTTACCTGGGTAATTAAATCGATAAGTTAATAGTGAAATTTCAGAAATAATTGAAAATCGAGTTTAATACGATTGAAAATGATTTGTAAAATTTTATTTAATCATACTGGAGTTATAGAAAGGTTATAGAATTTTTAAAATTGAATTTAAAGATTAAATTGTGAAAATTGAATATTTTAATATTTAATTATCGACTGAAAAATAGCCAATTTTTGAACAGTCTCGGATTTCGACGAAACCAGTTTCATCGGATCCATAATGTGATATTATTATAAGATTTCAAATTTCGTAATTTTTGGATGTACCGTTTGTCCGAGGCTAGCCAAATCGCCTCGAAATCGATTTAAATCGGTTTAATTTAAATTGATCGTTTAAATTCATAACTCGCACAGATGATCGAATTAGCTTCCGAAACCTGTTCCATTGCGTTCGGAACGCGGGGTAAACCTTAGAAACGCTAACCGGCACGCTTGATTTCGAGTTCGGAAAATTTCGATGAATAGTAAATTGGACAATTTTCTATAAAAGCCCGTTCTCTCTTCATTTTGCAAAGAAAACTGAACCCTAGGGTTCTAAAGCTTCAGCCGCCATTATCCTTATCAATGGCCGAGAATTCACTTCCTTCTTCTCCAATTTTCGTCAAATCCGTTCATCAATTCAACAAACGTCCAACTAGAGAAATGTCGGGCTCGTCGAGAACTAGTTATCCAACGGTCATGATGGGATTTAACGCCCTAGATGATCGGCAATTCGCCCGAGTTCATGCTCGTTCTAGGCAAGTTTTTCGAGGTATAGGCTGAGCCGAGCTTCACGTGTTCGATGGTGGAGGTGGTGCTAGGTTTTGGCTTCGTAATGGTGGTAGTATAATGGGGTTTCAAGCAACGTAGGAGGAGCAGCGTGAAACCCTAAGTGGCGGCAACGTTGGGTTCATGGTCGTGATTTCGTGACCTGGGAGGAAGAACGTGCGTGCAAGCTACCTGATGTGGAGATGATGAGATGTGCGGCCCTGATTCATTTAGGTTTAAAATTTTAAAAGAAAGTGTAAATTATTTATATTTATATTTGTACAATGTTTAAAATGCGATAACTTTGTCATACGAGGTCGGAATGGAACGAAACAAAATGCGTTGGAATCGTATCGTCGAATACTTTGTGATGCAAGTGAATTGGAAGCGATCAGGGTCAGTGAAAATTTTGAGTGAAATCAAACGTCCGTTTAATTTCATTCGAAATAAATGCTACAAATTTCTATCGGAAAAATCACGGTGAGATCTCCTCACTCAAAAAAAATTTAAAAGTGGAATTTTCAGTTATTGATTTGATTGCTATTGGATGTGATATTAGATATAGTAGGATATATCTATATATATATAGCAATATATACATATTGGCATATGTATATATTGGATTGATTGATTTCCCGCCTCGTATAGCGGATGAGACCCTATTTCGCCGTTAGTAAGCGGATTATTTTTATAAAACCCATATACCGCGATATTCCACCTCGAAGTGGAATTGGTATTGTGCTAACGTCTGTGGATGCAGGGAAACAGGTTGGAGGGATCCAACTGGATTCCTCACCAGTAGTTATTTATTTACAGATATTGATGTATATTCTGTTATCATATTGATATATGATGTTTGTTGTTGTGATTGACTAATTGGTGCTGTTGCATCATCGGATTTAAGTTTTAAAAATAACGACTTTTAATTTAAAAGGATTTTTAAAGTGATCTTTGAAATTATACGTTTTATTGAATTTTTGAAGTGATTTATTTTAAATAAATAAACGTTCAAATCTTAAAGTTATAAAAGTTAAGATCTTTGTGAAATATAACCGAAAAGTGATTTTTGGAATAAATAGTTGATTGATTTATAAAATGGTTTAAATTGAGATTTTTAAAGTATTATAAACGGTTTACTTAAAAGGTTTTTAAAGTTGACATTTTTTTTAAATTAAGATATTGGAATTATAAAACGAGTTTTTATAAGTGTTAAAAATGAAGTGATAATAAAAATCATATGTGAACGAGATTTATAGATTTATAAATTTGTGACGTATAAATTGTATAGAAGTTGTAGAATAGAAGATTTATAAGTAATTTGCTTATAAATTAGATTTTTGCACTTAGATGAGATTTGAACAGAATTTGCTAAGAAAATGATTTTATAAGTTAAAATTGTTATGAAGTATAAATGTGATTTATAAACATTGTTTATAAATCCGAAATCACTTATTTTGATAAGTAATTTTAGAAGTTAATAAAAGGAGAATTTTATAGATCGAAGTTGTTAGAAAATATAAAGGTGAATTTATAAACGTTGTTTTATAAATTCGAAATCAATCAAATTTGATGAATTTAATATAGAAGTTATTAAGGGAATTTTTTCCCCGATTTTGGATAGTGGATAATTCTTGAAATATAAATGTGTAGAAAATATTGAAATTTGGTTAGTGAATTATATTCACGATTTTGGACAGTGAATATATTGTTAAGTAAAATGGATAGTTTTGGGAAAGTGATATTGAAAATGAAGTTAAACATTTTAAAGATGTTTTTAAAATGTATTATGATATCGAATACATAGATTTCAACATTTATTGTTGAAATAGACGTTTTCGAGAAATATAAGGGAATGGTGGACTATAACATTGTTGTTATAGTAAATGGTTTCCGAAAGGAATGTTTTTATGTAGTATTGGGATTTATATATCTATCTAAATTTCGAATCCCTATACTAATAATTTTGAGTCGTCGTAACGATGTTTTACGTAACATTCGTTTTGACTCAAATAGATGTTGTTATAGTATATGATTTCCTTAAAGAATGAAATGTATACTTAATTTTGATTTAAGTATAACGAATATTTTCCAAGTGTTGAAAATAAATGATTTGGGAAACACTTATTTTTAAATAAGTATGGAATTGCTTTTCCAATATGAAATGAACTGTTTTGAGATTTTATCTTTTAAAGATAAAATGAAATGTGGAAATTGATTTGAAATTGTTTTCAAATGGTTAAGTGTGGAAATAATATATCTAGTAAAGATATTTTTGGAAGATAAATAATTTGGGAAAATTATTTGGAATCTGATGATGTTGCGCATCTTTATTGATAGTTAAATAACCGACTATCAATAATTACCTTTAGATAGGTATTTGTTGTGAATTGGATGAATTTGAATGCCACACTTATTTTTGAATAATCGCTCACTATTCGGGTTAGCCGGGAAAGGACCATGGGGTCGTATAACCCATTCCGAATATGTGATACGTCGTTATGAATTGCATTCGAAGACCGGTGTTGAAGACCGGATATTTTTGAAAACGGAAGGATTACCGTCGAGTTACTCTACATCGGCTGATCTCCGATTTAGAGGTTTTATCACCCTTAGTGACGGGAAGTCCGGACGTGATTAGAAATTATTCGGATATGCAAGGGCTTCGTGAGAAGTGCCTTCGGTTCTGTTCGATCCCGGAACAAACTTGTATGGATTGTGTGTCTGACGTTACAATTTGAGATATAAAGCTGATTTCTTTCAAATACATTTCTGTTGGTGGCGGAGAATTTATTCTCTTAGCTTAACACCCTTCTCTGAGACGTATGAGCTCAGAGGTTATGTAGTTGAAATTTATCAACGATATATCCCAATTTGGTAACGTGGCATACTGAGTGTTGCTGTGAAATGATCAGTGTTTGATCATTTGTGATATGATCATTTGTTTGATCTTATATCTTTGTGATCATAGGTTGATCATTTTATTTGACCCGAAGCAGGGCTTTGTAGAAAGCGTAGCTTTGTGGACGAGACTTCATCGAGCCTCACACCCCGGAAATGGTCGAAACAGGAAGGATGCGGCAAGGTTCTAGGGAGTAGCGCCCCTTAGTGTATGTCATTCCTTCTGGATAGAGGTGGTATCATGGTATGGAGCCCAGATACTTAACCTATGTGGTTGCTGCATTATTATCTATGTGGTTTGTTGGAAATCGGGGATCCTCGGAAAGATCGGTGACGATCGGGGGATGGCATACGCGTGTCAGTAGTTACCTACTTTTGCAGAGGTAACCCGGCCTTGTGTTGGCAGAGATCTAACCGTAATGTTAGGTTATTACTCGGGTCGTCTATTCCAGGGACGTACCCATCGTGGATAGGAAGTTCCTTGGCCTGACCATTTGTTGGAAATCCAAAGAAACAATACGAGCCTTGTACGGTTTTAGTTGTAGAACCTGCCATTTAATATGGTAGCTATAGCAAGCATACTATAATGGTACCTATGCTGGCTAAGATTTATATTCTACTTTCGAAATGTTTTCTACACTATGCACTAATAATAATATCAAAAAGAATTTGATTTTTGCGTAGTAAGCATCTTTGACTATCATAAGAAGAAATCTCCTCCAAGTCTGCGTTTGCATTGTGTGTGTGGTGGGAGGTCTTATGGTAGTTTCATTTTCCAAAAGCATTGCGAAATTTACTTTAAAATTTTTCTGTTGTTTATTCTAAAGATAAACTGTTTTACGATCTCACACCAGTCACCATGACTGACTCGGAGTTTATTGTTTCCCTTCTAAACTCTGGGTGCCCACCAATTTCCACACGGGCAGTCTAGAGTTAGGTTATCAGGATATTTTGGATATTCTGGAGCTTTGGAAGCGAGCTGGATGGCGAGACGTAGTATTTGTATCTGATATTATTTTATTCCGCTGTGTATTCTGTATGAGGACAAGTTTATATAACTGTCCATTTGTCGTATATTGACTCTGGTGATTGATGTATGTATAAAATGATATAGTTCTTTGTTTAAAGATTATTCATTTATCTATTATATATTGTTCCGCTGCGATATGTGAGATTCTGATATTGTCTCTGTTCTGTTTCTGTTGCTGTTCTGTTGTTCTTCTTTCTTCTTCTTCTCTTTATTTTCTCTTCTTCTATGTTCTTTCTTCTATCTTCTTCTTCTTCTACCTTTTTCTTCTTTTTAAAACCCTCACTATTGGAGTTTCCGGCACTTGATTGCTCGGCAGTCGATAAAGTGAGTATCGATGTCGAATTTTCGAAAGTCGAAAATTTCGGTACGTGACATTCTTTATAGCCTTAAAACAATGTACTCAAAAGGGGTGCTTTCGCCCTTTTTCTTTGAAGTCACCTTCCCAATGCTTTCGAAAGGGTCCTTGTAGCCGCTTTTATCATTGGTTTCGAATGCAATGGTTTTGAAGCTATCATTTTTCCCAATTATTTTACATAAAATCAATTCCTTCGAAAGGGATACTTTCACTTTTGTTCTCTTTGACACGGTAGTTATATTTAATATTATACCCAATGATCTTGAAAGAGATACTTTCAAATGGTTTTGAAGCTATGCTTCCAAAAATTCAACTTGAATTAAATGCCTTCGAAAGGTATGTTTTAAGTTTTTCGAAAGGTATACCTTGAAGTGTTACGAAAGGAAGGTTTTAATGCTTTCAAAAGTTAAGTTTTAATGGTTTCGAAAAAAAGGGTTTCGATGCTTTTGAAATGTATGACTTTGGTTTCGAAAGAGAAGGCCTAAGGTTTTATGTAATGGTTTCGAAAGGGAGTGTGACGGAGGGCTACTCATGATGTCACAATGATTCGAAGAATCTAGTCAAAATGCTTAGTTTTTAAATAAGAAACCCAATCTCATTTTTAAAGGTAAACCCATGGCAATATGAAAGAGTTTTAAAATGACATTTAACTTTGGAATTTTTGAAAAAGCTTTCCTTGCTAAAGATAGAGGGTTAAGGGTAGTAACCGTATTTTATTAGATAAATGATTACAAGGAATTAAATCCTAGATGTTTATATTATTATGTTTTGATCAGTTATCATGTATGCTTCTTCTGTAAACATATTCACTTCATAATTAACCTATAACAGCATTTTGGGGTGTTAAGGGTAGAATAACTAGCTAGGTTGACCCAATAGTGAATATACATTGAGTTAATTCCTGTGTTAGTTGAATTACATCCAGGAGGTCAGATAGACAAGAATATAGAATGCCTAAAGACTGATCAAAGGATTATTGTTTTAGACAGGTTCTTAGTAAGCCTATGAAAACTATCTATGTAAATTGTTATTGGCAGGGGCCAAAGGTTCCTGGTGATCCCATGAAAACTATGCTCAAAATAAGTTATTGATGGAGTTCAATGAGTTCATAGTCAGCCCATGAAATCTATGACATGAGAGATGTTATTGGAGAATCCAACAGGTTCATAGTAATCCCATGAAAACTATGATTGGAGAAAGTTGTTGGTAGATACCAATAGGTTCTTAGTGATCCAATGAAAACTATTGAAGTGGATAGGAAATCCATAAAAAAATCAACTGGTTATTAGTCAATCCATGAAAACTAATTGGTTAGTAACGACCCTAGAATCTATAACTTGAGACAGAGAGTCAGGTAAATGGGGATGTGAAATCCAGAGCATACTGCATGTTTGCATATCATCGTGATATATTTTATTATGTTATGTCTTAACCATTGTGGATGCAGGTGCATGGAATATGGTTATTATAAATTGGGTTAAGATACTAGTAAGGGGAAAACCTATTCCGCTAAGCGGCGTGGTCTCACTAGATATCTATATGGTTCGAGATGGTAGGTTATTATTCACACCAGACTTTTTGTCTGACTCAAAGTTTATGTTTTCCCCTTAAACTCTCGGGTGCCCGATTGATTTTGGGTAGTTTGAGAGTTAAGGTTTTCAGGTTCTCCTTTAGATGAATAAGCTTTCGGAGACGTGCAGGAGGCAAGCTAGCTATTAGGAGTTCTTTCTGTTTGATTCCGCTGTGTTTTGGATGTAATGGCAAAGTTGTTTAATTGCCTATATTTAGACTTTGATCAACCAAGGGAACGTCTTCACATGTCACTCTTGGCCTATTTTGTAATAATTATATTTCTCTAAACATGGTTTATGAATTGGGATTATTTAATGAATTTGAAATGAGATTTGAAGTGGAATGAGATATTTGTTTTATGATTTTAAAATTTTTCATATCCATGTGTTTACGTTATATCAATGTATTTAACATTACCACATTTGGTCACCGAGAATTAATAACTATGGATGACTGCAACATCCGTAGCGGTTAGTTTTGGGCCTCCAAATGGGGGATGTTACAAGTTTGTATCAGAGCATATGTTTATGTAAATTTAAAAGAAATTTGAACCTAAAGAATTTTCAAAACATAATCCAATGAATCAGAAAATGAGACCGGGGTTTGGGATAGCGCTATAGCAATGTACTTGCATTTGTTATATATGTATATATAAGTACTTATTCCTCTCTCTCTTAGATCGTTCTTCTGTATCTTACTAAGGCTTGTATTCAGATTTATGAGAAAGGAAGATATGGAAGTAGGAAACGGAAGAGAAAATTTAGGTGGAGGAAGCACTTCAACTAATGGAAATGCTCGACCCAACACCAGGAGGAATCCGGGTAGACGGGCAAATGCTAATCCAAATGCAAATGCCAACATAGGTGCCGGAACCCCACCACTAGATATGGGGTAATATATCAATTCTTTGTCAATCTGATGCAAGCTGGTGCAACTGCAGGAGTAGCTAGGGAAATGCTATGAATGTTGGAGGAGCTAATCCCGTGGCCCCATTTGGTAATAACTATACTTGGTTGAGTAGGGATTATACCAATATTGGTGGGAAGCCGTTTTTGGGAACAGAGGATGCCGTCGAAGTAGAAAACTGGTTATTGCACTATGAGAGAATTTTCGTTGACTTGGGATTAGATGATGAGCAAAAGAGGAGACTTGCTTCTGGACAGTTGCAGGGTGTAGCACTTTATTGGTGGAATATCATTCCTATGGGAGTTCCCGATGAAGGGTTGACTTGGGAAGAATTTCAAAGGAGATTCGAAGACAGGTTCTTGTCTGAAGTTGCCAAGTCAGTATTGCTGAGAAAGTTCATGGACAAAGTGCAGGGTGAAATGTCAGTGATTGAGTATGCTTCGAAGTTTGATAAGTTGTTCAAGTACAGATATGCTACCATTGACACCGTCATTAAAAGGAACGAGATGTTTATTCGAGGGTTAAGACCCGAGATTGCTATGGCAACTATGCCACATCTCCGGGATCCAAGTACAGTTGTAGTGGAGATGGCAATACGAAATGAAGAGATGCTTTCTACTTATAGGAGGGAGAAGCAGGTTGGAACCCAGGATTCTCAGGGCAAGAAGAGGAAATTCTTTAAAAAGATAGGAACTCGGAAAGGAGGAGCTGCCAAGAAGGTAAAAGCTGACCCGGTTTGTTTTAAGTGTGATAAGAAGGGACATTATGCTCATGAATGTCGAACTGGAAAAGGGAAAAATGTTGTAGATAAGAAAGGAGTGAAGTGCTTCAATTGTGACCAGATTGGATACTGCAAGAATCAATATTCAGAACCAATTAGGACGGACAGGGGAAAGTTTTTTGCATTGGGACCATCTTCTTTTAGACAACTGCTGCTGATAAGGGAAAGACTGTGATGGGAGATATGTTTTTGGTTCATAGTATTCCAATTAGGGTACTATTTGATATTGACGCATTGCATTCATTTATATCTCAGTGTTTGGTAGATAAGTTATGTTTAGAACCCTCATACCTTGTTACTTCCTTAAGGGTTGCGAATCCAATAGTAGGGTATGCAACTCTGGTGATGAGATGTAACCAGTTAGAACTTGAATTGTTAGGTCATAAATTTGCATGCAGTTTGTATGTTTTTGATTTCATAGGCTTCGGGATCATTTTGGGTATGGATTGGTTAAATAGATATGTTGCTAGGATATTTTACCAAGATAGGGAAATATCGCTAAAACACCCAATAGTCATGACTGAATTATATACTCGGTGGAGAGGTTAGACTCAAGTGCTTGTGCTTTGCCGAATGCAATGGAAGTAGAAGAAGAGTTGAATCAGGTTTTGGTAGCAAGAGAGTTTTAGAGGTTTTTGAGCCAGTCATAAGACTACCACCGAAGCGAGCCATTGAGTTTTAGATAGATCTTGTGCTAGGAGCAGAATCTATAAATAGACCACCTAGTAGGATGACAACTACCGAGATGAAGGAATTGAAGGTGCAAACTATGTATATGACGCCGAAAATAGACCGATTTGATATCACCCTTCAATTCGAATTAGCAAAAGCAATGTAACTTGAATAAGAAGACGATCAAGAATAAGTATCCTTTGCCAAGAATCAATGATTTATTTGATCAGTTGAGTGGAGCCAGAGTATTTTCCCAACTGGGTTTGGTGTTAGGTTTCCATCAACTAAGAATGGCAGAGGATAGTATTCCGTTGATGGCGTTTTGGACTAGGTAGGGTTCGTACGAGTGGTTAGTAATGCCATTCGGGTTAACGAATGCGCCAGCTTTGTTCGTGGATTTGATGAACTGAGTTTTTTGAGAGCACTTGGATAGGTTCATATTGGTATTCATAGATGACATTTTAATATATTCTAAGGATGAAAGAGAGCGTGAAGTTCATCTTAGAGTAGTGCTTGAGACGCTGTGGCAGCATCAACTAAAAGCGAAGTTTTTAAAGTGTCATTTCTGAAAGAAAGAAGTTAAGTTTCTTAGTCAAGTGGTTTCAGAGAAGGGTTTGTCAGTTGATCTGGATAAGTGCGAGGCTATTAACAACTGGAATAGACCAAAGATGGTGACTGAGATCAGAAGTTTTCTTAGACACGCATGCTATTACCGGAGATTCATTAAGGATTTCTCGCGAATAGCAGCACCTTAGACTAAGCTAACTAGGAAGGATGTGAAGTTTATTTGGTCTGACAAATGTGAGGAAGCATTGCTAAGTTGAAACATTTGTTGACCAACGTGCCAGTGTTAGTAGTTCTAGACGGGAATCATGTATTAGTAGTGTATACCAATGCATGTGGAACCAGATTAGGGGCTGTGTTGATGCAGAATGGTAAAGTTATTGCCTACGCTTCATGACAGTTTAGACCGCATAAAGTGAGATATCCTACTCATGATCTAGAGTTGGTAGCGGTGATCTTCACACTAAAAGTATGAAAACATTATCTCTTAGGAAAGAGATTTGAGTTATACACAGATCATAAGTCCTTAAGGTATTTATTCTCTCAAAAGGAGTTGAATATGAGACAGCAGAGGTGGCTGGAGTTTTTAGCTATTACAATTGATAATATGGAAATAAGAAAGAGATAATCTGGAAAATACGATTAAACTATTACAATTGATAAGATAGGTCAACTTTGGTTGTTTGCACTTGTCTTTGATAGCTGCTTGATTAGGCTGAATTCCTAATCCTATAATTAGGATGAAATCCTAATTCTACCCTTTTGATCGGCCTGCTACTCCATAGACCTTATTGCGGACTAGACGCTATATAACTCCCTACACAGCATCCAATGGTAACTACGAAAGATACACAAAGCACCCACTTTGGACTATATGATACATAGCTCCCTACACAAAAGGCAATGGTGTCTACGAAAGACACACATACTAAGCGCTTGGAACTCATAGCGATTACTGAGCACCGAAATGGAAGTCGCACGCGTAACTGCCACCATGCTCATGCTACATGTTGCTCCACCTATTGGGTCGTATTATTACCTCGACTCACCATAAGCGTGCCCCTCATCTCACTTCAGGATTATGTGAAATACCGTGTCCATAGAAAATATATGGGAATGCTGCCGGTACTAGCCCGTCATCCAAACAATATCTAATAGCGCCCTTCTCCAAATCCCCCGTGATTTGAACATCTCTATATCGACTAATTACTACCACTACTAGCATAAACGTGCCCCTCGTCTCACTTCAGGCTTATGTGAAACACCGTATCCATAGAAAATAATAGTGGAATGCTATTTGGTATAGGTCCTACTTTAATTATTTGCTTATTAACTTAGATAAATTATTTAAATAAGCCTTTACTCTTGTTCCTACTATCTGTGGTTATTAATTTATCCTAAGTCTTAAAATAAGCCTAATTCTGTTCTATTTCTTATTATAACCTACGTTATAATCATGCTTATTACTTAATCCAAGGTTTAAGTGTGAAAATAAGTTCTTTTCTTCTTTTTAGTTATAACTAGGCCAATCTCTTTAATTCAGTCCAATTAATATCATAATTAGACATAATTTCAGTCCAATTAATATCATAACTAGGCATAATTTCAATCCAATTCCATTTATATTATAGTCTTTATAATTTACATCTTATATTCCATTATTTCAGATTTCTTATAATTTAATCCAATTTTGCGTTAATTTTATTCTACTCCATACGCGAAGAAGAAGGAGGAATAAAAGAAAACTGAAAATAGAAGGAAATCCAAGGTGTAAGAAGAAGATGTAAATAACGCATAAATAACAGTAAATAAACTAAAATACTGTAAATAAATTGTAATTAAATGGAAAAGCTAGAAATAAACTGAAATTAATTAAAAAGAATAGCTAGAAGAAATAGACTGAAAATAATTCTAAAAATTGTAAATAAGTTACTAAAAATGTTACTCCAAAAATCGTAGTAAAACTACAACTATTGGAAACCCTATTATTTTAAATTAATTAAAGAAATTTAAAATAATTACGATCACTCACCTCTGGTCCTTAGCTCTTCCCTTTAAGCCTTCACGGATCCTACTTGGGGTTGTTAAATATTTTTATTTAAAATGATTTCCACCTTGGAAAATTATTCCGCTTAGGGTCCTTCCTGAATAACCCAATTGGAGAAAATCTTAGAATGAGAAAAAGTGTTAGGCCTAGGGTTCTATTTATAGGGGTAGAAGTGGATCTCAGGCTGTTGGATTTGGGGATTGAATAGGATGCAACCACGTCATAGGCTGAATAGGGGCCATTGGATGCATAAATTAAAGGACCGAATCAGTTTAAACAATGCAAAATACGTGTAAAGTCGGCTAAATATTCGAACGAACGTTCATTCCTCCTAAAATGGGCAGGCGGGTCGACCGGGCGGTCGACCGCCCCCTTACCCAGGTCAACCGGCCAGTCGACCTGGCCGTATATATTTTTTCCTCATTGTCTTGTATAATTCATATCTCGTTTATTTTAGCTCGGATTCTAACGTTCTATATATGGAAATTGACTAGAAAATTACCACGGACACAATGGTGCAACTCCCATGGCTCAATTTTGATAATTTCATAAAGTTATTTTATTATTTAATTAATTATTATGGGTTAAATTTCGGGTTGGTACATTCTCCCCTCCTTAAGGGATTTCGTCCTCGATATCTCTAAAGATAAAAGAATGTACTAAATGTTTTCATCCAATTCTACAATCATCAACGATTCGTCCATTGTCCTTAAATTTTTATAATGCAATTTATGATACTTATGCAATTAGTGTAGTGTAAATGTTCCTATCTAATGCAAAAGATTAGGCGGTCCACTGATTTAGTTGACCTCCATTCATGCAATCATGTCCGTGCTATGTATCCAAATGAATGCAAAAATTCCCTAATGGCAACTGATAGTTCTATATGTGTGCTACAAACATCATTCAAATGCAACAATCATGTGATAATCATCCATTTATAGCAACCATAAAAATAGAATAAAAATGTGCACACATCCATATGCATATGCTCTAGTGTCCTAGTTAGGTCGATCCCTAAAGAATAATAGTGCCTAATGTACCTATATGCGTCCATTAGCATCCACTAGCAAACGCTTGCAACCACTAACAAATATCATTCATAACATGTTCTAATAACATGTTTACATCAAATCCTACCATTCATAGGTTAAATCCTAAGTTCTACCCTCCCAATGGATAATAAAGGAAAGAAACTATTCAAAACTAAAGATGGAAATGGGAAATTCTAAAAACTTACTATCGAAAAGATGAAGATAGGAAGTACGAATCTTCTCTTCAGCTTCCCAAGTGGCATTTACAACATCATCTCCCCATTGCACCTTCACTAATGGAACCTCCTTATTCCTTAGTCGCTTGATGTCTCTTCCAACAATCTTCATGGGGATACGCCGAACAGATGCTTCCCTTTCTACTTCCACCTCCTCTAACTAACTGGGCTCTACAACCTCCGCTGAGTCATGTAAGCACCTGTGAGCCTCTTTGGTAGCTTCACTCGGTAAGCCATCTTCCCAACTCTCTCCATGATAGGGAATGGTCCAACAAATCTTGGGGCTAACTTTCCATTCGATCTGAATCTTACCACCTTCCTAAGCGGGGATACTTTGATAAAAACTATGTCTCCAACCTCAAACTCAATGTCTCTCCTCCATTTGTCCGCATAAGACTTTTGCCTATCTTGGGCTGCCTTCATTCTCCGCCGAATTAAATCCACTCTCTCTGATGTCTCCCTCACCATGTTAGGCCCAAGTAGCAACTTCTCCGTAGACTCTACCCAAAATGAAGGGGACTTGCAAGGTCTCCCATATAAAGCCTCAAATGGTGCCATTCCTCTGCTCGCTTGGTAACTGTTATTATATGCAAACTCAACCAATAGATGATGCTCCTCCCAAGTTCCTCCAAAGTCCAAAATGCACATCTGTAATAAATCCTCAAGCACTTTATTCACTCTCTCCGTTTGGCCATCCGTCTGAGGGTGATAGGCCGTACTCAATCGAAGTTGCGTCCCTAGCGCCTCCTGTAAGCTCCTCCAAAACTCACTAGTGAAAATGGGATCTCTATCACTCATTATACTAGAAGGTACTCCATGATGTCGGACTATCTCTCGAACATAAAGCGATGCCAAATATGATGCTGTACGCTTGCTCTTAACTGGGATGAAGTGGGCACTCTTGGTCAACCGATCAACAATCACACAAATGCTAGTATTCCCCTTCCTAGAACGGGTAAAACCATCTATAAAATCCATAGAAATGCTGTACCACTTCCACTCTAGCACATCTAAGGGCTGAAGTAGTCCACCGGGCTTCTGCTACTCTACCTTTACCCTTTGGCATATTAGACACTTAGCTACGAACTATGCCACGTCCTTCTTCATGCCATTCCAATAGAACGTCCTCTTCATATCCCGGTACATTTTCTCACCACCCGGATGAATAGTCATATGGAAATGGTGGGCTTCCTCCAAAACCGCTCTCAACAAATCTCTAGCGTGTGGAACACAAAGCCTCCCATCTCTCCTAAGCCACCCTTTGCTATCAATGGAATAACATTGAAGATGTCTAGAGACCTCTCCTCGGCTAATCCTATCCATAATGTCTATGAGTTCTGGATCCCCTTGCTGCCTCAAGCCAATCTGATCCATAAGGGTAGGCGTCACCTCTAATGTTGCCAATAATTCGGAAGTAATGTCCGTAGAGGGCTTAAAATAAAAAGTAGAAATAAACTCCAAGCTCCTCCACTTTACGAACAAAGGACTAAGGGTTTCTTTCTTTCTACTCAATGCATCCGCAACCGCATTACCCTTACCAGGGGTATAAGCAATCTTAAAATCATACGAGGCTAAAAACTCCATCCATCTGTGTTGCCTTAAGTTCAAGTCCTTCTGCGAGACTAGGTACTTCAGTGACTTATGGTCGGTGAAAAGCTCGAACCTCTCTCCAAGAAAATAGTGCCTCCAAGACTTGAGTGCAAAAACTATGGCGGCCAACTCCAAATTGTGGCTAGGTTAGTTCTTCTCATGCATCCTCAACTGCCTACTACCATAACATACCACCCTCTCTTCTTGCATCAGCACCACTCCTTGGCTCGTCCCACATGCATTAGTGTATACGGTAAAAGGCTTAGCTCCATCGGGTAGTACTAACACTGGTGCACTAGTAAGGGCTCTCTTAAGCTTTGTGAAGGAATCCTCACAATCCATGTCCCACACGAAAGCTTTATTCTTCTTAGTAAGGTGCGTGAGTGGTGCTGAAATCTTGGCAAATTCTCTAATGAATTTCCTATAATAGCCAGCCAATCCTAGGAAGCTCCTAACATCAATGACATTCTTGAGGACCTTCCAATCTTGTACTGCAATAACCTTGGCAGGGTCAATAGCCAAACCTTCCTTTGAGACCACGTGCCCTAAGAAACATACCTCCTCTATCCAAATGTGACACTTCAAAAACTTAGCTCTCAAATGATGACTTCGAAGTGTGCGAAGAACCTCCTCTAAATGAACAGCATGCTCCTCCACATTCTTGGAAAATACCAAGATGTCATCCACGAATACCACCACGAACTTATTTAGGACTTCTCTAAAGATGCGGCTCATCAAGTCAACAAAGTAGGTTGGGGCATTGGTTAGCCCAAAAGGCATAACCAACCACTCATAAAGTCTGTCTGGAGTCCTATACGCAGTCTTATCTATGCTGTCATCGGCGACCCTAAGCTGATGGAATCCCATGGCTAAATCAAGCTGAGAGAAAACCGAAGAGCCAACTAACTAGTCAGAAAGATCATCAATCCTAGGGAGTGGATATCGGTTCTTCTTGGTGAGCTTATTTAATTCTCTATAATCAACGCAAAGTTGAAGAGAACCATCTGCCTTAGTAGCAAAGACGACTGGTGCTCGCCATTCCGATATGCTCCTTCTTATAAAGCCCTTCTCCAAAAGCTCACTGACTTGTTTGCTCAACTCTTTCCTCTCCCTAGGTGTCATGTGCCTCATAGGTAACGCCACTGGCTTAGCATTCTCGGTCAAATAAATACTGAAGTCAATCTCTCTCTTAGGGGGCAGTCCCCTAACCTCCTCAAAGATGTCGGGAAAATCTTCGACGACAGGAACCGAATCAAACTCTACTGAAGATGAATCGAGGGAATAGAGAAAGCTCAACATGAGTGACCCTTGCGGATCGCAAGATACCTCGAGAGTCCTACCACTGCAAGTCTTTAATCTAACAACTCTCCTCTCGCAGTCTAAAATAGCTCCATATGTGGATAGCCAATCCATACCAAAGATCATCCCATACCCCGAGAATCCCAAAACATAGGCGTCGCAGTCAAATCCTATGCCTAGGATATAAATTTTCAAACCCCCACAAACCATAGACAAGTGTGCCGATCCACCTATGGGGTTTGAAACAACAATGGGATCTACCACTAAAGAAATATCTAAGTGCAAACAATCCACAAGAGAACTGGAAATAAAAGAGTGTGATGCTCAAGCATCGAATAAACTCCGAATGGGAAAATCAGATATAGAAATCAAACCTTCAACTGTGACTTTCCTACCTCTATCTGAAATGCTACTGGAAGGTGTCGCGTCTAACGCCTGAATCTGTGCGGTTGGTGCACTCACTCCCTGACCAGCTCTCTGGGGACAACTCCTACTCATATGACTGGGCTTCCCGCAATTGAAGCACTTTCCCTTCATCTTTTCCCTTTTGCAATCCTTGGCGATATTTCCCATAATTCCACAGCTATTGCACCTCAATCCTTTCTTAATATGCTTCTGAGGGCCATCATCTTTCTTCTTCTCTTTGTTGTTCCTCCACCATTTCTTCTTTAGACCTTTCGACTTAACAACTTCCTTAGGCTCTCCTTCCTTGACTGCATCGACATAAGTGCCATCTCAACCAAAGACTCATAAGTAGCTCCCATCGGTACGTGAGTCAACAATAATCCCTGAAGGGGTTGATTCAATCCCTTCGCAAACTTCATAACTTTCTTGTGTGGCCTATTCACCAACTCCACTCTGAATCGAGACAATTCATTAAGTTGATTGATGTACTCCTTCACCGACAAACTTCCTTACTTCAAATTAATAAACTACTCTAACTAAACACTCTCCTTTGCTTAAGACAAAAACTTTCTATCAAACCGCTCCTGGAATCCATTCCAAGTCACCTCCCATCCTTCTAACTCTATGACCTCCCACCAATACGAAGCCTCCTCTTTCAGCTGCCAAGATGCTAGCTGAACCTACTGCTGGTCCTCCACTCCTAATAAGCCAAATATCCTCTCAATGTCCCTAAGCCAAGCTCTCGCCTCCATAAAAGTCACCTTGCTAGAAAAAGTCTTTCTGCCCAAACTCGCAAAATCCTTACAAAGTTTAGATAAATTGATGGCGGCAGGTGGGTTGATGGGGTTCCCACCCGCTGGTGCAGGATTAGGTGCTGGCTCGTGCACCTTTGGAGTCGTGGCTTGTAAGTAGCTACGAAACCAGGCTGGTACTGGAATGCCCTCGGGAAGGTTCGAGACGTCAGCCATTCTACGAAAAGAAAGAAATAGTTTAGGAAAGAGTCAAAGGGAGATTGAACTGGACTTATGAGGGGATTTTTATAAAAACTCTTTTATTCTTAAAAACATTTTAAGAGTTCTTTTCTGAAAAGTACTTTTTAAAACAAGTTATTTTAGAAAATACTTCATTTTTAAAATAAATTTTTAGGAATCCTGTAACCTTAGGCTCTGATACCAAGTGAAACACCCCGCACCCCTTAATATACCCAAAAGGACATATTAAAAGGCGTGGTGCGTTGTAGGTATAACTGAAACTAACAGAGACTAAGATTCACAAAACAAAAGTAGGTAAAAACAGCAAAAACTAAAATAATAACTTATTCAAAACAAAAACTTCATAATTGCTCCATAACCAAATAAGTCAAATACCAAATACAACATACATGTCTCAAAACCCAATATGTCTCATGAAATAAAAACTCGTAGTCTCAACAAAAATCAGAGTGTAAATATCCCTCTCAAGTGCCAGTACAAAGAAAGAAAAACGGAAATAAAAGTAGGAAAATACATAGCAGAATCTTCTCCAATAAACCTTCGAGCAACTGCAATCTACCGCCCTCTCCCATGATTGCCTATGGAGGGAAAAAAGGGAAAATAGAGGAGTGGGTCAGACTAAAGGTCTGGTGAGTGATAGTAACTACTAGAATCTTTAAGCAAAGTAAAAGTAATAGACTTTTCAATAGTTCTAGTATATACAAAAGAAAACAAAGGAAATAGGAAAGAGATAATCTAGAAAATACGATTAAACTATTACAATTGATAAGATAGGTCAAATTTGGTTGTTCGCACTTGTCTTTGATAGCTGCTTGATTAGGCTGAATTCCTAATCCTATAATTAGGCCGATATCCTAATTCTACCCTTTTGATCGGCCTGCTACTCCATAGACCTTACTGCGGACTAGACGCTATATAACTCCCTACACAGCAGCCAGTGGTAACTATGAAAGATACACAAAGCACCCACTGTGGACTAGATGATACATAGCTCCCTACATAGAAGGCAATGGTGTCTACGAAAGACACACATACTAATCGCTTGGAACTCATAGCGATTACTGAGCACCGAAATGTAAGTCGCACGCATAACTGCCACCATGCTCATGCTACCTGTGCTCCACCTATTGGGTCTTATTATTACCTCGACTCAGCATTAGCGTGCCCCTCGTCTCACTTCAAGATTATGTGAAACACCGTGTCCATACAAAATATAGGGGAATGCTGCCAGTACTGGCCCGTCATCCGAATAATATCTAATAGCGCCCTTATCCAAATCCCCCGTGATTTGAACATCTCTATATTGACCAATTACAACCACTACTAGCATAAATGTGCCCTTCGTCTCACTTCAGGCTTATGTGAAACACCGTACCCATAGAAAATAATAGGGGAATGCTGTTTTGTACAGGTCCTACTTTAATTCTTTGCTTATTAACTTAGATAAATTATTTAAATAATCCTTTACGCTTGTTCCTACTATCTGTGCTTATTAATTTATCCTAAGTCTTAAAATAAGCCTTATTATGTTCTATTTCTTATTATAACCTATGTTATAATCATGCTTATTACTTAACCCATGGTCTAAGTGTGAAAATAAGCTTCTTTTCTTCATTTATTCTTTTTAGTTATAACTAGGCCAATCTCTTTAATTCAGTCCAATTAATATCATAATTAGGCATAATTTCAGTCCAATTAATATCATAATTAGGCATAATTTCAGTCCAATTAATATCATAATTAGGCATAATTTCAGTCCAATTCTATTTATATTATAGTCTTTATAATTTACATCTTATATTCCATTATTTCAAATTTCTTATAATTTAATCCAATTTCGTGTTAATTCTATTCTACTCCATACGTGAAGAAGAAGAAGGAGGAATAAAAGAAAACTGAAAATAGAAGGAAATCCAAGACATAAGAGGGAGATGAAAATAACGCATAAATAACAGTAAATAAACTAAAATACTGTAAATAAATGGAAAAGATAGAAATAAACTGAAATTAATTGAAAAGAGTAGTTAGAAGAAAGAGATTGAAAATAATTCTAAAAACTATAAATAAATTACTAAAAAGGTTACTCCAAAAATCATAGTAAAACTATAACTATTAGAAACCCTACTATTTTAACTTGCTTAAAGAAATTTAAAATAATTACGATCACTGACCTCGGGTCCTTAGCTCTTCCCTTTAGGCCTTTACGGATCCTACTTGGGGCTGTCAAATTTTTTTATTTAAAATGATTTCCTCCTTGGAAAATTATTCCACTTAGGGTCCTTCCTGAATAGGTGAACCCAATTGGAGAAAATCTTAGAATGAGAAAAAGTGTTAGACCTAGGGTTCTATTTATAGGGGTAGAAGTGGATCTCAAACTGTTGGATTTGGGGATTGAATAGGATGCAACCACGTCATAAGCTAAATAGGGCCATCAGATGCATGAATGGAAGGACTAGATCAGTTTAAACAATGCAAAATACAAGTAAAGTCGGCTAAATATTCGAACGAACGAATGTTCGTTCGTTCTTCCTAAAAAGGGCAGGCGGGTCAACCGGGTGGTCGACCGCCCCCTTGCCTAGGTCGACCTGGCCGTATAATTTTTTTTTCTCGTTGTCTTGTTTAATTCATATCTCATTCATTTTAGCTCGGATTCTGATGTTCTATATATGAAAATTGATCAAAAAATTACCACGGACACAATGGTGCAACTCTCATGGCTCAATTATGATAATTTCACAAAGTTATTTTATTATTTAATTATTTAATGAATTAGTTAATTATTACGGGTTAAATTTTGGGTTGTTACACTAGATATATGGTTATATGATCCGAAGAAGTCAAAAATTAAATTTGATATGTGATTATACAATTCGGAGAGATTGGAAACTAGACTTGAAGTTTAAAAATCTCTTGATTTGATTTGATAATGATTCTGGATAGTCATGGCCTCGGTTCAGTTGGATTTACTTTTGATGGGATGCTAAATGATACTAGAGGACTCATAAATAATGATCCAATCGGTGGCAATGAACTCCCATAACTATCAATTTGTGACTACTTGATATATGATATAATAATGAAATCCCAAGGGAACACGGGATGATACTGATATTGATTATTGATATGATAATTCCAAGGGAACACTGAATGATAATGATTTACGACTAACATTTAAGAAAGGACTCGAGTCCTTAGCGATGATGGTCTAGAACGGCCTTTGATTTACAGGTCATTCCAAAGGAATCATATGCTATACCGCGATTGGTTCTGTTGATATCCAAAGAGCTCAACTACTAATGAGATGCCAACTTTTATATTTGTTATTGAGCAAAGTACACCTTCTATTCACAAGGCTTGCTTTGGGAGAGCAAAGTTTTATTGGATAATTCTTCACATTCTCAGAGCAGACTCAAACGATCAATCTAAACCAAAGAACGTAAAGAAATTAATTTGAGACTCGGAAAACATTGCAAGGTGGAAAAACAAGAATAAGATAGCCAAAAGTCAAACAAGTTTCCTTAAGTCGGCCCCCTTCATGTCATCGCCAAGTTGAAGAACAACTAACAAAGAGGAACCGAAAAAAAGCTTGAAGGAAAAAAAAAGTGTGCAAAACAACTTCAGGTCAAGCGCAAATCAAGCCCAAGCCACACCTTAACTTGGCCAAGGTCAACCTCAGCTCGCCAACGAGGTGAGGAGTACAACTTAGATCGGAGTTATGGTGCATGGGTTGACGTAGCCATGATATTTTGTGGGAGGAACATGACGAACGTGGAGAATGTGCGTAGTGAATTTCAAAGCTTAATTCACTAATCTTCATCTATATATAAGAGGAGAGGCTCACTTGGAAATGGACTTCTTTTATGATCTTCTTTCTGAAAGTTGAGAAATACACTTCTGAATTAAAAGTTGTACATCTCATACCCGAGTTGTAAAATATACTTCGTAGGAGCAGAATACGGTAAATAGAAAACGATGAAGTCGATGTTGGCCGAAGTATTTGCCGAACCACTATTAAATTGTGTGTTTCTTCTCTCTTTTAACCTCTTTTCTTTTATAATTTTAATTGACTGCTTGATCGGGTATTTGTTCCATTTTTGGTCCAAACACCATGCTTTCTAACACCTATCCCCAAAAGGAATGATGCAACTTAATGTCACTCATCGTCGATCCAAACATATCTAGCAAAGATGAATTCTTCCTTTTGAAACACCATTGTGTTGAGGAGTATATGCAAGAGTGACTTGAGAGAGAATCTCATTCTCTATTAGGTACTTTTGGAGTTCATATAAAATCTAAACACCACCTCAATCAAATCAAAGTTTTTGATATTCTTATTAGTATGATTTTCTACTTCGTTTTTATATTCTATAAATTTATCACAAACCTTTGATTACTGTTTCATGAAAAACAAATATCCATGTCTGGATAAATCATCTATGAACGATACAAACTACGAGATTCTATCTTTGGTAGTTGTAGACAAAGGACTACATACATTAGTATGTAGAGTCCTAAGAGTTTACCAACTCTTTTATTCCACCCACCGAATGGCTGCTAGAATATTTTACCTTTAAGAGACGATGTATGTAACTACCCATAATTTTGGGTATTTGAAATTGGGATATTTAATTTATTTTAAATATAGTGTCATGGTCAAGGCTTTTCGACGTTCGAAAATCGACATCAATACGTCCACTGTATTACATGCCGAACAATCGAATGCCGGAAATGCCGGATCGTTAGCGAAAGAAGGAAGAGGTAGAAGAAGAAAATAGAAATAACAACACAGAATCTCACAATCGCAACGGAACAATATATAATGGACAACAACTGGTCTTTATACAAAAGAACTATAACTTGTTATTTGTACATTACATCATCAGAGTACAACACAATCAATAGCACAATACTGGATAGTTATAATAACTTGTCCTCACAAAAGCTGAATGTATAGCATACCATACACAGCAGAATATAAATCAGATACGTGATATATGTCTTCGTCATCCAGCTCGTCTCCTAAACTCTATAGCATCCTATCATTAATTTGTAATACTTGGTCTGACCCGAGCATTATAATAAAATAACACCCGAGTCAGTCTGGAAAACCAGCGTGAAAAAATACTCAATTTGAATTATTAAAGTTCAAAATCCTTTAAAGATCAAAGGTATCTTGTAAGACCATGCCACAAATAAACATGACGGGTTTTTACCTTACGATAACCAAAACATTTCATATCAAAATCCTCTGATATTATAATAGTGTCTAAGTACAAATACTTATTCAAATAGCTGAAATGCTTGCATCTCACGTTCCAGCATAGTTGGGCACAATCAAAACCGTACGGCGCTTATTGGAGAATGGATTCCAACTGAATGAATAGGCACTGGGGTACCACTTGTCACGGTACCTATCTAGAAACACCATACCGAGGACCACTCCTGATCTCTGCAACACAAGACTGGACTATTCCTAACTTGAATAGACCGAATATGATATCACCCTAAGTGTTCCCACCCTCTTTTCGAGCTCCTTCCACACATCGTAGTAATAAAATAATATCTAAGGTTATCTAGAAAGGTGATAGACATACCCTACTTGGGTGCGACCCACTTAGCCTTGCTGCATCCCCCTGATTTTCAGTCATTCCCGATTGATGAGGCTTAGAGGCTACGATTATCTTTTTAGAAAGATTTCACTTATAATGCTCATTGTCCTCCAATGACAATGTTCTGATAGCATTCATCCATACAATCCCGTTCTCGGTCCGAACGGAACCGAAGGCACTATACCTACTACATCCATTTTGGAATCACCCTCAGGATTAGTAGCGATTAGCCCTTGCACTTCGCTGCTCCATCTTCGACTCCAAGCTCTTGTCTTCCATTCGAAAACGTACTCGTTGGATCGAAGTGGTTTTCGGATCACAAATCCGATCCCGGTCACTTCGAAACAACGTTCGCTATTTCTGGTAAACTCAACTCCGGTTCTCTAGGAAATAAACAGACGAAAATAAGATCGGACACCACCTCCTAACCGTTTGTGGACAGATTTCCTTATAACGTCCTAGAAGAACGAATGAGTTTATACGTACAGTATAGCACCTCGAACGGTAACTATACCATATAATTCCCGTACTTCTTCTAGATATTTCCAAAGTTATATTTAGGTTTAGATTTGATAGTCGGTTACTTAACTATCAAATAAATAATCAATTCAACCAAATATTCCATTTTACCACTGAAAAACACCAGGTCTTATTTAAATTAAATTTTAAATAAATTAAATCTCTTTATCCAAAGTTTGTACCAATCTCCCTTCCAAAATTATTTGAAAACCCATTTTAAATAATGTGGAAAGTACCACTACGGTATCAAACCATGGATCACAGTTCAATGGTTCCGTCTCTATCACAGAGAAATCCAAGTCTTAACTGCAGGCACTCATTGCCTTCGATTTCGCCATGCGAGTATACCAATACTCTCCGAAACTTTATTTACAAATTTTCAAAATAATACTTATGGAATTTCTATAAAAAATTTCCAAGTTACTTTGGAAAAAAACTACTTTTAAGTAAAAGCTATTATATAAAATAATAATATTGAATAATTATCCTTTTAAAATAATAATACTGATTTAACCTTTAATAAAAATTTAACTACTATAACTAACTTAATTAATATTAACTTTTAACAATTTAAAACAATTAAATAATAAATTTTTCTAAAACATTCTTTAAACACTTTTTTTTAACATTTTCTAATTAAAAACTTTTAAAAAAAAAATCTTTCTTTAAAAGTATACTTAACTTTTCCGGAAAATATATTTCCAATCCAAAAATACCCAGTCCAGTTAATTCATAAATCCCTCCCGATTTATTTCCAGGTAAATTTACGTTCCAATTCTCTTTCACTTTTCTAAAAATAAACTACCATTTATTTTTAAAACGATTTACCCATCTCCTTATAATTACCTATCGTGAATTCATAATTCCAAATTATCCACTGATAAATACTTCACTTTATTTATAAACCCAGTTTATAAATTCCATAGTCTCATTTCCCTTTTTTTTAACCGTTTTAAATACTTAAGTCGATCGTTTTTCTGAGTTAAATTCCATTTTAAAATTTATTCCTTAGTTAACCCAAACTTATTCCAAAATCCACTAATTTCATATTCACTTCCTTTTTATGATTTAAAATCTTATTTAAATCTGAAACATTAATTTCATATTTTAGTTTCAATTTTCCTTTTTATTTTTCTCAAACTATTTTAAATCTTAAAATTTAAAAATACATTCTTTTATTTATTAAAACATTATCGCCTAAGTTCTATTCTTAAAAACCCCTTAATTCACATTCATTCAAAAATATCTATTTTTTCCATATTCCAAATTGTTAAATAGAATTTTAAAATCAAACTATTTATTTTTCCTAAATCCATTACTTTTAAATTAATCCATCTTTACTATAAATTTCTTACTTTAAAATCCCCTTTTATTTTTCTTCAAAAATTCAATATTCATATTTTTGATATTTTAAAATGCCAAAAATATATCTAGCAATACCATAGCATCCAATAATTTCAATTTCCCATATAAGCTATCACAGATTATTTAAATAAATCATATAACTGAGTATGAAAATAAATTTCAACATTTTTGAGGAATCCAGTTGGATCCCTCCAACCTGTTTCCATGCATCCACAGATGTTAGCACAAAATAAAAATACCAATCCCACTTCGAGGGGGATATCGCGGTATATAGGGTCATCCGCTATTATGCGGGGCGCATAGGGTCTCATCCGCTATATAATGCGGGAATATCAATCACTCCAATATATATATATATATATATACTACTATATATAACATCACATTCAACTTATAAATATTTATCAATTCAATAATCAATCCATAACTAATTTTAACTATTTAAAATTTACCAGTAATCCAAATTTGAGTGAGATGAACTCACCTTTGATTTTAACTTTGCACTCCACTCCAACTCGACTCGTCCCCTGATTTTTGGATCTCGTATGTAAATTCGATTAACATACATTAATGATTGCAATTTCAATAAAAATAAATTTACCAATTATTTATTTTTAACTAATTATTATCAATGGATCTTTTTTTTCTTTTAAGTTTAAACACGATTATCATAAATAAAGAAAATGTCTTGGAATTTAATTACCTACCTAAAACTAATGCTCACTGCCTACGAATCCACCACCCTCGGCATGACCGGAATCCATCCTGCTTCACCCCAACAAACAGCCGCAACTCCCCGACTTGGCCTGGAGTGCCACCAAGGAAGATCCAAACCAAATCTTTGGCTATCCATGACTCCCTTCCTCGCAATGCATCATTTAAAATCTCGGTCGCCCAGCATATGACTCGACAGAAGCAACTCCCCTCCTCTCACATCGATCGCCTCCCTACTGCTTCCATGTGAGGCAAAATCCAAAATCGTGCACCCTTATCAATGATGCCCTTCCCCTTTTCATCACGACCTGGCCTCGAACGCGTCTGCCAATATTTCACCTCCACGAATTTCGATTTGAGCTGCATTACCCTTGAAGTCAAACTTGAATTGATAACAACCATTCGGAGAAAGAAGCCTTTTGTTTTGCTTTTATTTTTATTTTTCCTCCTATTTCGAAGTATCGGCCATGGTCAAATTTTAACTGGGAAGGGAAAGAAGGTGAGGAAGGCCGATGATTTTATTACAGGTATAGGTGTGTGTGTGTGTGTGTGTGTATTCAAAATGTTTTATTTCTTTTCCGTTTTGAATTCAATTGAAAGGAAATGACGTGAATTTGAGGGAGGAGGGAAAGAACAAGACGTTGGCGTGTAGAGTTTGGTTGTGTACAGAGATTTGGAGGTGAAATGAAAAGGTTCTGATGTGGATATAATGTCAATCATTATAAAAATATATTTATTTTAAATTTTAAATCGTCTCGAAATCGTAGCTTAAAATCTTGACCTCCTATCGAGGCGTGCCGCTATGCGTTTATAATGTTATATCCCTATTCCGAACGTAATGAAAAAGGTTTCGAGTCCTAATTCGATCGTATGGAGAAGATAGCTTTTTGGACCTAATTATTATATTAAATTTGGATATTAATTTCAACGCGTTTATATCCCGCACGACTAAACGATAACTCCAAACACTATGAAATTTGAAATCCAATAATATTACACTATTACGGATCCAATGGAACTGGTTTCGTCGAATTCCGAGACTATCCCGAAAGGCTATTTTTGAATGTCAATTTAACGATATATTTTTAAAACTGAACAAATCACCTTTCAATTCAATTTTAAAATTTTTATTATCTTCAGTATTATCAATATAAATTTTATAAGCCTTTAAATTATTTTTAACAAGCTTAAAACTCAAGATTTCCTATTTTACCCAAATTATAATTATTAAATTCAATAATTAAATCATCGATAAATAGTTATATTTGAAATCCAAGTTAAAAATTAACTTTTATATATTTAAAATAAATTAAATATCCCAATTTCAAATACCCAAAATTCCGGGTCGTTACAATGTACAAGTATTAAATGATTCAGAATAAAATGATGACAGAAACTCTTGGTTTCTTAACTCCTTTAGTCTTCTCTTACTAATACGGCCTAGTCTACGATGCTAAAGGTAACTATCGTTTACTTTAGATATATTATGATATTGAATCTTAAGTCTCTTTGATTTATGTGTTTATATTCACATCATATTTATTCCTTCCCCTGTAAGATTTAGTATGTGTATATGATGGATCTGTTATGCATTATTGTAAATACTAACCTATGAACCATCATCCGTGATACTTATGGAATTCGAGTTAGATAGTGCATGGATTAAGGATGTTAAGGATGATGGATCGTTACAGTGACTCTATACCAAGACTTATAGATTGATCTTGTTCTTGAATTAGTAATGACATTATTTGATCCATCATATTGATGAACCCGTTCAATCTCATTTTAGTTGATCCTATTCAAATGATAAAGAAAATCGAAAGGCGCTTCTATGAAAGAAGTATGATCTATTTATTGTCTTCTTTTGAAGGTTTTATCATATAAGAGGAAGAAATTAAAGTTACAAAGTGGTAGTAATAAAGATGAAGTTAGAATGAGGACAACAGTGATTGTCACTATTTCTCAAACGAAAGGAATTGTCCAATTTATTCGAAGACGCTTAAAGAGAAGGAATGTGATCCGGCTACTCAAAGTAATTTCTTATTTCTTATATAAGATTGTCTTTCTATTGGATCTACTCCTTGAATTCTTAATACTAGATCTAGAATTTTTTTTTGTAACTTTGTAGAAACTAAGAACCAGAAAAACAAAGAAAAAGGTTTATTGGAACTTTACATTGCAAACGGTTCAATTTTAGTAGTCGAAGTAGTAGGAGAGTACCATGAAACACTTGTTGTTGAATATAGTCAAACTTTAACTAGTTTTGCTATATGCCAAAATTATTATGAAATAATTTTCATTTCATGTTTGAAAAAATGTGAATATAGCTTTGTTTTAATGAGAATATTGTGACTATCCACTTTTAGTGAAACTATTTGGTAGACTTGAATAATGACATTTGAGTTATAAATAATAATGTGTTAACTATTGAAAATACAAAAGCATCTAAATAAATAATAATTACTTTTGGCATTATAGACTAGACTATATTATCATAAACCGATTGTACAAACAAAGAAACAATGGTTATCTCTCTTTGTATGATTTCGATTCATTTGACTTTTATGAATCGTGTCTCAAAAAGGAATGTAGACAAGCACCCAATTAGTGAGTGCAATAAAAGATTGTTGAACTCTCAGGACTAATACATACATACATACATATATATTTATTTATTTATTTATTTATTTATGTATGTATGTATAATGTATGTAGTTGAATGTCTACGAGTACCAAAAGTGGATCAAATTTTATCACCACATGTGTTGATGGTTCTCATGATGTGGATATGTGCATCATATGAAACACAAATCATAGGTCTAGGATAAATTTGGAAAATATAAGATGAAAGTAGCATGCAAAAGAGTGAAATGTTTCGATTAGATTGAAGATGTGATTATCTTGGAAATGACTTTAACAGTAACTAAAAGAGACTATGGTTCTCTCTCAAGTCACTTATTCCATTTCTTTGCAACTCAACTGTATTTCAGAAGGGGTAAATCAAACCTTATTAGACATGGTTTAATTTAGGATGAATGAAGTTGAGTTGCATTTTTATTTGGGGGATATGCAGCAAAGGTTGCAACGCATACGTAGAATATAGTACCATCTAAAATATGCTTGTGATTCCATACAAGACATAGACTAGGAAGAAACCATATCTTAAATCATTTGAGAAATAGGGTTGTGTAGGCTACGTTAAAGAACATAAGATCTAATGAATTTGAAGCTAAATTAATTTTTATATAAGTTTATAGGTTATACTTGGATACCTATTTTATCTTACTAAGGAACAAAAGTAATTGTTCCAAAATGTTTCTCCTTCTAAAATAAAAAATAATTCTAGCGAAACTAGTCGTAGTATAATAAACTTGGATAAGGTACGAGATTCTAACATGAAAATAATCATGTAGATGATACTTGTTTAACTATATCCCAAGAGATACATCCTATAAAAGATCTAATAAGAAACCTTATGAATTCGTGAGAAACTATGATTTTCTCTTCAATAAGGAGAAAGTGATTGTATCATTTAAGATGGCACTTACCAATGAAGAATGGAGATTATAGCCTCTACCTTATGGCTTAATGTCGTGATAGTTGAAATGGCTTCCTTGTACACCAACAAAGTTTGGAATTTAGAATATACTCGAAGGGATGATACCCATCAATTGCAATTGGATCAACATTTAGAAGATTAGTGCAGATGGAAGAGTATAGTCTTTAGAGCAAGGTCATTAGGAAAAATATTTCCAAAAAGTTCAAAGTGTTGAATGTGACAAAACTTTTTATCGATCACTATGCATAAAGCCATTCAAATTCTACCTAAAACTATCGTACACTATGACTGGAAGACATGGCATATGAGTGCTAAAATCATCTATCCAAATTATGATTTGGAAGTGATCGTTTGAATGTCGTTGCCAAAGGTTCTTGAGGTCCGAATGAATGTTTTTGATAAAAATTTCAAATTGTTTACTCAGAGTCAAAACATAAAGGAATCGTGTGCATATAGAATGGAAGAAATGGGGTACTCCAACAATTCTAACAAAAATTTATGCAGATGAATTAATACCAATTCATAATGATGTACACACGTTAAAATTAAGTAAAATCGTATAAAAAAATATGTCAATACAGGATTCAAGTGGTAGTATCATATATATTAGGTATAAAGATACATAAAGATGGATCGAGTACGATGTTAGGATCGTCCCATTCTAAGTACAAAAAAACATACTAAAATGTTTAGTATGAAATTCCAAAAAAGGAAACGTTTCTATGCAACTTGGAATTTCATTTATAAAAAGGACTCCACATTTCGAGGAGAGTGGGAGCATATAAGAAGGATATCGTATACACCGAGAATAGGATCCATCATATTCACTATGTTGTACAAGAACTCATATTGCTTATGCATTTGATGCATGGTCAAATAAAAATGAAAATCTCAAGATAGCTAGTAGAAGTAATCTTAAATATTTACGAAATAATATATATTTTTCCTATGAAAATAACGAATTCTCATACGAAGGAGTATTTGAACCCATGTTATTATAAAGACATCGATAAAAATAGTCAAAGTTTAAATTCAAGCTTAATAGAGGGTCCATAGTTTAGAAAGCAACTGTGAAAGTTAAATACATTTCCTTGAATGATGCAGAAAAAGAAGTATGTTTCATGCTAATTTATTAGAGAGCTAAGGAGATCATGACTATTGAAGACTCAACACTTGTCTATTTATTTCAATAGAGCAATTGGATAAAAAAAGAAACTAATGGGCTCGTAGAACTTGAGATGTAGTAAGTACCGCATAATAAAGGTGTTCAATAATTATGGAGAAGTGGGCATCGAACAAATAAATACTAAGGATGATATTGCATATCTACTCACTAAGGTACTTTCTCGATCAATCCTAGGAAAACTGATTGAAAGGTATGCTTTGAGACACTACAATTGGCCGTAAGTGAAAGTGGGAAGTTAATATACCATGTAATTTTGGTTATATAAATGTGTAATTACTCTAATGGAGAAACCATGTTCAAAATTTAAAGTTTGTGTTAATTCCTTTATTTCAACGACCTAAAACTTTGCGACTTAAGAGAAGTTTTGCGACCTAATGATGTCACGACTTAGGGAACTCTGCGACCTAGGGAATTCTGCGACCTAAGAAAGGCCTGACCTAAGCTACAGGAATGTCACGACCTAAGAAAGGCCTGACCTAAGAAAGGCCTGACCTAAGAATGTCACAACCTAACTCTTGAAGCAGCTCAGCGACCTACGACTTAGGGGATATTGCGACCTAGCAGTATCATAACCTAAGCGACTTAACAGGCTACGACTTAAGGAAGTCTCCAGCTTAACTACAGAGCCAACCTAAGGAACTCTACGACCTAAGAGGCTTCACGACTTAGGGGAAGTTGCAACATAGCGACCTAAAGCTACAGGGGACATTGCGACCTAGCAGTGTTGCGACCTTAAGCTACAAGGGACATTGCGACCTAGCAGTGTTGCGACCTAAAGCTACAGGGGACATTGCGACCTAGCAATGTTGCGACCTAAAGACCATGACTTAGGAAGGTTCCGACTTAATGGGTTACGACTTAACTACTGTAAGTAGTTACCGACCTAAGAAAGATAAGAAGACTCACGACTTGGCTTAAGTCGACCACGACCTAATAGCTCCATTTCCTAAAGATTTAAGAGTTGCCGACTTAACAAGCTACGACTTACGACCTAAGAGTCAAGCGAGCTAAGACTTCAACGACCTAAAGCTCCTATAGCTATTTCCTTAACTCGCCTGCGACCTACCACTTGTTCAAATGAAGCCAAGTGCAACTTCACCAGCTAATTTCTTAAGTCGCAAGGAGACTGCGACCTAGCTTAGGTCACTCGCGACCTACGACCTAACTAAGGTCGTTCGCGACCTAAGACTTAGCATTTTTTCTGCCCAGAATTCAGAGCTGCTCCTATAAATACCCCACCACTTCCAACATGAGGTGGACTTTTGGGCAAATCATTTCTTCAAGCGTCCATACTCTGCTGCACTCACAACTCATTCAACAAGTAAAGATCTTCCAACACTCAAGGCACTACAACAAGCTTCGTGAAGGACTTCATTCATCCGACACGGATTTAGCAAGATTCATCACCGAAGTTTGAGCTAGTAGTCGAGATTGTTGTGTGATCAAGTTGCATTGTATTTGACAAGTGATTTGTATCGATTTTTAACCGGATTCAATAATAAAGAGATTCAAAGTGGATGTAGGCTAAATATCAAGCCGAACCACTATAAATTGCTGTCTTTTACTGCTTTTCTGCTATTTTACTGCTTAAATTCTGTTCTCGTCATGCGGGTGGTGCTTTCACGATTCTACTACACATACCGGGTGTTAGCGTTCACTTTTTAGTGTTAACATTTTGGTGCTTTCACTGAGAACCCAACTCAGGCGATCATCCATCGTTGCTTCGCAAAGATGCATAAAAAGAACCTCTCTTAAAAACCAGAAGTTGATCCGAAATAATGGCTCCTGGAAGGAGAGGTAGACCTATCAGATCCAGAAATGCTCATGAAGGGACTTCCGCTTCCCCAACAACAGACCAAGCAACTCCTACCATTGGAGTCACCAGGGCTGAATTGGATGACGCAGTTTCTGGATTATACCAACAAATTGAAACTCAAAACACTTTGATGATGGATAGAATAACTGCTTTGCTCGGGGCAAATCGTCAACCAGAAAACCATCAAACAGCCTTTCCTCAAATGCCACCTTTCCAAACTGAGGGTTCTATGCCGCAGCCAACTGATCGTGAACAGGTGCCCAGGTAAGCTCCCGAGGGAAGGACTGATGACTGCCCGGAGACGTCTTTGAACAATAAAGAGTACCTGTCCGAAATGGTTAGCCGCATCATGAAAGAGAGCATGCAAAGGGAAGAGAATGAGAATGACTGGGGATTTGCACTGAGCAGAACTCCGTTTACTGAAAGGATCTTAAAAGCTGAATTTCCAAGGAAATTTGTACCTCCTACTATCCAAGCCTATAGGGGAACGAGTGACCCTAATCATTTTCTATACAAATACGATTGGCATATGACCGGTGTAAGAGCATCAGACGAGATCAAGTGTCGATACTTTCCAGTATACCTGGAAGGTGTGGCTTTACTTTGGTTCACAAAGCTTCCAGTTAGGTCTGTAGATAAGTTCTCCGACTTAACGCAAAAGTTCAAAGAACAGTTCAGATTGTATGCTTCAAAAGCTAAGGATATAATGTCACTGTCTAACCTTGAACAAGCGCCCGAAGAATCAATCAAATCTTTCTTGAGCCGTTTCAATATAGCTTTAGCCGAAGTAGAAAATGCGGAGCCACGCATGATCCTGACTTATCTGATGCGAGCCATTGATAAATCGAGCAAATTTGGAATATGGCTAAAGATGAAGGAACCGAACTCGCTTGAAAAATTTTATAAAAAGGCCGACGAGTTCATTCGCCTTGAAAGCCTTTCTACGACATCGAAGGTAGTTGCTGCCAAAGCTAATAATAACAATGTCCCATCTAATAAAAGAGAATCTGAAAGTCAGAAAAGGGAGAATGAAGGAGGAAAGAGCCAGGGAAATGAAAAGAAACCTCGCCGCTTTAATCCTTCGGATTTTACTCCTTTAATTGATACACCAAGAAATATCTTTTTTGCAACAAAGGACGTTGTCAGGTATCCTAAGCCACCTGAGATGACGAGAGGTGCAAAGCGTAATGGAAAATTCTGCCAATTTCACAATCAACCTGGCCATGACACAGACCAATGTCGCCAATTAAAGAATGTGATTGAAGAATTGCTGGAGCAGGGTAAACTCCAACAATACGTTAAGAAAAGCGGAGTCGATCCAACCTCATCCACTCGGGATCAACAACGTCCTACTCATCAATCCGATTCTCGCAACAACACTGCAGTGCAAGATTCAGAAAAACTTGTCATTAACGTTGTCACAGGAGGTCCACACCCAGTAGGCAGAGGTTGGGGCGACTGCTAATTGTCCACAAAACTGCAACTGGGGCATCCTTCACTTTCTCTGGCATATAAATCCAAAGCTGCGAATCTAGTGCAAATGGAAAATCAGTCCGGAGATTCTGAAACAACAATCACTAGCATCCATTTTTTGCTTAACAGCGTTGCTTAAATTTGTAAAAAATGATGATGGATGTGTAACTTCTGCATTGTAAACCACTGAGAAATCAGTGTGACTGAATAATGAAAAACTATGCATTCTGTGTTTTCTATTATAAAATGCCTGTTATATTTCGATATATAAATACTCTAAATGTATTGCTAAAATGTCGATCTAATATTGCAGGTCATGAAAGTGAAGCTCACCCATCGCAAAGCCAAGCGAGCCCTACAAATCATTTATTAAAGCAAATACCAAGCAACAAAAAATTCCATATTCAAATCCTATACAAGAAGAACTTCACATAAAAAGTTGGCAACTCCACTGGGGCAAGCCTTCGTTAACCAGTTGCGATTGTCAATATGAACAGACATCCAGCTAGGTAACTTGCGTTTGTCCCGTGAAGTTATTCAACAGTGGAGTCCACTTCTTCAGATAAGGAAATTTACTTACAAAAGGAATGAAGATATGCTTGGAAATGATAATAAAAGATCGCTAATGGGCAGATGATGGGAGAACACGGCCAAGCAAGCACGGAAGCAGCCAAAAGGAATTTTGCTCCTCAATAAAAGGGCCGGTAGAACCACCGAAGGGACACCTTCCCAAGCAGAAGGAACAGGGCCCTTGCTAACTGATCGTGATGCATCCGATCAGGCAGCTTGCGTCCGTCCCGTGGATCTACTCGCCCCTGAGAAGCAACCTTCCTGGCACACCAACCAACCGATGCTCCTTCCCAAAGGTCAACAAAGCCCTCTAACGAGGCACGCCAATAAATGAAAGTGCTTCTCTCAATAACAAGATTGGTGGAACCACCGGAGGAGCACCTTCCCAAGCTGAAGGAACAGGGCCCTTGTTAATTGATTGCGATCGTTTGTGCAAACGAGCACCCAATCAAGCAACTTGCGTCCGCCCCGTGGATCCACTCAACCATGAGAAAGTAACTTCCAGGCAATTTCAAGACCTCTTCGGAGGCAAAAGCCCTCTTCGGAGGCACATTTCACCCGTGTAGAAGTGCAAAATGCTCCTCTTCTGAGGCCCACTTCACCAGTGATGAAATGCTAAAAAGCCCTTTTCGGAGGCACATTTCACCAGTGTAGAAGTGCAAAATGCTTCTCTTCGGAGACCCACTTCACCAGAGCCGAAATGATAAAAAGCCCTCTTCGGAGGCACATTTCACCAGAGTAGAAGTGCAAAATGCTTCTCTTCGGAGACCCACTTCACCAGAGCTGAAATGCCAAAATTGCTTCTCTTCGGAGACCAAAATTGCTTCTCTTCGGAGACCAAAATTGCTTCTCTTCGGAGACCAAAATTGCTTCTCTTCGGAGACCAAAATCGCTTCTCTTTAGAGACCAAAAGACCTCTTCAGAGGCACACTTCACCTTGCTTGAAGTACCAAAAATAAACCCTTTACTGGGGCACAAAATCAAAACCTTCTTCAGAAGCTCATTTCACTGCGTAGGAAAATTCACTTTTTAACAAATAAAAGTGATCATTCCCAAAAGTTGAAGTGTTCTTCAGGAAGAAAGAGAAAATAAAAACTTCTCTGAAGACGAGATATACTCTATCAAAAGCAGAATGATTCTTCCCTTAAAAGTGGAGTAGTTATTCTCTGAAGTAAGAGTATCAGTCTTGAAGAAGCTAGAAATGTTGCAATGCACTTGCGGTATGGGGGCAACACTATACAATTCAGTTACATGAATAAAGTAACATGCAAACAACATACCGCGAGTTCATTACGATATCATGAAAAATAGATGTGGAATAAATGCATTCTCAAAAAACAGACAAAGAGTTTGTTCAAACAGAAAAGAATCATTTGTTCTACACTAAAAAAGAGAAACAGATGCATTCTCACATACACAAGAATTTGTACAAGTAAAATAGCTATTTTATTCAATACTATGGAAGCTTTTTACATTGTGCAGATTACAAAAAGGAGCGGAGACCGGTATCCGCACAATCTCCGGTCAATACATGCAAAAAGCAGAAAAGACAAAATCAAACTCATTTCTCCTTCTTCCCACCCTTGGAGCCTTTACCCGACCTGGTAATTAGTTTCGGAGGCCGTATCGGAGAAGGAGAAAGAGACTCAGCCGGATCGACTTCTGCTTCATCTCCAGCAGCAGAAGAACTTTTCTTTCCTTTCTTCGGAACTACGCGTTTCCCCTTCTTCTTGGAAGAAGACTCACTCCCCGGAGTAAGAAATGTAGAAAGCTTTGTGTCGTAGTCAAAAGACTGCTCCGGGGTCTTCTCACTATCTTCCAGATCTTCTGCTTTCTGCTCCTCGGAAGCAGGTGGTTCGTCCAAGCCTTGAAGGGCTGCTATCTGTTCTTCCTGTGAACCTGGTTGAGGAGCTGGAAGAGGAGTAACTTGAGAAGGAGAAGGAACGGCAGTTGAAGAAGGAAAAACTGGTGCAGTTTCCGGCGCGTCCGCTGCATAATAAAAGAAATCAAAATCAGTATTCTCCGAGAAAAAAGAAGACAGTGGATCGTCAAAGCTTAAGTAATAAGCAAGAAGTTCGTCGAACTCGGTTAAGTCGAATAAGCAATTCACTGAATTCGTCTCGTCAAAGTTACCTGGAGAAGTCGGTTTGGCGAGATCAATCTCAAATTCCCGAGCCTGAAAGTCCTTCATTGCCTCTTCTTCTGTAGGAGTGGTCACAGTTTCTTGGGCAACTTTAGCTGGATGTGAAGAATGAGAGCTGGAATCCGTAATATTAACATCGGCTGAAGTTGAAGTATGAACAGGGGCAGTTAAAGGAGCTTCCTCTTTTGGAAGCTCTTCTCCCGTTGATTCAGCTCGTACTTTAGCAAGCTGCTCCTTCCCCTTAACGAGAGCGGCACGAGCCTCATCATCAAGATAGCGCTCCTCAAGTTCCGACTCATCATAGCCGGCCCCGCCAAGCATGTCAATTGCAACTTCCCACACTTCAGCCAGTGTAATTTCATAATCAGGACCCAGAAAAGCGAGGCTCCCACGACCCAGAACGCTATGCAGATAAAAGTCAAATAAGGTAGAGCTGACATTGGCTTTTGTTTCCGCATGAGCTTGCTCGGCCGCTTCTTTTTCGGCAATGGCTACAACTTGACCGGAAACAGCCTCGTCGCGCTCCTTCTCAACTTGAAGAAGCCTAGCTTTTAGTATCTCAATCTCTGCGTTCTGGGAGAGAACTTTTTCCCGCAATTCAGCATTTTCTGTGTGATATTTCTCAGCAATGTGCTGTTCAGCGGCAAGCTTCATTTCGACATCTCTTTGTGCAGCATGTGCATCCCGCACTTGCTTCTGAAAAACCTCTTCTTTTTGAGTGTGTGATGCAGAAGAAGAGGCGAGATTTTCCTTAAGCTGCTTAACTTCAGATTCAAGCCTTGCATTATCATCCGCAATGTTCGTCATCTCCGCGTCATGCTGCTTGCACCATTTATCCCATTCAGCTTTATCGTTCTCCAGAGTCAACATATTTTCAAGATTCATGTGATTGACTCTTTGGAGTTCATCGACAAGTTTCTTCCATTGCGACATCCTCTCAATATTAAGCCTGACTGCATCAAGACTTTTAAGCATGTCTTGCTTATCGATTGGGACCAAATCCAGGTCAAAACGCACTCCTTTTAAGCACCAGTTCGGAAACCGACTTTGAAGTGTTGGAGGGCCGTCTTTAACCTGATATTGGGGCCTACTGATGATTGTTTGGATATTGGTTTTCTTTAAAGGAGGAGAGCCGGCCGGAATCTCAAAAGAAATGGGAGCGTTAGTCTTCTCAGAAATAGCAGACGCGTCACTTGGCTTGGACCGTTTGCTCGATTCGTCAGTAATCTGAGTTTTTCCCTTATCATCATAAGATTTTCGCTTATAAGAATAGTCACTTCTGTGAGAAGAATCATATCGTTCGGCATCTTTTCTTCTCTGCCACTGATCATAATCCCGCTTCTCCTGAGCCTTCCTTCGAGCCCTTTCTTCGTCTGTCTCGCTCGGGGCATCGAGATATTTTCTAAAGTTATAAGATCCACGGCCTCCATGGCGATGAAATGAGTCATAATATGAGCCAGTACGCCCCATCGAAGAATCTGAAAACAGAAAAGAAGTAAAGTTTAGAAATTTCCAGAAAAGAAGGATAAGTGCTTATAAATGCTGAAAAATCCTAAGTGTGTGCGGCGTGCAAACTACATGCGTCAAACTACAGACCACGCTTTAGTGTGGAAACAGAGACGACTGGCGTAATAGGCGTCAGGGCTTGTTTAAAGGTGGAAGTCGCTTCAACAACGGGAGAAGTCGCTTTTGGAATATTATCCCCGAAAAGCTCTTGAGAAGTTATCATTATATCACTCAAGCCATCAAAGGTGTCATCACCCTGGTGTTCAGCAGACTTCTCCTTTTCAACTTCCATATCAATTGATTTTTCAGAAACTCGAGGATTTTCTTCCTCTTCAATAATTGGGGCAAGTGCCGACTTGCTGACTGATCCTACAACATCGGTAGATGCGGAACATTTTATCAAAGCAGCCTCTACGACAGGTGCTTCTATTGCAACTTCTTCTACAGAAGCTGGGGCATTCGAGGGATCTGCTCGAGAGCCCGAAGCAGCTAACGTTTTCGCATCAGAACTAGAGATTTCATGAATCTGAGTCGATCTAGAAGGATGTAAAAGACCAAACCGGTGCAGAAATTCATCTTTCAGCAAGAATTTGGCACTCCTCTCTTCAACATCAACGGCACTCAAAGTATCTAAAATCAACTTGTGACTGGTATCTCGAAGTGGAGGAGGAAGTGCTGCAAAAAGAAAGAATGGAGTTAAGCATTTGACAGTTCGAATTCTGAAAAGTCTTAAAAACAAATCGGAAAGAGGCAATCTTACTTCCGACTCTCCAGATGGCATAAAATCCCGGAGGACAGCGGACGTAAAAGAATTGAGTCAAGAATCCATGGGCACTTTCGGGCAAGTCCAAAATTAGTTTACGGTTCCTGGCACTCCTCACAAGTGTGATAGAGGGATGGTCTTTGTTCTTTGCAAATGTGCACAAGAAGCGAATTTCTGCAAAACTGGGAAAACGGTCCAACGTTCTCCTGAAAAGCACACACAGTCCCAGCAGGATGGAGTATCCGTTAGGGTGTAGTTGAAAAGGGGAAATAGATAGCCGAAGGAGAAGTTCTCGAAGACAGTCGTTAAATGGGGGAATAGCTCCACTCGAACACATTTGATGGTTAACTACGACAAAGCCACGGGGCGGCCTATCAGCAGTATCATTTATTCCAGGGAACAAAGCGTCAGCTTCGGAAATGCCAAATTGGATGCATAATTGACGGAAAACTTTATGGCTCAGAGTGGTAGGAGTCCTTTCCGGAGGATCGTTTAATGGAGTAGCAATTGGAAAAGCTTCTCCAGCTGGTTCCAAGTCTTCTTGTTGAGATGCCATTCTACACAAGGAACTGGATGTTCAAATATCAAGGTGCACGTTTCCTAAAAAGTGTGAAGTGTTGTGCAAAGCTAAAACGATAACAAGCAAGTGTAACAGAAATTGAAATAGTTGACATTTGTCGATTATAGGGTTTCGAGACTTGTTATTTTAAGCTCAAATACGATGTTGTGTTGATGCAAACAAATCAGCGTAAGTTGATTATTTCAGCTTTGCTTTAATACTTCATTTGAATTTATCGTTTCACAACATTTCATTCACAAAAGTAATGTGAGTTAATTGTTCTTTGTCAACTAATCTGTCATGCGATGTGGGCAGTCAATGACAGTATATTCGTCCCATTTCTCTGTAAATGTTGCTTTTAAACAGGTTATTAGCGTTAAAGTTAAGGCAATCTGAAAAGAAGTACAACAAAGTCCAAAACAATTCGAATTCAAAAATCAGCCAAATTCTGCCCAAATTTCCAAGTCCTAGGTCGTTCACGACCTGACATAAGTCGGAGCAATTTTAAGTCGTGCTGTCCAATTTGAAGCGTTCAGGGCTGTGCAAATTTGTTTCAAGTGCTAGGTCGTTCAGCGACCTATCATAGGTCGGGGCATATTTAGGTTGCGCAATGTAACTGTGTGGATCAAGGCAATGCAATTTTCTCCATGTCCTAGGTCGCGTACGACTTAGCATAGGTCGAGAACTCTTAGGTCGCAAAAGAGGTTGGTCAGCTTCGTTTAAGTCGTGGATGTTTTTTAGATCGCAAGGCTTAGGTCGCCAAGAACCTTACGACCTAACTTTTAAAGTCGTCCGGATCTGCTAGGTCGCTGGCTTCCTCTCCAAACAATCTTACTGGATCCAATAACCCGATACTGCTAGTATAAAGAAAAACGATTCATCCTCTTCTTGAATCCCATTCATCTCTACATACCTCCGAATTGCCCAGTAAATCAATTTCAAGTCCTTCGATTCATTACGAACATTACCGTGCATTCACGAATCATGTCAACGTGTCGATTGTGACAATCATTCAAAAAACGAAACACAAATGCATGGAATTAAACTTGGGTTAGAAAACATGAACTCATGATTGGGCGGCGATTATGGTGGGATAGAAATCGACACTCACTTACGTAGTTTGTTAGAAAGGATGAATCATCGTTCAAACAAGTTGAATTCTCCCTTGGAGGTTCAAAGATTTGTCAATGGCAACGGGAAATTAGAGCAGCAGGATTAGGAGGAAGAAGGCGACTTAACAGTTTATATGGGCTGAGAATGGAAGGCGAATAGGCACGAAGTTTTAGGTCGTCCACGACTTAGCAAGGTTGAATCGAAATATACGACCTATGGCATAGTCATATACCTCGAGGGGCAAATGTTAATTCCTTTATTTCAGCGACCTAAAACTTTGTGACTTAAGAGAAGTTTTGCGACCTAATGATGTCACGACTTAGGGAACTCTGCGACCTAGGGAATTCTACGACCTAAGAAAGGCCTGACCTAAGCTACAGGAATGTCACGACCTAAGAAAGGCCTGACCTAAGAAAGGCTTGACCTAAGAATGTCACAACCTAACTCTTGAAGCAGCTCAGCGACCTACGACTTAGGGGATATTGCGACCTAGCAGTATCATAACCTAAGCGACTTAACAGGCTACGACTTAAGGAAGTCTCCAGCTTAACTACAGAGCCAACCTAAGGAACTCTACGACCTAAGAGGCTTCACGACTTAGGGGAAGTTGCAACACAGCGACCTAAAGCTACAGGGGACATTGCGACCTAGCAGTGTTGCGAGCTAAAGCTACAAGGGACATTGCGACCTAGTAGTGTTGCGACCTAAAGCTACAGGGGACATTGCGACCTAGCAGTGTTGCGACCTAAAGACCATGACTTAGAAAGGTTCCGACTTAATGGGTTACGACTTAACTACTGTAAGTAGTTACCGACCTAAGAAAGATAAGAAGACTCACGACTTGGCTTAAGTCGACCACGACCTAATAGCTCCATTTCCTAAAGATTTAAGAGTTGCCGACTTAACAAGCTACGACTTACGACCTAAGAGTCAAGCGAGCTAAGACTTCAACGACCTAAAGCTCCTACAGCTATTTCCTTAACTCGCCTGCGACCTACCACTTGTTCAAATGAAGCCAAGTGCAACTTCACCAGCTAATTTCTTAAGTCGCAAGGAGACTGCGACCTAGCTTAGGTCGCTCGCGACCTACGACCTAACTAAGGTCGTTCGCGACCTAAGACTTAGCATTTTTTCTGCCCAGAATTCAGAGCTGCTCCTATAAATACCCCACCACTTCCAACATGAGGTGGACTTTTGGGCAAATCATTTCTTAAAGCGTCCATACTCTGCTGCACTCACAACTCATTCAACAAGTAAAGATCTTCCAACACTCAAGGCACTACAACAAGCTTCGTGAAGGACTTCATTCATCCGACACGGATTTAGCAAGATTCATCACCGAAGTTTGAGCTAGTAGTCGAGATTGTTGTGTGATCAAGTTGCATTGTATTTGACAAGTGATTTGTATCGATTTGTAACCAGATTCAATAATAAAGAGATTCAAAGTGGATGTAGGCTAAATCTCAAGCCGAACCACTATAAATTGCTGTCTTTTACTGCTTTTCTGCTATTTTACTGCTTAAATTCTGTTCCCGTCACGCGGGTGGTGCTTTCACGATTCTACTACACATACCGGGTGTTAGCGTTCACTTTTTAGCGTTAACAGTTTGTTTTTCTGGTTTCTGTTTCTATTGTATTTGCATACATCTACACACACACATACATACATACACTCGGTAGTGTATGCCTTAAACCCCCCTGATTTCAACCACATATTCTGAATTAAATAATTATACTTTCCCTTTTTTCCACCTCACTCTATTATTTAATTTGGAATATGTGGTTGACATCGAGGGGATTTGAGGTGTTGCATAAATGCGGTGTAGCCGATCCTTGCCTATATACATACATACGTACGTACATACATACATACATACATACACATGTGTGTATGTGTGTGTGAATATATATATATATATATGTGTGTGTGTGTATGAACATACATATATTCACACACACACACACATATATATATATACATATATACATACGTATGCATGTATGTATTGAGTGTTAATGGTTACATTCACACATACCTATTTAATTCCTCGAAAAAAGTACTTGACCAGTTACAATTATGAATGTATTCTTAATCATGAGTATTGACTCAATTTTATATGAATAAATCCTAGTCAAGGTGATTCGAGAAAAGGATTCGATAAACCCGCAAGACTATTATACATAATGCTCTCAATATGATGAACGATGATTTACCCATGACTGTTGGGGACACCAGGTGTTATATATTTGCGGTTGTTGTACATCAACTATAGAACAAATCTGTAATAACCCGCATATTTTACGATTTTATATTTAAATGTTTGATTTTTGTATAGCTTCGTTAGTCAGATTTTAGTCCGAAGAAGTCACTATTCCTAAAAGAACGGTCGGAATAGTGAAAGGGACTTTGTGGATCGAGTTTCAGTGGTGTTTATTTGTGAAAAACTATCATACTAGGATTCAGACGTCTGAAATGAAGCATTCAGACATCTGAAATTGTTCGAGTCAAACCAGAAAGGAAATAGGCCAAAATTGCCATTTTCAAACGTTTGAAATATACGATTCAGACGTTTGAATATTGTTCTAGACAACTCATATTTTTCCAGATTCAAACGTCTGAATCGTTCATTTCAGACGTCTGAATGAAGTTAGAGAACTCATATTTTTCCAGATTCAGACATCTGGTTTGGAAATTTCAGACGTCTGAATGAGGAATGAAATTGAGAATCACCAATTTGGACTCGAGACCACTTCCATTGAGTCCAAAATGGCATTTGCGACTTTTTTGAGTATAAGCTTCGATATGTTTGGAGTAAGTAGAATTTTGCTAATTTCTAAGTGGGCTTTTGGGTTTGGGTTTCACCCAACTCATTCTATTAACCTAACTCAGCCCCCTCTCCTCTCCATTCACTCATTTCATTTCCTTTTCTCAAGCTCAACTGAAAATGGGGGAAGAGAATGGGAAATAGAAATTCCTAAGCCCTAGATTCATTTGCAAACTCAAATTCAAGTCCAAAATCCAAGAGAAGCTTAGGTAAGCATCCTCTTCTCCATCTCAATTCCTCTTTGATTTCTGAAATTTCCTAAACCCTAACTTAGGAAATATTTGTTCTTGAGCTTAGATTGAAGCTCCTTGGGTTATAATTGAAGAGTGATTGTTCTTGCCTTGCTCTATAGCTTCTCTCTTGAGTTTTGGGTTAAAATGTGAGTTTTTGAACTCACATCTACATCTATATCTTTGATAGTGTTAGGTAGCAATTCTTAACGTATCATCCCTGTCCATTTGTCTTTGAATTGAATTGGTTTGATGAATATTCCAATTTTTGGCGTTTGAAGTCAAAATCTATGAAAATCCTTATATGGTTGTTTGGGCATGTTGGTCGGAGTGTATTGGTGAGTTTTTGAACAGTCGTGTGGCATAAACTCCTAGCCATCATCACTTATCTGATTGCTTCCGATATGATTTGGCCATCATTGGCCTAGGCAAAGTATTGCCTGAGCTCTAGTTTCAGACGTCTGAATCTGCTTGTCTCAGCCTAATTTGCCTATTTTGTGTGGGATTCCAATTTTTGATCGATTTTTCTTTCTCCAATTAGTTGTTTCACTTTAGTTGACTTTGATGATTCCTTTTTGATTCGTACATGGGTTTTTATAAAATGATCTTCTTAAATTGTATTAAAAGTTTGTTTCTCCAATTTATAATTTCTATATAAAACACACGCACACAATTTTTCACTCCAAGCGAAGAGGGAGGAGAATTAAATGATTAGATAAAACGCGTGCTATGAACACGTGTGTTCATCTTTTCAGTTAATTCCTAATCTATTCGTTTGATCGTTTTGACCTCTGGGTCTGGTTTACCGAAGAGATGAGGTGAACTTTGTACTACTTTGAGTGTGAAATTGACTAACGGTTAGTAAACCGTTTAGTGCGAACGTGTGGTATGGGACTCACGTTAACATTTTCCGGGTTCCTTTCTGAGAGTCGTGACACATTCCTCCAGTTAGTGGTGTCCAGTACTGGGTCTCCGGACCTTCGCCACTATGGTTTGTTGCCTTCGGGCGTATGGATCCTTGTTATACAGTACTGAGCTCGAGCATCTTTTGTTTCTTTGACAATTATATTTCCCTAGAGTATCGCCCTTCGGTGTAAGTTCTTTGAACCACACGACATATAGCGATTACCTTGTGGAAACTTGTGTTACCTTTATTGGTATTTGTTATTTGCCTTTTGGCTTGTTTTAGGATATGATATCCTTGGTTTATTAGAGTTGCCTATGAGATGAAACTTGTTTTGATTCATCTTTTGTTAGATGATCTGGTTATCTCTTTTGGAGATATTTGTGGTACTTTATGACCATGTATGCTTATTATCATTTAGTTTATCTAACTGATTTGTTTAGCTAGACTGACCCGTGTATTTCATACTCGGGTCAGACCGAGATGTTTCAGGTTAGGTGCATTGGACTTAGCCTATTTTGCTTCCGGATGGACTATTCCGCTAGCTCCTTTTTGTTATAGCTTATTGTGTAGTCCTTTTTGGCTGTAACTCTGATATGTATTCTCTTGACTCGCCTATATATTGTGTTTTGCCTTACCACATGACATGTATCATTTTGTAAACTCTGTAATGTATCTGTATATTTTTAAATGTATGTGATGATCTACTGTTCTGTGATGTGTATTACATTTGAGTTGTTATATTTTATTCTCATAGATCCTTCAGCCACATATGGCTTTGTATTAAGTATTTATTGGAGATGTCGATCCACTTGAGTAAGAAGTGGCAATTGTCGGCGTATTCAATAGATAATTAAGACAAGGTTATAGATGGTCGCTTCTATCCAGCTCTATTCTCCGCATTAGCAGACGGTGTTACTTAGTAATACTCTTTGCTAATGTGGGTCTCGGAGTGGGGCGTTACAACTTGGTATCAGAGCTGAGTTTAGAACAAAATATGATAAACATTGAATAGAGACACATATTACGGTACATCAAAGGGTAGTACGAATGTTACGAATCCTTGAATCATCGTACCTTTATTCTTTCCGTGCCTTTGGGGTAGATAGAATTTTGGAAATACGTCTAGGAATGCATTTTATTCCGTAGTATTCCATATTTGAATAATGATATCTACCTTGTGAATAATCCTTTTCTTATCTTAACTTTCAGCTAATGGCTGGAAGAGGCAGAGGACGATGCTCGGATGCTGGGCAATCCAGTGGCTCGCATCCGAACGGCGTATACATGTCTGCCGATCAGTTTTTGGAGTTATTTAGGACCACTCAGCCTCCTGCTCCTATTCGTGCAACTCCTCCACGCAAGTCTGCCTTTGCACACCTATGTAGTGATTTTTCTCATCGTGGTGGAAATCCATTCAAATGCTCTGAGTCCGTTCTTGAGGTCCAAGCTTGGATTTGCACATGCGAACGTATCTTCTCTCGCATGGATCTTTCTGACCATGATCGAGTTCTTGTAACTCCTAGCTTATTGCAAGAGCGTGCCCTTGATTGGTACGAGCTTCTTGTAGCCGAACTTGATGAGTCTGTTCTTTCTTGGACTCAGTTTCGGGAATGGTTCGAACTCAAATTCGTTCCTGAATCTGAGAAAGTTTTATTGGCCCGTCGCTTTCTTGAGTTGAAGCAAGGAAAGTCCTCCGTTTCTGAATATGTTGCATCATTCGAGCCTTATCTAAGTATGGTCTTGAATTCATTAGCACTTCTTATAAGAAGAATATGAAGTTTGTCTCTGGTCTTAAGAAATATCTTAAGAAGTCCTTAATGCTCTAGCTTAAGCTTTCTTTTGAGGAGTTAGTTGATTCGGCACTTCATCTCGAGGCCATCGAGAAGGAGTGTGATAGTGGTGATGATGTTGAGGTTCGCAAGAACCCCAATAAGAAGAGGTTTCCATTTCATAAGCAGAGATTTCTCCCTTCTAAGAAGAAAAGGCCTATTGAATCTGGTTCTAACTCTCAATCTGCTGGAACACCTTCCATTCGGAAGTGTTTCAATTGTGGTTCTCCTAATCATATGATTCGAGCTTGTCCTAAGCCTCTCTTCTGCCATTATTGCAAGAAGGAAGGTCACCGTGTTTCCACCTGCCCTACTGCTCCTGCTAGTGCCAAGTATGGCAAGCTTTATGTTGCTAAAGCTTCTGGAGGTTCTTCTCAGCCCAGAGGTATATCTCCATCTATTTTGGAAGGTTCTATTTTATTTCATGACCGTAGTATTCGAGTTCTTTTCGATACGGGTGCTTCGCATTCTTTCGTACAAAAAAGCTCGTCGATAATATGTCTTTAGATGTTTCTTATATGGTTACTTCGTTGAGGATTGCAAATCCTATTGGGGGATCCGCAACCCTTAGCATGCTTTGTGATGATATTGAGATTGTTTTATGTGGCTTTTCTTTTCGTGCGAATCTGCACGTTATTTCTTATTTGGGATTTGATATGATTTTGGGTATGGACTGGCTAGTGAGATACGATGCCAGGATTATTTGTTCTGAAAGAATTTTATATCTTCAACACCCGGATTCGTCTACTCAGCTGTCACTTGTTCTTCGGAATGTGGATAATTCCGAAATGGCCTTATATTCTCTTGACTCACGAGATGATGATGATATATCTTGTATTCCTATTGTTTGTGACTTCTCTGATGTTTTTGAGCCGGTTTTGGGTTTGCCACCCAAACGGGCGATCGAGTTCCGCATTGATCTCATTCCAGGCGTGCAGCTAGTTGGGCGTCCTCCCACGAGGATGTCTACAAAGGAAAATAAGGAACTCAAGAAGCAGCTTTTAGAGCTCGAGTCCAAACTATTGATTCAATCCAGTTTTTCTCCGTGGGATGCCGCGGTCGTCTTTGTGAAGAAGTCTGATGGAACTCTTTGGCTCTGCATCGACTATCGAAAGCTTAATGAGTTGACCATCAAGAATAGGTATCCATTGCCTAGGATCGATGATATGTTCGATCTATTGAGTGGCGCTAAGGTCTTCTCTTAGCTCGACCTTGCCATAGGTTTTCATCAGCTCCGAGTCGCGGAAGATAGCATACCTATTACAGCTTTCTGCACTCGATATGGTTCTTTCAAGTGGCTTGTTATGCCATTCGGTTTGACGAACGCTCCTGCTTTCTTTGTTGATCTTATGAATCGAGTATTCCGAGAATATCTCGATAAGTTCGTCCTTGTGTTTATTGACGACATTCTTGTTTATTCTAAATCTGAAGCCGAGCATGCTAATCACTTGAGAATTGTCTTGAGTACTCTTCGTCACCATCAGCTTAATGTCAAATTCTCCAAGTGCCATTTTTGGGAGAATAAGGTTAAGTTCTTAGGCCATGTTGTATCTTCCGACGGCATTTCGGTCGATCCCTCAAAGATCGAAGCTATCCAGAATTGGAAGAGGCCTGAGAATGTTCATGAGATTCGTAGTTTCTTTGGATTGGCGGGTTACTACCGTCGGTTCATTAAGGATTTTTTCCGTGTTGTGCTTCCTCTCACCAGCCTTACTCGGAAAGGCATTCGTTATATTTGGTCCGATAAGTGTGAAGTTTCCTTTCAGACATTAAAGGAACTTCTCACTAATGCTCCTATTCTTGTGGTTCCCGAGGGGAATCATGATCTTGTTGTCTACACCGATGCTTGTGCTAGTGGTCTCGGTGTCGTGCTTATGTAGAGGGATCGAGTAGTTGCTTATGCATCTAGGCAACTGCGTCCAAATGAAGTTCGCTATGCCACTAATGATCTTGAGTTAGCCGCCATTGTCTTCGCCTTGAAGATTTGGCGATAATACTTATTAGGCGAGCGCTTCATTCTCTATAGCGATCATAAATCCTTGAAGTATTTGTTCACTCAGAAGGAACTCAATATGAGGCAACAGCGTTGGCTCGAGTTTCTTGCCTCCTATGACTTTGATATCCGGTATACCCCTGGTAAGGGTAATCGTGTTGCTGATGCGCTTAGTCGCAGACATTCGGCTGTTGTTTCTATGATGCTTGCCGAATGGGATATTCTTGAGACTCTATCTTTTTGTGATATTCGTGATCGAGCTCCATCCTCTGATTCTCCGATAGTATTATTCAGTTTGGAAGCTCGACCCTCTCTATTTGATCTTATTGCTGAAGCTCGGCGGCGTGATCCTGATCTTGTGCATCTTATTCGGCTTTGTGAGACTGAACCCCGTGATGAGGCATTGCGGGATTTCAGCATTGATCTTCATGGGTGTCTTCGCAATAAGAACCGTCTTGTTGTGCCTTCTGATTCTGCACTTAGGCATGACGTTCTTGATGACTGTCATCGTTCTAAGTATACCATTCATCCTGGCAGTAGTAAGATGTATGCCGACATGCATCGCCTTTATTATTGGGAAGGCATGAAGCGCGATGTAGCGAGTTATGTGAGTAATTGCATGACTTGTCAATGTATTAAAGTCGAACATTAGCGCCCTTCTGGTCTCCTTCAGCCTCTAGAGATTCCATTGTGGAAATGGGATCAGATTTCGATGGAATTCATTGATGGCCTACCTCGTACGAGATCGGGCCATTCTAGCATTTGGGTTATTGTTGATCGCCTCACCAAATCAGCTCATTTTGTTCCTATTAAATCTAATAGGACTGCTTCTCTTTTGGCTAAGTTATATATCAAGGAAATCGTGAGACTTCACGGTGTTCATAATTCGATTGTGAGTGACCGTATTTGTATTCTTCATTTTTGAGGTAGTTGGGAGGATCATCTACCCTTTGTAGAGTTCTCCTACAACAATAGTTTTCCGTCCAGTATCGGTATGGCTCCTTTCGAAGCCTTATACGAAAGGCCATGTCGATCACCTTCTTGTTGGTTGGAATCTAGCGAGAAGCTTATTCTTGGCCCAGATTTTGTTCATGATTCTTCTGAGAAGATTGTTCTTATTCGTCAGAGAATGAAAGAGGCACAGAGCCGCCAGAAATCCTACGTGGATAACCGTAGGAAGCCTCTCGAGTTCTCGGTTGATGATCTCGTCTTTATTCGTGTTTCTACTTTGAAAGGGGTTATGCGCTTCAGTACGACGGGGAAATTGGCTCCTCGTTATGTAGGACCATTTCCTATTACTGAACGTATTGGCCCTGTGGCTTATAGAGTTTCACTTCCAGCTCATCTATCCGGTGTTCACGACATGTTTCACGTCTCTCAGCTTCGGAAGTGTCTTCGAGAATCGGATTCTGTTATCGACTCTCCTGATTTGCAAGGGCTTGAGATCACACCAGAATTATCTATTGTACAGCAGCCTATTCGCGTACTTGCCACGGAGGTGAGACACCTTCGAAACAAGGACGTGCCGCTCATTATAGTTCAATGGTCCGCTAATCCCAATGACTGTACTTGGGAAAACAAAGAGTTTATCGAGCGATCCTATCCAGGTTTTCTATCTTCGCTTAGCAATGGTGAGAATATCTTTTTATCTCAAGCTTATTTTCTTTTCTTTTTGGGTGTAAGTATGTAGTTGTTACAAATTCTTCTCTAGGAATTGCGCGGACGCAATTTTGTTAAGAAGGGGAGATCTGTAACAACCCGCATATTTTACGATTTTATATTTAAATGTTTGATTTTTGTATAGCTTCGTTAGTCGGATTTTAGTCCGAAGAAGTCACTATTCGTAAAAGAATGGTCGGAATAGTGAAAGGGTCTTTGTGAATCGAGTTTCAGTGGTGTTTATTTGTGAAAAACTGTCATACTGGGATTCAGACGCCTGAAATGAAGCATTCAGACGTCTGAAATTGTTCGAGTCAAACCAGAAAGGAAATAGGCCAAAATTGCCATTTTCAGACGTCTGAAATATATGATTCAGACGTTTGAATATTGTTCTAGACAACTCCTATTTTTCCAGATTCAGACGTCTGAATCGTTCATTTCAGACGTCTGAATGAAGTTAGAGAACTCATATTTTTCCAGATTCAGACGTCTGGTTAGGAAATTTCAGACGTCTGAATGTGGAATGAAATTGAGAATCACCAATTTGGACTCGAGACCACTTCCATTGAGTCCAAAATGGCGTTTGCGACTTTTTTGAGTATAAGCTTTGATATGTTTGGAGTAAGTTGAATTTTGCTAATTTCTAAGTGGGCTTTTGGGTTTGGGTTTCACCCAACTCATTCTATTACCCTAACTCAGCCCCCTCTCATCTCCATTCACTCATTTCAGTTCTATTTCTCAAGCTCAACTGAAAATGGGGGAAGAGAATGGGAAATAGAAATTCCTAAGCCCTAGATTCATTTGCAAACTCAAAATTCAAGTCCAAAATCCAAGAGAAGCTTAGGTAAGCATCCTCTTCTCCTTCTCCATCTCAATTCCTCTTCGATTTCTGAAATTTCCTAAACCCTAACTTAGGAAATATTTGTTCTTGAGCTTAGATTGAAGCTCCTTGGGTTATAATTGAAGAGTGATTGTTCTTGCCTTGCTCTATAGCTTCTCTCTTGAGTTTTGGGTTAAAAGGTGAGTTTTTGAACTCACATCTACATCTATATCTTTGATAGTGTTAGGTAGCAATCCTAACGTATCATCCTTGTCCATTTGTCTTTGAATTGAATTGGTTTGATGAATATTCCAATTTTTGGCGTTTGAAGTCAAAATCTATGAAAATCCTTATATGGTTGTTTGGGCATGTTGGTCGGAGTGTATTGGTGAGTTTTTGAACAGTCGTGTGGCGTAAACCCCTAGCCATCATCACTCATCCGATTGCTTCCGATATGATTTGGCCATCATTGGCCTAGGCAAAGTATTGCCTGAACTCCAGTTTCAAACGTCTAAAATATGCAATTCAGACGTCAGAATCTGCTTATCTCATCCCAATTTTCCTATTTTGTGTGGGATTCCAATTTTTGATCGATTCTTCTTTCTCCAATTAGTTGTTTCACTTTAGTTGACTTTGATGATTCATTTTTGATTCGTACACGGGTTTTTATAAAATGATCTTCTTAAATTGTATTAAAAGTTCGTTTCTCCTATTTATCATTTCTATATAAAACACACACACAATTTTTCACTCCGAGCGAAGAGGGAGGAGAATTAAATGATTAGATAAAATGCATGCTATGAACACGTGTGTTCATCTTTTCAGTTAATTCCTAATCTATTCGTTTGATCGTTTTGACCTCTGGGTCTGGTTTACGAATGAGATGAGGTGAACTTTGTACTGCTTTGAGTGTGAAATTGACTAACGGTTAGTAAACCGTTTAGTGCGAACGTGTGGTATGGGACTCACGTTAACGTTTTCCGGGTTCCTTTCTGAGAGTCGTGACACATTCCGCCAGTTAGTGGTGTCCAGTACTGGGTCTCCGGACCTTTGCCACTATGGTTTGTTGCCTTCGGGCGTTGCCTTCGGGCGTATAGATCCTTGTTATACAGTACCGAGCTCGAGCATCTTTTGTTTCTTTGACAATTATATTTCCCTAGAGTATCGCCCTTCGGTGTAAGTTCTTTGAACCACACGATATATAGAGATTACCTTGTGGAAAGTTATGTTACCTTTATTGGTATTTGTTATTTTCCTTTTGGCTTATTTTGGGATATGATATCCTTGGTTTATTTGAGTTGCCTATGAGATGAGGCTTGTTTTGATTCATCTTTTGTTAGATGATATGGTTATCTCTTTTGGAGATATTTGTGGTACTTTATGACCATGTATGCTCATTATCATTTAGTTTATCTAACTGATTTGTTTAGCTCGACTGACCCGTGTATTTTATACTCGGGTCAGACCGAGGTGTTTCAGGTTAGGTGCATTGGACTTAGCCTATTTTGCTTCCGCATGGACTATTCCGCTAGCTCCTTTTTGTTATAGCTTTTTGTGTAGTCCTTTTTTGCTGTAACTCTGATATGTATTCTTTTGACTCGCCTGTATATTGTGGTTTGCCTTACCACATGACATGTATCATTTTGTAAACTCTGTAATGTATCTGTATATGTGTAAATGTATGTGATGATCTACTGTTCTGTGATGTGTATTACATTTGAGTTGTTATATTTTATTCTGATAGATCCTTCAGCCACCTATGGCTTTGTATTAAGTATTTATTGGAGATTTCGATCCACTTGAGTAAGAAGTGGCAATTGTCGGCGTATTCAATAGATAATTAAGACAAGGTTATAGATGGTCGCTCCTATCCAGCTCTATTCTCTGCATTAGCAGACGGTGTTACTTAGTAATACTCTTTGTTAATGTGGATCTCGGAGTGGGGCATTACAGCGGTTGTTGTAGATCAACTATAGAACAAATCAGAAAGAGTCTTATATATGTTAGTTATATTTAAATCGAAATAGATGACCTCACATGATGATGTGTAGTGGTCTTTCAAATTGAGAGTATTGTGGATCTTTTTTAGCGAGGCCCTGCTTTGATGATAGTTAATCACTTGATATGACTTATGTTAAGACTATAGTTGGGTATGGGATCAAATAGTCGTATTAATACTACAAATACTGATTTTGATGATAACAACCATATAATATAGGTCTTAATGTTTTCCTAAGTCGTATATAACATTTTGCAGAATATTACATAGGTGTAGGATAATCGAGTTTTGAAGACTGATCAGTAAAAAGACTAGAGATCAAGATTCAAAGATGGTCAAGACAATTACAGAGTCATGAGTTTAAAGACAAAGACATGAAGAGTTAAAGACTATAGATAATAATAGACATTAGATAAATTTGTTAAAGTCCTTAAATAGCAACTTTCTTTTTTTTGAATACTCGCTCACTAAAATATTTATTTTATTTTCAAAATATATTTTATAAAAGTTGTTTATATTAAAGTATTTAAAAACTATTTTAAAATGATTTTACAAGATATCAGAATTTTGTAGCACTTTAAAAAGTGTCGCAGTTTTTCCAAACGTACAAGGGTATGTCGACATACCTTCCTAAGTATGTCAACATATGTACCGATGAAAAGTTTTTTTAATTTTGAAGACTTGTGATTTTTGGCTCCATTTCTTTACAAATAGACATGTCCCTTCAAACACTATATAAAGAGGATTGGAAAAGGAATTTTTTTAACGATATTCTCTATGTTCTTCTTACTCCAAATTCATTATATATTTCACAAAATACATTTTCTATACTCTTCAAATCCACTCAAATTCAATCTTTACTTCACCACATACATTCTCTATAATCTACTCACTTTGTTGCAAGAATTCTTTCACTAACTGAAAGATCAAAGTACTATAAATAGGCTATAGGATATTCTCTATCCAAATTATAACCTTTTGTACTTGGAGTCAACAACTGTCTACTACTAATTTTTGTAGGTGTGCTTGTTTCCCGTTCAAATCAAGAGGGTTTGTTTATTGCCTGTTTAAATCAAGTGGTTGTGCTTGTTGGCTGTTTAAATCAAATGGGTGATTTTGTTGCCCGGTTAAATCAAGAGAGTCTACCCTGAGCTTGGAAAGTCAGGAGGGTGTATTTTGTTGCCTTGAAATCAAGATTTTATTTTGGTTTGCTTACTATCTGATTAAAGTAGGCGTTTGAAAGGAAATTTATATATATACTATATAGGGCTGAATGTAGGATTGGTCAATCTGAAACATTATAAAGCTCCTAGTGTCATCTCGCTTACTTTTACTTTATTTTACTGCATTTATATATATGTAACTGCTTGTTAATATATATATATACACACACACACACACACACGTTGATTGTTTGTGTTTTGATTTAAATCTTAAACTACTTAGAAAAGTTCTATATAAGTTATAAAACACTATTTACCCTCCTCTAGTGTTAAAAGTAGCTCTAAGATCATTTCACACTAGTATAATTCATACTACATCATTTCCCACATCTGGTATCAGCGCCTTAAGTTTTCAAAACCTCGTTATTTGATTTTTGAAAATTATAAATGGCTAGTAACAATATTAGTACATTATTTGACATTTTTGAAGAAAAACAAAGTTGTAAAATCCTAATGTTACCTTCAAATAGATTAAGAACTAATAATATTGAAAAGTCGCTTGTAAATTACAAAGTGTATTAAGTAAAATTATAGGAATGGGTATGTTATATGGCAGATAATGAACAAATACCTGATGACCATACATCACAAATCCAGTAGGACAAATGGATACTAGATGGTGGATGCTCAAGACACATGATTGGAAATTCGAAGATCTTAGAAGACATCATTTACAAAGATGGATGAATAGTTAACTTTGGAGATAACTCAAAAGGATAGGTCATCGACATCGACAACATCGGTAACTCTAAAACTCCTATGTGACACTTGTCTAGGATTATTTTGCCACATTGAGGGTAATGAGTCTAGAATTGTTTTTAGAGGAGTTAAGAAACGTAATATTTTCATTTGGAGTATGAAAATATCTAATGACAATCTGTCTTATGGCCGAATATAGTGACCCTTGGATTTGGCACAAACGATTTAATCGTTTAAATTTTAAACATTTATCCAAAGTAGTCAGATATAAACTTGTTAAAGGACTTCTGAAAATGAGTTTTAGTGTAAATAACCTATGCGATGCTTGCTAACTTGGAAAACTTTACAAAAGTTCGTTTAAATCAAAAGTCATGATTTCGACTACACTTCCCTTTAAACTTCTTCACTTAGACCTTTTTTGCCCATCACAAGTACAATCAGTAATTCATAATAAATATGTTTTTGTAATAGTAGATGACTTTCAAGTTACACTTGGACACTTTTTCTTAAACATAAGATTGAAGCATTTGAAATGTTTAAAAAATTTCACTAAAAAAATTCAAAATCAAAAGTCAACTAAAATTAAGATGATAAAGAATGAACATGGAGGAGAATTCGAAAATGAAAATTTTGTAATAAGAAAGGAATTACGCATAACTTTTCTTTCCGTAGAGCTCCTCAACAAAATGGAGTTGTAGAATGTACAAATAGAACTATACATGAATGCACAAATAGAACTATACAAGAATGCACTAGGACTATGTTAAACGATAGTGATCCACCAAAAAATTTAGGTTGAAGTAGTTGCTACAACATGTTATATTTTGAATAGAATTCTAATAAGACCGTTGACCAAGAAAAACCTTATGAATTATTTTTTAATAAAATGCCAAAAGTATCTTATTTTAAAGCTTTTGGTAGCAAATAATTTATACTAAATGCAAAAGGTAACTTAGACAAATTTTGAAGCAAAATAAGATAAAGGTATATTTATTGGTTATTCAAATAGAAGTAAGACCTATAGAGTCTTTAATACTAGAACTAATACTAGTGAAGAAACTTTACATGTTGCATTTGATGGAAATTTTAAAGTAACTAATACTAGTAAAGACGAGGAAGAAAATTTTGATCGTAGTAAGAATAACGAGATTACAAATAACGAAACTATTAAGAATGAAAATAATAATGCAGATCATTTAAATTAAATCAAGTAGAACAAAATTTTTGAAAGACCGTACTAAGATAAATATTTTAGGAAGCATAGAATTAGTTATGAAAACTAGAAATCAACTAAATAAGATGAGTAATGTAGCGTTTATTTCAACTAACAAACCCAAAAATCCAAAATAAGCATCATTAGATGATTTATGGATTCTTTCCATGCAAGGAGAACTGAATCAATTCACTTGGAATGGTGTTTGGGAATTAGTTCCATGACCAGAAAATCAACCTGTAATTGGAACTAAGTGGGTTTACAGAGATAAATTGAATGAACAAGGAGAAGTCACAAGAAATAAAGCACTTTGTTGCACAAGGATATAGCAAAAAAGAAGGAATAGATTTTGATGAGACCTTTGCCCCTGTAACCAGATTAGAAGTCAGAAGAATCATACTCGCTATTGCAAACCATAATAATTTAAATTATTTCAAATGGATGTCAAAAATGCATTTTTAAATGGATTTATTAAAGAAGATGTATATGTTAAACAACCCCTACTTTTTAAAGATGAAAATCTCCCTAATCATGTTTACAAATTAAAATGATGTTATATGGTTTAAAATAAGCACCTAAAGTTTGGTATGAAAGACTCAAATCATACTTAATACAATCTAATTTTGAAATAGGTAAAGTAGATACTACGTTATTTATAAAAAGAGTTGACAATGATATTCAACTTATACAAATATATGTAGATGATATTATTTTTGGGTCAATAAAAGAACAACTAAATAAAGAGTTTGCTGACATAATGATTAAAGAATTGAAATGACTCGCATAGAAGAATTAACATTCTTTCTAGGTTTACAAATTAGACAATTAAACAATGGGATATTTATGAGTAAAGAAAAATACGCTAAAGAATTAGTAAAAAAATTGAAATATCTAACACAAGCGGTAAACCAACACCCATGCCAACTAGTGAGAAACTTAATAAAGAAGACAATTCAAAAGGCATTGACTAAAAAGTATATGGAGGTATGATAGGATCTTTACTCTATATCATAGCTAGTAGATCCGATATCATGCATAGTGTATGTCTATGTGCAAGATATCAGTTACGCTCTAAGGAGACACATCTTAAAGCTGTAAAACGCATCTTAAGATATGTTAACAACACATTAGACTATGGGCTCTTCTATCCAAAAGAAGACTCATTTGACTTAATATCATATAGTGATGCTGATTATGCTGGATGTAAATTTGATTGAAAAAGTACAAGCGAAACCTATCACTTTTTAGGATACTCACTTGTCTCTTTGTTCAGTAATAAGCAAATTTTTGTGTCTTTATCTACAACAGAGGCAGAATATATATCAGCAGTATTAGCAAATTTACAAGTTATTTATATGCAACAAACTTTAAACAATTTCGATTTAAATTTAAAGTAATCACCAATATATTGTGGTAATATTAGTGCAATAAATCTATCTAAAAATCCAACACATCATGCTAGGACAAAAAATAATAGACATAAGACATCATTTCTTTAAGAGATAACGTAAACAAAGAAATTACTACACAAGAATTTATAAAAACATAAAATCAAATAGCTAATATTTTAACTAAACCATTAGCACAAACTACTTTCATCAAATTAAGAAGAGAATTAGGAATATGTTCATTTACATAAATCTAGAAATAATAACTTTAATTATTAGAAAGAAAAATGAAAAAAAATACCGGCTTGTATATGTCGACATACCTGGGAAGCTTATGTCGACATACTTGACAGTTTTACAAAAACTATTTTTCCCTCCCTCTTTTAAAATTCAAAAACTAATTATTTAACAACCATAATTCGACTCCACGCCTATTTTCTTATCTTATTCCTTTTGAATACTCAAAATTAATCAATTAATAATGGATCGATCCAACTCCAAATGTCCAAGAGAAGAATCAAGCTCATTTCGTGACTTTACGTTCTCAAAACTACACAATATCAAAAAAGAATTAAAGCATATTCTCACAATGCTTACCGAGATAGAAGTAATGCAAATTTAATTCAAAAACGAATAAGAAAAGCAAGGAAGAATGTTGAGGAATCTACAGAAACATCTATTGGATAATTATGCAAATCCAATAATTATTGAAGAGGGATATATCAAAATCAATCTTGCAATTCATAACCCTATGAATCAAGATGATGAAGAAGAAAATGAAGAAGATGATGACGATAAGAATGAAGACGAAGATGATGAAGATGCAGTATGTTGTGTAGGAGAATCAATTATGACATTCATGGGAATTTAGTGGAAAAAAAGGGGGAAATTTCACTACCCAAATTGCTTCATCCACAAATCACCAATAGTCTAAACAAAAGGTTAATTTATGAAATAGGTGTTAAAGATATGTATTTGTTCTAGTTTGGTTAGTCTTATTAGTTTGGTTTGTATTATTTAACTTGTATGTGTGGTTTGTTTAAATTTCTACATTTTCTTTGGTTTTATAACATGGTTTGGTTTGTCCTAAATAAATTAATTTGATATGAATGATATGTCTTGAATATATGGTCTAAATAAATTTAATTATAAATGTATATATATAAAGTTATTTCTCAATAATACATCGCAAATAATATTGATTTTGATTCCATATACGACAATATCACATGTCATAATATTTAATGTGTCATATTTAAGGGGATTTTATTTTTCTTTATCCATTTTTGTTGATGAAAAAGAAAGAGAGAAATATGAAATATAAAATATGCATATACTATGGGGGAGTTATTCAAAATAGGGGAATTAACTAATTTAGGGGAGTTACATTATATTTTATAGTAAAAATATTTACATGGTTATCATCATCAAAAAGAGGGGAGATTGTTAATGCCATATATATTGATTTTAATGACAACAACCATATAAATATAGGTACTAATGTTTTCCTAAGTTTTAAAGAATATTTTGCAAAATATTACACTGGTTCAGGATAATCGAGTTTTGAAGCAGTAAAAAGACTAAAGATCAACAATCAAAGATGATCAAGACAATTGAAGACTCATAAGTTTAAAGACAAGGACATGAAAAGTTCAAGACTATAGATAATATTTAATAGATACTAGATAAATTTATTAAAGTCCTTGAATAACAACTTTCTTTTCCTTGAATACTCTCTCACCAAAATACTTATTTTATTTGCAAAATATATTTTATAAATTTTTTACATATTAAAGTATTCAAATACTATTTTAAAATGATTTTACAAAATATCATAATTTTGTAACACTTCAAAAACCGTTGTTGTTTTTCCAAACGTACAAGGGTATGTCGACATACCCTTCCTAAGTATGTTGTGTATGTCCCGTTGAGAAGTTTTTTTTTAATTTTGAAGAGTTGTGATTTTTGGCTCCATCACTTTGCAAATAGACATGTCCGTTAAAACACTAAATAAAGGGGACTGAAAAATGAATTTTTTTAACAATATTCTCTTTATTCTTCTTATTCCAAATTCTCATTATATATTTCACAAAATCCACTTTCTATACACTTTAAATGGACTTAAATTCAATCTCTACTTCACTGCATTCATTCTCTATAATCTACTCGCTATTTTGTAATAATTCTTCCACCAATTCAAACATCAAAATGCTATGAAAGGGCTATAGGATATTATGTATTCAAGTTACAACTATTTGTATTTGGAATCAACGGCTCTCTACTACTAATTTGTATGGGTATGCTTATTGCCCCTTCAAATCAAGTGGATGTGCTTATCGTCCGTTCAAATCAAGTGGGTGTGCTTGTTGCCCGTTTAAATCCAGTGGGTGATCTTTTTGCCCGGTTAAATCAAGAGAGTCTACCCTGAGCTCGGAAAGTCAGGAGGGTGTATCTTGCTGCCTTGAAATCAAGATTGTATTCTTGTTTTCTTGCTATACCTGATTAAATAGGCGTTTGAAAGGAAATTGTATAGATACTATACATGACTGGATGTAGGATTGGTCAATCTGAACCAGTATAAACTCCTGGTGTCATCTCTTTTACTATATTTGTACTATATTTATATATATCTATGGCTGTATGTCAATATATATCGGTGTTGATTATCTATGTTTTGATTTAGATCATAAAACTACTTAGAAACGTTCTATATAAGTTATAAAACACTATACATTCTCCCATTAGTGTTAAAGTAGCCCTAAGATCCTTTCACACCAGTATAATTCATACTACATCATTTCCACAAGTCAAAGTGAGACACTGCTCAAGAGAGAATTAATCTCCTTTGATACAGAAGGCTAGTGCCACCATAATTGAATTTTGACTCAAAGTTAAAGATCTCTGATCAGCCTAAATTCCATTAATTGTTGTTTTCGATTGAACTAAGTAAGTTCGGAGCTAAACTTCACAACTAAAAAGAACATCATTCATGTTTTGACTAATGGCCTAACCTTAGATGTTGACGACGAGACAAATGACCAGAAATATCGCTTAATAAGGGCAGATTCAAAACGATTATAAAATAGGACTTTGCCTATGTGATTGATAAGTGTATGACTTTGTGACCTTAACCGTGCTTCATCACGCACGGTCTTCGATATTTAAATAGTTTAAATATTAACTACGAGCCAAAGTAACACCAATGTGTCACACAATAGATAACTGTAGTTTTGGACTTAAATGGTATAATATTATAATTTATAGTTGTTATAAATAATCATAGATATTATTTACAAGCACACACACATAGATATGTGGGTGTGTGTATACATACATATACATACATACATACATACACATATATATATAATTGTTATGTGCATAATTCATTTTTTAAATAACTGAAATTAGTTGAAATAAAATGTATAGTTGTTGTATATGTGTAACTCGATTAATTAAAAGGGCCGAAATAAAATTTAATTTATATATTTTTAAGTCGTAAAATAAATAATTAACAGATATTAATTACCAACTTTTGGTCGACCCTATGTGGGGAGGAGGTGTCAAACGTGTTTGGTCCAAGTGGAGAAGTAAATGGAGATCTGATATATGTAGTAGATATTAATAGCCGAATTAATAAAAATAAAATTTGTATTTATTTACACATTATGTCGAACCCAAATATGGTAAGAGGAAGGGTCGAAGGTGGAAAATAAGAGGAGATCTAATACATTTATTTACCTACAAACTAGTGCGAACCCGTGCTTCGCACACGGATGTTGAAAAAATATTGTTGTTGCGTAGGTCATATCCAAATGTATAAGAAATTTAATACGGTGGTAATGAAAAAACATTGTTGAACGATAGTGTTACATCATGAATAACAATTTGGTAGGATAAAGAATACATAGATATATTTGGTTATGATAATCACAATTAAAATCGAACAAAACAATTACAGTGAATATGTTAAAGTTCACAGACTATTTAGAGGATAATGTGTTAAAAATTTATCTGTTAATGCATAGATATATTCACTGTGGCATATAACGCCAATGTTGTTGCTTTTGCAATTACACAGCTGCTTCAATGTGCATAGATATAGTTGAAGTATTCACTGTGAACTGCAGACACAAAGACACAGTGCAGTTCGATTTAATTAAATAAGAGTAACAAAAGTTTTTTGCAATGGGGAGAAATATAGTAATAGGATGAAATTTGTAAACAGTCAGGAAAAGTATTTGTCAACAGCTGAAAAAAGGGAGCAAAAGAAAAAAAGAAAAAAGCAACAGATGTAGTACAGGGGAAAAGTAGTAAAACAGAAGATTCAATTGAAATAGAAATGACGATGCAATAAGAAAATAACATGGGTTCCAATATAAATTACTATTGTTCACCGAATCTGATCTATGTCGATGCAGGGTAAAAACCACGGCATACAGCTGGTCGCAGTAACCAATATTTGAAAATATCCAAAACATACAGAAGAGAACAATTGTGAGAAGTCCATTCATTTTTTAGCCTCAGAAATAACTGCTAGCAACGCGTGTATGATATTGGCTTGAGCGCAAATAGGTGATGTTTTCTTGGCCTTAATAGATGCATTACATTAGTCAATTATTTTAACCATTGAAGGTATTTGTACCTGCAGCCAAAAAAGGCAAAAGTGTCATTGATGCGGTATTATTACTAAATTCTCTTACTGCTCGTCTGACCTATTAACTATATCTAATAATCAAACTATGACTACATAATCATCTATACAAAGATACATTCATCAATTGTTTTCTAGAAGTTTTCCGACGGTGGTGGTGCAAGTGATTTTAGAATTTACTGCAAAAAATAAAAAATAAACTCTTTTAGGTGGTTATCAACATTATTCTCACTACAACACATGTTTTGACCCAGCACTTAAACTGTGCATCTACCTTAAACCCGAATACAACAACTTATATGCTTATTGTATTATTGATCATCGTAATTGTAAACGAAATTGAGTAAACTTAGCCAAATTATGTCATCAAACCTGGAAGCAATGTATTGAACGCTGAGCTGCACGGTTGAATCAAGCATTAATTATGTGAAGTCATTATTTAATCATCTCAAGCTATCAAAAATCAAAATTCATTTTTCAATTATATTTTCATAATGCGGTTAAATAACTATCGTTAACATCAAACAAAATTATTACTACAGCTAAATTAGTATTGCATCACACAAATGCAGTTAAAATATTCAAAAACAATAATTGTTTAATTCCAAAAATACTGCAAAATAATAACCGCTTTTGCTTAATGCATTTAAATTTTAACTACAGTAAGCTCGAATAAATCATCGTGTACAACCAAAATTATTACTGCATCACATAAATATAGCTGAAATATTCAATTTCTACCATGCATAATTCAAAATTATCATTAAATTATAACTGCATTTTATTAATGTAGTTAAATTTTAATTGTATTAAGATTGAATAAATTCCTGAAATGTAGCCAAATTTATTATTTCATCACATAAATGTGGTTAAAAATCTTCAAATATAGTTAAATTTACCCAAAACTTGCTGGTAAATTATAATTGCATTTTCTTAATTTCATTAATTTATAACTGTTTTAAAATTGAATAAAATTATCAAATATAGTCAAAATCATCAATAGTAAATGCAATAAAAAAATGCTAACGTAGTTAAATTAATTCAAAAAATGCCTGTAAATTATTACACCATTTTTTGATGGGGTTAAATTATAACTGCACTAAGTTTGAATACTATCAAACACAATCAAGATTATTACTTTATTACATAATGTAGTTACAATATTCAAAGGCAACCATAATTGTATAATTCAAAAAAAATATTCCTTTCAAATATGTTAAAAGATAATAAATACATTATAATAATCTAGGTAAAACTACTACGTAATGTTTATGATCATCATAATAATGCTGTTACAGAAACGCGGTACACAGCGGTGACACAAAATAATTGTGTAATTAAAGCTGCTATATAAAATTATGATTTTAAAAAATTTATTTTTAGCTATCAACAATGGATATCATTGGAAAGCAAATTAAATTTGAGATTTAATAGTGAAAACGATTCTTAAATCCAATCAATGTAGAAAAAGTTATCACATTTTAAAGTTTGGAATATAAAGAAATTAAAAATGCGACTGTTCAGTTGTCAAATTTCAAGTAGGCCTGTGTGAGCTTGAAATTCAACTCACTAATAATAATATAGTATAGATATACCCATAGTATATCCTACTCCTAACAATGATTCTACTCGGATCTAAAGAAAAAAGTTCTCTTCTTCATCTCCTCATCTCCTCCATTAGAGCACTTCAAGCTAGGCCTTGTAAACCGTAAGTGGATTCGAAAAGGTGTTTTAAAGGTTGATCTACAAATTTCAACGTGTTCGAATTATACACTTTTATCAAGGTAATTCCTTAACCATCTATTTTAATAAGTCATCTAAATCCTTCAATATATTTTATACATTCAACCATTAAAAATTGATTTTCACACACACATACACACATATACAGAGAGAGCAAGGATGGTCCAATGACACTCCTTTTTTGGGGTACCCCTATCATATCATGAGCTATAGTATTCTAGATGCTGAAAATTTCCATCTACAGAGGGTCATTTATACATAATATGAGGCACAGTTGTTTTGGAGTACCATTATTATATCTTGAGCTACACTATTTCAAATGCTATAAAATTTTGTAGATGTTCAATCCACATATAGAGGATCATAGCTTCAAATTTTGAGCTCATTTCAATATATGTAGTTTAAATTTAACTTTTAAAATAAATGTTTTAACAATGAGTAATTAAACTATGATTTTGAAAAGGCTACAAATATCGAAATAGGTCCAAATTTTGTAAAGATGATCGTCTATATATGGATTGAACACCTATAAAATTTTGTAACATTTGGAATAGTGTAGCTCAATATTCGATAGATGTCTAAAGGAATGCATCTAAACAAGAGTGTCACTGAACCTTCCTTTTGATATATTTAAATTTAATATATAATTATTTAATATATTGATGATCCAATCATTGATTTGCATTTAAAAACTACATTAATAAAATAAAATCAGAGATAATAAGATCTAATTTAACCGTGGAAATTGTTAATGACACTCCGGTTTTGAATAAGGGGGGGTCATTTTTTAAGAGGACTGCACATAAAACAAAATTACTATAAGGGGTACACAGCATATTAAAAAAGTATAAACCTTTACCAACTATACCCTCAAAAAGTTTAGCCTCAACGTCTCCTCTCATCGGTTTTACTTCTACCAACTTAAGATTTTACAGCTTCCCTAACCTATCTTCCCGTTTTCTCCATTCTTTCCTCTTTGATTTTTGAAAAAAAAATTGTAAGTGTTTGCACCAAAAATGGTCACACACCCAATTGCAAGTGAAAACACCAATATCTAGTCGCAGATTTCAGATAGAGTATATGTAGTGGAAATAATATGAAGAATAACAAAAATTAAAAAGAAAGCAGTAAAGAAGACAAGATTTATAGTGGTTCGGCTAACTCCGGTCTACGTCCAGTCTAAAAATTTCATTTTTATTATCAAAGAATTGATTACAGTTACAATCCGGAATTTTTGAAACTAAAAATGGCAGATAGCTTTTTATAGAAGAAGATGAAGAGAAGCAGAATCCGAATCCCTTTCTTGAAGCCTCACATGCTGTATTTATAGGCAAAACTCCGGTTGCCGGGTTTCCTCACTGACATGGGCCCACCAAAAACATAGTCGAGCTCATATCCTTCATCACTGTCGTCCCCAAGTTGATAATATGCCGACCTCAAGTTGCCTTGATGACTACTCGAAGCAGACTCACAAATGACCCGAAGCAAACTCGTACCTGACCCGAAGTAGAAAATAACCGTCCCCAAAATCCTATTGCCAATCCCTTGCCAATATGCTGACCCGATGCATTGTCACCATTGACCCGAAGCAGTGCCGACCCCTCCATGTGCTGACCCCTTCTATCTGTATGTCGATCCCTCGACCCAGTGCTGACCCGAAGTCCTTCCATTACCGACCCAAAGTCCAGCCAATGTCGATCCCTCGAGTAACTTTGCCTTTGCCAACCTGAAGTCTCCTCCTTGCCGACCCAAAGCCATCCATTGCCGATCGCTCAAGTGGATGCCGACCCCATGTCTAAGCGACCTTCATCCAAGTGCCGACCTGGAGCCAAATGAGTGCCAACCCGAAGTCCTATTCAATGCCGACCCGATCCATTCTCCTTAATGTCGACCCGGTGCTTCCAGCATGCCGACCCGAAGATCCTTCAATGCTGACCCGAAGTGAATGCCGACCCCTCATCCAATTATGCCGATCCCAAGCAAAGAACTCTGACTCGAAGCAACCGTTACTGAACCTCGAAGCATGCTTCATGAAAACCCGAAGTAAACCCAAAGGTGACTCGAAGCAATTACAAGCAACTCGTCTTTTCTCCAAATCCATATTCCAAGTATCCCGTGTCGTTCGCTCATCGACCATGCTGTATCCTGGCCTCGTAATCATGTTTACTATCCGTGATTGACCGTCCATTCATCCAGTCGAATCAAACCCCTAGTATTCCAATCTCGATAACCGTGTAGTCGACTGGGTTGAATCCTCCTGTTGCCTTGCCAATTCGATGTATGAATACCGAAGTCATAATTTTACTTCGACAAGTACTTAACAGAGAAAAATAAAAATGACAATTTGATCGGTTTGATTAAAATTTTAAGAGCTCGTTCGCTTTATAGTAAAAAATAATTGTTTGAAAAAATGACTCCCTATTATCCAAAAGTGAATTGTCATTAACAATGCTCTTAACCGTAGATTTAATCATTATGATTAGATAAATACCACCACTAATATCAACTCTACCTCCACCCATTAATCAAAAAGTTTGACAGGCACATTACTCTAAACCTCTAAAAAGAAACTGCAACACAGGATATACACTGCCAACGCAAATCAAAGAGAAACCTGAAAATTAGCAAGCAATCAAAGAGAATTAGGTCCTTAATCAATAACATTTACAACAATGCATTAAGGGTTCATAAAAAGCTAAAACCCATTACACAAGCATCATAGATTGTTCATCCATTTACACATCAGTTCACCAAATCCTAACATACTCAGATTAAATATAAAAGGGATCGACAACATTAGCTATCATTTATCTCAGTTAACTCTGCACGCAGGCACCGGACCCGGAGAGCAACTGGAGCTGGGGCTAGCTCTGCATCCCAAACTATTACCAGGAAACCTACGATGGTGAATTCTAGGGTTCGGTAAAGGCAACGCCGAACCCTCGTTCGGCTCGCTCGTTTTCCCTATCAAAGGCTCGAGAGTCTTCACCACATCGCTCATCAATGGCCTTGCTTTAGGGTTGTTGCTTAGGCAATAGTAGGCAAGGCTGCTTGCCTTTTGAGCTGCTCTGACCGAGTACTGCTCTTCCAGTCTTGGATCAATCAGTTGCTGCAACTTTTTCTTGTCGTTGAGTTTTGTTCGAACCCAGTCCACTAGGCTTTGCTCTTTCATGGGCCGGGTTTTGTCTACGGATTTCAGACCTGTTAGGAGTTCTAGAAGGACAACACCGAAGCTGTACACGTCACTTTTTGCTGTTAAATGGCCTGATTAAAAGATCGAAATGTAAGCACTTGTCATATAATACATGGTAGTCACGCTTTAACAATATGCTCGGACTACAGAGGTTTGTAGCAGTAGTTGATATCATCTAGTTGCAGGTTTGCATTAGAAAATGAACGTAAAGAGAGAGAACGCGATTATGTCTTTTCTCTTCTATGTAAAAATAGGTCTATCGATGGATATTTTCGAATACGGATAGTGTCATATATGTATCCGTATCCGAAATTATTTTCGAATATCGGATATACGCATCTGCGGATACGGACGGATATTGAATAATTATGTTATCTGCTAACGATCAATAAATAGAGAAATATAAATAGAAGATTTTGATTTAGCATAATTATTTTTTCAATTTCATCGGCTGTACAAGTGTGAAAGAAATGAATATGATAATATTAATAGTTGTGAGCAATTAGTATCCATTAAATGCATATAACATAAATAAACACGTCTTTCATTGTACTAAAATACACAAAATATAAAGTATAATCTTGACAAAAACCGGACGGATAATTTTGGAATGTGGATACTCCGTATCCGGTTATTCGGATACGGATATTGATCCGCTTTTCGCATACGGATGCATACGGATTTCGGATTTTTCCGGTATCCACTGATGGGCCTATGTAAAAAAATTCAGCTCTCCTCGCCATCCCTTTGTATGTATCCAAACAATCTAAGCCTTTTTATTTTCCCTATTTTTTCTCATTGTACATGTGAATTCTAATTTTTGTTTCACTCTCATTTGTAATTCTTTTTAGCATCATCCACCTTAGCATTTTCATTTCACCAATATTTATCTTATCTTCATGTTTCTTTTCTAAAGATCACGGTTGTTTTTCCAATATAATACTGCTGATCTAATCACCGTTCAATAAATAAAAAATTAGTTTGTTATTTTCTTATCAAACAAAACAGACCAAATATTTACCGGTCATAACATATTCTGGTGCAGCATAGCCATAAGTTCCCATAACCCTTGTAGATACGTGAGTCTCATCACCTTCTGGTCCAGCTTTTGCTAACCCGAAATCAGAAAGTTTTGCTGTATAATCCTGTAAATATTTGATATATTAGCAATATGTACAGTAAATGCTACAAAATATTTGATGAATTTTATTTTGTATAAATAGAGGAAGCAGGGTGATAATAATATTTGATTACAGAATCCAATAAGATGTTCGACGTCTTGAAATCACGATATATAACAGGTTTTTCTGCATTGTGAAGGAATGCAAGCCCTTTGGCAGCACCAAGTGCGATCGACATTCTTGTTGACCATGATAACGGAGCAGTAGTTTCTGAGTTGATAACCAAAGAAACAAATTACAGGTGAACAAAAACATGTAAAAGTAAACCGGAACTTCAATTAAAGTTTATGCTAGCTGATTTCTACCTTTCCTAATTGATGCAGTACATTATTGACAGCAACAAATAAAAAATAAATTGCAGTCTTTGCAGAATCATTCTACTGATGAAAGATGTAATATAAAAGCAAAGGACGACGACACTATAGGAAGAGAGAGCTGCAATACACACACACACACACTTTTTATTTGTTGAAGGTTTCGTATATTATGCAATATGTTTTTCTTTTCTTTTTTAATTTCGTAATATGTACAATATACACTAATTAATGAAAAATACTGGTATAGTAGTTAACATATTTTAAGAATAAAACTGTAAAAGTTTCCACATTCCAATAGATGAATCATTTGTTATTTGATTCAAATTGCAAATCCCATATCCTCAATGGCAACGTTGCATCTAGTATCCCGAATCTCAAAATACTATTTAATTCCCAACTCGGTAAAATGACCAATAGATAAGTTAGATAAAATTAAACAAGTACCTTTAAACTTGGACTAAACTTTGACCCCAAAATGTAAGAAATCATAGAAGACTTGTTTTGTTTACACATAATGATTACTGTGATGCCCTATCACTAAAGGAATACTTTGAGCAAATCAACTATAATTTTGATTGCAATATACAGTATTACAAAAAAAACATCTTCACGACTAAGAGGATAATATAATTGTTTAAACTAGAGCGAGTAAATCATTCATGTGCAATGATAATGGTCACAGCTGTTAGGCCTCTTCAGATAATTAGAAAGAAGCTTCAGTCTTGCTCAGAATATCATTAAATTTATCGAATGACGACACCCCAAAAATGATGTACAACGGTTTGAGTGCGAAGTTTCCTGATTCGATCATAATCTTTGTTATGTTAAGCAAAAGGCAACAAGAAAAGGCATCGAAGCTATCGTCTCGATTAATGGTTCTTAAGTGACACTTATTTTCTGAAGGCACCAGGATTGTTATCGACCTTGTGGTATGATATTTTTTTTATTATAATACTCTCATAATACACTGAGAAACCTATATTAATGTCTAATTCTTTGTACACGAAAATTTAAAAACAATACGAAGAAGTTGAATAAATCTACGATTTTATTTTCGTACGATTTTTAAAAAACAAAGTCTTCACGAATTTTATACATACATACATATAGTTATTTATTTATATTTCAATGATTATTAATTTTTATTTTTTGATTTTATGAGTTATATTTACTAATCTTATGTACATCCATGGTACATGTGGGGCATAGCGCTAATAAGCAACAGCTTAAGCGCACAAAAGTGCTTCTCATGCGGTAGAATCAGAATCTGAAATTAATTGCGAAGTAGTAAATTTTTGCTTAAACACACTTTTCATAAGATAGATTCCTCTGCAGCTGACAAATTAGAATGATCCTCGTTTATAAATGACCACTTGATAGTTTTTTTTATGTGCAGCATCAAGATGGATTTAATGCCTATATTCAAATTTTTGTTTCCGACTCATTTGAGAAAGCAACCATCTTTCAGTTTAAATCAAATAGCCATACTGCAAGACTGCAACATCAGGATACTTTCAAAAATGTGATGTTAGCGTTTGTGTAGAAATTAATAATATGATGCCGCAAGAAAAAAAGTTAAATTAATATTGGACCAAAAGTAACTGAAGTAGGTCGTCAACACGATTTTTGTATGGTTGGCCACTGATAGATTCATTTGATATTTTGGATCAAAGTAGAATACGATACCCAGTTCAATTCTAATGTGAATAAATCAAAACTCTTTTATAAGATACTCATGGGACATGCATAAGTGAAAGAATATGATATAGACTGCATATATGTGCTTTGACATATTTCTGCAAAGTATATACACTACAGTGATCTAGGCGACAACAGAATAGTGTTTCCACATTGCAGTGCTAAAAATAGATATTCCATGAAAACAAGATCAAACCTCATAAAAATTAATCCTAGTGAATGGACTAATTCATCATACATACCATGCTGCCAAAACAGTCCTTGCAAAAACATGCCACAAACTATAATATTCTAGTTACAAACAGAAAAAAGGTGTTCTTAGTTAGCTATGTCTTTATTTTGCCAAACCAAGTGTCCAAGAATATCACATGTTCTAAAACTCTAGTGGCTTAACACAATTCAAAAGCCAACTTTTGTGGAGCAAATACAAATTAGACTTTCAGCATCAGTACGCAAAATGCTTCGGGCATACAGAACTATATCAAAGTACACCTCGAGTCTTAAGCATTTATTATTATCCTGACCCCCCCCCCCCCACACACACCCACGCACACATACCGTGTGTGAGAGAGAGATCTTCGTTAGAATAGATTATAACAGCAAGAGTTGTCATTCTGGCAAACAAAACTATAAATATCTATAGTGTTAAAAAAAGAATTACATACTTCTAAATAAGTGGTCCTCCAAGCTACCACGGAACATAAATTCATAAACTAGCAACCTATGATCATCCTCGCAGCAATAACCAATCAATTTCACTAGATTGGGGTGTCTTAGCTGTCCAAGAAAATTAACCTCTGTCTGCAAATGATCAGTAAAAAAATTACTTAATACACAGGTACCAAATTTAGAAGTATAAAACATTCCATGCACATCTTTGTATAGCATGCACAACATTTTCATATTTCTTCTGTAAGCTACAAGCTATAAACCAAATCATAAATTAATCAGAAAACCAACATAAGTTATGACAAGAACTCAAAGAGGCTTATCATATACTAACACCAGGTGTATACAGTGCTATAGAATATAAAATTTTAGGTTCTAACATTCCTAAGTCACAATATTACAAGAGCTAATATACAATAGGAAGAGGCAGGTGCAATCAAAGTAGTTGGGGGTACTTGTGCAACACATATCAGTTGGAACAGTGGCAATTAAGTAGTCCTGACTTCACAAAAGATACAGATTCGTCAAAAACTTGCCATAATTCCAGTATCAATCCATACACCATATAAACATATAAATCGAACCAAGTAACAGATATGTACACAAACTCTAGCATGCCTGAATTATGATGATGTACAAACCATTCATAATCGGAGTAAAACCATGTTAGATCACCCTGTTATATACCAGGTGGAAATTTCAAAACCTTTGAATAGGTCAAAAATGATATACTTAACCAACTTTTACTTGACAGGTACTTACTCGTAAGAGAGAATACGATGCATGCTGTCAAAATCCACGTGGAAGGCACATGCCATTTGTTTCATGTTTGCACATAGGTAGTTACTAACTAATTTTTAAGCATAACTCAGTATGGATTATCCCAAACTTAACATCAAAAATTTGGTTTACATAGAGTTAAAGAATATAATATGCTACAGTTGTAATTACTAGCTAATTTGCAGCTAATAATTCTATTGTGAAATTTATAGGTAAGTATAAACAAAGAAATGGATCATTGAGTTCACTAAATCTAAGGCAAAAGTATTATGGAAAGCAGTATTGATCACTTACAAGCCATTCTCTATGTCCTTGAAGGCCATCTTTATTTAATACTTTAATAGCTACAGGAAGAGATTTGAGTCCAACCCTGACATTTTCATCAATGTAACCTTTATATACTGTTCCAAATCCACCTTCACCAAGAACATAGTCTGAGCGGAAACTCTTTGTGATGGTTTCAAGCTCAAACAAAGTGAAAGCAATCACATTACAATATATTGCAATGTTTTTCGAGTCTTCAATTTTTCTAGGGATCAAAGAGTCGCTTATATCTGAGAAAGTGCGGTTATGTTTTCTTTCTGACGGACTGTTTTTAAGCAATTGCCCTAGCTGCTGAACTGCAATATTGGATACTGTAAATTGGTCAAATCTGTAGTCAGCAAAAAATCTTCTGCTATGAACAGTAAAATTCACAGTACGACTAGCATAAGCTGAAAATCTAGAATCGAAATCTAATTTTTAAAGCTTTTTCTCCAATGCAGAACAATTTTATGATTGGTTCATAGTTTTATGATTGTTACATCGGAAGCATAACTATAAGCATAGGTAAATAAGTAAACCCTGTCAAATGGAACAAAATATGGAAAGAATAATATGGAAATTACGAAATTAAAAGCATTTATTATACATGTCGTTGATAAGCAAATTAAACAAGTTTTAGGACAATAATATGGAAAGAATGACCAAAATATCATAAATAATTCAAATAATTTACGAAATTAAAAGCAAAAAAGGCCCAATTGCCAAAATTGTATCAGATCTAAGAAAAAAGGTGAAACGAGAACCTTGAGCATGAGCAGCGGTTACAGCAGAATCTTCTCTAGTGCCACAGTTACCCATTTTTAGAAGAGCGCTCTTCACTCATTCTTTGCAAACAAACATCAAACCTTTTGACCCATTTTTATTTTAACTGTCAATAAATAATGCTAAGAATCTTTAAAAAAAAAAAGAGAATGAGAAAACAAAAGCTGAAGATACGATTCCCAAAGCCCACGCGCAACTTACAACAAAATTAAAGAAAATGAAAAAAGTGCTGAAAGTAGAAGCAGAAGAAGAGAGAAGAAGAAAAAGGACAACTGGGTTTTCGCTCTAGTTTCAATGTGAGTGCGCGTGTGAAGTTGGATCTCTTTACTTTCAACCAAACTTTAACTTGAAAACACCATGATACTTTGGTACCATTGGCCGTCAATGTTTGGCACATTCTCGACATCACGCATTTGACACGTCGGACGCATCTAACGGCAACGCCACACTAGCACCGTTGTGTAAATATGAAGAATAGTACATTGTTCAACTTCCTCCTTTATACATATGGGTTCTTCTCTTCTTCTTCCTTTCATCCTCTCCTTCATCCTTTTCATCCTTCCTTCTTTTTACTTCTCTTCTCTTCTATTTCAATCTCTTCTACTACCGATGGTTGATTCAGAAACAGATTCGGACTACGAAGGTATGCATGATTTAGTCGTTATATCAACGTATCTATATGGAAGAAGGAATGATATTAGACGAATTCATAGATCAGATCATACGGGTTTACAGTGGGTGGGCGATATATTAAATGGATATCAAGAATGTTGTCGACGTAATTTTCGAAATGAAAAGACTATGTTTACTTTCGTTGTGCGATATGTTACAAAATTATGATCTGGTTTTCAACGAAAAGTATTAATATCAGGGAATCAGTTGTCACATTCTTATATTTCATAGCTGCATTGCTCTCAAATTGACAAATGAACGAAAGATTTCACAGATCTGGTAGCACAATTTAAGTTTATTTTCATGTTGTTTTAGAAGTTGTACTAATACTTGCTAAAGATATTATTAAGCCAGATGATCGTCGATTTAATAATGTTACATAACATATTAAAAATTTAAACTGATACTACTCTTATTTTAGAAACTTATTGGTGCATTAGACGGTACACATGCAATGGTGCACTTACCTGCAGATCGAGTTATTCCATATATTAGACGAAAAGGTTTTGCTACACAAAATATCTTAGCAGCATGCTCAATTGATTTGCAGCTCACTTATGTTATGCTTGGCTGGGAAGGTACTACACTGATAGCAGAATTTTTTAATGATGTTATAAGTAATGGAAACTCTAATTTTCCTCATCCTCCACCTAGATAGTATTATTTAGTAAATTCAGGATACTCACTTCAAATTGGATATTTACCACCTTATCGAAATATTAGATATCATATTTCTTATTTTCATGAAATTGCAAATCAATCAAAATCGGCCAACGAAAATTTTAATTTCTTTCATTCAAGTTTACATACGGCAATTGAGAGAACCTTTGGAATATGTAAGAAAAAGTTTACCATTTTGAATAATATGCCAACATAGTCATTTGAAACTCAAGTAAATGTTGTTGTTACAGTGGCTATAGACAATTTTATACAAAAATACAATAGTGGTGATCCATATTTTATGGCTTATGATGATGATTCCGATTTTGTTCCAAAAGAATACCATGAGGAATATTATAGTTTGAGAACTGCTGCAAACCGAGTGACTAAACAAGTACAATGACACGTATGCAATGAAATGGCAACACTTCGCAATATCATAAGAGACTAAATTATTACAGTAGGGCTGCGCTGCGATATTGCGGTTGTATCATTTTATCTGTATCTTTGAATTATTATATTTGGCTTTCGAATATTATAGTATTTCTAATAAAATTTCTTTTTAAGTTTTTAAAATAGGGTTTGATTCAAAATCAACATTTTGGTTACTAACAAGATATGGAGAAAGTAATTCCCTAACTATAACAGCTTTCTCCATTATTTCTAGCCGTATTGTATTTCACTACTATTTCTACTGCATAGTAAAATCCTTACCAATCAACCTGTCAACTATTCCCCAATGTTAAGTATGTGACATTTTCAAAATTTGAAAATCTCTTTTTAATTCAAAAATATTTTTTTATATTACTTTCTAAAATATTCATAAAAATTTAAACTTAAAATCTTCCAAAACATTTTACAGAAATATTTCATTATTCAAAAATATACAAATCTACAGGTTTTTCAAAACAAACTTTTTTTACACATCTAAAGAAATTGAGGTTTAGTCAACAATCCAATGTCCATAGTGAAATTCTCTTAACTTACGTGGTAAATTTGAAGTTTCAAAAACTTTTCTTTATTTATAATAGCAACCAGTAGCCAAGTTCAATTATAAATTCTAACCTTTGAGGTACAGGGGCATTTACCTATGGCTACTCAAATTCGTCCCCTATCCTCCACTTGTTGAAATTTATCAATATTATTCCATTTCTATTTTAGTGGTATTCAAATAAATTTTCTTAGTTTATTTCCTAACTTCCAATCTCTACTATTTTCTTTTTCTTATGCATTAATTGACTGTCTTTTCTGAAATTCCTCATCTTTATTGTTTTCCCATAACGTTGCGGTCCACTTTGAAAACAAATCAAAAGGATTATTTTCTATAATATCGTATGCGCTTTTATCCCTAATAACGATAACTAATGGTTACAACCCAACCTAAATAGAACAACTACTGGAAGTTTGCCTTTAACAACAACTAACACTAATAATGTTATGACCTTATCATTTCATACTCAAATTGAATGGACCTTCTAACATGTCATTCTTCTGCAATCTTCATATCTTAAATTTTCCTTTATTACTTCTGGTGAATAAGGTTTATTCATTTCATCCATTGACAAATCCGATTATGGAATAAACGTGCCCCCCACACTATTGTGGATATGAAATACAAACTATGCCCATCTTGAATAACCTATTGGTAATTTGTCTTAGCGGAATAACTTCTCCACCTTCTATCTTGTCTTCCTTAACTTGAGTTTACTAATGTCCTCTATGTGTGTTTGCCATCTCTTTTTAACCCAAATCTTTTAGCTTTTTTTATATCTTTATTTACTTTATTTTTCTATGATCCTTGATACGAGCATATCCTAAAACTCGTAGAAGCGTACTTTAATACCATTTATCATTCTCTTATGAGTTCTTCTTATGGCTTGCACATAAGACTAACTAAATATTCCAAGGTTCTTAGCATTATCCTTTACACTCTACAGGGTTCCTTATTACTTTTCTATGAATTTTTATTGCTACCTTCTTCACAGCCTTATCCTTTACCCCGTCTTTCTTAGGCACTAATTTCTATCTACTCCATATTTAAAATCTTGGTTTCATAATATATTTTTTCAAATCAATCTTTTCTTTTTAAAGGTCTTCTTAACTTTTACTTCTTAAAAATTAGGATTTTTAAATCAAACTATTTATTAAGTCTTTCCTTCAAAACTTATTCGTTACATTAAACCATTCTTTTCTAAAGCTGCACTTTGCAGTTTTTTCAAAACATCTTTTATTAATATTTTAAACAATAAAACTAGAGTAGATAACTCTCACTCTATTATTTTTTCTATCTCCACTTCCAACCTTTAGTGTGGTTTCTAATGTCACAAAAGGAGGACTTTTAAAAGATACTTGAAATGCACACAATAATGGAAAAGATCCATTTTCCTTTATTCTGTTAGTACCTTAGGCATTGATTTTGATGACAACCATATAACATTATATAAGCTATAGATACTGTTAGCGCCAAAATTGGTCACTAACCCCCAAATCCAGATGAAAGCACCAAATACCAGTCACAGCTCAGAGATAGAATGTATGTAGAGAGTAATAATGTGAAGAACAGTTAAAACTAAAATGAAAGCAGTAAAGAACAACAGATTTTATAGTGGTTCGGCTAACTCCGGCCTACATCCACTCCAGAAGTTTACTTTTTATTGCTGTAATAATCGATTACAGTTACAAAATGGCAGAGTTGCCTTAGCCTTAGAAAAGAGAAAGTGAGAGAGCAGAAAGAAGATCCCCTTTTACTGTGCCCCTGCCTCTCTATTTATAGACAAAGATGAGTTGGACTTCCCTGGTGGGCCTGGTAGCCGAGTACCTCAGCCCAAATGGAGTGGTCTCCATATGCCGAACCATAGATGCCGAACGCTGAATGCCGAACAAGGTGTGAATGCCGAACGCTCTCCTCATGCCGAACGTTGGGAGGTGCGAGGTACCGAGGTATCGAGGTACGGAGGTGCGAGGTACCGAGGTATGGAGGTGCGAGGTACCGAGGTATGGAGGTGCGAGGTACCAAGATATGGAGGTGCGAGGTATGGAGGTGCAAGGTATCGAGGTATGGAGGTGCGAGGCGTGGAGGTGCGAGGTATCGAGGTATGTAGGTGCGAGGTATGGAGGTGCGAGGTGCAATGTCGAGCGAGGTGAGGTATGTCAAACGACCCATCCAATGTCGAACGCTCCCTAATGCCGAACGATCCATCCAATGCCGAACGAGGTTTATGCCGAGCGCTCCATCCAATGCCGAACGAGATTTATGCCAAGCGCTCCATCCAATGCCGAACGATACTTAATGCCGAACCTCCATCATGCCGAACCATGTCTGATGCCGAACAGTTTCTAATGCCGAGCGCCCATCATGCCGAACGATCTTTAATGCCGAGCGCCTCTAAATGCCGAGCGCTCCTGGATGCCGAGCGCTACTGAATGCCGAGTGCTCCTGGAATGCCAAACCACTCATGTATGTCGAACGCTCTATGCACGTCGAGTACTCTTGAATGCTATTCGAACGTGAATAGTGAATGCCAGACGAACTATTTATGCCGAACCACATCATGCCGAACCATGTTTCCTAGACCCAAATTATAGTTGATTCATCTTTATCCAATCATATTTCCATCTTCCAAGCATGTTGCGTCATCCATCCATCCAGTCGACTGAATCCATCGTACTATAGCCTCGACGAACATGCAGTTGATTAAGTTAAACCCGTTTGTCCGCGGCCTTGCCAAAAGGCGGGTTAACAGATACTAATGTTTTTATCAAGTTATATGTAGTATATAGTGCAGGATATTAGACAGATATTAATTAAGAAGACCGTTCAGTATCAAGAGCAGATTCAAGAGGCTGATATAAAGATTCAAGAGTTAGAGATTGAAGACTCATGAGTATTGAAGATTCATGTTATCCAGATAAGTTATAGAGTCATTTATTAGTTTGTCAAAACCCCAATAGCACTTCTTTGATCTTATCACTCTTTATTTTTCTTAAAATGATTTTTAAAATCTATTCTCTGATTGTAATGATTTTTAAAATCTATTCTCTGATTGTAATGATTTTCAAATATTATTGTCTCTAAAATGATTTTTCAAATAGCTTTCAAAATAGCCTCCAAATAGTTTCTAACTTTTTACAAGATAGTTATATTTTGAGTAATTAAGTTTTTAAGTACTTTATGTACCTGAATCTATTATACTTTGATATAGTTTTAGTTTCATGTTTTCTAAATATTTATAATGTTTCAAAATTATTTAATAAAGATTTTTTAAGTTTTATTATGATTAAAATATGATTAAATGAATTTACAAAGTACCAAAATATATTATAAAACTTAAGATTTTCAGAACAATTTAAAATAAAGTATTTTTTTCAAAATACAAAGGGATATATCGATAGATCATATACATGTATGTCAACATATAGATCGAAAATTTCAAAATTCGAATTTTAAATGGAAGTGTCTTTTTATCGTATCTCTTCGCGAATGGACATGACTGTTGTTTCTCTAAAATAGGGGTTAAATCGACGAATTTTTGTTAACAACTTTCTCGTATGTTCTCTCCTCTTTTACTCTCTTGAATTCTAAAAGAAAATCTACTCAAAGTATTCTCAAATTCAATTAGAATCGAATTCAAACTCTATTGATCTAATTCTCTATTGATTACTCTCTGATATCTCTCATCTTTCTCACTCAAACAAGATCAAAGTGTCATTTAAAAGGTTATAGGATAATTTGTATTCAAGATCGAAGATCGAGTCTATAAAAACTATATCAAATCATACTGTTATACTTGTGGTATGATTATAGCCCATGTAAATCAATTAGCATGGTGATCTGAAAATTCAAGTGGGATTGCTTGTGGCCCGTGTGATTAAAGTGAGCCTACCTAGAGCTCGGAAAGTCTGGAGGGTGTGTCCCGTACCCTTCAAATCGAGATTGTATTTGTGTTGCTATTTAAAAAGAAATATGTACAAGAAATTGTACAGGACCGGATGTAGGGTAACTCTGAACAAGTATAAAATCCTAGTGTGTTCTTTTTTTTTACTTTTACTGCATTTATATTTATCCATGTTTGAATCTGTGATTGTTGATTGCATTGTTTAAACTATAATCTCAAAAGAATTCAAAAGGAATTATAAAAATTAGAAAACACTATTCACTCCCCCTCTAGTGTTAAATTAGCCTTAAGATCCCTATTTCACAAACTTACATTTAATATCAGAGCTTTGGTTTTCAAAATTTAGTAAATTGATAAGTAATCTGACAAAATCAACATGACATTGTTTCATGAATTTGCATCCGTTCATTATGAAAAGTCACTTGATCTTTTGAAAAGGTATAATTTGCAAGAACATTCATGTTGCATGGCTTTTGATGAACAAATACCTGGTGATCAAACTCTACAAATTAAGAAAGATAAATGGATACTAGATAGTGGTCGCTGAAGGCCGGTAATCCAGATATCTTGAAAGATATCATTTACAAAGACAATGGATTAGTCAATTTTGGAGACAACTCTAAAGGATATGTGATTAACATCGGAAATGTCGGTAATTCTAAAACTCCTACTATTTCTAATGTTTTATCAATTAGGAATTTAAAACATAATCTATTGAGTATTAGTCGATTGTGTGATAAGGGCTTCAAAATTAATTTTGAAAAGGATAAATGTCATATTAAAGATAATGAGTCAAACATTATCTTTGAAGGCATCGGGAAAAGAAACATTTAGACATTAAGTATGAAGGTACTAAATGATAATTTGTATCTTCTGGCCGTGAATCAAGTGACCCTTTGATTTGAGACAAAAGATTTGGTCATTGAATTTCAAACATCTTTCAAAAATTATCAAAAAATGATCTGGTTAGTGGTCTTCCTAAAATAAGTTTTGATGTTAATAATCTTTGTGATGTGTGTCAATTAGGAAAACTTAGAAAAGTTTTTTTAAGTCAAAAGATATGATATTTACCTCTCGACCCCTTGAACTTCTTCATTCAGATCTTTTCAGTCCCTTGCAAATACAATCTATAAATCATAATAGATTTGTTGTAACGACCCGGAATTCCACTGCTTTGATTAGTGAATATTTAATTAATTTTAAATATTCAATATATAGGTTTTATAAGGAAAATAAACTCATTTTAATTAATTAATAATGATGGTAAAATCATTTTCAAAATTTGTTTACCAAGTTAAATAGTTCGTAGAAAAATAGAAAATGTGACTGAAGAACGTTTTTCGAAATTTCGACCTTTCAACACCAGAAAGTTATCAAGAGCGTTATTCGTCTTTGTGCATTACATGTACATATATATAAGAGTTAATTAACTAAACAAAAATACACTTAGAAATAAATTATCTTATGTTAATTTGGATTAGTAAGTGATGTGACAAGACATAGTTTTAAATAATAATCTTATATCTATAAATATATATTCGTCTCTTATCACCTCTTAGATTTCTAACCATTAACCATAATTATCACTTGTCACATCTTATTAAATTAATAATTAAAATTATATATATATATATAAAGAGAGTGATGTGACAATTCATAAATTTAAAAATAACAAACTTATATATATATATATATATTTATCTCTTGTCACATCTTAGGGTTATCATCATCAACCATCATTATTTAGGTGATATGACTAGAAAGAGGAGATCATGTGACATATGAGGGGAATAAGAGAGTGATGTGACTTGACAAAATGATAAGGTGTAAAATCCTGCTTATAAATAGCCTATATGTTTCTCCATTTTTCCTCCTCTTTCCACCAACCTTTTCTTCCTGATTTCTAACTCAAATGGAGTTTTCCGTTTTTTGAAACCAAGTGAAATTTTAGTGGCTACAACATTCTAATTGACCACTTTTTCAAATTTTAAACATAGCTATGTCAAATCACCAATTCTTTACAGAGAAATTTTGAGCTCGGAATTTAAATTCCGAAAATGGTCCATCTTCTTTGGACCATAACTTCTTCAAACCAAATAAAAAAAGAGTGATTTTTATTTGAAATGATAGAGAAAAGATATTCCAATAACTATCTCTTTGAGTTCCTTTTGAAATTCCATGAGTAGGTAGCCCAAAAATCAGTTGCAAAATAACATATTTTCGGGTTTATTATTGAGAATACGATGTTTATCCGAAGTCGCTCTACCTTACCAAAACAAGTCTCACTTCCTCTTCCCTTCAAAGGCGAGCCTCCCTAGTGCATTTGGGGTTCAAGTCTCCATCTTGTTGCTCAGGAATGGAAGTGCTATGTCATACTCTAATTTAGCGAGAGTTTGGATAGCTTTCAGTGAGTAAATTCCTAATGTTTTGGAAAGAACTTTCCTTTATACGTTGTGTTGATCCTTAGCTATATGAATGTTATATATATGTTGGATCTTGACATGTTTGAAATGTGATGATAAGTGCTAATGTATGAGTTAGTGTTAGCACTCGAATGGATGTGTTATTGCAAAGTTAGTAATTGTACACACACACAGATATATATATATATATATTGGTATATGTATACAATTTATTGAATGAATGTGATGTGTGAATATAAAGGATTGATGATGAACTTGACTATAGTCATGATGGGTTGAAAACAAAATTGAAACTTTGTATGTAGTTGCGACGGATTTGAGGTTGGATTTGAAATCAAACTCGTTTCAAGAGTTTAAAGTTTAGATTTTGGATAAAGTTTGTGTAATTAGTTTTAAAGTGTGAAAACTTACTAAGGTATGTTTCAATCATGAAATAGTATGGTTTTAGTAAAATGGCTTCGCTTAAAGGTGGTTTAGAGCAAACCGCACTCATAACGACAGTCGTTATGGATGCAGTTCGGCAAAGGTTTGAAATTCTATTTCAAATTTGTTTTATTTTGAAATTAGTTTACAAAGTTTTTCAAACTTAATCAGTAATATTAAAAAGTAATTAAATTGTAAGATAATTAATTAATTAATTAGTTATTTAAAAGGTAATTAGCACTTAATTGGTAAATAAGAAGGTGATTAAAGGTTAATCTTCACTAAAGTTAAGTTAATGACTATTAATTAATTAATAAAGTTTTAATTAATGTTTTATATGGTTAAGAAGTAATTAAGTGATTAATAATTATTTAATAAAGATTAATGGTTAATTAATTATTAAGTAACTAATGGACTATTTAATTAATATTTAATTAATTAGGGTTTAACGTTTAAACGATCTGGTTTAACCTTAACCAAGTTGCATTAGTAAGTTAATTTGCACTTAATCAAGTTCATTAAGCCTAATCAGAATTTAATTATGACTTAAGCTTGATTAATATGGGTTAATTAAGATTTAATTAGGGTTTAAGCTAATTAAATCTATTTAAATCTTTTTAAAGGTGATTTTAAAGGTAAACCGAATGTGTTTTAAATCAATCTTTTTTTATAAAAGTGAACTGATTCCAAATCCGAGGATTTCTTATCTGGACCTTAAGTAACCCTATATGATTAGGAAGACTAAAGGACATTTGTTAGCAAAACAAAACACCATTCTTCTATAATGTAAGTGATTTGATTTTGTGGATGTGTGTTATCAGAATAAATTCCCGTTCTACTATGAATTGTTTGGACATCTGTTTAGCAGGGCAAATCACCCTCTTGCTATTATGTTATTTGGACATGTAGATGATAGTTAGTTCATATTGACATGGTATTCCCTGATTTGGATATGAATTGTATTTACATACATGTTGCTTATGTAAATAACTGTTAAGTGAATTGGAATTGATATTGAATGGTAATTTAAATTAGTACCATTGAGATTGCTAAGCCTCTGTTTGAATTTATAAAGTATGTTTTTGAATTAACTTCAATTTTTAAATAAATTTATAGTTTAAAGTTTATAAATGACTTCCAAGTTGTGCTATTATGTTGTAAAGTTGTTTATAAGTAATAACCTGTTTATAAAGGGATTTTACTGAAGGTTTTCTTAAAGTGTTTTACAAAAGATAATTTGTAAATGATATTTTATAAAGGAAATTGTATAAGGGTTTTATAAAGAAGTTTTATAAAGAGTTTTAAATTAGAAAGAGATTTATAAATCATTTTAGAGATTTCAAAGGAAATTTAAATCTAGTTTGGAAATTTATAAAGAGGTTTGGAATGTGAAGTAAATGGGTTTAACTATAGGTGATGTTATTAACAGGGAATTGTTATCCATTTAATATGATATTTTGAAGAGGGATTCCCAAAATGTTTTTGGTGAATAATGTGAATTGTTTCCAAGTTTAAAGGGAACGTTAGGGGTTTGGGAAAAATGGTTTGAAGGATCTTTTGATCAGGTTTTATAAAGTGATTTTATTAGTTAAGGATTAATTGATAAAGGCTTAGGAGATTCCATATGGAATTAAAGCAATGTTTGATAGTTTTGTTTAATTCTATAGTTAAATTACTAACCATCAAATATGGACCAAAACGTAACTTTGGAAATACCTAGGATAAAACAAGAGAATTATATAGTACAATTACCGTCAAAGGTGCTATACTGTACGAATAAACTTAATTTTTCTTCTAGAACGAATGATATGGAAATCCGTCTACAAACGGTTAGGAGGTAAACTCCGCTCTTGTCAGTTGTCTATTTATTTCCTAAAGAATCGGAGTTGAGTTTACGAAAAAATATCGAATGTTGTTTCGAAGAGACCGGGATCGGATATGTTATCCGAAAACTATTTCGATCCAACTCAAGCGTTTCAGAATGAAGACATCTTGAAGTATGGGATCGAAGACGGAGCCATTGTAGTACAAGGGCTGCTTGATACTAATCTTGAGGGTGATTCCAAAATGGATGTAGTTAGTGCCTTCGGTTTGTCCTTATCCTGAACAACTTGTATGGATGAATGTTAGCACTGCATTACTGCCGGGAGGACAGTGTTAGTATTCCAAGAGGGACTGCTATTAAGAAAGGTAAAACGTAGCCTCAAGCCTCATCAAACGGGAATGACTAAAACAGGGGAGACACTGCAAGCCTATGTGTTGGCAGGGATCGATAGGTTCGATTTCGGTACATTTTCTAGACGTGTACTGTGATGGGAGGTACCCCAGTAGCCAGTCATTAGTTGGAATCCATTCTCCAATATGAGTTTTCAGTTTTTGTTGTATACTATATATGTTGAAACGTGAGATGCAAGCATTCCGGCTATTTTAATAATTTACTTTGAACCCTTAGACATTATTATAATATCACTGAATTTATATAGAAGTGTTTTGGTTATCGTAAGGCAAAAACTCATCCGTGTTTATGTGCGGCGTGGTCTTATGAGATACCTTTGATTTCAAAAGAGTTTTTAACTTAATAATTTAGTTGCTTTGAGTTTACTCACATCAGACCTAAGTCTGACCTGGAGTATTATTTTCTTTCCTTAAAACTCTTGGGTGCTCAAATTTTTATGAGTAGCCAAGTAGTTCAGAATTCTACGAAAGCATTTTGGAGGAGCTTGAAGCAGGAGGCTTCATCGATAGATAGTTATCATCTTGTTTCCACTGTATATTATGTACTCTATACATATGTATAAGGATAGGCTATTATAACTGTCCTAAGTTAGAAATTGTGTTAGTATGACTCTGATGTATCATTTTGTAAATGACTTTGTAAATATTATGTTGATTAATACAAGTTATTTCGTGTGTTGTGAGATTCCATGTTTGTTCCTAGTTCTTATATCTTCTATCTCCTTTCTTTCCCCTAACAATCTGTTTTTCTGGCACTTAGTTGTTCGGCATGTTAATACCGTGCGTGTATTAGTGTCGACTTTCGGGGTTCATAAAGATGGGTCGTTACAACGTGGTATCAGAGCTGAAGGTTAGCGAGAACCATGGCTTTGGTGAGGTAACTCAATAGAGGTAGGGTAAGTGACACATTAGAATGAGTTTGAGTGTATATTATATAAGAGGGCATATTTGTTAGTGCTATAAAAAGGTTTTATATTGTGTTGTTTGAGCTGTTGAGTGGCTTAAGAATTCTAGTCGATACGTCTGGCCAATGTTGTCGATAGGGATTTTCTAAACACTGGAAGAAGCTCAATTGGCATAGTATTATTTAGAAATTGGGTAAATGAAATAAATTTACCTAGAATATATTTTATATACAAAAAAAAATTATTTTTACCAATAGTATAGTATAGTTGGTTGGGGTGTTAGGAGATAATAATATGTTATTATTATTATCATTTAGGATTTGTTTAGTCATGCTCGTTTAGTTCAGCATTGACTATTGTTAGTATGTTCCCATTTTAAGATATGGGTTGGGTAGAAAAGGATTGGAAAAAAAATTGGAAATGAACACCTTGTGAATTAAGTTTCACAGTTTGACTATAGGGCGTTCGGTGTTAATTCTGAGGTAGAATTTTTTTTTTAATAAGGGTTCAAACTTTTCTATTAACTATAAGGAAAAAAAGTTACAAGAGCAAAAGGCAAGACCAAAGCCAACAATACAGACCCGAAACAAAACGTTTAACACCTTCGGCCCAAAGCCCACCTAGCAAAGGGCAACTACCAGAAACATCGAGACTATTCTCAAAGTAGAAAAGGCAACACGGCATTACTTCTACTTCATTTAATACATTAACTCATCTCGAAAGAGAAACTAAAAAAGAATAAAAATGATGGCGAGCAGGAAAGAACGGGAAGCACAAACAGTATTACAACAAGATCGAAGCAACCAAAAATCGACAGATACTCAAGGCATCCTCTGTTACTTCCAGATCGTAGCTCAAATCAAGACCTAGAACCATCACTTCCTCGAGAAGAACTAAATAGATCTTAGCAGGTAAGACTCTATCACCTAAGAAAGGAGAAGTCTTTTAGCTTAAAATGAAAAACTAACATATGTCCTTTGAAACTGAGGAGAAGCAGCAATAAGGAATCAAAAAACAGCAGCGAGATATATGATCCATCTATAACCGAGATTACGAGCACTCGGAGCAGCCTAAATCACTTAAGGGTCGGAACCAACATTCCTCAAGGATAACAGAGAAGAACTAAACAAGATAAGTCTCTTATACCCAACAAGGAAACTTCTTTAATCTTTATGTGAATTAATTTCTGTTGAATCTACTCCCAGATCTATAGAGACTGCTAATCTAGGGAACAAGACTGAAATCACGACAGCAAGCCAACTGGTAGAAACCTCCAGAATTGAAAAGACAGGTAAAATCTGAAAAAGACCTTCAAAATAAATCTCTTTACTCAAGCTAAAGTTCTTTTATGCCCAGGTCGTGATATCAAGCACTCGGAATAGCTTATGATAAAGCAGATGGTGCCCCAATTCAGCGTTGGGAGGTATATCCCCATTTCAAAGCTATTGATTCATTCATGCCAGTAATGTTCATAAAATGTTTTGATTTTGCCATTCTGATATTCATTATCTGGAAAATTTTGTTACAAATCTGCGACCTTTGTGTAAAACGATTCTGAAAGATACTATCGTTCCTTTCTTTCCAAATATGCCAAACACAAACAGATAGAGATAGTTGAAACAAGTCTGAATTGAGACTTTTTAAGCTAGAAATAGAAACAATTTTCTGTAAATCATCCTTCAAATAGAAAGAAAATAGACTTTTCGGCGTGTGGAAATTTTTTTTACAGCTCCATAGCCAAACACTTTCTGTAAAATTACATTGAAAAAATAGATGGTCTATATTTTCAATGTGATTATTACAAAAGACGCAATTAAGGTCCACGACTATCTACTTCTGAAGTAATCTTTGTTTTGTCAATAGATAGTCATTAATGGCTTTAAACAGGCATACCGCCATTTTATGAACGTGAATTTTGTTCCAGACCAAAGACGCCCATTACTTAATTTCAAAACTGGATCTAACCGTGTTCCAAACTTTTTTAAACTGATACAAGCCATCCTTAGAACACTTCCAAGACCAGAAATCCCTCTCCCTATTCTTGTGAATCTTGACACCTTCAATTTCTGCATGTATTTGAAATAAAAAACTATACGAATCCCACTTCCACTCTCCATTTCTTAAAATCCTGCTGAGAGATAAATTTTCCGTACTAGTTCTGAAAGCTGTGTCTCTACCAGTACGTTCCATAATAGTACTTCCATTTAGCCATGGATCATACCATAGAGAAGTAGTTTTACAGTCTACAATATTAAGAGAAAGACAATTCAAAGCTTCATGTCTATTTTTCAAAATGAATTTCCACACTCCCGAGTCGTCCAATCGCTGGTTAATTTCCCAAAAACTTTTTTGACCAATATATTTACAATGCACGAGTTTCGCCCAAATTCCTTCTGAATTGATAACTTTCCATATCAGTTTGATATATAACGCTCGGTTCATCTCTTCTAAATTTCTCAATCCCATTCCTCCTTCTTCTTTTTGCCTACACAAAATCTCCCAAGGAATCTTACTACTGCGACTTTTCCAAAGAAAGTTCAAAATCAAGTGTTTAATTTTTTGAACTGTAGAAACTGGAAGACAAAAGCATTGCATCCAGAATTGAATTATGGGGTAAATGGTAGATTTAATAAGTTCAAGTCTCCCAGCTAGGCTAAGCATTCTTGTTTCCCATCTACCAATCCTTAGCTTGATCTTCTCTATTAAAGGAGAACAATCCTTATCCCTCAAATTAGCACTAGACAAAGGAATACCCAAATACCTTATTGGGAGATCCAATTGCTGAATATTGAGGATCATACTAATATCAGTACAACAATCCACCCCTTTCCCAAAGAAAACGTTAGATTTCTCAAAGCTTAGCTCCAAGCTAGTAACCTTCTTCATGGTATTAAAAACATCACTAATAGCAGTTGCAGTTTGGGCATTGGCTTTAGTAAAAACAATAATGTCGTTAGCGTAAATAAGGTGAGTCAACTTATTATCAAAGTCTGTAACTGGGGAAATAAGACCATCCCTGACTTTACCATCCATCAATAGCGTAAAATATTCCATAACCAAGGTGAAAAGTATAGGGGAAAGCGGGTCGCCTTGTCTAAGCCCATTATAACTCTTGAAATAACCATGTGCTTCTCTTTTAGCAATGATAGAAAAAACAGGAGTTTTAATAATGTTTTCGATAATTTTCACCCATTTGTCTGGGAAACCCAAGTTTATCAACATATGTATAACAAAAGATCGATTGATCGAATCATATGCTTTCTTTAAATCAACTTTGATACACATATATTTGTTATCCTTTCTTCCGAGACCCCTGATAATTTCATGAGCAAACAAAATTCCATCCCCTATTGATCTTCCTTTGATAAATGCCGTCTGATTCGGGGACACCAACTTATCCAAAAGAGGACCCAGTCTATTACATAGGATTTTAGAGAAAACCTTGTATAAAGTGTTACAATAGGCAATAGGTCTGAAATCTAGAATACAAGAGGAATGGTCTTTTTTAGGAATCAAGTGAATAAACGTGTGATTCCACTCGTTGATTATTAAACCCTTCTGAAAAATATCGTTCAAAGGTTTGAAAATTAAATCTTTTGAAAGATTCCAATGAGTCTTAAAAAACAACGAGTTAAAACCGTTCGGACCTGGAGAGACAGTATCTTTAATATCCCACAGTGCATATTTAATTTCCTCCAAAGATATACCCTCATTCAAAAAATTAGCACCGTATTCAGTTTTACAAATAACTTCAGGGAATTGTTCACATAAGGGAAGGTTAAAGTTTCGTTTAAAGAAATCAATAGCCGATTCAACAAACTTATCTTCCGAAACCACCTTACCATCGACAACAATGTTGGTCAAACGCTTTCTACTTCTTCTACTAAACATTTTAGCGTAGAAGAAAGAAGAGGCCTCGTCACCCATCATCAGCCATTCACATTTAGCCTTTTTTTTGGCAGCCAGAAATTCTTTCTTAAGTGCTAAATCCAGATTTATCTTGGCATTTTGAAATTCCAAAGCTAAATTGTGTTCATGAGATTTTTCCAGAAGTTTCTGAAGTCTTGAACAATTCTCTCTCTGAACGTTAACCTCTTGTTTGACATCACGTGATTTAGCACTCCAACTCTTAAGCTCTCTCTTGATATTTTTGAGAATACTGATGATTTGATACAAAGGTCTATCTGTATGATTAGTAATCCAGTGTTTCTCGATTAGAGGGGAGTATTGATCACATAAAGACCAATGATTCATATATCTGAAAGGTCTGTTCTTATTCCTAGGCTTAGAGAAAAACGAAACGAGGACGGCATTATGATAACTCACAGAAGAAGGCAAATATTCAGCCGATAATTCTGTGAATAAGTTAATCCAATCTAGATTTGCAAAAACCCTGTCAATTTTAGAGAATATATTTCGACTCGGACCAGACCACCAAGAAAATTCATAACCTTTAACATTGATCTCATTAAGACCAGTATAATTAGACATTTTATCTAATTCAAACAAGTTACCAGATGTTACTGGGTTACCTCCCTTTCTTTCTGAGGGACTGCGAATGCAATTAAAGTCCCCAAGAACCAGCCAAGGTCTAAAAATATTGATAGCATCCTCATGTAAATTCTTCCATAATCTTTTCCTGAATTCAACAAAATTATGAGCGTAGACAAAGGTTAGATTACATTTGAATTTCGAGGAATTGATCAATTCAATAGTAATGTGTTGATCACTCATACTAATATAATTGAAATCCCAAGAATTTCCATCAATGAGGACCATTATCCTGCATTTAAAATAACAAGAGACGTTATTTATTATTTTCCATCTGTAATCCAACGCTCTTTCCAGCTTCATTATATACGAAAACAACAACTTATTTTCCAGAACACCAAAACAACTTATATTATACTTATCAATAAGTTTTCTCACTTCTCCCATTCTGTTGGGATTATGAAACCCTCTAACATTCCAGCAAGCTACTGACATTATGAGACCTTGTTATTGCGGGTCCTCAACGACCTACTACTGGAAGACTCCCCTTTGTCTTCCTTAGAAATGCCTAGCATCTGAATCCACTTGGGATTCTTACGAACAAGCTTATCCTTCTGAATATTCTCAAACTCTATATCTTGAGGCTTCGGTAGAAGTTGCTCCTCCAAAACCTCCTGAACTGAGTCTGCATTATCATAAGTATTTTGTTCCTCTACCACTTCTGTCGTTCCTGTATCCTGATCCAGATTATCTTGCACCTGTGAGCAAATGCAAGGTTCAATACCTCTCCTAAAATTAACATTATTAATTATACAATCATCAATAAATATATCGTTAGAAAATAAAGAGTTTGGAAAAGAAGGAGGCTCCAATGATGACGAAGGGCGTTTGAGAATCGTTAAGTGAGTCGTTGGTGACTTCGGAGGAGATGATCTCGGATCTCTGGCTCCCGGGGTAGTTGGAGATACAGGAATGAATGGCTCACTGGTTCCTTGATCAGGAGGAACTTCCGTCCTGGCCCGAGGAACAGTGAAGCAATCTTCACTGACTCCTATTTCGGTAAGAGTAACAGGTTCTGACTCTAAAGCTTCAGAAATTGCCCCCTCACCGCGCTCTTCTGAGGATGCAGCTCTTTCTAAAATCTGATCCAAGGGTAAAACTTCTGTTTGCTTTTGTTATGGAATAAATTTTCCCCTAACTTCTGTCTCCAACTCACTAGAAACTATGTGGTTCCTATCCCGAGATCCATCAATAGGAGGACAGTCAACAATTAGGTTTTGATTTTCTAGAAGCACTTCTGACTATAAGATTTCGGTCATATCATCACCAAAAGGGACCTCCGTCCCAAAATTCCTGATTACACCATTATCATCATGTAGTAATTCAGAATTAAGGGGAACAGAGGGACATCCATCATTCAACTGCTTTTCGAGATCCTTAGAAATCTCAATTCCTCCTACCTCTCTTACAGTATCCGCACGTCCAACAAGACCAAGATCCGAAGGGCTTTCCTTATCAGAGTTGGCAGCTTGGGTTAGGTCGTAGGTCGTAGACGAGTTAGGGATTAGGTCGTAGGTCGTGAGCGACCTACTGAACACGGGTTATGGCTTATAATGGTTTTGTTTTGCTAATTTCTTTGGCTGGTAGGTCGTAGCGACCTATGAGGAATGGAAGACGACTTAAGTATGTCGAGGCATCAAGTGGAGCGACCTAGGCTAGGCTTAGGAATGCCAGCGACTTAATCTTGATGCGATCTATGATCAAGCGACATAGGGATATGCAGCTTGTTAACTCGCTAGGTCGCTGGGTCATTAACTCGCTAGGTCGCTGGGCCATTAACTCGTTGATTCTCTGAAGCCTTTAGGTCGTGTAGCTTCTTAAGTCGTTGAGTCGTTTCTTCATTGTAGTGCTAGCTCGCCAGACACTTTAGGTCGTTAACACGTAGGTCGTTAACCCATTGATTCTCTGAAGTCTTTAGGTCGCTAGGTCGCGTAGCTCCTTAAGTCGTTGAGTCGATTATGCCTTGGGCAACTGAGTCGCTTAGTTCCTTAGGTTGTTCAGTTGGTAAGTCGTTGGGTCGCTAAGTCGTGGAAAAGAGGTGTTAACACTTGCCCCTCGAAGTATACGCCTATTTTATAGGTCGTGTGCTTCGATCTAATTCTCCTAGGTCGTGGGCCACTCAAGAAGCTTGATAACTCGTGTGCCGATTCGTCTTCTTCTCTTTCCCTTATATAAGTTATTTAACTCGCTTCGTCCTATTCACTTTATTTCTTACACCCTGCCGCCATTGCTGCATTCGAGTTCAAAGATTAACACGAAATCTTTTCTTTTTCATCACCAATCGTCGATTCCAACAGTGAATTTAGGTAATTTCGATCATCTATTCACCGCGTTTACCATCGATTCCTCCATAATCTGTTCCATACAATTTTCGTTATCATGTCATAAGACTATACTCTGACTCGCCCTCAGATTTTTGTTGAATCATTGAAGATTGCTTTGAAAATGAATCGTCTTAGGGTTTCACATAGTTATTTGGTGAATGTTTGAATTTGTGGAGTTAGTAACGATTTCTGGAAATTTGGAGGAGATGATGGGGTTTTAGGTGTTTGGAGAAGACGAGGAGATGTGAGGTTAACGGGTTAGTGGATAGCGGGTTATGCCGTGGTGCTTTGAGCGATGCAACAGTGGTGGAGGCGTGGCAAAGTGTGATTGGAGGATAGGACTTAGGTTTTTTAATGGGAGATAGCTTGATATCGCCGAGCTACTTCAGGAGCGACCTAGTGAATCGAACGACCTAAGAACCCTCGTGACTTAAGGGAAGTCGAACGACTTAACAAATCCGCGACCTAATCTTTGCGACATAAAGTTTAGGTCGCGGTTACACCTGAACGAGCTATTACTTAGACAAATTTGCACTGCCTTGACCTGAAGTTTCATGCCTTGAACTCTTTGACTTGGGCACTTTTTAACTCGTAGGAACATGACATTGCTGAACTTTCTGACTTAAACAGTGCGACTTAAGGAAGCTTCGACCTATGCTAAGTCGCTTGAGCTTGACTACTTGCAAAAATTTACAGCACTTAACTTGAATTTTCAACTTGAACTGCCAAGATAACCTGCCTGAACTTGTTGCACTTCTTTACATATTATATTAATTTAATGCTAATCAACTTGTTAAACACAACATTTGCAGACGAATGGGACGAATATACTCATCATCGACGGTCCACATCGAGTGATGGATTAGATCACAGAAACGATATTTTACTTAAGTAAAATAGTATGAATCTGATTAAAGATGAAGTGATGTGAATCGACTGATTTAAATGAAGTATCAACGCAAAATGCATACAGCTATAACTGCTTATTGCTAAATATTATCTGCATTGATACTACACTTAACTTTGATCTAATAACAAGCCTTGAAACTTCCTGAATTGACGTGTATCAATCAGTACTATTTCAAGTTTTATTTTATTTACTTGTTATTTCAGTAGCTTTGCACAACACTTCACACGCTTTTAGGAAACGTGCACCTTCATATTTGAATGTCCAGTTCCTTGTGTAGAATGACTTCTCAACAAGAAGAGATAGTAGGGCAAGTTGGAGAGGTTTTCCCAATAGCTAATCTCTTGGATAATCCCCCGGAAAGAACTTCAACCACTCTGAATCAACGGGTATTCAGTCAATTATGTGTTCAGTTTGGTATTGCTGAAGCGGACGCTTTGCTTCCTGGGGTAAACGATACTGCTGACAGGCCACCTCTTGGTTTTATCACAGTTAATCGTCAGATGTGCTCAAGTGGAGCTATTCCTCCCTTTAACGATTTTCTTCGACAGCTCCTTCTCCGATTAACTATCTCTCCATTCCAGTTGCATCCCAATGGCTACGCCATCTTGATGGGACTGTGTGTACTGTTTAGGAGGACACTCGACCGTCTTCCCAGCTTTGAAGAGATTTGCTATTTGTGCACGTTTGCGGAGAATAAAGATCATCCTTCTATTGTACTTGTGAGGAGCGCCAAGAACCGTAAACTAATTGCTGATCTTCCTGAAAGCGCCCACGGGTTTTTGAATCAATTTTTCTTTGTTCGCTGTCCCCCGGGATTCTATGCCATTTGGAGAGTAGGAAGTAAGCTTGCCTATCTCTGTTTTTCCGTTCCTGAGCTTTTCAAAATCCGAGTTGTTAAGTGCTAACTTCATTCTTTACTTTTACAGCACTTCCTCTTCTTTCTAAAGACTCCAGCCACAAGCCAACTTTTGAAAGGCTAAGCGCTATTGCCGCCGAAGAGAGGAGTATCAAATATCTTTTGAAAGATGAATTTTTACATCAATTTGGCCTTTTACATCCTTCTCGATCCCTTCAGCTTCGCGATGCCCCCGCTTCTCAACCGAAAACATCTGATGCCCCAGCCCCCGCAAAAGAACTTGCGTCGAAAGAACTTGTTGCAGAGGCTTCATTGATAAAATGCTCCGGTTCTGCTGAGGGTGCAGAGTTTTCTGGCAAGTTTAAGCCTCTCCCGGTTATCGAAGAAGAGGAACTCCCTCAACATCCTGGGAAGGTCGCCACGGAAGTTGATGAGGGGACGGAGAAGGAAAGTTCTGCCACAAAAAGCGCTGAGCATGCTGAAGAAGGCACTGCTGGCGTGACTCACTCAGCTGGGCATGATGGTGATGACATCTTTGGGGGATTGAGCGATTTTATGGTGACTTCTCAAGAGCTTTTTAAAGACGATACCACCGCTTCTAAGCTTGTCTCTCCATCGGTTGAAGCGACGTTTATCCTGCGACCACTCCCGTCAACCCAAGAGTTGACTCCTATCGCAAAAGTCGACATCACTCCTAAGCTGAAGAGTGGTTTGTAGCTTGACGCGCGCAATTTGCACACCACACACATACTTAGGACTTTTTAGCAGTTACTCGCACTCAATTTCCTTTTCTGGAGATTTCTAAATTCTATCTCTTCTTCATTTTCAGGTTCTCCAATGGGACGCAGTGGCTCATACTATGATGATTTCCAACGCTATGCAAGGCGTGACTATTATGATCCTAGGCGCTATCTCCCTGCCCCTAGGGAGACCGACGAAGAAAGAGCAGCCAGAAAAGCTCAAGAAAGGAGGGCCCATGAGGAGCGCTACGGGAGAAGAGATGAACGACATGACTCTTCTCAAAGAGGTGATGATTCCCACAAAAGAAAATCTCATGATGACAAAGGGAAGAGTCATGTTGTTGAAGATTCAAGCAAGCGGGCCAAGCTTAGCGAAAGGCCTGCGTCTGCAATTTCTGAAAAGCCCGCTGCTCCCATCTCTTTAGAAATCCCTTCCAACTCTCCTACCCTCAAAAGAACTGATATTCAGACGATCCTCAATAGGCCATCATATCAGGTTGAAAAGGCTCCGACTACTCTTCAAAGTCGATTTCCACACTGGTGCTTAAAAGGAGTGCGTTTTGATCTTGATTGGGTCCCCATCGATAAACAAGCTATGTTGAGAAATCTTGATGCCGTTAAACTCGATATTGAGAGAATGTCTGGATGGCAAAAACTTGTCGATGAGCTTTAAAGAGTCAACCGCCTAAATCTTGAGGCTATGCTAACGATGGAAAACGACAAGTCGGAGTGGAAGAAAGTTCTTGACCAACATGATGTGGAAATGAAAAGCATCTCTGCCTACAATGAAGAGCTTGAGGCAGAAGTCAAGAAACTCAAAGAAGACCTTGCTACCTCTTCCGCTTCTCATTCTCAAAAGGAAGAGGTTTTTCAAAAGCAAGTGAGGGATGCACATGTCGCCCAGAGAGATGCTGAGACGAAACTTGAGGCGGAGCGACATGTTATTGAAAAATACCGCAATGATACCGTCCAGCTGCGGGAAAAAGTCAGCTCCCAAGACTTGGAAATTGCAATGTTAAAAGCTTAACTTTCAAAATTAGAAAAGGAGCGTGATGATGCCATGGCTGGAAAAGCGGCTGCTGAAGAATCGCACGAAACAACCAAGGCCACCATCAGCTCCACTCTTTTTGAGTTTTATGTTCTCAGTGTCTTGGGACGCGGAAGCCTTTCGTTCTTGGGCCCAAAATACGAAATTACTCTAGCAGAAGTGTGGGAGGCAGTAATTGAAATGTATAAAGATGTTGGATATGCGGAGGAGAACCTGGAGGCTTGTTATTTGGACGATGAGGGTCGTGCTGCCCTTGCTAGAGGGAAAGAACAGCTTGCCAGGGAGCGAGCCGAAGCAACGGGAGGAGAGGATCCGGGGAAGGCACCTTTAACCAACCCTACTCGTCCTTCGGCTTCGGTCGACCCTGATACCATTGGCTCTAGCTCTCATTCTCCACCTCCTGCAAAAGCCGAGATTAAAACCGCAATTACTGAGCCTCCCACTGTTCAAGTCGAGGAGAAGGCCCAGGACGACATTGAAGCCCAAGACTTTGAAGTCGATGTAATCAAGCCGACTTCTTCAGGTAACTTCAACACTGATCCAGCTCAGGTGGACTACTCATTTGCTTCACATGAGCTTGAGGATCTTCTTGCTTACTACTTAAGTCTCGACGTGCCACCGTCCCCTCTTTTTGCGGGGAATACTGATGATTTTAATTTTTCTTCTTCTGTAGAGAAAATGACAAGTGCTGCACAAACTTCGCCTCCTCCAGCTATCGTTCACCCGCCTCTTCAAGTTACTCTTTCTCCTGCTTCTCAACCAGGGTCGCAAGAAGAACAGATAGAAGCTCTCAAGGGCTTGGACGACCCTGCTGCTTCGTAAGAGCAGAAGACTGAAGGACTTGAAGAGGGTGAGAAGACCCCGGAGATGTTTTCTGATGACGATACAAAGCTGATTGATCTCGTCTCTCCAAGCGTCGAATCTTCTTCAAAGAGGAGGAAGAAGCATGCAATTTCAAAGAAGAAGAAAGACACACCTACTGGCAGTGAGCAAGTAGAGGAGGACCCAGTTGTACCTCTTTCTCCTTCTTCCCCGACTCATCCTGGCCAGCTTCAGAAGTTAGCCATTAAGCCAAGTGAGGGCTCCAAAGGCGGCGGGAGGAAGAAGAAATGAGTTTGGTTCTATCTTTCTTGTTTTGCTATTTTGCCTTTTGTCTAAAAACTTGTATCGACCGGGGATTGTGCGGGTACCGGCCCCCGCTTTTTTGAAACCTGCACATGTGTAAACAATTTTATAGTATGGAATAAAATGACTATTTTTACTTGTACAATTTTTGTCTGTACTTGTGAATGCATTTATTCCTTGTTTTTTGCACAAGTTTCTTCATTTTCTTTGTATGATATTGCAATGAGCTCGTGGTATGTTGCTTGAGCGTTGTTTTTATTAATGCAGCTGTATTATATTGCCCTCATACCACGGCTTATTGCAATCTTCTCCATTATGGAAAGGCTTGTGTTCTTGATTTGGAGAATAATTCTTCCGGTTTGAGGAAATATTATTCTGCTTTAGTGGAGTATGCCTTGTATTGGAGAAGTTTTCTTCTTTTTCTTTTCTTTTTAGAAAGAGTTAACACACTTCAACTTTTGGAGATGGCCACTTTTATTTTCTGAGAAGTGGATTACTTTTTGTAGTGAAGCGGACTTTTGAAGAAAACTTTTATTTTTGGACGTGCCTCGTTAGAGGGCTTTATTTGGCACTTTACCGTTGGGGGTAGAAGTGTGCCTCCGAAGAGGGATTTGTTTGATATGCCTCTAGAGAGGGCTTTCTTAGTGTGCCTCTTGGAGAGGACTTGTGCCTCCGAAGAGGGCTCCTCCGAAGAGTTGTGCCTCCGAAGAGGGCTTGTGCCTCGTTAGAGGTCTTTTGCCTCCGAAGAGGACTCCTCCGAAGAGTTGTGCCTCCGAAGAGGGCTTGTGCCTCGTTAGAGGTCTTTTGCCTCCGAAGAGGACTCCTCCGAAGAGTTGTGCCTCCGAAGAGGGCTTGTGCCTTGTTAGAGGTCTTTTGCCTCCGAAGAGGGCTCCTCCGAAGAGTTGTGCCTCCGAAGAGGGCTTGTGCCTCGTTAGAGGTCTTTTTTGTGGTGTGCCTCTGGAGAGGGCTTCGTGCCTCCGAAGAGGGCTTGTGCCTCCGAAGAGGGCTTGTGCCTCCAAAGAGGGCTTTTGTTGTTTTGCCTGAAAGTTACCTTCTCACAGTTAAATGGTCCCACGGAGCAGATGCAAGCTACCCAAATGGATGTTCATTTGCACAAACGATGGCAATCAAGTAACAAGGGCCTGGAACCTTCTATCTTGGGAAGGTGCCCCCTTGTGTGGTCCCATCAACATTCTTGGGTGAGAGAAGCATTTCGATTTGGGCGTGCCTCGTTAGAGGGCTTTTGCCTCGTTGGAGGTCTTTGTTTGTGTGCCTCTGAAGAGGGCTTTGTGCCTCCGGAGAGGGCTTTATTGTTTTGTTTGCCAGGAAGTTGCATCTCACAGTTAAGTGGATCCACGAAGCAGACGCAAGTTACCCGACTGGATGTTTATTTGCACAAACGATCGCAATCAAGTAACAAGGGCCTGGAACCTTCTATCTTGGGAAGGTGCCCCCTTGGGTGGTCCCACCAACATTCTTGGGTGAGAAACAAGATTCCATTCCGGCTGTTTTGGTCTGCTTGCCCATGTCTCTTCATTAACTGCCCTCATGCGATTCCTTGTTATCGTCTCCAAGCACATATTCCTTTCTTTTTGCAAGTTATTTGATTTTCCCAGAAAAGTGTACTTCATGGTTAAGTGAATCCACGGGGCAGACGCAAGCTACCCGACTGGATGTTCGTTTGTACAAATGATCACAATCAGTTAGCAAGGGCCTGGTGCCTTCACTTTGGGAAGGTGCCCCTTTGGTGGACTCACCAACTGTTCATGAGAAGCACTCCTTATGTAGGAATTGAATTCTGGAATTTTTTATGGCTTGACATTTGTTTGTTATGTGATTTGTATGAATCGCTTGGTTTCGTGATGTGTTGAATAGGTAAGCTTTGCTTTGATAGCCTGGAATATTAAATCGACATTTTAGCAATATATTTAAGATATTTGCACATCGAAATAAAACAGGCATTTCATAATAGTAGAGAACACAAGATTTATAGTGGTTCGGCCAAGAATTGGGCCTACATCCACTTTATAGTTCTTATTATCAATTTGCACTGATTTTACACTGGCTTACAATACAAGCATGATACATCCACAATCATTTTATAAATTTAAGCATTGCTTCTAAGTAAAATATGGACGCAAGTGATTGCTGTTCCAGGCTCTTGGAATTGGATCTCCTTCGACAGTTGTGAGCTTGAAAGTGTAATCAAGAAGCTTTTTGCCTATGACATATGGCCCTTCCCAATTTGGCCCAAACACTCCTGTCGCTGTCATGACCCTTTTCAGGACTAGATCCCCAATTTCAAAGCTGCGTTGGCGAACTTTAGAATTGAAGTGCCTGGCTATTCTTTGCTGATGGGCTACGACTCTGAGCTCAGCCTCTTTTCTTCTTTCATCAAGTAAGTCAAGTGCTTCAAGTTGCAGCTTGGTTGAAGTGAATTCTCCTGTGTGAGGGGACCTCTATTTCCACCGGAATCATTGCTTCCGATCCGTATGCTAATGAAAATGGAGTGTGCCCAGTCGCAGTTTTGTGGGTAGTTCTGTACGCCCATAGTGCAAGTGGCAGCTTGTCGACCCAACCACCTTTTGTTTTTTCTAGCTGTTTTTTGATGGTTGATTTGATAATTTTATTCACTGCTTCCACTTGTCCGTTTGCCTGCGGATGAGCCACTGCTGATAAGCTTTTTCGGATCTTGAATCGCTTGCAAAAGTTCTGGAATTCTTCGCTTTCGAATTGGGTACCATTGTCTGTGATTATCTTCTGAGGCACACCATACCTACAAATGATATTTTTAGTTACAAAATTTATCATCTTTTTAGAGGTAATAGTAGCCAATGGTTCAGCTGCAGCCCATTTAGTGAAATAATCAACAGCAACAATAGCATATTTGATTCTGGACTTGGCAATCGGCAAAGGTCCAATGAGATCGATCCCCCAAATGGCGAATGGCCATGGACTGACCATTTGTGTTAGCTCGGTGGAAGGTGCTCTTGTAATTTTTGCAAATCTCTGGCATCTGTCACACTTTCGGGAGTAGCTAGCAGCATCTCTATTAATATCTGGCCAGAAATACCCATAGCGGAGAATTTTCTTTGCAAGAGTTTGGCCACCCAAATGATCTCCACACCCTCCTCCGTGCACTTCAGCTAGAATTGTTTTAGCCTCTTCCTTGGTTACACATCTGAGTAATGGCATTGAGAATCCTCGTCTGTACAATTGACCGTCTTGAATTACATATCTTGAAGCTTTTCTTAACAGCTTCTGACGCTCTTTTGAGTTTTCAGGTAGGGAGCCGTTGAGTAGATATCCCTTGATCGGGGTCATCCACGACTCCTACTCTTGAGATACAGCCATAATATAGTCAATGTCCATCTCATTAGTACTTGGAGCTGACAGGACTTCCACGGGGACCAATCCCAATAATTGAGCTTCGCCAGAACTGGCATATTTCGCGAGAGAATCTGCCTTTATGTTCTCTTCCCGGGGTATATGGTTTATTGTATAATGATCAAAGTCATCGAGAAGTTCACAGGCCTTTGACAAGTAAGCAGGAAAGTTCCCTCCTTTAGTTTGAAACTCTTTCTTGACTTGACATACAATAAGCTGAGAATCACTGAAGATCTGCAATACTTTGATGTTTAATTCTTTGGCAATCTTCAAGCCAGCAATAAGAGCTTCATATTCAGCTTCATTATTTGTCGAAGGAAATTATAATCTCAATGCATAGCACAATGACCGCCCTTCGGGAGTTTCAAGCACAACCCCAGCTCCGGAACAATAGTCATTTCTTGCACCATCAACATACAACTTCCATCGAACTGGGATGTCATCAGTTGCTTCTTCCTCACTGCCACCTTTATCTGTGTATTCCACAATGAAATCTGCTAAAGCTTGTCCATTGATTGCTCTTCGGGGATGGTAGGTGATATCATATTGACTGAGTTTGATATTCCACTTCAGAAGACGTCCTGAAGTTTCAGGGCGAAATAGGACTTGCTTTAGAGGTTGATCAGTGAGGACTTTAATAGGATGAGCCTGGAAATACGGCTTCAACTTTTTGGATGCGATCAACAAACAATAGGCGAGTTTCTCTAGCTTTGAATAATTCATCTCTGCCCCAGTGAATCTTTTGCTGATGTAGTGGACCGGGCGCTAAACTTTTGCATCTTCCCTACCAATGCTGCACTAAGAGCATGAGATGAAACTGCTAGGTATATGAAAAGATCTTCACCATTGCTGGGCTTAGAAAGTACTGGAGGCGTTTCCATGTGATGAATCAGCTCATCAAAAGCTTTTTGACATTCCGAAGTCCATTCAAAAATTTTCTTTCCTTTCTTCAGAGCATCAATGAAGGGAATGCATTTATCTGTGGCCTTGGAAATAAATCGACTCAAAGCAGCGACTTTCCCGTTGAGGCTTTGCAATTCCTTCTTTGTTCTTGGAGGTTTGACTTCTCTTAAGGTAGTGATCTGAGCAGGATTAGCTTCAATGCCCCTAGCACTCACAATGAAACCCAAGAATTTTCCGGACTCAACCCCGAATGAACATTTCAGAGGATTCAGCTTCATCCCATACTTTCGGAGGATCGCGAACATTTCTGCCAGATGATCCATGTGGTCTACTGCCTTCTTCGGTTTCACTAACATATCATCAACATATACTTCCATAGTCTTGCCAATTTGGGGCTTGAACATGGCATTAACAAGTCTTTGATAAGTTGCCCCAGCGTTCTTTAGTCTGAAGGGCATGACTTTATAGCAGTAAAGACCAACATCGGTGATGAAGCTCGTGTCCTCCTGATCTGGCTCATGCATCATGATTTGATTGTATCCTAAGTAAGCATCCATAAAAGACAATAATTCGTGCCCATCTGTTCCATCCACCAACTGATCAATCCTGGGTAACGGGAAACAATCCTTGGGGCATGCTTTGTTCAAGTCTGAAAAGTCGATGCATACTCTCCACTTTCCATTTGCTTTTTTAACCAACACCGGATTAGACACCCAATTTGGATAAGTGGATTCTCTGATGAAGCCATTTTCCATGAGTCGATCTACTTCTTCTTTCAATGCTATTGACCTTTCAGGACCCTGGGTTCTTCTTTTCTGCTTTACGGGTGTAAATTTTGGATCAATATTTAAGGCATGTACTGCGATTTCTGGAGATATTCCACACATGTCAGCATGACTCCAAGCGAATACATCCAGGTTTGCTTTCAAGAATGATATTAGCATATTCTGAACTGTCACACCAAGTTGTGAACCCACATTTAGCACCTTGTTTGGATCTTTCTGGTCAACAGGTATTGGCACCGTTACTTCTACTGGCACCACTCTATTCTCCCTTGCACTGGACTTTCTGGGATCAATTTCTTTTCGTGCACCACTATGCTCACCAGTGCAGGGTCCACCCCATAATTGCTACAAGGTGGGTTCTTTGATGCGGAGCGGAGCTGCCGCACCCTTTCCCATCTCTCTCTTCTTCGCCTCCCGCAACTCTGTGAGATAACATTCCCGCCCAGCATTCTGGTCCCCCTTCAAAACACCAACGCCGTTATCAGTGGGGAATTTCATAGTTAGGCACCACAGGGCGAGAATAGCTTTGAATGCAGCAAGAGTTGGTCGTCCCAAGAAGGCATTATAAGCAGAAAATTCGTCGACAATAACAAAAGTTTGCTTTCGGACCACTTTTTTCCCCTTCACCAAATTCTACAAATAAGTCGACGGTTCCGATGGGCTGTTTTGGTTCCCCAGTGAACCCAACAATTTTTTGCGAAGAAGCTTGAACATTAGCCATCGGAATTTTCATTTGATCAAATGTCTTTTTGAAGAGGATATTACAAGAAGCGCCGCAATCAACAAGCACTCTTCTCACAATAGCTGGTCCGATTCCGGCAAATATTACCAAAGGATCCATGGTGGGAGCCTCGATTCCCATAGAATCTCTAGCTCTGAATATGATGTCATCGTGAAAAGTTCTTTGCTGTTTTGAAGGCACAGCATCTTCCAAGACAAAAACAGTTTCTTCTTTCGGGGCATGTCTCAGAGCATGAACATACCTCTCCATCTCTCCCCAACTTCTGCCTGCTGGGTGAGGACCCCTTGTGATTACATTAATAACAGGCCTTTCAGATTCCTGCACCACAGCCTTTTCACCTGAGCCAGATTGACGAGCAGGAAGTTGCTGCCCTTGAGTAGATGAGGCCGGATCACCTCTGTTTCTCTTGACATACTGTTGTAGTTTATTCTCTCTCAATAGTTCTTCAATCAAGTTCTTTAGATGGCGACATTCGTTGGTGTCATGGCCAGGTTGGTTGTGGAATCGACAGAACCTTCCATTAGGCACAAAATTTTTCCCAAGCTTAATCTTAGGTGGCTCAGGGTACTCGATGGCATCCTTGGTTGCGAAGAAGATGTTCTCTGGGGTATCTGTCAAAGGAGTGAACTCTGAAAGTTTAAAATGGCGGGGTTTCTTCGAATCCTTCTGCTTTTTCCCACCATTATTTTCCCTTTTTTGACCACCAGACTCTTTCTTGTTAGAAGTTTCAGCCGCATTATTGTTTTCAATTTCAGCCACAACAACCCTGGCTGGTGCAGGAAGGCTTTCCAGCTGCATAAATTCGTCGGCCTTCTTATAAAACTTCTCAAGTGAATTTGGTTCCTTCATCTTCAACCACTTTCCGAATTCACTTGATTTATCGATGGCTCGCATCAAGTAAGTTAGAATCATTCGAGGTTCAGCATTATCCACTTCAGCCAAAGCTATATTGAAGCGGTTCAAGAAAGATTTGGTAGATTCCCCAGGAGCTTGTTCAAGGCTGGACAATGACATTATGTCCTTAGCTTTTGAAGCATACAATCTGAATTGATCCTTGAATTTACGAGTTAAGTCAGAGAATTGATCTACAGATCGAACCGGTAGCTTTGTGAACCAAAGTAAAGCTACTCCCTCCAAATAGACAGGAAAATATCTGCATTTGATCTCATATGTTTCCCTGGAACCTGTCATATGCCAGTCATACTTATACAAGAACTAATTAGGGTCACTTGTCCCTCGATAAGCTGGGATGGTAGGGGGAACAAACTTCTTTGGAAATTCAGCTTTTAGAATTCTTTCAGTAAACGGAGTCTTGCTTGGAGCAAACCCCCGGTCATTTTCATTTTCCTCCCTTTGCATGCTTTCTTTCATAATTTGGCGAATCATTCCTGATAAGTACTCCTTATCATTCAGAGGCATTGCCGGGCAGACGTCAGCCACTTTTTCGGAAGTTTGCCTGGGCAAACGTTCGCGAAGAGTTGGTTGCGGCCTTGAACCTCCAACTTGGGGAGGTGCCCCTTCGGCGGCGCCAGCTGTTCTCTGAGGAATGCTTGTCTCTTGAGAGTCATGAGCATCTTCAGCAAAGGTTGTTTCATTATCTTTTGGTTGTTGGTTAGCCCTAAGCAAGGCGCTTAACTTGTCCATCATCAAAGCATTTTGAGCTTCCATTTGTTGGTATAACCCAGACACAACAGCATCTAGTTCAGCCCTTGTGACTCCAACAGTAGGAGTCGCTTGATTTGAGGCGGGAGAAGTGGCGGTGTTGCCACGAGTATCTCCAGATCTGGCAGATCTACTCTTCCTTCCATGAGCCATGATTTCAGATAAACTTTTGGTTTTTAAAGAGATTCTTTCAACAAATCTTTCTGAAGCAATGATGAGAGTATTCCTGAGTTCAACTCTCAGTGAAAGCACCAAAAATGTTAACGCAAAAAATGTACGCTAACACCCCGGTGTGAGTATTAGTAAAGTGAAAGCACCACCCATTGGTACGGGAACTAAAACAAGCAGAAAATTGCAGTAAAAGTAAAGAGACAGCGGTTTTTATAGTGGTTCGGCTCAAAGTCAAGCCTACGTCCACTTTATCTTCTTTATTGCTGATTTGATTACAACTTTTTCAATGATTCTTCGATTACAACACGATTAAGACGAATAGCTAGAACTTCGATGTAGAAAAGCTCCTTGAATTCATGTTGAACGATGTAGATCTTTTTCCAAGGTTCGTTGAAGCGTCTTCGGTGTTTGAAGTATTGAAGGAGTCGAGAAAACAGCAAAGTATTGGCGTTCCAGAAATGATCCAAAAGTCCTCTTCCAGGTGGAGCAGGCGGGGTATTTATAGGAAAAATCTGGAGGTAGGTCGTAGGTCGTAGACGACTTAGGGGTTAGGTCGTAGGTCGTAGACGACTTAGGGATTAGGTCGTAGGTCGTGAGCGACCTACTGAACACGGGTTATGGCTTATAATGGTTTTGTTTTGCTAATTGCTTTGGCTGGTAGGTCGTAGTGACCTATGAGGAATGGAAGACGACTTAAGTATGTCGAGGCATCAAGTGGAGCGACCTAGGCTAGGCTTAGGAATGCCAGCGACTTAATCTTGATGTGATCTATGATCAAGCGACATAGGGATATGCAGCTTGTTAACTCGCTAGGTCGTTGGGTCATTAACTCGCTAGGTCGCTGGGCCATTAACTCGTTGATTCTCTGAAGTCTTTAGGTCGCTAGGTCGCGTAACTTCTTAAGTAGTTGAGTCGTTTCTTCATTGCAGTGCTAGCTCGCCAGACACTTTAGGTCGTTAACACGTAGGTCGTTAACCCGTTGATTCTCTGAAGTCTTTAGGTCACGTAGCTTCTTAAGTCGTTGAGTCGATTATGCCTTGGGCAACTGAGTCGCTTAGTTCCTTAGGTTGTTAAGTTGGTAAGTCGTTGGTCGCTAAGTCGTGGAAAAGAGGTGTTAACAATTTTCAAAATTCAAGTCCAGAGTTCATACTTTCAAAGAGGGATTTCATAATTCGCTTAAGTTAACAAAAATGCTAACTTTATTAGCATGAAAAACATGTACCAAAATCATAACCAATATCACAACCACATCACAACAAAATAATTCCAAACACAAGCAAGATCATACCTTACTAGTACTTTACTACATTTAACTTCTAATTTCAAGTTTATACAACAACATATACAAGCATACTTATATACAATCAAAGCAATACCATTTCCAATTATACTTATTCATAACCAATTCAACATCATAACTACTCAAAAAAGCATCATTTTTAACTAATAAATATACATCATGTATAAAGTTAATAACTTTGAATAAAGGTGAGAACTTTTACTCAACGAGAATGGACTAAATCAAGCTAACTTCTCTTATAATCCGAACACAACCTGGGTTTTTGCTTTTAGCTAGGAAAAGTGGAGTCTATGTTAGCTTTGAGTTGAAAAGTATTCGGCCTAAGGGGATCTTAGTGCTCGGCCAACATGGTGGAGGGGTATATGGACTTGTTTTTGTGAGGAAGTGTAGAAATGGAAGAGAATAGTTTTAACAAGGATTTAACACTTAAAAGAGAATGGAAGTATATTTTTTTTAGGAATTATTTTTGGATGCCATGGAAGTTTACATGAAAGCTTTAGGAAATTTTTTTATGAAATATAGATGAATGCAAAGTGGTGGAAATGTTAGGAAAATGCCATATATACTAAGTGGATAAATCAAATTACCATATTACCCTAAAGTACTTAAACTCCTCTAGATTTTTGCCACATCACCATGCATGTCTTCCCCCTTGACCAACATTTTTTTACCTTGTCTTCCCTTCATTTTTCCAAGCCAACATGCATTTATTACCTATGTACTTCATGTTTCTAAAGATATGACAAGTTATGTCACTTTTATTTACATTTACATTTTGTTTTTTTTAACATTTACATATAAAGTCATATCATATATTTTGTATTTCTTAAGTTGATATATTCATTTATATATTACAAATCCTAACTCGTTTATAAAACTGTGTGTATGTGTTATAAAAATGTGCACAACGTTTTTCGACAACTTTTCGACATCTAAAAGTCGAAAATTCGGAAAACGATTTCCGGGCACGTTTTCTATTTTTCTTTGAACTAATTATTTTTTAAAACAAAATTTGAAAATGATTTCACCATCATTAATTATTATTTAAAAGAATTTTATTTTATTATAATACCTATTATTTGAATATTTAAAATTAATTAAATATTCGCCAATCAAAGTAGTGAAATTCCGGTTCTTTACAAAAACTATTTCACCATCTTTGGTTATTATTAAAAAGGAGTTTATTTCGAGTTATAAAATACATTAATTAGTTAAATGAAAAATATATTTAAATATTCATTATTAATGTAATTAAATTCTAGGTCGTTACAATTTTCCTAGGCGAACGTGGTAATGCACTTAGTAATTATTCTCTTTATCATTGTATGATCGTAAAAAGTTCAACCTGAACAAACCCAACGTGAGTTAGTGATAAGTGTTGTTGGAAAATGTAAAGTATTGTTTCAAAAATGAGAATTTGGAAATAAAAGGAATATTTTTAAGTTAACTAGTTCGAGTGGCTCGAAAATGACTTAAAATTGGGAAAGCGACGTGTTCAGATGTTAAACACTTCTCTTGAATATTACTCTTCTTTGTAAATGTATAATACTGTTTGGTAGTACCCAGTCCCTTAGTATCATTTTGGAGTTACTCAGGCTATATCTATATATTTGTATGATTTAAAGTATAGATTTCCATTTTAAAAAAAAATTGAAAATAAAAGCTGGGTATTTTGATCTTGAATTTCCTTAGGGAAGTAAATGAAAATGAAGTAGTGGAATCAAATAGAGTTATATACTCTTGGGTTGTAGTGGAGCATTATCCAAGTTGAACCAGTGTAGTCTATGAAATGTTTTCATAAATGATTTAGTGGAGATTGAATTGGTATTAGGGAGAACTAATTAGTAATTGTGTAGGGTGGACGTAGATCATTTCTCCTTTTCATATAGTTTTGATCCAAGATTCGAGTACATGACTTTGAGGTGTTTGCACCGTTTTGAATAAGGATCTATTGCTCGACTTTTGATGGCGAGCCCTTGATGAGGGTTCTTAGTGTGGGACCAAATTTTCTATCATAGTTACAACTATGTAAGGAGAATAGAAGTTCCAAATCAAGGAGCCTAATAGGAGTCCGCACTAGGGAATTAGGTGAGCGATACTAGTTCAGAAGGAAAGTTATGTATTCGAGTTGAGATCGAATCAGATTTTGCATAAGAATGATCTATGTACATCATAAGAGCTGATGTATAGTGTAAAGTGTTTTCTGGGATAGGTCGAGGTGTAATTTCGAGGATGAAATTCTTTTAAGGGGGAAGAATGTAACGACCTGAAATTTCACTACTTTGATTAGTGAATATTTAGTTAATTTAAATATTCAATATATAGGTTTTATAATGAAAATAAACTCATTTTTAATTAATTAATAATGATGGTAAAATCATTTTCAAAATTTGTCTACCAAATTAAATAGTTCGTTGAAAAAAAGAAAATGTGACCGAAGAACATTTTACGAAATTTCGACCTTTCAACACCGGAAAGTTGTGAGGAACGTTGTTCGTCCTTGTGCATTATATGTACATACATATAAGAGTTAATTAACTAAATAATAATACACTTATAAATAAATTATCTTATGTTAATTTGGATTTGGATTAGTAAGTTATGTGACAAGACATAGTTTTAAAAATAATAATCTTATATATATATATAAATATATATTCCTCTTCTGTCACCTCTTAGATTTGTAATCATTAACCATAATTATCTCTTGTCACATCTTAGTTAATTAATAATTAAACTTATATATATATATATAAAGAGAGTGATGTGACAATTCATAAATTTAAAAATAATAAACTTATATATATATATAAATATATATATATATATATATATATATATATATTTATCTCTTGTCACATCATAGCGTTATCATCATTAACCATCATTATGTAGGTGATATGACTAGAAAGGGGAGGGAATGTGACATATGAGGGGAAGAAGAGAGTGATGTGACTTGACAAGATGATCAGGTGTGGAATCTTGCTTATAAATATCCCATACGTTTCTTCACTTTTCCTCTTCTTTCCACCAACCTTTCTTTCTCATTTCCAACTTAAATGGAGTTTTTCATTTTTTGAAATCGGGTGAAATTTTAATGGCTACAACATTCTCGTTGACCACTTTTTCAAAATTCTATCATAGCTATGTCAAAACACCAATTCTTTACAGAGCAATTTTGAGCTTGAATTTAAATTCTGAAAATGGTTCATCTTCTTTGGACTATAACTTCTTCAGGTCAAATGAAAATGAGTGATTTTTTTTGAAATGATAGAGAAAAGAAATTACAAGAACTATCTCTTTGAGTGCGTTTTGAAATTCCGTGAGTAAGTAGCCCAAAAATTAGTTGCAAAATGACATATTTTCGTGTTTATTATTGAGAATTCGATGTTTATCCGAAGTCGCTCCACCTTACCAAAACAAGTCTCTCTTCCTCTTCCCTTCGAGGCCTAGCCTCCCTAGTGCATTTAGGGTTCAAGACTCCATCTTGTTATTTAGGAATGGAAGCGCTATGTCATACTCTAATTTAGCGAGAGTTTGGATAGCTTTCGGTGAGTAAATTCCTAATCTTTTGGAAAGAATTTCCCTTTATATGTTTTGTTGATCCTTAGCTATATGTATGTTATATATATGTTAGATCTTGGTATGTTTGAAATGTAATGATAAGTGCTAATGTGTGACGCCCCATCTCTATACTCACACTAACCAAGGACACTACGAGGTAATGCCGTCGACTAGTGCGAAGAATAAGGCTGTTGAGGAGCGACCATCTGTGTAATTGCTTTGTGCGAGTACCGATATGTCAGATAGTATGACATGCATTTCATTTCAAGAGGAAATCCGACATATCAAATACAAACTCAAAGCTACCACACAGTGGCTATGTGGCCTTTGGAAACAAATATAGAAATAAGTAAAACACAAATCAGTCACAGATATTCATATCACTAAGGCGAAACAGATATGAATATAACACATAGAAGTGTACATCAAAGTAGTGGTCATATAAGATCTACTACATCACAAAAGAATAGGTACAAGTGCAAGACAAAAGAATATGTATACATCAAGGAGTCTCTATCTCGAATGTATAAAAACAAAAACTACTAAGCTAAAGTAGTTAGCCAAAAGTCAAAAGCTAGTCCCAGATAATAAGTCAAGTGGAAGCACCTAAAACACCTCGGTCTGACCCGAGTATTATTTAAGAAGAAAAATAATAAACAGATCAGTCTAGCTATAAATATCATGTAAGATGAGATAGGATAAGAGATACAACAAAAATATATGATAACAATAATGCCATACTGTGACAAGTTTACATTCGATAACAATAAAAATCGTACAATATCTCAAATCTCGTCAAATATTCAAAAAGAATATCACATTCTTTAGCTTATTCACCAAACCTCAAATATTGACAAAACATATCAATGCAAATCAAAAAAATTGGTGAAACACAAATTCTAGAAATCATCAATTAGAAATCCAGAAATCACAAAGGGGGGGGGGCCTGTCACAAACGGGAGCATGAAAACTCACCAACACGTGTATCACAAATAGAATGCTATTCCATGGTCGCTAACCCATCAAATTTGAGCCGAAGCTCCACAAACGGCCCGAAGACCATGGGTCGCTACCCCACCAATTTGAGCCGAAGCTCCACAAACGGGGTTTAATCCCCCACGCAAATAAAGAGACATCGCACATCGCTAGTCGAAATCACAAAATGATCATCATTGATCGATAAGTGTAAATTACACTAAGCTAGTAAATAAATGAGTTAGGCTTCATGTCCCATAACCACCAGCTTAACTTAAATATTTACGAACAGATTGTAGACTTCCACTCGAAAATAAGTGTAAATTACACTAAGCTAGTAAATAAATGAGTTAGGCTTCATGTCCCATAACCACTAGCTTAACTTAAATATTTATGAATAGATTGTAGATTTCCACTCGAAAATTGTCACGGGAGCTCAATCGAACAAGTCCAAGAATTAACCGACAAAGTAAACGCAAGCGTTTCATACCACTTGTTTTGTTAAGTCATTTAATTGGATTTCTCATACGAATGAGGTAAAGGTTTGTATATACTAATAGATTGGAAAACGGATTTAAAAACAAGCTTTGTATTAAAAGTAATGTTGAAATCATTTTTGTGAAAGAGTTTGAGTATTTACTACTAGTATAAAACCTTTTTATTTAAAAGTGATAAATCATAGAAATGATTGTAAAAATAATCTATCACCAAAAATCCACATTCGACGACGTGAATTCCAACCATAAAAATCGATATCAAATCCCAATCAAATGGATATTCCCAAAAATCCATAAATGAAGTCATCAAAGTCGATAATAATTGACAACAACTAACCGGATCAACAAAAATCGATAAAATTTGGAAATCCACTCAAAAATAGCCAAAATAGGCAAAATTGAATAGTTTCAGACGTGTGAAATTACCAACCAGACGTTTGAACCACTAACCAGACGTCTGGTTGGATTTCCAGACGTTTGGATTTTGTCTCTGCCATTTTTTCTTTTTCCAGGGACCAATTCCAGACGTCTGGATTTTTCAACCAGATTCTGGATTTTCAACCAGATGTCTGGAATTTCCTGCTACGCAAAAATCAGCCTACCCAAAAAGAGCAAAAATCCAAACCGGAGGCGATCGGACGAGCGGTGGAGGCTAGAGAATTATGCGTTTTGTTGCTAGAATGTCTAGATTCAAGATCGAAGGGTGCTCAACATATGCGTCAGCGAGGTGTCGACTAATGGCTTCATCACCTGCAAAGTATGGGCTTAGCCCACAACAATATGCAGCAATGCGATGGGCCCAAAATAACCATATGGTTTATAATTACTGCAGTGAAACACAGTTGGTGCTTGTATTTTCCAAGTCATGTAAATGGCCTTACCCATTCTAACATTTCTTGAGCAGTCTTGTATCTTAATGATTTGATTTGCTGCACTAAGTCACTGGTTTTTTTTTCTAATTTACTAGACCTTCAAGACTATAAATTATAAATCATTTTTAAGAATCATGCCTTTTAGTACTTTCAAAGGAATACCATAATAGCCTATAGGACACACATGCTTTATGTTTCAAGGGAAAACCTAGTCATATGAAACTGCAGATATATAGTGGCAATTGTAAGCCATGATTATATGCAGTAGTGTGATATTAACAAATATAGAGTTTATCAAGCTAGTGTATTATATGTATCTAAGATGTGTCACGAAAAATAAGCGAGTATTTAATCAAATACATTCTCTTTTAGCATAAATAATAGAAAGCTCCATAATTCATAGACATACCTGTGCAGGGAACAATTTTCCCTGAGATTGAAATGCATCTGGCGTTATATTCATTGCACCAGCTAGCTTCATATACCCCACAAAACTTTATGTTAGCAAGTGAAATATTTGCTCACTATCCAATCTGCAAACAACAGAAGCATCACTGCCGCCGAAATTGAAAAACAAAATATATGAACATGAATATTTATTTATGAAATTTTATAAAAATATTAATTTCAAAATTTATTAGAATGCTTATTTTCATTTACTCGATCGTCAAATAATGAATCCTAAAAAATAATAAACCGATATATAACTCATTTTTGTCAACAAAAACGATAATTTAATTTTTATTCAAACATAAAAATATACGAATCTCATAACAAAAATACACAGTTATAAATAAAGTAGTTTCAATTTATAAACCATTTATCCTAACAAAATTCATCAGATATTGCACAGTAAATCATATTCTCCAAACATAATTATAATATTATTTTTTACAACATACCGCGTGCAACGCACGGGTTACACACTGGTATTATACTAAATTAATAAGAATAAATTATCATAAAAGATTGAAACAAAGATAAATTCTTGAGATAATGTGGTAGAAGTGAAAGTTTAATTGCACGATAATTGTTTCAGTGCATGAAGTTAGACCACATTAAAAATTAACAATGAAACAGAACGCAAATAATAAAGCAAAAAAAACTTCCATTGAATCAGGTAAAAGCCCTAGCGAAGCGGAAGAATAGATCAGAGAAAGGTTAAGTAATCAGTTTTTGAGATGGGTGTGGAGTGAAGCTTATTTTTTGTAGTTCCACATCGTTGAAAACAATTTTAGTCCAACTAAAGTTGTGCTATAAGACTGAATATGCAGTAGAAATGAAGATAATGAGCGAACTATTCTTTTGCCTTTTACTAAAGAATACCGTATGCTCTCCACTTAAACCAGTATACGCTATTTTTTTGGAGGGTGTACCTTTTACATGAAGTACCCTAGCAAATGTTTAACTTAAATTTAATGTTTTTACCACAGTCTTATAAGGTAAATAAAGATTTCATCATTTTATCAAATTTATACATTAAAATGTGGAATTTAACAACTTTGTTATTTTTTAATACCTTGCAGAACGTGACGATTCTTATATCAGGTTTTTGCCACTTAGATTTTATTGATTTATGTACTATTGACATGCTTTGGAAGTAAATTACAAATCATTGGGCTTCGTCTTAATATTCAATATAAAAAATGAATGTCTAGAAATACATCCCAAATACATAGATTTTGTTGTAATACTAAGGCTTCTGTAAAGGTTGGTCAATAAAATTTAAAAATATAACCATTCTTATTTATCTAGAAAGCTTTATTAGTAATTTTGTACCATCATGGTACAGCATGCAATTGACAATTTAAGAGTACTTGATCTTTTCTGGTTCTTACGAAATGAGTGGATATCTTCATCAACAGCAAACCATTTGAAGAAAAAACACTACGCATAAGTATTTCTCCTATGCAGTCTAATAACAAAAAGGAACGATATAAAGTGAAGCCAAATTAAAAATCTTACTTTTAGAGCATAAAGGTTGTTCGTAAAAATGCTAAAAGCTCTTTCAGCCACAAGAAACTTCTGATCACGTACTTTTGTTTACCAATGAAAATATTTTAGCACAAATCTCAATTTCTTTTGTATCTTGACAAATGTCCATCCATTCAGCCTCAGCAGAAGATGTATTCCTGCCATAACCACTATGTTAGAAGAGAAATGAAGGACAAATAAGCTAAAGGCATCAAGACAATATCATACATGAGAGAAAAAACTTGCAACTATGGTAACAAAAAATCGTATCACAATTTTAGCGTCTCAAATAGAAAACATGTATATATAAGTAGTAAGTTTGAGGATATATGTTGAGGTTCACACTAGGGGCAATTATGATATATTGCATTATTTCACTATCAAATCAACTTTTTTCAAAACTGTTGAATAGAAACTGCTTGAGGATGGCTGCTGCTGCATGCCTTTTCTTTACGGTAAGGAAGTATCACTGAGCAATTACATAATAAAATGAATTATAGCATAAAATTAGTGTAGATGCCAGCCTCCATATGCAATGAATCAAGTACGGGTGCACACATAGTGCATGCATAATTAATTAAGACAAATATAAACAAGTAAAACAGTTATATCTGAAATGAAAATTTAAAAGGCAAGAAATACTGATTTAGTATTCCATACATGATAACTGTTCTGATCAATGGATTACCTGAAATATCACTACTAACAATATTACAATTAGCACTAACATAGATCTCAGCACAAAAATTCCTTTGCTTAATTAACTTCATCAACCAATATACATTGCAAACACAACATGTGTGTGTAGCACGAGTACTCACCTAGTTATTTTGTTAAAATTTGGTCACTCTTAAATTTAACATATGATTTGGTTTAAAATCATTAAAATGTCTTCGCTGGCATTAAGTATGGTTATTGACCAAAGAAAAGAACAAACGGATAAGAGGAACTGAAAATGCATAAAAATCATGAACCTTACTGATGGATTAGAAGGACAAAGTGGCAAACTAAGATCGATTACAATTGGTCTAAGCCCTCTGTTTACCAGATTAAATATTGTTCTCATAGCATAACCTTTTCTCTCTTTTGGTGAATCTATTCGCTTGATGAATGGCAGGAACAAATCATTGTAGTCAAGAATAAACAGGTTGATACTTCCCATTGCCTCTTCTAGGCTCATTCCATTCAACTCATGCTCAATGATTTCTTTAGTTATCGCAACTCTAGACGACCGTACACAGTTGGATCCAATTTGCTTACAATAGGGAATTCGGTCAGTCTCTCTGTAGACACCACATTCACACCAGCAATGTTTTTTCTAGCGAAGTCATTATCATGCAGCCATCAAAACTGATATCTTGATGTCACAGAAGGATTATCATACTTCAAAAACTTTTCACCTAACTCATAACATTTGACACAATAGATGCTATATAATCCTACCGGCTAGCTTTGTTTGATCACTTGTTATAGAAAATCCTTCTTTGTACAGACTATATATATATCACAAAAGCACTCAAACTGGCCATTGGAGTTTTTAAAAGCGGCCTTCATTGCTGGCATGAAAGAATATCAATCTGTAAAAAATCATAAAACTTTATGAACATGAAAGAATTACCCACAACAATGGCGATTCAGCATATACGTGATTTGGTTCAGTCTCTAAATTTAATATTATGAACATACTTTAGAGTGTTCGGTTTAACTTCAACAACAAGAAATATCAATACATATAATATTTTGTATGCATTATCATATCTCAGTAGCAATCAACGCTAAACCATTGAGGGGTCGAAAAATGTTAGGGCCCCTATTTCCATGTCTCTATAGAACACTAGTCATATAATACGTACATAAATGGACTCAGACATAATGATAAATCTAAATAAAGATTAACATACGATATGGTACTAGAATGGGGCCTGATGAGTGAAATCTTAACAATTGTTCTATTTTTCACTGATATGAGAGCTAGATTCAAAACTTCTTCATTTCTTAGACGGAAAAGGTTGATACTTGATAATTAGACTGCCTCAAACAATGCTAAAAGGACTTAATTCTAGACATACATTTGTTTTGTGAAGATAACCACTAATTTCACTATTTACAATTTTGCATCTTTAGAACCGCAAAAATAATGTATAGAGAAAAAATTAGCACATATAATAATGTTCAGTCATAAAAGATAATACTCTCAAATGAGAGAAGCTTACTTAATTACATGACAGTCAATAATTTCTTCAAAACAACCATCCCACTTTCTTCCCTTTTCTCCACTTCTACCTTATCAATTTTATAAGTAAATGAAATTGTGTAAATAACTAATAAAATAAGTACCGCACCAATTACATTTTATTACGACTTTATGTCTAGTGGTTTAATATAATCGCTAAGATAAACCCTATATTTAATTCATTGATGTAGTTGAAGTTATCAAATCATGATTCAAAACAAAGCTAAAAAAGAGAAACGGTAAGATTACATGAATATGGAGGCTTCAAATCAAATGGTTATTACCTTTAAACACTGGTATCGGCAGATTCCTGAAGATGTGGAGTAGGAGATGAAGAGCGACGGCTTATGGAGACGTGGAACGCTGGAAAATTTCTGAAGCTCGAGAAAGCTGGAGGGATCAGGCTGAAGCTCGCGAGAGGTTGCGGTGTGTGAGGAAGGCAGACTTGAAGAGATCAATGGCAGAGTTGTGAAGATTATGAGTATCAGAAAAGTTTGTTTTTGACGAATTTGGGATTAGGGATTTGTGGGAGAGAAGGGATACGATGTTGAGTGATTTAATTGGGAGAAACATGGGAACATTTTCTTTTCCCCGCTCCATGCTCCATGTACGTTTAGTAGCAGCATTATCATGAATAATTTTTTAATCCACCCGCGTAATAGCAGCTTTTTTATTAAAACCCTGCTATTTTTTGCTGCGAAAGATATAATTTCTTGTAGTGACCGGTCTCTTCCGAGAGACCCGGTCGCAATATTAGAAGGGGTACGCCATTGTGTAAGCCAACCCTAACCTACATAGATCCATCGAGGGATCAGCATGCCAAAATCCGACCCCTATTAAGAAAAACAAAGAGAGGGAGAAAGAGGAAAAGAAAAAATGTAAAATAATATTGAAAGATACTATGTGATGATGGTATGTATTGAGTGATGAAAGAAGGGGGGAAGATGTGCTTGGGATAAGAAGAGGATCAAAAGGCAACAACAAATGTTTGGATAATCCCAATGGCAACCGGAACCTTAAAGGCTAAGATGCATCAGAAATATATGTATGAGCATGCATGAAAGAAGTTAATCAATTCGACTTTTTAAAAGGTTAAATTAGAGAGAAGCCTTAAAACTGCATATGACCAAATTTATGGATTTAATGAAACGGGACATCAGGCCTGATTCATCGAAAGTTAATAAGAGAATGATAACCAACCAGTGACTTGGATGGGCCTATTTCCAGGAACCTGGTTGTCTCCAATTCAAAGCTCGTCATGTTATCCATAAGACGTACTTTTGAGGGCAAGTGTTACCCAGTATAATGGCCCGGCTGTGTAAGGTCGATCATGAAGTCCAAACTTGACTATCGATGGGAAAGATGGCCACGAGGCGACACCTATGTGACCAGAGTGTGATTTCTGAACAGTTATATCCAGCCTAGGTAAATAAGCTCGACAAATGGATAGCATTGGATGTCGAGGTCTTAGGACTTGGTTTAGTTGTATTATACAAATTGAATAGAGCCCAGGAGATCCAGCATGGTAGAGGTTGGATCGGCAGAGTGAATGTTATGGTGTAACAAGAGTCGGGTCGACATTGGTGTTTAATAAGTTGAAGATAATATGGTGGGCTCGGCATAGAGTATGGAACAACTTGGGTCGGTACAATGTTGGGTCAATGTGATCAGGTCCGCATATAATGGACCGGGTCGGCAAAAAGTATAGTAGAGCTCGGGTCGGCAAAGGATATGGTAGACCTCAGGTCGGCAAAGTACATGAAATTGCTCGGGTCGGCCTAATGTATGATGTTGCTCAGGTCGGCCTAATGCACGATGTTCCTCGGATCGGCTTTACATATGGTGTTGGTCAGGTCGGCATTACATATGCAGTTACTCGGTTCGGCATAGCATGCGGAGATAGGAGCGGCATAAGATGTAGAGATAACGGTTCGGCCTACCTAGATGGATCGACATGGTATGTGAGATGGTTCGGATCAACATAGGATACAAAGATTGTGGGAACGACACAAAAAGATGGTCAGGTCGGCATTATGATATAAGTCAACATAGTGAGTTGGGCCAAGCATTCCTTATGGAGGGCCCAAGTGGTCAGGGGGGGTCCAGGCTTTAAGATGTCAGTCAGGCTGAAGGTTGCCCTCATCTATAAATACATGAGTAGGGGGCCACTTTAGGGATCATTTTTTCAGCTACCAAGGGAACATTCTACCATTTATGGAATCAGTTTCTCTTTGTTCTAATTTGTTCTCAATCTATTTCTCGTGAATTGTAATTGTAATCAGTTGAGTGATAAAGCAATAAAGAAAGCATTCAAAGTGGACGTAGTCAATCAACGCCGAACCACTATAAATCTTGTTGTTCTTACTTCCTGTTATCTTTTCTTGAATAGTTAGTGTATTTCCTCATTTTTCATTTAATTTCTTCATTTATTCCGCTACTTAAATCCATTTTCGGGTGTTTGTGACCAATTTGGTTGTAAGCACAAGGCTAACATTCCGCCTCATTAAAACCTTTCGATGAAGATGGATTCACGTATATAAGAAAAGTAGGAATAGGTTTGAAACCCCTTCTGAAGGCAATAAATAACAACCCTTCATATGCACGCCAAACCTTTCGAAATCAAAGGTTTCTCCTTGATTCAAACTACCCAGAAAGATGCCTTGGTCAAACAACCCGTTCGAAAGCATAATCAAGCATTTCGAACCAGTCGAAACCTATAACATCCAGGGAAGGTTCCGCATCAATTTGCAAGTAGGCATTCGGTAGCCACCTACTACGTCGAAACCATCAACACCTCAACACCTTTGAAACCCCAAGACACTACCTATCGACAAAGTTGGAAGCTCGTGCATTTACTTCTTATGACAACAAAGCAACACAAAGAGAAAAAGTGCATCTATCACCATTTCGACGATGTTGAAAGCAACCCAGGAGAAAAAAGAGAAAATAGACACTTGGACCATAATGACAGTGAAAGATGGACAAGGGGACCTTTCCGACTGGGTCGAAATCTAGAATAAGAAAATGGGAGGTGCAAGGATGAATGAGAAAACTCGAAAGGAAAGCCTTTAGATAGCATCGAAAGCAGACACATTGAAAAAAGAAAGAGGGCCTTTCGACCATGTCGAAAAGATAGATGCGGACGATAGGTGGACCTTTCGACTGAGTCGAAAGAATGGGTGCAAAAGAGGGCCGACCTGCATATAAAAATATGACTCTAGGGATTCGATTTGGGGGACTGGATTTTGGAATCCAAAACTCATTCTTCTACTTCTTAGTAAAAATTAAATCTTTGTAACCCTAAATTGGTTTGGAAAAAAAGCTCTCAAACTTGTAACTCATTTGGGATTAATGTTAAAAGGAAGAAGTGCATGTATTCAATAAGATTTCGATCATGAGGAAGATCATTTCGATCATTAGCTAGACTAATGATCAATTGCACATGATGCTATCTTTTCTTCTTAACTTCTTTTTGTTTAATGCAATACTATTGGATTGACTTATTTGCTAACCACATAGCTTTGGAGATGTTGACAAGTTTTCTTGTTAACACATCTTTTGTTATTTCCCTTTTCTTAATGCTAAAAGAACTAAATCTGTTGTTACTGTATTAGCTGAAGATGATTCAGTTTCTTCAACTAATGGATCATATTCATCGGTATCATTTCCAATATAGATTCAGATTGAGAATGTTTTTCTTCAAGAAGTTGAAATAATTATAAATTAAGTTAGTCAATGTGTTTGGCAATATTTGTATTCTAAACATTATTACTAGTGTTGAGTGTGTGAAGTGACATAACTATGAATTAAGTTAGTTAACGCATCACATTAGTACATTTTAATACATGTTCAATAAATCTAATCTGTGCTGAGAATATATTAACTAGGTGAATATTAGGCAGGCAAATATTTGCCTGGCCAATATTTTCCACGCAAATATTTTCCTGACTAATATTTCTTTTGGCATAGATTTGCCTATTATGTTTTGCAGAATAATCTATATTATATACAAAGCAACATATGATGCATTTTAATGCATGTTCGGTGAGTCTAATATACGCTAGAAAGGTATTAACTAGGCAAATATTGGGCAGGCAAATATTTGCCCTGCCTAATATTTCTCCCAAAACATGTCATGCAAGACAACACCAGGTAAATATATTAGTCAGGCTAATGTTTGCCTAGCAAATATTTCTTCCAGCGTAGATTTGCCTATTATGTTTTGCAACATAATAAAGATCTACTAATTATGTACTGTAATATACAAAGCAACGTAATATTTACAATCATTAGTTTTATATGCCAACAAATCTACTAATTTCAACCAACCAACATTCCAAATTTCATATGTAAAATATTTTCCGTAACAATTTTGCATGTAAATGAACTTTTAAATTCAAACAGCCAATATACATAATTAAAAATGTTAAAATTCTGACTTATTTACCCGTTTTTCGCTTTTTTCTTCCTTCGTTTGATATTTTGTTAGTTGTAGATCAGTATTATCAGTCTCTTCCTGTTATAATCTCGCATGTTCTTCATAGTAGCCATCTATTGTAGCGATTTCAATGCAAGCTACTTCTCCCTCTATGAATATGCAATTGACAACCATTTTTTTTATTCTATTGTTTATTTCGATTGGTTTTAATTCACGTCGACAATTAATTACTGTGCAAATGAGGTTTTTGATTGAAGAAATTGAGGTTGATTAATGTTCGATGGGTTCTTTTATATAATTTTTTTAAATCTCGATTAAATGAGACGATTGAGTTTCGCGGGTGGGTTTGTACTTTGTTTGAAAACATGGATGTAATTTATATTTTAAAGTTTGAAAGAATGTGGGCCTAATTAATTTTAAAGAGAGGGACGTGAGACAAAATTTCCCCTTAAACTAATCACATAATTTTATATTTGACTTAGTTAAACAAATTCCGTTAAATAAAATTTTTCAACTCATCTAATTAATTACTAACATAATTCAGTTTCAACATGTATACTACATTCATGTTAGCATAAGTGTGTGTACATATGTGTATGTGAGTTACACAACATCAATTAAACACAAAAATAATGATAATTTTAATTTATAGTTCCTTGAATTTATCATACTTTGCATAACAAAGTTCTCGTTCTAACATTACAAGTATGTGTGCTACCAAGGGCACACGGTTTCGCTCTTCCTAATACCACAGAAAAATATAATAAATGCAATAAAATTTGTATGTTTTCTAATACCAAAGTCATTTCATACGATAATCAACCACCGCGTAAAATTGTTTTGCACGACAAACAAACATCGAGTAACATCGTTTTCCACGTCCATCAACCACCGAACAACTGTTGTTCGATGGTTGATCGTCATGGAAAATGGTGTTGGTCGATGGTTGTTCGCCATGTAAAAAGTCAAAAATAATGTCTTTGGTAGCCCCTTAAAATGTCTAGTATTAGAAAAAATATAGTGTAAAATTTTATTGTACTTTTAATAATGGTATTACAAAGAGGAAAATGAGGTGCCATTGGGAGCATACAAGTATAATACTATATTTTATATTATTAACATGTGCAATGCACGGGTTATACACTAATAAAATAATAGTAAAACAGAAAAATTTCTAGCTCTTCTATTAATTCTAGAAGTTTTCTCTCTTCCCCTTAATTCACTATAGATGTTTTATTTTGAAATCTTTTAATTTACCACTTTACACTTATTCTCTCATGTCATTTTACATTCTAGTGCGTACATTGAAAAATTTGTAAATTATTTACAATAATTCATCAATTACCTTGCAACAATTTATATTTAAGTCCGTATATTTTGGTTAATTACATAATTCAAAATTTGAATTATGCAAATAAATTTAGTTAACCAATATCCATTGATGTTTCTAATGAATGCCAAAGAATGACACTTTTAACACGAATACCACTATTGTACCAACAAAATTGAAATTAATTTTTTATTCATAATATATAAATCACATAAAACAATAATAACAAATTTAATTTGTAATTCATTTATCTCGTTAAATTTTTCATATTGCATTGTAAAATTCTACATTCAACTTCAAGTACCTACATACCACAATTATTTACAAAACTTATCTCACATTTCTCCTAATATTTTATATTCAATCCATATGTTTTAATTAATTATACAATCTTAAATTTAAAATAATTAGATAAATAAAATTAAATAATATCCGTTAATTTGTCTACTAAATTAAGAAAATTTGAAATTTTCAATATATACGCCATAATCATATTAAGAGAAATACTAAAATTACGATGGTTCGAGATCTCTGTTTCAGTCTTTTGTAATTTTAGCATTTTCTATCTAATTCTGAAATTTCGGAAATTGTCGTTCAAGTTTCAATTTTGGATTTCATTATTCATTTTTTATATAATTACACATATATTTGTTTAATTAATTGAAGTAAAACGTTTAATTTATCTTTAATTGAAAAACAAGATAACAAATATTTGTTTGTTACTTCATATTTAACTTTATTAGTTACACTATTCATATATGTATTTTATGATTTTGCATGTTTTCAAAGTTAAAATTTCAGATTTTGATTATTTCTGTATTTGAAACTCAAATGAATTCGTTTTTGATTTCTTCTATAAAATTTGAATTGCAATAGTTTTTTTTTGTTAAACCGAAGTTTTGGTTTGTTTCGTTTTGATGCCCACTGAAACCGAAACAGGATGATCAAAATCTCAATGTTTCGATCAATACCTCATACCTTAAAAATTATTTTCATTAAAATAAAGATCCATAACATAAAATTAAAATATATACATAAACAATAATAACAAAACGATATATAATTCATTTATCTAAATAAATTCACCATACAGTGCATTATAAAATTATGTTTTTCCTAATGCAAATACCTTTATTTAAATTTTTTTATAACCGCTTACAAAATCTCCCTCGGCTCCCTTTTCACATTTTACATTTAACTTCATATATTTGAATTAATTACATAACCTTAAAACCATTTAAATAAATTTAGCAAACTATTATTTGTTGATTTGTTTAATAAATTATAAAAAAAATAGAAAATTTTAAATACTTATATTACGAATACAAAAATGGTATAAAAAATCCACTTAGATATATAAATAAATCAATCACATAACATAAATCATATACACAAATAATAATTAAAAAATAAATTTATAAATCATTAATATTAATGTATTTAGCATTACATTGTAAAATTCTTTTTTAAACATCAAATACCTACAATTTGAAATTTCTATAGTTATTTACAAACCATTCTCGGTATCACCTAATATAATTTCAGTAAATAGCATTCTTCTAAAAAAATTAAAACCATGTCAATTTCAACACACATTTATGTTTTAACAAAAATGATAAAATTAATTTCCCATTTAACAATAAAGGTACATATAACATACATATAACTTAATGTACGTAGACAATAATGATGTAAAACAAGCATAATCGTTTATTTAAAAGTATTAGCATACACAACATTACAAAATTCTATTTTTATCTTCAAATAACTCGTGCAATAAAATTTCTACATTAGGAAAAAGAAATTCGAACTTTTAAAGCGTAAAACAGGCTAAATTAGGAAAAAGAAGAATGTTTTATCCTCGAAACGCTATGAAAAGCAAATACCACCGTTATTAGTTCACATGAATCTCATACAAATCAATCCAATACAAAATTTATTCATCCTTATAATCATGCATGAATCTCATACGAAACAATCTAGAAGTGTCAAAAATAAACAAAATTGCTGCTAGTTCTGATGTACTAAAATTTTAAAAAATAAAAAGAAGTTAAAGATGCTCTTTATTACACTTAAAACATCTTTAAAAGTGTTATTTTGGATAAGCATGGAGAAGGCACCATAAAAACATAAGCAAATAGAGCTAAAAATATTAAAACAAAATAGAGTAGAAATGAAAGGAAAGGAAACTAAAACAGGGTATTGGATTTTTAAGATTGTTGTCAACCATAAATGTTCCCACAACACCGCCAGCAGACTGAGAGTAGTAACATATTTATTTGCTGCTGTTCAACCTGCAAATAAATACATGAATATAATGTTCTAGTCTACCAAAAAGAAAATGAGTATTTGGGTTTCAAATGGGAACAAATTATCACTAAGTTTACCTCAATAGGTTACATTCTTCAGATCAGGAAATTTCAGATTACTAACCATCTTCTACACAAGGCTGAAATGCATTTAAGTAACAATTATTATTCGAACGAACCATATATTCACTGCAGGGTAGCAAAGATATATTTAGACTCTTTACTAGAAGTTCTTTTTTATTTTTATTTTTTGGGTCTCTTTAAGTATAAATAAAAATGAACTGTTAGTTAGCTGGTGTCTTCACGTTCACACAATGTATAATCAGTAAAACTCAGACGTAGAGTAAAGGCAAGAAAGAATACCGATATGAGTGTATTTTGAGGATATCTGCATTTTGAACCCAGTAAAGGACACTGAAGAAACCTTTGCTTCTGCTTACTCCTTATCTCACGATATACAGAGTTATAAGCAATTTGGCTATCATTATGGGACTCATCGTCCTTTGGGCCCCCAACGGGCTTGTCTTCTTTTGAGTCCCCAACGGGCCTCTGCATGTATTTCAATAAGACGTTAACAAGGGCAAATAACACTAGCAGACAAATACATGCAGCATATTTCCGCATACCTTGGGCCTAACCCCCCATGACAAGTAACAAATGCGTAGCCTCCGCATAGCAAAATATAGCTTCTTGTATGCTTGAATAGCGGATTTTCTATAAAAGGATATGCACCCAGTGTTAAAATGTGTGTTAATCGGTAGTAATCATTGGAATGGGTCAGGCATTATCCCAAACTTGATTAAATTGACGAGTAAGAAAATCACATGCTAAACTAAAAAACTCACCGATAGATTTCCTCAAATCTATTATTATTATTATTGTTGTTGTTATTATTATTATTATTATTATTATTCAAATAAAAAATAAACTCGCTGATAGAGGATGGATGACATATACAAGCAAAAAATCTGACAAACCTTTCTACAAATTCAACATATCCAAAGCCTTTTTCACGAGGGAGATTAACTGAACATGGCCCATATTTTTCGAAGATACGTTCCATGTCCTCTTTTTCAACAAGAGGATCAACCATCTCAAGATACAGCTGCAAAAGTTGAGAATTATTTCTACAAATGCTTGCATATCGACTCCATTTGTGAAAAATATCAATATTAATTCAATGTCTTACAATCGAAGAAGCACAGCCACCACGGGGACGTATATAAACTTCTGGAGGACTTCCAGATGCTGGCCATGGCCATGAATCTGTCATAAAGAAGAAATGTGAAATAAAGAACAACCGGTAATGCATAATAGTGAAATTTGAACATGAGAAATTAAATTCATTTAATTTATATCTAACTTGCTTAATATCCCACTTATTGCTTTATTGCTTATAACCGTATCGGACTACCGGTTATAACATCTAATGCACACCAAAAGAGAAGGTAAAATAATAATCACATAAACATGTTTTCACAGCACGCATTTCTGTTAGATGATGATATACGTTTCTTTTTTCTTTTTTTATTTATAATAAAATTGATGTACATTTCTATTAAAATCAACAGGCAATAAATTTTCTAATAATTTCCCAATTACTGCAATTATCAATTATACTTTCAATCTTATCTTGCTGATGGAAGCGCTGCAATGACAAAAAAAATACCTCCGCTCTCGTGAAATTCTTTATCTAATCTAATATAAAAATCTTCATACTGCTTTTTTTCTAACATTAGCTTAGCTTTACGCGCTTGGGATTCCTGGACTGTCTGCTTACGAGAGAGAAACTGCTCATCTTCTGTCTCCCGGACCGGCTCACTGTCAGAACCACTAGAGCCCGAGTCGGTGTTCAATTCAGTGTTTGAGTCAGCTTCTGAATCACAGCCCGAGTCAGCTTCTGAATCACTGTCGGAGTCAGCTTCTGAATCAATGGTTGAATTGATGTCTAATTTAGTTTCAGCCTCGGTGTCAGATTCACAAATTGTCTTCTCCTCGTACACATCTACATTTTCACATTTACCATATTGGAAAGGAGCCCAACTAAGTTTGTAAGTGATATCCGGGTTATGAAACCTTTTCCCATTGAACGATTGTAGAAAGTTCTTAGCAATTTCATGGTGACTAAATATTACAAAACCAAATGTGCCATTCAAACCGTCGGGGTAAACTCCGCGATAGCTATCGACCTGAAAAGTTAACAAACGGACAATCAAATTTCTCAAGAAGCAGCCAATGAAATGACGTAATTCAGTAGAGTTCCACATCATGTAGCATGGGATAGGTTGATGAGTGTATGACTTATTAAACATGTTCCACTTACAAGTTAGCTTTTAGGAGTATGTTAAACCTAATTGGAATAATATCAAGGCCAACGATCTATATAATAGAATAATGTTAAAGCTCAGTTAATTAACTATTAATAATAGAATAGGTCCATGACAAGTAATATCACATACAAACATTTTGAGCGCTGGAGGAATCATCCTCATAAGGTCGAGATACTCAGCATCTGGCCTCAAGCCATCAAATCTAATCGAAACATTACCATCGAAAGGACATAAGTAGTTAAAGTAGTTAGGTGGGACTGATTTTCGCTTCTCTATTAGAGATGCCACTTTGTGTATATCAGCATCAACTCTGGGGTCAATATTATTATCACAGTCTTGCTCTCTGGCAGATTTCTCAACTCTTTCATTCTCTTCATGCATATTGTCGGACGTTTCCTGTTAACAAAGTGATAAACATGAAGAAAAAAATACTCTTTTTGTAACATAATTAACTAAAGTTTACTCGATTTGGTCTTATAATAACAAGACAAAAGGCAATCAAATTGCAAAGGATGTACTGATGATTTCTACATGAATACAACGTGTTTGCGATAGGATTAATTTCCAAAGATACAAATCAAATTACGTTTATTGGGGTAATAACAATAACAAATAAATAAACAAATAATATGAAACTAAAGCTAAAAGTAAGAGACAAAGAAGTTACCATAAGGGAATCATCGTCGCTTGTAACAGAAGAGCAGGGAAGTAACCTTCTGCGCTTTGTCGTTTTGGAATCTGCTGCTTCCTCCATTGATTTTGTTTCTTCTAGAATTAGGGTTAAGGTCTGCTTCGTCTCTTTGGAATCTGCTGCTTCCTTCACGGATTTTGTTTCTTCCAGGTTTGGGATTAATGTCTGCGGAAATTTATTCACTTCCCAATCAAAGTGGATCGTACTGGACCAGATGGACTCTAAGGACTCTCCGGCCCTCCGGGACGTAGTTTTGTTTTAAATTCTCATTTACAACTTATTGGTCACCCTGTTACAAATTAAACATTTTCTCAATTTTGAAAAATACCCTAAATTTATCTTCTATATTTCAACTTATTTTATTAAATTATTCTTTGTACCATTAAATTTGAATATTATTTATTTTTTGAGAAAATTTGTCGTCCTTAATCAAGAACCGATTTTGATCTATTTAAAATGCTACTATAAAATTGCATTACGAACATACTACTATAATTCATGAAATTCTACGGTAAGACAGCATTACGAACATAAATATCCATATTGTAATCTATTTAAGAAACTAAAATAATACTATACAGTTGCATTACTACACATATCTAAAAAGATGTTACAATGGTTTATAAATTGGTACAACAAATAAAAAAAGCTACTGCGATTCATAAAATGCTATTATAAATCAGAATTACAAAAATATATATATATAACGTAATTTATTTAGAAAAAAATGATATCATACAGTAGCATTACTACAGATATCTTAAAAGATGTTACAATTATTTATAAACTGTTATTACAATTTTAAAAAGAACTACTATGTAACACCCCATATTTTGAAGTACTGTAATATGAAAAATAAATCAAAATAAATAATGAATTAAAATAATTTATGTGACGAATTAAATATCTTTAATAATAGTTGTAATATCTTTGGTGTCACGTTTTTTTGGTGTCGGTATAAACTACCAAAAATGCCTTTCTACAGCATTAACAAATATTAATATTCCTTAAAAATAGGATCCAACATTTAAACTTGCCCGATATTAAACAGATCTTAATATCCTCTAAAAATAGGATCTAACGGTTAAACTTCTTTACAAATTCAAAATGTCAATCTACACTTAAAAATAAGATCTAACAAATAAACATTTATTCTTTAATTAACTACAAATTCGTTGTATATTTATTAATAATACAAATAAAATTCAAACTAACAAAAAAAATTAGATGTTGCAACTTAGAAATAATAGTTTAAATTAGTTACACATTATTTCAACGCAAATACATGGCTAAGTATTTGTGCAAACCATTTTTTTCGAACATGTTAATCATATATAATCTGTAGAAAAATAATTCATACGCAAGGCACATGTCATTATTACGCGCGAAGCGCGTGCCCCTACACTCGTATGAAGAGTGAATGAATGGAGGAAGAAGAGTCGGAGATTTATTAAAACTAGGTTAGAATGGGTCTTAACACAAAGCCCAAAGACCAACATTAATAATTCCCAACATCCTCTTTTCCTTTATTCTCTCTTTACTCAACAGAGCATAAAAAAGAAAAATTCCTAAGAAGAACCCAAGGCCAGCCACCATGTAACAACCCGGGATTTAGTTTCAATTTATAATCGTCATTTAACGATTAAAGTGATGATAAATTGCTATAGGAATTTTAATCAAATTGAAATTCTTTTTAAATTTATAAAATTTTTATGCGGGCTTTAAAGAAAAATTACCGTGGCCCATATTGGTTGTTTGCCGTGATAACCACCTAGGGCAAACCAGTTCCTCCATTCTCTTTTTTTCGTTCGTTCAGAACCCTAAACCAAAAAGAAAAAACGAACAAAAGATAGAAAAATGTCGGCCTCGTTATTTCTCGTTCGTCTCCAAAATTGGGGCTTCGTGAAATGTCGATCACTTGCGCTCGTTTATGGCTGCTCCTCGATTTGATCGAGTTCAACTTCGCCTTCTCGACCGAATGAAGGTGAGTATTATACTCACATCTAATTCAAAGCTACTGTTTTTATTCGATTCCAATTTGCTAATTTCGTGTTTGACTGAGGGTTGCTTGACTTCGTCTAAGTCATTTGACATTGTTACGATGTTGATGATTTTATTTGACTTGGTCAGATTCTTGTTGTTTTCGGCATTAACGTGAATTCTGTTTTCTGCTTCAAGTCGTTTATTACCTGACTTTGGCTTGTGATAATGTTGTCTTCGACTTTGATTATTCACTGTCCAGTACTATGCTCGGCAGTCGATTTTGTTCATTGTGATTCTTCCTTAACTTCGGCATTAACTTGAATTTTGTTCTCCTCTGTGACTTCGGCATTGCCACTGCTAGTTTGAAATCCCCTCTGTCTTTGTTCGAAACTATTATAACTTAAATTACTTTAGAAAAACTGTCTGGGTATATGTACACATGTGTGACCTGTTTGCAATGTTGTTTCATTTGTTATTTGATGTTGAGACCTTCACTTGTATTAAGTTGCCTCCGAGTCATTGAGTTACATTTGTGGTCTGCACTTTTTATGTTCATGTTGTAGGTTGTAGCCTTGAGTCTTGTGATCTTCATTGCATATTGAACCAAACCCTGTTGTCTGCATTGCTTGATTCGAAGTCTGGCATTGGTAGTCTTCACTTCCTTACTGCTTTGTTGACTTCAGATTTGTTGCTAGACCTATCCACTTTGTTTCACTACATATTCTAATGTGCCTTTGTACATGACTTGTATACATGTCTCTTCCCCTTACAGTCTATTTCACTGGTGCACTATTGCTTGTTTTAGATTGTTGCACTTGCCTTGAGCATATCTATACTGCTGCAACTTTGTACATGCTTCGATTTGGGCTTGCTATTGTTTTGAACTACGATTTGACTTTGTCATTTTCTCTGTTGGCTTCGACATGACCATGTTTCGGAGTTTGGTTGAAATCTGCAGGCAGGACTTTGTGGAAACATTTTTAGATGAGAATTTATTTTGATTTCAATTGCTTTAAGTTTGACTTCGACATTTAACAGTTGCTTTGAATTCTCTGTTAACTTTGGAAACTACTACATCCGACTCTGTTCCAGTTCGTATGTATGTATTTCGACTTGGCTTATTTTTGTTGCATTTGGACTAGTTGTTCACTAGTCTACGAGACATGATTGCATTTGTAGTTGCACTTCAGTTTCTTATATATGATCTGGAGTATTTTGTGGATTTTGTATTCAGTTTTGTGGTGCACATGTGTACTCGATTTGAGGCCTGCTGCACCATTGGTTTCATGATGTAGCCTTGCATTTGTTTTCAATTACTTCGAGAACAGTCTTAGTTGCAAGTGTAATTGCAGTTTTGCTTTTGTTTGGTTTGAGGCTGCACATCTTTGAAGTGTGTAGTCTTGAATTGTTTGTGAGTTTGTTGACTTGTGGTTGACTAATGCATTTTGTTTTCCATAGGCACTGAGTTAATTCTCATGTGCATTGATACATTTTATTTCCCTATGCACTGAGTCAATTCTCATGTGCACTGATGCATTCATTTTTGTTTGCACTATGATGGATCATCTCGGCTGTGACTTGGTCTTTGATGATTTCATTTGCATTGCGTTGTTTGGCCTGGCCATTCTTTGTTTCAGATCTGTGCATATCTTCTTGTTTGCTTGGGGTCTCTGTTCGACCATATTGATAGTATTTGGTCTGGACATTGTTGTATTGTGACTTGTACATTTATTTGTACATTGAGTTGAATCCAGTCTCAAAGACTCGGGTTTGATCTTGTACACGGTTGTGAACTTTCAGTATGCATTTGTGTGCACTTCGTTCATTTTGATTTGAGTTAGTACCAGTTGTTTTTGGTTCATTTATATTGACCTTTGAAGTTTTGACTTACTGTAGTGGCGAGGCAGTGCACGCGTGCATGTACTGCAGCCACACAGAATTTGGTTTGATTGATCATTTTGAGATTGTCTAATTATCTATTTGATAATTAGATTCTGAGTTTCTAATTATTATTTAATAATTGGATTTTGTGTTAATTGGCGTTTAGACAATTCTGTTGTTTTCTAAATTATCTTCATTGATAATCTTTGTATTTATCTTGTTGATGGTTTGAATTTGCTGATTTGTTGTTTAACACTGTTTAGTGTTATATCTGGCATTATCCGATTCTCTTATCGAGGAGTTGGATATACGAGATTTCAGCGACTGTCGTCTATTTGATATTTGATTATTATTACTTCTGTGCATTAATAACCGAGTTTGAATTAGACTGACCCGTGTATTATTTTCTTTTGAATTTAATACTCGGGTCAGACCCGAGTTATTTTAGGTTGTAGATATTCTGCTTTGGGTTGCTGCTTGAGCTATGAAGTCTTTTCACATCTTTTGAAGTGGTCTTAGTCTTTTTGTAGTAGTCAGTGTATTTGATTTAGGAAGATATGTATTCATGTATATTAGTCGATAATGTACTTGTATATATAACTTCCAGAGTTGACAGTTGTAGTTGTATCATATGTATTGTGTCAAATGTATTGTAACTGACATCAGTTATATATATATATATATGAGATTTTTGTTATCCGTGTTCTGCATTTTATTATCTGTGTTATTATTATATATATTGTCCTAAACTATTATAAACCATCGTAGTTCATTTTATACTGGAATTAGGTATGTCGATGGGAGTAAATAAATAAGTGATGAAAAGTAAAAATATATACCACTCCTATCGAGGTAACCAATACTAGTGTAAGGCCCAACTACGGATGGTCGCTCTTATCCAGCCTTATTCTTTGTAATAACAGAAAGTATTCCTTTTAATACTCTTTGTTATTGTGAGCATAGAGGTGGGGCGTCACAGTTGGTATCAGAGCTTGGGGTTTATGGACATAATATAAAACACAACTTAGATGGAACATGTGTTACAACTATTTGTCGATGTTTTAGTTTTTGTTTAAGTCAAAACTAAAGTTTTGAAATTTTGATGAAAATTTTAAATATCTTTATTTAAAAATAAAAGTGAATTTTCAAGCGGTTATTCCACAATGCTGAGTTGTGATCCGTTTTTACGGTATTTTGAAAAGTACAATTTCCTTATCGAAATTGTTGCTGATATTGCTGTTTTAATCACGTGTTCTGAAAATTATTTTAATTTTTTTAAAGTTTACGCTTTCAAAAGAATGAGGAAGCGATTTAAACGCTTCAGCAAAATTGAGGACTATGAACACTCACTTTTACTGATTCGCTTAATTCCGGACTTATCCGTTTGAGAACATAAAATGTTATTATTTAAAATTCAAATTTTTACAGTTTGCGCTTTCAAAAGAATGAGGAAGCGGTTTAAACGGTTCAGCAAAATTGAGAACTATGAACCCTCACTTTTACTGATTCGCTTAATTCCGGACTTGTCCGTTTGAGAATGTAAAATGTATTTTTACGAAATACACAATTTTGCACTTTCAAGGAAACGATGAAGAGAATCAAACGATTTAGTAAAACACGTGGTATGGGACATGTGCATTTGCTATTTCGGTTAATTCCGGACTCATTAATTGAAATATTTGATGTTTTGATGATTCTGATGATTTGTGTGCTTTCGAGCCACTATGTTGGACCTTCGGGTCATCTGCTGGACCTTCAGGTCATTTGTTGGGCTTTCGGGCCACCCTGATGGACCTTCGAGTCAAATACCAGTACTAGACCTTCGGGTCACTCTGCGGACCTTCGGGTCATTTGTTGGGCGCCAAAATTATGTTGAGTACTTGGTAGGCTTCGACCATTTGTTGATGCATGTGCGGCGAACTAAAAACTTGCCATTTGATGGGATCGATCTAACCTTTTATGTTGATTTTCTAGAGTATCTTAATTGATTTCTAGATATTTGTTGTTTCTAATTATCTGCAGGTAATTAGATATCTGATGTTATGAGATTTAATTATCGTATCGATAATTAAATATTTGAGATTCCTGATTATCGTTTTTGATAATCGGATATTTGTTGTTTTTTATTATCGTTTTTGATAATTAGATATTTGTTGTTTCTGATTATCGTTTTTGATAATCGGTTATTTGTTGTTTCTGATTATCGTTTTTGATAATCAGATATTTGTTGTTTCTGATTATCGTTTTTGATAATCAGATATTTGTGTTCTGATTATCGTTTTTGATAATCGAATATTTGTTGTTTCTGATTATCGTTTTTGATAATCGGATATTTGTTGTTTCTGATTATAGTTTTTGATAATTAGATATTTGTTGTTTCTGATTATCGTTTTTGATAATCAGATATTTGTTGTTTCTGATTGTCGTTTTTGATAATCGGATATTTATTTTTTCTGATTATCGTTTTTAATAATTAGATATTTGTTGTTTCTGATTATCGTTTTTGATAATCGGATATCTGTTGTTTCTGGTTATCGTTTTTGATAATTAGATATTTATTGTTTCTGATTATCGTTTTTGATAATCAGATATTTGTTGTTTCTGATTATCGTTTTTGATAATCGGATATTTGTTGTTTCTGATTATAATTTTTGATAATCAGATATTTGTTGTTTCTGATTATCGTTTTTGATAATCAGATATTTGTTGTTTCTGATTATCATTTTTGATAATTAGATATTTGTTGTTTCTGATTATCGTTTTTGATAATTAGATATCTGTTGTTTCTGGTTATCGTTTTTGATAATTAGATATTTGTTGTTTCTGATTATCGTTTTTGATAATTGGATATTTGTTGTTTCTGATTATCGTTTTTGATAATCGGATATTTGTTGTTTCTGATTATCGTTTTTGATAATTAGATATTTGTTGATTTGAGATTTTTGATTATCGTTTTTGATAATTAGATATTTGATATTTTCTGATTATCGTTTTTGATAATTAGATATTTGTTGATTTGAGATTTCTGATTATCGTTTGAGATAATTAGTGTTAACCCTCTTTGATTTGCGACCTAGCAACCTATGGGGAGCAGCGACCTAACGACTTACGAAAATAAGCGACCTAACCTCTCCAACGACCTAACGACTTAAGGGGTTAGCGACCTAGTGACTTCTGTCTTCAGCGACCTAAAGCATACGTGACCTAAAGCATATGCGACTTATAGAGTACCGCGACCTAACGACCAAAGGTCTGAAGCGACCTAGCGACATGAAGTGCAAAGTGACCTAATTACCTAATGAGATAAGCAGGCGAGCGACCTAACTTAAGAAGCTAGCGGCCTAAGTGGATGAACTGCTTACCGACCTAAGCAATGCCATGATCTAGCTAGCTAAAGCGAAATGAAGCTATGTTCCATGGCGCATCCATTAGGTCGCTCACGACCTAATAACCCCTTCAGATGAGTTCAAGATCAGATGAGATATAATCCCCTAGGTCGCCGACGACCTACGACCTATATTAGGTCGCGTGCGACCTACTAATTCTTTCAGAAGAAACCAAGTGCACTAAAGATAAGTCAGATTACATCCCCTAGGTCGCTGCCGACCTACGACCTACCTTAGGTCGTTCACGACCTAAGACTTGGTGATTAAATTCTGCCCAGAGTCTTCCTTATAAATAGGATGGCTACTCCAACAGTGAGAGGACTTTTGGCTGATCTTCTGAAGTGCTGTTGCTCTACTGAATTTTGACCTCATCCAGCACATTAAGCCTTCCAAACATTCAAGACACTACAATAAGCTTCGAAAGAGATCTTGCACATCCAACATGGATTCAAAGAGCCTTATCACATCAAAGTTTGAGCTACTAGTCTGAAGTGTTTAGGAATCAAAGTGTATTGTATCTTGAAGTGCACTGTATCAATTTGTAACCAAAATCAGCAATAAAGGAATTCAAAGTGGACGTAGGCTTGATCTTAAGCCGAACCACTATAAAATCATTGTCTTTTACCGTTTCTGCTACTTTTCTTCTTGTTTCTTATTCCCGTATCACAGATGGTGCTTTCACATTACTACTACACACATTAGGGTGTTAGCATTCAACTTTCAGCGTTAACATTTTGGTGCTTTCACTGAGAATTGAACTCAGGAAGATCCCACCATTGCTTCGCAAAAGTTTGTTGAAAGAATCTCTCTAAAGACCAGAAGTTTATCTGAAATCATGGCTCCTGGAAGAAAGAGTAGATCTACCAGATCCGGAAATGCTCATGAGGGAACCTCCGCTTCCCCAACAGCAAACCAGGCAACTCCCACCGTTGGAGTAACAAGGGCTGAATTAGACGACGTAGTGTCGGGATTATACCAACAAATTGAAAATCAAAACGCTTTGATGTTGGACAGAATAAACGCTCTGCTTGGGGCAAATCGACAACCAGAAAATGTTGTACCAACCTTTGCCGAAGATGCCCATAATTCCCAAGAGAAAGATATTCCTCAAAGAGCAACTGGCGCTGCCGAAGCACCACCTTTCCAAGCTGAAGGTCCAAGGCCACAGCCAACTTTCCGCGAACATTTGCCTAGGCAAACTTCCGAAAGACTAGCTGACATCTGCCCGACGATGCCTCTAAACAATGAGAAATACCTATCAGGGATGGTTCGTTGAATCATGAAAGAGAGCATGCAGAGGAAAGAAAATGAGAGCGACTGGGGATTTGCTCCAAGCAAGACTTCGTTTACCGAAAGGATCCTGAAAGCAGAATTCCAAGGAAATTTGTACCTCCTACTATCCCGGCCTATAGGGGGACAAGTGACCCAAACCAGTTTCTATACAAGTACGATTGGCATATGACCGGTGCGAGGGCATCAGATGAGATTAAATGCCGATACTTTCCAGTGTACTTGGAAGGAGTGGCTCTACTTTGGTTCACAAAGCTACCAGTCCGATCTGTAGATCAATTTTCTGACTTAACGTGAAAGTTCAAAGACCAGTTCAGGTTGTATGCTTCAAAGGCTAAGGATATAATGTCGCTGTCCAGCCTTGAACAAGCTCCAGGAGAATCTATCAAATCTTTATTGAACCGTTTCAACATAGCCTTGACTGAAGTTGACAACGCAGAGCCGTGGATGATTTTGACTTACTTGATGTGGGCTATCAACAAATCGAGCGAGTTCGGAAAGTGGATAAAAATGAAGGAGCCAAACTCACTCGATAAATTCTATAAGAAGGCCGATGAATTCATGCGCTTAGAAAGCCTTTCTGCGCCAGCAAAAGTAGTGGTTGCCGAAATCCAGAATAACAGTGTTGCTTCTAATAGAAGAGAATCTGGAGGACAGAAGAGGGAAAATGATGACGAGAAAAAGCAGGAAAATGCGAAGAAAACTCGCCACTTTGGATCTTCGAATTTCACTCCCTTGACTAATACTCTAGAGAATATTTTCTTTGCAACTAAGGATACTGTTGAATATCCTAAACCACATAAGTGAGACTTGGGAAAAATGCCACGTAGAGTGGAAGATTCTGTAAGTTCCACAATCAGCCTGGCCATGACACTAATGAGTGCCGCCACTTGAAGGATCTGATTGAAGAACTGTTGAAAGAAAATAAACTTCAATAATATGTCAGGAAAAATAGGAATGACCCATCCTCATCCACTCAGGGGCAACTAGTTCCCGCTCATCAATACGGCTCAGGCAACAAAGCTGCAGAGCAGGAATCAAAGAGGCTAGTGATTAATGTTGTCACAGGGGGTCCTCACACAGCGTCTGACCGCACTCCATTCTGATTGGCATATGGATCAGAAACAATGATTCCAGCGGAAATGGAGATTCAATCCCGAGATTCTGGAACAACAATCACTTGCATCCAATCTTTACTTAACAACATTGCTTAAATTTGTAAAATGATGATGGATGTATAACTCTTGTATTGTAAACCACTGAGGAATCAGTGTGAATCAATAATAAAGAACTTTAAAATCTTGTGTCTTTTATTGCTTTAAAATGCATGTCTCATTTCGATATGCAAGTATCTTTAAAATATTGCTAAAATGTCGATTTAATATTGCAGGCTATCAAAGCAAAGCTTACCTATTCAACACGTCACAAGGCTAAGCGATTCCTATAATTCACTCAACAACAAAGTACACTTCTCTGGCAAAAAGCAAACAACTTATAAAAGAATGGGACATGTACTTGAAGTGATAATGAAGAATCGCTAAGGAACAGATGGTGGAAGGACACAAGCAATAAAAGCACTCTTCGGAGTCCAAATGCCAAAAAGACCTCTTCGGAGGCACATTTCACCGGAGTTAAAGTGCAAAAATCTCTCTTCGGAGGCCCACTTCACCAGAGCTAAAATGCCAAAAAGACCTCTTCGGAGGCACATTTCACCGGAGTTGAAGTGCAAATATCTCTCTTCGGAGGCCCACTTCACCAGAGCTGAAATGCCAAAAAGACCTCTTTGGAGGCACATTTCACTGGAGTTGAAGTGCAAAAATCTCTCTTCGGAGGCCCACTTCACCAGAGCTGAAATGCCAAAAAGACCTTTTCGGAGGCACATTTCACCGGAGTTGAAGTGCAAAAATCTCTCTTCGGAGGCCCACTTCACCAGAGCTGAAATGCCAAAAAGACCTCTTTGGAGGCACATTTCACCGGAGTTGAAGTGCAAAAATCTCTCTTCGGAGGCCCACTTCACTAGAGCTGAAATGCCAAAAAGACCTCTTTGGAGGCACATTTCACCGGAGTTGAAGTGCAAAAATCTTTCTTCGGAGGCCCACTTCACCAGAGCTGAAATGCTAGAAAGACCTCTTCAGAGGCACATTTCACCAGAGTTGAAGTGCAAAAATCTCTCTTCGGAGGCCTACTTCACTAGAGCTGAAATGCTAAAAAGCCCTCTTCGGAGGCACACTTCACCAAGCTTGAAGTGCCAAACCAAAGCCCTCTAACGAGGCACAAGCCCTCTTCGAAGGCACAACTCTTCGGAGGAGCCCTCTCCCGAGGCACAACAGAAAAGCCTTTCCCAAAGGCATATCAAACAAGCCCTCTCCCGAGGCACAAATTAAGAAGCCCTCTTCGGAGGCACAGAGCCTTCTTCAGAAGTACTAAACAAGAAAAGCCCTTTAACAAGGCACATCCAAAAGCTCCGTTGGTGGAACCACTAAAGGGGCATCTTCTCAAAAAGAAGATTTTAGGCCGCAGCTAAATACTTATGATTATTTGCACTAACAAATATCCGGTAAAACAGTTGACGTCTGTCCCGTGGATCCATTCAACGATGGAATATAACTTTCTGATAAACAGATCAAAACATTGCTTCAGAAGCTCGCTTCACTGCGTAGGGGAATCCACTTTTCAATAAATAAAAGTGATCATCCCCGAAAGTAGAAGTGTTCTTTAAAAGAAAGAGAAAGAAAAACTTCTCCGATACAAAGCGTATTCTATTTAAAAGCAGAATAATATTTCCTCAAAACGGAAGAATTATTCTCTAAAATAAGAGTACAAGTCTTTTCAGAATATTGCAGTAAGCCGTGATATGGGGGCATATAACTATATTAGTAAAAACAACGCTCAAACATCATACCACAAGCTCACTGCAGGATCATATAAAGTAAATAACGAAACTTGTGCAAAAACAAGGAATAAATGCGTTCACACATATATTAACAAGAAATTGTACAAGCAAAAAGAACCGTATTATTCCATACTATGAAATTTTTGCACATATGCAGGTTTCGACAAGCGGAGGCCGGTATCCGCACAATCTCCAGTCAATACATGCAAAAAGCAAAAAGCAAAACAAGAAGTGTAAAGACCAGCTCATTACTCCTTCTTCCCGCCACCTTTAGAACCCTTACCCGGCCTGATGATTAACTTCTGAGTCCGGCGTGGACGGGTCGGGGAAGAAGGAGAAGGAGGCGCAACTGGATCTTCTTCAACTTTTTCTTCATTAGCTGAAGTGCTTTTCTTCTTTTCCTTCATCGCGTGCTTCCCTTTCCTCTTTGAAGAAGACTCACTTCCCGGAGTAAGCAACGCAGAGAGTTTTGTGTCATCGTCGAGAGACTGCTCCGGGGTCTTCTCACTGTCCTCAAGATCTTCCGCCTTCTGCTCTTGCGAAGCGGGTAGATCCTCCAAGCCTTGAAGGGCTTCTATTTGTTCTTCCTGCAACCCTGGCTGAGAAGCAGGAGTGACTTGAAGGGATGGAGGAGGAACAGCTAGAAGGGAAGAAGTTTGCGCAACATTTAGTGTTTCCGCTATAGAAGAAAAGAAGTTAAAATCAGTATTCTCCGAAAAAAGAGAAGATATTGGCTCATTGAGACTTAAGTAACAATCGAGAAATTCATCAAACTCGGTTGAAGCAAATAAGTAGTCTACTCGACTTGGATCAACATTGAAGTTACCTGGAGAAGTCGGCTTAATCACATCGATTTCAAATTTTTCAGCTTCAATGTCGTCCTGGGTCTTCTCCTCGACTTGAATAGTGGGAGGCTCAATAGTCGCGATTTTTACTTCGGCTTTTGCAAGAGGTGGAGAATAAGAACTAGAGCCGATGGTATCAGGGTCGACCGAAGCCGGAGGACGAGCGGGGTCAGTTAAAGTCGCTTTCTCTAAACACTCTCCTCCTGCTGCTTCGGCTCGCTCCCTAGCAAGCTGCTCTTTTCCCCAGGCAAGGGCGGTACGTGCCTCATCATCTAGATAGGTCGCCTCAAGATCCGCTTCTGCGTAGCCAGCACCTCCGAACATATCAAGTATGGCCTCCCACACTTCGGCCAAAGTAATTTCATATGCAGGGCCCAGAAACGAGAGGCTACCACGACCCAGGACACTGTGCAAGTAAAAATCAAACAAAGTAGAGCTGATTTTTGCCTTCGTCGCCTCGTGCGACTGCTCAGCCACTTCTTTTTCGGTAATGGCTGCAACTTGGCCGGCAACTGCCTCATCCCGCTCTTTTTCAACTTTAAGAAGTCGAGCTTTTAATGCTGCAATCTCCAGATCTTGCGAGCTAACTCTTTCCCGCAGATGAGCGGTATCTTTGCGATATTTTTCAGTAACATGCTGTTCTGCCTCAAGTTTCATCTCAGCATCTCTTTGAGCAGCATGAGCATCTCTCACTTGTTTTTGGAAGACCTCTTCTTTTTGAGAGTGCGAAGTGGAAGAAGTGGCGAGATCTTCCTTGAGTTTCTTGACTTCGGACTCAAGTCTCGCATTGTCGTCAGTAATGCTCGCCATCTCTGCATCATGTTGCTTACAAATTTTATCCCACTCAGACTTGTCATTCTCCATAGTTAGCATGGCTTCAAGATTCATGCGATTAACTCTTTGAAGTTCGTCGACAAGTTTCTACCAGCCAGACATCCTCTCGATATCAAGTTTGACTGCATCAAGATTCCTCAGCATAGCCAGCTTATCAATCGGTACCAAGTCTAAGTCGAAGCGTACTCCCTTTAAACACCAATTTGGGAATCGGCTTTGAAGTGTAGGAGGAGCATCCCTGACTTGATATTGAGGTCTGTTGATAATTGTCTGAATGTCAGATTTCTTAAGAGCAGGAGAACCGGAGGGGATGTCAAGAGGGTTATGGGCAACGGTCTTTTCAGAAATTGCAGACACTGATTGATTGCTAAGTTTGACCCGTTTGATCGGATCGTCAGCAACGTGGCTTTTCCCTTTATCATCATAGGATTTTCTTTTATGGGAGTCATCATTCCTTCTTCTTTGCCACTCCTCATAAGTTCGTCTTTCATGAGCTTTTCTGGCAGCTCTTTCTTCATCTGTTTCCCTCGGGGCAGTGAGATAGCGCCTATAATAATAAGTTTCGCGGCTTCCATGGCGCTGGAAATTATCATAGTACGAACCAGATCGCCCCATCGGAGAATCTGAAAATGAAAGAGAGAAGTCTTAAAAATCTTCAAAGAGAAGAAGCTAAGTGCATATAAGTGCCAAATATCCTAAGTGTGTGTGACGTGTAAACTATGCGCGTCAAACTACAAACCACTCTTTGGTTGAGGAGTGCTAGCAGATTGTGGAGTAGAAGTCAACTTTTGAGCTGACGAAATTTACTGCAAGGCAGATGTCACTTCGGCTGCTGGAGATGTGACTTTCGTTGTATCATCTTTGAAAAGCTCGCGCGAAGTCACCATTAGGTCACTTAGCTCACCAAAAATGTCTTCGCCGTCGTGCCGGGCGAAACTCTCTTTTTTAGCCTCTTTATCGGCTGCTTTCTCGGGGCATTGAGGAAGTTCCTCCTCTTCGATAACCGGAGAGAGTGTAAACTTGCCAGATGAACCCGCAACATCGGCAGAGGTGGAACACTTCACCAGTGCAGCCTCTACAGTAGGTTCCTTTGGAGCAATCTCTTCTGCAAAAACTGGGGCATCTGATATCTCTACTTGAGAATCAGAAACTTCATGAATCCGAGTAGATCGGGAGGAGTGAAGAAGTCCGAACTGATGTAAAAACTCATCTTTCAACAAAAATTAAACGCTCCTCTCCTCAACCGGCACAGCCATGAGCCTCTCAAAAGTTGGTTTGTGACCCGGATCCCTAGAAGGAGGAGGAAGCGTTGAAAAGTAAAGGGCGAAGTTAACACTTGACAATTCGGGCTTCGAAAAGTTCAGAAAACATAAGGAACACGAATAAATGATCTTACTTGCTACTCTCGAGATAGCGTAGAATCCCGGAGGATAGCGAACGAAGAAAAACTGACTCAGAAACCCGTGAGCACTCTCGGGAAGACCAATGATCAGTTTGCGGTTCCTAGCACTTCTCACGAGCATGATGGAGGGATGGTCTTTATTTTTGGAAAATGTGCACAGGTAACAAACTTCATCAAAACTCGGAAGACGATCCAGCGTCCTCCTAAATAGCACACATAGCCCCATCAGGATGGCATAGCCATTGGGATGTAACTGAAAGGGAGAGATAGACATTCGAAGAAGAAGCTGCTAAAGAAAGTCATTAAAAGGAGGGATAGCCCCACTCATGCACATTTGCCGATTGACTGCGACGAAACCGGAAGGTGGTATATCAGCAGTGTCGCTTTTCTCAGGAAGTATGGCATCTGCTTCAGCAATGCCGAACTGAGTGCACAGTTGATAGAAAACTTTATATGTTAAAGTAGTCGAGATTCTTTCTAGAGGATTAGTTAATGGGGCAGGAATAGGAATGGCCTCTCCAGCTTGAACTATTACCTCTTCTTGTTGAGAAGTCATTCTACACAATCAACTGGATATTCAAATGTGAAGGTGCACGTTTTCTAAAAAGTGTGAAGTGTTGTGCAGAACTAATAAAAATAACAAGCAAACATAACTGGAATTAAACTAGTTGACAATTGGTCAATTACGAGATTTCAGGACTTGTTAATTTAAAACTCAAGTGTAGTGTTAATGCAAACAAATCAGCTTCAGTTAACTATGTTAGCTTTGCTTTAATACTTTACTTGAATTGGTTGGTTCACAGCATTTCGTTCACACAGTTCATTTAAGTTGATTATTCTTTATCAACTAATCTGTCATTCGATGTGGGCATTCAATAGTAGTATATTCGATCCAGTTTTCTGTAAGTTTTGTGTTTAACAGGTTATTAGCATTAGAGATAATCTGTAAAGAAGTTCAAACAGTTCGAAGTTCAAGCGGTTCATTTTGGCTGTTCAAACTGAAAACTTAGTCAAATTTTGTCAAAAGCTTTGCAAATGTCCAAGGCAAATTTTCTTAGGTTGCATTGTTCAAGTCTAAGAGTTCAAGGCATAGAGCTTCAGGGCAAGGCAATGGAAATTTGGTTAAGTATTAGGTCATTCAGACATGCCCACGACCTAAAAGCTTAAGGCGCAGGAAGTTAAGCCACAGCAAATGTCCAAGTGTTAGCTCGTCTGCGACCTAAAGTAGTGTTAGCTCGTCCACGACCTAAAGGGTATGTTGCGAGTTCAGTTAAGTCGTTAACTTTTTAAGTCATAATGCACATGAAGGAAATGGCCTCAAGTCATAGCTCGGCCGCGACCCAAACCCTATGCCGCAAGAGATTAAGCCGCTAATTCAATAGGTCGCAACCTAATCCAACAGTTCAAGACAATATGCATTTGTCTAAGTCCTAGGTCGCGAAGGTTCATAGGTCGCTAATGTTCATTAGGTCGTCTCTAATGGAATCTCGAGCTATCTCCCGCTCAAGCCAAAACCTCATTTCCCTCCACCAATTACCTTCTCATCCCCTCTAAAATCACAAATCAGTTAGCCTAAAGCACTGAAACCCATCTCCTACTTCTCGATAATCGCCTAAAGCCAAATCGAATCACCTCAAGTCCATCAACAGTTGATGTAACGAGATTCGTGATGAAACGCGGCGTAAGGAAGTCGGTCAGAGATGAAAGATGGGGTTCGTGAATCAATGATAATCGAGGATTGAATAGAAAGCGGGTTCACTTACGCAATGCAATGTTGAGGATAATTGATGATCGAGTAATTGAATTCGCCTTCGAAAGCTTGGGAACTTGTTAATGGCTAAATGGAATGCTAGAACAGATGAGGTGAAGGAGGAACGACCTAAGTTATTTATACACCGGGGCAGTGAAATGCGAATCGGCACCACACGACCTAATTTCCTCGCTAGGTTGTTCGCGACCTAACAACTCATCAAAGAGCGAGTTAAGGAAATCGAAGCACACGACCTACGACCTAGGCGTGTACTTCGAGGGGCAAATGTTAACCCTCTTTTGATTTGCGACCTAGCGACCTATGGGGAGCAACGACCTAACGACTTACGAAAATAAGCGACCTAACCTCTCCAACGACCTAACGACTTAAGGGGTTAGCGACCTAGTGACTTTAGTCTTCAGTGACCTAAAGCATACGTGACCTAAAGAATATGCGACTTATAGAGTACCGCGACCTAACGACCTAAGGTCTGAAGCGACCTAGCGACATGAAGTGCAAAGCGACCTAATTACCTAATGAGATAAGCAGGCGAGCGACCTAACTTAAGAAGCTAGCGGCCTAAGTGGATGAACTGCTTACCGACCTAAGCAATGCCACGATCTAGCGAGCTAAAGCGAAATGAAGCTATGTTCCATGGTGCATCCATTAGGTCGCTCACGACCTAATAACCCCTTCAGGTGAGTTCAAGATCAGATGAGATATAATCCCCTAGGTCGCCGATGACCTACGACCTATATTAGGTCGCGTGCGACCTACTAATTCGTTCAGAAGAAACCAAGTGCACTGGAGATAAGTCAGATTACATCCCCTAGGTCGCTGCCGACCTACGACCTACCTTAGGTCGTTCACGACCTAAGACTTGGTGATTAAATTCTGCCCAGAGTTTTCCTTATAAATAGGACGGCTACTCCAACAGTGAGAGGACTTTTGGCTGATCTTCTGAAGTGCCGTTGCTCTGCTGAATTTTGACCTCATCCAGCACATTAAGCCTTCCAAACATTCAAGACATTACAATAAGCTTCGAAAGAGATCTTGCACATCCAACATGGATTCAAAGAGCCTTATCACATCAAAGTTTGAGCTACTAGTCTAAAGTGTTTAGGAATCAAAGTGTATTGTACCTTGAAGTGCATTGTATCAATTTGTAACCAAAATCAGCAATAAAGGAATTCAAAGTGGACGTAGGCTTGATCTTAAGCCGAACCACTATAAAATCATTGTCTTTTACTGTTTTCTGCTACTTTTCTGCTTGTTTCTTATTCCCGTATCACGGGCGGTGCTTTCACATTACTACTACACACATCAGGGTGTTAGCGTTCAACTTTCAGCGTTAACAATTAGATATTTGTTGATTTGTTTTCGGATTATTGTTTTTGATAATTAGACAATTGTTGATTTGAGATTTCTGATTATCGTTTTTGATAATTAGATATTTGATGTTTTCTGGTTATCGTTTTTGATAATTAGATATTTGTTGATTTGAGATTTCTGATTCTCATTTGAGATAATTAGATATTTGTTGATTTGTTTTCTGATTATCATTTTTGATAATTAGATATTTGTTGATTTGAGATTTCTGATTATCGTTTTTGATAATTAGATATTTGATGTTTTCTGATTATCGTTTTTGATAATTAGATATTTGTTGATTTGAGATTTCTGATTATTGTTTTTGATAATTAGATATTTGATGTTTTCTGATTATCGTTTTGGATAATTAGATATTTGTTGATTTGAGATTTCTAATTATCGTTTGAGATAATTAGATATTTGTTGATTTGTATTCTGATTATCGTTTTTGATAATTAGATATTTGATGTTTTCTGATTACCGTTTTTGATAATTATATATTTGTTGATTTGAGATTTCTGATTATCGTTTTTGATAATTAGATATTTGATGTTTTCTGATTATCGTTTTTGATAATTAGATATTTGTTGATTTGAGATTTCTGATTATCGTTTGAGATAATTAGATATATGTTGATTTGTTTTCTGATTATCATTTTTGATAATTAGATATTTGTTGATTTGGGATTTCCGATTATCGTTTTTGATAATTAGATATTTGATGTTTTCTGATTATCGTTTTTGATAATTAGATATTTGATGTTTTCTGATTATCGTTTTTGATAATTAGATATTTGTTGATTTGAGATTTCTGATTATCGTTTTTGATAATTAGATATTTGTTGATTTGAGATTTCTGATTATCGTTTGAGATAATTAGATATTTGTTGATTTGTTTTCTGATTATCATTTTTGATAATTAGATATTTGTTGATTTGGGATTTCCGATTATCGTTTTTGATAATTAGATATTTGATGTTTTCTGATTATCGTTTTTGATAATTAGATATTTGTTGATTTGAGGTTTCTGATTATTGTTTGAGATAATTAGATATTTGTTGATTTGTTTTCTGATTATCGTTTTTGATAATTAGATATTTGTTGATTTGAGATTTCTGATTATCGTTTGAGATAATTAGATATTTGTTGATTTGTTTTCTGATTATCGTTTTTGATAATTAGATATTTGTTGATTTGAGATTTTTGATTATCGTTTTTGATAATTAGATATTTGATGTTTTCTGATTACCGTTTTTGATAATTAGATATTTGTTGATTTGAGAGTTCTGATTATCGTTTTTGTTAATTAGATAATTGTGTTTTCTGATTATCGTTTTGATGATGGGATATTTGCTAGTTTTGATGATTTTAAGATTTTCTAGTCTCTAATTGATTTTGGATTATGTTGATCATATCGAATTGCTGTTTCCTATCTATCTCTGTTGATAGTTAGAGTTGTTGATTATGAAGTTCGTGTTTTCTAGTTATTTGTTGGATAACTAGATATTTGCGGTTTTGCGATTTGCGATTTGTGTTTTCTAATTATCCTTGTTGATAATTAGATTTTTGCTGTTTTCTAATTATCGTATTGATAATTAGATATTGCTGTTTGTGATTTCTGTATTCTAATTATCTAATTGATAATTGAATATTGCTGATGATTGCGTTTATTCAGTTTTGTTGTTTTCTGATTATCTATTTGATAGTTAGATTTTGTTGAGAATTTGTGAAATTCTTTTATGGAATTAAAAGATTTCTTTGGCGTTTGTATTCCCGACTTCTACTTTTCTAGCTTACCAGTTTATGTTAGAAAAATAATTGTTATTGACGACATTGATTATGAAAATTGCGGGGACGCAATTTTTATAAGGTGGGGAGTCTGTAACAACCCGGGATTTAGCTTCAATTTATAATCGTCATTTAACGATTAAAGTGATGATAAATTGCTATAGGAATTTTATTCGAATTGAAATTCTTTTTAAATTTGTAAAATTTTTATGCGGGCTTTAAAGAAAAATTATCATGGCCCATATTGGTTGTTTGCCGTGATAACCGCCTAGGGAAAACCCGTTCCTCCATTCTCTTTTTTTCGTTCGTTCAGAACCCTAAACCAAAAAGAAAAAAACGAACGAAAGATAGAAAAATGGCGGCCTCGTTATTTCTCGTTCGTCTCCAAAATTGGGGCTTCGTGAAATGTCGATCACTTGCGCTCGTTTATGGCTGCTCCTCGATTTGATCGAGTTCGACTTCGCCTTCTCGACCGAATGAAGGTGAGTATTATACTCACATCTAATTCAAAGCTATTGTTTTTATTCGATTCCAATTTTCTAATTTCGTGTTTGACTGAGGGTTGCTTGACTTCGTCTCGGTCATTTGACTTTGTTACGATGTTGATGATTTTATCTGACTTGGTCAGATTCTTATTGTTTTCGGCATTAACGTGAATTCTGTTTTCTGCTTCAAGTCGTTTATTACCTGACTTTGGCTTGTGATAATGTTGTCTTCGACTTTGATTATTCATTGTCCAGTATTATGCTCAGCAGTCGATTTTGTTCATTGTGATTCTTCCTTAACTTCGGCATTAACTTGAATTTTGTTCTCCTCTGTGACTTCGGCATTGCCACTGCTAGTTTGAAATCCCCTCTGTCTTTGTTCGAAACTATTATAACTTAAATTACTTTAGAAAAACTGTCTGGGTATATGTACACATGTGTGACCTGTTTGCAATGTTGTTTCATTTGTTATTTGATGTTGAGACCTTCACTTGTATTAATTTGCCTCCGAGTCATTGAGTTACATTTGTGGTCTGCACTTTTTATGTTCATGTTGTAGGTTGTAGCCTTGAGTCTTGTGATCTTCATTGCATATTGAACCAAACCCTATTGTCTGCATTGCTTGATTCGAAGTCTGGCATTGGTAGTCTTCACTTCCATACTGCTTTGTTGACTTCAGATTTGTTGCTAGACCTATCCACTTTGTTTCACTACATATTCTAATGTGCCTTTGTACATGACTTGTATACCTATCTCTTCCCCTTACAGTCTATTTCACTGGTGCACTATTGCTTGTTTTAGATTGTTGCACTTGCCTTGAGCATATGTATACTGCTGCAACTTTGTACATGCTTCGATTTGGGCTTGCTATTGTTTTAAACTGCGATTTGACTTTGTCATTTCTCTGTTGGCTTCGGCATGACCATGTTTCAGAGTTTGGTTGAAATCTACAGGCAGGACTTTGTGGAAACATTTTTAGATGAGAATTTATTTTGATTGTGCAATTGCTTTAAGTTTGACTTCGACATTTAACAGTTGCTTTGAATTCTCTGTTAACTTTGGAAACTACTACATCCGACTCTGTTCCAGTTCGTATGTATGTATTTCGACTTGGCTTATTTTTGTTGCATTTGGACTGGTTGTTCACTGGTCTGCGAGACATGATTGCATTTGTAGTTGCACTTCAGTTTCTTGTATATGATCTGGAGTATTTTGTGGATTTTGTATTCAGTTTTGTGGTGCACATGTGTACTCGATTTGAGGCCTGCTGCACCATTGGTTTCATGATGTAGCCTTGCATTTGTTTTCAATTACTTCGAGAATAGTCTTAGTTGCAAGTGTAATTGCAGTTTTGCTTTTGTATGGTTTGAGGCTGCATATCTTTGAAGTGTGTAGTCTTGAATTGTTTGTGAGTTTGTTGACTTGTGGTTGATTGATGTATTTTGTTTTCCATTGGCACTGAGTCAATTCTCATGTGCATTGATACATTTTATTTCCCTATGCACTGAGTCAATTCTCATGTGCACTGATGCATTCATTTTTGTTTGCACTGTGATGGATCATCTCGGCTGTGACTTGGTCTTTGATGATTTCATTTGCATTGCGTTGTTTGGCCTGGCCATTCTTTGTTTCAGATCTGTGCATATCTTCTTGTTTGCTTGGAGTCTCTATTCGACCATATTGATAGTATTTGGTCTGGACATTGTCGTATTATGACTTGTACATTGATTTGTACATTAAGTTGAATCCAGTTTCAAAGACTCGGGTTTGATCTTGTACACGATTGTGAACTTTCAGTGTGCATTTGTGTGCACTTCGTTCATTTTGATTTGAGTTAGTACCAGTTGTTTTTGGTTCATTTATATTGACCTTTGTAGTTTTGACTTACTATAGTAGCGAGGCAGTGCACGCGTTTGTGTACTGCAGCCACACAGAATTTGGTTTGATTGATCATTTTGAGATTGTCTAATTATCTATTTGATAATTAGATTCTGAGTTTCTAATTATTATTTAATAATTGGATTTTGTGTTAATTGGCGTTTAGACAATTCTGTTATTTTCTAAATTATCTTCATTGATAATCTTTTTATTTATCTTGTTGATGGTTTGAATTTGCTGATTTGTTGTTTAACACTGTTTAGTGTTATATCTGCCGTTATCCGATTCTCTTATCGAGGAGTTGGATATACGAGATTTCAGTGACTGTCGTCTATTTGATATTTGATTATTATTGCTTCTATGCATTAATAACTGAGTTTGAATTAGACTGACCCGTGTATTATTTTCTTTTGAATTTAATACTCGAGTCTGACCCGAGTTAAGGTTGTAGATATTCTGCTTTGGGTTGCTGCTTGAGCTGTGAAGTCTTTTCACATCTTTTGAAGTGGTCTTAGTCTTTTTGTAGTAGTCAGTGTATCTGATTTAGGAAGATATGTATTCATGTATATTAGTCGATAATGTACTTGTATATATAACTTCCAGAGTTGACAGTTGTAGTTGTATCATATGTATTGTGTCAAATGTATTGTAACTGACAGCAGTTATATATATATATATATGAGATTTTTGTTATCTGTGTTCCGCATTTTATTATCTATGTTATTATTATATATATTGTCCTAAACTATTATGAACCATCGTAGTTCGTTTTATGCTGGAATTGGGTATGTCGATGGGAGTAAATAAATAAGTGATGAAAAGTAAAAATATATACCACTCCTATCGAGGTAACCAATACTAGTGTAAGGCCCAACTAAGGATGGCCGCTCCTATCCAGCCTTATTCTTCGTAATAACAGAAAGTATTCCTTTTAATACTCTTTGTTATTGTGAGCATAGAGGTGGGGGCGTCACACACCATATAACAAAAGAGAAGGAGAAAAATCAGCTAGAAGATTCAAGATAGTAACCTTAAGAAGAAAAGAGATTAATTGAGTTTTCTTAATCAAAGGTAAGTGAAACTTTCTCTAAAAACTTATCCAAACATAAACAATTTCAGATTTGATCATAAGTGTGTATTTTTGATGATAGGAATAATGTGTAACGACCTAGAATTTTTGGTATTTGAAATCGAAATATTTAATTGATTTCAAATATTTAAAAGTGAATTTTTAACTTGGATTTCAAACATAACTATTTATTTGATAATCTAATTATTGAATTCAATAATTGGAAATTTGTTAAAATATTGAATCTGGAGTTTTAAGCATGATAAAAATAATTTAAAGGCACAATCTCGGATTTCGACAAAACCAGTTCCATTGGATCCGTAATAGTGTATTATTGTCGGATTTCAAATTTCGTAACGTTTGGAGTTATCGTTTGGCCGTACGGGCTATAAACGCGCTGGAATTTATATCGGAAATTCAGTATAATAATTAGTCCAAAAAGTTATCTTCTCCATATGATCAAATTAGGACTCGAAACCTTTTCCATTGCGTTCAGAATAGGGGTATAACATTATAAACGCCTAGCGGCATGCCTCGATAGAAGTTCGAGATTTTAAGTTACGTAAAACGAGACATTTTGAATTTTAATTAATATATTGTCTAGTCAAAATTATTCACATCCGCTTTTTGCTTTTTTCAAATCACTGTACTTGACCTTTTCAAACACGCTTCCCTCCTTTTCATATCATGTCCTTGTTCATTTTATCATCACAAGCTACAGTTCATAAAAGAAACAAAAATGGCCGAAACATATAAAAGGAAATTTCAAAAAAAAAATTCATATCTCATAATCCACTCAACAAAATAATCTCAAACCGATTCCTAAATTCATATTTCTCTATTCACTTCGATCTAATATGTATATTGGATGGTTCGGTGATGATTTTGGTTGATCGACTTTAATGTTGTGGCGAGTGGAGAACTAGGGTTGCAATTCTACCGAGCTGTGGTCGATGGGAGGTTGTGCGGATTGGGGATATGGGTTCGAAGGGACGAAGCGCATCTTCTGGGGGAAAATGGTGGCGCTCGGTGGCTTTTGGGGTGGTGCGACTTCACTGTAGCACGCTGAGGTCTTGTCAGGTCGCGTTTTGGAATAGGGCAGGGGAAGCATCATCGTGGTGATGGTTGTGTTGAGTGGTTGAAGAGAGATTCGACGGTGAAGTCGTCGCGCATTTTCGGGAAGCGGTTGGTGGTTTCATAGCGTGCACGACAATGGGAAGAAGTTGTCTCGTATGCAGGAGGGTGGTTTTGGGGAAGAAGATAAATGGGGGTGAACTTGTTTTCTTGGGCCTGGGCCGATAGATTATATAAAAAAATATAGAAGAAGAAAGAAAAAAAATAGAAAAACAGGGGGGAGAGTGCTGCAGGCATGTGGAAATAGAGGAGGGGTAAGAAGAAGATGTAGAAGGCGGGCCGGGTTCGATTTTGAGGCGGTATGGGTTTTAATTTAAAATTAAATAGGTTACATTTGTTTATTTTATTTAATTTAAAAATTGCATCGACAACTTATAAAATGTATATCTCTCTCTCACAAGGTCCGATTTGGACGATTCAAGTTGCGTTGGGACAGTATTGTCTTCACCTACGCAGAGGGATTGGATTGACTAAATTGGGGGCTTCTAGAATTTTTAGCCAAATTCGAACGCGAATGCGAAGACAAAAATAAATGTGAGTTAATCTCACTCAATTTTGTATTTACCGTAATTAATTTTAAGTGGTTAAAATTAATTATTAATTGATTGATAGAATTAATAAATTATTATCAGTTGAATGTGATGTTGTATATAGTAGTATATATATTGGAGTGATTGATATTTCCGCATATATATAGCGGATGAGACCCTATACGCCCCGCATAATAACGGATGATCCTATATACCGCGATATCCCCCTCGAAGTGGGATTGGTATTTTAATATTGTACTAACATTTGTGGATGTAGGGAAACAAGTTGGAGGGATCCAACTAGATTCCTCAAAAATGTTGAAGTAAACTTTATATATATTGATATGTGATATGTTTAAATAATATGTGGTAGATTATAGTGCAATTTGAATCTATTGGATGCTATGGTAGTTTTGGCCTAGATTGTTTTTAAACACCAATAATAAATTTTTTGAATTGGGAAAAATAAAGTAAAAAGAGAAATTGAAAGTAAAACTATTTACAGAGAAATCAGATTAATTAAAAGAGATGAATTTGGGAAAAAATAAATAGACCGATTTTTAAATTGTACTTGATCATCTCGGAATATGGAAAATAGAGATTTTGGGATAATGTAGATGAAATGATTTTAAATAATAAAACTTAAGCAGTGTTGTTTAAGTGTAAAGAATTATTTTGAAAATCGAGATTTTAAATAGTTTGAAAAAATAAAAGGGAAAATTTGAAAAATAAAATATAAAGTTGATACACTAGATTTTGAATAAGATTTTAAATTATGAAAAGGAAGTGAAATCTGAATTTAGTTGGATTCTCGAATATAGTTGGGTTATTTGGGAATTTGATTTAAAAATGGAACTCAATTTAGAAATCGATTTAAAATCGATTAAGTATTGTGAAACATTTATAAACGGGAAATGAGTATGGAATTTATATACAAGGTTTATAAATAAAGTAAAGTGATTTTCAGTGGATAAATTGAAGTTATAAATTCACGGTGAAGATTTATAAGGAGATGGGCAAATCGGTTTAAAAATAAATGGTAGATTTATTTTTAGAAATGTGGAAAGGGAATTTTGCGAAATCGGGACGTAAATTAAATTGGAAATAAATCAAGAAGGATTTATTAATATTGGACTGACTATATGGGAGTTGAAATTTTTTTTCTGAGAAGTTAAGTTTATTTTAAAAAGGGAATTTTAAAGTATTAACTAGAAAATTTAAACGTGTTTAAAGAATATTTCAAAAATTAATTATTTAGTTGTTTAAAATTGTTCTAAGTATAGTTTAAATTATGAATTAAGTTAGTTTATATTAAATTAATTATTATTTAAGGATTAATCAATATTATTATTCAAAAAGGATAAATTATTTGATAATTATGTTATTTTTATATAATAACTTTTATTTTAAAGAGTATTCGCCTAAATTTAACTTGGAAGTTATTATAGAAATTGCATAAGTATTAATTTGGAAAATTTTAAATAAAGTTTTCGAGAAGTAATGATTCGAGTGGCGAAATCGCAGGCAGTGAGTGCCTATAGTTAAGTCTTGGATTTCTCTGGGATAGAGACGTAACCATTGAGCTATGAATCCATGGTTTGATACCGCAGTGGTACTTTCCATATTATTTTTAAAAAAGGGTTTCAAAAATTCTTTTGAAAAGGGATAGTTGGTGAATTTACTAAATTCGATAAGTTAAGTACATATATTTTTATAAAGGGATTTAATTTATTAAAATTAAATTAAAAAGAGATTTGGAGTTATTCAGTGGGAAATGGAATAATTGGTTGAATGATTGTTTATTTGATAGTTTAATAACCGACTATCATATCTGGACCAAAATATAACTTTGGGAATATCTAGGAGAAATACGGAATTTATATAGTATAGTTACCGTTCGAGGTGCTATACTGCACGTATAGTTCTTCTAGGACGTTGATAAGGGAATCTGTCCACTAAAGATTAGGAGGTGATCTCCGATCTTATTTTTGTCTGTTTATTTCCTAAAGAACCGGGGTTGAGTTTATCGAAAAATATCGAACATTGTTTTCGAAGAGACTGGGATCAGATTTGTTATCTGAAAACCACTTCGATCCAACGAGTACGTTTTCGATGTGAAAAAAAGAGCATGGAGTCGAAGATGGAGCAGCGAAGTGCAAGGGCTAATCACTACCAATCCCGAGGATTATTCCAAAATGGATGTAGTAGAAATAGTGCCTTTGGTTCCGTTCGGACCTAGAACGGACTTGTATGGATGAATGCTATTAGTACATTGTCATTGGAGGACAATGAGCATTCTAAGTGAAAATTCCTTAAAAAGGTAATCGTAGCCTCTAGCCTCATCTACTGGGAATGACTGAAAAGCAGGGGAGATGCAACAAGGCTAAGTGGGTAGCACCCAATTAGGGTATGTTTGTCACCCTTCTAGATACCCTCGGATATTATTGCTACGATTCATGGAAGGAGCTCTGAAAAAGGGTGGGAACACCCGGGGTGATAGCATATTCGGTCTATCCAAGTCAGGGATAGTCCGGTCTTGTGTTGTAAGGGATCCCAGCGTGGTCCTCGGTATGCTGTTCTAGACATGTACTGTGACAGGTGATACCCCAGTACCTAGTCATTCGTATGGAATCCATTCTCTAATAAGTGCCGTACGGTTTTGATTGTGCCCAACTATGTTGAAACATGAGATGCAAGTATTTCAGCTATTTGAATAAGTATTTGTACTTAGACACTATTATAATATCAGAGGATTTGATATGGAATGTTTTAGTTATCGTAAGGCAAAAACCCGTCGTGTTTATGTGTGGTATGGTCTTACGAGATACCTTTGGTTTTCAAAGGATTTTGATAACTTTGACAATTCAATTTTAGTGTGTTTTTCTCACGCTAGTTTTCCAGACTGACTCGGGTGATATTTTATTATAATGCTCGGGTCAGACCGAGTATTACAGATACACGATTAGATGCTATAGAGCTCGGGAGACGAGCTGGATGACGAGACGTATCACACGTACTTGGTTTTTATTCCGCTGTGTATGGTATGCTGTATACTCAGCATTTGTGAGGACAAGTTGTATAACTGTCCAGTATGGAGTTATAGATGTATTGTACTCTGATGATGTAATGTATAATTAACAGTTGGTAGTTTTCCTTTTGTATAGAGACATGTTGTTTATGATATATTGTTCTGCTGCGATGGTGAGATTCTGTGTTATTGTTTCTATCATTTTCTTCTACCTCTTTCTTCTTTCCCTAATGATCTGGTATTTCCGGCATTCGATTGCTCGGCATGTAATACAGTGGACGTATTGATGTCGATTTTCGAAGGTCGAAAATCTCGGTCCCGACACTTGGTATCAGAGCTGAAGGTTAAGCGAGAACCTTGGCTCTGTTGGGAATTACACATTAGAGATAGGGTCAGTAGCACCCTAGAATGAGTTTGAGTGTATTAGTAGATATGAGCATGTATTTGTTAGTGAATATAAAATTGTTTTATATTGTGTTGATTGATCTGTTGAGTGGCTTATAGATTCTGGCCAATACGAGTAATTAACGTTATTGATAGGGATCTCTAAACACTTGAACAAAGAAATTCGACACGGTATTGTTTTGAAATGGGGTAAATGGAATAATTTTACCCAAATTATTTTTATGTGTAAAAGAAATAATTTTCAGAAAATTATTATTATTAGATATGGTTTGCTTAGTTGTTAGGAAATGATAATATTATACTGTTATCAGTTGTTGCTCTGGTAATTGAATAAAAGTTGATATTATAACCGAAAGCTAAGAAAGTAATTCGTATAATAAAATATGAGTTTATAAATGGGAATGGAATGAAATTCCGAAGGAATATTTAAATATAGATTTAAAGAATTTGAAATTTGGGAATTTAAATCCCGTTGGTTTTGAAAAGGGTTTTTAAAGTTGGAAAATAATAGTAATATTATTCGGAAATATTTTTGAATTGAAAATGAAATCTATTGAGATTTGGAATAACGATATTTAAAAATGGTTTTAAAAAGGAAATAAAAGCACCAAACTCACTTCGGTCGCTAGAAAATAATTTCGGTGATGACTGCAGCATCATCGTCTTTCATTTTTGTGTTTCCAAGGGAGAGATTGCTACCTCAATGATTTGAATTGGAGTTGTCTGCAAAACCGGTTTTGGTTTTGGAATTCAAAGAAATGATTTGATATACTAAAGGATTTGGGTATATATGATTTCAAAAATGATGTTGAAATATTAAGTAATTGTTTAAAACTCTGGGGTTTGATCTAAAATGTTATTTGGGGTATATGATAAAATAGTTTGATAACTTATAAGAATTTGAAATTTGTTTGGAATGGAATTTAATTTGAAAAGAGTTAAATGGAAACAAGTGTGATGATGAAATAAATTAGTAAAGTAAACCAATTAAATGGAGTAAATTGGAAGGAATTGGTGAATAGAATATTTGTGAGTTTGATAACTTAAGAAATTTTGAAATTTGATTTTGTGGAGTGAAATTTAACTCGAAGAGAATTTTGGAAATTTAGCCTAAGTAGGCTAAATGAAATAATTATTGAAAATAGAGTTTATTAAGATTGAAAATAAATTAGTAAATGAACTAATTAATTTAATTAGTAAGTAAATGGAATTGGAATTGAATATGGGAATGTTATTTAATTTGAAGTATGTTAAATAAAGTGAAATTGAAGAATTAGTTGAAGTGGACTAATAAAATAAAAGTTTGGAAGTTAAATTTGATTGAGACATGAAATAATTATTGGAAATAGAGCCTAAGTAGGCTAAATGAAATAATTATTGAAAATAGAGTTTATTAAGATTGAAAATAAATTAGTAAATGTACTAATTAATTTAATTAGTAAGTAAATGGAATTGAATATGGGAATGTTATATAATTTGAAGTATGTTAAATAAAGTGAAATTGAAGAATTAGTTTAAGTGGACTAATAAAATACAGTGGACGTATTGATGCCGATTTTCGAAGGTCGAAAACTTCGGTCTCGACACTTGGTATTAGAGCTGAAGGTTAAGCGAGAACCTTGGTTAAGCGATAAAATTGACAACAACTAACCAGATCAACAAAAATCGATAAAATTTGGAAATCCACTCAAAACAGCTAAAATAGGCAAAATTGAATAGTTTCAGAAGTGTGAAATTACCAACCAGACGTTTGAACCACTAACCAGACATCTGGTTGGATTTCCAGACATCTGCATTTTGTCTCTGCCTTTTCTTCTTTTTCCAGGGACCAATTCCAGACGTCTGGATTTTTCAACCAGACTTTGGATTTTCAACCAGACGTCTGGAATTTCCTGCTAGGCAAAAATTAGCCTACCCAAAAAGAGCAAAAATCCAAACTGGAGGCGATCGGACGAGCGGTGGAGGCTAGAGAATTATGCCAAGCGACAACCCAGCCTTATAGGCTCTTCGATACACCCTAAACAACATGTCCAAACATCCAAGATAGGATTTTTAAAGATTTAGACTTAAAAACACCAAAATTTGAAAAATTAACCAAATCAATTCAAATCAAAAGCAAATGAACATGAAATAGATGTTAGGAATTCATACCTAACAACAATGAAAGCTATAGACATAGATGTGAGTTAAAGAACTCACCTTTAAAACTCAAAACAACGAATGAGAAGCTCTAAAACAAGGCAAGATCAATTCCTCTTCAATACACCTCTAGAACCTTCAATCTATTATCAAAGGTGAAGTTTATCCTAATTTAGGTTATAGGAATTTCTCAAAATTGAAGAGAGATTGAGATGGAGAAGATGAAGAGGATGCTTACCTAAGCTTCTCTTTGATTTTAGAGCAAGAACTTGAACTTCCTAAGAAAACTAGGGTTTAGGAATTTTAATTTCCTCTTCTTTCCCCCATTTTCCTTTAGTTTGAGAGTGTTAGGAAAATAGAATGAATGAATGAAGAGGAGTGGAGTGGGAGTTGTTATTGTAGAGAAGTTGGGTTCTTTGTTAGGTTAGTGGGCTGAAACCTAAACCCAAAGCCCAATAGAATAATAGCAAAATTCTACTCAACTCCAAACATATCGATGTTTATACTCAAAAAGGTTGCAAACGCCGTTTTGGACTCAATGGAAGTGGTCTCGAGTCCGGATTCGACCGTTTACAAAAAGTCAAGTTTTGGACTTTTAAATTCAACTAACGATGCTATATTTAAATAAATCATTTAAATATATTATCGTAAAAATATGTGGGTTGTTACAGACTCCCCTCCTTAAAGAAATTGCGTCCTCGCAATACTTAAGAAGAAATTAAAAAGTAACAACCATACTAAGGCATAACAACACAAAAGAAGAAATTTTGAAATGAGAAGTTCACCTTAAGGGGCACGAGAGAGTAAGTCTGGATGTATTCGCTCGATGAATTCTCTGCATTCCCAAAAGCAATCCTTAGGATTTGCGGACCATTGGACTTTCACAAGCGGGACATCTTTATTACGAAGGCGTTTATCCTCCGTAGCAATGACACGAATAGGATGTTGCTCATAAGTCAAATTAGGCGAAACTTCAATTTCCTCAATAACACCGGGCTCAAGAATAGAATCGGAATCTCTAAGGCATTTCCGAAGTTGAGAGACGTGGAATACGTCATGAATAACAGAAAATTGAGCCAGTAATAAAAGACGATAAGCCACAGAACCAATGCGTTCGGTGATGGGAAATGGGCCAATATATCGAGGTGCTAATTTTCCTGATCGACTGAAACGCACAACACCCTTCATAGGTGAAACACGAATGAATAACAAATCTCCCATAGAAAATTCTAATTTCCTTCTTCGGTTATCGACATAGGATATTTGTCTACTTTGAGCTTCTTTCATCCTATGACGAATAAGATCAATCTTTTCTGTGGCATCACGAATAAAATTTGGACCTAAACCAGCTTCTCACTGGCTTCAAGCCAACACGAAGGAGATCGGCATGGCCTTCCATAGAGTGCCTCGAAAGGAGCCATACCAATACTAGATCGGAAGCTATTATTGTATGAAAACTCAACAAGAGAAATATGATCTTCCCAACTTCCACCCAAAATATCAAGAACACATGCACGAAGAAGATCTTCAAGAGTTTGATTCACATGCTTTATTTGTCCATCGGACTGAGGATGATAAGCGGTCCCAAAATCCACTAGTAAATAATGGATCACGATCGCTAACAATGGAAGTAGGAACTCCATGCAATTTAACAATTTCTTTAACATAGAGTTTGGCCAAAAGAGGTACGGTCCGATTGGACCGAACGGGAATAAAATGGGCGGATTTTGTAAGTCTATCTACAATCACTCATAGACTGTCATGACCCGAATGAGAATGGAGAAGACCGTCAATAAAGTCCATGGAAATTTGATCCCACTTCCAAACGGGAATGTCCAAAGGTTGCAATAACCCACCGGGCCTTTGATGCTCGGCCTTTATGAGTTAGCAAGTCATGCAACGCTTAACGAACTTAGCAATATCGGATTTCATTCCATCCCAATAATAAAATCGTTTCATGTCCGCATACATTTTACTACTTCAGGGATGAATGGTAAATTTAGAACGATGAGAATCTTCTAACATATCTTTATGAAGATCACTAATATTTGGCACAATAAGTCTACCAAATTTTCGAATACCTCCACGAGCATCAATATCAAGGTCTTTCAAACCATCAACCTTATTTTGATCCCTACAACTTTGGCTAAGAAGAGCCAATTCGGGATCTTGCTTTTGAGCTTCAAGGATGCGGTCCAAAAGAGATAGATGAGCCTCAAGGCTACACAAAACAAGAGATGAACACGAATCAGATTCACGATCTCGAATCTCACAAGTGGACAAAGTCTCGAGATCATTCCATTCGGATATCATCATGGAAACAACCGCTTGTTGCTTATGACTAAGGGCATCGGCAACACGATTTCCCTTTCCGGGAGTATAGAGAATATCAAGATCATAAGATGCAAGAAATTCGAGCCAACGTTATTGATGCAAATTAAGTTCCTTTTGAGAGAACAAATACTTTAAAGATTTATGATCGGTGTAGAGAACAATTTTCTTTCCTAAAAGATAATGACGCCAAATTTTAAGAGCGAAAACAATGGCCGCGAGCTCTAAATCATGAGTGGCATATCCAGTCTCAGCAAGCTTTAATTGTCTAAAAGTTTAAGCGATAACACGTTCCCTCTTACATGAGAACGGCACCCAAACCAATACGACTAATATCAGTATAAACAATCAAGTCTTGGTTCCCTTCGGGAATCACAAGAATAGGAGCATCAGAATGAGTTCTTTTAAATGATCCTCTTTCCCAAAAAGCTAAGACATTCAAAATTATAATTAAATTTATGTAATCATCTTTTTAGAAAATTTACTTTTTACAAGTCAATTTATTGTGTCTGACTGTCTCATCGTAGCGTTTAGGAGATTCCTATCGATAACGTTGATCAGTCGCATCGATCAGAATTCTTAAAGCACTCAATGGGCAATACAACACAAAATCATCTTCTATTTGATAAACATGTCTCTTAAAAATTTTATGAATATTCTTTGCTCGTTTAAGAACAAAATCCAATTATACTTATAAATATCTTATTAAAAAGATTTGCAAATTTTAAATTGTTGTTTTCATCCATAATCAATGAATACAAGGATGGACTCATCGAGATATTCACAGAATACTTGATTCATAAGATGGATGAAATAAGCTGGACAAATCGAATGACATCACGAGTCACTCATAAGAATCATAATGAGTGCGGAATGCGGTAAGTGGAATGCTACCCTCCACAACTCGTAGCTGATGAAAACCAGTGGCAAGGTTGAGCTGAAAAGACCTTAGCACCACTCAATAGATCGCTTAGGTGGTAATCCTAAGACAAGCTCAAAGATACCGGGAAATTCCCAACTGCTTGAGTGAGGGAAATAACATCTTCCTCATCAAGTGGGCTTAGGTAAGATGATGCCATCGAATTGGAATCAAAATCATTAAAAACAATAGAAATTTGCTTAACAGATTGAGAATGTCAAAGATGGATAGTCCTCTTGGGACATAGGATGTGGACTTAATATCTATTAAGCCAATCCGTTGCTAAAATCATTTCCAAAACCTAAGTAGCGCATAACATGCAAATCGGCTCGGAAAGCATAACCACATAAAATAATCTCGACATTTTTACAAAGTAAACTGAGTGTTGCAGATCCACCAACCGGATTCGCAATTCTCAGTGAAGTCATCAAGCCCATAACATTTAAAGACAAAGTATCAACAAGTTCCTTTGATAGAATGAGAAATACCTTGACCAAGAGAAGTGTTACTAGGAGCTTGCATAACATTTAGCTTTCCCTCTTTCTTGTTTGGAAGTTTGGGGGCATGAAGATAAAAGATGACCCAAACCTTTGCAATAACGACAAGTAAGGGGCTTCAGACACTTATATTTGCATAGTGGTCCTTAGAACTACAATTGTAGCATACTCCACGATTAGGGATTGAAGTCTTTGCTACCGAAGTTGCTTGCTTCACTTTCTTGTTGGGATTAGGGCTTTTGAACTTAATATGCCTCTTCTTGGAAACCCCAATATCACCATCACTTCCTTTGTCGGCCTCTTCAAGTCGAAGAGTGATATCTACAAACTGGTCGAAAGGCACTTCTAATTTCAGAGGTAAAACCTTTTTAGGGTTCTTATTCAAAGCACAGATAAACCTTTGATTCTTTACAAGATCCAAAAGTTGTTGGGCAGGCATGAATACGCCATCCAGAGGAGGGCTACTGGATTGACCAGCGCTAGGAGTGCCAGGTCTAACAATTTCTCTTCTTTAAGAAAGAAAGAAAGAAGAGGAAAAAGGTTATTCTTAGAATGAATTCAAATAAACTAGATTGATGAACAAGGCATCATAAAAGAAAATAAGATAGAATGGGTCCAAAGACTCGGTTTAAATCCTAAGGCACGATTCATAAAAGAGACTTAGGACAATGATCCTTGCTAGATTATTCTACATTGTTCTGAAGTTTGGCTCTGATACCAAGCTGTGATGTCTCACCTCTATACTCACACTAGCCAAGGACACTATGAGGTAATGCCGTCGACTAGCGTGAAGAATAAGGCTGTTGAGGAGCGACCATCTGTGCAATTGCTTTGTGCGAGTACTGATATGTCAGATAGTATGACATGCATTTCATTTCAAGAGGAAATCCGACATATCAAATACAAACTCAAAGCTACCACACAGTGGCTATGTGGCCTTCGGAAACAAATATAGAAATAAGCAAAACACAAATCAGTCACAGATATTCATATCACTAAGGCGGAAACAAATATGAATATAACACATAGAAGTGTACATCAAAGTAGTGGTCATATAAGATCCACTACATCACAAAAGAATAGGTACAAGTGCAAGACAAAGGAATATGTATACATCAAGGAGTCTCTATCTCGAATGTATAAAAACAAAAACTACTGAGCTAAAGTAGTTAACCAAAAGTCAGAAGCTAGTTCTAGATAATAGGTCAAGTGGAAGCACCTGAACACCTCGGTCCGACCTGAGTATTATTTAAGAGGAAAAATAATAAATGGATCAATCTAGCTATAAATATCATGTAAGATGAGATAGGATAAGAGATACAACAAAAATATATGATAACAATAATGTCATACTGTGACAAGTATACATTCGATAACAATAAAAATCGTACAATATCTCAAATCTCGTCAAATATCCAAAAAGAATATCACATTCTTTAGCTTATTCACCAAACCTCAAATATTGACAAAACATATCAATGCAAATCCCAAAAATTAGTGAAAGACAAATTCTAGAAATCATCAATTAGAAATCCAGAAATCACAAAGGGGGAGGCCTGTCATAAACGGGAGCATGAAAACTCACCAACACGTGTATCACAAATGGAACGCTATCCATGGTCGCTAACCCATCAAATTTGAGCCGAAGCTCCACAAACGGCCCAAAAACCATGGGTCGCTACCCCACCAATTTGAGCCGAAGCTCCATAAACGGGGTTTAATCCCCCACGCAAACAAAGAGACATCGCACATTGCTAGTCTAAATCACAAAATGATCATCATTGATCGATAAGTGTAAATTACACTAAGCTAGTAAATAAATGAGTTAGGCTTCATGTCCCATAACCACTAGTTTAACTTAAATATTTACGAACAGATTGTAGACTTCCACTCGAAAATAAGTGTAAATTACACTAAGCTAGTAAATAAATGAGTTAGGCTTTATGTCCCATAACCACTAGCTTAACTTAAATATTTACGAACAGATTGTAGATTTCCACTCGAAAATTGTCACGGGAGTTCAATCAAATAAGTCCAAGAATTAACCGACGAAGTGAACGCAAGCGTTTCATACCACTTGTTTTGCTATGTCGTTTAATTGGATTTCTCATTCGAATGAGGTAAAGGTTTGTATATACTAATAGATTGGTAAACGGATTTAAAAACAATCTTTGTATTAAAAGTAATGTTGAAATCATTTTTGTGAAAGAGTTTGAGTATTTACTACTAGTATAAAAACCTTTGTATTTAAAAGTGACAAATCACAGAAATGATTGTAAAATCAATCTATCACCAAAAATCCACATTCGACGACGTGAATTCCAACCATAAAAATCGATATCAAATCCCAATCAAATGGATATTCCCAAAAATCCATAAATGAAGTCATCAAAGTCGATAATAATTGACAACAACTAACATGATCAACAAAAATCGATAAAATTTGGAAATCCACTTAAAAACAGCCAAAATAGGCAAAATTGAACAGTTTCAGACGTTTGAAATTACCAACCAGACGTCTGAACCACTAACCAGACGTCTGGTTGGATTTCCAAACGTCTGGATTTTGTCGCTGCCTTTTTTTATTTTTCCACGGACCAATTCCAGACGTTTGGATTTTTCAACCAGACGTTTGGATTTTCAACCAGACGTTTGAAATTTCCTACTAGGCAAAAATTAGCCTAGTCCAAAAAGGGCAAAAATCCAAACCAGAGGCGATCGGACGAGCGGTGGAGGCTAAGGAATTATGCCAAGCGACAACCCAGCCTTATAAGCTCTTTGATATACCCCAAACAACATGTCCAAACATCCAAGATAGGATTTTTAAAGATTTAGACTTCAAAACACCAAAATTTGAAAAATTAACCAAATCAATTAAAATCAAAAGCAAATGAACATGAGATAGATGTTAGGAATTCATACCTAACAACAATGAAAGCTATAGACATAGATGTGAGTTAAAGAACTCACCTTTAAAACTCAAAAATAACGAATGAGAAGCTCTAAAACAAGGCAAGATCAATTCCTCTTCAATACACCTCTAGAATCTTCAATCTATTATCAAAGGTGAAGTTTTTCCTAAGTTAGGTTATAGGAATTTCTGAAAATTGACGAGAGATTGAGATGGAGAAGATGAAGAGGATGCTTACCTAAGCTTCTCTTTGATTTTAGAGCAAGAACTTGAACTTCCTAAGAAAACTAGGGTTTAGGAATTTTAATTTCCTCTTCTTTCCCCCATTTTCCTTTAGCTTGAGAGTGTTAGGAAAATAGAATGAATGAATGAAGAGGAGTGGAGTGGGAGTTGTTATTGTAGAGGAGTTGGGTTCTTTGTTAGGTTAGTGGGCTGAAACCCAAACCCAAAGCCCAATAGAATAATAGCAAAATTCTACTCAACTCCAAACATATCGATGTTTATACTCAAAAAGGTCGCAAACGCCGTTTTGGACTCAATGGAAGTAGTCTTGAGTCCGGATTCAACCGTTTACAAAAAGTCACATTTTGGACTTTTAAATTCAACTAACGATGCTATATTTAAATAAATCATTTAAATATATTATCGTAAAAATATGCAGGTTGTTACATAATGTATGAGTTAGTGTTAACACTCGAATGGATGTATTATTGCAAATTTAGTAATTGTATATATATTGGCATATGTATACGATTTGTTGTATGAATGTGATGTGTGAATATAAAAGGTTGATGATGAACTTGACTACAGTCATGATAGGTTGAAAACAAAGTTGAAACTTTGTATGTAGTCACGACAGATTTGAGATCGGATTTGAAATCAAACTCGTTCCAAGAGTTTAAAGTTTAGATTTTGGTTAAAGTTTGCATAATTGGTTTTAAAGCGTGTAAATTTACCAAGGTGTGTTTTAATCATGAAATAGTATGGTTTTATAAAGTGGCTTCGCTTAAAGATGGGTTAGAGCAAACAACACTCATAGTGACGGTCGCTATGGATGCAGTTCGGCAAAAGTTTGATTTTCTAATTCAAATTTGTTTTATTTTGAAATTAGTTTACTAATTTTTTCAAACTGAATTATAATATTAAAAAGTAATTAAGTTGTAATGTAATTAATTAGTTAATTAAAAGGTAATTAGCACTTAATTGGTATTTAAGAAGGCGATTAAAGGTTAATCATCACTTAGTTAAGTTAATGACTGTTAATTAATTAATAAAGTTTTAATTAATGTTTTATATGGTTAAGAAGTAATTAAGTGATTAATAATTATTTAATTAAGATTAATGGTTAATTAACTATTAAGTAATTAATGGATTATTTAATTAATATTTAATTAATTAGGGTTTAACTTTTAAACAATTTGGTTTAACCTTAACCAAGTTGCATTAGTAAGTAAATTAGCACTTAATCAAGTTCATTAAGCCTAATTAGAATTTCATTATGACTTAAGCTTGATTAATAAGGGTTAATTAAGACATAATTGGGGTTTAAGCTGATTAAATCCATTGAAATCTTTTCAAAGGTGATTTTAAAACTGAACCGCATGTGTTTTAAATCAATTTTTTTAAAAAGTGAATTGATTCCAAATCCGAGAATTTCTTGTCTGGACGTTAAGTAACCCTATATGATTAGGAAGACTAAATGATATTTGTTAGCAGAACAAAAAACCATTCTGCTATAGTGTAAGTGATTTGATTTTGTGGACATGTGTTAGCAGAATAAATCCCCATTCTACTATGAATTGATTGAATTGTTTGGACATCTGTTTAGCAGAACAAATCACCCTCCTACTATTATATTATTTGGGCATGCAGATGATAGTTAGTTCATATTGACATGTTATTCCTTGATTTGGATATGAGTTGTATTTACATACATGTTACTTATGTAAATAACTGTTAAGTGAATTGGAATTGAAATTGAATGGTAATTTAAATTAGTACCATTGAGATTGCTAAGCCTCCTTTTGAATTTATAAAGTATGTTTTTGAATTAACTTCAATTCTTAAGTAAATTTAGTGTTTAAAGTTTATAAATGATTTCCAAGTTGTGCTATTATGTTGTAAAGTTATTTATAAGTAATAACCTGTTTATAAAGCGATTTTACTAAAGGTTTACTTAAAGTGTTTTACAAAAGATAATTTGTAAATGATATTTTATACAGGAAATTGTATAAAGGTTTTATAAAGAAGTTTTATAAAGAGTTTTAAATTAGAAAGAGATTTGTAAATCATTTAGAGATTTCAAAGGAAGTTTAAATCTAGTTTGGAAATTTATAAAGAGGTTTGGAATGTGAAGTAAATGGGTTTAATTGTAGGTGATGTTTTTAAAAGGGAATTGTTGGCCATTTAATATGGAATTCTGAAGAGGGATTTCCCAAAATGTTTTTGGTAAATAAAGCGAATTGTTTCCAAGTTTAAAGGGAACGTTAGGGGTTTGGGAAAAATGTTTTGAAAGATCTTTTGATCAGGTTTTATAAAGTGATTTTATTAATTAAGGATTAATTGATAAAGGCTTAGAGCATTCCATATGGAATTGAATCAATGTTTGATTGTTTTGTTTAATTTAATAATTAAATTACTAACTATCAAATATGGACTAAAATGTAACTTTGAAAATATCTAGGAGAAACATGAGAATTATATAGTACAGTTACCGTCGAAGGTTCTATACTGTACGTATAAACTCGTTTGTTCTTCTAGGACGAATGATATGGAAATTCGTCCACGAACTGTTATAAGGTGAACTCCGCTCTTGTCATTTTTTGTTTATTTTCTAAAGAACTGGGGTTGTGTTTACCAAAAATTATTGAAAGTTGTTTCAAAGAGATCGGGATCGGATATGTTATCCGAAAACCACTTCGATCCAACTCAAGCGTTTCGGAATGAAGACATCTTGAAGCATGGGATCGAAGACGGAGCCATTGAAGTACCAGGGCTGCTTGCTACTAATCCTAAGGGTGGTTCCAAAATGGATGTAGTAGAAGTAGTGCCTCGGTTTGTCCTTATCCTGGATAAATTTTATGGCTGAACTGGCACTGCATTACTGTCAGGAGGGCAGTGTTAGCATTCCAAGAGGGACTGCTATTCTAAAAGGTAGAACGTAGCCTCAAGCCTCATCAACTGGGAATGACTAAAACATGGAAGATGCAGCAAGGCTATGTGGGTCGCACCTATTAGAATATGTTGTCACCCTTCTGGATACGATACATCTACATATTTATATATTGGTTGTGCATGATGTGAAGACCTGTCTCCTCGACTCTTGAAAATCGACACTAATACATCCACGATATTCACGTGCCATAAATCAAAGTGCTGGGGAGATAGATTTTCAGGGGTAAAGCATAGTAAAAGATAGAAATACAAATTCTCACATTACGTTAAAATAGATAGATAGTACATACAACCACCCTTACTAGGGTACATTAGAGTTTTGGTATGAACTAACCAAGCCAGGAATAGTTATAACTGCCTTATTGCACAAATTGCTGGTAAAAACTAAACTTGACACAATGGAAAAATATAAAGTAAGTAGATATATATCTGGTGCTCCAGCTCCATGCTCCAAAAATCTCTTCCAGCATGCTTTCCCCAAAATACTCCAACAGGGTCCTGACTACTTGGCTGCCCGAAAAAATAGGGCACCCAGAGTATAAAGGGAAACAAAATAAATGTTGGGTCAATCATAGGACTGGTGTGATAACTCAAAATACATTGTTTGAAACAAAAAGGTATATATAAGACCATGCTGCACTGCATCTACCCAATTTCGGCCATTTCCAAGGGTGAGTCTTGAGGTAGCAATTACCTTTCTCATAGCACATCATCTTTTTTTAAATGCCATACTGCTATCCCATGGTCACACAACTGATTTCTACAAACGTATAACTCCTGAGCTCATATGTCTCAGGAAAGGATGTTAAGCTAAGAGAAGTTGCCTTCTCCACCACCAAACAGATGATACGTTCATAGAGATCACTTATGTAACTAGGAATGCAATGTCAGACATTCGTCCATACAAGTGGTCCAGGTACAGGACAAACCGAAGGCACTCTCCTACCACATCCTGTCGGGAATTCTCCCTAGGATTAGTAGCGATTAGTCCTTGCATCAGATATTTCATAACGAAGAAATTACCGCTAATATATGTATATTGGGAGTTTATCCCCAAATGATCAACAAGCAATCCCTCATTATGAAAATCCAAAATATCGTCTCCATGTCTTCACCTCAAATACGTAAGTCTGTTCGAAGTGATCTTCAAATAGGAATCATCCAAATCCAACCCCAGTTCCTTCGAAACAATCATCGATAAAAAGATGTCTTGTGAATAGGAAATCATTCTTTAATTGATTTAGTTCTTTTTATCAAAATCCCTTTTGCAGATATATATTCCCTAAAACATTCTTTTCGGTATATATGGAATCATTAAACCTCTATTGTTACTACTTTTGATTTCTTAAAACCATTTTACACTTGAGTCGTTTTCGACATTTCGACCTTATCTATCCCTCACCCAGGGAAGAGGCCAAGTGAGCCAAGGCATTGGTAGCTCCTGAACATCTTCTTAGTTTAAGCACCTCACATCCAGATCTCACGAATAGAAAAATCTAGTCTACTCGTCGGCTTTTAGGCCAAGATTAAACCCCTTAATTTGTGATAATTTTTTCTATAAATCGTTTATGTAAATTCTTTTAAATAAACTATAAGACTTCAAAAAATCATTAAAACACTAAATTATCCTTTTGTAAATATTTATAAGATATTTGGAAAAAGATTGTTAAGTTTAGAGCTATATTTCAAAAGTTATAGAAAAAGTGCCGTGGAAAAGTGCTATAGAAAGTACTCTTTTAAATTATATTGATCAAAACGACTTTTTATCACTTGAAAATTTATTTTTATTACTTATATCACTTCTAAAACATTTTAAAAGGTTTATAAGATTTATCCCACATTTTTAAACAATCTTAGAACATCATTTCCAAAGAAATACAGTTTTGGATTCCAAACTGCAAAATTGGGATTTTTCAAAAACTTATTTTACTCATATTTCAAAATCTACTTATCGAAATCTCGAAATTTCTTTGTCAGAAAACTATGGATATAATAGTTTGGAAAATTCTTATCTCGAAGAATTCTGATCTATATTCCATCTTTTACACGCATTTGACTTTTATGGCGCGAAATCACGAATTGCCGTTACGCGACGCTCCCATTTTTAACTAAATTTTCAATTCTCATTCAAACTTCACCAAAACACTTTTAAATGCTCACAAAACATTTCGAACTCATTTTAACCCATTTTTAAAGAGGTTTACCATTCCAAATACACCTTTTTATTAATTCAAGGAAAGTGATTTCCTTTGTGCTTATCGACGTGTATTTCCGTGACTTGCATATATTCAGCATCCATATTTAAACTACCAAACTTGATGATTAAAGCATACTAAACATCCATTGCAAATATCATATCATCATCCTACATATAGTATAATAGTTTTAGGAGTTCTCACCTTGGGTTTTAAACGATTTAATTAAAAATTCGCTATAGCTCCGCTATTTGAGTTTTGAAGCTCACTATCATTCGGATTTTAGCTCCTAGACGCCTCGAATAAGACTTGATAGCCTAGGGGCGCATGGCCTAGGGTGGAGCAAGTGGTGTGCTCGGCCTAGTGATGGAATGGGGTGGAGTTTGTGAAGAACAAGGAGAAAGGTGGAGTTTTGAGATTATTTTGAGGTGTCTTACTATATATAACTATATTTTATAACTTAATTTCTTTTTAAATAAATTTTGACATTATTTCCCTTAGAATGGAAGCCATTAAAGTGGAAGCAAAAGCTTAAGAATATGAAGGAGAAGAAGAATGAAAATGAAGAGAAGAGGGTAGGGTATTTATAGGAAAAAAGAAGAGTATAAAGGAAGACATGTACACATAACCTTTTGCATCACCATTTCAAGGCTTCTCCTATACACCTCCCTTCCTCCAAAGCACGGCTAGACCCCCCTCATGTGCACATCACTTCCATCTTCCCGTGTGTACATAAGTTGACTTATAAAACTTAAGGAGTAAGTTTGCTTAAAATATCTTAAATATTTTATATAATTCTCTTATACTTAATTATTTTCATATATGTATGTGTATGTGTATGTTATGTGTATGCATATGTACATGTATATGTGTATGTAACACATCCCTACAACGTTGCACAACTTCCACGCTTTGTATCCTTACAAATCCCGATCCCGATTATCGGTCATATTTTCTCTTTTGAATTAATATGCATATTTTTGTAAACAAATTTTGAAAATAAATTTTCTTATCATTATTATTTATTAAAATAATCATATTTTATTTATAAAATCGTATAAATTGTTATATTGTTCACAAAATTATTCGTTATATCGATAAAAATGAATGATCATTTATTTCAAGTGATATATTTACAGATTCTTATAGACTACCCTCCTTAAAAGAATTTCGTCCTCAAAATTTTAGATAAGAAGAAAATAGCTCAAAAGGAAGTATATTCAATATAATAAATATATACAAAAATATGGATAAGTGACTACACCACAAGCGGTTAGTACATTACAATGACATGATCTAAACAGTTCATTCTGCCATCCTAAATTCGGGATATGCCTTTTTCATTCTATCCTCCGTTTCCCAAGTGCAATCCCCAACATCTCCACTCCATTGAACTTTGACTAACCATACTACCTTCCTCCTTAATCATTTCTCATCATGATCAACGGTACGAACAGGTCGTCTAATAACCGCCTTGGTTCCACCTCCAAGTCTTCCTGAGTAGCTGTTTCTATGATTTGCTCTAGGTCATGCACATGTTTCCTTAAATGTGATACATGAAAAACATTGTGCACTCCTGCTAACCTTTCTGGTAAATGCACTCGATAAGCTAGTAGGCCGATTCATTCAAGAATGGGAAATGGTCTAACATATCGAGGTGCTAACTTCCCAGCTCTTCCAAATCTCACCACTCCTCTCATCAGAGAGACTTTCAAAAAGACTGAATCTCCAGCTAAGAATTCCTAATTTCTACGCCTTTGTTCTACATAACTTTTCTCTCTGCTCTAGGCTTCCTTTAGCTTCTTTCTAATCATATCGACCTTTTCTAAAGCTTCTGGTATCATCTCAGGACCAAGTACTAACCGATCTCCGGTTTCGATCCAACATGTTGGTGACCTGCACAGACGACCATACAAAGCTTCATACGGTGCCATGCTAATACTAGCTTGATAACTGTTGTTATAACATAACTCTACTAAATGTAAATGATTTTCCCAGGAGCCTCCAAAGTCTAGAATACATGCTCTGAGAAGATCTTCCAGAATGCGGTTGACTCTCTTCGTCTCTCAATCAGTTTGTAGGTGATAGGCAGTGCTTACATTCAGCCTCATTCCTAAAGCGGTCTGTAATGCTGCCTGCAAATGACTAGAAAAGATTGGATCTCGATCGTTTGCTATACTGCTCAAACTCCATGCAATCGTACAATTTCCTTCATATATATATATCTCTCCAAGGTTTGCAGCGGTCCTTGTTGGCTAAACTTGAATGAAGTGTGTGCTTTTAATTAATCGGTCAATGATAACCCAAATGCCTTCATTCTCCTTCATCGTTCGAGGAAAACCATCAATGAAATCTAGTTATATTTGATCCCACTTCAAAGCTGGAATCTTCAGTGTTTAAAGTAACCCTGCAATTTTCTACTGGTCGCTCTTGATTTGTTGACAATTGGCGCATCTGCTGGTATAAATGGATATGTCCCATTTCATGCTTTTCCACCAAAATGTGCACTTCATATCTTTGTACATTTTGTTAATTCCCGGATGAATGTTAAGTTTGGTTTTGTCACATTCAGCTAATACCTCTTGCCTAAGATTTTCTACATCTGGGACACAAACTCGCCCATTCAATCGTAAAACTCCATGGCTATCAAATTCAAAGCTTGAATCCCGTCTTTTGTACTTAGCTTTAAAAATATTCTTTAGGAATTGATCTTCTTTTTGCTTGCTGTAAATTCTTTCCAGAAGATATGGAGTTACTACAAAATAAGAAATAACAACATACTTTCTACTCAACGCATCTGCTACTACATTGGCTTTCTCGGGTGCGTATAAAATATCTAGATCATAAGATGTGAGAAATTTCAACCAACATTGCTGCCTCATGCTTAAATCTTTCTGCGTGAAAAGATACTTTAAAGATTTATGATCCGTAAAGAGCTTAAACTTTTCACCCAACAAATAGTGCCTCCATATTTTTAATGCGAACACTACGGCTAATAATTCTTAGTCATGTGCTGCATTATTCTTCTCATGAGTCTTTAGTTTTCTTTCTGCATAAGCAATCACCCTCCATTCTTGCATCAGAACTGCACCAACTCGTTCTCCACAAGCATCAGTATAAACGGTTAATCCACTATTACCATTTATAATTGCTAGAACTGGAGTGGTTGTTAACCTCTTTTTGAGTTCCTGGAATGACGCTTCACATTTAGGAGTCCAGATAAATTTAACATCCTTCATGGTTAACTTCGTTAGGTGGTAGGCAATCTTTGAGAAGTCTTAAATGAATCTTCTGTAATACCCTGCCAGACCTAAGAAGCAACGAATCTCTTTAGGAGTTTGTGGCTGCTTCCAATTTAGAACAACTGCAACCTTTACAGGATCTACTGAAATCCCATCCCTTGACACTATATGTCCAAGGAACCTTACTTCCTTTTTCCAGAAATGGCATTTTGAGAATTTGGCTTTAGGCACATTTTCTTAATATTTCCAACATAACTTCTAGATGCCTTTCATGTTCTTTATCTGTCTTAGAATAGATAAGGATATCATCTATAAAGACTAACACAAATTTATTGAGTGCATATCTAAATAGTCTGTTTATAAGGTCTACAAAATAAGCGGGTGCATTGGATAGCCCAAAAGGCATAACCAACCACTCGAAGGAAGTGTTCGCACCTTTAAATGCAGTTAAATGGATGCATTCTTCTGCGATTCTCAACCGATGGAATCCTGTAGCTAAATTCATTTTCGAGAACACCCGAGCACCATGTAACTGATCAAACAAGTCATCAATTCGAGGTAGAGGATACTTGTTCTTAATCGTTTATTTATTCAGATCTCGGTAATCCACGCACAACCTTAGAGATCCTTCCGACTTGGCAACAAAAACTATTGCCGATCCCTAACTTGATCGACTTGGTCTTATCAACCCATTCTTTAATAACTCTTTAGTTCGGTTATTTAACTCCTTCCTCTCCTTCGGAGCCATCCTTGGTCACATTGTTTAATTGGTCTTTCATCAGAAATCAAATCATTATGAAATTTGATTTCCCAATGTGGGGGTAAACTCTTCACTTCTTCAAAAACGTCTGGGAATTCTTTAACAACTGGTATGGTTCCTAATCCTTCCTGGGATGAATCTAATGCATATAGGAAACTTTCCCTCCTTGGACTAGGACCTTCACAAGATATTTCCATAAATTTCCCTAACTTTGTCTTTACTAAACCATTCTTTTTACACAATCTAGAATAGCTTCGTTCTTAGTCAACTAATCCGTACCGAGCAAAATTTTGACTCCAATAAAATCTAAGATAGATGGGTCGGAAGGAAATTGATGGGAGGAATGAGAAATTGGGACTTTTCACAATTCATACAAAGGTTAGTGGTACCACCTATAGGGTTTGTCATGCAAATAGGGGTATCAACTAATTTAGGTTCTAGTTTTAATTCTTTTATGGTTTTCTTAGCAACAAAACTATGAGAAGCTCCTGTATTAAACAATACTCTAACTAAAACATCATTGATAAAAGTATTAACTTCCAAAACTCCCTTGCTATTCACATCCTGAGAGGTTGAAGGCTCATCCTAAATTGCATAGACTCTAGCTTGCTCTCCCTTCCTCATGATTGGGTAATCCTTGATCATGTGTCCCAACTGATGACAATTATAGCAGTTTGGTGGTGGCCTATGAACCTTGGGGTTCTTGTAATGAGTCGATAGGTGGCCCTTTTGTTGGCAATTGTAACACGTAGCCTTTTTCAAATAGTTACCTTGGGCTCCTCCTCCAGATTTGCCTTGACATGACTTTTTCCCATTTTGATCAATCTTCCTCTTCTTCCAATTGTTGGTGTTATTGTTGTTGTTGTTGGTATGAGCTACTACTGACTTCGTCTTGTCCAATTTCTCATATCGGAATCCCATATCCAGCAAATCTATAAATGACCCCTTAACATGGGCAGTCATCCTTCTCTGGTATTTCTCATTCATCCTAGAAATGAACTTCTCGTTTTTCTTCAAAGGCATGTCAATTAGACCCATCCCAAAACAAGATAATTCCTTGAACTTATTCACATACTCAATAGTCATTTCCTCCATCTTCAGATCCATAAACCTTCTATAAAGACGAGACTTCCCCGATGCTGGCATGTACCGCTCCTCCAAGACCTCCTTAAACCTTTCCCAAGAGAAATTGTCTTCTTAATCATTTAGGGTGATAGACTCCCACCAAGCCAGAGCCCCAACCCGAAGTTGCCACGAGGCTAAAAATCTCTTTTGCTCATCACTGATGTTCAATGCTTTAAAGATCCTCTCGCATGATTTAATCCAAAGCCTGTACTTCAATGATAGCTTATGTACCCTTGAATGGTTTTCCCCCTAAGCTGTTATAATTCTTGTATAGTGTGGCAAAATTAACCTGGGGTTGTATGGGAGCTATTTCTTCTACAGCAGGGGTTGGAGCTTGACCGTTGGTTGTTGTGGTGCTGCTATTTCCCCTCCTTCATCCTCTACGAGTACTCATGCCTTACTACTTGAATTTAGTAAGATAACTTTAGAATAAAAAGATGAAATTATCTTTGGGAATGGATATTTAGCACAACTTTTATTCAGATAAGGATTCTAAGCGCGCCTTCTCAAGGATTTAACTTATTCTAAGGTATTACTAACCATATCTCTAATGAGTTATACCCCGCCAAAGCCAAGGTTCTTGCTTAACCTTCAGCTTTGATACCAAATGTGAAGACCCATCTCCTCTACTCTCGAAAATCAACACTAATACACCCACGGTGTTCATGTGCCATAATTCCAAGTGCCAAGGATGCATATTTTCAAGGGTAAAGCAAAGTAAAAGATAGAAACAAAAATTCTCACATTACGTTAAAATAGATAGATAGTACATACAACCACCTTTACTAGGGTACATCAGAGTTTTGGTATAAACTAACCCAGCAAGGAATAGTTATTACCGCTTGCTCCCATAAAATGTTGGTAAAAACTAAACTTGACACTGTTGAAAAATATAAAGTAAATACAAAGATATCAGGTGCTCCAGCTCCATGCTCCAAAACTCTCTTCCAGCATGCTTTCCCTAAAATGCTCCAACTGGGTCCTGACTACTTGGCTACCCGAAAAAATAGGGAACCCAGAGTTTAAAGGGAAATAAAATAAACTCTGGGTCAGTCATGGGACTGGTGTGAGAAGTCAAAATACATTGTTTGAAACAAAAAAGTATGTATAAGACCACTTCGCACATGAACACGGAACATATTTTTACCTTATGATAACCAAAACATTCTTACATAAAAATACTTGATATTATTTTTAATGACATATCTTTGAAAACATTTGCAAGTAAACTTATCAATCTTAGCCGAAAATTTTATATTATTAGATTCCAGCATACTAACCACAAATGGCAGGCACTTAATGGAGAATGTGTTTCCATACAAATGACCAGGTGAAGGAAATACCTTCCAGCAATACATCTTTAGAGGAATATACTAAGGCCCAACAGATGGTCCTCTACCAACACAAGACCAACCTACCTCTTCCTAGATAGTACCGAATATGTCATCACCCCGGTCATTACCGACCTATCCGAGACATCTCTTAGCATACACCACAATAATTTAAACCCAAACGTCATAGCGGGTAGAAATATATCTAGAAAGGAATGATTATATCCTAATGGTTGTGACCACATAGTCTTGCTGCATGTACCCTGTTTCGGCCATTTCTAGGTGTGAGGCGTGAGGTAGCGATTACCTTTCTCAAAGCACATCATCTTTCTTTGAATGCCACATTGCCATCCCATGGTCACACAATTGATTTCTACAAATGTGTAACTCCTAAGCTTATATGTCTCAGAAAAGGGTGTTAATCTAAGAGAAGTTGCCTTCTCCGCCACTAAATAGATGATATGTTCATAGAGATCACTTATGTAACTAGGGATTCAACGTCAGACATTTGTCCATACAAGTTGTCCAGGCACAAGACAAACTGAAGGCACTGTCCTACCACATCCTGTCGGGAATTCACCCTAGGATTAGTAGCGATTAGTCCTTGCATCAGATATTTCATAATGAAGAAACTACTGTTACTCTATGTATATTAGGAGTTTATCCTCAAATGATCAACAAGTAGTCTATCGTTATAAAAATCCCAAATATAATATCCATGTCTTCACCTCGAATATGTAAATCCGTTCGAAGTGGTCTTCAGATAAGAATCATCCAGATCCGACCCCGGTTCCTTCGAAACAATCATCGATAAAAAGACGTCCTTATGAATAGGAAATCATTCTTTAATTGATTTAGTTCTTTTTATCAAAATATCTTTTGGAGATATATATTCCTAAAAACATTCTTTTTGGTATATATGGAATAATTAAACCTCTCCTATTACAACTTTTGATTTCTTAAAACCTTTTGACACTTGACTCGTTTTCGACACTTCGACCTTATCTATCCCTCGCCTAGGGAAGAGGCCAGGTGAGCCAGGGCACTGGTTGCTCCTGAACATCTCCTTAGTTTAAGCACCTCACATCCGGATCTCATTGTAACATCCCGCCTTTTTGGATGTTTTAAGCAGACACACATGCCGACTCAAACCATATAGAAGGGCGGATTGTTATTGGGGTGAATAAGAAAAAGCAGAGAAAGAAAAAAAATAAAACAGAATCTCTCAGTGGAATGACAAAATATAATAATCAAATAACAGTTCATGAAGCTGTATACAAAACATTTGATTATACTTATACAATACAAAATCAGACTTACACATATTAGAGATAAATTAATAATGCAGCGGAACAGTATGAATGCAGTGGAATAAATATACTAAATAATAGTAGCACAAATCTTCGTCTTCGTCCTCTAGAAAAAGGTCTTCAAATCCGGAAATGCTCAAGCTGACCCGAGCGAATTGAAAAGACAAAACACTCGAGTCAGAACTAAAAGATCTTATGTAAGTTAAAATAACGGTAAATAAATATGAGTGGAATGGCTTCAGAGACGTTTACGGGGTTTGACATCTCCTATCCAGTGTCTAACGTGAATGCAGTAACTTAAGAGATGTTCGGGATTCACATCTCCTAAGGATCCGTTAAACTATCTACTATGTAGTACAATACGCTATTATAATATATCTATAGTAAGATAAACTATTAAAATAGCGTTAAGGCATTACCCATTCCCCCCTTAACACATTTTATAATGCCAATAGTCTATACAGTACCGTAACTCCCCGTAAAGTGGGGCCGCTAGAGGATACCCCATAGGTACGACATAAAACAAACTCGTAGAAGGCGCGCTAGGGTAGGTGACAAGGCACAACTAGGCAATGCCAGGGTAGATATACCAATTTCACTTCCGGACCGGTGGTAACGCATAACAGCTACTACCGCCCACCTCGGAACACACTCCCAAATCAAAAATCGAGGGTAGCCAACAAAAATCGCAAATCAGAATATATTATCGAAGGAATGTGCCTGATCGGAGGAATGGCCTCACTTGGCCCATCGATTTCTCCTGTTTTAGCCACCTTATGCTAACTCACGGGAGTTAGGTCCATGTATATACCTTATAGGATCATTGCCACCATCCTACTTTATTATGGAATCTGTAACGACCCAGAATTTTTGATAATTAAAATTTGAATATTTAATTGATTTTAAATATTAATAAATGGAATTTAGAAGTCGAATGATTTATTTATCGAATATTGGATTTACCTGGGTAATTAAATCGATAAATTAGATAGTGAAATTCCAGAGATAATTGAAAATCGAGTTTAATATGATTGAAAATGATTTGTAAAATTTTATTTAATCATACTGGAGTTATAGAAAGGTTATAGAACTCTTAAAACTGAATTTGGAGTTAAATTGTGAAAATTGAATATTTTAATATTTAATTATCGACTGTAAAAATAGCCAATTTTCGGACAGTCTCAGAATTTAACGAGACCAGTTCCATTGGATCCGTAATAGTTAGTTATTATCGGATTTCAATTTTCGTAGCAAACGGAGTTATCGTTTGACCGTGGCAACTCGAAACGCATCGATATCATTTTAATTTAATTCGTCGAGTTAAAATAGTCATTTTTCAGAAAGTCTCGGATTTCGACGAAACCAGTTTCATCGGATCCGTAATGTGATATTATTGTAAGATTTCAAATTTCGTAATTTTTGGAGTTACCGTTTGTCCGGTACGAATCAAAACGCCTCGAAATCGATTTAAATCGGTTTAATTTAATTTGATCGTTTTTCTCCGTATCTCACACAGACGATCGAATTAGCTTCCGAAACACGTTCCATTGCGTTCGGAACGCGGGGTAAACCTTAGAAACGTCAGCCGGCACGCTCGAATCGGAGTTCGAAAAAAAATTCGATGAATAGTAAACTGGGCAATTTTCTATAAAAGCACCCCCTCACTTTCATTTTGCAAACGAGAAAGACTAGGGTTTCAGCTAAAACCCTGGCCGCCTCTAATTCGTTCGATGGCCAGAAACGAACGCCACTTCATCCCTTAAATTCTCAAAATCCGTGAAGTTCTAGCCAAAGTCTTCAACTAGAGGATTGTAGATCTCGGCGAGACGAAGTCATCCATACGGCGATGATGAATATTCGAGCAGCATGGAAGGCGCGCCAGGGCAAGAACGCGCGCACGAACGGGCACGTTTTCTCCACCTAGAGACGACCGAGCTCGACAAGGCTCTGGCCGTGGGTAGCTTGGGTCGGTGGCATTCGTATGGCGGTGGAGTGATGGACTCTCGACGATCGTAGTGGTCGCGGCATCTAGGGCAAAACGGCGGCTGATGGGTCTCGTGCTCACGCATATACCTGGGAGTGGAAGAAGATATCAAGCACGGCCACGATTTTCTTTGCTAAAACGAACGGTCCAGATGGGGTTTAGGTGAAAATAAATAAAAGAAATGTAATTTAAATTGTAATTTAATTTATGTGATGTTTAAAATTTGATATCTTGTTCATACGAGGATGAAAAATTACGAAATCAGTTGCATTGGAATCGTATCGTCGAATACTACGCGCTGGAACTGATTTGGAAGCGATTGGAGTCAGTGAAAATTTTGGATAAAATTAAACGGCCGTTTAATTTTATTCGGAAATAAACGCTGGAATCGGAATAAAAATCTCGGTGAGATCTTCTCACTCAAATTGAATGTGGAATTATTTACAGTTATTGATTGATGATTGACTGTTTGGATTGTTGATATTAGATATTATAGGATATATATATATATATAGCAGTATATACATATTGGCATATGTATATATTGGATTGATTGATTTCCCGCCTCGTATAGCGGATGAGACCCTATTGCGCCGTTAGTAAGCGGATTTATAAAAACCCATATACCGCGATAATTCCGTACTGGAGCGGAATTGGTATTGTGCTGACGTTTTTGGATGCAGGGAAACAGGTTGGAGGGATCCAACTGGATTCCTCACCCGTAGTTATTTATTTACAGATATTGATGTATATTCTGTTATCATATGATGATATATGATATTGACTGTTGTGATGGACTGATTGGTGTTGTTGCATCATCGGATTCAGTTTTGAAATGTAAAAATAACGACTGTTATTTTAAAAGGGTTTTTAAAGTGATTTTTGAAATATACGTTTTATGGAATTTTTGAATCGATTTATAAACGTAAAATTTTAAAGTTATAAAAGTTATAATTTTAGTGAAATATAACCGAAGTGTCGTTTTTGAAATAAAAGTCGATTTATTTATAAAATGGTTTAAGTTGGGATTTTTTTGAATAACTATAAACGATTTGTATAGAAAGATTTATAAAAATTGATATCTTTGTAAATCAAAATATTGGACTTATAAAACGAATTTTTATAAGTGTTGGAAAGAAGTATAAATGGGATTTCATAAGTTAATGAAATCTGAAAGTTTTAAATTTTGAGAAGTTTAAAAGAACGATTTCTTTTAAGATAAATGAAATATAAGTTATATTAACTTATAAATGGAATGGGTTATTAAAGAAGAAGTATAAATCGAAGTTGTTATAAAATGGAAATGGAAATGGAATTTATAAACGTTGTTTATAAATTCGAGATCAATTGAATTTGATAAATTAAATAAAGAAGGTTGTTAAAGGAGATATATTCGCGATTTTGGATAGCGAATTATTTTTGGAATAAAATGTGTAGAAAATAGTGAAATGTAATTAGTGAAGTATATTCACGATTTTGGACAGTGAATATATTATTAAATAAAATGGATAGTTTTGGAAAAGCGATATTGTAAAATGAAGTTAATTGTTTTAAAAGATGTTTTAAAACGTATTGAATATCGAAATCATAGATTTCAACATTCATTGTTGAAATAGACGTTTTCGAGAAATAAGGAAATGGTGGACTATAACACTGTTGTTATAGTAAATGATTTCCGAAAGGAAATGTTTTTATCTAGTATTGGGATTTACATATCTATTTTAATTTCGAATCCCTATACTAGTGATTTTTGAGTCGTTGTAACGATGTTTTACGTAACATTCGTTTTTGACTCAAATTGATGTTGTTATAGAAAATAGATTTCCTTAAAGAATGAATATATACTTAATTTGATTTAAGTATATCGAATATTTTCAAATGTTGAAAATAAATGATTTGTGAAATACTTATTATTAAATAAGTATGGAAATGCTTTTCCAATATGAAATGAACTGTTTTGAGATTTTATCTTCAAAGATAAAATGAAATGTGGAAATTAATTTGAAGTTGTTTTCAAATGGTTAAGTGTGGAAATTTTATATCTAGTAAAGATATTTTGGAAGATAAAATAATTTGGAAAATTATTTGGAATCTGATGATGTTGCGCATCTTTATTGATAGTTAAATAACCGACTATCAATAATTACCTTTAGATAGGTATTTGTTGTGAATTGGATGAATTTGGATGCCACACTTATTTTTGAATAAACGCTCACTATTCGGGTTAACCGGGAAAGGACCATGGGGTCGTATAACCCATTCCGAATATGTGATACGTCGTATGGATCGCATTTGCTATATTACAGCATGATAGGGGGTTCTCGCTTCGCGGTTTGGTGGCGAACGGGAGACTCTTACCCCTACATGTCCCTGAGTGGGATGGGTTGGTTGTGACAGTCGAGAGGCTGGCCGTAAAAGCAACTGCGAGGTGCCAGTGTAAGCCACGGTGGGGCTGGGATGGTTGCAAAGCCTACCGGTCGCTGCTGCCGGAAATGCCGGATCGTTACAGTTGGTATCAGAGCATATGGTTAAGCGACAACCCTGCTCTGTTGGGTGTTACTCATTAGAGATAGAGTCAGTAGTACTCTAGAATGAGTTGAGTGTAATAATAGATATGAGCGCGTATTTGTTATTTGAATATAAAATTGTTTTATATTGTGATGATTGATTTATTGAGTGGTATATGGATTCTGGTCAATACGAGTAATTAACGATCATTGATAGGGATCTCTAAACACTCGAATAGAACAATTCGGCACAGTATTGTTTTAAGTAGGGTGAATGAAATAATTTTACCCAAAACTATTTTTGTATAGAAAAGAAATGATTTTTCTATGAATTACTATAGTATATGGTTGCATGGTTGTTAGAAATGATAACATTAAACTATTATCATTGAAATTAAATGAGAAATTGGAATTATAAACTCCAAAGTTAAGGAATTAATTCACATACGAACGAAATTTGTAAATGTAAATTATAGATGTGAATTATAATTTAAAACGGAGTTCCAGAAAAGTTTTTGGAAATGTTTTGAGAAGAATTTGAAATTTTTGAGATTTGGAAAGTTTAAAATTCTTTTTGAAGTTGAAAATGAATTTCAAAGGATTTTGAAAAAGTATTTTGGAGAGATAAAGCTCTAAACTCTTGTCGGTCGCTGGAAAATAACTTCGATGATGACCGCGGCATCGTTGGTGTTCATTTTCGGGTTTCCAAAAGAGGAATTGCTGCCAAATTGTTTTAAATGGAAGTGTTTGGAAAATTTGGATTTTGTTTTGGAAATTAAAAGGATAATTTGAATTGTTTTCAAATGGTTTTGAAAAAGTTGAAACGACTCTGGAATCCTATTTCAAATACTTACGAAATATTAATAAGTTGATAACTTATAGAATATTGAAATTTGATTAGAATGAAATTCAAATTGAAAAACGAATGAATTAGTGAATGAATGAATAAATTACGATTGCAAGTGCCAGAAAATGAAATTGAATGTTAAAATTCATTTTGAATTTGAAAGTAAATAGAACTGGAATTGAATTTGATAAAGGAAGTATTAAACTGAAAGTTAGTAAGGGAAGCTAATTGATTATTGATCAAATGGATAAGGTTTGAACGAATTAAATTCAATGATTATAAATGAAGATAAATTGAATTCCAATAGAATTGAAAATGTGAATTATAAGTTCAAATGAATGTGAAATGAAAAATTGAACGAAATTGAATATGTAACTTCAATAGCGAATTTAAAGAGGATATAAGAAGTATATATGAAATTTTGTAATGGAGTTTGCAAAATGATTTGGATATGTAACTAGATATTATGGCTAGTAGGATATACAGGTGTAAAGGAAATTGAATTTGATTTCAAAGATAAATTCGAATTGCTCGAAAAAGGTATGTATTTGAATTTTAATATGAGTTTTTGATGATTTCTCTCTAGCCGCTTGGCTTTTTCTTTTTCTTTTTGAAATCTGAGAGTCCGTAGGGACGTTTTGTAGTCGTGCCGTATTAGCCGCGCAAAGGAGACGCTGGCAAAATTTTTCGAAAATTTAGGGCGTTAGAAAATTTTTGAGAAAATTTTGAAAGTTTAAAATTTGAATTTAAACTCGAATTTGAATTTTGAAGTAAACAATGCTGTTGAAACTTATAATTGAAGTTGGAAAATGAAATTAAATGATAACGAATCTTTAGTAGGAAGATTTGTTTTGATAAATTGATAAAACTATTGGATGTTGAAAAATAGTAGACGAGTTAAGGACCTTTCTTCCTAACTTGTAATTTCGAGGACGAAATTCTTTTAAGGGGGGAAGTTTGTAACGACCCAGAATTTTTGATAATTAAAATTTGAATATTTAATTGATTTTAAATATTAATAAATGGAATTTAGAAGTCGAATGATTTATTTATCGAATATTGGATTTACCTGGGTAATTAAATCGATAAATTAGATAGTGAAATTCCAGAGATAATTGAAAATCGAGTTTAATATGATTGAAAATGATTTGTAAAATTTTATTTAATCATACTGGAGTTATAGAAAGGTTATAGAACTCTTAAAACTGAATTTGGAGTTAAATTGTGAAAATTGAATATTTTAATATTTAATTATCGACTGTAAAAATAGCCAATTTTCGGACAGTCTCAGAATTTAACGAGACCAGTTCCATTGGATCCGTAATAGTTAGTTATTATCGGATTTCAATTTTCGTAGCAAACGGAGTTATCGTTTGACCGTGGCAACTCGAAACGCATCGATATCATTTTAATTTAATTCGTCGAGTTAAAATAGTCATTTTTCAGAAAGTCTCGGATTTCGACGAAACCAGTTTCATCGGATCCGTAATGTGATATTATTGTAAGATTTCAAATTTCGTAATTTTTGGAGTTACCGTTTGTCCGGTACGAATCAAAACGCCTCGAAATCGATTTAAATCGGTTTAATTTAATTTGATCGTTTTTCTCCGTATCTCACACAGACGATCGAATTAGCTTCCGAAACACGTTCCATTGCGTTCGGAACGCGGGGTAAACCTTAGAAACGTCAGCCGGCACGCTCGAATCGGAGTTCGAAAAAAAATTCGATGAATAGTAAACTGGGCAATTTTCTATAAAAGCACCCCCTCACTTTCATTTTGCAAACGAGAAAGACTAGGGTTTCAGCTAAAACCCTGGCCGCCTCTAATTCGTTCGATGGCCAGAAACGAACGCCACTTCATCCCTTAAATTCTCAAAATCCGTGAAGTTCTAGCCAAAGTCTTCAACTAGAGGATTGTAGATCTCGGCGAGACGAAGTCATCCATACGGCGATGATGAATATTCGAGCAGCATGGAAGGCGCGCCAGGGCAAGAACGCGCGCACGAACGGGCACGTTTTCTCCACCTAGAGACGACCGAGCTCGACAAGGCTCTGGCCGTGGGTAGCTTGGGTCGGTGGCATTCGTATGGCGGTGGAGTGATGGACTCTCGACGATCGTAGTGGTCGCGGCATCTAGGGCAAAACGGCGGCTGATGGGTCTCGTGCTCACGCATATACCTGGGAGTGGAAGAAGATATCAAGCACGGCCACGATTTTCTTTGCTAAAACGAACGGTCCAGATGGGGTTTAGGTGAAAATAAATAAAAGAAATGTAATTTAAATTGTAATTTAATTTATGTGATGTTTAAAATTTGATATCTTGTTCATACGAGGATGAAAAATTACGAAATCAGTTGCATTGGAATCGTATCGTCGAATACTACGCGCTGGAACTGATTTGGAAGCGATTGGAGTCAGTGAAAATTTTGGATAAAATTAAACGGCCGTTTAATTTTATTCGGAAATAAACGCTGGAATCGGAATAAAAATCTCGGTGAGATCTTCTCACTCAAATTGAATGTGGAATTATTTACAGTTATTGATTGATGATTGACTGTTTGGATTGTTGATATTAGATATTATAGGATATATATATATATATAGCAGTATATACATATTGGCATATGTATATATTGGATTGATTGATTTCCCGCCTCGTATAGCGGATGAGACCCTATTGCGCCGTTAGTAAGCGGATTTATAAAAACCCATATACCGCGATAATTCCGTACTGGAGCGGAATTGGTATTGTGCTGACGTTTTTGGATGCAGGGAAACAGGTTGGAGGGATCCAACTGGATTCCTCACCCGTAGTTATTTATTTACAGATATTGATGTATATTCTGTTATCATATGATGATATATGATATTGACTGTTGTGATGGACTGATTGGTGTTGTTGCATCATCGGATTCAGTTTTGAAATGTAAAAATAACGACTGTTATTTTAAAAGGGTTTTTAAAGTGATTTTTGAAATATACGTTTTATGGAATTTTTGAATCGATTTATAAACGTAAAATTTTAAAGTTATAAAAGTTATAATTTTAGTGAAATATAACCGAAGTGTCGTTTTTGAAATAAAAGTCGATTTATTTATAAAATGGTTTAAGTTGGGATTTTTTTGAATAACTATAAACGATTTGTATAGAAAGATTTATAAAAATTGATATCTTTGTAAATCAAAATATTGGACTTATAAAACGAATTTTTATAAGTGTTGGAAAGAAGTATAAATGGGATTTCATAAGTTAATGAAATCTGAAAGTTTTAAATTTTGAGAAGTTTAAAAGAACGATTTCTTTTAAGATAAATGAAATATAAGTTATATTAACTTATAAATGGAATGGGTTATTAAAGAAGAAGTATAAATCGAAGTTGTTATAAAATGGAAATGGAAATGGAATTTATAAACGTTGTTTATAAATTCGAGATCAATTGAATTTGATAAATTAAATAAAGAAGGTTGTTAAAGGAGATATATTCGCGATTTTGGATAGCGAATTATTTTTGGAATAAAATGTGTAGAAAATAGTGAAATGTAATTAGTGAAGTATATTCACGATTTTGGACAGTGAATATATTATTAAATAAAATGGATAGTTTTGGAAAAGCGATATTGTAAAATGAAGTTAATTGTTTTAAAAGATGTTTTAAAACGTATTGAATATCGAAATCATAGATTTCAACATTCATTGTTGAAATAGACGTTTTCGAGAAATAAGGAAATGGTGGACTATAACACTGTTGTTATAGTAAATGATTTCCGAAAGGAAATGTTTTTATCTAGTATTGGGATTTACATATCTATTTTAATTTCGAATCCCTATACTAGTGATTTTTGAGTCGTTGTAACGATGTTTTACGTAACATTCGTTTTTGACTCAAATTGATGTTGTTATAGAAAATAGATTTCCTTAAAGAATGAATATATACTTAATTTGATTTAAGTATATCGAATATTTTCAAATGTTGAAAATAAATGATTTGTGAAATACTTATTATTAAATAAGTATGGAAATGCTTTTCCAATATGAAATGAACTGTTTTGAGATTTTATCTTCAAAGATAAAATGAAATGTGGAAATTAATTTGAAGTTGTTTTCAAATGGTTAAGTGTGGAAATTTTATATCTAGTAAAGATATTTTGGAAGATAAAATAATTTGGAAAATTATTTGGAATCTGATGATGTTGCGCATCTTTATTGATAGTTAAATAACCGACTATCAATAATTACCTTTAGATAGGTATTTGTTGTGAATTGGATGAATTTGGATGCCACACTTATTTTTGAATAAACGCTCACTATTCGGGTTAACCGGGAAAGGACCATGGGGTCGTATAACCCATTCCGAATATGTGATACGTCGTATGAATCGCATTTGAAGACCGGTGTTGAAGACCGGATATTTTTGAAAACGGAAGGATTACCGTCGAGTTACTCTACATCGACTGATCTTCGATTTAGAGGTTTTATCACCCTTAGTGACGGGAAGTCCTGACGTGATTGAAAATTATCCGGAAATGCAAGGGCTTCGTGAGAAGTGCCTTCGGTTCTGTTCGATCCCGGAACAGACTTATATGGATTGTGTGTCTGACGTTACAATTTGAGATATAAAGCTGTTTTCTTTCAAATACATTTCTGTTGGTGGCGGAGAATTTATTCTCTTAGCTTAACACCCTTCTCTGAGACGTATGAGCTCAGAGGTTATGTAATTGAAATTTATCAGCGATATATCCCAATTTGGTAACGTGGCATACTGAGTGTTGCTGTGAAATGATCAGTGTTTGATCATTTGTGATATGATCATTAGTTTGATCTTATATCTTTGTGATCATAGGTTGATCATTTTGTTTGACCCGAAGCAGGGCTTTTTGTAGAAAGCGTAGCTTTGTGGACGAGACTTCGTCGAGCCTCACACCCCGGAAATGGTCGAAACAGGAAGGATGCAGCAAGGTTCTAGGGAGTAGCGCCCCTTAGTGTATGTCATTCCTTCTGGATAAAGGTGGTATCATGGTATGGAGCCCAGATACTTAACCTCTGTGGTTACTGCATTATTATTATCTATGTGGTTTGTTGGAAATCGGGGATCCTCGGGAAGATCGGTGACGATCGGGGGATGGCATACGCGTGTCAGTAGTTACCTACTTTTGCAGAGGTAACCCGGCCTTGTGTTGGCAGAGATCTAACCGTAATGTTAGGTTATTTCTCGGGTCGTCTATTCCAGGGACGTACCCATCGTGGATAGGAAGTTCCTTAGCCTGACCATTTGTTGGAAATCCAAAGAAACAATACGCGACGTGTACGGTTTTAGTTGTATTACCTGCTATGGAATGTGGCGGTAACCTGCTATTGAACATAGTAGCTATAGTAGGCATACGATACTGGTCGTATGTTGGCTAAGATTTATATTATACTTTCGAAATGTTTTCTACACTATGCACTAATAATAATATCAAAATGATTTGATTTTGCGTAGTAAGCATCTTTGACTATCATAAGAAGAAATCTCCTCCAATTTTGCGTTTGCATTGTGTGTGTGGTGGGAGGTCTTATGGTAGTTTCATTTTCCAAAAGCATTTCGAATTGACTTTAAAATTCTTCTGTTGTTTATTTTAAAGAAGAATAACTGTTTTACGATCTCACACCAGTCACCATGACTGACTCGGAGTTTATTGTTCCCTTCTAAACTCTGGGTGCCCACCAATTTCCACACGGGCAGCCTAGAGTTATGTTATCAGGATATTCTGGATATTCTGGAGCTTTGGAAGCAAGCTGGATGACGAGACGTAGTATTTGTATTTGATAGTATTTATTCCGCTGTGTATTCTGTATGAGGACAAGTTATATAACTGTCCATTGTTGTATATTGACTCTGATGACTGATGTATGTATAAACTGATAAAATTCTTTGTTTTAGAGATTATTCCTTTATCTATTATATATTGTTCCGCTGCAATATGTGAGATTCTGATATTGTCTCTGTATTCTGTTCTGTTGTTGTTCTGTTGTTCTTCTTTCTTTCTTCTCTTTTTCTTCTATCTTCTTCTTCTTCTACTTTTTCTTTTTCTTAAAACCATAACTTTTCGGGTTTCCGGCATTCGATTGCTCAGCAGTCGATAAAGTGAGTATCGATGTTGAATTTTCGAAAGTCGAAAATTTTCGGGATGTTACAGAATCTCCATCGCGTACACAGTTGTCAAAGTGGTTTCGGTATCGACAGAGAGTATGCCCTTATCTGATCCCGATCTCTTTAACAACTAAACGCTTATTTCACACTGGACGGTTCTTTTACATTTCCAAAATCATTTCATAATTGATATCAAAATATCATATTCAATTCAAATCAAATCATATCATTTTTGAAATCATTACTTACTTTCGAAATCTTATTCACCTTTGAAATCATATCACATTTGAAATCATAGTTCAAAATTATATTTCCTTTCAAAAGTCATATTTCCAAAATATGCTAAACTCTCACTTCAAAATATCATATTAAACCAAATATGTTATTTAATTCCCAACTTAGTTTAAAACATCATTAACCATATTCACTTAAAAAAATCGAGAATTTGAATATAAACCCATCCATTTTAGTTACTTTGGAATTTAGAAAAAAATAGTTTTAAATAGTTATAAATAATCAATATAGATTAAAAATAGATTAAAAATAGATTAAATATAATTAAAAATAGATTAAATAGCATTAAAATAGACTAATTAGATTTAAAATAAGTTAAACAGGTTAATTAGTTTACATAAGTTAAATGGTTTAAAATAGGTTAAAATGATTTAATATAATTAATACAGGTTAAAATAGTTTAATACTTTGAAATATTAATAATTAGAAATTTTGAAATAATAAAATTTTAAAATAGTTTATATTTAAACATGAATTTGGAATTAATATCAAATTAAACCTATCATTTCATTTCAACACCGTTGGACCATTTTCAATTTCCAAGTCAATAAACCAAATTCCAAACCTTTCAATTTCAAAATATTTCAAAGTTATTTTCAAACAACTTCAATAACTTAATTTCGATAGAATTTCATTTATACTTAAAAGTTTAACTTTAGCTTTCCAATTTAATTTCTTAAAGCAATTCCTTTTTAACCAATTCACATTTCATCACAAACTTGATTTTTTTTTCCAATAATACTTCAATTTACATAAACCAAATTTTATTTCAAAATATCATTTAATTAAATTCGAAATTAAGGATTTTAAAATCATTTAATTTAACCAATCCGGTGTCTGTATATAATTCTCTACCCTAGGGTCAAGTGATACAGATTTTTACCATTTCAATCCGCAATTTAAAATTTTACAGTTATATATCATTTCAAACCGCAATCCTGAATTAATAATAAAATCCATAAAATTGCTCGAGTCTATCATTTCAACCCATAACGATTTTTCCCTAATCTATTGATCATTCGGGTATGTATCATTTCAACCCATAGTGAACTTGCAGTTTATAACGATATAAAATAAAACATCCATTCATCCAATATTAACAATCAACATCCATTACAAACATCATCCAAATCAATCAATAAATATCAATATTGAACTGATAATCAATAACAGGTATTTAACTGGCAATTTATATTCAATAATAAATTAAATAATGGTTTAATTCAAATAAATTCAAATTAACTGAGATGATGATTTAAAATATACCAAACAGTCATAAATAAATTTCTAATCACATCAAAAATTAATTTAACAAACATAAGAAATTTTAGAAGTTGTGAGTGGGTTAAAACATTCACCTTTGAATTTAAATCGAATTTAAATCCAATTTAAGCCCAAAATTTGAATGCTCTTAGAATTTGTCCAAACTAGCGTCAAAATGTCCGGACTTTCAATACGATCCCAACGGAACAAACGGCGCGCAAATCGGACCTCGTATGCAAAAGTTATTAAAAATAGAAGTTATATGATAAAATTTTAAAACAAAACAAAATAAAATAAATAAACCCTACACGTCAACAAACATGTCATCATCTTCTTACTCACGAACCACTCCAGTCAACATCGAATGCACCAAAGAAACCCGACTTTGACCATCGAAACGCGGCGTCTCCGGCCACCATTCCATCGTCGAACACTACTTCCTGGCCCCCCTCGACGTGGCGCATCCTGCGAGCTCCCCGCGCCTTGCCCTCGTGGCCTCCGGAGACGGCCGCCGCCACCTTAGCCGAAAACCTAATCGAAATAACGGCGATCTGGCCGTTGAATCGCCGAACAAACCATACCGATGAACATCGTGCAGCGATCTCCACAGCCCCGTACCCTCCAATCGACGATCGGTCGAATTCGATCGCAACGTGATGTATGGCTGAGAATTGTTCCTCGAATTCCGGACACACACCCAAATCGGAAAACAGACAGTAGATTTGACTTGTGCTCGTCGAGAGCTTCAAATCAATATATAATTCGATAAGGTTTGGAGGAGTTTGATTTTGGAATAGAATTTGAAATTGAATTTGCAATTTGGGAATTGGAGTTTTGGTTTGTCTGCCATTGGAAAGAGGAGCTGAGAAAGAAATGTGCATACATACAAACTGAAATGAGAAACACTAGGGTTTATAACAGGTTATTTATAGGCGAAGCTGAAAACAGAAGGAATGGACCAGATTGATTTGGGTTTTGAACGATAAACGACCCGAAAAGCCCGTTCTGTCACCGGAGCGAAAATGGGTCATCCCATATATTAAAATAGATGTTTCAAAAATTTTAAATTCAATGGAACTGGTTTCAAATCCTAATTCAATCGTATGAAGAAGTTATGTTAAAATAAGCTTATTTCAAATTGATTTCAATTAATTTGATTTCTAGGCGTTTCAAGCCCGTACGATCAAACGACAGGTCCGATCGTTACGAAACTTGAAATCCTATAATAATTCACTGTTACGGATCCGATGAAACTGGTTTCGTCGAAATCCGAGACAGTTGCCAAAATGGCTTTATTTTAGTTAATTAAATAAATTAATATTAATTTAATTAAATCACTTTTATATTCAAACTAAATAACTAACCAACTTTTATCATTTTTGATTGTATAGACATTTATAACAAATCAAAACAAGTTTACATAAAATTCAGTGTTGAATATTTCTCAAATTACAGTGTTCAATTACGATAGTAATTAAATCTAGTTAATTATACTTTAATCCCAATAAATTTATTTTATTTGAATTTCAATCTTTATATTCAATCAATTGTTTCTTTATAACATAGTCAACATTGTTTTATCTTTCATTACATTAACATCTTTCAATTTCCATCTTTTTATTTGTATTGACTACTATATTTCAATTATATTGTAATTTTGTCAATTTTACACATTAATTAAAATTTAAAAGTCTCAATTAATTATTTCATCTTGGTTTCATTCTTTTTATTACATCAATTATCATATTATGTATAGAATTTACATGGGTTACATCTTATCTAATCAACATTCTTCACTTACCAATTTAATCCACATTAACTGCAATAATTAAGTGAATTAATTGCAATTGATTTCAAATTAAACTTAACAAACTAACAAAATAGGTAACATACAATAATTGTTGCCACTAACACTTAATCACACTTTTAAGTTTATTACATTTGTTTTACCTCTATTCAATTCATAACCAAATTATAACATTTACATTATTTCAATTAATTGGAATTCCGTTCAAGTGGTTAATAATTTAACTTTAATTAACATTGTTAAGTTTCCATTTTAGTTATTATTTCATTATTAAATTACAAAATTTTTTTTCTTTCAATATTTAATCACAGAATCTTATTAAATTAACCATTTTAATTATCGAAAATTTACGGGTCGTTACACTCTCCCCCACTCAAAACTTTTCATCCCCGAAAAGGAAAAAGGAGGGAAAAGAAGTGATTAAGTATTCAATAGATATTATTCAAAATATTAAATTTATAAACAAATAAATTTACAAAATTTATTAATTTAAATAAAATATATAAATTTATAACCATTAAATCCTTTTATATTCAAGTAAATAAAAGTTTGGAAAATATTTCACAAAATTTTCTAAGTCCATAATTCACGAAAAAATTTCGGCAGAGTCTCCTTTGTACGGAGCGGCTCAGGAGACAATAATAATATCAATAATAATAATATATATCAAAATTTTCAAAATAATATATATCCCAACAGCGGGAAAAACAATATAATATCGCTAGAAAACCGTAATTCGAGAACGTACCTATTTGTCGGGCAAACAACGCTTAATTATGAAACCAAAAGCAGTGGCAATTGCTTCCATAACCTGTATTTCACTTATATAATCTAAAAGAGTTAATAATTATATAAAAATATTTAAAGTTGTTTCAACCACTAACAAACAAATCAATATAAACAACAATCACTGGCAACCACGGCATACAATCATCATATGAAATCAATAGAATCAACTATCCATCCATAGCAAACAAACAAATGGTTTGTTCGGGTTCAGAAATTTTTTTAACCGCCTAGAATGACAAATAAACTACTTAGTGCACTATTTACTCAACAGTCTTAGATGAACTCAATAGATTATTCATACATCTTAAACAATTAGAAGTATCCTATCCCAAACAACCCATAAACCAAAACAAACAATAATTTACAATGTACTTGAGTTATTCTTATTAAATTTCTTTCACAACATTTACAGTTTTTATTTTTCTTTTCACACAAGGATTATTTCTTTAACTTACATTTATTTCTTACGAAAATTTTCTTCCATTCATTCATTCAGCGTTTATTTCATTTATTTTTCCTTTATTACTTACAAAATTCATTTTCATTTATTCATATCATGTCAATTTCTTTTTATTGCATTACATTCATTTTATTATTTACTTTAATTATAACTAGTTTCAATATTGACTTAAGTTCAAAATCCTTTACTTACAGTACTCATTTTCTATTTCATTTAATTAGTAGTATTAAAATTTTAACTCAAGTTTATAACTATTTTCATATCAAATTTCTTATTTATAAAAGTAAATTTCATTGAACACTTCCATTACATAAGTTTTACTTGTAAAAATTTCCATTACATATTCTTTTAACACTTCAACCTTTTATAATTAGTAAGTTATATATATATGTCTTTATGAATGTAATTGAAAGTTACACAAGTTTGGCTTACTTATTTTAATTAACTTAAGGTTCAATAATTATCATTTCTTATTTTCATATTCTTTTCGTTTACAAGTTACAAATTTCAAATTCCTTGTATATTTCAGTTATAACTTAGCATATCATTTCTTATTTTCATTTAGAAGTTTCAATTATTAAATAGTTAAATTTTTTATTCCATTTCAATAATTGAAATCTCTAATTCATAGAAATTTAAGAACTAAATGCTCGGTCCCATTTTATAAACCATTTAAAATAATATATACATATATATATATATATATATATACTCATAACTTTTATATCCAATCATATTTAAACTTTAATTTTTTTATTTGTTTATCAAAATAGATCTGTAGTAAAACTACTACAATGCCCTTCCCACTTGAAACACGAAAATGAATGTCGATGATGTGTGCACTCATCACCGAAATTATTTTCCAGCGACAGAGAGGGTAGTACATAACTTATTTCTTTCCAAAATTTCATTAAAACAACTCTTTCAAATTATATTGAAATATTTATATCAAAAAATACTTATAATAATAATATTATTATATCCCAAAATCATTCGAAAGAAATTTTCAAAAACCCCGGAACTTAAGTTCTAAATTTCCAAATTTCATTTATCTTATTTTCAAATCTTATTTCCAACCTATATTTATAAATTTCACTACCTAACAACAAATATATTACAACCAAATATATAATTTATAAATCACTATTTTAAATATAAAATATACAATAGGTAAAATTATTCCATTTACCTACATTTCAAAACAAATATTGTGTCGGTCTGTCCTATTAAGTGTTTAGAAATCCCTACCGATGTCATAGTGTCCTATCCACTAACCAGAATTTATAAATACAAAACGGGACAAATTAACACAATATAAAAACCTTTTATAACACTAACAAATATGCTGTCTCATATATATACTCTCAGCGACTCATCATAGGGTATTACTACCCTATTAATATGAGTCAGACCCCACAAAGCTAAGGTTATTGCTAAACCTGGCTCTGATACCAACTGTAACATCTCGCCTTTTTGGACGTTTTAAGCAGACACACATGCCGACTCAAACCATACAGAAGGGAGGATTGTTATTGGGGTGAATAAGAAAAAGCAGAGAAAGAAACAAAACAAAACAGAATCTCGCAGCGGAATGACAAAATGTAATAATCAAATAACAGTTCATGAAGCTGTATACAAAACATTTGATTATACTTATATAATACAAAATCAGACTTACACATATTAGAGATAAATAAATAATGCAGCGGAGCAGTATGAATGCAGTGGAATAAATATAGTAAATAATAGTAGCACAAATCTTCGTCTTCTTCCTTCAGAAAAAGGTCTTCAAATCCTGAAATGCTTAGGCTGACCTGAGCGAATTGAAAAGACAAAACACTCGATTTAGAACTAAAAGATCTTATGTAAGTTAAAATAATGGTAAATAAATATGAGTGGAACGGCTTCAGAGACGTTTACGGGGTTTGACATCTCCTATCCAGTGTCTAATGTGAGTGCAGTAACTTAAGAGATGTTCGGGATTCACATCTCCTAAGAATCCGTTAAACTATCTACTATGTAGTACAATACGCTATTATAATATATCTACAGTAAGATAAACTATTAAAATAGCGTTAAGGGGTATTAATGTATTCAACCCCATATTTTGAGAGAGATTCGAAAGAAGCGACATAGTCGGTCATGGAAGATTCACCTTGAACAAGGTCAATGAAGCGTCGAGATAGAGATACTTTTTAGGCTTCCGGCACAAATTTTAATTCGAACCTTTCCCGAAATTGCTCCCAAGTAAGGTCCGCTTCAATAATTTCGGAGATTAGAAGCTCGTACCAGTCCAATGCTCTTTCTTGGAGCATACTAGAGGCCACTTGGACTCGATGGAGATCAATAAGATTCATGCGAGAAAAGATACGGTCGCATGTTCAAAGCCAAGCCTGGACTTCTAAAACGCTCTCGGAACCTTTGAATGGATTTCCACCCAAATTAGTGTAGTTACTGCACAAGCGTGCAAACCCAGACTTAGGATGTGTGGGCTCAGGAATAGGTCCGACAGCTTGAGCATTTCTTACAAGATCAAGAAGTTGCTGAGCAGACATAAATACTCCATCCTGGGGAGTAGCACTAGATTGACCGGCGCTAGGACGGCTAGGTCTAACCATTTCTCTTCTTTAAGAAAGAAAGAAAAGAGAAAAAGATTAATCTCAGAATGAATATCAAACAAACTTGATTGATAAAACAAGGCATCATAAAAAGAAATAGGATAGAACGGTATGAAGACTTGGATTAAATCCTATGGCACGATTCCTAAGAAAGACTTAGGACAATGATCCTTGCTAGATTATTCTACATTGTTCTGAAGTTTGGCTCTGATACCATTCTGTGATGCCCCACCTTTATGCTCACGCTAGCCAAGGACACTACGATGTAATGCCATCGACTAGCATGAAGAATAAGGCTGTTGAGGAGCGACCATCTGTGCAATTGCCTTGTGCGAGCACCGATATGTCAGAAAATATAACATGCATTTCATTTTAAGAGGGAATCCGACATACCGATACAAACTCAAAGCTACTACACAGTGGCTAGGTAGACCTCGAAAACAAATATAGAAATAAACATAACATAAATCAGTCACAGACATTCATATCACAAAGGCGGAAACAGATATGAATATATAACACCAAAAAGGTGTACATCAGAGTAGTGGTCAAATAAGATCCACAATATCACAAAAGAATAGATACAAGTGCTAGACAAAAGAATAAGTATACATCATGGAGTCTATATCTCGAATGTATAACAACAAAAACTACAAATGTAATGTAGTTAGACAAAAGTCAGAAGGTGTTCCCAGATAAGGAGTCAAGCAGAAGCACCTGTAACATCTCGGTCTGACCTGAGTATTATTTAATAAGAAAATAATAAACGGACCAGTCTAGCTATAAATACCAGATAAAGGAATGAGATGAAAGCAGAGATATAATAAGAACGTATGATAACACTAATGTAATACTAGAAAAAATATGATTTAAACAACAACATAATTATGTAATATCTCAAAAATCTCAAAGTACCAAAAAGAATATCATATTCTTTATTTTTATTCACCAAACTACAAATATTGACAAACGTATTAATGCCAATCACAAAAGTTGGTGAAACACAAATTCCAGAAATCATCAGTCAGAAATCCAGAAATCACAAAAGGGGGAGGCCTATCATAAACGGGAGCATGAAAGCTCACCAACACGTGTATCACAAATGGAACGCTATTCCATGGTCGCTAACCATACAAATTGAGCCGAAGCTCCATAAACGGTCCGAAGACCACGGGTCACTACCCCGCCAAATTGAACCGAAGTTCCACAGAAATGGGGTTTAGTCTTCCTCGCAGACAAATAGACATCGCACATCGGTAGTCCAAATCACAAAATGATCATCATCGATCAATAAAAAGTGTGAATTACACTAAGCTAGTAAATATAAGAGTTTAGCTTCATGTCCCATAACCACTAGCTTAACTTAAATATTTACGAACAAATTGTAGATTTCCACTCGAAAATTGTCACAGGATTTTGAATCGAACAAGTCCATAAATTAACCGACGAAGTAAACGCAAGCGTTTCATACCACTTGTTTTGCTAAGCCGTTTAATTAGATTTTCTCATACGAATGAGGTAAAGGTTTGTATACACTAATAGATTAGAAAACGGTTTTATAAAAGAGCTTTGTATAGAAAAATAGAGTTGAAATCATCTTTGTAAAAGAGTTTTATTATTTACTACTAGTATAGAAACCTTTGTATTTAGAAGTGACAAATCACAAAATGATTGTAGAAACAATCAATCACAAAAATCCACGTTCGAAGACGTGAATCAAATCCAAAGAAATCGATACCAATTCCATAAAAATGGACATTCTCAAAAATCCCGAAAAAGAAGTCATCAAAGGCAATAACAAAGGATAACAATAAATCGGATAGTCACGAATCGATAAAAGTTGGATCCTCAAACAAATTAGGCAAAATAGGAAAGTGAAGCAGGTCAGTCGACTAACTGCAGAGAGTCGGTCGACTAAACCAGAAACCATAATGTTTCATTTCCTGCAGTCAGTTGACTGACTGCAGAGGGTCAGTCGACTGACTGCAGAAAACAGAAACTTCTATTCTCTGCAGACAGACCCAGAATGTTTCATTTCCTGCAGTCAGTTGACTGACTGCAGAGGGTCAGTTGACTGACTGCAGAACACATAAACTTTTGTTCTTTGCAGACAGACCCAGATTGGCCTGATATCTACAGTCAGTCGACTGACTGTAGAGAGTCAGTCGACTGACTGGCACTGAAGCTGTTTTTCAGCTTATTCAAATGAAGCGCACTCTTCCAAATCGCGATCGGACGAGCAATGGACTTAAGGGGCTTTTGCCAATCGACAATCCAGCCCTATAGGCTTTCCAATTCACCACCAAAAGCATGATCAAACATCAAAGCTAAGATTTTTAGAGTTTTAGACTTCAAACACCAAAAATTGAAATGTTCACCAAATTAATCCAAACCAAAATCAAATGAACATGTAAAGATGTTAGGAATCCATACCTAACAATCAAAGATAGTTATAGACAAAGATGTGAGATAAAGATCTCACCTTTTACACAAAAACAAGGAAGAAGAAGCTTGAAAACAAAGGAGAATCAACCACTCTTCAATCTTAACTCTAGAAGCTTGAATCTAAGCTCAAAAGAAGAACATCTCCTAAGTTAGGTTTAGGAAATTTCTGAAATTAAAGAGAGAATGAGTTAGAGAAGAAGATGGAGATGCTTACCTTAGCTTCTCTTTGAATTTGGAGCAAGAATTTGGTTTTGCAAATGAGAACTAGGGCTTGGAATTTCTAGTTCCTATATTCTTCCCCCATTTTCAGTTTTTCTTAAGTGTTTGAGCAAATAGAAATGAAGTGAAGAGGAGAGGAGGAGGCTGAACTAGGTTATAGAGAGAGTTGGGGTGAAACCCAAACCCAAAGCCCAATAGAAAATAGCAAAATTCAACTTACTCCAAATATATCGATGTTTATACTTAAAAAGGTCGCAAACACTGTTTTGGACTCAATGGAAGTGGTCTCGAGTTCCAATTCGACTGTTTGCAAAAAGTAGTTTTTTAGACCTTAATCCGATTAACGATTCTAAATTTAAATAAAATATTTAAATATTCAAAACTTTAAAATATGCGGGTTGTTACACATTATTTACTACTGGATTTTGGAAAGGTCTTCAAAAAGCTTTAGGAACAAAGCTGAATTTTAGCACCGCTTATCATCCTCAGTCCGATGGACAAACCAAGCGTGTGAATCAAACTCTTGAAGATCTTCTTCATCCATGTGTTCTTGATTTTGGTGGAAGTTGGGAAAATCATATTTCCCTTGGTGAGTTTTCTTACAATAATAGCTTCCAATCTAGTATTGGTATGGCTCCTTTCGAGGCACTCTATGGAAGGCCATGCTGATCTCCTTCGTGTTGGCTTGAAGCCGGTGAGAAGCTGGTTTTAGGTCCAGATTTTATTCGTGATGCCACAGAAAAGATCGACCTTATTCGTCATAGGATGAAAGAAGCTCAAAGTAGACAAAATTCCTATGTCGATAATCGAAGAAGGAATTTAGAATTTTCTGTGGGAGATTTGGTGTTCATTCGTGTTTCACCTATGAAGGGTGTTGTGCGTTTTGGTCGATCGGGAAAGTTAGCACCTCGATATTGGCCCTTTTCCTATCACCGAACGCATTGGTTCCATGGCTTATCGCCTTTTATTACCTGCTCAGTTTTCTGCTATTCATGACGTTTTTCATGTTTCTCAACTACGGAAATGTCTAAGAGATTCCGATTCTATTCTTGAGCCCGGTGTTATTGAAGAAATTAAAGTTTCGCCTAATTTGACTTATGAGCAACATCCTATTCATATCATTGCTACGGAGGTTAAACCCCTTCGAAATAAAGATGTTCCTCTTGTGATAGTTCAATGGTCCTTAAATCCTAAGGATTGCTCTTTAAAATCTAAAGAATTCATCGAGCAAACACATCCGGACTTACTCTCTCGTGCTCTTTAAAGGTGAACTTCTCATTTCAAAATTTCTTCTTTTGTGTTGTTATGCCTTAGTATGGTTGTTACTTTTTATTTTCCTCTTAATTATTTTGAGGATGCAATTCCTTTAAGGAGGGGAGTCTGTAACAACACGCATATTTCACGATTATATATATTTAAATGTTTTATTTAAATATAGCATCGTTTATCGGATTAAAGTCCAGAATGTTACTTTTTTTAAACAGTCGAATTAGGACTCGAGACCAATTCCATTAAGTCCAAAATGACATTTACAACTTTTTTGAGTATAAACATCGATATGTTTGGAGTTGAGTAGAATTTTGCTATTTTTCTATTTTGGGCTTTGGGTTTGGGTTTCAGCCCACTAACCCAACTTAATACCCTAACTCCTCCACTCTTCATTCATTTCATTCCTCATTTCTTAACACTCAAGCTCAAGAGAAAAATGGGGGAAAAGATTGGAAATTAAAATTCCTAAACCCTAGTTTTATTGGGAAATTCAAGTTCTTGCTCTAAAATCAAAGGGAAGCTTAGGTAAGCATCCTCTTCTTCTTCTCCATCTCAATCTCTCTCCAATTTCAGAAATTTCCTATAACCTAACTTAGGAAATATTTGCTTATGATCTTAGATTGGAACTTCTAGAGTTGAAGTTGAAGAGTAATTGGTCTTACCTAGTTTTTAAACTTCTCATTCGTTGTTTTTGGGTTTAAAGGTGAGTTCTTTAACTCACATCTACGTCTATAACTTTCATTGTTGTTAGGTATGAATTCCTAACATCTATTCATGTTCATTTGCTTTTGATTTGAATTGATTTGGTGAATTTTCCAAATTTTGGTGTTTTGGTCCAATTTTATGAAAATCTTACTATGGATGTTTGGACGTGATATTTGGGGTGTATCAAAGAGCCTATAAGGCTGGGTTGTCGCTTGGCATAAATCCCTAGTCGTCGTTGCTCGTCCGATCGCTCCCGAATCATTTTGGCCATCATGGCCTAGGAAAATTGTTATCCAGACCAGGTGACTAGACGCCTGGTCATGATCCCTGGAGAAAAAAAATATAAGAACGCAAAAAATAAAATGGCAGAACCCAATTCCAGACGTCTGATTTATAGGTTCAGACGTCTGGTTAGGTCTCAGATGTCTGTTTTGAAATTTCAGACGTCTGGGGTTTTTCTGGATTATTTCCAGAACCCAAATCTAGATGTCTGGATTAAACCCCAGACGTCTGGAACAGTTCATTTTGCCTATTTTGGCCGTTTTTAGTGGATTTCCAATTTTAATCGATTTTTGTCGATCCGGTCAGTTGTTATCACTTATTATCGACTTTGATGACTTCTTTCTTTGGATTTTTGGGAATATCCATTTAATGGATTTGATATCGATTTTTATGGATTTAATTCACATTGTCGTATGTGAATTTTTGGTGATTGATTATTTTTTCAAGCATTTTTGTGATTTGTCATTTTAAAAATCAAAGGTTTCTATACTAGTAGTAAATACTCAAACTCTTCCACAAAAACGATTTCAACACTACTTTTAAACACAAAGCTCGTTTTTAAAACCATTTTCCAATCTATAAGTATATACAAACCTTTACCTCATTCGTATGAGAAATCTAATTAAACGGCTTAGCAAAACAAGTGGTATGAAACGCTTGCGTTTACTTCGTCGGTTAATTCTTGGACTTGTTCGATTGAACTCTCGTGACAATTTTCGAGTGGAAATCTACAATTTGTTCGTAAATATTTAAGTTAAGCTAGTGGTTATGGGACATGAAGCTAAACTCATTTATTTACTAGCTTAGTGTAATTGACACTTCTTATTGATCAATGATGATCATTTTGTGATTTAGACTAGCGATGTCTCTTTGTTTGTGTGGGGGACTAAAACCCCGTTTGTGGAGCTTCGGTTCAAATTGGTGGGGTAGCGAACCATGGTCTTCGGGCCGTTTGTGGAGCTTCGGCTCAAACTTGATGGTTAGCGACCATGGAATAGCGTTCTGTTTGTGACCCACGTATTGGTGAGTTTTCATGCTCCCGTCTATGATCGGCCTCCCCTTTGTGATTTCTAGATTTCTGGTTGTTGATTTCTAGAATTTGTGCTTCACCAATTTTGATGATATGCATTAATAAGCTCTATCAATATTTGTGTTTTGGTGAATAATTTAAAGAATATGACATTCTTTTTAGTGTTTGAGAATATTGGAGATATTGTATGATTTTTGTTGTTATCGGATGTATACTTGTCACAGTATGTCATTATTGTTATCATACGTTTTTGTGATATCTCTTATCCTATCTCATTTTATCTGATATTTATAGCTAGATTGATCCGTTTATTATTTTCTTCTTAAATAATACTCGGGTCAGACCGAGGTATTTCAGGTGTTTCTGCTTGACTTCTTATCAGGGTCCGTCACCTGACTTTTGGCTAACTACTTTAGCTTAGTAGTTTTTGTTATTATACATTCGAGATAGAGACTCCTTGATGTATACATATTCTTTTGTCTAGCACTTGTACCTATTCTTTTGTGATGTAGTGGATCTTGTATGACCACTATTTTGTGTACACTTCTTTGTGATATATTCATATCTGTTTCCGCCTTTGTGATATGAATATCTATGACTGATTTGTGTTATGCTTATTTCTATATTTGCTTTCCAAAGCCCACATAGCCACTGGGTAGTAGCTTTGAGTTTGTATTTGATATGTCGGATTTCCTCTTGAAATGAAATGCAAGTCATATTATCTGACATATCGGTATTCGCACAAAACAATTACATAGATGGTCTCTCCTCAACATCCTTATTCTTCATGCTAGTCGACGACATTACCCTGTAGTGTCCTTGGCTAGTGTGAGTATAGAGGTGGGGCATCACATCTAGAGACCTCTCCTCTGCTAATCATAACTAGAATATTCACAAGCTCTGAATCCTCTCGCTGCCTTGAACCAATCTGATCTATGAGGGTTGGCTTAACCTCAAGTGCTGCCAACAATCCAGGAGGGATGTTCGTAGAGGGTTTAAAATCAAAGGTGGAAATAAACTCTAGGCTTTTCCACTCCATGAACATTAGACTAAGGGTTGCTCTCTTCCTACTTAACGCATCCGCAACCACGTTCCCCCTGCCAGGGGTGTAAGCTATCTCAAAGTCATATGATGCCAGAAACTCCATCCAACGCTGTTGCCTCAAGTTTAAATCCTTTTGTGAGAATAGGTACTTCAATGATTTATGGTCAGTGAAAAGCTTGAACCTCTCTCCTAGCAAGTAATGTCCCCAAGACTTGAGTGCGAAAACAATAGCAGCCAACTCCAAATCATGGGTAGGGTAGTTCTTCTCATGAGTTCTCAACTATCTACTCCCATAGCATACTACCCTTCCCTCCTGCATCAATACTGCCCCAAGGCAAGTCCCACATGCATCAGTGTATACTGTAAAAGGCTTAGCTCCGTCGGGTAAAACTAACACTGGTGCACTAGTAAGGGCTCTCTTTAGCATCGTGAAGGAATCCTCACAATCCAAGTCCCACACGAATGCCACATTCTTCTTAGTGAGGCGAGTAAGCGGCACCGAAATCTTAGCAAAATTTTTGATAAACTTCCTATAATAACCAGCTAAACCTAGGAAGCTTCTAACTTCGGTAGAATTCTTGGTGGCCTTCCAATCTTGTAGTGCTACTATCTTAGCCGGATCCATAGCTAAACCCTCTCTTGAGACTACATGCCCCAAGAAACGCACCTCCTCATGCCAAAAGTGACACTTCGAGAATTTTGTTTTCAACCGATGAACATGAAGTGTATGAAGAACCTCCTCAAGATGAATAGAAAGCTCTTTTATACTCTTGGAAAACACCAGAATGTCGTCCACAAACACTACAACGAACTTATTTAGGACATCTCGAAAAACACGGCTCATTAGATCTACAAAATAGGCTGGGGCATTGGTCAGCCCAAACGGCATAACCAACCACTCAAAGAATCCATCGGGTGTCCTAAGTGTTGTCTTATCGATGCTATCGTCAACGACCCTAAGCTGATGAAATCCAGTGGCTAAGTCAAGCTGAGAAAATACTGAAGAGCTAACCAACTGATCAAAAAGATTGTCTATCCTAGGAAGTGGGTAACGGTTCTTCTTCAAGAGCTAATTCAACTCTCTATAGTCTACACAAAGTCGAAGGGAACCATCTTCCTTTGTCGCAAAGACAACTGGCGCTCCCCATTCCGATATGCTCCGTCTGATGGAGCCTTTCTCTAATAGCTCACCGATCTGCTTACTTAACTCCTTCCTCTCCCTAGGAGCCATATGTCTCATGGGCAATGCCACTGGCTTAGCATTATCATTCAGATAGATCGTAAAGTCGATCTCTCTTTTAGGGGTAGCCCCCTAACCTTCTCAAAAATGTCTGGGAAATCTCTATCAACTAGAACTGAATCTAACTCTCCAGGTGATGAATCAAGGGAATAAAGGAAGCTTAACATGACTAACCCCTGTGGGTTGCAAGAAACCTCGAGAGTTCGTCCGCTACATGTCTCTAGTCTAACGACTCCCCTCTCGCAGTCCAATATTGCACCAAAAGTGGATAACTAGTCCATCCCCAAAATCATCCCATATCCCAAAAATCCCATTACATAGGCATCACAATCAAACTCTACGCCCCGTATAAAATTTTTCAAACCCCTATAAATCATGAATAAATGTGCCGATCCTCCTATGGGGTTTGAAACAACTATAGGGTCTACAACTAGAGAAATATCTAAGTGCAAACAATCAACCAAGGAACTAGAAATGAAAGAATGCGATGCTCCAAAGTTAAAAAGAGTTCGAATAGGAAAATATGAAATAGATATCAAACTTTCTACAGAGACTTTCCTACCTCGATCTGGTCCACTACTAGAAGGTGCTACATCCAAAGCGTATACTTGCGCCGTAGGTGCGCCTGCTTTCTGCCCTGCCCTCCGAGGACAAGCTCTACTAAGGTGTCCAGGCTGCTCATAGTTGTAACACCTACCCTTCATCGTGTCCTTCTTACAGTCCTTTGAGAAATTTACAACCAATCCACAATTATGACATTTCTCGCCCTTCTTGATCTGTCCCTTCTAAGGTCCTCCTCCTTTCTTCTTGTCCTTATCCTTCTTATTCTTCCACCACTGCTTCTTAGAGTTTTCTGATTTTGGAACCTCCTTAACCTCTTCTTTCTTAGCAACATCTGATATGAGAGCCATTTACACAAGTGATTCATACGTCGCTCCTGTAGGTACATGTGTCAATGCCAACACTTGGAGGGACTGGTTTAAACCCTAAGCAAACTTGGTGGCCTTCTTATGCGGTGTATTAACAAGCTCTATCCCAAACTGCGATAACTCATTAAACTAATTTATATACTCTTTCACTGAAAGACTTCCCTGCTTCAGACTAATGAACTTCTCCAACTGCATGCTTTCCTCGGCTTGCGACAAGAACTTTCTCTCAAACCTTTCCCAAAATCCAAACCAACTAATGTCTCTACCCTCCATATCTACAATCTACCACCAGTAAGAAACCTCTCTCTTTAGCTGCCAAGATGCAAGCTGAACTCTCTACTGGTCCTCTAATCCTAACAGCCCAAATATCCACTATGTATTCCTCAACCAAGCTCGTGCCTCTACGAAATCCTCCATGCCAGAAAAAATCTTGCCTCCTAGACTAGCGAAGTCCTTGCATAGCATAGAAAAATTGGCTGCTGCAGACGGATTAACGGGTCGTCCAACTGTCGGTGCTACGTTGGGTGCTTGCCCTTGCACCGTTGGTGCCGTAACTTGGTGGTATTTACGGAACCAGCCAGGGACTTAGACACCCTCTGGAAGATTTGGGGCGTTCGCCATACTATGCAAAGAAAAGAAACTTTAGGCTCGAAAGAATCGAAAGATGGTTGAACTGGACTTTGAGGGGATTTTTATAAAAACTCTTTTATACTTCAAAACTATTCCTATAATAAGAGTTTCTTTCTGAAAATACTTTTAGTTTGAAGATATGTTACCTATTAAAAACACTTTACTTTTAAAATAAGTTTTTAGAAATCCTGTAACCTTAGGCTCTAATACCAAATGAAACACCCCACACCCCTTAGTATTCCTAAAAAGGGCACACCAAAGGATGTGGTGCATTATAGGTATAGCTAAAGCATCACAAAGACTAAGATTCACAAGGCAAATAAGTAAAAACAGCGGAAACATTTAAATAATAAATTATCATTCAAAACTAAACTTCATTTCAAAATAAGTCATAAAAACATAACGTATCTAAAAAACTCAAAATGTCTCATGTCTCATGAAAATACATCTTTGTAAAAACCCATAATTTCGATAATTAGAAATAGTTAATTAAATGAAGTTTTGTGATTTAATGTTGGAAGAAATAAAATTTATGATTTAATAATAAGAATATAACTGGAATAAAAATGTAATAGTATATTTAAGATAATTGATAACTGTTTCCAATAATTAAAAGGATTAAAGAGTTACAATTGAGATAGATTGTAAATAAATTATCGTAATGTATGTATTAATGGGAATTGGATTAAAAGAGCAATTGATAAGATGTTGATTAATTAATGAAATAATGTGTAATAAATTGTAATTGAAAAATTAGCGTTGTAGTAGAAATTATAACACTTGTTGTGGATAATAAACATACAAATGAGACTAAAAGTTAATGGTGACAATTATTATATGTTACCTATTTATTTAGCCTATTAAATTTAATTGGAAATCAGTTGCAATTAATTCACTTAATTAGTGCAATTACTGTAGATTAAATTGATAATTGTAGAATATTAATTCAATAAGATGTAACCAATGTAAATTTTATTCATAATATGGTAATTGATTGAATAAAAAGAATTGAAATCAAGTTTGATCAATTTATTGGAATTTAAGCTATAATAAATGGATTTATTGCAATTAAATGTAATTAAATACTACGCTAATGGGAATTAACATGAAATTGTAAAATATTAATGTGGTAAGAGATAAACTAATGTTAAATTATATCCTTAGGGAAATAATTGATTGAATAACAAGATTGAAAAGTCAAACAAATGGATTTATTGGAAATTTAATTTATATTTACTGAATTTGTTGAAATTGAAATCAAATACTATAATTTGTGCAATATTGAATATTGAATTGATATAGAATTTTATTTAAGGGATTATGAATTACTAAGTAATCTAAAGTGATAGAAATTTATAAATTATAAAATTTGAATTAAAAAGTGATTAGCTAATTTAATTTTTAATTTATTTAATTAACGAGAAAATAGTAATTTTTGCCACTGTCTCGGATTTCGAAGAAACCAGTTTCATCGGATCCATAACGGTGAATTATTTTAGGATTTCAAATTTCGTAGCGATCGGACTTGTCATTTGATCGTACGGGCTCGAAATGCCTAGAAATCAATTTGAAATAAGCTGGTTTTAAGCTAACTTCTTCATACGATGGAATTTGGACTTGAAAACTGTTCCATTGAATTTAAAAATATCGAAAACATCTATTTTGATATATGGGATGACCGATTTCAGTTTCGGTAACGAAACGGGCTTTTCGGGTCGTTTATCGTTCAACTTTCAAATCGATCCAGTCCATTCAATTCTACTTCTGACCTGCCTATAAATAGCTCATTATAAACCCTAGCTATTCCTTATTCCATTTGTCTGTACGTACAATTCTATCTGCTTCTCTCTTTCCAATGGAAGACAAACCAAAACCAAATTTCCAATTCAATTGCAAATCAAAATCAAATCAAAAATTCAAACTCCTCCAAACCCTAACATATTATATATCATTTCAAAGCTCTCGATGAGTGTAATCCATTGGTGCAATTCGTTTTTTGATTAGAACCACTATTTGCCCCGAATTCACGAATCAACCTCGGCCGTCCATTTTAGTGTTTTGGTGATCCAACGATGGATCTTCGCCCGATCGACTATCGGAAGGCGGTGTTGGAAAGAGGGCGTCGAGCAGGTCTAGGAGATGGTGTTCATGCATTCCTAGGTGGTCGTAGTTCACCAAAAAGTGGCGACAAAGGCTGGTGCCGGCGGCGCCGATCTGGACTGCCGGAGTTGGCTGCAACCTAGGCGCGTGGTCGGCTTGAGGAGGCGAGCAACATAGAGGCATTGGATCTGGTCGACGTTGATCATGTGGGCGGCGATTTCGTGTTTGCATCGGTGGCTTTGGGTTTGATCGAAGCCTGGGTTTCGCGTGCGTGTAACGCAAGAACGAAGGTGACGTGTAGCGTTCCTATTTGCATATAATATTTTATTTTATTTTTGAATTTCAAACTTCTAATGTGCATAACTTTGGCTTACGAGGTCCAATTTACGCGCGGTTTATTCCGCTAGGACGTATCGAAATTCCGGACATTTTGACGCTGGTTTGGATGAATTCTGAGACTGTTAAAATTTTGGCCATAATTTGGATTTTAATCGGCTTAAATTCAAAGGCGAGTGTTTTGACCCACTCACAACTAATAAATTATCTTATGTTAGTTAAATTTAATTTATGATGTAATTAGAAATTTATTGATTGATGTTTGGTATGTTTTAATTTTCATTCTAGTTAAATTTTATTTTTTGCATTTAATCATCGTTCAATTTAATATTGAATTTAAATTGTCAATTTAATACCTGTTATTGATTACCGGTTATCTGTTGATATTTATTGATTGATTTGGACGATGATTGCGATGGATGTTTGATTGTTGATATTGGATGACTGGATGTTGTATTTTTATATTGTTATAACACTGCAAGTTCCTTATGGGTTGAAATGATACATACAATCTATAAATTAGGGAAAAATCGTTATGGGTTGAAATGATAGACTCGAGCGATTTTATGGATTTTATTTAATTCGGGATTGCGGTTTGAAATGATATATAACCGTAAAATTTTAAATTGCAGATTGAAATGATAAATATCCGTATCACTTGTCCATAGGGTAGAAAATTATATACGGACACCGATTTGGTTAAATTAAGTGATTTTTAATTCAAATTTTTTTTTCTGTTAACAGGCATTTTGTAACAAAAATTTTGTTTATATAAACTGAACAATTTTCGATAATCCAAGTGTTAATGCTGAAATTGGAATTGATTTAATTAATTGTTCAAAGGATTTAAATTGGAATTTCAATGTTGAAGTTTTGAATATGAATGAATTTATCGGGATTGAGTTATTGAAATGTTTGGATGTAACTTTGAAATCTATTTTAAACTAATTTAAACTATTTTCATTAAATTAACTATTTTAGTCAATTTAAACTATTTTAATTTATATTAATCAAATATAACCTATTTAATCCAATTTATCTATTTTACCAATTTTAAACAAATTAAATTTATTTAATATAATTTAAATCTATTTTGAATCTATTTAATCTATTTAAAAATATATTTAATATCATTTAAATATATTCAATCTATTTTAAATCTACATAGATCATTTTAAAAATCTAATTAAATCAAATTTAAACTATTTTTATTATTTAAACTATTTTAAATCTATTTAAACTATGTTAAATCTATTTAAACTATTTTAAAACTATATAAACTATTTATAATTACCTAAACTATTTTCTAAAATTCAGACTATGTAAAGTTGAAGTATTTATATCTAAATCCTTGATGACGATACAACCTAAGTTGAAATTTGGAATTGCTACCTTTTATGTAATGACATATTTGAGTAAATTGATTTTGAAAGTGAATATGGTTTGAAAATGATATGGTTTGAGAATATGATATTTTGATATAAATTGCGAACTGACTTTTGAAATGTAAAAGAACCATCCGGTGTGAAATAAGCGTTTGGTTGTTAAAGAGACCGGGATCAGATATTGTCATACTCTCTGCCAATACCGAAAACCACTTTAACAACTGTGTACATGGTGGAGATTCCAGAAATGAAGTAGGATGGTTTGGCGAACGATTTCTGTATGAGGTATGACGTGACCCTAACTCCCGTGAGTCAGCTTAGATGTGACTAAAACAGGAGCAATGCCGGGCCAAGTGAGGTCGAACCTCCGATCAGACACATTTCTTCGATACCATATTATGACTTTGTGATGATTTGGTGGCCACCCTTTGATTTTGATTTGGGAGTGTGTTCCGAGGTGGGCGGTAGTAGCTGATATGCGTTACCACCAGTCCGGATCCACAACTGGTATATCTACCCTGGCATTGCCTCGAGTGCCGTGTTCGCATGCCCTACCACGCCTTCTACGAGTTTAGTTTGTACCATACCTATGGAGTGCCCTCTGATAGCCCTCCAGTTTATGGAGGAATTACAGTACTGTATAGACTATGAGAATATATAAAAATGTGTTAAGGGGAATATGGGTAACGCCTTAACGCTATTTTAATACTTTTACTTTACTGTAGACATATTATAATAGCGTATTGTACTACATAGTAGATAGTTTAACGGATCCTTATGAGATGTAAATCCCGAACATCTCTTAAGTTATTGCACTCATGTTAGACGCTGGATAGGAGATGTCAAACCCCGTAAACATCTCTGACGCCGTTACACTCATATTTATTTACTGTCGATTTAACTTACATAAGATCTTTTAGTTCTGACTCGAGTGTTTTGTCTTTTCAATTCGCTCGGGTCAGCCTGAGCATTTTAGGGTTGAAGACCTTATTTCTGGAGGACGAAGGCGAAGATTTGTACTAGTATTATTTATTATATTTACTCCATTGCATCATGTTGTTCCGCTACATGTATTTATTTATTCCTGTTTTCTGTAACTCTTATTTTGTGTTATAAAAGAATAATCAAATGTATTTATAAAACAGCTTCATGAACTATTTATTTGATTATTATATTTTATTAGTCCGCTACTAGATTCTGTATTTGTTTTATTTCTTTCTCTTTTTCTTATTTACCCCATAACAATCTACCCGTTTGAATGGTTTGAGTCTGGCATGTGTGTCTGCTTAAAACGTCCAAAAAGGGCAGGTCGTTACAGTTGGTATCAGAGCTTTGGTTTAGCAATAACCTTAGCTTTGTGGGGTCTGACTCATATTAAATAGGGTAGTAATACCCTAGAATGAGTCGCTGAGTGTATATATATGAGAGCGTATTTGTTAGTGTTATAAAAGGGTTTTTATATTGTGTTAGTTTGTTCCATTTTGTATTATAAATTCTGGTCGGTGCATAGGACGCTATGACATCGATAGGAATTTCTAAACACTTAATAGGTCAGACCGACACAATATTGTTTTAAAATATAGGTAAATGAAATAACTTTGCCTATTATATATTTTGTATATAAAATAATAAATTTATAAATGATATAGTTGGTTGTTATATATTTGCTTGTTAGGTAGTGAAATTTTATAAATACTGAAGGAAAAATAAGATTTACAAATAAAATAAATATAAATTGGAAGTTTAGAACTGAAGTTCCGGGATTTTTGAAAATTTCTTTCGAAGGGTTTTGGAATATAATATTAGTAGTATTAAGAAGTATTTCTGATATGAATATTTCAATTTGATTTGAAAGAAATGTTTTTAAAAGAATTTTGGAAGGAAATAAGTTTGTACTCCCCTCTTTGTCGCTGGAAAATAATTTCGGTGATGAGTGCATGCATCATCGACGTTCATTTTCGAGTTTCAAAATGGGAAGACCGTTGTAGTAATTTTACTGCACAATTGTTTTGATAAATTAATCTTGATTTTTAAATTCCAAATATGATTTGATATATATATGAGATATGATTATATATATTATTTAAAATAATTGAAATGAAACCCAGTTGTTTAGTTCTTAAGTTTCTATTAATTAGAAATTGAAATAATTGAAGTGAATGAAATCTTGACTATATTAATAATTGGAAACTTCTAAAAAAATAAGAAATTGAAAATTTGTAGACTGTAAATAAAAAGGAAATGAAAATAAGAAATGGTAATTATTGAACGTTTTGTTAACTGAATATATAGGAGAAACTTGGGTAATATTCAATTGCATTCTTAGAAACATATATATAACTTACCAAAATATTAAAAGTTGAAATGTTAAATAAGAATATGTAATAGAATATTATACAAGTAAAACTTGGAAAAATGAAGTGTTCAATGGACTTTTTTATATATAAGAATTCTAATGTTGTAAATTGTTATAAACTGAAGTTAACAGTTTGAAATGATACTAATTAAATGTAATAAAGGTGAATAATGTAAGAAAAATGATTATAAACTTAAGTTAACATTTAAGTTATTTATAATCAGATTGAATAGTAAAAGGTGAATACTATAAGTATATAATTATAAACTTAAGTCAATGTTAAAGCCATTTATAATTAAAGTGAGTACTATATTAATTGAATGATTATAACTTCAAAAAACATTGAAATGATTTAGAAATGGATTTAATATTCAATAATACTATATATGGAAGAATGAATGTGAAATGGAAATAATCTATTAATGGTGAATTAAATTGTAAAGAGACTTACATAATAATGGATAATCTAATAATTGAAATAAAAATAACTTATTTAAGCAATGAATGTAAAATAATAAGATGAAAAAAAAACCAAAGTTTAAATTTATCATTAAAAATAGTTAAACACATGGCGACCGCGTTGGCGTCCCTCTTCCGTTCTTTCCTTTTTTGTACGTTTTGCTTCTCCTCCCTTTGAATTCCTGCTCGTCTGTCCTTTTCCCCCTCCCTCTTCCCCTCTTCCTCCCTCTTCGTATGCATGTTCCTCCTTTCCATCTCATCCTCCCATTCGCTCCTTCCTCTTTTCGCTCATCTACCAGATCTGGTCGGTTTTTCAGTGTCATGCCGACATCGCCGCTAAGTCCTTTGCCTCATCTCCATTCTGTCGCTGACTTCCCACCTTTTCCCGCTCCTCAGTCTTCTCCCTTTGCTCCTGCCGCTTGCCCTATTGTTAGTCATGTGTTGAATTCTTTGTTTGTTTGGCTTATGGATTGGTTGGGAAAGGATACTTTTATTGTGTAGGATGTATAAATAATCCATAAAGTTATCCATGACTATTGAGGGTATGTGACGCAGCGGATTAATCAAAACAATGTAGATCGTTGAATGTAGCAATCGGTGGATTGGAAGATGCTGAAATGCCCAAATTCGTTGATCCGAAGATACCGAATTCTAGCTATCCTGAACTCGTTGATCGCGCACGATACCGGGTTCGAAGATCTTCAATTCTTCAAGCGTTGATCAAGCGCACTTGATTCCGCGAATCGGCTTCTACAATCGTTGAATCGAGCGCACTCGATTATCCGAAAGAGGAGATAGGAGATTACACTCAACTACCAATTTAAATGAAAGCACAAAGAAATCAAAGAGAATTTTATTCAATATTCAACAACCTTTACAAATGAGACTCACGGCCTATTTATAAGCGAACAATTTTACAACAGAAATTTCTCCAACTCCTAAGTCGTTTCCGACTCATAACTATGCTCTACGACTCATCATAAGTCGTATACGACTCATCCAAAACGAGTTATCAAACTGCAAAATAACAACTACAACAACACACGACTCAACATACTCCGACTCATGACTCAGCCAAGGAAACGACTTATTACAACAGACGACTTAAAACAGAAAATACAACATAGAAAAATACATCTTTTAAGTCGTTGCCGACTCATCAACTCCATTCGACTCAACTTATTTACAACAGACGCCATACGACTTATACTCCAGTAACGACTTAGAAACAATCGGTTCAGATTAACTCGTCAGGAGAATCTACGGCATGGATTAAAGCGGCATCAGAAAATACAGTTCCAGGCCTCTACGACTTAACCCAGTTTCGATAAGTCGTGGACGACTTATCACTTGTGTATTCTTCCCCTTGAGTCGTGAACGACTCATCTCCCTGTTAAGTCGTAGACGAGTTATAGTTGCTTCGTTAAGTCGTAAACTCGTCACCTCTTTCCCTTTGGTCTTCCAGATGAGTCGTGGACGACTCATCACCGCCTCCTTAAGTCGTAGACGACTCATGCCTGTCTTTATGAGTCGTGGACGACTCATCATCGCTTCCTTAAGTCGTAGTCGACTTATATCTTCACCTTTGGTTGTCCAGTTAAGTCGGGGACGACTCATCAACGCCTCCTTAAGTCGTAGACGACTTATGCCTTGGCCAAATAAAGGTTGCGCTGCATCATCCTCCCCAGGTTGAGAGAAATTCGACCTCGAATTTGCGCACTCTTCATCCCCAACAAACTCATCCCCATGATATGGTACGTGATGCTTAATATTGAATACGTCAGATGTATACACATCATCTGGCAGCTTCAGTTTATAAGCATTTTCATTGATTCGTTTCACAACCTCCACCGGACCAATTTTCCTGGCTTTCAACTTGTTATATGCACCCACTGGAAAACGATCTTTTGTTAATACTGCATAAACCATATCACCTTCATGAAATTCTACATTTCTTCGTTTCAAATCTACAGCTCGTTTATATTTCTCATTTGCTTTCTCCAATCGTTCTTGAACGATTTTATGACACTCCGTCAGCCCTTCAACAAAATCAGCAGCTTTCTTAATTGTCCCCTTTGATTGTGGTACTACCGTTAAGTCCAACGGTCCCTTCGGTAAGCTCGAATATACTATCTGAAATGGACTGAACCCAGTACTTCGATTCATAGCATGATTATGAGCAAATTCTGCTTGGCATAACTTCACATCCCAACTCTTCAGATTATCTTGAACAAGACACCTTAACAAGTTTCCCAATGATCTGTTGACCACCTCAGTCTGTCCATCCGTTTGTGGGTGATAAGCACTACTAAACTTCAGCTTCATTCCCACCATTTTCCACAAACTTAGCCAAAAATGACTCAGAAAACGAGTATCCCTGTCCGACACAATCGATTCCGGCAATCCATGAAGTCGATAGATCTCTCTGAAAAACAACTGAGCAACGTGAACAGCATCCGCCGTCTTCTTACAAGCAATAAAATGTGCCATTTTCGAAAATCGATCAACCACCACATAAATGGAATCATTACCACGCTGCGTTCTCGGCAACCCCAACACAAAATCCATACTCACATCAACCCATGGTTTAGTTGGTACCAGTAACGGCATATATAAACCCGCATTAGTCGCAGTTCCTTTCGAAACTTGACAGATATGGCATCTCTCAACAAACCTCTCCACTTCTTTCCTCATCGATGGCCAAAAGTAGGATTGTGAAATTAACTGTAAGGTACGGTCTCTTCCAACATGCCCTTCTTCATGTAATTCCTTGATAATTTTCATTCTCAAACTACCCTCCGGTATGCACAATCGATTCCCTTTGAACAGAAAACCATTTACCATCACGAAATCATTCGTCTCTCCCTCCTTGACTTTATCAACAAATTTTGCAAAGTAAGGATCATTAGTAAATAAGTCTGGTAATATTTCAAACCCCGTCACTTCAACCTTCAGTGTAGTCAACAAATGACTCCTTCTACTCAAAGCATCAGCCACTCGATTTGTCACCCCTGACTTGTGTTTAACAACAAAAGTAAACTGTTGCAGATATGCAATCCACGATGCATGTCTCGCTGAAATCTTGTCTTGCCCTTGTAAATGCTTCAATGCCTCATGATCAGTGTAAAGAACAAACTCTTTCTGAAATAGATAATGTCTCCAGTGTTTAATAGATTGCACAACAGCATAGAACTCCACGTCATATGTACTGTATCGCATCTTCGCTCCTGACAACTTCTCACTGAAATAGGCAATTGGACGTCCCTTCTGACTCAACACTCCTCCAATTCCCACCTTGGATGCATCAGTATGTAGTTCAAACACCAACTGAAAATCAGGTAGCACTAGAATTGGTGCAGAGGTCAAAAGATCTTTGATTCGTTCAAAAGCAACCCCGGCTTCCTCCGTCCATGCAAACTGTTTACCTTTCATGCAATCTGTAACAGGCGCCATCACACTACTAAAGTGTGGAATAAACCTTCGATAAAATGAAGCTAACCCGTGAAAACTACGAACTTCCGTTATCGTCTTGGCTGCGGCCAATTTCTGATCGCCTCAACTTTACTTAGGTCAACCTGTATTCCTTTCTCTGAAACAACATACCCCAGAAATAAAACACTATGCGTCATGAACACGCATTTCTTCGTTGCAGCATAAAACTGTTCTTGTCGTAGTACCATCAGCACTTCTCTAAGATGATTCAAATGTTCCTCTGGACTCCCACTGTAAACAAGAATATCATCGAAATACACCACCACGAATTTCCCAATGAACGGTCGAAAAATCTGATTCATCACCCTCATGAAAGTACTTGGTGCATTGGATAAACCAAATGGCATGACCAACCACTCGTATAGACCCTCCCTGGTTTTAAAAGCAGTCTTCCACTCGTCTCCTGGTCTGATACGAATTTGATGATATCCGCTCTTCAAATCAATCTTCAAAAATATAGTAGCTCCGCTTATTTGATCTAACAAGTCATCCAACCTCGGCATTGGAAATCTATATCTCACAGTAATCTTATTTAATGCTCGACTGTCAGTGCACATCCTCCACGTTCCATCCCTTTTGGGTACCAATAAAGCTGGTACAGCACAAGGACTTAAACTCTCCTGCACACGTCCCTGCTCAAGCAATTCCTCTACCTGCCTCCGCAATTCTTCATGTTCCTTCGGACTCATTCGATAATGTGGTCTGTGTGGCAATACAGCACCTGGAACAAGATCTATCTGATGTTGTATATCCCTCAACGGTGGCAACTCCGTTGGTAATTCCTCTGGAAATACATCGTCAAATTCTTTCAAAGCTGGTTTAACTTCTTCTGGAATTTCAACTTCTTCACTGCTCTCACGCCCAATCAACAAGAATACTTCCGGCTCTTCTTCAACTTCTTTAACAAACTCCTTTAAAGTCAATAAAGTTTTCAGCTCTTCAATTTCTTCTGACTTACTTTCTTCTTGTGATCTCTTCTTCAGGACTAAGATAATCTCTGTGCCTTCAAACATAAAACTGTAACTATTGGTCCGACCGTCATGTTGTACTGCTCGATCATACTGCCATGGTCTTCCCAATAATAAATGACAAACATCCATCTCCACTACATCACACCATATTTCATCTTTGTATTTCTTCCCAATAGAGAATGGTACACGAACTCGTCTATCCACTTTCACTTCTCCTCCTTTTCTCAACCATGCTAACTTGTATGGACTCGGATGTTTCTCTGTTTTCAATTTCAACTTTGTCACAGCCTTGGTTGAAATAATATTATCACAGCTTCCTGCGTCAATCACAAACTTACACACCTTCCCTAGAATAGTACATGTTGACTGAAAGATATTACTCCTCAACCAACTATCTTCCTCCTGCTTCGGTGTTAAACACGATCTCCTCAGCATTAGATTACAACCTTCATCTCCTGACGCAATATCCTGCTCGTTCTCCTCAACTGGGCTAGAACAATCCCCATCACCATCCTCATCCTCAACTTCTGCAATCATGGTTCTCTTCTTTGGTTTTGGACACTCACTACTTTTATGACCCAATTCCTGACAATTGTAACATTTGAAACCATTGTTAACCCTTGTCTTCTCAACCTCCTTCACCACTGGTCTATTGATAGGTTTAGAAACATTAGAACTTCCTCCAACACCCTTCGCTTGATTGTTAAAATTAGTAAACACACCACTTCCTCGTCTCCCTTGTTTTTCCCAAGCCAACGCTTTCTGATGTGCTTCTGCCACAGATCTTGGATCGAACATATTAACCATATCCTGAATCTGCATTCTCAATCCCCCAATGAACCTAGACGTCAGCTGCTCTTCTGTTTCCATAATATCGTTCCTTGCAATAAGTTGATAGAATTCATCAGCATAGTCATTAATTGTCTTTGTGCCCTGCCTCAAGTTTTGCAAACGTTGATACATCAAAGATTGATAATTGTATGGTAAGAACGTTGTTTTCATCAATTTCTTCATCTTCTCCCAAGATTCAACTTTTGACTTTCCCATTCGTTCACGTGTAAGCTTGGTTTGCTGCCACCATGCCAAAGCTCTACCCCTCAGCCTTGTAGCAACCAACTTCACTCTACGATGTTCTGGAACTTCTTTGAAGTCAAAAATTTCTTCAACATTAGATACCCAATCTAGAAACTCCTCTGCTTGCATACCACCTTTGAATTCAGGAATTTCAGTCTTCATTCCCGATTCCCACTTGTGATCATACTCAGAATAGTTTCTTCCTTGACCTCTTCCTTGAATACTACCACCATCATACTCCTCTTCAAAATCAGATGTATAACGATGTCGATTCTGACCACCAACATCTCTACTCCCTTCACGTCTACCACCATCCCTTCTATCTACATTCCTCCGTGCATGATCATTCACATTCCTCCCACGCCCTTGATCATTTTCAACACTTCTATCTCGATTGGAATGTGGCGAGACTCTACTTCCCCCATGGTTAGATTCTGGTGAAACCCTTCTCCGATTTTGATTCATCTCCGTCATAAGCCTCTCTAACCGGCCAATTCCTTCGTTAAGCTTTTCACTAAAATTCTCATTGATTCTTTGCTCCATCTCATCAGCTTCTTCTCTTCGATACAAAGCTTCTACGTTTTGGTGACGATTAGCTCTTCTTGGCGGCATACTTGAAAACTTCACAAATTCTTCAACACTTCAAATTCAAACACAATTCGGCCTTTGATCCAAAATGAAACGGATCGAAAACTTCCACTTTGTAGCAAATCGCGATGAACACGATGGACAAAGTTTCGGCCTCCAATGCAAATCCGAACTTCAATCTTCAAACAATGATGAAAACTTCCCTTGCTCACGGCTCAACTTCAAACTCTTCAAAATGATTAGGCTCCAAGTCTCGATCTAACTATGATTGGTTAGAACAAGCTCCGATACCAAAACTGACGCAGCGGATTAATCAAAACAATGTAGATCGTTGAATGTAGCAATCGGTGGATTGGAAGATACTGAAATGCCCAAATTCGTTGATCCGAAGATACCGAATTCTAGCTATCCTGAACTCGTTGATCGCGCACGATACCGGGTTCGAAGATCTTCAATTCTTCAAGCGTTGATCAAGCGCACTTGATTCCGCGAATCGGCTTCTACAATCGTTGAATCGAGCGCACTCGATTATCCGAAAGAGGAGATAGGAGATTACACTCAACTACCAATTTAAATGAAAGCACAAAGCAATCAAAGAGAATTTTATTCAATATTCAACAACCTTTACAAATGAGACTCACGGCCTATTTATAGGCGAACAATTTTACAACAGAAATTTCTCCAACTCCTAAGTCGTTTCCGACTCATAACTATGCTCTACGACTCATCATAAGTCGTATACGACTCATCCAAAACGACTTATCAAACTGCAAAATAACAACTACAACAACACACGACTCAACATACTCCGACTCATGACTCAGCCAAGGATACGACTTATTACAACAGACGACTTAAAACAGAAAATACAACATAGAAAAATACATCTTTTAAGTCGTTGCCGACTCATCAACTCCATTCGACTCAACTTATTTACAGCAGACGCCATACGACTTATACTCCAGTAACGACTTAGAAACAATCGGTTCAGATTAACTCGTCAGGAGAATCTACGGCATGGATTAAAGCGGCATCAGAAAATACAGTTCCAGGCCTCTACGACTTAACCCAGTTTCGATAAGTCGTGGACGACTTATCACTTGTGTATTCTTCCCCTTGAGTCGTGAACGACTCATCTCCCTGTTAAGTCGTAGACGAGTTATAGTTGCTTCGTTAAGTCGTAAACTCGTCACCTCTTTCCCTTTGGTCTTCCAGATGAGTCGTGGATGACTCATCACCGCCTCCTTAAGTCGTAGACGACTCATGCCTGTCTTTATGAGTCGTGGACGACTCATCATCGCTTCCTTAAGTCGTAGTCGACTTATATCTTCACCTTTGGTTGTCCAGTTGAGTCGGGGACGACTCATCAACGCCTCCTTAAGTCGTAGACGACTTATGCCTTGGCCAAATAAAGGTTGCGCTGCATCAGTATGGTTTACTTTATAGTATATTTATCATTTTATATGATTAGAAGTTCTAAACTCGAACAAACCATTTGTTTTGGTTAAAATGGATGGATGATTGTTTTCTTTGTTGAAATAATGTTTTTACCGTTGTTTGCAAGTGATTGTTGTTATGTTGTATTGATTTGTTTTGTTATTAGTTGAAACAATTTAAAATATTTCCCTTTTATATAATTATTAACTCTTTTGGATTATATAAGTGAAATACATGTTATGGAAGCAATTGCTACTGCTTTTGGTTTCATAAAATTAAGCGTTGTTTGCCCGACAAATAGGTACGTTCTTGGATTACAGTTTTCTAGCGATATTATATTGTTTTTCCTGTTGTTTGAAAAATATGATATATATTGTTATTATTGATATTATTATTTCTCCCAGACCTCTCTATACAAAGGAGACTCTGCCAAAATTTTCCGTAAATTTTGGACTTAGAAACTTTTGTGAAATGTTACCACACTTTTGTTAATTTGACTATAAAAGGATTTAATTATTTCTAATTGATATATTTTATTTAAATTATTTAATTATGTAAATTAATTGTTATAAATTTAATATTTTGAATAAGATATATTGATTATATAAATTTCTTCTTTTCCCTTTTTTTCCTTTTCGAGGACGAAAAGTTTTGAGTGGGGAAGAGTGTAACGACCCGTAATTTTCGATAATTAAAAATAGTTAATTAAATGAAGTTTTGTGATTTAATGTTGGAAGAAATAAAATTTGTGATTTGGTAATAAAAATATATCTGGAATAAAAATGTAATGGTATTAATTTAAGATAATTGATAACTGCTTCCAATGTAATTCCAACTAATTAAAAGGATTAAAAAGTTACAATTGAGATAGATTGTAAATAAATTATAGTAATGTATGTAATAATGGGAATTGGATTAAAAGAGCAATTGAGAAGATGTTGATTAATTAATGAAATAATGTGTAATAAATTGTAATTGAAAAATTAGTGTTGTAGTAGAAATTATAACACTTGTTGTGGATAATAAACATACAAATGTGACTAAAAGTTAATGGTGACAATTATTATATGTTACTTATTTATTTAGCTTGTAAAATTTAATTGGAAATCAGTTGCAATTAATTCACTTAATTAGTGCAGTTAATGTAGATTAAATTGATAATTGTAGAATATTAATTCAATAAGATGTAACCAATGTAAATTTTATTCATAATATGATAATTGATTGAATAAAAAAAATTGAAATCAAGTTTTATCAATTTATTGGAATTTAAGCTATAAAAAATGGATTTATTGCAATTAAATGTAATTAAATACTACGTTAATGGGAATTAAGATGAAATTGTAAAATAATAATGTGGTAAGAGATAAACTAATGTTAAATTATATCCTTAGGGAAATAATTGATTGAATAACAAGATTGAAAAGTCAAACAAATGGATTTATTGGAAATTTAATTTATAATTACTGAATTTATTGAAATTGAAATCAAAAACTGTAATTTGTGCAATATTGAATATTGAATTGATATAGAATTTTTTTTAAGGGATTATGAATTACTAAGTAATCTAAAGTGAAAGAAAATTGTAAATTATAAAATTTGAATTATAAAGTGATTAACTAATTTAATTTTTAATTTATTTAATTAACGTGAAAATAGCCATTTTTGCCACTGTCTCAGATTTCGACGAAACTAGTTTCATCGGATCCGTAACGGTGAATTATTGTAGGATTTCAAGTTTCGTAGCGATCGGACTTGTCGTTTGATCGTACGGGCTCGAAACGCCTAAAAATCAATTTAATTGAAATCAATTTTAAATAAGCTGGTTTTAAGCTAACTTCTTCATATGATGGAATTTGGACTTGAAACCTGTTCCATTGAATTTAAATATATCGAAAACATCTATTTTTATATATGGGATGACCCATTTCCATTTCGAGAATAAAATGGGCTTTTCGGGTCGTTTATCGTTCAACTTTCAAATCGATCCAGTCCATTCAATTCTATTTCTGACCTGCCTATAAATAGCTCATTATAAACCCTAGCTATTCCTTATTCCATTTGTCTGTACGTACAATTCTACTTGCTTCTCTCTTTCCAATGGCAAACAAACCAAAACCAAATTTCCAATTCAATTGCAAATCAAATCAAAAATCAAACTCCTCCAAACCCTAACATATTATATATCATTTCGAAGCTCTCGACGAGCGTAATCCACTGGTGCAATTCGTTTTTCGATTCGAACCACCATTTGTCCAGAATTCGTGAATCAACCTTGGCCGTCCATTTTAGGGCTTTGGTGATCCAACGATGAATCTTCGCCCGATCGACGATCGAAAGGCAACGTTGGGAAGAGAGCGTCGAGCAAGTCTAGGAGATGGTGTTCGTGCATTCCTAGGTGGTCGTAGTTCACTAGAAAATGGCGACAAAGGCTGGTGGCGGCGGCGGCGACCTGGACTGCTGGAGTTGGCCGCAACCTAGGCGCGTGGTCGGCTTGTGGAGGCAAGCAACATAGAGGCGTTGGATCTGGTCGACGTTGATCATGTGGGCGGAGATTTCGTGTTTGCAACGGTGGCTTTGGGTTTGATCAAAGCTTGGGTTTCACGTGCCTGTAACGCGAGAATGAAGGTGACGTGTAGCGTTCCTATTTGCTTATAATATTTTATTTAATTTTTGAATTTCAAACTTCTAATGTGCATAACTTTGGCTTACGAGGTCCAATTCACGTGCGGTTTGTTTGCATTAGGATCGTATCGAAATTCCGCGCATTTTGATGCTGGTTTGGACGAATTCTGAGAATGTCGAAATTTTGTCCTTAATTTGGATTTTAATCGATTTAAATTCAAAGGTGAGTGTTTTGACCCACTCACAACTACTAAATTATCTTATGTTAGTTAAATTTAATTTAAGATGTGATTAGAAATTTATTGATTGATGTTTGGTATGTTTTAATTTTCATTCTAGTTAAATTTGATTTGTTTGCATTTAATCATCGTTCAATTTAATATTGAATTTAAATTATCAATTTAATACCTGTTATTGATTACCAGTAATCTGTTGATATTTATTGATAGATTTGGATGATGATTGCGATGGATGTTTGATTGTTTATATTGGATGACTGGATGTTGTATTTTCATATTGTTATAACACTGCAAGTTCCCTATGGTTTGAAATGATACATACCCGAACGATCTATAGATTAGGGAAAAATCATTATGGGTTGAAATGATAGACTCGAGCGATTTTATGGATTTTATTTAATTTGGGATTGCGGTTTGAAATGATATATAACCGTAAAATTTTAAATCGCGGATTGAAATGATAAATATCCGTATCACTTGACCTAGGGTAGAATATTATATACGGACATCGGATTTGGTTAAATTAAGTGATTTTTAATTTAATTTTTTTTCTTTAGTTAACAGGCGTTTTGAAATAGGAATTTGATTTATGTAAACTGAACTATTTTCGATAATCCAAGTGTTAATGCTAAAATTGGAATTGATTTAATGAATTGTTCAAAGGATTTAAATTGGAATTTCAAGGTTGAAGTGTCGAATATGAATGAATTTATCGGGATTGAGTTATTGAAATGTTTGGATGTAACTTTGAAATCTATTTTTAACTAATTTAAACTATTTTCATTAAATTAACTATTTTAATCAATTTAAACTATTTTAATTTATGTTAATCAATTATAACCTATTTAATCCAATTTACCAATTTTACCAATTTTAAACAAATTAAATTTATTTAATATAATTTAAATCTATTTAATCTATTTAATATCATTTAAATTTATTTAATCTATTTTAAATCTATATAGATCATTTTAAAAATCTAATTAAATCAAATTTAAATCTATTTAAACTATTTTTATTATTTAAACTATTTTAAATCTATATAAACTTTTTATAATTACCTAAACTATTTTCTAAATTTCATATTGTGTAAAGTTGAAGTATTTATATCTAAATCCTTGATGACGATACAACCTAAGTTGAAATTTGTTATTGATACTATTTGTGAAATGACATATTTGAGTAAATTGATTTTGAAAGTGAATATGATTTGAAAATGATATGGTTTGAGAATATGATATTTTGATATAAATTGCGAACTGACTTTTGAAATGTAAAAGAACCATCCGGTGTGAAATAAGCATTTGGTTGTTAAAGAGACCGGGATCGGAGATTGTCATACTCTCTGCCAATACCGAAAACCACTTTAACAACAGTGTATGTGGTGGAGATTCCAGAAATGAAGTAGGATGGTTTGGAGAATGATTTCTATATGAGGTATGACGTGATCCTGACTCCCATGAGTCAGCTTAGATGAGACTAAAACAGGAACCATGCCGGGCCAAGTGAGGTCGCATCTCCGATCGGACACATTTCTTCAATACCATATTATGACTTTGTGATGATTTGGTGGCCACCCTTTGATTTTGATTTGGAAGTGTGTTCCGAGGTGGGCGGTAGTAGCTGCTATGCGTTACCACCAGTCCGGATCCGCAATTGGTATATCTACCCTAGCATTGCCTCGAGTGCCGTGTTCACATGCCCTAGCGCACCCACCTTCTACGAGTTTGGTTGGACCATACCTATGGAGTGCCCTCTGATAGCCCTCCAGTTTACAGAGGAATTACAATACTGAATAGACTATGGGAATATATAAATATGTGTTAAGGGGGATATGGGTAACGCCTTTACGCTATTTTAATACTTTTACTTTACTGTAGACATATTATAATAGCGTATTGTACTGCATAGTAGATAGTTTAATGGATCCTTAGGAGATGTAAATCCCGAACATTTCTTAAGTTATTGCACTCACGTTAGACGCTGGATAGGAGATGTCAAACTCCTTAAACATCTCTGATGTCGTTACACTCATATTTATTTACTGTCAATTTAACTTACATAAGATCTTTTAGTTCTGACTCGAGTGTTTTGCCTTTACAATTCGCTCGGGTCAGCCTGAGCATTTCAGGGTTGAAGACCTTATTTATGGAGGATGAAGACGAAGATTTGTACTAGTATTATTTATTATATTTACTCCATTGATCATGTTGTTCCGCTACATGTATTTATTTATTCTTGTTTTCTATAACTCTGATTTTGTGTTGTAAAAGTATAATCAAATGTATTTATAAAACAACTTCATGAACTGTTTATTTGATTATTATATTTTGTCATTCCGCTGCGAGATTCTGTATTTGTTTTATTTCTTTCCCATTTTCTTATTTACCCCATAACAATCTACCCGTTTGAATGGTTTGAGTCTGGCATGTGTGTCTGCTTAAAACGTCCAAAAAGGGCAGGCCATTACAATCTTAGTCTCATAAAATTAGAATATAAAGATAACAATAATAATCATTCCTATCACAAGTGCCAATCCATCACAAGCCAAATGAAAAAGATGAAAAGCAGAAGAATACATCTGAAATGAGAAAACTCTGGAAATGAATCTCCAAGCAATCTGAATCAACTATCCTCAACTCTGCTGGCTTATGAGGGGAAAAGGATAGATAGAGGAGTGGGTTAGTTAATAAGTCTGGTGAGTGAAAGTAATTACTAGCATTTCTAAGCAAGATAAAGATAATAAACTAAGCAATAGTTCTAGCTTGAAAGGAAAATACAGAAAAGATAAAACTCGGATAAAATACTGTTTCTGATTCTGTTTGACTGTTTGCTTTGATTGTTTGATTTGATTGTTTGATTTGATTGTTTGATTGTTTGCTTTGATTGTTTGCACTTGTCTTAAACTACTGTGATTAGGCTGAAATCCTAATCCTATCTCAACTACTAACTTGATTAGGATGAAATCCTAATCCTACCCATTAATCGGTCTTTCCTATCTCTGTTGTGCCATTGTGAACCAATCCTGTTGGTCACAGCAAAAGACACCTATTTAAAGCTTAGGACGTAGTAGCGAATTATTTACCTAATTGATGCCGCAGGCTCGGTCATCGCCGGTACACACTAACTATCGCCCTTATTTGACCGTTTGTTTACCCTAATCAGCATAAGTGTGCCCACCTCACCTACGTGTGAGACCATCAGTCCTCGACCTGAAAGGGAATACTGCCGGTACTGGTCCTACCAAATAAAACTTATAGCTTTGCGCCTCTTGGCCAAATCCCCAGATTTGAGCCTCTATCTATTGGCCACTTATTTAACCTAATCAACATAAGCGTGTCCCAGCCTCACCTACGTGTGAAACCATCAGTTCTAGACCTAAAAGGGAATGCTGCCAGTACGGGCCCTACTTTTTTATTTGCTTATTAACGTAATCCAAGATCTAAGTTTTAAAATAAGCTTCTTCTTTTATTTCTTTCCTTCTAATTATAACCTATGTGTTATAATTGTTCTTGCAACTGTTACTCTTTTATTTCCTCTTTTTAGTTATAACCTCTTGTTATAATCATACTTGCAAAAATCTTAAATTTTCCTCTTTCAGTCCATCTCTATTTTATTTCATTTTTTCTCATTTTACATCTGATTTATGTAAATATAGTGTTTTTCTATTTTAATCCATATTGGCGAATTCTTCTCTTTTTAATATTTTATTCGCGTCAAAAAGGATTAAATCTTTATAATAAAAAACTAACATTTACAAGCTAATTCCAACTTAAAACAGATGTAAATAACTATAAATAACTGTAAATAACTATAAATAACTGTAAATAACTGCAAATAACTATAAATATCCGAATAAAATAGCTGAATAAAAATAGACTGAAAAGAACTTCTGAAATTTACTTAAAAACTGACTATAAATAAACTTACATAAAAACTGTCTCAAAATTGTAGAAAAACTACAACTATTGAGAATCCTATTATTTTAAATTTCTTACAAATCTAAAATAATTACAAAGCACTCAACTATGGTCCTTAGTTATAGTCCTGGGCCTTCCTGGATCCACTTCTAGGGCATAGAATATTTTTATCAAAAAGATTTTCTCTCTAGAAAAATTTTCTATTTAGGGTTCAGCCTTAGGCAATGAACCCAACTGGGAGAAAATTTGAATGAGAAAAATAGCTGGGCTAGGGTTCTATTTATAGTGTGGCTTAGGGATCTCAAGCCTTCGGATTTGAAGACTAAATCCGATGCAACCACGTCATATGCTCACTAGGAACCGTCGGATGCAGCTAAGAATGCACTGGATTAAACAAAAATCAAATTTTAAGGTGTTCGGCTCGTACATGGACGTTTTTACGTCCAGGAAGTTTTGCGGGTCGACCTATGATCTTTGGGGGTCGACCTGACCATAGCATGGGTCGACTCTTGCCCTTGTAATTTTTTTCCTTTTTTTTTATTTAATTCTGATTTCTCGTTTCTCTCGTAACTTCTCCATACTAGCTCGGATTTCAAAAAGTTATATATGGAAATTGATTAGAAAATTACCAAGGACCCAATGGTGCAACTTCCGTAGCTCGATTTTGACAATTTCACAAACTTATTTTATTGTTTAGTTAATTCGTTAATTAATTATTAAAGCTCAAATTTTGGGTTGTTGCACTTGGACTAGTTCATAACAAAAATTTCTTCTTTTTCCAAATTTCTTCTTCAAAAATTACTATTTATAGGCAATTAGTTTTTAACAAAATCATTCACTTGCTTCAGATTCATTCAGATTTGAACTTGTTTCGATTTGTACAATCACAAAGAGAATAATTTACCAAGTGCATCATCATATCTGCCTAAGTGAACATTCAATTGTCACTTAGAAGATTATTCTGCTCATCACAAAACAAACCAAGACTTTTTTCCCAAACTGTCCAAAGGGAACCTTTCTCTTAAACTTTATTTTAAAATATCTATATCTTAAAATATTCTTAAGAAATATTATTACTATTTTCCAAAATTATTGGAAGTTTGTCAAAGCCATCGAGATTTAAAATTCCCAAAACCTTTTCATATTTAAAACACATTTAATAGTTCTAATTTGTAAAATCAACTCTCTTAATTCATCTTATAAAACTATCTGAAGATTTTCTTTTAATAAACACCTTTATTTCAATTGTGAAACTTAATTCACAAGGTGTTCGATTCAATGTTCCTACAAATCTATCTACCCAATCCATGATGGAAAAAGGAAATCTACTATTAAATCTGATAATAGTCAATGCTCAAAACAGGCCGAGAAAATCTAATAACTTAAATATTATTAACTCCTAACCCACCCTCCGTATAGATAACTACATAGGTTTTGAAAATCATCCCTTTTTATACATAGAAAATAGATTCCTAGGTAAAAATATTTCATTTACCAAATTTAAAACAATATTATATCAATTTAACCTTTTCAAGTGTTTAGGAATCCCTATCGATAATGTTGATCAGGCGCATCGACCAGAATTCTTAAGCCACTCAATAACAAAGAATCTCACAATGCAATGGAATAATATATATTACTCAACATAATATATTACAAAGTATTTCAAAAAATGTTACATCAGAGTCAAACTAATACACTTCTACCCTAGGATCCCTACCTAACTAATACAACATACATATAATACAGCGGAAGACAAAGTAATAATTAACCATCGATGAAGCCACCTGCTCCAAGCTCCTCCAAAATGAATTTGTGGAAAAACCTGAACTACTTGGCTGCCCGTTCAAAATTAAGCATCCAAGAGTTTAGGAAAAAGGGAAAATAAACTCCGGGTCAGACATGAGTTTGGTGTAAGTAAAGCATAAGTCTTTAACTTTATAAATCCTTTAAATCAAAGGCATCTCGTAAGACCACGTTGTAAATAAACACAGACCGGTTTTTACATTATGATAACCAATATATATATATATATATATATATATATATATAAATCCAGTGATATTATAATAATGTCTATGTACCATATTAAATTCTAACATACTAGGCTCTAAAATCAAAACCGTAAAGGCACGTATTGGAGATTGGATTCCATACTATGGCAAGGTAAGAGACTACCTTCTGATGGTACACCGCTAGAAAATGCACTGGAGTCTAACAAGAACTTCCTGTACCCTTGCTACATAAAGCCGGCTGCCCCTTTAACATGGCAAATCAGATTACCTCATCCCTTTATGACACCGAGGCCTTATACTACCATCGTGTTTGCGCACAAAACAACTAAAATATGGACAATGTAGAATGGGATGGCGACTTCTAATGGTAGCTGACAACATAGCTTTACTACATACTCTGTTTTAGCCATTTTCCTAGTTATGAGGCTCGAGGCTACGTTTTACCTTCTTTCATACCTACAAACTATCTTGGAATGCAAACACTGTCCTCCGGGTAGAGATACAATTCCAGCATTCATCCATGCAAGTTGTTCCTGGATCGCACAAACATTCCACATTACTATCTTCCATTTTGGAATCATCCTCAGGAAGAATAGTATAACTCCACATCATACTTCAATATGATTTAACATCGTTCGTTATTAATTTGAAGTGGTTTGGATAAATCCGAAGATCGGTGTCTCGAAAACTAAGCGATAATTTATGGTTTACTCTATTCCGGTTCTTTTGGAAGTATTTACTAAGCAATCGAGTCCTCACTAGGGAACTCGAATATACTTGACATACCACATGAAACAAAACAGGTCCAGATTTAATAGTCGGTTTTTTATCTATCAAATAAATAACACCAACCAATTCTATTTGAGATTTATTTATCCATAGCAACCACTAAGCCTCAAAATAAATGTTTATTTAATAAATAACTTTTCAAAACGATTGTCTAAAACATTCATATACTTATCTCTCTTGCATAAGTATATTCACAAAACTTTCGGGAATAACTTATTACTTCCATATCATGTTAAAATGGATTAAACAAGTGTTTTTTAAATTGGAGGTAAGGACAACTCTAAACACTATCCCTTCGATGTTAAGTGTGGAACGGATGTTCCATACCACCATTTTTAAAAGGTGAGTTTAGAGAAACCCATATCTCAAATTCTTTTTCTATATTTCTTTCGGTAAATCCTTTTCAAACAAATTTATTTCCTCCATGAAATATCTTTTTGTTTTGAAATAAAAACCATTTCAAAATACTTTCCAACTTCCAAATTCATTTATAAAACTGTTTTATAAATATTCAAAATCATTTATATAAATTTCTTTTATAAACATCATAAATTTTTTCATAAATTTCTTATAAATATCCAAAGCTTTTATAAACTCTCTTTATGAATATCCAAAATATTTTCTAAAACTTCTTTTATAAATACCCCAAAATCGTTAATAAAACTTCTTTATAAACCTTTCCTCTTTATACAACTTCCTAAATAACCTTAATCAAATTAGCTTCCTTTAATTAGAAAATCTATTTTATAAATCTTCTTTATTTATGATATCTTCTTTGCTTAAAAACTCAAATCCATTTACCCAAAACACCCTATAAATTTCCAAATTCATTTATAAAACTCTTTATAAAAACTTCTTTTTATAACATGGAAAACCATTCCCATTAGTTAAAAATATCTTTAGTAAAACTATTTGCCAACTCATCCTTCAAATATCTTATTTAAAATGCAATAACTTTGAAACTATTTTAAAAAGAAAATGAAATATTTAACCTTACAAAATCAAATTAAGGTTTATTGACCACAATGGTGCTTTTAATTTGATTCTACTGATCTAGTATAACATGTCATCACATAACAACAGGGTATATAGGGATCAACACATAACAATCAATCAACTTAAGTAAATTTCCAAGTTAGTTATAATAGCAGAATGGTGTTTTGTTCTACTAATATATGTCATTTAGTTTTTTAATCATATAGGGTTACTTAAGGGCAAGCGACATAGAACTCGCTTGATTTAAAACAATTTTGAAAAGAAAACAGTTTAAAACAAAACTTTAAACTCAAAGCTATTGTCAAATACATTATAACCCTTATAACTGAGAATCATATCCTTATTAAATATTAATTAAACTATAATTAAAGTAAATTAAACCTTAATTAAACCTTATTAAAACATAATTAACTTTAATCAAAGATTAATTAAATAAAACCCCTTTTAGAAATAATAATTAATTGGTTAATAATTAATTAATCCATAATTAAAAATAAAATAATAACAAACTTTAATTAAGTAACAAATCAAGATTAACTTAATTGATTTACATTTAAGTTTAAAAACCACTATTAACAAATGATTAAGTACTAATTACCTTTATTAATTAATTACTCAATTAAATAATCATTGAATAAATAAATCAATTAAATAATTGTTCTTTAATTACTAAATTAATGTCAGAAAACATTTTCTAAAAGGATTTTAATTTAAAAAAAAATTAGATTAGAAAAATAGTTAGATTTTCAGAACTGCGCGCATAGCAACTATCGCTATACGGACCTGTAATTTCAAAACTTGAAATTTCCATTTTTTAATTTATAGAACTTCAACTTCAAACTCTTGTCCTATTTAAAACATTAACACAAACTTTTGATAACCAAATCAAATTTTAAACTTGAAAACTTTTCACTTTGAAACAAAAATCAAACTTTTGACAAAATGCCGATTTCTACGTCGCTTTTGGTTGGTGAATCACTGCCTTTGTGTCATGAACCCCCATTCAGCACATACAACATTCAATCGCAATACCACACCACAACATTATAGCACCATTGTAAACAAAGTATTACTTCACAAATATTCAAGTTATAATCTTTATCGCCCACTCAAATTTCTGAATAAGCAATCCACTCCATATCAACATATATGCATGCATACACAACATATGACATTACTACATACTTAAGAAAAATTTTAACTCATAAATTTTACAACTTTAAAAATTTAGTAACATGAGTTTTAAAAACATGAACTTTACTCACCAAACTTTCACTAAATCAAACTAAACTTGCTCTTGACGTAGCTCACTCGCTCCTAATTCAACAAAGTGAAGATGTGGACCCTTGGAAGGATAAATGGGCTTGGCCAAAGGTGCATTGGCTCAATCTAGCAAAAAGGGGCTTGGCCCTTGGATGTTTTGAGGTGTAGGAGCTTGTCTTGTGAAGAGAAGAGTTTAGGAAATGAAACAGAGTGATTTAAGCTATGTTTGAAATGTTTTTACTAACATTTTTTCTTAGGAATTTGGAAATGGAAGCCATTGAAGTAAACATGAACGAAAAGCAAGGAAGTGAAGAACTGAAGTAGGATTTGTAAAATGAAAATTATGAAAGGGAGGTTGTATTTACAGGCTTAGGAAAGTAATAATATATATATAAAGTGGTCTTAATAAAATAATACATACATGCATGCACCCATACCTCCCCTCTCCCTCTTGTTCCACACGTCTTCTCCCCAATACTTTCATATACTAACCTATGTGTATATTATTAAATATTCATGTTTGTATACATGCATATGCATGTATATTATTTGAAAATATGATTAACCCCTATTTTATAGGTGTGTGCATGTTAAACAAAATGTGCACAACGTTTTCCGACAACTTTTCAAGGCCGAAAAGACGAAATTTGAAAAACATTCTTCTGTCATATTTTCTATTTTTATTTGAACTATCTATATTGGTAAACAAATTTTGAAAAATATTTTATCGTCGTTATTAAATAATTAAAATAGGTTTATCTGTAATAAAAATCCATTTGTTGATTATAAAAAATATATTTAAATAGCCTATTTCAAAGTGGCAAAATCCTGGGTTGTTACAAATCTAATTTACCATCATTTGTTATTATTTTAAAGAGTTATATTTTAATTATTAATCCTATTTTTTCATATTTAAAATTTGTTAAATATCCACAAATCAAGGAGGTAACATTTCGGATCATTACACATGAGATACCAAATATCATCAACTCCCACAAGCATTGATAAGCATTCTCTAGATATGTAGTTGATATATCCTATCACGGGTCAGCCCAAACTTGGGCTATAAGGCCTACTCTATTTTTAGTCATCTTCAATGTTGAGGTTACGTTTGGCTTCCGTCACACAAGTCTTCATTAGTCGAACAGAACGCAAATCCTTAAATGGATTCCCATATCTCGAATAGATCACGAATCACTACATGGATTCGAGCAACTCGAACATATCTTGAATCTCCACATAGATTATCCCTTACAACCGCTTCCAGAACATAGAACTCATATACTAGTTTTGATGTGATATTCAGTAAGTAAAACACTTACCAATCCCTAACTGTTCAAAACCAATAGATGAATTTATATTTAACTTAATTTCGATTCTTTCAAAACTAAGTGAAAGCTAGAGACGTGCCATACCAGTACTCCTCCCTGGGGGTTCTTATTGGTATAAAATCATGAAGCCTTTCGAGTACTTCTTAAGTTAATATTAGATCAAGTTCGATAATCGAATAATTGATTATCTGGTTAAAACAATTGCTTATACAAATCAATATTCGTATACTTAACTCATTTTCGACATTCCAACCTAATTGTTCCTCGTCTAAGAGTGAAGCTATGTAAGTTATAGCACTGGTTGCATCAAAGCCTTGCCTAGACACTTCATTCTTGAATCTCACAAATAAGTCTACCTCATCGGCTTTTAATGTTAAGTATAGTATTAATAATTTCCATAAATAAGTAAGAAATCAACAAGATAAAAATGTTTTCAATATTCCTGACTTAACTGTTCCACGACCCAGAGGGAGACCCTGGTTAGAGCTCTTTTACTTTGTTTCTACTTGACATCAATCTTAACTCTCACAAATAGATAAGCCTACTTCATTGGCTTTTAGCATTAAGCAAAGTTAATTACTTTTCAACAAGTAATCGTACAATAAAACAATTAAGCCACTAAGCAATTCTTATCCCACATTTTGAAAACATTTGTATATAATTTTGAAATACTTGAAAATACTTATAATATGTTTTAAAACAAATATCTATTTTAAAATAACAAGTTTGTAAAATCTATAAAACTTGGAAAAGAACATGCTTTATAATAAAAACCTCTTCTTTAAAATTTATAAAGACCACAAACCACTTTTAAAATACTCTAATACTAGTTACTAAACACTTGTAAAAGGAATGAAATAAAATATTTAAACTTAAATATTTTTGCAAATATTTGGAATCCAAAAATCAAGTCTAAATAGGACAGTTTTGCAAAAGTGAAGTTTTGGTCTTTTTTGAGATGTTACTTTACTTTGTACTATCAAATCTTTTAAGAGCAAACAAACATACATATAAAACATTATAGATATGGTGAGAAAGCCCTAAGGATCTCTCTATAAAGTTCCATAGAAATCGCCAAAAACAAGGCAATTCACAATTGCATTTATAGCGATTATCGCTATAAGTGCACTTTCAAATCAGATTTATATTCAAACCTATGTTCAACTACAACCTATGTGCTTTATTCCAAAACCTTGATATATTTTATAAAATTCCATTCAATTTCATTCAAGTGCTTTTAATTCCATTCGTATGTCACTTTTTTTCAAGGTAAGAAGTAAAACTATTGTTTTCACATTTGTCCATATTAATTCAATAACATTAATACAATCAAACTTCAACATATATGTGGTATTTCCAATCAAAATGGTGAATTAGCTCAACTTTAACCTAACAACTAACCAAGTCCAAGCTAACTAAGTCCAACCTCAACCTTTGCAACACCTTCCCTTCCTTCCTTCCTTGCTTCAACTTGCTTTCTACCCTCCAAACCTCCCTCAAAGCTTATGGTCTTCTACGGTGGAGAAGTATGGCTTTGTTTATTCAACTTCTAACTAAGTAGGATTTTTTGTAATATGGTAGTAAGGCTTCCCTCCAAGTTTGAGCTAATTTGGATTTGATTTTCAAATATTTTTATTTAGGAAATTATGAAGGGGAAGAAGAAGAAGACATGGATTTTATAACTCTAAGCTTTATGAATTTGTGAATGATAACTAAGGGTGTGACCCCACTTATATAGGGAATGAATGGTGTTACCTAAGCTTGCACACACCCCCTCCACCCATGGAAGCTTCACCTCTCATCCCTTCTACTTTATGTCACTTCTCCTTTATGATAATTACATTTATACCATTAACATTATATGTCTCTTATCCTAATATAAGTTTCTAGAACATTCCAAGCTTTATGAATAGAGATGTGTGTGTTAATTAGTTGCTAATATGTTAATTTTATCATTAGACAAGTGCATTAGAGTTCGAACAACTAATATCGATTGAAAAGCTATTTACTGATAAACCGATTTTCGGTCACATTATCGATTTTTGTCCAAAGAATTTATTTTTGTAAAAAAGTTTCAAAAAAAAGTTTCTTATCATTATTCATTAATTAAATGATGTATAACAAGGTTATAAAAACTTATTTATAATACTTAATTATATTTCAAAATGTTTCGATCTACGAAGATGAAATGTTCAAATTTTAGGGTCGCTACATTTCCTCTTGAATTTTATTACCAACATTTTGTGCTTGCACAAAGAGTCAAACTTAGTATTTTTACAATTTTGATTCAATAAATACGAATAACAAAAGAAATTATATCCATTTTTATGCTGAACCATCGATATATGACGGTAATGCTTGACTAAGCACGAGGACCTAATCCGAGACACCCCCAAAGAATAAAGGTAACAACCCGGAAATTTGAACCCTTCATCTTCGAATATCTCAACTTGTTGAAAAATGATTATATATTGAAAATATGATTTTATAACCTTGTGATCCACTTTTTAATTACTAACTAATGTCAGAAATCTTATTTTTGAAATGTGTTTACAAAAATTTGTTCTTTGAAGAAATACTGAAAATGAGACCAAAAAACATTTTGTTAAAAATCCATATTTTGTTAAATAAAAGTTATGGGAATAACTGCACACTTGTAGGATGTCGTATGAACACATTAATAAGTGCTTAAAACCACTTATATCTAATGGTAATTAATTAACTAAAAAGCTTCGAGAAAGAAGTATTGTAGGGCCTTCGGTTTAAGAAGAAAATGTGTAGTAAACTAAGGAAGTTATGGTGGTAAGAGCTTGATTACCCATGAGCTCTTGGCTGGCCAATAGAGGGCACAGTGGGTCATTTAGCCATTTAGTAAAGTGTATAAATAAGCACCCATGGGCACTTGAGATAGTTACCAAAGCACTTGAAAAGTGTCACTTCGTTTCACTCCTTCCTTTTTTTCACAAGCTCTCTAAATTAGAGAAACTCTATCAAACACTTTCCAAATCTCTCAACTCATGCTATCATCCTAATACTGCATATAACATCACTGTATAAACTAAAAACCAAAATAAGTGAAGCCCTTGTCTCAGTACTCTTTAAGCCATGAGCATTTAGGCCATTTGGTGCCTTGGCCGTGCACTTTTCTTGCTCCATTCTCTCTTGTTGTGCTTGATTCTAGGCTTGTGTGTTAAAGTAAGGAAGTGTAGTGGGATTTGATTGAATGTTGGTATAAAGATAGTGGAATTTGATTCAAGTAAAAGTGAGTTATCTCACTCATTAATCAAAACCCACAAAGCATGTCATATGTGACATTATATGTGTTAATTTTGCTTGATAATATTTCTTGCTATATATTAAATAACAGAAATTAACTACTTAAAGTTATGACCAAGATTATATGCTTCAAAAAGTACGTGATTTGCTAAGTATTGCCTTTTAAACCATTAAGACGTGTAGTTTAAATTAAGTGCATTCGAATGCTTAAATTGGACACATTAACTTGTTTATATGTTAAAACATTTTTAATAGTAATGTGGATGGAATTTGGAATCAAATATGTGTATAAAAGTGAATGACACTAAATATTGGTTTGATTACGGAATTGTCCATATAACGATAGTCGCTATAAACACACTTTGAAATTCCTTCCTTTTATCTCACTTCTTAAACTCCATATTTCAATTATTTTCTATAAAATGTTTCACATACTTATAGTAGTATAAAAGCTAGTAATAAATGAAGTTTTAAAGCCATGTATTTATAAAAGAGTTAGTGAAGTAATGGTCCATATAGCGATAGTCGCTATGGATGCAATTTTGAAAAGAAAATCAGTTTTTAGCAAAGTTCGAAATTAAGAAATTGGATATTTATCGAAATCTTTTCAAGGGAGTTTTTAGAAAAGGTAAATAAGTATTTTAAAGGAAGTAAGAAGTCTAAATATGTTTTAAAATAATTATATTAACTGTTAAAGAAAAGGTTATTTCTATTTTATATATACACAACTTGTTTATTGATTAATTTAGTAATGGTTTTCAAAATCAATATTAGGTAACTATTTTTAAAGTAATATTTCCTATAACTATTCATATCTACTTTTTAACTAATTCAAAGGTATTTTATTTATAAGTTTATAAAACCATTCTTAACTAATTTATTAAAAGAAGAGCTTTTATATGCTTTCCTTTCTTAACTTATTTTAAATTCTATTTCCTTATTAAATAAAACTACTATGTATATATATAATTTTAAAAAGATTTTAAACCTATTTATACAAATAATTTCAGAAGACTTTTGATTTAAAATAAAGGGATGAAAAGTAACTACTACGTACCGTCCTTAGTTTCATTGTTTATGGAAGGTAGTATTACTATGCTTAACACTAAAAAGCCGAATGAGGTAGGCTTCTCTATTTATAAGAGTTATGATTGATGTTCAAGTAGGGATGGAGAAATAGAGCTCTAACCTACCGGCTTCCCTCTTGGCTAAAAAATAGTTAAACTGGAAGATCAGAATCGTGTTAAGTATACGAACCTTGATCTCTGTAAACAAGTGCCTAAGATCGATAGTCGATTAGTCGACTACCGATCTTGAACAAACTTAACTTAGGAAGTATACGAAATACTAAGCGGATTTATACCAATAAGAACCTGAGGGAGGAGTATTGGTATGAAATGCCTTTAGAATTCAATTACTTCTGAAAGAACTGGAATTAAGTTAATCGAAAATTCATCGACATTTTGAATAGTCCGGGATCGGTAAGTGTTTTACTTCCCGAATACCACTTCAAAACTATAATACAATTTAGATTGGGAAGAGGTCATTTAAGTGGATTTTGTTCGACTGGTGAAGACTCATATAATAGGTACTGAATGTATCTGCGACATAAGAAAAAAAAGACTTAACACAGAGTAGGCTGCACAATCCTGGGTTTGGCTAACCCAAATAAGGTGTACATCAACTCCAATTATCTAGAGTATGCTTATAGATGTTGCTAGCGGGAGTTGTACTTGGTCCATGTGTTAGGGCAGGGGATAGTTGTGTTTTCCTTATGGTATATTTTATCTAGAGATATACTGACGCTCAGGAACGTATCTTCTTATCCTTGTCATAGGAGATCGGTCTCATTAAGGAGGTCTCTATGAAAAATCCATCTATATGAATGTCCCTTAGTGGTTTTGAAATGTACTATAATATGTTGTGGTGTGACAAATTTAAGCATCATAGCTATTTCATATTTATATTACACTCCCTAGACAGTATCTATAATATCACCTAATGTAAATATCAATTGATTTTGTTCTTTCGAGGGGAAAACAATCCAGTGATCCGGTTGGTCTCGGAAGTATTATTATGTGTTTTTATGCATTTCTGAGTTTCTCATACCAGACTTAAGTCTGACACATGGTGTTTCTTTTTCCAGAATTCTTCGTAAGCTCTTTCGAGTAGATTGAGTAAAGCAAATCTTAGGGTTGAGTGTTTCAAGCTTTTGGAGACAAGCTGGATGCTTTCACCTATCTATCTACCTATTTTCATTACTGTTCACTATTATATATGTTCTCAGCATTGTGAGTACATGCAATTATATTGTCCAGGCTGGTTGTAGTGCTTAGTCATTTTGTAACTCCGAGATTCATGTATATTGGAGTAACTCTTTGTACTACACTTTTGGTATATTATATATTATCATTCTGCATGTGAGATTCTGATATTGTGTTCTCCTTTATGTTTCTGTTTTTTATTTTACCCTAACTTTTTGTCTTTTTGGCACTTGGGTGCTCGGTGCTCGAATATCATGGATGTATTTAGTGTCAATATTCGAGGAACGAAAATGTGATTATTATATTATGGTACCAGAGCCCAAGGTTTAGTGAACACCTTGGCTTTGGTTGGGTATGGCTCATTAGAGATAGGGTAAGTGATGCCCTAGAATGTGTCGAGAGTATTATACATGTGAGAGCATATTTATTGATGGAAAATTAGATTTTTAAAATGTTTTCTTAAGAATATTATCTTCCTAATAACCGCTTTTCTTTCAAAATCTACTCCTTCTTTGAATTAGTATTTTCTTAGTAATCCATTATTAGTAATTCATTCTTAGTATATCCTTTCTTTGATATAACTCTATCTAGAAGTATTCTAAAGATTTTTTGCTAAATTCAGGTAGCAAATTATGAGAACTCATGCTGCAACTACCACAGGCGGTAGAGGTTGTCGTGTCAGAGCAATATCGCCACCAATGGTGTGACTCGAGCTCCAAGGAACGCTGCTTCTATAACCGAACCTATAGAGAATGTGGTTGAGGAAGTAGTGCAAGTTCAGCCCCCAATGAACATTGCTTCACTCTGTCGGGATTTTGAGAGGCTTGGTGGTCAGAGGTTTATAGGGACTAAATTGATTATTGAGGTTCAAACATAGTTGAGTTTGTGTGAATGGATCTTTGGAGACTTGGAGTTGGGTGACGCTATGAAGCGTCGTTTGGCTTCCTGTCATTTTTCTAATGTAGCCATGGATTGGTGGAGTTCCATTACTACGAATGTTCTAGAAAATGACTTCTCTTGTGCTCAAGGAGGAATTTGAGAGGAATTTTGTACTAGATATGGGGAAGACCTTGTTTTTTCAGAAGCTTCTTGGTTTTGAAGCAAGGTATTATGACTGTGGCGGAGTATGAGAAAACGTTTAATACACTGTCACATTTTGGCCTAGTATGATAGACATGCCTTTGAAGAAGAATGAGATGTTATAGCTAATATGCATCTCGTGTTTAAGTGGGATATGACTAATCATCTTTTGGGTTTGTCTGTTGATTTAGTAAATATGGGTTTGAGGTTTGATAGCTTGGCACCTAAACTTATTATTTCTACAACGAAGCTTATTGTTGCTACAACAGCTAAGGATAAGAAGCACAATTTCTGGAGGAAGAAAGCCAAGGTTGTGTGCAACAAGTCTAGGAAGGTAGGGCATTATGCTAATGAGTGCAGGTCCGGTGGAGGAGAACCAATGGTTAAAGCACTGGTAGGGATGGTACCTCAGTTTGCACCACAAGGGTTTATAGTTTCCATCAGGTTAGTCATTTATTTAGGGATTGCCCTATGCTTAGAATAGGGAAGCAGCCTAGGGCCTTTTCTATTACCGCAACACCTTCCACTTCAGCAGCATCTAAAGGGAAATAGTCCTAGAAGGCACACTCTCTATTTTTGGCATTCCTATTCATGTCTTGTTTGATACCGCTTCTTCTCATAGCTTTATCTCTCATAGACATGTTAATAAACTTGGTATAGAGCCAATTATGGTTCATGATTCTATTTGTTTGCGTGTCGAACCCGGTAGGTGGTTCTGCAAATCTTCATACGGTATGCGAAGGAGTTCAGTTTTCTTATTTCGATCGACTCTTTCCATACGGTATGTTCGTCCTTGATTTTTGCGATTTTGAAATTATTTTAGGGTTGGATTGGTTATCTCATTATCATACCATCTTTGATTGTGAGAAAAGGACCATTAAGCTTAAGGTAGGGAGGATGGTTCAAGATCATAGTTCTCGTATGAGCAGACTATTCGAAATAAGTACCCTTTTCCCATAATCGATGACTTGTTTGACCAACTCCATAAGGCTCATGTATTCTCTCAGCTTGACCTTGCCACAGGTTTTCACCAGTTGAGGATAGTAGAGGAAAGTGTGCCCTTGATAGCTTTTCATTCTGATCGATTATATGAGTGGTTGGTTATGCCGTTCGGTCTAACCAATGCTCCATCTTATTTTATTGATTTTATGAATCGTGTCTTTCTCAATGTCTTAAACAAATTCGTGCTTATTTGCATTGATGATATTCTAGTTTATTGCAAGGCCAAAGAGGAGGTTCCCGACATTTGAGAATTTTATTAGAGACTTCGAGAGAATATTCTTAAGGCTAAGTTCTTGAAATGTCATTTTTGGCGATCGGAGGTAATATTTTTGGGGCTTGTTGTTTTCGAAGATGGTATTTCTTTTGATCCGGTGAAGGTTACAGCTCTTCAGGATTGTAAAAGACCTAAAAGCTTAACGGAGATTAGATGTTTCTTAGGTTTGGCTAGTTATTATCGAAGGTTCATTCAGGATTTCTCTAAGATTTCTTCACCGCTTATGACTTCGACAAAGAAAGATGTCAAATTCGTTTGGATGGAAAAATGCGAGATTGCGTTTAGTAAGTTAAAGAAGAAGTTAACTAATGCCCCCATTCTGACTATTCCGAATGGAGGTGAAGGTCTTATTATTTACACCGATACTTGTGGAATAGGATTGGATGATGTGTTGATGCAGCATGGGAAGGTAGTTGCTTATGCAAGTAGGAAGCTGTAGCCGCATGTGACTAGATATGCGACGCATGATTTAGAGCTTTTGGCAGCAGTCTTTGCATTGAAGATGTGGAGGCATCATTTTTTAGATGAGAAATTCGAGCTTTATTCGGACCATAATTCTTTGAAGTATCTTTTCACTTAGAAAGACTTGAACTTAAGGCAACAGCGTTAGTTGGAATTTCTTACAGCATATGATCTTGAGATTTCAAATTCGTCAAGGAAAGCAATTGTTGTAGCTGATGCGTTGAGTAGGAAGTATGCTATTATGGCTAATATGGAGGTTTGCCCGACTCTTATCGGTCGTATAAAGGAAAATTAGCAGATGGATAGTCATCTTGCTCGACTAGCAAAAGCTGTTAGTGAGAATATTGCTGCAAAGAAGTATCTAGGATTCGAGGTAGATGACTAAGGCATTTTAAGGGTGAATGGATGGCTAGTGTTCCAAATGTTAATGGCATTAGACATGAGGTTCTTACGGAAAGACACCATTCTAGATTGACGATTGTTACCATCAAAAACAACTCCAACTTGATCGAAGCTGTAAAAAATACAAAAGGAGGATCCATGAAGAATGATAGTAATAGCAAGACCTTTTGAAGGAGTGGAAGGGATGCTTCTGCAAAAGTTGGATTAGCAATGCGCTTTCGAAGAGGTCAAAAAGGGATAGGGACAACCTTTTGTTTTAGTTGACACCTTTCGAGACGGTTGCTTCTTCATACATAAAGGTGTTTCGAATGTGTTAAAGGAACTTTCGAAGGCAACAGATTACAAGCCTCTACATGTACGCTAAACCTTTTGAAGTAATAGCTTTAGCCAACATTTACCTTCCATGGAAGAATATTAGGCCAAAGCTACCCCTTCGAAAGCATAGATTATCCTTTTAAATTGGTTAAAACCATCTGCAATTACAAAAGGAAAGCTTACATGAGTTCAATATGGCCTCTTCAAACATCAGAGGATAAAGGTTTTGCATTAATTAACAAGAATGCATTTGAAAGCTACCTACCACATTTAAGCATTCTACTATACACCAACTCAATCGAAGCCTCAAAGATACACCTTTCGATAGTATCGAAAGCCTACGTCCTTTCCTGCTTGCAACAGTGCATAAACAACAAAGCGGAGTGCGCATCTATACCTTTTGACGATGTCGAAAGCACTCAATTTCCATTTAGAAGTGGCATCCTTTCGACTAAGTCGAAAAGACTGATTCGAAAGGGTCCAACTCGCTCCTATAAATAAGGCCCTAGGGTTACTGTTTTGGGGATCCGATTTCATTCACTCAATGCTTGTTCTTTCTTAAATCTGTAAACCCTAATTTTTAAATCAAGTTGGGAATTTTACTCCTTTGTAATATTTTGGCTTTTTGTATCGATGAAAATTATTATTAAATAGGTATATGGCATTTCCAAATGCATTGAATAATCTATTGCTTCTATGTTGTTCTGGTTATGAATTACTTGCATCAATGTCAATCAAAAGGTTACCTTTCGAAGGAGTGCGAACCTATTGAGTCACTCAAAGCCATAGATCGATTAAGTCCTAACCTTTAGTTACCTCAACCACTTTGAAAGGAGGTTTCGAAAGGACCCTAAGCCAATTCAACTAGTTTGAAAGGTAGTTTCAAAGAAAATCCAAGTGTCTCGACCGTTTCGAAAGGTTATTTAAAAAGAGCTTCAATTGCCTCACCTTTTCGAAAGATGAACTTAATGAAGATCTGAATCACCTAGATTATTTGGAAAAAGGGATTTGAAAGGTTCAAACTGTCTTATCTATTTGAAAGGTTGTTTCAAAAGGAACACTTACACTTAGAACTTCACTTTGGGGTGTTAACTAGTTTTCTTGTTAACATTTTTGGCCCTAGAAGGTGGGCTTGAACCTCCGACCTTATTGAGTTACCAACTTTAATTTCCTCCAACCCTATCCTAGTCCAAGCTTACCTTAGACCTCACACCACCATGTTTAACAAAATTAAAAGGTCCGAACAAGGATCATCAGAGCCACACTCAATCGGATTCTTCATGGAACTATTAAAGATTCTAAACTATATGAGCAACAGATGTTAAGATTGGAGGCCTTGAGAATCATAAAGAAAAAGAAGGCTGAATCTTTTGATCCATAAAAGTGGAGCTTAAACCCCTTTCACATTGGCCCTACATATAAATTTGCTTTAGAGGGAACAAAGCTTGAGAGTGATAACTTGTTTGATCAAATAAAGAAGACAAGTCGATTCTATACTAAAGGCACTATCTTTGAAGAAGAGATGATGGCTGATTACTATACCATTGAACAAAAATGGTATCAAGCAACAAGCAGAACATAACCTGCATGTGAGCTTCAAAAGGTTTTAAAAAGGAAATTGGTCACCGAAATTGGTCATTGAGGGTGAAGCCTTTGAAACAAGCAATATAAAATCTAGAAATCATCCTCAAAAGACAAGCTTTAAGTCGAGACTGCCTAAGGAATGTAATATGACTACATCGATTGAGAATGTTTATTTACTAACCAAGGAGGAACTCAACTATTGTCCATCCCAGAAGAAAAAGCCTAAATATGAAAGGAATCGGGTAGGATCCTACTACCACTATCTCATGATGAATGGGCTTGAAACAAATCGATGTAGAGCACTTGATGGAATGGTGATCAACGTTTTCAAACAAGGAAAATAAATAGATTTATAAAGCGATCCTAATCGAATTCAATAAAGCACCACTTTTTCTAATAAAAATCTACGTGGTCAGGAGTAGAATTCTCCTTAATTTTGGAAATTACCTTAAACGGTTACAAGCCTTTGTCCCTGATAAGTTGGCTAGGTCCAAGTGCCTCCTAAAGGGAGGTTAGAGTAAGCCTTTATCCGCGCTATGCTATGGCCAGGTTAAAGAATCAACAAGCCCTTAATCGCACCATGTTATGGCCAGATCAAGGCACTCCTTGGAAGGGGGGGTGGAGTAAGCCCTTAGTCCTGTCATGCTATGGCCTAGCTAAGGCACTGACCAAGCCCTTAGTCTTACCATGCTATAGCCTGGCTAGAGCACCTCCTAGAAAGAGAACAAAGTAAGCCCTTGGTCCCGCCATGCTATAGCCTGGCCAACGTACCTAACAAGCCTTTAGTCAGCCTATAAGGCTTGGCTGGAGCGCCTCCTGGAGGGAGGTTGGGTAAGTCCTTGGGTCCTGCTTATGGATAAGCAAACCAAGCGCACCAGACAACAACGGACTAGGACGTCCAAGCCTAAAAAGCAGCACACCAAACAATGACAACATATGGAGCCTAAAAGTTGATGCATGTCAAAGGGATCAAAACCCAAAGAATGGTGCAAAACAAAAGGCTCAAATAAGAATACCTTCGACTGATTTTTGAAAGAAGATTTCTAGACTTCATTTCTGGACTTCACTCATTAATGCCTGAATCTGGGCTTCAAGATCTCTGTTATGGATTTCTGGTCTTATATTAATTCCAAGATCTATCTTACTAATACCCGAATCTGGATTTTGAATCTATTATTATTTCTAGATAAGGATTTCTGGACTCAAATTATTTGTTCCTAAAAGAAAATTTCTAGTCTCTTATGGCTTATTTCTAGATAATGATCTCTGGATTTTTATTATTAAATGATTATTCTTGGTTTTCTATCAGAAGACGATTTCTAAACTTCCATTATCAATGCTAGATTTGGACTTATGGCCTTCCCTTATTAATATCTGGTCTTCCAGTGATATAACTAGAGTCCGATTTTCGATCTTCTCTTATCATGACCAAAGTTGGATCTCAAGATTCCTATTCGTTTCTAACTGTGGAATTTCTCTTCGTTTATTATTTTCACATGATGTTCTGCTAACTTTTATTGTATAGATTTTTGGAATTTGAAGGATTCCTCATACTATTGCTAATAGTACAAAGAATTACCAAATATATTCTTGCATAGATTAATGATAAGAAATGTTGTCTACTTTGTACTTTTTAGGAAAACAAGATCAATAATGTAGACTGAATGGGGTCAACAAATACAAAAACCATAGTTAAAGTTATCAGAAAGAAAATTCAAAAACAACATTATAAGAACAAGCAAAGGCAACAAACCAGGTGATATTTTACATAACTTATAAAATTGTATACAAGTATATAGTACAAATGTACATATCAGAGATCTTGGACAACCTTATTTAGACTCTCAGCAATTAAAGGATCGACAATATGAAGAATCACTATACAATGAATTTCTTTAAAATTCTTTTCCTACTTCTTAATTTCATCAACATCATCAATGGATTCAATATGAGTCTTCAAAGCACGGTTGAAAGCTTTGTTGGCACCTTTAAAGGTCTTGTTTTGCGTTTCCAAATCTGCAATGTGCTTTTGAAGAAGATATTTTTCATGTTCAAGTTTTGAATGCTAGTTGCATACTCATTAATGCACGGTGAATATCACACCATTCACCTACCGCCTTCTCATTTAAGCTTGGTGGATGGTTAGTCGTGGTCGGAAATTTTTGAATAGCTAGAGATGAAGATCTTGTCAATTTTACAAAAGATGAGGCTATTGGAGAAGTTGGTAAATTAATATTTTAAATGTTACCCACCATGATAAATTCCAGGTATTTGCACCGAGCTTGACTACCTTTTAATTTTATCTCCAAATCGCCTATGTGTTTGAGAAGCTTAGGCATTTCTTAATCAAAGTCGATCAAAGGGTTTAATTTAATTTGACGTATTTATTGAGAAATTGTTTCATCTTTACTCTTGATGTCCACTTCGATACTAGTGATCAGATCGTTAAGGTCCCTAACAATCGTCTTCTGAAGCAAAAATTTCATACGGTGTTCCAACGCACTAGTGTTGCCTTCAAGGCGAGCAAATAGGAGATCCTTAAGGAGGCTTCTCTTTTCAATATCCGCTACCAACCTACCTCTGATGATGGTGAAACGATATAGTGAATCTAATGAGAGCAGTGTGGTAGATAACTGTAACAAAAAACAAAGTAAATACTCAAATTACCAATTCCCTTTTATTACAATAATAGAGGTTACAACTCAAGAATAAAACAAAACAAAAGGTATCATCTCATTGTAATAATCAAATACTTGTTTTATTACACTTAAAGACGGAAAACGGCATTTTTAACTTTGTTCAAAGAATTAGCTGAAAGAGCAATTGTAGAATAAAAATTGGCACTAAATCATTTTGGAGTAATTATTGGAGGATATTTGCTAAAAACCCATTCTTCGGCAGGAGGACTATCAAGACCGCATATTAATTTGGTATGATATGTTCAGATTTCCTTAAAAAGCCTTCCTTTTCGTTGCCAAGAAAATCAAAACGAAGGCGAGGATGTTGCATATAAAGCTTCTGTAGGTCTCTATGAAAGTAATATCTAGCCAATTTTGAGGATTTCAAGAGCGAGACCTTTTCTAAATAATATCTTCTTAATTTGATATATTTGCCTAAATAATCTCTAAAAACAAGGCCGCTTGTGTGACATTTATTCTGTAATAACGTAATAACATACGAGTAAGTATAGAAGGAAACTAATACAAAAAAATCAAAAATCAATAGTATTACATAATTACAAATGTTCATCTGGTTTATACAAAACTGATTTTTGGAATAACTAGAAAATGAATTTATCCTTATAATACATGGGTTTTTCTGGAGGCAATTCACGAGGGATTGATTTTACTTTCGGTAAATTCCAGCAAGCCCCCGGATGTGGATCAAATCCAAATTCATTTAAATATCTCTTATGTAGACATCTACCCAAACTAACAAAGAGTATTACTAAGTAATACTGTCTGCTAGTGCAGAGAATAGGGCTGGTTAGGAGCGACCATCCATGAGTCTTCCATTAAACAAGTATCAAGTACGTCGATTTAGTGCTCATTTTTTTACCCTATGTGGATCGACATACTTAATTCTTGCCTAATACAATACTACGGTGGTTAGAGGATTAATCCAAAACAAAACATAACTATAAAAGTAACACAGATCATAGAACAGCGAACACACAACTATATACACAAATACAACTATAGTACAATACATAGTGTCACATAAGAATAAGTGGTTATACAAACCACATATATATGTATATATACATCGAGTCAAAAAGAATATAGTACATAATAGAGAATACAAAATAGAACAACTACACTACTAGACCAAAACACGCCTAAGCGATCAAAAAGTGATAGGTAGTCCATATGCGGAAGCTGGATAACTGGAATCTACATTAGGTGCTAACCTGTAAAAACTCGGTTTGACCCGAGTATAAATACACAGGTTGGTCTAGCTAAAACGTAGTAGTTAGGATAAAATAAGTGAAAGATAATATCCTACAAGGTATAAGGGTTTCCATCGATAATAAATTTCTAAGCACAAAGGCTAAGCTAATGGTATGTAATTATATAACACATAAAAAGAAGATGGAAATTATCACAACAACAACATGTAGAACCCGTTCAAGAGTTCGAATCAGCAAGAATGAAATCACCCTAAATAAACAACATGATAGCGCTTAGGCTATATAAATAAACCAACATTGGCAACTATGGTGAAAACATTCATAAATCATATAAATTCTAGAAATCAATGTAAAGAAATCTAGAAAAGCAACAATGTAAAGAATAGGACCCAACAGTCCAAAAATTAGCCCAATAGCTATATACGTAGAAAGGACCCAACAGTCCAATAAGTGGCCCAACAACCTGCCAAGCACTATTTATAGGAGACCCAACAATCTCAAATAGGGCCCAGTAGTTTGTGATTAGCCCAACAACTTTATATATTTATATAGGACCCAACAGCCCAAGAACTGGCAATAACAACAACATGATGTGTCACATACTCCCAAATAATAATCTGAATAGTGACAATGGTGTAGCATCAATGGAGCGAATTTGGAATTAACCAATATAGCAAACCTACATGTCCTATACCACATGGTTTGTCATATCCTTTAAATCGCTTCCTCGTTCTCTCGAAGAGTGCATAAATGTGTATTTTTATATAGAAAATACTTGCTTCGAGAACACGAGTTTTTAAAATGATTTTGAAATCATTTGGAATTTGTTTCTTTGAAAATGCTATGTTTTGGAAAATATTGTATATTATATAGCTTTGAGATAATTATAATTTTAAAACAACTTAGAAAACATTTTCTCAAAACAATAATTTATATGCAGAAAATCTTTTAAAAATCGGTTTATAAAAATGTACAGTGTCAACAAGTTCACGAAATCATTCATGAAATCGTCATACGAAAGTCACCTAAAAACTCACAAATCTAAAATACGGATAAGTGGCAATATTGGCTCTTCCATCTAAGGATCAAGCCGATCAAAAACAAAATCGAAATTTGCTTCAAAAATCCATGTAAAACAACTCAGAAATTTTCACCTGGAGCAAAACATGCTCCGATTCAAAGTTCCAGGCTAGTTTTCAACTGGTTACATAGGTCTAAAAGCCTTGAAATTTTACAGGCATAAAGTTCAACAACTCTTCTTTCAATTAAAAAAAACAATGGATACAATCAGACAAGAAACGAGAGAGATATAATGTCACAAAGTCGGACCCACTGCCAGATTTTACTATAAACAGCTGGAGCAAAACAAGCTCCGATTCAAAGTTCCAAGCAAGTTTTCAACTAGTTATAGAGGTTTAAAAGCCTTGAAATTTTACTGGCATAGAGTTCAATAACTTTACTTTCAATAAAAAAAAATAAAAAAAAGAATGGATACAATCGAATAAGAAACGGGAGAGATATAATATCACAAAGTTGGACTCACAACCATATATTATTGTAAACAGCTGGAGCAAAACATGCTCTGATTCAAAGTTCCAAGCAAGTTTTCAACTAGTTACAGAGGTCTAAAAGCCTTGAAATTTTACTATCATAGAGTTCAACAACTCTAATTTCAATAAAAAAAGAACGGGTACAATCAGACAAGAAACGGAAGAGATATAATGTCACAAAATTGAACTCACAGCCAGATTTTACTGTAAACAACTGCAGCAAAACATGCTCCGAATCAATGTTCGACAGCATATTTCTATAAGCTATAGAGGTTGGAATGACCTGAAATTTGACATACATAAAGTTCAACAACAATACTATCAACCAAATTTTTTTCTTTCATGATTTCGACAAGAATTGTGCAAGTTACAGCAGCTCAAAGACGGACTGAGAGCTGTTTTGGAATGTAAACAGAATTTTGAATTTTTGTTAACAGTTTTCAGCAAGTTCATCAAACCCAGTTCAGATTTCAACATTATCACTAAAAACTAGAATGTGTGAGTTATACTCACCTTATTAGTGATTTTTAGAATTTTTCCAGGTAGGATTTGGCTCAAGATTTGTGCTTAAAGGCTTGAAAAGATGCTTAGCTTCCTGTAAAAACATTTACAGTGACATGAAAAAGAGTATTAAACACACAACAACTTAATTCCACAAACTTGGGATGAAAATGGAACAAATTCATGATTTTTATGGGGATTACCTGCTTATGGCTTGCTTTCACAACTTAGTTTCAGTTTTTAGTTGGAATTAGAAGCTTTGATTTGAGTTTTTGTAAGAATTTGTAAGCTGTGGTTTTCTGAGAAGGTGGCAAGTGTTCGTTGAGGAAGAAAGTACGTACTGGAATTATTCCAGACATTTCCTTCCTTAACCCACTTAATTAGTGGGCCTTATTAAGCCTAATTGGACCATGTTTGAATAGATTAGGCTTATGTTAGCTTAAGTAACCTAATTAGCATTGTCATAAATTATTTTCTTCTCTAATTATGTTGTTTACGCAGGATTTGATATTTTTAACACTATTCAACTTTTCAAAAATTCATACTAACCTATTTAAAATACTTTTACACCTTTTTAACTTTATTTTAATATTTTTTAAACTTAAATTTTTATTTTTCCGACAAACGTTAAATTTTAACTTCTTTCGTTAAAAAATTTCATTTCTTAACACCAAAATTATTCAAATTGCATTGTTTTAATACGATAAATTTAGGAACACAATAAATTATTTTAACTTACAAAGATTGATTTTTCATCAATATTTACATTTTCTTTCAACTCATATATTCGAAAAAACACGGTTTGTTCAAAAATTCATTGTTTGCTCATATATTTCAATTTGCTTCAATAAATTGCATACAAATCTTATAAACACTTATTTCATCCAATTTTCACTTTATAAAGTTTACTAAGACTTAGTTTTCCATTTATTAAGTTTATTTACAATCAAAGATTAAATTTTAAATCCAATTTATCCCAATATTTTATTTAGTACAAATTTAGCTTCAAACACATATATTACTTACTTAACGACCCAAACACGTTGTTTTAATTTATTTTCTTTAAATTAACCACAATTTGAATATATTTCCACCAAAACTTGTTATTTAATCATTTAAAATGATTAAATACCCACTTCCTCCTAATTTCACAAATTAAACACCAAATACTCAAATTTAAAATCCAACTTAGATAATTATTTAAATTACCTTTCACAATTAGTATATACTTCTTAATTAATAAATTATAATCTTCATTATAATTTATTAATCGTTATTTCAGGTAATCGCCAAAACCAGGTTTGATACAGACTCCCCGCTTATAAAAATTGCGTCCCCGCAATTTCCTTAGGGAAAAGTTGTATTCAACATGATTTATTCCCTCATCAAAAGATTTAGACAAAGGAATTGTTAAGCATGGGTATAAATTTTCTCACCCCCACCATGAGAAGATAGAAAATCTAGATACGATCTCTCGATGAATTCTCTGGTTTCTCACGTGCAGTCGTTGGGATTATCAGACCATTGAATCTTCACGAGCGTTACGTTCTTGTTCCAAAGGCGTTTAATCTCCGAAGCAAGGATACACACGGGATGTTGCATGAAAGAAAGATCAGGTGAGACCTCAGGCTCCTCTAATGCACGAGAATCAAGCACATAATCTGAATCGCGTAGACACTTCCGCAATTGAGAGACGTGAAACACATCGTGAACTACAGAAAACCGGGCAGGAAGTGCTACTCTATAAGCAATGGGACTGATACGCTCATTAATAGGAAATGGCCCGATGTATCAGGGTGCCAATTTCCCAGTCTGACTGAAGTGTACCACCCCCTTTAAAGGAGATGCACATATAAAGATATCATCGCCAACTAAGAATTCAAGAGGCTTCCTACGGTTGTCCGCGTAGGATTTTTGATGACTCTGGGCCTCTTTCATTCTTGCTTGAATAAGAGTAATCTTATCAGAAGCTTTGTCGCCATTTAGGTGCTGAGCCGTCCAGTGGCTCACAACCCGAAGGTGTTTATATGTCCGCCGAGCAGATCTTAGAGCTTATTTGCAGCACTCAGCCTCCAGCACCTTCTCAATCTTCTCCTCCGCACAAGTCCGCATTTGCGCATATGTATAGTGATTTCACACACCTTAGAGGCAAGCCGTTCAAAGGCTCGGAGTCTGTATTAGAGGTTCAGGCGGGGCTCCGTACGTGCGAGCGCATCTTTACTCGCTTGGAGATATCCGACCACCACTGTGTTCTTGTCGCATCGAGCATGTTGCAAGAATGTGCGTTGGATTGGTATGAGTTGCTTGTTGCTGAGATCGATGAGGCCACCCTTGAGTGGAAGCAGTTCAATGAACATTTCGAGCTCAAATTTGTTCTTGAGTCCAAGAAGGCTACCCTAGCTAGACGTTTCCTTGAGTTGAAGCAAGGAAAGTCATTTGTTGCCGAGTATGTTTCATCTTTCGAGGCCTTATCCAAATATGACCTTGAGCACATCAACACCTCTTATATGAAGAATCTGAAGTTTTTTTCGGGCCTTAAGAAATATTTGAAGAAATCTCTTATGTTGCAACTTAAGCTATCCTTTGAAGAATTAGTTGATGCAGCGCTTCACTTGGAAGCGGTTGAAAACGAAAAGGATAGTAGTGATGAAACTGAGACTCGTAAGAATCCAAACAAAAAGAAATTCCCTTTTAACAAATCTGTCATTTCCCCAGAAGAAGAAGAAGAAGCCACTTGTCGCTTGCTCTCATTCTGGTGCAACCCCTCCTACTCATATGTCATGTTTCAATTGTGGTTCGCGTGATCATTTCATTCGGGAGTGTCCTAAGCCTATCATTTGTCGCAATTGCAAGCAAGAGGGACACAGGTCTTCCAAGTGCCCTAATTCTTCTAAGGGTTCTCATTCGAGAAAGCTTAATGTAGCGGATGCTTCCAGTGGACCTTCATAGCCTCGAGGTACATCTCCTTCTATTCTTGAGGGTTCCATATAATTCCATGACCGTTCTATTCGATATGGGTGCGTCACATTCATTCATATTGAAGGAACTTGATGATGCTATACCATTGGATGTTTCTTGCCTTGTTACTTCATTGAGGATTGCGAATCCTATCGGGGGATCTGCAACCCTTAGCATGTTAAGTGAAGATGTTGATATATTTATTTGTGGTTTGCCTTTTCGTGTGAATCTGCACGTGATTCATTTTCCTGGCTTTGATATAATATTGGGTATGGACTGGCTCGTTCGATATGAAGCCGGAATTCTTTGTTCTGAGAGAGTTTTATATCTTCGACATCCCGACTCGCCTACTCAGCTATCTCTTATTCTTCATGACGTCGATCACGATTTCGAAGCCTCTTTATTCACTCTCGAATCTCGAGACACTGATGATAATGTATCTCAGATTCCAGTTGTATGTTACTTCGCTGATATATTTGAGCCTGTTTCAGGTTTGCTGCCCAAGCAGGCAATCGGGTTCCGCATTGGCCTCATTCCAGAAGCATAGCCAGTTAGTCATCCTCCTACTAGGATGTCAACTAAAGAAAATGAGGAACTCAAAAAGAAACTTTTAGAACTTGAAGCCAAGCAGTTTATTCCGTCCAGCTCTTCACCATGGGGTGCCGCGGTAGTATTTGTGAAGAAATCTGATGGAACTCTTAGGCTATGCATCGATTACCGCAAGCTTAACGAGTTAACCATCAAGAATCATTATCCGTTGCCCAAGATCGACGACATGTTCGATTAGTTGAGTGGTGTTAAGGTCTTTTCTCAGCTTGACTTTGCCACGTGATTTAGTCAGCATTGAGTTGCTGAGGACAACATTCCTTTCATAGGATTCTGCACTCGATATGGTTCTTATGAGTGGCTCGTCATGCCATTTGGCTTGACAAATGCTCCCGCATTTTTCGTCGATCTTATGAATCGAGTATTCTGAGAATATCTCGATAAGTTTGTTTTTGTATTCAATGATGATATTCTGGTTTATTCTAAGTCTGAAGCTTATCATGCCTATCATCTGAGGATTGTTTTACGTACTCTTCGCCAACATCAACTCAAAGCAAAATTTCTATGTGCCATTTTTGGGAGAAGAAAGTCAAGTTCTTAGTCCATGTAGTATCATCTGATGGTATTACGGTCGATCCATCAAAGATCGAAGCCATTCAGAACTGGAAGAGGCCTGAGAATGCTACCGATATCCGTAGTTTTCTTGGATTGGCGGGTTATTACCGTCGATTTATCAAAGACTTTTCCTGTATTATGCTTCCTTTTACTAGCCTTAGACGTAAAGGCATTCATTTTATTTGGTCTGATCGATGCGAAGCTTCTTTTCAGCAACTAAAGGAGCTTCTAACTCATGTGCCTGTTTTGGTGGTCCCTGAAGGGAACCAAGATCTTGTTGTCTACACCGATGCCAGTCATTGTGGTCTCGGTGCTGTGCTTATGCAGAAGGATCGGGTAGTTGCCTATGCTTCAAGGACATTGCATCCGAATGAGGTTCGTTACGCCACCCACGATTTGGAGTTAGCCGCCATTATCTTTGCTTTAAAGATATTGCGTCATTACTTATTGGGCGAGCATTTTATCCTCTACACCGATCACAAGTCTCTTAAATATCTTTTCACCCAGAAAGAGCTCAACATGTGACAACAGCGTTGGCTCGAATTCCTTGCTTCATATGACTTCGATATCCAGTACACACCTTGAAAGGGGAACCGAGTTGCTGACGCATTGAGTCATAAGCAGTCAGCTGTAGTTTCCATGATGCTTGTAGAATGGAACATCTTAGAGACTTTATCATATTGTGACATTCGAGATCGTACACCATCATTAGAATCTCCTATCTTATTATACAGCATGGATGCTCGACCCACTTTATTAGATCGGATTGCCGAGGCTCAGCGGCAAGATTCCGATATTGTATCTCTCATTCAACGTTGTAAGTCTGAATCTCGTGATGGTGAGTTAAGGGATTTCAGCATAGATGTTCATGGCTCTCTTCATAAGAAGAACCGATTAGTCGTGCCTGCTATTCCTGATCTTAGGCGGGACATTCTAGCTGAGTATCACCATTCTTAGTATACTATACTTTCTGGTAGCAGCAAGATGTATGCTGATATGCGTCGCCTATATTACTGGGACGGCATGAAGTGAGATGTGGCAAGTTATGTAAGTAACTGCATGAATTGTCAGCTCGTGAAAGCCGAACATTAGCGACCCAGTGGTCTCTTTCAGCCCTTGGAGGTCCCTTTATGGAAGTGGGACCAGATCTTTATAGCTTTTATTAATAGTTTACCTCATTCGAGGTCAGGCCATAGCAGCATTTGGTGATAGTAGACTGTTAATCCCTTTCAGAACGACAACTCAAGTACTCGAAGGAAACCAGCGATCTAACAAATTAAAGTGCAAGCGAGTTAACAAGGATGAAGTTCTACAGCGACCTAACGTCATCCGCGACCTAGCGACCTAAGTATGTGACGACCTAGTAATTAGCAGCATGTCACAGTAAGGAGACTCAACGACTTAACGAGCTAAAGACTACGAGTTAACGACCTAACGGTTCCATGATGGCAACGACTTACTGCGCTAGCAGGTAAACGACCTAAGTGACCTAGCAAGCTAACGACCTAGCGAGCTACAAGCCTCATGTCCTTATGTCGCTTGGTTATAGGTCGAACCAGCACTAGATCGCTGCTACTCCTCAGCCCAGCCTAGGTCGCTTCACTTGATGCCTTGGCATGTTTAAATCGCCTACCATTCTTCCATAGGTCGCTACGACCTACCAGCCCGCTCAGTCGACCAAGTGCGACCTTGATAAGCCATAACCCGTGCTCTCTAGGTCGTTCGCGACCTACGACCTACTCTTAGGTCGTTCGCGACCTACGACTTAGCCCAGAAATTCCTGCACCTGCTCCAACTGAGAGGGGACTTTTTTTCCAGACTTTGAAGCGCCGAAACTCTACTGCATTCACGACTTCTACAACAACTCTACTACCAAGAACATTCCAAAATACCTAAAGAAGATCAACTACATTCAAGATGGATTCCAGAATTTCTTTTGCATGGAAGTGTTGATTACTTGTATCGATTGTTGAATAATCGAAGGAATTCTTGTAAAACTTGTAATTGAATCCGTGATAAAGAAGATAAAGTGGACGTAGGCTTAATTTCAAGCCGAACCACTATAAAACTGCTGTCTCTTTACTTTTCTGCTATTTTCTGCTTATTTCCAGTGCCCGTACCAATGGGTGGTGCTTTCACTTTACTAATACTTACACCGGGGTGTTAGCGTCGATTTTTACGTTAACATTTTTGGTGCTTTCACTGAGAAGACATCGAACTCAGGAGTGTTCTCACCATTTCTTCACAAAGATTTGTTGAAAGACTTTCTTCGAAAACCAGAAGTCTATCTGAAATCATGGCTCCTGGAAGAAAGAGTAGATCTACGAGATCCAGAAATGCTAATGACAGGGCTGCCTCTTCTCCAGCGCCAAATCAGACAACTCCTACTGTTGGAGTTACAAGGGCCGAACTTGATGATGTTGTGTCGGGATTATACCAACAAATGGAAACTCAAAATGCTTTGATGATGGAAAGGTTAAACGCTTGGCTTGGGGCTCATCAACAACCAGAAAATAATGAACCAACCTTTACTAAAGATACTCATGATTCCCAAGACAAAAGCATTCCTCAAAGGGCAGGTGGCACCGCCGAATGGGCACCTCCCCAAGCTGGAGGATCAAGGCCGCAGCCGCCTCTTCGCGAACGTTTGTTCAAACAAACTTCCGAAAAAGTGGCTGACGTCTGCCCGGCAAAGCCTCTGAACGATGAGGAGTACTTATCAGGAATGGTCCGTCAAATTATGAAAGAAAGTATGTAAAGGGATGAAGATGAAAATGACTGGGGATTTGCTCCAAGTAAAACTCTGTTTACCGAAAGAATTCTAAAAGCTGAATTTCCAAAGAAGTTTGTTCCTCCTACTATGCCGGCCTATCGGGGGACAAGCGACCCAAATCAGTTCTTGTACAAATACGACTGGCATATGACAGGTGCCAGGGCAACGGATGAAATTAAATGCAGATATTTTCCTGTTTATTTGGAGGGTGTGGCTCTACTTTGGTTTACAAAACTTCCGGTCCGATCTGTGGATCAATTCTCTGACTTAACTCGTAAATTCAAGGACCAATTCAGATTGTATGCTTCAAAAGCTAAGGACATAATGTCATTGTCCAGCCTTGAACAAGCTCCTGGGGAATCTATCAAATCATTCTTGAACCGCTTCAATATAGCTTTGGCTGAAGTGGATAATGCTGAGCCTCGAATGATTCTAACCTACTTGATGCGAGCCATCGATAAAACAAGTGAGTTCGGAAAATGGTTGAAGATGAAGGAACCAAATTCACTTGAGAAATTTTATAAGAAAGCTGACGAATTTTTGCGTCTGGAGAAACTTCCTGCACTAGCAAAGGTGGTTGTGGCTGAAATTCTAAACAACAATGTAGCTGAAGCTCCTAATAAGAAAGAATCTGGTGGTCAGAAGAGGGAAAATAACAGTAGGAAAGGACAGAAAGATGTGAAGAAACCTCGTTACTTTAAGCCTTCAGACTTTACTCCTCTAACTGATACTCCAGAAAACATCTTCTTCGCAAGCAAGGATGCCGTCGAGTTCCCTGAGCCACCTAAGATTAAGCTCGGGAAGAATTTTGTACCTAATGGAAGGTTCTGTCGATTCCACAACCAGTCGGGCCATGACACCAACGAATGTCGCCATCTAAAGAACTTGATTGAAGAACTGTTGAGAGAGAATAAACTGCAACAGTATGTTAAGAGAAACAGAGGTGATCCAGCCTCATCCACTCAGGGACAGCAACTTCCTGCTCGTCAATCTGGCTCAGGAGAAAAGGCTGTGGTGAAGGAATCTGAAAGACCTGTTATTAATGTAATCACAGGGGGTCCTCACCCGGCAGGCAGAAGCTGGGGAGAGATGGAGAGGTATGCTCATGCTTTGAGACATGCCCCGAAAGAAGGAACTGTTTTTGTTTTGGAAGACGCTGTGCGATCAAAACAGCAAAGAACTTGTCACGATGACATCTTATTTAGAGTTAGAGATTCTGTGGGAATCGAGGCTCCCACCATGGATCCTTTGGTAATATCCGCTGGTATCGGACCAGCTATTTGTAGAAGAGTGCTTGTTGATTGCGGCGCTTCTTGCAATATCCTCTTCAAAAAGACTTTTGATCAAATGAAAATTCCGATGGCTGATGTTCAAGCTTCTTCGCAAAAAATTGTGGGGTTCACTGGGGAACCAAAGCAGCCCATCGGAACTGTCGACTTATTTGTAGAACTTGGTGAAGGGGAAAGAAAAGTGGTCCGTAAGCAAACTTTTGTTATAGTTGATGAATTTTCCGCTTATAACGCCTTCTTGGGATGACCAACTCTTGCAGCATTCAAAGCTATTCTCGCCTCGTGGTGCCTAACTATGAAATTCGCCACAGATAACGGCGTTGGTGTTTTGAAAGGGGACCAGAATGCTGGGCGAGAATGTTATCTTATAGAGTTGCGGGAGGCGAAGAAAAGAGAAATGGGAAAAGGTGCGGCAGCTCCACTCCGCATCAAAGAACCCACCATGTAGCAAGTACGGGGTGGACCCTGCACTGGTGAACATAGTGGTGCACGAAAAGAAATTGATCCCAGAAAGACCAGTGCAGGGGAGAATAGAGTGGTGCCAGTAGAAGTAACGGTGCCAATACCTGTTGACCAGAAAGATCCAAACAAGGTGTTAAATGTGGGTTCACAACTCAGTGTGACAGTTCAGAATATGCTAATATCATTCTTGAAAGCAAACTTGGATGTATTCACTTGGAGTCATGCTGACATGTGCGGAATATCTCCAGAAATCGCAGTACACGCCTTAAATATTGATCCAAAATTCACACCTGTAAAGCAGAAAAGAAGAACCCAGGGTCTTGAAAGGTCAACAGCATTGAAAGAAGAAGTAGACCGGCTCATGGAGAATGGCTTCATCAGAGAATCCACTTATCCAAATTGGGTTTCTAATCCGGTGTTGGTTAAAAAAGCAAATGGAAAGTGGAGAGTATGTATCGACTTCTCAGACTTGAATAAAGCATGTCCCAAAGATTGTTTCCCACTGCCCAGAATTGATCAGTCGGTGGATGGAACAGCCGGGCATGAATTAATGTCTTTTATGGATGCTTACTCAGGATACAATCAAATCATGATGCATGCGCCAGATCAGGAGGACACGAGCTTCATCACTGATGTTGGTCTTTACTGTTATAAAGTCATGCCCTTCGGACTAAAGAATGCGGGGGCAACTTATCAGAGACTCGTTAATGCCATGTTCAAGCCTCAAATTGGCAAGACTATGGAGGTGTACGTTGATGATATGTTAGTGAAGTCAAAGAAGGCAGTAGACCACATGGATCATCTGGCAGAAATGTTCACAATCCTCCGAAAGTATGGGATGAAGCTGAATCCTCTGAAATGTTCATTCGAGGTTGAGTCCGGAAAATTCTTAGGTTTCATTGTGAGTGCTAGGGGCATTGAAGCTAATCCTGCTCAGATCACTGCCTTAAGGGAAGTCAAACCTCCTAGAACAAAGAAGAAATTGCAGAGCCTCAATGGGAAAGTCGCTGCTTTGAGTCGATTTATTTCTAAAGCCACAGATAAATGCATTCCCTTCTTTGATGCTCTGAAGAAAGGGAAGAAGAATTTCGAATGGACATCTGAGTGTCAAAAAGCTTTTGATGAGCTGATTCATCATATGGAAATGCCTCCAGTACTTTCTAAACCCAACAATGGTGAAGATCTATTCATATACTTAGCAGTTTCATCTCATGCTCTCAGTGCAGCGTTGGTACGAGAAGACGCAAAAGTTCAGCGTCCGGTTTATTACATCAGCAAAAGATTCACTAGGGCAGAGATGAACTATTCGAAGCTAGAAAAGCTCGCCTATTGTCTATTGATCGCGTCCAGAAAGTTGAGGCCATACTTTCAGGCTCACCCTATTAAAGTCCTCACTGATCAACCTCTAAAGAAAGTCCTATTCCGCCCTGAAACTTCGGGTCGTCTTCTGAAATGGAATATTGAACTCAGTCAATACGATATCACCTATCATCCCCGAAGAGCAATCAATGGACAAGCTTTAGCAGATTTCATTGCAGAATGCACAGATAAAGGTGGCAGTGAGGAAGAGGTAACTGAAGACATTCCGATCCGATGGAAATTATATGTTGATGGTGCAAGAAATGATTACTGTTCCGGAGCTGGGGTTGTGCTTGAAACCCCCGAAGGGCGGTCATTGTGTTATGCATTAAGATTAGAATTTCCTTCGACAAATAATGAAGCCGAATACGAAGTTCTTATTACCAGTCTGAGGATTGCTAAAGAACTGAGCATCAAAGTATTGCAAATCTTCAGTGATTCCCAACTAATTGTATGCCAAGTCAAGAAAGAGTTAGTGCTGAAATCTTAGCAAAATCTCTGATAAACTTCCAACAATGGCTTCACATGCCAACCCCCCCCCCCCCCCCCCCCGCCTCCTTCTTGCCCTCTCCCCCCATCCTCCTCAAGCATTCCACCGGCTCCCTCTTCGTCTGCCAGCCCACCCCCGATTTTGTTCGTACCTAAGAAATTCGCCACCTTCCTTAACACAAAGCCTACCCCCCCCACAGCCGTCCACATATACTTCTGATAGTAGCTCTGATAATTCCAAGCCGGATTACCTCAAATCAAATTATCCTCACCCTGTTATCATCAAAACTATCCCAGAAAGATCATACACACAAGTGGCTGCTCTACCACCGCTTATTCTGGACCTCCCGACGTAGAAACGTCGGCGATCCTTGCCGCCCTTTGCCAATGTACGCTCCAGAATTGATTTTTTGGTATCCAAAGGTCGCTGTCTAAAATGCGCAGGAAATGGACACCTGGCAAGAAACTGCAGAGACTCAAAGATATTCTATAATTGTAGTCTCTTCGGTCACTCAAAATCATCCTGTCCCGAGAAGAACAAAACCAAATCACCCGCTTCGTTACCCGTGCGTGCCTCTGCCCCTCCCGTTAAAAACAAAACATCACTTCACTCTCATCGGGACCCAACACCACATCATTACACTGCCAAGCCAAAAAGCACCTTCACACCAATTAACATCCCAAAGTCTCCTCGTTCCTCACCCCATTCTCATTCCAACAATTCTCCTCACTCTCTTCGCTCTGTCCCCTCTCTACAACACTTCTCAATGGAAAACTCCACACTTTATCTTACAGCCACGGTAATCAATGGCATTTGGACGCTAGAATCACTGCATCAAGCCCTCTCAACTGCTCTCCATCACCACGATCTGCCCATTTGGATCATAAACAACAACAACTTTGCCTTTTGCTGCCCCACCCATGAATCACTTGTCCGTGCCTTCTAACTTCGAACCATATCCAAGCTAGGCGAGTCCGTCCTCATCCAACCCTGGTCCGATCCTGAGCCCTCCTCTGCCAGCCTCGAACCGGTCTCTTGGGCACGAATTCAAGGTTTCCCGGAACTCCTCCGAGATCGCCCGGACGCGGTGCGAGCCGCTCTGAAACCCGTGGGTCGTTTCATAGAGTTCGATTGTTGCAACTGGGCAATGCTAGACCACCGATACCTGTTCGTCAAAATACAATTTTTTGCAGGCGTCTCAACTCCCTCTGCCATAGTCGCTAACCTGAACAATCACGATTACCTCCTCTCAGTAGAACGATGGGAACACACGCACCCGAACCGAAATCCCGAGTCGCTCCCAATTGGTATTGATTTGGAGGAGGCTTTCAGATGTTTTGATGAACATATCCCCATGGCGGAACTGAACTCGAACGATAGATTTGATGCCATGAATTTCGATCCAGATATCCTTGCTCCTCCAGCAGCTGTTGACCCTACTCCTATGGTTCACCAAATCCCCCCGGCTGAACCCGATGCTCCCAACCCAATACCAAACCCACAAGAAAATTCCTTCGAAGTTTTGGGCCCTCTTGGCTGGGACAACTGGCCGATTGTGGACCAGAATTGGAATCCCTATGCGGATTTAGACCTCTCTAATCCATGGTTTCTCCAACTTCCCATTCGCACCCACTCACCAGCTTTGCAAAATTCCGTTAGCCAGCTCGCCCTTATCCCCCCACCTCAATATCAACCTCCAGCCAACCTTCGCCCTCCTCTCAACCAATCCTTGGATAACCAACTTGCGCTCATTCCCTCTGACTTCCGAGCAGCAGCGCCACCACCCCAGGACGATCAACAGTCTCCATTGGTCACCCCCACAGTGGTCAGACGTAGTGCCAGACTTCATAAAGCGGCGTCTCACCCCGGTAGCTTTCTCAAACCTGTAGTTTTTTCCTCTGCTAACAAAAATCTTAATAAAAAAATTGCACGTTGCATGGGTGTGAGCTTGCGAGATGAGCATCTCACAACCATGCAAACACTAGAATTGGAGCGTTTGTCCCCTTCCCAATAAAGATTATCACCTGGAATGTCAGGGGTTTGGGGGACCCCAGCAAAAGAATTGCCCTAAATCTCATCCTGTCCCCACACAAAATCGATATTCTCTTTATCCAAGAATCCAAACTCGTGGACCCCTCTCCTACCCAGATAAGGCAGCTAGGTGGGCCCTATCTTTCTGGGTGGGCCCACTCGAATGCTGAAGGATCTAGTGGTGGATTAATCACCCTCTGGAATGAATCCATATGGTCCCATTGCCAAACCATTCTTCATCCTTCTGTCCTTCACGTTTCCCTTCGCCACATCCAAACCAATACCATTTATTTCTTCTCCAACATCTACGGCCCACAAAACACGATCGATAGAAATGCCCTGTGGAACAACTGTCTCACCTTTGCCACCCACCTAAATTGCCCCTAGCTGTTAGGGGGAGATTTCAACACCACTAGAAACACCCAGGAAAGAAATTCAGGAAACATCTCACAAGACTCGGATTCATTCAACTCCTTTATTAGCTCCGGTTCCCTAATCGACCCACCCATTAACAACAGACTGTACACTTGGTAAAATCGTAGGTTTGACCCGTCACTAGCTAAACTCGACAGATTCCTCTTCAATGTCAATTGGGACGACTTGCACCCCCTATCCATCGTCTCCGGCCTAGCCTCGGTTATCTCAGATCACTGCCCTCTAATCTTGGATTCTGGTTCATCCTCTAACCTCAAACGTCCCTTCCGCTTTGAATGCCTCTGGTCTCTGGAACCCTTATTTGACAATTTCATCCAACTGGCATGGACCCAACCGGTTGTGTCCAATTCCGCAACTGCCAGGGTAGTTTCCAAACTCCGTTCACTCAGAAAGATCATCAAACCTTGGGCCAAAAACATTTGGGGTTCCCTTCGTTCGCGCATCTCTTCCACCCAAGATGCTATCCTAGAACTCAATATCCTCGAAGAATCTCGACCCTTAAACCCATCTGAATACTCTCAACTAAAGGGGCTAGAATCAGAGCTCGATAGACTTTCTAAACAAGAGGAAATTGGTTGGAAATAAAGATCCAAAGCCAAATGGATAGAGGAGGGAGACAGGAACACCTCTTTTTTCCATCGAATGGCCAATGGCAGACGCATATCTATCAACATCACGGAGTTATCCCACAACAATTCCACCTTCACCGAATTGTCTGACCACCTCCGCCTCTTCACCGATTATTACCGAAGTATCCTCGACAAGTCATCCCCGGCTCTACTCCCTATAGACTGGAACCTCCTCTACCCAACTTGTCCCCCCATACCTGTAGACCACCCATTTTCTGAAGAAGAAGTTTGGGCCGCGCTTAAGGATTTGTCGGACGACAAAGCCCCGGGCCCAGATGGTTTCGGCCCATACTTTTTTAAACGCTGCTGGGAAACCATCAAATTCGACTTGCTAGACATGTGCGCGGAATTCCAAGCTAATCCCACCTCCATTGCCCGCATCAACTATGCCAACATCATCCTCCTCCCCAAATCCCCCGGTTCCAACACTTTGTCCGCTTTCAGACCAATCAGCCTCCTCAATACCATATTCAAAATCATCACAAAGGTTCTTGCTAATAGACTCCAGTCATTCATCGACCCACTAGTGGGGGCGGAGCAGTCAGCCTTCACACTAGGCAGAAACATCATGGATTGTGTCGCCGCCACTCAAGAAGTTGTCTCTTACTGCCATAGAACATCAACCCCTGGCACCCTGCTAAAATTAGATTTCACCAAGCTTTTGACACAGTTCACTGGGACTTCATCCTTGACCTAATGAAGCACAGGGGTTTTCCGCCCAAGTGGTGCGGTTGGATCGAAGGGCAACTCAACACAAGTACTTCGTCAATCTCAATCAATGGCTCTTCGGGTGGTCACATTAAATCAGCCAGGGGGTTGAGACAAGGAGACCCGCTCTCACCTTTAATCTTTGTACTAGCAGCGGATGTGTTCAACCAGATGATCAAGCTCGCCTCGTCCAACGATTTATTCAAAGGTATCAAGCTTCAAGATTCAGATTTGTCAGTTTCTAACCTTCAATTTGCAGATGATACGATCCTTTTCGCTTCCACCGAAACCAACCACATCCATTGCCTCAAGGTTGCGCTGTATGTCTTTGAAACAATTTCAGGCCTGTCCATCAACTTTAACAAAAGCTCCATCATCATGCTTGGCAACTCCGCTCATCTCGGCCCTCACATTTCATCCCTGCTCAACTGTAGCATAGCCCACTTCCCCATCTCATACTTAGGTATTCCCATCCGCCCCACCAAGCTCCATCGTGCAGACTGGCTCCCCCTCATTTCCAAAATCGAAACCCGACTCTCAACTTGGAAGGCACACTCGCTATCCTCTGCAGGTCGCCTTGTCCTAGTCAAATTGGTCCTATCGGCCATCCCCTCATACTGGATGTCCTTCCTCACACTTCCATACTGGGTCATCACGAAAATTGACTCAATCAGGCGCTCGTTCCTTTGGAACGGTGGCAACGCAAAAAGACTGGTCAACTGGAGGACGGTATGCTTACATCGCAACCACGGGTGGTTAGGAATTACTAACCTCCGTACTTTCAATCAAGCGTTGCTGTCCAAATGGCTTTGGAGATTGCTCACAGCTGGAAACTTCATCTGGAAAACTTGGATCCTATGTCAACACTATCATTCAAACCCTCACCTGGCGCTCCACCTCTCCACCTGTTTCCGGCCATCCCCCTTCAGCTCTGGGGTCCTCCAAACACTTCCTAGAGTCTAACCACTTTTTCAGGTGAAAATTGAAAGAGGTAACTGCTGCCTCTTCTGGCAAGACACTTGGTATGGCCAACTGCCCCTTTCTAAGCTCCTGCCCAACCTCTACTCACACGCCACCCACACTAACGCTACAGTTGAAGATTATCTCGCCCTTGGCCCTGAGCACCTGTGCCCTCCCTCCATCTTCGATGCAGACTTGGTACTTGAACTCCTCACCGCAACAAATATCCTCCTATCGATTCACCCTTCCAACAGTCGAGACCGTTTCCTCTGGGCCCTCGCACCTTCCAAGGGCTTCACAATCGCCTCCTGCTATCAACACCTAATTAACCCCGGTCGCCTTTTCTCCATCTCCAGGATTTGGCATTGCAATCTTCCTCCTCGTATAGCTTTTTTCCAATGGTGCCTAATTTTTGGAAGAATTAATACCAAAGATAGACTCAACCGACTCAACATCCCTGTCGACCCACGCTGTGTCTTTTGTTTTACACACGATGAATCAATCACCCACCTTTTCTTCGAATGTGATTTCTCCTACTCAATTTGGGCTGCAACCAATGCTTTTCTACTGGGGTATGTCCCCACCTCGACCCCCTTTTTCGATTATTGGCAGTTTAATCAGCAGAATCTGTTGATGGACACATACATATCAATCTTTAGTTGGTGCATTTGGAAAGAGAGGAATGCACACGTGTTTGGGAAACCTGCACGACATTTTGGCGGAACCTGTAGAAGCATCACTCACTTTTTCTCCACTCTAACAGGTCAGTGCTCCTCCGCGCCGTTCCGACCGAGCCTCCCACCTTGCAGTGTCCAGCCAGCAGAATCTCAGGGTAGTACCAGCGCATCACCGCGCAGATAGTCTTAGTCTACCGAGGGCTACTACTTAGCCGATATTTGTAATATTCTGCGTTCTTTTGTCTATGATACTCTAGCACTTTAATCGTATTCTACTGCTCTATGACTATTTTTTGGCCATCGATCGAGCTTGTCGATCGACCTCTTATAAATTTTAATATATAACTATTTAATCGGCTGTGTAGTATCACGCTACACACCCGTCTCTCTCAAAAAAGTCAAGAAAGAGTTTCAAACTAAAGGAAGAAATCTGATTGCCTACTTATCAAAAGCCTGTGAGCTTCTCGATGATTTTGACCATTATACGATAAACCATATCCCCCGGGAAGAGAACATGAAGGCAGATTCTATTGCAAAATACTCAAGCTCTGGCGAAGCACAATTATTGGGATTGGTCCCTATAGAAGTCTTGACAGCTCCGAGTATCGATGAGATGGATATTGACTGGATCATGGCTGTATCTCAAGAACAGGAGTCATGGATAACCCCTATCAAGGAATATCTACTCAACGGCTCCTTACCGGAGAACTCAAAAGAACGCCAGAAGCTGTTAAGAAAAGCCCCGAGATATGTAATTCAAGGCGACCATTTGTACAGACAAGGATTCTCGATGCCATTACTCCGATGTGTAACCAAAGAAGAGGCTAAGACAATTTTAGATGAAGTGCATGGAGGAGAATGTGGGGACCATTCAGGTGGCCAAACTCTTGCAAAGAAAATTCTCCGTTATGGGTATTTTTGGCTGGATATTAACCGAGATGCTGCTAACTATTCCCGAAAGTGTGACAGATGCCAGAGATTTGGAAAAATCCCAAGAGCACCTTCCACCATGCTAACACAAATGGTCAGTCCATGGCCGTTCGCCATTTGGGGAATAGATCTCATTGGGCCTATGCTGGTTGCCAGATCCGGAATCAAATATGCCATTGTTGCTGTTGATTATTTCACTAAATGGGCTGAAGCTGAACCATTGGCTACTATTACCTCTAAAAAGATGATAAATTTTGTGACTAAAAATATCATTTGCAGGTATGGAGTGCCTTAGAAGATAATAACAGACAATGGTACCCAATTCGAAAGCGAAGAATTCCAGGAATTTTGCAGGCGATTCAAGATCCGAAAAAGCTTCTCAGCAGTGGCTCATCCGCAGGCAAATGGGCAAGTGGAAGCAGTGAACAAAATTATCAAGTCAACCATCAAAAAACAGTTGTAAAAAGCAAAAGGTGGTTGGGTCGATAAGCTGCCACTAGCACTATGGGCATATAGGACTACCCACAAAATTGCGACTGGACACACTCCATTCTCACTAGCATATGGATCGGAAGCAATGATTCCAGTGGAAATAGAGGTCCCCTCACATATAAGAATTCATTTCAACCAAGCTGAAAATGGAAAGCTGCAACTCGAAGCACTTGACTTACTTGATGAAGAAGGAAAGACGCTGAACTCAGAGTTGCAGCTCAACAGCAAAGGATAGCCAGTCACTTCAATTCTAAAGTTCGTCAAAGCAGCTTTGAAATTAGGGATCTAGTCTTGAAAAGGATCATGACAGCAACAGGAGTGTTTGGGCCAAACTGGGAAGGGCCATATGTCATAAGCAAAAAACTTCTTGATGGCACTTTCAAACTCACAACTGTTGAAGGAGATCCAATCCTGAGAGCCTGGAACAGCAATCACTTGCGTCCATATTTTCCTTAAAAGCTATGCTAAAATTTGTAAAATAATACTGGATGTATCATGCTTGTATTGTAAGCCATTGTAAAATCAGTGTGACTCAGCAATAAGAACTATAAAGTGGATGTAGGCCCAATTCTTGGCCGAACCACTATAAATCTTGTGTCTTTTACTGCTTTAAAATGCCTGTATCATTTCGATCTGCAAATATCTTAAATATGTTGCTAAAATGTCGATTTAATAATCCAGGAAATCAAAGCAAAGCTTACCTATTCAACACGTCACAAACCCAAGCGATTCCATAAATCACTCAACAAACAAATGTCAAACCACAAAAATTCCAAATTCAATTCCTACATAAGAAGTACTTCTCACAAACAGTTGGAGATTCCACCGAAGGGGCACCTTCCCAAAGTGAAGGTTTCAGGCCCTTGCTAATTGATTGAGATCGTTTGTGCAAATAAACATCCGATTAAGTAGTTTGCGTCTGCCCCATGGATTCACTTAACAAAGAAGTACACTTCTTTGGAAGAATCAAACAACCTGCAAAAGGAAGGAACATGTATTCAAAAGTGATAGCAAGGGATCGCCGAGGAACAAATGATGAAAAGATGTTGGCAAGTAGACAAAAAACAGCCAAAAAGGAATCTTGTCTCTCAACCAATAAGGTTGGTGGAACCACCGGAGGGGCACCTTCCCAAAATGAAGGCACCGGGCCCTTGTTGCTTAATTGCGATCGTTTGTGCAAACAAACATCCAGTTAGGTGGCTTGCGTCCGCCCCGTGGAACCACTTAACTGTGAGACGCAACCTTCCTGGCAAACAACTCAAAGCCCTCTCCGGAGGCACAATTTAAAGCCCTCCAACGAGGCACGCTGTAAAATGAAACGTTTTTCTCAACCAATAAGGTTGATGGTACCACCGGAGGGGCACCTTCCCAAAGGAAGACACCGGGCCCTTGCTAATTAATTGCGATTGTTTGTGCACGAACATCCAATTAAGAGGCTTGTGTCCGCCCCGTGGTCCATTTGACTGTGAGAAATAACTTTCAGGCGAACAAATAAAGCCCTCTTCGGAGGCACTCTTCTACTCTCATGGGAACGATCTTCCCTAAAAAAGTTGAAGTGCAAAATAAAGCCCTCCAATGAGGCACGCTGTAAAATGAAATGTTTTTCTCAACCAATAAGGTTAATGGAACCACCGGAGGGGCACCTTCCCAAAGGAAGGCACCGGGCCCTTGCTGCTTAATTATGATTGTCTGTGCAAACAAACATCCGATTAAGTGGCTTGCGTCCGCCCCGTGGATCCATTTTACTGTGAGAAAACTTTCAGGCAAAACATGAAGCCCTCTTCTGAGGCACAAGCCCTCTTCGGAGACACAACTCTACGGAGGAGCCCTCTTCAGAGGCAAAAGACCATTAACGAGGCAAAAGCCCTCTAACGAGGCACAAACCATCTTCGGAGGCACAACTCTACGGAGGAGCCCTCTTCGGAGGCAAAAGACCTTTAACGAGGCAAAAGCCCTCTAACGAGGCACAAGCCCTCTTCGGAGGCATAACTCTATGGAGGAGCCCTCTCCCGAGGCACAACAGAAAAGCCCTCTCCCAAGGCACAACAAAAAAGCCCTCTTCAGAGGCACAAGCCCTCTTCAGAGGCACATTCCTACCCTCAACGGTGAAGTGCTAAACTAAAGCCCTCTAACGAGGCACGTCCAAAAATGAAAGTTTTCTTCAAAAGTCCGCTTCACTACAAAGAGTAATCCACGTCTCAGAAAATAAAAGTGGCTATCTCCAAAAGTTGAAGTGTGTTGACTCTTTCTAAAAAGAAAAGAAAAAGAAGAAAACTTCTCCGATACAAAGCACACTCTATTAAAACAGAATAATATTTCCTCAAAACGGAAGAATTATTCTCTGGAAAAAGAGTACAAGTCTTTTCAGAATATTGTAATGAGCCGTGGTATGGGGGCATATGGCTATATTAAATAATAACGCTCAAACAGCATACCACGAGCTCACTGCAGTATCGTACAGAGAAAATAAAGAAATTTGTGCAAAAACAAGGAATAAATGCATTCAAAAATACCGACAAGAAATTGTACAAGTAAAAATAGCCATTTTATTCCATACTATGAAATTGCTTACACATGTGCAGGTTTAAAAAAAGCGGGGGCCGGTACCCGCACAATCCCCAGTCAATACAAGTCTTTAGACAAAAAGAAAAATAGCAGCAAAATAGCAAAACAAGAAAGATAGAACCATACTCATTTATTCTTCCTCCCGCCGCCTTTGGAGCCTGCACCCGGTTTAATGACTAACTTCGTAGGCCGGCTTGGACGAGTCGCGGAAGAAGGAGAAAGGGGTGCAGCTGGGACTTCTTCTGCTTTCTCATCATCAGCAGGAGTGTCTTTCTTTTTCTTTGAAATGTCGCGCTTCCCCTTCTTTTTTGAAGAAGATTCGCTGCACGGAGTAATAAGTTCGGATAACTTTGTGTCGTCAGCATAAGATTTCTCCGGGGACCTCTCTCCCTCCTCAAGATCTTCTGCCTTCTGCTCTTGCGAAGCGGTCAGATCATCCAAGTCTTGGACAGCTTCTATTTTTTCTTCTTGCGACCCTGGCTAAGAAGTAGAAGAAGGAGTAACTTGAAGAGGTAGAGGAGCAGCAGTTGGGGGTGGCGAAGCTGGTACAGCACTTGTTGTTTTTGCTACAGAAGAAGAAAGTTAAAAACATCAGTATCTCCCGCAAAGAGAGGAGATGGTGGCATATCAAGGCTTAAGTAATAGGCAAAAAGTTCATTAAGCTCAGGTGAAGCAAACGAGCAGTCCACTTGAGCCAGATCGGAATTGAAGTTACCTGGAGAGATTGTTTTGATCACTTCAATTTCGTAATCCTGGGCCTCAGTACTTTCTTGGGCCTCTTCTTCAGTGTGAGCAGTTTTAGTTTGGATTTCGGCTTTTGCAGGAGGTGGAGAATGAGAGCTAGAGCCAATAGTATCAGGGTCGACCGAAGCCGAAGGACGAATGGGGTCGGCTAAAGATGCCTTCTCCAAATGCTCTCTTCCTGCTGCTTCGGCTCGCTCCCTGGCAAGCTGTTCTTTCCCTCTAGCAAGGGCAGCACTACCATCGTCGTCCAAGTAGCAAGCTTCCAGATCCCCCTCCACATAGCCAGCATCTTTATACATTTCAATTACTGCCTCCCACACTTCAGCCAGTGTGATCTCATATTTCGGGCCCAGGAAAGAGAGACTGCCTTTCCCTAAGACGCTAAGAACGTAAAACTCAAAAAGTGTGGAGCTGATGGTGGCCTTGATTGTTTCGTGCGACTCTTCAGTAGCCGCTCTTCCAGCAATAGCCTCATCACGCTCCTTTTCTGCCTTTAGAAGTTGAGCTTTTAACATGGTAATCTCCAAGTCTTGGGAGCTGACTTTTTCCCGCAACTGGACGGTATCGTTGCGGTATTTTTCAACAACATGTTGTTCTGCCTCAAGTTTGATCTCAGCATCTCTCTGAGCAGCATGCGCATCTCTCACTTGCTTTTGAAAAACCTCTTCCTTTTGAGAATAGGAAGCGAAAGAGGTAGCAAGGTCCTCCTTGAGTTTCTTAACTTCAGACTCAAGTCTCTCGTTATCATCGGCGATGCTCTTCATTTCTGCATCATGTTGCTCAAGAACTTTCTTCCACTCCGACTTGTCGTTTTCCATCGTAAGCATGGCTTCAAGATTTAAGCGATTTATTCTCTGAAGCTCATCGACAAGTTTTTGCCATCCAGATATTCTCTCAATATCGAGTTTAATGGCATCAAGATTCCTCAACATAGCTTGTTTGTCGATTGGGACCAAATCAAGATCAAAACGCACTCCTTTTAAGCACCAGTGCGGAAATCGATTTTGAAGAGCAGTCGGAGCATTTTCAACTTGATATGATGGCCTGTTAAGGATCGTCTGAATATCAGTTCTTTTGAGGGTAGGAGATATGGAAGGTGTTTCTAAAGAGAGGGGAGCAGCGGGCTTTTCAGAAATTGCAGACGTAGGCTTATCGCTAAGCCTGGCCTGCTTGCTTGAATCTTCACCAACATGACTCTTCCCTTTGTCATCGTGAGATTTTCTTTTATGAGAATCGTCATCTCTTTGAGAGGAGTCATGGCGGTCATCTTGTCTCCCATATCGCTCCTCATAAGACTTCCTCTCTCGAGCTTTTCTAGCCACTCGTTCCTCATCAGTTTCCCTGGGAGCAGAGATATGGCGCTTGGGATTATAGTAGTGGTCACGCCTTCCGTAGCGCATGAAATCATCATAATACGAGCCACTTCGTCCCATTGGAGAATCTGAAAATGAAAAAGAAACAGAATTTAGAAATCTCCAGGAAAAGGAAGTTAAGTGCGAGTAACTGCTAAAAATCCTAAGTGTGTGTGGCGTGCAAACTACGCGCATCAGGCTACAAACCACTCTTCAGCCTAGGAGGGATGTCGGCTTTTACAATGGGGTCAACTCTTGGGTTGACGGAAGTGATCGCAAGATAGATGTTGCTTCAACTGATGGAGAAACAAGCTTAGGAGCGGTGATATCGTCTTTAAAAAGCTCTTGAGAAGTCACCATAAAATCGCTTTAACTCCCCGAAGATGTCATCACCATTAAGCCCTGCCGAGTGGGTCATGCCAGCAGCTCCTTCTTCAGCATGTTCAGTACTTTTTATGGCAGAACTTTCTTTCTCCGTCCCCTCGTCAACTTCTGTGGTGGTCTTCCCGGGACATTGAGGGAGTTCCTCTTCTTCGATAACCGGAAGAAGTTTAGACTTGCCAGAAAATTATGCACCCTCAACAGAACCGGAGAATTTTACCAATGAAGCTTCTGGAACTAGTTCTTTCAACACAAGTTCTTTTGCGGGAGCTGGGGCATCAGATGTTTCCGGTTGAGAAGCAGGGGCATCGCGAAGTTGAAGGGATCGGGAAGAATGTAGAAGGCCAAATTGATGTAAAAATTCATCTTTCAAAAGATATTTGATACTCCTCTCTTCGGCGGCAACAACACTTAGCCTTTCAAAAGTTGGCTTGTGGCTAGAGTCCTTAGAAAGAAGAGGAAGTGCTGTAAAAATAAAGAATGAAGTCAGCACTTAACAACTCGGATTTTGAAAAGCTCAGGAACAGAATGAAGATAAGCAATCTTACTTCCTACTCTCCAGATGGCATAGAATCCCGGGGGACAGCGGACGAAGAAGAATTGGTACAAGAATCCATGGGCACTTTTGGGAAAATCAATGATCAGTCTACGGTTCCGAGCGCTCCTCACAAGTGTGATAGAAGGGTGATCTTTTTTTTCACAAAAGTGCACAAGTAACAAATCTCTTCGAAACTCGGAAGGCGGTCAAGTGTCCTCCTGAATAATACACACAATCCCATCAAGATGGCGTAGCCATTGGGATGTAGTTGAAAGGGAGAGATAGTTAATCGAAGAAGAAGCTGTCGAAGGAAATCATTAAAGGGAGGAATAGCTCCACTCAAGCACATCTGACGATTAACTGCGACAAAACCAAGAGGTGGCCTGTCAGCAGTATCGTTTACCCCAGGAAGCAAAGCGTCCGTTTCGGCAATACCAAATTGAATACATAATTGACTGAACGCCCGTTGATTCAGAGTGGTTGAAATTCTTTCTGGAGGACTATCCAAGAGATTAGCTATGGGGAAGACTTCTTCAGCTTGTCCAACTGTCTCTTCTTGTTGAGAAGTCATTCTACACAAGGAACTGGAAATTCAAATATGAAGGTGCACGTTTCCTAAAAGTGTGAAGTGTTGTGCAAAACTAATAAAATGACAAGTAAATATAACTGGAATCAAACTAGTTGACGCTTATCGATTGTAAAGTTTCAAGGCTTGTTATTTTAAAGTCTAAGTACAGCGTTGATGCAAACAGATCAGCTTTAGTTGATTATTTTAGCTTTGCTTTAACACTTTACTTGAACTTGTTGACTCACAGCATTTCATTCAAACAGTTCACTTAAGTTGATTATTCTTTATTGGCTAATCTGTCATTCGATATGGGCATTTAATGGCAGTATATTCACTCTATTTTTCTGCAAATGTTGTATTTAACAGGATGTTAGCTCAAAAGTTAATATAATCTACAAAAAAAGTGCAACAAGTTCAAGCAGTTCATTCTAGCTGTTCGAGTTGGCAATTCAGTCAAGTTCTGTCAAAGTTTTACAAGTGTTCAAGTCCAGTTCATTTCTTAGGTTGCAGGAACGATTTAAGTTAACTCGGGATTCTTTAGGTCACCCAGAGTGTGCTCAAACAACTTAACATAAGTCAAACCCTTCTAAGTCGCATTGATCAAATCAAAGAGTTCAAGATATGAGACTTCAAGACAAGGCATCGCAAATTTGGCTAAGTACTAGGTCGTTTGAATGCACGCGCGACCTAAAGCTTAAGTCGCAGAAAGTTAAGTCGCAGAGGGTAATGCCACGAGAAGTTAGGTCGCAAAGGTTGTTAGGTCGGCCAGATCTATTAGGTCGAGAAGCTCTTTAGGTCGCTCAGATTCACTAGGTCGTTTCTGAAGTGACGCAGCAATTTCAAACTATGTCCCGCCAGAACTGCTATGCCCTATTCTCCAATAACGTTTTTCCATGTGTCCATCAACCCTTGCTTCATTCGAGACATCGCGGCCTAACCCGCTAACCCGTTAACCACATACACCATCTCCTCCAATCGCTTAAGGCCTCGTTTACTCCCCTGAATCCCCAGAGAACATTGTCAAACTCCACAAATTCGAACACACACCACACAACTCTGTGAAACCATAGGCCGATTCAATTATAAAGCGATTACCAACGATTCAACGGTAATCGGAGGGAAAATCAGGAGGTAATCTTATAGCAGGGTAACGAAAACTGTGTGAAAATGGCTATGGAGAAATCGATCGCAAAACATAATGGATAAATCATCGGTTTACCTAAGTTTGTTGGGAATGATGATCGAAAGCAACGAGGAAGAGAATTTCGCCTTGGAGTTCTTGAGCTCAAATTCGACAATGACGGCAAAGTATAGGCAATAAAGTGAATACGACGAAGCAGTTTAACGACTTATATAGGAGAAAGAGGAGAAGACGAATAGGCGCGCGAGTTAACAAGCTACTTGAGTCACTCACGACCTAGCAGAGTTAGATCGAAGCACACGACCTATAACATAGGCGTATACTTCGAGGGGAAAATGTTAACCCCTTTCTGAATGACAACTCAAGTACTCGAAGGAAACCAACGATCTAACAAATTAAAGTGCAAGCGAGTTAACAAGGATGAAGTTCTACAACGACCTAACGTCATCCGCGACCTAGCGACCTAAGTATGTGATGACCTAGTAATTAGCAGCATGTCACAGTAAGGAGACTCAACGAATTAACGAGCTAAAGACTACGTGTAACGCCCCACCTCTATGCTCATAATAACAAAGAGTATTAAAAGAAATACTGTCTATTATTACGAAGAATAAGGCTGGATAGGAGCGACCATCCGTAATTGGCCTTACACTAATATTGGTTATCTCGATAGGAGTGGTATATACTTTTTATTTTTTCATCTATTATTTATTTACTCCCATCGACATATCCAATTATCAGTATAAAACAAACTACGATAGTTCATAATAGTTTAGGACATTAGATATAACAATAACACAGATAATATAAATGCGGAACACAGAATAACAAAAATCTCATATATATAACCGATGTCAGTTACAATATAGTTGACACGATACATATGATACAACTACAACTGTCGACTCTAGAAGTTATATATACAAGTACATTATCGACTAATATACATGAATACATATCGTTCTATACAATGACATGACTACTACAAAATGACACTGACAACTTCAAAAGATGTGAAAAGTCTTCAAATCCCAAACAGCAACTCAAAGAAGGAAATCTACAACCTGAAATAACTCGGGTCTGACCCGAGTATTACATTCAAAAGAAAATAATACACGGGTCAGTCTAATTCAAACTCAGTTATTAGTGCATAGAAGCAATAATAATCTCAAATAGATGACAGTAACAGAAATCACGTATATCCAACTCTCGATACGAGAATTGGATAACGGTAGGTATAACACTAAACAGTGTTAAACAACAAATCAGCAATCCAAATCAATTTAAACAATTGAAATGTCAATTTAAAAACAACAAAGCTGATTGGCTGCAGTACACGCTAATGTGTACTGCCTCGCCAATACAGTCTATGAAATACTCAGAAGATCAATGAATTCAAAGGTCAACGGATCCAACTCAAATGCCATTCAAATAAAATCACAACGCGAGCACAAGGTCAAACCCGAGCGTTTCAGCCGGATTCAACTCAAGTGTAATGAGAAAAACAAATCCAATGTATATCAGATCAGTGATGCTCAAACCCAAACCAAACTACAATGAACCAAGGGACAGGACAAGTGCAGCCCCTATATGAATAATGGAAAACATAAGTGATGCAACAGTTCAGTGAACTGCAAGTATTGACCCGATAGCCACAAGTATAAGAAATGCCCAACACAAATGAATGCAGTGAAGCGTTCATGGATGTAACATGCACCAGATCAGGTCGGAGTGAACCAGATTCAAGTGCAGACCGAAGGCAGCAACCAACAACAAAATGCAAAGGTCAAAGTGAATAAACTCAAATCCAAATGGACCAGACTTATGAACATGTACAAGATCAAGAAAGTCCACAGGTGAAGGCAGGCAACAGACTCAAGAGTATACAAGTCAGAATGCACAGGGTACATGAGCAACATGTCATGTATGAAGTATGTACGCAGTGAAGCTAAGAAGTGCAACTGCAACTACACTGAATAGGTAATATGGAACAGACTCAAGTGCATATACCAGAATGCATATACAATTGTAAAACAGTGATATGCAGTAGGGTACATAACACAATTAGGCAAATCAAGCAAGGTACTGGAAATGGTTTAGTCCAGTATTAGAAATTCACAAAGTCAAGTGACCAGAGGGTGGCCAAAGTCGAATCATCAAAATCATCACAGCAGTGACAAGTGCAACAGGACAATCAGAGATATGCTACAAATTGGTCAACACAATCTTGCCAACGTCGAACTCAATGTAACACGGTGAGGTACAATAAGGAAGGATACAACAGACCACAAGCAAATGTCACCAACATAACAAAGCAACCCAGTGACTACAAGAATGCTCAGTGCACTACAACACCAAGTGGTACAGGGTCAATGCTACAATTTCAAATCCATATGCAAATTGAAATAGGCAGTGACAACCGATGATATACAAGTGCAACAACTCAAAACAATGCCCCAATACCAGGTTAAAGTGAATCAAAAAAGAAACTGCAACATCAGGAAGTGCAGTCATGCCAATGACATTTAATGTCAAAATCAAAGTCAAGTGATATCAAGTGCGAGAGAAGTACACTATGTAGTGTTCAATACTGAAGCCACAAAATGCACATACAAATCGAAAACATTATGAAGTCAGAGCCGAGTTTGACAGTGTCAAACGTCAAAGTGAAGAACTCATAACGCGAACCACCTCAAGTTTATAGGGGCATGATAAAGACAGTGGCCAAGGCAATCAATCGAGACCGAGTACATCTGCAGTGGTAATACTCAAGTGTATACCAGAAGTCAAGTCCGATGTCTCAAAGGAATCAAAGTTCAAGTCAAAAACACTCGAAAATTTAAACAAAACACAACAACTACAAGATACCAGCTACAAAGTTTTAAAACCATGGTCATCAAAAATTCGAGTCAAACCGAGGTCACTGGAAACAAAATAATACTACAGGGATGGACGGAAATGGTCAAGCATACTGGAGTCAAAGCCGAGACCAAGACAAGGCAGTGAAAATCAAATACACCTTAGATTTCAAACTGATAATTCAAAACCATTTCAAGTCGAAAATTTCCAAAACCAAGTCAAGGCCGAGTATATCGTACTGTGGTGGCCAAGCAACATCAGAAGAAATCAAATATACACATATGGAAAAGGTCAGAATTCACCACAATCATCCAAACAATATCGAACAGCCAAAGACGAATTCAACATAGAATATACGAACGAGAAAACAGGGTTTCGAACCCATATAAATTCAACCCAAAATCATGCACTGGAGAATTGCATTAGATGTGAGTTTTCACTCACCATTTTCGACGCAAATCAAGGAGCTGCGAGCGACGACCACAAGATTGAGCACGGCGAATGGTGAACCTCCCATCTTTGCTTCGATTGAATGAAATGATGCTTCGTAGAGCCCTAATTGTGGTGGAAGAACGAGCGAGACGTATGCCCTAATTCAGTTGCAAAGAGGAAATCGTCGCCGCCACCATTTTTCCATTTGTTGGTTTTTAGGGTTTCGAACAAAAATGAATGGATCGAGTAAGTGGAACGGGTATACCCTCCGACAACACGACACTGAAACAAAATATAACATGGACTAGATTTAAATTTAAAGCCCACAAAACTCTTCAACAGATTTCAAGCGAATTTTTGACCGATTTGAAAACTCCAATTACCATCAGCTACCAAACACAGTCGTCTAATGGCGATAATAAATTAACAGCAAAACCCCGGTTGTTACAGACTCCCCTCCTTATAAAAATTGCGTCCCCGCAATTTTCCTAATCAAGATTGTCTATAACAATTATTCTTCTAACCTAAACTAGTTATGCTAGAAAAATAAGAATTGAGAACACAATTATCAAAGAAATTTCGTCCACGCAATCATAGGGAATAAATGGATAAAAGGTAACAACCAAAAGAGCATGGCAATGTCGAATTTACAAGCAAAGCAAGTGTCAGCGGGGAAGTATTAGATAAGAAATCAAAAGGTTCGATTGCTTCAAATCAAAAGAATCAACATCGTGGGAATCAGAGATCAAAATCAGACGACTAACAAAAGCAAGAACAATCGAGTTCCAGCAACTAAAAGAGAAGGAAAAACAGAGCAGAAATCCCATACAGAGCACGAATTGAATGTGAGTAAATCAAATTACTCACCTAAATCGCCAGAGAAAAAGACGAAGCTCAAATCTCAAAAGTCGCAAATATTCAATCATCAAAACGATAATTGAATTTCCAAATCGCAAATATTTACTTATCTCAAACGATAATCAGAAGACAAAACAAATATCTGATTATCTCATACGATAGTCAGAGAACAAATATTCAATTATCAAAAACGATAATCAAATTTCTCAAATCAACAAATATTCGATTATCACAAACGATAATCAAATTTCAAATTCAACAAATATTTAATTATCAAAAGCGATAATTAAATCTCAAATCAGCAAATATTTAATTATCAAAAGCGATAATTAGAAACAACAAATATCTGATTATCAAAAACGATAATCAAAACTCATATCAACAAATATCTAATTATCACAAGCGATAATTAGAAACAACAAATATCTGATTATCAAAAATGATAATAAGAACTCATATCAACAAATATCTAATTATCACAAGCGATAATTAGAAACAACAAATATCTGATTATCAAAAACGATAATCAGAACTCATATCAACAAATATCTAATTATCACAAGCGATAATTAGAAACAACAAATATCTGATTATCAAAAATGATAATCAGAACTCATATCAACAAATATCTAATTATCACAAGCGATAATTAAAAACAACAAATATCTGATTATCAAAAACGATAATCAGAACTCATATCAACAAATATCTAATTATCACAAGCGATAATTAGAAACAACAAATATCTGATTATCAAAAACGATAATCAAAACTCATATCAACAAATATCTAATTATCACAAGCGATAATTAGAAACAACAAATATCTGATTATCAAAAACGATAATCAGAACTCATATCAACAAATATCTAATTATCACAAGCGATAATTAGAAACAACAAATATCTGATTATCAAAAACGATAATCAGAACTCATATCAACAAATATCTAATTATCACAAGCGATAATTAGAAACAACAAATATTTGATTATCAAAAACGATAATCAGAACTCATATCAACAAATATCTAATTATCACAAGCGATAATTAGAAACAACAAATATCTGATTATCAAAAACGATAATCAAAACTCATATCAACAAATATCTAATTATCACAAGCGATAATTAGAAACAACAAATATCTGATTATCAAAAACGATAATCAGAACTCATATCAACAAATATCCAATTACCTGCAGATAATTGGAAGCAACAAATATCTAGAAATCAATTAAGAAGACTAGAAAATCAACATAAAAGCTTGGATCGATCCCATCAGATGGCGAGTTTTTAATTCGCCGCACGTGCATCTCAGAGTGGCCGAAGCCTACCAAGTACTCAACATAATTTTTGGCGCCCATCAGATTGACCCGAAGGTCCGCAGAGTGACCCGAAGGTCTAGTACTGGTATTTGACCCGAAGGTCCGCAGAGTGGCCCGAAAGCCCAACAAATGACCCGAAGGTCCGCAGAGTGGCCCGAAAGCCCAACAAATGACCCGAAGGTCCTCATAGTGGCTCGAAAGCACACGAAAGCATCAAAATGTTTCAATTAACGAGTCCGGAATTAACCGAAATAGCAAACGCACATGTCCCATACCATGTGTTTTACTAAATCGTTTGATTCTCTTCATCGTTTCCTTGAAAGTGTGAAATCATCAAATTCATCAAAACAACAGATATTCAATTAACGAGTCCGGAATTAACCGAAATAGTAAAAGTGTGGTTCCATACTCCGCACTTTTGCTAAATCGTTTAAATCACTTCATCGTTTCCTTGAAAGTGCAAAATTGTGTATTTTGTAAAAATACATTTTACATTCTCAAACGGACAAGTCCTGGAATTAAGCGAATCAGTAAAAGAAAGGGGTCATAGTCCTCGATTTTGCTGAAACGTTTAAATCGCTTCCTCATTCTTTTGAAAGCGCAAACTGTTAAAATTCCTGAAAGCAATTTTATTTATTTTGCAAAAATAACAATTCACATTCTCAACTGGACAAGTCCGGAGTTAAGCGAAACAGTAAAAGAAAGGGGTCATAATCCTCGATTTTGCTGAATCGTTTAAGTCGCTTTCTCATCCTTTTGAAAATGCAAACCGTTAAAAATTTATAAAACAATTTTCATTTTTAAAACGAGTTTCCAATCACGTGATTAAAGCAGCAATATTAGTAACAATTTCGATAAGGAAATTGTACTTCTCAAAATACCGTAAAAACGGTCACAAATCAGTATTGCGGAATAACCGCTTGAAAATCCACTTTTTAAAACTTGACGGTTACTTAAGCCAAGGTGACAGTAATTTTTAAACGTCAAAATCTCATCAAAATAATTTACATCAAAATGTAATATCAGTGAATTTTCATTCATCAAAACGCCACAAAACACCGTGCTTCAAAATATAGCATTGGTGTAAAATCCCATTATGAAAATAACGGCAACAAAATACGTTTCATAACCAAGCATCGGTTCAACGTAAAATAATTGCAATAACGTGCAATTCAAATTTTTGCTCGTACTACAAAATGAACAAAGAAATCATTCGAATGTATCTTCAATGAAGATAATTCAAAACAGCAAAAATCTAATCAATAGATGATTAGTATAAAAGAAAGCCAGCGGAAATTTCAACAAAAATCACATTACTGTAATTTCTTCGAATCCTCAATTCGGATTCGAAATTCTCAAGGAAACAAAATAGTTACAGCTATGTAAACAACAAATGAAATTCATATCAATTTCGTATTTTGATTTTTAAATCAAAAAGATTGTCAGTTATACTCAGCGAAGACAGTTTCACTGTTTCCGCTGCGCACTCTGATAAACAGAACACAATTCAATCAAATCAACAAAACATAGTTTCACTTTTTATTTTTAAATAATGATATTTAAAAACTTGCATCAAAATTTCAAAACTTTAGTTTTGACTCAAATCACAGATAAAACATCGACTAATAGTTGTAACATATGTTCCATCCAAGTTATGTTTTATATTATGTCCATAAACCCCAAGCTCTGATACCAACTGTAACGCCCCACCTCTATGCTCATAATAACAAAGAGTATTAAAAGAAATACTGTCTATTATTACGAAGAATAAGGCTGGATAGGAGCGACCATCCGTAATTGGCCTTACACTAATATTGGTTATCTCGATAGGAGTGGTATATACTTTTTATTTTTTCATCTATTATTTATTTACTCCCATCGACATATCCAATTATCAGTATAAAACAAACTACGATAGTTCATAATAGTTTAGGACATTAGATATAACAATAACACAGATAATATAAATGCGGAACACAGAATAACAAAAATCTCATATATATAACCGATGTCAGTTACAATATAGTTGACACGATACATATGATACAACTACAACTGTCGACTCTAGAAGTTATATATACAAGTACATTATCGACTAATATACATGAATACATATCGTTCTATACAATGACATGACTACTACAAAATGACACTGACAACTTCAAAAGATGTGAAAAGTCTTCAAATCCCAAACAGCAACTCAAAGAAGGAAATCTACAACCTGAAATAACTCGGGTCTGACCCGAGTATTACATTCAAAAGAAAATGATACACGGGTCAATCTAATTCAAACTCAGTTATTAGTGCATAGAAGCAATAATAATCTCAAATAGATGACAGTCACAGAAATCACGTATATCCAACTCTCGATACGAGAATTGGATAACGGTAGGTATAACACTAAACAGTGTTAAACAACAAATCAGCAATCCAAATCAATTTAAACAATTGAAATGTCAATTTAAAAACAACAAAGCTGATTGGCTGCAGTACACGTTAACGTGTACTGCCTCGCCAATACAGTCTATGAAATACTCAGAAGATCAATGAATTCAAAGGTCAACGGATCCAACTCAAATGCCATTCAAATAAAATCACAACGCGAGCATAAGGTCAAACTCGAGCGTTTCAGCCGGATTCAACTCAAGTGTAATGAGAAAAACAAATCCAATGTATATCAGATCAGTGATGCTCAAACCCAAACCAAACTACAATGAACCAAGGGACAGGACAAGTGCAGCCCCTATATGAATAATGGAAAACATAAGTGATGCAACAGTTCAGTGAACTGCAAGTATTGACCCGGTAGCCACAAGTATAAGAAATGCCCAACACAAATGAATGCAGTGAAGGGTTCATGGATGTAACATGCACCAGATCAGGTCGGAGTGAACCAGATTCAAGTGCAGACCGAAGGCAGCAACCAACAACAAAATGAAAAGGTCAAAGTGAATAAACTCAAATCCAAATGGACCAGACTTATGAACATGTACAAGATCAAGAAAGTCCACAGGTGAAGGCAGGCAACAGACTCAAGAGTATACAAGTCAGAATGCACAGGGTACATGAGCAACATGTCATGTATGAAGTATGTACGCAGTGAAGCTAAGAAGTGCAACTGCAACTACACTGAATAGGTAATATGGAACAGACTCAAGTGCATATACCAGAATGCATATGCAATTGTAAAACAGTGATATGCAGTAGGGTACATAACACAATTAGGCAAATCAAGCAAGGTACTGGAAATGGTTTAGTCCAGTATTAGAAATTCACAAAGTCAAGTGACCAGAGGGTGGCCAAAGTCGAATCATCAAAATCATCACAGCAGTGACAAGTGCAACAGGACGATCGGAGATATGCTACAAATTGGTCAACACAATCTTGCCAACGTCGAACTCAATGTAACACAGTGAGGTACAATAAGGAAGGATACAACAGACCACAAGCAAATGTCACCAACATAACAAAGCAACCCAGTGACTACAAGAATGCTCAGTGCACTACAACACCAAGTGGTACAGGGTCAATGCTACAATTTCAAATCCATATGCAAATTGAAATAGGCAGTGACAACCGATGATATACAAGTGCAACAACTCAAAACAATGCCCCAATACCAGGTTAAAGTGAATCGAAAAAGAAACTGCAACATCAGGAAGTGCAGTCATGCCAATGGCATTTAATGTCAAAATCAAAGTCAAGTGATATCAAGTGTGAGAGAAGTACACTATGCAGTGTTCAATACTGAAGCCACAAAATGCACATACAAATCGAAAACATTATGAAGTCAGAGCCGAGTTTGACAGTGTCAAACGTCAAAGTGAAGAACTCATAACACGAACCACCTCAAGTTCATAGGGGCATGATAAAGACAGTGGCCAAGGCAATCAATCGAGACCGAGTACATCTGCAGTGGTAATACTCAAGTGTATACCAGAAGTCAAGTCCGATGTCTCAAAGGAATCAAAGTTCAAGTCAGAAACACTCGAAAATTTAAACAAAACACAACAACTACAAGATACCAGCTACAAAGTTTTAAAACCATGGTCATCAAAAATTCGAGTCAAACCGAGGTCACTGGAAACAAAATAATACTACAGGGATGGACGGAAATGGTCAAGCATACTGGAGTCAAAGCTGAGACCAAGACAAGGCAGTGAAAATCAAATACACCTTAGATTTCAAACTGATAATTCAAAACCATTTCAAGTCGAAAATTTCCAAAACCAAGTCAAGGCCGAGTATATCGTACTGTGGTGGCCAAGCAACATCAGAAGTAATCAAATATACACATATGGAAAAGGTCAGAATTTACCACAATCATCCAAACAATATCGAACAACCAAAGACGAATTCAACATAGAATATACGAACGAGAAAACAGGGTTTCGAACCCATATAAATTCAACCCAAAATCATGCACTGGAGAATTGCATTAGATGTGAGTTTTCACTCACCATTTTCGACGCAAATCAAGGAGCTGCGAGCGACGACCACAAGATTGAGCACGGCGAATGGCGAACCTCCCATCTTTGCTTCGATCGAATGAAATGATGCTTCGTAGAGCCCTAATTGTGGTGGAAGAACGAGCGAGACGTATGCCCTAATTCAGTTGCAAAGAGGAAATCGTCGCCGCCACCATTTTTCCATTTGTTGGTTTTTAGGGTTTCGAACAAAAATGAATGGATCGAGTAAGTGGAACGGGTATACCCTCCGACAACACGACACTGAAACAAAATATAACATGGACTAGATTTAAATTTAAAGCCCACAAAACTCTTCAACAGATTTCAACCGAATTTTTGACCGATTTGAAAACTCCAATTACCATCAGCTACCAAACACAGTCGTCTAATGACGATAATAAATTAACAGCAAAACCCCGGTTGTTACACTACGAGTTAACAACCTAACGGTTCCATGAAGGCAACGATTTACTGCGCTAGCAGGTAAACGACCTAAGTGACGTGCAAGCTAACGACCTAGCGAGCTACAAGCCTCATTTCCTTATGTCGCTTGGTTATAGGTCGAACCAGCACTAGATCGCTGCTACTTCTCAGCCCAGCCTAGGTCGCTTCACTTGATGCCTTGACATGTTTAAATCGCCTACCATTCTTCTATAGGTCGCTACGACCTACCAGCCCGCTCAGTTGACGAAGTGCGACCTTGATAAGCGATAACCCATGCTCTCTAGGTCGTTCGTGACCTACGACTTAGCCCAGAAATTCCCTATAAATACTGCACCTGCTCCAACTGAGAGGGGACTTTTTTTCCAGACTTTGAAGCGCCGAAACTCTACTGCATTCACGACTTCTACAACAACTCTACTACCAAGAACATTCCAAAATACCTAAAGAAGATCAACTACATTCAAGATGGATTCCAGAATCTCTTTTGCATGGAAGTGTTGATTACTTGTATCGATTGTTGAATAATCGAAGGAATTCTTGTAAATCTTGTAATTGAATCTGTGATAAAGAAGATAAAGTGGACGTAGGCTTAATTTCAAGACGAACCACTATAAAACTGCTGTCTCTTTACTTTTCTGCTATTTTCTGCTTATTTCCAGTTCCTGTACCAACGGGTGGTGCTTTCACTTTACTAATACTTACACCGGGGTGTTAGCGTCGATTTTTAGGTTAACATAGACCGTCTTACTAAGTCCGCACACTTTATTCCTATTAAATCTAATAGGACATCATCTTTCTTATCAAAGCTTTATATTAAGGAAATCGTGCGATTGCACGGTATTCCTAGTTTTATCGTATGCGACCGTGATCCACTCTTTACGAGTCATTTTTGGCAGAGTCTTCAGCAAGCTTTGGGCAAAAAGCTTAATTTCAGTACTTTTTACCACCCACAGTCTGATGGACAGACTGAGCAGGTGAATCATATATTAGAAGACCTACTTCAAGCTTGCATTCTTGATTTCAGTGGTAGTTGGGAAGACCACCTTCCTTTGGTTGAATTCACATATAATAACAACTATCAATCTAGCATTGGCATGGCTCCATTTGAAGCCTTATACGGAAGGTGTGTCATTCTCCTTCATGTTGGCTAGAGTCTGGGGAAAAGCAGATTTTGGGCCCTGACTCCATTTGAGAAGCTTCTGAGAAGATTACTCTTATTAGAGCGAGAATGAAAGAGGCCCAGAGTCGTCAAAAATCCTACGCGGACAACCATAGGAAGCCCCTTGAATTCTCAGTTGGCGATGATATCTTTATACGTGCATCTCCTTTAAAGGGGATGGTACGCTTCAGTCGGATTGGGAAATTGGCTCCCCGATACATTGGGCTATTTCCTAATAGTGAGCGTATCGGTCCCATTGCTTATAGAGTAGCACTTCCTGCCCGGTTTTCTGCAGTTCATGACGTGTTTCACGTCTCTCAGTTGCGGAAGTGTCTACGCGATTCAGATTTTGTGCTTGATTCTCGTGCATTAGAGGAGGTTGAGGTCTCACCTGATCTTTCTTTCGTGCAACATCTCGTGTGTATATTGGTTCGGAGATTAAACGCCTTCGGAACAAGAACGTACCACTCGTGAAGATTTAATGGTCCGATAATCCCAACGACTGCACGTGGGAAACCAGAGAATTCATCGAGCGATCATATCCAAATTTTCTATCTTCTCATGGCGGGGGTGAGAAAATTTAAACCCAAGCTTATCAATTCCTTTGTCTAAATCTTTTGTTAAGGGAATAAATCATGTTGAATACAACTTTCACCTAAGGAAATTGCGGGGATGCAATTTTTATAAGGGGGAGTCTGTAACAATCCTAGTTTTGGTGATTACCTATAATAACATTTAATAAATTATAATGAAGATTATAATTTATTAATTAAGAAGTATATACTAATTGGGAAAGATAATTTAAATAATTATCTAAGTTGGATTTTAAATTTGTGGTTTTGGTATTTAATTTATGAAATTAGGAAGAAGTGGATATTTAATCATTTTAAATTATTAAATAAGAAGTTTTGGTGGAAATATATTCAAATTGCGGTTAATTTAAAGAAAATTCAAACAACATGTTTGGGTTGTTGAGTAAGTAATATATGTGTTTGAAGCTAAATTTGTACAAAATAAAATATTGGGATGAATTGGATATCAAATTAAATCTTTGATTGTAAATAAACTTAATAAATGGAAAACCAAGTCTTAGTAAACTTTATAAAGTGAAAATTGGATAAATAAGTGTTTATAAGATTTGTATGCAATTTATTAAAGCAAATTGTAATATATGAGCAAACAATGGATTTTTGAACAAACCGTGTTTTTCGAATATATGAGTTGAAAGAAATGTAAAAATGTAAATATTGATGAAAAATTAATATTTGTAAGTTAAAATAATTTATTGTGTTCCTAAATTTATCGTATTAAAACAATGCAATTTGAATAATTTTGTTGTTAAGAAATGTAAGTTTTTAACGAAGAAAGTTAAAATTTAATGTTTGTTGGAAAAATGAAAATTTAAGTTTAAAACATATTAAAATAAAGTTAAAAAGGTGTAAAAGTATTTTAAATAGGTTGGTATGAATTTTTGAAAAGTTGAATAGTGTTAAAAATATCAAATCCTACGTAAAACAACATAATTAGAGAAGAAAATGAGCCATGACAATGCTAATTTGGTTACTTAAGCTAACATAAGCCTAATCTATTCAAACATGATCCAATTAGGCTTAATTAGGCCCACTAATTAAGTGGGTTAAGGAAGGAAATGTCTGGAACAATTCCAGTACGTACTTTCTTCCTCAACGAATACTTGCCTCCTTCTCAGAAAACCACAGCTTACAAATTCTTACAAAAACTCAAATCAAAGCCTCTAATTCCAACTAAAAACTGAAACTAAGTTGTAAAAGCAAGCCATAAGCAGGTAATCCCCCTCAAGATCATGAATTTGCTCCATTTTCATCCCAAGTTTGTGGAATTAAGTTGTTGTATGTTGAATACTCTTTTGAATGTCACTGTAAATGTTTTTATAGGAAGCTGAGCATCTTTTCAAGCCTTTAAGCACAAATCTTGAGCCAAATCCTAACTGGAAAAATTCTAAAAATCGTTCATAAGGTGAGTATAACTCACACATTTAGTGTTTCAGTGATAATGTTGAAATCTGAACTGGGTTTGATGAATTTGCTGAAAACTATAAACAAAAACTTCAAATTTCTGTTTACAGTCCAAAACAGCTCTCAGTCCGTCTTTGAGCTGCTGTAACTTGCACAATTATTGTCAAAATCATGCCAAATTTTTTTTCTTTGATAGTATTGTTGTTAAAATTTATGTATGTCAAATTTCAGGTCATTCCATCCTCTATAGCTTATAGAAATCTGCTGTCGAACATTGATTCGGAGCATGTTTTGCTGCAGTTGTTTACAGTAAAATCTGCCTGTGAGTTCAATTTTGTGACATTATATCTCTTCCGTTTCTTATCTTATTGTATCCATTTATTTTTTTATTGAAAGTAGAGTTGTTGAAATCTATGCCAGTAAAATTTCAAGGCTTTTATACCTCTGTAACTAGTTGAAAACTTGCCTGGAACTTTGAATCGAAGCATGTTTTGCTCCAGCTGTTTACAGTAACATCTGGCTGTGAGTCCAAAATTTTGACATTATATCTCTCTTGTTTCTTGTCCGATTGTATCCATTCTTTTTTTAGTTTTTTTATTGAAAGTAAAGTTGTTGAACTCTATGCCAATAAAATTTCAAGGCTTTTAGACCTTTGTAACTAGTTGAAAACTTGCCTGGAACTTTGAATCGGAGCATGTTTTGCTCCAGCTGTTTACAGTAACATCTGGCTGTGTGTCCAACTTTGTGATATTATATCTCTCTCGTTTCTTGTCCGATTGTATCCATTCTTTTTTTAATTGAAAGAAGAGTTGTTGAACTCTATGTCTGTAAAATTTCAAGACTTTTAGACCTCTGTAACCAGTTGAAAACCAGCCTGGAACTTTGAATCGGAGCATTTATTGCTCCAGTTGAAAAATTTTAAGCTGTTTTACATGGATTTCTGAAGCGAATTTCAATGTTGGTTTTGATCGGCTTGGTCCTAAGATGGAAGAGCCAATATTACCACTTATCTGTATTTCAGATTGATGAGTTTTTAGGTGATTTTCGTATGACGATTTCATGAATGATTTCGTGAATTTGTTGACACTGTGCATGTTTTTATAAACCGATTTTTAAAATATTTTCTGCATATAAATTAATGCTTTGAGATAGATGTTTTCTAAGTTGTTTTAAAATTATAATTATCTCGAAGATATATAATAAACAATATTTTCCCAAATATAGAAATATTCAAAGAAACAAATTACAAATGATTTCAAAATCGTTTTAAAAACTCGATTTCTCGAAGCAAGTATTTTCTAAATAAAAACATATTACAAACCATATGGTATGTGACACATAGGTTTGCTATATCGGTTAATTCCAGATTCGTTCTATTGAAGCTACATCAATATCACTATTCAGATTACTGTTTGGGAGTCTGTGACACATCCTGTTGTTGTTTTTCCAGTACTTGGATGGTTGGGTTCTATATAAATATATAAAGCTGTTGGGCTAATCACGGACTGTTGGGTCCTATTTGAGACTGTTGGGTCTCCTATAAATAGTATTTGGTAGGTTGTTGTGCCACTTATTGGACTGTTGGGTCCTTTCTACTTATATAGCCGTTTGGCTAATTTTTGGACTGTTAGGTCCTATTCTTTACATTGTTGCTTTTCTAGATTTCTTTACATTGACTTCTAGAATTTATATGATTTATGAATGTTTTCACTATGGTTGCCAATGTTGGTTTATTTATATAGCCTAAGCACTATCATGTTGTTTATTTAGGGTGATTTCATTCTTGTTGATTCGAACTCTTGAACGGGTTCTACATGTTGTTGTTGTGATAATTTCCATCTTGTTTTCATGTGTTATATAATTACATACCATTAGCTTAGCCTTTGTGCATAGCAATTTATTATCGATGGAAATCCTTATACCTTGTGGGATATTATTTTTACTTATTATATCCTAAGTACTCTGTTTTAGCTAGACTGACCAGTGTATTTATACTCGGGTCAGACCGAGTTTTTACAGGTTAGCACCTGATGTAGATTCCAGTTATCAAGCTTCCGCGTACGGACTACCCATCACTTTTTGATCGCTTAGGCGTATTTTGGTCTAGTAATGTAGTTGTTCTATTTTGTATTCTCTGATATGTACTATATTCTTTTTGACTCAATGTATATATATGTGTGGTTTGTATAACCACTTACTCTTATGTAACACCGTGTATTGTACTATAGTTGTATCCATGTATATAGTTGTGTGTTTGTTGTTCTTTGATCTGTGTTACATTTATAATTATATTTTATTCTGGATTGATTCTCTAGCCACTATAGTATTGTATTATGCAAGAATTAAGTATGTCGATCCACATGAGGTAAAAAAATGAGCACTAAATCGGCGTACTTGATACTTGTTTAATGCAAGAATCACGGATGGTCGCTCCTAACCAGCCCTATTCTCTGCACTAGCAGACAGTATTACCTAGTAATACTCTTTGTTAGTGTGGGTCTCGGGGTGGGGCATCATAGTAAGTAAACCCCCACTAAAATCACCCAAGTATAAAAATTCTACGGTTGGGTGTCTGCAATAAGCTTTGTATAGGAAGTCCACTAGGATATCCCTATCTTCAATTAACTTCCAAAAGATTGCTACTAATTCACTATTCTCTTCCAAGAGATTGTCATATAGAAGGCACGCCCTTTTCAGTCGGGGGGCAGCTTCTTGATCTTTGAAGGAGGCTAACACTACGACTCTCTTATTAAGCTTATAATACTTGTAAGAGAGTGCATTATGTTCTTTTAATTGTTTATCTAACTCCCTTTACAAGCTATTTATTTCCATTTGTTTTCTTTCATGATTTGCTTTATAAAGTTGAATGGATTTCTTTTTTATCTAAAATAGAAAGATATCAGCTACTGTTATCTTAGAGGTGAAAGCCATTTAGAAAAAGAATTCCATACCTGAGAAATAGGCTGAAGTTTGTAGGGCCTGCTTTTTCCCCTCATGTTCTCCGACATCAATGTTGGTGCCTTTTTCATAGAGATCAGAAGGCTAAGGAAGTTCAGTTTGAGTTGTTTCACGGGCACTGGGATCAGGGATAACTTTCTCTGAAGCCCCGAGATTACTATCACCATCCCCTCCATGAGAACCATCATGGTCACCTCCGCTACCTCCAGAACCTTGACCTCCATCCTCATTGTCAGGGTTATCACCGTCATTATCATTATCGTCCTTAATAATGATTTCATCATCCTTATCATCTTCTTCCTCGTCAGAGTCGAAATTTCCTTCTATAGAAGAAACTTCAAAAGATAAGAGCTTTGCCACATTAATTTCTTCTCTCTCAAGAACTTCGACCCATTGCTCCATTTCTTTTATTTTATCCATGAATCTTTTGACCAGCACGGGATCAAGTAAGGGGAAGCTTAAGTCTGGACAGTTCTCGATATTGTCGAAATAAGCCAGCATGAAAGCGTCCTCGTAAGAATTCATGATGATGTCATTAACAGAAGTGCTCAATAATTGCGACACCATTTGTTTGGCCTTAGAAATTGTAACAACCCGAATTCCAGTTGGTCTGGATTTTTCACAAAAATGCTAAAACCCAAGCCCACTAAAACCCGAGTTAGGAATCTGGTATCCTACAAATAGGTAAAGACAAATATATCAGAGCTTAATTAAATATCTCACAGCGGAATTGACTAAAATATAATAGTAAGTAAATACTCACCAATATAATAACACTTTCTAAACAAGTGTCTTAAAGCTGGGAAGTCTCTGCCATGTACCTAACCTGTAGGATGTTATGAGGAGGGGGTCAGAACTAAAGTTCTGGTGAATGGATAAATTATGTTATATTAGATTCACTAGGTTTATCGTACTCTCGCCTTTGTGCATGAATCATACCCATCTACTCCTTAGTAGATTAAAACCTAATAACTGATATATATATATATAGCTATATGCCCAATGACTATATTGGTCCTAGGTACCACCCATGGTACCTTCTGTATCCTCCTCGAAAATGGCTCCATCATCTTGCTTCGAGAGCATTCCGTAACTACATCTGTAAAGGACTGCTTCGTAAGGCCTACAATACAGATGCTCCATCGTCTTGCTCCGTAGCTATATTTGTAAAGGACTGCTTCGTAAGGCCTACAAAATAGATACTCCATCGTCTTGCTCTGCGAGCGTTTCGTAGCTACATCTGTAAAGGACTGCTTCGTAAGGCCTACAATACAGATGCTCCACTACTTACTATGAAAACGTAAATCGAGTCCGCACTAGTCTATGTCAGTGCTCGGACATCCACAATGTACCACCCAGTGCATACATTGAGGACTACGTAATCGTTCTGTCTACTATCTAAATCCCGCCAACAAGGTCTACCTTGTATGGAATTCAGTCGAGGATTTTCTATATTTGTAAAGGACTACTTTGTTAGACCTACAATACAGATATTCTAGTTGGTCTGTCTCTTTTTCATCGTGGCTATGGCCCCACGCAGCCAACCCTCAACTAACCAAAAGACTTCTAAAGAGTTAAGTGGCATGCCCTACTGCAAATAATCTAACATCCAAATGGCGGTGCCTCTCATCCATTGTCTCGATAGTGAAAGAACCATTGACCTGTTGGTTTAACTCTAGTCTTTCCTGAAATCGCTCTTGGTCATGATGTTGGACGATATCCGCATGTGACTATCCTTAAACTTACTTGCAAGTACTGGACATACGAATACCCTACTCCGAACACCAAGCCCTTCTGACTACCTACAAAGGTCTCCTTTGTTAGGCCTACAATGCAAATGCAGTTAAGGCATACTCTCTTGATGGAACACCAACATACCTGCCTCCGGGGGTGCAGCTTCGTTAGGCCTACCCAGCTGGCCATCCTAGAGTATCCTCACGTCCCATTGAAGTCTCGTACTTCCTTAAAGCCAAAAAAATACTAAGTTGGCCGTGCTTCTCCATTTTTGAAATCCGTGATGAACTACTTCGTTAGATGCTTCATCCTTTGGGCGGTTCCAAACGCATCTCAATTCTTTTATTAGATACTAAGTCTAATCTTTTAATTTGCATTTAGTTTACTTTCTTATTCTGTTGGTGTAACATCCTACCTTTTTGTACACTTTAAGCAGACTCAAACCATACAGAAGGACGAATTGTTATTTGGGGGTGAATAAGAAAAAGAGAAAGAAATAAAAACAAAACAGAATCTCGTAGTGGAATGACAAAATATAATAATCAAATAACAGTTCATGAAGCTATATATAAAACATTTGATTATACTTATCCAATACAAAAATCAGAGTTACACATATCAGAGATAAATAAATAATGCAGCGGAACAGTATGAACGTAGTGGAATAAATATAGTAAATAATAGTAGTACAAATCTTCATCTTCGTCCTCTAGAAATAAGGCCTTCAAATTCGGAAATGCTCAGGCTGACCCGAGCTAATTGAAAAGACAAAACACTCGAGTCAGAACTAAAAGATCTTATGTGAGTCAAATCAACGGTAAATAAATATGAGTGTAAACGGCGTCGGAGATGTTTACGGGGTTTGACATCTCCTGTCCAGTGTCTAACATGAGTGCAGTAACTTAAGAGATGTTCGGGATTCACATCTCCTAAGGATCCATTAAACTATCTACTATGTAGTACAATACGCTATTATAATATGTCTAAAGTAAAGTATACTATTTAAAAATAGCATTAAGGCTTTACATTTTCCACCTTAACACATTTTTAGGTATGCCAATAGTCTATACAGTACCGTAACTCCCCATAAACTGGAGCCGCGAGAGGATACCACATAGGTACGACATAAAACAAACTCGTAGAAGGTGCGCTAGGGTGGATGACATGGCACAACTAGGCAATGCTAGGGTAGATATACCAATTACGCATTCGGACTGTTGGTAACGCATAGCCGCAACTACCGCCCAACTCGAAACACACTCCTGAGTAAAATCGAAGGGTGGCCACCAAATAAATCGCAAGTCAGAATATAGTATCGATGGAATGTGCCCGATTAGAGGAGCTACCTCCTTGGCCCGGAATCGATCCTGTTTTAGTCACCTTATGCTAACTCACGGGAGTTAGGTCCACATAAATATACCTATAGGATCGTCGCCACAATCCTACTTCATTCTGGAATCTCCACCGCGTACATAGTTGTCAAAGTGGTTTTCGGTATCGACAGAGAGTATGCCCATATCTGATCCCGGTCTCTTTAACAACCAATCACTTATTACACACCGGATGGTTCTTTTAGATTTCCAAAACCATTTCATAATTAATATCAAAATATCATATTCAATTCAAATCATATCATTTTTGAAATCATTACTCATATTTACCTTTGAAATCATATCGCATTTGAAATCATAGTTCGATAATTATATTTCCTTTCAAAGTCAAATTCACACTTTATATCAAAATATCGTATTCTCAAAATTATATTGCATTCAGATCATATTGTTTCAAAAATCATAATTTCTTCCAAAATCATATTTCCCAAAATAGGTTAAGTCCTTACTTCAAAATCATCATTTCAATTTATTATAACATTCAAAATTCTAACTTAAGTTATAACATCATTTAGCCTTATTCTCTTTTTAAACCAAATTGAAATGAATATAACTCTTCCACGTACTTAGTTTGGAAATTTAGAAATTTTTTTAAATAGTTATAAATAGTAAAAATGCTCTAGAATAGTTTAATTATATGTAAAAATATTTTAAATTGATTTAAGATAGTTAAATAGATTGAATTTAGATTAAATATAATTTAAAATAGATTAAATAACTTTAAAATAGATTAATCATATTTTAATTAAATTAAAATGGTTTAATTTGTTTAAAATAAATTGAATTGGTTAAAATTTGATTAAAATAATTATATAGTTAATATTGGTTAAATAGTTTAATAAATTTGAAAATCCTAATAATTAGAAATTTTAAATAATATATCTTTAAAACAGTTTATATTAAAATATGAGCTTGAAATTAATATCAAATTAAACTATTCATTTCATTTCAACATATTTGGACCATTTCAAATTTCCAAATCGGTAAACCAAATTTTAATAAACTATCGAGTTTCAAATCGTTTCAATCCATGTTCAAAATATCAATACGGACTACTCCAGTTTTAAAAATATTTCAAAGTTATTTTCAAACAAATTCAATAACTCAATTTCGATAGAATTTCATTTATACTTAAAAGTTTAACTTTAAACTTCCGATTTAATTTCTTAAAGCAATTCCTTTTTAAACCAATTCACAATTCAACACAAACTTGATTTTTCAATAATACTTCAATTTACATAAATCAAATTTTATTTCAAAACATCAGTTGATTAAAGTCAAAAATTTAAAGATTTTAAAATCATTTAATTTAACCAATCTAGTGTCCGTATATAATTTTCTACCCTAGGGTCAAGTGATACGGATATTTATCATTTCAATCCGCAATTTAAACATTTTATGGATGTATATCATTTCAAACCGCAATCCCGAAATAAATAAATAATCCATGACGAACTTGCAGTTTATAATGATATAAAATAAAACATCCATTCATCCAATATGAACAATCAACATCCATCACAATCATCATCCAAATCAATTAATAAATATGAATATAGAACTGATAATCAATAACGGGTATTAAACTGGCAATTTATATTCAATAATAAATTCAATGACAATTTAATTCAAATAAATTCAAATTAACTGAGATGATGATTTCAAATATACTAAATAGTCTTAAATAAATTTCTAATCATATCAATAATTAATTTAACAAACATAAGAAATTTTAGAAGTTGTGAGTGGGTTAAAACACTCACCTTTGAATTTAAATTGAATTTAAATCAATTTAACCCCAAAATTTGAACGGTCTCAGAATTCGTCAAAACAAATGTCAAAATGTCCAGAATTTCGATACGCTCCTAGCAGAGAAAACCGCGCGTGAAATTGATCTCGTATGTAAAACTTATATACGTTAGAAGATTTGAATCAAAATTTAAATTAAAATAAATAAAATAAAAGATAACCATACATGCGCGGCCACGTCACTCGCCTGAAACGTGCGCACGAGAGGCCTACCTGGTTTTGAATGCAAGCACGAAGCAGCCGATTCACCGCCCTCTACCCAACTTTGACCGGCTATTTCTTCCACCTCCGGCCACCATCGGGTCACCGACCACCACCAATCTCACTGTCACGACAAGCCGCTCCCACCAGGACCACCAACTTCACCTCTGGTCACCCTAAACACCGCGCGGCACCGCCCTCTACCAAACCCATGCAAAACCCTAATCGGTCAATCGCCGTCGATCTAGCCATTTCCGACCCAAGCGACCCACCGCGATGAACACCCTACGACCCGCTCCACACTACAGCACCCTCAAATCGAGGTATAAACGCTGTTGATCAACCCCCAATCGAACGGCCGAAGTTAAATCAAAAAATTCCGGCCACACTGAAACTCAGATTGAAAAACGAATCACATATTGACTTGCGCTCGTCGAGAGCTTCAACTCGATATATAATTCGATATAGTTTGAGGAGTTTGAATTTTTTTGATTTGGAATTTGATTTGCCATTGGATCTAGAATTTGTTTGTCTGCCATTGGGATGAGGAGTGGAGAAAGAAATATACATACAAACAAATGAGAATAGAATTAACCTAGGTTTATAACGAGCTATTTATAGATGGATTGGAAATAGAACAAATGGATTAGATCGATTTGGGTTTGAACGACAAATGGCCCGAAAAGCCTGTTTCGACTCCGGAACGAAAATGGGTCAACCCCTATATCAAAATAGATGCTTTTGATGATTTCAAATTCAATGGAAAAGGTTTCAAGTCCTAATTCTATCGTATGAAGAAGTTATGGTAAAATCAATTTATTTCAAATTGATTTCAAGGCGTTTCGAGCCCGTACGATCAAACGACAAGTCTGATCGCTACAAAACTCGAAATTCTATTATAATTCACCGTTACAGATCCGATGAAACTAGTTTCGTCGAAATCCGAGTCAGTGGCCAAAATGGCTATATTTCAGTTAATTAAATAAATTAATATTAAATTAATCAAATCACTTTTCAGTCTAAATTTTAATAATTTACAACTTCTATCATTTTTGATTTCTTAATCACTTACAGTAATTTAAACAAATTTAGATGTCAGTACAAAGTTAATTAATTTACCAATTATAGTGTTTTAAATTTCACTGTAACTAAATTCAATTAATAAAATTTAATTCTAATAAATTGCTTAACTTTGATTTCAACCTGTAAATTCAACCAATTATAAATATAATAACATAGTTGACATTTGTTTTACAATTCATTACATTAATATACTCCAATTTCCGTCTTTTATTTGTATTAACAGTTATATTCCCATTATATTGGATTTTGCCAAAACTACACATTAATAAAATTTTAAAGTCCCAATTAACTATTTCACAGTTTCATTCTTTTTATTACATCACTTATCACATTATGAATAGAATTAGCACTTCTATTCATTTTCTTACATTCATAGTCTGCTTTATTGTCTTAAATCTTATTAATATAACTTTAAAGTTTATATAATTCTGATTGATTTCCCATTTTAATTAATAGACCAAATAAACGGGTAGCTTATAACAATCGTTACCATAACTTTTAATTACACTTAGGAATTCATTATTCACAACCAAATGTTACGATTCTTATATAATGCTGATTTTATTTAATTACCATTGACTATGCTATTTCATACATTAATTCAATATTTACATTTTGTTTTTCTTTCATTTAATTTATAGCCAAGTATACCAATTTACATTATTTTATTATTGGAATTTCATTTCAATTGTAAATAATTAACTTTAATTTACATTATTACATTTCATTTTAGTATTCATTTCATTATGACATTACAAATTTTATTTCTTTCCATATTAAATTAACAAAATCTTATTAAATTAACAAATTTAATTATCGAAAATTACGGGCCGTTACGGTTGGCTACTTATTTACCCTAATTAGCATATTCTTTCCCTCGTCTCACCTCTATCTATTGTGATATTTCCATTTATTTAATAGAGAATGCTATTGGTATGAGCCACATTCATTACCTTGCTTATTTAACATAATATAAACCTTAAGTTCATTAAAATAAGCCTCTTTTATCATTCCTGTTTTATTTGCTTATTGAATTAATATAAATTATTTAAATAAGCTTCTACCATTATTATTGCTAATTAATTTATTCAAAGTCTCAAAATAAGCTTTTCCGTTCTTATTACTTAATTATAACCTATATTATAATTCTACCTGTAATTGTCATTTTCTCTTCTTTTATAGTCCGTACATAATTCCACATTTCTTTTCTGTTCTAATCTGCCTTCTTTTATTATGATATAGAATATTCTTTTATTCTCTTATATTATATAATTCACTTATCATACTAACTATCTTCTTAAATAGTCTGCGCAGTGAATGTAGACCTAAGTTCATTATCGTTTACAGCTTCAAGTTCTTACCTAATAATTTACTTGATTCATGTCATACTTTGCTTTATTATCTTCTATTATAGGAAGTAATTCTATTTTATTTGGTTGGTTATGAAAACTATATTTAAAAATCCATTTCCATATTTTAATATTAAATAATACTATAAACAATAATCCGCAACTGCTAGATATTTCTTTTACTATTTTGGAATAGTGTAAAATACAGTGGTTTCTCTATTTTACACTAATTCTCTTTTTTTCCTTTATTCTAGCAATTACGTTCATTGTTATCTTTCAAATATTAAATTATAGAAATGTATCCTATTTTCTAAACCAACCAATTAATCTTTTAGTTACTCCCAAATCCATTTATTAGGTTAATTAACTTTTCTTATTTTAACATAATTTATTACAGTAATTCCATTCCTCAAACTTTTATTACTTTACATCTTATTTCCTTCATTTCAGTATTCTTAATTATTTAATCCATGTATTCTTAATTATTTAATCCATATTCACTTTTAATCTATTCTAATCCATACGCGAAGAAAGAGGAGAAAATAGAAGAAGGATGATGCTTGCATAGAAATCCAAAATGTAGAAACAGATGTAAATAAATACTAATACTGTAAATAAACTGTAAATTCCTTATAGTTCAGCATAACTTAATTAATAGGATTAATTATTGAATAAAATTATCTAAAAGGGAATTTAACGATAATATATCATAAATTTAAAAGATATACAAATAAATCTGCTCACCCGTCGTCCTTAGCTTCAATCTCTATCCCTTATAAATTGCTACGCTTTTCTCCGCTTTTTCCCCATTTTAATTCGCTGTAAATTCCCTGATTTATTTGCACAATTCTCCAATTTTCTTGTATGTATTTCCTTGCTTTTTTTTTATTTGGGGAAAGATTTGATTGGCAGAGGATAAAGGAAGAGGGAGAAGAGAAGAGGAGTTTGCTGTAAATAACAGCAGCCGATTCAGAGAAAATAGTGTGGACTAGGGTTAAGTTACGTTCAATTTATAGGTGTAGTGAACAACTATGAAACATCCAATTAACCCTAAAAACAATCCCCACCATCATTTATTGATTTGTTTACGTTAGCTTATAACGTATAATTCTTCAATGTTATTCATTTATTCCTTTGTTATACGATCCTATTAATTTACGTTTGCTTCTAAATAAGATTCTCCCATTAATTATCCAATTAATTAGATCATACATACATACATATATATATATATATCCAATATTAATTGATTCTTATACGTTATAATTTCTTACCTATTTGAACATGTCAATTAATACCTCTATTAATTGATTGTATATAAAAGTTATACTTTTTTCAATTTATTCTTATTAACTTACCTTCATCATAAACTTAATTACTCCATTTGAATTTTATACGCATTCCAATTCTTTTTTTAACTTGAAAACAAATAATCCTATAATTGGCGTTTTCTTCTAAATAAATAATTTACATTATTAGCTATCGTAAGAAGGACATATTCTTTTATTAATTGACACCCTTTTTAAAATGCTCAACTAGTTGCCAATTAATTAATTGACACGTTTTCCCATTTTAATCGATATCCAAATTAATTCTTATGCGTCACCCAATCATGCATTTATTAGTTGTATATATTTAAACCGCCAATTCATTACCCAATTAATTGACATATAAGTTCCCCTCTTTTATTAATTGACGCTTACCTAATGTCCTTAATTAATTTTTTAATTATTTGATTGAATCAATTATAAATTAATATATGCATGTTATCATTTAATTTATTCCCCACATACATTTCCCTTTATTTGAAGATCCCTTAATTAGTTAATGTTATAAAAGTGACATATTCTCTGACTAATTGATGCCTCTACGTCTCTTAATTAATTCCCCATTTAATTGATTGATGCGTCAATTAATCACACACTCATTGCTTGCGTAAATCTATGTAACCTCTTAATTCTCAGATGCATATATTTGACATTTATATTCTGTTTTGCAATTATGTTAATTCAATTGATTTTATTTAATTATATAAAAATGTGGGGTGTTACAGAAATCGTTTTGACGGCCATAGTTAAAGAATTTTTCTTCTTCTCCAACTTCTTCTTGAAAAGGGTGCATTTCTTTTTGAGAGAAGATTGTTTAGCAATCAATCGGCCCTTCTCTTCCTCTGACTCTTTTAGATTCACTTTTAAAGAAAAATTCTCATCAGCTAAGACTTGTTTTGCCTTCCTCTCCTCGAAAATGGTGGATTCCACTTGAGAAAGAGAAGAGCCCAACCTTGTTTTTCCCTCACTGCTTTGTCTTTAGCAGCATAGAGAGAAGTAATCTAGTTATTCAGAGAGACTTCTTCTTGAAGTTTGGATGTCTCAGCGGAAGACTTTAAAGCGCTTTCCTAGAGGGAGTACTAACTTTTAGAAATCTGAAAAGAAAAGTATGGCATGTGTCAAAATTTAGCAAGAAATAGTAATAAGAAGGTCAAGTATTATAAAACGTACCAGAAGTTGTTGCTCAATTAGAGATCGACAATGTTTTGTCGGGTCATGAATAGAGGAAGGAGGATGAATGGAAGTGAATGACAAAGAATCCATGATTAACTGTGCAATCTCCTCAAAATCACATGGAGGCACCAATGATGTAGATCAAGGGGTTCAAATCCTGAGAGGGAGTTGGTGTGCCCAAATCCTTTTGCATCTGTTCGATGACGCTAGGAGAATCGGACACAATATTGCAGGACATGAGGTCGTCCTTTGAAAGAGTCATTTTAGATTGGTCAATAGAAGCTTCAAGAGTACGACCCTTTGGATTTTTCCCCACATTAAAAGTTTCACCCTCTTTTAGAGGAAGAGAAGATCAGACATCAATAGTTTTAGTTTTCTTGAGAGAAGGACGTGCTGCAGTCATTTCGCTTAATTTTCTTTTAACAATCATCCTCGACCTAGAGATTGCCTGGGTTAAAGCTGAGGCGCTAGATTCAGAAGTTGGAAGGATTAGATCTTTTATGGTTAATTTAGTAAGAGGAGAAGCCTCTAGAATCCAGAAAGCATAAGTTAGCAAAGCAATCTAAGTAATAACATGATGGCAAGTACAAATACGTTTACCAGGCCGGTCAGGAAAAATCGGAGACAACGGAGAAAAATTTGTGGGGTCGCCCAAAGATAGGAAATTCTTGCCCTTGGAAGTGTGTTAGACAAGGGGAGGTTGCCCGAAAATCCTTTGGCCTACTGGGAGGAGAGAATGTTTTTGATGATTGCTTGGGATCAACAATGTAAGTCTATTCCCAATGCTATTAGAAGCAGCAGTTAACGACTTCACGATCCCCTTCCCCTCATCATTAATATCTTTAGGAGTAAGGCCTAATAAGAATATGTAGTTCAAAAAAAGAGAGTAGTTTAATGAAAAATGAAAATAATGATCAACTTACATGGAGAAGAGAAAGCTCCACTAATATTTGGAAAACATTTGACACGGAAGAATTGTGTCTCCCAATCTCTAAACTTATTTACTCCCTCAAAAATTAACTTCTTGTGCAAGCCGGCTCTGAAAATCTGGCTTTTTAAATTTCTGATCTTACCAAGGCGCACCGAAGAATTAGAGGTTCAACACTTAGCGAGGGAAGGCCCGACTCTTAGGCCACAAGCTCTAAGGAGACAAGGTATGTATATACATTTGGAGACAATTAAATTAGAGCTACGCCAAGGTGACTCAAGAATCTTGACAAGAAATTGGGGAATGGAATAAAACCACCATGCCAGATATGGATGGCAGTATAAGCAAAATATCCTTCAGGAGGACTCTGGATAGTGTCATTATCACCAGGAGGATGACTTCAACTCCTGTGATTTCGAAGTCGTTAAGGATCGCGTCAACGTTGTCTTGAGTGGATATAAGAGAATGCCTCGAGACTGCTTCAGCCTTCTTTGGAGAAGACTCTAATTCTGAAACTACATCCTTTTCAGGTATCTTAGAAGTCCTTTTCAAACCCATGATCCTGCTAGGTGAAATCGTTATATTAAAATTATAATTTGTTTCATTATTAACACCTTTCGAAGATGTCGAAAGCCTATTGCAATGGTTCAGATATCCACCAAGGCATATTGTTCAATACCTTCAAAAAGGTTTTAAAGCTAATGAGAATCATGAGATTCATCGAGCTTTCAAAAGTGATGAAAAGGGAGATTGAATACAGACACCTAAACACACCTTCGACAAAGTCGAAAGCCCGGAAAATTTAACTATTAATAAGTGCAACTATCCTCACAATACTAATTTGAATATATACATTATTGAAACTATTATTAACATCCTCCAATCAAGTCAAATAAACCTTTTGACAATGTCGAAACCCATGGATTTTATTTTACTTCAAAGATATGAATATTGCCAAAACGTTATATTCTCAATAAGTCGAAAGACTAGGAGCAAAGTGATTCTAATATAAACAAAAAGGCCTTAGGATGTTTTGATAATGATTATGTTGAGAAAATGATATTTATATTTCTGTTGACTATGACGGGGCTCGAGCAAGTTGAAAGGGCAAGGTGGAGTTTTGAAAACATAGAAATGACTAGGCTTGTCTTAATTTTGGGGTTTTCAATTTAGTCAAAATCCTAGATAAGGTTTTTGATTGTAACAAAAATGTATTATCTCAATCCAATGGATGGCAGGGGATATGAATTTCTAACTTTTAACATCTTCCAAAGTAAACTAAAATTGGACATGGTCTACCCAAAATGAATTTCAATAACAAATAAAATTAACTTTTTATATACATTAAGTTTTGAATCCTTTCGAAGAGAATTGGGCCTTCGAAGAGATACACCGTGTAGTCATTAAATTGAACCCTTCAAAATGACTTCTTCGAAAGGTGTCAGAATACATTGGAACATACATTAGCTTTCGAAGAAGTCCATCTTATAACAACAACATCAACCCCTTCAAAAGGATCCGTTTAAAGTGGATACTTGACTGCCTTTTGACCCCTTCAAAAGGGGTTAGAAAATGAAGTGGAGTTATTCGCATTACCCCTTTCGAAAGGGTAGGAAAATTAAGTTTTGGTATTAGTTTATTGATATACATAACTTAGTTTTCTCTTCGAAGTTACTAGAAAGGAATTCCTTCCTAATTTATTGTCAACCCAACGCTTCTTAGATGTTGATAACAATATTGGTTCGAGCTTGAATTCACATTTAACAACAACAAAAACCTTGACTTTAGCAAATTTAAGGTCGAACCACAATTGGCTCCATAGATTAATCAAAATCAAAATAATAATAAATAATAATAATAATAAGTCCTCTCAAACTAATTAAAATTGAGTGTAATAGAATTCGAGCCTGAATTTGTGTACAACAATGGCAAATAACCCCAAATTTAACGGATACAAGTTCAAACCCAAAATTGATATCATAGAATAATCAAAATCAACATAAAAACGAATCTAAAGGTCATTTATATGAATGATGAACTCAATTCAATCTCAATAAATTGAAACAGAAACGCAAATTGAAACCCTAAAAATTTGAAATTGAAATTGGATACGAACAATAGATGCATACCTCAAATCTGAACTTGTATCTACTGAAATTAGGAATTTAATAAGAAATTGGAGTTTCTGATTTTTGCTTTGAGTTTCTTAATCGCAGGTAAATGAAAAGGGGAGAGAAAGAAGTGTGATTTATAAGGGAAGCGAACACAAAGAAAGCCATTCGATTAAATTCAAATGAATGACCAAGATCAATGTGAGTATATGAAAAGGTGGAAAATTTTATGCTGGAATAAAAAAGGTGTCGAAACAGTTGACTTGAAAAGTCAAGAGCATCCTTTCGCTGGGGGGAGGGGGGTGCAAGTGTTACCATCAAAACCACTCCAACTTGATCTAAGCTTAAAAAATAAAAAGGAGGATCTATGAAGAATAATAGTAATAGCCAGATCTTTTGAAGGAGTCGAAGAGATGCTTTTGCAAAAGATGGATTAGAAATGCACTTTCGAAGAGGTCGTAAAGGTATAGTGACAACCTTTCATTTCAGTTGACCCCTTTCGAGACGGTTGCTTCTTCATACATAAAGATGTTTCGAATGTGTTAAAGGCACCTTTCGAAGGCAACAGATTACAAGCCTTTGCATATGCGCTAAACCTTTTGAAGCAATGGGTTTCGCCAACATTTAACTTCCACAGAAGAATATTGGGCCAAAGCTACCCCTTCGAAAGCATAGATTAGCCTTTCGAATTGGTTAAAACCATCTATAATTACAAAAGGAAAGCTTACATGAGTTCAATATGGCTTCCTTAAACATTAGAGGATAGCGGTTTCGCATTAGTCAACAAGAATGCATTCGAAAGCCACATACTGCATTTAAGCCTTCTACCATACTCCAACTCATTTAAAGCCCCAAAGATACGCCTTTCGACAATATTGAAAGCCTACGTCCTTTCCTGCTTGCAATAGCGCATAAACAACAAAGTGAAGGGCACATCTATACCTTTCGACGATGTCAAAAGCACTCAATTTCCATTCAGAAGTGAAGTTAGAAGGGCGCCCTGAATTTAGCAGCAATGGAAGGTCATCAAGGCATCATTTCGACTAAGTCGAAAGGACTGATTCGAAAGGGTCCAACCCACGCCTATAAATAAGGCCATAGGGGTACTGTTTTGGGGATCCGATTTCATTCACTCATTGCTTGTACTTTCTTAAATTTGTAAACCCTAATCTTTAAACCAAGATAGGGATATTACTCCTTTGTAATAATTAGGCTTCTTGTATCAAAGAAAATTATTATTTAAGCAAGTATATGGCATTTTCGAATGTATTGATTTATCTGTTGCTTCTATATAGTTCTGGTTATGAATCACTTGCTTCAATGTCAATTGAAAGGTTACCTTTCGAAGGAGTGGTAACCTATTGAGTCATTTAAAGTCTTATCCATTAGGTCTTAACCTTTATTCACCTGAACCACTTCGAAATAAGGTTTTGAAAGGATCCTAAGCCAATTCAACTAGTTTTAAATGTAGTTTCAATGGAAATCCAAGTGTCTCGTCAGTTTTGAAAGGTTATTTAGAAAGAGCTTTAATTGCCTCAACCTTTTCGAAAGGTGGACCTAAAGAAGATCGAATTCACCTAGATTGTTTGGAAAAAGGGATTCGAAAGGTTCAAACTAACTTAATCTGTTTGAAAGGTGGTTTTGAAAGGAACACTTACACTTAGAACTTCACTTTGGGGTGTTAACAAGTTTTCTTGTTAACAACGATATATCCAGATATCACTAAGATGAGTCAGGATATCAAACGCTCTTTCTGGAGGGAAGGTATGAAGAGAAACGTTTTTATCATTGTAAGAAAGTGTGCTAACTGCCAACATGTGAAGGGTAGTCATCAAAAGGCGGTCGGTTTGCCGCATCCACTAGAGGTTCTAAAGGGGAAGTGGGAGCAAATTTCTACGGACTTTATTCATGATTTACTGAGATCGAGAAGAGGCGATGAAGGCATCCGAGTTATTGTTAATAGATTAACTAAGAGTGTGCACTACTTACCCGTTAAGGCAATGAGGTCGATGTCGAGTTTGGCTTAGCTTTATGTTAGAGAGATTATTAGGCTTCATTGATTTCCAAGTAGTATTGTGAGTGATCGAGATCCGATCTTCACAAGTTGGTTTTGGAAGGGTTTGCATGATGCGCTCGGAAGAGCGTAGTTTGAGTACAGCTTATCATTCTCCGGTAGTTGGACAGACTGAGAGGGTGAATCGGGTTTTGGAGGATTTACTTAGAGCTTTTATTCTCGACTTTGGAGGATCTTGGGAGGATCACTTTCCGCTTATTGATTTTTCTTATAACAATAGTTTTCAAGTGAGTATTGAGATGGCACCTTTTGAGACGTTATATGAAAGGCCTTGTAAGTCTCCTTCATGTTGGGTAGATCTAGGAAATTGCTTAGTACTTGGATAAGAAATGATCCATGAGGCTACGAATAAGGTAGCAGAGATTAGGAAGGAATTAGAGTGGGGATGTTAGGGATTGCACTTGGGAGACAAAGGAGAGTATTTGATCCTCTTACCTATAGTTTTTTCTTAGTCATTAGGTTCTTTTATTTCTTATCTTTAGTTGTGTACTCATTGCTTGAGGTGGGGTCACTTAACTTATATCTTTTTTTATATGTAGTTTGAGTAGTATTTTATATATACACCTTTCTTCTATTTGCTTTATGTTATTCTTATTTGGATTCGAGGATGAGATAACCTAAGGGGGGAGAATTTAATGACTCGGAAATTAGAAAATTTCATCTTTCAATATCTCAACTATTGGGAAAATGAATAAACATTGGAAATATGATTTTATAACCTTGTTAAAAAAAATTAATTAATAAATAATGTTAGAAAACTTATTTTTGAAATGTGTTTAACAAAATAGATTCTTTGAAGAAATACTGAAAATGAGACCCAAAAACGTTTTGTTAAAAATCCATATTTAGTTAAATAAAAGTTATATGAATAACTGCACACTTGTAGGATGTCATATGAACACATTAATAAGTTCTTAAAACCTCTTATATCTAATGGTAATTAATTAACTAAAAACTTTCTAGAAAGAAGTACTAATAAGACCTTTGATTCAAGGACAAAAAGGTGGAGTGAATTAAAGAAGTTATGGTGTGTAAGAGAATGGTTACCTATGAGTTCTTGGCTGGCCAATCAAGGGCATGTAGGGTCATTTAGCCATTTAGTAAAACATATAAATAAGCACCCATGGTCACTTGAGATAGTTACCAAAAGCACTTCAAAAGTTTCACTTTGTTTCACTCCTTTCTCTTCTCCAAAACCCTCTAAATTAGAGAAACTCTATCAAACACTTTCCAAACCTCTCCAAACTTATGCTATCATCCTAATATATCATATAATATCACTCCATAAACTCAAAACCAAAAGAAGTGAAGCCCTTGTCTTCATTCCTCTTTAGGCCGTGAACATCTAGGCCATTTGGTGCGTTGGTCGTGCACTTTTCTTGCTCTTGTTGTGCTTGATTCTAGGCTTGTTGTTGAAGGAAGGAAGCATAGTGTTGTTTGATTGAATGTTGGTAGGAAGATAATGGAATTTGATTCAAGTAGAAGTGAGTTATCTCACTCATTAATGAAAAACCCATAAAACATGTCATATGTGATATTATATATGTTAATTTTGCTTGATAATATTGCTTGTTATATATTAGTAATAATAGACATTAACTATTTAAAGTTATGACCATGATTATATGCTTCAAAAAGAATGTGATTTGCTAAAGTATTGCCTTTTAAACCATTAAGATATGTAGTTCAAATTAAGTGCACCCAAATGCTTAAATTGGATATGTTAACTTTTTTATATGTTGAACCATGTTTAATAGTAATGTGAATGGAATTTGGAATTAAATATGTGTATAAAAGTGAATGACACTAAATATTTGTTTAAATACGGAATTGTCCATATTGCGATAGTCGCTATAAATGCATTTCGAAATCCCTTCCCTTTATCTCATTTTTTAAACTCCATATTTCAGTTATTTTCTAGCAAAATGTTTCACATACTTATCGTAGTATAAAAGCTAGTAATAAATGAAGTTTTAAAGCCATGTATTAATAAAACAAAGTTGGTGAAGTTATGGTCCATATAGTGATAGTCGCTATGGATACAGTTTTATAAATTCAGCTTTTAGCAAAGTTTAAAATATTGATAAATTGGATATTTATTGAAATCCTTTCAAGGGAATTTTTATAAAAGATAAATTAATTAAGTAAGAAGTTTAAATATGTTTTTAAATAATTATATTAAGTCTTAAAGAAAAGGTTATTTCTATTTTATATATACATAACTTGTTTATTAATAAATATAATGAAGGTTTTCAAAATCAGTATTAAGTAAATATTTTTAAAGTAATATTTCCTATAACAATTTATATATTATTTTTAAGTAATATAAAGGTATTTTATTTATATCTAAGTTTATAAAACCATTCTTAAATAATTTATTAAAATAACAGCTTTTATACACTTTCCTTTCTTAACTTACTTTAAATTCTACTTATTAAATAAAACTACTATATCAGTTTAAAAAGAGTCTAAAATCTATTTACACAAATAATTTCAAAAGACTTTTGATTTAAATGAAGGGATGAAAATGACACTTATGTATTGACTATAGTTTGATTGTTTGTAAAAGGTAGCATTACTATGCTTAACACTAAAAAGTCGAATGAGGCAGACATCTCTATTTATGAGAGTCGAGATTGATGATCGAGTAGGGACGGAGCAATACAGCTCTAACTTACTAGCTTCCCTCATGGTCGAGGAATAGTTAAGCTGGAAGATTGGAAACATGTTAAGTATACAAACATTGATATCTATAAACAAGCGCTTATGATCGATAGTCGATTAGTTGACTACCGATCTCAACCAAACTTAACTTAGGAAGTATACAATATGCCTCGCATATTTATTCCAATAAGAACCCCCATGAAGGAGTATTGGTCCACCTCTAGCTTCCGGTTACTTCGAAAAGAAGTGGAATTGAGTTAACCGTAAATTCATCGACTAGTTTTGAAGAGTCCGGGATCGATAAGTGTTTTACTTCCCGAATACCATTTCAAAACAATTATACAGTTCAGTTTGGGAAGTGGTCATTAAAGTGCATTATGTTCGAGCAATGAAGACTCGTATGAAAGGTGCCGAACGTAGCCTCGTATTGTATATAGTATGCTTATAGATGTTGCTAACAGGAATTGTTGATACTTGGTCCACGTATTAGGGCATGGGCTAGTTGAGTTTTCCTTATGATATATTTTATCTAAAGATATACGGCGCTTGGGAAGGTATCTTATGATCCTTGTCATATGAGATTGGTCTCATTAAGGAGGTCTCCATGGAAAATTCTTCTATACGAACGTCCCTTAGTGGTTTTGAAATGTACTGTAATATGTCGTGGTGTGACAAATGTAAGCATTATAGCTATTTTCATATTTATATTACACACCTTAGACATTATCTGTAATACCACCTAATGTAAATATCAAATGAGTTGGTTCTTTCGAGGAGAAACAAACCACGTGATCCAGTTGGTCTTGAGAAGTACTATTATGTGTTTATATGCATTTCTGAGTTTCTCATACCAGACTTATGTCTGACACGTGGTGTTTCATTTCCCAAAACTCCTCATGTGCTCTTTCGAGTGGATTGAGTAATGCAGGTCTTAGGGTTGGATGTTTCAAACTTATGGAGGCAAGCTAGATGCTTTCACCTATCTCTCTATCTACTATTTCCATTCCAGTGCACTATTGTGTGTATTCAGCATTGTGAGGATAGGTAGTTATAACTGTCCTGGCTGGTTGTAGTGCTCGGTCATTTTGTAACTCCGAGATTCATGTATGTTGGAATAACTCTTTGTACTACACTTCTGGTATATTATATATTATCGTTTCGCATGTGAGATTCTGATATTGTGTTCACCTTTCTATTTCTATTTCTTTTATCTTACCACAACTTTCTGTCTTTCTGGCACTTGGGTGCTCGGCACATGAATACCATGGATGTATTCAGTGTCAACATTTGGGGATCGAAAGTTGATTGTTACATCATGGTACTAGAGCCCAAGGTTCAGCGAACACCTTGGTTTTGGTTGGGTATGGCTCATTAGAGATACGGTAAATGATGCCCTAGAATGAGTCGAGAGTATTATACATATGAGAGCGTATTTGTTATTGGAAAATTAGATTTTTAAAATGTTTTCTTAAATATATTCTCTTCCTAATAACCCCTCTACTTTCAAAATCAACTCCTTCTTTGAATTAATCCTTTCTTAGTAATTTGTTCTTAGTATATCCTTTCTTTGATATAACTCTATCTTGAAGTATTCTAAAGATATTTTGCTAAATTCAGGTAGCAAACTATGAGTACTCGTGTTGCAACTGCTAGAGGTGGTAGAGGTCATTGTGGTAGAGCTAGTACCACCACCAATGGTGGGACTCAAGCTCCAAGGAATGTGGCTTCTATAACCGAACCTATAGGGAATGTGGTTGAAGAAGTAGTGCAAGTTCAGGCCCTAATGAACTTTGCTTAACTCTGTCGGGATTTTGAGAGGCTTGGTGGTCAGAGGTTTAGTGGACTAAATCGATTATTGAGGTTCAGATATAGTTGAGGTTGTGTGAAAGGATCTTGGGAGACTTGGAGTTGGATTAAACTATCTATAATCCAAAAATGAATTTATATTTAGAAGGATAAGTTAAGTAATGGATACATTTTAGTAGAAAGTTCTTAATTCCAAACCTCAAGTACAACCGATTTAAAGACATAATGAAAGTAGAGGTCCTCCTATAAATGATACTCCTAGTGACATTCTTAAGGGACCAACAAGTAGTCTTCAATAAGAATAGAATCCCAAAAGACTAGGAGTAATATGTGACTTGTTAGATTGGTTATTTAGCAAACACAAAGGCGCTATGGGCATAAGATTTTGTGGAGAAATTTACAATATGGAAAATGATATAAGATTTCAAAACATTATCATGAATGTTATGTTATGCTAGGTCATAGATACAAGGAAGTATGCATGATAGAATCAACAGCACTCATTCTCAGGAACACCACAATGATATATGTGGCATCATCTAAATCTAGGAAAAAGAAAGTAGGTTAAACAATAGGCAGAGTCATGCTGGCACCTTTGAGTAGTCGTACAAAATAAGAGGACAATATATTTGATCTCCTTAACCAACAAAATTGGCTCCTCAATTAAGGAATCGGCCAGATTCCAATGGTTAAATAGGTGAAATTTTTTTTCGTTTTTGGATCTCTTCTGGGTCTATGAAGTCTAACTAATTTTAGGTCCAATTTAAAATTTTGGTTAAATAAAATCTAATTTTATTTAATTATTATAATTTATTTAAAATGAGTTTTATTTTATTTAAATTAGTTATATTATTATGAGCATATATAATACGCTCGTATGTGTATAGTGCACATGCAAAATGTAAATGGTGTACATGGTTAATTTGTACGTTATAGGTGTTGGGATTCACACCGTAACAAATACATTCGCCTTTTATATATGTCTTCTGTTGTCCTTAGTTATTATGTGAAATATATATATACATATACATGTATTTATGTGTGTGTAATTATAAATTAATTTTGAAATTATAATAAAATAATAACTATAAATATTTTTAATCAAAAATAATTTTAACTAATTCAATATACATACATACATAAATATATTGAAATTAAAACTAACATTTTAAAATCTAGTTTTGACTTGGAAAAAATTCAAAATCAGATTTACAATTTTAAACAAAATCCTTTTACAATTTGGAATTATATATATAATATATATACATTAACGAAATTTATATGATATTTGAATATATATATATATATTAAATTTTATAAAAATCGATTTACGTACAAATTTAATGATATTATTATTAAATAAACTTACATATTAAAATATATCAAATATATATATATATATATTCGGCCATTGGGTTTTTTATTTTTTAATCTATAAAGAGTTAATCTCTTTTTTTAAATATATACACAAAATCATATTCATATATTTTTAAATGACTTTAAAATTTATTACGAATTGTTAATTCTCAAAAATAGATTTATTATTTAAAGCCGAAAGTAAATTTGTTGACTTAATAATTTTTAGTAAACGTAGTATATATATGTATGTATTTAATATGTTATGTACATGTTTTAGCTAACTAAAAATATATTTTAAAATCCAAAATTTATTTACATATATATAAAATATTATAGTTGAAATATATTTTCATTATAATGTTGTTTTGAATTTTCTTTTACAACAGTTCCTAAAACAATTAGCATGAAATAAAGTGGATAACACAAGCATATATAAATTTATTGTATAATATAAGAGATCTAAACTATTGTATCATAATGTCATATGCAATCCAAATTGAGATGACTTAATTACCTTAAGAAGTGGCCTAATATTCACAACTTGAATGAGTGAAATGCTTCTAGATTAAATTAAACCACCTTTAGAAATTGCAATGATCATAGGTACTGACTTTATATTTATTTAATTTGATTTTTATTCAATTTTTCTTTTGGAAATTTTTGGCTATGGAGCCTTTGGTATTCATGGCTAAAAAAAAGGATGGAGCAAAGAAAATGAATGTGTAGAGAGTGAGTTAAGTGGCATAAAGAAGAGATAATGGAAGAGAAAATACTTCTTCTTTTGTTCATTCTTTTGTTACCATTTCAAAACAATTTTGAACACTTAAATCCCCCTCCCTTGCACCTGATAGCCAACCTTGTTGTGTCTAGATGGGCTTCAAAAGTCCAAAGCTGATTTAATAAGTAACTTTTTATATAAAATTTAAATTTCCATTAATATCGTATATCGATATATATATATATATATATATATGTGTATATATATATATATGTATGTATTTATGTATGTATGTATGTACGTGTGTGTGTGTGACATTTATACATGCATCCAATTAATTACCAATTTCTTCCAAAAATTAAATAAAATTTAGTAATGAATATTTTGTGAACACGAGTTAATTTACTTAATTTACAGTAAAAATAAATTAATTAAATCATGTTTTATTTAGGAGTGTTCATCATTATGGTCGTGCGACTTATACGTGTAACTTCTGTCAGTAATTAATATTTAACAGTTTGAATATTAATGTTTACACATCAACTTAGCAAGTGGGGTGATAGTTTGGCCTAATTTATAACTTACACAACTTTTTGTTAAACTCAAAATGTACTATTTTAGGCGGTACTCTACAGTAAAGATTAGTTACACTGGTCCTCTTTGTCAAAACAATATCACTATAGAACTTATATAATTTGGTTTTGGTTAAAATTCAAATATGTGCATATTCAGTTCAGTTAGTCCAAACATAAAGTTGTTGGTTCAATAATAACAACTATTATTAACTATACTTCCTTGGCTAAAAACTTTGACTTTGAGTTTATAACAAGGACCGAGATACTAACATCAAATAAATATGTAAAGACTCATGAATTTATCAATTTGATAAATTATATTTATTTTCAAAATATTCAAATATAAGATTTTTTAATATAGATTATGATGTCTTAAAAAAATTGTATAAATATTTACAAAAATATATACGTCGGAAAAATAGCGATAAAATGACTGAAAACCATTTTATCATTAAACAGCTCTAAAATTGTAAAACATCGCGCATGGAGCTGGATATATACACTTATTTTTGTAATTGAACAAGAATATGAAATAAAATTATTTATTTTATTTTTGAAAATTAAAAGTCTGTATGACATCCTTAGTGATGCCCTTATATTTAATAATTAATTTTTGATTTTAAATTGAGATTTAATGATTAAATAATTATTATAATTACTCAAATAATTGTTTTAAATGATAGTAATTCATTTTAATAATTATAAAGTGACAATAAATAATTTATAATAGTTTTATAAATAGATATATAATCAGTTTGAATATATAAGAAAATTGATATCGCTTTAAAGGTATAATAGCAATTTTTGTAAATAAATGTTAATATTGATTTATATTATTTTATAATTCAGATGAGATCATTTTAATTTACTAATAATGATTATAAATTTATTTCTAAATTTTGTTTACATGTATATGTAATTTAAATTAGAAGTGAAAATGTGACTGGGAATCGGTTCCCCGATTTTCAATGGTTTAATGAACGGAAGTTGTTCGAAAGTTTTTGTAACTTTATTTGTAAGTCATGTGCACATATATAACATACAAATGCATCCAATAACATATACATGAACATATATATACATGCATATGACATACATACATGTATAAATAAATAAACCTTAGAAATATCATGATATTTTTAACTTTCTTCATCTTTAAACAACCTTAAGACAACTAGGACATGAATGGATGGTTTGGAAGTGAATGATGTGATGGAGACACATGAGGAGGGGGGATAACGTGGGGAACATGATGATTAAGGAGGGTGTGGGTTAAGGGTAGTTTTGTCCATTCACTTTTAGATATTTCCTACCATTTTTTCCTATAAATACCCATCCATACTCTTCCATTTCATTCACCTTATTCTTCATTTTTTACTAAGCTCCTCCTCTCCATTTTAATGACTTTTTCCTTAAAGAATTCATGAGGAAATTTTAGTAGTAAAGAAAATAAAAATATTTATACATATTGATATATATATGTTAGCATTCGACCTCAAAACAAAGTACAAACACCTCTCTATCTCCTCTACAACTCACGCCACCACCTACTTTCCCTTTGGCTAAGTAAATCAACCTCCAAGAAGCATGGCCATGCTCACTCAAGCCTAGACCGAACCCATTGTAGACAAAGGAGTTCGAAGAGCTCCGGAGCAAGAAAAAAAAAGTGAAAGTGTCGCCGAAGTGCTGTCGGAATAGATTCGAGAAGCTATAGAAAAGTTTGCTGGATTGGAGCCATAATTGAGTACCCAATGTTTATTAAATGATAAACAATCTCTATCACTATTTTTTAGTATGATAATATAACCATTTAATCTCTTAATGATTTGCATGAATGTTTGATTATATGGTTGATTATATGGATGTTCATATGGTTGATAACCTGATTGTAGCAAATTATGAGAAATCATAATAAAAAAGGTTAATTGATAGAAAAATAATTCATATAATATGTGTATGGTGAGCCTATTAATAGTTCTGAAAATATAAAAATGTTGGAAATGAATATTATAATAATATAATATTAGAAAATGATTTAAAGGTAAAAGGAGATTTAATTTGGAAAATATTGGTTTAAATGTTTGAAAATGGTTTATAAATTTTTTATAAACATTAAAATTCAAATTGGAGAAGTTTTTTCAAATAATGAATTTGGAGTAAAAAATAAGCGTGTCGCGTAACGGAAGTTCGCGATTTCGCGCCGTAAAAGTTAAATCCTGTTGTAGGATGGAATCAAAGTCGGATTTCTTTACAATAAGAAGTTTCTGAACTCTTATGACTATAGTTTTCAAATAAAAGAAAAGGATCAAGCTTTCGTTTACTGAATTTTGAAATATGAGTAAATCAAGTTTTCAAGAAAATCGCGCTTTGGTAATTCGGTGGCCAAAGTCGTAGATGTTTTAAATATATATTTTCAAAAATGTTTAAAAATATAGAATAAATCTTATAAATAATTTAAATGTTATTTGAGTTGTAAAAATAAATTTTGAAATGATAAAAAAGTCATTTTGATCTATATAGCTTAAAAGGCACTTTTCGTAGCACTTTTTCGCAGCACGTACCTGTACATTTCGAAATGTAGTTTTAAATGCAACCATTCTTTTCAAATTCTTTTGAAAATGTTTTTAAACGACTAATAAAGTATTTTAAAGATGATTTGAAGAATTTATGGAATGGTTAAATGTTAAATGATTTTGAGTCGATCAAATAACTTGACCGCCTTATGGGTGTTAGAGAGATAGTGTCTTGGCTTGAGTTTGGAAAACCAGTTTCCTGTTCTTCCTAGTTATCCGGATTGGCTCGACGGATGGGATAGTAAATTTGGTTTACTTGGATCAAAATTTCCCAAACTATAATGGTATAATTTTCCAAATTTAAATAACTTGGATTGCATAGAAATGATTTGGAAATGTTTTCCTAAATGAAAGGTGAAACGAGTTGGAATTATTCCAGGATTAAAAAGGTTTTAAAATCAACCAAATGATTTGATAAATGAGGCTTTATGATTCCATATACTTTGAAAAAGCTAAAGGAATGATTTAATGAATATATTTCTAAGAGAAATCTGATTTAAATAAAAAGGTTAATAAATTAAATGATGTGTGATAATCACTTATATACCTAAATGCATTTTTATCGATGATTGGTTTGAAGGAAATAGGGTTAGATTTTGGTAAATCCTATCCAAAAACAACTTCGAATCAATGTATATGTTCGAAAGTGAAGACATATTGAAGATGATGATTATTGAGGACCAGAGAACTTCAGAATGTAGGGATTGCTGTCATGAGTCCCAGGGGTTTACGCCACATTATATTTATATGGCAATGGTGTCTACATTTTGAAATCCTTTTTGTATTGAAGACCAAAAATCTTCAAAGCGGAAGGACTGCTTGTTGACATTCTCTGGGTCGCTTCTAATATAGAGATATTTATTATAGCAATGGTCATGTCATCTTTGGATTACAAGGACTACTCGCAACTAATGGTAGTAGGAGGAGTGCCTTCGATTTCGTTCAGTCCCAAAACAAATTTGTATGGATGAATGTTTGACATTGCATTTCTAAGATCACAGTGTTGACTTTTATGAATGTTCATCTACTTGGTGGTGGAGAAGGCAACTTTTCTTGGCTTAACACCCTTCTCTGAGACATACGAGCTCAGAGGTTGTAAAATCAATAGTGATCGAAGGAACGACAGTGTGGCATTCTAAGTGGAATGTGCTTTGTGGAAGAATAAAGCGTGGCTTTGTGAATAGCAAAGCATGGCTTTGTTAAAATTGAGCATAGCCTCACGAGCCTCACAGCTCGGAGATGATACGAGTAATTACATGGTCTGCAAGACATATATTTCAGGCTATTGGTTGTATGAGTATGGAGGAGTCCAGTGGAATCTGAATCCTCAAGGCATTTATTTTAATATAGTGGCTTGCTTGTGGAAAGCAGTATGGCTACTAAATATTGGTATGTAGCAAGTGCAGTTTCAAGTGTCTTGCTTGAGAAAAGCAATAAAGTCACTACGGGAACTACGTTGCTATAAGTGGATCAAAGGAAAAGGCCAATAGTTCCCTATTATTTTGGAAATCCAATTCAAATACGAGCTTTATGGTTTTAGTTGCATTCCCAAAATAGCTGTAATGGTTTGAAAACATTTAGCTACCCCTTTGGTATCATATCTTCCATTCAGGTATATTCCATTGACCTAGTTCGGATATATTACCATAGACTTAGTCTGGGTATTGATACTTTCATTGTGTATATATTTATTTGAAAAATGTTTTCAAACCAATGTCATTAAGAATAATCTCAAATGTTTTGATAGAAAGTATTTTGGTTATCATAAGGAAAAAACCCGTTCGTGTTTATATATGGGCGTGGTCTTATGAGATACCTTTCTTTTCAAAGGTTTTTATTTACACCAGCATTAAAAATTTCGAGTATCTCATGCTGGTTTATCAAGCCTGATCCGGGTATTTTTAATGCTCGGGTGAGGATCCGAGTAGTTTCAGGTTTAGTTTAAGACGCTTGGAGTTTCCAAAGGAGAGCTGGAGATCTTCATCTACATATGAACATATTCTATTATCCATTGCATCTATTGCATTTGTTTTTATTTTTCAGCATTTATAAAGACAAAGGATTTATAACTGTCCAGGGTAAATCCAAGCAAGACTCTGATATTGTATTCAAATTTTTCCAATGTAAAGATTATATATTGAAATAATATATGCTATTCCGTTCGTGTGAGATTCTATTTTTTGTTCTATTCTATCCTTGTTTTCTTTTTCTCCTAACAGTCGGGCTTTCCGGCACTTGGATCTATGGCACGAGGATGTATTAGTGTCGATTTTCGAGGGTCGAAAACCTTGACCGTTACATAATGAGTAGATGAATTCTCTACTGTACAGTGTTTCACTCCTAATGCTTCAACTCGAACCCATCTATAGTCCTTTGTTAGTCGCCATGACACTGTTTAACTATAGCCAAAGTGGACTGTCCATATTTAAGTTCAATAGTATTCTTAAGTCGAAAGAACTATGTAATATCATCATTTCGAGATTCTCTGTTTGTCCTTTGTTGTATTAATGAACAAAAAACCCTCGAGTGATTCATCATATAGTTTTCCAATAACTATGAGTACATAACCTATGGGTGCCCCCAGCATTCATGAGTAATACACCTTTTAACATTTGCAGAGTACTACATACTCTAGTCTCAACAAATGAATCTATATCGTGTCTCAAAAGTTCTTGACTAGGAATATTTAAAATAATATGTTTACTTTTAATGTGATAAATTTCTCATGATTATAACACTTTGTAATTACTATGAAATAGAATGTTATTTATGGATTTCTTATTTAATATGCTTAAATTAAAAAACTAATTGACATATCACAACATACATGTATATAATATATAGAAAAACATCTTTTATTTCGAATTAGATTTTACATAGAGTTAATAATTTACAATAAATAGCATAATTGCCCCTACGGCATACCTTTAACTCTATCAATCTCCCAATTGCATTGCGATTAATTATGGAGTCTCAGGCCCATCCCATCGATCAGTTTGTTGAGAATTGTCCAAGTTAGTCCCTTTGTGAATGGATCTGCTACGTTGTGCTAATTATATATTGTGTTAACCAACTCCCTCCAATACTGATAAACTACCTTTATAATGTGGAATGTTTTGGGGGTATGTTTCTTGACTTCTAGTGAGCGCTGGGTTCTTTTGCATTCTAAATTGTGACATTATTATCACAGAATAATGTTATGTGATTCTGGAAATTTGGAATCACACTAGCTCAATCATACATTTGTGCATTATATATACTGCTTTTGTTGCAGTGTTATCCAAGGTGATGTACTTAGCCTTTTGGTTGAAAAATCCATAGCCTCTTGTTTTAGAACATTTCCACCTTAAAGGTTCTTTACTATATTGAATATGAATTTAGGATTGACATATTATACTTGATATCACTTATGAAGTTCAAGTATGAATATTCCTTCTTAAAGAGTTGGCTGTTTTTATAAACAATCTCTAGTATTTTGTAATTATTCGAGAACACTCTTAAATATCATTTAGTGGTCTTAATTCGGATTTGGTACTTGCTCCATGTATCTAATAAATAAGCGAAATTATGATATTGTAGATTGCATAACATATATTGTAACGACCCGTATTTTTAACTATTTGAAATTATTAAATTTAATATGATTATCGAATAAAAATGGTTAGAAATAAAAATTTAATTATTTATTATTGTAATTTACTGAATATGAACTTGAAATTTTTTTAAAATAACAACTTCGATAAGGTATAAGGAAATGATTTGTATTAGAGTGAAGTTCAATATATTTAATGTGTTATAATCAATAGCAAGAATTGAATAATAAATGGAAGTAGTTGTTTTATTATTTGAATTCGTTTTAGAAGAAAATTTTATAAGTTAAATAACTTATAATTCAAATATAGTGATTTATTTGACAATTTAATTGTTATATTTAATATTAGAATTATTTAAATAATCGAATATTGAATTTAATAAGAATGAAAATGATGTCGAAAGTTGATTAAAATTTTATTTAAACAAGAATGAAAATTGTTAACTTTAGAATTGAATTTAAAGTGAATAAATTTAATTTTGGAAATTACTCGTTTTAATTAACGTATGAAAATAGTCTTTTTGGGCACTGTCTTGGATTTCGATGAAACTAGTTTTATTGGATCCATAATAGTGAATTATTATAGGATTTCAAGTTTTGTAGGTATCAGACTTATCGTTTGGTCGTGTGAGCTTAAAACACGTAGAAATTTATTAAAGGAATTTAATTAAAATAATTTGATTTGAAAAACTATCTTTTGAATATGATGGAATTAGCTCTCAATACATATTCCATTATGTTTGGAATTAGGGTATAACATATAGAAAGCTTGGCGGCACGCTCTGTTTGGAGTTCGAAAGTTTGACGAATGAATAGTGTTTAAAAAAAATTCTATATAAGAGCTTGAACTATTTATTTTGCAATCCAAAACCTAAGCTTCAGCCGTTCCTTTTAAAAAACTTCAATGGCCAAAATTTCACTTTGTTCTCCTGTTGATTTCTCTTAATCCACGTGTTTTTACGTCTCGACTTCAACTAGAAAACGGAAGAGCTCGACGAGCTTTACGTTATGTGCGGTTGAATCGAGTCGATGTCACTCGAATTCGCCAGGATTTGGGCTTGGAGCGGTTCTATTGGTTTCGCGAGCATAGGTTGACGCACACGAGTGCTGTGAATGCGACGGTGTGCAGGGTGGAGGCGTGTGTAACGACCCATATTTTTTATAATGAAAAATATTCAATTTAATAAGATTTTTGGAACGTAACATTGTGAGAAATTAAAATTTATGGTTTATAAATGGGAAAAAATAATTAGAATATAATTTAATATTCTTGTTTGAATGTTATTGATAACTATTTTAATGTAATGTCAATCAATTGAAATAACTGAAAAGCTAATTTGGTTATAATTGTAAATAAGGAATAAATTCAATGTTGTATTTAACGGTGAAATTATATGTTATTTAATTAAAATTAGTTTCAATATAGAATATGAAATCAATTGTTTAGTACGTAAATTTATTAGCTTTTGTTTGTAAACAATAAATTCAGAAATGTGTTGAATTACTAATATATAACAATTGTTATAATTGTCATCTTATTATTGAAATTCATTGGAATTAGTTGGAACTCAATGAAATTTAATATAATTGAAATATTACAGTTAATACAAGAAAAACGTTAACTATAGAAAATGTATATAATAAGATGGAAACTTATGTTAAATAAATTCATAAGGTTTTGGTTGATTTAATAATAAGAGTGAAAATCAAAATTAAAGAATTTATTGGAATTTAAAATATAATAAACTAGGATTTTATTACAGTTGTAATTAAACATTAAAATTAATTAAATATTTAAATATTAGATTTAATATGGAAAATTTAATTTTAAAAAGATCAATAAATTTCTGTGTAATCAAGAATGATGAAAATTGTTAACTTTTAAATTTGAATTTAAAAGTGATTAAATTGATTTTTTTAATAATAATTCATTTAATTAACTTGTAAAATTAGCCTTTTGGGCACTGTCTCGGATTTCGACGAAACCAGTTTCATCGGATCCGTAATAGTGAATTATTATAGGATTTCAAGTTTCGTAGCTGTAATGACCCTGGATTTTTGATATTGGAAATCAGGATATTTAATTAATTTTAAATATCTGGAAGTTAGTTTAATTTGAAATTCAGATATCAGAATGAATTTGGCGATTTAATTATTGAATTTAATCGTTAAATCTGGGTAAAAATTTGAATCTTCAGTTTTAAGCTGATTTAAAATAATTTCAAGGCTTAGAAAATTTATATTGATAATTCTGAAGATAATGGAAGCTTCAGAATTGAATTTAAAACTGTTTTGTTCAGTTTTGAAATTTTATCGTTTAAATTGAATTTAAAAATAGCGTTCCGGGGGACAGTCTCGGAATTCGACGAAAGCAGTTCCATTAGATCCGTAATATTGTATTATTATCGAATTTCAATTTTCGTAATGTTTGGAGTGATCGTTTGGCCGTACGATAAGCAAACGCGTTGAAATTAAATCGAAAATTTAATTTAATAACTCGTTCGAAAAGCTATCTTCTCCATACGATCGAATTTGGAGTCGAAACCTTTTCCATTGTGTTCGGAATAGACGTATAACATTACAAACGCCTAGTGGCACGTCTCGATAGGAGATCGAGATTTTTGGTTGCGGAATCGAGACAATTTGAATTTAATTAACATATATATTATATATATATATATATATATATATATTTCAGTCAATCTTCAGCCGTAATTCAGTCACTGTAGACTTCATATACACGCAACCATCCTATCTTGTTCCCCATCCCCATCTGATATCACGCAATTTTCTATCCTATATTTTAAAATATCAGACAGTATCGAAAGAAAAGAAAAAAATAAAACGAAATCAAATGGCCGAGTTCCCCTTTTCCCTTCAGTACCCCAAAACGAAATCGAATTCAAAATCTTCTCCCTCTTCCATTCGTTTTCACGCGAAATCGAACTGAATTCGTTCGAAAGAAAAAGAAGGGGTCGCGGCCACCTGGAAGCGTTGGAAGGAGGCGGCGTGTTCAATCTGGAGGAGCTGCGCTCGAGTTAGACAGCGACGATTCATGGCGAGGCGCGGCAACGCACTCGATTGTAAGCTGGGGTTTCGCTCAAATTCAATTCGAGTTGGTGAGTCGCGAGCGAGGTAGGGTTCGATGCAGAGGATGGCGAAGTCTAGGGCTTCAGATTCGAGTTCAGGCGATAGGCGACGAAATCGCGTACGGCAATTCGTGGTCGCGAGCGGATGGCTAGAGTCAAGCACAGTGTAGGAGGAGTGTCGCGCGCGTAAGCGTGGAAGTTTGGGTTTGCTGGCATCTGTAAGGTATCTCAGTTTTGTTTTTTTTTAAAATAAAATTTTATAGCAAGATATATTTATATATATACACAGTCTACGTATTTAAAAAAAAAACTTAATAATATATGGGTATGCAGAGAAGAGAATTTTGTCTGTTAAACAGTTTAAAGGAAATTTTTTACAGTAAGGCAAGTTTTATATATATATGCAGTGACTAAATATATATGCAGATATTTATATGTTTACAAAAAACAGAAAGATTATTATGTATAAATAAAGTTTTGGGAAAATATAGAAATCTGAAATTTAAAGCAGTAAATATATGTATATATAGGATTTTGAAAGTATAGGAGTTTTAAAATAATATAGAGTTTATAAAGACTGGATTTTTAAAGAAAGGGATTGGTTTAAAACTAATTATTAGTTAAGTCAAATTTTAAATGGAAAATTGATTATTCGATTGATTCGAATATTAATAAAATTATATAATTGTTATACAAGGTCCAAAATTTGGAGAAAACAAACTGGACTGGAAATGGATTGCAAAATAAAATCAAAGGTAGATCTTCTCACTCAAACAAAGAGTTTTGTTTAATTTTAAATGGTTATATTTAAAATTATTGATTGTGTTGATTGTGTGCTTGAATGATAGTATATATAGTAGTATATAGCAATATATATATTGAAATATGTATATATTGGAGTTGTTGATTTCCCGCATTATATAGCGGATGAGACCCTATGCGCCGCATAATAGCGGATGATATTTTATAAATCCCATATACCGCGATATTCCACCTCGAAGTGGAATTGGTATTGTGCTAACATCTGTGGATGCAGGGAAACAGGTTGGAGGGATCCAACTGGATTCCTCAAATTATATGAATTTGTTTCATATGTTGTATGAATTTGTTTCATATGTTGTATGAATTTGTTTCATATGTTGTATGAATTTGTTTCATATGCTGTGTGATTATTTATTTATAATCTGTGAATGATTATATTGACGATTGAATGTGTTGAAGGCTATAATTTAGCCGAATGTATTTTTGGTATCGTTGGATACCAGATATAAATAAATTGGATTTTTGAAATTAAAGTTGGAAATTTTAAGTGAATTCTTTTTGAAAGAATTGGGTGAATTTAAAAGAAGGAATTTAATAGTAAAAGTTGATTTTGTAATCTTATCGATTTTTTTCAAAATATGGTGAAAGGATTTTTATAAATGGGTTTTGAATAGTATTATTTGAAAGTTGAAGAATTTATTTAAAATGGAATTTTAAATGGTTTGGAAGAGATAAAGGAATTTATTTTAAAAGGTGATAAGTTTCTAGAAATCAAATTGATAATCGATTTGGTATTTGAAAATGAATCTTTGGGAAATCGATATGAAAATTTATTTGGTGTTTGAAAGAAAATTGATTTGTTTTGAAAATAAATCTTTGGAAATCGATTTGAAAAATGATTTGGTATTTGGGATTAAAATTAGAATCAAATTGAAATTTGATTCGGTGTTGAAATAAATTTAGAAATCAATTTGTAATTGATTTGGGGTTTGAAATGAAATTTGAAATCAATTTGGAATTTGATTTGGTGTTTTAAGTGAATATTTGGAAATTTAAATTCAGTGGGAATTTATAAAGAAAAAGGGAATGAATAATATCGGGAATTTTTTTCCCGCAAGTGAATATGACTTGAAATTGGTTTTCAAAATGTTAAAGTGTGGAAAAATATATATCTCGTGAAGATATTTTGAAAATAAATAATTTGGAAGAATTATTTAAATGGGTTGATTGTTGTGAATGTTGTTTGATAGTTAAATCACCAACTATCAATATTTGCCTTTGAAATGGCATTTGATTTGTTTTTTAAAACAAACGCTCAGTATTCGGTTAAGCCGGGAGAGGACTTTGTGTCATATAACCCATTCCGAATAGTGATACGTCGTGAATGGACATTATTTGAAGACCGGTGTGAAGACCGGGTATTTTCGAAAATGAAAGGACGACCTGTCGAATGTCTCTGCATCGAGTTGCTCCGGTATAGAGATTTAAATCACTCTTCTTGTGATGGGAAGTCCGGACATGATTAGTGAATATCTAGATTGCAAGGGCTTCTTTGGAAGTGCCTTCGGTTTCATTCGATCCCGGAACGGACTTGTATGGATGCGTGTCTGACGTTACACTTTGAGATGTAAAGCTGGTTTCTATCAAATACATTTCTGTTGGTGGCGGAGAATTTATTCTCTTAGCTTAACACCCTTCTCTGAGACGTACGAGCTCAGAGGTTATGTAGTTGATGGTTACTAGTGATACATTCCCAATTTGGTAATGTGGCATACGAAGTGCTGTTGATCATTTGTTGATCAAAGCATGGCTTTGTGAAAAAGCGTAGCTTTGTGGACGAGACTTCGTCGAGTCTCACAACCCGGTAATGGTCGAAACGGGAATGTTGCGGCAAGGTTTTTAGGGGTTGCGCCCCTAGGGTATGTCCATTTCCTTATGGATAAAAGGTGATATCATGGTATGGAGCCCAGATATTTTACCTATGTTGATGCTGCAAATTTATTATACTTTGTGGTTGTTGCTTTGTGGTTGAGGATCCTCGGATAAAGGTCGGTAACGACCGGGGGGATGGCATACTTCTGTGTTAGTTACCTAGTTACAACTGTACAGCGTGAGGTAGTGTAAGTGTGTTGGTTACCTAGTTACAGCTGTACAGCGTGAGGTAGCGTCGGCCTTGTGTTTGTAGAGATCCGGTTAGGTTCTCGGGGCGTCTTTCCAGAGGCGTTTTCATTTCGGTGTAAGGAAGTTCCTTTGCCTGACCATTTGTTGGAAATCCAAAGAAACAATACGAACCTTGTATGGTTTTAGTTGTATAACCTGCTATGGAATGTGGCGGTAACCTGCTATTGAACATAGTAGCTATAGTAGGCATACAATAATGGTTGTATGTTGGCTAAGATTTATATTATATTTTCGAAATGTTTTCCACACTAGACATTAATAATAATATCAACTGATTTCTTTCGTAGTAAGCATCTTTGACTATCATAAGGAGAAATCTCCTCCAATTCTGTGTTTGCATTGTGTGTGTGGCGGGAGTCCTTATGGTAGTTTCATTTTCCAAAAGCATTGCGAAATTCTTTTATTTTCTTTATGAAAATAACTGTTTTACGATCTCACACCAGTCACCATGACTGACTCGGAGTTTATTGTTCCCTTTCTTAACTCTGGGTGCCCATAATTTTCCACACGGGCAGCCTAGAGTTATGTTATCAGGATATTCTGGATATTCTGGAGCTTTGGAGATGAGCTGATGGCGAGACATACTTCCGTACTTGTTTATTTATTCCGCTGTGTATTCTGTATGAGGACAAGTTTATATAACTGTCCATTGTTGTATTGTGTTGTATATTGACTCTAATGATGTATTGTATAAACTGATATAGTTCTTTGTTTAAAAGACTAGTGATTATCTATTGTATATTGTTCCGCTGCAAATGTGAGATTCTGTTGTTGTTTCTGTTTCTATTTTTCTGCTCTTTCTTTTCTTCTGACTTCTTCTACCTCTTCTTTTTAACCCTAATGGTTCGGTTTTCCGGCATTCGATTGCACGACATTTGATACAGTGGACGTATTAATGTCGACTTTCGAGCGTCAAAAAGTCGTATCATTACAAGTTGTATCAGAGCATATGGTTAAGCGATAACCTTGGCTCTGTTAGGTGTTACTCATTAGAGATAGAGTCAGTAGTACTCTAGAATGAGTATGAGTGTAATAATAGTTACGAGCGCGTATTTGTTAGTGAATATAAAAATTGTTTTGTATTGTGTTGACTTATCGGTTGATTGTTTATAGATTCTGGTCGGTGCAGTCTGGCCAACTGTAATCGATAGGGGTTTCTAAACTCTTAAACAAGATAAACCGACACAGTATTGTTTTAAATAGGGTAAATGAAATAATTTTACCCAAAATTATTTTTGTATAGAAAATAAATGATTTTCTATGAATTATTATAGTGTATGGATGCTTGGTTGTTAGGAATTGATAATACTGAAATATTATCACTGTTATATGGAATTGAATAAGAAATAATGATATAACCAAATATTTGGAGATAAATTCATTAACAAATGAAATTTATAAATATGAATTGAAAGTATAAGGAAATAAAATTCATATACGAATGGGATTTGTAAATATAAATTGTAAATGTGATTTATAATTGGAAATAGAATTCCAGGAAAATATTTGAAAATAAATTCATTAATGGAATGAAATTGGTAATGTGAATTTATAAATGAGCTTTATAAATTGAATAATGAAGTGAGATTTGATTTGAATCAAGTTGAATAAAAATCCAAACTGGGAAAACTAAAATAAAGTGGATTGAAGTCAAGTAAACTAATTTATTAATTCATGAAATAATAAATTGGAAGTTGTTTGGGAAAATTTGGGTTTGGTTTTGGAAATTCAAAAGATAATTTGAATTGGTTTCAAAAAAAAGTTTTGAAAGGTTGAAAAGACTCTGGAATCCTATTTAAAATATTTATGGGAATAATAAATGAGTTGATAACTTATACAATTTGAATTTTGATAGAATAAATTTAACTTAAAGGATGGAGTTAAATTAAAGTAAGTATAAGTGAATCAATTAAATAAAGTGAATTTGAAGAAAGGTCTAAGGAGGCTAAGTGAAATGATTACTTAAAGAAAATTTATTAAGTTAAAAATAAATTTGGGATAGTAACAAATGAATTTGAATTGAGTTTGAATTATGAAAATAAAATTGTGAATAAATAAATAAATTTGCAATTGCAAATAAATGAAAGTGAATTGAATGTTGAAATTCATTTCGAATTTGTAAGTAAATAGGATTTGAATTGAAATTTCAAAGGGATTTGATTTTAGGAAAATTCATGATTCATTTATAAATTTTAGAAATAAATAGATTTCAAAAACTTAAGCATATCCAATTTCAATCAATTTCAAAGATGAATAAATTTCAAAAACATTGTATTTCAAATACATGAGATTTCATCAATGTCTTAGTTCCAGGAAATATGTATACAAAGTTTCAAAACCATAAGATTTTGCATGTAGCAAAATTTGAAAACATCAAGGCTTTTGAGTATATACGAATTTTCAAATGAATATAACTATGGATATACTAGTCTTCTTATGCAGCAAATAGGAATTGAGATTACCAAGTTGTGAAAACATGAATGTATGAGTTTTGTAAAACTTCAGACATATCTTTGTTTTTATGTGATATTACGAAAAGAAAACATAAAGCTTCAAGTATAGGTGAATTAAATTTTCAGATATGTCCGGTTATGGATATGATGGTCTTAAGTATATTTAAGTTTAAAAAAATACAAAGTTTTGAATGTACATATTGGTTTTGTACATGAATGAAACCTTCAAATGCGAATGCTTTCATGTATGTACAGTTTTAAATGTATAGAGATGTAGGATTTGAACATATTTTGGATATCATTAATATATTCTGTGTATATATAAGTACAACTTTGAACATTTGGGTTTAAGAGTTTATGTTTTCAAATATACACTGTTTTATACATAGTTTTTGATATATATACCATTGTTATACACTATTTTCAAAAGCTCCATGTTTATTTGATCTTAAGCGGATTGAGAAACATATCTTACGCAATTTTTTTTTTGAACCTGCGCCAGTTTGGCATATACGTAGTCTTTTAGATAAATCTGTTGAAAATTTTCCAAGTATATGATCTTAAGTACATTAGTGTTGTATTTAAGCTTTGTAATACAATGGTTTTAGATATATCAGATCTTGAATACAAAACTTATTATGCATACGAGTTTCAAATGAATGTAAGTGTCGGGCTTCCTTGCAGATTTTGAATATATATTACCTTGAATATATATTGGTGCTTTCAAAAGTAATACGATTTTAAGTGTGCATTGACTTTTGAAGTACACAGTTTTGGGCATGAAATTTTAAGAGCACTTGGCTTGGTGTTACAAAGAATTAAGTACATACAGATTTTGGATACTTCCGTTTTCATACAAGGAATAGTCAAGATCAAAGTTCTTCGGATTTTGTATATACATGAGTTTTGAGCATGTTTTTTTAGGCCATTGTTGTTAAGTAAAGTATACAGGGATTGTAAAGGCTATAGGAAAATGGAATTGGATTTTGATTTCGAAGATGAATTTGAATTGCTCGACAATAAGGTATGCATTTCAATTTCGGTATGAAATTTGATGAGTTTCTGATTTTGCCACTTGGCATTTTGTTTTCTTTTGGGATTTGAGAGTCTACAACCTATAGCATCTGGTGAGCTAACATTGCAATGGGTTAACGACTCAAACTCCCAGCGACTTTCAACGGGTTAAGCGACCTAAACAAATCAACGGCATAGCAACTCAAACACGACAGTGGGTTGAATACTACAGCAACTCAATGAGGTAGCAACCTAGCGACCTAGCGGGTTATGAGCCCACAACTGCACCTAAGTAAGCCACGTCTCCTTATGTCGTTTGTATATAGGTCGCTCCAACCTATATTAGGTCGCTGCTTCTCCCAAGTCTATCCTAAGTCGCTCCGCCTGATGCCCCAGCATATAGGTCGCCTTCCATTCCCCATAGGTCGCTACGACCTACCAGCCAACGCAAATGGCCAAATACACCCACTATAAGCCGTAACCCATACCCATTAGGTCGCCCGCGACCTAACTCAACTCCTAAGCCGCCCACGACCTACACCAAACGACCTAACTCCGAAACTCCCCTATAAATACCCCGCCTACTCCGCACTGGAGGAGAGATTTTTGGGACCGCCAAGACTTTGCTGTTTTCACTACTTCTACACTTGCTCCAACACTTCAAATGCAAAAGACACTTCAAAGAACCTTCAGAAAAGATCAAGTTCATTCAACATGAATTCAAAGAGCTTTTCTGCATCAAAGTTCTAACTACCTGTCTTAATTGTGTTGTAATTGAAGAATTATTGTAAAATTTGTAATCAAATCAGTAATAGAAGAGATTAAGTGGACGTAGGCTTGACTTTGAGCCGAACCACTATAAAAATTGTTGCCTCTTTACTATTTTCTGCTATTTTCTGCTTGCTTTTAGTTCCCGTACCAACGAGTGGTGCTTTCGCTATATCACAACTCACACTAGGGTGTTTGCGTACATTTTAGCATTAACGTTTTTGGTGCATTCACTAAGAACTGAACTCAGGGGTGCTCTCATCATTGCTTCACAAATATTTGTGGAAAGACTCTCCCTAAGAACCAGAAGTCTATCCGAAAGTATGGCTCCTGGAAGGAAAAGTAAATCTACTAGATCTGGAGATGCTTATGACAACACCGCCACTTCTCCCGCGTCAAATGAAGCGGCTCCTAGTGTTGGAGTCACAAGGGCTGAATTGGAGGCTGTAGTGTCTGGGTTGTATCAACAAATGGAAGCCTAGAACACTTTGATGTTGGACAAGTTGAATGCTTTGCTTGGAGTTAACCAGCAACCAGAAAATAATGAAGAAACCTTTGCTGAGGATGTTCATGATTCCCAAGGGAAAAGTATTCCTCAGAGGGCAGCTGGCACCGCCGAAGGGGCACCTCCCCAAGCTGGAGGTTCAAGGCTGCAGCCACCTCTTCGTGAACGTTTGTCCAGACAAACTTCTGAAAAAGTAGCTGACGTCTGTCCCGCGGGGCCTCTAAACGATGAGGAGTATCTCTCGAGAATGATTCGACAAATTATGAAGGAGAGCATACGAAGGGAGGAAGATGAAAGTGACTGGGGGTTTGCTCCAAACAAAATTCCTTTTACTGAAAGAATTATGAAGGCTGAATTGCCGAAGAAGTTTGTTCCCCCCACTATTCCAGCTTATCGGGGGACAAGGGATCCTAACCAGTTCTTATACAAGTATGACTGGCATATGACAGGTGCTAGAGCAACAGACGAGATCAAATGCAGATACTTTCCTGTGTACTTGGAGGGAGTGGCCCTACTTTGGTTCACGAAGCTGCCAGCTCGATCCGTGGATCAGCTCTCCGACCTAACTCGGAAATTCAAAGATCAGTTCAGGTTATATGCTTCGAAGGCCAGGGACATAATGTCACGATCCAGCCTCGAACAAAGCCCCGAAGTGTCTATTAAAACTTTTTTAAACTGCTTCAATATAGCCTTGGCCGAAGTTGATAATGCAGAGCCTCGGATGATTCTGACTTACTTGATGCGAGCTATTGACAAATCAAGTGAATTTGGAAAATGGCTAAAAATGAAAGAGCCAAATTCACTCGAGAAGTTCTACAAGAAGGCCGATGAATTCATGCGCTTAGAAAGCCTTCCTGTGCCAGCAAAAGTAGACGTGGCTGAAGTTAAGAATAACAATGTTGCTTCTAACAAAAAGGAATCTGGTGGCCAGAAGAGGGAGAATGACAGTGGGAAAGAGCAGAAAGATGTGAAGAAAACTCACTACTTTAAACCTTCAGATTTTACTCCCTTAACTGATACTCTAGAAAATATCATTTTCGCAACCAAGGATGCTGTCGAATACCCCAAACCACCTGAGATGAAGCCTAGGAAAAATGTTGTGCATAATGGGAGATTCTGTCGGTTCCACAATCAACCTGGCCACGACACTAATGAATGTCACCATTTAAAGAATTTGATTGAAGAGCTGTTGAGACAAAATAAACTACAACAATATGTGAAGAGAAACAGAAGTGACCCGACCTCATCTACTCAGGGGTAGCAAGTTCCTGCTCATCAATCCGACTCAGGTGAGAGGACTGCAACACAGGAATCTGAGAGGCCTGTCATTAATGTTATCATAGGGGGTCCTCACCCAACGGGCAGAAGTTGGGGTGAGATGGAGAGATATGCTCACGCTTTGAGATATACCCCAGCGGAAGAAAATGTTTTTGTCTTGGAAGATGATGCACCTTTAAAACAGCAAAGAACTTTTAACGATGACATCATATTCCGGGCTAGAGACTCTGTTGGTGTTGAGGCTCCCACCATGGATCCCTTGGTGATATCTGTAGGCATCGGATCAGCCATTGTAAGAAGGGTGCTTGTTGACTGCGGCGCCTCTTGCAATGTCCTCTTCATAAAGACATTTGATCAGATGAAAATTCCCATGGCTGATGTCCAAGCTTCCTCACAGAAAATTGTTGGGTTCACTGGAGAACCAAAACAGCCTATTGGGACTATTGACTTATTTGTAGAGCTCGGAGAAGGGGAAAAGAAGGTGGTCCGAAAACAAACTTTTGTGATTGTTGATGAATTCTCCGCTTACAATGCCTTCTTGGGTCGACCGACTCTTGCCGCATTCAAGGCCATTCTCGCCCCATGGTGCCTGACTATGAAGTTCCCCACTGATAATGGCGTCGGTGTTGTGAAGGGGGACCAAAATGCCGGGCGAGAATGCTATCTCATAGAGTTACGGGAAAGAAAGAAAAGAGAAATGGGTAAGGGTGCGGCAGCTCCGCTCCGCATCAAAGAGCCCACCTTGTAGCAATTACGGGGTGGACCCTGCACTGGTGAGCATAGTGATGCACAAAAAGAGATTGATCCCAGAAAAACCAGTGCAGGGAAGAGTAGAGTGGTGTCGGTGGAAGTGACGGTGCCAATACCTGTTGACCTGAATGATCCAAACAAGGTGCTGAATGTGGGTTCACAACTCGGTGTGATGGTTCAGAATATGCTGATATCATTCTTGAAAGCAAACCTGGATGTATTCTCTTGGAGTCATGCCGACATGTGTGGAATATCTCCAGAAATCGCAGTGCATGCTTTGAATATTGATCCAAAATTCACACCCGTAAAGCAGAAAAGAAGAACCCAGGGTCCTAAAAGGTCGACAACATTAAAAGAAGAAGTAGATCGGCTCATGGAAAATGGCTTCATCAGAGAATCCACTTATCTAAATTGGGTTTCTAATCTGGTGTTGGTTAAAAAAGCAAATGGGAAGTGGAGAGTATGCATCGACTTTTCAGACTTGAACAAAGCATGCCCCAAAGACTGTTTCCCATTGCCCAGGATTGATCAGTTGGTGGATGGAACAACCGGGCATGAATTATTGTCTTTTATGGATGCTTACTCAGGATATAATCAAATCATGATGCATGAGCCAGATCAGGAGGACACGAGCTTCATCACTGATATTGGTCTTTACTGCTATAAAGTCATGCCCTTCGGACTAAAGAACGCGGGGGCAACTTATCAAAGACTTGTTAATGCCATATTCAAACCCCAGATTGGCAGACTATGGAAGTATATGTTGATGATATGTTGGTGAAATCGAAGAAGGCAATAGACCACATGGATCATTTGGCAGAAATGTTCGCGGTCCTCCGAAAGTATGGGATGAAGTTAAATCCTCTGAAATGTTCATTCGGGGTAGAGTCCGGAAAATTCTTGGGTTTCATTGTGAGTGTTAGGGGCATCGAAGCTAATCCTGCTCAGATTACTGCTTTAAGGGAAGTCAAATCCCCTAGAACAAAGAAGGAATTGCAAAGCCTCAACGGGAAAGTCGCTACTTTGAGTCGGTTTATTTCCAGGGTCACTAATAAATGCATTCCCTTCTTTGATGCTCTGAAGAAAGGAAAGAAAAACTTTGAATGCACTCCTGAATGTCAGAAAGCTTTTTATGAACTGATTCATCACATGGAAATGCCTCCAGTACTTTCTCAGCCCAGCAATGGTGAAGATCTTTTCATATACTTAGCGGTTTCATCTCATGCTCTCAGTGCAGCATTGGTATGGGAAGTCCTCACTGATCAACCTCTAAAGAAAATCCTATTTCACCCTGAAACTTTGGGTCGTCTTCTGAAGTGGAATATTGAACTCAGCCAATACGATATCACCTACCATCCCCGAAGAGCAATCAATGGACAAGCTTTAGCAGATTTCATTGCATAATACACAGATAAAGGTGGCAGTGAGGAAGAGGTGACTGATGACATCCCGATCCGATGGAAATTATATGTTGATGGTGCAAGAAATGACTATTGTTCCGGAGTTGGGGTTGTGCTAGAAACCCCCGAAGGGCGGTCATTGTGCTATGCATTGAGATTAGAATTTCCTTCGACAAATAATGAAGCAGAATATGAAGCTCTTGTTGCCGGCTTGAAGATTGCTAAAGAACTGAACATCAAAGTATTGCAGATCTTCAGTGATTCCCAGCTTATTGTATGCCAAGTCAAGAAAGAGTTTCAAACTAAAAGAGGAAATTTGCCTACTTACTTGTCAAAGGCATGGGAGCTTCTCGATGATTTTGATCATTATACAATAAGCCATATACCACGGGAATAGAACATGAAGGCAGACTCTCTTGCAAAATAATCAAGCTCTGGCGAAGCTCAATTATTGGGATTGGTCCCTGTGGAAGTCTTGTCAGCTCCAAGTACTGATGAGTTGGATATTGACTGGATTATGGCTGTATCTCAAGAGCAGGAGTCGTGGATGACCCCGATCAAGGAATATCTACTCAATGGCTCCCTGCCAGAAAACTCAAAAGAGCGCCAGAAGCTGTTAAGAAAAGCCCCGAGATATATAATTCAAGATGGCCATTTGTACAAACGAGGATTCTCGATGCCATTACTCCGATGTGTAACCAAGGAAGAGGCTAAGACAATTTTAGCTAAGGTGCACGGAGGAGAGTGTGGGAATCATTCAGGTGGCCAAACTCTTGCAAAGAAAATTCTCCTCTATGGGTATTTTGGCCAGATATTAATCGAGAAGCTGCTAGCTACTCCCGAAAGTGTGACAGATGCCAGAGATTTGCAAAAATTCCAAGAGCACCTTCCACCGAGCTAACACAGATGGTCAGTCCATGGTCATTCTCCATTTGGGGGATAGATCTCATTGGGCCTTTACTGATTGCCAAGTCCGGAATCAAATATGCTATTGTTGCTGTTGATTATTTCACTAAATGGGCTAAAGCTGAACCATTGGCTACTATTACCACTAAAAAGATGATAAACTTTGTGACTAAAAATATCATTTGCAGGTATGGTGTGCCTCAGAAGATAATCACAGACAATGGTACCCAATTCGAAAGCGAAGAATTCCAGGACTTTTGCAGGCGATTCAAGATCCAAAAAAGCTTCTCAGCAGTGGATCATCCGTAGGCAAACGGGCAAGTGGAAGTAGTGAACAAAATTATCAAATCAACCATCAAAAAACAGCTGAAAAAAGCAAACGGTGGTTGGGTCGATAAGCTTCCACTAGCACTTTGGGCATATAGAACTACCTACAAAACTATGACTGGGCACACTCCATTCTCATTAGCATATGGATCAGAAGCAATGATTCCAGTGGAAATAGAGGTCCCCTCACACAGGAGAATTCATTTCAACCAAGCTGAAAATGAAAAGCTGCAACTTGAAGCACTTGACTTGCTTGATGAAAGAAGGAAAGAGGCTGAGCTCAGATTTGCAGCTCATCAGCAAAGGATAGTCAGGCACTTTAATTCTAAAGTTCGCAACGCAGCTTTGAAATTGGGGATCTAGTCTTGAAAAGGGTCATGACAGCAATAGAAGTGTTAGGGCCAAACTGGGAAGGGCCATATGTCATAGGCAAAAAACTTCTTGATGGCACTTTCAAGCTCACAACTGTCGAAGGAGATCCAATTCCGAGAGCCTGGAACAGCAATCACTTGCGTCCATATTTTATTTAGAAGCTATGCTTAAATTTGTAAAATGATTGTGGATGTATCATTCTTGTATTGTAAGCCATTGTAAAATCAGTGTGAATCAATAATAAGAACTATAAAGTGGATGTAGGCCCAATTCTTGGCCGAACCACTATAAATCTTGTGTTCTCTCCTACTATAAAATGCCTGTCTCATTTCGATGTGAAAATATCTTAAATATGTTTCTAAAATGTCGATTTAATATTGCAGGCTATCAAAGCAAAACTTACCTATTCAACACATCACAAGGCCAAGCGATTCCTACAAATCACTCAACAAACAAATGTCAAGCCACAAAAATTCCAGATTCAATTCCTACATAAGAAGTGCTTCTCACAAATAGTTGGTGATTCCACCAAAGGGGCACCTTCCTAACATAGAGGTTCCAGGCCCTTGCTAACTGATTGCGATCGTTTGTGCAAACAGACATCCGGTTAAGTAGCTTGCGCCTGCCCCATGGATTCACTTAACAATGAAGTACACTTCTCTGGAAAAATCAAAAAACCTGCAAAAGAAAGGAACATGTACTTAGAGGTGATAATGGGGAATCGCTGAGGGACAGATGGTGAAAAGACATGGGCAAGCAGACAAAAACAGTCAAAATGGAATCTTGTCTCTCAACAAAAAAGTTAGTGGGACCACCGAAGGAGCACCTTCCCAAAGTGAAGGTTCCAGACCCTTGCTAGTTAATTGTGATCGTTTGTGCAAACAAACATCCAGTTAGGTAGTTTGCGTCTGCTCCGTGGATCCACTTAACTGTGAGATGCAACCTTCCTGGCAAACGAAACAAAAAAGTCCTCTTCGGAGGCACACTTCTACTATCAAGGGAAGATCAATTTCTCCATAATGAGAACATTCTTCCCCAAAAAAGTTGAAGTACCAAAGAAAGCCCTCCAACGAGGCACGTCGAAAAATGAAATGTTTTTCTCAAACAAAAAGGTTGTTGGAACCACCGAAGGGGCACCTTCCCAAAATGAAGGCACCAGGCCCTTGCTAACAAATTGTGATCGTCCGTACAAACAAACATCCAATTAGGTAGCTTGCGTCCGCCCCGTGGATCCATTTAACTGTGAGAAGTAACTTTCAGGCAAACAAAAAGGCCCTCTTCGGAGGCACACTTCTACTCTCAAGGGAAAATCAATTTCTCCATAATGAGAACATTCTTCCCCAAAAAAGTTGAAGTGCCAAATAAAGCCCTCTAACGAGGCACGCCCAAAAATGAAATGTTATCTCTTGAAAAAGTCGTTGATGGAACCATCGAAGGGGCCCCTTCTCATAAAGAAGGTTCTAGGCCACAGCTAACTGCTCACGATCGTTTGTGCAAAAATATCCGATAAAGCAGCTGACGCCTGTCCCGTGGGCCCACTTAGCGATGAGATATAACTTTCTGGCAAACAAATCAAAGCCTTCTTCGGAGGCCCGCTTCACCGCCTAGGGGAATCCACTTCCCAAAAATAAAAGTTACCATCTCCGAAAGTTGAAGTGTAAAAACTTTTTCTAAAAAAAACAGAAAACTTCTCTGATACAGGGCACACTCTACTAGAGCAAAATAATATTTCCTCAAAATGGAAGAATTATTCTCCAGAGTAAGAGTACAAGTCTTTTCAAAATGGAGAAGATTGCAATAAGCCGTGGTATGGGGGCAATATAGCTACATTAATAAAAGCAACGCTCAAGCAGCATACCACGAGCTCACTGCAGTATCATACAAAGAAAATAAAGAAATTTGTGCAAAAATAAGGAATAAATGCATTCACAAATACAGACAAAAGATTGTACAAGTAAAAAATGTCATTTTATTCCGTACTATAAAAGATTTGTATACATGTGCAGGTTTCAAAAAGTGGGGGCCGGTACCCGCACAATCTCCGGTCGATACAAGTCTTTAGATACAAGCAAAAAGCAAAAAAGCAGAACAAGAAGGATAAAACCAGACTCATTACTTCTTCTTCCCGCCGCCTTTGGAGCCCTCGCCTGGCCTAATGGTTAACTTCTTGAGTCGGCCTGAACGAGTCGGGGAAGAAGGAGAATGAGGTGCAATTGGGTCCCCTTCCGCTTTCTCATCGCTAGCAGAAGTGCCCTTCTTTTTCTTCGAAATTCCACGCTTTCCCCTCTTCTTTGAAAAATATTCGCTGCCTGGAGTGATAAGATCAATCAGCTTTGTATCATCGGCAGTAAATTTCTCCGGGGTCCTCTCACCCTCCTCAAGTTCTTCAGCTTTCTGCTCTTGTGAAGCGGCCGGGTCATCTAATCCTTGAAGAGCTCCTATTTGTTCTTCTTGCGACCCCGGTTGAGAAGCAGAAGAAGGAGTAACTTGAAGAGGTGGAGGGGCAACAGCTGGAGGAGGCGAAGCCTGTACAACACTTGTTGTTTTCACTACAGAAGAAGAAAAGTTAAACATCAGTATTCCTCGCAAAGAGAGGAGATAGTGGCACGTCGAGGCTTAAGTAATAAGCAAGAAGTTCATCGAGCTCATGTGAAGCAAACGAGTAGTCCACTTGAGCTGGATCAGTATTGAAGTTACCTGGAGAGATTGGCTTTATCATGTCAATTTCAAAATCTTGGGCTTCGGTGTACTCTTGGGCCTCGTCTTCGGCATGAGCAGTTGTAGTTTCAGTTTCGGCTTTGGCAGGAGGCAGAGAGTGGGAACTGGAACCAATAATATCGATGTCGACCGAAGCCGAAGGACGAGTTCGGTCGGCCAAAGGTGCCTTCCCTAGATGCTCTCCTACTGCCGCTTCAGCTCGTTCCTTGGCAGGTTTTTCTTTCCCTCTAGCAAGGGCAGCACGACCCTCATCATCCAAATAATAAGCCTCAAGATCCTCCTCAGCGTAGCCAGCGTCTCTAAGCATTTCAACTGCTGCCTCCCACACTTCAGCCAGGGTAACCTCATACTTTGGGCCCAAAAATGAAAGACTGCCATGCCCCAAGACGCTGAGAACATAAAACTCGAATAGAGTTGAGCTAACGTTGGCCTTAGTCGCCTCATGTGAGTGTTCAGTTGTTGCTTTTCCAGCGATGGCCTCGTCACGCTCCTTTTCAGCCTTAGAAAGCTGGGCCTTTAACATTGTAATCTCCAAATCTTAAGAGTTAGTCTTTTCCCACAGCTGAGCAGCATCATTGCGGTAGATTTCCACGATTTTCCGCTCCGCCTCAAGTTTAGCCTCAGCATCTCGTTGAGTAGTGTGGGCGTCTCTTACTTGCTTTTGAAGAACCTCTTCCTTTTGAGTATAAGAAGTGGAAGAGGTGGCAAGATCATCTTTAAGCTTCTTGATTTCAGCCTCAAGTTTCTCGTTAGAGGCAGTGATGCTCTTCATCTCCGTATCATGCTGATCAAGAACTTTTAGCCACTCAGACTTATCGCTTTCCATGGTCAGCATAGCCTCGAGATTTAAACGATTTACTCTTTGAAGCTCCTCAACTAGTTTTTGCCAGTCGTACATTCTTTCAATATCAAGCTTGACAGCGTCAAGATTTCTTAACATGGCCTGTTTATCAATTGGAACCAAGTCCAGATCGAAACGTACTCCTTTTAAACACCAATACGGAAATCGGCTTTGGAGTGCATACGGAGGCTTCTCAACTTGATAAGGAGGCCTATTAATGATTGCTTGAATTTTAGCTCTTTTAAGGGCAGGAGAGCTAGAAGGGATGTCTAGAAAGATAGAAGCAGCAAGCACTTTAGAAATTTCAGATGTAGACTTTTCGCTGAGCTTGGCTCGCTTGCTTGAATCTTCAGCTACATGACTCTTCCCCGTATCGTCATGAGACTTTCTCTTATGGGAGTCATCATCCCTCTGGTAAGAGTCATGTTGGTCGTCTCTTCTTCCATAACGCTCCTCATACTTGCCTTTCGCGAGCTTTCCTAGCTGCTCTTTCCTCATCAGTCCCCCTAGGGGCAGGAAGATAACGCCTGGGGTCATAAGAATCACGCCTCGCATAGTGTTGAAAGTCATCGTAATATGAGCTACTGCGTCCCATGGGAGAACCTGAAAGTGAAGAAGAGACAAAATTTAGAAATCTTCGAAATAAAGAAGCTAAGTGCGCATAATTGCCAAAAATCCTAAGTGTGTGTGGCGTGCGAACTACGCGCGTCAAGCTACAAACCACTCTTTGGCTTAGGAGTGATGTCGGCTTTTGTAGCAGGAGTTAACTCTTGGGTTGATGGAATTGATCGCAGGATGGATGTCGCTTCAATTGCTGGAGAAACAAGCTTAGAAGTGGTGGTGTCATCTTTAAAAAGCTCATGGGAAGTCACCATAAGATCGCTCAGTCCTCCAAAGATATCATCACCATCATGCCCAACGGAATGTGTCATATCAGCAGTGCCCTCTTCTGCACGTTTTACACTCTTGGTAACGGAACTTTCTTTCTCAGCTCCCTCATCAGCTTCTCTAGTAGCCTTCCCAGAATGTTGAGGAAATTCCTCTTCTTCAATAACTAGGGGAAGTTTAGATTTGCCAGATAACCCCACACCGTCAGCGGAACTGGAGTATTTCACAAATGAAGTCTCTACAATAGGTTCCTTCGGTGCGAATTCCTCTCTGGAGGCTAGGGCATCTAACGCTTCTGCTTGAGAACTGGGGGCATCACGGGACTGAATGGATTGAGAAGAGTGCAAGAGTCCGAATTGGTGCAAGAATTCGTTCTTCTGTAGAAACTTAATACTTCTCTCATTGATAGCTAGGGCACTCAATCTTTCGAAAGTCGATTTGTGACTAGAATCTTTAGAGGAAGGAGGAAGTGCTACAAAAGTAAAGAATGAAGTAGCACTTGACGACTCGAATTTTGAAAGGCTCAGAAATGAAGTAAACGGAGATAGGTAGTCTTACTTCCTACTCCAGATACCGTAGAATCCCGGGGGGCAACGGACAAAGAAGAACTGGTTTAAAAACCCATGAGCGCTCTCGGGTAGATCCGTAATCAGCTTGCGGTTTCTTGTGCTCCTTACAAGAGTAATGGAAGGGTGATCTTTGTTCCTCCCGAATGAACACAAATAGCAGATCTCCTCGAAGCTTGGGAGGTGATTAAGCGTCCTCCTAAATAGTACGCACAACCCCATCAAAATGGCGTAGCCATTAGGGTGCAACTGGAATGGAGAAATAGTTAGTCGAAGGAGGAGTGTTCTAAGAAAATCGTTGAAGGGGGGAATAGCTCCATTCAGACACATTTGACGATTGACTGCAATGAAGCCAGATGGCGGCTTATCGGCAGTGCCATTTACCCTAGGAAGCAGAGCATCCGCTTCAGCAATGCCGAATTGAATACATAACTGGTTGAAAGCCCGTTGGATTAATGTAGTTGAAACTCTTTTCGAAGGATTCTCCAAAGGGTCAGCAATTGGGAAAACCTCATCGGCCCGCTCTACTATCTCTTCTCGCACTTGTTGAGAAGCCATTCTACACAAGGAACTGGATATTCAAATATGAAGGTGCACGTTTCCTAAAAGCGTGTGAAGTGTTGTGCAAAGCTATTGAAATAACAAGTAAATAAAGTAAAACTTGAAATAATACTGGTTGGCACACATCAATTCAGGAAGATTCAAGGATTGTTATTGGACCAAAATTAAGTGTAGTATCAATGCAGATAATATTCAGCGATAAGCAGTTATAACTGTATGAATTTTGCGTTGATGCTTCATTTAAGTCAGTTGATTCACAGCATTTCATTTTTAATTAGATTCATATTATTTTACTTTAAGTAAAATATTATCTCTTTGACCTAATCCATCACTCGATGTGGGCAGTTGATGATGAGTATATTCGTCCTAGTTTTCTGCATTATAATAACAGGTTATTAACAATCAAATGTTGGTGCAATCTGTTTAGAGGCAGTTAAAAGTTCAAGCGAGTAGATCAAGTTAAAGGTCTAGTCACATTTTACGAATTAAGCAGTGCGATACTTTATCTTGTTCAACTTATGCTGTTCATATTGTCCAAAATCATGGAATGGTAAGGCATGGGCAAGGTAGAAGGTCACGGGTTAAGGCTATAAGGCTTTAAGTCACGACAAGGTGAATGTGCTTAAGTCTTAGCTCGTCCAAGTACAAGAGCGACCTAAAGGTTATGCCATAAAAAGTTAACTCGCCCAAATTATGGTGCGACCCAAAGATGGGTTGTTAAGGGAATTATCTCGTCTGAAGAAGTATACTATATATATCTTAAGTCGCTTGAGTTCTTAAGTTATTCCATTGAGCTCTAACGACCTAAGTTAAGTCGCAGGATGACTATGTCGCTCAAAAAGTTATTCATGTGCCATGTTCCAATGACCTAGCTTGAGTCGCAAGCTCTCTAAGCCGTTCAGACTCCCTTAGGTCGCCAAAGTTCATAAGTCGCTCAGGCTCCTTAAGCTTCCAGGCCCATATGTCGCTCAGACTCCCTAAGTCATCAAGACTCTTGGGTCGCTCAACTCTGTAAGTCGCTCTACATGATTAATTCGCCTCATGCCCTAGGTCGCCTTAAGGGTATCCCAGAAATACCGAACTCTCTTCTACTAAAAACCTAAGTCCTGCTCTCCACTCACACATTGCCACGTGTTCATCCCCTTTACTTCACCAGAAACGCCACAACATAACCCGAAATCCGTTAACCCAAAACCTCCTCGTCTCCTCCAAACTCCCAAAACCCATGATCAACTCCAAAAACTCCACATTCACCCAATAACTTCATGGAACCCTAAGTCGATTCATTTTTCGAGAATAACGCAATTACCAACATTCGACGATGATCGAAAGGTGAGTCGGGGTATAATCTTTCAGCATGGTAACAAAAATTGCATGAAATTGGTTATGGGAGAATCAATGGTGAACACGATGGTCAGATGATCGGATTTACCTAGATTTGCTGTTGAAAATGATAATTGAAGATACGAGGAAGGGAATTTCGCTTTAGCTCTTGAGCTTGAATATAACAATGGCGGCAAGATGATAAACAGTAAAGTGAAGAGGGTGAAACGGCTTAGCGGCTTATATAGAAGAAAAAGGGGAAGATGAATAGGCGCGCGAGTTAGCAAGATCCTTGAGTCGCCCACGACTTAGCAAGGTTAAATCGAACCACACGACCTATAACCTAAGCATGTACTTCGAGGGGCAAGTGTTAATCCCTTTTCTGAATGGCGACTCAACTGCTTAAGAAAAGCTGGCGACTTAACGGCCTAACATAACAACGGGTTAACTACCCCAAAGCCCCAAGCGACTTAACTGTTCACAGCTCCAAGCGACCTACAACCTATAGCATCTGGTGAGCTAACAATGCAATGGGTTAACAACTCAACCTCCCAGCGACTTTCAACGGGTTAAGCGACCTAAACAGATCAACGGCATAACAACTCAAACACGAAAATGGGTTGAATACTACAGCGACTCAATGAGGTAGCAACCTAGCGACCTAGCGGGTTATGAGCCCACAGCTGCACCTAAATAAGCCGCGTCTCCTTATGCCATTTGTATATAGGTCGCCCCAACCTATATTAGGTCGCTGCTTCTCCCAAGTCTATCCTAAGTCGCTCCGCCTGATGCCCCAGCATATAGGTCGCCTTCCATTCCCCATAGGTCGCTGCGACCTACCAGCCAACGCAAATGGCCAAATACACCCACTATAAGCCGTAACCCGTACCCATTAGGTCGCCCGCGACCTAACTCAACTCCTAAGCCGCCCACGACCTACACCAAACGACCTAACTCCGAAACTCCCCTATAAATACCCCACCTACTTCGCACTGGAGGAGAGATTTTTGGGAGCGCCAAGACTTTGCTGTTTTCACTACTTCTACACTTGCTCCAACACTTCAAATGCAAAAGACACTTCAAAGAACCTTCAGAAAAGATCAAGTTCATTCAACATGAATTCAAAGAGCTTTTCTGCATCAAAGTTCTAACTACCTGTCTTAATTGTGTTGTAATTGAAGAATTATTGTAAAATTTGTAATCAAATCAGTAATAGAAGAGATTAAGTGGACGTAGGCTTGACTTTGAGCCGAACCAGTATAAAAATTGTTGCCTCTTTACTATTTTCTGCTTGCTTTTAGTTCCCGTACCAACGGGTGGTGCTTTTGCTATATCACAACTTACACTGGGGTGTTAGCGTACATTTTTAGCGTTAACACCTGTTAGTATAGAATTCCCTATGGGTTGAAATGATACATACCCGAACGATCTATAGAATAGGAGAAAATCGTTATGTGTTGAAATGATAATCCCAAGCGATTTTTCATTGAATTGAAAATTGGGATTGCGGGTTGAAAAGATATATACCCATATATATTTAAATTGCAGATTGAAATGATAAATATCTGTATCACTTGACCATAGGATAGAGAATTATATACAGACACCATCGGTCTATTTATAAATATTTTTAAAATGATTTCTATGGTTTTGGAAAGGAGTATATGGTTTATTAAATATTGATTTTTAAGATATTATATATAAATGTATTTTATAAAGTTTAAAATTTAGATTTTTTTAATATATGTTTTGAAAATTGTATAGTTATAAGTTAATTTTGTAATCATAAATCTTTAGAATTTATTTATAATTTTTCTATTTTTTTAAAATATATAAATAGATTTATATTTAATATTGTTTAAATACTTATTTAAAATTTATATTTTTCAAATATAGAGTTATAATGATTTTTAATAAATTCAGGTTGGAAAAGGGAATAGAAATTGGGTTGAAATTATATTTATTTAAGAATTATATTTAAATAAGTTTGATTTGAATTTATTAAAATTGAAATTTTAAAGAGATGATTTTATAACTTGGATTTGATTAAAAATGACTTAAATGAATATTTCAAATTTATATAAATTTAAATGGGATATTTTGTTTATTTAAATTTGTAAATTGAAGTTGTATTTAGATGTTATTGAAATGATTAAGTAAATATTTCAAAACTAAATAATAGTAAAGTGAATTTGATATATATGAAATTATCGAATTTAGTTTTGAAAATGTTGAATATTTAAAGCTTTGAAATATATTGAAATCGAAATGGCTTATTTTATGGTTCAAATATGTATTTGAAATCGATAATTTGAAATGGTTTATTGAGAAACTGAATTGAGTTGAATTTGATGAATTGAGATGGAATAAAATTTGAATTTTGGAATTTAAGTTGATTTGGAATCAATTTGTGAAATTTGAGAAGGCTATTTTATTTTATAAGTATTTTTAAATTATATTTAAACCTATTTATATATTTTACTTTATAAATTATTTTTAATATAAGCTGTTTTAATATAAACTATTTTAATATGCTAATTATTTTAATATATAAAAACTATTTTAACTTAAACTATTTTATTTTATAAACTATTTTATTATATATACTATTATTAATATCTAAACTATTTAAACGAAAATGCTATGATCTCAAAGTGTTATGATTTCCAAAGTGCTATGATCTCAAAGTGTTAGGATTTCCAAAGTGCTATGATTTCAAAATGTTGTGATTTCCAAAGTGTTATAATTTCAAATGTTTGGTTTCGCAAGTGTTATAACTTTGAAAGTACTATGATTTTGGAAGTGCATATATTTGAAGTGAAAATGATATCTTTTTGATATGGTTTTGAAATGGAAATGATATTTTGGTTTTGAAGTATAAACTATTTTGAAATGACCGCTGTGTTATAATAACGATCGGTTGTTAAAGAGACCGGGATCGGATGTTGTCATACTCTCTGCCAATGTCGAAAACCACTTTAACAACTGTGTACACGGTGGAGATTCCAGAATGAAGTAGGATGGTGGAGACGTTCTATTGAAGTTTTTACGTGGACCCCACTCCCGTGAGTTGGCATAAGGTGGCTAAAATAGGAGCGATTCCAGGCCAATGAGGTAGCTCCTCTGATCGGACACATTCCATCGATACTATATTCTTACTTGCGATTTATTTGGTGGCCACCCTTTGATTTTTACTCGGTAGTGTGTTTCGAGGTGGGCGGTACTGGCTGTTATGCGTTACCACCCGTCCGGTTGCGTAATTGGTATATCTACCCTGGCATTGCCTAGTTGTGTCATGTCACCTACCCTAGCGTGCCTTCTACAAGTTTGTTTTGTGTCGTACCTATGGAGTATCCTCTGGTAGCTCCAGTTTACATGGTATTACGGTACTATATAGACTATTGGCACTATAAAATGTATTAAGGGGGATATGGGTAATGCCTTAACGCTATTTTAATAGTTTACTTTACTATAGACATTATTATAATAGCGTATATTACTACATAGTAGATAGCTTAACGGATCCTTAGAGGATGGTTATCCCAAACATCCTTTGACTTACTTGTATTTCAGTTGATATTTCACTTGAGTTGGATTTATTGATATAAGAATGTTAATCCTAACTCGAGTGTTTTGTGTTTTGCTTTACGCTCGGGTCAGACTGAGTGAGTGAGTGTACCAGTATTCGAGACTCACCTTTAGAGTTGGAGCTTCGCTTGGAGATCCATCTATCGATTCTGCTTTCAGTTATTCAGTTGATTCCAGTGATGTATTCAGATTTTGTATTTGACTATTGTATTGAGACATCTATGTGTTCGAGACCTCTGTTGTGTCTTATTTAACTCTGTTATATATATATAGTAGCTTCATGAACTGCTATTCTTTTGTTTCTGCTGCATTATTGTTATATTACTCTGTGTCTGTGATTCTGTGATTATTTTATTTACTGTATATGCTGAGATTTGCCAAATTTAAATTAACATCGGATATTTTGAGCAATTCAAGTCCGACTTGTGTGGATGCGAATGGTTGAAAATTTTAGGATGTTACACATTATTTCAAAGGACTCTGGAGAAAGGAAATAATAACTTTATTTGAGATAGCTTTGGGTCTTAAAGAAGTTTTGGTGTACAAATATTTTGAAAATTTTGCTTAGAAAAATATATTGAATATAAATATCCAAGTATTTGACCGTTAACGTTCCAAAAATATATGGTGTGGATTCAAAAAGTGTTTGAATGAAAACCGAGTATTTAAAATACTTAAGGGAATTCAAAATAAGGATTTAAATCTAATAGTTGGACATACCCTTAGGGTATGTTAAATAATTTCATAAGTTTTATAACTTAAGCTTTGTTTATGGACATGTTTTCCATAATTATTTTAACGGGAATAGAATTGGTAGTAGAAGATAACCAATCAAATAAGTGCGAAGGTGGATATAGATCGTTTCTTCTTCCCATATAGTTTGATCTAATATTCAAGTTCAAGGCTTTGAGGTGTTTCACACTAATCCAAATAAGAATCAATTACTTGATTTTTGATGGCATGCACTTGATGAGGGTTCTTGATATGGAACCAAGATTTTCTATCTATCATAGCTACAGCTATGTAGGGAGGGCAGAAGTTCCTACTCAAGGAGCCTGATCAGAGACCACACTAGAGAAATCGAGTGAACGATACTGGTTCGGAAGTGAGGTCATGTATTCGAATAGTGATCGAATCAGATTCTGTATATGAAAGATCTATGGACATCATGCGGGCTTATGAATAAAATTGAGTGTTCTTATGCTGAAATTTCGAGGACGAATTTCTTTTAAGGGGGGAGAAATATAATGACCCGGATTTTTAGCCATCTATTATTAGAGTAATTAACTAATTTTAAATATTGAAATATTAATTTTTAAAAGTCGAATAAATAAATTTTCTGATATTGTAAATATTTGAATTTATGAGTTTTAAAAGCTATGTTATATTTTCAAATATTTATTGCTGAATATGATAATATAAATATATATATATGTATATATATATATATACTTCACCATTTCAACTTATGATTAAATATATATATATAAATATATGTATAGAAGCTTCATGATGGAAAATTTCAAACCTTATGATAAAGATAAAAATATATGCATATATAAGTATATATATATATATATATCTATATGCATATATATATATATATATATATATATCTATATGCATATGTAAATTTATACATCTAAAAGTATAGAAGTTTCATAAAGACAAGATTCAAACTTATGTTATTATATATATATAATTATATACAGAAGTTCATGATAGAAAGGAAAATGTGTATATGATAATATATATATAAATGTATATATATATATATATATATATCTTTGTATAAATGGAAGCTTCATGATAAAAATTCTATAAATGTAAATATATAAATATACACACACACAAACTTCATCATGACAAACATTAAATCAAGCACACAAAACAAAAATATCTAGCCATAATTGTTGAAAAAAAGGGGAAAAATCAAATCAGCCACCATTGTTGAATAAAAGAAAGAAATAAAAAAAATGAAAAGCCTATGATATCAGGCTACACCATAGGTGTTAGCCACCTTCTTTGACCAAAGTTTCTTCCATTATCTATATAAGATGGCCGAACCTGTTCTCATATAAAAATAAATAAAAATCTTCTGTCATCAAAAATAATAGGTGAAAATTTAAAAGCTTGACGGAAGAAGGCAGTGTTCATCTACTTTTCAAAAACTGTGAGTAAAAACTTGATATGGTTTACTGGATATCATATTTATAAATCCTTATTACTGTGATTTGGAATGAATCTTGAATCTGTGACAACTGTGTATGTAAATGTTATGTGTATATGTATAAGAGTGAATGTGTTGACATGATCAAAACCCTGTATATCTTTCACTAAAGATTTATGTATATATATTTTGGTTAAAAACAGCTAGGCCTTAACTTTAAAAATCAATATCTCCATATCCATTTAGTTTTAATCCCTGATTCCAAAACCAAAGTTGATTGTTTGTGAGTATAGAATAATTTAAAAAAAAGTCATTAAATTTCATTAAGCATAAAAGAAGAAAAACCCATTTTACAGTAGATGACCCAAATTTTATCGAGTTTTGAATATCAAGATTTGATGATTTGATTGTATGGTTGAATTCATTATTGAAAAACATGATTTTTGGAATTGGTTTGGTGATTTTTAGTAGAGCGTGGGATGGGAATTTTGGAGTTGAACAGATTTGGGGTTTTGGTCAAATTCAGGTGACTCGATCGATTTCATGGTGAATGGTTTTGCATGGAGGTGGTTTAGGGGGGCGGCGCATCTGGGAAAATTGGTGCGGCATTTTCTAGTGAGGTGTGCGAACAGTACGAGGTGGATTTAGGGTTTTAGGAGCTTGTTATCTAGGTCTCGGTTCTTGGTCTAATGGGAAGAAAAAGGGGAGAACGGTGGTTGCGCACCTAGGGGAAATGGCGGAGGCGGTCGGGGCGAAGCTTTAGGCGAAATTTGGTGGGAAATGGTGGCCTTAAGTGATGAGCCGAGGGATTTTTGTGGCAGGGTTTCCGTTCCAGGTTGCGGTGAAGTTTGAATTTTCAAGCGAAGGGGTTTGGTTGGTTCCAGGTGGTGGAACGTGAGGAGGGGATCGAGGGGGATTTGCATGGATGGTCGGCGGTAGGTGGTGATGACCGGCGACGTTGTGTACGTGCACACTTGCGTGCACATTTTCGTGCATCTCCCTGGGCATAAGAGTTAAAGAAATAGGGTGGAAAAGAAATCAGGGAGAAGAGGGAAGGGAAAGAGTTGGGCCGAGTTTTGTTTTGGTTTGGGCTTGCTTGTTTCAAAAACAAATTTAATTAGTTTATTATTTAATAAATTCTTAAAAATTTAATTCAATATTTCTTCTCCATTTTAAATCCAATCGTCGAGCAAGTTTTGGTGCCGAGTTCATATCGACGAGTATTTTCATCTGAACTATGATCATTGTAGTTTTCTACAATGAAAATTTAATGATTTATAATAATTGAAGTAAATGAATAAGTAAATTCTTATTTGATTAATTATAGGTTAATTAATCAATTAATTATTAAATGAACCGTTTATAAATTATTTCATAATTTCTTTGATTAATAAATAATGTGGATTTAAATATATAAATTGACTCAATTATTGAAAACAGTTCAGTTCTGAATTGTAAACGAATTTAATATTGATTTTTAATCGTTGATTGAAGTTATGATCTATGCTTTGACTTTTATTTTTATTGGATATTGATTCCAGTTATCTTTGCTTGTGGTATTTAATAGCCAAATAATACTGTGGAGTTCAAATGAATTGAACGTGGTTAATTAGACATTTGTTTAGCGGAAATAAATCACTGTTCCGCTAAGTAATTTAATTGGACCCTGTTTAGCAGAATAAATCATTGTTCTGCTATTATTAATTGGATAGGTTAAATTTGGATATTTATTTAGCAGAAAAAAATTCCGTTCTGTTATTATATGTGTGTGGACGCTTAATTATATTTCAAATAGACAAGTATTAGATAAGTGTTGTATTTACGAGTAATTATTAATTATGAGTTTAATTTACATATATGATGCTATGTGAATGCTTGGATAATAACTCAGATAGTTATTGAAATTAATGGTGACTTAACTCAGATAGTTATTGAAATTAATGGTGACTTGATTAAGTACCATTAGAGTTACTAAGCCTTTTCCCAAATTTAAAAGTAAATTTTAGAATCAAGGTTATTTAAGAATATTTATTATTTATTAATGACATATTAAGAATATTTTATAATTGTTTTAAATAATGATTTAAAATTAATTATTTTATTAATAGATTTTAAAGGTGTTTTTAATTTTATTTAAGAATGTTTAATTATTATTTAAAAGTTATTTAGTTATGGTTTAGAAATGTTTTAACTATATTTAATTAATTATTCAAAATGATTATCTATACTTCGAATTTTAATTAAAGTTATTTAATTATATTGATTTAAGTCATTTGATGACGTTTAAAGGATAATTAGTTTTATAGTAATATTGGTTTGGGGTTAATTAATTATTGTTTAACAATGTTTTAAAATTTATTAATTATTATATTGATATTGTTTTGAAATTAACTTATGGGTTCAATAGTAGTGTTGAAATTAATTTAATATATTGTTAATTAGATTCTAAAATCCTATTTTAAAAAGGATTTGATTAAATGAAATAGAAGAATGTTTTTAAATGGTAATTTGTTATTTAAAGTTATTTTGAATAACTTAGGGTTTATCAAGAGGAGCCGATTGACTAAAAGGGTCTATTAATGAGTTAGATTAAATATGGAAAGAGTTTTATGAAGGCTTTGGATAATTATAAAAGAGTTCATAAATGAGTTGTAAGGAACTGAGAAGAGGAAATTTTATAAACGGAATTTGAGATTTCATTAAGGATGTTTATTTAAAGGGTTGGTGTTTGGGTTTCTCTGTTTAAGATGACATCGTTTAGATATGATTTCAAAATAGAAAATCTTATAAGTGTTTGAATAAGTATGTGGTAAGTATGTGGAAAAATTTCTAGGTTTTTGAAAAGTAAAATGGGTTGTAAATATACTTATATTATTGAGACAAGTATATAAGTATACTTTCTAAGTATCGAAATATAGTGGATTTATAAATACACTTGTTATGTTGAAATAAGTATATGATAGTGATTTCCAAGTACTGAAAAGTGATTTTAAAATAATGAAAGTTTAATGTGAATAAGGCTTGGTTATTTCTATGGGAAATATAACTTTTGTTTGGAATGTTTGTTTAATTGATAGTTAAATAACCGACAATCAAATTTGGCCAAATTCGTTGATCGTTTCGAAGAGGCCGGGATCGGATTTAATTATCCGAAAACCACTTCGATTATATTTGTGCGTTACGAATTATGATATCTCAAAGAAAATGGAGATGGAGATCTCGAAGAAGATTCGGTTTGTCCAGACCCAGGACAACTTGTATGGATGAATGCTATCGTTGCATTGCTTGTGTGGAAGGCAGTGTTAGTATTCCAAGTACGAATGCTATTCTAAAGGTAAAACGTAGCCTCAAGCCTCATCAACCAGGAATGACTAAATTAGGGAAGATGCAGTAGGGCTAAGTGGGTCGCACCCAAGTAAGGTATGTTATCACCTTTCTAGATAACCTCGAAAATATTATATTATAATGTATGGATATGGTTGTGCATGGAAAAGAGAGCGCTGGATAAGGGTGATAACACCCGGGGTGATAACATATTCGGTACTATCTAGTAAGGGGTAGGCCGGTCCTGTGTTGGAAGGGATCGTTAGGTACGATCTCGGTACATTTTTCTATAGGTGTACTATGACGGGTGGTACCCCAGTTGCCCAGTCATTGTTTGAATCCAATATCCACTACGAGCCTGTATGGTTTTGATTGTATACCAACTATGCTGAAACGTGAGATGCAATCATTTCATCTATTTTCTAATTTTCTTGCTATAGACACTATTATAATATCAGATGATTTTGATATAAATGTTTTGGTTATCGTAAGGTAAAAACCTGTCCGTGTTTAATTGCGGTAAGGTCTTATGAGATACCTTTGTTTTGAAAAGGTTATTAAAACTTTAAGAATCAAAGTTGATTGTGTTTCTCACGCTGGTTTAACGAGACTGACCCGGGCATGGTTTTTCCTAAATGCTCGGGTAAGACCGAGCATATTTTCCAGGTTTAGCTAGATATTTTGAAGCTTCAGGAGAGGAGCTGGAGGCCAGAGACGTATTCATGTAGATGATTATATTTCCGTTGCTAACATTGTAATATATTGTTCAACGATTGTAAGGACAGGTTGTTTTTACATGTCCGAGCTAAATAGGTTAGTATACTCTGATTGATGTCTGTATATATATAAATTACAGTTTTGTTTTTGTGTAAAGACTTGTTGTATATATATTATAGATTATTTGTTCCGCTGTGAGATTCTGTGTTGTCTAGTTTTTCTTCTTATCTTCTATCTTTTTCTTCTTACCCTTATGATCTGGTATTTCCGGCATTCGATTTATCGGCATGTAATACTGTGGACATATTTGTGTCGATTTTCAAGGGTCAAAAAGACTACCAGTTCGTTACAGCTAAGATAATAGTCTTAAATAACTGTAATCACTGATGGATTCTTATGTTAATTTCAGCGGCCCTTGACAACATATAAATCTATCTCAGTTGTGAAAGTGTACCATATACCGGGAAATATATGCGTTGTTTGATAGTAAATTAAATTATGCACATTAGAACAAAATGCTCTAACAAAGAATCTATATATAGTTCCATTGGCTATATTGCTAGGCCAGCACCAACTGTTTTAGTGAGATATGATACTTTTGTTACTTCTCTTTGCTGCAGTAGTTGAACTAGGTTAGCTATACCGCTAGGCTAGCACCAATATCTAATTTTCATTATTACTAAAAAATTAAAATGAACTTTACTGATTACCATTTTCCTTGGTTTCAAATCAACTTCTTCTTTGAGCTCAAGTGAATGTGGAAAAACTATGTTAGATAGTGACCATGATGATGAACATGTTATAAGTTTATTTCCACTTTGTGCTACCTCTTCCAATCTTTTTGTTATTCCTATAGTTTGATATACTTATAGTCTTGCATCACCCAAACATATTTTTATTTTCTTGATCATATCAACATAGAATAAGAACCATTTCATATGTTTTTCCTTTAATATGAGTATATACTATGGCAAATGATATTAATCTACACTTTTAGGCTGAAATTGTTGACATGCTGAATATGAATGATTGAAGAATAACTGTGACGACCCGGATCCGATGCTCGAAAATCGACATCCAATACATCACGTATTCGAATACTGGAGATTCAAACATTGGAGTCCAGTACGCCGGAGCTTATAACACATTAGGTAATAACAACACAGTGGAAATAGAAATGAATATCATTGATACAACATGAATTACAACATTCTACAACAACTGCCCATCACTATTAGAGCAAAATACAACACATCAGCGGAAAGATAACACCAACAACTGAATACAACACCAATATGGTCTTCCAAAAGAGCTCCACAAAACTGCATCTTCATATCCAAAGCTCCAAAGCTCTAAACCAAAGATATCTCAAACCCATATCATGCTGAAACTTGTACCAAATCTGATATCAACCCAAAGACTTCTAGATCCACATCTACCATCTGAACTATTGATAACCTGACTCTAGGCTGCCCGTGTGGAAAATTATGGGCACCCAGAGTTTAGAAAGGGAACAATAAACTACAGGTCAGTCATGGGACTGGTGTGAGCAAACTAAACAGTTATTTGAAAAAAAAGAGATAAAAAGAAATTCGTTTATGTTTTTTTGGAAAATGAAACTACCATAAGGCCTCCCGGCACACACACAATGCAATCGCACACTTGGGGGAGATTTCTCCTTATAGCAGTCAAACATGCTTGATATGCGAAAAACCTTTTGATATTATTATTAGTGCATAGTGTGGAAAACATTTCAAAAGTATAATATTAATCTTAGCCAACATGCGTACCATTATAGTATGCCTACTATAGCTACCATGTTAAATGGCAGCTTCTACAACTAAAACCGTAAAGGGCTCGTATTGTTTTGATTGGATTTCCAACAAATTGCCAAGGATAAGGAAGTTCCTTTCCGAATGGGTATGCCTCTGGAGGGACGTCCCGAGAACCTAACCGGATCTCTGCCAACACAAGGCCAGGCTACCTCTGTAACTAGGTAACTAACTGCCACAAGTATGCCATTCCTCGGTCGTAACCGACCTTTACCGAGGCGCCTCAACAACCAACAACCACATAAATAAATATCTGCGCTCCATACCAGAATACCACTTTTTTTATCCACATAAGTAAAATATCTGGGCTCCATACCATGATACCACTTTTTATCCAGAAGGAAAACATACCCTAAGGGGCGCGACCCCCATAACCTTGATGCATCCTTCCTGTTTCGACCATTTCCGGGGTGTGAGGTTCGATGAAGTCTTGTCCCACAAAGCTACGCTTTTCACAAAAGCCATGCTTCGATCAACCAATTATCAGCACTTAGCATGCCACATTACCAAATTGGGAATATATCACTATTGAATATCAACTACATAACCTCTGAGCTCGTACATCTCAGAGAAGGATGTTAAGCTAAGATAATAAATTCTCCGCCACCAAACAGAAATGTATTTGATAGAAACCAGCTTTATATCTCAAAGTGTAACGTTAGACATACATCACTAGGAGTCCATCCTGGGTCTGAATGGAACCGAAGGCACTTCAAAGAAGTCCTTGCAAATCCAGATATTCCCTAATCACGTCCGAACAACCCATCACTTTGGTAATCTCTATACCGGGGCCATTCGGTGCAGAGACAATCGACAATCCTTTCGCTTTCGAAAATACCCGGTCTTCACCACCATCTTCAAATGCAATCCATTTCCGTCGTATCATTATTCAGAATGGGTTTTATGACATAATGTCCTCTCCCGGCTAATCCGAATAATGAGCGCTTATTTTTAAAACCATATGTATACATTCAGATCTTAGTTAAGTCACAAATTTTTAGCCCACATTTCCCAAAACCTTTCCTTTTGAATGGTTTAAACAAATTTCCATTTTTAATCTTTTAAACAAAAGATCCACCTTTAAGATCCTCTTCAATTTGAAACAATGTTTTTTAAATCTTTAACAAAGATTCATTCATAGTTTTCAAAACTATTTCCATTTCAAATTTGATTTACCATAACTTGAAAATCTTTTCAACAAAAACTGGAAGTTCTTTCTTTATAAGAAAGCTATTTTCATTTGAAAACAAAGGGTTTTCATTTCGGAACAATCTGATTAAATTTTCTCAAGTTATAGCCTTTTAAAAGTATACATCAGAAAATCAGCGAACTGCCGCATCTTGGCAAGTTCTATTTGAGTTAAATTTAAATTCCCAAAATAATTCATTTTAAAATACTTTAAAAATGGTTTTAAATCCATATATATACATTATATATCCTGTACAATTCTTTTTAAACCATAGTTTCCAAAATTTCCAATTTTCAAAATTAAATAATAAAATATTATTATTTTCTCAACATTCATCTTTTAAGTCCCAACATTTCCAGAAATCAAGTTAAACTATATATAAGGATGTTGGAAGAAATTTCAACTCTAAACTTATTAATAAATAGAATTCAACTTCAAAATTTGAATTCAAATTCAAATCAAATCATTTTAATTTCAAAACTTTAACAAGCCTATTTTATTCAAAATGATTTTCAATTCCAAAACTTCCTTTTCAAAAGGTTTTCAAATTTATCCCAATTTCACTTCCAAACCATTTTGGATTCAAAATTCAATTTCAAAATCTTTTCACCATTTTGAATAAAATAATATTAAATTCAAAATACCCATGACTTAACCAATTTCCCATTAAATCCATATTTGTGTGTGTGTGTGTGTCGTCGAGGGGTTTTACACACAACAATAAAATATCACAACCATCATCAAGCACAACAATATCAATAAGCGGTATAATCCTATAATGCTTATCTTCCATTCAAAGATAAACATGTAAATTCATCACAGATAAATAAATTACATTTATCACAGCTCAATTCAAGGTATTCAATATAACTCAATTATCCATAAGCAAGATTAACTAGCTGTTTGATTTCCAAATAAATTAAATTAATTACTTATGAATTAATTACCCAATCCTGCTTAATTAGCATTACTTACTAATTATTTGATTTTAATTAATGAAATTAATTAATCAACCTTAATTATCCATCTTAATTAATTATCATTAATTAATTATCCCTTAATTAATAAAGTAACCTTTAATTAATCACATTAATTAATTAATCACATTAATTAATTATCCTTAAATTAATTACATTAATCCTTAATTAATTACATTAATTAATCATCCTTAAATTACCTTCATTAATTAACCAGCCCTTTAATTAATCATACTCAGTAATTGCCCATTAATTACTTACACCAAGTAATTATACTTTATTAATTACATTCAGTGATTATCCTTAATTTATCACATAAATAAATTAACCTTAGGTTAATTACATAATTAATTAACCCCTAATTAATTACCTTAAGTAATTATCTTTCAATCATAATTTAATTAACCTTTAATCATTAATTAATTTACCTTTAATCATTAATTAATTAACCTTTAATTAATTAATTATCCTTTAATTATTATTAAATAATTTTCCTTCAATTATTATTAAATAATTATCCTTCAATTATTATTACATAATTATCCTTCAACTATTAAGTAATTAATCTTTAATCACTTTCATTAATAAATCAATTTATCTTTAATTACCCAAGACCTTAATCTTAATTAAAGATTTATACACTTATCTTAATCACCTTTTAATTACATCTTTAAATTTTATTTGGAAAACATTTAGGAATTAATTACATAATTATCCACATATATATTTATATGAACCAAATCAAATCTAAAAACATTTAACTTAAAATTAAATCTTTGAACTTGTTTTAAAAACTTATTTATAAATTTAATTTGAAAACTTGGTTTATATTCCCTTGAAAAACTCATTCATTTAAATACATTTTTAAAACTTGGCTGAACAATTTCTTTTGCCTTAAAACCCGATCAAGTTACTTTTTAAAAACCTGGTTAACAAAACAAAAATAAAACAACCCGAGCCCACACCATATTTCCCGAGCAAATACTAGAGCAAACCACTCTAATTCTCGCAAACAAACCCGATACACTCGCGTACATCACTCTACTTCGAGGCAACCACCATCTCCTTTGATCCAGACCCGAGAAAAACTCGTCTTCCCCAAATCCCACAACCACTTCCAGACATAATCATGTACGCGTGCATGATGCACACTTATCTAACCACCTCCGATCGACCTCGCCGCCATCTACAAGTCGACAACGACCATCCCAAACCAACCGACCACCCAGAACCCACGATATCGCCGTGATTCAAAATCAAGCATGACAGCACCCAACTGGAACCAAACTCAGTTACCAAAATCACCTCGCCACGCCACCTCCGACCACCGGACGCACGCAACTTCATCCATAGCCTCGCCGAAGACCTGCGCACCTTTTCCCCTTGGTCTGATCACCTCTGGTCCATCCACGTTGATGAAATCATCTCGACTTTATCATCGACCAAAGTAGGTCGAAAAACCCTAAATCCTCGTCGTTCGTCCACCACGACAGTCTAGAACTCCAATGAGTATTTTTCCCGTGACCTCCACCATCCCAGCTTCCTCCAGCCTCGATCACGACAACCCTACCACCACCGATTGTCGTAAATTGACGAAAGTACGACATCTGATCAACTCGTAATTTCTCAATAAATACGAACATAAAAATCTTGATATCATTATCAAAATTCATCATTTTCGAGTACGATTCCAGTTATATAATCAAATCGTGAAATTTAGATAATCGAATTTTGGATGTTTTTGAGTTTTTACTGTAAATTTTCCTTCCAGTTAAAAACTGTCTTTAAATCTTCTTGATAATATTTTTAAATCAAATATCTTGTTATTTCTAACATATTTATAAATCACAGCCTGTAGAAGATTAGAGGAAGAGCAATTAATTTTCGAACTTAATTTAAGCCTGTAAAATCAAGAACAGGGAAATCTTTCCTGTACACAGACATGCACACCATATAATCATATATGCAATCATATTAAACAATCATGCAAACACTTATCATACTTTACTTCAAGTAATTACTGCATGCATCATAATTTAAACTAGATTTAAACTTTTTAAAAAGTTAGTTTACTCACGGTTTTAAAAAGACAGAGAACAGGTTTGATCTTTTATTTTGATCTGGAAATGCTTTGATCTGATGTGTTTAACTGAGTTGATCTGATCTTTGTTTAGTTGGGTTGAACTTGGAGTTTGATTGTTGTTTAATTTGATTTTAAATCTTCTCTAGTTTTGTTTTTTTAGAAGATGAGAGAAAGAAAAGATTGTGAAGAATAAGTATTAGCCTAGTTTCTTTCTAACACTATTTTTATAAATTAAATGTTAAAGAAACAAAATTGCCACTTGTTAATTTTCATGCTACATGGCTTACAAATGTTTTAAACTCTTAATTATTACCTTACAAATGTCATAAACATGTATTTTTATGTTTAAACCCTTTACTTATCTTTTTATTAATTTATATATTATATTTTTAAATGTTTATATAAATACAAATTATATTTATTCATATATAATTTTAAAAGAAAGTATATAAACCTTTTATTCAATTCTTATTTCAAATTATCATACTTTAAAATAAATATTTATTTTGAATTTCAAATCAAAATTCTATTTAAAATCTACTTATATATTTATTTCCAAATATCAAATTAGTTCACAATAAATTCACATTTTAATTCAAAAAAATTATTACTTACAAAATTAAAATTGGCTTAAAAACGGGATCGTTGCAGATTCCCCCCTTAAGAAAATTTCGTCCCCGAAATTTGAAAGTAAATTTGATTATCTTTTGCTTTTATTTCAAACAATCAAAACTTACATATCAGCCATATACTAGCAACCAAAGCAAACAATTCATTCAAACAAACATTCCTAACTATCTAGACACAAATCCGGATAGGCTTTTCTAATACTATCTGAAGCTTCCCAGGTGAATTCCTAAACTATTGCAAGTCACTTTTGCAATCCTTCCCAGCTCGGACACAATTCTCTCTTCGCAAATCATAACAGCCATATGCTTGTCTAACCAATCCATTCCAAGTAAAATCTCAAATTCATTAAAATTAAGAACGAAAAGACTTCCAAAAGAGAATGTCTAACCCGTATCAGACTCCTACCGGGTTCTTCACACAAATAGGTTCATCTACTAATTCGGGTTCAAAATTTAACTCTTCTGCAGTTTCCTAGAAAATAAAACTATGTGTGGTTCCAATGTCGAATAGAACTCTAACACTTTTATCATAAATAAGAAGATTTTGGGTTTTGGGACACTCGGGTTATACTCATTCTAGGGTATTCTTCACCCTATCTCTAATGAGTCACCTAATGAGTTATATTCCAAAGCTAAAGTTTTTACTAACCTTTAGCTCTGATACCAAATGTGACGGTCTAGGCTTTTCAACCATCGACAACGGCTCACTCCGCCGTGGCACACATTGGTACCTCGAATTTGCTTTTACAGCCAGCCTCTCGACTGTCAACCAACCCTGGTTAGCCAACCTCTCCCCGGGAACATGTAGGGGTAAGAGTCTCCGTCTCGCCACCAAACCCGAAGCGAGAACCCCCTATCACGTTGAGTTAAGCAAACTCGGTGAAGAGACAATCGACAGGTAATCCTTTTGCTTTCGAAAATACCCGGTCTAGAACCACCATCTTCAAATGCAATCCATTTCCGTCGTATCATTATTCGGAATGGGTTTTGTGACATAATGTCCTCTCCCGGCTAATCCGAATATTGAGCGCTTATTTTTAAAACCATATGGATACATTCGATCTTAGTTAAGTCACAACTTTTTAGCCCTCATTTCCCAAAACCTTTCCTTTTGAATGGTTTAAACAAATTTCCATTTTTAATATTTTAAACAAAAGATCCACCTTTAAGATCCTCTTCAATTTGAAATAATGTTTACTAAATCTTTAACAAATATTCATTCATAGTTTTCAAAACTATTTCCATTTCAAATTTGATTTACCATAACTTGAAAATCTTTTCAACAAAAACTGGAAGTTCTTTCTTTATAAGAAAGCTATTTTCATTTGAAAACAAAGGGTTTTCGTTTCGGAACAATCTGATTAAATTTGCTCAAGTTATAGCCTTTTAAAAGTATACATCAGAAAATCAGCGAACTGCCGCACCTCGGCAGGTTCTATTTGAGTTAAATTTAAATTCACAAAATAATTCATTTTAAAATACTTTAAAAATTGTTTTAAATCCATATATATACATTATATATCCTGTACAATCCTTTTTAAACCATAGTTTCCAAAATTTCCAATTTTCTAAATTAAATAATAAAATATTATTATTTTCTCAACATTTATCTTTTAAGTCTCAACATTTCCAGAAATCAAGTTAAACTATATATAAGGATGTTGGAAGAAATTTCAACTCTAAACTTATTAATAAATAGAATTCAACTTCAAAATTTGAATTCAAATTCAAATCAAATCATTTTAATTTCAAAACTATAACAAGCCTATCTTATTCAAAATGATTTTCAGTTCCAAAACTTCCTTTTCAAAAGGTTTTCATATTTATCCCAATTTCACTTCCAAACCATTTTGGATTCAAAATTCAATTTCAAAATCTTTTCACCATTTTGAATAAAATAATATTAAATTCAAAATACCCATGACTTAACCAATTTCCAATGAAATCCATATTTGTGTTTGTGTGTGTGCGTTGTCCAGGGGTTTTACACACAACAATAAAATATCACAACTATCATCAAGCACAACAATATTAATAAGTGGTATAATCCTATAACGCTTATCTTCCATTCACAGATAAACATGTAAATTCATCACAGATAAATAAATTACATTTATCACAGCTAAATTCAAGGCAATACATATCACAGAACATTACAGATTAGAGATACCAAACAATTCAAGGTATTCAATATAACTCAATTATCCATAAGCAAGATTAACTAGCTGTTTGATTTCCAGATAAATTAAATTAATTACTTATGAATTAATTACCCAATCCTGCTTAATTAACATTACTTACTAATCGTTTGATTTTAATTAATGAAATTAATTAATCAACCTTAATTATCCATCTTAATTAATTATCATTAATTAATTATCCCTTAATTAATAAATTAACCTTTAATTAATCACATTAATTAATTAATCACATCAGTTAATTATCCTTAAATTAATTACAATAATCCTTAATTAATTACATTAATTAATCATCCTTAAATTACCTTCATTAATTAACCAGCCCTTTAATTAATCATATTCACTAATTGCCCATTAATTACTTACACCAAGTAATTACACTTTATTAATTACATTCAGTGATTATCCTTAATTTATCGCATAAATAAATTAACCTTAAGTTAATTACATAATTAATTAACCCCTAATTAATTACCTTAAGTGATTATCTTTCAATCATAATTTAATTAACCTTTAATCATTAATTAATTTACCTTTAATCATTAATTAATTAACCTTTAATTAAATAATTATCCTTTAATTATTATTAAATAATTATCCTTCAATTATTATTAAATAATTATCCTTCAATTATTAAGTAATTAATCTTTAATCACTTTCATTAATAAATCAATTTATCTTTAATTACCCAAGACCTTAATCTTAATTAATGATGTATACACTTATCTTAATCACCTTTTAATTACATCTTTTAATTTTATTTGAAAAACATTTAGGAATTAATTACATAATTAACCTCATATATATTTATATGAACCAAATCAAATTTAAAAACATTTAACTTAAAATTAAATCTTAGAACTTGTTTTAAAAACTTGTTTATAAATTTAATTTGAAAACTTGGTTTATATTCCCTTGAAAAAATCATTCATTTAAATACATTTTTAAAACTTGGCTAAACATTTTCTTTTGCCTTAAAACCCGATCAAGTTTCTTTTTAAAAACCTGGTTAACAAAACAAAAATAAAACAACCCGAGCCCACACCATATTTCTCGAGCAAACCACTCAAATTCTCGCAAAGAAACCCGAGACACTCGCGTACATCACTCTACTTCGAGGAAACCACCATCTCCTTCGATCCAGACCCGAGAAAAACTCGTCTTCCCCAAATACCACAACCACTTCCAGACATAATCGTGTACGCGTGCACGATGCACACTGATCGGACCACCTCCGATCGACCTCGCCGCCATCTACAAGTCGACAATGACCAACACAAACCAACCGACCACGCAGAACCCACGATATCGCCGTGGTTCAAAATCGAGCATGATAGCACCCAACTGGAACCAAACTCAGTTCCCAAAATCACCTCGCCACGCCACCTCCGACCACCGGATGCCACGCAACTTCGTTCATATCCTCGCCGAAGACCTACGCACCTTTTCCCTTTGGTCCGATCACCTCTAGTCCATCCATGTTGACGAAATCGTCTCGACTTTATCATCGACCAAAGTAGGTCGATAAACCCTAAATCCTCGTCGTCCGACCACCATGACGGTCTAGAACTCCAACGAGTATTTTTCCCGTGACCTCCACCATCCCAGCTTCCTCCAGCCTCGATCACGACAACCCTACCACCACCGATCGTCATAAATTGACGAAAGTACGACTTCTGATCAACTCGTAATTTCTCAATAAATACGAACTTAAAAATCTTGATGTCATTATCAAAATTCATCATTTTCGAGTACGATTCCAGTTATATAATCAAATCGTGAAATTTAGATAATTGAACTTTGGATCTTTTTGAGTTTTTACTGTAAATTTTCCTTCCAGTTAAAAACTGCCTTTAAATCTTCTTGAAAATATTTTTAAATCAAATATCTTGTTATTTCTAACATATCTTGTTTATAAATCATAACCTATAGAAGATTAGAGGAAGAGCAATTAATTTTCGAACTTAATTTAAGCCTGTAAAATCAAGAACAGGGAAATCTTCCCTGTACACAGACATGCACACCATATAATCATATATGCAATCATATTAAACAATCATGCAAACACTTATCATACTTTACTTCAAGCAATTACTGCATGCATCATAATTTAACCAGATTTAAACTTTTTAAAAAGTTAGTTTACTCACGGTTTTAAAAAGACAGAGATCGGGTTTGATCTTTTATTTTGATCTGGAAATGCTTTGATCTGTGTGTTTAACTGAGTTGATCTGATCTTTGTTTAGTTGGGTTGAACTTGAAGTTTGATTGTTGTTTAATTTGATTTTAAATCTTCTCTGGTTTTGTTTTTTTAGAAGATGAGAGAAAGAAAAGATTGAGAAGAATAAGTATTAGCCTGGTTTCTTTCTAACACTATATTTATAAATTAAATGTTAAAGAAACAAAATTGCCACTTGTTAATTTTCATGCTACATGGCTTACAAATGTTTTAAACTCTTAATTATTACCTTACAAATGTCATAAACATGTATTTTTATGTTTAACCCCTTTACTTATGTTTTTATTAATTTATATATTATATTTTTAAATAATTATATATATATACAAATTATATTTATTCATATATAATTTTAAAAGAAAGTATATAAACCTTTTATTCAATTCTTATTTCAAACTATCATAATTTAAAATAAATATTTATTTTGAATTTCAAATCAAAATTCTATTTAAAATCTACTTATATATTTATTTCCAAATCTCAAATTATTTCTCAATAAATTCACAATTTAATTCAAAAATTATATTAATTACAAAATTAAAATTGGCTTAAAAATGGGATCGTTACAATAACTAGGCCCTGAATTGGCTCTGATTCATAATGAAGTGGCTCTGAAGTAACTAAAACATTGTGTGAATGATACTACTGCATGATAATGTCTAATGGCATGACTGAGCTGAGGCATTATGTGTAAATCAACAAACTGAGCTTAGGCGATGATCAAAGCAATGAACAAAATTGGAAATGTGTAGTGGCATGACTGAACTGAAATTTTGTGGCAATGAAAAGAACTGGTAGGAGAAAGGATCTTTGTTGCATTGCTAGATTAGGATTTTGTGGCATGACGACACATATCCCAAAGCTGGTGTGAACAAGGGTTTGCTACATCGGTTTGGTTAAAGTGTTATGCTTGTACAAGATGAAGTGAAAACTGTCCATGCAAAAGTGCATTAGAATTTGCACAACATGGCCACAACTAGAGGAATGCAGACAAGAACTACAGTTTGTACAAGCTGAGGTGGAAAATGTCCATGCTGAAGTGGTGCGTGCAAAGCATACGGCCACTACTTAGATGCAACAGTTTGAAAGAGAAGTATTGGCTTACAATTGGAGGCTGAAGTGAGAACTCAATTGCCAACGGAATAATGGGCTGCAGCATCATGAACTTGACATTGTTCTGAAGTTCTTGCCTTAGGGAAAATAAGGTTTGTTTGTATATGTAAGTATATATACAAGTTCTTGGTGCAATTTCAGTTTAGGTTAGATATTTCCACCGAATCTAAGTTTGATAAAAAATTAACTAAGTTTATAAAAGTGACAACAACAATAATAACAGCAACAATAATAAACTATATTTTGATAAAATTAACTAATTTTATAATAATAATAATATAAAAAAATTAACTAAGTCAAGTAAGTTTTATAATTAACGACAATAATAACAAAAACTAAGTTTATAAAAATTAACTAAGTTGACTAAGTTTTATAAAAATTAAATAAGTTTATAAAAATTAACTAAGCTTATAATAATAATAATAATAAATTAACTAAGTTTATGAAAAATTTATAAGTTTGAGATAATTTATAAAAGAGGGAATTAGGCACAAGGACAAACTTTGAAAAAAATTTAGGCTGAAGGACACAAAGTTTCATTTTTGGGCTGAAGGACAAACTTTGAAAGAAAATTAGGCTGAAGGACAATGCTAAATATAGTTAGCATTTTGTACAGTGCAAACATTGTACAAAATGCTAATTATAACTAGCATTATATCCAGTTTTACATTGTACAAAATGCTAGTTGTATTAGCACTGTCCTAGTTTGTCCTTCAGCCTAAAAATGAAACTTGTTGTCCTTCAGCCAAAATTTTTATGAAAATTTGTCCTTGTGCCTATTTTCCACTTTATAAAAATTAACTAAGATAATGGAGTTTAAGTTTGAGATAATTTATAAGTTCAAGTTAATTAAAATATAAGTTTTGACATTTTAAGCTTTAGCAATTGAGATAACTTATATGTTTAACAATAATAATATAAGGTCAAGTTAATTAAAATATAAGTTATGACATTTTAAGCTTTAGCAATTGAGATAACTTATATGTTTAACAACAAAAACAATAATAATAAACAATAGTTTGAACAAATTAACTAAGTTTACAAAAATTAAATATGTTTATAAAAATTAACTAAGTATTATAAAAATTAACAAGTTTATAATAATAATAATAATAAACTAAGTTTGATAAAAAAAATTAACTAAGTTTATAATAATAATAAACTATAGTTTGATAAAAATTAACTAAGTTAATAATAATAATAATAATAAATTAACTAAGTCAAGTAAGTTTTATAATTAATAATAGTAATAGCAACAATAATAACTAAAACTAAGTATATAAAGGTTAACTAAGTTAATTAATTTTTATAAAAAAAATAAGTCAATAAAAATTAATTAAATTTATAATAATAATAATAAATTAACTAAGTTTACAATAATAATAATAAATTAACTAAGTTAATAAAAAATTTATAAGTTTGAGATAATTTATAAAAATTAACTAAGTTAATAAAGTTTAAGTTTGAGATAATTTATAAGTTTAGGTTAATTAAAATATAAGTTATGACATTTAAGTTTTAGAAATTGAGATAATTTATAAGTTTGAGTTAATATAAATAAAGTTATAAATAAGTTAACCGAGTTTTATAAAAAATTAACTGATTTTTGTAAAAATTAACCTAAGTTTTAAAAATTAACTAAGTTTTATATAACTCAACTACATTTTATAAAGATTCAATAAATTTATTCAAATTAATTAAGTTTTATTCGAATTTAACTAAGTTAATAAGTTTATAAAAGTTAAATAAGTTTATTATAAAAATGAACCAAGTTTAACAAAAATTTAACTAAGTTAACTAAGTTCTATAAAAGTTATTTAAATTAATAAAAGTTTAACAAAAGATGTTTGATATATTTTAAATATGCAAAATAGTTTCATAATCATCTGTTAATTGTTAGACTTGTCTACGGGTAATTAGCTTTTTAGGAGTAAAGACCAACTACAGCAAAGAACTGTGAGTAATCAAGTAATGAACATGGCTTTAATTGTTATATATACTATAACATTTTGTTAGTACTTGTTGTATAAACTTGTTTATGAACGGTTATGGATTTTATGTGAATTTTATCATTTTGTCGAAAAAATATTATCGAAATGGTTATGGATATTATATTTGATTATGTGATTAACGTGTTTTTTTAATTGTTTGAATATGATGATTATGTAATTGATTGATTGATTGATTGTTGGTTTGAATACGACAATTATGTGATTGGTTGTTGGCTGTAATAAGACAATTAAGTGAGCAATGGTTGGAAATGGTACAAGCCATTAATAGGAAATGGTAGTGTGTATAGTATGCTACAAAATAGTTAATAACTTTTAGTTGCACCTTAAAAACGCTATGGAAATAAATGTAAACAACCGCGATACAACTTTCCTAGTGTTGAAAAAACGCTACCAAAACTTTTAGTAGCGTTTTGTAAACACACGATACGACATGCTACTAAAATTCTGGAACTTTTTGTAGCGTTTCTAAAACCCTACAATAGGTCAAGTTTTGGTGCGTTTACAACAAGGAAACAAAAAGTTTCAGACTTTTAGTTGCACGTCGTATCGCAGTGTTTACCGAAACGCTACTAAAAGTTTTGGTGGCATTTTTTCAAGGCTAATAAAGGCCTTTTCTGGTGTAGTGGATGGTCAATTTAAGTTTATGGTCCGACCTCTACACTTAGCCAGAGCAACTATGTAAGAAAAGATTATATATATAACTATCCATTTGAGTCGTTGGATTTGTCATTGTCTATTAATGAAAGGGAAGATCAACATTCAAGAGAAATAATAAGATTAAAGCAGAGTTCACTTAAGCTAAAGCATAAGCAAATTTCTTATGGGGGCAAGTGTTGCACCAAAAATTTCAAAGCTTGAATAAGGATGAGGATATTTATAGGTTAAAGTTGACAAGCTATTATATAATAAAGAGTAAGCGAGTGCTATGAGAAAGAGCTATCAAATGCTATAAAGAAAAGCTATCAAGTATTGAGACATAAAATTCCATCGCATGTTAAGAAGTAAAGCTATCGTATAATAAAGAGCATTCGAATGCTATAAGAAAGAGCAATTAAATGCTGTAATGAAAAGTTATCGAGTGCTAAGACATGAAAACTATCATGTTGGGGGGAAAGCTATTGTATAATAAAGAGCTATCGAGCGCTACGAGGAAAAGCTATGAAGTGCTATAGCAAAGAGCTATGGAATGCCAAGACATGAAAAGCATTACATGTTAGGACTTTACTATCTTATAATAAAGAGCTATCGAGTTCTTTGAGGAAGAGCTATCGAGCGCCAAAGATGAAGCTATCGCCTGATTAGAAATAAAGCTATCATGTACTAAAGACAAAGCTACAGTATACAATGATTACTATCAAAAACAAAGCTACTGAGTGCAATAAAGAGGAGCTATCGAATGCCATAATGAAGAGCCACCGATACTAATAAAGGAAAAGCTATTGCATGTTAAGAAGTAAAAATATCATATAATAAAAAGACATTGAATGCTATTGAAAGCTAACTCATAAAAAGCTATCGCATGCTAAGGAGTATAGCACTCGAAGTTCAAAGTAATGAAAGTTACACATGATAATTTTAAGGCTATCAAAGACATGATAGAGCAAAGCTATTACATACTACCAATGACTCTATCGAGCGACAAAAGTCGATGAGCTATCGCATACCCACGATAAAACTATTGAGTGCTAAGAAACTTCTGCTATCGAATGACTAAATATCAAGCATAAAAGTTTCCATTTGCCACATGGAAGCACTTTATATTCCCTATCATCACAAAGGTAGCAAAAATGGGTTGTGCGACATATCACCTTAAAATGTGCCACATTAGCAAAGATCTCGACTATCCACGATTGGTTGATGCCACGTGTCAGCAATCCAAGGGCGCAAAATTCTCTATAAATTGGCATGTACCCCAACTAAGAAGGGGTGAATTCTGGATTGTACTACTTCCATATTTTAATTTTTATCAAGCATAAATAAACGAGTTGACTTTGGGCCTTTATTGGCCACTTAGGACAAATCCAAATTAAGAATTTTTTGACTAAGTACATGGACAATCGCCTATTTGCATATTTGACTATTTGAGGATATGATGACTTGCATATAATTGTCTAAGACTCCCACCTCTTGCCCAAGTACTATTGAACCATTTTGAATAACTTATCAGATAGGACCAAATTTTTTCCTAACGGGATCGTATTTAAATCCATTTTACTATCAATAATTTCTAAAAGAAATTCTTTTGTCACGGAGTTGGAATTTCTTGAAACAACAATTAATTCTCAATGCCATTGAATAAGTATCCATAAACATTTTATGAACTTCCTTTATATACATATAAAACTGATTTAGTTTTTAGTTTATAAAACTTATGTTCATAACTTAAATTAGTCAACCAACGTTGATCAGTCCCAAACTTCTTTAGTGTAGTTCACACAAGATCCCACAAGAAAACTATTACATTCAGTTTCTTGACTCCTACAACCAATCAAATCCTTGACTTAGGATATATTGGGGTTACTCAAAAACTTATCTTGTACGATCTCATAAACTATGCTTTAGATGAAATTAGTTTTAACCTTATGTACTTGCTCTTAAGTACACAACCTTATATAAAGAAGTCAACTCAAATTCACGCATTATCAATCGTACTTTGTTCAACAAAGTTATATTCTCCCTATTGATACTCATTAAGTATCATTAGGGGTAGTGACTTTTGACATTGAATCGTATTCATTTTTTGGTACATATTAAACACTTCCTAATACATTCATATTTTCAATCAAATCGAATTCTTTTATTTCCTTTGCATATTATGATTTCTACTTTCATTTTATACTCAATGAACTTATCATAAATATAGTACATGTGTATCAAATACACATGTCCATTCTTCTGATAATTCATTATTGAATGCAATAAAGTAACTGGTTTTGTTTTGGTATAATTAGACATTAGACTGCATAACATCTACACATATCAATCCGAAGAGTTCACTAACTCTTTTGCCACTCCCAATGAATGGGTTCTTTGCCATTAATCTTTTGAGATATAATTCACTAGTACCATATGATTCATAATTATATGATAATTTAACCATACCTCAAAGATAAGGCATAGTCCATAATTCCAAATTAATTGTAAATGTTTCGAATACTTCTGTATTTTCTAATGCATCATTTTTGTTATAAACACCATTATTATAGATTTATTTTATAAAAAATATTACTAATATTCATATGAATATAGTACTATGTATATCCAATCGGTACAGAAAACAGTTATTTTTTCATAAATAATATTTGGTATATTTACGAAAATAATTCTTTTTTACTTGATGCATGTAATGCCCCAAAATTTTAAGGAAAATTAATTTAATAAAATATTTCAGTTCTAAAAATATTTAGACAAAATGTTGAAGAATTTCTTGATAGAATGATGTGCAAGAGTATGTGTGCACGTGTACACTGGAAATGGCACAAGGAAAAGGTTTAAGATCTCTGGAAAAAAAATATATATAAATGATAATAAAATAAATAAACAAAGAAAGGAAGCATTTCAAATATGATTTCGAAATATGAATAATTAAACCAATTAAAATATATTTTTCTATGTACATTAAAATTAAATACTCTTTATAAAAATTGGATATGGATACATGCTGAAATTAAAAATATTAGTATATTGAAATTAAAAATGTGAAATATATGATGTGAATATTTTTCAGGAAGTAAGGAAGAATTAAATAGATATATGTATATACATGCTTATACCCAGATACATTTTCATGAGCAGAGATACATTGAAACTAAGCAAGAAAAATAACACTGAAATAGTATGAGATAAAATATAAGTAAGAAAGTATGTGTAGGTAAAAATAGTAAAGAGGATTTTCAGAAATGAATAGAATATAAAATATAGTAAAGTCACACATTTAACATGACTTGAGCAAGTATTCAAAAAAAAATATAGCCACTTTTCTGGAAAAGAAAAAGGAGGAAAGTGCTGACCTTAATTGACTTATATGGCCGGGGTACTAAGGATGGAAATGTGGGTACAAAATGCATGATACTGGCCAGGACAGAAATGGAATTTTATCTTGATAAAAACCCTAGTGAAAATGCTTATAAATAGGTAGTCATAACCAGAAAATCATTTTTACCCGAGTTGCTTAAAATAAAAATAAAAAGAAGAAAAGAAGAGGGAAAAACATATTGGGATTTTTGAGCAAAGTCAGGAGGAATTTAGGTGAGTAATCTCACTAGATTCATGGCATTAAGACCTGATAAGAGGCAGCCAAACCTTTATGTTGCTATTGATATTTTTTTGGTTTTTGTTAAAAAAAGTTTTATTAATACTCTTTGAATGATTTTGATTTGATGTAATGTTTGTTATGGATGCTCTTTGGATGGCCTTGATCCGATAAGATGTTTTATTATGGATGTGCAAGCTACTATTTTATTTTTAAAAGCTAAGACATCAGATCTTGGAATTAGGGGAAGAATACTTATATCTGATATAGAATCATGGCAAGTAAATCTCAACAAAGAAAATAAAAATAAGCTGCAATATACATTGTATAAGTGCTGAGGCTTTAGAAAAGATATTAGGGATGCAATAGAAATTTCTATGTGATGAATCCTTGATCAAATAGCAAAAATCTACAAGACAAAAATTATGATTCAGCTAGATCTTGAATCTGGTTTAATCATAGTTATTTGCAGATCATAAAAATTCATTATGCCATGTTTCTATTCTCAGTATAAATATTCTTGTACTTAATTCAAAGACAAGATATATGTTAGCAGTATCCTTGGAGATAATTATTTGGAAAAATATGCTTGCAGAATTTCAGGGGTGTTTCAATGAACACAGTGACATGTTCACTTACCTATCTGATAATAGGATTAAATAAATATAAATTTAGTAAATGAACTAAGGATTGTGAGCCAAGAAGGCTGCTGGAATGCTTGTCATATTTGAAGTATGCAAGTTTGGCACATGGTTTGTTTAAACCCTGATATCTTTGTGCAATGATGTGAATTAGTTCATTGCAATGTGTCCCTGTGATTCCTTGATAGCAGATGAGGCTAGGATTAAAATGGTATTTGTAAAGGCTATGCAAAATTATGAGATAAGAAAATGAGTATTTCTTAGATTTGTTGATTTGGAACCATGAGTATTCCAGGGCATCTGATTGCTGCAGATTAATGTGAATGCTTGCATAATCATGTTTGTGCTAATGGTTAATTTATGAAGTCATTGCATTTGCATAACAGTTCTGAATATAGTAACATAGTTGATTTAAGAAATTGTTTAAGCAACTGGTTAATGCTTATGTACATTTATTTGCTTAATACCATGAATATATTGATGTTGCTCATACCAGATCATTGATCTGACCCTTATTTGCTCATGGCATATGGGGGTGTCTCAATTCAAACTGAGGCAGCCACTAATGCTTTTTCAGGGGATGCAAGACATAAGTAGGAAAGAAGGTTATGGCTAATGAGAAAAAAAATGGAAAAGCATACTTGTTAGTTTTAATAAGAGCATAAGATGATTTTTCTGCATGTATTCATGGAAACTTATGTTTTTAAAACTTCTTGTTATGTAATGAATTTGCTATGTTGATCTGAACTAGATGTTTTCTGTTACATTCTGTTATGTATCAAGATTTGAGAATTTAAAGATTATTTGAGTTATGAACAAGAGGACAAGTTTAGAATATTATCTAAATCTGAAAGAAAATATATATATACTTGAGCAATTAACTAACATATTCTATACTCTACATTAGTCAATCTGGTGTTATATAAAAAGCATTAAGTTTGGGATAAAATATGGTTTAACTCGGGGTAATCTTTCAAGTATTTTGTTACCTTTTTATTGGAAAATTTTGTAAAAGAATTCAAGTTCATTGTGAGCTGTTTTGTGAAATGTGTGTGTCTTAAATGAGGCATCAAGTTGTTTGCATATGAATAACATTTTAAGAGACATGGTTGATGTTTGTCTGGTTGATCATATTGGTCTGCAATTCAGTAGTGGAATGCATTACAAAACCTCTTGTCAATTTAACAAGTGCATAAACCAAACTTCTTTTCAAATGCTACACACATATGTGCATTTAGGAACTGGTTTGTATTATCAAACCAGAGAACACTCTGCAATCAAACTTGGCTCACCAAAAATCCAGGGATTGCACCATTTACAAACACTTTCAGAAAGATTTAGAAACCAATATGCATGAGAACCAAACATGGGTTGATTAATGGGATAAGTTAAAATAGATGAATCTCAAAGAAAAGATTATGAGCCAAAATGATATAAGTATATATCATTTTCTGGTCTTAATCAGATATCAAACATCTGAACTGTACAAAAATAATAATATAATCTCAAGCATTCAGAGATTATCTTGTCAAGATAAATTATTGATAAATCTTAGTTTTGAATAATTAAAGTTACCAAAATAAATGAATATGAGCAGGATCTACTCATATATTATATGTATCAAAGACATGAAAAATTAATAAATGGGATGAGAAATTCAAAATTCAAATCAAACAGACTATGCTCTTGTTTACAAAATTTAAACATATGTATACTCTGATTTAAACAAGAGGGACATATACATCATCATATGTATATGTATATTTCTATGATTAAATTAATATACTTATATTAATAGGAATTTTAAATCCTGGAAAAATTGTTTGAAAAGAAAATGACTCTGAGAATATTAATTATAGGAAAAAAAATAAAAATTTTAAGGCAAATCTGGAGGGTCATTTCAGTTGGTATCAGAGCAATTGGTTGCATTGATTGTTGAATACTTAGAAATGTATTATATTTGTTTGCTTTGGATGAAATAATTTAAGTAGGAAAATATTAACCATAGAAATACTCACAGTACACTAATACTATTTGCCCATAATTTGGTTAGCAAACCATGGTAGGAAGGGGATCACATCATGTAGGAACAAGTGCACCACAAATGCTTGATATGCAAGAATTTGTAAGGGTTTTAAGGGATGGAATAGGGCATAGGCCTGAGAATCCACATGAGGAACTTTCAAGCCTATTAAAAGCTTATACAAACTTGGGAGGCAAAAGTTTTGAAGGGACTGAGAATGTGATGGAAATTCAAGCATGGTTGAGAACACTGGATAGGATTTTCAATGATATGCAGCTTGATGATCAAAGGAAGAGGCAAGTGGCTTCAAGACAGCTGAAAGGAGTAGCTTTAGGCTGGTGGGAGGTGATCATAGCTGGGAGAAATGAAAATGAAATCACTTGGAATCAATTCAAGGAGATGTTGGAGGCAAGGTTTGTACCAACATCAGCCAAGACCACTTTGCTTGAAGAATTTATCAGACTTAGGCAGGGAACTTTGAATGTCACTGAGTACACTCAAAAGTTTGAGGGGCTATCTAAGTATGGAGCAATGTTTATGGCAGATGAAGCATCAAAAAATGATAGGTATATAAAAGGTTTGAACCCAGGACTTAACAGAGCCATGCTGCCATATGCAGATAGGACTTCTGATCACGTAATAGATCTGGCATGGAAATTGGAACAGCATGACAAGGAAAGAGAGAAGTATAGGAATTTTAAGAGCAACAACAACAAGAAGAATAAGGGAAGATATCACCCTTATGATAAAAAGAAGGAGGAGACAGACAACAAGAAGGATAAAGACACTAAAGCTAATGATGCTAAGAAGAAGTTGGTTTGCCATCATTGTGGTAAAGAAGGACACATCAAACCAAGGTGCCCAGAGTTAAAAGGAGGAGCCTTCTAATGCTACCTATGTGGGAAAGAGGGGCATATGAAGAGGAACTGTCCTGAGTACAAGCAGCAAGGGAAGTTAGCAAATCTGGAAGGCAAAGGCAAATCTACAGTGAAAATTGATGCTGAAAATCATGGCCAAGTGGAAGGTACACTACTCATTTGTGCCATACCCATAGCAGTAGTATATGATACTGGAGCGACTCACTCTTTAATTTCTTATGAAATAGTTAAAATGTTAAAATTAAACTGCATATTGGTTGAAACCCCATTGCTTGTACAAAGTCCCCTAGGGAGTTCTAGTCTTTTAAACATGATTTGTGTGGATGTGGAGTTAAACATAGGGGGAAATATTTTTATTTCCAATTTATATGTTTTGAATTACCCAAATATAGGTGTTATATTGGGGGTAGACTGGTTAAGGCAATTTAAAGCCATAATTAATTTAGACTCATCCACCATATCATTACAAAATTCTAGAGGCCAGAGGATCACAGTTTTATGTGAAGTAGCTAAGGAAGGGAAATTATATCATTTAGTTAACTCAGAAAAAGATTTCAGTGAACTAACCATTGAAAAAATTCCCATAGTCAATGAATACTTGGATGTGTTTGGGGAAGTTAAGGGTGTTCCGCACCACAGACCAGTTGAGTTTCAAATTAATCTCATTCCAGGAGCAAGTCCAATAATCAAGAAACCCACTAGAATGGGGCCAAGTGAATTAAAGGAATTGAAAAATTAGTTGGAAGAATTAGAAGGTAAAGGATTTATAAGGCCAAGTAATTCATGCTGGGGTGCTCTAGTAGTGTTTGTAAGGAAACATGATGGTAATTTAAGAATGTGCATAGATTATAGAGAACTAAATAAAGTAACCATCAAGAAAAAATACCCATTGCCTAGAATAAATGATCTCTTTGACCAACTCAGTGAAGCTAAAATATTTTCTAGATTAGACTTAGCATCAGGATTTCATCAAATGAAGGTTGAAGACTCAAGTGTTAAGTATACTGCATTTAACACTAGATATGGCTTATATGAATATATGGTTATGCCATTTGGCTTGACAAATGCTCCTTCATATTTTGTTGATTTGATGAATAGAATATTCAGAGATTATTTAGACAAGTTTGTACTGATTTTTATTGATGACATTTTGATTTATTCCAAAACAGTGGAAGAGCATAAAAATCATTTGCATTTAGTTTTGTCAAGATTAAGAGAAAATGACTTAAAGGCAAAATTTTCAAAATGTGCCTTTTGGGAAGAAGAAGTACATTTTCTTGGTCATGTTATCTCTGCCAAAGGAATTTCAGTAAACCCCAACAAGGTAGTAGCTATCCAAGCATGGAAAAGGCCTAGCACAGTAAGTGAAGTGAGATCATTTATGGGGATGGCAAGATATTATAGGAGATTTATAAAAGATTTTTCAAAAATATCATCACCACTTACCAATTTAACTAGAAAGAACCAAGCCTTTGTATGGACCAAAAAATGTGAGCAAGCTTTTATCAAAATAAAAGAAGCTTTGGTTAATGCACCAGTACTGAGAGTGCCAGAAGGAAATGAAAACTTAATTGTATATACTGATGCAAGTGGCTCTGGGCTAAGGGCTGTGTTGATGCAACAAGACCACGTGGTAGCCTATGCATCTAGGCAATTAAAGCCACATGAAACAAGATATGCAACCCATGATCTTAAACTAGCAGCAGTTGTGTTGCTTTGAAACTTTGGAGACATTACTTATTAGGTGCCAAATTTATTTTATACACTGATCATAAGGCACTAAAATATTTATTCTCACAGAAAGATTTAAACACGAGGCAACATAGGTGGGTGGAGTTCCTAGCTGCCTATGACTTAGATATACTCTATACACCAGGAAAAGCAAACAAAGTTGCCGATGCTCTAAGTAGACAACATGCTAAGTAAGCTATGATGATGATAGAAGAGTTTAAGGACTTGTCTTTGCTTATTGAGTTAGAGATTGGGGAGAATGGCTGTGTGCATATGGATGTGCATGTACATGGTGCACAGGAAAATAGTGGGAAGTTGAGTTTGATGACACTTCAATCTGAATTAACTTTGAAGGTAAGTGAAATGCAAGACCAAGACTCTAATATAATTGAGAAGAAAACCCTCATATCAAAAGGGGAAGAAGTGACTAATTACCACATTGATAAAAATGGGTATTTGAGAAACAAGAATAGGATATATGTTCCAGAAAACACAGAATTGAAGGAGGAAATTTTAAATGAATATCACAGGAGTAAGTACTCCATACACCCAGGCAGTACAAAAATGTATCAAAATTTGAAAAGAAATTTTTGGTGGAAGGGAATGAAATTAGATGTGGCCAAGCATGTTGCAAAATGTATGACTTGCCAACAAGTTAAAGCAGAAACACAAAGACCATCAGGGTTGTTGCAACCTCTAAGCATACCATAGTGGAAATGGAAGGATATATCCATGGATTTCATAGATGGCCTGCCTAGATCTAAAAGAGGAAACACAAGCATTTAGGTAATAGTGGATAGGCTAACTAAGGTAGCACATTTTATCCCAGTGAAATCAGTAAGAAATGCACCAAAACTGGCTCAGATATTCATGAAAGAGGTGGTAAGACTACATGGTATTCCCAAAACCATTATGAGTGATAGGGATACCATCTTCACCTCAAGATTCTAGAAAAGTTTTCAAGAGGCCATGGGGAGTGAGTTATGCTTAAGCACTGCTTACCATCCACAATCAGATGGACAAACTGAGGTGGTAAACAAAATTCTAGAAGACTTATTGAGAGCATGTGCATTGGATTTTGGAGGCAACTGGGAGGATCATCTCCATCTAGCTGAGTTTACTTACAATAATAGTTATCAAAGCACCATAGGGATGGCTCCATTTGAAGCCTTATATGGCAAGCCATGTTTATCACCTGTATGTTGGGTAGAGACAGGAGAGAGGACTGTTTAGGGCCTGAATATGTAAAAGAAACTACAGAGAAGATTGGGCTAATAAGAAGAAGGATGGCTGTAGCCCAAGATAGGCAAAAGAAGTTTGCAGACATGAAGAGAAAGTAGGTGGAATATGGAGTGGGAGACTTTGTTTTCATAAAGGTTTCACCCATGAAGAAGGTCCTGAGGTTTGGCAAGCAGGGAAAACTCACACCAAGGTATGTTGGACCCTATAAAATTCTGGAAAGAATAGGTTCTTTAGCATACAAATTGGAATTACCAGAGGAAATGAAAGCAATGCATAATGTTTTTCATGTGTCACAACTTAGAAGGTGGGTACATGATAAAGAAGAAATTCTGGAAAAGCCTACCCAAATTCAAATAAATCCTAATATGGTTTATGAAAAGGAACCAGTGGGGATTTTAGCTAAAGAAGAAAAGAAATTGAGGAGCAAAACTTTGAAATTAGTGAAGGTCCAATGGAGTGTTGATCCTAATGATTGTACATGGGAGTTAGAGGACAAGATTAGGATAGATTATCCTAAGCTTTTTGCAGATTGAAGGTAATTTTAAAATTTCTGGAAAATCTAAATATATGGTTGTTATGATTTAATTTGTTTGCTTATGCATATGTTTGATGGATTCCCTAGAATCAGTAAATGCTTGTTATAAGTATTAGAGAAATTGTGAGGACACAATTCCTAAAAGGAGGGGTGAATGTAATGCCCCAAAATTTTGAGGAAAATTATTTTAATAAAATATTTCAGTTCTAAAAATATTTAGATAAAATGTTGAAGAATTTCTTGATAGAATGATGTGCAAGAGTATGTGTGCACGTGCACACTAGAAATGGCACAAGGAAAAGGTTTCAGATCTCTGGAAAAAAAAATATAAAAATGATAATAAAATAAATAAACAAAGAAAGGAAGCATTTCAAATATGATTTCAAAATATGAATATTTAAACTAATTAAAATATATTTTTTTGTGTACATTAAAATTAAATACTCTTTATAAAAATTGGATATGCATACATGCTGAAATTAAAAATATTAGTATATTGAAATTAAAAATGTGAAATATATGATGTGAATATTTTTCAGGAAGTAAGGAAGAATTAAATAGATATATGTATATACATGCTTATACCCAGATACATTTTCATGAGCAGAGATACATTGAAACTAAGCAAGAAAAATAACACTGAAATAGTATGAGATAAAATATAAGTAAGAAAGTATGTGTAGGTAAAAATAGTAAAGAGGATTTTCAGAATTGAATAGAATATAAAATATAGTAAAGTCACACATTTAACATGACTTGAGCAAGTATTCAAAAAAAAAATATAGCCACTTTTCTAGAAAACCAAAAGGAGGAAAGTACTGACCTTAATTGACTTATATGGCCGGGGTACTAAGGATGGAAATGTGGGTACAAAATGTGTAACGACCCGTATTTTTATGGATCGAAACATCGTAAAACTGATATCATTAGGTCGTATTGTTGTTATGTCATCTAGGGTTTAAGTCGTTCAAAGCCTAGGTCACGTAGAAGTTAGGTCGTGAGCGACTTAAGAGAGTGGTGCAACCTAGGGACTTAGGTCGTGAAGAAGGATAGGTCATGGAGCGACTTAAGGAATGGGACGACTTATAGAAGTTGGCGACTTATAGAAGTTGGCGACCTAGTAGACTGGACGAGGTAAGGACTTAGGTCGTATAAGAGATAAGTCGTGGGGTAGGTTAGGTCGTGTAAGCGACTTAAGAAATAGGCGACCTAAAGAAGCGGCGACCTAAGGGTTAGCGGTAAAGGGGTTAGCGAGTTAACGACCTAGGAGATAAGCAGGTTAGCGACTTAAGGAAGTTAGGTCGGCAACGACCTAAGGAAGCTGGTGGTAGCAGTGAGCGACCTAAGGAAGTTAAGTCGTATCCTAGCTAAGAGTTAGGTCGTGAGTTCTGTGTTGAGTTAGGTCGTATGCGACCTAAGATAGTTAGGTCGCGTGTGTGTTAGGTCGCAGGTTTGCTAAGTCGTAGGTCGCGTATATGCGCAGATCTGGGTTAAGTCGTAGGTCGCGTATATACGCAGATCTGGGTTAAGTCGTAGGTCGTAGAGGCGCATGCGTTAGGTCGTAAGTCGTGGTATTTTAGGTCGCGACTTATGGTAAGTCGTTAGGTCGAAGACGACTTATGATAGGTCGCGTAGGGGTTGATCTGTTAGGTCGCTAAGCGCTTATGTATTAGGTCGTAGGCTGGTATTGTTAAGTCGGAGGTTGATAGGTCGTGGGGTTTTTAGGTCGTGGGGTTTTTAGGTCGTGGACGACCTAAGAGTGAGCGACCTAGGGGAAAATCAGCCTATAAATAGGAGGGTTTTTCTCACTTTTTGGGATCCGGATTTCGAAGCGACGAAGTGCTGCCATTTTGAGAGCTCGACTTCTACACTTCTTCACTTCTTTTCTCCACTTTAATCTTGTGATTCCTTCCATCCAAATCGAAGATCGAAGAGCTTAGATTGAAGATCTACATTCTTCTAAGAGAGATTTCATCGTTTGAAGCGGATTCGTGATAGATCGAGTTAGATCCTTCGCTGTCCAGATCTGAAGTGTGTTGCTTTTGAGTTGTTTAGGTGATTTGGTGAGTGGTGATTATCTCTCACACGGATTCAAAGGAGTATATCGGATTGTTGGCTTGATTTTGTGTTAAAGTAGTGATTTCCATGCATTTTTGTAAACTTAAGTATAGATCCTTATAGATCCATTGTTCATGATGATTTGACAACCATTTTACTAAGTGTTAACCTATGCAAGTTCATTCATCAAGTTATAGAGATATTACTCATGTTTTCATGCTTGTTAGACTTTAGACTCTTTATTTACGAAATTGCCATTATTGTTATAATTGTCTATATAGATCATATTTGAATGCTTGATTACTTGGATTAATGTTTGATTTGATTTATTGCTATGAATTAGTTGGTTGATGATTTGATTTAGACCGAAGATGATTCAAAAGCTAAGGGAAAGGCTCTTGAATTGGAAAAGCTGCTTGTGGCATATGTAGCGGATGATGAAGCTCATATGGATAGATTTGATGATGATGTTGAGATGAAGCTTTGCTATGATGATGATGAGGCGAAGCATGATATGAAATAGTCTTGGTCTAATCCAGACGGGTTCATTCCAAGCAAGTTGATAACTCGGTGAAATGGTTCGAGTTAGAGGATAATGGTTTGCTCGAGAGGCGCTTGAGCTAGTATGGAAATAGTCGTCGAGGAGGATGACTAGAAGGCTGAGATCTCATCGTTGTTGAAGGTTCTAGCATGCTCAAAGCAAGAGTACGTTGGGCAGATTCGATAGTCCCTGAAGGCTACTGATTGGTAGTCAAGTACTCTGGGCAGATTCGATAGTCCTCGGCACGGGTCACGATGACGTGCGGAGTTATGTCTAGAACCGGGGTTTCCATTAGCCCTTGACGGGCGGATGAAAGAATGAGCTGGTCATTCAATTAACGATGATATCGAAGCAATGATAACAGTGATAGCCAGAGTCATGGATGTTTGGTTGTATCATCATTCGGTCTCAAGAGCGGTATTTTCTGGGTGCTTATCTGATCTTGGTTTAGGCCTTGGGGATTTGTACTTGGAAAACATCGCCCTTGACTCGAGTGATAATTGCTTTACTTTAAATTGTATGCTCTGCTATGTTTGCTTCTGCTTAGTGTGTGTCTGGGGGCTATCACTGTAGAAAGAGGTGGAGTGGGAGGGTTGTATTCCTATTCCTTTTCCTTTATGCTCTTTTGGTGTGTTCTTAGTTAATTTACTGCTCACTAAGACTGTTGTCTGACTCAAGGCTTTATGTTTTTAACTCTTATTGCCTTGGGCTGTTTGTCCATTTTGGGACGGGCAGACTAGGTAGCAGGTGACAGGTGTTGTTCTTGCTTCCCACGATGCTGATGTCGAAGACGAGCTGGAGGCTTGCATATTATCTTCTTACTATACGTACTGGATGTTCCGCTGCTTTGTATAATTCTCTGAGTGATATGTAGTGAGGCTTGATGTATTGACTATTCAGATATTGTTCTCAACTATTATGAAGTTTTATTGATGAGATTCTATTTCTATGAAGCTTCACTATATATATATATTCTATTGTATTTTGTCAATGCGCTGTGAGTAATACGATGGATTCTGCTGTTTTAATTTACCCTGACAATCGTCCATGGTCGCCTGGCACACTTTACATCGCATTTTCTCTAGGTTCAGTGCAGGGGTCATAGGCGGTCGTCACATTTGGTACAAGAGCATTGGTTAATCGATTTTACCCAACGCTCGCTGACGTAACTACGTATGAGAGACGTAATTGTATTTTGATGGATGATTACTATATATAATATAGTAGCTTAGTAGAGTTTGAGTCCTTTATGCAGTTGTTTCTCTAGATGTGCTGATCATTCCTTTTAATAGATATTAAGGATGAGTCGAAGAGGGAGACCAGCTGCTAGGGAAGGCCGTGCTACTGAGGGGGCTGCTGATTATGCTGCTATGTTCGAAGCTATGATGACTTCGATCATGAGAAGGATGCCAGCTCAGGGGCCATCGGTGGATGTTGGAGTTCAAGTTCAAACTCCAAGACCGGTAGATTTTGCTAAGCAGTGTAAGGACTACACTGCTCTTGGAGGAAAGGTTTTCTTGGGAACAGAATCAACCATTGAAGTCCAGAGGTGGATAGATGCTTGTAGAAGGATCTTTGGTGATTTGGGAATTGAGGATGCGACTAAGAGGAAGTTAGCATCAAGACAGCTTCAAGGAAGAGCTTCTGATTGGTGGAACTCTATCACCATTGATACTCCGGAGGAAGAGATTACATGGGTGCAATTCCAAGCCAGATTTGAAGCTAAGTTCATTTCTATAGCTCAGAAGTCTGTTCTGTTCAAGAAGTTTGTGGAGCTCAAGCAAGGTGGAAGACCAGTTCTTGAGTATGTTTCTGAGTTTGAAGCTTTGTCCAAGTATGCCCGGTCGTATATTGAATCTTCATATTAGAAGAACGAGAAGTTGTGACAGGCTTGGACAGTTATCTTGGGAGGCAGTTGGTGGATCATTTGGACGATCCATTTGAGAAGCTTGTGGAGAAAGCTCTCAGGCATGAGAATCTGTTTCCTAAGGAAGGATCTGTTGTTGTTGTGACCAAGGAAGAGTTTAGACCTCAGCAGAGTGGAAACAAGAAGAGGAAGCAGCAACAGCAAAAGGGTAAGGATGGCCAGAAGAAGCCGAAGGGCGAAGTGACCTGCTACAATTGTCAGCAGAAGGGCCATTTCTCTAGGGATTGTAAGAATCCGAAGGTGCCAGTGAAGTGCCACAATTGTGACAGGCTGGGGCATGTTAAGAGGAATTGTCCAGAACCGCGAAGGGACAAGCAGATTGTGCAAGCTTATGCTTTGGGAGCTGTTCCATCGTCTTCGAAAGCTCCTACCGCTGAAGAGAAAGGAAAGAGTGTAGTGGTTCAAGGTACTCTCTCCATTTGTGGTGTTCTAGTTAGAGTGTTGTTTGATACTGGGGCGTCGAATTCGTTTGTTTGTAATGAACTTGTAGGCCGGTTGGGTTTGGAACCGGATATTGTTGATAGGCCATTGGTTGTGACTAATCCAGTTGGGGGTTCATCTTGTTTGTGTATGCTATGCCGTGGTCTGATTGTATCGAGTCATGGTTGCTCTTTTGTTTGTGATTGTTTTGTTCTGAACTTTGCGGGGTTCGGAATTATTTTGGGTATGGACTGGCTTAGGAAGTATGCGGCAAAGGTTGATTGTGAGAGGTTGGAGGTGACAGTCGAGAATGTGGAGGGGCGAAAGATTGTGATACGATGTAAACATGAAGAAGGCGTCGTCATGAGCTTCATGTATTCGCTGGTTGTTCTACGGGATGGACTGTCATCTGTGCCAATCGCTAATGGATTTGAGGATGTCTTTGACGAGGTCAAAGGGTTACCGCCGCATAGAGAGATCGAGTTTCGTATAGATCTAGTTGAAGGAGCCAGGCCTGTTGTGATGCCTCTTAGGCGGATGGCGCCTAGGGAACAGCAGGAGTTGAGGGCGCAGGTTGATGATCTTTTGCAGAAACGATTCATTCGGCGTAGTGTGTCCGAATGGGGTGCACCAGTTGTGTTTGCAACCAAGGCAGATGGGTCATTGAGATTGTGTGTGGATTATCGTGAGTTGAATAAAGTGACTAAGAAGAACAAGTATCCATTACCGAGAATAGATGACTTGTTTGATCAGCTTCACGAAGCTAAGGTGTTTTCTCAGATGGATTTGGCAACGGGATTTCACCAGTTAAGAGTGGCTAAGGATAGTGTGCCAAAGACTGCTTTCAGGACACCATCCGGTTTCTTTGAGTGGCTGGTAATGCCGTTTGGATTGACTAATGCGCCAGCATATTTTGTGGATCTTATGAATAGAGTGTTCAGAGATCAGTTGAGAAAGTTCGTGCTAGTGTTCGTGGATGGTATTCTGATTTATTCCAGAACTGAAGAAGAGCACCAAACGCACTTGCATATTGTTTTGGAAATCTTACGGAAACATCAGCTGAAGGCTAAGTTTTCGAAGTGTCACTTCTGGAAGAGTGAAGTGAGGTTCTTAGGCCATGTGATTTCTGGAAATGGAATAGCGGTTGATCCCGCTAAGGTGGCAGCAATCCAGGATTGGGTTAGACCTAAGAATGCATCTGATGTGAGAAGTTTTCTTGGATTAGCAGGATATTATCGACGGTTTATCAAAGACTTCTCCAAGGTGGCTGCACCATTGACAGGATTGACGAAAAAGAATCAAGTGTTCAGATGGGAAGATAAGTGTGAGCAAGCTTTCGGAATCCTGAAAGAGCGATTGACAAGTGCTCCGGTTTTGACTATTCCGAGTGGGAATGATGAGATGGTGTTTTACACCGACGCATGTGGTACTGGACTTGGGGCAGTGCTAACACAGAAGGATAAAGTTGTTGCGTATGCAAGTCGACAACTGAAGCCGCATGAAAGGAATTACCCGACTCATGATTTGGAGTTAGCGGCGATTGCTTTTGCTCTGAAGATGTGGAGACATTATCTATTGGGAGTTCGATTCGAGTTGTTTACAAATCATAAGTCGTTGAAGTATCTTTTCTCCCAAAAGGATTTGAATCTTCGGCAGCAACGTTGGCTAGAGTTTTTGGCATCATATGACATTGGTATAGCTTATACTCCGGGAAAAGGTAACGCAGTGGCAGATGAGTTAAGTCAAAGACATGCAGGATTGGGAGCCATGTTTTCAGAATGGAAGAATCTCGAGTATTTAGCTGGATTTGACTTCAGGCCCAGATGTGAATTGGAACCTGAGATGTTGGCAAACTTATCGATAAGACCGACTCTTGTGGAAAGAATTGGCGAGAGCCAAAAGCGAGACGATAAGCTTGTCAAGATTATCCGTGATTTGGAATCTGGATTGGACCCAGAAAAGGATAAAGGATTCGAAGTCGATCGAGAGGGTTGGCTTCGAAAGCAAGGACGACTAGTTGTTCCCAATATAGATGAATTGAGGAGTGAAGTTCTGAAGGAAAGTCATCACTCGAAGTTGACAATTCATCCAGGTGGAAATAAGATGTATCGGGATATGAAGAGAACCTATTACTGGGAAGGCATGAAGAAGGATGTTGGAAATTTTATTTCCAAGTGCATGAACTGCCAGTTGGTAAAAGCCGAACAGAAGAAGCCAAGTGGATTGCTTCAGCCATTAGAAGTTCCTACATGGAAGTGGGAGCAAATATCGATGGATTTTATTGATGGACTACCTAGAACAAGAACGGGAAATGAAGGGATTTGGGTCATCGTAGATCGTTTGACTAAGAGTGCAAGATTCATTCTTGTTCGATCGACTAGGACTGCATCAAAATTGGCAGAGTTGTATGTTAAGTGGGTAGTTTGATTCCATGGTATTCCGAAGAGTATGGTGAGCGATCGAGATCCATTGTTCACTAGTGGATTTTGGAAGAGCTTCCAGGAAGTTTTTGGAACCGAGTTGTGTTTGAGTACCGCTTATCATCCCCAAACAGATGGTCAGACCGAGAGAGTCAACCGAGTTTTGGAAGATCTTCTTAGAGCTTGTGTCTTGGATTTCGGAGGATCATGGGATGATCACCTTCATTTGGTGGAATTTTCGTATAACAACAGTTACCAGTCAAGCATTGGTATGGCACCGTATGAAGCGTTGTATGGAAGACCGTGTAACTCTCCGACATGTTGGTTAGAGACCGGAGAAAAGCTGATACTTGGGCCAGAGATGATTCGACAGACTACGGAGTGCATAGAGATCATTCGGCAACGAATGAAGGCAGCCCAAGATCGTCAGAAAAGTTATGCCAATAAGCGTCGTAAGGATTTGGAATTCGACGTAGGTGATATGGTTTTTGTGAAGATTTCTCCACTGAAGAATGTTATTCGATTCGAGAAGAAAGGAAAATTGACTCCGAGATTTGTTGGACCATTCCCGATCATCGAGTGAATTGGAAAGCTCGCCTACAGATTGGAGTTACCAAAGAAGATGTCGAGTGTGCACAATGTTTTTCATATATCATATCTACGGAAGTATGTGCACGACTCGAATACAGTGGTTTCTGCTGATAGCTGTGAAGATTTCGAAGTTGATCCAGTCGATAAGAGACCTCGTAAGCCGCTTCGTGTTGTGGAAACCGACACGAAATAGCTTAGGAGGAAGGTAGTTAAGTTGCTCAAGATACAATGGAGTGATGATGATAACAACTGTACGTGGGAGGTGGAAGAGAGGATTAAAGCAGCTCATCCTGAACTCTTCAAGGTATGGCCCTAAGGTGTCGTGTCATCTAACGACATTGTAACTTGTTCTAGTTTTAGAATTCTGCATGCTAAGCTAGAATTGGATGCATGGTTTGTTGATTGCTATGGATGGTAGGCATGCAGAATAGTCTTTGATTGCTTTGTTTGTTTGGAATTTCGGGGGCAAAATTCCTAAGGAGGAGAGAATGTAATGACCCATATTTTTACGGATCGAAACATCGTAAAACTGATATCATTAGGTCGTATTTTTGTTAAGTCATCTAGGGTTTAAGTCGTTCAAAGCCTAGGTCGCGTAGAAGTTAGGTCGTGAGCGACTTAAGAGAGTGGTGCAACCTGGGGACTTAGGTCGTGAAGAAGGATAGGTCGTGGAGCGACTTAAGGAATGGGATGACTTATAGAAGTTGGCGACTTATAGAAGTTGGCGACCTAGTAGACTGGACGAGGTAAGGACTTAGGTCGTATAAGAGATAAGTCGTGGGGTAGGTTAGGTCGTGTAAGCGACTTAAGAAATAGGCAACCTAAAGAAGCGGCGACCTAAGGGTTAGCGGTAAAGGGGTTAGCGAGTTAACGACCTAGGAGATAAGAAGGTTAGCGACTTAAGGAAGTTAGGTCGGCAACGACCTAAGGAAGCTAGTGGTAGCAATGAGCGACCTAAGGAAGTTAAGTCGTATCCTAGCTAAGAGTTAGGTCGTGAGTTCTGTGTTGAGTTAGGTCGTAGGCGACCTAAGATAGTTAGGTCGCGTGTGTGTTAGGTCGCAGGTTTGCTAAGTCGTAGGTCGCGTATATGCGCAGATCTGGGTTAAGTCATAGGTCGCGTATATGCGCAGATCTGGGTTAAGTCGTAGGTCGTAGAGGCGCATGCGTTAGGTCGTAAGTCGTGGTATTTTAGGTCGCGACTTATGGTAAGTCGTTAGGTCGAAGACGACTTATGATAGGTCGCGTAGGGGTTGATCTGTTAGGTCGCTAAGCGCTTATGTGTTAGGTCGTAGGCTGGTATTGTTAAGTCGGAGGTTGATAGGTCGTGGGGTTTTTAGGTCGTGGACGACCTAAGAGTGAGCGACCTAGGGGAAAATCAGCCTATAAATAGGAGGGTTTTTCTCACTTTTTGGGATCCGGATTTCGAAGCGACGAAGTGCTGCCATTTTGAGACCTCGACTTCTACACTTCTTCACTTCTTTTCTCCACTTTAATCTTGTGATTCCTTCCATCCAAATCGAAGATCGAAGAGCTTAGATTGAAGATCTACATTCTTCGAAGAGAGATTTCATCGTTTGAAGCGGATTCGTGATAGATCGAGTTAGATCCTTCGCTGTCCAGATCTGAATTGTGTTTCTTTTGAGTTGTTTAGGTGATTTGGTGAGTGGTGATTATCTCTCACACGGATTCAAAGGAGTATATTGGATCGTTGGCTTGATTTTGTGTTAAAGTAGTGATCTCCATGCATTTTTGTAAACTTAAGTATAGATCCTTATAGATCCATTGTTCATGATGATTTGACAACCATTTTACTAAGTGTTAACCTATGCAATTTCATTCATCAAGTTATAGAGATATTACTCATGTTTTCATGCTTGTTAGACTTTAGACTCTTTATTTACGAAATTGCCATTATTTTTATAATTGTGTATATAGATCATATTTGAATGCTTGATTACTTGGATTAATGTTTGATTGATTGCTATGAATTAGATGATTGATGATTTGATTTAGACCGAAGATGATTCAAAAGCTAAGGGAAAGGCTCTTGAATTGGAAAAGCTGCTTGTGGCATATATAGCGGATGATGAAGCTCATATGGATAGATTTGATGATGATGTTGAGATGAAGCTTTGCTATGATGATGATGAGGCGAAGCATGATATGAGATAGTCTTGGTCTAATCCAGACGGGATCATTCTAAGCAAGTTGATAACTCGGTGAAATGGTTCGAGTTAGAGGATAATGGTTTGCTCGAGAGGCGCTTGAGCTAGTATGGAAATAGTCGTCGAGGAGGATGACTAGAAGGCAGAGATCTCATCGTCGTTGAAGGTTCTAGCATGCTCAAAGCAAGAGTACGTTGGGCAGATTCGATAGTCCCTGAAGGCTACTGATTGGTAGTCGAGTACTCTGGGCAGATTCGATAGTCCTAGGCACGGGTCACGATGGCGTGCGGAGTTATGTCTAGAACCGGCGTTTCCATTAGCCCTTGACGGACGGATGAAAGAATGAGCCGGTCATTCAATTAACGATGATATCGAAGCAATGATAACAGTGATAGCCAGAGTCATGGATGTTTGGTTGTACCGTCATTCGGTCTCAAGAGCAGTATTTTCTGGGTGCTTATCTGATCTTGGTTTAGGCCTTGGGGGTTTGTACTTGGAAAACATCGCCCTTGACTCGAGTGATAATTGCTTTACTTTAAATTGTATGCTCTGCTATGTTTGCTTCTGCTTAGTGTGTGTCTGGGGGCTATCACTGTAGAAAGAGGTGGAGTGGGAGGGTTGTATTCCTATTCCTTTTCCTTTATGCTCTTTTGATATATTGTTAGTTAATTTACTGCTCACTAAGATTGTTGTCTGACTCAAGGCTTTATGTTTTTAACTCTTATTGCCTTGGGGTGTTCGTCTATTTTGGGACGGGCAGACTAGGTAGCAGGTGACAGGTGTTGTTCTTGCTTCCCACGATGCTGATGTCGAAGACGAGCTGGAGGCTTGCATATTATCTTCTTACTATACGTACTGGATGTTCCGCTACTTTGTATAATTCTCTGTGTGATATGTAGTGAGGCTTGATGTATTGACTATTCAGATGTTGTTCTCAACTATTATGAAGTTTTATTGATGAGATTCTATTTCTGTGAAGCTTCACTATATATATATATATATTCTATTGTATTTTGTCCATGCGCTGTGAGTAATACGATAGATTCTGCTGTTTTAATTTACCCTTACAATCGTCCATGGTCGCCTAGAACACTTTACAGTGCATTTTCTCTAGGTTCAATGCAGGGGTCATGGGCGGTCGTCACAAAATGCATGATACTGGCCAGGACAGAAATGGAATTTTATCTTGATAAAAACCCTAGTGAAAATGCTTATAAATAGGTAGTCATAACCAGAAAATCATTTTTACCCGAGTTGCTTAAAATAAAAATAAAAACAAGAAAAGAAGAGGGAAAAACATATTGGGATTTTTGAGCAAAGTCAGGAGGAATTTAGGTGAGTAATCTCACTAGATTCATGGCATTAAGACCTGATAAGAGGCAGCCAAACCTTTATGTTGCTATTGATATTTTTCTGGTTTTTGTTAAAAAAAGTTTTATTAATACTCTTTGAATGATTTTGATTTGATGTAATGTTTGTTATGGATGCTCTTTGGATGGCCTTGATCTGATAAGATGTTTTATTATGGATGTGCAAGCTACTGTTTTATTTTTAAAAGCTAAGACATCAGATCTTGGAATTAGGGGAAGAATACTTATATCTGATATAGAATCATGGCAAGTAAATCTCAACAAAGAAAATAAAAATAAGCTGCAATATACATTGTATAAGTGCTGAGGCTTTAGAAAAGATATTAGGGATGCAATAGAAATTTCTATGTGCTGAATCCCTGATCAAATAGCAAAAATCTACAAGACAAAAATTATGATTCAGCTAGATCTTGAATCTGGTTTAATCATAGTTATTTGCAGATCATAAAAATTCATTATGCCATGTTTCTATTCTCATTATAAATATTCTTGTACTTAATTCAAAGACAAGATATATGTTAGCAGTATCCTTGGAGATAATTATTTGTTTGGAAAAATATGCTTGCAGAATTTCAGGGGTGTTTCAATGAACACAGTGACATGTTCACTTACCTATCTGATAATAGGATTAAATAAATATAAATTTAGTAAATGAACTAAGGATTGTGAGCCAAGAAGGCTGCTGGAATGCTTGTCATATTTGAAGTATGCAAGTTTGGCACATGGTTTGTTTAAACCCTAAGATCTTTGTGCAATGATGTGAATTAGCTCATTGCAATGTGTCCCTATGATTCCTTGATAGCAGATGAGGCTAGGATTAAAATGGTATTTGTAAAGGCTATGCAAATGAGATAAGAAAATGAGTATTTCTTAGATTTGTTTATTTGGAACCATGAGTATTCCAGGGCATCTGATTGCTGCAGATTAATGTGAATGCTTGCATAATCATGTTTGTGCTAATGGTTAATTTATGAAGTCATTGCATTTGCATAACAGTTTATCTGAAATATAGTAACATAGTTGATTTAAGAAATTGTTTAAGCAACTGGTTAATGCTTATGTACATTTATTTGCTTAATACCATGAATATATTGATGTTGCTCATACCAGATCATTGATCTGACCCTTATTTGCTCATGGCATATGGGGGTGTCTCAATTCAAACTGAGGCAGCCACTAATGCTTTTTCAGGGGATGCAAGACATAAGTAGGAAAGAAGATTATGGATAATGAGAAAAAAATGGAAAAGCATGCTTGTTAGTTTTAATAAGAGCATAGGATGATTTATCTGCATGTATTCATGGAAACTTATATTTTTAAAACTTCTTGTTATGTAATGAATTTGCTATGTTGATCTGAACTGGATGTTTTCTGTTACATTCTGTTATGTATCAAGATTTGAGAATTTAAAGATTATTTGAGTTATGAACAAGAGGACAAGTTTAGAATATTATCTACCAAAAATCTGAAAGAAAATATATATATATACTTGAGCAATTAACTAACATATTCTATACTCTGCATTAGTCAATCTGGTGTTATATAAAAAGCATTAAGTTTGGGATAAAATATGGTTTAACTCGGGGCAATCTTTCAAGTATTTTGTTACCTTTTTATTGGAAAATTTTGTAAAAGAATTCAAGTTCATTGTGAGCTGTTTTGTGAAATGTGTGTGTCTTAAATGAGGCATCAAGTAGTTTGCATATGAATAACATTTTAAGAGACATGGTTGATGTTTGTCTGTTTGATCATATTGGTCTGCAATTCAGTAGTGGAATGCATTACAAAACCTCTTGTCAATTTTACAAGTGCATAAACCAAACTTCTTTTCAAATGCTACACACATATGTGCATTTAGAAATTGTTTTGTATTATCAAACCAGAGAACACTCTGCAATCAAACCTGGCTCACCAAAAATCCAGGGATTGCACCATTTACAAACACTTTCAGAAAGATTTAGAAACCAATATGCATGAGAACCAAACATGGGTTGATTAATGGGATAAGTTAAAAACAAATGAATCTCAAAGAAAAGATTATGAGCCAAAATTATATAAGTATATATCATTTTCTGTACTTAATCAGATATCAAACATCTGAACTGTACAAAAATAATAATATAATCTCAAGCATTCAGAGATTATCTTGTCAAGATAAATTATTGATAAATCTTAGTTTCGAATAATTCAAGTTACCAAAATAAATGAATATGAGCAGGATCTACTTATATATTATAAGTATCAAAGACATGAAAAATTAATAAATGGGATGAGAAATTCAAAATTCAAATCAAACAGAATATGCTCTTGTTTACAAAATTTAAACATATGTATACTCTGATTTAAACAAGAGGGACATATACATCATCATATGTATATGTATATTTCTATGATTAAATTAATATACTTATATTAATAGGAATTTTAAATCCTGGACAAATTGTTTGAAAAGAAAATGACTCTGAGAATATTAATTATAGGAAAAAAAATAAGGCAAATCTGGAGGGTCATTTCAATGCATCCACAAAGAAATGTCATATGGTATCCTCCTACCATTGCGTCGTTACTATGATAGCATATGAAATACAAAGCTCCATTTAATCACTCATTACTGAATTTTATTTCATACACAGTAACTAGTTTATAGTCAAGAGTTTTAAATCAAATATCTTGAACTCGATGAAATAACTTTTATAGAAAGCAATTTTCTATATGAAAATACATTTGGAATAGAAATTACATTTCTCATTCCATGTTAACTATCTTTTAGTATTTTATACAGTTCTCATTTATAATGTCTCTTCATGAAGTAGAGGTGACCATTCACTCTATTCATCCCAACTGTGACTTAGTTACATCCACTCTCATAAATTCACTCTCCTTTCCAAAGGGTTGAATTATTCAAAAGGAAATCTTTATTATGAGACTGTAATGAACACATTACAAAAATGTATTTAGTCATCCTTAACATTTAAGTGTATCAGATAAATTTTACTTTAAATAAATTGATTAACCTACATTCCAGCGATCGATCACCCATTATCTTGTAGCTCTTAGTATGGTACTACATCAAATAGCATAAGTTCCTTATTGTAATTAATCATATTAAATACATGATTTTTCATTATAATTTACTTATTTATTTTGAATGAACTAATTTCATCAAAGTTTCGTACATTACTGGTGTTAGTGTTCAACATATAAGATTTATATATGATTGAATATGGATCAAATATACATATTCTTGTAATGCATTTAGAGTATGAAACTTGTAGAAGACAATGCATAGTCTCGTGCAAACAAAAACTTAAGTGACCAAGGCACAAATATTTTTAGAAGTTACATGAGTTAACTCTTTTATGGGTATTGAATTGATTAGCATGCCAAAAGATTTATTGTTAAGAATATTTTATATTTCTATGTCAATGTTAATTCAGTTTATTTGTATATTTTAACCAATAAACATTTTATCATTTATAATGGTTGCATAAATTTATTAAAGTACATTATTTTAACTTTTTATAACATATTGTAACGATCAGGATTTTCGCGCTTGAAAATCGACATCCATACTTTACATCGTACTCGAATGCCATAGATTCGACCGTTAAAATCCGAGTCGCCGGAGCTTATAACACAGTTAAGTAAATAACACAGCAAAAGAAAACGAATAATACATTGATATACAATATCTGATACAATATCTGATACAATGAATATCAATATACATCAGAAATATGATACAACAAATAGCAGCGGAAAAGAAAACGATATCATCAGCAGCGGATAATCTCCATCTCCAAAGCACCAATCTAGAAATAGCTCGAACTCCCAATAACGATGCACAAAGATAAGCAAGTGCAGTCCATATCCACAGACTGAACTAGCTCCAGATAATCTACTAAATCTGAATATCTGGAAAAAAAAACCCAACTCTAAACTGCCCGTGCAGAAAAATTTTGAGCATCCAGATTTTAGGAAAGAAACAATAAACTTCGGATCAGTCATGGGACTGGTGTGAGCAACAAAAACAGTTTATCTTTAAAACAAATAGCAGAGAAATTTTAAAGTCAATTCGCAATGCTTTTGGAAAATGAAACTACCATAAGGCCTCCCGCCACACACACAATGCAAACGCAGAATTGGAGAAGATTTCTCCTTATGATAGTCAAAGATGCTTACTACGCAAAAATCAAATCCTTTTTGATATTATTATTAGTGCATAGTGGAAAACATTTCGAAAGTAGAATATAAATCTTAGCCAGCATAGACATTTCGCACTTATGCCTACTATAGCTACCATGTTCAATAGCAGGTTACCGCCACATTCCATGGCAGGTAATACAACTAAAACCGTACAAGGCTCGTATTGTTTTGTTTGGATTTCCAACAAATGGTCAGGCTAAGGAACTTCCTATTCCACGAAAGAATGCCTCTGGCGGGACGCTCCGAGAGACAAACTGCTCTCTACCAAACAAGGCCGGCTACCCCCCTTCCCGGGGAATATACAAAACCTGAGATATGCCACCCCGGTCCTTTGGGACCTTTATCCGAGGCCTCGGTATCCAACATCACACATAATAAATATAATATGTCCACATGAGTAAATATCTGGGCTCCATACCATGATACTACCCTTTTCCAGAAGGAATGGTCATACCCTAGGGAAGCTACTCCTGAAACCTTGCCGCACAATTCCTGTTTGGACCATTACCGGGTTGTGAGGTTCGACGAAGTCTCGTCCACAAAGCTACGCTTTGTCACAAAGCCATGCTTTGGGTCAACAGATGATCAAAGCAATGATCACAAAGATAAATGATCAAACAAATGATCATATCACAAATGATCAAACAATGATCATCACACAGCAACACTCAGCATGCCACATTACCAAATTGGGAATATATCGCTCATAACCTTCAACTACATAACCTCTGAGCTCGTACGTCTCAGAGAAGGGTGTTAAGCTAAGAGAATAAATTCTCCGCCACCAAATAGAAATGTATTTGAAAGAAATCGGCTTTATATCTCAAAGTGTAATGTCAGACATACAATCCATACAAGTCTGTTCTGGGATCGAACAGAACCGAAGGCACTTCTTACGAAGCTCTTGCAAATCTAGATAATTTTCTAATCACGTCCGGACTTCCCATCACTAAGGGTGATAAAACCTCTATACCGGAGATCAGCCGATGTAGAGTAACTCGACGGTAATCCTTCCGTTTTCAAAAATATCCGGTCTTCAACACCGGTCATCAAATGCTATCCATATACGTCGTATCGTTATTCGGAATGGGTTATATGACACAAATGTCTTTTCCTGGCTAACCTGAATAACGAGCACAATTAAAAATCATATGGATACTGGGGTCTCAGTTAAATCACAGCTTAAAACCCAAACTTTTTCATTTGAATGGTTAAAACAAATTACCATTTCCAATCTTTTAAACAAAAAGATTCAATTCACAAAGTTAACCTCATTTCCAAAGATCCATTCATGGATTTCAAAACAATTTCCATTTCAATTGAATTAACTCTTTAAATCTTTAAGTCAAGATTTAACTTATAGCTTTCAAAACTCGTTTCCAAAGATTCATTCATAGCCTTTCAAAACAATTTTTATTTCAAGTTGAATTAATTCATTCGGTCTTTGAATCAAAGACTCATTTCATAGTTTTCAAAACATTTCAATTCTATTTTAAATTTGAAACCTTTCAACACAATTTGGAAATTCATTTCTTATATGAAAGCTTTTACTATTTGAAAACAAGTAGTTTTCGTTTTGGAAAAAATCCAGTTATATTTACACGAGTTAAAACCCTTAAATTAAATTCAAATACCCAAATCAAAACCTTTAAAATGGTTTAACCCAATATAACTTGTACAGTATCTTTAGTCCCTAATTTCAAATTATAGGATTAAATTTCAAACTTGAATTCAAATTTAAATTAAATTATTTAAATTTTCAAAACTCGATTAAGTTATTCAAAATAACTTTTATCTTGAAATTCCATTTCAAAAGCTTTTCACTTTAAAACCCAAATTTCCAACTTCAAAATCAATTGAAATTAAAATTTCAATTTCAAAAATATCAAATTTAAATTATCTATGACTTAACCGATTTCCACGTGAAATCCATATTTGTGTGTGTAAAGGTGTAGTCCAGGGGTGTTACACACAATAGTGCAACATCATACAATCATCACAGATCAGAGATATATATCACAGATAAGTAAATTACAGATCACAACATAAATCAGGGTATATCACAAAGCATCTCAAATCAGGGATGTCAAACAATCAAGTCATCCAATAGAATCCAAACATCTATAAGTAAGGTCAGTTAATTGTCTGATTAATTTAAATCAGATTAATTTCTTATGAATAAATTACTAATCCTCGTTAATTAATTATTAATAATTTACAAACCATTTTGATAAATTATTCTTTAATCATTTATTAATTATCCATTTATAATAAATTAATTACCCTTTTATTATAATTAATCAACCTTAATTATTAAATAATTATCCTTTAATTAATAAATAATTATCCTTAATCATTTATCTTTAATTGATTGATTAACCCTTAATTAATTAATTATCCTTAATTGGTTACAACATTTTAAGTAATTAAGTAAGTAAACCTTTAATTAATTACTTTAATTTAATTAATCAATCCCTTTAATTATCTACCTTAATTAATTAAAGATAAACCCTTTTTTTATTATTATTAATCACAAAAATCTAAATTATCTTTAAGATAAATCATTTCTCTTATTAATGATCCAATTATCATTAACTTATGCATTTCGAAAACATTTTACTTTCGAATTTATTTTAAGATTTCATTTCAATTTTGAAATTTAAAAATGAATACAAATTTAACCTAACAAGTTTTTAGAAACAATTCACAAATTCTTTAAATTACATGTTAAAGACATTCTTATCTTATAAAAGGATTTTACACGAATTTTAAACCAAATTTATTTTTAAGTTTAAATCACTTTAAATATATTTTTAACATTTAAACTTGGTTTAAACATTTAAACTTTTAAAACTTCATTTATCTCAAAACTAGGATAAAAATTTAGGTTTGAGACCATATTTCAAAACTTTGATTAAATCATGTTATAAATCTTGCTTATATTTTTTTATTCAGTTTAAACTTTAGAAATTTTGACAGGTTTTAAAAACTTTTAAAACAGTTGAAGAAAACCCGAGCCTTATCTTCAAACTCCCCGAGTCCACCCCACGTCTTTCGATCCCTTGCTTACTTCGAGTCACACACGCGGAAACTCGAGAACGACCCGAGTCACCCCTATCTTCCCCAAACAACTTCAACTCCCCAGATTCAACATGCACGGTGCACATACACCGAATAATTACGACGCTCCGACCATCTTCCTGGCCTTCAACAAGTCGACATTAGCCTCGACATTTACCCCGACCACCTAGATGTCATAATCTCATTGCGAATCAAAATCGAGACACTCGGTTGAAACTGGAACCAGGCCCAATCAATACAAACTCCTCGACGCCGACGACCAGTCACCCTGGAACCCTGCCACTCCGCTCAAAGCAACGCCATGATTCAACGCACCGATCCCCTTGGGTCCGATCGACCCCGGTGCTACCTTCACGTTGCACGAACTCGAAATACAACGTTGATCAAAACAGAAGTTAAAACCCTAAATTGACTTCGTACGGCCACCGTGGTGAACTGGAATTTAATCGATTATTTTTCCATTGATCCCCTATCCCTCCTCTATCTCCAGGCAGAACTACACCATTCCAAAACCACTAAATAATCAGTTAAACCCCAAAATCCACTATCTGTTCAACCCAAAAATTCTCACTCCACAGTTAACTAAAAAATATGATTTGAGCTTTAAAAATCCTATTTTTGATTTAGAAATCTATTTGTAAACCTGAATTGACAATTTAAGATGTTCGAAAATGTCACTAATATTAAGTATTATTGTTCTTATGTTCTTCCCAGAGCAGATCAACTTTATTTAGCATGAATTAAATTTTAAAAATCTACTTTATACTCAACCAATCATATTTTGTTTGAAGTTCAAAATTAAATAATGGCCAGGTAAAAAGAATTGGAATTTGGTTTTCAAATTTAAACATCCTGTATCTAAAAACAGAGAAGAACAACATGTTCAGACAAGCAGATTTATAACACAGCATATACTTTAAATATCATACTGAATACAACATAATTATTAATATGCAAGCATCAACTATCACCAGAATTTTCACAAGCAACAAGATTACTTAAGTATTTTTTTAAAAGAAGTTACTCACCTTAAAATGAAGACAGAGCATTTATTTGCAGCTGTTTTGATTTTTTTGAAAAGCAGTTTGAATTTGAAACTTGAGTCCTGGAATTTGCTTGAACTTTGATTTTTAAAACTGCGTGCTGATGACTTTGATGAAGATGATCCTAGACTTAAATGTATGCAGATGATCTTGAGTTTGAAGAAGAATATATATGCTATATTTTATTTTCTTTCTGGTTTGCTTAACTTTGAGGAACGAAAATGAAATGGGAAGGCTAATATGTATGTATTATATTGTGTACCGGGTATACAATATTGTACAGGGTATATTGTTTGTACCATAGAGGTAATTGCATTTAATGCTTTGTACAAACTACACTTATACCATACTTTTAAAATGTTTCTCTGTCCTTACTTGCAAGCTCATACATATCTTTGTTTACTTGTTTCATATGCAAGATCTCGGCTGATAAGATTTTTTTGGGTGGTGGCTGATATGTTTCCTTGTGTACAAAAGGCATGTTGAAGTGATCTTGTATTAAATGCTTTGTCTTGCATTTCGGCTGAGATATACTTTGCATTAATTACTTTTGTACAAACTATACTTGAATATAAATATTTGTTTACAACTTTATTATTTTACTTTCTCTTTTATGTTGATAGACTTGCCTGCATATCTATTTATAGGCTGCATACATATTCTACTTGGCTAGCTTACTTTTACTTATGTTATATAGATATAAAGTTGTTATTGTTATTTGTTAATATTTTAATGTATTTCTTTATTTTATTTAAAGCTTTACTTTGTTTGTTTGTACATATTTAAATGAGATTCTATAATTTACTTTGTTATTAAAAATTTTACTATGTGTAATTATTTTATATTTTTATTTATTTCTATTTATACTCTATTATTTATTTTTCTTAAATATTTATTGTCTTATATTTAATTTATAAATTTAAATTATCATCAATTATTTATTTACAATTTTATTTCAAATCCAATATATACATATAAAATCACATATATACAAATTTTCAAATATTTTTAAATTTAAATGATTTATACAAAATTTATTTTAATTCGGGGAAACTCGCTTCCATATATAATTAATTTTACAAATTTTTATTCAAAAATTCATTTAATTATCAATTTAAATAAATTAAAAATCTAGGGTCGTTACACATATATTCTTACAATATTAGAAAGGCTAAAAGTATTTATTTCATTTTTCTGATAAAGCTCCCATTAGATTTTTATGTTTCCCAAAACCAAAGAAAACACCAAAATCTTTTTATTTCTCTAGTATGTATTATTACACGCTTGCCTTGTATTTCGTCCTTGAGTATGCTTAACAAATCATAGGTCCGCAAGCGATGAATAACACACTATCGGTTGTATCATATACAACTTCCAACTCATCGTCTTTGTGCTAATTTCATCTCGACCTTAAGTTTTCTCAACAAATTAAAAGCGATTATTTTGTACCTACCATTTCATAACAGCCTAAGGATAGAGTATGTGTCTTATGTTTGCTCAATAAATACATATAGTTTTCTTACCTTGTTTGGTCAATATATTAAAAGTACTACGCATAACATATTTAACTTGAGTTTGCTTAACAATTAAAGAGTATGCAAGTAATCTATTAACATAATAAATAGTGGAGGACAACATTTACATTCGAGGTTCATAATGTTTAACATATTTATTTTAGTGACATCTATTTAGGGGATAATTTAATGAAATACCCTCGTGATTCAAGTGTCAAGTGCATCTGAAATCATAGTATGTGTACCATACGTATGTATTTATTACTTAAACCTAAGTTTGTTTTGCTATAGTTCCACTTTATGTAATTAATCATATTTAGTTTAGTCTCAATTTTATTAATTAAATCATAATTATTTAATTAATACTTTAACTAATTTAATTTAATTTAATTTTCAACCATTGAATTTAATTTTATTCATCCTTAACAATTTAAAGATGAATATTGATGGTAACATTCGTAGTAATTATATACATATATCATTGTACATGTGTATTATTTATTAGTTAATTTAAAAATTAATTCAATTAGATAAATATTTTTTAATAAAATTAATATTTATTAAATTTAAATATTTTATCGTTATTTACCTTAACATTTGAACATAATTACACATATATCATTATATGTATATTTTAATTTTATTTATTTACCTTTAGCTAATTATTCATTTATTAAGCCAATTAATTAAATAATTAAGATAAAAATTTAAAATTTATCTAATAGTTTTCAGAATAGTTTTGAAAATTATTTTATAACATTTGTCACATTTTAATTTATATTTAAACTTAACTTTTAAATCTAAAATATAATTTAAATTTTCAAAAAAAAAATTAGCCCAAGATGAAAAATCAATTCTGACCTTTATATTTAGGGTAACCTTTGGGCTTACACCATCCTTTGAGCTAGGCCAGTAGCTAGGTAAGAAAGATTATTTAATTACCCAAGCCCAACCTTAGATGCTACCTTTCTAGTTACCCTACGAATGGGTAAGCTTTAATTAGTTAGCCATAATATTACTAATTTAGAATGCATAGGGTATTGGGTATTGATACCATTGAAGGAATCAGATCAGATCGTAATGGGTTGAATGGGTGAATTTCATCTTTTTCATTTTTGAATCTTTATTGGGCCTATAAATTATAATTGATTTTAGATCCAATCTAAAATTTTGGTTAAACAAAGTCTAATTCTATTTATTGGTTTTAATTTGTTTTAAAAGGCTTTCATAAAATTTAAATTAATTATATTATTTTAAACATATTAAATACTCACATATGTGCATAGTGCACATGTAACATGAAAATAGTGTACATTGTCAAGTGCTATGGTTTACAACGAAACAGACACATTAGCCCTTTATATATACTTTTAGTTGACCTTAGTTATTATTTGAAATATATATATATATATATGATTATAAATTAATTTTGGAATTATAATAAAATAGTAACTAAGTATGTTTTAATTAAAAAATAATTCTGACTAATTGGATATATATATATATATATATATTGAAATTAAAATTAATATTTTAAAATCTAGTTTTAACTTAGAAAAAATTAAAATTGGACCTATAATTTTTAACAGAATATCCTTTTATCAATTTTGGATTATATATGTACGTATGAATGTCCATATGTATAATATTTATGAAATTTATTTTATATTCAAATATTTATACACACACAGATATATATATATATATATATATATATATATTCATACATATATATACATATACATGTGTGTGTATTCAATTTTAAAAAAATTAGATTTATTTGCAAATTTGATGAAATTATTGTTAAATAAACGTACATATTATAATATATATATATATATATATTCAAATATACCATTTTTAAAAAATTTATTTTTTATAAATTTGTACATATTTGGTTTCTTTTTTACGTACGTACAGACATTCATATATTTTAAATTATTCATAAATTATTGATTTTCAGAAGTAGGTTGAAAAAAAATAAAAGTCAAAATTAATTATGCTGATAGAATAATTTTTAAATAGTTTAACAAATTAATATATATTTATGTATTTAATATGTTATAATTTTATTTTGCTTATTATAAATAAGTTTTCAAAATCCAAAATTTATTTTTAATTATATAAAATATTATGGATGAAATATATTTTCACCATAATGTTATTTGGAAGTTTTTTAAACATCAACTCCTAAACAATTAGCATGTAATAAAGTGGACAACACAAGCTTATATAAATTAACTATGCAATATACGGGATCAGAACTTTAATATTATATAATACATAAACAAAATTGAGGGTAGGTAATTGCCTTAAGAAGTGGCCTAAGATTTACACCTTAAATGAATGAAATACTCCTAGATTCAATTGAAACACCTCTATAAATTGCAACGTCTGAAGTACCACCTTTGTATTTATTTAATTTGATTTTTCCTTTTGGAAATTTTCGACCATGGAGCCTTTGGTATTCACAGCCAGAAAAGAAAAGGACGTAGAAAAAATAATGAATGTGCAGGTAATGATTTAAGTGGCATTAGGAAGAGCTAAAGGAGGAGAAAATATATCCTTCTTTTACTCATTCTTTTATTACCTTTTCAGAAAAAAATAAACACTTAAACTCTCTTCTCTTTCACCCTATGGCCTACCATGTTTGTGCCTAGATGAGCCTTCACAAGTCCAAATCCCATTCAATAAATAATTATTTTAAATCAAAATTAAATTTTGATATATATCGTATATCGATGTGTACATATATAATTTTTATATATGCATCCAACTAATTACCAATGGCTTCCAAAAATCAAATAAAATTTAGTAATTAATATTTTGTAAATATTAATTATTTTAATTAATTTACAATAATAATAAACCAAATAAATCATGTGGTATTTCGAAGTATTCATCATTATGGTTGTACGATTCATAATTGTAAATTCAGTCAGCGATTAATATTGAAAAATTCAAATTTTAACGTTCCCACATCACCTTAGCTAGTCATGTGATAGTTTGGCTAAATTTACCGCTTACACTCTTTCGGTAAATTGAATTTTACTATTTTAAGTGGTATAATGTAGTAACGATTATTTACATCAATTCTCTTCGTTAAAATTATATCACTTTAAAACTTATGGAATTTGGTTTTGGTCAAAATTCCAAAATCATCCATATTCAACTCGGTTTGTCCAAACATAAAGTTCTTGGTTAAATAATAACAATTACTAACCATATTGCTCTATCTAGAAACTTTGAATTTGAGTTAAGTACAGTTGATTGTGATATAATCCTCCTATAACTAAGTAGATGAATTCTTTATTGAATATTGTTTCACTCCCAATGCTTCAATTCTAACCCAACTATAGGCATCCGTTAACCGTCATGCTATAATTTAACTATAATCAAAGTGGAGTATCCACATTGAAGTTCAATAATATTATCAACTCAAGACAACTATGTAATATCATCACTTCGAGATTCTCCATTTAAAGTTAGTTATATTAACCAACAAAAAACTCTCAACTGAGTTGTTCCATATATATCTAATAACTATCAGTATAAAATCCCTTCGTGTCCCCATCAGTTATGAGTAATATATTGTCCATTATTTGAAGAGCATTACACACTCTATTCTCATCAGACGTATCGATATTCTATCTTGAAACATCTTGATTATAGGTGGATGGTTCTCTCAGAATCTACGTTTATTATAGGGAGCTAAATAAACCTATGAAGAAGAATCATTATCCATTGCCCTGCATAGACGATCTCTTTGATCAGTTAGTTGGAGCTAGAGTATTTTCACAACTTTACTTAGCTACCAAGTTCCATCAATTGCATGTAGCCGAGGACAGTATCTAGGAGACAACGTCTTCACCACCTGTGCTAATGGTTCTCTCAGACTTTGCATTGATTATAGGGAGCACCAGTCACCTTCGCCACCTAGTTAGATGGTTCTCTCATACTCTGCATTGATTATAGGGAGCAAAATAAACCAACGAAGTAGAATCGTTATCCATTGCCCCACGTAGATGATTTTCTTGATCAATTAGTTGGAGCTAGAGTATTTTCACAGCATGACTTGGCTATCAGGTTCCATCGGTTGTGTGCAGCCGAGGACAGTATCTAGAAGACAATGTTCCGTACACTCGATGGATTATATGAGTGGTTAGTCATGCCCTTCGGACTAACCAATGCATCTGTCCTTTTTTTTATCTGATGAGCTAAGTATTTAGGGAGTTGCTTAACAAATTCATCATGGTATTTATGGAGAATATTCATGTATAATCAAGGAGTAAGGAGGAGTATGCATTGCATTTAGGAGAAGTGGTCAGTACACTCTGTGCACATAAGCTAAAGGTGAAGTTTTCTAAGTGCCAATTTTGGGAGAGGAGGTACGCTTTTTGAGACACATTGTCTCAGAAAGTGGATTAGCAGTTGACCTTGGTAAATTGGGGGTAGTTTAGGAATGGCATGTTTTGAAGAATGCTACGGAGGTGAGAAGTTTCCTTGATTTGGGGGGCTACTATCACAAGTTCATTAAGGACTTTGCAAAGATATCTGCCCCACTGAACAATCTTACCAAGAAGAATTTAGTTTTCTCGTAGGATTCGAAGTGTGAAGATGGTTTTATCAAGTTGAAGGAGGCATTGACTAGTGCGCCAGTTTTGGTGCTACCAGATGGGAAGAAGCCATTTATAGTTTATACTGATACCTGTGGAACCGGGTTAGGCACAGTGTTGATGCAAGAAGAATGGGTAGTGAGTTATGCGAGTAGGCAGCTGAAGACCTATGAGAGGAACTATCCTACACATAATCTTGAGTTAGCTGCTATTGTCTTTACGCTCAAGTCATGGAGGCATTATCTTTTATGAGAGCGAATTGAGCTATATACGGATCATAAGTCCTTGAAGTATTTGTTCTTCCAAGAGGACTTGAACTTGAGGCAGCAAAGGTGGATAGAGTTTTTTGGCGTCCTATAATTTTGATATTCCTTATACCCTGGGCAAGGATAATGTAGTAGCAGATGCTTTGAGTAGACAGCGAGCAGTGTTGAGTCCCTTATTCTTAGAGTGGATACATTTAGAGTATATATCTACGTTTGATTCTAACCATCATCAGATATTACCCCGGGACTACTAGCAGCTTTAAATGTTCAGCCTACCTTGGTGGAGTATATTTGATCTAGGCAGAAGGAGGATGAGGAGCTAATTAATATTTTTGAGATGACAGGTAGAGGAGCGTCGCCAAATCATTTAAGGCATATGCCATTGACTCGAGAGGATGGTAACAGAGAGATGATAGGCTTTGTGTTCCTCATAGTAAAGATTTGGTTGGTGCGGTACTAGTAGAGTCTCACCATTCTGGGATGACCGTTCATCCCAGCGGTGATGAGATGTATCGCAATATGAAGCGAGTTTTCTATTAGCCGATATGAAGAAGCAAGTAGCGGAGTATGTAGCTAGAGGTATGACTTGCCAGAGGGTGAAGGTGGAGAAGAAGAAGATAGGAGGATTGTTGCAAACATTGGATATTCCTCAGTGGAAGTGGAAGTGTATCTCCATGGGTTTTATAGATGATCACCTAGGAGTAGGAGAGGAAATGAGAGCATTTGGGTCATAGTTGATCGGTTGACCAAGTGCACCAGTGAGGATTACTAAGACGGCGGCGTCATTGGTGGCTCTATACATGAGAGAGGTCATTAGGCTATACGGAGTTCCTACTAGTATTGTTATCGACTGAGATCCACTTTTCACTAGTGAGTCTAGAGGACTCTACAGGAGGCTTTGGGGATTGAATTGAGTTTGAGTACTGCATCACACCCAGATTGACAAACAAAATTAAGGAATAAATCGGGTTTTAGAGGACTTACTATGGCTGTGCATTATGGACTTTGGAGGTTCTTGGGAGGACCATTTGCCATTAATTGAGTTTACCTACAGTAGTAGTTATCAGGCAAGTATTGGGATGGCACCTTTCAGGCATTATATGGTAGAACCTGTAAATCAGCGTCGTGTTGGTGGGATATGATGGATAGGATTATTCTTGAACCAGAGATGCTGAGGGAAACATTAAAGAAGGTGGAATTAATCCATAGAAGAATGAAGACTGCTTGGGATAGACAAAAAATTTACACTGATTGGAGATATACGGAGTTGGAGTTCGCAATGGGAGATATGGTATTTGTGAATGTTTCACCACTTAGGCATGTGATGAGATTTGATACATCAGGGAAGCTGCACCAAGATTCATAGGACCTTTCTTGATAGTGGCAAGAGTAAGGAAGTTAGCATATAGAGTAGAGCTTCTAGAGAAGTTGGAGAGGGTACATGACGTTTTCCATGTGTCTCACTTGCGGAAGTGCTTGCATGATACAGCTACCGTGGTCGAGCCAAGTTAGTTGTAGGAATTAGAGGTTGAGCTAGAGTCACTTGTTCGCTATGCGCCCACCCATATTTTAGAACATGGTCAAAGCGACTCCGTAACAAGGAGATTAGACTTGCCAAAGTCCAATGGGGAGATGATCCAGGAGAGAGTACATGGAAGCCCGAGGAGAAGATCTGCGTTACCCAACCACAACTCTTTTCTGGTACGTCTCCAATTTAATTCTCATAAGTGTAGAATTCTTATGTATAGGATTTAAGTTGTATACCCTTTAGGTAGGGACCACTAGATGTTAGGAATGGTTGTAAATACGTCAATAGGATATGCGATGGATGATGGATGCTAATGGATTATTGTTTGCATTGTGCTCTTTTAAACATTAGGACAGTATATGATCTAGGTACACACATGCACGCTTATATCTATTCGCATGTTACTTCTTGATTCTTGGATGCTATTGGATGTTTTACATATGGATGTTACCTATGAATTATACAGCTGCGTATACATATAGAACTGCAAAGTGTATCCACTTAGGATGTTGCATACATTTGAATGCATGGCATTAGCATTTTTTTACAACAGGAGGTCAACTGAATCGTTAGACCGACTACTTTTGAATTAGTGTAGGTTCACGTGCATTTCACGCTGCATATAAGTACATGTTGCATTAGAAATTTTTTTAAGGATGGAGATTTCTCATGGATGTTGGTTGAGTATATGGTTTTAGTTATTGGTTGTTGTGTATATGAGTTGCATTTTTCCATCCTTAGATATTTCGGGGATGAAATCCTTTTAAGGGGGAGAATGTAACACCCTGGAAATTTATGTCAAATTTAGCAGGAATTAAATAGAGATTTAAAAAGGAAATTAAATTAGAAAATTAAATTAAACTAAAACAAGGACTTAAAAGAAAATTTTCACGGACATTCGAATTTGGCTATGAAACTTGCACCATTGCGTTCGTAGAGATTTACCAGACGATTTTCATATATAACACTTTTTAATCAAAGTTTGTATAAAGGAGTTATAGAAGTAAGAACGAAACCAAGAAATAAAAATAAAAAAATTTAAAAATTACAAAGCATTGGGGCAACCCAGGAGGGTTCCAGGTCGAATGGTAGCAGTCGACCAAGGCTTATGAGCGGTCGACTCGTGACGATAAAAATCGAGTGTTAATCACTTTGTAATGACATATTTGAATGACCTGGATTCATTGCTTGGTGGAGAAGGGTTAGATGAGTGGTTAAGATGATAGCTGAGGCTAATCTAATAGCCCTAAACCTAACACTAACTTTATAAATAAGATGATATTGGAACCCTAATTGTCTAATGAAAACTTAAAGTAATGATACTATGCCAAATTTTCTACTATAAACCCTAATTCACCTCAAAACCCTAATTTTCTTGTATCCAAATTAAAACACAAACCAAAACTAAGGAGCAAAGGTAAGCAATCAACGAGGAGAGTAAGGAGAGTATTGATTGGAGGCCAAATTCTCAAGATCTAGAGCTTAGGCTAAAGGTGAGTGGGCACAAATTTGGTAATTTGATTAATGTAATTAAATTTAATCTATTTTAATTGATCTAGGGTATTAGAACCCTAAATTGAGATGTTAAACCTAAATTGAATATGTTAGAACCCAAGAATAGAACTTGTTAACATAATCTGAGATTGTATAGACACTAATTAGATCCCTAAAACCCTAGAAATCAATTTACAGTAAATGGATAATTCAATTAGCTAATTAAACACTTGTTTATGTCAAATCGGTAACTCTAATTCACAAACTCTAGAATTGATTAGAATTGTAAAATTAATTAACTAGGAACTAGGGATTAACTGGAATTAACAAACTATTGAAATTAACGAAGTTAATTATAAAACAATCGACGATTAAAAATAGGTCAAAACCCTAACTTTTATTCATCGACGGTTGACCAGGTTGCCTTAATAGTCGACTAGTAGTGGTCGACCTAGGGTAAGTTTGGGTAGACCATTCGACTGTAAAATGCGCTAATTGAACTTTATCGTGAGGCCCGAGTTTAAAATAAAAATTTATATAATTTAGTATAAAAATTATATAAATAGAAAATTGATTAGTTGAGCCTATTTCTGGTCTAAGTATACAGACTAGAGATGGTAGGGCAGTAAATCCCATATCAAGATAATTGTAGGGCCGTAAATCCCTAACTAAAGGACTATACGTCATCGCAATTTGGATTATAGTTAAATACCCAAATGAGAGAAAAGAGTTGACCACGGCGATGTACTACACAGAAACTCATGGGGTATTCCATCATAGGGGCGTGCAGCACTTAGGGAAATACCGGGTGAGTGAGCCCGATCCAAACGGGAGTTCTTATATGCATGATACACACGCGGTGTGGTACAGGTGAATGTCGACATAGGATGGTAAATGGCTACTACAAAGGACGTTTGGCACTATGATCGAGAGGTGGACAATGGGTGCATAAGATGGGTCACTTTGCTAGTTTTCATTTCAGGGTTGTCCTCTCGCGCATATTAATGATACGTATCCTTGGATAGTTCAAAAGACACCAGTCGATCGTTAGTGAGAGGTTCAAATTGTAGTTCGACCCATTATGTTACATAAAAATCCTTAGGCATTACATCACTTAGAGTAGTTTTAATGTTAATTGCACTTAATCATCACTTATTAAACTTATTCTGGCTCACCAGACATTATGTCTAACCCATTCCTTTTCCATCTTCTTCCCCACTATAGGTTGACAAAGTAGTAAGTTATTTGCCCATTTCAGATACTTAGAGAGAGTCTTGCTTTTCTTGGAGTCTGCTTTACTACATCTTCTCTTCATGCATTATTCTATCATATTACTACAATTATTTTCTTGTATCAGACTATGAGAGATGTTTTGCTATATACTCTATTTTGAATCACATACTGGTATTTTTCTAAGAATATGTTTTGGGATTTTTAAGACTGGCATTTTCTGTGATATTTATACGTTTTATTCCTTCCGATATGAATTCTGAAAGTTTAGTGATCATTAGATTATATTTGCCTTTGTAGCCTCTGAATTGTTAAAGGTTAAAGCCCCGACAATCCGCATTTCTCAGCACAACGGCATTTGGGGCATGTCAGGAGGTGCGGGTTGTCACAAGCCCTCTCTCTTAAAGCTCGAAAATTTGAGTTTCTAGTTCTCTTCTTTCTCTTAATGCCAATTCATCAGACAGGTAGGACAATTTCCTTTGCATCTTGCTTTAAGTTAATATAGAATTTAATTTCCCAGTAAGGAGGTAAACCTGAAACTTCTCCAAACATGTCTGCAAATTCCCATTAATTGGAACTTGCGATAGCTCATCATAAGAGAGATCCAAGGAGTATAAATAACTCAATATCAAAGAACTCTTGAGCTCACAATACCCTTTAAGATCTTTTCCACCACTATCCTTTATAAGGACTACACGATTCTTATAATCTATAACAACATCATGCTTCATCGTCCAATCCATCCCTAGTATAAGCCATAATCGAAAAACTTGAGCACAAAAGCAACACAAGAAAACATGAGGACAACCCAAGACAACTTAATGTCCCTACAAATCATAAAACGATGTGTTAATCCTACAATAGGATTAGGTACGATAAGAGGGTCATCGATAACATGGGACACTAGTCATAGACTATCAATAAGATGATTAACAATAAAAGAACGTGAAACTCTCATATGAAATAAAACACAAATATATAAGTCATAAATAGAAAGTGCAACTTCCATGACGATGTTCTTCCCCTTATCGAGCTTTGGCTGAGTGATGGAACTAGGAGTTGCTTGGATATATAGCATAGGCTTTGAGCATTTTCCCATGCTTCGAAAGGGATGGATAAATGTTTTTGAAATGTCCCAATCGATTACAATTGAAACATTTCATTCCTCGAAGGTTTACTCTACAATCTTCAACAAAGTGCCCCTTCAAATGGAACCTTTTACAAGTCACCCCTTCCTTCTTCTTTTGGCCTTGTTCATTCTATTATGCTTCCCTTTCCTCTTTCTTAGAACTTTGGCTATAATTCCAGCTTAACTTCTTGGTCTTTAGAAGCCCCTTAAGAAATAGAGTATAGCAAAGCCACTTCCATGAGATTCTCAAAAGTAGCATCCATAGGAATATGACTAAGAGCAAGGTCCTTAAGAGGTTGGTTGAGTCCCATAGCATATTTCTTGGTCTTATTAGAAAGAGTGTTAATCATGTCCATCCTAATGGGCCAACAGTGTGCACTCATTTATGTACTCCTTCTCGGTCTTGTCACCTTGTTCGAAATATAAGAACTTCTCGGCTTACAAACCCCTCTCGGCCTTAGAAATAAACTATGCATTAAGTCTTTTATGAAACTCTTCCCAAGTCAAAGCATGCTCATCCACCTCTCTAATTACAACATCCCACCAATAATAAGCTTCTTTTTGAAGTTTCCAAGAAGTAATTCATTTCTTCAGCAAAGTTTCATGCGCCATACCATCAAAGATCCGCTCACTAATGAAGAGCCACTCCTGAGTCTGAATAAATTAACCCATCCCCAAGTAAGGTTTACCTCCAACTAGGAAGTAAACTTTACAAAGCCAGGAATAAATAAGATTGGGCGGTGGAGGTGGTGGAGCCAGTGGAGGAATAGGCATCACCCCAACTGCTGTCGATATAAGAGGGACACCTATTGATGGTCGAATGCCCTACGATGTAGCTTGAAGGTATCTTCGGAACCACGCTGACATATGAAGATTCAGAACCACAGTAGTGTCCCAAGTGGCCATTGCATGAGTGGCATGACTCATAGTAGATATTTGTAAATGAAAATTACTAACAACTTTTTCCTAAAAAATAGCATGAGATGCTAGAAACAAAAATGTGAGTGCCTAAATACTATGTGCATAAGTAACCAAAAATATAAATATACTCTAGCAACTTATTCTAATTTATTGTAATTGGGAAACCTAATCTCTGATACAAAATGTAATGACCTGCCTCTCATAACACCCAAAATCCACGCATACAAGCAACCAGATTCCTCAACGATGCTACGAATGATGCTCCATTAAGGATATAATATGTAAACAACAATAAATATCATAGAGAATTTCTATCACAACTAACTAATTCTCACAATGAAAGATAAAAATATAATATCAATATAAAACATGTAAAAGACGATATGCATATCTTATAAAGAGAAATAAGGTCCCACATCATAATGCAAAGTTTAGATGGTACATAAAATCCTATATGAGTACATGTTTCAAAATAAATATAAGTCTACATGTTAATACACCAAAAAATGGATAGCTATAGCTCTGTAAATTGGCTCTAGTTTGAAGAGATCCTTGTCTCTAGGTCAACCTACTCAAAAAATAAATAACAAAGAAACAAGAAGGAGAGGTCAGACATAAAGTATAGTGAAAAATAAATATCACTAATTTGAGTGATTATCAATATGCAAATACATCATGAATAATACCAGGTGGTACTACTCAAGATGATAGAACCATACATCAAACTTGCATCCTCACCTGCATCCAACAAGTCATTTCAACTATCATGATGCACTATACGATAAAACTATCATATACAAAACATTACATCATCAAACATTAACCAAACGCCACACACAAGGCTAAAGGGCTACTGATCTCCCGATAAGGCCAAAATCTAACAAATGTTATTATCGGTATAAGGTTGAAGCTACCATGCCCAAACACGTATTGTCACTAATGTAAACCAAATTGTATGGCTATTAATACAATACAGATAGTGTGTATGGTTAATAATGTTAGACCATATGGTTACAAACATAAGACCAATACTATGTGCGGTCACTAATATAAGACTAATACTAGGTATGTCGCTACTATAAGACAAATACCCATCGTCAATCAATATCTAACCCCAAAATCAAAACCAAGTGAACCTAACCCACTCTGTATACATAACATCTTATGAAATTGTGTATCACAATAGCCTAACCATCACACTTTAAAACCGTTACACGACTCTACAAAAGTTACCATACAAACCAAACACTTCTCCAATGTCATGTATAACCTTCACGCCATTCAACATATCTAATACACCATTCTGATCTATCTTAAAAACTATCATTTTGGTATATTATTGGAGTGGGTCCTACGTGGGCCCTAAAAAAAAGTACTCCAAAGCCTACCAAAGCATCATGTATCTTTGTGCTTTAAAAGTAATGAACTCTAGACCAAACTATGTCTCAATCCAAACTCATATACGGATGATATCTCATCCCGATGCTTGTTGAGTTGTCTCGAAGAAAATCCCCAAAAGCCCTTAGTAGCAGCTCATCAGTTGATTAATCATATTATTTTGGTTAACTGGTTGGTTATATCCAAAATTGGTATGCTCAAACAGTCGACTGGTCAACCCCAATAAGTTGACTCCCTTTCTCATAATTCGATTGGTTAGATATGACCAATCAATTGTTTTAGTCCCAAAAAGTCCTATTTCTTTTCTATTTAAAATCCCACTTTTCTCCCCTTGATCAATCGGCTGATGGCCACCCTATCGGTCGACTGATCATTTGTAGGGGTGTAGGGCTGAAAATGGAAGGGTAGATTTCCATAAGGAAACTTATCCCATTATTTAAACTCCACTCAACTATCATTTCGGCTTCTTTTGCCATGACGTCTAGTCTCACCACTTCATTGCCTTTTGTCGCTCACAGTGCCCGACATTGGAGATTAACTCTTTAATGATCCATGACGAGACAAACAACATTGTATACCCCGATTTTTTTAAAAAATTAATATAAGGGCATTTTGTCATTTTTCTAGGCAAAATGGTCATTTTTGCAAACATTAGACTGTAGTGACAAAACCAACGTGAATATGACCATATCATTTTTCTAATTCACACAGTATATTTATTTGTGTCGTTTGGAGCTCGTATGAAGGAGATATGGCTGGAAAACATCATCTAGTCGAATGGATGCTGCACGATTTGAATTCAGATTTAAAATTAGATGGTTAGACAATTTCTTGACTACTTTGGGTTATAACAAAAACTCATATACTACTTTTTCATTTCAAAACTAACTCGTGTTCTTCCTTTTTCTTCCCCAAATATTCTGACCTAACCCTAAATCCCAAAATTCTAAATCAAATTAAGAAATTGAAACCCTAAATCGAAGAGGGAAGCAAAGAAAAGTATGTAGCGGCCACTAGCAGTATCAGAATAGAAAATAGAATGGAATTCTATCTCTGGACAGTGGAGGAAAGTAAGGTTAGAGGCTTGAAATTGGAAGGAATCAACTAAGTTATTGGGTGTACCTAAATTCCAGGTTTACTCCCTTGATTTCATAGTTTAGTATGATTAAAATTGGTAATTAGATAATCAAAACTCATAATTAGTCTCTGTGATTTTTGGAAACCTTTTCTAACTTGATTATTTGATTACTTTAGGGTAATTAAGTGAGTTATTGAAGTTATATGACATATATGTATAAAGTCTATATGCAAAACTAGGCTAATTGAGACATAAAATTGGGAAGTTGATGGTACAATGAAGGGAAATTTGTATAAATAAATTTATGAGATAAGACATGATAATTTTAGGCCTATGTATAATTTTTCTGGATTTTTATATAATTTGTATGAATTAATATGATGGTTTTTCATGTATGTGCAAAAGTAGTCCAAAACTATGTATTAAACGACCTGGGACATTTAAATATTCCAAATTGACATGAAGTTACTTTCTGAGATTGGGTATGATGATTAAGGCCTAAAAAGTATTTTTGTATAATTTATTTCAATTTATATGAATTTATTCGTACGTATTTTAGAAAATGTGGAAAGCGGCCCAGAAATTAAATATTAATGATTTGGTGTATATAATCATTTCAAAATGGCAGGAAAATAATTTTTGAAGTTAAATTAGGAATTTATATGAATTAAAAAAATATATTTGATTAATAGAGTAATATTATATATATATATATGATTTATTTAGTGAAATGCAATAATGGTGATAATCAATATATATGAATATACATACATACATACATATATATATTATATAGTTTAAAATTTAATATTTGGTTCTGTAAATTGAATACATGTATTTCGGTAAAAAATATATTTTTATTTTGAATTTATATATATTTATATAGTGTATTTTAATACATGAAAGTTAAGGAAACTATGATTTAAAAATAGAAAATGATGAAAATAATTTGTGGAAAAATGTAGCAAGGTGTATCGTGAATGTATGTACTTAAGTATGAAATCAAAATGCTAAGTAATTATCAAAACAAGGAAATAAAAACAAAAATATACAAAAGCCAGAAATATGCATCGGCATGTACACGTTGGAACTATAGCCTACAACAATGCACCGGACACCATGTAAATTTGATAATCTAAACCTGAATCTAATATAGGTCGTAATATATAATTCATTAAAGGCTCATGCAAGATTCCCTAGGTATATTGGCCATGAGTGAAAGTGTAATGACCCTAATTTTGACTACATTATTTAGAACATTTAATTAGATAAACTAAATGAAGTAATGAAGATAGTTAAGGAATTGAGATTTGTTAACTAAGAAGGAGTCGTGCCTTATGAATGTGTTAGTAAAAGAGGATTAAAAACAAGTAAGTAGGAGGAATTTGGTAAGGGTAAAATGGGAATGGCCTTTGTTCCTATACCCTAAACCCTTCTATCCTTCATTCCTGACTCATTTTAACTTTCACAAACTAAACTAGAATGTCATTGAACTTGGCTGGCCACCATTAAGAGGATTCAAGGAGAAGAGAGGCTAGAATTCAAGTAGAAACTTAAGCAAATCAATCTAAGGGAAAATCTCAACCTTCTTAACACAAAGATAAGGTGAATAATTAACTTACATCTCACTTTTGGTATTTTCTTTGGTTTCAAGTTAGATCCGAACTATTTTGCAAGTTATATTCCATTTTGTGTTTGTTTAAATGGATATATGTGCTTGTTGATGATTTATATGGTTTAATATGGATTTTATGGTATGCTTGGATTAGAAAACCTATTAAATGACATCCATATGATTTGCATTTTTGATATATGGTCAAGAACATTATTTAAGTAGTTGGTTCCAAGTTTCATAATTTCCTAATTGATTGTGGATTTATTATGGATTTTCTATGAGCGAAAATGGTTAATATTGGGTTTAAATTATTTAAGGCAATTAAACATTGTTTTTGGGTCTGAAATGTATACATGTTAAAAAGCATATTTAAACTAAATTGCAATGATTTTTGGGGATTTTTCCTAAGAGCTTTAATGTGGTTATTAAATTATTTAAGTGGAGGACTTAAATGTTTTAAATGTTATGTTAAAAGGAATGGCTTATTTGCTAAAATGATTTCAGTTATTAATTACTGAATTCGGCAGCTCTTTAAGAAAAGAATTTGATAAAGAATTGGCAAACAATCATATTTTGAAAAATTATGCAAGCTTTCGTCAACATGGCCGGAAGCCCTTTGCACCCATTCGAAACAAATGCACATGGTATCAAGCAATTAATATGTAGTGTATTGAAGAAAGGTGGGAGGGACCTTGTCGAAGGCATGCTTTCGAAGGGGTTGAAGCCAATTTTATTAGCTTTCGAACCCATTAACTTGTCCTTGTTCTAAAAAAATCTTTCGAAAGAGTTGTCGCTTTTCTTTGTTTCAAAAGGAGCATTCGAAGGAGTTCCCTCTTTTGAACCTATTCGATACCTAGCTGCTACATTCATACCTTTCGAATTAGTTGAGGGCCGCTTTTCTTTATAGCCTTATAACAATGTATTCGAAATGGGAGCCTTCGTCTTTTAAATTTTGAAGTCGCCTTCCCAATGCTTTCAAAAGGGTCCTTTTAGCTACTTTTGTCAATGGTTTCGGAGGTAATGGTTTTGAAAGGATGGTTTTGAAACTAACCTCTTCCCTGATTCTTTTAGTTAAGATCAATGCTTCCGAAAGGGTTACTTTTGCTTCTGTTTTATTTTACCCTATAGTTATACTAAACCCAATGGTTTCGAAAGGATACTTTTAAATGGTTTCGAGGCTATGTTTCCACAAACTCTTACTTGAACCCAATGCTTTCGAAAGGCATGTTTTAAGTGTTTCGAAAGGAAAGGTTCCAATGCTTTTGAAAGGTATACTTTGAGTGTTTCGGAAGGAATATTTCTAAGAGTTTCGAAAGATATGTTTAAATGGTATGGAAAGAGGATGTCTAAGCTTTTAAGTAATAATTTCGAGAAGGTTACTTTCAATGATTCTGAAAGGGATTGTTTAAGGTTATATACAATGGTTTCAAAGGTGTTGTTTTGGCTTTATAGCCCAAAGTTTTCTAAGTTAGAAAGGGCTTTAACTTATTTTAAAGGGATAGATAACCCTATGGATTTAGATTTTCATCATTATTGTTTTGTGTAAAGCATGTATCATCACATAAGTATTTTGAGTAAGCAAAGAGTATAAATTTCCTTGTTTTAAAAAGATACGATTTCAAGGGTAAATCATTTGTAAAGATTGTTTTCAAGGAAATGAAATTTGAATAGGGTGGTTATCCTAGATATTTGCTAAAATAATGACTTAGATATTAGAACACCATATGGGATTGGTATGAGGTCGCGCCCTATACTTTAGCTAGTAGCCCCTAGCTAATATGTCCAAAATTCCAATGTGTAGGACTTTGTCATAGGTAAGACTATAATGATGTTACACACAAAAGGGAATATACAGAGTAAAGATAGGTTATTGGTGAGCCCACAAGACCATTAGGATCAGTTGACCTTAGAAGAAGATAGTTAAGGGCAGATCGTCCAGTATTGTATCTAACAGAAGTTAGAATATTTATTATGTTTGGTTGGCCTGAGTCAGCCAGTGGTTACTAGTCGCCTGATAAAATTGTATTGTTCGGGCAGATAGTCCAGTAATTACCTGATTTAAATGCGTATATGTTATTGCTATTATTGTTATAATCAGTTTGATTGCAGGATTCTACTTTGCAAAAGGTATGATTTTAAAAGGATATTAGTGAGCGGAGACCCGTTTCGCTAAGCGGCGTGATCTCAGTTAATATCAGTAAACTAAGATGTAATAGAAATATTCACATCAGGCTTTATGTCTGGCTCGAAGTTTATGTTTTCACCTTAAACTCTTGGGTGTTCAAAAATTAAATTTGAGTAGATTGAGAGTTAAGGACTTTTCAGGTTTAATAGGTTGGAATAATAAGCTTCCGAAGACATGCAGGTGGTAAAGCTAGCTATGTGGGAGTTATTTAGTGTTATTTCCGCTGTTATGTATTTATGACTGATATGTCTATCTATCTAGTACTATGATCATCCAAGGGGGCATCTTCATATGTCGCGCTTGGCGTAATTCGTAACAATTATATTTGATCAAAACCTAGGAATCATTTTTGGATTATGTAATTGAATTTGAAATATTGATTTGAAATGTAATTAGAAAAATTATTTTTTAAATCAGTGTTGATTTTACTTCATATTCATGTGATTTTGATATTATAGATACCACTAACATTACCGTATTTTGTCACCGGAAGTTAATACTATGGATGACTGCAACATCTGTAGCACTTAGCTTCGGGCCTCAAGATAGGGGATGTTACAACTTGGTATCAGAATATAGGTATATGGAAACTTAAAAGGAACTTTAAACTTAAAATGATGTTTGAAACATAATCCTAAGGAATTAGAGAAAAGATTGGGGTATGAGATAACGCAATAGTAGCGTACTTGTATTTGCTATATAAAAGTATACACTTTATCTCTATTTCTTCCATCTCTCTTAGGCTATTCTTTTGTATCTTACAAAGACTTGAATGCGGATTTTAAGGAATTAAGATATGGATGCTAGGAATGGAAGAGTTAACATTGGTGGAGGAAGTACCACAACCAATGGATATGCCCGACCAAACACTGAAGGAATCTGGATCGGGCACAAACTGTTAATGTGGGTGCTAGAGCGCCATAATTTGATAAAGAAGCTATGTATCAGTTCTTCGTCAACATGATGCAAGCTGGAGCTGCTGCGGAATTAGTTGGAGGAAATTAGGAAGCTTCGGTGGTCTATAACTAGGAGGTACTAAACAGAGACTATGCTAGGCTTGAGGGGAAGCCGTTTATCGGCACTAAGGACGAAACAGAAATGGAGAATTGGTTGCTTCATTGCAAAAGAATTTTTGTTGATTTGGGACTCAACGGTGAGCAGAAAAGGAGATTGGCATTGAGACAGTTGCAAGGAGCAGCACTGTACTGGTGGAACAGTGTTCTTGTAGTAGTAGCCGAAGGGGCTATGACTTGGGCAGAATTTAGAAGGAGATTTAAGGAAAAATTCATGTCGAAGATCGCCAAGTCGAATCTTCTCAGGAAATTTACTAAGTTGGTGCAGGGAGACATGACAATGCTTGAGTATGCTACCAGATTAGAGGAATTATCTAGATACGGATATGCTATGGTTGATGCAGTTATCAAAAGGAATGAGAAGTTCATCAACGGATTGAGACCCGAGCTTGCTAAAATAACTCTACTACATATTAGGGATCTGTGCGATGTATTGGTTGAGTTGGCTTTGAGGAATGAGGAGATGCTCGGTTTCTTTAATGATAATAAAGTAGTGGAAACTCAAGGTGGGTAGAACCAGAAGAGAAAGCTTTTCCATATGAAGGGAGCTCAGAAGGGTGAAGCTGCCTAGAAAAGGAAAGCCAGAAGTTGTCTGCTACAAGTGTGATAAGAAAGGGCATTTCACTAATGAATGTTGTTCAGGAGATGGAAAGAAAGTGATTGGGAAGAAGAATAACAAATTCTTCTACTGTGATCAAATTGGACATTATTAGAACTAGTGCAAGGAACCAGCCAAGGATAGAAAGGGCAAAGTGTTTGCACTAAAACTAGCTGCCTCAAGACCAACAACAGAGGAAAAAGGAAAAGCTATGTTATGAGGTACGCTTTTGATTTACGGTGTATTAGTTAGAGTTCTATTTAATACTAGTGCATCGCATCCTCTTATATCTCATTGTTTGGTGGATAAGCTTAACCTAAAACCCACATACCTAGTTACATCCTTAAGGGTTGTGAATCCAATAGGAGAGTATGCGACTCTTGGGATGAGATGTGATTACTTAGAATTTGAATTGTTAGGTCATACGTTTACTTGCAGTTTTCATGTATTTGATTTCATAGGGTTTGGAATTGTTTTGGGTATGGATTCGTTAAGTAAGTACGATGCTAGGATATTTTGCCATGATAGGAAAATATCACTTAGATCCTAGTTGTAGTGGTCGGATAATATACTCTATAGAAAACCCTAGTTTTGAGGTTAATGCATTGTTGGGTATTATGGAGGCAGAAGACGAGTCAAACTAAGTTTTCGTTGTTAGAGAATTCGCAGATGTCTTTGAGCCCGTGATCGGACTACCGCCGAAATGACCCATTGAGTTTTGGATAGATTTAGTACTAGGAGCTGAACTTGTTAGTAGACCGCCAAGTAAAATGACACCAGCCGAGATGAAGGAGTTAAAGGTGCAATTAGTGGATTTAGAAGGTAAGAATTTTATCAGACAAAGCAGTTCGCCTTGGGGAGCAGTCATAGTGTTTGCAAGGAAACCAAACGGATCGTTAAAGTTGTGTATCGATTATTATAAGCCGAATGAGAGGACGATAAAGAATCGATATCCATTACCTAGGATTGATGATTTGTTCGAACAATTGAGTGTAGCCAAAGTATTTTCCCAGTTGGATTTTTCAACGGGGTTCCATCAGCTTAGAGTAGTAGAGGATAGTATTCATTTGATGGCATTTAGGACCAGATATGGATCACACAAATGGTTAGTAATGCTGTTAGATCTAACTAATGCGCCAGCATTCTTCATGGACTTGATGAACAGAATCTTCCGGGAGCATCTGGATAGATTCGTATTAGTATTCATAGATGACATATTGATATATTCAAATGATGAAAGAGATCATGAAGTTCATCTTAGGATAGTGTTTGAGATGCTGAGGTAGCATCAGCTGAAGGCAAAGTTTGCAATGTGTCGCTTTTGGAAGAAGGAAGTGAAATTTCTTGGTTATGTAGTCTCAAAAAAAGAGTTATCGGTAGATCCGACTAAGATTGAGGTAGTTAATAATTTGAAGAGACCCGATACAGTGACTAAGATAAAGAGTTTTCTTGGGTTAGCTGGCTACTACCAGAGATTCGTTAAGGATTTCTCATGGATAGCTGCAACGATGAGTAAGCAAACTTAGAAAGATGTGAAGTTTGTCTGAATTGACAAGTGTAAGGAAGCATTCTAGAAACAAAAACACTTATTGACTAATGCACCCGTGTTAGTTGTTCCAGAGGGGAATCAGGACTTAGTTGAATACACTGACGCATGTGGAACAAGATAAGGAGCTGTGTTAATGTAGAGGGGTAAAGTGATTACCTATATGTAACAACCCGCATATTTCACGATTATATATATTTAAATGTTTTATTTAAATATAGCATCGTTAATTGGATTAAAATCCGAGATGTTACTTTTTGTAAACAGTCGAATTGGGACTCGAGACCACTTTCATTGAGTCCAAAATGGCATTTACAACTTTTTTGAGTATAAACATCGATATGTTTGGAGTTGAGTAGAATTTTGCTATTTTTCTATTTTGGGCTTTGGCTTTGGGTTTCAGCCCACTAACCCAACATAATACTCTAACTCCACCCCATTCCTCTTCATTCATTCATTCATTCCATTTCCTAACACTTTCAAGCTAAAGAAAAATGGGGGAAAGAATGGGAAATTAAAATTCCTAAACCCTAGTTTTCCTAGGAAATTCAAGTTCTAGAAATCAAAGAGAAGCTTAGGTAAGCATCCTCTTCTTCTTCTCCATCTCAATCTCTCTCCAATTTCAGAAATTTCCTATAACCTAACTTAGGAAATATTTTCTTATAATCTTAGATTGGAGCTTCTAGAATTGAAGTTGAAGAGTAGTTGATCTTTCCTTTGTTTTTGAGCTTCTCATTCGTTGTTTTTGGGTTTAAAGGTGAGTTCTTGAACTCACATCTATGTCTATAGTTTTCATTGTTGTTAGGTATGAATTCCTAACATCTATTCATGTTCACTTGCTTTTGATTTGAATTGATTTGGTGAATTTTCCAAATTTTGGTGTTTTGAAATAAAAATCTTTAAAGATCCTATCTTGGATATTTGGACGTGTTATTTGGGGTGTATCAAAGAGCCTAAAGGACTGAGTTGTCACTTGGCATAAATCCCTAGCCTCCGTCACTCGTCCAATCGCTTTCGAATCATTTTTTCCATCATTGACCTAGGCAAATTGTTGCCCAGAAAATGCAACCAGACGTTTGGTTGTAAGGTCCAGACGTCTGGTTTGGGCAGCAGATGAAAAAAAAAGGCAGAGACTTGGACCAAACGTCTGGTCCAAACCTACCAGACGTCTGGTTAGTTTTCAGACGTCTGGTTAGAGTTCAGACGTCTGGTAGGTTTCTGGAATATTTCCAAAACCCAAATCCAGACGTTTGGATGAACCCCCAAACGTCTCGAACTACCAATTCTGCCTATTTTGGCTGTTTTTGAGTGGATTTCCAGTTTTAACCAATTTTTGTCGATCCGGTTAGTTGTTATCACTTATTATCGACTTTGATGACTTCTTTCTTTGAATTTTTGGGAATATCCATTTGATGGATTTGATATCGATTTTTATGGTTTTGATTTACGTCGTCGAATGTGAATTTTTGGTTGATCGATTGTTTCTACAATCGTTTTCTGTGATTTGTCACTTTTAAAAATACAAAGGTTTCTATACTAGTAGTAAATATTCAAACGCTTTCACAAAGATGATTTCAATACCATTTTTAATACAAAACTCATTTTTAAAACCGTTTTCCAATCTATTAGTATATACAAACCTTTACCTCATTCGTATGAGAAATCTAATTAAACGGCTTAGCAAAACAAGTGGTATGAAACGCTTGCGTTTACTTCGTCGATTAATTTCTAGACTTGTTCGATTGAACTCTTATAACAATTTTCGAGTGGAAGTCTACAATTTGTTCGTAAATATTTAAGTTAAGCTAGTGGTTATGGGACATAAAGCCTAACTCATTTATTTACTAGCTTAGTGTAATTTACACTTATCGATCAATGATGATCATTCTGTGATTTAGACTAGCGATGTGCGATGTCTCTTTGTTTGTGTAGGGGACTAAAAAACCCCGTTTGTGGAGCTTTGGTTCAAATTGGTGGGGTAGCGACCCATGGTCTTCGGGCCGTTTGTGGAGCTTCGGCTCAAACTTGATGGTTAGCGACCATGGAATAGCGTTCCATTTGTGACACACGTGTTGGTGAGTTTTCATGCTCCCGTTTGTGATAGGCCTCCCCTTTGTGTTTTCCGGATTTCTGATTGTTGATTTCTAGAATTTGTGTTTCACCAATTTTGATAATATGCATTGATAAGCTCTATCAATATTTGTGTTTTGGTGAATAATTTAAAGAATATGACATTCTTTTTAGTGTTTGAGAATATTTGAGATATTATATGATTTTTGTTGTTATTTGATGTATACTTATCACAGTATGGCATTATTGTTATCATACGTTTTTGTGATATCTCTTATCCTATCTCATTTTATATGATATTTATAGCTAGACTAATCCGTTTATTATTTTCTTCTTAAATAATACTCGGGTCAGACCGAGGTATTTCAGGTGCTTCTGCTTGACTTCTTATCAGGGTCCTTCACCTGACTTTTGGCTAACTACTTTAGCTTAGTAGTTTTTGTTATTATACATTTGAGATAGAGACTCCTTGATGTATACATATTCTTTTGTCTAGCACTTGTACCTATTCTTTTGTGATGTAGTGGATCTTGTATGACCACTATTTTGATGTACACCATTATGTGTTATATTCATATCTGTTTCCGCCTTTGTGATATGAATATCTGTGACTGATTTGTGTTATGCTTATTTCTATATTTGTTTCCGAAGCCCACATAGCCACTATGTAGTAGCTTTGAGTTTGTAGTTGATATGTCGGATTTCCTCTTGAAATGAAATGCAAGTCATATTATCTGACATATCGGTACTCGCACAAAGCAATTACAGAGATGGTCGCTCCTCAATAGCCTTATTCTTCGTGCTAGTCGACGGCATTACCCCGTAGTGTCCTTGGCTAGTATGAGTATAGAGGTGGGGTGTCACACTATACTTCTTGACAGCTTAGACCGCATGAGGTTTGATATCCAACTCATGTTTTGGAATTAGCTGTGGTAATTTTCACATTGAAGGTGTGGAGATGTTACCTGTTGGGAAAAAGATTCGAGTTGTTTACGAATCATATGTCACTGAGATATTTATTCTCTCAAAAGGAGTTGAATATGATATAGCAGAGGCGGTTAGAGTTTTTAGCCACTTATGACTTTGGGATTGAATACACACTAGGAAAAGGGATTAAGGTTGCAGGTGCACTTAGCAGAAAATATCAGAATGCAGTATTGGCAATGATAGCTGAGTGGAAAGACTTATAAGCATTGACTAATGTGGAGTACAATAGAGATCTGAAGCTAGTTTTAGTCGAGGAACTGCCATGTTATCATGTTTAGAAGTTCGATCGATGATGATCGAAAGAATTGCTTCTATATAAGGGAAGGATCCATTATTAGCTGAACAGATTTGAAAGATAAGGAATGGAACCAATAGCGATGACTTGAAAGATTTCAGCCTTGACCAGAATGGATGGTTGAGGAAGAAAGGACGACTATGTGTTCCTAGTATGGGAAACATTAGGAAGGAAGTTCTTAGAGAATGATCTCGTTCGATGTTCACTATTTATCTAGAAGGAACTATGATGTACCAAGATATGAAAAGGAGTTTCTTCTGGGAAGGTATGAAGAGAGACGCAGGCTTATGAGTGAGGCAATGTTTAAACTGTCAACAGGTAAAAGTCGAACATCAGAAACCGAGTGGGTTACTTCATCCTTTAGATGTTCCAGTCTAAAAATGGGATTCTATCTCAATGGAGTTCATGGATGGGTTGCCAAGATCGAATAAAGGAAATGAGAGATATGGGTTATAGTGGACAGTTTGACAAAGATTGCATACTTTATACCCATTAAGTCGACTAGGATAGCACAGATTTAGCTAAGTTATTCATGAGGAATATAGTTAGACTACATGGAATTCCTAGTAGTATAGTAAGTGATAGAGATTCCTTATTTACTAGCGAGTTCTGAAAGAGTCTACAGGAGACTTTAGGTACCAAACTCAAGATGAATACCGCTTACCATCCGCAGACAGATGAGCGAATAGAGAGAGTAACAAAGTCTTAGAGGACTTGTTAAGAACTTACGTGCTAGATTTCAGAGGATCATAGGAAGACCACCTACATTTAGTCGATTTTTCATATAACAATAGTTAGTAGACTAATATAAGGATGGCACCATTTGAAGTATTGTATGGAAAGCCATGCAAATCTCTTATTTGTTGGTTAGAAATCGGGGACAGACTAATTCTTGGACCGAATTTGGTTAAAGAAGTTGTAGAAAAGATTGAGTTAATTCGAGCTAGGATGAAGGAAGCTCGGTCTAGGTAGAAGAGTTATACTAATAAAAGATGGAAAGACTTAGTGTTCTAGGTCGGAGATCATGTTTTCATCAAGGTGTCACTGGCGAAAGGTGTAATCAGATTTGGAAAATCAGGAAAATTGGCACCAAGATTCGTTGGACCATTTCCTATTATAGAAAGGATCGGGAAACTTGCGTATAGAGTAGAGTTACCGAATAGTTTGGCAGGAATCCATAATGTTTTCCATATTTCTCATATAAGAATGTGTATTTGAGATCCAGTGACTAATATTACACCGATAGTGTTAGATGATCTAGTAGTGAAACCGAATATGACTATAGTTAGAAACCGAGTTCGTATAGTTGCGAGAGATGGAAGGAGACTAAGGAACAAGACAGTCAGATTAGTCAAAGTCCAGTGGAGTGACGATGATACAGACTGTACTTGGGAAACCGAGAGCAGGATTAGAGATACTTATCATGACCTGTTTCATGGTATGTTTTACCTTTACATTTGATTGTTGAGTACCTTATCATATTTCGAGGATGAAATACTTTAAGGAGGGGAGTCTGTAATGACCCTAATTTTGACTAATGTTATTTAGAACATTTAGTTAGATAAATTAAATGAAGTAATGAAGATAGTAAAGGGATTGAGATTTGTTGACTAAGAAGGAGCCGTGCCTTAATGAATGTGTTAGTAAAAGAGAATTAAAAACAAATAAGTAGGAGGAATATGGTAAGGGTAAAATGGGAATGGCCTTTGTTCCTATAACCTAAACCCTTATATCCTTCATTCCTTACTCATTTTAACTTTCACAAATGAAACTAAAACCCCATTGAACTTGGGCGGTTGTCATTAAGAGGATTCAAGGAGAAGAAAATCTAGGATTCAAGTAGGAAGCTTAAGCAAATCAATCTAAGAGAAAATTTCAACTTTCTTAACACAAAGCCAAGGTGAATAATTAACATACATATATGACTTTTGATATTTTCTTCGATTCAAGTTAGATCTGAACTATTTTGCAAGTTATATGCCATGTTGTGTTTGTTTAAATGGATATATATGCATGTTGATGATTTGTATGGTTTAATATGGATTTTATGATATGTTTCGATTAGAAAATCTATTAAATGACATATGTATGATTTGCGTTTTTGATACATGGTCAAGAACATTATTTTAGAAGTGGGTTCTAAGTTTCATAATTTTCTAAGTGATTGTGGATTTATTACGGAATTTTTATGAGAGAAAATAGTTAATATTGGGTTTAAATTATTCAAGGCAATTAAACATTGTTTGGGTCTGAAATTTATATATGTTAGAAAGCATATTTAAACTAAATTGCAATGATTTTTGGAGATTTTTCCTAGGAGCTTTCATATGGTTATTAAATTATTTAAGTTGGAGGACTTAAATGTTTTAAATGTTTTTTTGAAGGGAATGGCTTGTTTGTTAAAATGATTTCAATTATTAGTTATTGAATTCGACATCCTTTTTAGAAAAGATTTTGATAGAGAGTTGGAAACCAATCATATTTCTACAAATTAGGCAAGTTAGGTGAAAAGGAATTACTTTGAAAGACATAAAACCAGTTTTGTTTCGAATTACAACTTCGCCGCTTCCATTGCTTGATTTCGTCAACATGCTCGAAAGGCTTTTCGCATCCATTCGAAACCAATGCACATGGTATCAAACAATTGATACATGATGTATTGGAGAAAGGCGGAAGGGACCATGTCGAAAGCATGCTTTCGAAGGGGTTGAAGCCAATTTTATTAGCTTTCAAACCCATTAGCTTGTCCTTATTATAAAAATGAAGCTTTCGAAACAGTTGCCGCTTGTTTTTGTTTAAAAGGAGCTTTCAAAGGAGTTGGCACTTTTGAACCTATTCGATACCTAGTTGATGCGTTCATACCTTTCGAATTTGTTAAGGGCCGCTTTTCTTTATAGCCTTATAACAATGTATTCAAAAGGGAAGCCTTCATCTTTTAAATTTTGAAGCCGCCTTCCCAATCCTTTCGAAAGTGTCCTTTTAGCCACTTTTGTCAATGGTTTCGGAGGCAATGGTTTCGAAAGGATGGTTTCGAAACTAACCTCTTCCCCAATTCTTTTAATTAAGATAAATGCTTTTGAAAGGGTTACTTTCGCTTTTTTTTCTTTGACCCTATATTTATACTAAACCCAATGGTTTCGAAAAGGATACTTTTAAATGGTTTTGAAACTATGTTTCCACAAACTCTTACTTGAACTCAATGCTTTCGCAAGGTATATTTTAAGTGTTTTGAAGGGAGAGATCCCAATGCGTTCGAAAGGTATACTTTTAGTGTTTTGAAAGGAATATTTCTAAGAGCTTCAAAAGATATGTTTAAATGGTTTCGAAAGAGGATGTTTAAGGTTTTAAGAAATAATTTTGAAAAGGTAACTTTCAATGATTCCGGAAGGGATTGTTTAGGTTTCGAAGGTGTTATTTTGGCTTTATAGCCTAAAGTTTTCTAAGTTAGAAAGAGCATTAACTATTTTAAAGGGATATATAACCCTGTGGATTTAGATTTTCAGCAACATTGTTTTGTGCAAAGGATGTATCATGGCATAAGTATTTTGAGTTGCAAAGGGTATAAATTTCCTTGTTTTAATAATATATGATTTCAAGGGTAAATCATTTGTAAATATACTTTTCAAGGAAATGAAATTTGAATAGGGTAGTCAACCCAGATATTTGTTAAAAGAATGACTCGGATATTAGAATACCAGATGGGATTGGTATGGGGTCGCACCTTATACTTTAGCTAGTAGCCCCTAGCTAATATAAGTCCAAAATTCTAGTGTGTAGGGCTTTGTCATAGGTAAGACTAAAATGATGTTACACACAAAAGTGAATATAAAGAGTAAAGATAGGTTATTGGTGAGCCCGCAAAACCATTAGGATCATTTGACCCTGGAAGTGGATATTTAAGGATAGATCTTCCAGTATTGTATCTAATAGAAGTCAGAATATTTATTATGTCTGGTAGGCCCGAGTCAGCCGGTGGTTAATAGTTAGCCTGATAAAACTGTATTGTTCGGACAGACAGTACATTGATTACCTGATTAATATGCATATATGTTATTGCTATTATTGTTATAATCAGTTTGATTGCAGGATTCTGATTTGCAAACGATATGATTTTAAAAGGATGTTAGTGAAAGGAAACCCATTTCGCTAAGCGGTATGGTCTAACTTAATATCAGTAAACCGAGATGTAGTAGAATAATTCACACCAGGCTTTATGTCTGACTCGAAGTTTATGTTTTCCCCTTAAACTCTCAAGTGCTCAAAAATTAAATTTGAGAAGATTGAGAGTTAAGGACTTTTAAGATTTAGTAGGTTGGACGAATAAGCTTCTGAAGACGTGCATGAGGCAAAGCTAGCTATGTAAGAGCTATTTAGTGTTATTTCTGCTGTGATGTATTTATGAATAAAATGTCTATATATCCAGTACTCTGATCATCCGAGGGGGCTTCTTCATATGTCGCTCGTGGCGTAATTTGTAATAATTATATTTGACCAAACTTGAGAATCGTTTTAAGATTATGTAATTGAATATGAAATATTGATTTGATAATCAAAAAAATTGTTTTTGAAATCTGTGTTGATTTTGCTTCATATTTATGTCCTTCTGATATTATACATACCTTTAACATTACCATTTTTTTCATCGAATGTTAATACTATGGATGACTACAGCATTTGTAGTGCTTAGCTTCGGTCCTCAAGATAGGAGATGTTATAGAAAGGGTAGATGACGTTCTATATGGCAATGTGTATTAGTACATGGATATCACATGCCTTAGTGGGGCAATGTTTATAGGCTAAACGACTTGGTTTAGTTATAGATTTGGAATAGAGCTGGAACATGAGGGAGTCATGAATCTAGATGTTGCCGGTTGGCTACAACATAGCTATTATTGGTATAATAAGGTTCACCGTTTGTTCGGTTTATCCATGATATAATTATAGAACTTAAGGTTGCCGTTGTAAAAATCTTTCCAAGTTCCCCCCCTTACCGCCTAGGTTTTTGCCTAATCTTCCTATAAGAAAACTTACTACATTATCTAAGCATATAAACATATTTATAAGAACCATCTATGCACCAATTTAGGCTTGATGCCTCTTATAAGCGTCAAAATGTTTGTTTCAAGTGATTTTGTCTCCATGGTTGCTTCCAAACCCATCCAAGTCCATGATATCCCATTATGGACCAGTTAACACTAAACAAAATACTACAATTTAATCCAAAATGCATGAGTTTATCAAAAACTACTGGCTTCGATTAATCCTTGATTAATCCCCGCCTAGGCGATTAATCCCTAGTCCATGATTACCGCCTAACATTCGCCTAGCAATTTTTACAGCCTTGCTTAAGGTACATACGAGTGTGAATTTAGTCACCTTATTTTAGAACGAATATAGTAATATGGCTATAAGAAACTTTATGGATATGAATTATATATAAGATTTGATATGAATTGAATATGAACTGAAATGTGTAATGATTTGGTAGCTTATCATTTTTTTATGCCATATTATAAAACAAGTATAATAAATACTAAATTCAGTTATATTCACTCACCAAACATTATGTCTGACTCCCTCCATAATGTTTCCTTTGTTTATGATATGTGATAGGTTGATGGAGACATGTTTGGTTATGATGATGCTAGAGCTCAAGTGACCGAAGTCGTGTTGTGTGTCTATATATATATATATATATATATATATATATTATGTGTGTGATGACATGTGTATATAAGTAAGATACTTGAAGTATTGTATGGATTTGGGTTTGTTTTTTTACATATCAGTGACATGTGAAACTATGTATAAGTTGGTTTGGAAATGACATGGTATTATTTGATTATTATATTTTTTATTCCTTTCCTTATGAGTTCTAAAAGACAAAATAGATAGTTTCTATTTTTTTTCTATATCAACCACCTAAGTCCATTGTTTTTCGACTTCTCCGATCAAAGTTGTTGTTTTATGTCGGAAACTACAGGTCTGAAAACAGCTGGTTGTTATGTTTGGTATCAAAGTAAAACAATAGGACTAGGCACGTATAAGAGAGCGTATTTGTAATTATATTTTGTAAATAATAGAAATAAAAATGTATACAACTTTTTACCATTCCAGTCTATTATCCGATTTTATGGAAAAGTGCTAATGTAACCAATTTTTTAAATATGCGAGGAAACTCCATAGAGGTGACTAGAACAATGGTTACAGTTTGAGCTAGAGCCAATCTGACCCATTAAACATTTCTGGCCTAAACATTTTGATTTGATTTCGTTATATGGTGCAAGCCTTCAATCAGGTTAATAAGACTCTAATTATCCGTTTTACTACTGCAACCATGGAAATTCCACTTCACCAACCACATATTGGTGATTTCATTAAGAAGTGTAAGGATTTTATCAACCTAGGTGAGAAGGATTTTAATGGAACCGAACCTTATGTGGAGACTAAGGCATGGCTAGGCATATGTCAAGAGATTTTTACATTATTGGGATTAAGAAATGTCGAGAAGAGGCATTTAGCTACATGGCATCTAAAGTAAGAAGCTAGTGTGTGGTAGCAAACTGTTACTGCCGAGTGAGTGTGAGGGATATCACTTGGGATCTATTCAAAAGGAAGTTTGAGGTGAAGTTTGTTTCTGAGGTAAAGAAAGGATGTATGAAAGAGAAGTTTATTAACCTGAAGCAAGGTGAAATGATAGTTACTATGTACGCAAATAAGTTTATCTAACTTTTGAGGTTTATGTATGAACTAGTTGATACCTCATTCAAAAAGGCGACGAGGTTTGCTGATGGATTGAATGCACTAATGAGGGAGATAGCATTGAACTTAGCACCAAATGGAGCTACCTACGAGAATTTGGTTGAGGTTACTTTACTGAATGCTTTGAAGGGAGAGGCAGCTAAAGAGCAACTTAAGAAGGAGATAAAGTAGAATAATTTTGGGAAACATAAAGGAAATAATCAACAGCGAGGAAAAATAAGAACGGAGCAAAATGTTTTAATTGTCGTAAGATTGGACATATCATGAAGCATCGCAAGACGGACCTTTTTGGAGTTAAATGTTATGGATGCAAAAGATGGGACATATCAAACCTAACTGCCCAACATTGAAGAAGGATCAACATGAAGTTAAAGCGTAGGCATTGGAGGTTGTCCCTACCACACAAATTGTTCCACCAATTGCTATAGAGAATGGCAAGCTAATCATAATGGAAGGTGTGTTACCGTTACTTGCTTCTCCTATTCATACATTTGTTGACACAAGCGCATAGCATTCATTTATATCAAGTGCATTAGTAGAAAATTCGGGCTCAAAACCTCACAATGTGCATAAACCTATTTCGAAATCAACTCCGGTCGGATGATTGACTATTTTTACTACGGTTTTCCATGACTAAGAATTGTTAGTTAGTGGTGTGGTGTTCCTTTGTGACGCGTATGTATTAGGATTTGTAGGGTACAGATTCATTTTAGGAATGGATTGGATGACACGATATGGGGATTTCTAGACTATAAGAGATTGGTTGTATTGAGGAATGGCGGAGGGCGTGACTAAGTTGTATGTTGTATGCTTGATACATCTATGATGTCGAGCTATTTGTGTTCACTTAGCCTGTAGCAGGATGATCTTTCATCCATCCTTATTATGTGAGAATTTCCCAACACATTCGAAAAGTTTTTGGTCTACCATCCCGATGCAAGGTTGAATTCAGGATAGATCTCAAAAAAGACGCTAGACCAGTTGTGATATCGCTTAGGCATATGGCACGAAAAGAAAGAAGGAATTTGGATAAGCAGGTTTTTGAGTTATTGTAGAAAGGCTTTATTAGGAGAAGTATTTTACTTGTAATGTTTTCCATGAAAATGGATGGTTCCCTACGGTTATTTGTCGATTATCAAGAGTTTGAATAAACTAACGAGGAAGAATCGATAAAATTTGCCATATATCGACGAATTGTTTGATCAGTTGGTTGGGATAAAGATTTTCTCATAGATGGATTTGGCTAATGATTCCACTAGTTGAGGGTAGCAGAGGACAGTATTCCAAAGACTACATTTCAAATGCTTGATGGTTTATTTGAGTGGTTAGTCATGCCTTTTGGCTTGACTAAGGATCATGTGTATTTTTTTGTTTTGATAGGTAGAGTATTTTGGGAGAAACTAAATAAGTTTGTGGTTATCATCGTGGATGACATTATGATATTCTCAAAAAACAAAGAGGAGCATGAGAAGCACATGAGGAAAGTTTTGGATGTTCTAAGAAGGAATCGGTTGAAAGCAAAATTTTCTAAGTTTGATACTTGGAAGAAGAAGTCTGATTCCTTGGATATTGTATTAGAGGCTAGTTTAACTTTGGGTTCAGGAAAGGTAGAAGCCGTGAGAGATTGGAAGACGCCCACGAATGCAATTGAAGTTAGGAGTTTCCTTGGTTTTGTTGGATTCTATCGGAAGTTCATCAAGGACTTTATGAAGATACCTACACCACTTACATGCCTTAGCAAGGAAATTTTTGTTTTTACATAGGATGATGTTTGTGAATGGGCATTTGTCAAATTGAAGGAATTGCTGAGGTATGCACCAGTACTGTAACAAACCAGATTTTCGAACCTCGAAAATCGACACTAATACGTCCACTGTATTACATGCCGAGCAATCGAATGCCGAAAAACCCGATAGATAGGGGAAAGAAAAAGAAGAGGTAGAAGAAGAGCGAAAAACAACAACACGGAATCTCACAATCGCAGCGAAACAATATATAATTGATAATAAGAGCTATAACTGCTATTTATACATACCATCCTCGGAGTACAACAAATCAACAACTCAATATTGGACGATAATAATAACTTGTCCTCACTAGTGCTGAATATACAGCCTACAATACACAGTGGAATATAATCAAGTATGTGTAATACGTCTTCATCATCTGGCTCGTCTCCTGAGCTCTACAACACCCTAACCTGAACCTGTAATACTCGGTCTGACCCGAGCATTATAATAAAATAACACCCGAGTCATTCTGGAAAACCAGCGTGAGAAAACACACTTAATTTGAGTTATTAAAGTTATCAAAATCCTTTGAAAACAAAGGTATCTCATAAGACCACGCCACACATAAACACGATGGGTTTTTACCTTACGATAACCAAAACATTTTATATCAAAATCATTTGATATTATAATAGTGTCTAAGTACAAATACTTATTCAAATAGCCGAAATTGTTACATTATTAAATTCCAGCATATTAGTCTCTACAACCAAAACCGTAAAGGCACGTATTGGAGAATGGATTCCATACAATGACTGGGCACTGGGGCACCACCAATCACGGTACACATCTAGAAAAATGTACCAAGGACCTCGTCGGGATCACCTGCAACACAAGACCGGCCATATCCCTAACCTGGATAGAACTGAATATCTTACCACCCCGGGTGTTCCCACCCTTATCGAGAGATCTTTTTCCATGCACCACTGTATCCATAATTTGTAATATATCCGATGGTAACTAGAAAGGTGATAACATACCCTAATTGGGTGCAACCCACTTAGCCTTGCTGCATCTCCCCTGATTTTCAATCATTACGGTTGATGAGGCTTGAGGCTACGGTTACCTTTTTAAGGAATTTATACTTGGAATGCTCATTATCCTCCAATGACAATGTACTGATAGCATTCATCCATACAAGTCCGTTATGGGTCTGAACGAAACCGAAGGCACTATTCCTTCCACATCTATTTTGGAATCATCCTCCGGATTAGTAGCGATTAACCCATGCACTTAACGCTCCATCTTCGATTACATGCTCTTGTCTTCACTTTGAAAACATATTCGTTGGATCGAAGTGGTTTTCGGATAACTTATCCGATCCCGGTCTCTTCGAAACAACATTCAATATTTCCGGTAAACTCAACCTCGGTTCTTTAGAAAATAAACACATGAAAATAAAATCGGAGACCACCTCCTAGCCATTAGTGGACGGATTTCCTTACCATCATCCTAGAATAATGAAACAAGTTTAAAAACGTATAGTATAGCACCTTCCGACGGTAACTATACCATATAGTCCTCGTGTTTGTCCTAGATATTACCAAAGTTATGTTTTTAGTCCAGATTTAATAGTCGGTTATTTAACTATCAATAAACAGTCATCCAATCAAAGATCCATTCCCACTGCAATCACTAAGCCTTCTAATTTAAATTTCAAAGAAATTAAATCACTTTATTCAAAAGTACATACTTATCTCACCGAATTAAGTATATTCACAAACCATTTCCTTCAATAATATTTGAAAACTTTTTAAAATAAATTTGGAAAGCACCACACGGTATCAACCATGGATTCGAAGCTCAATGATTACATCTCTATCCCAAAGAAATCCAAACTTAACTATAGGCGGTCTCTGCCTCTCGATTTCGCCATGAAAGTATACCATTACTTTCCAAAAAAATTATTTCATAATTATCTCAAAATAATGCTTATAAGTTTTCTATATAAATTCTCCAAGTTTAATTTAGGCAAATACTCTTTAATAAAAGTTATTATATAATATATTATTTTTAAAACATTATTAATATTTAAATAAATTATCTTTGAATTAATAATAATATCTTGATATTGATTAATCCTTCAGTAATAATTAACCTTAAATCAAACCATTATAAATAACTTTAATTTATAAATTATATTCCTTTAATCAATTAAAATAATTACAGAACTTTGAAAACATTAATTAATCAAATTCTAATCATTTATAAGACTTGTTTATAAACTTATAATTCATTTTGACAATTTAAAATATTTAAATAACAAACTGTCTAAAATATTCTTACGTTAAAACATTTTTAAATTACCTAGTTTAATAATTAAAATCCTCTTTTTAAGACAAACTCAACATCTCGATAATATATATCTTTCAATTCCAATAAAACCAATCTAATATTTATAAATCTCTCTCGATTATCACCAATCGACTTACGTTCCCAATCATAAATCACCTTTTTCACATTTCTAAAAGAAAAATCTATCATTTCTTTTTAACCCGTTTTGCCCATCTCATTTTAAGTTCTCACCATGAATTTATACTTTCAATTTATCAAATGATAATAATTTCACTTTATTTATAAATATTGTTTATAAATCTCATAGTCTCATTTCCAGTTTACACGGTGTCACATCACTTAAACCATTAAAATCGATTTTTAAATTAAATCCATTGAATAATCAATTTCTTAAATAACCCAACTTTATTCCAAAACAAACCAAATTCCGATCTTACTTCCATTTCGTAATTTAGAATCTTATTTAAGATCCAGTATAACCAATTTTATATTTATTCCCAAATTCACTTCTATTCATCAAATTTATTTAAAATCTTATATTCAAATAAGTATCACTCAAGAATTTTTATTTAAAATCCTTTATATCCATTATTCCAAATCTCTATTTTCAATATCACGAAATAGTTAAGTACAAATTTAAGGTAAAACCATTTAGTTTATCCAAATCGATTTCTTTTAACTAATTCAAAATTTATTTAAAAATACTTCAACTCCCAAAATTTCTTTTTAATTTCTTCCCAAATTCAAATATATATATATGGTATTTTAAAATACCAAAATCTAAGCCAGTGCTACCATAGCATCCAATAAATTCAAATCACACTATAATCTATCATGGATTATTCAAACATATCATATATCACTATATATGAAATTAAATTCAACATTTTTGAGTAATCCAGTTGGATCCTTCCAACATGTTTTCCCTGCAACCACAGATGTTAATACAACATAAAAATACCAATCCCGCTTCGAGGCAGGATATCGTGGTATATAGGGTCATCCGCTATTATGTGGGGCGTATAGGGTCTCATTCGCTAAAATATGGGGGAATAACAATCCAACTACTAATATATATACTACTATATATATATATATAACATCCAACTGATAAAAATTCATAAATTCAACCAAGCATCCAATAATTAATTTTAACTATTATAAATTAATTCTTGCAATCCAAAAAGGGTGAGATTTACTCACTTTGATTTTCAGTTGTCGCCAAGACGTTCCGTTTTGGAACTAAAACCGTACGACGCCCGATTTTAGCCCAAATTTTGACTGTTTCCAAATCCATCCAAACCAGTTTCATTGCGAGGCACTCGTCACCACGATCGCAACGCAAAAAGTCTCATCCCAATCGGACCTCGTATGCATGAGTTATAGATTTTATAAGTTTACAAGAATTTAAATATAAAATTTACACTTTCTTTTTTTAAATTTAAAAACAAAGCCCATACCCATTAACACCCGGCCCACCATTACCTTTCTTTCCTAAACGAATGCAGCCTGTTCCAGTATCATGTCGTGCACATTTCAATGCGATACGGAGCTAGGGACGACGGAATCGTACGTCGATATCACCAATGGACTCCTCTCCTCGCACTCCATCCACCCATACCACAAACTTTGAGCTTGAACCCTTCCCAAAAATTGCTTGCTACCGGAAAAATCTCAACCACGCAAATGTTGCATCCCCCAATTTCAGATCGCATGCTCCAAAAACTCGGCCACGCGTGCGTCACTCCATCATGTAGCCCATGGAACCATCGCCTTCCACTCACTCGTCCAATATCGCCCAAAATCGCTAACCCTAGCTCTCACTGCCACGACCCATCTCTCAAAAAACACTGTCGCATCAAACAAAACCACCCCCTGATCGAAGAGAACGAAGAAATATGATTTTAGAAACTGGTTTTGGATTTTTCCATTGAGTATATGTAGAGAAAAGGATTTTTGAAGCTTGCATTTTATTTTTCTTTCTTCATTGTAATGGTTGCGTGCGTTTAAAAAGAAGAAAGGAGGGAAGTGATGTTGGTGTGTTTAAATAGGTCAAAGTACACTGAAAGGGTGGAATAACAACTGAAAGGGGAATTGACTAATTAATATATTAATTTAATTTACAAAATGTCCCAATCTACGCAACTCAAAATCTCGAACCCCTATCTAGGTGTGCCGCTAGGCGTTCATAACATTATATCCCTATTCCGAACGCAATGGAAAAGGTTTCGAGTCCTAATTCGATCATATGGAGAAGATAGCATTTTGGACCCAATTATTATACTGAATTTTCAATATTAATTTCAACGCGTTTATATTCCGTACGACCAAACGATAACTCCAAATACTACGAAATTTGAAATTCGATAATAAAACACTATTACAGATCCAATGGAACTAGTTTCGTCAAAATCCGAGACTATGCCCCGGAAGGCTATTTTTACTCGTCAATTTATAAAGTTATTTTTAGAATTGAATAAATCACTTATAAATCCAATATAAAAGTTCTATTATCTTCATTCTTATTAATATAAATTTAATAAGCCTTTAAATTATTTTTAATAAGCTTAAAACTCAAGATTTGATTATTTTACTAATTCCAATTATTAAATTTAACGATTATATTTGAAATTCAGATTATAAAATCTACAAAATTAACTTTTAAATATTAAAAATTAATTTAATATTCTAATTTCAAATTAAAAAAATTCTGGGTCATTACATTCCTCCTCCATTAAAAGAATTTCGTCCCCGAAATTTCCAAGGTAAGAAGAGTGGTCCAAAACCATTAACTTTCTAAAACCAATCAGTTTAAACAACTTACCCAAAATCAATTTATTCAAAACCACATTATCGCTTTTACTACTTTCCAATTTCATCCATATATTCCTAATAATATTATCTACTCCTTAAATTTTAGTTATCAAAAATTTCTTCAAAATTTTCTAACTCCTTAAATTTTCGAAAAAATTCGCTAGCGTCTCCTTTGCGCGGCTAAATCCAAACAACTACAAATCGCCTCTATGGTCCAAATCATCAGAAGAAAACAAAAGTCAAGCGGCTCAATCATAAAACCATCAAATCCAAACAACAATTTAAACATGTACCTTTTTTGTCGGGCAATCCACTTTTTCTTGATTTTAAATACATGCACCTTACTTACCAATAATATCCAATCATATAATTCAAAATCATTTTATTCAGCATTTCCAATTTCCAATATTTATTTCACCAAAACCCGTACGATGTACGTATACCATTCGTATGCAATATCAACTCTGATCGATCACTCGATCACACAATTTCACTTCCGAACTAGTATCGTTCACACGACTCTCTATTGCGGACTCAGATCTGGTTTCTTGGTTAGAAACCGTCAATCTCCTTGCATAGCCATATACTATGATAGAGAATCTTAAAAACAATCAAAAATCCATATCCAGTGCTCGTCGTCGAAAATCGAGTGAAAAATCCTAACTCGGATCGATATAAATTATCTCGAAGTTCTGTGCTCGAATCTAGACCAAATCGTCATGCGAATAAAATAACATACGTCCAACTTACGTATTTATTTCAATTGATTCTTAGCTATATCAAGTTTTTTTATTCACATTTACTTTCATTTCCATTCAATTATTCATAGTTATCATTCACATTTATACTTCACATTCACCTATATACTTGGTACATCCCTTAACTACCAATTCCACTTAAGAATTTCACCATCAATTTTCTTAAGTCAATTACAAACATTTTATACAAAAGTTCTTATTGTTTGCACAAAAAAATGGGCAAACACCTCCAAGTCGTATGATTTAATTGATTTTATGTTGTTTTTAGTGATCTGGGTGATTTATGCAAATATATGAAAAGCAGGGACTAAACTGTAAAAGACACACAGATTTATAGTGGTTCGGCCAGAAAGTGCCTACGTCCACTTTATATGTTATTCTCCTTTACTGTTCAGATTACAAGTACAAAGCTTTGATACAAGTATATGAAAGTTGTTTGAAAGTTCTATCCGTGCTTGAGCTCTCAAACTTGTCTGCCATTGTTGTACCCCTACCCCTCTATTTATAGAGTGAGGCTGGGGGTAGGGGTCTTGGAAGTATATAGCTGTTGATGGGCCTGGGCTGACGTGATCTGGCCTGGCGATGTTGGTTCAGTAGTGGATGGAGAAGTGGATTGGACCGGTAGTAGGTAGGGCGATGATTGGTCCGGTGGCGAGTGGTTCGGTGGTGAGAGGATGGCCTTGATTCGGCAATGAATGGTTCGGTGGTGGGTTGGTCCGGTAGTGGGTGGTTCGGCTAGGCCTTGGAGGTGTGTTGGCTCGGCAGGTAGTGGAGCAAGGGTTGGTTCGGCTAGGAGTTGGTCTTGGGATGGTCCGGAAGTGGTTGGGCGGAGTTGGTTCGGCTAGGCATTGGTTCGGTAGAGCTTTCCTTGTCTTGGCTTGGCGATGCCTGCTTTACTCTGGTTCGGCGAGGACTTCCTTATTCTGATTCGGTGGTGACCTCCACTCTTTGGTTCGGTGAAAACATGCCCAACATTTGCCCCCCAAAGTGGGGCATATGCCAATTATATGTCTCGCTTTGTTTCAGCTTGGACATTCTCATCTGGTCCTATGTGCCGACCCAGTTGGTCCGGTCATTTACGTTTGCCTATAAGTATGGGCTTCATGTCTCTGTTCATCTTCTATCTTTTGAAATAGCCGAATCAGTCAAATACCGAACCAGACTCAACTGTTTGAAATAGCCGAATCAACCATACTGCCGAATCACGTTTGACTACCGGTCCAGGTAATTGCCGAATGACCTTATGTTTTGAATTACGAGTGAAACTCCAGACTACATACACTTGCTTGTTTATATCTCTAATCCTTATTCTAACAATGTACTCTTTTGTGTTGCAGATAATGTCTCATAAAGTCGAAACCCGTTCCGACAAGAAGAAATCTACGGACAGAAGAGAGTTCCCCGTCGTGCCCCCAGTTCAGGCAGCACCAGAACGACATGGTCCATCCCCGAGATCGCTAGTAGACGGGTATGGTCCTCAAGAGCTCCTGAATTCACCACCTGATTGTTTTCGCAGCTCCCTCAAAGGTGAGCAGCTTGATGTCATCTCTCGCTCTTTTGGGATCGACAGAGCACACATGTTGTTGCCAGGGGAAGGAGTGATGCCATATAATCCCCCCGAAGGATATTTCGCTTACAGTAGGTACCATTGTATGTGTGGGGCCATTCCCCCGATCAATGCTTGGATAGTCAGCTTCATCACCTACTTGAAGGTGGCTCCATTCCAACTTCAGCCTAACTCCTACGCCATCCTGGTGAGCATGTTTGTTATCTTCCAGAGGAGATACGGGCGTCCTCCTTCCAACCGGGAAATCCGGTATCTGTACAACATGAGAGGCTACAAGAAGGGGTCTCCGTATATTAGCTTGGAGTCGGCCGTGTCCTTCAAGCCAGTCCTGGATTTATATTCGAAGTTCAACATGTTCAAAAGGGAATGGTTTTTCATCAAGGATGGCTCTGTTTCCATCCGTCGCTTCACCTCTGGCTGTAAGTTGAAGCTTATTTATGATTTTCATTCTGACTGCAACGCTTCTTCTTATGTGCTTTTATTTCTTGCTAGCGACAGGTGGCTTTGCGGTCGTGGAGAACGATCGCCTGGTTCAGATGGCTGCGGAGATAGAAGCCATTTCGGGAAGGGATAGGTCGGCTTCTTACTTGATCAGGAACGCTACACTTTTGGGGCACAACCTTATTCTACCACATCAGTCCGTGGTCAAGCAGAGAGACACGACGGAGGAGAGGGCTGTCAACGCTAAAGGAGGGGCTACGGCGAAGAGCAGCAAAAGGAGACCCTTCTCGATACATCCAGTCGCCGGGGGAAGAAACTCAAGAAGTTCGATGGACCCTCCCCCAGCACATGTCTAGATGTTCCGGAGGAGGAAAATGTGGAGGAGGAAAGAGACGAGGATGAAGGAGGTGAGGCAGAGAGCGAAAGTGGCAGAGAAGGTGACGGTGATCGTCACGGCGATGATGGTGGCGAAGGACAGAGCGGTGATGGCACCGGGGCTTTACCTCCTGGGTAAGCAGGCGTGATTCAAGAGTGGACAGATGACGCTCTCCGCCAAGACTTCGAAGGGTTGGAGGAAGGACCGGCTTTGGCGGAGAAGCCCAAGAAAGCTGGTAAGGCCGGGGCTGGCGCCGATTTATCTTCCAGGAGTGCTTCCGCTGAGGCAACTTCTGCGATCCAAGGTGAATTTTTGACTTCTGCCGTCTCCATTTATGGTAAGGACTTAGGAATATTTTATGGTCAGCTCCCGTCCTGGAATGAGATCCAGGACTTATTGCAGTATCCTACTCCTCCCAAGGGTTTGTATAACAATAGTGTCTCTTTATTCTTCTTAACTTGATATATTTCTTGAACTATAGTTCAACGTCCGCTTGTAACACTTGGTTTTTTGTCCCAGGAACGGGTAAAGCGGCCAAGGCATCAGATGTTTGGCACCGTCTCGAACAGTATAAACTTCTCAGGGCTTCTACTAAACCAAAGCCTCTGACTAACCGCCCTGGAGACGTAGTTGGCTATCGTCTTCTTGGAGTTATCGAAGAGGATATCCGAAAGAAGAAGAGGAGTTGCTCCTTGTTCGAATCTCCACCTGGCGCTCAGCCCCCACACCAGCCTCTTCACGATATCACGGAGGGGGATACTGAGTTCATACCTTCTCCGCATCCGTTTGAAAATCCTACCGTTACCCCGATAGATCACCCTGGCTTGGCTCGTAATCCGTTTGCGGGTCATCCAGATCTAGACCCGGCCTCTCATGATATCTCCTTCGACGAGGCTACTGGTGAACATCTTCTCCCTCGCAATCCTATAGTACGGGTACTTGATGAGGCTAAGTCCTTGGACCTTGATTTGCTTACCACTCGGGTTGTAACTCTGGGGGATGAAGCTAAGGCGAACATCGACCGGGTCGCCGAGGAAACCAAGAAGCTGATGGGGCATCATGCCCAACTGGTCAAGGCTGGGGAGGAAATCTGGAGCGCCAATATTCGACTGCGGTTAATGGTTTCTGATCAGGCTAAACAACTTGCTGATCAAGCCATCCAGATTTCTCAGCATGAGGCTGCATCTAGGCAATTAAAGAAGACTATGGAAGAGGTCAGTAGGGCAGAGTTGCGGAAAATGGAGGCTGCCTGCAAGGAACGGATCGATATGGCTATTGCAACGGTGGATGAGGTTCGAAAAGCGGATCTTGAGCGAGTAGAGGAGTTATCCGGGAGGCTTGAAGCTGCAGAGCTGGCTCAAACCAAGCTAAAGGATGAGATGGAGGTGATGAGGAAATCCCTTCAGGCTGATCGCTCGCGATACCGATCGGAGAGGGATGCTGCCATTGCAAAGCTATTGGCTTCTGAGGTCCAAATGAGGGAGTTTGAGGAGAACGAGGGGATGATGGATGAGATGCTCCAGGATATGTACTTCCGTACTTGGAAACAGGGTAGCTTATCCTGGATGGATGATTATCCCCGAGTCATGGCCAGCATTTATCTCAGGGCTCTGGAGGAGGCCAAGGCTGATGCGGATAAGCAGGGTGGCGAGGTCTTCAGAATGAATGTGGTTACGGCTCAATTCACCAAGGAGGAGAAGGTGGCGGTGAAGGAGGGCATGCGGCTGCTTGCTGCTGAGGAGATAGGTGTGCAAGTAGAAGATGATGATCAAGACGATCAAGGAGTAGATGCTGGTAAGTCCTCCCCTTTAGTCTTTCCGTTAACTTGGTTGCTTATCACTAATGAATTCTTTCCTTGATCGGACAGGCGGTCAACAGGACAAGGGTAAAGCTCCGATGCAGCCGGCTCCTTGACTTGACCTGGATATCTTTTTGCTTACTGAACATTGTTGTATATGTTAGTCTCAAAATAGTAACGTAACTTTTAGGTTGTAATTATGTTACTTGTAATAAACAACATTTTCTTTGGCGTGTAATTTTTAAACTTAAGCTGATTCTATCATATTTGAATGCTTTTGTTATTTTGACATGTTGTATGAGAATTATAGCTATGCATATGCTTGTAATTCAGTTGTGTTTTATGTCAAGTTCTTGCTTAAAACATAATTTCATGTCTTGCAATGTTAGTGTGATGTGTGAATAAATTATAGCCACGTATTTATACACGAAAGAAGAAAATACCGCCCTTCATATTTTACTTGTAGATGACAGCTTTGAATGTCTTGCGTGATTGAGTATGGAATGCAGCCTAGTGTCCCGTTGTGAGTTCCCACTCCCATTAGCGAATGTCTCCTATTCTATGTCCTGTACTTTAGGGATCGTTATAGAGGATAGGAGGAAAGTTTTTTAAATAAAATTGAAATATGAAAAATAGTAAAACTTCCAATCACGGAAGGCCTTCGATGTGCTTAAGTTCGTGGCAAACGGGCTTTGTAGTCACTTTCCCTAGCTGTGGGTCTTGGAGACATTTGTCACCCATCTTACGCCTCTGCGGGGAGTTAATCTTTTTTACCACAGCCGTACTTAAGACACATTGGAGTCGAGATCGCACACAGTAACTACCTGGGCCATTATGGCCCGTAATCGTAGGTATTATTCGATTTACTGTGGCCGGCTAGCGTGGTGCCAATCGTCAACCGTGAACTACCTCTGGCTAGCCACACCTTATGTTGGGGCTTAAAGTAGGTTCACAGTTGCCGGCGAGCCAAACGCCGTAATGAGCTGCCTTGGCTATAGTCGGCCTTCTTGGTGGCTTATAATCGGCTAATTACAGTTGGCTTTGAGGGCCGTCGCGAGCAATGAGTTAACCCGCAGCAGAGGGATGCCGGAGCAAAAGTGTCTCATTGGCGAGGGCATAGATTCGTATAGTGCCTTTTAGGTCTTGTCCAGGAAAAGTCGCGTTGTGGAGCGCCTTGAATGGAAATGCTATTTGCACAAGATTTTGTTCAACAGAAAAGGATAAGGTTAACAAGCAGCCAAGATATAAAGGAACAAGTTAAAAAAGAGACAAGGTTTGTAAAGTGGTTCGGCACGAAAATGCCTATGTCCACTGATTCTCTTTATTAATTCACTTCATATGGGCAGTACAAGTTAAGAAAAGTATCGATGAAGGTGTTGGATGTTCCATGCCCTCTGGAACACCTCCCCATCCACTGTTGACAAAATATAAGCTCCATTGTAGAGATCTTTATGAATTACATATGGTCCATCCCAGATTGGATCTAGCGCTCCGGGGCGCGGGAAGATTCACTTGAGGACAAGATCTCCTTTTTGTAAGCTACGATGCTTGACTTTGGAGTTGTATTACGTTGCCACTTTTTGCTTGTGAGCAGCTGCTTTGAGGGCTGCATCATTTCTTCTTTCCTCAATTAGATCCAAAGACATGTGGAGGAGCTCTTCGTTCTCTTCTGGGTTATAGTGGATCCTACGGTGAGAAGGCAATATAGTTTCAACTGGGAGCATAGCCTCCGATCCGTATGCCAAAGAGAAGGGAGTATGCCCTGTTGATGTTTTGAAAGATGTGCGATAGGCCCACAGTGCCGTAGGGAGTTCATCCACCTAAGCGCCTTTTGACTTTTCGAGTTTCTTTTTGATTAGAGTTTTGAGAATTTTGTTGACGGCTTTGACTTGTCCGTTTGCCTGGGGATAAGCTACGGATGAGAAGCTTTTGTGAATTCCATGCTCTTGGTACCAGTTGGCAAACTCCTCGCTGTCAAACTGAAGTCCATTGTCCGATATGATTTTGAGTGGGACTCCGTACCTGCATAGAACATTTTTGATCAAGAAGTTAATAACTTTTGTCGAAGATACTTTATTTAGGGGTTTTGCTTCCACCCATTTGGTGAAATAGTCGACTGCCACTATAGCATATTTGGCCCCGCCTCGGCCCATTGGCAGTTCGCCAATCAAGTCAATTCCCCATACTGCAAAGGGCCAAGGGCTAGTCATTTGAGTAATCTCAGTTGTTGGCAGCCGCGGAATCTTAGCAAACTTCTGACATCTGTCACATTTTTTGACGAAATCTAAGGCGTCCTTGCTTAAGGTGGGCCAGAAATATCCATATCAGAGTATCTTTTTTGCCAAAGTCTGCCCTCCAGTGTGATCTCCGCAGCTTCCTTGATGGATGTTGGATAAGATTTCCTTGGCTTCCCTTCCAGCGACACACCTTAATAAGGGGTTAGAGAAGCCGCGCCGGTAGAGGGTGCCCTCTTATATTGTGTAGCGGGAAGCTTTCCTCAAGATTTTCTTGACTTCGTTACGCCCGTTGGGCAGTGTGCCACTTTGTAAGTAGTCTCGGATGGGAGTCATCCAAGTTGCTTCTTCGGTTGCAGCTATCAAATTCACTTGCTCAAAACTTGGGGTCAGTTGCTTTGAGATGGCTACTGCTCCGGAAATAGTGCCGTCTCTCATGCCAGCTTGCTTTGCCAATTCGTCGGCCTCTTGGTTCTCTTCCCGAGGGATGTGTTTGACTAAATAGTGGTCCAATGGATTGAGAAGTAACCTGGTCTTCTTTAAATATGCTATGAGTCGTTCTTCTCGAGCCTGGAATTCTCCTAGTATTTGATTTACAATAAATTGAGAATCGCTATGAAGACACAAAGAATTGGCTCTGATTTCTAAGGCAAGTTCTAATCCAGCTATCACTGCTTCATACTCTGCATCGTTATTGGTGGCAGCGAATTCCAACCTTATAGCATAGTGTAGCTTATTTCCCCTGGGAGTGATTATTACCACCCCTGCCCCCGAGCCTTGTTCGTTTGACGCACCATCCACAAAGAGGTTCCACTTGATGTCTTCTGCTATTTCCGATTTCTCCTTACCTTCGTTGGTAGTGAATTCGGCAATGAAATCGGCCATGGCTTGTCCCTTGATGGCGGTGCGAGGATGGTAGGTAATATCATATTGACTTAGTTCAATGCACCATTTAAGTAGTCGCCCAGAAGTGTCGGGACGATGGAGTACCTGCCTCAGCGGTTGATTGGTTAGAACTCTGATGGAATGGGACTGGAAATAGTGACGCAGTTTCCGTGATGTGATTAGTAAACAGTACGCTAGTTTCTCAAGTTTAGGATATCTGGCTTCCGCCCCTGTAAACCTCTTGCTTACAAAGTATACTGGCCGCTGCGTGCATTTGTCTTCTCTCACCAATGCGGCGCTTAGAGCATGAGATGACACAGAAAGGTATAGGTATAGCTCTTCGCCTTTGTTCGGATTTGAGAGTACTGGTGGTCTCTGGAGGTGTTCGATTAAGTTAAGGTAGGCTGTTAAGCATTTGTTAGTCCATTCGAATTATCCTCTCTCTTTCTTTAGAGCTTCGAAGAAGGGGAGGCATTTGTCAGTCGCTTTAGAGATGAATCTGCTCAGGGCGACCACTTTCCCATTTAGGCTTTGCATCTCCTTTCGGGTAGAAGGTATCCTGATATCTTTCAGACTTGTTCAGGGTTTGCTTCAATTCCTCTGGCATGGACGATGAATCCTAGAAACTTTCCTGATGATACTCCGAAGGAGCACTTTAGAGGATTCAGCTTCATTCCATATTGGCGAAGTACTTGAAACATTTCATCCAGGTGGCTTACGTGATCGTCGGCTTCCCTTGACTTTACCAGCATGTCATCCGCATAAACTTCCATAGTTTGTCCTATTATCCCCGCAAACATCTTGTTGACGAGGCGCTGATATGTGGCTCCTGCGTTTTTAAGTCCGAAAGGCATTACCTTGTAGTAGTACAATCCCCGGTCAGTGATGAAACTAGTGTGGTCTTGATCGGGAGCATGCATAGGAATTTGGTTATATCCTGAGTATGCGTCCATAAAAGATAAGAGTTCGTGCCCGGCTGTGCTGTCTACAAGCTGATCGATTCAGGGAAGTGGGAAGCAATCCTTCGGGCAAGCGTCATTTAAGTTGGAGAAGTCAATGCATGTTCGCCACTTCCCATTAGCCTTCTTTACCAACACCGGGTTGGCGATCCACTCTGGGTAGATGGCTTCTCGTATGAAGTCATTGGCAAGTAGGTTCTTTACTTCTTCGTCGAGGGCTGCTGATCGTTCTGCCCCCATACTTCTCTTTTTCTGTTTTACTGGCGCCTTGGTAGGATCAATGTTTAGTACGTGGCATGCTATGTCAGGGGAGATTCCGGTCATGTCAGCGTGTGACCATGTAAATACATCCAAGTTGTGGCGGAGAAAATCAATGAGTTGTTCCTTCAGCTCTGCTTTTAGTTGGGACCCAACTTTCAATAGTCTACTCGAGTCATGTCTGTCTACAGATACAAATTCCATAGCCTCTGTAGGCCCGGCGGTGGCCTCCTCCTCTTTGTCCCTAGGGTCTAATTCATTGAAAGGGTCGCTGGTATATCGAAGAGGAGGGGCTTTCTTTAGTTGCTATGCTTCTAAACTTTTTGTGCAGAGGGCAATCTCTACACTCTTCCCTTTATCCTTCCTGTGGTTGTTGCGAAGTTCGGTTACATAGCAATCTCGAGCAATGTCCTGGTCTCCCTCTACTTCCCCTACTCCATTGTCCGTTGGAAATTTCATTTTTAGGCACCATGGGGCCAGGACAATTTGGAAGTCAGACAAGGCTGGCCTTCCTAAGAAGGCGTTGTAGGCCGAGTGGTTTTCTATCAGCAACAATGTCTGTTTCCGCACAAAGGAGCGGGGATGACTTCCAATTTCAACAAAGAGGTCCAGTTGCCCGAGGGGCATCTTCGCACCTCCAGTGAAACCGTGTAGTGGTTTATTGCAGGGAGAAACATCCTTTATTGACAGTTTCATTTTGTCGAATGCATGCTTGAATAGGATATTTACTGAGCTTCCAGTGTCTACTAGAATTCGGAAAACTTCGGCTAGACCGAGCCAGGCAGAGATAACCATGGGATCCATGTGAGGGTACTGCCTTCCCTCTAGGTCACGCCTACTGAATGTAATGTCAGCACTCTCTTTCAGCTTTGGGTGGCGTTCTTCTATAATAGAGTTAAAGTAGTCTTCATTGTTTCTAAGTGACTTTCCGTACCTTTCCATCTCTGCCCAGCTTCCGTCAGCGATGTGTGGCCCTCCCGAGATGGTATGGACCACTATCTTCTCTTGACTAGAGCTGCTGGTGTTGCGATCTCCTCTTCCTATCTCTGGGGAGGGTAGCCTTGGGTTCTCATTGGCAGGAACTGGAGTCCTGTTCTGGCCTTTTACATAGCGTTCTAGTCTTATTCTTCTGATGTGTTCTTCAATCAAGTCCCGAAGATGATGGCATTCGTTGGTATCATGCCCATGGAATTCGTGGAAACGATAGAATTTTCCAGACTTAATTGCGTTATCTGATTCCTTCTTGTGTGGTGGGCGTTTGTATTTAACTTCATCTTGGGTGGCCAGGAAGATGTTTTCGATCGTTTCATTCAACGGGGTGTAAGCGTCAAATCTCGGTCCTGGCCGATATAGACGCTTTTCTCCCTTCTAGCCCCCAACGTTGTCTCTAGAATCATTTCTTCGAACGTCCTTTTCTATAGCGGGCGTGTTGCCGTGATCTGCCTTATTTTGTTGCCCTATCTGCCTCTCTGTGGCAGCGTCTTCAAGTCTCATATATTTCCCAGCTTCATGGAAGAAATCGGGTAAAGTAGCCAGTTTTTCTTTGGTCAATATTCTAGCAAATTTAGTATCTGGATGCATACCACTGCAGAGGGCCATTAAGATAAGCTTCTCATCGGCATCTTGGACTGCGGCTGCTGCGGCATTGAATCGGGTTAGATATTGCTGCACTTTCTCTCCAGGTTTCTGTTTGATACTGGATCAGGAATAAGCGTCCTTGGGTTGCTCCACATGAATGCGGAATTGGCTGATGAATTTTTCTTTCAACATCTCCCATGAGCTGATGGATCCTTGGGGTAGATGGCAGAACCAGGAGGTAGCTAGATCTGCTAAGAATAGCGGAAAGCATTTGCACAGCACTCCTTCTGTTGCTCCACTCATGAGCATATGCTGTGTGTATCTCTGTAAGTGTACAACGGGGTCAGAGGTTCCTTTGTAAGGTTCCATTGTTGGCATTTTCCATTCTTGGGGGGTGATGGCAATTTCGATATTGCGGGCAAAAGGGCTGGTCACCCTAGCGCCTATTCCTTGGTCTCTTTGATCCCCTTGGATGCACTCTCTGAACAAGCGTGCCATCCTTTCATCAGAATTTGGAGCAGATAAAAATGAGTTCGGTTCTTCTCTGTGGGATTGATTCCGCCCAGATGACCTGTAGGGATGGTATCGTCTACTATTCCTAATATTTTCCAGTGGCTGTCTTTGGTCTTCTGGGAGTATGCTAGGGTCAGCTACAGTTGGCCCTTGCCTTGATCTTCCCCTGCTAGGTTCTGATCTAAGCACTTCCTCGGGTCCAACTTCGGGCTGGACTCTAGCTCGGCCCCGTTCATTGGTGTTTCCGTGGTTAGGTAGTACAACAGGCTCGGCTACAGTTGACCTTCGCCCGGTACCTCCCTCGTTGGGTTCGGTTCCAAGTGTTTCCTCAGGTCCAACTTCGGGCTGAGCTCGGTCTCGGCTCCTACCATGGCCGTTTCTGTCGTTAGCTCCTTCAAAGAAGGAAGATCTTTGTTGTCTCCGAGATCCTCCAGACTGGGACTTTCCCCATGATTCAGTGTGGCGGTTGGAATCTTCAGCATCCCTTAAGCGTGACATGAGTTGGTCCACCAAAGCTTCCTGTTGGGATGTGAAGCGGTTAGTCACTTCAGCCACAACCCTGTCTAGATCTGCCCTAGTAATTGCTACCGGCTGTTCTGTGGCAGGGGTTGTTGGATTTGCCTGACCTTCATTTGGTACTGCTGTTGGAATAGGATGATTTACTTGATCTGTGACCACTGGATTTGGAACACTGCTAGTTGCGACGTTCTTTCCTTTGTTAACGTCTTTTTTCTGCATAGGAGGCATGTTTTCCAAGCAATGAACGACGCTGTTAGGAAGAAGGTTAAGTGGGAGAAGCTGAAGCTTCGAGCTTCCAGTTCTCAGTGAAAGCACCAAAAATGTTTGCACAAAAAATGGGCAAACACCTCCAAGTCGTATGATTTAATTGATTTTATGTTTTTTTTAGTGATCTGGATGATTTATGCAAATATATGAAAAGCAGGGACTAAACTATAAAAGACACACAAATTTATAGTGGTTCGGCCAGAAAGTGCCTACGTCCACTTTATATGTTATTCTCCTTTACTGTTCAGATTACAAGTACAAAGCTTTGATACAAGTATATGAAAGTTGTTTGAAAGTTCTATCCGTGCTTGAGCTCTCAAACTTGTCTGCCATTGTTGTACCCCTACCCCTCTATTTATAGAGTAAGGCTGGGGGTAGGGGTCTTGGAAGTATATAGCTGTTGATGGGCCTGGGCTGACGTGATCTGGCCTGGCGATGTTGGTTCGGTAGTGGATGGAGAAGTGGATTGGACCGGTAGTAGGTGGGGCGATGATTGGTCCGGTGGCGAGTGGTTCGATGGTGAGAGGATGGCCTTGATTCGGCAATGAATGGTTCGGTGGTGGGTTGGTCCGGTAGTGGGTGGTTCGGCTAGGCCTTGGAGGTGTGTTGGCTCGGCAGGTAGTGGAGCAAGGGTTGGTTCGGCTAGGAGTTGGTCTTGGGATGGTCCGGAAGTGGTTGGGCGGAGTTGGTTCGGCTAGGCATTGGTTCGGTAGAGCTTTCCTTGTCTTGGCTTGGCGATGCCTGCTTTACTCTGGTTCGGCGAGGACTTCCTTATTCTGATTCGGTGGTGACCTCCCCTCTTTGGTTCGGTGAAAACATGCCCAACACTTATGTTTATTACCACTTCACCACTTAAGTTATATCCAATTCTATTCAAATTCAATTTCATTTTCGCACTTCAACATTCAAATTTATCAATCAACATTCCAAACCATATCCAAATAACTAATCGATTTAATTAGTTCATTTATTCATTTATCCTAAATCTTAATAGATTCCATTTCCAATAATTATTTCATTTAGCCTACTTAGGCTAAATTTTCAAAATTCACTTTATTTAACTTAATTCAAGTTAAATTTCATTCCACAGTTAAATTTCAAATTTTTACTTTTCTTACATCCATATTCAACACTTTAAAATATTGCTTTAACTTGAAATTTACAAATTTTATAAGTTATCAACTTACTCATATTCCATAATACATTTTAGATAAAAATTCCAAAGTTAAACACTTTGTTCTAGTATTTCAAAATCATTTTTGAAATCATATATATACATATATATATCTCACTTATATATATCAAATCCAAAAAAATTAAGCTTCTTAAAATCAAAAACTTGTTTATCAAAACAAGACTCCAATAGCAAATCATTACGGTAGCAATCCATCACTCAGAAACTCGAAAATGAACACCGATGATGTCGCGATATCATCGGAATTATTTTCCAATGACCGAAGTGAGCTCAGTGCTTTTATTTCCTTTAAAAAACCTTTTTAAATATTTCCAATTCAAAATATTCTCCAAATAATGTCACTATTATTTTCTAAGACTTTGAAAAACATTTCAAAACCAAGGGGAATTAAATTCCCAGCCTTCAAACCCTTTTAACAGATCATATTTAAAAATACTTCTAGAATTTCATTTCATTTCAATTTATAAATCACATTTACATAATTCCATTTCGTTATATGAAATTATTTCTTAACTGTTGACTATAACATCAACTTTTATTCAATCACCACAACAACAAATGATAATAGTTTAATATTATCATTTACTAACAACCAAGCACACCATATACAACTATAATAATTTATGAAAAATTATTTCTTTCGTATATAAAAATAATCTGGGTAAATTATTTCATTTACCCCATTTCAAAACAATACTATGTCGAATTGCTCTGTACAAGTGTTTAGAGATCCCTATCAAAAACGTTAATTACTCGTATTGACCAAAATCCATAAGCCACTCAACAGATCAACCAACACAATATAAAACATTTTATATTCACTAACAAATACGCTCTCATATCTATTAATACACTCAAACTCATTCTAGGGTACTACTGACCCTATCTCTAATGAGTTACCCCGTCAAAGCCAAAGTTCTCGCTTGACCTTCAGCTCTGATACCAAGTTTAATGAATTGGATTTTCGACCCTCGAAAATCGACACTAATACGTCCACTGTATTACATAACGAGCAATCGAATGCCGGAAAACCCGATAGTTAGGGGAAAGAAAAAGAAGAGGTAGAAGAAGAGAGAAAAACAACAGCACAAAATCTCACAATCGCAGCGGAACAATATATAATAGATAATAGCATGTCTTTATACCAAAAAGAGCTATAACTATTATTTATACATACCATCCTCAGAGTACAACAAATCAATAACTCAATACTGGACAGTTATAATAACTTGTCCTCACTAGTGCTGAATATACAGCCTATAATACAAAGCGGAATATAATCAAGTACGTGTAATACGTCTACTTCATCTGGCTCGTCTCCTGAGCTCCATAGCACCCTAACCTGAACCTGTAATACTCGGTTTGACCCGTGCATTATAATAAAATAACACCCGAGTCAGTCTAGAAAACCAGTGTGAGAAAACACACTCAATTTGAGTTATTAAAGTTATCAAAATCCTTTGAAAACAAAGGTATCTCGTAAGACCACGCCACACGTAAACACGACGGGTTTTTACCTTAGGATAACCAAAACATTTTATATCAAAATCATCTGATATTATAATAGTGTCTAAGTACAAACACTTATTCAAATAGCCGAAATTGTTACATTATTGAATTCCAGCATACTAGGCTCTCCAACCAAAAACGTAAAGGCACATATTGGAGAATGGATTCCATACAATGACTAGGCACTAGGGTACCACCTATCGTGGTACACATCTAGAAAAATGTACGGAGGACCTCGTCGGGATCCCTTACAACACAAGACCGGCCCTATCCCTAACCTGGATAGAACCGAATATGTTACCACCCCGGGTGTTTCCACCCTTATCAAGAGCTCTTTTTCCATGCACCATCGTATCCATAATTTGTAATATATCCGAGGGTATCTTGAAAGGTGATAACATACCCTAATTGAGTGTGACCCACTTAGCTATGCTGCATCTCCCCTGATTTTCAGTCATTCCGGTTGATGAGGCTTGAGACTACGATTACCTTTTTAAGGAATTTATACTTGGAATGCTCATTTTCCTCCAATGACAATGTACTGATAGCATTCATCCATACAAGTCCGTTCTGGTTCTGAACGAAACCGAAGGCACTATTCCTACTGCATCCATTTTGGAATCATCCTCAGGATTAGTAGCAATTAGCTCTTGCACTTCAATGCTCCATCTTCGATTACATGCTCTTGTCTTCACTTCAAAAACGTATTCGTTGGATCGAAGTGGTTTTCGGATAACTCATCCGATCCCGGTCTCTTCGAAACAACATTCAATATTTTCGGTAAACTCAACCCCAGTTCTTTAGGAAATAAATAGACGAAAATAAGATCGGAGATCACCTCCTAACCATTAGTGGAGAATTTCCTTACCATCGTCCTAGAAGAATGAAACGAGTTTATACGTATAGTATAACACCTTCCGACGGTAATTGTACCATATAATCCCCGTGTTTCTCCTAGATATTACCAGAGTTATGTTTTTAGTCAAGACTTGATAGTCGGTAATTTAACTATCAATAAATAGTCATCCAATCAAAGATCCATTTCCCACTGCAATCACTAAGCCTTATCTAATTTAAATTTTAAAGAAATTAAATATTTTTATTCAAAAATACATACTTATCTCACCGAATTAAGTATATTCACAATCCATTTGCTTTAAGGTAAGCACAATAATCCTCCCTCTTCCTCTGCTCGGGGTAATTTCTAGCCTTGAATGAAGTTGGAAAGTTAACTTTTTCTTCTGTTGTAGCATAAATATAACACAACGGCTCGTTCAAAGTGATTTAATTAGTATTAGAGTCCTCCCACTTTGGCCTTTTGTTCCCACAGTCAAACTCAAATCTTTCACTCTCCTTCTTGGGGTTAGCTTTCTTCTTGGCATAATACAATTCATCCATTCGAATGAATTTATAAGTTTAGAAGTGGAAGCCTTGTAAATCCTTACATCCGTGAACAAATAGTTGTTTCCAAAATAGTATATTTTCTACCAGTCCTGAATGCACTGCAATCGGCCTATCCCTATCATTCGTATCTTTGACTTTCAGTGCCTCTGTATTAAACCTTCTTAAGTAGTCATCAACGACTCCCCCTGTCTTTGTTTGATGTTTGCTAGAACTGTATAATCAACTGTGGGATCTTTGCATATGCAGAATTGGGGCGGAGAATTCATAGGAAAATTGTTTCCACGAGTAAATGGTCTTCTGTCAATATTGACGGTCCCATTTTGCGGAAGCTCCTTGAAGAGTTACTGGGAATAGCCTACACCGCACTACTCCAAAGGCATTATATAGATCCATTTGGCTATCAAAAGGCATCAAGTGATCATCGAGATCTGTAGTGCTATGATATTTCATGGTTGGGATCTTGACATGAGATGGAATGATCGCTGACATGATTTCGTCCATGAACAGAGCTGTTCATTCTTTGTCATCGCTCATCCAGAGTTCTTTTCACTTTTGCATTTAGCATATCTTTGACTGTCTTTTCTGCCACATCTTTCAAATAAGCTTCAGTGTCATGATAGCTTTTTCGATTTGGGATGTACTCCTTTGAAGTCGAGCTTCTAGATTGCTCAAGAGATTTATCCTGTATTCTTCCTCGATGATTGACTTTAATGGTATGACGTTCTTTTTTCTTTAACGCTGTTAGATCTACCTTGCTCTTGCCTTCGTTAGTATAAGCCTTCAAGTTTCTTCTTGGAGACACCACCTTATCCCCGGCTGTTGCCTTTGCAGTTTTGAAGATTTTTGAGAGAGAGCTGCCTTTAGAAGCTCTTGCATTTCCAGTAATAATTGCTCCAGATGCCTTATCTTGACTGCTACTGGAGTTGATGTCTGTCCTTGTACAAATCCCTCCAAATTGAAAGTAAGAGTGATATTTTCCTCCAAATTTGTTGTATGTATTGCTTTCTCCTCCATTCGACTAAGCCTTTTTTATTTCATTTTCCTATAACAAGTCAAACATTTCATAATTAATCTATGGGGAAACAACAAGGTCGGAGGTTCAAGCCCTCCTTTTAGCACCAAAAATGTTAACAAGAAAACTTGTCAGCATCCCAAAGCAAAGTTGTTAATAAGAAATTCTGTTAACACCTCAAAGCAATATTTAAATAATGACAATCACTTCGAAACCCCTTTCAAATGAGTCGATAGGGACTGCATGTCTTCAGAAGGTGGCCTTACGAAGGTGTAAATTTTTGATAAAAGAACCAATCAACACTTCGGCGCGAAGGTTAGGAAGGAAATAATTCATTCATAACCCCTTTCAAGTGGGTCGAAAGGGTCATTATGCCTTTAGAAGGGAATCCACTTACGAAAGTATAGGTTCTGCTGTCGTGGTTGAGACTCCTTCGAAAGGAGTTACATATTTTGGAATATCCTAGCTCCTTTCAAAGGAGCCTTACCAGCAAACATAAATTCAATAATTATACAGTAAGTCACTTCGAAACCAATTTCAAATGAATCGAGAATAGCTACTCTTTCGAAGGGACTTAATGTACAATGTGTAAGATTTAAATTCAATATGCAATGGAATCATATCTTGGAAAATGGTATAAGTTCAATGAACTTGTTAATATCGAATTATCATCACATGTCAATTTAGTGTTTCATATCATGAAACGTGATGATAACATGGTTCAAAATCAAAATGTCCAAGTAGATTCCATAGCATTGCATAGGTCAAATAAGGGTTGAGAAAATGAGTGGGGATCATGTGCAATTGGTCATTAGTCAATCTAATGGCCGATATGATCTTCCTTATATTCAAAATTAATATTGGATCCATGCATCCGCTCTTTTTCATTTGTCTAAATTGGATTACAAGTAAGATGATTTTTTCCTAAATTGATCTAGGGTTACAAAAGCTTGATTTTGCTATGAAGTAAGAAAGAGATTTCAGAATTCAAAATCTGGTCCACCAACTTGGACCCCTAGGGTCGTATTTATTGATGCAAGTTGACTCCCTTCCGCATCCATCCTTTCGAAGTGGTCGAAAGGTTTTCCTCCCAGCCTTTCGCATTCATCCTTTTGCCTTTGTCCTTTCGATTCCATAGTTTTGAAGGTGACTATTTGGGTCTCTTATCATGCTTGGGCTAACCCTTTCGCCTTCATCGACAGTGTAAAGGATGTTATTCTAAAATTCCCCAATACTGCTTTCGTGTTCCTCTAAAAACTTTTGACACCTTCGGAAGGTATGTAGTGGAAGGGTCAAAGTTCATTATCGCATTGTTTTGATGTTAGCGGAAGTACTCCCAACTTTTTCCTCTCCTTCGAATCTTATCCTTAGTTGTTTTGATCTAGTGCTAACTATGATATGCGATTACTTGAACGAGTGAGGATGGTTTCGAAAGGATCAGTAGGTGATGAGAGGATTATTGCGAATGATAGCTTTGTTTCATGAAAAAATTCCTTTATGCTCGCGAAAGAGTCCAACCATTTCGAAAGACTTATCTTTGCTTTCGAAAGGTTCACATTGGCAAAATGTCTCTACAAGGAAGATCGACAGTGGCGAAACCATCTATTTCGAAAGGTTTGGTTCTTATGCACAAGCTTGTTATGAATACCCTCAAAAGTTGTTTCGAGCTTATACGAGGCTTTCTCATATATGTTGAATCAACTACGTCGAAAGGATCAGCTGGGGTGGAAGGGTAGCCTTGCTCTCCTTTTTACTCCTTCGAAAGCTCTTGTTTCATTCGACGCATGTAGGTGCATCAGGTGCTTGAGACTCCATCCTAACCTCTTCAAAAGCTATCTCAATGCCTTCGAAACACTGTTTTTGAATCATGGTGAAACCCTTGTTTTCAATTCTTATGGAGCTTAACACTTATATGAGCCTTCTTTCAGGCCTTCATTCTTAAGTGAGTTTTATGGTTAACAAAAAGGTTCCAATGATGTACGCATTTTCTTTAAAGCCTCCTCCTAAGAAATTAGAAGGAAAATCCTAGTCTACAACTACCTTTGGTCTCAACTTTCGGTGTTATCACCACTTCTTACACATTACCTACCCAAAGTCCAATTATCGATATTATCGGTTCTCCACTTAACGATTCTGTAGCATTCCTCCAATAGGTACTAGGACTTAATTCTCCCCTTCTCAAGGGCAATACTCCTTCACATTCTAGAATGAAAGCTCCTCACCCTTTAAGTTTCGAAGAACTATCAACCAACATTCTTCAATGTCCTACTATTGCTTCTCTAGGTTCCATTGAGGCTTCTCCTCCATTTTCAAAAGTTGTTACTTCTTTTTTGCAGCATCTTGTTCTGGCATGGCTTCCTTTTTGCTTTATCATATCGTAATTCTTGATTAATTTCGTATTGATTATATTATGATTCTTTTCAGATTGGAAAACATTTATTCAACTCTCAATAACCATCCTTAATCTCTTCTTAAAGCGCATCCTCGTTGCAAGAATTAAATTCTTCATTATTAGAAAAGATAAAGACTCTTGAAGTTCAAATTCAAAACCTCCAATCTCATAATGACTCTTTATCCTTTGAAAATGTTTGATTTACATCCTTGTTGAATTCAGAGTAAAAAGAACACAAGACTTAGAGGAGAGAGTGGGAGTTTTAGAAAGTAATCTTGCATAGGCTCAATTCGAAATCTCTAAACTTAAGGTATCTTCAGCTAGAGTCCCGATTTTGGAAAAGGACTTAGAAAATAAGGACCTTTCTCTTAAGAAGTCAAGATCATCTTTGTGTATTATGAAAACCAAAGTTTCTTCTTTCTTAAACAAAGCCCTTCCCAGTTGAAATAATTAGAGTTACGAGGCAATGTTATTCACTACTTACCAAGACAGTGGTGATCGATTCCCGAACATGAATTTCCCCTCTCTTCGTTCTACCAGAGTAGATTATAAAAGAAAATTTTGATATTCTCCTTGATCGCATTTCAGGATATCTTTTCGTGTTTGGAGATAGCAATCCGGTTGATGCTAGGAAGTTCTTGACCTTCGATGACCTCCCATCAAACGAAGAGGAGTTAGAAAGCAATGAAGAAAATACGTCAGACGATTATAGTAATGATAATGATGACGATGGAGATGGTGGTACTGGTGATCATCCTCGAGATAAATCATCGAGAAAAGATGGAGATGGAGGTTCAGGCTAAGGTGGGTCAGAAGCATCTATGATTCAAACCAAGAGGCCAACTTCTCTTCTCGCCACATTGATAAAGATTCCAGTAGTATGCCCCCTCGACAAATCCTCCTCGCTATTCAATCCTCCATGGCTTAAGACGATTTGGTCGATGCTTCTCTGGTGTTCAAAAGGCCTGATCCTTCAAACCGAGTGCTACGATGACTCCTCCATAGGTAGTACCTATTTTTGAACTCACTTTCCTAGATTATTTTGTCTTATAGTGATAATTCCATTATTGCTTAACCATTAGGGACAGTTTGGCACAGGTCCCTAATAAGTTTCAAAATACACAAAAACCCCAGTAAAATAAAGTTTGTAAATTAGGTCCCTAGAATTAAGTTACTAAATAATGACATACACTTATGCAATTATTCAGTGAATAATTGCAGACATTTATGCAATTATATCAAAAAATTGCGGAAAATTCCGCAATTATTCATCCAAAAAATTGTGGAAATTTACGCAATTTTTTCAAAACATTGCGGAAAATTCCGCAATTATTCACCCAAAAAATTGCGGAAATTTACGCAATTTTTTCAAAAAGTTGCGGAAAATTCCGCAATTATTCACCAAAAAAATTGCATAACTATATGCAATTACTTAGTAACTTAATTCTAGGGACCTAATTTACACACTTTTTTTTACTGGGGTTTTTGTGTATTTTGAAACTTACTAGGGACCTGAGCCTAATATTCACTAACAACCATTAACATAAAAGGAGAAATAGGAAATATGTAGGAATATTATTACATAAAAAGAGAGATGAAATTCTAAGACTTAATAGAGAAGGAGAAAGATATGTGAAGATTTGAATGAATTGAACGAGAAGTACACGAGGCTCCTAAAATGACTCAAATACCTTGAGGATTTTAAGAACAAATGAGTTGCACTTTTCCTTCAGAAATCTCGCTTCCATCAATCCCACGTTTGCAAAGAGAATAAAGAGCTTATGGATGCTGATTAGGAACATGGCTAAATTGATGGAATGCCTCTTTCGGGTTTATACCCGGATTTCCCATAATCGGTTTTTCTTTCCTAGGTGATGGTTTTGGAGGTTTAATTAGGAATCTCCATAAGAGGCATTTGGATGAATGTGGATCCTGTCCCCATCTAGGAGAGTGTTGGAACTTACCTAGAGTTCCTACTGCTCCTTTAACTATTGATTCTCTCCCTCCTAATATGATTAAGTTTACCAAGGACAGCTTCACTGTTGAATACTATACGGAGTCCATTCTTTACGAACGTTAGTTGTATTATTGTATAACTTTAATTTTATGTTCAAGCTGATGTTGTAATAGTATATTTATGTTGAATATATATTTTAATTTTTGTATCATTGATGTGCAGGTTTCTAATTTTGCCTATATTTCCCCATATCTCATATTTTAAGGGATACTTTAAGTAAATTGGTTAGATTAAAAAGGCCTTTTAAAAAATATTGTTCCTTCATTGACAAGTCTCGTTTTTCAAAACATTACTTCATTCGTGACCTTCACCATGTATATATACTCAATTTTCTAACCTGGACTTTGGTTCTTAGGAGATCAAAGAGACTAATTTCTTCATGAAATTTGAATCAACTATGCCAAATTACTATGTGGCTAACTTAGCCCACCTTCCAAAAAATGGGATTATCGAGGGTTCCCTCCAGTTAACACTCCCTTGGAATTGGAAACCCCTTTTGCACTACATTTTCCATATCACCTTCCACTTTTCAATGAATTGAAGATGTTCTTTCTTATTCTAAGAGCTAAGAAAATTACAATTGGTATGAAAGTGAATTGGCAGTCAGAAACTTCTCAATCATTATAGGACTTGAAGCTAAGTGTATTGTAAAAATATAAAAGTTGAGTTTATATAACACTTGAATTTGAGAGGTAGTAAGTTAAAACAATTTTTAAATTTATTGAACATCCTTGTTAAGTAAAATGAATTTGTTGTTTTGAATATATACAAGTATGAACTTAAGTTTTAAAATGTTGATAAACTTGAAGTCATGTTTTATGAAATGGTTCATAAATGATTTTAGTATTAATAAGACATGTTGTTTGTTTTATCCGATACCTTGGCCCAGCTACAAAATGGTAGTTGCAGAAGCTATGACTGGATGTTGATAGGAGTAGTGTTAAGAGTAAGTCTACTTCGAGTCGTGTAGGAGTTTACTTCGAGTCGTCTCATCATCGACTCCGAGTCAATGTGAATCAACCACTAGGGGTCGGCATACTTGAGAGGATTCAGCATAGGAAGTGGGTCGGTGTTGGTGAATAGCTATGGGTTCATCCATTTAAGTTCGACATTAGATGATGGGATCGGCTAAAGTGGATCAGCTATAATGGATTGGCTCTGGTGGATCGGCTAAAGTGGATCGGCACAAGATACAGGAGGTTAGTTATTTATGATCGGTCATATGAGTTTAGGGTCGGTAGCTTGGTTTCGACCATGATTGGTCAGCAAGACCTGGGTCGGTGCATCTTAGAGAGGCTGGCAAGTTATCAGGTCGGCACATTGTAGTTGCTTCGGGTCGGCATGGTTATTTCCTCGGGTCGGTAATAGGGAGACGTGGAGATGGATCGGCTTAAGGCCATGGGGTCGGCTACTCCGGGACAGTGCCTGCTCGTCTTCGGGATGGTGAAGCACAAGCTCCTAGTCAGTTGTGGGAATCAGGTCGGCAACAAGGTGCTGCGTTAGGCATGTTTTCACCCCGAGTCACACTACGAGCTGCTTCAAGTCATTTGAGGATTTTCTTAGAGACATCCAGAGAACCCCGGATTGGCTGTGAGGGTTCGGCATGATCGGATCCATCTTCATGACTTGTCAATTATGGGCCGAACTACTTTGGTTGTGGGCCTAGAAGATTGAAACACTACAAGGGGAAACACGTTTTCCGACGGCCAAAAGCCGTCGGCGGCCGTCGGAAACCGTCGGCCGCCGTCGGAAATGGCTTTGTCGGGAAGTAGTATTTCCGACGGCTTCCGACGGACGCTGTCGTATCCATTTCCGATGGATCCAGACGGGTTCCGATGGTTTCCGACAGGCGTTGGAAACCATCGGAAAACGCCGGAAAACGTCTGAAACAGGCCGCCGTTATCCGTCGTGAGCCGTCGGAAATTTTGACCAATAAGCTGTCGGAAGCCGTCGGAAATCTGCTGTTTTTTTTTACATTTGCTGCAAATTTAGCCTTCCAACCACATTTCTCTTCCAAACATTAGAATATCAATACTGCACAATCCAATATACAATAGTCCAACAAAATATTCAAACCCAAACCACAAAATACTTAATAAATAAACAAATAAATAAAATTACATCAAAATATAAATAACCATTCCAACATTAACATAATCCTAACAATAAATATTCTACCATGTTGTTAATACACAAATTCATCAATATTCTCATACACATTCTCATACTACCATAGAACCAAATGTGTCAAACATAATTATACATAAATCAACAATTACCTACGCCGTCTATCAAATCATTCTAAATTAAAACAAAACATACCTGAACGAACAAGAAAGCAAGTAATGAATCAATCTCCTGCAGATCCGAGCCAGCCGAGGAAGGAAAGTGACCACCACCCTGCTGCTGCTGCATGTACTCTAACAACTGTGCGGTGTGCATGGCCTGTTAGCGGTTCTACTCCTCCAACTGGGCAACTCTAGTCCGCAATTCTTCTATATCTGCAAGATCGCTCTGATGTCTACTCCGCCGTCCCCTACTCTGACTACTGGACTGCAATAATTGAAAAATAAATAAAATCCAAGTTTATTGTTTTGAAAAAGTGAAAATATCATATTTTAAGTATTTTAAGAAAAAGTAAATTATTTACCGCTAAATTTCCAAATCCGTATCGTCGACCATGCTCTGCTGGATCCATAACGGACTCAAAAATAACATCTTCCTCATTGGTCGTCAGCTGATCTCGACCCGTGTCAGCAAGGAGTTTCTACCGCTGCTCCATAAACTTCTCCTGCATTAACAAATTAATAATATCATATCTTATGTCATCATAGTTTAACAATTAAAACAATTACTAATACTGAATAAAATAAAATATGCTTACATGGCTTTTGCTGGATTTATCGTCCTGCCATGTGTACGAAACAGTCCCGTCTGGATTAACATGCTCGACAGCATGCGTACGGGTGAACACGTTCATATAGCTGACAGGACCATGTGACTCGGCTTCCTGAAGTTGATTGTTACATACAATTATTATACATTTAAAATCATATAGTATAAACTATTTACATTTATTATTCAGTAAATTTACCAACTCCTGCCGATACTGCTGAAACGACTTCGATCCTCCGCGATGAGTGATGGGATTCTTATTTCTATTTGCAGAGTTTCTATCCGACTCTGCCTGTACATTCAAAATTTTATACGTTATTTTTCGATCACGTCAAATTAATAATTCAAAAAAAATTAGTATACTTGCCTTCGCCTCGTCCGTCTCCCAGTATCTCAACCAAGCTTGCCACACGCTCTCTCCCATCCACCGTGGTTTCTTACCAGATTTCTTAATCTCAGATATCGTATCCCTGTAGTTCTTGCGCATCTTCTTCATCCAGTATGCTCGTGCCAGCATCATATCATCTGTCTGGATGTCTATCTCAGCCTGTGTTAAAAAAAAGATTACACTTTAAACGATATAAACAGTAAAAAAACGACAAAAACGAATTAAAAATGGAAAACAGAAAAATATGCATACTAGGACATCCTGCCATATGCACTCTATGATGTGAGGAGGGATGTTATCCCACTTCGGCCAGCAGGCACTCATCCTACTACGATAAGAAGCTCTAGAGACGTCCAACACAACCTTAGAAGGAAGTAGATCGAACCCCATATTTTTAAGTACGATATAGATAAGTACGTACGTATATCATAGAAAAAATAAGATGCTGAATAAAATTTAATTCTTACCCATCTACTCTAGGGACTAACGATACAACTGCACGCTGTGGCTCTTGCGATGGGCCAATGCCATCGCCTCCTGACGATCGTGAAGAGCTCCTACCTCTACGTGACATATTGATAAACCTGTGACATATACACATCATTATATAAGAGAATAAAAACATGATAATTAATATATTTCATATGAAAATGACATCAACGGTATAAATTGCTTAATTAATAACTGAAATGGAAATAGAAATGGAAGTGTGTTATACCTGATTCATAATGGGTGTACTATTCCAACGATAAGCAGAGTTCATTGCATTTTCAATAAAAATTGCTAAATAAATGACAAATGGAAATAACATAAAACATGCAAACAATAGTAAACGGATTTGGTTTCATAGTTACATCAATTTCATAATACATCAAGAATTCAACATAGTTACATCAATTGCAAAAAACAGATTCAGATTTATATCGGTCATCATCGTCTTCTGATTCAGATTCGGTCTCGTTTTCGACGATATTTTCTTCCGCACTGTCAAACGCTTCTACCAAAACATTTGTTTCATCGATCAAAGGACCAAAATCTGTATGATCGTCTGTAATTATTATTTCGTTATTTTGCTCAAGATCTGCTTGATAAGCTTGTTCATCCGGAATATTCTTCCCATCAAATGTGAATCTGGCCTTTGTTTTAAAAACTGCAGACCAATCTGCTTTATCTCTTTTTAGAGACGGATAAGGAGCGCAATAAACTTGCAATGCTTGTTTGGCTAGTACAAAAGGATTATACTTGTGATAGTGCGATGTATGCTTTATTTCGATAAGATTATAATCCTTGTGCACATTAATTCCAAAACTTGGAACATTGCTAAACCAATTGCATCTAAATAGAAACACCTCCTCCGCAGGTCGTGAGAAATATGTCAGTTGCAAAATTTGTGTCAGAACGCCATAAAAATCATTTAAATGATTTTCTGGATCGTCACTACTTTTAACAAATACACCTGTATTATTTGTTAATTTTTCTGCACCGTATTCTTTGGTGTTAAATTTATATCCATTGACGAAATATATTGGATATGTCTTGACCACTCTTTTTGGTCCCATCGCTAGATGTTTCAACCCTTCGTCAACAACACAATTTCTCGGCTCATAAATGTAATTTGAAAACCAACCGGAAAATTCTTTACTGAGATCTCCATTCGGATGTTCACGTTCATAAACACTGTTTATATAAACAAATTATTACGTTAGGTTATACACGCGCATGCATTATAAAAAAGAATAAAACACAAATTATTATTTCAGATTACCTAACAAACGGTGCAACCTCGGCACAATTTAGAAGAATACAAGTGTGTGATTAAGTAAGTGATTAAGGGTTAAGCAACACTTAAAGAAGGTTAATGATTAATTAGTGGTTAATAAAGTTTTAATTAGTGATTAATGATGTGAAGAAGTAATTTAATGATTAATTATTATTTAATTAAGTTAATAAGTTAATTAATTATTATTTAATTAGGTGATTATTTAATTGACTTTTAATTAATCAGGGTTTAACTGGTAATGAATTATTTTAACCTTAACTAAGATGCATTAATAAGTTAATTAGGACTTAACTAAGTTCATTAAGTTAATTAAAGTTTAATACGAATTAATCTTGATTTAATTAAGATATAATTAGGGTTTAAGCTAATTAAATATACTTTAATCTTTTCAAAACTATTTTTAAATTTAATTGGTTATGTTTTAAATCAATCTTCTTTTCAAGTAAAGTGATTTTAAATCAAAGGATCTCAACGTCTGGATCATTAAGTAGCCAAATGAATTAAAGTAGTGATTATAAAACGTTGACATGTTTTATGGAAAGTATGTTGACTTGTGTTTGGCATAAATGTTGAATATCAGTAACGTGATAAACACAAGGAGGTTAATTTCGATAAGCGGGTCATGACAACTTGAGTATATGGAGTGTATGTCCATATGTAAATCTTGCACCCGATAGTGAAGTTGTTCGCTATCAAATAACTTGCCATTTAAAATTATCGAATATTGGTTTGAAGAGATCGGGATCGGATGACGAATAGTTATCTGAAAACCACTTCGAACCAACGTAAAGCGTTCGAGTTGGATATATCGAAGTCATGATCAAGATTCAAGACTTGAAGTGCAAGGGCTACCTTGCTATTAACCCTAAGGGTGATTCCAAAATGGGTATAGTGGAAGTAGTGCCTTCGGTTCGTTCATCTTCTGAACGACTTGTATGGATGAATGTTGACATTGTGTCAACATCAGGAAGGCATGTTAGCATTGCAAGAGAGAAGTGCTATATGTGAAAGGTAATGACGTAGACTCAGGCCTCATTAACCAGGAATGAGTAAAACAGGGGATATGCAGCAGGGCCATGTGGGTTGCACCCATTAGGCTATGATCATTTCCATCTAGAATGAGTCCCTACTCAGATATACTAGTCCCAAATGGTTGTTGATCCCAACCAAGGGGGTGATCGTATTCGGTACTATCCAGCAAGGGATATGCCAGCCCTGTGTTGGTAAGGATCGTTTGTTACGATCTCGGTACGCTAATCTAGAGGTGTATTGTGGTAGGCGGTACCCCAGTAGCCTTCTCATTACATGTAATCCAATTTCCAATACGTGCCTTTATGGTTTTAGTTGTATACCTAACTATGTTGGAATGTGAGATGCAAGCGTTTCAGCTATGTACTATATTTATTTGAAACCCTGAGGCATTATCATAATATCACCTGATTAAAATAGAAACTGTTTTTGGTTATCGTTAGGTAAAAAACCGTCTATGTCTAGGTGTGGCGTGGTCTTACGATACCTTTTATTTTTTTCAAAGGAGTTTTCAAATAAAAATATTGTTATTTGAGTTTACACACACCAGACCCATGTCTGACCCAGAGTTTATTTTTCTTTCCATAAACTCTTGGGCACTCAATTTTTATGAGTAGTCAAGTAATCCAGGTTTCTCTCAAGAGCGTGTTGGAGGAGCTGGAGCAGGTGGCTTCATGGATAGCTATTATTAATATAAATTATTCCACCGTGTATGTATGTATGGTCTAAGTATTTTGTGGACAAGCAGTTGTAAATTATCCTAGCTTTGGAACTTGTATTATTGAACTCTGGTGTAATATTTTGGATATTACTATGTAATATACTACATTTTCTATTATATATTATTCCCTACGTGATAAGATCCAGTGTTTGATTAGTCTTCTTCTTATCTTTCTCATTTCTTCAACCCATAATGACTCGGCTTTCGAATGCAAGAAAGGCAGTTCGTTACATTGATTTTGCTATGAAGTAAGAAAGAGAATTCAGAATTCAAAATCTGGTCCACCAACTTGGACCCTTAGGTCGTATTTATAAATGCAGCTTGACCTCCTTCTGCATCCATCCTTTTAAAGCGGTCGAAAGGTATTCCTCCCAGCCTTTCGCATTCATCCTTTCACCTTCGTCCTTCGCTTCCATAGTTTTGAAGGTGGCTGGTTGGGTCTCTTATCATGCTTGGATTAACCCTTTTGCCTTCATCAACTATGTGCAAGCAACGGATGTTATTCTAAAATTCCCCAATACTACTTTCCTGTTCCTTTGAAACCTTTCGACACCTTCAAAAGGTATGTAGCAAAAGGGTCAAAGTTCCCTATTGCATTGTCTTGATGTTAGTGAAAGTACTCCCAATGTTTTCTTCTCCTTCGAATCTTCTCCTTAGTTGTTTTGATCTGGTGCTAACTGTGATATGTGATTACTTGAACAAGTGAGGATTGTTGCGAAAGATCAGTAGGTGACGAGAAGATTATTGTGAAAGGTAGCTTTGTTTCATGAGAAATTTCCTTTATGCTTACTAAAAGGATACAACCGTTTCGAAAGACTTATCTTTGCTTTCGAAAGATTTACATTGGCAAAATGTCTCTATTAGGAAGATTGACAGCGGTGAAACCATCTATTTTGAAAGGTTTGGTTCTTGTGCGCAAGCCTGTTATCAATACCCTCGAAAGGTGTTTCGATCTCATACAAGGCTTTCTCATATATATTGAATCAACTGTGTTCGAAAGGATTAGCTAAGATGGAAGGGTAGCCTTGCTCTCCTTTCTACTCCTTCGAAAGCTCTTATTTCACTGGACACATGTAGGTGCATCAGGTGCTTGCGACTCCATCCTAACCTCTTCGAAAGCTATCTCAGTGCCTTCGAAACACTACTTTTGGATCATGGCAAAACTCTTGTTTTCAATTCTTGCGGAGCTTAACACTTTTATGAGCCTTCTTTCAGGCCTTTATTCTTAAGTGAATTTTATGGTTAACATTTTTTCACCCTTGTATGAAAGAAGCTTTTGTTCTTTAGGACAAAAATTTAACAGCTTTTCTTTTGCACTATTCCATCCTTAACGACCTCCTTTCTCTGCAAAGTACAAAGTAAATAACATTCTCTATTGTTAGTTCAAAATTTGTGTAAAAATATGCTTAGTGATTTGTTTGTAATATAATTGAAGACAATGTTAGTATTTTAAATAACAAAATTCCTGAATTCTAAATCTAGAAATAACGAAGATTAGTTGACCATTATCTGGAGTTAATAAGTGATAAGAAATTCATAGTTTACCATGATTGGAGATCAGAAACTCTTATCTGATGATAATTGAAGCCCCACCATCCAATTTTAGTAATAACAAAAGAAGTTTAGAAACTAAACCCCTATTATATTAATAGAAGACCGGACATATAGTATAAATCTAACTTTAATAATTAAAGTCCAGAAGTTTTCTTCTGGTATTAACAAGTGTCTGCTAATAAAAATCCATAAATTATCATATGGAAATAAGTCATTGAAATTCATGAATCCTTATTTGGGGGTAAATAATGGGAATTTAGAAATCCTTATTGGAAATAATAATAATCCTGAAACCCAGATTCAGCTATTGATAAGCGTTGCTCGAAAGTTAACAGTAGCTAATGAACTTGATTCGGGTATTACTAAGACAGATCCAGAGTCTTAATTGAAGACCAGAAGTCCATTGAGATCTCAATATCAACTGCCTTGGAACCCAAATTCGGGCATTAACGAATGAAATTCAAAAATTAACTGTAAAAGACTTGAAACCCAGATTCATGTATTAAAATGATGTCCAGAATTCCATGATAAAGATATCAATAATGGAGGTCCCGGATCCCATATTTAGAAATTAATAAGTGATGTCCATAAATTAATAATAAGAGACCCAAAACCCAAATTCGGGTATTAATAAGTGAAGTCTAGAATTAATAGTAAGAGACCTAACCCAGATTCGAGTATTAATAAGTGAAGTCTAGAAATCCTCTTTTGGAAATCAATCAAAGGTTGTAGACTCTTATATGAGCCTTCTATTCTACACCACTCTTAGGTTTTCATTCTTTTGACATATGCCACCCTTTAGGCCATGTATGTTTTCATTGTTTTGATATGCCGCTTCTCGGGCTCGGACATTTTAGTTCATTGTTGTCTAGTGCGCTTGGTTAGCTTATCGACAAGCAGGACCCAACGACTTACCCAACTTTCCTCCAGGAGGCGCTCCAGCCAGGCCTTATAGGCGCGACTGAAAGCTTGTTCGGTGCCTTAGCCAGGCTATAGCATGGCAGGACCAAGGGCATACTTCATCCTCCCTCTAGGAGGTGCTCCGGCTAGGCCATAACATGGCGGGACTGAAGGCTTATTCGGTGCCTTGGCCAGGCCATAGCGTGGCGGGATCAAGGGCTTACTCCGTCCCCCCTCTAGAGGGCGCCTTGATCTGGCCATAGCGTGGCTCGACCAAAGGCTTATTGATGCTTTAACCTGACCATAGTGTGCCGCGGATAAAGGCTTACTCTAACCTCCCTCCAAGGGGCGCTTTGACCTGGCCATCTTGGCGCGAATAAATGCTTTTGACCGTTTATGGTAGTTTCCAAATTCAAAGAGAATTTTACTCCCAATCATATAGACTTTTCTTAAGGAAGAGGTGCTTTATTCGTTCATTATGAGAAAATATAGTTACAATGGATTCCATGTTCTGTGAACCATATTTCTATTTGGTCGACATAATTTGTAAGCTCCATAAGGAATTACATTGCATACAGTTAGGGGACCTTCCCAGTTTGGTCCCAGCGGTCCATATACAAGATTTCTTGTGTTTACCATTACCCTTTGGAGTACCAAGTCTCCTTTTTGAAATGATCTTATTTTTAATTTTTAGTTGTGGCATTTCAAGATTCTCCTCTAATATTCTGTGGTCCGAATAGCTGCTTCATCTCTTAGCTCATGTATTTAATTTAATGATTCTTTCTTCAATTCGTGTTTGGATCAAATGCATATATGATTCTTCGATGTGAGGGTATATCAATTTCAATTGGCAACATTGCTTTACATCCATATGTTAGAGAATAAGGGGTATGACCCATTGCAGTTCTAGTGGATGTACGATAGGCCCAGAGTACAAGTGGCAATTCTTCTACCCAATTTCCTTTGGCTTTATTCAATCGCTTTTTCAAGGTGTTCTTAATAGTCCTATTTGTCGCCTCAACGGCTCCATTAGCCTTTGGATGTGCCATGGAAGAAAAGCTTTTGATAATCCCGTTCTTATGGCAAAATCAAGAAAACTTTTCACTTTCAGATTGTGTTCCATTATCAGATATAATCTTATAAGGGATCTCGAATCAGGTGATAATGTTTTTAATTATGAATCTAAGCACTTTCCCAAAAGTAATTTTGGGGAGTGGTTCCGCTTCCACCCACTTAGTAAAGTAGTCAATGGCCACTATAGCATATTTTGCTCCTCCTTTGGAAATTGGCAACGGCCCGATTAAGTCGATTCCCCATATATTGAAGGGCCATGGACTAGAGATCGGAGTTAATTGACTTGGCGGTAAACGAGGAATCTTTGAGAATTTCTATCATCTTTCACATTTTTTTACATACTCAATAGCTTGACCTGCCATTCAAGGACAATAAAAACCTTGTCTCATTATTTTTCTAGCCAACTCTACCCCGTTGGAATGGTCTCCGCAAAATCCTTCATGCGCTTCCACCGATAATTTTGTCCCATCTTCCAAACTCACACATCTTAAGTAAGGTAAGGCATATCCTTTCTTATAAATAATTCCATCCACCATTGTGAAAGTCAAAGCATGTCGCCTGATTTTCCTAGCTTCTATTTTGTCAGACGAGAATATCCCACTAGTAAGATATTCTACAATAAGTGTCATCCAAGTATTATCATAACAATTATTGGTCTTTGGATGTTTGGGCTTCTCATATGGAATTTCTTCATTAATTTCTCTTCCTTTTCTTTCTTGCATCCTGGCTTAGGATATAGTTAAAACCAATAGCTCCTTCCCTGGTTCAGGCGTTTCCTCTTCAATGCTGGGATTTGCTTGATATCCTACTGGTATGATTCGGGTTTCTGGAGCTACCCTTGAGCTAGCCAATTTTGCTAATGAATCCACTTGAAAGTTATCTTCCCTTTGAACTTAATGTATAGAAAAGTCTTCGAACAAGGCAATCATTTTTGGCACCTTCTTAACATATAGGGCTAGTTTGGCATCTTTAGTCTGATATATATGTTTTATCTGTTTTACCATTACTTGAGAGTTTCTAAAGATTTGAATCAGTGGGATTTTAAGTTACAAGGCCAAAGTCAATCCTGCCACCATCGATTCACACTCTACTATGTTATTTGTTGCGGCAAACCCTAGCTTCATTGCATAATGTAAGCGATTTCCATCGAGTGTTATGACATACCCTACTCTAGCTCCCTACACATTTGATGCCCTATCCACAAATAGTTGCCATATGGGTTTTTAATCCTTCTCTTTCTCTGATTGTTCCTTAACAAATCTTGTGCATTCATTGATAAAGTCTGCTAAAGCCTACCCTTTAATTGCTGCTCGTTGTTGAAATTCAATGTCATACTGACTAAGTTCAATCCCCCATTTTACTAGCCTCCCTGAAGTCTCGGGTTTACTAAAAACTTGTTTGAGTGGAAAGTTGGTCAATACTCTGATTAGATGCATGTGAAAGTACGCTCTGAGTTTTTGTGCCGTCAGTATCAAAAAGTAAGCTAACTTTTCCATGATTAGATACCGATACCAGCATCTTTCAATCGTCTACTTACATAATAAATGGGAAGTTGAGTTCCATTCTCCACTCAAATCAGCACTAATCTAACTGCATGTTCTAAAACCGCCATACACAAATATAGGCTTTCTCCATCCACAGGGCTGGATAATATAGAGGGACTTTCTAAATGATTTTTTAGTTCGTGGAAGGCTTTCTTACAATCCTCTCTCCATTCGAAATTCTTTCTTTTCTTAACCACATTGAAGAAGGAGATACATTTGTCGGTCGCCTTGGAGATAAATCTGCTTAGGGCTGCAACTCTACCATTCAAGCTCATTACATCTTTGGTGGTTTTAGGTTCTACCATGTCACTGATATCCTGAATCTGGTCAGGATTGGCTTCGATTCCTTATGCGCTAACGATGTAGCCTAGGAATTTTTAGAATGAACTCCAAAAGAACACTTTTGAGGATTCAGTCTCATTTGATACCTTCGTAACACTTTGAACATTTCTTCAAGATCTTTAAGGTGATTCTCAACTTCATGAGACTTTACTAACATGTCATCCACATAAACTTCCATATTTCATCCAATCTGTTCCTTGAATATTCTGTTAACTAATCTCTGATAAATAGCTCCCGCAATCTTCAGCTTGAAAGGCATTGCTTTATAACAGAAAATTCCCCAATCGGTAATGAAGCTTGTATGCTCTTCGTCCGGTTTGAACATGGGTAATTGGTTATATCCTGAATATGCATCCATGAGGTACGATAGCTTATGACGGCTAGTTTCATCAACTAACCGAATTATTCTGGGTAACAGATAATAGCCTTTTGGGAATGCCTTGTTCAGATCTGTATAATCAACGCATGTTCTCCACTTTCCATTTGCCTTTTTCACCAACACTGGATTTGCTAGCCATTTTGGATAAAAGACTTCTCAAATGAATCCATTCTCAAGTAGCCTTTTAACTTCCTCTTTCGAAGCATCAGATCGAACCTTATCAAATTACCTCTTCTTTTGTCGAACGAGGTTCACATTTGGATAAATATTTAATACACGACACATAATTAACGAATCAATTCTGATCATATCTGAATGAGTCCATGTAAATACATCCATGTTAGCTTTGAAGAATTGAGTTAAATCCTCCTTCAAGTTGTCCTTTAATTCTTTTCCCACTATAACAACCTTAGTCGAATCAGCTGGATCTATACATATTTCCTCGAGATTCTTTGTAGGCTTTATCCTTTCTGTTTCCCCTCTACAATCTAATTCTATAACGATCTCGTTTTACTCTATTGAGTTGGCTTCAGTCCTCTTCCTTTTTCCCCTAGACAAGAAGTACCTTCTAAACACACGTTTATTTATTTTATTAGGTTTCATTTTTGTTTCAAATGCTGGATGTAAAAATCCAATATCTAAAGGTCGAAAAGCAGTAGAGGAATCATAATAAGAAGAGTTCTCCCTTTTATATTGATCAAGAGTGGCAAAATACATCTCGCGGGAGCTAAATTGTTCTCTCCAAACGGTACCCCAACCTCCTTTGGTTAAGAATTTCACCATCAGATACTTTGGAGAGACGAATGCATCCACCTCATTTAACGCATGGCGGCCAAAGAATGCTTTATAGTATGAAGGCTGATCAATGATCACAAAAAGAGTTTCAAAGATTCTACAGCATAGAGATACTCCCATTTTCACTAGCAGCTTTACTTGCCCCACCGGAGTTGACCCTTTATTATTGAACCCAAAAATTGGTTCAAGACTGGCTCTAGCTTATCTTCAAGAATGCCCATTTGATTAAAAGCATGCTTGAATATGACGTTGACCGCGCTTCCAGTGTTAACCAGTACCTTGGACACTATAGAGAGCCCGATTTGAGCGGTGATCATAAGAGGGTCATTATCGGGGTGATGGATTCCCTTTTTGATTTCTTAGGGGTGATGACAAGATTCGGCATCTGCATATTCAACCATAGATTTTTAAGCGGGGGCTCTTCCTGGATAGAAAATACTCCTTCTTTAGCTTCTTTGATGTATTTGATTCTGGCTCCCCTACTAGTTCCTATTCGATGTAGTCCCTCATGAATCACATCAATTATATTCAGGGATGGACTCAGATTTAATGGATCTTCATCTTCTAAGTTGTTCATAGTAATATTAGGGAGCTTTCTCGGTCCATCACTGGTGCGGGGCGTCTTTTGTTGGTCCTGAATGAATTCTTTCAGATGTCCTTCACGGATTAACTTTTGAATGATTCCAGCCAGCAATCAACACTCATTAGTTTTATTCCTCCCCCTTCCTCTACTCGGGGTAATTTCTAGCCTTGAATGAAGCTGGAAAGTTAACTTTCTCTTCTATTGTAGCTTAAATATAAGACAACGGCTCGTTCAAAGCTTTCACTCTGGCCTTTTGTGCCCACAGTCAAACTCAAATCTTTCACTCTCCTTTTTGGGGTTAGCTTTCTTTTTGGCATAATACAATTCATCCATTCAAATGAATTTATCAGCTTAGAAATGGAAACCTTGTAAATCTTTACATCTGTGAACAAAGAGCTCTTTCCAAAATGGTGTATTTTTTATCAGTTCCGAATGCACTGCAATCGGCTTATCCATATCATTCATATCTTTGGCTTTCAGTGCCTCTGTATTTAATCTTCTTAAGTGGTCACCTAGTGATCCCCCTGTCTTTGTTAAATGTTGGCTAGAACCATATAATCAACTGTAGGATCTTTGCACATGCAGAATTGGGTGGATAATTCATAGGAAAATTGTTTCCATGAGTAAATGATCTTCTCTCGATATTGACGTTACCATTTTGCAGTAGCTCCTAGAAGAGTTACTGGGAATAGCCCACACCGCACTACTCCAGAGGCATTATATAGATCCATTTGGCTATCAAAAGGCATCAAGTGATCATCGAGATCCGTAGTGCTATGATATTTCATAGTTAGGATCTTGACATGAGATGGAATGACCGTTGACATAATTTCGTCCGTGAACGGAGCTGATTGTTCATTGTCATTTACTCGCTCATCCAGAGTTCTTTTCACTTTTGCATTTGACATATCTTTGACTGTCTTTTCTGCCACATCTTTCAAATAAACTTCAGCGTCATGATAGCCTTTTCGATTTGGAATGTACTCCTTTGAAGTCGAGCTTCCAGATTGCTTGAGAGATATATCATGTATTCTTCCTTGATGATTGCCTTTAATGGTATGACGTTCTTTTTTCTTTGACGATGTTAGATCTACCTTGCTCTTGCCTTTGTTGGTATAAGCCTTCAAGTTTCTTCTTGGAGGGACCACCTCATCCTCGGCTATTGCCTTTGCAGTTTTGGAAGATTTTTGAGAGAGAGCTGCCTTTAGAAGCTCTTGCATTTCCAGTAATTATTGCTCTAAATGCCTTATCTTGACTGCACTTTCGTATGGTTGTGCTGGAGTTGATGGCTGTCATTGTACAACTCCCTCCAAGTTGAAAGTTGGAGTTATATTTTCCTCCAAATTTGTTGTATGTATTGCTTTCTCGTTTATTCGACTAAGCCTTTTTTATTTCATTTTCCTATAACAAGTCAAACATTTCATAATTAATCTATGGGGAAACAACAAGGTCGGAGGTTCGAGCCCTCCTTTTAGCGCCAAAAATGTTAACATGAAAACTCATCAACATCCCAAAGCAAAGTTGTTAATAAGAAATTCCGTTAACACCTTAAAGCAATACTTAAAGAATGACCAATCACTTCGAAACACCTTTTGAATGAGTCGATAGGGAATGCATGTCTTCGGAAGGTGGCCTTACGAAGGTGTTAATTGTTGATAAGAGAACCAATCAACACTTTGATGTAAAGGTTAGGAAGGAAACAATTCATTCTTAACCCCTTTCAAGTGGGTCGAAAGGGTCATTATGCCTTTAGAAGGGAATTCACTTTCGAAAGTATAGGTTCTGCTATCGTGGTTGAGACTTCTTCGAAAGGAGTTATATATTTTTGAATATCCCAGCTCCTTTCGAAGGAGCCTTCCTAGCAAACATAACTTCAATAATTATACAATAAGTCCCTTCGAAACCCATTTCGAATGAGTCGAGAATCACTACTCTTTTGAAGGGACTTAATGTACAATGTGTAAGATTTAAATTCAATATGCAATGGAATCATATCTTGGACAAATGGTATAAGTTCAATGAACTTGTTAATATCGAATTATCATCACATGTCAATTTAGTGTTTCATATCATGAAACGTGATGATAATATGGTTCGAAATCAAAGTGTCCAAATAGATTCCATAGCATTGCATAAGTCAAATATGGGTTGAGAAAATGAGTGGGCATCATATGCAATTGGTCATTAGTCAAGCTAATGCTCGATATGATCTTCCTCATATTCAAAATCGATATTGGATCCATGCATCCACTCCTTTTCATTTGTCTAAATTGGATTACAAGTAAGAGGATTTTTCCCGAATTGATCTAGGGTTGCAAAAGTTTGATTTTGCTATGAAGTAATAAAGAGATTTCAAATTCAAAATCCGGTCCACTAACTTGGACCCCTAGGGTCGTATTTATCGATGCATGTTGTCTCCCTTCCGCATCAATCCTTTCGAAGCGGTCGAAAAGGTTTTCTCCCAACCTTTCGCATTCATCCTTTCGCCTTCGTCCCTTCGCTTCCATAGTTTTGAAGGCAATTGTTTGGGTCCCTTATCATGCTTGGGCTAACCCTTTCGCCTTCATCGACAGTGTATTAGCAAAGGATGTTATTCTAAAATTCCCCAATACTGCTTTCATGTTCCTTTGAAACATTTTGACACCTTCAAAAGGTATGTAGCGGAAGGGTCAAAGTTCCCTATCGCGTTATTTTGTACTCACAACCTTTTCTTCTCCTTCGAATCTTCTCCTTAGTTGTTTTGCTCTGGTGCTAACTGTGATATGCGTTACTTGAATGAGCAAGGATGGTTTCGAAAGGATCAATAGGTGACGAGAGGATTATTGTGAATGATAGCTTTGTTTCATGCGAAATTTCCTTTATGCTTGCAAAAGAGTCCAACCATTTCGAAAGACTTATCTTTGCTTTCGAAAGGTTCACATTGGCAAAATATATTTATAAGGAAGATTGACAGCGGCGAAACCACCTATTTTGAAATGTTTGGTTCTTGTGCGCAAGCCTGTTATCAATACCCTTAAAAGGTGTTTCGAGCTCATACAAGGCTTTCTCATATATGTTGAATCAACTGCAATGAAAGGATTGGCTGGGGTGGAAGGGTAGCCTTGCTCTCCTTTCTACTCCTTCGAAAGCTCTTGTTTCACTCGACGCGTGTAGGTGCATCAGGTGCTTGAGATTCCATCCTAACCTCTTCAAAAGCTATCTTCTCAGTGCCTTCAAAACACTGCTTTTGAATCATGGCGAAACCCTTGTTTTCAATTCTTGTGGAGCTTAACACTTTTATGAGCCTTCTTTCAGGCCTTCATTCTTAAGTGAGTTTTATGGTTAACAAAAAGGTTCCAATGGTGTACACATTTTCTTTAAAGCCTCCTCCTAAGAAATCCGAAGGAAAATCCTAGTCTACAACTACCTTTGGTCTCAACTTTCGGTGTTATCACCACTTCTTACACATTACCTACCCAAAGTCCAATTATCGATATTATCGATTCTCCACTTAACGATTCTATAGCCTTCCTCCAATAGGTACTAGGACTTAATTCTCCCCTTCTCGAGGGAAATCCTCCTTCACATTCTAGAATGAAAGCTCCTCACCCTTTAAGTTTCGAAGAACTATTAACCAACATTCTTCAATGTCCTACTATTGCTTCTTTAGGTTCCATTGAGGCTTCTCCTCCATTTTCAAAAGTTCTTACTTCTTTTTTGCAGCATCTTGTTCTAGCATAGCTTCCTTTTTGCTTTATCATATCGTAATTCTTGATTAATTTCGTATTGATTATATTATGATTCTTTTTAGATTGGAAAACATTTATTCAACTCTCAATAACCATCCTTAATCTCTTCTTAAAGCGCATCCTCATTGCAAGAATTAAATTCTTCATTATTAGAAAAGATAAAGACTCTTGAAGTTCAAATTCAAAACCTCCAATCTCATAATGACTCTTTATCCTTTGAAAACGTTTGATTTACATCCTTGTTGAATTCAGAGTAAAAAAGAACACAAGACTTAGAGGAGAGAGTGGGAGTTTTAGAAAGTAATCTTGCATAGGCTCAATTGGAAATCTCTAAACTTAAGGTATCTTCAGCTAGAGTCCCGATTTTGGAAAAGGACTTAGAAAATAAGGACCATTCTCTTCAGAAATCAAGATCATCTTTGTGTATTATGAAAACCAAAGTTTCTTCTTTCTTAAACAAAGCCCTTCCCAGCTGAAATAACTAGAGTTATGAGGCAATGTTATTCACTACTTACCAAGACAGTAGTGATCGATTCCCGAACATGAATTTCCCCTCTCTTTATTCTACCAGAGTAGATTATAAAAGAAAATTTTGATATTCTCCTTGACCGCATTTTAGGATATCTTTTCGTGTTTGGAGATAGCGATCCGATTAATGCTAGGAAGTTCTTAACCTTCGATGACCTTCCATCAGACGAAGAGGAGTTAGAAAGCAATGAAGAAAACACGTCAGACGATGATAGTAATGATAATGATGACGATGGAGATGGTGGTACTGGTGATCATCCTCGAGATAAATCGTCGAGAAAAGATGGAGATGGAGGTTCAGGCTAAGGTGGGTCAGAAGCACCTATGATTCAAACCAAGAGGTCGGCTTCTCTTCTCGCCACATTGATAAAGATTCTAGTAGTATCCCCCCTCGACAAATCCTCCTTGTTGTTCAATCCTCCATGGCTTAAGAGGATTTGGTCAATGCTTCTCTGGTGTTCAAAAGGCCCGATCCTTCAAACCGAGTGCTACGATGACTCTTCCATAGGTAGTACCTATTTTTGAACTCTCTTTCCAAGATTATTTTGTCTTATAGTGATAATTCCATTATTTCTTAACCATTAACATAAAAGGAGAAATAGGAAATATGTAGGAATATTATTACATAAAAAGAGAGATGAAATTCTAAGACTTAACAAAGAAGGAGAAAGATATGTAAAGATTTGAATGAATTGAACGAGAAGTACACGAGGCTCCTAAAATGACTCAAATACCTTGAGGATTTTAAGAACAAACGAGTTGCACTTTTCCTTCAAAAATCTCGCTTCCATCAATCCAATGTTTGCAAAGAGAATAAAGAGCTTACCACCCTTTTATGGATGCTGATTAGGAACATGGCTAAATTGATGGAATGCCTCTTTCGGGTTTATACCCGGATTTCCCATAATCGGTTTTTCTTTTCTAGGTGATGGTTGTGGAGGTTTAATTAGGAATCTCCATAAGAGGCATTTGGATGAATGTGGATCCTATCCCCATCTAGGAGAGTGTTGGAACTTACCCAGAGTTCCTACTGCTCCTTTAACTATTGATTCTCTCCCTCCTAATATGATTAAGTTTACTAAGGACAGCTTCACCGCTGAATACTATATAGAGTCCATTCTTTACGAACGTTAGTTGTATTATTGTATAACTTTAATTTTATGTTCAAGCTGATGTTGTAATAGTATATTTATGTTGAATTTATATTTTAATTTTTGTATCATTGATGTGCAGGTTTTTGATTTTGCCTATATTTCCCCTTATCTCCTGTTTCAAGGGATACTTTAAGTAAACTGGTTAGATTAAAATGACATTTTAGACAAAATTGTTCCTTGGTTGACAAGTCTCGTTTGTCAAAACATTACTTCATTCGTGACCTTCACCATGCATATATACTCAATTTTCTAACCTGGACTTTGGTTCTTAGGAGATCAAAGAGACTAATTTCTTCATGAAATTTGAATCAACTACACCAAATTATTATGTGGCGAACTTAGCCCACCTTCCAAAAAATGGGATTATCGAGGGTTCCCTCCAGTTAACACTCCCTTCGAATTGGAGCCCCGTTTCGCACTACATTTTCCATTTCACCTTCCACTTTTCAATGAATTGGAGATGTCCTTTCTTATTCTAAGAGCTAAGAAAATTACAATAGGCATGAAATTATGATTATTATCATTTCTGTGTGAATGTAATAGTTCTGGTTATTCTCCAAGTTAATAATAATTTTCTTTATTATTGATTTCCCTCTTTTATTGAAAATTAGTTATTACCGATTTTCTGATTTAGGATGAAGAGTTGCCTTTATCACATGAGGATCCCAGCCTTAGTCAATGTCTTGGAAACATTCAGTCCAAATTGATGGCAGCCATAGAGCACCGTTCCACTCATTCTATTTTTGATTTGTCAACCATTGATAATGTCGAAGCCAATAAATGGTACGAAAAGTACATTCAAGTGAAATCTATTTTAAAAGCCTCTCGAGAGACGGTCAGGACCTTGAAAAGAAAATCTCTTCCAAAGATGAAGAGATTTTGGATTTAAGAAGGAAGCTTAATTCATGCTCCGATCTTCAACAACTGGAACATGACATGAAAATCGCTCAACTTAATCAACATATTTTTGATTTAGAGATAGACCTAAGATGTCTAAGAACGAGTGTCAATCACATGAACATATATCAACTGAGAGTGAGAAAGGGTTGCATGCCTACTCCAACTTCAGCTAAGTCTTTCGAAAAGGCACCTTTGTAGATTCCTCCTTCATCATTGGGTCGTTTGATGAGTAGTAGCTATGTATTCGATCCAGCACTTTCATTATTGGAAAAAAATCCAGCGAACTCGCTATATTAAGTAGATCTTTCAAGTTGGAGTGCAGTCAGAGAATAAAAGATTATTGGAATAAAAGTACACCGAAACATTCTCGGATCTTAGGCTTGACCTCCCTACTAAGCTATGAAAGGATGAACTCGAGTTGGCCATGAACTAATTTCTATAGCCACTACCTTATCTTTGGCATAGAATGCATCCGTGGAAATCTTTCTTGCCTCCTCTAGTTAATGGCACAACTTCTCAAACTAGAGGACAACCATCATGGTCAACACAAAATGGACGTTATTAGCACCTAGACAATAGATGTACCCATCCCTTATTTTGAGTGATCGAGTGACCTCCTAAAATAGGATAACTCAAAAAATTTAGCAATAAAAAATGCTAGGGAAAAAGAGAAACAAATAAAAAAATAAAAAGGAGCCTTGGATGTGGTGGTCAAACACCTCCTATGTGGAGGCTGGTAATGAGGGCAAGCCTGTGGCTGTTTGATCTTAGCTGTGGACCAGCTCGATCAGCTTTAAGCATATTTGTTCATCGAGTAACAAAATCAAGAGGACATCTACAGAGTATCGAAGGTTGGTTTCTCCCCAAAGACTTCTCCCTATTTATCCTTGAAAACCTTGGTCTTTGCGTTAGTTACAGGTCAACCGTATTCCTCTTGTTTCGTTTCATCCCCTAACTACTACCAAGGATTCAATGAGCCACTTCTCGGTCACCACCTCCTCAATAGTCACTTAGGGACCTTGGAAAATGGAGTGGGGGTGAACAACTAGTCTTAAAGGGGAGGTGTGCTAAACCTTAAGAGGTTGTACTTGTCGAAAAACTACCCACGTTAGGCTACATCCTACAAAATAAAGAAAAATAAAAACTACAAAGTACGTGAGAGGAAATAGTTAGAGCACATAAGAAAAATGTGTGAAAACATGGATCAAGAAAAGTACAAAAAATAAAGAAACAAAACATGCCCCTAATGGGTCTATGACGTTCTCTCGATTTATCTACTAAAAGTACACACTTAATGACCAACTCTTTGATTCCATAACTTAACTCATTTGAGATCCTAATTCCAGGAGACTGGGAGCCTAATGATGTTTGTAAGATAACTTAATTTTGAACTGGTAAACAATTACGAAGAATCGAATGAGATAAATTATTCCATGTAGAAAGAACCAAATGCATCCACTTGACTATAGTACTATGCCCACAAATCCACCTAATCCAACTCAGCTATATGTGTAAATCTCTTAAATCATGCCAAAAGTATGGGTGTACCTTCTTTCACCTAGGATCTACTCACATACCTTGCTACACTTTCTATCATAATCCAATCATCAACTCATTTATCTTACCCTTTATTTGTTCTCTCCCACTCTTGTAAGGGCAACTGACGTTCCTTCATGCATGTTCTTCTTCTTCAACCCTTGTGCCACATACTCAACTTGAACCTATCATTGTTTATATACATAGATGGTGCTTACCAACATTTCTTAGATCAACATCATGTAAAATGAATCTCATATACCTCTCCTCTAGGGGTAGAGAATTGATCCCCTAGCACAAGGTTTTATAGCACCCAAAAACCTTCACAAAAGGAGCATAGTACTTTGAAAATAAAAAAAGTTTTAGATGAACGAAGGAGAAAGCAGCTATAGGAAATTCATGTAGACCTTCACTTTGTTTGGCACATTAGAAATTAGATTCTCAAGGATCATTCATTAAAGATAGTAAACTCCATGGGCAAGACTATCTGGAGCTCGCTACAAATGCTACAATTATCAAGCCATTCCTTGGGTCATCTCCTTCCATCATTTCTTCGAAATATCACATTACATGCAACTAATGGGACAACTACAGGGGCGCTATATTCACATGATTGAAGAAGGTCGCGTAAAATGGGTGTAGAGAAAGCGAAGAGTTTCATCAAAGTGAAGAGAAATTGAAGCTAAAAAAACCCTAAAGGGATGAGGCATTCTAAAACAAACTATTGAAAAACCATGCATCTGAAACAAAGCATGCATTTTATTGCTGTCTTTAATGTTTGACATCACTCCCTTGCTCTATTTTGGGTAATTTCCTAAAATGAAACTACATGTACAAAATACTATTATTGACATTAGCAATATTGTGCTCTATTTCGAGACCAATTGAAAATATCAGTTGATACATCAGACCATTAATTTTGACATTATTTGATATATCAATTGAAAATAATGCTATTATTGACATTAATTTTTCATTTTATTAAATCGAATTGAAAATATCAGTTGATCACATAGGATTTGGTTACCTTAACATGTTTTATTTCCAAATGTTAAAAAAAAACATCACAAGATTATATAACATAATGCTTTCAATGATAATGAACTGCCTCCATGATCAACATATTTGTTTGATTATCTATATTTTAAAACAAAAACTGAAACCATCACAACAAGTCAAAACAGATTAAAATCTCATCCAAAAACCCAACCAGAATACCATCCATGATCAACATATTTTCATCCAGAGAATAAAATCAAACAGAAAAGCATAATGTAATGTTTATATAAAATGACTTGGTTGCCCTTAACATGAGTCTTAATGCCTCAAATATCATAAGTGATTAATCACTCACCTTCCTTCCTCTTTTCCCCGAGAAAGCTTAAGCTTGAGGGTATTGTGAGTTTTGCTTTTCTCTTTTTTTTTTCTTTTAATTCTCTGTTTTCTCTCAGGAACAAAACTGCTGCTCTCCTCTCATTTTAAAACATTTAGCTAGGGTTTTGTGGGGAGAGAAAAGCCCATTTTATCCTTATACAATTTAGAAAATCATGTATATATGGTTATGGCTAATCGTGCCATTTCCTTTTTGATTTCTATTTCAGGCAAAAGCAGTTACTTCTCTGCTTTTCTGTGTACATGCTATTTGCATGATTTACCTACACATCATCTTTGTGTGACTCAGATACATTGTACACTTTGTTAGGCCTGAATAGTTCTCTTATATTATTTCAAACCATTTATTTTTTCCCTGATTTATTTTAAGAAGGTATTTATGCACAACAATACTAAACTGGTTCTCATGCAATTTAGTTATCAAAAGGACTTTATCATTTTATACTTCTCTGGCTACTCATATCTAATACATATATATTTATATATAGGAGATATGTGTATATAAAAAACTCACTCATATTTGATCATTTTCTTCCCATTATACTTTATTGAAAAATCTCTATCCTCTTATTTAATTATTTCACTAACTCCTAATATTTTTTTTCCAAATTATTCTATTCTTAAATATTTCCTATTAACTGATTTTCTTTCTTCTCATTATTGTTTTACTGAAAACAACTATCCCCTTCATTATATTTTTAACTCATTCTCAATATTTATTTTCAGACTATATTTTCTTTTCTTAAAAATTCTCCTTTTTCTGATTTTATTAAAATTATTTTTATCTCAATAATTTGGGTCTTCACAATGACGTTCTCTCGATTTATCTACTAAAAGTATACACTTAATGACCAACTCTTTGATTCCATAACTTAACTCATTTGAGATCCTAATTCCAGGAGACTGGGAGCCTAATGATGTTTGTAAGATAACTTAATTTCGAACGGGTAAAAAATTACGAAGAATCGAATGAGATAAATTATTCCATGTAGAAAGAACCAAATGCATCCACTTGACTATAGTACTATGCCCACAAATCCACCTAATCCAACTCAGCTATACGTGTAATATCTCTTAAATCATGCCAAAAGTATGGGCGTACCTTCTTTCACCTAGGATCTACTCACATACCTTGCTACACTTTCTATCATAATCCAATCATCAACTCATTTATCTTACCCTTTATTTGTTCTCTCCCACTCTTGTAAGGGCAACTGACATTCTTTCATGCATGTTCTTCTTCTTCAACCCTTGTGCCACATACTCAACTTGAACCTATCATTGTTCTATACATAGATGGTGCTTACCAACATTTCTTAGATCAACATCATGTAAAATGAATCTCATATACCTCTCCTCTAGGGGTAGAGAAATGATCCCCTAGCACAAGGTTTTATAGCACCCAAAAACCTTCACAGAAGGAGCATAGTACTTTGAAAATAAAAAAAGTTTTAGATGAACGAAGGAGAAAGCAGCTATAGGAAATTCATGTAGAGCTTCACTTTGTTTGGCACATTAGAAATTAGATTCTCAAGGATCATTCATTAAAGATAGTAAACTCCATGGGTAAGATTGTCTGGAGCTCGCTGCAAATGCTATAATTATCAAGCCATTCCTTGGGTCATCTCCTTCCATCCTTTCTTCGAAATATCACATTACATGCAACTAATGGGACAACTACAGGGGCGCTATATTCACATGATTGAAGAAGGTCGCGTAGAATGGGTGTAGAGAAAGCGAAGGGTTTCACCAAAGTGAAGAGAAATTGAAGCTAAAAAAACCCTAAAGGGATGAGGCATTCTAAAACAAACTATTGAAAAACCATGCATCTGAAACAAAGCATGCATTTTATTGCTGCCTTTAATGTTTGACATCACTCCCTTGCTCTATTTTGGGTAATTTCCTAAAATGAAACTACATGTACAAAATACTACTATTGACATTAGCAATATTTGTACTCTCTTTCGAGATCAATTGAAAATATCAGTTGATACATCAGACCTTTATTTTTGACATTATTTGATATATCAATTGAAAATAATGCTACTATTGACATTATTTTTTCATTTTATTAAATCGAATTGAAAATATCAGTTGATCACATAGAATTTGGTTACCTTAACACGTTTTATTTCCAAATGTTAAAAAAAAACATCACAAGATTATAACATAATGCTTTCAATGATAATGAACTGCCTCTTCAACATGAGTTGGTATGCATATTTTTGCATTTAAATAGAGTTTAAATATTTTTAGTGTATACATATTTTGATACATTAGACCATGGTAATACTATTTTAGGTAGTTTTTTTTGCCCTTTATCCTAGAATTTTATTTTGTCACAATAATGGAAGTCGAGTAGGACTCATCACCTAATCTTGCCTAAAATCATTTCAGTTGACAAAACATGACTATTCCTCTCTGTAGTCTATTCAGTCTACGACTGAGAACAGCTAAATTCACTACCTCATCCTAATTTTTCGCAACTTTATTGTTTATTCATTTTCTCTCTCAACTCGACAAATCCAAAAAGGAAAAAGAAAGAAAAATTCTAATCATCAGTTGCCCCAGCATTAATATCCCTTTGATCTGAGATGAATTGTGTCGTGGTTGGAACCTCTGCGACATAGTTACTTCTCTGTGTTTCAGGTATCAGCGCTGCAATTTTCACTTATTTTATCAGCTTGCAATTTCTGTCTTGGTAGAGGAAAGTGAATTGTAAGTTGTTTTGTCAGGCAAGTTGTCGAATTGATTTAACTGTTCGTAGTTTATGATGGAGATGATTTAGGGTTTCCATCCAGGCAAATGACCTTTTAGAAGCCACGAGCCAGAAATAGATGAGTGGAAGTACCTTAAAAGCCAATAAATGCTCATATAGCGACAATGTTTGGTACACCAATAATTTCATTACTTGTATATGGTGTACCGTGTACTACTTAACTCATTTCCAGTTACAAAAATATAGTTTCATTGATTTGTTTTATGGGGGCATTTCACCAAAAGGACAAACTTTGCAGTCCAATTAGTTTCTAGGACACACATTCAAAGAAATTACTTTCAAGACCAAAGTCAGCAGAATAATTACTTTCAAGGACAAAGTCAGCAGTCCAATTACTTTCAAGGACATAATTTCTATGTTTTTAGGCCCTAGAAACTAATTATTTTGTGTTTTGTCCTTGAAAGTAATTATTTCAGTTGTGTGTCCTAGAAACTAATTCCACTTGCTAAAGAGGCCTTTGTGGCTAATTTCCACTTTGGGTTGGGGGGTGTTTTATATCTTATTTTGACAAGAAGACCTATTCATGATAGTAACAGCACAGAAGGAGCGTCATGTAATCATTTGGATTTTCTGAAATTTGATTTCAATGCACTTGATATGTCTATTGCCTCTCATATGTGGAATTGTTCTGATCTTAGCAGGAGTACGTCAATTTGTTGTTTCTGTATTGATATGGGCACACATAATGATATTTTTTTTATTAATTTTCTAGTTGAACTAATTTTGCACTAAAAATGAACAGATGCTCATATATTAATTTTAACATATTTCTGTAGAAGTTTTTTACTTTGGTTGAAAGTGGTGTAACATAAATACTTCTCGTATTCATCAAACCTTGTATGGGTACAGCAGTCTTTCTTTTGAGAGACATGCTAAATGTTAGCAATGTTTACATATTAGTGTTCTATTTTTGTTGTTTAAAAATGGGTAAGTTTGGCTCACATCCCTAATAAGTTTCAAAATAAACAAAACATCCTTCACATACAAAACTTACATTTCCGCCCTCTATTTTCAAATTCGCGCAGGCAAAAATACACAAATACCCTTTACGTTTTTAACATTTCAAACGCGTATAACTTTATGTACAAAAACCGGATCAACAAACCGTTTTCACCAAAAAATCACAAGTTTTATGATCTTTGAAATGAGATCCATTGTTGATATCAAAAATTCATATTTGTAGTAAATGTGCAATTATTTCAAATATTTGCAGACAATTCAGCAACTTTTAAACCTTTTTTATTTTTTTTGAAATTTACAAAATTTACAAATAATTGCAGATATTTCTGCAGCTATATGGTATAGTTGCATAAATGTCAGCAACTATTGGGTATAGTTGCAGAAATTTATGCAACTATACGGTATAGTTGCAGAAATATCTGCAACTATTGCATATAGTTGCAGACATTTATGCAACTATTGCATATAGTTGCAGAAATGCAACTATTGCATATAGTTGCAGAAATGCAACTATTGCAAATAGTTGCAGAAATGCAACTATTGCAAATAGTTGCAGAAATATCTGCAACTATTGCACATAGTTGCAGACATTTCTGCAACTATTGCATATAGTTGCAGAAATGCAACTATTGCAAATAGTTGCAGAAATGTCTGCAACTATTGCAAATAGTTGCAGAAATGTCTGCAACTATTGCGTATAGTTGCAGAAATATCTGCAACTATTGCGTATAGTTGTAGAAATGCAACTATTGCTAATAGTTGCAGAAATGTCTGCAACTATTGCGTATAGTTGCAGAAATTACTGCAACTATTGCTTATAGTTGCAGACATTTCTACAACTATTACTTATAGTTGCAGAAATGTCTGCAACTATTGCTTATAGTTGCAGAAATTTCTGCAACTATTGCGCATATATTTGCAGAAATTTGTTGCGATTATTCATAACTGCAAATATTAAGAATATCATATTTCATAAAAAAAATTGATTCATCTTTAATTTAATTGCAGTTTACCATTAAATCGAAAAATAAGCCATTAAATCGAAAAATAAGAAGAAGATTCAGCTCTACAGCGAAACGCAAGGGTAATTTGGGAAAAAAATGGCGGAAAACAGAAACAGGGATGTAGAAAATATATATTTTATGACAGGGACCCGCTTTGAATTTAAGTTCCGTTTTAAGGATGTGTGGCTAATTTTCACTTTAAAAATCATAGTCGATGATAGCTTGACAAAATATAAAAATTACTGCAACAAAAATATTTCCAATGGCAGAATCATCATCTTCAATCATAATTCTTATCATATACAGTATAAATCCCTTGCAAACTCACCATCCACAAACTATATAGACGAAATCTTTATTCAAAAATATTCATATTAAAGTTTTTTTGGCTTCAAATTTCGATAATGTTTTTAAACCAATACCCTCCTGATGTATTTATAGTAAAAAAATAACAATTCTTTTTTTTAAAAATAATAATTCCACAGCTATCAATATGTTTTGTATGTCAAAAGACCACATAATGTACACACGACTATTCTGCGCAATGAGCGATAATTATCTGTATACTAGGTTTATGAACATTGTTTTATTAATTGCAGTGCGTTTTCAATGTTTAGTCTTAGATGTCCAAATAGAGTCAACCACAAAATCACATCAATTCTTTTTTGGAGTTTATAAGTGACGTGTAAATAGCATTTGATTTTCATTCAGATGTCTTTTTAGAAGCAAAAGCCAAATATAGAAAATGGGAAATATCCTAAAAGGCAAAAATGTCCACAGTATTGTTTAGCTCACCGATAGTTTTAAAGATCTTTGAGTTATAACTTGTTTATGTTGTACTATTTTATGTATTTAAAGTATAACAATGTTTTTCTTTCAATATTCTAACAAAAAATAAATCAGAACAATGTTGTTTCTTTGCTTTTATAAATTTAACTTTAATAAGAATTTTTTTGGTAGTAGGACCATGAAGGAGTGTCATGAAACCTTCTACAATTTACGACCTTAGTAGAGTTGCTCAGTTTATTGGCCTTCATTTAAGGAATGAATTTCATCCTGGTAGGAGTATATCATATATTACTTCTATTTGGCTATGAGCACATGTAATAATATACTAATATTTTAGTTGATTTCTTATCAAAACATGTTTGTTATTAATGTAATAAAACAGTTACTAATCAGTTGTCATCGACAAATTTACCCTATGTCCTAAACTTGAAATCATTCACATAATTATTTTTAATCATTTCGTCTCGTCTTTCACCTATTCTTTTAGGATTCACTTCCATTCCCATAAGTAACCACCATGGCAATGATAATCATTGTTGTAGGATAAGAACTCTACCGTGTTACACTTTCCGACAAAAGAACCCTAATTTTTAATTCACTTCTTTACCCTTCTGTTGAGTTGGATGATATGAACATGCATTTTGCGATTTGAGAAAACCCTGAAGTTTGCTTGTAACTCCGAAGTTGTATTGCTAATGTCCGAAAGCGAAAACCATAAGACATTCTCAAACACAAAGGAACAAATGTTGGTAAAGCCACTAGTATTTTGTTTTATCAAATCTGACTAAAAGCGAAGTTTTTTTATTTTAAATTTTATCGCAAAGTAACAAAAATGTTACAAAATAGATGTTTTGGTAATAATCAACATATTATTGAGGGTTTTCATTCTTAAGCAACAAAATCAAAGATCAAATTTCAAGCTAAAAATTATCATCAAAATTTGTAATCTTTTGTTTTTAAGGTAAGTAAATCAACTACTAATTATGCAAGACTTCAAAGATAAATTTTTTGAACCTTATGATCAAAATTTAAGAGCTGTTATCTTATTAAGTAACAAAAAATTAATAGGTAATAAAAAAAATCTAGTTATTAGGATTTTGTGTTTAAATGGGAAAATGGATTTTTGTCTTTTTATTTATAGGGAACTGAATTGGTTTAAGGGTTTGTTGAGAATTATGCATTTAAGAAAAAACTGGAAAGAGAATGGTACATATGCAAAAAGAAAAGGAAAAAAAATGAACATGACATACTTGTATTTGTATATATTTTTTACAAGGATGAATATAACTTTTTTATCCTCTGCCTAAAATCAATTTCATTAAATCTGTCTCTTAGCCGTATTTATATTACCTTTATCAGTGGTCATTTTCTTTTAGTTTTAAATAGAACTTTGTTTAAGAAACAAGTATAATGTACAATCTTGGCAAAAAGACTTCATCTGTATTTTACAAACTATCCCTGTATCTGCGAACATAGTAAATTTAAAAAATTGTTTTTTTTACAACATATTAACTCAACTACTAATAAATTTAACACGTTAAGACTACCATATACATCGAACTTCGGCTATTCCATATAATAATCGATAATTATATGTGTGTGTAAGTGTGTATGATTGATTATTGATGATGAACTTCAGATTATGCAATTGTTGTGTTTTTATTGGTAAAAGCATCTCAATACAAATAGATATAATGATGAATTCATTCATCAATTTAGTTGGTTTCACATTCAAAACAAACTTTATTTTCCGAACTTACAAACTAAACATGAAGAAATAATAAACATATACCGTAACTGTTAATTTATTTAATTTGATAATATAGAACAAAATTGAGTTTTAGAAACTTAATTAAGAGCCACACACAATAAATAAATAAACGCACATGCCATACTTTAAATGTAAAAAAGAAAAAAAGCATTTGGAAGAGTACACATAAAACATTGTTTGGATTTGTTGCTTGTTGCTTGATGTTTTTTTTCCGTTTTAAGGGAAGTGTAAGAGCCAAAATATTAAGTTAGACAAACAAGTGTCAACAGTAATAAGTTTCAGAGAAAAATTAGTTCATCTAACAAGTTTAATATTTTTTTCCCGTATAAACAAGAACCATTATACATAATTTTTGTGACAGATACCCAATAAGTGAATATATACATAACGATGCATAGTTTTGATTATGTATTTCCAAGGTTAGTCTAATAGACGTTTCCAGAATAGATTATATATATATATATATATATATATATATATATATATATTTCTCAGACATACAATGAAAAATAGAGTTATATTTCTATGATTGCATTTGAATTCATATCATCTTGACTATGTGTATGCAATGCGTTCAAATGTGTTTTACATCTATATGCTGTTGCTTTGCTGAAAAGACGTGTAAAGTGACTTGTTTACTTTCATACTGCATATAGCATAAGTTTATAAATTTATTTGTCCGTTCCTTTATTTCTTGTGTGAATATAGATCGAGGTATCAGTAGTTTCTTTTTCTCTTTTAAGCCACATGATAATCCACTTCTCCTTCTTACTAACATTGTTCTTGCAGCTAGTATTGGTTCTCTGACATTGCCCCATCAAAGGGGACAACAACCAAACCAATCACAACTTTTAAGCAACCATCACATCGATAATTGGGAAGAAACTGTAATGGCTCATGGCAGTCCAATAACAGATACCTCAACAGATGGAGACACTGATGAGAAAAATCAAATGGTCATTTTCTTGTATCATTTATTCTATGGCTTTTTCTGGGGAACTTTCATTCCGTAGAATGATAGTATTTTACCTTTATGTGTATGTGCGCGCATCAGTTTTTTCAAATCTTATATGAAGTTATTATATAAAGAAATATCATCAAAGGTTTTGCTTTAGTCAACAATTTTTTGTTTAATATTTACATTAACACAATTTCTTTTAAATGATACTTCTGACCTTAAAGAACTATTTGGATGATTTTTCTATTGGGGTTTTCCAGATATTTTTGTCATATGGCGGATGCCGTTAAGGAATAATGATTTGAACATCTACGGACCTTTGACAGGTTGGGTGACTCTTTGTTTATGTATGATGAGTGACATATAGGTGTAGTACGATTGTATGGCATTATAATAACAATACTGATGTATTAATCTACCTTATTGCTATTTTGAGTGTCTCCTACTTTTTGTATGATCACTAGGCGTTTTTTTATAATCGAGTAGAGAAGAATATAATGATGAGGCAGCCACCTTAAGTCTTTTTGAAAGTGACCACACTGAAGTTATTGAATGGTGTAACACCATAATATCCTAATTGAAAATAAGTTTTCCCTCATCATAACTCGCTATGGAAGTGATTAGGATGATATATTCACTGTGTTTGAATACTAGTCCACCCCCCCCCCCCCCCCCCCCACAAATAAAATCCACAAACGCACAGTATTAGCATTTTATTCTATCTAAACGATTGTTTTTAATAGATTTTTATTATAGTTTCAAGACAACATCAAATTCGAGGGTTGCTTTCTTACAAAAACATCTCTCATTATGCAGTTTGAACAAGGCCAACTAGTAGCTATAGGTGCTTCTGATTCAAGTGACAGGTCGAAGGACAAAACTGAACAAAAAGTATATGTCTAACTTTATAATTAGAAGTAACAATTATACACTTGTTCAAACCGATATACATTATGTTCCATGTAGACGCTCCGCCGACTTGCTCAAAATCGTGAAGCTGCCAGGAAAAGTAGATTGAGAAAGAAGGTAATTTTTCTTGTTAGTTTCTAATCATGTAGATGTCATACATGCACAACAATATTTAGCTGGGAGGAATATTCCATAATAGAATGTTCTATCATATGTTTATTGTCTCTATTTATGCCTATGTTTATGTTACCTGATATGTGGAACGATTTGGTACACGAAACGGAAATGAAAATGGGAATCCTTACATACCGCGGAACACAATACGTTGGGGTTAAGCTTAACCGGAATGGGATACGCTTAGCCTGGAACATTTTTGAAAACGCCCTCTTTACATACAAATTTGTATAATGTTGTTATCTACCGCAAATGGTTGGACACAGAGTAAAATTATTCTTGTATAAATTAAAATATTATTAACGTTTATTTCCAACTAGTTATAAATCTATTAAATAATTGTAAATTAGAAGAATTTTTCGTCCTTTTATCAATTTGAGGAATTTTCTCCTCTCCTTCATCTCTCTGGATAATTTATTTTATAATTCCTACCATTTATCATTATTATAATTATTACGATGATGATATTCTTTCTCATACCATTTTACATTAGGGGAAACCCTTACTACGCACACGGATTTATCATTATTTGATTTTTCAGTTAATTAAAATTAAATGTCTTTGTCGAGGGATTGCATTTATTATTTAAGTCAATATAATTGTTTGCTTGTGAAATTTAGTTGTAGTTTTTTCCTATAAATACAATTTCTACGTCAAACTTAATATTTTGATGCATCTCTGAATTTAAACCTAAATAAATGCTAGCAACCAAATAGTTGTCATGATCCAAAGTACAACCATAAATGTTGAAACCTTTGGACTTCGTAAAATGATAAGAAACAAATAGCGTTCTTTCTCATAATGACTTACCTCTTGTTAATCAAAAGACATTTTTTTATCCAATAGTGGATTTTGACTTAACTATTCACCATTGCTAATATTGTTTCAAACATAACATAGCGCATTCACTAAGATAAAATTAGTGAACAACTAAAACTTAGAATTTTCTTAATATCGTTCGCATTTAGTTACTTTTTTATTATAAACATGTGAATATAAAAATAATTATTAAGAAACTAGTATGTTCTATAATCTAACCACATAATGCTATTGTGATAACTATCAAAAGGTTGAATCTCCTAAAGTTCAAAAAATTTTAAGATAAAATTATGCTAGTTGATTGTATTATAGGGTACTATAAAGGACAACATTACAGGTAGGTGTATATAGGTTATTCCATTTTAGAAAAAATATATATTAAGGTTGTTATAGATAATCTTTTCCTTTTTATTTTCTAAAATTGGATGGAATAGTTATACTAATAACATCATAAAGTATTGTACTAAATATTACCTTAACTCGATTCATAGTTTTAAATATTAAATATCAAGATTTATGAAATCACATAAAACATTGCACGTTCATTAATAATATTGAACATCCTTAGTAAAAATATAGCAATATGCAGTTCAATTAATAAGCATATAAAATGGGTGTTGTTACTCATCGATTTTGCCTTTGTGGTATTAATCAAGGCCAATTTAATTAGTTACTTTACAATAATCATAAAAATCTTATCAGCTTAAAAATAATACCTTAGTATTAGTAACAAATATTATGTTACGTGATCGTTGAACCGCAGAACCTCGTTTTAGCGATTAGTAGCTCCTTCCTCGGTTTATTTATGGAGGAAATAATGGTGAAATGACGATGCAAAATTCTTGCGTATTCTATGTTTTTACTGTAGTATTGGAGGAACTGATTTTGAATTGAAATTTAGGAAAGCACATTGTAAACTTTCACAATTAAGCACTAATTAAAATAATATCTTGGTGGGAAATAATGATAACATTAATTTCTTGTGTTTCCTAAAAAATATCGGGCTTGCATTATTTTCACATAAGCCAAGTGATATCACAACCGAAATACATATACATACTTATACACACACATAAATAAAAGACACCGTTCTATATAGGTTCTTATTAATGGAAATGTCATCGAGTATAAAAATAAATAAAGTTCTTTGCAATGAGCTAAGCTATGGTTACATGATATTAGATTGTTAATTTGCTATTCAAATTGATTAGATCCATATATAAAATAAGTGCATATAGATTTAGAAAGAGTGAGTGATTCAAATCCATCTGACTCATTTGAAAAATAAACATGACCAAACAATCAGTTGAACCATATTTGCATCCATATTTGTATGCACAATCATATATTTGTACGTATAATATATTTATATGGAGTTGTCTTTATATACATCACCATCCATGTATATTAAATCCATTTCACCCATTTATTCATATATATTTCAACCTTGTTTTCTTCTATAAATAGATTGCTTGAAAAAGTATTAATCTATTCGCTGCTATGTTATTAAGTTAAAAATAAGACATGCTACTATATAATATAAAATATTGATTTAGAAAGCAAACAATTTGTATGATTTTCTAATATAATAATATATAATAATTATTTGGATACAACTTTGAGCAATATCGAATGTTTATGTAGTATTGATCATTATGATCAGAGTTGCAATATGGAAAACCTAGATGTATGTCTACTCAGCAAAATGAAAAATAGATACAACGTTTTTCACATATGACATTTGTGCATTTAGTATCAGCAAACTATTTATTATAAACATCTTGTGCAAATTGTAGAGTGAGAATCATCCCAATTCATAAAGGAAACACATTCGACTTGAAAACCTTCACAAAAAGGTATATGTTTCAAATTGGATTTTAGTATAGGAAATTTAAGAGAAAATAAGCGATCCTCTTTTGAGGAGAGCGCTCATGTACATTTAGTATAAGAAATTTGATTTCGTTCGAATTATTAATTCTTGATTTCATTAATGATATTGGAACTGGTCCAACTAAATGCAAAATGTTGAAGAATATAAACAAATGGTCAGCACTTCCAAATCCTAATATTAACATCATGTTTCTCAGTATGAATAAAGTGGCACATCCCTTACTTTTGATTAAACAAACGTGTAATTTGCATTGTTATACAAACAATCAACATAACTAATTAACTATGAGTTCATACTATTGAGCATAATTTCTTATATATCTCATTACAAAACCTTCTCAAATTTATTAAAATATCACATATATTAAATTCATGACATTGAAATAGACCGGTTACCTTTGGCACAATTGTAAAAGATTCCAAATTTTGTACCAGATAAAAACTAACAGAGAACCATGTTTCTATTCCCAAAACTAAATGGAGAGAAAATTTTTTTTAAGAGAAATGGATTGAAATGATGTCACAAGACACAGAGAAAAATCAAAAGACAAAGTTGAGGATGAAGGAGAGAGTTGATTTAAAGGCCACTTTTAATAGTATAATATAGTTTCAAATACCAACATTTAATAATTTCTATGATTATGCTCTTTAGTTTTGTCATATTGTTTCATATTCAAGTCCACGTAGTAAAATTAATTATTTGGTCTTAAATTTAAGCATTTTAAATAAATCTAGTTAACCAATATTTATTAATTAGTCATACATATTGATAAAAATGGTAAAATTATTTTTTCATTTAAGTCCATATAGTTCAAAACTTCTACAATTATTTACAAAATTATTTTTAATTCTCTTACGTTATTTTACATTCAAGTTCAAAATTTGTATTTATTTGCTTAACAAATATTAAATTCTAAAAATTAATTATATAACTTGTTTTTATCAAAATAATAGCAAATTAATTTTTATTTAGATATAGAAACTCATAAAACATGGTAAAAGCTACATACTTAGGAAAAAATACACTTATAATAGTTAACTAAACATTTTGGAACATCAAAATCAACATTTTGAAACATTATATTAAACATTTCGAAATGCTAAATCCAACGTTTCAAAACATCAAAATTAGTGTATCAAACCGTGTGCGCATAACATTTGATGTATTGTTTTTTGGACCACACATACCAAAATGTAATACAACAACTAAAGTGTAAATTGTGCTAACATAGGTTTATGCGTGCAATTTGTTAATCAATACCATACACAATTGAATTGAAAGAAGAATAAGAGGCAAACAGGAAAAACTGGAAGTTGGGTTTTTATTAGATAGCAAAGAGTACAACTAAATAATCCTAATCACAATGAGTTTTTTATAGGCCTAAAAGTGAAGAATAATAAAAGACTAGTTTCCCCTTATATTACAACATGATAGGAAAAATGATAGAAAATATGAGAATACTCTCTAACACAATTATCATACAACAACTCATCTTTAATTACTCCAACATTAAGAACTTAGAATAAGTATTTGAGTTAGTAAAAATATCACTTTAAAATGTACCAAGCACCATTTATTGACATTAACATTAATAGACATATTAAGCACCAAATAGTAGTTTAACCAAATCTATGTTACCTCGTACACGAAACGATTGGTACGTGGAATGAAAATGGAAACAGAAAACATTACATACTCTAGAACGCAATACGTTGGGGGTAGGTTTAATCGGAACAGAATATGGGTAGACGGAATGCAAAGCATTTTTGAAAACGTTTTTTGTACATACAAATTTGTATAATATTGTTATCCACTGCAAATTGATGGACATGAAACAAAATGATATTCGTATAAATAAACATTACCATCACCGTTCATTTCCAACTAGCTATTATATCAATTGAAGCTAAACAAATTGCAAAATGTTCAAATATTGTTGCATAAGTGCTAACATCATCACTTAGTTGTTGTTATTGCTGCTGCTGTTGTTGTTATTTTACTAGGGGCTCTTATATATAGGTTAAGTAGTTGAAAATTATTACAAATTTATATTATGTTTTTCCTTTATCAATTCTTGATGATGACTCTTTTTGTTGCATGGACCTTGAATTTGGAATTGTTTCCATACATATTGATACAACATTATATTCTTCAAATATATTATCATCATAATCAATGTATTTTCTTTTTTTAAATACCAAAATCTAAAGTACTAGTTATTTTTGAAAAACGCACTTGGAGAAAGAGAACATTTTGAAATATATTTATGTGAAAAAAGAGGAATATATACAAGTATAATTAGAAAGTTCATAAATGTATCTAGGTTGCGTTATATTATTACGATAGTTGAGAGTTGAAATAAAGAAAAAAACAAGACTTCAATTCTTCTCAATGTAGATTTGAAATCATTTTTTGTTTGTTTATATTTTTAATAGGAAATCATTATTACTTGATGTTTTATATTTTCAATAGGAAATTATTATTACTTCATACATATTAACATAGTACACTTAAAATTGTCAAATAAACATATTGAAACATCTAAACCGACATTTTGAACATCGAATTAAACGTTTCGGAACGCTAAATTCAACGATTCGTAACGTCAAAATTAGCATACCAAATCGTGTGTGCATAATGTTTCGATATACTGGTGTACTGCATTTCGGAACATGCGTATCAACACGGAATACGACAGTAAAGTGTGAATTGTGTTAACATAAAACCAAACCTGATTTCAATCAAGTAAACCTCACCCATGGATTGGATTCAAGTATCCGAGTTCCACTCCTTATATTTGCACTGCCTGTTTCATCATTTTAACTCATAACTTTGATGTGTAATTTTGCATTTGGTAGAATTAAATTGGTTTTAGACTTTAAGTTACTGCATGTTTAATCGGAGTCTAGGTCCTAGGCTACTAAGTATGTCAATAAATAGCATCCTTTCCAATTATTTGGTCCTCCAACTTTTGAGCCTCTGAGTTGAAACTTGCTTTATATGTAACTGAAGTAGCTTTTAGTTTTCTTTTTTCCTGAAGGGTTTTACTATTTCAAATAAATTCTTTACTATACAAGGCTTATGTACAACAATTAGAGAGCAGTAGGATGAAGCTTACTCAACTTGAACAGGAGCTCCAGCGAGCTCGGCAACAGGTGGCTGTACATTTATATCATATATATTCAAATGTAATCTTATTCTTAAAAAAAAAGATAATTTTTTGTAAATTTTCATACAGGGAATTTTTATATCAAACTCAGGTGATCAGGCGCATTCCACTAGTGGTAATGGTGAGTCCAAATGCTTGTTGTATTACATATATTAATTCGATTCTTCTCTTTAGATACTTAGTTGTATTTTAAATTTTTAATAATGCATCAGAAAGTTTCAGAAAGATAAAAGGCGCAAAAACAACATTGGTTCACTTAACATTGGTTGACTTATTCTATCTTTAGTCTTTTCTAGTTTACTTCGTCATTCAGTGGACATCAATGATCAAGGTCATCAAGTTGCACTGAATTTGCAAAATTATGGACCATAAATAGTTGACATACGAGTTACCAGATGAAATGTTTTAGCCAGCTTCATTTCAGCTCATGGTCTGTACAAATGTTCTAACACACTTGTGGCCTACCCACACGTCTAAAATGTTTCTTTGGCCCATGGGTTGTTCTTGCATACGTAATTTATTGAAAACATTGGTTCTAACTTAAAGACATGTTTGACCAGTTCTTTCCAATTGGAGAGATGGAATTTGTATATAAAATCTTCAAAAAGCATGGAGTACTGTCTATCCCCATTCCCTTTATTTTCCTTTCACTTGCTTAGTGCAAATGTGTTTGTTTTTTCCTTTTTTTGGACAAATCCAAAAGCAATGAATTTAAATACCAAAATATGAATTTGGCTCAATACATGGAGCTTGAAGAAACCTTTGAGTAACATAGCATCTGATAAGTTAATTAATGTTTTCCCTCCAGGTGCTTTGGCTTTTGATGTTGAATACGGGCGGTGGCTAGAAGATCAAAATCGAAAGATCAATGAGCTGAGAGGAGCTGTAAATGCTCATGCAAGTGACACTGATCTTCGAGTCATAGTTGATGGCATAATGGCACATTATGAAGAAATATTCAAGCAGAAGAGCGTTGCAGCTAAAGCCGATGTATTTCACATTCTTTCGGGCATGTGGAAAACACCTGCAGAGAGGTGTTTTTTATGGCTTGGTGGCTTCCGATCATCTGAACTACTAAAGGTATGCATCGTCCTTTCTTTGATTTGATCAACTTTAGGTGTTTGAAGTGATTTAATTTTATCAAGAACTACCATGACTTGGTCAAGCTTCACAAAGTTATATTCTCATAGGTCCCTCAAAAATGCTATCATGTTAAAAATTAAGTACGACTTGCTAGATATGGTTAAGACGATTGAAACCTTAGAGCCAGAACGTTGTAGGAAGCCTACATATTTTTAGTAAAAACTGTGGTTTGGTGGTTTTTACTTGGTAACCGGAGGGAAGCACATTTCTAAACATTACTTAAATACCACGCGAGATACTATCAGTCTATTATATTAAAATGAACGAAGAAAAAAGCTGTATTTTGTCTCAAGTCTTGAATTACTATAAGTTTATTAGTATTTTCTATTATTACAAACTAAACTTCGAGTATTTACTAATATTTATCTTATATATTTGATATTTCATATCCTTATTATCACAATTACTATTTGAAGAGAATGCTCGTATGTTTGAATTGAATATCAAATATTTTAGTGAAAGTATTGGAGTAAATAGCACAAATTTTATTGAATTTAAATTTTAATATATGAAACTCATAATAATATTAATAGGTATTATTTTCTTTTAAAATTTGTAATAATTAGTTTCAAATTTTATAACATTAAAGAATCTAACAGAACTCAAAGTCTGTGCATATACACACAATTTTTACAGTATTAATAAACTTCATTTTCTGTTAGAGCATATTTCCATCTCGTTTTCAGCTTTGTCCTTTTTTCCAAGAATTGTGTTTCTCCTTTTCTATTTTGGGTCACGTATGAGCTCCCGTTTCCGCTCCCACCATCAGATTCTAAGATGGAGACTTCTATATAGCAAATGTCATAGAGCATATTGATGGATTTTTATGAATTATTTGTAAGATTTATAACAATAAAAGCTATCAATCATTTTAGGTCTCATGATCTGACATGATACATAAGTACAGGATAGCATAGATGGAAGATTACACCGATTTGAATAATCTCTGGTTATCTATATATCAATTTTGAAATGATGTTTAAACTTTAAATAAATCAGGTCATGTTTGCTAGCAGGCAGTTTTGGATGGTTCGGATATCCAGACAGACATCCAGCCCCCTAACCACTCATTTGAAACTGCAGTTGTTTCATACTTTTAATTTTGCATTGAAATCCAGCTTTTATGCAATTTTACATTAAAGAACATAAAACCAAACAGTAATCCTAAGTTTGAGAGTAGGGTATCCATAAAAGAAGCAAATATCAGATTTGGATGTGCATAAAAAGTTTCAGCTTATGCTCTCCAGAGTTCTGAACTTGATTGGCAATATATCGTGTATATTACCCACTAAATAAGGTTGGTATGCTAATCTTTACAGTTTCTATCGAGATTTCATATTTTTAATGGACGATGCCAACTGAAAGGAGCATTGAACGATGTTTATTTGTATGTGTTTGTTTTGTTGTAAAAGTTTTATCAATAATAATGCGCAAACCAAGAATCTAACATGTCGATTAAATACCAACAACTACCACAATGTATCCCGCTACCAAGAAAATCCGAACAAACAGAAATAAAATGGACACGAGAGTTAATGTGGTTTGAACAGATTGACCTAAGCTTACGGTGCCTTAAGTTCACGGAGATCCAACAACTTTTTATTTACTTTACCAAATTACTAGATGCACACAACCATCAAATCAAAGAATAAAGACTACAATAACACGGAGAATCTCTCTAATTTCGATAAGAAGCAAAGAATTACAAAGAGTTGCCTGCAGCTTATATTGACCGTATTTGAAGCCTTAAGCTCAGGTTGATCGGTCGATTGCTTAAATTTCAGCATCACTGTTATGAGTTATTAGATTATTTTTTAATAAAGATCAGATTTAATCGACGGTAAACCCTCGATCTAATTCTACAACCCTTATTGATTTTATCAAGAAAAATGGGAGAAATTAAATGCATATCTAGATCCATGAAATAATTGAGATAGAATGAATGAGATGTATTAGATCTTTCAAATATGCACAATCCATAGAATTGGTTTCTCTAAAGAAGTGGGTTTAGAGAAATTAGAAATCTGGTGTAATTTGAGGACTACAACCCCATATTTATAGTAGTGTGATATTCTCAGTTTGGCCATTCAACAAAGTAAACGGTATCTATGTATTAATACTATGGCAATTATACCTTAAGCCATACAACTTTAATTCATAATTTTAATCATTCCAATCAGGCTTTACAAAGAAATAACATTACACATTTTATTGTACATGTGTGACCGCACTTGTTGAAAATTTCCAACACGAGTTGCCTGCAGCTTCAGCTCCATTTCACTCCAACTTCTAACCTTCGTAACTTTCACTCTGTAGCTTCAAACGATCTCATGTTTCTTCCATGTGCAAAACTCTTGAACCCATCATCAATACGATATACAATTTGACACGTATTTGAATCACAAAATTTTGGCATGTTTTTGAACCTATGGAGCCTTTAGGCTAAGTAGGAAAAATATTGTATAACTGTAGACTTATAAACGCTATATAAATAGTTTAAAATCGGTTTTTAATTTTTACCTGGTTAAATGATATATTGGAACAAATGATCAGACATGTAATATCATTCTTTTTCCATATTTGATTTACTATGAAAATCTGGAAAGTGGTCCTATCTTAGGAAATGAATATGGGATAATTATTCATAGCATTTTCATCAGATAATTGCTATTGGGACCTTGTTCTTTGCATCTGATTTACCCAAAGCATTCTCTATTTTGGATATTCAATGAACCGGTCTCCTGATGTGCCAGGATACTGTAGCATCATGCATGAATATTTCTAGAATAATTAAATTAATAATGGTATTCCGTCTGCCTCTTTCATAGTTAGTGATCAACGTACCAAAACCATGAGCTACGAGTTTTTTTGCTTAGGGTTGGTTTAGGGGTAGTGTCATAAGTTTTAGATTATAAGACTAGTGAATAGAGCCTAAGACGTAGTTTTGGTCATCGTTCAATATTACTATTAGTACCATTTTTACTACTATTATTATTATCATCATGGTTTTTTTTGTTTTTTTGTTTTTTTATTTTTTTGTTTATTTTTTTAAAAATATATATTTTATTTATTTTTTTAAAAATTTATTTTTATTTTATTTTATTTAGTTATTATTATTTTTATTTGTTTACTTATTTGACTTTATTTTATTATTATTATCATGGTTTTTATTATTATTGTTGTTGTTGTTATTATGACTTCTAAATTGACTTTGTCATTTAGTTTTGGGTTCCATCTCTAGCCGACCTCAACTTGTTTGGGAATAATGACTTAGTTGTTGTTGTATTCCGTCCGCCTCTTTAGTTTGCCCTTCCTTCCACTTTTTTCTGTCTTCTTCCTCCTTTTGCTTGTACAAATTCTCACTTATTGCTATCAACTATTTGGTGGAGTCTGTTTGATATCCATCTCTTCATTTTTATTTCCAGTTTGGGATTTTTTTTAATTATGTTCAAAATTAGTAGACCATATGGATTATTAGGATCAATTAAGTATGTTAATTTTCCACAAATGAAGCAACGGGATCAATTTATTGGAGACTGACTTAGAAAGGTTGTTTTTTTTTCCAGCAACGATTGGAATTCGTGGATGAGGAATAGGAGTCTTACATTTAATTGTCTAATGCAGGCTAATATTTCTTCGTCTGCTAGATCACAGTCAAACTTTGATACGGAGAAGACTAAGAATTATTAACATGCATTAAAGAATTATCTTATGCTGCTAATAATTTTATGTTTAGTGCGCAAAACAATCAAGTTGGGTAGTATTTGAGTACCAGATTTTGTAATCAATTGTGTTCTGTAATTTGAAATCTGGTAGTGTATTTGTATACATGGATTTTCTTTTTTGGAAATTACTTGGGTGCTTCACTATGAAAACAAATACATGAATACTGATTATTGATCTCAATTGTAGCCAAACTTGCACTTGTTAATCCAAAACAGTGCCGCATATTACTTATTAGTATATGATTTTGGCCTCATTTTTTAATTCTCTCTTCCATTGTCGGCAACTGTTGCTCGACTAATTGTTTTCGTTTTTAACTGATTTTTATCAAGGTATGAATCCACTTTTGTTGCATGATATTTTTAGCACAAGTGTTTTTCATTTTTCTAAAGGAAGAATATTATTATATGGTACGGAGTTTAAAAAAGAGTGAATCAATGGTAGAATTTAAAATTAGGAGAGGACGAATATTTAGATATTGTAAATTTTATTATAAAAATCCAATTTGTTGCTAAATAAACAGAGAATCTGTATCATAGAGAAGTGAAATCTATGTGTTTTGATTAATCTAGTAAGAGACACTGATGTTGGTGATCTTATTTGAACTATATTTTAAGGATTCATGAGGTCGTTGTGTTGTGGATTGGTTTTATGTTTCATATGTGCTTTGTATCCTATCGTAGGACAAGGTTTCAGGAGCTTTTGGGCCCACTTCTCAAAACCAGTATGTTATGTTTCTAATAAAAAAGAAGGGGCTTTGCTCATCAGGTTCTTTTAAATCTTGTTATAAGAAAAGTCCCTTGTAATGATCCAGAATTTTATCACTTTGATTTACGAATATTTAATTTATCTTTATTTATAGTTGTAATACCTTTGGTGTCACACTTTTTTGGTATCAACGTGAACTACCAAAAATGTCCCTTTATAAATATTATTAAACATTGATATCACTTAAAAATAGGATCTAACATATAAGTTTTCTTTACCAATTCAAAACGCTCATCTGCAGATATTAAAATCTCACAATATCACTTAAAATAGGATCTGACAAATAAACTTTTTTTCAAATTCGTTATTTATTACTTAATAATAGAAATAAAAATTCAAACTAATAAAAAGTTAAATTCATTCTTTATTAATTAACAATAAAAATGAAAATTCAAACTAACAAAAAAATTAGATGTTGCAATTTAGAAAAAACAATTAAAATTAACTATATATCATTTCAACGCAGAAATGACTAAATATTTATGCAAATCATATTTTTCCAAATGAGTTAAACATATATAATTTATATATAAAAAATTACATGCGAAGTGCGTATCATCATCACTTGCGAAACACGTGCCGTAACGCTCGTTTTAATTATTCAATTAATGGTTTTAATAATCAAATAACCATTTTTAAAGTTATAACAAATAATAGAAGATTTACTTTTGAATTTTTGTTTACAAATATAAGTAGTTCGACAAAAAACTGAAAAATGTAACCGGAAGCCACTTTTCGAATTTTCAGCTTTTATTCGAACGAGTCATTAAAATATTTTAATGCCCTTGCATAGACCATAAAAACAACACTTTCATGTCTTAAAAACATTTTACTTTGATATATATCTAAATATAATGATATTAAGATATATATAAATTAGAAATTTGAAAACACGAAAAGATGTATTTGTAAGGTGTGTAAGTGAACAAGAGTACTTTAAGACTTCTTTTAAGCCAGCATATTCTTACGTGATATGTACTTAGGCAACATTGAATTAATGTTAGATTGAAAAGGGGCATTTTCACTAGATTTTCTAATTTTGTTTATTTTCTTTGTTGGAAACTTTTTATGTATACATACACAACTTCACTTATATATATACATACACTTCATATTTGGATAAACCTTACAAAACTACTTATTTTAAACTCAAATTTTATAATTTTTCTCAAGATCAAAACTCTCAAGCAAATTCAAGAAAAAAATGTGGAAGGTGAGTTATTCAATCTATTTTGAATAGTTTGATTAGTTGACAAATATGTGCCTTTGATTAGTAATTTTAATTTGGACAAAATCTTGCTTGAGTAATTATCTTTAAGATTATAATTGATTTATGTTTACTTAAAATGGAGAAAATATATTTACTTATTGTCAAATATCTCTTAAGAAGTTACTGGATGCGTTCATCTTTTCTGTTCTTTGAACAGAAAATATAAAACCTTCTCTACCTTTGATTTCAAAAATCTATATCTCCTGATCCGTGTTGAATTTGCCAAAACCGTCAACTGGTGATATGTTTAGCTCAGAGTCTGGTTATTTTTAAAAATAGTTTCGAGGATTTTCGTAGAGTAGGTTGGGAGAGAAGCGTTAATTTCAGTTAGTGTCGAAAAATTGTTAGGTTTCGTCGATCACGATCGAGGAATGACCTATACCATCGCGTCCGTATCGACAAAGCAAGGTTTTGGGAGTTGTGCGGATGCTTTTAGTGTTGGGGTTTCGTCATACTGTCAAGTTGATCGAATTTGGGTTTAAAATCGATTTCCAGCGATCTAGGCGGTGAGGGGCCGAGCAGTTGGAGGTGAAGCTGCTTGGGGATGCGGTAGAGCCAGAGTAGTGGATGTGTGACGAATGGTGGTCGGTAATGCTCCACCGAGTAGTTTAGGGTTAGGGCTGTGTTTTGGAGACGATCGGAAAATGATGTCACAGTGGATTAAGGGGCTGCGGACTGACGATGGTGTGGCTCTGGAGGTCGTGGGCCTTTGGGGGTTGAGATGGTGGTGTAGTGATGGTCGTTGGTGGGCCAAGACGTTGAGTCGAGTTCGATGTATGGGGCTGCGGACTGACGATGGTGTGGCTTTGGCGGTCGTGGGCCTTTAGGGGTTGAGATTGTGGTGGAGCGATGGTCGTTGGTGGGCCAAGACGTTGAGTCGAGTTCGATGTATGGGGGATACCTGAAATCTGGACGTGGAAAATTTGAATGGATGGGATGGTCGAAATTTGATTTCGGCATGGGGAGGAGGTGTTGAAGGTGAGGCTGAGTCGAGCTCGAGAGGATACGTTAGTGGGCGGTCTCCGTTGATCGAATGGTGGGTCGGAGCTCCGTGCACACGTTGAATGCATAGGAAATGGGGTCGAATTGGTGAAAGGTTGTGTTCGAGAAGAAAGCTTTTAAGGTTGGGTTTGGGCCTTAGGCCATGAGTTTATTAAAATCAAATTGGAAATTTGATGGTTAATAATAGTTTTAAACTTTGAAAACCCATAACGCATCCATACAAAGTCCGTTTAACCCGTGGTCTTCGACACTAGACTCGTATTAACAAGTACAACTCTTCTATATAAAAAGTTGAAAATTTTAATGTAATATAATTTAATGAGAAATTGACGCTTACTATGTCAATTACGTTGTCATTTACGTAGGTAGATAATCATACCCCATTAATGACACCTGTTTAGCGGAATGAAACATCGTTGCGCTGATTAAATCATTTGAACATCTGTTGAGCAAAAATAAATTTCCATTCTGCTATTAGATTATTTTGGACAGTTGAGTTTATGCTAGTTGATTTATCTGGGATAAATGACACATTAACTATGGATTGTTAATTATGGATTTTATATACATATATGTCTGCTTATGTAAATACTAGTAATATAACTGGAAAGATAAAGCAAATAAATGGTGACTTGATTAAAGTATCTTTGTAGTCGCTAAGGCTCTGTCTAAATTTGAGAAATTAATTAATTTATCATCGTATGAAAAATGTTTTAAAGTTTATAAATCATTTAATTATGTTTTAATAATGTTTTAAAATTGTTTAATTAATGTTTTAAAGTTATGTAATTATTATTTTAATATTGTTTAAAGTTAATTAATAATTATAAAAATAATGTTTTGAAGTTAACTTATTATTATAGTAATATTGTTTAAAATAATTTATTATAATAATAATATTATCTAAAGTTAATTAATTACTATAGTTATATTGTTTTAAAGTTTAATTAATTAATATATCAATAATCAATAATGTTTTGAAGTTAATTAATTATTATATTAGTATCGTCTTGAAGTTAAATTATTAGTATAATAATACTGTTTAAAGTTAATATATTATTAATGATATTCTAGAGTTGTTATTTTAAATGAGATTTAAAGATAATTTAAATAAAAAGGGTGTTTAAAGTAATAGCTTGTTATTTAAAGGTGTTTTAAATAATTGATTGATATCAAAAGGAATTTTATTAAATAAAGTTTATTAAAGAAGTTTTGTTTTAAATAAGGAATTTTACAAATGATTTTAGGTATTTATAAAAGAATTTTATAAATAAACTTGGAAATCAATAAAGTAGTTTTGGAGATCAATAAAGAAGTTTAATGAATAAGTTTGAGATTTATAAAGGAGTTTTTCTAAATGAAAGATTTATTTAAATGAGGCTTATGATTTAGAATCAAGCATCTTGACCTTGTATCCATTGGCGACGACGATCGAAGAGAATGAAGAAGACCTCCTACCTATCATTCACGATGATGAGTTATTTCATGGTTTTTTTTGAATTCGTGCGTTGAGTTGAATCAATGAAGTATATTTTGAATCATGCTATACAGTATTTTGTATTGTGTATTTTTTGAATTGGGGCTGCGTAATAACTTACCGACTAGATAAATTTAGTTAACAATTTATTTATTTCACTCGAATTTATTTGTTAAATATCCACTTTATCCCTGGGCTAAGCTAAAGAGCGCCATATTAACAGCCGTGATTAACTATTGGCGTTGGGTATATATTAATCATGTAGACGTGCATTAAGCATGTACACATTCAGTATTATTAGCAACGTGTATGTCTTGAACATTGCAAAAATTTTGCTTAGAGTTTTAAACAATTAGCTCTTGAAATCTGTTGTGTGTTTAATTTTGGTTGAAATTAAGTTCATTTTAATATATTTATTTTATATAATTTGAATAAATTTTGTTTAATATTTGTTTACAATTTCAGGTGCTTGAATATGTCAAATCACGATATCGTTTAAAATTACTGCACAACAATCGATGTTAGTAATAAAAACAAGGGGCATTTCACCGGAAGGACAGACTTTACAGTCCAATTAGTTTCTAGGACACACATTCAAAGAAATTACTTTCAAGGCCAAAATCAGCAGAATAATTACTTTCAAGGACAAAATCAGCAGTCCAATTACTTTCAAGGACATAATTTCATAGGTTTTTAGGCCCTAGAAACTAATTATTTTACGTTTTGTCCTTGAAAGTAATTATTTCAGTTGTGTGTCCTAGAAACTAATTCCACTTGCTAAAGAGACCCTTGTGGCTAATTTCCACTAAAAACAATATGCAATTATTACAGTATAGAAATTGTTGGTGGAGTTGTAACACATATGAAAGAACATTCTATGACATCATGTCATAGCGTTCCCTAAAGAAGTAAAAAAACTTATACGGGAACATCTAATTAAAAAGAAAAATGAATGAGGCTAAGGAAAGCTTGAAAAACAATGCGTGCAAGAAGAATTGATGAGCATGCCCGAACAACAAAACTCAAATGTTGGAAGTAATGGAAATGAAGATGATAGAAATGTTCAACGTGCCTTTCGAGCAAGTAAAAAAACTTATATGAGTGAAAGGAGACAACGTGAGTGTATGATCTAATGGAGTAAAACACATTGATAATTCAAATACTTAAGAGTAGATAATGATTTTTAGATACGTGCAAATTACAAGGATAGATTTATATGTTCAAGCATGAGGAGGTAGATCTCAACCTTCAATTAAAACCGCAATAAAAGACGTTAATGATGACAAAAAACATATAAGATGAGAAATATTTAAAATTTTCTATTTTACTGTATTACCTATAATGTCGCAAGTGGTCCTTGCTATTAAATAATGGTTGATGCCATTGCAGAATTTGGTCCTAGAATTGAAAAATCCATCCCAAGCGAACTTTCAAAAACATATTTAGATTTAGTGCGATGAAATCAAACAAAATATTGATACTTACTCTAATTTTTGGAATGGGTATGGATATACATTGATGTGTGACGGTTGAAGCACATAAAATAGAAAAAAAATTCATAAATTTTCTTTTCTACTCCACCCAAGAAATTACCTTTCTTAAATCCATAGATGCTGCTGACAAATTTCAAAGTGCTGAGTATATTTGTAATCTAATGGATAATGTTGTTAATTTTATTGGAGAAAATAGAATTATGCAAATAGTTACTTATAGTGGAGCAGATTATAAAGCTGTTGGTCAACTACAGATGGAAAAAAGAAGAAAACTCTATCGGACACCATGTGCAATATATTATGGCCTCGTTCATGTACAAGGTAAATGCTAAGGAGCTACGTTCAGTGTGAATTACGTCTGACTTAAATAAGATAAGTCTAACGTATCTGACATGTCAACGTTTTAATGTCAATGGTTTGGACTATAAAAAATATAGCTATTAGGCTAGATGTAACTTTTACATTGGAGGTAAATGGCTTAAGGCGGACTAAAATTTTACATTGAATTTTTTGCTATTTTGCTATTTAAATTGACATTTTTGAATTCATTCTTCACTCACTTACCGGTTGTCTTTCATAAATTCTTTATAACCGTGTTCGTATATGGTTTCGTCTGTAATAATTTCGAAAATGATTCTCAAAGCACGGAGGACTCAACTAATACCGATTATTTATCCTATTCCAACGATTCAGAGGAGCACGACAATGATCTCGAACCTATTGCTAGATTGATGGCAAAGCTCTTTCATTTAATTTCTACTCTACATCATACTTCTTACATGAGTTGAATATGGATGGCTGTTGTTTTTAATGGACATGAGAACAAATGTCAACATTTTATTCAAATGAAGAGTGCTACTTTTAGCTCTATGCAACGTCTTATCTACTATGTATGAATTAATTTCTAATAAACAATTAGAGATTTTTGAAATTGTAAGAATGTTTTAATACACGATAAATCATGAAACATCACACAGATTGGTAGGTGAATATTTTAATCGAGCTATTGGCAGTGTTAGTACTTGTGTTTCTAGGGTCTTATAAAGTATCTTAGTTATGACCAAAAATATTATTAAACTTTAAAATTTAATTATGGTTCCTGATGAAATTAGATACGATATATGTTACTACCTCGTTTTATCGACATGCAATTGGAGCAATAGAGGAACACATTCTTGTGAGAGTTAGTAAAGAGGAATTACCGACTCTGTCCATGATAATAGACTGTTAAATCATGTTATTGAAGAAGTTGAAACCTTCTCACATCTTCCACTCGGTAAGTACTACCTTGTAGATTCAGGGTACAAGTTTAGAAATGATATCATATTCCAGAGTTTCAACAAAACCCAGAATGTTCCGAAATCACATAACGAAATCTTCAACTTCTTTCATTGTAGTTTGCGCACGGCCGTGGAAACGACATTTGGTATTTGGAAAAAAAATCAACATTTCATGTGACATATCGACATATTGTTTCACCGAACAAGCATAGTTTGTCATTACAACTTGCGCTATTCATAGTTTTATAAGAAAATACAACAATACATATCCTGATTATGAAGAAATTGTTAGTGCAGAAGTTTCATCGAGTTATGTTGAAAATTGATGTGAACAACATCAACGTAACTATGGTGGTGCAAGTTCATCAAATACATCACATATTGTTGCAACATGTGATCGGATCAGAAACGTTTTGGTTGCTGTAGGACGACGTTGAAGTATTGAAATATTTGTATATTCTTTATCGTCAATTTGAACTTGTGAGTTTGTAGCAGGTGTTTGAATTTGAATTTGGATTTCTATTATTACTTAATAAATATTAGTTATGAAATATTTATTGATTAAATTTATTAATTAATGACTAATAATTAATAATAATTGATTATTACAAATAAAAAATACACATTATACATTACACAAAAACTTCCTATCCAACCCTTAATCAAATTTCTGTCCACGAATGTCACAATCTGTATCGATATGATTTTAGAATATATTTAAAAAAACTTGAGCTGAAACTATTATATGAAATTACCAATCAATAACAGGATCCATATACAACTATGGTTGGTTGCTTACCATAACTAGAAAAAAACTAACAATAAGAAATTGATTTGACCAGCAATAACCACGTTTGCAACTCATTTTATTGCATTAGAATCCACACACATAACGAGGATTTAAGAAGAATAATTTCGTCTGACTGGAGCACAAAGGTTCCTGGACTCGATCCTAAAGATAAAAAACAACAAATTTGGTCTATAACTTGATTCATAGTGATAAAATTTGGGCTAACATTGCTTCTATTATTTTTGTATTTGATCCATTTGTAAAAGTTTTAGGAATGGCGGGCAATGATGATAAAACATAAATGAGATATCTGTACGAAACAATGGATTGAGTGAATCAATTAAGAAAATGTTGACGCAAGACAATGTCAGAGATGGTGAAATATAATCGATAAAAATGGTAAAGACAGTTGCATGGAGTTATTCATGTAGCATGTAATTTTTTTAGCAATTACACAATTATACTAGCATGTATCATATCAATATTTCTTTGAACTATCAAATAATTTTTGGTTATTTTTTCAATCCCCATATTCAATATGGAAATAATGCAATAAATGATGATTCTATAAACGGACGGACAAAATGTTCTTTGAAGAATGATACCTGATATTGCTGTGCAAATTGAAATTTTGAAAGAGGTAGTAAAACAATACTCAAATACCCGTGATTCTTGTTATTATATTTAGTACAAATATCGCCATGGTCTATAAATAAATTTGAAGTTGGTGTTGTACGGGTTAAAAATGAATACAAATCTCCCTTAAGAGAATTAAAATTGAAGTGAGTGAGCTAGTTCAAGAAAATGTAAAAAAAAATGCTGTTATAGCATTGGTTTATGTTAACTTTTGTTTAAATCGAAGAATTGGTTAAATGTGCTTTTATAGCATTTTGTCATTTTATCCCGATGTATAAGCTTTGTGCTTAATTACATTTGTTTGGTCTTTTTTATCGTATTATTTAATGCCGTTATAATGGTAAATTGTTGTATTTATTAGTTAGCAATAAAACTTTACTCATTTTCCAGGAAAACAACCTTTAAGTTTAATATTATCGCGAAGCCTAATAAAACAGAACACGGTCACTTTTGGGTGAGTTATGTAACATGGTATCCCAGCTTGGCTTCTACACGTTTATGCTTAACAACTATGTGACCCAGTTATGCCTGTACATATAGATACATATGCAACGTTAGGACAAAGATATGATGCACATGGAACGGCATATGGGAGAATAGAAGTACAATAAATCAATGAACGTGAGATCGCTCATATATTATGTAAAGGTCGCTCCACAAATTACCAATTAAAAGTATTCCTTTTTTGGATAAATGATTTCAGTCAGAAATTTCTCTTAAAAATCACATTCAACTGAAAATTACTGCTTGATGACAAATCTTACAATTTGGTTTATGTTACTAGAGGTAGTTTATGAACCAAATAATTATAGTGCTACAAAAGGTATTATGAAGTAGATTTAATAGTAGCTATGTAAGATGAACTTAGCACTTACTAAGGATTTGCAAGTATACTATCGAACAAATTTATTTAGTAAGAATAATATTTTTGATGTAAGATGTGTCTTTTAGATTGTATTCAAACACACACACAAACACACACACACACATATATATATATATATATATATATATATATATATACATATATTTTAAAAGGCAAAAGCGTACACAAAGCATTTTTTTATTCGTGAAGTGAGGCGTAAGTTGAAAAACATCGAGGAATAAATTTTTTGAGTAAACATTGAGATGTAAGTTTGTATTGCTTATTATTTTTGTTGTTATCATTATCAATTTTTGATTAATAAATAAAACATAACAGTTAACCATATAAAACTATAAATAATTAACCATATAAAAACTTGATTTGAAGAATTTACTCGTAATCATAATTCACTCCTAATCGTTTCTTGTTATTCACTCATAAAAGTACAAATAAACAAATTAAACTATAAATAAATTAATTAAAAGCACTTAATGATATATACACATGATTCACTCCTTATTAGTAAGTCCAAAAAATCCACATTCAACTTTCAGCTCTGCAACATGCAAGTTCTTTTTTTTTCATTCATTTGTGTTCAACTTTTTATTTTTATAGATCTTTGAAAATTATCTTTGATCAATTTAAGTGAAATCGATATCCATTACAAGCATTAGGAAATCAGGGAAGATATTATTTTATTTTTTCCTCCTACCAATTTAAATCAACCGGTGATATTTCTTCGAAGGTTCGGTGCCAACAACCCTAAAAATTTCTTTTACTAGCATCTGAGAAATCCATTACATAGCTCATCGATTGTTCTTTCAAAAACAATTTTATTCAATCATATTGATATTGTAATTGAAAAAATATATATTTGTGTGTGTATTATGACACACGCATATACAAATACATATATACATATGTGTTTACATACACAATTTTACACACACATGTGTGTGTCATTATATATGTATATGTATGTATGTGTGTGCACGCATATATGTATGTGTGTCATTATACACATACACATACATACATATATACATATATATACATACATACACCCACACACGTATATATCCGTGTGTGTTGCTGTGTGTACATACGTGCATGCACATATATGTGTATGTTTGTGTGAGTTTATATATGTATGTATGTGTGTGTGTATGTACATATGTGTGTGTACATACGTGCATGCACATATATGTGTAAGTTTGTGTGAGTTTCATTTTATATATGTATATATATGTACACACATACATATGTGTGTACGTATGTATGTATGTGTGAGTAATGACAATCAGTGATAGTTTCCTTGCAAGTAATTCTTAGTAATTAGAGTACTTCAACTCCATCTTCAACAGAAAATGATAGGTGATCATTCAACTCTGTTTGCGTTGCAAAAAATAATAAAAAATAAATAAATAAAATAAAAGAAGAAGAAAAGCATATGTATATGAATATTTACACATACAATTCATTAGAATATTTTCTTGGCCGTTATTCAAGGTTCATATAAAATTTCTAAGTCATGATCTGGATGCAGCTACTGGCCGATCAATTGGAGCCTCTCACGGAGCAGCAGTTGGTAGGAATATGCAACTTGCAGCAGTCTTCTCAAGAAGCAGAAGATGCTCTTTCTCAGGGAATGGAGCAACTACAACAGTCATTGGCTGAAACATTAGCTGGATCTCTTGGGCCCGCGGGTTCTTCCGCAAACGTGGCAAGTTACATGGGCCAGATGGCAATGGCTATGGGAAAGCTTGGTACACTAGAAACTTTCCTTAGTCAGGTGCATATCTGTTCGTTGGTATTATATTGATCTGAGTCTTTTTTATTTGCTGTCGGTTTCTTCTTTGCCAACTGTTGGTATGATTCAGAATTCTGGTGTTTTTCAGGTTTCTGTAAGAACAAACAATAAAACATCATATTCTATGAGGGTTTTTTTTATATAAAAAAAATGGGTCCATAGTAGAAAATTGAGGTTCTGAACAGTAAAAGTTGTGTGTTTTTTTTTTGATAGTAAGAGTGGTACTTTTATTTCAGCAGAGCACTCATTATGATATCTCAGAGGCTCGAACCCATGACCTCTAGAACTTTTTCTAAAGCATCATAGCTCTAACCATTTGAGCTAGAGGTCCTTGACAAGTTTTGTGTTTATGGCTTATACTATGTGACGAATTTTTTTAACTTGGATAATATACCTAGTTAAACATGTCTCATCTATAACTTACTACGTCGTCTTGTCTACAAGCAAATTAATCCTTATTTTCCAATCTCTCTTTAAAAAAGGAAAATTTGTGAAGTTCTTAACACTCTGTAGTTTACCAGTTTTACATGCAATTTTTACTCTTTGAATTTTGTGATCTATTACCTCGTGCATAAACACAAAATCACTTGAACATAGTACCTCCGTGTCATAGAGGTAGATACTAAGGGGGAAGGTCAGTCATAATTGCAAACCATTTTCAAATCAGTTTAATATCCATGGTTATAAGTGAATTCTTATGAAATCCATGACTAGTTAAGTAGAATGTATAAAAGAATATTATACGTGCGCATCTATGTTTATTAGGAATTAAAGAAAATGTAATCCTTGACCAATCTATATTTTCTAAACTACCTTAAAATTTCATTTGACTAAAATTGTTGGTTTTAATCAATTTAGTAAGACTTTTTGAGATTTTTTTTGATAAAAGAGTAATACTTTATTCAACTAGAGCACTCGTTATGATGTCTAAGGGGCTCGAACTCATGATTCTTAGAAGGTTTGTCTAAAACACATACCTTTAACCACTTGAGCTAGAGCTCCTTGGCTAGTATGACTTTGAGATTATTTACAAAAATCTCAAAATCTTTTGAAACTTCAGAGATAATTAAGCTTCAGGTTTAAATATATAAAAATTCAAGCATCAACATTAATTTCAAAAGTTTAACTTAAATTTCAATTAGTGTGTAATCCGTGCGTTGCACACGATATGTTTTAGAAAAATAATTTTGCAAATATTTTTAAAATTTTGAATTTATAATGCAACATATAGTGAATTTGTTAAGATAACGGGTTATGTATTGAACTTATTGTCTTTTAAGCTTCTAATTTTTATTATGTGATTTATGTATTTTCATATATATATATATATATAACCGAATTGTCATTTTTGTAGGTAGTAACGAGTGAGATACATATTTTTTTGGCATTTAATATTTGTTATGAAAAAAAGTTAGCATTTTTAATAAATTTTAGAAATAATAATTTTTTTATATTTCAACACACACACATAAACAAATGTACAAAAGCTAAATGTTAAACTCAATATATATGTGTTATATATATATATATATATATGATTTCAAATATTATCTGAGAGATTGACAAATAAATATTGATTAAAAGAAACGTAATAAATCATATTGATAATTTATTTATGTGAAAATAATAACTTGGTTTTTAAACTATTGATTCATACCTCAATAATCCTAATTTACAATAAAAAATTTCAAAAAATAATTAACATCCGCCTCTAAAAGATAATAAAAATACAAAAGAAAAATATTTCTAATCAAAATATCGTATATTTTTATCCATTAATTAACGTATATTACAAATATATATAACCAAAATTCGACGTTTTCATAAAACGTATTAATTGGATTTATTAATTTCCAAAATTATGAAGTTCAAATTCATCACTTATCATTAATTTAATGTCAGCCTTCGTGAAAATAATTTTTTTAATGATAAAGAATCCACTTGATTTACCAATTTTATAAAGAAAAAACGTTTGTAATGGTATACCTATTTTAGAAAAAAAATTGTGTATATGTTTGTTTGTAATGAAATACAACTTCGGAAAGAAAATTTATGTCTCTTTTTCTTTGTAATAAAGTACCAATTATAGAATGAAATAAATTATGTAAACTTGAATGTAGAATAATGTAAGAGAACTAAAGATAAATTTGTATATAACCGTGGAAATTTTAAGTTTCGTGGACTTAAATGAAACATTTGTTTTACAATTTTTGTCAAAGTATGGTATACATTACATTGAATTGTTATTTTTTTAGGACTTATTATGTTAAATAATAAATATTAATTAAGTTGTATTTATTGTAAAAGTTCAATTTTAGATCATTTAATTAATTTAAAGATATATACTTGAATGTAAAATACTATGATAAAACTTAAGAAAATTTCATGAATAGTTTTAGAAGTTATTAAATGTCGATATTTAAATGCAAAACGATAATTTGTAGAACTTTGTAATTATTACAATAGTGATAAATTGTAGGGATTTTCAAAACAAAATATTTGGAGAGAATTAATGAGGGAGAAGGAGAAGGAAATCTCTATAATTATCAATAAGAGAGCAGAAAATTGTTCTGCTTTACTATTATTTAATAGATCGAGGAAGAATATGTTTTCACGTGTTAAATGTCAATTGACAGTAAATTAAATTAGCATAAATGTTTGCGTGCGTGTGTGCACACACTACAATATGAAGTCTTTGAATCTACAACACACATTTATATCCGGTTTCAACTTAGAACTTAAGCTTTATGATTTAAGATTTGGATCCAATTTTGAAAACCAAGTCAACCCCTGCTTTTTTCCTTAGGCCCATTGCTCCAAAGTTAAAATTTGAATGTTCATCACAAACATAAATATATATATTTTTACACCCTAGGCTGACAAACTGCGGCAGCAAACTCTGCAACAAATGCTTCGTATATTAACCACTCGACAAGCAGCACGTGCATTACTAGCAATTCATGACTATTTTTCAAGGTTGCGCGCCTTGAGCTCTCTATGGCTTGCTCGACCAAGAGAATGAAGATTTCAAACTGATTTTGAATCCCATCTACTTGCAACAAATGCCTGGCTGTGAATTATATAGTATCTAAAAATCCATTTGATCATGGATTATAATTTAATTAGCAAGTTACTCGAAGAATTGCTATTTCAGAGATGTAACATTTAGGTATCAGGTTTGTATTAATAACCTTGTGTGAAATATGTACTGTAAATTAACCTGTAATATTAAGTTTACTGTCAACTAATTAATATGGTTGGAATAATATATTATTACATCAGTTCATTATGCAAGTTGTATCTGTTTTGTTCAGGGTGTGTTAGTTGATTCTCTAATTAATATGATACGAAATGTATATTATTCATCTAACATTCATGTTTGCTTTATGGTATGTTAGTTGATTCTCCGTCAGAGAAGCTATTTTTTGAACTGAAGTAGAAAAGTAGTTACAATTTGCTATTTTTGATGTTAGTTACAAGGAAAATCTCAGTAGAAATAAATATATTTTCTACTTTTGAACTTGCATTCTCTTATAAATGATACAAAATTTGATAATGATAAAAAAAATGGTATTATTAGACAAAAACGTACTTATATAATAGTTGTATTTTAATCATGAATGCTAAAATTGTATTTGTTTTGTTTTTGTTTTTGAAAAGCTTACCAAAAGATGTAATTTAACTTCAATTACTATTAGAAAATCATGAATTAGCCTACTCTTTATGTTTTAAGAAAAATAAACAAAGCTACAAGGACCGACTCCATTATCCTAATTTTCATGCAGTTAAAAACAAGTTTTTAGGTGGAAATTGATGAATCCGGGGCCATTCAATTTTTTCTTGTGGTCGGTTAAAAATTCGTCACTGAACAACAACCAACCCTGAGAAAATTAATAGTAAGATGTCACACAAGTAGTTCTGTCAATGGACCACTTCTGTCCGGGTATCATAAAATTCGGATCCGAGTCCAATTACAATAATTAAAAACCTGAACCCGTGGGGTATTTCAAACCAATACCCGAGTCCGACCCATCGGGCTTTTAAGCCCGTTGGGTAATAACCGTATCCCTAACTCAGAATATTTATTTTAAAATTATAACTTTGGTAAAATTTGTATACAAACAATGTTAACATATAAATTGAACGGCGACGTGGTCAAGTTCACAACAAAAGTATGCAAAAATATCTACAAGTAGAAAAAAAACGGTAAACAAATAACATACACATTCATGTTTTGATACGACGGAAAATTAATAGTTGGATCGGGTTCTAATCAGGTCGAGTTTCGATAAAACCGTACCGATTCTAATAGTAACCAGCTCGGGCTTGGGTAGTAAAAGGAAAAACCCGTACCCGCATTAATAGGGCGGGTTCGGACTGGGCTCGGATTGAAACCCGTACCATTGACAGGCCTACTCACAAGCCATGTATGGTTATGGTTAGGTCAATGGTATGGGCTTTGGTCCGAACCTGATTCGAACCCGTTCTATAAATACAGGTATGAGTTTTGACTTAAACCGTCCAAGACCGATCCGGTTACTATTAGGGTCGAGTACGGTTTAATCAAAACCCAGTCTGGTTTGGACCATGTTCGATTATTAATTTTCCGTAATTTCTAAATATGAGTGTGTATATTATTATTTTTACCATTTTACTTGTTTGTTTGTATTTAGATGTTTTCACATACTATTGTTATGAACTTGGCTACACCACCATCCAATTGTATGTTAACAATTATTTGTCTACAATTTTTATAAAAATTGCAAGTTTAAGCTATAACTTTAACGTAAATATTACGAGTTAGATATTCAGATATTACCAACAGACTTGAAAAGCCCAATGGGTTGGGTTTGATTATTAGTTTTGAAACACCCAACGGGTTTGGGTCAGGATCATATTTTGATTATTTTAACTGAGCTCGGGTTTGGGTTTTAATATACCCAAATCGAACCCGATCCATTGACAAGCTTAGTTGCGGTATGGCGATTCTTCAGTAGGCTATATATTATATGGAATATGGAAAAGTTACGAACATTGCACTATCTTCTCTCAAATTGGGAATATAGCTAGAAAGAGTTACGTCTTTTTCTAAATTAAGCATTCCACATTTATTAGTTGTATACGTCCACCTGGAATAAGGTAAAATTTTCAAGAATATGATTATATTTGGTTAGTTGAAAAGATAGTCAGATAGGATCTGAGTTTTCTTCTTTATTTTCCTAGGAAGAGAATCTTCGTATATCGTCTTTTATGTGAAAGTCAAGGTTTATGTACAACTTTTGTTTAGTGGAAATTAGCATCCCGTTTTCAAACTTAATACCTATGAAGCACTTCTCAGAAGCAACTTTCATTACGCACTCCTGTCAAAGTTTCTATAAAAATTGCATTTTAAACTGCAAATATTTGCAGTTCTAAATGCTTATTTTTATAAAATAAAAATTTACAATGTGTACTGATTCTTATTGTGCGGATTGCAAATATTTCATTTGTTGGAAGTTTTATATAAAATTGTTTAAATTGATTGTCACTACGAAGAGGGGGTCCGAGGGTGGCAACCTTCTAGGTGGGAGTGCGGGGCAACGCCTCCATTTACGACGGTCGACCTAGCCGGTCAGGTCGCGGGGGTCCAGGAGGAAGCGTCCCATGGCGTGAAGCGCCCCATCCGAAAACAGTATATTTCGTTTACTGTTTGAATTTGAATTCAAACATCAAACGGGTATGACTGTTGGGAAGATATCTGTTCACCTCGAACACTCACCACCAACAGACGCCTTCCTCCTATATATACTTGATAGCCTTCGTTTTTGAAAAATAATAAAACTTTTCTGTTTTCCGAATCAATAACTCTATTAGCATCATCTGATCAAATTCGAGTGTTCTTCTGATTTATGCAAGTAATCACAACTTGCGCAAAACACACTCCCCTGTATCCTGAAAGAACGTTTTCTGAAAGCCTTTTTGATCTGAGAAAGGCGAAAACATTCTTGAAAGAAAGCGATTCAATCGTGCCCTGAAGTGATATATCTATATAATATTACAACATCATTTTACTAGAATAGGCAGTTCAAACTGCAAATATTTTGTTAGTACCAAAATTGGTCACTAACCTCGTTGAGAAAGATTGTGTAGAGATATAAGTGATAAAGATAAATTAAACAGGGAAGAGTATACTAATTTAAATGCAGAAAGTAAGAACACCGGATTTATGGTGGTTTAGCGTAACTGCCTACGTCCACTTTGAGGTTAAACTTTATTGATCTTCTTAATGATTGATTACAAATACAATCCGTAGATCAAATGCTTGAATGCAATTGCTAAGTAAAGAGGATGAGTCTTGAAAGCGGCAGAGTCTCCCAGTGTTCTCGAAAAAAGGTCCTTTTCACTGTGCCCCTGCCCCTCTATTTATAGACAAAGGTGGGTTGGACTTCTCTGGCGGGCCTGGTAGCTGAATAACTCGGTCCAGATAGACTGGTCCACGTGTGCCGAACCAATCAGGCCGAACAGTTGGGTGCCAAGCGCTCCTGGATGCCGAGTACCCCTGGATGCCGAGTACTCCTGAATGCCGAGTACTCCTGGATGCCGAGTACTCCTGGATGCCGAGCACTCCTGGATGCCGAGCACTCCTAGATGCCGAGCACTCCTAGATGCCGAGTACTCCAAGATGCCGAGTACTCCTAGATGCCGAACACTCAGTTGCCTGGCCAAATCTCCAGGAAACACTTGCCCCCCAAAGTGTGTTACGTGACTGCACGTAATACGCTTTGAACTATGTATCCTTCATGTCTCGTTTCAAATCCTGGACTAAATTCTAATGGAGATGTCTTCTTGAGAATATCAGTGATTGTGGTGTGCGCCTGATTCTGCAGAGCTAATAAGCTTCGGCTATCTGATCTAGTCTTCTCTTAATAACCCTTAGTGAGAATTCAATTTCTGTTGATTTCAAGAAGTCGAACTTTTTCGGATGTCCACATGCACGTTCGGGTACATGTTCTTGCCATTGGCTCTCGGATGCGTTTTATATGCTCATAAGTCGTCGCCAACTCCATCTAGGTTAATTGCAATTCAATCGCGATTCCTTGTTTGTATTTTCTGTGAAATAAGGGTTGCAATCAGCCACTTGAGGAGTTTTCCAAACCTCTCTTCAGTACAGACTCTATGATTTTGTTCACAGCTTCAACCTGTCCATTTGCAGTTATAATGGATCATGGAAGGTCATAAGGACAGATGACGTTACGGATAAAGAAGTTGATTATTTTCTTCATCTTGGTCGTGGTTAAGAGTACTTCATCTGCCCATTTGGTGACGTAATCAACTGCTATGATGGTGTATTTCGCACCACCTTTAGGATTGACAAGAAGATGATTTCAGTGCCCCCAAGTGGCAAACGGCTATGAACTAGCCATTTGAATAATTTCCATCGGCGGGGTTCCCGGATTTTTTGCAAACATCTTGCACTCGTCACATTGTCTAGCATGATCAACCGCTTCTGGGTTGATAGTTGGCCAGTAATACCTGTAGCAGAGTATCTTCTTTATCATGGTTTTCCCCCTGATGTTATTACCGCATTCTTCTTCATAGACTTTGCTCAGGATATCATCATGGGCGGTATGCCGAAGCATGGGGATGGATAAACTCCTTTTGACACACGACTTATTCTTAGATGATTTGGCGTGAAGCTTTGAGGAGGATCTGTCGTTTTCCATTCCTTTGTTCAATAAGAATTCCTCATTGTAGATAGTCTTTGATAGGATTCAACCATGACACCTTTTCATTTTGTTCGCTGAGTACATGTGTAATGATGTAATACGTGAAGTCGGTTAGTAGCTCTTGGACTTGGCCGAGATAAGGAGCAAGACAATGCCCCCTAGCAAGATCAACTTCCTTAAATTTGTATACTACCAATCATTCACTTCAAATCCTCTACAAGTTTGAGGCTGACAGTCAAGGCTTCATACTAAGCATCGTTGTTTGTTACAAGTAAATCGAGTTTTAGGACGTAACAGATTGATCGTTCCTCAGGAGTCATTATCATGACTCCTATGCCATAACACTGATCATTGGATGCTCCATCCGCGTACATTTTCCATCTTATGGTTGGTTCTCTGCTACTCTTCGAGTAGTCATCTGAGGTAGTGAATTTGGGTGTGAGGTCTGCTAATTTTCGTCCTTGGATATCCCTTCGTGGGAAATAAGTGATATCGAATTAGCTTAGTTCGATATTCTATTTAAGTAGTCTTTCAGACGTCTCAGGTCAGCAGAGTATCTTCTTTATCATGGTTTTCCCCCTGATGTTATTACCGCATTCTTCTTCATAGACTTTGCTCAGGATATCATCATGGGCGGTATGCCGAAGCATGGGGATGGATAAACTCCTTTTGACACACGACTTATTCTTAGATGATTTGGCGTGAAGCTTTGAGGAGGATCTGTCGTTTTCCATTCCTTCGTTCAGTAAAAATTCCTCATTGTAGATAGTCTTTGATAGGAGTCAACCATGACACCTTTTCATTTTGTTCGCTGAGTACATGTGTAATGATGTAATACGTGAAGTCGGTTAGTAGCTCTTGGACTTGGCCGAGATAAGGAGCAAGACAATGCCCCCTAGCAAGATCAACTTCCTTAAATTTGTATACTACCAATCATTCACTTCAAATCCTCTACAAGTTTGTGGCTGGCAGTCAAGGCTTCATACTAAGCATCGTTGTTTGTTATAGGTAAATCGAGTTTTAGGATGTAATAGATTGATCGTTCCTCAGGAGTCATTATCATGACTCCTATGCCATAACACTGATCATTGGATGGTCCATCCGTGTACATTTTCCATCTTATGGTTGGTTCTCTGCTACTCTTCGAGTAGTCATCTGAGGTAGTGAACTTTGGGTGTGAGGTCTGCTAATTTCCGTCCTTGGATAGCCCTTCGTGGGAAATAAGTGATATCGAATTAGCTTAGTTCGATATTCTATTTAAGTAGTCTTTTAGACGTCTCAGGTCATTGTATGCCCTGTCGCAACGGCTGGTAGGCATAGACGTTGATGGGGTGAGCCTAAAAGTAAGAGTGGAGCTTTCATGATGAAATCAATAGAGATTGTGCTAGCTTTTGTAGCTTCGGGTTGATATCCAATGCATGGCTCGCGATAGTTAATGAAATCACATATGCATGTCAGAATGGGTCCAAGGGAACATATCATCATTTATTCAGAAAAATCCAACTAATTTTTTATCATCACTGCACTGAGCTGTGATCCGATATTCAGCACCCGAAAAGGGTCGCCATGATTGGTTGTAATGTCGACCGTCAGCTTAGCAGGTGCCATCCCAGATTCTTTGAGTAAAGATGTAACTATTTTGCATAACATTCAATGTGAAATATGGTTGGGACGGTCAATGTTGATGGTTACTCTGGTTGAATCCTAGAGTCTTGTCATGAGTTGTTAAGTCAAATAATGAAGGGCTCTGAATGCTCTAATTGATTATCTGCAAATGGCCAAAAATCAGGCTTAAAAGCGCATTAAAGGAAATGTCTAGTGGGGGTCAGCCTCGAGTGGCATGCAACTATATAGCTGGATCTTGCTATGAGTTTGAATTTGCTTGTGCATTCGAGTAACGCACTTTCTATTCAATGCATTCATGATTCTTTACCCGTCCTTCGGGTTGGAGTGAAAGTCAATTGCCCATGAGCTAAGGTATCGATTTAATGATTCTATCTCTAGGCATCCTTTCGGTCGTTGCCTTGAGTAGCTGTAAGCACTATATATAAGTTTTAATACTGAGCTATCGTAGCCAGTTTTTGGATGACCATGCGTCTTCTCCCAGTCTCGGGTTGATAAATGTACTGCATGGACGGTTGAGTCTCGTCCTAGCTATGTTTATGTTTTCACCTAAACTCCAAAGACATAGAGGTGATTGGTGAATAGTCGGTTCACATTCATCTTGCTTCTCGCTCGTGCCCCCAGGTCTGGGGCATATACCGATAAGTAGGAAGGCCAGCCATGCCCGCTTTAGCTTTACTCTCTTTCCTGTTGGATCGTGGGATCATGTCAGTCGATGGGAGACTAGGTCTCGCCTATCTTGGATTTTATCGTGGTTTTTCATTCCAAGAGGAATACTTCGATGCCACATAAGTTTCAGGGCATAATTTGGACAGTGGATGGTCATCCACGTCCACTTTGGTTCGTGCTCTTTAATCAGATCTCGGGGTAAAGTTGGCTACAAATGCAGTCGGGTTATGCTCATCCAGTTTCATACTCCTCCTGACAAATCGAACGAGGGTGCTGGAGAATTTTTGACCAAGTATTCGTGGTTTACCCTCCTTTCCATACTCTAGGGGTCATAGTTTTTCAAAAAACATCCGAGTCACATTCGTATGTGCTTGGTGCGGATCGGCATTGACCCTTGGTCTGAGGTATGATATAGTAGGTTGCTCGTAGCTTTGGATGCCGTTTCGATTGGTTCTGTATTGAGGCCTCCCTGTAGTCGCTGCCTCAAGTTATAAAGAACGCCACGCTATAGCTATAGTAAGATGTCGTATTCGGCTTTTTAGTGTTTTGTACCCCTGCGCCCAGCATTGATTTGGCCAGGTCACTAGTTGGATGGTCGAACTCCATCCTCAGCGGGTTAATAATCCTGCTGTCGATTCCAGGCCGAAGTTTGCGGAATAGAAAATGGTCGGAATCCACTCGTCTATTTATCGATGTTTATACACCACTCTGCATTCTGGTGACTTAGTGTTATTCTCCCCCCGGTTGACTCACGCCCAATTTGTGTTCATGCTTCGGTCCACGCTCCGGGGACTTAGAGATTTGTCGAACGGTTTATGCTTTAGTCCACAGTTCGAGACGCAGAGATTTTTGTTAACTCGTTTATACTCTAGTTCGCAATCTGGGAACTTAGAGTAATCTGGTCCGCTTCTGGGATTTATGGATTTTTCTGAAGTCGTCTATAATCTAGTCCATGCTCTGGGGACTGAGAGTAAGGTAGTCCGCACTCTGGGGACGTAGAGGTTTTTGAGTCATTTATACCCGCACTTAGGGACTTAGAGTACTTTAGTCCGCATTCTGTCTCCCGTTCCAGAGGGTGAGACCCCACGGATGGCTGAGAGTTTGCCTAAACCTGGTAGATAATCCTTCTCTTTAAGATTCTCTTTAAGATTTCGAAAGTCGTTATTCTTTATGCAGGACTATTGCATTCTAATGCTTGTTTTCCACGATTTTGTACAGGCCGTTCTGACCCCGAGCCCACTCCGAGGAGCGATGTCGCCAAAGAAGTGAGGGAGAAAACAAGTGAAGCCACTCACGCAGGGGAGGCTTCTGGCCTAGACGCTCAGGTGATCGGTGCGCTTGATGAAGACAAGTCTGAAACCTTCTCTCCTACCGACGGGGGTTATGAAGTAGAAATTACAGGCGCCTCTGAGCACACATCCGAATTGAGCATGGAGGAGCGGCTCGAGAAAGAGAAGGAGGAGACGGTCAAGGTCATAGTAGAGCCCCGAGTTGTGGACTTGGACGATCCTTTGAACAAGCCATTGAAGGTCATCCTTCCTGGCGGGTCCAAGCCCATGGAAGGCCCCCGTGCTCCTTCAGTTGCTACCCCTCTATCAAAGAAAAGTACCAAGGGTAAATGCTCATGAGAGGAGCCGTCTGGAAAGAAGTTGAAGAAGCACAAGAAGTGATTAATATCCTCGTTCAACAAGAGTTAGTTTAAGTCATGTAATTATTTTCATCTATTTCCTTAGTCCTTGTAAATAGAATGTCGACCCCGAACTTTTGAGGGGTTGTAATAGAAACTCATTTCTGAGTAAGGTTTAGTTCCTTTTTCTGTCTTACAAAAGACTCTTATTGTTCTGTTTTCTTTGTGATTGTGATTTTAATCCAAGCAGTTGTGAGTAACATAGACTTCTCAGTCCATCTTCATATAACTCGGAAACTCTTCGGGAGTCGTTGAACTTCCATTCTGTGCTTCGAGCACATAGAATACTTTCTAGCCCGTATGTCAGGGATTTGACAAATTCAAGTCATTTGTGTCATAGTTCATATTCAGGGAACTTGGAGATCCGATTCGCTTATATTCGAGTCCGCACCATGGGGAGTTAGAGTACTCCAGTCCGCACTCTGGGGACTTGGAGGTTTAAGTCATTTATACTCTAGTCTACGCTCTGGGGACTTAGAGTACTCTAGTCCGCGCTCTGGGGACTTGGAGGTTTAAGTCATTTATACTCTAGTCTGCGCTTTGGGGACTTAGAGTACTCCAGTCCGCACTCTGGGGACTTGGAGGTTTTAGTCATTTATACTCTAGTCCGCGCTCTGGGGACTTAGAGTACTCCAGTCCGCACTCTGGGGACTTGGAGGTTTAAGTCATTTATACTCTAGTCCGTGCTCTGGAGACTTAGAGTACTCCAGTCCGCACTCTGGGGACTTGGAGGTTTAAGTCGTTTATACCCTAGTCCGCGCTCTGGGGACTTAGAGTACTCCAGTCCGCACTCTGGGGACTTGGAGGTTTTAGCCATTTATACTCTAGTCCGCGCTCTGGGGACTTAGAGTACTCCAGTCCGCACTCTGGGGACTTGGAGGTTTAAGTCATTTATACTCTAGTCCGCGCTCTGGGGACATAGAGTACTCCTGTCCGCACTATAGGGACTTGGAGGTTTAGGTTGTTTATACTCTAGTCCACGCTCTGGGGACTTAGAGTACTCCTGTCCGCACTCTGGGGACTTGGAGGTTTAAGTCGTTTATACTCTAGTCCGCGCTCTGGGGACTTAGAGTACTCCAGTCCGTGCTTTGGGGACTTGGAGGTTTAAGTTATTTATACTCTAGTCCGTGCTCTGGAGACTTAGAGTACTCCTGTCCGCACTCTGGGGACTTGGAGGTTTAAGTCGTTTATACTCTAGTCCGCGCTCTGGGGACTTAGAGTACTCCTGTCCGCACTCTGGGAACTTGGAGGTTTAAGTCGTTTATACTCTAGTCCGCGCTCTGGGGACTTAGAGTACCCCAGTCCGCGCTCTGGGGACTTGGAGGTTTAAGTTATTTATACTCTAGTCTGCGCTCTGGGGACTTAGAGTACTCCTGTCCGCACTCTGGGGAATTGGAGGTTTAAGTCGTTTATACTCTAGTCCGCGCTCTAGGGACTTAGAGTACTCCTGTCCGCACTCTGGGGACTTGGAGGTTTAAGTCGTTTATACTCTAGTCCGCGCTATGGGGACTTAGAGTACTCCAGTCCGCGCTCTGGGGACTTGGAGGTTTAAGTCGTTTATACTCTAATCCGTGCTCTGGGGACTTAGAGTACTCCTGTCCGCACTCTGGGGACTTGGAGGTTTAAGTTATTTATACTCTAGTCCGCGCTCTGGGGACTTACAGTACTCCTGTCCGCACTCTGGGGACTTGGAGGTTTAAGTCATTTATACTCTAGTCCGCGCTCTGGGACTTAGAGTACTTCTGTCCGCACTCCGGGGACTTGGAGGTTTAAGTCGTTTATACTCTAGTCCGTGCTCTGGGGACTTAGAGTACTCCAGTCCGTGCTCTGGGGACTTGGAGGTTTAAGTCGTTTATACTCTAGTCAGCGCTCTGGGGACTTAGAGTACTCCTGTCCGCACTCTGGGGACTTGGAGGTTTAAGTTGAGAGCAGTCGTATTTCCACCCTTTATTTTGTATTCATCTACTGTATCGAGGCTAATGTCGTCGAATGGACAATCGAACCACGTTTGCCCACGGAAAGGGATTTTTCCCCACAGGATGAGGGACGAAATTTGAAAAATGGACGATCGATTCTCGTCCGCTTGGTGATTATAGCTCTTCCAATCAAGTCGAGGAAGGAGGTATATGACAGATGGTTGGATCACATCCATGTTGGGTTAGATAGCCAAATCTCTTACAATTTGCTCCGTATCTCCTTCTAGAAGATAAGGATAATAGATTGTTGAGTGGACAAAGTAAGTTGCATATGTTCCAAGGTGCAGTCGTGTCCATATATTGAGAGCGATGGTTAATGAGTAGGCAGTCCACCACAACTACTTCAAGTCGGGCTTTCGAATAACCTTTTGTGTTCGAGGTAGGATTTGATGTGTAGATGAACAAATCTTGTCCACTCTAGATAGATCCCGGCGTCACTGAGTTTCAGGAGGGGCATATGTATTTTGTCGAACTTTGTTCTATGACTCGATTTGAGTGGATGATCAGGCCATACCCATTCCAAGCCTTGCTTAGGTCTCCGAGTCAAACGTGGTGGTCGATGAATGGATGGTTGGTCATGTTGACTTTGTATTGGGCTCTGATCGTGATGAACTTTTCAATATTTAGTCCATAGCCCCAAATCAAAGGCATATGGTTGATGATGAGCAATAAAATTATGCTCGTCCAGATGTAACTCCACACGTCCGATCATGGTCTGCGTAGATTGGTTGGCAACCAAATCTGAGTACCTGGTGACCTGCATCGTTTTGAAAGTAGTTTAGTTCAAGCTAGTCGTAGTTCATAGAACAATTGAAATAGAGATGGAAATGGAAATAATTCAAAGAAGATTATGGTAAATCTCATTGATATGTGAAGCAGCATCGTGTGCTCGCTATTCGACTCCGCCCCTGGCTCCTTTCAAAGGGATGTCGGCCGTCAACCATCCAATTGATAATCATAGCCCTTTATTAATAGGCATTGGATATTCGCTGCCCTCCATTCTGCAGGACTTGTACATACTATTGAAGTTTTCCTTTCCAGGTCATCTTTTCGATCACACCTCGGAGGTGTTTGTAATCGCCCGTGTTAGGATCAGTGAGCATCTGGGAATATACAACATTCCCCTGATTTTCTTTAGACTTTGGTGTACTCTCTCGAGGTTGGTTTCCAGTACCACTCCGAGTCGTGAGTCTTCAAGTAGAGGTTGTCAATTGAATCTTTCAAAGAGCATATGAGCTGAATTCTGAAGTCTTGTTTCGACTACTGGGATCTACATCCTTAGCCAACGAGCCTTCATTGTTATTTTTCTTAGTCTGCTCCACTCCTCCTCACTTTAGTTCTGATTCATTTTGTAAAAGAAACGATCCATAGTCGTAGGAGGCTCTTTAGCTAACTAGCTGCCAAAATATATCTGGAGGTCGACTTTCCTCAAACGTGATCAGCATTATACCTTTGTTAGTATTTGGATGCTTGAGTCATCTTGGCGTTTGCTAGAGTCATATCATCTATGTTCTCTAACCTTTGGAAGTATCGTTTGAATAGCGGTTGCTTGTCCGTTCCTTTGATGCCGTTCATAAGCTGCCGCTAGATCCTCTATGCCCTGGTCGATCATGGGATGTCAGGGAAGTGGATAGAATGTTCCTTTATTAAGTTGAGTTTTGAATTCACTATCCGGAGGCACTGCGCTGCGACTAGGGTTCGGGGGGTTTCCCCCCGAAATTTTTTTTATCCTCATTTTCGAAAATTTGGGTCGTACCCGAAAAAGGTTTTTGTATAGGGATCAGTCAGATTGTTTTTTGAGAATAAGGGTCGTACCCGATCCATATATTTTTTGTATAGGGACCAGTCAGATTGTTTTTTGAGAGAGAGATCGGTATACAGTGCATGGATCGGTTTGGATACTTCGTTCGGCACAGAAGTACCGTTCGGCATACGGAAGTACCGTTCGACATTATGGCGTTCGACAAGAATGCCTAAGTCACATGCCGCGCGACATTCCTTGTTCGGCATGGCAGACACCTTTCGGCTTGGAGGTATCGTTCGGCATTGGGGCGTTCGGTGTTGGCTTGTGGCTCAGCCAAAGCTGTTCGGCCAAGGCTGTTCAGCAGAGTGGATCGGCCTGGAGTGGTTCGGCCAAAGCTGTTCGGCCAAGGCTGTTCGGCCAAGGCTGTTCGGCCAAGGCTGTTTGGCCAAAGTGGGTCGGCCAGAAGTGGTTCGGCCTGAAGTTTTTGAGTGGGGGGAGCGAATATCCACATTGAGTGAGAGGTCGACTATATGAGAGATTGGCTGAATTGCCTTCAGAGAGGGGTCGGCCCTCATATCACTCCGATGCAAACTTCAACATCCATTCCCAAAAACTTGCGTAGACTTGGTTTCTCTGACTACGGCTATCAGCTTCCTTTAGATTTCTTTCAAATCTGAGTAGAATAGGAAGTTTCCCAGTAAACAACTAGATCTATCTTGCGAATATGGAAATCCGCTAGTAGACGATGAAATCCAATCAGGCTGAGAATTCAATTCTCAGTGAAAGCACCAAAGTGTTAGCACCAAAATTGGTCACTAACCTCGTTGAGAAAGATTGTGTAGAGATATAAGTGATAAAGATAAATTAAACAGGGAAGAGTATACTAATTTAAATGCAGAAAGTAAGAACATCGAATTTATAGTGGTTCAGCATAACTGCCTACGTCCACTTTGAGGTTAAACTTTATTGATCTTCTTAATGATTGATTACAAATACAATCCATAGATCAAATGCTTGAATGCAATTGCTAAGTAAAGAGGATGAGTCTTGAAAGCGGCAGAGTCTCCCCAGTGTTCTCGAAAAAAGGTCCTTTTCACTGTGCCCCTGCCCCTCTATTTATAGACAAAGGTGGGTTGGACTTCTTTGGCGGGCCTGGTAGCTGAATAACTCGGTCCAGATAGACTGGTCCATGTGTGCCGAACCAATCAAGCCGAACAGTTGGGTGCCGAGCGCTCCTGGATGCCGAGTACCCCTGGATGCCGAGTACTCCTGGATGCCGAGTACTCCTGGATGCCGAGTACTCCTGGATGACGAGTACTCCTGGATGCCGAGTACTCCTGGATGCCGAGTACTCCAAGATGCCGAGTATTCCTAGATGTCGAGTACTCCAAGATGCCAAGTACTCCTAGATGCCGAACACTCAGTTGCCTGGCCAAATCTCCAGGAAACATTGCACTGTAAAGTGCAAATGTTTACAGTTTTGATTGCAAATATATGTTGTTTAAACTATATATTTTCGCTGCAAAATTTGACAGAATGTTATTTAAACTTTTTTAAATGGGACTGAAGTGAATTTTGAAAGGTATTTGAAAAAATCTCCCTTGTACTAGAACTTTTGTTTCTTTTTGAAGCTTTCCGATCCGCTTCCCTGAAACTCAACGAAGGAAGTTGCTGAAACAACGTATGCAGGTTAATCAGGAATTCACGATCGTTAACTTCAAATTATGAATTTTAACATTAGCCTCTGGGTATAAAATTTCTTACATGAAACCGAGACCTTTTAACTTTGTTGCTCAATAATAAATAGGTTTATGTGTAGAGCTTCTCCAAGTTGCTCAATAAATAGGTTCATGTGCGCTTATAGCTTATCCAAGAAACTGGTTCATTTTTTTTTAAATTTTGATCTTTGTTCTTGTTTTGGCTTCAGCTTCATCATGAGGTCAGTATAGTTGCTGCATCTTTGAATTAGAGCTCAATAGTGAAGTTTTTGTTTGAATAAAAACTAAGGCCCCGTTTGGCTTGCTGTTTTTAGTTTTGCATTTTCGTCTAAACTAAAATGCGCATTCCTTATGTATTGTTGGAAAACACACAATTTCGAAAAACGAAATTAACATAGAAAATAGAAAACAAGTTTATTTGATTTTTCGTGTTTTGAGATATAACAAGAGGACGGAAAACAATTCATCTCCTCCATTTCCCGTCCATCGTCGCAATGACTAAGAATTGTAAAAAGATTTCCCCCATTTTCTTGTATTTTGTAGTGTGGATTGAAAACACAAAACATAAAACTCAAAACGAAACCAAATGGGCTCTAAGGTTTGGGTTTTATGATGATAGGAGCATCGATGGTCGAAGTGGTTATGGTATTCGGGTTAATGGCGGATTTTAGCAGCTATGGTTGGATCTTTAGGGGTCGCGGTTCTCTATGGTAGAGGACAACGTCGACATACGGTTGTGAATTAGATGGTTGGTTGAGATTTTTGGGGGAGATCGAATGGTTGCTCGATGGGTCACGGTGATGGAGATTGCGATGGGGAGTTCGTCGGTGGCGACGGTTTCGAGTTTCGTGGAGAAATGAGCTGGGGAGAGGAGATGAAAAGAATCAGTCATGGTGATGGAAAATTGGAAGTTAAGTGGCAAAATTTAGTTTGGGAAGAAAAGATAAAGGGTAGAGATGTAAATTTAGTTAAACCTTGTAATTAGTTTATAAATTGTTAATTTAAAATTTGCATAACTCTCTCATACGAAGTCCAATCGAGGCGTTGATTTTTGCGTTGCACTCGTAACGATGAAAGCTTCATGATGGAATAGGTTTGGACAAATTTGGATATAGTTGAAATTTGGGTTAAAATCGGACGCCATTCGGTTTTAGTTCCAAACTGAAACGCCTCGGCGACAATTGGAATAATGGTAAGTTAAACTCACCTTTTTGGCTAACCAATAATATTTGTAGTTGATAAAAATTATTGATTAGATGTTTGGATGATATATTGTTTTATATTTTTGGTTTGGATGAGACCTTATTGCGTTCCCGTGTAAAAGCGGATGACCCTTTTTATACGAATCCCGCCTCGAAGCGGTTGATTTATATTCTCTGGTTATGTAACGTTTTTGATGTAGGGAAAACAGATCGGAGGGATCCAATAGGATTCCTTACAAATTTTGATTTTATTTACATATATATGTGCTAACATATGTATGTTGTGATGTGGAGGGACAGGATGGAGGGACCCAATGGGATTCCTCGTTATTGTTGAATTGTTTCCATAATATTTCTGTTATGTGGATTATTGAAAAATGAGCATGATTGTGGACACTGCGGTTATAACATCGTTATATCTTTGAAATTAAAACCCAGCAGTGATATAAAATCAATATCGATATTGGTTAAGTGTTGGATGGCTATTGGCCTCAAATTAGTATTTTAGAAATACTATAAATTGCAACTGAGCTAGAATTGGTTTTGAGATAAGAAAAGATTTTAAATCCGAAATCGGGTTTCAAAAATATTTTGTTTTAAGATTATTTAATTATAATGGTATTGTTTTAAAGTTATTTAATTAAATTAATATTGTTTTAAAAGTTATTTAATTAAAGTAAGATTATTTCAAGGTTATTTAATTATATTAGTATTGTTTTAAAACTATTGGTTTACAGTTAATATTGTTTTGAAGAATTTATCAAAATGTTAAAAGGTTAATTATTTCAAGAATAATTATGGTTTGAAATTAATAATAAGGATTATTAATAAAGTTTTGAAAATAAATCATTATTGTTGCTAAAAATGGTAAAGATTAATTATTATTGTTTATTAACAATATTTTGAAATTATTAATTATTATTTTTAAGACGTTTTAAAGTTAATAATTTTCATTTATTTATAATGTTTATTGTTAATAATTATTATTCTATAATGATGTTTTGAATTAAAAGATTTTTTTGTTATTTGTAAATGTTTCCGAGACCCATGAATAGAGTTGAAAGACTTGGATTTTATAAAGAAGTTTACAAAATGGTCTGCAGACTTAAGGGAAGGTTATTTACAAGGTGAAAGAGTTTATAAATGGTTAGATATTTATATACGAATTTTAGAAATCAGTTTATACATTTATAAAAGGAGTTTTATAAATGTGTTTTATGGATTTAAAAGGGTTTATAAATGATATTTGAGATGTACAAAGGGTTTATAAGTGATTGAATTTTTATAAATGGATTTTCGGAGATTTATAAAATGGTTTATAGATGGTTTTGGAGAATTGTAAGGAATTTATAAATGATTTGAGAATCGAATAAAAAGAAAGTTTTCTTAATTTTGTGGATATACTTATACCATAGAGATAAGTATATGGATATTTTCTAAGTACTGAAAATATAGAGATTTGCGGATATACCATTGTAAAAGTATTTTTGTACAAGTAATTTACAAAGTGTTTTTAAATGAATGAAAGATTTATTAAAAGGAGGCTGGTGGTTGCTTATGTGCTTAACCTGTAACGACCCATCTTTTTGACCATCGAAAGTCGACACCAAACACTACCACTGTGTTCAAATCACTACAAGAAAACATGTCTTTAGTTGCATTTTTTGGTAGCGTTTATGGTGTAAATGCAACCAATATTATTTTAAACCTTTTTTTCCTCTTATTTTTGTTTTACTAGAACGTGAACAAAATTTACAGCCTATACCCGCGAATAGCCAAACCCTTGTCACGTTTATTCACTTTTCCCTCTTTCACCAAAATTTCCCTCCACTTGAAATCTTTTGTAACGACCCGCATATTTATCGATTTTATATTTAAATATTTCGTCGTTAGTCAAATTATAGTCCGAAAAGCTACTTTTTGCAAACAGTCGAATTGGGACTCGAGACCACTTCCATTGAGTCCAAAATGGCGTTTGCGACTTTTTTGAGTATAAGCTTAGATATGTTTGGAGTTAGTAGAATTTTGCTACTTTTTCACTTAGGGCTTTGGGTTTGGGTTCAACCCATTTGCCCAATTCTGGTTTTATCAACCCTACTCCACTCCAACTCTTCATTACTTCATTTCTAATTCCTAATACTTAAACTTCATCAAAAATGGAGAGTGGAATGGGAAATTAAAACTCCAAGCCCTAATCATCTTTGCAAATCCAAGTTCTAGCTCCAAATTCAAAGAAGAAGCTTTGGTAAGCCTTCTCTTCTTCTTCTCCAACTCATTCTCTTATCAATTTCAAAAATTCCTAAACCTAACTTAGAAAATATTTCTCTTTTAAGCTTAGATTCAAGCTTGTTGGGTTGGAATTGAAGAGTGATTGTTCTTACCATTGCTCTATAGCTTCTTCTTCATTTGTTTTGGGTTTAAAAGTTAGATTTTTATCTCACATCTATGCCTATAACTATCTTTGATTGTTAGGTATGAATTCCTGACACTTATTTATGTTCATTTGCTTTCGATTTGGATTGAATTGGTGAATTGTTCAATTTTTGGTTTTTGGAATCCAATTTTGTAAAAATCCAATCTTTGATGTTTGAACATGTTAGTGGAGTGTTTCGGAGGGCCATACAAGGCTAGGTTGTCGTTAGGCGTAAATCCTCAGTCGTAGATGCTCGTTCGTCCACTTCCGTCCGCGTTATCGAATTTTCCCCAAGGGGGGAGCTAGACTGAAAATGCTTCTGGAGCAGGTTCGGTCGACTGAACCAGGGGTTCAGCCGACCGAACCAAAAACAGAATCTCTCGGGAGCAGGTTCGGTCGACCGAACGAGGGGTTCAGTTGACCGAACCAGACCCAGGAAATTGCCTGGGTCTGTATCGGTCGACTGACCACCTGGTCCAGTCGACCGACCTGATCATCTCTACCTACCTAATTGTTTTGTTTTGATTTTCAGCCTTTATCGATTCAAGGTTATCCGATTTATTGTTATCTTTTATTATCTACCTTGATGACTTCTTTTTCGGGATATTAGTGGATATCCATTTTGATGGATTCGACATCGATTTCTCTGGATTTGATTCACGTCTTCGTATGTGAATTTTTGATGATTGATTGTTTCTACAATCATTTCTATGGCTTGTCACTTTAAAATACAAAGGTTTCTATACTAGTAGTAATTATTCAAACTCTTTACAAAGATGATTTCAACTCTATTTTTAATACAAAGCTCGTTTATAAAACCGTTTTCTAATCTATTAGTATATACAAACCTTTACCTCATTCGTACGAGAAAATCTAATTAAACGGCTTAGCAAAACAAGTGGTATGTAACGCTTGCGTTTACTTCGTCGGTTAATTTATGGACTTGTTCGATTGAAACTCTTGTGACAATTTTTGAGTGGAAATCTACAATTTGTTCGTAAATATTTAAGTTAAGCTAGTGGTTATGGGACATGAAGCTAAACTCTTATATTTACTAGCTTAGTGTAATCGACACTTCTTGATGATCGATGATGATCATTTTATGGTTTAGACTAGCAATGCGCGGTGTCTCTTTGTTTTGGTTAATCGAATGTTTCGCTGAACGATGTCGATGTTCCGAATTATTTGTGCTTCTGGTCCATCGGACGTTTCATTGTACTACGTCGTTGTTTCGGTTTATTGTGTTTTGGTTCATCGGACGTTTGTACGACGTCGTTGTTCCGGTTTATTGTGTTTTGGTTCATCGGACATTACGTTGTACGACGTCGTTGATCCGTTTTATTGTGTTTTGGTTCATCGGACGTTACGCTGTACGACGTCGTTGTTCCGATTTATTGTGATTCTGGAGCACCGGACGTTTCGCTGTACGATGTCATTGCTTCGAATTATTTGATTTCTGGATTTCTAATGGTTGATTTCTGGAATTTATGCTTCACCAACTTTTACAAATTGGCATTGAAATGTATGTCGTTCTTTGTGGCTTGGTGAATTAAATTAAGAATATGACATTCTTTTTAATCTTTGAGAAGATTCTTGTGATATTGATTAATCTCTGGATTGATTTTCGATTAGATACTTATCACAGTATGGCTTTATGGTTATCATACGTTTTGGTCATATCTCTTATTCTATATCACTTTATCTGATATTTATAGCTAGACTGATCCATTTATTATTTTCTTCTTAAATAATACTCGGGTCAGACTGAGATTTTACCGGTGCTTTCGCTTGACTCCTTATCGGACCATCATCTGATCTTTTGGCAAACTACTATAGTTTAGTAGTTTTTGGCTGTATACATTTGAGCTATAGACTCCTTGATGTATACGTATTCTTTTGTCTAGCACTTGTATCTATTCTTTTTGATATTGTGGATCTTGTTTTGACCACTACTCTGATGTACACTTTCATGTGTTATATTCATATCTATTTCTGCCTTTGAGATATGAACACCTGTGACTGATTTATGTTATGTTTATTTCTATACTTGTTTCCGAGGTCCACTTAGCCACTGTGTGGTAGCTTTGAGTTTTCATCGGTATGTCAGATTTCCTCTTGAAATGAAATGCATGTTATACCATTTGACATATCGGTACTCGCACAAGGCAATTGCACAGATGGTCGCTCCTCAACAGCCTTATTCTTCGCACAAGTCGACAACATTACTTAGTGGTGTTCTTGGCTAGCGTGGGTATAGAGGTGGGGCGTCACAGCATGGTATCAGAGCCAAACTTCGGAACAATGTAGAATAATCTAGCAAGGATCATTGTCCTAAGTCTTTCTTAGGAATCGTGCCATAGGATTTAATTCGAGTCTTCGAACCGCTCTATCCTATATTTTTTATGATTCCTTGTTTTATCAATCATGATTGTTTGATATTCATTCTAAGAATAACCTTTTATTCTTCTTTTCTTTCTTTCTTAAAGAAAAGAAATGGTTGGTTCTGGCAGTCCTAGTGCTGGTCAATCCAGTAGTACTTCTCCGGATGGCATATTCATGTCGACCAAACAACTTTTGGATCTTGTAAAGAATCAAAGGTTTATCTGTGCTTTGGGTAAGAACCCCGAAAAGATTTTACCTTTGAAACTTGAAGTTCCTTTCAATCCGCTTGTGGATATCACTCTTCGACATGAAGAGGACGGTAAAGGAAGTGTTTGTGATATTGGGACTTCCAAGAAGAGGCATATTAAGTTCAAGAGCCTTAATCCCAATAAGAGAGTGAAGCAAACTACTTTTGTAGCAAAGACTCCAATCCCTAATCGTGGAGAATGCTACAATTGTAATTCTAAGGAACACTATGCGAATATGTGTCTGCAACCCCTCTATTGTCGCTATTGCAAAAGTTTGAGTCATCATATATCTGCGTGTCCCATACTTCAAGCAAGAAGGAGGGAAAGCTAAAGGTTGTGCAAGCCTCTACTAGCACTTCTCTTGGTCAAGGTATTTTCTATCCTTGATGATATTTGTCTTGAGATTATCTTATTTTAGTTCTTTTTGATTTGGGTTCATCTCATTATTTTATATCAAAAGAACTTGATGATTCTTTCTCTTTTTAAATTTATGGGCTTGATGAATTTATTGAGAATTGCGAATTCAATTGATAGATCCACAACACTCAATTTGCTTTTTACTGATGTCGAAATTATTTTATGTGATTTTTCTTTCCAAGCCGAATTTTTACTTATGCTTCGGAATTGACTTTTGTAAGGATTGGCTTAATTATTATGAAGCCATATCCTTTGTCCCATGTGGACTATTTATTTTCAACATTTTCGATCTGTTAAGCAGATTTCTTTTGTTCTTAATGATTTTGATTCCAATTTGATGGCATCATTTTATTCTTTAAGCTTACATGATGAGGAAAGTGTTATTTCTCTCATTCATGTAGTTTGAGAATTTTCCGGTATTTTTGAGTTTGTCTTTGGATTATCACCTAAGCAATCTTTTGAGTGGTGTTAAGGTCTTTTTAGCTCGACCTTGCCACCGATTTTCATTTGCTACGAGTTGCGGGAGTTAGCATTCCATTTACCGCATTTCGCACTCGTTATGAAACTTATGAATGACTTATTATGTCGTTCATTTTGTCCAGCTTATTTCATCCATTTTATGAATCGAGTATTCTATGATCTCGATGACTTCATTCTTGTATATATTGATTTTGGATGAAAACAGCAATTTAAAATTTTGCAAATCTTTTTCATAAGATTTATTTATAAGTACAATTTGATTTTGCTCTTAAACGAGCAAAGAATATTCTTAAAGGTTTTAAGAAACATGTTTATCATATAGAAGATGATTTTGTGATTGTATTGCCCATTGAGTGCTTTAAGAATTCTGGTCGATGCGCTTGATCAACGTTATCGATAAGAATCTCCTAAACGCTTTGATGAGACAGTCAGACATAATATATTGACTTGTTTATTACATAAAGATAAATGTAATTTTGAAAGTTTTAGCTTTTCGGGAAAGAAGATTATTTAAAAGAAATTCTTTCTTTTCAATACTCTTATTCTTGTGATTCCTGAAGGGAACCAAGACTTTATCTTTTGTACCAATGCTAATTGTATTGGTTTGAATGCCGTTCTCTTGCAAAAGAGAACGTGCTATCACTTGTGCTTCTAAATCATTAAAGCCGATCAAGACTAGGTATGCCACTCATGATCTAGTGCCCGCGGCTATTGTTTTCGCTTTTAGAGTTTGGCATCATCATTTTTTGGGGAGAAATTTGTTCTCCACCTCGATCATAAATCTTTGGAATATTTATTTTCTCATAAGGAACTTCATGTTGACTCGAGTTCCTGGCATCTTATGATCTTGATATTCTTTTTATTCCCAGAAGGGAAATCGTGTTGCCAATGCGCTTAGTCGTAAGCAACAAGTGGTTGATTCTTTGATGATGTCTGAATGGGATTATCTTTTTATCAAGTTCATCGGACGTTTTGATATACTTCGTTTTATTGAGCTTCATCCCATTTCTTTTATGGACTAGCGTCCGATGTTCTTTAACGGTGTTCGGTTCATTAGACGTACCGTTTTTGTACTACGTTGGTGTTCCAAAATTATTCGAGCTTTGGTTCATCTGGCGTACCGTTATTGTACTACGCCGTTGTTCCAAATTATTCGAGTTTCTCGTTTCTCGGGCGTACCGTTTTTGTACTACGCCGTTGCACCGGCTCAATTTTCTGCTATTCTTGACGTTTTCCACGTCTTTTAACTATGGAAATGATTTTAGGTTTCCGATTTTTATTCTTGAGCCTGGTGTTATAGTAGGAATTGAAGTTTCACCAGATTTGACTTTTGAGCAACATTCTATTCGCATCATTTCTTCGGGGGTTGAGTGCCTTCGAAATAAAGATGTTCTTTTATGAAAGTCCGATGGTTCTCAAATCCTAAGGATTTCTCTTAGGAATCCAGAGAATTCATTGAGCGAACACATCCGGACATACTCTTTCGTGCTCTTTATGGTGAACTTTTTATTTCAAAATTTCTTTTGTGTTGATATGCTTTTATGGTTGTTACTTTTTATTTTCCTCTTAATTATTGCGAGGACGCAATTTCTTTAAGGAGGGGAGTCTGTAACAACCCGCATATTTATCGATTTGTATTTAAATATTTTATTTAAATATTTCGTCGTTAGTCGAATTATAGTCCGAAAAGCTACTTTTTGCAAACAGTCGAATTGGGACTCGAGACCACTTCCATTGAGTCCGAAATGGCGTTTGCGACTTTTTTGAGTATAAGCTTCGATATGTTTGGAGTTAGTAGAATTTTGCTACTTTTTCACTTAGGGCTTTGGGTTTGGGTTCAGCCCATTTGCCCAATTCTGGTTTTATCAACCCAACTCCACTCCAACTCTTCATTACTTCATTTCTAATTCCTAATTCTTAAGCTTCATCAAAAATGGAGAGTGGAATGGGAAATTAAAACTCCAAGCCCTAATCATCTTGGCAAATCCAAGTTCTAGCTCCAAATTCAAAGAAGAAGCTTTGGTAAGCCTTCTCTTCTTCTTCTCCAACTCATTCTCTTATCAATTTCAGAATTTCATAAACCTAACTTAGGAAATATTTCTCTTTTAAGCTTAGATTCAAGCTTGTTGGGTTGGAATTGAAGAGTGATTGTTCTTGCCATTGCTCTATAGCTTCTTCTTCATTTGTTTTGGGTTTAAAGGTGAGATTTTTATCTCACATCTATGCCTATAACTAACTTTGATTGTTAGGTATGAATTCCTAACACTTATTTATGTCCATTTGCTTTCAATTTGGATTGAATTGGTGAATTGTTCGATTTTTGGTTTTTGGAATCCAATTTTGTAAAAATCCAATCTTTGATGTTTGAACATGTTAGTGGAGTGTTTCGGAGGGCCATATAAGGCTAGGTTATCGTTAGGCGTAAATCCTCAATCGTAGATGCTCGTTCGTCCACTTCCGTCCGCGTTATCGAATTTGCCCCAAGGGGGGGCTAGACTGAAAATGCTTCTGGAGCAGGTTCAGTCGACTGAACCAGGGGTTCAACCGACCGAACCAGAAACAGAATCTCTCGGGAGCAGGTTCGGTCGACCGAACCAGGGGTTCAGTCGACCGAACAAGACCCAGGAAATTGCCTGGGTCTGTATCGGTCGACTGACCACCTGGTCCAGTCGACCGACCTGATCATCTCAACCTACCTAATTGTTTTGTTTTGATTTCCAACCTTTATCGGTTCAAGGTTATCCGATTTATTGTTATCTTTTATTATCTACCTTGATGACTTCTTTTTCGGGATTTTAGTGGATATCCATTTTGATGGATTCGGCATCGATTTCTCTGGATTTGATTCACGTCTTCGTATGTGAATTTTTGATGATTGATTGTTTCTACGATCAGTTCTATGGCTTGTCACTTTAAAATACAAAGGTTTCTATACTAGTAGTAATTATTCAAACTCTTTACAAAGATGATTTCAACTCTATTTTTAATACAAAGCTCGTTTATAAAACCGTTTTCTAATCTATTAGTATATACAAACCTTTACCTCATTCGTACGAGAAAATCTAATTAAATGGCTTAGCAAAACAAGTGGTATGAAACGCTTGCGTTTACTTCGTCGGTTAATTTATGGACTTGTTCGATTGAAACTCTTGTGACAATTTTTGAGTGGAAATCTACAATTTGTTCATAAATATTTAAGTTAAGCTAGTGGTTATGGGACATGAAGCTAAACTCTTATATTTACTAGTTAGTGTAATCGACACTTCTTGATGATCGATGATGCTCATTTTATGGTTTAGACTAGCAATGCACGATGTCTCTTTATTTTGGATCATCGGACGTTTCGCTGAACGACGTCGATGTTCCAAATTATTTGTGCTTCTGGTCCATCGGACGTTTCGTTGTACTACGTCGTTGTTCCGGTTTATTGTATTTTGGTTCATCGGACGTTATGTTGTACGACGTCGTTGTTCCGGTTTATTATGTTTTGGTTCATCGGACGTTACGTTGTACGACGTCGTTGATCTGATTTATTGTGTTTTGGTTCATCGGACGTTACGCTGTACGACGTCGTTGTTCTGATTTATTGTGATTCTGGAGCACCGGACGTTTCACTGTACGATGTCGTTGTTCCGGTTTATTGTGTTTTGGTTCATCGGACGTTACGTTGTACGACGTCGTTGTTTCGGTTTATTGTGTTTTGGTTCATCAGACGTTACGTTGTACGACGTCGTTGTTTCGGTTTATTGTGTTTTGGTTCATTGGACGTTACATTGTACGACGTCGTTGTTCCGGTTTATTGTGTTTTGGTTCATCGAACATTACGTTGTACGACGTCATTGTTCCGGTTTATTGTGTTTTGGTTCATCGGACGTTACGTTGTACGACGTCGTTGATCCGGTTTATTATGTTTTGGTTCATCGGACGTTACGCTGTACGACGTCGTTGCTTCGAATTATTTGATTTCTGGATTTCTAATGGTTGATTTCTGGAATTTATGCTTCACCAACTTTTACAAATTGGCATTGAAATGTATGTTGTTCTTTATGGCTTGGTGAATTAAATTAAGAATATGATATTCTTTTTAATCTTTTAGAAGATTCTTGTGATATTGATTAATCTCTGGATTGATTTTCGATTAGAAACTTATCACAGTATGGCTTTATGGTTATCATACGTTTTTGTCATATCTCTTATTCTATATCACTTTATCTGATATTTATAGCTAGACTGATCCGTTTATTATTTTCTTCTTAAATAATACTCGGGTCAGACTGAGATTTTACAGGTGCTTCCGCTTGACTCCTTATCGGACCATCATATGATCTTTTGGCAAACTACTATAGTTTAGTAGTTTTTGGTTGTATACATTTGAGATATAGACTCCTTGATGTATACGTATTCTTTTGTCTAGCACTTGTATCTATTCTTTTGTGATATTGTGGATCTTGTTAGACCACTACTCTGATGTACACTTTCATGTGTAGTATATTCATATCTTATTCCGCCTTTGTGATATGAATATCTGTGACTGATTTATGTTATGCTTATTTCTATATTTGTTTCCGAGGTCCACTTAGCCACTGTGTAGTAGCATTGGGTTGGTATCGGCATGTCGGATTTCCTCTTGAAATGAAATGTATGTTATACTATCTAACATATCGGTGCTCGCACAAGGCAATTGCACAGATGGTCTCTCCTCAACAGCCTTATTCTCCGCGCTAGTCGACAGCGTTACCACGTAGTGTCCTTGTCTAGTGTGGGTATAGAGGTGGGGTGTCACATCTTTTCCCCTATTATTGCTTTCGTCTCCTACGTATTCAACCTAAATTCACAATTTTTTTTCTCCCACGTTTTGGCTTTTGTCTCCTCCCAACGCATTCAACCTAATTCGTCCCGTTCTCCGCCTTCGTTTCCTCAGCTACCATCGCCTTTTTGGGGTTGTTTCCATCGCGCTTTCGATTTAGGTTTTGGGTTAAATTCCATCGCGTTTTTGGGTTAGTGGAATGGTCGATGTTGAGTAATCGATTCAGATTCAGATCCATAGTTAAGGTATGTAAATTAATTTCTGATTTTGACGTATTAAATCGTTCTTTAGCTGGAATTTTTTTTGGTTGGCGGTTTGAGTTATAACCATAAATTTCTTCATGCCTTGTTCCGTCATCTATCAGCTTTGGATAATGACTTAGAAACATAAATATGTTTTACTATTTACAAACACTACACTAGTTTTGTCAGGATATATTTGTAAATGCTTAATGCTTAAATGTAACAAATAATTTGTTTATGTAGGGGGCTGGAATTATAATTGTTCATGCGTTATAACCATGTATATTGAAAATTTCAATACTAATAATTGTGAATGAACTAGCACAGTAGAAATCTATTATGCCCATCCCTTGCAAAAAAATATAAAACCAGTCAAGACAATTAACATTTACGGCTTTTCTTTGTAAGGTTTATAATTTTGAAGAGAGGTTTCGAAGTGATACAAGGGTTCAAATATAAATGGCTTATTAGGAGTATATAATTACCATCTCAAATATATGTGATTTCGAAACTGGATTGGGCTTCTTATCAATACTTTCGAATGTATGAAGTTGACAATCATTAAATATATATGTATTCAGATTCAAATATATGTACGCATGCTAAATGTGTTAAATCTCTTATGTATACAAGTTAAAAGTTTCAGTTTTCTATATCTAGTTTAAAACATAAATGCTTTGTGCATTTGATTTCAAATAACCCAAGGTTTTATAGGATATAGTTTTAAATATAATATCTTATAAGTGTAGTTTTTTGGGTTTCTAACATATGAATTTTTTTTGAGTATGTTCTAGTTTCGAATACACTCAAATATGAAGTTTAAAATACATTAGATTTTGATGGGATTTCTAAATATATATGACTTTGCATATATGATCTACATGATTTCAGAAGACACCAGGTCCTTGAGGATCTAATCAATTTTATAGGTATAAATATGAGTCATATTTTTGTTTTGAACATACGTGATCTACTGAGGAAATATAAGGCTTTGGTTATGCTCACATAAAAGTTTTGTATAAACTAAATTACATATTTATATATCAATTTTAAGTTAGTTTTGGGATATAAGTAATTTCAAAAGATGTGAGGTCCCAAAAATATATTGGCTTTGAATACATATGTGAGTATTGAGCTTCAAGTAGATATATGGTTTTTGATAGACATACAATTTTGAAAATATCAAGGATTCTGAAATAAATAATCCCAATATTTTTGATTTTTCATATAAGTAACCTTTTTGATAAGTGCAATTTCATAAATATTTACGAATCCAAAATACATTTTAATTTTGAATTTTAAGTTTTAAAGCAATATGATGTTTTACATGTGCATAAATTTTTTGTTTCAAACAATCATGTGACCTTAAATACATATACATACATATATAGCTATAAATATGATTGTCTAAGTATATAAAACTCATATAAATGTTAATGCAGACATTAATACATGCACAAAGGTATAAAAGTAAATGTGTTATATTACGATGTTGGGAACAAATGCTTCTGAGGTATTTAAACTCCATTTATTTAAAATCTCAAAAGCATACCTGATGTAAACCTTTTTTTTGATGAGTAGTTCTAAGTGCATAGGTTTTAAATGTGAATATGATTTTAAGTATATAATTATGCTTCAAGTTCTTGTTAAATGAAGATTTTGGATATACATCGATTTTTAAGTGTCTACCAAGCTTGGAGTTTCAGGAATATTTGATAGGGAACAAAAGTGTGAAGTTTTAATGGGTTTTAGTTCTAAATGTGTATGTCATCAGGTAGCAAAACCATTAAGATCAATAATAGACTTTCTAGTACATTACAAAATGTGTGTTGCTTCTATATGTATCAGTTTAATGATATAGCAATTTATCGTGAATGAAAATTGCTAGTTTGTAGGTTAATGTTTGAGTTCAAGTATGAAGGTTCAGGTTTTTCTAGTATGCGTCAGTATTAGGCAAATGAAGCCTGAATGCATGTCTGCACATAAATCAGTATTAGGTATATCACATGCATAAGAATTTCGAAGTGCTTGCCAAAATTATAAGTGTCCTTATCTATAATATATGCATACATGCATATAAGGATTAGGAAAAGTATATCATTTTATATGTTATTCCCTATTTGTATCCCATTTCGATTTGAAACCTACTTTACAATTTGAATCCCGTTTTGGAATCTTGACTGAAAATGCAGAAATACGTATCTTCTTTACATGTTATCAGTTTAGGATTCTTGTTTCCCTTCAAGACAAGCGTGTATTATGGTGCTTATTAGTTGTGGACTTATCTGAGTTGTCAAGCTCCATACTTTCGGACTAAACATGGTCGTTTGTAGCATTATTAATGTTTAAATTGCTCTCTACATCAGTGTTTGGACCGGTGATTTTTGCACCCTTACCTTTTCAACCGTACAAAATTTTTGTTGATGTCCAAAATAGTCGCACTTCTGGCACACCGTATGCTTCCGTTCATATTCCACTTGCTATAGATGTATACTTTCATTGTCGTGTAAGGAATATAAAAATAACTTGCTATAGATGTGAATTAGATGCTGTTTGGGTGACAATATAAAAATATAAAAGCTGTTATTTATTTGGATATGCCTACTAGTTTGGATTGCTTTTGCAGTAAGTTTAATTTACATCAATCTTCATTTTTACATTTAGTTTGGATAATAGAAATTCGAATTATGAAATATGTAGTATTTTGTTTGATTAAAACAGAAAAGCAAATTCTACATCAAAGCTAAATTATTGGATTGCCTATATCGCCGATGGAAAAATGGGTGTATTTAAACATGTGACTATATAATACTTAACTTAAAATGTATTTTGAAAATTAACACATATATGTTGATAGTAAAACTTATTTTTTTTTAATTTTTTTAATTTTGGTCATAGGACTAGTATAGAGTATCGACAAGGAGCTTTGAATTTCGTGCGTGTGGCAAAGACAAATCTAAGAAATGTGGAGAAAATTTTGTGCCCATGCATGGATTGTCGAAATCTTAGACGTCATGATGACCACATCATCGTTGAGCATTTAATTATAAAAGGAATGGATCCTAAATATAAGAGCAACAGGTGGTATAGTCATGGAGAGCAAACAAATGTAGATAAAAAACAATTTCGTTTGACACGTATGACTTATTCAAGATGATTCACTATGAAGATGAAGATTTTATGAATCATGATTGTTTTGCTGATGATAAGGATGATGTTGATTCTCAAAGAAGAAAGGATGAGTTACTCAAAAATTTGGAAGATGCCGAAACTCCATTGTATCCTGGTTGTACAGATCATACAAAATTATCTGCCATCACTATCTTGTATAATCTTAAATGTGAGATCGGTCTGTCTGATAATGGGTTTGACAAGCTTCTAAATGTGCAACAATTGTTTTTGCCGAAAGATAACATACTTCCTAAGACTTTATATGAAGTAAAAAAATTTCTTAAAGCATTTGACATGGGTTTTGAAAAAATACATGCTTGTGAGAATGACTATTGCCTTTTCAGAAAAGAATACAAAGATTTAAATACTTGTCCAAAATGTGGTTCTTCAAGATGGAAAATAAATCAAGATACCAAGGAGATTATACAAAGTGTTCCAGTTAAAGTGTTAGGATATTTTTCGATAATTCCAAGATTTAAAAGAATTTTTAGATCTTAGAAAATGGCAGAAGATTTAAGATGGCATTTCAATAACTGGCATTTCAATAATAGAAGCAATGATGGAAAAATGCGTCATCCTGTGGATTCTATGACATGGAATATGGTGGATGAACGATGGAAATCTTTTTCAGCCGATCCATGCAATCTTAGACTTGGTTTTGTTACAAATGGATTCAATCCATTTTCTATGTTAAGTTCTAAATATAGTTGTTGGCTGGTAATGCTTGTGACATACAACCTCTTACCTATGTTGTGCATGAAGAAGGATATTTTGTTAACATTACTTATTCCCGGTCCGAAGCAGCCCGGGAATGATATTGATGTATATTTGGCGCCTTTGATTGAAGACTTGCATTATTTGTGGAGTAACGGAGTTGATGCTTATGATGAATTTAGTAAAATGTTGTTTAAACTGAAAGCAATCTTGCTATGGACAGTAAAGGATTTTCCAGCCTATGGAAATCTTGCTGGATGTTCTGTGAAGGGAGAAAAAGCTTGTCCATTTTGTGGTGTTAATACTCATCATCGTGTTGAATTATAGTCGAAAGAATGTCTACATGGGTCACAGAAGATATCTACCTATGTTTGATGCACGGAGGAAACAAAAGACTTGGTTTGATAACACCGTGGAGAAAGGTAATGCTCCTAGAATTTTAATTGGAAGAAATATTTCTGTATTGTTAAAAGATTTTCCAAATGATTTTGGGAAAGAGAAAGAAAAGAAAAAAAGGAAAAAGAGAAATAATAAGAAAAGGGCCATTAAGATAAAATCCATTAAGCTGAAAAAGAGGAAGAGGAACATTGTCCATGATATGGAAGATGAATATGATGAAGATAACAATCCTATAAAATTGGAGCTATCAAGGTGGAAAAAGAGATCGATTTTCTTTGATTTGCCATATTAGGAGGTTAATGGGTTTTTCTAATTTTTTAATAATTAAAAATAATAATATAATATAATTATGGGTTACACTATTGATTTTAACAAGAACTTCCGTTACGACATAATTTAGATGTAATGCATGTGGAGAAAAACATTGGCGAAAGCATATTAAGCACAATGTTGCATGGTAATAAATCAAAAGATGGAACCAACTCCAAAAAGGATCTAGAGGATTGGGGAATTCGGCATGAGCTTCATGCACAACCTCGTGGGAAGAAAACATATCTTCCGCCTACTCCTTATACGTTGTAAAATTCGAGAAAACAATATTCTGCAAAAGACTGTATGATTTCAAATGACCCGATGACTACTACTCAAATTTGAAAAACCGTATATCGCTAGAGAATTGTAAAATTAGTGGCTTGAAATCACATGATTATCATGTTTTAATGCAACACTTATTACCTGTAGCAACAAGAGGGTTATTGTCGAAGAAGGCAAGAAAAGCAATAATTCGCTTATGCTCATTTTTCAACAAATTATGTCAACGTGTCCCTGACAGAGAGGAATTGCAACAAATCAATGTTGAGATTATAGAAATTCCGTGTGAGCTTGAAAAGTATTTTCCACCATCATTTTCTGACATAATGGTGCATTTGTCAATTCATCTTGGTAGAGAAGCACTAATCTGTGGACAGGTTAAATTTTGCTAGATGTATCCTTTTGAAAGATATATGAAAACACTTAAAGATTATGTAAGAAACTATTCACGACCCGAGGGATGTATTGCCGAATCTTATCTTGCAGATGAATGCATGAAATTTTTTAGTGAATTTTTGAAAAAATCAGGACACATTGAGGAGATAGAGGCTCGAAATGAAGATTATGAAAGCAATGTAATACTCGAGGGATGTCCAATTTCAACGTCTAAGACAGTTACATTATCCTTAAATGAGAAAGAAAGTGCACATTTAGCCGTATTAATGAATATGACCATGGTGGAACCATTTTTAGAGTAAGTATATGTTATATTATGTTTCAATTATTTTGATGTGTTTCTACCAGTAAATATAACTTAACATTCCTTGTTTTATACTAGTTTGCATATGGAGGAATTAAAAATTCAAGCAAGCGCATGGAGAGAAATTCAGCCTTGCTTTGGGAAACACATACAAAATATTTTGCTGATTGGATTAAAAAAAAGGTTAAATGAATTTTTTAAATATACTCTCATTTCCTTAAGAATATTATTCTAAAATATCCATTGTAAATCAAACTTTTTATAGATACCTATTAACTCTAATGATCACAATGAAATGCCAAAGTGGATTGCATATGGTTCGAAGAATGATGCTTTGTCTTACAAAGGATATATCATCGATGGACAACGGTTTCACATAAAAGATGTAGGGAGAGAAACTCAGAATAGTGGAGTGACTTATGAAGCGACTACTATGTGAGAGCAAGTGCAAAAGATATTTCTAAAGTAGCTGATGTGGTCACTTATTATGGAATATTGACCGATATAATTTTATTAGATTAGCACGTGTTTATATTCCTGTTTTTAAGTGTCGTTGGGCACATATAGGAAACGGAGTAAAAGTTGATGAAGGTGGTTTCACTTTTGTCAATTTACATCAAAATCAAGCATCATTTTCAAAAGATCCATACATCCTTGCATGTCAAGCGAAACAAGTATTTTATTCAAGAGAAAACGATTCTTCAAGTTGGTACGTTGTAATGAAAGCACCACGAAGAGGTTTTCATGATTTAGAGACAAATGATTATGTAGATGAAGCTATCGATATTCTAGAAGATTGCGACGTAACCGATATGGATGTTGAAGAGCTATGTTAGGGAGGACTACGAAGGCATACTTGAGTAGCTCAATATTTTGTTTGATTATGGAAATTGTTTTTGAGTGCATGTGTATGTCATTCTTGTTTGTTTTTCCATTATTTGCTCATAAGATCAATGATTATTGTTTGTGTCTAAATTAGGCAAACGTAATTAATATGTTTGATAACCAATTTGTTATTTCATGTATGCAGGTATTGGGTTATTGATTATCACAGAGATTTACATACTTGAAGACACACATAATCTTCATCATGAAGGTACGAAGTTAGCTTTAAATCACTTTTAGTTTTCGTTAAGTCAAAGTTATTAATTATTAATATTCTAAAAACTATATTATTGGCAAACAAACTCCTACTTTTATTTAAAATAGATACATTATCATTTAAAATTCTCATTCTTATACATTTTTTATCATAAGATAATCTGGGCTATTACATATGATCTTTTCCATATAATATCATAAAAGTTATCGATATATGATTTTTTCCATATGATACAACCATAGTTAAGATGCTCAAATGCCATGGGAAAGATTTTTTCCTCTTAACCCTCTCACTCAAGTAAATATAACTATTTAATCGATTTTTTTCTCAACACTCACACTTCTATGTCCATAATACTTGAATATTTGAACCTTCTATGCTATTGATGAGGATTCTTGAATTATTATCCAACTGTCATTTTGTGGTTTGGGTGTTTGCATGCTGGGTTGCGTGAGTTATTTGTGTGGGTTTACTGACATGCGTGTGTGAGTTTCTTCATGCCTATGCCTATATGCGTGTGTGCGATAACATGTTGTGTGTTTTCTGGCTTTGTTCACCATAGTGTATTCCCTTGTAGTTGATACGAACTGAAATTCTTCACATGTATACTGGTTTCACTTCTTTATTGCTGCTCCTTGCTTGCCCCTGCCTGTTTACCAATTTCCCCTTTCCCGCTACTTGCCCTACCCACAGCCTGTAGGCCATATTAGTTACTTGTTATCTTAAAGCCATATTGGTTTTGTTTTGAAAGCATTGTTTCCCTTCTTGTATGTTACTTAAAGGACTTTAGGGCTATAGTAATTAAATTTGAAAATTTTATCTACACATGCTTCTTGAATCCACATATATAACAATCAAGTGAGATTTTACCCGCATTTACTTATTAGTTGGATACTGAGAAGTCTATGTACTATTTACTAGTGTTTTGTTTGGTTTTTAACTCATACATCCTACTATTGTTGATGTTTTGAAGCTGGGACTGTAATCGTAATGCAGCGTATGCATATATATACATATGTATATGTCTATGTATATGGCTGTATATGTTTTATCTGTATACATATATGTGTATCGAACTTGTTATATATATGGACTTATGAGAAACGATAGCCACAAGGTTCCAAAATCTTTTAAAAGTGAATCTTGTTATTAGACGAACCAATAGCTACAAGAGATAATTTTGGTTTATGTTCGTCGATGGAAATTCTATCGATTTAGAAAACCGTCGAACGAATTTAGATTAAAAATATAACCGCAAGCGCACGGCGTACACTTGTAGTACGTGGCGAATACGGGTCGATCCATAGGGAATTGATGATTTTAAAATTCTATTCAATCAAATTATACCAAAGTCGAGTGAACGTTAAGCTAAAAAAGTAGAAAACTAACAAAAGAAAATTGATAAAAATATGAGAGTGTTAAGACAATTTAGAGGCAATTTCCACTCTCTAGATCACATAAATCAACAAAATGAAGTTATGATCTCTCTTTTCTTGTCATTAGTGAATTAGTTGATGTGTTTATCATAAGTATGGTATATTTGTGCTATTAATTAGCCCAATATAAACCATAAACTATAACACAACCACTAATACACTTTTAAATCTCATAAAATTTAGCAACAAAGTTGAAAGCAAAATCTATTTTAAGCATGGCCTATTAACTATTAATTAGAAATATAAGCCATCAAATTTTAATTTTAACATTCACTTCTTTGCCATAATCATATGTAGATGAAGAGGCAATTTGTGTTTTGTTTGTTTAAGCATAGCCTATTTGTTATGAACAACATAGACTATCAAATTCAAAGCTAAACAACATCATTAAACCACTTCAATCATTCTCATTAAGCATAAAAGAGAGCATAAACAACAAAATGTTGGATCTACATACTAGAGAGCTTCATTACCCCTAAATTGAAGGGATTAAGCTCTCATATTTGTTATCATATGAACAAATGTAGAAAGCAACATGAAACAAGAAGAGAAAAAGAGAGCAAAAATGAAAGGAAAAATTATTCTACTTGCATAAGTAAACTAGATCTACACTACAACATGAAAGGAAAATAAACAAGAGAAGAAAAGAGAAATATATTAAAGTTGCATAAAAAAAATTACATGAAACAAAATGGCTAAGTAGCCATAGGAAAAAGAAAAGAGAAGCTTTCTTTTATTTTGAGCCTAAACTAAGCTAAAGAGAGACTAAGGGAGAAGGAGAGGGTTACATGAAACATAAGGGGATTTTATACATGTGTTAAACCCTAATTCATATTTTTGGGGAATGCCCAAAATACCCTCTTAGGAAGTGTAGAGGCAAGTAATCATTAGCTTCAAATAATCCTCATTTAAGTGTACATGAAGCCATTAATTCCATAAGCATGTGCATTAGCCTCTAATTTGTACATTAAGGTAGGTGGGTAGGTGGGGTCCTCCATTATCTTCACTTTGAATTATTTCCATCTTCATTTGTTCTCTTCACTCTTATGCATGCATATATCATCATGTAACCACTTGTAAAATTCAACAAATTTCCTACAAAACAACATAGAAAATTCCAAGTAAATTTTCACAATTTAATAAATGCATAAAAATGACCATTTTGCCCCTATATGAAGATGAATATGTGGCAATTTCAAATAATTTGAATTTTGGTTTAAACAAGTTAAAATACCCGATATGATCATTTATTTAATTTAAATAGAATAAGTATGGTGGTAAAAATATGCACATTTACGTGCACATCAAATACCCCTACACTTATCTTTTTATTCGTCCTCGAATAAAGAAAAACTAAGATAAATCCGTTTTCGTAGGGAGCACGATTGCATTGAGCGTATGCAACAAGCCGTTAAACCTCCGGGTGTCACCAGTAGGACGAGTGTTGTCTCGTGAGGGTTTTCAGTGGATACTACCCACAAAATCCAAATGCAGGATGAAAATATTTACAAAATGCAAGATTTATTTACAAAGATGTGAATGCAAGTTTTTGAAAATATTTACGAATGAAGGATTTACTTTTAAATTAACACAATAAAGGTAAATATAGGTTTGGTCATTATTTTGAAATTTAAGTCATTTACTCGTCAAAATTTCCAATAAAAATTAAGTTATCATAACAAATAGACAAAGTTTAACTCGTTGTTTGAGTTGATAACAAAGTGTAACCATGAAATAGGTCCTTAGTTGATTATCAAAGTTTATTAAAGTGGTATTTCATTTCATTTCAATAACAAATCAAATCAAATAAGTTAAAATAGTGCTTGGATTTCATTTGCTTGCTCTCTCCATTTTTTTGAAAATTTTATTGATATTTACAATATTTACATATGCCTAACTCAGATAAACTGAGGCCAGATATATTACCCATGCACTGCCTTGCGGACTGATGTGAGGGGAATACAGAGCGTGGCGAGTGAACACACGAGTGTGAACACCTATTGACTGTAGGCGATATTAAAAAGAATTTTTATATCTATACACCTAGCTCAGATAAACTGAGGCCAGATATACCGATCATGCACTGCCTTTCGGGCTTACGTGAGAAAGGTACAGAGCATGGCGAGTGTACACACAAGTGTGTACACCTGTCGACCGTAGGTGTCAATAGAAAATATTTACATATATACAAATGTTTTGTTTTTTTTAGTTCTTTTTTTATATTTTTTTTCTTTTCAAATTCTTTTTTTTTATTTTTTTTGGAAAGAGAGAGTTTTGCAAAATCATCTTAGCACCACTTAACTTAGAAGACAAAAAAAATGTTATATCCTTTACTTTAAATTAACCACTTTTTAAAACAAAGATTTTCAATTAGGATATATTTCATAATTATCACATATGAATCTTCCTATATACTGATTAAACCATTATTATTTATAATCAAACTTCATTTTTATTTTTGTTAAGATGAATAAATTTTCAAAAATTTCAATTTAATAAACCAAAACCATATATTTATCTTATAGTGTTTCTTTAAAAATAAATCAAAATGCTTAAAAAAATTGTAACAACCCGAGATTTTATAACAATTAATTATCGTCAAAGTGACGATTAAATTGTTTGTTTAATTCAACTGGAGTTTTAATCGATTGAGTTTCTTTTGAAAATTCGTAAAGCAGTTCGGGCTTTAAAATTTATGGAAGCCCATGTTTTATTTTAGAGCTGCCTTGTCTAAAGAGAATAACCATTCCTCTCTCCTTCATTTTCGAATACCCGACCCTCTTCATCTTTCGTTCATTGGAGAAAACCCTAGGTCTAAGAAAACGAAATAATGGCGACCTTGTGATTTTCTTTCGTTCATTCCTCCGCGAAACTAAGGCTTCGGCGATGTTGTAATTTTCTAGCGAATCTGGCTCGATCTTCTTCAATGCTTGCTCGACTGAATTAAGGCTTTCCCTTGTTCGTTTTGCTAGCGAATTGAAGCTTCTGCTTCATCTTCTTTTGTGGCGACTATGTAATTAGGGTTTTCTTCGACCGATTCTTGAATTTTCATGGCTTCGTTCCTGAACTGTTCGATCTGTGCGCTTGGATATAAGGTGAGTGATTTTTAATTCACTCACATCTAATTTGACTTAGTTCTATGCCTTGCGTTTGATTTGGCTTCATCGATGATGATTTTTGATTTTGATTTCGCTGTGGTTCGATTTCTCGTCTCTTGTTTGTCTCGGCAGTTCGATTTTTGGGTCTTGTGGTTGGTAACTTCAGATTTAGTTTGACTCTTTGATACTTGCGGCATTGTTCTTGTTTTTGAAATGTATACTATTTTTGCTATATGGTTTCGTGTTGTTCGTTTTCGTGGACATCACTAATCGACTTTGGGTTTGACGATATTGAGATCGTTTGTAGTTACCACGACGTTGATTCTTTTGACTTTGGTATGTTTGTTGGCCACGACATAGATTTCGACTTTTGCCATCTGTGTTTGTCCTGGTAGCATTGATTTGTCACTGCTATTCCTCTAGCTTTGATTTTGTGAGCTGATACTTGACTTCGTGATTTCGAACCTGCTGTTATTGTACTATGTTGTTGTTTGGTTATTGACTCCGAGATGTTTATGTGTATATATGATTTACTGTCTGGACTGGTTGATTGTTTCCTTGGTCATTTCAACATATTGCTCATTTTTGTCTTGTTAGTGTCACTGCTATCTTTCTGTTCTTGATTCAATCGAGTCCTGTTTCAGCTGTATACCCTTCCTGGAATCAGATTCCAATGTACATGTCGGATGCACATGTATACTTGAAATTTTGCTTGCATGATGGACTTTGTACATATTGTAACAACCCGACTTTTTCTCCACAGAAAGTCGCATCGTTAATTAAGAAAGAAAGGGATAGAAGAAGAAAAGAAAAGAAGAAAGAAAGAAACAACAACAACGATCTCACAGCGGAACGAATAAATTATATTAATAACATAAACTATTACATAGTATACAACAATTTACAGAGTTACACAGCATATACATCACTTACTAGACAGTTATAAACATCTGTCTAGACATTACAACTCAAATACAAGACAAGACACTATCACTGATATCAACACAGCGGAATACTATAACTACGAACGCCGAAGCCTCCTGCTCCATTGCTCCTCCAGAATATTCGTCAAAGCTAAACCTGAATCCCTTGGCTACTCGTAAAAATTTGAGTACCCAAGAGTTTATAAAACAGAAATAAACACTTGGGTCAGACATGGGTCTGGTGTGAGTAAACGGTTAGATTGCTTAACTTTGAAAACCTTTGAAACAAAAGTATCACGTAAGACTTCCCACAAATAAACATGGGTAAGTTTTTACCTTACGCTAACTAAAACATTTGATAGCAAATCCGATTGTATTATAATAGGGTCTAGGGTTTTCAAGTAAATTACAGAAATAGCTGAAATGCTTACATCTCACATTCCAACATAGTTGGGCACAACTAATACGTACGGCACTTATTGGAGATTGGATTCCATACAATGGCAGGGCTACTGGGGTACCGCCCGTCACAGTACGTGGCCTAGATCACCGTACCGAGGATCACTCCCAATCCCCTGCAACACAAAGCCGGAACCATCCCTTACTGGATAATTCCGAACAAGAAAATCCCGTAGTTGGCGCGACCAACCACACACTAAGCCGAATAAAAGAAAAGGGACCTCTAGACAGGGATCTATCTTACTCTCAGTGGGTGCTACCCACGAAGCCTTGCTGCACCTCCCCTGTTTTAGCCATTCCCGGTTGATGAGGCTTGAGGTTACGATTACCTTTAATCAGAACATATCACTTAGAATGCTCATCGTCCGCCTGACGATGTGCTGAAAGCATTCAATCCATATAAGTTCGTTCCGGGTTCGAACGAAACCGAAGGCATTATCTCGTTACACTCGTTTTGGAATCACCCTCAGAGTTAACGACAATAACCCTTGCACTCTGAATCTTCATCTTCACTTGAGATTCACGACCTATCGTTAATTTGGATCGATGTGGTATTCGGGTCTCCAGACCTGGAATTCCGGTATACGGAAACCCGATCCCGGTCTCATCGAAATCCAAAACGTATCTTTTTAGGCCAAGTTGTTTAAAGGTTTAAACAATTCAATTCCATTTATCTATATACACAAAGATAGATAATTCGATAGATAATCTACATTATCATCCCAAACAGATAATTCACATTATCATTATAATTCAACCAAACATCCATATCATATATCAATCATATCTCATCAGAGATATCAAACAATGAAATACATTCAATCTCATTTCTGAGATTACATCCATTCAAGACAATTAATGTCATCCATTCTTATATAAGCAATGATTTACTTAATCACAACATAATTAATTTAAAATGAATTAAATTAACTATCTCTATCTTTAATTAATTTAAAGTGAATTAAATTAATTACTTCATTCAAATAAATTAAATTAATTACTTCATCATAAATCTTACTTATATAATCATTAATTAATTACCAATAAATTAATTAATCTTTCTCTAATTATCCACTTTAATTAATCACCTTGATTAATCATTCTTTAATTACATTTAAGTAATTATCTTTAATTAATTTCACAAATTAATTATCCTTAATCAAATACAGTAATTAACCTTTAATTACTTCATTAATTAATTAATTATAATCAATTACTTTAAGCCTTAATTAATTACAATTAATCACTTATCATTTTATTAATTAATCTTAATTAATCAACTCTTAATCATTAATTAATTATAACTAATGATCCCTAATTACACCTTTAATTATTTATTAATTACATTAAGTAATTATTCTTAATTAATCCATAATTATTAATCATCTTTGATTAATCTAATCCAGAAATTAACTTCCCTTAATTACTTCCATAAATTAATTACTTTAATTAATTACCTTCATAAATAATTAATTTCATTATTAATTAACCTTAATTAAACCACAATTATTATCATCTTTGATTAATCTAATCCTTTAATTAATTTAATTTAATAAATTATTAAATTAATAACAAGTGATTAACTCTTAATCATTTTCATTTAATAAAATAATTATCCTTTAATTACTTTATTAAATAATTCCCCTTTTACTTAATTACATTCAGTAATTATTCCTTAATTACTTCATCAAGTAATTATACTAAATTAATTTATAATGATTATCTTTAAATAATCATTAATTAATTACTTGGTTAATTATTTAACTAAATTAAATAATTTCTTAACTATAAAAGATCTTGATTAAGAAAACCATTATCTTAATTAAATTATTATCTATTCTTAAATCATTTTATATAAATGAATTATCCTTATTAATTTCACATATTAATTTCCTTTAATAAATCAAAACTCTTAATTACTTAAGATAACTCCTTATTTAAAATTTAACAATTACAACATTTAAATTTTAACCTTTAAAATCTTTAAAACCTTTCAAAGGTATTAAATAAATTTTAATACAAAGATTATTTTCAAATCCACTTCCTTAATCTTTTAAAACTTATATATTTAAATTATTTAAAACTTGTTTAAATGATTTTTCTAGAAATCAACTTAGATTGAATAGTTACAATTTTGTTTGCCTTTGTTTTTAAAGCTCAGAACATCACAAAGCAAAACTTCTTTTGTTTAAAACTTTAAAAACATTCCCTTTAAAATCTTTATACCTGCTCTCACCAGAACCCGAGTAAAACGATCCAAAACTCGAAGTATCCCTCGCGTCACTCCACTACTTCCTGCTTGGAGTCGAACTAGACTATTCCCCGAAGAAAACCCGTGACCAAGCTTTCTTCTCCAAACCCAATCTCAGATACACGTAACCGTGCTCGTGCACGTGCACGCCTATTCTGGTCGACGACGAACCACGATCTGGCCTCCGGCAAGTCATCTACAACCACGACATCACGATCGAGCATCAAAATCTACTCGATTCGTACGAGACTCGAATTCGACATTTCGAACCCATCACCTGGAAACAAAACCCAACGGAATTTCTCCCCTCTCCGATGATCCTCGCCTCGAGTCACCTTGCCGTCTTCACCGCAACCACGCCACGTTCTCCAGTTCCAATATCAACAATCGCGATCACCTCCGGCTCCAATTCTTTATCACGAAACCCAAATGAACGTCACGAGAAAAACAGGGTCTTAAACCCTAACTTGATCAATTCTGATCAATCCCCTCATTAATAAATTCCAAATTTATTTTTCCTATGATCCTCACCTCCTTCTCCACCTTCGATCTCAATCCCGTCCCCAAGTTTGCCGCCGATTGCCGTAAATTGATCAAAATACCCACAACAGTCAAACTCCAATTTCTCACTAAATACGAATCTAAAAATGTCAATTTAACCATTAAAAATCTTGATTTTCTATCACCATTCCAATCATGTAATCAAAACTAAGAATTGGATTTATAAAATTTTGACCCAATTCGAATTTTACTGTAATTTATAAATTTCCAGACAATATAAGTTATAAAATTTCCAGAACTTATTTTTATTAGTAATATTACATGATTCCACACATCTTTTATTTACAATTCAAGAGTTATCAGAGATTAAGTGATGAGATATAGATTTTAAAAGGAAAACAAAAACTGTCATCACTTTACACAGAGACTAATTTATCACCATACAGGCATTCAAACAGGCATTTCAAACAGGCATTTCAAACACTCATATACAAACATTCATATATTACAATCATTTCAGATAAATCATCACATGTCAAAGGTTTAAATCTGTTTTTAAAATAATATTTACTCACCTGTCATTTTGAAACAGAGAACAGATAACATGATCTGTTTCCAGGCTTGCATGTTGATTTTGAACTGGCTTTGTTGAATTTTTTTAAATCTGAAATTGATCTTTATTATCTGATTGCATGACTTCAGGTTGTTTGAAGATTTTAAAACTGCTTATTGAATTGCCTCCATCTTCTTTAAGTTTGCATGATCACAGGTGAAGCTTTCCTCATATTTGAATTTCCAGATTTTCATTTCTCTTTGCATTTTGATTTCAGGTTTCATCTTTTTTTTGCATTTTTTTAGATTCGAATTTCTTTTGGTTGAGAAAAGAAGAAAAGATAATCTTAAAACTGAAAAGAGAAAACAGATTTTTCTTCTTTTCTTTATACTAATTTTAAATTAAATTATCAAGAGAATTGACACTTGTCCCCTTAAGTTGTTAATTAGCTTACACATATACCAATCAAGCCTCCATATGATTACAAGTGTTAATTCTTATTTTAATTAATTTACTTAAGTCATTTATGTATTTATAAATATCTATATGTATATAAAAATGTATTTATCTTTTATAATTAAGCTTTACATTCCTATATAAATTTACAAATGTGAAAACTATTATTTAAAATAACTTATACTTTAATCAAATATATATATAACATATTTATAAATGTTTGAGCTTAACTATATATATATTTTTACAAACCATTTTTACAAACCATTTTGACTATATATATATATAAAAAGAAAAGAATGTTAAAAACAATTGAATTTTAAAAAGAGAAAAGATTATTAAAATGAACTTCTTATTTAAATCTTATTCTTGTTATTTAAATCATAAATATCATTTTCAAAAGTATTAAACCAAATTACAATTTATATATATATATAAGAGTTTGAAAACATCTTATTAAATTCAAATTCAATATTCTTTTTATTCCAACATATGCAAATATATATATTCTAAATGAAAAATACTTTTAACATTAGCTTGATAATTATCATATTGAATTTAATACATAACTTCAAATAACAATATATATGTTCATATATATTATAATTTGAAAACATAATTTTATTAAATTAAAAGATTCCCTATTCATAATATATATACCTATATATATATATTATAAATATAAACACTTATATTAGTTTTAGAAAGATAAAACTTCCCAATTTAAAATATTATTAACCTTTTAAAATGAATTGAACTTGTCAATTTATAAAATAAATCAACTAATCAATTTAATTATTAATAAAGATTATTAAATTGATGTTGCCAAATTTCCGGGATATCACATTCCTTCCCCCTTAAAATAATTTCGTCCCCGAAATTTAAAAGCAAAGATAATTTAATAACCGAGTAAAATTTTTTAATTTTAATTTCAAACAGCAACCATACATATCAATCATATTCTAACAATCATAGCAAACAATTTAATCAAACAAATTTAACTATCCAGACAAATTCTGGATAGAATTTCCTCGAGTTTCCCCAAGTATATATATATACCGGGATACTCGTTCTACAGGATCTTAACTAACTATCTACAATAATCTAGAACTCCTTCCCATCTAGATTACAAATCTGAACAAAATATCAGACTAAACTCAAAACCATCTCAACTACCAAATCCTTCTGAACTGCTGATCCCACAACCAATGACAGTTCAAACACGTATTCCCTCAGAGATACGTGAAATACAATGAATTCCAGTTATCCGAACTGGAAACTCAATCCTGTAGATCAAAGAACTAATCCTTTTGAGAACACAAGAAAATCTCAAAATACTTCTAGAGCTAGTTCTCCAATCTTACCAAATCTTGTATCTCCTTTAATTGAAGAAAACTTAAACAATATCCAATTTCAACTTCATCCTTCCTGATCAGCTTAGCCCTTGCTGATGCTTCCTGGAACAATCTAGACCAACATCAAACCAATTTCCGGATCTTTCTCAACAAAATGGTTTCCCAAAAATCACCGAAATCCAGAACACAATTCTACTCCACAAACATTAGAGAACTATGAACTACTTCTCCTATCTGGAATAGCCAAAACAGTTGCACTTGACAACCTTATCTCCAAATCCTGAAAATTTCTTCACACTTAGAGATACACTTGAATTTCTTATAGAAATACTCTACTCCAATAAAATCACAACTCCCGGTTGCTCCCACTCTAGAATAGCTGCTATCTTGCTTTCGCTGCACAACTCTGATCTTGAACAGATGAGAATGCCGTCGGAAAAACTCGAGCACAAACTTGATCATCCACAGTTCATCAGACCATAAAATCTTAGCGACTTCATTCCATTTGGTCAGAAATATCTCGCAGAAACTTCTCCAGAAAAACTAGGTGTGATCAATCCCTCTCCAAAGAATTCTGAGCTGCTTCACCAAATTTTTCTCTCGGTGACATCCTTCTACTAAGCTGAACTTCCGGTAACTCCACGAATCAAGTCGATATGGAATCTCAATCTCCAATAACCCAAGAGAACACTCAAACAATCGCAAGTCTCTTTTGCGATCAACCCGACCTAACTGCAAAGAAAACTGTTCTCTCTTTACCAATCAGAACAGCTTATACTTAACTATCTAATCTATCGAAGAAATGGATCCACTCTGCTGTTTCTGAACTACATCTTCAGAAAAATGCTTAGCCAAAAACTTTCTGCCAACATAGAACACTCCGAGTCGCACCGCTGCCACAGATGCCAAAGACTTCCTTACCAAAGCTTTTCGAGAAACTCGAACTTCAAACCAAACAGAATCACCATGCTGAACTCAGCCACAACACCGAAGCAGACACACTTCCACAACTTGTTCCAAAGAAAACATCTTCGGGAACATCCATATTCACTGCGTCTCATCACACAGCTACTATTACCTGAGATACCATCACTCGCTTCTGTTCTCCGACAGATCCAACTCTACTCATCCAACTCCTAAGATGAACTCCGAACTTTAACAGGTTTCCTTCAGAGATTGTGAAATCCTTACACAACTGTAAAGTTCACTCGAGACGGTATTAGGTCTACAGTCTCGACAAATACACTTCCAACCTCAACACTCAGACTCCTAATCCTAGATGATAAATTATTATCATCCCAACCAATCATTATAAATACCATATACATTTAAAATGATATATATTTTTTTTTATATAGAAATTATATCTGGGTAAAATTATTTCATCTACCTTTTTAAAACAATATTGTGTCCGTTGGCCTGGTCAAGTGTTTAGAGATCCCTATCAATAACGTTAGCTACTCGTATTGACCAGAATCCATATACCACTCAACCGATCAATTAACACAATATAAAATCATTTTTATATAACTAACAATTACGCGCTCTCAAGATAGACACCACTTCAGAGCCTAGGTATTCACTCAACCTCCTGCTCTGATACCAAATGTAACAACCCGACTTTTTCTCCACAGAAAGTCGCATCGTTAATTAAGAAAGAAAGGGATAGAAGAAGAAAAGAAAAGAAGAAAGAAAGAAACAACAACAACGATCTCACAGCGGAACGAATAAATTATATTAATAACATAAACTATTACATAGTATACAACAATTTACAGAGTTACACAGCATATACATCACTTACTAGACAGTTATAAACATCTGTCTAGACATTACAACTCAAATACAAGACAAGACACTATCACTGATATCAACACAGCGGAATACTATAACTACGAACGCCGAAGCCTCCTGCTCCATTGCTCCTCCAGAATATTCGTCAAAGCTAAACCTGAATCCCTTGGCTACTCGTAAAAATTTGAGTACCCAAGAGTTTATAAAACAGAAATAAACACTTGGGTCAGACATGGGTCTGGTGTGAGTAAACGGTTAGATTGCTTAACTTTGAAAACCTTTGAAACAAAAGTATCACGTAAGACTTCCCACAAATAAACATGGGTAAGTTTTTACCTTACGCTAACTAAAACATTTGATAGCAAATCCGATTGTATTATAATAGGGTCTAGGGTTTTCAAGTAAATTACAGAAATAGCTGAAATGCTTACATCTCACATTCCAACATAGTTGGGCACAACTAATACGTACGGCACTTATTGGAGATTGGATTCCATACAATGGCAGGGCTACTGGGGTACCGCCCGTCACAGTACGTGGCCTAGATCACCGTACCGAGGATCACTCCCAATCCCCTGCAACACAAAGCCGGAACCATCCCTTACTGGATAATTCCGAACAAGACAATCCCGTAGTTGGCGCGACCAACCACACACTAAGCCGAATAAAAGAAAAGGGACCTCTAGACAGGGATCTATCTTACTCTCAGTGGGTGCTACCCACGAAGCCTTGCTGCACCTCCCCTGTTTTAGCCATTCCCGGTTGATGAGGCTTGAGGTTACGATTACCTTTAATCAGAACATATCACTTAGAATGCTCATCGTCCGCCTGACGATGTGCTGAAAGCATTCAATCCATATAAGTTCGTTCCGGGTTCGAACGAAACCGAAGGCATTATCTCGTTACACTCGTTTTGGAATCACCCTCAGAGTTAACGACAATAACCCTTGCACTCTGAATCTTCATCTTCACTTGAGATTCACGACCTATCGTTAATTTGGATCGATGTGGTATTCGGGTCTCCAGACCTGGAATTCCGGTATACGGAAACCCGATCCCGGTCTCATCGAAATCCAAAACGTATCTTTTTAGGCCAAGTTGTTTAAAGGTTTAAACAATTCAATTCCATTTATCTATATACACAAAGATAGATAATTCGATAGATAATCTACATTATCATCCCAAACAGATAATTCACATTATCATTATAATTCAACCAAACATCCATATCATATATCAATCATATCTCATCAGAGATATCAAACAATGAAATACATTCAATCTCATTTCTGAGATTACATCCATTCAAGACAATTAATGTCATCCATTCTTATATAAGCAATGATTTACTTAATCACAACATAATTAATTTAAAATGAATTAAATTAACTATCTCTATCTTTAATTAATTTAAAGTGAATTAAATTAATTACTTCATTCAAATAAATTAAATTAATTACTTCATCATAAATCTTACTTATATAATCATTAATTAATTACCAATAAATTAATTAATCTTTCTCTAATTATCCACTTTAATTAATCACCTTGATTAATCATTCTTTAATTACATTTAAGTAATTATCTTTAATTAATTTCACAAATTAATTATCCTTAATCAAATACAGTAATTAACCTTTAATTACTTCATTAATTAATTAATTATAATCAATTACTTTAAGCCTTAATTAATTACAATTAATCACTTATCATTTTATTAATTAATCTTAATTAATCAACTCTTAATCATTAATTAATTATAACTAATGATCCCTAATTACACCTTTAATTATTTATTAATTACATTAAGTAATTATTCTTAATTAATCCATAATTATTAATCATCTTTGATTAATCTAATCCAGAAATTAACTTCCCTTAATTACTTCCATAAATTAATTACTTTAATTAATTACCTTCATAAATAATTAATTTCATTATTAATTAACCTTAATTAAACCACAATTATTATCATCTTTGATTAATCTAATCCTTTAATTAATTTAATTTAATAAATTATTAAATTAATAACAAGTGATTAACTCTTAATCATTTTCATTTAATAAAATAATTATCCTTTAATTACTTTATTAAATAATTCCCCTTTTACTTAATTACATTCAGTAATTATTCCTTAATTACTTCATCAAGTAATTATACTAAATTAATTTATAATGATTATCTTTAAATAATCATTAATTAATTACTTGGTTAATTATTTAACTAAATTAAATAATTTCTTAACTATAAAAGATCTTGATTAAGAAAACCATTATCTTAATTAAATTATTATCTATTCTTAAATCATTTTATATAAATGAATTATCCTTATTAATTTCACATATTAATTTCCTTTAATAAATCAAAACTCTTAATTACTTAAGATAACTCCTTATTTAAAATTTAACAATTACAACATTTAAATTTTAACCTTTAAAATCTTTAAAACCTTTCAAAGGTATTAAATAAATTTTAATACAAAGATTATTTTCAAATCCACTTCCTTAATCTTTTAAAACTTATATATTTAAATTATTTAAAACTTGTTTAAATGATTTTTCTAGAAATCAACTTAGATTGAATAGTTACAATTTTGTTTGCCTTTGTTTTTAAAGCTCAGAACATCACAAAGCAAAACTTCTTTTGTTTAAAACTTTAAAAACATTCCCTTTAAAATCTTTATACCTGCTCTCACCAGAACCCGAGTAAAACGATCCAAAACTCGAAGTATCCCTCGCGTCACTCCACTACTTCCTGCTTGGAGTCGAACTAGACTATTCCCCGAAGAAAACCCGTGACCAAGCTTTCTTCTCCAAACCCAATCTCAGATACACGTAACCGTGCTCGTGCACGTGCACGCCTATTCTGGTCGACGACGAACCACGATCTGGCCTCCGGCAAGTCATCTACAACCACGACATCACGATCGAGCATCAAAATCTACTCGATTCGTACGAGACTCGAATTCGACATTTCGAACCCATCACCTGGAAACAAAACCCAACGGAATTTCTCCCCTCTCCGATGATCCTCGCCTCGAGTCACCTTGCCGTCTTCACCGCAACCACGCCACGTTCTCCAGTTCCAATATCAACAATCGCGATCACCTCCGGCTCCAATTCTTTATCACGAAACCCAAATGAACGTCACGAGAAAAACAGGGTCTTAAACCCTAACTTGATCAATTCTGATCAATCCCCTCATTAATAAATTCCAAATTTATTTTTCCTATGATCCTCACCTCCTTCTCCACCTTCGATCTCAATCCCGTCCCCAAGTTTGCCGCCGATTGCCGTAAATTGATCAAAATACCCACAACAGTCAAACTCCAATTTCTCACTAAATACGAATCTAAAAATGTCAATTTAACCATTAAAAATCTTGATTTTCTATCACCATTCCAATCATGTAATCAAAACTAAGAATTGGATTTATAAAATTTTGACCCAATTCGAATTTTACTGTAATTTATAAATTTCCAGACAATATAAGTTATAAAATTTCCAGAACTTATTTTTATTAGTAATATTACATGATTCCACACATCTTTTATTTACAATTCAAGAGTTATCAGAGATTAAGTGATGAGATATAGATTTTAAAAGGAAAACAAAAACTGTCATCACTTTACACAGAGACTAATTTATCACCATACAGGCATTCAAACAGGCATTTCAAACAGGCATTTCAAACACTCATATACAAACATTCATATATTACAATCATTTCAGATAAATCATCACATGTCAAAGGTTTAAATCTGTTTTTAAAATAATATTTACTCACCTGTCATTTTGAAACAGAGAACAGATAACATGATCTGTTTCCAGGCTTGCATGTTGATTTTGAACTGGCTTTGTTGAATTTTTTTAAATCTGAAATTGATCTTTATTATCTGATTGCATGACTTCAGGTTGTTTGAAGATTTTAAAACTGCTTATTGAATTGCCTCCATCTTCTTTAAGTTTGCATGATCACAGGTGAAGCTTTCCTCATATTTGAATTTCCAGATTTTCATTTCTCTTTGCATTTTGATTTCAGGTTTCATCTTTTTTTTTGCATTTTTTTTAGATTCGAATTTCTTTTGGTTGAGAAAAGAAGAAAAGATAATCTTAAAACTGAAAAGAGAAAACAGATTTTTCTTCTTTTCTTTATACTAATTTTAAATTAAATTATCAAGAGAATTGACACTTGTCCCCTTAAGTTGTTAATTAGCTTACACATATACCAATCAAGCCTCCATATGATTACAAGTGTTAATTCTTATTTTAATTAATTTACTTAAGTCATTTATGTATTTATAAATATCTATATGTATATAAAAATGTATTTATCTTTTATAATTAAGCTTTACATTCCTATATAAATTTACAAATGTGAAAACTATTATTTAAAATAACTTATACTTTAATCAAATATATATATAACATATTTATAAATGTTTGAGCTTAACTATATATATATTTTTACAAACCATTTTTACAAACCATTTTGACTATATATATATATAAAAAGAAAAGAATGTTAAAAACAATTGAATTTTAAAAAGAGAAAAGATTATTAAAATGAACTTCTTATTTAAATCTTATTCTTGTTATTTAAATCATAAATATCATTTTCAAAAGTATTAAACCAAATTACAATTTATATATATATATAAGAGTTTGAAAACATCTTATTAAATTCAAATTCAATATTCTTTTTATTCCAACATATGCAAATATATATATTCTAAATGAAAAATACTTTTAACATTAGCTTGATAATTATCATATTGAATTTAATACATAACTTCAAATAACAATATATATGTTCATATATATTATAATTTGAAAACATAATTTTATTAAATTAAAAGATTCCCTATTCATAATATATATACCTATATATATATATTATAAATATAAACACTTATATTAGTTTTAGAAAGATAAAACTTCCCAATTTAAAATATTATTAACCTTTTAAAATGAATTGAACTTGTCAATTTATAAAATAAATCAACTAATCAATTTAATTATTAATAAAGATTATTAAATTGATGTTGCCAAATTTCCGGGATATCACACATATTGTGTTGGATTCCATCTTGGAGCATTTTGTTGCCAGTTTTGTTTTCTTAATTGATTTGTGTTGCAGTGATATTGAACTTGACCATATACATGTTCACTACTATTGCATACATGTTAATTTTATGTTAGCATTGGCTTGGCTCAACTATACTTGATTTCAATTCTCTGTTGTATTTCTTGAAGTCTGCATTGCACACTGGTGGTCTGATTATTTCTTTTGACCTGTATTTCAAACTTGATTTTGTGAAAGCCTGGAAGTCTTATACTCTGACTTGATGGAAAAATTCGTGTACATGCTTATTGATTTCCTGCTCTTCATGTAACTGATCTCATCCCGGTTGTCTGCATTGTCTATTGGTGTTGGCAAGCCTTTCATTTTGTTTGATCCTTAGTGTTGCCTGGTGCATTTAGAATTGATGATTGTAGTTGATACAATCGAGTATGGAACCTTTTGTAACATTGAGTTGCACTGCACTTGATTTTCATTTGCAGTTTAGCTTGATTTATGGTTGGAGTAGTTCTGCATAGTTGTGGCTGTACATTTGTGGTCACTGCACGTTGTCCTAAGCTGATCATCGAAGTGCATTGCCCTGCCTTTGTACTTGGATGATTTGCAGTTACTCTTCATTTGATCTGAACCGGTTAGTCGAGTCTTCACTGCACATTTTGGTTTTAACATATTGCTGTTAGTCGAGTTGCATCCTGTGATTACTTTGAGCATGCTACATTTGTGCTCGAGTTGCTGACACCTGTATATTCTTGGTCGAAACTAGTCATTCATGTTTTAGTTGCATTGACCAGTTTGTAGTTTTGAGTACTGTAGTTTACTTTGATAATCATGTTGCCATATTGGGTTGTTCATTTCTTGTTCATATGTGTCTGGTAGAGTTAATTGTTCTTGATGGTTTTGTGTTACGCCTGAGTTGAATCCAGCTTAAACGCCCGGGTTTGACCTTGTATTCGTTTGTGATTTTCATTGAGCTTTCGTGTATTTCATCGCGGTAGTGGCGAGGCAGTGCACACGTGCGTGTACTGCAGCCACACCGAAATTTGATTTGGATTTGCTGATTTGTTGTTTAACACTGTTCAGTGTTATATCTGCCGTTATCCGATTCTCTTATGGAGGAGTTGGATATACGAGATTTCTGTGACTGTCGTCTTTTTGACATTGATTATTATTGCTTCCATGCATTAATGACTGAGTTTGAATTAGACTGACCCGTGTATTATTTTCTTTTGAATTTAATACTCGGGTCAGACCCGAGTTATTTCAGGTTATAGATTTCCTGCTTTGAGTTGCTGTTCGAGCTATGAAGACTTTTTATATCTTCTGAAGTAGTTTTCGTCATTTTGTAGAAGTCGTGTCATTGTATAGGATGATATGTATTCATGTATATTAGTTGATAATGTACTTGTATATATAACTTCCAGAGTCGACAGTTGTAGTTGTATCATATGTATTGTATCAACTATATTGTAACTGACATCAATTATATATATATATATATATATATATATATGATATTTTTGTTTTATCTGTGTTCCGCATTTATATTATCTGTGTTATTATTATATCTAATGTCCTAAACTATTATGAATCATCATAGTTTGTTTTATACTGGTAATTGGGTATGTCGATAGGAGTAAATAAATAAGAGATGAAAATTGAAAAAGTATATACCACTCCTATCGAGGTAACCAATATTAGTGTAAGGCCAACTACGGATGGCCGCTTCTATCCAGCCTTATTCTTCGTAATAATAGACAGTATTTCTTTTAATACCCTTTGTTATTATGAGCATAGAGGTGGGGCGTCACAGTTGGTATCAGAGCTTGGGGTTTATGGACATAATATAAAACATAACTTAGATGGAATATGTGTTACAACTATTGGTCGATGTTTTATTTGTGCTTTGAGTCAAAACTAAAGTTTTGAAATTTTGATGAAATTTTTAAATATCTTTATTTAAAAATAATAGTGAAACTGTGTTTTGTTGGTTGACTGATTAGTGACTGTTTATCAGAGTGCGCACGGAAACAGTGAAACTGTCTTCGCTGAGTACAACTGATAATCTTTTTGATTTAAAAATCAAAATATGAAATTGAAATAAATTTCATTTGCTATTTACATAGCTGTGTTTATTTTGTTTCTTTGAGAATTTCGAATCCGAATTGAGGATCCGAAACGATTGCAGTTATGTGATTTTTATTGAGATTTTTGCTGATTTTCTTTTATGCTAATCACATGTTGATTAGATTTTTGCTGTTTTAAATTATCTTCATTGAAGATAATAGAGTAATTTCTTTGTGTATATTGTAGTGTGCGTGCAAATATGAATTGCACGTTACTGCATTAATTTTACGTTGAACCGATGCTTGGTTATGAAATGTATTTTGTTGTCGTTATTTATATAACGGGATTTTTACACCAATGCTAAATTTTTGAAGCACGGTGTTTTGTTGAAAATTTTAATGAATGAAAATTCACTGGTGTTACATTTTGATGTGAATTATTTTGATGAGATTTTGACGTTTAAAAATTACTGTCGCTTTGACTTCAGTAACCGCCAAATTTTAAAAGTGGATTTTCAAGCGGTTATATCGCAATGCTGATTTGTGAGCCGTTTTTACGGTATTTTGAGAAGTACAATTTCCATATCGAAATTGTTACTGATTTGCTGTTTTAATCACGTGATTGGAAAATCATTTTAAAAGAAAAAATTGATTTATAAAAATATTAATAGTCTGCGCTTTCAAAAGGATGAGAAAGCGACTTAAACGATTCAGCAAAATCGAGGATTATGACCCCTTTCTTTTACTGATTCGCTTAACTCCAGACTTGTCCAGTTGAGAATGTGAATTGTTATTTTTATAAAATAAATAAAATTGTTTTCAGAAATTTTACAGTTTGCGATTTCAAAAGAATGAGGAAGCGATTTAAACATTTCAACAAAATCGAGGATTATGACCCCTCTCTTTTACTGATTCGCTTAATTCCGGACTTGTCCGTTTGAGAATGTAAAGTGTATTTTTACAAAATACACAATTTTGCACTTTCAAGGAAACGATGAAGAGAATCAAACGATTTAGTAAAACACGTGGTATGGGACATGTGCGTTTGCTATTTCGGTTAATTCCGGACTCGTTAATTGAATATCTTCTGTTTTGATGATTTTGATGAATTTGCACTTTCAAGGAAACGATGAAGAGAATCAAACGATTTAGTAAAACACATGGTATGGGACATGTGCGTTTGCTATTTTGGTTAATTCCGGACTCGTTAATTGAAATATTTGATGATTTCGTGTGCTTTCGAGCCACTATGTTGAACCTTCGGGTCATATGATGGACCTTCAGGTCAAATACCAGTACTAGACCTTTGGGTCATTTGTTGGGCGCCAAAAATTATGTGGAGTACTTGGTAGGCTTCGGCCATTTGTTGATGCACGTGCGGCGAATTAAAAACTCGCCATCTGATGGGATCGATCCAAGCTTTTATGTTGATTTTCTAGTCTTCTTAATTGATTTCTAGATATTTGTTGTTTCCAATTATCTGTAGGTAATTGGATATTTGTTGATATGAGTTCTGATTATCGTTTTTGATAATCGGATATTTGTTGTTTCTAATTATCGCTTGTGATAATTGGATATTTGTTGATATGAGTTCTGATTATCGTTTTTGATAATCGGATATTTGTTGTTTCTAATTATCGCTTGTGATAATTGGATATTTGTTGATATGAGTTCTGATTATCGTTTTTGATAATCGGATATTTGTTGTTTCTAATTATCGCTTTTGATAATTAAATATTTGCTGATTTGAGATTTAATTATCGCTTTTGATAATTAAATATTTGCTGATTTGAGATTTAATTATCGCCTTTGATAATTAAATATTTGCTGATTTGTGATTTAGTTATCGCTTTTGATAATTAAATATTTGCTGATTTGAGATTTAATTATCGCTTTTGATAATTAAATATTTGTTGATTTGAGATTTAATTATCGCCTTTGATAATTAAATATTTGCTGATTTGAGATTTAATTATCGCCTTTGATAATTAAATATTTGCTGATTTGAGATTTAATTATCGCCTTTGATAATTAAATATTTGCTGATTTGAGATTTAATTATCGCTTTTGATAATTAAATATTTGCTGATTTGAGATTTAATTATCGCTTTTGATAATTAAATATTTGCTGATTTGAGATTTAATTATCGCTTTTGATAATTAAATATTTGCTGATTTGAGATTTAATTATCGCTTTTGATAATTAAATATTTGCTGATTTGAGATTTAATTATCGCTTTTGATAATTAAATATTTGCTGATTTGAGATTTAATTATCGCCTTTGATAATTAAATATTTGCTGATTTGAGATTTAATTATCGCTTTTGATAATTAAATATTTGCTGATTTGAGATTTAATTATCGCCTTTGATAATTAAATATTTGCTGATTTGTGATTTAATTATCGCTTTTGATAATTAAATATTTGCTGATTTGAGATTTAATTATCGCCTTCGATAATTAAATATTTGCTGATTTGTGATTTAATTATCGCTTTTGATAATTAAATATTTGCTGATTTGAGATTTAATTATCCCCTTTGATAATTAAATATTTGCTGATTTGTGATTTAATTATCGCTTTTGATAATTAAATATTTGCTGATTTGAGATTTAATTATCGCCTTCGATAATTAAATATTTGCTGATTTGTGATTTAATTATCGCTTTTGATAATTAAATATTTGCTGATTTGAGATTTAATTATCGCCTTTGATAATTAAATATTTGCTGATTTGTGATTTAATTATCGCTTTTGATAGTCGAATATTTATTGATTTGAAATTTGATTATCGTTTTTGATAATCAAATAATCGTTGATTTGAAATTTGATTATCGTTTTTGATAATTGAATAATTGTTGATTTGAAATTTGATTACCATTTTTGATAATCGAATATTATGCTAATTTTATTGAATTGCTATTTTCTATCTACCTCTGTTGATAGTTAGAGTTTGCTGATTATAAAGTTTATGTTTTCTAGTTAATTGTTGAATAACTAGAATTTTGGCAGTTTTGCGAATTGTGATAGGTGCTTTCTAATCATCTTTGTTGATAATTAGATTTTGCTGTTTTCTAATTATCATATCGACAATTAGATATGACTGTTTTGAGTTTTATGTATTTCTGAATATCTAATTGATAAGGGAATATTGCTGATAATTGCGTTCGTTCAGTTTTGTTGTTTTCTGATTATATATTTGATAATCAGATTTTGTTGAGAATTTGTGAATCTCTTTTATGAAGATAAAAGATTTCTATGGCATTTGAATTCGCGACTTTTATTTTTCTAGCTTAACCAGTTTATGTTAGAAGAATAATAGTTGTTGATGACCTTCATTATGAAAATTGCGGGGACGCAATTTTTATAAGGAGGGGAGTCTGTAACAATCCGAGATTTTATAACAATTAATTATCGTCAAAGTGACGATTAAATTGTTTGTTTAATTCAATTGGAGTTTTAATCGATTCAGTTTCTTTTGAAAATTCGTAAAGCAGTTCGGGCTTTAAAATTTATGGAAGCCCATGTTTTATTTTAGAGCTGCCTTATCTAAAGAGAATAATCGTTCCTCTCTCCTTCATTTTCGAATACCCGACCCTCTTCATCTTTCGTTCATTGGAGAAAACCCTAGGTCTAAGAAAATGAAATAATGGCGACCTTGTGATTTTCTTTCGTTCATTCCTCCGCGAAACTAGGGCTTCGGCGATGTTGTAATTTTCTGGCGAATCTGGCTCGATCTTCTTCAATGCTTGATCGACTGAATTAAGGCTTTCCCTTGTTCGTTTTGCTGGCGAATTGAAGCTTCTGCTTTGTCTTCTTTTGTGGCGACTCTGGAATTAGGGTTTTCTTCGATCGATTCTTGAATTTTCATGGCTTCGTTCCTGAACTGTTCGATCTGTGCGCTTGGATATAAGGTGAGTGATTTTTAATTCACTCACATCTAATTTGACTTAGTTCTATGCCTTGCGTTTGATTTGGCTTCATCGATGATGATTTTTGATTTTGATTTCACTGTGGTTCGATTTCTCGTCTCTTGTTTGTCTCGGCAGTTCGATTTTTGGGTCTTGTGGTTGGTAACTTCTGATTTAGTTTGACTCTTTGATTCTTGCGGCATTGTTCTTGTTTTTGAACTGTATACTATTTTTGCTATATGGTTTCGTGTTGTTCGTTTTCGTGGACATCACTAATCGACTTTGGGTTTGATGATATTGAGATCGTTTGTAGTTACCACGACGTTGATTCTTTTGACTTTGGTATGTTTGTTGGCCACGGCTTTGATTTCGACTTTTGCCATCTGTGTTTGTCTTGGTAGCATTGATTTGTAACTGCTATTCCTCTAGCTTTGATTTTGTGAGCTGATACTTGACTTCGTGATTTCGAACCTGCTGTTATTGTACTATGATGTTGTTTGGTTATTGACTCCGAGATGTTTATGTGTATATATGATTTACTGTCTGGACTGGTTGATTGTTTCCTTGGTCATTTCAACATATTGCTCATTTTTGTCTTGTTAGTGTCACTGCTATCTTGCTGTTCTTGATTCAATCGAGTCCTGTTTCAGCTGTATACCCTTCCTGGAATCAGATTCCAATGTACATATCGGATGCACATGTATACTTGAAATTTTGCTTGCATGATGGACTTTATACATATTGTGTTGGAGTCCGTCTTGGAGCATTTTGTTGCCAGTTTTGTTTTCTTAATTGATTTGTGTTGTAGTGATATTGAACTTGACCATATACATGTTCACTACTATTGCATACATGTTAATTTTATGTTAGCATTGGCTTGTCTCAACTATACTTGATTTCAATTCTTTGTTGTATTTCTTGAAGTCTGCATTGCACACTGGTGGTCTGATTATTTCTTTTGACCTGTATTTCAAACTTGATTTTGTGAAAGCCTGGAAGTCTTATACTCTGACTTGATGGAAAAATTCGTGTACATGCTTATTGAGTTCCTGCTCTTCATGTAACTGATCTCATCCCGGTTGTCTGCATTGTCTATTGGTGTTGGCAAGCCTTTCATTTTGTTTGATCCTTAGTGTAGCCTGGTGCATTTAGAATTGATGATTGTAGTTGATACAATCGAGTCTGGAACCTTTTGTAACATTGAGTTGCACTGCACTTGATTTTCATGTGCAGTTTAGCTTGATTTATGTTGGAGTAGTTCTGCATAGTTGTGGCTATACATTTGTGGTCACTGCACGTTGTCCTAAGCTGATCATCGAAGTGCATTGCCCTGCCTTTGTACTTGGATGATTTGCAGTTACTCTTCATTTGATCTGAACCGGTTAGTCGAGTCTTCACTGCACATTTTGGTTTTAACATATTGCTGTTAGTCGAGTTGCATCCATGTGATTACTTTGAGCATGCTACATTTGTGCTCGAGTTGCTGACATCTGTATATTCTTGGTCGAAACTAGTCATTCATGTTTTAGTTGCATTGACCAGTTTGTAGTTTTGAGTACTGTAGTTTACTTTGATAATCATGTTTCCATATTGGGTTGTTCATTTCTTGTTCATATGTGTCTGGTAGAGTTAATTGTTCTTGATGGTTTTGTGTTACACCTGAGTTGAATCCAGCTTATACGCCCGGGTTTGACCTTGTATTCGTTTGTGATTTTCATTGAGCTTTCGTGTATTTCATCGCGGTAGTGGCGAGGCAGTGCACGCGTGCGTGTACTGCAGCCACACCGAAATTTGATTTGGATTTGCTGATTTGTTGTTTAACACTGTTCAGTGTTATATCTGCCGTTATCCGATTCTCTTATGGAGGAGTTGGATATACGAGATTTCTGTGACTGTCGTCTTTTGAATTTGAATTTGAATTAGACTGACCCGTGTATTAATGACTGAGTTTGAATTAGACTGACCCGTGTATTATTTTCTTTTGAATTTAATACTCGGGTCAGACCCGAGTTATTTCAGGTTGTAGATTTCCTGCTTTGAGTTGCTGTTCGGGCTATGAAGACTTTTTATATCTTATGAAGTAGTTTTCGTCGTTTTGTAGAAGTCGTGTCATTGTATAGGATGATATGTATTCATGTATATTAGTTGATAATGTACTTGTATATATAACTTCCAGAGTCGACAGTTGTAGTTGTATCATATGTATTGTGTCAACTATATTGTAACTGACATCAGTTATATATATATATATATGAGATTTTTGTTTTATCTGTGTTCCACATTTATATTATCTGTGTTATTATTATATCTAATGTCCTAAACTATTATGAATCATCGTAGTTTGTTTTATACTGGTAATTGGGTATGTCGATGGGAGTAAATAAATAAGAGATGAAAATTGAAAAAGTATATACCACTCCTATCGAGGTAACCAATATTAGTGTAAGGCCAACTACGGATGGCCGCTCCTATCCAGCCTTATTCTTCATAATAATAGACAGTATTTCTTTTAATACTCTTTGTTATTATGAGCATAGAGGTGGGGCGTCACAAAAATTGTTTTTGGGATTTTTTTTAATTTTTCTTTGAGTTTTTAAAAGAAAAAACAAAAATAAATCATGAAAAATTAAAAATGAAGATGAGTCTCCCCCCACACTTGATTTTGACTGTGTCCCCACAGTCAACCCAAGTGGAAGGAGAAAGAAGAAAAATAAAAATAAAAATCCTATATTTACATGAAAGGATGATTATTTACAAGAGATGAGAAAGTATATCGTTAAAAAGTAAATAAAACGGTCTTCCAAAGACCGATTCATTTGTCTCGTCAAGTATACGAGACACGGCTTAAGCTCGAAAAACCAAATCGTAAAAGATTTCGAAGTTGAATGTTTATTTGGAAAAACAAATGTCGTTTTATTAAAAACCGTACGAGTTGTTTTATTTTCAATGATTTTTGGGGTCGATAAAACAATTGATTGAAGTTCAAGTTTATTTTCATCAAGTTGAAGTTCAAACTTATCATTGAAAACTTCTTCAAAATTATCGATTTCAAAATCAAAATGGTAATGTAAATCTTCCTCCTTAGAATTCGACAACTCGTCATCGAAAAGTCCAAAAAATTCGTGTTCGTTAAATTCAACTTCCTTTGTTGGATTATCAACCACTTCATTGCGTATCTCCAGTTCAAAATTCAAAGTTGTTGTACTCAAATTTTCAGTAAAAGGAAGATCGAGATTTAAATCGAGTTTCTCACCCTCAAAAGAATTGAAATCCAACTCAATTACCAAATTTTCAACAACTTCGTTAAGATTTTCGTTTTCAATTTCAAAAGTTGTTATTTGAAAATCGTCGATTTGGGTAAAAGATGGATTATTATTTAAATCGTCACACGTTGGGATTTGGTTTTGTTGTTCACGTTGTTTCATATAAGTTTCAAACAATGAATCCATGTGATCATCGTAAATTTCGTTCATTTGTTCAACAAAATCCAATTTATAATTATTAACTTGAGGATTTTCGATTTGGATTTGTTGAGAACAAAAATTTTCAATCGTAACGTGGTTAAGATTATTCCCATTGCCAAATTCGTTTGAAAAGTTGTTTCCATTTTCATTTTGAGTTTGAAATTCATTTTGGAGTTCGAAATTGAATTGGCATAGGTTATAATCGAAATCGTTTGAATTTTGAATTGAATTCAAATTTTGATTATTTTGAAAATTTTGACTTGAATCATTGCCCAAATATGAATTACACAAATCATTTATACTTTGATTTTGTTGTATAGAGAATTCAAGTAAAGATGAAATCGATTCGATGCAATTTTCAAGAGTTGAGGGTTGATTATCGTTTTGAAGATTTTGTGGTTCAAAATTTGAGTCATTTAAGCAATAGTTGTTGTTAAAATATCCATACGAATTTGGAGTGAAATTATATGGATTGTATTGATTTTCACAACTATTGTCAAATTCAAGTGAATATGGAAATTCAGACATTTTCAAGAATGTTTTTGGTTTTTTTTTATAAAGGAAAAATATTTACAAATAAAATTTATTTTTCAAAAGGGAAATTGATTTTTGTTTTGTTTTTTTTGGTTTTTCAATTTTTTTTTTTGAAAAGGTTTTATAATTTTTTTTTTGATTTTGGTTTTTCTGATTTTTTTTGGATTTTTGAAATTTCAAAGGAAAAGGATTTAAAAATTTCAAGGGAAAAGGAATATTCATAATTTTTTTTAGTTTTGGATTTTTGAATTTTTTTTTAAATATGCATGAACTAATGCAACTAAATGAATGCAAGGTTTAATTACAAATGATTTATCCTAAGTTAACCCAAAATTGTATAATTACACTTTGTCTTAAATCAACAAGATAGTTCTCAGCCAGGTAACGGGTAGGAGTTATCGGTGCACCACGAATCACCGTAGCAATGCAGCCGAAGGTTTATGTACCTTCAGAGGAACAACCACTATAACATTTATGAATCACCGTAATATTTATAAATGGTTATTACTCTGCCGTAGCCTAGACACCGAGAAATTAAATTGTTTAAAGAAGACAACTTGTCAATACACAATTAAAATTTATCGATGTCTAACCGTTATTACTAATCAAAATTCTAAGATGAAATGCAAAGTAGAAATTAAACGTGTATTAACAATGCAATACGAATGGATTTTTTTTTTGTTTTTGAATTTTTGAATTTTTTTTTGTTTTTTTTAAATATATATATGCAAATGCAAGCAATCAACAATGCAACTAAAATAAAAACAAGAGATAATATTAAAAGCAGCAAATTTTCTTATATAAGCAAGCTAGCAATTTATTTTTGGAAAGCGGAGCGGCAGTTTTCAGCAAGCTATTCTTCCTTTATTTCCTACTTTGGCAACCTAAAAAAAACAAGATATATACAATTGTTATTATTATTATATTATTATTTTTTTGGTTGTTTTTTTCAAAGATGAAAAACAAAATAAGCGAAAAACAAAACAATTGAAAATAAAATAAATGAAAACTAAAATAAGTGAAAACAAATGAAAAATGAAAATTAAACAAAGTTGATTTTTTTTCGGATTTTTTTTTTCTTTTTGGAGAGGAAACTTAAAAGTAGAGTTTTACTTTTAAAAAAATATTTCTTTTTGGTTTGAATGTTTTAACAATAAAATAAAACAAAAGGATGTTTTAACAAAAGAAAACAAAGGATTTGAAATAAACAAAACAAAAATACTTAACTAAACCATAAAACAAAATAACACATGTAAAACCAAACCAGAAAACAAAAGGATTTAAAAAAAAAATAACACAAAAAAATACTCACTAGGCCGACAAAGACGACCCACTACCCAAAATTATCGAAACAATTTCACGAACTACTCTACTTCCCAGTTAACACAATTACAATTCGATATCTCAATTTCACAAAGCAGTTCGAATTTAATTCCCCATAATCCAGGGTTTCAAAATTTCCATAAATCAATTCCAACTTTTCAATTTTCGAAATAGAACTATTCATTTTTCATTTTCCTGATTCAGTTCTTTGGTTTTTGGTTATTCGAAGTTTTGGTTCGAGGATCGGTTACGGTTGTGTGAAGTCGCGGTTAAATTGGGGACGAGAGAAGTGGTTTCTCGAGTTTGTTAATGGTCAGGGACGTAACAGTGTGATTTGTGAAGTTACTGGATGTGGTTTCGTGCAGGCGATTTGGGAGGTGGCAGTGGAGACCTGGGCTCGGTTTTTGTTGTCTGGAATTTGTGATTGGGGTGACAAATTGTTAAATTCGAGTAGTGTTGCAACTATTTGGAAGAGTAGTGATGATATGGGTAAGTCAGTGTGGTTTTGCAATGGCAGGTGGAGTTGTATGCTATGTAGGTATGTGAGTGGATGGTGGTTCTGCAGTGTTGAATGAAATGGTATAGAATGAAGTAGTGGGAATTGAAGTAGTGCTTGCTGATGATGATGAAGTGTAGTGTTCTGGAAGTTGATGACTGGAGGGTGTATGAAGGCAGGTAGTTGACAAGTGGGTATGCAGAGGTGTTGTTTTGCAGAAGTGCAGTGTGCTTAGCAGTTGATCGGGAAGATAGTGAGAGGAGGTCAGTGGAGATGATATGTTGATGTTGGAAGGCTGTTGGTTATGCGGCCGAGGCAGCGAGATGGATGAACGCAAGTGGATGATGCTTCAGGTATGCAGTGTGGTTTGGTTGTGCAATTGGTGTTTGGTGATAGAAGTGGTAGTTGTAGGAGGCTAATGTATGGTACTGCAGTTTTTTTGATGGTCAGGTGGCAGCACAGTGGTGGAGTTTGTGGATGAACTGCGTGAATGGTAAGTGGTATTGGTGTGTGTGATGTGTTTGTCGGAGTTTGAAGGATTGAAGATATGGACAATGGCTGTTATGGTTTGAAATGCAGTAGGAGGAGATAAGAGGGGTTATTTTATGGTGGCCAATGTTTTGATATGAAGGAAGTATGTGGGATGGAGGGTAGTGACAGTGTGTTAACGCTAAAAAGTGAACGCTAACACCCGGTGTGTGTAATTGAATCGTGAAAGCACCACCCGTTGGTACGGGAACATAATATAAGCTGAAAATAGCAGAAAAGCAGTAAATGAACAACAGATTTATAGTGGTTCGGCCCGTAATTAAGCCTACGTCCACTTTATAGTCTTTTATTGCTGATTCGGTTACAATTTGATACAATATCCTTCAAAATACAATACAACTTGATCATGAAAGCACTCTTGACTACTAGCTCGATCTTTGATGATGAAACTCGACGAATCCGTGTTGGATGTAAGGAGTTCTTCTCGAAGCTTGTTGTAGTGTCTCGATTGCTTGAAGATCTTTGATTGATGAATGAGAGGAGACTTCGACAGCGTAACGGCGCTTGAAGAAATGAATGGCCAAAGGTCCCCGTTATGTTGGAAGTGGTGGGGTATTTATTGGAGCTGATTTGGACTTTGGAAATTTTCCTAAGTCCTAAGTCGTAGCCGACTTAGGGTAAGTCGGTGACGAGTTAAGGGATAGTTGTTCTGGGCTCATCTTGTGGCTTTGTCTTCGACAAGTGTTAAGTCGTGGCCGACTTATCAGACAAAGGTAGTATAGGCATGGGCTCTGGACTTTAACCTCGTAGCTTTTAGGTTGTGGACGACTTAAGCCAAGTCATGAGTTCCTTAAGTCGTAGGTCCTTTAAGTCGTAACATCTTCTTGAGTCGTGTAGGCCTTAACTCGCTGAGTCGTTAAGTCGGAACCCTTTTCTTTAAGTTGCAGATAGCTTAACTCGTTGAGTCGTTAGGACCATGAGTCGTAGGCTGTGAAGCTCTTAAGTCGTACACCCACTAAGTCGTAAACTGTTAAGTCGTATACTGTTGAGTCGTAGACTGTTAAGTCGTATACTTCTTAAGTCTTTAGGAACTGGAGCTATAAGTCATGGACGACTTGAGCTAAGTTGTAACCTATTAGGTCGGAACCTTCTTAAGTCGTAGTCTTTAGGTCGCAACACTGCTAGGTCGCGAAGTCTTTAGGTCGCAACACTGCTAGGTCGCAAAGTCTTTAGGTCGCGACATTGCTAGGTCGCGAAGTTACCTTCAGTAGTTAGGTCGTAGACTCTCTTAGGTCGTAGCTCCCTAACTCGGTAGGTCGTAAGTCGTTCAAGCCGTAGATCCTCTTTCAGCAGTTAAGTCGTAAGTCGTCGAGTCCTCTTAGGTTTTAGGCTTTTTAACTCGTTGGCTTCTTATAAGTCGTGGCATAATCTGAGTCGTTCATTTCTTAACTCGTAGGTCGTTGCTAAAAGGGAGTTAACATTTGCCCCTCGAAGTACACGCCTTAAGCCGTAAGTCGTGTGCTTCGATTTCCTTAGCTCGCTTCTTGATGAGTGCGCTAGGTCGCGACCGACTTAAGATGAGTCGTAGGTCGTGAACGACTTAGTATAAGTCGTAAGTCGGATGTGTCGATTCACCTTTCATTGTCCCAGGGTATAAATAGCTTAGGTCGTTCCTTTTTCTCCTTCACCTGTTTCATTCCGTCATTTGCAAGCATTCAAGTTCTTCTCAGACAAACTCAATTACTCGATCGCCAGACATCTTCAATTTCGTATTGCGTAAGTGATCCCATTCTCTGATCAATCCTCGGCTATCACCGAATTATGAATTTCGCTTACCTTGTGCCTTGCTTCATGATTTTTGTTTCGATCGATCGCCGAGGAAATCGAAATGGTTCGACTTGGCTTTCGGTGATTTGCGAGAAGAAGGGGAAGAGTTTCAGTGCATTAGGTTTGCTGATTCGTGATCTTAGAAGGGATGAAGAAGCCATTATCGGGTTGGAGAATTATGAGGAATAGGATTCTTAGTAGAGGAAAGAATTTGAGGAGAGGAACTGATGCTTTGGTTTGAGTAGGAGATAGCTCGAGATCCCCTGAGAACGACCTAACACTTTCTCAGCTTGGATCACGCGCGACTTAACTCTTCTGGTTGCCTACTGCAGCATTAGGTTTAGGTCATTGCCGAGCTAGGACGACTTTTCTTTTGTGTGGCTTACGGCCTGAAAAGTTAATGACCTATCTTGTTGCAGTCTCATGGATCGTTGACGAGTTAGCACTTAAACCTTTAACTTGCGAGCACATCTGAATGACTAGGTCGTGGATGAGATAGCCCTTAACTCGTAACTCGCGAACTCATCTGAATGACTTAATAACTTAAACTCCATGACTTCGAATTCTTGGACTTGAATGATCTGACTTAAGAGAACATGCCTTGAACATCTTGACTCGCACAATACGACCTAAAAGCCCCGACCTATGATAGGTCGTTAAACGACTTAAGACTTAGAGGAACTTGCACAGAAGTTGGCTGGATTCTTGAATTTGAACTGTGTTGTGTTTCCTTTCACACTGTCTTGACTTTAATGCTGATAACCTGCTTAATACAACATTCATAGAATACTGGGACGAATATACTGCCACTGACCGCCCATATCGAATGACAGATTAGTTGATAAAGAAAAAATTAAATTAAATGAACTGTATGAGTGAGATGCTATACAATAACCAATTCAAGTGAAGAATTAAAGCAAAATCGTAATGGTAAACTAAAACTGATTTGTCTGCATTAACACTGCACTTGAGCATTAACAAGTTCTGAAATCTCGTAATCGGCTGATTGTTAGTTAGTTTAATTCCAGTTATACTTGCTTTTCCTTGTTTTCATTAGTCTTGCACAGCACTTCACACTTTTAGGAAACGTGCACCTTCACTTTTGAACATTCAGCTGATTGTGTAGAATGGCATCTCATCAAGAAGACTTGGAACCAGCTGGAGAAGCTTTTCCAATTGCTACCCCGTTGAATGATCCCCCGGAAAGGACTCCTACCACTCTGAATCATAAAGTCTTCCGTCAACTATGCACCCAGTTTGGCATTGCTGAATCTGACGCTTTGCTCCCTGGAGTAAATGACACTGCTGATAGGCCGCCCCACGGCTTTGTCGCAGTGAACCGCCAAATGTGCTTGAGTGGAGCGATTCCCCCGTTTAATGACTGTCTTCGAGAACTTCTCCTTCGATTATCTATCTCCCCTTTTCAACTACACCCTAATGGCTATGCCATCCTGCTGGGACTGTGTGTGCTTTTTAGGAGAACGCTGGACCGTTTTCCCAGTTTTGGAGAAATTTGCTTCCTGTGCTCATTTGCAAAGAACAAAGACCATCCCTCTATCACGGTTGTAAGGAGTGCCAGGAACCGTAAACTGATTATTGGTCTTCCCGAAAGCGTTCCTGGGTTTCTGAGCCAGTTTTTCTTTGTCCGTTGTCCCCTGGGATTTTACGCCATTTGGAGAGTGGGAAGTACGATTATCTATCTTTTCCCTGTGTTTTCTAAATTCTTCGAAGTCCAAATTGTCAAGTGTTAACTTCTTTTTCTACTATTTCAGCGCTCCCTCCCCACTCTAGGGAACCTCGTCACAAAACTACCTTCGAGAGGCTTATGGCCATGCCGGTTGAGGAGAGGAGTGTCCAATTTCTATTAGATGATGAGCTTTTGCACCAATTTGGGCTTTTACATTCTTCCAGGTCAACTCGGATTTATGAAATCTCTAGTTCTGATGCAGAAATGTTAGCTGCTTCGGGCTCTCAAGCAGAGGCATCGAATGCCCCAGTTTTTGCAGAAGAAGTTGCATCAGAAACACCTGTCGTAGAGGCTGCCTTGATAAAGTGTTCCGCATCCACTAATGTTGTAGGGTCAGTCAGCAAGTCGGCACTTGCCCCAATTATCGAAGAGGAAGAAAATCCTCGAGTTTCTGAAAAATCAATTGATGTGGAAGTTGAAAAAGAGAAGTCTGCTGAATACCAGGGTGATGATACTTTCGATGACTTGAGTGACATAATGATAACTTCTCAAGAGCTTTTCAAGGATAATATTCCAAAGGCGAACTCTCCTGTCGTTGAAGCGACGTCCTCTTTGAAACAGACCTCGACGCCTTCTACATTTGTCGTCTCCGTTCCCGCACTGAAGCGTGGTTTGTAGTTTGACGCACGTAGTTCGCACACCGCACACACTTAGGATTTTTCTGCACTTATAAGCATTTACTCTTTCTTTCTGGAAATTTCTAAACTTTGCTTCTTTTCCGTTTTCAGATTCTCCGATGGGGCGCTCCGGCTCATACTATGACTCATTTCAGCGCCATGGAGGTCGTGGATCCTATGACTTTAGGAAATATCTTGGTGACCAGAGAGAGACAGATGAGGAACGGGCCCAAAGGAAGGCTCAAGAAAAATGGGATTATGAGCAACGGCAGAGAAGAAGAGATGCTGATCGATATGATTCTTCTTACAGAACTTACGATTCTCATAAGCGAAAGTCTTATGATGACAAAGGGAAGACTCATATTACTGATGAATCGAGCAAACGGTCTAAGCCAAGTGACGCGTCTGCTATTTCTGAGAAGACTAACGCTCCCATTTCTTCTGATATTTCGGCCGGCTCTCCTCCTCTAAAGGAATCTGATATTCAAACCATCATTAACAGGCCACAATATCAAGTTAAAGACGGCCCTCCAACGCTTCAGAGCCGATTTCCGAATTGGTGTCTAAGAGGAGTCCGTTTTGACTTAGATTTGGTTCCCATTGATAAGCAGGCAATGCTGAGAAATGTCGATGCTGTCAAGCTTGATATTGAAAGAATGTCTGGATGGCAGAAGCTGGTTGATGAACTTCAAAGGGTCAACCATTTGAACCTTGAGGCGATGATGACCATGGAGAACGATAAATCGGAATGGGACAAATGGCGTAAGCAGCATGATGCGGACATGACGAGCATTGCAGATGACAATGCAAAGCTTGCATCTGAAGTCAAGCGACTTAAGGAAGATCTCGCCTCATCTTCTGCATCGCACACTCAAAAAGAAGAAGTCTTTCAAAAGCAAGTGCGGGATGCACATGCTGCACAAAGAGATGTCGAAATGAAGCTTGCTGCCGAACAACACATTACTGAGAAATATCGCATAGAAAATACCGAACTGCGGGAAAAGGTCACCTCCCAGAATGTAGAGATTGAGTTACTAAAGTCTCGACTCGCTAAAGCTGAGACAGAGCGTGATGCGGCTATTGCTGGTCGGGTTGCTGCCGTTGTCGAAAAGGAAGCGGCTGAGCAATCACATGAGGCGACGAAAGCAGACATCAGCTCTACCTTATTCGACTTTTATTTACACAGTGTTCTGGGTCGTGGGAGCCTTGCTTTTCTGGGTCCTGATTATGAAGTCACTCTGGCCGAAGTGTGGGAAGCCGCACTTGATATGTTTAAAGGTGCCGGCTATGACGAAGCAGAACTCGAGGCTCGCTATCTTGATGATGACGCTCGCGCCGCTCTTGTTAAAGGGAAGGAGCAGCTTGCTAAAGTACGAGCTGAATCAATGGAAGAAGAGCTTCCAAAAGAGGAAGCTCCTTTAACTGCCCCTGTTCATACTTCAACTTCAGCCGATGTTAATATTACGGATTCCAGCTCTCATTCTTCGCATCCAACTAAAGTTTCCCAAGAAACTATGACCACTCCTACAGAAGAAGAGGCAATGAAGGACTTTCAGGCTCGGGAATTTGAGATTGATCTCGCCAAACCGGCTTCTCCCGGTAACTTTTGTCGAGATAAATTCAGTGAATTGCTTATCCGACTTAACCGAGTTCGACGAACTTCTTACTTATTACTTAAGCTTTGACGATCCACTATCTTCTTTTTTCTCGGAGAATACTGATTTTGATTTCTTTTATTATGCAGCGGACGCGCCGGAAACTGCACCAATTTTTCCTTTTTCAGCTGCCGTTCCTCCTCCTTCTCAAGTTACTCCTCTTCCAGCTTCTCAACCAGGTTCACAGGAAGAACAGATAGCAGCCCTTCAAGGCTTGGATGAACCACCTACTTTCGAGGAGCAGAAAGCAGAAGATCTGGAAGATAGTGAGAAGACCCCGGAGCAGTCTTTTGACTACGACACAAAGCTTTCTACATTTCTTACTCCGGGGAGTGAGTCTTCTTCCATGAAGAAGGGTAAACGTGTGGTTTCGAAGAAAGGAAAGAAAAGTTCTTCTGCTGCTGGAGATGAAGCAGAAGTCGATCCGGCTGAGTCTCTTTCTCCTTCTTCTCCAATACGTCCTCCGAAACTAATTACCAGGCCGGGTAAAGGCTCCAAGGGTGGGAAGAAGGAGAAATGAGTTTGATTTTGACTTTTTTGCTTTTCGCATGTTTTGACCGGAGATTGTGCGGATACCGGTCTCCGCTTCTTTTTGCAAGCTGTACAATGTAAAAATTTCTCATAGTATTGAAATAAATAGATATTTTACTTGTACAAATTCTTATGTATGTGAGAATGCATATGTTTCTCTTTTTTGGTGTAGAATAAACGATTCCTTTTACTTGTACAAACTTTTTGTCTGCGTTTGGGAATACAGCTATTCCCCATCTATTTTTTGTGATATTGCAATGAACTTGTGGCATGTTGCTTTTATTAATACAATTAAATTATATAGTGTTGCCCCCATACCGCAAGTGCATTGCAACATTTCTAGCTTCTTCAAGACTGATATTTTTACTTCAGAGAATAACTACTTCACTTTTAAGGGAAGAATCATTCTGCTTTTAATAGAGTATATCTCGTCTTCAGAGAAGTTTTTACTTTCTCTTTCTTCCTGAAGAACACTTCGACTTTTGGGAATGATCACTTTTATTTGTTTTAAAAGTGAATTTTCCTACACAGTGAAATGAGCTTCTGAAGAAGGTTTTGATTTTGTGCCCCAGCAAAGGGTTTATTTTTGGTACTCAAGCAAGGTGAAGTACGCCTCTGAAGAGGTCTTTTGGTCTCTGAAGAGAAGCGATTTTGGTCTCCGAAGAGAAGCAATTTTGGTCTCCGAAGAGAAGCAAATTTGGTCTCCGAAGAGAAGCAATTTTGGTCTCCGAAGAGAAGCAATTTTGGTCTCCGAAGAGAAGCAAATTTGGTCTCCGAAGAGAAGCAATTTTGGTCTCCGAAGAGAAGCAATTTTGGTCTCCGAAGAGAAGCAAATTTGGTCTCCGAAGAGAAGCAATTTTGGTCTCCGAAGAGAAGCAATTTTGGTCTCCGAAGAGAAGCAAATTTGGTCTCCAAAGAGAAGCAATTTTGGTCTCCGAAGAGAAGCAATTTTGGTCTCCGAAGAGAAGCAATTTTGGCATTTCAGCTCTGGTGAAGTGGGTCTCCGAAGAGAAGCATTTTGCACTTCTACACGGGTGAAATGTGCCTCCGAAAAGGGCTTTTTAGCATTTCATCACTGGTGAAGTGGGTCTCCGAAGAGAAGCATTTTGCACTTCTACACGGGTGAAATGTGCCTCCGAAAAGGGCTTTTGCCTCCGAAGAGGTCTTGAAATTGCCCGGAAGTTACTTTCTCATGGTTGAGTGGATCCACGGGGCGGACGCAAGTTGCTTGATTGGATGTTCGTTTGCACAAACGATCGCAATCAATTAACAAGGGCCCTGTTCCTTCAGCTTGGGAAGGTGCCCCTCCGGTGGTTCCACCAATCTTGTTATTGAGAGAAGCACTTTCATTTGTTGGCGTGCCTCGTTAGAGGGCTTTGTTGACCTTTGGGAAGGAGCATTGGTTGGTTGGTGTGCCAGGAAGGTTGCTTCTCAGGGGCGAGTAGATCCACGGGACGGACGCAAGCTGCCTGATCGGATGCATCACGATCAGTTAGCAAGGGCCCTGTTCCTTCTGCTTGGGAAGGTGTCCCTTCGGTGGTTCTACCGGCCCTTATATTGAGGAGCAAAATTCCTTTTGGTTGCTTCCGTGCTTGCTTGGCCATGTACTCCCATCATCTGCCCATTAGCGATCTTTTATTATCATTTCCAAGCGTATCTTCGTTCCTTTTGTAAGTAAATTGCCTTATCCGAAGAAGTGGACTTCACTGTTGAATAACTTCATGGGACAAACGCGAGTTACCTAGCTGGATGCCTGTTCATATTGACAATCACAACTGGTTAACGAAGGCTTGCCCCAGTGAAGTTGCCAACTTTTTATGTGAGGTTCTTCTTGTATAGGATTTGAATATGGAATTCTTTGTTGCTTGGTATTTGCTTTAATAAATGATTTGTAAGGCTCGCTTAGCTTTGCGATGGGTGAGCTCTGCTTTAATGACCTGCAATATTAGATCGACATTTTAGCAATACATTTAGAGTATTTACACATCGAAATATAACAGGCATTTTATAATAGAAAACACAGAATGCATAGTTTTTCATTATTCAGTTACGCTAATTTCTCAGCGGTTTACAATGCAGAAGTTACACATCCATTATCATTTTTACAAATTCAAGCAATGCTGCTAAGTAAAAAATGGATGCTAGTTATTGTTGTTTCAGAATCTCCAAGCTGGATTTCCATTTATGCTTGATTCATAGCTTTTGGATTTTTACGCCAGAGAAAGTGAGAGATGCCCCAGCCGCAGTTTTGTGGGTAATTAGCAGTCGTCCCAACTTCTGCTTGCTGGGTATGGACCTCCTGTGACAACATTAATGACAAGCTTTTCTGAATCTTGCACTGCAGTGTTGTGGTGAGAATTGGGTGGATGGGTAGGACATTGTTGATCCCGAGTGGATGAGGTTGGATCGACTCCGCTTCTCTTAACGTATTGTTGGAGTTTACCCTGCTCCAGCAATTCTTCAATCACATTCTTTAACTGGCGACATTGGTCAGTGTCATGGCCAGGTTGATTGTGAAATTGGCAGAATTTTCCATTACGCTTTGCACCTCTCGTCATCTCAGGTGGCTTAGGATACCTGACAACGTCCTTTGTTGCAAAAAAGATATTTCTTGGTGTATCAGTTAAAGGAGTAAAATCCGAAGGATTAAAGCGGCGAGGTTTCTTTTCATTTCCCTGGCTCTTTCCTCCTTCATTCTCCCTTTTCTGACTTTCAGATTCTCTTTTATTAGATGGAACAGTGTTATTATTAGTTTGGGCAGCAACCACTTTCGATGTCGTAGAAAGGCTTTCAAGGCGAATGAACTCGTCGGCCTTTTTATAAAATTTATCAAGTGAGTTCGGTTCCTTCATCTTTAGCCATATTCCAAATTTACTTGATTTATCAATGGCTCGCATCAAATAAGTCAGGATCATGCGTGGTTCCGCATTTTCTACTTCGGCTAAAGCTATATTGAAACGGCTCAAGAAAGATTTGATTGATTCTCCGGGCGCTTGTTCAAGGTTAGACAGTGACATTATATCTGTTATCCCGCCTTTTGGCAAGGCCGTGACACCAAGGACTTGGATAGATACCGGTGATAGGTTGTCTCAGAAGTCGGTTACACATAAGGATCGCTACGAATATCGATGAACTTTGTCCGAGTCCGGATCGGGCTGCGATCGATAAGACACATCAAGCAAAGCCATGGAAACCAACGATCCAAGTTTCAAGTCAATCCGAGTTCGTATGCTCGAGATATCGTCGACAAAAGATGGAGTAGGGCACCCTTAGTTCGAATCCATAGGCGAAACCTATGTTCGAATCCATTGGCCAGAAACCAGTTCGAATCCATCGAACTTCCATTGCCTCGACTCCATCAGCCCTCCCTTGCTTCGACTCCATCAGCATAGAGGCTCTTGTTCGAATCCAACCGGACCAAGCATTGATTCGAAACCATCGAGATAGCATTGGTTTGAATCAATTGTAGTTAGCTATACTTCGAATCGATTCGAACGATACCTTAAGTTCGAATCGATTGGAGCTTTCTACAATTCGAATCCATAAAGAGAGGGAGCTTCGAATCCAGGAGACGTAGCTTCACTTCGAATCCAGGAGATATAGCTCGCCCTCGACTCCACTATCTTCGAATCCACCCAACTGGGAGTCCTCGACTCCACCATCTTCGAATCCAAGTCGTGGATTCGACCCAGTCAATGCGGAGTGCAAAGCGGACCGATGCGAAGAAGGCGCACCACGTCACCATCTTCATTTGCAGAAGGATCGATTCGAACGAATCGATACGAGCGTATCGATTCGAATGACTCCAGAGTTCGAAAAACACCAACTTGAATCGGTCATAAATCGAGTTCTACAATTCCAAATGACATGAAATTTTCACAGAAGCTTAAGCACATGATGAAGAATGTTTACACCAAATTTCAGCTCGATTGGAGCAATTCTTGATCGATTCGAACCAAGGGTCGAATCGATCCCAAAGTGGGCCCGGATCTCCAGATTTCGGCCATGTGGGCCCCCTGACGTACCAGAACTGGTCTCCCCTCATTTTAGGCGAAATATCAGCCTCCTACACCTATAAATAGAGCCCCTGGTCATTCAGAAAAGGGGTCGGAGAATTCTAAGTACTGAAGAGCGCCCAGATTCTGCTAGATCTACTCCAGAACACCGCCGCTGCTTTAGATTGACACTTAGCATTGAAATTCAGTTGTATTACATTGTTAACTACTGTAATCTTCAAGTAATCGAGCAATAAAATCATCAAACTTCATAGTGGACGTAGGCAAAACGCCGAACCACTCTAAATCGCTTGTCTTTGCAATTTACTTTCTGTTATTTGGAGTTTTTGTTAGATAATCCACAGTTTTAATTTTCATTCTGCGCGTTTATCTCTTCAAAGACTTCCGAAGAGTGTTGTGCCCATTTTTGGTACAAACACTTTGGTGCTTTCACTGAGAAAAAACCAGCTTTTTTCTCCTGCTCCTTGGATCTACCATCGATACCGGATTGCACAAATCCAAGAGGAAGATTCAGATCTTTGATTCACAGTCCTTCCATTCTACTCAGATTTGCATAAAATCTAGGAAAAGGATTCATCACTCAAAATGGTTAGCACGAGAACCACTTCTACAACTGCTGGACAAGAAGGTAGGGATGGACAGAATCCTGCTCAACAGCAGCCATCCAACCAAGACAACACTGCCCACTCAGATCCGTCTGGGGCAATCACTAGACAAGAATTCCAAGTATTGCTTCAAGAGCTGACTCAGAGTCGGCAGCAATTAGCCGAACAGTTGCGTGCCAATATCGAATTGACAAACCAACTGAACCGCCAGGGCCGTAGGAGGTCCAGAAGGGATGATGTTTCCCGCTCATCCACTGAAAGTTCCGCTTCATCAGACTACTATCACAGATCTACCCGTCCTCGATTAGACGGGGGTCATACACAAATGACCGGATATCAACCCTCTTTGACTGTTGGACAGTTGAGGGCAGGACCATCAACCAGCTTCCAGGCTGGGCCATCAGCACGAGGTGGTCGCACTCCACAATATACTACGGACAATCATGTCACAGCTGCCACAGTAGAAACAAGGGTTGATACCCGACATCTTCCAGATTCGAGTAATCAACAGCAAGGACGTACTTCTGAACCATACGTCCCGGAAGACGCTGAGCCAAGGAGGCGAAACTTGGACCGTCGACAGCGCCCGGTCCAAACTCGCACTGTGGAACCCGACCACACCTTAGCTCAGCATGCTCAAAATGTAGCAATGCCAGACATCTCGACTATGATACGTCAGATGATCCGCGAAAGCCAAGGCCTTACCAACGATGACTGGGGACTTTCCCGTAGTCACACTCCCTTCACAGACGAGATACTGAATGCTGAACCTCCTCGGCGATTCAGAATGCCAACCCTTCCTATGTACGAAGGAAATTCTGATCCCAATCAACACATCTTGAAATATGAATGGTCGATGAGCGCCGCAAGGGCTGATGATGCAGTAAAATGCCGAAGTTTCCCCATCTCTCTAGGTGGAATTGCAACGATGTGGTTCACGAGATTGCCACCTAGGTCTATCTCTTCATTTGATCAACTGGCTAAGAAATTTGTGGAACAATTTCGCATGCATGTCGCTAGACCCAAAGATGTCAACACCTTATCCAGTGTTACCCAAGCTCGAGGGGAAACGCTAAGGCGTTACTTAGAGAGATTCCATGCGGCATGCGTGGAGATTAGTAATCCCAATGACAACTCAATCTTGATGGCATTGACAAAGGGGATTGACCCTGATTCTGAGTTTGGAAACTGGTTAGCCGGAAAACCGCCCGCATCGTTGGACCGTTTCTACTCCAAAGCCGCACAATTCTTACGGCAAGAGGACGCGAAACAGTCTAGGAAGCAGGACGATGAGGGACCCAGGAGCGAAGGAATACAGAGTAATGTAGCAGTAAAACAGTCCGGTGACAATTCCGGAAAAGTTCAGTTGAACATACAGAACAAGCAAACGCAGCCAAGAGGTAACAATGGTCAGAATAAGAAAAGAGATCCAAATCGGGGTCCACGACGTGAGGCTCCAATGTTCGATAATTACACACCATTGAATACATCGTTGGAAAATGTGTACCTACAGACTTGCAATACTATGCAATACAAGAAGCCGGCTCCGAAGCAATCGTCGGAGAGGCAGATTCAAACAGGGAAGTTCTGTAGATTCCACGAAAGTTTTGGCCACAACACCAATGAATGTCGGCACTTGCAGGACCTCATTGAGAAGTTGATCAGAGAGAGGAAGTTAGATCAGTTTGTGCGGGCACCGCAATCTGAAGGGACGGGCCCCTCAAATCAAAATCATGTACAGAATCCAGAAAGACAGGAAGAACCAGGTCGTGTCGGAGGAAGACTGGTAATTAATGTTGTGAGTGATAGTCCTCGTACAGCGAAGCGAAGCTGGGGAGAAATGAAATCATATAACGACTTGACTAGACGAACGGACTTTGAGTACAATGATAACTTGGACAATAAACCTTCGACCAAACGAAAGAGAGCGACAATTAACGACATCACTTTCCGAGACAACGATACTGATTATGTCGGAAGCCCGACTACTGACCCACTCGTGATATCGGCACAAGTAGGTCCAGCTTGGATGAAGAGGATACTAATTGACTGCGGGAGCTCTGTGAATATCCTTTTTATACATGCTTATAATCAAATGAGGATGAATCCCCAGGATTTGGAACCTTGCCAAACTCACCTCCATGGATTCAACGGTAGCACTACCGTACCTATTGGGGTGGTGAAGTTACCAGTTAGGTTGGGATCTAAGGAACATAGGAGAGTTCGAACATTACAGTTCACTGTGTTGAACATAGTTTCGCCATACAACGCTTTCTTAGGACGACCTGCCCTTACTGAATTCAGAGCCGTAATTGCCCCGTGGTGCTTGACCTTAAAGTTCTCTACCGTCAACGGAGTTGGAGTTGTCCAGGGCGATCAGGTTGACTTGAGAACAGTCATACGCCGAAAACGAGTCGCCCGATTACGCAATGCCGAGGACCGACTTAAAACCTTTGAACGCAATGAGATTGTCATTAAGAAAGAATACCCAGCACTACTACACATGAAACCGATATGGAAGGGATCACATGAGATTAAGCAAGAGCTCGGGGATGATGTATATGAGATGACGACCGCTGAAGGTCTAGCTTCATCAAAGGCCTTGGATAGCAAAAGACTTCGTCGCTATCACACATAACAGGCTATGTTTATCTATTTAGTTTAAATTCTGTTTTAGAATTTGTTTCTGCATTTCGAAATTAGAATTTGTAATAAGGCAACTGACTTTGCCATGTTCTCTTGTTTCAGCAATAAAATGCCATCTCTTTGAGCCAGAGCTGTGATTCATTAAATACAATATACAACATCACGATGCACGAAGAGCTAAATTCCATCACACAATGGGATTTATTCAAGTAGGGAGTGGCTATGAAGCAATCAACCACTCTCCAAATGGAACCCGAGCTCGGGGGCAAGCCATCACATCAGGTCGGAAATGGGTTGATACACGACAACCTTTTAATCAACTCCGTACTCCCAGAGTGCGAGGCGGAGCATAAACATTTTTCTAAATCCCAGAGTACTCCAAGAGCGCGAGCTGGGTACAAACTTTTTAACTAACTCCGTACTCCTAGAGTGCGAGGCGGAGTATAAACATTTTCCTAAATCCCAGAGTACTCCGAGAGCGCGAGCTGGGTAAAAACTTTTTAACTAACTCCGTACTCCCAGAGTGCGTGGCGGAGTATAAACATTTTCCTAAATCCCAGAGTACTCCGAGAGCGCGAGCTGGGTAAAAACTTTTTAACTAACTCCGTACTCCCAGAGTGCGAGGCGGAGTATAAACATTTTCCTAAATCCCAGAGTACTCCGAGAGCGCGAGCTGGGTAAAAACATTAACCAACTCCGTACTCCCAGAGTGCGAGGCGGAGTATAAACATTTTTCTAAATCCCAGAGTACTCCGAGAGCGCGAGCTAGGTAAAAACTTTTTAACTAACTCTATACTCCCAGAGTGCGAGGCGGAGTATAAACATTTTCCTAAATCCCAGAGTACTCCGAGAGCGCGAGCTGGGTAAAAACTTTTTAACTAACTCCATACTCCCAGAGTGCGAGGCAGAGTATAAACATTTTCCTAAATCCTAGAGTACTCCGAGAGCGCGAGCTGGGTAAAAACTTTTTAACTAACTCCGTACACCCAGAGTGCGAGGCGGAGTATAAACATTTTCCTAAAACCCCAGAGTACTCCGAGAGCGCGAGCTGGGTATAAATACCAACAAACTCCAGCTTCCGAGAGCGCGAACTGGAGTATAAACATTAACTAACTCCAGCTTCCGAGAGCGCGAACTGGAGTATAAACATTAACCAACTCCGTACTCCCAGTACGCAAGGCGGAGTATAAACATACATCAACTCCACACTAATCCCTAATACTGGGGGCAGAACCATAACACATAACAAGTTGGAGACAAAAGGGAAAACATTCTCATTTCCACTATCAACAAAAAGAATCTGATTACAAAATGGTTCAAGAAATTGCTACTAGTGGGAGCCGAATCCACATCTATACACGGCAATAGAGAAATCAACAAAATGCTACCCTACGCAACAAAGATTTAAAGAAAGAGCTCAATCTTTCTTCTTCCTTATCTTCTTCGTCGGGGTAGCCCCACCAGATCCACTACCTGATTTTTTCCTCAATCGCTTACTCTTTTCAGGCTTGCCCTCCGGCAGCGATATAATGTCGACGTCTTCCTCAGAGCTCGAGGCGACGGAAGTTCTTCTAGGAGGATGAGCTGGAGGCATAGGAGTAGTAGCAGGAGGAGGGACAGGAGCGGCCTCAATCACTACAGTACCGCCCGGTGAAATCACCATTAACGGGGCAGGCCCGGGCGGATTCACACCAGCATTCCCTGCTGTCATCTCGGCATCAATCTCAGCCATAACGTCGTCCTCACGGGATACTTGGGCCGCATCGGATGTGCCAATAGCTGGCATGGATGAACTAACGGCCGGAGCGGCCCCACTCACAGCATCGGACGGGTTGACAGAGGGATCGATGGGTTCATTGAGAAGCTCCTCAATCATTTGAGCGCTGAAAGAAAACATATTTGCATCTCCCTCTTCGCCGATCAAGGTAGAAGTCGTGATGGCTTCAATAAAAACAACCCCTTGTGTTTGATGTGGAACTGATAGAGCAAGAGGCGCAGAAACAACGACTTCAGTCACTGAAATGCGACAAAACGAAGATTGTTAGCCAAGTGTGTTGCTTAAAGTTCTCCACAACTAAACTACGAGAAGCGTTCAAATACCTTCCTTAGTCTGGACCGAAACGTGGGAGGAATCATCGGCTGAAGATAATAACGGTTGGTCAGGATTATATGCAGGAACAGATTGGGGATCTACCGCACCAGTGGTTTCGGGCAATGTTGGGATTACGGCTCCAACACTTGCCTCGTGATGCGCGGTCCCCGAACCTTCGCCTGTCTCTAAAGATTGAACGCCAAGCTTTTCTCTCGCCATAGAGATCACCACCTCATGAAGGGTCTTCCTCTCATCCTCGGTGAGCAAACGCATCTCCAGCTCAAAGTCGTCAAATGTTTCATCTGGATGCACTGCTTTCTTCTCATTCACCAGCCGGGTCCAGGCATTGTACAAAATCATGGAGTCATCTCCCAGCCACGCTAAATTTCTATGTTCCAGCGCATTAGCGTTGTACGTGACAAGGAGATCGTCGAACTCAGCGTCCAGCCTGGACCTCTCCTCCAAAATCTTTTCCTGGATTTCTGCTTCCGCAGACTTGGACTTGACCGCCACCGCAGCAAGTTCGGCCCTGAGAGATACTGCTTGGTTGCAAGCCTCTTGAGCAGTGGCGTTCGCATCGTCCTTCTCCTTCACCATTTCAACGAATTTGGCCTTGAGCTCGTTCAGTAATTGCTAAGTCTCGCTCAGCTGCAACGGTGGTGTTGCGGTGGCCCATCTCTTCTACCGTGGCGCAATGTTCCTGTTGCATCCTAGCCATTTTGGCCACGGCGTCCTCGTGTTTCTGGAGAGCTTGAAGTTCAGAACTCCGGGACGTCTCCATTTCAGATTGAAGAACTTCAATGATGCGTTTCTGTTTAGCAATTTCAGCATCACGTTCAGCAATAATCTTCGCCCTGTCAAAAGCCACTCTAGAAGCCTTCACGGCTGCCTTGTACCACTCCTTGTACTGAGCGTAGAAGTCGTGAATATAACTATGAGCGATGGTCTCAGCTTCCGGAGGGATTCTTTTAAAGTTAGGAGGGAAGATATAGCCATCCATGCAAATTTCAGGGTAGTCATTTTTCATTTGGGCGAGTTTAGCAGCTCCCTCGCTTGTCAACTCAGCCGGAGCTTGTTCAATTATAGCGGCTGCCGTTGGGTCCATTCTTGGTCGTTGAGCATCAGGCCGAGAAGACTGAGAAGGCAACTGTTGCTGATGAGATGGCCCTGGGAGGTCTACTGGAGCCCTGGGAGGCGGAGGAGAACGAGATCGGGGTCGGTACTGGTATCCCCGGTCTCTGTCAGAGTAATCATAGCCAGAACGGTTACGCGAGTAATCTCTGTCTCTATCATAACGTTCTTGACTCGAATAGCCTCGCCCATGGTCCCTATCTGTCTCTCTCCTACGGGAATCGTAAAATGGAGAAGATTGGCGCACATTCCGAAGCCTATCTAGAGTGGAGCCACGTCTTGACATCTCACCTGCGATAAGAAAAAATTACGGTTTAAAATCCCATAAAGCAATGTTTACTATGCAAAAGTCATGGAGTGCCGTGGAAGTGTGTGTAAATGTGTAAACCCCCAAAACCGACCGGATGTGTTGACCGCACTTAAAGGAAAGGGCTCGTTCACGTTTAGAACATCTTGAAATTCCTCCAACCCGGGATCATGAGAAATCGATATATAATCTGGGATAGGAATATCGTCTAGCCCTTTGAAAGAATCTCTCGAATGAGAAGGGGCGGCCTCAGAAATCATGACCCCGGAAGCGGGAAGAAACGCATCTACAGATTTTCCCCCTTTAGACTTAAGTTTTTTGGAAACGGCGGCCTTGCCTTTCCGTTTTTCTCCCGATTCTTCAAAGTTTCCCGAGAGATCAGCCATCGGCTCTGAATCTGTGTGGGTTCTTTCTTCATCACCCGCCTCAATTATTCTGATTCCGAGTGACTTCTTCACTTTTTTCTTCTTGGTCTTCTTCTTATCTCCCTTCTTGGAGGCAGACTTTGCAAAGCCTTCAACGACTATGCTTTGATTGATGTCGATCAAACCAAGGACTCTTAAGTTGTAGTCGTTCAGCACCGAGTCAATATGCCTCAGCTCGCTTGGGACTTCTTGAAGACTCCGGACGGTACCCTTGAAACGCCCTCCATCGGGCCTAGAGATAATAGCTGTAAAAGGAATGAAATGTCAATTTTAACACCGAAGAGCTATTGGTCAAGGAAACAGGTTAAGACGCTTACGTCTAGACAACCATCGCCTAGCAAAACCCGGAGGGCACCGAACGTAGAACCATTCGTTCTTGAAATAGCTCAGTCGAGTCCAAGCTCCAACTACAACTTGGCAATTTCTAACTGCCTCCAAAAATGTAAACGACGGGCTATCACCCCTGCTCTTGAAGTTGAATATGTGTCTGATCTCGGAGGGCCTCGGCGGGCGAAAGAGACAGTCCATAAATATGATAAAGGCACTGTTCAGCAACGCGTGCCCGTTGGGATGAAGTTGTGAAGGAGCGATTCCTAAATATGATAGCATCCCTCTGATATATTGATTGAAAGGAGGAAGAGTTCCAGCCGCACAAGCATGACGGTAGAATGCTGTATATCCTTCAGGCGGATTGTGCGGTCTATCAGTGGCGCTGGGCAATAATACATCACCTAGAGATATGTTGTGCTTTAGGCATATTCGTCCCAATAAGGATTCAGAGATGTTAGACTGAACCGAATCGACAGGGTCCTCAATAAATATAGCCTCTGACAATTCGTCTGGAGCTGGATCGATTACATCGGCAGGGATTTCAGGAATCTCAAGAACCGGAGGAGTCGAGCTCTGTACTTCTTGTTGTTGGGAGCTCGAAGATTCCATAATTAGCTAACTCATCAGAAAGCAACGTTAAGTTCATAACTAGCCCGTGCATGCCCCAGTGTAGAGTGTATGAACGTGTCGTGCAGTGCAAGTGCTGTGCATTACTTAAGCAAATTTAACAAAATGAAGCAAGATATTCGAACAACATAACTTGGGAATTTGAGAATGAAAATGACCGTCATCGCTGACCGTCCCTTCCACACCATCCAAACGCCACTGACCATTTCAAATATAAATCAGTTAAATTACTGGTCAAGTCATAGTTCCATCGACAAGCTTCAAAGGAAATTCAGGTTTAATTTTTCAGTCAAGTTCGATTATGCAAGGCCGAAGCTTGTCGGAGTCGAGTGTGCTAAAATTCAATGGGTTCATCAAAGTTCAACTTGAAATTGGTCATGGTTCAGATGTTGGAGCAAATCAGAAGAGTAGAAGCCCCTGAAGCAGAGATGTTCGAATCAATCGACTCGAATCGATATGAGTCGAATCGATGAAGGTCGAATCATATCGATTCGACCCTGCATAAGTTCGACTCGATGAAATCTTGGGGTGGAGAAGCAGTTCGAATCCATGGGCTATGCATAACTTCGAATCGATCAATGCTCGGCACTTTCGAATCGATTGGGATATTACTACTTCGAATCGATCGATTCGATCTTTCAAAACCATCGATGCGAAATTTCGTATCGATTCGAACCACCTATCCCTGAATCAATTCGAAGTCTTATTTTCTTCATCGATTCGTTTTACTTAACCCTGCATCGATTCGAAATCTTACATCTTCGATCGATTCGGGCTGCCTGTCCCCGAATCAATACGAGTAGAAAAAGCTATCTCTTGTATATCCATCGAGTCGACCCATTTCAGTTCTTACTACTCTTCGTATTTCTCAAAAGAGAGGATTGAAGTCAATGTTCGAATCCCGTTTTCGTCGTTCTACACTCGAATCGATCCCTTAGATACCTGGACGAATTCGATTGGAATTTAAGACTCGGTAAAATCTGATTGACTCGTGCAAGACGTGGAGCTCTGAAGAATCGATTCGAAGAAGAAGCTATAGCAACAGTAAAAAGTAAAAAATGAAAGTGACACCGGCCTCGCATATTTATATGGACCTCACAAGAGAAACGGGACGATTCGCCTCCCGGTAAATGCGACCAATTCCAACCGGTCACGCACTTATCCCTTCGAATCCATCATATTCGAACCCACCATCTTCGAATCCCTTAAAAAAACGTTCGACTCCAACAACTCAGGCAACCACATCGAATCCACACGGTATCGATTCGAAGAACCATCGATTCGAAGCTGTCGACAGAAGATGAACCTGGGTCACTATGCCCCATCGATTCGAAGTGTCTACTTCGAAACCATCAACTCGAGGCGGAGCTTCGCATCCATCAAATACCACCGGTCAAATGGACGAATCGTTTCCATATGAAAAATTGCTTGTCCACTCTTGTACCGATTCAGGAGAGGATCAATACGAGAGGGTGATCATAGACAATCATAAAAGCAATGTTTTAAACTCAAATCTCAAATCGGTCCAGGAGAGGACCGATGCAGATTTCGATAGCGAACCGAACGGACAACAACTTGCGATCACGCAACGTTAACCAAGGTCAAGATAATACACGTATGCATGTATTTTTTGACTAATGTTTTGGTCTTTATCATCAACAAGAATCAAATGTTCATCTCGTCATGACTCAAAAGCCCAGACAACCAGTCACGATTATACGACAGTCAATAACTGCAATACAGAATGTAACTTTCGATAAAGCATGTTGTAGCAATCCAATGAGAGACTGCAGCTTTTCAAAGCACGTCATGTTTACACAAGACGTACTTTGGGGGGCAAATGTTATCCCGCCTTTTGGCAAGGCCGTGACACCAAGGACTTGGATAGATACCGGTGATAGGTTGTCTCAGAAGTCGGTTACACATAAGGATCGCTACGAATATCGATGAACTTTGTCCGAGTCCGGATCGGGCTGCGATCGATAAGACACATCAAGCAAAGCCATGGGAACCAACGATCCAAGTTTCAAGTCAATCCGAGTTCGTATGCTCGAGATATCGTCGACAAAAGATGGAGTAGGGCACCCTTAGTTCGAATCCATAGGCGAAACCTATGTTCGAATCCATTGGCCAGAAACCAGTTTGAATCCATCGAACTTCCATTGCCTCGACTCCATCAGCCCTCCCTTGCTTCGACTCCATCAGCATAGAGGCTCTTGTTCGAATCCAACCGGACCAAGCATTGATTCGAAACCATCGAGATAGCATTGGTTTGAATCAATTGTAGTTAGCTATACTTCGAATCGATTCGAACGATACCTTAAGTTCGAATCGATTGGAGCTTTCTACAATTCGAATCCATAAAGAGAGGGAGCTTCGAATCCAGGAGACGTAGCTTCACTTCGAATCCAGGAGATATAGCTCGCCCTCGACTCCACTATCTTCGAATCCACCCAACTGGGAGTCCTCGACTCCACCATCTTCGAATCCAAGTCGTGGATTCGACCCAGTCAATGCGGAGTGCAAAGCGGACCGATGCGAAGAAGGCGCACCACGTCACCATCTTCATTTGCAGAAGGATCGATTCGAACGAATCGATACGAGCGTATCGATTCGAATGACTCCAGAGTTCGAAAAACACCAACTTGAATCGGTCATAAATCGAGTTCTACAATTCCAAATGACATGAAATTTTCACAGAAGCTTAAGCACATGATGAAGAATGTTCACACCAAATTTTAGCTCGATTGGAGCAATTCTTGATCGATTCGAACCAAGGGTCGAATCGATCCCAAAGTGGGCCCGGATCTCCAGATTTCGGCCATGTGGGCCCCCTGACGTACCAGAACTGGTCTCCCCTCATTTTAGGCGAAATATCAGCCTCCTACACCTATAAATAGAGCCCCTGGTCATTCAGAAAAGGGGTCGAAGAATTCTAAGTACTGAAGAGCGCCCAGATTCTGCTAGATCTACTCCAGAACACCGCCGCTGCTTTAGATTGACACTTAGCATTGAAATTCAGTTGTATTACATTGTTAACTACTGTAATCTTCAAGTAATCGAGCAATAAAATCATCAAACTTCATAGTGGACGTAGGCAAAACGCCGAACCACTCTAAATCGCTTGTCTTTGCAATTTACTTTCTGTTATTTGGAGTTTTTGTTAGATAATCCACAGTTTTAATTTTCATTCTGCGCGTTTATCTCTTCAAAGACTTCCGAAGAGTGTTGTGCCCATTTTTGGTACAAACACTTTGGTGCTTTCACTAAGAAAAAACCAGCTTTTTTCTCCTGCTCCTTGGATCTACCATCGATACCGGATTGCACAAATCCAAGAGGAAGATTCAGATCTTTGATTCACAGTCCTTCCATTCTACTCAGATTTGCATAAAATCTAGGAAAAGGATTCATCATTCAAAATGGTTAGCACGAGAACCACTTCTACAGCTGCTGGACAAGAAGGTAGGGATGGACAGAATCCTGCTCAACAGCAGCCATCCAACCAAGACAACACTGCCCACTCAGATCCGTCTGGGGCAATCACTAGACAAGAATTCCAAGTATTGCTTCAAGAGCTGACTCAGAGTCGGCAGCAATTAGCCGAACAGTTGCGTGCCAATATCGAATTGACAAACCAACTGAACCGCCAGGGCCGTAGGAGGTCCAGAAGGGATGATGTTTCCTGCTCATCCACTGAAAGTTCCGCTTCATCAGACTACTATCACAGATCTACCCGTCCTCGATTAGACAGGGGTCATACACAAATGACCGGATATCAACCCGCTTTGACTGTTGGACAGTTGAGGGCAGGACCATCAACCAGCTTCCAGGCTGGGCCATCAGCACGAGGTGGTCGCACTCCACAATATACTACGGACAATCATGTCACAGCTGCCACAGTAGAAACAAGGGTTGATACCCGACATCTTCCAGATTCGAGTAATCAACAGCAAGGACGTACTTCTGAACCATACGTCCCGGAAGACGCTGAGCCAAGGAGGCGAAACTTGGACCGTCGACAGCGCCCGGTCCAAACTCGCACTGTGGAACCCGACAACACCTTAGCTCAGCATGCTCAAAATGTAGCAATGCCAGACATCTCGACTATGATACGTCAGATGATCCGCGAAAGCCAAGGCCTTACCAACGATGACTGGGGACTTTCCCGTAGTCACACTCCCTTCACAGACGAGATACTGAATGCTAAACCTCCTCGGCGATTCAGAATGCCAACCCTTCCTATGTACGAAGGAAATTCTGATCCCAATCAACACATCTTGAAATATGAATGGTCGATGAGCGCCGCAAGGGCTGATGATGCAGTAAAATGCCGAAGTTTCCCCATCTCTCTAGGTGGAATTGCAACGATGTGGTTCACGAGATTGCCACCTAGGTCTATCTCTTCATTTGATCAACTGGCTAAGAAATTTGTGGAACAATTTCGCATGCATGTCGCTAGACCCAAAGATGTCAACACCTTATCCAGTGTTACCCAAGCTCGAGGGGAAACGCTAAGGCGTTACTTAGAGAGATTCCATGCGGCATGCGTGGAGATTAGTAATCCCAACGACAACTCAATCTTGATGGCATTGACAAAGGGGATTGACCCTGATTCTGAGTTTGGAAACTGGTTAGCCGGAAAACCGCCCGCATCGTTGGACCGTTTCTACTCCAAAGCCGCACAATTCTTACGGCAAGAGGACGCGAAACAGTCTAGGAAGCAGGACGACGAGGGACCCAGGAGCGAAGGAATACAGAGTAATGTAGCAGTAAAACAGTCCGGTGACAATTCCGGAAAAGTTCAGTTGAACATACAGAACAAGCAAACGCAGCCAAGAGGTAACAATGGTCAGAATAAGAAAAGAGATCCAAATCGGGGTCCACGACGTGAGGCTCCAATGTTCGATAATTACACACCATTGAATACATCGTTGGAAAATGTGTACCTACAGACTTGCAATACTATGCAATACAAGAAGCCGGCTCCGAAGCAATCGTCGGAGAGGCAGATTCAAACAGGGAAGTTCTGTAGATTCCACGAAAGTTATGGCCACAACACCAATGAATGTCGGCACTTGCAGGACCTCATTGAGAAGTTGATCAGAGAGAGGAAGTTAGATCAGTTTGTGCGGGCACCGCAATCTGAAGGGGCGGGCCCCTCAAATCAAAATCATGTACAGAATCCAGAAAGACAGGAAGAACCAGGTCGTGTCGGAGGAAGACTGGTAATTAATGTTGTGAGTGATAGTCCTCGTACAGCGAAGCGAAGCTGGGGAGAAATGAAATCATATAACGACTTGACTAGACGAACGGACTTTGAGTACAATGATAACTTGGACAATAAACCTTCGACCAAACGAAAGAGAGCGACAATTAACGACATCACTTTCCGAGACAACGATACTGATTATGTCGGAAGCCCGACTACTGACCCACTCGTGATATCGGCACAAGTAGGTCCAGCTTGGATGAAGAGGATACTAATTGACTGCGGGAGCTCTGTGAATATCCTTTTTATACATGCTTATAATCAAATGAGGATGAATCCCCGGGATTTGGAACCTTGCCAAACTCACCTCCATGGATTCAACGGTAGCACTACCGTACCTATTGGGGTGGTGAAGTTACCAGTTAGGTTGGGATCTAAGGAACATAGGAGAGTTCGAACATTACAGTTCACTGTGTTGAACTTAGTTTCGCCATACAACGCTTTCTTAGGACGACCTGCCCTTACTGAATTCAGAGCCGTAATTGCCCCGTGGTGCTTGACCTTAAAGTTCCCTACCGTCAACGGAGTTGGAGTTGTCCAGGGCGATCAGGTTGACTTGAGAACAGTCATACGCCGAAAACGAGTCGCCCGATTACGCAATGCCGAGGACCGACTTAAAACCTTTGAACGCAATGAGATTGTCATTAAGAAAGAATACCCAGCACTACTACACATAAAACCGATATGGAAGGGATCACATGAGATTAAGCAAGAGCTCGGGGATGATGTATATGAGATGACGACCGCTGAAGGTCTAGCTTCATCAAAGGCCTTGGATAGCAAAAGACTTCGTCGCTATCACACATAACAGGCTATGTTTATCTATTTAGTTTAAATTCTGTTTTAGAATTTGTTTCTGCATTTCGAAATTAGAATTTGTAATAAGGCAACTGACTTTGCCATGTTCTCTTGTTTCAGCAATAAAATGCCATCTCTTTGAGCCAGAGCTGTGATTCATTAAATACAATATACAACATCACGATGCACGAAGAGCTAAATTCCATCACACAATGGGATTTATTCAAGTAGGGAGTGGCTATAAAGCAATCAACCACTCTCCAAATGGAACCCGAGCTCGGGGGCAAGCCATCACATCAGGCCGGAAATGGGTTGATACACGACAACCTTTTAATCAACTCCGTACTCCCAGAGTGCGAGGCGGAGCATAAACATTTTTCTAAATCCCAGAGTACTCCGAGAGCGCGAGCTGGGTACAAACTTTTTAACTAACTCCGTACTCCCAGAGTGCGAGGCGGAGTATAAACATTTTCCTAAATCCCAGAGTACTCCGAGAGCGCGAGCTGGGTAAAAACTTTTTAACTAACTCCGTACTCCCAGAGTGCGAGGCGGAGTATAGACATTTTCCTAAATCCCAGAGTACTCCGAGAGCGCGAGCTGGGTAAAAACTTTTTAACTAACTCCGTACTCCCAGAGTGCGAGGCGGAGTATAAACATTTTCCTAAATCCCAGAGTACTCCGAGAGCGCGAGCTGGGTAAAAACATTAACCAACTCCGTACTCCCAGAGTGCGAGGCGGAGTATAAACATTTTTCTAAATCCCAAAGTACTCCGAGAGCGCGAGCTGGGTAAAAACTTTTTAACTAACTCCGTACTCCCAGAGTGCGAGGCGGAGTATAAACATTTTCCTAAATCCCAGAGTACTCCGAGAGCGCGAGCTGGGTAAAAACTTTTTAACTAACTCCGTACTCCCAGAGTGCGAGGCGGAGTATAAACATTTTCCTAAATCCTAGAGTACTCCGAGAGCGCGAGCTGGGTAAAAACTTTTTAACTAACTCCGTACACCCAGAGTGCGAGGCGGAGTATAAACATTTTCCTAAAACCCCAGAGTACTCCGAGAGCGCGAGCTGGGTATAAATACCAACAAACTCCAGCTTCCGAGAGCGCGAACTGGAGTATAAACATTAACTAACTCCAGCTTCCGAGAGCGCGAACTGGAGTATAAACATTAACCAACTCCGTACTCCCAGTACGCAAGGCGGAGTATAAACATACATCAACTCCACACTAATGTTAACGCTAAAAAGTGAACGCTAACACCCGGTGTGTGTAATTGAATCGTGAAAGCACCACCCGTTGGTACGGGAACAGAATATAAGCTGAAAATAGCAGAAAAGCAGTAAATGAACAACAGATTTATAGTGGTTCGGCCCGTAATTGAGCCTACGTCTACTTTATAGTCTTTTATTGCTGATTCGGTTACAATTTAATACAATATCCTTCAAAATACAATACAACTTGATCATGAAAGCACTCTTGACTACTAGCTCGATCTTTGATGATGAAACTCGACGAATCCGTGTTGGATGTAAGGAGTTCTTCTCGAAGCTTGTTGTAGTGTCTCGAATGCTTGAAGATCTTTGATTGCTGAATGAGAGGAGACTTCGACAGCGTAACGACGCTTGAAGAAATGAATGGCCAAAGGTCCCCGTTATGTTGGAAGTGGTGGGGTATTTATAGGAGCTGATTTGGACTCTGGAAATTTTCCTAAGTCCTAAGTCGTAGCCGACTTAGGGTAAGTCGGTGACGAGTTAAGGGATAGTTGTTCTGGGCTCATCTTGTGGCTTTGTCTTCGACAAGTGTTAAGTCGTGGCCGACTTATCAGACAAAGGTAGTATAGGCATGGGCTCTGGACTTTAACCTCGTAGCTTTTAGGTTGTGGACGACTTAAGCCAAGTCATGAGTTCCTTAAGTCGTAGGTCCTTTAAGTCGTAACATCTTCTTGAGTCGTGTAGACCTTAACTCGCTGAGTCGTTAAGTCAGAACCCTTTTCTTTAAGTTGCAGATAGCTTAACTCGTTGAGTCGTTAGGACCATGAGTCGTAGGCTGTGAAGCTCTTAAGTCGTACACCCACTAAGTCGTAAACTGTTAAGTCGTATACTGTTGAGTCGTAGACTGTTAAGTCGTATACTTCTTAAGTCTTTAGGAACTGGAGCTATAAGTCATGGACGACTTGAGCTAAGTTGTAACCCATTAGGTCGGAACCTTCTTAAGTCGTAGTCTTTAGGTCGCAACACTGCTAGGTCGCGAAGTCTTTAGGTCGCAACACTGCTAGGTCGCAAAGTCTTTAGGTCGCGACATTGCTAGGTTGCGAAGTTACCTTCAGTAGTTAGGTCGTAGACTCTCTTAGGTCGTAGCTCCCTAACTCGGTAGGTCGTAAGTCGTTCAAGCCGTAGATCCTCTTTCAGCAGTTAAGTCGTAAGTCGTCGAGTCCTCTTAGGTTTTAGGCTTTTTAACTCGTTGGCTTCTTATAAGTCGTGGCATAATCTGAGTCGTTCATTTCTTAACTCGTAGGTCGTTGCTAAAAGGGAGTTAACACAGTGCAGTTAGAAGTTTATATGTGTTGGGTTAGGGAAATGGTAGCGCACTGCAGTGTTATGAAATGTTGAAGTGATATGTATTGGTTTGGTGGTTTAGTGATTGATGATGTGGTTGTAACTGTGAATTGCACAGTGGTGGTTGAAGAGGCTGTTGAAGGTATGTGTGAGATTGTATGTTGGGTAAGTGTGTTGAAAGAAGTGTGGAAAGTGGTTGTATGAGGGTGACAGAAGCAGGCTTGTCGAATGGAAGAAAGGCAGTAATGTGAGTGCAGAAGTTATTGCAAGGAAGCTGATGGTTTATGTTGTGAAATGGTAGTAGGGCTGAGTTGTTACTGTGGTTGACAGTTTGGGTAGGATGGTTGTGTATGAGCAGGGTAGACAGTAGCAAAAAACTGGGGTGATCAGGTGGAAATGCAGTGATGTGTTTTGACAGAGGGATATTTAGAATAGTGGATGACAGAAAGCACAACAGAAATTTTTTTCATCTTCTTTTTGAATGTAAATGGAAAAAGAAAAATTGCAATAAAAATGTAAATGCAATATTGACAAGGAAATAAAATATTTCTGATTTTTTTTTGTTAAATTGTGTGTTTTTTTATATAAATATGCAAATGAAAATAGAAATAGAACAAACACACATGCACAAATTTTTTTTATGAAAGCAAACACACAACACAAACACACAATAAAATTAAAGAAAAATAATTCGAAGAATAGAAAACGAAAATCAAAATAACTCTCCGGAAACGGCGCCAAAAACTTGTTCGTCGATGGAAATTCTATCGGTTTAGAAAACCGTCGAACGAATTTAGATTAAAAATATAACCGCAAGCGCACGGCGTACACTTGTAGTACGTGGCGAATACGGGTCGATCCGTAGGGAATTGATGATTTTAAAATTCTATTCAATCAAATTATACCAAAGTCGAATGAAAGTTAAGCTAAAAATGTAGAAAACTAACAAAAGAAAATTGATAAAAATATGAGAGTGTTAAGACAATTTAGAGGCAATTTCCACTCTCTAGATCACATAAATCAACAAAATGAAGTTATAATCTCTCTTTTCTTATCATTAGTGAATTAGTTGATGTGTTTATCATAAGTATGGTATATTTGTGCTATTAATTAGCCCAATATAAACCATCAAACTATAACACAACCACTAATACACTTGTAAATCTCATAAAATTTGACAACAAAGTTGAAAGCAAAATCTATTTTAAGCATGGCCTATTAACTATTAATTAGAAATATAAGCCATCAAATTTTAGTTTCAACATTCACTTCTTTGCCATAATCATATGTAGATGAAGAGGCAATTTGTGTTTTGTTTGTTTAAGCATAGCCTATTTGTTATGAACAACATAGACTATCAAATTCAAAGCTAAACGACATCATTAAACCACTTCAATCATTCTCATTAAGCACAAAAGAGAGCATAAACAAAAAAATGTTGGATCTACATACTAGAGAGCTTCATTACCCCTAAATTGAAGGGATTAAGCTCTCATATTTGTTATCATATGAACAAATGTAGAAAGCAACATGAAACAAGAAGAGAAAAAGAGAGCAAAAATGAAAGGAAAAATTATTCTACTTGCATAAGTAAACTAGATCTACACTACAACATGAAAGGAAAATAAACAAGAGAAGAAAAGAGAAATATATTAAAGTTGCATAAAAAAATTACATGAAACAAAATGGCTAAGTAGCCATAGGAAAAAGAAAAGAGAAGCTTTCTTTTATTTTGAGCCTAAACTAAGATAAAGAGAGACTAAGGGAGAAGGAGAGGGTTACATGAAACATAAGGGGATTTTATACATGTGTTAAACCCTAATTCATATTTTTGGGGAATGCCCAAAATACCCTCTTAGGAAGTGTGGAGGCAAGTAATCATTAGCTTCAAATAATGCTCATTTAAGTGTACATGAAGCCATTAATTCCATAAGCATGTGCATTAGCCTCTAATTTGTACATTAAGGTAGGTGGGTAGGTGGGGTCCTCCATTATCTTCACTTTGAATTATTTCCATCTTCATTTGTTCTCTTCACTCTTATGCATGCATATATCATCATGTAACCACTTGTAAAATTCAACAAATTTCCTACAAAACAACATAGAAAATTCCAAGTAAATTTTCACAATTTAATAAATGCATAAAAATGACCATTTTGCCCCTATATGAAGATGAATATGTGGCAATTTCAAATAATTTGAATTTTGGTTTAAACAAGTTAAAATACCCGATATGATCATTTATTTAATTTAAATAGAATAAATATGGTGGTAATAATATGCACATTTACGTGCACATCAGTTTATAACATGTTTGTCATTACAACTTAGTATTTAATTTAGACATTAGCTAACAACATGGTTTATTAGAAAAAATTTCGTTTTTCTCCATATATTTTTGAACTCTGTCTTTCACTTTTCTCCATGAGCGCATCTTGCTTGTCTATGCATATGTCATAGCCTGTGTGCATATTATTATACATAATATAGACAAACGCGTAATAGTTTGCAAGTTACCTGGGTTATGAGAGCTTTTGAAAGGGTTTGTGTTGCATGTTTTCATGCTTGGTGAGATTGCTGCTGTCTTGCATATTTTTTTGCTTATGTGGGAGAGTGCATAAAAGTGTAAATTACAAATGGTTTATAAATATAAATGATTATATGATAAAACTTGCAAAATGGATGTTACTTTCAAAAACTGCAAATGGATTTTGTTTATAATCTACAACATAATCTTTATTATTTACAAAGCACTTGTAATTACTTGCAGTATTATCAAGAATAATTCTCTTTATATTTGGCTTTGAAACATCTTGTACTAACTAGTTAAATAAGACTTCAATTTATTTCTTTGACTATTTTGCTATATAAGTTACGATATCGCATGCTTCATTCTTCTCGGTTTACTTGTTTGCCAACAGTTACAACATTACAGATTTTATTAATATAATCTATATATGTATGTAAAATTTTACTTAACTAATAATTAAAATTTTACTTAACAAATTTTTTTAAGAATAAAATTTGGTATGGTTTTATTCTATATAAATGGATATTAAAAACATATATTGTGACTGTTTATCTAATTTTGTTGTTTTTGTTAATAAATGTTTTCATAGCGAAAGGATATGCATAAAAGCTTAGTACGTACTCGCCAACAATTGAAGAACGAGGAATCCCGAAAGCATAAGCCAAAGGTCAAATATATTAAGCCAACCGTTGAAGCTTGCAATGTAGACAAGGAACAAGAATTATGGCACGAGATAATACAAATGCCGTGTGCAGAAAATGAAATGCCTTGTGAAGAAATTGAAATGCATGAAGAAATTGAAATGCTCCGTGAAGAAAATGAAATGCGTGAAGAAGATGAAATAGCCTGTGAAGAAAATATTGATGTCGAGGTGGAAATCAATAGACCAAGTGAAATTAAAACTGCAAATATAGATGTAAAAAACGTGCTAGAGGTCCAACAAGAGCAAAAAAACTCTCGTTAAGTCTTGTGAATCGAATTGAAGTTGAATTCAATAAGGTAGCCATACCCATAAGAGAAGGCTCGGTACATTTATCTTCTTATCTTGGGCTGCTTGTACAAGAGCATGTTTCGGTTACACTTGACGATTGGAGGCTTCTAAGCGATGAATTTAAAGTTGTATTATGGGATTCGATTCAGGTATGAGAGATTACCATTTTCGTCATATAATAATTGTTTTATTTACGAAAATAATCCATTTAGCGAAACGTCCGTTTAAAAATCTTTTAATATGAAATAACAACAATTTTATTTTTCTTTTTATTTTTACTTGTAGGCTAGATTCAAAGTGGATGAATGGCAAAAAATTCCATATTTCAACAAATGGGAACTATTTGGAGATCCTCAAAAAGCAAATTGGTTTGAAAAATTGTTAATGCAACGACGGAAGAGGAAAGACTTGGTTTGAAACCTTATAATATAAAAAACATGAAGGAGTGGAGAAAGTTTGTAAAGGCGAAAACAAGTTTGGAGTTTAACGTATGCTTATGTATATATATTATATACATATATATATACATGTACTGTTGCTTCTTTGCTTTTTGGAATCAAAACCCAAGATCCCTAGCAACTTGCAGCTTCTGATTATCATAATTTTTTTTATAAGAATTGATGCAGTGCAGAAAGCTAAGGGTCTAGGTCGCTCACGACCTAAGGAGTGTGTAGGTCGCTCACGACCTAAGGAGTTAAAGGGGGGAGTGAGTGATGCTGAGAAGAGTGGTTGCACAGTCCAATTCGGTGAAGTGTTAGGTCGCATACGACCTAACAAGGCTTTTAAGTTGGAGGAACGACCTAACATGTTCTTAGGTCGCGTACGACCTAACGGTGCAGTGCAACATGGTGAACGACCTAACATAACACCAAGTACAGAGCTACGACCTAACGGGTTAGTGGATGGCGAGCTAAAACAAGGAGATAGGTCGCTGGAACGACCTAACATGCTTTTAGGTCGCGTACGACCTAGCGAGATAGGGAAGAAGGTGCTGGAACGAGCTAGCGGGGTGCTCCGACCTAACAGTCTGAAGGGAAAGGTGATACGACCTAACGAGTTACGACCTATGTTAGGTCGCAAGGAAACGAAACGAGCTAAGTTAGGTCGCGAAGGCTTAGGTCGCAAAGTCTTAGGTCGCGAAGGCTTAGGTCGCAAAGTCTTAGGTCGTGGAGACTTAGGTCGCGAAGAATCTCTGAAGCCACTTCTGTTAGGTCGCAAACGAAGGGATGCCGTTCATTCTTAGGTCGCAAAGCTCTGGATGCCATTGATTTCCCTAACTCGCCGATCTGGAATGCTGTGTGATCTTAAGTCGCGGAAGATTGTAGCCGTAGATTGTTATGCCGCTTTATCAGATGTGTTCATTTGTTAAGTCGTGGAATAATGTAATTAGGTCGTTACCGACCAAAGTGAGTCGTTTGTCTTTTAACCTGTTTGTTAGGACGCGTCTGTACTAGGTCGCAACATTCAAGGTCGAAGGTCGTTTTCGACCTAAGTACTTGTAAAATTTTGAAACTTTTCTGCTGTGTTGAGTTATAGCCTATAAATAGGCGTGTATGGTCATTTTGTAATGGTTGTTGAATATTGAATAAAATTCTCTTTTGATTGCTTTGTGCTTTCATTCAAATTGGTAGTTGAGTGTAATCTCCTATCTCCTCTTTCGGATAATCGAGTGCGCTCGATTCAACGATTGTAGAAGCCGATTCGCGGAATCAAGTGCGCTTGATCAACGCTTGAAGAATTGAAGATCTTCGAACCCGGTATCGTGTGCGATCAACGAGTTCAGGATAGCTAGAATTCGGTATCTTCGGATCAACGAATTTGGGCATTTCAGCATCTTCCAATCCACCGATTGCTACATTCAACGATCTACATCATTTTTGTAATATCCGCTGCGCCAGTTTTGGTATCAGAGCCTGTTCTAGCCAATCATAGCTAGATCGAGACTTGGAGCCTAATCATTTTGAAGTTTGGCCATGGTAAGCAAGTGAGGCCGAGAATTTGAAGAAGTGGGGCGTGCATACTTTTGAAATTTGAAGTTTGGACTTGTGATTTGGAGAAGTCGTGTTCATCGTGTTCATCGAGATTTGCAACAAAGTGGAAGATTTCGATCCGTTTCATTTTGGATCAAAGTTCGAAAAGTGTTTGAATTTGAAGTGTTTTGGAATTTGGGAAGTATTCAATCATGCCGCCAAGAAGAGCTAATCGCCACCAAAACGTAGAAACTTTATATCGAAGAGAAGAGGCTGATGAGATGGAGCAAAGAATCAATGAGAATTTTAGTGAGAAGCTTAATGAAGGAATTGGCCGGTTAGAGAGGCTTATGACGGAGATGAATCAAAATCGGAGAAGGGTTTCACCAGAATCTAACCATGGGGGTAGTAGAGTCTCGCCACATTCTAATCGAGACCGAAGTATTGAAAATGATCAAGGACGTGGGAGGAACGCGAATGATCGCGAACGGAGGAATGTTGATAGAAGGGATGATGGTGGAAGGCGTAATGGTAGTAGAGATGTTGGTGGTCAGAATCGACATCGTTATGCATCTGATTTTGAAGAGGAGTATGATGGTGGTAGTATTCAAGGAAGAGGTCAAGGAAGAAACTATTCTGAGTATGATCACAAGTGGGAATCGGGGATGAAGACAGAAATTCCTGAATTCAAGGGTGGTATGCAAGCAGAGGAGTTTCTAGATTGGGTGGCTAATGTTGAGGAGATTTTTGACTTCAAAGAAGTACCAGAACATCGTAGAGTGAAGTTGGTTGCTACAAGGCTGAGGGGTAGAGCTTTGGCATGGTGGCAGCAAACCAAGCTTACACGTGAACGTATGGGGAAGTCAAAGATTGAATCTTGGGAAAAGATGAAGAAATTGATGAAAGCGACATTCTTACCTTATAATTATCAATCGCTTATGTATCAGAGGTTGCAGAACTTGAGACAAGGAACGAAGTCTGTGAATGACTATGCTGATGAATTTTATCAACTCATTGCAAGGAATGATATTATGGAAACAGAAGAGCAGCTGACATCTAGGTTCATTGGAGGATTGAGAATGCAGATTCAGGATATGATCAATATGTTCGATCCAAGATCTGTAGCGGAAGCACATCAGAAAGCGTTGGCTTGGGAAAAACAAGGGAGACGAGGAGGTGGTGTGTTTACTAATTCTAACAATCAAGCGAAGGGTGTTGGAGGAAATTCTAATGTTTCTAAACCTATCAGTAGACCAGTGGTGAAGGAGGCTGAGAAGACAAGGGTTAACAATGGTTTCAAATGTTACAATTGTCAGGAATTGGGTCATAAAAGCAGTGAGTGTCCAAAGCCAAAGAAGAGAACCATGATTGCAGAAGTTGACGATGAGGATGTTGATGAACATTGTTCTAATCCAGCTGAGGAGGATGAGCAGGATATTGCGTCGGGAGACGAAGGTTGTAACCTAATGCTGAGGAGATCGTGTTTAACACCGAAGCAGGAGGAAGCTAGTTGGTTGAGGAGTAATATCTTTCAGTCAACATGTACTATTCTGGGGAAGGTGTGTAAGTTTGTGATCGACGCAGGAAGTTGTGATAATATTATTTCAACCGAAGCTGTGACGAAGTTGAAATTGAAGACAGAGAAACATCCGAGTCCATACAAGTTAGCATGGTTGAGAAAAGGAGGAGAAGTGAAAGTGGATAGACGAGTTCGTGTACCATTCTCTATTGGGAAGAAATACAAAGATGAAATATGGTGTGATGTAGTAGAGATGGATGTTTGCCACTTATTATTGGGAAGACCATGGCAATATGATCGAGCAGTACTACATGATGGTCGGACCAATAGCTACAGTTTTATGTTTAAAGGCACGAAGATTATCTTAGTTCCGAAGAAGAGATCACAAGAAGAAAGTAAATCAGAAGAAATTGAAGAGCTGAAAACTTTATTGACTTTAAAAGAGTTTGTTAAAGAGGTTGAGGAAGAACCGGAAGTATTCTTGTTGATCGGGCGTGAGAGCAGTGAAGAGGTTGAAATTCCAGAAGAAGTTAAACCAGTCTTGAAAGAATTTGACGATGTATTTCCAGAAGAGTTACCAACGGAGTTACCGCCGTTGAGAGATATACAACATCAGATAGATCTTGTTCCAGGTGCTGTGTTGCCACACAGACCACATTATCGAATGAGTCCGAAGGAACATGAAGAGTTGCGAAGGCAGGTAGAGGAATTGCTTGAACAGGGGCGTGTGCAGGAGAGTCTGAGTCCTTGTGCTGTACCAGCTTTATTGGTACCCAAGAAGGATGGGACGTGGAGGATGTGCACTGACAGTCGAGCATTGAATAAGATCACTGTGAGATATAGATTTCCAATGCCGAGGTTGGATGACTTGTTAGATCAAATAAGCGGAGCTACTATATTTTCAAAGATAGATTTGAAGAGCGGATATCATCAAATTCGTATCAGACCAGGAGATGAGTGGAAGACTGCTTTTAAAACCAGGGAGGGTCTATACGAGTGGTTGGTCATGCCGTTTGGTTTATCAAATGCACCAAGTACTTTTATGAGAGTGATGAATCAGATTTTTCGACCGTTCATTGGGAAATTTGTGGTGGTGTATTTTGATGATATTCTGATTTACAGTGGGAGTCCAGAGGAACATTTGAACCATCTTAGAGAAGTGCTAATGGTATTGCGACAAGAACAATTCTATGCTGCAACGAAGAAATGCGTGTTCATGACGCATAGCGTGTTATTTCTGGGGTATGTTGTTTCAGAGAAAGGGATACAAGTTGACCAAAGTAAAATTGAAGCGATTCGAGATTGGCCGCAACCCAAGACGATAACGGAAGTACGTAGTTTCCATGGGTTGGCTTCATTTTATCGAAGATTTATTCCACACTTTAGTAGTGTGATGGCACCCGTTACAGATTGCATGAAAGGTAAACAGTTTACATGGACCGAGGAGGCAGGGAGTGCTTTTGGGAAGATCAAGGAATTGCTGACGTCTGCACCAATTCTAGTGCTACCTGATTTTCAGTTGGTGTTTGAACTACATACTGATGCATCCAAGGTTGGGATTGGAGGGGTGTTGAGTCAGAAGGGACGTCCAATTGCCTATTTCAGTGAGAAGTTGTCAGGAGCGAAGATGCGATACAGTACATATGATGTGGAGTTTTATGCTGTTGTACAATCTATCAAACACTGGAGACACTATCTATTTCAGAAGGAGTTTGTTCTTTACACCGATCATGAAGCATTGAAGCATTTGCAAGGGCAAGACAAGATTTCAGCGAGACATGCATCGTGGATTGCATATCTACAACAGTTTACTTTTGTTGTGAAACACAAATCAGGGGTGACGAATCGTGTGGCTGATGCTTTAAGTAGAAGGAGTCATTTGTTGACAACAATGAAAATTGAGGTGACTGGTTTTGAATTATTGCCGGAGCAGATTGCAGAAGATTCTTATTTTAAGAAATTTGTTGAAGGGAACAATGAAGGGAAGACTGATGAGTTTATGTTGGTTGACGGTTTTCTTTTTAAAGGAAGTCGATTGTGCATACCGGAGGGTAGTCTGAGAATGAAGATTATCAAGGAATTACACGACGAGGGACATGTTGGGAGAGACCGTACTTTACAGTTGATTTCACAATCCTACTTTTGGCCATCAATGAGGAAAGAGGTAGAGAGGTTTGTGGAGCGTTGTCATATTTGTCAAGTTTCGAAAGGAACTGCAACTAATGCTGGTTTATATATGCCGTTACCCGTACCTGTAAAACCATGGGTGGATATCAGTATGGACTTTGTGTTGGGTTTACCGAGAACGCAGCGTGGTAATGATTCCATTTATGTGGTGGTTGACAGATTTTCGAAAATGGCACATTTCATTGCTTGTAAGAAGACGGCAGATGCGGTTCATGTTGCTCAATTGTTTTTCAAGGAGATCTATCGACTTCATGGATTGCCCGAATCTATTGTGTCGGATAGAGATACTCGATTTCTGAGTCACTTTTGGTTGAGTTTGTGGAAAATGGTGGGAACGAAGCTGAAATTTAGTAGTGCTTATCATCCGCAAACGGATGGACAGACTGAGGTGGTTAACAGATCATTGGGAAACTTGTTGAGATGTCTTGTCCAAGATAATCTGAGGAGTTGGGATGTGAAGTTATGCCAGGCAGAATTTGCTCATAATCATGCTGTGAATCGAAGTACTGGGTTCAGTCCATTCCAGATTGTCTATTCGAGCTTACCGAAAGGACCGTTGGATTTAACTGCGATACCACATTCAAAGGGAACAATTAAGAAAGCCGCTGATTTTGTTGAGGGGCTGACAGAGTGTCATAAAATCGTTCAAGAACGATTAGAGAAAGCAAATGAGAAGTACAAACAGTCTGCAGATTTGAAACGACGAAATGTTGAGTTTAATGAAGGAGATTTGGTTTATGCAATATTGACGAAAGATCGTTTTCCGGTGGGAACGTATAATAAATTGAAAGCACGAAAGATTGGTCCAGTTGAAATTTTAAAGAAAATCAATGAAAATGCTTACAAACTGAAGCTGCCAGATGATGTGTACACGTCAGACGTATTCAATGTTAAACATCTCGTACCATATCATGGGGATGAGTTTGTTGTGGTGGATGCAGAAAGTGCAAATTCGAGGTCGAATTTTTCTCAACCTGGGGAGGATGATGCAGTGCAGAAAGCTAAGGGTCTAGGTCGCTCACGACCTAAGGAGTGTGTAGGTCGCTCACGACCTAAGGAGTTAAAGGGGGGAGTGAGTGATGCTGAGAAGAGTGGTTGCACAGTCCAATTCGGTGAAGTGTTAGGTCGCATACGACCTAACAAGGCTTTTAAGTTGGAGGAACGACCTAACATGTTCTTAGGTCGCGTACGACCTAACGGTGCAGTGCAACATGGTGAACGACCTAACATAACACCAAGTACAGAGCTACGACCTAACGGGTTAGTGGATGGCGAGCTAAAACAAGGAGATAGGTCGCTGGAACGACCTAACATGCTTTTAGGTCGCGTACGACCTAGCGAGATAGGGAAGAAGGTGCTGGAACGAGCTAGCGGGGTGCTCCGACCTAACAGTCTGAAGGGAAAGGTGATACGACCTAACGAGTTACGACCTATGTTAGGTCGCAAGGAAACGAAACGAGCTAAGTTAGGTCGCGAAGGCTTAGGTCGCAAAGTCTTAGGTCGCGAAGGCTTAGGTCGCAAAGTCTTAGGTCGTGGAGACTTAGGTCGCGAAGAATCTCTGAAGCCACTTCTGTTAGGTCGCAAACGAAGGGATGCCGTTCATTCTTAGGTCGCAAAGCTCTGGATGCCATTGATTTCCCTAACTCGCCGATCTGGAATGCTGTGTGATCTTAAGTCGCGGAAGATTGTAGCCGTAGATTGTTATGCCGCTTTATCAGATGTGTTCATTTGTTAAGTCGTGGAATAATGTAATTAGGTCGTTACCGACCTAAGTGAGTCGTTTGTCTTTTAACCTGTTTGTTAGGACGCGTCTGTACTAGGTCGCAACATTCAAGGTCGAAGGTCGTTTTCGACCTAAGTACTTGTAAAATTTTGAAACTTTTCTGCTGTGTTGAGTTATAGCCTATAAATAGGCGTGTATGGTCATTTTGTAATGGTTGTTGAATATTGAATAAAATTCTCTTTTGATTGCTTTGTGCTTTCATTCAAATTGGTAGTTGAGTGTAATCTCCTATCTCCTCTTTCGGATAATCGAGTGCGCTCGATTCAACGATTGTAGAAGCCGATTCGCGGAATCAAGTGCGCTTGATCAACGCTTGAAGAATTGAAGATCTTCGAACCCCGTATCGTGTGCGATCAACGAGTTCAGGATAGCTAGAATTCGGTATCTTCGGATCAACGAATTTGGGCATTTCAGCATCTTCCAATCCACCGATTGCTACATTCAACGATCTACATCATTTTTGTAATATCCGCTGCGCCAAGAATGGTTTGTAAGAAGCATACCATAACCAAGTTCAACTCAGTTTACATTACAGTAGAAATAATTTCAAGCAGATCTTAGTAAGAGCTCTTGAGACTGGTTACAATATGATACTATTAAAGATGCTTATATATTTGTTAGTCCAAGGCTATATGTAGTAATCATAATACCCGATTGATAACTCAATACATGTATGGTGAGATCTTGATACCTTTTGGTAAACCCTTGTTTCTAGCCACTCATCAATAGTAAATAGGAAGACGATGAACCCCGATCCTAAGTATTCTCTTAGTGCAATAGCCCCTCCCACCACATTAGTATAGACAATAAGGTTCTTTAGTTTATTTAAGATTTGATTCTTTTTTTATATGAGTCATTTATGAATGTACACCAGATATTCCTTGTGCAAAAAGCCCCATGACTGCACCCTATATTTGGATTCTTACTTCTTGTCTAAACACATAGTTGTGCTAATGAGATAGTATGTGACAAAATATAATGAATTCGAATACTTAGAATGATGGTGAGTATATAACAACTTGTGACTATAACTGGAGCAAGTGTTGTGAATGCATGCTTTTAGTCTTTAGACTCTTTACTATTGAGTGTTATTTTCTTCAAGTATTAAAAGAAAACTCCTCAAAGGGATGCAATAAAAATTGATTTCTAGCACGGTACTAAATCCTTTTTCCCAGTAGGTGTAAGAACCGATTCCCAATAACCAAAAATAAACATAGTTGAGTAAATCACCTTAATATGGGTAAATGCGTTAATTATGTTTTAAACGTATAGTGATTCAAATGCGAGAAAAATTGGTCAGGCACATGTTTCCAAACATACACACAGCTGTTCAAATGTAATCCATAGAGTGTGGATTAGAAAATTGAGTATCCCTTGTTTCATTCACAATATCAAATTTATCAAGTCATTACATATAACAAACACATACCCCTACCTAATCCTGTTATCACATGGAAAATTATTCAAAATATTTACATTCTATACATAAATTATTTGATGCCACTGTTATTTTGTCCTTTGATTGATTCATTAAAAATAAATGAACATGTTGACCCAACATATTTATTACCTGACTTGTATACAAAATAATGGATACAATATAATGTATTGCAACATGGCTCTTTTCTTTGATAATGGCCATACAATTTAAATCAATTAAATACATTATCCCGTAATTGTTTGAAACATAATGAATTACTATTAATATTCAGCTTAATATACCTTATCAGACCGAATCTATATTGAATATTTTATAGTTTCCCAAATCAAACATTATTTTTTAATGTACTTTTCTCAAATCTAAATAGTATTTTGAATATCAATAATACTATTATGATTTATGGTACGAGAAATATGTGTACTATGAATTAAATTATGCACATATGTAATAGTGTTTATGCCAACTATGAATTGTATCAAAACTATTCCAAACTGTACGTATTATCAAAACTAATAAAACTGTCAGTGAGAAATTGGAAAGCTCTAAACAGGAACCCAAAATAAAAAAAAGCAAAAGGATAACAATCTATATCAACAGAAAATCAATTGTCAGTGTGGTAACTAGACTAGCATCATCAAAGAAAATGATTTTACAATCTCTTCTCCACTAATCTCATCGAACCATTCCACTTTCCGAGCAAATTATAAGCTTACATGCAATTGCTTTTTAGGCAAATAGACAGCTTGAATCTTTACTCATTTTAGTTTAGCAAATATCTGTAATGACCCAAGATTTTTAGGAATTTATTTTTGACAATATAAATAAGCTTAAAATAATTTTTAAGTTAATTTTAAAAGAAAAGGGGGAATTGATATGGCTTGATATGGTGTAACTATATGTGTGTACATGTGTGCACAGGAAATACACATGAATTGAAGCTTAATTCTTGAATGATATGAATGAACAAATGTTGATGGGTATAAATATATATATACAAATAAATAGAGTAAATCCTTAAAAAGCTATTTGAATATATATATATATATGCTACTGATTGCATTTGAGTGTACATGTGCATATGTGTTCAGTAAAAATAATGTATAGATATATATATGTGTACTAATTATTTCTGTAAGACTTATATATACATATATATATGCTAATAAAAAAAACCAGAGTTCAAATCAGTAAAATAAAAATACACAAATATATTTTAAATTATAGGCAGAAAGAAAGAAATGAAGATATAAAAGGAGTAATCCTTTTATAAATAAATAAAGGAAGTACATGTTAGTTAAGTAAAAGCTAAAAATAGAAAATAAGATAAAACAGAGATATGTTTTGTATAGGCAGAATTAGGAAGAATACTTGATATATATATGTATAATAAACAATGGAAATCAAGTCACACTTTTAGTATGATAGTAGACAAGAGGAAAAGTATTTTCTGGAAAAGCAAAATTTCTAAAAATAACCAAAAGGATATAACCACTTTTCTCTTCACAAACTTGAGCCGGGGAGGGTAAGATTTTGGGTTTAAACAAAATGCAAATGGCATGATTTCTGATGGGCAAAAATGACTTTAGCTAGCACCTTAAACCCTAAGGAGAACCCTGCATAAATAAGCAGTGATATGAGGAACCTTCTCTCCTTCCCTGATAGCTCTTGAGAAAAATATATATCACGTAAATATAAAACAAGTGAAGAAAAGGGTTTGAGGGCAGAAGCTTATCAATCAACTGAGAAGTGAAAGAAAGCTAGGTGAGAAAACTCACTCAAAATCTAAGGCAATAAGTCGTAATGAAGGCAGCCAGTTTATAAGATGATTTTTCTTAAAAATGTATTTTCATATGTAATTGTCTTTCTTTGATTCAGAGATGAAAATGCTTTGATCTTTAGTTGGTTGTTCTGATTGTTTTTCTTATATGAAAGTTCTAAGTATTATTAGTATACATGTTTTATAAACCCAGATATCTCTAATATGTTAATATTTAGGAAAGTAAGTAAATACCCAGAAAATCAAATGATGAATATAGGCAAGTAGTGTTGGTTTTGGCACAACCCAGAAAATATAAACATGTTGAGTTGCAATATACTTGTGTATATGTGCTGAGGCTTGAGACAAAACAGAATTAGGGGTGCAATAGGGTTGCCTATGTGCTGATGCTCCTGATTCAATTAAAATATATAAATATTCATACACATAGCAAATAAATTTTGTGATTCAGTGAAACTTGGCCATTCTGAGTTTAACTCAAGCACAGATGTTTGCAAAAAAAAAAACTCTCTTAAAAATCCATAAGCCAATGTTAGTTGTCTATACCCCTTTTAATACACAAGAATATATATATGCAGAATCTTATTTAATAGACACCCATGTGTAATTTCTTGTTTGTCTTTGTTTGGTTATGAATGATATGGAATGCCATGACATGAATGCTTGTTTTAGTGAGATGATTCACTGAATGATTTAGTCATGAAGAATCAAAAGTGTTATTATTAACTTAAAACTGACTAGGAGATGGGGTCAAGAACACTGCAGGAATGACTTGTGTTCTTGAGTAATACAAGTTGACACATGGCTTGTTTAAGTCCTGAGATCTTTGTGTAGTGGAGTGAATTAGTCCATTACAGTGTGTCCACTGATTCACATAATTGTAGATGAGACCAAGATAGATAAATATATCAATGTAAGAAAATTTGATATAAAGAGGAACTAGAGTTTTCCTGGAATGAAATCTGAGTAGGGAGTAAATGATTTAATTCATTTGGTGATTTCCCTGTTTTGTATGGATGCTTATTTGATTTATGACTGAGTTGTATGAATGTACCATGTCTTTTTGAGATTTCTGGAAAGGAAGACTTAAGTGTGCACCTGCACACTGACACAGAACATGCACACCATGATTCATTTATTTCTAAAGGCAAGATATATATATATATATACATGTTTCATCTTTAACTTGATTTACAAATTGTTTTAGTGGATTTTCTCATACCAGACATGTGTCTGACCATAGTGTGCTAATGGCATATGGGGTGTCTCATTTAATATGGGGCTGCTTCAAATGCATTTTCAGGGACTGCAGCAACTAAGTAGGAGTAGGAGCAAGACTTTGAGAAGAAGATTATATCATGCTAAAATTTGTTAGATAAGAGCTTAAAAGATGAAATCTGCATGTATTGATATTTTTAATTATCACTTGTATTTAAATACTGAATGTTGGAGGGATATTTTGCTAAGTGTTTTGCTAAGGAATTGACTTGTAATTTGGAGTTTATGAATTTAGAGAATATCTGAAGAAAATGAAGAAGCTAACCTATGATTTTGTAAGTAAATCTGAGCAAGAACTCTATGACAAAAAGGATGGTTACATTTGATAAATGTATTAGTCAATCTTGAGTCTTTGAAAAGGGTTATGTTTTGGGGAAATATGGATAGTTGAGTCTCAGTAAATTATATGGTTTTATTTTTCCACCATGAAATTTGTATACAAGAGTTGATAGGTATAGGGAAAATGTATTTATGTGTCTGTAATGTTTCCATAATTCAACTTGTTCTACACAAATGTTTTATACCTTATTTTTAAATAAAGGAAGAATCTGTAATATAGGAGTTGAAAGCCAGGTCCATAATAGTTGCATATATATGCACATTTAAACATGTTTTGTACAGATATTAACACACCAGTTACCTTTGTACTTTTAACATGAATTTGAATTCCATTTCACTCAGGCTTTGATCAAAATGCATTTTTAAGACCCTATGGGTTACACCAGAACAAAGAGTCTGGTTAAACCATGTTTTGGATACCCATGGTTACAGGAAACCCACTTAAGTTTGCATTTCATTTAGCTTAGCATCCTGGCATCAAAGGATTAAGTCTTTGGAATATGATATGTCACTTAAAAATATTCCAGAAAAGAGTTAGTACTCTAAACAGATTTTATAAGAAAATCAAACATAGATAATGATAGAAACTTATATCATTTTTCAGAGCACAAGCACTACACCATTAATTTATAGATAATCATAACACAATTAACTGGTTTCTAGGAATTATACTCCATAGAGAATTTAGCAAGGAATCAAGAGTTAAAAATCATATTGATACATATATGGATGGAATTTTATTGCATGAATTAAATTGAACTATGTGTGGATTGATTAAATTTAATCAATCAAATTACCCTCTTGTTTACCAGAACTATGATTCAAACAAGAGAGGCACATGCATCATCACATGTATGTGCATATCCTTATGAATACACTGATATATTTATATTGGTAAAGATTTTGATCCTGGATAAGTTGTATAGATAAAAAGAAAAAAAAAGACTCTGGGCTTCAGAAATATATATATATGAATATATATATATATATCTCTATGTAAAAAAAAAATCCTTACAAATTCAGGTATGAAAAGTGAGGGTCATTTCATTTGGTATCAGAGCTATGTTACTAAAACATAGTTGAAAACTGAAATCAAATCCTTCTATGAAACTAAAGACTTAAGAAACAAAATATAAGTAAAATATTTTGTAGGGATTGATCACTGGATGATCAAGTCTGAGTTAGACATTTAAAAAAAACTAACCAGCTATGTAAATTATTATTAGCAAACTATGGTAGGAAGACCACCAAATCAGGGAGCAGGATCCTCAAATGCACCACCAATGGTCAATCTACAAGATTTGGTGAGAGCATTTAGGGATGGGGCAGGGCAAAGGCAAGAAAATCCCCATGAAGAGCTCTCAAAATTACTCAAGACTTATACTCATTTAGGAGGCAAAAGCTTTGAAGGGACAGAGAGTATTATTGAAATTCAAGCATGGTTGAGAACATTGAATAGGATTTTCAATGACATGCAGCTTGATGATCAAAGGAAGTGGCAAGTGGCTTCAAGACAGCTGAAAGGAGTAGCTTTAAGCTGGTGGGAAGAAATCATTATAGGGAGAAATGAGAATGAAATCACTTGGAATCAATTCAAGGAGATTTTGGAAGCAAGATTTGTACCAACATCAGCTAAGACCACTTTACTAGAAGAATTTATTAGACTCAGGCAAGGAACTCTGAATGTCACTGAATACACTCAAAAGTTTGAGGGGCTTTCCACATATGGAGCAATGCTAGTGGCAGATGAAGCATCCAAAAATGATTGGTACATTAAAGGTTTGAACCCAGGACTTAGCAGAGCCATGTTACCTTATGCTGACAGGACTTTTGATCAAGTAATAGACTTGGCTTTGAGATTAGAGCAGCATGACAAGGAAAGGGATAAGTTCAGAAATTTTAAGAATAATAGCACTAAGAAGGGCAAGGGGAGATATCACCCTTATGATAAGAAGAAAGAGGAGGCCAGTAACAAAGGCACTGGAGATACCAAAGCTAAGGAAACCAAGAAGAAAATTGTGTGTCATCAATGTGGAAAGGAAGGACATATCAAACCAAGATGTCCAAAATTGAAAGGAGGAGCTTTCAAGTGCTATTTATGTGGGAAAGAGGGGCATACGAAGAAAAATTGTCCTGAGTAGAAGCAGCAAGGGAAGTTAGCAAACCTGGAGAGCAAAAGCAAATCTACAGTGGAAATTAATGCTGTAAACCATAGCGAAGTGGAAGGTGCATTACTTATTTATACCATACCCATAGCAGTAGTATATGATACTGGGGCAACTCACTCTTTGATTTCTTATGAACTAGTTAAAATGCTAAAATTGAATTGCATATTAGTTGAAACTCCATTGTTCATACAAAGTCCACTGGGGAGTTCTAGTGTTTTAGATATGATTTGTGTGGATGTGGAATTAAACATAGGTGGAAACATTTTCATTTCCAATTTATATGTTTTAAACTACCCAAATATAAGTGTTATATTGGGGGTAGACTGGTTAAGTCAATTTGAAGCCATAATTAACTTAGAATCATCCACCATATCATTGCAAAATCTTAGGGGCCAGAGAATCATAATTTTATGTGAAGTGGCTAAAGAAAGGAAATTATATCATTTATTTGACTTGGAAAAAGATTCCAGTGAACTTACTATTGAAGAAATTCCCATAGTCAATAAATACTTGGATGTGTTTGGGGAGGCTAAGGGTGTTCCACACCATAGACCAGTAGAGTTTCAAATCAATCTTATTCCCGGAGCAAGCCCAATAATAAAGAAACCTTATAGAATGAGGCCAAGTGAACTAAAAGAATTGAAAAATCAGTTAGAAGAATTAGAAAGCAAAGGATTTATAAGGCCAAGTAATTCATGCTGGGGTGCTCCCGTAGTGTTTGTAAGAAAACATGATGGTACTTTGAGAATGTGTATAGATTACAGAGGGCTAAATAAAGTTACTATTAAGAATAAATACCCATTGCCTAGAATTGATGATCTCTTTGATCAACTCAGTGGAGCTAAAATATTTTCTAGGTTAGACTTAGCATTTGGGTTCCATCAGATGAAGGTTGAGGACTCAAGTATTAAGTACACTGCATTTAACACTAGATATGGTTTGTATGGGTTTCTAGTTATGCCATTTGGGCTAACAAATGCTCCTTCATATTTTGTAGATTTAATGAATATAATATTCAGAGATTATTTAGACAAGTTTGTGCTAATTTTTATTGATGATATTTTGGTTTATTCCAAAACAGTAGAAGAGCATAAGAATCATTTGCATTTGGTTTTGTCTAGATTGAGGGAAAAAGATTTAAAGGCAAAATTTTCAAAATGTGCATTTTGGAAAGAGGAAGTACATTTCCTTGGCCATGTAATTTATGCAAAAGGAATTTCAGTGAACCCCAATAAGGTTGTAGCAATTCAAGCATGGAAAAGACCAAGTACAGTGAGTGAGGTAAGATCATTTATGGGGATGGCAGGATATTATAGGAGATTTATAAAAGATTTTTCTAAAATGTCATCACCACTTACAAATTTAACTAGAAAGAATCAAGTGTTTATATGGACTGAAAAATGTGAGCAAGCTTTTATCAAAATAAAAGAAGCTTTAGTTAATGCACCGGTGTTGAGAGTACCCGAAGGAAATGAAGGATTAATTGTGTATACTGATGCAAGTGGCTCTGGGCTAGGGGCTGTGTTGATGCAACAAGACCAAGTAATAGCCTATGCATCTAGGCAATTAAAGCCACATGAAACTAGGTATGCAACCCATGATCTTGAACTAGCAGCAGTAGTGTATGCCTAGAAGCTTTGGAGACATTACTTATTAGGTGCAAAATTTATTTTGTACACTGATCATAAGGCACTGAAATATCTATTCTCACAAAAAGATTTAAACATGAGGCAACATAGGTGGGTGGAGTTTCTAGCTACCTATGACTTAGATATACTCTATACACCAGGTAAAGCAAACAAAGTTTCTGATGCTCTAAGTAGACAACATGCCAAGTTAGCTATGATGATGATAGAAGAGTTTAAGGACTTGTCTTTGCTTGCTAAGTTAGAAATTGGGGAGAATGACTGTGTGCACATGGATGTGCATGTGCATGGTGCACAGGAAAATAGAGGGAAGCTGAGCTTGATGACACTTCAATCTGAATTAATTTTGAAGGTAAGTAAAATGCAAGACCAAGACCCTATTATAGTTGAGAAGAAAATTCTCATATCAGAAGGGGAAGAAGTGACAAATTACCACATTGATAAAAATGGTTATTTGAGAAACAAGAATAGGATATGTGTTCCAGAAAACACAGAATTGAAGGAGGAAATTTTAAATGAATATCATAGGAGTAAGTACTCCATACACCCAGGCAGTACAAAAATGTATCAAAAATTAAAAAGGAATTTTTGGTGGAAGGGAATGAAATCAGATGTGGCCAAGCATGTTGCAAAGTGTATGACTTGCCAACAAGTTAAAGCAGAAACACAAAGACCATCAGGGTTGTTGCAACCTCTAAGCATACCACAGTGGAAATGGGAGGATATATCTATGGATTTCATAGATGGCCTGCCTAGATCTAAAAGGGGAAACACAAGCATATAGGTAATAGTGGATAGGCTAACTAAAGTAGCACATTTTAGCCCAGTGAAATCAGAAAGAAATGCACCAAAATTGGCTCAAGTATTCATGAAAGAGGTGGTAAGGTTACATGGCATTCCCAAAACCATTGTGAGTGATAGGGATACCATCTTCACCTCAAGATTCTGGAGAAGTTTTCAAGAAGCCATGGGAAGTGAATTATGCTTAAGCACTGCCTACCATCCATAGTTAGATGGGCAGACTGAAGTGGTGAACAAAGTTTTAGAGGACTTGTTAAGAGCATGTGCACTGGATTTTGGAGGCAACTGGGAAGACTATCTCCATTTAGCTGAATTTACATACAATAACAGCTATCAAAGCACCATAGGCATGGCTCCATTTGAAGCCTTATATGGCAAGCCATGTTTGTCACCTGTATGTTGGGTGGAAGCAGGAGAAAGAGCTATTTTAGGGCCTGAGTACATACAAGAAACTAAAGAGAAAATTGAGTTGGTAAGGAGAAGAATGGCAGCAGCTCAAGATAGGCAAAAGAAATTTGCAGACATGAAAAGGAAGCACGTGGAATATGAAGTAGGAAATTTTGTTTTCATCAAAATCTCACCTATGAAAAATGTACTAAGGTTTGGGAAACAAGGCAAGTTAACCCCAAGATATATTGGGCCATACAAAATTCTGGAAAGAATTGGTTCCTTGGCATACAAGTTGGAATTACCAGAAAACATGCAAGGGATGCATGAGGTTTTTCATGTATCACAATTGAGAAGGTGGGTTCATGACAAGGCAGAAATTCTTGAGACCCCAACCCAAGTGCAAATAAATCCTAATTTGGTTTATGAAAAGGATCCAGTGGGAATTTTGGCAAAGGATGTGAATAAGTTGAGGAATAAATCACTGAAACTTGTGAAGGTACAGTGGAGTCTTGATCCTAATGATTGCACATGGGAATTAGAAGACAAAGTTCGGATGAACTACCCTAAGCTATTTTCAGACTAAAGGTAATTCTGATTTTTAATTTGCTTTCCTTTTGGATGCATGTATTTTTAGTTATTGTGATAGGACAAAAATCTATTTGGTTAAGAATGTATTGTTCTCTGAATTAAGTTTAAAATTGATTTAAGCTTAGGAAAATTGTGGGACACAATTTCTAAAAGGTGGGGTGTATGTAATGACCCAAGATTTTTAGGAATTTATTTTTGAAAATATAAATAAGCTTAAAATAATTTTTAAGTTAATTTTAAAAGAAAAGGGGGAATTGATATGGCTTGATATGGTGTAACTATATGTGTGTACATGTGTGCACATGTGTGCACAGGAAATACACATGAATTGAAGCTTAATTCCTGAATGATATGAATGAACAAATGTTGATGGGTATAAATATATATATATATATATACACAGATAAATAGAGTAAATCCTTAAAAAGCTATATGAATAAATATATATATGCTACTGATTGCATTTGAGTGTACATGTGCATATGTGTTCAGTAAAAATAATGTATAGATATATATATATATATATATGTACTAATTATTTCTGTAAGACTTATATATACATATATATATATGCTAATAAAAAAAAACCAGAGTTCAAATCAGTAAAATAAAAATACACAAATATATTTTAAATTATAGGCAGAAAGAAAGAAATGAAGATATAAAAGGAGTAATCCTTTTATAAATAAATAAAGGAAGTACATGCTATTTAAGTAAAAGCTAAAAATAGAAAATAAGATAAAACAGAGATATGTTTTGTATAGGCAGAATTAGGAAGAATACTTGATATATATATATGTATAATAAACAATGGAAATCAAGTCACACTTTTAGCATGATAGTAGACAAGAGGAAAAGTATTTTCTGGAAAAGCAAAATTTCTGAAAATAACCAAAAGGATATAACCACTTTTCTCTTCACAAACTTGAGCCGGGGAGGGTAAGATTTTGGGGTTAAACAAAATGCAAATGGCATGATTTCTGATGGGCAAAATTGAATTTAGCTAGCACCTTAAACCCTAAGGAGAACCCTGCATAAATAAGCAGTGATATGAGGAACCTTCTCTCCTTCCCTGATAGCTCTTGAGAAAAATATATATCACATAAATATAAAACAAGTGAAGAAAAGGGTTTGAGGGCAGAAGCTTATCAATCAACTGAGAAGTGAAAGAAAGCTAGGTGAGAAAACTCACTCAAAATCTATGGCAATAAGTCGTAATAAAGGCAGCCAGTTTATAAGATGATTTTTCTTAAAACTGTATTTTCATATGTAATTGTCTTTCTTTGATTCAGAGATGAAAATGCTTTGATCTTTAGTTGGTTGTTCTGCTTGTTTTTCTTATATGAAAGTTTTAAGTATTATTAGTATACATGTTTTAAAAAACCAGATCTCTCTGATATGTTAATATTTTGGAAAGTAAGTAAATACCCAGAAAATCAAATGATGAATTGTAACAACCCGCATATTTATCGATTTTATATTTAAATATTTTATTTAAATATTTTGTCGTTAGTCGGATTATAGTCCGAAAAGCTACTTTTTGCAAATAGTCGAATTGGGACTCGAGACCACTTCCATTGAGTTCAAAATGCCATTTGCGACCTTTTTGAGTATAAGCTTCGATATGTTTGGAGTTAGTAGATTTTTGCTACGTTTTCACTTTGGACTTTGGGTTTGGTTCAGCCCATTTGCCCAATTTTGTTTTCATTAACTCAAGCTCCACTCCCTCCCCTCTTCATTACTTCACTTTCATTTCCTAACACTTAAGCTTCATCAAAAATGGAGAGTGGGATGGGAAATTAAAACTCCAAGCCCTAGTTCATTTGCAAATCCTTCTTCTAGCTCCAAATTCAAAGAGAAGCTATTGGTAAGCATCCTCTTCATCTTCTCCAACTCATTCTCCTTTCAATTTCAGAAATTTCCTAAACCTAACTTAGGAAATGTTTCTCTTTTAAGCTTAGATTCAAGCTTGTTGGGTTGGAATTGAAGAGTCATTGTTCTTGCCATTGCTCTATAGCTTCTTCTTCATTGATTTTGTGAAAAGGTGAGATTTTTATCTCACATGTAAGCCTATTATTATCTTTGATTGTTAGGTATGAATTCCTAACACTTATTCATGTGCATTTGATTTTGGTTTGGATTGATTTGGTGCATAATTCAATTTTTGGTGTTTTGAAGCCAAATCTTTAAAAAACATAACTTTGATGTTTGATCATGTTTTTAGTGATGCATCGAAGAGCCTATAAGGCCGGGTTGTAGATTGGCGTAAACCCTTAGTGCCCGTGGTTCGTCCGATTGCATTTTGGAGGAGATTGCATCTCCATTTCATAGGCTGGGAAGTGCTGGAAACAGGGTCCGGTCGACCGAATCACTGGTCCGGCCGACCGACCTGCTACCCAAGACACTTCCCAGGTTCTGGTCCGGTCGACCGACCTACTGGTCCGGTCGACCGACCAGCATCCCGTGGATTTCCTGGGTCTGGTCCGGTCGACCGAACTCAGTGAGTCAGCCGACCGACCTGCTCCTATTTGCCTAATTATGCCTATTTTGCCTTTTGTGTTTGAGTTTCCAATTTTTAATCGATTCTTGATTCTCCGTTTTGTTGTTATCATTTGTTATCGATTTTGTTGACTTCTAATTCGGGATTTTTGTGGATATCCATTTTGATGGATTCGGTATCGATTTCTATGGATTTGATTCAGGTCTTCGTATGTGAATTTTTGATGGTTGATTGTTTCTACAATCATTTCTATGACTTGTCACTTTAAAATACAAAGGTTTTCTATACTAGTAGTAAATATTCGAACTCTTTTGCAAAGACGATTTCAACTCTATTTTTAAATATAAATTTTGTTTTCAAAACCGTTTTCCAATCTATTAGTATATACAAACCTTTAACTCATTCGTATGAGAAAATCTAATTAAACGGGTTAGCAAAACAAGTGGTATGAAACGCTTGCGTTTACTTCGTCGGTTAATTTTTGGACTTGTTCGATTGAAACTCTTGTAACAATTTTCTAGTGGAGATCTACAGTTTGTTCGCAAATATTTAAGTTAAGCAAGTGGTTATGGGACATGAAGCTAAACTCTTATATTTACTAGCTTAGTGTAATCGACACTTCTTGATGATCGATGATGATCATTTTATGGTTTAGACTAGCAATGTGCGATGTCTCTTTGTCCACGTGGAGGACCGTTCCTCATTTTAATGAGCTTTGTCTCACTTCTCGCATGGGTCGTACCTATTTAGGTGCGTCGATGTTTATTTCGCGCATGGGTCGTACCTATTTAGGTGCGTCGATGTTTATTTACTTCGTGGAGCAATCAGCTCAATAAGTCGGGGAATGGCGTATCTATTTAGGTGCGTCGATGTTCGTCTATGCATGGGGCGTATCTTTCTAGGTGCGTCAATGTTCGACTTTGCATGGGGTGTATCTTTCTAGGTGCATCGATGTTAGACATTACATGGGGCGTATCTTTCTAGGTGCGTCGATGTTTATTTATGTATGGGGCGTATCTTTCTAGGTGCATCGATGCTAGAGCATGGGGCGTATCTTTCTAGGTGCGTCGATGTTCGACTTTGCATAGGGTGCATCTTTCTAGGTGTATCGATGCTAGACTTTACATGGGGCGTATCTTTCTAGGTGCGTCGATGTTCAGTTTATGGGATTGGCCATCCTCTTTCTTGTGATTTATGGATTTCTTGTTGATGATTTATAGAATTTGTGTGTCGTTAACTTTTGTGATTTCTGGATATTGATTTCTGGAATTTATGTTTCACCAGCATATACGATGGGCATTGATATGTATGTCATTATTTGTGGCTTGGTGAATTAAATTAAGAATATGACGTTCTTTTCTGTGTTTTGAGATTCTTGAGATATTGTATGACTTTTGTGGGTTTTCTAATGTATACTTATCATAGTATGACATCCTTTTGTTATCATACGTTTCATTATCATATCTCATTGTAATATCCCGGAAATTTTAACAATATTTTTAATTTCATTTTAAATTCTGTATTTAAAATGAATATCAATTTATATTGTTAAATAATTAAATTGATATTGTTAAAATTTCCGGGATATTACATTCATATTCTATCTCATTTTATCTGATAATTTTAGCTAGACTGATCCGTTTATTATTTTCTTCTTAAATAATACTCGGTTCAGACTGAGATTTTACAGGTGCTTCCTCATGACTTCCTATCTGGAACCATCATCCGACTTTTGGCTAACTACTCTAGTTTAGTAGTTTTTGTTGTATACATTTGAGATTAGACTCCTTGATGTATACATATTCTATTGTCTTGCACTTGTATCTATTCTTTTGTGTTATTGTGGATCTTATTTGACCACTACTCTGATGTACACTTTCATGTGTTATATTCATATCTATTTCCGCCTTTGTGATATGAATTGTCTGTGACTGATTTGTGTTATGTTTATTTTTATATTTGTTTCCGAAGATTACTTAGCCACTGTGTGGTAGCTTTGTGTTTGTATTAGATATGTCGGATTTCCTCCAGAGATGAAATGTAAGTTATATTTTCTGACATATCGGTGCTCGCACAAAGCAATTACACAAATGGTCGCTCCTCAACAGCCTTATTCTCCGTGATAGTTGACGGCATTACCCCGTAGTGTCCTTGGCTAGCGTGGGTATAGAGGTGGGGCGTCACATGAATATAGGCAAGTAGTGTTGGTTTTGGCACAACCCAGAAAATATAAACATGTTGAGCTGCAATATACTTGTGTATAGGTGCTGAGGCTTGAGACAAAAAGGAATTAGGGGTGCAATAGGGTTGCCTATGTGCTGATGCTCCTGATTCAATTAAAATATATAAATATTCATACACATAGCAAATAAATTTTGTGATTCAGTGAAACTTGGCCATTCTGAGTTTAACTCAAGCACAGATGTTTGCAAAAGAAAAACTCTCTCAAAAAGCCATAAGCCAATGTTAGTTGTCTATACCCCTTTTAATACACAAGAATATATATATATGCAGAATCTTATTTAATAGACACCCATGTGTAATTTCTTGTTTGTCTTTGTTTGGTTATGAATGATATGGAATGCCATGACATGAATGCTTGTTTTAGTGAGATGATTCACTGAATGATTTAGTCATGAAGAATCAAAAGTGTTATTATTAACTTAAAACTGACTAGGAGATGGGGTCAAGAACACTGCAGGAATGACTTGTGTTCTTGAGTAATACAAGTTGACACATGGCTTGTTTAAGTCCTGAGATCTTTGTGTAGTGGAGTGAATTAGTCCATTACAGTGTGTCCATTGATTCACATAATTGTAGATGAGACCAAGATAGATAAATATATCAATGTAAGAAAATTTGATATAAAGAGGAACTAGAGTTTTCCTGGAATGAAATCTGAGTAGGGAGTAAATGATTTAATTCATTTGGTGATTTCCCTGTTTTGTATGGATGCTTATTTGATTTATGACTGAGTTGTATGAATGTACCATGTCTTTTTGAGATTTCTGGAAAGGAAGACTTAAGTGTGCACCTGCACACTGACACAGAACATGCACACCATGATTCATTTATTTTCTAAAGGCAAGATATATATATATATATATATATATATACATGTTTCAACTTTAACTTGATTTACAAATTGTTTTAGTGGATTTTCTCATACTAGACATGTGTCTGACCCTAGTGTGCTAATGGCATATGGGGTGTCTCATTTCATATGGGGCTGCTTCAAATGCATTATCAGGGACTGCAGCAACTAAGTAGGAGTAGGAGCAAGACTTTGAGAAGAAGATTATAGCATGCTAAAATTTGTTAGATAAGAGCTTAAAAGATGAAATCTGCATGTATTGATATTTTTAATTATCACTTGTATTTAAATACTGAATGTTGGAGGGATATTTTGCTAAGTGTTTTGCTAAGGAATTGACTTGTAATTTGGAGTTTATGAATTTAGAGATTACCTGAAAAAAAAATGAAGAAGCTAACCTATGATTTTGTAAGTAAATCTGAGCAAGAACTCTATGACAAAAAGGATGGTTACATTTGATAAATGTATTAGTCAATATTGAGTCTTTGAAAAGGGTTAAGTTTTGGGGAAATATGGATAGTTGAGTCTCAGTAAATTATATGGTTTTATTTTTCCACCATGACATTTGTATATCAGAGTTGATAGGTATAGGGAAAATGTATTTATGTGTCTGTAATGTTTCCATAATTCAACTTGTTCTACGCAAATGTTTTATACCTTATTTTTAAATAAAGGAAGAATCTGTAATATAGGAGTTGAAAGCAAGGTCCATAATAGTTGCATATATATGCACATATAAACATGTTTTGTACAGATATTAACACACCAGTTACCTTTGTACTTTTAACATAAATCTGAATTCCATTTCACTCAGGCTTTGATCAAAATGCATTTTTAAGACCCTATTGGTTACACCAGAACAAAGAGTCTGGTTGAACCATGTTTTGGATACCCATGGTTACAGGAAACCCACTTAAGTTTGCATTTCATTTAGCTTAGCATCCTGGCATCAAAGGATTAAGTCTTTTGAATATGATATCTCACTTAAAAATATTCCAGAAAAGAGTTAGTACTCTAAACAGATTTTATAAGAAAATTAAACATAGATAATGATAGAAACTTATATCATTTTTCAGAGCACAAGCACTACACCATTAATTTATAGATAATCATAACATAATTAACTGGTTTCTAGGAATTATACTCCATAGAGAATTTAGCAAGGAATCAAGAGTTAAAAATCATATTGATACATATATGGATGGAATTTTATTGCATGAATTAAATTGAACTATGTGTGGATTGATTAAATTTAATCAATCAAATTACCCTCTTGTTTACCAGAACTCTGATTCAAACAAGAGAGGCACATGCATCATCACATGTATGTGCATATCCTTATGAATACACTGATATATTTATATTGGTAAAGATTTTGATCCTGGATAAGTTGTATAGATAAAAAGAAAAAAAATGACTCTGGGCTTTAGAAATATATATATATGAATATATATATATATATATCTCTATGTAAAAAAAAATCCTTACAAATTCAGGTATGAAAAGAGAGGGTCATTTCAATATCAAAATAATGGAATACAAAAGATAAAATTCTATAAGCGTTTCTTAATATGTTTGTGTACACCAAACATTCTACATGTATATATATATTTAAATAATTAAAATTTATATATAAAAATATGGGACTTGAATTTCCCAATAGTGGAAGCAACAATACATGTATATATATATATGTAAATAATTAAAATTTATATATAAAATTTGGTTGCAGCTCTTTCTTGCTATATCTGTTTTTTTGTCAATGTTTCTTCTCTTTCTTGCTATATTTGTTTATGTAGTGTTTCACTTTTATTTCACAGTTTCGCTCATTATAGTTCCATCTTCATGGTTTAAGAGACTGTTTGATTTTATTTATTTCATCTAGAATAAATTCCTTTATCTTTTTTCAGGCAAGAAGTGAGAAATTTAAAGCCATTAGGCAAAAAAAATTGCCGCACACAACTGAACGTAGAAGAATGACTAGATTTACCGACGATTTGGTTAGTTAATTAAACGAGCATTATTTACCTAGCTAGTTAATTAACTATTGATTGATTTATTTTGTGTCTTTCTAATTGTAGAAAAGCAGAGTCAAGATTCATCGTCCATATCTAGAGCGGATGTTTGGGTTAAATCTCATACTAAAAAGAATGGTGAACCGGTGAACACGGATGTTGCACATGTTCTTGTAAGTATTTTGATTTTTTCACTAATTGGACATTGTGACATTTTTACCATTGTATATAACATATATATATATATATGTTAATTTATATAGGAGGAGATTAAAAAAATTGATAATGCCAAACAATCCGACTCGATAAAGAATGTCTAAGAAGATACAATTGCACAAATATTGGGACAAGATAAACGAGGACGGTTAAGAGCACAAGGAAGGGGATACACCAAAACCAAGTTAGCTTTGTCACAATCAAGGGATAATCAAATAACTCAATGTCAAAAAAGAATTTCAGAATTGGAGAGTATGGTATACTTGCTAATGAACAAACAGGTAAACTTTTAATTTACATATGTGATAATATGTAACTAACTACCAGTTTTCTGCTGCTTCTCGATTTCAACTATTTTTGTTGCTCATATAATTAACCTTTAGCTGTCGTTGCTACTAATTTTGCTTTGGCAGGGTAAAGAATGTTCAAAAGAAGGGAGCACACTTGAAATGGTATAAATCACTTATATTGATATACATCATTTGGAGTTTAGTTTTAAATCCAATAATCAACAAAATTTTCGAATGAATAATTGTAGAGCAATGACAACATATGTGAGCTGTTGAATTGGGATGGAACATACGAAATTGTTGCCGAAGGGAGAGTGGTGTCCACCGATCCAAATGAAGTTGTCAATGACATTCATATTGGACCAAATGCAATGAAAGTTGTTATAGATTGCATAAAGATAGCAGAGGCTTATTTATGGAGGCCTACATCTGTTTATCAGTATTAGGAGAAGCCAATGGTAAGTCAGTGGCATGGCCTACAAATCGTGTTGTTGCGCTGCGAGAACACATGATAGAAGACATTACGGTAAAATTTATGATTCGCGATAACTATTTGTAATTGTATACATATTTTTTTCCATTAAATATATTTATTGTTCTTTTTAGAGTAAAACTAGTAGCATAAACAACAAATGCAAGCTTTATGATTGGAATGAGGGTGAAGTGTTGGTTGCCGAAGGAAGACTTTGCTCTAGTGATTCAGAAATGATTGTGAACGGTATTCCACTTGGTCCGTTAGCCGTGGTGGTTTGGGTAGACTATGCAGAAAAAGAAGATGCTTTCTTATAGCGATCCACAATAGATATGTCATGCATTAAAGTGGTCGTGGGTAAGAAAATAGCATGGCCAAAATCAATAGTCGTAGCTGAAAAAGCAAGCGTTGTGGCTTCTCCTTACAAGGCTAGAGCAAGCATTGCAACTTCTCCTTGCAAGGCTAAATCAACTCCTCAGGTAACTAAAGTTCACCGTATATATATGTATATAAATTATAGTTGTATGATAAACTGATAATGGTACTTCTTTCAAATTGTATAAGCATTGGTATTGTAATAAAGTTTTCATTTTTAATCTATATACATTCAATAAAAATAATTAGCGATGAAGGAAAATTATATAAAGAATGAAAGAAGGTTAGAGTTATCCTAACCCAATGGATTTGCATGCCTTCTACTTGGGTCGGGTCTAATTAGGCTGTGGATGTTCACATATTTTATTTTATTTTGTTGGAGTACATATACAATGCTAATCCTCAGACCTTGCTACTGTACAGAAAATTTGTCGTGTACAACAAGCAAAGCATTAAAAGTCTTTGGATCATTGATTCAACAGAGTTTGAGATTCTTAGATATCAATTACCAAACCTTTTAAAATATGATTAACCAAATGAGATTCTTTAAATTTTCTTTTTCTTGATTAATAGTTGAAATGTCTCGTTTCTGAAAAATTAAAGTCATTATATAAACTCAAATTTCTGAATTTGTGCAACCTGAATCCAGTTCCATTTAGGAGAAATACTCATGAAATTATATAAGCTATTTTGTTGGTGGGTTCAACTTGAGAAAAGTATAGAAGAAATCATCTTTTTTATCACATGTTTAAAAAATATTATTTTCATAAATAAAGTGAATTCTACTTAAATTTGGCGTTTTAATTATTAATATGAAAAATCAAACATTATAAAACTGAAAAATATTTTTAGAAAAAATACATAGATACGCAGCCGAAATGATTTTAGAAAAAATATTTTTAGAAAAATTTTGGAAGTTGTATCAACAAATTTTGTATTTTTAAAGGTTTCCACTATGTTTATGATAAAGATTTTGTCCAAAAACATATCTTGTTTATGATACAATATCTGATACAATTGACTGACCTATCTTGTAAAATTTTTTATTTTGGTTTACTTATCCAAAGAGCTCAAATCTGGTAGCAAAGAATAGATGCAAGTTGATTGATGTTGGTGAAACCGGACAAGTAGTGGCTGAAGGAACTATCACTTCAACTAATCCAACAACAATGGTTCACTATGTTCCATTAGGAAAAGATGTGGTAAAAGTTTGGGTATACTTTGTGAGAGTTAATGACGCAATACTATGGAGACCTACATCAGAGTGTACATACATGGAAGATGCTTTTGGGACTACCGTAGCTTGGTCGGCGGTATATGTCATTGGGGAATCAAGTTCTAGTAAGTATTATTTTTCAGTTTGACAATAATATTATATAAACTCTACCTATCAGACTGCACATAAACAAACACATATATAGTTGAATTTTAAAATAATTGAATAGGTAAAATTTGAAGGGCTAAGATCAAATTGGGACGTAGAAAGATAAAATGTACATAAAGGAATCTAACCTAGTTTTTGATTTATAATATGCTTGTTTTAGTTGATATAAAAAGTGTCATGATTGTTAACGTCAAAATGTGAACGCCAACACCCGGTGTGTGTAGTAAGATTGTGAAAGCACCACCCGTGTAACGGGAACAGAAATCAAGCAGGAAAATAGCAGAAATGCAGTAAACGACAGCAGTTTATAGTGGTTCGGCTTAAGATTCAGCCTACGTCCACTTTGAATCTCTTTATTATTGAATCTGGTTACAAATTGGTACAAATCTCCTGTGAAAACAGTACAACTCGATCTCAAGAAGCAATCTTGACTACTAGCTCAATCTTCGGCGATGAAACTCGATGAATCCATGTCGGATGTTAAGAATTTCTCTCGAAGTTTGTTGTAGTGTCTTGAATGCTTGAAGGATCCTTGTTTGCTGAATGATTGGAGAGTTCGACAGAGTAACGGCGCTTTAGAAATGAATTGCCAAAAGTCCCCTTCATGTTGGAAGTGGCGGGGTATTTATAGGAGCTGATCTGGACTCAGGAATTTTCTCTAAGTATTTAAGTCGTAGCCGACTTATGGTAGATCGGTGGCGAGTTAAGGAATAGGGTTAGGTCGGAACCTTCTTAAGTCGGAGCCTTTCATAACTCGGAAACTTTCTTAGGTCGTAGCCCTTGAGTCACAGACTACCTTAAGTCGACAGGCTCCTAACTCGGCATACCTCTTAAGTCGGCAGCTCTTCTCAGTAGTTAGATCGGCAACTGTTGGGTCAGATTTCTCCTTAGGTCGTAGCCTGTTAAGTCGGAGGTCTTGTTAACTCGGAGCTTCCCTTAAGTCGGTTACGCCTTCAAATTGTTAGGTCGTCTTCTTTCTTAGGTCGGCAAGTACCTTAACTCGGCATACTTTCTTAGGTCGGCAAGCATCTTAACTCGGCATACTTTCTTAGGTCAGCAAGCACCTTAACTCGGCATACTTTCTTAGGTCGGCAAGCATCTTAACTCGGCATACTTTCTTAGGTCGGCAAGCACCTTAACTCGGCATACTTTCTTAGGTCGTCAGTCGAAAAAGGGGATTAACATTTGCCCCTCGAAGTATATGCCTAAGCCATAGGTCGTATGCTTCGATTCTCTTAATTCTTTGGTTAGGTCGGTACCGACTTAACAAATGCTCTAGGTCGTACACCGTGCAAGTCGACTCGCCTTCCAGCATATAAATAGTTGCATCCTCCTACCTCTTCCTCATCTGTTCCTTTTCTCGAATCTGCCATTGAAGCACTTTTAGAGCTCTCAGAGACAAACTCCAACCATCCAATCGCCGATCATCTTCTTGTTATACTTCGTAAGTCGATCTGGTCACCGTTCACCCATGCTCGCTGTCGAACCGATAACTCCCCAGTTTTTGACTTCCATTTGTGTTTAGATGCTGCGATTCATTGTGCATAACTTTTTGATTGTTCGTCAATCGCCGTCGACCGTGTTGTAATTATAATAGGGCAGTAATACATTGGATTCGCAGCAAATTTGATTCGACTTGAATTGGCTCTTGGGGTGGTCCAATGGTGTGATGGAATGAGGATCGTTGTTGACTGTGAGGCTATTGGGTTAACGGGTTAAGAGTTAGGGAAGAAAATTAGTCGAGGTATTGGTTCGGTCACGACCTAGGGATTTCACGCGATCCAGTTACTTTCATGACTTAAGTCGGAGCCGACTTAGCAGTTTCATGCGACCTAGGTTTTTTGAGCCGCTTCCGAGTTAAGACTTAGAGGATTTCTAGCTTTAACCCATAGAATCTTCCTTAGGTCGTCACCGAGTTAGGACTTAGAGGATTCCTGGCTTTGACCCATAGGGAACCTTCCTTAAGTCATCACCGAGTTAGGACTTAGAGGATTTCTGGCTTTGACCCAGAATCTTCCCTAAGTCATCACCGAGTTAGGACTTAGACTTTCGGCCACCCAACAGATGATTTTTGAACTGTGCCCGAACTTCGAACTGTTGAACTATGAATTGTTGAACTATGAATTGTTGAACTATGAACTGTGTTGCATGCTTCTTACATATTGCTTCAATTTTGCAAACTAACAATCCTGCTTAATACAACATTCACAGAATACTGGGACGAATATACTATCACCGATTGCCCACATCGAGTGACGAATTAGTTGATAACGAGAAAGTTAAATTAAATGAATATGAACGAGATGCTGTACAATAACTAATTCAAGTGAAGTATTAAAACAAAATCGTAGTAGTCAAGTGAAACTGACTTGTCTGTATTAACACTGCACTTGATCGTTGACAAGTTCTGAAATTTTGTAATCGATTGATTGTCAACTAATTTAATTCCAGTTATGCTTGTCATTTATTTTCATTAGTTTTTTGCACAACACTTCACACTTTTAGGGAACGTGCACCTTCACATTTGAACATTCAGCTGATTGTGTAGAATGTCTTCTCCACAAGAAGGAACAGAGCAAGCTGAAGATGTATTTCCAGTTGCTATCCCGCTGAACGATCCTCCAGAGAGGACTCCTACTACTTTGAGCCATAAAGCCTTTCGTCAACTATGCATCCAGTTTGGCATTGCTGAGGCTGATGCTCTGCTTCCTGAAATGAATGATACTGCTGACAGACCGCCCCGTGGCTTTGTCGCAGTTAACCGCCAAATGTGCTTGAGCGGAGCTATCCCCCCATTCAATGACTGCATTCGAGAACTTCTTCTCCAATTATCTATTTCCCCCTTTCAGCTACATCCCAATGGCTACGCCATCTTGCTGGGACTATGCGTGCTTTTTAGGAGAACACTGGGCCGCTTCCCTACCTTCGGAGAAATTCGCTATCTTTGCACTTTTGCCAAAAATAAAGATCATCCCTCCATCATAGTTGTAAGGAGTGCGAGAAATCGTAAGTTGATCACTGGTCTCCCTGAAAGTGTTCACAGTTTCCTGAGCCTGTTCTTCTACGTTCGCTGCCCTCCTGGGTTTTATGCTATTTGGAGAATAGGGAGTAAGATCACTTGCATTTGTTTCTTACGTTCTTTCAAATTTACCGAAGTTCGGATTATCAAGTGCTAACTTCGCTCTTTTTTCCTTTTCAGCACTTCCTCCTCCTTCCAAAAATCTCAGTCACAAGGTGACTTTCGAGAGGCTTATGGCGGTGCCTGTAGAGGAGAGGAGCATCCAATTTCTATTAGATGATGAGCTTCTGCACCAATTTGGGCTTCTGCACCCTTCCAGGTCGACTCGAGTTCATGAAATTCCTAGCTCTGATGCAGAAACATCGGCTGCTTTGGATTCTCAAGCAGAGGCGTCAAATGCCCCGGTTTTTGCGGAAGAAGCTGCTTCAAAAACACCTGCCCTGGATACTGCTTTGATAAAGTGCTCTGGATCCACTGATGTTGTAGGGTTGGCTGGCAAGTCGGCACTTCCCCCAATTATTGAGGAAGAAGAGAATCCTCGAGCTTCTGAAAAATCAATTGATGTGGAACTTGAGAAAGAGAAATCTGCTGAACACTTGGGTGACGATACCTTTGATGGCTTGAGTGACATTATGATAACTTCCCAAGAGCTTTTCGGGGATAGCAGTCAAAAAGCGACTTCTCCCGTTGTCGAGGCAACTTCTACCCTTAAACAAACCCAAATGCCTACTACGCCAATCGTCCCTGTTTCCACACCGAAGCGTGGTCTGTAATTTGACGCATGTAGTTTGCACGCCACACACACTTAGGGCTTTTCAGCACTTATAAGCTTTTATCCTCTTTTTCCTGGAAATTTATAAATTCTACCCTTCTTCTGCTTTCAGGTTCTCCAATGGGACGTACAGGTTCATATTATGACTCATTCAAGTACCGTGGAGGCCGCGGCACCTATGACTTTAGGAAGTACCTTGATACTCCAAAGGAAACAGATGAAGAGAGGGCTCGAAGGAAAGCCCAGGAGAAGCGGGATTACGATCAGTGGCAAAGAAGGAAAGATGCTGAGCGATACGACTCTTCGCACAGGAGTGACTATTCTCATAAGCGGAAGTCTTATGATGATAAGGGAAAAACTCAGATTGTCGATGAACCGAGCAAACGATCTAAACCGATTGACACGTCTGAGATTTCTGAAAAAACTAACGCTCCCATTCCTTCTGATGTCCTAGCTAGCTCTCCTCCTCTGAAGAAATCTGACATTCAGACTATCATTAACAGACCGCAATATCAAGTCAAGGACGGTCCCCCAACACTCCAGAGCCGTTTCCCGAATTGGTGCCTAAAAGGGGTACGCTTTGACTTGGACATTGTTCCGATTGATAAATCAGACATGCTTAGCAGTCTTGATGCGGTCAGACTTAACATCGAGAGGATGTCACAGTGGCAGAAGCTGGTCGATGAACTCCAAAGGGTCAACCATCTTAACCTTGAGGCGATGATGACGATGGAGAATGATAAGGCAGAATGGGACAAATGGCGCAAGCAGCATGACGCGGAAATGACGAGTATTGCAGATGACAATGCAAAGCTTGCGTCTGAAGTTAAGCAGCTTAAGGAAAATCTCGCTTCTTCTTCTGCATCATTTACTCAAAAAGAAGAAGTCTTCCAGAAGCAAGTGCGGGACGCACATGCTGCACAAAGAGATGTAGAAATGAAGCTTGCCGCCGAACAGCACGTTAAAGAGAAGTACCGCACAGAAAACGCCGAACTGCGGGAAAAGGTCACCTCCCAGAACATGGAGATTGAGTTACTAAAGTCTCGACTTGCTAAAGTTGAGGCAGAGCGTGATGAGGCTACCGCCGGCCGGATCGCTGCCGTTGCTGAAAAGGAAGCGGCTGAGCAATCACATGAGGCGACGAAAGCAGACGTCAGCTCTACCTTATTTGACTTTTATTTACACAGCGTTCTGGGTCGTGGGAGCCTCTGTTTTCTTGGTCCCGATTATGAAATTACATTGGCTGAAGTGTGGGAAGTCGCGATGGATATGCTTGGCGGGGCTGGCTATAATGAACTGGAACTTGAGGAGCGCTATCTCAATGATGAGGATCGCGCCGCTCTTGTTAAGGGGAAAGAGCTACTTGCCAAAGCACGAGCTGAAACAGTGGGAGAAGAGCCTCCAAAAGAAGAAGCTCCTTTGACTGCCCCCGTCCAAACTTCCACTTCAGCTGACGTTAATATTATAGATTCCAGCCCTCATTCTCTACATTTAGCCAAAGTTGCCCAGGAGACTGCAACTACTCCTACTGAAGATGAGGCGCTGGATGATGTTGAAGCCGAGAAGTTCGAGGTGGATCTTGTAAAGCCAACTCCTCCAGGTACTCTTGGCGTCATCTCGGGTCTAATGAACCAGTCATTTGACTTAGCCGAATTCGACGATCTTCTTACATGTTACTTAAACTTTGATGAATCGATGCCTTCTTTATTTTCGGGGGGTGCTGATTTTAACTTCTTTTCTTCTACAGCGGAGGCACCAAGCACAACACAAGCTTCCACTCCTTCGATTGCCGTTCCTCTGTCTTCCCAAATTACTCCTCCCTCTGCTTCCCAACCTGGATCACAAGCAGAGAAAATCGAAGCTCTTCAAGGCTTGGATGATACGGCTGCTTCTCAGGAACAGAAGGCGGAGGATTTTGAAGACATCGAGAAGACCCCGGAGCGGTCTCTTGACGACGATACGAAGCTTTCGACATTGCTGACTACTCCGGGGAGCGAGTCTTCTTCAAAAAGGAAGGGGAAACGTGCTGTAAGGAAAAAGAAGAAGACTTCCACTGAAGAGGAAGCAGTAGTTGATCCGGCTATACCACTTTCTCCTTCTGTCCCTGCCCGCTCTCAACGGCTTCAAAAGCTAATCATTAGGCCGGGAAAGAGCTCCAAGGGTGGTGAGAAGAAGGAATAATCAAGCTGAATTTTCTACTTATTATTTCTGCTCTTTGCATGTATTGACCGGGGTTTGTGCGGGCACCGGTCCCCGCTTTTGCTTTTTGAGACATCTGCGTATGTAAAGAATTTTCATAGTACTAAATAAAACAATTATTTTACTTGTACAAACTCTTGTGTATGTGAGAATGATCTATCTTTTATTTTAAGTGTAGAACAAACGATTCTTCTTACTTGTGCAAACTTTTTGTCTGCGTTTGAGAATGCATTTATTCCACATCTGTTTCACGTGATATTGTTATGTGCTTGTGGTATGTTGCTTGAATACTGCTTTTTATTGTTGCAACCGTATCATATGATATTGCCCCTATACCACAAGTGCATAACAATATCCTTCGCTTTTAGCGAGACCTGTACTCTTATTTTCCATAGAATAGCTATTCCGTTCTTGAGGGAATAATTGTTCTATTTAAACGGAGTGTGTCTCATTTTCGGATAAACTTTTACGCTTCAACCTTCGGAAATGTTCATTTCATATTTTTGAGAAGTGAATTCTCCTACGCGGTGAAGCGAAAGAATCGAAGTGTGCCTCTAAGGAGGGCTTTGTCTCGGTATTTTCTGAGGAGTAGCATGTGGACTCCGAAGAGTAGCATTATGCTTTGTGGATTATTGTTGTGCCCCCGGAGAGGTCTCGTGCTTCCAAAGAAGTCTTGATTTTGGTCTCCGAAGAGAAGCAATTTTTGTATTTCTACTCGGGTGAAGTGGGTCTCCGAAGAGAAGCATCTTGCACTTTTACCCTGGTGAAATGTGCCTCCGAAAAGGGCTTTTACCTCCGAAGATGGCTTGTGCCTCCGAAGAGGGCTTGTGCCTCCGAAGAGGGCTTGTGCCTCCGAAGAGGGCTTGTGCCTCCGAAGATGGCTTGTGCCTCCGAAGAGGGCTTATGATTGCCTGAAAGTTACTTTCTCATGGTCAGAGGTCTACGGGTGAGCACAAGTTGCTTGATTGGATGTTTGTTTGCACAAACGATCGCAATCAACTAACAAGGTGCCCCTTTGGTAGTCCCACCGATCTTTTTGATTGAGTAAAGCACTCCCATTTATTGGCGTGCCTCGTTAGAGGGCTTTGGTTGGTTGGTGTGCCAGGTTGGTTGCGTCTCAGGGGCGAGTGGATCCACGGGGCGGACCTACGCTATCTGGTCGGATGCATCACGACCAGTTAGCGAGGGTCTTGTTCCTTCCGGTTGGGAAGGCGTCCCTTTAGTGGATCTCTCGGCCTTCCTGTTGAGAGGCATACCTCCCTTTATCTGCTTCTTTGTTTGCCCGCTCATGTTGTATCATCATCCGCCAATCTTCGATCCTTTATCATTGTTTCCAAGCGCGTGTTCCTTTCTTTTGCAAGTACATTGCTCTATCTGAAAAAGTAAACTTCACTGTTGAATGACTTTACGAGACAAACGCGAGTTATCTAGTTGGATGCCCGTTCATGACGATAATCTCAACTAGTGAACAAAGGTTTGTCCCAGTGAAGTTGCCAATTCTCTATGTGAAGTTTTCTTTGTGTAGGATTTGAGTTTGGAATTTTTTGTGCAATAGCTGATTTATAAAGGTCGCTTATTTTTGTGATGAGCAGGTCTTGTTATCATGTCCTGCAATTTTGAATCGATATTTTAGTGATACATTTAAAGTATTTGTATATCGAAATAAATCAGGCATTATGAAATAGTAAAGAACACAAGATTTATAGTGGTTCGGCCAAGAATCGGGCCTACGTCCACTTTATAGCTTTTCATTCATTTATACTGATTTACAATGCTTCAAAATACAACTGATACATTCATCATCATTTTACAATTTTGAGCATAGCTCTTTTTCAAGTAAAGTAAGGACGCAAATGGTTGCTGTTCCAGGCCCTTGGAATTGGATCTCCTTCAACAGTTATGAGTTTGAAAGTGCCATCAAGAAGTTTAGTGCCTATGACATATGGTCCTTCCCAGCTTGGCCCAAACACACCAGTTGCTGTCATGATCCTTTTCAAAACCAAGTCTCCGATTTCAAAGCTGCGTTGGCGAACTTTGGAATTGAAATGCCTGGCTATTCTCTACTGATGAGCTGAAACTCTGAGCCTAGCTTCCTCTCTTTTCTCATCAAGAAAATCAAGCGCTTCAAGTTGCAGTTTTTCATTTTCAGTCTCATTGAAATGAACTCTTCTATGTGAAGGAACTTCTACTTCTACCGGAATCATTGCCTCAGATCCGTATGCCAGTGAAAATGGAGTGTGCCCAGTCGCAGTTTTGTGAGTAGTTCTGTACGCCCATAGTGCTAATGGAAGCTTATCAACCCAACCACCTTTTGCTTTTTCAAGTTGCTTTTTGATAGTTGACTTGATGATCTTGTTAACTGCTTCCACTTGCCCATTTGCCTGCGGATGAGCCACTGCTGAGAAGCTTTTTCGAATTCTGAATCGTTTGCAAAAATCCTGGAATTCTTCACTTTCAAATTGAGTGCCATTGTCGGTGATTATCTTCTGTGGCACACCATATCTGCAAATGATATTCTTTGTTACAAAATTTATCATCTTTTTAGAAGTGATGGTGGCCAAAGGTTCAGCTTCAGCCCATTTGGTGAAATAGTCAACGGCGACAATAGCATATTTAATCCCTGATTTGGCGACAGGTAATGGTCCAATTAGGTCTATCCCCCAGATGGCAAATGGCCATGGACTGACCATTTGTGTGAGTTCGGTGGAAGGTGCTCTTGGGATTTTCGCAAATCTTTGGCATTTGTCACACTTCCTGGAGTAAGCTGCAGCATCTCGATTAATATCCGGCCAGAAATACCCATATCGGAGAATTTTCTTTGCAAGTGTTTGACCGCCTGAATGGTCTCCACATTCTCCTCCGTGCACCTCTGCTAAGATTGTCTTGGCTTCTTCTTTAGTTACACATCGGAGTAGTGGGATTGAAAATCCTCGCCTGTATAATCGGCCGTCTTGAATTACATATCTTGACGCTTTTCTCAATAATTTTCGACGTTCCTTTGAATCTTCTGGCAGAGAACCTCTAAGTAAGTATTCTTTGATTGGACTCATCCACGATTCATACTCTTGGGACGTATTCATGATCCAATCAATATCCATTTCATCAATGCTTGGAGCTGACAGAACTTCTACGGGAACCAATCCCAGCAATTGAGCTTCTCCGGAGCTTGAGTACTTTGCTAAAGAATCCGCCTTCATATTTTCCTCTCGGGGTATGTGGCTTATTGAGTAGTGGTCTAAATCATTGAGGAGTTCGGAAGTTTTGGTCAAATATGCAGGCAAATTCCCTCCTTTGGCTTGGAATTCCTTCTTCACCTGGCAGACAATAAGCTGAGAATCACTGAAAATCTGTATCACTTTGATATTCAATTCCTTGGCAATTTTCAATCCAGCAATAAGGGCTTCATATTCTGCTTCATTGTTTGTCGAAGGGAATTCCAGTCTCAATGCATAACATAGTGATCGTCCTTCGGGAGTTTCGAGCACAACTCCTGCCCCAGAACAATAGTCATTTCTCGAGCCATCAACATACAACTTCCACTGTATCGGAATGCAATCAGTTGTCTCTTCCTTACTGTCACCTTTGTCAGTGGATTCTGCAATGAATTCTGCTAAAGCTTGTCCGTTAATCGCTCTTCGGGGATGATAAGTGATGTCATATTGGCTGAGCTCTATGTTCCACTTCAAGAGACGACCCGAAGTTTCAGGACGATACAGGACTTGCTTTAAAGGTTGATCAGTCAGGACCTTGATAGGATGAGATTGAAAGTAAGGTCTCAACTTCCTGGAAGCGATTAGCAGACAATAAGCAAGTTTTTCTATCTTTGAATAATTCATTTCAGCTCCAGCGAACCGTTTGCTGATGTAGTAGACTGGACGTTGTATTTTCATATCTTCTCGTACAAGTGCTGCACTTAAAGCATGGGACGAAATTGCTAAGTAGATGAAGAGGTCTTCACCATTACTAGGCTTGGAGAGGACTGGAGGAGTTCTCATATGATGAATTAGTTGATCGAAAGCATTCTGACAGTCAGGAGTCCATTCGAAATTTTTCTTTCCTTTCTTTAGAGCATCAAAGAAGGGAATGCATTTGTCTGTGGCCTTGGAAATGAAGCGACTAAGAGCGGCAACCTTTCCATTGAGACTTTGCAATTCTTTCTTTGTTCTAGGGGCTTTAACTTCTCTTAGAGCTGTGATTTGAGCAGGATTGGCCTCGATACCCCTAGCGCTCACAATGAAACCCAGGAATTTCCCAGACTCTACTCCGAATGAACATTTCAATGGATTGAGCTTCATTCCGTACTTCCGAAGAATTGAGAACATCTCTGCCAAGTGATCCATGTGGTCTACTGCTTTCTTTGACTTTACTAACATATCATCAACGTAGACCTCCATTGTTTTGCCGATCTGTGGCTTGAACATAGCGTTGACAAGTCTTTGGTATGTTGCCCCTGCATTCTTTAACCCGAATGGCATGACTTTGTAACAGTAGAGTCCCACATCTGTAATAAAGCTTGTGTCCTCCTGATCTGGTTCGTTCATCATAATCTGATTGTATCCGGAATAGGCATCCATAAAAGATAGCAACTCATGTCCAGCCGTCCCATCTACTAGTTGATCGATTCTGGGCAACGGGAAGCAGTCTTTGGGGCAAGCTTTGTTCAGATCTGAGAAATCAATGCATACTCTCCACTTTCCATTTGCCTTCTTAACCAGTACTAGATTCGAAACCCAATTTGGATAAGTGGATTCTTTGATGAAATTATTCTCTAAGAGGCGGTCTACTTCTTCCTTTAAAGCTGCTGATCTTTCTGGACCTTGAGTTCTTCTTTTCTGTTTTATCGGTGTGAATTTCGGATCGACATTCAGAGTATGAACAGCAATTGTTGGAGAGATTCCGCACATATCAGCATGACACCAAGCGAACACGTCCAGATTTGCTTTTAGGAATGATATCAGTGTATTTTGAACTGTGGCACTTAGTTGCGAACCCACATTAAGCACTTTATTTGGGTCTTTGGAGTCGACAGGTATTGGTACCGTAACTTCCACAGGTACCACTCTATTTTCCTCTGCACTGAATTTTCTGGGGTCCATTTCCCGCCTTGCACCACTATGCTCACCAGTGCAGGGGCCACCCTGTATTTGCTATAAGGTTGGGGTCTTGATGCGGAGGGGAGCTGCCGCATCTTTACCCATCTCTCTCTTTCTGGCTTCTCGAAGCTCTATAAGATAACATTCACGTCCAGCATTTTGATCTCCCTTGATGACACCAACACCATTTTCCGTAGGAAACTTCATAGTTAGGCACCATGGGGCCAAAATGGCCTTGAATGCAGCTAGAGCTGGCCTGCCTAGGAAAGCATTGTAGGCAGAAAATCCATCGACAATCACAAAGGTTTGTTTTCGAGTTACCCTTTTCTGCCCTTCACCAAGTTCCACGAACAAATCGACAGTTCCGATTGGTTGCTGTGGTTCCCCAGTGAAACCAACGATCTTTTGTGAGGAAGCCTGAACATCGGTCATTGGGATCTTCATCTGGTCAAATGTTTTCTTGAAAAGTATATTGCAGGATGCACCGCAATCGATGAGTACTCGTCTTACTATTGCTGGCCCAATTCCTGCAGATATAACCAAGGGGTCTATGGTTGGAGCTTCAATACCAATAGAATCCCTAGCCTTGAACAAAATATCATTATCTGAAATCTTTTGCTGTTTTAGGGGTACTGTGTTTTCTACAGCAAAAACATCTTCTTCTACCGGGACATACTTCAAAGCGTGAGCATATCGTTCCATCTCACCCCAGCTTTTGCCTGCTGGGTGTGGGCCCCCTGAAATGACGTTGATAACGGGCCTCTCAGATTCTTGTGCCGCAGCACCTTTGCCTGAGCCTGACGGCTGATTAGAGGGTTGTTGTTTCTGAGTAGATGAAGATGGATCACTTCTGTTTTTCTTGACATATTGTTGCAGCTTGTTTTCTCTCAATAATTCTTCAATTAAGCTCTTTAAGTGACGACAGTCATTGGTATCATGACCAGGTTGGTTGTGAAAACGACAGAACTTTCCATTTCTCATAGCGCCCTTTCCTGGTTTTATCTCGGCCGGTTTGGGATAATCCACATCATCTTTGGTGGCGAAGAAGATATTTTCCAGAGTGTCGGTCAATGGAGTAAAATCTGAGGGTTTGAAGAAGCGAGGCTTCTTTAAATCCTTTTGTTTCTTCCCCTCGTGATTTTCCCTTTTCTGACCTCCAGAATCTTTCTTTTCCGAAGCAGCAGTATTATTTTCCACCTTTGTTGATGCTGGAAGATTTTCCAAGCGTATGAATTCATCGGCTTTCTTGTAGAATTTCTCGAGAGAATTTGGCTCTTTCATCTTCAGCCATTTTCCAAATTCGCTCGATTTGTCGATAGCACGCATCAAATAGGTCAAGATCATCCGTGGCTCTGCGTTATCAACTTCCGCCAGAGCTATATTGAAACGGTTCAGGAATGATTTAATAGGTTCTCCCGGATTCTGTTCAAGACTGGATAATGACATTATGTCCTTTGCCTTTGAAGCATATAGCCTGAATTGCTCTTTAAACTTTCTAGTCAGATCGGAAAACTGATCTACTGATCGGACAGGGAGTTTAGTGAACCAGAGAAGTGCCACTCCTTCCAAATATACTGGGAAATACCGGCATTTGATTTCATCATTTGCTCTCGCACCGGTCATGTGCCAATCATACTTATACAAGAATTGGTTTGGATCACTTGTTCCCCGATAAGCAGGAATGGTGGGGGGAACAAATTTTCTAGGAAATTCAGCCTTTAGGATCTTCTCGGTAAATGGAGTCTTGCTTGGCGCGAATCCCCATTCGCTTTCATCTTCACCTCTCTGCATGCTCTCTTTCATTATTTGCTTGATCATGCCAGAAAGATATTCCTCATTGTTCAAAGATTTTGCGGAGTAGACTTCTGCCATTTTCTCAGATGTTTGCCCGGGCAGATTTTCGTGGAAAATTGGCGATGGTCTAGATCCTTCAGCCCGGAGGGGTGCCCCTTCGGCAGCACCTGATCCCCCCTGAGGAATATTCCTCCCTCCGGAGTTGCGAAGAGCATCAGTGGTGTTTTCTTCATTACCCACTGGTCTCTGGTTGGCACCAAGCAGAGCGTTCAGTTTTTCCATCATCAGATTGTTTTGGGTCTCAATCTGCTGGTATAGTCCGGATACAGCAGCGTCTAGCTCCTCTCGCGTCACCCCGACGCTTGGAGCTGCTTGACTTGGTGAAGCAGAGGTGGCGGTATCATCATGAACATTTTCAGATCTGACAACCTTTCGTTTCCTTCCAGGAGCCATTATGTCTGATAGACTTCTAGTTCTGTAGGAAATCTTTTCAACAAACTTGTGTGAAGCAATGATGGAATGGTAACCTGAGTTGGAATTCTCGGTGAAAGCACCAAAATGTTAACGTCAAAATGTGAACGCCAACACCCGGTGTGTGTAGTAAGATTGTGAAAGCACCACCCGTGTAACGGGAACAGAAATCAAGCAGGAAAATAGCAGAAATGCAGTAAACGACAGCAGTTTATAGTGGTTCGGCTTAAGATTCAGCCTACGTCCACTTTGAATCTCTTTATTATTGAATCTGGTTACAAATTGGTACAAATCTCCTGTGAAAACAGTACAACTCGATCTCAAGAAGCAATCTTGACTACTAGCTCAATCTTCGGCGATGAAACTCGATGAATCCATGTCGGATGTTAAGAATTTCTCTCGAAGTTTGTTGTAGTGTCTTGAATGCTTGAAGGATCCTTGTTTGCTGAATGATTGGAGAGTTCGACAGAGTAACGGCGCTTTAGAAATGAATTGCCAAAAGTCCCCTTCATGTTGGAAGTGGCGGGGTATTTATAGGAGCTGATCTGGACTCAGGAATTTTCTCTAAGTATTTAAGTCGTAGCCGACTTATGGTAGATCGGTGGCGAGTTAAGGAATAGGGTTAGGTCGGAACCTTCTTAAGTCGGAGCCTTTCATAACTCGGAAACTTTCTTAGGTCGTAGCCCTTGAGTCACAGACTACCTTAAGTCGACAGGCTCCTAACTCGGCACACCTCTTAAGTCGGCAGCTCTTCTCAGTAGTTAGATCGGCAACTGTTGGGTCAGATTTCTCCTTAGGTCGTAGCCTGTTAAGTCGGAGGTCTTGTTAACTCGGAGCTTCCCTTAAGTCGGTTACGCCTTCAAATTGTTAGGTCGTCTTCTTTCTTAGGTCGGCAAGTACCTTAACTCGGCATACTTTCTTAGGTCGGCAAGCATCTTAACTCGGCATACTTTCTTAGGTCGGCAAGCACCTTAACTCGGCATACTTTCTTAGGTCGGCAAGCATCTTAACTCGGCATACTTTCTTAGGTCGGCAAGCACCTTAACTCGGCATACTTTCTTAGGTCGTCAGTCGAAAAAGGGGATTAACAATGATCTAATGATCTATTGTTAAAGTTTAAATCGTACACGACCAGGCAACATTGACATATAAAAATGTCTGGATATTAAGTGGGCAAATGAACATGTCTGATGCTTATTAAATTTTTGCTTCTCTGTGTGTGTGTGGATTTAGCACGTAGTTGACTTCAATACCTACTCTTTCAGCTGTTTAGTCACCTTATATACCTTAGCTTTGGCACCGTCGTGATGTGTAGTCTGTGTAGAGATTGGTTGAAGTGTGCATTAGCAGACGGTAGTGTTTGAATGAGGTAGCTGTTTTCAGGCGGAGAATGCTTGTAGATGGTTGAGATGCAGGCAGTGGCAGTTGTAGGTGACAGTTCTGTTCGTGGAGTGGTTGTTGGCGAGGTGTTTGTTTGGAGAAAATGTTTGGAGTGCAGAAGATGTTAAGGTGAAGAGGATGGTTGTTGTGAAAGGAGAAGTTGTCGATTCTATATGTGCTGGTGATGGTGGTGCTTCAGGGTTTGGTAGAGGTTGGAATTGAGTGAGATTAGTTATGGGTTTGGCAGAGGCTGGAGTTGAAACTGATGGTGGTTTGGAGATTTGTTTGAGGGAGACGGTGGTTGGATAGGCTTCAGGCAGGTCGAGATTTTCGATGATGGTTGTTGGAGTGATAATTTATTGGTAACACTGGTTTATATTGCTAAATATAAGTTACTTAGAAAAAAAAGAGGTGTGGATGAAAATTTCTTACAAAAGCTTTGTCGTTTTCTCACTTCAAAATTTCAAAACAAATCTAATAAATTGCTAAAAATTAAAAAATTCAAGAGAGAGATTCCTGGCATGTATCCACTTCATTTAATAGAAGGAAATCCTACTTTAGTCTATCGATTGGTGCACTGGAGAAAAAACTGTCAACAAGTAAAAGAGCAAGGAGAAAGAGAAACAAGAGTAATTAATTGGTGATAATCATTGACAAGTGATTTATTTACTCATATTTGTGTCTACGTACACTATGAAATTGCATCCAATTTCTTATATATGTAGAGCGGTTTGGTAGAATGTTGATATGTAAGCATGATATTTGGTTCAGATATTAATCCTATTAAGAGGTATAGACAGGTTCGGATGTTAGATTCAATATGTATATGGAGAGATGAAGATGAGTGCCCCAGAATTGTTTCATGTTGTAGTATCAGGTTCTCATATAATTGTCGTATTGACTTGTCTCTTTTCTATTACCGGGAAAAGAAAAGCCAGTTAATGCATCTAACTCAAATCACCAACGGTCGTTAGCATCGTACAGATTAGCAAACCGTTTATCATTCAATATCTTGGTAATAATACCGTAATTTTCTAAGACCAAAAAAACAATAAAATACCATGATAATTTATTGTGGACTTCTTAAAGGGGAACGATATCGCTAGATAGGTTAGCTTAACACATCCACGAATTATTGGAGTATGATATGCCGTATTTATTGAGGCTGATCGTCTAGTCCTCTTTTTTATATCATCTTTGGAAATCCAACATTTCATTTTCTATTTTTCAACAATTTAAAAATATCAAAAGGACCGCTGTCCTTTGTTTACTTGATTCATAAGAAAATCTCCCATATTTATTGCCATACTTTCTAGAAGTGAAACACGACTTCGTACTTTACCAATTAACTTGTTGTTCTATAGTCTATTCTGCAACATTCTACGAGAAAATTTTGTGTATTAAAATAACTATGTGAAATGCAATCGTAATAGAGCATAAAGAAAAAAAAGTTATATTCCAAAATACATTCAGTGCACACTATGAATGATGTTTAGGACTACATGATTCATTGCACAAAAAAGCGAAGTGCTCATGTTAACAATTCAGTGTTACTAAAGTTTCATTGCTTTCAACTTTCTTATGCAGAAGAACGTTGTAGGTAAAAAAATGATAATGGTAATTATATTTTCATGTTGTGCTATTTAAAGTAATAATGGAAGTTGCAAGATTAACATAGGTTAATGCTTGTCTACAAAAATCATTTTGCAAAGTTGTAGAGATTTACCGAACCATTTTAAAGGCGGATAGTGGTTATTCTTTTACTGTAATTTTTTTTGCAATACAGGTCACTTTCAAAAACTATTAACATAAATAAATCAATTGAAACATTTTTATTGATACATTTTTTTGCATGCACACTGAGATTTATTTCAAATCTTAATAGTCCATCTGCTGAAGTGGCTGGAATTCCAAAATAGTGTGCACGTGTATTATTAATACTTGCATTTTCTTTTTGTTGTTTTTGGGATAATATGATTATAGTAGTTACTTGATAATTCATGGCAAATTCTTATTGTTGATTATCAACCTTGTTTACATGTAATTAGCTTTTCCGGAGTGAAGACCATCAGCAACAATGGACATGACTTCAATTGTTATATATATTATGATATTTGTTAGTACTGGTTGTGTAAACTTGTTTGTGAATGCTTGTGGTATGTGAATTTGCTCATTTTGTCAAATAACTATTATCTAAATGGTTATGGATATTATACTTGTGATTAACGTGTTCTCAATTATTTGAATATGATGATTATATGATTGTTGGTTTGACTATGGTAATTATACGATTGTTGCTGATTTTAATATGACTATTATATAACTGGTTGCTAGAAATAATATAAACCATTAACAATATATAGTAGCATTTAAAATATGCTCAAAACAGTCAAAATCTTTTAGTAGCGTTTTAAAAATGCACAGAAACAAAAGTAAAATACCACCTGAATTTATAGTGGCATAAAATAAATGCAATGAAAAGTTTTTAGTTGCACAACATAAACGCTACTAGAAAATCAAAGAATGATCCAAGTACAAACGCAACTAAAAATGTTAGTTTTGGTAGGGTTTTGTAAACGCTGCAGAAAAACCTTTAGCCGCGTTTCAAAAACGCAGTTATATGGAAATATTGCAGCATTTATTAAAATGCAACCAAGAAAAAACATAATTTAGTTGCGCGACCTGTAGTAGCGTTCTTTAAAACGCTACTAAAAGTTTTGGTAGTGTGTTTTCAACGCTATAAGGTCTTTTCTAGTGTAGTGAATGTTGCACATCTAATCGACAAAAGGGCAGATTGTTAAGGTAAATAAATAGGAAAGAACAGAGAACAGAGAAACAGAATCTCACACCGGAATTGATGACATATAATATAACAAAGACAGTAAAAATTGTTACTCCAAAATATAGAGTACATCAGAGTTAAAAACAAAACTTATCAGCTAGACAGTTATAAAATTCTGACCTTACAAATGTTGATAGGGATACTATATAATATAGCGGAAAATAAAACATTATGATAGGTGAATCTTCAGTTCCCTTCCATGATCTCCATAACACCAAAGCCAACCTGGGAAAATACTCGGTCTGACCCGAGCATTATAATAAATAACACCCGGATCAGTTTGGAAATACCAGTGTGAGAAACTCAAATATTGGGAAACGTATAAAAGTTCTGTGAAACCACGCCATTAACGCGAAACGGGTTTTTTTATCTCACAAGAATAACATCCATACAGACAAGAGCATAAATAAATATCAGAAAACAAATCCAAATATGAATGAGAGTAAATAATATTAAACCAGACTTGAAAGAATGGAAATAAACCGAGTAAAATCCAAACTAGACAGACTGGATAGAACAAAGAAAACAGTCCAACTTGCTAGAATGGACTAAATAAGGTAACAGTCCAACTTGATAGAATGGACTAAATAAGGTAGCAGTCCAAACTCGATATAATGGACTAAATAAACACTTAAATGTCGTGGTGCGGAGTTGGCTCTACTTGTGGCTATTTAAAGCTAAAACAGATTCAGGGTTTTCAAATCAAATAAGGAAAGGAAATTTTCCAACAAATGACTAGGAAGGTGCACCCTCCTTGAAGTATACCTCTAGTAATATACTTCTGAGAAGCTCATTTACTCTGTGATACTTCTTGGACAATACCAAGCCGGACTCCACCAGACCTTACCGAGTATCTGAATATTTCCACATCTAAGTACACAACCGAATCCAAACTAGATGAGATGTGAAAATACCCTAATGGGAGCAACCCCACATAGCTTAGCTTCCTCTCACGCTTTTGGTTTAGTCATTTCCGACAAAGGATAGCAATGCTCAACGGAGCAATAAATCGTCTTAGAATGACGATAATAAAGTAGCTGAAGTAACCGATAGTTGGGATACCAACTATCGAGGATATAAAACGATCGTATATGGAAATTAAGTCTTGTATACTTGTCACCACTCATTGAATTCAAACTCGTACTATTTCTTGGTTACAATAATACTGGACAAGTCAAGGTAGTGTTACCTCAAATTCATGTCACACGATTATTCATGACTTTTGAAATAACGACAAGTTTAATTCTTCGATGTTTAGTGCTAATTATACAAATAAATCGTTTCCATATAAGTGATTAGCTTTACAGAAATAATTTATTTTCCATAAACGAATCAAAATTTTACTTTTACCAAACGCATTGAATTGTGCTTGATTTCCATATTGGTAAACCACTTTTAAAATTAGTTCCTGATTGTTAAAACGTTAAGAGAATAATTTTTCCCAAGTGCGCGACCCCGAAGGCCTAAACCAACATCAGACCGAACCCGCAGAAGATTATCTAACCTAACATCCTAATAATCGAGTTCCAATTACTTTTTATATCTTTAAAACAATATTAATTATCCCAATAGATAATTAATCACATTTAAAATCTCTTTTAAATAAAAAATCCATTATCTTTAATAAAATAGATAATTATTTCCAAACATTTATATAACATTGGTAAATTAACTTTAAAATCTTTATTAAATCAATTTATTAACTTTAAATCTGTCGATTAAAGCAATCTTATTATATTAATTTACTTTAATCACTTTTATTAAATCGATTAATTAACTCCAAATATCATTAATTAAAAAGATTAATTAAATTCAGATATACATTAGTGAAAAATGAATAAGTCGTCTCAAACATCATTTATTAAACTAATAAGTAATTTTAAATTCCATTAATTAAAAAATTAATTAAGTTCAAATAATCATAAATTAATTGAATTAATTAAATTCAAACTTTATCATTCAGAACGATAAATTTAAAACATCATTTGTTAAAATGATTTATTTAATTATAAAACATCATTAATTAAAATGATTTAACTAAATTCAAAATATCATTAGTTAAAACAATTAATTAAATTTAAAACCATCACTAATTAAAATGAATAATTAAATCCAAATATCATTATTTAAAATGACTAATTACTTTTAAATATCATTAATTAAAATGATTATTAATTTTAATTATCATTAATTAAAATAAATAAATAAATAATTAAACTCCATTATTATTAATTAAATTAATTAATTAATTAAAATAAAATAGTCATTAGTTAAAACGATTAATTAAGTATAAATATCATTAGCAAAAATGATTAATTAAATCTAAAGATAAACCAATTTTAAAACATTATTTATTAAATGGGTTAATTAATCTCAAAATCATTAGTTAAAATGATAAGTCAATTTAAATTACCATTAACCAAAATGATTAATGAATTTTCAATATTTTGTTTAGCGGAAACCCAAGCTAAAATTCATACGATAGGGGTTTGGAGATGAAATTGAATAAATGACGATATAGCGAAACAACTATAATGACACTTAACAAATTAAATGGAATATCAGGATTTATTTCAATTTAACATCAATCAATATAATAGCATAAGGATGTAAATAAATAATTTATTGGCGAGAAACCCCCTTTGGGTCTCTCTACAGATTTTTCCTGCAAAACAATGGTTATGGATAATATATATAATCATATGGGTTCATAACGATCTAATTAATATGTCATCCATTTTCAAAATGGAAATTCAACCAAACAAGCAATCAAACAATTTAACTAACATCCAAAAAATCAATAAACACTTATAACATTGTTGATATGATATAATAAAATTTAATGTGAGTTAAACTCACAGAAATTTCCAGTTATCGCCGAATTGTTCCGTTTTGAACTAAAACTGAACATACATTCGATTTTAGTCCAAAATTCTACAAGCTCCAATCTACTTCAATCCAACTCCATCACATAGTGATCTACGTTAAGAGTGCAACGCGACAGACCACGTTCGATTTGGACCTTGTATGAGAGAGTTATACACATTATAAGTTCTCGATTTTAATAAAATTAATTAATAACTTAACCAACATATTAGTTACCTATTTAAATAAAAATTTTCCCTCCTAATACTATCTTCTTCCCCAATGAACCCGAGACCTGCTCCTACATAACGCAAGAGCAATCACCCCATCTCTCCTCCTTACTCACTCAATTCACAACGGAATCGACTCTCGTCGCCGCATACGATCCTCTTTACCCAAGCTCCACCTAAACCACCCCCAAAACTCAAGCTCGACCTCCACCCTGATGTCTCAGCGTACTCAAGTCGCAACCCGAAACCCTAGTGACGCAATCCTCTAGGAACGATCGGACCTTGCCAAAATACTGACCCAAGTCCACCTTGCTTCTAAAAATTTGTTGCAACAATTCCCAAGGCCTCTCGTCGCTTCAATCACTAACTAGAAGGAACCCTAATTCACAGCCAAGAAAAATGATCAACCTGAAATGCAATCGCATCCCACTTCGAGCATATAGGATTGAAGCTTAGGTCTAAACAAATTTACAGCAACAAGTTTCATAATTTTTAGTTTGGGGAATAATTTGGTTTTTTATTTTGAAATTGGCCACCATTGCTTGGTTTGTTACTAAGGAATAAGAAAATGAAAATGGAGAGGAAGAAATAAAATAAAAGAAGGGGGTGCGACCAAGTGATGATTTTATAATAAAATTTTCTAACAAATAAAATGATTATGTTTTTCTTTTTACATGTCAAATCAATTTATTCAGCCACCAAAATGTTTTTGAGCCACCAAAATGTCCAAGCAAGGACAGACAAGATGAGTGTACCAAGATTTGCAAAGATATGCGATTGTCGGCGTTACGCCGCACAGGTTTTTCTTATTAGATTAAAAATATGTCACTAGAAATCGAATCGTTTTATTACCAATTGATTTTCTTATTATTTATTCAACTCATTTATTATTGTAAATAAATTTACAAAAATAAATTTACCATTATTATTTATTAATTTTAATGGAGTTAAATAAAATTATTAAATCCATTTAATTAACTTTTAATTCATAATTCAAATATTTAATTATTACCAATATTTGAATTATAAGTTATTAAATTCCAAAATTCAATTATTTTGAATATTTAAAATAAATTAAACATTTATAATCAAATAACTAAAATTTTGGATTTTTACGTAACCGATGCTGTTTTCACATATGGAATAAATCTTTATTTGAATGTGTGTTTGTTGATAGTTAAATAACCGACTATCAAATCTTGGCCTAAATATGTAATCCTTCATAATTTTGGTGGTATGAAAATATTTCCTACTTAACACCGAAGGATTTTAACTCGGGAAATATCTAGGAGAAACACGAGAGTTATATGGTACAGTTACCGTAGGTGGTGCTATACTATACGTATAAACTCGTCTCGTTCTTCTAGGACAAATGATGAGGAGATCCATCCACTTAAACTGTTAGGGGGTGATCCCCGTTCTTGTGTATTGTTGGATTATTTCCTAAACCGGTATTGAGCATTCCGGAAAATCGACGATTGGTTTTTGGAGCGCCGGGGAAGCGGAAGAGTGTACTCGTAAGAAATAACTCGAAAACCAAAACCACTCTGAAACCATATATGGTTCTATGGAGGAGTTTCGTGACATATATTGAAATGTTGGAATCCATGCATGGTTTCGAGACCTGTTGGGGTATGAGAATCCATGTGGGATTCCGTAATCTATTTGGTGGCGGTGCGTGAGCTGGAGCATCGGACATAGCCTCATCAGTGGTAATGGCTAAAACCAGAGATAGGAGGCATGACTAGTAGGGTTGGCAAACCCATAGGGTGCAGTCGGCTCCACCTAGACATTACTTTCAGTTGTTATGCATGCATGGGGGGCGATGCATTCGGTCTTAGCGAAACTAGCTATGTTTTTCCTATGGTACATCACTGGGGATGTATGCTGCTTCGGAAGGATATCTCTGATCCTTGTTTAGGAGGATCGTTCTCAAAGTACCGAGGGCTCCTCCATGGAATCCTACACAATTAGAGAACGTGCCTTATCGGTTTTAGATTATATACCTAGTATTATTGTGATGTACACTCACGAGCATCACAGCTACTTGATTATTATTATTTTCACCCTTAGAAATCATTTAGAACCATTCCTTTAGAAACCTTTGTGTTTAACTTTCAATACATCTAAGTGTCTTAAAAGAACTGGGGCGAAAGTTTTTCTTTCGAAAGGATTATTCCTAAGTAAAAGAAAGTGGATGGTTTCGAAACCACCCCTTTCGAAAGCATGGAGAAGCGGCTTCGAAGTTTAAAAGCATAAGAACCCTTTCGAAAGCATTGATTCGAAGGATTGAATACGGCAGCATGGGTTTCGAACTCCTTCGAAAGCTTTATTTTAAAATAAAAAGGTGGCAACTCCTTTCGGAAGCCCTTTTTCTAAAATAAAGGCATATTTGACTAAGTCGAAAGCTAATATAACTCCTTCGAAAGCCTCATTTGTAACCAAAATAGTTCCAAGTTTATAAGGGCTACTTCCACCCCTTCGAAATTATGGTTTCAACCCTATACCTTCCACCTTTCTCCAATCCCCTACGTACCAAAGCATTGATACCATGTGTATTGGTTTCGACTTGGTTAGGGACAGAAGTATAGGTAGCTGATGGAAGTGGCGAAGTAGTAAATTATTGCAAAATTGATAATTAGCCTTTTAAAGTAATTTCTTTCCAACTAACTTGCCTTATTTGTCAACATATAATTGGTTGTCAAATCATTTTCAAAATATTTTCCTAAAAGTGTTGCCGAATTCAGTAATTAACAATTTAAAATATTTAGCAAATTAGCCCTTCTCCCTTTTGAAACATATAAAACATTTAAGTCACATACCTTAAATAATTTTATATCCATAATAATATACTTAGGAAAATTCTCCAAAAATTCCCATAGATTACTTTTAATATGTTTTCTAACATATTTAAATTTTAGACCCTAAAGCTAACATATAACAGTCGAAAATAATTTAAATCCAATTTTAACTATTTTCCTTCCTAGAAGGTTCATAATAAATCCACAAAAACTTAGAAAATTATGAAACTTGAAACCCATCTTTAAATTAAAGATTTTGACCATATATCGAAAACACAAGTCAAATGGATGTCGTTTAATAGGTTTTTCCAAATCAAAACTTATCATATACTCACTACGAGCATCATAGTTCATCAACAAAAATATATTTATTTAAACAAACAAATCATGACATATAATTTGCAAAACCAATTCAGATCTTAGCTAGAAACCGAAACAATAAAAATGAGATATAAGAATCATTATTCACCTTAGCTTGTTGTTAAGGAGATTGAGATTTGCTCTTGTATTAAATTGCTTAAGCTTCCTACTTGTTTCCTTGTTTATCTTCCTTTAGATTTCTTCTAATGGTGGCTGGCTAAATTCTATGTATTTTATTTTTGTTTGTGAGTGTTGTAAATGAAAATAGAATAAGGGTTTAGGGTATAAGAACATAACCTATTCCTATTTTGCCCTTATTTTATTACCCTTACTTACTTCATTTTAAAGTTTCATTTGTTTTTACAATACTTAAGGCACGACTACCTTATAATTTTACAAATCTCAATCACTTAACCACTTTAATCTTTACATTATTCTATTTAATTTTTCTAACTAAATCTCCTGAATAATGTTATTAAAATTAGGGGTGTTATAGGCTCCCCTCTTTAAAGAATTTCGTCCTCGAAATTCAGTAAGGACTAAATACTAAACATAACAATCTCTATAACATCTATTAACTGTTATACTAGCCTACCTGACTAGCAAACAGTCTATATAAAGAAAATATAAAACATATCCCTACAACAGATCAGGAAGAGTATCTCTAATCATGTCCTCTATCTCCCAAGTACAGTCCTTCTCGTTGTCGCTCCACTGAAGTTTCACCAACTTGACTGTCTTGTTTCTTAACCTCTTCTCGTCTCTCGCTACAACTCAAACTAGTTGTCTAACGAAAGTCAAATTCGGTTCTACTATTAAATCTTCCAACGCTGTTGGGGAAATAGTAGTTTTTGGATTATGCACATACTTACAAAGATGAGATACATGAAACACATCATGGACACCTACAAACTGCTCGGTAGTTCTACCCTGTATGCGGGCTTTCCGACCCTCTCCATAATTTGGAACGGACCAACATATCTCAGTGCCAATTTCCCTTACTTTCCGAACCGTACCACACCCTTCATCAGTGGTACGTTAATGAAACTCTATCTCCAACTGAGAACTATAGATCTTTACACCTCTTATCTGTGTAACTCTTATGTCTAGACTGAGCTTCCTTCATCCTTTCTCGGATCAACTCAATCTTCTCTATTGCCTCTTTAACCAGATTTGATCCAAAGACTAATCTGTCTCCAGTTTCTAACAAGCATGCTGGTGATTTGCATGGTCTTCCATACAAAGCTTCAAAAGGTGTCATTCCTATATTAGTCTGATAACTATTATTATTGGAAAACTCAATTAAGTGTAGGTGATTTTCCCAAGGTCCACCGAAGTCCAACACACAAGCTCTTAACAAATCCTCGAGTACCTTATTGACTCTCTTTGTTTGCTCATCTGTCTATGGGTGATACGCAGTACTCATCTTGAGCTCGGTGCCTAATACATCCTGTAGACTCTTCCATAATTCACTAGTAAACAAAGCATCTCTGTCACTAACTATACTAATAGGAATCCCATGCAGTCTAACTTTGTTCTTCATGAACTTAGCTACAATAGGTGCCATCCTGGTTGATTTAACTGGAATGAAATGGCACTCTTGGTTAACCTGTCTACTATGACCCATATACGTTCACTTCCTCTATTTGACCTTGGCAACCCGTCTATAAAATCCATGGATATCGAATCCCATTTCCAAACTGGTATCTCTAAAGGTTGAAGTAATCCACTCGGCTTTGGATGTTTGGCCTTCACTTGTTGACAGTTCGCACACTGCCTAACCCACAAGCCAACATCCTTCTTCATACCTTCCCAGTAAAAGCTCCTCTTCATATCCTGATACATCTTGGTTCCTCCAAGATGAATCGTAAATTTGGATCGATGACATTCCCTGAGAACTTCTTTCCTTTAGTCCTCGACATTCGGAACACACAATCGTCCCTTCTTTCTCAGCTATCCCTTCAGGTCAAGACTAAAATCCTTTAGATCATCTATTTCTGACACAACCTCAAGCCTTCTAATCTTCTCGGCTAATAATGGATCCTTTTTCTTCTTAGAAACAATCTTTTGATCAGTATGGGTCGAACTTCCAAACATGACAAATGGCAGTGCTCTGACTAGAACTAACAGCTGATCTTAACTGCACAATACAAGTAGTCAAAGCTTCTAAGTCTTTCCATTCTGCCAACATAGCTAACACCACATTCAGATCTCTTCTGCTAAGAGCATCTGCTACCTTATTTCCTTTCCCAGGTGTGTACTCTATACCAAAACCATAAGCTGCTAAAAACTCCAACCACCTCTGCTATTTCATATTCAACTCCTTTTGAGAGAATAAATACCTTAAGAACTTATGATCTGTGTATAGCTCAAATCTCTCACCTAAGAGATAATGTCTCCATATCATCAATGTGAAGATTACTGTAGCCAACTCCAAATCATGAGTAGGATATCTCACTTCACGCGGTCTAAGCTGTTGTGAAGCGTAAGCAATGACTTTACCCTTCTACATCAACACAGCTCCTAGTCCGATTCCACATGCATCGGTATACACCACCAACCTTTGGTTTCCATTTGAAACCACTAACATAGGTGCACTGGTCAACAAATGCTTTAACTTAAGGAATGCTTCCTCACATTTGTCAAACCAAATAAACTTCGCGTCCTTCCAGGTTAACTTAGTCAAAGGCGCTGCTATCCACGAGAAATCCTTAATAAATCTCCGGTAATAGCCAGCAAGTCCAAGAAAACTTCTAATCTCAGTCACCGTCTCTAGTCTCTTCCAATTATTAATAGCTTCGATCTTATCTAGATCGACTGACAATCCCTTCTTTGAAATCACATGACCAAGAAACTTAACCTCTTTCCTCCAAAAATGACACTTGGAAAACTTCGCTTTCAGCTGATGCTGCCTCAGCGTCTCAAGCACTACCCTAAGATGATCTTCATGCTCTCTTTCTTCCTTAGCGTATACTAAAATGTCATCTATAAATACCAACACGAACCTATCCAAGTGATCTCGAAAAACTCAATTCATCGAATCCATGAAGAAAGCTGGTGCATTCGTTAACTCGAATGCCATTACTAACCATGCATACGAACAATACCTAGTCCGAAATGTTGCCAATGGAATACTGTCCTCTACCACCCTTTACTGATGGAACCATGTCGCCAAATCCAATTGGGAAAATACTCTAGCTCCACACAACTGATCAAATAGATCATCGATTCTCGGCAAAGGATACTTATTCTTAATCGTCTTCTCGTTCAACTTATGATAGTCGATACATAACCTTAACGACCCATCTGGTTTCTTCACGAACACCGTGGCCGCTCTCTAAGACGAACTGCTTGGTCTAATAAATTTTTTCCCTTCTAAATCCATTAGCTGCACCTTCAATTCCTTCATCTCGGTCGGTGTCATCCTGTTAGGTGGACTACTTATCGGTTTTGCTCCTGGCACCAAATCTATTCAAAACTCACCAGCTCATTTTGGTGGTAATCCTGTAACCGGCTCAAAAACTTCTGCAAATTCTCTTTCTACCCGAACCTGACTTAACTCTTCTTCTACTTCCATAGCACTCAACAAAGTACAAGCACTCCGATCTGAATTCTCCAGTGAGAATATAATTCAGTTATGACTATTACGGTGTCTTAGTGATATTTCCCTATCTTGGCAAAATATCCTAACCTCGTATTACCCAACTAATCCATACCCAACATGATTTCGAAATCTACGAAATCGAAAACATACAAACTGCATGCAAACTTTTAAACTAACAAATTAAGTTCTAACTGGTCACACCTCATTCCCAGAGTTTCATACCCTCCTATCAGATTCGCAATCCTTAAGGAAGTAACAAGGTATGTGGGTTCTAAACATAACCTATCAACCAAACACTGAGATACAAACGAATGCGATGCACCAGTATCAAATAGTACCCTAACTGGTATACTCTGAATCAAAAACGTAACTTCCATCACAGTCTTTCCCTTCTTAACAGCGGTTGGCCTAGCAAACAATGGCCCAACAACAAAGACTTTTCCCCCGTCCGCCCTAACCGGTTCTGGACACTGATTCTTATAATGCCCGGTTTGGTCGCAATTAAAGCACTTCACTCCCTTCTTGTCAGCGGCCTTCTTCCCTTTGCATGTCCGACACTCATGAGCATAGTCTCCCTTCTTTTCACACTTATAACAAACCACATTGGCCTTTGCCTTCTTGGCAACCTCTTTCTTTTAAGCGCCCTTCTTTTGGAAGTTTCTTCTGGTTTTGCCCACTTTGATCTTCCGCCGCTTTACTATTATCATAAAGAGCAAGCATCTCCTCCTGTCTCAAAGCCATTTCAATAACTACATCACACGGGTCCTTGATGTGTGCTAGAGTCGCTTTAGCTAACTCGGGCTTCAGTTTGCAGATGAAATTCTCATTCCTTTTAAGAACCGTATCAACCGTAGCATATCTGTATCTTGATAGCTCTTCAAACCTAGTTGCATACTCAAACACAGTCATGTCTCCCTGCTCTAACTCCATGAACTTCCTGAGCAGAGTAGACTTAGCAACCTAAGACATGGACCTCTCTTCAAACCTTCTTCTAAATTCAGCCCAAGTCATGGTCTCCTCATTAACTCCTATTGTAACACTGTTCCAGCAGTATAGTGCTGCTCCTTGCAACTGTCTAGAAGGAAGTCACCTTCTCCGCTCATCATTAAGCCCTAAATCAGCAAAGATTCTCTCCCAATGAAGTAACCAATTCTCCACTTCAATTGCATCCTCAGTCCCGATAAACGTTTTCCCTCCAAACCTAGCATAATCTCTACTCAACACTGCATAGTTATTGACTACGGAGCTCCCTATTTCCTCCTTCAGCATCTCCTCTAACTAAACCTGCAGCAACTCTAGCCTGCATCGTGTTCATGAAAAACTGATACATAGCTCCTATATCAGCCTGCGGCATTCCAGCACCCACATTGGCATTTTCATTTGAGTTAGCATTTGCCGGTCGACCCGAGTTTCTCCTGTTGGGTCGAGCATTTCCATTAGTTGTGGTGGTTCCCCCGCCAATGGTAACTCTTCCACTTCTAGCATCCATACCTTACGTCCATAAAATCTACATTCGACTCTTTGTAAGATACAAAAGAATAGCCTAAAAGAGATGGGAGAATAGAGATAAAACATAGACTTATACATAGAAATTACAAGTACGTTACTGTAGCGTTATCCCATACCCCCATCTTTTCTTTGATTCCTTAGGATTATGTTTTCAAAATCATTTTAAGTTTGAAATTTCTTTTAGTTTTTTATAAACTTATGCTCTGATACCAAGTTGTAACATCCCATATCTTGAGGCTCGAAGCTAAGCGCTATAGATGCTGCGGTCATCTATAGTTTTAACTTTCAGTGACAAAATATGGTAATGTTGATGGTATCCATAATATCAAAAGCACATGAATATGAAATAAAATCATAGATTTCAAAAATAACTTTTCTCATTACAATTAAAAACCATATTTCATATTCAGTTGCATAATCTCAAACGAAACCCAGGTTTTGATCAAATATAATTATTACAAATTACGCCAAGAGCGACATATGAAGATACCCCTTGGATGATTAGAGAACTAAATAGGCATATTAGTCTTATATACAACACAGTGGCTATAAAACTAAATGTCTCATACATAGCTATCTTTGCCTCTTGCACATCCTCGGAAGCTTATTCATCCACCTACTAAACCTGAAAAAAACCTCAACTCTCAATCTACTCAAATTAATTTTGAGCACCCGAGAGTTTAAGGGGAAAATATAAACTTCGAGTCAGACATAAAGCCTAGTGTGAATAATATTATTACATCTCGGTTTTGTGATATTAAGTGAGACCATGCCGCTTAGTGAAACGGGGTTCCCCTCACTAATATCCCTTTTTAAAAACATATCATTTGCAAATCAGAACCCTATGATGAAACTGATTAAAACAATAATAGCAAGTATATATATGCATAAAAATCAGGATATCAATGGACTATTTGTCCATACTATAGTTTTACCTGGCCGACTATTAACTGCTGGTTGACTCGGGACTACTAGATATAACCAAAAATCTAACTTCTGTTAGACACAGTCCTAGGCCGACTGCCTTTAACTTTCTTTTTTTCTAGGATCAACTGACCTAATGGTTTTGCGGCTCACCAACAACCTATCTTTACTCTGTATATTCCTTTCGATGTGTACCTCAATTTGCTCTAGCATGACTAGATGCTATTAACCCGCATTTTGGCAAGGCCATGGACATGCGGATTTAACTAGATCGACTACTCGTTTATCGAGGTTGGAATACGATGGGTTTGAGTAAACTGGATGGATAGACGATAGTTGCAGAAGATATGATTGGACTCGAACGAGTGTCGAGTTAGGAAAGGATTAGAGGTATGGAGGCTAGTATGGCTCGGTCAAAGGTGGAAAGTCACGAGTGGCTCGGTCTGAGTGGATCAGCAGATGTGGCTCGGTGGTGATCTGGGTCGGCACTTCTGGATCGGTCGTGTTGGAGTGGATCGGTTAAGGAGGGTCGGTCGAACAAAGGAAGGAAGGTCATGCATGGTTCGGTATGAATGGTTATGTTCTCAAGAGGATTGAAGCATATGGGTCGGCCATACGTGGTTCGGTCAGCATAGCAGAAGGTTGTGAATAGGAAAAGGGGTTGGCATTCGTGGATCCTTGGATCGGTATCGCATAAACATTGGATCAGTGTTGTGAAAGCTTTGGATCGGCAGGATGGTGGAATCGGCATGTTGGAGTGGCTTGGGGTTAGCATGGAGGATTGGATTGGCGACTTTGGTTTGCTCTAGGTCGGTGGACTTCGTGCTTTGGGTCAGTAGGATGAAGACCCTGGATCGGCTAAAGGGGGGTCGGTGCTTTGAAGAAGGAGGATCAGCACTGGGTTGCTCCGAGTCTCAGAGCAATTTACTTCGGGTCGTATACAGGTGTGCTTCGAGTCGTGTGAGCGATTACTCCGAGTCATGCCTAGGGGATATCAATTCGGCGTATTATGAACTCAGGGTCAGTCATAATGATGAAGTTGGGTTCGGCTATGGCCTTGATGGGCCCGGACTACTCAGGAAGCCTAGTAACTCGGGTTTTGCCTATAAATACAGCAGGCGGGGCTTCAGAAAAAGGGGCTTCATTCTATTTCCCTTCGTCTTCTATACTAAGGCTGCTCTGCCATTGTTGTTCTAAAAACTCCAGATTGTAACTGTACTAGATTTTCATATCAATAAAAAGGAAATTTCTGGAGTGGACATAGGCCGGAGTTAGCCGAACCACTATAAATCCTCTGTTATTATTGCTTTCCTTTTAATTTTTACCGTTCTTCATATTTATACTCTCTACATACGTTCTATATGTTATCTGTGACTGTTGGTTGGTGCTTTAATCTGGATTTGGATGTTAGTAACCAATTTTTGCGCTAATAGAAGCTATCCGAACATTACTTGCTTTTGCTTGTCATCATAATCTTAAACTTTTTCAAACGGACGTAAAAAGCGCTTTCTTAAATGGTTCTATAAAAGAAAGAGTCTATGTTGAACAGCCTCCATTATTCACACATGAAAAATTTCCTGAACATGTATATAAATTAAAAAAAGCATTATATGGTTTAAAACAAGCACCTCATGCTTGGTATGATAGATTAAAAACTCATTTAATTAGTTCTGGTTTTAAAATTGGTAAAATAGACACAACATTATTTTTAAAATGAGATCATAATGATATTTTAATTGTTCAAATATATGTAGATGACATAATTTTTGGGTCAACTAATGAAAAATTATGTAACGATTTTGCTAATATCATGAAAATTGAATTTGAAATGTCCAATATGGGAAAATTAAACTTTTTCTTAGGATTACAAATTAAACAATTAAAAAAAATGGTATTTTCATATATCAAGAAATGTATTGTCATGATTTATTTAAATGATTTGGAATGGATAAGACCTCTAGTAAGCCAACACCAATGAGCACAAGCATTCATATGGATAAAGATGAAAACGGGAAAGATTTCGATCAAAAGTTATACCGAAGTATAATAGGCTTCCTGTTATACCTAACGACTAGTAGACCTGATATGAAAATGGGAAAGATTTGGAAAATAACTTACTGATAGGAGAAGTAACCCCATAGGTTAGAAGTATTTTCATCGTAGTCGCTATTCTGCCATTGCGACTGATCATGATACTCTTCATCTTCCCAAATGGAAAGTCCCTAAAATGATTGATAGTGTCCGTAATGTGGGGCTTCCTCTAGAGGCAATGACATGTCTTCACTCTCCTCGATGTCCACATTTATTGGATCTTTTCCAGGAGCATGTGTTTGTAAATGCTCTTTGGCCGTGCTAGGTCCTGGTGGATATACATGAGATGCTGGAGGTGGTTTAGGAGACGGAGACGAAGAAGATTGTGAAGAAGAATGTCCGCGAACCTTTCTCATAACCTTTCCAAGAGTAGAAATGACCTTTTCTAAAGTCTTTTATACTTTAGTCATTCGTGTAGAAAAAGGTCGTTCTAGTCGGGAAACTTTCTTATCCAAGACCTTTAGATTTAGAGACAGGAGACGTTGGTTCTGAAGTGTTATGTCTCGAATACTTTCTCCCGGTCCTACTGCAATTCGATCTTCTTGAATTTCAGAATTAGAGTAATACCCTATTGATTCAGAAGGCCCTGGTGTAGAGGTAGGTCGTATAGGGGTAAGCTATTTGTGTTGTTGTTGGTGTTGGTACTGGGAAAAGGGTGTAATACTTGGTGGATTCTCAAGAAGATGCATCAAAGATGGAAAACGAATTCCACTGTCCTTAACAGGCAGTTCTTCATATTGTGATAAGTATGAAGGAACGTTATGTGCTCAAAGAATTCACATAATACATGGTGCATAGATGATTGTTTGACGAACTGGGGTCCAAAAAATTTTAATTTGGTCAAAAATATATTGAGCCCAATTCACTTTGGTATGGCCGAAAATAGCATATAAAGCTTTATAGTCATCATGGTTATACACTTGCTCATGACTACCTAACAGAGGGAGTACGGTATTTATAAGCATGCGGTTAAGTAATCTAGCCTTTGGACGAAAATTGAATGGTGATAATTTCCACATGCATCTTCCCAAATGAGATGTGTAATTGCATCTCTTGGCATGTGTCTCATATCAGGAATATCTTGCAATCTAGTTCCTGTATATGAGCACCGAAGTATTTTCCCAAGCATTTCAACTTTGAGTTTTATAACTTCCTCATAAACGCTCATCCAAATCCAATATTCCGGATCAGACGGATTCCAAATATGAATCGAACATAAATCAATAAAGAATAAAAATACCGCAAGTTGATCAATTTGGCCGGAGTTAGAATCATAATTTATGAGATGGTGAACCTCTGCATCGCTAACCAAATCGTTGATTTCATAATTAAAAAATCTTCGGAGTGGATAGAATGGACCACAATGTATATTCTTCTTTTCCAACTCCTGAAGTTTCTGCCTTCCATCTTTTTCTACCATCCATTGATCAATGATTTCATCGGTGACAAATTGTTGAGAAGGGGGTTGAGAGCTAGAGCCTTGGCTCGTCTTCTTGCGCTTGGGAAAGGGTTTCTTGGCTTTGGGTGCCATTGATTTTGAAGGGAATTGAAAGAAAAAATTAATTTGGGGATTTAGGGTTTTTCTTAGGTTTAGGAGATGACGGTAAAATAGAAAAAAAGGTAAGAGATAATTTATAAGGAAGGTGGAAATGGTGAATTCCGAACACGGTCAGACGTCTGTATTTGAGGTCAGACGTCTGGTCGTGTTGGAAATTTTAAGGCAGAGTGTCGAACCAGACGTCTGAACAGAAAAACAGACATTTGTGCCGAGTCTAGAAATTTTCCATAGAATGGGGCCAGACGTCTGGTCAAATTGGCAGACGTCTGAGCTGAAGCAAAAAACTTTTTGAATGATGGAGGCAGACATCTGTTCCAAATGCTAAACGTTTGGTTTGTTTATTTTTTTTGGCTATATTAAATCTAGTTCTTAGATTTCTATCTTAGGAGAAATGTTATTTATTTATCAAAAAACAAGATATACAAATCATATGCATGAATAATCAAACTTATTATGACAAATATTATATAATTATTTAAAAATATTTCAAATTTTGTTTGAGGAATTAGTAGAATGATAGTATTACTTCTCCCACGAATTTGGTTCAACCTTTGTATCCTCTTTCAATGGTCGCAGCGGAGACCAGTAAGGAGTTACGGGACTCGGTTGAGCTTTTGACGTTCCTTCTCCTCATAATTTCCATGGAATGATCCGATGAGTATGTGGAGGGGTTTCCTTTGCATGAGGAGAGCGTACATGAACGCAGTCCTTTGTAGGTTAATGTCCGCATATTGTAAGGATGCCTTTCTCCAGAAAATTTAGATGAGCTCCCTGGCATGTAACGACCCAGAATTTTCGACTCCGAAAATCCCGAATTGTTAAGGAAAAGAAAAAGAAAGAGATAGAAGAAGAAAACAGAAACATCAACACATAGAAACCTCACATTCGCAGCGGATCAAAATATAATATCACATAAATAACAGTTTTACAAAAAAGAACTGTATCCATACACTTATTCATTTATATATCAGAGTTACACTATTACACAACACAGGACAATTCGAAAACATGTCTCAGATAATCAACAATAATATACAATGGATATCACTCCATACGTTCCTGCCATCTAGCTTGCCTCCTGAGCTCCAGAACGTCCTTACCTGAAATCTGTAATACTCGGTCTGACCCGAGCATTACATTAAAGTAACACCCGGGTCAGGCTGGAAACCAGCGTGAGTAAACCCATAATATGAAATACCCAACTATATAACTTAAGTGAATTACCAGGGTAACTCGTACTTTTCTACGAGTTCTAATCTTATTTAAGTCAATTCATTTATCTCAAAACAATATCCAAGAATCGATATCAGTTTTAAATATCCATGATACATAGCTTATTTCATTCCAGCCTGTTTACTTTCAAATTCACATTTATACAGAATCGAAGTGGTTTCGGGTATTTACTGATACCCGACCCCGGTCTCTTCGAATCCAATGTCATCTTAACCAAAGTTATTCAAGTGAATACAATTCAATTGTAAATGTATGATGTCACTTTTATACAGCAATTCATCATCGATAGATAACCACAGTATAACTGTTCAAACCAAATATATCATATCACAAAACATTTCATATCAAAAATATCAACCAATCATTCATAAACTAAACATTCATAAGCAAGATTAATTAGTCACACCATTTTTAATAATTTAAATAAATTTAATTAATTACTTTACTCATTTTTAATACTTCTTACTTATTAGTAATTAAATACAAACCATTAATTAATCATTCCTTGATTACCTTACAATCAATTAATTAATCTTTAATTACCTAATTAATTACCCCTTAATTATTACTAATTAATCCTTAATCACTTTCATTAAGTAATTATCTATCAACCATAAATTTATTAACCTTTAATTAATTCACCTTAAATTAATTACCCTCAAATTAATTAAGCACATAAATTAATTATTCTTTAATTAATTATTCTTTAATCACTTTAGACTTTGAATTAATTAAAGATAATCATTTTTCTTAATTAATTACTTTAATTATCATTAAAAATCTTTATTTGATAAAACTTGTAATTAATTTTCATTAATCACTTAACTTATCCTTTAAATTACATTAAGGATTAAAACACTTCATCTTATTATTATTATTTTGAAATCACTTATGAATTTAATTACACAATAAATCTAATACATTTATTTCCTTTTAAACAAAATGATTTTAAACATTTTAACTTTTAGCATTCTAAATCTTAAAAAAAAACCTGTTTAAAAACTTGTTAACATTTAAATTTAAAAACTGTCATTTCAAAAATCTGAAGCCACATTCGAGTTAACCACCCAAATCCCCGAGACAAACCACGTTTCACTTCGATCCCAACCCGAGAAACTCACTCTCCTTCTCCACTTCGAGTCTACGCGAAATATTCCCGAGACGACTTCGAGTGAAATGCTTCTTCCCCCAAACCATCACAAACTCCAGATACACCGTGCACCTGTGCACGTACACCAATCGCCTGACCACCTCCAATCCCTGCCGAGATCGCCAGCAAGTTGACGATCACCCAAACAAACACTCCAACCCTTCAGCACCGATGAACTCGCGAGGAAGCGAATTCGAACAACTCAAAACCCACTGGAACCAAATCCGATCCACAAACTTCTCTTGTGCCACCGCTAACGATAATCAGAAACCCGGTCACCTTGACCATAGCTGCGCCTCGTCAACCCACTTCTAATCCCCCTTATGCGATCACCTCTGGTGATCCACCGGCGCCAAAATATGCCTGGAACCAACCTCCACCCAACCGAGACCTTAAACCCTACAACATGGACGTCCAGCCGCTATAATGCAAGATAAAATCTTCGACCATTTTTCCGTTGATCTCCACCTCCCAAGCTTTCTCCAACACCAGTCTCGAAGCCCATCTCCCCTCTAGTTGTCGGAAATTGACAAAATCCCCAATATAGATAAATTTCCAAATTCTTGACAACCACAACACTATAATTTTTGAAATCTCTATCAAAAATCATCATTTTCATATGCGAATCAAGTTATGAATTCGAAACATGAATTTCAGACATTCGATTTTTTTTACTATGTTTAGCTTTCACTGATCTTCTTATTTTGAAATAATTTTTCAATATATACACTTAAAACTATTTAAAAAAAATAAATCTAGTTTATACTTACATATTTCATTTAGAAATCAAATCCTAAAAGTGATTTGGAAAGGAGCATTTGATTTTTGAATTTGTCTTAAGCCTGTGAAATTAGAACAGAGACATGTATTTTGAACATAGACATGCATACCATCCTCTACATATAAACATACAAGCATTTTATATAGTCATGCAACATTTTCCACAACATCATTTCAAAATTTATCACATGCATCCAAATATAACACAAATTTTACTTTAAAAGGTGCAGTTTACTCACCTTAATTGTTTAACAGAGAACATGGAAGTAGCTTGAGATTTGAAATCTGGAATTTGCTTTTGATTTTGAAATTGAACAGCAGCTTGAATTTTGAACTTGATTAAGTTGAGTTGATTTCTTGCTTGTCTGAAGCTTTAATTCTTGCTCATACTTGAAAGAAGTTGAAGCTGATGTTGATTACAGTTTTGATTTCCTCTTACTAGTTTTACTTCAGGCTTTAGTTTTGAAGCAGGATGAACGAATTGAGAATAAAAGTTTTTGAATTGGAAAATAGCCTGGTTCTCAACATTTTATTTAAAATTCAATTTTAAAGAAACCATTGCCACATGTAATTTTGCATGTTATCTATTTTACAAATGTCTTAACTATGAATTTATGTTTATATCCTTGCCTCTAAATTATTTATAAATTATATCTAAATCCCTACTTAATTTTTATTTATTTATTTATATAGATTATTTATTTTATATTTACATATGTCTTGTGTACTTTAAATTTTATACTTATAGTTTTAAAAGATATACACATATCAAAGCTTTATATTTATTTACAAATATACTAACTATATCTATTTCCAAGTATATAAAAGAAAAGGTATTTTTAACTCTTTAATTAAATCATCACCTTACATATTTACAACCAATCTTACACATATATATGTATAGAATTTTCAAAAATTTGTTTAAAGTTGATTATATATATATATTTTATATTAGTTTTGAAAGATAAATTTTTTCCAAATAAATTTTTATAAAAGAAGATCATTAAACAAATATTATCAAATGAATATTTATCTAGATATTTATAAGTCAATATTTATTATAGTTCAAATTCATCTATATACATATCTAGATATATTCTAATTATCATAATTTCATTAATTAATCCAATTAAAATCAGTATTTTTAAAAAGTTAAATCAGATAACTATCCAATTATCTGATGCCCGAAAATCTGGGATATCACACCTGGCGTCTTTGTTCATAATACATCTCCTTTTGTACATCCATCGTTTCTTTTTGATAGTGATGGATTTCGTCAGCTTTGTCAGAAAGAGAGGCTGTTTGAAAGTTAATACCATGCTTGACTTTCTTTCCTTTTGGAGTATCCAGTATGATATGTAGGAGTGGGAACAATGTTTAGGGATGGAGATGATTTAGGAGTTGTTTTAGTAGGAGAGGTATATGTACTACCAGATGATGGTGATGAAAAATTAATGGCAGAGTAGGTGGAGTCGTGGTCGGACGACATGTTGGAAAATTTCTTTTAGTTTAAAAAGATATATATTAGAAACTTTTGTCTGTGATTTGGTAATAAATTTTCACACATATATAAGTTTTAGGTTTTCTATTTTAAAAGGCTGTTTGTTAAAATAGTAGTGGTTTTCAGAGGATTTTAAAAGTAAAGGGTATAAAAATTATATGGTTTGTTAGCCATTTGAATAAAGATAGATAACATTGAGAGGTAGGAAAATAAACAATTCCGAATATTGTTCTTGTTATTTTTAAAGTTCAGATAAAGTGCATATTCCCAGTTCTCTTCTAAGTTTTATAAATGATGCTTCACATAAAGGTTTTGTAAAATTGTCTGCTATCTGGTTTTCGGTATTGATGAATTCTAAAGATATGACACCTTTTTCTACGTTATCTCTAAGAAAATGATGTCAGATATCAATGTGTTTATGTAACAACCCGCATATTTATCGATTTTATATTTTTATATTTAAAATCGTTAATCGGATGTTAGTCCGAAAAGCTACTTTTTTCATACGGTCAAATTAGGACTCGAGACCACTCCCATTGAGTTCAAAATGTCGTTTGCGATCTTTTTGAGTATAAACTTCGATATGTTTGGAGCTAGTAAAAAATTTGACCATTTTCACTTTGGGTTTGGGTTAGGTTCAGCCCTATGTTTTAACTTAACACTCCAAACTGAAACCCCCTCTTCATTCACTCCCTCCCCCCTCTTCATTTCAGTTCTAAAGAGATTAATGGTGAGTGGAATGGGAAATTAAAACTCTAAAACCCTAGTTTCCATCTACAAACCAAGTTCTAGCTCCAAATCAATAGAAGAAGCTTTGGTAAGTCTCATCTTCTTCTTCCCCAACTCACTCTATTATCAATTTCAGAAATTCCTAAACCTAATTTAGGAAATGTTTCTCTTTTTAGCTTGGAATCAAGCTTGTTGAGTTGGGATTGAAGAGAGATTGTCATTGCCATTGCTCTATAGCTCCTTCATACTTGTTCTTGTGCATAAAGGTGAGATTTTTATCTCACATCTTAGTCTATAACTATCTTCGATTGTTAGGTATGAATTCCTAACACTTATTCTTGTGCAAATGCTTTTGGTTTGGATTGATTTGGTGAACATTCCAATTTTTAGTGTTTGAGTTCAATTCTTTGAAAATCATAGCTTTGATGTTTTGATCATGTTTTTGGTGATGAATCGAAGAGCTTATATGGCCGGGTAGTCAATGGACGTAAACCCTTAGTGCTGTTGCTCGACCGATTGCATTTCGGAAGGGATTGGCATTCATTTGATTTGCCATGGGAGTGCTGGAAACAGGCTCCGGTCGACCGACCTCAGGGTCCGGTCGACCGACCTGCTACTCTAGCATCTCCCTGCCTCTGTTTGGAAGTGCAGGTTACAGGCTTCGGTCGACTGACCTCAGGGTCCGGTCGACCGACCTGCTACCCGAGCACTTCTGTCTCTGGTCCGGTCAACCGACTCAAGGAGTCCGGTTGACCGACCTGCTCCTATTTTGCCAATTTTGCCTATATTGTCTATTTGTTTGAATTTCCAACTTTAATCGATTCGTGTTGTCTCCTATTTGTTGTTATCATTTCTTAAGACTTTGATGACTTCTCTTTCGGGATGGTATCTCGTTAGGTCGCTCGACCCTATCCCCCTTAGGTCGAACCCCGTACACCTCTGCGTAGGCAATCTTATCTGAAAGACATTCAACAGAATTTCTACTATGATGGTTTTTGGGATTGATTTCTTTGGATTTTTCTCACGTCTTCGAACATGAATTTATGTGATTCGATTCGTTTCAACAATCGTTTTGTGACTTGTCACTTCAAAAATATAAAGGTTTCAATACTAGTAGTAAATATCAAAACTCTTTCATCAAAGCGATTTCAACTCTATTTTCAATATCAAACTCGTTTATAAAACTGTTTTCCAATCTACTAGTATATACAAACCTTTACCTCATTCGTATGAGAAAATATAATTAAACGGCTTAGCAAAACAAGTGGTATGAAACACTTGCGTTTACTTCGTCGGTTAATTGATGGACTTGTTCGATTGAAACTCTTGTGACAATTTTCTAGTGGAAATTTACAGCTTGTTCGTAAATATTTAAGTTAAGCAAGTGGTTATGGGACATGAAGCTAAACTCATATATTTACTAGCTTGGTGTGATTGACACTTCCTTATGATCATGACGATCATTTTTTTTGTGATTTAGACTAGCGATTGAGCGATGTCTCTTTGTCTGCGGGGAGACTATACCCCGTTTATGTGATGTTTCGTCATCACATATGTAGGGTAGCACCCTACGGTCTTCGGGCCATTTCTGTGTGGAAATTTAATGGATAGCTTCCATGAGATAGCTTCTCATTCATGTGTTTATGCGTAGGTGAGTTTTCATGCTCCCATTCATGTGTTAGGCCTCCCCCTTTTTTTTATGTGTTTTCTGGATTTCTTGTGATGATTTCTGGAATTTATCCTTCACCAATTTTCATGATTTTCATTGATATGGTATCAGCTTTTGTGCATTGGTGAATTTATGTGTTATTGACTTGTTATGAATACAAGTTTAGGGTATGATACCCTATTTCATCTTTGGGAAGAATCTTGTGATATTGATTGATCTTTTGTTGATTATCATTTACATACTTATAGTAGCATGCCGTTTGGTTGTTACATGTTCATGCTATATTATTTATCCTATACATTATCATCTGATATTTATAGCTAGACTGATCCGTTTATTATTTTCTTATAAATAATACTCGGGTCAGACCGAGATGTTACATGTGCTTCTGCTTGACTTCTCTTCAGGATTATTCTGACTTTTGGCTAACTACTTAGATTAGTAGTTTTTGGATGTACACATTTGAGATATAGACTCTATGTAGTGTACTTATTCTTTTGTACAGCACGTGATGCTATTCTTTTGTATTATCGTGGATCTTTCTGACCACTACTCTGATGTACACTTTCATATGTTGTATATTCATTCATATCTTCTTTCGCCTTTGTGATATGGATGTATGTGACTGATTTATGTTATGATTATTTCTATGTTTGTTTCCGAAGATTATATATAGCCACCGTGTGATAGCTTTGTGTTTGTATCGGTATGTCAGATTTCCTCCTTAAATGATATGCATTCTATTCTATCTGACATATCGGTGCTCGCACAAAGAAGTTACATGGATGGTCGCCCCTCCACAGCCTTATTCTCCGTGCTAATTGACAGCGCTACATCGTAGTGTTCTTGGTTAGCGTGGGTATAGAGGTGGGGCGTCACAGTTTAGTTCAAGTATGATTTATAGGATTCTTGGAGAAAGTAATTGCACTTGTATTGTCACAATATATTGGAGAACAAGTTAGAGTTTTACTAAAATCTTGAAGCGTTTGTTGCATATATGTGACGCCCCGCCTCTATACCCACGCTAGACAAGAACACTATGGTGTAATGCTGTCGTCTAGCACGGAGAATGAGGCTATTGAGGAGCGACCATCCATGTAATTTCTTTGGGTGAGCATCGATATGTCAGATAGTATAGCGTGCATTTCATTTAAGGAGGAAATCCGACATACCGACACAAAACTCAAAGCTATCACACAGTGGCTATATATAAACTTCATGAACAAATATAGAAATAAACATAACACAAACCAGTCACAGACATCCATATCACAAAGGCGGAAAAAGATATGAATAAATATATATCACAAGAAAGTGTACATCAGAGTAGTGGTCAAAAAGATCCACGATAATACAAAAAAATAGCTACCAGCTACACAAAAGAATAAGTATACACCATGGAGTCTATATCTCAAATGTATACATCCAAACACTATTATACTAAATAGTTAGCCAAAAGTCAGAGTAATAGATCCCTGGTGCGAAGTCAAGAAGAAGCACCTGAAACATCTCGGTCTGACCCGAGTATTATTTATAAGAAAATAATAAACGGATCAGTCTAGCTATAAATATCAGATGATATGGTATAAAGTAAAAGACATGGCATAAACATGTAATGACTATAATGGCATACTACTATAAGTATGTAAATGATAATCAACAAGAGATTAATCAATATCACAAGAATCTTCTCAAAGATAAAATAGGGTATCATACCCTAAACTTGTATTCATAACAAGTCAATGACACACGAATTCACCAATGCACAAAAATTGATAAAACTTATCAATAGAAATCACAGAAATTGGTGAAGCACAAAATTCCAGAAATCATCACAAGAAATCCAGAAATCACAATAAGGGGGGAGGCCTATCACAAGAACGGGAGCATGAAAACTCACCAACACGTGTAACACAAGAACGAGAAGCTATGTCATGGAAGCTATCCATTAAATTTTGACACACGAACGGCCCGAAGACCATGGGTCGCAACCCCATTTCTATGTGATGGTGAAACATCACACAAGCGGGGTTTAGTCTCCCTCGCAGACAAAGAGACATCACACAATTGCTAGTCTAAATGAAATCACAAAAATGATCGTCATGATCATAAGGAAGTGTCAATTACACTAAGCCAGTAAATATATGAGTTTAGCTTCATGTCCCATAACCACTAGCTTAACTTAAATATTTATGAACAAACTGTAGATCTTCACTAGGAAATTGTCACAAAAAGGGTTCAATCGAACAAGTCCAAGAGCTAACCGACGAAGTGAACGCAAGCGTTTCATACCACTCGTTTTACTAAGTCATTTAAGTCGATTTCTCATCCGAGTGAAGTAAAGGCTTGTATATACTAGTAGATTGGAAATCAGTTTGAGAAAACGAACTTTTGATATTTAAAATAGTGTTGAAATCGCTTTGATGAAAGAGTTTTGATATTTACTACTAGTATTGAAACCTTCATATCTTTAAAGTGACAAGTCACAAAACGATTGTTGAAACGAATTGAATTACATAAATTCACGTTTGAAGACGTGAGTAAAGTCCAAAGAAATCAATCCCCAAAACCATCTAAGTAGGAAGTTCTGTTGAATGTTTTTCAGATAAGATCGCCTACGGAGGGGGGTCCTGGGGGGTGGCAACCCCCTAGCTGGGGGTGCGGGGGCAACGCCCCTGCTACGGTATTCGACCTGACCGGTCAGGTCGCAGGGGTCCAGAGAAGACAAGCGACCTAGGGAAGCCAAGCGGCCTACGACCTGAGGGAAAACAGGTCAAATGAGCTAAGGGCGAAACAGGTCAAACAGAGCAGGTCACATACCCCAGACGTCTGAGGCAAATACTCAGACGTCTGCAGGAAGTTTTGGGAACTTCCTGAAATAGACACCAGAAGTCTGAGCTTACCTGCAGACGTCTGGTGGCAAGCTGAACCTGTTTTTCAGCCAAGTGGGAGAGCAATCTCCCACTCCTTTCAGCCGGTCAAGCAATGGAATTCGGGGCTTTTGTCAATCGATGATTCGGCCCTATAGGCTCTCCGATTCACAACCAAAAACATGTTCACAATTCAAGGCAAGGAGATGCAAAGTTTTGACTTCAAAACCTCAAAATTGAAATGTTCGCCAAATCAATTCAAACCAAAAGCAATTAATCATGAAATAGTGTTAGGAATTCATACCCAACATCAAAGATGGTTATAGTCATAGATGTGAGATAAAAATCTCACCTTTGAACCCAAAACCAATGAATGAGAAGCTTGAAGACAAGGAAAGATCAACCACACTTCAATCTCAACACAAGAAGCTTGAATCTAAGCTTAAAAAAAGAAACACTTCCCAAATTAGGTTTAGGAATTTTTCTGATATCAAAGGGAGAATGAATTGGAGAAGAAGATGGAGATGCATACCTTAGCTTCTCTTTGGATTTGGAGCAAGAATTTGAGATTGAAAGAGGAACTAGAGCTTGGAGTTTTAATTTCCCATCTCTCCCACCATTTTTGCTTTAGAACTGAAAAGAGGAGGAAGTGAGAGTGAATGGGGAGGGATGGTTCAGTTTGGGGTATAAGGATGACTAGTGGGTTGAACCCAAACCCAAACCCAAAGTGAAAAAGGTCAACTTTTTAGCTAGCTCCAAACATATCGAAGTTTATACTCAAAAAGGTTGCAAATGTTATTTTGAACTCAATGGGGGTGGTCTCGAGTCCTAATTTGACCGTATGCAAAAAGTAGCTTTTCGGACTAAAATCCGACCAACGATAAAATATTTAAATATAAATCGATAAATATGCGGGTTGTTACAGACTCCCCTCCTTAAAGAAATTGCGTCCTCGCAATATATAAGATGGGAATAAAAGTAACAACAATAAAAGCATATTAACACAAAAGAAATATGAAACAAGAAGTTCACCTTAAAGAGCATGAGAAAGTAAGTCCGGATGTGTTCGCTCGATGAATTCTCTAGATTCCCAAGAACAATCTTTTGGATTTGAGGACCATTGAACCTTCACAAGAGGAATATCTTTATTTCGAAGTCGTTTGACCTCCGAAGCAATAATTCGAATAGGTTGCTGCTCATAAGTTAAATTAGGCGAAACCTCTATCTCTTCCACAACACCAGGCTCAAGAATAGAATCGGAATCCCGAAGGCACTTCCGTAATTGAGAAACGTGAAATACGTCATGCATGGCAGAAAACTGAGCCGGTAATGAAAGGCGATAAGCCATGGAACCGATACGTTCAGTGATAGGAAACGGCCCAATTTATCAAGGCGCTAATTTTCCCGATCGACTGAAGCGTACAACGCCCTTCATAGGTGAAACACGAATAAATACAAGGTCTCCCACAGAAAATTCTAATTTTCTTCTTCGGTTATCGGCATAGGATTTTTGTCTACTCTGGGCTTCTTTCATCCTATGTCGAATAAGTTCAATCTTTTCTGTGGAATCTCGAATAAAATCTGGACCTAAAACCAGCTTCTCACCGGCCTCTAGCCAACAAGAAGGAGATCGGCATGGCCTTCCATAGAGTGCCTCGAAAGGTGCCATACCAATACTAGCTTGGAAGCTGTTATTATAAGAAAATTCAACAAGTGAAATATGATCTTCCCAACTTCCACCGAAATCAAGCACACAAGAACGAAGAAGGTCTTCAAGAGTTTGATTCACACGCTCAGTTTGTCCATCGGACTGGGGGTGATAAGCGGTGCTAAAATTAAGCTTCGTTCCCAAAGCTTTTTGAAGACTCTTCCAGAATCCACTAGTAAACAATGGATCCCGATCACTAACAATGGAAGAAGGAACTCCATGCAATTTGACGATTTCTTTGATAAAGAGTTTGGCCAGAAGAGGAACAGTTCGGTTCGACCGAACGGGAATAAAATGGGCGGATTTAGTAAGTCTATCAACGATCACCCATAAGCTATCATGACCCGAACGAGAACGGGGAAGGCCATCAATAAAATCCATGGAAATTGGATCCCACTTCCAAACTGGAATTTCCAATGGTTGCAATAACCCACCGGGCCTTTGATGTTCGGCCTTAACAAGTTGGCAAGTCATGCAACACTTAACAAAGTTAGCAGTATCAGATTTCATTCCCTCTCAGTAATAAAGTCGCTTCATATCCGCGTACATTTTACTACCACCGGGATGAATGGAATATTTGGAACGATGAGAATCTTCTAGTATATCTTTACGAAGATCACCAATATTTGGTACGATAAGTCTACCAAATTTTCAAATGCCGCCACGAGAATCAATATCGAAGTCTTTCAAGCCTTCAATATCGGTTTTATCCTTAATATTCTGGCTAAGCAAAGCCAATTCAGGATCTAGCTTTTGAACTTCAAGAATGCGGTCTAAAAGGGAAGGACGAGCCTCAAGGCTACACAAAACAAGAGATGAACATAAATCGGAGACATGATCTCGAATTTCACAAGTGGATAAAACCTTGATATCCCTCCATTCGGAAATCATCATCGAAACAACCGCTTGTTGCTTGCGACTAAGTGCATCGGCAACTCGATTTCCCTTTCCGGGAGTATAAAGGATATCAAGATCATAAGAGGCAAGGAACTCGAGCCAACGCTGTTGACGCAAATTAAGTTCCTTTTGAGAGAATAAATATTTCAAAGACTTATGGTCAGTATAAAGTACAAATTTTTCTCCCAAAAGATAATGTCGCCAAATTCAAAGGGCGAAAACGATAGTCGCGAGTTCTAAATCATGTGTGGCATATCTAGTCTCAGTCGGCTTCAATTGCCTAGAAGCATAAGCAATAACATGTTCTTTTTGCATAAGAACGGCACCCAAACCAACGCGACTAGCATAAATGACAAAGTCTTGATTCCCTTCGGGAATAATAAGAATAGGAGCATCAGAAAGGAGTTCTTTTAATTTCTGAAAAGAAGTTTCACATTTGTCCGACCAAATGTATTTAACACCTTTCTTTGTTAAGCTAGTAAGAGGCACGACAATCTTAGAAAAGTCTTTTATAAAACGGCGATAATAACCTGCCAATCTGAGAAAGCTACGGATTTCAGTCACGCTCTCCGGTCTCTTCCAATTTTGAATCGCTTCAATCTTTGAAGGATCCACTGATATTCCAGATTCGGAAATAATATGACCGAGAAATTTCACACTAGGTTGCCAGAAATGGCATTTAGAAAATTTTGCCTTTAATTGATTGCTCCTAAGAGTTTCCAATACAATCCGAAGATGCTTTTCATGTTCCTCTTCGGTTTTAGAATACACAAGAATATCATCAATAAAGATGAGAACAAACCGATCGAGGAAATCTTTAAAAACTCGATTCATGAGGTCAACGAAATAAGCCGGAGCATTCGTTAAACCGAATGGCATAACTAGCCATTCATAAGATCCATAGCGTTTACGGAACGAAGTTAAAGGAATACTATCCTCTGCAATACGAAGCTGATGGAAACCGGTAGCCAAGTCCAATTGTGAAAAGACTCTAGCACCACTAAGTTGATCAAACAGATCATCAATCCGAGGTAAAGGATATTTATTCTTAATAGTAAGATCATTAAGCTTGCGGTAGTCGACGCAAAGCCTAAGTGTTCCATCGGATTTCTTCACGAAAATTGCTGAAGCTCCCCAAGGCGAGGAACTAGAGCGTATAAATTGCTTCGTCTCCAATTCGGATAATTGTTTGCGCATCTCCTCGTTTTCTTTATTGGACATGCGATAAGGAGGACGAGTAATAGGTTGAGCTCCAGGGATGAGATTAATTTTGAACTCAATTGCTCGCTTAGGTGGCAATCCTAGAACGGGCTCAAATATGTCGGAAAATTCACGGACGACGTGAATAAGAGAAATGACATCTTCCTCATCATCATTGTCTTCATCACGAGGATTTAAGGAATATAAGGATGCAGCCAAAGTGGAATCCGAATCTTTAAGAACAATAGAAATCTGATTAACAGATTGCAGATGACGGAGATAAATAGTCCGCTCAGGACATAGGATATGAGCTTCATAACGAGTAAGCCAATCCATACCCAAAATCATTCCAAAGCCTAAGTAATGCATGACATGCAAATCGGCTAGGAAAGAAAAATCACATAAAATAATCTCCACATCTTTACAAAGCAAACTAAGAGTCGCAGATCCACTAACCGGATTCGCGATTCTCAAAGAAGTCATTAAAGCAACGACACTTAAAGAAAAACTATCAACGAGTTCCTTTGATATAAAGAAATGGGACGCACCCGTGTTAAAAAGAACTCGAATAGGATGATCACGAAACATAATAATACCATCAAGGATAGAATGAGATATACCTTGACCACGAGATGTGTTGCCAGGGGCTTGAGCAACATTTAGCTTTCCCTCCTTACCTTGAAGCTTAGGGCATAGATCCATAAAATGATCTGGACTTTTACAGTAGCGACAAGAACGGGGCTTTGAACACTTGTTCGAAAAATGGCCCTTAGCTCCACAGTTGAAGCATTTCCCATCACTGGGGGAAAGTGTCTTTGCAGCCGGAGTTGCTTGTTTACCCTTTTTACTGGGATAAGGACCTTTGAACTTATTAGGCCTTTTCTTATTGTTGAAGCTTGGTTTGGCACCCACCACTTCAACATCACTTTCCATATCCGCCTCTTCTAGACGAAGAGCGATATCAATGAGTTGGTCAAAAGGAACTTCTAATTTTAGAAGTAATGGCTTCTTGAGATTTTTGTTTAAGCCATAGACAAATCTTTGATTCTTCTTCAATGGGGTGTTGATGTATTCAACCCCATATTTAGACAGTGACTCGAAGGATGCGACATAATCTGTCACAGAGGATTCACCTTGAACAAGGTCTATGAAACGTCGAGCCAATGTCACTTTCTCTGCTTCTGGTACGAATTTTAATTCGAAGCATTCCCGAAATTGCTCCCAGGTGAGATCCGCTTCATTAATCTCAGAAATAAGAAGTTCGTACCAGTCAAATGCTCTTTCTTGGAGCATACTAGAGGCCATCTGAACTCGGTGAAGATCAATAAGATTCATGCGAGAAAAGATTCGATCGCATGCTCTTAGCCAAGCCTGGACTTCAATAATAGTTTCAGAACCTTTGAGTGGTTTCCCACCCAAGTTGGTATAATCGTTGCACAAGCATGCAAATCCAGACTTAGGGTGAGTAGGTTCCTGATTAGGACCAGCTGCCTGAGCATTCTTTACCAGATCAAGAAGCTGCTGAGCAGTCATGAAAACTCCATCCTGGGGAGTAACAGTAGATGGTCCAGCTTTGGGACGACCTGGTCTAGACATTCTCTTCATTAAGGAAGAGAAAAGAAGAAAAGTTATTCTCCAAATAAATATCAAGCAAATCTTGATAGATAAAACAAGGATACATAAAAGGAAATAGGATGAATCGGTTCGAAGACTCGACTTAAATCCTAAAGCAAGACTCCTAAGTTGGACTTAGGACGATGATCCTTGTTAAGTTATTCTACGTTGTTCCGAAGTTTGGCTCTGATACCAAGCTGTGACGCCCTGCCTCTATACCCATGCTAGACAAGAACACTACGGTGTAATGCTGTCGTCTAGCACGGAGAATAAGGCTGTTGAGGAGCGACCATCCATGTAATTTCTTTGGGCGAGCATCGATATGTCAGATAGTATAGCGTGCATTTCATTTAAGGAGGAAATCCGACATACCGACACAAAACTGAAAGCTATCACACAGTGGCTATATATAATCTTCAGGAACAAATATAGAAATAAACATAACACAAATCAGTCACAGACATCCATATCACAAAGGCAGAAAAAGATATGAATAAATATATATCACAAGAAAGTGTACATCAGAGTAGTGGTCAAAAAGATCCACGATAATACAAAAGAATAGCTACCAGCTACACAAAAGAATAAGTATACACCATGGAGTCTATATCTCAAATGTATACATCCAAACACTATTATACTAAATAGTTAGCCAAAAGTCAGAGTAATAGATCCCTGGTGCGAAGTCAAGCAGAAGCACCTGAAACATCTCGGTCTGACCCGAGTATTATTTATAAGAAAATAATAAACAGATCAGTCTAGCTATAAATATCAGATGATATGGTATAAAGTAAAAGACATGGCATAAACATGTAATGACTATAATGGCATACTACTATAAGTATGTAAATGATAATCAACAAGAGATTAATCAATATCAAAAGAATCTTCTCAAAGATAAAATAGGGTATCATACCCTAAACTTGTATTCATAACAAGTCAATGACACACGAATTCACCAATGCACAAAAATTGATAAAACTTATCAATAGAAATCACAGAAATTGGTGAAGCACAAAATTCCAGAAATCATCACAAGAAATCCAGAAATCACAATAAGGGGGGAGGCCTATCACAAGAACGGGAGCATGAAAACTCACCAACACGTGTAACACAAGAACGAGAAGCTATCTCATGGAAGCTGTCCATTAAATTTTGACACACGAACGGCCCGAAGACCATGGGTCGCTACCCCATTTCTATGTGATGGTGAAACATCACACAAGTAGGGTTTAGTCTCCCTCGCAGACAAAGAGACATCGCACAATTGCTAGTCTAAATGAAATCACAAAAATGATCGTCATGATCATAAAGAAGTGTCAATTACACTAAGCCAGTAAATATATGAGTTTATCTTCATGTCCCATAACCACTAGCTTAACTTAAATATTTACGAACTAACTGTAGATCTTCACTAGGAAATTGTCACAAAAAGGGTTCAATCGAACAAGTCCAAGAGCTAACCGACGAAGTGAACGCAAGCGTTTCATTCCACTCGTTTTACTAAGTCGTTTAAGTCAATTTCTCATCCGAGTGAAGTAAAGGCTTGTATATACTAGTAGATTGGAAATCGGTTTGAGAAAACGAACTTTTAATATTTAAAATAGTGTTGAAATCGCTTTGATGAAAGAGTTTTGATATTTACTACTAGTATTGAAACCTTCATATCTTTAAAGTGACAAGTCACAAAACGATTGTTGAAATGAACTGAATTACATAAATTCACGTTCGAAGCCGTGAGTAAAGTCCAAAGAAATCAATCCCCAAAACCATCTAAGTAGGAAGTTCTGTTGAATGTTTTTCAGATAAGATCGCCTACGGAGGGGGGTCTAGGGGGGTGGCAACCCCCTAGGTGGGGGTGCGGGAGCAACGCCCCTGCTACGGTGTTCGACCTGACCGGTCAGGTTGCAGGGGTCCAGAGAAGACAAGCGACCTAGGAAAGCCAAGCGGCCTACGACCTAAGGCAAAACAGGTCAAACAAGCTAAGGGCGAAACAGGTCAAACTGGGCAGGTCACATACCCCAGACGTCTGAGGTAAATACTCAGACGTCTACAGGAAGTTTCAGGAACTTCCTGAAACAGACACCAGACGTCTGTGCTTATCTGCAGACGTTTGGTGGCGAGCTGAACCTGTTTTTCAGCCAAGTGGGAGAGCAATCTCCCACTCCTTTCACCCGGTCAAGAAATGGAATTCGAGGCTTTTGTCAATCGATGATTCGGCCCTATAGGCTCTCCGATTCACAACCAAAAACATGTTCACAATTCAAAGCAAGGAGATGCAAAGTTTTGACTTCAAAACCTCAAAAATTGAAATGTTCGCCAAATCAATTCAAACCAAAAGCAATTAATCATGAAATAGTGTTAGGAATTCATACCCAACATCAAAGATGGTTATAGTCATAGATGTGAGATAAAAATCTCACCTTTGAACCCAAAAACAATGAATGAGAAGCTTGAAGACAAGGAAAGATCAACCACACTTCAATCTCAACACAAGAAGCTTGAATCTAAGCTTAAAAAAAAGAAACACTTCCCAAATTAGGTTTAGGAATTTTTCTGAAATCAAAGGGAGAATGAATTGGAGAAGAAGATGGAGATGCATACCTTAGCTTCTCTTTGGATTTGGAGCAAGAATTTGAGATTGAAAGAGGAACTAGAGCTTGGAGTTTTAATTTCCCATCTCTCCCACCATTTTTGCTTTAGAACTGAAAAGAGGAGGAAGTGAGAGTGAATGGGGAGGGATGGTTCAGTTTGGGGTATAAGGATGACTAGTGGGCTGAACCCAAACCCAAACCCAAAGTGAAAAAGGTCAAATTTTTAGCTAGCTCCAAACATATCGAAGTTTATACTCAAAAAGGTCGCAAACGTTATTTTGAACTCAATGGGGGTGGTCTCGAGTCCTAATTTGACCGTATGCAAAAAGTAGCTTTTCGGACTAAAATCCGACTAACGATAAAATATTTAAATATAAATCGATAAATATGCGGGTTGTTACAATATATATAACTTGTGCATAAGCCAGAGCAGTAGAAATGTATTCTGCTTCACAAGTTGAAAGAGAAATCGAATTCTGCTTTTTACTGAACCACGTTACAAGGGATTGACCAATAAAATGACAAGTGCCACTCGTACTTTTTCTATCCGTTTTGCAACCTCCGAAATCAGCATCACTATATGACACGAGTTCGAAACGGCTGCCTTTAGGATAAAAAAGACCGCAATCTATAGTGTTGGTAAGTATCTCAAAATACGTTTAACTGCTCTATAGTGTGATTCTTTTGGTTGTGCTTGAAATCTAGCACACAAACATACACTCATCATAATATGGGGTCTACTAGCCGTTAGGTATAACAAGGAGCCTATTATACTTCGGTATAACTTTTGATCAAAATCTTTCCCGTTTTCATCTTTATCCATATGAATGCTTGTGCTCATTGGTGTTGGTTTACTAGAGGTCTTCTCCATTCCAAATCATTTTGAGCAAAATCGTGACATAATTATTCATTAGTTGACCCAAAAATTATGTCATCTACATATATTTGAACAATTAAAATATCATTATGATCTCATTTTATAAATAGTGTTGTGTCTATTTTACCAATTTTAAAACCAGAACTAATTAAATGAGTTTTTAATCTATCATACCAAGCACGAGGTGCTTGTTTTAAACCATATAATTCTTTTTTTAATTTATATACATGTACAGGAAATTTTTCATGTGTGAATAATGGAGGCTGTTGAACATAGACTCTTTCTTTTATAAAACCATTTAAGAAAGCGCTTTTTACGTCCATTTGAAAAAGTTTAAGATTATGATGACAAGAAAAAGCAAGTAATGTTCGGATGGCTTATAGTCGTGCTACAGGAGCAAAAGTTTGTTCATAATCAATGCCTTCCTCTTGATTGTATCCTTGGGTGACAAGTCTTGCTTTATTTCGAGCAATGTTTCCATTTTCATCAACTTTATTCTTATAGACCCATTTTGTTCCAATTACAGATTGATCTGTAGGTCTAAGAACAAGTTCCCGTACGTCATTTCTTTCGAATTGATTGAGTTCTTCTTCCATTTCCATAATCCATGATCCATCATTTGAAGCTTCCTTGTAATTCCTTGGCTCAAAGTTTGAAATAAATGCAATGTGACTCATTTGATTGAGTTGATGTCTAGTGGAAACTTTTGTGTTTAAATCACCAATTAAGTTATTAATTGGATGATTTTTTAGAATACCAGGAGGTGATCTTAACATATTTTCATTGTTAACGGAAGTCTCATTATTGTTACTTGAAACAGTGGTATTTTCTGTAGGTTTTATTGAAATTTCATCTTCATCACTACTTTTGTTAGTCAAAAAGTTTTCATCGAATGAGACATGTAAACTTTCTTCAATAGTATTGGTAAGTTTATTAAAGATTCTATAAGCCTTGCTACGATCAGAATACCCGATAAAGATGCCTTCATCAGCTTTTGAATCGAATTTCCCGAGATTTACTTTAGTGTTTAAAATAAAACATTTTGAACCAAATATCCTAAAATAGGAGACTTTGGGTTTCTTACCAAAAAACGTCTCATAAAAAGTATTTTGGTCAATGGACGTAATGTGACACGGTTCAATACATAACATGTAGTAGCTACAGCTTCTGCTCAAAAATTCTTTGGTAGACCACTACTGTTGAGCATCGTTCGTGCACATTCTTGAAGTGTGCGATTTTTCCTTTCTATGACACCATTTTGTTGCGGTGTTCGAGGAAATGAGAAATTATGTGAGATACCTTTCTCGTTACAGAAATTTTCAAAAATTTCATTTTCAAATTCGCCTCCACGATCACTTCTTATACTTTTTAGCTTAAGATCCGTTAAGTTTTTAATTCTTTTAGTGAAAATCTTAAACATCTCAAAAGTATCACTTTTATGTTTTAGAAAAAGTGTCCATGTATATCTTGAAATATTATCTACAATAACTAGTACATACTTATTATGATTTATTGAACGTACTAGAGTAGGTCCAAACAGATCTAGATGTAATAACTCTAATGGTTGTTTAGTTGAAATTTCCTTTTTAGATTTAAAAGAACTTCGTTTTATTTGCCATATTGACATGCATCAGATAGATTCTTAACTTTATAATTTATTTTAGGAAGACCTCTAACCAAATTATGTTTAGCCAACTTGTTTAAAAACTTAAAATTTATGTGACATAACTGTTTATGCCAAATCCATGGATCATTAAAATATGCGGATAGACATAAATCACTTGAGTTATTAACTTTCATATTCAAGACAGATGTTTCTATTTCTTAATCCTTCAAATACCAGATTTTCGTTTTGATCAAATATGTTACATCTATTCTTTTCAAAATCTATTTTAAATCCTTTGTCACAAAGTTGACATGTTAGCGCCAAAATTGGTCACTAACACCCAAATCTTGTTGAAAGCACCAAATACCAGTCACAACTTACAAACAAAATGTAAGTAGAGAGTAATAACATGAAGAATAGTAAAAGTTAAAATGAAAGCAGTAAAGAACAACAGATTTTATAGTGGTTCGGCTAACTCCGACCTACGTCCACTTAGAAGTTTGCTTTTTATTGCTGTAATAATTGATTACAGTTACAAAATGGCAGAGTTTCCTTAGCCTTAGAAAAGAGAAAGTAAGAGAGCAGAAAGAAGATCCCCTATCTGGAGACCTACATGCTGTATTTATAGGCAAAACCAGGTTGTTGGGCCTCCTGAGTGATCCAGGCCCATCAACACCAATGCCGATCCAGAAATGATGAACCAGAAATGACGAACCAGAAATGACGAACCAGAAATGACGAACCAGAAATGACGATCCAGAAATGACGAACCAGAAATCCGGGCCCATCAACACCAATGCCGATCCAGAAATGACGAACCAGAAATGACGAACCAGAAATGACGAACCAGAAATGACGAACCAGAAATGACGATCCAGAAATGACGAACCAGAAATGACGAACCAGAAATGACGATCCAGAAATGACGATCCAGAAATGACGCCGAACAGTTTCTAATGCCGAGCGCCCATCATGCCGAACGGTCTCTAATGCCGAGCGCCTCTAAATGCCGAGCGCTCCTGGATGCTGAGCGCTACTGAATGCCGAGTGCTCCTGGAATGCTGAACGGTCTCTAATGCCGAGCGCCTCTAAATGCCGAGCGCTCCTGGATGCCGAGCGCTACTGAATGCCGAGTGCTCCTGGAATGCCGAACCACTCATGTATGTCAGACGCTCTATGTATGCCGAGTACTCTTGAATGCTATTCGAACGTGAATGCCAGACGAACTATTTGTGCCGAACCATGCCGAACCATGTTTAATGCCGAACCATGTTTCCTAGACCCAAATTATAGTTGATCTATCTTTATCCAATCATATTTCCATCTCCCAAGCACGTTGCGTCATCCATCCATCCCGTCGACTGAATCCATCGTACACCAACCTCGACGAACGTGCAGTCGATTAAGTTAAACCCGCATGTCCACGGCCATGTAAAAAGGCGGGTTAACACTTGCCCCCCAAAACATGCCTTGCTATTGGAAGGTGTGTTTTGAATAGCCTCAAATCCGATATCCAAAGTCCATGTTTCATCCATATCCAATAACCAATAACCGACTTTAGGACCTCTCCGGGTCAATATCCAAATCCTCTGCGGTCCATAGCCGATATTCATATCTGTAACCTCTCCAGGTTCTTGTCAAGCACAATCCACACCTGACGACCGTACTCCAGTGTCCCTAAACATTGAGTAATGCATGGCTTAAGTCCTAAGCCAAATCCTGGTTGCTCCGGACCCTTGCCGAGCATTGTCCATACTCGACGACCTGAAATAGTAACCGATAATATGGGGGCCTAAGTCCTAGGCCGAGTCCTGGTCTCTCTGGACCCTTGCCGAGCATTGTCCATACTCGACGACCTGAAATAGTAACCGATAATATGTGGGCCTAAGTCCTAGGCTGAGTCCTGGTCTCTCCGGACCTTTGCCGAGCATCATCCATACTCGACGACCTGAATAAGTCTATTTGCTGTGCTTGGACAAAGCGACCTACCCCTTGCCATGTATAATCCATACCTGACGACCATTTATCAAAAACCAGATAAAAAATCCAATCGAAAGCCAATCCAAAATCCAGAGCAAATCAGAAAACAATCATCCAAATATAAGTCCAAACCAAGAAACAAACAAAACCAGAAGTTCAAACCAAATTAGAAAAAAGCAAATGTCCAAGCCAAAAAAGAGAAAGCAGATTTCACAAACTAGAGCGTCGCGGTTTATCATCATCTCAGAGCATGCCTATGGGCTATCTCCGTCCCCGTACATGAGTAAGTGACTTGGCCGTTTTCCCGTAGTTTGCTACTTATTTCATAATATCCCAATCAATTGATGACCAATCGGCCATCATTCCTGTGCCTCGTACCATCACTGTGTGAGGTAGACGGTGGTAGCTCCTGCCCCACCGCTGCATTCCGAGTTTCAAAGTATTTTTGCAACTGTCCATTCCTTACATGCTCCTCAATTATGTCCTTTAAGTGCCTGCAGCTGTTGGTATCATGCCCGTCCAAATCGTGGAAGAGGTAGTGTTTTCTTGATGCCCTCTAACGTTCAGAGGGTTCTCTCCTAGCCGGCCTTCGGTAGGGAAGGCGATTCCGAGTCTCCAAATAAATTCGTTCCAACGTCTTGTTCAACCCTGTGTAGGTGGAGAATTTTTGCTCTCTCCCCCGCTTCCTAGCCTTTCCTAACTCGTCATCCAGCTTCCTTTTTCCTTTTTCCAAGCCTCCGCTGGATGGTCCTCCATCCTCAGCCGCGTTCACCTCCATTAACTTCATATCTGAGCATGCATCTTCCTGCCGAAGGAATTTCTCAGCTTCGTGAAAGAATTTGCCGAGATCCATCAGAGGGTCCCGTATCAGTGACACTTTGAAATCTGAATTTTCTCTAACTCCTGACACTGCCGCCATTAAAACCATCGATGGATCCGGCCGATCCACTGAAGCAACCTTTGCATTCAACCGAGTTAAGAAAGCTCTGAGTGATTCGTTTGTCCTTTGTTTTACCGATGTCAGCATCATTACATTCTTTGGCCTTTTGATATGTACCCGAAACTGCTTCAGAAACATGTCCACCAACTCTGTCCATGTCCCGATAGATCCTTCCTCCAACTGCCTGAACCACATAGCCACTATGTCCGTTAAGAATAAAGGGAAACATCGAACCATAACTTCTTCTGATGCCCCCAGCACCTCCATGTGTCTGGTATATCTCATCAAGTGATCTGTTGGATCGGCCTTGCCATTGTACATTCCCACGTTAGGTAGCTTGAAATCTGGCGGATTCCAAGCTATCCTGATTTCACGAGAGAACGGACTCTTGTTTACTCCTTCCAGATCTCTATTGGTCAAACCCCCGCGCATGGTTCGCCTGATAATCTTAGCTAATCCAGCATTGTCCGTCAAGGGATGCCCCCCGAGTTCCCGAGGGAATTCTGGTACATACTCTTCATCTCTTGCTCTTACATTCCTACCAGCATCCTATTGCGTGGTGTTAGCTGGAACCCCTCCATGAACTGGTTCAACATTATCTGATGGTGTGCCCCGAGTCCAGCTCCATCCGGATTGTTAGTTATATGTTGATTGGGGGTTGCCCCCTACTAAACCATTCCCTCTGCTTGCTGGTTGAGGGCTTCTGATCTAGCTCCATGGATCTGAGCCCCCACATTTCCTACTTGCGTAAATTGTCTGAGAAGAGCCTGCATCATCTCCTCTTGTCTTTTCATCATGACTTCCATTTCCTCTCTAGTGATGTAGATGGATGCTTGAACTGCTCCAGCTCTAGAGGAAGCCTCTTGACTTCCCTCCTGATTGCTCCTTTTTGTCAGTTGCTTTCTTGTTGATGGCCTAGCCATTGCTTTCTAGAGTCCAAGTTCCTAGCTCCAAACCCCTGAGTTCAGTTCTCAGTGAAAGCACCAAAGTGTTAGCGCCAAAATTGGTCACTAACACCCAAATCTTGTTGAAAGCACCAAATACCAGTCACAGCTCACAGACAGAATGTAAGTAGAGAGTAATAACGTGAAGAACAGTAAAAGTTAAAATGAAAGCAGTAAAGAACAACAGATTTTATAGTGGTTCGGCTAACTCCGGCCTACGTCCACTTAGAAGTTTGCTTTTTATTGCTGTAATAATCAATTACAGTTACAAAATGGCAGGGTTTCCTTAGCCTTAGAAAAGAGAAAGTAAGAGAGCAGAAAGAAGAAACCCCATTTGGAGACACACATGCTGTATTTATAGGCAAAACCAGGTTGTTGGGCCTCCTGAGTGATCCAGGCCCATCAACACCAATGCCGATCCAGAAATGACGAACCATAAATGATGAACCAGAAATGACTATCCAGAAATGAAGAAACAGAAATGACGAACTAGAAATGACAATCCAGAAATGACGAACCAGAAATGACGAACCAGAAATGACGATCCAGAAATGACGAACCAGAAATGACGATCCAGAAATGACGATCCAGAAATGACGCCGAACAGTTTCTAATGCCGAGCGCCCATCATGCCGAACGGTCTCTAATGCCGAGCGCCTCTAAATGCCGAGCGCTCCTGGATGTCGAGCTCTACTGAATGCCGAGTGCTCCTGGAATGCCGAACGGTCTCTAATGCTGAGCGCCTCTAAATGCCGAGTGCTCCTGGATGCCGAGCGCTACTGAATGCCGAGTGCTCCTGGAATGCCGAACCACTCATGTATGTCGGACGCTCTATGTATGCCGAGTACTCTTGAATGCTATTCGAACGTGAATGCTAGACGAACTATTTGTGCCGAACCATGACGAACCATGTTTAATGCCGAACCATGTTTCCTAGACCCAAATTATAGTTGATCTATCTTTATCCAATCATATTTCCATCTCCCAAGCACGTTGCGTCATCCATCCATCCCGTCGACTGAATCCATCATACACCAGCCTCGACGAACGTGCAGTCGATTAAGTTAAACCCGCCTGTCCACGGCATTGTAAAAAGGCGGGTTAACATGACTAATACTTAATAGGTTATGTTTCAAATTCTTGACTAAGAGAACATTAGTAATAATAGGTGAAGTGGACATACTGATATTGATACAATCTCCGACCCAATGAAAAATCCTTTAGAATTATCTCCAAAAGTTACCGTCCCGCCATCAATATACGATATATTTGATAACATATCTGCATTGCCAGTCATGTGTTTGGAGCAGCCACTATCGAGCATCCATTTCTCTTTATGTTTTCTTTTGGGTACCTAGAAGACAAAGATAATTTAATTGGCACCCTCTTCCTTCGTCAGGATCCTAAGTGTTAGAAGGAGAAGGTAGCCATTACCTAAGAGGGTCTGGCCCAAGAGGGTTTGGGACCTTTAAAAACATAATTTTTATTTTGAACCACATTTTTCAAAAATTTATCTATATGCTTTTGTCTAATTAACTTATTGTTAGACTTAGGAATCCAAATTTTTATTTATTTAGAATTTAAAGCCTTTTTGTTAGAAGATGGCTTTTTGATCTTTTTGTAGAGAAAGCTCTAATTTTTATGTTTAGGAGCTTTCCTGAATCCTAATCCGTTGCGATTACTAGATGGTTTAGAATTTTTGATTATGTTATCTAAATTTTGTTTTCCTCTGTTAAATTTCAAAACATTACTTGTAATCTTTTCTAATTTATTCTTAGGATCAGAAATTTCATATTTTGAAACTTCTAAATTATCTTTTAAGATAATGTTTTTATTGCTAATTTTATTATTTTGTAGTTTAACTTTTCCTAATTCACATGATAAAGAATCATTTTCAATAGAAAGTTTCTTGCAATTTTTTTTAGCAATTTCTATTTCTTCTTCTAAAGTAGATTTCTCATATTTTAGTAACCCTATTTCAAGTTCCATTCGATTTATCTTAGCAACATATTCCTTATTTAACTTCTTAGTTTCTCTATATTATCATCAATTTCCATGCTTAATTCTAAGATTTCATCATAAGTAAGATCGGGACATACCTCATTGGTGTTTGCCACAAAGCATACATTTGCTTTCTCATTATCACTGTTGCTATCGTTTTCTGATGATGACGATGAATCTGAATCATCCCAAGTAACTTGAAAATCTCGTTTTTTTTCCTTGAATCTTTCGAACTTGCTTTTCTTTTTATTATTGTTGAGTTCTGGGCATTGCTTTTTCATATATCTAAACTTATTGCATTCGTAACATTTGATTGATGTTTGTCCAGATGAGTTTGAATTTCCTCCGTTTCGAGACTTTGTCATCTTTTTGAACTTCTTGAATTTGTTGTAGTTTTTGGCAATAAATACTATCTTATCTTCATCCAAGTCGGAATCTTTATCATTAGCTTGTGTGACGACCCGGATTTTTAACGGTTGTTAATTGGTAATTAGCTGATTTAAAATATTGGGATATTTATTTTGATGGGTCAAACAAATGAATTTCTGATAAATAAAAATATCTGATTATATTGGTGGATTTGGAAACTATAATAAATATTTAATTAAAAACTATATTGGATATTTAATCTCTGGGTATCATAAATCTTATAGAAAAGAAAAATAAACTTTTTTGTATAGGTAAACCTTACCATTTAAATTCAATATAAAAATATCCATAAATAGATATGTGTATAACTATACATATAAGTAAAGAAAAATATATATATAGAGATGTAATAATAATGCTTGAAATAAAATAAAATCTTATCAACATTAAATATAAGTATAACAAAATATATGAATATAAATTAAGTGGTTATAGTTTAAGCTTAAAATGGACATAGAAATAAATATATATGAAGTAAATTATTATGGTTATGTAAAAATATAAGGTAAACACTTGAGATAATTTTAGAAATATATAAATATATATAAGTTATTCTCGTGTGTACAACATAAGTTAAACTATGGGAATACATGTATATGCAAGGCAAGAAAAATACATATATGGACATACAAATATATAGGATAAGTATGCTATCAATCCAAGTACATACGAAATATAAAAAAATGGATAAGTATGGCAAAGAAATTAATGCCATATTTATTAGTACACAAGAAAAATTATATCAGCCACCGAATCATCATCTCAGCTGCAAGGAAAGAAAATTATCACTGATAGATTGTACCAGACTCATATCAACTTGTATAAAAGATGTATACCATGTAAGCTCATTTCCATATATCAATTCTTTCCATCAGTTCGATCATTTTAAAACTGAGAAACAAAGATCTAAAATAAAACATCCTCTTAAACTTCAACAAAAATTCAATCAAACAAACTTCAACCAGAAATCAAAATGGTTTCAGCAAGCAAAGAATTCAAGCCTGCTTCAACATAGAATTTTTCTCTGTTCTTTCTCCTGAAACACAACTGTGAGTAAACTCAACTTTGTTTTTATTTTAAATCTGAATGCATGAATGAAATTTAAAAGTTTGATGTAAAATTGTTTGCATGATGATGTATTGAATATATATGAGTGTAAAACTGGGTGCATGTGTTGATGTATCAATGTTCTTCTCTGTTTAAAAGTACAGAGTTCAAATTTAAATTTAAATTCCAATTCCTCTCATTCAAATCTTAGTTAGGCTTAGGTATTTAATCAGAATATGTTTTTTTTTAAATTAAACTAAGATTTAAAATATTTTTAAGAATAATAAATAGAAATATTATCTGGAAAATAAAAAGAACAGAGGAACCAAGTATATGTTAAAAAAATCAAATACAATGATTTGTTAATTCATATATATAATCTGAATCTCCTTTTCAAACTATGATTTTTAAAACAAAAATCTTGAATTTTAGTTTGGGCTTGAGGGATCATTTTGGTGATGACCAGAGAAGTGTTTTTGAGCAAGAACTGGTGACTGGGCGATTTCTAGTGATTGGAAACTTCACTGGAGAGGGTCAGGGTGTAGGAGAGCTTGGCAAAAATGCCAAGTGGGTTTATCTTCACCTGTGGCGGCGGTGATCGGCCGATTTTGTTTTAAACCCTAATTTTGGGATGGGGTCGGATTTGGAATGACGGTGTCATATCTGGCGCGTCGAGTTGCTTCGGACCAGGTGTGTTGGTGGCGTGGAGGTCTGGCGAGGCTGAGGTCGGAATTCTACGACCTCTGGTGGTCGAAGATAGGAGTTCGAGGTGTTTTCAGGTGAGATGGTGGTTCCTGGAATTGTTCGAGATGCCTCGATTTTGATTTTGTGTTTGTTTGGGTGTTTGGGTGGCCAGAATTGGATGTGTTGACGATCGTTGTGATGCGAGGAGGGTCGTCGATGATCGAAGAGGCGAGTCTCTGGCGTACACGTGCACGCGTGTCGGTGTTTAGGTAATGGGACGCTGTAATTTGGGAAGAAGGAGTCGTCTCGAGTAAATATGAGTGAGGCTCGGGTTTGTGTTCGTGAAAGCTGGGTTTTGACCCGAGTTAGTATTTGGGGTTAGCAAGCTTTATTATGCAACACTTTAAAAAGAAAAATTAAATTATAAAGCAAAGAAAAAAAAAGATAGTGACTCGGGTGTGGGAGTGGAAGTACTCGAGTAAGATTTAGAGGTTTAGTTTGAGGTTATGTAACTATATTTTTTTTAGGTTTAGTTAGATCTTAAGTTTAATTAAAATTTAATTAATAATGTAATTAACTAATAATTTAAGAGGATGAAATGTTTTATCATTAAACTTAAGGACTTTTGTAGATTTACAAGTTAATGATAATTAATTCCAAAAAGTTTATTAATCCTGATGATGATTATTAAGATAAACGAATTATCTTAACTAAGTAAGGTTGGGTGATTAGGATTTATTAATTAGTTAATTATTGGATTATTAATTAAAGACTAATTAATTAAAGTTAAGGATAATTAATTAAGGGTAAAGTTAATTAATGAATTGATAATTAAGTAATTAAAGAGTAATTTAATTAATTAATTAATTAAATGATAATTACTTAATTAAAGGATTAATTTGTGAAAGATTAATTAATTTAATTTGTAATTAAGGGTTAAATTAATAATTAAGGGTTGATTAACTGAGGGTAATTAACCAATGGAATAATTGCTTGATGAAAATAATTGAAGCTAAATTGCTTAAGGGAAGTAATTTAAGGATTAATTACTTAGTGTAATTAATTAAAGGATTGATTAATTAAGGGAATTAACTAAGAGTTAGGTAATTAATGGGTGTGGTTAATTAAGGGATAATTAATCAACATAAGTGATTATAGAATAATTAATTTGAGAGATTAATTAAGGTTAAATGTAATAAATCATTGTTAATTACTTTATAAGAGTAATTAAGGGATTATTTAATTTGATGAGTGAAGGCTAATTAATTTGTGAAATTAATTAAGAATTAATTACTTATTGTAATTAAAGGATAATTAATCAAGGATGATTAATTAAGATGGATAATAAAAAGGTGATTAATTAATTAATTTGTAATTAATTAATGTTATGTAAGGGTAATCCAAGTGATTAAGGATTAGTAATTAATTTAATTAGAGATAAATTAAATTAATTTTGGGAGTAATCAATCTTGCTTATAAATGATTGAATGATGTTCAATGCCTTGAATTGGTTGATATCTCTGATATGAAATGTTTTGTGATATGGTATGTTTGAGTGGACAGTAATAAACGTGGTTATCTATCACTGATGAATTGCTGTGATAAGAATAAGTGACATCCTATATTTAAAGTTTGAATTGTATTTCATTTGAATAACTTGGGTTAAGATGACCTGAGATTCGAAAAGACCGGAGTTGGGTATCAGTAAATACCTGGAACCACTTCGATTTATAACATACAAAATTCTTTATAAATTGAATATGTGAAAATAAACAGGCTGGAATGGAATGAATTGTTTAATATGGGTATTTAACCGGAAACTGTTGTGAGATAAATATTGACTTTGAGAACTCGTAAAGGGTACGAGTTGCCCTGATATTCACATATGTCATAGATTGGTATTTCATAATATATGGGTTTTACTCATGCTGGTTTCCAGCCTGACCCGGGTGTTACTTTGTTGTAATGCTCGGGTCAGACCGAGTATTACATATTTTCAGGTAAGGACGTTCTGGAGCTCGGAGGCGAGCTGGATGGCAGGAACGTATGGAGTGTTTCCGCTATGATATATTGTTGTATATTTGGACATGTTGATTATATATGTCCAGTGATTGTGTATATGTTGTAACTCTGATGTATTAAAGTGTAATTTAACTGATACAGTTTCTTTGTATAAATGGTATTATATGATATTATATTTTGATCCGTGCGAATGTGAGATTCTGTGACTTGTTTTTCTATTTCTTCTTCTTCTATCTCTTTCTTCTTTTCCTAACTATCTGGAATTTTCTGGATCGAAAATTCCGGGTTATTGCAGTTGGTATCGAAGCAAAGGTTAAGCGAGAACCTTGGCTCTGGTGGGAATACTCATTAAGGATAGGGTCAATAGAACCTTAGGATGAGTTGAGTGTGTATATATATGAGAGCGTACTTGTTATTTTATTATATAAAGATTTTAAATGATTTTATGAATGAATATATTTTGATATATATAAAGCAATATTTCTTACTAATAAATGTTAAAGCTATTAGTTGTTAAAAATTATTGGAATTAAATAAAATAATGAGAATTAAGTGGTAATAGTAATACAACCAAATTGAAATTAAATGAAGATAAATTTGAAATGGATCCAAACTGAAATTAAAATCCTGAATTTGTAGAAATGTTTTCAGAATAAAGATAATAATAAATTGGTTTCCAGATATGATAATCTTGGTTATTATCATAAATGATTGTTGTGTTTAATAATAAGATGTGTATTAATGAGTAAGCAAAATGAAATGTTCTAGATAAGTATGAATTATAAATTGGAACTGGAGATGATCTAGATTGTGAAGTTTAAAATCTAAGCCAGAAAATTTGGAATTTGTTTCATAGTGCTAAAAGGAATAATAAATAAGTATTATTTGGAAAAAAGGGACTTGTTGCAAACAAGGGTTGTTTGAAAACTGTTTTGAATTAAAACCAAAGGTGGTTTAAAAATTTAAGGTATAACTTGGTGTGTAAAGGAAATAAATATGTATAAATGAGGATATACATAATATCAAAGATGATTTGAAATAAACTCTAAGTGTTGGGTTATAATTTTTTCCTTGGAATGGGATATGAAAACCCAAAGCGATAAGTATTTTTGAACTTATAAGTGGGAAGATTATTAATATAAAGTTTAAAATTTGAAATGGAAATTCAAATTGGGTAAAGTTGACTGGATTAAATTGAATTTAACTTAAGGAAAGTTAAATGAGTTTAGAATGAACAATTTGAATTGGAAATTTCAAGATGAAATTGAAATTTAACTTGGGAAGTTAAATGGTTGATTTTAAATGGGAGTTATGAGTAATCTCAAAATGGGTTTGAGATCTGGAAATTGAAAATGGATGTTGTTAATTGGTGTTTGGATAAATTTGGATGTTTATTTATCCTGATATCATTCTATTGTTATAAATAATCTATGAAACTGAGAATTGGTTTTGAAGTTAGAAATGGATAATAAATTAGAATCTGAAGATTAAATTGTTTTTGAATTCCTATTTGAACCTTGTAATAAGTTCAGTAAAGATAATTTTAAAATGGAATTTTGGAATTTGGATTCAGAATTAAATGGTTTAAAGATTTAAGTTGTTAAATTAAAAATAAAGGTTGATTTGATTTAAAAGAAAGGGTTAATTTGATTTATGGGATTAAATCAACATTTGAAATAATAACTCGAATTTGTATAATTCAAGATGGTTTAAAGTGAAATGAAATTGAAAGTTAATTGGAAATTGGCAATTGATTGGAAATGGAGATTGGGAAGTTGTACAGTTTGACTCTGGACTATTTTCAAAATAAATTGTTTTAATATAAATATATTTTTCCAAACTATTTACTACACAACTTTTCTTTTTAAACCTAAAACTATCTTAAACTTGTTTTACAATTACTTTTGGAACTATTTTACAATTGTTTTATAAACTAATGACTATTTTTCTACTATTTTATAACTGATTACTGTTTTACAACTATTTTATAACTACTTAACTATTTTACAGCTTTTTACAAGTTAATAATTATTTTTCAACTACTTATCTATTTTTTAAAAAATTTCAAGCTATTTTCTAAATATAAACTGGTCGGAGTTCAAACTGTTATTGATTAAATACCCAACTGAGATAAGAATTGAAGTGATAATCCAAATGGGGGATTAAGGTAAATGTGAATAAGTGAATGAAATCAAAGTGAGGATGAATAGAAAGGGAATTGATTTAACTGATAATCAACGAAGATAAATACATAGGATGGACGTATACTATTCTATTCGCATAGTGATTTGATCCAGATTCGAGCACAGAATTTCGAGATAATATTATCGATCCGAGTTGGGATTTTTCGCTCGATTTTCGACGGCGAACGTGGATATGGATTTTTGATTGGTTCTGGATATTCTCTATCATAGTTGTGACCTATGTAAGGAGAATGACAGTTTCTTATCAAGAAACCAGATCTGAGTTCGCACTAGGAAGTCGGGTGGACAATACTAGTTCGGAAGTGAAATTGTGTGATCGAGTGAGCGATCAAATTGATATGGCGTACGGATGATATGTGTACATCGTACGAGTTGGAATGAAATTGATATTGAAAATTTGTGGATAAGAAATGTAAAATGATTTTTGAAGTGAAAAGTATATTTGTGAAATATAATGGAATTGGATATTTCTTTGGTTGAAATTCACTTTATGGAGGTAAGTAATATGGTAAATAACTTTATAAAAGAGTAATCAAATTTGAATATTTGATTTGGAATAAACAAAGTTATATATCTTTGTTATATATGGTAAACTTCCCTTAATGAATCTATTGCCAAGGAAAAAGGGGTTTTGAAAATATTTGAAGTATAAAAGTGAATTTATACAAGTACAAATTGATTCAAAGATTTTTTTCAAAACTTATATATATATGTATTTATAAAAAAAGATTTGTGAAAATGATTTTGAGGAAAGGTTTTTGGAACCTATGGATTTGAAAGGGCTTTTGATTTTGTGGAAAATCAAATTTGGAATTTGGAAAGCCTAGTTTGTGAATTATCGATTTTGGGAATCAATTTTGAGAAAGTAGCTTTATATGTGATTCATACTAGGTGTATGATTTGGAAAATACTATATGTGTATAGTATAAAGTGTTTTGAAGTGGCTCTGGGGAAAAAGGCGCTCCCTTGAATGAACTTCTCAGGAGTGCCACAGGGTGGCACTGCCTTGAGCCTCAAAGGGGGAGGTTCTAAAGTTGATCCTGTGAGGAGTCCGGAAAAACTAGTTCATGAGGATTATTTGGTAGCAAAAGTCGAGGGCGCTGATGCCTACAGGGGCATTTGGGTTATGCTGTGACGACAGTGTAATTCGATGTCGCTGCGATCTACTGTGGGGACCATAGCGAAAATCGTGTGGAGGATGAGTGCCAACAGTCTACACTTGATTTTGCCGGGATGGCAACATAACATCGGTAGACTGCGATCTATGGTCAAGTGAAGGAGTTTCATTCTTTTGGCAGCGAAATTCGGTGGCGCTGATGCCTACAGTTATATGGGTTTTTGCTGTGATAGCAACGTAAAGCCCAGGTAAAATTGCGATCTGTAGCGGGTTCCATGGTGTAATCGAGGGGTGCGGAGGCCTACAGTTATCTATGGATTTTGCCGGGACGACAAAGTAACCATCGCGTTAACTGCGACCATGGATGGGGGTGATGATTTCCAGAGCATTTTCACCAAAGATATTTCCTCTATTTTCGAAAACCGTTTTCTATATTTTCAATATATTATTTTCCAAAGTAATTTCACTGGGTGTTGGAAACGAGTTTACCAAGTACTTATAGATTTTCAGTCCTACGCCTGATCAATGTATGACCGAATTTCTGTGAGAACAAGGATGGACTTGTCGAAACATCGAGTTGTAAAAGTATTTTTATAAAAACTATTTTAGTAATATTATATAGATTTTTAAAGTGATTTTAAAAATTATCAAAGAAATTTATCTGATTTTAAGTATTTTAATAATTCTGGCTCCGTTCCTTTTCGAGGACGAAAAGTTCTAAAGGGGGGAGGAATGTGACGACCCGGATTTTTAACGGTTGGTAATTGGTAATTAGCTGATTTAAAATATCGGGATATTAATTTTGATGGGTCAAACAAATGAATTTCTGATAAATAAAAATATCTGAATATATTGGTGGATTTGGAAACTATAATAAATATTTAATTAAAAACTATATTGGATATTTAATCTCTGGGTATGATAAATCTTATAGAAAAGAAAAATAAACTTTTTTGTATAGGTAAACCTTACCATTTAAATTCAATATAAAAATATCCATAAATAGATATGTGTATAACTATACATATAAGTAAAGAAAAAAAATATATATATATAGAGATGTAATAATAATGCTTGAAATAAAATAAAATCTTATCAACATTAAATATAAGTATAACAAAATATATGAATATAAATTAAGTGGTGATAGTTTAAGCTTAAAATGGACATAGAAATAAATATATATGAAGTAAATTATTATGGTTATGTAAAAATATAAGGTAAACACTTGAGATAATTTTAGAAATATATAAATATATATAAGTGATTCTCGTGTGTACAACATAAGTTAAACTATGGGAATACATGTATATGCAAGGCAAGAAAAATACATATATGGACAAACAAATATATAGGATAAGTATGCTATCAATCCAAGTACATACGAAATATAAAAAAATGGATAAGTATGGCAAAGAAATTAATGCCATATCTATTAGTACACAAGAAAAATTATATCAGCCACCGAATCATCATCTCAGCCGCAAGGAACGAAAAATATCACTGATAGATTGTACCAGACTCATATCAACTTGTATAAAAGATGTATACCCTGTAAGCTCATTTCCATATATCAATTCTTTCCATCAGTTCGATCATTTTAAAACTGAGAAACAAAGATCTGAAATAAAACATCCTCTTAAACTTCAACAAAAATTCAATCAAACAAACTTCAACCAGAAATCAAAATGGTTTCAGCAAGCAAAGAAATCAAGCCTGCTTCAACACAGAATTTTTCTCTGTTCTTTCTCCTGAAACACAACTGTGAGTAAACTCAACTTTGTTTTTATTTTAAATCTGAATGCATGAATGAAATTTAAAAGTTTGATGTAAAATTGTTTTCATGATGATGTATTGAATATATATGAGTGTAAAACTGGGTGCATGTGTTGATGTATCAATGTTCTTCTCAGTTTAAAAGTACAGAGTTTAAATTTAAATTTAAATTCCAATTCCTCTCATTCAAACCTTAGTTTGGCTTAGGTATTTAATCAGAATATGTTTGTCTAAAATTAAACTAAGATTTAAAAATATTTTTAATAATAATAAATAGAAATATTATCTGGAAAATAAAAGGAACAGAGGAACCAAGTATATGTTAAAAAAATCAAATACAATGTGTTAACGGTAAAAAGTGAACGCTAACACCCGGTGTGTGTAATAGAATTGTGAAAGCACCACCCGTTGGTACGGGAACAGAATATAAGCTGAAAATAGCAGAAAAGTAGTAAATGAACAACAGATTTATAGTGGTTCGGCCCGTAATTGAGCCTACGTCCACTTTATAGTCTTTTATTGCTGATTCGATTACAATTTGATACAATATCCTTCAAAATACAATACAACTTGATCATGAAAGCACTCTTGACTACTAGCTCGATCTTTGATGATGAAACTCGACGAATCCGTGTTGGATGTTAGGAGCTCTTCTCGAAGATTGTTGTAGTGTCTCGAATGCTTGAAGATCTTTGATTGCTGAATGAGAGGAGGCTTCGACAGCGTAACGGCGCTTGGAGAAATGAATGGCCAAAAGTCCTCTTCATGTTGGAAGTGGTGGCCTATTTATAGGAGCAGATTTCTGAGCTTTCGGTTTGGCCAAGTCATGAGTCGTGACCGACTCATGGTAAGTCGTAACTCGTGTTCGACTTATGATGTCTCGTGGGCGCCATATTTGGTCCATCTTGTGGCTCAGTTAGAAGACAAGTGCTAACTCGTAGCCGACTCATCAGATCAAAGTAGCTCAGGCACGGGCTTTGGATTTTAGCTTGATAGCCTTTAAGTCGTAAGCCCGATGAGTCGTAATACCTCATGAGTCGTAAGTCCTCATGAGTCGTAGGTCTTCATGAGTCATAAACCTGATGAGTCGTAAACCCCATGAGTCGTAAGACCTCATGGGTCGTACAGACCTTGACTCGCTGAACCGTCTGGACCATGAGTCGTAGCAAGCTTATCTCGTAAGACCATGAGTCGTATACTCCTTATCTCGTAAGACCATGAGTCGTATACTCCTTATCTCGTAAGACCATGAGTCGTATACTCCTTATCTCGTAAGACCATGAGTCGTATACTCCTTATCTCATAAGACCATGAGTCGAACGGCTCTTATCTCGTAAGACCATGAGTCGAACGGCTCTTATCTCGTAAGACCATGAGTCGTAAGAAGCTTGTCTTCGTTGAGTCATGAAGCTCTTAGGTTGCAGGCCACTTATAGCAGATCATGAGTCGTAGATGACTTAAGGCCTTCCAGATAGTTAGGTCGCTAGGCAAGTTAAGTCGCTGAGTCTCTTAAGTCGTAGAAGAGTTAACTTGATGAATCGTAAAGACCTTGTGAGTTGTAAGATCCTTTTGAGTCGTAGAGACTTTAACTCGTTGAGTAGCTAAGTCGCGAAGTTCCTTTAGGTCGCAAGCTGCTTAACCCGGTAGGTCGTAAGTCGTTCAATCCGTAGATTCCTTCTTAGCAACTAAGTCGTGAGTCGTTGAGTACACAGGCTTTAAGCTTTTTAACTCGTAAGTCGTTGCTAAAAGGGAGTTAACATTTGCCCCTCGAAGTATACGTCTTAAGTCGTAAGTCGTGTGCTTCGATTTCCTTAGCTCGCTTCTTGATGAGTGTGCTAGATCTCGATCGACTTAAGATGAGTCGTAGGTCGTGAATGACTTAGTATAGGTCGTAAGCCGGATGTGTCGATTCACCTTTCACTGTCCCAGGGCATAAATAGCTTCAGTTGTTCCTTTTCCTCCTTCACTCGTTCTTATCATCTTATTCTGCCATTTGCAAGCATTCGAGCTCTCTTAAGACGAATTCAAATACTCGATCACCAGTTATCCCCATCATTATATTGCGTAAGTGAACTTGATTATTCAATCCCCGACTATAACTGAATTATGAATCCCATTTTCGCCATCGACCCCCTTTTCTCATGCCGTACTTCTCTGCAATCCTTGTTTCAATCGATCATTGATGGATTCAAGATGATTTGTCTTAGCCTTGGACAGTTTTGTGTGAACAAGGCGATGGATTGCGGCGATTCAGTTTGACTGATTGTGATTTGTGATGGAATATCATTACACTAGGTGTATGGTGATTTCGAGATGATTGAATGCGTTGAGGGGACGAGAGTTTTGGTTGAAGGAGAAGCTAATGGGTTAATGGGTTAGGAGTTCGGCGAACCGATGTACTGGGGAGAATGAACGTCTTAACACCTTTGAACAGAAATCGCGACTTAATTTTTGACGACCTTAAGTAGGTCGTAGGTCGTAGGTCGTTAACGACCTAGGACATTGCAGACTTGAAACTTTTCCTTGCAATGCGACTTAAGGACTGACGACTTGATTTAACTCATAGCTTGTCCCTTAGGTCGTGGACGAGTTAGCACTTAAGGTTTAATCTTGCAAGCACATCTGAATGACTAGGTCGTGGATGAGATAGCCCTTAACTCGTAACTCGTGAACCCATCCGAACGACTTAATAACTTGACTCCATGACTTCGAACTCTTGGACTTGAATGATCTGACTTAAGAGAACATGCCTTGAACATCTTGATTCGCCTAATACGACCTAAAAGCCCCGACTCATGATAGGTCGTATTAACGACTTAAGACTTAGATGATTTTGCACAGAAGTTGGCTGAACTCTTGAATTTGAACTGTGTTGTGTTACCTCTCACACTGTCTTGACTTTAATGAAAATAACCTGCTTAACACAACATTCACAGAATACTGGGACGAATATACTGCCACTGACTGCCCACATCGAATGACAGATTAGTTGATAAAGAGAAAATTAAATTAAATGAACTGTATGAGACTGCCCACATCGAATGACAGATTAGTTGATAAAGAGAAAATTAAATTAAATGAATTGTATGAGTGAAATGCTACACAATAACCAACTCAAGTGAAGTATTAAAGCAAAATCGTAATGGTAAACTAAAACTGATTTGTCTGCATCAACACTACACTTGAGTATTAACAAGTTCTGAAATCTCGTATTTGCCTGATTGTCAGTTAGTTTAATTCCAGTTATACTTGTTTTTTCTTGTTTTCATTAGTTTTGCACAGCACTTCACACTTTTAGGAAACGTGCACCTTCACTTTTGAACATTCAGCTGATTGTGTAGAATGGCATCTCATCAAGAAGACTTGGAACCAAGTGGAGAAGCTTTTCCAATTGCTACTCCGTTGAATGATCCCCCGGAAAGGACTCCTACCACTCTGAGTTATAAAGTCTTCCGTCAACTATGCACCCAGTTTGGCATTGCTGAATCTGACGCTTTGCTCCCTGGAGTAAATGACACTGCTGATAGGCTGCCCCACGGCTTTGTCGCAGTGAACCGCCAAATGTGCTTGAGTGGAGCGATTCCCCCGTTTAATGACTGTCTCCGAGAACTTCTCCTTCGATTATCTATCTCCCCTTTCCAACTTCATCCTAATGGCTACGCCATCCTGCTGGGACTGTGTGTGCTTTTTAGGAGAATGCTGGACCGTTTTCCCAGTTTTGGAGAAATTTGCTTTCTATGCTCATTCACAAAGACCAAAGACCATCCCTCTATCACAGTTGTAAGGAGTGCCAGGAATCGTAAACTGATTATAGGTCTTCCCGAAAGCGTTCCTGGGTTTCTGAGCCAGTTTTTCTTCGTTCGTTGTCCCCCGGGATTTTACGCCATTTGGAGAGTGGGAAGTACGATTATCTATCTTTTCCCTGTGTTTTTCTAAATTCTTTGAAGTCCAAATTGTCAAATGTTAACTTCTTTCTCTACTGTTTCAGCGCTCCCTCCCCCCTCTAGGGAAACTCGTCACAAAAATACCTTCGAGAGGCTTATGGCCGTGCCGGTCGAGGAGAGGAGTGTTCAATTTCTATTGAGAGATGAGTTCCTCCACGAATTTGGACTCTTACATCCTTCCCGTTCCACTCAGCCACATGAAGTCCCTGATTCTCCTACTGAGGAGTCAGATGCCCCTGTTCCTGCTAAAGAACTTTTACCGCAAGATCTTACCGCTGAGACTTCATTGGTAAAGTGTTCTACTTCTACCGACATTGCTGGACCATCCAGTAAGTTAGCACTTGCCCCGGTTGTTGAAGAGGAGGAAAATCTTCACACTCTTGAAAAGACGGCTGAGGTGGAAGTTGAAAAAGAGAATTCTCCCATGCACCATGGCGATGATACTTTTGACAGTCTGAGCGACATCATGATAACCTCTCAGGAGCTTTTTAAAGATGATGTTTCTAAAGTGGTCCCTTCTGTTGTCGAAGCAACTTCTTCTTTGCAACAAACCACAACGCCTTCCACACAACTTATTGCCATTTCTACACCCAAAAGTGGTTTGTAGTCTGATGCGCGCAGTTTGCACATCACACACACTTAGAATTTTGGCACTTATATGCACTTAGCTTCTTCAACTTGAGGATTTCTAAAACTGGTCTTTTTCTTCAATTTCAGGTTCTCTGATGGGGCGAAGCGGCTCTTACTACAACAAATTCCAGCGTTACGGAAGCCGTGAGGCTTATGACTTTAGGAGTTATATTGGTGCTGTGAAGGAAACTGATGAGGAGAGGGCTACCAGAAAGGCTCATGAGAGGCGAGCTCATGAAGAGCGTCGCCGGAGAGAAGATGAGGAATACCATGGGAGTAGGGACGAGCGACGTGACTCTTCCCGCAGAAGCGACGATCCTTACAAGAGGAAATCTTATGATGACAAGGGGAAGAGTCATACTTCCGATGATTCCAGCAAACGGATCAGACTTGGCGAGAAAGATACATCTAATATCTCGGAAAAGACTACCGCTTCTATTCCTCCTAATACATCTTCTGGTTCTCCTGCCCTTAAGGAGTCTGACATCCAGACAATCATTAATAGGCCACAGTACCAAGCTGGAGATGGTCCTCCCACACTCCAGAGCTGATTTCCGAATTGGTGTCTGAAAGGAGTGCGTTTTGATTTGGATTTGGTCCCCATTGATAAGCAGGCGATGCTGAAAAATGTCGATGCTGTAAAGCTTGACATCGAAAGAATGTCTGGATGGCAGAAGCTGGTTGATGAACTTCAAAGGGTCAACCGTATGAACCTTGAGGCGATGATGACCATGGAGAATGATAAGTCCGAGTGGGACAAATGGCGTAAACAGCATGACGCGGAGATGAAAAGCATTAGCGATGGTTATGGGAAGCTCGAAGCTGAAGTTGAAAGACTTAAAAAAGAGCTTGCTACTTCTTCCACTTCTTATTCTCAGAAAGAAGAAATGCTTCAAAAACAAGTTCGAGACGCCCATGCAGCTCAGAGAGATATTGAGGTGAAACTCGAAGCAGAACAGCAGGTTACGAGAAAATACCGCGATGATGCTGTTCAGCTTCGAGAGAAAGTCAGCTCTCAAGATTTAGAAATTATAAGACTGCAATCTCAGCTACTGAAGGCTGAAAGAGAACGTGATGAAGTTCTCTCTGGTAAAGCTGCAGCCGAAGAATCCCATAAGGCGACCATAGCCACCGTTGACGCGACTCTGTTCGACTTTTATATGCATTGTGTCCTGGGGCGTGGGAGCCTTTCATTTTTGGGACCAGAATATGAAGTCACCTTAGCGGAAGTATGGGAGGCAATCATTGACTTATTTGGTGGTGCCGGATATTGTGAAACAGATCTTCAAGCTACCTACTTAAGTGAGAGCGATCGCGCTGCCCTTGCCAAAGGAAAAGAGCGGCTTATCCGAGTGCGGGCCGAGGCGACGGGAGAGAAGCTTCCTGAGAAAGAAACACCTCCTATTGCTCCTGCTTATACTTCGGCTTTAGCTTACGCGGATATTACTGGCTCTAGTTCTCATTCCACGCCTCCCGCTAAGGTTGACAAAGAAACTGTAACCACCCCTACAGAGGAAGAGGCAATGAAGGACTTCCAAGCTCGGGAATTTGAGATTGATCTCGCTAAACCGGCTTCTCCAGGTAACTTTGACGATTCACGGTCTTCTTTTTTCTCGGAGAATACTGATTTTGATTTCTTTTATTATGCAGCAGTCATGCCGAAAACTGCACCAATTCTTCCTTCTTCAGCTGTCGTTCCTCCTCCTTCTCAAGTTATATCTCTTCCAGCTTCTCAACCAGGTTCACAGGAAGAACCCATAGCAGCCCTTCAAGGTTTAGACGAACCACCTGCTTCCGAAGAACAGAAGGCAGAAGGTCTGGAAGATAGCGAGAAGACCCCGGAGCGGTCTTTTGACTACGACACAAAGCTTTCTACATTTCTTGCTCCGGGGAGCGAGTCTTCTTCCAAGAAGAAGGGAAAGCGTGCGGTTTTGAAGAAAGGAAAGAAGAGTTCTTCTACTGCTGGGGATGAAGCAGAGATTGATCCGGCTGAGTCTCTTTCTCCTTCTTCTCCGATACGGCCTACGAAGCTAATTACCAGGCCGGGTAAAAGCTCCAAGGGTGGGAAGAAGGGGAAATGAGTTTGATTTTGTCTTTTCTGCTTTTTGTATTGACCGGGAATTGTGCGGATACCGGTCTCCGCTTCTTTTTGTAACCTGTACAATGTAAAAAATTTCTCATAGTGTTGAAATAAATAGATATTTTTCTTGTACAAATCCTTGTGTATGTAGGAATACATTTGTTTTTCATTTGAAGTGTAGAGTAAACGATTCTTTCTATTTGTACAAACTTTTTGTCTGTGTTTCAAGAACGCATTTACTCCACATCTTTATTACGTGATATTGCAATGAACTTGTGGTATGTCGCTTGTATGTTACTTTTATTACTGTAACTGAATTGTATAATGCTGCCCCCATACCACAAGTATATTGTAATATTTCTTGCTTTCACAAGACCGATACTCTTATTTTAGAGAATAACTTTCCACTTTTTCAGGGAAGAATTATTCTGCTTTTTAATAGAGTATATCTTGTCTTTGGAGAAATTTTTATTTTCTTTTTCTTCCTGAAGAACATTTCGACTTCTGGGAATGATCACTTTTATTTGTTTGAAAGTGAATTTTCCTGTACAATGAAATGAGCTTCTGAAGAAGGTCTTGATTTTATGCCCCAGTAAAGGGTTTATTTTTGGTACTTCAAGCAAGGTGAAGTACGCCTCTGAAGAGGTCTTTTGGTCTCTGAAGAGAAGCAATTTTGGTCTCCGAAGAGAAGCAATTTTGGTCTCCGAAGAGAAGCAGTTTTGGTCTCTGAGGGGAAGCAGTTTTGGCATTTCAGCTCTGGTGAAGTGGGTCTCCGAAGAGAAGCATTTTGCACTTCTACACAGGTGAAATGTGCCTCCGAAAAGGGCTTTTGCCTCCGAAGATGGCTTGTGCCTCCGAAGAGGGCTTGTGCCTCCGAAAAGGGCTTGTGCCTCCGAAGAGGGCTTGTGCCTCCGAAGAGGGCTTGTGCCTCCAAAGAGGGCTTGTGCCTCCGAAGAGGGCTTGTGCCTCCGAAGAGGGCTTGTGATTGCCTGGAAGTTACTTTCTCCTGGTCGGAGGGGTCCACGGGACAGGCGCAAGTTGCTTGATTGGATGTTTGTTTGTACAAACGATCGCAATCAATTAACGAGGTGCCCCTTCGGTGGTCCTACCAATCTTTTAGATTGAGTAAAGCACTCCCATTTATTGGCGTGCCTCGTTAGAGGGCTTTGGTTGGTGTGCCAGTAAGGTTGCGTCTTAGGGGCAAGTAGATCCATGGGATGGACACAAGCTGCCTGATCGGATGCATCACAATCAGTTAGCGAGGGTCTTATTCCTTCTGCTTGGGAAGGTATCCCTTTAGTGGATCTACCTGCTTTCCTGTTGAGAGGCATACATCCCTTTGGCTGTTTCCACGTTTGCCCGCTCATGTTGTATCATCATCCGCCAATCTGCGATCCTTTATCATCGTTTCCAAGCGCGTCTTCCTTTCTTTTGCAAGTAAGTTGCTTTATCCGAAGAAGTAGACTTCACTGTTGAATGACTCCACAGAGTAAACGCAAGTTATTTGGTTGGATGCCTTTTTATATCAACGATCGCAACCAGTTAACGAGGGCTTGACACAGTGGAGCCGTCAACTTTTTATGTGAAGTTCCTCTTGTATGGGATTTGAGTTTGGAATTTTTGTTGCTTGAAATTTGCTTTAATAAATGATTTGTAAGGCTTGCTTAGCTTTGCGATGGGTGGGCTTTGCTTTAATGACCTGCAGTATTAGATCGACATTTTAGCAATACATTTAGAGTATTTACACATCGAAATATAACAGGCATTTTATAATAGAAAACACAGAATGCATAGTTTTTCATTATTGAGTCACGCTGATTTCTCAGCGGTTTACAATGCAGAAGTTACACATCCATCATTATCTTTACAAATTCAAGCAATGCTGTTGAGTAAAAAAAATGAATGCTAGTTATTGTTGTTTCAGAATCTCCAAGCTGGATTTCCATTTGTGCTTGATTCATAGCTTTTGGATTTTTATGCCAGAGAAAGTGAGAGATGCCCCAGTCGCAGTTTTGTGGGTAATTAATAGCCATCCCAACTTCTGCTTGCTGGGTATGGTCCCCCTGTGATAGCATTAATGACAAGCTTTTCTGAATCTTGCACTGCAGTGTTGTCGTGAGAATCGGATTGATGGGTAGGGTGTTGTTGATCCCGAGTGGATGAGGTTGGATCGACTCCGCTTCTCTTAACGTATTGTTGGAGTTTACCTTGTTCCAGCAATTCTTCAATCACTTTCTTTAACTGGCGACATTGGTCAGTGTCATGGCCAGGTTGATTGTGAAATTGGCAGAATTTTCCATTACTCTTTGCACCTTTCGTCATCTCAGGTGGCTTAGGATACCGGACAACGTCTTTTGTTGCAAAATAGATATTTCTTGGTGTATCAGTTAAAGGAGTATAATCCAAAGAATTAAAGCGGCGAGGTTTCTTTTCATTTCCCTGGTTCTTTCCTCCTTCATTCTCCCTTTTCTTACTTTCAGATTCTCTTTTCTTAGATGGGACACTGTTATTATTAGTTTGGGCAGCAACCACCTTCGACGTCGTAGAAAGGCTTTCAAGGCGAATGAACTCGTCGGCCTTTTTATAAAATTTATCAAGTGAGTTCGGTTCCTTCATCTTTAGCCATATTCCAAATTTACTCGATTTATCAATGGCTCGCATCAAATAAGTCAGGATCATGCGTGGTTCCGCATTTTCTACTTCGGCTAAAGCTATATTGAAACGGCTCAAGAAAGATTTGATCGATTCTCCGGGCGCTTGTTCCAGGTTAGACAGTGACATTATATCCTTAGCTTTTGAAGCATACAATCTGAACTGTTCTTTAAATTTTTGTGTCAAGTCGGAGAACTTATCTACAGACCGAACTGGAAGCTTTGTGAACCAAAGTAAAGCCACACCTTCCAGATATACTGGGAAGTATCGACACTTGATCTCGTCTGATGCTCTTGCACCGGTCATATGCCAATCGTATTTGTATAGGAAATGATTAGGGTCAGTGGTTCCCCTATAGGCTTGGATAGTAGGAGGTGAAAATTTCCTTGGAAATTCCGCTCTCAGGATCCTTTCAGTAAATGGAGTTCTGCTTGGCGCGAATCCCCAGTCAGCCTCATCCTCTTCCCTTTGCATGCTCTCTTTCATGATGCGGCCAACCATTTCAGACAGGTACTCTTTATTGTTCAAAGACACCTCCGGGCAAGCACCAGTTCTTCCCTCGGAAGTTTGCCCGGGCATATGTTCATGATAAGTTGGTTGCGGCATAGAACCATCAGCTTGGAAAGGTGGCATTTCAGGAAGGGTGGTTTGATGGTTTTCTGGTCGACGATTTGCCCCGAGCAGGGCAGTTATTCTATCCATCATCAAAGCATTTTGAGTTTCAATTTGTTGGTATAATCCAGAAACTGCGTCATCCAATTCAGCCCTGGTGACTCCAACGGTTGGAGTTGCTTGGTCTGTTGTTGGGGAAGCGGAAGTCCCTTCGTGAGCATTTCCGGATCTGATAGGTCTACCTCTTCTTCCAGGAGCCATTATTTCGGATCTGGTTTTTAAGAGAGGTTCTTTTTATGAGTCTTTGCGAAGCAACGGTGGATGATCGCCTGAGTTGGGTTCTCAGTGAAAGCACCAAAATGTTAACGGTAAAAAGTGAACGCTAACACCCGGTGTGTGTAATAGAATTGTGAAAGCACCACCCGTTGGTACGGGAACAGAATATAAGCTGAAAATAGCAGAAAAGCAGTAAATGAACAACAGATTTATAGTGGTTCGGCCCGTAATTGAGCCTACGTCCACTTTATAGTCTTTTATTGCTGATTCGATTACAATTTGATACAATATCCTTCAAAATACAATACAACTTGATCATGAAAGCACTCTTGACTACTAGCTCGATCTTTGATGATGAAACTCGACGAATCCGTGTTGGATGTTAGGAGCTCTTCTCGAAGATTGTTGTAGTGTCTCGAATGCTTGAAGATCTTTGATTGCTGAATGAGAGGAGGCTTCGACAGTGTAACGGCGCTTGGAGAAATGAATGGCCAAAAGTCCTCTTCATGTTGGAAGTGGTGGCCTATTTATAGGAGCAGATTTCTGAGCTTTCGGTTTGGCCAAGTCATGAGTCGTGACCGACTCATGGTAAGTCGTAACTCGTGTTCGACTTATGATGTCTCGTGGGCGCCATATTTGGTCCATCTTGTGGCTCAGTTGGAAGACAAGTGCTAACTCGTAGCCGACTCATCAGATCAAAGTAGCTCAGGCACGGGCTTTGGATTTTAGCTTGATAGCCTTTAAGTCGTAAGCCTGATGAGTCGTAATACCTCATGAGTCGTAAGTCCTCATGAGTCGTAGGTCTTCATGAGTCATAAACCTGATGAGTCGTAAACCCCATGAGTCGTAAGACCTCATGGGTCGTACAGACCTTGACTCGCTGAACCGTCTGGACCATGAGTCGTAGCAAGCTTATCTCGTAAGACCATGAGTCGTATACTCCTTATCTCGTAAGACCATGAGTCGTATACTCCTTATCTCGTAAGACCATGAGTCGTATACTCCTTATCTCGTAAGACCATGAGTCGTATACTCCTTATCTCGTAAGACCATGAGTCGAACGGCTCTTATCTCGTAAGACCATGAGTCGAACAGCTCTTATCTCGTAAGACCATGAGTCGTAAGAAGCTTGTCTTCGTTGAGTCATGAAGCTCTTAGGTTGCAGGCCACTTATAGCAGATCATGAGTCGTAGATGACTTAAGGCCTTCCAGATAGTTAGGTCGCTAGGCAAGTTAAGTCGCTGAGTCTCTTAAGTCGTAGAAGAGTTAACTTGATGAACCGTAAAGACCTTGTGAGTTGTAAGATCCTTTTGAGTCGTAGAGACTTTAACTCGTTGAGTAGCTAAGTCGCAAAGTTCCTTTAGGTCGCAAGCTGCTTAACCCGGTAGGTCGTAAGTCGTTCAATCCGTAGATTCCTTCTTAGCAACTAAGTCGTGAGTCGTTGAGTACACAGGCTTTAAGCTTTTTAACTCGTAAGTCGTTGCTAAAAGGGAGTTAACACAATGATTTGTTAATTCATATATATAATCTGAATCTCCTTTTCAAACTATGATTTTTAAAACAAAAATCTTGAATTTTAGTTTGGGCTTGAGGGATCATTTTGGTGATGACCAGAGAAGTGTTTTTGAGCAAGAACTGGTGACTGGGCGATTTCTGGTGACTGGAAACTTCACTAGAGAGGGTCGGGGTGTAGGAGAGCTTGGCAAAAATGCCAAGTGGGTTTATCTTCACCTGTGGCGGCGGTGATCGACCGATTTTGTTTTAAACCCTAATTTTGGGATGGGGTCGGATTTGGAATGACGGTGTCATATCTGGTGCGTCGAGTTGCTTCGAACCAGGTGTGTTGGTGGCGTGGAGGTCTGGCGAGGCTGAGGTCGGAATTCTACGACCTCTGGTGGTCGACGATAGGAGTTCGAGGTGTTTTCAGGTGAGATGCTGGTTCCTGGAATTGTTCGAGATGCCTCGATTTTGATTTTGTGTTTGTTTGGATGTTTGGGTGGCCAGAATTGGATGTGTTGACGATCTTCGTGATGCGAGGAGGGTCATCGATGATCGGAGAGGTGAGTCTCTGGCGTACACGTGCATGTGTGCCAGTGTTTAGGTAATGTGTCGCTGTAATTTGGCAAGAAGGAGTCATCTCGAGTAAAGATGTGAGGCTCGGGTTTATGTTCGTGAAAGCTGGGTTTTGACCCGAGTTAGTATTTGGGGTTAGCAAGCTTTATTATGCAACAGTTTAAAAAGAAAAATTAAATTATAAAGCAAAGAAAAAAAAAGATAGTGACTCGGGTTTGGGAGTGGAAGTACTCGGGTAAGATTTATAGGTTTAGTTTGAGGTTATGTAACTATATTTTTTTAGGTTTAGTTAGATCTTAAGTTTAATTAAAATTTAATTAATAATGTAATTAACTAATAATTTAAGAGGATGAAATGTTTTATCATTAAACTTAAGGACTTTTGTAGATTTACAAGTTAATGATAATTAATTCCAAAAAGTTTATTAATCCTGATGATGATTATTAAGATAAACGAATTATCTTAACTAAGTAAGGTTGGGTGATTAGGATTTATTAATTAGTTAATTATTGGATTAATAATTAAAGACTAATTAATTAAAGTTAAGGATAATTAATTAAGGGTAAAGTTAATTAATGAATTGATAATTAAGAATTAATTGATTAAGTAATTAAAGAGTAATTTAATTAATTAATTAAATGATAATTACTTAATTAAAGGATTAATTTGTGAAAGATTAATTAATTTAATTTGTAATTAAGGGTTAAATTAATAATTAAGGGTTGATTAACTGAGGGTAATTAACCAATGGAATAATTGCTTAATGAAAATAATTGAAGCTAAATTGCTTAAGGGAAGTAATTTAAGGATTAATTACTTAGTGTAGTTAATTAAAGGATTGATTTATTAAGGGAATTAACTAAGAGTTAGTTAATTAATGGGTGTGATTAATTAAGGGATAATTAATCAACGTAAGTGATTATAGAATAATTAATTTGAGAGATTAATTAAGGTTAAATGTAATAAATCATTGTTAATTACTTTATAAGAGTAATTAAGGGATTATTTAATTTGATGAGTGAAGGCTAATTAATTTGTGAAATTAATTAAGAATTAATTACTTATTGTAATTAAAGGATAATTAATCAAGGATGAGTAATTAAGATGGATAATAAAAAGGTGATTAATTAATTGATTTGTAATTAATTAATGTTAAGTAAGGGTAATCCAAGTGATTAAAGATTAGTAATTAATTTAATTAGAGATAAATTAAATTAATTTTGGGAGTAATCAATCTTGCTTATGAATGATTGAATGATGTTCAATGCCTTGAATTGGTTGATATCTCTGATATGAAATGTTTTTTGATATGATATGTTTAAGTGGACAGTAATAAACGTGGTTATCTATCAATAATGAATTGCTGTGATAAGAAAAAAGTGACATCCTATATTTAAAGTTTGAATTGTATTTCATTTGAATAACTTGGGTTAAGATGACATGAGATTCGAAAAGACCAGAGTCGGGTATCAGTAAATACCCGGAACCACTTCGATTTGTAACATACAAAATTCTTTATAAATTGAATATGTGAAAATAAACAGGCTGGAATGGAATGAATTGTGTAATATGGGTATTTAACCGGAAACAGTTGTGAGATAAATTTTGACTTTGAGAACTCGTAAAGGGTACGAGTTGCCCTGATATTCACATATGTCATAGATTGGTATTTCATAATATATGGGTTTTACTCACGCTGGTTTCCAGCCTGACCCGGGTGTTACTTTGTTGTAATGCTCGGGTCAGACCGAGTATTACAGATTTTCAGGTAAGGACGTTCTGGAGCTCGGAGGCGAGCTAGATGGCAGGAACGTATGGAGTGTTTCCGCTATGATATATTGTTGTATATTTGGACATGTTGATTGTAAATGTCCAGTGATTGTGTATATGTTGTAACTCTGATGTATTAAAGTGTAATTTAACTAATACAGTTTCTTTGTATAAATGGTATTATTTGATATTATATTTTGATCCGCTGCGAATGTGAGATTCTGTGACTTGTTTTTCTGTTTCTTCTTCTTCTATCTCTTTCTTCTTTTCCTAACTATCTGGAATTTTCGGGATCGAAAATTCCAGGTTATTACAGCTTGAAAGGCTATATTCTTTTTCTCATGATTTTGTTCTTTTCTTTCCTGCAAGTTTGCTTTATATGACATCAAGTTTCCTATCAATTCTTCAACTTTAAGTAGAGATAGATCGTTAGCCTCTTCAACGGCCAACACTTTTCTTTCCCAATCATTTGTTAGAGAATTCAAAATATGTGTAACTAAATCAAAGTCTGTGAACTTGACTTCAAGTGCCATGGGATCATGTTGAATAGTTTGAAACCTAGTGTACGTGTCACTAATAGACTCATTTGCTTTCAGTTTAAATGAAGAAAATTGATTTTGCAAAATTGAAATCTTTGTTTGTTTGACTTATTTGTGCCTTCATGCGTGACTTTTAAAGTGCACCAAATATCATATGCAGTGGTGCACAACATGACACATGAAAATTCATTTTTATCTATTGAACAGAAAAGAACATTCATGGCTTTAGCATTGTTAGTATCAGTGTTCTTTTGTGCGTCTGTCCAAGTGCTTATGTCTGTTGTTGGTGCTATATATTGAACTTGTGTTGCTTGCCATATTTCTACACCATTTGCTTCCATAAAAATACGCATACGTGTAGACTAATAAGCTTAATTTGAACCTATGAATAGTGGAGGATGTGCAGTAGATTGTCCTTCTTGAAATGTGCTTGCCATATTAAATATTTTTCAAATACGTGTTACTATAACTTGAAAGGACCTTGCTCTGATACCAAATGAAAGAGTATATGGATTGTGTGCGTATATTTAATATGCAAGTGTTATGAAATATTATCTATCAACTAGCAAAGCAAAATAAGTAAGGTAAGAAAACGATCACACTAGAATTTTTATACTGGTTCGGACCTCTCGTCCTACATCCTATTCCCAAAGCTCCCCTTCGAACTTTCAACTATCAAAACTACCCTCGCTTCGTCCGGTGGAATAGGCTTACAATAAAAGAACTTTCTTTGACAATAGTGTGTTCTTGACAACACAGTTTTTGACTGCTCAGTACAATCTTTCCTATAATCTCCTTTGAGTAGTATGTAATTTGAAGCTTTGATATAAGGAAGAAATAAAAGTATGATTTTGAGTACTTTTAGAAATCAGAGAAAGCATAGGAATATTAGAGAATTAAGAGAAAAGAGTTCAGAAAATCAAGTGCTTTTAACTTCTCAAATCCATACTTATTTATAAATGTTAAAGAGTTTCTTTGAGAAATAACAACCTTTAGTATATTCTATTTTAGTCCAAGAGTTGCAATGTTTGAGAAGGAAGAGATATGATCAAAAACTATGGATGCAACTCTTCGATTGAAGAAGATGTCTATTGAAAACTTCTGGTCATTACCCAGGTCAGACGTTTGGACGTTCAGGTCAGACGTCTGGCCTATAGTGAAAATTTATAAACAGCGAAAATTACCAAGCGTCTGAATTTATGAGTCAGATATTTGACACCTGTATAGCATGAAAATTTGCCTTTTTGAGTTTGTAATTTTTTCTCCAGTAGTTTGTATGTGCTTTTGTGTGTAAGAACTACTCAAGGAGATTGTGCACATCATCTATTTAAGACACTAACACAATATACTAATATTTCTAATAAAATGATCCTCTTGTGCTTGTCTTCAAGTCTTGGTTGCGATCATTCACCTGCATATAGATGATATATATATATATATATATTGTATGCTAGTGATTGTATAGTTGTTGTCATCGAAATCATAGAATGGAGGTTCTAACAGGTTACGATCCCTAAAGAAATCGAAACAAAGCTACCAGAATCTTAATGTTTCGGTTGAAACCTCAAACTTTTGTTTATACCACTATTTTTCATTATTGCTAGTATCATATAATCTCATAGCTTTCATGGTTCAATGGTACCTTATACTATTTTATAATAGTGTCTACATTTATCAAATCTCTTTTCCATTAGAGTATGAACAATATATTTATATACAGTTGTCAGATGTTACATCCAAAATATATAGGAGTGAATAAAGTATGAAATTCTTAATGATAAATGCAAAGCTATCTGAAGTTGGTAAATTATCATAAGATGGGTTATCACAAATTGAAGAGATAAAGCTTTCAACAATTGAAGAGAAAAAGGAATCATAAGCTGAAGAAAATAAGGCTATCGCAAGTTGCGAAAGGAGAAGCTATCGTAAGTTGAGAAAGGATAATCTAACATAAGTTGAAACTATAGAGTCGTTAGTTGAAACTATAGAGCTATCATAATTTGAAAAATAAAGCAATCGCAAGTTGAAGAGAAAAAAGTATCACAAGTCTAGGAAAATAATGCCATCGTAAGTTAAGAACGGAGAAGCTATCGCAAGTTGAGAAAGGATAATCTATCATAAGTTGAAACTATAGAGCCGTTGGTTGAAACTATAGAGCTATCATAAGTTGAACAACAAAGCTATCACAAGTTGAATCTATAGAGCTATCACAAGTTGAAGATATAGAGCTATCGCAAGTTGATCACATAAATAGAGCTATCGTAGGTTGATGAGGATAGATATTGTAACACCACGTAATTTGGCATTAGTTACTTAATTAATTAGTGGGTTAATTAATTTTGCTCTAGAAATGAAATTTGTGCAAACGATGGAATTTGACCATGAAATTTGCACTATTGCATTCGTGGTGAAATTCAGAGCAACTTTCATATTTGGAGTTTTGCGATCGGAGTCCAAATGAAGAAGTTACGGACGAAAAACGAACTCGGAATGGAAATAATTCGAATCGGATAAATTAACATATATTTACTAATTATCTAAGGCCCACAGGTCAACCCGCATATAGGAGCGGTCAACCAGGGGCAGTCGACCCCTAGAAAGGGGGCGGTCGACCTCTTCATATGTGGCGGCTTGGGTTAGCCTAGGCCTAATGGCCCGGATTTAATATATTTCAATCTAACGGTTCTGGTTGACTCTAATGCTTATAATTTCAGGCCTAACCCTCCCTTCTCTTCTCATATTTCTTCAAAAGTAGTAGCAAAGCTTCGTCATTTCTTTTTCTTCATTTTCTTTCTAAATTATAAAAATAAGATATTTATATCTATATTCATACAAATTGGAGAAGAGTAGAAATTTAATAAAAAGGAGAAGAGAATCAACTATACGTGTATTTGAGGTAATTTATATATATTTGCATATTTGTATCTTTTTTCTCTTCCAATCCCAAATCTCTTCTCAGATCTATAATTCTAATATATGTTTACACCCTTTTTATAAATATTTCTTGCATTAAAATGGATAAGGAGTTGAATTCAAGACTCTACTTAAGATCTGGAGATTTTGATCGCTTTAAAAGGATGAGTGGGAAATTTTATATATTGTTTATAATTTAAATCTGTTCCGTTGGTTTACGTTTGATTAATATAACTAAATCAATTTTACTTGTGAGTTGTAGGCTTAAATTAGTGTACAAAACTATTTCCTATATAACTAGTTTTAGATCTAATTTGAAATATGTTCACACCTGAATCTGGAAATCAGTCCTAAATATTTCAGAATTTGAATGTTGTATATTTTTATTCCAGATCTGTACTTGGGTGTAAAATATGATTTTAAGATTATTACCCAAATCATAGCAAGAGTACGCAGGATTTTGGGGCCTGGATAGCTGAGACTCCCTTGATGCAGCAAGGAGTTAACATAGGAATTTAAGATGGTGTCACCCATCTTCTCCATCTACTTTTCAAAAGTATCCTGCAACTCCAAGTAGTCGATATCATGGCGACCTTCTCAACTTCAACTCGGATCTTCTCAGCGTTAAGCTGCGTGATTCTCTCTTGGAGCGAAGTAATCATTTGAGTCTGATCAGAAATGGTCTTGTCATTGGATTCCACCATTCCCACGTAATTAGCAATTGTCTTTTTATTAGCTTCAATAACTTCATTATGATCAGCGATAGTTTTCTTCTGAGCTTCAATGATCACATCACGGGCTTCAAGCTCCTCTATCAGCTTAACCTCATCAGCGTGGACCTTCTTGATTTCATCTCGAAATACGATCTCTATTTTTGTGTGGGCCTTTTTTAGTTCCTTCAACAAACTGGCGTTGCTCTTACTCTCTCGGAGTGCATTGTTCCTCTCCTTTGTTAATTGCTCGATTCTAGCATCACGTTCTGCTAACGGCCTCTCATAATCGTCCTTTTTTGATTCAAAGGAAAGGATTTCTTGATAATTGTTGTGGTTCGTGTTTGCCAGTTGCTTGCATAACTTTTCCCATCCCTCAGCTTGATCCAATTCACTTTGATTCGCCTAGAGATGGGGCATACAGGAATCTTTACGGATTGGGTGCAGGTTGTGGTCAAAGTTAACTCCCTTTAGAAACCACCTGGGGAACACAGCTTCGAGTCTAGGGGGACCGGTCGGAAGAATATAAGCCGGCCTCCTGCGAGAACATGAAGAACCAGAAGCTGGCACCGCGTGAGTCGATGGAGATTGGGATAAAGGTGAAACTTGAACAGTGGAAGCCAGAACTTCAATCCCGACAGAGATTGGGGCCAAGGCAAAAGCTTGGTGCTTAGAGGGATGAGATCCGCGATCTACCTTTGGCTTCTTGGGCGTCTCTTCTTGGTCGTTAGGAGTTTTTCTCTTCTCATAACCACTCTTGTAAACCCTACCCCATTCTCTATCGTCCCGATGACATACTTCAGATTCCAAGTCTTTCCGCCTTCCCCACTCTTCCTCGGTTTCACGGGGCTGATGGTGGCTTGAAGACCGTCTTGACCAGCGTTGCAAATCAGTGAATTGTTCAAGATCCTCGTAAATTCCACGGCCTCTTATAGTACCTGATGCAAAAAATAAATAAAGAGCTTTAGCGATAAAAATGGACCTAAATAATGGATGTGTAAGTGAACGTGACCCTAATGAAATGTGTAACATGTTATAGGAAGCCTAAAAGGACGTCAAACTAGATCGGGAAGCCACCATGGTAGAAATCGGGCTGACTCTAGAAACAATATGACTGGGACAAGGAGACGATCCCTCGAATTCGAAGTCTTCTCCCATGAGTTCATCAAAATCTACGTAAATGTTGCTCAAATACCCAAAGGCAATGCCGGTTTCCTTAAGTGAGGAATCCTGAAGTCGATCGGCTGCTGAGGGAGCATCTTTATCATGAATCTCTTAGGTAGGCGAACTGGGAGAATGGGACTCATTCCCAGAGTTTTATCACACGATTCGAAGTTTCCATCACTGGAACTTGCATCGAATTCATCATCACTAGAGGAGGAATCATAACTTCTGTTGCCCTCAATTTTATCCTCCTTTTCTGTTGTCACCGTAGCCTTGCCCTCTCGTTGCTTGAATTCTTCCTCCTCCTCCTGCGGAATTGAGGGCATCCTGGGTGGGCGGCTGGCTTCAGTCGTAACACCCCTTCCTTTATGAATTTCTTCGATCGACCCACAAGATGGACCTCCTCCTACTGGGAGAACGCCCTCTTCGGAGCCTCATGATGAAGAAGTGGAACATGTTTGAATTATTGAACGGGAAGAAGACGTAACTTCAACGGTCGCGGCTGACTTCCCGGGATGCAACAACCCATACCAATTTCTTGTCCGTTAAAAAAACTTGATCGATCTCTCATTAGCGTCTATGGCCTTCAGAGTATGGAAAATTGGATCGAGTGATGGATCTTTGTTTAGCCTCGAGATAGCTGCATGAGGTATTCAATCTATCAAAAATCCCATAGCGACGTGTTAAATCTCAATAAGTAAAAGAGAGAATTTACCCCCCATCATCCAAAGACGATTAAATCCCTTAGGACACCAAACAAATAAAACCGGCTCTTGAATTGGGACAGGCTGCTTTGAAGCTGCAACACGATCTTACTGTTTCTTTGGGCCTCGATGACGACGAGGGACGGACATTTGTCTCTCTTCTTGAATGGGAGAAAATATCTCAACTCATCGAAATTCGGGGCACGATTAAATGTCTGCATAACCAAGACATTAGGGCAAGTCAAGATCGCGTACCCATTAGGATGAATTTGAAATGGAGCAATTCCCAAGTTCAAAAGAGTTTCTTTTAAGAAGTGATTGATGAGGGGCACTTCACCATTTAAGCACATATACCGGTGGCAAGTGGTGTACCCCGAAGGTAGCATATGCAAACTCATTCTTCGACGGAGGGCGCACATCATCGTCTAGAATGCCGTGTTGTAAGCAAATGTTATGCAGAACTTTAGCAGAGATTATGGAGGATGCTCTCTCCGAAGGATTAAGTAGAACTCTAAAATTTAGAGGAGTCCGGTCTACAACCGGACCAACCGGAACCAGTTGACCATATTCAGCTCATGGTACTGATGAAGTAGGTGCTACTGAAACTGTCTGCAAAGGCGCAACTGATGATGATTCAGCTTCTGAAAGTGCCGGACTTCTTCTACTGGACTTACGACAAGACTATAGGTGCTTCATTCTATACAACAGAACTTGCATCTAACGTGGTCAGCTAATTCTATCTTTGACTAAAAGTCTCCATACAACACTTGAACTCTGAAAAAATATCGATCTATGTCGACACATCGAGTTCCAAGTGTTGACTGGGCAAGCACAGTGTGTTATCTATATAGGATGGGCTCTTTCCTGAACACTACAAACGCTCTATACAATGTAGATAGTTCACTCGCATTGAAGAAAGAGAAGAGCTCCTTGTATCATTTATTGAAGTTATTTTTCCTACACTAACCCATTATCGATCAACGATCGATAACGGATCCACTGTCCGAAGCGACGTGGGATGCTCTTCCCATTCCAGGTACACCGATTGTGCAATAATGGGACCAAATCCTAAGTGAGCAACTATAGATTGATGGGTCTGAATCAAATAGAGAATTCTCAGCATACGTGGATTTCAGCTCTCCGGAAGGTGATAATAGCATAAGCTGCACATGAGATGCTACGCTAAGCTATTATCACCTCCCAGAAAAACCAAAGCCAATTTGCAAGACGTCGTGTTGGATTAACAATGTAACTCGATGCAAGTTAATTCTGATTCTATGGACGAAGATAGCAAAACATGTCAAGCACCAAGGCGAGGCCCGAATTTCGTTCTGTGAAGAATTCAAGACTCGATTTACTATCTTCTTCAACAAAATCGCAATCAACTCGAATTCTCCATAACGATCACCACCAATATAACCTCATCGTCAAATCGCTAAATAAATGCCAAACTCTGCATTACCCACCTCTAGTCAAGAATCAAAAGGAGAACTCGGTTGAACATAGGATGTAGGCGATCTAAAGTACGTAAGATCGGCGGCGATCTAAGGGGATAGGCTCGACGGCAATCCCAAAGACGAAGTAACGAGAACTAGAGGCTAGGTTAAGGCGATGGCGAGGTCAAGTATTCAATGGTGAGGTTAAGTAGTCAATGGCGAGAAGTTACAGCGATGAAGATAAGCGATGGCAATGGCAGAGGTGAAGCTAGGGTTTGAATGCCTTGGTTCAGATCGTGAGGCAGAAGGATCGAGTCGCAAAAGAAAGTATGGAATGGAAGAAGGTCTGCTCAAATGAACTAAATAGGACATTGCACAAGAAAAATATGCTAAGTCCTTGGATCGCTAGCGATCCATGGACTAGCAACTAAACTTTACCAAACTCACCAAGCATGATCTACGTATCTTTTGCAGGCATCTTGAATGTTGTAGGATTGAAATTGATTTATTATGACGAGAAGCGATGATTCACGTCAAAACTCAACAAACGGTTGGATAACTAAAGCCAAATTCGTATGATAGCCTCAACGCGATCTAACAAAGTTCTCAAAGTGGGAACCCATAAGCAGTTACTTCCAGAGCAAACCTTATTACCAACAAAAGCATACTCTAGGGGGCAAATGTTATCTGAGTTTTAGACCCAGCGGAATTCAAAGGAAGTTAGAATATCTACATCAAGTCAAAACAACTCAAGAACCAACCAGAAGGATCAGAAGGAGGAACCAAGAAGGACACAAGAGGAAAAAGAAAAAAATTGCCTGAGGAGATGGATTGATAGCGATCCATCACCCATGGATCGCTAGCGATCCATAAATATCGCCCATGGATCGTCCATTCTTCTCGCACCATGAAGAATTATCTTTTCTAAGCACGCCTACTGAGTTTGATGATGTTCCAAGCTAGCTAGACTGAGAAGTGAGCATTAATCTGATTCCAGCAACAGTTCGATGCAACTAGTACATGAATCATCATCAAAACAAGGCATCTAGTCATAAAATTACACAGAGAACATCTACACAAGACATGGAACATGATCCAATTGAAACGAGCATAAAACACTCTAACTCCATGCATCGCTAGCGATCCATGTCCTATGGATCGCTAGCGATCCATCATATTGGGTCGGTTCGTCGTGAAATTTCTTAAGGATCTTTGTACCTTCAAATGTAAGTCTCTGGCAAAGCGACTTTGGCCCAAGTGCTCTCTAGCCCCTATAAATACAATCCCACCATCAACATAAAGTGGAACTTCTGGACTGGCTGCTGAAACTCTGTAGAAACTATTCTTCACTTTTCTCCTGCCACACAACAATCATCTAAAGGGTTCAATGTGATTCTTCAGTGAACTCTAACACTGTTGACTTGATCTAAATTACAAGATCCAATCAAATTGTAATCAGATTCAACTTATAACTGCAGTCAGTCAATAACAAAAGTTATAAAGTGGACATAGGCTTTGTTAACAGCCGAACCACTATAAAATCTCTTGTTTCTTTACTTTATTTGCAAGTGATTATCCCTGTTTCTATTTTATTTGCCTCGATAAATAGGGCTGGTGCTTTCACACTCAATCCAAGGTGTTGATCCATTTTTTGGGTTAACATTTTGGTGCTTTCATCGAGAATACTAACCTCAGGCTTAGATCTAGCTGTCTACTTTGGATCAGATAGGTTTAGAAGTTAGATTCTCAATCTCTACTTAGAAATCTACTGCTAAGAATTAATGGCACCTGGAAGAAGGAGAACTACTTTCGGAAGATCCATAGGAGCATTCATTGTTGGAGTAGAAACAAACCCTCAGCAGATTGAAGTCAATAACCCCAACAATCTACAATTAGGAGCTAACTCTGGAGATCGGGTTCCAGGATCCTCTATTCAGCATGAAGTTATCACTAGAGATGAATTAAATAAAATGGTTGACGAAATCAATCAGAAAATGGAAAATGGCCAAAGGGCTCTGATGGACAAATTGAATGCAACCTTATAATCACATGCTGTTCCAAGAACCATGACAAAGCCCGCGGCTGCCATGGAACAATAAAATTCTTCCGTCTTTAGCCTGAACATGAGAAACAGGAAGCAGCCGCAGAAAGGAGTGATAGGTGGAACCCAAGGATATATGGAAGGAAACGCAAACACTCCACCAACTGCGAGACAACCAGCAACAAACTTGAATCTAGGAGCGAAAACCCCACGGGAAGACATAGTTATGGATCTCTACGACTTAGAAAATGGTGAGCGACTTGATAACGATAAGTTGGAAGGAAATACCAATGCATTCAATGACGCCATGGAGATCCAAACTGCCCCCATCAGATCAACCGCAAGCCAATGGAACCCTAAGGGAGTGGCTCTACCGAAGATAGGAGAGCCTAGGCTTCAGCCCACTCATCATGATCGTTTGCAAAATCAAACACTTGGGGTAGTCATTGACAGCCGACCCCCAGATTATAGGGCAACTGAGACATACATCGCGGACATAGTCAAGCGACTAATGGATGAAAGCAAGGATAGAAGGGATGATGAATGGGGATCCACTCTAAGCCGAACTCCTTTTACTGATGACATTCTGAGTGAGCAGTACCCCAAAAAGTTCACTATGATGACTATTCCATCTTATGACGGAAAGAGAGACCCGAAAACCCACTTGTATAAGTATGGTTGGTACGTGGACGGAGCGAATGCTTTGGATGCCATTCAATGTAGATGTTTCCCGATTTTTCTATAGGGAATTGCTTCCATGTGGTCTACTAGGCTTCTGCCAAGATCCATCTCCACCTTTAATCTACTAGCAACAAGATTCCTTGACCAATTTAGACTTCACACAGCACAGCCAAAAGATGTGATGTCCTTGTCCGGCCTATTCCAGGGATGGAATGAATCTCTGAAGTCTTTCATGAATCGGTTCAACACTGCGGTAACTGATGTAAGTAATCTAAACGGGGATATGGTTTTCATGGCCTTAGTCCATGCAGTTCACCCCGAAATTGAATTCGGGAAATGGATCAAAATGAAACAATCCACCATAAGAAAGAACTTCAATGGAAAGGCGAGCCAATACTTGAGATTGGAAAAGGCACAGGAATTAGAAGGGAAATCTGCTGACTTACAACCGACCAACGTTGGGCAGAGTAGTATGGCGATAAACCAAGATATAAACACCTTCGGGACCGCTGAAGGGAACATGGGAAAAAATGGGAATCATAGAAGGAAGAATCTGAATTCTAACAAGCGAAACCGAAGTAGCAAGCGACTCAAAGGTTTGCAGCCGAAGAATATACCGTGCTCAATGATACTCCAGAAAACATTTATCTCACGACACAGGGGACTGAAGAGTACAAAAAGTCGCCTATAAAGGAAGTAATTGAACAGCAAAAGCATTCCGGAAAGTACTGCTGCTTCCATGGGACACATGGCCACAACACGAATGAGTGTCGAGACCTGAAGAACTTGATTAAGGAGTTAATTCAGGAAAACAAGCTTCAGCAGTATGTGAGGAAACCAGTAAATCGTGACCAACCCATAGCACCCCAAGCTCCTAGAGACTAAGGAAACCAAGTTGGAACCATCAAAGAGGGACCCAAATGGACTGACCAGAGACTCATCATTGGACTTGTAACGACCTCGGATTTTATAAAAATTTAAATTGATAATTTATTCAATTTTTGAATTAAAGATTGATTAATCAATTGTAAATTGATGCGAGTTTCCCCAGATAAATAAATTTTGGATAAATCATTTAAAATTTAAATATTGGACATATATGTATATATGTGATTTGAATTTAAATAACTCAATGTAATTATTTGTGAAATGGTTTGGTAATAATAATTTGGGTTTATAAAGATATATTTATAGAATTCAAAAATAAGTGTTGACGTTAAATAAATATTTCAAATAAATCTATAGTTATATAAAAATATGAAATGAACACATAAACCTCTAGAAATAAATATTCAAGTAAAAAAATAGAAATTTACTCATCTTATAAAAAATGAGACAAGGCAAATAAAATAATTAGTGTTTGAGTTAGATGATAATGCATGTAAACAAAAAGAATGAATAGCTTGGATAAGTATGGAATGAAACAAATAAACAAACAAAGTAATAAATACAAAGGATATATTATATTCAAGTATATTCAACTATAAATATGTAGGCTGGTAAAACAAAATACATATGCAAGTATAAACCAATAAAAACCTAAGTGCATACAAGAATGGGATATTAACAAGTGTAGGCTGAGAAAAGAAACCAACATATACATTAAGTACAAACAAAATATATACATGCATAGGCTTGAACAAGTATAAACAATATCTCATATTTTTGGTACAACCGAGACTAAAGAAAAGAGAAGAAAAATTTATAAATGAGGTATGGTACAAAGCAAATAAAATAAAGGTAATGGTACAAGCCAATTAATGTTTGGCCACCAAATCAACATCTTCATATTTGGTTGCAGCCGAAGAAAATATATATATATATATATATATATATACGAATTGTACAAAACAATAAATGCCATCATCTCTTTAGCCACCAAACCAGACATCAGTAGACATAGCAAGAAAATATCACTGCTAAAGTTTGTACCAAATAAGATATCACCTGCAAGCTTCATTCCTCTTATATCCATCACACTCTGCATCATTTCGTTTCACTCAAACAATACTTCAATTAAAATAATAATGCAATCGACTACAAACCAGAGATCAAAGGTTTCAGCTTGCATTTTCAAAACTGTTTCAACTTGAAGCCCTGTTTTCTTTCTCTGGGAAAAACAATGGTGAGTAACATTTTTATTAAAATAACTTAAGTAGTAATCTGGTTGCCAGAAATCTCTGGAACTATTATGTTTGAATACATGAATATATTAGTGCTTTTCTCTGTATATGTATGAATGTATGATATGCATGTATTGTTTCATCTGGGTACTCTCTGCTTTTATCTTCCAGTTCCCAGTTTTGGTTTAAAAAAATTCAAATCTTTTGATCTTGTCTCTGCTTAAACTTAATATGCAAATCAAACTTGATTGTTAAATTGTAAACTTTAGTTTTAAATTGTACTTAAGTCAAATAATATTTTTCGTGACTCTGGAAACCAAGCCTACTGATCAAAACTAAAATAAGTAGAAATTTAAATATCACAATCTACTGCTTCAGGACTAGGATCTGAAACATCATACATAATCATGATTTTTACAAACAAAATCACAATTTTTAGTTTGGGCTTTAAGGTGCAGTTCAGGGATTGAACAAAATATGGATTATTGTCGATTGCTGGTGATCCACGTGTAATAACCCGCCACTCATTCCACAGAATGACGCATCATTAATAAGAAAGAAAGGGGTAGAGAATAGAAAAGAAGAGAAGAAAGAAAGAAACAACAACTATCTCACAGCGGAAAGAATAAATTATATTAATAACATAAACTATTACATAGTATACAACACTTATCAGAGTTTACACAACTATACAACACATACTAGACAGTTATAAACATCTGTCTATATATTACAACTCAAATACAATACAAGACTCTAACACAGATATCAACACAGCGGAATACTATATCTACGAACGCTGAAGCCTCCTGCTCCATTGCTCCTCCACAATTCGTCAAAGCTAAACCTGAATCCCTTGGCTACTCGTAAAAATTTGAGTACCCAAGAGTTTATAAAACAGAAATAAACAACTTGGGTCAGACATGGGTCTGGTGTGAGTAACAGGTTAAACTTGTTTAACTTCAAAACCTTTTGAAAGAAAAGGTATCACGTAAGACTCCCCACAAATAAACATGGGTAAGTTTTTACCTTACGCTAACCAAAACATTTGATAGGAAATTTGATTGTATTATAATAGGGTCTAGGGTTTTCAAATAAATATGAAATAGCCGAAATTGTTACATTATTAAATTCCAGCATACATAAGTATACAATCAAATTCGTTATCACTTATTGGAATTTGGATTTCCATACAATGGCAGAGCTACCGGGGTACCGCTCATCACAGTACGTGGCCTAGATCACCGTACCGAGGATCACTCCCAATCCCCTGCAACACAAAGCCGGAACCATCCCTTACTGGATAATTCCGAATAAAATCACCCCACAGATGGCCGTCGCCAACTGCACCACTAAGCCGAAATAAAAGAAGGAACTCTCTAGACAGGGATGACCTTACTCTCAGTGGGTGCTACCCACGAAGCCTTGCTGCACCTCCCCTGTTTTAGCCATTTCCGGTTGATGAGGCTTGAGGTTACGATTTACCTTTAAATCAGAACACATCACTTAGAATGCTCATCGTCCACCTGACGATGTTCTGAAAGCATTCAATCCATACAAGTTCGTTCCGGGTTCGAACGAAACCGAAGGCATTATCTCGTTACACTCGTTTTGGAATCACCCTCAGAGTTAACGACAATAACCCTTGCACTCTGAATCTTCATCTTCACTTGAGATTCACGACCTATCGTAAATTTGGATCGATGTGGTATTCGGGTCTCCAGACCTGGAATTCCGGTATACGGAAACCCGATCCCGGTCTCATCGAAATCCAAAACGTATTTTAAGGGCCAAGTTGTTTTAAGGTTAAAACAATTCAATTCTTATCTATACTACACACAGATAGATAATTCAATAGATAATCTACATTATCATCACAACAGATAATTCATATTATCATTTCAATTCAACCAAACATCTATATCATATCAATCATATCTCATCAGAGATATCAAACAATGAAATACATTCAATCTCATTCATTCATTTTTAAGCAATGATTTATATCATCTAATTTAAGGTGAGTTAAACTAATTACTTCATTCTATAAATCCTGCTTACTTAATTATTAATTAAACCAATTAATTAATCATTACTCTAAGTATCATCTTAGTTAATCATTCCTGATTAATTATACTTTAATTACTTTAAGTAATTAACTCTTAATTAATTTCACAAATTAATTAACTTAAACCATTTCAGTAATTAATCTTAAATTACTTCATTAATTAATTAATTACTTTAATCCTTTATTATTGATTAATTAATTTTAATTAACCAATCCTTAATTACATCATTTAAATTAATTATATTTAATAATTAATTCTTAATTAAACCACATTTATTAATCACCTTTGATTAATCACATTTAGTAATTAACTACCCTTAATTACTCTTCCATAAATTAATTACTTCTTAATTAATTATCTTTTAATTAATCCCTTGATTAATTATTCAAAGTAATTAAACTCAAATTACTTTCATTAAACCATCTTTAGTTAATTACATCCACTAATTAACTTTAATTACTTTCCTAAGTAATTACACTTCACTAATTACATTTAAGTAATTATATTTATCATATCTCTAAATGATTATCTTAAATTAATTTAATTAATTAATTTAACTTAATCAAATTTATTTAATTAATTACCTTAAGTAATTAATTACCTTAATTACTTCCATTAAGTAATTATACTTAACCCATTTTCATATTAACTAATTAATCTAATTGATTATCAAATTTAATCATGTTAATTAATTAATTAATTAATTATCTAATAATCTCTAATTAATGATCTTTCATTAATTATTAATAATTCTTTAACTACTTCCTAAGTAATTAAACTTTAATCAACTATTTATAAATTACAACTTAATAAATTCTTAATTATCAATTAACTAATCCTCACTTACTTAATTAATTGCTAAATAAACTTTTATCCACTTGATAACTAATTTCAAAACATTTATTAATAACCTATACTTATTTAAATAAATGATTCTAAATCCCAAATTAATTAACACTTCATTAATTAACTTATAATTCTTAATTATTTAATTAATTAACATTAAATCATTAATTAATTAAATTGTTAAATTACCCTTTATTTACCTTACTAATTTAATGAACCTAAATCATTAAACCTTAATTCTTCTTTAAATTAAAGTATTATCCTCATAACTACATTAATTATTATTAACAAAAGCTTTGAAATAATTTACCTTTAAATCTTTCTTTTATTTCATTTCAAATTAATGATTTTGATTTGAAAAATCAAATTTAACTTTAACCAAGACTTAAATCAAATTTACCAAAATCTTTTTAAATCTAAATGTTAAGAACACTTAACATTTATAAAGAAAATTTATAAGATTTTGAACCCATTCATTAAAATTAAACCCTTATAAAATTATTCTTTTAAACTTGTAAGTTGTTAAATAAAAACTCATTTATTTCACAACTGGAATTCAAATTTAAATTTGAATCTGCATTTAAAAAAAATTAATCTTTAAACTCTGTTCAAATTTAAACAAACAGGTTCTATAACCTGTAACACTTCCATTAACCTGAGCCTATTCTTATTTTACACGAGCCAAAACCCGTTCCTATTCTTCTCCACCCTGCTTCGAGATATTCACCATTTTCCACGAGCCTGCCCCGAGATCCTTGCTTCTTCCTCAAACCAAAATCAACTCAGATACTCACTGATACAAGGTGCACGTGCACAGACGAATTGATCGCCTATGACCATCGATTCCATCGCCGACATCTCACCCACGACCATCTCTCACGTTCTCGATCACCAGAAACTGGAACAAATGCCTCAATCGAATTCGAGCGTCACGATCACAACCTGGAACAGAACTTCGATCACTAGTTTCAACTCGCCTCGTCAACCACGACCATCAGCGACCACGTCGTTATCACCAGAGCTACTCCACTGGCCCACAAACATTTTCCCCCTGGTGCGATGCGTTCCGAAGTGACATCGACGACACCGTTGCTTTGCGAAAATCATTTACAAAATACAGTACTTAAACCCTAGATCAACTTCAATCACCTACCATGATGAATTAAAAATCTCCTGACTATTTTTCCGATGATTACTGACCTACCAGCGTAGTCTAGCTTCAACCCCGAGATCCATAATCCATTTGATTTCCAGAAATCAACAGAAACCCAATTTTCATTCATACTAGAATATTTCACTATTTATAAACTTTAAAATTGTGATTTCTCTTCTAAAAATCATAACTTAGTCCAGAGCTTCAGTTTATAATCCTGAATTGTTAAATTAACATATTCGATTTTTCCACTTATATTAAACTTGTTCTGTTCTTTTGATTTTCCCTGGCCAATCAAGTTTTGTTTTAACTTAAATTAAATCATAAACTCTAATCTATGATAAATCAAACAATATTTGTTTATAACTTAAATCATAATATTAACTAAGTTAAGAGATACAGGATTTTTCAATCAAAACTTAAGTTTAAAACTGGAAACAGAGATAACAGACATGCACACCAATTTACATTCATATATACAAAAATATACATTCCAAACATATTAAACAACATGCAGGCATATTATAGATTCAAAAATTTATAGCATGCAACAGATATCATATACTTAAGTTTTAAAAATGTAAGTTACTCACCAGATTTCAAATGAAGAACAGAGTTTGAAACAGATACTTGAAATCTGGAATGCTACTTTGTTTTGATTTAAAACTTGCATGTTGCTAAAATCTTGCTTTGTGATGTGTTGTTTAGATTCCAGGTTGTTTGCTTTCATATTGCAGGCTTAAGAAATGCAGATTTGAGTTTAATTCCAGACTTGAAGAATTTGCAGGCTTTGTTTTCCAGATTGAAAATGCATTACAGGGATTGAAGAAAGATTTACATGCTTTCAGATTTGTAAAGAAAGACAGGTCTTGTCTTTGATTTTTGGAAAATGGTTACAGATTTTTGAAGAAGTACATTACAGATCTTTGTTTAAGGAATCTGGTTTGAGAGAAATTTAATTACTGATTTGGTTCTAGAGAAATAGGATTTGAATTGCAGATTTTTTTAGAGAGGAAGATAGATTTGAGTTACTGATTTTGTTTTGAGAATTTTGTTTAACTTTTCAGGCTGAAAGTTTTTTTCTTTGAATTCAAGAAGATAGAAAAAATTAAAATGAAAGGAGAGGTATGCATATATAAGTTAATTTGTAGTTTCTTAAAAATAAAAGAAAACAAAATTTTAAAAACTTGACATTTGTCACTTAGAGTGGTTAATTAGTTTACATTTGTTTAAACAAGCTTTTATAGATTTACACATGTCATTTAAGTAACACTTATTTATTTAAATGTAAATAAAAGCTTTTCTTTATTTATTAAATATAATTACTTATCTATTTATATATATATTACTTATAAAGAAACAAAACTAATTATTATAAATAAAAGTTTACATATACTTTGAAATCCAAACTATTTGAATATTACCTCTTTTTGAATTCAAAATTAAATCTAAATTCAAATTCAAATTATATTTAAAATCCAATTTAAAGTCATGTTATATACATATATAACTACACTTTCAATTTGAAAATAACAATCTTATTTTATTAAAGTCTATTTATATTATAAAAACAATACTCTATTAATATTGTTTGAAATTAACATATTTATCAATTTTAAAATAATTTATAAAGGAGATTATAAATTACTTCTATTTATTAAATGAATTAACATATCATATTTAAATTGTATTTTAAACTTTATATATATATATTCAAATCATATTTACAAGCTATATTCAAAAATAAAATAAAACAATCTTTTTGCTAATTAATTTAAATTTAAACTTAAGCTAAAATCAATTTAAATCAATTAACAGTTAACTTGAGTATTTTAAAACTATATTGTTATTTATTTAAATAGCTTGAAAAGCTTATATTAATTAAATCATAATTTCCAATTTATCAATATATATATTAGAATTTAAAAACAAGATCTTATTTATTTATTTAAATTTTAAATCCAAGCTTATCTATTTACAATATATACAATTGTATATACATTATAAATAGAAATCATCCTATAAATTTTTAAAGGATAAATTCACTAGTTAAATATTCATTTAATCAGATTATTAAATCAATTCAAATCTTATTATCAAAAATTATCAATCAATTTAATTATTTAAACAGATTATTAAATTGATATTGCCCTAAATTTCTGGGATATTACATTCCTCCCCCCTTAAAATAATTTCGTCCCCGAAATTCAAAACAAAGGTAATTTAATAATCTATTTAAATCACAAGCATATATTATCATCCATATGCTATCAACCATATCAAAACAATTCACCTAATCAAACAATTTTAATTATTCAAACAAAATTCTGAATAAAATTTCCTCGAGTTTTCCCCAAGTATATATATATATACCGGGATACTCGCTCTACAAACAAATCAAACAACCAATACTACTAAGCTATAAAGTTCCTACTCATCTAGATCTACAGAACTAAACAAGATATCAGACTACAGACGAGTCTGACTCAACAACCAAATACTCCAGAACTGCTGGTTCCAAAACCAGAGATAGATCAAACACGTACTCCCTCAGAGATACGTAAAACACATCGAATTCCAATTATCCAAACTGATAATTCAATCCAGTAGATCAAAGCACTTATCCAAATCAGAACACAGAAGAGATCCAAAATAACTCGGAGCTAACTTCCCAGACTTACCCAATCTGATAACTCCCGTTCACAAGAGGAAACTTCAACAACAACGAAGTCTCTAACTTTGAATTCCAAATTCCTCCATCTTTTATCCACAAAATCCTTCAAACGATCTTGGACTTCCTACAAATCCTTCCTGATCAGTTCAACTTTCGCCGATACTTCTAGAAACAAACTAGACTAAGAATAACTCAACAGAATGATCCTTTCACGATCCACCCATAATCCAAAACAAAACTCTACTTCTCAAACATCAGAAGAATCCAAACTAACTTCTCCTATCTGGAAAAGACGAACAGGAGCACTTGCCAAAACTGTTCCTGCTGCACCACTCTGATCTGGAGTAGAATGAAAATGCTGATGATGAACACAAGCACAGACTGGACAACACATTCCAGAAAATATCGGATAACTCAAAAGAATACTCAAACTATCGCAAGTCACTTTTGCGATCCACCCATCCAAAATCCAAATAAAATTGTTCTCTCTTTACCAATCAGAACAGCTCACACTTGACTATCCTATCCATCGAAGAAATGGATCCTCTCTGCTGCTTCTGAACTTCACCTTCAGAAAAACTGCTCAGCCAGAAAAACTTCTGCCGAAAACAGAACACTCCGAGCTGCACTACTGCCACAGATACCAAAGACTTCTCAATCCAAAGCTCTTCGAGAAACTCGGACTTCAAACAGAACAAAAACATCTTGCTGAACTCAGCCACAACACCGAAACAGACACACTTCATTAACTTGTTCCAAAGAAAACATCTTCGGGAACATCCATAGTCACTGCATCTCATCACGCAACTACTTCTTCCAGAAGTATCAAGATACCATCACTCGCTTCTGTCCTAACCAACAAATCCAACTTTACTCATCCAAACTACAAAGATAAACTCCGAACCATAACAGTTTCCTTCGGAGATCGATGAAATCCTTTACCACAGTAAAGTTTACTCGAGACGGTATTAGGTCTACAGTCTCGACAGATACTTCCAACCTCAACACTCAGACTCCTAATCCTAGATGATAAATTATTATCATCTCAACCAATCATTACAAAAACCATATACGTTTAAAATGATACTTTTTATATATAGAAAATATATTTGGGTAAAATTATTTCACCTTTCCTTTTAAAACAATATTGTGTCCGTTGGCCTGATCCAAGTGTTTAGAGATCCCTATCAATAACGTTAGCTACTCATATTGACCAGAATCCATATACCACCCAACCGATCAATTAACACAATATAAAACCATTTTATATAACTAACAAATACGCGCTCTCGAATATATATACACTCAGACTCAAACAGGTTGCTACAGATCCTATCTCTAATGAACAACCCTTCCGAACCTAGGTATTCACTCAACCTAGCGCTCTAATATTCACTTAACCAAAAGCTTAGGTATTCGCTCAACCTATGCTCTGATACCACTGTAATAACCCGCCACTCATTCCACAGAATGACGCATCATTAATAAGAAAGAAAGGGGTAGAGAATAGAAAAGAAGAGAAGAAAGAAAGAAACAACAACAACTATCTCACAGCGGAAAGAATAAATTATATTAGTAACATAAACTATTACATAGTATACAACACTTATCAGAGTTTACACAACTATACAACACATACTAGACAGTTATAAACATCTGTCTATATATTACAACTCAAATACAATACAAGACTCTAACACAGATATCAACACAGCGGAATACTATATCTACGAACGCTGAAGCCTCCTGCTCCATTGCTCCTCCACAATTCGTCAAAGCTAAACCTGAATCCCTTGGCTACTCGTAAAAATTTGAGTACCCAAGAGTTTATAAAACAGAAATAAACAACTTGGGTCAGACATGGGTCTGGTGTGAGTAACAGGTTAAACTTGTTTAACTTCAAAACCTTTTGAAAGAAAAGGTATCACGTAAGACTCCCCACAAATAAACATGGGTAAGTTTTTACCTTACGCTAACCAAAACATTTGATAGGAAATTTGATTGTATTATAATAGGGTCTAGGGTTTTCAAATAAGTATGAAATAGCCGAAATTGTTACATTATTCAATTCCAGCATACATAAGTATACAATCAAATCCGTTATCACTTATTGGAATTTGGATTTCCATACAATGGCAGAGCTACCGGGGTACCGCTCATCACAGTACGTGGCCTAGATCACCGTACCGAGGATCACTCCCAATCCCCTGCAACACAAAGCCGGAACCATCCCTTACTGGATAATTCCAAATAAAATCACCCCACAGATGGCCGTCGCCAACTGCACCACTAAGCCGAAATAAAAGAAGGAACTCTCTAGACAGGGATGACCTTACTCTCAGTGGGTGCTACCCACGAAGCCTTGCTGCACCTCCCCTGTTTTAACCATTTCCGGTTGATGAGGCTTGAGGTTACGATTTACCTTTAAATCAGAACACATCACTTAGAATGCTCATCGTCCACCTGACGATGTTCTGAAAGCATTCAATCCATACAAGTTCGTTCCGGGTTCGAACGAAACCGAAGGCATTATCTCGTTACACTCGTTTTGGAATCACCCTCAGAGTTAACGACAATAACCCTTGCACTCTGAATCTTCATCTTCACTTGAGATTCACGACCTATCGTAAATTTGGATCGATGTGGTATTCGGGTCTCCAGACCTGGAATTCCGGTATACGGAAACCCGATCCCGGTCTCATCGAAATCCAAAACGTATTTTAAGGGCCAAGTTGTTTTAAGGTTAAAACAATTCAATTCTTATCTATACTACACACAGATAGATAATTCAATAGATAATCTACATTATCATCACAACAGATAATTCATATTATCATTTCAATTCAACCAAACATCTATATCATATCAATCATATCTCATCAGAGATATCAAACAATGAAATACATTCAATCTCATTCATTCATTTTTAAGCAATGATTTATATCATCTAATTTAAGGTGAGTTAAACTAATTACTTCATTCTATAAATCCTGCTTACTTAATTATTAATTAAACCAATTAATTAATCATTACTCTAAGTATCATCTTAGTTAATCATTCCTGATTAATTATACTTTAATTACTTTAAGTAATTAACTCTTAATTAATTTCACAAATTAATTAACTTAAACCATTTCAGTAATTAATCTTAAATTACTTCATTAATTAATTAATTACTTTAATCCTTTATTATTGATTAATTAATTTTAATTAACCAATCCTTAATTACATCATTTAAATTAATTATATTTAATAATTAATTCTTAATTAAACCACATTTATTAATCACCTTTGATTAATCACATTTAGTAATTAACTACCCTTAATTACTCTTCCATAAATTAATTACTTCTTAATTAATTATCTTTTAATTAATCCCTTGATTAATTATTCAAAGTAATTAAACTCAAATTACTTTCATTAAACCATCTTTAGTTAATTACATCCACTAATTAACTTTAATTACTTTCCTAAGTAATTACACTTCACTAATTACATTTAAGTAATTATATTTATCATATCTCTAAATGATTATCTTAAATTAATTTAATTAATTAATTTAACTTAATCAAATTTATTTAATTAATTACCTTAAGTAATTAATTACCTTAATTACTTCCATTAAGTAATTATACTTAACCCATTTTCATATTAACTAATTAATCTAATTGATTATCAAATTTAATCATGTTAATTAATTAATTAATTAATTATCTAATAATCTCTAATTAATGATCTTTCATTAATTATTAATAATTCTTTAACTACTTCCTAAGTAATTAAACTTTAATCAACTATTTATAAATTACAACTTAATAAATTCTTAATTATCAATTAACTAATCCTCACTTACTTAATTAATTGCTAAATAAACTTTTATCCACTTGATAACTAATTTCAAAACATTTATTAATAACCTATACTTATTTAAATAAATGATTCTAAATCCCAAATTAATTAACACTTCATTAATTAACTTATAATTCTTAATTATTTAATTAATTAACATTAAATCATTAATTAATTAAATTGTTAAATTACCCTTTATTTACCTTACTAATTTAATGAACCTAAATCATTAAACCTTAATTCTTCTTTAAATTAAAGTATTATCCTCATAACTACATTAATTATTATTAACAAAAGCTTTGAAATAATTTACCTTTAAATCTTTCTTTTATTTCATTTCAAATTAATGATTTTGATTTGAAAAATCAAATTTAACTTTAACCAAGACTTAAATCAAATTTACCAAAATCTTTTTAAATCTAAATGTTAAGAACACTTAACATTTATAAAGAAAATTTATAAGATTTTGAACCCATTCATTAAAATTAAACCCTTATAAAATTATTCTTTTAAACTTGTAAGTTGTTAAATAAAAACTCATTTATTTCACAACTGGAATTCAAATTTAAATTTGAATCTGCATTTAAAAAAAATTAATCTTTAAACTCTGTTCAAATTTAAACAAACAGGTTCTATAACCTGTAACACTTCCATTAACCTGAGCCTATTCTTATTTTACACGAGCCAAAACCCGTTCCTATTCTTCTCCACCCTGCTTCGAGATATTCACCATTTTCCACGAGCCTGCCCCGAGATCCTTGCTTCTTCCTCAAACCAAAATCAACTCAGATACTCACTGATACAAGGTGCACGTGCACAGACGAATTGATCGCCTATGATCATCGATTCCATCGCCGACATCTCACCCACGACCATCTCTCACGTTCTCGATCACCAGAAACTGGAACAAATGCCTCAATCGAATTCGAGCGTCACGATCACAACCTGGAACAGAACTTCGATCACTAGTTTCAACTCGCCTCGTCAACCACGACCATCAGCGACCACGTCGTTATCACCAGAGCTACTCCACTGGCCCACAAACATTTTCCCCCTGGTGCGATGCGTTCCGAAGTGACATCGACGACACCGTTGCTTTGCGAAAATCATTTACAAAATACAGTACTTAAACCCTAGATCAACTTCAATCACCTACCATGATGAATTAAAAATCTCCTGACTATTTTTCCGATGATTACTGACCTACCAGCGTAGTCTAGCTTCAACCCCGAGATCCATAATCCATTTGATTTCCAGAAATCAACAGAAACCCAATTTTCATTCATACTAGAATATTTCACTATTTATAAACTTTAAAATTGTGATTTCTCTTCTAAAAATCATAACTTAGTCTAGAGCTTCAGTTTATAATCCTGAATTGTTAAATTAACATATTCGATTTTTCCACTTATATTAAACTTGTTCTGTTCTTTTGATTTTCCCTGGCCAATCAAGTTTTGTTTTAACTTAAATTAAATCCTAAACTCTAATCTATGATAAATCAAACAATATTTGTTTATAACTTAAATCATAATATTAACTAAGTTAAGAGATACAGGATTTTTCAATCAAAACTTAAGTTTAAAACTGGAAACAGAGATAACAGACATGCACACCAATTTACATTCATATATACAAAAATATACATTCCAAACATATTAAACAACATGCAGGCATATTATAGATTCAAAAATTTATAGCATGCAACAGATATCATATACTTAAGTTTTAAAAATGTAAGTTACTCACCAGATTTCAAATGAAGAACAGAGTTTGAAACAGATACTTGAAATCTGGAATGCTACTTTGTTTTGATTTAAAACTTGCATGTTGCTAAAATCTTGCTTTGTGATGTGTTGTTTAGATTCCAGGTTGTTTGCTTTCATATTGCAGGCTTAAGAAATGCAGATTTGAGTTTAATTCCAGACTTGAAGAATTTGCAGGCTTTGTTTTCCAGATTGAAAATGCATTACAGGGATTGAAGAAAGATTTACATGCTTTCAGATTTGTAAAGAAAGACAGGTCTTGTCTTTGATTTTTGGAAAATGGTTACAGATTTTTGAAGAAGTACATTACAGATCTTTGTTTAAGGAATCTGGTTTGAGAGAAATTTAATTACTGATTTGGTTCTAGAGAAATAGGATTTGAATTGCAGATTTTTTTAGAGAGGAAGATAGATTTGAGTTACTGATTTTGTTTTGAGAATTTTGTTTAACTTTTCAGGCTGAAAGTTTTTTTCTTTGAATTCAAGAAGATAGAAAAAATTAAAATGAAAGGAGAGGTATGCATATATAAGTTAATTTGTAGTTTCTTAAAAATAAAAGAAAACAAAATTTTAAAAACTTGACATTTGTCACTTAGAGTGGTTAATTAGTTTACATTTGTTTAAACAAGCTTTTATAGATTTACACATGTCATTTAAGTAACACTTATTTATTTAAATGTAAATAAAAGCTTTTCTTTATTTATTAAATATAATTACTTATCTATTTATATATATATTACTTATAAAGAAACAAAACTAATTATTATAAATAAAAGTTTACATATACTTTGAAATCCAAACTATTTGAATATTACCTCTTTTTGAATTCAAAATTAAATCTAAATTCAAATTCAAATTATATTTAAAATCCAATTTAAAGTCATGTTATATACATATATAACTACACTTTCAATTTGAAAATAACAATCTTATTTTATTAAAGTCTATTTATATTATAAAAACAATACTCTATTAATATTGTTTGAAATTAACATATTTATCAATTTTAAAATAATTTATAAAGGAGATTATAAATTACTTCTATTTATTAAATGAATTAACATATCATATTTAAATTGTATTTTAAACTTTATATATATATATTCAAATCATATTTACAAGCTATATTCAAAAATAAAATAAAACAATCTTTTTGCTAATTAATTTAAATTTAAACTTAAGCTAAAATCAATTTAAATCAATTAACAGTTAACTTGAGTATTTTAAAACTATATTGTTATTTATTTAAATAGCTTGAAAAGCTTATATTAATTAAATCATAATTTCCAATTTATCAATATATATATTAGAATTTAAAAACAAGATCTTATTTATTTATTTAAATTTTAAATCCAAGCTTATCTATTTACAATATATACAATTGTATATACATTATAAATAGAAATCATCCTATAAATTTTTAAAGGATAAATTCACTAGTTAAATATTCAATTAATCAGATTATTAAATCAATTCAAATCTTATTATCAAAAATTATCAATCAATTTAATTATATAAACAGATTATTAAATTAATATTGCCCTAAATTTCCGGGATATTACACCACGGGTGGGTGATGATCGAAAGTTGGTCTGGTGATAGAGGGACGAGTGGGGGTTCTAGGAAAAATATTGTGATGGTGGTTAGATGATCGTGGAAATGGTAGTGGTGGATTCCAGTTCGTAAACCTAGTTTTAGCTATGCTGCGTATTTTGATCGACACGTCCTGTCGAGTTGATCGAGTGCGACGAGTTTTGGGGTGATGGTAAGGGAAACGTGGACGAGTAGATGGTCGGAGTTTGAGGCTCTCTAGTGGTCGGGATTTCGTGAACGTCGAGGATTGCCAGGCGAATGTGAAGTCGGTTGTTGCTTCCAGGCTTCGAGTTTGCACTCGTTTCAATTTCGAGGTAAACTGATGGTGCTGGGTGGTCGTGAGGGTTGAGGGGACATCGGTGACTTGCCGAAGATCGTGGTGATGATCGGAGCAGGGTGGAGCGACTGTGCACGATGCCAATTTCGTTTCTGGTGAAGATGAGTGGAGCAGTGGTCTTGTATCTCGAGTGTTTACCGAGTGGTTTCGTGAATTTCTCGAAGCAGGGTAGGGTTTTTCTCGAAGCGGTTTTGGTGTGGCTCGAGTCAATTCTTTTGTGTACAGGTTTTGTTTTAAACCTGTCTGATCAAATTTTAAAATGATTTTTAAATTTGAAAATAAAGATTTAAATAAAGTTTAAAGTCAAATTTTTAGAAATGGATTCAAATCTAAATTTGAATCCTAGTTTTAAATAAATAAGTTTTTAAAATATATGAAATGTTCTTAACAACTTAAAATTTGTTAAAGTATGTTTTAAAATGAAATGGCTTTCAATAAAATGTTTGAAACTTATATTTATATAAGATTCTTTATAAAATTCCCTATAACGTTTGATTTATGAGATTTAAAAAAAAATTTGATTTAAATTGGTTAAAGTTAAATTTATATTCATTTTAAAGCTTAGAATGAATTTGAAATAAAATTGAAAGTAAGGGTTTTAATATGCTTTGGTAATGATAATTTAATCATTAATAAGAGTAAAGTTTTATCTTAAAATTTATTAGAATTTAATGATTTGTGATTCATTAAATTAATAGGATAATTAAATTGGATAATTAATTAATTTAATTAATTAATGATATGGATGATTAAATTTGTAATTATGAATTTTAAAACTAAATTAATCAAATATGGTTTAAGTTAATCAATTAGGAAAAATTAATTTGGGATTAAGGATCATTAATTTGATAAGATTAGATTTTAAATTAATGATTAAGAATTAATTTATCAAGTAATTAAGGATTAATTAAGTTACGATTAACACTTAATTAATTAAATAATTGGAGATTAATAAATGAGTTAATAAAGATAATTAAATTGTAATTAATAATGATTAATCTCAGTTAATTACTTTAGTATAGTAGTTAAAGAATGGTTATTCGCTAATGAAGGCCATTAACCAAGATTTTTAAAATAATTGATTAATGTGATTAAATTTAACAATTAATTAATCAGGATTGGATAACTAATCCATAAGTAATTGATTTAAAGTGGAAATAAATTGAACTGATTAGGATTAAACAATTAATTAATCCTGCTTATAAATGATTATCGAATGTTTGACCTTAGTTATGAATTGTTTGATATCCCTGATATATGGTCATTTGTGATATATCCTGATTTTTGTGCGATCGGTAATGTAGTTAATTATCTGTGATGTAAATTACATATCTGTGATCTGTGAATGAACGATGAGCATTATAGCTTATACTGCTTATCAACTATATTTCTGTATTCTGATCAGTAATGATTGATGATATGTTGCACTACTGTGTGAAACCCCTAGACCACACTCTTACACACACAAATATGGATTTCACGAGGAAATCGGTTAAGTCACAGATAATTTAAATTTAATGTTTTTTTGAAATTGAAATTTTAATTTCAATTGAAATTGGAAATAGATTTGGGTTAAATATTAAAGCTTTTGAAAATGAGTTCAAATGATTTAATAAACTTTGTAATCTAAATGATTTGATTTAGATTTGAATTCAATATTTGAAATTGAATTCAATAATTGGAAACCATGGTCTAAAAGACCATACCAATTATAAATGTGTTTTATATGAGTTTAAACCATTTAAAAGTATGATTTTGAGAATTTGAATGTAACCCAAAGACTTTAACTCGTATAAATGAATCAGATTCCTGAAATGAAAACTATTGTTTTAAATGATAAAAGTTTCCATATAAGAAATGAAATTCCAATTTAATTAAAGGAATTTTAAAATAGAATTGAAAAATGGTTTTCCAAGTTATGAATGAATTCTTTTAGAAAGCTATGAATTAAATCTGTTTATTTTTAATAGATTTAAAATGATGATTTGTTTAAACCATTTGAAATGAAATTGTTTTGAAAGCTATAAGTTAAATCTTTGATTTAAAGATTTAACGAGTTAAACTGAAATGGAAATTGATTTGGAAAATCTGTGAATGAATCTTTTGTTTAAAAGATAAAAATGTGGAAATTGTTTAAACAGTTGTAGGTTGTTAAAATGAATCTTTTTGTTTAAAGATTTGAAAATGGTAATTTGTTAAACCATTTGAAAAGAGAAGTTGGGTAATAAGTTGTGACTTAATTGAAATCCTAATATCCATATGTTTCTTGTAAATAGCACACTATTCGATTCAGCCGGGAGAGGACCTTTGTGTCACATAACCCATTCCAAATAAGTGATACGTCGTATATGGATAGCAATTGAAGACCGGTGATGAAGACCGGATATTCACGAGAACGAAAGGATAACTCGTCGATTGTCTCTGCACTGGGTAGCTCCCGGTATAGAGATCCCCTAAGTGATGGGAAATCCGATCGGGATTGTGAATACCCGGATTTGCAAGGGCTTCTTCGGAAGTGCCTTCGGTTCTGTTCGAACCCGGAACAGACTTGTATGGTTACATGTCTGACATTACACTTTGAGATATAAAGCTGATTTCTTTCAAATACATTTCTGTTTGGTGGCGGAGAATTTATTCTCTTAGCTTAACACCCTTCTTTGAGACGTACGAGCTCAGAGGTTATGTAGTTGAAATTTATCAGCGATATACTCCCAATTTGGTAATGTGACATGCTGAGTGTTGCTGTGTGATGATCATCGTTTGATCATTTGTGATATGATCATTTGATTGATCATTTATCTTTGTGATCATTACTTTGATCATCTGTTGACCCAAAGCATGGCTTTGTGACAAAGCGTAGCTTTGTGGACGAGACTTCGTCGGACCTCACAACCCGAAAATGGTTGAAACAGGAATATGCGGCAAGGTTATGAGGGTCGCGCCCTTTAGGGTATGTCATTTCCTTCTGGAAAAGGGTGGTATCAGGTATGGAGCCCTGGTATTTAACCTATGTGGATACTCCGATCATTTATTGTGATTGTGTGTTTATCGAGGCGCCTCGGATAAAGGTCCCAAAGGACCGGGAGGTGGCATATTCGTGAGTTACCTGTTATAAGGGTAACCCGGCCTTGTGTTGGCAGAGAACAGTTTGTCTCTCGGGACGTCCAGCCAGAGGCGATCCCATTCGGCAGTAGGAAAGCAAGTTCCTTAGCCTGACCATTTGTTGGAAATCCAAAGAAACAATACGAACCTTTACGATTGCAATTGTATAACCTGCCATGGAATGTGGCGGTAACCTGCTATTGAACATGGTAGCTATAGTAGGCATACGATACTGGTCGTATGTTGGCTAAGATTAATATTATACTTTCGAAATGTTTTCTTCACTATGCACTAGTAATAATATTCAATGATTTGTTTTGCGTAGTAAGCATCGTTGACAATCATAAGGAGAAATCTCCTCTGATTCTGCGTTTGCATTGTGTGTGTGCGGGAGGCTTTATGGTAGTTTCATTTTCCAAAAGCATTGCGGGTTTCAATGTTTAAAATTTTTTTGTTGTTATTTTAAAGATAAACTGTGTTTTGTTGCTCACACCAGTCCCACGACTGACTCAGAGTTTATTGTTCCTTTCCTAAACTCTAGGTGCTCATAATTTTCTACACGAGCAGTCTATAGTTGGGGTTTTCAGATATTCAGGTTTAGTAGATTATCTGTCGCTAGTCAGTCCTTGGACGACTGACCTTGCTTTCCGCTAGCTATGGATTGGAGCATTCTATTGGAGATATTCTATCCGCTGCTGGTGTTATCTATTTTCTTTCCGCTGCTATTTCTTGTATCTCTGATATTGTTGTATCATATTGATATCATTGTTGTATATCATACTGGATATTGTATTCATTGGATTGTATATGATATCATCTATTTTTATTCTGCTGTGTTGTTATACTTAATGGTGTTATAAGCTCCGGAGAACCAGATTCGGCATTTGAATCTACGGCATTTTGAGTACAGGTGAAGTACAAATGCCGATTTTTGAAGGTCGAGTTTTTGGGTCTTAACATTTTGTATCAGAGCTAAGGTTAAACTTTAGCTCAGGAGTATAACACATTAAGTAGCTCATTAGAGATAGGGTGAAGTATACCCTAGAATGAGTATTCCTCATATTTCTGTCCGTATGCCTCAGTAAATTCTCATACTATCCACTGATAGTAAGTATGAGTGCAAGAAGAGGATGCGATAGGGGACAGGGAAATACGACTATAAATGGTCAATACCCTGTAACAACAAGGGAACAATCTTTTCTCTATCAATCTCTTTTGTTCGTCATCTTTTCTCAATTCTTCGATAATTTCTGGTAAATCCAAGAAGAAGATTCGATATATTAATATGGGACATGAACTCCAAATAAGCCAAAATTGTTTGTTTGGATGTATTGATTGCTTTGTTTGCTATGGTTGGTAGATATAATTTAGTTTCTAAACTAAAAGTTAAAATTTTTGGAATTTTATCCATATATCTATCTATTCTTTGGGTCCCAATATATTCTACGAATGGTTAGTTATCCCTTCGAACTAACCCATGCCACTGCATATTTCGTAGATCTGGATAACCCGAGTATTTTGTGAAGTGTTAAAACAGATTCGTTCTTGTATCTGTTATTGGTATTCTGATTGGTAAGCCAAATGCAGAATATATATTCAGTTTGATTTGATGAAATATTCTTCATCTATCTTTGTGTCTCCTTGGCAATTTCGAGGACGAAATTCATTTAAGGGGGAAGTCTGTAACGACCTCGGATTTTATAAAAATTTAAATTGATAATTTATTCAATTTTTGAATTAAAGATTGATTAATCAATTGTAAATTGATGCGAGTTTCCCCAGATAAATAAATTTTGGATAAATCATTTAAAATTTAAATATTGGACATATATGTATATATGTGATTTAAATTTAAATAACTCAATGTAATTATTTGTGAAATGGTTTGGTAATAATAATTTGGGTTTATAAAGATATATTTATAGAAATCAAAAATAAGTGTTGACGTTAAATAAATATTTCAAATAAATCTATAGTTATATAAAAATATGAAATGAACACATAAACCTCTAGAAATAAATATTCAAGTAAAAAAATAGAAGTTTACTCATCTTATAAAAAATGAGACAAGGCAAAATAAAATAATTAGTGTTTGAGTTAGATGATAATGCATGTAAACAAAAAGAATGAACAACTTGGATAAGTATGGAATGAAACAAATAAACAAACAAAGTAATAAATACAAAGGATATATTATATTCAAGTATATTCAACTATAAATATGTAGGCTGGTAAAACAAAATACATATGCAAGTATAAACCAATAAAAACCTAAGTGCATACAAGAATGGGATATTAACAAGTGTAGGCTGAGAAAAGAAACCAACATATACATTAAGTATAAACAAAATATATACATGCATAGGCTTGAACAAGTATAAACAATATCTCATATTTTTGGTACTGCCGAGACTAAAGAAAAGAGAAGAAAAATTTATAAATGAGGTATGGTACAAAACAAATAAAATAAAGGTAATGGTACAAGCCAATTAATGTTTGGCCACCAAATCAACATCTTCATATTTGGTTGCAGCCGAAGAAAATATATATATATATATATATATATATATATACGAATTGTACAAAACAATAAATGCCATCATCTCTTTAGCCACCAAACCAGACATCAGTAGACATAGCAAGAAAATATCACTGCTAAAGTTTGTACCAAATAAGATATCACCTGTAAGCTTCATTCCTCTTATATCCATCACACTCTGCATCATTTCGTTTCACTCAAACAATACTTCAATTAAAATAACAATGCAATCGACTACAAACCAGAGATCAAAGGTTTCTGCTTGCATTTACAAAACTATTTCAACTTGAAGCCCTGTTTTCTTTCTCTGGGAAAAACAATGGTGAGTAACATTTTTATTAAAATAACTTAAGTAGTTATCTGGTTGCATGAAATCTCTGGAACTATTATGTTTGAATACATGAATATATTAGTGCTTTTCTCTGTATATGTATGAATGTATGATATGCATGTATTGTTTCATCTAGGTACTCTCTGCTTTTATCTTCCAGTTCCCAGTTTTGGTTTAAAAAAATTCAAATCTTTTGATCTTGTCTCTGCTTAAACTTAATATGCAAATCAAACTTGATTGTTAAATTGTAAACTTTAGTTTTAAATTGTACTTAAGTCAAATAATATTTTTCGTGACTCTGGAAACCAAGCCTACTGATCAAAACTAAAATAAGTAGAAATTTAAATATCCCAATCTACTGTTTCAGGACTAGGATCTGAAACATCATACATAATCATGATTTTTACAAACAAAATCACAATTTTTAGTTTGGGCTTTAAGGTGCAGTTCGAGGATTGAACAAAATATGGATTATTGTCGATTGCTGGTGATCCACGGGTGGGTGATGATCGAAAGTTGGTCTGGTGATAGAGGGACGAGTGGGGGTTCTAGGAAAAATATTGTGATGGTGGTTAGATGATCATGGAAATGGCAGTGGTGGATTCCAGTTCGTAAACCTAGTTTTAGCTATGCTGCGTATTTTGATCGACACGTCATCTCGAGTTGATCGAGTGCGACGAGTTTTGGGGCGATGGTAGGGGAAACGTGGACGAGTAGATGGTCGGAGTTTGAGGCTCTCTAGTGGTCGGGATTTCGTGAACGTCGAGGATTGCCAGGTGAATGTGAAGTCAGTTGTTGCTTCCAGGCTTCGAGTTTGCACTCGTTTCGATTTCGAGGTAAACTGATGGTGCTGGGTGGTCGTGAGGGTTGAGGGGTCATCGGCGACTTGCTGAAGATCGTGGTGATGATCGGAGCAGGGCGGAGCGACTGTGCACGTGCACGATGCCAATTTCGTTTCTGGTGAAGATGAGTGGAGCAGTGGTCTTGTATCTCGAGTGTTTACCGAGTGGTTTCGTGAATTTCTCGAAGCAGGGTAGGGTTTTTCTCGAAGCGGTTCTTTTGTGTACAGGTTTTGTTTTAAACCTGTCTGATCAAATTTTAAAATGATTTTTAAATTTGAAAATAAAGATTTAAATAAAGTTTAAAGTCAAATTTTTAGAAATGGATTCAAATCTAAATTTGAATCCTAATTTTAAATAAATATGTTTTAAAAATATATAAAATGTTCTTAACAACTTAAAATTTGTTAATGTATGTTTTAAAATGAATTGGCTTTCAATAAAATGTTTGAAACTTATATTTATATAAGATTCTTTAAAAAATTCCCTATAACGTTTGATTTATGAGATTAAAAAAAAATGATTTAAATCGGTTAAAGTTAAATTTATATTCATTTTAAATCTTAGAATGAATTTGAAATAAAATTGAAAGTAAGGGTTTTAATATTCTTTGGTAATGATAATTTAATCATTAATAAGAGTAAAGTTTTATCTTAAAATTTATTAGAATTTAATGATTTGTGATTCATTAAATTAATAGGATAATTAAATTGGATAATTAATTAATTTAATTAATTATTGATATGGACGATTAAATTTGTAATTATGAATTTTAAAACTAAATTAATAAAATATGGTTTAAGTTAATCAATTAGGAAAAATTAATTTGGGATTAAGGATCATTAATTTGATAAGATTAGATTTTAAATTAATGATTAAGAATTAATTTATCAAGTAATTAAGGATTAATTAAGTTACGATTAACACTTAATTAATTAAATAATCGGAGATTAATAAATGAGTTAATAAAGATAATTAAATTGTAATTAATAATGATTAATCTCAGTTAATTACTTTAGTTTAGTAGTTAAAGAATGGTTATTCGCTAATGAAGGCCATTAACCAAGATTTTTAAAATAATTGATTAATGTGATTAAATTTAACAATTAATTAATCAGGATTGGATAACTAATCCATAAGTAATTGATTTAAAGTGGAAATAAATTGAACTGATTAGGATTAAACAATTAATTAATCCTGCTTTTAAATGATTATCGAATGTTTGACCTTAGTTATGAATTGTTTGATATCCCTGATATATGGTCATTTGTGATATATCCTGATTTTTGTGTGATCGGTAATGTAGTTAATTATCTGTGATGTAAATTATATATCTGTGATCTGTGAATGAACGATGAGCATTATAACTTATACTGCTTATCAACTATATTTCTGTATTCTGATCAGTAATGATTGATGATATGTTGCACTACTGTGTGAAACCCCTAGACCACACTCTTACACACACAAATATGGATTTCACGAGGAAATCGGTTAAGTCACAAATAATTTAAATTTAATGTTTTTTTGAAATTGAAATTTTAATTTCAATTGAAATTGGAAATAGATTTGGGTTAAATATTAAAGCTTTTGAAAATGAGTTCAAATGATTTAATAAAATTTGTAATCTAAATGATTTGATTTAGATTTGAATTCAATATTTGAAATTGAATTCAATAATTGGAAACCATGGTCTAAAAGACCATACCAGTTATAAATGTGTTTTATATGAGTTTAAACCATTTAAAAGTATGATTTTGAGAATTTGAATGTAACCCAAAGACTTTAACTCGTATAAATGAATCAGATTTCTAAAATGAAAACTATTGTTTCAAATGATAAAAGTTTCCATATAAGAAATGAAATTCCAATTTAATTAAAGGAATTTTAAAATAGAATTGAAAAATGGTTTTCCAAGTTATGAATGAATTCTTTTAGAAAGCTATGAATTAAATCTGTTTATTTTTAATAGATTTAAAATGATGATTTGTTTAAACCATTTGAAATGAAATTATTTTGAAAGCTATAAGTTAAATCTTTGATTTAAAGATTTAACGAGTTAAACTGAAATAGAAATTGATTTGGAAAATCTGTGAATGAATCTTTTGTTTAAAAGATAAAAATGTGGAAATTGTTTAAACCGTTGTAGGTTGTTAAAATGAATCTTTTTGTTTAAAGATTTGAAAATGGTAATTTGTTAAACCATTTGAAAAGAGAAATTGGGTGTTAACGATAAAAAGTGAACGCTAACACCCGGTGTGTGTAATAGAATTGTCAAAGCACCACCCGTTGGTACGGGAACAAAATATAAGCTAAAAATAGCAGAAAAGCAGTAAATGAACAACAGGTTTATAGTGGTTCGGCCCGTAATTGAGCCTACGTCCACTTTATAATCTCTTATTGCTGATTCGGTTACAAATCGATACAAATCACTTGTCAAATACAATATAACTTGATCACACAACAATCTAGACTACTAGCTCAATCTTCGGTGATGAATCTTGCTAAATCCGTATCGGATGAATGAAGTCCTTCACGAAGCTTGTTGTAGTGCCTTGAGTGTTGGAAGATCTTTACTTGTTGAGTGAATTTTCAGTGCAGCAGAGTATGGACGCTTGAAGAAATGAATTGCCAAAAGTCCCCTCCATGTTGGAAGTGATGGGGTATTTATAGGAGCAGCTCTGAATTCTGGACAGAAAATTGGTTAAGTCATGAGTCGTGACCGACTCAAGGTAAGCAATGACTCGTAGCCGACTTAAGATAACTCGTGGGCGCCATACTGGGTTCTTCTTGTGGCTCAGTTGATGACAAGTGCTAACTCGTAGCCGACTTACTAGATATAGATAGCATAAGCACGGGCTTTAAGTCGTAAGGCCTCTTGAGTCGTAAGACCTCATGAGTCGTAGAGCCTTTAAGTCGTATGGCCTTATGAGTCGTAAGACCTCATGAGTCATAGAGCCTTTAAGTCGTAAGGCCTCATGAGTCGTAAGACCTCATGAGTCGTAAGACCTCATGAGTCATAAGAAGCTTGTCTCGTTGAGTCATGAAGCTCTTAAGTCGTAGGCCTGCTAACTCGTAAACTGTTAAGTCGCAAAGTCTTCTTAACTCGGAGCATTTCATAGCTCGGTATTGTTAGGTCGGAGCAGAGTTAACTTGCAATCTTAAGTCGACCATTTGTTAAGTCGGTTGGCTTCTAGGTCGGCATACATCTTAAGTAGTTAGGTCGCAAGCTCCTTTAGGTCGCAAGCTTCTTTAGGTCGCAACACTGCTAGGTCGCGAAGTTCCTTTAGGTCGCAAGCTGTTAGGTCGCGAAGTTCCTTTAGGTCGCAAGCTGCTAGGTCGCGAAGCTCTTGAGATAGTTGGGTCGTAGACTCCCTTAGGTCGTAGCTCCCTAACCCGGTAGGTCGTAAGTCGTTCAAGCCGTAGATTCCTTTTCAGCAACTAAGTCGTGAGTCGTTGAGTACACAGGTTTTAGGCTTTTTAACTCGTAAGTCGTTGCTAAAAGGGAGTTAACATTTGCCCCTCGAAGTATATGTCTTAAGTCGTAAGTCGTGTGCTTCGATTTCCTTAGCTCGCTTCTTGATGAGTGCGCTAGATCGCGATCGACTTAAGAAAAGTCGTAGGTCGCGAACGACTTAGTATAAGTCGTAAGTCGGATGTGTCGATTCACCTTTCACTGTCCCAGGGCATAAATAGCTTAGGTCGTTCCTTCTTCTCCTTCACCTGTTTCATTCCGTCATTTGCAAGCATTCAAGTTCTTCGCAAACAAACTCAATTACTCGATCGCCAGACATCTTCGATTTCGTATTGCGTAAGTGGATTCGATTGCTATTCATTCCTCGATTATCACCCAATTACGAATCCCATTTTCACCATCGACCCCCTTTTCTCATGCCATACTTCTCTGCAATCCTTGCTTCAATTGATTACTGATGGGTTTGAGACGGCTTGTCCTGGTTTTGGGTAGTCGGTTAGAACAAGACGATGGACAGCAGCATTTCAGTTTGATTGATTCGTGGTTTGAGATGGAATGACATTAGACCGGGTTTATGGTGATTTCGGGATGATTAAATGCGCTGAGGGAACGAGAGTCTTGGTTGGAGGAGAAGCTAATGGGTTAACGGGTTAAGGAGTTAGCGAATTGATGTATTGGGGAGAAGATGAACGACTTAAGGCCTTTGCGTTCTGAATAGAAATCTTGAGACCTAAGTCCTAAATCATATATGACCTAAAGTAGGTCGTAGGTCGGTAACGACCTAAGACTTGACAATTTTTCATTGCCTTGAGACCTTTCTTATGCAGCACTCCTTAATAGACTGATGGCTTAACCTAACTCGTAGCTTGCCCTTAGGTCGTGGACGAGTTAGCACTTAAGGATTTAACTTGTGAGCATATCTGAATGACTAGGTCGTGGATGAGATAGCCCTTAACTCGTAACTCGCGAACCCATCCGAACGACTTAATAACTTGAACTCCATGACTTCGAATTCTTGGACTTGAATGATCTGACTTAAGAGAACATGCCTTGAACATCTTGACTCGCCTAATACGACCTAAAAGCCCCGACTCATGATAGGTCGTTTAACGACTTAAGACTTAGATGAGTTTGCACAGAAGTTGGCTGAACTCTTGAATTTGAACTGTGTTGTGTTACCTCTCACACTGTCTTGACTTTAATGCTAATAACCTGCTTAACACAACATTCACAGAATACTGGGACGAATATACTGCCACTGACTGCCCACATCGAATGACAGATTAGTTGATAAAGAGAAAATTAAATTAAATGAACTGTATGAGTGAAATGCTACACAATAACCAACTCAAGTGAAGTATTAAAGCAAAATCGTAATGGTAAACTAAAACTGATTTGTCTGCATTAACACTACACTTGAGTATTAACAAGTTCTGAAATCTCGTATTCGCCTGATTGTCATTTAGTTTAATTCCAGTTATACTTGTTTTTTCTTGTTTTCATTAGTTTTGCACAGCACTTCACACTTTTAGGAAACATGCACCTTCACTTTTGAACATTCAGCTGATTGTGTAGAATGGCATCTCATCAAGAAGACTTGGAACCAACTGGAGAAGCTTTTCCAATTGCTACTCCGTTGAATGATCCCCCGGAAAGGACTCCTACCACTCTGAGTCATAAAGTCTTCCGTCAACTATGCACCCAGTTTGGCATTGCTGAATCTGACGCTTTGCTCCCTGGAGTAAATGACACTGCTGATAGGCCGCCCCACGGCTTTGTCGGAGTGAACCGCCAAATGTGCTTGAGTGGAGCGATTCCCCCGTTTAATGACTGTCTTCGAGAACTTCTCCTTCGATTATCTATCTCCCCTTTTCAACTACATCCTAATGGCTACGCCATCCTGCTGGGACTGTGTGTGCTTTTTAGGAGAATGCTGGACCGTTTTCCCAGTTTTGGAGAAATTTGCTTCCTGTGCTCATTTACAAAGAACAAAGACCATCCCTCTATCACAGTTGTAAGGAGTGCCAGGAACCGTAAACTGATTATTGGTCTTCCTGAAAGCGTTCCTGGGTTTCTAAGCCAGTTTTTCTTTGTCCGCTGTCCACCGGGATTTTACGCCATTTGGAGAGTGGGAAGTAAGACTATCTATCTTTTCCCTGTGTTTTCTAAAATTCTTCGAAGTTCAAATTGTCAAGTGTTAACTTCTTTTTCTACTGTTTCAGTGCTCCCTCCTCCCTCTAGGGAAACTCGTCACAAAACTACCTTCGAGAGGCTTATGGCTGTGCCGGTCGAGGAGAGGAGTGTTCAATTTCTATTGAGAGATGAGTTCCTTCACGAATTTGGACTCTTACATCCTTCCCGTTCCACTTTGCCACATGAAGTCCCTGATTCTTCGGCTGAGGAGTCAGATGCCCCCGCTTCTGCTAAAGAACCTTCACCGAAAGAACTTACCGTTGAGACTTCATTGGTAAAGCGTTCTACTCTTACCGACATTGCGGGGTCGTCCAGTAAGTTAGCACTTCCCCCGGTTATTGAAGAGGAGGAAAGTCTTCATATTCTTGAAAAGACGGCTGAGGTGGAAGTTGAAAAAGATAATCCTCCCGTGCATCATGGCGATGATACTTTTGACAGTCTGAGCGACATTATGATAAACTCTCAGGAGCTCTTTAAAGATGATGTTTCTAAAGTGATCTCTCCTGTTATTGAAGCAACTTCTTCCTTGCAACAAACCACAACGCCTTCTATACAAGCCGTCACCATTTCCACACAAAAAAGTGGTTTGTAGTCCGACGCGCATAGCCCACACGCCACACACACTTAGAATTTTTCTGCACTTATAAGCATTTACTCTTCCTTCCTGGAAATTTCTAAGCTTTACTTATTTTCCGTTTTTCAGATTCTCCGATGGGACGCTCCGGCTCATATTACGACTCATTTCGGCGCCATGGAGGCCGTGGATCCTACGACTTCAGGAAATATCTTGGTGACCAAAGAGAGACCGATGAGGAACGGGCCCAAAGGAAGGCTCAAGAAAAATGGGATTATGAGCAGCGGTAGAGAAGAAGAGATGCCGATCGATATGATTCTTCTTACAGAACTTATGATTCTCATAAGCGAAAGTCTTATGATGACAAAGGGAAGACTCATATTACTGATGAATCGAGCAAACGGTCTAAGCCAAGTGACGCGTCTGCTATTTCTGAGAAGACTAACGCTCCCATTTCTTCTGACATTCCGGCCGGTTCTCCTCCTCTAAAGGAATCTGATATTCAAACCATCATTAACAGGCCACAATATCAAGTTAAAGACGGCCCTCCAACGCTTCAGAGCCGATTTCCGAATTGGTGTCTAAGAGGAGTCCGTTTTGACTTAGATTTGGTTCCCATTGATAAGCAGGCAATGCTGAGAAATGTCGATGCTGTCAAGCTTGATATTGAAAGAATGTCTGGATGGCAGAAGTTGGTTGATGAACTTCAAAGGGTCAACCATTTTAACCTCGAAGCGATGATGACCATGGAGAACGATAAATCAGAATGGGACAAATGGCGTAAGCAGCATGATGCGGAGATGACGAGCATTGCAGACGACAACGCCAAGCTTGCGTCTGAAGTTAAACAGCTTAAGGAAAATCTCGCTTCTTCTTCTGCATCATATACTCAAAAAGAAGAAGTCTTTCAGAAGCAAGTGCGGGATGCGCATGCTGCACAAAGAGATGTAGAAATGAAGCTTGCCGCTGAACAGCACGTTAATGAGAAATATCGCACAGAGAACGCCGAACTGCGGGAAAAGGTCACCTCCCAGAACGTGGAGATTGAGTTACTAAAGTCTCGACTTGCTAAAGCTGAGACAGCTCGTGATGAGGCTATTACTGGTAGGGTTGCTGCCATTGCCGAAAAAGAAGCGGCTGAGCAATCTCATGAGGCAACGAAAGCAAACATCAGTTCTACCTTATTCGACTTTTATTTACACTGCGTTCTGGGTCGTGGGAGCCTTGCTTTTCTGGGTCCAGATTATGAAATCACTCTGGCTGAAGTGTGGGAAGCTGCACTTGATATGTTTAAAGGTGCCGGCTATGATGAAGCAAAATTTGAGGAAGCGAAGTTTGAGGCTCGCTATCTTGATGATGAGGCTCGCGCCGCTCTTGTTAGAGGGAAGGAGCAGCTTGCTAAAGCGCGGGCTGAATCACTGGGAGAAGAGCTTTCAAAAGAGGAAGCTCTTTTAACTGCCCCTGTTCATACTTCCACTTCGGCTGATGCAAACATTATGGATTCCAGCTCTCATCCTTCACATCCAGTCGTGACCACTCCTACAGAAGAAGAGGCAATGAAGGACTTCCAAGCTCGGGAATTTGAGATTGATCTCGCTAAACCGGCTTCTCCAGGTAACTTTGACGAGACGAATTCAGTGAATTGCTTATTCGATTCAACCGAGTTCGACGAACTTCTTACTTATTACTTAAGCTTTGACGATCCACTGTCTTCATTTTCCTCGGAGAATACTGATTTTGATTTCTTTTATTATGCAGCGGACGTGCCGGAAACTGTACCATTTTCTCCTTCTTCAGCTGCCGTTCCTCCTCCTTCTCAAGTTACTCCTCTTCCAGCTTCCCAACCAGGTCCACAGGAAGAACAGATAGCAGCCCTTCAAGGCTTGGACGAACCACCTGCCTCCGAGGAGCAGAAAGCAGAAGATCTGGAAGATAGAGAGAAGACCCCGGAGCAGTCTTTTGACTACGACACAAAACTTTCTACATTTCTTACTCCGGGGAGTGAGTCTTCTTCCAAGAAGAAGGGGAAACGTGTGGTTTCGAAGAAAGGAAAGAAGAGTTCTTCTGATGCTGGGGATGAAGCAGAGATCGATCCGGCTGAGTCTCTTTCTCCTTCTTCTCCGATACGGCCTACGAAGCTGATTACCAGGCCGGGTAAAAGCTCCAAGGGTGGGAAGAAGGAGAAATGAGTTAGATTTTGTCTTTTCTGCTTTTTGTATGCATTGACCGGAGATTGTGCGGATACCGGTCTCCGCTTCTTTTTGTAACCTGTACAATGTAAAAATTTCTCATAGTGTTGAAATAAATAGATATTTTTCTTGTACAAATCCTTGTGTATGTAGGAATACATCTGTTTTTCATTTGAAGTGTAGAGTAAACGATTCTTTCTACTTGTACAAACTTTTTGTCTGTGTTTCAAGAACGCATTTACTCCACATCTTTATTACGTGATATTGCAATGAACTTGTGGTATGTCGCTTGTATATTACTTTTATTAATGTAACTGAATTGTATAATGTTGCCCCCATACCACAAGTATATTGTAATATTTCTTGCTTTCACAAGACCGATACTCTTATTTTAGAGAACAACTTTCCACTTTTTAAGGGAAGAATTATTCTGCTTTTAATAGGGTATATCTTGTCTTTGGAGAAATTTTTATTTTCTTTTTCTTCCTGAAGAACACCTCGACTTCTGGGAATGATCACTTTTATTTGTTTGAAAGTGAATTTTCCTGCACAGTGAAATGAGCTTCTGAAGAAGGTTTTGATTTTTGTGCCCCAGTAAAGGGTTTATTTTTGGTACTTCAAGCAAGGTGAAGTACGCCTCTGAAGAGGTCTTTTGGTCTCCGAAGAGAAGCGATTTTGGTCTCCGAAGAGAAGCAATTTTGATCTCCGAAGAGAAGCAGTTTTGGTCTCCGAAGAGAGGCAATTTTGGTCTCCGAGGAGAAGCAACTTTGGTCTCCGAAGAGAAGCAGTTTTGGTCTCCGAAGAGAGGCAATTTTGGTCTCCGAGGAGAAGCAACTTTGGTCTCCGAAGAGAAGCAGTTTTGGTCTCCGAAGAGAGGCAATTTTGGTCTCCGAGGAGAAGCAACTTTGGTCTCCGAAGAGAAGCAGTTTTGGTCTCCGAAGAGAAGCAATTTTGGCATTTCATCTCTGGTGAAGTGGGTCTCCGAAGAGAAGCATTTTGCACTTCTACACGGGTGAAATGTGCCTCCGAAAAGGGCTTTTTAGCATTTCATCACTGGTGAAGTGGGTCTCCGAAGAGAAGCATTTTGCACTTCTACACGGGTGAAATGTGCCTCCGAAAAGGGCTTTTGCCTCCGAAGAGGGCTTGTGCCTCCGAAAAGGGCTTTTGATTGCCTGGAAGTTACTTTCTCATGGTCGGAGGGGTCCACGGAGTGAACGCAAGTTGCTTGATTGGATGTTCGTTTGCACAAACGATCGCAATTAACTAACAAAGTGCCCCTTTGGTAGTCCCACCGATCTTTTTGATTGAGGAAAGCTCTCCCATTTATTGGCGTGCCTCGTTAGAGGGCTTTGTTGAACTTTGGGAAGGAGCATCGGTTGGTTGGTGTACCAGGAAGGTTGCTTCCCAGGGGCGAGTAGATCCACGGGACGGACGCAAGCTGCCTGATCGGATGCATCACGATCAGTTAGCAAGTGCCCTTTGGTGGTTCTGCCGGCCCTTTTATTGAGGAGCAAGATTCCTTTTGGTTGCTTCCGTGCTTGCTTGGCCATGTTCTCCCATCATCTGCCCATTAGTGACCTTTTATTATCATTTCCAAGCGTGTCTTCGTTCCTTTTGTAAGTAAATTGCCTCATCCGAAGAAGTGGACTTCACTGTTGAATAACTTCATGGGACAAACGCGAGTTACCTAGCTGGATGTCTGTTAATATTGACAATCACAACTGGTTAACGAAGGCTTGCCCCAGTGAAGTTGCCAACTTTTTATGTGAGGTTATTTTTGTATAGGATTTGAATATGGAATTTTCTGCTGCTTGGTATTTGCTTTAATGAATGATTTGTAAGGCTCGCTTAGCTTTGCGATGGGTGAGCTTTGCTTTAATGACCTGCAATATTAGATCGACATTTTAGCAATACATTTAGAGTATTTAAACATCGAAATATAACAGGCATTTTATAATAGAAAACACAGAATGCATAGTTTTTCATTATTCAGTCACACTGATTTCTCAGCGGTTTACAATGCAGAAGTTATACATCCATTATCATTTTTACAAATTCAAGCAATGCTGCTAAGTAAAAGATGGATGCTAGTTATTGTTGTTTCAGAATTTCCGGACTGATTATCCATTTGTGCTAGATTTTCAGCTTCGGATTTATATGCCAGAGAAAGTGAAAAATGCCCCAGTTGCAGTTTTGTGGACAATTAACAGTCGTCCCAACTTCTGCCTACTGGGTGTGGACCTCCTGTGACAACATTAATGACAAGCTTTTCTGAATCTTGTGCTGCAGTGTTGTTGTGAGAATCAGATTGATGGGTAGGACGTTGTTGGTCCCGAGTGGATGAGGTTGGATTGACTCCGCTTCTCTTAACGTATTGTTGGAGTTTACCCTGCTCCAGCAATTCTTCAATCACGTTCTTTAATTGGCGACACTGGTCAGTGTCATGGCCAGGTTGATTGTGAAATTGGCAGAATTTTCCATTGCGCTTTGCACCTCTCGTCATCTCAGGTGGCTTAGGATACCTGACAACGTCCTTTGTTGCAAAAAAGATATTTCTTGGTGTATCAGTTAAAGGAGTATAATCCGAAGAATTAAAGTGGCGAGGTTTCTTTTCATTTCCCTGGCTCTTTCCTCCTTCATTCTCCCTTTTCTGACTTTCAGATCCTCTTTTATTAGATGGGACATTGTTATTATTAGTTTGGGCAGCAACCACTTTTGATGTCGTAGAAAGGCTTTCAAGGCGAATGAACTCGTCGGCCTTTTTATAAAATTTATCAAGTGAGTTCGGTTCCTTCATCTTTAGCCATATCCCAAATTTACTCGATTTATCAATGGCTCGCATCAAATAAGTCAGGATCATGCGTGGTTCTGCATTTTCTACCTCGGCTAAAGCTATATTGAAACGGCTCAAGAAAGATTTGATTGATTCTCTGGGCGCTTGTTCAAGGTTAGACAGTGACATTATATCCTTAGCTTTTGAAGCATACAATCTGAACTGTTCTTTAAACTTTTGCGTTAAGTCGGAGAACTTATCTACAGACCGAACTGGAAGCTTTGTGAACCAAAGTAAAGCCACGCCTTCGAGGTATACCGGAAAGTATCGACACTTGATCTCGTCTGATGCTCTTGCACCGGTCATATGCCAATCGTATTTGTATAGGAAATGATTAGGGTCACTGGTTGCCCTATAGGCTTGGATAGTAGGAGGTGCAAATTTCCTTGGAAACTCCGCTCTTAGGATCCTTTCAGTAAACGGAGTTCTGCTTGGCGCAAATCCCCAGTCAGCCTCATCCTCTTCCCTTTGCATGCTCTCTTTCATGATGCGGCCAACCATTTCAGACAGGTACTCTTTATTGTTCAAAGACACCTCCGGGCAAGCATTAGTTCTTCCCTCAGAAGTTTGCCCGGGCATATGCTCATGACAAGTTGGTTGCGGCATAGAACCATCAGCTTGGAAAGGTGGCATTTCAGGAAGAGTAGTTCGATGGTTTTCTGGTTGACGATTTGCCCCGAGCAGAGCAGTTAATCTATCCATCATCAAAGCGTTTTGAGTTTCAATTTGTTGGTACAATCCAGAAACTGCGTCATCTAATTCAGCCCTGGTGACTCCAACGGTTGGAGTTGCTTGGTTTGTCGTTGGGGAAGCGGAAGTCCCTTCGTGAGCATTTCCGGATCTGATAGGTCTACCTCTTCTTCCAGGATCCATTATTTCGAATCTGGTTTTTAAGAGAGGTTCTTTTTATGAATCTTTGCGAAGCAACGATGGATGATTGCCTGAGTTGGGTTCTCAGTGAAAGCACCAAAATGTTAACGATAAAAAGTGAACGCTAACACCCGGTGTGTGTAATAGAATTGTGAAAGCACCACCCGTTGGTACGGGAATAAAATATAAGCTAAAAATAGCAGAAAAGCAGTAAATGAACAACAGGTTTATAGTGGTTCGGCCCATAATTGAGCCTACGTCCACTTTATAATCTCTTATTGCTGATTCGGTTACAAATCGATACAAATCACTTGTCAAATACAATATAACTTGATCGCACAACAATCTAGACTACTAGCTTAATCTTCGGTGATGAATCTTGCTAAATCCGTATCGGATGAATGAAGTCCTTCACGAAGCTTGTTGTAGTGCCTTGAGTGTTGGAAGATCTTTACTTGTTGAGTGAATTTTCAGTGCAGCAGAGTATGGACGCTTGAAGAAATGAATTGCCAAAAGTCCCTTCCATGTTGGAAGTGATGGGGTATTTATAGGAGCAGCTCTGAATTCTGGACAGAAAATTGGTTAAGTCATGAGTCGTGACCGACTCAAGGTAAGCAATGACTCGTAGCCGACTTAAGATAACTCGTGGGCGCCATACTGGGTTCTTCTTGTGGCTCAGTTGAAGACAAGTGCTAACTCGTAGCCGACTTACTAGATATAGATAGCATAAGCACGGGCTTTAAGTCGTAAGGCCTCTTGAGTCGTAAGACCTCATGAGTCGTAGAGCCTTTAAGTCGTAAGGTCTTATGAGTCGTAAGACCTCATGAGTCGTAGAGCCTTTAAGTCGTAAGGCCTCATGAGTCGTAAGACCTCATGAGTCGTAAGACCTCATGAGTCGTAAGAAGCTTGTCTCGTTGAGTCATGAAGCTCTTAAGTCGTAGGCATGCTAACTCATAAACTATTAAGTCGCAAAGTCTTCTTAACTCGGAGCATTTCATAGCTCGGTATTGTTAGGTCGGAGAAGAGTTAACTTGCAATCTTAAGTCGACCATTTATTAAGTTGGTTGGCTTCTAGGTCGGCATACATCTTAAGTAGTTAGGTCGCAAGCTCCTTTAGGTCGCAAGCTTCTTTAGGTCGCAACACTGCTAGGTCGCGAAGTTCCTTTAGGTCGCAAGCTGCAAGGTCGCGAAGTTCCTTTAGGTCGCAAGCTGCTAGGTCGCGAAGCTCTTGAGATAGTTGGGTCGTAGACTCCCTTAGGTCGTAGCTCCCTAACCCGGTAGGTCGTAAGTCGTTCAAGCCGTAGATTCCTTTTCAGCAACTAAGTCGTGAGTCGTTGAGTACACAGGTTTTAGGCTTTTTAACTCGTAAGTCGTTGCTAAAAGGGAGTTAACATTGGGTAATAAGTTGTGACTTAATTGAAATCCCAATATCCATATGTTTCTTGTAAATATTGCGCTCACTATTCGGTTCAGCCGGGAGAGGACCTTTGTGTCACATAACCCATTCCGAATAAGTGATACGTCGTATATGGATAGCAATTGAAGACCGGTGATGAAGACCGGATATTCACGAGAACGAAAGGATAACTCGTCGATTGTCTCTGCACTGGGTAGCTCCCGGTATAGAGATCCCCTAAGTGATGGGAAATCCGATCAGGATTGTGAATACCCAGATTTGCAAGGGCTTCTTCGGAAGTGCCTTCGGTTCTGTTCGAACCCGGAACAGACTTGTATGGTTACATGTCTGACATTACACTTTGAGATATAAAGCTGATTTCTTTCAAATACATTTCTGTTTGGTGGCGGAGAATTTATTCTCTTAGCTTAACAACCTTCTTTGAGACGTACGAGCTCAGAGGTTATGTAGTTGAAATTTATCAGCGATATACTCCCAATTTGGTAATGTGATATGCTGAGTGTTGCTGTGTGATGATCATCGTTTGATCATTTGTGATATGATCATTTGATTGATCATTTATCTTTGTGATCATTACTTTGATCATCTGTTGACCCAAAGCATGGCTTTGTGAAAAAGCGTAGCTATGTGGACGAGACTTCGTCGGACCTCACAACCCGGAAATGGTCGAAACAAGAATATGCGGCAAGGTTATGAGGGCCGCGCCCTTTAGGGTATGTCATTTCCTTCTGGAAAAGGGTGGTATCAGGTATGGAGCCCTGGTATTTAACCTATGTGGATACTCCGATCTCATTTATTGTGATTGTGTGTTTATCGAGGCGCCTCGGATAAAGGTCCCAAAGGACCGGGGGGTGGCATATTCGTGAGTTACCTGTTATAGGGGTAACCCGGCCTTGTGTTTGCAGAGAGCAGTTTGTCTCTCGGGACGTCCAGCCAGAGGCAATCCCATTCGGCAGTAGGAAAGCAAGTTCCTTAGCCTGACCATTTGTTGGAAATCCAAAGAAACAATATGAACCTTTACGATTGCAATTATATAACCTGCCATGGAATGTGGCGGTAACCTGCTATTGAACATGGTAGCTATAGTAGGCATACGATACTGGTCGTATGTTGGCTAAGATTAATATTATACTTTCGAAATGTTTTCTTCACTATGTACTAGTAATAATATTCAATGATTTGTTTTGCGTAGTAAGCATCGTTGACAATCATAAGGAGAAATCTCCTCTGATTCTGCGTTTGCATTGTGTGTGTGCGGGAGGCTTTATGGTAGTTTCATTTTCCAAAAGCATTGCGGGTTTCAATGTTTAAAATTTTTTTGTTGTTATTTTAAAGATAAACTGTGTTTTGTTGCTCACACCAGTCCCACGACTGACTCGGAGTTTATTGTTCCTTTCCTAAACAATGGGTGCTCATAATTTTCTACACGAGAAGTCTAGAGTTGGGGTTTTCAGATATTCAGGTTTAGTAGATTATCTGGAGCTAGTCAGTCCTTGGACGACTGACCTTGCTTTCCGCTAGCTATGGATTGGAGCATTCTATTGGAGATATTCTATCCACTGCTGGTGTTATCTATTTTCTTTCCGCTACTATTTCTTGTATCTCTGATATTGTTGTATCATATTGATATCATTATTGTATATCATACTGGATATTGTATTCATTGGATTGTATATGATATCATCTATTTTTATTCTACTGTGTTGTTATACTTAATGGTGTTATAAGCTCTAGAGAACCAGATTCGGCATTTGAATCTACGGCATTTTGAGTACAGGTGAAGTATAGATGCCGATTTTCAAAGGCCGAGTTTTTGGGTCTTCACATTAACGATATCTGGAGGTCCCATCCCACGTAGAAGAGTTGGGGAGAAATGGAGCTGTATGCGACCTCATTATAGCACGCTCCGAAAGATGTGTTCTTTGCGATCAAAGATGGAACCCCTACCGAGCAGCAGAGAACCCTGAACGACGACATAGTATTCTGAAATTGAGACATTGAAGGAATAGAAGCTCCAACTCTCGACCCTATGGCCATGACAGTAGGAATCAGACCCGCCATGGTCCGACAAGTATTAGTAGACAACGGTAGTTCTGTGAATATCCTTTCCAAATGCACCTTTGATCAGATAAAGTTCAGTACGTAAGATGTATCCGCCTGCTAAACAAAGATTTAGGGATTCACTGGTGAACCCAAACAACTTGTCGGAATGATTTTCTTACCCTACAACTCGGAGAAGGTGACCGAAGAGTCACCCTCATCCAAACTTTTGTGGTCGTAGATGAAATTTCTGCCTATAATGCCATCTTGGGGCGACCCGCCTTGGTAAATTTTAGGATTGCTTTAGCTCAATAGTGTATGATTATGAAATTTCCGATGGAAAATGGCATTGGAGTGATCAAGGGAGACCAAAGTGCCGCTAGAGAATGTTATATCGTGGAACTACGCGAGTCTAAAAGAAAAGAAAAAGGGAAGAATGTGGGAAGAACTCTCCACATTCATGAACCTGCCAAATAGCAACTACAAAGCCACCCCTGGCATGAGGACAATAGCCGTTTAGATAAGGCTTTGGATCCTAGAAAGAAGAGTTCAAGGGAAAAATAGGTAGCACCAGTAGAATTGATGGTGTCTGTCCCACTTGATATGGATGACCCAACATGGGTCCTTAAAATTGGATCGCATCTTGGAAACAGAATGCGACTAGAACGCATCAAGTTTCTTTACGCCAATCTAGATGTATTTACTTGGACACATTCCAATATGTGCGGGGTGTCGTCGGAGATAGCCTGCCACGCACTTAACATTGATCCCAAGTATACGCCAGTGAAGCAGAAAAGGTGCAGCCTAGGGCCCGAGCAGTTCAAAGCGCTAAGAAAAGAAGTGGACAAGCTAATGGCGAATGGGTTTGTTCGCGATGCAACCTACCCTGAATGGGTATCTAACTTGGTTTTGGTCAAGAAGTCCAATGTGAAATGTTGAACCTATATCGACCACTCGGGTCTGAACAATGCTTGCCCGAAAGACAGCTTTCCTCTACCCAGAATCGATCAGCTTGTGGATGGGATGTCTGGACATGAATTACTATCATTTATGAATGCATACTCGGGGTACAACTATTGAATCATGAGTTTTGATTCATGACAAGGAGCATTAACAAAGACTATATGGCGATAGCAACAAAAAGTGAGTAACATATACATGGTATAAACTACAAAGAGAAGAGACTTCAAAACTAGTTTTCGTATGATTATTTATTATGTTTTTGAGTCTTAGATATGTTTGGATACTGTTAAAATCATTCCTCAAGTAGTTACACTTGCACACAAAAAAAATTATTTTTCGTTTGTATATGCATTGAAATTCACCGTGCAAAATTGCACAGGTCAGTCGACTGACCTGGTGCAAAATGCATAGTCGACTGACCTGCGTATAAAGGCTATATTTTCTAAACGGATGCTTCCTCTCGCGAAGAGTTTCAATCCAATTCAAAGAGTAATGGCTGCATCTATTGATTGAACGGATGCTTCCTCTCGCGAAGAGTTTCGATCGAACGCCGCTTCCCGATCGTCGATCGGGTGGGGATCAACCGTTGGAAAGAGGCGGTCTGGGAGAAATAATAATATCAATAATAACAATATATATCACATATTTCAAAATAATATCCCAAACCATGGGAAAACAATGTAATATCGCTAGAAAATCGTAATCCGAGAACGTACCTATTTGTCGGGCAAACAACGCTTATTTATGAAACCAAAAGTAGGAGCAATTGCTTCCATAAACCTGTATTTCACTTATATAGTCCAAGAGGTTCATAATTATATAAGGAGAAATATTTACGTTGTTTCAACTAATAACAACAAAATAATCACAACATAACAATAATCATTCGAAAACAAACTGTACAAACATCATTTTCGACAAAGAAAACAATTATCCATCCATAGCAACCAAAACAAATAGTTTGTTCGAGTTCAGAAACTTTTAATCGTATAAAATGATAAATAAACTACTAAGTATACCATACATTGAACAGTCTTAGATAAAACTCAATAGATCATTTACAAATCTTCATACAGTCATAAGTATCTTTTCCCAAACATCCATAAGCCAAAACAAACAATAATTTCAAATATCGCTTAAGTTTATTCTTTTTTTTCTTTCACATTATTTACTGTTCATTAATTTTCTTCATACAATGATTATCCTCTTAAATTTACATTCATATAATGATATTTCCCATTAAATTACATTCATTTCTTACAAAATTTCATTTCACATTTATACATACAATGCTATTTTTTTTCTTTTCATTACTTACATTCATTGCTTACATAAGCTTTTTCCATTTAATTATTTAGATTATCCATTATTATGTAAGTTTCTTTACAATTTAATTCACCATTAATAAATCATTTCCTTTTCACATTCATTTCTTACATATATAGTATTATTGAATGTTAAATCCATTTCTAACCATTTCAACATTTCTGAAGTTATAATCATTCAATTAATATATTACTCACTTAATTTTAAATGGCTTCAACATTAACTTAAATTTATAATCATTTACTTACTGTATTCGTCTTTTCTATTACATTTAATTTGTAGCACTTCAAATTATTAACTAAAGTTTATAACATTTTATAACATAAAAATTCTTATTTATTGAAATAATTCAATCGAACACTTCCATTACTTTAAGTTTTACTTGTATAATGTCCTATTATATATTTACATTTCAATTTTTTTATAATTTGGTAAGTTATATATATATATATATCTGTGTGTGTGTTTTCAAAATGCAATAGAAAGTTATAAAAGTTATCATATTTCAATTAACAAAAGGTTCAATAGTTACATTTTCTTATTTCCATTTCTTAATTTATAAATAAAAACCTTCAATTTCTTTATATTTAATTAATCTCTTAAAGTCTAATTTCTTATTTCACAATTTAGCAGCTTCCTGTAACGGCCCGGAGATTTTCGACCTTGAAAATCGACACTAATACATTCACTGTATAGAGTGCCGAGCAATCGAGTGCCGAAAATACCAGGCTGTTAGGGTTAAGAAGAAAAGGAGATAGAATAAGAAATAGAAACAACAGCACAGAATCTCACAATCGTAGCGGAACAAATTATAATATACAAATAGCAGCATTTTATACAAAGAAAAGCTGTAACTGTCAATATACATATAAGATATCAAAGTACAATTATCACCAAATAAATTTGGGCAGTTATAATAACTTGTCCCTAAATGCGGTCTATACAGTCTATACTTCACAGCGGAATAAAAACAATACGTCTCTGCCGTCCAGCTCGTCTCCGGGCTCCAAAGCGTCCTAACCTGAAATTCTGTAATACTCGGTCTGACTCGAGCATTACAATAAAGTAACACCCGAGTCAGGCTGAAAACCAGCGTGAGTAAAACCAACTTAATTTGAAATACTTAAGTTATAGAAATCCTTTGAAACCTAGGTAACTCGTACCAAGCTACGAGTTTCATCTGATTATAACCAACCGCTTTTACAGAAATCCATCGACATTGAAATACTGTTTAGGTACTGTTACTTATCTAATATAGTCAAATTTTCTGAATTTATTCCATTCCAGCCTATAAACTTTATAATCAAAACCGTAAGGGTTTGTAGTGGTTTTTAAATCGAAGTGGTTCCGGATATCACTGATATCCGACCCCGGCCTTCCAAATCCAAGTAATAAATTTAAAAAAGGGTAAATTAATTTAAAATAAACAATTTATTATTTTTGGGGCGACACTATTCAAATTTGGGAATTTCTTATAGATTTTTATTCAAATAAATCGTAACATCATTCTAATCCTCTATTAACTTGTCCGACCACTTGGTGGTATGGACAAAAATAATTGAAATAAATGTCCAATAGAGTTAAACCAAAATATAGATCGTTAACCAAATTGACGATCTATAACAATATCAAACAATTTCACACCAGGATTTAATGACTTTACATATCTGAAATTCATTTATGTCTTAATCCAAATTAATTACTAATTAAAGAAATGATAATCAATTTATCAATAGTTAATAAATTTATCTACCAAAACTATTCTAATTATATTAATAATCATGAGATTAAACAGATTTAGTATTTAATAAATTACTTGCTTTTATTATTATAGATAGTTTAGTCTTTAAATAACCAAAATAAAATAACCCTAAAAACATTTGGAAGTAGTTGTTGGACAATAGAATTAGAGTTAAAGAAAAAAAAATAAGCTTCATTTATTTTTCTCTTCCTTTCCTTTATATTTTTTTTCCACTTTTCCTTCCCTTTTACTTTTTCTTAATTCCTTCCTGGCCCAAAACCCGACCCACTCCTTCCCTTCCTTCCCCTTCTTTTCCAGGCACCCTTCCACACTCAATTACTCGAAACCATCCGGCTGTGCACGAACGCATGCACGTGCACACGTCTTTCGGTCATCGGAAACCCACCGCCGTTCATTCCCACATCGCTTATACCCTATCATCACAGCTACTTCCCATGAACCTGCACCGGAACCTCGATTAAAAAAACGAACCTTCCACCCAAAAATCTGGTCGACACCCACCCTTGACATCGCCTTACCTCCTACGGCCGCCATTCACCACTAGACCTCATACAAAGCTTCGTCACAATCTGCTCCACCCATTCCCCTTCGTGCGCAATCCCCTTTCCCCCTCTCGCCACCGCCATTCCTCTCGAACCCAAGACCAAAACAACATGCCTAGAAGCCCTAGTTCGACCATGACCGATCACCACGCCGCAAAATAAAATCCCTCGCCATTTTTCCCGAACTCCCTGACTCCGTTGCCACCTTCTGACCCAACGCCATCCCCTATACATCACCGTGCCGCCAGAATTTCACAAAAAAACAATTTCCATTCAACTCTCAATTCCTCCCTCCTCACTCCTCTAAAAATGCTCAAATCACTTCTAAAAATCATGCCTTCCCACAACAAACATCGCTGTATAATCCATTCGTAAAATTATGAAGGTTAATTTTTCCCATGGTCGACCCATGTACTGTAAAAGGAAGTTTTCTTTCGCCGTACTTAATGAAATCAGATAAAAGAATTTTAAAATATTTTACACTGTAAAATCAATAACTTTCATTTTGAAGTCATAGATTAAAACTAAATAGTTATAGAGCTTTTTGATTTTTGAAGTCAGTTGTTTTAACAGTTATAAATGAAATAACCCTGGAACAGAGCATTTTCTTGGAAGAAGAATAGCATTCTTAAATGTTCAGGTGGAATCCATTCCTGTCTAGGTACATATCCATTTATACTCATACGCCAGACGCATATAAAATTTTCCCTAGCTCAAAGATGCATCCAGACATCCTCCATGAAAGTAAGTGTATAAACAAGAAGAAATGGGAAGTTGTTTACTCACTTCCTGAAAGATGATGGAACATGCTGCTAATTTTCCATATACAGGCATAAATACATTCATTTCTATGCAAGCAATATAACAATTACAATTATTTTATTTTATTTTCAAACATACTCATAGATTTATATGAAAGATTTGGGTTTGAAAATGTTTACACACAGATTATCATCTTGGAGACAGAGCAATGTTTTTGGAAAAGGAACTGCTAGCTTTGTTTTGATCTCCTGAACTTTAGTTGTTTTGATTTCTAAGTAGCAGTGTATTTTTTTTTCTCATTTTCTCTTTGGCTAGTTCGAATGAATGAAAAAATGAGGCAAGGTAGTGGTATTTACAAGAGGGAGTATGCTGCAGTTCCTTGCACAGTAATTCTTTTTACTTTTATTCTTTTACATTTTGTTTGTATAGTTTATCTTGAAAATGACCTGATTTGATTATTTGAAAAAAAGGATTTGATGTATTATGTGGATTAGATTTGTATGTGACTTGAATTTGAAATGCATTTATCACAATGTTTCCCTTTGCTTATACATATCTTTTCATATATCTACATATATATTTACCTTCTACATGTTCTTATGCTTATATATATATATATATATATATAGTTACATATACCTATATGTTTACATATTTATTCACTTACATATCATATACATACATTTCTACTTATACATATTCTCATATACATTGCTTTATGTATATTTTGTCGTTATCTACATATATATTCACATTTATACAAATTTTCATGTATATTAGTTCATGTGGCAAATATATATATATAAAACTTATATACTCGTGTATATATTTAAACATCATAAGCTTGTACATGTTTAATTATCATAAAGCTTGTATATTTATATACTAGTGTGAACCCGTGCTTCGCATAAGGACGTTATGAAATGGTGGCATTGAAATTTAATTCACATACGGACGTTATGAAATGGTGGCATTGAAATTTAATGACTCGTGTATGCATATTTTGAAACCATAACGTCACAGGTTGAAGGATATGGTATAAAAGAAGCAATTGTATTTTTGTGAAAATGAGTGTAATAAGAAAGTAAAGTACATGATTAAATTTTGGCATGTAGTTATATAACTCTTGCATTTTGTGCCGGACAGATGCATCTGAAAAAAGCATAGGTCTGTTACCTTGCATAAAACTAAAGTTGATCCCATATTGATGCAAAGCAGTGCATAGATTCAAGTAGACATTGGGAGGATAGTCAAACAATGCACAAAAAAGAGCAGATGCAAGGGACATGCATACTCCTTACATACAGTTAACGGTATCAAGTTTTTCGCTTAGCGTTAAGTATCTTAAGACTAATAATTTCTATTTGGAGACATGTAATTTGGGTAGAAATACGTATTTTTGTAGAATGATCGATCATGATCATAATTTGAATTTTGAAATTACATGTTCATATTTTGCTGCTGAGAACTCTACGTGTTTAGATATTATTGTTGAGAATAAAGCATTTGAGAAGGATATTGATGAATAAGAAGGACTCGCTTAAATTTTTCTCTTCAGTGTTCAATATTTTCATTTTTGAAATATGAGTTTGAGTTTGTATAATAAAGATTCGAAGAAAAAGAGCTTATGAAAATAAGTGAACCTGAGTGTAAATATAAAAAGGTTTGATATGGTCAATCAAAATATTACAACTAACTCAAAACAATACCTTCCTCTTTAGCTAACCGTGTAAAACGAAATAAGTAGGCAAGGGCACTATTTTGTATTGTTACCGCTTATTTAAGCTTATTTAATCGACTCTAAGAAATATGTCTAAGTAGACATGTAAACGGATACTTTCGGATGCAGATAGTGTCCTATCTGTATCCACAACTGAAATTGTGTTCAGATATCGGATATTCGCATCCGCGGATATAGACGAATATCAGATAATTATCCTATCCACTAACAACCGATAAATCAAGAAGCTGAAGTGGAAAATTTTAGTTTAACGTTAACATTTTTTCAATTTCATTGATTATTAAAGTGTTAAAAATAAAGAAATAAAATGATCATAAATAGTTTGGAGCAGTCAATATACATTTAGTGAGTATAATATAAATGTCTAGCTTAATAAAATAATAAACAAATATATGTATTATACTAAAATACACATAATTTAGACTATAATTTTGAAGAAAAACTGAATGGATAATTTTCAAATGTGATTTTGTGTTTCGTATCCACAGCTGCATCCATTTTATGGATATTGGATATTTAACTACATTTCAGATATGGATGCGTATGGGTTTTTGTTATTTGAAATATCCATCGATGGACCTATGTCTAAACGGGAAAAATTCGATGATGTAAAACAAAGTTGAAAAGAGGTTTTATTTATTCAAAACATATCAGTACTATCTTGGTGTGAGTTTGCAAATAACTCATCCTTTTGAAGAATGCTAGCCAACATGCTTATTATCCAAAATTTCATGAAACATATACGGCTGTATAGGGCAACCAAGCAATGACAAATTTTTACCTCCAAGCAGTGTTCCATACTCTAGAACACACAAAGCAAAATGCTATAAATTTTTTGAGAAAGTTTAATAATAGTGGACATTATCTATGAAAAGAAAAAAATAATACCGATATATTTAAGCCCTTAAGAAAGACAAATCAACATTAACCGTCAGTATAAAGTAACTGCTATTGCAACAACAGAAAAATGAATGTGGATGTGCAAAGAAAGATACATGACGTACTTAAATCCAAATATTATAACGCTAAAAATAGTATATTCCAACACAACTATATAAGTGAACATCCAACAGGGTTATCAGGCACCATATATGGGAGAAACCAACAATAACAGAAACACTACCATACTCAGAAAAATAGAACAATAGAGAAGCTTGATTATGAGCAACATAAAAAATGTTTTTCAATATATATATCTTTACATAAGTCTCAACCAAAAGAACAGTAGCTTATAATATTCAGCAACATTTCATAGAAGAGAATTAACAGTATTGCACGGGCCTGTATGAATGATGAAACGGAAAAAACAACTAAAATATATATAAATAACTGCGATGTAAGTTGGTAAAATGCAGATGAGGGCAACTCGTTGGCTTTATTTCTACCATCCACGTGATGCTATTCCAGAATATGGGCTTGCAAAATAAAACCTGTCCATGCATATGAGTGAATAATTTCAATATCATGCTTGTACTTTAGTTAGTAGGACCGGATAGAGCTTGATTGTGTGCCAATAGGCTAAAGTTGAATACAGTCCAAAAATAAGTAGTGTTATAATATAATGTAGTTAATAGTGGATGGGATGAGGTGGTGAACAGTAAAAAGAGTTATATACCTTATAGAATTCCATGGCGGAGGTTATTGTACAAAATAAAGGAGACTGGGGGTTAAGAACAAACTATATCCAAAAAAAAATATAGGGAACACCTTTGTACCATGTATTTACTGTTGGAAAACATAATATTTCTAAATCCATTATTAAGGCAAAATATACGTAGACATAAAATCTAAGCCTTAACCCTACCATATATTCAATCGGTAAGATATCAGCATCGTTCATTACTATATTTGGCAAAGTCATGTCAGCTAAAAACGCCTTTATTTATACAACCAGGTTTAAAAAACTGACTATCTTTGTAATTATAAGTAAATATTTTCTTAAAAAATAACTTGAATAAGAACATTATCCGCCTAGTGGATACTTCAAATTTTTTGATATAGTAAATGTTCAAGTTTAATTATTCATCAAAACATTGTCTATGATTGTGTACATTTGCACAACTACTCATTCACACACTATATAAAAAAAATGAAAGAGAGGCATAATACATGTATAAAACCATGCAAACACACACATTTGCCTTCAATATTTTGAGATCAATCACTGATATAAGGGACCATAATTTATAAAACGAATTCAGGCTCAAGTCAAGTTTTTGCGTGCCCTATAAAAATATAAAAATGAAATGCATAGTACAGGTCGACCATGTAAATTAAGAAATATACTATAAATTAGTCTAAATATAATTAGTAGAAGTAAGAAATCAAACTCAAAGGCTTGCAAAGCAAAAACTATCAAACATATTACAGCCAAAAAAAATCTTAGGAATATCTAATTGGTGATAAATAATCTTTTAGCCTTTTGTTTTTCTTATAACTTTATAATCTATTTTTTAATTAATAAGGAAAAAAAGTCTAGTCATCACTATAAAAGGATACAAAAACATAATGTGAACATATTAAATTTAAGAATACTAAAATATGAAGGTGTTAATTAAAAGGAAAAAACAACATTCAAACTTCCTCAAATTCACATATTACATTATATGCATCTTTCTCTGCATTCTCCTTTAGAAGTTCATTGCCTTCGCAATACCCTATAACAAAAAATGAAATAGACAACGTTTTATTCAAATTAAATTAGCATAAGGTTATCTAGTACTCCGGTTTTAGGAAAATCCACCATAATTTCAAAAAAAATAAAAATAAAAAAATAAATACAACATTTTATCTTTTTAAAAATTAAATTAGCCTTTTGTTTTTCTTTTAACCTTATATCCAAAAAACGACTTTTTATCTTGTTTATGTTATTATAAGGCTTCGTAAACTTAGGAATTTTTTTTTGAAAGAATTGGATGATGCTTGTTTTGATTTTGATTGTATGCTTGTTTTGATTTTATTTAGAACACTAGTGAGAACATAAAAATAAATGTTGGTAATTATAGTTTCCTTTTCTAGTCGAACAACACAGTTTTTTGGTAACGACAAAAATTAAGGTGACCTTGCATTGTAAGCTTCAATTAATCTAGTAGAAGTACCATTTTTTGTATAGAGACCATAATTTGATATGCTATCTCATTTCATCACCTTTTGGCACACCATGGTAGAGTTTGCATAAATTGACTATGCAAATAAAAATTTCAATCCAGGTTGAAGGGACGAAAGAGATGAAGCCACAAAATTAGGAAACGTGTGCACTCCAAAACAGCACCCGAAAAAATTATTTAGCATTGCATATATAATGAAATAAAATGTCACACTGAAAAAAATGATGTCAACCATAGAAACCAATTCTGATTCGGCCTATTTAAACTCTACCAAGACTGTATCTAGTTTGGTCCTCATTGTCATTAACCAAGTTATTTTTCTTGAAGTAAAAAGATGCAAGTATTCTGCAGCAAAACTTTAGTTTGCAAGTTATCGTGGAACAATTGTAAAATCATTGCAAATATAATCAGTATATAGACTGGTTACTACAGCTGCTTACCATATTTTTTTTATGGAAGTAAACCTTCAAACTACTGCAAAATAATGCCCTCAGACGCATGATTTACATAAATATCAAGATTTGAGATTAAAATAAGGACATAAAACTCAGGCAGGTCACCGAAATCTACTTGACCTCACAGTCAAAGAGTTGCATATTCAAACTAAAGACCTCATTAGTACTCATATTGATGGAAACCCAATGTAAGAAATAGGCATCAAGTAATAAGCTATATCACAAATAATTCGATAGGAAAACATCTATGTAGTTGGCAGTACATGGTACTAAATTTACTACCTATGATGAACTCATGTGGAATTTTCGTTTGCTGCATAGCTATTATCAACCAACATCAATAATTATTAAATCCATAAAGTAAAAATATAAACATCTAAAGCAAACCTGTTGGGCCGTAGAATTGAGATTCATCTTATATGAGCACATCCAGAATTGCCAATTCCTATCAATCTTCCATTCCGACATATAATTGAAAGCATTTCGGGGCTCATTTTCTTCTTCAACTACTATAGAAAGCAAACGAATATTTAGATTATGGGCAGATAATATAACAAATTGATGTATTTGATAATTAGCATATGTTGACTGCAGTTATGGAGTAAACTGCAGATGAAATTGTGAATGAGATAAAGGACAAAAGTACAATGTCTGCAACATCAAAGTACCATCTTTATAAGAAGACGTAAAAGGAAACGACAAATAATATGAGTGGGTAAATTGATGGAAAACCGAATCGAACATATGATGAACTGGATAAGGAGCAGTTAGATGCTTTGATTCTAGCAGTATTAATTATAGATTTTAATGTGAGAATGCTCACGCTGTTAATTATAGATTTTAATTTCAAGATGTTGGATGTTTCATTGGAAAAAAAATCTAAAATAGTATGCTAAATGTTCACCTCTATACGAATAAGGGTTCAGAGATGGAAACTGAGCATTATAAACTTGATTTCTAGCTTCTGAATTGTTTAATGATATACTTTTTCCTCCAGGAAATATGATTCTGCAGTTGTCCAAGTTCACAACATTAGTTAGCTATACTCATATATCTTTTATATGTATAAAAATTATGATCCACTAATATTTTGAAAGCTGCAGCATCACAAATTCTATCACCGTCTATGATTGAACAATGTTTCAGTGTCAACGCAAACATAGCTTAAGACGGTTGGTTCGAATGCTAATATGGAATAAGGTTTAAAAATTTAGTAAAGATATTATTGAAATTTTTTCAGATTAATCTAAAATTGGACCGCTACAATAAATGTTAAGTATGTGACATTTTTGCACATGAGAAATGTCATCGTATTCAGTCTATTACATTATTGGATAGTCAGCAGTATCATGGCTAGAGCGTATAAAGATAAGGTTGTCAATGAGCATCCAAAAAATCCGAAATCCGTCCGTATCCATATCCGAAATATGAAAAATTATCCAATATCCTAAAAACAGATACGAATGCAGATATGGCCATATATTCGATAGCAATTTGTTCTGTTATTATCAAGATTATACTTATTTTCTTATGTATTTAGTGCATAAAATGATTTCTTTACTATTTTATATAGGTAAAAAAATTAATATGTATATAAAAATCAATTTTGCTATTTAAAATTATTTTTCTTAGTGTATTTATTATTTTTTATATTTAAGCATTTATAATACAATATTTTGTACATATTTGTTATCTTTATTAGTTGAATTGGTCGAAGAATATTCGATAAATATCTGATATCCATCTGCATCCGTAGATATGGATATCCGAAAATGATTTCGGATACGGATATGAATATGGATATGGCACTATTTGAATCTGTATCTGACCATTTACAGATCTATATAAAGAGCCAGTATAAGCAATATTGAAAGAAAAAACAATAGAATATTAAAGGAAAAAATTATAAGTTTTCATTTATATCCAATAATAATATCAAAAGAGGATGGAATATGTAGAAGCACTTAGAATGCCACATTAAATTAGAGTTTATTGTCATTACATAGTCATTTAAATTTCAATCCGAGCATCTTAATATGTAAAAACTATGACACTGATCCTATACTTAAAAACACGATCATCACCAAACGAATGAAATAAGCATGACTTGACATTACTTTTTAAATTAAATAAACAAATTGATTGAAAAGGATAATTAATTTACATTAAATTGAATTTCATATATATTAATTAACAAACAACTATTAGAAAAAGATCTCCTCTTTGAAATAAGCATGACTCTGCCTAACCATAAATTATGAAATATATCTTCTCTTTGGACCTCATTCTAATATGAATAACTAACTTATTAGTCAATATATTATTGTCCATGCTAATATAAACTGATTGAAAAGGATAGTTAATTCACATTAAATTGAATCCTAAACATACAAACAAATAACAAATTAGAAAAAAAACAACAGTCTAACCATGAATTATGAAATACATTTCCACTTTGGCCCTCATTTTGATATTAATCACTATCTTATTAGCTAGTATGTTACTGTCCATGCTAATAAAAAATTTAGGTCTTTCAACTTTTATGCATGTCTACTTTCAAATGTGAAATATATGCACAATACGCTTCTAAATTTTATAATATAATTATATGTAAATACAAAGAGTTTTGGCATGTCCAAGTTTTATCAGTCAGTACAATATCATTACTCAAATGAGTATAGTTTAGAAGGAAGCATTAAATGGCTAAATATATTTCCTTTTTCATCCAAAATTTTATATTAGCTATTGTCTAATTAGGTAATATTTTTTTGTCCTTACTAATATGAATTTAGGTCTTCCAATTTTTACGTTGGCAATTGCTGACCAAGCCATATCACACTCGATGTTCTATAATTTGTTTATCAACAATCAACACCCAGTAGTATATACATATAATACAAAAAAATATGAGGAACATTGATTCTAAATACATCGATTGATTATTAAAACAACATGATGCAGTACAAACCATATTAAAATATCTGGATGAAAACAGCTGCAAGAATTATGATAGCACACTAACTTTTTCTACCGTTAAGCTGATGCATACTATACATAGAACACTAACCTTGACTCAAATACATTTTCTATTCTAAATAGCAACATAACCATGGAGCTTCTCGGCATAGAAAAACATTTTACAAACTAAAAGGTACTAATTTTTGGGAAAAAAAGAAAAAAATGGAGAACGGAGAAAAATGGAGAACGGAGAAAAATGGCATAGGAGATTTACCTAAACGCTAAAATGGACAGATCGAAGCAACACCCTAATGCATATGGCCACAGACGGAAAAGCACGATAGCCATCGATGATCGGAGATGAAGAATGGTAAGAAATCGGAGGTGATTTGAATGCAGGGAGACCGAAAATAATGTTGGACTGTGGGTAACTCCGGCAAATCAAGCGATGGCGGGTCATTGGGTATCGAGCTAATGGAATCACACAGGTTGATGAACCCAGATTTTTTGATTCGAATTGGCAAATCAAGCGGTTGGTTTATCCGACAATTGAAGCTATGGGATTCGGAGAGCACGTCTCAAATCAGGGTAGACGATTATTTAGGGTTAGGAAGAGGAAGAGAGAAAGGGGGAGAACAATTAGAAAATGGGATACCACAGGCAGGAGAAAATATGCAAAGTGAGAGAAAGTAAAATCGCGACGGTTCATTTTACAAATTACCTCAGGGCTTCTGCGCACCCCAAACCAAACTCAGTATTCATATTATAGTATAGCTACTTTTATGGATATTCTATCTCAATTTCAAATGGAAGAGTTTTTATATATATAGCTGTATATATAATTTCTATCGTATCCAGTCATTTTATAATTCAATAGCTTTTAAATCAATTTATATATATATATATATATCTAGATATTTTAAATTATCAGCAATTTATTCGTTCGACTTATAAAATCAATAATTCAATAATAAAATCAGTTAATCCCTAATATTCGATGGCCAAAAATCCGGGTCGTTACACTTCCCAACATTAAAATAGTTAATATTTCATTTTATTACATTAATTGAAAACTACTAATTATCAGAAGGTTTAAGAACTAACTCCAAGTTATATTTCCAAATCATTTTAAAATAATATTTATATTCATACCCTTTTTAGATCAAATCATATTTAGGAGTCAAAATTTAAGATTTGTTTATCAAAACAAGGTGTAGTAGAACTACAACAACCGTTTACCCACTTTGAAACTCGAAAATGAACGTTGATGATGCGTGCACAGCGACAGAGAGGGGAGTACATAACTTATTTCCTTTCAAATTTCTTTAAAACATTTCTTTCAAATCATATTGAAATGTTTATATCAGAAATACTTTCAAATAATACTAATATTATATTCCAAAATCTTTCGCAAGAAATTTTCAAAATTCCGGAACTTAATTTCTAAATTTCCAATTTATATTGATTTTATTTGTAAATTCCATTTTACAATTCAATGTTTATAAAATATCACTAAATAAAAAACAACATATTACATCCAACAATATCATTTATAAAAACTATCCTTTTATATACAAAATATATACTAGGTAAAATTATTCATTTACCTATATTTCAAAAACAATATTTTATCGGTTTGCCCTATTGAGTGTTTAGAAATCCCTATCGATGTAATAGCGTCCTATGCACCAACCGAAATTTATAAATACTAAGCAAAACAAATTAACACAATACAAAACCTTTTATAACACTAACAAATATGCTCTCTCATATATATACACTCCGCGACTCATTCTAGGGTTTTATTACCCTATTTCTAGTGAGTAAGACCCCACAAAGCTAAGGTTATCGCTAAACCATAGATCTGATTCCAAATGTAACGACCCACCTTTTTGGACAGTTTAAATCGACGATAAACCACACACATCAGACTCAAACCATTCAAAAGGGAGGATTGTTATGGGGTAAATAAGAAAAAAATGAGAAAGAAAGAAAACAAACATAGAATCTCACAGCGGAATGATAAAATATAATATCAAATAAACAGTTCATGAAGCTTTTTTACAAATAACATTTGATTACATTTTTACAATACATATCAGAGTAACATACGACAGGAATAAATAAATAAATGCAGCAGAACAACATGATGCAGCAGAATAAATAAAATAAATAGTAATAATATAAAATTTTCGTCTTCGTCCTCTAGAGATAAATGGTCTTCGATATACTTAAAAGCTTATATTGACCTGAGCGAATTGAAAGGACAAAACACTCGAGTCAGAACTAAAAGATCTTACATAAGTTAAATCAATAGTAAATAAATATGTGTGACGACGTCAGAGATGTTTACAGGGTTTGACATCTCCTTATCCAGTGTCAAACGTGGGTGCAATAACTTAAGAGATGTTCGGGATTACCATCTCATAAGGATCCGTTAAACTATCTACATACATAGTACAATACTCTATTATAATAGTGCTTATAGGAAAGTAAAGTATTAAAATAGCGTTAAGGCATTACCCATATCCCCTTTAACACATTTTATATAATGTCGTAGTCTATACAGATACTGTAAACTCCACCGTAAAATGGCATGCTATCAGGGAGCACTCCATAGGTACGACACAAAACAAACTTGTAGAAGGCGCAATAGGGCATGTGAACACGGCACTCGAGGCAATGCTAGGGTAGGATTCTACCAATTGCAGATCTGGACTGGTGGTAACGCACATCAACTACTACCACCCACCTCGGAACACACTCCCATAATCAAAATCAAGGGGTGGCCACCAAATCATCACAAAGTCATAATATGGTATCGAAGAAGCATGTTCGATAGGAGGAATGACCTCACTTGGCCCGGCGTGGCTCCTGTTTTAGTCACATCTAAGCTGACTCACAGGAGGCAGGGTCACGTAAATACCTCATACAGAATCGTTCGCCAAACCATCCTACTTCATTTTTGGAATCTCCACCATGTACACAGTTGTTAAAGTGGTTTTCGATATTGGTAGAGAGTATGACAATATTCGATCTCGGTCTCTTTAACAACCAAACGCTTATTTCACACCGGATGGTTTTTTTAAATTTCCAAAATCAATTCATAATTGATATCAAAATATCATATTCAATTCAAACCATATCATTTTCGAAATCATATTCACTTTCAAAATCTTATTCACAAAATAGGTTAAATCTTTATTTCAAAATCATCATATTTACTCAAATATGTCATTTCACTAGTAATTATTATTTCAAATCCCAACTTAGGTTATAACATCATTCAACCATATTTACTTTTAAATCAAGGCTTTAATTATAAACATTTCCACTTTACACAATCTGAAATTTAGAAAATAATTTAGATAGTTATAAATAGTTTAATTAGTTTAACATGGTTTTAAATAGATATAAATTAGGTTAAATAGGTTTAAAATAGATTAAATAAATTTAAAATAGATAAAAATACTTTAAATAGATTTACAATATTTTAAATGGTTTAAAATAGATTAAATAGGTTTATTATGGATTAATTAGATTTAAAATAGTTTAAATGGTTTAAAATAGATTAAATAGGTTTATTATGGATTAATTTGATTTAAAATAGATTAAATGAATTTAAAATAGATTAAATAGAATTAAAATAGATTAAATAGTTTAAAATAAATTAAAATAGTGTAATAAAGTTTAAATGATTTAAAATAGATTAAAATATATTGAAATAGATTAAATAGATTAAGATAGATTAAATAGGTCAATTAGTTTAAGGTAAGTTAAATTAGATTAAAATAAATTAAGTAGTTTCAATTGATTAAGTTGGTTTAAAATAGATTAACTTATTTTAATAGTTGAAAATCTTAAAATTAGAATTTAAAAGAACATTTACAGTGTATATTGATATAATAAAATTTTGAAATTAACATCATATTTAGCCATTCCTTCAATTCCAACAAATCTGGACCATGTCCAGATTTCAAATCAAAACCCAATTTCAAATCTTGAAATATCAAGTTTAACTCTTCCAATCTTAATAGATTTTCAAAGTTACAGTTTCCAACATTTCAATAACTCAATTTCAATGAATGTCGTTTATACTTCAAATTAAACTTTAAAATTTCAATTTAAATCCTTTAAATAATTGCTTAAAACAATTCAATTTATATGAGCCAAATTCTATTTCAATTATTGTTTAACTGGATTCAAAGTTTAAAGATTTAAAATCATTAAATTTAACCAATCCGGTATCCGTATATAATTCTCTACCCTATGGTCAAGTGATACGGATATTTATCATTTCAATACGCAAATATTTTAATTTTTTACGGGTATATTTTATTTCAACCCGCAATCCCAAAATTTATGTCAATGAAAATCGCTTGGGTTTATCATTTCAACCCATAACGATTTTCCCTTATTTTATAGGATCGTTCGGGTATGTATCATTTCAGCCCATAGGGAACTTGCAGTGTTATAACAATATAAAATATGACATCCAGTCATCCAATATCAACAATCAAACGTCCATCACCATCATCATCCTAATCAACCAATAAACATCAATAGATAACTGATTATCATTAACAGGTATTAAATTGACAATTAAATTCAATATTAAATTAAACGATGATTAAATGCAATAAAAGTCAAATTTAACTAGAATGACAATTTAAACTTACCAAACATCAATCAATTTAATTCTAATCACATCATAAATTTAATTTAACTAATATAAGATAATTTAGTAATTGTGAGTGGTTTAAAATACTCACCATTGATTCCAAATCGATTTGAAATCCAAAATAAGGCCTAAAATTCAACAGTCTCAGAATTCGCCCAAACTAGTTTCAAAATATCCAAAATTTTGATACGATCGCAACGGAGAAAACCGCGCGTCAATCCGACCGCGTATGCGAAAGTTATATATGTTAGAACATTTGAAAATAAAGTTTAAATTAAAATAAAATAAAAAGATGCCACGTCACATATATTACCATTTGAAACCCTAGAGCCACGATCTACTTGATCCCACTATCAAACCCTCAGCCGCCAATCATCACGCGCCAAACGCTGCTGCCACGGCCACTTCCATCATGTTCAAACAACACCGCCGAACTACCCATGCCTTGCCGCCCCTCAGGTGAAAACGCGGCCAACTCTGGTTGTCCAGAACCCCAACGCCACCGTGCGCAAACATTCTCCATTACAGTAGAATTCCGACCACCATACGACTAGCGAACACCACCACGTGACCTGCTCGACCGCCTCTTCCCAACGCCGCTTCCTGATCGTCGATCGGGCGGGGATCCACCATTGGATCGAAACCCTAGCCCATGGACGACAGAAATTAAATCACTGATTTATGGACAAACGGTGAATCAATTGCAAAAACGAATTGCAAATCTAGGTTACGCTCTTCAGGAGCTTCGAAATAGTATATAATATGATAGATTTTTGAGAAGTTTGATTTTACTGAATTTGAAATTGAAATAGGGTCTTGGGATTGAATTTGTTTCTGCCATTGAAAAGAAAGAGATAAACATAAGTTGATGTATGTACAGAATAAGAAAAATGAGTGCTAGGATTTGGGAACCCAGACTATTTATATTAACAAAGCCCGATAAGAAAATAAACACATCGAATTTGTACGAACGACGAATAGCGACCCAAAAAGCCCGTTCTGCCTCTAACACGAAAGTGGGTCATCCCATATATCAAAATAGATGTTTTCGATATTTTTAAACTCAATGGAACAGGTTTCAAGTCCAAATTCCATCGTATGAAGAAGTTAGCTTAAAAATCAGCTTATTACAAATTTATTTCAATTGAATTTAATTAAAGTGATTTCTACGTGTTTCGAGTCTGTTCGATCGAACGACAAGTCTGATCACTACGAAACTTGAAACCTTACAATAATTCATCATTACGGATCCGATGAAACTGGTTTCGTCGAAATCCGAGACGGTTGCCAAAATGGCTATTTTCACGTTAATTAAATAAATTATTATTAAATTGATTAAATCACTTTTTAATTCCACTTTTAGTAACTAACAAATTTTATCATTTTTGATTACTTAGACATTTACAATAATTTAAAACAAATTACATATCAATCCAGTGTTAAATATTACACTAATTACAATGTTCAATTTCAATTGTAATTAAATCCAATTAATTATAATTTTATTTCAATAAATTGATTAAATTTGATTTCAATCTTTTTATTCAATCAATCATTACTCTATGGGCACAGCTAACATTAGTTTATATCTTATTACATTAATATTTTCTAATTTCATCTTAATTTCCATTAGCGTAATATTTAATTACATTTAATTGCAATTGGTTTCCAATTTAATTCAATGGACTAAATAAATAGGTAACATATAATAATTGTCACCATTAACTTTTAATCTCATTTATAAGTTTATTATTTACAAACAAATGTTATACCGACTTACACAATACTAATTCTATCCAATTACAATTCATTACACATTATTTCATTAATTAATACAACATTTAAATTATCAATTACTCTTTTAATCCAATTATCAATTAATACACACATTATTACAATTAATTTACAATCTATAACCAATTATAACTTTTTAATCATTTTAATTAACTGGAAATACATTTAAAGCAGTTATCAATTACCTTAAATTAATACTATTACATTTCATTCCAGTTATATTCTTATTATTAAATCACTAATTTTTATTTCTTCCATCATTAAATCAAAAATTTAATTAACTATTTTTAATTATCGAAAATTATGGTCATTACAAACGACATCGAGCATTATGCCATAACTCATATCCCGATGGAACAGAACACGAAGGTGGATTATTTATCCAAACTGGCCAGTTCCAGAGAAACTCAGCCATTGGGGCTAGTCCCAGTTGAAACCCTGACTACAACGAGCATTAGCGAAATGGATATTGATTGGATTATTGAGACAACCAAGGAACCAAAGACATGGATGACGCCGATCGAAGATTATCTGCTCATAGGAGCTCTCCCCACAGACATGAACCAGCGGAAAAGGCTTCTCCAAAAGGCACCGCGATTTGTAATACAAGATATGATACTCTACTGAAGGGGATTCTCTACCCCTTGCTCAGATGTGTGACCAATGATGAAGCTCGAAGGATCCTAAAAGAAGTTCATGAATGCGACTGTGGGGATCATACCGGGGGGTAAACCCTAGTAAAAAAAGTTCTCCGGTATGGGTACTTTTGGCAAACAGTGAACCACGATGCAGCAGATTACACCAGACGGTGCGATCAATGCTAAAGATTTAGCAAAATCAAAAGAACCCCCTCGATGGAGCTTACACAAATGGTCGGCCCATGGTCGTTCGCAATCTGGGGAATCGATTTGATTGGCGTATTACCAATGGCTAAAAGGGGAGTCAAATATGATATCGTTGTTGTTGACTATTTCACCAAATAAGCCGAAGTGGAACCGCTGGCTACTTTTTCCACAAAGAATGTCATTAACTTTGTTACTAAAAATATTATTTGCTGGTTTGGGGTACCATAGAAATTCATCATGGATCACGGGACTCAATTCGAAAGCGTGAGTTCAAATACTTTTGCAAACACTTCCGAATCGAGAAAACATTTTCCGCTATCGCACATCCACAGGCAAACGGGAAAGTGGAAGCAAAATAAGATCATCAAGTCCACCATCAAAAAACGACTAACTAAAACAAAAGGAAATTGGGTCGATGAACTTCCACTCGCACTATGGGCCTACAGGACAATGCACAAATCTGCAACTGGGCACTCTCTGTTCACCCTAGCATATGGTTCATAAGCAATGATCTCGGTTGAGCTAAAAGTCCCTTCTCATCGGAGGCGAAACTTCGATCAAAGGCAAAATGAACAACTCCTACTCGAGTCACTCGATATGGTCGATGAGAAGAGGGAAGAAGCCGAATTAAGGACTGCCGCTAATCAAAAAAGGATCGCTTGGTACTTTAACTCTAAAGTTCATAACCACACCTTCAAGGTGGAAGACCTTATCCTCAAGAGGGTCTACCCTGTACCAGGAGCATTCGGATCAAACTGGGAGGGACCCTATGTGATCGGTCAGAAGCTAGGGAATGGCACATTCAAGCTAACAACTGTTGATGGAGCCCAAATTCCCCGAGCATGGAACAGTGAATCGCTACGTCCTTACTTTACCTAAGACTATCTTATGTACTTCCTATTTCCAGCAAATAAGCCATCCGGAAATACCAGAGGCATTGTAAATAGGCAGAACTTGCCCAACCTTCATTAATAAAATTGCTTGGCCTTTTGAACCAATAAAAATGTGTTCACAAAAGTAACCTGCTGAGTCCAAGGGTTCAAATCGACTAAAAACCATCCGATCACTGCTTGAGACAGTGGAACCATGCTCAAGTATGCCCCACCTACCCGTCGGGTCGATGGAAGCAAATCGACACAAACCGTTGGATCGGCGGAACCCGATCCCCGCCTTCTAAGAACCGGTGTTGCTCCGAACACACCAGGAAGGCTCAAATCAAAGCCGTGCACCGCTTCTTGGATTATGGAATCACATCTAACCAAGCACAACCTTAGAAACCACGCACCTCCATAAGCCGTTGCTTCTTGAGTCGTGGAACTATGCTCTTGAAACATGAACTCCTCACATTACCCGAAGGTTGTTAACATCGAGAAACTCCAAACCGTTCCGGATCGACGGGTCATATCATCCTAAAAGCCACGCATCCCATAAGCAGTGCACATACCCTTAAAAAGCTGCGCATCTCATAAGCCGTGCATATTCAAAAAACTGCGCATTTCATAAGTCACGCATACTATTAAGCACCGGCATTGTCCCAGTAGTACCGGGAAACTCGTCTATTACAGGACTAACAAGAACCAATCCACTCCCACTATCAGGAGTAATGGGCATGAATCTAGCAATGTCGCATGGCTACGAATCGGCAAAGAATCCCGATTGTTGACCGACAAAATCTCTGAAATCGAGATGCTCAAATTGCAAGTTCCCGATGATAGGAACCACAAAATTGACTCAGTTACAGACTTTCAAAAAATCACACGGGTCAACCGGCCATTCGTTAAGTGTTTGAAGTAAACAGCCCCGTGAACTGCGGGGTACACACCGATACTCAAAAACAAAAAACCTAGTACTTCACAGTTCTGTTACTCCAAACAAAGAATTTTGGCGGTAATTACAGGACTAGATAAAATAGCAGTAAATAAAATTGGCATAAGTGCATGAAACCTAGATAAATAGACAGATAAAGTTACAATCAAAATGTCAATATTGTATTACTTACTGCATTTTCTATACAAAGTAAAAATGTGGGGGTCATACCCACACAATATCGGCCAACAAAAAAGGAAAATACAAATGCTACAACAATCGAAGCAACAAGTGCATACTCTACACTTGTACAAAACATGTATCAAGCAAAACATAATGTCCCAAAATCTTGCTCCATTGTTACTCGAGCCTGCCAATGCTTCTTTCCACCGCTCCCCTTCCCACCTTTAGTCGGAAGTTTCTTCTTCTTCCCAGAATCCCTGCCAGGAGTACTGTCACTACCTGAAATGTCAACTATCTCCTCCATGTCAGCGTCTCCTTCCTGTTCTTCGACATTCTCCAAAGACTCCCCCTTGCACCGCACTTTCGGGAATTGCGTGGCCTCCTCAAAGGTTTTCTTTCCTCGATCTATTCATTCTTAACAGCTACCATCTGCTGTTTAGATTTATTTAGCTGGCTAGTTTGGTCTTCCTGCTTTCGATCAATTCGGAAGCGCTTTTTTATTCTAGTAGATGGAATTTAGGAATAGCGTCAGGCATGCCTGTCATAATTTTTACTGCCCAATAACCAATTTGGTCCTAAGGTAAGGAATAACCAGTTACACCTCATAGGGAAGAAAATGGAGTTATGGATGGAATCAAATATTCAGTATTTACAGAAAAAAAGTATTCGGTTATTGGGGAACAATCAATATACTTCTAATGTCAAATCAGGATCAACTAGGACAGAAATAAAGCATTGAGATGAAGCTTGGGTGAAACTAAGTGGAGGTCTGAACGGGCTGATGTTGAAGAATCAGTGGATGAGTTATGGTTAGGGGTGAAATGCCACTCGAACCAGCTGCCTTGAAATCGCCCTCCAAAGATATGGAAGGGTCGTCCAGACCATGCAATGCAATAATCTTCTCGGATTCCAGCCCTGGTTGTGAGCCACACAGGTGCAGCAATCGAAGCGGCTACGGAAATAAGCATAGAGGCGGTTGAAATAGCAACAAGCCCAGGGATCGAAGAAATCGGTAGGATGGTAGGTAAAGAAGACGGCCCTATAAGATCAAAAATGAAAACAATCAGCTCGTCTTGTTCTTGTGACTTGAGCTGAAAATTCTCAAACTCAGGGGAAACAAGAAGGTTACCTGCATCAGAAGAATGGCCAAGAACTTCAATCTCATACTCCCCACCTTCTCCTTCTTTGGATGGCTGCAAGATCTTTAGAGAAGTTCCAAGACTACCCGAAGCTTCAGTGACAGCCGCCGGAGAGGCAGATAACAAGGCAGCACCAGCCAAACTCACTAACTGATCGCGAGGCTGTTTTGATGATTCGCCAAACCCAAAAATGAAAGGCTTTGGCGGCATTTGAGTAGTTGCATTCATAGCAGCATCGGCGGCTTCCTGTTCACTCTTAATTCCAATGATCCCTCGACCCTCTATCGAAGCTTTCTTCGATTCTTCATCGAGATAGGCATCATCCAACTCTTGCTCGGTGTATACATCCCCGTTCTCCCGGAAATGGGCCAGAACTTATTCCCAAATCACAGCAAGAGTACGCGAGAATTAGGGGCCCAGATAGTTGAGGCTCCCCTGATGCAGCAAGGAGTTAACATAGAAATTTAAGATGGCACCATCCATCTTCTCCATCTTCTTTTCAAAAGTATCCTGCAACTCCAAGTAGTCCGCTGTTACGGCGGCCTTCTCAACTTCAACTCGGGTCTTCTCGGCATTAAGCTGTGCGACTCTCACCTGGAGCGAAGCAATCATTTGAGTCTGATCAGAAACGGTCTTGTCATTGGATTCCACCATTCCCACGTAATCAGCAATTGTCTTTTTATAGGCTTCAACAACTTCGTTATGATCAGTGATAGTTTTCTACTGAGCTTCAATGATCACGTCACGGGCTTCAAGATCCTTTTTCAGCTTAACATCATCCGCGTGGGCCTTCTTGATTTCGTCTCGGAATATGATCTCTATTTTTGCGTGGGCCTCTTTCAGTTCCTTTAGCAAGCTGGCGTTGCTCTTACTCTCTCAAAGTCCAGTGTACCTCTCCTTTGTTAATCGCTCGATTCTAACGTCATGTTCTACTAAAACCCTCTCATAATCGTCCTTTTTTGATTCAAAGGAAAGGATCTCTTGATAATTGTTGCGGTTCGTGTCTGCCAGTTACTTTCTTAACTTTTTCCAATCCCTCAGCTTGATCCAAATCACTTTGAAACGCCTGGAGATGGGGCATTTAGAAATCTTTACAGATTGGGTGCAGGTCGCGGTCAAACTTAACTCCCTTTAGAAACCATCCGGGGAGCCCATCTTCCAGTCTAAGGGGACCGGACGGAAGAATATAAGCCGACATCCTACGAAGATGTGAAGAACCAAAAGTAGGCACCACGTGAGTCGACAGAGCTTGGGATGAAGGTGAAACTTGAATAGTGGAAGCCGGAACTTCAATCCCGACAGAGATTGAGGTAGGGGCAAAAGCTTGGTGCTCAGAGGGATGAGAACCGCGATCTACCTTCGGCTTCTTGGGTAGCTCTTCTCGGTCGTCAGGAGTTTCTCTTCTCATAACCACTTGCACCACGTGAGTCGACAGAGCTTGGGATGAAGGTGAAACTTGAACAGTGGAAGCCGGAACTTCAATCCCGACAGAGATTGAGGTAGGGGCAAAAGCTTGGTGCTCAGAGGGATGAGAACCGCGATCTACCTTCAGCTTCTTGGGCAGCTCTTCTCGATCGTCAGGAGTTTCTCTTCTCATAACCACTCTTGTAAACCCTACCCCATTCTCTATCGTCTCGATGACGTACTTCAGCTTCCAAGTCTTTCAGCATTCTCCACTCTTCCTCGGTTTCACAGGGCTGATGGCGGCTTGAAGACAGTCTTGACCAGTGTTGAGAATCAGTGAATTGTTCAAAATCCTCGTAAAGTCCACGACCTCTCATAGTACCTGATGCAAAAAAAAATAGCTTTAGTGACAAAAAATGGACCTAAATAATGCATGTGTAAGTAAACATGACCCTAGTGAAATGTGTAACACGTCATAGGCGGTCTAAAAGGACGTCACAAACTGGGTCAGGAAGCCACCATGGTAGAAATCGAGACGAGGGGACGATCCCTCGAATTCGAAGTCTTCTCACATAAGTTTGTTGATATCTACGTAAATGTTGCTCAAATCACCAAAGTCAATACCGGTTTCCTTAAGCGTGGAATCCTAAAGTCGCTCGACTGTTGGGGGAGCATCCTTATCATGAATCTCTTAGGGAGGCGAATCCGGGAGAATGAGACTCACTACCAGAGTTTCATCACATGATTCAAAGTTTCCACCAATGGAACTTGCATCGAATTCATCATCACTAGAGGAGGAATCATAACTGTTGATGCCCTCAATTTCACCCTCCTCCTTTTCTGTTGTCACTTCAGCCTTGCCCTCGCGCTGCTTGAATTCTTCTTCCTCCTCCCTTGAAATCGGAGGCATCCTTGGCGGGCATCTGGCTTCAGTCGTAACACCCCTTCCATCATGAATTTCTTCCATCGACCCACTGGACAGACCTTCTTCTTCTGGGAGATCGCCCTCTACGGAGCCGCATGATGAAGAAGTGGAACGTGTTCGACTTCTAGAACAGGAAGGAGACGGAACTTCAACGGCCACGGTAGACCTTTCGGGATGCAACAGCCCATACCGAAGCAAATTCTTGTTTGTTAGAAAAAACTTAACCGATCTCTCCTTAGCGTCTACGGCCTTCAGAGTATGGAAAACCGAATCGAGTGATGGATCTTTGTTCGGCCTCAGAACTACAAGAAATATTCAATCTATTAAAAATCCCATAGCGACATATTAAATCTCAATAAGTAAAAGAGAGAACTTACCCCCCATCGTCCAAAGACGATTAAATCCCTCAAGATACCTAACGAAAAAATACTAGGTCTTAAATTGAGATAAGTTGCTTTGAAGCTGCAGCGTGATCTTACTCAGGGCCCGATGAAGGACAGAAATTCGACTCTCTTCTTGAATGAGAGAAAATATCTCAACTCATCGAAACTCGGTGCACGATTAAATGTCCGCATAAACAAGATGCAAAGGCAAGTCAAGGTTGCATACCCATTAGGATGAATTTGAAATGGAGCAATTTCCAAGTTCAGAAGAGTTTCTTTCAAGAAGTGATTGAAGGGGGGCACTGCTCCATTTAAGCACATATACCAGTGGCAAGTGGTGTACCCTAAAGGCGGCATATGCAAACTCATTCTTCGACAAAAGGGGCGCGTCATTGTCCGGAATGTCGTGTTGTAAGCAAACGTTATGTGGATGTGATAACCCGGATTTTCGGGCATCAGATAATTGGATAAGTTATCTGATTTAACTCTTGAAAATACTAATTGATAAATTGAACAAATAAATGTAATAATCTCCTTTATAAATTATTTAAAATTGGTGAAACTGTGTTTTCAAAACAATAATAATAATGTGTTGTTTTTATATATAAATGGATTTTTAATAAAATTATTATTTACAAATTGAATTTGTGTTTGTTTAAATATATATGTTTGAGTTGATTTTTAATTACATTTGAATTTTAATTTAAATTTGAACTTGTATTTGAATTTAAATTTTGATATAAAATATCTTAAAAATATTTGGAATCAAAATATTAACATATGTGTATGATTTTATTAAATTAGTATTAAAACTTTTTTCTTTTAAAGTTGTATAAATATAACAAAGGGATGTGATTATATAAATAGAAAATGCAATTAAAAGAATATACATAAATGTGTTTATAAAATAAGAAGTACAAAATAAATAAATAATGTATAAACATTTTCTCATGCAAAGGAATTTACAAGTGTTAATATTTAACATATTCAACTTAACAAGTGTAATTATCTTGAAACAAGAATTGAACAAGTGTCACTATTTTTATCTTTATTTTCTTTTATTTTAAATAATAAATCCTAATTAAACCTATATAAACATATATCTTTTCTCTTCATCTCTTTTTCCCATCTTCATTCTGAAACAAAGAAAAAAAACAAAGCCTGTAACAAAACTCAAACCAGAAAGTTTATACAAGCAATCATCAAGCTAAAGATCATCTCTGTTTTTCAAGCTTGAATCTTCTCAACAACAAAAGTAATTTCCAGTTCATAATCAAAGTTTCAAGCCAGATCATTTCAACAACCAGTTTTCCATTTTCAAAAAACAAATCATCTCGGTTTTCAAGCATTTGCAAGTTCATGTTCCAAGAAGTCTTTCTATTCTATGTTTTTAAAACAGGTGAGTAAACTACTATTTAAAGCTTGAATCTGGGTTAAATCTTGATGCATGTGATAAATGATAAATATAATGTTGTGAGAAGTGATTGCATGTATCTAAATATGCATGTATGTATACGTATACATGTAAAAGATTTTGTGCATATAGGTGTTACAGGCAGAAATGCCTCTTTTCCAGATTTACAGAGTTTAAAACAATTTAAAAAAAAATTCAATCCCTCCGTCTCTAATTCTTTTTAGAGTTTGATGTCAAAACGAAAAGTGTTTGAACTTACAGGATCTAAGTTTTAAAAAAAAAATTCAAATAAAATTGTCAAGTGGTTTGCTGGAAAACAAGAAATACAGTGAAAACTCTAAACTATGTCAAAAATTCAAATATCATGTTTTCTTGTTTCAATTACATAATCTAAAACGTTTTGAAAACGATGATTTTTAAAAAGTGGAATCATGATTTTTAAGTGTGTATTCATGGAGAACTTGCGAGTTGAAAAGAAATCGATCTTTCTTCGATTTCTGGCGATCGAAAGGTGATGGGGTCTCGTGTTCATCACTGAGGATAGTTGGGTGATTGACGAACTCGAGAAAAATGATCAGAGAAATTTCTGATCATCGTGGAGGACGATCGTAGTCGATCTAGGGTTTAAACCTAAGTTTTAGTTGAGGTCGGAATTTGAACTACTGTGGCGACGTCAATGCACCGGAGTCGATCGGTGCTAGGGGAAACGAAGCATAAGTTGTAAACGAAGCTCTCGACGCGATTGCATGATTTCTGATGGCCGAAGGTGGCGATACAAGGCGATTCTTTGATGATCATGTTCGTCCCAGTGGGTTTCAGGTTACTTGATTTTGATTCCATGATCGATACGGGGTTCTGGGTGGTTGCTTCGGTGGAGTAGGTGAACAATGACTTGTGGAAGATGGAGCGCTGGCGATCGTTTGTGCACGTGTACGTGCATCTTTGTATATCTGAGTTGAAGAAGAAGTAATTGTCTCGGGTTGGTCTCGTGTTTTTTTTTGTTGTTCGTCTCGAAGTCAAGGGTGACTCGGGCATGTGATGATTGTGGCTCGGGTTTTATAAGTGTTTTGTTCGGGTTTAAATGTTGATAAGTTTTCCAGATTTTAATTTTTTCAAGTACTTGAATAAAAGAGTAAATTTAAATTACAATGGTGACCAGGATTTTTATTTTGTAAAGAAAGATTAAGCAATTTAGTGATAAGTTTTAATTGAATAAAATAAAAGTAATAACTTTAATTAAGTTTTCAATTATGAATTTTATCGTATTTAAACATATAAAACAATTTACCAAATTGTAATGAGATGTTGGAATAATTAAGTTTTCAAAATGGTGAGTTTGTTTTATGTTATTTAAACAAGCTAATTAAAGTTTTTCCCAAGATTTAAAAGTTAAAAATCTAAATGTTTAATAGGTTTTGACTTAAATAAATCATATATCTTAAATTTTAAGAATAGATTTCTAAATGTTTCTAATGTTGTTAAATGAGGTAATTAAGTTGATGATTATTAAAGTATTCATTTTTAATTAGAATTATGAATGATTGAGGTTTAATAATTTGGGAAATTAATTTAAAGGTTAATCATTAAATGGAATTTATAAGATTATTTGATTAATGTTATTAATCAAGTTCATTAATTGATTTGGAAATTATTAATTAATTAATCAATTAAGAATAATTGATTAGGAATTAAATTTAAGATAAACTAATTGTTTAATTAATTAAGAATAATCTCTTATGCTGGGGTTAAGTATTAATTACATAATTAAGTGGTTGCTTAATATAAAAGATGAATAATTAATTTATGAAAGTAATGAAAAGGTTAATTACTGTAAATGGTTGAAGATAATTAATTTGTGTAATTAATTAAGAGTTAATTACTTAATGTAATTAAAGGATAATTAATCAAGGGTGATTAATTAAGATGGATAATTAGAGAATGATTAATTAATTTGCTGTAATTAATTAAGGATTAAGCAAGCAAGAATAATGATGGAAGGAATTAATTTAATTTATTTTAAATTAATTAAAGATAGTGTGATTAAAATCTTTGCTTATGAATGGTTGAATGTTATTGAATGCTTTGGATTGCTGTTATACTTGGTATGTGATTGTGATACTATATGATACGGTGTTAGATATGAATTATCTATCTGAATAAATTTCTATGTGAATCTGTTACTTTGGGTATAAATGAAATTGTTTAAAGCTTAAACGGCTTTGTTTAAAGATGATTTGATTCGAAGAGAACGGGGCCGGGTATCAGTAATACCCGGAACCACTTCGATTTATAATCTACATGATTCTATATGGATTTGATGTGAGAAATCAATAGACATAAATGGAATAATATGGAATTTGGAACTAAGTAAAGATACTTAGAATCTGATTTGTGAAATAAATGTGAGCATAACAAGTAATGAACTCGTAGTGAAGTAGGAGTTACCCGGGTTTTTCTTTTATGGTTTGAGCTTAGTATTTCAAATTATATGGGTTTACTCACGCTGGTTTCCAGCCTGACCCGGGTGTTACTTTGATGTAATGCTCGGGTCAGACCGAGTATTACAGATTTCAGGTAAGGACGTTCTGGAGCTCAAAAGGCGAGCTGGATGGCAGGAACGTATGGAGTGTGATATATTGTTATTTATTGGGACAAGTTATTTTAACTGTCCAGTGATTGTGAAATGTTGTAACTCTGATGTATTAAAATGTAATTAATTGATACAGTTTTCTTTGTATAACTGATATTATTATTTGATATTGTATTTTAATCCGCTGCGAATATGAGAATCTGTGTCTTGTTCTGTTTCTTCTTCTATCTCTTTTCTTTTTCTCCTAACTATGTGGAATTTTCGGGTTCGAAATTTTCGGGTCGTTACATTTAGTATCAGAGCAGAAGGTTAAGCGAGAACCTTGGCTCTGTTGGGATTACTCGTTAAGGATAGGGTCAATGGTACCCTAGAACGAGTTGAGTGTATATATATATATATATATATATATGAGAGCGTAATTGTTATTTTCTTATATAAGGATTTTAAATGATTTTATATAAAAATATATTTTGATATATAAAATGATATTTCTTTCTAATAAATATTAAGGTAATTGGTTGTTAAAATATTGGAATTAAATTAAGTGGTAATAGAAATACAACCAAATTAAAATTGAATGAAGATAAGTTTGAAATGAATCCAAAATGAAATTTAAATCTTGAATTTGTAGAAATAAAGATAATAATGAATTGGTTTCCAGATATGATAATCTTGGGTATTATCATAGATGGTTGATAATGAAATGTTGTAAATGATTAAGTGAAATGAAATGTTTTAGGGAAGTAAACTTTTAGATGAATATGACTTATAAATTGGAATTGAAGATAATTTGAAATTGTGAAATTGTAAATCTAAACCTAGAAAACTGGAAATTGTTTTAAGGGAATTTGTTTTGAAATTAAAAACCAAGAATGGTTTAAAATTTTAAGTATGACTTGAAGTGTAAAGGAAATAAATATGTATAAATAAGGGATATACATAATATCAAAGATAATTTGAAATAAACTCTAAGTGTTGAGTTTTAAATTTTTCCTTGGAATGTGATATGAAAACCAAAAGTGATAAGTTTTTGAACTTATAAGTGGAAAGATTATTAAATATAAAGTTTAAAATTTTAAATGGAAATACAAATTGGGTAAAGTTGACTGGATTAAATTGAATTTAACTTAAGGAAAGTTAAATGAGTTTAGAATGAACAACTTGAATTAGAAATTTCAAGATGAAATTTAAATTTAACTCGGGAAGTTAAAAGGTTGATTTTAAATAAGAATTATGAGTGATCTCAAAATTGGTTTTGAAGTTAGAAATGCATAATAAATTAGAATCTAAAGGTTAAATTGTTTTTGAATTCTTATTTGAACTTTATAATAAGTTAAGTAAAGAAAATTTTAAAATGGAATTTGAAATTTGGATTTAGAATTAAATGGTTTAAAGATTTAAGTTGTTAAATAAATAAATAAAAATAAAGGTTGATTTGATTTTAAGGTAAGGGTTAATTTGATTTAAAGGATTTAATCAACATTTAAAATGTTTAACTCGAATTTATATAATTCAAGATGGTTTTAAGTTGAGATTTGAATAAAATTTGTTCAAATTGAATTTGATTTGAATTAATTGGAATTATGATTGAAGATGTATAACTTTAAAAATTCAAATGGTAAATTAGAATTGAAATGATTTGAAATTGAAGCTGGTTCAATTTGAAATCTATCCAAATTGATTTTAAATAATTTGGAATTGTGATTAAAGTTGAATAAGTTTAAAAATCAAATGGAATTTGATTTGAATTTGGAAAGGAATTAAGGTTAATTCAACTTGAATTGGGATTAAATAAATTTCAATGGAAATTGAAGTATTGAGTCAATTTAAATGGAAGTGGAAATTTAAATTTAATTGATGGGGAATTAATTGGAAATGGAGATTGGAAAATTAAACAGTTTGGCTCTGGATTATTTTCAAAATAAATTGTTTAAATACAAATCTATTTTTCCAAACTATTTACTATACAATCTTTCTTCTTAAACCCTAAACTATCTCATACTTATTTTACAATTATTTTGGAACTATTTAACTATTTTGAAACTGTCTTATAAACTAATTACTATTTTTCAGTTACTTATATCTAATCACTATTTTAAAAACTATTTTGCAATTATCTAACTATTTTATACCTACTTAACTATTTTATGGCTATTTTACAAACTAATAACTATTTTTCAACTACTTATCTATTTTAAAACTTTTTCAAGCTATTTTTAAATTTAAATTGGTCCGAGTTCAAACTGTTTGTAATTAAAGTAATAACTCAATTGTAAATGGAAGCAATTTAGAATAAGTGAATGGAATTAAAGGAAATGTGAATAGAAAAGAGAATTGTTTTGGCTAATAACCACTAAAGATAAATACGTAGGATATACGTATATTATTCTATTCGCATAGTGATTTGATCCAGATTCGAACACAGAATTTCGAGATAGTATTATCGATCCGAGTTGGGATTTTTCGCTCGATTTTCGACGGCGAACCTGGATATGGATTTTTGATTGGTTCTGGATATTCTCTATCATAGTTGTAACTATGCAAGGAGAGTGACGGTTTCTGATCAAGAAACCAGATCTGAGTCCGCACTAGGAAGTCGAGTGGACGATACTAGTTTGTAAGTGAAATTGTGTGATCGATTGAGCGATCAGACAGATATTGCATATGGATGATATGTGTACATCGTACGAGTTTGAATGAAATTGATATTGAAATTTGTGGATAAGGATTGTAAAATGGTCTTTGAAATGAAAAGTATATTTGTGAAATATAATGGAATTGGATATTTCTTTGGTTGAAATTTACTTTATGGAGGTAAGTAAATGGTAAATAACTTTATAAAGAAATCAAACTTGAATATTTGATTTGACAATAAATAAAGTTATATTTTGTAATATGATAAACTTCCCTTATTGAATCTAGCCAGAATAAAAAGAGTTTTGAAAATATTTGAAGTATAAAAGAAGTTTTATACAAATTTGAAATGATCCAAAGATTTTCAAAGTTATATATATCTATATATATAAAGGGTTTTATGAGAATGATTTTGGAAAAGGTTTTGGGAACCTATATAATTTGGAAAAGGCTTTAGATTTTTGGGAAAATCAGTTTTGGATTTTGGAAAGCCAAGTTTGGAACTATCGATTTTGGACATCGATTTTGTGTAAAGGAGATTTTGATATAAATCATAAAGCGTATGATTTGAAGATACTATAAGTGTATAGTATAAAGTGTTTTGTGAATAGCTCTGGGGAAAAAGGCGCTTCCTTGAAATGAACTTCTCAGGAGTGCCACTGGGTGGTACTGCCTTGAACCCCAATGGGGGTTTCTAAAGTTGATCCTGTGAGGAGTCCGGACAAAACTAGTTCCTGAGGATTATTTGTGTAGCGAAAGTCGAGGGGCTGGTGCCCACAAAGGCATTTGGGTTATGCTGTGACGATAATTTAACCCAATGTCACTGCGATCTACTGCAGACCATAGCGAAAGTCATGTGTGCTGCTGAGAGCCAACAGTCTACGTTTGATTTTATATCGGTAGACTGTGACACTATGGTAACATAGCGAAAGTCGTTTGAGCCGCTGAGAGCCAACAGTCTATGTTTGATTTTATATCGGTAGACTGCGACCTATGTGGAGAAGTTTCATTTTGACAGCGAAATCGTGTGTGCCGCTGAGAGCCAACAGTTACATGGACTTTTGCTGCGATGGCAACGTAATCCTGGAATGTAACTGCGATCTGTTGTGGGTTCCATGCTGTCATCCGTTACATGGACTTTTGCTGCGATGGCAACGTAACCCGTGATGTAACTGTGACCATGGATGGTGGTGATGATTTCCGGAGCATTCTCACCAAAGATATTTCCTCGATTTCAAAAATGTTTTTTATATTTTCAATAAAATTATTTTGCAAAGTATTTTCACTGGGTGTTGGAACGAGTTTACCAAGTACTTATAGATTTTCAGTCCTACGCCTGATCAACGTATGACCGAATTTCTGTGAGAACGAGGATGGACTTGCTGAGACATCAAGTTATAAAAGTATTTTTACAAAAACTATTTTGATAATATCATATAGATTTTAAAAAGTATTTTAAAAATGATCAAAGAATAATTTATCTGATCTTAAATATTTTAATAAATTCTGACTTCGTTTCTTTTCGAGGACGAAAAGATTCAAAGGGGGAAGGAATGTGATAACCCGGATTTTCGGGCATCAGATAATTGGATAAGTTATCTGATTTAACTCTTGAAAATACTAATTGATAAATTGAACAAATAAATGTAATAATCTCCTTTATAAACTATTTAAAATTGGTGAAACTGTGTTTTCAAAACAATAATAATAATGTGTTGTTTTTATATATAAATGGATTTTTAATAAAATTATTATTTACAAATTGAATTTGTGTTTGTTTAAATATATATGTTTGAGTTGATTTTTAATTAAATTTGAATTTTAATTTAAATTTGAACTTGTATTTGAATTTAAATTTTGATATAAAATATCTTAAAAATATTTGGAATCAAAATATTAACATATGTGTATGATGTTATTAAATAAGTTTTAAAACTTTTTTCTTTTAAAGTTGTATAAATATAACAAAGGGATGTGATTATATAAATAGAAAATGCAATTAAAAGAATATACATAAATGTGTTTATAAAATAAGAAGTACAAAATAAATAAATAATGTATAAACATTTTCTCATGCAAAGGAATTTACAAGTGTTAATATTTAACATATTCAACTTAACAAGTGTAATTATCTTGAAACAAGAATTGAACAAGTGTCACTATTTTTATCTTTATTTTCTTTTATTTTAAATAATAAATCCTAATTAAACCTATATAAACATATATCTTTTCTCTTCATCTCTTTTTCCCATCTTCATTCTGAAACAAAGAAAAAAAACAAAGCCTGTAACAAAACTCAAACCATAAAGTTTATACAAGCAATCATCAAGCTAAAGATCATCTCTGTTTTTCAAGCTTGAATCTTCTCAACAACAAAAGTAATTTCCAGTTCATAATCAAAGTTTCAAGCCAGATCATTTCAACAACCAGTTTTCCATTTTAAAAAAAAAAATCATCTCGGTTTTCAAGCATTTGCAAGTTCATGTTCCAAGAAGTCTTTTTATTCTATGTTTTTAAAACAGGTGAGTAAACTACTATTTAAAGCTTGAATCTGGGTTAAATCTTGATGCATGTGATAAATGATAAATATAATGTTGTGAGAAGTGATTGCATGTATCTAAATATGCATGTATGTATATGTATACATGTAAAAGATTTTGTGCATATAGGTGTTACAGGCAGAAATGCCTCTGTTCCAGATTTACAGAGTTTAAAACAATTTAAAAAAAAATTTCAATCCCTCCGTCTCTAATTCTTTTTAGAGTTTGATGTCAAAACGAAAAGTGTTTGAACTTACAGGATCTAAGTTTTAAAAAAAAAATTCAAATAAAATTATCAAGTGGTTTGCTGGAAAACAAGAAATACAGTGAAAACTCTAAACTATGTCAAAAATTCAAATATCATGTTTTCTTGTTTCAATTACATAATCTAAAACGTTTTGAAAACGATGATTTTTAAAAAGTGGAATCATGATTTTTAAGTGTGTATTCATGGAGAACTTGCGAGTTGAATAGAAATCGATCTTTCTTCGATTTCTGGCGATCGAAAGGTGATGGGGTCTCGTGTTCATCACTGAGGATAGTTGGGTGATTGACGAACTCGAGAAAAATGATCAGAGAAATTTCTGATCATCGTGGAGGACGATCGTAGTCGATCTAGGGTTTAAACCTAAGTTTTAGTTGAGGTCGGAATTTGAACTACTGTGGCGACGTCAATGCACCGAAGTCGATCGGTGCAGGGGGAAACGATGCATAGGTTGTAAACGAAGCTCTCGACGCGATTGCATGATTTCTGATGGCCGTAGGTGGCGATACAAGGCGATTCTTTGATGATCATGTTCGTCCCAATGAACCAAGGACAATTTTTTTATACTAATTTTGATTCCATGATCGATACGGGGTTCTGGGTGGTTGCTTCGGTCGAGTAGGTGAACAATGACTTGTGGAAGATGGAGGCGATGGTCGGAGCGCTGGCGATCGTTTGTGCACGTGTACGTGCATCTTTGTATATCTGAGTTGAAGAAGAAGTAATTGTCTCGGGTTGGTCTCGTGTTTTTTTTTGCTGTTCGTCTCGAAGTCAAGGGTGACTCGGGCATGTGATGATTGTGGCTCGGGTTTTATAAGTGTTTTGTTCGGGTTTAAATGTTGATAAGTTTTCCAGATTTTAAATTTTTCAAGTACTTGAATAAAAGAGTAAATTTAAATTACAATGGTGACCAGGATTTTTATTTTGTAAAGAAAGATTAAGCAATTTAGTGATAAGTTTTAATTGAATAAAATAAAAGTAATAACTTTAATTAAGTTTTCAATTATGAATTTTATCGTATTTAAACATATAAAACAATTTACCAAATTGTAATGAGATGTTGGAATAATTAAGTTTTCAAAATGGTGAGTTTGTTTAATGTTATTTAAACAAGCTAATTAAAGTTTTTCCCAAGATTTAAAAGTTAAAAATCTAAATGTTTAATAGGTTTTGACTTAAATAAATCATATATCTTAAATTTTAAGAATAGATTTCTAAATGTTTCTAATGTTGTTAAATGAGGTAATTAAGTTGATGATTATTGAAGTATTCATTTTAATTAGAATTATAAATGATTGAGGTTTAATAATTTGGGAAATTAATTTAAAGGATAATCATTAAATGGAATTTATAAGATTATTTGATTAATGTTATTAATCAAGTTCATTAATTGATTTGGAAATTATTAATTAATTAATCAATTAAGAATAATTGATTAGGAATTAAATTTAAGATAAACTAATTGTTTAATTAATTAAGAATAATCTCTTATGCTGGGGTTAAGTATTAATTACAAAATTAAGTGGTTGCTTAATATAAAAGATGAATAATTAATTTATGAAAGTAATGAAAAGGTTAATTACTGTAAATGGTTGAAGATAATTAATTTGTGTAATTAATTAAGAGTTAATTACTTAATGTAATTAAAGGATAATTAATCAAGCGTGATTAATTAAGATGGATAATTAGAGAATGATTAATTAATATGCTGTAATTAATTAAGGATTAAGCAAGCAAGATTTATAATGATGGAAGGAATTAATTTAATTTATTTTAAATTAATTAAAGATAGTGTGATTAAAATCTTTGCTTATGAATGGTCGAATGTTATTGAATGCTTTGGATTGTTGTTATACTTGGTATGTGATTGTGATACTATATGATAGGGTGTTAGATATGAATTATCTATCTGAATAAATTTCTATGTGAATCTGTTACTTTGGGTATAAATGAAATTGTTTAAAGCTTAAACGGCTTTGTTTAAAGATGATTTGATTCGAAGAGACCGGGGTCGGGTATCAGTAATACCCGGAACCACTTCGATTTATAATCTACATGATTCTACATGGATTTGATGTGAGAAATCAATAGACATAAATGGAATAATATGGACTTTGGAACTAAGTAAAGATACTTAGAATCTGATTTGTGAAATAAATGTGAGCATAACAAGTAATGAACTCGTAGTGAAGTAGGAGTTACCCGGGTTTTTTTTTTATGGTTTGAGCTTAGTATTTCAAATTATATGGGTTTACTCACGCTGGTTTCCAGCCTGACCCGGGTGTTACTTTGATGTAATGCTCGGGTCAGACCGAGTATTACAGATTTCAGGTAAGGACGTTCTGGAGCTCAGAAGGCGAGCTGGATGGCAGGAACATATGGAGTGTGATATATTGTTATTTATTGGGCAAGTTATTTTAACTGTCCAGTGATTGTGAAATGTTGTAACTCTGATGTATTAAAATGTAATTGACTGATACAGTTTTCTTTGTATAACTGATATTATTATTTGATATTGTATTTTAATCCGCTGCGAATGTGAGAATCTGTGTCTTGTTCTGTTTCTTCTTCTATCTCTTTTCTTTTTCTCCTAACTATCTGGAATTTTCGGGTTCGAAATTTCCGGGTCGTTACAGTGGAACTTTATCAGAGATTACGGAGGATGCTCTCTCCGGAGGATTGAGTATAACTCTTAAATTTGGAGGAGTCCGGTCTACAACTGGACCAACCGAAACTAGTTGACTATATTCAGCTCGCGGTACTGAAGAAGTAGGTGCTACTAAAGCTATTTGCGAAGGCGCTACTAATAATGATTCAGCTTTTGAAAGTATCAGACTTCTCCACTAAATTTACGATGAGATGACGGGCGCTTCGTTCTATACAACAGAACTTGTATCTAACGTGGTCAAGTAATTCTATCTTTGACTAAAAGTCCCCCTACGACACTTGAGCTCCGAAAAAATATCAATCTATGTCGACACATCGGGTTCCATGTGTTGACTGGGGCAAGCTCAGTGTGTTATCTATGTGGGATGGGCTCGGTGTCTTGAACACTACAAATGCTCTATCCTATGTAGATAGTTCACTCTCAGTGAAGAAAGAAAAGAGCTCCTCGTATCATTTATTGAAGTTATTTCTCGTACACTTACCCGTTATCGATCAACGATCGATAACAGATCCGCTGTCCGAAGCGACGCGGGAAACTCTTCCCATTCCAGGTGCACCGATTGTGCAATAACAGGACCAATCCGAAGTGAGCAACTATAGATTGATGGGTCCGAATCAAGTAAAGAATTCTCAGCATAAGTCGATTTCAGCTATTCGGAAGGTGATAACAGCATAAGCTGCACACGAGATGCTACCCTAAGCTATTATCACCTCCCAGAAAAACCAAAACCAATCCGCAAGACGTCGTGTCAGATTAACAATGTAACTCAGTGTAAGTTAATTCTGATTCTGTGGACGAAGATAGCTGTAATGACCCGTAGATCCGTACTCCTTGAATTGATGTTAATTTCCAAAACAAATCAACTCAAGAAGAACGAAAATACGAACCATTTGGGTTAAAGAAGAAGGAGGAAGAAGAAGAAAAGAGAAACTACATCAACAGAGTCTCACATCGCAGTGGAATAATATATAATAGTTAATATCTGAACCTTTACACAAAAGAAACTATATCTGATTTATAATTACATTATCAGAGTACAACAAAATCAGAATCAAATACTGGACAGTTATATTAACTTGTCCCACAAACAGAATACACAGTACACACAACACAGCGGAATATACATCAAGTATGAGTGATACGTCTAGCCAACCAGCTCGTCTTCTGAGCTCCACAGCACCATATCCTGTATCCTATAATACTCGGTCTGACCCGAGCATTATAGTTAAATAACACCCGAGTCAGTCTGGAATACCAGCATGAGAAAATCACACTCAATTTGATTATTAAAGTTTCAAAACCCCTTTGAAATCAAAAGCATCTCGTAAGACCACGCAACAAATAAACATGTCAGGTTTTTACCTTACGGTAGCCAAAACACTTTTTATCAAAATCCTCTGATATTATAATAGTGTCTATATACAAATAGTTATTAAAATAGCTGAAATTGTTACATGATTAAATTCCAGCATACTAGCCACAAAGTGGGTTCTACAAACAAAAATCGTAAAAGGCACGTAGGGAGAATGGATTTCCAACTAATGACTAGGCACTGGGGTACCACCTGTCACACTACCTGGTCTAGATCAGCGTACCGAGGACCACGCCCGATCCTCTGCAACACAAGACCGGAACTACCTAAGGGTAATTCCGAGTAAGATCACCCCACGGTTGGGATCAGCAACCGCACCACTAAGCCGAAATAAAAAGGGACATCTAGACAGGGATGACCTCACCCTAATGGGCTCTACCCACATAGCCTTGCTGCATAACCCCTGATTTTCAGTCATTTTCGATTGATGAGGCTTAAGGCTAAGCGTTACCTTTTTAGGACATTTCACTTAGAATGCCCATCGTCCACCTAACGATGTTCCGAAAGCATTCATCCCTACAAGTCCGTCCCGAGTTTGAACGGAACCGAAGGCACTACTCCATCTTAGATTTCAAACTCGTTTTCCCTACGAAAACGTACAAACCGGATCGAAGTGGTTTTCGAGAAATTAATCTCGATCCCGGTCTCTTCGAAACGATCAGCGCATTGGCCAATATTGATAGTCGGTTATTTAACTATCAATTAACATCCACAAACAACCATCAAACAATAAATAATTTTCCAAATTATTTATTTATCTCAAATATCTTCGCAAGATATATTTCCACTTTTCACCCTTTGAAAACAGTTTTCAAACTATCTTCTTCTCGCGGAATAAATTTCCCAAATATTTTCTATTTCACTGAAATCACCAAGTACAAATACTTTAGATATTAAAAATAATTTAAAACACTTTATTATCAAATATACTTTAAACAGTTAAATTAAAATCTACTTTAATATTTTATTTAAAAATATATACTTTAAGAATATTTAAAATAAACTACTTTATAAAATATAAAACTAACTTTATCTTTAAAATATAATACCCATTCAACCTTTAAATAATTACTACAAAAATAAATTTGAAAAATACTTACTTTAAAATTTAAACAATTTAAAAATGATAATTTCCCAAAACATACTTTCAATTTTAACTTATACTTAAGAATTTGCTTTGAAACGTACTTTAGATTTTAAACAAAATAACTTAAAAACACTTTATTTTAAAATATACTTTAAATGTTTAATAATACATTTTCTAAACATTTCTTTATAACAAATTTTTAAAGCCTTTAACTTATACATAAAAGTCTCCTTTAAAATATACTCGGCTTTCCAGGGAAATACACTTCCCATTTCCATACCTTTAAAAATAAATCACTATTTATTTTTAAATCAAATTTCCATTCCTTTATAAATTCCCACCGTGAAATTTATACTTCCAAATATCCACTGATATTTTACTTCACTTTGTAAACCCAGTTTATAAAATTTCAAAATCTCACTTCTCTTTAAAATTCCAATTCCAAACACTTGAATCAGTTTACAATTGATTTCCAATTTACTTCACTTTGAAATAAATTTCTTTTTTGGATTAAATTAAACCTTGAATTAAAATAAATTCTTTATTCTGTTTAAATAATATCACTTAAGTTTTAAAATTCATTATTCCTCTGTTTTATTCAAATTCCCTCTTCTATACTCGAAATTTTATTTATTAGAATTTTAAAATCACTTTTATTCTTTCCCAATTCATTCTTAATTTTATTCAAATTCTCTATAAGTATTTTACTTAAAAATTCACTCCTTTATTTTCTTTTCAAAAATCCAATTCTATATATTTGGGTAACTCAGTGTACCGAAATATATTCAAACAAACCATAGCATTCAATATTCCAATTATCAATATAATTAATCACAGAATATCAAATATTCATAACACAGGATATTAAAATAATCTAAATAAATTTGAGGAATCCAGTTGGATCCCTCCAACCTGTTTCCCTGCATCCACAGATGTTAGCACAATACCAATTCCACTTCGAGGTGGAATATCGCGGTATATGGGATTAATAAATATCATCCGCTATTATGCGGCGCATAGGGTCTCATCCGCTATATAATGCGGGAAATCAATCATTCCAATATATACTATATACTACTATATAATATACCACATCCAATCAATTCAACCATTCAACCAATTATTTAAATTTAACTATTTAAATTTAAATAACCCAGATGAGTTAGATTAACACACCTTTGCTTTATAATTTGAAATCCACTTCAACATTATCTTGGTTTCCCATTTTCGACCTTAAGTAAACAATTTATATGATTTATTAATATTTGAATTAGTAAAACAATTTATTTATTTAATTAAACTAATAATTAGTTTTAAACTAATTCCTTTAAATATTCTTTAGTTACTAAAATAATTAGATAAATTAGTTAAACCATCTTTTCACTAAATCCATTATTTAAAATAAACTAGAAGATTAAAATAGGTATATGAATATGTATTTTCTTCTGTAGCTACATATACGCTTATGAAAATATTATGTATAGGTTCATAAAAACTAGGTTTTATAAATTCTTAAACTTTCCAAAATCTTATGTGTATGTACATATATATACATATATTTACCGTTTCACTTACCTATATTAACTTAAAATTCCAAAAACTGCTTCACAGGTCCAAATTCTTTTACTGTAAAAACTTCTCCTTTAATATACATATATATTTTTGTACAATAAAGAATCTGGTATAATTTTCCTCCTCTGTATATGTAATATATATATTACTAAATCAAAAACATAACTTTATACCATATTCTTTCTGTATATACATTCAAGAATACCTTACTGGAAAAAAATAATAATAATAATTTCTGTTTTCCTGTATCCATATATATATATACACTTCTGTTTTAACTGTATAAATCAATATATATATATATATATGCTTTCATATATATATATATATACATATGCCTTCTGAGATTATACATTTTTATTATTTCTACATTCCCTCAAACACGAATCGAGAGAGAATACTCACCTCGCCACTGACGACAACCCACGAAGTCGCTCGACCAAAAATAGATCGCCGAGTCTCCTCTAGGCTTCGCTCTTCTCTTCTTCGAAACTGCGAGCCACCAGGAACTTCGACCCCCCCTTTCTTCGCGTGCGCGAGTGCCTAGCAGCTTCATCATCGAACGAAACCCATGTTGCTCCAACCCTTCCCTCGTCGCCTGCTCCTAGAGTCGTGCGGGGAGCTCCCCTCCGATGTCTACTGAGATAGAGCCACAGCTCGATGACTTCCTCTCGTATATATATATATATATATATATAATACGAACGATTTGATTCGATTTTAAATTTCCTTCGCTCTGCCATTTTCGATTTCTCACTCGTGAAGTTTCGAATGATTTGAAAAGATGAAGAGGGAATTTCGAGCAGAGGTAGATAGATCTGCCTTAGTTTTGAAAGATAAAGGAAATGCTGGGGAAGATAAGGGTAGCGTGCTTGAAAAGGCCAAGCGTGATTTGATTTTAGCCTGCTTGAATTGTCTGCGTGCAGAATTTGCTTTGCTACAAAGGAGACAGAAAGTTACGATGGAGAAAGGAAGCAGGCAGATGGAAGAGAATCTTAGCTGGGTTGACTAAGTATATAAATATATTATTTAATTAAAATTTAAATTCAAATTGTCTCGAAAATGCAACTCAAAATTTTGATATCCTATTCGAGGCGTGTCGCCAGATGTTTATAATGTTATACCCCTATTCCGAACGTAATGGAAAAGGTTTCGAGTCCTAATTCACTCGTATGGAGAAGATAGGTTTTTTTTGGACTTAGTTATCATATTAAACTTTCAATATAAATTTCAGCGCGTTTATCTATCGTACGATCACATGACAACTCCAAACGCTCCGAAATTTGAAATCCGATAATAATACAATATTACGGATCCAATGGAACTAGTTTTGTTGAATTCCGAGACTGTGCCTCGAAAGGATATTTTAAATTCAATTTAAATAATATATTTTTAAAACTGAACAAAACACCTTTAAATTCAATTTTTAAAGTTCTATCACCTTCAATATTATTAATATGAAATTTATAAGCCTTCAATATATTTTCAACAAGCTTAAAATTCCCGATTTCATATTTTACCCAATTTCCAACCAATTTAATTCAATAATTAAATTGCCAAATAAATAGTGATATTTGAAATTCAAGCTAAAAATTCATTTTTGAATATTTAAAACCAATTAAATATTCCCATTTCAAACATCCAAAATTCCGGGTCGTCACAATAGCTAAACATGTCAAGCACCGGGGCAAGGCCCGAATTTTGTTTCGTGAAGAACTCAAGACTCGATTTACTATCTTCTTCCAAAAAATCGCAATCAACTCGAATTCTCCGTAACTATCACCACTAATACAACCTCATCAGAGTTGCTAAACAAATGCCGAAATCTTTATTACCCACCTCTAGTCAAGAATCAAAAGGAGAACCCGGTTGAACATAGGATGTTGGCGACCTAAAGCAGGTAAGATCAGTGGCGATCCAAGGGGATAGGCTCGGCGGCGATCCCAAAAGATGAAGTAACGATAACTAGGGGCTAGATTAAGGTGATGGCGAGGTCAAGTAGTCGATGGCAAGAAGTTCCGGCAACGAAGATAAGTGGCGGAAATGGCAGAGGTGAAGTTAGGGTTTGAATGCCTTTGTTCGGGTCACGAGGCAGAAGGATCTAGTCGTAAATGAAAGTATGGAATGGAAGAAGGTCAGCTCGAATGAACTAAATAGGACATTGCATAGGAAAAATATGCTAAGTCCTTGGATCGCTAGCGATCCGTGGACTATGGATTGCTAGCGATCCGTAGAATTGCAACCAAAATTTCGCAAACTCACCAGGCATGATCTAAGTATCTTTTACCAGCATCTTGAAAGTTGTGGGATTGAAATTGATTTATGATGATGAGTAACAATGATTCACGTCAGAACTCAACAAACGGTTGGATAACCAAAGCCAAATTCGTATGATAGTCTCAACGTGATCAATTAAACTTCGCAAAGTGGGAACCCATAAGCAATTACTTCCAAAGCATGTCTTGTTTCCAACAAAAGCATACTCCGGGGGAGAAATGTTATATGAGTTTTTGATCTAGCGAAATTCAAAGGAATTTAGAACATCTCCGTCAAGTCAAAACAACTCAAGAACCGACTAGAAGGATCAGAAGAAGGAACTAAGAAGGACACAAGAGGAAAAAGGCAAAAATTGCCTAAGGAGATGGATCACTAGTGATCCATCACCCATGGATCACTGGAGATCCATAAATATCGCCCATGGATCATCCATTCTTCTTGAATCATGAAGCATTATCTTTTCTAGGCACGCCTGTTACGTTTCACAATGTTCCAAGCTAACTAGGCCGAGAAGTGAGCATCCATCCGATTCCAACAACAATTCGATGCAACTAGTACATGAATCATCATCAAAACAAGGCATCTAGTCATGAAATTACATTGAGAGCATCTACACAAGGCAGGGGACATGATCTAATTGAAACAAGTATGAAACACTCTAACTCCATGGATCGCTAGAGATCCATGCTCTATGGATCGCTAGCGATCCATCATATTGGGTCGGTTCGCTGCGAAATTTCTTGAGCATCTTTGTACCTTCAAATGCAAGTCTCTGGCAAAGCGGCTTTGATCCAAGTGCTCTCTAGTCCCTATGAATACAATCCTACCTTCAACCTAAAGGAGATCTTCTGGACCGGCTGCTGAAACTCTGCAGAAACTATTCTTCACTCTTCTCCTCCCATACAACGGTCATCTAAAGGGTTCACTATGATTCTCCAGTGAACCCTAACACTGGTGACTTGATCTAAATTATAAGATCCAATCTGTTAACTCCCTTTTCGACTCACGACCTAGCAGTATGCCGAGTTAAGGTGCTTGCCGACCTAAGAAAGAAGACGACCTAACAACTCAACAGGCTCCGACCTAAGGAAAGCTCTGACCCAACAGTTGCCGATCTAACTACTGAGAAGACCTGCCGACTTAAGAGTTGTGCCGACTTAGGAGCCTGCCGACTTAAGAAGATCTGTGACTCGGGAGTTAAGACCGAGTTAAGAAGGATGCCGAGTTAGGAGCCTGCCGACCTAGCAAATTGTGAGTTAGCAAGGCCTGCCGAGTTAACAGATTGCCGACTTATGGCAACTTGCAGACTTAACGAGTTAACAGTTAGATGACCTACGACTCAACAGGCTCCGACCTAAGGAATGGTCTGACTCAACGACCTACGAGTTAAGAAGTCTAACGACTTATGACTTAACTTGCCCAGCGACCTAAGGCTACAGGAATGTCACGACCTAAGGGGAGTCGCGACCTAAAGACTCCGCGATCTAGTAGTACGGCGAACTAAAGGTTACGACCTAAGGAAGATTCCGAGTTATGAAATGCTCCGATTTAAGGAGGTTCCGACCTAACGAGTCACCGACTGACCTTAAGTCTTCAGCGACCTATCATGAACTGACAGCGATCTATACTAAGTCGGCGACGACTTAAAGACTTAGAGAAATTTCCTAAGTCCAGATCAGCTTCTATAAATACCCCGCCACTTCCAACATGGAGAGGACTTTTGGCCATTCATTTCTCCAAGCGCCGTTACGCTGTTGAAGCCTCCTCTCATTCAGCAATCAAAGATCTTCAAGCATTCGAGACACTACAATGATCTTCGAGAAGAGCTCCTAACATCCAACGCGGATTCGTCGAGTTTCATCATTAAAGATCGAGCTAGTAGTCAAGAATGATTTCATGATCAAATTGTATTGTATTTAGAGGGATATTGTATCGAATTGTAATCAAATCAGCAATAAAAGACTATAAAGTGGATGTAGGCTCAATTACGGGCCGAACCACTATAAATCTGTTGTTCATTTACTGCTTTTCGGCTATTCTCAGCTCATATTCTGTTCCCGTACCAACGGGTGGTGCTTTCACGATTCTATTACACACACCGGGTGTTAGCGTTCACTTTTTACCGTTAACATTTTGGTGCTTTCACTGAGAACCCAACTCAGGCGATCATCCACCGCTGCTTCGCAAAGATTCATAAAAAGAACCTCTCTTTAAAAACCAGATCTGAAATAATGGCTCCTGGAAGAAGAGGTAGACCTATCAGATCCGGAAACGCTTGCGAAGGAACTTCCGCTTCCCCAATAACAGACCAAGCAACTCCAACCGTTGGGGTCACCAGGGCTGAATTGGATGACGCAGTTTCTGGATTATACCAACAAATTGAAACTCAAAACGCTTTGATGATGGATAGATTAACTGCTCTGCTCGGGGCAAATCGTCAACCAGAAAACCGTCGAACTACTCTTCCTGAAATGCCACCTTTCCAAGCTGATGGTTCTATGCCGCAACCAACTTGTCATGAGCATATGCCCGGGCAAAATTCCGAGGGAAGAACTAATACTTGCCCGGAGGTGTCTCTGAACAATAAAGAGTATCTGTCTGAAATGGTTGGCCGCATCATGAAAGAGAGCATGCAAAGGGAAGAGGATGAGGCTGACTGGGGATTTGCGCCAAGCAGAACTCCGTTTACTGAAAGGATCCTAAGAGCGGAATTTCCAAGGAAATTTGCACCTCCTACTATCCAAGCTTATAGGGGAACCAGTGACCCTAATCATTTCCTCTACAAGTACGATTGGCATATGACTGGTGCAAGAGCATCAGACGAGATCAAGTGTCGATACTTTCCGGTATACCTAGAAGGTGTGACTTTACTTTGGTTCACAAAGCTTCCAGTTCGGTCTGTAGATAAATTCTCCGACTTAACGCAAAAGTTTAAAGAACAGTTCAGATTGTATGCTTCAAAAGCTAAGGATATAATGTCATTGTCTAACCTTGAACAAGCACCCGGAGAATCAATCAAATCTTTCTTGAGCCGTTTCAATATAGCTTTAGCCGAAGTAGAGAATGCAGAACCACGCATGATCCTGACTTATCTGATGCGAGCCATTGATAAATCGAGTGAATTTGGGATATGGTTAAAGATGAAAGAACCAAACTCACTTGATAAATTTTATAAAAAGGCCGATGAGTTCATTCGCCTTGAAAGCCTTTCTGCAACATCGAAAGTGGTTACTGCCCAGACTAACAATGACAATGTCCCACCTAAGAAAAGAGAATCTGAAAGTCAGAAAAGGGAGAATGAAGGAGGAAAAAGCCAGGGAAATGAAAAGAAACCTCGCCGCTTTAATCCTTCGGACTTTACTCCTTTAACTGATACACCAAGAAATATCTTTTTTGCAACAAAAGACGTTGTCAGGTATCCTAAGCCACCTGAGATGACAAGAGGGGCAAAGCGTAATGGAAAATTCTGCCAATTTCACAATCAACCTGGCCATGACACTGACCAATGTCGCCAATTAAAGAAGGTGATTGAAGAATTGCTAGAGCAGGGTAAACTCCAACAATACGTTAAGAGAAGCGGGGTCGATCCAACCTCATCCACTCGGGATCAACAACACCCTACCCATCAATCCAATTCTCATAACAACACTGCAGTGCAAGATTCAGAAAAGCTTGTCATTAATGCTATCACGGGGGGACCATACCCAGCAAGCGGAAGTTGGGATGACTACTAATTACCCACAAAACTGCGACTGGGGCATCTCTTACTTTCTCTGGCATAAAAATCCAAAAGCTATGAATCAAGCATAAATGGAAATCCAGCTTGGAGATTCTGAAACTACAATAACTAGCATTCATTTTTACTTAACAGCATTGCTTGAGTTTGTAAAGATAATGATGGATGTGTAACTTCTGCATTGTAAACCGCTGAGAAATCAGCGTGACTCAATAATGAAAAACTATGCATTGTGTTTTCTGTTATAAAATGCCTGTTATATTTCGATGAGTAAATACTCTAAATGTATTGCTAAAATATCGATTTAATACTGCAGGTCATTAAAGCAAAGCTCACCCATCGCAAAGCTAAGCGAGCCTTACAAATCATTTATTAAAGCAAATTCCAAGCAACAAAAAATTTCAAACTCAAATCCCGTACAAGAGGAACTTCACATAAAAAGTTGACGGCTCCACTGTGTCAAGCCCTCGTAAACTGGTTGCGATCGTTGATATAAAAAGGCATCCAACCAAATAACTTGCGTTTACTCTGTGGAGTCATTCAACGGTGAAGTCTACTTCTTCGGATAAAGAAATTTACTTGCAAAAGAAAGAAACACGCGCCTGGAAATGATGATAAAGGATCGTAGATTGGCGGATGATGGTGCAACATGAGCAGGCAGACATGGAAGCAGCCAAAGGAAGGTATGCCTCTCAACAGGAAAGCAGGTAGATCCACTAAAGGGATAACTTCCCAAGTAGAAGGAATACGACCCTCGCTGGCTGATTGTGATGCATCCAATCAGGCAGCTTGTGTCCATCCCATGGATCTACTTGCACCTAAGACGCAACCTTCCTGGCACGCCAACCAACTGATGCTCCTTCCCAAGGATCAACAAAGCCCTCTAACGAGGCACGCCAATAAATGGAGAGCTTTCCTCAATCAAAAAGATCGGTGGGACTACCAAAAAGGGGCACCTTGTTAATCGATTGCGATCGTTTGTACAAACAAACATCCAATCGAATGACTTACGCTTGTCCCGTGGACCCCTCCGACCATGAGAAAGTAACTTCCAGGCAATCACAAGCCCTCTTCGGAGGCACAAGCCCTCTTCGGAGGCACAAGCCCTCTTCGGAGGCACAAGCCATCTTCGGAGGCAAAAGCCCTTTTCGGAGGCACATTTCACCCGTGTAGAAGTGCAAAATGCTTCTCTTCGGAGACCCACTTCACCAGAGATGAAATGCCAAAACTTCTTCTCTTCGGAGACCAATACTGCTTCTCTTCGGAGACCAAAACTGCTTCTCTTCGGAGACCAAAACTGCTTCTCTTCGGAGACCAAAACTGCTTCTCTTCGGAGACCAAAATCGCTTCTCTTCGGAGACCAAAGGACCTCTTCAGAGGCGTACTTCACCTTGCTTGAAGTACCAAAAATAAACCCTTTACTGGGGCACAAAAATCAAAACCTTCTTCAGAAGCTCATTTCACTGTGCAGGAAAATTCACTTTCAAACAAATAAAAGTGATCATTCCCAGAAGTCGAAGTGTTCATCAGGAAGAAAAAGAAAATAAAGATTCCTCCAAAGACAAGATATACTCTATCAAAAGCAGAACAATTCTTCCCTGAAAAAGTGGAAAGTTATTCTCTAAAATAAGAGTATCGGTCTTGTGAAATCGAGAAATATTACAATATACTTGTGGTATGGGGGCAACATTATACAATTCAGTTACATTAATAAAAGTAATATACAAGCAACATACCACAAGTTCATTGCAATATCATGTAATAAAGATGTGGAGTAAATGCGTTCTTGAAACACAGACAAAAAATTTGTACAAGTGAAAAGAATCGTTTACTCTACACTTCAAATGAAAAACAGATGTATTCCTACATACACAAGGATTTGTACAAGAAAAATATCTATTTTATTTCAACACTATGAGAAATTTTTACATTGTACAGGTTACAAAAAGAAGCGGAGACCGGAATCCGCACAATCCCCGGTCAATACAAAAAGCAGAAAATGCAAAATCAAACTCATTTCCCCTTCTTCCCACCCTTGGAACTTTTACCCGGCCTGGTAATTAGTTTCGTAGGCCGCATCGGAGAAGAAGGAGAAAGAGACTCAGCCGGATCAATATCTGCCTCATCTCCAGCAGCAGTAGAACTCTTCTTTCCTTTCTTCGAAACCACACGTTTCCCCTTCTTCTTGGAAGAAGATTCACTCCCCGGAGTAAGAAATGTAGAAAGTTTTGTGTCGTAGTCGAAAGACCGCTCCGGGGTCTTCTCGCTATCATCCAGATCTTCTGCTTTCTGTTCCTCGGAAGCAGATGGTTCGTCCAAACCTTGAAGGGCTGCTATCGGTTCTTCCTGTGAACCTGGTTGAGAAGCTGGAAGAGGAGTAACTTGAGAAGAAGGAATGGCAGCTGAAGAAGGAAGAATTGGTGCAGTTTCCGGCGCGACTGCTGCATAATAAAAGAAATCAAAATTAGTATTCCTCGAGAAAAAAGAAGACCGTGAATCGTCAAAGTTACCTGGAGAAGCCGGTTTGGCAAGATCAATCTCAAATTCCCGAGCCTGAAAGTCCTTCATTGCCTCCTCTTCTGTAGGAGTGGTCACAACTGGAAGTGAAGGATGAGAGCCGGAATCCATAATGTTTGCTTCAGCCGAAGCGGAAGTATGAACAGGGGCAGGTAAAGGACCTTCCTCTTTTGAAAGCTCTTCTCCCAGTGATTCAGCCTGCGCTTTAGCAAGCTGCTCCTTCCCTCTAACAAGAGCGGCGCGAGCCTCGTCATCAAGATAGCGAGCTTCAAATTTTGCTTCCTCAAATTTTGCTTCATCATAGCCGGCACCTTTAAACATATCAAGTGCGGCTTCCCACACTTCAGCCAGAGTGATTTCATAATCTGGACCCAGAAAAGCAAGGCTCCCACGACCCAGAACGCAGTGTAAATAAAAGTCGAATAAGGTAGAACTGATGTTTGCTTTCGTTGCCTCATGTGATTGCTCAGCCGCTTCTTTGTCGGCAACGGCAGCGACCCTACCAGTAATAGCCTCATCGCGAGCCGTCTCGGCTTTAGCAAGTCGAGACTTTAGTAACTCAATCTCCATGTTCTGGGAGGTGACCTTTTCCCGCAGTTCGGCGTTTTCTGTGCGGTACTTCTCTTTAACGTGCTGTTCGGCGGCAAGCTTCATTTCTACATCTCTTTGTGCAGCGTGTGCGTCCCGCACTTGCTTCTGAAAGACTTCTTCTTTTTGAGTATATGATGCAGAAGAAGAAGCGAGATTTTCCTTAAGCTGCTTAACTTCAGACGCAAGCTTTGCATTGTCGTCTGCAATACTCGTCATTTCCGCGTCATGCTTCTTACGCCATTTGTCCCATTCTGCTTTATCATTCTCCATCGTCATCATCGCCTCAAGGTTAAGGTGGTTGACCCTTTGAAGTTCATCAACCAACTTCTGCCATCCAGACATTCTTTCAATATCAAGCTTGACAGCGTCGACATTTCTCAGCATTGCCTGCTTATCAATGGGAACCAAATCTAAGTCAAAGCGGACTCCTCTTAGACACCAATTCGGAAATCGGCTCTGAAGCGTTGGAGGGCCGTCTTTAACTTGATATTGTGGCCTGTTAATGATGGTTTGAATGTCAGTTTCCTTTAGAGGAGGAGAACCGGCCGGAATGTCAGAAGAAATGGGAGCCTTGGTCTTTTCAGAAATAGCAGACGCGTCACTTGGCTTAGACCGTTTGCTCGATTCATCAGTAATTTGAGTCTTCCCTTTGTCATCATAAGATTTTCGCTTATGAGAATCGTAAGTTCTGTAAGAAGAATCGTATCGATCAGCATCTCTTCTTCTCTGCCGCTGCTCATAATCCCATTTTTCTTGAGCCTTCCTTTGGGCCCGTTCCTCATCTGTCTCTCTCTGGTCACCAAGATATTTCCTGAAGTCATAGGATCCACGGCCTCCATGGCGCTGAAATGAGTCATAATATGAGCCGGAGCGTCCCATCGGAGAATCTGAAAACAGGAAAGAAGTAAAGTTTAGAAATTTCCAGAAAGAAAAAGTAAATGCTTATAAGTGCAGAAAAATCCTAAGTGTGTGCGGCGTGCGAACTACGCGCGTCAAACTACAAACCACGCTTCAGTACAGGAACGGAGACGACAGGTGTCGAAGGCGTCGAGATCTGTTTCAAAGAGGAAGTCGCTTCAATGACAGGAGAGTTTGCCTTTGGAATATTATCCTTGAAAAGCTCTTGAGAAGTAATCATAATGTCACTCAAGCCATCAAAGGTGTCATCACCCAAGTGTTCGGCAGATTTCTCCTTCTCAACTTCCACATCAGTTGATTTTTCAGAGGCTCGAAGATTCTCTTCTTCCTCAATAATTGGGGGAAGTGCCGACTTGCCAGCTAACCCTACAACATCAGTGGATCCAGAACACTTTATCAAAGCAGCATCCATGACAAGTGTTTTTGATGCAGCTTCTTCCGCAGAAACTGGGGCACTTGACGCCTCTGCTTGAGAACCCGAAGCAGCCGACATTTCTGCATCAGAGCTAGGAATTTCATGAATTCGAGTTGACCTGGAAGGGTGTAGAAGCCCAAATTGGTGCAAAAGCTCATCATCTAATAGAAACTGGATACTCCTCTCCTCCACAGGCACCGCCATAAGCCTCTCGAAAGTCACTTTGTGACTGAGATTTTTAGAAGGAGGAGGAAGTGCTGAAAAGGAAAAAAGAGCGAAGTTAGCACTTGATAATCCGAACTTCGGTAAGTTTGAAGGAACATACGAGACAAATGCAAGTGATCTTACTCCCTATTCTCCAGATAGCATAAAACCCAGGAGGACAGCGGACATAAAAGAACGGGCTCAGGAAACTGTGAACACTTTCAGGGAGACCAGTGATCAACTTACGATTCCTCGCACTCCTTACAACTATGATGGAGGGATGATCTTTATTCTTGGCAAAGGTACAAAGATAGCGAATTTCTCCGAAGGTAGGAAAGCGGCCCAGCGTTCTCCTAAAAAGCACGCATAGTCCCAGCAAGATGGCGTAGCCATTGGGATGTAACTGAAAGGGGGAAATAGATAGTTGGAGGAGAAGTTCTCGAATGCAGTCATTGAATGGGGGGATAGCTCCGCTCAAGCACATTTGGCGGTTAACTGCGACGAAGCCACGGGGCGGTCTGTCAGCAGTATCATTTATTTCGGGAAGCAAAGCGTCGGCCTCAGCAATGCCAAACTGGATGCATAGTTGACGAAAGGCTTTATGGCTCAAAGTAGTAGGAGTCCTCTCTGGAGGATCGTTCAGCGGGATAGCAACTGGAAATACATCTTCAGCTTGCTCTGTTCCTTCTTGTGGAGAAGACATTCTACACAATCAGCTGAATGTTCAAATGTGAAGGTGCACGTTCCCTAAAAGTGTGAAGTGTTGTGCAAAAAACTAATGAAAAATAAAAGACAAGCATAACTGGAATTAAATTAGTTGACAATCAATCGATTACAGAATTTCAGAACTTGTCAATGATCAAGTGCAGTGTTAATACAGACAAGTCAGTTTCATTTGACTATTATGATTTTGTTTTAATACTTCACTTGAATTGGTTATTGTACAGCATCTCATTCATATTCATTTAATTTAACTTTCTCTTTACCAACTAATCTGTCATTCGATATGGGCAGTCAGTGACAGTATATTCGACCCAGTATTCTGTGAATGTTGTTTTAAGCAGGATTGTTAGTTTGCAAAATTGAAGCGATCCGTAAAAAGAAATACATGCAACATGGTTTATAGTTCAACAGTTCAAAGTCCAGGCAAAGTTTAAAAGTCATCTGCTTAGTTTGCTGAAAACCCAAGTATTAACTCGGTGACGACTTAAGAGATTCCCTATGGGTCTAGGTCGGCAGTCCCCGAGTCTTAGGTCGAATAAAGAAGCAAAAAATTAGTTCGAGGCAACCAGAAATTCTCTAAGTCCTAACTCGGCTGCGACCTAAAGCCTTGTTGTGAAAAATAAGTCGTTGAAATTATTCCAAGTTCTAGGTCGGTCACGACCTAATACAAGAAGCTGTGTGATAAGTTAAGTCGGGCTGCGTGCAAAAGGTCTCAAGTCAGAACGGCATGAATTTCTAAGTCCTAGCTCGGCCACGACCTATGGCTTATGTCGGCGAATAGTTAAGTCGCGAGAAAACTGGGCTGCTGAGGTTGTTAGGTCGCATGAATGTTTTGAGTCGTCTTAAGCTACTTCTCCTCCACCATAAATTTCACCTCCTTCCACCAATCAACTCGAAATTCACCGTTCCCTTCATATCACCAAGTCGCTGGAACAACAATTCAACACATCTCCGATCTGTCATAAACCTGACCTACTGTCATGCGTTCGTAAATCACATCAACAACTAGTGACGATTAAAAATTCATCACAACACGATTCAAAGTGAAGCGCGACGTATGATTCCGATTCGGGGCTCGGAGGTTAGAATTCATGGTTCAATGGCGAACGTGAAGTGAAAAAGGATCGAAAACGCTTACGCAATTGGATAGCAAGGGTGAATCGCTGGGTGGTGGACTTGAATTTGTATTCGAAATTGAAGAACTTTGTTAATGGCGGCACAGGAAGTTGGAACAGATGAAGGAAGAGAAGGGACGGCTTAAGCTATGTACTCACTGGGGCAGTGAAAGACGAATCGACACATGATGTACAACTTAAGACTTACGTTAAGTCGCCTCCGACATAACCAAAGAGTTAAGAGAATCGAAGCATACGACCTATGGTTTAGGCATATACTTCGAGGGGCAAATGTTAACTCCCTTTTCGACTCACGACCTAGCAGTATGCCGAGTTAAGGTGCTTGCTGACCTAAGAAAGAAGACGACCTAACAACTCAACAGGCTCCGACCTAAGGAAAGCTCTGACCCAACAGTTGCCGATCTAACTACTGAGAAGACCTGCCGACTTAAGAGTTGTGCCGACTTAGGAGCCTGCCGACTTAAGAAGATCTGTGACTCAGGAGTTAAGACCGAGTTAAGAAGGATGCCGAGTTAGGAGCCTGCCGACCTAGCAAATTGTGAGTTAGCAAGGCCTGCCGAGTTAACAGATTGCCGACTTATGGCAACTTGCAGACTTAACGAGTTAACAGTTAGATGACCTACGACTCAACAGGCTCCGACCTAAGGAATGGTCTGACTCAACGACCTACGAGTTAAGAAGTCTAACGACTTATGACTTAACTTGCCCAGCGACCTAAGGCTACAGGAATGTCACGACCTAAGGGGAGTCGCGACCTAAAGACTCCGCGATCTAGTAGTACGGCGAACTAAAGGTTACGACCTAAGGAAGATTCCGAGTTATGAAATGCTCCGATTTAAGGAGGTTCCGACCTAACGAGTCACCGACTGACCTTAAGTCTTCAGCGACCTATCATGAACCGGCAGTGATCTATACTAAGTCGGCGACGACTTAAAGACTTAGAGAAATTTCCTAAGTCCAGATCAGCTTCTATAAATACCCCGCCACTTCCAACATGGAGAGGACTTTTGGCCATTCATTTCTCCAAGCGCCGTTACGCTGTTGAAGCCTCCTCTCATTCAGCAATCAAAGATCTTCAAGCATTCGAGACACTACAATGATCTTCGAGAAGAGCTCCTAACATCCAACGCGGATTCGTCGAGTTTCATCATTAAAGATCGAGCTAGTAGTCAAGAATGATTTCATGATCAAATTGTATTGTATTTAGAGGGATATTGTATCGAATTGTAATCAAATCAGCAATAAAAGACTATAAAGTGGATGTAGGCTCAATTACGGGCCGAACCACTATAAATCTGTTGTTCATTTACTGCTTTTCGGCTATTCTCAGCTCATATTCTGTTCCCGTACCAACGGGTGGTGCTTTCACGATTCTATTACACACACCGGGTGTTAGCGTTCACTTTTTACCGTTAACACAATCAAATTGTAGTTTTTAACTTGTAATTGCAGTCAGTCAATAAAAAAAGTTATAAAGTAGATGTAGGCTTCGTTAACAGCCGAACCACTATAAAAATCTCTTGTCTCTTTACTTTATCTACAAGTGATTATTCCTTGTTTCAATTTTATTTGCCTTGATAAACAGGGCTGGTGATTTCACACTCAATCCAGGATGTGTTGATCCATTTTTTGGGTTAACAGTTTGATTCATTTATTTGTGATAAGTGTATGCGATTTAATTCTCATACACAAGTCACGTAGTAATTTCCGATAGATGATTTCTCGACTATCGATTTCGATTTTGGTATCTTTTTATATTTTGTCACTCTAAGACAACGTGTTGCCCTTTGAGCTTTGTTATCCTTTGTCGAAAATGACTAAACCAAAGCGCGTGTTTTTGGGGGCCAAGTTATGTAGGGTTGCTCCTATTAGGGTATTTTCACATCTCATCCTGATTTTGGTGTACTGTTACCTTAAAACGGTTGTGATTTAGATGTTTCTACCAAAAGTTATACGCGTTTGAAATGTTAAAAATGTAAAGGGTATTTGGGTCTTTGTGCGTGCGTTAATTTGAAAAAAGGGACCAGAAATTAATAAAACAGAGGGATGTTTTGTGTACTTTCAAACCTTACCAGGGATGTACGCCAAACGCACCCTAAAAAGAATTTGAGATCTGGGTTTCTCTAAACTGACCTTTCAAAAATGGTGGTATGGAACATCCGTTCCACACTTAACACCAAGGGAATAGTGTTTAGGGTTGTCCTTACCTCCAATTTAAACAGCATTCGTTTAATCCTTTTTAACATGATTTGGAAGTAAGAAGTTATTTACAATGTTTTGTGTATATACTTATGTTTGAGAGATAAGTATATTAATTTTTTTATAGAAGCATTTTGAAATGAGATTTACTAAATAAAGATTTGTTTTGAGGCTTAGTGGTTGCTATGGATAAATAAATCTCAAATGGAATTGGTTTTTGTTTATTTATTTGATAGTTAAATAACCGACTATCAAATTTGGACCCAAAACTTAACTTTGGAAATATCTAAGAGAAACACGTGAGTTATATGGCACAGTCATCTCCGATGATGTTGTACTGTGCGTATTAATCTCATTTTGTTCTCCTAGGACAAATGATAAGGAAATCCGTCCACTAACGGTTAAGAGTCGCCATCCCATTCTAGATTGTCCATATTCGAATTGTTTTGCGTGCAAACACCGTGGTAGAAGGCCTCGATGTCAAAAAGAGATGAGATAATCCGGCTTATCATGTTAAAGGGGCAGCCGGCTCTATGTAGCAGGGGTACAAGAAATTCCTGTCAGGCTCCGGTGCATTTTCTAGGGGTGTACCATCGGAGGGTAGTCCCTTACCATGCCATATTATGGAATCCAATCTCCAATGCAAGCCTTTACGGTTTTGATTGTAGAGCCTAGTATGCTGGAATTTAATATGGTAACAATTTCAACTATTTTGATATTTATTTGGAACTATAGACGTTATTATAATATCATTGGATTTTTATATACAATGTTTTGGTTATCGTAAGGTAAAAACCCGTCTGTGTTTATATGTGGCATGGTCTTATGAGATGCCTTTGATTTACAGGTTTTATAAAGTTTAAGTCTTGTGCATTACTAACACCAGACCCATGTCTGACCTGTAGTTTATTTTCCATTTTCCTAAACTCTTGGGTGCTCAAATTTGAATAAGCATCCAAGTATTTTATGTTTTTCCAAAGTTTTACATTGGAGGAGCTTGGAGCAGGTGGCTTCATCAATAGCAAGTTATTACCTTGTCTTCCGCTATATTATATGTATATGGTATCCGTTAGGTAGGGACAGGCTATTATAATTGTCCTAGGGTAGAATTTGTATTAGTATGACTCTGATGTAACATTTTTGAAATGAATTTTCAATATATTATATTGAGTAATATAAATTTTTTCGTTGCGTTGTGAGATTCTGTGTTGTTTAGTTTCTTCTCTCCTACCTTTTCTTTCTTTCACCCCTAGTGACCCATCTTTCGGACGACTAAGGATTGACATACGAATATCGAGGATCGTTATATTTGTTTTCTTTGGTTTGTTTAGACCCCGTAGAGGCAATTTGTAGCTGTTTCGATCGAGCTGTGCAAAGGAGACGCTACCGAAATTTTTTGTAATTTTAAGAAGTTAGAAAATTTGATAACAAATTTCAACTAATTGTTTTTGAAAAGTTTAAGGGTTTCGAAGCATTTTTCCTACCTTTGGAATTTCGGGGGACGAAATTCTTTTAAAGGGGAGAGTGTAACAAACAAAATTTTGGCCATCTGATTTTGAATATATAATTAATTTTAAATATTTAAAATAATTAGATTTTGAAATTTAATAAGTTGAAAATATGTTGATCATTTAAATATTTGAATTATGAATTAAATATTAATTAATCGGGTTAAATAATTTTATTTCGCTCCTTTTAATTAATAAGTTCTATTGATGAAATCAATTTGTAAATTTATTTACAAAAATAAATGGATCGGATAAATATCGATAATTGGATCGAAAATATAAAACGATATTTAAATATGTGAAATAATCATTCTGGGACATTGTCTCGGATTTTGACGAAACTAGTGCCATTAGATCCAGAATAATAAATTATTATACGCTATTGAGTTTCGTAATGATCAAACGTACTGTGTGGTCGTGCGACCTCGAAACGCATTGCGGTTAATATTAAATATAACTTGATTTAAAAAAGCAAACTTCCATATAATTTGGAATTAGGTCTCGAAAATAGTTCCATTGAGTTCGTAATAGTTGTATTTAGTATAGAATGCTAGTCAGCACGCTTCGATTGGAGTTCGAGATTTTTGGGAGTGTAATGTTGAATATTATCGAATAAAATAATAAATATCAAATCTTTTCAAATCGTGGGACTCTATCTCAGCCCATACCCAATCACTTCACCCTTATACCTTCCCATGTCCTACCCACACTCTCATGCCTTATATAAACTTACCTATAAACTGAGAAAGGAGAATTTTGAACTTCAAAATTCAAATTAAAATCCATCTCTCCATTGAAAATTCCAAGCTTTGGTTCATTGAGTTCGTCTAAAAGATAAATCTTCGATCCTATACTGGTTTTATTGGCCAAGATGGTGGATTGGGATGATCGATTTTTCTAGTTGAGACTAGGGTTAGGGTAGGTTGGAAATTGATGAGGCGAGAAGCTAATCGGAGCTTGGATTTGAATTCGGGAGGTCGAATAGAAACTAGTGCCGAAGTTTTATGGAGTTTTGCGTCGAAAGTGGTCGTGCGACCTGATGGTGGTCGAAGGGGGGAGGCACGGGTCGCGATTGATAGGAGATGGTCGGAGGTGATGTTTTGGTTGTTTGCAAAGACGAGTTGAACGGAGAAGTCCGTTTGTCGAGCAATGGAGCAATGCTACGTATCTCTACATTTGCGTGCACGGCCATGGTGTGCACCTGCTAAGGTGAAGTAATTAGGGAGAGGGAGAAGATGATTAGAAGGGGTAATGAAGGATTAGTTATTTAATTAAGTTATTAATTAATTTAATTAAATCGATAATTTATTAATTATATAACTTTTGCGTACGAGGTCGGATTCGAACGTCATTTGTTGCCTTGCACTCGTATGGATATTTTCTTCGTAATGGATTTGGTTTGGAGGAGTTTGGAACTTATAGAACTTTGGGCTAAAATTGAATGCTTATTTGATTTTAGTTTATACTGGAACGTTTTGGTGAAAACTGTAATCAATGTGAGTTTAACTCACACCCAAATCTACTATATCACATCTGTGATGCTATAAACTATTGTTGATTGTTTGGATGTTAGTTAAATTGTTTGATTAGTTGTTTGGTTGAAATTCACAATTTAAAAATGGACGACATAGTAATTCAATTGTAGTAAACCAATATTGATTGTATATACATACATCGTCCGTTACCATTGTTTTGCAGGGAACACTTATAGAGAGACCCTAAGGGGTTTCTCACTAATATTTAGTTATTTACATCCTTCCATCACTTATATTTTCGTTTGGTTGAATTGATCGTGATATTCTATTTAAATTTCTTAAGTGTCATTATAGCAATTTTTTGCTATATCATCACTTATTGAGTATCATCTCCCCTAACTTTCGTATGAATTGTTTTGGGCTTGTATTTTCACAAAATAGATGTTTTAAAATTCATTAATCATTTTGATTAATGATAATTTAAATGAATTAATAATTTCAACTAATGATTGTTTTATATTTATTTAATCATTTTAACTAATGATTATTTTATATTTAATTAGTCATTTTAACTATTGATGTTTTATATTTAATTGATCGTTTTAACTAATGATGTTTAAAATTAATTAAACTATTTGATTAATGAGATTTGAATTTAATTAAATAATTTTAATTAATGATATTGAACTTTAATTAATTGTTTTAATTAATGGTTGTGTAAATTTAATTAACTGTTTTTAACTAATTGTAGCGGTCCTGACTCGGCCTTCGAAAATCGGCACTCGTACTTCACTTGTACTCGAATGCCGTAGATTCAAACGCCGAATCTGGCTCGCCGGAGCTTATAACACATTAAGTATAACAACATAGCGGAAGAAAGAAATGGATAATATCATATACAACTCCAATGAATACCATATCCAAAAGAAATCTCCGCCACCAAACAGAAATGTATTTGAAAGAAATCTGCTTTATATCTCAAAGTGTAGTGTCAAACATACGACCATACAAATCTGTTCCGGGTTCGAATAGAATCGAAGGCACTTCGTCCAATAAAGGAAGAAGCCCTTGCAAATCCAGGTATCCACAATCCCGATCGGACTTCCCATCACATATGGAGGTCTCTATACCGGAGTCACTCAGTGCAGAGACAATCGATAGGTTATCCTATCATTCTCGCAAACATCCGGTCTTCAACACCGGTCTTCAAATGCTATCCAATTACGTCGTATCACTATTCGGAATGGGTTATATGACACAAAGTCCTCTCCCGGCTAAACCGAATAGTGAGCGCAATATTTTAAAACATATGGATATTAGGATTTCAGTTAAGTCACAACTTATTACCCAAAACTTTTATTCAAATGGTTTAAACAAATTAGCATTTCCAATCTTTTAAACAAAAAGATTCATTTCACAAAGTTCACCAATCTTTCACAAAGATTCATTCATAGATTTCAAACCAATTTCCATTTCAAATCTTTCATAGAAAGGATACACTTTTAAGACCACTTTTCAATTTGAAAACAAAGTATACCAATCTTTAACAAAGATTGATACATATTCTTTTCAACACAATTTCCCTTTCAAATTGGATTAACTCATCAAATCTTTAAATCAAGATTTAATTCATAGCCTTTAAAAAGATTCATTCATAACTTGGAAAACCATTTTTCATTTCAAATCTTTTATATATAAAAGATACACCATTTAAAATCCTCTTCAATTTCGAAACAAGGTTCAACCAATTTAAATTTCAAAACTTTATGAAGTTACCCAAAATAACTTTATTCTCAAAACTCCTTTTCCAAACCATTGAATTCAAATTTAATTTTTAAAACCATTTCAAGAATCTATGACTTAATCGATTTCCTCGTGAAATCCATTTTTGTGTGTGTGTATGGTGTAGTCCAGGGGTTTAACACAATAGTGCAACATCATTCAGTCACCACAGATTCAAATACAACAATATATTTGATAAGTGGTATAAACTATAACGCTTATCTTCCATTCACATATCATAGATTAAGAACTTATATCACAGACAATTAACTACATTACATATGAATGAATTACATCACAGATAATTAATTATATCACAGTGCATATCACAAAGCATCAAATATCGGGAATATCAAACAATTCACACATTTAATAAAATCCAAACCTTCACAAGTAGGAACAATTTAATTATCTGATTAATTTAAATCAGATTAAGTTCTATGAATATATTTGCTAGTCATGGTAAATTAATAATCAATTAATTATAAAACATTTAATAAATTATCCTTTGATTAATCAGTAATTAACCCTTAATTAATAATTAAATCTTAATTAATTATTCTTAATTAATTACAATAACTAATTGATTACTCCTTAATTAATAATTATTTCTTAATCACTTTCATTAATTAATTGACCTTTAATAAATTAATTATTCTCAAATTAATTACCTTAATTAATTTATAACATTATCCTTAAATCAATTATTGCTTAATCACTTGATTAATCAACTTTAATCATTAATTAATATGTAATTAATAATCCTTATTTTACAAATTAATTATTCCTTACTTAATAAATCTTTAAACCTTAATTAATTAATTTAAAACTCTAATTACTTATTTAATTAATCCAAATCATTAATTAATTAAATAAATAAATTATCCATTTTAATTAACTTAATAATTAATGAATCTCAAATCCTAATTAATTTTAAGATAAAACTTTATTCTTACTTATGATTGAATTATCATTAACAAAGTATTTAAAAACAATTTACCTTTAAATTTACTTTTTAAATTTCATTTTAAATTTAAGATTTAAAATGAATACAAATTTAACTTAAACAAAGTTTAAACAATTTAAAAAACTTTTAAATCTCATGTTAAAGAAATACTTACCTTATAAAAGAAGTTTAAACGAATTTGAAACCAAATTCATTTTTAAATCCAAACTATTTAAATTTTGCTTTAAACATTCAAAGTTGTTTAAAACATTTTATATTTCCTTAAACTTTAATTATTATAAAACTAGGATGCAAAAGTTAATTTGAATCCATATTTAAATTTGGAATTTAAAACTTATTTAAATCTTTTTCGAATTTTTAAAATCAATTTAAAATTTTAAAAATAGACAGGTTTCTTTTAAAACCTGTAACCATAAAACTACCCGAGCCACTCTTCAATGACTTCAAGCACAAACCCACCTGACTTCGGGCAAAACATTCAATTACTCGAGAAACTCTCGAGTACACTACTACCCCAAACCAACCAATGACTCGAGCCCTACCCTAAGTCTTCGAGCCAAACCACCCAATACTTCGAGCAAATCACTCAATCTACTCGAGAAAAACTCGAGTATCTTCTGCTTCAATTCGAGACTTCATCAGAACCCAAATATGCACCGTGCACATGCACTGACCAACCGCCCTCCTCTGATCATCCATGACGACTCACTCATGTCGACGATCAACTCCAAAGCAGATTACAACCATCTGATCCCCAATAACAACTCAAAATCAAAATCGAGCATTAAAGCCCAAAACTGGAACAACCACCTCAACCTGGAAACCACCTCGTTCTCGAAACTCCGACCACCAGAGAGTCTATAACTCTAACCACACCATCGCCCACCTCTATGCTTCCATTCCCTCGAGTTTGTTTGAACTCGATCAACCAGGGCAGGCGAACCATCCAAAACATCTGACCTAGCTAAAACTAGGGTTAAAAACAATTCCAACCACCTATCATCACCACAGTCATCTACACACCCATCCATTATTTTTCCTCCACTCACCGATCATCCTACTCTCATCGGAAGAAACCCTGACCTTCCAGATCCTCGAGATCACCAGAAATCATCAAATTACCATTTTCTGTTCAAACTAGAACTGCACCCTCAAACTAACACTAAAAATTGTGATTTTAGTTTTAAAATTTAAGTTTTTGGATGAGGTTTCAGATCCTAAGCCTGAAACATTGAATTATGACGTTCAAATTTTCACTTATTCAAAATTTGCTCTGTTGTTTATGATTTCCAAAGATAATACAAAGTTATTTTAACTTGAATAAAATTTTAAACTTTATCATTGATAAAACAAACAAATTTTGTTTGAAACTAATAACCTAACTTAGATTAGATAATGAGATAATGAATTTTGATTTAAAACTTAAGCCTGGAAACTAGAATCAGGAAAAATCCAGATACACAGCATGCACACACCAATATATTCATATATATATATACATAGATATTCACTTATAAATATACGAACATACTTATTTCTAGAGATGAACATGCAACAGAATCATCTACTTAAATTTTAAAATAGTGATGTTACTCACATGATATTAGATTGAACAGAGAACAATTCTGTGTTGAAGGCTGCAGTTTGATTTTCCTATAAATCCTTTCTGTTTTGATCTTGAATGATATTTGGGTTTGTAAGATAATGATGTTTATTTTCAGGCTTGCTAAGTTTTGTTTGAACGAACAAGAACTAGTATGGATGTATATATAAAAGATTGTTGTACAGGCTGAAGTATGATGTTGATGTAATATTTTTATGTACTGAAAATATTTTTGTTTAAATTTTGGCCAAAGATTTTTTATTCAAATGGTGGCTGATATGATAAAATTTGTGCTTGCATTAATTGTTGTTGTCTTTATTTTCATGTGTACATACTTATCTAATTTTGTTTGTTCATGCTTGAATATACTTCTTTCTTCTCTTGCAAGCTTTCATATATATATAATTTTTTTGTTGTCTGGTTTCATACTATCAGACTTATCTCATCCAATTCGATTTTTGTCTACATACTTGAATGTATTTTATTTTTCTTTAATCTTATACTATTTATTTTGTAATATAAATGAAGTTCTTTTTTTAACATGTTGTTTTAATTTAGCTAATTTGTTTACTTTATAATTTTCATAGATGATTTTTTTAACCATTTACTGAAAATTAAAATTCAAATCCAATATATATATATATATATATATTCAAATCTACTCATATATGCACATATACATATATATTCATATATATATACAAGATTTAAATTCAAATGATTCAACACATATTTTATTTGAATTTGGAGAAACTCAAATCAATTTACCAAATAATTTCACAATTTTTATTCAAAAATTAAATTAATTATCAATTTAAACTTAGGTAAAATCCGGGATCGTTACAGGTTTCTCCTCTTAAGAAATTTCGCCCTCGAAATTTGAAAGTAGGGAGACAACCAAAAGAATAGATGAAGAATGTTTCATCAAATCAAATTGAGCATCTATTCTACATTTGGCTTACCAAATCAAAATATCAATAATTGATATGAGAACTGTAACGACCCGTATTTTTACGGATCGAAACATCGTAAAACAGTTGACATTTGGTCGCACTATTGATAAGTTGTTCAGAGTTTTAAGTCCTAGGTCGTATGGGAGTTTGGAGCGACCTAAGGAAGATGCGAGCTAAGGAGTAAACGACCTAGTGGAGTGGAGAGACTTAAGAGTTAGGTCGTATGATAGCTTAGGTCGTGAAGGAGGTTATGTCGTAGGCGACCTAAGGGTTGGGATAAGTCGTATGTTGATGCTTAGGTCATATAGGGGTTAGGTCGTGTGATAGTTTAGGTCGTGGGGAAAGTTAGGTCGAGTGAACGACCTAAGTATTGGAGCGACCTATAGGAAAGACAGCGACCTAAGAGAGTTAACGACCTAGTAGTTAGGTCGTATTGGTTTAGGTCGTTTATGAGTTTGGGACGACCTATAGTATTTGACAAACCTAAGGATTTCCGACCTAAGAGTTAGCGACCTATAGGCGTTAGCGAGTTAAGAGAGTTGGCGACCTAGTGGTTATCGAGTTAGCATAGTTAGGTCGGCAACGACCTAAGGAAGCTGGGGGTAGCAGTGAGCGACCTAAGGAGTAAGTCGTAGACGACTTAGGTATTAGGTCGTAGGTTGTTAGGTCGCATTGTCTTAAGTCGTGCCTAAGCATTAGGTCGCGTGTGTGTGTTAAGTCGCAGGTTCGTTAGGTCGTAGAAGCGATCTGTGTTAGGTCGCTAGACTGCATCCTTGTTAGGTCGTAGGTCGCGAGGAAGCGCGTATGCGTTAGGTCGCGTAAGGGCTTAGCAGTTAGGTCGTGTGGATGCGCATGTGTTAGGTCGTAGGTTGGTATAGATAGGTCGTAAGTCGTAGAGGCTTGGGTTGTTGAGTCGGAGGTTGTTAGGTCGTGGGGTTTTTAGGTCGTGGACGACCTAACTCCGAGCGAACGACCTAAGGGGGATTTCAGCTATAAATAGGAGGGTTCCTCTCCATTTTTGGGATCCGGATTTCGAAGCGACGAAGTGCTGCCATTTTGAGAGCTCGACTTCTACACTTCTTCACTTCTTTTCTCCACTCTAATCTTGTGATTCCTTCCATCCAAATCGAAGATCAAATTGAAGATTCAAGAGCTTAGATTGAAGATCTTCATCCATCGAAGAGAGATTTCTTCGTTTGAAGCGGATTGGTGATAGATCGAGTTAGATCCTTCGCTGTCTAGATCTGAAGTGTGTTGCTTTTGGGTTGTTTAGGTGATTTGGTGAGTGGTGATTGTCTCTCACACGGATCCAAAGGAGTATATCGGATCGTTGGCTTGATTTGGTGTTAAAGTAGTGATTTCCATGCATTTTTGTGAACCTGAGTATAGATCCATATAGATTCATTGTTCATGATGATTTGACAACCATTTTACTACATGTTGACCCATGCAAGTTCATTCATCAAGATTATAGAGATATTGCTCATGTTTTCATGCTTGTTAGACTTTTGACTCTTTAATTACGAAATTGCCATTATTGTTATAATTGTCTATTTAGCTCATATTTGAATGCTTGTTTACTTGGATTAATGTTTGACTTGATTGATTGTTATGAATTAGATGATTGATGATTTTATTTAGACAAGATGGTCGAAGATGATTCAAAAGCTAAGGGAAAGGCTCTTGAATTGGAAAAGCTGCTCGTGGCATATGTAGCGGATGAGGAAGCTCATATGGATAGATTCGATGATGATGTTGAGATGAGGCTTTGCAATGATGATGATGAGGCGAAGCATGATATGAGATAGCCTTGGTCTAATCCAGACGGGATCATTCCAAGCATGTTGATAACTCGGTGAAATGGTTCGAGTTGAGGATAATGGGTTGCTCGAGAGGCGCTTGAGCTAGTATGGAAATAGTCGTCGAGGAGGATGACTAGGAGGCTGAGATCTCATCGTTGTTGAAGGTTCTAGCATGCTCAAAGCAAGAGTACATTGGGCAGATTCGATAGTCCCTGAAGGCTACTGATTGGTAGTCAAGTACTCTGGGCAGATTTGATAGTCCTAGACACGGGTCACGATGACGTGCAGAGTTATGTCTAGAACCGGGGTTTCCATTAGCCCTTGACGGACGGATGAAAGAATGAGCCGATCATTCAATTAACGATGATATCGAAGCAATGATAACAGTGATAGCCAGAGTCATGGATGTTTGGTTGTACCGTCATTCGGTCTCAAGAGCGGTATTTTCGGGTGCTTATCTGATCTTGGTTTAGGCCTTGGGGGTTTGTACTTGGAAAACATCGCCCTTGACTCGAGTGATGATTGTTTTACTTTAAATTGTATGCTCTGCTATGTTTGCTTCTTTTTAGTGTGTGTTTGGGGGCTATCACTGTAGAAAGAGGTGGAGTGGGAGGGTTTATTCCTATTCCTTTTCCTTTATGCCCTTTTGGTATGTTGGTAGTTAATTTACTGCTCACTAAGACTGTTGTCTGACTCAAGGCTTTATGTTTAACTCTTATTGCCTTGGGTTGTTCGTCCATTTTGGGACGGGCAGACTAGGTAGAAGGTGACAGGTGTTGTTCTTGCTTTCCACGATGCTGATGACAAAGACGAGCTGGAGTATTGCATATTGTTTCTTACTATATGTACTGGATGTTCCATTTCTTGTATATTCTCTGAGTGTTATGTAGTGAGGCTTGATGTATTGACTATTCAAATGTTTGGTACTCAACTATTATGAAGTTTTATTGATAAGATTCTATTCTGTGAAGCTTCACTATACATATATTCTATTGTATTTTGTCCATGCGCTGTGAGTAATACGATAGATTCTGTTGTTTTAATTTACCCTGACAATCGTCCATGGTTGCCTGGCACACTTTACAGCGCACTATCTCTAGATTCGGTGGAGGGGTCATGGGCGGTCGTCACATTTGGTATCAGAGCTTTGGTTAATCGATTTTACCCAACGCTCGCTGACATAACTACGTATGAGAGACGTAATTGTAATTTTGATGGATGACTACTATATATAATATAGTAGAATAGAAGAGTTTGAGTCCTTTATGTAGTTGTTTCTCAAGGTGTGCTAATCATTTCTTTTTATAGATATTGAGAATGAGTCGAAGAGGGAGACCAGCTGCTAGGGGAGGCCGTGCTACTGAAGGGGCTGCTGATTATGTTGCTATGTTCGAAGCTATGATGACTTCGATCATGAGAAGGATGCCAGCTCCGGAACCATCGGTGGATGTTGGAGTTCAAGTTCAAACTCCGAAACCGGTGGATTTTGCTAAGTTGTGTAAGGACTATACTGCTCTTGGAGGAAAGGTTTTCTTGGGAACAGAATCAACCATTGAAGTTCAGAGATGGATAGATGCTTGTAGAAGGATCTTTGGTGATTTGGGAATCGAGGATGCAACTAAGAGGAAGCTTGCATCAAGACAGCTTCAAGGGAGAGCTTTTGATTGGTGGAACTCTATCACCATTAATACTCCGGAGGAAGAGATTACTTGGGAGCAATTCCAAGTCAGATTTGAAGCTAAGTTCATTTCTACAGCTCAAAAGTATGTTCTGTTCAAGAAGTTTGTGGAGCTCAAGCAAAGTGGAAGACCAGTTCTTGAGTATGTTTCTGAGTTTGAAGCTTTGTCCAAGTATGCCCGATCGTATATTGAATCTGCATATCAGAAGAATGAGAAGTTTGTGACAGGCTTGGACAGTTATCTTGGGACACAGTTGGTGGATCATTTGGACGATCCATTTGAGAAGCTTGTGGAGAAGGCTCTCAGGCACGAGAATCTGTTTCCTAAAGAGGGATCTGTTGTTGCTGTTACCAAGGAGGAGTCTAAACCACAGCAGGGTGGAAACAAGAAGAGGAAGCAGCAGCAGCAAAAGGGTAAGGATGGCCAGAAGAAGCCGAAGGGCGAAGTGACCTGCTACAACTGTCAGCAGAAGGGCCATTTCTCTAGAGATTGTAAGAATCCGAAGGTGCCGGTGAAGTGCCACAACTGTGACAAGCTGGGGCATGTTAGGAAGAATTGTCCAGAACCGCGGAGGGACAAGCAGATTGTGCAAGCTTATGATTTGGGAGCTGTTCCATCATCTTCTAAAGCTCCTACCGCTGAAGAGAAGGGAAAGAGTGTGGTGGTTCAGGGTACTCTCTCCATTTGTGGTGTTCCAGTTAGAGTGTTGTTTGATACTGGGGCGTCGCATTCTTTTTTTTGTAATGAACTTGTAGGCCGGTTGGGTTTAGAACCGGATATTGTTGATAGGCCATTGGTTGTGACTAATCCAGTTGGGGGTTCATCTTGTTTGTGTATGTTATGCCGTGGTCTGATTGTATCGAGTCATGATTGCTCTTTTGTTTGTGATTGTTTTGTTCTGAACTTTGCAGGGTTCGGAATTATTTTGGGTATGGACTGGCTTAGGAAGTATGCGGCAAAGGTTGATTGTGAAAGGTTGGAGGTGACAGTCGAGAATGTGGAGGGGCGAAGGATTGTGATACGATGTAAGCATGAAGAAGGCGTCTTCATGAGCTTCATGTATTCGCTGGTTGTTCCACGGGATGGACTGTCATCGTTGCCAATCGTTAATGGATTCGAGGATGTCTTTGACAAGGTCAAAGGGTTACCGCCGCATAGAGAGATCGAGTTTCGTATAGATCTAGTTGAAGGAGCCAGACCTGTTGTGATGCCTCTTAGGCGGATGGCGCCTAGGGAACAGCAGGAGTTGAGGGTGCAAGTTGATGATCTTTTGCAGAAAGGATTCATTCGGCGTAGTGTGTCTGAATGGGGTGCACCAGTTGTGTTTGTTACCAAAGCAGATGGATCGCTGAGGTTGTGTGTGGATTATCGTGAGCTGAATAAAGTGACTAAGAAGAACAAGTATCCATTGCCGAGAATAGATGACTTGTTTGATCAGCTTCACGAAGCTAAGGTGTTTTCTCAAATGGATTTGGCAACGGGATTTCACCAGTTGAGAGTGGCTAAGGATAGTGTGCCGAAGACTGCTTTTAGGACACCATCTGGTTTCTTTGAGTGGCTGGTAATGCCGTTTGGATTGACTAACGCGCCAGCATATTTTGTGGATCTTATGAATAGAGTGTTCAGAGATCAGTTGAACAAGTTCGTGCTTGTGTTCGTGGATGATATTCTGATTTATTCTAGAACTGAAGAAGAGCACAAGACGCACTTGCGTATTGTTTTGGAAATCTTGCGGAAACATCAGCTGAAGGCTAAGTTTTCGAAGTGTCACTTCTGGAAGAGTGAAGTGAGGTTCTTGGGCCATGTTATCTCTGGAAATGGAATAACGGTTGATCCCGCTAAGGTGGCAGCAATCCAGGATTGGGGTAGACCTAAGAATGCATCTGATGTGAGAAGTTTTCTTGGATTAGCAGGATATTATCGTCGATTTATCAAGGACTTTTCCAAGGTAGCTACACCGTTAACAGGATTGACAAAGAAGAACCAAGTGTTCAGATGGGAAGATAAGTGTGAGCAAGCTTTCAGAATCCTGAAAGAGCGATTGACAAGTGCTCCTGTTCTGACTATTCCAAGTGGGAATGAAGAGATGGTTGTTTACACCGACGCATGTGGTACTGGACTTGGAGCAGTGCTGATGCAGAGAGATAAAGTTGTTGCGTATGCAAGTCGACAACTGAAGCCGCATGAAAGGAATTACCTGACTCATGATTTGGAGTTAGCGGCGATTGTTTTTGCTCAGAAGATGTGGAGACATTATCTATTGGGAGTTCGATTCGAGTTGTTTACAGATCATAAGTCGTTGAAGTATCTTTTCTCCCTAAAGGATTTGAATCTTCGGCAGCAACGTTGGCTAGAGTTTTTGGCATCTTATGATTTTGGTATAGCTTATACTCCGGGAAAAGGTAACGTAGTGGCAGATGCGTTAAGTCGAAGACATGCAGGGTTAGGAGCCATGTTTTTAGAATGGAAGAATCTCGAGTATTTAGCTGGATTTGACTTCAGGCCTAGATGTGAATTGGAACCTAAGATGTTGGCAAACTTATCGATAAGACCGACTCTTGTGGAAAGGATTGGCGAGAGTCAAAAGCGTGACGATAAGCTTGTCAAGATTATCTGTGATTTGGAATCTGGATTGGACCCAGAGAAGGATAAAGAATTCGAGGTCGATCGAGAGGGTTGGCTTCGGAAGCAAGGACGACTAGTGGTTCCCGATATAGATGGATTGAGAGATGAAGTTCTGAAGGAAAGTCATCACTCGAAGCTGACTATTCATCCAGGTGGAAATAAGATGTATCGGGATATGAAGAGAACCTACTACTGGGAAGGTATGAAGAAGGATGTTGGAAATTTCATTTCCAAGTGCATGAACTGCCAGTTGGTGAAAGCTGAGCAGAAGAAGCCCAGTGGATTGCTTCAGCCATTAGAAGTTCCTACATGGAAGTGGGAGCAAGTATCGATGGATTTTATTGATGGGTTGCCTAGAACCAGAATGAGAAATGAAGGGATTTGGGTCATCGTAGATCGTCTGACTAAGAGTGCAAGATTCATTCCTGTTCGATCAACTAGGACTGCATCAAAGTTGGCTGAGCTATATATTAAGTGGATAGTTCGATTCCATGGTATTCCGAAGAGTATAGTGAGCGATCGAGACCCATTGTTCACTAGTGGATTTTGGAAGAGCTTCGAGGAAGTTTTGGGAACCGAGTTATGTTTGAGTACAGCTTATCATCCTCAAACAGATGGTCAGACCGAGAGAGTCAATCGAGCTTTGGAATATCTCCTTAGAGCTTGTGTTTTGGATTTCGGAGGATCATGGGAAGATCACCTTCATTTGGTGGAATTTTCATATAACAACAGTTACCAGTCAAGCATTGGTATGGCACCGTATGAGGCATTGTATGGGAGACCGTGTAACTCTCCGACATGTTGGTTAGAAACTGGAGAAAAGCTGATACTTGGGCCAGAGATGATTCAACAGACTTCGGATAGTATATAGATCATTCGGCGACGAATGAAGGCAGCCCAAGACCGTCAGAAAAGTTATGCCGATAAGCGTCGTAAGGATTTGGAATTCGACGTAGGTGATATGGTTTTTGTGAAGATTTCTCCGCTGAAGAATGTTATTCGATCCGGGAAGAAAGGAAAGTTGGCTCCGAGATTTGTTGGACCATTCCCGATCATCGAGCGAATTGGAAAGCTCGCCTACAGATTGGAGTTACCAGAGAAGATGTCGGGTGTGCACAATGTTTTTCACGTATCGTATCTACGGAAGTATGTGCACGACTCGAATACAGTGGTTTCTGCTGATAGCTGTGAAGATTTCGAAGTTGATCCAGTCGATAAGAGACCTCGTAAGTCGCTTCGTGTTGTGGAAACCGACACGAAACAGCTTAGGAGGAAGGTAGTTAAGTTGCTCAAGATACAATGGAGTGATGATGATAACGACTGTACATGGGAGGTGGAAGAGAGGATGAAAGCAGCTCATCCCGAACTCTTCAAGGTATGGCCCTAAGGTGTCGTGTCATCTAACGACATTGTAACTTGTTCTAAGTTTTAGAATTCTGCATGCTAAGCTATAATTGGATGCATGGTTTGTTGATTGCTATGGATGGTAGGCATGCAGAATAGTCCCTGATTGCTCTGTTTGTTTGGAATTTTGGGGGCGAAATTCCTAAGGGGGAGAGAATGTAATGACCCATATTTTTACGGGTCGAAACATCGTAAAACAGTTGACATTTGGTCGCACTATTGATAAGTTGTTCAGAGTTTTAAGTCCTAGGTCGTATGGGAGTTTGGAGCGACCTAAGGAAGATGCGAGCTAAGGAGTAAACGACCTAGTGGAGTGGAGCAACTTAAGAGTTAGGTCGTATGATAGTTTAGGTCGTGAAGGAGGTTATGTCGTAGGCGACCTAAGGGTTGGGATAAGTCGTATGTTGATGCTTAGGTCGTATAGGGGTTAGGTCGTGTGATAGTTTAGGTCGTGGGGAAAGTTAGGTCAAGTGAACGACCTAATTATTGGAGCGACCGATAGGAAAGACAGCGGCCTAAGAGAATTAACGACCTAGTAGTTAGGTCGTATTGGTTCAGGTCATTTATGAGTTTGGGACGACCTATAGTATTTGACCGACCTAAGGATTTCCGACCTAAGAGTTAGCGACCTATAGGCGTTAGCGAGTTAAGAGAGTTGGCGACCTAGTGGTTATCGAGTTAGCATAGTTAGGTCGGCAACGACCTAAGGAAGCCGGGGGTAGCAGTGAGCGACCTAAGGAGTAAGTCGTAGATGACTTAGGTATTAGGTCGTAGGTTGTTAGGTCGCATTGTCTTAAGTCGTGCCTAAGAATTAGGTCGTGTGTGTGTGTGTTAAGTCGCAGGTTCGTTAGGTCGTAGAAGCGATCTGTGTTAGGTCGCTAGACTGCATCCTTGTTAGGTCGTAGGTCGCGAGGAAGCACGTGTGCGTTAGGTCGCGTAAGGGCTTAGCAGTTAGGTCACGTGGATGCGCATGTGTTAGGTCGTAGGTTGGTATAGATAGGTCGTAAGTCGTAGAGGCTTAGGTTGTTGAGTCGGAGGTTGTTAGGTCGTGGGCTTTTTAGGTCGTGGACGACCTAACTCCGAGCGAACGACCTAAGGGGGATTTCAGCTATAAATAGGAGGGTTCCTCTCCATTTTTGGGATCCGGATTTCGAAGCGACGAAGTGCTGCCATTTTGAGAGCTCGACTTCTACACTTCTTCACTTCTTTTCTCCACTGTAATCTTATGATTCCTTCCATCCAAATCGAAGATCAAATTAAAGATTCAAGAGCTTAAATTGAAGATCTTCATCCATCGAAGAGAGATTTCTTCATTTGAAGCGGATTGGTGATAGATCGAGTTAGATCCTTCGCTGTCCAGATCTGAAGTGTGTTGCTTTTGGGTTGTTTAGGTGATTTGGTGAGTGGTGATTATCTCTCACACGGATCCAAAGGAGTATATCAGATCGTTGGCTTGATTTGGTGTTAAAGTAGTGATTTCCATGCATTTTTGTGAACCTGAGTATAGATCCATATAGATTCATTGTTCATGATGATTTGACAACCATTTTACTACATGTTGACCCATGCAAGTTCATTCATCAAGATTATAGAGATATTGCTCATGTTTTCATGCTTGTTAGACTTTTGACTCTTTAATGACGAAATTGCCATTATTGTTATAATTGTCTATTTAGCTCATATTTGAATGCTTGTTTACTTGGATTAATGTTTGACTAGATTGATTGTTATGAATTAGATGATTGATGATTTTATTTAGACAAGATGGTCGAAGATGATTCAAAAGCTAAGGGAAAGGCTCTTGAATTGGAAAAGCTGCTCGTGGCATATGTAGCGGATGAGGAAGCTCATATGGATAGATTCGATGATGATGTTGAGATGAGGATTTGCTATGATGATGATGAGGCGAAGCATGATATGAGATAGCCTTGGTCTAATCCAGACGGGATCATTCCAAGCATGTTGATAACTCGGTGAAATGGTTCGAGTTGAGGATAATGGGTTGCTCGAGAGGCGCTTGAGCTAGTATGAAAATAGTCGTCGAGGAGGATGAATAGGAGGCTGAGATCTCATCGTTGTTGAAGGTTCTAGCATGCTCAAAGCAAGAGTACGTTGGGCAGATTCGATAGTCCCTGAAGGCTACTGATTGGTAGTCAAGTACTCTGGGCAGATTCGATAGTCCTAGGCACGGGTCACGATGACGTGCAGAGTTATGTCTAGAACCGGGGTTTCCATTAGCCCTTGACGGACGGATGAAAGAATGAGCCAGTCATTCAATTAACGATGATATCGAAGCAATGATAACAGTGATAGCCAGAGTCATGGATGTTTGGTTGTACCGTCATTCGGTCTCAAGAGCGGTATTTTCGGGTGCTTATCTGATCTTGGTTTAGGCCTTGAGGGTTTGTACTTGGAAAACATCGCCCTTGACTTGAGTGATGATTGCTTTACTTTAAATTGTATGCTCTGCTATGTTTTCTTCTGTTTAGTGTGTGTCTGGGGGCTATCACTGTAGAAAGAGGTGGAGTGGGAGGGTTGTATTCCTATTCCTTTTCCTTTTTGCCCTTTTGGTATGTTGGTAGTTAATTTACTGCTCACTAAGACTGTTGTTTGACTCAAGGCTTTATGTTTAACTCTTATTGCCTTGGGCTGTTCGTCCATTTTGGGACGGGCAGACTAGGTAGCAGGTGACAGGTGCTGTTCTTGCTTTCCACGATGCTGATGACAAAGACGAGCTGGAGTATTGCATATTGTTTCTTACTATATGTACTGGATGTTCCGCTGCTTGTATATTCTCTGAGTGTTATGTAGTGAGGCTTGATGTATTGACTATTCAGATGTTTGGTACTCAACTATTATGAAGTTTTATTGATAAGATTCTATTCTGTGAAGCTTCACTATACATATATTCTATTGTATTTTGTCCATGCGCTGTGAGTAATACGATAGATTCTGTTGTTTTAATTTACCCTAACAATCGTCCATGGTCGCCTGGCACACTTTACAACACACTATCTCTAGATTCGGTGCAGGGGTCATGGGCGGTCGTCACAAGAACGGGTCTTTTTAATTTTTCACAAGATACTCGGGTTATACAGATCTACGAAATATGCAGGGGCATTGGTCAGTTCGAAGGGATAACTAACCATTCATAGAACATATCCGGACCCAAAAATAGACAGATATATGGATACAATTCCAAATTTTTTTTAATTTAGAAACCAAATTATACCTATCAACCATAGCAACCAAAGCAACCAATTCATCCAAACAAACAATTCTGACCTATTTGGAGTTTATGTCCCATGCAAATATATCAAATCTTCTTCTTGGATCTACCAGGAACTATCAAAGAATTGAGAAAAGATGATGAACAAAAGAGATTGATAGAGAAAAGATTGTTTCCTTGTTTCCTTGTTGTTACAGGGTATTAACCATTTATAGTCGTATTCCCCTGTCCCTTATCTCATCTTCTTCTTGCACTCATACTTACTATCAGTGGATAGTAAGAGAATTTACTAAGGAGTCCGAACAGATATCTTAGGGATACTCATTCTAGGGTATACTTCACCCTATCTCTAATGAGTTACTTAATGTGTTATACTCCATAGCTAAAGTTCAACCTTAGCTTTGATATCAAATGTAGCAGTCCTGACTCGGCCTTCGAAAATCGGCACCCGTACTTCACTTGTACTCGAATGCCGCAGATTCAAACGCCGAATCTGGCTCGCCGAAGCTTATAACACATTAAATATAACAACACAGCGGAAGAAAGAAATGGATAATATCATATACAACTCCAATGAATACCATATCCCAAATGATATACAACAATGATATCTATATGATACAAGAATATCAGAGACAAATAATGATGTTACAGCGGAAACAACAGAAGTGATAACTCCAAACGATCTTTAAAAGAGAATGAGTCCAACAACTCCAACATCAAGCTCGAACCCCCATCACGTTGCACCAAGATAAGCAAGTGTAGTCCATGAACTCCAAAAACTGAACTAGCTCCCAATAATCTACTAAACCTGATTACTTGAAAAACCCAACTCTAGACTGCCCGTGTGGGAAATTGTGGGCACCCAGAGTTTAGAAAGGGAACAATAAACTCCAGGTCAGTCATGGGACTGGTATGAGTAACAAAACAGTTGTTTAAAATAAAAACAGTTCATAAGAGTAATCCGATATGCTTTTTGGAAAATGAAACTATCATAAGGCCTCTCGCCACACACACAATGCAAACGCAGAATTGGAGGAGTTTTCTCCTTATGATAGTCAAACATGCTTGATACACAAAATCTTTTTTATATTATCATTAGTGACTAGTGTGGAAAACATTTCGAAAATATAATATAAATCTTAGCCAGCATACAACCATTATTGTATGCCTGATATAGCTACCATGTTCAATAGCAGGTTACCACCACATTCCATGGCAGGTTATACAACTAAAACCGTACAAGGCTCGTATTGTTTCTTTGGATTTTCCAACAAATGGTCAGGCTAAGGAACTTCCTATGCCACATGGGTACGCCTTTGGAGGTACGTCCCGAGAACTTAACCAGCACTCTGCCAACACAAGGCAGGGTTACCTCTGTAACTAGGTAACTACTACTCGAGTATGCCACCCCCCGGTCATTTGCGACCTTTATCCGAGGGCCCTCAATCACACATCAACAACCACACAGTAAATGAGATTGCAGCAACCACACAGGTAAAGTATTTGGGCTCCATACCATGATACCACCTTTTTCCAGAAGGAAATGACGATACCCTAAAGGGTGCGACCCTCATAACCTTGCTGCATCTTTCCTGTTTCGACCATTTCCGGGGTGTGAGGTCTGATGAGATCTCGTCCACAAAGCTATGCTTTACACGAAAGCCATTCTTTGATCATGAATGATCACCAACACACAACAGCACTTAGCATGCCACACTACCAAATTGGGAGTATATCACAGATAATCTTCAACTACATAACCTCTGAGCTCGTATGTCTCAGAGAAGGGTGTTAAGCTAAGAGAATAAATTCTCCGCCACCAAACAGAAATGTATTTGAAAGAAATCTGCTTTATATCTCAAAGTGTAGTCTCAGACATACGACCATACATGTAACGACCCGGAATTTCGAACCCGAAAATTCCAGATAGTTAGAAGAAAAAGAAAGAGATAGAAGGAAGAAACAGAAAGAAGAAAGAAGAACAGAGAACACAACATCTCACATTCGCAGCGGATTAAATATAATAACAAATAATAATATCAGTTATACAAGGAAAACTGTATTTGTTAATTACATTTTAATATATCAGAGTTACAACATTCACAAATGTACTAGACAGTTAGAATTAACATGTCTCAGACAACTATAATATATCACAGCGGAATATACTCCATACGTTCCTGCCATCCAGCTCGCCTCCTGAGCTCCAAAACGTCCTTACCTGAAATCTGTAATACTCGGTCTGACCCGAGCATTACATCAAAGTAACACCCGGGTCAGGCTGGAAACCAGCGTGAGTAAACTCATTTAATATGAAATTTCAATCCATAGAACTTATTTAAACCCGGGGTAACTCGTACTTTACTACAAGTAAACAATTTATATAATCAACACTTATTTTCACAAAACAATATCTAAGTATCCAACTTAGTTTAAATGGTCCATATTATCCTAAACCGGCCTATTGATTTCACATACCAAATCTATAAAGAATTATAGATTACTAATCGAAGTGGTTCCGGATATCGCTTATATCCGATCCCGGTCTCTTCGAATTCAATCTCATCTTTTTAAGCCAAGATGTTTAATTTAAATTCAGGATAACATATTCACATAGCAGTTCTAACACAGATAGATAACTTATATTATCACAATTTGTTCAAAACATCTCATATCACGGAACATCACAATCACATATCAGGTATGTCAAATAATCCAAGGCATTCAATATTATTCAACCATTCATAAGCAAGATTGATCATCCATACTATTCCTAATTAATTTAAATAACCACCATTGAATTAAATTAATTACTTTAATTACTCTTAAATTTTTGCTTACTTAACATTAATTAATTATAAGCCAATTGATTAATCAAATCTATAATTATCCACCTTAATTAATCTCCTTTGATTAATTGTTCTTTAATTACATTAAGTAATTAGCCTCGAATTAATTACATAAATTAATTATCATTTGATTAATTATTCTTAATTACTTTCATTAAGTAATTATTTTTAAGTAATTAACTTTCATAAAAAAAAATTAACTTAGATTTTAAAAGTTAATTAACAATTAAAACATCTTTTATTAATTAACTTATTAATATTAATAAGTTATTTAAAATAAACTTTCAAAATAAAGGTTATATGTATCTCATTAACCACTTAATTCCATTACTAAGTTTAAAATAAACTTTAAAACAAAGGTTATACATATCTTAAATACCTTTAAACTTAGCTAATATAAAATAATTTATTTAAAACCTTTTAACCAATTCAACACTTGAATAAACACTTAACATTTACAAAAGAATTGGTCTTAACAATTTATTTCAAAATAAAACTTGATTTGTTTAAAGTTTAAAACTGTATTATATTAAAAGCTACAGACCCGAGACACATCCCAAATTCCCCGAGAAAAATTCTAAATTACTCGAGTCCAACCCGAGCAATATGCTTCCACACTTTCCTTCGAGTATACATCTTCTTCCCCAAACCCAATTCTAATGATGCACCATTGATACAGGTGCACGTGCACACTTGACTGTCGTGTTTCCGATCATCATCACTGATGCCAACAAGTCGCGTACGACTTACTCCATCGATCCCGACCATCTACCCTACCCAATTTATCGCGAAAGCGAAAACGACCTACTGGAACTAAACTGGTCAGAAACCACTGACCAAAATCCACCTCGTCTTGACGACTCTGACCAACAGCACCACCGAAACTCCGCCCATAGGTTCGCTGAAGACCACACTTCGTTTTCCCCCACGATCGGTTAACTCCGGTGCCCTGTCAACGGCGCTACATCTCGATATTCCACCTCAACCATCATCAGTGATAAAACCCTAAATCGAAGATCTCCGACCGCCATGGTGGTCGTAAAATCCAGCGATTAATTTTGCCGTGGCCCCCAACCTTCCATCCTGCTTCAGCAATGATCGTTATCACCAAAAACTTCGCCGATCATCAGAGATCGATCAAAACCCACTCCACGTTTAACTCGCAATTTCTCCCTTATTACTCATCAAAAATTCCTGATTTCATTTTTAAAATTCAGGGTTTTCAATTTCAAATCAAGTTATATTCTTAAAACTTTTCATTATTAAAATTGAATTTTTTTTTTTAAATCAAGCTTTTACTGTAATTTATCTCCCAGTGGAAAACTGCCTACAAACCTTACTTGAAACTATTTTTAAAAATTGAATCTGACAATTACAAACACTTTTCTTTCAAAGATCATAACATAAAAGTATTTATATAGGGAGATTTGGATTTCTGAATTTGAATAAGCTGGTTAAAATCAAACAGATCTCAGTTTTATACATACACAAAGACACATATATATGAATATACAAAGAGATTTCAGCTATTTCACCAGATTTCATTCATGCAACTCATTTACAATATTGGCTTAAGAGATTTCACATACATCAGAGATAAACAGATGAAGTTTGTAGATTAAAAGTTTACTCACAGTTTAACTTTAGAACAGAGAACAAGTTTTCCTTTTTGATATAAAATGTTCATTACTAAAATTTTCCAATTTTAAAATATTCACTCAATAAATATACTTGAAACTATTTTTAAAATTGGTATTACAGAATTATAATCACTTTTCATTTAGAGATTGAAACCTAAATTCATTTAGATGGACTGGTTTGAATTTTTAAACAGGTTTAAGCCTGTAAATGTTTAGAACAGAGAACTTATGTATGTTCTCTGACATGCACAGGAATTCTTTACATATATATCTACTTATATTTGCTTACATGTAAACACACTATGATTTTATTTCAATCATCATCACAAACAACCAGTCATATTTCAAATTTTAAAGTAGTTTACTCACCTTACTAAAAGAACAGAGAAGCCTGGAAATGCTTGAATTTGCAACTGAAAACTTGGTTTTGATCTTTTAACTTTGAAAACTGGAAATGTGCTTTGATTTACATCAGGTTGAAAAAGTGGTTGCTTGATTCCTGTTGTATTTTTGCTTTACATTTGAGTTGAACTTGAATTTGCTTGAATCAGGTTGCAAAAAATCTTGGCAGAACAGAGAAGCCTGAAATACTTCTGCCCTTGAACAGAAAATTCGAGTTTCCCTTGATTTTTGATTTGCTTACTGATCTGGATTTGCCTTTAAACTGATTTGATCTTGCTTGCTGATGATTATAATTGATTTCTTGAAATGATTTTGTTTGAAGATGTTTACAGGTTTGGTACATTTTTTTTTTCTGATTTAAACGTGGCTGTAGTTTGCTTTCTTAGAAAAATGAGATAGAAAAAAAATGAAAGAAGAATAAGAAGTATTGTTATATAGATTTAGTCTTTGATTTATTAAAATTTAAAGAAATAAAATAAAAATGTGACACTTGTCACTAAACTCTTTTGATAACTTAACACATGTTATTTAGAGTGTTTATATGTTAACACATATATCTCTCATGCATAATTATATTTTTTTTTATTAAATAAAGCTTTTTAATTTATTTTACTAATAACTAAATACATATATTAATTATACAAATGGAAATCTTTTAAAAGAAATGAAATAAAACAAACTATATTTATACAAAAATCATTTACACATACCTTTAAATTCAAAATATATATATTAAGATATATATATCATCTTTTTGAAATCCAAATATAAGTTCAAACCAATTATTAAATAAAATTTTAAAATCAATCTTAAAATCAATTTGATATATATATTTAAACATCCATCACATTAATTTGAAATAAGTACTCTATTTAAAAATCTATATTCACTCACACATATATATACAATATACAATACATTTTTATTATTTGAATATAACAATTTTGCCAAATTTAATTAATTTATTAAAGGAGATTATCATATTTAATTTCTTTGAAATTCCCGGGATATCACATTCCTCCCCCCTTTGAATCTTTTCGTCCTCGAAAAGGAACGAAGCAAGAATTTTATTACCATATTGATTATTAGTTAAATTATTCCTTAGACATCTTAACTCTTAACTCTTTTTATTTAAATATTTTAAAACATTTTAGAAAAATTTACATAATATTATAAAAATACTTTAAAATCTATATAATATTACAAAAAAAAAAAATAGTTTTTATAAAAATACTTTTATAACTCGATGTTTCAACAAGTCCATCCTTGTTCTCACAGAAATTCGGTCATACGTTGATCAGACGTAGGGCTGAAAATCTATAAGGACTTAGCAAACCCGTTTTCAACACCCAGTGAAAATACTTGGAAAATAATTTATGAAAATATAGAAAACATTTTTTTTTTTTTTTTTTGAAAATAGAGGAAATATCTTTGGTGAGAATGCTCTGGAAATCATCACCCCCATCCATGGTCACAGTTACATCACGGGTTACGTTGCCATCGCAGCAAAAGTCCATGTAACTGATAACAGCATGGAACCCACAACAGATCGCAGTTACATCCCAGGGTTACGTTGCCGTCGCAGCAAAAGTCCATGTAACTGTTGGCTCTCAGCGGCACACACGATTTCGCTGTCAAAATGAAACTTCTCCCACATAGGTCGCAGTCTACCGATATAAAATCAAACGCAGACTGTTGGCTCTCAGCGGCACAAACGACTTTCGCTATGTTACCATAGTGTCACAGTCTACCGATATAAAATCAAACGTAGACAGTTGGCTCTCAGCGGCACACATGACTTTCGCTATGGTCTGCAGTAGATCGCAGTGACATTGAGCTAAACTGTCGTCACAGCATAACCCAAATGCCTCTGTGGGCACCAGCCCCTCGACTTTCGCTACAAAAATAATCCTCAGGAACTAGTTTATTCCGGACTCCTCACAGGATCAACTTTAGAAACCCCCCTTGGGGCTCAAGGCAGTACCACCCAGTGGCACTCCTGAGAAGTTCATTTCAAGGAAGCGCCTTTTTCCCCAGAGCTATTCACAAAACACTTTATACTATATACTTATAGTATCTTCAAATCATACCCTTTATGATTTATCAAAATCTCCTTTACACAAAATCGATTACCAAAAATCGATAATTCTCAAACTAGGCTTTCCAAAATCCAAAATTGATTTTTCAAAAATCAAAAGCCATTTCCAAATTCATAGGTTCTCAAAGCCTTTTCCAAAATCATTCTCATAAGATCCTTTTTTTTTATATATATAGATATATATAACTTTGAAAATCTTTGGATCATTTCAATCTTGTATAAAACTTCTTTTATACTTCAAATACTTCCAAAACCCTTTTCTTTTAGCAATAGATTCAACAAGGGAAAATTTACCTTATATAACAAGGATATATAACTTTATTTTATTCTAAATCAAATATTCACATTTGATAAATCTTTTATAAAGTTATTAACCATATTTCTTTTCAAAAACCATTTTACAGTACTTATCCACAAATCTTCAATATCAATTTCATTCAAATCCGTACGATGTACACATATCATCCGTACACAATATCAATCTGATCACTCAATCGATCACACAATTTCACTTCCGAACTAGTATCGTCCACCCGACTTCCTAGTGCGGACTCAGATCTGGTTTCTTGATTAGAAACCGTCATTCTCCTTGCATAGTCACAACTATGATAGAGAATATCCAGAACCAATCAAAAATCCATATTCAGGTTCGCCGTCGAAAATCGAGCGAAAAATCCCAACTCGGATCGATAATATTATCTCGAAATTCTGTGTTCGAATCTGGATCAAATCACTATGCGAATAGAATAATATACGTTCATCCTACGTATTTAATTTCATTGATTATTAGCCAAATCAATTCTCTTTTCTATTCACATTTCCTTTAATTCCATTCACTTATTCTCAATTGCTTCCATTTCCAATTGAGTTATTACTTCAATTACAAACAGTTTGAACTCTGACCAATTTAAATTTAAAAATAGCTTGAAAAAGTTTAAAATAGATAAGTAGTTGAAAAATAGTTATTAATTTGTAAAATAGCTATAAAATAGTTAAGTAGGTATAAAATAGTTAGATAATTTCAAAATAGTTTTTTTTTAAAATAGTGATTAGATATAAGTAACTGAAAAATAGTGATTAGTTTATAAGATAGTTTCAAAAATAGTTAAATAGTTCCAAAATAATTGTAAAATAAGTATAAGATAGTTTGGGGTTTAAGAAAAAAAAAATTGTATAGTAAATAGTTTGGAAAAATATATTTGTATTAAAACAATTTATTTTGAAAACAATCCAGAGCCCAACTGTTTAATTTCCCAATCTCCATTTCCAATTAATTTCCCATTAATTCAATTTAAATTTGCACTTCCATTTAAATTGACTCAATACTTCAATTTCCATTGAAATTTATTTAACCCCAATTCAAGTTGAATTAACCTTAACTCCTTTCCAAATTTAAATCAAATTCCATTTGATTTTTAAACTTATTCAACTTTAATCACAATTCCAAATTATTTCAAATCAATTTGAATTAATTTCAAATTGAACTAGCTTCAATTTCAAATCATTTCAATTCTAATTTACCATTTGAATTTTTAAACTTATACATCTTCAATCACAATTCTAATTAATTCAAATCAAATCCAATTTGAACAAATTTTATTCAAATCTCAACTTAAAACCATCTCGAATTATATAAATTCGAGTTAAACATTTTAAATGTTGATTAAATCCTTTAAATCAAATCAACCTTTATTATTATTATTTTATTTAACAACTTAAATCTTTAAACCATTTAATTCTGAATTCAAATTCCAAATTCCATTTTAAAATTATCTTTACTTAACTTATTACAAAGTTCAAATAAGAATTCAAAAACAATTTTATCTTCAGATTCTAATTTATTATCCATTTTCAATTTCCAGATCTCAAACCCATTTTGAGATCACTCATAACTCCCATTTAAATTAACCATTTAACTACCCAAGTTAAATTTAAATTTCATCTTGAAATTTCCAATTCAAGTTATTTATTCAACTTATTTAACTTCCTTCAAGTTAAATTTACTTAATCCGGTCAACTTTTCACAATTTGAATTCCCATTCAAATTTTAAATTTTAGATTAATAGTCTTTCCCTTTTTAAGTTTAAAAACTTAATTCACTTAGGGTTTTCACATCACATTCCAATTTAAAACTCAACACTAAGTGTTTATTTCAAATCATCATTGGTATTATGTATATTCCTCATATATACATTTTCTTTATACACCAAGTTATACTTTAAATTTTTAAACCACCTTTGGTTTTAATTCAAAACAAACTTCTTTAAAACAATTTCAAGTTTTCTGGATTTAGATTTAAAATTTCATAATTTTAAATTATCTTCAATTCCAATTTATAAGTTATACTCACTTAAATGTTTACTTCCCTAAAACATATCCTTTTTCTTAATCATTAACAACATTCATTATTAAACACAACTACCATTTATGATAATAACCAAGGTTATCATATCTGGAAACCAATTTATTATTATCTTTATTCTGATAATACTTCTACAATTCAATATTTTAATTTCAGTTTGGATCCATTTCAAACTTATCTTCATTCAATTTCAATTTGGTTGTATTACTATTACCACATAATTTAATTCCAATATTTTAACAACCAATTATCTTAATATTTATTAGAAAGAAATATCATTTTATATATCAAAATATATTCTTATATAAAATCATTTAAAATCCTTATATAAGAAAATAACAATTACGCTCTCATATATATATACACTCAACTCGTTCTAGGGTACCATTGACCCTATCCTTAACGAGTAATCCCAACAGAGCCAAGGTTCTCGCTTAACCTGGCTCTGATACCATATGTAACGACCCGGAATTTCGAACCCGAAAATTCCAGATAGTTAGAAGAAAAAGAAAGAGATAGAAGGAAGAAACAGAAAGAAGAAAGAAGAACAGAGAACACAACATCTCACATTCGCAGCGGATTAAATATAATAACAAATAATAATATCAGTTATACAAGGAAAACTGTATTTGTTAATTACATTTTAATATATCAGAGTTACAACATTCACAAATGTACTAGACAGTTAGAATTAACATGTCTCAGACAACTATAATATATCACAGCGGAATATACTCCATACGTTCCTGCCATCCAGCTCGCCTCCTGAGCTCCAAAACGTCCTTACCTGAAATCTGTAATACTCGGTCTGACCCGAGCATTACATCAAAGTAACACCCGGGTCAGGCTGGAAACCAGCGTGAGTAAACTCATTTAATATGAAATTTCAATCCATAGAACTTATTTAAACCCGGGGTAACTCGTACTTTACTACAAGTAAACAATTTATATAATCAACACTTATTTTCACAAAACAATATCTAAGTATCCAACTTAGTTTAAATGGTCCATATTATCCTAAACCGACCTATTGATTTCACATACCAAATCTATAAAGAATTATAGATTACTAATCGAAGTGTTTCCGGATATCGCTTATATCCGATCCCGGTCTCTTCGAATTCAATCTCATCTTTTTAAGCCAAGATGTTTAATTTAAATTCAGGATAACATATTCACATAGCAGTTCTAACACAGATAGATAACTTATATTATCACAATTTGTTCAAAACATCTCATATCACGGAACATCACAATCACATATCAGGTATGTCAAATAATCCAAGGCATTCAATATTATTCAACCATTCATAAGCAAGATTGATCATCCATACTATTCCTAATTAATTTAAATAACCACCATTGAATTAAATTAATTACTTTAATTACTCTTAAATTTTTGCTTACTTAACATTAATTAATTATAAGCCAATTGATTAATCAAATCTATAATTATCCACCTTAATTAATCTCCTTTGATTAATTGTTCTTTAATTACATTAAGTAATTAGCCTCGAATTAATTACATAAATTAATTATCATTTGATTAATTATTCTTAATTACTTTCATTAAGTAATTATTTTTAAGTAATTAACTTTCATAAAAAAAAATTAACTTAGATTTTAAAAGTTAATTAACAATTAAAACATCTTTTATTAATTAACTTATTAATATTAATAAGTTTATTTAAAATAAACTTTCAAAATAAAGGTTATATGTATCTTATTAACCACTTAATTCCATTACAAAGTTTAAAATAAACTTTAAAACAAAGGTTATACATATCTTAAATACCTTTAAACTTAGCTAATATAAAATAATTTATTTAAAACCTTTTAACCAATTCAACACTTGAATAAACACTTAACATTTACAAAAGAATTGGTCTTAACAATTTATTTCAAAATAAAACTTGATTTGTTTAAAGTTTAAAACTGTATTATATTAAAAGCTACAGACCCGAGACACATCCCAAATTCCCCGAGAAAAATTCTAAATTACTCGAGTCCAACCCGAGCAATATGCTTCCACACTTTCCTTCGAGTATACATCTTCTTCCCCAAACCCAATTCTAATGATGCACCATTGATACAGGTGCACGTGCACACTTGACTGTCGTGTTTCCGATCATCATCACTGATGCCAACAAGTCGCGTACGACTTACTCCATCGATCCCGACCATCTACCCTACCCAATTTATCGCGAAAGCGAAAACGACCTACTGGAACTAAACTGGTCAGAAACCACTGACCAAAATCCACCTCGTCTTGACGACTCTGACCAACAGCACCACCGAAACTCCGCCCATAGGTTCGCTGAAGACCACACTTCGTTTTCCCCCACGATCGGTTAACTCCGGTGCCCTGTCAGCGGCGCTACATCTCGATATTCCACCTCAACCATCATCAGTGATAAAACCCTAAATCGAAGATCTCCGACCGCCATGGTGGTCGTAAAATCCAGCGATTAATTTTGCCGTGGCCCCCAACCTTCCATCCTGCTTCAGCAATGATCGTTATCACCAAAAACTTCGCCGATCATCAGAGATCGATCAAAACCCACTCCACGTTTAACTCGCAATTTCTCCCTTATTACTCATCAAAAATTCCTGATTTCATTTTTAAAATTCAGGGTTTTCAATTTCAAATCAAGTTATATTCTTAAAACTTTTCATTATTAAAATTGAATTTTTTTTTTAAAATCAAGCTTTTACTGTAATTTATCTCCCAGTGGAAAACTGCCTACAAACCTTACTTGAAACTATTTTTAAAAATTGAATCTGACAATTACAAACACTTTTCTTTCAAAGATCATAACATAAAAGTATTTATATAGGGAGATTTGGATTTCTAAATTTGAATAAGCTGGTTAAAATCAAACAGATCTTAGTTTTATACATACACAAAGACACATATATATGAATATACAAAGAGATTTCAGCTATTTCACCAGATTTCATTCATGCAACTCATTTACAATATTGGCTTAAGAGATTTCACATACATCAGAGATAAACAGATGAAGTTTGTAGATTAAAAGTTTACTCACAGTTTAACTTTAGAACAGAGAACAAGTTTTCCTTTTTGATATAAAATGTTCATTACTAAAATTTTCCAATTTTAAAATATTCACTCAATAAATATACTTGAAACTATTTTTAAAATTGGTATTACAGAATTATAATCACTTTTCATTTAGAGATTGAAACCTAAATTCATTTAGATGGACTGGTTTGAATTTTTAAACAGGTTTAAGCCTGTAAATGTTTAGAACAGAGAACTTATGTATGTTCTCTGACATGCACAGGAATTCTTTACATATATATCTACTTATATTTGCTTACATGTAAACACACTATGATTTTATTTCAATCATCATCACAAACAACCAGTCATATTTCAAATTTTAAAGTAGTTTACTCACCTTACTAAAAGAACAGAGAAGCCTGGAAATGCTTGAATTTGCAACTGAAAACTTGGTTTTGATCTTTTAACTTTGAAAACTGGAAATGTGCTTTGATTTACATCAGGTTGAAAAAGTGGTTGCTTGATTCCTGTTGTATTTTTGCTTTACATTTGAGTTGAACTTGAATTTGCTTGAATCAGGTTGCAAAAAATCTTGGCAGAACAGAGAAGCCTGAAATACTTCTGCCCTTGAACAGAAAATTCGAGTTTCCCTTGATTTTTGATTTGCTTACTGATCTGGATTTGCCTTTAAACTGATTTGATCTTGCTTGCTGATGATTATAATTGATTTCTTGAAATGATTTTGTTTGAAGATGTTTACAGGTTTGGTACATTTTTTTTTTCTGATTTAAACGTGGCTGCAGTTTGCTTTCTTAGAAAAATGAGATAGAAAAAAAATGAAAGAAGAATAAGAAGTATTGTTATATAGATTTAGTCTTTGATTTATTAAAATTTAAAGAAATAAAATAAAAATGTGACACTTGTCACTAAACTCTTTTGATAACTTAACACATGTTATTTAGAGTGTTTATATGTTAACACATATATCTCTCATGCATAATTATATATTTTTTTTTATTAAATAAAGCTTTTTAATTTATTTTACTAATAACTAAATACATATATTAATTATACAAATGGAAATCTTTTAAAAGAAATGAAATAAAACAAACTATATTTATACAAAAATCATTTACACATACCTTTAAATTCAAAATATATATATTAAGATATATATATTATCTTTTTGAAATCCAAATATAAGTTCAAACCAATTATTAAATAAAATTTTAAAATCAATCTTAAAATCAATTTGATATATATATTTAAACATCCATCACATTAATTTGAAATAAGTACTCTATTTAAAAATCTATATTCACTCACACATATATATACAATATACAATACATTTTTATTATTTGAATATAACAATTTTGCCAAATTTAATTAATTTATTAAAGGAGATTATCATATTTAATTTCTTTGAAATTCCCGGGATATCACAATACAAATCTGTTCCGGGTTCGAATAGAATCGAAGGCACTTCGTCCAATAAAGGAAGAAGCCCTTGCAAAACCAGGTATCCACAATCCCGATCGAACTTCGCATCACATATGGAGGTCTCTATACCGGATTCACTCAGTGCAGAGACAATCGATAGGTTATCCTATCGTTCTCGCAAACACCCGGTCTTCAACACCGGTCTTCAAATGCTATCCATTTACGTCGTATCACTATTCGGAATGGGTTATATGACACAAAGTCCTCTCCCGGCTAAACCGAATAGTGAGCACAATATTTTAAAACATATGGATATTGGGATTTCAGTTAAGTCACAACTTATTACCCAAAACTTTTCTTCAAATGGTTTAAACAAATTACCATTTCCAATCTTTTAAACAAAAAGATTCATTTCACAAAGTTCACCAATCTTTCACAAAGATCATTCACAGATTTCAAACCAATTTCCATTTCAAATCTTTCATAGAAAGGATACACTTTTAAGACCACTTTTCAATTTGAAAACAAAGTATACCAATCTTTAACAAAGATTGATACATATTCTTTTCAACACAATTTCCCTTTCAAATTGGATTAACTCATCAAATCTTTAAATCAAGATTTAATTCATAGCCTTCAAAAAGATTCATTCATAACTTGAAAACCATTTTTCATTTCAAATATTTTATATATAAAAGATACACCATTTAAAATCCTCTTCAATTTCGAAACAAGGTTCAACCAATTTAAATTTCAAAACTTTATGAAGTTACCCAAAATAACTTTATCCTCAAAACTCCTTTTCCAAACCATTGAATTCAAATTTAATTTTTAAAACCATTTCAAGAATCTATGACTTAATCGATTTCCTCGTGAAATCCATTTTTGTGTGTGTATGGTGTAGTCCAGGAGTTTAACACAATATTGCAACATCATTCAGTCACCACAGATTCAAATACAACAATATATTTGATAAGCGGTATAAACTATAACGCTTATCTTCCATTCACATATCATAGATTAAGAACTTAAATCACAGATAATTAACTACATTACATATGAATGAATTACATCACAGATAATTAATTATATCACAGTGCATATCACAAAGCATCAAATATCGGGAATATCAAACAATTCACCCATTTAATAAAATCCAAACCTTCACAAGTAGGAACAATTTAATTATCTGATTAATTTAAATCAGATTAAGTTCTATGAATATATTTGCTAGTCATGGTAAATTAATAATCAATTAATTATAAAACATTTAATAAATTATCCTTTGATTAATCATTAATTAACCCTTAATTAATAATTAATCCTTAATTAATTATTCTTAATTAATTACAATAACTAATTGATTACTCCTTAATTAATAATTATTTCTTAATCACTTTCATTAATTAATTGACCTTTAATAAATTAATTATTCTCAAATTAATTACCTTAATTAATTTATCACATTATCCTTAAATCAATTATTGTTTAATCACTTGATTAATCAACTTTAATCATTAATTAATATGTAATTAGTAATCCTTAATTTACAAATTAATTATTACTTACTTAACAAATCTTTAAACTTTAATTGATTAATTTAAACCTCTAATTACTTATTTAATTAATCCAAATCATTAATTAATTAAATAAATAAATTATCCATTTTAATTAACTTAATAATTAATGAATCTCAAATCCTAATTAATTTTAAGATAAAACTTTATTCTTACTTATGATTTAATTATCATTAACAAAGTATTTAAAAACAATTTACCTTTAAATTTACTTTTTAAATTTCATTTTAAATTTAAGATTTAAAATGAATACAAATTTTACTTAAACAAAGTTTAAACAATTTAAAAACCTTTTAAATCTCATGTTAAAGAAATACTTACCTTATAAAAGAAGTTTAAACGAATTTGAAACCAAATTCATTTTTAAATCCAAACTATTTAAATTATGCTTTAAACATTCAAAGTTGTTTAAAATATTTTATATTTCCTTAAACTTTAATTATTATAAAACTAGGATGCAAAAGTTAATTTTAATCCATTTTTAAATCTGGAATTTAAAACTTATTTAAATCTTTCTTTCAAATTTTTAAAATCAATTTAAAATTTTAAAAACAGATAGGTTTCTTTTAAAACCTATAACCATAAAACTACCCGAGCCACTCTTCAATGACTTCGAGCACAAACCCACCTGACTTCGGGCAAAACATTCAATTACTCGAGAAACTCTCGAGTACACTACTACCCCATACCAACCAATGACCCGAGCCCTACCCCTAAGTCTTCGAGCCAAACCACCCAATACTTCGAGCAAATCACTCAATCTGCTCGAGAAAAACTCGAGTATCTTCTGCTTCAATTCTAGAGTTCATCAGAACCCAAATATGCACCGTGCACATGCACTGACCAACCACCTTCTCCGATCATCCATGATGACTCACTCATGTCGACGATCAACTCCAAAGCAGATTACAACCATCTGATCCCCAATAACAACTCAAAATCAAAATCGAGCATTAAAGCCTAAAACTGGAACAACCACCTCAACCTGGAAACCACCTCGTTCTCGAAACTCCGACCACCAGAGAGTCTGTAACTCCGACCACACCATCGCCCACCTCTATGCTTCCATCCCTCGAGTTTGTTTGAACTCGATCAACCAGGGCAGGCGAACCTTCCAAAACATCTGACCTACCTAAAACTAGGGTTAAAAATAATTCCGACCACCTATCATCACCACAGTCATCTACACACCCATCCATTATTTTTCCTCCACTCACCGATCATCCTACTATCACCGGAAGAAACCCCGACCTTCCAGATCCTCGAGATAACCAGAAATCATCAAATTACCATTTTCTGTTCAAACTAGAACTGCACCCTCAAACTAACACTAAAAATTGTGATTTTAGTTTTAAAATTTAAGTTTTTGGATGAGGTTTCAGATCCTAAGCCTAAAACATTGAATTATGACGTTTAAATTTTCACTTATTCAAAGTTTGCTCTGTTGTTTATGATTTCCAGAGATAATACAAAGTTATTTTAACTTGAATAAAATTTTAAACTTTAATCATTGATAAAACAAACAAATTTTGTTTGAAACTAATACCCTAACTTAGATTAGATAATGAGATAATGAATTTTGATTTAAAACTTAAGCCTGGAAACTAGAATCAGGAAAAATCCAGATACACAGCATGCACACACCAATATATTCATATATATATATATATATATATATATATATATATATACACACACACACACATAGAGATATTCACTTATAAATATACGAACATAGTTATTTCCAGAGATGAACATGCAACAGAATCATCTACTTAAATTTTAAAACAGTGATGTTACTCACATGATATTAGATTGAACAGAGAACAATTCTGTGTTGAAGGCTGCAGTTTGATTTTCCTGTAAATCCTTTCTGTGTTGATCTTGAATGATATTTGGGTTTGTAAGATAATGATGTTTATTTTCAGGCTTGCTAAGTTTTGTTTGAACGAACAAGAACTAATATGGATGTATATATAAAAGATTGTTGTACAGGCTGAAGTATGATGTTGATGTAAGATTTTTATGTACTGAAAATATTTTTGTTTAAATTTTGGCCAGAGATTTTTTATTCAAATGGTGGCTGATATGATAAAATTTGTGCTTGCATTAATTGTTGTTGTCTTTATTTTCATGTGTACATACTTATCTAATTTTGTTTGTTCATACTTGAATATACTTCTTTCTTCTTTTGCAAGCTTTCATATATATATAATTTTGTTGTTGTCTGGTTTCATACTATCAGACTTATCTCATCCAATTCGATTTTTGTCTACATATTTGAATGTATTTTATTTTTCTTTAATCTTATACTTATTATTTTGTAATATAAATGAAGTTCTATTTTTAACATGTTGTTTAAATTTAGCTAATTTGTTTGCTTTATATTTTTCATAGATGATTTTTTTTAACCATTTACTTAAAATTAAAATTCAAATCCAATATATATATATATATATTCAAATCTACTCATATATGCACATATACATATATATTCATATATATATATATATATACAATATTTAAATTCAAATGATTCAACACATATTTTATTTGAATTTGGAGAAACTCAAATCAATTTACAAATTAATTTTACAATTTTTATTTAAAAATTAAATTAATTATCAATTTAAACTTAGTTAAAATCCGGGATCGTTACACTAATAGTGTTTGAAATTTGGTTAATCATCTTAATTAATGATGTTTGAATTTTATAAATCATTTGAATTAAGGATATTTGAAATTTTATAAATCATTTTAACTAATGATTATTTGAGTTTAATTAACTATTTTGATTAATAGTGTTTAAATTTTATTAATCATTTTAGTTATTGATATTTGAAATTAATTATCATTTTAATTAATGATTATTTGGATTTAATGAATCATTTAATAAATGATATTTTAAATTTATTAATTGATTTAATAAAAGTGTTTGAAGTTAATTAATTGATTTAGTTTTTCAAAGTTAATTAACTAATTTAGTGCTTCAAAGTTAATAAACTAATTTAATAAAGGTTTTAAAGTTAATTTATTGATTTAATGAAAGAGTTTTGGAAGTACTTAACTATTTTATTTAAAGAAAATTGATTTTTTTTTATTTAAGGAAATTATAAATGTGATTTATTTTCTTTCAAGATAATTAACGTTATTTTAATTTAATAAAAGATTTTAGTTTGGTTTATTTCCCTTGGGAAAATAAATGTGGTTTTAAAGTTTTAAAAAGAGTATTATTAATCATCCCTTGGGATGATTAACATTATTTAAATTTATAAAGGTATTTAAATTGTTTTATTATCTATTGGGAAAATAAATATTGCTTTGAATTCATAAATGATAGTTTTAATTTAGAAATTCTTTTGAATAGAATTGTTTAAAAATAAAGCGAAGTGTAATTTGTTTTGACACTTGTTTTAATACACTTAGTATTTTAAATTTGTACTTTAAAAGAAGATTTTAAAGAGTATTTTTGTAGTGTTTTTACCAATATTTGAAATGTGGAAATCAAGCACATATGGATCAAATGTTTTAAAAGCCTAATTCATTCATTTGTGATAAGTGTATGTTATTTAATTCTCATACACAAATCACGTAGTTATTCCGGATAGTGATTTCTCGACTATCGATTTCGATTCTGCTACCTTTTTGTATTTCATCGCTCTAAGACGATGTGTTGCTCTTTGTTGTTATGCTTTTGGAAATGATTAAACCAAAGCGCGTATTTTTGAGGGCCAAGTTATGTGGGGTTGCTCCTATTAGGGTATTTTCATATCTCATCTAGATTTTGGTTTACCGTCACCTTAAAATGGTTATGATTTAGATGTGAAATATTCGGATTCTCGGTAAGGTTTGGCGGGGTCCGGCTTGGAGTTCTCGGGGTTTTCAAGTATATTTCTAGATGTATACTTCTTTTAAGGGGGATGCACCCTCCAAGTCATTGTTGGAAAAATCTCCTTTCCTTATTAAATTTGAAACTTCAAATCTGTTTTTCTTTAATTGCAACGGAAAGAGCCCACCACTCTTTGTGATGTTTAGTTATTAGTTTAATCCATGCGTTCAAGTTTGGACAGTTTATCTTGTTTCGTCCATTCGGTCCAGTTTGGATTTTTGTTCAGACTATTTTCATTCTTCCTGGTCTGGATTTTTAATATTATTTATGTTCATCCTTATTTGGATTTGTTTCCCTGTTGTTTATTTCCATCTTTGCCTGTATGGGTGTTGTTCTTATGAGGTAAAAACCCGTTCCACGTTAGCGTGGTGGTCTCACAGAATTTTATATATTCACCATATTACTTGAGTTTTCTCACGCTGGTATTCTAGACTGATCCGGGTGTTATTATATTATAATGCTCGGGTCAGACTGAGTATTTTTCCCAGGTTGGCTTTGGACAGAAGCGGTCTTTGGAGTAGAGCTGGAAATATATAATAGTCTTCTATTTTTCGATGTTTTGTACTTTATTCCTACCAGCAAATTGTAAGGTCAGAATTTTATAACTACCTAGCTGATAAGGTTTGTTTTTAACTCTTATGTACCATGTATTTTAGAGTGACAGTTTTTACTGTCTTTATTGTATTATATGTTGTTCATTCTGCTGTGAGATTCTGTAACAGCCCGATATTTTAAACGAAATTTTAATTAAAAATAAAACATTTTGAAATATTGAGTTAAAAATAAAGTGTAGTAATTTGTATAAAACGAAAATTTAAAACGTTACATTTCGTTACGTTTTATCCGTTCTTAACTTTACTGTAGAATAAAATCTTATTAGTGATGATAATAACTATTTTTAAATTCGGGTTAAAAAGATATGTTATATTTTTGAGAACCGTTAACATTTATTAAATTTATTTAATAAAAGAAATATAACAAATTTGTGCGTTATTTGGGCGTTTCATAAATTCTTTTGTTTCCACCGTCCATTTGATTTTGGAGACATTGACAATTCATGTTCAGCCGTTCAAAATTCGTTCACGCGTGAAAATATTCATCCACTTGGCCTCCTTTACGTTTCGCATATTTAATATGATTTATTGCTATAATTTCTTTACCGTTACAAAACTTTTCGTTGCCTCCTCCTTACAAGTTGTGAACAGCTGCCTTATTATTTTTTTCGCTAGCAAACTTTTCCATCACTTCAGCTTTTGATTGAGAACTCGTACTAAGGTATGCTCCCCTATTTTCTTCTTCCTTTTTCTTTATTATTTTTTTTCTTACACCTGTCAACTTTATTTTCGGTTACCTCCTTCACGCATCCCATGTCCCCAAACCCATGCCACCCCTTCACTGCCTCATACCACCAGCCATCACCACCGCCTCCATGCCCCATGCCACCGCCTCCCTACCCCAGGCCACTGACGCGTCAGTCCACCATCACGGCAACCCAGACCGTCACCACTTCCCTCCACGTCAGCCTACTCCACCACCCGAATCCATCAACCACCACCACGAGACCAGCCTTCTACCCTGACCCACCATGAGACCAACCGTCACCTGATCAAACCCCAGCCTGTCACCACGCCACACCCATGCCGAGCCCAGACCGTCACCGTCTCTCCTCCACGTCAGCCTTCTACCCCTGACCCACTTCGAGACCAAACCCAACCCAGACCATACCCAGATCGAACCTGCCTTCGCCTGACCCTACACCGCACCCACCACCAGACTGAGTCGACCCCAGCCACACCAACCCGGTCGCACCACGAACCTACCAGCCTACCTACCCGCGCCGAGATCCCATGCCCAGACCACCGTACCCAGCAGCTCGAAGAGTTGTTTTAGCTTTCGGTTGTGTTGCCTCCGCCTTGTATTTTTGCCACCGAGATTTGTTGACATGTTTGAAGTTATATTTTGCCACCTGTTTTGCAAACTTAGCTTATTCTTCACTGACTTTGGGTTTTAAAGAAAAAAATCTCTATTTCGGTTTGTGTTCTTTGCAACCGTGAAATATTGTTTACCTCTGTCTTGCTGAAATAAAATGATTTCCACTTCTTGTTTTATTTTTGAATGTTGTGAATTCCGTGTGAAAAAAAAAAAAAAAATTTGTGAATAATACAAAATTTTACTTTGAAAAATTTTAAAATTTATAATCTCCAATAAGAGTGGTCGAACTTCCTTCTATTTTTACTTGATTTATTTTTCGATCGTTTACTTCAATTTGGGAAATTCGTTATTCGTGCATCTTTGATTGTCTATTTATTCGCTTTATTCTTTCGACTTTAGATCAGAATCAAGTCGGCGAGCCTGCTAACGACTGATAGTGCTATCCGCGTGCTTTCTAATTGCATCGTACTTCTTTCTTTCTGAATCTCCAGCTCCGTAGAGGTGAGTAAATCTCACACGAATATTCATACTTATATAATTGTGAAACGACCGCAACTGAATGTGTAGAAATAAATAAATAAATAAATGATGTTATAATTACCTGTGATTTATTTGTAGTTGATGATTATTGTTAAAACTGCATATCGTATCATCTGTTATATCTGTTCTTATTTTACTGTTATTCTATTCTGTTAAATCACACTGCAAGTTCCCTGTAGAATAGAATCCCTATGGGTTGAAATGATACATACCCGAACGGACTTTAGAATAAGGGAAGGTCGTTATGGGCTGAAATGATAGGCCTGAGCGATTTTCAATTAAATTTTATTTACTTGGGATTGCGGGTTTGAAATGATAAAACCCGGATTTTTCTTTGTAAATTACGGATTGAAATGATATAGTATCCGTATCACTTGAATTAGGATAGAAAATATTATACAGACCCGTGGTTATTTTTATGTATTTTCTGAATATTTTAAATCATTTAAGAATTGTAATAATATTTAATTTGATTTAAACCAAATTTTTAAAAGATCTATTTAAAAATAGAAATGATTTTTCCATGTGATAAATATAAATAAATGGAGGAATATTGATTTTTAAAACGAAACTTAAATTTGAAGTTTTGATAAAATAAAAAGAAAGATGGAAACTTAAGTTAAATAAATTTAAATGAAATTTAGTTAAATTGGTGGAAAATGGAGTTAAATTTTAAAATGTTGAAACGAATGAAATAGGCAAATTGGAAAGCTTTGGTTTTAACTTGTAAAATTTCTTTTGAAGTAAATTTAGTTAAAGGATTTAAATGAACGTTTGAATGTATGATTTTATAAGTTTTACTAGGTAGAATCCGTAGCACTTGTTAAGTGCTGTGGATTGTATAAGTGAACTAAAAGACTAAAATGAACTAAGGCTATGATAGTACTTGGTAAGTGCTGTTGTAGCTGAAGTTGAAACTGAACCTGAACTAATAAAAGGACTACTGTAGCACTTGTTAAGGACTGCAGTAGGCTGAATATAAATTTTTGTTTTGAAATTTAATTGTTATAGCAGATAAATGTTGTTTTGTTGAATAAAGATTATTTTTAAATATAACTTAACGTGATTGTTTTAAGTGAATAAGTGAACTACGAAAGGGTTAGATTTTTGAAATATAATAACTTAATATTTGTTTTAAGGAATAATGTCTTTGTTTTAAAATGGTTAATTCGAAGTATATTTGATAAATTGTTTAAATCTATAACCACGGGTTATAATAACGATTGGTTGGCAAAGAGACCGGGATCGGATATGGACATACTCTCTGTCGATACCGAAAACCACTTTGACAACCGTGTACGCGGTGGAGATTCCAGAATGAAGTAGGATGGTGGCGACGTTCTTAAGGTATGTTACGTGGACCCAACTCCCATGAGTTGGCATAAGGTGGCTAAAACAGGAGCGATTGACGGACCAATGAGGTAGCACCTCTTATCGGACACATTTCTTCGATACCATTCTATTACTTGTGATTGATTTGGTGGCCACCCTTGATTGGGAGTGTTGTTCGAGGTGGGCGGTAGTGGCTGCTATGCGTCACCACTAGTCCGGATGCGTAATTGGTATATCTACCCTGGCATTGCCTAGTTGTGCCGTGTCACCTACCATATCGAGCTTTACTACGATTATGATTTTAAGATCCGACCGCGTTAAGGTTCTCCATCCCCTTAACGCTATTTTCCGATATGATTATACTTTACTTATTTAGACACTATTATAATAGCGAATATTACTATATAGTAGATAGTTTAACGGATCCTTAGAGGATGGGCGGTCCCAAGCATCTTCTAAGTTACTTGTACCTTTACTACAGTTCATTTGAGTTGGTTTACACTGTATAAGTATGTATATCCTGACTCGAGTGTTATGTTTTATTTTACGCTCGGGTCAGCCTGAGTATTCACAGCTTTGGACTTCACTTTTCTGGAGCTCGGAATCACTGGAGATTCTGCTTATCTAGTTATCTTCCTATTTCAGTTTCAGTTGCCTTATTTCAGCTTTTGTTTAGAGACTTGTGTATTTGGATCTCTATTGTACTTGTTTCAGAACTGTATTGGGTTTCAGACTATGTATTTTGTATTTGATTTGAGACTATGTATTTAGTGGCTTCATGAACCACTATGGTTATTTTTAAATTCCGCTGCGAGTTATTCTGATATTTCTGTGTCTGTGATTCTGTGAATGATTTTATTTGCTCCAAATTTTATTACAATCTGTTATTTTGTATTATTCAAGTCCGACATGTGTGGATTATTGTCGATTTGAATGGTCCAAAATAGTGGGTCGTTACATTTGGTATCAGAGCGAGGTTTTAGGCAAACCTTAGCCTATGGAGCAAAAACTCATTAGAGATAGGGTAGAAATACCCTAGAATGAGTGAAATCAAACTCAGAATCATTTCCTTGTGAGTGAACGTATTTTTAAAGTATAAAATGATTTTAAATGATTTTTCCAAAGATTATTTTGATATAAAGTTTTTCTTGTTTTAAGAAGAAATTTTCTAAACTTCCATCTTTCCGCATCTACCTTGTTAGGAATTTTGTTATTAGGATTTCACCCAAGTGTTCTTATCGTGTTTTATCTTAACTTATCTTTGTCTTCTCTGTACCTTGTCCTAAATTTATTCTTGATATTTCCAGGATGAATCGTGGAAATGCTAGAGGTAGGGGTCGTGGTATTGCCCCAGTTCCTCCACCTGTTGCACCCGTTAAGTTTACAGTCCTTTGCAAAGAATTCTCTCAGCTCGGTGGCACTAAGTTCACCGGTTCAGAAAGTATCATCGAAGCCCAGCAATGGCTAAGAAGTTTGGAAAGAATCTTTACTGGTTTAGAGATCACTGATGCCCAGAAGCGTCAGTTAGCAGCATGGCAGCTACAAGAGGCCGCTCTAGATTGGTGGGAGTCTGTTACGACTCGCACTAACGAAGGTGACCTTTCATGGGAGCAGTTCAGGTATCCTGTGTGTTAATTTGAATTTTCCCCATTTCCTTTCTTTTCGATTTATCTAAAAAGTTTTGTTTCTGTATCTTCCTTTCAGGGAGGCTTTTGTGGCAAAATGGATGCCCGAAGCCGGTAAATCTCAGCTTTACCGTGAATTCATGGACCTCAAGCAAGGTACAATGTCCTTCTCAGAGTATGAACGGAAGTTCAATGAACTTTCAAAATTTGGTCCTGGTCTTATCGACACTCAGCTAAAGATGAATGAGAAGTTTATTGCTGGAGCTCGCCCAGAGTTCTACGATCGTCTTATTTCGCATGTTCATGGCACTTTTACTGAGCTTATGGATATGGCTATTCGCTATGAGAACCCTACTTCCAAGGGTCCTGCTGCTTCCAGTGCTCATGTATCTCAGTCCTCCTCTGCTAATTCCAAGAAGAGAAAGCCCAACTTCCACCAGCAGAAGAAGAATTGGCTCAAACACCCGGGCTTAGGATCTTCAGCATCTGCTCCTTCCCAGAGGCACCCTATTGATCTTTCCTCCATTACTTGCTTCAAATGTGACCAGAAGGGTCACTATGCCAATAGTTGCCCTAATCCGTCTGTTGCTGCTGTTCCTCCACCCCAGGTTACCAGGAACGATCTCTGTCATGTTTGTCTTCAGCCGGGTCATTTTAAGAAGGACTGTCCTTTATATCAGAAGGGAAGGCCATCTGGCGTATTTGCTGTTACATCTGCTTCATCACCTGCTCCTGCACCTACTCCTGCTCCTAGCGATGATCAAGGTACTCTTCAGGGCACCTTTACTTTATTTCATCATCCTGTTCGTGTTTTATTTGATACTGGGGCTTCGCATAGCTTTATTTCTGATGTTTTGTGTAATAAGTTTGAAACTCTCCTTTCTCCTGAGTATGTTTCTGTTCCTCTATGTGTTTCAAATCCTATTGGTGGTCCCGCAAATCTAGATAAGATTTGTAAGCAAGTGAGACTCTTCTATTCTGGTCATAAATTTTCTGGAGATTTCTATGTCCTAGGTTTCGATGCTTTTGATTTGTTGCTTGGAAGTGATTGGCTTGATGGACACGATGCCCGTATCTCGTGTAAATCCCGAATTGTTTCTCTTAAGGATGATCGAGGAAATTCTTTGTTTATTCAGGGCCGTATGCCTCATGATTATGCTGGTAGCTTTATCTTTTCTCTGGATGCTTCTATTGATGATCTTCAGTCGACCCGTGTAGTTAATCACTACCCGGATGTATTTGGTGAAGTTACTGCTTTACCTCCCAAGCGGGAAATTGATTTCCGCATTGATCTCATTCCTGGAGCTCGACCTATAGTTCTTCCTCCCAGAAGAATGGCACCCCGCGAGAAGGTTGAGTTAAGGAAACAAATTGAAGACCTATCTTCCAAGGGTCTGATCAGACCTAGTTTTTCTGAATGGGGAGCTGCAGTAGTCTTCGTCACCAAATCCGATGGTTCTCTTCGGATGTGTGTTGATTATAGGGAGTTGAACAAACTCACTATGAAAAATAGATACCCAATGCCTCGCATCAATGACATGTTTGATCAGCTTTATGGTGCTACTGTTTTCTCTCAGCTTGATCTCGCCACAGGTTTTCACCAACTCAGAGTGGCTGAGGAAAGTATTCCTAAGACTGCTTTCCGTACTGAAAATGGATTCTTCGAATGGTTAGTCATGCCTTTTGGCTTGACTAATGCCCCTGCTTTCTTTGTTGACTTGATGAATCGTGTTTTCCGTGATGTGCTTAATAAATTTGTTTTAGTCTTTGTGGATGATATCCTCATCTTCTCTAAGTCTGAAGAAGAACATGAGTCACATTTAAAATCTGTTCTTGAGACTCTTCGCAATCATCAGTTAAAAGCTAAATTTTCCAAATGTCACTTCTGGAAGGATGAAGTCCGATTTCTCGGGCATATTGTTTCTTGTAATGGAGTTTCAGTTGATCCAGTCAAGATCGCTGCGATCAATGTAAGTCTTTCTTCCCTTCTCTTTCATTTCAATTTACTCTATCTTTTCTATTATCCTTCTTTTTCCCTATTCTGTACAGGATTGGGAAACTCCTAAGACTCCTACTGATATCCGTAGTTTTCTGGGCCTCGCCGGTTATTACCGGAGATTCATTGAGAATTTCGCTCGGATTGCTGCACCTCTCACTGCTTTAACTCGGAAGAATGCTAAGTTTATTTGGAGTAACGAGTGTAAGGCCGCCTTCAATGAGTTAAAAGACAAGCTTACTTCTGCACCTGTTCTTACCGTTCCAAATGGAGATGAGGGATTAACGGTATACACTTATGCTTGTCGAGAAGGTTTAGGAGCTGTTCTGATGCAGGATGGTAGAGTGATTGCTTATGCTAGTAGACAGTTGAAGACTCATGAAGTAAATTATGCTGCTCATGACCTAGAGTTGCTTGCTGTTGTTTTCGCTTTGAAGCTTTGGAGACATCATTTGTTGGGTACCAAGTTTGAGCTTTTCACAGATCATCAGTCTTTGAAGTATATTTTCTCACAGAAGGATTTGAATCAGAGACAAGTTAGGTGGTTAGAGTTCCTTGCTTCTTATGACCTCGACATCAACTATACACCGGGAAAGGCTAACGTAGTGGCGGATGCTTTGAGTAGGAAGAAAGCTTTGTTGTGTCAGATTGTTGTTTCTTCGCCTCTTGTGGATCGTATTATGGCTAGGCAGGATGAAGATCAGATGCTTAAGTTGATTAAGGAGAATGTTCGAAGTAGAGTTGGAGGTAGTAGTCTTGATGGTAATGGAGCTCAGATTGACGATAAGGGAGTATTGAGGATTAATAGTAGGATTTGTGTCCCGAATGTTGATGGATTGAGACAGGAGTTACTTCGGGAGAATCATCAGTCCAGACTTTCTATTCATCCAGGCGTAACCAAGATGTATCAGGATATGAAGAAGTTATATTGGTGGAAGGGTATGAAGCGGGATATTTCCATTTTCGTCAATAGGTGTGCGACTTGTCAACAAGTCAAGGCAGATCATCAGAAGACCCCTGGGTTACTGCAACCTCTTGAGATTCCCAATTGGAAGTGGGAACAAGTTTCTATGGATTTCATTGATGGTTTACCGAGGAGTAGAAGGGGTAACGAGAGTATCTGGGTTATTGTGGATAGATTGACCAAATCAGCTCATTTTATTCCGGTCAAGTCTACCCGTTCAGCTTCTAGTTTATCTGAGATTTACATGAGGGAGATTGTTCGTCTCCATGGTGTTCCTCTCAGTATCGTTTGTGATCGTGATCCTATCTTTACTAGTAGGTTTTGGAAAGCCTTTCAGGATTCTTTGGGTACTCATCTAAATCTGAGCACTGCTTACCATCCACAGACCGACGGTCAAACGGAAAGAGTGAATCAGATTTTAGAAGATCTTCTTCGTGCTTGTGTGCTTGATTATGGAGGATCTTGGGAAGATCATCTCCATCTTGTCGAATTCACTTATAACAATAGTTATCAGGCCAGTATTGAGACATCTCCATTTTCTGCCCTTTATGGACGACCGTGTAGATCTCCTTCTTGTTGGATTGAATCTGGTAATCGATTGGTTCTTGGTCCTGAATTGGTTTTGGAAGCTTCAGAGAGAGTTGAAGAGATTAAGAGAAAGATGAGGATTGCTCAGGATAGACAGAAAAAGTACGCCGATCGGCGAAGACGGAGTTTAGAGTTTGCTGTTGGTGATTTGGTTTTCCTTAAGGTCTCTCCCTTAAGGAATGTTATTCGCTTCGGTCGTAGAGGAAAACTTTCTCCTAGATTTGTCGGCCCTTTCCGCATTTTGGAAAGAATTGGTTCTCTTGCTTATCGTCTGGATTTACCCGAGAAATTTTCTGGAATTCACAACGTCTTTCATGTATCTCATCTTCGTCGCTATCTGCATGATCCATCTCTTATTATTCAGCCTTCTGCTCTTGATAGTTTGGATATTGAGCCAAATCTGACTGTTGAGAGGAAGCCACTTCGTATCGTCGATCGAGGTACGAAGCAGCTAAGAAGAAAATCTGTCAACCTGGTCAAAGTGCAGTGGAGCACTGATGAACGGGATTGCACCTGGGAGACGGAGGAGAGCATTCGTGCCTCGAATCCGGAATTGTTTATTTCAGGTACTTTACTATTCTGTCTTATCTTTCGTTGTTTTTCCTTCTTCGTTCCTTTTCGAGGACGAAAAGCTTTGAGTGGGGGAGAGTGTAACAGCCCGATATTTTAAACGAAATTTTAATTAAAAATAAAACATTTTGAAATATTGAGTTAAAAATAAAGTGTAGTAATTTGTATAAAACGAAAATTTAAAACGTTACATTTCGTTACGTTTTATCCGTTCTTAACTTTACTGTAGAATAAAATCTTATTAGTGATGATAATAACTATTTTTAAATTCGGGTTAAAAAGATATGTTATATTTTTGAGAACCGTTAACATTTATTAAATTTATTTAATAAAAGAAATATAACAAATTTGTGCGTTATTTGGGCGTTTCATAAATTCTTTTGTTTCCACCGTCCATTTGATTTTGGAGACATTGACAATTCATGTTCAGCCGTTCAAAATTCGTTCACGCGTGAAAATATTCATCCACTTGGCCTCCTTTACGTTTCGCATATTTAATATGATTTATTGCTATAATTTCTTTACCGTTACAAAACTTTTCGTTGCCTCCTCCTTACAAGTTGTGAACAGCTGCCTTATTATTTTTTTCGCTAGCAAACTTTTCCATCACTTCAGCTTTTGATTGAGAACTCGTACTAAGGTATGCTCCCCTATTTTCTTCTTCCTTTTTCTTTATTATTTTTTTTCTTACACCTGTCAACTTTATTTTCGGTTACCTCCTTCACGCATCCCATGTCCCCAAACCCATGCCACCCCTTCACTGCCTCATACCACCAGCCATCACCACCGCCTCCATGCCCCATGCCACCGCCTCCCTACCCCAGGCCACTGACGCGTCAGTCCACCATCACGGCAACCCAGACCGTCACCACTTCCCTCCACGTCAGCCTACTCCACCACCCGAATCCATCAACCACCACCACGAGACCAGCCTTCTACCCTGACCCACCATGAGACCAACCGTCACCTGATCAAACCCCAGCCTGTCACCACGCCACACCCATGCCGAGCCCAGACCGTCACCGTCTCTCCTCCACGTCAGCCTTCTACCCCTGACCCACTTCGAGACCAAACCCAACCCAGACCATACCCAGATCGAACCTGCCTTCGCCTGACCCTACACCGCACCCACCACCAGACTGAGTCGACCCCAGCCACACCAACCCGGTCGCACCACGAACCTACCAGCCTACCTACCCGCGCCGAGATCCCATGCCCAGACCACCGTACCCAGCAGCTCGAAGAGTTGTTTTAGCTTTCGGTTGTGTTGCCTCCGCCTTGTATTTTTGCCACCGAGATTTGTTGACATGTTTGAAGTTATATTTTGCCACCTGTTTTGCAAACTTAGCTTATTCTTCACTGACTTTGGGTTTTAAAGAAAAAAATCTCTATTTCGGTTTGTGTTCTTTGCAACCGTGAAATATTGTTTACCTCTGTCTTGCTGAAATAAAATGATTTCCACTTCTTGTTTTATTTTTGAATGTTGTGAATTCCGTGTGAAAAAAAAAAGAAATTTGTGAATAATACAAAATTTTACTTTGAAAAATTTTAAAATTTATAATCTCCAATAAGAGTGGTCGAACTTCCTTCTATTTTTTACTTGATTTATTTTTCGATCGTTTACTTCAATTTGGGAAATTCGTTATTCGTGCATCTTTGATTGTCTATTTATTCGCTTTATTCTTTCGACTTTAGATCAGAATCAAGTCGGCGAGCCTGCTAACGACTGATAGTGCTATCCGCGTGCTTTCTAATTGCATCGTACTTCTTTCTTTCTGAATCTCCAGCTCCGTAGAGGTGAGTAAATCTCACACGAATATTCATACTTATATAATTGTGAAACGACCGCAACTGAATGTGTAGAAATAAATAAATAAATAAATGATGTTATAATTACCTGTGATTTATTTGTAGTTGATGATTATTGTTAAAACTGCATATCGTATCATCTGTTATATCTGTTCTTATTTTACTGTTATTCTATTCTGTTAAATCACACTGCAAGTTCCCTGTAGAATAGAATCCCTATGGGTTGAAATGATACATACCCGAACGGACTTTAGAATAAGGGAAGGTCGTTATGGGCTGAAATGATAGGCCTGAGCGATTTTCAATTAAATTTTATTTACTTGGGATTGCGGGTTTGAAATGATAAAACCCGGATTTTTCTTTGTAAATTACGGATTGAAATGATATAGTATCTGTATCACTTGAATTAGGATAGAAAATATTATACAGACCCGTGGTTATTTTTATGTATTTTCTGAATATTTTAAATCATTTAAGAATTGTAATAATATTTAATTTGATTTAAACCAAATTTTTAAAAGATCTATTTAAAAATAGAAATGATTTTTCCATGTGATAAATATAAATAAATGGAGGAATATTGATTTTTAAAACGAAACTTAAATTTGAAGTTTTGATAAAATAAAAAGAAAGATGGAAACTTAAGTTAAATAAATTTAAATGAAATTTAGTTAAATTGGTGGAAAATGGAGTTAAATTTTAAAATGTTGAAACGAATGAAATAGGCAAATTGGAAAGCTTTGGTTTTAACTTGTAAAATTTCTTTTGAAGTAAATTTAGTTAAAGGATTTAAATGAACGTTTGAATGTATGATTTTATAAGTTTTACTAGGTAGAATCCGTAGCACTTGTTAAGTGCTGTGGATTGTATAAGTGAACTAAAAGACTAAAATGAACTAAGGCTATGATAGTACTTGGTAAGTGCTGTTGTAGCTGAAGTTGAAACTGAACCTGAACTAATAAAAGGACTACTGTAGCACTTGTTAAGGACTGCAGTAGGCTGAATATAAATTTTTGTTTTGAAATTTAATTGTTATAGCAGATAAATGTTGTTTTGTTGAATAAAGATTATTTTTAAATATAACTTAACGTGATTGTTTTAAGTGAATAAGTGAACTACGAAAGGGTTAGATTTTTGAAATATAATAACTTAATATTTGTTTTAAGGAATAATGTCTTTGTTTTAAAATGGTTAATTCGAAGTATATTTGATAAATTGTTTAAATCTATAACCACGGGTTATAATAACGATTGGTTGGCAAAGAGACCGGGATCGGATATGGACATACTCTCTGTCGATACCGAAAACCACTTTGACAACCGTGTACGCGGTGGAGATTCCAGAATGAAGTAGGATGGTGGCGACGTTCTTAAGGTATGTTACGTGGACCCAACTCCCATGAGTTGGCATAAGGTGGCTAAAACAGGAGCGATTGACGGACCAATGAGGTAGCACCTCTTATCGGACACATTTCTTCGATACCATTCTATTACTTGTGATTGATTTGGTGGCCACCCTTGATTGGGAGTGTTGTTCGAGGTGGGCGGTAGTGGCTGCTATGCGTCACCACTAGTCCGGATGCGTAATTGGTATATCTACCCTGGCATTGCCTAGTTGTGCCGTGTCACCTACCATATCGAGCTTTACTACGATTATGATTTTAAGATCCGACCGCGTTAAGGTTCTCCATCCCCTTAACGCTATTTTCCGATATGATTATACTTTACTTATTTAGACACTATTATAATAGCGAATATTACTATATAGTAGATAGTTTAACGGATCCTTAGAGGATGGGCGGTCCCAAGCATCTTCTAAGTTACTTGTACCTTTACTACAGTTCATTTGAGTTGGTTTACACTGTATAAGTATGTATATCCTGACTCGAGTGTTATGTTTTATTTTACGCTCGGGTCAGCCTGAGTATTCACAGCTTTGGACTTCACTTTTCTGGAGCTCGGAATCACTGGAGATTCTGCTTATCTAGTTATCTTCCTATTTCAGTTTCAGTTGCCTTATTTCAGCTTTTGTTTAGAGACTTGTGTATTTGGATCTCTATTGTACTTGTTTCAGAACTGTATTGGGTTTCAGACTATGTATTTTGTATTTGATTTGAGACTATGTATTTAGTGGCTTCATGAACCACTATGGTTATTTTTAAATTCCGCTGCGAGTTATTCTGATATTTCTGTGTCTGTGATTCTGTGAATGATTTTATTTGCTCCAAATTTTATTACAATCTGTTATTTTGTATTATTCAAGTCCGACATGTGTGGATTATTGTCGATTTGAATGGTCCAAAATAGTGGGTCGTTACAGATTCTGTTGTTCTTTGTTCTTTTCTTTTTATTTTACCTTAACTACATGCCCTTCCAACGATTGGATGTTCGAGATTTTAATACAACAGTCATATTCGATGTCGACTTTCGATGGTTGAAAAGGCGGTTCGTTACATTAACGGTTACAATTGGTTAGTATGGGAATTAAAGACTGTAATTCCAATTAATGGAAATGAATTTGAGAGTTATAATTAATGGGGACAAATGGATAAAAAGGGACTAATAAAAATGGAATAGATATAAAAGGGTTACTAATTTAAAATTAGTGATCGTACATAAATGTCTTAGGAAATGTCTATTAGGATTTTATGGACAAATTGAAATTTATGAGCATTAAAAGGGGATTTATGAGTAGATAAGTATTTATGGTTCGTTTGTAAGAGGAAGCTAGGTTCGTGTGTTGATTGCAAGGTCATGGCAAAGAAGTGGTAGCTTGGTTGGAGCTCGTGTTTGTTTTAAGTGAGTTAAACTCACTTAATAGCAACTTTAAAATGAATTATTTTGTTACCTTACTTATGTGTATAATCATATGTAAAAATTATTGTTGTTTTTTGTTTTGATTTCCCTTAGAAGCGGATGACACATGTATAAGGAATAGACTAGGGACTAGCAAAAAGAATGGACGTCGAAGTGGTCGTAGCGAATATGTCGCGACGATACACTTCGAAGTGCATATAGTGTGATGATTTATAGGGAACTCTTTGTAAAGGGACTCGAAGGAGTTCCTTGCCCTATTGATATTTATTTACATTATTACATGCTATGTGTGATGTAATAAATTATGTATGTTTCTTAGCCATAGTCACTTGTGTTGATGATTTGTTTCTATGCGACATTGAAAATCTCTTTGTTTCTTTTAAATGGTTTACTACTTTGTTTTCTAAGAATGCTTTAAATGATTTTTCCTGAACTTGACTCTTGTTTTCAAACCATTTACAAAGATGTTTTAAAGTGGTTTGGAATTTATTTACTAAAAAAATGTTTACTTTTATAACGGAAAGAGATTGCCTTTTGAATCAAGTTTTGGTTTAAATAAATGATTTTTGAAATATGTTCTCAATAACTAGTTTGAAATCGAAGAGTAGAAATAAGTTTATGAAGTTGGTTTTACAATTGTTTTAAAAGGGACTTTGTTTAAACAAGAGATTTCTTTGTCTATGCCATTAAGTGACATAAAACAAATATGATAAGTAGTGCTAAAATGTTAATACATTTACGGAAAGAAAGTCATCTTATATTTAGCACGAAAAGACGATGAGTAGACTTTCCTCTATCATTGAGATCTAGAATCGGAGTGCTTTAACTAAAGCAAGGTTAGGAGCAACCAGTGTCTTGACTTACCTGGCTTCGTTTCTGGGCAAGCGATAAAGAATTCGAAATATCAGAAACGTCATAAGTATAAGAGGGTTAATTTTAGCAAATAGGTCATGATTATTAAGTATATGGAAGGTACTTCATCTTATACTTGACACTAAATTTCAAGGTATGAAAGCCCGTTTCTATCTGTGAGAATTAAGAATGTCATTGAGGCATGGTTAGTACTCTAACTTATTCGACTTCATTGTTAATCGAGAGATAGTATGGGGTTGAAATCGAAAAGTGATGATAAGTATATAATGTCTGATTTTCCAATTGTAAACTATTTACTTACACCAGATAGTGGTTTGTCCATGATCGACAACTTGACCTATTTTGACTTGGGAAGTATATAAAAGCTTCACGATTTCACACAGTTCGATATCCCCCGGTAAGCACTCCTGACTATGAAACATAGTTTACTTTTAAGAATGTATATTCGAGAACCTCCAAAGGGTACTCTTATATTTGTTCACATATTTCTAAAGAAATAAATTGAGTTAGTCGGGAATTCATCGCTTTAGTTTGGAGACAATGATTTCGGGTAAGTAAGGTTTATCTAAACCACATCAAACTAATAAATGCTTCGTGTTCTGAATCATTGTGAAGTATGCTATAGAGTTGTACTATTTATCCTGAAGGTGATTCCAAAATGGAAGGTAGTAAGGTTACTGTGTTCGTTCAATCTTGAAACAACTTGTATGGATGAATGCTAGCATTGCGTTGGTTGCTTGAAGGGCAATTTTCGCATTTCAAGATGGGTATGTTAGAAATGGAATCGTTGCCTCAAGCCTTACACCCAGGAATGACCAAAATAGGGGATATGCCACAAGGCTATGTAGTTAGTTACCATTTGGATATGATCATCTCTAATCTAGATTGATATTTCTTTAGATGTATGTTTTGGGCCCAGTACAGTTGTTGATTGCAATCGAGGGATGATTATATTCGATACTATTCAAGAAAGGGTAAGCCGGTCTTACCATGCAGGGTGTTCATGTGAGGCCCTCAAAACACTTTGTCTAAAGGTGTACTATGATTGGCGGTACCCCAATAGTCTTGTCATTATTGAAATCCATATTCCAATACGTGCTTAACGGACTTAGTTGTGCCAATACTGGAATGTGAGATGGAAGCACTTCAGCTATGTTATATATTTATTTTCAAACCTAGACCTTAATAATAACATCTCCGATTTCAAGTATAAATTTTTTGGTTATCGTAAGGCAAAAACTCGTCCATCTTTATATGCAGCATGGTTTTACAAGATACTTTTATATTTCCTAAAAGCATATGTTTTGAGTTTGCTCACACCATACTGATGTCTGTCCCAAAGTTTTTCTTTCTTTCCCTTAACATCTTGGGTACTCTAATTTTTGAGTAGCCAAGTAGTCCAGGTTCTTACGGATGCATTTTGAAGGAGCAATAAGCAGGAGGCTTCACCGTTATCTATTTATTTCCACGGCTGTTGTATATAGTTATTTATCAATATTGTGAGGGTAAACTCATAACTGTCCCCGACTAAAGTTAGTACTTTTTGTAATTCTGTTGTTTCATTTTGGGAGTGATTGTATGCACTATCTTATGTTCTATTTTATATGATTTCCATATGTTGTGAGATTCTATGTTTCTTTCTTCTTGTCTTTTCTTTTCAATTAACCCAAACGACCTGTTTTTCGAATGCCTAGATGATCGACACATGAATATCATTGATGTATTAAGTGTCACCTTTAGGAGTAAGAAAGTTAGATCGTTATAGGTTGCGACGGCGAAGGCGGCTTTTGTAATAACCCTTAAATTTGACACTACAAAATATAAAAATAATTAAAGGTGAATTTTTAATAAAAAGGTGAATTGGGTATCGTGTTCATAAGTGTTGTGATGGACTTTTTGAGAGGATCATTTTGGCATATAATTTTGATATGTTTGGAGTTATGGGTTGCGAAATAGAGGCGTTACAGTGTTTTAACAACATACGTAGGTATTTCGAATCAAACTTGATATGCAGCCCATAATCCAGCCTAACAACCATATAAGTAAGGCTATAAAACCCTAGCCATCATCTCTATCTTTAGCCTTCTTCTCTAATTCCAAAGTTAACCTAATTATTGTCTAATGACGATTAGTAAATTAATTAAAAATGATTAAAAATTCAAAATGTATAAGTCCTATTGAATTATATATGCATTCGAAGCTCTCTACATGGAGAAAAGATATCTGAGATTCGTATTGCCATCCGACGCTTGAATTGACCAATATTTACGATCAAAATTCATAAAGGTAAAACATTAGGGGAGTGATTTGGGGGGTTTTTGATTTAGAGGTCAATTGGCAAAATTGAAGGCATAGAATTGTAGGCCTTAACGATACAAACTCAATTGTAGTCTCATTGCATGAAAGGAGGTCGGAGGTAGTAGGAATCGGGTCCCCAACTTCCAATGGTGCTGATTTAGGTGTCATTCAACGGCAACAACGGAGAAAATTAAGGATATGATTTTGTAGAACCCGATGAGGAGATTCCAGCAGTAGTGTTCATTTTGACCAGTAGTGTCAGAATATGCCGAAATTCGTAGTCAAAATTAAAAATTAGGGTTAAGGTGGGTTTTGGGGCTGATTTGGTGGTGGCTTTGGGAGGCCGGACTTAGCTTGGATGAAAGAGGGCGGCATGAGAAGGCTAATGGCGGTTGTCGGCGTCGACATAGGTGGCTAAGGTGGTGGCTATTGGCGGTCAAAGGATGGTCAACGCTGAAATGTATGGGTTCGACGGTGGGATCCGATATGCATCATGTAATAAGAGAAAGGAAATAATAATTACCAAATTCCCATTGAATATATTTGTTAATTTTCAAATCTAAAATCTTGTAATTGTGATAACTTCTACATACGAACTCTGATTCAAGCGTGGTTTCATCCATTGGACTCGTGGCCGAATTCCGGACGATTTGCCATTGGTTTTGTTGAGTTTAGAGACCGTTGAAAAAAGCATGTTGATATGAATTATTTAATTTAGTTAATTGACATTTAAATCATAAAATATATAACTATCGATAAATCATAATTGTTGATGTAAATTACGTTCTATGGATGATTTGTTGAGATGGGTGATTGGGCTTTGCATTGAATGCTATTAATAAATGATGGTTGTTTGCTACCACCACCACCACCCCATATGATGATTTGTTGAGATGGATGAGCTATTTTTTGCTTTTACTTTTTGCATTGATTGCATTGTTTGTGATAGTTGCAATGGTTGCACAGATGTTATGGTTGCGATGTACGAATAAGTATTTGGATGAATGAGATGAGCAGGAAATAGAATTATGTCGGCTTAATCCCCCAAAAGGGGTACATTGGTAGTCTTTTTCTATATAGAAGCCACTGAATCCCTTAGGTTGGACTAGGGTGTATAAAAATTGGTGCAGTCCAAACATCATTGAAACCTTTTTTTTCTTTTGCTCTATGTATATGTATTTGCAGGTTCACAGGTGAAAGCAAAGAAAGGATAAAAGGGTCTGGGAGGAGTCGTATCTACATGAGATCGGTACATCTCTTACATTATAATTATTAAAGATGTTGTTAAAATGTATAACCTATATGGTGTATTTTACTCGAGTAATATTTCATTGTTAAACTGGTATATATGTATATGTATACATTGATGTTTAAATTCCGCTGTGAGGTTTCTCTTTTATTTATTGTTTTAGAATCTATCTAATTTTTTATCTATCCACGGTCCACTACTTCTAATATTTGAAATTAGCTGTAAGTGTATTTGGCATTGTTTATAATTATTTTAAGATGTTAAAAATAGTGGGTCATCACACTTGGTATTTGAGCTTAGGTTTAGAGATTCCCCGAGTTTGACCATTAGGTTATAATGATTTACACCTTAGGTTGGGTAAAAATATAGAATGAGGGTGTTTTCACTGGCAATTGTATGCTTTGTGTATTTGGGTTGTTTATTAACCATTATTATCTCACCTTAAAACGATGTTTATTTACGATGATGGAAGATAAATAAAATAGGTGGGATGAACAGTTATAATTGGGGTTAAGTGTTAGTTATAACCCAAGTGATACATACTCAATGTTAAATCATAACTAAAACCTAACGTATGGAATCACTTTTTATTTTAAAGTGGATAATATTTGTTTGGAAAATTCATAAGATATACAGTTATTATTTAAAGATATTTTAGTAAAAACGGAAAAAATAGTTATTTTGGGACATTGAAGTGGTTTGTTGAAATTTTTGATGGGAATAAAGTTTTTGAATATAAAATATTTTATGAAGGTATTTTTGGAAAGGAAATGCGAGCATAATAAAAACATTTTATTTGAAAAAAAATTAGAAAAAAATAAAGTGTTTTAATTAGATATTGGAAGTTTAGTGTTAAAACTTCTATTATGGTGCATTTCAATAAAAGCATTGCGATTTAAAAATGTTTTACTAGATGTGAAATATTTTTCTTTTACAAAATAGAAATTTTATTAATAAATATTTTATTTGAAAATATTTTTATAAATCGATATTCAGTTTAAAATATTTATTTTTTGCAAGAATATTTTAATGGGAAATTTTTAGTTGTTCTTTAATTTAGGAACATCCTTTAACCAAGGTAATTTCTAACCTCATTATGATAAGAATTTTTTGCGAAAATATTTTGTTATGAGGTATTTTGAAAAGAAATGTTTTGAAGGCATATTTTAAAGTATACACTGTAAAATTTGAGGAGTGTTTATTTAATACGATGTTTTAAAGAGGAGAAAACTATTTTGATAATGGTATAGAATTTGAATTGCTTTTTTTACCTTGTTGGAGAACGTTTAATGAGAGCACTTATTTTAAAAGAAAAAGTATTTTGTTGAAACATTCTTTATAATGAATATTATATGAGTTAGAGAAGATTTATTACATGGAGATTATTTCCGAAAAAATATATTTTATTTTGAAGGAATTATTATCTCAAAAGAAGAAATTTGGAAATAATATAGTGGAAATATTTTTATTTGAGAAGTTATATTGTTGGTTGAAATATTTGATTTCAGAAAACTTTGTTTTGAAAATTGATTTTGGTTGTAAGGATTTTCAGTCTATGTGTACTCTTCGAAAAATGATGTTTGAAATGTAAAGTATTTTCTGTAATGAGTTTTAGTTGAAAATATACAGATCGAAGATCATTTTATTGAGAATATATTTGAAGATATGTTATAACGTATCTAGTTTTACATTACCTTAAGAAAATATTTCATTAAAATGGGATGATTTGATTTGAAGTTAAAATATTATTTTGAATAACAAACTTGGAGGTGTTTGTTGAAAAGGTGTTTTATTTGAAAATTTTAATTGAGAAGTATAAATTTAGGCTTTATTACATTTGGTGTAAGATGACAGGGTATGATGAGTTTTGGATTGCCCAACACCCACTATGACAATGTTACATATATTGTAACATCCCGCCTTTTTGTACGCTTTAAGCAGACACACATGCCGACTCAAACCATACAGAAGGGCGGATTGTTATTAGGGTGAATAAGAAAAAGCGGAGGAAAAAAAAATAGAATCTTGCAGCGGAATGACAAAATATAATAATCAAATAACAGTTCATGAAGCTGTATACAAAACATTTGATTTTACTTATACAATACAAAATCAGAGTTACACATATCAAAGATAAATAAATAATAATGCAGCGGAATAGTATGAATGCAGTGGAATAAATATAGTAAATAATAGTAGTACAAATCTTCATCTTCGTCCTCCATAAATAAGGTCTTCAAATCCTTAAATGCTCAGGCTGACCCGAGCGAATTGAAAAAGACAAAACACTCGAGTCAGAACTAAAAGATCTTACGTAAGTCAAATCAATGGTAAATAAATATGAGTGTAGACGGCGTCAGAGATGTTTACGGGGTTTGACATCTCCTATCCAGTGTCTAACGTGGGTGCAGTAACTTAAGAGATGTTCGGGATTCACATCTCCTAAGGATCCGTTAAACTATCTACTATGTAGTACAATACACTATTATAATATGTCTACAGTAAGATAAACTATTAAAATAGCATTAAGGCGTTACCCATATCCCTTTTAACACATTTTATAATGTCAATAGTGTGACAACCCAGAATTTTAACAGCTGCTAATTGGTAATTAACTGGTTTAAAATATCGGAATATTAATTTTGATTGATCAAATAGATAAATTTTCTGATGATAAAATACCTGATTCTGTATAGTAATCTAAAAAAATTATATATATTTGGGATTTGTAAAACAGCTGGGTATGTATAGATTGATAAATATTCTAAAAATGTATATATATATATAAACTCCATCATTTAAATTAAGGTAAAATACCCATAAATATATATATAGAGAGACAAATATATACAAACTTTATGATGTTTAATATATATAAATATATAAATGCATATATATATGTGTATATACCCATATGAATTAAAATATGGGAAAGTTTGAATATAAAAATAAATAAATATATATGTGATATCAAAACATACATAAGCAATGTATATGAATAGAAAACATATGCAAGTAAATAAATGTGTAAAAGTTTGAAAATAGGTAAATATATATAATGATAAAAATATACAAGTATATGTGTGTGTTCATATTAAATAGGAATATGTATATGTTAACAATACACAAATAAATGTATATACATATATATTATACGAAATAGTGGCAAGGATAAAAGTAAATATATATATATAATCATTCCTAAGTAAATGGAATAGGTATGAACACAAACAAACATGTGTAGGATAATGACAATACAAGCAAGAACAAAAGGATAAAATGCATAACTATGTACGTGCACATATCAATTCATATATGTGTACATAAGAATTAAGATAAGTATGTAAACATATAGGGGAACACTATGCTGACTTGCATCAATCCAAGCCACAATAATTGCAACATCAGCCCATAATATATAAAATCAAGTTAAAAATATATATATATGAAAACCTATACAATTCCTTAGCCTAGCTTCTTCCACACACCTCCTGCGTATATACAAATACATACCACTACCCTGTGTTTTCAGGGTAAATATCTTCTCAAGAAAACAACTCAAATTTACAACTCAACTAAGCTAAATAAAAGAAGATCAAATTGAGTACATCAGTTCCAGGAATCAAGAACAGAGCTTGTTCTCTGTTTCTTCAAAAGGTGAGTAAATCTTTTAGAAATTTAGATTTCACTTGTTTGAAATCATGTTTGAAGTAAAGTGATAAGTCTTGTACGTATACAAATATGAATATATCCATATATATGAATGTCACGTGCATGTTTGGAAACAGACATATGTATCTCTGTTTCCAAATTTTACAGGTTTCAAACATGTTGTAAATCAAAATCTCAACCTCAGATCATCTATTGACTTGGATATCTAAATGAAACAAGTTTCAAATTGGCAAGGTCAAAATTTTAAAATATTTTTGAGTGTTAAAAATAAAAGGGTTTACTGGAAAATTTAAAAAACACAGTAAATATGAAAACATATCAAAATCTCAATCTTAATAATTGGATGATTCGAGTATATAACCTGATGTGTTATCGAAATTGAAGATTTTTAAAATTAAAATCTTGATTTTTAAACTTGTAAATCGAGAAAAAATGTATGTTGACCGTGGTTTGAGTTTTCATCATTATCTGGTGATCGGAGGGCGCGAAGTGGTCAGAACCACTACTGGAGCAGGCTGGGGGCTCAGAGGTTCGGGAAAAAATGGTGGGAAGTTTTTCTGATGATCATGGCGGCGGCGCGGGGGAGTTTTAGGGTTTAAAAGCATTTTTTGTCAACGACGAAACCGTGGGACGTTCGACGGCGAGGTACCATCGGAATCGTCTGGACATGGGGGAATCGACGTATGGAGATGTGGGGTAGCTTTGGACGAAGTCGGGTGATTTCTGGTGAACTAGGGTGTCGTCAGCGATCGGTTTTTCTGATCTGGGTTTGGGTTCTAATTCGATCGAGAAGCTCGTTATCGATCTACGGCGAAATTGGAGATTAGGGGAGGTCAGGCTAGTCATGGTGGTTCGCGGCGACATGCAGTAGGTATCATCGACGATCAGATCGTCGTCGATGGGATGTGCACGTGCACGATATATCGTGAATATCTGAGTTGTTATGATTTGGGTAAGAAAGGGGTTTTGTCGGGAAGAACTCGAAGTATTTTGTGGGTTGACTCGAAGTAGGTGTTGGTTTGGCTCGGGGAAACTTTCAATTGTCTCGAGTTGTTTTGTATTAAGTTTCCAGGCTTAAGTTTTTAAAGGAAACAGGTTACAGGTTTTAAAAATGATTAAAGGTAAATCTTGTTACAGGTTAGAATATAAATAATGAACCAGTTTTAAGATTTAAAAAAAAGAATAATAATAATAAGTTTCAAACAATTTTATTTAGCCAAGTTTTAAAGTGTTTTAAATCTTATATAACCTTTGTTTTTAAAGTTTAAACAAACTTAATATTTTAATTAAGTGGAAAATTAAGAAGTAAAACGTGTTTTAGAGGATAGTTAACTTAATGGGTTTAAGTTAATGGATAATAAACCAAGGTGATTTATTAATGAAATTAATTAAAGGTTAATTAAATAAATGAAAGTAATTATGGATAATCCATGTGTTAAATAATAATTGATTTTAAAGGTTTAAATAAACTTGAATATAATTAAGTAATTAATGAGTTATTTTAATTTGAAACTCGATTACTTAATTAAAGAATAATTACTTAATGAAGGATTATTACTTAATGTAATTAAGGTATAATTACTTGGTGTAATTTTAAAGGATAATTACTAATTAAAGATTGATTTAGGTTAATTAATTTATGTGGTTAATTAAGGGATAATTAACTAATATAAGTAATTGAGGATAATTACTTAAGATGGATAATTAAGGATGATTGATTAATTTCATTAATTAATAACTAATGGTATGTAATTTGTTAATGTGAATTAAGCGAGATTAGATAATGAATTCATAAGTAATTGATTCAATTTGAGTTAATTAAATTAACTATAATTATGGGACTAATTAATCTTGCTTATGGATGATTAAATTGTATTGAATGTTTGGATTGATTAATATCTCTAGTCTGATAAATTATGATGTTCTGTGATATGAAATGCTTTGGTTGAACTGTGATAAAGTAAGTTATCTATCTATGATAGAATTGCTATGTGAATATGATATCCTGAATATAAATTGAATTGTTTAAACTTAAAACATTTTGGCTTAAAGATGACATTTGATTTGAAGAGACCGGGATCGGATATCAGCAATATCCGGAACCACTTCAATTAGAAATCTAAAATTCTTTATAGATTTGATTGTAAATCAAATAGGCTGGAATGGGATAAATTGAGAAATTTGGACCATTGGAACTAAGTAACGGTACTTAGATATTATTTTGTGAAATAATTGTTTGACTATAACAAGATAAGAACTCGTAGTGAGGTACGTGTTACCCTAGGTTTCTAGGAAGCTTTACAACCTTAGTATTTCAATTTATATGGGTTTACAAACGCTGGTTTCCAGCCTGACCCGGGTGTTACTTTGTTGTAATGCTCGGGTCAGACCGAGTATTACAGATTTTCAGGTAAGGACGATCTAGAGCTCAGGAGACGAGCTGGATGGTAGGAACGTATGGAGTGTTTCCGCTGTGATATATTGATGTATATCTGGGACATGTTGACTGTATATGTCCAGTGGTTGTATATATGTTGTAACTCTGACATAAAATAATGTAATTAACTGATACAGTTTCCTTTGTGTAAAGAATATTATTTGATATCATATTTTATCCGTTGCGAATGTGAGATTCTGAGTTTGATTTCTGTTTCTTCTTCTTCTATCTCTTTCTTCTTTTTCCTAACTATCTGGAATTTTTGGGATCGAAAATCTCGGGTCATTACACTTGGTATCAGAGCCAGGTTAAGCGAGAACCTTGGCTCTAGTGAGTGTACTCATTTAAAGATAGGGTCAATAGTACCCTAGAATGAGTTGAGTGTAATATATATGAGAGAACGTACTTGTTATTTTCCTATATAAAAATTTTAAATGGTTTTAAAGGTAAATGATTTTATATAAAATTATATTTGATATATAAAGCAATATTTCTATTAAGGTAATTGGTTGTTAAATTATTGGAATTAAATTCAGTGGTAATAGAAATACAACCAAATTGAAATTAAATAAAGATAAATTTGTAATGGATTCAAACTGAAATTAAAAACTTGAATTTGAGAAAGGGTTCCAGAATAAGGTAATAATGAATTAGTTTCCTCATATGATAATCTTGGTCATTATCATAGTTGTGTTTAATAATTAAATATGCATTAATAAGCAGGAAAAATGAAATGTTATAGGGAAGTAAAACATTTAGGCAAGTATGACTTATAAATTGGAGTAGAAGACGATCTAATTTGTGAAGTTTAAATCTAGGTCCAGAAATTTGAAATTTGTTTCAAAGTGATAAAGAAACAATAAATAATATTATTTAATGTATTTGATTGAAAAGGGTCCTATTTCAAATAAGAGTTGTTGAAGGCTTTAAAGGAAACTGTTTTGATTTAAAACCAAAAGTGGTTTAAAATTTTAAGGTATACAAAGGAAAGAACCTTGACTATATATAAAGGATACATATATATATAATATCAAAGATAATTTGAAATAAACTCTAAATGTTGAGTTTTAAAGTTGGAATGAGATGTGATACCCAAGGTGATAAGTTTTTGAACTTATAAGATTATTAATGTGAAGTTTAAAGTACGAAATGGGAATTCAAATTGGGTAAGGTTGTCTAGATTAAGTAAATTGAATTTAACTTTGGGAAAGTTAAATAAGTTAACAAACAACCTGAATTGGGAATTTTAAGATGAAATTGAGATTTAACTTAGGGAAGTTAAAAGATTGGATTAAATGGGAAGTTATGAGTGATCTCAAAATGGATTTGAGATTTGGAAATTAAAAATGGGTGTTTGGATAAATTTGGATGTTTATTTATCCTGATATCATTCCATTATTATAAATAATATATGAAGTTGAGAATTGGTTTTAAAAATGGATAATAAATTAGAATCTAAAGATTTAATTGTTTTTTAGTTTTGAAATATGTTAAATAAAGATAATTTAAAATGGAATTTTGAGAATTGGACTCAGAATTAAATTCTTTAAAGATTTGGATTATTGATTTAAAAATTAAGGTTAATCTAATTTAAGGGGTTAAATCAACATTTGAAAATTTAACTCGAATTTATATAATTCGAGATGGTTTAAAGTTGAGATTCAGATTTCATTAGTTCAAATTGAATTTAGTTTGAATTAATTAGGATTGAAGATGGATAAGTATAAAATTCAAAGGGAAAATTTGAATTGGACTAATTTGAAATAAGATTAAAGATTGAATGAGTTTAAATTCAAATGGGAATTGGGATTAATTCATATAGAAATTGAAATAATTTGAAACTGAAGTGGATTCAATTGGAAATTAGTCTAAATTAATTTGAATTGTAATTAAAGTGAATATGTTTAAAATCAAATGGAATTTGATCTGAATTTGGAAAGAAATTGTGGTTAATTCAACTTGAATTAGGGGTAAATCAAGTTCAAGGGAAATTGAAGTTATTCAAATTAGAAGTGAGTCAATTTAAATGGAAGTGGAAATTTAAATTGAATTGATGAGGAATTGAACAGTTTGACTCTGGACTATTTCCAAAATAAATTGTTTTAAAATAAATATATTTTTCCAAACTATTTGCTATATAACTTTTCTTTTAAACCCTAAAACTATCTTAAACTTGTTTTACAATTACTTTTGGAACTATTTAACAATTTTACAACTAATTTATAAACTAATTAATATTTTTCAATTGTTTTATAAATAATTACTATTTTTCAACTATTTACAATTACTTAACTATTTTACAGCTTTTTACAATTAATAATTATTTTCAACTACTTATTTATTTTAAAAAAATTTCAAGCTATTTTCTAAATTTAAGCTGATTAGAGTACAAACTGTTATTGATTAAATACCCAACTGAGATAAGAATTGAAGTGATAATCCAAATGGGGATTAAGGCACATGTGAATAAGTAAATAAAATTAAAGTGAATGTGAATAGAAAGGGAATTGATTTAACTGATAATCAATGAAGATAAATACGTAGGATGTACGTATATTATTCTATTCGCATAGTGGTTTGATCCAGATTCGAGCACAGAATTTTGAGATAGTATTATCGATTCGAGGTGGGATTTTTCGCTCGATTTTCGACGGCGAACCTGGATAAGGATTTTTGATTGGTTTTGGATATTCTCTATCATAGTTGTGACTATGCAAGGAGAATGATGGTTTCTGATCAAGAAACCAGATCTGAGTCCGCACTAGGAAGTCGGGGGGACGATACTAGTTCGAAAGATAAATTTTATGATCGAGTGAGCGATCAGATTGATATTGCGTACGGATGATATGTGGACATCGTATGAGTTTGCATGAAATTGATATTGAAAATTTGTGGATAAGAACTGTAAATGATTTTTGAAATTGGAAGTATATTTTGTGAAATATATGATGAGGTAAAATGGAAAATGGAAATTTCTATGATTTAAGATTTACTTTATGAAGAAGGTAATGTGGTTAATAACTTTATAAAAGAGTAATCAAATTTGAATATTTTATTTGGAATAAACAAAGTTATATATCTTAGTTATATATGGTAAACTTCCCTTAATGAATCTATTGCCAGGAGAAAAAGGGTTTTGGAAGTATTTGAAGTATAAAAGTGAATTTATACAAGCATGAAGTGGTTCAAAAATTTCCCAAGGTTATTATATATATATATATATATATATATATATATGTATGTATATATAAAGGATTTTGTAAAAATGATTTTGGAAAAAGGTTTTGGGAACTTATGGATTTCTAAAAAAGGGCTTTTGATTTTTGAGGAAAATCAAATTTAGAATTTGAAAAGCCTAGTTTGTGAATTATCGATTTTGGGATAATCGATTTTGAGAAGGGAGATTTATATGAAATTCATACTAGGTGTATGATTTAGAAAATACTATATGTGTATAGTATAAAGTGTTTTGAAGTGGCTCTGGGGAAAAAGGCATTCCCTTGAATGAACTTCTCAGGAGTACCACAGGGTGGTACTGCCTTGAGCCTCATAGAGGGGGAGGCTCTAAAGTTGATCTTGTGAGGAGTATGAACAAAACTAGTTCCTGAGGATTATTGGATAGCGAAAGTCGAGGGCGCTGATGCCTACAGGGGCGTTTGGGTTATGCTATGACGACAGTATAACTCGATGTCGCTGTGATCGGCTGTATGGACCATAGCGAAAATCGTGTGGAGGATAAGTGCCAACAGTCTACACTTGATTTTGCCGGGATGGCAACGTAACATCGGTAGGCTGCGATCTATGGTCAAGTGGAGGAGTTTCATTCTTTTGGCAGCGAAATTCGAGCGCGCTGATGCCTACAGTTATATGGGTTTTTGTTGTGATAGCAACGTAAAGCCAAGGTATAACTGTAGCGGGTTCCATGGTGTAATCGAGGGGCACGGAGGCCTATAGTTATCTATGGATTTTGCCGGGACGGCAACGTAACCATCGGGTTAACTGCGACCATGGATGGGGGTGATGATTTCCAAAGCATTCTCACCAAAGATATTTCCTCTATTTTCAAAAATGTTTTCGATATTTTCAATAAAATTATTTTCCAAATATTTTCACTAGGTGTTGAAATGGGTCTGCTAAGTACTTATAGATCTTCAGTCCTATGCCTGATCAATGTATGACCGAATTTCTGTGAGTACAAGGATGGACCGATTGAAACATCAAGTTATAAAAGTATTTTCATATAAAATAATTTGGTTATATTATGTAATTTCTAAAAGTATTTTAAAACGTTAGAATAAAGGAGTAAAGAGTCAAAAATGTTTCAAGAATAATTTAGCTAATAATAAACATTGAAGATTTAAAATTCTAGCTACGTTCCTTTTCGAGGACGAAAAGTTCTAAAGGGGGGAGGAATGTGACAACCTAGATTTTTAACGGCTGTTAATCGGTAATTAACTGGTTTAAAATAACGGAATATTAATTTTGATTGATCAAATAAATAAATTTTCTGATGATAAAATACCTGAATCTATATAGTGATCTAAAAAAAAATATTTGGGATTTGTAAAACAGCTGGGTATGTATAGATTAATAAATATTCTAAAAATGTATATATATATAAACTCTGTAACGACCCAGAATTTCTGTCATTTGAAATTCAGATATTTAATTGATTTTAAATATTAACAAGTGAAATTTGTAAGCTGAATGAATTATAATTCGAATATAGAGATTTAATTGGATAATTAAATCGATAAATTAATATTTGAAATTCCAGAAATAATTGGAAATTGGGTTTAATGCGAATAAAAATGATCTATAAAGTTATATTAAATCATATTGGAGTTAGAATGATGTTTGTAAAGTTTTAAAATTGAATTAAAAGTTAAATTGTAGAAATTGAATATTTTAATATTTAATTGACGAGTAAAAATAGTCATTTTTCAAATAGCCTTAGATTTCGACGAAACCTGTTTCATCGGATCCGTAATGTTAAATTATTGTAAGGTTTCAAATTTCGTGTCAATCGGATTTACGGTTTATCCGGGGCAAGCCAAAACACATAGAAATCGTTTTAATCGATTTAATTTAAATTTGATCGTTTATTTCTGTAACTCGCACATATGATCGAATTAGCTCCCGAAACACGTTCCATTGTGTTCGGAATGCGGGTAAAACCTTAGAAACGCCAGGCGGCACGTTTGATTTCGAGTTCGAAAATTTTCGAGATGAATAGTGTTTTGCAATTTTCTATAAAAGGCCCCCATTTTTCTCATCTTTCACTAAACCCTAGTCCCCTATCTTCAGCCGCCGGCCCTAATAACTTCAATGGCCGAAAATTATTCTTCTTCCTCCTCATTTTTCTTCCAATCCACAAATCAATTCGAAAAATCTTCAACTACAAAAGCATAGAGCTTCATGAGATCTTCGAATCTATACGGCGATGATGGGATTTCGAATGTTGTACGGGGAGATAACTGCTCCCGTTCATTCGTTGTTCATGCATGGTTTTCGAGGAAAGTGTGCAGCCGAGCTTCGAGCCATTCGAGGCGAGGGTGGAGTCGAGGGTAGGCTTCGAGTTGGAGGTGTTGGATCGTCGTGAAGTGGAGTATAAGGAGCACGAAAATTTGATTAAAAACGGCGGCCAAATTGGGTTTCACGTACGTGAGTTTTCACGTTGGGGAAGAAAGGAAATGCATGGCCCAGATTTGATGATGGTTGAATGAAGGGCCGAGATGAATTCTAGGTTAAAATTAAAAAGAAATTTGTATAATTAATTTATATTTAAATTCGTACAATCTTTATAATGCCATAACTTTGTCATACGAGGTCCGTTTTTGACGAAACAACTTGCGTTGGGTTCGTTTTGTCGAGCATTACGCAATGGAGCTAGTTTGGAGCGGATTGGAGCGAATGCTAATTTTGAGTAAAATTAAACGTGCGTTTAATTTATTTGAAATAAAATACTGCAACTGTTATTGGAAACTCAAGGTGAGAACTTCTCACTCAATCGAATTGTGTTTCGATTTAAATTTTAAATAGTTAAATTTAAAATTGCTTGATTGTGTGAATTGAATGATGTTTGTTATCTATTGTGTTGAAATAGACCCTATACGCCGCATAATAGCGGAGGTTATTATATTAAACCCATATATCGTGATATTCCACATTGAAGTGGAATTGGTATTATATATGTATTTGGAGTTGATTTCCCGTATTATATAGCGGATTAGACCCTATTGCGCCACATAGTAGTGGATAGTATTTTATAAATCCCATATACCGCGATATTCCACCTCGAAGTGGAATTGGTATTGTGCTAACATCTGTGGATGTAGGGAAACAGGTTGGAGGGATCCAAATGGATTCCTCAAACATTTGAATTTGTTTCAATGTTGTGTGTTGATTTATTTATAATCTGTGTGTGATTATATTATGATTGAAATCGTTGAAGGCTATAATTTAGCCGTATATTTTTGGTATCGTTGGATACCAGAAATAAATAAAATAGGATTTTTAAAATTCAAGTTGAAAGTTTATTTTAAAACCATTTTTTTGAGAATTGGATAAATTTAAAAGGAGTTTTAAAAAGATAAAAGTCTTATTTTTGAACTATATTAAATTTAATTCCAAATTACGGGAAAAGGGATTAGTAAATGGATTTCGAAAATATTATTTATAAGTTGAAGAATTTTATTTAAAATTTGGATTTTTAAATAGATTTGAAGAGATAAAGAAATTTATTTTAAAAAGGAAATAATTTGGAAATTCATTGAAAATTTGATTTGGTGTTTTGAAATAAATTTGAAAATCAATTTGAAATTAATTGATTTTTAATTTACCATAACTAGTAAAATTTATTTATAGAAATTTATCTGATTTAAATTAATCAGATGATTAAATTGATCCTACCTATGGATGTTTGGATTTTATTGGGTGTTGAATTGTTTGATATCTCTGATATGTGATGATTTGTGATATATCCTGATTTGTGTTGTGATCTGTAATTTGTTTATCTATGATATATATATCTGTGATCTGTGAATAAAAGATAAGCGTTATAGTTTATACCGCTTATCAAATATATTGTTATATTTGAATCTATGATGGTTGAAGGTTGTTGCACTATTGTGTTAAACCGCTGGGCTACACCATACACACACAAATGTGGATTTCACGTGGAAATGGGTTAAGTCACAGATTTTTATCAATTTTGAAAATTGAATTCTGGAATCATAAATAGTTTTGGAATTGAAATTGAAAGTTTTTGAAAATGAGTTTCAGAAACAAAAGTTATTTTAAATAACTTAATAAAATTGAAATTTGAATAATTTGATTTAAATTTGAATTCAATGATTTGGGAACTATGGTCTAAAAGATTGTTCAAGTTATAAAAGGTGTTTATATGGATTTTTAACCATTTAAAATATGGTTTTGGAAATTTTAATTTGAATCCAAGTTTTGTACTTGAATGGCTTTAACTTGTGTAAAATTGTAATCAGTTTTTTTCCCAAAACGAAAACTATCTGTTTTCGAATAATAATTGCTTTCATATGAGGAAAGAAATTTCCATTTGTGTTAAAGGAATTTTAATTTGAAGTTGAACTGTTTTGAAGCCTATGAATTAATCTTTGTGACGATGATTAAATCTTGTTTTGAAATAAAAGAGTATTTCAAATGGTGTATCTTTTATATTATAAAAGACTTGAATTGTGAATAGTTTTGAAAGCTATAAGTTAAATCTTGATTTAAAGATTTAATGGGTTAATCCAATTGAAATGGAAATTGATTTGGGAATCCGGGAATGAATCTTTGTGAAACTGGGTAAACTTTGTGAAGTAAATCTTTTTGTTTGAAGATTTAAAATGGTAATTTGTTTAAACCATTTAAAGGAAAAGATTTGGGTAATAAGTTGTGACTTAATTAAAATCCCTTTATACACATGTTTTAAATATTGTGCTCACTATTCGGTTTAGCCGGGAAAGGACCTTTGTGTCATATAACCCATTTCGAATAAGTGATATAACGATATGGATAACATTTGAAGACCGATGGTGAAGACTGGGTATTTGTGAAAACGATAGGATGACCTATCGATTGTCTCTGCACCGTTAGCTACGGTATAGGGATTTCCTTTGTGATGGAAAGTTCGATCGGCATTGTGAATACCCGGATTGCAAGGGCTTCTTCGGAAGTGCCTTCGGTTCTGTTCGAACCCGATACAGACTTGTATGGTTACATGTCTGACATTACATTTTGAGATATAAAGCTGATTTCTTTCTAATACATTTCTGTTTGGTGGTGGAGAATTTATTCTCTTAGCTTAACACCCTTCTCTGAGAGGTACGAGGTCAGAGGTTATGTAGTTGAAAGTTATCAATGATATACTCCCAATTTGGTAATGTGGCATGCTGAGTGCTGCTGTGTGTTGCTGATCATTTGTTGATCAAAGCATGGCTTTGTGAAAAAGCGTAGCTTTATGGATGAGACTTCGTCAGACCTCTCACCCCGGAAATGGTCGAAACAGGAATGATGTGGCAAGGTTATGAGGGTCGCTCCCTTTAGGGTATGTCATTTCCTTTTGGAAAAGGGTGGTATCAGGTATGGAGCCCTGGTATTTAACCTATGTGGTTACTCCAATCTCATTTACTGTGTGATTGTTGATTTGTTGAGGCGCCTCGGATAAATGTCCCAAAGGACCGGGGGGGTGGCATATTCGTGTAGTAGTTACCTAGTGTAAGAGGTAACCCGGCCTTGTGTTGGCAGAGAGCTAGTTAGTTCTCGGGACGTCCCGCCAGAGGCGTACCCATTGGCAGTAGGAAGTTCCTTAGCCTGACCATTTGTTGGAAATCCAAAGAAACAATACGAACCTTGTACGGTTTTAGTTGTATAACCTGCTATGGAATGTGGCGGTAACCTGCTATTGAACATAGTAGCTATAGTAGGCATAAGTGTGAAATGCCTATGCTGGCTAAGATTAATATTATACTTTCGAAATGTTTTTGCACTATGCACTAATAATAATATTTCAAAGAATTTGCGTAGTAAGCATGTTTGACTATCATAAGGAGAAATCTCCTCTAATTCTGCGTTCGCATTGTGTGTGTGGCGGGAGGCCTTATGGTAGTTTCATTTTCCAAAAAACATTGCGGATGTCTTTTACTTTCTTTGTTGTTGTTGTTTTAAAGATAAAAACTGTTTTAGTTCTCACACCAGTCCCATGACTGACCTGGAGTTTATTGTTCACTTCCTAAACTCTGGATGCCCATCATTTTCCACACGGGCAGCCTAGAGTTAGATTTTCAGGTCATTCTGGATTCAGGAGATGATGTGGAGCTCAGTAGCGAGCTGGATGGCGAGACGTGGCATTTGTATATGATATTATTTATTCCATTGTGTATTCTGTATGAGGACAAGCTCATATAATTGTCCAGTTGTGTTGTATATTGACTCTGATGATGTAATGTATAAACTGATATAGTCTTTGTTTAAAGATTATTCATTTATCTATTATATGTTGTTCCGCTGCGATATGTGAGATTCTGTTATTATTTCTGTTTCTTTTTCTTTCTTTCTTTCTGTCTTCTTCTACCTCTTCTTTTTAACCATAACAATTCGGTTTTTCTGGCATTCGATTGCTCGGTAGTTGATACAGTGGACGTATTAATGTCGACTTTCGAGCGTCGAAAATCCGTAAACATTACATGTGGTATCAGAGCATATGGTTAAGCGATAACCTTGGCTCTGTTGGGTGTTACTCATTAGAGATAGATTAAGTAGTACTCTAGAATGAGTGTGAGTGTAATAATAGATATGAGGGCGTATTTGTTAGTGAAAATAAAAATGTTTTATATTGTGTTTGCTTATCCGTTGAGCTGTTTATGAATTCTGGTCGGTATGTGGGACGCAATATTATCGATAGGAATTTCTAAACACTTAAACGAGGCAAGTCGACATGGTATCATTTAAATTGGGTAAATGGAATAATTTTACCTCGGTTATATTTTGTATATAAAGGAAATAATTTTTCAGAAATTATTAAAGTGTATATAAAATGAATTGTTTGGTTGTTGAAAATGTAAGAATATATATATAAGTTAATAAAAGTTGTTTGAATAATCCAAATAAAAACAACAATTGTAAAAGAATGAAGTATATAAGCAAATGAGTTATTAAGTATGGAATTATAATTAATATGATTTGCAGTTGTGAAATAATCTTATATATAAGAAGTGAAACTATATGAATATATTTATAATTATGAGTTGTAAATAAAAATGAATTTGAACTATGAATTTGAAAATTTTGAATCCTGTTTATTTTGGAAGTTATTTTTCAAAATTAAAAGTTAAATAGTGAAATTATATGAGAAAAAGATTTATAAATGTGATTTATAAATAAAAGAAAATTTTTAAAAGAACAAAAAGCACTGAATTTACTATTGTTATTGGGAAATAATAAGGGTGATGACTGCAGCATCATCAGTATCATTTTCGAGTTTCTATGTGATGGATTTGCTACCATAGTAAATTGGAAATTGAAGTTTTGTTGTGATAAACAGATTTAATTTAAAAATCCAAGTTGTAATTGATGAATATAAGTAAAATGAGTTTTGGACTTATAATAGGAAATAATAAAGATTTTACTTTAGTAAAGTTGAAATGAAATTGAGCAAGCATAATAAAACATATAATTTAGAAATTTAACTAAAGGAAAGTTAAATAAATTGAATTGGATTTGATAGGTGATTATTTAATATGATTTGGAAGTTTAAATATATAAGCTGTATAACTTATAGAATGGGTAAAGGTAAGTAACACCAATTGTTAAAATGGTTAAACAATTTTGTTAAGAAAAACAAAATCTGAATTGGATTTATAAGTGGAAATTTAAGTTAAGTTAAACAAATGATGTTTGAAATGGAATATAACTTAAGTAATGATGAATAGAAGTTGATTTTGGTGTCGAAGTAAATGAATAAAGTGAATTTATTAAATAAATGTGAACTTGAGTTTTATAAAGGAGATTTAACCTTATTTGTAAAATGAATTAGCAATTGAATTAATAAATGAATTGAATGTTAATCAATCTAATGTAAATGAATTAATATGGAATAATGGATGTAAGTATTAATTCATTAAAAGCTAATGTAATTGGGAATTGAATAATTGAATGAAAATCAATAGAATATTAAACCAATTGGAAAAATTAAAAAGTGTTGAACCAAATTGAATGTGAAGTAAAGTAAATTGAATAAATTTGGTTGTGTTGAATATACATTGGTTGTTATATGATTGTTGGTTGATTGTATATAGTATAATTAGTTAAGTATTAATGAAATTGAATTGATAAAAATTGAAAGCTATGTGATGGAATTTGAATTGGAAGTGAACCAACTTGAATTTAAATTAGTGAATGTAAACTAACTGAAAGTGAAGAAATGAATGTCGTTGTATATGAATTGGTTGTAAACAATTACAAGTAATGTCGAAATTATATAAGTTGCTTATAAACCTTGTTTAGTATGCATTTCTTTTAATATGCATATGTTGTAGTTGTTTAAAAGAGTAAAATGTTAATAACTTTATATATATGTCACTTACGTGTTTAAATTGAGTAAGTACAGGTGCCGTGGCTGCCGTTCAGTTGGATTTGGTTGCGCTAAAATGCTTAATAAATAACTGCTTTGCTTAAAAATGCTAAAAAGGTACGCCTACGCAATAAAAATAGGAAATATGAACTGTTTTTCTGCTTTTCCGACCGTGTGGGTCGATGTATATATATTTATATCTATTATGATATTGTAAAAGCTCCTCCGTACAAAGGAGACTCTGCCAAAATTTTCCGTAAATTTTGGGAGTTAGAAAAATTTCGGAAAAAATTGAAAATTTTTGTTAACGGAAAGTCATTTTTCCAAATTGTAATAAAATGTAGGAATTAAACTAGAAAATGAAAACCAATGTTTTGGTTGAAGTTAAAGGTTTTGGAAAAGGTGAATATAAAATTTTCACTAAGTGAATTTTTGAAAAGTTAATGAATTTGGGGCATTTTTCTTACTTGGCAATTTTGAGGACGAAATTCTTTTAAGGGGGGAAGATTGTAACGACCCAGAATTTCTGTCATTTGAAATTCAGATATTTAATTGATTTTAAATGTTAACAAGTGAAATTTGTAAGCTGAATGAATTATAATTCGAATATAGAGATTTAATTGGATAATTAAATCGATAAATTAATATTTGAAATTCAAGAAATAATTGGAAATTGGGTTTAATGTGAATAAAAATGATTTATAAAGTTATATTAAATCATATTGGAGTTAGAATGATGTTTGTAAAGTTTTAAAATTGAATTAAAAGTTAAATTGTAGAAATTGAATATTTTAATATTTAATTGACGAGTAAAAATATTCATTTTTCAAACAGTCTCGGATTTCGACGAAACCTGTTTCATCGGATCCGTAATGTTAAATTATTGTAAGTTTTCAAGTTTCGTGTCAATTAGATTTACGGTTTGTCCGGGGCAAGCCAAAACGCATAGAAATCGTTTTAATCGATTTAATTTAAATTTGATCGTTTATTTCCGTAACTCGTACATATGATCAAATTAGCTCCCGAAACACACTCCATTGTGTTCGGAACGTGGGTAAAACATTAGAAACGCCAGGCAGCACGTTTGATTTCGAGTTCGAAAATTTTCGAGATGAATAGTGTTTTGCAATTTTCTATAAAAGGCCCCCATTTTTCTCATCTTTCACTAAACCCTAGTCCCCTATCTTCAGCCGCCGGCCCTAATAACTTCAATGGCCGAAAATTATTCTTCTTCCTCCTCGTTTTTCTTCCAATCCACAAATCAATTCGAAAAATCTTCCACTACAAAAGCGTAGAGCTTCATGAGATCTTCGAATCTATACGGCGATGATGGGATTTCGAATGTTGTACGGGGAGATAACTGCTCCCGTTCATTCGTCGTTCATGCATGGTTTTCGAGGAAAGTGTGCAGCCGAGCTTCGAGCCATTCGAGGCGAGGGTGAAGTCGAGTGTAGGCTTCGAGTTGGAGGTGTTGGATCGTCGTGAAGTCGAGTATAAGGAGCACGAAAATTTGATTAAAAACGGCGGCCAAATTGGGTTTCATGTACGTGAGTTTTCACGTTGGTGAAGAAAGGAAATGCACGGCCCAGATCTGATGATGGTTGAATGAAGGGCCGAGATGAATTCTAGGTTAAAATTAAAAAGAAATTTGTATAATTAATTTATATTTAAATTCGTACAATCTTTATAATGCCATAACTTTGCCATACGAGGTCCGTTTTTTACGAAACAACTTGCGTTGGGTTCGTTTTGTCGAGCATTATGCAATGGAGCTGGTTTGGAGTGGATTTGAGCTAGTGATAATTTTGAGTAAAATTAAACGTGCGTTTAATTTTATTTGAAATAAAATACTACAACTGTTATTGGAAACTCAAGGTGAGAACTTCTCACTCAATCGAATTGTGTTTCAATTTAAATTTTAAATAGTTAAATTAAAAATTGCTTGATTGTGTGAATTGAATGATGATTGTTATCTATTGTGTTGAAATAGACCCTATACGTCGCATAATAGCGGAGGTTATTATATTAAACCCATATACCATGATATTCCACATTGAAGTGGAATTGGTATTATATATGTATTTGGAGTTGATTTCCCGCGTTATATAGCGGATGAGACCCTATTGCGCCGCATAGTAGCGGATAGTATTTTAAAATCCCATATACCGCTATATTCCACCTCAAAGTGGAATTGGTATTGTGCTAACATCTGTGGATGCAGGGAAACAGGTTGGAGGGATCCAACTGGATTCCTCAAACATTTGAATTTGTTTCAATGTTGTGTGTTGATTTATTTATAATCTGTGTGTGGTTATATTGTGATTGAAATCGTTGAAGGCTATAATTTAGCCGAATATATTTTTGGTATCGTTGGATACCAGAAATAAATAAAATAGGATTTTTAAAATTCAAGTTGAAAGTTTATTTTAAAACCATTTTTTGAGAATTGGATAAATTTAAAAGGAGTTTTAAAAATATAAAAGTCTTATTTTTGAACAATATTAAATTTAATTCCAAATTACGGGAAAAGGGCTTAGTAAATGGATTTCGAAAATATTATTTATAAGTTGAAGAATTTTATTTAAAATTTGGATTTTTAAATAGATTTGAAGAGATAAAGAAATTTATTTTAAAACGGAAATAATTTGGAAATTCATTGAAAATTTGATTTGGTGTTTTGAAATAAATTTGAAAATCAATTTGAAATTAATTGATTTTTAATTTACCATAACTAGTAAAATTTATTTATAGAAATTTATCTCATTTAAATTAATCAGATGATTAAATTGATCCTACCTATGGATGTTTGGATTTTATTGGGTGTTGAATTTATTGATATCTCTGATATGTGATGCTTTGTGATATATCCTGATTTGTGTTTTGACCTGTAATTTGTTTATCTATGATATATATATCTGTGATTTGTGAATAACAGATATGCGTTATAGTTTATACCGCTTATCAAATATATTGTTATATTTGAATCTGTGATGGTTGAAGGTTGTTGCACTATTGTGTTAAACCCCTGGGCTACACCATACACACACAAATGTGGATTTCACGTGGAAATGGGTTAAGTCACAGATTTTTATCAATTTTGAAAATTGAATTCTGGAATCCAAAATAGTTTTGGAATTGAAATTGAAAGTTTTTGAAAATGATTTTCAGAAACAAAAGTTATTTTAAATAACTTAATAAAATTGAAATTTGAATAATTTGATTTAAATTTGAATTCAATATTTGGAATTGAATTCAATGATTTGGGACCAATGGTCTAAAAGATTGTATAAGTTATAAAAGGTGTTTATATGGATTTTTAACCATTTAAAATATGGTTTTGGAAATTTAAATTTGAATCCAAGTTTTGTACTTGAATGGCTTTAACTTGTGTAAAATTGTAATCAGTTTTTTTCCCAAAACGAAAACTATCTGTTTTCGAATAATAATAGCTTTCATATGAGGAAAGAAATTTCCATTTGTGTTAAAGGAATTTTAATTTGAAGTTGAACTGTTTTGAAGGCTATGAATTAATCTTTGTGACGATGATTAAATCTTGTTTTGAAATAAAAGAGTATTTCAAATGGTGTATCTTTTATATTATAAAAGACTTGAATTGTGAATAGTTTTGAAAGCTATAAGTTAAATCTTGATTTAAAGATTTAATGGGTTAATCCAATTGAAATGGAAATTGATTTGGGAATCCGGGAATGAATCTTTGTGAAACTGGGTAAACTTTATGAAGTAGATCTTTTTGTTTAAAGATTTAAAATGGTAATTTGTTTAAACCATTTAAAGGAAAGGATTTGGGTAATAAGTTGTGACTTAATTGAATCCCTATATCCACATGTTTTAAATATTGTGCTCACTATTCGGTTTAGCCGGGAAAGGACCTTTGTGTCATATAACCCATTCCGAATAAGTGATATGACGATATGGATAACATTTGAAGACCGATGGTGAAGACCGGGTATTTGTGAAAACGATAGGATGACCTATCGATTGTCTCTACACCGTTAGCTACGGTATAGAGATTTCCTTTGTGATGGGAAGTTCGATCGGGATTGTGAATACCCGGATTGCAAGGGCTTCTTTGGAAGTGCCTTCGGTTCTGTTCGAACCCGGAACAAACTTGTATGGTTACATGTCTGACATTACATTTTGAGATATAAAGCTGATTTCTTTCAAATACATTTCTGTTTGGTGGCGGAGAATTTATTATCTTAGCTTAACACCCTTCTCTGAGACGTACGAGCTCAGAGCTTATGTAGTTGAAAATTATCAGTGATATACTCCCAATTTGGTAATGTGGTATGCTGAGTGCTGCTGTGTGTTGCTGATCATTTGTTGATCAAAGCATGGCTTTGTGAAAAAGCGTAGCTTTGTGGACGAGACTTCGTCAGACCTCACACCCCAGAAATATTCGAAACAGGAATGATGCGGCAAGGTTATGAGGGTCACTCCCTTTAGGGTATGTCATTTCCTTCTGGAAAAGGGTGGTATCAGGTATGGAGCCCTGGTATTTAACCTATGTGGTTACTCCAATCTCATTTACTATGTGATTGTTGTTTTGTTGAGGCGCCTCGGATAAAGGTCCCAAAGGACCGGGGGGTGGCATATTCATGTAGTAGTTACCTAGTGTAAGAGGTAACCCGGCCTTTTGTTGGCAGAGAGATAGTTAGTTCTCGGGACGTCCCGCCAGAGGCGTACTCATTGGCAGTAGGAAGTTCCTTAGCCTGACCATTTGTTGGAAATCCAAAGAAACAATACGAACCTTGTACGGTTTTAGTTGTATAACCTGCTATGGAATGTGGCGGTAACCTGCTATTGAACATAGTAGCTATAGTAGGCATAAGTGCGAAATGCCTATGCTGGCTAAGATTAATATTATACTTTCGAAATGTTTTTGCACTATGCACTAATAATAATATTTAAAAGAATTTGCGTAGTAAGCATGTTTGACTATCATAAGGAGAAATCTCCTCCAATTCTGAGTTTGCATTGTGTGTGTGGCGGGAGGCCTTATGGTAGTTTCATTTTCCAAAAAACATTGCGGATGTCTTTTACTTCCTTTGTTGTTGTTGTTTTAAAGATAAAAACTGTTTTAGTTCTCACACCAGTCCCATGACTGACCTGGAGTTTATTGTTCCCTTCCTAAACTCTGGGTGCCCATTATTTCCCACACGGGCAGCTTAGAGTTAGATTTTCAGGTCATTCTGGATTCTGGAGATGCTGTGGAGCTCAGTAGCGAGCTGGATGGCGAGACGTAGCATTTGTATATGATATTATTTATTCCGCTGTGTATTCTGTATGAGGACAAGTTCATATAATTATCCAGTTGTGTTGTATATTGACTCTGATGATGTAATGTATAAACTGATATAGTTCTTTGTTTAAAGATTATTCATTTATCTATTATATATTGTTCCGCTGCGATATGTGAGATTTTGTTATTATTTCTGTTTCTTTTTCTTTCTTTCTGTCTGTCTTCTTCTTCCTCTTCTTTTTTACTGTGACAACCCGGATTTTTTATGTTTATTTATCGGGTGACTAACTGATGTAATTATTGGAATATTAGTTTTGATTAGTCGAATAAATGAATTTCTGATAATTAAAATGATAATTAATTAATTTTTAAATAAAAATTTGTGAAATAAATGGATAAATGGATGCGAGTTTCCCCGAACTCAAATATATTCTGTATAAGTCATTTAAACTTTAAATATTGTATATATGTGAATATATATGTATTTGAGCATATATGAGTAAATTTGAAAATTTAAATATGTCACATACCGAAATTTTCGACTTTCGAAAATTCGACATCGATACTCACTTTATCGACTGTCGAGCAATCGAGTGCTGGAAACTTCAATAGTGATGGTTTAAGAAAGAAGAAAAAGGCAGAAGAAGAAGAAAGAAGAAAAGAAGAAGAAAATAGAGAAGTAGAAGAAAGAGAGAAGGACAATAGAACAACATCAGAACAGAAAACAATATCAGAATCTTACACATCGCAGCGGAACAATATATAATAGATAAATGAATAATCTTTAAACAAAGAACTATATCATTTTATACATACATCAATCAGAGTCAATAAACAACAATGGACAGTTATATAAACTTGTCCTCATACAGAATACACAGTGGAATAAATAACAAATACGGATGATACGTCTCGCCATCCAGCTTATCTCCAAAGCTCCAGAATATCCTGATAACATAACTCTAGGCTGCCCGTGTGGAAATTGGTGGGCACCCAGAGTTTAGAAGGGAACAATAAACTCCGAGTCAGTCATGGTGACTGGTGTGAGATCGTAAAACAGTTATTCTTTAAAATAAACAACAGGAAAACTTTAATGTCAATTCACAATGCTTTTGGAAAATGAAACTACCATAAGACATCCCACCACACACACACAATGCAAACGCAGAATTGGAGGAGATTTATTCTTATGATAGTCAAAGATGCTTACTACGCAAAATCAAATCATTTTTGATATTATTATTAGTGCATAGTATAGAAAACATTTCGAAAGTATAATATAAATCTTAGCCAGCATAAGCATTCCGCACTTATGCCTACTATAGCTACTATGTTCAATAGCAGGTTACCGCCACATTCCATAGCAGGTAATACAACTAAAACCGTACAAGTCGCGTATTGTTTCTTTGGATTTCCAACAAATGGTCAGGCTAAGGAACTTCCTATGCCACGATGGGTACGTCCCTGGAATAGACGACCCAAGAAATAACCTAACATCACGGTATGATCTCTGCCAACACAAGGCCGGGTTACCTCTGCAAAAATAGGTAACTACTGACACGCGTATGCCATCCCCCGATCGTAACCGATCTTCCCGAGGATCCCCGATTTCCAACAAACCACATAAATAATAATGCAGCAACCACATAGGTTAAGTATCTGGGCTCCATACCATGATACCACCTCTATCTAGAAGGAATGACATACACTAAGGGGCGCTACTCCCTAGAACCTTGCTGCATCCTTCCTGTTTCGACCATTTCCGGGGTGTGAGGCTCGACGAAGTCTCGTCCACAAAGCTACGCTTCTCAAAAAGCCATGCTTCGGGTCAAACAAATGATCAACCTATGATCACAAAGATATAAGATCAAACAAATGATCATATCGCAAATGATCAAACACTGATCATTTCACAGCAACACTCAGTATGCCACGTTACCAAATTGGGAATATATTGCTGATAAATTTCAACTACATAACCTCTGAGCTCGTACGTCTCAGAGAAGGGTGTTAAGCTAAGAGAATAAATTCTCCGCCACCAACAGAAATGTATTTGAAAGAAATCAGCTTTATATCTCAAATTGTAACGTCAGACACACAATCCATACAAGCCTGTTCCGGGATCGAACAGAACCGAAGGCACTTCTCACGAAGCCCTTGCATTTCCGGATAATTTTCTAATCATGTCCGGACTTCCCGTCACTAAGGGTGATAAAAACCTCTAGATCGGAGATCAGTCGATGTAGAGTAACTCGACGGTAATCCTTCCGTTTTCAAAAATATCCGATCTTCAACACCGGTCTTCGAATGCAATTCATAACGACGTATCACATATTCGGAATGGGTTATACGACCCCATGGTCCTTTCCCGGCTAACCCGAATAGTGAGCGATTATTCAAAAATAAGTGTGGCATTCAAATTCATCCAATTCACAACAAATACCATATTCAAGGTAATTATTGATAGTCGGTTATTTAACTATCAATAAAGATGTGCAACATCATCAGATTCCAAATAATTTTCCCAAATTATTTTATCTTCCAAAATATCTTTTCTAGATATATAATTTCCACACTTAATCATTTGAAAACAATTTTCAAATCAATTTCCACATTTCATTTTATCTTTGAAGATAAAATCTCAAAACAGTTCATTTCATATTGGAAAAGCATTTCCATACTTATTTAAAAATAAGTATTTCACAAATCTATTTATTTTCAACATTTGAAAATATTCGATATACTTAAATCAAATTAAGTATATATTCATTCTTTAAGGAAATCTATTTCTATAACACATTTATCTGAGTCAAAACGAATGTTACGTAAAACATCGTTACGACGACTCAAAATCACTAGTATAGGGATTCGGATTTAGATAGACATATAAATCCCAATACTATATAAAACATTTTCTTTCGAAAATCATTTACTATAACAACAGTGTTATAGTCCATCATTTCCTTATTTCTCGAAACGTCTATTTCAATAATGAATGTTGAAATCTATGTATTCGATACTTAACACGTTTTAAAACATCTTTTAAAACAATTAACTTCATTTTATAATATCGCTTTCCCAAAACCATATCCATTCTACTTAAAAATATATTCACTGTCCAAAATCGTGAATATACTTCACTTAACCATATTTAAATCTTTTCTACACATTTATTTCAAGAATTGTCCACTATCCAAAATCGTGGATAAAATTCCCTTAATAACCTTCTATATTCAATTCATCAAATTTGATTGATTTTCGAATTTATAAAACAACATTTATAAATTCACCTTTTATATTTCATAACAACTTCGATTTACTAAATCTCCTTTTATTAACTTCTAAAATTCACTTATCAAAATAAGTGATTTCGGATCTATAAAACAATGTTTATAAATCACATTTATACTTCATGACAATTTCAACTTATAAAATCATTTTATTAGCAAATTCTGTTCAAATCTCATCTAAGTGCAAAAATCTAATTTATAAGCAATTTACTTATAAATCTCCTATTCTACAACTTCTATACAATTTATACTTCACAATTTATAAATCTATAAATTTCATTTACTTATGAAATCCATTTATACTTCATTTTAACACTTATAAAAAACTCGTTTTATAATTCCAATATTTTTATTTATAAATATCAATTTTTATAAATCTTTTATATAGACCGTTTATAGTTATTCAAAAATCCCAACTTAAACCATTTTATAAATAGATCAACTTTTATTTCAAAAATGACACTTTGGTTATATTCCACTAACATTATAATCTCCATAACTTTAAATTTATAACATTTATTTATTTAAAGTAAATCAATTCAAAATTTCAAATAAAACGTATACTTAAAAATCTCTTTTAAAGTTAAAATCGTTATTTTTAAACTTCAAAATTTTTGAATCCGATGATGCAACAGCACCAATTAGTCAATCACAACATTCAATATCATATATCAACATGATAATAGAATATACATCAATATCTGTACATAAATAAATACAGTTGAGGAATCCAGTTGGATCCCTCCAACCTGTTTCCCTGCATCCACAGACGTTAGCACAATACCAATTCCACTTCGAGGTGGAATATCGCGGTATATGGGTTTTATAAAAATAATCCGCTTACTAACGGCGCAATAGGGTCTCATCCGCTATACGAGGCGGGAAATCAATCAATCCAATATATACATATGCCAATATGTATATATTGCTATATATATATAGATATATCCTACTATATCTAATATCACATCCAATAGCAATCAATCAAATCAATAACTGCAAAAATTCCACATTCAATTTGAGTGAGAAAAATCTCACCTTGATTTTTTTCCGATAGAAATTTGTAGCGTTTATTTCGAATGAAATTAAACGGACGTTTAATCTCACTCAAAATTTCCATTGACCCCGATCGCTTCCAATCCAGTTCCATCGTGAAGTGCTCATCCATATGATTCCAACGCAACTGATTTCGTATTTTTTCGATCTCGTATGAAAGAGATATAACATTTTAAACGTTACACGATTGAATTATAAACTATTTACAATTTTATTTTATTTCACAAACCATCACAGCCGTCCCTCCCTAGCAAGGCAATCAGGGCCCTTGCACGCATCTTCTTCCTCCCAGGCATTTCACGCGACCGAGAACCCAACGTGCCGCCTCCAAGCCCTACTTTCGCAACCACCATCTCTCACATTTACATCGATCAAAGCCTTCCACTACGAAGCTCGAACCAAACTCCACCTTCGTGCAAAACGCGGCAGGGCTCGGTCATCTCCATGGCGTGAAAAACGAGGACGAACGGCCATGAACGGAAGCAGATATCCCCCTCTACAAAACTCGAAAACCCATCATCACCGTATGGATGGGAAGCTTTCCCTCTGATCTACAACTTCGTAGTCGGCACTTTTCTCTAAATGTTTACGGATTGGGTGAGATTGAGAAGAGAAGATCGTGCATTGCTGGCCTTTGAAAAAGAAAGTGACGGCCGGCCATTTAAATTAGGGTTTAGTTTCTTTTTTTTATTTTTGGTGAATAAATGGTCTATTTATAGAGAATTTCTCAATCACTATTCATCCTGTTTTCCAGAACTCCGATTTACGCGCGGTCACTATCGTTTCTAGGGTTTACCCCGCATTCCGGACATAATGGAATAGGTTTCGGAAGCTAATTCGATCGTATGTGTGAGATATGACAATAAACGATCAATTTAAATTAAACCGATTTAAATCGATTTCGAGGCGTTTTGGCTTGCCCCGGACAAACGGTAAATCCAAAAATTACGAAATCTGAAACCTTGCAATAATATCACATTACGGATCCGATGAAACTGGTTTCGTTCAATTCTGAGACTGTTCGAAAATTGGCTATTTTTACAGTCGATAATTAAATATTAAAATATTCAATTTTCACAGATTAACTCCAAATTAAATTTTAAAAGTTCTATAACCTTTTTATAACTCCAGTATGATTAAATAAAATTTTACAAATCATTTTCAATCATTTTAAACTCGATTTTCAATTATTTCTGAAATTTAACTATTAATTTATCGATTTAATTATCCAAATTAAATCCAATATTCGAAAAATAAATTATTCGACTTATTAATTCACTTATTAATATTTAAAATTAATTAAATATTCGAATTTTAATTATCAAAAATTCTGGGTCGTTACAAACTTCCCCCCTTAAAAGAATTTCGTCCTCGAAATTACAAGGTAAGAAAGAAGTTACAGAATTCGTTAACTTTCCAAAATAAACCGTTCAAATTAGATTTTTTAAATTTCTAGTGTTTAACTTTCTCAAAATCCTTAGTTAAACTTTTTACAATAACTTCACTAAGTTTTCAAATCATACTTAGTTTTCAAAATTTTCCAATTTTTCCAATTTTCTCAAAAATATTCTAACGCCTTAAATTTTCAAAAAATTTCGCCAGCGTCTCCTTTGCGCGGCTAACACGGCACGACTACAAAACGTCCCTACGGACTCTCAGATTTCAAAAATAAAAGAAAAAGCCAAGCGGCTAGAGAAGAAATCAGTAAATCTCATATTGAAATTCAAATACTTACCTTTTGTTGAGCAATTCAAATTATCTTCAAAATTAAAATCCCAATTCCTTTACACCTGTATACTACTAGCCATAATATCTAGTTACACATTCAAACTAACATTTTGCAAATTCTATTACAACATTTTCAATATAACTACTTATATCATTTTTACTTCACTGTTGAAGTTATACATATTCATATCCATTCAATTTTACATTTCTAATCTCATTTGAATTCAATTCACAATTTTAATTCTATTGGAATTCAATTTTGACTTCTGAATATTGAATTTTATCAGCTTTCATTCATAACTGATTATTTTTAGATTAGTTTCAATTACTAATTCATTTCTAATTCGCTTTATTCAAATTTGATTTCAATATTCAGTTTCAATTCCGGTTTTATCTTCATTCAATCATTAACTTAGAATAATTTCAATATCAAATTTTACTTAAGAATTTCACACTTCTTTTCTTAGGTTCAATAAATATTCCATATACCCATTATATTTATTTTCAATTTACCACTTCGGTTAAATCTACTTACATTTAAATTGGATTTCAAATTCCATATTAATTTGTCATTTCTTCAATTAGTTTCAGTTACTAATTTTATTTCAATACTTTACTTTACAAATTCGAAATGAATTTTTTTTTCAACATTCAATTTACTTTCATTAAATTGATTCACTTGTACTTACATTAATTTAACTCCATCCTTTAAGTTAAATTTATTCTATCAAAATTCAATTTGTATAAGTTATCAACTTAATAATATTCCATAAATATTTTTATATAGCATTCCAGAGTCTTAATACCATTTTCAAAACCATTTTTTTTTGAAAACAATTCAAATTATCCTTTTGAATTTCCAAAACCAAACCCAAATTTTTTTCCAAACAACTTCCATTTAAAACAATTTGGCAGCAATTCCTCTTTTGGAAACCCGAAAATGAACATCGATGATGCTGCAGTCATTACCGAAGTTATTTTCCAGCGACCGAAAAGAGTTTAGAGCTTTCCATTACTTCAAAAAAAATTTCCAAAATCCTTTGAAATTCATTTTCAACTCTAAAAGGAATTTAAACTTTCCAGATCTCCAAAATTTTCAAATTCTTTTCAAAACATTTCCAAAAACTTCTCTGGAATTCTACTTTCAATTATAAGTCACATTTATAATTTACATTCTTAAATTTCATTCGTATGTGAATTTATTTCTTAACTTTGGGGTTACGATTTCAATTTCTTATCCAATTTCAGATAATGGTGATAATAATTCAATGTTATTACTTTCCTAACAACCATGCAACCATATACTGTAGTAATTTACAGAAAATCATTTCTTTTATATACAAAAATAGTTTTGGGCAAAATTATTTCATTTACCCTATTTAAAACAATACTGTGTCGGTTTATCTTGTTTAGAGTTTAGAAACTCCTATCAATACAGTTAGCTAGACTGCACCGACCAGAATCTATAAACAATCAACCGATAAGTCAACACAATACAAAACAATTTTATATTCAAATAACAAATACGCGCTCATATCTATTTTTACACTCAAACTCATTCTAGAGTACTACTGACTCTATCTCTAATGAGTAACACCCAACAGAGCAGGGTTGTCGCTTAACCATATGCTCTGATACCACGCTGTCACATACCGAAATTTTCGACTTTCGAAAATTCGACATCGATACTCACTTTATCGACTGTCGAGCAATCGAGTGCTGGAAACTTCAATAGTGATGGTTTAAGAAAGAAGAAAAAGGCAGAAGAAGAAGAAAGAAGAAAAGAAGAAGAAAATAGAGAAGTAGAAGAAAGAGAGAAGGACAATAGAACAACATCAGAACAGAAAACAATATCAGAATCTTACACATCGCAGCGGAACAATATATAATAGATAAATGAATAATCTTTAAACAAAGAACTATATAATTTTATACATACATCAATCAGAGTCAATAAACAACAATGGACAGTTATATAAACTTGTCCTCATACAGAATACACAGCGGAATAAATAACAAATATGGATGATACGTCTCGCCATCCAGCTTATCTCCAAAGCTCCAGAATATCCTGATAACATAACTCTAGGCTGCCCGTGTGGAAATTGGTGGGCACCCAGAGTTTAGAAGGGAACAATAAACTCCGAGTCAGTCATGGTGACTGGTGTGAGATCGTAAAACAGTTATTCTTTAAAATAACAACAGGAAAACTTTAATGTCAATTCGCAATGCTTTTGGAAAATGAAACTACCATAAGACCTCCCACCACACACACAATGCAAACGCAGAATTGGAGGAGATTTCTTCTTATGATAGTCAAAGATGCTTACTACGCAAAATCAAATCATTTTTGATATTATTATTAGTGCATAGTGTAGAAAACATTTTGAAAGTATAATATAAATCTTAGCCAGCATAGGCATTCCGCACTTATGCCTACTATAGCTACTATGTTCAATAGCAGGTTACCGCCACATTCCATAGCAGGTAATACAACTAAAACCGTACAAGTCGCGTATTGTTTCTTTGGATTTCCAACAAATGGTCAGGCTAAGGAACTTCCTATGCCACGATGGGTACGTCCCTGGAATAGACGACCCGAGAAATAACCTAACATCACGGTTAGATCTCTGCCAACACAAGGCCGGGTTACCTCTGCAAAAATAGGTAACTACTGACACGCGTATGCCATCCCCCGATCGTAACCGATCTTCCCGAGGATCCCCGATTTCCAACAAACCACATAAATAATAATGCAGCAACCACATAGGTTAAGTATCTGGGCTCCATACCATGATACCACCTCTATCCAAAAGGAATGACATACACTAAGGGGCGCTACTCCCTAGAACCTTGCTGCATCCTTCCTGTTTCGACCATTTCCGGGGTGTGAGGCTCGACGAAGTCTCGTCCACAAAGCTACGCTTCTCAAAAAGCCATGCTTCGGGTCAAACAAATGATCAACCTATGATCACAAAGATATAAGATCAAACAAATGATCATATCGCAAATGATCAAACACTGATCATTTCACAGCAACACTCAGTATGCCATGTTACCAAATTGGGAATATATTGCTGATAAATTTCAACTACATAACCTCTGAGCTCGTACGTCTCAGAGAAGGGTGAAGCTAAGAGAATAAATTCTCCGCCACCAACAGAAATGTATTTGAAAGAAATCAGCTTTATATCTCAAATTGTAACGTCAGACACACAATCCATACAAGTCTGTTCCGGGATCGAACAGAACCGAAGGCACTTCTCACGAAGCCCTTGCATTTCCGGATAATTTTCTAATCACGTTCGGACTTCCCGTCACTAAGGGTGATAAAAACCTCTAAATCGGAGATCAGCCGATGTAGAGTAACTCGACGGTAATCCTTCCGTTTTCAAAAATATCCGGTCTTCAACACCGGTCTTCGAATGCAATTCATAACGACGTATCACATATTCGGAATGGGTTATACGACCCCATGGTCCTTTCCCGGCTAACCCGAATAGTGAGCGATTATTCAAAAATAAGTGTGGCATTCAAATTCATCCAATTCACAACAAATACCATATTCAAGGTAATTATTGATGGTCGGTTATTTAACTATCAATAAAGATGCGCAACATCATCAGATTCCAAATAATTTTCCCAAATTATTTTATCTTCCAAAATATCTTTTCTAGATATATAATTTCCACACTTAATCATTTGAAAACAATTTTCAAATCAATTTCCACATTTCATTTTATCTTTGAAGATAAAATCTCAAAACAGTTCATTTCATATTGGAAAAGCATTTCCATACTTATTTAAAAATAAGTATTTCACAAATCTATTTATTTTCAACATTTGAAAATATTCGATATACTTAAATCAAATTAAGTATATATTCATTCTTTAAGGAAATCTATTTCTATAACACATTTATCTGAGTCAAAACGAATGTTACGTAAAACATCGTTACGACGACTCAAAATCACTAGTATAGGGATTCGGATTTAGATAGACATATAAATCCCAATACTATATAAAACATTTTCTTTCGAAAATCATTTACTATAACAACAGTGTTATAGTCCATCATTTCCTTATTTCTCGAAACGTCTATTTCAACAATGAATGTTGAAATCTATGTATTCGATACTTAACACGTTTTAAAACATCTTTTAAAACAATTAACTTCATTTTATAATATCGCTTTCCCAAAACCATATCCATTCTACTTAAAAATATATTCACTGTCCAAAATCGTGAATATACTTCACTTAACCATATTTAAATCTTTTCTACACATTTATTTCAAGAATTGTCCACTATCCAAAATCGTGGATAAAATTCCCTTAATAACCTTCTATATTCAATTCATCAAATTTGATTGATTTTCGAATTTATAAAACAACATTTATAAATTCACCTTTTATATTTCATAACAACTTCGATTTACTAAATCTCCTTTTATTAACTTCTAAAATTCACTTATCAAAATAAGTGATTTCGGATCTATAAAACAATGTTTATAAATCACATTTATACTTCATGACAATTTCAACTTATAAAATCATTTTATTAGCAAATTCTGTTCAAATCTCATCTAAGTGCAAAAATCTAATTTATAAGCAATTTACTTATAAATCTCCTATTCTACAACTTCTATACAATTTATACTTCACAATTTATAAATCTATAAATTTCATTTACTTATGAAATCCATTTATACTTCATTTTAACACTTATAAAAAACTCGTTTTATAATTCCAATATTTTTATTTATAAATATCAATTTTTATAAATCTTTTATATAGACCGTTTATAGTTATTCAAAAATCCCAACTTAAACCATTTTATAAATAGATCAACTTTTATTTCAAAAATGACACTTTGGTTATATTCCACTAACATTATAATCTCCATAACTTTAAATTTATAACATTTATTTATTTAAAGTAAATCAATTCAAAATTTCAAATAAAACGTATACTTAAAAATCTCTTTTAAAGTTAAAATCGTTATTTTTAAACTTCAAAATTTTTGAATCCGATGATGCAACAGCACCAATTAGTCAATCACAACATTCAATATCATATATCAACATGATAATAGAATATACATCAATATCTGTACATAAATAAATACAGTTGAGGAATCCAGTTGGATCCCTCCAACCTGTTTCCCTGCATCCACAGACGTTAGCACAATACCAATTCCACTTCGAGGTGGAATATCGCGGTATATGGGTTTTATAAAAATAATCCGCTTACTAACGGCGCAATAGGGTCTCATCCGCTATATGAGGCGGGAAATCAATCAATCCAATATATACATATGCCAATATGTATATATTGCTATATATATATACATATATCCTACTATATCTAATATCACATCCAATAGCAATCAATCAAATCAATAACTGCAAAAATTCCACATTCAATTTGAGTGAGAAAAATCTCACCTTGATTTTTTTCCGATAGAAATTTGTAGCGTTTATTTCGAATGAAATTAAACGGACGTTTAATCTCACTCAAAATTTCCATTGACCCCGATCGCTTCCAATCCAGTTCCATCGTGAAGTGCTCGTCCATATGATTCCAACGCAACTGATTTCATATTTTTTCGATCTCGTATGAAAGAGATATAACATTTTAAACGTTACACGATTGAATTATAAACTATTTACAATTTTATTTTATTTCACAAACCATCACAGCCGTCCCTCCCTAGCAAGGCAATCAGGGCCCTTGCACGCATCTTCTTCCTCCCAGGCATTTCACGCGACCGAGAACCCAACGTGCCGCCTCCAAGCCCTACTTTCGCAACCACCATCTCTCACATTTACATCGATCAAAGCCTTCCACTACGAAGCTCGAACCAAACTCCACCTTCGTGCAAAACGCGGCAGGGCTCGGTCATCTCCATGGCGTGAAAAACGAGGACGAACGGCCATGAACGGAAGCAGATATCCCCCTCTACAAAACTCGAAAACCCATCATCACCGTATGGATGGGAAGCTTTCCCTCTGATCTACAACTTCGTAGTCGACACTTTTCTCTAAATGTTTACGGATTGGGTGAGATTGAGAAGAGAAGATCGTGCATTGCTGGCCTTTGAAAAAGAAAGTGACGGCCGGCCATTTAAATTAGGGTTTAGTTTCTTTTTTTTATTTTTGGTGAATAAATGGTCTATTTATAGAGAATTTCTCAATCACTATTCATCCTGTTTTCCAGAACTCCGATTTACGCGCGGTCACTATCGTTTCTAGGGTTTACCCCGTATTCTGGACATAATGGAATAGGTTTCGGAAGCTAATTCGATCGTATGTGTGAGATATGACAATAAACGATCAATTTAAATTAAACCGATTTAAATCGATTTCGAGGCGTTTTGGCTTGCCCCGGACAAACGGTAAATCCAAAAATTACGAAATCTGAAACCATGCAATAATATCACATTACGGATCCGATGAAACTAGTTTCGTTCAATTCTGAGACTGTTCGAAAATTGGCTATTTTTACAGTCGATAATTAAATATTAAAATATTCAATTTTCACAGATTAACTCTAAATTAAATTTTAAAAGTTCTATAACCTTTTTATAACTCCAGTATGATTAAATAAAATTTTACAAATCATTTTCAATCATTTTAAACTCGATTTTCAATTATTTCTGAAATTTAACTATTAATTTATCGATTTAATTATCCAAATTAAATCCAATATTCGAAAAATAAATTATTCGACTTATTAATTCACTTATTAATATTTAAAATTAATTAAATATTCGAATTTTAATTATCAAAAATTCTGGGTCGTTACAAAATATATGTATATATATTTGATATGAATTTAAATTGTAAATAAATGGTTTGAAAATGAAGATACAAATTATATAAGATATAAAAGTATAAAATAGATACCTTAGATAAATTATAACAATGTATATAAAAAAAATGGGAATAAATATAAGTACACACTTGTAAAAGAAGAAAAAAAACTAACATATAAAAATAGATATGTATGAAACCAAACAACAAAAGAAGGAAACAAATATATGTAAAACAAAATAAAATAAATACATAAATAAATTATAACCACAACAAAATAAAAGAAAACAAATAAATATAATAAAATAAAAATAGAAACTTATGTTATAAAGTAATATTATAAATGACAAGTCAAAAAAAAGAAAAGAAACAAACATATATACATAGTTAAGTATGAAACAAAAACAAATGAAGGTAAGTATGCAAGAATGACAACAATAATTAATATAAGGATCCATCGGCCGAAATGAACAAAAGAAAAATAAAAATATCTTTGGCTGCGAAGGAAAGAAAGCAAATACATTCAACTGAGTATTCAAATATACATACAAATATCCATAGCTTGTAAATGAAGACAACATTCTATTCGTATATGTACAAATCAAATAAAATAAGGGAAATTGTACAAAGCTAATTAATGTTGGCCACCAAAATAATCTATCAGCCAACAAAGAAGGAAAATATCACTGATCAAATTTGTACAAACAAATATATTTACCTGTACAAAACCTATCACTTGTACAAACACCTTTCTCTCTACATATACATATCTATATGGTTCCAGTTCGTTCACCAAACTTTGCATACCAGAGAATAATCTCAACTGAAACTTAAAACAACAACAAAAAGAAATGATACAAAGTACTTCCATTAAAACGAAAGAACAAGCTGAGTGCCGAAGTTTGAAGCAAGAGAGCCAAGTTAGCGGCAGTTTTAGCCAATACTGCTCTGTTCAAAAAGGAAGGTGAGTAAACTCAGTCCTTCATGTTGGGTAATTATATATGTCCATATGTTGTAAATATAAGTAAATGCTTTTATTTTATCATGGGTTCATATGCGAACAAGATCTATATGCTGATTGTTAAGGATTAACCATGTTCTCAGTAAACATAGAACTGCCCTGTCAAAGGATGAAGCAGTGTCTTCCTTTTCAAACTGTGAGCAGACTTAAACATGTACCTACTACAAATTTGTATATACCCATATGCTTAAGTTCCTAAATCCTGTCAAGTATTTTAAGTATTTATACATCATTTATGTGTGGTAGACATGGTGATCACCTGAGAAAAAAAAAGAAGCCAGTATATTTTCCATGTTTCTTTAGAAAATTATCACCATTCTACTTTAAGAAAATCTTGATCCCATTTCCCACTAAGTCTCAAGCTATGATTCCAGGCCTTCTCTGTTTCTCTTAAACATGAGAGCAAACTCCTATTTTAGAAGCTTAATCTGTTTGGTACCTTAATGCACGTGATTATCCTTGAGACTTGATGTGAAATCTGCGTGCATATATATAGATATATATGGATATATGTCTGTGCATGTTTGTGTGTGTATATATATTTACACATCTCTGTTGTCCTACAGGCTTTGATCCATTAAAGAAAAATCAATTTCTTTCAACCATCAAATTTTAGGTTATGATTTCTAAAAGAAATCTGTTTGTAATGATAAAAACATATTTATAAAAATATATTTAAGTATAATTAACAAATAGATTTCTGGAAACTAAAGGTTTACAGTAATAAACTTTTAATATCAGAAATTTAAGTTTTTTGGATTCAAAGTTTTAATTATATATTCTGTTTTGTATGTGAAAATGATGAATTTAAATAATCTAATCTAAAATTTTAAGCTTGGGATTTATAAGAAATTTCGAGATGAACTGTAATTGGGTTTTTGTAAAATTCTGATGATCGAGATGGAGGTAAGTCTCGGGATCATGGCCATAGTTAGCTTAGAGGTCAGGGATCATCAGAAAAATAGTGGTAGATTTTATAGTTGAACGTGGTGGTCGCACGTAGTTGAACTAGTGTTCGATTATCTGGTTTTGGGTTAGCTTGATTCACGAGATCGTGCATGGACGAGAATGGATGGGACTCGTTCAGGAGTAATGGGGTCGTAGTGGGGTGACTAATGCTGCTCTGGACGTGGCGGCAAGGGATCAGGTGGACGAGATCATCGTGGCGAGCCATTTTTGTCGGCGTAATTTGGTTCCTGTTGTTCTTCGTTTTGCCCGTTTCGAGATCATCATGGCCATATATTTTGATTTTTAAATCAAAAGGATTATCAGTTGTATTCAGCGAAGACAGTCTCACTGTTTCCGCTGCGCACTCTGATAACAAAACACAAATTAATCAAATCATAAAAACACAATTTCCCTTTTATTTTTAAATAAAGATATTTAAAAAAATTCATCATAATTTCAAAATTTTAGTTTTGGCTCAAAGAACAAATAAAAACACTGACCAATAGTTGTTCAACAAATAACTAGAAAACACAAACTTCATAATCAGCAAATTTTAACTATCAATCGAGAGAGATAGAAAATAGCAATTCAATAAAATCAGCATACTCTAGAATCAATTAGAGACTAGAAAATCTCATATCAACAAAGTCAGCAATCAACCAATATCTAATTATCACAACGATAATCAGGAAACATCAAATCATCAATTATCTACTTAACAAAACGACACTCAGAAAACATTAGATAATTATCACAAATCAACAAATATTTAATTATCGATACGATAATTAAATCTCATAACAGCAAATATTTAATTATCACAAATGATAATCAAATTCCAAATTAACAATTATTTAATTATCAAAACGATAATCAAATTTCAAATCAACAAATATTCGATTATCAAAAACGATAATCAAATTTCAAATCAACAAATATTCGATTATCAAAAATGATAATCAAATTCAAATCAACAAATATTCGATTATCAAAAACGATAATCAAATTTCAAATCAACAATTATTCGATTATCAAAAACGATAATCAAATTTCAAATCAACAAATATTCGATTATCAAAAACGATAATCAAATTTCAAATCAACAATTATTCGATTATCAAAAACGATAATCAAATTTCAAATCAACAAATATTCGATTATCAAAAACGATAATCAAATTTCAAATCAACAATTATTCGATTATCAGAAACGATAATCAAATTTCAAATCAACAAATATCTAATTATCACAAGCGATAATTAGCAACAACAAATATCCGATTATAAAAAACGATAATCAAAACCAACAAATATCTAATTATCACAAGCGATAATTAGAAACAACAAATATCTGATTATTAAAAACGATAATCAGAACTCATATCAACAAATATCTAATTATCACAAGCGATAATTAGAAACAACAAATATCCGATTATCAAAAACGATAATCAGAACTCATATCAACAAATATCCAATTACCTGCAGATAATTGGAAACAACAAATATCTAGAAATCAATTAAGAAGACTAGAAATCAACATAAAAGCTTGGATCGATCCCATCAGATGGCGAGTTTTTAATTCACCGCACGTGCATCAACAAATGGCCGAAGCCTACCAAGTACTCAACATAATTTTGGCGCCCAACAAATGACCCGAAGGTCCAACAAATGACCCGAAGGTCTAGTACTGGTATTTGACCCGAAGGTCCTCATAGTGGCTCGAAAGCACACGAAATCATCAAATATTTCAATTAACGAGTCCGGAATTAACCAAAATAGTAAACGCACATGTCCCATAACCACGAGTTTTACTAAATCGTTTAATTCTCTTCATCGTTTCCTTGAAAGTGCAAAATCATCAAAATCATCAAAATAGTAAATATTTCAATTAACAAGTCCGGAATTAACCGAAATAGCAAACGCACATGTCCCATACCACATGTTTTACTAAATCGTTTAATTCTCTTCATCGTTTCCTTGAAAGTGCAAAATTGTGTATTTTGTAAAAATACACTTTACATTCTCAAATGGACAAGTCCGGAATTAAGCGAATCAGTAAAAGAAAGAGTTCATAGTCCTCGATTTTGCTGAATCGTTTAAGTCGCTTCCTCATTCTTTTGAAAGCGCAAACTGTTAAAAATTTTATAAAACAATTTTCATTTTAAAACGATTTTCCCATCACGTGATTAAAGCAACAACATCAGTAGCAATTTCGAAAAGGGAATTGTACTTCTCAAAACATCGTAAAACGAATCTCAAAATCAGCATTGCGGAATAACCGCTTGAAAATCCACTTTTAAAACTTGACGGTTACTGAAGCCAAAGCGACAGTAATTTTTAAACATCAAAATCTCATCAAAATAATTTATATCAAAATGTAACACCAGTGAATTTTCATTCATTAAAATTGTCAACAAAACACCGCGCCTCAAAATTTAGCATCGATGTAAAAATCCCGTTATAAAATAACGGCAACGAAATACGTTTCATAACCAAGCATCGGTTCAACGTAAAATTAATGCAGTAACGCGCAACACAAATTTGCACATACTACAAAATGAACAAAGAAATCATTCGAATATATCTTCAATGAAGATAATTCAAAACAGCAAAATCTAATCAATATTTGATTAGCATAAAAGAAAATCAGCAAAAATTTCAACAAAAATCACATAACTGCAACCGTTTCGAATCCTCGAATCGGATTCGAAATTTTCAAAGAAACAAAATAAACACAGCTATGTAAACAACAATTGAAACCTATTTCAATTTCATATTTCGATTTTTAAATCAAAAGGATTATCAGTTGTATTCAGCGAAGACAGTCTCACTGTTTCCGCTGCGCACTCTGATAACAAAACACAAATTAATCAAATCATAAAAACACAATTTCCCTTTTATTTTAAATAAAGATATTTAAAAAATTTCATCATAATTTCAAATTTTAGTTTTGACTCAAAGAACAAATAAAAACACCGACCAATAGTTGTAACATATGTTCCATCTAAGTTATGTTTTATATTATGTCCATAAACCCCAAGCTCTGATACCAACTGTGACGCCCCACCTCTATGCTCACAATAACAAAGAGTATTAAAAGAAATACTGTCTGTTATCACGAAGAATAAGGCTGGATAGGATGTAACAACCCATAAATTTTAAACGGTTTTTAATAACGTATTAAATTGAATATTTGATAAATTTTAAATAATAATATTTTGAAATAAAAAAATTAATGTTTGGATTACGAATAATTAAATATAAGTAGTCAATAAATAAGAAAAACATATAAATTTAGATTACCTTACTGGTTAATTAATTTGGGCGTACGTTCGTTTTAATTATTGCACCTATTGTACGCACTCTTTTATTTCATATCTTAGCTGTTAAAAAATTAAATCAGCACGTTCATTTAAAAAAAGAATTTAATAATAATTGTTGATTGTAAATATTGATCTATTGAATAAAATTTAAGTGGAAACAATAATTTAATTGTATTGTTGTAATTCAAATAAGTTAACCTCTAACAAATGAACTAAAATTGGTAACTAATGGATATGTTGAGTTATGTGTAATTATTAAATAATGTTTGATTTATTGTTAATAAAAAGAAAGAAAAAAAAGGAAAAATATTATGTTCTGTTTATACATCAAATGGTGGTTTTGAAATTTAGTTTTGAAAGCAAGTATGGATTTTTGATTCAAAGAAAAAAATTGTTCTTAATATACATATATACACAGAAAGTTTAGTTTGGGTATTGGGTCCATTAATTTTTGTGTGAGTTCTAGTAGGTATATATATATAGGTTATATTAGTATTTTCAAATATATTACTCATCCCTTTGAAATTTTGAAACACACTGTCCAATCAAACCATCAATTGCTCTAATAATTTATTTTGGGAAATTCAAGGCACAACTGTTTATTTGACATCATTTTTCCTCCAAACGGTTCATTTTGCCTTTATAACGTATCCTTCCATTCTATCACTTCAATGCGTTGATTTTTGCTTCTTTCATTTCCATCGGTTCAAATTTATATAAACTTTATATTCGTTGCACGTTACATTCATTTATTTGACCGGTCCTTTCCTTTGTTATTTCCCGAATTTCGTGCGTTACTAACCAATGCTCCATATTTATTTGCCTTAATAATTCAACTAAATTTAAGGATCACCGTTGCTTTTACATTTTGTTTATATCACCTTTCCCCTATTTTAGCCGGTTGCATTTGATATTTCCTTGATTTAAGCTTTCTAACTTTTAAAATTTCCACTACTCTATATTTATTTCTGTACGTTTATCTTTGCTTGAATTTCTATGTCCATTCCTTTTTCCATTTTAATATCCTTCATTTCCAAACTCATTACGTGCTCTCCAAACAAACAAAAAATTATTTCTTTAAACGTATAGCTGTTACTTTTCCATGATCTCAGTTTATTTTCAAATTGATACGTTACCTCTGGTCTATCTGTCTATTCCTTTTAGCATTCCTCAATTTTAAGCAAATAATTTTCCCAATTCACGTTTGAAACGTTCCTATTCCTGGCTATTAATATAATTGAAATCAGTGTCTTTTGCTTAAATTATGGCATACGTTCAAAGCATAAATTATTCTCAGCTAAATTTTAGCCATTACTATCTTTATTTCTTGCCACTTTAAACAAAATTTATTTCCACTTTATCAATGTGGGGCTTCCCTTATAAATACAAATCACTCGCACATACCCTACTCCATATCAATAGACCTTCATCTCCTCTCTTGCGTGTGAAGCTTCTTCTGTAGGTAAATGGCTGCACTAATTTTTTTTCTTCTTATTTCTTTTCTTTTTCTTCTTCTTTTAATCCTTTTCTTTTGTTTTCTTATTGTTTATATTGCTTTTCCTTTATTTTAAGCACAACATGTTTTTCTCTATATTTTTTTTACATGTTTTGATTTTCAATATAACATAAAAGTTTATAATTTACATGTGTATATATATATATATAGAAATAGTTATATATAAAAAAGTTTTCTTCTAGGTATTCATATTTAAACATTTATTTTATCTGTTTGAGAATATATATATACTAGTTATATAAGTCTAGTATAAAGTTGTTAGTATATATATATATATATATTATTTTAAGTGTATGTTTGATTTTTAATAAATGTAAGCTTGATTGATTTATTTATTTATATGTTTGAAACGCTTGTAAATTTAACTTGCAGTGTTCAAACTTAGAATATTAAAAACTGACCTATACTATATATACATATGAAATTTATATTCTAAGTTTGAACACTGCAAATTAAATTTACAAGCGTTTCAAACATATAAATAAATAAATAAATCAAGCTTACATTTATTAAAAATCAAACACACACTTAAAATAATATATATATACTAACACCTTTATACTATACTTATATAACTAGTATATATATATTCTCAAACAGATAAAATAAATGTTTAAATATGAATACCTAGAAGAATTTTTTTTTATATATAACTATTTCTATATATATATACATGTAAATTATAAACTTTTATGTTATATTGAAAATCAAAACATGTAAAAAAAATAGAGAAAAACATGTTGTGCTTAAAATAAAGGAAAAGCAATATAAACAATAAGAAAACAAAAGAAAAGGATGAAAAAGAAGAAGAAAAAGAAAAGAAATAAGAAGAAAAAAAATTAGTGTTGCCATTTACCTACAGAAGAAGCTTCACACACAAGAGAGGAGATGAAGTTCTATTGATATGGAGTAGGGTATGTACGAGTGATTTGTATTTATAAGGGAAGCCCCACATTGATAAAGTGGAAAGAAATTTTGTTTAAAGTGGTAAGAAATAAAGATAGTAATGGCTAAAATTTAGCTGAGAATAATTTATGCTTTGAACGTATGCCATAATTTAAGCAAAAGACACTGATTTCAATTATATTAATAGCCAGGAATAGGAACGTTTCAAACGTGAATTCGGAAAATTATTTGCTTAAAATTGAGGAATGCTAAAAGGAATAGACAGATAGACCAGAGGTAACGTATCAATTTGAAAATAAACTGAGATGATGGAAAAGTAACAGCTATATGTTTAAAGAAATAAATTTTTGTTTGTTTGGAAAGCACGTAATGAGTTTGGAAATGAAGGATATTAAAATGGAAAAAGGAATGGACAGAGAAATTCAAGCAAAGATAAACGTACAGAAATAAATATAGAGTAGTGGAAATTTTAAAAGTTAGAAAGCTTAAATCAAGGAAATATCAAATGCAACCGGCTAAAATAGGGGAAAGGTGATATAAACAAAATGTAAAAGCAACGGTGATCCTTAAATTTAGCTGAATAATTAAGGCAAATAAATATGGAGCATTGGTTAGTAACGCACGGAATTCGGGAAATAACAAAGGAAAGGACCGGTCAAATAAATGAATGTAACGTGCAATGAATATAAAGTTTATATAAATTTGAACCGATGGAAATGAAAGAAGCAAAAATCAACGCATTGAAGTGATAGAATGGAAGGATACGTTATAAAGGCAAAATGAACCGTTTGGAGGAAAAATGATGTCAAATAAACAGTTGTGCCTTGAATTTCCCAAAATAAATTATTAGAGCAATTGATGGTTTGATTGGACAGTGTGTTTCAAAACTTCAAAGGGATGAGTAATATATTTGAAAATACTAATATAACCTATATATACATACCTACTAGAACTCACACAAAAATTAATGGACCCAATACCCAAACTAAACTTTCTGTGTATATATGTATATTAAGACCAATTTTTTTCTTTGAATCAAAAATCCATACTTGCTTTCAAAACTAAATTTCAAAAACACCATTTGATGTATAAACAGAACATAATATTTTTCCTTTTTTTCTTTCTTTTTATTAACAATAAATCAAACATTATTTAATAATTACACATAACTCAACATATCCATTAGTTACCAATTTTAGTTCATTTGTTAGAGGTTAACTTATTTGAATTACAACAATACAATTAAATTATTGTTTCCACTTAAATTTTATTCAATAGATCAATATTTACAATCAACAATTATTATTAAATTCTTTTTTTAAATGCACGTGCTGATTTGATTTTTAACAGCTAAGATATGAAATAAAAGAGTGCGTACAATAGGTGCAATAATTAAAACGAAAGTACGCCCAAATTAATTAACCAGTAACGTAATCTAAATTTATATGTTTTTCTTATTTATTGACTACTTATATTTAATTATACGTAATCCAAACATTAATTTTTTTATTTCAAAATATTATTATTTAAAATTTCTCAAAAATTCAATTTAATACGTTATTAAAAACCGTTTAAAATTTATGGGTTGTTACACTCTCCCCCACTCAAAACTTTTCATCCCCGAAAAGGAAGGAGGTAGGACTATAAAAACAACCAGAAATAAAAGTGGATTGAAAGTCAAGTGTAAATAATTAATTTAAACTATATAAATTTTACTTAAGATATTCATTTGGAAACTTCACTTGGAAATCAATTTTCTTTACTACTTCAATATTTTTCCCAAACTCATTTGAAATAATATATATATATATATATATATATATATATATATATATATATATTTACTACTTTATCTTAAGACACTTTCAACATTATAGATACATCAATAATCATTTTCTTTAAACATGTTTTATTAAATTAATAACTTCAAAATATTTATAACACTAAATTTTTCTATTAAACAATGTAGTATACAAATAAACAATATTTAAAAAGGATATAGTCAATTAAGGAAAAAGAAGGAAGATTCGGAAGAACAGAATATAGGTGAATAAATAAACTGAGCAGATAAGGTAGATTCAAAGAATAGTATCTGGCATGAATAATTTATCTAGAACCATAAGAATTTAAATTTCAAATATTAATTCAAAATTTCTTTGTTGGGAAAAATACTTTTATAATAATACTTTATATAAAAAAAATACCTTTATATCGAAACAAATTTTTCTTTCGAAAATACTTTTATAACTCGATGTTACAACAAGTTTATCCTCGTTCTTGCAGACTCTGGCCATGCGTTGATCAGGCGCAAAGCTAGAATTCTTCAAGTACTTAGTAGACCTGTTTCAACATCCAGTGAAAATACTTGAAAAAAACCTTTAAAAAGAGATATGGAAAGTACAATCCAAACAAACAACCAAACCAAAACCTTTGTCCAACCATGGTTCGCAGATACACAATGGTTACGCCTGGGTCCCCCAGGAAACAATCCATATTCGTAAGCTTTCTCAGCCCTGCGAGTTACGCCATGATGACTAGTAGAGTGCAGGATACACAATGGTTACGCCTGGATCCCCCAGGAAATAATCCGTGCCCCTAGGCAAGACTCAGCCAAGCAGTTGCGCTACTATTCGCGACCTACACAGATTGCAGGATACACAATGGTTACGCCTGGATCCCCCAGGAAACAATCGACCCCTAGGCAAGACTCAGCCAGGCAGTTGCGCTATGCATCCGCGCTCGTAAGACCATGGGTAACGCCATGGAATTCGATGGGAACTCGAGTATCATATCCGGAAAACCAAAAATCAGAGAAATATCGATAGAATGAATCCATAATGTGGCCACAAAGCAGATATCAAGCAGAAGGCCCTTTCCATATCTTTACTTCGAAAATATGTATCATATAGTACCTTTTCAAATCACTTTCAAATATCGTACTTATATAAAGTCCATTATATATAAGATTTTATTTTCAAATCAAATACCTTTCCAAAATCAATAGTTTTCGAATCAGTTTCATACTTATACAAACCAATTTTATATAAGTTCGATAACTCCCAAATCAAGTATTTAGTAAAAATAAGGTTCTCAAATTTCAATTTGTTTCAATATCAGTTCAGTTTCAAAATCATATACAATCCCACCAAATTATTTCTTCTCAATTTAAATATCTTTAGTTTTAAAGTTTCCAACATAATAAATTTAGAAAATAAATCCAAATTTCCAAAATCAAATGTTTAAAAATCATCTTATGCTTACATAAGGTCCATCTTATATAAGGATCAAATTTTACAAAATAAATTTCGCTGTATGAAGAGCCATATGGGATTGAATATCTTTGCTTTTATGGGTTATATATCTTTGTAATTTTAAATTGGAAATTCACTTTTAGTAAGCAAAGATATTCTAACCCGACAGCTTTCAATTTCAGCGTCAAAATATATCAATGATATTAGAATATAAGATGTACATACGTCATCATTTCGCAAAATCTCATTTGATCGCTTGCTTGATCACACAAGTTCGCTTTCGAACTAGTATTGTCCATTCGACTTCCCTAATGCGGATTTCGATATGGTTTCTCGACTAGAAGCCATCAGTCTCCTTGCATAGCCATAACTATGATAGAGAACTCTAGAATCAAGCCCAAAATCCATATCAAATATTCGCCATCAAGAATCAAATGAAAAATCCTAACACGAAATGGTGTAATTCACCTCGAACTTGTGTACTCAAACTTGGATCAAATTATTTATGGGAATAAAACAACATATGTACAACTTATGTATCTATTCCAATTTGTTAAATATATAGTTTTATAAAGATGTTATTAAGTTAAAACATTTAAACTAAATTTTATTCGAAATATTTTGAAGATCAAATTCTTTTCAAAACCTTTCAAATCAAAATTTCATATTAGAAAAATTTAAAATTGCCTTATTCATTTACATAACAAAACAGTTTCAACTTATTTAAATCATATTACTACATACTTTAACATACATACCAAACTTATATACTTTATACTTTTCAAAATTTCTTAGCTTTGAAAAGTTAACCTTGATTTGGAAGTGCTCGAACCTTCGAAATAGTTGAAGAAATCATTTTCAAATTCAAGAGTTGGAAATCAACAACAAATCAGTAAATCAATCTCAAAAGATAGGTTTCAAATCCGAAACTCAAGGACTGAACACCGGCTTACTTCAAATCATTTCATATATATATATATATACATATATCTTTCGAATATCAAATCTTACTTCGGAATTTGAAATCAAAATGGTTTCCCAAAATCACTCGCATAGCAAAGCTACTGAAGTGGCCTATCCCCCACTCTGAAACTCGAAAATCAATGTCGATGATGCGTGCACTCATCACCGAAATTATTTTCCAGCGACATAAGTGAGTTCTGGACTTCTATTTTCTCAAACTTCTTTTGAAATTTCTTCGAAATCCTTCGAAACTCATTAAAATCATTTGAAACATTTCTTATTCGGAAAAATACTTTTAAATCATATTATTATTATATATTTCGAAATCTTAAAACCAATTTCAAAACACCGGGGTTCAATTCTCGAATTTCAAATTTAAAATCCTTCAGTTATAAATCATTTTTAGATAAATCAAATTTCTTATATAATTTTTCAAAATTACAAATCCTTTCGAAACCTCAAATTCTCATTTTAAAAAGGGTATTAAATCTTTATCGAAAAGATTTCACTTTTATAGAATATAATCATACTTATCAAAATAATAATTTCGGTTTAGAAAACAATTTCTAAAATATAAACAAACCCGATTTTCAAAGGACGATTCACTGACGGATTTCAAAACAAAGATAGAGATTCAATTTAAAAGAACTCTAATCAAATAAAATTCTAATTCGAAGATAAGCTTGAACGAAGACGAGATAATTAACTTACAAAATAGAAGATGGATATACTTATACAAGTCGTGGGCGACCTTAACCGGGTCAACCATGACTTCAGGAATTATGAACGATGCAAAATTCCAAGGCAAATCGTCATTCGATCACCAGAGATAGAATTCAGCATAACCAGAGATAGCAACATCTAAACCGAGGGATATATAAATCTCCGATGAATCAATGCCAATTGTAAAGGAGTTTCACCCCTATACAAATCATTCAAAGATTGGAGGGATCGCCTATTCATATAGAGATCATTCGAAGTGGAGTTATGGGATACTCCAGAATCAAAAGAATACAAATAGGGAGAGACAAGAATGAATTTTTGGAACCGCAAGGAACGTTCCAAAGTTCAAAGGAAATCGAGTCAAAAGGAAGAGATTCAAACTCAAATGAAAGTGATTCTGTAAATTAATTTACTATATATGCTAAGTTTTGCCTAGAGCCTAAGCTCTGATACCAACTGTCCAATTGTAACAACCCGCTATTTTGGACCATTCGAATCGACAATAATCCACACATGTCCGACTTGAATAGTTCAAAATATCAGATTGTTAATTTAAAATTTGGCAAAACTCAGCATATACAGTAAATAAAGCAATCACAGAATCACAGACACAGAGTAATACAATAATACGCAGCGGAATAGATAAAATAGTAGTTCATGAAGCTACTATATAAACATCAGAGTTAAAAATAAAATACAACAGAATATCTTAAGTACAGTGAAGTCTTCAGTACGAATAGATGACCTCTCTGAAAAAATCAACTGGAAAAGCTGAAAGCTGAATCGATAGTTGGATCTCCAAATGAAGCTCCAAACTCCAAAGGTGAATCTCAAATGCTGTATCACTCAGTCTGACCCGAGCGTAAAGCAAAACACAGAACACTCGAGTCAGGATTAACATTCTTATACTAATAAATCCAACTCAAGTGAAATATCAACTGAAATACAAGTAACTTAAAGGATGTTTGGGATAACCATCCTCTAAGGATTCGTGGAACTATCTACAATGTAGAAATATACACTATAACACCGTGGTCATTTCAATTTAATTTATACTTCAAAACCCAAATATCATTTCAAATATGTCTATTTTCCAAAATAGTATATATATATTAAATGATTTAAAAAGTAAAGTATTTCTAATTTCCTCAAGTCTCGCAAATCGATTCAAATCAACTTCAAATTCCAAATTCACATTTATTCAAAGCTCAATTCATCAATTTAATTCAGTTCTAAATATACCATTTATTTTTCAATATATTTCAAAGCTTTAATATTCAACATTTTCAAAGTTAGATTTAACAGTTTCATATAGCTCTTGATTTAACTACATTATTATTTAATCAAGGAATATTCACTTAATAGATTCAATATCATTTACTAGCCTTAAATTACATTTTTACTAAATATTTCCTTAAATTTTATTTAAACAAGAAATATTCATTAAATTACTTATAAATCAAACCCAAGTTATAGATCATATCTTACATCTCAATTTCAATAAGTTTCTAATCGGTTTAATTAAATAAAATTCTTTATTGAATCAATTTCAACTAAATTCAAATTATCTTCCTAACCTTAACTTATTCAAATTTTTACCAAAATCTATTTTGAAATATAGATATAAGTACTTAACCATATTATATGTATTCAATCAATCTTAATTAAATTTAATATTGTAATTAAATCTATATATATATATATCATTACCATTTATATATAATAATTTAAGAATCAACATTTATTTAACCCATATATTTCTTCCCAAATCCATAGAATTTATTTTCAAAATATTTATATATATCTGGACCAACGGTGTCTGTATATATATCTATCATATGATTAAGTGATATGGATATTTATCATTTCAATCCATAATTTAAATATATACGGGTAGATATCAACCCGTAATCCCAATTTCAATTCAAATGAAAATCGCTTGGGTTTATCATTTCAACCCATAATGATTTTCTCCTAATCTAAAGTCCGTTCGGGTATGTATCATTTCAACCCATAGTGATTTCTAAACTACAGGGAACTTGCAGAGTGATAACAGATAATACAATAAAATAACAGGCATATATCATCAATAACAATATAATATAAACAACAGGATATGGTGTCATATCCCGCAGGTGAACAGTTATAGATAATAGCATATATAACAAATTTAAATAACTACAGCAGCATATTTCAATTGTCGTTTCAATTGAAATCAAATTTAATGAATAAAAGAACGTTAATCGTGAGTGATTGCTCACCTTTCGAGGCTAAACAGATTTGACAAGGAAACGAGCTACGAATTCCAAGCGATGCTAGATGGATACGATTCGATGGAGAAAACGGGCACGACGGACAAAGCTGATAACAGGAATCGACGGAATCAAATTAGAACCGAGTTTGGTGAAGAGAATTGGTATAAGAGAATTTGAAAACAATATCCATTTAAAGCACATATACATATATAAATCAAAATAAATATATTATTTTCTTATTAAATTAATATTTCTTTTTAAGACCAATACCAAAATAAAATACGTATGTAAGAAAAATCATTGTTTTGTATTAAAAATCAAATGTAATAAAATTTGAAATAAATATTGTAACTTTCATATTGAAATGTACATAAACACATGCAAGTTTAAAGAAAAACAATGTTGAGACCCATTTTCAACATAACTTATATTAACTGCGACAAAGAAAGCCATAAACACTTGTTATTCAATATATATATATATATATATACAGTCCAAGTAAAAATCAATGTACAAATGCAGACATCACTTAACAACTATATTACCCCATGCAGTAACATATAATTATGGATATAAAACCTCTCTCTCTTTTTCTAACATATAAAACCATACTTAAAAATATGTATATATAAACAAATTCATAAAACTGACCTATACTATATATACATATGAAATTTATATTCTAAGTTTGAACACTGCAAATTAAATTTACAAGCGTTTCAAACATATAAATAAATAAATAAATCAAGCTTACATTTATTAAAAATCAAACATAAACTTAAAATAATATATATATACTAACACCTTTATACTAGACTTATATAACTAGTATATATATATTCTCAAACAAATAAAATAAATGTTTAAATATGAATACCTAGAAGAAAACTTTTTTATATATAACTATTTCTATATATATATATATACGTGTAAATTATAAACTTTTATGTCATATTGAAAATCAAAACATGTAAAAAAAATAGAGAAAAACATGTTGTGCTTAAAATAAAGGAAAAGCAATATAAACAATAAGAAAACAAAAGAAAAGGATGAAAAAGAAGAAGAAAAAGAAATAAGAAGAAAAAAATTAGTGCAGCCATTTACCTACAGAAGAAGCTTCACACGCAAGAGAGGAGATGAAGGTCTATTGGTATGGAGTAGGGTATGTACGAGTGATTTGTATTTATAAGGGAAGCCCCACATTGATAAAGTGGAAAGAAATTTTGTTTAAAGTGGCAAGAAATAAAGATAGTAATGGCTAAAATTTAGCTGAGAATAATTTATGCTTTGAATGTATGCCATAATTTAAGCAAAAGACACTGATTTCAATTATATTAATAGCCAGGAATAGGAACGTTTCAAATGTGAATTGGGAAAATTATTTGCTTAAAATTGAGGAATGCTAAAAGGAATAGACAGATAGACCAGAGGTAACGTATCAATTTGAAAATAAACTGAGATGATGGAAAAGTAACAGCTATACGTTTAAAGAAATAAATTTTTGTTTGTTTGGAGAGCACGTAATGAGTTTGGAAATGAAGGATATTAAAATGGAAAAAGGAATGGACAGAGAAATTCAAGCAAAGATAAACGTACAGAAATAAATATAGAGTAGTGGAAATTTTAAAAGTTAGAAAGCTTAAATCAAGGAAATATCAAATGCAACCGGCTAAAATAGGGGAAAGGTGATATAAACAAAATGTAAAAGCAACGGTGATCCTTAAATTTAGTTGAATTATTAAGGCAAATAAATATGGAGCATTGGTTAGTAACGCACGAAATTCAGGAAATAACAAAGGAAAGGACCGGTCAAATAAATGAATGTAACGTGCAACGAATATAAAGTTTATATAAATTTGAACCGATGGAAATGAAAGAAGCAAAAATCAACGCATTGAAGTGATAGAATGGAAGGATACGTTATAAAGGCAAAATGAACCGTTTGGAGGAAAAATGATGTCAAATAAACAGTTGTGCCTTGAATTTACCAAAAAAAATTATTAGAGCAATTGATGGTTTGATTGGACAATGTGTTTCAAAACTTCAAAGGTGTAACGATCCCGAATTTTAATTACATTTAATTGATAATTAAATGAATTTTTGAATTAAAATTTGTAGAATTAAGTGATAAAGTGATGCGAGTTTCCCCTCCAGATGAATTCTATGTTAAATCAATTAAAATCTAAAATATTGTATATATGTGATTAGATTCAAATTTCAAGTGAATGGTTAATAATGATTTGAATTTATGAAATAAATACAAGACGATAAGTATTAAAGTAAAATAATAATATCTGAGTTAGAAATAGAAATAAAAATGAATATAACAAAACAAGAATTTGTATTAAGCAATAAAATCAAATATATACAAAATGGAATACAATATACTTACACACATAATACAAACAAGATATATCTATGGATTCAAACAATATGATAAGGATAGAACTTTATTATATCATAAGGCTTGAGATAAAAGGAGCAAGCAACATCATTAATAAAACAAGCCGTGTACTTGCATAAAAATAAAGTAGGCTTACATGTAAACAAAGGTGGGAACATGAGCATTTAATGCTATCTTCTCAAGCAAGGAAGAAAATCATATCAGCCACCATATTTATAAAAATCTCTGGTTAACAAGGTACAAATAAAAAAAGAGAGGTACAATTTATATCTTGTTCAGCCTGTACACAAATTTGTATATATCAACTGCCATACTTTTCTTCGTTCAAAACATAACATAGTAAAACTGAAAGAAAAGAAAACATAAACATCACTATATTTCCAAACTTGAGATCAATTTACAAAACAAACGAGAAGTTTCAAAGAGGAAGATTCAATCTGTAGATTTTTCAAAACAAAAGAAAAGTGTTCTCTGTTTTCAAACATTTTCAGGTGAGTAACATCACATTTTTAAACTTAAGTATGGTTATGGTTTATGCAAATTCTCTGTGATAAATATTGTATGGTATATGCTTATCTTCTGTGTATATGAATGTATATATGAGTGTAAACTGTTGTTTATACCACTACAGTCTTTTGATTTCCAGGTTCCTAATCTAGTCAAAATTCAATATCTCATTATCTAATCTAAGTTAAGGTATAAGTTCCAAACGAAATCTGTTTGTTTGTCAATAATTAAAGCTTAAAAATTTGTTTAAGTTAAAACAAATTTGTATTGCCTTTAGAAATTAAAAACAACAAAGCAACCTTAAAATAAGTCAAAATTTAATTATCATGGATTAGGGATTCAGGTATATGAATCAAATACATGAACAAAAATATGATTTTTAACACTAAAATCACAATTTTTAGTTGTGTTTTGAGTTGGCATTTCTGGGTTGACCAGAAAATGGAAATGGAGTAGTTTCTGGTGATCTATTGATTTTGGAGGGTCGGGTTTCTTCCAGTGGGTAGGGGAGTGATCAGTGAAGCTTGCGAAAATACTGGATGGCGATGAACTTCATCGAGGTGGCAGCGGTGACGTTTTCTTGTCCGGAACCCTAGTTTTGATAGGTTTAGTAAATTGGTCGTCTCGACTTTTGTGGTTGATCGAGTGCAGTAAGGTTTGGTGAGATGGAAGTATGGCCATAGACGAGCTTGTGGCCGGAGTCATTGCTTTGCTGGCGATCGGAGATGTAGGGACGAGACGTTGACAGGTTGGGATGGGAGGATATCTGATGTTTCCAGGTTTGGGTACGAGTGTTAAATTTCGATTTCCAGGGGAGGTCGAAGTTTCGATGGTCGGAGTTTGACGTGGGGAGGGTTGTCGACTTGCTTTGATGTTCGGCAGGGGACCGGAGGCGAAGACGGCACGGTGCATGTGCACGCGTGTATGTGGGTGTCAGTAGTTTCGAATTGGGGAAGAAGTTCTCGCGTGTTTTGCTCGAGATTTTCGTGGTCGATTCGAAGTTTTGATCGAGTGTTTGGGGTTTCTACTCGAGTTCGTATCCGTGAATTTGTAGGTGATAAGCCTGCAGTTTAAAGTTTTTAAAAAATAAACTAAGTAAAATATAAAGAAGAAGAAGAAGAACGTACGAGAGAAGGAAGGAATAACTCGGGGAATCTGGTGGGAAACTCGAGAGACGACTCGAGTAGATCTGGGAAATTCTCGGGTATGTTGATTTCCAGTTTTTAACCTGTAATTTGTTTTCAGGTTTAAAGTGTTGGTTTAAAAAGTAAAATCAAATTTAAACTGAGGCAAAGGAAATGTTTAGCTTCCAGATTTTTGAAGTAAATAAAGTTTAAAACTTAAATAATTTAAATAAGTTTAGATATTTTGAATTTGAGGGAATTTGATTTAAAATTCTTTCATACAAAGGAATTGCTTTAATTTGTAGTTAATACTATAATTGATTTTCAAAATTTGAAGAGACTTCTAAGTGTTAATTTAGTTGAACAATTAAATCAATTAATTAAATTATAATTGTAATTGGAGTTTGAATTAAGTAATGATTAAGTGATTAATAAATGGTAATTAACTACTTAAGTTAATAAATGAATGATTAATAGTTAATTAATGATTTAGATTAAATTATAATTGGAAATGATTTAATATGAATTAATCTAAGATAATTTCTCAAGAAAGCAATTGAAGAAATGTTATTAGTTAATGAAGTTAATTAACTAAAAGTTATTAAGTAATCAAATTTATGTGATAAATTTTGATAAATAATTAGATTAATTAATTGAGATAATCCATTGTAAATTGTTAATTACTTCGTTAAAGCAATTAAGGGGTCAATTAATTATGTAATTGGTTTAAAGGTTAATTAATAAATGATTAAAGGTCAATCAATCAAAATGATTTGTAATTAACCAAGATTTGTAGTTTATTCATCAGTAATAAATCTGATTGGAATTAATCAGACAATTAATTTATCTTACTTATGGATGTTTGAATTCTAGTGAATGTTGAATTTTTGATATCCCTGATATATGATGCTTTGTGATACATCCTGATTTATGTTGTGATCTGTAATTGATTATCTGCGATATATATATCTGTGATTTCTGTTTTTGTGATATATTACTGTGAATATGAAACCCTTGACCCGTAAACGACACTTGAATTTCGATGCGACAGGGAGTCGGATTCCAGTTGGTTATCCGAAACCCACATCGAATTGTAATGATGAATCTTTGTGATTGATAAATTTATTTTATCTATGAATCTGTGAATGAAGATAAGCGTTATCGATTTTACCGCTTATCGATATATCTGTGATGATTGATGTTGCACTATTGTGTAAAACCCCTGGACTACACCTTTACACACACAAATATGGATTTCACGTGGAAATCGGTTAAGTCACAGATAATGTAAATTTGATGTTTTTAAAATTGAAATTTTAATTTCAATTGATTTTGAAATTGGAAATTTGGGTTTAAAGTGAAAAGCTTTTGAAATGGAATTTAAAAGATAAAAGTTATTTCGAATAACTTAATCGAGTTTGAAAATTTAAATAATTTGATTTAAATTTGAATTCAAGTTGAAATTGAATTCTATGATTTGAAACTAGGGATTAAAGAAGCTGTACAAGTTATATATGGGTTAAACCATTTAAAAGTATTGATTTGGGAAATTGAATTTAATTCAAGGGTTTTAACTCGTGTAAATATAACTGGATTTTTCCGAAACGAAAACTATTCGTTTTCAAATAGTAAAAGCTTTCACAAAAGTAATGGATTTCCAAATTGTGTTGAACGGTTTCAAGTTTGAAATAGAATTGAAATGTTTTGAAAATTATGAAATAAGTCTTTGATTTCAAAGACCGGATGAGTTAATCCAACTTGAAATAGAATTGTTTTGGAAGACTATGAATGAATCTTTGAAAACGAGTTTTGAAAGCTATAAGTTAAATCTTGACTTAATGATTTAACGAGTTAATCCAAGTGAAATGGAAACCGATTTGAAAATCTATGAATGAATCTTTGTGAATGGGGTGAACTTTGTGAATTAAATCTTTTGTTTAAAAGATTAAACGTGTGGAAATTGTTTAAACCATTGAAGGTTTTTGAAATGAATCTTTTTGTTTAAAAGATTGGAAATGGTAATTTGTTTTAACCATTCGAATGAAAAGTTTTGGGCTTTAAGCTGTGATTTAACTGAGATCCCAGTATCCATATGATTTTTATTTGCGCTCGTTATTCGGTTTAGCCGGGAAAGGACCTTTGTGTCATATAACCCATTCCGAATAGTGATACGACGATATGGATCGCATTTGAAGACCGGTGGTGAAGACCGGGTATTCGCGAGAGCGATATGATGACCTATCGATTTTCTCTGCATCATGGCTCCGGTATAGAGATTCCCTAAGTGATGGGAAGTCCGATCGAGATTGTGAATACCCGGATTTGCAAGGGCTTCTTCGGAAGTGCCTTCGGTTCTGTTCGAACCCGGAACAGACTTATATGGATGTGTGTCTGACGTTACACTTTGAGATGTAAAGCTGGTTTCTATCAAATACATTTCTGTTGGTGGCGGAGAATTTATTCTCTTAGCTTAACACCCTTCTCTGAGACGTACGAGCTCAGAGGTTATGTAGTTGATGGTTACTAGTGATACATTCCCAATTTGGTAATGTGGCATACGAAGTGCTGCTGATCATTTGTTGATCGAAGCGTGGCTTTGTGAAAAAGCGTGGCTTTGTGGATGAGACTTCGTCGAGCCTCACAGCCCGGTAATGGTCAAAACAGGAATGTTGCGACAAAGGTTTGTAGGGGTAGCGCCCCTAGGGCATGTCATTTCCTTCTGGATAAAGGGTGGTATCATGGTATGGAGCCCAGATACTTAACTCATGTGGACACGGTAATTTATTACTGTATGATGTTGCTTTGTTGGTTTTCGGGATCCCGCGGATAAAGGTCGGTAACGACCGGGGGATGACATGACTCGTGTGTTAGTTACCTAGTTACAGCTGTACAGCGTGAGGTAGCGTCAGTGTGTTAGTTACCTAGTTACAGCTGTACAGCGTGAGGTAGCGTCGGCCTTTTGTTTGCAGAGATCCGGTTAGGATCCGGGGCGTCTTTCCAGAGGCGTTTCCATTTCGGTAAGGAAGTTCCTTTGCCTGATCATTTGTTGGAAATCCAAAGAAACAATACGAACCCTGTACGGTTTTTAGTTGTATTACCTGCTATGGAATGTGGCGGTAACCTGCTACTGAACGTAGTAGTTATAGTAGACATACAACAATGGTTGTATGCTGGCTAAGATTTATATTATATTTTCGAAATGTTTTTCTACACTATGCACTAGTAATAATATCAAAAGAGTTTTGATTTTGCGTAGTAAGCATGTTTGACTATCATAAGGAGAAATCTCCTCCAAGTCTGCGATTGCATTGTGTGTGTGGCGGGAGGCCTTATGGTAGTTTCATTTTCCAAAAACATTGCGGATTTCAATGTTTAAAAGCCTTTTTTGTGTTTGTTTAAAGATAAACTATTTTTGTTGCTCACACCAGTCCCATGACTGATCCGGAGTTTATTGTTCCCTTCCTAAACTCTGGGTGCCCACCATTTTCCACACGGGCAGTCTAGAGTTGGGTTTTTCAGATATTCAGGTTTAGTAGATTATCTGGAGCTAGTTCATTCATCGGAGTTGCTTATCTTGGAGTTGTGGATTCATTCTTGTCTGAAGATCATTTTGGAGTTATCACTTCTATTGATATTGTTCCGCTGCTGATGATATCATTTTCTTTTCCGCTGCTATTTCTTGTATCATATCTCTGATGTATATAGATATTCATTGTATCATCATTGTATCAGATGTTGTATATCTATATTCTTTTTCTTTTCCGCTGTGTTGTTTACTTAATGTTGTCATAGCTCCGGCGAATCGGATTTGAACGGTCGAATCTGCGGCATTCTAGTACAATGTGAAGTACGGATGTTGATTTTCGAGCGTGAAAAATCCGAGTCGTTACATGTGGTATCAGAGCTAAGGTTGAACTTTAGCTCAGGAGTATAACACGTTAAGTAGCTCATTAGATATAGAGTGAAGTAAACTCTAGAATGAGTATTCCTCAGATATCCGTTCGAATGCCTCAGTAAATTCTCTTGCTATCCACTGATAGTGAGTATGAGTGTAAGAAGAGGATGAGATAGGGGACAGGGGAATACGACTGTAATGGTCGATACCCTGTAACAAAAAGGAAACAATCTTTTCTCTATCAATCTCTTTCGTTCAACATCTCTTCTCAATTCTTCGATAGTTTCTGGTAGATCCAGGAAGAAGATTTGCTATATTTGATATGGGAAATAAACTCCAAGTGAGCTAAAATTGTTTGTATGGATGAATTGGTTGCTTTGATTACTATGGTTGATAGGTATACTTTAGTTCTAAACTGAAAGTTTTGAAATTGTATCCATATATCTATCTATTTCTTTGGGTCCCGATATTTTCTACGAATGGTTAGTTATCCTTTTGAACTAACCGATGCCATTGTATATTTCGTAGATCTGGATAACCCGAGTATCTTGTGAAGTGTCAAACAGATTCGTTCTTGTATCTGTTATCGATATTCTGATTTGGTAAACCAAATGCAGAATAGATGTTCAGTTTGATTTGATGAAACATTCTTCATCTATCTTTTTGTCTCCTTGGTAAATTTCGAGGACGAAATTCTTTTAAGGGGGGAAGTCTGTAACGATCCCGAATTTTAATTACATTTAATTGATAATTAAATGAATTTTTGAATTAAAATTTGTAGAATTAAGTGATAAAGTGATGCGAGTTTCCCCTCCAGATGAATTCTATGTTAAATCAATTAAAATCTAAAATATTGTATATATGTGATTAGATTCAAATTTCAAGTGAATGGTTAATAATGATTTGAATTTATGAAATAAATACAAGACGATAAGTATTAAAGTAAAATAATAATATCTGAGTTAGAAATAGAAATAAAAATGAATATAACAAAACAAGAATTTGTATTAAGCAATAAAATCAAATATATACAAAATGGAATACAATATACTTACACACATAATACAAACAAGATATATCTATGGATTCAAACAATATGATAAGGATAGAACTTTATTATATCATAAGGCTTGAGATAAAAGGAGCAAGCAACATCATTAATAAAACAAGCCGTGTACTTGCATAAAAATAAAGTAGGCTTACATGTAAACAAAGGTGGGAACATGAGCATTTAATGCTATCTTCTCAAGCAAGGAAGAAAATCATATCAGCCACCATATTTATAAAAATCTCTGGTTAACAAGGTACAAATAAAAAAAGAGAGGTACAATTTATATCTTGTTCAGCCTGTACACAAATTTGTATATATCAACTGCCATACTTTTCTTCGTTCAAAACATAACATAGTAAAACTGAAAGAAAAGAAAACATAAACATCACTATATTTCCAAACTTGAGATCAATTTACAAAACAAACGAGAAGTTTCAAAGAGGAAGATTCAATCTGTAGATTTTTCAAAACAAAAGAAAAGTGTTCTCTGTTTTCAAACATTTTCAGGTGAGTAACATCACATTTTTAAACTTAAGTATGGTTATGGTTTATGCAAATTCTCTGTGATAAATATTGTATGGTATATGCTTATCTTCTGTGTATATGAATGTATATATGAGTGTAAACTGTTGTTTATACCACTACAGTCTTTTGATTTCCAGGTTCCTAATCTAGTCAAAATTCAATATCTCATTATCTAATCTAAGTTAAGGTATAAGTTCCAAACGAAATCTGTTTGTTTGTCAATAATTAAAGCTTAAAAATTTGTTTAAGTTAAAACAAATTTGTATTGCCTTTAGAAATTAAAAACAACAAAGCAACCTTAAAATAAGTCAAAATTTAATTATCATGGATTAGGGATTCAGGTATATGAATCAAATACATGAACAAAAATATGATTTTTAACACTAAAATCACAATTTTTAGTTGTGTTTTGAGTTGGCATTTCTGGGTTGACCAGAAAATGGAAATGGAGTAGTTTCTGGTGATCTATTGATTTTGGAGGGTCGGGTTTCTTCCAGTGGGTAGGGGAGTGATCAGTGAAGCTTGCGAAAATACTGGATGGCGATGAACTTCATCGAGGTGGCAGCGGTGACGTTTTCTTGTCCGGAACCCTAGTTTTGATAGGTTTAGTAAATTGGTCGTCTCGACTTTTGTGGTTGATCGAGTGCAGTAAGGTTTGGTGAGATGGAAGTATGGCCATAGACGAGCTTGTGGCCGGAGTCATTGCTTTGCTGGCGATCGGAGATGTAGGGACGAGACGTTGACAGGTTGGGATGGGAGGATATCTGATGTTTCCAGGTTTGGGTACGAGTGTTAAATTTCGATTTCCAGGGGAGGTCGAAGTTTCGATGGTCGGAGTTTGACGTGGGGAGGGTTGTCGACTTGCTTTGATGTTCGGCAGGGGACCGGAGGCGAAGACGGCACGGTGCATGTGCACGCGTGTATGTGGGTGTCAGTAGTTTCGAATTGGGGAAGAAGTTCTCGCGTGTTTTGCTCGAGATTTTCGTGGTCGATTCGAAGTTTTGATCGAGTGTTTGGGGTTTCTACTCGAGTTCGTATCCGTGAATTTGTAGGTGATAAGCCTGCAGTTTAAAGTTTTTAAAAAATAAACTAAGTAAAATATAAAGAAGAAGAAGAAGAAGAACGTACGAGAGAAGGAAGGAATAACTCGGGGAATCTGGTGGGAAACTCGAGAGACGACTCGAGTAGATCTGGGAAATTCTCGGGTATGTTGATTTCCAGTTTTTAACCTGTAATTTGTTTTCAGGTTTAAAGTGTTGGTTTAAAAAGTAAAATCAAATTTAAACTAAGGCAAAGGAAATGTTTAGCTTCCAGATTTTTGAAGTAAATAAAGTTTAAAACTTAAATAATTTAAATAAGTTTAGATATTTTGAATTTGAGGGAATTTGATTTAAAATTCTTTCATACAAAGGAATTGCTTTAATTTGTAGTTAATACTATAATTGATTTTCAAAATTTGAAGAGACTTCTAAGTGTTAATTTAGTTGAACAATTAAATCAATTAATTAAATTATAATTGTAATTGGAGTTTGAATTAAGTAATGATTAAGTGATTAATAAATGGTAATTAACTACTTAAGTTAATAAATGAATGATTAATAGTTAATTAATGATTTAGATTAAATTATAATTGGAAATGATTTAATATGAATTAATCTAAGATAATTTCTCAAGAAAGCAATTGAAGAAATGTTATTAGTTAATGAAGTTAATTAACTAAAAGTTATTAAGTAATCAAATTTATGTGATAAATTTTGATAAATAATTAGATTAATTAATTGAGATAATCCATTGTAAATTGTTAATTACTTCGTTAAAGCAATTAAGGGGTCAATTAATTATGTAATTGGTTTAAAGGTTAATTAATAAATGATTAAAGGTCAATCAATCAAAATGATTTGTAATTAACCAAGATTTGTAGTTTATTCATCAGTAATAAATCTGATTGGAATTAATCAGACAATTAATTTATCTTACTTATGGATGTTTGAATTCTAGTGAATGTTGAATTTTTGATATCCCTGATATATGATGCTTTGTGATACATCCTGATTTATGTTGTGATCTGTAATTGATTATCTGTGATATATATATCTGTGATTTCTGTTTTTGTGATATATTACTGTGAATATGAAACCCTTGACCCGTAAACGACACTTGAATTTCGATGCGACAGGGAGTCGGATTCCAGTTGGTTATCCGAAACCCACATCGAATTGTAATGATGAATCTTTGTGATTGATAAATTTATTTTATCTATGAATCTGTGAATGAAGATAAGCGTTATCGATTTTATCGCTTATCGATATATCTGTGATGATTGATGTTGCACTATTGTGTAAAACCCCTGGACTACACCTTTACACACACAAATATGGATTTCACGTGGAAATCGGTTAAGTCACAGATAATGTAAATTTGATGTTTTTAAAATTGAAATTTTAATTTCAATTGATTTTGAAATTGGAAATTTGGGTTTAAAGTGAAAAGCTTTTGAAATGGAATTTAAAAGATAAAAGTTATTTCGAATAACTTAATCGAGTTTGAAAATTTAAATAATTTGATTTAAATTTGAATTCAAGTTGAAATTGAATTCTATGATTTGAAACTAGGGATTAAAGAAGCTGTACAAGTTATATATGGGTTAAACCATTTAAAAGTATTGATTTGGGAAATTGAATTTAATTCAAGGGTTTTAACTCGTGTAAATATAACTGGATTTTTCCGAAACGAAAACTATTCGTTTTCAAATAGTAAAAGCTTTCACAAAAGTAATGGATTTCCAAATTGTGTTGAACGGTTTCAAGTTTGAAATAGAATTGAAATGTTTTGAAAATTATGAAATAAGTCTTTGATTTCAAAGACCGGATGAGTTAATCCAACTTGAAATAGAATTGTTTTGGAAGACTATGAATGAATCTTTGAAAACGAGTTTTGAAAGCTATAAGTTAAATCTTGACTTAAAGATTTAACGAGTTAATCCAAGTGAAATGGAAACCGATTTGAAAATCTATGAATGAATCTTTGTGAATGGGGTGAACTTTGTGAATTAAATCTTTTGTTTAAAAGATTAAACGTGTGGAAATTGTTTAAACCATTGAAGGTTTTTGAAATGAATCTTTTTGTTTAAAAGATTGGAAATGGTAATTTGTTTTAACCATTCGAATGAAAAGTTTTGGGCTTTAAGCTGTGATTTAACTGAGATCCCAGTATCCATATGATTTTTATTTGCGCTCGTTATTCGGTTTAGCCGGGAAAGGACCTTTGTGTCATATAACCCATTCCGAATAGTGATACGACGATATGGATCGCATTTGAAGACCGGTGGTGAAGACCGGGTATTCGCGAGAGCGATATGATGACCTATCGATTTTCTCTGCATCATGGCTCCGGTATAGAGATTCCCTAAGTGATGGGAAGTCCGATCGAGATTGTGAATACCCGGATTTGCAAGGGCTTCTTCGGAAGTGCCTTCGGTTCTGTTCGAACCCGGAACAGACTTGTATGGATGTGTGTCTGACGTTACACTTTGAGATGTAAAGCTGGTTTCTATCAAATACATTTCTGTTGGTGGCGGAGAATTTATTCTCTTAGCTTAACACCCTTCTCTGAGACGTACGAGCTCAGAGGTTATGTAGTTGATGGTTACTAGTGATACATTCCCAATTTGGTAATGTGGCATACGAAGTGCTGCTGATCATTTGTTGATCGAAGCGTGGCTTTGTCAAAAAGCGTGGCATTGTGGACGAGACTTCGTCGAGCCTCACAGCCCGGTAATGGTCAAAACAGGAATGTTGCGACAAAGGTTTGTAGGGGTAGCGCCCCTAGGGCATGTCATTTCCTTCTGGATAAAGGGTGGTATCATGGTATGGAGCCCAGATACTTAACTCATGTGGACACGGTAATTTATTACTGTATGATGTTGCTTTGTTGGTTTTCGGGATCCCGCGGATAAAGGTCGGTAACGACCGGGGGATGACATGACTCGTGTGTTAGTTACCTAGTTACAGCTGTACAGCGTGAGGTAGCGTCAGTGTGTTAGTTACCTAGTTACAGCTGTACAGCGTGAGGTAGCGTCGGCCTTTTGTTTGCAGAGATCCGGTTAGGATCCGGGGCGTCTTTCCAGAGGCGTTTCCATTTCGGTAAGGAAGTTCCTTTGCCTGATCATTTGTTGGAAATCCAAAGAAACAATACGAACCCTGTACGGTTTTTAGTTGTATTACCTGCTATGGAATGTGGCGGTAACCTGCTACTGAACGTAGTAGTTATAGTAGACATACAACAATGGTTGTATGCTGGCTAAGATTTATATTATATTTTCGAAATGTTTTTCTACACTATGCACTAGTAATAATATCAAAAGAGTTTTGATTTTGCGTAGTAAGCATGTTTGACTATCATAAGGAGAAATCTCCTCCAAGTCTGCGATTGCATTGTTTGTGTGGCGGGAGGCCTTATGGTAGTTTCATTTTCCAAAAACATTGCGGATTTCAATGTTTAAAAGCCTTTTTTGTGTTTGTTTAAAGATAAACTGTTTTTGTTGCTCACACCAGTCCCATGACTGATCCGGAGTTTATTGTTCCCTTCCTAAACTCTGGGTGCCCACCATTTTCCACACGGGCAGTCTAGAGTTGGGTTTTTCAGATATTCAGGTTTAGTAGATTATCTGGAGCTAGTTCATTCATCGGAGTTGCTTATCTTGGAGTTGTGGATTCATTCTTGTCTGAAGATCATTTTGGAGTTATCACTTCTATTGATATTGTTCCACTGCTGATGATATCATTTTCTTTTCCGCTGCTATTTCTTGTATCATATCTCTGATGTATATAGATATTCATTGTATCATCATTGTATCAGATGTTGTATATCTATATTCTTTTTCTTTTCCGCTGTGTTGTTTACTTAATGTTGTCATAGCTCCGGCGAATCGGATTTGAACGGTCGAATCTGCGGCATTCTAGTACAATGTGAAGTACGGATGTTGATTTTCGAGCGTGAAAAATCCGAGTCGTTACAAAAGGGATGAGTAATATATTTGAAAATACTAATATAACCTATATATACATACCTACTAGAACTCACACAAAAATTAATGCACCCAATACCCAAACTAAACTTTCTATGTATATATGTATATTAAGACCAATTTTTTTCTTTGAATCAAAAATCCATACTTGCTTTCAAAACTAAATTTCAAAACCACCATTTGATGTATAAACAGAACATAATATTTTTCCTTTTTTTTCTTTCTTTTTATTAACAATAAATCAAACATTATTTAATAATTACACATAACTCAACATATCCATTAGTTACCAATTTTAGTTCATTTGTTAGAGGTTAACTTATTTGAATTACAACAATACAATTAAATTATTGTTTCCACTTAAATTTTATTCAATAGATCAATATTTACAATCAACAATTATTATTAAATTCTTTTTTTTTTAAATGCACGTGCTGATTTGATTTTTAACAGCTAAGATATGAAATAAAAGAGTGCGTACAATAGGTGCAATAATTAAAACGTACGTACGCCTAAATTAATTAACCAGTAACGTAATCTAAATTTATATGTTTTTCTTATTTATTGACTACTTATATTTAATTATACGTAATCCAAACATTAATTTTTTATTTCAAAATATTATTATTTTAAATTTCTCAAAAATTCAATTTAATATGTTATTAAAAACCATTTAAAATTTATGGGTGTTACACAGGAGCGGCCATCCGTAGTTGGCCTTACACTAGTATTGGTTACCTCGATAGGAGTGGTATATATTTTTCATTTTACATCTCTTATTTATTTAATCCCATCGACGTACCCAATTCTAGTATAAAACGAACTACGATGGTTCATAATAGTTTAGGACAATATATATAATAATAACACAGATACAAAAGAATGCGGAACACAGATAATAAAAGTCTCATATATATATATATAACTGATGTCAGTTACAATACAGTTGACACAATACATATGATACAACTACAACTGTCGACTCTGGAAGTTATATACACAAGTACATTATCAACTAATATACATGAGTACATATCATCTTATACAATGACACGACTACTACAAAAAGACGCAGACCACTTCAAAAGATGTGAAAAGACTTCATAGCCCAGCAGCAACTCAAAGTAGGAAATCTACAACCTGAAATAACTCGGGTCTGACCCGAGTATTAAATTCAAAAGAAAATAATACACGAGTCAGTCTAATTCAAACTCAGTTATTAATGCACAGAAGCAATAATAATCAATATCAAATAGACGACAGTCACAAAAATCTCGTATATCCGACTCCTCGATAAGAGAATCGGATAACGGTGGATATTACACTAAACTGTGTTAATCAACATATCAGCAGATCCAAATCATCAATAAAGATAGATAAAAAGATTATCAATGAAGATAATTTAGAAAACAACAGAATTGTCTAAACGACAATTAACAACAAAATCTAATTATTAAATAAATAATTATAAACTCATAATCTAATTATCTAGAAGACAATTAGACACAACAAAATAGTAAATTTAAAATATCAATTCTGGTAGGGCTGCAGTATACGCACACGTATACTGCCTCGCTACTACAACCTGAAATGCACAAAAGATCAACAAACCAAAATCAAATGAAGATTCAAATCTCAATTCCACGGCCTCAATGGTCAAAGCAGACAGACATAGACAATGTGCACGTATGTACACATTGAAAATTTACAAAAGAATACGAGGTCAAACCCCAAATAATGGATTCAACTCAAGTGAATTTGAAAACAAATCCAATGCATTAATACAATGCAAACCCACAAAGAAACCAAAAACCAGAAATGACTGAACATCACATGGTGCATCAGACATACGAGGAAATGTACATAAACATGAGTGGCAGCAACAACTATGATACAAGTTAGAAATCGAAGTCGAAGACAACGCAAGCCAAATAAAATAGCCGAGAATACTCAAGGCAAATACAACATGAATGTACATATTCAAGTTGAATCAAAAGACAAGCACATGTCAACAGCACTGAAGGCAACATGACCAAAAGACCAGAACATCAAAATACAAGTCTCAATATCAATGCTACTGCTTCAGCAGTCAAAATATCAAATAAACATGAATCAAGATAGTGAACTGAAGGCAATGCAACAGTAAAAAGAACAACATCAGCAGATGCAAGACCAGAGAACTGCACAAGTGTAGCCTCGAACCAATACAAAGTAAAACTGCTCATATACACGAACCAGTGCCAACAGACTCGAGAGCTACCAGATGACAATGAAGCATGAATGCTACTGGTGTGAAGTAGATCAAAGTGTACAAGCTAATCTACAATTACAAGATATGGAATACAACTCCAAATCACAAAGGCTCGAATGATTGAGTGCATGCAGGCAGTGTTACAAACTACTTGAAGGTAGTAGAATGAAGGTGAGGGCGCCAAAAGTATGGCACCACAGCACGCACACAAATAAATACAAGTAACCAAATGCAAATGAATACACTACATCAATACAGTGTATCAGATTCGAGCTCAACAAAGGAGACATGCATCAACTACATCGATGAATCAGAGTAATGTACAAATGACTGCAACTGTGAATTAAAGTGGACAGGGAAGGTAACTGGAAACTCAAGTCAGGTTGAAAACACGATAGGGATAAACACACTTGACTGCAAGGAGACGTACAACCAGTGATACTAAGTGCAACTGAAAATCAAAGCAGCAGTTTTGAACAAAGATAGTTAAATGCCGAAGTCACATAAGTTCAAGTCCAGCTACCCCACAAAACAGAAACAACTACAAGCAAGTAGTGAATACATGTACACTAATCCAACAAGGCAGCAGGTATAAAAGTGCTCAGGGATGAACATAAATGAATCAAGTGAACAAGTGACTCATGGATGTACTACAAGCAACTGGTCAATACAGTAGCACAAAGAATGGCCAGAAACAACTACAAGTCAGTGCACAATAAGTGCACAGGGAAACACATGCACGTCACCAAACAGAGAAGCCAAAGTGTGATGACCCGGGATTTTGGGCAATATGAATTTAATAATCTGTATTAATAATTAAATTGATTTGATAATTTTCCTATATAATTTTAATTTAAATTGGTAATTTAATCTTTTAAAGGTTAATAAATATATAATCTGGCAAAATTGGTAAGATTTATTTTCAAAGCTAATAAAATGTTGTTCTATTTATAATATATATTTGCTATATATATTGTGAATAGAAATCTTTTGTTTAAATAAAAGATGTATTTTCAAATGGTGATATATATGTATGTATATGTTATAATTTGGATTGTTTTGAATTTAATTTAATCTATTGATAATTTATATATGTATGAATTGTGATTTAAGCATGTGTAAAATGATTTAAGCATGCAAGTACATTTGTAATGCAATAAAAAATACAGGTGGCATACTCTTTCTTAGTTAAATTGAAATTTAAATAAATATGTATTAATAAGAGACCTGGCTTCTATTTTCTCAGTTCAAATCTTTTTCTTCTAAAACTTTTTCTTCTTTCTAAAAACTGAAACCAAAATCAAAAGAAAATAAAATCTATCAACAGCCTGTTTCCAGTTTTAGCCTGGGCAAAGATCAACTCAACTAAATTCAAATCAACTTCAAGATTTAAATTCAACCTCAGTTTCAACCTGAGATAATGAAGATTCAGTTTAAAATCAACTATCAATTTTCAAGCTTCTAAAGGCCTATTCTCTGTTTTATAATCTGGTGAGTAAACCTTCCTTTTAAAAACAGTTTTAAAATCTGTGAGCAAACTTTGATGTAAGTGATAGGTTTGTGTTGTGATGATGTATATTGTTGCTTGAATGTTGATTGTGAATACATGTTTGTAAATATGATATGTTCTGTATATATATGAGTTTCTATATATATGTATATCTTCTCTGTTTGAATAAACAGGCTCCAAATCCATAAATAAATTCATACCTTCTAAACAAAATAATTTTAGACCTTGATCTTAAAAGAGAAAATGATGGTAACTATGTAAATTCATTTTTAAAATTGTTTCGAGTATAAATAATTAGCAAAAATCCTGAAAAATAAAAGAATTACAGTGAAAATTTTAAAATGGGTCAGAATCGAACATCTCTACATCAAGTTCAGATCATAGGGGCTGATTCGTATTTGAAAATCCTAATTTTTGATAAACATTTCATAATTTTTAGGATTAGGATTATCAGGAATTCGTCGTTGAAAATCCTGATGAACTTGGCGCATCGAGCTCGAACGCGAGGGGAGGAAACGCGTCGTTGAAGTGTGGTGCTGCTCTAGGAGGAAGGCTGGAGTTTCCAGTTGATAGAATCATCGGTGGTAAGAGGTTTTGGTGGATCGAGTTGCTCCAGGAATTCGATCGATGATCGAAATTTCGTTTCGATGATGGATCTTGGTTTCTGGGATGGTGGTTGGAATGTCGAGGCTAAGGAAGACTGGTCGACGTTCAGAATGATGGTCGGATCGGCGTCGAATGATCGTGCACGTGCACGTGTGCACGTTGGTTTCGTTCTGGTGTACTTAGCGTTGGAGAAGACGAAGACGTCTCGGGTTGGGCTCGTGCGAATTGATGGTTGACTCGAAGCAGACGAGTATAGGGAAGACGCGGGGCAGGCTCGAGTTTTTGTGTGGGTCGACTCGGAGTTTGCTCGGGAAAATATTTTAGGTTGGCTCGAGTTGTTTTTGTTTTAAAATCTGGTTTTCAAATTTAAAGTATTCCAGGTTTTAAAAAAGAAGATTGGAAATTTGCAATGTTTTCAAAGTTTAAACATGATAAACAAGTTTTTCTATGTTAAATATTATATAAGTTATAAATTATAAATAAGTGATAAACAAGTTTAAATGTATATTAGAAATAATTTAGTTTAAAATAAATGATTAACTAAATTTTAAGGTGAATTTAAAGTGAGATGTTTTAAAAGAAATGTTTTTTAAAATTTAATATTTAAATTGTTTGGTTTAAAGAAAATTTTATATTTTCAATTATAAGTTTATTTACAAAATGGTTTCAATTCTTTCAAATATATAATTAATTTGCAAATGTTTTCAAATGAAAGTTAAATGATGTATTTAAGAATTTAATAAAGATAAAGAATTTATCTTTAAACTTAATTAAAGTTGTGATTAATTAAGGGTAACTAATTAGTGAGATAAACTAAAAGATTTATCACTTAATAAAATTAATTAATGTAATTAATTAATGATGAGATTAATTAAAGATAATTACTTATGGTAAGTAATTAATGGGAAATTAATCGGTAGTTAATGATGGGATCATTAACTAGTGATTAAGAGATGATTAATTTATGTAATTAAATTAAGTTAATTAATTAGTTTAATTAATTTAGGATAAACTTTGAATTGGATAATTACTTAATGTAATTAATTAAATTACTTAGTGTAAGTAATTAATGTGTAATTACTAAATGTAATTAATTAAAAGGGGATAATTACTTTATGAAAGTAATTAAGGTAAGTAATTAAGGATTAATTACTTTGATAATTAATTAGAGTTTAATTAATTAATTAATGTGATAAATAAATGAATATGATTCATTAATAAATAATTAGTGGGTAATTATTGAAGGTGATTAATAAAAGATAATTTCTTAAGTAATAGTAATTATGATTAATTAAGGTTAATTAATGAATGTAGTTAATTAAAGATTAATTATTTAATTAACTAGAAAGTAATTAATTTATGAAGAAATTAGAGGTTATTAATTAATATAATTAATAAAATTAATCAAGGTTGATTAATTAAAGTATGATTAATTAATTATAATTAATTGAGGATTAATGCAAATAATTAATTAATGGAAGCAAATGAAGGATCGTTAATTAGTGTAATTTAATGATAGTAATTAAAGGTTAATTACTGTATATAATTAAGGATAATTAATTTCTTTAATTAATTAACTAAAGAGTAATTACTTAATGTAATTAAAGTATAATTAATCAAGGAAGATTAATTAAGGAAGATCATTAAGAGATGATTAATTAATTTGTAATTAATTAATGTTAGTAAGCAGGATTAAGATAATCCAAGTGATTAAAGGATAGTAATTAATTTAATTAAAGGATAATTAAATTGATTTGGAGTTAATCAATTCTGCTTTTGAATGATTGGTTAATTTTGGATGATTGGTATTGGGTGATTGGTTGATACTGGATGATTGGATATGATATCTATGATATATGCTGCTTTGTGAGATGAATGTTTGATATGAATTATCTATTGTGATAATGTGATTTATCTATTTGTTTATATCATCCTGAATATAAGTTTAAATGTTTAAAACCTTTAAACAACTTGGCCTTAAAAGATACATTTTGGATTTCGATGAGACCGGGATCGGGTTTCCAGATTTGGATATCCGAATACCACATCGATCCAAATTAACGATAGGTCGTGAATCTCAATTGAAGTGAAGACTCGAGGTATAAGAACTATTCTTTGTCAGTATAACTCTGTGGGTGATTCCGTAATGAGTTGACGGAGATAGTACTTATAGGTTCGAGAGGAAGATTCAGAGTGCAAGGGTTATTGTCGTTAACTCTAAGGGTGATTCCAAAACGAGTGTAACGAGATAATGCCTTCGGTTTCGTTCGAACCCGGAACGAACTTGTATGGATTGAATGCTTTCAGCACATCGTCAGGAGGGCGATGAGCATTCTAAGATAGATGTGTTCTATAAAGGTAATCGTAGCCTCAAGCCTCATCAACCGGGAATGGCTAAAACAGGGGAGGTGCAGCAAGGTTAAGTGGGTAGCGCCCAAGTAGGACGAGATTTTCCCCTGTCTAGAGGTTCCTTTTTATTCGGCTTAGTGTGTGGTTGGTCGCGCCAACTATGGGGTTGTCTTGTTCGGAATTATCCTTAGATGGTTCCAGCCTTGTGTTGTAGGGGATTGGGAGTAATCCTCGGTATAGTGATCTAGGCCTCGTACTGTGATGGGCGGTACCCCAGTAGCCCTGCCATTGTATGTAATCCAAACTCCAATAAGTGATAACGGACTTGATTGTATACCTATGTATGCTGGAATTTAATGAATGTAACAATTTCGGCTATTTCATATTTATGTGAAAACCCTAGACCCTATTATAATATAACTGGATTTCCTATCAAATGTTTTGGTTATCGTAAGGTAAAAACTTTTCCGTGTTTATGTGCGGGAAGTCTTACAAGATACTTTTTCTTTCAAAGGTTTTTCAAAGTTAAACAATTTTAACCCGTTTACTCACACCAGACCCATGTCTGACCCAAGTGTTTATTTTCTGTTTTATTAAACTCTTGGGTACTCAATTTTGTATTGAGTAGTCGAGGTATTCAGGTTAGCTTTGACAAATTCTGGAGGGGATTTGGAGCATGAGGCTTCAGCGTGTAGATATATAGTGTTTCCGCTGTGTTTGTGTTGAGTCTGTATCTCTGTGATGTTTGAGATGTATGATAGACAAGTGTTTATAACTGTCTAATATGAGATGTATAAGTTGTGTAACTCTGATATATATGATACTATGTAATATTTTATGTGATATATTATATTTCATTCGTTCCGCTGTGAGATTCTGATATTGTTGAGTTTCTTCTTTCCTATCTTTTCTTCTTCTATCCCTTTCTTTCTTAATTCATGATACGTCTTTCTGGGCTTAGAAAGTCGGGTCGTGACAGTTGGTATCAGAGCATTTGGTTGAGTGAATACCTAAGCTCTGGAGTGGTGTCTATCTTGAGAGAGCGTATTTGTAATTTATATATATATATATATATATTTCTACCTATTTGTTGGATTATCTGTTCGGGATTTTCCAATACGAGTTATAAAGGTAGATAGGGTGGTGGTGTGTGTAACACGACTACCAATGGTTAGAGTTTGAATGTTTGAGGTTGGAAGTGTATCTGTCGGGACTGTGACCCAATACCGTCTCGAGTAAGTTTGGCAGTATGGTGTAAGGATTTCTCGGATCTCTGAAGGAAATTTTTTCAAGATTCGGAGTCCATTATTGGAGTGTAAGCTTGGTTGAGCTCGGGTAAGCGGATTTTCTAGAATTTGGATCTATCGGAAGTGCTGAAGCAAGTGATGGTATCTTGGCAACTTCAGGAAGGAGCAGCTGTGTGATGAGACGTAGTATCTATGTATGTCCCCGAAGGAGATATTCTTTTTGGAGCAAGATTAAGAAGGTATTGGAGGAACAGTTGATGTCTACCGCAGGAAAGACTCGGTTGTATAGGAATGCTCTAATATCGAGTAAGAGAGTTTTATCTGTTTTGAAGTATGGGACTAAGGTCGATTAGTTGTTTCTTTGGACATGGTCTCATTGTCCCCTTAAGAAGAGTAAGTTATTGGCGCTTGGTTTGGAGCTCGAGTTTCTTAAGAGATTGTCTGCCATCTCAAGGAGTCTTTTGTGAAGTTAGTTGATGGTTTTGGAGTTCGAGAAGCCTATGGATTAGAAGTCTTTGGTTAGCTATGGTATCAGTTTCAGCTCGAAGGTGTTTGTGTGCCGACAAGAAGATTTTCTGGCTTAGCAGTATTCTAGAGAAAGAGTTTGGAAGTAGCAGTGTGGCCCGTTTCTCCGATGGTTCAGGAATCTTTGTGGTTCTTCTATCAGCAGTCCGGGCAAATGGTGAAGACTTTCTTGAAGGGTTAACCTTGTTTGGGAAAGTTTAAGGCTGTTTTAATTGGTAAAGAGAGAATAGTTTCTTTGGAATCCGAACTAGGTAGATCGCAAAAGTGACTTGCGATTTGTTTGGGAATTTATCTTGGGTGATCTTTTGTTTGAGATTGAGGTTTCTCATATGGAAGTAGGAGCTACTGAGGTAGTCAGCAGATTTTGGAAAGATCATATTGTTGAATAGGATCTAGAGATCATTTTGTGTTTGGTTCAGATTTGTTTCAAGAAGCATCAGCGAAGGTTGAGCTGTTCAGGAAGAGATGAGGTAGCCCAGGATCGTCTGATGAATTATGCAGATATGAGACAGAGTTTGGGAATTCGGAGTTGGAGATTGGAAGTTGTTTAAGTTTTTCTCCGATTAAAGAGCTATAAGATTTGGTAAGTTTGGAAAGCTAACTCTGAAGTATTTTGGATTTTCTTGTGTTCTCGAGAGGAGTAGTTCTTTGATCTACAGGTTTGAATAACCAGTTTGGAAAGCTGGAATTCATTGTATTTCACGTATCTCTGAGGGAATACGTGTATGATTCATCGCTGGTTATGGAATCTGCAGTTCAGTTGGATTTGGTAATTGAGCTGGACTTGAGTGTGGTCTGATATTTTTGTTCAGATTAGTGGATCTAGAGAAGAGAGGAGCTCTGGATTATAGTGGTATTGTTAGATTCTGTAGAGCGAGTCTCCTGGTGATTTATACTTGGGAAACTCCAGATAGTATTATGAAGATCTATCCTGATTTGTATCAGAATAGTTAGTTAGGTTTGATTGTTTGATTGGTTGCTTTGGTTGTTAGTAACTAGATGATAGGTATGCTTTGTTGTGTGAGATTAAAATCTTTGCTGGATTATTAAATTAACTTTGCTTTTAATTTCGGGGACGAAATTCTTTTAAGGGGGGAGGAATGTGATGACCCGGGATTTTGGGCAATATGAATTTAATAATCTGTATTAATAATTAAATTGATTTGATAATTTTCCTATATAATTTTAATTTAAATTGGTAATTTAATCTTTTAAAGGTTAATAAATATATAATCTGGCAAAATTGGTAAGATTTATTTTCAAAGCTAATAAAATGTTGTTCTATTTATAATATATATTTGCTATATATATTGTGAATAGAAATCTTTTGTTTAAATAAAAGATGTATTTTCAAATGGTGATATATATGTATGTATATGTTATAATTTGGATTGTTTTGAATTTAATTTAATCTATTGATAATTTATATATGTATGAATTGTGATTTAAAGCTTTGTTTTAAATTTAATATTTTTCAAAAGCTAATTTAAGGTTAATTTTATATTTTCAAAATATAAGATAATTATTTATTTTTAAAGTATGATAGTTTAAATAAGATTTAATAAAAGATTTATTTTATCTTGTTTTCTTTTAAAAAGTACTAAACTAAAATGGTTATAAGTGTGTATATATGGTTTTAAATAAACTTTCTTTTTAAAATATCTCTTAAACCAAAATAGTTTGTAAACAAATAAATAAAACATAAATTTGTACAAATTCATATTAAATAATTTAAAGAAAATCATAAATACTTTTATAATAAGGTTTTAAACATAATTATGCAAGGGTTTTAACACTTGTAAGTATATAAAACAAGTTTGGACATGTGTTGTTAATCCTCTTTGATTCGCGACATAATGAGTTAAAAATGTGACCGACTTAAGAGGAAGACCGACTTAACAGCAGCCGATTTAAGGGAGCATACGACTTATAAAGTGTGCCGACTTAACAAGTGTGCTGGGTTAACAGGTTACCGGCTTAAGGGAGGCTCCGAGTTAAGGAAGGATCCGAGTTAAGGGGGGCTCCGACTTAACAGTTCGCGAGTTAAGGAAAGGCTCCGACCTAAAGCCATACCGACCTAACTGTTAAAGAAAGCTCCGACTTAGCTACGGCTCCGACTCAAGGCTCTCACCGACTTAACCACTCAAGATCTCCGACTTAACCACAGGACCGACCTAAAGCACACCCACTTGAAGTAAGCTCTGACTTAAAAGTCTACGAGATACATAAGTCTCCGAGTTAAGACCTACGACATATGCTAAGTCGTTGCCGACTTATGACTTAGCTCATTCTGGACGTTCAAGAGTAACCAGTGCATGTCTATCTCGTGGCCGACTTAAGACCTACGACTTACTATAAGTCGGCTACGACTCAGAACTTAGAGGATTTTTCCTATTCAAATTCTGCCCTATAAATACCCCACAACCTCCAACAAGGGGGGGACTTTTGGCCATTCATTTCTTCAAGCGCCGTCACTCTGTCGAACTCTCCAATCATTCAGCAATCAAAGATCTTCAAGCATTCGAGACACTACAACAAGCTTCGAGAGGAATTCCTTACATCCAACATGGATTCATCGAGTTTCATCATCGAAGATTGAGCTAGTAGTCAAGATTGTTTCTTGTGATCAAATTGTACTGTTTTCATAAGAGATTTGTACCGATTTGTAACCAAATTCAGTAATAAGAGATTCAAAGTGGACGTAGGCTTAATCTCAAGCCGAACCACTATAAAGTGTTGTCTTTTACTGCTTTTCTTCTAGTTTACTGCTTAAATTCTGTTCCCGTCACACGGGTGGTGCTTTCACGATTCTATTACACACACCGGGTGTTAGCGTTCACTTTTTAACGTTAACATTTTGGTGCTTTCACTGAGAATTGAACTCAGGCTACTACTCACCATTGCTTCACAGAAGTTTGCTGAAAGAATTTCCTACAAAACCAGAAGTCTATCAGACATAATGGCTCCTGGAAGGAAACGAAAGTCTGTCAGAACTGATGATGACCGTGACAATACTGCCACTTCTCTCTCTCCAAATCAGGCAGCTCCAAGCGTCGGTGTGACGCGACAAGAGTTAGATGCTGCTGTATCCGGACTGTACCAGCAGATTGAAAGTCAGAATAATCTGATGATGGAAAAGCTGAATGCTCTATTTAGGGCAAATCAAAGACCAGTAAGTAATGAGGAAAACTTTGCTAATGCTGCTCCCAATTCCGAGGGGAGAAATATTCCTCACGGGGGATCAGGTGCTGGTGAAGGGGCACCCCTCCAGGCTGAAGGATCCAGGCCGTCACCAGTTCTTCGTGAGCATTTACCTGGACAAACCCCCGAAAAGATGGCCGAGGTCTATTCTGCGAAATCTCTAAACAATGAGGAATATCTTTCTGGCATGATCAAGCAAATAATGAAAGAGAGCATGCAAAGAGATGAAGATGAGAGCGAATGGGGATTCGCACCGAGTAGAACTCCGTTTACCGAGAAGATTCTAAAGGCTGAATTTCCTAGAAAATTTGTTCCCCCCACCATTCCTGCTTATCGGGGAACAAGTGATCCAAATCAATTCTTGTATAAATACGACTGGCACATGACCGGCGCAAGAGCAACTGATGAAATAAAGTGCCGATATTTCCCAGTATATTTGGAAGGAGTAGCACTTCTCTGGTTTACCAAGCTTCCTGTCCGATCTGTAGATCAGTTTTCCGATCTGTAGATCAGTTTTCCGATCTGACCCGAAAATTCAAAGAGCAATTCAGGCTATACGCTTCAAAGGCAAAAGACATAATGTCATTGTCCAGTCTTGAACAGAATACAGGAGAGCCTATTAAGTCATTCCTGAACCGCTTCAATATAGCTCTGGCAGAAGTCGATAACGCAGAGCCACGGATGATCTTGACCTATTTGATGCGTGCTATCGACAAAATCAAGCGAATTTGGAAAATGGCTGAAGATGAAGGAGCCAAATTCGCTTGAGAAATTCTACAAAAAGGCTAACGAATTTATACGCCTAGAGAATCTTTCCGCATCAGCTAAAGTTGTGACAACAGTGGTGGAAAATAATGCTACAGTTCAAAGCAAGAAAGAACCTGCAAATCAGAAAAGGGAAAGTAATGGTGGGAAGAGGCAAAAAGATCTCAAAAAGCCCCGCTTCCTCAAACCTTCAGACTTTACTCCTCTGACCGATACCCCGGAGAATATTTTCATCGCCACTAAGGATGCTGTCGAATTTCCAAAACCACCGGCCGTGAAAGTTGGGAAGAATGATGTTCAAAGCGGAAGATTTTGCAAGTTTCACAACCAAACAGGGCATGATACCAATGAGTGCCGCCACTTGAAAAGCCTGATTGAAGAATTGTTAAGAGAGAATAAGTTGCAGCAGTACGTCAAGAGGAATAGAAAAGACCCGTCTTCATCTAACCAGGGGCAACTACCCCCAGCTCATTCATCTGGTTCAGGAGAGAGGCCTGCTGAAAAGGAAAGACCTGTTATCAATGTGATCATAGGAGGACCTCATCCAGCTGGCAGGAGTTGGGGTGAGATGGAAAGGTATGCTAGAGCTTTGAAGTATGCTCCGAATGAAGAAAGTGTCTTGATCTTAGAAGATGCTGCACCTCTAAAGCAGCAGAAGACTTTTCACGATGATATTATGTTCAGAACCAGGGATTCTATTGATGTGGAAGCTCCTACTAAGGACCCTTTGGTTGTTTCTGTCGGTATTGGGCCGGCTATTGTCAGAAGAGTTCTGGTTGATAGTGGTGCTTCGTGCAACATACTCTTTAAAAGGACATTTGACCAAATGAAAATTCCAATGACAGATGTACAAGCCTCTTCACACAAAATTTCCGGATTTACAGGAGAGCTGAAACAGCCAATTGGAACGGTGGACTTGTTTGTTGAAATGGGCGAAGGGCAGAAGAAGTTGGTTCGGAAGCAAACTTTTGTAATTGTTGATGGATTCTCCGCCTATAACGCTTTCTTGGGTCGGCCTACTCTTGCTGCTTTCAGGGCCGTCCTCGCTCCATGGTGCTTAACAATGAAATTTCCTACTGATAATGGGATTGCTGTTATTAAAGGAGATCAGAACGCAGGACGAGAATGTTATCTTGTAGAACTCCGAGAGGCCAGGAAAAGAGAAATGGGGAAAGATGCGGCAGCTCCGCTCCGCATCAAGGAACCAACCCTGTAGCAACTACGGAGTGGCCCCTGTACTGGCGAACACAGCAATGCAAGAAAAGAAATGGATCCTAGGAAAGCCAGTACAGGGGAGAATAGAGTGGTACCCGTGGAGGTAACGGTACCAATATCTGTTGACTCGAAAGACCCGAACAAAGTACTCAATGTGGGTTCACAGCTAAGCATAACAGTTCAAAACACGCTGATATCATTCTTAAAAGCCAATCTAGATGTGTTCGCTTGGTGTCACGCTGATATGTGTGGGATCTCCCCGGAAATTGCTGTACATACTCTGAACATTGATCCAAAATTCACGCCAGTGAAACAGAAAAGAAGAACTCAAGGCCCAGAAAGATCGACAGCACTAAAGGAAGAAGTCGATCGGCTCATGAAGAACGGCTTTATCAGAAACTCCACTTATCCAAATTGGGTTTCAAATCCAGTATTGGTCAAGAAGGCAAATGGAAAGTGGAGAGTATGCATAGATTTCTCAAATTTAAACAAAGCATGCCCCAAAGATTGCTTCCCGCTGCCCAGAATTAATCAATTGGTGGATGGAACAGCTGGGCATGAGTTGTTATCATTTATGGATGCTTACTCCGGATACAATCAGATTATGATGCATGAGCCGGATCAGGAAGACACAAGCTTTATTACAGATGTGGGTCTCTACTGCTACAAAGTTATGCCTTTCGGATTGAAAAATGCTAGGGCAACCTACCAAATGCTCGTCAATGCAATGTTCAAGCCTCAGATTGGTAGAACCATGGAAGTTTATGTCGACGATATGTTGGTAAAATCAAAGAAAGCTGTAGATCACATGGGACACTTGGAGGAAATGTTCGCAATTCTTCGAAAGTACGGAATGAAGCTCAATCCATTGAAATGTTCATTCGGAGTAGAATCCGGGAAATTTTTGGGTTTCATTGTGAGCGCCAGGGGCATTGAAGCCAATCCTACTCAAATCACAGCTCTAAGGGAGGTCAAAGCCCCTAAAACAAAGAAAGAAATGCAAAGTCTCAATGGAAAAGTCGCTGCTCTGAGTCGCTTCATTTCCAAAGCCACAGACAAATGCATTCCCTTCTTTGACGCTCTAAAGAAAGGAAAGAAAAATTTTGAATGGACTCCCGAATGCCAGAATGCTTTTGATGAACTAATTCATCATATGGAAACACCTCCGGTTCTCTCCAAGCCTACTGACGGTGAAGACCTTTTCATCTATTTTGCAATTTCATCTCACGCCCTCAGTGCAGCACTTGTACGGGAGGATATGAAAGTACAGCGTCCAGTCTATTACATCAGTTAACGGTTCACTGGGGCGGAGATGAATTATTCAAAGATAGAAAAGCTCGCCTATTGTTTGCTAATTTCTTCCAGGAAATTGAGACCATACTTTCAAGCTCATCCTATCAAGGTTCTTACTGATCAACCTCTAAAGCAAGTCCTGTTTCGTCCTGAAACTTCGGGTCGTCTTTTGAAATGGAACATTGAACTCAGCCAGTATGACATCACATACCATCCCCGGAGAGCGAATCAACGGACAAGCTTTAGCAGATTTCATCGCAGAATCTACTGACAGAGGCGATAGTGAAAATGGAACAACTGACGGCATTCCAATCCAGTGGAAGTTGTATGTTGACGGATCGAGGAATGATTACTGTTCTGGGGCAGGGGTTGTGCTTGAAACCCCCGAAGGACGATCATTGTGTTATGCATTGAGACTGGAATTTCCTTCAACAAACAATGAAGCGGAGTATGAGGCTCTTATTGCTGGCTTAAAAATTGCCAAGGAACTAAACATCAGAGTGTTACAAATCTTCAGCGATTCTCAACTTATTGTTTGCCAGGTAAAGAAAGAGTTTCAGGCTAAAGGTGGAAATCTGCCCGCATATTTGTCAAAGGCATGTGGACTTCTCGAAGATTTCAATCACTACACGATAAGTCATATTCCTCGGGTAGAGAACATGAAAGCAGATTCTCTAGCAAAGTACTCAAGTTCTGGAGAAGCTCAATTACTGGGATTAGTTCCTGTAGAAGTTCTGTCAGCTCCAAGCATTGATGAAATGGATGTTGATTGGATTATGGCTACGTCTCAAGAGCATGAATCATGGATGACTCCAATCAAAGAATACCTACTCAGTGGTTCCCTGCCAGAAAGTTCTAAGGAACGTCGAAAACTATTGAGGAAAGCGTCAAGGTATATAATTCAAGATGGCCGATTATACAGACGAGGATTTTCAATGCCTCTGCTCCGATGTGTAACTAAGGAAGAAGCCAAGACAATTCTAGCCGAGATACACGGAGGAGAATGCGGAGATCATTCAGCTGGTCAAACTTTAGCCAAGAAAGTTCTCCGATATGGGTATTTCTGGCCTGAGATTAACCGGGATGCTGCTATTTACTCTAGAAAGTGCGACAAATGTCAAAGATTTTCAAAAATCCCAAAAGCACCTTCCACCGAACTCACACAGATGGTCAGCCCATGGCCATTCGCCATTTGGGGGATAGATCTAATCGGACCATTACCAGTTGCCAAATCAGGAATCAAATATGCTATTGTAGCCGTTGATTATTTCACCAAATGGGCTTAAGCTGAACCTTTGGCCACCATTACTTCTAAAAAGATGATAAATTTTGTAACGAAAAATATCATTTGCAGATATGGTGTGCCACAGAAAATAATCACAGACAACGGTACTCAGTTTGAAAGTGAAGAGTTCCAGGATTTTTGCAAACGGTTCAGAATTCGGAAAAGCTTCTCAGTAGTGGCTCATCCGCAGGCAAACGGGCAAGTGGAAGCAGTAAATAAAATCATCAAGTCAACCATCAAAAAGCAACTCGAAAGAGCAAAAGGTGGTTGGGTTGATAAGCTTCCATTAGCACTATGGGCATACAGGACTACTCACAAAACTGCAACTGGGCACACTCCATTTTCACTGGCATACGGATCAGAAGCAATGATTCCAGTGGAAGTAGAAGTTCCTTCACATAGAAGAGTTCATTTCAACGAAGCTGAAAATGAAAAGCTACAACTTGAAGCACTTGATTTTCTTGATGAGAAAAGAGAAGAAGCTAGGCTCAGAGTTTCAGCTTATCAGCAAAGGATAGCCAGGCACTTCAACTCTAAAGTTCGCCAACGCAGCTTTGAGGTCGGGGACTTAGTTTTGAAAAGGATCATGACGGCAACTGGTGTGTTTGGACCAAACTGGGAAGGACCATATGCCATTGGCAGTAAACTTCTTGATGGCACTTTCAAACTCATAACTGTTGAAGGAGATCCAATTCCAAGAGCTTGGAACAGCAACCACTTACGTCCTTATTTTACTTGAAAGAAAAAGCTTTGCTCAAAATTGTAAAATAGTGATGAATGTATCAGTTGTATTGTAAAACATTGTAAATCAGTGTGAATGAATGAAAGCTATAAAGTGGATGTAGGCCCGATTCTTGGCCGAACCACTATAAATCTTGTGTTCTTTACTATTTCATAATGCCTGTTTTATTTCGATATGTAAATACTTTAAATGTATTGCTAAAATGTCGATTCAAAATTGCAGGACATTAAAACAAGGCTTGCTCGTCATAAAACCAAGCGACAAAAAATTACAAATTCAAATCTTATACAAGGAGAACTTCACATAAAAAGTTGGCGACTCCACTGAGGCAAACCCTTGTTAACTGGTTGAGATTGTCGATATGAACAGACATCCAACTAGATAACTTGCGTTTGTCCCATGAAGTCGTTCAACAGTGAAGTCCACTTCTTCGGATGAGGCAATTAACTTGTAAAAGGAAAGAAGATGCGCTTGGAAACGATACTGAAAGATCGCTAATGAGCAGATGATGAGAGAACATTGCCAAGCAAACAAAGAAGCAGCCAAAAGGAGGTATGCTTCTCAATCAAAGGGCCGGTAAGAACCACCGAAGGGACACCTCCCCAAGCAGAAGGAACAGGGCCCTTGCTAACTGATCGTGATGCATCCGATCAGGCAGCTTGCGTCCGTCCCGTGGATCTACTGGCCCCTGAGACGCAATCTTCCTGGCACACCAACCAACCAACGCCCCTTCTCAAAGGTCAACGAAGCCCTTTAGCGAGGCACGCCAAAAAACGAAAGTGCTTTCCTCAATCAAAAAAGATTGGTGGAACCACCAGAGGGGCACCTTCCCAAGCTGAAGGAACAGGGCCCTTGTTAGTTAATTGCGATCGTTTGTGCAAACGAACATCCAATCAAGCAACTTGCGTCCGCCCCGTGGATCCACTCAACCATGAGAAAGTAACTTCCAGGCAATCAAAAAGCCCTCTTCGGAGGCACAAGCCCTCTTCGGAGGCACATGACCTCTTCGGAGGCAAACGCCCTTTCCCAAGGCACCACAAGCCCTCTTCGGAGGCACATGACCTCTTCGGAGGCAAAAGCCCTTTCCCAAGGCACCGCAAGCCCTCTTCGGAGGCACAAGCCCTCTTCGGAGGCACAAGCCCTTTTTCGAAGGCACAAGACCTCTTCGGAGGCACAACTCTTTAAGAGGAGCCCTCTCCGGAGGCATGTCCCAAAATAGAATACTCGAACGAAAAGCCTTCTCCGGAAGCACAGTTCAACTCTCAAAGGAAGGTTCACTTGTTCATCTCGAAAAGTTCCTCCTAAAAAAAGTTGAAATGCTACAAAATTCTTTCAGAAAAGTTCATTTCACTGCATAGGGAAATCTACTTTCTTTTTTGACAAATGAAAGTGATCATCCCCGATAGTTGAAGTGTTCTTCAGAAAGAAAGAAAAAATAAAAATTTCTCCAAAAAACGAGATATACTCTATTAAAAGCAGAATGATTCTTCCCCTAAAAGTGGAATTGTTATTCTCTGAAGTGAGAATATCAGTCTTGTAAAAGCTAGAAATATTGCAATGCACTTGTGGTATAGGGGCAACACTATACAATTCAATTATATTAATAAAAGCAACATGCCACAAGTTCATTGCAATATCACGAAAAATAGATGTGGAATAAATGTATTCCCAAACACAGACAAAAAGTTTGTACAAGTAAAAGGAATCGTTTATTCTACACTAAAAAAGAAAAACAGATGCGTTCTCACATACACAAGAATTTGTACAAGTAAAATTACTGTTTTATTTAGTACCATGAAAATTCTTTACATGTGCAGATATCTCAAAAAAGCAAAAGCAGGGACCGGTACCCGCACAATCTCCGATCTATACATGTAAAAAGCAAAATAAGAAGTTGAAAGTTCAGCTTGTCACTCCTTCTTTCCGCCACCCTTGGAGCCTTTGCTTGGCCTAATAGTTAATTTCGGAATCCGATGTGGGCGGGACGGAGAAGGAGGAGTGGTTGGGTCTTCTTCTGTTTTGTCTTCCCCAGTCGAATCACCTCTCTTCTTCTTCCTTATGGCACGCTTCCCCTTCCTCTTCGAAGAAGATTCGCTCCCCGGAGTAGCAAGCAATGTTGAAAGCTTCGGGTCATCATCTAGAGACCGCTCCGGGGTCTTCTCGATGTCTTCAAGATCCTCCGCCTTCTGCTCCTGCGAAACAGCCGGATCGTCCAGGCCTTGAAGAGCTTTGATTTTTTCTGCCTACGATCCCGGTTGGGAAGCAGAAGGAGGAGTAATCTGTAAAGATGGAGGGACGGCAACTGAAGGAGTGGAAACTTGTGCAGTTTTGGTGCCTCCGCTGTAGAAGAAAAGAAGTTAAAATCAACATCTCCCGAAAATAGAGAGGGTATCGGTTCACCAAAGTTTAAGTAACAAGTAAGAAGGTCATCAAACTCGGTTAAATCAAATAACTGGTTCATTGGGCCCGGGACGACGCCAAAATTACCTGGAGGAGTTGGCTTTGCAAGGTCAATCTTGAATTTCTCGGCTTCAGTATCGTCCGGTGCCTCATCCTCAGTGGGAGTGGTCGCAGTTTCTTGGGCAATTTTAGCTGGGAGTGAAGAATGGGAGCCGGAATCCATAATGTTTACATCGGCCGAAGTGGAAGTATGAACAGGGGCAGTTAAAGGAGCTTCCTCTTTTGAAAGCTCTTCTCCCAGTGATTCAGCCCGTGCTTTAGCAAGCTGCTCTTTCCCTTTAACAAGAGCGGCGCGAGCCTCATCATCAAGATAGCGAGCCTCGAGTTCTGCTTCATCATAGCCGGCACCTTTAAACATATCAATTGCGGCTTCCCACACTTCAGCCAGAGTGATTTCATAATCAGGACCCAGAAAAGCAAGGCTCTCACGACCCAGAACGCTGTGTAAATAAAAGTCGAATAAGGTAGAGCTGATGTTTTCTTTCGTTGCCTCATGTGATTGCTCAGCCGCTTCTTTTTCGGCAACGGCAGCAACCCGACCAGTAATAGCCTCATCACGCTCTGTCTCAGCTTTAGCGAGTCGAGACTTTAGTAACTCAATCTCCACGTTTTGGGAGGTGACTTTTTCCCGCAGTTCGGCGTTTTCTGTGCGATATTTCTCAGTAGTGTGCTGCTTAGCGGCAAGCTTCATTTCGACATCTCTTTGTGCAGCATGTGCATCCTGCACTTGCTTCTGAAAGACTTCTTCTTTTTGAGTATGTGATGCAGAAGAAGAGGCGAGATTTTCCTTAAGCTGCTTAACTTCAGATTCAAGCCTTGCATTGTCATCCGCGATGTTCGTCATCTCTGCGTCATGCTGCTTGCACCATTTATCCCATTCAGCTTTATCATTCTCCAGAGTCAGCATGTTTTCAAGATTCATATGGTTGACTCTCTGGAGTTCATCAACAAGTTTCTGCCATTGCGACATCCTCTCAATGTTAAGCCGAACTGCATCGAGACATTTAAGCATGTCTTGCTTATCGATTGGGACCAAATCCAGGTCAAAACGCACTCCTTTTAAGCACCAGTTCGGAAACCGGCTTTGAAGTGTTGGAGGGCCGTCTTTAACCTGATATTGGGGCCTGCTGATGATCGTTTGGATATCGGTTTTCTTTAAAGGAGGAGAGCCGGCCGGAATATCAGAAGGGATAGGAGCATCAGTTTTCTCAGAAATTACAGATGCGTCACTTGGCTTGGACCGTTTGCTTGATTCGTCAGTAATATGAGTCTTCCCTTTGTCATCATAAGACTTTCGCTTATGAGAATCGTAACTTCTATAAGAAGAATCATATCGATCAGCGTCTCTTCTTCTCTACTGCTGCTCATAATCCCATTTTTCTTGAGCCTTCCTTTGAGCCCTTTCCTCATCTGTCTCTCTATGGTCACCAAGATATCTCCTAAAGTCATAAGATCCACGGCCTCCATGGCGCTGAAATGAGTCATAGTATGAGCCGGTACGCCCCATTGGAGAATCTGAAAACCGAAAAAGAAGTAAAGTTTAGAAATTTCCAGAAAAAGATGATAAATGCTTATAAGTGCTGAAAAATCCTAAGTGTGTGCGGCGTGCGAACTACGTGCGTCAAACTACAAACCACGCTTTAGTGCGGGAACGGAGACGACAGGTGTAAAAGGCGTCGAAGTTTGTTTCAAAGAGGAAGTCGCTTCAACGACAGGAGAGTTCGCTTTTGGAAGATTATCCTTGAAAAGCTCTTGAGAAGTTATCATTATGTCACTCAAGTCATCAAAGGTGTCATCATTATGATACTCAGCGGAATTCTCCTTTTCAACTTCCACATCGGCTGATTTTTCAGAAATTCGAGGATTTTCTTCCTCTTCAATAATTGGAGCAAGCGCCGGTTTGCTGGACGTTCCCACAACGCCAATAGAAGTAGAACACTTCACTAATGTAGTGTCTACAGTTGGCTCCTATGAAGCCATATCTTCCGTTGAAGCTGGGTCATCTGATGTCTGCGCTGGAAGATTAGAAACTTCACGAGGCTGGGTAAAGTGAGAAGAGTGTAAAAGACTGAATTGATGTAAAAATTCGTCTGTCAATAGAAACTGGATACTCCTTTCCTCAACCGGCATCGCCATAAGCCTCTCAAAAGTCGCTTTGTGACCGGGATTTCTAGAAGGAGGAGGAAGTGCTGAAAAGAAAAGGGCAAAGTTAACACTCGATAACTCGAACTTTGACAAGTTCGAAAAAACATAAGAAACAGAGACAAATGATCTTACTCCCTACTCTCCAGATGGCGTAAAATCCTGGAGGACAGCGGACATAGAAAAACTGACTTAGGAAATTGTGAACACTGTCGGGGAGACCAACGATCAACTTACGATTTCTAACACTTCTCACAACTGTAATGGAAGGATGGTCTTTGTTCTTTGTAAATGTGCACAGGAAGCGAATTTCTCCAAAATTGGGAAAACGGTCCAGCGTTCTCCTAAAAAGCACACATAGTCCCAGCAGGATGGCATAGCCATTAGGGTGTAATTGAAAAGGGGAGATAGATAGTCGGAGAAGAAGTTCTCGAAGGCAGTCATTAAATGGGGGGATAGCTCCACTTGAGCACATTTGGCGGTTAACTGCGACAAAGCCATGGGGCGGTCTATCAGCAGTATCATCTATTCCAGGGAGCAAAGCGTCAGCTTCGGCAATGCCAAACTGGGTGCATAATTGACAAAAGGCTTTATGGCTCAAAGTAGTAGGAGTCCTTTCTGGAGGATCGTTTAATGGAGTAGCAATTGGAAAAACTCCTCCAACTGGTTCTAAATCTTCGTGTTGAGATGTCATTCTACACAAGGAACTGGATGATCAAATATAAAGGTGCACGTTTCCTAAAAAATGTGAAGTGTTGTGCAGAACCAATGAAAATAACAAGTAAACACAACTGGAATTAAACTAGTCGACAACCGGTCGATTATGAAATTTCAGAACTTGTTAACATTTAAAGTATAGTGTTAATGCAAACAAGTTAGTTTTATTTAACTATTACGATCTTGCTTTAATACTTCACTTGAATTGGTTATTGTATAACATTTTGTTCATGCAATTCTAATTTTATTTTTTCTTTATCAACTAATCTGTCATTCGATGTGGACAATCAATGGCAGTATATTCGTCCCCATGTTCTGCAAATGTTGTGATTAACAGGTTGTTGATTTGTAAGATAAATGTGGCATATGGGAAGGTTCAAGCAGTTAAAATTAGACAGTCTGTTCCAGCATTTCAAGTCAAGAAATTCATGTCAAAAGTATGTTCCAAGTTAAAGAATGCAAGTTCAAAAATTTCACGAAGTCCTATCTCGTCTACGGCCTAAAGAACGAGCTACGAGTTAAGTCGACGTCAGTTCTTTAAGTCGTGCTGTGATGAAGGATTTCAGGAGAGCGCAAAAATCCATGTCCTAGGTCGTCGACCGACTTACGACTTACAACCTACTTTAAGTCGTACACAATTCACCAGGTCATCAAAAGTTAAGTCGTGATTTTTAAGGCCTTAAGTCGTCCGTCTTTTCAGTACACCAATTCAACACACTCTTAACCCGTTAACCCATTAACCTCTTCTTTAACCAAAACTCTCGTCCTCTCAACGCATTCAATCAATAGAATCGCCATAAAATCGGTGTGATGTTGTTTCATCACGAACCACGAGTCAGACAAGCTGAATCGCTGCAATCTGTCGCCTCGTTCATACAGATTGTCCAGGTCCAAGACAAATCATCTCGAATCCATCGATAATCAATTGAAACGAAGATTGCAATGGAGCATGACATAAGAAGAATAAGTCAGAGATGGAATTCGCAATTCAGTGACAGTCGAAGATTGAATGGGGAAGCCGATTTCACTTACGCAATACAACGATGAGAATAACTGGTGATTGGGTAATTGATTTCGCCTTCGAAGATTTCAAATGCTTGTTAATGGCGGAATGAAGTAACGAGAGCAGGTGAAGGAAAAGAAGTGACGACTTAAACTAGTTATATACTGGGGCAGTAGAAGACGAATCGGTACGTACGACTTACGACCTACGACTCATCTTAAGTCGTTCACAGAGCAAGCTAGGGGAATCGAAGCACACGACCTACGACTAAGGCGTGTACTTCGAGGGGCAAATGTTAATCCTCTTTGATTCGCGACATAACGAGTTAAAAATGTGACCGACTTAAGAGGAAGACCGACTTAATAGCAGCTGATTTAAGGGAGCATACGACTTATAAAGTGTGCCGACTTAACAAGTGTGCCGACTTAACAGGTTACCGACTTAAGGGAGGCTCCGAGTTAAGGAAGGCTCCGAGTTAAGGGGGGCTCCGACTTAACAGTTCGCGAGTTAAGGAAAGGCTCCGACCTAAAGCCATACCGACTTAACTGTTAAAGAAAGCTTCGACTTACCTACGGCTCCGACTCAAGGCTCTCACCGACTTAACCACTCAAGATCTCCGACTTAACCAAAGGACCGACCTAAAGCACACCCACTTGAAGTAAGCTCCGACTTAAAAGTCTACGAGATACATAAGTCTCCGAGTTAAGACCTACGACATATGCTAAGTCGTTGCCGACTTATGACTTAGCTCATTCTGGACGTTCAAGAGTAACCAGTGCATGTCTATCTCGTGGCCGACTTAAGACCTACGACTTACTATAAGTCGGCTACGACTCAGAACTTAGAGGATTTTTCCTATTCAAATTCTGCCCTATAAATACCCCACAACCTCCAACAAGGGGGGGACTTTTGGCCATTCATTTCTTCAAGCGCCGTCACTCTGTCGAACTCTCCACTCATTCAGCAATCAAAGATCTTCAAGCATTCGAGACACTACAACAAGCTTCGAGAGGAATTCCTTACATCCAACACGGATTCATCGAGTTTCATCATCGAAGATTGAGCTAGTAGTCAAGATTGTTTCTTGTGATCAAATTGTACTGTTTTCATAAGAGATTTGTACCGATTTGTAACCAAATTCAGTAATAAAGAGATTCAAAGTGGACGTAGGCTTAATCTCAAGCCGAACCACTATAAAGTGCTGTCTTTTACTGCTTTTCTGCTAGTTTACTGCTTAAATTTTGTTCCCGTCACACGGGTGGTGCTTTCACGATTCTATTACACACACCGGGTGTTAGCGTTCACTTTTTAACGTTAACATGTGTAAAATGATTTAAGCATGCAAGTACATTTGTAATGCAATAAAAAATACAAGTGGCATACTCTTTCTTAGTTAAAATTAAAATTTAAATAAATATGTATTAATAAGAGACCTGGCTTCTATTTTCTCAGTTCAAATCTTTTTCTTCTAAAACTTTTTCTTCTTTCTAAAAACTGAAACCAAAATCAAAAGAAAATAAAATCTATCAACAGCCTGTTTCTAGTTTTAGCCTGAGCAAAGACAAACTCAACTAAATTCAAATCAACTTCAAGATTTAAATTCAACCTCAGTTTCAACCTGAGATAATGAAGATTTAGTTTAAAATCAACTATCAATTTTCAAGCTTCTAAAGGCCTATTCTCTGTTTTATAATCTGGTGAGTAAACCTTCCTTTTAAAAACAGTTTTAAAATCTGTGAGCAAACTTTGATGTAAGTGATAGATTTGTGTTGTGATGATGTATATTGTTGCTTGAATGTTGATTGTGAGTGTAACGACCCGCCTTTTTGACCGTTCAAGTCGACAATAATCCACACATGTCCAACTCAAACCGTCTAAAAGGAAGATGGTTATTGGGGTTAAATAAGAAAAGAAAAGAAAGAACAGAAACAAACTCAGAATCTCGCAGCGGAAGGAACAAGATATAATAATAAAATAACAGTTCATGAAGCTGTTAAATAAATAAATTTGATTATTATTATACATCATAAATCAGAGTTACATACATATCAGAGATAACACAACAATGCAGCGGAAAAATAATACAGTAGTAGAATACAAATGATGTAATACCAAACTCCGTCTTCGTCCTCCAGAATAGATCTTCAACCTTATCTGAAATGCTCAGGCTGACCCGAGCGTAATGAAAAGACAAAACACTCGAGTCAGGACTAAAATATCTCATGTAAGTCAAATCGGATAAGAAAATATGAGTGTGACGGCGTCAGAGATGTTTACGGGTTTTGACATCTCCTATCCAGTGTCAACGTGAGTGCAATAACTTAAGAGATGTTACGGGATTTTCCATCTCTCAAGGATCCGTTAAACTATCTACTATGTAGTACAATACGCTATTATAATATGTCTACACTAAAGTAAAAGTATTAAAATAGCGTTAAGCCATGGCCCATTCCACCCTTAACACAGTTTATATTCCCAAGAGCATATACAAGACCGTAGTTTCCCCAAAACCGGAAGTCACCAGAGGGCAATCCATATACTCAAGGTACAAACCAAAACGTAGTGGTCGCGAATAGGATAATCAGTATGACAAGGTACATGAGGCAATACCAACTAGGATACTAGTAGTTGCGTGATCCGGACTGATGTTGGGCATAGCAGCTACTACCCCAACACCGCGAAACAACACTCCCAAATCGCGGGGTGCACCCAAATCGAATCACAAAAGTAATAGACATGGTATCGAAGGAGTGTGTCCGCTAGAGATGGCGATCCTCAATGGCCCGGCGCGGCTCCTGTTTTAGTCATGTCAGGGGTCATCCAAAATCGTTCTCTTTCTTCAAATCAACACGTTCACCAAAACCATCCACTTCGTTCTGGATCAACACTCCACGAATATAGTTATTAAAGTGGTTTTCGGTATCGACAGAGAGTATGTCCATATCCGATCCCGGTCTCTTTAATAACTACGTTATATTTTTCACACCGGTTGGATCTTTTACATTTCAAATCGATTCATAATTGATATCAAAATATCATATTCGCTTCAAAGTCAAATCCATTTCAAAAACATCATATCTATTCAAATATACGATTTCATTTCAAAATCATTTTTCGCCTCAATATCTCATTTCGATTTCAAAATCAATTTCGAATTTCAATTTAGGTTGCAACTTTATTTATCCCAATTCGTATTTAAATTCGAGATTTAAATATAAACAATTCACCTTATTGACCAGCTTGAAAATTTTAGAAAATAGTTTTAAGTAGTTTAAAAGTAGTTTAAATAATTAAAATAGTTAAAATAGTTTAATAGAAAATATTTAAATAGTTTAATCGAAAATGATTTGAATATAAAAATGGTTTATATAGTAAAACAGTTTGAAAATCAAAATAATTTCAATATTTAAAGAATATAGATTTTAAATCATTTATACTAAAATATTCATTTAAAACAAATTCCAAAGTCAAACCGGTCAACTTCCCAATTTCCTACCCAAATCAATTCAAATTTCCATTTCGATTTAATCGATTCAATTCTGATTTCAACTCGAATAAATTTTGATTCCATATAAATTTCGATTCCAATAAACAAATTCCGTTCACTTTTAATTTCCAATTTCAAATTAATTACCAATTCCAATCCCAATTCCAAATGAATTTAAATTTAAATTCCAATTCCAAATGAATTTAACTTCAATTCCAAATTGATTTAAATTCCAATTCCCAATTAATTTCCAATTTCAATTCCAAATCCACTTTCAAAATATCGATTTAAACATTAAATCAAATTTACTTTCAATACCAAATTTTTGAATCCAAATTTCAATTCTAAACTCAAACCTAAAATATCATTTCATATAAGTTTTCTTAGAAATAGTCAAAGTTCGAATAAAAGTCCAATCTTTCAAACAAATCAACTTTCGAAAATTTATGCCGTATTTCAATTTTTAATTAAAAAAACTAAACTTCGATTAATTAAACAATTTCGATTATCAAGTTTAAATTCCAACATTTCAAGCTCCAATTCAAAATAATTCAATTTCCATAATTTGGATTTTATTCTTAAAATCAATTCATTTAAATAATTTCAAAACAACTTTTAAAATCAATTAATTTAGCCAATCCGGTGTCCGTATAAAATTTTCTATCCTACGGCCAAGTGATTATTTATTTCAGTTTAAATGTAAGAGGTGAATATATATCACTTAAACCGATCACAATGTCATATGTATCACAGGATATATATAAGAAAATAAACATCCAAACAATTAAATATCAGCCAATAGCGTCCATCGAATAAATCATCCAATAGACAATACAATTCACAGCAATTTCATAGTTATCAATATCAGGTAATTTAATCGCAATCAAATTCCTATTTAATTTAACTGTCAATTTTTAATTTCTAACATTAAATTCAACGACGATCTAGATGACAATTAAATTTTTATCAACAACGACTAATAAAAATAATATCACTTCACAATATCAAATTTAACTAGCATCAGAATATTCTAGTACGTTGTGAGCGTTATAAAACACTCACCTTTGATTTTCCGATTTTAAATCAAATCGAACGACGTTCGATTTAACCCAAAATTTTCTCTAGCTCCAAACGATTCCAATCCAGCTCCATAGCGTAGAGCTCGACAAAACGAACTCGTTGCAATTCGTTTCGTCACAATCCGACCTCGTATGAAAGAGTTATGTCGTTTTAAATATCGTACAAATTCAAATAAAATAATTTACAAAATTTATTTTCTAATTTTTAACCTAACGCTATCAGGGCCGTTCATTTTGAACAAGCAAATCTGGGCCGTTCCACGTCTTCATCTTCTTCTTCCAGTATACGCGAATGAGAACCCATCATCGCGTCCAAAACCCTCCAAGTCGCGCCCCCCTTCACTCGACGAAATCCCATCACAACAGCACCACCCTGAAGCTCCACTCGAATGCTACCCACGGCCACAATATAGGCGAGCTCGGTCACCTCTATAGCGCACGATTGGATGATGAACGGCCGGCCATCGCAGCCCCATAGCTCCCACCTTGTTGCTCCAAATCAAATCACCACCGTTGAACTGCTAGCTCTCATCGAGTTCTACATCTTTGCAGTTGGAAGATTCTTGAATCGAGTTGTGGATTGAGAGAAATTTGAGGGAGAAGGCCGTGCGTTTCTGTTCGTCGAATATGATAGTGGCGGCTGGGTATTTCGAAACCCTAGGGGTGTTTATTTTTGAAAAAAATTGAAATGAAGGGCCTATATATAAAATTATCGAAACACTATTCATCCCGGTTTTCCGAACTCCGATTTACGCGCGGTGACCGGCGTTTCTAGGGTTTATCCCACGTTCCGGACACAATGGAATAGGTTTCGGAACCTAATTCGACCGTATGTGCGAGTTATGGCAATAAACGATCGATTTAAATTAAACCGATTTCGATGCGTTTTGGCTTGCCCCGGACAAACGGTAACTCCGATTGACACGAAATCTGAAACCATACAATAATATCACATTACGGATCCGATGAAACTGGTTTCGTCGAAATCCGAGACTTTTTGAAAAAAGACTATTTTCTCTCGCCGAATTAATATTAAAAACAATTCGATGCGTTTCGAGCTGCCACGGTCAAATGATAACTCCGATTGCTACGAAAATTGAAATCCGACAATAACAAACTATTACGGATCCAATGGAACAAGTTTCGTTCAATTCTGAGACTGTTCGAAAAATGTCTATTTTTCAGTCGATAATTAAATATTAAAATATTCAATTTTCACAAATTAACTTTAAATTCAATTTTAAAAGTTCTATAACATCACTATAACTCCAATATGATAAGATAAAATTTTACAAATCATTTTCAATCATATTCAACTCGATTTTCAATTATTTATGAAATTTAACTTATTAAATTATCGATTTAATTGTCTAATTAAATCCAATATTCGAAAAATAAATTATTTGACTGTTTAATTTCAATATAAAATTCTCAATTTTAAATTATTAACTTTTTAAATCAAATTTCAATTGTTCACAAATCCCATTTTTAATTTCACAGTAATTAACAATCTTTTACAATTTAGTTTTCCATTTTAAATCCAATATAAAAGATTATATTAGATTCAGCGTTCAATTATATTATAATTCAAATTCAAGTTATTTAATTCCAAATGAATTCTTTTGTTTCGATTTACACTTTCATTATTGAATCAACTATTTACTTATACATTATTATCAATAGTTTATAATTCATTTACTTTCATTTTCTTCAGTTATCATCTTATTTAAATTCACAGTAATATTAAATTACATTCATTTACGTTGATTTCCATATTATAACTTCAATATTAAATCTACCATTTTATTTATTTCATTGTTTACAATCAAATTCAATTCAATTTAATTACTTGTTACATTCAAATTTAAATCCTTACTTACGTTCAATTACAAGTTAACATCCGTATTAAATTTACAAATAAGTTATTTCAGAATTCAGTTTTGTATTTTAACTTGTAATTTACATTTAACAACACAAAATTTTATTTCCTTCGGATTTTTATCCAAAATTTTCTTTTTAATTCGTATTTTTAAAGTGTTAAAAATACGGGTCGTTACATTCTCCCCCACTTAAAACTTTTCGTCCTCGAAAAGGAACGGAGAAGGAGAAACCATTATTTAGATATAATTCATTCAAAATATTCGACTTATTTGCAAAATTTAGTTATAGGATTTTTTTTTTTTTTTTTTTTCAATCTCAAAATTTTCTAACTCCCGGATTTTTGAAAAAATTCGGCAGCACCTCCTTTGCGCGGCTAGGACCGAAAAATTTCACAGTGGTAATAATTGCATGATATACATCTCATTACAAGAATAAGGCATCCCAAAACATGGGGAACACAATAATATACCACAACATAAACCGTAATCCGAGAACGTACCTTTTGTTAAGCGTTTATTAGCATTTTAACTTACATTTTTGCATTTAGCGTAGAAGCGAGTTCCACAAGCGAAGCGCAACCCCTTTGCTACCTACTAAAATGCTCAATAACCAAGTTAGAACCATGCATATAAAGATAGATCGATATACTTAGCATAAACAACATACATATAACATGTTTAGCTTCAAAACTGAAATTCCAATTCCAGAACAGCAAACGAATCCTAGTTTTTGGTCATCTAAACAATAAAATTTGACAATGGAATCCAAACAAAAGTTGTTGCATTCGTTTCAGGCTTTACGGAATGTCCAAAATTATCAAATTCGGACCATCCGTTCAAAAGTTACGGCCATTTTACTAAAATCACACGCCTCAGCCTGGGCAATGAATTGCGCAGGTCAGCGATGTTCACTCACGTTTTCGACCCTCTAAATGACAGAAAAACACAAAATATTTAAAACAAAAGTTTTAGCTTAAGTTCTTTGCTTTCCAGAAAGTGCAAGATCGTCAAAATCCGATACACCAGTAAAAAGTTATGGCGAGAATACTAAGGGTATGTGCTTCAGATTTTTCTAATTTTTACACAGGACAGCGAGTAACATTCAAGTTTTTAACCTAGTAGACGATGGAATTTTATCAAGACACTCTAAATAAAAGTTGTGCTATAGTTTCTAAGCTTTCCGAAAAGTCCAAGTTCATCGAATTTCGTTCGGCCATTTAAATGTTATGGTTGTTTTTGTTTCAGCATATTGGACAATTTTGGATTTTTCCCAAAATTTGCTTTTATTATTTCAAAGTACAAACCATCAAACTTCAACTTTTCTAAAGAAACAATCATAAACACAAAGTCGCTTATTTTCCTATTTATCCATGAAATAAGTTTACATTCGATTTGTTTCCGATTTATTCATGTTTGTTTCATTCATAATTTAAATTCAAGCCAATTTGCTTCAATTTAAATTGGATTCAATTATATTTAATTTCACTTTGCTTCAAATTTGAATTTAATTATTTTAAAATTTTATTCCGTTTATTTAATTCCATTAACACTAATGAATTCTATTTAATCAATTATCATCCATCTAACAACCAATGCATATCAAACATTAACATCCATCCAAAATCTACACTAAATCAATTATACATTTCCAAGTCAAATTTTAATTTCATACACTTCCAAGTTTATTGACATTTAGTTTCATTCAAATTTAATTAGTTTCCCTTTACTAATTTTATATTTAATTAATTTTAAATTTAATTCATTTTACAACTTAAATTTCCTTTATATTTACAACTATCAATAGATCTTCACATTTTTATTATTTGCAATCACACTTGTATATTATTCATTTACTTATCCTTATTAGCATTTTAAACTTTTTAAGTATTTGGTAAGTTATAGCTATGCAAATAGAATGTAGTTAAACAATATACAACTTCTTTTCGTTCAATTTGAGTGTTATACCTATTAAATAAATTTCCAATTTATTATTTTCCAAATTAAGGGTTACTACTACAATTTTAAATTAATTTTTTTTTTTTTACACTTAAATTCAATTTCACCTTTTTCCATTCATAAGTTTCAAAAAAATTCAAGATTTACTTTAGTTTAATAATTAAAATCATTCCTTATTTGAGAACTTAAGAATTTCAACTCCGGATTCGATTTAAACCATTTTTTTTTATAAAATATAAATATATATATACTAATATCTTTATATCTCGAATCATACTTTTTAGAAGAATTTTAATCAGCATTGAAATATATATACATATACCTATTTTCATTTCATACTTTAGAAATTTACAATTTTTAATCAAAACAGAGTTTAGAAAAACTATTAAGTGATCTCCCCCACTTAGACTCTCGAAAATAAACGTCGATGATGCGTGCACTCATCACCGAAATCATTCTCTAGTGTCAAGAGGGGAGTATAACACTTACTTCATTTGAAAATCCTTTGAAAACAATTTCTAATCGAATATACTATCATATAATACTTATATTATACATTTCAAATTTTTGATAATAAATTTTCAAAACACCGGAATTTAAATTCTCCATCTTAATTTAAATTCATTTTTATTTTATTTTATTTACCATTTATATTCATTGTCAATCATATTTACAAGTTTCATTTCTTAAAATCGTCTAATAGTCAATAGTTAGAAATATTGACTAATCAACAATAAATGATGATAATCTAATATTATCATCTCCTAACAACCAATACAATCAAAATTTATAAATTTTCAAGATAGTTCTTTTATATAAAAATATAGTCCAAAACAATATTATGTCAATCTGTCCTATTCGAGTGTTTAGAAATTCCTATCGATGCCTTGGCGTCCCAAGTACCAACCAGAATTCATAAATACTCAATGGAACAAATTAACACAATATAAAATCATTTTTATATCAAAATTACAAATACGCTCTCTCATATACACTCAAACTCATTCATAAGGTTTAACCCTATTTCAATGAGTTATTCCCCACTAGAGCCAAGGTAATCTAAACCAAAGCTCTGATACCAAGTGTAACGACCCGCCTTTTTGACCGTTCAAGTCGACAATAATCCACACATGTCCAACTCAAACCGTCTAAAAGGAAGATGGTTATTGGGGTTAAATAAGAAAAGAAAAGAAAGAACAGAAACAAACTCAGAATCTCGCAGCGGAAGGAACAAGATATAATAATAAAATAACAGTTCATGAAGCTGTTAAATAAATAAATTTGATTATTATTATACATCATAAATCAGAGTTACATACATATCAGAGATAACACAACAATGCAGCGGAAAAATAATACAGTAGTAGAATACAAATGATGTAATACCAAACTCCGTCTTCGTCCTCCAGAATAGATCTTCAACCTTATCTGAAATGCTCAGGCTGACCCGAGCGTAATGAAAAGACAAAACACTCGAGTCAGGACTAAAATATCTCATGTAAGTCAAATCGGATAAGAAAATATGAGTGTGACGGCGTCAGAGATGTTTACGGGTTTTGACATCTCCTATCCAGTGTCAACGTGAGTGCAATAACTTAAGAGATGTTACGGGATTTTCCATCTCTCAAGGATCCGTTAAACTATCTACTATGTAGTACAATACGCTATTATAATATGTCTACACTAAAGTAAAAGTATTAAAATAGCGTTAAGCCATGGCCCATTCCACCCTTAACACAGTTTATATTCCCAAGAGCATATACAAGACCGTAGTTTCCCCAAAACCGGAAGTCACCAGAGGGCAATCCATATACTCAAGGTACAAACCAAAACGTAGTGGTCGCGAATAGGATAATCAGTATGACAAGGTACATGAGGCAATACCAACTAGGATACTAGTAGTTGCGTGATCCGGACTGATGTTGGGCATAGCAGCTACTACCCCAACACCGCGAAACAACACTCCCAAATCGCGGGGTGCACCCAAATCGAATCACAAAAGTAATAGACATGGTATCGAAGGAGTGTGTCCGCTAGAGATGGCGATCCTCAATGGCCCGGCGCGGCTCCTGTTTTAGTCATGTCAGGGGTCATCCAAAATCGTTCTCTTTCTTCAAATCAACACGTTCACCAAAACCATCCACTTCGTTCTGGATCAACACTCCACGAATATAGTTATTAAAGTGGTTTTCGGTATCGACAGAGAGTATGTCCATATCCGATCCCGGTCTCTTTAATAACTACGTTATATTTTTCACACCGGTTGGATCTTTTACATTTCAAATCGATTCATAATTGATATCAAAATATCATATTCGCTTCAAAGTCAAATCCATTTCAAAAACATCATATCTATTCAAATATACGATTTCATTTCAAAATCATTTTTCGCCTCAATATCTCATTTCGATTTCAAAATCAATTTCGAATTTCAATTTAGGTTGCAACTTTATTTATCCCAATTCGTATTTAAATTCGAGATTTAAATATAAACAATTCACCTTATTGACCAGCTTGAAAATTTTAGAAAATAGTTTTAAGTAGTTTAAAAGTAGTTTAAATAATTAAAATAGTTAAAATAGTTTAATAGAAAATATTTAAATAGTTTAATCGAAAATGATTTGAATATAAAAATGGTTTATATAGTAAAACAGTTTGAAAATCAAAATAATTTCAATATTTAAAGAATATAGATTTTAAATCATTTATACTAAAATATTCATTTAAAACAAATTCCAAAGTCAAACCGGTCAACTTCCCAATTTCCTACCCAAATCAATTCAAATTTCCATTTCGATTTAATCGATTCAATTCTGATTTCAACTCGAATAAATTTTGATTCCATATAAATTTCGATTCCAATAAACAAATTCCGTTCACTTTTAATTTCCAATTTCAAATTAATTACCAATTCCAATCCCAATTCCAAATGAATTTAAATTTCAATTCCAATTCCAAATGAATTTAACTTCAATTCCAAATTGATTTAAATTCCAATTCCCAATTAATTTCCAATTTCAATTCCAAATCCACTTTCAAAATATCGATTTAAACATTAAATCAAATTTACTTTCAATACCAAATTTTTGAATCCAAATTTCAATTCTAAACTCAAACCTAAAATATCATTTCATATAAGTTTTCTTAGAAATAGTCAAAGTTCGAATAAAAGTCCAATCTTTCAAACAAATCAACTTTCGAAAATTTATGCCGTATTTCAATTTTTAATTAAAAAAACTAAACTTCGATTAATTAAACAATTTCGATTATCAAGTTTAAATTCCAACATTTCAAGCTCCAATTCAAAATAATTCAATTTCCATAATTTGGATTTTATTCTTAAAATCAATTCATTTAAATAATTTCAAAACAACTTTTAAAATCAATTAATTTAGCCAATCCGGTGTCCGTATAAAATTTTCTATCCTACGGCCAAGTGATTATTTATTTCAGTTTAAATGTAAGAGGTGAATATATATCACTTAAACCGATCACAATGTCATATGTATCACAGGATATATATAAGAAAATAAACATCCAAACAATTAAATATCAGCCAATAGCGTCCATCGAATAAATCATCCAATAGACAATACAATTCACAGCAATTTCATAGTTATCAATATCAGGTAATTTAATCGCAATCAAATTCCTATTTAATTTAACTGTCAATTTTTAATTTCTAACATTAAATTCAACGACGATCTAGATGACAATTAAATTTTTATCAACAACGACTAATAAAAATAATATCACTTCACAATATCAAATTTAACTAGCATCAGAATATTCTAGTACGTTGTGAGCGTTATAAAACACTCACCTTTGATTTTCCGATTTTAAATCAAATCGAACGACGTTCGATTTAACCCAAAATTTTCTCTAGCTCCAAACGATTCCAATCCAGCTCCATAGCGTAGAGCTCGACAAAACGAACTCGTTGCAATTCGTTTCGTCACAATCCGACCTCGTATGAAAGAGTTATGTCGTTTTAAATATCGTACAAATTCAAATAAAATAATTTACAAAATTTATTTTCTAATTTTTAACCTAACGCTATCAGGGCCGTTCATTTTGAACAAGCAAATCTGGGCCGTTCCACGTCTTCATCTTCTTCTTCCAGTATACGCGAATGAGAACCCATCATCGCGTCCAAAACCCTCCAAGTCGCGCCCCCCTTCACTCGACGAAATCCCATCACAACAGCACCACCCTGAAGCTCCACTCGAATGCTACCCACGGCCACAATATAGGCGAGCTCGGTCACCTCTATAGCGCACGATTGGATGATGAACGGCCGGCCATCGCAGCCCCATAGCTCCCACCTCGTTGCTCCAAATCAAATCACCACCGTTGAACTGCTAGCTCTCATCGAGTTCTACATCTTTGCAGTTGGAAGATTCTTGAATCGAGTTGTGGATTGAGAGAAATTTGAGGGAGAAGGCCGTGCGTTTCTGTTCGTCGAATATGATAGTGGCGGCTGGGTATTTCGAAACCCTAGGGGTGTTTATTTTTGAAAAAAATTGAAATGAAGGGCCTATATATAAAATTATCGAAACACTATTCATCCCGGTTTTCCGAACTCCGATTTACGCGCGGTGACCGGCGTTTCTAGGGTTTATCCCACGTTCCGGACACAATGGAATAGGTTTCGGAACCTAATTCGACCGTATGTGCGAGTTATGGCAATAAACGATCGATTTAAATTAAACCGATTTCGATGCGTTTTGGCTTGCCCCGGACAAACGGTAACTCCGATTGACACGAAATCTGAAACCATACAATAATATCACATTACGGATCCGATGAAACTGGTTTCGTCGAAATCCGAGACTTTTTGAAAAAAGACTATTTTCTCTCGCCGAATTAATATTAAAAACAATTCGATGCGTTTCGAGCTGCCACGGTCAAATGATAACTCCGATTGCTACGAAAATTGAAATCCGACAATAACAAACTATTACGGATCCAATGGAACAAGTTTCGTTCAATTCTGAGACTGTTCGAAAAATGTCTATTTTTCAGTCGATAATTAAATATTAAAATATTCAATTTTCACAAATTAACTTTAAATTCAATTTTAAAAGTTCTATAACATCACTATAACTCCAATATGATAAGATAAAATTTTACAAATCATTTTCAATCATATTCAACTCGATTTTCAATTATTTATGAAATTTAACTTATTAAATTATCGATTTAATTGTCTAATTAAATCCAATATTCGAAAAATAAATTATTTGACTGTTTAATTTCAATATAAAATTCTCAATTTTAAATTATTAACTTTTTAAATCAAATTTCAATTGTTCACAAATCCCATTTTTAATTTCACAGTAATTAACAATCTTTTACAATTTAGTTTTCCATTTTAAATCCAATATAAAAGATTATATTAGATTCAGCGTTCAATTATATTATAATTCAAATTCAAGTTATTTAATTCCAAATGAATTCTTTTGTTTCGATTTACACTTTCATTATTGAATCAACTATTTACTTATACATTATTATCAATAGTTTATAATTCATTTACTTTCATTTTCTTCAGTTATCATCTTATTTAAATTCACAGTAATATTAAATTACATTCATTTACGTTGATTTCCATATTATAACTTCAATATTAAATCTACCATTTTATTTATTTCATTGTTTACAATCAAATTCAATTCAATTTAATTACTTGTTACATTCAAATTTAAATCCTTACTTACGTTCAATTACAAGTTAACATCCGTATTAAATTTACAAATAAGTTATTTCAGAATTCAGTTTTGTATTTTAACTTGTAATTTACATTTAACAACACAAAATTTTATTTCCTTCGGATTTTTATCCAAAATTTTCTTTTTAATTCGTATTTTTAAAGTGTTAAAAATACGGGTCGTTACAGAATACATGTTTGTAAATATGATATGTTCTGTATATATGAGTTTCTATATATATGTATATCTTCTCTGTTTGAATAAACAGGCTCCAAATCCATAAATAAATTCATACCTTCTAAACAAAATAATTTTAGACCTTGATCTTAAAAGAGAAAATGATGGTAACTATGTAAATTCATTTTTAAAATTGTTTCGAGTATAAATAATTAGCAAAAATCCTGAAAAATAAAAGAATTACAGTGAAAAATTTAAAATGGGTCAGAATCGAACATCTCTACATCAAGTTCAGATCATAGGGGCTGATTCGTATTTGAAAATCCTGATTTTTGATAAACATTTCATAATTTTTAGGATTAGGATTATCAGGAATTCGTAAGATGAACGTGTTGGGTATTTTCGTCAATCACCAGCGATCGGCGTGGTAATGTTTGTCGAGATTTGGCATGGAAGTGGCCGATGCGTTGAGGGTTACAGGAAAAATAGTGGAGGATTTTTCTGATGGTCGTGGAGGCCGGAAATAGGTGAAGTAGGGTTCGTGGTATAGTTTTGGTCTGTGTTGTTATCGAGGTGATCTCGATGAACTTGGCGCATCGAGCTCGAACGCGAGGGGAGGAAACGCATCGTTGAAGTGTGGTGCTGCTCTAGGAGGAAGGCTGGAGTTTCCAGTTGATAGAATCATCGGTGGTAAGAGGTTTTGGTGGATCGAGTTGCTCCAGGAATTCGATCGATGATCGAAATTTCGTTTCGATGATGGATCTTGGTTTCTGGGATGGTGGTTGGAATGTCGAGGCTAAGGAAGACTGGTCGACGTTCAGAATGATGGTCGGATCGGCGTCGAATGATCGTGCACGTGCACGTGTGCACGTTGGTTTCGTTCTGGTGTACTTAGCGTTGGAGAAGACGAAGACGTCTCGGGTTGGGCTCGTGCGAATTGATGGTTGACTCGAAGCAGACGAGTATAGGGAAGACGCGGGGCAGGCTCGAGTTTTTGTGTGGGTCGACTCGGAGTTTGCTCGGGAAAATATTTTAGGCTGGCTCGAGTTGTTTTTGTTTTAAAATCTGGTTTTCAAATTTATAGTATTCCAGGTTTTAAAAAAGAAGATTGGAAATTTGCAATGTTTTCAAAGTTTAAACATGATAAACAAGTTTTTCTATGTTAAATATTATATAAGTTATAAATTATAAATAAGTGATAAACAAGTTTAAATGTATATTAGAAATAATTTAGTCTATACTATATTATTATTAGTGAGTTGAATTTGAAGCTCACACAGGCCCCCTTGAAATTTGGCATCTGAACAGTCTTCAAATCTATATCTATTATTCAAATCTATATCTATTATTCAGCTACTTTTTGAGGACACAGAAGACGATCGCGTTCTTTCTTTTTCCTTCTTTTATTGAGTGATCCCCTTCCCTTTGGTTTTCACAATTTGGAATCCGAATCTTTTTCATTCAGAGGTCCAAAAGTCTCTCCTCTCCCAAACCCTAGCTACCCCAACATTTCTTCAAGAAGCGACCCAACTCTTTCGCTTGCTTAATTCAACGGTGAACTAAGAAGTGTCCTCCTTCCAGCCCTAGATCTGCTTTCTAATTTCGAAGCATCACTGATTCTGTCTTCCTCGAAGGAGGTATCCCGACGAGGTAAATATTTGCTATTTTTATCTCAGACTAACACTTGATTTCGTAAATTTTCGATCAAAATTTTTCATTCACAACTTTATTTAATTGAATTTCATCTGTACATGATGGCTGTTTTTTTTAACTCATTATGTTTTAATGATCAAAGGTTGCTTGATTTCAGGGTGAACAAAATTGAAGTTGTGTTCATTTAATTCGAATTCATATTACGTTGTTTCTCTATTCTCACCACGTTAGGATGTTTATGCTAATGTTTTTGACATGTTTGAATTTAGCATAAAGGCTAAAACTATAACGTGGCTGCTTTTGCATTGAAATGTTAAATAAACATTTTCGCTGAAACTAAATAATTCTTCGCCGACCATAAAATTTATCCTAATTTTTATATTATGATTTTCTATGTTGATGCAACTAGATATTCTCTTAGGAGTTCATTACAACCTGGCAGCTTGCAGTACTTTGGTTTTGAGTACTAATTTTTGCAATATATATATAATAGGGTACTTTTGGCACATGTCCTTATTAAGTTTTAAAATTCACGAAAAGTCCTTCACTAAATTTCAGTGTAAATTAGGTCCTTGTTTTTTATTCACGATTATTGCAGAGCAAGATGCAACATTTTATAAAAGTTGCTTACATTTCCGCAACATTTCTGTACACTGTGAACATAGTGTATGAAAGTTGCTGAAATATCAACACTTATTTATAAAAGTTGCTGGTATTTCAGCAACATTTATGTACACTGTGAACACAGTTTATGAAAGTTGCTGAAATATCAGCACTTATTTATAAAAGTTGTTGACATTTCAGCAATAATTTTTCTTTGTTTTTACAATAAAACTTTGACACAGATAGTTGCTGAAATATCAGCACTTATTTATAAAAGTTGCTGACATTTCAGCAATAATTTTTCTTTGCTTTTACAATAAAACTTTGACACAGATAGTTGCTGAAATATCAGCACTTATTTATAAAAGTTGCTAACATTTCAGCAATAATTTTTCTTCGTTTCCAGAAAACAGGGACCCGCTTTACAATGAAACTTTGACAGGGACCCGCTTTACAATATGAAAGTATGATAGGGATGCCTCCCTAATTTCCACTATATAATATACTTATTGTAATATATATGGAGCTAAAGTGATCTGAATATGAATGGCCTTAATTCTTTCTCTTTAATGATAATTCGATTGAGAATTTCCCATATCATACAATACAGTTGACCTCCTAATATATTTACCATGGTGTATATTAAATTTTTGGCTATTATTGGCTGTTTTACGAGGAATAAACAATATTTTGTTTTATTTTCGACAAATGTGCCATTTATACCTGCTAATCTTTTTTTTGGATGGAGGAAGATTTTAGCCAATTTTCAGTTTGTCCGGCCTACTAATCTTTACCATTTCGAAATATACTTATTGTTCTTCTATGCAATCGATTCTATTTGTAACTGTGATTAAGAAATAATGTTTATAATTTGTTTGCAGATCACACCAACCAGAGCAGGACTACAAATAATTCTGATTAGAAGGGAAGCATGGTTGAAGGTACAGTTTAAATTAAAGCCTTTTAACTTTTTTACATCTTATATCGAGCGTGTTAAGTGAACTGAAATGCTAGCATAATATTTGATAATTCATATTTACTGAATATGTAATGGTCAATGTGCAAAGCAAATCTTTTAGATATTGTTATATTAGATAAAGTTTTTGTAATAGGTGCAGATTAAGTGGTATGATTTTATTTTACTACATGGGGAGAAGCTGTGAATGGTGTGTATGTTTAACAGTTGTTGTAATACCATCAGATTTCCTACCTTGGCCGACAATTTAAATACATTTGCAGTAGTTTTCACCAATTTTCTTATGTCACTTGATTGAAATCTTTTATATCTTATACATTTATTCATACACATTAAAAATCAGTTCCTCTCTGTTAACTCGGCTAACTCATGGATCAGTGTAACATTATTTTACAAAAGTTGCTTTTCACACTTCTTATCTATTTCACTTAGATGTTCGCAGCCCTTGCATGTTAAAAAATAATTGTAGAAATTTTTTTAGGTATTGTATTAGCCTCATTTTCAACCATATATAGAGCACAAATATATAGGCAATGAATTAATTAATATTGCATACTCTTTAAAACATGATAATAAGCTGGCGTTCGTTTAATTACTGCCATCATGCCTTAAATAATGCTCAATTTGCTAATACCACACTTCTTAGTAATCAACAGGGTGTCTATAAATTTTTCTTCAGGTTGGTTCTTCTTTTGGTTCATAATTTTTACCTCCCTCAAAATTTTCAACTGATGCTCAAATTGTCATACCATCCAATAACCCTCCGTACATCAATTAACTTAATCGAACTATTTTTCGATATGTCATGAAATACTTTATCAATGCCCCTTTATTTTTTTGGCCATGATATTAATTTCAAAATGATATGTTTTGATAATAAAACAGACACAATGCAGTAAGATAGAGAATGTTTTTTTAATGAATATTCACTAAAACAACTGTTGCTCAGTCCATAATTCACTCATTAAGAAAAATTAACCGTCATTACTTTTATAACTGGTATTACATTGAATCAAATAAGGCAACTATTGCAAAATTCTATATACATACTATAATTATAGGGTCGTGAACTTAGAGTTTGCAAATTAAATGCCAATCACAAACTCCTAATTTAGTAAATAATGTGATGTTCATTAACATTTATACTTTATATCTATACAAGTTTAGCTAAAAAAGTGGAAATTTAAATGCTGAAGGAGTTGAACATTTTTACACATTTGAATACATGTAATGTTAATGTACATCAACTTGGTTTCATTTAGGTCTGCTTTTTGTTACTTTTATTTCAAGGCTTATGAGTCTTTTCTCAACTAATTTTAGCACTATAATTTAGTACCTCTGTTGATTTTAAGAAAATTACCTCACCAGAATCACATGAAATTATTAAATGCAGTTTATTGACTTAAGGGTTCATTTTTGGGTCATCTAGAAGTGTAGAATCATTATGAAGACACATGTGCTAAACTGCAAAATCATATACATATAAAAGGTTTTGATTTGTTGATTCCATGTAAGAAGACACTGTAACATAGTTGCAAAGTATTTAGTACCAGTGGATTTGCTATAACTCTTAAATATTGAATGAAAATACATGTCAAATGCATTTCCTAAAGTTGTACTAATATTATTTATCACATTCCATGGTGTTCCATGAAAAATATCTATGGTCAACTAGATTGAGCAGGGTGATGTCTTGCTAACTTTTATCAATTCATTTCATAATGGTGGTATACAATAATTCCATTGAGTAATTTCATTTGTGTTTGTTTGAGTTTCAAACCCATAGTGGATATTATGGTAGTTGTTGAGCATCTGTCCAAAATATATCACAATCATCAAAGAGGTTTACAATAATCTAGCTCATAAAGGATATTACAAGTCCCATGCGCTTGGTTTAAATATCATTTGCAGTCTATATTGAGGATTTTTTAGGTAGGGAAGTTAAAGGACTTCAGAAATAACTTGATTGGTACTATTTCATTTTTTACGTAACATGAATTTAGATGGCCATGCAAGCCATGTCGTTCCATCAGTATATTTGGATGAATAAAATTTAATAGTTTTCACCTAGCTGGTTCATAAATAGGAAATATTTGTTCGTTTTTCACATCAAAAGGTTGAAGTTCTTACCAGTTACCATATATGTAGCACTAATACTAATATTTGGAACCTTTAGCTAACCAGTCTTAGTTATTTCTTATATTTCAACATATTTTCAGTACTTTCCCTCAATTCCTTATTTTAGTTAGCATAAAATTGGTTGTTCGTTGACCAATGATGTATGTCACCCACTTCATAGAAGGATTTATTCTATTGTCAACCTTCGACTTTTTATGCTTTCCTTACTTTACATTACACTATTTGTTAAAGTAACGTTATAATCATGATTCATGTTGTATAGTTTTACTTCGGGGTTAACTCATTTTTGGTGATTTCCTAATGTTACTTCAATTTCCTTCTGTAGTATTTGGTCCATCAATAGGTGCAAACAAATATACCTACATCTATTTATATCCAAAATAAATTATAAATATCAAATATAAACATATCTATATGCCTATCAACAGTTGTTTTCGGATCCGAAATCATTTTCGAATATCGGAATTCGATCTGTGGATACAGACAGATATCGGATAATTATCCAATCCGCTAATGACCGATAAATCAAAAATTATAAAAAGACAATTTTAGTTTAACATATATATTTTTTAATCTCATTGATTGTAAAAGTATTAAAAATTAACAAATATGATGATAATAAATAGTTTCGAGCAATTAATAAGCATTAAGTGCATATAATATAAACTACTAAATAAAATAATAAACGAATATCTTTCATGCACTAAAATACACATAATTAATTTTCGGATGCGGATGTGTTTGTATCCGCATCCGTTTTTTCGGATATCGGATATTTATCCACTTAATGCTTATTAACGGATTTCGGATTTTTCAAGTATCCATTGACAACCCTACGTATCTAGAGATATTTGGACCTGTATCAAATATTTGTTCTATCTGCTCACAGTTGATAAGTCTTAATTGAATATTTCATTTCAACCAAATTCCATTTCAGCACTTATTCTTATTAATGTTCAAAAAATACAAGATATGATCTAATAATTGTTTTAAGCTGTGAACATGCATTTATACATATAACATCAATTTTTTGCCTAAGGAAAGAACATGCAATAACCATACTGTATGTATGTGTGTGTGTGTGTGTGTGTGTGTGTGTGTATATATATATATATATATACTATTATTTTTATAAAAACTGGATAGATGATTTTTGAATTTGATACCACCATATCCACAACTGTATCTCATTTCCAAATATATGATATTTTTTTGTCTTTTACATATACATGCAAATGGATTTCATATTCTTTAGGCATCCACCGATAAGCATATGGTAAGCTATTATTTGATATAGACGTTGAAAACAAGAAATTAAAATCAAGTAATCTGGAACCTATTTTGTAACATATGTTTGTTTTTTAGTCAAACAAATGTTTTAAAGTCCTTTTGTTTTGAAGCAGTAAAGACCAAAGCCATTTCAATTATAACGGTTGGTGATCATCTTGAAAATTTAATATAAATCCATAATGTTGTAGGTTGCATGTTCATACAAACTCCTGATTCATGGACCAAAGACGCATGGAGGAAATAAACGTAAGCATCTCAAATTGTTAACTAGCTTAAGCTAATTGATCCGCAAACCATATTTTCTAGCAGTTTTTTTTTTTTTTGGAGAACGAAAGTAGCTAGGCCAATACATTATAGATTTATAGATCTATATTTTATCCTATTACTAAAAAACTATAGAAGTTGTGTAAACTGTTATAGGTATGGATCAATGCATGGTTTATGAAGTTATAAACATTTTTTTACTTTTATTTATTGTAATTATATGTGATATGTGAATATTTTTTTCCTTATATTCTTTTTAGCGCCGCCTATACTGATTAGATACACAATAATCCTATTCGGTTTGATCTTGAGCATAGATCATTTTCCAATTCTATTAACTTTTGATGTTATTTTCGCTCATAAAATACGATAAATGATGGTGGGTGGTGGTTAGGAGTTGTATAATTTGCTTTGTTTTTGTTGGTAATAAAGCCATCGTTAATTCGTACAGGTATTGGAGCATACATACAATTGGAGCCATTACATTTGTTTATTCAAAGAAATTATATTGGAGCCATAGGTAGTAAACTTTTATGAAGTGCCATATGTAATCATTGTTTGTTGATATCTGTTCTGATTGCAACAACACAACTTTGTATTGAAAATATTCAAAATTTCACTGTTTATTGATTGTCTAATATAAAAGCTTGATCTTATATTTATTAATTCAACATAAATAACCGTCTATTTTTTCTTTACAATCATTTAGTCCATGTTCTGAATACTGTGAAGGTAATAGATTATAAAATCTACCAATGCCAGAATAAACTTTTAAATATTTTTTTGTACTGTTTTATTATAGTTTGTAGTTTCTACCCAGTTATGCTTTATTGAGAAATAAAAAATTGTACTATAACTTGCATTCTATTCTAAGAATTATATCTGATCATGCGGGTAAACCGCACCATATATCATTCGTTTATCATTGCGTATGATTCATTGTGCTGGCTTTCTGGTGCAGTTGTTATGAATGAATATAACTGGAACAATTGTTGGCTTACTGATTCATAATGGATCAAGCCATACACGATGCAAACAATAGTTTCATTAATACACCTCACCGTATGCTTTTTCCTAACCAACACTCCTTTGAAAATTAAACTTTTTACACGATATTTGCAAAAAACAAATTTAATTATAATCCGTGTGCGTAGCACGGGTTCACACTAGTTTAAAATAAATGATTAACTAAATTTTAAGGTGAATTTAAAGTGAGATGTTTTAAAAGAAATGTTTTTTAAAATTTAATATTTAAATTGTTTGGTTTAAAGAAAATTTTATATTTTCAATTATATGTTTATTTACAAAATGGTTTCAATTCTTTCAAATATATAATTAATTTGCAAATGTTTTCAAATGAAAGTTAAATGATGTAATTAAGAATTTAATAAAGATAAAGAATTTATCTTTAAACTTAATTAAAGTTGTGATTAATTAAGGGTAACTAATTAGTGAGATAAACTAAAAGATTTATCACTTAATAAAATTAATTAATGTAATTAATTAATGATGAGATTAATTAAAGATAATTACTTATGGTAAGTAATTAATGGGAAATTAATGGGTAGTTAATGATGGGATCATTAACTAGTGATTAAGAGATGATTAATTTATGTAATTAAATTAAGTTAATTAATTAGTTTAATTAATTTAGGATAAACTTTGAATTGGATAATTACTTAATGTAATTAATTAAATTACTTAGTGTAAGTAATTAATGTGTAATTACTAAATGTAATTAATTAAAAGGGGATAATTACTTTATGAAAGTAATTAAGGTAAGTAATTAAGGATTAATTACTTTGATAATTAATTAGAGTTTAATTAATTAATTAATGTGATAAATAAATGGATATGATTCATTAATAAATAATTAGTGGGTAATTATTGAAGGTGATTAATAAAAGATAATTTCTTAAGTAATAGTAATTATGATTAATTAAGGTTAATTAATGAATGTAGTTAATTAAAGATTAATTATTTAATTAACTAGAAAGTAATTAATTTATGAAGAAATTAGAGGTTATTAATTAATATAATTAATAAAATTAATCAAGGTTGATTAATTAAAGTATGATTAATTAATTATAATTAATTGAGGATTAATGCAAATAATTAATTAATGGAAGCAAATGAAGGATCATTAATTAGTGTAATTTAATGATAGTAATTAAAGGTTAATTACTGTATATAATTAAGGATAATTAATTTCTTTAATTAATTAACTAAAGAGTAATTACTTAATGTAATTAAAGTATAATTAATCAAGGAAGATTAATTAAGGAAGATCATTAAGAGATGATTAATTAATTTGTAATTAATTAATGTTAGTAAGCAGGATTAAGATAATCCAAGTGATTAAAGGATAGTAATTAATTTAATTAAAGGATAATTAAATTGATTTGGAGTTAATCAATTCTGCTTTTGAATGATTGGTTAATTTTGGATGATTGGTATTGGGTGATTGGTTGATACTGGATGATTGGATATGATATCTATGATATATGCTGCTTTGTGAGATGAATGTTTGATATGAATTATCTATTGTGATAATGTGATTTATCTATTTGTTTATATCATCCTGAATATAAGTTTAAATGTTTAAAACCTTTAAACAACTTGGCCTTAAAAGATACATTTTGGATTTCGATGAGACCGGGATCGGGTTTCCAGATTTGGATATCCGAATACCACATCGATCCAAATTAACGATAGGTCGTGAATCTCAAATGAAGTGAAGACTCGAGGTATAAGAACTATTCTTTGTCAGTATAACTCTGTGGGTGATTCCGTAATGAGTTGACGGAGATAGTACTTATAGGTTCGAGAGGAAGATTCAGAGTGCAAGGGTTATTGTCGTTAACTCTAAGGGTGATTCCAAAACGAATGTAACGAGATAATGCCTTCGGTTTCGTTCGAACCCGGAACGAACTTGTATGGATTGAATGCTTTCAGCACATCGTCAGGTGGGCGATGAGCATTCTAAGATAGATGTGTTCTATAAAGGTAATCGTAGCCTCAAGCCTCATCAACCGGGAATGGCTAAAACAGGGGAGGTGCAGCAAGGTTAAGTGGGTAGCGCCCAAGTAGGACGAGATTTTCCCCTGTTTAGAGGTTCCTTTTTATTCGGCTTAGTGTGTGGTTGGTCGCGCCAACTACGGGGTTGTCTTGTTCGGAATTATCCTTAGATGGTTCCAGCCTTGTGTTGTAGGGGATTGGGAGTAATCCTCGGTACAGTGATCTAGGCCCCATACTGTGATGGGCGGTACCCCAGTAGCCCTGCCATTGTATGGAATCCAAACTCCAATAAGTGATAACGGACTTGATTGTATACCTATGTATGCTGGAATTTAATGAATGTAACAATTTCGGCTATTTCATATTTATGTGAAAACCCTAGACCCTATTATAATATAACTGGATTTCCTATCAAATGTTTTGGTTATCGTAAGGTAAAAACTTTTCCGTGTTTATGTGCGGGAAGTCTTACGAGATACTTTTTCTTTCAAAGGTTTTTCAAAGTTAAACAATTTTAACCCGTTTACTCACACCAGACCCATGTCCGACCCAAGTGTTTATTTTCTGTTTTATTAAACTCTTGGGTACTCAATTTTATATTGAGTAGTCGAGGTATTCAGGTTAGCTTTGACGAATTCTGGAGGAGATTTGGAGCAGGAGGCTTCAGCGTGTAGATATATAGTGTTTCCGCTGTGTTTGTGTTGAGTCTGTATCTCTGTGATGTTTGAGATGTATGATAGACAAGTGTTTATAACTGTCTAATATGAGATGTATAAGTTGTGTAACTCTGATATATATGATACTATGTAATATTTTATGTGATATATTATATGTCATTCGTTCCGCTGTGAGATTCTGATATTGTTGAGTTTCTTCTTTCCTATCTTTTCTTCTTCTATCCCTTTCTTTCTTAATTCATGATACGTATTTCTGGGCTTAGAAAGTTGGGTCGTGACAGTTGGTATCAGAGCATTTGGTTGAGTGAATACCTAAGCTCTAGAGTGGTGTCTATCTTGAGAGAGCGTATTTGTAATATATATATATATATATATATATTTCTACCTATTTGTTGGATTATCTGTTTGGGATTTTCCAATACGAGTTATAAAGGTAGATAGGGTGGTGGTGTGTGTAACACGACTACCAATGGTTAGAGTTTGAATGTTTGAGGTTGGAAGTGTATCTATCGGGACTGTAGACCCAATACCGTCTCGAGTAAGTTTGGCAGTATGGTGTAAGGATTTCTCGGATCTCTGAAGGAAATTTTTTCAAGATTCGGAGTCCATTATTGGAGTGTAAGCTTGGTTGAGCTCGGGTAAGCGGATTTTCTAGAATTTGGATCTATCGGAAGTGCTGAAGCAAGTGATGGTATCTTGGCAACTTCAGGAAGGAGCAGCTGTGTGATGAGACGCAGTATCTATGTATGTCCCCGAAGGAGATATTCTTTTTGAAGCAAGATTAAGAAGGTATTAGAGGAACAGTTGATGTCTACCGCAGGAAAGACTCGGCTGTATAGGAATTCTCTAATATCGAGTAAGAGAGTTTTATCTGTTTTGAAGTATGGGACTAAGGTCGATTAGTTGTTTCTTCGGACATGGTCTCATTGTCCCCTTAAGAAGAGTAAGTTATTGGCGCTTGGTTTGGAGCTCGAGTTTCTTAAGAGATTGTCTGCCATCTCAAGGAGTCTTTTGTGAAGTTAGTTGATGGTTTTGGAGTTCGAGGAGCCTATGGATTAGAAGTCTTTGGTTAGCTGTGGTATCAGTTTCAGCTCGAAGGTGTTTGTGTGCCGACAAGAAGATTTTCTGGCTTAGCAGTATTCTAGAGAAAGAGTTTGGAAGTAGCAGTGTGGCCCGTTTCTCCGATGGTTCAGGAATCTTTGTGGTTCTTCTATCAGCAGTCCGGGCAAATGGTGAAGACTTTCTTGAAGGGTTAACCTTGTTTGGAAAAGTTTAAGGCTATTTTAATTGGTAAAGAGAGAATAGTTTCTTTTGAATCCGAACTAGGTAGATCGCAAAAGTGACTTGCGATTTGTTTGGGAATTTATCTTGGGCGATCTTTTGTTTGAGATTGAGGTTTCTCATATGGAAGTAGGAGCTACTGAGGTAGTCAGCAGATTTTGGAAAGATCATATTGTTGAATAGGATCTAGACATCATTTTGTGTTTGGTTCAGATTTGTTTCAAGAAGCATCAGCGAAGGTTGAGCTGTTCAGGAAGAGATGAGGTAGCCCAGGATCGTCTGATGAATTATGCAGATATGAGACAGAGTTTGGGAATTCGGAGTTGGAGATTGGAAGTTGTTTAAGTTTTTCTCCGATTAAAGAGCTATAAGATTTGGTAAGTTTGGAAAGCTAACTCTGAAGTATTTTGGATTTTCTTGTGTTCTCGAGAGGAGTAGTTCTTTGATCTATAGGTTTGAATAACCAGTTTGGATAGCTGGAATTCATTGTATTTCACGTATCTCTGAGGGAATACGTGTATGATTCATCGCTGGTTATGGAATCTGCAGTTCAGTTGGATTTGGTATTTGAGCTGGACTTGAGTGTGGTCTGATATTTTTGTTCAGATTAGTGGATCTAGAGAAGAGAGGAGCTCTGGATTATAGTGGTATTGTTAGATTCTGTAGAGCGAGTCTCCCGGTGATTTATACTTGGGAAACTCCAGATAGTATTATGAAGATCTATCCTGATTTGTATCAGAATAGTTAGTTAGGTTTGATTGTTTGATTGGTTGCTTTGGTTGTTAGTAACTAGATGATAGGTATGCTTTGTTGTGTGAGATTAAAATCTTTGCTGGATTATTAAATTAACTTTGCTTTTAATTTCGGGGACGAAATTCTTTTAAGGGGGAAGGAATGTGATGACCCGGGATTTTGGGCAATATGAATTTAATAATCTGTATTAATAATTAAATTGATTTGATAATTTTCCTATATAATTTTAATTTAAATTGGTAATTTAATCTTTTAAAGGTTAATAAATATATAATCTGGCAAAATTGGTAATTTATTTTCAAAGCTAATAAAATGTTGTTCTATTTATAATATATATTTGCTATATATATTGTGAATAGAAATCTTTTGTTTAAATAAAAGAAGTATTTTCAAATGGTGATATATATGTATGTATATGTTATAATTTGGATTGTTTTGAATTTAATTTAATCTATTGATAATTTATATATGTATGAATTGTGATTTAAAGCTTTGTTTTAAATTTAATATTTTTCAAAAGCTAATTTAAGGTTAATTTTATATTTTCAAAATATAAGATAATTATTTATTTTTAAAGTATGATAGTTTAAATAAGATTTAATAAAAGATTTATTTTATCTTGTTTTCTTTTAAAAAGTACTAAACTAAAATGGTTATAAGTGTGTATATATGGTTTTAAATAAACTTTCTTTCTAAAATATCTCTTAAACCAAAATAGTTTGTAAACAAATAAATAAAACATAAATTTGTACAAATTCATATTAAATAATTTAAAGAAAATCATAAATACTTTTATAATAAGGTTTTAAACATAATTATGCAAGGGTTTTAACACTTGTAAGTATATAAAACAAGTTTGGACATGTGTAAAATGATTTAAGCATGCAAGTACATTTGTAATGCAATAAAAAATACAAGTGGCATACTCTTTCTTAGTTAAAATTAAAATTTAAATAAATATGTATTAATAAGAGACCTGGCTTCTATTTTCTCAGTTCAAATCTTTTTCTTCTAAAACTTTTTCTTCTTTCTAAAAACTGAAACCAAAATCAAAAGAAAATAAAATCTATCAACAGCCTGTTTCTAGTTTTAGCCTGAGCAAAGACAAACTCAACTAAATTCAAATCAACTTCAAGATTTAAATTCAACCTCAGTTTCAACCTGAGCTAATGAAGATTGAGTTTAAAATCAACTATCAGTTTTCAAGCTTCTAAAGGCCTATTCTCTGTTTTATAATCTGGTGAGTAAACCTTCCTTTTAAAAACAGTTTTAAAATCTGTGAGCAAACTTTGATGTAAGTGATAGATTTGTGTTGTGATGATGTATATTGTTGCTTGAATGTTGATTGTGAATACATGTTTGTAAATAAGATATGTTCTGTATATATGAGTTTCTATATATATGTATATCTTCTCTGTTTGAATAAACAGGCTCCAAATCCATAAATAAATTCATACCTTCTAAACAAAATAATTTTAGACCTTGATCTTAAAAGAGAAAATGATGGTAACTATGTAAATTCATTTTTAAAATTGTTTCGAGTATAAATAATTAGCAAAAATCCTGAAAAATAAAAGAATTACAGTGAAAATTTTAAAATGGGTCAGAATCGAACATCTCTACATCAAGTTCAGATCATAGGGGCTGATTCGTATTTGAAAATCCTGATTTTTGATAAAAATTTCATAATTTTTAGGATTAGGATTATCAAGAATTCGTAAGATGAACGTTTTGGGTATTTTCGTCAATCACCAGCGATCGGCGTGGTAATGTTTGTCGAGATTTGGCATGGAAGTGGCCGATGAGTTGAGGGTTACAGGAAAAATAGTGGAGGATTTTTCCGATGGTTGTGGAGGCCGGAAATAGGTGAAGTAGGGTTCGTGGTATAGTTTTGGTCTGTGTTGTTATCGAGGTGATCTCAACGAACTTGGCGCATCGAGCTCGAACGCGAGGGGAGGAAACGCGTCGTTGAAGTGTGGTGCTACTCTAGGAGGAAGGCTGGAGTTTCCAGTTGACAGAATCATCGGTGGTAAGAGGTTTTGGTGGTTTGAGTTGCTCCAGGAATTCGATCAATGATCGAAATTTCGTTCCGATGATGGATCTTGGTTTCTGGGATGGTGGTTGGAATGTCGAGGCTAAGTGTAACGACCCGAAATTTTCGAACTCAAAAATTCCAGATAGTTATGAAAAAGAAGAAAGTGGTAGAAGAAGAAGAACAGAAATATCAACATCTCACATTCGCAGCAGATAAAATATAATAATAATATAATGACAGTTTACAAAAGATTTTTATATCTATCGATTACATTTTCATACATCAGAGTTTTACATATCCACAGTCACTGAAATATACAGTAATCATGTCTCAGAATTACAATAATATACTTCAGCGGAAATACTCTATACGTACTTGCCATCCAGCTCGTCTCCTGAGCTCCAGAACGTCCTACCTGAAAATCTGTAATACTTGGTCTGACCCGAGCATTACATCAAAGTAACACCCGGGTCAGGCTGGAAACCAGCGTGAGTAAACCCGACTAACATGGAATACCAAGCAACAACTTATATAAAACCCGGGTATCTCGAAGTAAATCACAAAGCCATAATTTATTATACACATCAACCTTCTAAGTACCAAACTTAGACAAAAATAACCCAATTCGCTTAAATCATTTCATTTCAGCCTATTGATTTTACAAATCAATCTATAAAAATTCGAAGCGGATTCGGGTATTCCGAAGACCCGGCCCCGGTCTCTTCGAAAACTCATGTTATCCTATCTTGAATTATTTAAATGAAATGCACAACATCTCATATCAAAGATATCAACACATTTACAACATCCAAGGCCATTCAATTATCCATCACATACCAATTAATTCAATGGTTTAATTACCAAGTAAATATTGATATCTCAAATTCAAGTTAAAATTAACTTTCAAATGTTTAAAATCAATTCAATTATCCCATTTTAAATTGTTAAAAATTATGGGTCGTCACATTCCTCCCCCCTTAAAAGAATTTCGTCCCCGAAATTACTAGTTAGGAAGAATGGTGTCATACCCATTTACCTTTTCCCCAAAACCAACAGTTCAACACCTTACCAACTATCTTTCATAAAAGACTCATTATCATTCTTATTAACTTCTCAAACTCGCCCACAGTTTTGAGACAATACCACTTATACTCAATCATTCAAATTTCAATTTAAAACCAAATCTTGAATTATCAAAATTTTCTCAAAAAATTTCTAACTCTTTAAATTTTCAAAAAATTTCGCCAGCGTCTCCTTTGCGCGGCTAGCTCGGTACTACTACAAAAGGCCACTACGGGCTCTCAAAATCTCAAAAGAAACAAAAGCCAAGTGGCTATATCCAAAACTCAATCCAATTTCATACAGAAATTTTAAATACATACCTTTTTGTCGAGCATTTCAAATTTATCTTTTGGAATCAAATCCAATTCCTTTTCCCTTTACTACCTGCATATCTTACTTAGCACTAATATCCAATCACAACTGTCAAAACATTTTATTGACTTCCTTACCCAAGTCAATACTTATCCACCCAAATATCAACTAGGATATCTTTCTAATATTCAATTTCCAATTAAGGATTTATCATTGTTTACTTAAGTTAGCATAAGCATTTTATATGCTCCTTTATTTATTTCACTTTATCACTTAAGTTTATATCTATTTCTATTCAATTTAGTTTTCACACTCCACATAAATTTTAGTTATTTCCAACTTTGAACATTAAATTTTATCTTCCATTTATAACTAGTTTATGTCGTTGTTTTAATTTAGTTTCCTTCACTAATTTATTTCAAATTTTCAGTTAGAAACCGTTTTGTCATTAACAAAATTTTCCAAAAATCTTCAAATTATTCTAACTCCCAAAATTTTCGGAAAATTTTGGCAGAGTCTCCCTTGTACGGAGGGACTTCTGCGATATCGCAGGATGCACAGATATATATATACATCGGCCTCAGGCCGGAAATCACAATATATATCAATATATGCAGTTCATATCTCCTATTTTGAATTCTTTTGCGTAAGCGTACCTTAATTTAGCATTTTTAAAGCAAGCGGCTTATTATTTAGCAATCATCGCATCCAAATCCAGCCAAACGGCCTTCAAGTACCTGTACTATCTCAATTTAAACATGTAAGTGTCATATATAGAAAATATATTAACATTTCACTTACTTTTAATGGCAAACACAAACATTTCAAAAGCATCAAACGCCAACGCTTACCATAAGCGATTTATATAATTTAAAGCTAATTTCATTGCTTCCCGCCACATTTATATGCCATTTCATTCAATTTTATTGGCTTATAACTCACATTTCTTACATTCGATTTATTTTTAATCCAAACAAGCTCATATTTACTTTAAATGATTCAAAAATCTATTTTATTTGTTTCTATTAATTCACAGAATTTCTTTACCTTCGTTTACGTCAAACGTCAACTATTTTTATGCAAATTTGACGATAGTCGCTTAGTAGAGTATCCATTTTAGTTTATAACTACTTCAAATCAATTTCAACTCATTCTGTATGTAATTCCATTTCCCAAATAAATTTAACCCAACTTTTATTTAATGGTCTACCACTTTGCTCGAAACCAAGCTTTTATTGAATTAAATAATTCTACCTTCAAATTAATATGCCTCATAACTTAAGTTCATTTCGAGAACCCAACTTCAATTAGAACTCTAATTTGATTTCCATTCAATCAGACTTCATCCATTCATTATTTAATTCCATTAACCCATTTATTCATCCCATTTTGAATTTTAACTCATTTACTTTATCCATTTTCGAAGCCATTCTCACTTTATTTTTCTTTACCTGGGTTTTGTTTGCAACACAAATCATTTCATTAAATATTAATCAAATCACACTTGAATTCAATGGTAATTCAAACCATCACTTTTTCAATCCAACTCTATTTTATTTTTACAACATCCCCACTTATTTAATTCATTATCAAATCCCAGTCGAATTCTATTTACAATTCAAATTCATTTCCAAACTCCATTATTAACGTACAATCCATTTTATTTAACCGAGTTAATCTTTATTAACATACTCTAGCAATTAATTATTTAGTTAATTAGCTTACTTCTGACCTTTAAAGCGAGATTCGATTTTATTACAAAAACTACTTTAAATTTTCCCGAGTCCAATTTTATTTTATAATTCCAATTGGATTTTCCTTTTAATTTTCCCAAAATTCCAACACTTCTATTTTAAAATTTTAGGAACATCTTTAAATTCAGATAATATCATTAAAATGGCTTTTTATAAAAATACTTCTTATAACTCGATGTCTCAACCAGTCCATCCTTGTTCTCACAAAAATTCAGTCATACGTTGATCAGGCGTAAGACTGAAAATCTATAAGTACTTAGCAGACTCATTTTCGACATCTAGTGAAAATACTTCGAAAGTAATTTTACTTGAAAATATCGAAAATAGTTTTTGAAAACAGTTTACTAAAAATATCTTTGGTGAGAATGCTCTGGAAATCATCACACCCATCTATGGTCACAGTTACATCCAGGGTTACGTTGCCGTCGCAGCAAAAGTCCATGTAACTGATTACACCATAGAACCCACGACAGATCGCAGTTACATCCAAGGTTACGTTGCCGTCGCAGCAAAAGTCCATGTAACTGCAGGCTCTCAGCAGCCTCACGATTACGCTGTCGAAATGAAACTTCTCCACTCCTACATAGGTTGTAACAACCCGACCTTCTATGCCCAGAAAGTCGCATCATTATTAAGAAAGAAAGGGATAGAAAAGAGAAAAGAAGAGAAAGAAAGAACTAAACAATATCAGAATCTCACAGCGGAACGAAACAAAATATAATATATCACATAACTATTACATAGTCTTTACATAATCAGAGTTACACAACTTATACAACAAAATAGACAGTTATAATTTCTGTCTATTATACAACTCAAGATACAATTCAAACAAAAGACTCAGATCAACCAACACAGCGGAATACTATCTATCTACGAATGCTGAAGCCTCCTGCTCCATATCCCCTCCATAGATTCGTCAAAGCTAACCTGAATCCCTTGGCTACTCGTAAAAATTTGAGTACCCAAGAGTTTAATAAACAGAAAATAAACACTTGGGTCAGACATGGGTCTGGTGTGAGTAAACGGGTTAAAATTGTTTAACTTCAAAACCTTTTGAAAACAAAGGTATCACGTAAGACTTCCCACACATAAACATGGAAAAGTTTTTACCTTACGCTAACCAAAACATTTGATAGGAAATCCAGTTATATTATAATAGGGTCTAGGGTTTTCAAGTAAAATACAGAAATAGCTGAAATGCTTACATCTCACATTCCAACATAGTTGGGCACAACTAATACGTACGGCACTTATTGGAGTTTGGATTCCATACAATGGCAGGGCTACTGGGGTACCGCCCGTCACAGTACGTGGCCTAGATCACCGTACCGAGGAGTACGCCCGCTCCCCTGCAACACAAAGCCGGAACCATCCCTTACTGGATAATCCCGAACAAGATAATCCCGTAGTTGGCGCGACCAACTACACACTAAGCCGAATAAAAGAAAAGGGACCTCTAGACAGGGATCTATCTTGCTCTCAGTGGGTGCTACCCACGAAGCCTTGCTGCACCTCCCCTGTTTTAGCCATTCCCGGTTGATGAGGCTTGAGGTTACGATTACCTTTAATCAGAACATATCACTTAGAATGCTCATCGTCCGCCTGACGATGTGCTGAAAGCATTCAATCCATACAAGTTCGTTCCGGGTTCGAACGAAACCGAAGGCATTATCTCGTTACACTCGTTTTGGAATCACCCTCAGAGTTAACGACAATAACTCTTGCACTCTAAATTTTCACCTTCACTTGAGATTCACGACCTATCGTTAATTTGGATCGATGTGGTATTCGGGTCTCCAGACCTGGAATTCCGGTATACGGAAACCCGATCCCGGTCTCATCGAAATCCAAAACGTATCTTTTAAGGCCAAGTTGTTTAAAGGTTTAAACAATTCAACTTATCTATATTCATACAGATAGATAATTCACACATCACAATTGATAATCACATTATCATTTAAACAGATGATTCATAATCAAATAGGTAATCCATATCAACATCACAATAGTTAATCTATATTACCATTATAATGCAACCAAGCATTCATACCACACAACATTACTTATCTCATTTCTGAGATTACATCCATTCAAGACAAATCAATGTCATCCATTCATACATAAGCAATGATTTACTTAATCACAACATAATTAATTTAAAATGAATTAAATTAACTATCTCTATCTTTAATTAATTTAAAGTGAATTAAATTAATTACTTCATTTCTAATTAATTTAAAATAAATTAAATTAATTACTTCATTATAAATCTTACTTATATAATCATTAATTAATTACAAATAAATTAATTAATCTTTTCTCTAATTATCCACTTAATTAATCACCTTGATTAATTATACTTTAATTACATTTAAGTAATTATCCTTAACCATATTCAGTAATTAACCTTTAATTACTATCATTAATTACAATAATTAATGATCATTCATTAATTAATTAACTATAATTAATTACATTAGTCCTTAATTAGTTACAATTAATTAATCACACTTAATTTAATTACTTTTATTAATCAATCTTGATTAACTTCATTAATTAAATAATCCTTATTTATTTAAACTTAAATTAATTAATTAACCATAAATCATAAATAGTAATCAACAATTTGTAATTACTTATCTTAATTAATTAACATCTTAATTAATTATATTAATCTTTGATTAATTAATCTAATTAATCTTTAGTTACTTTAATTAAGGATTATTTGTTAATTAATTATAACTGTCTAATATGTGTTGTATAAGTTGTGTAACTCTGATGTATATGATACTATGTAATATTTTATATGATATATTATATTTCATTCGTTCCGCTGTGAGTTTCTGATGTTGTTGTTCTTTCTTTTCTTCTCTTCTTTTCTATTTTCTACCCCTTTCTTTCTTCATAATGATGCGACTTTTTGGGCATAGGAAGTCGGGTCGTGACAGTGTCACGACCCGGCTTTCTACCACCAGAAAGACGTATCATGAATTAAGAAAGAAAGGGATAGAAGAAGAAAAGATAGAAAAGAAGAAAGAACAACACATCAGAATCTCACAGCGGAACGAATAAAATATAATATATCACATAAGATATTACATAGTATCATGTTACATCAGAGTTACACAACTTATACATCACAGAATAGACAGTTATAAACTTCTGTCTATTATACAACACAAGTACATCAGTACAATACAGACTAATACAAACACAGCGGAAACTTTATATATCTATACGCTGAAGCCTCCTGCTCCTTAGCTCCTCCAGAATTCGTCAAGACTAACCTGAATCCCTTGGCTACTCGTAAAAATTGAGTACCCAAGGTTTAATAAAACAGAAAATAAACACTTGGGTCAGACATGGGTCTGGTGTGAGTAAACGGGTTAAAATTGTTTAACTTCAAAACCTTTTGAAAACAAAGGTATCACGTAAGACTTCCCACACATAAACATGGAAAAGTTTTTACCTTACGCTAACCAAAACATTTGATAGGAAATCCAGTTATATTATAATAGGGTCTAGGGTTTTCAAGTAAAATACAGAAATAGCTGAAATGCTTACATCTCACATTCCAACATAGTTGGGCACAACTAATACGTACGGCACTTATTGGAGTTTGGATTCCATACAATGGCAGGGCTACTGGGGTACCGCCCGTCACAGTACGTGGCCTAGATCACCGTACCGAGGATCACTCCCAATCCCCTGCAACACAAAGCCGGAACCATCCCTTACTGGATAATTCCGAACAAGATAATCCCGTGGTTGGCGCGACCAACCACACACTAAGCCGAATAAAAGAAAAGGGACCTCTAGACAGGGATCTATCTTGCTCTCAGTGGGTGCTACCCACGAAGCCTTGCTGCACCTCCCCTGTTTTAGCCATTCCCGGTTGATGAGGCTTGAGGTTACGATTACCTTTAATCAGAACATATCACTTAGAATGCTCATCGTCCGCCTGACGATGTGCTGAAAGCATTCAATCCATACAAGTTCGTTCCGGGTTTGAACGAAACCGAAGGCATTATCTCGTTACACTCGTTTTGGAATCACCCTCAGAGTTAACGACAATAACCCTTGCACTCTGAATCTTCATCTTCACTTGAGATTCACGACCTATCGTTAATTTGGATCGATGTGGTATTCGGGTCTCCAGACCTGGAATTCCGGTATACGGAAACCCGATCCCGGTCTCATCGAAATCCAAAACGTATCTTTTAAGGCCAAGTTGTTTAAAGGTTTAAACAATTTAACTTATCTATATTTATACAGATAGATAATTCACAATTCACAACTGATAATCACATTATCAATTAAACAGATGATTCATAACCAAATAGGTAATCCATATCAACATCACAATAGTTAATCTATATTATCATCATAATGCAACCAAGCATTCATATCACACAACATCTTATCTCATTTCTGAGATTACATCCATTCAAGACAATCAATGTCATCCATTTATATAAGCAATGATTTTCATATTGCATTTTTAGATTTTCAGATTTTCAGATTGCATTTTTAAACTGCTTTTATAAAAATCTTTTTAAACTCGTTTAGATTTACATATGGTATCGGAGCATAGGTTGAGCGAATGCCTAAGCTTTTGGTTAAGTGAATATCAGAACACTAGGTTGAGTGAATACCTAGGTTCGGAAGGATTGTTCATTAGAAATAGGATCTGTAGCAACCTGTTGAGTCTGAGTATATATATACGAGAGCGCGTATTTGTTAGTTATATAAAATGGTTTTATATTGTGTTAATTGATCGGTTGGGTGGTATATGGATTCTGGTCAATACGAGTAGCTAACATTATTGATAGGGATCTCTAAACACTTGAACCAGGCCAACGGACACAATATTGTTTTAAAGAGGTAAATGAAATAATTTTACCCAGAAATAATTTCTATATAAAAAGTATCATTTTAAATATATATATTTATGTATTTCTACCTATTTGTTGGGTTACCTGTTCGGGTTTTCCAATATAAGTTATAAATGTAGATAAGGTGGTAGTGTGAGTAAAACGACTACCAATGGTTGGAATTTGAGTGTTGAGGTTGGAAGTATATCTGACGAGACTGTAGACCTAATACCGTCTCGAGTAAACTTTGTTGTGGTGTAAAGATTTCACAGATCTTTGAAGGAAACCAGTTATGGTTTAGAGTTTATCTTTGAAGTTGGATAAATAGAGTAGATCTATTGGATGAGCTGAAGAGAGTGATGGTATTTTGGTAACCTCAGGAAGTAGTAGCTGTGCGATGAGACACGGTGGCTATGGACGTTTCTGAAGATGTTTCTTCTGGAACAAGTTTGAAGAAGTGAGTCTGTGTCAGTGTTGTGGCTGAGTCCAGTAGGGTGTTTCTATTTGCTTTGAGGTCCGAGTTTCTCGAGGAGTTTCGGATAAGAAGTCTTTTGCGTCTGTGGCAGCAGTGCGGCTTGGAGTGTTCTATGTTGGCAGGAAGTTCTGTCTGAGCAGTTGTTCTAGAGATGGAGTCTAGAAGCAACTGAGTGAATCCATTTCTTCGATGAATTGGATAGATAAGTGTAAGCTGTTCTGATTAGTGAAGAGAGAACAGTTATCTTTGGAAATTAAGCTGGGCTGATCGCAAAAGTGACTTGCGATTGTTTGAGTATTCTTTTTGGGTTATTGAAGATTGAGATTCCGTATCGACTTGATTCATGAAGTTACCGGAAGTTCAGCTTAGTAGAAGGATGTCTCCTAGAGAATAATTTGGTGAAGCAGCTCAGGATTCTTTGGAGAGGGATTGACCACACCTAATTTTCTGGTGAGGATTCTGTTAAGGTATTTTGACCAAGTAGAATGGTTCACTAAGATTTTATAGATATGGTGAACTGTGGATGATCAAGTTTGTGCTCGAGTTTCTCCGATGGCATTCTCATCTGTTCAAGATCAGAATTGTGCAGCGAAAGCAAGATAGCAGCTATTCTAGAGTGGAAGCAACCGGGAGTTGTAATTTTCTTGGAGTAGAGGATTTCTATAGAAAATTCAAGTGTATCTCTAAGTGTGAAGAAATTTTCAGGATTTGGAGGTAAGTTGTCAAGTGCAACTGTTTTGACTATTTCAGATAGGAGAGGTAGTGCGAAGTTCTCTAATGTTTGTAAAGTAGAGTTGTGTTTTGGATTTCGGCATATTTTTGAGAAACCATTTTGTTGAGTAGGATCCGGAAATTGGTTTGATGTTGGTCTAATCTGTTTCAAGAAGCATCAGCAAGGGTTAAGCTGATCAGGAAGAATGAAGTGACTCAGGATCGTCAAAGGAGTTATGCAGTTAAGAATTGATGGAATTTGGAAATTGATGTTGAAATTGGATATTGTTTAAGTTTTTCTCCGATCAAAGGAGATATAAGATTTGGTAAGACTGGAGAGTAAGCTCCGGAAGTATTATGAGATTTTTCTGTGTTCTTTGGAGATTAGATTTTGATCCTCAGGATTGAGTTGCCAGTTCGAATAACTGGAATTCATTTTATTTCACATATCTCTGAGGAATATGTGTAAGATTCATCGAGTGATGGAATCAGCAGTTCAGAAGGATAGTTGGGATGGTTTTGAGTTAGTCTGATATCCTGTTCAGATTTGTGATCTAGAAAGGAAGGACTTCTAGATCATTGTAGATAGTTAGTTTAGATCTTGTAGAACGAGTCTCCCGGTATATATATATACTTGGGGAAACTCGAGTAAATTCTATCCAGATTTTGACTGGATAGTTAAATTTGTTTGATTAAATTGCTTGCTATGGTTGTTAGAATATGATTGATATCTATGGTTGCTGTTTAAAATAAAATTTTGTTGGGTTATTAAATTATCTTTGCTTTTAAATTTCGGGGACGAAATTATTTTAAGGGGGAAGGAATGTGATATCCCGGAAATTTGGCAATATCAATTTAATAATCTTTATTAATAATTAAATTGATTTGTTGATTTATTTTATAAATTGACAAGTTTATTCATTTTAAAAGGTTAATAATATTTTAAATTGGCAAATTTATTTCTTTTGAAAACTAATAACATTTTAATTTGGGGATATCTTTTCTAAAATTTTAATTAGGAAGATTTATCTTACTAAAACTAATATAAGTGTTTATATTTATAATGTATATATATAGGTATATATATTATAAATAGGGAGTCTTTAATTTAATAAAAGGATAAGTTATCAAATTATAATATATATGTATATATATATTGTTATTTGAAGTTATGTATTAAAATTAAATATGATAATTATAAAGCTAATGTTAAAAGTATTTTCCATTTAGAATATATATATTTGTATATATTGGGATGGAAAGAATATTGAATTTAAATTTAATAAGATGTTTTCAAACTTTAATATATATATAATTTGTAATTTGGTTTAATACTTTTGAAAATGATATTTTAAGATTTAAATAACAAGAATAATTTCTTATTTATTATAAACATATATTTTAAGTTTTATTTTGGTTAAGGTTTAAATTAAGAAGTTCAATTGTTTTTTTTAGATTCTTTCCTTCTTAAAATTCAAAATGGTTTGTAAAAATATATATATAGTTAAGCTCAATTTCTTAAGCATTTATAAATATGTTATATATATATATATTTGATTAAAACATAAGTTATTATAAATAATAGTTTTTCACACTTGTATATTTATATAGAAATCTAAAGCTTAAATTATAAAAGGATAAATACATTTTTATACATATAGATATTTTATAAATAAACATGTAGGATTTAAATAAATCAAAATAAAAAAGAAATTAACACTTGTAAATCAATAATAAAGCATTTAAAACACTTGTAAACATTTGGAAGCTTGGAGTGTTTAGGTGTAAGTTAATTAACTCTTAAGAGGACAAATGTCCACATCTCCTTTTGATAATTAAAATAAGTAAATTAAAATATGAAAGAGGGAAAGATCTGATTTCACTTTTCAGCTGAAACTCTTGTTCTCTTCATTTCAAACAAAAATTATAATTCGAATCTAAAAATAAATAAAAGACTGGAAATCAAATCTCAAAGAAAATGTGAAATCTGGAAATTCATCAAAGCTTGGAAGCAGAACAAATGCAATCTGAAGTCATGTAATCAGATAAATGAAGATCAAGCAACTAAATGCAAGAAATCAAACAGCAAGTACAAATTCAACAAAGCAAAAAGAAATCAAATTTAAAAATCTGGAAAAGCCTGGAAAACAGCTTCTATTCTCTGTTCTCTGACCTGTCTGGTGAGTAAATATATTTTAAAAACAGTTAAATTTAGATTTCATTTAGATGATTGTGAAAGAAAATATCTTGTTATCTGAAATGTTGGAATCAAATGTATGCATGTTTGTATATGGTTGTTTGAATGCCTGTGTAGACATAATATAGCTCTGTTGTATTATTTACAGGTTTTTCATTACTTCAAAAATTCAATATCTTGTCATTGAATCATAGATAGCCTTTGATTTGTAAACAAAAGATGTTTAAAATTATATGATATCACCACTAAAAATAATTCCAGAAATTTATATTTGAAATTTATCTTGAAATTTTATAATTTACAGTGAAATTCAAAAATTGGGTCAAAAATGTATAAGTTTAATTATTGAATTTGATTGCATAATTGAATTCAATATAGAAAACCATAAATTTTAAAGGTAATATCACGATTTTAAATTTTGAAATGATTGAGTATTGTCGAGATGAACATTTGGGCTTTTTCGAGCAAGTTCTATCGATCAACATCGATTTGGACGTCGTGGTTGGTTTTGAAGGTAGAGGGGATGTTGGAGTTCATCAGAAAAATAGTATGGTGATTTATCTTTAACCGTGATGATCGGAGATCATAAGTGTAGGGTTTTAGACGCTGTTTTTTTTTTGTTGATGTTCAATCGAGTCTCGAGACGTCGACAGATGGCCGGAGTTGATCGCATGTGTCCTGGTGGTTGCTGGTAGTCGAGGCGAAACTGCGGTGAAGATGGCGTGGTGCATCGATCATGGATCGTCGGAGGCGAGTCGATTTTACTGGTGATCTTGTTTGTCGAACTGATGGGTTCATAGCTCGATTTCGATTTCGTTCGAATCGAAGAGAAAATGGTGGTCGATCGCGATGTAGTGATGAAAGGTGACTTGTCGGAGGCCATCGTGGAGTTCGCCGTCGATCGACGTGGGTGTGCACGTTTATGTGCACGATTTCGTGCACCTGGAAGTTGGAATTGGGGAAGAAGCTAGAGCTTGGGTTTTGTTCGGGGGAAATCGAGTTTTACTCGAAGCAAGATGTTACGTGGGTATGACGTGAGTGTTACTTCGAGTTTCTGATGGTATTACTCGAGAGTTGCTTCGGGTTTTCTTATGGTTTTCTCGGGTTTGAGTTTTAGAGCAGGCCTTAAGATTTTAAAAAGAAATGTACAGGAAGTTTTAAAAAGTTAAAACAAAGGAAATTGATTTTGTAATGTTTCTAAGTTTTAAAAACAAAAGTTAACAAGTTTTAATTGTAAAATAAATTGTTTTCAGAATTAAATGTTTTAACAAGTTTAAATTAATTTAAATAATTAAGTTTTAAAGAATAGAAAATAGATTTGTAAAATGATCTTTGTATTAAAAATTATTTAAATAACTTTGGAAAGCTTCAAAGATTTTAAAGGTAAAAACTAAATGTTGTAATTGTTTAATTATAATAAAGGTTTTATCTTAAGTAATTAAGATTTTGATTCACTAAAGGAAATTAATATGTGAAATTAATAAGGATAATTTATTTATTGAAAATGATTTAAGAATAGATAATAATTTAATTAAGATAATGATTTTTCTTAATTAAGATCTTTAAGTATAAGGAGTTAAGGAATTATTTAATTCAATTTAAATAATTAGTTAAATGATTAACTAAATAGTTAATTAATGATTAATTTAAGATAATTCCTTATAATTATTTAAGTATAATGTCTTAATGAAGTAATTAAGGAAAATTACTAGATATAATTAAATAAAGATAAATTAATTAATGAAGTAATTAAAGGATAATTATTTTATAAAAGTAATTAAATAGAAAATGATTAAGGTTAATTACCTAGTGTTATTAATTAAATAATTTAATTAATAAAGTTAATTAAAGGATTAAGGTTAAATTAATAAGGTAATTAATTATTTGTTAAGGTAATTAATTAAAAAGTAATTAATTAATGAAAGTAATTAAGGGAAGATAATTACTGGATTAGATTAATCAAAAATGATTAATAATTATGGTTTAATTAAGATTAATTATGTAATTAATTTAAATAGGATAAATAATTATGGATTAATTAAGAATAATTACTTAATCTAATTAATAAAATAATTAAAGATGTAATTAGGGATCATTAGTTTATAATAAATTAATGATATGATTAAGAGTTGATTAATTGAGATTAATTAATCAAATGATAAGTGATTAATTGTAATTAATTAAGTATTAAAGTAATTGATTATAATTAATTAATTAATAAAGTAATTAAAGGTTAATTACTGTATTTAGTTAAGGGTAATTAATTTGTGAAATTAATTAAAGATAATTACTTAAATGTAATTAAAGTATAATTAATCAAGATGATTAATTAAATGAATAATTAGAGAATGATTAATTAATTTATTGTAATTAATTAATGATTATATAAGTAAGATTTATAATGATAAGAAATTAATTTAATTTATTTTAAATTAATTAAGAGATAAAGTAATTAATTTAATTCACTTTAAATTAATTTAAAGATAGAGATAGTTAAATTAATTCATTTTAAATTAATTATGTTGTGATTAAGTAAATCATTGCTTATATAAGAATGGATGACATTGATTGTCTTGAATGGATGTAATCTCAGAAATGAGATAAGATGTTGTGTGATATGAATGCTTGGTTGCATTATGATGATAATATAGATTAACTATTGTGATGTTGATATGGATTACCTATTTGGTTATGAATCATCTGTTTAATTGATAATGTGATTATCAATTGTGATTGTGAATTATCTATCTGTATGAATATAGATAAGTTAAATTGTTTAAACCTTTAAACAACTTGGCCTTAAAAGATACGTTTTGGATTTCGATGAGACCGGGATCGGGTTTCCGTATACCGGTATTCCAGGTCTGGAGACCCGAATACCACATCGATCCAAATTAACGATAGGTCGTGAATCTCAAGTGAAGATGAAGATTTAGAGTGCAAGGGTTATTGTCGTTAACTCTGAGGGTGATTCCAAAACGAGTGTAACGAGATAATGCCTTCGGTTTCGTTCGAACCCGGAACGAACTTGTATGGATTGAATGCTTTCAGCACATCGTCAGGCGGACGATGAGCATTCTAAGTGATATGTTCTGATTAAAGGTAATCGTAACCTCAAGCCTCATCAACCGGGAATGGCTAAAACAGGGGAGGTGCAGCAAGGCTTCGTGGGTAGCACCCACTGAGAGCAAGATAGATCCCTGTCTAGAGGTCCCTTTTCTTTTATTCGGCTTAGTGTGTGGTTGGTCGCGCCAACTACGGGATTGTCTTGTTCGGAATTATCCAGTAAGGGATGGTTCCGGCTTTGTGTTGCAGGGGATTGGGAGTGATCCTCGGTACGGTGATCTAGGCCACGTACTGTGACGGGCGGTACCCCAGTAGCCCTGCCATTGTATGGAATCCAAACTCCAATAAGTGCCGTACGTATTAGTTGTGCCCAACTATGTTGGAATGTGAGATGTAAGCATTTCAGCTATTTCTATATTTTACTTGAAAACCCTAGACCCTATTATAATACAATCAGATTTCCTATCAAATGTTTTGGTTAGCGTAAGGTAAAAACTTTTCCATGTTTATGTGTGGGAAGTCTTACGTGATACCTTTGTTTTCAAAAGGTTTTGAAGTTAAACAATTTTAACCCGTTTACTCACACCAGACCCATGTCTGACCCAAGTGTTTATTTCTGTTTTATAAACTCTTGGGTACTCAAATTTTTACGAGTAGCCAAGGGATTCAGGTTTAGCTTTGACGAATTGTGGAGGAGCAATGGAGCAGGAGGCTTCAGCGTTCGTAGATATAGTATTCCGCTGTGTTGATATCTGTGTTAGAGTCTTGTATTGTATTTGAGTTGTAATATCTAGACAGATGTTTATAACTGTCTAGTATGTGTTGTATAGTTGTGTAAACTCTGATAAGTGTTGTATACTATGTAATAGTTTATGTTATTAATATAATTTATTCGTTCCGCTGTGAGATCGTTGTTGTTGTTTCTTTCTTTCTTCTCTTCTTTTCTATTTTCTACCCCTTTCTTTCTTCATAATGATGCGACTTTCTGGGCATAGGAAGCCCTGGTCGTTACATAATCCCGGAAATTTTGACAATATCAATTTAATAATCTGTTGAATAATTAAATTGATATGGATAATCTTTGATAATAAAATTTGAATTTAATTTAATAATCTGATTAAATTAGTATTAATTGATGATTTTATCTTTTAAAAAGTTAATAAGATATTTTCTATTTGAATATATACATATTTATTTGTATATATTGTAAATAGAAGCTTTGGGCAAATTGGGAATTTAGATTTAATTTAATTTGAATTTGAATTTAAGTTTTGAAATTCAAAAGAATATATATATATATTTAAATTGTTTTGAATATTATAATATTTGTATAAAAATATATTATATTATAAAAAAGAAGAAGATTTTGAGTTCTCTTGGTTTTGAAAAAGAATTTAGAAAGAATGAATTGAAGAAATGCAAATGTTTACATACATGTATATTTTAGATTTTATAAAATAAAAGAAAATGAAAATAAATAAGGACACTTGTCCTATACATTTGTTTATTTAATTACACATGTTTTACAAAGCTTTAGATAAATGACACATGTCTTATAAGTAATTACTCATATTTATATTTATTTTAAAAGTAAATAAAAAGTCCTTTTCTTATTTATTTAATCACTTATCTATATATATTACTTTTTTAAAGAGAAACAAAAGCTAATTATATTTTATAAATATAAGTTTATACAAATATTCTAAAATCCAAAACAATTTAAATATATATTCTTTTGAATTTCAAAACTTTAAATTCAAGTTTAAATAAAATTAAATCCTAAGATTCAATTTAAAAGTTAAGTTATATATATTTACATACACTATTTATTCTATTTAAAAATAACAATTCCTTTTAGCATTAAAATTCATACATATTAAAAATAATACATTATACTTGTTATTTGAAAATAACATATTTTATAATTTAAACAAGAGATTATATTATCAAGAAATATTTAAAAAGAAATAAAACAAACCAATTTTGTAAATCTTATTTATTTAAACTTAAGTTAAAATATCTCTTAAACAATTAAATATTTACTTAAAGTATTTTAAAACTATAAAATTACTTATTTAAATATCTTTGAAAAGTCCAGATTAAATTAAATATAAATTTCCAATTTACCAAGCTTCTATTTACAATATATATAAATAAATATATATTCAAATAGAAAATATCTTATTAACTTTTTAAAAGATAAAATTACCAATTAATACTAATTTAATCAGATTATTAAATTAATTTCCAATCTTATTATCAAAGATCATCAATATCAATTTAATTATTTAACGGATTATTAAATTGATATTGTTAAAATTTCCGGGATATTACATTCCTTCCCCCTTAAAATAATTTCCAGAGAAAATTCAGTTTCTATTTAAGTTAAGATAATTTTAGAATTAAGTTTATATCCAAACAAACAATATTTGTTTAAATCCTAAGTCTTAAAAATTAATAGATAAAGAAAAATGAATTCAAATAGGAAACTGGGTTGAAGATTTTAGATCAGGGATGTTATACAGGCAATTCAAATTCAACAAATATCACACATCACAAATGCACAGGAGACTTTAACAAATATACAAATACAACTTATTTAAAACATGATTCAACAACCAGATTTACCTTAATTTTTTTTTTTTAAAAGAACTGTTACTCACCTAGACAATAATGAACAGAACACTTATAACAGCATGCACACAAATAAAAATCCACATCAGACATTCATTTATGTAATACACCTTTATATCCAACCATACTAGCATGCAATTAATTATATTTTAAAATTTAAAGTTACTCACTTTTCTGAGATTTCAATTCATAGATCATTTAGATATATTTTAAGTTGAGTTTGCTCACAAGGTTATAAAACAGAGAACATGTCTGTATAGATTTCAAATATTTCACATGCATCACACTATATACATATACATTCACATCTATGCATTTATATAGACTTAATATACTATATTACTTCAACAAGCATCAAGCATAAGATCAGGTTTAATCTGTTTTTAAAAGAATTTACTCACCAGGCATGCATGAAACAGAGAGCAGTGCACTTAGTATTTGAAAAACTTGAAATTGGGAAAACTTGAATTCCTTAGCTTCTTTGATTTTAAAACTTTGAGCTCCCTTTTCTTTTGAAAACTGCATGCTATTGAAACTTGTAAAGATGACTGAAGACTTGATTTTGAGCTTTGCTTCAGACAAAATTCCAGGTTTGCTTGCAGGCTTATGGTTACATTTTCTTTTGAAAATGAATTTTAGGTTGAAGAATTTAGTTCAGGCTTTTGAATTGATTTCTGGTTTGAGGAGGAACTGATTTTGATTTGAAACTGGAATGGAAGCTTTAGTTCTCAGGTTTGCATGCAGTAACCAAATTCCAGATTGCATTTGAAAACTTGGAAAATGATTACAGGCTTATTGATTTGGAAAATGTATTACAAGGTTGATGAAAAGCTTTGGTTTTCTGGTTTTATTATTGGATTGAGGTATTAGATTACTGATTTTCAGATTTGTTTTATTATTCGCTCAACCTATGCTCCGATACCCGAAGTAAATCTAAACCAGTTTAAAAAGATTTTTATAAAAGCAAGTTTTTTTTTTTTTTAAATCTAAATTAAAATTAGTTTAAACCTATTACTTAATAAATGTTTTAAGTTATTGATTGGAAGAAGTTATGATTTGGTAATTTTAATTTATCAAGTTAAATGAGTATTTTAAAAACTAAATTAATATTTTAATTAAATAAAGTCAAAAGATAAAATGGTTTAAATGTTAATAATAATTAAGGTATTAATAAGATAATGTTTATCTTAAGATAATTAAAGTTTTAATGTTTTGTTATTAATTAAGTTAATTAAGGAAATTAGATATAATTAATTAATTTAATTAGTAATGATCAAGGATTAGTTAAGAAATTAATTAAGAGTAATTAATTAACTTAATTAACTCAATAATGAAGGTTGATTTAATTAATGACTAAAGGATAATTAATTTGTAATTAATAAATTAAGTAATTAGAGGTAAACTCAATGGTAATTAAGAAGTACTTAATTTGTAATTAAGTTTTATAAATTAATAATTAAGTTTTATTAATTATTAATTAAGGGGTGATTAATTTGTAATTAAAGATTTATTAAGGATTAATCAAATGATAATTCAGGTTTAATTAACTCAAATTAAGGATTGATTAATTTGTTATTAAGTTTTATTAATTGATAATTAAGGTTTATTAATTAATAATTAAAAGGATAACTAATCTATAATTAAAGATTAATTAATTGGTTTAAAGAGTAATTAAGGATGAATTACTCAAGTATAATTAATGATATGAATGTGATTGATTTAAGTTAATTAATTTGTAAATTAATTAAAGATAATCACTTGATAAAGACATTAAGTATGAATACTTAATAAGATTGATAAGTATAATTACATAGTGTAGGTAATTAATGTATAATTACAGGATGTAATTAATTAAAGGAAAGTACTTAATGGGAAGTAATGGAAGTATAATTACTTTACAAAAAGTAATTAAGGATTAATTATTTGGTAATTAATTAAAGGATTAAAGAAATTAATTAAGAAGTTAATTAATTAAGGTAAGTAATCATAGGATGATAATTACTGTATATGATTAATTAAGGTGGATTAATTAAGGATAATTAATTAATTAATGGTAATTAATTAAGAATAATTAATCAATGAAATTAATAAAAGTAATTAATGGTTAATTACTGTTAATGGTTAAGAATAATTAATTTGTGAAATTGATTAAAGGATAATTACTTTATGTAATTAATGAATAATTAATCAAGGATGATTAATATTTAATGAGTAATTAATTAATTAAAGGTTTGTAATTAATTAATGGTTGATTAAGCAAGGTTAGGAATTAATTCTTAAGTAATTAATTTAATTTAAATTGATTAAATTGATTATAATAGAGATTAATAAATGGTTGCTTATGAATGATGGTTGAGTAGAATGTCTGATTTGGTTGATATCTATTGGATGATATACTATGATATATCTGTGATAAATGTGTGATATTTATCTATGTTAATGCTGTGTGAATTCAAGTATTAAATTGAATCAAATTGTTTAAACCTTTAAACAACTTGGCCTTAAAAGATACGTTTTGGATTTCGATGAGACCGGGATCGGGTTTCCGTATACCGGATTTCCAGGTCTGGAGACCCGAATACCACATCAATCCAAATTAACGATAGGTCGTGAATCAAGTGAAGATGAAGATTCAGAGTGCAAGGGTTATTGTCGTTAACTCTGAGGGTGATTCCAAAACGAGTGTAACGAGATAATGCCTTCGGTTTCGTTCGAACCCGGAACGAACTTGTATGGATTGAATGCTTTCAGCACATCGTCAGGTGGACGATGAGCATTCTAAGTGATGTGTTCTGATTAAAGGTAATCGTGACCTCAAGCCTCATCAAACCGGGAATGGCTAAAACAGGGGAGGTGCAGCAAGGTTAGTGGGTAGCACCCAAGTAGTATAAGATTCCCCTGTCTAGAGGTCCCTTCTTTTTATTTCGGCTGTGTGGGCGGTTGCTAGCTACAACCGCGGGGTTTCTTATGCGGGAATTATCCAGTAAGGGATGTTCCGGCCTTGTGTTGCAGGGGATTGGGAGTGATCCTCGGTACGTTGATCTAGGCCACGTACTGTGACGAGCGGTACCCCGGTAGCTCTGCCATTGTATGGAATCCACAATCCAATAAGTGCCGTACGTATTAGTTGTGCCCAACTATGTTGGAACGTGAGATGTAAGCATTCCAGCTATTTCTGTATTTTACTTGAAAACCCTAGACCCTATTATAATATAACTGGATTTTCTATCAAATGTTTTGGTTAGCGTAAGGCAAAAACTTACCCATGTTTATTTGTGGGGAGTCTTACGTGATACCTTTGTTTTCAAAAGGTTTTGAAGTTAAGCAATTTAAACCGTTTACTCACACCAGACCCATGTCTGACCCAAGTGTTTATTTTCTGTTTTATTAAACCTTGGGTACTCAAATTTTTACGAGTAGCCAAGGGATTCAGGTTTGCTTTGACGAATCTTTGGAGGAGCAATGGAGCAGGAGGCTTCAGCGTTCGTAGATATAGTGTTCCGCTGTGTTAGTCTGTATGAGTCATTTGTTGAGTTGTATTTGGGTTGTAATGACTAGACAGATGTTTATAACTGTCTAGTATGTGTTGTATAAGCTGTGTATCTCTGATGTATATGATACAATGTAATATCTTATTTGATTAATATAATTTATTCGTTCCGCTGTTTAGATTCTGATGTGTTTCTTTCTTTCTTCTCTATTTTATCTCTTTTCTATCCCTTTCTTTCTTCTTGATGATACGACTTTCTGTGGAGAAAAAGCCGGGTCGTCACATTTGGCAAGTTAAACAATTTTAACCCGTTTACTCACACCAGACCCATGTCTGACCCAAGTGTTTATTTTCTGTTTATTAAACTCTTGGGTACTCAAATTTTTACGAGTAGCCAAGGGATTCAGGTTAGCTTTGACGAATCTATGGAGGGGATATGGAGCAGGAGGCTTCAGCATTCGTAGATAGATAGTATTCCGCTGTGTTGGTTGATCTGAGTCTTTTGTTTGAATTGTATCTTGAGTTGTATAATAGACAGAAATTATAACTGTCTATTTTGTTGTATAAGTTGTGTAACTCTGATTATGTAAAGACTATGTAATAGTTATGTGATATATTATATTTTGTTTCGTTCCGCTGTGAGATTCTGATATTGTTTAGTTCTTTCTTTCTCTTCTTTTCTCTTTTCTATCCCTTTCTTTCTTAATAATGATGCGACTTTCTGGGCATAGAAGGTCGGGTTGTTACATAGGTCGCAGTCTACCGATGTAAAATCAAACATAGACTGTTGGCTCTCAGCGGCACACACGACTTTCGCTATGTTACCATAGTGTCACAGTCTACCGATATAAAATCAAACGCAGACTGCTGGCTCTCAGCGGCACACACGACTTTCGCTATGGTACACCACTCATAATCCTCAGGAACTAGTTTTGTCCGGACTCCTCACAGGATCAACTTTAGAACCTCCCCCTTAGAGGCTCAAGGCAGTGCCACCCAGTGGCACTCCTGAGAAGCTCATTTCAAGGGAGCGCCTTTTTCCCCAGAGCCAATCTCAAAACACTTTATACTATACACATATAGTATTTTCAAATCATACACCTAGTATGAATTTCACATAGGTACCTTTACACAAAATCGATTCCCAAAATCGATAATTCACAAATCAGGCTTTTCCAAATTCCAATATTGATTTTACCCAAAAATCAAAAGCCTTTCAAATTCACAGGTTCCCAAAACCTTTTCCAAAATTCTCATAAGATCCTTTATATATATATACAGATATATATAATTTTTAAAACTTTGGATCATTTTCAAGCTTGTATAAAACTCCTTTTATACTTCAAACACTTTCAAAAATCCTTTTCTATTTACATTCACTTGAATTTCCATTCACATACTCACAATTGCTTTAATTTCATGGGATTATCACTTCAATCCTTATCTCAATTGAGTATTTAACCAATAACAGTTTGAACTCCGACCGGTTTATATTTAGAAAATAGCTTGAAATTTTTAAAACAGATAAGTAGTTGAAAAATAATCATTAGTTTGCACAATAGACGTAAAATAGTTAACTAATTTTAAAATAGTTGAAAAATAGTTAAATAGTTATAGAAATTTTAGATAATTGCAAAATAGTCGTGAAATAGTAATTAATTTATAAAACAGTTGAAAAATAGTAATTAGTTTAGAAAACAGTTGAAAAATGGTTAAATAGCTCCAAAAATAATTGTAAAACAAGTATAAAATAATTTGGCTTCAGGAAAGAAAGGTTGTATATATTTAATAGCTTGGAAAAATAAGTTTATATCGAAACAATTTATATTGAAAATAGTCCAGAGTCAAAACTGTTCACTTTCCCAACAATTCAATTTAAATTTCCACTTCCATTTAAATTGACCCAATTCCAATTTGAATAATCTTCAATTTCCATTGAAATTGATTTAACCCCAATTCAAGTTGAATCAATTCCCAAATTTCCTTCCAACTTCAAATCATATTCCATTTGATCTTTAAACTTGTACAACTTTAATTATAATTTCAATTTTACACTTCTATTTATAATCAATTACATTCACATTTTGCTTTTAACTCGGAATTATACATTTTATTTAGCCAATATATTTTTATTATTCCATAAACATTTTAATCAAGATTCCAGAGTTTAAACAAATTTCCAAAATTTCAGTATCCCCTTAGAATTCAACTATATCCAAAATTCTTTGGAAAATTCAATTATCCCTTTGAATTTCAAACCAAAACCAGTTCACGAACAATTCCAATTTAAAACAATTTGTTAGCAATTTCTCTTCTAGAAACTTGAAAATGAACATCGATGATGCTGCAGTCATCACCGACGTTATTTTCCAGTGACCGAAAGAGTTCAATGCTTTTATCTCATTAAAAACATTTCCAAATATTTTTAATTTCAAATCTCCCAGATTTCAAATTCAACACAAAAATATTTTTGAAATGATACTATTATTTCTCCAAACCTTTGGAAACCACCTTCAATCCAAGGAATTTTAAATTTTCCCAAAAATCTTCAAATCCCCAATCCATCCAATTCATATTTAAACATTACTCCGGAATTTTCATCTTACTTTATTTTCAAATATTCTCTGGAATTCTATTTCAAATTATAATCCCATTTATTTCAATTTATAAATTACATTTACTATCTATATTTCAAATTCCAATTAATTTGGACTGATACCACCCACTTCAGTTCCAATCACTTCAATTTAATCCAATTCAAATTGTCCATTTGAATTTTTAAACTTATCCATCTTCAATCACAAATCCAATTAATTCCAACCGGATTCAATTTAAATGAATTCAATTCCAACTTCAAATTTTAACCATCTCGAATTATATAAATTCGAGTTAAATTCTCAAAGATTGGTTTAACTTTTTAAACCAAATTAACCTTGTTCATTCAAAGTTTTTAAACAATTTAATTTTTGAGTTCTAATTCTAGAATTCCAACTTAATCAATTTAAATCTTAATTTGGTTGTATTTTCTGTTACCACTTGATTTAATTTCAATTTCAAGTTTTCAATTAGATTGTATTTTATATTACTTCTTAATTTAATTTCAATTTAACAACCAATCACCTAAATATTTATTGGAAGGAAATATTGCTTTATATATCAAAATATATTTTTATATAAAATCATTCAAAACCTTTATATAAGAAAATAACAAGTACGCTCTCATATAAATATATTCAACTCATTCTAGAGTACTACGGACTCTATTAAATGAGTAATTCCCACCAGAGCCAAGGTTCTCGCTTAACCTTTCAGCTCTGATACCAACTGTAACGACCCAAAATTTTCGAACTCAAAAATTCCAGATAGTTATGAAAAAGAAGAAAGAGGTAGAAGAAGAAGAACAGAAATATCAACATCTCACATTCGCAGCGGATAAAATATAATAATAATATAATGACAGTTTACAAAAGATTTTTATATCTATCGATTACATTTTCATACATCAGAGTTTTACATATCCACAGTCACTGAAATATACAGTAATCATGTCTCAGAATTACAATAATATACTGCAGCGGAAATACTCTATACGTACTTGCCATCCAGCTCGTCTCCTGAGCTCCAGAACGTCCTACCTGAAAATCTGTAATACTCGGTCTGACCCGAGCATTACATCAAAGTAACACCCGGGTCAGGCTGGAAACCAGCGTGAGTAAACCCGACTAACATGGAATACCAAGCAACAACTTATATAAAACCCGGGTATCTCGAAGTAAATCACAAAGCCATAATTTATTATACACATCAACCTTCTAAGTACCAAACTTAGACAAAAATAACCCAATTCGCTTAAATCATTTCATTTCAGCCTATTGATTTTACAAATCAATCTATAAAAATTCGAAGCGGATTCGGGTATTCCGAAGACCCGGCCCCGGTCTCTTCGAAAACTCATGTTATCCTATCTTGAATTATTTAAATGAAATGCACAACATCTCATATCAAAGATATCAACACATTTACAACATCCAAGGCCATTCAATTATCCATCACATACCAATTAATTCAATGGTTTAATTACCAAGTAAATATTGATATCTCAAATTCAAGTTAAAATTAACTTTCAAATGTTTAAAATCAATTCAATTATCCCATTTTAAATTGTTAAAAATTATGGGTCGTCACACTAAGGAAGACTGGTCGACGTTCAGAACGATGGTCGTAGCGGCGTCGAATGATCGTGCACGTGCACGTGTGCACGTTGGTTTCGTTCTGGTGTACTTAGCGTTGGAGAAGACGAAGACGTCTCGGGTTGGGCTCGTGCGAATTGATGGTTGACTCGAAGCAGACGAGTATAGGGAAGACGCGGGGCAGGCTCGAGTTTTTGTGTGGGTCGACTCGGAGTTTGCTCGGGAAAATATTTTAGGCTGGCTCGAGTTGTTTTTGTTTTAAAATCTGGTTTTCAAATTTAAAGTATTCCAGGTTTTAAAAAAGAAGATTGGAAATTTGCAATGTTTTCAAAGTTTAAACATGATAAACAAGTTTTTCTATGTTAAATATTATATAAGTTATAAATTATAAATAAGTGATAAACAAGTTTAAATGTATATTAGAAATAATTTAGTTTAAAATAAATGATTAACTAAATTTTAAGGTGAATTTAAAGTGAGATGTTTTAAAAGAAATGTTTTTTAAAATTTAATATTTAAATTGTTTGGTTTAAAGAAAATTTTATATTTTCAATTATAAGTTTATTTACAAAATGGTTTCAATTCTTTCAAATATATAATTAATTTGCAAATGTTTTCAAATGGAAGTTAAATGATGTAATTAAGAATTTAATAAAGATAAAGAATTTATCTTTAAACTTAATTAAAGTTGTGATTAATTAAGGGTAACTAATTAGTGAGATAAACTAAAAGATTTATCACTTAATAAAATTAATTAATGTAATTAATTAATGATGAGATTAATTAAAGATAATTACTTATGGTAAGTAATTAATGGGAAATTAATCGGTAGTTAATGATGGGATCATTAACTAGTGATTAAGAGATGATTAATTTATGTAATTAAATTAAGTTAATTAATTAGTTTAATTAATTTAGGATAAACTTTGAATTGGAGAATTACTTAATGTAATTAATTAAATTACTTAGTGTAAGTAATTAATGTGTAATTACTAAATGTAATTAATTAAAAGGGGATAATTACTTTATGAAAGTAATTAAGGTAAGTAATTAAGGATTAATTACTTTGATAATTAATTAGAGTTTAATTAATTAATTAATGTGATAAATAAATGAATATGATTCATTAATAAATAATTAGTGGGTAATTATTGAAGGTGATTAATAAAAGATAATTTCTTAAGTAATAGTAATTATGATTAATTAAGGTTAATTAATGAATGTAGTTAATTAAAGATTAATTATTTAATTAACTAGAAAGTAATTAATTTATGAAGAAATTAGAGGTTATTAATTAATATAATTAATAAAATTAATCAAGGTTGATTAATTAAAGTATGATTAATTAATTTTAATTAATTGAGGATTAATGCAAATAATTAATTAATGGAAGCAAATGAAGGATCATTAATTAGTGTAATTTAATGATAGTAATTAAAGGTTAATTACTGTATATAGTTAAGGATAATTAATTTCTTTAATTAATTAATTAAAGCGTAATTACTTAATGTAATTAAAGTATAATTCATCAAGGAAGATTAATTAAGGAAGATCATTAAGAGATGATTAATTAATTTGTAATTAATTAATGTTAGTAAGCAGGATTAAGATAATCCAAGTGATTAAAGGATAGTAATTAATTTAATTAAAGGATAATTAAATTGATTTGGAGTTAATCAATTCTGCTTTTGAATGATTGGTTAATTTTGGATGATTGGTATTGGGTGATTGGTTGATACTGGATGATTGGATATGATATCTATGATATATGCTGCTTTGTGAGATGAATGTTTGATATGAATTATCTATTGTGATAATGTGATTTATCTATCTGTTTATATCATCCTGAATATAAGTTTAAATGTTTAAAACCTTTAAACAACTTGGCCTTAAAAGATACGTTTTGGATTTCGATGAGACCGGGATCGGGTTTCCAGATTAGGATATCCGAATACCACATCGATCCAAATTAACGATAGGTCGTGAATCTCAATTGAAGTGAAGACTCGAGGTATAAGAACTATTCTTTGTCAGTATAACTCTGTGGGTGATTCCGTAATGAGTTGACGGAGATAGTACTTATAGGTTCGAGAGGAAGATTCAGAGTGCAAGGGTTATTGTCGTTAACTCTGAGGGTGATTCCAAAACGAGTGTAACGAGATAATGCCTTCGGTTTCGTTCGAACCCGGAACGAACTTGTATGGATTGAATGCTTTCAGCACATCGTCAGGAGGGCGATGAGCATTCTAAGATAGATGTGTTCTATAAAGGTAATCGTAGCCTCAAGCCTTATCAACCGGGAATGGCTAAAATAGGGGAGGTGCAGCAAGATTAAGTGGGTAGCGCCCAAGTAGGATGAGATTTTCCCCTGTCTAGAGGTTCCTTTTTATTCGGCTTAGTGTGTGGTTGGTCGCGCCAACTATGGGGTTGTCTTGTTCGGAATTATCCTTAGATGGTTCCGGCCTTGTGTTGTAGGGGATTGGGAGTAATCCTCGGTACGGTGATCTAGACCCCGTACTGTGATGGGCGGTACCCCAGTAGCCCTGCCATTGTACGGAATCCAAACTCCAATAAGTGATAACGGACTTGATTGTATACCTATGTATGCTGGAATTTAATGAATGTAACAATTTCGGCTATTTCATATTTATGTGTGTAACGACCCGTATTTTTACGGATCGAATGATTGAAACCGGTGTTATTTGGACGATAGTGTTGTAGTTTGAATCGAGTAGAAGATAAGTCATCACGAAGTCCAGGCTAAAATTTGACTAAGTCTTAAGTCATAGACGACCTAAGGAGTTAGGTCGTAGCATTTGTGGCGACTTAAGAAGTCTGACCGACTTAAGGGTTAGGTCGGCGACGACCTAAGGAGGCTGGGATAGCAGTAAGCGACCTGAGTAGGTTAAGTCGTGGAAGACTTAGTAGTTAGGTCGTTAGACGATTTAAGGGGTTAAGTCGTAGCATGGTTAAGTCGTAAGGTTGCGTGTGTGTGTTAGGTCGGAACCGTTGCTAGGTCGCGTCTCAGTTAAGTCGTAAGTCGTATCACCTGTTAGGTCGCGCGTAGTTAAGTCGTAACTCGTTGAGTTCTGGTTCGCGCACACATATGCTGAGTTAAGTCGTAGACGACTTAGGAGTTGAATCGTAACCCAGTTAAGTCGCATCTTGGTTAGGTCGTAACTTTGCTAGGTCGGCAAAGCTGTTAAGTCGTATAGGCGCACATGTGTTAGGTCGTATAGGCGCACATGTGTTAGGTCGGCAAAGCAGTTAAGTCGTAGATCGTTGAAGCTATTAGGTCAAGAGCTCTGTTAGGTCGTAGGTCGTCTGGAGTGTTAGGTCGGAGAGGGAGTTGAGTCGGCAACGACTTAAGAAGGCGGACGAGTTAAGGGGGTTTTCAGCCTATAAATACTCGTCCATTTCTCACTTTTTGGGATCCGGATTTCGAAGCAACGAAGTGCTGCCATTTTGAGAGCTCGACTTCTACACTTCTTCCCTTCTTTTCTCCACTTTAATCTAGTGATTCCATCCATCCAAATTAAAGATCAAATTGAAGATCTTCATCCATCGAAGAGAGATTTCATCGTTTGAAGCGGATTCGTGATAGATCGAGTTAGATCCTTCGCTTTCCAAATCTGAAGTGTGTTGCTTTTGGGTTGTTTAGGTGATTTGGTGAGTGGTGATTATCTCTCACACGGATCCAAAGGAGTATATCGGATCGTTGGCTTGATTTGGTGTTAAAATACTGATTTCCGTGCATTTTTGTAAACCTAAGTATAGATCCATATAGATTCACTGTTCATGATGATTTGACAACCATTTTACTACATGATTAACCTATGCAAGTTCATTCATCAAGTTGTAGAGATAATTCTCATGTTTTCATGCTTGTTAGACTTTCGACTCTTTATTTACGAAATTGCCATTACTGTTAATATTGACTAGTTAGATTATATTTGAATGCTTGATTACATGGATTAATGTTTGATTTGATTGATTGCTATGAATTAGATGATTGATGATTTGATTTAGACCGAAGATGATTCAAAAGCTAAGGGAAAGGCTCTTGAATTGGAAAAGCTGCACGTGGCATATGTAGCGGATGGTAGAGCTCATATGGATAGATTTGATGATGATGTTGAGATGAGACTTTGCTATGATGATAGTGAGGCGAAGTGTGATATGAGATAGTCTTGGTCTAGTCCAGACGGGATCATTCCAAGCAAGTTGATAACTCGGTGATATGGTTCGAGTTTGGAGATTATGGTTTGCTCGAGAGGCGCTTGAGCTAGTATGGAAATAGTTGTCGAGGAGGATAACTAGAAGGCTGAGGTATCATCGTTGTTGAAGGTTCTAGCATGCTCAAAGCAAGAGTACGTTGGGTAGATTCGATAGTCCCTGAAGGCTACTGATTTGGGTAGTCAAGTACTCTGGGCAGATTCGATAGTCCTAGGCACGGGTCACGATGACGTGCAGAGTTATGTCTAGAACCGGGGTTTCCATTAGCCCTTGACGGACGGATGAAAGAATGAGCCGGTCATTCAATTAACGATGATATCGAGGCAATGATAACGGTGATAGCCAGAGTCATGGATGTTTGGTTGTATCGTCATTCGGTCTCAAGAGCGGTATTTTCTGGGTGCTTATCTGATCTTGGTTTAGGCCTTGGGGGTTTGTACTTGGAAAACATCGCCCTTGACTTGAGTGATAATTGCTTTACTTTAAATTGTATGCTTTGTTATGCTTGCTTCTACTTAGTGTGTGTCTGGGGGCTATCACTGTAGAAAGAGGTGGAGTGGGAGGGTTGCATTCCTATTCCTTTTCCTTTATGCTCTTTTGGTATGTTGTTAGTTAATTTAATGCTCACTAAGACTGTTGTCTGACCCAAGGCTTTATGTTTTAATTCTTATTGCCTTGGGTTGTTCGTCCATTTTGGGACGGGCAGACTAGGTAGCAGGTGACAGGTGCTGTTCTTGCTTTCCACGATGTTGATATGGAAGACGAGTTGGAGGGTTGCATATTATTTTCTTATTATATGTACTGGATGTTCCGCTGTTTGTATATTCTCTGAGTGTTATGTAGTGAGGCTTGTTGTATTGACTATTTTGATGTTCGTATTCAACTATTGTGAAGTTTATTGATGAGATTCTATTCTGTGAAGCTTCACTATATATATGTTCTATTGTATTTTTTCCATGCGCTGTGAGTAATACGATAGATCCCAATGTTTAAATTTACCCTGGCGATCGCCCATGGTCGCCTGGCACACTTTACAGCGCACTATCTCTTGATTCGGTGCAGGGGTCATGGGCGGTCGTCACATTTGGTATCAGAGCATTGGTTAATCGATTTTACCCAATGCTCGCTGACGTAACTACGTATGAGAGACGTAATTGTAATTTCGATGGATGACTACTATATATAATATAGTAGCTTAGTAGAGTTTGAGTCCTTTATGAAGTTGTTTCTCTAGGTGTGCTAATCATTCCTTTTTATAGATATTAAGGATGAGTCGAAGAGGGAGACCAGCTGCTAGGGAAGGCCGTGCTGCTGAAGGGACTGCTGATTATGCAGCTATGTTCGAAGCTATGATGACTTCGATCATGAGAAGGATACCAGTTCTGGGGACAGCAGTTGATGTTGGAGTTCAAGTCCAAACTCCAAAGCCGGTGGATTTTGCTAAGTTGTGTAAGGACTATACTGCTCTTGGAGGAAAGGTTTTCTTGGGAACAGAATCAACTATTGAGGTCCAAAGATGGATAGATGCTTGTAGAAGGATTTTTGGAGATTTGGGAATCGATGATGCAACTAAGAGGAAGTTGGCATCAAGGCAGCTTCAAGGAAGAGCTTCTGATTGGTGGAACTCTATCACCATTAACACTTCGGAGGAAGAGATTACTTGGGAGCAATTCCAAGCCCGATTTGAAGCTAAGTTCATTTCTACAGCTCAGAAGTCTGTTCTGTTCAAGAAGTTTGTGGAGCTCAAGCAAGGTGGAAGACCAGTTCTTGAGTATGTTTCTGAGTTTGAAGCTTTGTCCAGGTATGCCCGGTCATATATTGAATCTGCTTATCAGAAGAATGAGAAGTTTGTGACAGGCTTGGATAGTTATCTTGGGAGGCAGTTGGTGGATCATTTGGACGATTCATTTGAGAAGCTTGTGGAGAAATCTCTCAGGCATGAGAGTCTGTTTCCTAAGGAAGGATCTGTTGTTGCTGTGACCAAGGAAGAGTCTAAACCACAGCAGGGTGGAAACAAGAAAAGGAAGCAGCAAAAGGGTAAGGATGGCCAGAAGAAGCCGAAAGGCGAAGTGACCTGCTTCAATTGTCAGCAGAAGGGCCATTTCTCTAGGGATTGTAAGAATCCGAAGGTGCCGAGGAAGTGTCACAACTGTGACAAGCCGGGGCATATCAGGAAGAATTGTCCAGAACCACGGAAGGACAATCAGATTGTGCAATCTTATGCTTTGGGAGCTGTTCCATCGTCTTCGAAATCTCCTACTGCTGAAGAGAAAGGAAAGAGTGTGGTGGTTCAAGGTACTCTTTCCATATGTGGTGTTCCAGTTAGAGTTCTGCTTGATACTGGGGCGTCGCATTCTTTTGTTTGTAATGAACTTGTAGGCCGGTTGGGTTTAGAACCGGATATTGTTGATAGGCCATTGGTTGTGACAAATCCAGTTGGGGGTTCGTCTTGTTTGTGTATGATATGTCATGGTCTGATTGTATCGAGTCATGATTGCTCTTTTGTTTGTGATTGTTTTGTTTTGAACTTTATGGGGTTCGGAATTATTTTGGGTATGGATTGGCTTAGGAAGTATGCGGCAAAGATTGATTGTGAGAGGTTGGAGGTGACATTCGAGAATGTGGAGGGGCGAAAGATTGTGATACGATGTAAGCATGAAGAAGGCGTCTTCATGAGCTTCATGTATTCGCTGGTTGTTCCACGGGATGGACTGTCACCGTTGCCAATCGTTAATGGATTCGAGGATGTCTTTGACGAGGTCAAAGGGTTACCGCCGCATAGAGAGATCGAGTTTCGGATAGATCTAGTTGAAGGAGCCAGACCTGTTGTGATGCCTCTTAGGCGGATGGTGCCTAGGGAACAGCTGGAGTTAAGGGTGCAAGTTGATGATCTTTTACAGAAAGGATTCATTCAGCGTAGTGTGTCCGAATGGGGTGCACCAGTTGTGTTTGTAACCAAAGCAAATGGATCGCTGAGGTTGTGTGTGGATTATCGTGAGCTGAATAAGGTGACTAAGAAGAACAAGTATCCATTGCCGAGAATAGATGACTTGTTCGATTAGCTTCACGAAGCTAAGGTGTTTTCTTAGATGGATTTGGCAACGGGATTTCACCAGTTGAGAGTGGCTAAGGATAGTGTGTCGAAGACTGCTTTTAGGACACCATCCGGTTTCTTTGAGTGGCTGGTAATGCCGTTTGGATTGACTAACGCGCCAGCATATTTTGTGGATCTTATGAATAGAGTGTTCAGAGATCAGTTGAACAAATTCGTGCTTGTGTTCGTGGATGATATTCTGATTTATTCCAGAACTTAAGAAGAGCACAAGACGCACTTGCGTATTGTTTTGGAAATCTTACGGAAACATCAGCTGAAGGCTAAGTTTTCGAAGTGTCACTTCTGGAAGAGTGAAGTGAGATTCTTAGGCCACGTTATCTCTGGAAATGGAATAGCGGTTGATCCCGCCAAGGTGGCAGCAATCCAGGATTGGGTTAGACCTAAGAATGCATCTGATGTGAGAAGTTTTCTTGGATTAGCAGGATATTATCGACGGTTTATCAAAGCTTCTCCAAGGTGGCTGCATCGTTAACAGGATTGACGAAAAAGAACCTAGTGTTCAGATGGGATGATAAGTGTGAGCAAGCTTTCAGAATCTTGAAAGAGCGATTGACAAGTGCTCCTGTTTTGACTATTCCAAGTGGGAATGATGAGATGGTGGTTTACACCGACGCATGTGGTACTGGACTTGGAGCAGTGCTGATGCAAAGGGATAAAGGTGTTGCATATGCTAGTCGACAACTGAAGCCGCATGAAAGGAATTACCCGACTCATGATTTGGAGTTAGCGGCGATTGTTTTTGCTTTGAAGATGTGGAGACATTATCTATTGGGAGTTCGATTCGAGTTGTTTACAGATCATAAGTCGTTGAAGTATCTTTTCTCCCAAAAGGATTTGAATCTTCGACAGCAACGGTGGCTAGAGTTTTTAGCATCATATGATTTTGGTATAGCTTATACTCTGGGAAAAGGTAACGCAGTGGCAGATGCGTTAAGTCGAAGACATGCAGGATTGGGAGCCATGTTTTCAGAATGGAAGAATCTCGAGTATTTAGCTGGATTTGACTTCAGGCCCAGATGTGAATTGGAACCTGAGATGTTGGCAAACTTATCAATAAGACCGACTCTTGTGGAAAGGATTGGCGAGAGCCAAAAGCGAGACGATAAGCTTGTCAAGATTATCCGTGATTTGAAATCTGGATTGGATCCAGAAAAGGATAAGAGATTCGAGGTCGATCGAGAGGGTTGGCTTCGAAAGTAAGGACGACTAGTTGTTCCCGATATAGATGGATTGAGAGACGAAGTTCTGAAGGAAAGTCATCACTCGAAGTTGACAATTCATCCAGGTGGAAATAAGATGTATCGGATATGAAGAGAACCTATTACTGGGAAGGTATGAAGAAGGATGTTGGAAATTTTATTTCCAAGTGCATAAACTGCCAGTTGGTGAAGGCTGAACAGAAGAAGCCAAGTGGATTGCTTCAGCCATTAGAAGTTCCTACATGGAAGTGGGAGCAAGTGTCGATGGATTACCTAGAACCAGGACAGGAAATGAAGGGATTTGGGTCATCGTAGATCGTCTGACTAAGAGCGCAAGATTCATTCCTGTTCGATCGACTAGGACGGCATCAAAGTTGGCTGAGTTGTATGTTAAGTGGATAGTTCGATTCCATGGTATTCCGAAGAGTATAGTGAGCGATCGAGACCCATTGTTCACTAGTGGATTTTGGAAGAGCTTCCAGGAAGTTTTGGGAACCGAGTTGTGTTTGAGTACAGCTTATCATCCCCAAACTAATGGTCAGACCGAGAGAGTCAACGGAGTTTTGGAAGATCTCCTCAGAGCTTGTGTTTTGGATTTCGGAGGATCATGGGAAGATCATCTTCATTTGGTGGAATTTTCGTATAACAACAGTTACCAGTCAAGCATTGGTATGGCACCGTATGAAGCATTGTATGGGAGACCGTGTAACTCTCCGACATGTTGGATAGAGACCGGAGAAAAGTTGGTGCTTGGGCCAGAAATGATTCGACAGACTTCGGATTGCATAGAGATCATTCGGCAGCGAATGAAGGCAACCCAAGACCGTCAGAAAAGTTATACCGATAAGCGTCGTAAGGATTTGGAATTCGACGTAGGCGATATGGTTTTTGTAAAGATTTCTCCACTGAAGAATGTTATTCGATTCGGGAAGAAAGGGAAATTGACCCCGAGATTTGTTGGACCATTCCCGATTATCGAGCGAATTGGAAAGCTCGCCTATAGATTGAAGTTACCGGAAAAGATGTCGAGTGTGCACAATGTTTTTCATGTATCGTATATGTGCACGACTCGAATACAGTAGTTTCTGCAGATAGCTGTGAAGACTTCGAAGTTGATCCAGTCGATAAGAGACCTCGTAAGCCGCTTCGTGTTGTGGAAACTGACACGAAACAGCTTAGGAGGAAGATAGATAAGTTTCTCAAGATACAATGGAGTGATGATGATAACGACTGTACGTGGGAAGTGGAAGAGAGGATGAAAGCAGCTCATCATGAACTCTTCGTGGTATGGCCCTAAGGTGTCGTGTCATCTAACGAAATTGTAACTTGTTCTAGTTTTAGAATTCTGTATGCTAAGCTAGAATTGGATGCATGGTTTGTTGATTGCTATGGATGGTAGGCGTGCAGAATTGTCTTTGATTGCTTTGTTTGTTTGGAATTTCGAGGGAGAAATTCCTAAGGGGGAGAGAATGTAACGACCCATATTTTTACGGATCGAATGATTGAAACTGGTGTTATTTGGATGATAGTGTTATAGCTTGAATCGAGTAGAAGATAAGTCATCACGAAGTCCAGGCTAAAATTTGACTAAGTCTTAAGTCATAGACGACCTAAGGAGTTAGGTCGTAGCATTTGTGGCGACTTAAGAAGTCTGAACGACTTAAGGGTTAGGTCGGCGACGACCTAAGGAGGCTGGGATAGCAGTAAGCGACCTGAGTAGGTTAAGTCGTGGAAGACTTAGTAGTTAGGTTGTTAGACGATTTAAGGGGTTAAGTCGTAGCCTGGTTAAGTCGTAAGGTTGCGTGTGTGTGTGTTAGGTCGGAACCGTTGCTAGGTCGCGTCTCAGTTAAGTCGTAAGTCGTATCACCTGTTAGGTCGCGCGTAGTTAAGTCGTAGCTCGTTGAGTTCTGGTTCGCGCGCACATATGCTGAGTTAAGTCGTAGACGACTTAGGAGTTGAGTCGTAACCCAGTTAAGTCGCATCTTGGTTAGGTCGTAACTTTGCTAGGTCGGCAAAGCTGTTAAGTCGAATAGGCGCACATGTGTTAGGTCGTATAGGCGCACATGTGTTAGGTCGGCAAAGAAGTTAAGTCGTAAATCGTTGAAGCTATTAGGTCAAGAGCTCTGTTAGGTCGTAGGTCGTCTAGAGTGTTAGGTCGGAGAGGGAGTTGAGTCGGCAACGACTTAAGAAGGCGGACGAGTTAAGGGGGTTTTCAGCCTATAAATACTCGTCCATTTCTCACTTTTTGGGATCTGGATTTCGAAGCAACGAAGTGCTGCCATTTTGAGAGCTCGACTTCTACACTTCTTCACTTCTTTTCTCCACTTTAATCTAGTGATTCCATCCATCCAAATCAAAGATCAAATTGAAGATCTTCATCCATCGAAGAGAGATTTCATCGTTTGAAGCGGATTCGTGATAGATCGAGTTAGATCCTTCGCTGTCCAGATCTGAAGTGTGTTGCTTTTGGGTTGTTTAGGTGATTTGGTGAGTGGTGATTATCTCTCACACGGATCCAAAGGAGTATATCGGATCGTTGGCTTGATTTGGTGTTAAAATACTGATTTCCGTGCATTTTTGTAAACCTAAGTATAGATCCATATAGATTCACTGTTCATGATGATTTGACAACCATTTTACTACATGATTAACCTATGCAAGTTCATTCATCAAGTTGTAGAGATAATTCTCATGTTTTCATGCTTGTTAGACTTTCGACTCTTTATTTACGAAATTGCCATTACTGTTAATATTGACTAGTTAGATTATATTTGAATGCTTGATTACATGGATTAATGTTTGATTTGATTGATTGCTATGAATTAGATGATTGATGATTTGATTTAGACCGAAGATGATTCAAAAGCTAAGGGAAAGGCTCTTGAATTGGAAAAGCTGCACGTGGCATATGTAGCGGATGGTAGAGCTCATATGGATAGATTTGATGATGATGTTGAGATGAGACTTTGCTATGATGATAGTGAGGCGAAGTGTGATATGAGATAGTCTTGGTCTAGTCCAGACGGGATCATTCCAAGCAAGTTGATAACTCGGTGATATGGTTCGAGTTTGGAGATAATGGTTTGCTCGAGAGGCGCTTGAGCTAGTATGGAAATAGTTGTCGAGGAGGATAACTAGAAGGCTGAGGTATCATCGTTGTTGAAGGTTCTAGCATGCACAAAGCAAGAGTACGTTGGGTAGATTCGATAGTCCCTGAAGGCTACTGATTTGGGTAGTCGAGTACTCTGGGCAGATTCGATAGTCCTAGGCACGGGTCACGATGACGTGCAGAGTTATGTCTAGAACCGGGGTTTCCATTAGCCCTTGACGGACGGATGAAAGAATGAGCCGGTCATTCAATTAACGATGATATCGAGGCAATGATAACGGTGATAGCCAGAGTCATGGATGTTTGGTTGTATCGTCATTCGGTCTCAAGAGCGGTATTTTCTGGGTGCTTATCTGATCTTGGTTTAGGCCTTGGGGGTTTGTACTTGGAAAACATCGCCCTTGACTTGAGTGATAATTGCTTTACTTTAAATTGTATGCTTTGTTATGCTTGCTTCTACTTAGTGTGTGTCTGGGGGCTATCACTGTAGAAAGAGGTGGAGTGGGAGGGTTGCATTCCTATTCCTTTTCTTTTATGCTCTTTTGGTATGTTGTTAGTTAATTTACTGCTCACTAAGACTGTTGTCTGACCCAAGGCTTTATGTTTTAATTCTTATTGCCTTGGGCTGTTCGTCCATTTTGGGACGGGCAGACTAGGTAGCAGGTGACAGGTGTTGTTCTATCTTTCCACGGTGTTGATATCGAAGACGAGCTGGAGGGTTGCATATTATTTTCTTATTATATGTACTGGATGTTCCGCTGTTTGTATATTCTTTGAGTGTTATGTAGTGAGGCTTGTTGTATTGACTATTTTGATGTTCGTATTCAACTATTGTGAAGTTTATTGATGAGATTCTATTCTGTGAAGCTTCACTATATATATGTTCTATTGTATTTTGTCCATTAGCTGTGAGTAATACGATAGATCCTAATGTTTAAATTTACCCTGGCGATCGCCCATGGTCGCCTGGCACACTTTACAGCGCACTATCTCTTGATTCGGTGCAGGGGTCATGGGCGGTCGTCACAATGTGAAAACCCTAGACCCTATTATAATATAACTGGATTTCCTATCAAATGTTTTGGTTATCGTAAGGTAAAAACTTTTCCGTGTTTATGTGCAGGAAGTCTTACGAGATACTTTTTCTTTCAAAGGTTTTTCAAAGTTAAACAATTTTAACCCGTTTACTCACACCAGACCCATGTCTGACCCAAGTGTTTATTTTCTGTTTTATTAAACTCTTGGGTACTCAATTTTGTATTGAGTAGTCGAGGGATTCAGGTTAGCTTTGACGAATTCTGGAGGAGATTTGGAGCAGGAGGCTTCAGCGTGTAGATATATAGTGTTTCCGCTGTGTTTGTGTTGAGTCTGTATCTCTGTGATGTTTGAGATGTATGATAGACAGGTGTTTATAACTGTCTAATATGAGATGTATAAGTTGTGTAACTTTGATGTATATGATACTATGTAATATTTTATGTGATATATTATATTTCATTCGTTCCGTTGTGAGATTCTGGTATTGTTGAGTTTCTTCTTTCCTATCTTTTCTTCTTCTATCCCTTTCTTTCTTAATTCATGATACGTCTTTCTGGGCTTAGAAAGTCGGGTCGTGACACAAAGTCAGGGATAAACCCAGATGGCCAAAGAAGATGATCAGAGACGAAGCTCACAGAGAAGCCAAAGTCAAGTGATCATCATCAAACAGTAAAGCTAAACTCAGGGATGAACAACAATGTACCAGTGAAACTGTATGAATGACGAAATCACAATCTATATCAAAGAAGCCAGAAAATCACAAAAACAATGTACCAGTGAAAACTGACGAAATCACAGATGGTCAGAGACAAGATCGTGATCAACAATAAACAAGTCGAAACAGTGAGGAACAGGAAGCCAGAAAACCAAAAGATATCACAAAATCAAAGCCATAGTTTTAATCAAGAGTTAACAAATTGAAATAGTCAAAGTCAAAAATGAATCACTAACAAAAATATATCCGATTATGCCCAAAGTCGTAAATCATCCCAAACATTCGTACTAAAATCAGAATCAAGTGGCCGATGTTAACAGAAATCAAAAACCTGGTGGCCACAAACGAAATCAACATCGTCCAACAAATTCAATGGTAACAGTTTCAATCCAAAACCATAAGCCAATCAAGTATTCAACCCGAGTGAATTGAAAACAACAGAGAAATCAACAACTTCGAACCACAATTTAACAGCCGAAAAATAAAGTGAACGAAGTCATGTTAAATAGCAACAAAATCATACGAAAAAATAGCAGAATCATGGAGTTCAAAATTAGATGTGAGTAACAAGTATCACTCACCTTTGTTTTTGAAGAGCCCGAATTCGACGTCGCTGCCGAGGGCATCTCGCCAGTCGATCGATCACAAAACAAGAAATCGGGTTGAATCGAGCACTGGAAATAGGCATCCTCAAAATATCGAATACCCTAATTTCTGGAGATAGATGAGCCGCCATTTTTTTTCGTTGTTTGTTTTTGAATGTGGGATTGCGAATAAACGAAGAAAAATGAAAGGGGGACCGGTTGCTTCTTGATATTATCTCGGCAAAACAAAGAAATATGGGCCAACATTTAATTTCAAGCCCATCAACATTTAACAAATTATGAAAGGATTTCAATTCGATTAAAATCTACATTAGCAATTAACAACGATTTAATCGTCATTTTGACGATAAATAATTGTTACAAAAATCCCAGGGTTGTTACAACAGCAAAGGTCGGAGCTCCGACAGTTGCGTGTGCACGTGCACGCTTGCATTCGCGTATCTGGGTTATGAAGAAGCTTTGGGGAAGAAAGCTTTGACTCGAGATGAACTCGAAGGGGTTTGGGTGATGGCTCGAAGTAGCAGGAAGGGGTGGGTGACTCGGTGCTTTAGTTCAGAATGCTCGGGTTTTTTGGTAATTTTGCTCGAGTGTTTTTCTGTAGTTTGAGAACAGATTTCAAATTTTAAAGGAAATTTAGTTCGGTAGTTTAAAGCAAATGCAAGTTGATTAATCAATTTCAAAAAGGTTGAAGCCAAGTTTAGAGGTATATATAAATTTAAAATGTTTTCAAGGAAAAAGGGAAAATGTCAAAGTTGTATGTTTAAAAATAATTATATTTGAATTAATTATGTAATTAATTCCAAAATGATTCTCAAATAAAGCTTAATAATACAATGAAGTATTTAAATTTAAAATAAAGAATTTATCTTTATTTAAAGTAAGGTTGTGATTAATTGAAGTTAATTAATCAGTGAAATGAAATTGGGAAGTTAATCCCTTAATGTAATTAATAATAGTAAATTAATTTAAGTACAATTACTTAAGGAAGTAATTAAGGGATAGTTAATGAATATAATTTAAATTAAGGAACATTAGCTAATGGTTAAGAGATAATTAGTTGATATAAATTAATTTAAGATAATTAGCTAATTAATTAAGACAGTAATTACTTAATTAATTAAAGGTTAATTAGTCTAAGTAATTGAAGGTAATCTAAGTGATTAAAGATTAGTAATTAATTAAATTTGAAATAAATTAAATTAATTTTGGAAAAATCAATCTTGTTTATGAATGATTGAATGATGTTAAATGCCTTGAATTGGTTGATATCTCTGATATGAAATGTATTGTGAATACCCGAACCCACTTGATTTGTAATCTCCAATAAATCTATATAGATTTGATTTGTGAAATCAATAGGCTGGAATGGGATAATATGGACCTTTGAAACTAAGTATGGGACTTAGGGATTGATTTGTGAATAAGTGTTGAGCATAACAAGTAATGAACTCGTAGTGAAGTACGAGTTACCCCGGGCTTTACTTTTATGATTTGAACTTGGTAATTCCAAATTATGAATTTACTCACGCCGGTTTCCAGCCTGACCCGAGTGTTACTTTGTTGTAATGCTCGGGTCAGACCGAGTATTATAGATTTTCAGGTAAGGACGTTTTGGAGCTCAGGAGACGAGCTGGATGGCAGGAACGTATGGAGTGTATCCCGCTGTGATATATTGTTGTATATTTGGACATGTTGATTATATATGTCCCGTGATTGTGTATATGTTGTAACTCTGATGTATTAAAGTGTAATTTAACTGATACAGTTTCTTTGTATAAATGGTATTATATGATATTATATTTTGATTCGCTGCGAATGTGAGATTCTGTGACTTGTTTTCTGTTTCTTCTTCTTCTATCTCTTTCTTCTTTTCCTAACTATCTGGAATTTTCGGGATCGAAAATTTCGGGTCGTTACAGTTGGTATCAGAGCGAAGGTTAAGTGAGAACCTTGGCTCTGGTGGGTGTACTCCTAAAGATAGGGTCAATAATACCCTAGAATGAGTTGAGTGTAATATATATGAGAGAACGTACTTGTTATTTTCCTATATAAAGATTTTAAATGGTTTTAAAGGTAAATGATTTTATATAAAGTTATATTTGATATATATAAAAGCAATATTCCTTAGCCAATAAATGTTAAGGTAACTGGTTGTTAAATTATTGGAATTAAATTAAGAAGTAATAGAAATATAACCAAACTGAAATTGAATAAAGATAAGTTTGGAATAGATTCGAATTAAAATGAAAATCTTGAATTTGGGAAAGAGTTTCAGAATAAGATAATAATGAACTGGTTTCCAGATATGATAATCTTGGTTATTATCATAAATGATTGTTGTGTAAGCAAAATGAAATGTTTTAGGAAAGTAAAACATTTAGGCAAGTGTGACTTATAAATTGGAACTGAAGATGATATAAATTGTGAAGTTTTAAATCTAAGCTAGAAAATTTGGAATTTGTTTCAAATTGATAAAGAAATAATAAATAATGTTATTTAGTATACTTAAATGGAAGGGTCCTGTTTCAACAAGAGTTGTTGAAAATTTGTTTTGAACCAAAGGTGGTTTAAATTTAAAGATAACTTGGTGTGTAAAAAAATGTATATATGAGGAATATACATAATATCAATGATGGGTTGAAATAAACTCTAAATAATGAGTTTTAAATTTGGAATGAAATGTTGTAACGACCTGTATTTTTACGGATCGAATGTTTGTAAAACAGTTGTCATTAGGTCGTAGTGTTGATAAGTCGTGTAGAGGTTAGGTCATATAGCAGATAAGCCGTGTGTAGCTTAGGTCGTCTAGAAGATAAGTCGTGTGGTGACTTAGGTCGTTGGGTAGGTTAGGTCGAGTAGTAGTTAGGTCGGGTGAGCGACTTAAGGGATTGGAGCGACCTAAGGAAGTTGGCGACTTAAGGTAGTGACGACCTAAGAGTTAGCAACCTACAGAAATCGGCGACTTAAGGAATCGGCGACCTAAGGAGTAGACGACCTAAGGAGTTAACGGCTTAAGTCAGTAGGCGACCTAGGGGGTTTGAGTCGTTCGAGCGACTTAAGGAGTGTAGTAGTTAGGTCGTGAGCGACCTATGGGGTGCTGTGTTTAGTTAGGTCGTAAGCGACCTAAGTTAGTTAGGTCGTGGCTTCTGTTAAGTCGTTAAGTCGTATGGACATTAAGTCGTTGAGTCAAGTGTGTGCTAAGTCGTAGGTCGCGCGTATGTGTTGAGTTGCGCAAGTGGTTAAGTGTTAGGTCGGGGAATCTGTTAGGTCGTAGGTCGGGGTTGTTAGGTCGTGGACGACCTGAGCGGGAGTGGACGACCTAAGGAAATCAGCCTATAAATAGGCAAGTTCTTCTTCATTTTTGGGATCCGAATTTCGAAGCGACGAAGTGCTGCCATTTTGAGAGCTCGAGTTCTACACTTCTTCACTTCTTTTCTCCACTCTAATCTTGTGATTCCTTTCATCTAAATCGAAGATCAAATCGAAGATCCAAGGGCCTAGATTGAAGATCTTCATTCATTGAAGAGGAATTTCATCGTCTGAAGCGGAATTTTGGCAGATCAAGTTAGATTCTTTGCTATCCAGATCTGAAGTGTGTTGTTTTTGAGGTGTTAGGGTGATTTGGTGAGTGGTGATTATTTCTCACATGGATCCAAAGGGGTATATCGGATTGATGGCTTGATTTGGTGTTAAAATAGTGATTTCCATGCATTTTCATAAACTTAAGCGTAGATCTATTGTTCATGATGATTTGACTTCCATTTTACTACATGTTAACCTATGCAAGTTCATTCATCAAGTTGTAGAGATATTGCTCATGATTCATGTTTGCTAGAATTAGACTCTTTATTTACAAGATTGCCATTATTGTTATAATTGTTTATTTGATCATGTTTGAATGCTTGATTACTTGGATTAATGATTGACTTGATTGATTGTTATAAATTAGTTGATTGATGATTTGATTTGGACAAGATGGTCGAAGATGATTCAAAAGCTAAGGGAAAGGCTCTTGAATTGGAAAAGCTGGTCGTGGCATATGTGGCGGATGATGAAGCTCATATGGATAGATTTGATGATGATGTGAGATAGCCTTGGTACAATCCAGACGAGATCATTCCAAGCATGTTGATAACTCGGTGAAATGGTTCGGGTTTGAGGATAATGGTTTGCTCGAGAGGCGCTTGAGCTAGTATGGAAATAGTCGTCGAGGAGGATGACTAGAAGGCTGAGGTTTCATCGTTATTGAAGGTTCTAGCAGACTCAAAGCAAGAGTACGCTGGGCAGATTCGATAGTCCCTAAAGACTATGATTGTAGTCAAGTACTCTGGGCAGATTCGATAGTCCTAGGCACGGGCTGCGACGACGTGCAGAGTTCTGTCTAGAACCGGGGTTGCCATTAACCCTTGACGGACGGCTGAAAGAATGTGCTGGTCATTCAATTAACGGTGGTATCGAAGCAAAGATAATAGTGATAGCCAGAGTCATGGATGTTTGGTTGTATCATCATTCGATCTCAAGAGCAATGTTTTCTGGGTGCTTATCTGATCTTGGTTTAGGCCTTGGGGGTTTGTACTTGGAAAATGTTGACCTTGACTCGAGTGATAATTGCTTTACTTTAAATGTCTGCTTTGCTATGTTTACTTCTGCTTAGTGTGTCTGGGGGCTATCACTGTAGAAAGAGGTGGAGTGGGAGGGTTGGATTCCTATTCCTTTTTACCTTTATGCTCTTTTGGTATGTTGTTAGTTAATTTACCACTCACTAAGGCTGTTGTCTGACTCAAGGCTTTATGTTTAACTCTTATTGCCTTGGGCTGTTCATCCGCTTTGGGATGGGCAGACTAGGTAGCAGGTGACAGGTGCTGTTCTTAGTTTCCGACGATGCTGATGACGAAGACGAGCTGGAGGCTTGCATATTATTTTCTTACTATATGTATCGGATGTTCCGCTGCTTTGTATATTCTATGAGTGATATGTAGTGAGGCTTGATGTATTGACTATTCAGATGTTTGTATTCAACTATTATGAGGTTTAATAGAGATTCTGTTCTGTAAAGCTTCACTATATATATTTTCTATTGTATTTTATCCATACGCTGTGAGTTATACGATAGATTCTGCTGTTTTAACTTAACCTTGGCAACCGTCCATGGCTGCCTGGCACACCTTACAGCGCACTATTCCTATGTTCAGTGCAGGGGTCATGGGCGGTCGTCACAAATGTGATATCCAAGGTGATAAGTTTTTGAACTTATAAGATTATTAATGTGAAGTTTAAAATTTGAAGTGGGAATTCAAATTTGAGTAAGTTTGACGAGATTAAATTGAATTTAACTTAAGGGAAGTTAAATAAGTTTGGAATAAACAACCCGAATTGGAAATTTCAAGATGAAATTGAGATTTAACTTAGGAAAGTTAAATGGGTTGATTTGGTAGGGAATTATATGTGATCTCAAATAGGATTGAGATCTGGAATGGGTAGTGGATGATGAATGTTTTCAATATATCAAATGTTTATTTATCTTAATATCATCCTGTTATTATCAGAAATTATGAGACTGTGAATTTGATTGTTTAAATGAATTAAGAAGTGGATTGAGGTAATATCTATTTCATTATTGGAATTAAATGGAATTAAACTTTAATTTAAAATTACTTAAGTAATTTTGATTTTAAAGATAAAAATTGAACTTGTGAAAATGAGATCACTTTGAACATTAAGATTTGAATGTTTAAAATGAACATGTAAACTGAAATGGTTAAGGATTAGTTCCAAGATTGAATTCGGGTAATAAATTGAATTTCGAAGGTTAAATTGTTTAAAAAGGGGTTTGAATTATTATTTGAACCTAGAATTAAGTTTATGTAGAAGTAAAGATAAATTAAAATGGAATTTTGAAATTTGAACTCAGAATTAAATGGTTAGGCTGTTAAATTAAAAGTAAAGGTAAAATTTGATTTATGGGATTAAATCAACATTTGAAAATTTAACTCGAATTTGTATAATTTGAGATGGTTTAAAATTGAGATTTAAATTGAATTAGTTCAAAATGGAATTTGATTTGAATTGTGGATAATTCAACTTGAATTGGGACTGGATCAATTTAATGGGAAATTGATTGAAATGGAGATGGGAAGTTGAACAGTTTGACTCTGGACTATTTTCAAAATAAATTGTTTTAATATGAATCTATTTTTCCAAACTATTTACTACACAACTTTTCTTTTAAACCTAAAACTATCTTAAACTTGTCTTACAATTACTTTTGGAACTATTTAACTATTTTACAACTGTTTTACAAACTAATTACTATATTTCTACTACTTTATAACTGATTACTGTTTTTCAACTATTTACAATTACTTAACTATTTTGCAGCTATTTTACAAACTAATAATTATTTTTCAACTATTTATCTATTTTCAAGCTGTTTTCTAAATATAAACTGGTCGGAGTTCAAACTGTTATTGATTAAATACCCAACTAAGATAAGAATTGAGGTGATAATCCAAATGGGGATTAAGGCAAATGTGAATAAGTGAATAAAATCAAAGTGAATGTGAATAGAAAAGAAATTGATTTGACTGATAATCAATGAAGATAAATACGTACGATGTACGTGTATTATTCTATTCGCATAGTGGTTTGATCCAGATTCGAGCACAGAATTTTGAGATAGTATTATCGATCCGAGTTGGGATTTTTCGCTCGATTTTCGACGGCGAACGTGGATATGGATTTTTGATTGGTTCTGGATATTCTCTATCATAGTTGTGACTATGCAAGGAGAATGACGGTTTCTGATCAAGAAACCAAATCTGAGTCCGCACTAGGAAGTCGGGTGGACAATACTAGTTCGGAAGTGAAATTGTGTGATCGAGTGAGCGATCAGATTGATATAGCGTACGAATGATATGTGGACATCGTACGGGTTTGAATGAAATAGATTTTGAAAATTTATAGATAAGAATTATAAAATGGTTTTTGAAATGAAAAGTATATTTTGTGAAATATATGATGAGTAAAATGGAAATTGGAAATTTTTATGATTGAAATTTACTTTATGAAGAAAAGTAATGTGGTTAATAACTTTATAAAAGAGTAATCAGATTTGAATAATTGATTTGAAATGAAGTAAGTCATATATATGTATTATATGGTAAACTCCCCTTGTTGAATCTATTGCCAAAAGAAAAAGGTTTTTGAAAATATTTGAAGTATAAAAGTGAATTTATACAAGTATGAATTGAATCAAAGATTTTCCAAGATTATTATATATATATATATAAAAGGATTTGTGAAAATGATTTTGAGGAAAGGTTTTGGGAACCTATGGATTTCTGAAAGGGCTTTTGATTTTTGAGGAAAATCAAATTTTGGAATTTGGGAAAAAGCCTAATATGAGAATTATCGATTTTGGGAATCGATTTTGAGAAAGGAGCTTTATATGAGATTCATACTTGGTGTATGATTTGGAAAATACTATATGTGTATAGTATAAAGTGTTTTGAAAGTGGCTCTGGGGAAAAAGGCGCTCCCTTGAATGAACTTCTCAGGAGTGCCACAGAATGGCACTGCCTTGAGCCTCTAAAGGGGAGGTTCTAAAGTTGATCCTGTGAGGAGCCCGGACAAACTAGTTCCTGAGGATTATTGGTAGCGAAAGTCGAGGGCGCTGATGCCTATAGGGGCATTTGGGTTATGCTGTGACGACAGTGTAATTTGATGTCGCTGCGATCTACTGTGTGGACCATAGCGAAAATCGTGTGGAGGATGAGTGCCAACAGTCTACACTTGATTTTGCCGGGAAGGCAACGTAACATCGGTAGACTGCGATCTATGGTCAAGTGGAGGAGTTTCATTCTTTTGGCAGCGAAATTCGGTGGCGCTGATGCCTACAGTATATGGGTTTGTGTTGTGATAGCAACGTAAGGCCCGGGTATAACTGCGATCTGTAGCGGGTTCCATGGCGTAATCGAGGAGCGCGGAGACCTACAGTTATTTGTGGATTTTGCCGGGTTGGCAACGTAACCATCGGGTTAACTGCGACCATGGATGGGGGGTGATGATTCCCAGAGCATTTTACCAAAGATATTTCCTCTATTTTCGAAATTGTTTTCTATATTTTCAATAAAATTATTTTCCAAAGTATTTTCACTGGGTGTTGGAAATGAGTTTACCAAGTACTTATAGATTTTCAGTCCTACGCTTGATCAACGTATGACCGAATTTCTATAAGAACAAGGATGGACTTGTTGAAACATCGAGTTATAAAAGTATTTTTATAAAAAAACCACTTGGAATAATGTTAATAGATATTAAAAAGTGATTTAAAAATGATTAAAGAATATTTATCTGATTTTAAGCATTTTATTAATTCTGGTTTCGTTCCTTTTCGAGGACGAAAAGTTCTAAAGGGGGGAGGAATGTGACAACTCGGATTTTTTATGTCTATTTATCGGGTGACTAACTGATGTAATTATTGGAATATTAATTTTGATTAGTTGAATAAAGGAATTTCTGATAATTAAAATGATAATTAATTAATTTTTAAATAAAAATTTGTGAAATAAATGGATAAATGGATGCGAGTTTCCCCGAACTCAAATATATTCTGTATAAGTCATTTAAACTTTAAATATTGTATATATGTGAATATATATGTATTTGAGCATATATGAGTAAATTTGAAATTTTAAATATATGTATATATATTTGATATGAATTTAAATTGTAAATAAATGGTTTGAAAATGAAGATACAAATTATATAAGATATAAAAGTATAAAATAGATACCTTAGATAAATTATAACAATGTATATAAAAAAATGGAAATAAATATAAGTACACACTTGTAAAAGAAGAAAAAAAACTAACATATAAAAATAGATACGTATGAAACCAAACAACAAAAGAAGGAAACAAATATATGTAAAAAAAATAAATAAATACATAAATAAATTATAACCACAACAAAATAAAAGAAAACAAATAAATATAATAAAATAAAAATAGAAACTTATGTTATAAAGTAATATTATAAAAGACAAGTCAAAAAAAAAAGAAAAGAAACAAACATATATACATAGTTAAGTATGAAACAAAAACAAATGAAGGTAAGTATGCAAGAATGACAACAATAATTAATATAAGGATCCATCAGCCGAAATGATCAAAAGAAAAATAAAAATATCTTTGGCTGCAAAGGAAAGAAAGCAAATACATTCAACTGAGTATTCATATATACATACAAATATCCATATCTTGTAAATGAAGACAACATTCTATTCGTATATGTACAAATCAAATAAAATAAGGGAAATTGTACAAAGCTAATTAATGTTGGCCACTAAAATAATCTATCAGCCAACAAAGAAGGAAAATATCACTGATCAAATTTGTACAAACAAATATATTACCCTGTACAAAACCTATCACTTGTACAAACACCTTTCTCTCTACATATACACATCTATATGGTTCCAGTTCGTTCACAAAACTTTGCATACCAGAGAATAATCTCAACTGAAACTTAAAACAACAACAGAAAGAAATGATACAAAGTACTTCCATTAAAACGAAAGAACAAGCTGAGTGCCGAAGTTTGAAGCAAGAGAGCCAAGTTAGCGGCAGTTTTAGCCAATACTGCTCTGTTCAAAAAGGAAGGTGAGTAAACTCAGTCCTTCATGTTGGGTAACTATATATGTCCAAATGTTGTAAATATAAGTAAATGCTTTTATTTTATCATGGGTTCATATGCGAACAAGATCTATATGATGATTGTTAAGGATTAACCATGTTGTCAGTAAACATAAAACTGCCCTGTCAAAGGATGAAGTAGTGTCTTCCTTTTCAAACTGCGAGCAGACTTAAACATGTACCTACTACAAATTTGTATATAACCATATGCTTGAGTTCCTAAATCCTGTCAAGTATTTTAAGTATTTATACATCATTTATGTGTGGTAGACATGATGATCACCTGAGAAAAAAAAAGAAGCCTGTATATTTTCCCTGTTTCTTTAGAAAATTATCACCATTCTACTTTAAGAAAATCTTGATCCCATTTCCCACTAAGTCTCAAGCTATGATTCCAGGCCTTCTCTGTTTCTCTTTAACAGGAGAGCAAACTCCTATTTTAGAAGCTTAATCTGTTTGGTACCTTAATGCACGTGATTATCCTTGAGACTTGATGTGAAATCTGCTTGCATATATATAGATATATATGGATATATGTCTGTGCATGTTTGTGTGTATATATATATTTACACATCTCTGTTGTCCTACAGGCTTTGATCCATTAAAGAAAAATCAATTTCTTTCAACCATCAAATTTTAGGTTATGATTTCTGTGATAACCCGGATTTTTGATATCTGGTAAATTGAAAAATTAACTGAGTTTTACTATTGAGATACTAATTTTACTTAGTTGAACAAATAGAATTCTGATAATTAGAATATATCTGGATATGTATATAGATGAATTTAAACTATAATAAATGTTGAATTATAAATCTCTGGAAATGATAAATCTTATAGTAAATTAATATATATATATAATTAGATATATGCAAACTTTATAATGCTGGAAATCATAAGTATATAATATACGAGTATATAAGAGTGCATATATATGTATTTATGTAATCTATTAATTAAGGGAATAATAGCTTAAGTTAAAAATAAGATTTAATAAAAGGTTTAATATACTTTCTTTTAAAATTTATACATAAAATAAACATAGTTTGTATAAATATAAATATAAAACATAATACTTAAATTAATAAAAACATAAACAAAAAAATAAATTTATAGTTTTTGACATTTGTGGCTTTTGTATAACATGCAAAGACAAGTGGCATGGTTTTCTTTTAAGAATATAAATAAAATGTTATAAGAAAAAAAATCTGTATACAGTTCAACACTTTTCCATTTTCATTTTCTTAACTCTGTTCTTTTTCCTATCTTCATTTTTTCAAAAACTAAGAAACAAAAATCTGCAAACAAATTCAAGCTGAAGAAAAACAAGATCATCTCAGATCAGTAGGCTTAAAAGCAAGCTATTCAAATTCATCTCAGTTTCAAGCAACTTAGATCAGTAGCAAATCAAAGTTCCAGTTAAACAAGTTTCGGAGTTCAGTAACAATGCAAGTTTTCAAAGTTTAAAACTGCTTCAAAACCTGCTCTGTTCAAACAAAAGAGGTGAGTGACCACTACTTTTGAAAGTGTAAATCTGTTCTCTGTTTTATAGATATATATGGGTAAAACTCTTAAAATCTGAAACATCTAGAATTGGTATGTGATGAATGTTTGAAATATGATATAAATTTTGTTATGAATGATGTTAAAAATGATTTTTCATGTGTTCATATCTAAAAAGGCTAAACATGCCTCTGTTGGAAACATTAAAGGTTTGAAAACCTGATTCAAAAGTTTAAATCTTCCACTTAAGTGATTTTTAGGTTTCGATCTCTGAAATAAAAATGTTTGTAGGTGAGTAAACTCTCTGATTTAAACTTAAAATTGTTTCTGTGAACAATATTGAGGTTTGAATGATAAAATGTGTGTTTGCATGTATATATTTATACATGAAAATGAGATGTATGTCTGTGCACATCAACAGGAACCCTGTTCTATCCCTACAGGCTCCAAAACCTGTCTCAGAATCCAAAAACTCTGTAACAGATTGTTTTAAGGCTTTGAGATCAAAAGAAAACAAGTTTGTTTGATCATGCTCTAAATTTTAAAAATAAATATTGGTATATTAAACAAAAGTCTTGTCTGGAAATAGAAGAATATAGGCAAACTCAATATAAACAAAAATTTCATCAACCATGATTTTAAATTTTGAATATATAAACTGAATCGTCTTCGAAGTTGATGATTTATAAAAGTGATATTAATTTTTTTTATCAAGTATTCGCTGAGGAAAATGGGGATGAACAGAATTGCTATTTTCTCGAAATTCTGGCGATCGATAAGGCGATGGACTTCGTGTTCGTAACCGGAGCTAGCTGGAAGACCGTGGAGTTTGGGAAAAATGCTGGATTAAATTCTAGATCAACATGGATGTTGATTTTGATCGAGTAAGGGTTTAAGGTTTAAACTGAGTCGAGGTTAGAAACGTGATCGCTGCACCGTCTGTAGACCATCGGAAAGTATCGGACCAAGACTATCAGAAGCATGGGAGGCTGGCGGAGCTTAGGGTGGAGTATCGTGACCTCTGATGATCAGAGGGGGAAGAACGAGGCGGTTTATGGTGGTTCAGTTTTGTTCCAGTTGGTGTTAACTTGCTCGATTTCGTTTGGCTCGCAGATTCATCGATTAGGGTGATTATTCGATAAGAGGTGGTCGGCGATGACTTGATGGGGGTGACGTGGTTGATCGGAGGTGATCAGGCTGGCCGTGCACGTGCACACGTGCGTTTTCGAATGTCAGGTGGCTGTTGGATTTGGGAAAGATAGGGATGTATTCGGGTTGGTCTCGAAGATGATTGTGAGTTTTCTCGTGTTCATTCTCAAGTAGATTCGTTAGCGATTACTTACAGAATTTTTAAACTTAAATTTTAACTAAGTTTTGAAAATAGAAGAGATAGGGAAACTCGGGGGTCTTGTTAAATTTGCTCGGGCAAACTCATCTTTGGCTCAGGTATTACACGAGATTTTGTAGGGTATTTGTTTTATTGGTTTTAAAACATAAACCAAGTTTTCTTTTAAGATTAAACTATTTTTCTCTATATAGAGGTTGTTAACTTTAATTAATCAAGTTTTAAATGGTTTTAAAACTTGGGTTTAAAGTTTAGTTTAAATAAACTTGAAATAATAATTAAAGGATAGTTAATTAATATGGAGAATGTTTTGATGATTAATTAACCTTTAAAGTTAATTTATTTGTTAAAGAAAATTAATTACTTGAAGTTAATTACTAAATAAAAGTTATTAAGATAAATTTGTTAATAATTTAAGGAATAATTAAGTGAAATTAGGGATTAATTACTTGATGATTAATAATTAGAGGATGATTTGTTTTATAATTAATCAAGTGGTGATTAATTTAAAAGTTAATTAATTTATGAATTAATTAAAGGGGTTTATTAAAAATAATTAAATAATTAGGGATAAATTATTTAATAATTAAAGATGAATTTATTTATTAATTAAGAATAATTAATTAATTAAAGGTTAATTAATTGATGAAAGTAATTAAGGAATGATAATTAATTAAGGACTAATTAATTAATTAATTAAGGGTGATTAATTTAGGATTGATTATTAATTAAAGGTTAATTATGATTGATTAAAGAATAATTAATCAAGGTGGTTTGAAATAAATTAATATTAATTAACCAGGATTAGTAGTAATTTATAAGTAATTATGGATGATTAATAGATAATTAAAAGATGATTATTTAATTGATTTGCAATTAATTAATGTTAAGTAAAGGTAATCCAAGTGATTAAAGTTAATAATTAATTTAATTTGAGATAAATTAAATTAATTTTGGAAATGATCAATCTTGCTTATGAAATGATTGAATGATGTAAATACCTTGAATTGGCTGATATCTCTGATATGAAATGTTTTCTGACATGATATGTTTGGATAGACAGTGATAGTATGTTGGTATATCGTTGATGAATTGCTGTGTATAAAAGTGACAATCTTGTATTTTAAATTGAATTGTATTTCACTTGAATAACTTGAATTAAGATAGAATTGAATTCGAAGAGACCGAGGTCGGGTATCAATAAATACCCGAACCCACTTCGATTTGTAACCTACATTTATTCTTTATAGATTGATTTGTGAAATCAATAGGTAGAAATGGAATAATTTAAATGACTGGACATTTAAAACTAAGTAAAAGTACTTAGGAATTGAAAATAAATGTTGACCATAGCAAGTTGTGAACTTGTAGTAATGAACATGTTACCCCGGGTTTTAAATAAGTTTCATATTGAATATGTCATGTTAGATGGATTTACTCACGCTGGTTTCCAGCCTGACCCGGGTGTTACTTTGTTGTAATGCTCGGGTCAGACCGAGTATTACAGATTTCAGGTAAGGACGTTTTGGAGCTCAGGAGGCGAGCTGGATGGCAGGAACGTATGGAGTATATTCCGCTGTGATATATTATAGTTGTCTGAGACATGTTAATTCTAACTGTCTAGTACATTTGTGAATGTTGTAACTCTGATGTATTAAAATGTAATTAACAAATACAGTTTTCCTTGTATAACTGATATTATTATTTGTTATTATATTTAATCCGCTGCGAATGTGAGCTGTTGTGTTCTCTGTTCTTCTTTCTTCTTTCTGTTTCTTCCTTCTATCTCTTTCTTTTTCTTCTAACTATCTGGAATTTTCGGGATCGAAAATTTCGGGTCGTTACAGTTGGTATCAGAGCAGAAGGTTAAGCGAGAACCTTGGCTCTGTTGGGATTACTCGTTAAGGATAGGGTCAATGGTACCCTAGAACGAGTTGAGTGTATATATATATATATGAGAGCGTAATTGTTATTTTCTTATATAAGAATTTTAAATGATTTTATATAAGAATATATTTTGATGTATAAAATGGTCTTTCTTTCTAATAAATATTAAGGTATTTGGTTGTTAAAATATTGGAATTAAATTAAGTGGTAATAGTAATACAACCAAATTAAAATTGAATAAAGTTAAGTTTGAAATGAATTCAAACTAAAATTAAAATCTTGAATTTATAGAAGTGTTATCAAGAATAAAGATAATAATGAATTGGTTTCCAGATATGATAATCTTGGTTATTATCATAAATGGTTGTTGTGTTTAATAATGGAATGTTTTAGGGAAGTAAAACATTTAGGCAAGCAAGACTTATAAATTGTAGTGGATTTTAAATTGTGAAGTTTTAAATCCAGAAACTTGAAATTATTTTTGAATTAAAACCAGAGATGGTTTAAAAATTTAAGGTATAACTTGATGTGTAAAGAAAATGTATATATAAAGATATACATAATATCAAAGATGATTTGAAATAAACTCTAAGTATTGAGTTTTAAATTTTTCCTTGGAATGTGATATGAAAACCCAAAGTAATAAGTTTTTGAACTTATAAGTGGAAAGATTATTAATCTGAAGTTTAAAATTTGAATGGGAATTTAAATTGTGTAAAGTTGACCGGATTAAGTAAATTTAATTTAACTTGGAGGAAGTTAAATAAGTTTGAATGAATAACTTGAATTGGAAATTTCAAGATGAAATTGAAATTTAACTTGGGTAGTTAAATGGTTGGTTTAAATGGGAGTTATGAGTGATCTCAAAATGGGTTTGAGATCTGGAAATTGAAATGGATAATAAATTAGAATCTGAAGATTAAATTGTTTTTGGATTCTTATTTGAACTTTGTAATAAGTTAAGTAAAGATAATTTTAAAATGGAATTTGGAATTTGAATTCAGAATTAAATGGTTTAAAGATTTAAGTTGTTAAATAAAATAATAATAAAAAAAGGTTAATTTGATTTAAAGGATTTAATCAACATTTAAAATGTTTAACTCGAATTTATATAATTCGAGATGGTTTTAAGTTGAGATTTGAATAAAATTAGTTCAAATTGAATTTGATTTGAATTAATTAGAATTGTGATTGAAGATGGATAAGCATAAGTTTAAATGGTAAATTAGAATTGAAATGAATTAAAATTGGTTCAATTTGAAATTTATGTGAATTAATTGAAATTGTGATTAAAGCTGAATAGGTTTAAAAATCAAAAGGAATTTGATTTGAATTTGGAAAGGAATTAAGGTTAATTCAACTTGAATTGGGATTAAATCAATTTCAATGGAAATTGAAGTATTGAATCAATTTAAATGGAAGTGGAAATTTAAATTGAATTGATGGGAAATTAATTGGAAATGGAAATTGAGAAATTAAACAGTTTGGCTTTGGATTATTTTCAAAATAAATTGTTTTAATACAAATATATTTTTCCAAACTATTTACTATACAATCTTTCTTCTTAAACCCCAAACTATCTTATACTTATTTTACAATTATTTTGGAACTATTTAACTATTTTGAAACTGTCTTATAAACTCATTACTATTTTTCAGTTACCTACATCTAATCACTATTTTAAAAACTATTTTGCAATTATCTAACTATTTTATATCTACTTAACTATTTTACAGCTATTTTACAAACTAACAACTATTTTTCAACTACTTATCTATTTTAAACTTTTTCAAGCTATTTTTAAATTTAAATAGGTCAAAGTTCAAACTGTTTGTAATTGAAGTAATATCTCAATTGGAAATGGAAGCAATTGAGAATAAGTGAATGGAATTAAAGGAAATGTGAATAGAAAAGAGAATTGATTTGGCTAATAACCAATAAAGATAAATACGTAGGATATACGTATATTATTCTACTCGCATAGTGATTTGATCCAGATTCGAACACAGAATTTCGAGATAGTATTATCGATCCGAGTTGGGATTTTTCACTCGAATTTCGACGGCGAACCTGGATATGGATTTTTGATTGGTTCTGGATATTCTCTATCATAGTTGTGACTATGCAAGGAGAATGACGGTTTCTGATCAGGAAACCAGATCTGAGTCCGCACTAGGAAGTCGGGTGGACGATACTAGTTCGGAAGTGAAATTGTGTGATCGATTGAGCGATCAGATTGATATTGTGTACGGATGATATGTGTACATCGTACGGATTTGAATGAAATTGATATTGAAGATTTGTGGATAAGAAATGTAAAATGGTTTTTGAAAAGAAATATGGTTAATAACTTTATAAAAGATTTATCAAATGTGAATATTTGATTTAGAATAAAATAAAGTTATATATCCTTGTTATATAAGGTAAATCTTTCCTTGTTGAATCTATTGCTAAAAGAAAAGGGTTTTTGAAATATTTGAAGTATAAAAGAGGTTTTATACAAAGTTTGAAATGATCCAAAGATTTTCAAAGTTATATATATCTATATCTATATATATAAAGGATCATATGAGAATGATTTTGGAAAAGGTTTTGGGAACCTATGGATTTTGGAAAGGGCTTTTGATTTTTGGGAAAATCAATTTTGGATATTGGAAAGCCTAGTTTGAGAATTATCGATTTTGGTAATCGATTTTGTGTAAAGGAGATTTTGATAAATCATAAAGGGTATGATTTGAAGATACTATAAGTATATAGTATAAATTATTTTGAAAATAGCTCTGGGGAAAAAGGCGCTTCCTTGAAATGAACTTCTCAGGAGTACCACAGGGTGGTACTGCCTTGAGCCCCAAGGGGGGTTTCTAAAGTTAATCCTGTGAGGAGTCCGGAATAAACTAGTTCCTGAGGATTATTTGTGTAGCGAAAGTCGAGGGGCTGGTGCCCACAGAGGCATTTGGGTTATACTGTGACGACAGTTTAACTCGATGTCACTGCGATCTACTGCAGACCATAGCGAAAGTCATGTGTGCCGCTGAGAGCCAACTGTCTACGTTTGATTTTATATCGGTAGACTGTGACACTATGGTAACATAGCGAAAGTCGTTTGTGCCGCTGAGAGCCAACAGTCTGCGTTTGATTTTATATCGGTAGACTGCGACCTATGTGGGAGAAGTTTCATTTTGACAGCGAAATCGTGTGTGCCGCTGAGAGCCAACAGTTACATGGACTTTTGCTGCGACGGCAACGTAACCCTGGATGTAACTGCGATCTGTTGTGGGTTCCATGGTGTAATCAGTTACATGGACTTTTGCTGCGATGGCAACGTAACCCGTGATGTAACTGTGACCTTGGATGGGGGTGATGATTTCCAGAGCATTCTCACCAAAGATATTTCCTCTATTTTCAAAAATGTTTTCTATATTTTCATAAATTATTTTCCAATATTTTCACTGGGTGTTGAAAACGAGTTTGCTAAGTCCTTATAGATTTTCAGTCCTACGTCTGATCAACGTATGACCGAATTTCTGTGAGAACAAGGATGGACTTGTTGAAACATCGAGTTATAAAAAGTATTTTTATAAAAACTATTTTTGTAATATTATATAGATTTTTAAAGTATTTTAAAATTTTAATATAAAGAGAATTTATAGTTAAAATGTTCAACAAGAAATTTATCTGATATTAAGCAAATAATAAATTTTGACTTCGTTCCTTTTCGAGGACGAAAAGATTCTAAGGGGGGAGGAATGTGATAACCCGGATTTTTGATATCTGGTAAATTGAAAAATTAACTGAGTTTTACTATTGAGATACTAATTTTACTTAGTTGAACAAATAGAATTCTGATAATTAGAATATATCTGGATATGTATATAGATGAATTTAAACTATAATAAATGTTGAATTATAAATCTCTGGAAATGATAAATCTTATAGTAAATTAATATATATATATAATTAGATATATGCAAACTTTATAATGCTGGAAATCATAAGTATATAATATACGAGTATATAAGAGTGCATATATATGTATTTATGTAATCTATTAATTAAGGGAATAATAGCTTAAGTTAAAAATAAGATTTAATAAAAGGTTTAATATACTTTCTTTTAAAATTTATACATAAAATAAACATAGTTTGTATAAATATAAATATAAAACATAATACTTAAATTAATAAAAACATAAACAAAAAAATAAATTTATAGTTTTTGACATTTGTGGCTTTTGTATAACATGCAAAGACAAGTGGCATGGTTTTCTTTTAAGAATATAAATAAAATGTTATAAGAAAAAAAATCTGTATACAGTTCAACACTTTTCCATTTTCATTTTCTTAACTCTGTTCTTTTTCCTATCTTCATTTTTTCAAAAACTAAGAAACAAAAATCTGCAAACAAATTCAAGCTGAAGAAAAACAAGATCATCTCAGATCAGTAGGCTTAAAAGCAAGCTATTCAAATTCATCTCAGTTTCAAGCAACTTAGATCAGTAGCAAATCAAAGTTCCAGTTAAACAAGTTTCAGAGTTCAGTAACAATGCAAGTTTTCAAAGTTTAAAACTGCTTCAAAACCTGCTCTGTTCAAACAAAAGAGGTGAGTGACCACTACTTTTGAAAGTGTAAATCTGTTCTCTGTTTTATAGATATATATGGGTAAAACTCTTAAAATCTGAAACATCTAGAATTGGTATGTGATGAATGTTTGAAATATGATATAAATTTTGTTATGAATGATGTTAAAAATGATTTTTCATGTGTTCATATCTAAAAAGGCTAATCATGCCTCTGTTGGAAACATTAAAGGTTTGAAAACCTGATTCAAAAGTTTAAATCTTCCACTTAAGTGATTTTTAGGTTTCGATCTCTGAAATAAAAATGTTTGTAGGTGAGTAAACTCTCTGATTTAAACTTAAAATTGTTTCTGTGAACAATATTGAGGTTTGAATGATAAAATGTGTGTTTGCATGTATATATTTATACATGAAAATGAGATGTATGTCTGTGCACATCAACAGGAACCCTGTTCTATCCCTACAGGCTCCAAAACCTGTCTCAGAATCCAAAAACTCTGTAACAGATTGTTTTAAGGCTTTGAGATCAAAAGAAAACAAGTTTGTTTGATCATGCTCTAAATTTTAAAAATAAATATTGGTATATTAAACAAAAGTCTTGTCTGGAAATAGAAGAATATAGGCAAACTCAATATAAACAAAAATTTCATCAACCATGATTTTAAATTTTGAATATATAAACTGAATCGTCTTCGAAGTTGATGATTTATAAAAGTGATATTAATTTTTTTTATCAAGTATTCGCTGAGGAAAATGGGGATGAACAGAATTGCTATTTTCTCGAAATTCTGGCGATCGATAAGGCGATGGACTTCGTGTTCGTAACCGGAGCTAGCTGGAAGACCGTGGAGTTTGGGAAAATGCTGGATTAAATTCTAGATCAACATGGATGTTGATTTTGATCGAGTAAGGGTTTAAGGTTTAAACTGAGTCGAGGTTAGAAACGTGATCGCTGCACCGTCTGTAGACCATCGGAAAGTATCGGACCAAGACTATCAGAAGTATGGGAGGCTGGCGGAGCTTAGGGTGGAGTATCGTGACCTCTGATGATCAGAGGGGGAAGAACGAGGCGGTTTATGGTGGTTCAGTTTTGTTCCAGTTGGTGTTAACTTGCTCGATTTCGTTTGGCTCGCAGATTCATCGATTAGGGTGATTATTCGATAAGAGGTGGTCGGCGATGACTTGATGGGGGTGACGTGGTTGATCGGAGGTGATCAGGCTGGCCGTGCACGTGCACACGTGCGTTTTCGAATGTCAGGTGGCTGTTGGATTTGGGAAAGATAGGGATGTATTCGGGTTGGTCTCGAAGATGATTGTGAGTTTTCTCGTGTTCATTCTCAAGTAGATTCGTTAGCGATTACTTACAGAATTTTTAAACTTAAATTTTAACTAAGTTTTGAAAATAGAAGAGATAGGGAAACTCGGGGGTCTTGTTAAATTTGCTCGGGCAAACTCATCTTTGGCTCAGGTATTACACGAGATTTTGTAGGGTATTTGTTTTATTGGTTTTAAAACATAAACCAAGTTTTCTTTTAAGATTAAACTATTTTTCTCTATATAGAGGTTGTTAACTTTAATTAATCAAGTTTTAAATGGTTTTAAAACTTGGGTTTAAAGTTTAGTTTAAATAAACTTGAAATAATAATTAAAGGATAGTTAATTAATATGGAGAATGTTTTGATGATTAATTAACCTTTAAAGTTAATTTATTTGTTAAAGAAAATTAATTACTTGAAGTTAATTACTAAATAAAAGTTATTAAGATAAATTTGTTAATAATTTAAGGAATAATTAAGTGAAATTAGGGATTAATTACTTGATGATTAATAATTAGAGGATGATTTGTTTTATAATTAATCAAGTGGTGATTAATTTAAAAGTTAATTAATTTATGAATTAATTAAAGGGGTTTATTAAAAATAATTAAATAATTAGGGATAAATTATTTAATAATTAAAATGAATTTATTTATTAATTAAGAATAATTAATTAATTAAAGGTTAATTAATTGATGAAAGTAATTAAGGAATGATAATTAATTAAGGACTAATTAATTAATTAATTAAGGGTGATTAATTTAGGATTGATTATTAATTAAAGGTTAATTATGATTGATTAAAGAATAATTAATCAAGGTGGTTTGAAATAAATTAATATTAATTAACCAGGATTAGTAGTAATTTATAAGTAATTATGGATGATTAATAGATAATTAAAAGATGATTATTTAATTGATTTGCAATTAATTAATGTTAAGTAAAGGTAATCCAAGTGATTAAAGTTAATAATTAATTTAATTTGAGATAAATTAAATTAATTTTGGAAATGATCAATCTTGCTTATGAAATGATTGAATGATGTAAATACCTTGAATTGGCTGATATCTCTGATATGAAATGTTTTCTGACATGATATGTTTGGATAGACAGTGATAGTATGTTGGTATATCGTTGATGAATTGCTGTGTATAAAAGTGACAATCTTGTATTTTAAATTGAATTGTATTTCACTTGAATAACTTGAATTAAGATAGAATTGAATTCGAAGAGACCGAGGTCGGGTATCAATAAATACCCGAACCCACTTCGATTTGTAACCTACATTTATTCTTTATAGATTGATTTGTGAAATCAATAGGTAGAAATGGAATAATTTAAATGACTGGACATTTAAAACTAAGTAAAAGTACTTAGGAATTGAAAATAAATGTTGACCATAGCAAGTTGTGAACTTGTAGTAATGAACATGTTACCCCGGGTTTTAAATAAGTTTCATATTGAATATGTCATGTTAGATGGATTTACTCACGCTGGTTTCCAGCCTGACCCGGGTGTTACTTTGTTGTAATGCTCGGGTCAGACCGAGTATTACAGATTTCAGGTAAGGACGTTTTGGAGCTCAGGAGGCGAGCTGGATGGCAGGAACGTATGGAGTATATTCCGCTGTGATATATTATAGTTGTCTGAGACATGTTAATTCTAACTGTCTAGTACATTTGTGAATGTTGTAACTCTGATGTATTAAAATGTAATTAACAAATACAGTTTTCCTTGTATAACTGATATTATTATTTGTTATTATATTTAATCCGCTGCGAATGTGAGCTGTTGTGTTCTCTGTTCTTCTTTCTTCTTTCTGTTTCTTCCTTCTATCTCTTTCTTTTTCTTCTAACTATCTGGAATTTTCGGGATCGAAAATTTCGGGTCGTTACAATTTCTAAAAGAAATCTATTTGTAATGATAAAAACATATTTATAAAAATATATTTAAGTATAATTAACAAATAGATTTCTGGAAACAAAGGTTTACAGTAATAAACTTTTAATATCAGAAATTTAATTTTTCTGGATTCAAATTTTTAATTATATATTCTATTTTATACGTGAAAATGATGAATTTAAATAATCTAATCTAAAATTTTAAGCTTGGGATTTGTAACGACCCGACTTTCCAGACACGAAAAACCGGACCATTTGTGCTAAAAAAAAAGAGGTAGAAGAAGAAAAATAGAAAACAAAATCAGAATCTAACCATCGCAGCGGAATAAAATATAATATATATTAACAGATCTTTACACAAATCAAAACTATATCAGTTTTATACAATATATCATCAGAGTACATCATCAGAGTACATCAACATCCATAACTTACAACTGAATACACAGCGGAAAAATAATAGCAAGTACGGAAATACGTATCGGCATCCAGCTCGTCTCCTGAGCTCCACAGCATCATATCCTAAACCTGTTTATCTCGGTCTGACCCGAGCATCATATAAAACAATACCCGAGTCAGTCTGGAATACCAGCGTGAGAAAATCACACTCAATTGATTATTAAAGTTTCAAAATCCTTTTGAAAATAAAAGCATCTCGTAAGACCACGCCACAAATAAACATGTCGGGTTTTTACCTTACGATAGCTAAAACACTTTTTATAAAATCCTCTGATATTATATGTTATAATTAATTTAATTAACTTAAATTAAATTAATTACTTAAGAATTAATTATCTAACCTTGCTTAATCCACAATTAATTAATTACAAACCTTTAATTAATTAATTACTCATTAAATATTAATCATCCTTGATTAATTATTCATTAATTACATAAAGTAATTATCCTTTAATTAATTTCACAAATTAATTATTCTTAACCATTAACAGTAATTAACCTTTAATTACTCTTATTAATTACATTAATTAATAATCCTTAATTAATTACTTTCATTAATTAATTAACTATAATTAATTACATTGACCCTTAATTAATTTCATAAATTAATTAAACTTTAATTAATCATTTCTATTAATCCACCTTAGTTAATCATAAACAGTAATTATCATCCTATAATTACTTACCCTAATTAATTAACTCCTTAATTAATTATATTAATCCTTTAATTAATTACACCAAGTAATAAATCCTTAATTACTTCTCCTTAGTAATTATCCTTTAATTACTTCTCATTAAGTAATTTCTTTTAATTAATTACATTTTGTAATTATACATTAATTACTTACAGTAATTCCACTTATTAATTTCATTAAGTATTTATACTTAATTAGCATCAAGATTATCTTTAATTAATTTACAAATTAATTAACTTAAATTAATCACATCCATTTATTTTTTTCAATTGAGAAATTCATTCCTTAAATAAACAAATTAATTAACCTTAATTACAGATTAATTATTCTTTAATTATTAATTAATAAATCTTAATTATCAATTAATAAAACTTAATAATAAATTAATTAATCCTTAATTATTAGTTAATTAATCCTTAATTATTAGTTAATTAATCCTTAATTACCATTTGATTAATCCTTAATTACTATTTTAATTACTAAATTAATTAATCTCTAATTACAAATTAATCAATCTTATTTAATTAATTGATCTTAATTATCAACTAATTCATCCCTATTTAATTAATTAACTTAATCCTTACTTATAAATTAAATAATTCTTAATCATTAATTAATTAAATTGATTAATTTCTCTTTAATTACTTTATTACCATAATTAATCATTAAATCATTAAATCTTATTTAACCTTTAAGATAAAACATTATCCTTATTAATGACTTAATTATCATAAATCATATTTAAACATTAAACTTTATAATTAACTTACTTAATTAGATCATTTAATTTAACATTTAAAATAACTTAAAAGTTAACTTAACAAATTCAAGTTAAACTAATTATATAACTTCTTTTAATCAATTACTTAAAAACATTTGTTATGTAAAGAATTAGATTTAAGAAATAGATTTAAACTAGATTTATTTTAACTTTAAAAACTTGCTTATTTTAAATTTTTAAACTGCTCAGTTTTACTTCGGGTTCGACCAGTCTCCTACCCGAGTCCTCCCCCGAGATTTCTTCTTCCTTCTTTTTTTTACTTGGTTAGTTTAAAACTTAGATTAATTTTAACTTCAAACTGTTACACGTAAAATCCTCACGCTAACCCGAAAACAATCCCGAGTCACCCTCCCCTTTCCTCGAGTCATTTCTCGAGTCCGCCCTCTCATCCAAACCACTGACATCAGATTCGCCGTGCACATGCACGCTAGCTCGCCAGAACTCCGACCATCCATACTACCCTCGACAAGTCGTCAATGACCCACCACTTCGATTCCGACCACCCACAGATCACCACAAACACATAATCGAAATCGAGCAATCCTGATGCCCACTAGAACCCAACATCTCGTCGACAATCGCCTCAACACGTCGATTCCGATCATCTGGAAACACGATTCTCCGCCAACAACTTCGCCATGATCTCAGCTTCAATTCCTCAACTCGCAATCGCTTCCAAAGCTTTGACGACGACGCCATCACCAAATTTCCGAACTCGACTTCGAGACCCCCTTAAACCCTAATTCCGCCTCGACCGGCCACCACAGGCATCTGGCATCCCTCCGAATATTTTTGCCGAGACCCTCCATCATCAGTCTATCTCCAGCCAAGTTCCCGACCTCCCTAGATCCATCAGCCATCAACAATTGCTCAGAAACCAAATTCCGATCATCCCCGAAATGCACACTCATCACAATGCTAAAAATTAAGATTTTCATCTTAAAAATCATATTTTACATAATCGATTTAAGTTATGTTCCTGGAACAGCCAATTACCACATTTGATTTTATCATGTTGTTTAGATTGCTACTGTATTTCCCAATTTCTAGCATATTTCAAATCTATTTTGCTTAAATAAAATTTTAAACTTTAATTTATACTCAAACAATCATATTATGTTTGAATTCCAGACCCTAACAATGATCAGAAAAAGAGTTTTGAATTTTGGATTATATTTCAAACTCTGTACTAAGAAACAGAGGGAAACAGGCAAATCCAAACATGCACAGACAAACACATATATATATCAGGTATTCACACTTATAAATACACATGCAAAGCACAATTTAAATCCAAGAATCACATTCAACAGATTATCACTTATTAAACTTTTAAATAAAATGTTTACTCACCTGATTTAAAAAGACAGAGGCTTGAGATTTGAAACAGGAAACTTTGAAAATTTGAAAACTGCATCTTGATATTTGATTTCTTTAAAAACTGAAATGCTTTGTCAAATGGACTGAAATGCTCGGTTGAACTGGAAAGAATTTTGCTTTTGATCTCTGAAATGCTTTGAAACTGGAAACTTTAAATTGCTGTGATCTTCTTAAAAATGCTTTGTTGATGAGATGATTTCTTTAAAAACTTGAAGTTTCGATGATATAAGTTGAAGATGATTACAGGCTTTTAAAACTGCTTACAGGTTTTGCTCTGAGTTTTGAAAATTGATTACAGATTTTGATTTTGAGCTAGAGCTTTTGTAAAATGCTTTCAGGTTGTTTGAGGAAAAGATTATAGGTTTGTGAAGAATGTTTTACTGAGTTTGGCTTTGAGTTTGAGAATTGTCACTGGTTTTAGTTTATGAAACTTTTCTGATTTTGATAAAATATTTCAGGTGGAGTTTTCTTGCTTTAGGAATGAGAATAGAAAAGAGAATTGGAAGAGGGAAGATGTATGTTTATATAGAGTTAAATTATGATTTATTAAAAATTAAAGACAAAGAAAATAAAAGTACACTTGTTCAATTTGATTACATTTGTCAAATTCACACTTTAATCTACTTACACATGTATTTACAAGCTTTATTATCCTAACACTTGTAAACATATCATTTTTATTTATTTCTAAAAGATTTTAAAAGCTTTTATTATTAATTTCCTAATTGATTAATACATTTCTTAATTTATAAATACTTTTCTAAACCTTAAGTAAATAAAATCTTTAAAAGGAAATAGAATATAAACCAATTATATTCTAATAAAATCATATATATAAAATTAAATACACATTATTAGATTTGTAACAAATTATTTTATTTAAAAACAAGGATTAAGTTAATTAATTAAATAGGGATGAATTAGTTGATAATTAAGATCAATTAATTAAATAAGATTGATTAATTTGTAATTAGAGATTAATTAATTTAGTAATTAAAATAGTAATTAAGGATTAATCAAATGGTAATTAAGGATTAATTAACTAATAATTAAGGATTAATTAATTTATTATTAAGTTTTATTAATTGATAATTAAGATTTATTAATTAATAATTAAAGAATAATTAATCTGTAATTAAGGTTAATTAATTTGTTTATTTAAGGAATGAATTTCTCAATTGAAAAAAATAAATGGATGTGATTAATTTAAGTTAATTAATTTGTAAATTAATTAAAGATAATCTTGATGCTAATTAAGTATAAATACTTAATGAAATTAATAAGTGGAATTACTGTAAGTAATTAATGTATAATTACAAAATGTAATTAATTAAAAGAAATTACTTAATGAGAAGTAATTAAAGGATAATTACTTAGGAGAAGTAATTAAGGATTTATTACTTGGTGTAATTAATTAAAGGATTAATATAATTAATTAAGGAGTTAATTAATTAGGGTAAGTAATTATAGGATGATAATTACTGTTTATGATTAACTAAGGTGGATTAATAGAAATGATTAATTAAAGTTTAATTAATTTATGAAATTAATTAAGGGTCAATGTAATTAATTATAGTTAATTAATTAATGAAAGTAATTAATTAAGGATTATTAATTAATGTAATTAATAAGAGTAATTAAAGCTTAATTACTGTTAATGGTTAAGAATAATTAATTTGTGAAATTAATTAAAGGATAATTACTTTATGTAATTAATGAATAATTAATCAAGGATGATTAATATTTAATGAGTAATTAATTAATTAAAGGTTTGTAATTAATTAATTGTGGATTAAGCAAGGTTAGATAATTAATTCTTAAGTAATTAATTTAATTTAAGTTAATTAAATTAATTATAACATAGGGTTAATAATTGTTGCTTATGGATGATGGTTGTGTAGAATATCTGAATTGGATGATATCTATTGGATGATAGGCTGTGATATTCTGTGATATGATATTGAATATATCTATGATAAATGTGTGATATTTATTTGTGTTAAATGCTGTATGAATTCAAGTATTGAATTGAATTAAATTGTTTAAACCTTTAAACAACTTGGCCTTAAAAGATACGCTTTGGATTTCGATGAGACCGGGATCGGGTTTCCGTATACCGGATTTCCAGGTCTGGAGACCCGAATACCACATCGATCCAAATTAACGATAGGTCGTGAATCAAGTGAAGATGAAGATTCAGAGTGCAAGGGTTATTGTCGTTAACTCTGAGGGTGATTCCAATACGAGTGTAACGAGATAATGCCTTCGGTTTCGTTCGAACCCGGAACGAACTTGTATGGATTGAATGCTTTCAGCACATCGTCAGGCGGACGATGAGCATTCTAAGTGATATGTTCTGATTAAAGGTAATCGTAACCTCAAGCCTCACAAACCGGGAATGGCTAAAACAGGGGAGGTGCAGCAAGGTTAGTGGGTAGCACCCAAGTAGGACAAGATTACCTCTGTCTAGATGTCCCTTTCTATTTTCGACTTAGTGGTGCGGTTGCTGATCCCAACCGTGAGGTATCTTGTGCGGGAATTATCCAGTAAGGGATGTTCCGGCCTTGTGTTGCAGGGGATTGGGAGTGATCCTCGGTACGGTGATCTAGGCCACGTACTGTGATGGGCGGTACCCCGGTAGCCCTGCCATTGTATGGAATCCAAAATCCAATAAGTGCCAACGGACTTGATTGTATAACCCACTTTGTGGCTAGTATGCTGGAATTTAATAATGTAACAATTTCAGCTATTTCATATTTATTTGAAAACCCTAGACCCTATTATAATACAATCGAATTTCCTATCAAATGTTTTGGTTAGCGTAAGGTAAAAACTTACCCATGTTTATGTGTGGGAAGTCTTACGTAATACCTTTTCTTTCAAAAGGTTTTGAAGTTAAGCAAGTTTAACCTGTTACTCACACCAGACCCATGTCTGACCCAAGTTGTTTATTTCTGTTTTATAAACTCTTGGGTACTCAAATTTTTACGAGTAGCCAAGGGATTCAGGTTTAGCTTTGACGAATATTCTGGAGGAGCAATGGAGCAGGAGGCTTCGGCGTTCGTAGATATAGTATTCCGCTGTGTTGATATCTGTGATAGTGTCTTGTCTTGTATTTGAGTTGTAATGTCTAGACAGATGTTTATAACTGTCTAGTATATGCTGTGTAACTCTGCAAATTGTTGTATACTATGTAATAGTTTATGTTATTAATATAATTTATTCGTTCCGCTGTGAGATCGTTGTTGTTGTTTCTTTCTCTCTTCTCTTCTTTTCTATTTTCTACCCCTTTCTTTCTTCATAATGATCCGACTTTCTGTGGAGAAAAAGTCGGGTTATTACAGGATTTATAAGAAATTTCGAGATGAACTGTAATTGGGTTTTTGTAAAATTCTGATGATCGAGATGGAGGTGGGTCTCGGGATCATGGCCATAGTTAGCTTAGAGGTCAGGGATCATCAGAAAAATAGTGGTAGATTTTATAGTTGAACGTGGTGGCCGTACGTAGTTGAACTAAGGTTCGATTATCTAGTTTTGGGTTAGCTTGATTCATGAGATCGTGCGTGGACGAGAATGGATCGGACTCGTTCAGGAGTGATGGGGTCGTAGTGGGGTGACTAATGCTGCTCTGGACGTGGCAGCAAGGGATCAGGTGGACGAGATCATCGTGGCGAGCCATTTTTGTCGGCGTAATTTGGTTCCTGTTGTTCTTCGTTTTGCTCGTTTCGAGTTCGTGGTGAGATCGTCGGATCTGGGTGTTTGAGGGGTTCACCTAGATAATCATCGAATTGTCAGGGGTCACGGCGAAGGTCGAAGCTCCGACAGTTGCGTGTGCACGTGCACGCTTGCATTCGCGTATCTGGGTTATGAAGAAGCTTTTGGAAGAAAGCTTTGACTCGAGACGAACTCGAAGGGGTTTGGGTGATGGCTCGAAGTAGCAGGAAGGGGTGGGTGACTCGGTGCTTTAGTTCAGAATGCTCGAGTTTTTTGGTAATTTTGCTCGAGTGTTTTTCTGTAGTTTGAGAACAGATTTCAAATTTTAAAGGAAATTTAGTTCGGTAGTTTAAAGCAAATGCAAGTTGATTAATCAATTTCAAAATGGTTGAAGCCAAGTTTAGAGGTATATATAAATTTAAAATGTTTTCAAGGAAAAAGAGAAAATGTCAAAGTTGTATGTTTAAAAATAATTATATTTGAATTAATTATGTAATTAATTCCAAAATGATTCTCAAATAAAGCTTAATAATACAATGAAGTATTTAAATTTAAAATAAATAATTTATCTTTATTTAAAGTAAGGTTGTGATTAATTGAAGTTAATTAATCAGTGAAATGAAATCGGGAAGTTAATCCCTCAATGTAATTAATAATAGTAAATTAATTTAAGTACAATTACTTAAGGAAGTAATTAAGGGATAGTTAATGAATATAATTTAAATTAAGGAACATTAGCTAATGGTTAAGAGATAATTAGTTGATATAAATTAATTTAAGATAATTGGTTAATTAATTAAGACAGTAATTACTTAATTAATTAAAGGTTAATTAGTCTAAGTAATTGAAGGTAATCTAAGTGATTAAAGATTAGTAATTAATTAAATTTGAAATAAATTAAATTAATTTTGGAAAAATCAATCTTGTTTATGAATGATTGAATGATGTTAAATGCCTTGAATTGGTTGATATCTCTGATATGAAATGTATTGTGAATACCCGAACCCACTTGATTTGTAATCTCCAATAAATTTATATAGATTTGATTTGTGAAATCAATAGGCTGGAATGGGATAATATGAACCTTTGAAACTAAGTATGGGACTTAGGGATTGATTTGTGAATAAGTGTTGAGCATAACAAGTAATGAACTCGTAGTGAAGTACGAGTTACCCCGGGTTTTACTTTTATGATTTGAACTTGGTAATTCCAAATTATGAGTTTACTCACGCTGGTTTCAAGCCTGACCCGGGTGTTACTTTGTTGTAATGCTCGGGTCAGACCGAGTATTATAGATTTTCAAGTAAGGACGTTCTGGAGCTCAGGAGACGAGCTGGATGGCAGGAACGTATGGAGTGTATCCCGCTGTGATATATTGTTGTATATTTGGACATGTTGATTATATATGTCCAGTGATTGTGTATATGTTGTAACTCTGATGTATTAAAGTGTAATTTAACTGATACAGTTTCTTTGTATAAATGGTATTATATGATATTATATTTTGATCCGTCGCGAATGTGAGATTCTGTGACTTGTTTTCTGTTTCTTCTTCTTCTTCTATATCTTTCTTCTTTTCCTAACTATCTGGAATTTTCGGGATCGAAAATTTCGGGTCGTTACATTAACCATAACAATTCAGTTTTTCTGGCATTCGATTGCTCGGCAGTTGATACAATGGACGTATTAATGTCGACTTTCGAGCGTCGAAAATCCATAAACGTTACATACTCCATCATTTAAATTAAGGTAAAATACCTATAAATATATATATAGAGACAAATATATACAAACTTTATGATGTTTAATATATATAAAGATATAAATGCATATATATGTGTATATACCCATATGAAGTAAAATATGGGAAAGTTTGAATATAAAAATAAATAAATATATATGTGATATCAAAACATACACAAGCAATGTATATAAATAGAAAACATATGCAAGTAAATAAAATGTAAAAGTTTGAAAATAGGTAAATATATATAATGATAAAAATATACAAGTATATGTGTGTGTTCATATTAAATAGGAATATGTATATGTTAACAATACACAAATAAATGTATATACATATATAATATACGAAATAGTGGCAAGGATAAAAGTAAATATATATATATATATATAATCATGCCTAAGTAAATGGAATAGGTATGAAAACAAACATACATGTGCAAGATAATGACAAAACAAGTAAGAACAAAAGAATAAAATTCATAACTATGTACATGCATGTATCAATTCATATATGTGCACATAAGAATTAAGATAAGTATGTAAACATATAGGGGAACACTATGCTGACAAGCATCAATCCAAGCCACAAAAATTTCAACATCAGCCCATAATATATAAAATCAAGTTAAAAAAAGATATATGAAAACCTGTACAATTCCTTAGCCTAGCTTCTTCCACACACCTCCTGCATATATACAAATACATACCACTACCCTGTGTTTTCAGGGTAAATATCTTCTCAAGAAAACAACTCAAATTTACAACTCAACTAAGCTAAATAAAAGATCAAATTGAGTACAGCAGTTCCAGGAATCAAGAACAGAGCTTGTTCTCTATTTCTTTAAAAAATTCTGGTGAGTAAATCTCTTAGAAATTTAGATTTCACTAGCTGTTTGAAATCATGTTTGAAGTAAAGTGATAAGTGTTGTATGTATACAAATATGAATATATCCATATATAAGAATGTCACTGTGCATGTCTGGAAATAGACATATGTATCTCTGTTTCCAAATTTTACAGGTTTCAAACATGTTGAAAATCAAAATCTCAACCTCAGATCATCTATTGACTTGGATATCTAAATGAAACAAGTTTCAAATTGACAAGGTTAAAATTTTAAAATATTTTTGAGTATTAAAAATAAAAGGGTTTACTGGAAAATTTAAAAAACACACTAAATATGAAAACATATCAAAATCTCAATCTTAATAATTGGATGATTCGAGTATATAACCTGATGTGTTATCGAAATTGAAGATTTTTAAAATTAAAATCTTGATTTTTAAACTTGTAAATCGAGAGAAAATGTATGTTGACCGTGGTTTGATTTTTCATCATTATCTGGTGATCGGAGGGCTCGAAGTGGTCAGAACCACTACTGGAGCAGGCTAGGGGCTCAGAGGTTCGGGCAAAAATGGTGGGAAGTTTTTCTGATGATCATGGCGGCGGCGCAAGGGCGTTTTAGGGTTTAAAAGCATTTTTTGTCAACGAAGAAACCGTGGGACGTTCGACGGCGAGGTACCATCGGAATCGTCTGGACCTGGGGGAATCGACGTGTGGAGATGTGGGGCAGCTTTGGACGAAGTCGGGTGATTTCTGGCGAACTAGGGTGTCGTCAGCGATCGGTTTTTGTGATCTGGGTTTGGGTTCTAGTTCGATCGAGTAGCTCGTTATCGATCTACGGTGAAATTGGAGATTAGGGGAGGTCAGGCTAGTTGTGGTGGTTCGCGGCGACATGCAGGAGGTATCATCGACGATCAGATCGTCGTCGATCGGATGTGCACGTGCACGATATATCGTGAATATCTGAGTTGTTATGATTTGGGGAAGAAAGGGGTTTTGTCGGGAAGAACTCGAAGTATTTTGTGGGTTGACTCGAAGTAGGTGTTGGTTTGGCTCGGGGAAACTTTCAATTGTCTCGAGTTGTTTTGTATTAAGTTGCCAGGCTTAAGTTTTTAAAGGAAACAGGTTACAAGTTTTAAAAATGATTAAAGGTAAATCTTGTTAGAGGTTAGAATATAAATAATGAACCAGTTTTAAGATTTAAAAAATAGAATAATAATAATAAGTTTCAAACAATTTTATTTAGCCAAGTTTTAAAGTGTTTTAAATCTTATATAACCTTTGTTTTTAAAGTTTGAACAAACTTAATATTTTAATTAAGTGGAAAATTAAGAAGTAAAATGTGTTTTAGAGGATAGTTAACTTAATGGGTTTAAGTTAATGGATAATAAACCAAGGTGATTTATTAATGAAATTAATTAAAGGTTAATTAAATAAATGAAAGTAATTAAGGATAATCCATGTGTTAAATAATAATTGATTTTAAAGGTTTAAATAAACTTGAATATAATTAAGTAATTAATGAGTTATTTTAATTTGAAACTCGATTACTTAATTAAAGAATAATTACTTAATGAAGGATTATTACTTAATGTAATTAAGGATAATTACTAATTAAAGATTGATTTAGGTTAATTAATTTATGTGGTTAATTAAGGGATAATTAACTAATATAAGTAATTGAGGATAATTACTTAAGATGGATAATTAAGGATGATTGATTAATTTCATTAATTAATAACTAATGGTATGTAATTTGTTAATGTGAATTAAGCGAGATCAGATAATGAATTCATAAGTAATTGATTCAATTTGAGTTAATTAAATTAACTATAATTATGGGACTAATTAATCTTGCTTATGGATGATTAAATTGTATTGAATGTTTGGATTGATTAATATCTCTAGTCTGATAAATTATGATGTTCTGTGATATGAAATGCTTTGGTTGAACTATGATAATGTAAGTTATCTATCTATGATAGAATTGCTATGTGAATATGATATCCTGAATATAAATTGAATTGTTTAAACTTAAAACATTTTGGCTTAAAGACGACATTTGATTTGAAGAGACCGGGATCGGATATCAGCAATATCTGGAACCACTTCAATTAGAAATCTAAAATTCTTTATAGATTTGATTGTAAATCAAATAGGCTGGAATGGGATAAATTGAGAAATTTGGACCATTGGAACCAAGTAACGGTACTTAGATATTATTTTGTGAAATAATTGTTTGACTATAATAAGATAAGAACTCGTAGTGAGGTACGAGTTACCCTGGGTTTCTAGCAAGCTTTACAACCTTAGTATTTCAATTTATATGGGTTTACTCACGCTGGTTTCCAGCCAGACTCAGGTGTTACTTTGTTGTAATGCTCGGGTCAGACCGAGTATTACAGATTTTCAGGTAAGGACGTTCTAGAGCTCAAGAGACGAGCTGGATGGCAGGAACGTATGGAGTGTTTCCGCTGTGATATATTGATGTATATCTAGGACATGTTGATTGTATATGTCCAGTGGTTGTATATATGTTGTAACTCTGACGTAAAATAATGTAAATAACTGATACAGTTTCTTTTGTGTAAAGAATATTATTTGATATCATATTTTATCCGCTACGAATGTGAGATTCTGAGTATGATTTCTGTTTCTTCTTCTTCTATCTCTTTCTTCTTTTTCCTAACTATCTAGAATTTTTAGGATCGAAAATCTCGGGTCATTACACTTGGTATCAGAGCCAGGTTAAGCGAGAACCTTGGCTCTGGTGAGTGTACTCATTTAAAGATAGGGTCAATAGTACCCTAGAATGAGTTGAGTGTAATATATATGAGAGAACGTACTTGTTATTTTCCTATATAAAGAATTTAAATGGTTTTAAAGGTAAATGATTTTATATAAAATTATATTTGATATATAAAGCAATATTTCTATTAAGGTAATTGGTTGTTAAATTATTGGAATTAAATTTAGTGGTAATAGAAATACAACCAAATTGAAATTAAATAAAGATAAATTTGTAATGGATTCAAACTGAAATTAAAATCTTGAATTTGGGAAAGGGTTCCAGAATAAGATAATAATGAATTGGTTTCCTCATATGATAATCTTGGTCATTATTATAGTTGTGTTTAATAATAAAATATGCATTAATAAGCAGGAAAATGAAATGTTATAGGGAAGTAAAACATTTAGGCAAGTATGACTTATAAATTGGAGTAGAAGACGATCGAATTTGTGAAGTTTAAATCTAGGTCCAGAAATTTGAAATTTGTTTCAAAGTGATAAAGAAACAATAAATAATATTATTTAATGTATTTGATTGAAAAGGGTCCTATTTCAAATAAGAGTTGTTGAAGGCTTTAAAGGAAACTGTTTTGATTTAAAACCAAAAGTGGTTTAAAATTTTAAGGTATACAAAGGAAAGAACCTTGTCTATATATAAAGGATATATATATATAATATCAAAGATAATTTGAAATAAACCCTAAATGTTGAGTTTTAAATTTGGAATGAGATGTAATACACAAGGTGATAAGTTTTTGAACTTATAAGATTATTAATGTGAAGTTTAAAGTACGAAATGGGAATTCAAATTGGGTAAGGTTGTCTAGATTAAGTAAATTGAATTTAACTTTGGGAAAGTTAAATAAGTTAACAAACAACCTGAATTGGGAATTTTAAGATGAAATTGAGATTTAACTTAGGGAAGTTAAATGATTGGTTTAAATGGGAAGTTATGAGTGATCTCAAAATGGATTTGAGATTTGGAAATTAAAAATGGGTGTTTGGATAAATTTGGATGTTTATTTATCCTGATATCATTCCATTATTATAAATAATATATGAAGTTGAGAATTGGTTTTAAAAATGGATAATAAATTAGAATCTGAAGATTTAATTGTTTTTGAGTTTTGAAATATGTTAAATAAAGATAATTTAAAATAGAATTTTGAGAATTGGACTCAGAATTAAGTTCTTTAAAGATTTGGATTATTGATTTAGTTTGAATTAATTAGGATTGAAGATGGATAAGTATAAAATTCAAATGGAAAATTTGAATTGGACTAATTTGAAATAAGATTGAAGATTGAATGAGTTTAAATTCAAATGGGAATTGGGATTAATTCATATATAAATTGAAATAATTTGAAATTGAAGTGGATTCAATTGGAAATTAGTCTAAATTAATTTGAATTGTAATTAAAGTGAATATGTTTAAAATCAAATGGAATTTGATTTGAATTTGGAAAGAAATTGTGGTTAATTCAACTTGAATTAGGGGTAAATCAAGTTCAAGGGAAATTGAAGTTATTCAAATTAGAAGTGAGTCAATTTAAATGGAAGTGGAAATTTAAATTGAATTGATGAGGAATTGAACAGTTTGACTCTGGACTATTTCCAAAATAAATTGTTTTAAAATAAATCTATTTTTCCAAACTATTTGCTATACAACTTTTCTTTTAAACCCTAAAACTATCTTAAACTTGTTTTACAATTACTTTTGGAACTATTTAACAATTTTACAACTGATTTATAAACTAATTAATATTTTTCAATTGTTTTATAAATAATTACTATTTTTCAACTATTTACAATTACTTAACTATTTTACAGCTTTTTACAATTAATAATTATTTTTCAACTACTTATTTATTTTAAAAAAAATTCAAGATATTTTCTAAATTTAAGCTGATTAGAGTAAAAACTGTTATTGATTAAATACCCAACTGAGATAAGAATTGAAGTGATAATCCAAATGGGGATTAAGGAACATGTGAATAAGTAAATAAAATTAAAGTGAATGTGAATAGAAAGGGAATTGATTTAACTGATAATCAATGAAGATAAATACGTAGGATGTACGTATATTATTCTATTTGCATAGTGGTTTGATCCAGATTCAAGCACAGAATTTCGAGATAGTATTATCGATTCGAGGTGGGATTTTTCGCTCGATTTTCGACGGCGAACCTGGATAAGGATTTTTGATTGGTTCTGGATATTCTCTATCATAGTTGTGACTATGCAAGGAGAATGACGGTTTCTGATCAAGAAACCAGATCTGAGTCCGCACTAGGAAGTCGGGGGGATGATACTAGTTCGAAAGATAAATTTTGTGATCGAGTGAGCGATCAGATTGATATTGCGTACGGATGATATGTGGACATCGTACGAGTTTGAATGAAATTGATATTGAAAATTTGTGGATAAGAACTGTAAATGATTTTTGAAATTGGAAGTATATTTTGTGAAATATATGATGAGGTAAAATGGAAAATGGAAATTTCTATGATTTAAGATTTACTTTATGAAGAAGGTAATGTGGTTAATAACTTTATAAAAGAGTAATCAAATTTGAATATTTGATTTGGAATAAACAAAGTTATATATCTTTGTTATATATGGTAAACTTCCCTTAATGAATCTATTGCCAGGAGAAAAAGGGTTTTGGAAGTATTTGAAGTATAAAAGTGAATTTATACAAGTATGAAGTGATTCAAAAATTTCCCAAGGTTATTATATATATATATATATATGTATATATAAAGGATTTTGTAAAAATGATTTTGGAAAAAGGTTTTGGGAACCTATTGATTTCTAAAAAAGGGCTTTTGATTTTTGAGGAAAATCAAATTTAGAATTTGAAAAGCCTAGTTTGTGAATTATCGACTTTGAGAAAGGAGATTTATATGAAATTCATACTAGGTGTATGATTTGGAAAATACTATATGTGTATAGAATAAAGTGTTTTGAAGTGGCTCTGGGAAAAAAGGCATTCCCTTGAATGAACTTCTCAGGAGTACCATAGGGTGGTACTGCCTTGAGCCTCATAGAGGAGGAGGCTCTAAAGTTGATCCTGTGAGGAGTCCGAACAAAACTAGTTCCTGAGGATTATTGGGTAGCGAAAGTCGAGGGCGTTGATGCCTACAGGGGCATTTGGGTTATGCTGTGACGACAGTGTAACTCGATGTCGCTGCGATCGACTGTGTGGACCATAGCGAAAATCGTGTGGAGGATGAGTGCCAACAGTCTACACTTGATTTTGCTGGGATGGCAACGTAACATCAGTAGGCTGCGATCTATGGTCAAGTGGAGGAGTTTCATTCTTTTGGCAGCGAAATTCGAGCGCGCTGATGCCTACAGTTATATGGGTTTTTGCTGTGATAGCAACGTAAAGCCAGGGTATAACTGCGATCTGTAGCAGGTTCCATGGTGTAATCGAGGGGCACGGAGGCCTACAGTTATCTATGGATTTTGCCGGGCCGGCAACGTAACCATCGGGTTAACTGCGACCCATGGATGGGGGTGATGATTTCCAGAGCATTCTCACCAAAGATATTTCCTCTATTTTCAAAAATGTTTTCGATATTTTCAATAAAATTATTTTTCAAGTATTTTCACTAGGTGTTGAAATGGGTCTGCTAAGTACTTATAGATCTTCAGTCCTACGCCTGATCAACGTATGACCGAATTTCTATGAGAACAAGGATGGACCGATTGAAACATCAAGTTATAAAAGTATTTTTATATAAAATAATTTGGTTATATTATGTAATTTCTAAAAGTATTTTAAAACCTTAGAATAAAGGAGTAAAGAGTCAAAAATGTTTCAAGAATAATTTAGCTAATAATAAACATCGAAGATTTAAAATTCTCGTTACGTTCCTTTTCGGGGACGAAAAGTTCTAAAGGGGGGAGGAATGTGACAACCCAGATTTTTAACGGTTGTTAATTGGTAATTAACTGGTTTAAAATATCGGAATATTAATTTTGATTGATCAAATAAATAAATTTTCTGATGATAAAATACCTGAATCTATATAGTGATCTAAAAAAAATTATATATATTTGGGATTTGTAAAACAGCTGGGTATGTATAGATTGATAAATACTCTAAAAATGTATATATATATATAAACTCTGTAACGACCCACTTCAATTAGATGAGCTATGTGAATATGATATCATGAATATAAATTGAATTGTTTAAACTTAAAACATTTTGGCTTAAAGATGACATTTGATTTGAAGAGACCGGGATCGGATATCAGCAATATCTGGAACCACTTCAATTAGAAATCTAAAATTCTTTATAGATTTGATTGTAAATCAAATAGGCTGGAATGGGATAAATTGAGAAATTTGGACCATTGGAACCAAGTAACGGTACTTAGATATTATTTTGTGAAATAATTGTTTGACTATAATAAGATAAGAACTCGTAGTGAGGTACGAGTTACCCTGGGTTTCTAGCAAGCTTTACAACCTTAGTATTTCAATTTATATGGGTTTACTCACGCTGGTTTCCAGCCAGACTCAGGTGTTACTTTGTTGTAATGCTCGGGTCAGACCGAGTATTACAGATTTTCAGGTAAGGACGTTCTAGAGCTCAAGAGACGAGCTGGATGGCAGGAACGTATGGAGTGTTTCCGCTGTGATATATTGATGTATATCTAGGACATGTTGATTGTATATGTCCAGTGGTTGTATATATGTTGTAACTCTGACGTAAAATAATGTAAATAACTGATACAGTTTCCTTTGTGTAAAGAATATTATTTGATATCATATTTTATCCGCTATGAATGTGAGATTCTGAGTATGATTTCTGTTTCTTCTTCTTCTTCTATCTCTTTCTTCTTTTTCCTAACTATTTGGAATTTTCGGGATCGAAAATCTTGGGTCATTATAAATAGTCTATACATAACCGTAACTCCCCATAAACTGGGGCCGCCAGAGGATACCCCATAGGTACGACATCAAACAAACTCGTAGAAGGCGCGCTAGGGTAGGTGACACGGCACAACTAGGCAATGCCAGGGTAGATATACCAATTACACTTCTGAACTGGTGGTAATGCATAGCAGCTACTACCGCCCACCTCGGAACACACTCCCAAATCAAAAATCGAGGGTGGCCATGAAAATCGCAAATCAGAATATAGTATCGAAGGAATGTGCCCGATCAGAGGAATAGCCTCACTTGGCCCGTCGATTGCTCCTGTTTTAGCCACCTTATGCTAACTCACGGGAGTTAGGTCTACGTATATACCTTATAGGATCGTCGCCACCATCCTACTTCATTATGGAATCTCCACCGCGTATACAGTTGTCAAAGTGGTTTTCAGTATCGACAAAGAGTATGCCCATATCCGCTCCCGGTCTCTTTAACAACCAAACGCTTATTTCACACCGGATGGTTCTTTTACATTTCCAAAATCATTTCATAATTAATATCAAAATATCATATTCAATTCAAACCATATCACTTTCGAAATCATTACTTACTTCCGAAATTATGTCACATTGAAATAATAGTTTGAAATTATATTTCCTTTCAAAAGTCATATTTCCAAAATAGGTTAAACTCTCATTTCAAAATATCATATTAAACCAAATATGTTATTTAAATCCCAACTTAGGTTATAACATCATTAACCATATTCACTTAAAAATCGAGAATTTGAATATAAACCCATCCATTTTACTTAGTTTGGAATTTAGAAGAAAATAGTTTAAATAGTTATAAATAGTTAATGTAGATTTAAAATAGATTAAATATAATTAAATAGATTAAATAGCTTTAAAATAGATTAATTAGATTTAAAATAAGTTAAAACAGAATAATTAGTTTAAATAAATTAAATGGTTTAAAATAGGTTAAAATGATTTAATATAATTAATTCAGGTTAAAATAGTTTAATACTTTGAAATCTTAATAATTAGAAATTTTGAAATAATATATTTTTAAAACAGTTTATATTAAAACATGAATTTGGAATTAATATCAAATTAAACTATTTATTTCATTCCAACACATTTTGACCATTTAAATGTCCCCAAAACCCAATTTCAAATTTTCCGAATCAGAATTCTAAATAAATATTAAATTCAATTTCGCTTAAATCCATGTTGAAACATCGATTTAATTACTCAAATTTCAATACATTTCAAAGTTATACTTCAACGATTTTAATAACTCAATTCCGATAAACTTCACTTGTATTTCAAATTCACTATACATTTCAATTTTTATTCCGTTAACCATTCCTTTAAAACAATTCAATTTTTTTATATAAAACTCGAAATTCGGTAAAAATTCAATTTATATAAATCGGATGTTATTTCAAAAAAAATATCATTTAATTCAAAGCAAAATTTAAGGATTCAAAATCATTTAAATTTAACCAATTCGGTGTCGTATATAATTCTCTACCTTAGGGTCAAGTGATACGGATATTTATCATTTCAATCCGTAATTTAAAATTTTACGGTTATATATCATTTCAAACAGCAATCCCGAATTAATAATAAAATCCATAAAATCGCTCGAGTCTATCATTTCAACCCATAACAATTTTTCCTTAATCTATTGATCATTCGGATATGTATCATTTCAACCCATAGTGAACTTGCAGTTTATAACGATATAAAATAAAACATCCATTCATCCAATATCAACAATCAACATCCATTACAAATATCATCCAAATAAATCAATAGATATCAATATAGAACTGATAATCAATAATAAGTATTTAACTGGCAATTTATATTCAATAATAAATTAAATAACGATTTAATTCAAATAAATTCAAATTAACTGAGATGGCGATTAAAATATATCAAACAATTATAAATAAATTTCTAATCACGTCATAAATTAAATTTAACAAACATAAGAAATTTTAGAAGTTGTGAGTGGGTTAAAACACTCACCTTTGCATTCAAATTGAATTTAAATCCAATTTAGGGCCCAAATCCAAACGGTCTCCGAATTCGTCCAAACCAACATCAAAAAGTTTGAAATTTCGATATGATCCCAACGGATCAAATCGCACATGAATCCGAGTTCGCATGCAGGAGATACGCTAGTTAGAACAATTTAATTTAAAATTTTAAATAAAATAAAACAAGCAAATGAAAGATCACCATGTCAGCCACTCTTATCACTATCGAACCCTACTTCGAATGCGCAAAGAACGAGCAACCGCCATCTATACCTCGTCGCCGCCATTACCACGAGCACCTAGGGCCATATCTGACAACGCCTTCGACTTCGCCACACCAAGACGCCCTACAGGCCACCACGCCGACGCTCCACGACGTCATAGCAACCCTCGCTACTGCTGATTTACTCCGGCCAAATCACGGCGATCCTGACCATATTACGACATACGACGAGCACCCTAGGGCCTGCTCGACACCCCCTACACGCCTATGCCATCCGATTGACTCCTCGATGAAGATCCACCTAGGATCAAAACCCTAATCAATGGACGCCCGAAACTTCTTTCTCAATTTCTGGTCAAACGAGAACCCAGATCGAAAAACGAACAGCAGAATTGACTTGGGCTCCTCGAGAGCTTCGAATTGATATATAATTTGATATGTATTGAGGAGTTTTAATTTTAATTTGGAATTTGATTTGAAATTGAACAGAGAATATGTTTGTCTGCCATTGGAATGAGGAGTTGAGAAGGAGAAGTAGGTACAGACAAATGAAATTAAGAGGTACCTAGGGTTTATAATAGGATATTTATAGGCAGAGCTAAAAACAGAAAGAATGGACCAGATTGATTGAACGATAAACGACCCGAAAAGCCCGTTTCGACTCCGAAACGAAAATGGGTCAACCCATATATCAAAATATATGTTTTTGATAATTTTAAAATCAATGGAATAGGTTTCGAGACCTAATTCCATCGTATGAAGAAGTTATGTTAAAATCAGCTTATTTCAAATTGATTTCAATTGATTTTAATTAAATTAATTTCTAGGCGTTTCAAGTCCGTACGATCAAACGACAAGTCCGATCGTTACGAAACTTGAAATCCTACAATAATTCACTGTTACGGATCCGATGAAACTAGTTTCGTCGAAATCCGAGTCAGTGGCAAAAATGGCTATATTTCAATTAATTAAATTAATTAATATTAAATTAATTAAATCACTTTTTCAGTTTAAATTTTAATAATTTACAACTTCTATCATTTTTGATTTCTTAATCACTTACAATAATTTAAATAAATTTAGATGTCAATTTAAAGTTGATTAATCCATCAATTTCATTAAATTCAGAAATTATAAATTAAATTTCAATAATTCCATTTAATTGACCTTTCATCCTATTATTCAATCCATTATTATCAAATGGATGAAATTAACATTGGTTCATGATCTATTACATTAATATTCTCAAATTTCATCTTAATCTCTATTAACGTAATATTTAAATATTTAATTTCATTTATTTGCAGTTAATCCAATTATTATAATTTGAATTCCAATAAATTAATAAATCTTGATTTCCATTCTTTTTATTCCTAATTATCATATTATGAATAATATTAACATTATTTCCAAATATTAACTTAATTTACATTAACATAATATTTAATTACATTTATTGAAATTTATTTCCAATTTAAATTAACAGGCTAAATAAATAGGTAACATACAATAATTAAATATTTACATTTGTTTCTTATATTCAATTTTATAACCAAGTATAACATTTTTTATTATTTCAATTAATTGGAATTCCATTCAAGTTGTTAATAATTTACTTTAATTAACATTGTTACCTTTTATTCTAGTTATTATGTCATTAATACATCACGAATTTCTATTTCTTCAATTATTAAATAACAAAATTTATTGAATTAACCATTTTTAAATTATCGAAATTTACGGGTCGTTACATATATGAATACAGTGTGTGACTTTCCCTAAAGAGCTATAAGGATGTCTTATTATTCCCTTTTATAGAGGAGGAAATGTGATGTATAAACTACCCATTTGGACGTTTGGGCTAGTGACCGCATTTGCCATATTTGTTCACTTTGATTGAGCTGTTTGCATTGATCTGTTCCTTGTTAAATTATATTTAGTACCTTGTTGTATTCTATTGTTAGTTTGATGCTCATTTATTGATTCGTGTCATGCTTATCCAGATTGATTTCTTTTGCTCATATTGGTTTCCGTTAGTAGTCTGTTTTAATATAATTAGTTTAAATTGTTTGCTTGTTGGCTATTTGTTTGATTGATTTATGTCGTGCTTGTTTCATTTATTTAGTTTAGTCATAATGGGATAACGTAGTATTCTAAGCCAAGGAAAACTAGACATTCGAAATGATTAGAGATTTGAAGATGTTCCTTGAAGATGAGAATACTAGTTAGAATATTCCAGTGACTAAAGACTTGATGTGTACCACTGAGGAATCACAACGGAGGAGGTTCAATATTTATTTATCAAAATATATGTTTCGAAACCTATTTTTTTTTTTCAAAATATTTATCAGCTCCCATAAACATTTTGAACAAAGAGTATCCACTTTGGAAAACGATGTTTTATCAAAAATTATTTTGAAATTGATTTAAAATTGTGAGAGAAAAAAATTTGGGAAATTGTTTTGTAAAATGGTGGTGATATTTTACTAAGAAAAATGATTTTTGGTTTTAAACATAGATGAAAGCTATGACTTGGAAAAAAATGTTTTGCTTAAAAGATATATCGAAACATTCTCGCTAGTGGATCCCTTTTTGGTATTTTAGGTGGGTGATCCTTGTCACCAAATTAAGAAATTACTATCAAAGGATTTTGGAATCAGATTTTTCCAACATGATGTGAAGATTGGAAGAGATGAGATTCGATGTTGGTGTTCCGAACTTGACAACTCAATGATGGGAGTTGTAATGATGATTCTATGATGGAAAGTGACGGCTTCGACGGTAGGGTGGCTCTATGTTGAGACGTAGAGTAGAGAACTATGAGTCGGATTGGAGGAACTGTTGGAGGAAGGTTGCATGATAAATGATGATATTCTATGATTAATGATCATTGTCGAGAATCATTCCAAACCACGACGACTTCAGATGTGAGTTGTAAGATCAGTTTCAGGATAAGCTCTGCAACGGATGACATATGCAAAGGAATCGTTGATATTCGAGGGTTTCCATAGCACCCGTAAAGCGAGGTTTGCACTTGGGGTGTGATGGCTCCTGGAGCTTGATGGCCCCTTATCTTCATATGAGAGATTTATTTTCCCTGGACTAACCTGATGGTTGGTCTTGTTCCTGACCTGCTGAGTGGCATGGATTCAAGTACTATGAAACTAGGACGTTAACTATCATGATGAGGAGTCGTGTCCCTAAGTGTGACGGCTTAGACGAGTTATCATATATCCAACACACTGATTGTGTAAATGTGGGTTCGAGAATCGATAATTGGTACAGCTGTAGTATGAGAAGGTGGCCATATTATTTTGAGGACATACACGTTATTTTGAGGATGTGACGACAAGTGGGTGGACATGATATTCTTGATGGTTTGAAAATGGACTAATACACCGATTAATATGAAGATGAGACCATGAGGAAGTTCATCGATAGTTTTGAGGATATGCATATCATGATGGAGGTGTAGTAAGCATACGAATTAACACACACGTGTTATTGATTGATAGGTTGGTATGGTGGTGATACCATATTATTTATAGGTGTGTTTATTTTAATAGGTTATGATGGTTATTGATTTATATGTATTCATTTATTTATACATGCATGTTTTATTCATGTTATGTTTTGTTGTGGACTTTTGTTATGGTTGTTGAAACACATGAAATAGATTAATCTATGATTGAGATTGTGTCACCCTTTATTGATGGAATGTTTGTAAGATTGCAAAATAGGGATCTTAAGGATAAATTAACACTAGAGGGGGGGGTGAATAGTGTTTTCTAATTTATATGAATCTTTTTAAAATCTTTTGAAATTATACTTAGAATTATGCAATTATTAATCATAGAAACAATCACAGAATCAAAACACAGATAAAAGTAAATGCAGTAAAAGCAAAAGGAAAGAACACGCCAGGATTTTATATTGGTTCGAAGTTACCTTACATCTAGTCCAGCACAATTCCCTGAACATATTTCTTTTCAACTAGTAAATGCAAATACAATCTCGATTTCAAGGCCACGAGACGCACCCTCTAGAATCTCGACCTTTGGGTAGAGTCACTTGATTTCCGGGCAACAAGCACACCCACTAGATTTACGGGCCACTAAGACACCTAATTGATTTACGGGCTACATTCTCATCCACAAGTATAGCGGTTTGATTTAATAGAGTTTTACAGACTCAGATCTTTAATCTTGTTAAAAATGATCCTATAACTCTTGAATAGCACTTTGATCTATTTGATTTAATTAGATTTAAATCTATTTGAACTACTTTTTAAACTATTAAACCTATTTATGGCTATCTAAACTATTTTCTAAAATTTCAAACTGTGTAAAGTTGAAGTATTTATATTTAAACTCTTGATGATGATACAACCTAAGTTGGAAATTGGAATTGATACCTTTTTGTGAAATGACATATTTGAGTGAATAAGATGATTTTGAAATGAAGAATTAATTAACATAACTTATCAATAATTTCCAAGTGAATATGATTTCAAAAGTGAATATGATTTGAAAGTGAATATGATTTTGGAATTGAATATAATTTTGAAAGTGAATATAGTTTGAAAGTGAATATGATTTCGAAAGAGATATGATTCGAAATTGAATACAATATTTTGATATAAATTGTGAATTGACCTTTTTGAAATGTAAGAGAACATCCGGTGTGAAATAAGTGTTTGGTTGTTAAAGAGACCGGAATCAGATATTGTTATACTCTCTGCCAATACCGAAAACCACTTTAACAACCGTGTACGTGGTGGAGATTCCAGAAATGAAGTAGGACTGTTTGGCGAACGATTTCTATATGAGGTATTGACGTAACCCTGACTCCCATGAGTCGGCTTAGATGTGACTAAAACAGGAGCTATACCTGGGCCAAGTGAGGACATTCTATTAGTGCTTAAGATGATGGTTTTGATGACAACAACCATAGGACTTGTTATAAAATATAAATACTAACGTTATGGTTTAGATATATATGTATATGCAGAATATAAATATGCAAGTACCAAGAATGATGACTGTATAGTATAGAGATACAAGACTGATGAATTTAAAGATCGAAGATATTAAGATTGAAGACTCGTGAGTATCAAGAAATCAAGTTATCAAGAGTTCAAGATTTCAAACAGTACAAGATAATGTAGTTAGTCTAGAATTATGTTAAAACTTCTTGAAAGCACTTACATCTTTATTCGAAATTTATTCGTGGAATGGAATCCACTTCTAGCCTGTTAAAGGGATGGAACCCATGACAATATCTAGTGGAACATATAGTGGTCCTATTTTGATATCCAATAATTTTATAAAAATGTTTTTCAAAAAAATATCTCTTTTTTTTAAAAATGTTTTCAAAACTTTCTTTTTAAAAAGACATCTCTCCTGTTTGAAATATTTTAGCCTCAAAACTATTTTTATCATTTTTAATATTTTGATTTCAAAATTGTCCTTGTTTTTAAACCATCTCTTGTTTTAAATATTTAGCTTTAAAATATTTATATACTCAGATTTTAAATCACTTTATAGATTAAGATTATATATATTAAAAATTATTTTCTAAACCCTTTTATATGTTTAAACTATATTCAAATATATTTACAAAGTTTAGAAATTGTTTTGACAAATTATAGAAAACAATTTTAATAAGAAAATCAAAACATCAATTTTGCCTTGAGCATGTCGACATACCTCAAACCCCCATGTCAACACAGTGTCCGTTATTTTTAAAAGAAGTGTCTATTCGTCGTATCCTTTCACGAATAGATATGGCTATTGCTCTACTATAAATACCAGTAAGTTATAAATGAATTTTTACCAGATTTCATTTTATTTTCTCTCCTCTTCATCTTCCACATTTATTCTAAAGAATCCTAAACTATACTTTGCCAAAATACCAAGTGAATCAAACTTGATTATCTCTTGTTTGATTCTCTCCACTCTCTCCATAAGATCTCAGTGCTATTCAGAGTTATAGAATCTTTTGTGAATCAAACTATTGAGTAAAAGGTGCGGTTGAGCCTAGAAATTAATTGGGTGTGATTGTAGCCCCGAAATCAATTAGGTGATCTTGTAGCCTGGTTAAATCAAGAGAGTTGCCCTGAACTCGAATACAGGAGGGTGTACCTCATAGCCTTGAAACCGAGGGTGTAATCTGGGAGATTATTTTGAAAAGAAATCCGTTATCTGTACGATTGTACGGGACTGGATGTAGGGTAACTCCAAACCAGTATAAAATACTGATGTGTTCTTTTCTTTACTGCTTTTATTTAGTATTTGCATCTGTGTCTGATTCTGTAATTATATCTGTGTTTGTGAATTGCATTTGTTGGTGTTTAAATTGAACAAAATTCAAAAAGATTTAAAAAAATACATAAAACACTATTCACCCCCCTCTAGTGTTATTCCAGCCTTAAGATCCGTAATCCGCATTTCTCAAATTTGGTATCAGAGCAAGGATTTCAAAGTTTTCATAATCTAAATTTTGAAAAGTTTTAAAAATGGCTACCAACACTGGTTCTGTTAACACTATCACTAGTTCATTTGTAGAGGGTCAATCCACTGCCTGACCACCACTTTTTAATGGCAGTAACTATGCATATTGTGCATGTAGAATGAAAATATATTTACAGTCAATAGGATTAGACACTTGGAATATCACACAAACTTAATATTCTGAACCCACAACTAGTTTTGTATAGTGGACTGTTGAGCAAAAGAATATTGCACAAAATAATTCAAAAGCCATAAATATTTTATTTTGTTCACTTGATAGGAATGAATTCAATAGAGTACCTGTTTGTAAGTCTGCATATGATATCTGGAAAACTTTGCAAGTTACCCATGAAGGAACAAAAAAAGTCAAACAGACCAAAATATCCATACTCACAAATCAGTTTCAATTATTCAAAATGAATTCTAATGAGTTTTTTCAGATATGTATAGTAGATTTCAGGAGATTGTGCATTCTCTAATATCATCGGGAAAAAGTTTTTCCAAAGAAGATAAAGTCAGAAAAATTCTAAATTCTCTTACTCCAGAATGGGATCAGAATACTCTTACAATCGAAGAAGCAAATGATATCAGTACTTTAAAGATTGAAGAATTTGATTGGAAATCTAATGTCGTTCGAAGTACAAATGCAAGGGAGAAGAGCTAGCAAGGCATTCGAAAAGAAGTCAATTGCGTTCAATACATTAACAGATGGATCAGACTCGGAAAGTGATGATGATGAAGAAATAGCTTTCATGACAAAGAATTTTTGAAAGTTTCTAAAATACAGAAAGATGAACAACTTCAAAAAGAATGATCACAGGAATTCTGGAAATCACAATGAAGTAACAAACCACGTCAAATGTTTCAACTGTGACGAACCAGGCCATCCCAAAAGAGACTGTCTGCATCCTGATAAGCAAAAGTTTCCTGCAAGCAATGATTATACAAAGAAAAGGAAAAGAGCGTATACTGCTACACTAGACAATTCAGACTCAGATTCATCCTCAAGCGATGATGATCAAAAGATGAAAATTTCAAATATGTGCTTTACGACTATTCATAATTCCGATGATCTCGGAGATACGAATCTAGAAAAAGGTACACGTTTACAATATATTGGTTGAAATTGTTTGCTTAAAATTGTTTGATTGGTTTTGAAATTATGTGTTGTTTGAATTTTAAATATTTTATTATTATGTTTATGTTTATTTTTAATATTATAATATATTTTTATTAAAAGAATATTATTATATTTTATATTACTCTAGAAAATATATAGACATTAAAAATAATATATGTATATAGATATTAAAGTATATAGGAAAATATAAGTCACATGAATTCTCTGACCCATGTCGATATGGCCCTACCCATGATGTCGACATCCCTGTTAGAAATTTGAAATTTGAATTTGAATTCAAATCTTTGAATTTCCCTTCACCTTTTCACTAAACCCAATGTTCTGGAAAGGTACCCCTTGACCAGAGAACATGTCTATTGAATATCTATTTATTTCCACTATCTTATCATACCTTTTCACTTTCATTTTAAAATTCAAACTCTCTTTCACTCTTTCAAACTTTCTACTATCTTCAAAAATGGCTTCTTCAAGCACTCCATCCACAATGAGACTGTCTAAAACCACTAAAGAGTATCTCAATAATGATCCGGAAGCAATCAAGGCTTATATAATGTAACAACCCACATATTTTACGATTCATATATTTAAATGTTTAATTTAAATACAGCATCGTTAGTCGGATTTTAGTCCGAAAAAGTCACTATTCATAGAAGAACAGTCGAATTAGTGAAAAGTCTATGTGGATAGTGCTATTAGGAGTGCCTATTTGAAAACACATTTTTCCAGAAATTCAGACGTTTGAAATGACTAATTCAGACGTCTGAAATGGTTCGAGTCAATCCAGAAAGAAAATAGGCTAAAATAGCCATTTTCAAACGTCTGAAATCCTCGAGTCAGACGTCTGAATATTGTACAAGACAGCATCTGTTTTCCAGATTCAGACGTCTGAATTGGAGGTTTCAGACGTCTGAATGAAGAAAGACAATTCATACTTTTCCAGATTCAGACGTCTGAATTGGAAATTTCAGACGTCTGAATGATGATTGAAATTGAGATTCAACAATTTGGATTCGAGACCACTTCCATTGAGTTCAAAATGATGTTTGCGACTTTTTTGAGTATAAACTTCGATATGTTTTGAGTTGGGTAAAATCTTGAAGTTTTCAACTAAGGCTTTGGGTTTGGGGTTTTAGCCCATTAACCCAACAATCAACCCAACTCCACTCCACTCCTCTTCACTCCTTCATAATATTTCCTAACACTCAAGCTTTAGAAAAATAGGGGAAGAGAAAAAGAATTAAAATTCCTAAGCCCTAATCTTCTTTGCAAATTCAAGTTCTAGCTCCAAAATTCAAAGAGAAGCTTAGGTGAGCATCTCCTTCTTCTTCTCCAACTCATTCTCTCTTTAATTTCAGAAATTTCCTAAACCTAACTTAGGAAATGTTCTTCTTTTAAGCTTAGATTCAAGCTTCTAGAGTTGAAGTTGAAGAGTAGTTGATCTTCCTTTGCTTTCAAGCTTCTCCTTCATCGTTTTTGGGTTTAAAGGTGAGATTTTTATCTCACACCTATGTCTATAACTATTTTTGATTGTTAGCTATGAATTCCTAACATCTATTCCTTGTATATTTGCTTTTGAATTGAATTGGTTTGATGAATATTCCAATTTTGGTGTTTTGAAATCAAAATCAATGAAAATCCTTATATGGATGTTTGGACATGTTGGTCGGAGAGTATTGGTGAGTCTTTAGGGTTCGGTAGTCGTTTGGCGTCAACCCCTAGCAATTGTCACTCATCCGATTGCTTCCGTTATAACTTGGCCATCATTGGCCTATGCAAAATATTTCCCAGAGCTTCAGGTTCAGACGTCTGAATAATCCATTTCAGATGTCTGAATCTACTTGTATCAGCCCAATTTGCCTGTTTTGTGTGGGATTCCAATTGTTATCGATTCGTGATTATCCGATTTATTGTTATCATATATTATCGACTTTGGTGACTTCTCTCTTTGGATTTTTGGGAATATCCTTTTTGATGGATTGGTATCGATTTCTTTGGATTTAATTCACGTCTTCGAATGTGGATTTTTGTGATTGATTGTTTCTACAATCATTTTGTGATTTGTCACTTCTAAATACAAAGGTTTCTATACTAGTAGTAAATATTCAATCTCTTTCATCAAAATGATTTCAAATCTATTTTAAATACAAAGCTTGTTTATAAAACCACTTTCTAATCTATTAGTATATACAAACCTTTACCTCATTCGTATGAGAAAATCTAATTAAATGGCTTAGCAAAACAAGTGGTATGAAACGCTTGTGTTTACTTCGTCGGTTAATTTTTGGACTTGTTCGATTGAAAATCTTGTGACAATTTTCGAGTGGAAATATACAATTTGTTCATAAATATTTAAGTTAAGCTAGTGGTTATGGGACATGAAGCTAAACTCATATATTTACTAGCTTGGTGTAATCGACACTTTTTATTGATCGATGATGATCATTTTGTGATTTAGACTAGCGATGTGCGATGTCTATTTGTTTGTGTGGGGATTACAATCCCCGTTTGTGGAACTTCGGTTCAATTTGGCGGGGTAGCGACCCGTGGTCTTCGGGCCGTTTGTGGAGCTTCGGCTCAAAATTTATGGTTAGCGACCATGGAATAGCCTTCCGTTTGTAATACACGTGTTGGTGAGTTTTCATGCTCCCGTTTGTGATTGGCCTCCCCCTTTGTGATTTCTGGATTTCTAATTTATGATTTCTAGAATTTGTGTTTCACCTCTTTTGCGATTGGCAACGATATGTTTGTCAATATTTGTGGTTTGGTGAATAAAATAAAGAATATGACATTCTTTTTGTTGATTTGAGATTTCTTGAGATATTGTATGATTTTGTTGTTGTTTAAAACATACTTGTCACCGCTTGACATTATTGTTATCATACGTTTTTGTTATATCTCTACCCTTATCTCATTTTGTATATGATAATTATAGCTAGACTGATCCGTTTATTATTTTCTTCTTAAATAATACTCGGGTCAGACCGAGATGTTACAGGTGCTTCTGCTTGACTCCTTATCGGGAATCATCTTCTGACTTTTGTCTAACTACATTAGATTGGTAGTTTTTGATGTTATACATTTGAGACAGAGACTCCTTGATGTATACATATTCTTTTGTCTAGCACTTGTATCTATTCTTTTGTGATAGTGTGGATCTTATTTGACCACTACTCTTATGTACACTTTTATGTGATATATTCATATCTGTTTCCGCCTTTGAGATATGAAAATCTGTGACTGATTTATGTTATGTTTATTTCTATATTTATTTCCGAGGTCCACTTAGCCACTGTGTGGTAGCTTTGAGTTTGTATTTGATATGTCGGATTTCCTCTTGAAACGAAATGCATGTTATACTATCTGACATATCGGTACTCGCACAAAGCAATTACACGGATGGTCGCTTCTCAACAGCCTTATTCTTCGCGCTAGTTGATGGCATTACTCCGTAGTGTCCTTGGCTAGCGTGAGCATAGAGGTGGGGCGTCACAGCATGGTATCAGAGCCAAACTTCGAAACAATGTAGAATAATCTAGCAAGGATCATTGTCCTAAGTCTTTCTTAGGAATCGTGCCATAGGATTTAATTCGAGTCTTCGTACCGTTCTATCCTATTTCTTTTTATGATGCCTTGTTTTATCAATCGAGTTTGTTTAATATTCATTCTGAGATTAACCTTTTTTCTCTTTTCTTTCTTTCTTAAAGAAGAGAAATGGTTAGACCAGACCGTCCCAGCGCTGGCCAATCCAGTGCTACTCCTCAGGATGGAGTATTTATGTCTGCTCAGCAACTTCTAGATCTTGTAAGGAATGCTCAAGCTGTCGGACCTATTCCGGAGCCTATTCACCCTAAATCTGGGTTTGCACGCTTGTACAGTGATTACACCAACTTAGGTGGAAAGCCATTCAAAGGTTCCGAGAGCGTTATAGAAGTCCAGGCTTGGCTTCGAACATGTGACCGCATCTTTTCTCGCATGAATCTTATTGATCTTCATCGAGTCTAAGTGGCTTCTAGCATGCTCCAAGAAAGAGCATTAGACTAGTACGAGCTTTTGTTCTCTGAGATTATTGAAGCGGATCTTACTTGGGAGCAATTCCGGGAAAGATTCGAGTTGAAATTTATGCCAGAAGCTGAAAAAGTATCTCTAGCTCGACGCTTCATTGACCTTGTTCAAGGTGAATCTTCTATGATGGATTATGTCGCATCTTTCGAATCTCTATCTAAATATGGGGTCGAGTATATTAATACCCCATTGAAGAAAAATTAGGGATTTGTTTATGGCTTGAATAAGAATATTAAAAAGCCATTACTTCTGAAATTAGAAGTTTTTTTTGATAGCTTGTTGATATCGCTCTTCGACTCGAAGAGGCTGATAAAGAAAGTGATGTTGAAGTCAAACAAAACATCAATAAGAAGAGGCCTAATAAGTTCAAAGGTCCTTATCCCAACAAGAGAGGGAAGCAAGCAACTTCGGTAGCAAATACTCCTACCTCTTGTCGTGGAGAATGTTACAATTGTGGTTCTAAGGACCATTATGCAAACAAGTGTCCGAAGTCTATTTCTTGTCGTTATTGCAAGAGTTCGGGTCATACTATATCCTTGTGTCCCAAACTTCAAAGCAAGAAGGAGGGCAAGCTAAATGTTGTACAAGCCCCTACTGACACTTCTCGTGGTCAAGGTATTTCTCATTCTATCCTTGATGGCATTATTATATTTCGTGATCTTCCAATTCGAGTTCTTTTTGATACGGGTGCATCTCACTCTTTTATATCAAAAGAACTTGTTGATGCTTTGTCTTTGAATGTTATTGGCTTGATGACTTCTTTGAGAATTGCGAATCCGGTCGGTGGATCCGCAACACTCAGTTTACTTTGTAAAGATGTCGAAATTATTTTATGTGATTACTCTTTCCGTGCCGATTTGCATGTTATGCGTTACCTTGGTTTCGGAATGATTTTGGGAATGGATTGGCTTAACCGTTATGAAGCCCATATCCTATGTCCTGAGCGAACTATATATCTTCGGCATCCTCTATCTGTTAAGCAGATTTCTTTTGTTCTGAAAGATTCAGATTCCAATTCGAAAGCATCCTTGTATTCTCTAAATCCTCATGATGACGATAATGATGATGAGGAAGATGTCATTTCTCTCATTCACATTGTTCGTGAATTTCCCGACATATTTGAGCCCGTTTTAGGATTACCACCTAAACGAGCAATTGAGTTCAGAATTAATCTAATCCTCGGAGCTTTACCTATTACTCGTCCACCTTATCGTATGCCCAATAAAGAAAATGAGAAGATGCGCAAACAATTATCCGAATTGGAAGCGAAGCAATTTATTCAATCTAGTTCCTCTCCATGGGGAGCTTCAGCTATTTTTGTGAAGAAATCCGATGGTACACTTAGGCTTTGCGTTGACTACCGCAAGCTTAACAATCTCACCATCAAGAACAAATATCCCTTGCCTCGGATTGATGATTTATTCATCAACTTAGTGGTGCTAAAGTCCTTTCACAGTTAGACGTAGCAACCGGTTTTCATCAGCTCCGTATTGCAGAGGATAGCATTCCTTTGACATCATTCCGTACTCGTTATGGATCTTATGAATGGCTTGTTATGCCATTTGGTTTAACGAATGCTCCAGCTTATTTCGTTGACCTTATGAATCGAGTTTTCAAAGACTTCCTCGATCGATTTGTTCTCATCTTGAAAATCATCTTCGGATTGTGTTGGAAACTCTTAGGAGCAACCAATTGAAAGCAAAATTTTCTAAATGCCACTTTTGGCAATCTCGTGTGAAATTTTTGGGGCATATTATTTCTGAATCCGGAATTTTCGTGGATCCTTCAAAGATTGAAGCGATCCAAAATTGGAAGAAAATGGAGAGTGTGACGGAGATACGTAGCTTTCTCGGATTGGCGGGCTATTACCGTCGGTTCATAAAAGACTTTTCTAAGATTTCCGTACCTCTTACTAATTTGACGAAGAAGGGAGTTAAGTACATTTGGTCAGACAAATGTGAAGCTGTTTTTCAGAAACTAAAAGAACTCCTTTCTGATGGTCCTATTCTGGTGATTCCCGATGGGAACCAAGATTTTATTGTTTATACCGATGCTAGTCGTGTTGGTTTGGGTGCCGTTCTCATGCAGCGGGAACGTGTTATCGCTTATGCTTCTAGGCAATTAAAGCCTACCGAGACTAGATATGCCACTCATGATTTAGAGCTGCGGCTATTGTTTTCGCCCTTAGAATTTGGTGCCATTATCTTTTGGGAGAGAAATTTGTTCTCTACACCGATCATAAATCTTTGAAGTATTTATTTTCTCAAAAGGAACTTAATTTGCGTCAACAACGTTGGCTCGAGTTCCTTGCATCTTATGATCTTGATATTCTTTATACTCCCGAAAAGGGAAATCGTGTTTCCAATGCCCTTAGTCGAAAGCAACAAGCGGGTGTTTCCATGATGATATCCGAATGGAATGATCTCGCGACTTTATCCACTTGTGAGATTCGAGATCGTGAATCCAATTCATGTTCATCTCTTGTATTATGTAGCCTTGAGGCTCATCCTTCTCTTCTAGATCGCATTCTCGAAGCTCAAAAGCATGATCCTGAATTGGTTCTTCTTGGCCAAAGTTGTAGGGATAAAATTGATATTGAAGGTTTGAAAGACTTTGATATTGATACTCGTGGCGGTATTCGAAAATTTGGTAGACTTATGGTACCAAATATTATTGATCTTCGTAAAGACATTTTAGAAGATTCTCATCGTTCTAAATTTACCATTCATCCCGGTAGTAGTAAAATGTACGCGGATATGAAGCGACTTTATTATTGGTATGGAATGAAATCTGATATTGCTAACTTTGTTAAGCGCTGCATGACTTGCCAACTTGTTAAGGCCGAGCATCAAAGGCCCGGTGGGTTATTGCAACCTTTGGAAATTCCAATATGGAAGTGGGATCAAATTTCCATGGACTTTATTGACGGTCTTCCCCGTTCTCGTTCGGGCCATGATGCCTATGGGTGATAGTAGATAGACTTACAAAATCCGCCCATTTTCTTCCCGTTTGGTCCAATCGGACCGTACCTATTTTGGCTAGACTCTTTGTCAAGGAAATTGTTAGATTGCATGGAGTTCCTACTTCTATTGTTAGCGATCGTGACCCCTTGTTTACTAGTGGATTCTCGAAAGGTCTTCAAAAAGCTTTGGGAACAAAGCTTAATTTTAGCACCGCTTATCATCCTCAGTCCGATGGACAAACCGAGCGTGTGAATCAAACTCTTGAAGATCTTCTTTGTGCATGTGTTCTAGATTTTGGTGGAAGTTGGGAAGATCATATTTCTCTTGTTGAATTTTCCTATAATAATAGCTTCCAATCTAGTATTGGTATGGCACCTTTCGAGGCACTATACGGAAGGCCATGCCGATCTCCTTCGTGTTGGCTTGAAGCCGGTGAGAAACTGGTTTTAGGTCCAGATTTTATTCGGGATGCCACAGAAAAGATTGACCTTATTGTCATAGGATGAAAGAAGCTCAAAGTAGACAAAAATCCTATGCCGACAATCGAAGAAGGAAATTAGAATTTTCTGTCGAAGATTTTGTGTTTATTCGTGTTTCACCTATGAAGGGTGTTGTGCATTTCAGTCGATCGGGAAAATTAGCACCTCGATATATTGGCCCATTTCCCATCACCGAACGCATTGGTTCTGTGGCTTATCGCCTTTTGTTACCGGCTCAATTTTCTGCTATTCACAACGTATTCCATGTCTCTCAACTACGGAAATGCCTTCGAGATTCTGATTCTGTTCTTGAGCCCGGTGTTATTGAAGAAATTGAAGTTTCGCCTAATTTGACTTATGAGCAACATCCTATCCGTATCATTGCTTCGGAGGTTAAACGCCTTCGAAATAAAGATGTTCCTCTTGTGAAAATTCAGTGGTCCTCAAATCCTAAGGATTGCTCTGGGGAATCCAGAGAATTCATCGAGCGAACACATCCGGACTTGCTCTCACGTGCTCATTAAGGTGAACTTCTTATTTCAAATTTTCTCATATTTGTATTGATATGTTTTTATAGTTGTTACGCTTTAATTTCTTCTTAATTTTTGCGAGGACGCAATTTCTTTAAGGAGGGGAATTTGTAACAACCCACATATTTTACGATTCGTATATTTAAATGTTTAATTTAAATATAGCATCGTTAGTCGGATTTTAGTCCGAAAAAGTCACTATTCGTAGAAGAACAGTCGAATTAGTGAAAAGTCTATGTGGATAGTGCTATTTGGAGGTGCCTATTTGAAAACACATTTTTTCCAGAAATCCAGACGTCTGAAATGACTAATTCGGACGTCTCAAATGGTTCGAGTCAATCCAGAAAGAAAACAGGCTAAAATAGCCATTTTCAGACGTCTGAAATCCTCGAGTCAGACGTCTGAATATTGTATAAGACAACATCTGTTTTCCAGATTCAGACGTCTAAATTGGAGGTTTCAGACGTCTGAATGAAGAAAGATAATTCATACTTTTCCATATTCAGACGTCTGAATTGGAAATTTCAGACGTCTGAATGATGATTGAAATTGAGATTCAACAATTTGGATTCGAGACCACTTCCATTGAGTTCAAAATGGTGTTTGCGAATTTTTTGAGTATAAACTTCGATATGTTTTGAGTTGGGTAAAATCTTGAAGTTTTCAACTAGGGCTTTGGGTTTGGGGTTTCAGCCCATTAACCCAACATATCAACCCAACTCCACTCCACTCCTCTTCACTCCTTCATAATATTTCCTAACACTCAAGATTTAGAAAAATGGGGGAAGAGAAAAAGAATTAAAATTCCTAAGCCCTAATCTTCTTTGCAAATTCAAGTTCTAGCTCCAAAATTCAAAGAGAAGCTTAGGTGAGTATCTCCTTCTTCTTCTCCAACTCATTCTCTCTTTAATTTCTGAAATTTCCTAAACCTAACTTAGGAAATGTTCTTCTTTTAAGCTTAGATTCAAGCTTCTGGAGTTGAAGTTGAAGAGTAGTTGATCTTCCTTTGCTTTCAAGCTTCTCCTTCATTGTTTTTGGGTTTAAAGGTGAGATTTTTATCTCACATCTATGTCTATAACTATTTTTGATTGTTAGGTATGAATTCCTAACATCTATTCCTTGTATATTTGCTTTTGAATTGAATTGGTTTGATGAATATTTCAATTTTGGTGTTTTGAAATCAAAATCTATGAAAATCCTTATATGGATGTTTGGACATGTTGGTCGGAGAGTATTGGTGAGTCTTTAGGGTTCGGTAGTCGTTTGGCATCAACCCCTAGCAATTGTCACTCATCCAATCGCTTTCGTTATAACTTGGCCATCATTGGCCTATGCAAAATATTGCCCAGAGCTTCAGGTTCAAACGTCTGAATTATCCATTTCAGACGTCTGAATCTACTTGTATCAGCCCAATTTGCCTGTTTTGTGTGGAATTCCAATTGTTATCGATTCGTGATTACCCGATTTATTGTTATCATTTATTATCGACTTTGATGGCTTCTCTTTTTGGATTTTTGGGAATATCCATTTTGATGGATTGGTATCGATTTCTTTGGATTTAATTCACGTCTTCGAATGTGGATTTTTGTGATTGATTGTTTCTACAATCATTTTGTGATTTGTCACTTCTAAATACAAAGGTTTCTATACTAGTAGTAAATATTCAATCTCTTTCATCAAAATGATTTCAACTCTATTTTAAATACAAAGCTTGTTTATAAAACCACTTTCTAATCTATTAGTATATACAAACCTTTACCTCATTCGTATGAGAAAATCTAATTAAACGGCTTAGCAAAACAAGCGGTATGAAATGCTTGCGTTTACTTCGTCGGTTAATTTTTGGACTTGTTCGATTGAAAATCGTGTAACAATTTTCGAGTGGAAATATACAATTTGTTCGTAAATATTTAAGTTAAGATAGTGGTTATGGGACATGAAGCTAAACTCATATATTTACTAGCTTAGTGTAATCGACACTTTTTATTGATCGATGATGATCATTTTGTGATTTAGACTAGCGATGTGCGATGTCTATTTGTTTGTGTGGGGATTACAATCCCCGTTTGTGAAACTTCGGTTCAATTTGGTGGGGTAGCGACCCATGGTCTTCGGGCCGTTTGTGGAGCTTCAGCTCAAAATTTATGGTTAGCGACCATGGAATAGCCTTCCGTTTGTGATACACGTGTTGGTGAGTTTTTATGCTCCCGTTTGTGATTGGTCTCCCCCTTTGTGATTTCTGGATTTCTAATTTATGATTTCTAGAATTTGTGTTTCACCTCTTTTGCGATTGGCAACGATATGTTTGTCAATATTTATGGTTTGGTGAATAAAATAAAGAATATGACATTCTTTTTGTTGCTTTGAGATTTCTTGAGATATTGTATGATTTTGTTGTTGTTTAAAACATACTTGTCACCACTTGACATTATTGTTATCATACGTTTTTATTATATCTCCACCCTTATCTCATTTTGTATATGATAATTATAGCTAGACTGATCCGTTTATTATTTTCTTCTTAAATAATACTTGGGTCAGACCGAGATGTTACAGGTGCTTCTGCTTGACTCCTTATCGGGAATCATCTTCTGACTTTTGTCTAACTACATTAGATTGGTAGTTTTGATGTTATACATTTGAGACAGAGACTCCTTGATGTATACATATTCTTTTGTCTAGCACTTGTATCTATTCTTTTGTGATAGTGTGGATCTTATTTGACCACTACTCTTATGTACACTTTTATGTGATATATTCATATCTGTTTCCGCCTTTGAGATATGAAAATCTGTGACTGATTTATGTTATGTTTATTTCTATATTTGTTTCCGAGGTCCACTTAGCCACTGTGTGGTAGCTTTGAGTTTGTATTTGATATGTCGGATTTCCTCTTGAAACGAAATGCATGTTATACTATCTGACATATCGGTACTCGCACAAAGCAATTACACGGATGGTCGCTTCTCAACAGCCTTATTCTTCGCGCTAGTTGACGGCATTACTCCGTAGTGTCCTTGGCTAGCGTGAGCATAGAGGTGGGGCGTCACATATAAGCTATGCTAATTTCGGAAAAGTTCATACGGAAAAGTTTGTTATCTTTAGCAATTTCTCTACATATGAAATCAATACTCTTCTTGAAGAGCATATTCTTAGTCTTTTTGACAATTCTCAAAATGATTTTGTTTGTTACCCAAATCTTGTTAAAATGTTTTATGCGAATTTGAATCGCGGTTTTTATGAAGGAAATGAAGATGTAATTTGGAGTAGTGTTAAAGGCACTAAAATTGTTTTAAATTGTGAAATTTTGGGCAACATTCTCAATTGCAAGAATTCGGAAATAGATCTTTCTGCTTTTAATATTGATGAACATGATCGTGAGACATTTCATCACATTTTCGAAGGAGATGACAACTTTGAATTTAAAAATCGTAACTTTCGTCCGAAAACACGTATTGTCAATCTTCTTTTGCAACATACTATCACTCCTAGATCGGGAAATTTCAATAACTCGACTTTAAAAGTTTGTAAAGCTCTTTTTGCTATCTTTGGTCATTATGACATTAATTGGGCGCAAGTGATTATGGATGAACTTCGTCCTAAGAATTTGGAAATGGGTGAGAATACCTTGTATCATGGAATCTATCTCACTCGGATTTTTAATTATTTTGGCGTTGATTACAAAAGGGAAGAATTTGTTTCAAGAAAAGTGTTTAATCAAGCCAACATTTCTCTCATGAAAATTCCTTTCATATTTCAGCAATATAAATCTCTTGTCGAAAAGGATGAAAGATTGGCACATGAAGATATGGAGGAAGAAGATGAAGAAGAAGAAGAAGGGGAGGAAATGGAAATTGAAGAAGATAATGAAGAAACCTCCTTGGAAAGTATTGAATATCCTACCAATACTAACAATACTTCCAACAAAACTCTCCTCAAAAATCAAAAGATTATAGTGGAAAATCAACGGATTCTCAAAAGGTCCGTTAGTAAGAAATTGGATAAAATGTCCACTAATATGAACAAATTCTTTGCTAAAGTTGGTCGGAAACTTGGCTTATCATCATCCTCCTCATCCTCTAGCACATTCTAAGAACTAGGTTGTGATGTATTAGTTTGTTTTGTGTAAGCTTGTATTGTTTTATTATGTAGTATCTTATGTATCATCTCATCTATTTATAAAAATCATCTATCTTATTTTCCTATCTTATCGTGTCTTTGCAATAAATGTTAGTATAGTATATAAGTTTATATATATACATACTTATTCTAAAAATAAATAAGACACATAAACCAACAGACCCATGTCAACATGCCTCTACCCTCTTATGTCGACATATAACTGTCAGATTTGGTTATTTTTAAAAAAAAATTGAAATTAAAATAACCAACTCGTGTCTATTCATTTTAAACGAATTTCTGCCTATTTAAACACCTGTTTCTTCCAGAAATTTGTAATCTTTTCATTTCTACTTATCTCAATTTGCATCTCTACACTACTTATCAAAAATGGCTTCCTCTTCTCAAACTCTAAGTGATAATCTTGAAGAAACTCTCAATTCATTCAAGAATATACTTACTTTTATTTTCCGCAATCAAAGGCACTTAGAACTAAGTCAAAAGCAGATGATAAAAGAACAAGAGAAGCATTTCGATGCCCTCTATTGGATGATTTCTACCCTCAACAAAGATGATCTCGATGCAAATCCTGTAGGAACTTTGATTCAAGATAATGAAGATTGGGAAGTTATTAAAAAGGATCCTATCTTTGGAAAAGAAGGATAGGTTGAAGTTCCTAGAAATATTTGATCTCCTTATGGTTTGAATTGCTTGTTTTTGAGTTGTGTGATTTGATTTGATTTGCTTTGATTTAATTAGAATTGATTTGGTTTGAATGGATTGTATAGCATTATATTAAACATAGTATATATTTATTGGGTTTAAACTTTCATATTTGTCATTAACTCATGTTATTATACACACACACACACACTCCATCATAATTTGTCACAGGTACTCCAGTATAAGACTAAGGGGGAGTTATATAAGTTTAGAATTAGTTTTTGTTGATGACAAAGGGAGAGAAGTATAGAATAGAGTAGTTAGGCTTAGATTAAGGAGGAGTTAATAATTTTAGGGGGAATTATAGTGAAGGTGAAGTATATTTTATAAACATAGGTTGTCATCATCAAAAATGGGGAGATTGTTAGTCCTTGAGATGATAGTTTTGATGACAACAACCTTAGGACTTGTTATAAAATATAAATACTAACGTTATGGTTTAGATATATATGTATGTGCAGAATATAAACATGCAGGTACCAAGAATTAAGACTGTACAGTATAGAGATACAAGACTGATGAATTTAAAGATCGAAGATATCAAGATTGAAGACTCATGAGTATCAAGAAATCAAGTTATCAAGAGTTCAAGATTTCAAACAGTACAAGATAATGTAGTTAGTCTAGAATTATGTTAAAACTTCTTGAAAGCACTTACATCTTTATTCGAAATTTATTTGTGGAATGGAATCCACTTCGAGCCTGTTAAAGGGATGGAACCCTAGTGGGATGGAACCCACGACAATATCTAGTGGAACATATAGTGGTCCTATTTTGATATCCACTAATTTTATAAAAATGTTTTTCAAAAATATATCTCTTATTTTTAAAAATGTTTTCAAAACTTTCTTTTCAAAAAGACTTCTCTCTTGTTTGAAATATTTTAGCCTCAAAACTATTTTTATCATTTTTAATATTTTGATTTCAAAATTGTCCTTGTTTTTAAACCATCTCTTGTTTTAAATATTTAGCTTTAAAATATTTATATACTCAGATTTTAAATCACTTTATAGATTAAGATTATATATATTAAAAATTATTTTCTAAACTCTTTTATATGTTTAAACTATATTCAAATATATTTACAAAGTTTAGAAATTGTTTAGACAAATTATAGAAACCAATTTTAATAAGAAAATCAAAACATCAATTTTGCCTTAAGCATGTCGACATACCTCAACCCCCATGTCGACATGGTGTCCGTTATTTTCAAATTTCAATTTTCAAAAGGAGTGTCTATTCGTCGTATCCTTTCACGAATAGATATGGCTGTTGCTCTACTATAAATACCAGTAAGTTCTAAACGAATTTTTACCAGATTTCATTTTATTTTCTCTCATCTTCATCTTCCACATTTATTCTAAAGAATCCTAAACTATACTCTGCCAAAATACCAAGTGAATCAAACTTGATTATCTCTTGTTTGATTCTCTGCCACTCTCTCCATAAGATCTCAGTGCTATTCAGAGTTATAGAACCTTTTGTAAATCAAACTGTTGAGTAAAATGTGCGGTTGAGCCTAGAAATTAATTGGGTGTGATTGTAGCCCGGAAATCAATTAGGTGATCTTGTAGTCTGGTTAAATCAAGAGAGTTGCCCTGAACTCGAATACAGAAGGGTGTACCTCATAGCCTTGAAACCGAGGGTGTAATCTGGGAGATTATTTTGAAAAGAAATCTATACGATTGTACGAGACTGGATGTAGGGTAACTCCGAACCAGTATAAATCCCGATGTGTTCTTTTCTTTACTGCTTTTATTTAGTATTTGCATCTATGTCTGATTCTGTGATTATATATGTGTTTGTGAATTGCATTTGTTGGTGTTTAAATTGAACAAAATTCAAAAAGATTTAAAAAAATACATAAAACACTATTCACCCCCCCCCCCCTCTAGTGTTATTCCAGCCTTAAGATCCATAATCCGCATTTCTCACACATTCCTTTGATCGGGCATGCTTCTTTGATACCATATTATGACTTTGTGATGATTTGGTGGCCACCCCTTGATTTGGATTATGGAGTGTATTCCGAGGTGGGCGGTAGTAGCTGTTATGCGTTACCACTAGCCCGGTTCTGCAATTGGTAAATCTACCCTGGCATTGCCTCGAGTGTCGTGTTCACATGCCCTAGAGCGCATTCTACGAGTTTGTTTTGTACTGTACCTATAGGGTGTCCTCTGGGTAAACCACCGGTTTGGTGGAGCCTACGGCATTGTATAGACTACATGAATATATAAAATGTGTTAAGGGGATATGGGTAACGCCTAACGCTATTTTAATACTTTACTTTATTGTAGACACTATTATAATAGCGTATTGTACTACATAGTAGATAGTTTAATGGATCATTAGGAGATGGAAATCCCGAACATCTCTTAAGTTATTGCACTCACGTTAGACACTGGATAGGAGATGTCAAACCACGTAAACATCTCTGACGTCGTTACACTCATGTTTATTTACTGTTGATTTAACTTACATAAGATCCTTTAGTTATGACTCGAGTGTTTTGTCTTTTCAATTCGCTCGGGTCAGTCTGAGCTTTTCAGTTTATCGAAGACTGCTTTCTGGAGGATGAAGACGAAGATTTTGTACTATTATTACTTATTATATGTACCACTGCATCGTATTGTTCCGCTGCATTTATTTAGTATTTATTCCGGCTGTATGTAACTCTGATCTATATTATAAAAGTATAATCAATATATTTGTAAACAGCTTCATGAACTGTTTATTTGATTATTATATTTTGTCATTCCGCTGCGAGATTCTGTATTTTTTTTCTTTCTCTGTTTTCTTATTTACCCTATAACAATCTGCCCTTTTAAAGGGTTTGAGTCTGGTGTGTGTGTCTGCTTAAAACGTCCAAAAAGGCAGGTCGTTACAGTTGGTTTCAAAGCTTTGGTTCAGCAATAACCTTAGCTTTGTGGGGTCTGACTCACATAAAATAGGGTAGTAATATCCTAGAATGAGTCGCTGAGTGTATATATATGAGAGAGCGTATTTGTTAGTGTTATAAAAGGTTTCATATTGTCTTAATTTGTTCCGTTTTGTATTTATAAATTCTGGTTGGTGCATAAGACGTTATGACATCGATAGGGATTTCTAAACACTTGATAGGGCAGACCGACACAATATTTGTTTTGAAATATAGGTAAATGAAATAATTTTGCATATTATATATTTTTGTATATAAAATAACAATTTTATAAATGATATATTTGGTTGTAATATATTTTTTTGTTAGGTTGTGAAATTTATAAATATTGGCTGAAATGAGGCTGTAAATAAAATAAATATAAATTGGAAATTTTTGAACTTAAGTTCTGGGATTCTGAAATTTCTTTCAATGGATTTTTGGAATATAATGTTTGTATTATTTGGAAGTATTTTTCGATATAAATATTTCAATGTGATTTAAAAGAAAGTTTTAAAGAATTTTTGAAGGAAATAATTCTGTACTTCCCCCTCTGTTGTTGGAAAATAATTTCAATGATGAGTGCACGCATCATCGACGTTCATTTTCGAGTTTCAAAGTGGGAGGACCGTTGTAGTAATTTTACTGCACAATTGTTTTGATAAATTAATCTTAATTTTGAATTCCAGATATGATTTGATATATATAAAAGATAGGATTATATATATTATTTTAAAATAATTGAAATGAAACCCGGGTGTTTAGTTCTTAAGTTTCTGTAAATTAGAAATTGAAATTATGGTAATGAATGAAATCTTGACTATATTAATAATTGGAAACTTCTAAAATTAAGATAAGAAATTTGATGTTAAAATGATTAATGAAATAGATAAGAAGCTAAAATTTTGAAAACTGTAAATAAAAAGGAAATGAAAATAAGAAAGGGTAACTATTGAACATTTTGTTAACTAAATAAATAAGAGAAACTTGTGTAACTTTCTATTGCATTCTAAAAGACATTTATATATATAACTTACCAAAATGTAAAAGTTGTAATGTTAATTAGAATACGTAATAGAATATTGTACAAGTAAAACTTGGGAAAATGAAGTGTTCAATAGACTTATTTTTCTATAGGAATTCTAATGTTATAACTTATTGTAAACTAAAGTTAATAATTTGAGATTCTACCAATTGAATGTAATAAAAGTGAATAACGTAAGAAAATGATTATAAACTTAGGTGACGTTTTAAGCTATTTATAATCAGATTAAATGGTAAAAGGTGAACACTGTAAGTAAATGATTATAAACTTGAATTAATATTGAAGCCACTTATAGTTAAAATCAATACTATATAAATTGAATGATTATAACTTCAGTGAACATTGGAAAAGATTTAGAAATGGAGTTGATATTCAATAATACTATATATGGAAGAATGAATATGAAAAAGGAATAATCTATAAATGGTAAAGTGAATTGTAAAGAAACTTACCTAATAATATATAATCCAATGATTGAAATAAAAATAACTTATTTAAACAATGAATGTAAAGTAATAAAATGAAAGAAAATGGCGTTGTATGAATAAAGGGTAAATGAACTTTTGTAAGTAATAAAGAATGTAAATTAATGAAAGTAAACACTATATGAAGGAGAAAAGAAAAGTAAATGATGTGAAAAGAAAAAAAGAAATCAAACAAAATTGTAAATGTGAAGTAAACTGAAATAAAATATATACAATACTTCAATAATGAATTCATTTATGAACCAAATAATTGAAATGGATATAACTTATGTAAGTAAAGAATGTAAATTAATGAAATAAGCCTTATATGAATGAATGAGAATTAAAATTTTAGAAGTAATGAAGGAGAATTAAAGAAAAATCATTGTATGAGAAAAAAATGAAAATAAGAAAATATGAACAATAAATGATGTGGAAATGATAAATAGAGTAAACTTAAAAATGTGTTGGATTCTTTGTTTGTATTGGCTCATGGATTGGTTGGGAAAGGATACTCCTATTATGTATAAAGATGTATAAATAATCTATAAAGTTTTATCTACGACTGTTGAGTGTATGGTTTACTTCATGGTTTATTTATCATTTTTATATGATTAGAAGTTCTGAACCCGAACAAACTATTGGTTGGTTGCTATGAATGTATGTTTGATTTCTTTGATTGCATGTGATGATATGATGGTTGTATTGTTTGTTTGTAAGTGACTATTTTATGTTGTGTTGTTTTATTGTTATTATTTGAAACAACTTAAATATTTCTCTTTTATATAATTATTAACTCTTTTGGGTTATATAAGTGAAATACAGGTTTATGAAAGCGATTGCTGCTGCTTTTGGTTTCATAAATAAGCGTTGTTTACCCGACAAATAGGTACGTTTTTGGATTAGGTTTTCTAGCGATATTATATTGTTTTCCCGTTGTTTGGGATATATTATTTTGAAATATGTGATATATTTTGTTATTTTTGATATTATTATTTCTCCCAAACCTCTCCGTACAAAGGAGACTGTTGAAATTTTTCGTGAATTTTGGACTTAGAAAATTTTGTGAAATGTTTTCCAAACTTGAATATAAAGGATTTAATTGTTTATAAATTGATATATTTTATTTAAATTATTTAATTATGTAAATTAATTGTTTATAAAGTTAATATTTTGAATAAGATATATTGATTTCGTAATTCCTTCTTTTCCCTTCTTTTCCTTTTCGAGGACGAAAAGTATTCAGTGGGGAAGAGTGTAATGATCTGTAATTTTGGATAATTAATTTTTTTTTAATTTAATAGAGTTTTGTGATTTAATGTTGGAAGGAAAAAAAAATTGTGATTTAATAATAAGAATATAACTGGAATAAAATGTAATAGTATTAATTCAAGGTAATCTATAATTGCTTTAAATGAAATTCCAATTAATTGAAATGAAAAAAGGGTTATAACAATAAATTAATTGTGATAAGGAATGTATTAATTAATAATTGGATTTAAAGAATAATTGATAATTTAAATGTTGATTAATTAATGCAATAATGTGTAATAAATTGTAATTGAATAAAATTAGTGTTGTAGTAGTAATTATAACCCATGTTGTGGATAATAAACTTGTAAGGTGTGACCAAAAGTTAATGGTGACAATTATTATATGTTACCTATTTATTTAGCCTGTTAAATTAAAAATTGAAATCAATTGCAATTAATTCACTTAATTAGTACGGTTAATGTAGATTAAGTTGATAATTGTAGGAGATTGATGTAATTAGATAGAAACCAATGATAAATGTATATGTAGAACAATGAATGATTGAATATAAAGCTTTGAAATCAAGTTGATCAAATTATTGAAATTTAAATTATAATAATTGGATTTATTGCAATTAATTGTAATTAAATATTACATTATTGAAAATTAAGATGATAACTGTAGATTATTGGTGTAATACGATATAAACAAATGTTAACTATGTTTATAGAGTAAAAATTGATTGAGTAAAAAGATTGAAATCAAAATTTAATCAATTTATTGGAATTAATATAAATAATTGGATTTAATTACAGTTGAAATTGAACACTGTAATTACTGTAATAACCAACACTGAAATTTTATGTAAACTTGTTTTAAATTATTGTAAATGTCTAAGTAATCATAAAGGATGAAAATTGGTTAGTTTATAAATATTGAATTAAAAAGTGATTAATTAATTTAATATAAATTAACGTGAAAATAGTCATTTTGACCACTGACTTGAATTTCGACGAAACCAGTTTCATCAGATCCGTAACGGTGAATTATTGTAGGATTTCAAGTTTCGTAGCGATCGGACTTGCCGTTTGATCGTGCGGGCTCAAAACGCGTAGAGATCAAATTCAATTGAAATCAATTTGAAATAAGCTGATTTTAAGCTAACTTCTTCATACGATGGAATTAGGACTTGAAACTCATTCCATTGAGTTTAAAAACATCGAAAACATCTATTTTGATATATGAGATGACCTATTTTCGTTTCGGGGTCAAAACGGGCTTTTTGGGTCACGTAGTCGTTTCGATCGAACCCTGCCTATATATAGGCTGTTATAAACCCTAGTTGTTTCTCATATTATTATATCTGTACGTACATCTTCTTCCTCCTTCTCAAACCAAATTTCCAAATTCCAAAACCTAATTTCAAAAAAAAAATTCTCCAGGTTTACTTTGAGTTAGGAAGAGGTTTATTTCGAGTTTCAAAGGAGAACCCTGCAGCGACTTGGGGTCAGAGAGAGTTCGAGACCAAACAAGACGGATTTGGGCGCGCTTTAAGTTCCAGAGGCGAAAAACTCTGGAGCGACTTCGGGTCAAGAGCCAAATCACTAGAGTCTCGGGTCATTTTGGCAGAAAACTCATAGCAAGCACCGGGTAATTGAGGCGACGACTCGAAGTAAGACCCGTAGTTGAAATTTTCCAATCTTCTAACGTTAATAACTTTTGCATACGAGCTCGGATTCACGCGCTGTTTTCTCCGTTGGGATCGTATCGGAATTCCGAACATTATAGAGCTAGTTTGGTTGAATTCTGAGACTGTTGAATTTTGGGCCTTATTTTGGATTTCAAATCAATTTGAAATCAAAGGTGAGTGTTTTAACCCACTCACAATTACTAAACTATCTTATGTTAGTTAAATTTAATTTATGATGTGATTTGAAATTAATTGATTGATGTTTGGTATGTTTAAATTGTCATTCTAGTTAAATTTGTCTTTTATTGCATTTAAGCATCGTTTAATTTAATATTGAATTTAAATTGTCAATTTAATGTCTATTATTGATTATCAGTTATCTATTGGTGTTTATTGATCGATTTGGATGATGAGTGTAATGGATGTTTGATTGTTGATATTGGATGACTGGATGTTGTATTTTATATTGTTATAACACTGCAAGTTTCCTATGGGTTGAAATGATACATGCCCGAATGATCTATAGATTAGGGAAAAATTGTTATGGGTTGAAATGATAGGCTCGAGCGATTTTATGGATTTTTATTTATTTCGGGATTGCGGTTTGAAATGATATATAACCGTAAAAATTTAATTTTATGGATTGAAATGATAAATATCTGTATCACTTGACCCTAGGGTAGAGAATTATATACGGACACCAGATTGGTTAAATTAAATGATTTTTGAATCTTTAAATTTTGAGTTCAGTTAGCTGGTATTTTGAAATAGATATTGATTTATATAAACTGAATTATTTTCGATAATCCAAGTGTTAAATGTTGAATTGGTTTAATGAATTGCTCAAAAGATTTAAATTTGAATTTCAAAGTTGAAGTATCAAATACAAATGAATTTATTGGAATTGAGTTGCTGAAAATGTTGGGATACAACTTTGAAATCTATTTAAATTAATTTTAGCTATTTTAATTAAATTAACCATTTCAATCAATTTAAAACTATTTCAATTTATATTAATCTATTACAACATATTTAATCCAATTTAACTTATTTTAAACTAATTAAATTTATTTAATCTATTTTAAACCTATTTAATATAATTTAAATCTATTTAATCTATAATTAATCTATTTAAATCATTTTAAATCTACATATTTAATTAGATTTAAAATGATTTAAATAAATTAATTATAGATTAAATAGATTTAAATTATATTAAATGGGTTTAAAATAGATTAAATAAATTTAATTAGTTTAAAATAGGTGAAATATGTTAAATTGGATTAAATAGGTTGTAATAGATTAATATAAATTAAAATAGTTTTAAATTGATTGAAATGGTTAATTTAATTAAAATAGCTTAGATTAATTTAAATAGATTTCAAAGTTGTATCCCAACATTTGTAACAACTCAATTCCAATAAATTCATTTATATTTGACACTTTAACTTTGAAATTCAAATTTAAATCATTTTGAGCAATTCATTAAAGCAATTCCTATTCAACATTTAACACTTGGATTATCGAAAATAATTCAGTTTATATAAATCAATTTCTATTTCAAAATACCAGCTAACTGAATTCAAAATTTAAAGATTCAAAAATCATTTAATTTAACCAATCCGGTGTACGTATATAATTCTCTACCCTAGGGTCAAGTGATACGAATATTTATCATTTCAATCCGTAAAATTAAATTTTTACGGTTATATATCATTTCAAACCGCAATCCCGAATTAAATAAAAATCCATAAAATCGCTCGAGTTCTATCATTTCAACCCATAACAATTTTTCCCTAAACTATAGATCATTCGGGCATGTATCATTTCAACCTATAGGTAACTTGCAGTGTTATAACAATATAAAATCCAACATCCAGTCACCCAATACCAACAATCAAACATCCATCACACTCATCATCCAAATCGATCAATAAACATCAATAGATAACTGATAATCAATAACAGGTATGTAATGACCCTAAAATAAAAATAAAATGATATATATATTTATATTAGTATATATATAAATATATATATATTGCATTAAAACAGAAAAGAATTTGGCAATAAATAAAATTAAATGGGAGCTTCTGTTTGATAAAATGCAAGGAATTAAGGTAATTAGAAGAAGAATTGGAACTCAAAAAAAAACATATAGCTTTATGTTCAAAGAATTATGTAAATATATATATACATTTAATATATATGGGGTGTTTGCTGTTTTATATGAAGAAGAAGTTTAATATAAAGGGTTATATGTCTTATAATTGTGCCAGAAAATAATTAGCATAATATATGTGATTTTTAATTTAAAAGGGAGTTGACTGATTTGACATAAAGGCAGAAATATATATAAATATATATATATATATACACATATACAGAATCAAATAAAATTTCCATACCATATTTATTCCAAGCAAATACATTGTGTAAATGATTTTACATTACAAAGTATGGTAGTATGTCTGATTTAATGGAGGTAATAGATAGGTAGAGAAAAAAATATACAAAGTAGATTTTCAGATTTCCTTAAAGCTTATAAAAAAAAAGAAATAATGAACTGAGGGTCACATGCTTATTGCATGAGTAGAAAAGAGTCATGAAAATAGTATTGAGTGTCTAAAAATGCATGATCCCCGAAATAGCTAATTAAAGTGTGCATTTCCAACTTATGATCACACAGAAATATGATGAGTACATAAACATCTAAGGGTATCAGGGGAATTACCCATTTTCTAAAACCCTAGAATGGATTTATAAATAACTGCACATAACCAAAACCATCACTCTCTCGGGATCAAAAACAAAATAAAATAAACAAGGAGAAACACTAGCTTGAGGCTTTGGGGGATTTGCTGTTCTAAGAAATTAAGGCAGTGAAAGGAGAAACATTATGTGAGTATTTATCTTTTGTATGCAATGGCATTAAGTCCTATTGCAGGCAGCCTAAAAATACTATGAGCTATTTGAATCTCTGAAATGATTTGTTATGGGTGATATGGATGTTTGTTTGTGCATTTTTGTTTGGAGCATTGATCTGTAATTTGGCTTTCAGAGTTAACATGTTTTAAGTATTCTTGTTCTATCATCATTAAACATGGAATAAGATTAATAGGGGAACATGGGGTTGAGCCAGAAAATATGCAGGCAGTCATATTTCTCTGATACAAAAAACACAAAAAAAACTATATTGGTCACTTGGGGGTAGTCAATGATCTGCTTACTTCAGGTGGAAGCAAGTATGTGCATGGTGCAACTGCACCCTGAGGCCTTTGTGTGTTGGAATAATTTAAACAACCTGGGAGTTTCCATCACAATGCATACATAGTGTTCATTTGACAAGGAGTTAAAGACCATAAAATAAATGGGGGTAGGGGTTTAAAAATCTGGGTTATAAACATTCAGATCTGGTGTTAGATTTAATCAAGATAAATATTGTTCATTGATTAATTGTTGGGTGGAACATTGGAGTATAAATCAGTGATTACTTATCCAAGATTTGATGAGGATGAATTAAAATTGTACACATGATTAATTTTAACTGACTGTTGTGCAATGTATAATTTGTTGAATGTGATATTGTGTCTTCTTGCATGAACCAAAACTTGCTAAGTATAAAACCTGTTAATCTAGGAAGGCATTGCAAGATTACTACAAATTAAGTACATGTATACAAAAACTGATAAATGCTCATACCAGTGTAAACTGACCCTTTTTGGTTGCCCTTGCAATCATCTGGGTGTCTCAAAATTTATTTGGGGCAGCTAAATGATTTGCTTGCAGGAAATTGAAGTTGGCTTGATGAGTAAGGAAGGCATTGGCTGCTAGTATAAATAAGAGAGTCTTGTTTTAAATTTGCAGTTGTTTTGTAATGGAATTACTAGACAAATTCTATTTTCTGCAATTGAAGTACTATTATGAAACTTCCTAAGTAATTGGGGATGAAAACTTGTACTTAAGTAAAACTCATTTTGAATGATATTTGATGGAGTTTGATTTTTATTGATTTTATGATCATCTGATTGGGAGAAAACAAGGGGATGGATATAACACATAAATATAAAATGTGAATGTAATGATCTCTGGTTTTATTGCCTGAGTTTATTCTATGATTTTCTTTAAATAGAATTACAATAGATTTGACAAGATTTGAATAAGAAATACTCAAGTGGAATAAAATGTATGCATGTCAGATAACTGATACTGATATATATATAAATATGTTTGAAACTGATACTGAGATATATAAATATGTTTGAAACTGATATTGAGATATATAAATATGTTTGAAACTGATACTGATATATATATAAATATGTTTGAAACTGATACTGAGATATATAAATATGTTTGAAACTGATACTGATATATATATAAATATGTTTGAAACTGATACTAAGATATATAAATATGTTTGAAACTGATACTGAGATATATATATAAATATGTTTGAAACTGATACTGAGATCTATATAGATATATTTGAATCTCTGATTTCTATTGTTCATATTTTGTCTTATGGAGATTAAACAGCTAAGGGGATATAATTTTTGAAATGAACTCTCAAAGATCTTAGCAGAACATTCAAGCAAAAATGAACTTGTGCATGGCAAGTAAATGATACTGGCAGGTGCATAAATTCTGGAAAATTGTATGGATTTGAGCATTTAAAATTAAAAAAAAAAAGAGGATCTTTGAGAATAGTAGACCTGGAAGGGTAATGGACTTTGGATATTTGGGTGAACACCTATAAGAAAGTATTTTCCAGAAAAATTGAACAAGGCATAAAAAGGCTTGGAAATTTAGGAGTAGGAATTTTGTAAAAGCTTGTAAAAATGAAGGGTATGGGTTGCAAGTGGTAAAAGGGGGACTATGGCTGGTCTAGGTGGTCATGGGTCAAACCCTTGGAGCCTGGAATCTCTTCATTTCAATTGATGAAGTGTGAGTGCATCCGGGACAAAACCAAGGAAAACACCAAGCAACCCTCAGATAACACCAAGCAATTATAGTGATATACCAAGCAACTAAAAATCTGTACCATGTCAAACATGGAAATGCAATCTAACTTCAATTGTTTAATTTGAGACAGTGATTAGGAAATCACTTATAATGTTCCTAACTACACGTAGGATCTTGAAATAATTTTATGCATAAGCCTAATAACTGTCACAAGAACAAATAAATGCTAATAGCCTTATTAAGGCAGATTAATATTTATATATAGTCAGATAACAAGATTAGGTATTATAATTTGCTAAAAATATACCTCTGGCAGTAGAATAAGATTTAAATAGAAAATCAGTGGCTTGTCAATAGCTTGTATGATATTTTGTTTTCAAATTGATTTAAATTGACTCTGATATATATATATAAAAAATATATATGTAAATAATAATAAAAGAGCAATTGTATATCATCAAATATATAATTGGTTTAATCTTTGTACACTGATATGATTATATTAGTAATTCCAGTGTCTTGGGAAAAATATTTGGAAACTATATAAAAATTTAAATGTAAAAGTATTTGGGGTTTAGTGGTGAGTTCCTTTTGAATAAAAAAAAAATCTAAGTGATTTTAAAGATGAGGGTCACCACAGTTGGTATCAGAGCTATGTTTTAAATAACATAGTAAATGTTGTTGTATGCATATGGATGTTTGAATGCATTGTTTGAATTGTTGGTGTTGAATGTTTTTACTTTATGTCAAGAAATATATGTGTGTACATGTGACACATGCACAGTGTGCACAGAAATGAAAATGAACCAAGTAAAGACACCAAAAACTGATAGGGGTAAATAAACTAACATAAAAATCATATTTATAGCATTATGGTAGGACCAAGGCATCACACAGGTGCAGGATCATCACGTGAGCCACCTGTGATGAGCATGGAGGATTTTGTGAGAGCTTTAAGGGATGGAATGGCACCAAGGCAAGACAATCCTCATGAGGAACTCTCCAAACTGCTTAAGACTTGTACCACTTTGGGAGGAAAGGATTTTGAAGGTACTGAAGGAGCTATAGGTGTTCAAACTTGGATAAAAACTATGGAGAGGGTCTTCACAGATATGCAAATCAATGACCAAAGAAAGAGACAGATAGCTTCAAGGAAATTGAAAGGGGTTGCACTGGATTGGTGGGAAGTTGTGACAGCAGGAAGACAAGAGGATACCATTACTTGGAATAATTTCAAGGACATGCTTGAGGCCAGATTTGTCCCAGCATCTGCCAAGGCCACACTGCTTGAAGACTTTATCAGATTAAGGCAAGGAAGCATGAGCGTGAATGAATACACTCAGAAGTTTGAAGCATTATCCAAGTATGGACTGGTGTTAATAGGGAATGCAGAAGCAAAGAATGCAAGGTACATTCAAGGCTTGAACCCTAGTTTGTCAAGGGCAATGTTGCCATACAAGGACAAAACTTTTGATCAAGTAATTGATCTAACTCTCTCATTTGAGCAACATGACACTGCAAGAGAGAAATTCAGGAATATGAAGCTCAACAAGAAGAAGGGTGGTCAGAACAAAATGCAACCTTATGACAAGAGAAATGCAAGTGAAGGGGCTAAGAAAGGGGAAGGAGCAACAGCACCTGAAAGCAAGAAGTTTACTCATTGTTTTAATTGTGGAAAAGCTGGACATTATAGTAACCAATGCCCTGACCCCAAGATACCCAGAGGAGGATGCTATAATTGTGGAAAGATGGGTCATCTCAAGAAGGATTGCCCAGAAACCAATAGGGGAATAGCAAGGGTAGGAGCTTTGGCAGCAAGTAACACTGGGAATGTTGGGCAACTTGAAGGTATAATTTTTATTCATACCCAACCCATATCAGTAATATATGATACTGGTGCCTCACATTCACTAATATCTTTGGAAATTGTAAAGAAGTTAACACTTGCATGTGTTTCCATTGATCAGCCCTTGGTTGTACACAGTCTCATAGGGAGTCAGTGCATGTTGGGGATGAAGTGTATGGGTCTGAAATTAATTATAGGGGGTTATGAATTTAATTCAGACTTATATACCTTAAATTATCCTGGAATTGGGATTATTTTGGGGGTAGATTGGTTAATGAGAAATAAAGCAATTTTAAATTTAGAAAACCTTACTATTTCTTTGGAAACAAATGAAGGCAAAAGAATTACCATCTTAAGTGAAATAGCAAAGAATACATGTTTTAATAAAATCTGGAGTATTAATGAAGTTCAAAAGGAATTAAAAATAGAGGAAATCCCAGTAGTCAATGAATATGTAGATGTGTTTGGAAAAGTGAAAGGAATTCCTCAAAACAGGCCAGTTGAATTTAAAATAAAATTAATTCCTGGAACAAATCCAATCATTAAGAAGCCTTATAGAATGGGTCCAAAAGAGTTGGTAGAATTAAAACATCAACTAGAAGAATTAGAAGAGAAAGGATTTATAAGATCAAGTAGTTCCAGTTGGGGTTCCCCAGTGCTATTTGTCAAGAAACATGATGGAACAATGAGGTTGTGTGTAGACTACAGAAATTTAAACAAGGTGACTATTAAAAATAAGTACCCACTGCCTAGAATAGATGATCTATTTGATCAATTGCATGGGGCTAAAATATTTTCAAGGCTAGACTTAGCCTCTGGATTTCATCAGATGAAAGTTGCAGAGGAAAGCATTGAGTACACAGCCTTTAATACAAGGTATGGCCTTTATGAATTTATAGTAATGCCATTTGGCTTGACCAATGCTCCCTCCTATTTTGTAGACTTGATGAATAGAATTTTTAGAGACTTTTTGGATAAGTTTGTCTTGGTATTTATAGATGACATATTAATTTATTCAAAGACAGAAAATGATCATGCCATGCACCTACATTTAGTATTATCCAGGCTTAGAGAACATGAATTAAAAGCCAAGTATTCAAAGTGTACATTTTGGCAACATGAAGTAAAATTCTTAGGACACATAGTGTCACAGCAGGGAGTAAGTGTAGATCCAAGCAAGGTCATTGCAGTTCAATCATGGAGTAGACCCAAAACAGTGACTGAGGTGAGGTCATTCTTAGGTTTGGCAGGGTATTATAGGAGGTTCATCAAGGATTTTTCAAGAATAGCCGCACCAATGACCAAACTAACCAAGAAGAACCAACCCTATGTGTGGACTGAGCAGTGTGAACAAGCTTTTGAGAAATTGAAGCAAGCATTGGTGGAAGCTCTTGTCCTACAAATCCCTGAAGCAAATGAAGGAATGGTTGTATACACTGATGCTAGTGGGTCTGGGTTAGGTGCAGTGCTTATGCAACATGGCAAGGTAGTGGCATATGCATCAAGACAACTTAAACCCAATGAAACCAAATATGCAACTCATGATCTAGAATTAGCTGCAATAGTGTTTGCACTAAAACTATGGAGGCATTATTTGCTTGGGGCAAAATTTGAATTATTCATAGATCATCAAGCATTGAAATATTTATTTTCTCAAAAAGATTTAAATATGAGGCAAGCAAGGTGGTTGGAGTTTCTGGCTGCATATGATTTAGATATATTATACACCCCTGGAAAAGCTAATAGAGTGGCAGATGCCTTGAGCAGAAATCATGTTAGATTAGCCAGTTTGATGATTGATGAGTTTAAAAATCTTGCAGTGCTTGGGGAGGCAGATATATACAGCAAGGATACAGTGAATTTTAAAGAACATGGTGATATGGTGGAGTATGGTACACTGGGAATAATCTCAGTGAAGTCTAATCTGGTGGAGAAAGTTGGTAGCATGCAAGATCAAGATCAAAGTCTAAAGGAGAAGAAAGAAATGTTATTAAATAACATTGAGTCAGAGAATTTTAAAATAGATTCCCAAGGTTATTTGAGGAAAAATGATAAGCTTTGTGTACCAAACATTGCAGAATTGAAGGAAGAAATCATGAATGAGCATCACAAGACCAGGTATACCATACACCCTGGTGGTACTAAGATGTATCATGATTTAAAAAGAGGCTACTGGTGGCCAGGAATGAAGCAAGCAGTGGCAAGATATGTGGCAAAATGTTCCACATGTCAACAAATTAAAGCAGACCACCAAAAGCCCTCTGGCATGTTGCAACCTTTGGAGGTACCTCAGTGGAAGTGGGAAAGCATTTTCATGGATTTTGTGGATGGTTTGCCTAGAACTAAGAAAGGCAATGATAGTATATGGGTAATTGTTGATAGACTAACCAAATCAGCTCACTTTGTTCCTGTCAGGTCAGATAGAAATGCATCTAGGCTTGCACAATTGTTTATTAAAGAAGTGGTGAGGCTACATGGCATACCCAAGACTATTGTAAGTGATAGAGACACTTTGTTCACCTCAAGATTTTGGGAAAGTTTCCAAGAAGCATTGGGAACACAACTTTGTTTAAGCACTGCCTACCATCCTCAAAGTGATGGGCAAACAGAGATAGTGAATAAAATATTGGAAGATTTACTTAGAGCATGTGTGCTTGATTTTGGGGGTAATTGGGAGGATCGTATTCACTTGGCAGAATTCACTTACAACAATAGCTATCAATCAACCATAGGAATGGCTCCCTTTGAAGCCTTGTATGGGAGACCTTGCATGTCTCCTGCCTGTTGATTGGAAGCAGGAGAGGGTGTACTATTGGGGCCAGATCATGTTAAAGAAACCACCAACATGATTGAATTGGTTAGGCACAGAATGAAGGCAGCACAATCAAGACAAAAGTCTTATGCAGATAAAAAGAGAAAGCCAATGGAGTTTGAAGTAGGAGAGCATGTTTTTCTGAAAGTATCACCAATGAAGAAAGTGTTCAGGTTTGGAAAATCTGGTAAGCTATCACCAAGATTTGTAGGACCATATGAAATTATGCAGAGAATTGGTGCTATGGCCTACAGACTTAAGTTACCTGAGGAGTTGAGTGGTGTGAATCCTGTGTTTCATGTTTCTCAATTGAGAAAATGGGTGCATGATGAAGGAGCAATTCTGGAGTCACCTACTCAAGTTCAAGTCCAGAAAAATTTGGTTTATACCAATGAACCAGTAGGGATAGTTGCCAAGGAAGAGAAAAAGTTGAGAAACAAGGTGATCAAACTGGTGAAAATCCAATGGAGCTTGGACACTAATGATTGTACATGGAAGGTTGAAGATAAAATGAGGGCTAAATACCCCAATTTGTTTACTGATGAAGAGGTATGTTTAAACAGCCTAAGATAATTTTTCTAAATATACTTATACATTGTTTGTTTTCATAAAATATGGGTATGGGGTTATGGAGTTAAAATAGACTATGGATTAGTGCTTTTAGTTGGAGAAATTAGGTGAAATTATGGGGACATAATTCCTTTAAGGGGGAGGGTATGTAATGACCCTAAAATAAAAATAAAATGATATATATATTTATATTAGTATATATATAAATATATATATATATATATTGCATTAAAACAGAAAAGAATTTGGCAATAAATAAAATTAAATGGGAGCTTCTGTTTGATAAAATGCAAGGAATTAAGGTAATTAGAAGAAGAATTGGAACTCAAAAAAAAAATATAGCTTTATGTTCAAAGAATTATGTAAATATATATATACATTTAATATATATGGGTGTTTGCTGTTTTATATGAAGAAGAAGTTTAATATAAAGGGTTATATGTCTTATAATTGTGCCAGAAAATAATTAGCATAATATATGTGATTTTTAATTTAAAAGGGAGTTGACTGATTTGACATAAAGGCAGAAATATATATAAATATATATATACACATATACAGAATCAAATAAAATTTCCATACCATATTTATTCCAAGCAAATACATTGTGTAAATGATTTTACATTACAAAGTATGGTAGTATGTCTGATTTAATGGAGGTAATAGATAGGTAGAGAAAAAAATATACAAAGTAGATTTTCAGATTTCCTTAAAGCTTATAAAAAAAGAAATAATGAACTGAGGGTCACATGCTTATTGCATGAGTAGAAAAGAGTCATGAAAATAGTATTGAGTGTCTAAAAATGCATGATCCCCGAAATAGCTAATTAAAGTGTGCATTTCCAACTTATGATCACACAGAAATATGATGAGTACATAAACATCTAAGGGTATCAGGGGAATTACCCATTTTCTAAAACCCTAGAATGGATTTATAAATAACTGCACATAACCAAAACCATCACTCTCTCGGGATCAAAAACAAAATAAAATAAACAAGGAGAAACACTAGCTTGAGGCTTTGGGGGATTTGCTGTTCTAAGAAATTAAAGCAGTGAAAGGAGAAACATTATGTGAGTATTTATCTTTTGTATGCAATGGCATTAAGTCCTATTGCAGGCAGCCTAAAAATACTATGAGCTATTTGAATCTCTGAAATGATTTGTTATAGGTGATATGGATGTTTGTTTGTGCATTTTTGTTTGGAGCATTGATCTGTAATTTGGCTTTCAGAGTTAACATGTTTTAAGTATTCTTGTTCTATCATCATTAAACATGGAATAAGATTAATAGGGGAACATGGGGTTGAGCCAGAAAATATGCAGGCAGTCATATTTCTCTGATACAAAAAACACAAAAAAAACTATATTGGTCACTTGGGGGTAGTCAATGATCTGCTTACTTCAGGTGGAAGCAAGTATGTGCATGGTGCAACTGCACCCTGAGGGCTTTGTGTGTTGGAATAATTTAAACAACCTGGGAGTTTCCATCACAATGCATACATAGTGTTCATTTGACAAGGAGTTAAAGACCATAAAATAAATGGGGGTAGGGGTTTAAAAATTTGGGTTATAAACATTCAGATCTGGTGTTAGATTTAATCAAGATAAATATTGTTCATTGATTAATTGTTGGGTGGAACATTGGAGTATAAATCAGTGATTACTTATCCAAGATTTGATGAGGATGAATTAAAATTGTACACATGATTAATTTTAACTGACTGTTGTGCAATGTATAATTTGTTGAATGTGATATTGTGTCTTCTTGCATGAACCAAAACTTGCTAAGTATAAAACCTGTTAATCTAGGAAGGCATTGCAAGATTACTACAAATTAAGTACATGTATACAAAAACTGATAAATGCTCATACCAGTGTAAACTGACCCTTTTTGGTTGCCCTTGCAATCATCTGGGTGTCTCAAAATTTATTTGGGGCAGCTAAATGATTTGCTTGCAGGAAATTAAAGTTGGCTTGATGAGTAAGGAAGGCATTGGCTGCTAGTATAAATAAGAGAGTCTTGTTTTAAATTTGCAGTTGTTTTGTAATGGAATTACTAGACAAATTCTATTTTCTGTAATTGAAGTACTATTATGAAACTTCCTAAGTAATTGGGGATGAAAACTTGTACTTAAGTAAAACTCATTTTGAATGATATTTGATGGAGTTTGATTTTTATTGATTTTATGATCATCTGATTGGGAGAAAACAAGGGGATGGATATAACACATAAATATAAAATGTGAATGTAATGATCTCTGGTTTTATTGCCTGAGTTTATTCTATGATTTTCTTTAAATAGAATTACAATAGATTTGACAAGATTTGAATAAAAAATACTCAAGTGGAATAAAATGTATGCATGTCAGATAACTGATACTGATATATATATAAATATGTTTGAAACTGATACTGAGATATATAAATATGTTTGAAACTGATACTGAGTGTTAACGTTAAAATGTGAACGCCAACACCCGGTGTGTGTAGTAAGATTGTGAAAGCACCACCCGTGTAACGGGAACAGAAATCAAGCAAGAAAATAGCAGAAATGCAGTAAAAGACAGCAATTTATAGTGGTTCGGCTTGAGATTTAGCCTACATCCACTTTGAATCTCTTTATTATTGAATCTGGTTACAAATTGATACAAATCTCCTATGAAAACAGTACAACTCGATCACAAGAAACAATCTTGACTACTAGCTCAATCTTCGGCGATGAAACTCGATGAATCCATGTCGGATGCTAAGAATTTCTCTCGAAGTTTGTTGTAGTGTCTTGAATGCTTGAAGGATCCTTGTTTGCTGAATGATTGGAGAGTTCGACAGAGTAACGGCGCTTTAGAAATGAATTGCCAAAAGTCCCTTTCATGTTGGAAGTGGTGGGGTATTTATAGGAGCTGATCTGGACTCAGGAATTTTCTCTAAGTATTTAAGTCGTAGCCGACTTATGGTAGATCGGTGATGAGTTAAGGAATAGGGTTAGGTCGGTGGCGAGTTAAGGAATGGTTGTTGTTGACCCATCCTATGGCTGTCTTTGACAAGTATTAAGTCGTTGCCGACTTATCAGGCCTTAACTCGTAAGACCTTAACTTGCAGCCTTCAAGTCGTAAACCCACTAAGTCGTAACCCGTTAGGTCAGAACCTTCTTAAGTCGGAGCCTTTCATAACTCGGAATCTTCCTTAGGTCGTAGCTCTTGAGTCACAGATTACCTTAAGTCGGCAGGCTCCTAACTCGGCATCCTTCTTAACTCGGTCTTAGCTCTTGAGTCACAGGTTACCTTAAGTCGGCAGGCTCCTAACTCGGCATACCTCTTAAGTCGGCAGTTCTTCTCAGTAGTTAGATCGGCAACTGTTGGGTCAGATCTCTCCTTAGGTCGTAGCCTGTTAAGTCGGAGATCTTGTTAACTCGGAACTTCCCTTAAGTCGGTTACGCCTTTAGATTGTTAGGTCGTCCTCTTTCTTAGGTCGGCAAGCACCTTAACTCGGCATACCTTCTTAAGTCGTCAAACACCTTAACTCGGCATACTGCTAGGTCGTGAGTCGAAAAGGGATTAACATTTGCCCCTCGAAGTATATGCCTAAGCCATAGGTCGTATGCTTCGATTCTCTTAACTCTTTGGTTAGGTCGGTACCGACTTAACAAATGCCTTAGGTCGTACACCGTGCAAGTCGACTCGCCTTCCAGCATATAAATAGTTGCACCCTTCTTCCTCTTCCTCATCTGTTCCTTTTCTCGAATCTGCCATTGACGCACTTTAGAGCTTTCAGAGACAAACTCCAACCATCCAATCGCCGATCATCTTCTTGTTATACTTCGTAAGTCGATCTGGTCATCGTTCACCCATGCTCACTGTCGAATCGATAACTCCCCAGTTTCTGACTTCCATTTGTGTTTAGATGCTGCGATTCATTGTGCATAACTTTTTGATTGTTCGTCAATCGCCATCGACCGTGTTGTAATTGTAATAGGGCAGTAGTACATTGGATTCGCAGCGAATTTGATTCGATTTGAATTGGCTCCTTGGGTGGTCCAATGGTGTGATGGAACGAGGATCGTTGTTGACTGTGAGGCTATTGGGTTAACGGGTTAAGAGTTAGGGAAGAAAATTAGTTGAGGTATTGGCTCGGTCACGACCTAGGGATTTCACGCGATCCAGTGACTTTCCTGACTTAAGTCGGAGCCGACTTAGCAGTTTCATGCGACCTAGGTTTTGAGTCGCTTCCGAGTTAGGACTTAGAGGATTTCTGGCTTTGACCCATAGGGAATCTTCCTTAGGTCGTCACCTAGTTAGGACTTAGAGGATTTCTGGCTTTGACCCATAGGGAATCTTCCTTAGGTCGTCATCGAGTTAGCACTTAAGCTTTCGGCCACCCAACAGATGATTTTTGAACTGTGCCTGAACTTCGAACTGTTGAACTATGAACTGTTGAACTATGAACTGTTGAACTATGAACTGTGTTGCATGCATTTTACACATTGCTTCAATTTTGCAAACTAACAATCCTGCTTAATACAACATTCACAGAATACTGGGACGAATATACTATCACCGACTGTCCACATCAAGTGACGGATTAGTTGATAACGAGAAAGTTAAATTAAATGAATATGAACGAGATGCTGTACAATAACCAATTCAAGTGAAGTATTAAAACAAAATCATAATAGTCAAGTGAAACTGACTTGTCTGTATTAACACTGCACTTGATCATTGACAAGTTCTGAAATTCTGTAATCGATTGATTGTCGACTAATCTAATTCCAGTTATGCTTGTCGTTTATTTTCATTAGTTTTTTTTTGCACAACACTTCACACTTTTAGGGAACGTGCACCTTCACATTTGAACATTCAGCTGATTGTGTAGAATGTCTTCTCCACAAGAAGGAACAGAGCAAGCTGAAGATGTATTTCCAGTTGCTATCCCGCTGAACGATCCTCCAGAGAGGACTCCTACTACTTTGAGCCATAAAGCCTTTCGTCAACTATGCATCCAGTTTGGTATTGCTGAGGCTGACGCTTTGCTTCCCGAAATAAATGATACTGCTGACAGACCGCCCCGTGGCTTTGTCGCAGTTAACCGCCAAATGTGCTTGAGCGGAGCTATCCCCCCATTCAATGACTGCATTCGAGAACTTCTTCTCCAACTATCTATTTCCCCTTTTCAGTTACATCCCAATGGCTACGCCATCTTGCTGGGACTATGCGTGCTTTTTAGGAGAACACTGGGCCGCTTCCCTACCTTCGGAGAAATTCGCTATCTTTGTACTTTTGCCAAAAATAAAGATCATCCCTCCATCATAGTTGTAAGGAGTGCGAGAAATCGTAAGTTGATCACCGGTCTCCCTGAAAGTGTTCACAGTTTCCTGAGCCCGTTCTTCTATGTTCGCTGCCCTCCTGGGTTTTATGCTATTTGGAGAATAGGGAGTAAGATCACTAGCATTTGTTTCTTATGTTCTTTCAAACTTACCGAAGTTCGGATTATCAAGTGCTAACTTCGCTCTTTTTTCCTTTTCAGCACTTCCTCCTCCTTCCAAAAATCTCAGTCACAAAGTGACTTTCGAGAGGCTTATGGCGGTGCCTATAGAGGAGAGGAGTATCCAATTTCTATTAGATGATGAGCTTTTGCACCAATTTGGGCTTCTGCACCCTTCCAGGTCGACTCGAATTCACGAAATTCCTAGCTCTGATGCAGAAACATCGGCTGCTTCGGGTTCTCAAGCAGAGGCGTCAAATGCCCCAGTCTCTGCGGAAGAAGCTGCATCAAAAACACTTGTCGTGGATACTGCTTTGATAAAGTGCTCCGGATCCGCTGATGCTACAGGATTGGCTGGCAAGTCGGCACTTCCCCCAATTATTGAGGAAGAAGAGAATCCTCGAGCTTCTGAAAAATCAATTGATGTGGAAGTTGAGAAGGAGAAATCTGCTGAACACTTGGGCGACGACACCTTTGATGGCTTGAGTGACATTATGATAACTTCCCAAGAGCTTTTCGGGGATAGCAATCAAAAAGTGACTTCTCCCGTTGTCGAGGCGACTTCTATCCTTAAACAAACCCAAATGCCTACTACGCCAATCGTCTTTGTTTCCACACTAAAGCGTGGTCTGTAATTTGACGCATGTAGTTTGCACGCCACACACACTTAGGACTTTTCAGCACTTATAAGCATTTATCCTCTTTTTCCTGGAAATTTCTAAATTCTACCCTTCTTCTGCTTTCAGGTTCTCCAATGGGACGTACAGGTTCATATTATGACTCATTCAAGTACCGTGGAGGCCGCGGCACCTATGATTTTAGGAAGTACCTTGATACCCCAAAAGAAACAGATGAAGAGAGAGCTCGAAGGAAAGCCCAGGAGAAGCGGGATTACGATCAGTGGCAAAGAAGGAAAGACGCCGAGCGATATGACTCTTCGCATAGGAGTGACTATTCTCATAAGCGGAAGTCTTACGATGATAAGGGAAAAACTCAGATTGCCGATGAACCGAGCAAACGGTCTAAACCGACTGACGCGTCTGAAATTTCTGAAAAGACTGACGCTCCCATTCCTTCTGATATTCTGGCTAGCTCCCCTCCTTTGAAGAAATCTGACATTCAGACTATCATTAGCAGACCGCAATATCAAGTCAAGGATGGCCCCCCAACACTTCAGAGCCGTTTTCCGAATTGGTGTCTAAAAGGGGTGCGCTTTGACTTGGATATAGTTCCGATTGATAAGCAGGCAATGCTGAGAAATGTCGACGCTGTCAAGCTTGATATTGAAAGAATGTCTGGATGGCAGAAGTTGGTTGATGAACTTCAAAGGGTCAACCATCTTAACCTTGAGGCGATGATGACGATGGAGAATGATAAAGCAGAATGGGACAAATGGCGTAAGCAGCATGACGTGGAAATGACGAGTATTGCAGATGACAATGCAAAGCTTGCGTCTGAAGTTAAGCAGCTTAAGGAAAATCTCGCTTCTTCTTCTGCATCACATACTCAAAAAGAAGAAGTCTTTCAGAAGCAAGTGCGGGACGCACATGCTGCACAAAGAGATGTAGAAATGAAGCTTGCCGCCGAACAGCACGTTAATGAGAAGTACCGCACAGAAAACGCCGAACTGCGGGAAAAGGTCACCTCCCAGAACATGGAGATTGAGTTACTAAAGTCTCGACTTGCTAAAGTTGAGGCAGAGCATGATGAGGCTACCGCTGGCCGGATCGCTGCCGTTGCCGAAAAGGAAGCGGCTGAGCAATCACATGAGGCGACGAAAGCAGACGTCAGCTCTACCTTATTTGACTTTTATTTACACAGCGTTCTGGGTCGTGGGAGCCTCTCTTTTCTTGGTCCCGATTATGAAATTACATTGGCTGAAGTGTGGGAAGTCGCGATGGATATGCTTGGCGGGGCTGGCTATAATGAGCTGGAACTTGAGGAGCGCTATCTCAATGATGAGGATCGCGCCGCTCTTGTTAAGGGGAAGGAGCTACTTGCCAAAGTACGAGCTGAAACAGCGAGAGAAGAGCCTCCAAAAGAAGAAGCTCCTTTAACTGCCCCCGTTCAGACTTCCACTTCAGCCGACGTTAATATTATAGATTCCAGCCCTCATTCTCTACATTTAGCCAAAGTTGCCCAGGAGACTGCAACTACTCCTACTGAAGATGAGGCACTGGATGATATTGAAGCCGAGAAGTTCGAGGTGGATCTTGTAAAGCCAACTCCTCCAGGTACTCTTGGTGTCATCTCGGGTCTAATGAACCAGTCATTTGACTTAGCCGAATTCGATGACCTTCTTACTTGTTACTTAAACTTTGATGAACCGCTGCCTTCTTTATTTTCGGGGGATGCTGATTTTAACTTCTTTTCTTCTACAGCGGAGGCACCAAGCGCTACACAAGCTTTCACTCCTTCGATTGCCGTTCCTCTGTCTTCCCAAATTACTCCTCCCTCTGCTTCCCAACCGGGATCACAGGCAGAGAAAATCGAAGCTCTTCAAGGCTTGGATGATCCGGCTGCTTCTCAGGAACAGAAGGCGGAGGATTTTGAAGACATCGAGAAGACCCCGGAGCGGTCTCTTGACGACGATACAAAGCTTTCAACATTGCTGACTACTCCGGGGAGTGAGTCTTCTTCAAAGAGGAAGGGGAAGCGTGCTGTAAGGAAAAAGAAGAAGACTTCCACTGAAGAGGAAGCAGTAGTTGATCCGGCTGTACCGCTTTCTCCTTCTGCCCCTGCCCGTTCTCAACGGCTTCAAAAGCTAATCATTAGGCCGGGAAAGAGCTCCAAGGGTGGTGAGAAGAAGGAATAATCAAGCTGGATTTTCTACTTATTATTTTCGCTCTTTGCATGTATTGACCGGGGATTGTGCGGATACCGGTCTCCGCTTCTTTTTGTAACCTGTACAATGTAAAAATTTCTCATAGTGTTGAAATAAATAGATATTTTTCTTGTGCAAATCCTTGTGTATGTAGGAATACATCTGTTTTTCATTTGAAGTATAGAGTAAACGATTCTTTTCACTTGTACAAATTTTTTGTCTGTGTTTCAAGAACGCATTTACTCCACATCTTTATTACGTGATATTGCAATGAACTTGTGGTATGTTGCTTGTATATTACTTTTATTAATGTAACTGAATTGTATAGTGTTGCCCCATACCACAAGTATATTGTAATATTTCTTGATTTCACAAGACCGATACTCTTTTTTTAGAGAATAACTTTCCACTTTTTCAGGAAAGAATTATTCTGCTTTTAATAGAGTATATCTTGTCTTTGGAGAAATCTTTATTTTCTTTTTCTTCCTGAAGAACATTTCGACTTCTGGGAATGATCACTTTTATTTGTTTGAAAGTGAATTTTCCTGCACAGTGAAATGAGCTTCTGCAGAAGGTTTTGATTTTTGTGCCCCAGTAAAGGGTTTATTTTTGGTACTTCAAGCAAGGTGAAGTACGCCTCTGAAGAGGTCTTTTGGTCTCCGAAGAGAAGCGATTTTGGTCTCCGAAGAGAAGCAGTTTTGGTCTCCGAAGAGAAGCAGTTTTGGTCTCCGAAGAGAAGCAGTTTTGGAATTTCATCTCTGGTGAAGTGGGTCTCCGAAGAGAAGCATTTTGCACTTCTACACGGGTGAAATGTGCCTCCGAAAAGGGCTTTTGCCTCCGAAGATGGCTTGTGCCTCCGAAGAGGGCTTGTGCCTCCGAAGAGGGCTTGTGGTTGCCTGGAAGTTACTTTCTCATGGTCGGAGGGGTCCACGGGACAAGCGTAAGTCGTTCGATTGGATGTTTGTTTGTACAAACGATCGCAATCGATTAACAAGGTGCCCCTTTTTGGTAGTCCCACCGATCTTTTTGATTGAGGAAAGCTCTCCATTTATTGGCGTGCCTCGTTAGAGGGCTTTGTTGACCCTTGGGAAGGAGCATCAGTTGGTTGGTGTGCCAGGAAGGTTGCGTCTTAGGGGCAAGTAGATCCATGGGATGGACACAAGCTGCCTGATCGGATGCATCACAATCAGCCAGCGAGGGTCTTATTCCTTCTGCTCGGGAAGATATCCCTTTAGTGGATCTACCTGCTTTCCTGTTGAGAGGCATACCTTCCTTTGGCTGCTTCCATGTTTGCCCGCTCACGTTGTATCATCATCCGCCAATCTGCGATCCTTTATCATCGTTTCCAAGCGCGTGTTCCTTTCTTTTGCAAGTAAATTGCTTTATCCGAAGAAGTAGACTTCACTGTTGAATGACTCCACAGAGTAAACGCAAGTTATTTGGTTGGATGCCTTTTTATATTAACGATCGCAACCAGTTAACGAGGGCTTGACATAGTGGAGCTGTCAACTTTTTATGTGAAGCTCCTCTTGTATGGGATTTGAGTTTGAAATTTTTGTTGCTTGAAATTTGCTAAATGATTTGTAAGGCTCGCTTAGCTTTGCGATGGGTGAGCTTTGCTTTAATGACCTGCAGTATTAGATCGATATTTTAGCAATACATTTAGAGTATTTACACATCGAAATATAACAGGCATTTTATAACAGAAAACACAATGCATAGTTTTTCATTATTGAGTCACGCTGATTTCTCAGCGGTTTACAATGCAGAAGTTACACATCTATCATTATCTTTACACATTCAAGCAATGCTGTTAAGTAAAAATGAATGCTAGTTATTGTTGTTTCAGAATCTCCAAGCTGGATTTCCATTTGTGCTTGATTCATAGCTTTTGGATTTTCATGTCAGAGAAAGCGAGAGATGCCCCAGTCGCAGTTTTGTGAGTGATTAGTAGTCATCCCAACTTCTGCTTGCTGGGTATGGTCCCCCCGTGATAGCATTAATGACAAGCTTTTCTGAATCTTGCACTGCAGTGTTGTTGTGAGAATCGGATTGATGGGTAGGGTGTTGTTGATCCCGAGTGGATGAGGTTGGATCGGTTCCGCTTCTCTTAACGTATTGTTGGAGTTTACCCTGCTCTAGCAATTCTTCAATCACCTTCTTTAATTGGCGACATTGGTCAGTGTCATGGCCAGGTTGATTGTGAAATTGGCAGAATTTTCCATTTCGCTTTGCACCTTTCGTCATCTCAGGTGGCTTAGGATACTGGACAACGTCTTTTGTTGCAAAATAGATATTTCTTGGTGTATCAGTTAAAGGGGTATAATCCGAAGAATTAAAGCGGCGAGGTTTCTTTTCATTTCCCTGGTTCTTTCCTCCTTCGTTCTCCCTTTTCTGACTCTCAGATTCTCTTTTCTTAGATGGGACACTGTTGTTATTAGTCTGGGCAGCAACCACCTTTGACGTCGTAGAAAGGTTTTCAAGGCGAATGAACTCGTCGGCCTTTTTATAGAATTTATCAAGTGAGTTCGGTTCCTTCATCTTTAGCCATATTCCAAATTTACTTGATTTATCAATGGCTCGCATCAAATAAGTCAGGATCATGCGTGGTTCTGCATTTTCTACTTCGGCTAAGGCTATATTGAAACGGCTCAAGAAAGATTTGATTGATTCTCCGGGCGCTTGTTCAAGGTTAGACAATGACATTATATCCTTAGCTTTTGAAGCATACAATCTGAACTGTTCTTTAAACTTTTGCGTTAAGTCGGAGAATTTATCTACAGACCGAACTGGAAGCTTTGTGAACCAAAGTAAAGCCACACCTTCTAGGTATACTGGAAAGTACCGACACTTGATCTCGTCTGATGCTCTTGCACCGGTCATATGCCAATCGTATTTGTATAGGAAATGATTAGGGTCAGTGGTTCCCCTATAAGCTTGGATAGTAGGAGGTGCAAATTTCCTTGGAAACTCTGCTCTTAGGATCCTTTCAGTAAACGGAGTTCTGCTTGGCGCAAATCCCCAGTCAGCCTCATCCTCTTCCCTTTGCATGCTTTCTTTCATGATGCGGCCAACCATTTCAGACAGGTACTCTTTATTGTTCAAAGACACCTCTGGGCAAGTATTAGTCCTTCCCTCGGAATTTTGCCCGGGCATATGCTCATGACAAGTTGGTTGCGGCATAGAACCATCAGCCTGGAAAGGTGGCATTTCGGGAAGAGTAGTTTGATGGTTTTCTGGTTGACGATTTGCCCCGAGCAGAGCAGTTAATCTATCTATCATCAAAGCGTTTTGAGTTTCAATTTGCTGGTATAACCCAGAAACTGCGTCATCCAATTCAGCCCTGGTGACTCCAACGGTTGGAGTTGCTTGGTCTGTTATTGGGGAAGCGGAAGTTCCTTCGTGAGCATTTCCGGATCTGATAGGTCTACCTCTTCTTCCAGGAGCCATTATTTCAGATCTGGTTTTTAAGAGAGGTTCTTTTTATGAATCTTTGCGAAGCAACGGTGGATGATCGCCTGAGTTGGGCTCTCAATGAAAGCACCAAAATGTTAACGTTAAAATGTGAACGCCAACACCCGGTGTGTGTAGTAAGATTGTGAAAGCACCACCCGTGTAACGGGAACAGAAATCAAGCAAGAAAATAGCAGAAATGCAGTAAAAGACAGCAATTTATAGTGGTTCGGCTTGAGATTTAGCCTACATCCACTTTGAATCTCTTTATTATTGAATCTGGTTACAAATTGATACAAATCTCCTATGAAAACAGTACAACTCGATCACAAGAAACAATCTTGACTACTAGCTCAATCTTCGGCGATGAAACTCGATGAATCCATGTCGGATGCTAAGAATTTCTCTCGAAGTTTGTTGTAGTGTCTTGAATGCTTGAAGGATCCTTGTTTGCTGAATGATTGGAGAGTTCGACAGAGTAACGGCGCTTTAGAAATGAATTGCCAAAAGTCCCTTTCATGTTGGAAGTGGTGGGGTATTTATAGGAGCTGATCTGGACTCAGGAATTTTCTCTAAGTATTTAAGTCGTAGCCGACTTATGGTAGATCGGTGATGAGTTAAGGAATAGGGTTAGGTCGGTGGCGAGTTAAGGAATGGTTGTTGCTGACCCATCCTATGGCTGTCTTTGACAAGTATTAAGTCGTTGCCGACTTATCAGGCCTTAACTCGTAAGACCTTAACTTGCAGCCTTCAAGTCGTAAACCCACTAAGTCGTAACCCGTTAGGTCAGAACCTTCTTAAGTCGGAGCCTTTCATAACTCGGAATCTTCCTTAGGTCGTAGCTCTTGAGTCACAGATTACCTTAAGTCGGCAGGCTCCTAACTCGGCATCCTTCTTAACTCGGTCTTAGCTCTTGAGTCACAGGTTACCTTAAGTCGGCAGGCTCCTAACTCGGCATACCTCTTAAGTCGGCAGTTCTTCTCAGTAGTTAGATCGGCAACTGTTGGGTCAGATCTCTCCTTAGGTCGTAGCCTGTTAAGTCGGAGATCTTGTTAACTCGGAACTTCCCTTAAGTCGGTTACGCCTTTAGATTGTTAGGTCGTCCTCTTTCTTAGGTCGGCAAGCACCTTAACTCGGCATACCTTCTTAAGTCGTCAAACACCTTAACTCGGCATACTGCTAGGTCGTGAGTCGAAAAGGGATTAACACTGAGATATATAAATATGTTTGAAACTGATACTGATATATATATAAATATGTTTGAAACTGATACTGAGATATATAAATATGTTTGAAACTGATACTGATATATATATAAATATGTTTGAAACTGATACTAAGATATATAAATATGTTTGAAACTGATACTGAGATATATATATAAATATGTTTGAAACTGATACTGAGATCTATATAGATATATTTGAATCTCTGATTTCTATTGTTCATATTTTGTCTTATGGAGATTAAACAGCTAAGGGGATATAATTTTTGAAATGAACTCTCAAAGATCTTAGCAGAACATTCAAGCAAAAATGAACTTGTGCATGGCAAGTAAATGATACTGGCAGGTGCATAAATTCTGGAAAATTGTATGGATTTGAGCATTTAAAATTAAAAAAAAAAGAGGATCTTTGAGAATAGTAGACCTGGAAGGGTAATGGACTTTGGATATTTGGGTGAACACCTATAAGAAAGTATTTTCCAGAAAAATTGAACAAGGCATAAAAAGGCTTGGAAATTTAGGAGTAGGAATTTTGTAAAAGCTTGTAAAATGAAGGGTATGGGTTGCAATGGTAAAAGGGGGACTATGGCTGGTCTAGGTGGTCATGGGTCAAACCCTTGGAGCCTGGAATCTCTTCATTTCAATTGATGAAGTGTGAGTGCATCCGGGACAAAACCAAGGAAAACACCAAGCAACCCTCAGATAACACCAAGCAATTATAGTGATATACCAAGCAACTAAAAATCTGTACCATGTCAAACATGGAAATGCAATCTAACTTCAATTGTTTAATTTGAGACAGTGATTAGGAAATCACTTATAATGTTCCTAACTACACGTAGGATCTTGAAATAATTTTATGCATAAGCCTAATAACTGTCACAAGAACAAATAAATGCTAATAGCCTTATTTAGGCAGATTAATATTTATATATAGTCAGATAACAAGATTAGGTATTATAATTTGCTAAAAATATACCTCTGGCAGTAGAATAAGATTTAAATAGAAAATCAGTGGCTTGTCAATAGCTTGTATGATATTTTGTTTTCAAATTGATTTAAATTGACTCTGATATATATATATATAAAATATATATGTAAATAATAATAAAAGAGCAATTGTATATCATCAAATATATAATTGGTTTAATCTTTGTACACTGATATGATTATATTATTAATTCCAGTGTCTTGGGAAAAATATTTAGAAACTATATAAAAATTTAAATGTAAAAGTATTTGGGGTTTAGTGGTGAGTTCCTTTTGAATAAAAAAAAAATCTAAGTGATTTTAAAGATGAGGGTCACCACAAGGTATTAAATTGACAATTTAAATTCAATATTAAATTAAACGATGATTAAATGCAATAAAAGTCAAATCCTGCTATGAGTTTCTTCCAAAATGACCCGAGACCCGTGTCATTTGGCTCCTGACCCGAAGTCGATCCAGGGTTTTCGCCTCTGGAACTTAAAGCGCGCCCAGATCCGCCTTGTTTGGCCTCGAACCCTCTCTGACCCCAAGTCGCTGCAGGGTTTTCTTCTCTGAAACTCGAAATGAACCTCTTCCTGACTCGAAGTAAACCTGGAGCAATTTTTTTTTTAAAATTAGGTTTTGGAATTTGGGAATTAGGTTTGAGAAGGAGAAAGTAGATGTACGTACAGAAATAATAATATGAGAAATAACTAGGGTTTATAACAGCCTATATATAGGCAGGGTTGGATCGAAACGACTACACGACCCAAAAAGCCCGTTTGACCCCGAAACGAAAATAGATCATCCCATATATCAAAATAGATGTTCTCAATGTTTTTAAACTCAATGGAATAGGTTTCAAGTCCTAATTCCATCGTATGTGGAAGTTAGCATAAAATCAGCTTATTTCAAATTGATTTCAATTGAATTTGATCTCTACGCGTTTCGAGCCCGCACGATCAAACGGCAAGTCTGATCGCTACGAAACTTGAAACCCTACAATAATTCACCGTTATGGATCCGATGAAACTGGTTTTGTCGAAATCCAAGTCAGTGGCCAAAATGGCTATTTTCACGTTAATTAAATAAATTTATATTAAATTAATTACTCACTTTTTAATTCAATATTTATAAACTAACCAATTTTCAACCTTTTTGATTACTTAGATATTTACAATAATTTAAAACAAGTTTACATAAAATTTCAGTGTTGGTTATTACACTAATTACAGTGTTCAATTTCAACTGTAATTAAATCCAATTATTTATAATTAATTCCAATAAATTGATTAAATTTTGATTTCAATCTTTTTATTCAATCAATTATTACTTATAAACATAGTTAGCATTTGTTTATATCTTATTACACTAATAATCTACAGTTATCATTTTAATTTTCATTAATGTAATATTTAATTACAATTAATTGCAATAAATCCAACTATTATAATTTAAATTCCAATAATTTGATAAACTTGATTTCAAAGCTTTATATTCAATCATTCATTGTTCTATGTATACATTTATCATTGGTTTCTATCTAATTACATCAATCTCCTACAATTATCAACTTAATCTACATTAACTGTACTAATTAAGTGAATTAATTGCAATTGATTTCAATTTTTAATTTAACAGACTAAATAAATAGGTAACATCTAATAACTGTCAACGTTAACTTTTAGTCACACCTTACAAGTTTATTATCCACAACAAGGGTTATAATTACTACTACAACACTAATTTTATTCAACTACAATTTATTACATATTGTTTCATTAATTAATCAACATTTAAATTATCAATTATTCTTTAAATCCAATTATTAATTAATACATTCCTTATTACAACTAATTTATAATTATAACCCTTTTTTCATTTCAATTAATTAAAATTTCATTTAAAGCAATTATAGATTACCTTAAATTAATACTATTATATTTTATTCCAGTTATATTCTTATTATTAAATCACACATTTTTTTATTCCTTCCAACGTTAAATCACAAAACTCTATTAAATTAACAAATTTTTAATTATCGAAAAATACGGGTCGTTACACACTCAAAGCAATTCAAACAAAATACAATCATCCATAAGCATTCATACGACATCTCTATATATTTTTTTAACGATGCATCTTTATATTTTTTTATTAAAAAATGAAATAAAATAAGCTTTAAGTTCGATTCCAGTTGCTGGAATTAACTTCGATTCCACTAACTGGAATCGATTGCATTTTCGAAAAAAAATAAAATGAAATACCTACTCTTGTTTAGCTCTTGAATGATGAAATACGTCGAATGACACTGAGACGGAACAGGTAGGATGAAATACACAGCAATCATTTGTTTACTTTTTTTTTAATCTAAAAGGCTTAAGTCCCATCAAATCGAGGCTATGAGACATGCGCTTTCTGCGGTTTTTGCGCCTCAAACGACTGAGGCGTAAGCCTCGCAAGTAAAACGCTTATTGAAGTACGCCTAGATGCGTTTTAGCTTGCGTCGCATTTTCTAAAACACTGGGTAAATCTAACTTCTTTCAATCAATAAAAGGTTGTGTTTGATGAAATATAAACTTGCCTTTACCCAGATCAGTAGCTATTGCATTTATATTATCAAAAAATATTGTGCACTTTTCATCTTCCTTATAACTTTCCACCATCATAAGTTCAAAGTTTGTAAGTTTACGGCTAAACATAACCTAATGTTAGTTGAAATACTAACCAAACTCAACATACATCTAATATTGACCTCTGGATTAGACTTTCACTATTTTGAGAGTTTCATTTGTAAGCTTTATAAATCACAAAATACATCTATTTTGCACCTAATCCATGCATTTACACACACCCCCAATAAAAACAATTAAAACACCAGCATAATATTAATTTATACAAATCAAAAGTAATAATATAAAAATAATATATGCAAAATATAATGTCTACCAATACAACAGACCATTCGCCAATAGGAATCAGTAACAAACTATGACTGCTATATTTGCAAATGGTGGCACTTTTAAGCATCTTACTAGACCATCTCTAAAACAGAGTGCAAAAATGCTAACTGAATTATCTAAATAAGAATAAAAACACAAAAAACATTATAAATGAAATAGTTTAATTTATTAATCCATTTGCTATAGTAAAGTCATCGTAATGTCATTCAGATATTAAATAGGTAAATGATTATATAGATAAAAGGGAGAGAGCTTCACCTGCTCTATATCCTGTTGAGAGAGTAAGCTTTCTGTAGTCATTGTAATTGAAATCTTTGTAGATGCGAGGATGCTCAGCATCCACAAACACGGATGGAGGTTCAACCTTATCATCTTTTGGGGCTAGTAGGAACAATGCAATCGATATACGCTCTGATGCTTCCTTGCACTGCACCCGGTGCTTCACATTGTGTAGCCTACCATTGCTCCATGCCTAAAGCACACATGAATTGGTGACTAATTATTATCGAAAATTATAACAAGCCCGTCTAATTCAACTGAAGTGTTACAGTTCGCATATGGGGTCAAACACATGTATGAAATTAACAGCTTATTTTCATTTCTAATACAAAAGTAATGGCTTCCACTTTTTTTCCCCACTTTAAACTAGGTACTTTCATACAACATAGATAGTACATTCACGAATACTACAAATCTTAGATGGTGCATAGAATACTATGATTTAATATATGTTTTGGATTCGAATATCGCTACACAAATTTCGAACCTATGACCTACTGAACCTAAGTCAAATCATCTAACCACTGGAACAAGTGGTCATGTACAGAATGAATTTCACTTGTAATTGAATGAGAGTAAACTACATTGCCCACTTAGTAATCTAGGTAAAACACTCGCAAGACAACTGATGTGAATCTCATATGTTATCTTTTAGTAGTAAGATTTACTAACATATGGTTAGTAAGTATAACATTATTGATCAAAAAGGTCTGGAGACACAAGTTAAACACATTTGATGCAAGTTAATAGAATTCCATGTGTGCATGACCTGTAAGCATATGTGTGAGTTTGGACAATCATAATTATAATTATAAAAAAGTTTGGACAACAACAAAATATAGAGATCACCTGTCCAACGTCGCCAATATTCACAAGAAAAGATCCAGGAACAGGATCAACTGCCACAAATGAACCAGACACGTCCATCACTTCAAGCCCACCAACCGACTCATCTTCTTGGAGCAATGTGAGGAAACCAGTGTCAGTGTGGATTTGTACACCAGAAGAGCCAACGTTTTCTTTAGTGAAGTGGTATTTGTTTATTCTGAATTGGCACGGCCAATCATCAAATGAGTACCCAACTAAGCCGACACCCTCTGCAACCCTGCTTGCCGTTTTCATAATAACTTCGTGGAGTTTGGAAGCATAGGTTTTGATGATTTCCCTAAAGATATTTTGGGACACATGTATTACTTAACTGTATTCTTGTGTCCATGTATTGGTTTATGTAAATGATAATAAAAAGAAAATACCAATATATGAAAGCAAAATCTGAAAACATTCTAAAATGCCAAACATGTTGAGGTATGGAAGAAAAAAAATGGCCATATTTGTAGAATATGAAACCAGCAACACCTTAAAATGCCAAACTTTCTGAGGTATGGAAGAAAAAAATGGCCATATTTACAGGATATGAAACCACCGACACCTTAAATTATATTGCTATATCACTAGAGCTTGAGTGCAAATATCTGTGTAGGGTACCTCATCCTTTTCTCTTTCTAATACTGCTGATGACTTTAGGACAATCAACTATAGTTGCTTATAAAAATCAACTGTATAATCACGACAAAATTGTTAAAACAAAAGAGCTTTTAGAAGCATTGTTCTTCATTGCATAATTGATGGTGACACATCAAACTGCTATAACATCGGCATACGTCGTAATGTATATTTGATTCACCAAAGACTACCTACATTATAATTGATCTACAATCATGATAAACTGTTTTTATATACTTGGTTTGTTTTATACTTCATGATCTCACTATTTATTACATAAATTCAGAATACATCATTAAGAACTTTTAGCTCAAGTGGTTAGAACTGTGGCACTTTATAGAGGTTCTAGAGGTCATGATTCAAGCTCATGAGACATCATTATGAGTGTACTGCTTCAATGAAGTATAATTCTTGCTATCAAAAATAATAATTTTGGAATACATCAATATCTCTATATTTTAGTTTTATAGGTTTGGATTTACCTCTTCTTGCACCAAACAGTGATGCTTGGTTTTTTGTCAAAGTTTACCTTAATTTTCAAGTATAACATTCATATTTCATACCACATACATAATCATTACCTCCTTATGTAAATTAATTATCAAATTACCATTCATTGTTGACGTGGTCTTCTCAGAGAAAAAAGGTTGAAAATAAGTCAATTCAAAGGGGAACTGCTTTTTTGAAAAAGGTAAGTAGCTTTTTTGTATGGCCAGGATTATAACCCAAGACCTCTCACTGCACAAGTGATCATTGAAGCATAGGGGACTGTTGAAATTTGCCACTATCAAAAGGAAGCAAAAGTAGCAGTAAAATTTCATGAAAATTGTGGAGGATGCAAAATTGTAGGATGACTGGTCATTGTTTGGGTTAGATAGAGTGGTTATTTAACTCTTGTTTAAAAATATTTATCGATCGGTTGTTTTACAATATTTGTGACAATCTAGTTGCTTCCGCTGCTAGCTTTGATTGCGTCTGAGTTTAAATTGGATATTGGTTGTTGAATCCAAAATTTACTTAAATTATTCTGACAAAATGTTGCAAGCATAATTGTTAATGTTTATACCAATATGGTTGATTTGTATTTATCAAAATGTTTAAATTTTGATGTTTCAAAATTGTTAAAGATTAGAATTTGGAATCCATACCCATTGTTGTCAATCTAAACCAAGGCAGACTGAACACAATTATACAACTCAGAGTTGAGATTTATCCCAAAATTGTGGTCAATGTTTTCATAAGAAACATCTATATTAACTTTTAAAGAAAGTTTAACCAAATTATATGATGTACCTTATATATGATCGTTGCACTGGCAACAAAAAATTTCAAAAGAAGAAGTTTCGAAGTCCAGAACTTACTTGAGAACTGCAAAGTGTTCCGGGTCATCCAGGTCAATATAAACCCAAATCTAAACTAAATAGTACCTATGATGGGCAGATGCACGGAGCCTGGAGCAGAAGGCATCAACATCAGCAGCTTTGCCGGCGTCGTAGATACCAAACGCCTCGTAAAGAGGGTTCTTCTCCGTAGGGCCTACGTACCCGCTGCCTGAAATGACATCTTCGTTCCCCTTCCTTTTGACGTCGTCCGGCAGGTCGAACAGAGATTTGACGGCGGCCTTCATCTCCAACTGAAGGTCGGATGTTACGCCGTGGTTAATGACCCGGAAACAGCCGATGGATTCGCACGCAGTCAGTAGAGAACGGTCCTCAGACGGGGAGGAGAAGAGATCGATTGTGGGGATCGACGCCATGGATTGTTCTGTTGAGCTATTTGGGAGACTCAAGAATCAGTAGTTGAAAGGAAAGGAGGTTCTTTATTTACTTTGTTTGAAGGTGGCGTAGAAATTGGGCGCTATAATGTTTGTTTTGGGAAAATAATTTAGGTAGCATACGCGCCACACGGTTTGTGAATTTGGATGCCTTAGATCACTTTGGAAAAAGGAAAATTTTGGCTAATCATTTTCATAATTATCTATATATAAAGCGAATACCTGAATGGGTGAAGCCTTTTTCGGATTGCCCATAGTACCCCCACTTCAACTTCCAACTACTCAATTGTCCTAAGGCATTTTTGTATTTCACCCACCGCTTCCACCCACGTTCCCCAACTCGCACGGCTCTTCAACTTACTCTGCAGTTTTCTTCTCTTCTCTTCTCCCTGTTCATTTTTCACTTTCTCCCCTTATCTTCTCCGCCCAAAACATTGCCACTTCACTATTCCCACTTCTCAAAACGACGGACCTAAGCTGACTACAGTCTATTCTCCCCTTACTCCTATTGCGCTGCCTGCGTAGACGCGCTCTGCCGCGGCGTTGATTGTCGATCATCAGGATACCAAATCAGCGTATAATTCATTTGCTTCCCACCACTAACTTCGCCAGCCATTCAGTGGTCCGCCTATCTTCCTGCAGGTACGCTCTCAACTTTACTACCTACTTTATTGATTTGGTTTGCTATATTAGTATCACTTTATGTTTACTGTTCTATTGTCTGCTACTGTTTATTTCTGTTTCTGTTCCAAATGGTTCAGAGTACCTTCCATAAACGCTCCAATGGTGTTTGGTATATTGCCTAATCTATTATTTTCATTTGCTTTACCTGTTCAATGTTTACTTTGTTTGGTTGGTTTCATCCCAGTAGTTACTTTGCAGGCTCATTTGATTCAAAAACTTAAATCAAAAATGGAACCTATGCAGGATTTAAATATAACAACTCCTACACTTCATTTACCTATGCACAATTATATGTTTGTCTAAACATACCAACAGTGAGATTAGAGCTTAGTCACTGAAAAATAAATATGTTCAATAATTTCCAATCAGTTACTTCGTCTCTTTGCATGAATTTTGCAAAAGATTTTAATAATCGGACAATTGAGTTAGTTATGACTGATATATTCTTTACAATATCTGTTTCTAATAAAGTTTTGCTATTTTTAAGTGCATCTGTGCTATGTTGTCGACTGGGTGATTAAATTGAGTTGCTTATGCTTATTGATTGTAAGCTGAAATGTTTAAACTGTGATGTCTAAATACATTGTTTTTTCTCAGTTATTATTCCAAGAGATAAAAAAAGAAAGAAAATCAGACTTGCATTTTTTCTACTACTGCTTTCAGATGGCTAAGATCAGAGGTGATTTTTTAACCCTATTCATATCTAATCAATTCCTATCACGTAAGTGGTATACTCTTATAGAATATAATTCAATTTCTACTGTGAAAAAGGGTTTAGCCTTTGTTTGGTGCTGTTGGTATTCTATACCATGTCTCAGATAACTGCTCCACTTTCACTGTTCTTTTTCTTCCATCTTCCGACCAAAACTGTGGACAAACCTCAATTTGAAAAAAACAGATGTGGAAAATGTCTAAAATGTACAAAAAATGGCTTTGCAAAAGGTTTTAATAATCGGACAATTGAGTTAGTTATGACTGATATATTCTTTACTATATTTGTCTACAATTGAGTTTTGTTATTTGTAAGTGCATCTGTGCTATATTGTCGGCTGGGTGATTAAATTGAGTTGCTTATGCTTATCGATAAAGTTTAATTCACGGTTTTCTCCATATTTATGACTTTTTATGCTTCACCATGTGTCAGTACGCCCACTACCAATTTTCCTATTGCCTTATCAATCTCTTTCCCTCAGCATCATGCCTACTCTATAACAGGTTGATTGTACATCAACACCTATTTCGCTCTATTTACTATATCTACTAATATTAAAGTTTAAATGGTACGAACTAGCTTACCATCTACCCCTACTTTTACCCTAGGTTTTAATAGTATTTTATTACCTTTTGCTGTCTATGTTTATTGCTTCTTCAAACAGTGCATTTTATTCATATACATGTAATGCCCGTTTATTTGATTTTTCCACTCCTTTGAAAAGAATTCAACAAATAAACTGCTTGCTTTTAGCAACAGCACCTTAAAAAAAAGAAAAAGAAACACAAAGCAATACAAAATTTTGGTGCCTGTAAGGTGTTGCTATATGTTGTAGTGCATTTAAAAAAAGAGTATTTTAGTGCATCTTAAACTCTTCTTACATTGGCAGCTAATTTTTTTTATTGTTTCCCTTCATGTGATCCAGTTGACATAAGATTATATCCAAAATTATGTTACCCATGTATAAACTCACAGTTGGCTGTCCACTAAGTTGTGATGTTAATGTATGACTGTTAAGCAATACAACACATTTTGATTGTCAAGGGTTTGCCAACTTTCTACACTATCATGTACGTGGGTTTCAACATTTGGGTACAGTTAATTAAATGGGTGCGCAAATTAAATTTATTTAAAATAAAGCAATGGTTTTACTGTTTAGTTTATTTCTATCAACATTTCAAGCTTGAATATTATCTACCGTGATAAGTTTAAGACTCTTTCTTTGAAGTAAAACAATCCATTTTTGTATTCTACTATTAAGTTATGTACACCTAACATTGTCATCTAATTAGGTGGCTTTAGTTACAGTTGGTATAAATTTCAAACTGTATATTTTCTAAAATATAAAACAGTCTTTCGGGATCAATATCAATTATATATCTTATTATCTTGGTGTTAATAAAATAAGCTTCATTGAGTTTACCTAACTCCATATACCCAAAATTTCAGCACTAGAATTCTCCTACATGATGTCTTAGAAATTATTGATGGTAACTGATATTAATTTTCGATGGAAAATACTATGAAAAATAATGCTTGACATTTTCATCATTTTGTTGTTGAATTTTGCAAACCGTTAAAGATAATTTATGATGGTTTCAAACAACACATTTGTTATATTACATTACCACAAAGACTCCATGAATGAAGTAATTTCAGAGTACATGTTTGATTTAGGATTCACTAACACAACCAGTTATGTAAATAATAATTCTGTTAATGTTCTATTTACAATATAGCACCACTTACTGATTGTATATTATGATATTTCATGCCTTTTGATTTTCAATATAAATTATACCATTACGCCTGTTTTTTTTTCTAAAATGGGGATGAGTTTATGACATTATTCAATTAAATTGACACGCAAAAGCTTTGATACTCGCTGAGAAAATGCTCATTGTTAAACATTGAATGGATGGAGTCCACGGTTATATAGCATATAACAAATATTACACGTAACTCTATGTAGCAAGTCTTCATTTTTTTACTATCTAACAAGCATATTGTTCCTTAGTTTTAGCAGTTTTCAAAACTAAAAAGGTGTAATCCATATTAGGTTGCCTTCTCACCTTGCAAAGGCTATTAATGTACCAGACCTCAAATCTTAACATCCCAACAGAGCTCTTTAGCAAGATTTACCTCCTGACACCAAATTTTCAATATGAAAAACCATTTCTAAGAATAAGCGTGCAGAATAAAATGTGGAGTTCATCTATTTACTGGTATTTATCTAACCCATTTTGTTTGCTGTTGTATTAATCTGAAAAGAATTTAAAGGAATATATATTTTGTACATGAGATTCTATATTCTTTTGTTTAATTTATCAACTTATTCATCTCCAACAAATTGACTGACTTTAACATCTGCAAATACTCAAATAACTTTGAAACAAATTCATTTCCATGTAAAGTTATATTTTATGTTTGAATTAACTAATCATTTTACGCATGAAGCAAGCGATGTCTATATTAATTATGTTTTGATGCAGTTACCATTCATCTGTAAATAAAACCATCGGCAAAAGACTGTTTGTTTATCACTACCATGTCGGCATTCATTGAACTTCTCAAACTGTGCAGAGGAAAAGTGCAAAAGATGGAATTGGGTGATAATTCTGAGTAGGGTGATATTATTTGGAAGTAGAGTTGAATTTTGTTGGCAATAGTTTGAATATGTTATTGTTCTCTCATGTTTGTAGTTACCAATTTGGTTGCATTTCCTGTAGAGGATATTGAACATGTGTTGATTTTTGATTCATTAATATCGCATTACTTATGATTCTATTTGAAAAAAAATATTCTGTGTAATATTCCCTTTGTATTTTTGCTTGCTACCTCATTACTCAACCATGTAAATTAGACATCCATAATTCCTATAGACGTTATTATTGATACAAAATAGTCACTTCTCAGCGCGATCATTTTATACATCATTACCATGGTGAATCAATTAATAGATGTTGTTAGTTAAAAATATAGTATATGAAGAAGAATCACTTATCTTGCTTATTTTGAATGCTTAATATATGATTAAGTTGAGTGCTCACATTGAACATTTTATATGGATTTTGTTGTTATGGAAATTTTCTTCCACTTTATTAGTTTTGAAATTTAATTCATTGATTTGATATGATTGTGAATTTGGTAAGAGGGATGGTGCACGGTTTCAAGTTTCCAAACTACAAGAAGCGCTATTTTTTTTGTTTGTTTTATTTCTCGAGATTAGTAGTTGATACTTTCTTTGCTATGTTTTATATTTCCTAAAATTAACTTAGTTTCACTCTCATTTCAACAAACGCTGGATTTATGCCTTTGTATATGTAAAATCATAAACCATTACGTATACTTCAAAGTCACGTTGAAAGATCCAAAAATCTTACAAACGATATTTATTAATACCATTTTTTCATTTGCACGTGCATCGCACGTGCCAAACTACTCGTATAAAGTTATAGGTCTATTCCAATCTTCTTTTATAAATTGCATCTGGTATAATTTAGAGGGTAATCGAGTAATTTGAATAATTTTAACATGTGCATACGTTATAATTTTACGTAGTTCATAATTGCATGCAATACACGTCCTGTCAACCGTTCTTAAAAAAATTATATAAAAGGGATGTATGGTCCGAGATTCCAAAGACAACCGTACTATATATATATATAATAAAAGTACAGAAATCCTAAGCACGAGGTCCGCATCACAGAAATAATTGCTAACATGCCTGGTCAAGTAGTAAATATCAATGAATAAGCACAAAACGAACCTGCCAAGGCAATTAGAACGGTAAAATAGCCATGACAAGCAGACTAAGAATTACAATCAACAACCTGGGAGAACCAGGGAGAAACCAAAACTATAACCCTATGTATCTATGTAACCAACCAATAAGCTCAGGGCAGTATCCAGGAGAGCATGACGAGGACATATACTTTCGATCTTTATCCGTAGCAGCCAAAATGGTCTCGTTGTTGGCACCATATTCGTCTTTATTGCAAAGGACTAGCTCATCATCAATAAGTCTGTAATAGAGTTTACGCTCATCTTTCTCATCTTCTGAGACCCACTTTGCGAATGTCATCCATTTGGAGTGGTAACACAAACCGGTTTTCTTGAGAGACCAAGTTCCAGCCTTGTTGCACAAAACCAGCTACGTTCGTTGTGAAGGCCCTGATTTTCGACGCTCGAAAATCGACATCAATACGTCCACTGTATTACATGCCGAGCAATCGAGTGCCGAAAATACCAGATCGTTAGAGGGAAAGAAGAAAGAGGCAGAAGAAGAAACAGAAACAACAACACAGAATCTCACAATCGCAGCGGAACAATATATAATAGATAATAACACGTCTTTATACAAAAAAGAACTACAACGGTTATTTACACATTACATCATCAGATTACAATACATCAATAACACAATACCGGACAGTTATAATAACATGCCCTCATAAATGATGAATATACATCATACAATACACAACGGAATATAATCAAGTACGTGTGATACGTCTTCGTCATCCAGCTCGTCTCCTGAGCTTCATACCATCCTAAGCTGAATCTATAATACTCGGTCTGACCCAAGCATTATAATAAAATAACACCCGAGTCAGTCTGGAAAACCAGCTTGAGAAAACACACTCAATTTGAATTTATTAAAGTTGTCAAAATCCTTTGAAAAACAAAGGTATCTCGTAAGACCACACCACACATAAACACGATGAGGTTTTACCTTACGATAACCAAAATATTTTATATAAAAATCATCTGATAGTATAATAGTGTCTAGGTACAAATACTTATTCAAATAGCCGAAATTGTTACATTAATTAAATTCCAGCATACTATGCTCTACAACCAAAACCGTAAAGGTACGTATTGGAGAATGGATTGCATACGAATGACTAGGCACTGGGGTACCACCTATCACAGTACACATCTAGAAAAATGTACCGAGGATCACGCCAGGATCCCCTGCGACACAAGACCAGACTACTCCTAACCTGGATAGACTGAATATGCTATCACCTCGGGTGTTCCCACCCTTTCCGAGTTCTTCCCATGCACCGTAGTAATAATATCCGAGGGTATCTAGAAAGGTGATAAACATACCCTGATTGGGTGCGACCCACTTAGCCTTACTGTAACGACCCGACTTTCCAGACCCGGAAAATCGAACCATTTTAGTTAAGAAGAAGAGGTAGAAGAAGAAAAATAGAAAACAACATCAGAATCTAACCATCGCAGCGGAATAAAATATAATATATATACAGATCTTTACACAAATCAAAACTATATCAGTTTTATATAATATAGCATCAGAGTATACACCAGAGAACACATAACATACAACTGGACAATAACCATATCATGTTCTCAATACAACAGAGTACAACAATCAACACAGCGGAATATATATATATATAAACAAGTACGGGAAATACGTCTCGCCATCCAGCTCATCTCCTGAGCTCCACAGCATCATATCCTGTAACCTAGAATACTCGGTCTGACCCGAGCATCATATAAAACAATACCCGAGTCAGTCTGGAAAACCAGCGTGAGAAAATCACACTCAATTGATTATTAAAGTTTCAAAAATCCTTTTGAAAATAAAAGCATCTCGTAAGACCACGCCACAAATAAACATGTCGGGTTTTTACCTTACGATAGCTAAAACACTTTTTATCAAAATCCTCTGATATTATAATAGTGTCTATTCACAAATACTTATTAAAATAGCTGAAATTGTTACATGATTAAATTCCAGCATACTAGCCACAACGTGGGTAATACAAACAAAACTCGTACAAGGCACGTAGGGAGAATGGATTTCCAACGAATGACTAGGCACTGGGGTACCACCTGTCACAGTACGTGGCCTAGATCACAGTACCGAGGAGTACGCCCGCTCCCCTGCAACACAAGGCCGGAATCATCCCTTACTGGATAATTCCAAATAAAATCACCCCACGGTTGGGATCAGCAATCGCACCACTAAGCCGAAATAAAAGGGACATCTAGACAGGGATGACCTTACTCTCAAGTGGGGGCTACCCACGAAGCCTTGCTGCATAACCCCTGATTTTCAGTCATTCCCGGTTGATGAGGTTCGAGGCTAAACGATACCTTATAGAACATATCCCTTAGAATGCCCATCGTCCACCTGACGATGTCACGAAAGCATTCGTCCATATAAGTCCGTCCCGGGTCCGAACGGAACCGAAGGCACTATTCCTACTACATCCATTTTGGAAATATCCTCAGGATTAGTAGCGACTAGCCCTTGCACTTCACTGCTCCATCTTCGACTTCGAAATCGTTACACGAAACGTACAAACCGGATCGAAGTGGTATTCGAGTCTCCAGACCTAGAATCCCGGTATACGGAAACTCGATCCCGGTCTCTTCGAAACGATCAGCGCATTTGGCCAATATTGATAGTCGGTTATTTAACTATCAATTAACATCCACAAGCAGCCATCACACAATAAATAATTTCCCACATTATTTATTTGCCCAAATATCTTTCCAAGATATATTTCCAAATTTTCAAAGCTCATTTGAAAACAATTTCAAACAGTTTCCGCTTACGGAATACATTTCCCCAAATATTTATTTCCACTGAATCACCAAGTACTAAACACTTTTAGATTTAAAAATAATTTAAAAGCACTTTATTATAAATATACTTTATAATATTGAAATTTAAAACCACTTTAATACTTTACTAAAATATATACTTTAAAATAAAACCATTTATAAATATAAACTAAATTTCTCTCTTTAAAACATAATACCAAATCACTTTTATATAATTACTACAATCATAGATTTTTGAAAATACTACTTTAGGCTTTAACATTTAGAAATAATCAATTTTCTAAAATATGCTTTTAAAAACACAATTAGAACTTTTAACTTATATTTAAAATTGCTTTGGAAAAACGTACTTGGCTATCCAGAGAAATACACTTCTCTTCACATCCTTTAAAAATAAATCACACTTATTTTTAAACCAATTCATATCCCTTTATAAATTCCCACCTTGAATTTATATTTCCAAATATCCCCTGATATTTTATTTTACTTTATAAACCCAGTTTATAAATTCCAAAATCTCTCTTCTCTTTTAAATTCCAATTTTAAACAACCAAATCAATTTCCCATTGATTTTCCCATTTACTTTACTTTACTTTGAAATAAATTTCTTATTTACTTCATTTATTTCAAATTACATTTACTCTCAGATTTTATTTCTTAATTTTGAGTTAAAACCCTTTTAACTGAAATACCAATTAAAACTTCCAAAATTTCTTCTTTATCCCTTTATTAAATTTAATCCTTACGTTCAAAAATAATTTCTTTATTCTTTCCAATAATATCACTTTAGTTTAAAATTCATTATCCTCATGTTAATTCAAAATCCCCTTTAACCATATTTGTTCGAATTTAGAAATTGCTTTATTTCTTTTACAATTCATTATTTAAGTTATTCAAATTCACTAGAATTATTTAACTTGAATTTTACTCTTTTATTTCTTTCCAAAAATCCAATTCAATTACTTTTGATAACTCATTATACTGGGAAATTCAATCCAACCAGATTATCCAATATAAATCATCACAGGATATCAAAACTCATATCACAGAATATTTAACAAAATTAAATATTTTGAGGAATCCAGTTGGATCCCTCCAACCTGTTTCCCTGCATCCACAGACGTTAGCACAATACCAATTCCACTTCGAGGTGGAATATCGCAGTATATGGGTTTTAATATAAAATCATCCGCTATTATGCGGCGCATAGGGTCTCATCCGCTATACAATGCGGGAATATCAACTCCAATATATACATATGCCAATATATATATATTGGTATATACTACTATATACCATATCAATCAAATCCATCAATTCAATCATTCATCCATATTTAAATTTAACCAATTAAATTTAAATTATAATTTAACTGAGTGAGATTAACTCACCTTTGACTTTTAAATTTGCAATCCGATCCATCTCGACTACTTCTTCACAATTTTGGACCTTGAACAACATTATACGATTTATTAATATTTGAAATAAATCGAACAATTAATTGTCATTTGATAATTTAGTTTTTAAATCAATTTTAAACTAATTGTTCTAGTTTTAAACAGATGATTAAATTTTTAGATTAATTCTCCAATATTTATATTTTTTTTTATACACATAAAATCCTAGAGTAATTAAAATCGTTAAATAGGCTAATTAATGGATAAAGCTTCTTAATCCATTATTTCAAAATAACTTGATAAAATAAAATGTGTATATTTATTTTTTCTATTTATATTAGTTTACTGCGAAATCCATACACTAAAAATAACTCATATATATATATTTTTTTATATAGAACAGAATTAATTCGTATCCTACCGTAATTATTATTATTATATATATTTTTCTTTCTAATTATTTTCTGATTTTAATAAATTAAAAGCAACCCAATCCGATAAGCTAAAGTTAATTACAGAAAATACCTTACTGTCGCGACTTCGATCGACATCCCACCTCGACCCTAACAGCTCGCGAAACCACCGCTGCCCCTATATGTGACCTCTATCCAACGCGCACGCGTACGATTCGAGAAGCTCGCTCGCCTTCCCGAATCCACTGAACCCTAGAACCCCTCGCTAGAGCCTCTTCTGATCGATTTTTTTTGAATTCGAACCAATTGGAATCCCTCGCGAGCAATTCCTTCTCAATCCAAGAGCAGTGGCAGTATAAAGAGACTATAGCAGGACTTCGAATCAGCAGTAGAAATATCGCGTAGGAGGCAAGGATGAGCCGATGATGGCTGATGGAATAGTCGAGTATGTATCGATGATTATTTAGAAGGCGTTGATTTTCGAAACCCTAGTCTCTCTCTCGGGTTCACGTATCGCGGCCATGGAGATTGCTATTAGCCGTAACTTGAAGTAAAGCAGATTTTTATTTTTATTTTTATTGAGAACGATTTGATATTGAAAAGAGGAAAGAAGCTCGGTTGTTTTAACTGAGAAGAACGAAAGGAACATTTCTATTTTGAAAAGAATCGTGGCTTCTTGGGTACGAGTGGAGAAATATCTCTGACAGATGTTTACAGTGATTTGAAACAAAACGGCTGATGCGAAATATTTGTCTATGCAATAATTATATTAAATTTTCAATTCGAATTCCAGTGTGTTTACCTACCGTACAATCAAACGATCTCTCCGAAAGCTATGAAAATTGAAATCCAATAACAATACGGTATTACGGACCCAATGGATTTGGTTTCGTCGAATTCCGAGACTGTAACTCGGAAGGCTATTTTTAAATTCAAATTAAACGATAAAATTTTAAAACTGAACAAAACACTTTTAAATTCAAATTTAAAAGTTCTATCACCTTCAGTATTATTAATATGAATTTTACGAGCTTTCAAAATATTTTTAATTAACTTAGAATACCAGATTTACTATTTTATCCAACTTCAAATAATTTAATTTAATAATTAGATTACTCAATAAACAGCGATATTTGAAATTTAAGTTAATAATTAACCTTTGAATATTTAAAATTAATTAAATATTCCAATTCCAAATATACAAAAATTCCGGGTCGTCACACTTACCGCATCTCCCCTGATTTTCAGTCATTCCCAATTGATGAGGCTTGAGGCTACGATTACCTTTTAAGGAATTTTCTCTTAGAATGCTCATTGTCCTCCAATGACAATGTACTATTAGCATTCATCCATACAAGTCTATTCTATGTCTAAACGAAACCGAAGGCACTATTCCTACTACATCTATCATCCTCAGGATTAGTAGCGATCAGCCCTTGCACTTCACTGCTCCATCTTCGATTCCATGCTCTTGTCTTTACTTCGAAAATGTATTCGTTGGATCGAAGTGGTTTTCGGATAACTTATCGGATCCCGGTCTCTTCGAAACAACGTTCAATATTTCCGGTAAACTCAACCTCGGTTCTTTAGGAAATAAACAGACAAAAATAAGATCGGAGATCATCTCCTAACCGTTAGTGGACAGATTTCCTTATCATCATCCTAGAAGAACGAAATGAGTTTATACGTACAGTATAGCACCTCGAACGGTAAGTGTACCACATAATCCCCGTGTTTCTTTTATATATTCCTAAAGTTATATTTTGGATCCAAATTTGATAGTCGGTTTTTAACTATCAAATAAACAATCATTCAACTAAATATTTCATTTTTCACAGAAAAACACAAAGTCTCTTATAATTTAAATTTTAAATAAATTAAATCTCTTTATCCAAAAGTATGTACTTGTCTTATCAAAGTAAGTACGTTCGCTAACCATTCTTTTCAAAAATATTTGAAAACATTTTAAAATAAATAAGGAAAGCACCATGCGGTATCAACCATGGATTCACAGCTCAATGATTACGTCTCTATCCTAGAAAAATATTTATATTCTCACTATGAAAATCTCAAATGATAACCTATGTCTTTTGGCTAATACAAGTGATCCTTGGATTTGGCATAAAAGATTTGGGCATTTGAATTTCAAACTCTTATCTGGACTTTCAAAACTTGATCTAGTAAGAGGTCTTCCTAAAATGGATTTTAAAGTAGATAGTACTTGAGATGCTTGTCAATTAGGAAAACTTAGAAAGAGTTCATTTAAATTGAAAGATATTATTTCAACTGCCTGTGCACGCAAATATCATCAAAAGGCCATGCACGAAGAGGAGTGACACCATGATCCACTCGATGATTTCTCGAACCGACGATGCCATCAGACTTCTCTTCGAAATCTCCATCGCCATGACCCCAAATTCTCGAGCTCGGCATCCCCCAACGTCTCACGACCTGGACCCACTTCGTGCTCGACCCTGAGAACGTCGCACCCCCCATCTTCGATCGCAAACCTCCAAACGATCCCCTCCAGCTCGCCTTCCCATGTCGATACCAATTTCTAGCTTCGCTTACCCTCTCGACGCCTAGATTTCCAATCAACCCAAACCCTAGTTTATAACCTCCCACGACATCAAAAATTTTTTTTGCTGCCGCACCCTACCATATGTACATTGAATTGAAGAGGATAGAGAAACTAGATTTTACAAACCGGTTTTACAATTTTTAGCTGGGTAGGTTAAGAGAAAATGATTTTTGAAGCTTGCCATTTTTATTTTTTTCTTGCTTTCTCTTTACTGTAACTTGCATGCGTTTAAAAAGAAAAAAGAGAGGGACATGATGAGATGTTTGCGTGCAGAGCTGTGTAAAGTGACTTGAAGGTGAGAGAAAAGAACTGATGGAAAATATTTGACTAGATGAAATATTAATTTAAATTTTCATACCGTTTTGATTCGTAGCTTAAAATCCCGAACCCCTATCGAGGCGTGCCGCTAGGAATTTATAATGTTATACCCCTATTTCAAATGCAATGGAAAAGGTTTCGAGTCCTAATTCGATCGTATGGAGAAGATAGCTTTTTGGACCCAATTATTATATTGAATTTTCGATATAAATTTCAGCGCATTTCTATCCCATACGACCAAACGATAACTCCAAACGTTACGAAATTTTAAATCCAATAATAACACACTATTATGGATCCAATGGAACAAGTTTCGTCGAAATTCGAGACATTGCCCCGGAAGACTATTTTTACTCGTTCAATTTATTCGAGTTATTTTTAAAATCAAACAAATCACTTTTTAAATCCAATTTAAAACTTTTATTATCTTCATTCTTATTAATATAAATTTAATAAGCCTTTAAATTATTTTAATCAAACTTAAAACTCAAGATACAATTATTCGAGTAAATTCCAATTATTAATTTACCCAATAAATCATTATATTTGAAATTTAAGGTAAAAATTAAAATTTTTAAATATTTAAATTCAATTAAATATTCCAATTTCAAATAGTCAAAATTCTAGGTCATTACATTCGTTCAGCCAGCTTATCTGATAGTTCCTTAGCGATGCGCTCGGCACTAGACGGGTCGGAATGGAAGCAATGACTAATTTCTTCTTGAGGCTAGTGATAGGGATAATAGCAAGCGGTGAGATGAGGCACAACAGTGAGTCATTAGGGGGGAGAGAACGGAACAAGGAGGAGACCTTTGAGGTATGGTGATAGAAGAGGATGGGGGTGTCACCCGGATGGGAGGGTCAGCCAGGGGATTGGGGAAGGGGAGGAGAGAAGGTCGGATCGAGAAAGTTGAATCAGAGGATGTGAGAGGCTTTGATCTGACAACGGGAGGTCATCCGGTGAGGAGTCGAAATGTACGCAAGATGAAAGCACATTGCTAAAAGAGTGATAGAAATCAAAAATATGCGGCTTTTGCTAATACGAGACGTCGGTGTAGGTTATCATGTCCTCGGCAAGGGAGACGAGGATACGAGTTAGTAACTACCTAGCATGGGTAATCTCAATCAAGGCTTTGGCGTGACGGAGGAGTTGTCTATGTTCATTGGAAATGTCAAAACAAATCAACTGACCAGTATGGTTAGTAATCCAGATTACCCCTTCAAGAATTTATCGAGATTGATTGAAGGGATATTAAAGTGGTGCGCCCAAACGGGAATAGATAAGACTTTCTTACAGCAAGGTAAACTAAAGGGCTCCGTTGGGTAATGATAAACACGTTTCCTTCATTAATAATAGGATCATATTCCAAAAATACGAGATCTCTCCTTAGGGTATAAGAATTTGATAAAATACATCTAGTTATCACACCTGACGTTGAAAGTTTCACGCAATCGCAATAGACCAAGAATATATTTTTTCAATATGGTGTGGCTGGGGGACTCATCCACAAAAAACCAATAAAGTAGACTTTCCAAAAAGAAATAACCATGTTAATAATTTCCTTAGGTAGCGGGACAGGTTTGTCTGCAAAATCAACTACATATTACGTTGGAGAAAAAAGCCTACGTTCCTAGACCTCTTTTTAAACAAAAACAGCCAACCACAAGCAGATTTGAATTTTTCAGCAACATTAACGGAAGATGTAAAAGCAAAAATTAAAAAAAAATGTATAAAATAACTTCCAAAAGAGTGATAGAGTTAGGGGTATGCCCTAGAGACAATTCTATAATTTATTGTAAATTATTAACTCTGTAATCAATTATCGTTCGTAATAAATGTATTTTCTTTCTATATTTGTTATAACGTGTTATAAATAATTAAATGTTTAACTACAATATATTTAACAGAAAATTCATATATGGTGTGTTTGTGATAGTAATTATAAATAGTTGTAATCATGAGTATCATATCACAATACAATAAACACATCATTTTAAATATTCCTAGCATGATGTATCGAGATTTGATATCAATGCATCTGTTGAGACTAAAGTACGTAACACTCTCCAAATGTTCGGTGGTGTATTACTTATGACTGTGGGAGGCACCAAAGAGTCACGTACAGATACTTATTGGATAATTATGGAATGACTCACTCGATAGTTTTCAGTTGGTTAATATAACTAAGGTCAAACAGAAATTATCGATGGACTAATTTACATAGCTCTCTTAATTTGAGAATATGGTTGATATTCAATATCAAATCTCCGCTTTGATTATAGTTAAATCGTAGCACGACGTTCATCGAATGACTTTAGTTGGGTCGAGTGGAAGTATAGGAAGTGAAATACTATTCAAAAGAGGATTCATCTCCTCAGTTATGGTCAGTATCACATTCAACTAAAGCCAACTCAATGTCAAAATCTCTGGGCAGAGTAGTTTGGTTAAAAATAATTGTTCTTATTAAACCAAAGATTTTGTGTTTGGACTATAGAATTGAATATGGTGGGTATTGGAATTTTGATCAATACCAAATTTCATAGGTCCAAAATGATATAGTTTTGATAAAGAGAATTGATGAAATAATTGTCACTATCGGGTAATGCTTAACAAAGTAAAATTTGGATTTTATCAAAACCAGGTAAACGATAAATTTTGCCAAAATGTCACACCACCTTCTAAGTGACGTGTGAACGTTAATATTCAGATTATTCAATATTAACTGCTGATCAAATTTACTCCTATGAGTCACACAACTTAAATATTTAATGCCCCTTTTACTATCTGATTCAATATTGTAATTATTGTATATTAATTAAATTAATTAACATTTATGAAATATTAATTATAAGATTTTATTTGATGTGTGATAAACAATGTTAAATGGTATGTTTATAATTGTTATAAATATACTCCTTGATATATGATATCAGTAGGCGTTTGAATTGTATTTAAATACATCATTTATTATTTGGGCTTTGAATGTTTTGAGGCCCATTTGAGGCCATGGTTTAGTTGGCAATAGGTGGAAAAGAGGGGGCCAACCATAGCATATGATGGTGTAACATCCTAAGATTTTGGTCATTTGAATTTTAAGTATTTAATTGTTTTTAAATATTGAAAAGATAATTTTATAAGTCAAACAATTTAGATTTCAAATATAGTGATTTATTTGATAATGTGAGTTATTAAATTTAATAATTGGAATGTTTAAATAATTGAATCTTGAATTTAATTTGAATAAATGGATTTCAGAAGATTGTTTCAATTTTAAATAATAAATGGTTGTAAACTTTAATTTATAATTTAAAGTGATTATAATAGGTTTAATAATAATTTATTTTAATTAACGCATGAAAATAGCTTTTCGGGACATTGTCTCAGATTTTGACTAAACTAGTATCACTGGGTCCGTAATACTGAATTATTGTATGTTAACGAATTTTGTGGCGATCAGACGTATCGTTTAGTCGTGCGAGCTCGAAATGCGTAGAAATTAATTAAAAGAATTTAAATTAATATAATTTAATTTTGAAAGCTAACTTCTGTAGATGATGGAATTGTGTCCCAATACTAGTTCCATTGTGTTCGAAATATGGGTACTACATATACGCTGGGCGGCATGCCTCGTTTGGAGTTAGAGATTTTTTAGCATGAATAGTGCTTTGAAAATTTTCTATAAAAGGACCCTCACCTTCTTCCATTTTCTAAAACCCTAACCCTAGCCATCTTCATTCAACGGCCGCCATATCCACGGCGATCAGCGCCGTTTCAGGCAAAGTGGTCAACATGGAAGTTGTGGAGGGTGGCCAGACGAGTTCATCTATGGTGGTCGATCTTCGAACGGCGAAGCATGGTGGCAGCGATTCTTGTTCAACGACCACGACAGTTTTGGGTTGGATCTCGTCGATGGCGATGTTTTAAGAGGCGGCTCATGTGGGTATGGAGTTGGCGAGGTCGTGGAGTTCGATAGGAACGGTGCGATGGTAGCTCGAGGTCCGTGGCGGTGGCGGCGTGCCAGAAATCGTAGCCACGTCGAGTTTCAAAATATTGGCCTGATTTTATAAATGAAGGTGATTAACGTTTAAAAATAAATACATTAATGTTAATTATAATTTAATTATCTCTAAGTTCTCATAATCGTATCTTGTTCATACAAGGTCCAAATCGAACGCAGTCAGTCGTGTTACGCTCGTTATAACAAATGCTACGTTATGGAGCTGGATTGGGGTAATTCGGAGCTAGTAGGAATTTGTGTTAAAATCGAATGCCCGTTCGATTTTAATTCAAACTGGAATTCCTTGGTGATAAATGGAATTTTATGAGTTAACTCACCTCTTTGGACCCACTTATATTTCATATAAGTGTGAATATTTTTATTGATGTCTGTTTGTTGCTTGTTTGGATGATTTACTACTTTATCAGTTGTTTGGATTTATTCCCGCCCTTGGAGAAGATGACCTTTTATACGTACCCGCATAACAGTGGATGACCCTTATTTTCTAATTATATACTGTATATGATGCAGAGGGACAGGTTGGAGGGATCCAACATAATTCCTCACCACTACTGCTTTTACTTTTCATTTTTATTATGATATATGATTTGTTGGATGCCGTATTTGATGACATGGACATGATTTTACTTATTTAGTGTTATAGTAGCACTTGGCCTTATTTTTTCTATTTTGAAATAATATAAAGCGAAGAAATTGATTTAAAAGTGTTTTAAAGTGATTTTGAAATAACATATGTTTTAATAATTATTCTTGAATTATTTAAAAGAAGGAGTTTATTTTAAATAAAATAAAAGGTATTATTTTTCGTATTATAAACTAATAGTTTGTGAAATATGTTAAATAGAGATTTTTGAACTATATTAAAAAGGTTTTAAAAACTTAATAAATAGGCCCATCTTTTATTATAAAGGAAATTCAGTTTTAAAGAAGATAGAAATAGTTTGAAACAAATATTTCTGAAATGGTATATATAAAAGATTTATAAAAGTAATTTTATATAAATAAAGTAATATATTTATAAAAAGAGATTTATAGATATTAAAAATGGATTTGTAATTGATATTTGGTAACTAGATTTATAAATAGGATTTTATAAAAAAATAAGATTTATAAAGGAATGGATTTATAAATAGAATTTTATAAATAAAGAGATTTCATAAAGAGAGGTTTTATAAAATAGAAAGGAGATTTATAAATTTTTTTATAAATATGGAAATGATTTATGTTGAGATTTGAATATGGCCTTTTATAAAAGGAAATACATTCACGTTTTATAAGTTAAAACAATCTTTTAAAGTAATGTTTTGAAAGTGGTATTTTTAGATCGAGTTTAATGGTTTTAAAAAGTGATTTGAAATGTACTAAGTGATAAAAACATAGATTTCAACATTTATTATTATAATAAACGTTTTCGGGAAAGCGAGGAAGGCACAGACTGTAATAATGTTGTTGTAGTAAGTGATTTCCGAAAGGAAGAGTTGTATATAGTATACGAGATTTATATAAATATAAATAGTCGAATCCCTATACTATTGTTTTGGGTTATCATAACGATGTTTTATGCAACATTCATTTTGACCCAATAAAGCGTGTTTTGGAAAATTTGAAGCTTTCCTCGAAAGATTTGTAAATATACTTATTATGGATTTAAGTATATAGAGATATTTTCTAAGTGTTGAAAACGAAATGGTTTGTGAATATACTTATACAGTTGAGATAAGTATATGGAAATGTTTTCCATCGAAAGATTAAAATAGTTTTGGGAATATATATTTTTAAAGATATTTTAAGATAAATATTTAGAAATTTATTTAATTAATAAAAGATAATTAATTAAACAAGCCAAGTGACTCCTTGTGTGCTATATTATATTTTTGGTCATTTTTGGTTCCTTGACTTGATGTGAAAACTGATTAGTCGTGCATTTTGTACGAGGCCAACTTAGTAGGCTTGATTATCATTTGTTGTTAAGAATGATGATTCACGTAGGGCAAAGTGACCAGGGTACTTCATTGACTAAGTTGATCCCTTATTTGTAAGCTGAAGTATGTCGAACCCTATCAAGTAGCCAAACCATACCAATCGCTTCCTTTGACTAAGCTATGTTCCACACCTTAAGCATTCTACATTGTTATTTACCAATTTCATTCAATGCTAACTTGATATAACCATTTGTACTTAACTTATGGGTTCCATAATCATCATTCTAGAATCATCGGCCTTGACGAAAATCGAGTCTAACTCGTGTAGTAGTTCAATATAGCCGGGCTGGAATGCCGGGTAACACTTGCCTCCCAAAGTACTTCTTGTGATTAACATGACGTGCTTTAATTGAAACAAGTCTGGAATGTCGAAAAAATTTCCATCTAGCTTCCTTCTTGGCCGAAGGATAGCAAGTTGAGAGTTGGAAACGGACAGGTCTACAAAACTTGGTTTCCATATGAGGTTGGGGCCTCTTATTGATTGTTGGTCCGGAGAGACTAGGATCGGATTATCCGAAAACCACTTCGGACAAACATATGCGTTCGAAAGTATAGATTGTTGAAGACAATGATTTTGAAGACGGAGATATTCATGATGTAGGGCTACTTGCCACTAGCTCTGCGATTCCATATATATGGTAGCAGTAGTGCTTCATTCTGAAAATCTTTGATGCAAGGATTACTCGCTACCAATCCTAGGGTTGATTTTTGATAGGACGTAGTAGGAGCGTACATTTGTTTTGTCCTGTTCCCGGACAACTTGTATGGATGAATGTCTGACATTGCATTTTTGAGACCACGTACACTAGTTTTTACAAACATACATCTGTTTGGTGGTGTAAGAGGTAACCCCTCTTACACTTAACACCCTTCTCTGAGTCGTACGAGCTCAGAGGTTGTACTTTTGTGAAAATCAATTAGTGTGTTGTTGGAAATGGCAATGTGGAATTCAAAGTGGGATATGTTATGTGAAAGGTAAAACGTTACCTTAAGCCTCGCACATCGGAAATGGTTGAAACAAGGTATGTCGTAAGGCTAAGTAGGTCGCACCCATTAGGGTATGGTCATCACCTTACTAGATTACCCTCTATATATTGGGTTTGTTATGTATGCTCTGGCCATGGATAGGTTGGGAACGATCGGCGTGATGTCATATTCGGTTCTATCCGCCACCAGATTGGTCTGCAAATAGGCATGTCTTGCCAGATGCAGAGGATCCTAGTGTTGATCCTTGGTACATTCCTCTAGAAATGTACTGTATGGAAGGCAGTCCCTTACTTGCCATTATATGGAATCCATTCCCTAATACGAGCCTTTACGGTTTTAGTTGTAAATCTATTATGCTAGAATTTAATCAATGTAACAATTTTGGCTATGATTAATATGTATTTGTATCTTAGACACTATTATAATATTAGTGGATTTGATATGAAGTGTTTTGGTTATCGTAAGGTAAAAATACATCCGTGCTTATGCGTGGCGTGATCTTAGGAGATACATTTGTTTTTGAAAAGTTTTTGTAACCTTAAAATCCAATTGAGGAGTGTTTTCTCATGCTGGTTTACCAAATTGATCCGGGTGTTCGTCCCTTTTAATGCTTGGGTCAGACAACGTATATTTACAGACTCAGTTGGATGCTTTGGAGCTTCCGAAGACAAGTTGGAGGTCTTCAAGTCATATTCACGTATATGTTTATTTTTCGATGCATTGGTTATTCAAATTATCAACATTCATGAGGACAGATTACTATAACTATCCAAGCTAATGATTAGTTATTTGTGTACCCTGATTTGATAAATGAATATTACAGTTTCTCTTTTATAACAATCATTGATGTTATATTATATGTTAATCTACTGGGTTGTGAGATTCTGCGTTGTTTGGTTTTCTTTCTCTCTTCTCTTCTTTCTTCTTTCTTCCTTCTTTCCCTTAACTATTCGCCTTTTCATTCAATTTGAATTGGACATGTGTGGTTTATTGTTAGCTTGAAATGTGCGGAATTGCGGGTTATTACAGCTGGTACCAGAGCTTAGGTTACCGAACACCTAGGCTTTGGTGGGGTACTCATTATAGATAGGGTCAGTAACATCCTAGAATAAGTTTGAGTATGTGTGTGTGTGTGCGCGCGTATTTGTTAGTGATATAAAAATGTTGTACTGGTTGATCTGTTAAGTGGCTTAAGGGTTCTAGTTAATACGAGTAATTAACGTTATTGATATAGGGATCTCTAAACACTTGAACATAGCAATTCGACATATTAGTGTTTTGAAATTGGGTAAATGAAATAAGTTTACCTTGATTACATTTTATATATAAAGGAATAATTTTTCAGAAATTATTATAGTTATATATGGCATGTTGGTTGGATTTAAGGTATAATGTTAATAAAAGTTGTTTATTATAAACTAAACAAAGATAAACATTTGTAAAATGAGTTATATAAGAAAGTAAATTTATAAATGTGAATTATAAAGTATTGATTATAATTAAAATAATCAACATTTGTGAAATAATATTATATAAGTGAAATTATATAAGTATGATTTATAAACGTGATTTATAAATTAAAAGGAAATGAAATTGCATAAGTGTATTTATAAATATGGGTTATAAATAAAAGTGGATTTAAAGCAAGAAATTGAGAATTTAAATCGTGGTGATTTTGAAAATTGGTTTTTCAAAAGTTTTAAAAGAAATAATAATATAATTATTTTGAAAATATTTTGATTAGAAATATTTTAAAATGGAATTTAAAAGAGATATTAAAGCACTGAACTCACTTCGATCGTTGGAAAATAATCCGGGTGATGACTGCATCATCATCGGCATTCATTTTCGAGTTTTCTAAGTGACAAATTTCTACCATAGTGATTTGCTATAAAAGTTTGTTTTGGTAAAATAAAGTTTTGTTTTAGCAAACAAAGATTGTTTTAGATTTCAAAAGTAAGATTTGATATACAAAGGAGTTATGTATATATTATGATTTCAAAACCGGGTGTTTGAATTCTGAAATTTTTTGATTTAATTATTTTTTGAAAATATAAGAAAATAAGTTTTTGTAACTTATGAGTTGAAAATAGTAAGTTAAAACAAATTTTAAATTTGTTAAATATTCCGGTTTAGTGAGGCAAATTGGAAACATACACTCTTAGGAAGTTGAAGAGTGTGAAATGAATATAAAATTAAGTTGTAAAGTGATTATATAACCCCAAGTTGTAATTATAGAATGTGGGTGAACTTAAGTAAAGATTTATGAAATTATAAGTAGATAAGTTTATATAACTTATAAATTTGAGAAAATAGAAAATAGAACCAAATTTTAAAAATGGTTAAACATTTTGGTTAAGGAAAGAAAATCTAAAATTGAATATGGAATAAAATTTGACTTAAGTACAGTTAAATGAAATTGACTGTGATTTAAAATGAATATGAACTTAAGCTTGGAAGTGATAATAAAAAAAAGCTGTGTTGTATAAATTGTTTATAATAAATAAAGTAATGATTTTATGGAATGGTTCCTAAGTGATATTAGTATTTAAAAAATATACTAAGGATAAAATGAATGAGAATAAATGAATGTGAATAAAAATAATATGGTATAGTTAAGAAACCAACTGAAATAAATACGTAAGTGGTACGTAGATCATTTTATTCGCATAATTGTTTGATCTAAAAACGAGTACATGATTTTGAGATGATTTACATCGGTCCGAGTTAGAATTTTTCACTCGATTCTTGACGACCAACACTGGATACAGATTTTGATTATTTTGAAATTCTCTATCATAGTATATGGCTATGCAAGGAGAATGATGGTTTCTAATTAAGGAACCATATCGGAGTCCGCACTAGAGAAGACAAGTGAGTGATACTAGTTCGGAAGTGAAATTATGTGATCGATAGAGAGAGATCAGATTTGATATTGCATACGGATGGTCTATGGACATCTTACGAGCTTTGGTATGATTGTATGCTATGTTTAGCTAACTTTGTTTACTAGTAATTGTAAACACTATTAAGTAAGGATGCACGATGAATTCTTTGGTTGCATATAGTGGTTATATTAGTCTATGTTATATAGTGATTTTACTTTCCATATACTTGTTCTCATTTGTTGCTAAGTGTTTAGTAGGTACCAACGGTGTATGATTTGCATTTGGAGCTCGCTTTCACCTTATATTAATTGTATATGCTTGCTAATATTAAGAAAAGGTACACATTTTGGATTACATGTCGTATTTTTATGTTTTTCCCTATGGGATGCCTCATCCTTGAGATGAGATGTATATTATATATGTATTGTAAAAAATTTCCGATCGAGCCATGCAAAGGAAACGTTGGCGAAATTTTCCATAAATTTAAGAGGTCAGAAATTTTTTGATAACTTTGAGAAATTTTGATAACTAAGATTTGATTTTTTTGTGTTATAACTTGGAATGATATTAGTTTGTATTGGTAAAAGAATTTAAAGACTTAGAAAATTTTATAATCTATTTCAGCTAATTGATTTTGAAAAGTATGAGTTTTGTGGCATTTCTTACCTTGGCAATTTCGAGGATGAAGTTATTTTAGAGGGGGGAGTCTATAACGACCCAGGATTTTGGCCATTTGAATTTGAAATATTTAATTGATTTTAAATATTGAAAATTTAATTTTATAAGTCAAACAACTTAAATTTCAAATATAGTGATTTATTTGATAATGTGAATTGTTAAATTTAATAATTGGAATTGTTTAATAATTGGATCTTGAATTTAATTTGAATAAATGGATTTCAGAAGATTGTTTAAATTCAATTTTAAATAATAAATGGTTAGTGTAAACTACAATTTATAATTTAAAGTGATTAGAATGGTTTTAATAATAATTTGTTTTAATTAACATGTGAAAATAGCCTTTCGGGATACTTTCTCGGACTTTGACAAAACTAGTGCCATTGGATCCATGTAGTGAATTATTGTATGTTAAGGAATTTCGTGGCGGTCAGACGTATCGTTTAGTCGTGCGAGCTCGAAACGCGTAGAAATTAATTAAAGGAATTTACATTAGTATATTTGATTTTGAAAGCTAACTTTTGTAGATGATGGAATTGGGTCCCAATACTAGTTCCATTGTGTTCGAAATAGGGGTGTTACATATAAAACGCTGGGCGGCATGGCTCGTTTGGAGTTCAAGATTTTGGAGCTTGAATAGTGCTTTGAAAATTTTCTATAAAAGGACCCTCACTTTCTTCCATTTGCTAAAACCCTAGCCCTAGCCGTCTTCATCCAACGACCGCCATTATCTACGGCGATCGGAGCCATTTCAGCGAAGTGGTCAACATGGAAGTTATGAAGGGTGGCTAGACGAGTTCATATATGGTGGCCGATCATCGAATGACGAAGCATGGTGGCGGCGATACGAGTTCGACGGCGGCGGCAGTTTTGGGCAAGATCTCATCGTCGACGACGTTTTAGGAGGTGGCTCTGGCGGCTATGGGGTCGGCGAGGTCATGGCATTCAACAGGAACGGTGTGGTGGCGGCTCGAGGTCCATGGCAACGGCGGCGTGCAAGAAATCGCTTCGACATCGAACTTCAAAATCTTGGCCTGGGTTTATAAACAAAGGTGATTAATGTTTAAAAATAAATTAATTAATGTTAATTATAATTTAATTATGTCTAAGTTCTAACAATCGTATCTTGCCCACACTAGATCTAAATCGGACGTGGTCAGTCGCGTTGCGCTCGTTATAACGAATGCTACGTTATGAAGTTGGATTGGGGTAACTCGGAGCTAGTAGGAACTTGTGTTAAAATCGAATGCCCTTTCGATTTTAATTCAAACCGGAACGCCTTGGTGACAGCTGGAATTTTGTGTGTTATCTCACCTCTTTGGACCCGCTTATATTGTTTATATAAGTGCGGATATTTTTATTGATGTCTGTTATTTCTTGTTTGGATGATTTACTGCTTTATTAGTTGGTTTGGATTTATTCCTACCCTTGAAGAGGATGACCTTTTATATGTACCCGCATAGTAGCAGATGACCCTTATTATCTGATTATATACTGTATGTGATGCAGGGGGACATGTTGGAGGGATCCAACAGGATTCCTCACCACTATTGATTTTACTCACTACGCGATACAGCTCAATTTGCCACACCCAGATGAGCGAAAATTGCCACAGTCTTAAGCCATGGCAATTTTACCATTGGCCTGAGCCGTGGTAAAATAAATTACCACGGTTATAGACCGTGGCAATTTTGGAACGGCCTTAGACTGTGCCTAAGTTGTCAAGAAAATTTCAACCCCCCCGTACCAGATCTCAACATATTTCACGCCTTCTCCGAAAAAATAGAACACCCCTTCCTAACCTCCTGCGCCCTAAATCTCATAGTCGAAAATGGCTACTATTTCTAATTCATCATCGAAACAGTCTCCAGCGATCTTCTGTCTTTCTTCAGAGGAAGATTCCGAACCTGAACCCGGATCCGAATCCGAACCAGAATCAAAATTCGAAGATGAATCCAAATTTGAAGATGAATTCGAATTCGAAGACGATTCTGAAATCGAAGAGAAAAGCAATGTGGAGTCGATAGGTAATTGATTTATAGCCTACAATGTTCTCAGTTTGCAATGTCTTTTCTTCTTCTTAAATTTCACTTGGATTTGTAGTGATGATTAATACGATGATTTGAAGGGAAATAACACTAATGAAGACCGATATAAAAGAGTTATCCATCTTATTCAAGGTATATATTGTTTTCATTTGCATAGACGAACTATTATCAGGATTAATTTTAAGTTGATAAATTTGATTATCTTCGTTTCCACTTTTCAGTGGTTTTATGTTTTAATTCTGACATAAATTAGACCAGAAAACTATTTGTTATACATGTATAGAGGCCTTGAGACTGATATTGTTTTGTTTCAGCGGTGATGAGTTTTCTATAGTTTGACGCAGTTTTGTTTGGATTACATATGCATTACCATTTTTTAGTTCTAACGAGTTCCAATTCCTTGATACCCAATGTTTTGGTGTTTTCGGTTTTTACTTCTCACTCATATTTGTATGCACATAATATGTTCGGGAAAATGTTCCAATTGCTAATGACTTTTGTATACCTTCATGTTCATAGTTTTGCTTCCTTTATCTTTGAAATCCAACTACATACCTAAATACGAAATCATCAATTTTCAGTTTTTATGTTAGAGACATGTTTTAAGGAATCTTTGTCTTATTACCATGTTATCAGAGTAATTCTTTGAAAATTTAACCGTGGTCATACATTAATCTTTTTAGCATGCACTGTTTTTTGGTTCAATAAAATCTGAAAGTTCTTTTTTATTTTGTAAATTTTACTACATTACTTCTATTTCCCTATGGTTATGTTTGCCTTCTAGAAACAATACCAAGGTTACCCATGTTTTAATATACAAGAAAAGAGTCACAAGTCCCTGTTTTTGATGTTGTTATACAAAAAGTCCCTGCAGAAATGAATATGTAAATTTGGTCCCTATTTTTTAAAAATAAAAAAAGCAAATGTCTTGCACTTTTCTGACAGAAAATGCAAGATAACTTGCACTTTTCTAATTTTGAAATATTTTTCGAAATTTTCGAAATTTTCGAAAATTTTGAAAATTTTGAAAAGCGCAAGTTAACTTGCATTTTTTATCAGAAAAGCGCAAACTAGTTTGCGCTTTCTAATTTTGAAATTTTTTTGAAAATTTTAAAACTTTTAAAATTTTTGAAAAGCGCAAGGTAACTTGCGCTTTCTATCAGGAAAGCGCAAGCTAGTTTGCGCTTTCTGAGTTTGAAAATTTTGAAATTTTAAAAAGCGCAAACTAACTTGCGTTTTCTTATTTAGAAAAAACAGGGACTTAATTTACATACTTATTTCTACAGGGGCTTTTCTTGTAACACTATCAAAAATAGGGATCTTTCGTGCAAAGCCCCTTTAATATATTCAAATTTTATTACCTCTTTGATTTATTATTGTTGTTTCTAATTTTGTTATCGCCACATTAATTATTCCTTAAATTTTGTAACCATATATATTTTTATATCTACTTTGGATTTCTTTTGGTAAGATGCATGTTTATGTAGTGTGAATAGATGATATTGATGCAGCAGCTGTACCACGGCTTGGGATGTCAAATCTTCAGTTTATGCCAACTTTTACCACGTTGATTTCATTTGCACTTCTAATATCTTATTTATTTAGTTTAAGAGAGTTTCACTTTGTTGTTTTTAGTTTTTTTCTTATGACATTTTATTTATTGCAGCTGTCATAATAACAAAAATTAGCTGAATATTTGACACCTATCATCTATCTTTTATTTATTATATTATATTGTGGTATGATAAATGTTTTTTAAATTGATTAGGTATTAGGTATTAATTTACAATGCTACATGTTCACTTAATCGTACTGCAGCTGTCATTCACTATTGTTTTTTCTTTTAATATGTCATTAAATTCATTAAATTTATGAATTTCTTACCTTTACTTCGTTACCTTTCTAGGTATTCAAAACATTCAAATCCAAGATTCTTTATTAAATTCATTAAATATTGTCAATAAATTTTGTTTTCTTGATAAACTTTAGGTATAAAAAGATCGTAAATAGGAAAACAATGGGTAACCATTAACAAATTACACCTACCTGGAAAATATAATGAAAATTATGTTCATATATGTCTTTATATTTCTTCTATATGCACATACATATATTTCATTCAACTAAATATAAATATGAACATGCCAACATATCACGAGTCTATAACTCTATACGAATGCATACAAAGCAGGATATTATACTTTTATCGCAATTAATTCTCACAATGTTGGCCTATTTACCAATCATGTGTCCTGCTTTATAATGGTATAACCTACTCATTATAAAAACTAAATTAATGGTATACACAGGCTCTGGAAGCTAGATTACTGGCATCTTGATTATGTGCACTATACATCCTGTAGCTCTGTTCCAGAACTGCTTATCATCTACCTCAACCGTTGCTTCTCTATTGATTCAGGTTTGAACCTTTAGCTACATGTTTTAATTTCCATTCATCAACATCAAGTAGTACTTCTGATCACTATCGTCTCACTCTTTCACCTTTTTTCATTTTAAACAACTGCATTAGCGGCTTATATTCTTGAGAAACACTACAATGTTCTATTGTGGAAATATGCTTTCTTCAACTACTTTATGTTTTATGGTTTTTATATAATGCAAAAAAATGATTTTCTTTTGTGGGAAAACAATCCGTTAATCTGAAAGTATCGACTATCTCTTTGAGTTGGGTTTTTGCCTAATCTCCTAATTCTTTCATTTTATCACCACTGATAATTTGTGCATTGAAAGTTCCAATTCAATAAACGTGTTAGTTGACACATTTAAAAATGTGGTCATTAAGTATAGTTGAAGAAACTTTATAGTGAATGATAAACATATTACCAAACTTTCATATTTTGCCCAATATATTATACACTTGGCTGATTATCAACATCTATATTATCATCTATATTGTCATATTGAGACCACTAAAAAGTAATCATTTTTTTTGATACACTTATTTGATTTAGGTACTAATGTTCACTCTCTTTTACTACCACTGGTATGATCACGACAAAGGGTAGATGATATTTGGTTATAAATTATGGTTAGTGACTATTTTTTATCATAGGTATATATCTTAGGATTTGTTATGAAATTTCAGTTCTTTATCATTTCCAATTTTATATTGTTATGAAATTAGTCTACTGAATTTCTATTTGTTAGAAATAGAATTATTTATAGTTTTAAACTTTCATTTACTATCATCTCAGTGATAAAACTTCAAAATTATATTAAAAATACCTATATAAACGACTATGATGAAATATTCAAAAGAAATAAAACTAGATTTTTACAAACACCATTGTTCCAGTGGTTAAGTGATTCGGCTTTGGTGCGAGAGGTCACAAGTTCAAAACTTGTGTAGCATGATTCGAACGTTTATTGACATGTGATATGTTGTCCCAGTGACATATTGTATATAAAGTACCGTTTGAGAAAAAAACTAGATTTTGAATTTTGTCCTTAATTGTATAAAAATATAATCAGTTGATATATTACCCATAGTTATATGTTTATTATTACACAATTTTGATTTATGTATGCTTAAAGGTAGGCATTTATAGTTTAAACTGTTTTCACTATCATTCATTTCACTATAAAGCTAGAGTTAAACAAGGGATAAATATATATATGAGACGATATAATCAGTAGGTATATTATCCATGTTTTTATGTAATCATCATTGTATATGCTACATTAAACTCAATGTTTTCTCCATGTTTGTCTATTATTTTTAAAGTACAAAATATAAAATTACATTTTATGTGCTTGAGCAACTCACTGTATTATCATCGTTACGTGCTAGAGCAACACACTTTATTATCATTGTATATGTTATAGAGCAACTCATTGGTTTTCTTCATTCTGCTTTATTATTTTTAAAATTTAATATCCAAATTACATGGAGCAAAGAATTATACGATGACTCTAATTTGAGGTTGTCTTCAACTTTCAATCAAAGGAAGCCTTTCAAAGTAATATTACATAAGCTAAACATTAAATCAAAGGAAACCTACTTAGTTTCTTCTCTGGAACCTAGATTGGTGAAGTAAATTACCAAGAAAGATGTCTTCAAATTAGATCAGAAAACTATAATATCTTAAAAAATCCTTTCTTGCCATAATAAATAACTAAGCATGACAAATATTAGGTGGCAATATATCTCGGTAATGTTCTTAGACTGCGAATGTCTAAGCCGCCAGCATTCAAATACAAGAGTGGGCAATACATGTTCGTTCAGTGCCCTGAAATCTCACCTTTTAAATGGTAGTTTAGGCTTCTTTTTTACTTTAATGTGCAGCTAAAGTTCAAGTCGTCATAGCCGACGGTGGTTGATTTTTATCAGGCATCCTTTCTCTATAACATCAGCTCCAAGGGTTGATTTTCTTAGCATTCATGTCAGACAACTTGGGGACTGGACTCAAGATCTTAGGCGTGTTTTTCCTTTGGCTTGTGAACCCCCACCCACTGGGAAGAGTGGTCTTCTTCGAGCAGATGAGACAACGAAGAAAAGGTACACCACCAAGCAATCTAATTCAGTGTTTTTTCTTTATTATTATTATTATTTAATACCACAAATCCTAATCGGAAGTTAATGGTTTATTGGTGTAGAGATAATTTTCTATCTTATGATAGCAAAGAACTTTAGGTCCATTTGAATAGCTTTCAAAAAATAAACCAACTTAATATTATGTTTAACTTTATTTGAAAGAAAATATTATACCTAAGCTAGCGAAGATTTTAACAAATTCATGTTAGACTTGTTAGTTTCTAAAATCAAAAGACTTTTCTAACTGACGAAAGCATTTTTTCCTTTTGGTTGTCCAAAGAACCCCTAGAATACATCAAATATGCTATTCATGTTACAGATTAATAGAACGATTTTAACTTTGAAACACTTAGAAAAAAACCAGCTACAAATTTAAACATTGTCCATCAAATGCAGCATGCCAAAACTCTTAATAGATGGGCCTTATTGTACTCCAGCTCAAGACTACAGAAAATATGATGTGTTGCTACTAGTTGGACTTAGAATTGGAGCAACGCCTTTCATCAGCATATTGAAAGATCTGCTTAACAATATAATTAAAATGGAAGAGGAAGCAGTGAGTGTTTATTAACAATAAGATAGTTTATTTCTTTCCAAAATTTGGTACTGAAATGATTGCTTTAATGCTATACAACTCTTGGATTTAGGACTCAATGATAGACTTTGCGCCACTACCAGGGGAGCATATGGATTTAGCAACCATAATGAGAGTAACTACACCTAATTTTAAGAGGTTGTTGAAGACTACAAGTGCTTATTTTTATTGGGTATCTCGGGAGCAAGGCTCATTTGATTGGTTTAAGGGAGTCATGAATGAAATAGCCGAGCTTGATTACATGGTAAGAAACTGTCTTTTTTGTTAATAATACATTATTCTGTATGTTGAACCTTAGGTATTGAAATAGTTCTTTATATTGGCATTAGGGTATAATCGAGATGCACAACTATCTCACTAGCATGTACGAAGAGGGAGATGCATGCTCTGCTCTCATTACCATGGTTCAAGCACTCAATCACGCTAAAAATGGTGTAGACATTGTTTTTGGAAGAAGGGTAAATAAAATTGTTAACTATTTTAAATAGTGGTATTAAACTTTTGAAAAAATACAGTAAGTTTTATGTTATTGTGTGAATTATTTGTAGGTGCATACACATTTTGCAAGACCAAACTAGAAGAAAGTTCATACCAGTGTCAACTTCATGCTTACTTGCAGACAAATCAATTCTATTCTTTGCAATATCCTCTTAAGCAATGTTCGGGTTGTGCTAGTTCGAGAGAACTTTGTCCTCATTTTCATGCTGCTGACTATCTATAATTGCTTTAACATGAATTGTATATATTTGTTTTATGTGCTGAGATGTTCCCATTGTTTGTCTGCATCATAAGACCTTTGTTACGTAAGAACTTGCTGCTGCTTGTATAATAAGGCTGTTGAGTCTTTAACTGACTACTATTCTTTGGCCTTTTTGTTGAATTACTATGTTTAGGTTATGGTTCTTTACTACCACTGACATTTATATTTGCAACATTAGTGTCATTGTCTACTTGCATTGAATTGATTGAGTTCTCAATTGCATTATTATGCTTTGACATCCATGTCTTTTGAAATGAACATCTGCTTTCTAAATGCCTGTAACAGGTGCACACTTTACATTTGACTGTAGTATTTGATGTTGGTTAAGTGTTTAAAACATGGTTTGTAATTTCAATGACTTTATTTTTTCATTGCGTTTTAATGAAATAAAAAATAGCTACGGCTCAAAGCCGTGGCAAAATTGTATTCAGCCACGGCTTCGAGCCGTGGCAAAATTTTTGCCACTCCCCATTTTGCCACGGCTTTGTTCCATGGAAAAATTATTTAGCCACGGCCCGGAGCCGTGGCAAAATGGCTTTTCTGGTGTAGTGATGTGATGATCCTGAACTCGGCCTTCGAAAATCGACATCCGTACTTCACTTGTACTCGAAATGCCGTAGATTCAAACGCCAAATCTGGGTCACCGGAGCTTATAACACCATTAAGTATAACAACACAGCGGAAGAAAGAAATAGATGATATCATATACAACTCCAAGGAATACAATATCCAGAATGATATACAACAATGATATCAATATGATACAACAATATCAGAGGCAAATAATAATGCTATAGCGGAAATAACAACAATGGAAGAGATCACTCCAAATGATCTACAAAAGAGAATGAGTCCAACAACTCCAACATCAGCTCGAACCACCATCACGTTGCACCAAGATAAGCAAGAACAGTCCATAACTCCAAAACTGAACTAGCTCCCGGCTATCTACTAAACTTGAATATCCGAGAAACCCAACTCTAGACTGCCTGTGTGGAAAATTGTGGGCACCTAGAGTTTAGGAAGGGAACAATAAACTCCGGGTCAATCATGGGACTGGTGTGAGTAACAAAAACAGTTGTTCTTTAAACAAACAACAAAAGGATTTTAAACATTGAAATCCGCAATGCTTTTGGAAAATGAAACTACCATAAGACCTCCCACCACACACACAATGCAATCGCAGACTTGGAGGAGATTTCTTCTTATGATAGTCAAACATGCTTACTACGCAAAAGAAAACTCTTTTGATATTATTACTAGTGCATAGTGTAGAAAACCATTTCGAAAATATAATATTAATCTTAGCCACATTCCGAACTATGCCTACTATAACTACCATCTAAACAGTGGTGACCACCATAAGTAAATGGCAGGTTCTACAACTAAAACCGTACTGGGTTCGTATTGGAAATTGGATTTCCAACAAATGGTCAGGCAAAGGAACTTCCTTACACCGAAATGGAAACGCCTATGGAAAGACGCCCCGAGAACCTAACCGTATCTCTGCAATACACAAGGCCGACGCTACCTCACGCTGTATAGCTGTAACTAGGTAACTAACACACTGACGCTACCTCACGTTGTACAGCTGTAACTAGGTAACTAACACAAAAGTATGCCATCCCCCGGTCGTTACTGACCTTTATCCGAGGATCCTCAACCACAAAGCAACAACAACAAAGTATAATAAATTTGCAGCATCAACATAGGTAAAATATATGGGCTCCATACCATGATATCACCTTTTATCCAGAAGGAAATGGACATACCCTAGGGGCGCGACCCCTAAAAACCTTGCCGCAACATTCCTGTTTCGACCATTACCGGGTTGTGAGGCTCGAGGAAGTCTCGTCCACAAAGCTACGCTTTTTCACAAATCCATGCTTTGATCAACAAATGACCATCAACACTCAGCATGCCACACTACCAAATTGGGAGTATATCACTGATAACCTTCAACTACATAACCTCTGAGCTCGTACGTCTCAGAGAAGGGTGTTAAGCTAAGAGAATAAATTCTCCGCCACCAAACAGAAATGTATTTGAAAGAAATCAGCTTTATATCTCAAAGTGTAATGTCAGACATACAACCATACAAGTCTGTTCCGGGTTCGAACAGAACCGAAGGTACTTCCAAAGAAGCCCTTGCAATCCGGGTATTCACAATCCCGATCGAATTTCCCATCACTTAGGAAATCTCTATACCGGCGCGACTCAGTGCAGAGACAATCGATAAGTTATCCTATCATTCTCACAAATACCCGGTCTTCACCACCGGTCTTCAAATGCAATCCATATACGACGTATCATTATTCGGAATGGGTTATATGACACAAAGGTCCTCTCCCGGCTAAACCGAATAACGAGCGCGATATTTAAAACATATATGGACATTGGGGTTTCAGTTAAGTCACAACTTATTACCCAAAACTTTTCTTCCAAATGGTTTAAACACATTACCATTTTAATCTTGAAATAAAAAGATTCATTTTAACAACCTTCAACAGTTTAAACAATTTCCACACTTTAATCTTTTAAACAAAAAATTAAATTCACAAGGTTCACCCCGTTCACAAAGATTCATTCACAGATTTTTCAAATCTTTTTGGATTAACTCGTCCAATCTTTAAAACAAAGATTTATTCATAGATTTTCCAAATCAATTTCCATTTCAATTGGATTGACTCATTAAATCTTAAAATCAAGATTTAACTTATGGCTTTCAAAACAATTTCATTTCGAATGGTTTAAACAAATCACCATTTTAAATCTGTTAAAAATAAACAAATTCAATTCATAGCTTTCAAAAAGAATTCACTCATAACTTGGAAAACTATTTTCAATTCAAACTTGAAATTCCTTTAGCTTAAATTGGAATTTCATTTATTATATGAAAGCTTTTCTCATTTGAAAACAATTTGTTTTCATTCCAGAAAAATCCGATTCTTTTATACGAGTTAAAGTCTTTGGGTTAAATTCAAATTCCCCAAACAATATTTTAAAATGGTTCAAATTCATATAAACACATTTATAACATCTTTAACCATAATTTCCAATCATGGAATTCAATTCCAAATTTTTGAATTCAATTTCAAATTGAATTATTTAAATTTCTTGATATTCAAAATATCTTTAAAACTCCTTTCAAAAGCATTAATCATTTAACCCAAATCCATTTCCAAAATCAATTGAAATTAAAATTTCAATTTCAAAAATATTAAATTTAAATCATCTGTTACTTAACCGATTTCCTCGTGAAATCCATATTTGTGTGTAAGAGTGTGGTCCAGGGGTTTTACATGGTAGTGCAACATCATTCAATCATCATAGATTCAGACATAACAATATTGATAAGCGGTATAAACTATAACGCTTATCGTTCATTCACAGATCATAGATATATACATATCACAGATAATAAATTGCAGTCATCCGAGATAAATAAATTACATTACAGATCACAACACAAATCAGGATGTATCACTAAGCATCACAGATCAGGGAATGTCAACAATTCAACCATTCAGTATAATCCAAACATTCATAAGTAAGATCAGTTAATTGTCTGATTAATTCAAATCAGATTAATTTCTTATGAATAAATTTCTAATCCTGATTAATTAATATTAATTAATTACAAAACATTAATTAATTATCCTTTAATCACCTTCATTAAATCAATTCTTCCTTAATCACTTTCATTACTTAATTAATAATTCTTTAATTATTTAAGATTTCATCAACTAAAAGATAAACCATTTATCTTTATTATTTTTAATTATCATTTAATCCTTATTTAATAATCCTTTGGAAATAGGCCATCATCAATACATTTATTAACTTAAAATCTTTAAGTTAGATTAAGGATTATAAAACCATTTCATTTTTTCAGTCATTCACTTAATTACAAAAATTAAGTTTATAAACCTTTAAAATTAAAAGTTATATAGATTTAAAACACTTTTAACTTAATAAATTTTGATATAATTTACTTTTAAACCTTTTGACCAATTCAACTTGGATAAACATTTATCATTGGCAAAAGAACTATTTTATAAAAATCCTTTTAAATACAACTTGATCCGGTTTTAAAGTTTAAAACTGTTTTAATATAAAAATCAACAGACCCGAGCTTTACTCCGAGTTTTCCCTCGCCTCACTCGTCTTCGAGTCAACACACGTATAACTTCGAGACATACCCGGGAAAACTGCTTCTTCCCCAAATTATATATATGAGCCAATATACAGTGATACTCGTGCACGTGCACGATGGCTCAGCCTCGCTCCGACCAACGTTGACCACCCTCCCACATCGGCGATCTTCCCTCAGTCCTATTCCGATCATCAGATCGATGATGAAATCATCAAAACAAAATCGAGCATTCAAGCTCGATACAGGTACCAGAAAACAAAACCTGAAAATCACCACGACCAACTCCTCCGATCACCAGAACTCAGCACCTCCGGCCAAAACATTCGCCATCATCAGACTTCAATATCCCAGAGTTCAGACGAACTCGATGCTCCATAGGTGCCGTGCCAAACGAAACAACCTGACCTAGTCGAAACTAGGTTTAGCAACCAAAACGATCCAACACCGTCACCTCCGGTCACAGACCATCCTTCTACCATTTTTGCCAGAACCCTTGACCTCTGGGCAAACTTCAGCCACGATTCTGATGCTACCAGACCTCGCGATCGCCGGAATTTGACCAAAGCCCGATATTCGTTCAACTCACATTATCTCAGTACATACGAACTTAAAAATCTTGATATTATTATCAAAATTCATCATTTCCAAGTACGAATCCAGTAATATAATCAAAACATGAAATTTAATCAATTGATTTTCTGCCTTGATTTGATTTTTCTCTGTAATTTCTTGTTTCCCAAAAATTACTTAATAAATTCTCTTGAAAACATTTCTAAAAATAAGATATCACGATTACCATCAAAATTTCTTTAATCAACAAAGCCTGAAAACGTTTGTGTGAGGAGGTATGAATTTTATTTTGAGTAATTTGGGTTTGTAGATCAAGAACAGAGGTCGGATATACTTTGCACAGACATACATATACATATACAACAAATTTAAACATATATATCAAGCAAACCCATTTACACATTCATGTAAAACATATACAAATCATCTCTATCATAAATTTTAACATGCATAAGATGATTTAGCTTAAAGTTTAGAGTTTACTCACAGTTGTTTTCCAGCAAAAAGAACAGAGTTGATATATTCCAGGGTTGTGAAAATTGCAAGCTGAAGCTTCCCTGATCTCTGATTTGTATTGATTTGTATTGATTTGTCTGATGTTTTTAATTGAAGTTTGTTTAAGTTTAAAAAATGACATTCACTTTAGTTTTGCTTAGTTTTGTTTGAAGGGAACGAAAATGAATTGAAAAATGAGAAGTTGATGTATATAACAAGAAGTTTACAGTATACATATTTGTATAGGTGATCATGTTGTTTGTACAATATAAACCAGAGATTTTTCTCATTTTGGGGCTGATACATTTCGAGTTGACCTTGTTTATGCTAGCATTAAATGCTTAAGTCCTTTATGTCTTCATATGTTTGCTTGTTTTGTATTTAAATGATTTGTTTACTTCAGCCTACATACTTATGTTTGAATATAGTTCTTCTTTGGGGCTGAGATAATATGGTTGTGGTGGTTGCATTTATTACTTGTACAATCTTCATACTTAAATGTATATATTATCTTCTTTTATTGAATACTTGAATACACATTAGCTGTTTTCTTTTGCAAGTTCAAAGATATTTATGTTTTCATACTTATATATCTTATTGTCTTCATTTTGCAAGTGTACATACTTGAATATATTTTTATCTTTTGTATTCACTTTATATTTTTACAAAGTTTATTAACATGTTATTTGGATTTATCTATTATATCTATTTCTATTTCTAACTTAAATACCCATTTCTAACTTCAATATTTATCGTCTTGTATTTCTCTATACATATTTATTTTAATATTATTTTTAGTTCTTTTACAGTTTAACCATCTAACATTTAATTACTTACTTATTATTTATTTATTTTTGTTACATTTGCATTCATTCATTATATTTACAAAACCCAATTCAAATTCAATTCAAATACATTTCTCAAGTAATTCAAAATTCAACTAATATTTTATATTGATTACCCATTATTTCACAAATTTTATCCAAAAGGAAGTGTTGTATATAGTATATGGGATTTATATAAATATAAATAGTCAAATCCCTATACTGTTGTTTTGGGTTGTCGTAATGATGTTTTACACAACATTCGTTTTGGCACAATAAAGCATGTTTTGGACAATGTGATGCTTTCCTCAAAAGATTTGTAGATGTGATATCCCGGAATTTAAAGGAATTTAAAATGTGATAATCTCCTTATTGATTATTTAAAATTGGTAAAGGTTGTTGTTTTCAAACAATAATAATTAATAATGTGATGTTTTTAAATATAAATATAAATAGATTTTAAATAGAATTTTTGTTTGCAAATTTAATTTATGTATGTTTAAATATATATATATATATATATATGTTTAAGTTGATTTTAAATTGGATTTAAAAATGGATTAAATATATTTTTATGTGATTTTATTTAGAATATAATTGGTTTTTATTTTATTTTCTTTTAAAAAGTTTTATTAAGAAAAGCATTATAAATTAATAAAAGCACTTATTTATTAGGAAAATTAATAATAAAAGCTTTTAAATCTTTTAAAAATAATATAAAATTTAATAATGACAAGTGTAGCTTTTAAATCATGTAAAATACATGTGTAGTTTAAATAAAGATAGCATTTGACAAATGTAAACAATTTGGGCAAGTGTCCTTCTTTTATTTTCTTTTTCTTAAATTTTTAATAGATCATAATTTAAACTTATTTAAACATATATCTTCCTCTTCATTTCCTTTTTCTATCTTCTTTTCAAAAACTAAGAATTTCACCTGAACTTCATCTCTCAAACCAGAAAATTCTTAGAATCACAACCTGAAACCATCTACTCTAAAACAAAAACAACCTGAAACCATTTTACAAACTCAAGTTTAAAATACTGTAACAAATTCTCAAGCATTTTCAAAGTCTGTAATCTTCTCAAAACAGCAAAACTCTGTAAAACACTTTGTCTTCAACATGTAAAACACTTGAACCTGTAAACACTTTCCAAAATCAAAGCCCTGTCATTCAAGCTTGTAACCATTATGCTCAAAGCCTGTAACAAGTTTCAAATGCAACCTGCATCAATCAAGTCTTGAATCATCTCAGTCAACAAGGCCTTTCAGTTTTTAAAGAAATCAAGGCATTTACTTCTGCAAATCCAAGTTTCCAAGTTCAATCTGTTGCAAGCCTTCCTGTTTTCAAAATACAAGCTCCCTGCTTTAAAAAAAAGAAGGTGAGTAAAATTTTTTATAAAAAATATATTAAGTAAGTAAATGTTTATTGCTTGTGAAATTGCTGTGATAATGATGCCAGGCATGTGTGTATATATAAGTATAAAAATCTGTATATATAAGTGTGTTTATGTGTGCATGTCTGGTTGTATTCATCTTCTCTGTTCCTTATTGCAGAGTTTAAGTTACCATCGAACTTCAAGATCTTTTTATTAAATCACTGTTAGGACTTGGATTCAAAACAAAATAGATTAGTTTAATCCTAATCAAAGTACTAAAAATAGATTTAAGTATCTTATGTTTGAAAATCCTCTAAAAATCAAGAAATGCAGTAGCCATTCTAACATCATGTTAAAATCAAATGATGTAATTGAATGAATCAATTATATAAATTGAATTGTCTATGGAAGATATGAATTTTAAAAAGAAAATCAGAATTTTTAATAATGTATTGAGTATACATTTTGGTGATGACTGGAAATTAGTTTTGGGGCAATTTCTGGCGATCTTTGGGTGATGAGGCCTCGGGGTTTCGTCTGAAGCAAGGTTGGTGATCGGGGTGTTTGGAAAAAATAGTGGAAGCGTTGAATGATCGTCGTGGTGTCGGTGGTGAGATGATTTAGTTTTAAACCCTAAATAGGTCGACCCTAGTAATTTGATCACTGCTTCCTCTCTATGATTTCGAGTTCAATGGGACCAATGGGAATGGCTTCGTGGATGATCGGAGATGGAGTGGCCGGGGTTGCGTGTCGTTTGATGGTCGAAGGCGCGAGTTCGAGGTGGTTTTGGCCATGGTGTTTGGTTCCAGTTTTCAACTGGACTGTTCGATTTCGATCGATAGATTGTGCGAGTGTTTTGGTGATCGGAGTTGGTTGCTGCATCGATGGTCGACGTGCCGGAAGGTTCATCAGAGGTCGGATGCGGCTTTGACGATGGTGTATGTGCACGGCGAAGTTTGGTGTCAGTGGTTTGGGAAGAGAGTTTGGTCTTGGGTTGGGTCTCGAAGAAGTTGAAGCGTGGCTCGGGTTTGTCTTCGGGGTAGCGTGAGTGTTTACGTGAACAGATTTTTAAAGGTTTTTATAAAAGCAAGTTTTTAAATTTAAATTGAAACTAGTTTAAACCATTACTTGATAATGTTTTAAGTATTTAAAGAAAGTTATGATTTGGTAACCTTAATTTATCAAGTTAAAGGTTTATTTTATTTCAAAACTTAATTAAATGATTTAATTAAGGAAGTTAATTTTAAAAATAAAATGTTTTAAATGTTAATGATAATTAAGTCATTAATTAAGATAATGGTTTATCTTAAAGGATAATTAAGATTTTAATGATTTAAGATTAATTAAGTTAATTAATAAAATTTAAATATAATTAATTAATTAATTAATTAATTATAAACGATTAATTAAAAGTAATTAATTAATTTAATTAACTTAATGATTAAGATTGATTTAATTAATGACTAAAGATTAATTAATTTGTAATTAATTAATTAAGTAATTAGAGATTGATTAATTTGTAATTAAGAAATACTTAATTAAGTTTATTAATTAATAATTAGGTTTTATTAATTAATAATTAAGAAATAATTAATCTATAAAGATTAATGAAGAATTGATTAACTGATAATTAAGGATTAATTAATTTGTTATTAAGTTTTATTAATTGATAATTAAGGTTTATTAATTAATAATTAAAAGAATAATTAATATGTAATTAAAGATTAATTAATTTGTATAAGGGTAATTAAGGGATGAATTACTAAAGTGTAATTAATAAAATTAATGTGATTAATTTAAGTTAATTAATTTGTAAATTAATTAAAGATAATCACTTGATAAAGGATTAAGTATGAATACTTAATAAGATTGATAAGTGTAATTACTTAGTGAAGTAATTAATGTATAATTGCAGGATGTAATTATTTAAAGGGAATTACTTAATGGGAAGTAATTGAAGTATAATTACTTTGTAAAAGTAATTAAGGATTAATTATTTGGTGTAATTAATCAAAGGATTAATATAATTAATTAAGGAGTTAATTAATTAGGGTAAGTAATTACAGGATGGTAATCACTGTTTATGATTTATTTAAGGTTAATTAATGGAGGTAATTAATTAAAGTTTAATTAATTAATATAATTAATTAAGGATTAATGTAATTAATTATAGTTAATTAATTAATAAAGTAAATAAATGGTTAATTACTGTTAATGGTTAAGAATAATTTATTTGTGAAATTAATTAAAGGATAATTACTTTATGTAATTAATGAATAATTAATTAAGGATGATTAATATTTAATGAGTAATTAATTAAAGGTTTGTAATTAATTAATGATTGATTAAGCAAGGTTAGATAATTAATTCTGAAGTAATTAATTTAATTTAAGTTAATTAAATTAATTATAACATAGGGTTAATAATTGTTGCTTATGGATGATTGTTGTGTAGAATATCTGAATTGGATGATATCTATTGGATGATATGCTGTGATATTCTGTGATATGATATTGGATATATCTGTGATAAATGTGTGATATTTATCTGTGAATGCTGTGTGAATTCAAGTATTGAATTGAATTAAATTGTTTAAACCTTAAACAACTTGGCCTTTAAGATACGTTTGGATTTCGATGAGACCGGGATCATGAATCAAATTTGATTATCCGAAAACCACATCGATCTAAGTTAAACGATAGGTCGTGACATCTCAAAGTGAAGATCGAGATGGAGTTTTAAAGTGCAAGGGTTATTATCATTAACTCTGAGGGTGATTCTAAAATGAGTGTAACGAGATAATGCCTTCGGTTTCGTTCGAACCCGGAATGAACTTGTATGGATTGAATGCTTTCAGAACATCGTCAGGTGGACGATGAGCATTCTAAGATAGATGTGTTCTATAAAGGTAATCGTAGCCTCAAGCCTCATCAACCGGGAATGGCTAAAACAGGGGAGGTGCAGCAAGGCTAAGTGAGTCGCGCTCAAGTAGGACAAGATTTCCCCTATCTAGAGTCCCTTTTTATTCGGCTGTGTGGGCGGTTGCTAGCTACAACCGCGGGGTTGTCTTGTTCGGGACTATCCAGTAAGGGATGGTTCCGGCTTTATGTTGCTGGGTGTTGGGAGTGATCCTCGATACATTGATCTAGGACACGTACTGTGACGGGTGGTACCCCAGTAGCCCTGCCATTGTATGGAAATCCAACTTCCAATAAGTGCCATCGGACTTGATTGTATACCTATGTATGCTGGAATTTAATGAATGTAAAAATTTCGGCTATGTGAATATTTATTTGGAAACCCTAGACACTATTATAATATAATCGGATTTCCTATCAAAGTTTTGGTTAGCGTAAGGTAAAAACTTTTCCATGTTTATGTGTGGGAAGTCTTACGTGATACCTTTGTTTTGAAAAGGTTTTAAAGTTAAGCAACTTTAACCGTTTACTCACACCAGACCCATGTCTGACCCGGAGTTTATTCTGTTTTTCTTAAACTCTTGGGTACTCAAATTTTTACGAGTAGTCAAGGGATTCAGGTTTGCTTTGATGAATATAGGAGGAGTAATGGAGCAGGAGACTTCAGCGTTATAGATATATAGTTTTCCGCTGTGTTGGTATCTCTGTGTTGTATTTGAGTTGTAATAACTAGACAGGTGTTTATAACTGTCTAGTATGTGATGTATTATCTGTGTAACTCTGATTGATGTTGTATATTATGTAATACTTATGTGATTAATATAATTTATTCGTTCCGCTGTTGAGATTATGATGTTGTTCTTTTTTCTTTCTTTTCTATCTTTTCTCTTTTCTATTCCTTTCTTTCTTAATAATGATGCGTCTTTCTTTGGAGAGAAAGGCGGGTCGTCACAGTAGATATACTTATTACGTATTTAAGTATATAGAGATATTTTCTAAGTGTTGAAAATGAAATGGTTTGTGAATATACTTATACCGTTGAGATAAGTATATGGGAATGTTTTCCAAATATCGAAAGATTAAAATGGTTTTGAGAATATATCCTTTTAAAGATATTTTGAGACCAATATTTAGAAAAAAATTTAATTAATAAAATATTAATTAAAAGGACCTAGTGATTGCTTGTATGCTAGATTATATTTTTGGCCATTTTGGGTTCCTTGACTTAATGTGGAAACTAATTGGTCATGCACTTAGTACGAGGCCAACTGATTAGACTTTATTATCGTTTGGTATTAAGAACAATGGTTCGAGTAGGGTGCAGTGACTAAGGTATTCCAATCTACCGAGCTTCCTTCTTGGCCGAAGGATGGCAATATGAGAGTTGGAAACATGATAAGTCTACAAGATTTGGTTTTCATATGAGGTTGAGATCCTCTTATTGATTGTTGGTCCAGAGAGACCAGGATTAGATTTATCCAAAAACTACTTCGGACCAACGTATGCGTTCGAAAGTAAAGATTGTTGAAGAAAATGATTTTGAAGACGGAGATCTTCATGATGAAGGGCTAATTGCCACTAGCTCCATGATTATATATATTTTGTGGCAATAGTGCTTCATTCTGAAAATCTTCAATGCAAGAACTGCTCGCTATTAATCCTAGGGTTGATTCCGACAGGATGTAGTAGAAGAGTACCTTCAGTTTGTCTTGTTACTGGACAACTTGTATGGACGATTATGTGACATTGCATTTCTAAGACCACGTATATTGGTTTTTACAAACGTGCATCTGTTTGGTGGTATAGAAGGTAACCCCTCTTACACTTAACACTGTTCTATGAGACATACAAGCTTAGAGGTTGTACTTTTGTGAAAACCAATTAGCGTGTTGTTAGAAACGACAATGTGGCATTCAAAGGGGATATGTTCTGTGAAAGGTAAAACGTTAACTTAATCCTCGCACATCGGAAATGGCTGAAACAGGGTATGCCGTAAGGCTAAGTGGGTCGCACCCATTAGGGTATGGTCATCACCTTTTTAGACTACCCTCTATATATTGGATTTGTTGTGTATGCTCTGGCCACAGATAGGTCAGGAACGACCGAGGTGATGCCATATTCGGTTCTATTCACTGCCAAATGGGTCTGTGGATAGGCCTATCTTGCCAGATGCAGAGGATAATAGTGATGGTCCTTGGTACATTCCTCTAGAATTGTACTGTACGGAAGGTAGTCCCTTACCTTCCATTGTATGGAATCCATTCCCCAATACGAGCCTTTAAGGTTTTAGTTGTAAACCTATTATGCTGGAATTTAATCAATGTAACAATTTCTCCTATGATTAATATGTATTTGTATCCTAGACACTATTATAATATCAAAGGATTAGATATGAAGTGTTTTGGTTATCGCAGGGTAAAAACCCGTCCGTGTTTATATGCGGCGTGGTCTTACGAGATACCTTTGTTTTTGAAAAGTTTTTATAATATTAAAATCCAATTGAGGAGTGTTTTCTCATGTTGGTTTACCAGACCGATCTGGGCATTCTTCTCTTTTAATGCTTGGGTAAGACCGAGTATATTTACAAATTTAGTTGGATGCTTTGGAGCTTCCGAAGTCGAGCTGGAGGTCTTCAAGTTGTATTCACGTATATGTTTATTTTCTGCTGCATTGGTTATTTAAATTATCAGCATTTGTGAGAATAGATTGTTATAACTGCCTAGGCCAATGATAGTTATTTATGTACTCTTATTTAATATATGTATATTACAGTTTCTCTTTTGTAACGGTCATTAATATTACATTATATGTTGTTCCACTACGTTGTGAGATTCTATGTTGTTTGGTTTTCTTTCTCTCTTTCTCTCTTCTCTTCTTTCTTCTTTCCTTCCACTAACTATTCTTTTTTCGTTCAATTTGAGTTGAGCACATGTGGTTTATTATCATCTTGAAATGTGTGGAATTGTAGGTTGTTATAGATGGTGAAGTGGTTTGAAATGTTTAAAGGGAAGAATTAGTAAAGAGACAAATGAGGATCTGATCCACTTTTCACTCTCTTATCCTTCCTTTATTTATTTCACCTTTTCTCTCATTAGCTAATCTTCTAGTCCACTTTCTGTTACTACCAAAAACTCCTTTCGACTTAGACGAAACCTGTTTGAGCAAAGAACAAAGGAGAACAAGAGGAAAGAGCTCCAGCTAGTCCTTTTGAAAGAGTCGAAGGGATGCCGCAGCCAAAGTCCAAAACTTTAAAACCTTTCAAAGGTGTCAAAAGGACGCTACAATCAATATCCAGTAGGTTCTTACCTTTTGAAGGTGTCGAAGCAGTCGAAAGCACCCTTCCGTCTCTAGTAACCACCTTTCGACTAGGTAATTCCATATGCATGAAGACATTTCGAATGAGTCAAAGCAACACCTTTTGAAGACAATGAAGAACAACCCTTTGTATATGCGCTAAACCTTTCAAAACCAAAGTTTCACCTCGTCCAAATCACTCGAAGGCATGTATCGGCTTGAACAACCCTTTTGAAAGCTATACCAAGCCTTTCAAACCGGTCGAAGCCATTAATGTCCAGGGGAGGTTCCGCATCAAGTCACAAACTTGAGTTCAGAAGCAATCAGTAGTGTCGAAACCATCAGCATTTCAACACCATCGAAGCCATTAAACTTAGCCTATCGATAGAGTCGAAGGCTCTTACAAGGCAACATAAAGAAGAGAGGCGTGGCCGTTCCCTTTCGACAAAGGCGGAAGCGTCCTAGAGTCAATTTTGTAGCCACCTTTCGACCAAGTCGAAAGCATCAAAATCAAAAGGTACTGACCCGCATTTATAAATAAGACCGAAGGGGTCAGGTTTTAGGGATCCGAATCTTTCCATTCTAAACTTGTATTTTCTTAATTAAAAGAGCTGTAAACCCTAATTTCCAAATTAATTTGGGGATTTAGAGTAATAAAGTTATCTTTAGCTTGCGAAAGGGAAGTTGTCAATTTTACAGATTACTTTACCATTCTTAAAGCTTTTATCAGGTTTAACATTGTGTTTTAGGTGTCATTTAAATCTAAAGGACCCTTCCGACATAGTCGAAACCTCATATATTCAAATAACTTCAGATTAAATGTTTCAAGCTATCTTCCTCTGGGCTGCTACTTTCGACAAGGTCGAAACCTAACCATAGTCAACTTGAACCTTGGTTGGACACAAGAAACCTAAGGATCCCGCTTTCAAGGAGGTCGAAACCTTTCTCAAAATTGCCTTAACTAGATATTAGTAATCCAAACCAAAGGCATTTAAGTCCATAGCTTTTGACTAGGTCGAAACCTCATCCTCGGATACTTGACCAAAACCCAAGTTGCACAACAACTTAAGCTCTCAACAGTGTCGGAACCCTTTAAGTCAACCTTCATCTAGTGATTCCAAAGACCGTCTATTTGGATTCTACTTCCACTTCGAAAGGAGAGCTTTCGAAGGAAAAACCCAGTTATCTCAACAAAATCAAAAAGGTTAATAAAGAAAAGGAATAACCGTTTTGACTAAGTCGAAAGGTCGGCTTAAGTAAGTTTTCACTACAACAAAATGTTTCAAAAGGATACCAAAGTAAATACATACATTCCATCCTTCTCAACCCTTCTAAAAGAAACCACGAGGAATTGACCTTGTCCTAAAGACTCTACTTTGAGGCGTTGGCAAGATTTTTTGTTAATATTTTGGCGCTAGAAGGAGGTCTCAAACCTCCGAATTGGTTGAACACTCGACTCTACTTGTCTCTAACCCCACTTGACTCAATCTCAAGTTCATCTCCTATGGTCTAATCATGGCTAGAAGAATCATAAGATCTGAAAAAGGGTCCTCTGAACCAAATTTGATAGAATTCTCCCCAATAATCATTAAGGATTCCAACCAAGTTGAAGAGAAAAGGCTAAGGCTAGAAGCTCTAAGGATTATAAATATAAGAAAAAAGCGAAATCATACGATCTTGAGAAATGGAGCTTAAACCCCTTTCATGTTGGCCTCACCCCTATTTTTGCTTTAGGAAAAAAGGACAAATGGAAGTGATAATGTATTCAATCAAATGAGAAGAACCATCCAACATTATTCCAAAGGCACAATCTTTGAAAAAGCAATAATGGCTGCTTACAATGCCTTTGCAAATAGGTGGCAACAACCAATTACAAAAAGAACACTTCCTACATAAGAACTACAAAGGGTGGCAAAAAGAAAAGAAATCAAAGAGTATGAAACTATAAGGCCAAGGAACAAAAAATCAAAGAGCCATCCTCAAGAATCAAGCTTTAAGTCTAGACTTCCCAAAAAAATGAAACTTAACAACATCCATAGAGAATGTCTACTTGCTTACCAAGGATGAGCTTAACTATTGTCCATCACAGAAAATGAAGCCGAAACATGAAAGGAATCTGGGAGGATCCTATTGCCATTACCACATGAAGAATGGTCATAAAACTAATCACTGTAAAGCCTTGGAAGGGATGACAATCAACTTTTACCATCAAGGCAAAATCAATGGGTTTGTAAAGAAATACTGAATGAGATCAATAAAGAGATACTTTTCATAAAAGAGAATCTACATGGTCAGGAGTGAAATGCTTCTTATATTTGGATACTACCTAAGATGTTGGTCTACCTAAGATGGTAGAAAGCCTCTGTCCACGCCGAAATGGCCAGAGCGGAGCACTTCCTGGAGGGAGGGCGGAGTAAGCCTTTAGCCACATCATAAGATGGCTAGGTTAAAGCATCGGACAAGCCCTTGGTCGCGCCTCTGGTCAGGTCAAGGCACCTCCTGGAGGGAGGATGGAGTAAGCCTTTATCCGTGCCATAAGATGGCCAAAGTAAAGTATCGAACAAGCCCTTATTTGCGTCACGCTATGGCCAGGGTAAGGCACCTCCTGGAGGGAGGACGGACTAAGCCTTTATCTGCACCATAATATGGCCATGGTAAAGCACCGAACAAGACCCTATCCATGCCACGCTATGGCCAGGGTAGGGTACCTCTTGGAGGGAGGTCGGGTAAGTCCTTGGTTTCAGCCTCCAAGATGAGCTAACCAAGAGCACCGGACAATAATGGACTAAGATGTCCAGGCCCAAGAAGAGGCCCATCAAACAATGGACTAAGATGTCCATGCCCAAGAATTGGCCCATCAAATAATGGACTAAGATGTCCAGGCCCAAGAAGAGGCCCATCAAATAATGGACTAAGATGTCCAGGTCCAAGAAGATGCTCATCAAATAATGGACCGAGACATCCAAGCCCAATAGAAGGCTCATTAAATAGAAGACTGAGATGTTCAAGCCCGAGAAACGACATATCCAATTATGAACTAAGACGTTCGAGCTCAAGAGGCAACTAATTAAATTACTTCTATACAAGACCTGAAGGGTTCATGCATCAAAGGAGTAGAACAGAACTCCACTTATCAATACCTAAATTTGGGTTTCAGAACTTTCATTTCAAAACATCATCTGCTAATCTGGGGCTCTCCTATCTAAATTTCATTTAAATACCCAAATCTGGGTTTTGAGTCTCTCCTATCTGAATTTCATCAATAAATACCCGAATCTGGGTTTCGGGACATTCCTTTCAGAACTTCATTCACTAATAACCGAATCTAGGTTTCAGGTCTTTATCAATCGGTAACTATCTTTATCATACCTGAATCTGGGTTTTGCGACTATTACTTATTTATGCCCTAATATGGGTTTGAGATTTTAATAATGAATTCCTATTTATCCATCATAAATACCCGAATCTGGGTCAAAGAATACTCTCAAGAAGATCATTATTATAAGGGTCCACTAAAACCCGAATCTGGGTCTCGGATTTCACGGGTTGATGGCTTTCCAAGCTATCCCGTGTAAATGCCCTAAGAGCTATCACATGTTGACTCCCTAAGAGGCACATGAGTTGATAGTCTTAATGTTATCACGTCACATCTTTCCCCAAAGCCATCATGTGTTGAAAAATGGCGTTCTTATAAATAACTTGGAAACTGATTAGTTGCCTTATTAAGTGAATGCTTTCCATCAAACCCCATTTGGTGTCGAATTCTTATTGGCTAACTACTTACTTTATAGTTTTCTTTCCATAACTTGTTAATTACATTTTAATTAATTAACTAAGTAACCATAATTAATTACTTCTTTCCTTCACCAATTAATTCATATAAAATTGAAAACTAATGGGAAAAATCCCAAATATTCACCAAAAATCCTTATCATTATATTTTGCCTCGTGTAAATTTTCAAGCCAAAATAATTATTTTTATTATTTTAATTAATTAATTTCCAAAATTAGGCTTTTTCTTAAACTAGGAAATTCGTATAAATTCCAAATAATTTCATAAAATAATGAAATTAAAAACCGATCTTTATTTCATCATTATGAACATCATACCAACTTTTCGAATCGTTTAATCATGATTAAGTCATGTTATACCCTTAAACATGAATAAATTTATTTCATTAATATTTCTAAACATAACAAACGATGTTTAATCATTCAAACATGTTTTCCATAATAAAAACATCCATACATGATCAAATCCAAGCCCAAATGGGTTAGAATAGGGATAGAGAAAGTTTTACTCACCTAGGGTAAGAAAACCTTGTTTAACCTTCCTTTTTCCTTAGAGTTGAAAGCTTGATCTTCTATATTTTAATTTTCTTCTTCCCACTTGCAAAATGGTGGCCGACCTAAGCTATTCTTTTATTTCATTTTTGTTGAATAATGAGAGAATGATGAGGAGAATGTAGGGAGTTAGTAATTTGGGATTTGGGATAAAACCCCATTCTAGCCTAATCTTAATAAATCCCTAACTCTTCTTTCTCCATTCATTCATGCTTTCTCAAATACTTGTCTTTATTTTATCTTGTGCTTTAATTTAATTAATCGTTTATTTATTTAATTTTTCCATGTTATAGAACTCCCAAATAAGGGTTGTTTTACAGTCTCCCTACCTTATATGAATTTTGTTCTCGAAATTCAAACAAGGCAGGATCGAGACTATCATCAAATCAATGCACACAAAGTACTCAATTACACTAGTTCCAAATTAATGTAAATAATCATCATTCATTAATCATTATGTATTAGTATCATTTCTAACACATACAAACATCACATCATCTCACCATACCAGTGTCTCTACTAGTCTATGCAATAAAACATACTTGCCTTAATCATACTTGTCTTAAGCATACATGTCAAAACAAATCAGGATATTAATTCTAATCATATCCTCTACCTCCCAGGTAAAATCATCAATATCGTCACTCTAATTGATGCGAACAAGTTTAATAACTTTGTTCCTTAGCACTTTCATATTACAACTGTAGCGACCCGACTTTCTACCACCAGAAAGTCGCGTCAACTTTAAGAAAGAAAGGGATAGAAAAGAGAAAAGATAGAGAAGAAAGAAGAAACAACATCAGAATCTCAACAGCGGAACGAATAAATTATATTAATCACATAAGTATTTCATAATATACAACATCAATCAGAGTTACACAGATAATACATCACATACTAGACAGTTATAAACACCTGTCTAGTTAATACAACTCGATACAACTCGAATACAACACAGAGATACCAACACAGCGGAACACTATATATATATCTACAACGCTGAAGCCTCCTGCTCCATTGCTCCTCCACAATTCGTCAAAGCTGACCTGAATCCCTTGGCTACTCGTAAAAATTTGAGTACCCGAGAGTTTAAGAAAAACAGAAGATAAACTCCGGGTCAGACATGGGTCTGGTGTGAGTAACAGGTTAAAGTTGCTTAACTTTGAAAATCCTTTGAAAACAAAAGGTATCACGTAAGACTTCCCACAAATAAACATGGGTAAGTTTTTACCTTACGCTAACCAAACATTTGATAGGAAATTCTATGATATTATAATAGGTCTAGGGTTTTCAAGTAAATAAAATCATAGCCGAAATTGTTACATTGATTAAATTCTAGCATACTAGCCAACATGAGGGTAATACAATCAAATCCGAGGGCACAGCAACCAATTCCAGCATACTAGCCAACATGAGGGTAACACAGATAGATAATTCACACTATCACAGATAGATAATTCACAATATCATCATAAATAGATAATCCATATTATCATCACACTTCAACCAAAACATCCATATCACACAGCATTACTTATCTCATATCTGAGATTTCAAACCATTCAAGGAAATCAATATCATCCATACATACATAAACAAGGATTCATAAACACATTATTTATAATTAATTTAAAATGAATTAAATTAATTACCTTATTTCTAATTAATTTAAAGTAAATTAAATTAATTACTTCATTCTATAAATCCTGCTTACATACTCATTAATTAATTACAAATCAGTTAATTAATCATTCTCTAAGTTTCCATCTTAATTAATCGTCCTGGATTAATTATCCTTTAATTACATTCAAGTAATTATCCTTTAATTAATTTCACAAATTAATTATCCTTACCCAAATACAGTAATTAATCTTTAATTACTCTATTAATTAATTAACTACAATTAATTACATTAATCATTAATTAATTACATTAATTAATTACTCAAAATCACTTATTATTGATTAATTAGTCTTAATTAATCAACCCTTAATTACACCATTTATTATATAAATTAATGATCCCTAATTACATTTTTAATTAATTATTCTATTTAAATTAATTACATTAAGTAATTAATCTTTACTTAAACCATAATTATTAATCACTCTTGATTAATCACATTCAGTAGTTAACTACCCTTAATTACTTCATTTAAATAAATTAATTATTCCTTAAATAATTATCTCAATTAATCCCTTGATTAATTACACAAAGTAATTTAATCCAAATTACTTCCATTATTAAATCATCTTCAATTAATTACATACAATAATTTCCATTAATTACTTCACTACGTAATTATACTTCATTTATTACATAAAGTAATTATGCTAACAAATCATCCAATGATTAATTAAAATTAATTAAACTTAATTAATTAACTTAAACTAATCAAATTTAAACTCAATTAATTACATTAAGTAATTAATTCCTTAATTACTTCCATTAAGTATTTACACTTAAAACATTTTCACAAATGATTATCTTTAATCAATTAATCTAATTAATTATTAAAATTTATCACATTAATTAATTATTTAACAAATCTTAAGTTAATGACCTTCATTAACTATTAACAATACTTAATTTCTTTCCTTAAGAAATTAAACTTAGATTTAATCATTATTAATTTCAAATTAATTAACCCTTAATAAGCAATTAATTAACCACTAATTATTTAATTAATTTCAGTTTTTAACTGTAACTTAATTAACCTTTAATTACTTGATTAATTAACATTTAACCATTAATTTAAAATCTAATCTTATCAAATTAATGATCTTTAATTCCAAATTAATTATTCCTTAAATAATTAGTCTTAAACTTTAATTAATTAATTTAGAACTCTTAATTACTTAATTAATCATCCATATCATTAATTAAATAAATTAATCAATTATCCATTTTTAATTATCTTAATAATTTAATGAATCCAAATAATTAAATTCTAATTAACTTTAAGATAAACTTTACTCTTATTAATGATTAAATTATCATTAACAAACATTTAAAACAATTTACTTTCAAATTTATTTCAAATTTCATTTTAAATTTAAGATTTAAAATGAATACAAATTTAACCTTAACAAAGTTTAAATCCATTTAAAATCCTATAATTTCACATGTTAAGAAATACATACCTTATAAAAGAAGCTTAAAAGAATTTTAAACCAAATTCATTTTTAAATTCAAATCAATTTAAAATACACTTTAAACATTCAAGTTGTTAAAACAATTTAAATTTTAAAAAATTTATTTTATTTTAAAAACTAGGATATAAATTAAATTTGAATCCAGATTAAAACCTTTGATTTAAACTTTGTTTAAATCTTTATTTTCAAATTTTAAAATCATTTAAAATTAAATCATACAGGTTTAAAACAAAACCTGTAACACAAAATAATGACTCGAGCCACCCTCAACTAACTTCGAGTCCAACCCCACTTGACTTCGGGCAAAACCCTCAATCTACTCGAGAAAACTCGAGCGCCCTCTGCTAAATTCTAGACTTCATCAGAAATGAAGCAAGTGCACCGTGCACATGCACGGTGGCTCCGGCCACCATTGACCACCAACGACGATCGCAAACCATCAGAAATCGACTCGACATCCCACCTCGGTCATCAAATCACGTCCAACAACCCATAATCAAAATCGAGCGCCCCATTCAAAACCTGGAACTCGAGACTGTGACCAACCCAAACCTGTCAACGGTTCGTTCACGACGCCTCGACCACTACCGGCTACACAACTCCGGCCGTAGCTTCGACTACCATTCCTATGCCAATCCCCAGAAGCACGTTGAACTCGATCCTCTCTCGGCGATGAACGAAACGCAAACCTCCGACCCCTTAAAACTAGGTCACTCGACTTTGAGAGCTTCCCGCCGCCGCCTCGATCATCTATACGCCACCGCTCTATTTTTCTCGCAACCCCCGATCGCTCCTCTACCATCAATAAGAATCCCGACCCCTCCAGACATATAGATCACCAGAAAAACCCAAACTTCCCATTCCCGTACAAACCCAAACTACACCTTCAATGCTTAACTAAAAATTATAGTTTTAGTTTTAAAAATCATAAGTTTGGATGGAGTTTCAGATTGCATGCCTGAAACATTGAATCATGATGTTTGGATTTTCACTTATTTAAGGTTTGGTCTGTTATTTTGATTACCAGAGACAATCCATATTTCTTTAACTTAAATAAAATTTTTAAAACTAAAATTGGTGATGAGATACACAAGTTTTACTTGAAACTTAAATTTAAATAGGGACTACATAAGGAGATATAGAATTTAAATCAAACAAGAACCTGGAACTATGAGTAGAGAGTACCTAGATGGAAACAGAATATGCATATCATACATTCATATATATACAGAGAAAAGCACCAATATATACATGCATTCAAACATAATAATTCCAGAGATTTCAAGCGACCAGATTACTACTTAAGTTTTTAAAAGTGAAGTTACTCACTTGTTTGGAAAAGGAAGAACAGAGCCTTATATTTTGAAACAAGCTTTTGAAAGTTGCTAGCTGAAACCCTTTTTATTTTGATCTTCCTATTTGTTGATTTGAATTTCTATAAACCTTCAGTTGTTAATGTATTTACTTTTCTGGAATGCTAAGTCTTTTGTAAACGAAATGAGATGAGATAGATTGATAAATAGAACAAGTATTTACACAGGAAAATATTATTTACTAGTACAAAAATGTTCAGATATTTTTTCTTCTTCTATGGGGGCTGATATGATCTTACTACTGTACTAGAGATGTTAGCATTTAATGCTTGTCTCCTATGTCTACATACTTATCTTTTAATTTAAGTTTCGTATGTACTTAGATATCATTTTTTTCTTTTTATGTCTACATACTCATTTTCCTGTACAAGCATGAATACATTTTTCCTTTCTTCAGTCTTATGCTTTGTATCTAAATGCATTTTCCAGAATTATCAAATGTGTTCACTTATGTGCTTACATAAACATATATTTTACCTTATATATATTTATTTCTATTTCTAACTTAACTTCTTATTATTATTTCTTTTTTTAAAGTTTAAGTATCAAACATTTACTTTATATTCATATTTTCTAACACAAATACTTATGAATTACTTTTAGAGAAAATAAAATAAAACTATTTATACGAGTACATATGCACGCCCAGGTGGGCCTGCATTTAACCACAATGTGCATGCATTTTTATTTGTACCCATGGAAGTAGATTTGATAGTAGCATCCCCACATTTGAACGCCGCCTAGGCAGAAACCGCTATTTTTTTGTTCTGACTGCAATAACTTCTTCATACTAACTCGGAATCAGGCGAAACTTTGACCGATGAATTCCTATCTAAATTACAGACAATATGGTACACTCAGATACTTCATCTTGTGAACGCACACTGTAGTTCTCCAAGGGGACTGATAGTTTACTTAGAAAATAACATGGCACAACATCCTCATATTTGAACTCCGCCTAGTGCAGAAGCCACTACTTTTTTTATTCAAACTGCTATATTTTCTTCATACTAACTTGGAATCCGGCGAGACTTTGACAGATTAACTCCCACCTAAATTACGGACAATATGGAACACTCGGATACTTCATTTTATGAACGCACACTATAGTTCTCAATGGGGACTTACAGTTGTACTTAGAAAATAACAGGCTAACACATCCCCATATTTGAACTCCGCCTAGTGCAAAAGCCGCTATTTTTTTTGTTCAGACTTCAATAACTTCTTCATACTAACTCGGAATTAGGCGATACTTCGACCGATGAACTCCCACCTAAATTACAGACAATACAGTATAGTTGGATACTTCATCTTCTGAACGCACACTGTAGTTCTCCATGGGGACTGACAGTTGTACTTAGAAAATAACATGCTATATCCCCACTTCAACGCTCACTATAGTTCTCCATTGTGACTAATAGTTGTACTTAGAAAATAACAGGATACATCCTCATATTTGAACTTTGCCTAGGAAAAAGCCGCTATTTTTTTGTTCAGACTGCAATAACTTCTTCATACTAACTCGGAATCAGACAAAACTTCGACCGATGAACTCCCACCTAAATTACGAACAATATAGTACACTCAGATACTTCATCTTGTGAATGCACACTGTAGTTCTTCATGGGGACTAACAGTTTACTTAGAAAATAACATGCTACCACATCCCCATATTTGAACTCCGCCTAGTGAAGAAGCCGCTATTTTTTTTGTTCAGTCCGCAATAACTTCTTCATACTAATTCGGAACCCGCCGAGACTTCGACCGATTAACTCCCACCTAAATTACAGACAATATGGAACACTCGTATACTTCATCTTGTGAATGCACACTGTAGTTCACCATGGGGACTGACAGTTGTACTTAGAAAATAAGAGGCTACCACATCCCCATATTTGAACTCTGCCTAGTGCAGAAGCCGCTATTTTTTTTGTTCAGACTGCTATATTTTCTTCATACTAACTCGGAATCCGGCGAGACTTCGACAGATTAACTCCCACCTAAATTATGGACAATATGAAACACTCGGATACTTCATCTTGTGAACGTACACTGTAGTTCTCCATGGGGACTGGCAGTTGTACTTCGAAAATAACAGGCTACCACATCCTCATATTTGAACTCCGCCTAGTGTAGAAGCCGCTATTTTTTTGTTCAGACTGCTATATTTCTTCATACTAACTCGGAATCCTACGAGACTTCGACAGATTAACTCCCACCTAAATTACGGACAATATGAAACACTCAGATACTTCATCTTATGAACGTACACTGTAGTTCTCCATGGTGACTGACAGTTGTACTTAGAAAATAACAGGCTATATTCCCATATTTGAATACTATTTCTCTATATGATGTAAAAGGGTATATTTGGAATTTCAGAAAGACACTGAGTAAATCTATTCAATGAATTCTCTTTATTAGTAGTAAAGATATATACAAATAACAACTTATACAAATATCTTAAAAATCCAACTTAAACATCAAGTTATATATATATATATACATATATAACAACATATTTAATTTAAAAATAACACTTCTATTTTAAAATCTATTTATATTTATATATAAAACAATACATTAATAATGTTATTTGAAAATAATAATTTGTCAAATTTAAATAATTTATAAAAGAGATTATACATTCCTATTATTATTAAATGAATTAATATATCATATTTATTAAACAATATTTTAAAACCAACCTTTTAACTAATCTTAAACTTAAGCTAAGATAAAATTTAATCATTTATCTTAAATATTTTAAAACTATATATTTTAAATTAAATCCTAATTTTCAAATTACCAAATTGTATTAGAATTTGAAAACAAGATTTATTTATTTATTAAATTCAAACCAAGATTTCTATTTACAATATATACAAATATATATACATTATAAATAGAAAACAATTTATTAGCTTTTAAAAGATAAATTATCAGTTAAATATTTATTTAAAAGAAGATTATTAAATCAATTCAAATCTTATTAACAAATATTATCAAATCAAATTTAATTTTTAATGCAGATTATTAAATTGATATTGCCCAAAATTCCGGGATATCACAACAACCTACTTCCCCTTTGGTCATCTAACATATGTAAAAAATCGGGCTCCATAGATAAATCTTCGACTGTCCTCGATCCACCATCGAAATCAGATCGTACACACACTTCCACAAATGTGATACATGAAAAACATTATGCACACATGTCAAACTACTTGGTAGCTCGACTCGATATGTGAGTTTACCAATCCGCTCGACTACTTGAAATGGTCTTGCATAACTAGGAGCCAATTTCCTTACCATCCCAAAGTGCATAACACCTCGCATCGACGACACCTTCACGAATGCATGATCACCCACTGTGAACTCCGGTTCTCTTCTTCCTTATCAGCATAACTCTTCCTCCTTGATTCTGTCACTTGCATTCTAACATAAATCAGTTCTACCTTCTCGGTAGTTTCTCTTACTAAATCGGGTCCTAACTTGAGTCTATCTCCCGTGTCCATCCAACATACTGATTACTTACACAGTCCACAATAAAGTGCCTCAAACGGGGCCATCCCGATACTCAGTTAGTAACTGTTGTTATACACTAACTCTACTAGATGCAAATGATATTTATAAGATCCTCCAAATGTTCTCAGCAAATCCTCTAATATATGATTCACTTTTTCTGTTTGGCCATAGGTTTTTGGGTGGTAAGGGGTACTCATGCTCAATTCTGTACCAATGCACTCAACAAACTTTTCCAAAACTCACTAGTGAACAAAGGGGCACTATCACGTACACTACTGCTTGGAATCCCATGCAGGCTCACTACGTTCTTCAGTATAATCTCACCAAACCAACTGCCATTCTCGTCGACTTCATAGGGATAAAGTTGGAACTCTTAGTCAGTTTATGACTATCACCTCAATACTTTTATTTCCCATTTTCGACCTAGGCAACCCATTGATAAAATCCATGGCCACTGAGTCCCATTTCCAAGCAATCTCTTCTAAGGTTGAAGTATTCAGCTTGGTTTATGAGGTTCAGCTTTTACTATTGACAAGTGAAACATTTCTTAACACATTCATCGATATGCCTTTTCAAAGAATACTCTCTCCATGTCCGATACATCTTCGTGCCCTCGAGGTGAAAGCTAAACTTAGGTTGAAGACTTTCTTCCAAGATTTCCTTTCGATGGTCTCCTACATACATATATACATGCATGTATGTGTGTGTAATGACAATCTGTGATCCTTGTAAGTAATTCTTAGTAATTAGAGTATTTCAACTACATCTTCAATAGAAAAGGGTAGGTGATCCTTCAACTCTATTTGCCTTGCAATAAAACAATAATAAATAAATAAATAAAAGAAGAAGAAAAGCATACGTATGTGAATATTTACACATATAATTTGTTAGAATGTTCTTTGCTATTATTCAAGGTTCTTAGAAAATTTCAAAGTCATGATCTGAATGCAACTACTGGCTGATCAATTGGAGCCTCTCAGGGAGCAGCAAATGGTAGGAATATGAAACTTGCAACAATCTTCTCAAGAAGCAGAAGATGCTCTTTCTCAAGGAATGGAGCAACTACAACAATCATTGGCTGAATCATTAGCTGGATCTCTTGGGCTTGCGGGTTCTTCCAAAAATAGGGCAAGTTACATGGGCCAGATGGCAAAGGCTATGGGATAGCTTGGTATACTAGAAACTTTCTCTAGTCAGGTGCATATCTGCTCGTTGGTATTATATCGATCTAAGTTTTTTCTTCTGTCGGTTTCTTCTTTGCCAACCGTTGGCATGATTCAGAATTTTGGTGTTTTTCAGGTTTTTATATAAACAAACAATAAAACATCACATTTTCTGTGAGGGTTTTTTTATATAGAGAAAATGGGTTCATATTAGAAAATCGAGGTTCTGAACAGTAAAACTTTGTGTTTATTGCTTATAATATGTGGCAAAATTTTCAACTTTGACAATATACCTAGTTAAACATGTCTCATTTATAACTTACTACCTAATAGGTCGTCTTGTCTATAAGCAAATTAATCCTTATTTTCCAATCTCTCTTCAAAAAAGGAAATTTTTTGAAGTTCTTAACACTCTATAGTTTACCAGTTTTACATGCAATTTTTACTCTTTGAATTTTGTGATCTATTACCTCATGCATAAACACCAAATTGCTTGAATATAGTAACCCTGTGTTATAGAGGTAGATACCAAGGGGGAAGGTCAATTGTAATTGCAAAGCATTTTCAAATTAGTTTAATATCCATGGTTATAAGTGAATTCTTATGAAATCCATGACTAGTCAAGTAGAATGTATAAATGAATATAATACGAGTGCATCTATGTTTATTAGGAATTAAAGAAAATTTAATCCTTGACCAATCTATATTTTCTAAGCTACCATAAAATTTCATTTGACTAAAATTGTAGGTTTTATCAAGTTAGTAAGACTTTGAGATTTTTTTGATAACAAGAGTGTTACTTTATTCAAGAAGAGCACTTGTTATGGTGTCTTAGGGGCTCGAACCCATGACCCTTAGAAGGTTTGTCTAACAAGCCATACTTTTAACCACTTGAGCTATAGCATCTTGGCTAGTAAGACTTTAAGATTATTTACAAAAATCTCAAAATCTTTCCAAACTTCAGAGATAATTAAGTTTCGGTTTACATGTCTACAAATTCAAGCGTCAACATTAATTTCAAAATTTTAACCTAAATTACAATTAGTGTGTAACCCATACATGTCTACAAAATAAAGTATCTTGGCTAGTATGTATGTATATATATATATGTATGTATGTATGTCTATATAAAGTTGAATTGTAATTTTTGTAGACAGTAATGAGTGAGATACTTATTTTTTGGCATTTAATATTTGTTATGAAAATAAATGAAAGTTAGTATTTCTAATAAATTATAAAAACAATATTTTTATATTTCAACACACACACATACATTTCAACACATACACATAAACTAATGTACTAAAAGCTACATGTTAAACTCAATATATTTATATATATAGGATTTCAAATATTACCTAGGAGATTGACAAAAAAAATCGATTAAAAGAAACATAACAAATCATATTGATAATTTAATTATGTGAAAATAATAACTTGCTTTTTAAATCATTGTTTCATACCTTAATAATTCTAATTTACAATAACAAAATTCAAAAAATAATTAACATCGCCTCTAGAAGATAATAAAATTTGAAAAGAACAATATGTCTAATCAAAATATCTTATATTTTTATTCATTAATTAACGCATATTACAAATATATAACTAAAATTCAATGTTTTCACAAAACGTATTAATTGGAAATATTTATTATTTTCAAAATTATGAACTTTAAAATTCATTACTTGTCATTAATTTAATGTTTGCCTTCATGAAAATAAAATTTATTAATGATAAAGAATCCACTTGGTGTACCAATTTTATAAAGACAATACAATTGTAACAATAGACCTATTTTAGAAAAAAATCGTATATATGTTTGTTTGTAATGAAATACAACTTCAGAAAGATAATTTATGTATATTTTTCTTTATAATAAAGTACAAATTATAGAATGAAATAAATTATGTAAGCTTGAATGTTGAATAATGTAAGAGAACTAAAGATAAATTTGTATATAATTATAGAAATTTTAAGTTAAGTGGACTTGAATGAAACATTAGTTTTACATATTTTGTCAAAGTGCGGAATATAATACATTGAATTGTTATTTTTTAGGACTTATTAAGTCAAATAATAAATATTAGTTAAGTTGGATTTATAGTAAAAGTTCAAATTTTAGATCATTTAATTAATTTAGTACACACACACACACATATATATATATATACTTGAATGTAAAATACTATGATAAAACTTAAGAAAATTTCATGAATAGTTTTAGAAGTTATTAAATGTTGATATTTAAATGTAAAGCAATAATTTGTATAATTTTGTAATTATTATAAGCGATAAATTGTAGGGATTTCAAAACAAAATATTTAGAGAGAATAAATGGGGGAGAAGGGAAGGAAATCTATATAATTATCAATAAGTGAGCAGAAAATTCTTCTGTTTTACTATTATTTAGTAGATTGAGGAAGAATATGTTTCCATGTGCTTAAATGTTAATTGATAATAAAATAAATTAGAATAAATGATTGCATGCCTTCGCACACACTACAATATGAAGTCTTAGAATCTACAACACACATTTATATCTTTTTATCTTATAATTTGAGCTTTATGATTTAAGATTTGGATCCATTTTGAAAACCAAGTCAACCCCTACTTTTTTCTTTAGCCGCATTGCTCCAAGTTAAAATTTGAATGTTCATCACAAATATACATATATTTTTGCACCCTAGGCTGACAAACAGCAGCAACAAACTCTACAACAAATGCTTTATATATTAACCACTCGACAAGTAGCACGTGCACTACTAGCAATTCATGACTATTTTTCAAGGTTGTGCACCTTGACTTCTCTATGGCTTGCTCGACCAAGAGAATGAAGAGTTTAAATTGATTTTAGATCCCAGCTACTTACAAGAAATGCTTGGTTGTGAATTATATAGTATCTAAAAACCCATTTGATCATGGATTATAATTTAATTAGCAAGTTACTCGAAGAATTGCTATTTCAGAGATGTAACATTTAGGTGTCAGGTTTGTATTAATAACCTTGTGTGAAATATGTACTGTAAATTAACCTGTAATATTAAGTTTACTGTCAACTAATTAATATGGTTGGAATAATATATTATTACATCAGTTCATTATGCAAGTTGTATCTGTTTTGTTCAGGGTGTGTTAGTTGATTCTCTAATTAATATGATACGAAATGTATATTATTCATCTAACATTCATGTTTGCTTTATGGTATGTTAGTTGATTCTCCGTCAGAGAAGCTATTTTTTGAACTGAAGTAGAAAAGTAGTTACAATTTGCTATTTTTGATGTTAGTTACAAGGAAAATCTCAGTAGAAATAAATATATTTTCTACTTTTGAACTTGCATTCTCTTATAAATGATACAAAATTTGATAATGATAAAAAAAATGGTATTATTAGACAAAAACGTACTTATATAATAGTTGTATTTTAATCATGAATGCTAAAATTGTATTTGTTTTTTTTTGTTTTTGAAAAGCTTACCAAAAGATGTAATTTAACTTCAATTACTATTAGAAAATCATGAATTAGCCTACTCTTTATGTTTTAAGAAAAATAAACAAAGCTACAAGGACCGACTCCATTATCCTAATTTTCATGCAGTTAAAAACAAGTTTTTAGGTGGAAATTGATGAATCCGGGGCCATTCAATTTTTTCTTGTGGTCGGTTAAAAATTCGTCACTGAACAACAACCAACCTTGAGAAAATTAATAGTAAGATGTCACACAAGTAGTTCTGTCAATGGGCCACTTCTGTCCGGGTATCATAAAATTCGGATCCGAGTCCAATTACAATAATTAAAAACCTGAACCCGTGGGGTATTTCAAACCAATACCCGAGTCCGACCCATCGGGCTTTTAAGCCCGTTGGGTAATAACCGTATCCCTAACTCAGAATATTTATTTTAAAATTATAACTTTGGTAAAATTTGTATACAAAGTTACAAACAATGTTAACATATAAATTGAACGGCGACGTGGTCAAGTTCACAACAAAAGTATGCAAAAATATCTACAAGTAGAAAAAAAACGGTAAACAAATAACATACACATTCATGTTTTGATACGACGGAAAATTAATAGTTGGATCGGATTCTAATCAGGTCGAGTTTCGATAAAACCGTACCGATTCTAATAGTAACCAGCTCGGGCTTGGGTAGTAAAAGGAAAAAGCCGTACCCGCATTAATAGGGCGGGTTCGGACTGGGCTCGGATTGAAACCCGTACCATTGACAGGCCTACTCACAAGCCATGTATGGTTATGGTTAGGTCAATGGTATGGGCTTTGGTCCGAACCTGATTCGAACCCGTTCTATAAATACAGGTATGAGTTTTGACTTAAACCGCCCAAGACCGATTCGGTTACTATTAGGGTCGAGTACGGTTTAATCAAAACCCAGTCTGGTTTGGACCATGTTCGATTATTAATTTTCCGTAATTTCTAAATATGAGTGTGTATATTATTATTTTTACCATTTTACTTGTTTGTTTGTATTTAGATGTTTTCACATACTATTGTTGTGAACTTGGCTACACCACCATCCAATTGTATGTTAACAATTATTTATCTACAATTTTTATAAAAATTGCAAGTTTAAGCTATAACTTTAACGTAAATATTACGAGTTAGATATTCAGATATTACCAACAGACTTGAAAAGCCCAATGGGTTGGGTTTGATTATTAGTTTTGAAACACCCAACGGGTTTGGGTCAGGATCATATTTTGATTATTTTAACTGAGCTCGGGTTTGGGTTTTAATATACCCAAATCGAACCCGATCCATTGACAAGCTTAGTTGCGGTATGGCGATTCTTCAGTAGGCTATATATTATATGGAATATGGAAAAGTTAAGAACATTGCACTATCTTCTCTCAAATTGGGAATATAGCTAGAAAGAGTTACGTCTTTTTCTAAATTAAGCATTCCACATTTATTAGTTGTATACGTCCACCTGGAATAAGGTAAAATTTTCAAGAATATGATTATATTTGGTTAGTTGAAAAGATAGTCAGATAGGATCTGAGTTTTCTACTTTATTTTCCTAGGAAGAGAATCTTCGTATATCGTCTTTTATGTGAAAGTCAAGGTTTATGTACAAATTTTGTTTAGTGGAAATTAGCATCCCGTTTTCAAACTTAATACCTATAAAGCACTTCTCAGAAGCAACTTTCCACTCCTGTCAAAGTTTCTATAAAAATTGCATTTTAAACTGCAAATATTTGCAGTTCTAAATGCTTATTTTTATAAAATAAAAATTTACAATGTGTACTGATTCTTATTGTGCGGATTGCAAATATTTCATTTGTTGGAAGTTTTATATAAAATTGTTTAAATTGATTGTCACTACGAAGAGGGAGTCCGAGGGTGGCAACCTTCTAGGTGGGAGTGCGGGGCAACGCCTCCATTTACGGCGGTCGACCTAGCCGGTCAGGTCGCGGGGGTCCAGGGGGAAGCGTCCCATGGCGTGAAGCGCCCCGTTCGAAAACGGTATATTTCGTTTACTGTTTGAATTTGAATTCAAACAGCAAACGGGTATGACTGTTGGGAAGATATCTGTTCATCTCGAACACTCACCACCAACAGACGCCTTCCTCCTATATATACTTGATAGCCTTCGTTTTTGAAAAATAATAAAACTTTTCTGTTTTCTGAATCAATAACTCTATTAGCATCATCTGATCAAATTCGAGTGTTCTTCTGATTTATGCAAGTAATCACAACTTGCGCAAAACACACTCCCCTGTATCCTGAAAGAACGTTTTCTGAAAGCCTTTCTGATCTGAGAAAGGCGAAAACATTCTTGAAAGAAAGCGATTCAATCGTGCCCTGAAGTGATATATCTATATAATATTACAACATCATTTTACTAGAATAGGCAGTTCAAACTGCAAATATTTTGTTAGCACCAAAATTGGTCACTAACCTCATTGAGAAAGATTGTGTAGAGATATCTGTCACATACCGAAATTTTCGACTTTCGAAAATTCGACATCGATACTCACTTTATCGACTGCCGAGCAATCGAGTGCCGGAAACTCCAATAGTGAGGGTTTTAGAAAGAGAAAAAAATAGAAGAAGAAGAAAAGAGGAAAAGAGAAAGAAGAAACAACAGAGAACAAGAGCAGAACAGAAAAACAATATCAGAATCTCACATTCTCAGCGGAACAATATATAATAGATAAACACTAGTCTTTTAAAACAAAGAACTATATCATTTTATACATACATCAATCATCAGAGTCAATATACAACAATGGACAGTTATATAACTTGTCCTCATACAAAATACACAGCGGAATAAATATATCGGTACAAATACTACGTCTCGCCATCCAGCTTATCTCCAAGCTCCAGAATATCCAGAATATCCTGATAACATAACTCTAGGCTGCCCGTGTGGAAAATTTGTGGGCACCCAGAGTTTAGAAGGGAACAATAAACTCCGAGTCAGTCATGGTGACTGGTGTGAGATCGTAAAACAGTTATTCTTTAAAAATAAACAGCAGAGAATTTTAAAGTAAATTCGCAATGCTTTTGGAAAATGAAACTACCATAAGACCTCCCACCACACACACAATGCAAACGCAGAATTGGAGGAGATTTCTTCTTATGATAGTCAAAGATGCTTACTACGCAAAATCAAATCATTTTGATATTATTATTAGTGCATAGTGTAGAAATCATTTCGAAAGTATAATATTAATCTTAGCCAGCATAGGCATTCCGCACTTATGCCTACTATAGCTACTATGTTCAATAGCAGGTTACCGCCACATTCCATAGCAGGTAATACAACTAAAACCGTACACGTCGCGTATTGTTTCTTTGGATTTCCAACAAATGGTCAGGCTAAGGAACTTCCTATCCACGATGGGTACGTCCCTGGAATAGACGACCCGAGAACCTAACCGGATCTCTGCCAACACAAGGCCGGGTTACCTCTGCAAAAATAGGTAACTACTGACACGCGTATGCCATCCCCCGATCGTCACCGATCTTCCCGAGGATCCCCGATTTCCAACAACCACAAAGAAATAAATTTTTGCAGCAACCACAGAGGTTAAGTATCTGGGCTCCATACCATGATACCACCTTTATCCAGAAGGAATGACATACACTAAGGGGCGCTACTCCCTAGAACCTTGCCGCATCCTTCCTGTTTCGACCATTTCCGGGGTGTGAGGCTCGACGAAGTCTCGTCCACAAAGCTACGCTTTCTACAAAGCCCTGCTTCGGGTCAAACAAAATGATCAACCTATGATCACCAAGATATAAGATCAAACAAATGATCATATCACAAATGATCAAACACTGATCATTTCACAGCAACACTCAGTATGCCACGTTACCAAATTGGGATATATCGCTGATAAATTTCAACTACATAACCTCTGAGCTCGTACGTCTCAGAGAATGGTGTTAAGCTAAGAGAATAAATTCTCCGCCACCAACAGAAATGTATTTGAAAGAAATCAGCTTTATATCTCAAATTGTAACGTCAGACACACAATCCATACAAGTCTGTTCCGAGATCGAACAGAACCGAAGGCACTTCTCACGAAGCCCTTGCATTTCCGGATAATTTTCTAATCACGTCCGGACTTCCCATCACCAAGGGTGATAAAACCTCTAAATCGGAGATCAGCCGATGTAGAGTAACTCGACGGTAATCCTTCCGTTTTCAAAAATATCCGGTCTTCAACACCGGTCTTCAAATGCAATTCATAACGACGTATCACATATTCGGAATGGGTTATACGACCCCATGGTCCTTTCCCGGCTAACCCGAATAGTGAGCGTTTATTTAAAAATAAGTGTGGCATTCAAATTCATCCAATACACAACAAATACCTATCTAAGGTAAATATTGATAGTCGGTTATTTAACTACCAATAAAAATGCGCAACATCATCAGATTCCAAATAATTTTCCAAATTATTTATCTTCAAAAATATCTTTACTAGATATAAAATTTCCACACTTCAAAATAAATCAACGTTTATTTTTAAACAACTTCCCTTTTCTTTTATAAATTCCATAGTGAATTTATATTTCAAAAATATCTACTGATATACGATTTTCAAATCGATTCCCATATTCATTTTCAATTTATCTTTAAGAAGATAAAATCTCAAAACAGTTCATTTCATATTGGAAAAAAACATTTCCATACTTATTTAAAAATAAGTATTTCACAAATCTATTTATTTTCAACATTTGAAAATATTCAATATACTTAAATCAATATTAAGTATATATTCATTCTTTAAGGAAATCCTTAATTTTAACATCTATTTGAGTCAAAACGAATGTTGCGTAAAACATCGTTACGACGACTCAAAATCACTAGTATAGGGATTCGGATTTAAGATAGATATATAAATCCCAATACTACATAAAACATTTTCTTTCGAAAATCATTTACTATAACAACAGTGTTATAGTCCATCATTTCCTTATTTCTCGAAAACGTCTATTTCAACAATAAATGTTGAAATCTATGTTTCGATATTTAACACGTTTTAAAAACATCTTTAAAACAATCTTTATTTTAAAATATCACTTCTTCAAAAATGAATCCATTTTATTCAATAATATATTTACTGTCCAAAATCGTGAATATAATTCACTTAACCCAATTTCAATCATTTCTACACATTTTTATTTCACTAAAAATTCGCTATCCAAAATCGCGAATATATCTTCTTTAATAATCTTCTATATTCAATTTATCAAATTCAACCGATTTCGAATTTATAAAACAACGTTTATAAATTCCATTTCCTATCTTCTATAACAACTCCGGGTTATAAATCTCATTTTATTAACTTCTATAATTCACTTATAAAAATAAGTGATTTCGGATTTATAAACAACTTTTATAAATTCCAATTCTATTTATAAAAATTTCAATCCCAAATCAATTTCGATATTGATTTAAAAATTTATTTATCACTACTAAGTAAATTCCTTATTTTCCTCAAATTATTCAATATTCTGTTTTTTAACAATGGATTCTTCAATTTGAAATCATTTTACATTGATTTCCCAATTTGTTTCAATTTACCAATTAAATTTCTAATAGGATTTCCAACTTATCTTCTCTTAAATAAATTCCTTTTTAAGAAAATAAATTTCAATCGTTTCTTTCAATCTATTTTAAAAATCCAAATTTTAAATTAAATTCTTCAATTTAAAATCACTATTTTACGAAATCCATTTATTTAACATTTTCACTTTATTCTGGAATAAATTCGATAATACTATAAAAATCAACTTTTATACCTTTAAATTCTTTTCTTCAAATTTTATTCAATTTCAAAAAAATCAATTCACTTAAAATTTTCTGCTTGAATTACCCAAAAATTCCATTTCGTTTATTTTTGGAATCCAATGATATCAAACATCCATTCAGCTAAATTTTAGCTTTCAACAATTTCCAGACATCAATTCAATAACATCAATAATCATTCACAGATTATCACATCACAGTAGAAATAAATTCAATCAATGTGAGGGGTCCAGTTGGATCCCTCCAACCTGTTTCCCTGCATCCAAAGACGTCAGCACAATACCAATTCCGCTCCAGTACGGAATTATCGCGGTATATGGGTTTTATAAATCCGCTTACTAACGGCGCAATAGGGTCTCATCCGCTATACGAGGCGGGAAATCATCAATCCAATATATACATATGCCAATATGTATATACTGCTATATATATAGATATATCCTATCATATCTAATAGCACATTCAAATAGCAATCAAACAGTCAATAATAACTGAAAATTCCACTTCATTTTTGAGTGAGAAAAATCTCACCTTAGCTTTTAATTTGCCATCCCATTTTCCATTTTCAGCTGTTTTTCACGATCTTTTGACCTTGTATAAATAATTATACAATTTGTTAACATTTGAATTAATCGAACTATTAAATTTTCATTTTGACTAACAAATTCTTTTTTTTTTACAATTTATCCACTGCCGTTAATATTAAACTAATCCCTTTTAATTTTTATACAGATTATTCTTAACAAATTCATCTAATAAAATTTTAAATCCCAACCAAATTTTTTTTTCTTAAAAACTGCATATATTACTTTTTTTTTCTATCTATACATATCTTAATTCCTTACTAAACCAGAATTAATTAAAGAAATTCAATTCGAATACCTTACTGCTTTCAATACTGATCAACCCAAGTCGAGAACATCGCCTCCAGATGCTTGCAATGCCAACATCGAAATCGACCTCTGCCTCTCGACTGAACCCATCTCGACGCCTTGCCGAACACCACTGCCACCTAGCTTCCATTCACCGGCAACAGCGAACAAGCCTTCCCCCCTGCTGCCTCGCCGTGCCTCCAACCTCAACATGACTCCGATGGAAACCCTCGCGGCAATCCCCTATTGAAATCGCCTCTGCAAAAATCACGATCTAAACCACTAGATGTCGCGAACGCCACCTCGCAATCCCACGCGACCTGAATCCCCTTCGCACGCTGCTCACACGCGAGCTCCCTCTGGCATCGCGACTGACCCCAGCACCACCTCTTCCCCTGAAGCACACGCGATTGGATCGCGACCTCCTATTGCCGAAGATCCATCGCGACTCCGGTCTTCCCACGCGTTCGTGGCTACCATCAACACCAGAGATGAAGTCGACCAAGCTACGACGTCGGCGAATCCCCAAACCCCTATGCGAAACCCTAGTCGATGCCTCACTCGATTCAATCGCGAGTCGACTTCCCTAGCTTGACCGTGAATCCCACTGTTTCCTTCTTCCTCGAGCTAGTACCAGAACGAGGCCGCCCCTATTTCTTTTATTTGTAAATTTTGTTTGAGGAAATGAAAATGTGGCCATCGTTTTTGAACGAACTTTCGTTCGTTGTTGAGGATTTAAAATTGAGGAAAGAAGAATGTAAGTTCGACATTTTCTTTTTATCTTCTGTTGGACTTTGAATCTGAGAGAGGGAACAGATGCGATTTTTACAAAAGAAAGTAGCGTGAATTTAGGCGTGAGCAACGGGGCGTGATTCTCTGCGTGTTCAGAGGAAAAAAATCGTGGTGATGTTAACTGATATTTTTACCAAATTTAAATTTTAAATTTAAATTGAATACGACTCTATTTCAACGCGTTTTCTAACCGTATGGTCACAAAACAACTCCATTTAATACGAAATTTGAAATTCGGTAATAATTCAATATTACGGACCCAATGGAACTGGTTTCGTCGAATTCCGAGACTGTGCCTCGGAATGCTATTTTTAAATATCGATACGAACGATAATTTTCAAAACGGAACAAATCGTTTTCAAATTCGATTCTGAAGTTTCAATTATCTTCAGTATTATCAATATGAATTTTACCAGCGTTTTAAATATTTTTCTTCAGCTTAAAATTGAAGATACAACATTTTATTCAACTCACACTAGATTAAATTAAAAATTTAATCGCCAATTTCAAAGTTATTTCGGGGATTCAAATTAAATCGTCGTTCAAATATTTTAAAATAAATTAAATATTCTCAATTTAATTTGTTCAAAATTCTGGGTCGTTACAAACTTCCCCCCTTAAAAGAATTTCGTCCTCGAAATTACAAGTTAGGAAAAATGGTCCTTAACTCGTCTACTATTTTTCACAATCCAGTAGTTTTATCACATTTATCAAAACAAATCTTCCTACTAAAGATTCGTTATCATTTCAACTATCTTTCTAACTTCAATTATAGGTTTCAAACAACATTGCTTTACTTCAAAATTCAAATTCAAATTTAAACTTCCAAAATTTTCTCAAAATTTTCTAACGCCCTAAATTTTTGAAAAATTTCGCCAGCGTCTCCTTTGCGCGGCTAATACGGTACAACTACAAAACGTCCCTACGGACTCTCAGATTTCAAAAAGAAAAAGAAAAAGCCAAGCGGCTAGAGAAATAAGTCATCAAATCTCATATTATAATTCAAATACATACCTTTTGTCGAGCAATTCAAATTATCTTTGAAATCAAAATCCCAATTCATAACACCTGTATATCCTACTAGCCATTATATCTAGTTACATATTCAAACCATTTGGCAAATTCCATTACAAAATTTTCAATATAAACTTCTTATATCATCTCTAATTCACTATTGAAGTTATATATCTATTTTCATTCAATTTTACATTTCAATTTTCATTTGAATTCAATTCACAATTCCAATCTAATTTGGATTCAATTTATCTCCTGAATATTGAATTTCATCAGCTTTCATTTATTCAACTGCACTATTTTAAATTAGTTTCAATTTTATTCACTTACAATTGTGAATTCCATTCATTGAAAATTTATTTCTACTTACTTGAATTATCTTCAATTTCGAACCATTCTTTTATTTAGTTCACAAATCAAGTTTCAATTTAACTAATTCAACTTCCATTTCTGTATTTCGTGAATTAATAAATTATCAAAGTAGCTTATTCGGATTCAATCCATTTTATTTTTCTCAGGTTTGGATTTTATTCCACTTGATTCAAGTCTCATTTCATTTTTCAATTTCAATTCGTTGCTTACAACTTCAAAATGAATCTCAACTTCCAATTTCAGTTTCATTTAGTTGATTCACCTGTACTTACATTTATTTAACTCCATCTTTTAAGTTAGATTTATTCTATCAAAATTCAATTTGTATAGGTTATCAACTTACAATATTTCATAAATATTTCTACATAGTATTCCAGAGTTTACCAACATTTCAAAAACCATTTTTGAAAACAGTTCAAACTATTCTTTGAATTTTCTAAAACAAAACCCAAATTTTCAAAACAACCTCCATTTAAAACCATTTGGCAACAATTCCTCTTTTGGAAACCCGAAAATGAACACCGATGATGTCGCGATCATCATCGGAATTATTTTCCAGCGACCGAAAAGAGTTTAGAGCTTTTCATCTCTCCAAAATACTTTTCAAAACCTTTGAAATTCATTTTCAAATCAAAAAGATTTAAACTTCCAAATTTCCAAAATTCTCAAATTCTTTTCAAAACATTTCCAAAAACTTCTCTGGAATTCCATTTCAAATTACAATTCACATTTATAATTTATATTCTTTAAATTTCATTTGTACATGGATTTATTTCTTAACTTTGGAGTTATGATTTGAATTTCTTGTTCAATTTTCAATAGTAATGATAACATTTCAATATCATCACTTTCCTAACAACCAAACATCCATATATTATGATAATTTACAGAAAAATCCTTTCTTTTATATCCAAAAATAGTTTGGGTAAAATTATCTCATTTACCCTATTTAAAACAATACTGTGCCGAATTGTTCTATTCAAGTGTTTAGAAACCCCTTCGATACAGTTTTGCAAGACTGTGCCGACGAAGGTTCATATGCCACTCAATAAACCAACCATCACAATATAAAACAATTTTATATTAACTAACAAATACGCGCTCGTATATATTATTACACTCAAACTCATTCTAGAGTACTGCTGACTCTATCTCTAATGAGTAACACCCAACAGAGCAGGGTTGTCGCTTAACCATATGCTCTGATACCACTCTGTCACATACCGAAATTTTCGACTTTCGAAAATTCGACATCGATACTCACTTTATCGACTGCCGAGCAATCGAGTGCCGGAAACTCCAATAGTGAGGGTTTTAGAAAGAGAAAAAAATAGAAGAAGAAGAAAAGAGGAAAAGAGAAAGAAGAAACAACAGAGAACAAGAGCAGAACAGAAAAACAATATCAGAATCTCACATTCGCAGCGGAACAATATATAATAGATAAACACTAGTCTTTTAAAACAAAGAACTATATCATTTTATACATACATCAATCATCAGAGTCAATATACAACAATGGACAGTTATATAACTTGTCCTCATACAGAATACACAGCGGAATAAATATATCGGATACAAATACTACGTCTCGCCATCCAGCTTATCTCCAAGCTACAGAATATCCAGAATATCCTGATAACATAACTCTAGGCTGCCCGTGTGGAAAATTTGTGGGCACCCAGAGTTTAGAAGGGAACAATAAACTCCGAGTCAGTCATGGTGACTGGTGTGAGATCGTAAAACAGTTATTCTTTAAAAATAAACAGCAGAGAATTTTAAAGTAAATTCGCAATGCTTTTGGAAAATGAAACTACCATAAGACCTCCCACCACACACACAATGCAAACGCAGAATTGGAGGAGATTTCTTCTTATGATAGTCAAAGATGCTTACTACGCAAAATCAAATCATTTTGATATTATTATTAGTGCATAGTGTAGAAATCATTTCGAAAGTATAATATTAATCTTAGCCAGCATAGGCATTCCGCACTTATGCCTAATATAGCTACTATGTTCAATAGCAGGTTACCGCCACATTCCATAGCAGGTAATACAACTAAAACCGTACACGTCGCGTATTGTTTCTTTGGATTTCCAACAAATGGTCAGGCTAAGGAACTTCCTATCCACGATGGGTACGTCCCTGGAATAGACGACCCGAGAACCTAACCGGATCTCTGCCAACACAAGGCCGGGTTACCTCTGCAAAAATAGGTAACTACTGACACACGTATGCCATCCCCCGATCGTCACCGATCTTCCCGAGGATCCCCGATTTCCAACAACCACAAAGAAATAAATTTTTGCAGCAACCACAGAGGTTAAGTATCTGGGCTCCATACCATGATACCACCTTTATCCAGAAGGAATGACATACACTAAGGGGCGCTACTCCCTAGAACCTTGCCGCATCCTTCCTGTTTCGACCATTTCCGGGGTGTGAGGCTCGACGAAGTCTCGTCCACAAAGCTACGCTTTCTACAAAGCCCTGCTTCGGGTCAAACAAAATGATCAACCTATGATCACCAAGATATAAGATCAAACAAATGATCATATCACAAATGATCAAACACTGATCATTTTACAGCAACACTCAGTATGCCACGTTACCAAATTGGGATATATCGCTGATAAATTTCAACTACATAACCTCTGAGCTCGTACGTCTCAGAGAAAGGTGTTAAGCTAAGAGAATAAATTCTCCGCCACCAACAGAAATGTATTTGAAAGAAATCAGCTTTATATCTCAAATTGTAACGTCAGACACACAATCCATACAAGTCTGTTCCGGGATCGAACAGAACCGAAGGCACTTCTCACGAAGCCCTTGCATTTCCGGATAATTTTCTAATCACGTCCGGACTTCCCGTCACTAAGGGTGATAAAACCTCTAAATCGGAGATCAGCCGATGTAGAGTAACTCGACGGTAATCCTTCCGTTTTCAAAAATATCCGGTCTTCAACACCGGTCTTCAAATGCAATTCATAACGACGTATCACATATTCGGAATGGGTTATACGACCCCATGGTCCTTTCCCGGCTAACCCGAATAGTGAGCGTTTATTTAAAAATAAGTGTGGCATTCAAATTCATCCAATACACAACAAATACCTATCTAAGGTAAATATTGATAGTCGGTTATTTAACTACCAATAAAAATGCGCAACATCATCAGATTCCAAATAATTTTCCAAATTATTTATCTTCAAAAATATCTTTACTAGATATAAAATTTCCACACTTCAAAATAAATCAACGTTTATTTTTAAACAACTTCCCTTTTCTTTTATAAATTCCATAGTGAATTTATATTTCAAAAATATCTACTGATATACGATTTTCAAATCGATTCCTATATTCATTTTCAATTTATCTTTAAGAAGATAAAATCTCAAAACAGTTCATTTCATATTGGAAAAAAACATTTCCATACTTATTTAAAAATAAGTATTTCACAAATCTATTTATTTTCAACATTTGAAAATATTCAATATACTTAAATCAATATTAAGTATATATTCATTCTTTAAGGAAATCCTTAATTTTAACATCTATTTGAGTCAAAACGAATGTTGCGTAAAACATCGTTACGACGACTCAAAATCACTAGTATAGGGATTCGGATTTAAGATAGATATATAAATCCCAATACTACATAAAACATTTTCTTTCGAAAATCATTTACTATAACAACAGTGTTATAGTCCATCATTTCCTTATTTCTCGAAAACGTCTATTTCAACAATAAATGTTGAAATCTATGTTTCGATATTTAACACGTTTTAAAAACATCTTTAAAACAATCTTTATTTTAAAATATCACTTCTTCAAAAATGAATCCATTTTATTCAATAATATATTTACTGTCCAAAATCGTGAATATAATTCACTTAACCCAATTTCAATCATTTCTACACATTTTTATTTCACTAAAAATTCGCTATCCAAAATCGCGAATATATCTTCTTTAATAATCTTCTATATTCAATTTATCAAATTCAACCGATTTCGAATTTATAAAACAACGTTTATAAATTCCATTTCCTATCTTCTATAACAACTCCGGGTTATAAATCTCATTTTATTAACTTCTATAATTCACTTATAAAAATAAGTGATTTCGGATTTATAAACAACTTTTATAAATTCCAATTCTATTTATAAAAATTTCAATCCCAAATCAATTTCGATATTGATTTAAAAATTTATTTATCACTACTAAGTAAATTCCTTATTTTCCTCAAATTATTCAATATTCTGTTTTTTAACAATGGATTCTTCAATTTGAAATCATTTTACATTGATTTCCCAATTTGTTTCAATTTACCAATTAAATTTCTAATAGGATTTCCAACTTATCTTCTCTTAAATAAATTCCTTTTTAAGAAAATAAATTTCAATCGTTTCTTTCAATCTATTTTAAAAATCCAAATTTTAAATTAAATTCTTCAATTTAAAATCACTATTTTACGAAATCCATTTATTTAACATTTTCACTTTATTCTGGAATAAATTCGATAATACTATAAAAATCAACTTTTATACCTTTAAATTCTTTTCTTCAAATTTTATTCAATTTCAAAAAAATCAATTCACTTAAAATTTTCTGCTTGAATTACCCAAAAATTCCATTTCGTTTATTTTTGGAATCCAATGATATCAAACATCCATTCAGCTAAATTTTAGCTTTCAACAATTTCCAGACATCAATTCAATAACATCAATAATCATTCACAGATTATCACATCACAGTAGAAATAAATTCAATCAATGTGAGGGGTCCAGTTGGATCCCTCCAACCTGTTTCCCTGCATCCAAAGACGTCAGCACAATACCAATTCCGCTCCAGTACGGAATTATCGCGGTATATGGGTTTTATAAATCCGCTTACTAACGGCGCAATAGGGTCTCATCCGCTATACGAGGCGGGAAATCATCAATCCAATATATACATATGCCAATATGTATATACTGCTATATATATAGATATATCCTATCATATCTAATAGCACATTCAAATAGCAATCAAACAGTCAATAATAACTGAAAATTCCACTTCATTTTTGAGTGAGAAAAATCTCACCTTAGCTTTTAATTTGCCATCCCATTTTCCATTTTCAGCTGTTTTTCACGATCTTTTGACCTTGTATAAATAATTATACAATTTGTTAACATTTGAATTAATCGAACTATTAAATTTTCATTTTGACTAACAAATTCTTTTTTTTTTACAATTTATCCACTACCGTTAATATTAAACTAATCCCTTTTAATTTTTATACAGATTATTCTTAACAAATTCATCTAATAAAATTTTAAATCCCAACCAAATTTTTTTCTTCTTAAAAACTGCATATATTACTTTTTTTTTCTATCTATACATATCTTAATTCCTTACTAAACCAGAATTAATTAAAGAAATTCAATTCGAATACCTTACTGCTTTCAATACTGATCAACCCAAGTCGAGAACATCGCCTCCAGATGCTTGCAATGCCAACGTCGAAATCGACCTCTGCCTCTCGACTGAACCCATCTCGACGCCTTGCCGAACACCACTGCCACCTAGCTTCCATTCACCGGCAACAGCGAACAAGCCTTCCCCCCTGCTGCCTCGCCGTGCCTCCAACCTCAACATGACTCCGATGGAAACCCTCGCGGCAATCCCCTATTGAAATCGCCTCTGCAAAAATCACGATCTAAACCACTAGATGTCGCGAACGCCACCTCGCAATCCCACGCGACCTGAATCCCCTTCGCACGCTGCTCACACGCGAGCTCCCTCTGGCATCGCGACTGACCCCAGCACCACCTCTTCCCCTGAAGCGCACGCGATTGGATCGCGACCTCCCATTGCCGAAGATCCATCGCGACTCCGGTCTTCCCACGCGTTCGTGGCTGCCATCAACACCAGAGACGAAGTCGACCAAGCTACGACGTCGGCGAATCCCCAAACCCCTATGCGAAACCCTAGTCGATGCCTCACTCGATTCAATCGCGAGTCGACTTCCCTAGCTTGACCGTGAATCCCACTGTTTCCTTCTTCCTCGAGCTAGTACCAGAACGAGGCCGCCCCTATTTCTTTTATTTGTAAATTTTGTTTGAGGAAATGAAAATGTGGCCATCGTTTTTGAACGAACTTTCGTTCGTTGTTGAGGATTTAAAATTGAGGAAAGAAGAATGTAAGTTCGACATTTTCTTTTTATCTTCTGTTGGACTTTGAATCTGAGAGAGGGAACAGATGCGATTTTTACAAAAGAAAGTAGCGTGAATTTAGGCGTGAGCAACGGGGCGTGATTCTCTGCGTGTTCAGAGGAAAAAAATCGTGGTGATGTTAACTGATATTTTTACCAATTTTAAATTTTAAATTTAAATTGAATACGACTCTATTTCAACGCGTTTTCTAACCGTATGGTCACAAAACAACTCTGTTTAATACGAAATTTGAAATCCGGTAATAATTCAATATTACGGACCCAATGGAACTGGTTTCGTCGAATTCCGAGACTGTGCCTCAGAACGCTATTTTTAAATATCGATACGAACGATAATTTTCAAAACGGAACAAATCGTTTTCAAATTCGATTCTGAAGTTTCAATTATCTTCAGTATTATCAATATGAATTTTACCAGCGTTTTAAATATTTTTCTTCAGCTTAAAATTGAAGATACAACATTTTATTCAACTCACACTAGATTAAATTAAAAATTTAATCGCCAATTTCAAAGTTATTTCGGGGATTCAAATTAAATCGTCGTTCAAATATTTTAAAATAAATTAAATATTCTCAATTTAATTTGTTCAAAATTCTGGGTCGTTACATATAAGTGATAAAGATAAATTAAACAGGGAAGAGTATACTAATTTAAATGCAGAAAGTAAGAACACCAGATTTATGGTGGTTTAGCGTAACTGCCTACGTCCACTTTGAGGTTAAACTTTATTGATCTTCTTAATGATTGATTACAAATACAATCCGTAGATCAAATGCTTGAATGCAATTGCTAAGTAAAGAGGATGAGTCTTGAAAGCGGCAAAGTCTCCCCAGTGTTCTCGAAAAAAAGGTCCTTTTCACTGTGCCCCTGCCTCTCTATTTATAGACAAAGGTGGGTTGGACTTCTCTGGCGGGCCTGGTAGCTGAATAACTCGGTCCAGATAGACTGGTCCATGTGTGCCGAACCAATCAGGCCGAACAGTTGGGTGCCGAGCTGTAACGACCCTGAATTTTGAACTGTTTAAATTGAAAATATTTAATTTATTTTAAATATTTGAATGATGGTTTGACATGAATTTCAAATTATCAGAATGAGATCGGCGATTAAATTATAAAATTTAATCTATTAAGTTGAATAAAAATTTGAATCTTCAAATTTAAGCCGATTAAAAATATTTCAAAGGCGTGAAAAATTCACATCGATGATACTGAAGATAATCGAAGCTCCAGAATTGAATTTGAAAACTGTTTGTTCAGTTTTGAAATTAAATCGTTCGAATCGATATTTAAAAAATAGTCGTCCGAGGCGCATTCTCGGAATTCGACGAAACCAGTTCCATTGGGTCCGTAATATTGAATTATTATCGGATTTCAATTTTTGTAACATTTGGAGTTGCGGAGTGAGCATACGGTATACAAACGCATGGAAATTACTGAGATGAAATTAAATTTAAATGCAATATATTCCCTTTTCTTTAATCCGACATTTTGTACAACCTGCCGCCTATTTGCCTCCTTCGTACCCATCTTCCTCTCCTTTCCATCTTCCCAAGTCTCAGTTCGATCAGACAAAAGAAAAAAAAGTAAACGAAGCTCCCCAGTTCAAGTCATTTTCTCTCTTCTGTTTTTTTTTAAAAAAAACGAAATCGATTTTGTTTCCCTTTAAACTACATCCTTTCTTTCCAAAATCAAATCGAGCTGAGCGAAATCATATTTAAAGCCAAGCCTCTTCCACTTTCGAAATCGAATCATCGGGCGCCATTTTAAATCGCGAGCAAGCACGATCGTGGGTGGCTTCGCAGTTGCGAAGTATGGCAGCGGTGAGAGCCTCGTGTTAATGTCAGAGGGGGGTTCATGTCTGGTCAGTGGGGACGACGCTGTCGAGTTTGATGAGGGCTTGGCCACGAGTTCGTTCAGGATTATAGGGTTGTATGGAAGCAAGGAGGCGATCTATTGCCGTTCGTCGATGTTGGGGGATTCGCGAACTCGCGTGCGTGGAGGCTGGGAAGGGATGTTCGAAGTCGCGATGCTCTGGGTTGTCGAACTCGATGTTCGAGTTGTGGGTTCGTCGCACAAAGGAAGTCGAGAAGAAGGACGCTGTAGGGTTGGTGGTGGTTGCCGATTCGACATGGGTTCGTGGGCAGCGAGAGTGACGTCATCGCGTGGTCGACAAAGAGATGGGGCGGGGGGTTCGGTGATTTCCTCGATTTGGTAATTCTAATTTTCTATAGATAAAATGTTCTTCTTTTTAAACTAAAAAAAATTTAGTAGCAATCTGAAATTTTTGCAGTAAATTTTTATATAAGAATATTTATAGGAAATATATATATAATTTACAGTAAAAGAAAAAGAAAATTTTAAGTACTGTAAAAAAATTCTAAAAATCTGGATGAATTATATTATGTGTAGTTTGAAAGAGGGAAATATATATATATATATATATATATATATATAGGAAAATAGAAATTTTAAATAACATCTATATAGTTATTTTTATAAGTATATAGCTTCAAAAGAAAATAGTTATATACCATTTTAAAATCACTGGTTAGTTTAAAATTATCAAAAGGGAAATTTATTATTCGATTTATTTCGAATATTAATGAATTGTATAAATGCTTATACAAGGTTAAAAAATGGAGAAAACAAACTGGATTGGAAATGGATGGCAAAATTAAAAGCAAAGGTGAGATTTTTTTCTCACTCAAAATAAATTTGGATTGCAGTTATTGATTTGATTGCTATTGGATGTGATATTAGATATAGTAGGATATATCTATATATATGTAGCAATATATACATATTGGCATATGTATATATTGGATTGATTGATTTCCCGCCTCGTATAGCGGATGAGACCCTATTGCGCCGTTAGTAAGCGGATGATTTTTATAAAACCCATATACCGCGATATTCCACCTCGAAGTGGAATTGGTATTGTGCTAACGTCTGTGGATGTAGGGAAACAGGTTGGAGGGATCCAACTGGATTCCTCAACAGTATTTATTTATTTACAGATATTGATGAATATTCTGTTATCATATTGATATATGATGGTTGTTGTTGTGATTGACTAATTGGTGCTGTTGCATCATCAAATTCAAGTTTTGAAGTTTAAAAATAACGACTTTTACTTTAAAAGGATTTTAAAGTGATTTTTGAAAATAGACGTTTTATTGAATTTTTGAATTGATTTATTTCAAATAAATAAACGTCTAAAATTTTAAAGTTATAAAAGTTAAGATTTTTGTGAAATAAAATCAAAGTGTGATTTTTGAAATAAAAGTTAAGAAATTTATGAAATGGTTTAAATTGGGATTTCTAGTATTATAAACGGTTTATTTAAAAAATGTACAAAAATTGATATTTATAACTTTAAAATGTTGGTATTATAAAACAAGTTTTTATAAGCGTTAAAATGAATTTTTAAGAATTTATAAATAAATGGAATTTATAAATTATGAACTTATAAATGGAAATGTTTTGGTAAAATAAAGGAATTATAAGTATTTAACTTATAATATGGATTGTTGGTATAAGATTTGAGTTATGAATCGAATTGTTAATAAAGGGGATTTATTAAATTGAAGTTGTTACAAAATAGAAATAGAATTTATAAACGTTCTTTTATAAATTCGAAAATCAATCAAATTTGATGAATTGAATATAGAAGGTTATTAAGGGAATTTTATCCACGATTTTGGATAGTGGATAAATTCTTGAAATAAATGTGTAGAAAAGATTGAAATGTGGTTAGTGAAGTATATTCACTATTTTGGACAGTGAATATATTTTTAAGTAAAATGGATATGGTTTTGGGAAAGTGATATTTGAAATGAAGTTAATTGTTTTAAAGATGTTTTCAAATATATTGAATATCGAAATCATAGATTTCAACATTCATTGTTGAAATAGACGTTTTCGAGGAATAAGGAAATGATGGACTATAACACTGTTGTTATAGTAAATGATTTCCGAAAGGAAATGTTTTGATGTAGTATTGGGATTTATATATCTATCAAAATCCGAATCCCTATACTAGTGATTTTGAGTCGTCGTAACGATGTTTTACGTAACATTCGTTTTGACTCAAATAAATGTTGTTATAGTAAATGGTTTCCTTAAAGAACGAAATATATACTTAATATTGATTTAAGTATATCGAATATTTTCCAAGTGTTGAAAATAAATAGATTTGTGAAACACTTATTTTTAAATAAGTATGGAATTGCTTTTCCAATATGAAATGAACGTTTTGAGAATTTATCCTTGTAAAGATAAATTGAAATTGAATATTGAAATCAATTTGAAAATCGTATATCAGTAGATATTTTTGAAATGTAAATTCACTATGGAATTTATAAAAGAAAGGGAAGTTGTTTAAAAATAAACGTTGATTTATTTTTGAAGTGGAAATTTTATATATAGTAAAGATATTTTTGAAGATAAATAATTTGGGAAAATTATTTGGAATCTGATGATGTCGCGCATCTTTATTGATAGTTAAATAACCGACTATCAATAAATTACCTTGAATGGGTACTTGTTGTGAATTGGATGAATTTGAATGCCACACTTATTTTTGAATAAGCGCTCACTATTCGGGTTAGCCGGGAAAGGACCATGGGGTCGTATAACCCATTTCGAATATGTGATACGTCGTTATGAATCGCATTTGATGACCGGTGTTGAAGACCGGATATTTTTGAAAACGGAAGGATTACCGTCGAGTTACTCTACATCGGCTGATCTCCGATTTAGAGGTTTTATCACACTTAGTGATGGGAAGTCCGGACGTGATTAGAAATTTATCCGGATATGCAAGGGCTTCGTGAGAAGTGCCTTCGGTTCTGTTCGATCCCGGAACAGACTTGTATGGATTGTGTGTCTGACGTTACAAATTGAGATATAAAGCTGATTTCTTTCAAATACATTTCTGTTGGTGGCGGAGAATTTATTCTCTTAGCTTAACACCCTTCTCTGAGACGTACGATCTCAGAGGTTATGTAGTTGAAATTTATCAGCGATATACTCCCAATTTGGTAACGTGGCATACTGAGTGTTGCTGTGAAATGATCAGTGTTTGATCATTTGCGATATGATCATTTGTTTGATCTTATATCTTTGTGATCATAGGTTGATCATTTGTTTGACCCGAAGCATGGCTTTGTAGAAAGCGTAGCTTTGTGGACGAGACTTCGTCGAGCCTCACACCCCGGAAATGGTCAAAACAGGAAGGATGCAGCAAGGTTCTAGGGAGTAGCGCCCCTTAGTGTATGTCATTCCTTCTGGATAGAGGTGGTATCATGGTATGGAGCCCAGATACTTAACCTATGTTGATACTGCTTATTATGTGGTTTGTTGCGAATCGGGGATCCTCGGGAAGATCGGTTACGATCGGGGGATGGCATACGCGTGTCAGTAGTTACCTATTTTTGCAGAGGTAACCCGGCCTTGTGTTGGCAGAGATCCGGTTAGGTTCTCGGGACGTCATTCCAGAGGCGTTCCTTCGTGGTATAGGAAGTTCCTTAGCCTGACCATTTGTTGGAAATCCAAAGAAACAATACGATCCTTGTACGGTTTTAGTTGTAGAACCTGCCATTTAATATGGTAGCTATAGTAAGCATACTATAATGGTACCTATGCTGGCTAAGATTTATATTGTACTTTCAAAATGTTTTCTACACTATGCACTAAAAATAATATCAAAAATGATTTGATTTTGCGTAGTAAGCATCTTTGACTATCATAAGAAGAAATCTCCTCCAATTCTGCGTTTGCATTGTGTGTGTGGCGGGAGGTCTTATGGTAGTTTCATTTTCCAAAGGCATTGCGAATCTATTTTAAAATATTCCTTTGTTGTTTTAAAGAATAACCATTTTACGATCTCACACCAGTCACCATGACTGACTCAGAGTTTATTGTTTCCCTTCTAAACTTTGGGTGCCCACCAATTTCCACACGGGCAGCCTAGAGTTATGTCATCAGGATATTCTGGATATTCTGGAGCTTTGAAGATAAGCTGGATGACGAGACGTAGTATTTGTATCTAATATTATTTATTCCGCTGTGTATTCTGTATGAGGACAAGTTTATATAACTGTCCATTGTTGTATATTGACTCTAATTGATGTATGTATAAACTGATATAGTTCTTTGTTTTAAAAGACTAGTGTTTATCTATTATATATTGTTCCGCTGCGATATGTGAGATTCTGATATTGTTTTCTGTTCTGATGTTGTTCTTCTTTCTTTCTCTTCTATCTTTTCTTCTACTTTTTCTTCTATTTAAAACCATCAATATTCGAGTTTCCGGCATTCGATTGCTCGGCGGTCGATAAAGTGAGTATCGATGTCGAATTTTCGAAAGTCGAAAATTTCGGTATGTGACACGAGCGCTCCTGGATGCCGAGTACCCCTGGATGCCGAGTACTCCTGAATGTCGAGTACCCCTGGATGCTGAGTACTCCAAGATGCCGAGTACTCCTGGATGTCGAGTACTCCTGGATGCCGAGTACTCCTAGATGCCGAGCACTCTTAGATGCCGAGTATTCCTAGATGTCGAGTACTCCAAGATGCCGAGTACTCCTAGATGCCGAACACTCAGTTGCCTGGCCAAATCTCCAGAAAACACTTGCCCCCCAAAGTGTGTTACGTGACTGCACGTAATACGCTTTGAACTATGTATCCTTCATGTCTCGTTTCAAATCCTGGACTAAATTCTAATGGAGATGTCTTCTTGAGAATATCAGTGGTTGTGGTGTGCGCCTGATTCTGCAGAGCTAATAAGCTTCGGTTATCTGATCTAGTCTTCTCTTAATAACCCTTAGTGAGAATTCAATTTCTGTTGATTTCAAGAAGTCGAACTTTTTCGGATGTCCACATGCACGTTCGGGTACATGTTCTTGCCATTGGCTCTCGGATGCGTTTTATATGCTCATAAGTCGTCGCCAACTCCATCTAGTTTAATTGCAATTCAATCGCGATTCCTTGTTTGTATTTTCTGTGAAATAAGGGTTGCAATCAGCCACTTGAGGAGTTTTCCAAACCTCTCTTCAGTACAGACTCTATGATTTTGTTCACAGCTTCAACCTGTCCATTTGCAGTTATAATGGATCATGGAAGGTCATAAGGACAGATGACGTTACGGATAAAGAAGTTGATTATTTTCTTCATCTTGGTCGTGGTTAAGAGTTCTTCATCTGCCCATTTGGTGACGTAATCAACTGCTATGATGGTGTATTTCGCACCACCTTTAGGATTGACAAGAAGATGATTTCAGTGCCCCCAAGTGGCAAACGGCTATGAACTAGCCATTTGAATAATTTCCATCGGCGGGGTTCCCGGATTTTTTGCAAACATCTTGCACTCGTCACATTGTCTAGCATGATCAACCGCTTCTGGTTTGATAGTTGGCCAATAATACCTGTAGCAGAGTATCTTCTTTATCATGGTTTTCCCCCTGATGTTATTACCGCATTCTTCTTCATAAACTTTGCTCAGGATATCATCATGGGCGGTATGCCGAAGCATGGGGATGGATAAACTCCTTTTGAGACACGACTTATTCTTAGATGATTTGGCGTGAAGCTTTGAGGAGGATCTGTCGTTTTCCATTCCTTTGTTCAATAAGAATTCCTCATTGTAGATAGTCTTTGATAGGATTCAACCATGACACCTTTTCATTTTGTTCGCTGAGTACATGTGTAATGATGTAATACGTGAAGTCGGTTAGTAGCTCTTGGACTTGGCCGAGATAAGGAGCAAGACAATGCCCCCTAGGAAGATCAACTTCCTTAAATTTGTATACTACCAATCATTCACTTCAAATCCTCTACAAGTTTGAGGCTGGCAGTCAAGGCTTCATACTAAGCATCGTTGTTTGTTACAAGTAAATCGAGTTTTAGGACGTAACAGATTGATCGTTCCTCAGGAGTCATTATCATGACTCCTATGCCATAACACTGATCATTGGATGCTCCATCCGCATACATTTTCCATCTTATGGTTGGTTCTCTGCTACTCTTCGAGTAGTCATCTGAGGTAGTGAATTTGGGTGTGAGGTCTGCTAATTTTCATCCTTGGATAGCCCTTCGTGGGAAATAAGCGATATCGAATTAGCTTAGTTCGATATTCTATTTAAGTAGTCTTTCAGACGTCTCAGGTCAGCAGAGTATCTTCTTTATCATGGTTTTCCCCCTGATGTTATTACCGCATTCTTCTTCATAGACTTTGCTCAGGATATCATCATGGGCGATATGCCGAAGCATGGGGATGGATAAACTCCTTTTGACACACGACTTATTCTTAGATGATTTGGCGTGAAGCTTTGAGGAGGATCTGTCGTTTTCCATTCCTTCGTTCAGTAAAAATTCCTCATTGTAGATAGTCTTTGATAGGAGTCAACCATGACACCTTTTCATTTTGTTCGCTGAGTACATGTGTAATGATGTAATACGTGAAGTCGGTTAGTAGCTCTTGGACTTGGCCGAGATAAGGAGCAAGACAATGCCCCCTAGCAAGATCAACTTCCTTAAATTTGTATACTACCAATCATTCACTTCAAATCCTCTACAAGTTTGAGGCTGGCAGTCAAGGCTTCATACTAAGCATCGTTGTTTGTTATAGGTAAATCGAGTTTTAGGATGTAACAGATTGATCGTTCCTCAGGAGTCATTATCATGACTCCTATGCCATAACACTGATCATTGGATGCTCCATCCGCGTACATTTTCCATCTTATGGTTGGTTCTCTGCTACTCTTCGAGTAGTCATCTGAGGTAGTGAACTTTGGGTGTGAGGTCTGCTAATTTCCGTCCTTGGATAGCCCTTCGTGGGAAATAAGTGATATTGAATTAGCTTAGTTCGATATTCTATTTAAGTAGTCTTTTAGACGTCTCAGGTCATTGTATGCCCTGTCGAAACGGCTGGTAGGCATAGACGTTGATGGGGTGAGCCTAAAAGTAAGAGTGGAGCTTTCATGATGAAATCAATAGAGATTGTGCTAGCTTTTGTAGCTTCGGGTTGATATCCAATGCATGGCTCGCGATAGTTAATGAAATCACATATGCATGTCAGAATGGGTCCAAGGGAACATATCATCATTTATTCAGAAAAATCCAACTAATTTTTTATCATCACTGCACTGAGTTGTGATCCGATATTCAGCACCCGGAAAGGGTCGCCATGATTGGTTGTAATGTCGACCGTCAGCTTAGCAGGTGCCATCCCAGATTCTTTGAGTAAAGATGTAACTATTTTGCATAACATTCAATGTGAAATATGGTTGGGACGGTCAATGTTGATGGTTACTCTGGTTGAATCCTAGAGTCTTGTCATGAGTTGTTAAGTCAAATAATGAAGGGCTCTGAATGCTCTAATTGATTATCTGCAAATGGCCAAAAATCAGGCTTAAAAGCGCATTAAAGGAAATGTCGAGTGGGGGTCAGCCTCGAGTGGCATGCAACTGTATAGCTGGATCTTGCTATGAGTTTGAATTTGCTTGTGCATTCGAGTAACGCACTTTCTATTCAATGCATTCATGATTCTTTACCCGTCCTTCAGGTTGGAGTGAAAGTCAATTGCCCATGAGCTAAGGTATCGATTTAATGATTCTATCTCTAGGCATCCTTTCGGTCGTTGCCTTGAGTAGCTGTAAGCACTATATATAAGTTTTAATACTGAGCTATCGTAGCCAGTTTTTGGATGACCATGTGTCTTCTCCCAGTCTCGGGTTGATAAATGTACTGCATGGATGGTTGAGTCTCATCCTAGCTATGTTTATGTTTTCACCTAAACTCCAAAGACATAGAGGTGATTGGTGAATAGTCGGTTCACATTCATCTTGCTTCTCGCTCGTGCCCCCAGGTCTGGGGCATATACCGATAAGTAGGAAGGCCAGCTATGCCCACTTTAGCTTTACTCTCTTTCCTGTTGGATCGTGGGAACATGTCAGTCGATGGGAGACTAGGTCTCGCCTATCTTGGATTTTATCGTGGTTTTTCATTCCAAGAGGAATACTTCGATGCCACATAAGTTTCAGGGCGTAATTTGGACAGTAGATGGTCATCCACGTCCACTTTGGTTCGTGCTCTGTAATCAGATCTCGGGGTAAAGTTGGCTACAAATGCAGTCGGGTTATGCTCATCCAGTTTCATACTCCTCCTGACGAATCGAACGAGGGTGCTGGAGAATTTTTGACCAAGTATTCGTGTTTACCCTCCTTTCCATACTCTGGGGGTCATAGTTTTTCAAAAAACATCCGAGTCACATTCGTATGTGCTTAGTGCAGATCGGCATTGACCCTTGGTCTGAGGTATGATAATAGTAGGTTGCTCGTAGCTTTGGATGCCGTTTCGATTGGTTCTGTATTGAGGCCTCCCTGTAGTCGCTGCCTTAAGTTATAAAGAACGCCACGCTAGAGCTATAGTAAGATGTCGTATTCGGCTTTTTAGTGTTTTGTACCCCTGCGCCCAGCATTGATTTGGCCAGGTCACTAGTTGGATGGTCGAACTCCATCCTCAGCGGGTTAATAATCCTACTGTCGATTCCAGGCCGAAGTTTGCGGAATAGAAAATGGTCGGAATCCACTCGTCTATTTATCGATGTTTATACACCACTCTGCATTCTGGTGACTTAGTGTTATTCTCCCCCCGGTTGACTCGTGCCCAATTTGTGTTCATGCTTCGGTCCACGCTCCGGGGACTTAGAGATTTGTCGAACGGTTTATGCTTTAGTCCACAGTTCGAGACGTAGAGATTTTTGTTAACTCGTTTATACTCTAGTTCGCAATCTGGGAACTTAGAGTAATCTGGTCCGCTTCTGGGATTTAGGGATTTTTCTGAAGTCGTCTATAATCTAGTCCATGCTCTGGGGACTGAGAGTAAGGTAGTCCGCACTCTGGGGACGTAGAGGTTTTTGAGTCATTTATACCCGCACTCAGGGACTTAGAGTACTTTAGTCCGCATTCTATCTCCCGTTCCAGAGGGTGAGACCCCACGGATGGCTGAGAGTTTGCCTAAACCTGGTAGATAATCCTTCTCTTTAAGATTCTCTTTAAGATTTTGAAAGTCGTTATTCTTTATGCAGGACTATTGCATTCTAATGCTTGTTTTCCACGATTTTGTACAGGCCGTTCTGACCCCGAGCCCACTCCGAGGAGCGATGTCGCCAAGGAAGTGAGGGAGAAAACAAGTGAAGCCACTCATGCAGGGGAGGCTTCTGGCCCAGACGCTCAGGTGATCGGAGCGCTTGATGAAGACAAGTCTGAAACCTTCTCTCCTACCGACGGGGGTTATGAAGTAGAAATTACAGGCGCCTCTGAGCACACATCCGAATTGAGCATGGAGGAGCGGCTCGAGAAAGAGAAGGAGGAGACGGTCAAGGTCATAGTAGAGCCCCGAGTTGTGGACTTGGACGATCCTTTGAACAAGCCATTGAAGGTCATCCTTCCTGGCGGGTCCAAGCCCATGGAAGGCCCCCGTGCTCCTTCAGTTGCTACCCCTCTATCAAAGAAAAGTACCAAGGGTAAATGCTCATGAGAGGAGCCGTCTGGAAAGAAGTTGAAGAAGCACAAGAAGTGATTACTATCCTCGTTCAACGAGAGTTAGTTTAAGTCATGTAATTATTTTCATCTATTTCCTTAGTCCTTGTAAATAGAATGTCGACCCCGAACTTTTGAGGGGTTGTAATAGAAACTCATTTCTGAGTAAGGTTTAGTTCCTTTTTCTATCTTACAAAAGACTCTTATTGTTCTGTTTTCTTTGTGATTGTGATTTTAATCCAAGCAGTTGTGAGTAACATAGACTTCTCAGTCCATCTTCATATAACTCGGAAACTCTTCGGGAGTCGTTGAACTTCCATTCTGTGCTTCGAGCACATAGAATACTTTCTAGCCCGTATGTCAGGGATTTGACAAATTCAAGTCATTTGTGTCATAGTTCATATTCAGGGAACTTGGAGATCCGATTCGCTTATATTCGAGTCCGCACCATGGGGAGTTAGAGTACTCCAGTCCGCACTCTGGGGACTTGGAGGTTTAAGTCATTTATACTCTAGTCTACGCTCTGGGGACTTAGAGTACTCTAGTCCGCGCTCTGGGGACTTGGAGGTTTAAGTCATTTAAACTCTAGTCTGCGCTCTGGGGACTTAGAGTACTCCAGTCCGCACTCTGGGGACTTGGAGGTTTTAGTCATTTATACTCTAGTCCGCGCTCTGGGGACTTAGAGTACTCCAGTCCGCACTCTGGGGACTTGGAGGTTTAAGTCATTTATACTCTAGTCCGCGCTCTGGAGACTTAGAGTACTACAGTCCGCACTCTGGGGACTTGGAGGTTTAAGTCGTTTATACCCTAGTCCACGCTCTGGGGACTTAGAGTACTCCAGTCCGCACTCTGGGGACTTGGAGGTTTTAGCCATTTATACTCTAGTCCACGCTCTGGGGACTTAGAGTACTCCAGTCCGCACTCTGGGGACTTGGAGGTTTAAGTCATTTATACTCTAGTCCGCGCTCTGGGGACATAGAGTACTCCTGTCCGCACTATGGGGACTTGGAGGTTTAGGTCGTTTATACTCTAGTCCGCGCTCTGGGGACTTAGAGTACTCCTGTCCGCACTCTGGGGACTTGGAGGTTTAAGTCGTTTATACTCTAGTCCGCGCTCTGGGACTTAGAGTACTCCAGTCCGCGCTTTGGGGACTTGGAGGTTTAAGTTATTTATACTCTAGTCCGTGCTCCGGAGACTTAGAGTACTCCTGTCCGCACTCTGGGGACTTGGAGGTTTAAGTCGTTTATACTCTAGTCCGCGCTCTGGGGACTTAGAGTACTCCTGTCCGCACTCTGGGAACTTGGAGGTTTAAGTCGTTTATACTCTAGTCCGCGCTCTGGGGACTTAGAGTACCCCAGTCCGCGCTCTGGGGACTTGGAGGTTTAAGTTATTTATACTCTAGTCCGCGCTATGGGGACTTAGAGTACTCCTGTCCGCACTCTGGGGACTTGGAGGTTTAAGTCGTTTATACTCTAGTCCGCGCTCTAGGGACTTAGAGTACTCCTGTCTGCACTCTGGGGACTTGGAGGTTTAAGTCGTTTATACTCTAGTCCGCGCTATGGGGACTTAGAGTACTCCAGTCCGCGCTCTGGGGACTTGGAGGTTTAAGTCCTTTATACTCTAATCCGCGCTCTGGGGACTTAGAGTACTCCTGTCCGCACTCTGGGGACTTGGAGGTTTAAGTTATTTATACTCTAATCCGCGCTCTGGGGACTTACAGTACTCCTGTCCGCACTCTGGGGACTTGGAGGTTTAAGTCATTTATACTCTAGTCCGCGCTCTGGGGACTTAGAGTACTTCTGTCCGCACTCTGGGGACTTGGAGGTTTAAGTCGTTTATACTCTAGTCCGTGCTCTGGGGACTTAGAGTACTCCAGTCCGCGCTCTGGGGACTTGGAGGTTTAAGTCGTTTATACTCTAGTCAGTGCTCTGGGGACTTAGAGTACTCCTGTCCGCACTCTGGGGACTTGGAGGTTTAAGTTGAGAGCAGTCGTATTTCCACCCTTTATTTTGTATTCATCTACTGTATCGAGGCTAATGTCGTCGAATGGACAATTGAACCACGTTTTCCCACGGAATGGGATTTTCCCCACAGGATGTGGGACGGAATTTGAAAAATGGACGATCTATTCTCGTCCTCTTGGTGATTATAGCTCTTCCAATCAAGTCGAGGAAGGAGGTATATGACAGATGGTTGGATCACATCCATGTTGGGTTAGATAGCCAAATCTCTTACAATTTGCTCCGTATCTCCTTCTAGAAGATAAGGATAATAGATTGTTGAGTGGACAAAGTAAGTTGCATATGTTCCAAGGTGCAGTTGTGTCCATATATTGAGAGCGATGGTTAATGAGTAGGCAGTCCACCACAACTACTTCAAGTCGGGCTTCCGAATAACCTTTTGTGTTCGAGGTAGGATTTGATGTGTAGATGAACAAATCTTGTCCACCCTAGACAGTTCCCGGCATCACTGAGTTTCAGGAGGGGCATCTGTATTTTGTCGAACTTTGTTCTATGACTCGATTTGAGTGGATGATCAGGCCATACCCATTCCAAGCCTTGCTTAGGTCTCCGAGTCAAACGTGGAGGTCGATGAATGGATGGTTGGTCATGTTGACTTTGTATTGGGCTCTGATCGTGATGAACTTTTCAATATTTAGTCCATAGCCCCAAATCAAAGGCATATGGTTGATGATGAGCGATAGAATTATGCTCGTCCAGATGTAACTCCACACGTCCGATCATGGTCTGCGTAGATTGGTTGGCAACCAAATCTGAGTACCTAGTGACCTGCATCGTTTTGAAAGTAGTTTAGTTCAAGCTAGTCGTAGTTCATAGAACAATTGAAATAGAGATGGAAATGGAAATAATTCAAAGAAGATTATGGTAAATCTCATTGATATGTGAAGCAGCATCGTGTGCTCGCTATTCGACTCCGCCCCTGGCTCCTTTCAAAGGGATGTCGGCCGTCAACCGTCCAATTGATAATCATAGCCCTTTATTAATAGGCATTGGATATTCGCTGCCCTCCATTCTGCAGGACTTGTACATACTATTGAAGTTTTCCTTTCCAGGTCATCTTTTCGATCACACCTCGGAGGTGTTTGTAATCGCCCGTGTTAGGATCAGTGAGCATCTGGGAATATACAACATTCCCCTGATTTTCTTTAGACTTTGGTGTACTCTCTCGAGGTTGGTTTCCAGTACCACTCCGAGTCGTGAGTCTTCAAGTAGAGGTTGTCAATTGAATCTTTCAAAGAGCATATGAGCTGAATTCTGAAGTCTTGTTTCGACTACTGAGATCTACATCCTTAGCCAACGAGCCTTCATTGTTATTTTTCTTAGTCTGCTCCACTCCTCCTCACTTTAGTTCTGATTCATTTTGTAAAAGAAACGATCCATAGTCGTAGGAGGCTCTTTAGCTAACTAGCTGCCAAAATATATCTGGAGGTCGACTTTCCTCAAAAGCGATCAGCATTATACCCTTGTTAGTATTTGGATGCTTGAGTCATCTTGGCGTTTGCTAGAGTCATATCATCTATGTTCTCTAACCTTTGGGAGTATCGTTTGAATAGCGGTTGCTTGTCCGTTCCCTTGATGCCGTTCATAAGCTGCCGTTAGATCCTCTATGCCCTGGTCGATCATGGGATGTCAGGGAAGTGGATAGAATGTTCCTTTATTAAGTTGAGTTTTGAATTCACTATCCGGAGGCACTGCGCTGCGGCTAGGGTTCGGGGGGTTTCCCCCCGAAATTTTTTTTATCCTCATTTTCGAAAATTTGGGTCGTACCCGAAAAAGATTTTTGTATAGGGACCAGTCAGATTGTTTTTTGAGAATAATGGTCGTACCCGATCCATATATTTTTTGTATAGGGACCAATCAGATTGTTTTTTGAGAGAGAGATCGGTATACAGTGCATGGATCGGTTTGGATACTTCGTTCGGCACAGAAGTACCGTTCGGCATACGAAAGTACCGTTCGACATTAGGGCGTTCGACATGAATGCCTAAGTCACATGCTGCTCGGCATTCCTTGTTCGGCATGGCAGACACCTTTCGGCTTGGAGGTATCGTTCGGCATTGGGGCGTTCGGTGTTGGCTTGTGGCTCAGCCAAAGCTGTTCGGCCAAGGCTGTTCAGCAGAGTGGATCAGCCTGGAGTGGTTCGGCCAAAGCTGTTTGGCCAAGGTTGTTCGGCCAAGGCTGTTTGGCCAAAGTGGGTCGGCCAGAAGTGGTTCGGCCAAGGCTATTCGGCCAAAGCTGTTCGGCCAAAGTGGTTCGGCCTGAAGTTTTTGAGTGGGGGGAGCGAATATCCACATTGAGTGAGAGGTCGGCTATATGAGAGATTGGCTGAATTGCCTTCAGAGAGGGGTCGACCCTCATATCACTCCGATGCAAACTTCAACATCCATTCCCAAAAACTTGCGTAGACTTGGTTTCTCTGACTACGGCTATCAGCTTCCTTTAGATTTCTTTCAAATCTGAGTAGAATAGGAAGTTTCCCAGTAAACAACTGGATCTATCTCGCGAATATGGAAATCCGCTAGTGGACGATGAAATCTAATCAGGCTGAGAATTCAATTCTCAGTGAAAGCACCAAAGTGTTAGCACAAAAATTGGTCACTAACCTCGTTGAGAAAGATTGTGTAGAGATATAAGTGATAAAGATAAATTAAACAGGGAAGAGTATACTAATTTAAATGCAGAAAGTAAGAACATCGAATTTATAGTGGTTCAGCGTAACTGCCTACGTCCACTTTGAGGTTAAACTTTATTGATCTTCTTAATGATTGATTACAAATACAATCCGTAGATCAAATGCTTGAATGCAATTGCTAAGTAAAGAGGATGAGTCTTGAAAGCGGCAGAGTCTCCCCAGTGTTCTCGAAAAAAGGTCCTTTTCACTGTGCCCCTGCCCCTCTATTTATAGACAAAGGTGGGTTGGACTTCTCTGGCGGGCCTGGTAGCTGAATAACTCGGTCCAGATAGACTGGTCCATGTGTGCCGAACCAATCAGGCCGAACAGTTGGGTGCCGAGCGCTCCTGGATGCCGAGTACCCCTGGATGCCGAGTACTCCTGGATGCCGAGTACTCCAGGATGCCGAGTACTCCTGGATGCCGAGTACTCCTGGATGACGAGTACTCCTGGATGCCGAGTACTCCTGGATGCCGAGTACTCCAAGATGCCGAGTATTCCTAGATGCCGAGTACTCCAAGATGCCGAACACTCAGTTGCCTGGCCAAATCTCCAGGAAACATTGCACTGTAAAGTGCAAATGTTTACAGTTCTGATTGCAAATATATGCTGTTTAAACTATATATTTTCGCTGCAAAATTTGACAGAATGTTATTTAAACTTTTTTTAAATGGGACTGAAGTGAATTTTGAAAGGTATTTGAAAAAATCTCCCTTGTACTAGAAGTAGAACTTTTGTTTCTTTTTGAAGCTTTCCGATCTGCTTCCCTGAAACTCAACGAAGGAAGTTGCCGAAACAACGTATGCAGGTTAATCAGGAATTCACGATCGTTAACTTCAAATTATGAATTTTAACATTAGCCTCTGGGTACAAAATTTCTTACATGAAACCGAGACCTTTTAACTTTGTTGCTCAATAATAAATAGGTTTATGTGTAGAGCTTCTCCAAGTTGCTCAATAAATAGGTTCATGTGCGCTTATAGCTTATCCAAGAAACTGGTTCATTTTTTTTTAAATTTTGATCTTTGGTCTTGTTTTGGCTTCAGCTTCATCATGAGGTCAGTATAGTTGCTGCATCTTTGAATTAGAGCTCAATAGTGAAGTTTTTGTTTGAATAAAAACTAAGGCCCCATTTGGCTTGTTGTTTTTAGTTTTGCGTTTTCGTCTAAACTAAAATGCGCATTCCTTATGTATTGTTGGAAAATACACAATTTCGAAAAACGAAATTAACATAGAAAATAGAAAACAAGTTTATTTGATTTTTCGTGTTTTGAGATATAACAAGAGGACGGAAACCAATTCATCTCCTCCATTTCCCGTCCATCGTCGCAATGACTAAGAATTGTAAAAAGATTTCCCCCATTTTCTTGTATTTTGTAGTGTGGATTTAAAACACAAAACATAAAACTCAAAACGAAACCAAATGGGCTCTAAGGTTTGGGTTTTATGATGATAGGAGCATCGATGGTCGAAGTGGTTATGGTATTCGGGTTAATGGCGGATTTTAGCAGCTATGGTTGGATCTTTAGGTGTCGCGGTTCTCTATGGTAGAGGACAACGTCGACATACGGTTGTGAATTAGATGGTTGGTTGAGATTTTTGGGGGAGATCGAATGGTTGCTCGATGGGTCACGATGATGGAGATTGCGATGGGGAGTTCGTTGGTGGCGACGGTTTCGAGTTTCATGGAGAAATGAGCTGGGGAGAGGAGATGAAAAGAATCAGTCATGGTGATGGCAAATTGGAAGTTAAGTGGCAAAATTTAGTTTGGGAAGAAAAGATAAAGGGTAGAGATGTAAATTTAGTTAAACCTTGTAATTAGTTTATAAATTGTTAATTTAAAATTTGCATAACTCTCTCCTACGAAGTCCAATCGAGGCGTTGATTTTTGCGTTGCACTCGTAACGATGAAAGCTTCATGATGGAATAGGTTTGGACAAATTTGGATATAGTTGAAATTTGGGTTAAAATCGGACGCCATTCGGTTTTAGTTTCAAACTGAAACGCCTCGGCGACAATTGGAATAATGGTAAGTTAAACTCACCTTTTTGGCTAACCAATAATATTTGTAGTTGATAAAAATTATTGATTAGATGTTTGGATGATATATTGTTTTATATTTTTGGTTTGGATGAGACCTTATTGCGTTCCCGTGTAAAAGCGGATGACCCTTTTTATACGAATCCCGCCTCGAAGCGGTTGATTTATATTCTCTGGTTATGTAACGTTTTTGATGTAGGGAAAACAGATCGGAGGGATCCAATAGGATTCCTTACAAATTTTGATTTTATTTACATATATATGTGCTAACATATGTATGTTGTGATGTGGAGGGACAGGATGGAGGGATCCAATGGGATTCCTCGTTATTGTTGAATTGTTTCCATAATATTTCTATTATGTGGATTATTGAAAAATGAGCATGATTGTGGACACTGTGGTTATAACATCGTTATATCTTTGAAATTAAAACCCAGCAGTGATATAAAATCAATATCGATATTGGTTAAGTGTTGGATGGCTATTGGCCTCGAATTAGTATTTTAGAAATACTATAAATTGCAGCTGAGCTAGAATTGGTTTTGAGATAAGAAAAGATTTTAAATCCGAAATCGGGTTTCAAAAATATTTTGTTTTAAGATTATTTAATTATAATGGTATTGTTTTAATGTTATTTAATTAAATTAATATTGTTTTAAAAGTTATTTAATTAAAGTAAGATTATTTTAAGGTTATTTAATTATATTAGTATTGTTTTAAAACTATTGGTTTATAGTTAATATTGTTTTGAAGAATTTATCAAAATGTTAAAAGGTTAATTATTTCAAGAATAATTATGGTTTGAAATTAATAATAAGGATTATTAATAAAGTTTTGAAAATAAATCATTATTGTTGCTAAAAATGGTAAAGATTAATTATTATTGTTTATTAACAATATTTTGAAATTATTAATTATTATTTTTAAGATGTTTTAAAGTTAATAATTTTCATTTATTTATAATGTTTATTGTTAATAATTATTATTCTATAATGATGTTTTGAATTAAAAGATTTTTTTGTTATTTGTAAATGTTTCCGAGACCCATGAATGGAGTTGAAAGACTTGGATTTTATAAAGAAGTTTACAAAATGGTCTGCAGACTTAAGGAAAGGTTATTTACAAGGTGAAAGAGTTTATAAATGGTTAGATATTTATAAACGAATTTTAGAAATCGGTTTATAGATTTATAAAAGGAGTTTTATAAATGTGTTTTTATGGATTTAAAAGGGTTTATAAATGATATTTGAGATGTACAAAGGGTTTATAAGTGATTGAATTTTTATAAATGGATTTTCAGAGATTTATAAAATGGTTTATAGATGGTTTTGGAGAATTGTAAGGAATTTATAAATGATTTGAGAATCGAATAAAAAGAAAGTTTTCTTAATTTTGTGGATATACTTATACCATAGAGATAAGTATATGGATATTTTCTAAGTACTGAAAATATAGAGATTTGCGGATATACTATTGTAAAAGTATTTTTGTACAAGTAATTTACAAAGTGTTTTTAAATGAATGAAAGATTTATTAAAAGGAGGCTGGTGGTTGCTTATGTGCTTAACCTGTAACGACCCATCTTTTTGACCATCGAAAGTCGACACCAAACACTACCACTGTGTTCAAATCACTACAAGAAAACATGTCTTTAGTTGCATTTATTGGTAGCGTTTATGGTGTAAATGCAACCAATATTATTTTAAACCTTTTTTCCTCTTATTTTTGTTTTACTAGAACGTGAACAAAATTTACAGCCTATACCCGCGAATAGCCAAACCCTTGTCACGTTTATTCACTTTTCCCTCTTTCACCAAAATTTCCCTCCACTTGAAATCTTTTGTGACAACCCGCATATTTATCGATTTTATATTTAAATATTTTATTTAAATATTTCGTCGTTAGTCAAATTATAGTCCGAAAAGCTACTTTTTGCAAACAGTCGAATTGGGACTCGAGACCACTTCCATTGAGTCCAAAATGGCGTTTGCGACTTTTTTGAGTATAAGCTTCGATATGTTTGGAGTTAGTAGAATTTTGCTACTTTTTCACTTAGGGCTTTGGGTTTGGATTCAACCCATTTGCCCAATTCTGGTTTTATCAACCCTACTCCACTCCAATTCTTCATTACTTCATTTCTAATTCCTAATACTTAAGCTTCATCAAAAATGGAGAGTGGAATGGGAAATTAAAACTCCAAGCCCTAATCATCTTTGCAAATCCAAGTTCTAGCTCCAAATTCAAAGAAGAAGCTTTGGTAAGCCTTCTCTTCTTCTTCTCCAACTCATTCTCTTATCAATTTCAAAAATTCCTAAACCTAACTTAGAAAATATTTCTCTTTTAAGCTTAGATTCAAGCTTGTTGGGTTGGAATTGAAGAGTGATTGTTCTTACCATTGCTCTATAGCTTCTTCTTCATTTGTTTAGGGTTTAAAAGTTAGATTTTTATCTCACATCTATGCCTATAACTATCTTTGATTGTTAGGTATGAATTCCTAACACTTATTTATGTTCATTTGCTTTCGATTTGGATTGAATTGGTGAATTGTTCAATTTTTGGTTTTTGGAATCCAATTTTGTAAAAATCCAATCTTTGATGTTTGAACATGTTATCTGTAACGACCCAGAATTTCGACCAAATTTAATTGAGAATATTTAATTTATTTTAAATATTTGAACGACGATTTAATTTGAATCTCGATATAACTCTGATTATTTTTTCGAATAAACTTTAAAATTTAATCTGTTGAATGTTGAATAAAATTTCGAATCTTCAGTTTAAGCTGAAGAAAAATATTTCGAAAGCTTTTAAAATTCGTATTGATAATACTGAAGATAACGGAAGCTTCAGAATCGAATTTGAAACTGTTCTGTTCAGTTTTGAATTTTATCGTTCGAATTGATATTTAAAAAATAGCCGTCCGAGGCGCAGTCTCGGAATTCGACGAAACCAGTTCCATTGGATCCGTAATATTGTATGATTACCGGATTTCAATTTTCGTATTGATCGGAGTTGTTGTGTGAGCACACGGTGAGTAAACGCATTGAAATTAAATCAAATTCAATTTAAATTTAAAATTTAAATTTTGTCAACGCAGCAGAGATTCCTGGCTCCATTTCATTTCAATGCCGACCTACACTCTGCAATGTCGCGTACTCTTGTCTCCCCTTCCTTCTCTGTTAAAATACACGAAAGAAAATTAGTTCGTTCAAATGTAAAAACTCTCGTTCACAAGACAAAATAAATGGCAGCTGAATCTCGTTCAAAACATTCGAGTCTCCTCCTATACCCCAAAACAAAATCGATTTGAACAATTTTACAGCAGATCCATCATTACAATACAAGCCTAAGCCGATTGAAAACTTTAAACTTTCTCCACTTCCCATTTTGCTAATCGCGTTCAGAGAAAGGGAAGGGGACGAATTGGGAATCGCGGCCGAGTTAGTTCGTGGCGGCGACGAGATGGGGATTGCGAGATGGAGGTAGCGGCGGCGTCGACATCAGCTAGGGCTCGAGTTTACGACTGGCAAATCGGGATTGTCGAGGAGGCTTGACGAAGTCACGGCTAATGGAGGTTGGGCGAACGACAATCGATTTCTGGGTTTGCGAGCAATTGAAGGCGTCGCGAGTTGCTCGCGTGAAGGCTGGAGGCGGAGGCGCTCGTGAGCGTGGGATAGTGGAAAGGGGGACTGCGACGTCGCGGCCACGACAGTGGGATTTCGATGAAGTTCGACCGCAGTGGGTCGCGATGGTGGCCTTGGTTCTCAGATAGCAATGAGGTATTCGAATTTTTTTTTTCTTTCCTTTTAAAAAGGTGATTTAATAAATATATATGTATTTGAAATTTTAGAGTAAAGATTCCAAATAATTCAGTTTTAAGCAGATAAATGTATATATATATAGAAACTGGAAATTTATATATACAGATTAAGTTGAAAAAAATAATAATAAGGAAATTTGTTTAAAAATAAATCTATTTAATAGAAATTTACTATTCGATTCCGTTCAAATATTAATTTAAATCATACAATTGTTATACAAGGTTAAATAAAATTGGAATTAGAGAAATTGGTTAATTAATTGTTTCGAATATTAATAAATGTGTATAAATTATTTATACAAGGTTAAAGTCAAGAAAATCAAGTCAAGTTGGAAATGGATTGCGAAATAAATGCTAAGGTGAGATTTTTCTCACTCGATTGAAAAGTGGATTTTACAGTTATTGTTTGTTGACTGTTTGGATGTGATATTAGATATTTTAGGATATATCTATATATATAGCAATATATACATATTGGCATATGTATATATTGGATTGATGATTTCCCGCCTCGTATAGCGGATGAGACCCTATTGCGCCGTTAGTAAGCGGATTTATAAAAAACCTATATACCGCGATAATTCCGTACTGGAGCGGAATTGGTATTGTGCTAACATCTTTGGATGTAGGGAAACAGGTTGGAGGGATCCAACTGGACCCCTCACATTGATTGAATTTATTTCTATTGTGATATGAATCTGTGAATGATTATAGTGATGCTATTAATCATATTGATATCTGGAAATTGTTTGAAAGCTAAAATTTAGCTGAATGGATGTTTTGACATCATTGGATTCCAAAGATAAACGAAATTGAATTTTTGAAATTCAAGTAGAAAATTTCTAAGTGAATCAATTTTTGAAATTGAAGAAATTTTGAAGAAAGGAATTTTTAAAGTATAATCGTATTGAATAAATTCCAGAATAAAGTGAAAATGTTAAATAAATGGATTTCGTAAAAACAGTGATTTTAAATTGAAGAAATTAATTTAAATTTGGATTTTTAAATAGATTGAAAGAAACAATTGAAATTTGTTTTCTTTAAAAAGAATTTATTTAAAAAAGAGATTAGTTGGAAATCCAATTAGGAATTTAATTGGTAAATTGAAATAATTTGGGAAATCAATGTAAAATGATCTCAATTTGAAGAATCCCTTCAAAAATAGGATATTGAATAATTTTAAAAGAATAAGAATTTATTTTAGTAGTGAAATTAAATTTAGAAATCAATTTGTAATTGATTTGGAGTTAAAGTAGAATTAGAAATTAATTTGAAATCCGATTTTAGATTCAAAAGTGAATATTTGGAAAAATGAATCCAATTGAAATAAGGGAATGTGAATTTAAAATGGAAATGATGTTAAAATGATTTATAAAGGGATGAACTTTACAATTGTAAAGTTTTAAAAGAACGATTTTTGAAAATAAATGAATTATAAGTATTAACTTATAAGATGGACCGTTAGTATAAAAATTGAGTTATGAATTGAACTAGTTAATAAAGAAGATTTATAAATTGTAGTTTTTATAAATGGAAATAGAATTTATAAACGTGTTTATAAATTCGAAATAGATTGAATTTGATAAATTAAATATGGAAGATTATTAAAAAAGATATATTCACGATTTTGGACAGTGAATATATTATTGAATAAAATGGATTCATTTTTGAAGAAGTGATATTTTAAAAATGAAGTTAAATTGTTTTTAACGATGTTTTAAAAAATGTGTTAAATATCGAAAACATAGATTTCAACAGTTCTTGTTGAAATAGACGTTTCGAGAAATTTAAGGAAATGGTGGACTATAACACTGTTGTTATAGTAAATGATTTCTGAAAGGAAATGGTTTTTATCTAGTATTGGGATTTACATATCTATTTTAATTTCGAATCCCTATACTAGTGATTTGTGAGTCGTCGTAACGATGTTTTACGTAAACATTCGTTTTGACTCAAATTGATGTTGTTATAGAAAATAGATTCCCTTAAAGAATGAAACATATACTTAATTTGATTTAAGTATATCGAATATTTTCCAAGTGTTGAAAATAAATGATTTGTGAAATACTTATTATTAAATAAGTAGGGAAATGCATTTTCCAAAATGAAATGAAACGTTTTGAGATTTTATCTTCTTAAAGATAAAATGAAATCGAATATTTGAAATCGATTTGAGAATCGTATATCAATAGATATTTTGAAAATATAAATTCACTATGGAATTTATAAATGGAATGGGAATTTGTTTTAAAAATAAACATTGATTTATTTTTGAAGTGTGGAAATTTTATATCTAGTAAAGATATTTTTGAAGATAAATAATTTGGGAAAATTATTTGGAATCTGATGATGTTGCGCATCTTTATTGATAGTTAAATAACCGACTATCAATAATTACCTTTAGATAGGTATTTGTTGTGATTGGATGAATTTGAATGCCACACTTGTTTTTAAATAAGCGCTCACTATTCGGGTTAGCCGGGAAAGGACCATGGGGTCGTATAACCCATTCCGAATATGTGATACGTCGTTATGAATTGCATTCGAAGTCCGGTGTTGAAGACCGGATATTTTTGAAAACGGAAGGATTACCGTCGAGTTACTCTACATCGGCTGATCTCCGGTTTAGAGGTTTTATCACCCTTAGTGACGGGAAGTCCGGACGTGATTAGAAATTTATCCGGAAATGCAAGGGCTTCGTGAGAAGTGCCTTCGGTTCTGTTCGATCCCGGAACAGACTTGTATGGATTGTGTGTCTGACGTTACAATTTGAGATATAAAGCTGATTTCTTTCAAATACATTTCTGTTGGTGGCGGAGAATTTATTCTCTTAGCTTAACACCCTTCTCTGAGACGTACGAGCTCAGAGGTTATGTAGTTGAAATTTATCAGCGATATATCCCAATTTGGTAACGTGGCATACTGAGTGTTGCTGTGAAATGATCAGTGTTTGATCATTCGTGATATGATCATTTGTTTGATCTTATATCTTTGTGATCATAGGTTGATCATTTTGTTTGACCCAAAGCAGGGCTTTTGTTGAGAAAGCGTAGCTTTGTGGACGAGACTTCGTCGAGCCTCACACCCCGGAAATGGTCGAAACAGGAAGGATGCAGCAAGGTTCTAGGGAGTAGCGCCCCTTAGTGTATGTCATTCCTTCTGGATAAAGGTGGTATCATGGTATGGAGCCCAGATACTTAACCTCTGTGGTTACTGCATTATTATTATCTATGTGGTTTGTTGGAAATCGGGGATCCTCGGGAAGATCGATGACGATCGGGGGATGGCATACGCGTGTCAGTAGTTACCTATTTTTGCAGAGGTAACCCGGCCTTGTGTTGGCAGAGATCCGGTTAGGTTCTCGGGTCGTCTATTCCAGGGACGTACCCATCGTGGATAGGAAGTTCCTTAGCCTGACCATTTGTTGGAAATCCAAAGAAACAATACGCGACTTGTACGGTTTTAGTTGTATTACCTGCTATGGAATGTGGCGGTAACCTGCTATTGAACATAGTAGCTATAGTAGGCATAAGTGCGGAATGCCTATGCTGGCTAAGATTAATATTATACTTTCGAAATGTTTTCTACACTATGCACTAATAATAATATCAAAAATGATTTGATTTTGCGTAGTAAGCATCTTTGACTATCATAAGAAGAAATCTCCTCCAATTCTGCGTTTGCATTGTGTGTGTGGTGGGAGGTCTTATGGTAGTTTCATTTTCCAAAAGCATTTCGAATTGACTTTAAAATTATCCTGTTGTTTATTTTAAAGAATAACTGTTTTACGATCTCACACCAGTCACCATGACTGACTCGGAGTTTATTGTTTCCCTTCTAAACTCTGGGTGCCCACCAATTTCCACACGGGCAGCCTAGAGTTATATTATCAGGATATTCTGGATATTCTGGAGCTTTGGAAGCAAGCTGGATGGCGAGACGTAGTATTTGTATCTGATATATTTATTCCGCTGTGTATTCTGTATGAGGACAAGTTTATGTAACTGTCCATTGTTGTTTATTGACTCTGATGACATGATGTGATGTAATGTAATAACAGATATAATTCTTTTGTTTTTAAATGATATTCATTTATCTATTATATATTGTTCCTCTGCGATATGTGAGATTCTGATATTGTTTTCTGTTTCTGTTTCTGCTCTTGTTCTGTTGTTGTTCTTCTTTCTTCTTCTTCTATCTTCTTTTTCTTCTGTTTTCTTCTTTCTAAAACCCTCACTACTGGAGTTTCCGGCACTCGATTGCTCGGCAGTCGATAAAGTGAGTATCGATGTCGAATTTTCGAAAGTCGAAAATTTTGGTACGTCACAAAGTGGTATCAGAGCATATGGTTAAGCGACAACCCTGCTCTGTTGGGTGTTACTCATTAGAGATAGAGTCAGTAGTACTCCAGAATGAGTTGAGTGTAATAATAGATATGAGCGCGTATTTGTTATTGAATATAAAATTGTTTTGTATTGTGATGATTGGTTTATTGAGTGGCATATGAACCTTCGTCGGCACAGTCTTGCAAAACTGTATCGAAGGGGTTTCTAAACACTTGAATAGAACAATTCGGCACAGTATTGTTTTAAATAGGGAAAATGAAATAATTTTACCCAAAACTATTTTCGTATAGGAAAGAAATGATTTTCTATGAATTACTATAGTATATGGTTGCATGGATGTTAGGATAGTGATGATGTTGAAATGTTATCATTAAATTTGAAATTGAATAAGAAACTGAAATCATAACTCCAGATTTAAGAAATAAAATTCATATACAAATGAAATTTGAGAATATAAATTATAAATGTGATTTGTAATTTGAAACGGAATTCCAGAGAAGTATTTGGAAAAGTTTTGAAAGGAGTTTGAAAATTTTGGAGATTTGGGAAGTTTAAATCTTTTTGATTTGAAAATGAATTTTAAAGGTTTGAAAAATGTTTTGAAGAGATGAAAAGCTCTAAACTCTTTTCGGTCGCTGGAAAATAACTTCGATGATGACCGCGGCATCGTTGGTGTTCATTTTCGGGTTTCCAAAAGAGGAATTGCTGCCAAATTATTTTAAAGAGGAGTTGTTTGAAAAATTTGGGTTTTGTTTGGAAATTCAAAGAATAATTTGAATTGTTTTCAAATGATTTTGAAAAGTTGAAACGACTCTGGAATCCTATTTAAAATACTTACGAAATATTAATAAGTTGATAACTTATAGAATATTGAAATTTGATTAGAATGAAATACAAATTGAAAAACGAATGAATTAGTGAATGAATGAATGAATTGCGATTGCAAGTGCCAGAAAATGAAATTGAATGTTAAAATTCATTTTGAATTTGAAAGTAAATAGAACTGGAATTGAATTTGATAAGTGAAGTATTAAACTTAAAGTTAGTAAGTGAAGCTAATTGATTATTGACCAAATGGATAAGGTTTGAACGAATTAAATTCAATGATTATAAATGAAGATAAATTAAATTCCAATAGAATTGAAAATGTGAATTATAAGTTCAAATGAATGTGAAATGAAAAATTGAACGAAATTGAATATGTAACTTCAATAGTGAAGTAAAAATGATATAAGTAGTTTATATTGAAATTTTTGTAATAGAATTTGCAAAATAGGGTGAATGCTGTTACTAGATATAATGGCTAGTAGATATACAGGTGTAAAGGAATTGGATTTTAATTTAGAAGAGAATTTGGATTGCTCGGAAAAGGTATGTATTTGAGTTTTAATATGAGTTTTTGATGATTTCTCTCTAGCCGCTTGGCTTTTTCTTTTTCTTTTTGAAATCTGAGAGTCCGTAGGGACATTTTGCAATCGTGCCGTATTAGCCGCGCAAAGGAGACGCTGGCGAAATTTTTCGGGAATTTAGGGCGTTAGAAAATTTTTGAGAAATTTTGAAAGTTAAAATTTGAATTTAAACTCGAATTTGAACTTAGAAGTTAAACAATGTTGTTTGAAACTTAGAATTGAAGTTGGAAAATGAGATTAGATGATAACGAATCTTTAGTAGAAAGATTTGTTTTGATAGATTGATAAAACTATTGATTGTGAAAAATAGTAGACGAGCTAAGGACTTTTTTCCTAACTTGTAATTTCGAGGACGAAATTCTTTTAAGGGGGGAAGTCTGTAACGACCCAGAATTTCGACCAAATTTAATTGAGAATATTTAATTTATTTTAAATATTTGAACGACGATTTAATTTGAATCTCGATATAACTCTGATTATTTTTTCGAATAAACTTTAAAATTTAATCTGTTGAATGTTGAATAAAATTTCGAATCTTCAGTTTAAGCTGAAGAAAAATATTTCGAAAGCTTTTAAAATTCGTATTGATAATACTGAAGATAACGGAAGCTTCAGAATCGAATTTGAAACTGTTCTGTTCAGTTTTGAATTTTATCGTTCGAATTGATATTTAAAAAATAGCCGTCCGAGGCGCAGTCTCGGAATTCGACGAAACCAGTTCCATTGGATCCGTAATATTGTATGATTACCGGATTTCAATTTTCGTATTGATCGGAGTTGTTGTGTGAGCACACGGTGAGTAAACGCATTGAAATTAAATCAAATTCAATTTAAATTTAAAATTTAAATTTTGTCAACGCAGCAGAGATTCCTGGCTCCATTTCATTTCAATGCCGACCTACTCTCTGCAATGTCGCGTACTCTTGTCTCCCCTTCCTTCTCTGTTAAAATACACGAAAGAAAATTAGTTCGTTCAAATGTAAAAACTCTCGTTCACAAGACAAAATAAATGGCAGCTGAATCTCGTTCAAAACATTCGAGTCTCCTCCTATACCCCAAAACAAAATCGATTTGAACAATTTTATAGCAGATCCATCATTACAATACAAGCCTAAGCCGATTGAAAACTTTAAACTTTCTCCACTTCCCATTTTGCTAATCGCGTTCAGAGAAAGGGGAGGGGACGAATTGGGAATCGCGGCCGAGTTAGTTCGTGGCGGCGACGAGATGGGGATTGCGAGATGGAGGTAGCGGCGGCGTCGACATTAGCTAGGGCTCGAGTTTACGACTGGCAAATCGGGATTGTCGAGGAGGCTTGACGAAGTCACGGCTAATGGAGGTTGGGCGAACGACAATCGATTTCTGGGTTTGCGAGCAATTGAAGGCGTCGCGAGTTGCTCGCATGAAGGCTGGAGGCGGAGGCGCTCGTGAGCGTGGGATAGTGGAAAGGGGGACTGCGACGTCGCGGCCACGACAGTGGGATTTCGATGAAGTTCGACCGCAGTGGGTCGCGATGGTGGCCTTGGTTCTCAGATAGCAATGAGGTATTCGAATTTTTTTTTCTTTCCTTTTAAAAAGGTGATTTAATAAATATATATGTATTTGAAATTTTAGAGTAAAGATTCCAAATAATTCAGTTTTAAGCAGATAAATGTATATATATATAGAAACTGGAAATTTATATATACAGATTAAGTTGAAAAAAATAATAATAAGGAAATTTGTTTAAAAATAAATCTATTTAATAGAAATTTACTATTCGATTCCGTTCAAATATTAATTTAAATCATACAATTGTTATACAAGGTTAAATAAAATTGGAATTAGAGAAATTGGTTAATTAATTGTTTCGAATATTAATAAATGTGTATAAATTATTTATACAAGGTTAAAGTCAAGAAAATCAAGTCAAGTTGGAAATGGATTGCGAAATAAAAGCTAAGGTGAGATTTTTCTCACTCGATTGAAAAGTGGATTTTACAGTTATTGTTTGTTGACTGTTTGGATGTGATATTAGATATTTTAGGATATATCTATATATATAGCAATATATACATATTGGCATATGTATATATTGGATTGATGATTTCCCGCCTCGTATAGCGGATGAGACCCTATTGCGCCGTTAGTAAGCGGATTTATAAAAAACCTATATACCACGATAATTCCGTACTGGAGCGGAATTGGTATTGTGCTAACATCTTTGGATGCAGGGAAACAGGTTGGAGGGATCCAACTGGACCCCTCACATTGATTGAATTTATTTCTATTGTGATATGAATCTGTGAATGATTATAGTGATGCTATTAATCATATTGATATCTGGAAATTGTTTGAAAGCTAAAATTTAGCTGAATGGATGTTTTGACATCATTGGATTCCAAAGATAAACGAAATTGAATTTTTGAAATTCAAGTAGAAAATTTCTAAGTGAATCAATTTTTGAAATTGAAGAAATTTTGAAGAAAGGAATTTTTAAAGTATAATCGTATTGAATAAATTCCAGAATAAAGTGAAAATGTTAAATAAATGGATTTCGTAAAAACAGTGATTTTAAATTGAAGAAATTAATTTAAATTTGGATTTTTAAATAGATTGAAAGAAACAATTGAAATTTGTTTTCTTTAAAAAGAATTTATTTAAAAAAGAGATTAGTTGGAAATCCAATTAGGAATTTAATTGGTAAATTGAAATAATTTGGGAAATCAATGTAAAATGATCTCAATTTGAAGAATCCCTTCAAAAACAGGATATTGAATAATTTGAAAAGAATAAGAATTTATTTTAGTAGTGAAATTAAATTTAGAAATCAATTTGTAATTGATTTGGAGTTAAAGTAGAATTAGAAATTAATTTGAAATCCGATTTTAGATTCAAAAGTGAATATTTGGAAAAATGAATCCAATTGAAATAAGGGAATGTGAATTTAAAATGGAAATGATGTTAAAATGATTTATAAAGGGATGAACTTTACAATTGTAAAGTTTTAAAAGAACGATTTTTGAAAATAAATGAATTATAAGTATTAACTTATAAGATGGACCGTTAGTATAAAAATTGAGTTATGAATTGAACTAGTTAATAAAGAAGATTTATAAATTGTAGTTTTTATAAATGGAAATAGAATTTATAAACGTATTTATAAATTCGAAATAGATTGAATTTGATAAATTAAATATGGAAGATTATTAAAAAAGATATATTCACGATTTTGGACAGTGAATATATTATTGAATAAAATGGATTCATTTTTGAAGAAGTGATATTTTAAAAATGAAGTTAAATTGTTTTTAACGATGTTTTAAAAAATGTGTTAAATATCGAAAACATAGATTTCAACAGTTCTTGTTGAAATAGACGTTTCGAGAAATTTAAGGAAATGGTGGACTATAACACTGTTGTTATAGTAAATGATTTCCGAAAGGAAATGGTTTTTATCTAGTATTGGGATTTACATATCTATTTTAATTTCGAATCCCTATACTAGTGATTTGTGAGTCGTCGTAACGATGTTTTACGTAAACATTCGTTTTGACTCAAATTGATGTTGTTATAGAAAATAGATTCCCTTAAAGAATGAAACATATACTTAATTTGATTTAAGTATATCGAATATTTTCCAAGTGTTGAAAATAAATGATTTGTGAAATACTTATTATTAAATAAGTAGGGAAATGCATTTTCCAAAATGAAATGAAACGTTTTGAGATTTTATCTTCTTAAAGATAAAATGAAATCGAATATTTGAAATCGATTTGAGAATCGTATATCAATAGATATTTTGAAAATATAAATTCACTATGGAATTTATAAATGGAATGGGAATTTGTTTTAAAAATAAACGTTGATTTATTTTTGAAGTGTGGAAATTTTATATCTAGTAAAGATATTTTTGAAGATAAATAATTTGGGAAAATTATTTGGAATCTGATGATGTTGCGCATCTTTATTGATAGTTAAATAACCGACTATCAATAATTACCTTTAGATAGGTATTTGTTGTGATTGGATGAATTTGAATGCCACACTTGTTTTTAAATAAGCGCTCACTATTCGGGTTAGCCGGGAAAGGACCATGGGGTCGTATAACCCATTCCGAATATGTGATACGTCGGTATGAATTGCATTCGAAGTCCGGTGTTGAAGACCGGATAATTTTGAAAACGGAAGGATTACCGTCGAGTTACTCTACATCGGCTGATCTCCGGTTTAGAGGTTTTATCACCCTTAGTGACGGGAAGTCCGGACGTGATTAGAAATTTATCCGGAAATGCAAGGGCTTCGTGAGAAGTGCCTTCGGTTCTGTTCGATCCCGGAACAGACTTGTATGGATTGTGTGTCTGACGTTACAATTTGAGATATAAAGCTGATTTCTTTCAAATACATTTCTGTTGGTGGCGGAGAATTTATTCTCTTAGCTTAACACCCTTCTCTGAGACGTACGAGCTCAGAGGTTATGTAGTTGAAATTTATCAGCGATATATCCCAATTTGGTAACGTGGCATACTGAGTGTTGCTGTGAAATGATCAGTGTTTGATCATTCGTGATATGATCATTTGTTTGATCTTATATCTTTGTGATCATAGGTTGATCATTTTGTTTGACCCAAAGCAGGGCTTTTGTTGAGAAAGCGTAGCTTTGTGGACGAGACTTCGTCGAGCCTCACACCCCGGAAATGGTCGAAACAGGAAGGATGCAGCAAGGTTCTAGGGAGTAGCGCCCCTTAGTGTATGTCATTCCTTCTGGATAAAGGTGGTATCATGGTATGGAGCCCAGATACTTAACCTCTGTGGTTACTGCATTATTATTATCTATGTGGTTTGTTGGAAATCGGGGATCCTCGGGAAGATCGGTGACGATCGGGGGATGGCATACGCGTGTCAGTAGTTACCTATTTTTGCAGAGGTAACCCGGCCTTGTGTTGGCAGAGATCCGGTTAGGTTCTCGGGTCGTCTATTCCAGGGACGTACCCATCGTGGATAGGAAGTTCCTTAGCCTGACCATTTGTTGGAAATCCAAAGAAACAATACGCGACTTGTACGGTTTTAGTTGTATTACCTGCTATGGAATGTGGCGGTAACCTGCTATTGAACATAGTAGCTATAGTAGGCATAAGTGCGGAATGCCTATGCTGGCTAAGATTAATATTATACTTTCGAAATGTTTTCTACACTATGCACTAATAATAATATCAAAAATGATTTGATTTTGCGTAGTAAGCATCTTTGACTATCATAAGAAGAAATCTCCTCCAATTCTGCGTTTGCATTGTGTGTGTGGTGGGAGGTCTTATGGTAGTTTCATTTTCCAAAAGCATTTCGAATTGACTTTAAAATTATCCTGTTGTTTATTTTAAAGAATAACTATTTTACGATCTCACACCAGTCACCATGACTGACTCGGAGTTTATTGTTTCCCTTCTAAACTCTGGGTGCCCACCAATTTCCACACGGGCAGCCTAGAGTTATATTATCAGGATATTCTGGATATTCTGGAGCTTTGGAAGCAAGCTGGATGGCGAGACGTAGTATTTGTATCTGATGTATTTATTCCGCTGTGTATTCTGTATGAGGACAAGTTTATGTAACTGTCCATTGTTGTTTATTGACTCTGATGACATGATGTGATGTAATGTAATAACAGATATAATTCTTTTGTTTTTAAATGATATTCATTTATCTATTATATATTGTTCCGCTGCGATATGTGAGATTCTGATATTGTTTTCTGTTTCTGTTTCTGCTCTTGTTCTGTTGTTGTTCTTCTTTCTTCTTCTTCTATCTTCTTTTTCTTCTGTTTTCTTCTTTCTAAAACCCTCACTACTGGAGTTTCCGGCACTCGATTGCTCGGCAGTCGATAAAGTGAGTATCGATGTCGAATTTTCGAAAGTCGAAAATTTTGGTACGTGACATTAGTGGAGTGTTTCGGAGGGCCATACAAGGCTAGGTTGTCGTTAGGCGTAAATCCTCAGTCATAGATGCTCGTTCGTCCACTTCCGTCCGCGTTATCGAATTTTCCCCAAGGGGGGAGCTAGACTGAAAATGCTTCTGGAGCAGGTTCGGTCGACTGAATCAGGGGTTCAGCCGACCGAACCAAAAACAGAATCTCTTGGGAGCAGGTTCGGTCGACCGAACCAGGGGTTCAGTTGACCGAACCAGACCCAGGAAATTGCCTGGGTCTGTATCGGTCGACTGACCACCTGGTCCAGTCGACCGACCTGATCATCTCAACCTACCTAATTGTTTTGTTTTGATTTCCAGCCTTTATCGATTCAAGGTTATCCGATTTATTGTTATCTTTTATTATCTACCTTGATGACTTCTTTTTCGGGATATTAGTGGATATCCATTTTGATGGATTCGACATCGATTTCTCTGGATTTGATTCACGTCTTCGTATGTGAATTTTTGATGATTGATTGTTTCTACAATCATTTCTATGGCTTGTCACTTTAAAATACAAAGGTTTCTATACAGTAGTAATTATTCAAACTCTTTACAAAGATGATTTCAACTCTATTTTTAATACAAAGCTCGTTTATAAAACCGTTTTCTAATCTATTAGTATATACAAACCTTTACCTCATTCGAACGAGAAAATCTAATTAAACGGATTAGCAAAACAAGTGGTATGTAACGCTTGCGTTTACTTCGTCGGTTAATTTATGGACTTGTTCGATTGAAACTCTTGTGACAATTTTTGAGTGGAAATCTACAATTTGTTCGTAAATATTTAAGTTAAGCTAGTGGTTATGGGACATGAAGCAAAACTCTTATATTTACTAGCTTAGTGTAATCGACACTTCTTGATGATCGATGATGATCATTTTATGGTTTAGACTAGCAATGCGCGATGTCTCTTTGTTTTGGTTCATCGAATGTTTAGCTGAACGACGTCGATGTTCCGAATTATTTGTGCTTCTGGTCCATCGGACGTTTCATTGTACTACGTCGTTGTTTCGGTTTACTGTGTTTTGGTTCATCGGACGTTTGTACGACGTCGTTGTTCCGGTTTATTGTGTTTTGGTTCATCGGACGTTACGTTGTACGACGTCGTTGATCCGGTTTATTGTGTTTTGGTTCATCGGATGTTACGCTGTACGACGTCGTTGTTCCGATTTATTGTGATTCTGGAGCACCGGACGTTTCGCTGTACGACGTCATTGCTTCGAATTATTTGATTTCTGGATTTCTAATGGTTGATTTCTGGAATTTATGCTTCACCAACTTTTACAAATTGGCATTGAAATGTATGTCGTTCTTTGTGGCTTGGTGAATTAAATTAAGAATATGACATTCTTTTTAATCTTTGAGAAGATTCTTGTGATATTGATTAATCTCTGGATTGATTTTCGATTAGATACTTATCACAGTATGGCTTTATGGTTATCATACGTTTTTGTCATATCTCTTATTCTATATCACTTTATCTGATATTTATAGCTAGACTGATCCATTTATTATTTTCTGCTTAAATAATACTCGGGTCAGACTGAGATTTTACCGGTGCTTTCGCTTGACTCCTTATCGGACCATCATCTGATCATTTGGCAAACTACTCTAGTTTAGTAGTTTTTGGTTGTATACATTTGAGCTATAGACTCCTTGATGTATACGTATTCTTTTGTCTAGCACTTGTATCTATTCTTTTTGTTATTGTGGATCTTGTTTTGACCACTACTCTAATGTACACTTTCATGTGTTATATTCATATCTATTTCCGCCTTTGAGATATGAACACCTGTGACTGATTTATGTTATGTTTATTTCTATACTTGTTTCCGAGGTCCACTTAGCCACTGTGTGGTAGCTTTGAGTTTTCATCGGTATGTCAGATTTCCTCTTGAAACGAAATGCATGTTATACCATTTGACATATCGGTACTCGCACAAGGCAATTGCATAGATGGTCGCTCCTCAACAGCCTTATTCTTCGCACAAGTCGACAGCATTACTTAGTGGTGTTCTTGGCTAGCGTGGGTATAGAGGTGGGGCGTCACAGCATGGTATCAGAGCCAAACTTCGGAACAATGTAGAATAATCTAGCAAGGATCTTTGTCGTAAGTCTTTCTTAGGAATCGTGCCATAGGATTTAATTCGAGTCTTCGAACCGCTCTATCCTATATTTTTTATGATTCCTTGTTTTATCAATCATGATTGTTTGATATTCATTCTAAGAATAACCTTTTCTTCTTCTTTTCTTTCTTTCTTAAAGAAAAGAAATGGTTGGTTCTGGCAGTCCTAGCGCTGGTCAATCCAGTAGTCCTTCTCCGGATGGCATATTCATGTCGACCAAACAACTTTTGGATCCTGTAAAGAATCAAAGGTTTATCTATGCTTTGGGTAAGAACCCCGAAAAGATTTTACCTTTGAAACTTGAAGTTCCTTTCAATCCGCTTGTGGATATCACTCTTCGACATGAAGAGGATGATAAAGGAAGTGTTTGTGATATTGGGACTTCCAAGAAGAGGCATATTAAGTTCAAGAGCCTTAATCCCAATAAGAGAGTGAAGCAAACTACTTTTGTAGCAAAGACTCCAATCCCTAATCGTGGAGGATGCTACAATTGTAATTCTAAGGAACACTATGCGAATATATGTCTGCAACCCCTCTATTGTCGCTATTGCAAAAGTTTGAGTCATCATATATCTGCGTGTCCCATACTTCAAGCAAGAAGGAGGGAAAGCTAAAGGTTGTGCAAGCCTCTACTAGCACTTCTCTTGGTCAAGGTATTTTCTATCCTTGATGATATTTGTCTTGAGATTATCTTATTTTAGTTCTTTTTGATTTGGGTTCATCTCATTATTTTATATCAAAAGAACTTGATGATTCTTTCTCTTTTTAAATTTATGGGCTTGATGAATTTATTGAGAATTGCGAATTCAATTGATAGATCCGCAACACTCAATTTGCTTTTTACTGATGTCGAAATTATTTTATGTGATTTTTCTTTCTGAGCCGAATTTTTACTTATGCTTCGGAATTGACTTTTGTAAGGATTGGCTTAATTATTATGAAGCCATATCCTTTGTCCCATGTGGACTATTTATTTTCGACATTTTCGATCTGTTAAGCTGATTTCTTTTGTTCTTAATGATTTTGATTCCAATTTGATGGCATCATTTTATTCTTTAAGCTCACATGATGAGGAAAGTGTTATTTCTCTCATTCATGTAGTTTGAGAATTTTCCGATATTTTTGAGTTTGTCTTAGGATTATCGCCTAAGCAATCTTTTGAGTGGTGTTAAGGTCTTTTTAGCTCGACCTTGCCACCGATTTTCATTTGCTACGAGTTGCGGGAGTTAGCATTCCATTTACCGCATTTCGCACTCGTTATGAAACTTATGAATGACTTATTATGTCGTTCATTTTGTCCAGCTTATTTCATCCATTTTATGAATCGAGTATTCTACGATCTCGATGACTCCATTCTTGTATATATTGATTTTGGATGAAAACAGCAATTTAAAATTTTGCAAATCTTTTTCATAAGATTTATTTATAAGTACAATTTGATTTTGCTCTTAAACGAGCAAAGAATATTCTTAAATGTTTTAAGAAACATGTTTATCATATAGAAGATGATTTTGTGATTGTATTGCCCATTGAGTGCTTTAAGAATTCTGGTCGATGCGCTTGATCAACGTTATCAATAAGAATCTCCTAAACGCTTTGATGAGACAGTCAGACATAATATATTGACTTGTTTATTACATAAAGATAAATGTAATTTTGAAAGTTTTAGCTTTTCGGGAAAGAAGATTATTTAAAAGAAATTCTTTCTTTTCAATACTCTTATTCTTGTGATTCCTGAAGGGAACCAAGACTTTATCTTTTGTACCAATGCTAATCGTATTGGTTTGAATGCCGTTCTCTTGCAAAAGAGAACGTGCTATCACTTGTGCTTCTAAATCATTAAAGCCGATCGAGACTAGGTATGCCACTCATGATCTAGTGCCCGCGGCTATTGTTTTCGCTTTTAGAGTTTGGCATCATCATTTTTGGGGGAGAAATTTGTTCTCCACCTCGATCATAAATCTTTGGAATATTTATTTTCTCATAAGGAACTTCATGTTGACTCGAGTTCCTGGCATCTTATGATCTTGATATTCTTTTTATTCCCAGAAGGGAAATCGTGTTGCCAATGCGCTTAGTCGTAAGCAACAAGTGGTTGATTATTTGATGATGTCTGAATGGGATTATCTTTTTATCAAGTTCATCGGACGTTTTGATATACTTCGTTTTATTGAGCTTCATCTCATTTCTTTTATGGACTAGCGTCTGATGTTCTTTAACGGTGTTCGGTTCATTAGACGTACCGTTTTTGTACTACGTTGGTGTTCCAAAATTATTCGAGCTTTGGTTCATCTGGCGTACCGTTATTGTACTACGCCGTTGTTCCAAATTATTCAAGTTTCTCGTTTCTCGGGCGTACCGTTTTTGTACTACGCCGTTGCACCGGCTCAATTTTCTGCTATTTTTGACGTTTTCCACGTCTTTTAACTATGGAAATGATTTTAGGTTTCCAATTTTTATTCTTGAGCCTGGTGTTATAGTAGGAATTGAAGTTTCACCAGATTTGACTTTTGAGCAACATTCTATTCGCATCATTTCTTCGGGGGTTGAGTGCCTTCGAAATAAAGATGTTCTTTTATGAAAGTCCGATGGTTCTCAAATCCTAAAGATTTCTCTTGGGAATCCAGAGAATTCATTGAGCGAACACATCCGGACATACTCTTTCGTGCTCTTTATGGTGAACTTTTTATTTCAAAATTTCTTTTGTGTTGATATGCTTTTATGGTTGTTACTTTTTATTTTCCTCTTAATTATTATGAGGACGCAATTTCTTTAAGGAGGGGAGTTTGTAACAACCCGCATATTTATCGATTTATATTTAAATATTTTATTTAAATATTTCGTCGTTAGTCGAATTATAGTCCGAAAAGCTACTTTTTGCAAACAGTCAAATTGGGACTCGAGACCACTTCCATTGAGTCCAAAATGGCGTTTGCGACTTTTTTGAGTATAATCTTCGATATGTTTGGAGTTAGTAGAATTTTGCTACTTTTTCACTTAGGGCTTTGGGTTTGGGTTCAGCCCATTTGCCCAATTCTGGTTTTATCAACCCAACTCCACTCCAACTCTTCATTACTTCATTTCTAATTCCTAATACTTAAGCTTCATCAAAAATGGAGAGTGGAATGGGAAATTAAAACTCCAAGCCCTAATCATCTTTGCAAATCCAAGTTCTAGCTCCAAATTCAAAGAAGAAGCTTTGGTAAGCCTTCTCTTCTTCTTCTTCAACTCATTCTCTTATCAATTTCAGAATTTCATAAACCTAACTTAGGAAATATTTCTCTTTTAATCTTAGATTCAAGCTTGTTGGGTTGGAATTGAAGAGTGATTGTTCTTGCCATTGCTCTATAGCTTCTTCTTCATTTGTTTTGGGTTTAAAGGTGAGATTTTTATCTCACATCTATGCCTATAACTAACTTTGATTGTTAGGTATGAATTCCTAACACTTATTTATGTCCATTTGCTTTCAATTTGGATTGAATTGGTGAATTGTTCAATTTTTGGTTTTTTGGAATCCAATTTTGTAAAAACCCAATCTTTGATGTTTGAACATGTTAGTGGAGTGTTTCGGAGGGCCATATAAGGCTAGGTTATCGTTAGGCGTAAATCCTCAGTCGTAGATGCTCGTTCGTCCACTTCCGTCCGCGTTATCGAATTTGCCCCAAGGGGGGGCTAGACTGAAAATGCTTCTGGTGCAGGTTCAGTCGACTGAACCAGGGGTTCAACCGACCGAACCAGAAACAGAATCTCTCGGGAACAGGTTCGGTCGACCGAATCAGGGGTTCAGTCGACCGAACCAGACCCAGGAAATTGCCTGGGTCTGTATCGGTCGACTGACCACCTGGTCCAGACGACCGACCTGATCATCTCAACCTACCTAATTGTTTTGTTTTGATTTCCAACCTTTATCGGTTCAAGGTTATCCGATTTATTGTTATCTTTTATTATCTACCTTGATGACTTCTTTTTCGGGATTTTAGTGGATATCCATTTTGATGGATTCGGCATCGATTTCTCTGGATTTGATTCACGTCTTCGTATGTGAATTTTTGATGATTGATTGTTTCTACGATCAGTTCTATGGCTTGTCACTTTAAAATACAAAGGTTTCTATACTAGTAGTAATTATTCAAACTCTTTACAAAGATGATTTCAACTCTATTTTTAATACAAAGCTCGTTTATAAAACCGTTTTCTAATCTATTAGTATATACAAACCTTTACCTCATTCGTACGAGAAAATCTAATTAAATGGCTTAGCAAAACAAGTGGTATGAAACGCTTGCGTTTACTTCGTCGGTTAATTTATGGACTTGTTCGATTGAAACTCTTGTGACAATTTTTGAGTGGAAATCTACAATTTGTTCATAAATATTTAAGTTAAGCTAGTGGTTATGGGACATGAAGCTAAACTCTTATATTTACTAGCTTAGTGTAATCGACACTTCTTGATGATCGATGATGATCATTTTATGGTTTAGACTAGCAATGCACGATGTCTCTTTATTTTGGATCATCGGACGTTTCGCTGAACGACGTCGATGTTCCGAATTATTTGTGCTTCTGGTCCATCGGACGTTTCGTTGTACTACGTCGTTGTTCCGGTTTATTGTGTTTTGGTTCATCGGACGTTATGTTGTACGACGTCGTTGTTCCGGTTTATTGTGTTTTGGTTCATCGGACGTTACGTTGTACGACGTCGTTGATCCGATTTATTGTGTTTTGGTTCATCGGACGTTACGCTGTACGACGTCGTTGTTCTGATTTATTGTGATTCTGGAGCACCGGACGTTTCACTGTACGATGTCGTTGTTCCGGTTTATTGTGTTTTGGTTCATCGGACGTTACGTTGTACGACGTCGTTGTTTCGGTTTATTGTGTTTTGGTTCATCGGACGTTACATTGTACGACGTCGTTGTTCCGGTTTGTTGTGTTTTGGTTCATCGGACGTTACGTTGTACGACGTCATTGTTCCGGTTTATTGTGTTTTGGTTCATCGGACGTTACGTTGTACGACGTCGTTGATCCGGTTTATTATGTTTTGGTTCATCGGACGTTACGCTGTACGACGTCGTTGCTTCGAATTATTTGATTTCTGGATTTCTAATGGTTGATTTCTGGAATTTATGCTTCACCAACTTTTACAAATTGGCATTGAAATGTATGTTGTTCTTTGTGGCTTGGTGAATTAAATTAAGAATATGATCTTCTTTTTAATCTTTGAGAAGATTCTTGTGATATTGATTAATCTCTGGATTGATTTTCGATTAGATACTTATCACAGTATGGCTTTATGGTTATCATACGTTTTTGTCATATCTCTTATTCTATATCACTTTATCTGATATTTATAGCTAGACTGATCAGTTTATTATTTTCTTCTTAAATAATACTCGGGTCAGACTGAGATTTTACAGGTGCTTCCACTTGACTCCTTATCGGACCATCATATGATCTTTTGGCAAACTACTATAGTTTAGTAGTTTTTGGTTGTATACATTTGAGATATAGACTCCTTGATGTATACGTATTCTTTTGTCTAGCACTTGTATCTATTCTTTTGTGATATTGTGGATCTTGTTAGACCACTACTCTGATGTACACTTTCATGTGTAGTATATTCATATCTTATTCCGCCTTTGTGATATGAATATCTGTGACTGATTTATGTTATGCTTATTTCTATATTTGTTTCCGAGGTCCACTTAGCCACTGTGTAGTAGCATTGGGTTGGTATCGGCATGTCGGATTTCCTCTTGAAATGAAATGTATGTTATACTATCTAACATATCGGTGCTCGCACAAGGCAATTGCACAGATGGTCTCTCCTCAACAGCCTTATTCTCCGCGCTAGTCGACAGCGTTACCACGTAGTGTCCTTGTCTAGTGTGGGTATAGAGGTGGGGCGTCACATCTTTTCCCCTATTATTGCTTTCGTCTCCTACGTATTCAACCTAAATTCACAATTTTTTTTCTCCCACGTTTTGGCTTTTGTCTCCTCCCAACGCATTCAACCTAATTCGTCCCGTTCTCCGCCTTCGTTTCCTCAGCTACCATCGCCTTTTTGGGGTTGTTTCCATCGCGCTTTCGATTTAGGTTTTGGGTTAAATTCCATCGCGTTTTTGGAATGTAACATCCCGTATTTTTAAGCTATTGAATTTGAACATTTAATTCATTTTAAATGTTAATGTGGATTCTTAATTGATTTTGAAATGAATGGATTTGGGTTCAATCAATGAAAATGAGCTATAATTTTAATTTATAGCAATTCTGATTGAATTTGATTAATGGAAAAATAATAGTTAAATATTCGAAATTGGGATAAAAGGTGAATTAGGGATAAATGATTATAAAAATGGTGTTTACATGTATTTTTAAGTTCAATTGGTTATAAACAATAATGTTGGATTTTTAGATGAATTTTAAAGTCGATAAATTATTATTTGGGATTTTTTTATTAATTTAAAAATGAATTTAATATTATTAAAATGCTATTAAATCAAATTTTTGTCAGAATGAGCCAGAATGATTTTTAACGTGTTTATAAATTTTATATGATTTATTATTAAGTTAACAAAATTTGAAAAGTGAAATTTTACGCATTTTCGTAAATTTTGAAAATCAACCGATTGAATAGACGAGTGAAAATAGCCTTCCGGGGCACAGTCTCGGAATTCGACGAAACCAGTTCCATTGGATCCGTAATAGTTAGTTATTATCGGATTTCAATTTTCATGGCAATAGGAGTTGTCGTTTGACCGTGGCAGCTCGAAACGCATCAAAATCGATTTAATCGATTTAATTTTAAATTGATCGTTTAATTCCGTATCTCACGCATACAATCGAATTAGCTTACGAAACCTGTTCTATTGTGTCCGGAACGCGGAAAAACCCCAGGATAGCCTGTCGGAATGTGAGATTGGAGTTCGTTTGCGTAAGTGATAAATTGAGTGGAACGATAATAAAATAATATTAAAACATAATATATATCTCAATATTTTATTCAAAACCCTAATATATATCTGGAGCTGCCGTTTATTATTCACCAATGGCCGAAAATTTGTCGACCTTCTTCCCCAATTATCGATCAATCCACGCAATATCGTCAAGAGGTTTCAACTTCAAAAGTGTAGAGGGGAGAGAGATCTTCGAGATGACCGGCCGCGATCAAGTTTAGTGGAGCGTAGAGGGCAGGGGGCTAATGCGTTCGTCACGCGTTCGATGGGTTGCCACGTCACTTAGGGACGACCGAGCTTCACCGCATCTGGGGTGGAGGTGGAGGCGGCAAGAGACTTCAGAACGATGAGTCCCGATCGCGTTTAAGTGGATCGTAAGGGGTGCGATTCGAAACCCTAAAGAGGCGACTTTGGGTTCTTTCGTGCGTGTGCTATCTCCTGTATGCGATGATGAAGAAGAACGAATGGGTGCGGCCTTGATTTGTTGAGACAGATCTTACGGCTGTGATTGGTAATTGTAGAAGTAATTGTTTAAATTAAATTCAAAACTTTAAAATTTAATATCTCACTTGTACGTTATCAGATTTTAACGAGATTTGCGACGCCGGAATCGCAGAGAGACATACTACGTGATGGCGCAGATCCGGAGTCATTCCGGGCAAGTGGAAATTTGGGTTAAATCGGACACTGTCCGGTTTAATTTAAATTTCGAACGCTTGCTGAAATTCAAGGTGAGTTTTTCTCACTCACATCTGGATGCTAGGCATTTTAAATAGTTAATATTTAAATATCTATGTGGATGGCTGAATATAATTGTTATTATCAGTCTGGATTGATATTTATATTGTGATGTGCTAATATTTGTGGATGCAGGGAGAAACAGGTTGGAGGGATCCAACTGGATTCCTCATAATTGTAGCAATTATTTTATAATTGTTAGTGAATACCTGTTTATATGTTGTGATTGATAAATCTGGAAATTTAATTGTGTTGTGAAATTGTTGTATAAATCATAATTACAGAATTTAATTTATAAATGGACAAAATTGGGTTTTTACGAAATAAGTAAATTGTTAAATTAAGAATTTTTGAAAAATAGAATTTGAAATCTGGTTTGGAATGGGAAATGAAAAAAATTGGTAAAATTGGGATTTAATATTGTGGGAAAATTTATCAATCGATAAATATGAAATATAAATTTTCTGGAGATTAAATTTATGAAATTATAAATTTTTTAAAATAACGGTGTTTATTTTAATAATGACTAATGTTATCCGAAAATTAAAAATATGTTAAAATGGAGTTTCCGACTATAAATTAACAAGTTCAAATGAAAAATAGAATGTTTTGAAATGCCGTATTTCATTGGAATTTAATTAAGTGAATTGGAAATTTGGCTTCCATTGAAAATTCACCAAAATGTTTAAACTATATTTAAAAATGAATTTCCAGAAATGAAAAATTGTGATTTAACTTCGGAGGAAGTTATAGTTAAGTATGGAATTGGAAATTTATGTTGAAATCATAAATTGACTTGAAATAAATCAGTGGATTTATATGAAAGAGTACTTTGGAATGTTTGAAACGGGAAAGTGTTTCCCTGGGAAAAAACCAAGTAAATGTTTATAAAAAGATTTTATTTAACTAAAGGTTAAGTTTTAAATCGTTTTAAAAAGTATTTTTAAGAAATCGTTATTTTTAAAGAAATAAATTAATAATTTTTAATACCGTAATAATTTGGGAGTATATTAGCAATTATTTTTACAAATGGATTTATTTAAAAGTTGGTTTTAGCTTAAGTTGTTAAAATTAGCATTTTCTTCTTATAACGCTATTTTGAATTTAGTTAAACTAAAACCCTTATTTTTAAAATCAAAGTTTATGTGTTAATAACTAGTTTTCTTCACATATTTTAAATTTATATTTTGAGTAAATAAATAGAAGTAATTTTCATATTTTAAAGTATATTTCAGTATAAAGTATTTTTAACTGTTTTAAATGCAAATTGTTTTATACTTGGTTATTCCCGATGGGAATAAAGGGTAAAAGATTTACCTTGTAAAGGAAGAGTGGAAAATTGTTTTCAAATGAGTTTTGAAAATGTGAAAATATATCTTTGAAAGATATTAGAAGAAAATAAATAATATGGAGATTATTTATTGTGTGATGGATGCTTATGGATGCTTGTGAATGTGAATTGATAGTTAAATCACCGGCTATCAATATTGGCCAAATGCGCTGATCGTTTCGAAGAGACCGGGATCGGGTTTCCGTATACCGGGATTCTAGGTCTGGAGACTCGAATACCACTTCGATCCGGTTTGTACGTTTCGTGTAACGTGTTCGGAGTCGAAGATGGAGCTGTGAAGAGCAAGGGCTAGTCGCTACTAATCCTGAGGATATTTCCAAAATGGATGTAGTAGGAGTAGTGCCTTCAGTTCCGTTCGGACCCGGGACGGACTTGTATGGACGAATGCTTTCGTGACATCGTCAGGTGGACGATGGGCATTCAAAGTGAAATGTTCTGTAAAGGTAACGCTAAGCCTCAAGCCTCATCAACCGGGAATGATTGAAAATCAGGGGATATGCAGCAAGGCTTCGTGGGTAGCACCCACTGGAGAGTATGGTCATCCCTGTCTAGATGTCCCTTTTTATTTCGGCTTAGTGGTGCGGTTGCTGATTCCAACCGCGGGGTGATCATATTCGGAATTGCCCATAGGTGATTCCGGCCTTGTGTTGCAGGGGAGCGGGCGTACTCCTCGGTACTATGATCTAGGCCACGTACTGTGACAGGTGGTACCCCAGTGCCTAGTCATTCGTTGGAAATCCATTTTCCCTACGTGCTTTGTACGCGTTTTGTTTGTATACCTAGTATGCTGGAATTTAATCATGTAACAATTTCAGCTATTTGAATAAGTATTTGTATATAGACACTATTATAATATCAGAGGATTTTTATAAAAAGTGTTTTAGCTATCGTAAGGTAAAAACCCGACATGTTTATTTGTGGCGTGGTCTTACGAGATGCTTTTGTTTTCAAAGGATTTTTGAAACTTTAATAATCAGTTTGGATGTATTTATGATGCGCTGGTATTCCAGACTGACTCGGGTGTTATTTTATTATAATGCTCGAGTCAGACCGAGTATATTTTCAGGATAGGTTGCTATGGAGCAGAAGAGGAGCTGGAGTCGAGGCGTATTATTCGTACTTGTTTATATTTCGCTGCTATGATTGTTGTTAGTCATGTATCTCATTATTGTTGATTGTGTTGTGATGGACTCTGATGATGTATTGTATATAAACAGATATAGTTTTCATTGTGTAAAGATCTGTTCTATATATTATATTTTATTCACTGCGATTGTGAGATTCTGATTTGTTTGGTTCTTTCTTCTTCTATCTACCTTCTTATTCTTCTACAATCTGTCTTTTCCGGCATTCGATCGTCGGCATATTATACTGTTGAGTATTTTGTGTCGATTTTTCGAGGTCGAGAAGGGCGGGTCGTCACACTTGGTATCAGAGCATAGGTTGGCGACAACCTAGGCTTTGGTGGGAAAATTACTCATTTTTAAATAGAGTCAGAAGTACTCTATGATGAGTGAGTGTAATAATAGCTATGAGAGCGTACTTGTTAGTGGATATAAAATTGTTTTTGTACTGTGTTGACTTATCGGTTGAGTGTTTATGAATTCTGGTCGGTACGGGAAGTACAACCGTATCGATAGGGGTTTCTAAACTCTTAAACAAGATAAGCCGACATAGTATTGTTTTTAAAGTGGGTAAATGAAATAATTTTACCCAAAATTATATTTTGATATAAAGAAATAGTTTTCTAAATTATATATATTGGATGTTTGTTTGATTGTTTCTTCTATAATTGAATAAGAAACTAAAATATGATTTAAAATTCGAAATGATTTCTAAGCAAATAGGGATTTAAAATATTAAAATGGTTTATAACTAAATGGAATTGATTGAATATGTTTAAATAAGAAGAAGTGAAATTGAAATTTGATTTAAACCGGAAGTTTTACCCCGGAAAATTTTTGAAAGTGTGTAAATTGGATTTAAACAATGGTTTGGGAATTAAACTTTGTGGAAATGTTTTCAAAAGCATTTGGAAGTTTGGGGTATTCATTTGGAAAAATATTTTGAGATGGGAATTGCTTTGAGAAGAATTTCAGAAGTAAAGAGCATTGAACTCACTTCAGTCGCTGGAAAATAATCCTGATGATGCTGGCCACATCATTAGAATTCATTTTCGAGTTTCTAAAGTGATGGATTGCTACCGAAATAGTTGATTATGACATTGTTTGGGCTTGTTTGGAAAACCAGTGATTTTAGAAATTTTCAAAAAGAAATTGTTTTGGGTAAAAGCAAATTGTTTTGGAATTTGGTATTTGATTTGGATATCAAATGGGAATATGTTGATTTTTGTTTCCAATTGGTTTTGAAATAAAACCAGGTAAATTGAATTCTGGAAATCCTGTTTAGAACAAAAATGTGAAAGTTAAAATGAATCGACTATAACTTATAAGGTGAAGTTGATTTAAGTAAGAAGGGAATGAAATTTCAATTCTGAAATTAAAATTTAATTTGAGTAAATGGAAAGGAGTGGAATATATTTGGATTTAACTTAAGATAAGTTCAATTGAATTGAAACTTGAAGGTGAATTAAATTCTAAGTAAATTGGAATTAGATTGAATTGGGTATAAAGGTGAACTGTAAATGCTTATAATTGTGTAAATGAATTCATATTCCTAAGTTATAAAGTGTTATAATTTGAAGTTGTGATTAAAGGGAAATGGACTTAAATGAGCAATCTAAACTCTTGAATAGAAGTGGAATTGAAGTTCATTAATGGAAATAGCTGGATGGTGAGGCAAATTTAAACTTAATCCTAAATGGAATGTAAAGTAAGACCAAGTAATGTGAGATGTAAAAAGTAGTGAATGAACTCACAATAGAAAATAAGTTTTGAACCTATTTATGGAGAAAATAAATTGAATTGAAATGAAATCCGAAATACAGTTGTATTATAAACAATATTGAATGAAATTCAATTCTTATTTAAGTGGTAAAGGAAGTGAATGAGTTTATTTTGGCTAAGCAAAATCCAAGTGAACTTGGAATAAATTTGGATAAGAATCGAATTGAATAGAAATTAATTCAGTTGAGGGGATGTTGAATGTAGTAAATGCTTACCCAATTAAATCCAAGATGTTTGTTTGGAAATGAATTTGCATAAACAAAATTAAATGGAATTTGTATTGCAAGAAATATAATTTTAATAGTTTGGTCAAAGTTTGAAAGGTAAATAAAATCCAGTTTTGGGATGGGATTTAAGTTTGGTAATAAATATAGGAAAGTGTGAATGGATAATGGAATTAGATTATAATAGAAATGGTTTGAATTGTAAATAAATTCAAATGAGTAAACAAAGAGCATTAAAGTTGTAAATAAATTGAAATTTGATTTGAATGAGAATCAAATGAAAAAAAAAATTGATTCAAGAAGAAATGGGAATGTGTGGATACTTGAGAGAACTAAAACAAATGATTATGTATAAGCTTTATTGAGTAATCTTGAATGTAATTTGTTAGGAAATAAACTAAAATACAAGTGAAATGAGTTTTAAATAAATTAATGTGATAAGTTAAAAATATAAGAGTTGTAAATAACTCAAGAATGGAATGATATTAATATAAACTTGAGTTGGTTAATGAAATAAAATGTAAGGAAAGTTTAATCTAATTAACAAATTGCATTGAAATAAAAATACTTGGATTGTGAACCATGAAAATGGAATAAAATTTGTATGAATCTAAGTTGAAATTAATTTTAAATGGGTATAAGCTTAAGTGGCAATTATTTTTGCTTGAATGACATGAAATTCACATGTATTCGGAATTAAGTTGTTTAACAAGCAATTGAAATTTATTTTTGAATAAATTAATATGGATTGGAATCTAATTTAAAGAGTTTGTAAATAAATGCAAGTGAATTGATTCAAAAATAGTGAATGGAATTGATCTTGAATTAATAGGAATGAATTGATCTTTTAATGAGTAATTTTGCATATGAATGCAAATGGATCATAAAAGAAATGCAAATGTTTCAAGTTTAAAATAAAATTTGATTGCAAATCAAATTGGGGATGTAAGTTAAAATAAAGAAAATGTAAGTATATCAAATTTAAGAATAAGAATTTGATTGTGAATCAATTTGTAATTGAATTGAAGTAAATTGATGCAAGTGATACGCATGCAATTAAATTGATGTAAATATGGATTGAGAATATTAGACTTGAATGCAAGTCATTCAAGCGAAATAAGAATGAAGTTTGGACTTGAATAAGAAATTTGAAAGGTGATTTAAATCTTTGAATTGTTGATAAATATGGTTAACATTGTTAAATTATGAGCTATGCTTGGTTTGGTTATGAGATGGATATGTTTGGCTTGCATTTGTATTGGAAATGTTATTAAAATGCTCATATCATTGAAACTGATGAGTTTGTTGAGTTTAGTACCAGGTACAGAAGGCGTTCGAGAGAGTTGGAGCGCGTATATGCGTTATATTAGCCGCTCGCTATTAAAATTTGCTTAAAAGGTACGCCTACGCAAATATAATTGGGAAAATGATATATATATTGTGATATATTTTGGTTTCCGGCCGTGTGAGCCGATTTATATATATTTGTGTATCCTGCGATATCGCAGAAGCACCTCCGTACAAAGGAGACTCCGCCAAAATTTTCCAGAAATTTTGGGAGTTAGAAAATTTTTGGGGTTTTGGGAAAATTTTTAATAACTAGTAAAGTTATTTTGAAGGCGAGTGTTAAAATAAAGGCTTTAGAGTAAATGTAGCAATTGAGTTTGGGATTGGGATAAAGGATTTTGGAAAGTGAATATAAACTTTAGCTAAGCAAATTGAGTAAGTAAATGGGTTGGGAAGTATGTTCCTACCTTAGCAAATTTCGGGGACGAAATTTTTATAAGGGGGGAGGAATGTAACATCCCGTATTTTTAAGCTATTGAATTTGAACATTTAATTCGTTTTAAATGTTAATGTGGATTCTTAATTGATTTTGAAATGAATGGATTTGGGTTCAATCAATGAAAATGAGCTATAATTTTAATTTATAGCAATTCTGATTGAATTTGATTAATGGAAAAATAATAGTTAAATATTCGAAATTGGGATAAAAGGTGAATTTGGGATAAATGATTATAAAAATGGTGTTTACATGTATTTTTAAGTTCAATTGGTTATAAACAATAATGTTGGATTTTTAGATGAATTTTAAAGTCGATAAATTATTATTTGGGATTTTTTTATTAATTTAAAAATGAATTTAATATTATTAAAATGCTATTAAATCAAATTTTTGTCAGAATGAGCCAGAATGATTTTTAACGTGTTTATAAATTTTATATGATTTATTATTAAGTTAACAAAATTTGAAAAGTGAAATTTTACGCATTTTCGTAAATTTTGAAAATCAACCGATTGAATAGACGAGTGAAAATAGCCTTCCAGGGCACAGTCTCGGAATTCGACGAAACCAGTTCCATTGGATCCGTAATAGTTAGTTATTATCGGATTTCAATTTTCATGGCAATAGGAGTTGTCGTTTGACCGTGGCAGCTCGAAACGCATCGAAATCGATTTAATCGATTTAATTTTAAATTGATCGTTTAATTCCGTATCTCATGCATACGATCGAATTAGCTTACGAAACCTGTTCTATTGTGTCCGGAACGCGGAAAAACCCCAGGATAGCCTGTCGGAACGTGAGAATTGGAGTTCGTTTGCGTAAGTGATAAATTGAGTGGAACGATAATAAAATAATATTAAAACATATTATATATCTCAATATTTTATTCAAAACCCTAATATATATCTGGAGCCGCCGTTTATTATTCACCAATGGCCGAAAATTTGTCGACCTTCTTCCCCAATTATCGATCAATCCACACAATATCGTCAAGAGGTTTCAACTTCAAAAGTGTAGAGGGGAGAGAGATCTTCGAGATGACCGGCCACGATCGAGTTTAGTGGAGCGTAGAGGGCAGGGGGCTGACGCGTTCATCACGCGTTCGATGGGTTGCCACGTCACTTAGGGACGACCGAGCTTCACCGCATCTGGGGTGGAGGTGGAGGCGGCAAGAGACTTCAGAACGATGAGTCCCGATCGCGTTCAAGTGGATCGTAAGGGGTGCGATTCGAAACCCTAAAGAGGCGACTTTGGGTTCTTTCGTGCGTGTGCTATCTCCTGTATGCGATGATGAAGAAGAACGAACGGGTGCGGCCTTGATTTGTTGAGACAGATCTTACGGCTGTGATTGGTAATTGTAGAAGTAATTGTTTAAATTAAATTCAAAACTTTAAAATTTAATATCTCGCTTGTACGTTATCAGATTTTAACGAGATTTGCGACGCCAAAATCGCAGAGAGACGTACTACGTGATGGCGCAGATCCGGAGTCATTCCGGGCAAGTGGAAATTTGGGTTAAATCGGACACCGTCCGGTTTAATTTAAATTTCGAACGCTTGCCGAAATTCAAGGTGAGTTTTTCTCACTCACATCTGGATGCTAGGCATTTTAAATAGTTAATATTTAAATATCTGTGTGGATGGCTGAATATAATTGTTATTATCAGTCTGGATTCTTATTTATATTGTGATGTGCTAATATTTGTGGATGCAGGGAGAAACAGGTTGGAGGGATCCAACTGGATTCCTCATAATTGTAGCAATTATTTTATAATTGTTAGTGAATACCTGTTTATATGTTGTGATTGATAAATCTGGAAATTTAATTGTGTTGTGAAATTGTTGTATAAATCATAATTACAGAATTTAATTTATAAATGGACAAAATTGGGTTTTTACGAAATAAGTAAATTGTTAAATTAAGAATTTTTGAAAAATAGAATTTGAAATCTGGTTTGGAATGGGAAATGAAAAAAATTGGTAAAATTGGGATTTAATATTGTGGGAAAATTTATCAATCGATAAATATGAAATATAAATTTTCTGGAGATTAAATTTATGAAATTATAAATTGTTTAAAATAACGGTGTTTATTTTAATAATGACTAATGTTGTCCGGAAATTAAAAATATGTTAAAATGGAGTTTCCGACTATAAATTAACAAGTTCAAATGAAAAATAGAATGTTTTGAAATGCCGTATTTCATTGGAATTTAATTAAGTGAATTGGAAATTTGGCTTCCATTGAAAATTCACCAAAATGTTTAAACTATATTTAAAAATGAATTTCCGGAAATGAAAATTTGTGATTTAACTTCGGAGGAAGTTATAGTTAAGTATGGAATTGGAAATTTATGTTGAAATCATAAATTGACTTGAAATAAATCAGTGGATTTATATGAAAGAGTACTTTGGAATGTTTGAAATGGGAAAGTGTTTCCCTGGGAAAAACCAAGTAAATGTTTATAAAAAGATTTTATTTAACTAAAGGTTAAGTTTTAAATCGTTTTAAAAAGTATTTTTAAGAAATCGTTATTTTAAAGAAATAAATTAATAATTTTTAATACCGTAATAATTTGGGAGTATATTAGCAATTATTTTTACAAATGGATTTATTTAAAAGTTGGTTTTAGCTTAAGTTGTTAAAATTAGCATTTTCTTCTTATAACGCTATTTTGAATTTAGTTAAACTAAAACCCTTATTTTTAAAATCAAAGTTTATGTGTTAATAACTAGTTTTCTTCACATATTTTAAATTTATATTTTGAGTAAATAAATAGAAGTAATTTTCATATTTTAAAGTATATTTCAGTATAAAGTATTTTTAACTGTTTTAAATGCAAATTGTTTTATACTTGGTTATTCCCGATGGGAATAAAGGGTAAAAGATTTACCTTGTAAAGGAAGAGTGGAAAATTGTTTTCAAATGAGTTTTGAAAATGTGAAAATATATATAAGACAGTTTCAAAATAATTGTAAAATAAGTATAAGATAGTTTGGGGTTTAAGAAGAAAGATTGTATAGTTGGAAAAATATACTTGTATTAAAACAATTTGAAAATAATCCAGAGCCAAACTGTTTAATTTCCCAATCTCCATTTCCAATTAATTTCCCATTAATTCAATTTAAATTTCCACTTCCATTTAAATTGACTCAATACTTCAATTTCCATTGTATTTAATTCAATCACAATTCAAGTTGAATTAATCTTAATTCCTTTCCAAATTCAAATCAAATTCCATTTGATTTTAAACATATTCACTTTAATTACAATTTCAAATTATTCAAACTAATTTCAAATTGAATCCACATAAATTTCAAATCATTTCAATTTCTATATGAATTAATCCCAATTCCCATTTGAATTCTGAACTCATTCAATCTTCAATTTTTATTTTAAATTAATCCAATTCAAATTTTCCATTTGAATTTTAAACTTATTCATCTTAAATCAGAATTCCCATTTATTCAAATCAAATTCAGTTTGAACTAATTTAAGAATTAAATCAATTTTAACTCGAATTTATATAATTCGAGATAGTTTAAAATTGAGATTTAAATTGAATTAGTTCAAACTGAATTTGATTTGAATAAATGGGAATTCTGATTTAAGATGAATAAGTTTAAAATTCAAATGGAAAATTTGAATTAGATTAATTTAAAATAAAAATTGAAGATTGAATGAGTTCAGAATTCAAATGGGAATTGGGATTAATTCATATAGAAATTGAAATGATTTGAAATTTATGTGGATTCAATTTGAAATTAGTTTGAATAATTTGAAATTGTAATTAAAGTGAATATGTTTAAAATCAAATGGAATTTGATTTGAATTTGGAAAGGAATTAAGATTAATTCAACTTGAATTGTGATTGAATTAAATACAATGGAAATTGAAGTATTGAGTCAATTTAAATGGAAGTGGAAATTTAAATTGAATTAATGGGAAATTAATTGGAAATGGAGATTGGGAAATTAAACAGTTTGGCTCTGGATTATTTTCAAATTGTTTTAATACAAGTATATTTTTCCAACTATACAATCTTTCTTCTTAAACCCCAAACTATCTTATACTTATTTTACAATTATTTTGAAACTGTCTTATAAACTAATAAGAGTTTGCTCACTTAAATGTTTACTTCCCTAAACATGTCATTTTGCTAAATCATTAACAACATTTCTTTTAAAACCCTTAATCTGTTTTAATAACCTGATGTATGTGATCAGTACTTGAAGTTAGTTTATCTGATAATATGATGTTACTCAATTAATATAAAAATATGATATTATATGATGTTACTCACCTTATATACTTGAAGTTAGTTTATCTTTTAAAACCTATATAAAACCCTTAATCTGTTTTAAAAATATGATGTTACTCACCTTATATACATCCAAATTTAAAATATGATGTTACTCACCTTTCATAAATTAATTTATGTGATGTATATTCCATTTTTTAATATTATATAGATTTTAAAGTATTTTAAAAGTTTAATATAAAAGGAGTTTATAGTTTAAAATGCTCAACAAGAAATTTATCTGATAATAAGTAAATAAATAAATTTTGGCTTCGTTCCTTTTCGAGAACGAAAAGATTTAAAGGGGGGAGGAATGTGATAACCCAGATTTTTGGAACATCTGTTAATTGATAATTAACCGAATTGAATTAGTAAAATGCTGATTTATATGCGAACAAATAAAATTCTAGTAGTTAAAAATATCTGGATAAATATAATTATTTAAGTTTGACAATATTAATTTAATAATCTTCTTTATAAATCAATTAATAATCTAAAATTTATTCTTTTTCCTAAGCAAATAGAATAAGTATTAATTTGAATATATATGAGTAAAATTTAAAGAGAATTTGAATTTGAAATTCAAATGTAAATAATCTTAAAAATAAATTGAGTTTAAAATAATAAGTGTATATGATTTTTATTAGCATATGATTGATTTTATATCATTGTCTTTAAAATTTTATATAGATAAGTGGTAATAGAAATAAAGCCAATTGAATAAAGATAAGTTTGAAATGAATTCAAACTGAAATTAAAATCTTGAATTTGTAGAAATGTTATCAAGAATAAAGATAATAATGAATTGGTTTTCAAATATGATAATCTTGGTTATTATCATAAATGGTAATTGTGTTTAATAATGAATGTTGTTAATGATTTAGCAAAACGAAATGACTCGGGTTGGGTGTGGAATTGCACGAGTTTTACTCGGATAAAATGTTTTCAAGTTTAAATGTTAGGATCAACTTTGAACCAATTTCTTAAAAACTAAATCCTTTTGGATAATGATGTTATTTAAAAATTTGATTTGTTAAGTAGTAATTAAGAAGACGAAGTGATTATCACCAGTCAAACTTAAGAACTTGTGTTAATGATTTTAATTCCTAAGCTTATAAAATTCTAATGATAATTAAGGAAGTAATTAGGATAAATGGCTTATCTTAAAGGTAAATTAAGGTCTTGAAAATTTATGATTAATTAAATTAATGAAGAGAAATTAATTAATTAATGATTAAGGATTAATTAATTAGGAAATAAATTAATTAAAGAAATTAGAGATTAATTACTTAAATGATTATTATTTAATGTAAGTAATTGAAGGATTTATTTGTTAAGGGTTAATTAATGAGATTAATTAAGAGATAAGTAAGTAATTGAGGATAATTACTTAAGATGGATAATTAAGGATGATTAATTAATTTCATTAATAAATAAAAGTAATTAGTGGTTAATTAATGAAAGTAATTTAAGGATAATTATTTAATGAAAGTAATTAAAGATTAATTTGAATGATTAAAATGATTAAAGAATAATTAATTAAATGTTTTAATTAATGTTAATTAAGCAGGATTTATAAAAGTAATTAATTTACTTCGTGTTAATTAAATTAATTAGAAATGGACTAATTAAATCTTGCTTATGGATGATTGAATTGTATTGAAGGATTGGATTAATATCTAGTCTGATAATTTACCGTGATATGATAGATTGGTTTGAATTGTGATAATGTGGGTTATTTATCGATGATAAATTGTTGTGTGAATGTGACACCCTGTATTTAAAATTAAAATGAATCCACTTAAACAACTTAGGTTAAGATGATATTGTATTCGAAGAGACTGGGGTCGGATATCAGTAATATTCGAAACCACTTCGATTTGAAATCTTCTATAATTCTTTATAGATTGATATGTGAAATCAAATAGGCCGGTTTGGGAAGATATGGACCATTTAAACTAAGTTGGATACTTAGATATTGTTTTATAAAAATAGGTATTGATTATATAAGTTGTTTACTTGTAGTAAAGTACGAGTTACCCCGGGTTTAAATAAGTTCTATGAATTGAAATTTCATGTTAGATGAGTTTACTCACGCTGGTTTCCAGCCTGACCCGGGTGTTACTTTGATGTAATGCTCGGGTCAGACCGAGTATTACAGATTTCCAGGTAAGGACGTTCTGGAGCTCAGGAGGCGAGCTGGATGGCAGGAACGTATGGAGTGTGATATATTGTTATTTATTGGGACGAGTTATTTTAACTGTCCAGTGATTAAGAAATGTTGTAACTCTGATGTATAAAAATGTAATTAACTGATACAGTTTTTCTTTGTATAACTGATATTATTATTTGCTATTGTAATTTGATCCGCTGCGAATGTGAGAATCTGTGTCTTATTCTGTTTCTTTCTTCTATCTCTTTCTTTTTCTTCTAACTATCTGGAATTTTCGGGTTCGAAATTTCCGGGTCGTTACATTTGGTATCGTATGACCGAAAATCTATAAGTACTTAGCAGACCCGTTTTCAACACCTAGTGAAAATAATTGGAAAATAATTTATTAGAAATATCGAAAACATTTTTGAAAATAGAGGAAATATCTTTGGTGAGAATGCTCTGGAAATCATCACCCCCATCCATGGTCGTACCACTATAACGACCACGACTTTCTCTCCACAGAAAGTCGCATCGTTAATAAGAAAGAAAGGGGTGAGAAAAAAAAAAAGAGAAGAAAGAAACAACAACAACGATCTCACAGCGGAACGAATAAATTATATTAATAACATAAACTATTACATAGTATACAACACTTATCAGAGTTACACAACATATACATCACATACTAGTCAGTTATAAACATCTGTCTAGACGTTACAACTCAAATACAAGACAAGACACTATCACAGATATCAACACAGCGGAATATTATATCTACGAACGCCGAAGCCTCCTGCTCCATTGCTCCTCCAGAATATTCGTCAAAGCTAAACCTGAATCCCTTGGCTACTCGTAAAAAATTGAATATAATAACAAGAGTTTACACAACATATACATCACATACTCGTAAATATTAAAATTGAATATTTGTTTTGGCAATAAATAAAGTTATATTTTATAATATGATAAACTCCCCTTATTGAATCTAGCCAGAATAAAGAGGATTTTGAAATGTTTAAAGTATAAAAGAGGTTTTATACAAGTTTGAAGTGATCTAAAGATTTTCAAAGTTATATATATCTATATATATATAAAGGATCTTATGAGAATAATTTTGAAAAAGATTTTGGGAACCTATGGATTTCTAAAAAGGCTTTTGATTTTTGGAAAAATCAATTTTGGGAATTTGGAAAGCCTAATTTGAGAATTATCGATTTTGGTAATCAATTTTGTGTAAAGGAGATTTTGATAAATCATAAAGGGTATGATTTGAAGATACTATAAATATATAGTATAAAATGTTTTGAGTATAGCTCTGGGAAAAAGGCGCTCCCTTGAAATGAACTTCTCAGGAGTGCCACTGGGTGGTACTGCCTTGAACCCCAAGGGGGGATTCTAAAGTTGATCCTGTGAGGAGTCCGGGTCGTTACAGTTTTTAAATTTAAGATTTAAAATGAATTCAAATTTAACTTTAACAAAGTTTTAAAACCATCCTTTTAAATCACATGTTAGAGAAACATTTACTTAATTAAAGAAAATTTAAAACCAAATTCATTTTAAATTCAAATCAATTAAAAATACATTTTTAAACATTCAGATTTACAAATAGGCCTGAGGATCAAAATCAAGCTACCTGATCGAATGCTATAACCTGTCACCGATAACAAAATCCACTGCCGCCGTCTATTCTGACCACTGGAATTCACGCGAACTTGACCAGAGCTTCGACACAACCTCCAGCCTCGATTCCCTCTGGACCGGTCACCCACGATCACTCATCGACAGTAGAATTAATTCGAGAACAACGTTGACCAAAACTAAGATTAACCTTAATTAATCATTAATTAATCACACTTATTAATTATCCTTTAGTTATTAATTAATTATCCTTAAATCATCATTTAATTAACTTTAATCATTAAATTAATTAACCTCCAATCAATCTTTAATTACCTATATTAAGTAATTATCTTTTAATTACTTTCATTTATCATTTAAATCTTATTAATAACCTTTGGAATTAATTATCAACTAACAGTTAACTTAGACTCTTAAGTTAATTGACCTTTAAAACATTTTATCTTCATAATTTAATTTCATTATTAATTAAGTAAACTTCAAGAAATAACTTACTAAGAAAATAAAATAAATTTTACAACTTAATTAAATCAACATTTAAATAACACCTTTATTTAAAAATAATGATTAAGTGAATTATAAAAAGCTTAATTATGTTATCTTCAACATTTAATTTCAATATACTTAAAATCCTTAAAAACCATTTCACACATGTTTAATCAAATTAAACAATTATTTATTTTTGAAATCCTAATTACCATATCCTTTAAAACTTATCTATTTTAAAATATAATTTAAAACTTGGTTAAACATTTCTTTTGAAACCTATTTCATTTTAAATACATTTTAATACTTGGCTAAACTTCTTCTTACAAGAAAAACTTGTTTCATTTTTATTTAGTTTGAACTTGTGAAATAATTTCTTTACTTTTAAACTTGATTTCCTTTGTTTAATATAAATCTGGAACTAAATTTACTTCACAATAAAAACTTATACATTTTCCTTGTTAAATCATTTAACTATATATAGTTCGAAACCAACCCGAGCAAACCCCACAAAACACACGAGCCTGCCCCGAACAAAATAAGATAAACTTACGTACGTTTCTGCTTCGAGTCGACCACGCAACCAACACAAGACTTCCCCGAGTTGCTCCCTTCTTCCCCAAACACAAAAACTCCATATGCACAGATCAATCATCGTGCACGTGCACGATGATTCCAATCATCTTCGATCAACCCTCCGACCTTCGACAAGACGTCGATAGCCTCTACCAGCCACCAGAGCAACCAGAATCCAAAGATATTGACCAACTCGTGATCGAGCTTCTTAACCCAGATCGACATTAAAACTTGATCACCCAATTTCCTTCGCCTCGCCGCCTCAGGCCACCAGAGGCCACGCAGTTCTGGCCGAAGCTGCTCCGACAACCCACGAACTCTTTCCCCCTAGACCGATCACCTGAATCGTCCTGACGACCACGCAGTTCCTTCGAGAACCAGTTCGATAGAAAGACGAGCTTGAACCCTATTTTGATGTCGTTAGCCTTCTACTATAACCTGGAATTCGATCAAACATTTTTCCCCAATTCTCCGACCTCGCAGAGAGCCATGACATAAACTTCGATTCCCAGTGCTTCGCCGATCACCAGAAAATGCTCGAAACTCAAATAACGTTCATCTATCAATTTCTCTCGATTTACTATTTTAAAAATCATGATTTTATTTTTAAAAATCCTAGATTTCATAAACAAAATCGATTATATACTTCATTCTGGAAATCATTCAAGTCGAATTTTTGAGATAATTAAATTCCTACTGTTCTTCTTCCTTTTATTTAAACTAGCTTCAGATTTTTAACTTTAAAACATTTTAAATTTTATATTTGATATAACAAACAACTTTTATTTTATATATTGAAGCCTAAAAAATTCAGAGAAGAAGATCTTAAATTTTCTTCAAGTTTTGAAGCTTGAACAACAAGAACAGAGACAATGGTTTTGAACACAAACATATACATTCAAACCCAGACATGCACATATAACTCTATACCTATTCATGCAAATTATTATTCATATATTCACGGAACATTTCACACAACTTCAAGTGTCAATCTCATGCCTCAATATATATAACAAGTTTAGTTTACTCACGCTGGTTTCCAGCCTGACCCGGGTGTTACTTTGATGTAATGCTCGGGTCAGACCGAGTATTACAGATTTCCAGGTAAGGACGTTCTGGAGCTCAGGAGGCGAGCTGGATGGCAGGAACGTATGGAGTATATTCCGCTGCGATATATTATAGTTGTCTGAGACATGTTAATTCTAACTGTCTAGTACATTTGTGAATGTTGTAACTCTGATGTATAAAAATGTAATTAACAAATACAGGTTTTCTTTGTATAAATGCTATTATTTGTTATTATATTTAATCCGCTGCGAATGTGAGATGTTGTGTTTTCTGTTCTTCTTTCTTCTTTCTGTTTCTTTCTTCTATCTCTTTTCTTTTTCTCCTAACTATCTGGAATTTTCGGGTTCGAAAATTCCGGGTCGTTACAGTTGGTATCAGAGCATAGTTCAAGATGATTAAATGGGAAATTGCCTGGAAATTTATAAATTTACAGTACAATCTTAGTTTTGGTCAAAAAATTAATCAATTCAATTATAAGATTGAATTACACAATTGAATTCGTGATAGAAAACCATGAATTTTAATGGTTATATCATGATTTTAAGTTTAGTAATTAGTGTAAATTCTTGGATTTTCTGTTTTGGACATTTCGACCAAATTGCGGCGAACGACGGCAAATTAGAGGTCGGGGTTGAGCATGAAGGTCGAGCGGATGTTGAAGTTCATCGGAAAAATGCATTGGGAATTTATTAATGTTTGTGTTGGCCGATAATTGATGGATTAGGGTTTAACACCCTGTGTTTTGACGTCGTAGTTCGGTTGGGTTTCGTGGCATCGAGGCGCAACCGGAGACGATCGCATGTGTTGCCGTGGCTGCTAGAGGTCGTGACGAAGCTTCGGAGAGGATGGCGTGGTATCTCAAGTGATGGATTGTCGGCGGCGATCATTTTTCTGGTGGTTATTGGTTCAGGCAGTTTTGGGTTAGAGGTCGAATTTTTGATGTTCGATCGAAACATGGTTTCTGGATTTCGATTGTTGTTGTCGTGGTCAAGTGCGACGTATCGGAGGCCAGAGCATAGTTCGTCGTTGGTCAGATTTCGTGTGCACATGCACGAGTTTCTGGTGTGTCAGTGGATTTTGTTTTAAGGAAGAAGAAGGAATTACTCGGGGTCAACTCGAGTCATTTGCGGGTTTGGTTCGGGTAGTTCACGAGTGTATCAACAGTTTTAAATTTAATCAAAATATATATAAATGTGATAACCCGGATTTTTGGGACATTTGATAATTGGATAATTAACTATTTTAATCAATTGAACAGATAAAATTCTGATAATAAAAGATATCTGGATACGTAAATGAATTTGGAAATATAATAAGAATTGAATTATAAATATCTGGATAAATATTTATTTGATAAATCTCCTAATTTAATTACTTAAAATTTACAACTTTTTCTTTTAAAAACAAATAATGAATTGTTTATATATGTATGTTTTTATTAGAATATAATTTGTTTTATATTAATTTCTCTTTAAAAGAGATTGATTTATATAAATTAAATTGTATTTATAAATTGGATAGTTAATTATGAAAGCTTTATTAAATATTTAAAAATCTACTTTTGCATGAAGAGTACATGTGTTAACTTGTGAACATCTCTAATAACATGTGTTAATAAGTTAAGTGTGGTTAGTGACAAGTGTCACATTTTTATATTATTTTCTTAATTTTAATAAATCAAAAATTTATTCTATAAAACTTTATTTCATCTTCTTCATTCAATTTTCCCCTCTCATTTTCTTAAAGCAAAGAAAAAGCCAGTAATTTGCAAACCTGAATTTTTTTTTCTCAACTTCCACTTTTCGAACAAAAAACTCAAGTTCATTTCAAAATTTCCAAAATCTACAAGAGAAAAAAAAAATACCAAAGCCTGTAAATCAAATTCCAGTAAAAGCTTAAATCAAGAAATTCAAAGCAAGGAAGCAAATCTGCAACAAGTCTTCATAGAATTAGGCAAAAGTCAGGGAACTTTCTCAGATTTAAAAACAAATAAAGCAACTTCAGTCAGGGATTTCCAGTTTTAAGGGTCTGCAGTTCAAACTTTTCCAGATTTTGAAATTTTTAGTCTCTGCTTAAAAAAAACAAGTGCCAGGTGAGTAAATGAATTTTAAAAGCAGTTTTAAATCCTGGATTTCAGTTTGGTCTTGTGAATGAATATCATGATGTTATCTGGAATCATTGAATTAAATTGGGTGCATGTTTGAATGATGAATATTTGAATGCATGTGCTGTTAAAATGGTCTCTGTATGATAAGTAACAGACAGCAATTTCTTAAAAAATCAATAATTCAATTTTGAATCCAAATTAGCTTATGATTTGAAAAGGAAAGTTGTTTGAAATCATGTAATAACACTATTAAAAATCATTACATGTAATTACATGGGATCGGGTTTGCTACATTACAGCATGATAGGGGGTTCTCGCTTCGCGGTTTGGTGGCGAACGGGAGACTCTTACCCCTACATGTCCCATTGAGGGGTTGGTTGCGAGTCGAGAGGCTGGCCGTAAAAGCAAATTCGAGGTATCACTGTATGCCACGGTGGGTCTGGGATGGTTGCAAAGCCTACCGGTCGCCACTGCCCCGGGTCGTTACAGTTGGTATCAGAGCAAAAGGTTAAGCGAGAACCTTGGCTCTGTTGGGATTACTCGTTAAGGATAGGGTCAATGGTACCCTAAAACGAGTAGAGTATATATATATATATATGAGAGCGTAATTGTTATTTTCTAATATAAGGATTTTAAATGATTTTATATAAGAATATATTTTGATATATAAAATGATATTTCTTTCTAATAAAAATTAAGGTAATTGGTTGTTAAAATATTGGAATTAAATTAAGTGGTAATAGAAATAAAGCCAAATTAAAATTGAATGAAGATAAGTTTGAAATGAATTCAAACTAAAATTAAAATCTTGAATTTGTAGAAATGTTATCAAGAATAAAGATAATAATGAATTGGTTTCCAGATATGATAATCTTGGTTATTATCATAAATGGTAATTGTGTTTAATAATGAATGTTGTTAATGATTTAAAATGAAATGTTTAGGGAAGTAAACATTTAAGTGAGTATAACTTATAAATTGGAATTGAAGATAATTTAAAATTGTGAAGTTTTAAATCTAAGTCCAGAAAACTTGAGATCGTTTTAAAGAAATTTGTTTTGAAATTAAAAACCAAGAATGGTTTAAAATTTAAAGTATAACTTGGTATGTAAAGAAAATGTATATATGAGGATATACATAATATCAAGGATGATTTGAAATAACTCTTAGTGTTAAGTTTTAAATTGAAATGTGATATGAAAACCCAAAGTGATAAGTTTTTGAATTTAAATGGGAAGATTATTATTATAAGATTTAAAAATTTGAATGGGAATTCAAATTAGGTCAAGTTGACTAAATTAAATTAAATTTAACTTAAGGGAAGTTAAATGAGTTTAGAATGAACAACTTGAATTAGAAATTTCAAGATGAAATTAAAATTTAACTTGAGAAGTTAAATGGTTGGGTTTAAATGGGAGTTATGAGTAATCTCAAAATGGGTTTGAGATCTGGTAATTGAAATGGGATGTTGTTAATTGGTGTTTGGATAAATTTGGATGTTTATTTATCCTGATATCATTCTATTGTTATAAATAATCTATTAAACTAAGAATTTATTTTAAAGTTAGAAATGGATAATAAATTAGAATCTGAAGATTAAATTGTTTTTGAATTCTTATTTGAACTTTGTAATAAGTTAAGATAATTTTAAAATGGAATTTTGGAATTTGGATACAGAATTAAATGGTTTAAAGATTTAAGTTGTTAAGTTAAAAATAAAGGTTGATTTAATTTAAAAGTAAGGGTTAATTTAACTTAAGGGATTAAATCAACATTTAAATTTAACTCGAATTTATATAATTCGAGATGATTTTAAGTTGAGATTTGAATAGAATTAATTCAAATTGAATTTGATTTGAATTAATTAGAATTGTGATTAAAGATGGATAAGCATAAATTTAAATGGAAATTTTGAATTAAAATAATTTGAAATAAAATTGAAGCTGGTTCAATTTGAAATTAATCCAAATTGATTTGAAATAATTTGGAATTGTGATTAAAATTGAATATGTTTAAAAATCAAATGAAATTTGATTTGAATTTGGAAAGGAATTAAGGTTAATTCAACTTAAATTGGGATTTAATAAATTTCAATGGAAATTGAAGTGTTGAGTCAATTTAAATGGAAAAGGAAATTTAAATTGAATAAAATGGAAATTAATTGGGAATGTAGATTGGGAAATTAAACAGTTTGGCTCTGGACAATTTTTAAAATAAATTGTTTTAATACAAATAAATTTTTCCAAACTATTTACTATACAATCTTTCTTCTTAAACCCCAAACTATCTATACTTATTTTACAATTATTTTAGAATTATTTAACTATTTTGAAACTATCTTATAAACTAATTACTATTTTTCAGTTATTTATATCTAATCACTATTTTAAAAACTATTTTGCAATTATCTAACTATTTTGTACCTACTTAACTATTTTACAGCTATTTTATAAACTAATAACTATTTTTCAATTACTTATCTATTTTAAAACTTTTTCAAGCTATTTTTAAATTTAAATGGGTCAGAGTTCAAACTGTTTATAATTGAAGTATTAACTCAATTGTAAATGGAAGCAATTGAGAATAAGAGAATAGAATTAAAGGAAATGTGAATAGAAAAGAGAATTGATTTGGCTAATAACCAATAAAGATAAATACGTAGGACATACGTATATTATTCTATTCGCATAGTGATTTGATCCAGATTCGAACACAGAATTTCGAGATAGTATTATCGATCCGAGTTAGAATTTTTCGCTCGATTTTCGACGGCGAACCTGGATATGGATTGTTGATTGGTTCTGGATATTCTCTATCATAGTTGTGACTATGCAAGGAGAATGATGGTTTCTGATCAGGAAACCAGATCTGAGTCCGCACTAGGAAGCCGGGTGGACAATACTAGTTCGGAAGTGAAATTGTGTGATCGATTGAGCGATCAGATTGATATAGCGTACGGATGATATGTGTACATCGTACGGGTTTGAATGAAATTGGCATTTAAAATTTGAAGACAAGAAATTTGAAATGGTTTTCGAAAAATGAAAGGTATATTATGTGAAATATAATGGAATTGGATATTTCTTTGGTTGAAATTTACTTTATGGAGGTAAGTAAATGGTAAATAACTTTATAAAGAAATCAAACTTGAATATTTGATTTGACAATAAATAAAGTTATATTTTGTAATATGATAAACTTCCCTTATTGAATCTAGCCAGAATAAAAAGGGTTTTGAAATATTTGAAGTATAAAAGAGGTTTTATACAAGTTTGAAATGATCCAAAGATTTTCAAAGTTATATATATCTATATCTATATATATAAAGGATCTTATGAGAATGATTTTGGAAAAGGTCTTGGGAACCTATGAATTTGGAAAAGGCTTTTGATTTTTGGGAAAATCGATTTTGGAAAGCCTAGTTTGAGAATTATCGATTTTCGTAATCGATTTTGTGTAAAGGAGATTTTGATAAATCATAAAGGGTATGATTTGAAGATACTATAAGTATATAGTATAAAGTATTTTGAAAATAGATCTGGGGAAAAAGGCTGTAACAACCCGGTATTTCGCATCAATTAATAATCGACATTTAAACGATAAATATTGTTGCATATTGCCAATTGAAGTTTTTAAATTTTTGTTAAAATTCTTTAAACATTTGGTTAAGAAAATATTTTGGGCTTTGAGTGTTGGTCCATGGGTGTTGTACTGTGTATCTCGAGTTATACCCGTTCCCCCATTTCACTTTGATTTCGAAAACCCTATACCCGTTCATTCCTCTTTTCATTTTCTTTAGCAAGCCCTAAATTAAACAAATCGTTCGAAAGACAAATGGTGGCAGCTCATCTTTCGTTCGTTCCTGATTTCGATAGCTAGGGCTTTGAGAAAAGTCGAAAGCGACGCTCTCGGTAGTTCAATCGAATGATGCTTCGATTCTTGCTTGCTTCGGCGACTAGTTTTGGGATCTTCGAAATTGAGGTGAGTGATTTTATTTCACTCACATCTGTAGTTCAAGCTTAGTATAGTGCATTGGCAGTTGATTTGGGTTCGTTGTTGATGATTCTCTGAATTTGTCGATCTCGTATGAGTTCGTTTTACTTGAATTGACGTAGTTGTTTCGTTCTTGTTCGACTTTGGCTATCCTTCGGCCACCTAACTTGGTTTATGTGATTACATGACTCATTCCTGTTTTCGTCCATTTGATAATCATTGAACTGCATTTACCACTGTTTGTTCACTTTGATTCTGTTGTGTCTTGTTCATCTGGTTAAATTGAGTCAGGCTCCATTTATGTCTAGTGGTCTGCACCCTGGAGATTCATTTGAGTTGCATTATTGGTCTGTACCATTCTGACCTGTTACATTGAGTTGGTCTGGCCTGAACTCGATTTTAGGGTAATTGTTGTTGTGCACTGATTTGAGCTTCTTATCTGATTTGCTTCTGAGTTCATTTGCATGATGTTGAGCATTAGATTTCATTGTGTATATCTGCACTTGATACTGTCGAACTTAATGTGGTAATTGGGTTAGTGTTCTGGTTCATTCATTGTATATCTGTGGTCATTTAGCAATGTGAACTGCCTTGATGAACTTGATCATATTGAATCATGCTTGCATCCATGTAGATGATTCACTGGACATTTTCATATAGCTGTAGTCTTTGTATATAACTTTGGTCTGGGTTTATTTCGTAGCTTCTGCATATATGTTATTGACACTGTTGAGTTGGTCTGGTCTTTGTTACCTGTACTTGCCGTATATGACCTCAACCTGGGTCATTTGTAGTTGGTTGTGCATTTGATTTCTTAGTGTATCCTAATTTGTCAATGTAGTGGTTCAACCTGGCTTTTGATTTTGACTTTGGTCAGTTGAGTGCCCCTTGCTCCTGAGTTATATGCATGTGTCTGCTGTATTCAATCTAGTGTTCTGTGAAGGCAGGGATCTCTGATATGTGTATGTTTATATACGTATTTATAAGCATATATCTATCTTTGCTCAATTTGGTCATCATTCAAAGTATTCATTGAACCTGTATGCTTGCCTTCATATGAATTCAAGATTTTATACAGATGTTGTAATCACTCTTTGGTCCCATTTGTATATGTGTTGGTCATTTGAACATCACTGAGTTGCATTTCCATGTTCGATCACTAAGCACTTGTCATGTTGCATGTTGCACTTCACTGTTTTGTTTATCACAGTTGCTCCATTTGACCTGATCGTTTGATATATTCTAAGCATTCGAGTGTACATTAGTTTGGTTCCATTGATGATGCTATGCTTGTGTTGTCACTGCATGTTGTCTGATGTTGTTCTTTGGTTGGTCTGACCTGGCCTTGTTCGACATGTGTGTTAAGCCTGTATACATATCACTGCGCATGCTTGCTTGAGGCTTTGATATAATATAACCTGTCTGGAGTACATTTTGGTTTGTGAGTTGCATATGCTAGTTTGAGTTCTGTTGCCTCTTGTACATGCTTTTTGATACATGTTTGAACTGATCGAGTTCATTGCTGTATTGTTGTTTTTTAATGGTGCACTTGCTTGGCCATTTTGTACTTCTGGTCTGCTGTTGTATTATTTGTGTTCATCCTCGTTTTCATTGTTGCAGTTGCTATTCTTCATACCTGAACTGGTCTTGTTGTACTTGATGTGCATGTGTGGGCTGCCTTTGTGTATCACCATACACGTGTGTCATAGTTGCAGTCTTTAACTTGTACCATTCGAGGCAGTTTGCTTAATTGTTGTGCACTGGCTTCACTTTGACATTTGAACTTGTTTACTTGATGTCTGGAGCACATATGGTGGTGGCGAGGCAGTGCACGCGTGCGTGCACTGCAGCCACCCAGAATTGACAGATTTTAATCGATATTTCTTTTATCTTTAATTCATCGACCTGTTGCGTAATTCGTAGGCTGTATTGGCGAGGCAGTACACGTTAGCGTGTACTGCAGCCAATTAGCATTGATATTTTTTTAAATTGACATTTCAATTGCTTAAACTGCTTTGGATTTCTGTTTCGTGGATTAACACTGTTTAGTGTTATATCTGCCGTTATCCAATTCTCGTATCGAGAGTTGGATATGCGAAATTATTGTGACTGTCGTCTATTTAAATTATTACTGCCTATATGCACTAATAAACTGGTTTGAATTAGACTGATCCGGGTATTATTTTCTTTTGAATGTAATACTCGGGTCAGACCGAGTATTTACAGGTCGTAGATTTTTAGCTTTGGGTTGCTGCTAGAACTATGAAGACTTTTTATATCAGTTGAAGTGGTCTTCGTCTTGTTGTAGTAGTCAGTGTGGCTGTTTTAAGATGATAATGTATTCATGTATATTAGTCGATAATGTACTTGTATATATAACTTCTTGAGTCGACAATTGTAGTTGTATCATTTGTATTGTGTCAAATGTATTGTAACTGGTATCAGTTATTGTATATATGAGACTTTTCGTTCCATCTTTATTCCGCATTTATGTTATCTGTGTTATTTTTATATTTATTGTCCTAAACTATTATAGCCACTGAGTAGTAGCTTTGAGTTTGTAACGGTATGTCGGATTTCCTCTAAAAGATGAAATGCATGTTATTCTATCTGACATATCGGTGCTCGCACAAAGCAATTACATGGATGGTCGCTCCTCAACAGCCTTATTCTCCGTGCTAGTTGACAGCACTACACCGTAGTGTTCTTGGCTAGCGTGGGTATAGAGGTGGGGCGTCACAGCTTGGTATCAGAACCTGGAGTTTAGGACAATTATAAAACATAACTTAGATGGAGCATGTGTTACAGCTATTTGTCGATGTTTTATCTCTCATCTTTACATATGACTATTTTTGACTGTTAGGTATGAATTCCTAACGCTTATTCTTGCGTTTTCGGCTTTGAATTGATTTAGCCGATGTTGATTTTGTTTTAATTTGGCAAATTAAAGCCATTTTGACTTTTGGACTTTGTTCCACTTTTGTTCTATGCTATGAGTGTCATTGTGTACCTGTTACACTGTGATGAAAAATAGCTGGACCAGTTGCAAATTGAGTGATTTTGATTTCTCATTCACATCTAGTTTGAATCTCAGCGATTTTGAACTTAATATTTTGTGTTTTCCTCATCTGGATTTCCCTTCGACTTCGGTCACTTTGTTTTTGAGAAATTGCTGATTTCTTGATTTTCAAGACTCTGATTTTGCTTGCTGTTGGTTTCCTAATTTGATCGATTCTTGATCATTTCCCCGATTTGTTGCTATCATTTATTAGCAACTTTGATGACATTTTCTTCGGGATTTTTGTGAACATACTTTCTGATGGGTTCAGTATCGATTTCTATGGATTCCATTCACATCTTCGTATGTGAATTCTTGTGATTGATTGTTTCTACAATCATTTTTGTGATTTGTCACTTTAAAATATAAAGGTTTTCTATACTAGTAGTAAATATTAAAATCCCTTTTTCCAAACGATTTCAAAAATTATTTTACTACAAAGCTCTTTTCCTATATCGTTTTCCAATCTATTAATATATACAATCCTTTATTTCACTCGTATGAGAAATTGAATTAAACGGCCTAGTAAAACAAGTGGTATGAAACGCTTGCGTTTACTTCGTCGGTTAACTCCTGGACTTGTTCGATTGAACCCTTTTTGTGACAATTTCCTAGTGAAGATTTACAGCTTGTTCGTAAATATTTAAGTTAAGCAAGTGGTTATGGGACATGAAGCTAAACTCATATATTTACTAGCTTGGTGTGATTGACACTTCCTTATGATCATGACGATCATTTTTGTGATTTAGACTAGCGATTGAGCGATGTCTCTTTGTCTACGTGGGAGACTATACCCCGATCATGTGATGTTTCGGCATCACATTTCTAGGGTAGCACCCTACGGTCTTCGGGCCATTCTTGTGTAAAAATTTAATGGATAGCTTCCATGAGATAGCTTCTCGTCATGTGTTTACGCGTAGGTGAGCTTCATGCTCCCATTCATGTGTTAGGCCTCCCCCCTTATTTATGTGTTTTCTGGATTTCTTGTGATGATTTCTGGAATTTTGTGCTTCACCAATTTTCGTGATTTCTATTGAAATGTTTATCAATTTTTGTGCATTGGTGAATTCATGTGTTATTGACTTGTTATGAATACAAGCCTAGGGTAGCACCCTACGGTCTTCGGGCCATTCTTGTGTAAAAATTTAATGGATAGCTTCCATGAGATAGCTTCTCGTCATGTGTTTACGCGTAGTTGAGCTTCATGCTCCCATTCATGTGTTAGGCCTCCCCCCTTATTTATGTGTTTTCTGGATTTCTTGTGATGATTTCTGGAATTTTGTGCTTCACCAATTTTCGTGATTTCTATTGAAATGTTTATCAATTTTTGTGCATTGGTGAATTCATGTGTTATTAACTTGTTATGAATACAAGTTTAGGGTATGATATCCCTTTCTATCTTTGAGAAGATTCTTGTGACATTTTTGATGAATGAAAATTCATTTGGCATTATATTTTGATGCCAGTTATTTTGATGAGATTTTGACATGTTAACTTCAATACTCGTCAATTTTGAAATGGATTTACAAGCGGTTCTCCCGCAATACTGATATTGCTAATTTAATCACGTGTTTTCAAAATTCTTTATTTTTAAAAAGTTGTTTCAAAAATATAAATTAAAATTGTTTTCAAAATTTTTACAGCTTACATTTTCAAAAGAACGAGGAAGCGATTTAAACCTTTCAGAAAAATCGAGGACTATGACCCCTTTCTTTTACTGATTCGCTTAATTCCGGACTTGCCCGTTTGAGAATGTGAAATGTTATTTTTAAAACACACAATTCTGCACTTTCAAGAAAACGATAAAGAGATTTAAACGATTTAGCAAAAGTAAGGAGTATGGAACCATACTTTTACTACTTCGGTTAATTCCGGACTCGTTAATTGAATATTTATGACTTCTGATTATCGTTTTTGATAATCAGATATTTGTGAAATTTGATTATCATTTGTGATAATTAAATATTTTCCAATTTAATTATCGTCTGAGATAATTAAATATTTTTCGATTTGATAATCGAATCTTTGTGTTTCTGATTATCGTTTTTGATAATCAGATAATTGTGAAATTTGATTATCATTTGTGATAATTAAATATTTTCCAATTTAATTATCGTCTGAGATAATTAAATATTTTTCGATTTGATAATCGAATCTTTGTGTTTCTGATTATCGTTTTTGATAATCAGATATTTGTGAAATTTGATTATCATTTGTGATAATTAAATATTTTCCAATTTAATTATCGTCTGAGATAATTAAATATTTTTCGATTTGATAATCGAATCTTTGTGTTTCTGATTATCGTTTTTGATAATCAGATATTTGTGAAATTTGATTATCATTTGTGATAATTAAATATTTTCCAATTTAATTATCGTCTGAGATAATTAAATATTTTTCGATTTGATAATCGAATCTTTGTGTTTCTGATTATCGTTTTTGATAATAAGATATTTGTGAAATTTGATTATCATTTGTGATAATTAAATATTTTCCAATTTAATTATCGTCTGAGATAATTAAATATTTTTCGATTTGATAATCGAATCTTTGTGTTTCTGATTATCGTTTTTGATAATCAGATATTTGTGAAATTTGATTATCATTTGTGATAATTAAATATTTTCCAATTTAATTATCGTCTGAGATAATTAAATATTTTTCGATTTGATAATCGAATCTTTGTGTTTCTGATTATCGTTTTTGATAATCAGATATTTGTGAAATTTGGTTATCATTTGAGATAATTAAATATTTTTCGATTTGATAATCGAATCTTTGTGATTTCTGATTATCGTTTTTGATAATCAGATATTTTTGAAAATTCAATTATCGTTTTTGATGATTGAATATTTGCGATTTTGAGATTCGAGCTTCGTCTTTTTCTCTGGCAATTCAGGTGAGTAATCTGATTTACTCACATTCAATTCGTGCAGTACGTAATTTCTGCTCTGATTCCTTTTCCTTTAAATGCTGGAACTCGATTGATTCTTGCTCTTTGATAGTCGTCTGATTTTGATTCCTTGATCCCCTCGATGTTGATCCTTTTGACTTGAAGCAGTCGAACCTTTTTGATTCTTTATCTGATACTTCCATAATTCTAATGCTTCCCTGTTGACATTTGCTTTGCTTATGCATTCGACAATGCCATTCCCTTTTGGTTGTTACCATTTGTCCAGTTATTCCTTATGATTGCGAGGACGCAATTTCTTTAAGGAGGGGAGTCTGTAACAACCCGGTATTTCGCATCAATTAATAATCGACATTTAAACGATAAATATTGTTGCATATTGCCAATTGAAGTTTTTAAATTTTTGTTAAAATTCTTTAAACATTTGGTTAAGAAAATATTTTGGGCTTTGAGTGTTGGTCCATGGGTGTTGTACTGTGTATCTCGAGTTATACCCGTTCCCCCATTTCACTTTGATTTCGAAAACCCTATACCCGTTCATTCCTCTTTTCATTTTCTTTAGCAAGCCCTAAATTAAACAAATCGTTCGAAAGACAAATGGTGGCAGCTCATCTTTCGTTCGTTCCTGATTTCGATAGCTAGGGCTTTGAGAAAAGTCGAAAGCGACGCTCTCGGTAGTTCAATCGAATGATGCTTCGATTCTTGCTTGCTTCGGCGACTAGTTTTGGGATCTTCGAAATTGAGGTGAGTGATTTTATTTCACTCACATCTGTAGTTCAAGCTTAGTATAGTGCATTGGCAGTTGATTTGGGTTCGTTGTTGATGATTCTCTGAATTTGTCGATCTCGTATGAGTTCGTTTTACTTGAATTGACGTAGTTGTTTCGTTCTTGTTCGACTTTGGCTATCCTTCGGCCACCTAACTTGGTTTATGTGATTACATGACTCATTCCTGTTTTCGTCCATTTGATAATCATTGAACTGCATTTACCACTGTTTGTTCACTTTGATTCTGTTGTGTCTTGTTCATCTGGTTAAATTGAGTCAGGCTCCATTTATGTCTAGTGGTCTGCACCCTGGAGATTCATTTGAGTTGCATTATTGGTCTGTACCATTCTGACCTGTTACATTGAGTTGGTCTGGCCTGAACTCGATTTTAGGGTAATTGTTGTTGTGCACTGATTTGAGCTTCTTATCTGATTTGCTTCTGAGTTCATTTGCATGATGTTGAGCATTAGATTTCATTGTGTATATCTGCACTTGATACTGTCGAACTTAATGTGGTAATTGGGTTAGTGTTCTGGTTCATTCATTGTATATCTGTGGTCATTTAGCAATGTGAACTGCCTTGATGAACTTGATCATATTGAATCATGCTTGCATCCATGTAGATGATTCACTGGACATTTTCATATAGCTGTAGTCTTTGTATATAACTTTGGTCTGGGTTTATTTCGTAGCTTCTGCATATATGTTATTGACACTGTTGAGTTGGTCTGGTCTTTGTTACCTGTACTTGCCGTATATGACCTCAACCTGGGTCATTTGTAGTTGGTTGTGCATTTGATTTCTTAGTGTATCCTAATTTGTCAATGTAGTGGTTCAACCTGGCTTTTGATTTTGACTTTGGTCAGTTGAGTGCCCCTTGCTCCTGAGTTATATGCATGTGTCTGCTGTATTCAATCTAGTGTTCTGTGAAGGCAGGGATCTCTGATATGTGTATGTTTATATACGTATTTATAAGCATATATCTATCTTTGCTCAATTTGGTCATCATTCAAAGTATTCATTGAACCTGTATGCTTGCCTTCATATGAATTCAAGATTTTATACAGATGTTGTAATCACTCTTTGGTCCCATTTGTATATGTGTTGGTCATTTGAACATCACTGAGTTGCATTTCCATGTTCGATCACTAAGCACTTGTCATGTTGCATGTTGCACTTCACTGTTTTGTTTATCACAGTTGCTCCATTTGACCTGATCGTTTGATATATTCTAAGCATTCGAGTGTACATTAGTTTGGTTCCATTGATGATGCTATGCTTGTGTTGTCACTGCATGTTGTCTGATGTTGTTCTTTGGTTGGTCTGACCTGGCCTTGTTCGACATGTGTGTTAAGCCTGTATACATATCACTGCGCATGCTTGCTTGAGGCTTTGATATAATATAACCTGTCTGGAGTACATTTTGGTTTGTGAGTTGCATATGCTAGTTTGAGTTCTGTTGCCTCTTGTACATGCTTTTTGATACATGTTTGAACTGATCGAGTTCATTGCTGTATTGTTGTTTTTTAATGGTGCACTTGCTTGGCCATTTTGTACTTCTGGTCTGCTGTTGTATTATTTGTGTTCATCCTCGTTTTCATTGTTGCAGTTGCTATTCTTCATACCTGAACTGGTCTTGTTGTACTTGATGTGCATGTGTGGGCTGCCTTTGTGTATCACCATACACGTGTGTCATAGTTGCAGTCTTTAACTTGTACCATTCGAGGCAGTTTGCTTAATTGTTGTGCACTGGCTTCACTTTGACATTTGAACTTGTTTACTTGATGTCTGGAGCACATATGGTGGTGGCGAGGCAGTGCACGCGTGCGTGCACTGCAGCCACCCAGAATTGACAGATTTTAATCGATATTTCTTTTATCTTTAATTCATCGACCTGTTGCGTAATTCGTAGGCTGTATTGGCGAGGCAGTACACGTTAGCGTGTACTGCAGCCAATTAGCATTGATATTTTTTTAAATTGACATTTCAATTGCTTAAACTGCTTTGGATTTCTGTTTCGTGGATTAACACTGTTTAGTGTTATATCTGCCGTTATCCAATTCTCGTATCGAGAGTTGGATATGCGAAATTATTGTGACTGTCGTCTATTTAAATTATTACTGCCTATATGCACTAATAAACTGGTTTGAATTAGACTGATCCGGGTATTATTTTCTTTTGAATGTAATACTCGGGTCAGACCGAGTATTTACAGGTCGTAGATTTTTAGCTTTGGGTTGCTGCTAGAACTATGAAGACTTTTTATATCAGTTGAAGTGGTCTTCGTCTTGTTGTAGTAGTCAGTGTGGCTGTTTTAAGATGATAATGTATTCATGTATATTAGTCGATAATGTACTTGTATATATAACTTCTTGAGTCGACAATTGTAGTTGTATCATTTGTATTGTGTCAAATGTATTGTAACTGGTATCAGTTATTGTATATATGAGACTTTTCGTTCCATCTTTATTCCGCATTTATGTTATCTGTGTTATTTTTATATTTATTGTCCTAAACTATTATAGCCACTGAGTAGTAGCTTTGAGTTTGTAACGGTATGTCGGATTTCCTCTAAAAGATGAAATGCATGTTATTCTATCTGACATATCGGTGCTCGCACAAAGCAATTACATGGATGGTCGCTCCTCAACAGCCTTATTCTCCGTGCTAGTTGACAGCACTACACCGTAGTGTTCTTGGCTAGCGTGGGTATAGAGGTGGGGCGTCACAAAGGCGCTTCCTTGAAATGAACTTCTCAGGAGTACCACAGGGTGGTACTGCCTTGAGCCCCAAGGGGGGTTTCTAAAGTTGATCCTGTGAGGAGTCCGGACAAACTAGTTCCTGAGGATTATTTGTGTAGCGAAAGTCGAGGGGCTGGTGCCCACAGAGGCATTTGGGTTATGCTGTGACGACAGTTTAACTCGATGTCTCTGCGATCTACTGCAGACCATAGCGAAAGTCATGTGTGCCGCTGAGAGCCAACTGTCTACGTTTGATTTTATATCGGTAGACTGTGACACTGTGGTAACATAGCGAAAGTCGTTTGTGCCGCTGAGAGCCAACAGTCTGCGTTTGATTTTATATCGGTAGACTGCGACCTATGTGGGAGAAGTTTCATTATTTGGCAGCGAAATTCGGTGGCGCTGATGCCTACAGTTATATGGGTTTGTGCTGTGCTAGCAACGTAAGGCCCGGGTATAACTGCGATCTGTAGCGGGTTCCATGGCGTAATCGAGGAGCGCGGAGACCTACAGTTATCTGTGGATTTTGCCGGGACGGCAACGTAACCATCGGGTTAACTGCGACCATGGATGGGAGTGATGATTTCCAGAGCATTCTCACCAAAGATATTTCCTCTATTTTCAAAACTGTTTTCTATATTTTCAATAAAATTATTTTCCAAAAGATTTTCACTGGGTGTTGAAAATGGGTCTGCTAAGTACTTATAGATTTTCAGTCTTACGCCTGATCAACGTATGACCGAATTTCTGTGAGAACGAGAATGGACTTGTTGAAACATCAAGTTATAAAAAGTATTTTTATAAAAACTATTTTGGAATAATACTATATAGATTTTAAAAAGGGTTTTAAAAATGTTCAAAGAGTAATTTATCTCATATAAGTATTTTAATAAATTCTGGCTTCGTTTCTTTTCGGGGACGAAAAGATTTAAAGGGGGGAGGAATGTGATAACCCGGATTTTTGGGACATTTGATAATTGGATAATTAACTATTTTAATCAATTGAACAGATAAAATTCTGATAATAAAAGATATTTGGATACGTAAATGAATTTGGAAATATAATAAGAATTGAATTATAAATATCTGGATAAATATTTATTTGATAAATCTCCTAATTTAATTACTTAAAATTTACAACTTTTTCTTTTAAAAACAAATAATGAATTGTTTATATATAATAGATTTTTAATAGAATTATTATTTACAAATTGAATTTGGGTTTGTTTAAATGTATATTGAGTTGATCTAAATTGGATTTTAAATTGAAATTTGAATTTAAAATTTGAATTTTAAAAGATTGATATCTGAAAATATTTAGATTTAAAAAATATATATATATAAGAAGAAAAGAAGTAGGGATGGGAGGCTCGGGCCTTAATTCGGGTAAATCGTGGTGTGACTCGGGTAAGGTTAAACTATGGTTTTAAGTTAACATAATTAAGTTTTAGTAATTTCCTTAATCCCTCTTTTATATAAAAGGGTTTATTTATATGTTGACTTATTAAGATGAACACTTTATTTTAACATAGTAAAATAATTCTTAAAGTTTACTTAATTAAAGATGTAATTTAATTAAGAATATTAAATGAGTTTAATCATTTATTTAAATTTAAAGGTTTAGTTAAGTTATAGGCTAAGGATAAATTATTTCCAAAGTTATTAAATAAGTTAAATGTTAATTAAGAAATTAAATTAAGAAATGGTTAGTCTTTTAAAGATTAATAAAGGTTTTGAGTAATTAAGATTTATGAATTAATTAATAAGAGAGTAAGATTAAGATTAACTTAATGTTTGTAATTAGAGGTTAATTAATTGATTAATTAAAGGTTACTTAATTAATGATTAAGGGTGAACTAATTTATGATTTAAGGTTATTACTTAATGTCATTAATTAAGGTGGGTAATTAATGAATAATTACTATATGTGATTTAATAAATGATAATTACTTATTGTAAGTAATTAAAGGATTAATTTGTTAAGGGTTAATTAATTAGTAATTGGTAGATAACTAATTAATAATTAAGGTTAATTAATTGAGGATAATTAACCAATGAGATAATTACTTAATGGAAGTAATTATGGATAATTAATTTAGATTGAAAATTAAAGAATGGTGTAATTAATATAAATTAAGCAGGGTTTGGTAATTAATTTATTTGGCTTAAATAAATTGTGTGATTAATTAACCTTGCTTATGGATGATTGGATTATATTGAATACCTTGAATGGGTTGATATTTCTGGTATGAAATGTTTTGTGATATGATATGTTTAGATTGAACAGTGATAATGGGGTTATCTATCGATGATGAATTGCTATGTAAAAGAGACACCCTGTATATATATAATTGAATTATATCCACTTGAATAACTTTGGTTAAGATGATATGGGATTCGAAGAGACCGGGGTCGGGTATCAGTAAATACCCGAAACCACTTCGATTTGAAATCTTCTATAATTCTTTATAGATTGATATGTGAAATCAAATAGGCCGGTTTGGGATAATATGGACCATTTAAACTAAGTTGTATACTTAGATATTATTTTGTGAAAATAAGTGTTAACTATATAAGATGTTTACTTATAGTAAAGTACGAGTTACCCCGGGTTTAAACAAGTTCTATAAATTGAAATTTCATGTTAGATGAGTTTACTCACGCTGGTTTTCCAGCCTGACCCGGGTGTTACTTTGATGTAATGCTCGGGTCAGACCGAGTATTACAGATTTCAGGTAAGGACGTTCTGGAGCTCAGGAGGCGAGCTGGATGGTAGGAACGTATGGAGTATATTCCGCTGTGATATTATAGTTGTCTGAGACATGTTAATTTTAACTGTCTAGTACATTTGTGAATGTTGTAACTCTGATGTATTAAAATGTAATTAACAAATACAGTTTTTCTTTGTATAACTGATATTATTATTTGTTATTATATTTAATCCGCTGCGAATGTGAGATGTTGTGTTCTCTATTCTCCTTTCTTCTTTCTGTTTCTTTCTTCTATCTCTTTCTTTTTCTTCTAACTATCTGCGAATGTGAGATGTTGTGTTAAATAATTAAATAATTAAGATTTATAAGTAAATAAATTAAGGGTTAATTAATTTGGAATTAAGGATCATTTATTTAAATAAGTATAGATTATTAATAAATGGTTAGAAATTAATTAATCAAGTGATTAAAGATTAATTAAGAAATTGATTAAGAAATTAGAACTTAATTAATCTGTAATTAAGAATTAATTTATTTGGTTAATTTAAGTTTGATTACTTAAATAAAGAATTGTTAATTAGTGAGAGATCATTAATTAGGGATTATTAAATAATAAATTAATATGATTAATTTTAATAATCAATTAGATTTATTAATCAATATGAAATTGATAAGTATAATTACTTAAATGTAATTAGTGAAGAGTAATTACTTAGGAAGTAATTAAAGATAATTACTGAATGTAATTAAATGGAGATAATGAAAGTAATTTGAGTTAATTACTTTGAATAATTAATCAAGGGATTAATTAAAGGATAATTAATTAAGTAGTAATTAATTTATGTAAAGAAGTAATTAAGGGAAGTTAATTACTAAATTAGATTAATTAAAGGTGATTAATAAATGTGACTAATTAAAGATTAAATTATTAAATGTAATTAATTTAAATAAGATAATTAATTAAGAATAATTAAGGATCATTAATTAATATAATTAATGATGTAATTAAGGATTGATTAAATAAACTAATTAATCAATAATAAGTGATTAAAGTAAACTTAATTAATTGTAATTAATTAAGGATTAATGTAATTAAATATAGTTAATTAATTAATGAAGCAATTAAGGATTAATTACTGTAATGGTTTAAGATAGTTAATTTGTGAAATGAATTGATCTTACTTATGGATGATTGAGTAATATTGAATGCCTTGGAATATTTGATATATCGGATGTGTGATTGTGATGCTCTGTGATATGAGATGTTCGGATGAATTGTGATAATGTAAGTTATTTATCTATGATATAATTGTTATGTGAATATGATATCCTGAATTTAAATTAAATTGTTTAACTTAAACATCTTAGCTTAAAAAGGATGACATTTGAAGTCGAAGAGACCGGGGTCGGATATCAGTAATATCTGAAAACCACTTCGATTAGTGATCTGCTATAATTTGGAATGGAATAAATTAAGTAACATGACTATTTTAACTAAGTAACAGTACTTAGATATTGTTGTGTGAAAATAAGTGATGATTATATAAGTTGTTTACTTGTAGTAAAGTACGAGTTACCCCGGGTTTAAATAAGTTCTATGGATTGAAATTTCATGTTAGATAAGTTTACTCACGCTGGTTTCCAGCCTGACCCGGGTGTTACTTTGATGTAATGCTCGGGTCAGACCGAGTATTACAGATTTCAGGTAAGGACGTTCTGGAGCTCAGGAGGCGAGCTGGATGGCAGGAACGTATGGAGTATATTCCGTTGTGATATTATAGTTGTCTGAGACATGTTAATTTTAACTGTCTAGTAAATTTGTGAATGTTGTAACTCTGATGTATTAAAAAGTAATTGACTGATACAGCTTTCTTTGTATAAAGAATATTATTTGATATTATATTTTATCCGCTGCGAATGTGAGATGTCGTGTTTCTGTTCTTCTTTCTGTTTATTTCTTCTATCTCTTTTCTTTTCCTCCTAACTATCTGGAATTTTCGGGTTCGAAAATTCTGGGTCGTTACAGTTATAAAACTTCTTTTGCTTAAAAACTTAAAACAATTGCTGTTTAATTTTCTGTCGACCATCTCACGACTAACCCGAGTAAAACACTCAAAAACTCGAAGCAACTCTCGAGTCATTCCCATTTCAACCCACTACTTCCCTGCTTCGAGTCAAACTCGACTTTCCCCCGATATAAAACCCGAGACCTGCTTTTCTTCCCTAAATCCAATATCTCGCTCCAGACAACCAAAGATACTATTCCGATCGACAGCAAACTAATTCAACGACCTCAACAATGACGATCGACACACACACGTACTCGAGATCAAGCCCCAACGACACTCGCATCACCCAGCATCGAATCAAACTAGCTCGACTGGAATTAACATGCACTGACACACGTGCACGTGCACGCTCGAACGAATCGACTCCGACCACCATCACCGTTGCCTTCAGGTCACCGATGACCCATACGAATGCTATGACCACCCATCACCATCGTTTACCTCAGAAATCAAAATCGAGCAAATCGGCCTTTTCCAGGAACCAAACAGTTCATCAACAACCACCACGCCACGCCAACTCCAACCACCGGACGCCATGCGATTATGACCAAACAACGCCACATGTCTACTCTTTGATTTAGAAAAAGAACTGGTAAAAAAAATGAAAGAGAGAGATAGAGAGGATTATATAACCTATTTTATCTTTTTATTAATTATTTTAAAAACCAAAGACACTTGTAAATTTTATGATAAGGTTTGTTTACACTTGTGACTTCATGCATTCTTAAGCTTACATTTGTTAAATTGTATTTATATTTACTTGTAATTAATATGTATTTATAAAATAATCATAACTTAGTTTTATCTTTATAAATGTCTTATGTATTTATAAGTCCTTAATATACATATATATGATATTTTCAACTTGTTTGAAACTTGACAAATATTTTACTTAGAAAACTTGTTTAATATTTGCTTTGAGAACTTAGTTCATAATAATAAAAACTAATTACATACTAACAAAAATCATGTATACATATTATTTTTGATCCAATTTATTTCTAAGATGTTTATCTTTTGAATTTCAAATTCAAATTCAATTTAAAAATCCAATCTAAAATCAACCCAAATATATATTTAAACAAACACAAATTCAAATCAAATTTCATTTGATTTTTAAACATATTCAATTTTAATCACAATTCCAAATTATTTCAAATCAATTTGGATTAATTTCAAATTGAACCAGCTTCAATTTTATTTCAAATTATTTTAATTCAAAATTTCCATTTAAATTTATGCTTATATAAAGGGTTGATTAGTTAAAGAAAATTAATATGTGAAATTAATAAGGATAATTCATTTATTTTAAATGATTTAAGAATAGATAATAATTAATTTATTTTAAATGATTTAAATATGGATTAATTGAGGTAATCAATTAAAGAATAATTAATTAATGGAAGTAATTAAAGGATCATTTATTTATTAATTAATTACTTAATGGGATTGATTAAAGTTTAATTATATTAAATGGTTAAGGTTAATTCGTTTATATAATTAATTAAAGGCTAAGTACTTAATGTAATTAACAAATACAGTTTTTCTTTGTATAACTGATATTATTATTTGTTATTATATTTAATCCGCTGCGAATGTGAGATGTTGTGTTCTCTGTTCTCCTTTCTTCTTTCTGTTTCTTTCTTCTATCTCTTTCTTTTTCTTCTAACTATCTGGAATTTTCGGGTTCGAAAATTCTGGGTCGTTACAGTTGCCAAATGTAACGACCCGGAAATTTCGAACCCGAAATTTCCAGATAGTTAGAAGAAAAAGAAAAGAGATAGAAGAAAGAACAGAACAAGGCACAGATTCTCACATTCGCAGCGGATCAAAATACAATATCAAATAATAATATCAGTTATACAAAGAAAACTGTATCAGTCAATTACATTTTTATACATCAGAGTTACAACATTTCACAATCACTATACAGTTAAAATAACTCGTCCCAATAATTAACAATATATCACACTCCATACGTTCCTGCCATCCAGCTCGTCTCCTGAGCTCCAGAACGTCCTTACCTGAAATCTGTAATACTCGGTCTGACCCGAGCATTACATCAAAGTAACACCCGGGTCAGGCTGGAAACCAGCGTGAGTAAACCCATATAATTTTTAATGCCAAGTTATAAACTTATTTGCAAACCAGGGTAACTCGTTCCTTAGTACGAGCTCTTAACTAGTTATAGCCAACACTTATTCCACAAAACAATACTAAGTACCGTTACTTAGTTTAAATAGTCCGGTTTACTTAAATTTATCTCATTCCAGCCTATTAGATTCCATATTCACATCTATAATGAATTAAAGATTACTAATCGAAGTGGTTCCGGATATTGTTGATATCCGACCCCGGTCTCTTCGAATTCAATGTCATCCTTAAAACCAAGTTGTTTAAGTGAATACAATTAAATTTAAAATTCAGAATACAGCATTTCATCACAGATAGATAATCCATATTATCACAGTTAAATCTCAACATATCATCTCACATAGTATCACGAATCATATATCAGATATATCAATTAATTCGAGGCATTCTATATCATACAATCATCCATAAGCAAGATAAATTTGTCACACCATTTCTAATTAATTTAATTAACCACCCATGAATTAAATTAATTACTTTGATTACCTTTAAATCTTGCATACTTAATGATTATTTAATTTCAAACCAATTAATAAATCATCCCTTAATTATTCATCTTAATTAATCATCTATGATTAATTATTCTTTATCCATTCACATTTATCCACCCTTAATTACTCTTATCAATCAAAGATCTTCTAATCACTTACATTTATTAGTTGTTCTTTTAACTAATTACATTAATCTTTTAATTACAAATTGAATTAATTAACCCTTGTCAAATTAATCCTTAATTACTTATATTAAGAATTTATCATTTTGAGTAATTAATCTCTAATTACTTTCATTTATTAATCTTTAATAATTAATTAATCTTTAATTAATTATAACCCTTAATTACTTAATTTATTTAACCCTTAATCATTAAACAATAAATTTAATTAATCCATTAATTAATTAGTTAAAAGATAAATCGTTTATCTTACTTAACTTCTGAATTATCATTTAAAACCCTATTTAATAAACTCTAGGGATTAACTAACATTAATCTATTAACTTAAGATTTTAAGTTAAATCTGAAACAAGTAATCACTTTCGTTCCCGAAGACAACCCCGAGCAAAAACAACTGAAACCCCGAGTTCCCTTCGTGCCAACCACTTTTCTTCTTTCTTCGAGTCAAACTCTCAACCTCTACGAGTCTGACCCGAGAAAACTTTATCTTCCCCGATCTTCAGCAAACAAACCAAACCACTGATACACTTCTGATACACGTGCACGTGCACAGAAACTCCGGCGAACTCCGATCAATGCCGCGATCACCGATGAGTCGGCGACAACCTCCACCAGCCACCAGAGCACCCAGAAAACCAAGATGTTGACGAACTCGAAATCAAGCTATGCGACCAACTTGTGAACTCGAACTCCAATCAACAAAAACCCTTCGCCTCGACGATACCGACAGTCTGAAACATCGCCATCATGCTCATCTTTTCGTCAACGATCCCTACTTTGATTCTAACAACCCCGATCGATTCCAATTCGACGTTGACGATGCAATTGTCTCAAGAACATGATCGACTTAAAACTGGTTTTAAACCCTAGATCGATCATGTTTGCCATCCACGATGATCAGGAATTTTATCGAACATTTTTGCCAAACTCTCCGACCTCCCATCAAGCTACAGTTTCGATCTCGACAACCAATGACTCATTGTTCGCCAGAATTTGGTGAAAATGGTGATTCCGTTCATCTCCCGATTTCTCTCTCGATAGCGAACTAAAAATCTTGAATCTTATTTCAAAAATCATGGTTTTCCAAGTCGAATCTGGTGATGTAAATGAATTGAGAAATTATGATACTTGAATCAAGACATAAATTTGAATTCTTACTGCATATCTTCTTTCCTGATCAATTTTTCATCATTCTTATCTTAAGATTATTTTTAAAAGTTAGATCTTGATTTTATAAACACATTTCCTTTAGATCATAAAGTCTATAATGAATCAGAGTAGAAGAAATTTAATTTTAAACAGGGTTTGAAGCCTGTATCCTTTGAACAGAGAAGAGAATGCCTGGAATCAGACATACACAACATATATATACACATTTTTGTATACATACAACCATATTTATACATGCAATCATATTTCACAGCTTCGCTTCAAATGTTCATCACAAACATCAAGTTATAGACCAGATTCAAAGTAGTTTTACTCACCTTTGTTTGAATCAGAGGAAGCTTTGAAAATCTGGAAATGGTTTGATAACTGGAAATTGCTTTTGCTCCTGAATCTGGACTTGAATTTGAAACTGCTGCTTGATTTAATTTGAAACTGAGTTGAAATCTGAAGGTGTTGAGTTAATCTTTGTTTAACTTGTTTCAGGTTTTAAATCTTTCAAGGGTTTGATTTCTTTGGTTCTTTTCCTCAGGTTTATGTTACAGACTTTTATTTTCCTTTGTCTTAGAAAATGAAGATGAGAAAGAAATGAGAAGTTTTTAACTGAATAATGCCTGGTTTTTAAATTTTGTTTACAGGCTATTTGTTTTGAACGGTGAAGGTGAAAGAAAATGTTAAGAGAGGAAAATAAAGATATTATATAACCTTATTAGAAATAATTTTAAATAGATGACACTTGTTTAAATTATATGCTAGAATCATTACACTTGGCTAATTTCTTATTATGATGCTTACACATGTAATTTGCATGTATTAAATGTTTTTATATGATCTTATATTATAAATCAATTTGTTTTTATATTAATAAATGAATATGTTTTTAAATCTATACCTATTTTAAATATTCTTATTCATGTGTAATTTAAAAGAAAAAGTATTGATTCTTTATTTAAATCTTTTCTTATATTTTATGTTTATATTCATACATGATCTAAAAATAATCATATATATTTATTTAAAGATCGGGTTTGCTACATTACAGCGTGATAGGGGGTTCTCGCTTTGCGTTAGGTGGCGAACGGGAGACTCTTACCCCTACATGTCCCCGGGGGTAGTATAAGGCCTTTTGGGGTTGGTTGCGACTCGAGAGGGTGGCCGTAAAAGCAAACCCGAGGTATCACTGTGAGCCACAGCGGGGCTGGGATGGTTGAAAAGCCTACCGGTCGTGAGCCGTTGCTGATGGTTGAAAGCCTAGGACGTCACACTTGGTATCAGAGCAGAAGGTTAAGCGAGAACCTTGGCTCTGTTGGGATTACTCGTTAAGGATAGGGTCAATGGTACCCTAGAACGAGTTGAGTGTATATATATATATGAGAGCGTAATTGTTATTTTCTTATATAAGGATTTTAAATGATTTTATATAAGAATATATTTTGATATATAAAGCAATATTTCTTTTTAATAAATATTAATGTAATTGGTTGTTGTATTAATTGAATAAAATAAAATAATGAGAATTAAGTGGTAATGGTAATACAACCAAATTGAAATTAAATGAAGATAAGTTTGAAATGGATCCAAACTGAAATTAAAATCTTGAATTTGTAGAAGTATTATTAGAATAAAGATAAAAATGAATTGGTTTCCAGATATGATAATTTTGGTTATTATCATAAATATTAGTTGTTGTGATGTTGTTATTGATTAAGTAAAATGAAATGTTTTAGGGAAATAATCTTTAATGAGTATAATTTGTAAATTAAAAATGGATTTAAATTGTGAAGTTTTGAATCCTAAAGTTTGAAAACATTTGAAATTGTATTCAAAATATTAAAAGAAAAAGAATAAATATTATTCAGGTTGTTTTTGAATATGATATTATTTTAAAATAAGAGTTGTTTGGAAAATTTAAAGAAATTTGTTTTTGAATAAAACCAAAGGAGGTTTAAAAATTTAAGGCATAATACCAATGATGATTTGAAATAAACTCTAAGGTGGAGTTTTGAATTTTTCCTTGGAATGTGATGTGAAACCCAAAGTAAAGTAAGTTTTTAAACTTAAAGGGGAAAGATTATTAATCTGAAGTTTAAAATTTGAATGGGAATTCAAATTGTGTAAAGTTGACCGAATTAAGTAAATTTAATTTAACTTGGAAAAAGTTAAATAAGTTTGAATGAATAACTTGAATTGGAAATTTCAAAATGGAATTTAAATTTAACTTGGGTAGTTAAATGGTTGGTTTTAAATGGGAGTTATGAGTAATCTCAAAATGGGTTTGAGATCTGGAAATTAAAAATGGATAATAAATTAAAAATCTGAAGATTAAATTGTTTTTGAATTCTTAGTTGAACTTTGAAATAAGTTAAGTAAAAATAATTTTTTTTTAAAATGGAATTTTGAAATTTGGATTCGGAATTAAATGGTTTAAAAATTTAAGTTGTTAAATAATAATAATAAAGGTTGATTTGATTTTAAAGTAAAGGTTAATTTGATTTAAAGGATTAAATCAACATTTAAAATATTTAACTCAAATTTATATAATTCAAGATGGTTTTAAGTTGAGATTTGAATAGAATTAGTTCAAATTGAGTTTGATTTGAATTAATTAGAATTATGATTTAAGATGGATAAGCATAAGTTTAAATGATAAATTAGAATTGAAATGATTTGAAATTGAAGCTGGTTCAATTTGAAATTAATCCAAATTGAATTGAAATAATTTGGAATTGTGATTAAAGTTGAATAAGTTTAAAAATCAAATGGAATTTGATTTGAATTAGGAAAGAAATTGAGGATTAATTCAACTTGAATTAAGGATAAATCAATTTCAATGGAAATTGAAGTTATTTAAATTTGGAATTGAGTTAATTTAAATGGTGTGGAAATTTAAATTGAATTGATGAGAATTGAACAGTTTGGCTCTGGATTATTTTCAAAATAAATTGTTTTAATACAAATATATTTTTCCAAACTATTTACTATATAATCTTTTTTCTTAAACCCCAAACTATCTCATACTTATTTTACAATTATTTTGGAACTATTTAACTATTTTGAAACTGTCTTATAAACTAATTACTATTTTTCAGTTACCTACATCTAATCACTATTTTAAATCTATTTTGCAATTATCTAACTATTTTATATCTACTTAACTATTTTACAGATATTTTACAAACTAATAACTATTTTTCAACTACTTATCTATTTTAAATTTTTTCAAGTTATTTTTAAATTTAAATAGGTCAGAGTTCAGACTGTTTGTAATTGAAGTAATAACTCAATTGGAAATGGAAGCAATTGAGATTAAGTGAATGAAATTAAAGGAAATATGAATAGAAAAGGAAACTGATTTGGCTAATAACCAATAAAGATAAATACGTAGGATATACGTATATTATTCTATTCGCATAGTGATTTGATCTAGATTCGAGCACAGAATTTCGAGATAGTATTATCGATCCGAGTTGGGATTTTTCGCTCGATTTTCGACGGCGAACCTGGATATGGATTGTTGATTGGTTCTGGATATTCTCTATCATGGCTACGACTATGCAAGGAGAATGATGGTTTCTGATCAAGAAACCAGATCTGAGTCCGCACTAGGAAGTCGGGTGGACGATACTAGTTCGGAAGTGAAATTGTGTGATCGATTGAGTGATCAGATTGATATTGTGTACGGATGATATGTGTGCATCGTACGGATTTGAATGAAATTGATATTGAAGATTGGGGATAAGAACTGTAAAATGGTTTTTGAAAAGAAATATGGTTAATAACTTTATAAAAGATTTATCAAATGTGAATATTTGATTTAGAATAAAATAAAGTTATATATCCTTGTTATATAAGGTAAATCTTCCCTTGTTGAATCTATTGCTAAAAGAAAAGGGTTTTGAAATATTTGAAGTATAAAAGAGGTTTTATACAAAGTTTGAAATGATCCAAAGATTTTCAAAGTATATATATATCTATATCTATATATATATAAAGGATCTTATGAGAATGATTTTGGAAAAGGTTTTGGGAACCTATGGATTTTGGAAAGGGCTTTTGATTTTTGAGAAATCAATTTTGGATTTTGGAAAGCCTAGTTTGAGAATTATCGATTTTTGGTAATCGATTTTGTGTAAAGGAGATTTTGATAAATCATAAAGGGTATGATTTGAAGATACTATAAGTATATAGTATAAAATGTTTTGAGTATAGCTCTGGGGAAAAAGGCGCTCCCTTGAAATGAACTTCTCAGGAGTGCCACTGGGTGGTACTGCCTTGAACCCCAAGGGGGGATTCTAAAGTTGATCCTGTGAGGAGTCCGGACAAAACTAGTTCCTGAGGATTATTTGTGTAGCGAAAGTCGAGGGGCTGGTGCCCACAGAGGCATTTGGGTTATTCTGTGACGACAATGTAACTCGATGTCACTGCGATCTACTGCAGACCATAGCGAAAGTCATGTGTGCCGTTGAGAGCCAACTGTCTACGTTTGATTTTATATCGGTAGACTGTGACACTATGGTAACATAGCGAAAGTCGTGTGTGCCGCTGAGAGCCAACTGTCTACGTTTGATTTTATATCGGTAGACTGCGACCTATGTGGGAGAAGTTTCATTATTTGGCAGCGAAATTTGGTGGCGCTGATGCCTACAGTTATATGGGTTTGTGCTGTGATAGCAACGTAAGGCTCGGGTATAACTGCGATCTGTAGCGGGTTCCATGGCGTAATCGAGGAGCGCGGAGACCTACAGTTATCTGTGGATTTTGCCGGGACGGCAACGTAACCATCGGGTTAACTGCGACCATGGATGGGGGTGATGATTTCCAGAGCATTCTCACCAAAGATATTTCCTCTATTTCAAAAATGTTTTCTATATTTTCAATAAATTATTTTCCAAGTATTTTCACTGGGTGTTGAAACGGGTCTGCTAAGTGCTTATAGATTTTCAGTCCTACGTCTGATCAACGTATGACCGAATTTCTGTGAGAACAAGGATGGACTTGTTGAGACATTGAGTTATAAAAGTATTTTTATATATATAATTTTAAATCTCATTATTCAAAACAAATTATTAACTTGATTTACAAAATTATAATATTAACCTTACTTGGAGATAAAGTATTTATAAATCATTTCTAGATTTAAAACTTCAAATTTATCAAGTTTTAAACTAATTTATTTTCAATATAAATTGAAAATTTGTTATTAAAACATTTTCCAAACTTGGAAATAAACAGAAATAAACAACTTGGGTCAGACATGGGTCTGGTGTGAGTAACAGGTTAAACTTGTTTAACTTCAAAACCTTTTGAAAGAAAAGGTATCACGTAAGACTCCCCACAAATAAACATGGGTAAGTTTTTACCTTACGCTAACCAAAACATTTGATAGGAAATCTGATTTTATTATAATAGGGTCTAGGGTTTTCAAGTAAAATATAGAAATAGCTGAAATGCTTACATCTCACATTCCAACATAGTTGGGCACAACTAATACGTACGACACTTATTGGAGTTTGGATTCCATACAATGGCAGGGCTACCGGGGTACCGCCCGTCACAGTACGTGGCCTAGATCACCGTACCGAGGATCACTCCCAATCCCCTGCAACACAAGGTCGGAACATCCCTTACTGGATAATTCCCGCACAAGATACCTCACGGTTGGGATCAGCAACCGCACCACTAAGTCGAAAATAGAAAGGGACATCTAGACAGAGGTAACCTTGTCCTACTTGGGTGCTACCCACTAACCTTGCTGCACCTCCCCTGTTTTAGCCATTCCCGGTTTGTGAGGCTTGAGGTCACGATTACCTTAGAAAAGAACACATCACTTAGAATGCTCATCGTCCACCTGACGATGTTCTGAAAGCATTCAATCCATACAAGTTCGTTCCGGGTTCGAACGAAACCGAAGGCATTATCTCGTTACACTCGTTTTGGAATCACCCTCAGAGTTAACGACAATAACCCTTGCACTCTGAATCTTCATCTTCACTTGATTCACGACCTATCGTTAATTTGGATCGATGTGGTATTCGGGTCTCCAGACCTGGAAATCCGGTATACGGAAACCCGATCCCGGTCTCATCGAAATCCAAAGCGTATCTTTTAAGGCCAAGTTGTTTTAAAGGTTAAAACAATTCAATTCATTATCTTTATACACAAAGAAAGATAATTCACAACAGATAATCAACATTATCAGATAATCCATACAATTCAACTAACATCTATATCATACAGCATATATCCCATCAGAGATATCAATCAATGTCAAGTATCCAATACTAACACCCATTCATAAGTAATGATTTATATCATCTCTAATTAATTTAAATTGAATTAAATTAATTACTTCATTTTATAAATCCCTCTTACTTAACCATTAATTAATTACAATCAATTAATTAATTATCCTCTAATCATTCATTTCAATTAATCATCTTTGATTAATTATCTTTTAATTACATCCAAGTAATTTATCTTCAATTAATTACTTAACTTAATTATTCTTAACCACTTATAGTAATTAACCTTTAATTACATCATTAATTAATTAACTAAAATTAATTAAATTAATCTACTATAATTAATTACATTAATCCTTAATTAATTACATTGATTAATCACTTCATTTATTAATTATTACTTAATTAATCAATCTTAATTACATCATTAACTATATTAATTAATGATCCTTAATTACAACTTAATTATTAATTACTCAATTAAATTAATTACATTAAGTAATTAACCTTTAATTAAACAACATTTATTAATCACTTTTGATTAATCTTCAATCAGTAATTAACTACCCTTAATTACTTTCATTAACTAAATTAATTACTCCTTAATTAATTTCTTAATTAATCCCTTGATTAATTATTCAAAGTAATTAACTCAAATTACTTTCCTTAATACATACCAATCAATTAATTACTTCCAATAATTATATATTATTTACTTCCCTAAATAATCTTACTTTAATAATTACATTAAGTAATTATTATTAAATCACCTCTTGATTTTTATAAATTAATTAAACTTAATTAGTTAACTTAAATAAATCAAATCAACTTCAATTAATTACAATAAGTAATTAATTCTTAATTACTTCCAATAAGTAATTACATTTAAACAAATTCTATAATTGATTATCTTTAAATTAATTAATCTAATTAACTATTAAAATTAATCCCATTAATTCATTATTTAATAATCCATAGTTAATGACCTTCATTAACAATTATTTAATTACTTTCCTTAAGTAATTAACTTATATTAATTATTTATTAATTCCAAATTAATAAATCTTAATAACCAATTTATTAATCTCTAATTATTAAATTAATTAAGTGTTAACCATAACTTAATTAATATTTAATTACTTATTAATTAATTCCTAACCATTAATTAATACTCTAATTTATAATCCTTAATTACAATTTAATTATTCTAATTAATAAATCTTAATCATTAATTAATTAGTATAAACCTTTAATTACCTATTTAATTAATCCAAATGATTAATTAATCAAACAATTTTAATTATCCATTAAATTTCCTAATTAATTTAATGAACACAAATCTTTAATTACTTTAAGATAAAACTTTATTCTTATTGATAAACAAGTTATCATTTACCATTCATATTTGAAACATCCATTTCAAATCTACTTTTAAATTTCATTTTAAATTCTGTATTTAAAATGAATACCAATTTATTTTTAACTAAGTTTTTAAAACCAAATTAAAAACTTTTACTTATTAAAAATCTTATATTTTCTAAGAAGTTTTTAAAAGAACTTAAATCAAATTTCTTCTTAGATTTAAGATTTAAACATATCTACACTTAACCTATTTAAACATTTAAATTCATAAACTAATTTATTTCCAATTTAAGATTTAAACTAAACCTGAATCCATATATTTAAACTTTGATTTAAATTCCTGTTTTTATATTTCTTCACAAATTTAAATTCAGTTTAAATTTAAACAAACAGGTTTTTAAAAACCTGGCAACACTAATGTATTCGAGCTCCACCCTAATTACTTCGAGTCGCATCCCCTAAAACCTCGAGTCTCCCTCGAAATAATTCGAACAAAAACGCGAGACCTTCCTCTGTAAAAACAGACTTCACCCAGACATATTCACGATCGCGTGCACGTGCACGGTCACCTGCGGCAACTCCGGTCATCGCCGACATCTTCCATCAGTCCACGTTCATCCACCTACTAGAAAACGACCATCCTATCTTCGATTCATTCACCAAATCAAAATCGAGCCTAAAAATCAAAACCTGGAACAGAACCATCGCAAAGACCAAAACCTGGCAACATTCGCTTCCCCTAAAAACTCCGACCACCATCATCTTCCATACTCCGGCGAAAGCTTCCTCAAACTACCATCTACCAGTACGCAAAACATGGTTGAACTCGATCAACCGAGGAGACCATACTAGAGCAAAAACAGTGACCCAATAAAACTAGGGTTAAAATTTTATATTCCAATTCATTTCTTCCTCTATGCTTTAATTCGATTTCTAATAATTTTCTCTATATCCTTGATCATCCCACTACCCTTATTGAAGAATACACCATCCCAATTTCACTGAGATAAACAACATTACCAAAGATTCATTTTTAACTAAAAACAGAACTGCTCCTTCAATTCGAAACTAAAAATTATGATTTATGTTTTAAAAATCGAGTTTTAGTATAAGAAATCAACTTATACTCCTGGAATAATGAATCTAGACTTTTGTATTTTTCACTTACAAGATATTTGCTCTGTTATATTTCTTTACAGAGACATATCAGTTTTTATTTTATATTAAATAAAATTTTCAACTAAAATCTATGTTATATACTCATACTTGGTTTAATCTTAAGCCCTCATAAGGATTTGAGCATGAAATAATTTATTTTGATCAGGATTTTAAAACTGGCATATTAGAACAGGCAATAACATATCAAAACATACATGCATTCCAAACTATACCTATTACAGAGAATTTCATCACTACAAACATGATTATCACAGGAAAATTCAAGCAACTACATTTATTTAAGTTAGTTTAAAATAAAAACTGTTACTCACCTTTTAAAAAGCAGAGAACAGAGCTTTATTCTTTTGAAATAGTTTTTGATTTTGAAAACTTTAAACTGAATGTTTGCTACTGAGTCTTGCATGCATGATAACATCTTGTTTGTTGAGATGTGTGTAGCTTAGATTCCAGAATTTCTTCCAGACTAAAGAACATGCAGGCTTTGAAAAAGAATTGCAGGCTGGTTCTCTTGAGTTGATTCCAGATTGAAAAATGAAGATGTTTGCAGGCCTTAGTTTTTGATTTGGGAACTTGATTACAGATTGATGAATTTGGTTTGAGGAAGATGCTTACTGATCTCAGATTTTGTTTTGAGAAGTGTATAAATTTTGGTTTGAGGCAATTTGATTACTGATTTTAGATTAGAGGATTGTTTTGATATATGGTTACTGATTTTAATCTCAGATTTTTGTTTGAGAAAGGAGTTTATCTTGTTTTGAAAAGGAGAATAGAAAGAATCAAGTAAAGGGAATGCATATGTTTATATAAGTGAATTTGTGATTTTATAAAAATAAAAGAAAAAGAAAATAAAAAGACACTTGTCACATAGATTAATCCATTTATTTACACATGTTTAAACAAGGCATTAGTTAAATGACACTTGTCTTTTAAGTATTTATCTTATTTTTATTTAGTTAAAAGTAAATGAAAAGCCTTTTCTTATTTATAAAATACTTATCTACATATATATTACTTTTTAAAGAAACAAAAACAAATTATATTTTAAAATAAAAGTTTATACAAATATTTTAAAATCCAAAACAATTTAAATATATATTCTTTTGAATTTCAAAACTTTAAATTCAAGTTCAATTTAAATTAAATCCTAAGATTCAATTTAAAAGTCAAGTTATTTACATACACTATTTATTCAATTTAAAATAACAATTCCTTTTAGCATTAAAATTCATACATATTAAAAATAATCATTATACTTGTTATTTGAAATTAACATATTTTATAATTTAAACAAGAGATTATATTATCAAGAAATATTTAAAAAGAAATAAAACAAACCAATTTTGTAAATCTTATTTATATTTAAGCTTAAGTAAAAATATATTAAACCAATTAAATATTTACCTAAAGTAATTTAAAACTATAAGATTATTTATTTAAATATCTTTGAAAAGTCCATATTAATTTAAATCTAAATTTCCAATTTACCAAAGCTTCTATTTACAATATATATAAATAAATATATATATTCAAATAGAAAATATCTTATTAACTTTTAAAAGATAAAATTACCAATTAATACTAATTTAATCAGATTATTAAATTAAATTCAAATCTTATTATCAAAGATTATCCATATCAATTTAATTATTCAACAGATTATTAAATTGATATTGTTAAAATTTCCGGGATATTACATTCCTCCCCCCTTATAATAATTTCGTCCCCGAAATTTAAACAAAGGTAATTTAATAATCTTATTAAAGATTTTAAATTCAAAACACAAGCATTTACTATCATCCATATGCTAGCAACCATAGCAACCAATTCATCCAATCAAACAATTCTAACTATCTAGACTAAATTCTAGATAAAATACCTCGAGTTCTCCCAAGTATATATATATATATACTGGAATACTCGCTCTACAAACAATCTAAACAACTAAGCTATAGATCTCCTACTCATCTAGATCTACAGAACTAAACAGAATATCAGACTACAGACGAGTTTGACTCAACTACCAAACTTCCCAAAACTGCAGATTCTAAAACCAAAGATAGATCAAATACGTATTCCCTCAGAGATACGTAAAACTCAATGAATTCCAGTTATCCAAACTGACAATTCAATCAAGTAGACCAATTACTTATCCAAATCAGAACACAGACGAGATCCAAACATAACTCTACCTCACAACATTAGTAGATTCCAAACTTACTTCTCCCATCCAGAGATACACTCCAAACTGCTTTCGCTGCTCAATTCTGATCTGAAGTAGGACACAAGCACAGACTGGACAACTCATTCCAGAAATAAGGTTCACTGATCCATAAAGAAAACTCGGATACTCCAGCAAAACTTGAGTTGCTTCGCCAACTCCATCTCTAGGAAACATCCTTCCACTAGACTGAACCACCGGTATCACTCCTGGAATCCAGTCGATAAGAAAACTCAACCTTCAGATGCGGACAAACTTCTGACTTCTCTGAAGACATCCAGAAAAATTCTGACAACCCAAGAGAACACTCAGACAATCGCAAGTCACTTTTGCGATCAACCCATCCTAATTCCAAACAGACTGTTCTCTCTTTACCAATCAGAACAGCTTACACTTATTTATCCAATTTATCGAAGAAATGGATCCACTCTGCTGCTTCTGAACTTCACTTCCAGAAAAACTGCTCATCCAGAAAACTTCCTGCCATCACAGAATACTCCGAGCTGCATTGCTGACACTGATGCCAAGGACTTCCTATTCCAAAGATCTTCGAGAAACTCGGACTCCAAACCAAACAGAAACACCATGCTGAACTCAGCCACAATACCAAAGCATACACACTTCCTTAATCTTGTTCCAAAGAAAACATCTTCGGGAACATCCATCGTCACTGTATCTCATCATACAGCTACTATTACCTGAGATACCATCATTCGCTTCTGTTCTCCGACAGATTCAACTCTACCCATCCAAACTTCAAAGATGAACTCCGAACCTTAACAGGTTTTCTTCAAAAATCGATGAAATCCTCACAATTGCAAAGTTCACTCGAGACGGTATTAGGTCTACAGTCTCGACAGATACACTTCCAACCTCAACACTCAGACTCCTAATCCTAGATGATAAATTATTATCATCTCAACCAATCATTACAAATACCATATACATTTAAAATGATACTTTTTTATATAGAAATTATATTTGGGTAAAATTATTTCATCTACCTTTTTAAAACAATATTGTGTCTGTTGGCCTGGTCCAAGTGTTTAGAGATCCCTATCAATAACGTTAGCTACTCGTATTGACCAGAATCCATATACCACCCAACCGATCAATTAACACAATATAAAATCATTTTATATAACTAACAAATACGCGCTCTCGTATATATATATATATACACTCAAACAGGTTGCTACAGATCCTATCTCTAATGAACAATCCTTCTGAACCTAGGTATTCACTCAACCTAGTGTTCTGATATTCACTTAACCAAAAGCTTAGGCATTCGCTCAACCTATGCTTTGATACCACTGTAACGACCACGACTTTCTCTCCATAGAAAGTCGTATCGCTAATAAGAAAGAAAGGGGTAGAAAATAGAAAAGAAGAGAAGAAAGAAAGAAACAACAACAAATTATATTACAGCACAACGAATAAATTAACACTTTTAAATTAACCGAGTATTACAGATTTCAGGTAAGAACGTTCTGGAGCTCAGAAGGCGAGCTGGATGGCAGGAACGTATGGAGTATATTCCGCCGTGATATTATAGTTGTCTGAGACATGTTAATTTTAACTGTCAAGTACATTTGTGAATGTTGTAACTCTGATGTATTAAAATGTAATTAACAAATACAGTTTTTCTTTGTATAACTGATATTATTATTTGTTATTATATTTAATCCGCTGCGAATGTGAGATGTTGTGTTCTCTGTTCTTCTTTCTTATTTCTGTTTCTTTCTTCTATCTCTTTCTTTTTCTTCTAACTATCTGGAATTTTCGGGTTCGAAAATTCCGGGCCGTTACAGTTTGATGTAATGCTCGGGTCAGACCGAGTATTACAGATTTCAGGTAAGGACGTTCTGGAGTTTAGGAGGCGAGCTGGATGGCAGGAACGTATGGAGGATATTCCGCTGTGAGATATTATAGTTGTTAGAGACATGTTAATTCTAACTGTCTAGTATATTTGTGAATGTTGTAACTCTGATATATTAAAATGTAATTAACAAATACAGTTTTCTTTGTATAACTGATATTATTATTTGGTATTGTATTTTGATCCGCTGCGAATGTGAGAATCTGTGTCTTGTTCTGTTCTTTCTTCTATCTCTTTTCGTTTTCCTCTAACTATCTGGAAATTTCGGGTTCGAAATTTCCGGGTCGTTACACTTGGTATCAAAGATGGCAATTTGGTCATTTAAACCTAGGTATTCACTCAACCTAGTGCTCTGATACCAAATGAAACGACCCGACTTCCTATGCCCAGAAAGTCGCATCATTATGAAGAAAGAAAGGGGTAGAAAATAGAAAAGAAGAGAAGAAAGAAAGAAACAACAACAACGATCTCACAGCGGAACGAATAAATTATATTAATAACATAAACTATTACATAGTATACAACAATTTACAGAGTTACACAGCATATACATCACTTACTAGACAGTTATAAACATCTGTCTAGACATTACAACTCAATACACTACAGAGATACAGACACAGCGGAACTACTATATATATCTACAACATTGAAGCCTCCTGCTCCATTGCTCCTCCAAAATTCATCAAAGCTAAACCTGAATCCCTTGGCTACTCGTAAAAATTTGAGTACCCAAGAGTTTATAAAACAAAATAAACACTTGGGTCAGACATGGGTCTGGTGTGAGTAACAGGTTAAACTTGCTTAACTTCAAAACCTTTAGAAAGAAAAGGTATCACGTAAGACTCCCCACAAATAAACATGGGTAAGTTTTTACCTTACGCTAACCAAAACATTTGATAGGAAATCTGATTTTATTATAATAGGGTCTAGGGTTTTCAAGTAAAATACAGAAATAGCTGAAATGCTTACATCTCACATTCCAACATAGTTGGGCACAACTAATACGTACGGCACTTATTGGAGTTTGGATTCCATACAATGGCAGGGCTACTGGGGTACCGCCCGTCACAGTACGTGGCCTAGATCACCGTACCGAGGAGTACGCCCGCTCCCCTGCAACACAAAGCCGGAACCATCCCTTACTGGATAATCCCGAACAAGATAATCCCGTAGTTGGCGCGACCAACCACACACTAAGCCGAATAAAAAGAAAAGGGACCTCTAGACAGGGATCTATCTTGCTCTCAGTGGGTGCTACCCACGAAGCCTTGCTGCACCTCCCCTGTTTTAGCCATTCCCGGTTGATGAGGCTTGAGGTTACGATTACCTTTAATCAGAACATATTACTTAGAATGCTCATCGTCCGCCTGACGATGAGCTGAAAGCATTCAATCCATACAAGTTCGTTCCGGGTTCGAACGAAACCGAAGGCATTATCTCGTTACACTCGTTTTGGAATCACCCTCAGAGTTAACGACAATAACCCTTGCACTCTGAATCTTCATCTTCACTTGAGATTCACGACCTATCGTTAATTTGGATCGATGTGGTATTCGGGTCTCCAGACCTGGAAATCCGGTATACGGAAACCCGATCCCGGTCTCATCGAAATCCAAAGCGTATCTTTTAAGGCCAAGTTGTTTTAAAGGTTAAAACAATTCAATTCATTATCTTTATACACAAAGAAAGATAATTCACAATAGATAATCAACATTATCAGATAATCCATATTATCATCACAATTCAACTAACATCCATATCATACAGCATATATCTCATCAGAGATATCAATCAATGTAAAGTATTCAGTATTATCATCCATCCATAAGTAATGATTTATATCATCTCTAATTAATTTCAAGTGAATTAAATTAATTACTTTATTTTATAAATCCTTCTTACTTAACCATTAATTAATTACAATCAATTAATTTATTATCCTCGCATTAATCATCTTAATTAATCACCCTTGATTAATACCCCTTAATTACATTCAAGTAATTATCCTTAATTAATTTTACAAATTAATTATCCTTAATCAAATACAGTGATTAACCTTTAATTACTTCATTAATTAATTTACTATAATTAATTACATTAATCTTTAAATTAATTACATTAATTAATTACTTTATAATTACTTATTATTGATTAATTAATCTTAATTAATCAAACCTTAATTACATCATTAATTATATTAATTAATGATCCTTAATTATTACTTTAATTATTAATTATATTTAAATTAATTACATTAAGTAATTAATCTTTAATCAAACCATATTTATTAATCACTCTTGATTAACCACATTCAGTAATTAACTATCTTTAATTACTTCATTAAATAAATTAATTACTCCTTAGTTAATTTTAATTAATCCCTTGATTAATTCCAAAAAGTAATTAAATCCAAATTACTTCCATAAATATACTTAACCATTTCTATAATTGATTATCCTTAATTAATCTAATTAAATATAAAAAAATAATCACATTAATTAATTACTTATCTCAACTTAATGATCTTCATCAATTCTTTAATTACTTCTCTTAAGTAATTAACTTAGATTAATCATTATTAATTACTATTTAATTTATCTTTATTAATCATTTAATTAAGCACTTAATTGCCATCTTTTAGGTCCAAGTTCTTGGTCGGAGTAGGGTTTTGGGCACAGTTTTGGTCGAGGCTAGAAACTGGGTTGTTGCATTATCTCTGGAGCACAAGGATGGACTGTTGAGACATCAAGTTATAAAAAGTATTTTTATATATAAAGCTATTTTGATAATACCATGTAGATTTTAAAAGTGTTTTAAAATAATCAAAAAGAAATTTATCTGATTACAAGCATTTTAATAAACCTGGCTCTGATACCAAGTGTAACGACTCGGAAATTTCGAACACGAAAATTCCAGATAGTTAGAAGAAAAAGAAAAGAGATAGAAGAAAGAAACAGAACAAGACACAGATTCTCACATTCGCAGCGGATCAAAATACAATATCAAATAATAATATCAGTTATACAAAGAAAACTGTATTTGTTAATTACATTTTTTTTACATCAGAGTTACAACATTCACAAATATACTAGACAGTTATACAACTTGTTCCAGACTACAATCGATATAGACTACACAGTCTCAAATATACAACGGAATACTCCATACGTTCCTGCCATCCAGCTCGTCACCTGAGCTCTAGAACGTCCTAACCTGAAAATCTGTAATACTCGGTCTGACCCGAGCATTACATCAAAGTAACACCCGGGTCAGGCTGGAAACCAGCGTGAGTAAACTCATCTAACAGATATTTTCAATTCATAGAACTTATTTAAACCCGGGTAACTCGTACTTACTATAAGTAAACAACTTATATAGTCAATACTTATTTTCACCAAACAATATCTAAGTATCCAACTTAGTTTAAATGGTCCATATTATCCCAAACCAGACTATTTGATTTCACATATCAATCTATAAAGAATTATAGAACTTATTTCAAATCGAAGTGGTTTCGGATATTTACTGATACCCGACCCCGGTCTCTTCGAATTCAATGTCATCTCTAATCCAAGTTATTTAAATGTAATACAATTCAAACTTTAAATGCAGGATATCACTTTTATCTAGTATTTCATCATCAATAGATAACCACATTTTTATTGTTCAACTCGAACATATCATATCACAAAACTTTCCATATCAGAGATATCAATCAATTCAAGGCATTCAATAAAATCCACCAACAGGAATTATTAATCCATATTAAAATTTATTTAATTAATTAATCATTCCTTGATTACCTTACAAATATTAATCAATCTTTAATTACCTAATTAATTACTCCTTAATTATTAATTAATCCTTAATCATTTCCATTAAGTAATTATCTTTCAATCATAAATTAATTAACCTTTAATTAATTCACTTTAATTAATTACCCTCAAATTTATTGCCTAAATTAATTAATCACATTAATTAATTATTATTTAAGTACATTAAGTAATTAACCCTTAATTATACATTAATCACTCCTTAATCATAAATCAATTAAATTAATTAATTACTCTTATTAATTACTTAATTAATTTAATTAATCTTTAAATAAATCAAATTCTTAATTAACTTTAAGATAAATCATTATCTTTATTAATTACTTAATTATCATTAACATTATTTAAACATTTATCTTTTATAATTACTTAAATAAATTATTTAATCAAATTTTTAAAATAACCTAAGCATTTAACTTAACAAATTTAAGTTAAACAAATTTTAACTTCCTTCAATCAAATAATTTAAAACATTTATCATATAATAGTTTAAAACTAGATTAATTTAAATTTAAACTTGCTTTTATAAAATTTAAAAACTGTTTAAAACCCTGCTTCGGGTTCAACCTGTCAAACTCTCGAGTCCTAACCCGAGAAACTCACCAGTCCTTTTTTTTAACTTTAGTTTAAATTTAAGTTTAAAACCAGAAAACAGTAAACACACGCGAGTCAACACGAGACTAACCCGAGTATCTCCTTCGTTTTCCCGAGTCACACCCGAGTATGCTTCACCTTCTCCACGAACACAACTTCACTGACACCACCAAACACCTGTGCACATGCACACATCAACGGTGATGCTCCGATCACCCATGCTACTGCCGCCGTGATATTATATTCCATTTTTAAAGAGGCTGTAAAATCATTTAATTACAGATTTCCAGGTAAGGACGTTCTGAAGCTCAGGAGGCGAGCTGGATGGCAGGAACGTATGGAGTTTACCGCTGTGTATTTGAGAGCTTATTGATAGTAGTCTGGGACAGGTTGATAACTGTCTAGTCTATTTGTATATATGTTGTAACTCTGATGTATTGAATGTAAAGTAACAATTACAGCTTTTCTTTGTATAAATGCTATTATTTGTTATTATATTTTATCCGCTGCGAATGTGAGATGTTGTGTTTTCTTTCTTCTTTCTATTCTTCTTCTATCTTTTCTTCTTTTCCTTAACAATTCGGAATTATCGGAGTTGAAATTTCCGGGTTGTTACATTTTTAATTAAACCTTATCAAATTAATCCATAATTACTTACATTAAGAAATTATCATTTAAGTAATTAATCTCTAATTACTTACATTAATTAATCCTTAATAATTAATTAATCTTTAATTAATTTATAACCCTTAATTACTAATTAATTAATCGTTATATTAAGTAATTAATTCTCTAATTAATTACATAAATTAATTATCCTTTAACTATTAACTCTTAATTACTCTCATTAATTAATTATACCATAATTAATTACTTTAAATTAATCATATAAATTATATTTTTTTAAATAATAATTGTTTTCTTTAACATTGGTTAAGAAGTTTGTAACTTGTTTAATTTTACTTTACTTTTAAATTTCAAAAAAACTTTGTTTTAAAATATTATAAAACCCGGTTTAAAACTACTTCGAGTCCAACACGAGACCTACCCGGTAGCTACCCCGCGTTCCTCTCAACTCTCACCTGCTTCGAGTCCCCCTCACAAAAACTCGAGAGCGACTCCGAGCTTCTTCTCGTCTTCTCCAGAAAAACAAACACAGTACATTCTAAACGAACCCAACGTGCACGTGTGCACCTGCACACCAACTCCGATCAACGTCGATCATCATGGCGACCCTCGTCCAGTCACCTACGACTGTACTGCCCCATTCGAACACTAATGTAACGCCCCACCTTTATACCCACGCTAGCCAAGAACACTACGGTGTAGTGCTGTCAACTAGCACGGAGAATAAGGCTGTTGAGGAGCGACCATCTATGTAATTGCCTTGTGCGAGCACCGATATGTCAGATAATAAAACATACCGACATACCGATACAAACTCAAAGCTACTACACAGTGGCTATAATAGTTTAGGACAATAGATATAAAAATAACACAGATAACATAAATGCGGAATAAAGATGGAACGAAAAGTCTCATATATACAATAACTGATATCAGTTACAATACATTTGACACAATACAAATGATACAACTACAATTGTCGACTCAAGAAGTTATATATACAAGTACATTATCGACTAATATACATGAATACATTATCATCTTAAAACAGACACACAGACTACTACAACAAGACGGAGACCACTTCAAATGATATAAAAAGGTCTTCATAGCTCTTGCAGCAACCCAAAGCTAAAAATCTACAACCTGAAAATACTCGGTCTGACCCGAGTATTACATTCAAAAGAAAATAATACTCGGATCAGTCTAATTCAAAATCAGTTATTAGAGCATAGAAGCAATAATAATCAATCTCAATATAGATGACAGTCACTGAAATCTCGTATATCCAACTCTCGATACGAGAATTGGATAACGGCAGAAATAACACTAAACAGTGTTAATCCACAAAACAGAAATCCAAAGCAGTTTAAATAATTGAAATGTCAATTTAAAAAAATATCAATGCTAATTGGCTGCAGTACACGCCAACGTGTACTGCCTCGCCAATACAGCCTACGAATTACGCAAAAGGTCGATGAATTAAGAATAAAAGAGATATCGATTAAAATCTGTCAATTCGGTGTGGCTGCAGTGCACGCACGCGTGCACTGCCTCGCCACAACAGAATATAAAGTCACCACGAGGGACAAGGGTAAAATTGCTACGAAAAGGAAGTGCAGCAGCATAAAGCTTCAACTAAGAGAATACGAAATATGTACACATGAAGCAGCATGACTGTACATACTATATACAAAAGAGAATATGCTATGTAGCAAAGCAAAATAGGCCAAGGGTGAACACACGAGAAGTCACAGGTCAGGGATGCAAGAAGTCAGGGATCAAAGATCAAACATGCAGCTACAACACAACTACACAATATATATAGTCTCATGTAAAAGACTGCGACACTACGAGTGATCACGTAACCAAGAGCAGACACTACTGGAACTATCTTGAAAGCCAGAGAATTCAAACTACAACATCAAGTACGACACATATGTACGTAGTGTATAGGTATACTAAACTGGTTCATGCTAAAGACACATATGCACGTAGTGTATATGAAGGAAATGTGGAGTCAACTCAAATGAATTCGAAAAAAAACGAAACCAAATGCATTAGTGCCATGCGAACCAACAAGGCACGACTGCCTCTTAATAAAAACTAACGGCAGTCACGACTGAAGACAAAAGGGCAAACTGCAACATGAACAGCAGCACATTCAAGGTGCACCAGGCCAGTTCGAAATGAACACAGGGATAATTACAGGGAAACAATGCATATAAGGGTACCAATGAGTATGCAACCCGACCATCGAAGAGTAGACAAAGTGGAGTCAGTGCCAATAGCAATGACAGCAACTCCATCAAGTCATAATTCAAATCCCAAAATACAGTCAATCATTCCAAGAGAAAAGAAAATGTAATTCGAACATACATATACACATATCAATTAATGTATATACATACGTCACAGCCTACATATGTATGAAGACTAGAATGCAACAGGGTGCAAACAGTTTCCATATCATGAATGTACGAATTGTACATTTGTATTTAATACTGTAATTGGACAGTATTAGTTTCATAGCCTAGAACAAGGCAAATGCCAAAGTCGAAGCACATAGACGAAAGCAGCAAATACATGTCCAGGTGAATCAAATGCAACAGTGCATCTAACTCTACTGGAATGAATATACCAATATCAACATGGGTGCAGAACAAATGTAAACAGGTCAAGATATATAGGTATGCAGTGACAAAGTGGATCAAAACAATTACAAAAATGAAGTAGTGCAATGCAGACAATTCAACAATAGTGCTACAAGTAAGGCATCACAAAATCAAGACAGAGGTGCAGACTACAATATGAGTCAAGCATATGTATACAGTCCAGACACAAGCCAGAGGTGGCCAACATGAACTAATGAACTCATAGGGACAGTGTAATCAAAAGCACATATATGCAGCAGCTACAAACAAGTAGAGATGAAACAATGCAAACTACATAATGATCGAAGTCAAGAGTGTCAATATGATCAAGTGCATCAGTGAACAAATGCATACAGATCAGGTACAACAAAGTGCATCAAAGAGACCAGAAGTGCAGAAACACTTCTGAGAGCATGGAAATGAAACCACCTAACAAGAGACCGAAGTCAATTTCTCAAGTAGTTTGACAATAACAGAATTCACGGTATAGCCGAAATCATGGGACAACAAGTCAGCGAAGTGGTGAAAAGGTTATCACCAAAAATCAATTACCAGATGGTTACAACATTACCCCGAAATCAAACTGAAAGTCAAGGTCTCGAAACGCATGAATAAACAGCACTTTGAAGTAGAGGTGGATGAAATCGAAATTCACCCATCAGTAAAAACCCAATTTGGATTCGCAAAGCAAAAGGAATCGACCAACTCAACAACTTGAATACAACGAAAACCAAAGAATTTTAAAACCCTAATACACATGAACATGAATTAGATGTGAGCGAAAATGAAGATCACTCACCTTCAATTCGAGATCGCAAGCAAATGAGCTACAGCGAAGGCGAAGCCAGAGTCACCACAGAGGAGCTTCTTCTACGAGCGAGCACGAAGAGCAGAACCTCGATCGAGACAGGCGACATCGAAAATCCTCCAATCGAAACCGTCGCATGCTTCGACATACAAAGCCCGAAGATCAGAGCGAACGAAAGCCCTAGCAAGCATTGAAAGAACGAACAAGACAAAAGCCTTAATCTTTCCAGATCGAACGAGAGAAGTTTTTCTCAACCGCCATTATTTCACAAGCAAAAGAAAATTGAATCGGGTTGAACGCAATTGAATGAAAAAGGGGAAAGGAGATGGGTTGTTTGGGTGTTGAGTGAAATCACGGTTTCAAAACAAAAGATCATGGGCCGAGATTATAGTTTAAACCCAAACGACACTTAACGAATCTTTCTAAAGCTCGTTCAACATTTAGAACGACTTTAAAAATTCCAAATAGCGAATAACAAAATTTTATCCCTGAATTTCAATTTGATTAAAATGCCAGAAGCTATTCGTTCCCAGATTAAATCGTCAAGAGACGATAAGAAAATGGGTACGGAATGCCGGGTTGTTACAACTAATCACCACGAATTCGCCATCCAAGCCCAATCGAACCACTCGACCCAAAACAGGAACCAACCTGCTACCAAAAACCAACCACCGGCCATCGCCTCTGACCACCAGCAAACTCGCGCCTCTGACCGAAGCCTCGTCACATCCCTATGCCGCGTTTTCCCAAGGTCCGGTCCACCTCGATGCTCTGACGACGTAGCAGTAACCCAAAAGCCGACCTCGACTTCAAACCATCCTAAAACCCTAGTTTGATCCACCGCCGATGTCACAACAATCTATCGACACTTCCACCATTTTTCTCGACATCCCAGATTGACAAGCTAGCTCCTACAGAAACCACAACTACCCCGAATTCATCGATCACCCGAAATAGCCCAAAAACCATATTCTGGTCATCTTCGAACTGTGCCATCAACACTCAACTAAAAATCGAGATTTTGATTTCAAAAATCCTAGTTTGCAAAGGGGATTCAGGTTATATACTTGAATTAATAAATTATTGAGTTTGATTTCATCCCATTCCTAAGTTTCCACTGTTTTTTTTTCCTTTTCCAGAAAATTTCAAACTTAATTTATATAATTAAAATTTTTAAAAACTTAATTATGTTCAAACAAACAACATTTGTTTGAATACTTCAGCCTAACCAAGATTATATGAAGAGAATTTTAGTTTTGTTCAATATTGAGCCTGTTAGAAAATAAACAGAGCTGATCACAATCATGCATACCAATATATACATTCATATAGACATGTATTCAGATTTTAACAAGCATGCATACAAAATTTTAAACATGCATCACGGGATTCATATCAAACACTACACATACATCAAATTAAAACTGAGTTATGGTTTAAGTTTGCTCACCCTTTTTTTTAAAAGGGATGAACCGAGCTAACAGTTTATATACATGCACATTTCAATATTCAGACATATAATTCATCATCATGCAAACAATATATATCAAACATTGATGAATTATTTAAGCAACCAGATTTAAGATAAAATACAGTTGGGTTTACTCACGGTTTTGTTTGAACAGAGAAGCTTTTGAAAAGAAGACTGGAAATGCTTTTGATGATGAACTGGAATTTGTCTTGCCAATCTGATTTGAACTGAGTTGCACTTGAGTTTTTTTTTTTGAGCTTCAAGTTTGAACCAATTGAAAGATTATTGTTTTCTTTGATTTTGTCCTCTGGTTTGTTACAGGATTTTAGGTTCTGGTTGTTTTCTTTTTCTTATTTTAGATTTTAGAATGAAGATAGGAAAAAAAATGAAAAGGAGAAACATATGTTTATATAAGTTAAATTAGATTTTATTTAAAATAAAAGAAAATTAAAAATAAAGATGACACTTGTCATTCTCCTTATCTATTTTGTTAACACATATGCTTAGATAATATTATTAGCTTACACTTGTAATACTACATGCAAAAATATATTTTTAAATGTTAATAAGGGTTTTTTTAAAATAAATTCCTAATAACAAAATACATCTTTTAACTTATATAAATGAAATCTTTTAAAAGAAAATATAATAAAACAAACTATATTTCTACAAAAATCATATATACATATTTTTAAATCAAATATATATATATATATCTATCCTTATTAATTTCAATTCAAATCCAAGAATTTAAATTCAAATTTAATTTAAAATCAACTCAAATATAAACAAACACAAAATTCAATTTGTAAAAGGATAATTTTATTTTTAAAATTTATTTATAGCTATATATATATAAACAGCATATTATTATCGTTGTTTGAAATATTAATTTTGCCAATTTAAATAATTATAAAAGAAGATCATTAAACAAATATTATCAACTGAATATTTATCTAGATATTTATAAGTCAGTATTTATTATAGTTCAAATTCATCTATATACATATCCAGATATATTCTAATTATCAGAATTTCATTTATTAATCCAAATAATATCAGTATTTCTATTAATTATCCCAGTTAATTATCAATTAACAGATGTTCCAAAATCCGGGTTATCACATTCCTCCCCCCTTAGAATCTTTTCGTCCTCGAAAAGAAATGAAGCCAGAATTTATTAAATACTTAAGATCAGATAAATTATTCTTTGATCATTTTTAAAACACTTTTTAAAATGTATATAATATTATCAAAATAGTTTTTGTAAAAATACTTTTATAACTCGATGTTTCAACAAATCCATCTTCGTTCTCACAGAAATTCGGTCATACGTTGATCAGGCGTAAGACTGAAAATCTATAAGTACTTAGCAGACCTGTTTTCAACACCTAGTGAAAAATACTTGGAAAATAATTTATTGGAAATATCTAAAACATTTTTGAAAATAGAGGAAATATCTTTGGTGAGAATACTCTGGAAATCATCACTCCCATCCATGGTCGCAGTTAACCCGATGGTTACGTTGCCGTCCCAGCAAAATCCACAGATAACTGTAGGTCTCCGCGCTCCTCGATTACGCCATGGAACCCGCTACAGATCGCAGTTATACCCGGGCCTTACGTTGCTATCACAGCACAAACCCATATAACTGTAGGCATCAGCGCCACCGAATTTCGCTGCCAAAAGAATGAAACTCCTCCACTCGACCATAGACCGCAGTCTACCGATGTTGCGCTGCCATCCCAGCAAAATCAAGTGTAGACTGTTGGCACTCATCCTCCACACGATTTTCGCTATGGTCCCCACAGTAGATCGCAGCGACATCGAATTACACTGTCGTCACAGCATAACCCAAATGCCCCTGTAGGCAACAGCGCCATCGACTTTCGCTACCAAATAATCCTCAGGAACTAGTTTGTCCGGACTCCTCACAGGATCAACTTTAGAATCCCCCCTTGGGGTTCAAGGCAGTACCACCCAGTGGCACTCCTGAGAAGTTCATTTCAAGGAAGCGCCTTTTTCCCTAGAGCTATACCCAAAACATTTTATATTATACATTTATAGTATCTTCAAATCATATCCTTTATGATTTATCAAAATCTCCTTTACACAAAATCGATTACCAAAATCGATAATTCTCAAACTAGGCTTTTAAAAATCCAAAATTGATTTTCCCAAAAATCAAAAGCCTTTTCCAAATTCATAGGTTCCCAAAACCTTTTTCAAAATCATTCTCATAAGATCCTTTATATATATATATAGATATATATAACTTTGAAAATCTTTGGATCACTTCAAACTTGTATAAAACCTCTTTTATACTTTAAATATTTCAAAACCCTTTTTATTCTGGCTAGATTCAATAAGGGAAGTTTATCATATTACAAAATATAACTTTATTTATTGTCAAATCAAATATTCAAGTTTGAGTTCTTTATAAAGTTATTTACCATTTACTTACCTCCCATAAAGTAAATTTCAATCAAAGAAATATCCAATTCCATTATATTTTACAAATATACTTTTCATTTCAAAACCATTTCAAATTCCTTATTCAAAATTTTCAATATCAATTCATTCAAACTCGTACGATGTACACATATCATCCGTACGCAATATCAATCTGATCGCTCAATCGATCACACAATTTCACTTTCGAACTAGTATCGTCCATCCGACTTCCTAGTGCGGACTCAGATCTGGTTTCTTGATCAGAAACCGTCATTCTCCTTGCATAGTCGTAACTATGATAGAGAATATCCAGAACCAATCAAAAATCCATATCCAGGTTCGCCGTCGAAAATCGAGCGGGAAATCCCAACTCGGATCGATAATACTATCTCGAAATTCTGTGTTCGAATCTGGATCAAATCACTATGCGAATAGAATAATATACGTATATCCTACGTATTTATCTTTATTGGTTATTAGCCAAATCAATTCTCTTTTCTATTCAGATTTCCTTTAATTCCATTCACTTATTCTCAATTTCTTCCATTACCAATTGAGTTATTACTTCAATTATAAACGGTTTGAACTCTAACTTATTTAAATTTAAAAATATCTTGAAATTTTTTTTAAAGTAGATAAGTAGTTGAAAAATAGTTATTAGTTCGTAAAATAGCTGTAAAATAGTTAAGTAGTTATAAAATAGTTAGATAATTGCAAAATAGTTTTTAAAATAGTGTTTAGATATAAGTAACTGAAAAACAGTAATGAGTTTATAAGACAGTTTCAAAATAATTGTAAAATAACTATAAGATAGTTTGGGGTTTAAGAAGAAAGATTGTATAGTAAATAGTTTGGAAAATATATTTGTATTAAAACAATTTATTTTGAAAATAATCCAGAGTCAAACTGTTGAATTTCCAAATTTCCATTTCCAATTGATTTCTCATCAATTTAATTTAAATTCCACTTCCATTTAAATTGATTCAATACTCCAATTTCCATTGAAATTGATTTAATCCCAATTCAAGTTGAATTAACCTTAATTCCTTTCCAAATTCAAATCATATTCCATTTGAAAAAATTTCAATTTAAAACTCAATTTTAAGCTATCTCAAATTTATATAAATTCGAGTTAAATTTCTAAATGTTGATTTAATTTCTTAAAACAAATTAACCCTTATTTTTAAATCAAATCAACTTTTATTTTTAATTTAATAACTTAAATCTTTAAATCATTTAATTCTGAATCCAAATTCCAAAATTCCATTTTAAAATTATTTTTACTTAACTTGTAGTAATGAACTTAGGTAAGTAATTAATACAAGTATAAATTTAATACAAGTATATAAGGTGAGTAACTTAAATAATTTGGATGTAAAATATCTGTAAAATTAAATTGTTTTAATGATTTTAAAGAGGCTGCCTCTGTTTCGATGTATATAAGGTGAGTAACATCATATTTTTAAAAGATTTAATTTATGAAAGATGGTTGCATGTGAATGTTATAGATAGTTCTGCATATATATGTATTGATGTTTGAATATACAAGTGAAATTTTTGCTGTATGTATATGTGGATGTTTTGTGTGCATGTATGACAGTGTACTCTGTTATTGTTTTTGTTTGCCAGGCTCAAATTCTATTTGAAATTTCTTAACACTTGATCTAGCTTTTATTAAGACTAAATTTATAAACAAAAATTGTTTGTGTGATCATAAGTTTGAGATTAAAATTTTAATTAAGTTAAAATAAATATAAACTTCCTCTGGAAATCAAAATGGTCTGGAAACATGAGTTTTATTAAAAATTTAAATTCTTTAATTCATTAAATTAAGATTGTGATCTGAAACCTTAAAAGAAAACATGATTTTTAAATCAGAAAACACAATTTTTAGTATAGGATTTGGGAAGCAGTTCTGTGATGAACTAAAAAGAGGAATTTGGGAAATTCTGGTGATCTATTGATATTGAAGGGTCGGGATTCTTCTTGTGGGTAGAGGAGCAATCAGAGAAGTTGGGAAAAATAAGAGATGGTGATGTAAATCACTTTGGTAGCTGCGGTGATGGTTTCTTATCTGTAGCCCTAGTTTTAACTAGGTTAGAAAAATCGATCGTCTCGACGTCTAGGATGGATCGAGTTCAACTGAACTCTGGGAAATGGTAGCTATGACGTGGACGAAGTCGTCGCTGGAGTCGCTGGCGTTCTGGTGATCAGCAATGGGAGGACGAGGGATTGTTGACAGGGTTTGGGAGTAGTCTGTGTTCCAGTTTTGATGCTCATGTTCTCGATTTCGATTTCGCGAATGGATTGAAGTTTGGATGATCGTGGTTTGGTTGGTGGTCGATCGTTGTCTTGTGGGGATACTCGGCGATGGTCGGAGTGGACGCTGGTGATCGTGCACGTGCACGCGATTGTGATATGTCTGGGTGAAGTCTGGGATTATAGCAGTGGGAAGTGCTCGAGATTTTCTCGAGTTGTTTCGTGAGATGTTCGAAGTTGTGGGAGAGGCGACTCGAAGTAAACTTAGATAGGCTCGAGTACAAATTTGTGTTGCCAGATTTAAAAACTCTGATCTGTTTTAAAAATTCAAAACTGAATTTAAATGGTTAAGTGAAATTTAAACAAGTCTTAAATCTAAGTTTAAATCTGTATCTCAGATTTGAAATAAAAGCAGTTTTCACTGTAACGACCCGGAATTTTCGAACCCGAAAATTCCAGATAGTTATAAGAAAAAGAAAGAGATAGAAGAAAGAAACAGAAAGAAGAAAGAAGAACAGAGAACACAACATCTCACATTCGCAGCGGATTAAATATAATAACAAATAATAATATCAGTTATACAAAGAAAAACTGTATTTGTTAATTACATTTTAATACATCAGAGTTACAACATTCACAAATGTACTAGACAGTTAAAATTAACATGTCTCAGACAACTATAATATCACAGCGGAATATACTCCATACGTTCCTGCCATCCAGCTCGCCTCCTGAACTCCAGAACGTCCTTACCTGAAATCTGTAATACTCGGTCTGACCTTTTAAAATTTAAAAATAGCTTGAAAAAGTTTAAGATAGATAAGTAGTGGAAAAATAGTTATTAGTTTATAAAATAGCTGTAAAATAGTTAAGTAGGTATAAAATAGTTAGATAATTGCAAAATAGTTTTTGAAATAGTGATTAGATATAAGTAACTGAAAAATAGTAATTAGTTTATAAGACAGTTTCAAAATAGTTAAATAGTTCCAAAATAATGGTAAAATAAGTATAAGATAGTTTGGGTTTAAGAAGAAAGATTGTATAGTAAATAGTTTGGAAAAATATATTTGTATTAAAACAATTTATTTTGAAAATAATCCAGAGCCAAACTGTTTAATTTCCCAATCTTCATTTCCAATTAATTTCCCATCAATTCAATTTAAATTCCACTTCCATTTAAACAATACTTCAATTTCCATTGAAATTGATTTAATCCCAATTCAAGTTGAATTAACCTTAATTCCTTTTCAATTTAAATCAAATTCCATTTGATTTTTAAACTTATTTAACTTTAATCACAATTCCAAATTATTTCAAATCAATTTGGATTAATTTCAAATTGAACTAGCTTCAATTTCAAATCATTTCAATTCCAATTTACCATTTGAATTTTTAAACTTATACATCTTCAATCACAATTCTAATTAATTCAAATCAAATTCAATTTGAACTAATTCAATTTAAATCTCAATTTTAAACTATCTCGAATTATATAAATTCGAGTTAAAATTGATTTAATTCCTTAAATCACAATTCCTTCACTTTTAAATTAATTCAACCTTTATTTTTTTTATTTTAACAAATTAAATCTTTAAACCTTTTAATTCTGAATTCACATTTCAAAATTCCATTTTAAAATTATCTTTACTTAACTTATTACAAAGTTCAAATAAGAATTCAAAAACAATTTAATCTTCAGATTCTAATTTATTATCCATTTCTAACTTTAAAATAAATTCTTAGTTTCATAGATTATTTATAACAATAGAATGATATCAGGATAAATAAACATCCAAATTTATCCAAACACCAATTAACAACATCCCATTTCAATTTCCAGATCTCAAACCCATTTTGAGATTACTCATAACTCCCATTTAAACCCAACCATTTAACTTCTCAAGTTAAATTTTAATTTCATCTTGAAATTTCTAATTCAAGTTGTTCATTCTAAACTCATTTAACTTCCCTTAAGTTAAATTTAGTCAACTTGACCTAATTTGAATTCCCATTCAAATTTTTAAATCTTATAATAATAATCTTCTTATTTAAATTCAAAAACTTATCACTTCAAACTTGTATAAAACCTCTTTTTATACTTCAAATATTTCCAAAAACCCTTTTATTCTGGCTAGATTCAATAAGGGGAGTTTATCATATTATAAAATATAACTTTATTTATTGCCAAATCAAATATTCAAGTTTGATTTCTTTATAAAGTTATTTACCATTTACTTACTTTCATATAGTAAATTTCAACCAAAGAAATATCCAATTCCATTATATTTCACAAATATACTTTTCATTTCAGACACCATTTTACAATTCTTATCCACAAATTTCAATATCAATTTCATTCAAACTCGTACGATGTACACATATCATCCGTACGCAATATCAATCTGATCGCTCAATCGATCACACAATTTCACTTCCGAACTAGTATCATCCACCTGACTTCCTAGTGCGGACTCAGATCTGGTTTCTTGATCAGAAACCGTCATTCTCCTTGCATAGTCACAACTATGATAGAGAATATCCAGAACCAATCAAAAATCCATATCCAGGTTCGCCGTCGAAAATCGAGCGAAAAATCCCAACTCGGATTGATAATACTATCTCGAAATTCTGTGTTCGAATCTGGATCAAATCACTATGCGAATAGAATAATATACGTATATCCTACGTATTTATCTTTATTGGTTATTAGCCAAATCAATTTTACTTTTCTATTCACATTTCCTTTAATTCCATTCACTTATTCTCAATTTCTTATTTTATTCAATTAATACAACAACCAATTACTTTAATATTTATTAAAAAGAAATATTGCTTTATATATCAAAATATATTCTTATATAAAATCATTTAAAATCCTTATATAAGAAAATAACAATTACGCTCTCATATATATATATATATATATATATACACTCAACTCGTTCTAGGGTACCATTGACCCTATCCTTAACGAGTAATCCCAACAGAGCCAAGGTTCTCGCTTAACCTTCAGCTCTGATACCAACTGAAACGGTCTAGGCTTTTCAACCATCGACAGCGGCCTCAACTGGTAGGCTTTTCAAATTCCCAAAATTGATTTTCCCAAAAATCAAAAGCCATTTCCAAATTCATAGGTTCTCAAAACCTTTTTCAAAATCATTCTCATAAGATCCTTTATATTAATTACTTATGGTAATTAATTAAATAAAATTTGATAAGTTAAATTAATTACTTTCATTAATTTAAGATAATCACTTGGTTATGTGATAAGTATAATTACTTAAATGTAATTAGTGAAAGTATGAATTACTTAGGAATGTAATATCCCGGAAATTTTGACAATATCAATTTAATAATCTGTTTAATAATTAAATTGATATGGATAATCTTTGATAATAAGATTTGAATTTAATTTAATAATCTGATTAAATTAGTATTAATTGATGATTTTATCTTTTAAAAGTTAATAAGATATTTCTATTTGAATATATATATTTATTTATATATATTGTAAATAGAAACTTTGATAAATTGGGAATTTATATTTAATTTAATCTGGACTTTTCAAAGATATTTAAATAAGTAATTTTATAGTTTTAAAATACTTTAAGAAAATATTTTAATTGGTTTAAGATATTTTTAACTTAAGTTTAAATAAATAAGATTTACAAAATTGGTTTGTTTTATTTCTTTTTAAATATTTCTTAATAAAGAGATCATTTCTTTTATAAATTATTTAAAATTGGTAAATGTGTTATTTTCAAACAATATTAATAATGTATTGTTTTATATATAAAAATAAATAGATTTTAAAGGAAATAGAATTTGTTATTTTCAAAAATTTAATGTGTAGTTATATATGTATATATATAAGTTGATTGATTTTCTTTGATTTAAATTTGAATAAGTATATAGTTATTAGAAATTTGTTAATTAAAGCTTTATCCATTTATAAAATTCATTTTTGCATGTAAAATTATATGTGTAAATTAGTAAAACCATCTAAGCACATGTGTCAACATGTTAATATAGGAAGATGACAAATGTCATTTTGTATTTTATTTTTCTTTGATTTTTGATAATTCATAAATTAAGTTATATAAGCACACATCTTCATTTTTCTTTTTCTTTCTCTCATTTAATTTCTAAACAAAGAAAATTCAGCTGAAAACTTATTTCTCAAAATCAAATCTGTAATCAATACTCCTCAAACAAGCAAGCAACTCTGTCATTTAAACCTGAAATTCGTTTCTCAAACTCAAATGCAAAACCAGTAGTTCATTTTCAAAACATGATTGCAAAGTTTTTCTTCAACCTGGAAATCAAAAACCTGCCTGGAGTCATTTCCTTTCAACCTGAGTTTTGAAGCAGCATTCAAAATCTAAAGTTCAAATGCAAATTCTTTAATCTGGAATCAAACTTCAGTAGCATGCAAGGTTCTTGGGGTTAAAGTATTCCAGTTTTAAAGTTTTCAAAAGAAGTTTTCAAATTAAAGCTCTGTTCATCAATTATCTGGTGAGTAAACTTTTGAATTTTAAAAACAGTTTTAAACCTATGTTTATATGTTGTTATGAATTTCTGAAAAATATGGATGCATGTGTTCATGGATATAGATGTATGTACATAGATATAAATAGTTCTATGAATATATATTCCTGCATGTATAAGTGATTCCTGTTGTTCAAAAACAAGAGCATCTCTGTTATTTAACCTCTGTTCAACATTCTATCCAGAGAAAAAAATTAACAAGTTTAAATTATTGTTTGATGGTCTGATGCTTGCTAAAATTCTTAAATCTATGATGTGATATAATGCTTGCATGTTTATTTTAAGTAGGATGGGATGTATATGTTGTGCATGTTTGGATATCACCTCTGTAAAGCTACAGAGTTAAAATTTGATCAAATTTCATAATCTCATCATCTAATCTCTGATAGGCCTAGGGATTCAAAAGAGTTATGTTTGTTTAAACTTGAATTAAGTCTAAAAATATAATTAAGTATAATAGTTTTGAAATTAATCTGGAATTTAGAAAATACAGTAAGAAACCAAAAACATTCAAATTTTAATTGTATTGATTTCTGAGTTCTTATACATCATCTGATTTAAATTCACAAGCCATGAATTTTAAAATGAGAATCCAGATTTTTAGTGTGGTTTTGAGGGAGGAAAACGAGGTTGATCGGGATTTGGGTTTTTAGGCTTTTCCGATGATGGGCATGGTGGATGGAGTCGATACCGTGGTCGAAGGTGGTTTGAAGGCTGACAATCATCAGAAAAATGAGTGAAGAATTTCCTGATGATTGTGGCGGCTCATCGGAGTCATTGTAGGGTTTAAGGGGTAGTTTTGATCATGTCGATGGTCGAGGTTACTGGGACGTCGGTGATGCTTCGTGTTCAATCGCAAGGGTAGGAATGGAAGCGTGGTGGCATAGTGCTGCTCTGGACATGGTGGCAGGATTTCTGGTGGTGGGTTTCATCGTCGGCGAGATGTTTAGTCGATCGAGTTTTGGGTTCCTGTGTGTCGAAGTGTTCGATTTCGAATCGAAGGCGAGATCGTCGGAGCTAGGGTTTCGAGTGGGACGGCGAGGTCATCAGCGACTTGTCGAAGGCGGTAGGGTTGATCGGAGGAGCGGCGAGCTTGCGTACACGTGCACGTGTGCACGTATGGGTCTGGTGATAATAGATTGGGGAAGAAGAAGAATGCTCGGGAGTGGTCTCGGGGAAACGTGAGTGCGACTCGAAGTAAGTGGTGATCGCGAGGGACTCGGGGCAGGCTCGTGTGATTTTGGGGTTTGCTCGGTTTTAATTGTAGTGTTAACCTGGTTTTAATTGAGAAGAAATTTTAGTTGCCAGGTTTTAATTTTTAGGAGAAAATCTAAGTTCTCGTTTTAAAAAGTAAAGGTAAGTTAAATTAATCAAGGTTTCAAAAAGAATGTTTAGCCAAATTTAAAAGTATATTTAAATAATATGTTTTCAAGATTTAAAATGTTTTAAATTGTTTGTTTAAAAGTAATTATATATTGGATTATTATATAATTAATTTCTAAATATTTTAAAAATGAAATTTGATGATGAAATTAGGAAGTGTATTTAACTTTAATCAATCAATAAGTTTTCAAATGTTTATAAATTTATTTCAAGCTTTTAAATTAAATAAGATTTAAATGATGAAATTAAGTAAATTAATTAAAGGATATTTAATTAGAGTGTTTAATTAAGGTAAATAGTTTATCTTAATTAATTAAGGTACTATTAAGTAATTAAAGTATAATTACTTAATTAATTGAAGATATGTAATTAATTAATTAAGATAATTACTTTGGTTTAATTAAGGATAATTATTTTGGAAAATTAATTGAGTATAATTATTGAATATTTAGTTAATGGAAGTAATTAAGGATTAATTACTTATTGTAATTAATTGAAGTTAATTTGATTTAGTTTAAGTTAATTAATTAAGTTTAATTAATTTAGAATAATCAAGAGATGATTTGATAATAATTACTTAAAGTAATTATTAAGGTATGATTATTTAGGGAAGTAAATAGTAAGATAATTACTGGAAGTAATTAGTTGAATAATGATTTTATAGAAGTAATTTGAGTTAATTACTTTGAATAATTAATCAAGAGATTAATTAAGGAATTAATTAAGGAGTAATTAATTTAGTTAATGGAAGTAATTAAGGGGAGTTAATTACTAGATGAGATTAATCAAGGGTGATTAATAAATGTTGTTTAATTAAAGGTTAATTACTTAATGTAATTAATTTAATTAAGTAATTAATAATTAAGTTGTAATTAAGGATCATTAATTAATATAATTAATGATGTAATTAAGGATTGGTTAATTAAGATTAATTAATAAATAATTAGTGATTAAAGTAATTAATTAATTGTAATTAATTAAGGATTAATGTAATTAAATATAGTTAATTAATTAATGAAGTAATTAAAGATTAATTACTGAATGGTTTAAGATAATTAATTTGTGAAATTAATTAAGTATTAATTACTTAAAGTAATTAAAGGGTAATTAATCAGGAATGATTAATTTAGATGGATACTTAGAGTAATGATTAATTAATTGGTTTAATTAATAATTAATTAAGCAGGATTTATAGGATGAAGTAATTAATTTAATTCACTTTAAATTAATTAGAGATGATAAATCATTACTTAAGAATGGATGAATGATATTGAATGCTTTGCATTGTTGATATCTCTGATAAGAGATGTGCTGATCTATGATATAGATGTTTGGTTGGATTGAAATGATAATATGAATTATCTGTTTGGATGATAATATGGATTATCTATTGTAAATTATCTATCTGTGTGTAGTATAGATAAGAATTGAATTGTTTTAACCTTAAAACAACTTGGCCCTTAAAAGATACGTTTTGGATTTCGATGAGACCGGGATCGGGTTTCCGTATACCGGAATTCCAGGTCTGGAGACCCGAATACCACATCGATCCAAATTTACGATAGGTCGTGAATCTCAAGTGAAGAAATTTAAAATATGACCTATATAAATTTAGAGCGATCAAATTTATATAGGTTTATATAGATTAACACTTAACTTAATAAATTTGAGTAAACTATTTCTTTTAAAACCCTTAATCTGTTTTAATAACCTGATGTATGTGATCAGTACTTGAAGTTAGTTGTGGAAAATGTTTATCCAAGTTTAAATTAGTTAAAGGTTTTTAAATAAAAATTATTTCAAATTTATTAAGTTAAGTGTTAATCTATATAAACATAAATAATATGGAGATTATTTATTGTGTGATGGATGCTTATGGATGCTTGTGAATGTGAATTGATAGTTAAATCACCGACTATCAATATTGGCCAAATGCGCTGATCGTTTCGAAGAGACCGGGATCGGGTTTCCGTATACCGGGATTCTAGGTCTGGAGACTCGAATACCACTTCGATCCGGTTTGTACGTTTCGTGTAACGTGTTCGGAGTCAAAGATGGAGCTGTGAAGAGCAAGGGCTAGTCGCTACTAATCCTGAGGATATTTCCAAATTGGATGTAGTAGGAGTAGTGCCTTCGGTTCCGTTCGGACCCGGGACGGACTTGTATGGACGAATGCTTTCGTGACATCGTCAGGTGGACGATGGGCATTCAAAGTGAAATGTTCTGTAAAGGTAACGCTAAGCCTCAAGCCTCATCAACCGGGAATGACTGAAAATCAGGGGATATGCAGCAAGGCTTCGTGGGTAGCACCCACTGGAGAGTATGGTCATCCCTGTCTAGATGTCCCTTTTTATTTCGGCTTAGTGGTGCGGTTGCTGATCCCAACCGTGGGGTGATCATATTCGGAATTGCCCATAGGTGATTCCGGCCTTGTGTTGCAGGGGAGCGGGCGTACTCCTCGGTACTATGATCTAGGCCACGTACTATGACAGGTGGTACCCCAGTGCCTAGTCATTCGTTGGAAATCCATTTTCCCTACGTGCTTTGTACGCGTTTTGTTTGTATACCTAGTATGCTGGAATTTAATCATGTAACAATTTCAGCTATTTGAATAAGTATTTGTATATAGACACTATTATAATATCAGAGGATTTTTATAAAAAGTGTTTTAGCTATCGTAAGGTAAAAACCCGACATGTTTATTTGTGGCGTGGTCTTACGAGATGCTTTTGTTTTCAAAGGATTTTTGAAACTTTAATAATCAGTTTGGATGTATTTATGATGCGCTGGTATTCCAGACTGACTCGGGTGTTATTTTATTATAATGCTCGGGTCAGACCGAGTATATTTTCAGGATAGGTTGCTATGGAGCAGAAGAGGAGCTGGAGTCGAGGCGTATTATTCGTACTTGTTTATATTCCGCTGCTATGATTGTTGTTAGTCATGTATCTCATTATTGTTGATTGTGTTGTGATGGACTCTGATGATGTATTGTATATAAATAGATATAGTTTTCATTGTGTAAAGATCTGTTCTATATATTTTGTTTTATCCGCTGCGATTGTGAGATTCTGATTTGTTTGGTTCTTTCTTCTTCTATCTACCTTCTTATTCTTCTACAATCTGTCTTTTCCGGCATTCGATCGTCGACATATTATACTGTTGAGTATTTTGTGTCGATTTTTCGAGGTCGAGAAGGGCGGGTCGTCACAGGTTAGTGGAACGGTCGACGTTGAGTAATCGATTCAGATTCAGATCCATAGTTAAGGTATGTAAATTAATTTCTGATTTTGACGTATTAAATCTTTCTTTAGCTGGAATTTTTTTGGTTGGCGGTTTGAGTTATAACCATAAATTTCTTCATGCCTTGTTCCGTCATCTATCAGCTTTGGATAATGACTTAGAAACATAAATATGTTTTACTATTTACAAACACTACACTAGTTTTGTCAGGATATATTTGTAAATGCTTAATGCTTAAATGTAACAAATAATTTGTTTATGTAGGGGCCTGGAATTATAATTGTTCATGCGTTATAACCATGTATATTGAAAATTTCAATACTAATAATTGTGAATGAACTAGCACAGTAGAAATCTGTTATGCCCATCCCTTGCAAAAAATATAAAACCAGTCAAGACAATTAACATTTACGGCTTTTCTTTGTAAGGTTCATAATTTTGAAGAGAGGTTTCGAAGTGATACAAGGGTTCAAATATAAATGGCTTATTAGGAGTATATAATTACCATCTCAAATATATGTGATTTCGAAACTGGATTGGGCTTCTTATCAATACTTTCGAATGTATGAAGTTGACAGTCATTAAATATATATGTATTCAGATTCAAATATATGTGCGCATGCTAAATGTGTTAAATCTCTTATGTATACAAGTTAAAAGTGTCAGTTTTCTATATCTAGTTTAAAACATAAATGCTTTGTGCATTTGATTTCAAATATCCCAAGGTTTTATAGGATATAGTTTTAAATATAATATCTTATAAGTGTAGTTTTTTGGGTTTCTAACATATGAATTTTTTTTGAGTATGTTCTAGTTTCGAATACACTCAAATATGAAGTTTAAAATACATTAGATTTTGATGGGATTTCTAAATATATATGACTTTGCATATATGATCTACATGATTTCAGAAGACACCAGGTCCTTGAGGATCTAATAAATTTTATAGGTATAAATATGAGTCATATTTTTGTTTTGAACATACGTGATCTTCTGAGGAAATATAAGGCTTTGGTTATGCTCACATAAAAGTTTTGTATAAACTAAATTACATATTTATATATCAATTTTAAGTTAGTTTTGTGATATAAGTATTTTCAAAAGATGTGAGGTCCCAAAAATATACTGGCTTTGAATACATATGTGAGTATTGAGCTTCAAGTAGATATATGGTTTTTGATAGACATACAATTTTGAAAATATCAAGGATTCTGAAATAAATAATCCCAATATTTTTGATTTTTCATATAAGTAACCTTTTTGATAAGTGCAATTTCATAAATATTTACGAATCCAAAATACATGTTAATTTTGAATTTTAAGTTTTAAAGCAATATGATGTTTTGCATGTGCATGAATTTTTTGTTTCAAATAATCATGTCACCTTAAATACATATACATACATATATAGCTATAAATATGATTGTCTAAGTATATAAAACTCATATATATGTTAGTGCAGACATTAATACATGCACAAAGGTATAAAAGTAAATGTGTTATATTACGATGTTGGGAACAAATGCTTCTGAGGTATTTAAACTCCATTTATTTAAAATCTCAAAAGCATACCTGATGTAAACCTTTTTTTGATGAGTAGTTCTAAGTGCATAGGTTTTAAATGTGAATATGATTTTAAGTATATAATTATGCTTCAAGTTCTTGTTAAATGAAGATTTTGGATATACATCGTTTTTTAAGTGTCTACCAAGCTTGGAGTTTCAGGAATATTTGATAGGGAACAAAAGTGTGAAGTTTTAATGGGTTTTAGTTCTAAATGTGTATGTCATCAGGTAGCAAAATGTAATGACCCTAAAATAAAATAAAATAAAACATATATTTATATTAGAAAATTCTGAGATATATATATATAAGTATATATATATATATATTGCATTAAAACAGAAAATAATTTGGCAATGAATAAAATTAAATGAGAGCTTCTGTTTGATAAAATGCAAGGAATCAAGGTAATTAGAAGAAAAATTGGAGCTCAAAATAAATATAGTTTTATGTTCAAAGAATTATGTAAATATATATACATTTAATATATATATATATGGGGTGTTTGCTGTTTTATATGAAGATAAAATAAAATGAGGTTTAATATAAAGGTTTATATGTCTTATAATTGTGCCAGAAAATAATTAGCATAATATATGTGATTTTTAATTTAAAAAGGGAGTTGACTGATTTGACAAAAAGGCATAAATATATATATACATATACAGAATCAAATAAAATTTCCATATCATATTTATTCCAAGCAAATAATTTGGGTAAATGATATTTACATTACAAAGTATGGTAGTATGTTTGATAGAATGGAGGTAATGGATAGGTAGAAAGAAAATATATACAAAGTAGATTTTCAGATTTCCTTAAAAAAATAATAATAATAATAAACTAAGGATCACATGCTTATGGCATGAGTAGAAAGGAGTCATGAAAATAGTATTGAGTGTCTAAAAATGTATGATCCCCGAAATGGCTAATTAAAGTGTGCATTTCCAATTTATGATCACACAGAAATATGATGTGTACATAAACATCTAAGGGTATCAGGGGAATTACCCATTTTCTAAAACCCTAGAATGGATTTATAAATAACTGCACATAGCCAAAACCATCACTCTCTCGGGATCAAAACAAAAATAAAATAAGCAAGGAGAAACACTAGCTTGAGGCTTTGGGGGATTTGCTGTTCTAAGAAATTAAGGCAGTGAAAGAAGAAACATTATGTGAGTATTTATCTTTTGTATGCAATGGCATTAAGTCCTATTGCAGGCAGCCTAAAAATACTATGAGTTATTTGAATCTCTGAAATGATTTGTTATGGGTGATATGGGTGTATGTTTGTGCATTTTTGTTTGGAGCATTGATCTGTAATTTGGCTTTCAGAGTTAACATGTTTTAAGTATTCTTGTTCTATCATCATTAAACATGGATCAAGATTAATAGGGGAACATGGGGTTGAGTCAGAAAATATGCAGGCAGTCATATTTCTCTGATATAAAAGAGAAAAACTAAACTGGTCACTTGGGGGTAGTCAATGATCTGCTTACTTCAGGTGGAAGCAAGTATGTGCATGGTGCAACAGCACCCTGAGGCCTTTGTGTGTTGGAATAATTTAAACAACCTGGGAGTTTCCATCACAATGCATACATAGTGTTCATTTGACAAGGAGTTAAAGACCATGAAATAAATGGGGGTAGGGGTTTAAAAATCTGGGTTACAAACTTTCAGATCTGGTGTTAGATTTAATCAAGTTAAACATTGTTCATTGATTAATTTGCTGGGTGGAAATTTGGAGTATAAAACAGAGATTACTTACCCAAGTTTTGATGAGGATGAATTAAAAATTTGTACACATGCTTAATCTTAACTGACTGTTGTGCATTGTTTGATTTGTTGAATGTGGTATTGTGTCTTTTTGAATGAACCAAAACATTCTAAGTATAAGACCTGTTAATCTAGGAAGGCATTGCAAGATTACTACAATTATGTACATATATACAAAATTGATAAATGCTCATACCAGTGTAAACTGACCCTTTTGGTTGCCCTTGCAATCATCTGGGTGTCTCAAAAATTATTTGGGGCAGCTAAATGATTTGCTTGCAGGAAATTGAAGTTGGCTTGATGAGTAAAGAAGGCATTGGCTGCTAGTATAAATAAGAGAGACTTGTTTTAAATTTGCAATTGCTTTGTAATGGAATTACTAGACAAATTCTATTTTCTGCAATTGAAGTACTTGTAGGAAACTTTCTAAGTATTTGAGGATGAAAACTTGTACTTAAGTAAAATTCATTTTGAATGATATATGATGGAGTTTGATTTTTATTGATGTTGTGATCATCTGATTTGAGGAAAACAAGGGCATGGGTATAACACATAAATATAAAATGTGAATGTAATGATCTCTGGTTTTATTGCCTGAGTTTATTCTATGATTTTCTTTAAATAAAATTATAATAGTTTTGACAAGATTTGAATAAGAAATATCCAAGTGGAATAAATGTATGCATGTCAGATAGTTGATACTGATGTATGTATATGTATATATATTTGAACCTCTGATTTCTATTGTTTATATTTTGTCTTATGGGAATTGAACTGCTAAGGGGATTTAATTTTTGAAATGAACTCTCAAGATTTTTGTAGAATATTCAAGTGAAATGAATTTGTGTATGGCAGGTAAATGATACTGGAATGTGCATGAATTCTGGAAACTTGTATAAATTTGAGTATTTAAATTTTCAGAAAGATCTTTGAGAATAGTAGACTTGAAAGGTACTGAATTTTTGATAAATGATTGAACACCTATAAGAATGATTTTTCCAAAAAACTTGAACTGGACATAAAAAGGCTTGGAAATTTAGGAGTAGCACTTTGTAGAAGTTTGTTAACATGAGGGATATGGGTTTACAAGTGGTAAAGGAGGGACTATGGCCGGCCTAGATGGCCATGAGTCAAACCCTTGGATGCCTGGAACCACTTCATTTCAATCAGTGAAGTGTAATGTGCTTCCGGGACAAATTAAAGAAAACACCAAGCAGACCTTATATAACTCCAAGCATATCTCACAAACCACCAAGTTTGTAGGTCTGCATCATATTAAACTTTAAAATGCTAAAAGTACTCTCCTAATCAACCTAAAATGATAAATGGAAATAACTTATGAGTAGTGTTATGTGTATACCTAATAACACTGATAAGATTAAGGAAACACTATGTTTGTGTTAATAGAATTATTTAGGCAGATTAATATTTATAGTCAGATAAAAGGATTAAGTGTTGTAATTTGCTAAAATACACCTTTGGCAGTAGAACAAGATTCAGAAAGGAAATAAATGGCTTGTCAATAGATTGTATGATATTTTGTTTTCACTTTGATTTAAATTGACTCTGATATATATATATATATATATATAAATAATAAAGGAACAATTGTGTATCATCAAATATATAATTGGTTTAATCTTTGTATACTGATATGATTATATTAGTAATTCCAGGGTCTTGGGAAAAATAGTTGGAAACTATATAAAAATTTAAATATAAAAGTATTTGGGGTTAGTGGTGAGTTCCTCTTGTATAAAAAAAAAATTTCTAAGCATTCTAGGAGGAGGGTCACCACAGTTGGTATCAGAGCTATGTTTTAAATAACATAGTAAATGTTGTTGTATGCATATGGATGTTTGAATGCATTGTTTGAATTGTTGGTGTTGAATGTTTTTGCTGTATGTCAAGAAATATATGTGTGTACATGTGACACATGCACAGTGTGCACAGAAATGAAAATGAACCAAGTAAAGACACCAAAAACTGATAGGGGTAAATAAACTAACATAAAAATCATATTTATAGCATTATGGTAGGACCAAGGCATCACACAGGTGCAGGATCATCACGTGAGCCACCTGTGATGAGCATGGAGGATTTTGTGAGAGCTTTAAGGGATGGAATGGCACCAAGGTAAGACAATCCTCATGAGGAACTCTCCAAACTGCTTAAGACTTGTACCACTTTGGGAGGAAAGGATTTTGAAGGTACTGAAGGAGCTATAGGTGTTCAAACTTGGATAAAAACTATGGAGAGGGTCTTCACAGATATGCAAATCAATGACCAAAGAAAGAGACAGATAGCTTCAATGAAATTGAAGGGGGTTGCACTGGATTGGTGGGAAGTTGTGACAGCAGGAAGACAAGAGGATACCATTACTTGGAATAATTTCAAGGACATGCTTGAGGCCAGATTTGTCCCAGCATCTGCCAAAGCCACACTACTTGAAGACTTTATTAGATTAAGGCAAGGAAGTATGAATGTGAATGAATACACTCAGAAGTTTGAAGCTTTATCCAAGTATGGACTGGTGTTCATAGGGAATGCAGAAGCAAAGAATGCAAGGTACATTCAAGGCTTGAACCCTAGTTTGTCAAGGGCAATGTTGCCATACAAGGACAAAACCTTTGATCAAGTAATTGATCTAACTCTCTCATTTGAGCAACATGACACTGCAAGAGAGAAATTCAGGAATATGAAGCTCAACAAGAAGAAAGGTGGTCAGAACAAAGTGCAACCTTATGACAAGAGAAATGCAAGTAAAGGAGTTAAGAAAGGGGAAGGAGCAACAGCACCTGAAAGCAAGAAGTTCACTCATTGTTTTAATTGTGGAAAAGCTGGACATTATAGTAACCAATGCCCTGACCCCAAGATACCCAGAGGAGGATGCTATAATTGTGGAAAGATGGGTCATCTCAAGAAGGATTGCCCAGAAACCAATAGGGGAACAGCAAGGGTAGGAGCTTTGGCAGCAAGTAACACTGGGAATGTTGGGCAACTTGAAGGTATAATTTTTATTCATACCCAACCCATATCAGTAATATATGACACTGGTGCCTCACATTCACTAATATCTTTGGAAATTGTAAAGAAGTTAACACTTGCATGTGTTTCCATTGATCAGCCCTTGGTTGTACACAGTCCCATAGGGAGTCATTGTATGTTGGGGATGAAGTGTTTGGGTCTGAAATTAATTATAGGGGGTTATGAATTTAATTCAGATTTATATACCTTAAATTACCCTGGTATTGGGATTATTTTGGGGGTAGATTGGTTAATGAGAAATAAAGCAATTTTAAATTTAGAAAACCTTACTATCTCTTTGGAAACAAATGAAGGCAAAAGAATTACCATCTTAAGTGAAATAGCAAAGAATACATGTTTTAATAAAATCTGGAGTATTAATGAAGTTCAGAAAGAATTAAAGATAGAGGAAATCCTAGTAGTCAATGAATATGTAGATGTGTTTGGAGAAGTGAAAGGAATTCCTCAAAACAGACCAGTTGAATTTAAAATAAAATTAATTCCTGGAACAAATCCAATCATTAAGAAGCCTTATAGAATGGGTCCAAAAGAGTTGGTAGAATTAAAACATCAACTAGAAGAATTAGAAGAGAAAGGATTTATAAGATCAAGTAGTTCCAGTTGGGGTTCCCCAGTGCTATTTGTCAAGAAACATGATGGAACAATGAGGTTGTGTGTAGACTACAGAGATTTAAACAAGGTGACTATTAAAAATAAGTACCCACTGCCTAGAATAGATGATCTATTTGATCAATTGCATGGGGCTAAAATATTTTCAAGGCTAGACTTAGCCTCTGGATTTCATCAGATGAAAGTTGCAGAGGAAAGCATTGAGTACACAGCCTTTAATACAAGGTATGGCCTTTATGAATTTCTAGTAATGCCATTTGGCTTGACCAATGCTCCCTCCTATTTTGTAGACTTGATGAATAGAATTTTTAGAGACTTTTTGGATAAGTTTGTCTTGGTGTTTATAGATGACATATTAATTTATTCAAAGACAGAAAATGATCATGCCATGCACCTACATTTAGTATTATCCAGACTTAGAGAACATGAATTAAAAGCCAAGTATTCAAAGTGTACATTTTGGCAACATGAAGTAAAATTCTTAGGACACATAGTGTCACAGCAGGGAGTAAGTGTAGATCCAAGCAAGGTCATTGCAGTTCAATCATGGAGTAGACCCAAAACAGTGACTGAGGTGAGGTCATTCTTAGGTTTGGCAGGGTATTATAGGAGGTTCATCAAGGATTTTTCAAGAATAGCTGCACCAATGACCAAACTAACCAAGAAGAACCAACCATATGTGTGGACTGAGCAGTGTGAACAAGCTTTTGAGAAATTGAAGCAAGCATTGGTGGAAGCTCCTGTCCTACAAATCCCAGAAGCAAATGAAGGAATGGTTGTATACACTGATGCTAGTGGGTCTGGGTTAGGTGCAGTGCTTATGCAACATGGCAAGGTAGTGGCATATGCATCAAGACAGCTTAAACCCAATGAAACCAAATATGCAACTCATGATCTAGAATTAGCTGCAATAGTGTTTGCCCTAAAATTATGGAGGCATTATTTGCTTGGGGCAAAATTTGAATTATTCACAGATCATCAAGCATTGAAATATTTATTTTCTCAAAAAGATTTAAATATGAGGCAAGCAAGGTGGTTGGAGTTTCTGGCTGCATATGATTTAGATATATTGTACACTCCTGGAAAAGCTAATAGAGTAGCAGATGCTTTGAGCAGAAATCATGTTAGATTAGCCAGTTTGATGATTGATGAGTTTAAAAATCTTGCAGTGCTTGGGGAGGCAGATATATACAGTAAGGATGCAGTGAATTTTAAAGAGCATGGTGATATGGTGGAGTATGGTACACTGGGAATAATCACAGTGAAGTCTAATCTGGTGGAGAAAGTTGGTAGCATGCAAGATCAAGATCAAAGTCTGAAGGAGAAGAAAGAAATGTTATTAAACAACATTGAGTCAGAGAATTTTAAAATAGATTCCCAAGGTTATTTGAGGAAAAATGATAAGCTTTGTGTACCAAACATTGCAGAATTGAAGGAAGAAATCATGAATGAGCATCACAAGACCAGGTACACCATACACCCTGGTGGTACTAAGATGTATCATGATTTAAAAAGAGGCTACTGGTGGCCAGGAATGAAGCAAGCAGTGGCAAGATATGTGGCAAAATGTTCCACATGTCAACAAATTAAAGCAGACCACCAAAAGCCCTCTGGCATGTTGCAACCTTTGGAGGTACCTCAGTGGAAGTGGGAAAGCATTTCCATGGATTTTGTGGATGGTTTGCCTAGAACTAAGAAAGGCAATGATAGTATATGGGTAATTGTTGATAGACTAACCAAATCAGCTCACTTTGTTCCTGTCAGGTCAGGTAGAAATGCATCTAGGCTTGCACAATTGTTTATCAAAGAAGTGGTGAGGTTACATGGCATACCCAAGACTATTGTAAGTGATAGAGACACTTTGTTCACCTCAAGATTTTGGGAAAGTTTCCAAGAAGCAATGGGAACACAACTTTGTTTAAACACTGCCTACCATCCTCAAAGTGATGGGCAAACAGAGATAGTGAATAAAATATTGGAAGATTTACTTAGAGCATGTGTGCTTGATTTTGGGGGAAATTGGGAGGATCATATTCACTTGGCAGAATTCACTTACAACAATAGCTATCAATCAACCATAGGAATGGCTCCCTTTGAAGCCTTGTATGGGAGACCTTGCATGTCTCCTGCCTGTTGGTTGGAAGCAGGAGAGGGTGTAATGTTGGGGCCAGATCATGTTAAAGAAACTTCCAACATGATTGAATTGGTTAGGCATAGAATGAAGGCAGCACAATCAAGACAAAAGTCTTATGCAGATAGAAAGAGAAAGCCAATGGAGTTTGAAGTAGGAGAGCATGTTTTTATGAAAGTATCACCAATGAAGAAAGTGTTCAGGTTTGGAAAATCTGGAAAGCTATCACCAAGATTTGTAGGACCATATGAAATTATGCAGAGAATTGGTGCTATGGCCTACAGACTCAAGTTACCTGAGGAGTTGAGTGGTGTGCATCCTGTATTTCATGTTTCTCAATTGAGAAAATGGGTGCATGATGAAGGAGCAATTCTGGAGTCACCTACTCAAGCTCAAGTCCAGAAGAATTTTGTTTATACCAATGACCAGTAGGGATAGTTGCCAAGGAAGAGAAAAAGTTGAGGAACAAGGTGATCAAACTGGTGAAAATCCAATGGAGCTTGGACACTAATGATTGTACATGGGAGGTTGAAGATAAAATGAGGGCTAAATACCCCAGTTTATTTACTGATGGAGAGGTATGTCTAAGCAGCCTAAGATGATTTTTCTAAATATACTTATACATTGTTTGTTTTCATACAATATGGGTATGGGGTTATGGAGTTAAAACAGGCTATGGATTAGTGTTTTTAATTGGAGAGATTAGGTGAAATTATGAGGACATAATTCCTTTAAGGGGGAGGGTATGTAATGACCCTAAAATAAAATAAAATAAAACATATATTTATATTTGAAAATTCTGAGAGATATATATATATATATATATATAAGTATATATATATATTGCATTAAAACAGAAAAGAATTTGGCAATGAATAAAATTAAATGAGAGCTTCTGTTTGATAAAATGCAAGGAATCAAGGTAATTAGAAGAAAAATTGGAGCTCAAAATAAATATAGTTTTATGTTCAAAGAATTATGTAAATATATATACATTTAATATATATATATGGGGTGTTTGCTGTTTTATATGAAGATAAAATAAAATGAGGTTTAATATAAAGGTTTATATGTCTTATAATTGTGCCAGAAAATAATTAGCATAATATATGTGATTTTTAATTTAAAAAGGGAGTTGACTGATTTGACAAAAAGGCAGAAATATATATACATATACAGAATCAAATAAAATTTCCATATCATATTTATTCCAAGCAAATAATTTGGGTAAATGATTTTTACATTACAAAGTATGGTAGTATGTCTGATAGAATGGAGGTAATGGATAGGTAGAAAGAAAATATATACAAAGTAGATTTTCAGATTTCCTTAAAAAAAAAAATAATAAACTAAGGGTCACATGCTTATGGCATGAGTAGAAAGGAGTCATGAAAATAGTATTGAGTGTCTAAAAATGTATGATCCCCGAAATGGCTAATTAAAGTGTGCATTTCCAATTTATGATCACACAGAAATATGATGTGTACATAAACATCTAAGGGTATCAGGGGAATTACCCATTTTCTAAAACCCTAGAATGGATTTATAAATAACTGCACATAGCCAAAACCATCACTCTCTCGGGATCAAAACAAAAATAAAATAAGCAAGGAGAAACACTAGCTTGAGGCTTTGGGGGATTTGCTGTTCTAAGAAATTAAGGAAGTGAAAGAAGAAACATTATGTGAGTATTTATCTTTTGTATGCAATGGCATTAAGTCCTATTGCAGGCAGCCTAAAAATACTATGAGTTATTTGAATCTCTGAAATGATTTGTTATGGGTGATATGGGTGTTTGTTTGTGCATTTTTGTTTGGAGCATTGATCTGTAATTTGGCTTTCAGAGTTAACATGTTTTAAGTATTCTTGTTCTATCATCATTAAACATGGATCAAGATTAATAGGGGAACATGGGGTTGAGTCAGAAAATATGCAGGCAGTCATATTTCTCTGATATAAAAGAGAAAAACTAAACTGGTCACTTGGGGGTAGTCAATGATCTGCTTACTTCAGGTGGAAGCAAGTATGTGCATGGTGCAACAGCACCCTGAGGCCTTTGTGTGTTGGAATAATTTAAACAACCTGGGAGTTTCCATCACAATGCATACATAGTGTTCATTTGACAAGGAGTTAAAGACCATGAAATAAATGGGGGTAGGGGTTTAAAAATATGGGTTACAAACTTTCAGATCTGGTGTTAGATTTAATCAAGTTAAACATTGTTCATTGATTAATTTGCTGGGTGGAAATTTGGAGTATAAAACAGAGATTACTTACCCAAGTTTTGATGAGGATGAATTAAAAATTTGTACACATGCTTAATCTTAACTGACTGTTGTGCATTGTTTGATTTGTTGAATGTGGTATTGTGTCTTTTTGAATGAACCAAAACATGCTAAGTATAAGACCTGTTAATCTAGGAAGGCATTGCAAGATTACTACAATTATGTACATATATACAAAATTGATAAATGCTCATACCAGTGTAAACTGACCCTTTTGGTTGCCCTTGCAATCATCTGGGTGTCTCAAAAATTATTTGGGGCAGCTAAATGATTTGCTTGCAGGAAATTGAAGTTGGCTTGATGAGTAAAGAAGGCATTGGCTGCTAGTATAAATAAGAGAGACTTGTTTTAAATTTGCAATTGCTTTGTAATGGAATTACTAGACAAATTCTATTTTCTGCAATTGAAGTACTTGTAGGAAACTTTCTAAGTATTTGAGGATGAAAACTTGTACTTAAGTAAAATTCATTTTGAATGATATATGATGGAGTTTGATTTTTATTGATGTTGTGATCATCTGATTTGAAGAAAACAAGGGCATGGGTATAACACATAAATATAAAATGTGAATGTAATGATCTCTGGTTTTATTGCCTGAGTTTATTCTATGATTTTCTTTAAATAAAATTATAATAGTTTTGACAAGATTTGAATAAGAAATATCCAAGTGGAATAAATGTATGCATGTCAGATAGTTGATACTGATGTATGTATATGTATATATATTTGAACCTCTGATTTCTATTGTTTATATTTTGTCTTATGGGAATTGAACTGCTAAGGGGATTTAATTTTTGAAATGAACTCTCAAGATTTTTGTAGAATATTCAAGTGAAATGAATTTGTGTATGGCAGGTAAATGATACTGGCATGTGCATGAATTCTGGAAACTTGTATAAATTTGAGTATTTAAATTTTCAGAAAGATCTTTGAGAATAGTAGACTTGAAAGGTACTGAATTTTTGATAAATGATTGAACACCTATAAGAATGATTTTTCCAGAAAACTTGAACTGGACATAAAAAGGCTTGGAAATTTAGGAGTAGCACTTTGTAGAAGTTTGTTAACATGAGGGATATGGGTTTACAAGTGGTAAAGGAGGGACTATGGCCGGCCTAGATGGCCATGAGTCAAACCCTTGGATGCCTGGAACCACTTCATTTCAATCAGTGAAGTGTAATGTGCTTCCGGGACAAATTAAAGAAAACACCAAGCAGACCTTATATAACTCCAAGCATATCTCACAAACCACCAAGTTTGTAGGTCTGCATCATATTAAACTTTAAAATGCTAAAAGTACTCTCCTAATCAACCTAAAATGATAAATGGAAATAACTTATGAGTAGTGTTATGTGTATACCTGATAACACTGATAAGATTAAGGAAACACTATGTTTGTGTTAATAGAATTATTTAGGCAGATTAATATTTATAGTCAGATAAAAGGATTAAGTGTTGTAATTTGCTAAAATACACCTCTGGCAGTAGAACAAGATTCAGAAAGGAAATAAATGGCTTGTCAATAGATTGTATGATATTTTGTTTTCACTTTGATTTAAATTGACTCTGATATATATATATATATATATAAAATAATAAAGGAACAATTGTGTATCATCAAATATATAATTGGTTTAATCTTTGTATACTGATATGATTATATTAGTAATTCCAGGGTCTTGGGAAAAATAGTTGGAAACTATATAAAAATTTAAATATAAAAGTATTTGGGGTTAGTGGTGAGTTCCTCTTGTATAAAAAAAAATTTTTCTAAGCATTCTCAGAAAATGGCAGAAGATTTAAGATGGCATTTCAATAACTGGCATTTCAATAATAGAAGCAATGATGGAAAAATGCGTCATCCTGTGGATTCTATGACATGGAATATGGTGGATGAACGATGGAAATCTTTTTCAGCCGATCCATGTAATCTTAGACTTGGTTTTGTTACAAATGGATTCAATCCATTTTCTATGTTAAGTTCTAAATATAGTTGTTGGCTGGTAATGCTTGTGACATACAACCTCTTACCTATGTTGTGCATGAAGAAGGATATTTTGTTAACATTACTTATTCCCGGTCCGAAGCAGCCCGGGAATGATATTGATGTATATTTGGCGCCTTTGATTGAAGACTTGCATTATTTGTGGAGTAACGGAGTTGATGCTTATGATGAATTTAGTAAAATGTTGTTTAAACTGAAAGCAATCTTGCTATGGACAGTAAAGGATTTTCCAGCCTATGGAAATCTTGCTGGATGTTCTGTGAAGGGAGAAAAAGCTTGTCCATTTTGTGGTGTTAATACTCATCATCGTGTTGAATTATAGTCGAAAGAATGTCTACATGGGTCACAGAAGATATCTACCTATGTTTGATGCACGGAGGAAACAAAAGACTTGGTTTGATAACACCGTGAAGAAAGGTAATGCTCCTAGAATTTTAATTGGAAGAAATATTTCTGTATTGTTAAAAGATTTTCCAAATGATTTTGGGAAAGAGAGAGAAAAGAAAAAAAGGAAAAAGAGAAATAATAAGAAAAGGGCCATTAAGATAAAATCCATTAAGCTGAAAAAGAGGAAGAGGAACATTGTCCATGATATGGAAGATGAATATGATGAAGATAACGATCCTATAAAATTGGAGCTATCAAGGTGGAAAAAGAGATCGATTTTCTTTGATTTGCCATATTAGGAGGTTAATGGTTTTTTCTAATTTTTTAATAATTAAAAATAATAATATAATATAATTATGGGTTACACTATTGATTTTAACAAGAACTTCCGTTACGACATAATTTAGATGTAATGCATGTGAAGAAAAACATTGGCGAAAGCATATTAAGCACAATGTTGCATGGTAATAAATCAAAAGATGGAACCAACTCCAAAAAGGATCTAGAGGATTGGGGAATTCGGCATGAGCTTCATGCACAACCTCGTGGGAAGAAAACATATCTTCCGCCTACTCCTTATACGTTGTCAAATTCGAGAAAACAATATTCTGCAAAAGACTGTATGATTTCAAATGACCCGATGACTACTACTCAAATTTGAAAAACCGTATATCGCTGGAGAATTGTAAAATTAGTGGCTTGAAATCACATGATTATCATGTTTTAATGCAACACTTATTACCTGTAGCAACAAGAGGGTTATTGTCGAAGAAGGCAAGAAAAGCAATAATTTGCTTATGCTCATTTTTCAACAAATTATGTCAACGTGTCCCTGACAGAGAGGAATTGCAACAAATCAATGTTGAGATTATAGAAATTCCGTGTGAGCTTGAAAAGTATTTTCCACCATCATTTTCTGACATAATGGTGCATTTGTCAATTCATCTTGGTAGAGAAGCACTAATCTGTGGACAGGTTCAATTTCGCTAGATGTATCCTTTTGAAAGATATATGAAAACACTTAAAGATTATGTAAGAAACTATTCACGACCCGAGGGATGTATTGCCGAATCTTATCTTGCAGATGAATGCATGAAATTTTTTAGTGAATTTTTGAAAAAATCAGGACACGTTGAGGAGATAGAGGCTCGAAATGAAGATTATGAAAGCAATGTAATACTCGAGGGATGTCCAATTTCAACGTCTAAGACAGTTACATTATCCTTAAATGAGAAAGAAAGTGCACATTTAGCCGTATTAATGAATATGACCATGGTGGAACCATTTTTAGAGTAAGTATATGTTATATTATGTTTCAATTATTTTGATGTGTTTCTACCAGTAAATATAACTTAACATTCCTTGTTTTATACTAGTTTGCATTTGGAGGAATTACAAAATTCAAGCAAGCGCATGGAGAGAAATTCAGCCTTGCTTTGGGAAACACATACAAAATATTTTGCTGATTGGATTAAAAAAAAGGTTAAATGAATTTTTTAAATATACTCTCATTTCCTTAAGAATATTATTCTAAAATATCCATTGTAAATCAAACTTTTTATAGATACCTATTAACTCTAATGATCACAATGAAATGCCAAAGTGGATTGCATATGGTTCGAAGAATGATGCTTTGTCTTACAAAGGATATATCATCGATGGACAACGGTTTCACATAAAAGATGTAGGGAGAGAAACTCAGAATAGTGGAGTGACTTATGAAGTGACTACTATGTGAGAGCAAGTGCAAAAGATATTTCTAAAGTAGCTGATGTGGTCACTTATTATGGAATATTGACCGATATAATTTTATTAGATTAGCACGTGTTTATATTCCTGTTTTTAAGTGTCGTTGGGCACATATAGGAAACGGAGTAAAAGTTGATGAAGGTGGTTTCACTTTTGTCAATTTACATCAAAATCAAGCATCATTTTCAAAAGATCCATACATCCTTGCATCTCAAGCGAAACAAGTATTTTATTCAAGAGAAAACGATTCTTCAAGTTGGTACGTTGTAATGAAAGCACCACCAAGAGGTTTTCATGATTTAGAGACAAATGATTATGTAGATGAAGCTATCGATATTCTAGAAGATTGCGACATAACCGATATGGATGTTGAAGAGTTATGTTAGGAAGGACTACGAAGGCATACTTGAGTAGCTCAATATTTTGTTTGATTATGGAAATTGTTTTTGAGTGCATGTGTATGTCATTCTTGTTTGTTTTTCCATTATTTGCTCATAAGATCAATGATTATTGTTTGTGTCTAAATTAGGCAAACGTAATTAATATGTTGGATAACCAATTTGTTATTTCATGTATGCAGGTATTGGGTTATTGATTATCACAGAGATTTACATACTTGAAGACACACATAATCTTCATCATGAAGGTATGAAGTTAGCTTTAAATCACTTTTAGTTTTCATTAAGTCAAAGTTATTAATTATTAATATTCTAAAAACTATATTATTGGCAAACAAACTCCTACTTTTATTTAAAATAGATACATTATCATTTAAAATTCTCATTCTTATACATTTTTTATCATAAGATAATCTGGGCTATTACATATGATCTTTTCCATATAATATCATAAAAGTTATCGATATATGATCTTTTCCATATGATACAACCATAGTTAAGATGCTCAAATGCCATGGGAAAGAATTTTGCCTCTTAACCCTCTCACTCAAGTAAATATAACTGTTTAATCGATTTTTTTCTCAACACTCACACTTCTATGTCCATAATACTTGAATATTTGAACCTTCTATGCTATTGATGAGGATTCTTGAATTATTATCCAACTGTCATTTTGTGGTTTGGGTGTTTGCATGCTGGGTTGTGTGACGCCCCACCTCTATGCTCATAATAACAAAGAGTATTAAAAGAAATACTGTCTATTATTACGAAGAATAAGGCTGGATAGGAGCGACCATCCGTAATTGGCCTTACACTAATATTGGTTATCTCGATAGGAGTGGTATATACTTTTTATTTTTCATCTATTATTTATTTACTCCCATCGACACACCCAATACTAGTATAAAACGAACTACGACGGTTCATAATAGTTTAGGACATTAGATATAACAATAACACAGATAATATAAATGCAGAACACAGATAAAAATAAAAGTCTCATATATATATAACTGATGTCAGTTAATACATAGTTGACACAATACATATGATACAACTACAACTGTCGACTCTAGAAGTTATATATACAAGTACATTATCGACTAATATACATGAATACATATCGTTCTATACAATGACACGACTACTACAAAATGACACTGACAACTTCAGAAGATGTGAAAAGTCCTCAAATCCCGAACAGCAACTCAAAGAAGGAAATCTACAACCTGGAATAACTCGGGTCTGACCCGAGTATTACATTCAAAAGAAAATAATACACGGGTCAGTCTAATTCAAACTCAGTTATTACTGTACGGAAGCAATAATAATCAATCTCAACTAGATGACAGTCACAGAAATCTCGTATATCCGACTCCTCGATAAAAGAATCGGATAACGGCAGATATAACACTAAACAGTGTTAAACAACAAATCAGCAATCCAAATAAATTTAAACAATTGAAATGTCAATTTAAAAACACGATGTTGATTGGCTGTAGTACACGCTAACGTGTACTGCCTCGCCAATACAGACAAATCCAAACAATACTAAACAAGATCAGAGGCAACAAGTGAAACAAGTTCAGCATGTCACAATCAAGGCACAGTGAAATAGCAAACTGAAGGTGAGAGCACCACGGATATGGCACTACAATGCCCAACAAAAAAAGACTCAAATCAGCCTCATTAGAAATTAAGGTCACCAGTGAAGCGAAATGACCAATGCAAATGAAACTGTACATGGAACATACCCACAGTAACTCAACTGACAAGTCTAGTTTAAAACTGCAACTGGAAGTAACACGGCCATGCAGTTTAACAACAAGTGATCTAACCAAACTGATGTCACATAGTTCAAGTCTAACTTGATCAATAAAGAATGCTGCAAGTCACTGGAAGTGACCAAGGAACTGGCAACAAGATGAATGCACAAAGGCCAAGGTTCTAACAAGGACAAATGTACCAGAGGAACATAAGGGTGAAGGCAGGACGAGTGATACAAGTAACATGTGCAGATTATACAAAAGTGAAGACCACAAAGGCTAAAGCTACGGAATATCACTTACCCCAAAATCAAGATCGAAGTCAACCAGTATAATACCAAGCAATAGCCAAGACTAAATTAAATCAGCATCATCAAAATAAAAATCAAAACAGTGATGACCGAGAAGAATGAATCGTTCAAAACCAACATCGAAATAAAATCAACATAATCAAATCCAAGGACCAGAGGCCATGAACAGTATAGTCGAAGTTATACAAAACCAAAATTCACCACAGAAGCAGTCCAAAGCAACACGGAAGCAACGAAAATCGAACTGCAGAAGCATCATACGAGTATGAAATAGATGCGAGTAAACTCACCTTATCAATCGGTCTAAACTATCGCAGAGGCGAGCTCCTCAAACGAGGATATCGAGTTGAATTCGAGCATTCCTGAACAGCTTCGATGCTGGCGAACGAAGTTAAAAACGACAGAAGTCCAATTTGGGGACGAACGATACCAACGAACATGCCCTAATTTCGAGCGAGCGAACGGAGAAGAAATGGAGCCGCCATTATTAATCTTTCTTCGATTTTGGGCTTAGGGTTTTTGAAATGAAAAGGGTCGGGTTTCTTTTTTTTTCCAATCAATACGAAGAGGAATGGGTATATAAGGTTATCACGGCAACAAACAAGTGGATAATTAAATTTTTAAAGCCCAACAATACTTAACCAGTTTATCAAAAGGGTTTTCAATCGATTAAAAACTCTGGGTTGTTACAGACTCCCCTCCTTATAAAAATTGCGTCGCCGCAATTTTCATAATGAAAGCCGTCTATAACGATTATTCTTCTAACATAAACTGGTTAAGCTAGAAAAATAAAGTATGAGAACACAAACACCAAAGAAATCTTTCAATTTCATAAAAGAAATTTACAAATTCTCAACAAAGTCTAATTATCAAGAGATAACCAGAAGACAGCAACCAGAATAAATGCAAACATCAGCAATATTCAATTTCCAATATATAATTATAATACAGAAATCACAAAACAGCAATATCTAATTATCAATACGATAATTAGAAAACAACAAAATCTAATTATCAACAAAGATAATTATGAAACCCAAATCACAATTCGCAAAGCTGTCAATATCTAGTTATTCAACAATTAACTAGAAAACACAAACTCCATATCAGCAAACTCTAACTATCAACAAAGATAGAAAGAAAACAACAATTCAATAAAAATCAGCATAATCTAAGCTCAAGTAGAGATTAGAAATTCTCATATCAATAAAATCAGCAATCAACCAATTATCCAATTATCAAAAACGACAATCAGAAAACATCAAATATCTAATTATCTCAAACGATAATCAGAAGACATCAAATCATCAATTATCTACTTATTAAGACAATAATCAAACTTCAAATCAACAAATATTCGATTATAAAAAAAACGATAATCAAATTTCAAATTCAACAAATATTCGATTATCACAAAACGATAATCAAATTTCCAAATCAACAAATATTCGATTATCAAAAACGATAATCAAATTTCCAATTCAACAAATATTCGATTATCAAAACGATAATCAAATTTCAAATTCAACAAATATTCGATTATCAAAAATGATAATCAAATTTCAAATTCAACAAATATTCGATTATCAAAAACGATAATCAAATTCAAATCACAAATATTGAATTATAAAAAGGCGATAATTAAATCTCAAATCAGCAAATGTTTAATTATCAAAAGCGATAATTAAATCTCAAATCTGCAAATATTTAATTATCAAAAGCGATAATTAAATCGCAAATCAGCAAATATTTAATTATCAAAAGCGATAATTAAATCTCAAATCAGCAAATATTTAATTATCAAAGGCGAGAATTAAATCTCAAATCAACAATTATTTAATTATCAAAAGCGATAATTAAATCTTAAATCAGCAAATATTTAATTATCAAAAGCGATAATTAAATCTCAAATCAGCAAATATTTAATTATCAAAAGCGATAATTAAATCTCAAATCAGCAAATATTTAATTATCAAAAGCGATAATTAAATCTCAAATCAGCAAATATTTAATTATCAAAAGCGATAATTAAATCTCAAATCAGCAAATATTTAATTATCAAAAGCGATAATTAAATCTCAAATCAACAAATATTTAATTATCAAAAGCGATAATTAGAAACAACAAATATCTGATTATCAAAAACGATAATCAGAACTCATATCAACAAATATCTAATTATCAAAAACGATAATCAGAACTCATATCAACAAATATCTAATTATCACAAGCGATAATTAGAAACAACAAATATCTGATTATCAAAAACGATAATCAGAACTCATATCAACAAATATCTGATTATCAAAAACGATAATCAGAACTCATATCAACAAATATCTAATTATCACAAGCGATAATTAGAAACAACAAATATCTGATTATCAAAAACGATAATCAGAACTCATATCAACAAATATCTGATTATCACAAGCGATAATTAGAAACAAAAAATATCTGATTATCAAAAACGATAATCAGAACTCATATCAACAAATATCTGATTATCAAAAACGATAATCAGAACTCATATCAACAAATATCTAATTATCACAAGTGATAATTAGAAACAACAAATATCTGATTATCAAAAACGATAATCAGAACTCATATCAACAAATATCTGATTATCAAAAACGATAATCAGAACTCATATCAACAAATATCTAATTATCACAAGCGATAATTAGAAACAACAAATATCTGATTATCAAAAACGATAATCAGAACTCATATCAACAAATATCTGATTATCAAAAACGATAATCAGAACTCATATCAACAAATATCTAATTATCACAAGCGAAAATTAGAAACAACAAATATCTGATTATCAAAAACGATAATCAGAACTCATATCAACAAATATCTAATTATCACAAGCGATAATTAGAAACAACAAATATCTGATTATCAAAAACGATAATCAGAACTCATATCAACAAATATCTGATTATCAAAAACGATAATCAGAACTCATATCAACAAATATCTAATTATCACAAGCGATAATTAGAAACAACAAATATCTGATTATCAAAAATGATAATCAGAACTCATATCAACAAATATCTAATTATCACAAGCGATAATTAGAAACAACAAATATCTGATTATCAAAAACGATAATCAGAACTCATATCAACAAATATCCAATTACCTGCAGATAATTGGAAGCAACAAATATCTAGAAATCAATTAAGAAGACTAGAAAATCAACATAAAAGCTTGGATCGATCCCATCAGATGGCGAGTTTTTAATTCGCCGCACGTGCATCTCAGAGTGGCCGAAGCCTACCAAGTACTCAACATAATTTTGGCGCCCATCAGATTGACCCGAAGGTCCGCAGAGTGACCCGAAGGTCTAGTACTGGTATTTGACCCGAAGGTCCGCAGAGTGGCCCGAAAGCCCAACAAATGACCCGAATGTCCAACAAATGACCCGAAGGTCCTCACAGTGGCTCGAAAGCACACAAAATCATCAAATATTTCAATTAACGAGTCCGGAATTAACCGAAATAGCAAACGCACATGTCCCATACCACGTGTTTTACTAAATCGTTTGATTCTCTTCATCGTTTCCTTGAAAGTGCAAAATTGTGTATTTTGTAAAAATACATTTCACATTCTCAAACGGACAAGTCCGGAATTAAGCGAATCAGTAAAAGAAATGGGTCATAGTCCTTGATTTTGCTGAAACGTTTAAATTGCTTCCTCATTCTTTTGAAATCGCAAACTGTAAAATTTTTGAAAACAATTTTATTTATTTTGTAAAAATAACAATTCGCATTCTCAACTGAACAAGTCCGGAGTTAAGCGAAACAGTAAAAGAAAGGGGTCATAATCCTCGATTTTGCTGAATCGTTTAAGTCGCTTTCTCATTCTTTTGAAAACGCAAACTGCTAAAATTTTATAAAACAATTTTCATTTTAAAACGATTTTCCAATCACGTGATTAAAGCAACAATATTAGTAACAATTTCAAAAAGGAAATTGTACTTCTCCAGAACATCGTAAAACAAATCTCAAAGTCAGCATTGCGGAATAATCGCTTGAAAATCCACTCTTTAAAAATTTGACTGTTACTGAAGTCAAAGCGACAGTAAATTTTTTTTTTTTTTTTGTCGTCAAAATCTCATCAAAATAATTTACATCAAAATGTAATATCAGTGAATTTTCATTCATCAAAATGCCAACAAAACACCGTGCCTCAAAATTTAGCATCGATGTAAAAATCCCGTTATAAAAATAACGGCAACAAAATACGTTTCATAACCAAGCATCGGTTCAACGCAAAATAAATGCAGTAACATGCAATTCATATTTGTACGCACGTTATAATATAAACAAAGAAATCATTCGAAGGTATCTTCAATGAAGACAATTCAAAACAGCAAAATCTAATCAATAGATGATTAGTACAAAAGAAAGTCAGCGGAAATTTCAACAAAAATCAAAGAACTGCAATTTCTTCGAATCCTCAATTCGGATTCGAAATTCTCAAAGAAACAAAATAATTACAGCTATGTAAACCACCAATGAAATTTATTTCAATTTCTAAATCAAATAGATTATCAGTTGTACCCAGCGAAGACAGTTTCACTGTTTCCGCTGCGCACTCTGATAAACAGTACTCAAATCAATCAAATCATCTGAACACAAATCCACTTTTTATTTTTAAATAATGATATTTGTAACGACCCGGAATTTTGAACGAATTTAATTGAGAATATTTAATTAATTTTAAATATTTGAACGATGATTTAATTTGAATTTCCGATATAAGTTTAAAATTGGTGATTAAATTATAAAATTGAATCTATTAATTGTTGAATAAAAATTTGAATCTTCAATTTAAAGTTGAAGAAAAATATTTCGAAGGTTTTTAAAATTCGTATTGATAATACTGAAGATAATAGAAGCTTCAGAATTTATTTTCGAACTGTTCTGTTCAGTTTTGAAATTTATATCGTTTGAATCGACATTTAAAAATAGCGTTCCGGGGCACAGTCTCGGAATCCGACGAAACCAGTCCCATTGGGTCCGTAATATTGTATTATTGTCGGATTTCCAATTTCGTATTTATCGGAGTTATTATGTGAGCACACGATGAATAAACGTGTTGAAATTTAATTGAATTCAATTTTAAAATTTAAATTTTTAATCGTTGCCGACATCCACACGTTCACGCCTTTAATCACGCAGAGAATCACGTAAGGAGATCGTGCGAAGCATACCTCAGTCAATTTTAAATATTTTCTTCCTTCGTCTGTTCAAAACCAAAAGTTCGAATCTCAGAAACAAGAAAATAAATGGCAGACGATGGAAGAATTCGATATCGTTCGAATCTAATAAGATGGCCGAGCTTTTTATTTCTTCATTCCCTCCCCTTTTCGTTCAAAGACAAAATAAATGGCAGAGCGATATCTGTGACGACCCGCCATCCTACGACAAGGAAGACGCATCGTTTTGAAGAAAAGAAAGAGGTGAGAAAGTAGAAAAGAAGAGAAGAAAGAAAGAACAACAACAGAATCTCAACAGCGGAACGAATAATTTATATTAATAACAAAAGTATTACATCATATACAATGATTATCAGAGTTACACAGATTATACAACACATACTAGACAGTTATAACCATCTGTCTAGTTATTACAACTCAACACAAAACTCTATTCAGAGATTAACACAGCGGAACTACTATCTATATCTACAACGCCGAAGCCTCCTGCTCCATTGCTCCTCTAGATAACTCGTCAAAGCTAACCTGAATCCCTTGGCTACTCGTAAAAATTTGAGTACCCAAGAGTTTATAAAACAGAAATAAACAACTTGGGTCAGACATGGGTCTGGTGTGAGTAACAGGTTAAACTTGCTTAACTTCAAAACCTTTTTGAAACAAAGGTATCACGTAAGACTCCCCACAAATAAACATGGGTAAGTTTTTACCTTACGCTAACCAAAACATTTGATAGGAAATCCAGTTATATTATTATAGGGTCTAGGGTTTTCAAGTAAAATACAGAAATAGCTGGAATGCTTACATCTCACGTTCCAACATAGTTGGGCACAACTAATACGTACGGCACTTATTGGATTTTGGATTCCATACAATGGCAGGGCTACCGGGGTACCGCCCGTCACAGTACGTGGCCTAGATCACCGTACCGAGGATCACTCCCAATCCCCTGCAACACAAGGCCGGAACATCCCTTACTGGATAATTCCCGCACAAGATATCCCAGCAGTTGTTGCAATTCAACTGCCCACTCAACCGAATAATAAGAAGGGACCTCTAGACAGGGATAATCTTGTCCTACTTGGGTGCTACCCACTAACCTTGCTGCACCTCCCCTGTTTTAGCCATTCCCGGTTTGAAGAGGCTTGAGGCTACGATTTACCTTTAAATCAGAACACACCACTTAGAATGCTCATCGTCCACCTGACGATGTTCTGAAAGCATTCAATCCATACAAGTTCGTTCCGGGTTCGAACGAAACCGAAGGCATTATCTCGTTACACTCGTATTGGAATCACCCTCAGAGTTAACGACAATAACCCTTGCACTCTGAATCTTCATCTCGAATCTGAAAGTACTATCTCCGTCAACTCATTACGGAATCACCCTCAGAGTTATATCGACAAAGAATAGTTCTTACACCTCGAGTCTTCACTTGCTCCATTTTGATTTCACGACCTAACGTAAATTTGGATCGATGTGGTATTCGGGTCTCCAGACCTGGAATTCCGGTATACGGAAACCCGATCCCGGTCTCATCGAAATCCAAAACGTATCTTTTAAGGCCAAGTTGTTTTAAAGTTAAAACAATTCAATTCTATTATCTATTTACATACAGATAGATAATTCACATATTCACAATAGATAATCAACATTATCATTAAAAGCAGATAATCCATATCATCTTTACTATGCAACCAATGCATCCAAATCATACAGTATCAATTATCTCATATCTGAGATTTCAAACCATTCAAGGTAAATCAATATCATTCAATATCCTTAAGCAATGATTTATTTATCACTATTTATAATTAATTTAAAATGAATTAAATTAATTATTTCATCTTTAATTAATTTAAAGTAAATTAAATTAATTACTACATCTATAAATCCTGCTTAAATCATTATTAATTAATTATCAATCAATTAATCAATCATCATCCAATTATTCAATTTAATTAATCATCCTTGATTAATTATTTAATTACATTCAAGTAATTAGTATTAAATTAATTATACAAATTAATTATTCTTAACCACTTATAGTAATTAACCTTTAATTACTTCTTTTATTAATTAACTATAATTAATTACATTACTCCTTAATTAATTACATTAATTAATCACTTCATTACTTAATTAATCAATTCTTAATTACATCATTAATTATATAAATTAATAATCCTTAATTACATTTTATCATTAATTACTTTATTTAAATTAATTACATTTAGTAATTAATCTTTAATTAAACCATAATTATTAATCACTATTGATTAATCACATTCAGTAATTAACTAACCTTAATTACTTCTTAAAATAAATTAATTATTCCTTAATTCATTTCTTAATTAATCCCTTGATTAACTTCCATTAAGTAATTAACTACCCTTAATTACTTTATTAATTACATCAGTAATTATCCATTAATTACTTCCCTAAGTAATTATACCTCCTTAAATTACATTAAGTAATTATACAATCATTAAGTGATTATCTTAAATTAATTAAACTTAATTAATTAACTTAACTAATCAATTTAAACTCAATTAATTACAATAAGTAATAAATTTCTTAATTACTTCCATTAAGTAATTTACTAACAATTTCACAAATGATTAACCTTAATTAATTAATTTACTTAATTATCAAAATTAATCACATTAATTAATTACTTATTTAATTCCAAGTTAACGATCTACATTAACTATTAACTATTATTTAATTATCTTTCTTAAATAATTAAACATTAATTAACCATTAGTAATTTCAAATTAATTAATTCTAATTACTAATAAATTAATCCCTAATTACTTAATTAATTAAGTATCTAACAATAACTTAATTAATCCTTAATTACTTGATTTATTTATTCCTAATCATTAATTAATAATCTTAACTTATCAAATTAATGATCCTTAATTTCAAATTAATTATCCTTTAATTAATTTAATTAAACCTTAATTAATCAATTTTCTTAATTACTAAATTTATAAACCCAAATCAAATTAATTAAATTGATTAATTATCTTTTAATTACCTTAATAATTTATTTTATTAAATCTAAATTATCTTTAAGATAAACCTATTTCTTATTTATGATTAAATTATCATAAATAAAGCATTTAAAACAATTTACTTTTAAATTTACTTTTAAATTTCATTTTAAATTTAAGATTAAAATGAATACAAATTTTAACTTTAACAAAGTTTTAAAACCATTTAAATCCCTTTAAAACACATGTTAAAGAAATACTTACTTAATTAAAGAAATTTAAAACCAAATTCATTTAAAATTCAAATCAATTTAAAATGTACTTCAACATCCAAAGTTGTTTCAAACCATTTTAATTCAAAAGCTTTGTTTTTATTTCAAACTAGAATTCAAAACTCAGTTTTGAATTCAGATTTGAACTAAAATTCAAATCAAGTTTAAATCTTATTTTCAGATTTTAGAATCACTTATAAAATACTGTAACAATTTATAGTTGATAAAACATTCCATTTTATAAAATTTATTTATTTGAAAACTAGAATTCAAATTCATTTTGAATTCATATTTTAATCTTGTTTCAACTTTTGTTTAAATCTTACTTTGCTTCTTTTATTCAATTTAGTTTGAACTTAAAACCCTGTACATTGTCAGGTTTTAGAACAAAACTTGGAACAAAGAAAATAACCCGAGCTCAACTTATTTTACTTCGACAGTTCCTTCGAGTCCCCCACTCAAAATCACGGAAACAAACCCGAGTCTCATCCCTTCTTCCCCAAAATACCACAGTCCTACCCAGACGTGCATGTGCACGTGCACGGCCAGAAAACTCACCGCCGACCAACTATCAGGCTTTCGACAACACACCTTTAATCACGACAAACTCTCCAGCTAAGCAGATCAGCGAAACACGAAGTAAACTCAAAAACAACACTCACACCCAAAACTGGAAGATACACGCGATCAGAAAACCCCCTGTCGCCGACCACCCACGCCTCGTGAAACTCAACGGCAATGACAACAGATGCGCCTCGAGCCACCGAAGCCTTTTCCCCCAACGCGATCGAACTTAGTACGCCACCGATTCCGTTCCACCTCGACAAAGCCTATCCTCCCAAATCTCACATTAAACCCTAAAATGCTTTCGACTGCACAACTTGATCATCGGAAAAATTTACACCTATTTTTCCATCAATCTACCATCCTCCAGCATGCTCCAGTGAGAACCATGACTTCGCCAAGCAACTAGATCACCAGAGGCAACCAAAAACACCCCATCTGATCAAACCAGAACTGTTCTGCCAATTCAATTCTAAAATTTATGATTTTTCTTTTAAAAATCATGATTTTGTTTAAGGATTTGATATATAATCCTGAATTAATAAATTATGAAATTTGGATTTTTGACTTATACTTTAATTCCTGCTATTATCTCTTATTCCCAATAATTCTACTTATCAATATACTTAATAATATTTTTTTAAAATCTTTAACTTGTTATTTCTAACAGATTTTGTTTCTATATCAAGATCTAAAGTGAATCAGGGGAAGAGGAATTGAAATTTTAAACTTATTTAGGACTGTAAGTTTTAGAACAGAGCAAACTTCCCTGTACACAGACATGCACACCTATTTTCATTCACATCCTCATAGAAAATCTACTGCTATATATATATACACATGATACATACTTAATCACAGTAATTATCATGCAATAGATTCAAAAACTTTAAGTGTAATAATGAAGTTACTCACCTAGAACAAATAATAAACAGATCACTTATAACCAGCAGGCACAAAAATAGCAGACATTCAATTATCAATACATATTTATTCAACCATCTAACATGCATCCAATTTATTTTAAATATAAGGTTACTCACCTAATTAAAGAAGACAGAGCCTTCATTTTTGAAAACAGCCTTTGCTTTGATTTGAATTTGAAAACTTGAGTTGCTGTAGCTTGCTTATCAAACTGAAATGCTTCTTGCCTTTGAAAACTTGAAAACGACATGCATGCTACTGGAAACTTTAAGTTGTTGAGATGTTTTAAGATATGATTTCCAGGTGCTTGCTTATCTCAGGCTTGATTCCAGGTATTGAAGATGAAAACAGACTTTGATTTTGAGTTTGCTTTTTAAAACAGAGTTGAAGAATGATGTTCAGACTTTATTCCCAGGTTTATGAAATGAGTTCAAGCTTTTGTTGTTTTGATTTTTGAAGATGCTTAACAGGCTATTGAATTTGAATAGATAGTGGTTTGAGGATTTACTTACAGATTTTGTTTAGAGGAGGGTTTGAGAATAGGACTGAGTTTCAGATTTTTTTCTTAGCTTTTGAATTTGATAAAGAATAGAAGAAGAGAAGTATATGTGTTTATAGGCTGAAAATTATTTAGTAAAATAAAAGAAAAGAAAATTGGAAATTAAATGACACTTGTCATGTAGTTTTATTTATTAGTCAACACATGTTAATTTAGGGTGTTAATATAATGACATTTGTCTTATAAGTATTTAATACATAACTTTATTTATTTTTAAAATGTGAATAAAAGCTTTTTACACTAGTTTACTATTTATAAATACTTACCTAATATGTATATGTATATAAATTACTTTAAAGAAAATGTAAATAACCAATATATATATAAATAAAATCTTATATCTATATTTTAAATCCAAAATATTTCTCTTTTGAATTTTTATTATAAATCCAAATTCATATTCAATTTAAATTTAAACTTAAGCTAAAATCTATTTTTTTAAACAATTAAACATTTATCTTATGTATTTAAAACTATATAGTTATTTATCAAATATCTTTGAAAAGCTAAATATTAAATTAAATCATAATTTCCAAATTACCAAATATTAGAAATTTGAAAACATAACTTTATTTGTTAAATCCAACCAACTCATCTATTTACAATATATACACTTATATATATATTATTAATAGAAATCATTCTATTAAAGTTTTAAAAGATAAATTACTAATTAAATATTTATTTAATTAGATTATTAAATTTATTCAAATTATTAACAAAGATCAGCAAATCAATTTAATTTTTTAAATATAGATTATTAAATTGATATTGTCCAAATTCCCGGGATATCACATTCCTCCCCCCTTAAAATAATTTCGTCCCCGAAATTTAAACAAAGGTAATTTAATAATCTATTCAAGATTTAACAAGCATATATTATCAACCATATGCTAACAACCATAGCAAACAATCATTCAATCTAACAATTCTAATTATCCAGACAAAATTCTGGATAAAATTTCCTCGAGTTTTCCCAAGTATATATATACCGGGACACTCGCTCTACAAACAATCTAAACTACGAAGCTACAGAACTCCTACTCATCTAGATCTACAGAACTAGACAGGATATCAGACTACAGACGAGTCTGACTCAACTACAAAACCTCTCGAACGGCTGGTTCCAAAACCAATGATAGATCAAATACGTACTCCCTCAGAGATACGTAAAACACAACGAATTTCAGTTGTCCAAACTGACAATTCAATCCGGAAGACCAAATACTTATCCAAATCAAAACAAGGAAGAGATCCACAACTTTACTCCTCAAACATCAGAAGACTGAACTTACTTTTCCTATTCAGAGATGCACTTCCAAATTGCTTCTGTTGTACAACTCTGATCTGAAGTAGATAAGAATGCTGATGAAGAACACAACACAGACTGGATAACCCATCCTAGAAATAAGGTTCAACAGATTTATAAAGAAAACTTAGATACTCCATCAAATCCTGAGCTGCTTCACCAAACTCTATCTCTAGGAACTATCCTTCAACTAGACTGAACCACCGGTACCACTCCTGGAATCCTGTCGATAAGAAAACTCATCTCCAGATGCAGACAACTTCTGACTTCCCTGAAGACATCCATAAAATCTTCAATAACTCAAAGATCACTCAAACTATCGCAAGTCACTTTTGCGATCAACCCAGTCCAGTATCCAAAGATACTATTCTCTCTTAACAAATCAGAATAGCTTACACTTATCTATCCAATTCATCGAAGAAATGGATATATTCTGCTACTTCTGAACTCCATCTTTAGAAAAACTGCTCAGCTAGAAAACTTCCTGCTAATACACAAAACACTCCGAACTGCACTGCTGCCACAGATGCCAAGGACTTCCTAATCCAAAGCTCTTCGAGAAACTCGAACCTCCAACAGAGACGCTATGCTGAACTCATCCACAACACCGAAGCAGACTTACTCCTTAAACTTGTTCCAAAGAAAACATCTTCGGAAACATCCATGGTCATTGTATCTCATCATACAACTACTTCCTCCAGAAGTTACCAAGATACATCACTTGCTTCTGCTTAACTGGTAGATCCAAACTCTACTCATCTAACTGCACTTCAAAGATTGACTCCGAACCTTAATCGTTTCTTTCGGAGATCAATGAAATCCTTCACCACAGCAAAACTCACTCGAGACGGTATTTGGGTCTACAGTCTCATCAGATACACTTCTAACTCCAAACATTCAAACTCCAATCAATGGTAGTCATGTTACACACAGCCTACCTCATCTACCCTTATAACTTAATTTGGAAAACCCGAACAGGTAATCCAACAATAGGTAGAATAAATATATATATAGTTATATAAAAATTACAAATACGCTCTCTCAAGATAGACGCCACTCCAGAGCCTAGGTATTCACTCAACCTAATGCTCTGATACCACTGTGACGACCCGCCATCCTACGACAAGGAAGACGCATCGTTTTGAAGAAAAGAAAGAGGTGAGAAAGTAGAAAAGAAGAGAAGAAAGAAAGAACAACAACAGAATCTCAACAGCGGAACGAATAATTTATATTAATAACAAAAGTATTACATCATATACAATGATTATCAGAGTTACACAGATTATACAACACATACTAGACAGTTATAACCATCTGTCTAGTTATTACAACTCAACACAAAACTCTATTCAGAGATTAACACAGCGGAACTACTATCTATATCTACAACGCCGAAGCCTCCTGCTCCATTGCTCCTCTAGATAACTCGTCAAAGCTAACCTGAATCCCTTGGCTACTCGTAAAAATTTGAGTACCCAAGAGTTTATAAAACAGAAATAAACAACTTGGGTCAGACATGGGTCTGGTGTGAGTAACAGGTTAAACTTGCTTAACTTCAAAACCTTTTTGAAACAAAGGTATCACGTAAGACTCCCCACAAATAAACATGGGTAAGTTTTTACCTTACGCTAACCAAAACATTTGATAGGAAATCCAGTTATATTATTATAGGGTCTAGGGTTTTCAAGTAAAATACAGAAATAGCTGGAATGCTTACATCTCACGTTCCAACATAGTTGGGCACAACTAATACGTACGGCACTTATTGGATTTTGGATTCCATACAATGGCAGGGCTACCGGGGTACCGCCCGTCACAGTACGTGGCCTAGATCACCGTACCGAGGATCACTCCCAATCCCCTGCAACACAAGGCCGGAACATCCCTTACTGGATAATTCCCGCACAAGATATCCCAGCAGTTGTTGCAATTCAACTGCCCACTCAACCGAATAATAAGAAGGGACCTCTAGACAGGGATAATCTTGTCCTACTTGGGTGCTACCCACTAACCTTGCTGCACCTCCCCTGTTTTAGCCATTCCCGGTTTGAAGAGGCTTGAGGCTACGATTTACCTTTAAATCAGAACACACCACTTAGAATGCTCATCGTCCACCTGACGATGTTCTGAAAGCATTCAATCCATACAAGTTCGTTCCGGGTTCGAACGAAACCGAAGGCATTATCTCGTTACACTCGTATTGGAATCACCCTCAGAGTTAACGACAATAACCCTTGCACTCTGAATCTTCATCTCGAATCTGAAAGTACTATCTCCGTCAACTCATTACGGAATCACCCTCAGAGTTATATCGACAAAGAATAGTTCTTACACCTCGAGTCTTCACTTGCTCCATTTTGATTTCACGACCTAACGTAAATTTGGATCGATGTGGTATTCGGGTCTCCAGACCTGGAATTCCGGTATACGGAAACCCGATCCCGGTCTCATCGAAATCCAAAACGTATCTTTTAAGGCCAAGTTGTTTTAAAGTTAAAACAATTCAATTCTATTATCTATTTACATACAGATAGATAATTCACATATTCACAATAGATAATCAACATTATCATTAAAAGCAGATAATCCATATCATCTTTACTATGCAACCAATGCATCCAAATCATACAGTATCAATTATCTCATATCTGAGATTTCAAACCATTCAAGGTAAATCAATATCATTCAATATCCTTAAGCAATGATTTATTTATCACTATTTATAATTAATTTAAAATGAATTAAATTAATTATTTCATCTTTAATTAATTTAAAGTAAATTAAATTAATTACTACATCTATAAATCCTGCTTAAATCATTATTAATTAATTATCAATCAATTAATCAATCATCATCCAATTATTCAATTTAATTAATCATCCTTGATTAATTATTTAATTACATTCAAGTAATTAGTATTAAATTAATTATACAAATTAATTATTCTTAACCACTTATAGTAATTAACCTTTAATTACTTCTTTTATTAATTAACTATAATTAATTACATTACTCCTTAATTAATTACATTAATTAATCACTTCATTACTTAATTAATCAATTCTTAATTACATCATTAATTATATAAATTAATAATCCTTAATTACATTTTATCATTAATTACTTTATTTAAATTAATTACATTTAGTAATTAATCTTTAATTAAACCATAATTATTAATCACTATTGATTAATCACATTCAGTAATTAACTAACCTTAATTACTTCTTAAAATAAATTAATTATTCCTTAATTCATTTCTTAATTAATCCCTTGATTAACTTCCATTAAGTAATTAACTACCCTTAATTACTTTATTAATTACATCAGTAATTATCCATTAATTACTTCCCTAAGTAATTATACCTCCTTAAATTACATTAAGTAATTATACAATCATTAAGTGATTATCTTAAATTAATTAAACTTAATTAATTAACTTAACTAATCAATTTAAACTCAATTAATTACAATAAGTAATAAATTTCTTAATTACTTCCATTAAGTAATTTACTAACAATTTCACAAATGATTAACCTTAATTAATTAATTTACTTAATTATCAAAATTAATCACATTAATTAATTACTTATTTAATTCCAAGTTAACGATCTACATTAACTATTAACTATTATTTAATTATCTTTCTTAAATAATTAAACATTAATTAACCATTAGTAATTTCAAATTAATTAATTCTAATTACTAATAAATTAATCCCTAATTACTTAATTAATTAAGTATCTAACAATAACTTAATTAATCCTTAATTACTTGATTTATTTATTCCTAATCATTAATTAATAATCTTAACTTATCAAATTAATGATCCTTAATTTCAAATTAATTATCCTTTAATTAATTTAATTAAACCTTAATTAATCAATTTTCTTAATTACTAAATTTATAAACCCAAATCAAATTAATTAAATTGATTAATTATCTTTTAATTACCTTAATAATTTATTTTATTAAATCTAAATTATCTTTAAGATAAACCTATTTCTTATTTATGATTAAATTATCATAAATAAAGCATTTAAAACAATTTACTTTTAAATTTACTTTTAAATTTCATTTTAAATTTAAGATTAAAATGAATACAAATTTTAACTTTAACAAAGTTTTAAAACCATTTAAATCCCTTTAAAACACATGTTAAAGAAATACTTACTTAATTAAAGAAATTTAAAACCAAATTCATTTAAAATTCAAATCAATTTAAAATGTACTTCAACATCCAAAGTTGTTTCAAACCATTTTAATTCAAAAGCTTTGTTTTTATTTCAAACTAGAATTCAAAACTCAGTTTTGAATTCAGATTTGAACTAAAATTCAAATCAAGTTTAAATCTTATTTTCAGATTTTAGAATCACTTATAAAATACTGTAACAATTTATAGTTGATAAAACATTCCATTTTATAAAATTTATTTATTTGAAAACTAGAATTCAAATTCATTTTGAATTCATATTTTAATCTTGTTTCAACTTTTGTTTAAATCTTACTTTGCTTCTTTTATTCAATTTAGTTTGAACTTAAAACCCTGTACATTGTCAGGTTTTAGAACAAAACTTGGAACAAAGAAAATAACCCGAGCTCAACTTATTTTACTTCGACAGTTCCTTCGAGTCCCCCACTCAAAATCACGGAAACAAACCCGAGTCTCATCCCTTCTTCCCCAAAACACCACAGTCCTACCCAGACGTGCACGTGCACGTGCACGGCCAGAAAACTCACCGCCGACCAACTATCAGGCTTTCGACAACACACCTTTAATCACGACAAACTCTCCAGCTAAGCAGATCAGCGAAACACGAAGTAAACTCAAAAACAACACTCACACCCAAAACTGGAAGATACACGCGATCAGAAAACCCCCTGTCGCCGACCACCCACGCCTCGTGAAACTCAACGGCAATGACAACAGATGCGCCTCGAGCCACCGAAGCCTTTTCCCCCAACGCGATCGAACTTAGTACGCCACCGATTCCGTTCCACCTCGACAAAGCCTATCCTCCCAAATCTCACATTAAACCCTAAAATGCTTTCGACTGCACAACTTGATCATCGGAAAAATTTACACCTATTTTTCCATCAATCTACCATCCTCCAGCATGCTCCAGTGAGAACCATGACTTCGCCAAGCAACTAGATCACCAGAGGCAACCAAAAACACCCCATCTGATCAAACCAGAACTGTTCTGCCAATTCAATTCTAAAATTTATGATTTTTCTTTTAAAAATCATGATTTTGTTTAAGGATTTGATATATAATCCTGAATTAATAAATTATGAAATTTGGATTTTTGACTTATACTTTAATTCCTGCTATTATCTCTTATTCCCAATAATTCTACTTATCAATATACTTAATAATATTTTTTTAAAATCTTTAACTTGTTATTTCTAACAGATTTTGTTTCTATATCAAGATCTAAAGTGAATCAGGGGAAGAGGAATTGAAATTTTAAACTTATTTAGGACTGTAAGTTTTAGAACAGAGCAAACTTCCCTGTACACAGACATGCACACCTATTTTCATTCACATCCTCATAGAAAATCTACTGCTATATATATATACACATGATACATACTTAATCACAGTAATTATCATGCAATAGATTCAAAAACTTTAAGTGTAATAATGAAGTTACTCACCTAGAACAAATAATAAACAGATCACTTATAACCAGCAGGCACAAAAATAGCAGACATTCAATTATCAATACATATTTATTCAACCATCTAACATGCATCCAATTTATTTTAAATATAAGGTTACTCACCTAATTAAAGAAGACAGAGCCTTCATTTTTGAAAACAGCCTTTGCTTTGATTTGAATTTGAAAACTTGAGTTGCTGTAGCTTGCTTATCAAACTGAAATGCTTCTTGCCTTTGAAAACTTGAAAACGACATGCATGCTACTGGAAACTTTAAGTTGTTGAGATGTTTTAAGATATGATTTCCAGGTGCTTGCTTATCTCAGGCTTGATTCCAGGTATTGAAGATGAAAACAGACTTTGATTTTGAGTTTGCTTTTTAAAACAGAGTTGAAGAATGATGTTCAGACTTTATTCCCAGGTTTATGAAATGAGTTCAAGCTTTTGTTGTTTTGATTTTTGAAGATGCTTAACAGGCTATTGAATTTGAATAGATAGTGGTTTGAGGATTTACTTACAGATTTTGTTTAGAGGAGGGTTTGAGAATAGGACTGAGTTTCAGATTTTTTTCTTAGCTTTTGAATTTGATAAAGAATAGAAGAAGAGAAGTATATGTGTTTATAGGCTGAAAATTATTTAGTAAAATAAAAGAAAAGAAAATTGGAAATTAAATGACACTTGTCATGTAGTTTTATTTATTAGTCAACACATGTTAATTTAGGGTGTTAATATAATGACATTTGTCTTATAAGTATTTAATACATAACTTTATTTATTTTTAAAATGTGAATAAAAGCTTTTTACACTAGTTTACTATTTATAAATACTTACCTAATATGTATATGTATATAAATTACTTTAAAGAAAATGTAAATAACCAATATATATATAAATAAAATCTTATATCTATATTTTAAATCCAAAATATTTTAAAATATTTCTCTTTTGAATTTTTATTATAAATCCAAATTCATATTCAATTTAAATTTAAACTTAAGCTAAAATCTATTTTTTTAAACAATTAAACATTTATCTTATGTATTTAAAACTATATAGTTATTTATCAAATATCTTTGAAAAGCTAAATATTAAATTAAATCATAATTTCCAAATTACCAAATATTAGAAATTTGAAAACATAACTTTATTTGTTAAATCCAACCAACTCATCTATTTACAATATATACACTTATATATATATTATTAATAGAAATCATTCTATTAAAGTTTTAAAAGATAAATTACTAATTAAATATTTATTTAATTAGATTATTAAATTTATTCAAATTATTAACAAAGATCAGCAAATCAATTTAATTTTTTAAATATAGATTATTAAATTGATATTGTCCAAATTCCCGGGATATCACAATATCCTTCAAAATCGAAGAAAAAAATCGACCTCGTCCCCAGTTCTAGTCGAATCGAAATCTATTCGATTTCGCGTTCAATCATCAGAGAAGCGCCGCGATCGAAGGAAGCAATCGGGGTCTCGGCGATCGTTGCTAGGGCGCCGCGTCGCTCGAGCTTAGGGAGATTCGTGAACTTGAGTGCGTGGAGGCAGGGTCGACTCGATGTCGAAATCTAGGGCAAGCGTGCGCGATTCAGGCGCGCGCGTAGGCCGGAGTGGAGGCGAAGTCGCGAGGCAATACAGGTTGGTCGATGGGGCCACGGTGGCGGAGGAACGGAGTCGACTTCGACGAAGTCGCGACTAGATGTCAGGCACAATCGATTCTCGAGGTCTTGGAGGGTCGTAGAGGCGGCGACTCAGGCGATGTCGAGCGCGAGGTCAGGGGACGATCGCGATTGGACGATGGCTGATGGTGATACTCACGGTAAGTCGAAGGCAGCGATCATCAGAGCTCGGCGACGTCGTGGGTTTGGGGTCGCCTGTTTTGTGAGGTAGTTTAAATTTTTAGCATTTTAATATTCTTCAAATTTGAAATTTATATAAATATATATATATGATATAAAAAGAAGACAGATTTGTTAGAGATTTGATATATTGGATGAAATGATTTATTTAAAGGAAAAGTAGTTTTAAATTTAATATTTTGTTAAGTAAATGTATCGAAGGAAATCTGTTTAATCTAAAATTTATTAATCCAAATTTACTTACTTAATTTATTCAGTTACTAAAAGATTATAAAAAGGGGATTGGATTTGATTAATAAATTAGTAAGAGAAAATTTGTTTAATAGGATAATTTATTAAGAAAGAAAATCTTTCGTTAGGATTTTAGAGTAAATTTTAGTTTAACAAATTTTATTAAAAGAAAATTGATTTAAAGATATTAATTTGAAGAAAAATTTTTAGTTAATGAAGTGGTCTAATAATTTGTTAACTAAATCTGTTTAAAATGGGAAAATTTTTGTTCGTCTGTTCAAATATTAATGAATTCGTATAATTATTTATACAAGGTATAAAATCAAGAAAAATCGAGTCAAGTTGGAAATGGATGGCAAATAAAAAGCTAAGGTGAGATTTTCTCACTCGAAGGAAATTTGAATTTACAGTTATTATTGATTGATGATTGTTATTGGATTGTTGATATTAGATATTTTAGGATATATCTATTATATATAGCAATATATACATATTGGCATATGTATATATTGGATTGATGATTTCCCGCCTCGTATAGCGGATGAGACCCTATTGCGCCGTTAGTAAGCGGATTTATAAAAACCTATATACCGCGATAATTCCGTACTGGAGCGGAATTGGTATTGTGCTAACATCTTTGGATGCAGGGAACAGGTTGGAGGGATCCAACTGGACCCCTCACATTTATTTAATTTATTTCTATTGTGATATGAATCTGTGAATGATTATAGTGATGCTATACATCATATTGATATCTGGAAATTGTTTGAAAGCTAAAATTTAGCTGAATGGATGTTTTGACATCATTGGATTCCAAAAATAAACGAAATTGAATTTTTGAAATCAAAGTAGAAATTTCTAAGTGAATCAATTTTTGAAATTGAATATATTTTGAAGAAAGAAAATTTTAAAGTATAAAAAGTTAATTTTTATAATCTTATCGAATTTATTCCAGAATCAAGTGAAAATGTTAATTAAATGGATTTCGTAAAATAGCGATTTTAAATTGAAGAATTAAATTTAAAATTTTGGATTTTTAAATAGATTGAAAGAGACAAAGAAATTAATTTTCTTTAAAAGGAATTTATTTAAAAAGAAATAAGTGGGAAGTCCAATTAGAAATTTAATTGGCTAATTGAAGCGAAATTTGTTAAATCGATATGAATTTATAGATGTATAAATTGTAAAGTTAAATCGATATGAATTTATAGATGTATAAATTGTAAAGTTAAATCGATATGAATTTATAGATGTATAAATTGTAAAGTTAAATCGATATGAATTTATAGATGTATAAATTGTAAAGTTAAATCGATATGAATTTATAGATGTATAAATTGTAAAGTTAAATCGATATGAAATTATAGATGTATAAATTGTAAAGTTAAATCGATATGAAATTATAGATGTATAAATCGTAAAGTTAAATCGATATGAATTTATAGATGTATAAATTGTAAAGTTAAATCGATATGAAATTTATAGATGTATAAATTGTAAAGTTAAATCGATATGAAATTTATAGATGTATAAATTGTAAGTAAAAAGAATGAAATTTATAGATTTATAAATTGTGAAGTTAAAATGAATGAAATTGTAGAATGGAAGATTTATAAGAAATTAACTTATAAAATTGGATTTTTACCTTTAAAAGGAGTATTGATCGAACTTGTTAAAAAAAAGGGGGATTTATAAATCAAAGTTATTGTGAAATATAAGGTTGAATTTATAAACGTTGTTTTATAAATCTGAAATCACTTATTGAATTTGATGAATTAAATAGTGAAATGTGGTTAGTGAAGTATATTCACGATTTTGGACAGTGAATATATTTTTAAGTCAAATGGTTAGGGTTTTGGGAAAGCGATATTATGAAATGAAGTTAATTGTTTTAAAAGATGTTTTAAAACGTGTGAACTATCGAAATAATAGATTTCAACATTTATTGTTGAAATAGACGTTTCGAGAAACTTAAGGAAATGGTGGACTATAACACTGTTGTTATAGTAAATGATTTCCGAAAGGAAATGTTTTATGTAGTATTGGGATTTATATACCTATCTAAATTCCGAATCCCTATACTATTGATTTCGAGTCGTCGTAACGATGTTTTACGCAACATTCGTTTTGACTCAAATAAATGTTGTTATAGTAAATGTTTTCCTTAAAGAATGAATATATACTTAATTTGATTTAAGCATATCGAATATTTTCAAATGTTGAAAATAAAAGATTTGTGAAACACTTATTATTAAATAAGTATGGAATGTTTTCCAATATGAAATGAACGGTTTCGAGATTTATCTTCTTAAAGATAAATCGAAATCGAATATTGAAAACGATTTGAAAATCGTATATCAATAGACATTTTTGAAACATAAATTCACTATGGAATTTATAAAAAGAAAAGGGAAACTTTTTAGAAAAATAAACGTTGTTTTATTTTTGAAGTGTGGAAATTTTATATCTAGTAAAAGATATTTTTGGAAGATGAAATAATTTGGGAAAATTATTTGGAATCTGATGATGTTGCGCATCTTTATTGATAGTTAAATAACCGACTATCAATAATTACCTTTAGATAGGTATTTGTTGTGAATTGGATGAATTTGAATGCCACACTTAATTTTGAATAAGCGCTCACTATTCGGGTTAACCGGGAAAGGACCATGGGGTCGTATAACCCATTCCGAATATGTGATACGTCGTTATGAATCGCATTTGAAGACCGGTGTTGAAGACCGGATATTTTTGAAAACGGAAGGATTACCGTCGAGTTACTCTACATCGACTGATCTTCGATTTAGAGGTTTTATCACCCTTAGTGACGGGAAGTCCTGACGTGATTAGAAATTTATCCGGATATGCAAGGGCTTCGTGAGAAGTGCCTTCGGTTCTGTTCGATCCCGGAACAGACTTTCATGGATTGTGTGTCTGACGTTACAATTTGAGATATAAAGCTGATTTCTTTCAAATACATTTCTGTTGGTGGCGGAGAATTTATTCTCTTAGCTTAACACCCTTCTCTGAGACGTACGAGCTCAGAGGTTATGTAGTTGAAATTCATCAGCGATATATCCCAATTTGGTAACGTGGCATACTGAGTGTTGCTGTGAAATGATCAGTGTTTGATCATTTGTGATATGATCATTTGTTTGATCTTATATCTTTGTGATCATAGGTTGATCATTTTTGTTTGACCCGAAGCAGGGCTTTTTGAGAAAGCGTAGCTTTGTGGACGAGACTTCGTCGAGCCTCACACCCCGGAAATGGTCGAAACAGGACGAATGCGGCAAGGTTCTAGGGAGTAGCGCCCCTTAGTGTATGTCATTCCTTCTGGATAAAGGTGGTATCATGGTATGGAGCCTAGATACTTAACCTCTGTGGTTACTGCATTATTTTTTCTATGTGGTTTGTTGCGAATCGGGGATCCTCGGGAAGATCGGTGACGATCGGGGGATGGCATACGCGTGTCAGTAGTTACCTATTTTTGCAGAGGTAACCCGGCCTTGTGTTGGCAGAGATCCGGTTAGGTTCTCGGGTCGTCTATTCCAGGGACGTACCCATCGTGGATAGGAAGTTCCTTAGCCTGACCATTTGTTGGAAATCCAAAGAAACAATACGTGACTTGTACGGTTTTAGTTGTAGAACCTGCCATTTAATATGGTAGCTATAGTAGACATACTATAATGGTACCTATGTCGGCTAAGATTAATATTCTACTTTCGAAATGTTTTCTACACTATGCACTAATAATAATATCAAAAAGGTTTTGATTTTTGCGTAGTAAGCATCTTTGACTAACATAAGAAGAAATCTCCTCCAAGTCTGCGTTTGCATTGTGTGTGTGGTGGGAGGTCTTATGGTAGTTTCATTTTCCAAAAGCATTGCGAATTGACTTTAAAAATGTTTCTGTTGTTTAATTTAAAGAATAACTGTTTTACGATCTCACACCAGTCACCATGACTGACTCGGAGTTTATTGTTCCCTTCTAAACTCTGGGTGCCCACAAAATTTCCACACGGGCAGCCTAGAGTTATATTATCAGGATATTCTGGATATTCTGGAGCTTGGAGATAAGCTGGATGACGAGACGTAGTATTTGTATCTGATGTATTTATTCCGCTGTGTATTCTGTATGAGGACAGGTTATATAACTGTCCATTGTTGTATATTGACTCTGATGATTGATGTATGTATAAACTGATATAGTTCTTTGTTTTAAAAGACTAGTGTTTATCTATTATATATTGTTCCGCTGCGATGTGTAAGATTCTGATATTGTTTTCTGTCTGATGTTGTTCAGTTGTTCTTTCTTCCTCTATCTTCTTCTTCTTCTTACTACTTCTTCTTTCTTAAAACCATCATAGTTCGTATTTCCGTTCATTTTGAGTTAATCAATGGAGATTAGTGGTCAATCAAGAGGTACGGATTTGCGGGCCTTGACATTTGGTATCAGAGCATATGGTTAAGCGACAACCCTGCTCTGTTGGGTGTTACTCATTAGAGATAGAGTCAGCAGTACTCTAGAATGAGTTGAGTGTAATAATAGATACGAGCGCGTATTTGTTAGTTAATATAAAATTGTTTTGTATTGTGATGATTGGATTATTGAGTGGCATATGAACCTTCGTCGGCACAGTCTTGCAAAACTGTATCGAAGGGGTTTCTAAACACTTGAATAGAACAATTCGGCACAGTATTGTTTTGAATAGGGTAAATGAGATAATTTTGCCCAAAACTACTTTTGTATAGAAAAGAAATGATTTTCTGTAAATTATAATAGTATATGGTTGCATGGTTGTTAGAGGTGATAATATTAATCTATTATCATTAAAATTGAATAAGAAATTTGAAATCGTAACTCCAAAGTTAAGAAATAAATTCACATATACAAATGAAATTTAAAGAATGTAAATTATAAATGTGAATTGTAATTTAAAACGGAATTCCAGAGAAGTTTTTGGAAATGTTTTGAAAGGAGTTTGAAAATTTTGGTGATTTGAAAAGTTTAAAATCTTTTTGATTTGAAAATGAATTTCAAAGGTTTTGAAAGGTACTTTGGAGAGATGAAAGCTCTAAACTCTTTTCGGTCGCTGGAAAATAACTTCGATGATGACCGCGGCATCACCGGTGTTCATTTTCGGGTTTCCAAAAGAGGAATTGCTGCCGAATTGTTTTAAATGAAAGTGGTTTGAAAAATTTTGGGTTTGTTTTAGGAAATCAAAAGGGTAAATTGAATTGTTTTCAAAAGAGATTTTTTGAAAAGATTGAAAAGACTCTGGAATACTGTATAAGAATATTTATGGAATATGATTGAATTGATAACTTATACAAATAGAAATTGTTAATGTAAATTATGTAATGGTGATTGGAATTAAAGTTCATTAATAAATGAAATCTATAAATATGAATTGAAAGTATAAGGAAATAAAATTCATATGTGAACAAAAATTATGAATATGAATTGTAAATATGATTCATAAATGAAAATAGAATTCCAAGAAGATAATTGAAAATAAAATTCCTAAATGAAATGGAATTGTGAATGTGAATGTATAAATGATTGTATAAATCAAGGTGTAGATAAGTTGATAACTTATAGAATATTTGAAATCTGATTGGAATGAAATTCAAATTGAAGACGAATGAATTAGTAAATAAAACTAATTTAGAATAGTATAGTTATGAACTAAAGATAAAGGACGAAATTGAATTCAAATGAATTTGTAATGCAAAATTGAACGAAATTGAATATGTAACTTCAATAGTAAGCTAAAGATGATATAAGTAGTTTATATTGGAAAAAATTTGTAATCGGATTTGCAAAATGATTGAATGTTGTAACTAGATATTATGGCTAGTAGGATATACAGGTATAAAGGGAATTGAATTTGATTTCACAGATAATTTGAATTGCTCGACAAAAGGTACGTATTTGAATTATAATATGAGTTTTTGGTGATTTCTGGTCTAGCCGCTTGGCTTTTTCTTTTTCTTTTTGAAATCTGAGAGTCCGTAGGGACGTTTTGTAGTCGTGCCGTATTAGCCGCGCAAAGGAGACGCTGGCGAAATTTTTCGGAAATTTAGGGCGTTAGAAAATTTTTGAGAAAAATTTGGAAGTTAAAATTTGAATTTGAATTCGAATTTGAATTTAGAAGTTAAACAATGTTGTTTGAAACTAAAAAACTAAAAAATTGAAATTGGAAAGTTAGTTGAATTAATAACGAATCTTTAGTAGAAAGATTTGTTTGATAAATTCGATAAAACTATTGGATTGTGAAAAATAGTAGACGAGTTAAGGACTTTTTTCCCTAACTTGTAATTTCGAGGACGAAATTCTTTTAAGGGGGGAAGTTTGTAACGACCCAGAATTTTGAACGAATTTAATTGAGAATATTTAATTAATTTTAAATATTTGAACGATGATTTAATTTGAATTTCCGATATAAGTTTAAAATTGGTGATTAAATTATAAAATTGAACCTATTAATTGTTGAATAAAAATTTGAATCTTCAATTTAAAGTTGAAGAAAAATATTTCGAAGGTTTTTAAAATTCGTATTGATAATACTGAAGATAATAGAAGCTTCAGAATTTATTTTCGAACTGTTCTGTTCAGTTTTGAAATTTATATCGTTTGAATCGACATTTAAAAATAACGTTCCGGGGCACAGTCTCGGAATCCGACGAAACCAGTCCCATTGGGTCCGTAATATTGTATTATTGTCGGATTTCCAATTTCGTATTTATCGGAGTTATTATGTGAGCACACGATGAATAAACGTGTTGAAATTTAATTGAATTCAATTTTAAAATTTAAATTTTTAATCGTTGCCGACATCCACACGTTCACGCCTTTAATCACGCAGAGAATCACGTAAGGAGATCGTGCGAAGCATACCTCAGTCAATTTTAAATATTTTCTTCCTTCGTCTGTTCAAAACCAAAAGTTCGAATCTCAGAAACAAGAAAATAAATGGCAGACGATGGAAGAATTCGATATCGTTCGAATCTAATAAGATGGCCGAGCTTTTTATTTCTTCATTCCCTCCCCTTTTCGTTCAAAGACAAAATAAATGGCAGAGCGATATCCTTCAAAATTGAAGAAAAAAATCGACCTCGTCCCCAGTTCTAGTCGAATCGAAATCTATTCGATTTCGCGTTCAATCATCAGAGAAGCGCCGCGATCGAAGGAAGCAATCGGGGTCTCGGCGATCGTTGCTAGGGCGCCGCGTCGCTCGAGCTTAGGGGGATTCGTGAACTTGCGTGCGTGGAGGCAGGGTCGACTCGATGTCGAAATCTAGGGCAAGCGTGCGCGATTCAGGCGCGCGCGTAGGCCGGAGTGGAGGCGAAGTCGCGAGGCAATACAGGTTGGTCGATGGGGCCACGGTGGCGGAGGAACGGAGTCGACTTCGACGAAGTCGCGACTAGATGTCAGGCACAATCGATTCTCGAGGTCTTGGAGGGTCGTAGAGGCGGCGACTCAGGCGATGTCGAGCGCGAGGTCAGGGGACGATCGCGATTGGACGATGGCTGATGGTGATACTCACGGCAAGTCGAAGGCAGCGATCATCAGAGCTCGGCGACGTCGTGGGTTTGGGGTCGCCTGTTTTGTGAGGTAGTTTAAATTTTTAGCATTTTAATATTCTTCAAATTTGAAATTTATATAAATATATATATATGATATAAAAAGAAGACAGATTTGTTAGAGATTTGATATATTGGATGAAATGATTTATTTAAAGGAAAAGTAGTTTTAAATTTAATATTTTGTTAAGTAAATGTATCGAAGGAAATCTGTTTAATCTAAAATTTATTAATCCAAATTTACTTACTTAATTTATTCAGTTACTAAAAGATTATAAAAAGGGGATTGGATTTGATTAATAAATTAGTAAGAGAAAATTTGTTTAATAGGATAATTTATTAAGAAAGAAAATCTTTCGTTAGGATTTTAGAGTAAATTTTAGTTTAACAAATTTTATTAAAAGAAAATTGATTTAAAGATATTAATTTGAAGAAAAATTTTTAGTTAATGAAGTGGTCTAATAATTTGTTAACTAAATCTGTTTAAAATGGGAAAATTTTTGTTCGTCTGTTCAAATATTAATGAATTCGTATAATTATTTATACAAGGTATAAAATCAAGAAAAATCGAGTCAAGTTGGAAATGGATGGCAAATAAAAAGCTAAGGTGAGATTTTCTCACTCGAAGGAAATTTGAATTTACAGTTATTATTGATTGATGATTGTTATTGGATTGTTGATATTAGATATTTTAGGATATATCTATTATATATAGCAATATATACATATTGGCATATGTATATATTGGATTGATGATTTCCCGCCTCGTATAGCGGATGAGACCCTATTGCGCCGTTAGTAAGCGGATTTATAAAAACCTATATACCGCGATAATTCCGTACTGGAGCGGAATTGGTATTGTGCTAACATCTTTGGATGCAGGGAACAGGTTGGAGGGATCCAACTGGACCCCTCACATTTATTTAATTTATTTCTATTGTGATATGAATCTGTGAATGATTATAGTGATGCTATACATCATATTGATATCTGGAAATTGTTTGAAAGCTAAAATTTAGCTGAATGGATGTTTTGACATCATTGGATTCCAAAAATAAACGAAATTGAATTTTTGAAATCAAAGTAGAAATTTCTAAGTGAATCAATTTTTGAAATTGAATATATTTTGAAGAAAGAAAATTTTAAAGTATAAAAAGTTAATTTTTATAATCTTATCGAATTTATTCCAGAATCAAGTGAAAATGTTAATTAAATGGATTTCGTAAAATAGCGATTTTAAATTGAAGAATTAAATTTAAAATTTTGGATTTTTAAATAGATTGAAAGAGACAAAGAAATTAATTTTCTTTAAAAGGAATTTATTTAAAAAGAAATAAGTGGGAAGTCCAATTAGAAATTTAATTGGCTAATTGAAGCGAAATTTGTTAAATCGATATGAATTTATAGATGTATAAATTGTAAAGTTAAATCGATATGAATTTATAGATGTATAAATTGTAAAGTTAAATCGATATGAATTTATAGATGTATAAATTGTAAAGTTAAATCGATATGAATTTATAGATGTATAAATTGTAAAGTTAAATCGATATGAATTTATAGATGTATAAATTGTAAAGTTAAATCGATATGAAATTATAGATGTATAAATTGTAAAGTTAAATCGATATGAAATTATAGATGTATAAATCGTAAAGTTAAATCGATATGAATTTATAGATGTATAAATTGTAAAGTTAAATCGATATGAAATTTATAGATGTATAAATTGTAAAGTTAAATCGATATGAAATTTATAGATGTATAAATTGTAAGTAAAAAGAATGAAATTTATAGATTTATAAATTGTGAAGTTAAAATGAATGAAATTGTAGAATGGAAGATTTATAAGAAATTAACTTATAAAATTGGATTTTTACCTTTAAAAGGAGTATTGATCGAACTTGTTAAAAAAAAGGGGGATTTATAAATCAAAGTTATTGTGAAATATAAGGTTGAATTTATAAACGTTGTTTTATAAATCTGAAATCACTTATTGAATTTGATGAATTAAATAGTGAAATGTGGTTAGTGAAGTATATTCACGATTTTGGACAGTGAATATATTTTTAAGTCAAATGGTTAGGGTTTTGGGAAAGCGATATTATGAAATGAAGTTAATTGTTTTAAAAGATGTTTTAAAACGTGTGAACTATCGAAATAATAGATTTCAACATTTATTGTTGAAATAGACGTTTCGAGAAACTTAAGGAAATGGTGGACTATAACACTGTTATTATAGTAAATGATTTCCGAAAGGAAATGTTTTATGTAGTATTGGGATTTATATACCTATCTAAATTCCGAATCCCTATACTATTGATTTCGAGTCGTCGTAACGATGTTTTACGCAACATTCGTTTTGACTCAAATAAATGTTGTTATAGTAAATGTTTTCCTTAAAGAATGAATATATACTTAATTTGATTTAAGCATATCGAATATTTTCAAATGTTGAAAATAAAAGATTTGTGAAACACTTATTATTAAATAAGTATGGAATGTTTTCCAATATGAAATGAACGGTTTCGAGATTTATCTTCTTAAAGATAAATCGAAATCGAATATTGAAAACGATTTGAAAATCGTATATCAATAGACATTTTTGAAACATAAATTCACTATGGAATTTATAAAAAGAAAAGGGAAACTGTTTAGAAAAATAAACGTTGTTTTATTTTTGAAGTGTGGAAATTTTATATCTAGTAAAAGATATTTTTGGAAGATGAAATAATTTGGGAAAATTATTTGGAATCTGATGATGTTGCGCATCTTTATTGATAGTTAAATAACCGACTATCAATAATTACCTTTAGATAGGTATTTGTTGTGAATTGGATGAATTTGAATGCCACACTTAATTTTGAATAAGCGCTCACTATTCGGGTTAACCGGGAAAGGACCATGGGGTCGTATAACCCATTCCGAATATGTGATACGTCGTTATGAATCGCATTTGAAGACCGGTGTTGAAGACCGGATATTTTTGAAAACGGAAGGATTACCGTCGAGTTACTCTACATCGACTGATCTTCGATTTAGAGGTTTTATCACCCTTAGTGACGGGAAGTCCTGACGTGATTAGAAATTTATCCGGATATGCAAGGGCTTCGTGAGAAGTGCCTTCGGTTCTGTTCGATCCCGGAACAGACTTTCATGGATTGTGTGTCTGACGTTACAATTTGAGATATAAAGCTGATTTCTTTCAAATACATTTCTGTTGGTGGCGGAGAATTTATTCTCTTAGCTTAACACCCTTCTCTGAGACGTACGAGCTCAGAGGTTATGTAGTTGAAATTCATCAGCGATATATCCCAATTTGGTAACGTGGCATACTGAGTGTTGCTGTGAAATGATCAGTGTTTGATCATTTGTGATATGATCATTTGTTTGATCTTATATCTTTGTGATCATAGGTTGATCATTTTTGTTTGACCCGAAGCAGGGCTTTTTGAGAAAACGTAGCTTTGTGGACGAGACTTCGTCGAGCCTCACACCCCGGAAATGGTCGAAACAGGACGAATGCGGCAAGGTTCTAGGGAGTAGCGCCCCTTAGTGTATGTCATTCCTTCTGGATAAAGGTGGTATCATGGTATGGAGCCCAGATACTTAACCTCTGTGGTTACTGCATTATTTTTTCTATGTGGTTTGTTGTGAATCGGGGATCCTCGGGAAGATCGGTGACGATCGGGGGATGGCATACGCGTGTCAGTAGTTACCTATTTTTGCAGAGGTAACCCGGCCTTGTGTTGGCAGAGATCCGGTTAGGTTCTCGGGTCGTCTATTCCAGGGACGTACCCATCGTGGATAGGAAGTTCCTTAGCCTGACCATTTGTTGGAAATCCAAAGAAACAATACGTGACTTGTACGGTTTTAGTTGTAGAACCTGCCATTTAATATGGTAGCTATAGTAGACATACTATAATGGTACCTATGTCGGCTAAGATTAATATTCTACTTTCGAAATGTTTTCTACACTATGCACTAATAATAATATCAAAAAGGTTTTGATTTTTGCGTAGTAAGCATCTTTGACTAACATAAGAAGAAATCTCCTCCAAGTCTGCGTTTGCATTGTGTGTGTGGTGGGAGGTCTTATGGTAGTTTCATTTTCCAAAAGCATTGCGAATTGACTTTAAAAATGTTTCTGTTGTTTAATTTAAAGAATAACTGTTTTACGATCTCACACCAATCACCATGACTGACTCGGAGTTTATTGTTCCCTTCTAAACTCTGGGTGCCCACAAAATTTCCACACGGGCAGCCTAGAGTTATATTATCAGGATATTCTGGATATTCTGGAGCTTGGAGATAAGCTGGATGACGAGACGTAGTATTTGTATCTGATGTATTTATTCCGCTGTGTATTCTGTATGAGGACAGGTTATATAACTGTCCATTGTTGTATATTGACTCTGATGATTGATGTATGTATAAACTGATATAGTTCTTTGTTTTAAAAGACTAGTGTTTATCTATTATATATTGTTCCGCTGCGATGTGTAAGATTCTGATATTGTTTTCTGTCTGATGTTGTTCAGTTGTTCTTTCTTCCTCTATCTTCTTCTTCTTCTTACTACTTCTTCTTTCTTAAAACCATCATAGTTCGTATTTCCGTTCATTTTGAGTTAATCAATGGAGATTAGTGGTCAATCAAGAGGTACGGATTTGCGGGCCTTGACATTTGGTATCAGAGCATATGGTTAAGCGACAACCCTGCTCTGTTGGGTGTTACTCATTAGAGATAGAGTCAGCAGTACTCTAGAATGAGTTGAGTGTAATAATAGATACGAGCGCGTATTTGTTAGTTAATATAAAATTGTTTTGTATTGTGATGATTGGATTATTGAGTGGCATATGAACCTTCGTCGGCACAGTCTTGCAAAACTGTATCGAAGGGGTTTCTAAACACTTGAATAGAACAATTCGGCACAGTATTGTTTTGAATAGGGTAAATGAGATAATTTTGCCCAAAACTACTTTTGTATAGAAAAGAAATGATTTTCTGTAAATTATAATAGTATATGGTTGCATGGTTGTTAGAGGTGATAATATTAATCTATTATCATTAAAATTGAATAAGAAATTTGAAATCGTAACTCCAAAGTTAAGAAATAAATTCACATATACAAATGAAATTTAAAGAATGTAAATTATAAATGTGAATTGTAATTTAAAACGGAATTCCAGAGAAGTTTTTGGAAATGTTTTGAAAGGAGTTTGAAAATTTTGGTGATTTGAAAAGTTTAAAATCTTTTTGATTTGAAAATGAATTTCAAAGGTTTTGAAAGGTACTTTGGAGAGATGAAAGCTCTAAACTCTTTTCGGTCGCTGGAAAATAACTTCGATGATGACCGCGGCATCACCGGTGTTCATTTTCGGGTTTCCAAAAGAGGAATTGCTGCCGAATTGTTTTAAATGAAAGTGGTTTGAAAAATTTTGGGTTTGTTTTAGGAAATCAAAAGGGTAAATTGAATTGTTTTCAAAAGAGATTTTTTGAAAAGATTGAAAAGACTCTGGAATACTGTATAAGAATATTTATGGAATATGATTGAATTGATAACTTATACAAATAGAAATTGTTAATGTAAATTATGTAATGGTGATTGGAATTAAAGTTCATTAATAAATGAAATCTATAAATATGAATTGAAAGTATAAGGAAATAAAATTCATATGTGAACAAAAATTATGAATATGAATTGTAAATATGATTCATAAATGAAAATAGAATTCCAAGAAGATAATTGAAAATAAAATTCCTAAATGAAATGGAATTGTGAATGTGAATGTATAAATGATTGTATAAATCAAGGTGTAGATAAGTTGATAACTTATAGAATATTTGAAATCTGATTGGAATGAAATTCAAATTGAAGACGAATGAATTAGTAAATAAAACTAATTTAGAATAGTATAGTTATGAACTAAAGATAAAGGACGAAATTGAATTCAAATGAATTTGTAATGCAAAATTGAACGAAATTGAATATGTAACTTCAATAGTAAGCTAAAGATGATATAAGTAGTTTATATTGGAAAAAATTTGTAATCGGATTTGCAAAATGATTGAATGTTGTAACTAGATATTATGGCTAGTAGGATATACAGGTATAAAGGGAATTGAATTTGATTTCACAGATAATTTGAATTGCTCGACAAAAGGTACGTATTTGAATTATAATATGAGTTTTTGGTGATTTCTGGTCTAGCCGCTTGGCTTTTTCTTTTTCTTTTTGAAATCTGAGAGTCCGTAGGGACGTTTTGTAGTCGTGCCGTATTAGCCGCGCAAAGGAGACGCTGGCGAAATTTTTCGGAAATTTAGGGCGTTAGAAAATTTTTGAGAAAAATTTGGAAGTTAAAATTTGAATTTGAATTCGAATTTGAATTTAGAAGTTAAACAATGTTGTTTGAAACTAAAAAACTAAAAAATTGAAATTGGAAAGTTAGTTGAATTAATAACGAATCTTTAGTAGAAAGATTTGTTTGATAAATTCGATAAAACTATTGGATTGTGAAAAATAGTAGACGAGTTAAGGACTTTTTTCCCTAACTTGTAATTTCGAGGACGAAATTCTTTTAAGGGGGGAAGTTTGTAACGACCCAGAATTTTGAACGAATTTAATTGAGAATATTTAATTAATTTTAAATATTTGAACGATGATTTAATTTGAATTTCCGATATAAGTTTAAAATTGGTGATTAAATTATAAAATTGAACCTATTAATTGTTGAATAAAAATTTGAATCTTCAATTTAAAGTTGAAGAAAAATATTTCGAAGGTTTTTAAAATTCGTATTGATAATACTGAAGATAATAGAAGCTTCAGAATTTATTTTCGAACTGTTCTGTTCAGTTTTGAAATTTATATCGTTTGAATCGACATTTAAAAATAGCGTTCCGGGGCACAGTCTCGGAATCCGACGAAACCAGTCCCATTGGGTCCGTAATATTGTATTATTGTCGGATTTCCAATTTCGTATTTATCGGAGTTATTATGTGAGCACACGATGAATAAACGTGTTGAAATTTAATTGAATTCAATTTTAAAATTTAAATTTTTAATCGTTGCCGACATCCACACGTTCACGCCTTTAATCACGCAGAGAATCACGTAAGGAGATCGTGCGAAGCATACCTCAGTCAATTTTAAATATTTTCTTCCTTCGTCTGTTCAAAACCAAAAGTTCGAATCTCAGAAACAAGAAAATAAATGGCAGACGATGGAAGAATTCGATATCGTTCGAATCTAATAAGATGGCCGAGCTTTTTATTTCTTCATTCCCTCCCCTTTTCGTTCAAAGACAAAATAAATGGCAGAGCGATATCCTTCAAAATCGAAGAAAAAAATCGACCTCGTCCCCAGTTCTAGTCGAATCGAAATCTATTCGATTTCGCGTTCAATCATCAGAGAAGCGCCGCGATCGAAGGAAGCAATCGGGGTCTCGGCGATCGTTGCTAGGGCGCCGCGTCGCTCGAGCTTAGGGGGATTCGTGAACTTGCGTGCGTGGAGGCAGGGTCGACTCGATGTCGAAATCTAGGGCAAGCGTGCGCGATTCAGGCGCGCGCGTAGGCCGGAGTGGAGGCGAAGTCGCGAGGCAATACAGGTTGGTCGATGGGGCCACGGTGGCGGAGGAACGGAGTCGACTTCGACGAAGTCGCGACTAGATGTCAGGCACAATCGATTCTCGAGGTCTTGGAGGGTCGTAGAGGCGGCGACTCAGGCGATGTCGAGCGCGAGGTCAGGGGACGATCGCGATTGGACGATGGCTGATGGTGATACTCACGGCAAGTCGAAGGCAGCGATCATCAGAGCTCGGCGACGTCGTGGGTTTGGGGTCGCCTGTTTTGTGAGGTAGTTTAAATTTTTAGCATTTTAATATTCTTCAAATTTGAAATTTATATAAATATATATATATGATATAAAAAGAAGACAGATTTGTTAGAGATTTGATATATTGGATGAAATGATTTATTTAAAGGAAAAGTAGTTTTAAATTTAATATTTTGTTAAGTAAATGTATCGAAGGAAATCTGTTTAATCTAAAATTTATTAATCCAAATTTACTTACTTAATTTATTCAGTTACTAAAAGATTATAAAAAGGGGATTGGATTTGATTAATAAATTAGTAAGAGAAAATTTGTTTAATAGGATAATTTATTAAGAAAGAAAATCTTTCGTTAGGATTTTAGAGTAAATTTTAGTTTAACAAATTTTATTAAAAGAAAATTGATTTAAAGATATTAATTTGAAGAAAAATTTTTAGTTAATGAAGTGGTCTAATAATTTGTTAACTAAATCTGTTTAAAATGGGAAAATTTTTGTTCGTCTGTTCAAATATTAATGAATTCGTATAATTATTTATACAAGGTATAAAATCAAGAAAAATCGAGTCAAGTTGGAAATGGATGGCAAATAAAAAGCTAAGGTGAGATTTTCTCACTCGAAGGAAATTTGAATTTACAGTTATTATTGATTGATGATTGTTATTGGATTGTTGATATTAGATATTTTAGGATATATCTATTATATATAGCAATATATACATATTGGCATATGTATATATTGGATTGATGATTTCCCGCCTCGTATAGCGGATGAGACCCTATTGCGCCGTTAGTAAGCGGATTTATAAAAACCTATATACCGCGATAATTCCGTACTGGAGCGGAATTGGTATTGTGCTAACATCTTTGGATGCAGGGAACAGGTTGGAGGGATCCAACTGGACCCCTCACATTTATTTAATTTATTTCTATTGTGATATGAATCTGTGAATGATTATAGTGATGCTATACATCATATTGATATCTGGAAATTGTTTGAAAGCTAAAATTTAGCTGAATGGATGTTTTGACATCATTGGATTCCAAAAATAAACGAAATTGAATTTTTGAAATCAAAGTAGAAATTTCTAAGTGAATCAATTTTTGAAATTGAATATATTTTGAAGAAAGAAAATTTTAAAGTATAAAAAGTTAATTTTTATAATCTTATCGAATTTATTCCAGAATCAAGTGAAAATGTTAATTAAATGGATTTCGTAAAATAGCGATTTTAAATTGAAGAATTAAATTTAAAATTTTGGATTTTTAAATAGATTGAAAGAGACAAAGAAATTAATTTTCTTTAAAAGGAATTTATTTAAAAAGAAATAAGTGGGAAGTCCAATTAGAAATTTAATTGGCTAATTGAAGCGAAATTTGTTAAATCGATATGAATTTATAGATGTATAAATTGTAAAGTTAAATCGATATGAATTTATAGATGTATAAATTGTAAAGTTAAATCGATATGAATTTATAGATGTATAAATTGTAAAGTTAAATCGATATGAATTTATAGATGTATAAATTGTAAAGTTAAATCGATATGAATTTATAGATGTATAAATTGTAAAGTTAAATCGATATGAAATTATAGATGTATAAATTGTAAAGTTAAATCGATATGAAATTATAGATGTATAAATCGTAAAGTTAAATCGATATGAATTTATAGATGTATAAATTGTAAAGTTAAATCGATATGAAATTTATAGATGTATAAATTGTAAAGTTAAATCGATATGAAATTTATAGATGTATAAATTATAAGTAAAAAGAATGAAATTTATAGATTTATAAATTGTGAAGTTAAAATGAATGAAATTGTAGAATGGAAGATTTATAAGAAATTAACTTATAAAATTGGATTTTTACCTTTAAAAGGAGTATTGATCGAACTTGTTAAAAAAAAGGGGGATTTATAAATCAAAGTTATTGTGAAATATAAGGTTGAATTTATAAACGTTGTTTTATAAATCTGAAATCACTTATTGAATTTGATGAATTAAATAGTGAAATGTGGTTAGTGAAGTATATTCACGATTTTGGACAGTGAATATATTTTTAAGTCAAATGGTTAGGGTTTTGGGAAAGCGATATTATGAAATGAAGTTAATTGTTTTAAAAGATGTTTTAAAACGTGTGAACTATCGAAATAATAGATTTCAACATTTATTGTTGAAATAGACGTTTCGAGAAACTTAAGGAAATGGTGGACTATAACACTGTTGTTATAGTAAATGATTTCCGAAAGGAAATGTTTTATGTAGTATTGGGATTTATATACCTATCTAAATTCCGAATCCCTATACTATTGATTTCGAGTCGTCGTAACGATGTTTTACGCAACATTCGTTTTGACTCAAATAAATGTTGTTATAGTAAATGTTTTCCTTAAAGAATGAATATATACTTAATTTGATTTAAGCATATCGAATATTTTCAAATGTTGAAAATAAAAGATTTGTGAAACACTTATTATTAAATAAGTATGGAATGTTTTCCAATATGAAATGAACGGTTTCGAGATTTATCTTCTTAAAGATAAATCGAAATCGAATATTGAAAACGATTTGAAAATCGTATATCAATAGACATTTTTGAAACATAAATTCACTATGGAATTTATAAAAAGAAAAGGGAAACTGTTTAGAAAAATAAACGTTGTTTTATTTTTGAAGTGTGGAAATTTTATATCTAGTAAAAGATATTTTTGGAAGATGAAATAATTTGGGAAAATTATTTGGAATCTGATGATGTTGCGCATCTTTATTGATAGTTAAATAACCGACTATCAATAATTACCTTTAGATAGGTATTTGTTGTGAATTGGATGAATTTGAATGCCACACTTAATTTTGAATAAGCGCTCACTATTCGGGTTAACCGGGAAAGGACCATGGGGTCGTATAACCCATTCCGAATATGTGATACGTCGTTATGAATCGCATTTGAAGACCGGTGTTGAAGACCGGATATTTTTGAAAACGGAAGGATTACCGTCGAGTTACTCTACATCGACTGATCTTCGATTTAGAGGTTTTATCACCCTTAGTGACGGGAAGTCCTGACGTGATTAGAAATTTATCCGGATATGCAAGGGCTTCGTGAGAAGTGCCTTCGGTTCTGTTCGATCCCGGAACAGACTTTCATGGATTGTGTGTCTGACGTTACAATTTGAGATATAAAGCTGATTTCTTTCAAATACATTTCTGTTGGTGGCGGAGAATTTATTCTCTTAGCTTAACACCCTTCTCTGAGACGTACGAGCTCAGAGGTTATGTAGTTGAAATTCATCAGCGATATATCCCAATTTGGTAACGTGGCATACTGAGTGTTGCTGTGAAATGATCAGTGTTTGATCATTTGTGATATGATCATTTGTTTGATCTTATATCTTTGTGATCATAGGTTGATCATTTTTGTTTGACCCGAAGCAGGGCTTTTTGAGAAAGCGTAGCTTTGTGGACGAGACTTCGTCGAGCCTCACACCCCGGAAATGGTCGAAACAGGACGAATGCGGCAAGGTTCTAGGGAGTAGCGCCCCTTAGTGTATGTCATTCCTTCTGGATAAAGGTGGTATCATGGTATGGAGCCCAGATACTTAACCTCTGTGGTTACTGCATTATTTTTTCTATGTGGTTTGTTGTGAATCGGGGATCCTCGGGAAGATCGGTGACGATCGGGGGATGGCATACGCGTGTCAGTAGTTACCTATTTTTGCAGAGGTAACCCGGCCTTGTGTTGGCAGAGATCCGGTTAGGTTCTCGGGTCGTCTATTCCAGGGACGTACCCATCGTGGATAGGAAGTTCCTTAGCCTGACCATTTGTTGGAAATCCAAAGAAACAATACGTGACTTGTATGGTTTTAGTTGTAGAACCTGCCATTTAATATGGTAGCTATAGTAGACATACTATAATGGTACCTATGTCGGCTAAGATTAATATTCTACTTTCGAAATGTTTTCTACACTATGCACTAATAATAATATCAAAAAGGTTTTGATTTTTGCGTAGTAAGCATCTTTGACTAACATAAGAAGAAATCTCCTCCAAGTCTGCGTTTGCATTGTGTGTGTGGTGGGAGGTCTTATGGTAGTTTCATTTTCCAAAAGCATTGCGAATTGACTTTAAAAATGTTTCTGTTGTTTAATTTAAAGAATAACTGTTTTACGATCTCACACCAGTCACCATGACTGACTCGGAGTTTATTGTTCCCTTCTAAACTCTGGGTGCCCACAAAATTTCCACACGGGCAGCCTAGAGTTATATTATCAGGATATTCTGGATATTCTGGAGCTTGGAGATAAGCTGGATGACGAGACGTAGTATTTGTATCTGATGTATTTATTCCGCTGTGTATTCTGTATGAGGACAGGTTATATAACTGTCCATTGTTGTATATTGACTCTGATGATTGATGTATGTATAAACTGATATAGTTCTTTGTTTTAAAAGACTAGTGTTTATCTATTATATATTGTTCCGCTGCGATGTGTAAGATTCTGATATTGTTTTCTGTCTGATGTTGTTCAGTTGTTCTTTCTTCCTCTATCTTCTTCTTCTTCTTACTACTTCTTCTTTCTTAAAACCATCATAGTTCGTATTTCCGTTCATTTTGAGTTAATCAATGGAGATTAGTGGTCAATCAAGAGGTACGGATTTGCGGGCCTTGACATTTGGTATCAGAGCATATGGTTAAGCGACAACCCTGCTCTGTTGGGTGTTACTCATTAGAGATAGAGTCAGCAGTACTCTAGAATGAGTTGAGTGTAATAATAGATACGAGCGCGTATTTGTTAGTTAATATAAAATTGTTTTGTATTGTGATGATTGGATTATTGAGTGGCATATGAACCTTCGTCGGCACAGTCTTGCAAAACTGTATCGAAGGGGTTTCTAAACACTTGAATAGAACAATTCGGCACAGTATTGTTTTGAATAGGGTAAATGAGATAATTTTGCCCAAAACTACTTTTGTATAGAAAAGAAATGATTTTCTGTAAATTATAATAGTATATGGTTGCATGGTTGTTAGAGGTGATAATATTAATCTATTATCATTAAAATTGAATAAGAAATTTGAAATCGTAACTCCAAAGTTAAGAAATAAATTCACATATACAAATGAAATTTAAAGAATGTAAATTATAAATGTGAATTGTAATTTAAAACGGAATTCCAGAGAAGTTTTTGGAAATGTTTTGAAAGGAGTTTGAAAATTTTGGTGATTTGAAAAGTTTAAAATATTTTTGATTTGAAAATGAATTTCAAAGGTTTTGAAAGGTACTTTGGAGAGATGAAAGCTCTAAACTCTTTTCGGTCGCTGGAAAATAACTTCGATGATGACCGCGGCATCACCGGTGTTCATTTTCGGGTTTCCAAAAGAGGAATTGCTGCCGAATTGTTTTAAATGAAAGTGGTTTGAAAAATTTTGGGTTTGTTTTAGGAAATCAAAAGGGTAAATTGAATTGTTTTCAAAAGAGATTTTTTGAAAAGATTGAAAAGACTCTGGAATACTGTATAAGAATATTTATGGAATATGATTGAATTGATAACTTATACAAATAGAAATTGTTAATGTAAATTATGTAATGGTGATTGGAATTAAAGTTCATTAATAAATGAAATCTATAAATATGAATTGAAAGTATAAGGAAATAAAATTCATATGTGAACAAAAATTATGAATATGAATTGTAAATATGATTCATAAATGAAAATAGAATTCCAAGAAGATAATTGAAAATAAAATTCCTAAATGAAATGGAATTGTGAATGTGAATGTATAAATGATTGTATAAATCAAGGTGTAGATAAGTTGATAACTTATAGAATATTTGAAATCTGATTGGAATGAAATTCAAATTGAAGACGAATGAATTAGTAAATAAAACTAATTTAGAATAGTATAGTTATGAACTAAAGATAAAGGACGAAATTGAATTCAAATGAATTTGTAATGCAAAATTGAACGAAATTGAATATGTAACTTCAATAGTAAGCTAAAGATGATATAAGTAGTTTATATTGGAAAAAATTTGTAATCGGATTTGCAAAATGATTGAATGTTGTAACTAGATATTATGGCTAGTAGGATATACAGGTATAAAGGGAATTGAATTTGATTTCACAGATAATTTGAATTGCTCGACAAAAGGTACGTATTTGAATTATAATATGAGTTTTTGGTGATTTCTGGTCTAGCCGCTTGGCTTTTTCTTTTTCTTTTTGAAATCTGAGAGTCCGTAGGGACGTTTTGTAGTCGTGCCGTATTAGCCGCGCAAAGGAGACGCTGGCGAAATTTTTCGGAAATTTAGGGCGTTAGAAAATTTTTGAGAAAAATTTGGAAGTTAAAATTTGAATTTGAATTCGAATTTGAATTTAGAAGTTAAACAATGTTGTTTGAAACTAAAAAACTAAAAAATTGAAATTGGAAAGTTAGTTGAATTAATAACGAATCTTTAGTAGAAAGATTTGTTTGATAAATTCGATAAAACTATTGGATTGTGAAAAATAGTAGACGAGTTAAGGACTTTTTTCCCTAACTTGTAATTTCGAGGACGAAATTCTTTTAAGGGGGGAAGTTTGTAACGACCCAGAATTTTGAACGAATTTAATTGAGAATATTTAATTAATTTTAAATATTTGAACGATGATTTAATTTGAATTTCCGATATAAGTTTAAAATTGGTGATTAAATTATAAAATTGAACCTATTAATTGTTGAATAAAAATTTGAATCTTCAATTTAAAGTTGAAGAAAAATATTTCGAAGGTTTTTAAAATTCGTATTGATAATACTGAAGATAATAGAAGCTTCAGAATTTATTTTCGAACTGTTCTGTTCAGTTTTGAAATTTATATCGTTTGAATCGACATTTAAAAATAGCGTTCCGGGGCACAGTCTCGGAATCCGACGAAACCAGTCCCATTGGGTCCGTAATATTGTATTATTGTCGGATTTCCAATTTCGTATTTATCGGAGTTATTATGTGAGCACACGATGAATAAACGTGTTGAAATTTAATTGAATTCAATTTTAAAATTTAAATTTTTAATCGTTGCCGACATCCACACGTTCACGCCTTTAATCACGCAGAGAATCACGTAAGGAGATCGTGCGAAGCATACCTCAGTCAATTTTAAATATTTTCTTCCTTCGTCTGTTCAAAACCAAAAGTTCGAATCTCAGAAACAAGAAAATAAATGGCAGACGATGGAAGAATTCGATATCGTTCGAATCTAATAAGATGGCCGAGCTTTTTATTTCTTCATTCCCTCCCCTTTTCGTTCAAAGACAAAATAAATGGCAGAGCGATATCCTTCAAAATCGAAGAAAAAAATCGACCTCGTCCCCAGTTCTAGTCGAATCGAAATCTATTCGATTTCGCGTTCAATCATCAGAGAAGCGCCGCGATCGAAGGAAGCAATCGGGGTCTCAGCGATCGTTGCTAGGGCGCCGCGTCGCTCGAGCTTAGGGGGATTCGTGAACTTGCGTGCGTGGAGGCAGGGTCGACTCGATGTCGAAATCTAGGGCAAGCGTGCGCGATTCAGGCGCGCGCGTAGGCCGGAGTGGAGGCGAAGTCGCGAGGCAATACAGGTTGGTCGATGGGGCCACGGTGGCGGAGGAACGGAGTCGACTTCGACGAAGTCGCGACTAGATGTCAGGCACAATCGATTCTCGAGGTCTTGGAGGGTCGTAGAGGCGGCGACTCAGGCGATGTCGAGCGCGAGGTCAGGGGACGATCGCGATTGGACGATGGCTGATGGTGATACTCACGGCAAGTCGAAGGCAGCGATCATCAGAGCTCGGCGACGTCGTGGGTTTGGGGTCGCCTGTTTTGTGAGGTAGTTTAAATTTTTAGCATTTTAATATTCTTCAAATTTGAAATTTATATAAATATATATATATGATATAAAAAGAAGACAGATTTGTTAGAGATTTGATATATTGGATGAAATGATTTATTTAAAGGAAAAGTAGTTTTAAATTTAATATTTTGTTAAGTAAATGTATCGAAGGAAATCTGTTTAATCTAAAATTTATTAATCCAAATTTACTTACTTAATTTATTCAGTTACTAAAAGATTATAAAAAGGGGATTGGATTTGATTAATAAATTAGTAAGAGAAAATTTGTTTAATAGGATAATTTATTAAGAAAGAAAATCTTTCGTTAGGATTTTAGAGTAAATTTTAGTTTAACAAATTTTATTAAAAGAAAATTGATTTAAAGATATTAATTTGAAGAAAAATTTTTAGTTAATGAAGTGGTCTAATAATTTGTTAACTAAATCTGTTTAAAATGGGAAAATTTTTGTTCGTCTGTTCAAATATTAATGAATTCGTATAATTATTTATACAAGGTATAAAATCAAGAAAAATCGAGTCAAGTTGGAAATGGATGGCAAATAAAAAGCTAAGGTGAGATTTTCTCACTCGAAGGAAATTTGAATTTACAGTTATTATTGATTGATGATTGTTATTGGATTGTTGATATTAGATATTTTAGGATATATCTATTATATATAGCAATATATACATATTGGCATATGTATATATTGGATTGATGATTTCCCGCCTCGTATAGCGGATGAGACCCTATTGCGCCGTTAGTAAGCGGATTTATAAAAACCTATATACCGCGATAATTCCGTACTGGAGCGGAATTGGTATTGTGCTAACATCTTTGGATGCAGGGAACAGGTTGGAGGGATCCAACTGGACCCCTCACATTTATTTAATTTATTTCTATTGTGATATGAATCTGTGAATGATTATAGTGATGCTATACATCATATTGATATCTGGAAATTGTTTGAAAGCTAAAATTTAGCTGAATGGATGTTTTGACATCATTGGATTCCAAAAATAAACGAAATTGAATTTTTGAAATCAAAGTAGAAATTTCTAAGTGAATCAATTTTTGAAATTGAATATATTTTGAAGAAAGAAAATTTTAAAGTATAAAAAGTTAATTTTTATAATCTTATCGAATTTATTCCAGAATCAAGTGAAAATGTTAATTAAATGGATTTCGTAAAATAGCGATTTTAAATTGAAGAATTAAATTTAAAATTTTGGATTTTTAAATAGATTGAAAGAGACAAAGAAATTAATTTTCTTTAAAAGGAATTTATTTAAAAAGAAATAAGTGGGAAGTCCAATTAGAAATTTAATTGGCTAATTGAAGCGAAATTTGTTAAATCGATATGAATTTATAGATGTATAAATTGTAAAGTTAAATCGATATGAATTTATAGATGTATAAATTGTAAAGTTAAATCGATATGAATTTATAGATGTATAAATTGTAAAGTTAAATCGATATGAATTTATAGATGTATAAATTGTAAAGTTAAATCGATATGAATTTATAGATGTATAAATTGTAAAGTTAAATCGATATGAAATTATAGATGTATAAATTGTAAAGTTAAATCGATATGAAATTATAGATGTATAAATCGTAAAGTTAAATCGATATGAATTTATAGATGTATAAATTGTAAAGTTAAATCGATATGAAATTTATAGATGTATAAATTGTAAAGTTAAATCGATATGAAATTTATAGATGTATAAATTGTAAGTAAAAAGAATGAAATTTATAGATTTATAAATTGTGAAGTTAAAATGAATGAAATTGTAGAATGGAAGATTTATAAGAAATTAACTTATAAAATTGGATTTTTACCTTTAAAAGGAGTATTGATCGAACTTGTTAAAAAAAAGGGGGATTTATAAATCAAAGTTATTGTGAAATATAAGGTTGAATTTATAAACGTTGTTTTATAAATCTGAAATCACTTATTGAATTTGATGAATTAAATAGTGAAATGTGGTTAGTGAAGTATATTCACGATTTTCTACAGTGAATATATTTTTAAGTCAAATGGTTAGGGTTTTGGGAAAGCGATATTATGAAATGAAGTTAATTGTTTTAAAAGATGTTTTAAAACGTGTGAACTATCGAAATAATAGATTTCAACATTTATTGTTGAAATAGACGTTTCGAGAAACTTAAGGAAATGGTGGACTATAACACTGTTGTTATAGTAAATGATTTCCGAAAGGAAATGTTTTATGTAGTATTGGGATTTATATACCTATCTAAATTCCGAATCCCTATACTATTGATTTCGAGTCGTCGTAACGATGTTTTACGCAACATTCGTTTTGACTCAAATAAATGTTGTTATAGTAAATGTTTTCCTTAAAGAATGAATATATACTTAATTTGATTTAAGCATATCGAATATTTTCAAATGTTGAAAATAAAAGATTTGTGAAACACTTATTATTAAATAAGTATGGAATGTTTTCCAATATGAAATGAACGGTTTCGAGATTTATCTTCTTAAAGATAAATCGAAATCGAATATTGAAAACGATTTGAAAATCGTATATCAATAGACATTTTTGAAACATAAATTCACTATGGAATTTATAAAAAGAAAAGGGAAACTGTTTAGAAAAATAAACGTTGTTTTATTTTTGAAGTGTGGAAATTTTATATCTAGTAAAAGATATTTTTGGAAGATGAAATAATTTGGGAAAATTATTTGGAATCTGATGATGTTGCGCATCTTTATTGATAGTTAAATAACCGACTATCAATAATTACCTTTAGATAGGTATTTGTTGTGAATTGGATGAATTTGAATGCCACACTTAATTTTGAATAAGCGCTCACTATTCGGGTTAACCGGGAAAGGACCATGGGGTCGTATAACCCATTCCGAATATGTGATACGTCGTTATGAATCGCATTTGAAGACCGGTGTTGAAGACCGGATATTTTTGAAAACGGAAGGATTACCGTCGAGTTACTCTACATCGACTGATCTTCGATTTAGAGGTTTTATCACCCTTAGTGACGGGAAGTCCTGACGTGATTAGAAATTTATCCGGATATGCAAGGGCTTCGTGAGAAGTGCCTTCGGTTCTGTTCGATCCCGGAACAGACTTTCATGGATTGTGTGTCTGACGTTACAATTTGAGATATAAAGCTGATTTCTTTCAAATACATTTCTGTTGGTGGCGGAGAATTTATTCTCTTAGCTTAACACCCTTCTCTGAGACGTACGAGCTCAGAGGTTATGTAGTTGAAATTCATCAGCGATATATCCCAATTTGGTAACGTGGCATACTGAGTGTTGCTGTGAAATGATCAGTGTTTGATCATTTGTGATATGATCATTTGTTTGATCTTATATCTTTGTGATCATAGGTTGATCATTTTTGTTTGACCCGAAGCAGGGCTTTTTGAGAAAGCGTAGCTTTGTGGACGAGACTTCGTCGAGCCTCACACCCCGGAAATGGTCGAAACAGGACGAATGCGGCAAGGTTCTAGGGAGTAGCGCCCCTTAGTGTATGTCATTCCTTCTGGATAAAGGTGGTATCATGGTATGGAGCCCAGATACTTAACCTCTGTGGTTACTGCATTATTTTTTCTATGTGGTTTGTTGCGAATCGGGGATCCTCGGGAAGATCGGTGACGATCGGGGGATGGCATACGCGTGTCAGTAGTTACCTATTTTTGCAGAGGTAACCCGGCCTTGTGTTGGCAGAGATCCGGTTAGGTTCTCGGGTCGTCTATTCCAGGGACGTACCCATCGTGGATAGGAAGTTCCTTAGCCTGACCATTTGTTGGAAATCCAAAGAAACAATACGTGACTTGTACGGTTTTAGTTGTAGAACCTGCCATTTAATATGGTAGCTATAGTAGACATACTATAATGGTACCTATGTCGGCTAAGATTAATATTCTACTTTCGAAATGTTTTCTACACTATGCACTAATAATAATATCAAAAAGGTTTTGATTTTTGCGTAGTAAGCATCTTTGACTAACATAAGAAGAAATCTCCTCCAAGTCTGCGTTTGCATTGTGTGTGTGGTGGGAGGTCTTATGGTAGTTTCATTTTCCAAAAGCATTGCGAATTGACTTTAAAAATGTTTCTGTTGTTTAATTTAAAGAATAACTGTTTTACGATCTCACACCAGTCACCATGACTGACTCGGAGTTTATTGTTCCCTTCTAAACTCTGGGTGCCCACAAAATTTCCACACGGGCAGCCTAGAGTTATATTATCAGGATATTCTGGATATTCTGGAGCTTGGAGATAAGCTGGATGACGAGACGTAGTATTTGTATCTGATGTATTTATTCCGCTGTGTATTCTGTATGAGGACAGGTTATATAACTGTCCATTGTTGTATATTGACTCTGATGATTGATGTATGTATAAACTGATATAGTTCTTTGTTTTAAAAGACTAGTGTTTATCTATTATATATTGTTCCGCTGCGATGTGTAAGATTCTGATATTGTTTTCTGTCTGATGTTGTTCAGTTGTTCTTTCTTCCTCTATCTTCTTCTTCTTCTTACTACTTCTTCTTTCTTAAAACCATCATAGTTCGTATTTCCGTTCATTTTGAGTTAATCAATGGAGATTAGTGGTCAATCAAGAGGTACGGATTTGCGGGCCTTGACATTGATATTTAAAAACTTTCATCAAAATTTCAAAACTTTAGTTTTGACTCAAATCACAAATAAAACATCGACCTATAGTTGTAACATATGTTCCATCCAAGTTATGTTTTATATTATGTTCAAAAACCTGGCTCTGATACCAACTGTGACGCCCCACCTTTATGCTCATAATAACAAAGAGTATTAAAAGAAATACTGTCTATTATTACGAAGAATAAGGCTGGATAGGAGCGACCATCCGTAATTGGCCTTACACTAATATTGGTTATCTCGATAGGAGTGGTATATACTTTTTATTTTTCATCTATTATTTATTTACTCCCATCGACACACCCAATACTAGTATAAAACGAACTACGACGGTTCATAATAGTTTAGGACATTAGATATAACAATAACACAGATAATATAAATGCAGAACATAGATAAAAATAAAAGTCTCATATATATATAACTGATGTCAGTTAATACATAGTTGACACAATACATATGATACAACTACAACTGTCGACTCTAGAAGTTATATATACAAGTACATTATCGACTAATATACATGAATACATATCGTTCTATACAATGACACGACTACTACAAAATGACACTGACAACTTCAGAAGATGTGAAAAGTCCTCAAATCCCGAACAGCAACTCAAAGAAGGAAATCTACAACCTGGAATAACTCGGGTCTGACCCGAGTATTACATTCAAAAGAAAATAATACACGGGTCAGTCTAATTCAAACTCAGTTATTACTGTACGGAAGCAATAATAATCAATCTCAACTAGATGACAGTCACAGAAATCTCGTATATCCGACTCCTCGATAAAAGAATCGGATAACGGCAGATATAACACTAAACAGTGTTAAACAACAAATCAGCAATCCAAATCAATTTAAACAATTGAAATGTCAATTTAAAAACACGATGTTGATTGGCTGCAGTACACGCTAACGTGTACTGCCTCGCCAATACAGACAAATCCAAACAATACTAAACAAGATCAGAGGCAACAAGTGAAACAAGTTCAGCATGTCACAATCAAGGCACAGTGAAATAGCAAACTGAAGGTGAGAGCACCACGGATATGGCACTACAACGCCCAACAGAAAAAGACTCAAATCAGCCTCATTAGAAAATAAGGTCACTAGTGAAGCGAAATGACCAATGCAAATGAAACTGTACATGGAACATACCCACAGTAACTCAACTGACAAGTCTAGTTTAAAACTGCAACTGGAAGTAACACGACCATGCAGTTTAACAACAAGTGATCTAACCAAACTGATGTCACATAGTTCAAGTCTAACTTGATCAATAAAGAATGCTACAAGTCACTGGAAGTGACCAAGGAACTGGCAACAAGATGAATGAACAAAGGCCAAGGTTCTAACAAGGACAAATGTACCAGAGGAACATAAGGGTGAAGGCAGGACGAGTGATACAAGTAACATGTGCAGATTATACAAAAGTGAAGACCACAAAGGCACATGTACCAGTGAACCAGGGTGATACCAAAGTCAACATGTATATAACAAGTAACTCAAAAGCCACTGATCAAAATAACAGGCAGTGCAGACATGCTAGCAAGACCACAAATTCAAACCAAGTGAAACTACAAAGACCATGCAAGTGCAGACAATTATGATCACATTCAAAACTATGTGATTTCAGGTAGACCAGGTAACTGCAGATAACAATGCACACAAATAATACCAATGAGACTCAATGAAGTACGTGAAATCAGAAGCTAAAAGCTTCAAGTCACTGCTACAATGACTCGGAGCATATACAGGAATGCTACTATAAAACACAATGACAGGTCGAGAAAATGCTCAGGGATAAAACACATCATAAATCAGTGTTAAGGCCATGGTCAACAACCAGTTCAAACAAGTTCAAAAATCAAAACTAGGATACATAGGCAACTGTCTACATGAGTTAGTGCAGCATGCAAATGAGACTGGCCAAGGCCACTGACTCAATAGTGTATACATCAAAGACCCGAGCATGTACAAGTAAACTAAACAGGTTCAAATGATTCAAGTGAAGATGCAGTGAGGTCTGTACATGGATAAACAACATGAAGTACTGAAATTACAAATAGCAGTATAACTGGAACCAAACTCAAGATTTTAGAATGCAGTGAACACATGAACATTAGCGGCAGTACAACGGGGTCAACCTACGGCTACATAACCCATACCAACTCCAACATGTTAACACCAGAACTGTACTCAGTAAAATGTACAAAGAATTTGTGCAAATATCTTAAATCAATGAAACAACACCAAAAGTTCTCAAATCTAACCATACAGCAAACTCAACCGAAATCGAAAGTACAACAGAGATTGGTAAAAGCTCACGGGCACTAGTGTACTCATGTGCAACTAAAATTAGACTCGTCTAAGCCAACAACAAGGCCATCAAATACAACAGTCAAAGACCAATTGACCGGAGTAGTGAAACAACAGGTAAAGTCGAACGAGGATAAAATGCTAACAGAGCCGATGAACAATATGGCTAAAGCTACGGAATATCACTTACCCCAAAATCAAGATCGAAGTCAACCAGTATAATACCAAGCAATAGCCAAGACTAAATTAAATCAGCATCATCAAAATAAAAATCAAAACAGTGATGACCGAGAAGAATGAATCGTTCAAAACCAACATCGAAATAAAATCAACATAATCAAATCCAAGGACCAGAGGCCATGAACAGTATAGTCGAAGTTATACAAAACCAAAATTCACCACAGAAGCAGTCCAAAGCAACACGGAAGCAACGAAAATCGAACTGCAGAAGCATCATACGAGTATGAAATAGATGTGAGTAAACTCACCTTATCAATCGGTCGAAACTATCGCAGAGGCGAGCTCCTAAAACGAGGATATCGAGTTGAATTCGAGCATTCCTGAACAGCTTCGATGCAGGCGAACGAAGTTAAAAACGACAGAAGTCCAATTTGGGGACGAACGATACCAACGAACATGCCCTAATTTCGAGCGAGCGAACGGAGAAGAAATGGAGCCGCCATTATTAATCTTTCTTCGATTTTGGGCTTAGGGTTTTTGAAATGAAAAGGGTCGGGTTTCTTTTTTTTTCCAATCAATACGAAGAGGAATGGGTATATAAGGTTATCACGGCAACAAACAAGTGGATAATTAAATTTTTAAAGCCCAACAATACTTAACCAGTTTATCAAAAGGGTTTTCAATCGATTAAAAACTCTGGGTTGTTACAGGTTGCGTGAGTTATTTGTGTGGGTTTACTGACATGCGTGTGTGAGTTTCTTCATGCCTATGCCTATATGCGTGTGTGCGATAACATGTTGTGTGTTTTCTGGCTTTGTTCACCATAGTGTATTCCCTTGTAGTTGATACGAACTGAAATGCTTCACATGTATACTGGTTTCACTTCTTTATTGCTGCTCCTTGCTTGCCCCTGCCTGTTTACCAATTTCCCCTTTCCCGCTACTTGCCCTACCCACAGCCTGTAGGCCATATTAGTTACTTGTTATCTTAAAGCCATATTGGTTTTGTTTTGAAAGCATTGTTTCCCTTCTTGTATGTTACTTAAAGGACTTTAGGGCTATAGTAATTAAATTTGAAAATTTTATCTACACATGCTTCTTGAATCTACATATATAACAATCAAGTGAGATTTTACCCGCATTTACTTATTAGTTGGATACTGAGAAGTCTGTGTACTATTTACTAGTGTTTTGTTTGGTTTTTAACTCATACATCCTACTATTGTTGATGTTTTGAAGCTGGGACTGTAATCGTAATGCAGCGTATGCATATATATACATATGTATATGTCTATGTATATGGCTGTATATGTTTTATCTGTATACATATATGTGTATCGAACTTGTTATATATATGGACTTATGAGAAACGATAGCCACAAGGTTCCAAAATCTTTTAAAAGTGAATCTTGTTATTAGACGAACCAATAGCTACAAGAGATAATTTTGGTTTATGTTCATCGATGGAAATTCTATCGTTTTAGAAAACCGTCGAACGAATTTAGATTAAAAATATAACCGCAAGCGCACGACGTACACTTGTAGTACATGGCGAATACGGGTCGATCCGCAGGGAATTGATGATTTTAAAATTCTATTCAATCAAATTATACCAAAGTCGAGTGAACGTTAAGCTAAAAAAGTAGAAAACTAACAAAAGAAAATTGATAAAAATATGAGAGTGTTAAGACAATTTAGAGGCAATTTCCACTCTCTAGATCACATAAATCAACAAAATGAAGTTATGATCTCTCTTTTCTTGTCATTAGTGAATTAGTTGATGTGTTTATCATAAGTATGGTATATTTGTGCTATTAATTAGCCCAATATAAACCATCAAACTATAACACAACCACTAATACACTTTTAAATCTCATAAAATTTGGCAACAAAGTTGAAAGCAAAATCTATTTTAAGCATGGCCTATTAACTATTAATTAGAAATATAAGCCATCAAATTTTAATTTTAACATTCACTTCTTTGCCATAATCATATTTAGATGAAGAGGCAATTTGTGTTTTGTTTGTTTAAGCATAGCCTATTTGTTATGAACAACATAGACTATCAAATTCAAAGCTAAACAACATCATTAAACCACTTCAATCATTCTCATTAAGCACAAAAGAGAGCATAAACAACAAAATGTTGGATCTACATACTAGAGAGCTTCATTACCCCTAAATTGAAGGGATTAAGCTCTCATATTTGTTATCATATGAACAAATGTAGAAAGCAACATGAAACAAGAGGAGAAAAAGAGAGCAAAAATGAAAGGAAAAATTATTCTACTTGCATAAGTAAACTAGATCTACACTACAACATGAAAGGAAAATAAACAAGAGAAGAAAAGAGAAATATATTAAAGTTGCATAAAAAAAATTACATGAAACAAAATGGCTATGTAGCCATAGGAAAAAGAAAAGAGAAGCTTTCTTTTATTTTGAGCCTAAACTAAGCTAAAGAGAGACTAAGGGAGAAGGAGAGGGTTACATGAAACATAAGGGGATTTTATACATGTGTTAAACCCTAATTCATATTTTTGGGAAATGCCCAAAATACCCTCTTAGGAAGTGTAGAGGCAAGTAATCATTAGCTTCAAATAATCCTCATTTAAGTGTACATGAAGCCATTAATTCCATAAGCATGTGCATTAGCCTCTAATTTGTACATTAAGGTAGGTGGGTAGGTGGGGTCCTCCATTATCTTCACTTTGAATTATTTCCATCTTCATTTGTTCTCTTCACTCTTATGCATGCATATATCATCATGTAACCACTTGTAAAATTCAACAAATTTCATACAAAACAACATAGAAAATTCCAAGTAAATTTTCACAATTTAATAAATGCATAAAAATGACCATTTTGCCCCTATATGAAGATGAATATGTGGCAATTTCAAATAATTTGAATTTTGGTTTAAACAAGTTAAAATACCCGATATGATCATTTATTTAATTTAAATAGAATAAGTATGGTGGTAAAAATATGCACATTTACGTGCACATCAAATACCCCCACACTTATCTTTTTATTCGTCCTCGAATAAAGAAAAACTAAGATAAATCCGTTTTCGTAGGGAGCACGATTGCATTGAGCGTATGCAACAAGCCGTTAAACCTCTGGGTGTCACCAGTAGGACGAGTGTTGTCTCGTGAGGGTTTTCAGCGGATACTACCCACAAAATCCAAATGCAGGATGAAAATATTTACAAAATGCAAGATTTATTTACAAAGATGTGAATGCAAGTTTTTGAAAATATTTACGAATGAAGGATTTACTTTTAAATTAACACAAATAAGGTAAATATAGGTTTGGTCATTATTTTGAAATTTAAGTCATTTACTCGTCAAAATTTCCAATAAAAATTAAGTTATCATAACAAATAGACAAAGTTTAACTCGTTGTTTGAGTTGATAACAAAGTGTAACCATGAAATAGGTCCTTAGTTGATTATCAAAGTTTATTAAAGTGGTATTTCATTTCATTTCAATAACAAATCAAATCAAATAAGTTAAAATAGTGCTTGGATTTCATTTGCTTGCTCTCTCCATTTTTTTGAAAATTTTATTGATATTTATAATATTTACATATGCCTAACTTAGATAAACTGAGGCCAGATATATTATCCATGCACTGCCTTGCGGACTGATGTGAGGGGAATACAGAGCGTGACGAGTTAACACACGAGTGTGAACACCTATTGACTGTAGGCGATATTAAAAAGAATTTTTATATCTATACACCTAGCTCAGATAAACTGAGGCCAGATATACCGATCATGCACTGCCTTTCGGGCTTACGTGAGAAAGGTACAGAGCATGGCGAGTGTACACACAAGGGTGTACACCTGTCGACCGTAGGTGTCAATAGAAAATATTTACATATATACAAATGTTTTGTTTTTTTTAGTTCTTTTTTTATATTTTTTTTTCTTTTCAAATTCTATTTTTTCTTTTTTTTTTGGAAAGAGAGAGTTTTGCAAAATCATCTTAGCACCACTTAACTTAGAAGACAAAAAAAATGTTATATCCTTTACTTTAAATTAACCACTTTTTAAAACAAAGATTTTCAATTAGGATATATTTCATAATTATCACATATGAATCTTCCTATACACTGATTAAACCATTATTATTTATAATCAAACTTCATTTTTATTTTTGTTAAGATGAATAAATTTTCAAAAATTTCAATTTAATAAACCAAAACCATATATTTATCTTATAGTGTTTCTTTAAAAATAAATCAAAATGCTTAAAAAAATTGTAACAACCCGAGATTTTATAACAATTAATTATCGTCAAAGTGATGATTAAATTGTTTGTTTAATTCAACTGGAGTTTTAATCGATTGAGTTTCTTTTGAAAATTCGTAAAGCAGTTCGGGCTTTAAAATTTATGGAAGCCCATGTTTTATTTTAGAGCTGCCTTGTCTAAAGAGAATAACCGTTCCTCTCTCCTTCATTTTCGAATACCCGACCCTCTTCATCTTTCGTTCATTGGAGAAAACCCTAGGTCTAAGAAAACGAAATAATAGCGACCTTGTGATTTTCTTTCGTTCATTCCTCCGCGAAACTAAGGCTTCGGTGATGTTGTAATTTTCTAGCGAATCTGGCTCGATCTTCTTCAATGCTTGCTCGACTGAATTAAGGCTTTCCCTTGTTCGTTTTGCTAGCGAATTGAAGCTTCTGCTTCATCTTCTTTTGTGGCGACTCTGGAATTAGGGTTTTCTTCGACCGATTCTTGAATTTTCATGGCTTCGTTCCTGAACTGTTCGATCTGTGCGCCTGGATATAAGGTGAGTGATTTTTATTTCACTCACATCTAATTTGACTTAGTTCTATGCCTTGCATTTGATTTGGCTTCATCGATGATGATTTTTGATTTTGATTTCGCTGTGGTTCGATTTCTCGTCTCTTGTTTGTCTCGACAGTTCGATTTTTGGGTCTTGTGGTTGGTAACTTCAGATTTAGTTTGACTCTTTGATACTTGCGGCATTGTTCTTGTTTTTGAAATGTATACTATTTTTGCTATATCGTTTCGTGTTGTTCGTTTTTGTGGACATCACTAATCGACTTTGGGTTTGACGATATTGAGATCGTTTGTAGTTACCACGACGTTGATTCTTTTGACTTTGGTATGTTTGTTGGCCACAACTTTGATTTCGACTTTTGCCATCTGTGTTTGTCCTGGTAGCATTGATTTGTAACTGCTATTCCTCTAGCTTTGATTTTGTGGGCTGATACTTGACTTCGTGATTTCGAACCTGCTGTTATTGTACTATGTTGTTGTTTGGTTATTGACTCTGAGATGTTTATGTGTATATATGATTTACTGTCTGGACTGGTTGATTGTTTCCTTGGTCATTTCAACATATTGCTCATTTTTGTCTTGTTAGTGTCACTGCTATCTTGCTGTTCTTGATTCAATCGAGTCCTGTTTCAGCTGTATACCCTTCCTGGAATCCGATTCCAATGTACATGTCGGATGCACATGTATACTTGAAATTTTGCTTGCATGATGGACTTTGTACATATTGTGTTGGAGTCCATCTTGGAGCATTTTGTTGCCAGATTTGTTTTCTTAATTGATTTGTGTTGCAGTGATATTGAACTTGACCATATACATGTTCACTACTATTGCATACATGTTAATTTTATGTTAGCATTGGCTTGTCTAAACTATACTTGATTTCAATTCTCTGTTGTATTTCTTGAAGTCTGCATTGCACACTGGTGGTCTGATTATTTCTTTTGACCTGTATTTCAAACTTGATTTTGTGAAAGCCTGGAAGTCTTATACTCTGACTTGATGGAAAAATTCGTGTACATGCTTATTGAGTTCCTCCTCTTCATGTAACTGATCTCATCCCGGTTGTCTGCAATGTCTATTGGTATTGGCAAGCCTTTCATTTTGTTTGATCCTTAGTGTTGCCTGGTGCATTTAGAATTAATGATTGTAGTTGATACAATCGAGTATGGAACCTTTTGTAACATTGAGTTGCACTGCACTTGATTTTCATGTGCAGTTTAGCTTGATTTATGGTTGGAGTAGTTCTGCATAGTTGTGGCTATACATTTGTGGTCACTGCACGTTGTCCTAAGCTGATCATCGAAGTGCATTGCCCTGCCTTTGTACTTGGATGATTTGCAGTTACTCTTCATTTGATCTGAACCGGTTAGTCGAGTCTTCACTGCACATTTTGGTTTTAATATATTGCTGTTAGTCGAGTTGCATCCTGTGATTACTTTGAGCATGCTACATTTGTGCTCGAGTTGCTGACACCTGTATATTCTTGGTCGAAACTAGTCATTCATGTTTTAGTTGCATTGACCAGTTTGTAGTTTTGAGTACTGTAGTTTACTTTGATAATCATGTTGCCATATTGGGTTGTTCATTTCTTGTTCATATGTGTCTGGTAGAGTTAATTGTTCTTGATGGTTTTGTGTTACGCCTGAGTTGAATCCAGCTTAAACGCCCGGGTTTGACCTTGTATTCGTTTGTGATTTTCATTGAGCTTTCGTGTATTTCATAGCGGTAGTGGCGAGGCAGTGCACACGTGCGTGTACTGCAGCCACACCGAAATTTGATTTGGATTTGCTGATTTGTTGTTTAACACTGTTCAGTGTTATAATTGCCGTTATCCGATTCTCTTATGGAGGAGTTGGATATACGAGATTTCTATGACTGTCGTCTTTTTGACATTGATTATTATTGCTTCCATGCATTAATGACTGAGTTTGAATTAGACTGACCCGTGTATTATTTTCTTTTGAATTTAATACTCGGGTCAGACCCAAGTTATTTCAGGTTATAGATTTCCTGCTTTGAGTTGCTGTTCGGGCTATGAAGACTTTTTATATCTTCTGAAGTAGTTTTCGTCGTTTTGTAGAAGTCGTGTCATTGTATAGGATGATATGTATTCATGTATATTAGTTGATAATGTACTTGTATATATAACTTCCAGAGTCGACATTTGTAGTTGTATCATATGTATTGTGTCAACTATATTGTAACTGACATCAATTATATACAGGCCCGGCCCGGAGGTAAGCCCACCAAGCCCGTGGGCTGGGGAAAACCCCCGGTCAAGGGCAATATAAATACATTAACAGTGTATATATAAGAACATATGACAAAACTTGTAGCAAAGAATCAATTGATGTTATGTTTCAACGGTTAGTGCTTTGATGTTGCTGCTTTCTGTCCTGGGTTCAAATCTGGTGGGCGGGGCAATATCAATTTTTTTCTTCTGCTATTGGGTCCAATATTAGAGCAAATAAAGTTGGGCTGGGGCAGCATTTTACTTGGGCCGGCTCTGATTATATATATATATGATATTTTTGTTTTATCTGTGTTCCGCATTTATATTATCTGTGTTATTATTATATCTAATGTCCTAAACTATTATGAATCATCATAATTTGTTTTATACTGGTAATTGGGTATGTCGATGGGAGTAAATAAATAAGAGATGAAAATTGAAAAAGTATATACCACTCCTATCGAGGTAACCAATATTAGTGTAAGGCCAACTACGGATGGCCGCTCCTATCCAGCCTTATTCTTCGTAATAATAGACAGTATTTCTTTTAATACTCTTTGTTATTATGAGCATAGAGGTGGGGCGTCACAGTTGGTATCAAAGCTTGGGGTTTATGGACATAATATAAAACATAACTTAGATGGAATATGTGTTACAACTATTGGTCGATGTTTTATTTGTGCTTTGAGTCAAAACTAAAGTTTTGATATTTTGATGAAATTTATAAATATCTTTATCTAAAAATAATAGTGAAACTGTGTTTTGTTGGTTGACTGATTTGTGACTGTTTATCAGAGTGCGCACGGAAACAGTGAAACTGTCTTCGCTGAGTACAACTGATAATCTTTTTGATTTAAAAATCAAAATATGAAATTGAAATAAATTTCATTTGCTATTTACATAGCTGTGTTTATTTTGTTTCTTTGAGAATTTCGAATCCGAATTGAGGATCCGAAACGATTGCAGTTATGTGATTTTTATTGAGATTTTTGCTGATTTTCTTTTATGCTAATCACATGTTGATTAGATTTTTGCTGTTTTAAATTATCTTCATTGAAGATAATAGAGTAATTTCTTTGTGTATATTGTAGTGTGCGTGCAAATATGAATTGCACGTTACTGCATTAATTTTACGTTGAACCGATGCTTGGTTATGAAATGTATTTTGTTGTCGTTATTTATATAATGGGATTTTTACACCAATGCTAAATTTTTGAAGCACGGTGTTTTGTTGAAAATTTTAATGAATGAAAATTCACTGGTGTTACATTTTGATGTGAATTATTTTGATGAGATTTTGACGTTTAAAAATTACTGTCGCTTTGACTTCAGTAACCGCCAAATTTTAAAAGTGGATTTTCAAGCGGTTATACGGCAATGCTGATTTGTGATCCATTTTTACGGTATTTTGAGAAGTACAATTTCCATATCGAAATTGTTACTGATTTGCTGTTTTAATCACGTGATTGGAAAATCATTTTAAAATAAAAAAATTGATTTATAAAAATATTAACAGTCTGCGCTTTCAAAAGGATGAGAAAGCAACTTAAACGATTCAGCAAAATCGAGGATTATGACCCCTTTCTTTTACTGATTCGCTTAACTCCGGACTTGTCCAGTTGAGAATGTGAATTGTTATTTTTATAAAATAAATAAAATTGTTTTCAGAAATTTTACAGTTTGCGATTTCAAAAGAATGAGGAAGCGATTTAAACATTTCAGCAAAATCGAGGATTATGACCCCTCTCTTTTACTGATTCGCTTAATTCCGGACTTGTCCGTTTGAGAATGTAAAGTGTATTTTTTACAAAATACACAATTTTGCACTTTCAAGGAAACGATGAAGAGAATCAAACGATTTAGTAAAACACGTGGTATGGGACATGTGCGTTTGCTATTTTGGTTAATTCCGGACTCGTTAATTGAATATCTGCTGTTTTGATGATTTTGATGAATTTGCACTTTCAAGGAAACGATGAAGAGAATCAAATGATTTAGTAAAACACGTGGTATGGGACATGTGCGTTTGCTATTTTGGTTAATTCCGGACTCGTTAATTGAAATATTTGATGATTTCGTGTGCTTTCGAGCCACTATGTTGGACCTTCGGGTCATATGATGGACCTTCGGGTCAAATACCAGTACTAGACCTTCGGTCATTTGTTGGGCGCCAAAAATTATGTTGAGTACTTGGTAGGCTTCGGCCATTTGTTGATGCATGTGCGGCGAATTAAAAACTCGCCATCTGATGGGATCGATCCAAGCTTTTATGTTGATTTTCTAGTCTTCTTAATTGATTTCTAGTTATTTGTTGTTTCCAATTATCTGTAGGTAATTGGATATTTGTTGATATGAGTTCTGATTATCGTTTTTGATAATCGGATATTTGTTGTTTCTAATTATCGCTTGTGATAATTGGATATTTGTTGATATGAGTTCTGATTATCGTTTTTGATAATCGGATATTTGTTGTTTCTAATTATCGCTTGTGATAATTGGATATTTGTTGATATGAGTTCTGATTATCGTTTTTGATAATCGGATATTTGTTGTTTCTAATTATCGCTTGTGATAATTGGATATTTGTTGATATGAGTTCTGATTATCGTTTTTGATAATCGGATATTTGTTGTTTCTAATTATCGCTTGTGATAATTAGATATTTGTTGATTTGAGATTTAGTTATCGCTTTTGATAATTAAATATTTGCTGATTTGAGATTTAATTATCGCTTTTGATAATTAAATATTTGCTGATTTGAGATTTAATTATCGCCTTTGATAATTAAATATTTGCTGATTTGTGATTTAGTTATCGCTTTTGATAATTAAATATTTGTTGATTTGAGATTTAATTATCGCTTTTGATAATTAAATATTTGCTGATTTGAGATTTAATTATCGCCTTTGATAATTAAATATTTGCTGATTTGAGATTTAATTATCGCCTTTGATAATTAAATATTTGCTGATTTGAGATTTAATTATCGCCTTTGATAATTAAATATTTGCTGATTTGTGATTTAATTATCGCTTTTGATAATTAAATATTTGCTGATTTGAGATTTAATTATCACCTTCGATAATTAAATATTTGCTGATTTGAGATTTAATTATCGCTTTTGATAATTAAATATTTGCTGATTTGAGATTTAATTATCGCTTTTGATAATTAAATATTTGCTGATTTGAGATTTAATTATCGCTTTTGATAATTAAATATTTGCTGATTTGAGATTTAATTATCGCCTTTGATAATTAAATATTTGCTGATTTGAGATTTAATTATCGCTTTTGATAATTAAATATTTGCTGATTTGAGATTTAATTATCGCCTTTGATAATTAAATATTTGCTGATTTGTGATTTAATTATCGCTTTCGATAATTAAATATTTGATGATTTGAGATTTAATTATCACCTTCGATAATTAAATATTTGCTGATTTGTGATTTAATTATCGCTTTTGATAATTAAATATTTGCTGATTTGAGATTTAATTATCCCATTTGATAATTAATTATTTGCTGATTTGTGATTTAATTATCGCTTTTGATAATTAAATATTTGCTGATTTGAGATTTAATTATCACCTTCGATAATTAAATATTTGCTGATTTGTGATTTAATTATCGCTTTTGATAATTAAATATTTACTGATTTGAGATTTAATTATCGCCTTTGATAATTAAATATTTGCTGATTTGTGATTTAATTATCGCTTTTGATAGTCGAATATTTATTGATTTGAAATTTGATTATCGTTTTTGATAATCAAATAATCGTTGATTTGAAATTTGATTATCGTTTTTGATAATCGAATAATTGTTGATTTGAAATTTGATTACCGTTTTTGATAATCGAATATTATGCTGATTTTATTGAATTGCTATTTTCTATCTACCTCTGTTGATAGTTAGAGTTTGCTGATTATGAAGTTTATGTTTTCTAGTTAATTGTTGAATAACTAGAATTTTGGCAGTTTTGCGAATTGTGATAGGTGCTTTCTAATCATCTTTGTTGATAATTAGATTTTGCTGTTTTCTAATTATCATATCGACAATTAGATATGACTGTTTTGAGTTTTCTGTATTTCTGAATATCTAATTGATAAGGGAATATTGCTGATAATTGCGTTCGTTCAGTTTTGTTGTTTTCTGATTATATATTTGATAATCAGATTTTGTTGAGAATTTGTGAATCTCTTTTATGAAGATAAAAGATTTCTATGGCATTTGAATTCGCGACTTTTATTTTTCTAGCTTAACCAGTTTATGTTAGAAGAATAATAGTTGTTGATGACCTTCATTATGAAAATTGCGGGGACGCAATTTTTATAAGGAGGGGAGTCTGTAACAATCCGAGATTTTATAACAATTAATTATCGTCAAAGTGACGATTAAATTGTTTGTTTAATTCAATTGGAGTTTTAATCGATTGAGTTTCTTTTGAAAATTCGTAAAGTAGTTCGGGCTTTAAAATTTATGGAAGCCCATGTTTTATTTTAGAGCTGCCTTATCTAAAGAGAATAACCGTTCCTCTCTCCTTCATTTTCGAATACCCGACCCTCTTCATCTTTCGTTCATTGGAGAAAACCCTAGGTCTAAGAAAACGAAATAATGGCGACCTTGTGATTTTCTTTCGTTCATTCCTCCGCGAAACTAGGGCTTCGGCGATGTTGTAATTTTCTGGCGAATCTGGCTCGATCTTCTTCAATGCTTGATCGACTGAATTAAGGCTTTCCCTTGTTCGTTTTGCTGGCGAATTGAAGCTTCTGCTTCGTCTTCTTTTGTGGCGACTCTGGAATTAGGGTTTTCTTCGATCGATTCTTGAATTTTCATGGCTTCGTTCCTGAACTGTTAGATCTGTGCGCTTGGATATAAGGTGAGTGATTTTTAATTCACCCACATCTAATTTGACTTAGTTCTATGCCTTGCGTTTGATTTGGCTTCATCGATGATGATTTTTGATTTTGATTTCGCTGTGGTTCGATTTCTCGTCTCTTGTTTGTCTCGGTAGTTCGATTTTTGGGTCTTGTGGTTGGTAACTTCTGATTTAGTTTGACTCTTTGATTCTTGCGGCATTGTTCTTGTTTTTGAACTGTATACTATTTTTGCTATATGGTTTCGTGTTGTTCGTTTTCGTGGACATCACTAATCGACTTTGGGTTTGATGATATTGAGATCGTTTGTAGTTACCACGACGTTGATTCTTTTGACTTTGGTATGTTTGTTGGCCACGGCTTTGATTTCGACTTTTGCCATCTGTGTTTGTCCTGGTAGCATTGATTTGTAACTGCTATTCCTCTAGCTTTGATTTTGTGAGCTGATACTTGACTTCGTGATTTCGAACCTGCTGTTATTGTACTATGTTGTTGTTTGGTTATTGACTCCGAGATGTTTATGTGTATATATGATTTACTGTTTGGACTGGTTGATTGTTTCCTTGGTCATTTCAACATATTGCTCATTTTTGTCTTGTTAGTGCCACTGCTATCTTGCTGTTCTTGATTCAATCAAGTCCTGTTTCAGCTGTATACCCATCATGGAATCAGATTCCAATGTACATGTTGGATGCACATGTATACTTGAAATTTTGCTTGCATGATGGACTTTGTACATATTGTGTTGGAGTCCATCTTGGAGCATTTTGTTGCCAGTTTTGTTTTCTAAATTGATTTGTGTTGCAGTGATATTGAACTTGACCATATACATGTTCACTACTATTGCATACATGTTAATTTTATGTTAGCATTGGCTTGTCTCAACTATACTTGATTTCAATTCTCTGTTGTATTTCTTGAAGTCTGCATTGCACACTAGTGGTCTGATTATTTCTTTTGACCTGTATTTCAAACTTGATTTTGTGAAAGCCTGGAAGTCATATACTCTGACTTGATGGAAAATTCGTGTACATGCTTATTGAGTTTGAAATGACCCTCCTATATCTACCCTAATTTCATAAGGATTTTTTTTTTCATCAAAGGGAATTTAAATCACGTAGAAATCAAAATGCCATACAAGCTATTGACATAGCCACTTATTTCTTTTCTAAGTAGGCAAATTAGGCAAAATCAACAGTTCAGACGTCTAAATTCTTATGACAGGCGTCTAAACTTAATTACAGACGTCTATCTAATTATGACAGACGGCTCATAGATCAAAAATTGAAACAGAGAGAAAAAGACATTTTGAACTGAATTCAGACATCTAATTATTTTGTGACAGACGTCTATATTTAACCTTAGACGTCTAAATTATTTAGACTGTCGTCTAAGTTTAATCTCAGACGTCTAAATTATTTAGACTGTCGTCTAAATTCGATTTCTATGTACATGCATATGCACATTCCATTTATATGTGTCTGGATGTCCACCTACATTCATTTTCACTTTTAAGTTCGATTTAAACTTCCTTAGAACTATCAGAGATGATATATAGATTGATCATTTATTACAATTATATTTTCCAGGGTCATTTTCTTTTTCCAATAAACCAAAATACATCCAGGATCAAAACAATTAACCAATATAAATATATCAGTACTTTCACAAAGATAAGCACATACATGTGAGGATGTATATGCCTCTCTTGTTTAAATCAGAGTTCTGGAAAACAAGAGGAGATTGGATTGATTGAATTTAATCAATCCACACATAGTACAGTGTTATATGCAATAAAAATTTCATTCATGTTTGATTTTCTTCTTATAAAATCTGTCTGGAATTTAAAATGCATTTGGTTAAAATCTGAATAAAAATTCAGATTCCTATTACAGATACAAAGGAAAAGGGTGTATTAATATTTGCACAAAACATGTTTATGTGCATATATAGACGCAACTATTTGGATCTGGCTTTCAATTCCCTTATTACAGATCCTTCCTTTATTTAAAAATAAGACATGAAACATTTGTATGAAACAAGTTAGATTATGGGAACCTTGCAGTCATAAAAACATTCAACCTATGCCTATTATCTTTTGTATACACTTACCATGTTTGAAAGACAAAACCATTTAATTTTTCTGAGAATCAACTATCCAGATTTCCCAAAACTTAAATCCTTTATAAAGACTCAAAATTGACTAATACATTTATAAAATGTAATCATTCAGTCTTCAACATGGTGTTCTTACTAAATCCACTTACAATATTTTGATTAACTTCTTTAATATCAGATATTAACCAGATTCATAAATTCCAGATACAAGTCAATCTCTTAATAAAATACTTAACAAAATATCCATCCCATATTCAACACTTAATACAAGTAACAATTTAAATCATTAATACATGCGGATTTTATCATTTTGGCTCTTATCTAACTAAGTTTAGCATGATATAATCCTCTTCTCAAAGCCTTGCTCCTACTCCTACTTAGTTGCTGCAATCCCTGAAAAAGCATTTGAAACTGCCTCATTTTTAAATGAGACACCCCAGATGCCATTAGCACACTAGGGTCAGACACATGTCTGGTATGAGAAAATTCACAAAAGCAACTAGTTAATTAGGTTAAAATCAAATTAAATACATATACATAAAGTTCTGCCCTTTGGAATCAGATCATACTTGTGTGTATGCTCTGTGTCATTGTGCATGTGCACACTTTAATTTTCCTTTCCAGAGACTACATATATCAATATGACATATACATTCAAGCATATAATTCAGACATAATCAAACAATCATTCATACCAAACAGGAAAATAACCAATATGAGTTAAATCATTTATTCAATCCTCATATTTCAATTCTGGGAAAAACTCTAGTGTTCTCATCATCTCAAATATTATTCCCTTGGTATAATTATCTATCCTGGTCTCACCTGCAATATTTATGAATCAATGGACACACTGTAATGAACTAATTCACTCCATTACACAAAGATCTCAGGACTTAAACAAGCCATGTGTCAACTTGTGCTACTCAAGAACACAAGTCATTCCTATAGTGTTCTTGACCCCAAATTTCCTAATCAGGTTTAAGTTAATAATAACTCTTTTGATTTTTCATGACTAAACCATTCAGTGATCCATTTCACTAACTAAAACATCTATATCATGGCATCTCATATTATTCAAAACCATACAGAGCCAAGCAAGCAAACAACCATTGGTGACTAAATAAATAAGGTTCTGTGTGCATATGTATACATTCTGGTATTTTAAAAAGGGTGTAGGCAACTAACATTGGCTTATGGCTTTTGAGAGAGTTTTTCCTTTTTGCAAACATTTGTGCTTGAGTTAAACTCAGAATGACCTGGTTTCACTGAATCACAAAATTTTGTTTGCTATGCATATGAACATATATATATATTTTCATTGAATCAGGAGCATCAGCACATAGGCAACCCTATTGCACCCCTAATTCCTTTTTGTCTCAAGCCTCAGCACTTATACATAAGTATATTGCAGCTCAACATTATTTACATCTTTCTGGGTTGAGCCAAAACCAATACTACTTGCCTATTTTCAACATTTTATTTTCTGGGTATTTGTTTATGTTCCTAAACATTAACATATCATAGATCTGGATTTATAAAACATATATGTATACTAACAACACATAAAGCTTTCTTATAATAAAACAAGTGATCAACCAAAGAGAATCAAAACATTTTCAGTTTAAAATCACAGATAAGCATTCTCATATGAAAGTATATTTTTAAGAAAATTACTTATAGCTGGCTGCCTACATTAGGACTTATTGCCTTAGATTTTTGAGTGAGTTTTCTCACCTAGCTCTCTTCTTTGCTTCCTTAATTAATTGATGAACTTCTGCCTTTAGCCTCAAGCTCTCTTCCTTCCCTTGCCTTATGATTTCTATGGTGTTGTTTTTTTTTTCTCAAAGTTCTTTTCTGAGAAGGAGAGGAGGCTGCTGCATATACATGTATATATACAGGGTCTTCCTTAGGGTTTTGGGTATTGGCTAAAGCCATTTTTGCCCACCAGAAAAAATCATGTTATCTGCATTTTATTTAACCCAAAGTTCTACCCTTCCCGGCTTAATTTAGGTGAAGAGGAAAGTGGTTACATTCTTTTCAGAATTTTTGCTTTTCAGAAAATACTTTTTCCTTTGTCTACAATCATGCCAAAAATGTGACTTGATTTTATTATTTATCAAATACTCTTCCTAATTTTTCCTATAGCAAACATTTCCTTGTTTGTCTTATTTTTCCTATTTTTAGCTTTCATGTAAATGGTATGTACCTTCTTTATTTATTTACAAGAGGACTACTCCTTTTTATATATTCAGTTTTTCTTTCTTTCTTCCTATATACTAAAATATGTCTGTATATTTTATCTTACTAATTTGAAGTCTAGTATTTTATTAACACATATATATATTTATATAAGTCTTACTGAAATAATTAGTACACATATATATATATATATATTTATACATCATACTGTATTGACACACACATGCACTTGTACACTCAAAATATTCAGTAGCATCCATATATGCATATTTACTTATGCATTCAGCTTTTAAGGATTTAATTTATATATATATATATATATATATATATATTTCCATACATATCAATATGTATTTATTCTTAGAGTTCAGGGATTTTAGCTTTTGTTCATGTGCATTTCCTGTGCACACATGTACACACATACTGATACACTATCAAGCTATATCACTCCCCTTTCAAAATTAATTCAAAAATTATTTTGAATTCATTTATATTTTTCAGAATAGATTCCTAAAATCTTGGGTCATTACATACATCCCTCCTTTTAGAAATTGTGTCCCACAATTTTCCTAAGCTTAAAATAAATTTTAAACTTAATTTAGAGAACAAATACATTCTCAACCAAATAAATTTTTAGTTCTATGATAACTAAAAACATATGCATCTAACAAAAGAAAACAATCAAAAATCAGAATTACCTTTAATCTGAAAATAGCTTAAGATAATTTATCCTAACTTTATCTTCTAATTCCCATGTGCAATCACTAGGATCAAGACTCCACTGTACCTTCACAAGTTTCAGAGATTTATTTCTCAACTTCTTCACATCTTTTGCCAAAATTCCCACTGGATCCTTTTCATAAATCAAATTAGGATTTATCTGCACTTGGGTTGGGGTCTCAAGAATTTCTGCCTTGTCATGGACCCACCTTCTCAATTGTGATACATGAAAAACATCATGTATACCTTGCATGTTTTCTGGTAATTCCAACTTATATGCCAAGGGACCAATTCTCTCCAGAATTTTGTATGGTCCAATATATCTTGGGGTTAATTTGCCTTGTTTTCCAAACCTCAGCACATTTTTCATAGGTGAGATTTTGATGAAAACAAAATTTCCCACTTCATATTCTACCTGCCTTCTTCTCATGTCTGCAAATTTCTTTTGCCTATCTTGAGCTGCTGCCATTCTTCTTCTTATCAATTCAATTTTCTCCTTAGTTTCTTGTATGTACTCAGGTCCTAAAATAGACCTTTCTCCTGCTTCTACCCAACAAACAGGTGACAAACAGGGTTTACCATATAAGGCTTCAAATGGAGCCATTCCTATGGTACTTTGGTAGCTGTTGTTGTATGTAAATTCAACTAGATGAAGATAATCTTCCCAGTTGCCTCCAAAATCCAGTATACATGCCCTCAACATGTCCTCCAAAACTTTGTTTACTACCTCAGTCTGCCCATCTGATTGAGGATGGTAGGCAGTACTTAAACATAGTTCACTTCCCATTGCTTCTTGAAAGCTTCTCCAGAATTTTGAAGTGAAGATGGTATCCCTATCACTCACAATGGTTTTGGGAATGCCATGTAACTTTACCACTTCCTTTATAAAAATTTGAGCTAATTTTGGTGCTGTTCTTTCTGACTTGACTGGGATGAAGTGTGCTACCTTGGTTAGCCTATCAACTATCACCCATATACTTGTATTACCTCTCTTAGATCTAGGCAGTCCATCTATGAAGTCCATAGATATGTCTTCCCACTTCCACTGTGGTACACTAAGAGACTGCATCAACCCTGATGGCCTTTGGGTTTCAGCCTTGACTTGTTGGCAAGTCATACATTTGGCAATGTATTTAGCTACATCAGATTTCATCCCCTTCCACCAGAAGTCTCTTTTCAAATTTTGGTACATTTTTGTGTTGCCTGGGTGTATGGAGTATTTACTTCTGTGATATTCATTCAATATCTCTTTCTTCAATTCTGTGTCCTCTGGTACACACATCCTATTTTGGTATCTCATATAACCATTTTTATCAATATGGTGATTCATCACTTCCTCCCCTCTTGAGAGGAGCACTTTCTTCTCTAACAAGTTGGCATCTTGTTCTTGCATCTTTCCTACCTTCAGAATTAAATCTGGTTGGAGTGTCATTAAGCTTAACTTCCCTTTATATTCTTGTGCACCATGCATCTGCTCATCCATGTGCACACAACCATTCTCCCCAATTTCTAACTCAGTTAGCAAAGACAAATCTTTAAATTATTCTATCATCATCATAGCCAATTTAGCATGCTGTCTACTTAGAGCATCTGCAACTTTGTTTGCTTTGCCTGGTGTATAGAGTATGTCAAAGTCATAGGCAGCTAAGAACTCCACCCATCTATGTTGCCTCATGTTCAAATCTTTTTGTGAAAATAAATATTTCAGAGATTTGTGGTCAGTGTACAGTTCAAAATTTTGTGCCTAACAAATAATGCCTCCAAAGTTTTAAAGCATAGATCACAGCTGCTAATTCGAGATCATGTGTGGCATACCTTACTTCATGAGGTTTAAGTTGTCTGGATGCATATGCAATGACTTGGCCTCGTTGCGTCAACACTGCACCCAAGCCAAATCCACTAGCATCAGTGTATACCACTAGTTCTTCATTTCCATATGGTACCTTTAAAATTGGAGCATTCACCAATGCCTCCTTCAACTGTTCAAAAGACTTCTCACATTTTTCTGACCAAACAAAAGCTTGGTTCTTCCTGGTTAGGTTAGTGAGTGGTGTAGAGATTTTTGAAAAATCTTTTATAAACCTCCTATAATACCCTGCCATCCCCGTAAATGACCTTACTTCACTCACAGTGCTTGGCCTCTTCCATGCTTGAATAGCCACTACTTTATTGGGGTTCACAGAAATTCCTTGAGCAGATATAACATGGCCAAGGAAATGTACTTCCTCTTTCCAAAATACACATTTTGAAAATTTTGCCTTTAAATCTTTTTCCCTTAACCTAGACAAAACCAGGTGCAAATGATGCTTATGTTCTTCCACTGTTTTGGAATAAATCAAAATGTCATCAATAAAAATAAGCACAAACTTGTCTAAATAATCTCTAAAGGTTCTGTTCATTAAATCTACAAAGTATGATGGTGCATTGGTCAAACCAAATGGCATAACCAAAAATTCATACAACCCATACCTAGTGTTAAAGGCAGTGTACTTGATGCTTGATTCTTCCACCTTCATTTGATGAAAACCAGATGCTAAGTCTAGTCTAGAAAATACTTTTGCCCCTGCTAATTGATCAAAAAGATCATCTATTCTTGGCAATGGGTATTTATTTTTAATAGTTACCTTGTTTAATTCTCTATAATCTATACAGAGTCTTAAGGAGCCATCTTGTTTCTTAACAAATACCACTGGTGCTCCCCAGCAAGAATTACTTGGTCTTATAAAACCCTTTTCTTCCAGTTCTTCTAACTGTTTCTTTAATTCCTTTAGTTCATTTGGCCCCATTCTAGTTGGCTTTTTAATCACTGGGCTTGCTCCTGGAACTAGGTTGATCTGGAACTCTACTGGTCTATGGTGTGGAACACCCTTGACCTCACCAAACACATCCAAATATTCATTGACTATGGGAATTTCTTCAATGGTTAGTTCAATAGAATTTTTTTCTGAGTCAACTAAGTGATATAGTTTTCCTTCCTTAGCTACTTCACATAAAACTGTGATTCTCTGACCTCTAGAATTTTGCAATGATATGGTGGATGAGTCTAAATTAATTATGGCTTTAAATTGCCTTAACCAGTCTACCCCCAAAATAACACCTATATTTGGGTAATTCAAAACATATAAATTGGAAATAAAAACATTTCCTCCTATGTTTAATTCCACATCCACACAAATCATATTTAAAACACTAGAACTCCCCAGTGGACTTTGTATATGCAATGGGGTTTCAACCAATATGCAATTCAGTTTTAGCATTTTAACTAGTTCATAAGAAATTAAAGAGTGAGTTGCCCCAGTATCATATACTACTGCTATGGGCATGGTACAAATAAGTAATGTACCTTCCACTTGGCTATGGTTTTCAGTGTTACTCTCCACTGTGGCTTTGCCTTTTCCTTCCAAATTTGCCAATTTTCCTTGCTGTTTGTACTCAGGACAATTCCTCTTCATATGCCCCTCTTTCCCACATAGATAGCACTTGAAAGCTCCTCCTTTCAATTCTGGACATCTTGGTTTGATATGTCCTTCTTTTCCACACTGATGGCACACAATTTTCTTCTTGGTTTCCTTAGCTTTGACATCTCCAGTGCCTTTGTTACTGGCCTCTTCCTTCTTCTTATCATAAGGGTGATACCTCCCCTTACTCTTCTTGGTATTATTGCTCTTAAAATTTCTGAACTTCTCCCTTTCCTTGTCATGCTGTTCCAACCTCAAAGCTAAGTCTATCACATGGTCAAAAGTCCTGTCTGCATAGGGTAACATGGCTCTGCTAAGTCCTGGGTTCAACCCTTTTATGTACCTATCATTTTTGGATGCCTCATCTGCCACAAGCATTGCTCCATATGTGGAAAGCCCCTCAAACTTTTGAGTGTATTCTGTGACAGTCATGGTTCCTTGTCTAAGTCTAATAAATTCTTCTAGCAAGGTAGTCTTTGCTGATGCTGGTACAAACCTTGCTTCCAACATCTCTTTGAATTGATTCCAAGTGATTTCATTCTCATTTCTTCCTGCAATAATAACTTCCCACCAGCCTAAAGCTACTCCTTTTAGCTGTCTTGAAGCCACTTGCATCTTTCTTTGATCATCAAGTTGCATGTCATTGAAAATTCTTTCCAATGTTCTCAACCATGTTTGAATTTCCATGATACTCTCTGTCCCATCAAAGCTTTTGCCTCCTAAATGAGTATATGTCTTAAGTAATTTTGAGAGTTCTTCATAGGGATTTTCTTGCCTTTGTCCTGCCCCATCCCTAAATGCTCTCACCAAGTCTTGCAGATTGACCATTGGGGGTGCATGGGAAGATCCTGCTCCCTGATTTGGTGGTCTCCCTACCATAGTTTGCTAGTAATAATTTACATAGCTGGTTAGTTTGATTGGTAATTTTATTATTTCAGTGGTTTTTTTTTTCACACTGAAAACATTGATATATATAGTTCCTTTAAATTTTATTTCTATCTAAGAACTTGATCTTTACTTCTACTATGTTGAATAACATAGCTCTGATACCAACTGAAATGACCCTCCTATATCTACCCTAATTTCATAAGGATTTTTTTTTTCATCAAAGGGAATTTAAATCACGTAGAAATCAAAATGCCATACAAGCTATTGACATAACCACTTATTTCTTTTCTAAGTAGGCAAATTAGGCAAAATCAGCAGTTCAGACGTCTAAATTCTTATGACAGGCGTCTAAACTTAATTACAGACGTCTATCTAATTATGACAGACGGCTCATAGATCAAAAATTGAAACAGAGAGAAAAAGACATTTTGAACTGAATTCAGACATCTAATTATTTTGTGACAGACGTCTATATTTAACCTTAGACGTCTAAATTATTTAGACTGTCATCTAAGTTTAATCTCACACGTCTAAATTATTTAAACTGTCGTCTAAATTCGATTTCTATGTACATGCATATGCACATTCCATTTATATGTGTCTGGATGTCCACCTACATTCATTTACACTTTTAAGTTCGATTTAAACTTCCTTAGAACTATCAGAGATGATATATAGATTGATCATTTATTACAATTATATTTTCCAGGGTCATTTTCTTTTTCCAATAAACCAAAATACATCCAGGATCAAAACAATTAACCAATATAAATATATCAGTACTTTCACAAAGATAAGCACATACATGTGAGGATGTATATGCCTCTCTTGTTTAAATCAGAGTTCTGGAAAACAAGAGGAGATTGGATTGATTGAATTTAATCAATCCACACATAGTACAATGTTATATGCAATAAAAATTTCATTCATGTTTGATTTTCTTCTTATAAAATCTGTCTGGAATTTAAAATGCATTTGGTTAAAATCTGAATAAAAATTCAGATTCCTATTACAGATACAAAGGAAAAGGGTGTATTAATATTTGCACAAAACATGTTTATGTGCATATATAACTGCAACTATTTGGATCTGGCTTTCAATTCCCTTATTACAGATCCTTCCTTTATTTAAAAATAAGACATGAAACATTTGTATGAAACAAGTTAGATTATGGGAACCTTGCAGTCATAAAAACATTCAACCTATGCCTATTATCTTTTGTATACACTTACCATGTTTGAAAGACAAAACCATTTAATTTTTCTGAGAATCAACTATCCAGATTTCCCAAAACTTAAATCCTTTATAAAGACTCAAAATTGACTAATACATTTATAAAATGTAATCATTCAGTCTTCAACATGGTGTTCTTACTAAATCCACTTACAATATTTTGATTAACTTCTTTAATATCAGATATTAACCAGATTCATAAATTCCAGATACAAGTCAATCTCTTAATAAAATACTTAACAAAATATCCATCCCATATTCAACACTTAATACAAGTAACAATTTAAATCATTAATACATGCGGATTTTATCATTTTGGCTCTTATCTAACTAAGTTTAGCATGCTATAATCCTCTTCTCAAAGCCTTGCTCCTACTCCTACTTAGTTGCTGCAATCCCTGAAAAAGCATTTGAAACTGCCTCATTTTTAAATGAGACACCCCAGATGCCATTAGCACACTAGGGTTAGACACATGTCTGGTATGAGAAAATTCACAAAAGCAACTAGTTAATTAGGTTAAAATCAAATTAAATACATATACATAAAGTTCTGCCATTTGGAATCAGATCATACTTGTGTGTATGCTCTGTGTCATTGTGCATGTGCACACTTTAATTTTCCTTTCCAGAGACTACATATATCAATATGACATATACATTCAAGCATACAATTCAGACATAATCAAACAATCATTCATACCAAACAGGAAAATAACCAATATGAGTTAAATCATTTATTCAATCCTCATATTTCAATTCTGGGAAAAACTCTAGTTTTCTCATCATCTCAAATATTATTCCCTTGGTATAATTATCTATCCTGGTCTCACCTGCAATATTTATGAATCAATGGACACACTGTAATGAACTAATTCACTCCATTACACAAAGATCTCAGGACTTAAACAAGCCATGTGTCAACTTGTGCTACTCAAGAACACAAGTCATTCCTGGAGTGTTCTTGACCCCAAATTTCCTAATTAGGTTTAAGTTAATAATAACTCTTTTGATTTTTCATGACTAAACCATTCAGTGATCCATTTCACTAACTAAAACATCCATATCATGGCATCTCATATTATTCAAAACCATACAGAGCCAAGCAAGCAAACAACCATTGGTGACTAAATAAATAAGGTTCTGTGTGCATATGTATACATTCTGGTATTTTAAAAAGGGTGTAGGCAACTAACATTGGCTTATGGCTTTTGAGAGAGTTTTTCCTTTTTGCAAACATTTGTGCTTGAGTTAAACTCAGAATGACCTGGTTTCACTGAATCACAAAATTTTGTTTGCTATGCATATGAACATATATATATATTTTCATTGAATCAGGAGCATCAGCACATAGGCAACCCTATTGCACCCCTAATTCCTTTTTGTCTCAAGCCTCAGCACTTATACATAAGTATATTGCAGCTCAACATTATTTACATCTTTCTGGGTTGAGCCAAAACCAATACTACTTGCCTATTTTCAACATTTTATTTTCTGGGTATTTGTTTATGTTCCTAAACATTAACATATCATAGATCTGGATTTATAAAACATATATGTATACTAACAACACATAAAGCTTTCTTATAATAAAACAAGTGATCAACCAAAGAGAATCAAAACATTTTCAGTTTAAAATCACAGATAAGCATTCTCATATGAAAGTATATTTTTAAGAAAATTACTTATAGCTGGCTGCCTACATTAGGACTTATTGCCTTAGATTTTTGAGTGAGTTTTCTCACCTAGCTCTCTTCTTTGCTTCCTTAATTAATTGATGAACTTCTGCCTTTAGCCTCAAGCTCTCTTCCTTCCCTTGCCTTATGATTTCTATGGTGTTGTTTCTTTTTTTTTCTCAAAGTTCTTTTCTGAGAAGGAGAGGAGGCTGCTGCATATACATGTATATATACAGGGTCTTCCTTAGGGTTTTGGGTATTGGCTAAAGCCATTTTTGCCCACCAGAAAAAATCATGTTATCTGCATTTTATTTAAACCCAAAGTTCTACCCTTCCCGGCTTAATTTAGGTGAAGAGAAAAGTGGTTACATTCTTTTCAGAATTTTTGCTTTTTAGAAAATACTTTTTCCTTTGTCTACAATCATGCCAAAAATGTGACTTGATTTTATTATTTATCAAATACTCTTCCTAAATTTGCCTATAGCAAACATTTCCTTGTTTGTCTTATTTTTCCTATTTTTAGCTTTCATGTAAATGGTATGTACCTTCTTTATTTATTTACAAGAGGACTACTCCTTTTTATATATTCAGTTTTTCTTTCTTTCTTCCTATATACTAAAATATGTCTGTATATTTTATCTTACTAATTTGAACTCTAGTATTTTATTAACACATAAATATATTTATATAAGTCTTACTGAAATAATTAGTACACCTATATATATATATATATTTATACATCATACTGTATTGACACACACATGCACATGTACACTCAAAATATTCAGTAGCATCCATATATGCATATTTACTTATGCATTCAGCTTTTAAGGATTTAATTTATATATATATATATATATTTCCATACATATCAATATGTATTTATTCTTAGAGTTCAGGGATTTTAGCTTTTGTTCATGTGCATTTCCTGTGCACACATGTACACACATACTGATACACTATCAAGCTATATCACTCCCCTTTCAAAATTAATTCAAAAATTATTTTAAATTCATTTATATTTTTCAGAATAGATTCCTAAAATCTTGGGTCATTACAGAGTTCCTCCTCTACATGTAACTGATCTCATCCCGGTTGTCTGCGATGTCTATTGGTATTGGCAAGCCTTTCATTTTGTTTGATCCTTAGTGTTGCCTGGTGCATTTAGAATTGATGATTGTAGTTGATACAATCGAGTATGGAACCTTTTGTAACATTGAGTTGCACTGCACTTGATTTTCATGTGCAGTTTAGCTTGATTTATGGTTTGAGTAGTTCTGCATAGTTGTGGCTATACATTTGTGGTCACTGCACGTTGTCCTAAGCTGATCATCGAAGTGCATTGCCCTGCCTTTGTACTTGGATGATTTGCAGTTACTCTTCATTTGATCTGAACCGGTTAGTCGAGTCTTCACTGCACATTTTGGTTTTAACATATTGCTGTTAGTCGAGTTGCATCCTGTGATTACTTTGAGCATGCTACATTTGTGCTCGAGTTGCTGACACCTGTATATTCTTGGTCGAAACTAGTCATTCATGTTTTAGTTGCATTGACCGGTTTGTAGTTTTGAGTACTGTAGTTTACTTTGATAATCATGTTGCCATATTGGGTTGTTCATTTCTTGTTCATATGTGTCTGGTAGAGTTAATTGTTCTTGATGGTTTTGTGTTACGCCTGAGTTGAATCCAGCTTAAACGCCCAGGTTTGACCTCGTATTCGTTTGTGATTTTCATTGAGCTTTCGTGTATTTCATCGCGGTAGTGGTGAGGCAGTGCACACGTGCGTGTACTGCAGCCACACCGAAATTTGATTTGGATTTGCTGATTTGTTGTTTAACACTGTTCAGTGTTATATCTGCCGTTATCCGATTCTCTTATGGAGGAGTTGGATATACGAGATTTCTGCGACTGTCGTCTTTTTGACATTGATTATTATTGCTTCCATGCATTAATGACTGAGTTTGAATTAGACTGACCCGTGTATTATTTTCTTTTGAATTTAATACTCGGGTCAGACCTGAGTTATTTCAGGTTATAGATTTCCTGCTTTGAGTTGCTGTTCGGGCTATGAAGACTTTTTATATCTTCTGAAGTAGTTTTCGTCGTTTTGTAGAAGTCGTGTCATTGTATAGGATGATATGTATTCATGTATATTAGTTGATAATGTACTTGTATATATAACTTCCAGAGTCGACAGTTGTAGTTGTATCATATGTATTGTGTCAACTATATTGTAACTGACATCAATTATATATATATATATATGATATTTTTGTTTTATCTGTGTTCCGCATTTATATTATTTGTGTTATTATTATATCTAATGTCCTAAACTATTATGAATCATCATAGTTTGTTTTATACTGGTAATTGGGTATGTCGATGGGAGTAAATAAATAAGAGATGAAAATTGAAAAAGTATATACCACTCCTATCGAGGTAACCAATATTAGTGTAAGGCCAACTATGGATGGCCGCTCCTATCCAGCCTTATTCTTCGTAATAATAGACAGTATTTCTTTTAATACTCTTTTTATTATGAGCACAGAGTTCGTGCTCTTCATGTAACTGATCTCATCCCGGTCGTCTGCATTGTCTATTGGTGTTGGCAAGCCTTTCATTTTGTTTGATCCTTAGTGTAGCCTGGTGCATTTAGAATTGATGATTGTAGTTGATACAATCGAGTCTGGAACCTTTTGTAACATTGAGTTGCACTGCACTTGATTTTCATGTGCAGTTTAGCTTGATTTATGGTTGGAGTAGTTCTGCATAGTTGTGGCTATACATTTGTGGTCACTGCACGTTGTCCTAAGCTGATCATCGAAGTGCATTGCCCTGCCTTTGTACTTGGATGATTTGCAGTTACTCTTCATTTGATCTGAACCGGTTAGTCGAGTCTTCACTGCACATTTTGGTTTTAACATATTGCTGTTAGTCGAGTTGCATCCATGTGATTACTTTGAGCATGCTACATTTGTGCTCGAGTTGCTGACATCTGTATATTCTTGGTCGAAACTAGTCATTCATGTTTTAGTTGCATTGACCTGTTTGTAGTTTTGAGTACTGTAGTTTACTTTGATAATCATGTTTCCATATTGGGTTGTTCATTTCTTGTTCATATGTGTCTGGTAGAGTTAATTGTTCTTGATGGTTTTGTGTTACGCCTGAGTTGAATCCAGCTTAAACGCCCGGGTTTGACCTTGTATTCGTTTGTGATTTTCATTGAGCTTTCGTGTATTTCATCGCGGTAGTGGCGAGGCAGTGCACGCGTGCGTGTACTGCAGCCACTCTGAAATTTGATTTGGATTTGCTGATTTGTTGTTTAACACTGTTCAGTGTTATATCTGCCGTTATCCGATTCTCTTATGGAGGAGTTGGATATACGAGATTTCTGTGACTGTCATCTTTTTGACATTGATTATTATTGCTTCCGTGCATTAATGACTAAGTTTGAATTAGACTGACCCGTGTATTATTTTCTTTTGAATTTAATACTCGGGTCAGACCCGAGTTATTTCAGGTTGTAGATTTCCTGCTTTGAGTTGCTGTACGGGCTATGAAGACTTTTTATATCTTCTGAAGTAGTTTTCGTCGTTTTGTAGAAGTCGTGTCATTGTATAAGATGATATGTATTCATGTATATTAGTTGATAATGTACTTGTATATATAACTTCCAGAGTCGACAGTTGTAGTTGTATCATATGTATTGTGTCAACTATGTTGTAACTGACATCAGTTATATATATATGAGATTTTTGTTTTATCTGTGTTCCGCATTTATATTATCTGTGTTATTATTATATCTAATGTCCTAAACTATTATGAATCATTGTAGTTTGTTTTATACTGGTAATTGGGTATGTCGATGGGAGTAAATAAATAAGAGATGAAAATTGAAAAAGTATATACCACTCCTATCGAGGTAACCAATATTAGTGTAAGGCCAACTACGGATGGCCGCTCCTATCCAGCCTTATTCTTCATAATAATAGACAGTATTTCTTTTAATACTCTTTGTTATTATGAGCATAGAGGTGGGGCGTCACAAAAATTGTTTTTGGGATTTTTTTAATTTTTCTTTGAGTTTTTAAAGAAAAAACAAAAATAAATCATGAAAAATTAAAAATGAAGATGAGTCTCCACCCACACTTGATTTTGACTGTGTCCCCACAGTCAACCCAAGTGGAAGGAGAAAGAAGAAAAATAAAAATAAAAATCCTATATTTACATGAAAGGATGATTATTTACAAGAGATGAGAAAGTATATCGTTAAAAAGTAAATAAAACGGTCTTCCAAAGACCGATTCATTTCTCTCGTCAAGTATACGAGACACGGCTTAAGCTCGAAAAACCAAATCGTAAAAGATTTCGAAGTTGAATGTTTATTTGGAAAAACAAATGTCGTTTTATTAAAAACCGTACGAGTTGTTTTATTTTCAATGATTTTTGGGGTCGATAAAACAATTGATTGAAGTTCAAGTTTATTTTCACAAAGTTGAAGTTCAAACTTATCATTGAAAACTTCTTCAAAATTATCGATTTCAAAATCAAAATGGTGATGTAAATCTTCCTTCTTAGAATTCAACAACTCGTCATCGAAAAGTCCAAAAAATTCGTGTTCGTTAAATTCGGCTTCCTTTGTTGGATTATCAACCACTTCATTGCGTATCTCCAGTTCAAAATTCAAAGTTGTTGTACTCAAATTTTCAGTAAAAGGAAGATCGAGATTTAAATTGAGTTTCTCACCCTCAAAAGAATTGAAATCCAACTCAATTACCAAATTTTCAACAACTTCGTTAAGATTTTCGTTTTCAATTTCAAAAGTTGTTATTTGAAAATCGTCGATTTGGGTAAAAGATGGATTATTATTTAACTCGTCACACGTTGGGATTTGGTTTTGTTGTTCACGTTGTTTCATATAAGTTTCAAACAACGAATCCATGTGATCATCGTAAATTTCGTTCATTTGTTCAACAAAATCCAATTTATAATTATTAACTTGAGGATTTTCGATTTGGATTTGTTGAGAACAAAAATTTTCAATCGTAACGTGGTTAAGATTATTCCCATTGCCAAATTCGTTTGAAAAGTTGTTTCCATTTTCATTTTGAGTTTGAAATTCATTTTGGAGTTCGAAATTGAATTGGCATAGGTTATAATCGAAATCGTTTGAATTTTGAATTGAATTCAAATTTTGATTATTTTGAAAATTTTGACTTGAATCATTGCCCAAATATGAATTACACAAATCATTTATACTTTGATTTTGTTGTATAGAGAATTCAAGTAAAGATGAAATCGATTCGATGCAATTTTCAAGAGTTGAGGGTTGATTATCGTTTTGAAGATTTTGTGGTTCAAAATTTGAGTCATTTAAGCAATAGTTGTTGTTAAAATATCCATACGAATTTGGAGTGAAATTATATGGATTATATTGATTTTCACAACTATTGTCAAATTAAGGTGAATATGGAAATTCAGACATTTTTAAGAATGTTTTTTGTTATTTTTTATAAAGGAAAAATATTTACAAATAAAATTTATTTTTCAAAAGGGAAAATGATTTTTGTTTTGTTTTTTTTGGTTTTTCAATTTTTTTTTGTTTTTGAAAAGGTTTTATAATTATATTTTTTTGGATTTTGGTTTTTCTGATTTTTTTTTGGATTTTGGTTTTTCTGATTTTTTTTGGATTTTTGAAATTTCAAAGGAAAAGGATTTAAAAATTTCAAGGGAAAAGGAATATTCACAATTTTTTTTAGTTTTGGATTTTTGAATTTTTTTTAAATATGCATGAACTAATGCAACTAAATGAATGCAAGGTTTAATTACAAATGATTTATCCTAAGTTAACCCAAAATTGTATAATTACACTTTGTCTTAAATCAACAAGATAGTTCTCTGCCAGGTAACGGGTAGGAGTTATCGGTGCACCACGAATCACCGTAGCAATGCAGCCGAAGGTTTAAGTACCTTCAGAGGAACAACCACTATAACATTTACGAATCACCGTAATATTTATAAATGGTTATTACTCTACCGTAGCCTAGACACCGAGAAATTAAATTGTTTAAAGAAGACAACTTGTCAATACACAATTAAAAGTTATCGATGTCTAACCGTTATTACTAATCAAAATTCTAAGATGAAATGCAAAGCAGAAATTAAACGTGTATTAACAATGCAATACGAATGGATTTTTTTTTGTTTTTGAATTTTTGAATTTTTTTTTGTTTTTTTTAAATATATATATATGCAAATGCAAGCAATCAACAATGCAACTAAAATAAAAACAAGAGATAATATTAAAAGCAGCAAATTTTCTTATATAAGCAAGCTAGCAATTTATTTTTGGAAAGCGGAGCGGCAGTTTTCAGCAAGCAATTCTTCCTTTATTTCCTACTTTGGCAACCGAAAAAAACAAGATATATACAATTGTTATTATTATTATATTATTATTTTTTTGGTTGTTTTTTTTTCAAAGATGAAAAACAAAATAAGCGAAAAACAAAACAATTGAAAATAAAATAAATGAAAACTAAAATAAGTGAAAACAAATGAAAAATGAAAATTAAACAAAGTTGATTTTTTTTTCGGATTTTTTTTCTTTTTGGAGAGGAAACTTAAAAGTAGAGTTTTACTTTAAAAAAAAAATTTCTTTTTGGTTTAATGTTTTAACAATAAAATAAAACAAAAGGATGTTTTAACAAAAGAAAACAAAGGATTTGAAATAAACAAAACAAAAATACTTAACTAAACCACAAAACAAAATAACATATGTAAAACCAAACCAGAAAACAAAAGGATTTTAAAAAAATAACACAAAAAAATACTCACTAGGCCGACAAAGACGACCCACTACCCAAAATTATCGAAACAATTTCACGAACTACTCTACTTCCCAGTAAACACAATTACAATTCGATATCTCAATTTCACAAAGCAGTTCGAATTTAATTCCCCATAATCCAGGGTTTCAAAATTTCCATAAATCAATTCCAACTCTTCAATTTTCGAAATCGAACTATTCATTTTTCATTTTCCTGATTCAGTTCTTTGGTTTTTGGTTATTCGAAGTTTTGGTTCGAGGATCGGTTACGATTGTGTGAAGTCGCGGTTAAATTGGGGACGAGAGAAGTGGTTTCTCGAGTTTGTTAATGGTCAGGGACGTAACAGTGTGATTTGTGGAGTTACTGGATGTGGTTTCGTGCAGGCGATTTGGGAGGTGGCAGTGGAGACCTGGGCTCGGTTTCTGTTGTCTGGAATTTGTGATTGGGATGACGAATTGTTAAATTCGGGTAGTGCTGCAACTATTTGGAAGAGTAGTGATGATATGGGTAAGTCAGTGTGGTTTTGCAATGGCAGGTGGAGTTGTATGCTATGTAGGTATGTGAGTGGATGGTGGTTCTGCAGTGTTGAATGAAATGGTATAGAATGAAGTAGTGGGAATTGAAGTAGTGCTTGCTGATGATGATGAAGTGCAGTGTTCTGGAAGTTGATGACTGGAGAGTGTATGAAGGCAGGTATTTGACAAGTGGGTATGCAGAGGTGTTGTTTTGTAGAAGTGCAGTGTGCTTAGCAGTTGATCGGGAAGATAGTGAGAGGAGGTCAGTGGAGATGATATGTTGATGTTGGAAGGCTGTTGGTTATGCGGCCGAGGCAGCGAGATGGATGAACGCAAGTGGATGATGCTTCAGGTATGCAGTGTGGTTTGGTTGTGCAATTGGTGTTTAGTGATAGAAGTGGTAGTTGTAGGAGGCTAATGTATGGTACTGTAGTTTTTTTGATGGTCAGGTGGCAGCACAGTGGTGGAGTTTGTGGATGAACTGGGTGAATGGTAAGTGGTATTGGTGTGTGTGATGTGTTTGTTGGAGTTTGAAGGATTGAAGATATGGAAAATGGCTGTTATGGTTTGAAATGCAGTAGGAGGAGATAAGAGGGGTTATTTTATGGTGGCCAATGTTTTGATATGAAGGAAGTATGTGGGATGGAGGGTAGTGACAGTGCAGTTAGAAGTTTATATGTGTTGGGTTAGGGAAATGGTAGCGCACTACAGTGTTATGAAATGTTGAAGTGATATGTATTGGTTTGGTGGTTTAGTGATTGATGATGTGGTTGTAACTGTGAATTGCACAGTGGTGGTTGAAGAGGCTGTTGAAGGTATGTGTGAGATTGTATGTTGGGTAAGTGTGTTGAAAGAAGTGTGGCAAGTGGTTGTATGAGGGTGATAGAAGCAGGCTTGTCGAATGGAAGAAAGGCAGTAATGTGAGTGCAGAAGTTATTGCAAGGAAGCTGATGGTTTATGTTGTGAAATGGTAGTAGGGGTGAGTTGTTATTGTGGTTGACAGTTTGGGTAGGATGGTTGTGTATGAGCAGGGTAGACAGTAGCAAAAAACTGGGGTGATCAGGTGGAAATGCAGTGATGTGTTTTGACAGAGGGATATTTAGAACAGTGGATGACAGAAAGCACAGCAGAAAATTTTTTCTTCTTCTTTTTGAATGTAAATGGAAAAAGAAAAATTGCAATAAAAATGTAAATGCAATATTGACAAGGAAATAAAATATTTCTGATTTTTTTTTGTTAAATTGTGTGTTTTTTATATAAATATGCAAATGAAAATGGAAATAGAACAAACACACATGCACAAATTTTTTTTATGAAAGCAAACACACAACACAAACACACAATAAAATTAAAGAAAAATAATTCGAAGAATAGAAAATGAAAATCAAAACAACTCTCCGGCAACGGCGCCAAAAACTTGTTCGTCGATGGAAATTCTATCGGTTTAGAAAACCGTCGAACGAATTTAGATTAAAAATATAACCGCAAGCGCACGGCGTACACTTGTAGTACGTGGCGAATACGGGTCGATCCGCAGGGAATTGATGATTTTAAAATTCTATTCAATCAAATTATACCAAAGTCGAATGAAAGTTAAGCTAAAAATGTAGAAAACTAACAAAAGAAAATTGATAAAAATATGAGAGTGTTAAGACAATTTAGAGGCAATTTCCACTCTCTAGATTACATAAATCAACAAAATGAAGTTATAATCTCTCTTTTCTTGTCATTAGTGAATTAGTTGATGTGTTTATCATAAGTATGGTATATTTGTGCTATTAATTAGCCCAATATAAACCATCAAACTATAACACAACCACTAATACACTTGTAAATCTCATAAAATTTGACAACAAAGTTGAAAGCAAAATCTATTTTAAGCATGGCCTATTAACTATTAATTAGAAATATAAGCCATCAAATTTTAGTTTCAACATTCACTTCTTTGCCATAATCATATGTAGATGAAGAGGCAATTTGTGTTTTGTTTGTTTAAGCATAGCTTATTTGTTATGAACAACATAGACTATCAAATTCAAAGCTAAACAACATCATTAAACCACTTCAATCATTCTCATTAAGCACAAAAGAGAGCATAAACAAAAAAATGTTGGATCTACATACTAGAGAGCTTCATTACCCCTAAATTGAAGGGATTAAGCTCTCATATTTGTTATCATATGAACAAATGTATAAAGCAACATGAAACAAGAAGAGAAAAAGAGAGCAAAAATGAAAGGAAAAATTATTCTACTTGCATAAGTAAACTAGATCTACACTACAACATGAAAGGAAAATAAACAAGAGAAGAAAAGAGAAATATATTAAAGTTGCATAAAAAAAATTACATGAAACAAAATGGCTAAGTAGCCATAGGAAAAAGAAAAGAGAAGCTTTCTTTTATTTTGAGCCTAAACTAAGCTAAAGAGAGACTAAGGGAGAAGGAGAGGGTTACATGAAACATAAGGGGATTTTATACATGTGTTAAACCCTAATTCATATTTTTGGGGAATGGCCAAAATACCCTCTTAGGAAGTGTGGAGGCAAGTAATCATTAGCTTCAAATAATCCTCATTTAAGTGTACATGAAGCCATTAATTCCATAAGCATGTGCATTAGCCTCTAATTTGTACATTAAGGTAGGTGGGTAGGTGGGGTCCTCCATTATCTTCACTTTGAATTATTTCCATCTTCATTTGTTCTCTTCACTCTTATGCATGCATATATCATCATGTAACCACTTGTAAAATTCAACAAATTTCCTACAAAACAACATAGAAAATTCCAAGTAAATTTTCACAATTTAATAAATGCATAAAAATGACCATTTTGCCCCTATATGAAGATGAATATGTGGCAATTTCAAATAATTTGAATTTTGGTTTAAACAAGTTAAAATACCCGATATGATCATTTATTTAATTTAAATAGAATAAATATGGTGGTAATAATATGCACATTTACGTGCACATCAGTTTATAACATGTTTGTCATTACAACTTAGTATTTAATTTAGACATTAGCTAACAACATGGTTTATTAGAAAAAATTTCTTTTTTCTCCATATATTTTTGAACTCTGTCTTTCACTTTTCTCCATGAGCGCATCTTGCTTGTCTGTGCATATGTCATAGCCTGTGTGCATATTATTATACATAATATAGACAAACGCGTAATAGTTTGCAAGTTACCTGGGTTATGAGAGCTTTTGAAAGGGTTTGTGTTGCATGTTTTCATGCTTGGTGAGATTGCTGTTGTCTTGCATATTTTTTTGCTTATGTGGGGGAGTGCATAAAAGTGTAAATTACAAATGGTTTATAAATATAAATGATTATATGATCAAACTTGCAAAATGGATGTTACTTTCAAAAACTGCAAATGGATTTTGTTTATCATCTACAACATAATCTTTATTATTTACAAAGCACTTGTAATTACTTGCAGTATTATCAAGAATAATTTTCTTTATATTTGGCTTTGAAACATCTTGTACTAACTAGTTAAATAAGACTTCAATTTATTTCTTTGACTATTTTGCTATATAAGTTACGATATCGCATGCTTCATTCTTCTCGGTTTACTTGTTTGCCAACATTTACAACATTACAGATTTTATTAATATAATCTATATATGTATGTAAAATTTTACTTAACTAATAATTAAAATATTACTTAACAAATTTTTTTAAGAATAAAATTTGGTATGGTTTTATTCTATATAAATGGATATTAAAAACATATATTGTGACTGTTTATCTAATTTTGTTGTTTTTGTTAATAAATGTTTTCATAGCGAAAGGATATGCATAAAAGCTTAGTACGTACTCGCCAACAATTGAAGAACGAGGAATCCCAAAAGCATAAGCCAAAGGTCAAATATATTAAGCCAATCGTTGAAGCTTGCAATGTAGACAAGGAACAAGAATTATGGCACGAGACAATACAAATGCCGTGTGCAGAAAATGAAATGCCTTGTGAAGAAACTGAAATGCATGAAGAAATTGAAATGCTCCGTGAAGAAAATGAAATGCGTGAAGAAGATGAAATAGCCTGTGAAGAAAATATTGATGTCGAGGTGGAAATCAATAGACCAAGTGAAATTAAAACTGCAAATATATATGTAAAAAACGTGCAAGAGGTCCAACAAGAGCAAAAAAACTCTCGTTAAGTCTTGTGAATCGAATTGAAGTTGAATTCAATAAGGTAGCCATACCCATAAGAGAAGGCTCGGTACATTTATCTTCTTATCTTGGGCTGCTTGTACAAGAGCATGTTTCGGTTACACTTGACGATTGGAGGCTTCTAAGCGATGAATTTAAAGTTGTATTATGGGATTCGATTCAGGTATGAGAGATTACCATTTTCGTCATATAATAATTGTTTTATTTACGAAAATAATCCATTTAGCGAAACGTCCGTTTAAAATCCTTTTAATATGAAATAACAACAATTTTATTTTTCTTTTTATTTTTACTTGTAGGCTAGATTCAAAGTGGATGAATGGAAAAAAATTCCATATTTCAACAAATGGGAACTATTTGGAGATCCTCAAAAAGCAAATTGTTTTGAAAAATTGTTAATGCAACGACGGAAGAGGAAAGACTTGGTTTGAAACCTTATAATATAAAAAACATGAAGGAGTGGAGAAAGTTTGTAAAGGCAAAAACAAGTTTGGAGTTTAAGGTATGCTTATGTATATATATTATATACATATATATATATATACATGTACTGTTGCTTCTTTGCTTTTTGGAATCAAAACCCAAGATCCCTAGCAACTTGCAGCTTCTGATTATCATAATTTTTTTTATAAGAATGGTTTGTAAGAAGCATACCATAACCAAGTTCAACTCAGTTTACATTACAGTAGAAATAATTTCAAGCAGATCTTAGTAAGAGCTCTTGAGACTGGTTACAATCTGATACTATTAAAGATGCTTATATATTTGTTAGTCCAAGGCTATATGTAGTAATCATAATACCCGATTGATAACTCAATACATGTATGGTGAGATCTTGATACCTTTTGGTAAACCCTTGTTTCTAGCCACTCAGCAATAGTAAATAGGAAGACGATGAACCCCGATCCTAAGTATTCTCTTAGTGCAATAGCCCCTCCCACCACATTAGTATAGATAATAAGGTTCTTTAGTTTATTTAAGATTTGATTCTTTTTTTATATGAGTCATTTATGAATGTACACCAGATATTCCTTGTGCAAAAAGCCCCATGACTGCACCCTATATTTGGATTCTTACTTCTTGTCTAAACACACAGTTGTGCTAATGAGATAGTATGTGACAAAATATAATGAATTCGAATACTTAGAATGATGGTGAGTATATAACAACTTGTGACTATAACTGGAGCAAGTGTTGTGAATGCATGCTTTTAGTCTTTAGACTCTTTACTATTGAGTGTTATTTTCTTCAAGTATTAAAAGAAAACTCCTCAAAGGGATGCAATAAAAATTGATTTCTAGCACGGTACTAAATCATTTTTCCCAATAGGTGTAAGAACCGATTCCCAATAACCAAAAATAAACATAGTTGAGTAAATTACCTTAATATGGGTAAATGCGTTAATTATGTTTTAAACGTATAGTGATTCAAATGCGAGAAAAATTGGTCAGGCACATCTTTCCAAACATACACACAGTTGTTCAAATGTAATCCATAGAGTGTGGATTAAAAAATTGAGTATCCCTTGTTTCATTCACAATATCAAATTTATCAAGTCATTACATATAACAAACACATACCCCTACCTAATCCTGTTATCACATGGAAAATTATTCAAAATATTTACATTCTATACATAAATTATTTGATGCCACTGTTATTTTGTCCTTTGATTGATTCATTAAAAATAAATGAACATGTTGACCCAACATATTTATTAGCTGACTTGTATACAAAATAATGGATACAATATAATGTATTGCAACATGGCTCTTTTCTTTGATAATGGCCATACAATTTAAATCAATTAAATACATTATCCCGTAATTGTTTGAAACATAATGAATTACTATTAATATTCAGCTTAATATACCTTATCAGACCGAATCTATATTGAATATTTTATAGTTTCCCAAATCAAACATTATTTTTTAATGTACTTTTCTCAAATCTAAATAGTATTTTGAATATCAATAATACTATTATGATTTATGGTACGAGAAATATGTGTACTATGAATTAAATTATGCACATATGTAATAGTGTTTATGCCAACTATGAATTGTATCAAAACTATTCCAAACTGTACGTATTATCACAACTAATAAAACTGTCAGTGAGAAATTGGAAAGCTCTAAACAGGAACCCATAATAAAAAAAGCAAAAGGATAACAATCTATATCAACAGAAAATCAATTGTCAGTGTGGTAACTAGACTAGCATCATCAAAGAAAATGATTTTACAATCTCTTCTCCACTAATTTCATCGAACCATTCCACTTTCCGAGCAAATTATAAGCTTACATGCAATTGCTTTTTAGGCAAATAGACAGCTTGAATCTTTACTCATTTTAGTTTAGCAAATATCTGTAATGACCCAAGATTTTTAGGAATTTATTTTTGACAATATAAATAAGCTTAAAATAATTTTTAAGTTAATTTTAAAAGAAAAAGGGGAATTGATATGGCTTGATATGGTGTAACTATATGTGTGTACATGTGTGCACAGGAAATACACATGAATTGAAGCTTAATTCTTGAATGATATGAATGAACAAATGTTGATGGGTATAAATATATATATATATATATATACAAATAAATAGAGTAAATCCTTAAAAAGCTATTTGAATATATATATATATATATATGCTACTGTTTGCATTTGAGTGTACATGTGCATATGTGTTCAGTAAAAATAATGTATAGATATATATATATATATGTGTGTGTACTAATTATTTCTGTAAGACTTATATATACATATATATATGCTAATAAAAAAAAACCAGAGTTCAAATCAGTAAAATAAAAATACACAAATATATTTTAAATTATAGGCAGAAAGAAAGAAATGAAGATATAAAAGGAGTAATCCTTTTATAAATAAATAAACGAAGTACATGTTATTTAAGTAAAAGCTAAAAATAGAAAATAAGATAAAACAGAGATATGTTTTGTATAGGCAGAATTAGGAAGAATACTTGATATATATATGTATAATAAACAATGGAAATCAAGTCACACTTTTAGTATGATAGTAGACAAGAGGAAAAGTAATTTCTGGAAAAGCAAAATTTCTGAAAATAACCAAAAGGATATAACCACTTTTCTCTTCACAAACTTGAGCCGGGGAGGGTAAGATTTTGGGTTTAAACAAAACGCAAATGGCATGATTTCTGATGGGCAAAAATGACTTTAGCTAGCACCTTAAACCCTAAGGAGAACCCTGCATAAATAAGCAGTGATATGAGGAACCTTCTCTCCTTCCCTGATAGCTCTTGAGAAAAATATATATCACATAAATATAAAACAAGTGAAGAAAAGGGTTTGAGGGCAGAAGCTTATCAATCAACTGAGAAGTGAAAGAAAGCTAGGTGAGAAAACTCACTCAAAATCTAAGGCAATAAGTCGTAATGAAGGCAGCCAGTTTATAAGATGATTTTTCTTAAAAATGTATTTTCATATGTAATTGTCTTTCTTTGATTCAGAGATGAAAATGCTTTGATCTTTAGTTGGTTGTTCTGCTTGTTTTTCTTATATGAAAGTTCTAAGTATTATTAGTATACATGTTTTATAAACCCAGATATCTCTGATATGTTAATATTTAGGAAAGTAAGTAAATACCCAGTGTTAACGTTAAAATATGAACGATAACACCCGGTGTGTGTAATAAGATCGTGAAAGCACCACCCGTGTTACGGGAACAGAAATCAAGCGGAAAAAAGCAGAAATGCAGTAAAAGACAGCAATTTTATAGTGGTTCGGCTTCAGATTTAGCCTACATCCACTTTGAATCTCTTTATTAATGAATTTGGTTACAAATCAATACAAATCTCTTCAGGAAACAGTACAATTCGATCACAAGAAACAATCTTGACTACTAGCTCAATCTTCGATGGTGAAACTCGATGAATCCATGTCGGATGTAAGGAATTTCTCTCGAAGCTTGTTGTAGTGTCTCGAATGCTTGAAGGATCCTTGATTGCTGAATGAATGGAGAGTTCGACGGAGTAACAGCGCTGTAGAAATGATTTGCCAAAAGTCCCCCCAATGTTGGAAGTGATGGGGTATTTATAGGAGCATATTTCTGGGCAGGAATTCTGCCTAAGTCTTAGGTCGCGTACGACCTTAGTTAAGTCGTAGGTCGCGAGCGACCTAAGCTAGGTCGCTGTCCCTTTGCGGCTTCAGAAGTTAGCTGGTAAAGCTGTGCTTAGCTTCATTTGATTAAGTAGTAGGTCGTAAGCGAGTTAAAGAATAGCTGTCTGAGCTTTAGGTCGTAGGGTGCTGAACATGCTTTAACAGTTAGGTCGCTAGCCTCTTTAGGTCGTCAAGTCCCTTAGGTCGTTAACTACCTTAGGTTGTTAAGTCCTTTAGGTCGCTAGCTACCTTAGGTCGTTGAGTTCCATAGGTCGCTGAATTCCTTATGCTGTTAGGTCGCGAGGTCCTCCTGGATCTTAGGTCGCAAGGCCTTTCCATCCTTAGGTCGCTGAATTCCTTATGCTGTTAGGTCGCAAGGCCTTTCCATCCTTAGGTCGCGAAGATCTCTTAAGTCCTTAGGTCGCAATGCTTCCTTAGGTCGCTGAATTCTCTAGGTCGCAACCTTCTCTTAGGTCGTTAAGTCCCTTAGGTCGCTAACTACCTTAGGTTGTTAAGTCCTTTAGGTCGCTAGCTACCTTAGGTCGTTGAGTTCCATAGGTCGCTGAATTCCTTATGCTGTTAGGTCGCAAGGCCTTTCCATCCTTAGGTCGCGAAGATCTCTTAAGTCCTTAGGTCGCAATGCTTCCTTAGGTCGCTGAATTCTCTAGGTCACAACCTTCTCTTAGGTCGTTAAGTTCTAGGTCGCTGAGATAAAAGGATTAACATTTGCCCCTCGAAGCATATGACTATGCCATAGGTCGTATGCTTCGATTTACCCTCGCTAAGTCGCAAACGACCTAGAGCTTTTACGCGCCTGTTCGCCTCCCACTCTTAGCTTCATATAAATTGGTTAGGTCGCACCTTCTCCCCTACCCTACTGTTTTGAACCTCCATCGCCATTAGCAGTTTTTCAAGCTTCCAGAGACAAATTGGACCCAATCAGCCAACGATTCCTCCTCACCAATCATAATTCGTAAGTGGATCGGCTTTTATTCATCCATAATCATCACTCGATCACGAATCGCTGTTACCTGTCCCAAGCTTAATTTTGTGCATTGTGCTTTCTGAACGGTTGTTTCCAATAACTTTTGCTTGTCAATTGACGCGCCGTGGCGATTCATGATCGTATGAAAGCCTTTTACTACGGATCTGTAGGGTTTGCAATTGATTTGCTGGTTAATTGGTGGTGTGTTGAGGTAGAACGAAGGGGAAGATCAATTCTTCTGGTTTGGCGGTATTGGGTTATCGGATTCAATGTGACATTGCTTGGAGAGGAAGTCACCAGCCTACCAGATTTGAACGACCTAGGAGTTAGGTCGCGTGGGGAAGCTTAGCGACTTAAGCTTTTTGCGATCTGACAACATTTGCGACCTAGAGAGTTCTCAACCTTAAACAATTGTGCACGACCTAGGACTTGGAGAAAATTGCCCCACCTTAATCCATTCAGTTGCAACGTGCGACCTACAGAAATCCTGACTCATGATAGGTCGCTGAACGACCTAATACTTAGACAATTTTTCACAGTCTTGAACTTTCAACCTGAACAACATAGCATAAGAACACTGCAACCTGTGTTAGGTCGTAAGCGACCTAACACTTAGAACTTTTTTTTCACAGTCTTGAACTTTCAACCTGAACAACATAGCATAAGAACACTGCAACCTGTGTTAGGTCGTAAGCGACCTAACACTTAGAACTTTGAACAGCTTTTGACTGATTTTTTGAATTTGGATTATTTTGGGCTTTGCACTTCTTCTCGGATTGCCTCAACTTTAATGCTAATAACCTGTTTAGAAGCAACATTCACAGAAAAATGGGACGAATATACTGCTATTGATTGCCCACATCAAACAACAGATTAGTTGACAAAGAATATCAAACTTAAATGAACTTCGTGAATAAAATGCTGTGAACTAACAAATCTAAGTGAAGTATTAAAGCAAAACTGAAGTGATCAACTAAAGCTGATTTATTTGCATCAACACAACACTATTCTTGGACTTAAGATATTAAGCCCTGAAACTTTATAATTGACAAGTATCAATTAGTTTAGTTTCATTTACATTTGCTCGTTATTGTATTAGTTTTGCACAACACTTCACTCTTTTTAGGAAACGTGCACCTTAATATTTGATCGTCCAGTTCCTTGTGTAGAATGGAATCTCAACAGGAAGACTTGGAAATAGCCGGAGAAGCTTTTCCAATTGCTACTCCGCTAAACGATCCTCCGGAAAGGACTCCTACTACTCTAAGTCACAAAGTCTTCCGACAACTGTGTATCCAATTTGGCATTGCCGAAGCAGATGCTTTACTTCCTGGGTCAAGCGACACTGCTGATAGGCCGCCTCTTGGCTTTGTTGCTGTGAACCGGCAGATGTGTTCAAGTGGAGCCATTCCTCCATTTAACGACTGTCTTCGGGAACTCCTCCTTCGGCTAACTATTTCTCCCTTTCAACTACACCCTAACGGATACTCCATCCTGCTGGGATTGTGCGTGCTTTTCAAGAGAACGTTGAACCGTTTTCCCTCTTTTGATGAAATTCGCTTCTTGTGCACATTTGCAAAGAACAAAGACCATCCTTCTATCATACTTGTGAGGAGTGCCAGGAATCGCAAACTAATTCTGGACTTTCCTGAAAGTGCCCATGGATTCTTGACTCAATTCTTTTATGTTCGCTGTCCTCCGGGATTTTATGCTATTTGGAGAGTCGGAAGTAAGATTACTTTTTACCGATTCATTTTCTAGATTTTTCATAATTCGAACCATCAAATGCTTAATTCCATTCTTTCTTCGTGCAACACTTCCTTCTCTTCTTCGAGATACCAGCCGTAAGTCGATTTTAGATACTTTGAGTGCTGTTGACGTTGAAGAGAGGAGCACCAAATTCTTGCTGAAAGATGAATTTCTGCACCAGTTTGGCCTTTTACATCCTTCTAGATCGACTCAAATTCATGAAATTTCTAGTTCTGATGCGGAAACGTTAGTTGCTTCAGATTCCCAAGCAGAGGCCTCGAATGCCCCAGCTTCTGTAGAAGAAACTGCATCAGAAGCACCTGTCGTGGAGGCTGCTTTGATAAAATGTTCCGCATCTACCGATGTTGTAGGGTCAATTAACAAACCGGCACTTGCCCCAATTATTGAGGAGGAAGAAAATCCTCGAATTTCTGAAAAATCAATTGATACAGAGGTTGAAAAAGAGAAGTCTGCTGAACACCTGGGTGATGACACCTTTGATGGCTTGAGCGATATCATGATAACTTCTCAAGAGCTTTTTGGGGATAACAATCCAAAAGCAACTTCTCCCGTTGTCGAGGCGACTTCCACCTTTAAACAAACCCGGACGCCTACTACGCCAGTCGTCTCTGTTTCCACACTAAAGCGTGGTCTGTAGTTTGACGCATGTAGCTTGCACTCCACACACACTTAGGATTTTTCAGCACTTATAAACATTTATCCTCTTTCTACTGGAAATTTCTAAACTTTACTCCTTTTTTGCTTTCAGGTTCTCCAATGGGACGTACAGGTTCATATTATGACTCATTCAAGTACCGTGGAGGCCGCGGCTCCTATGACTTTAGGAAGTACCTTGATACCCCAAAAGAAACAGATGAAGAGAGGGCTCGAAGGAAAGCCCAGGAGAAGCGGGATTACGATCAGCGGCAAAGAAGGAAAGATGCCGAGCGATATGACTCTTCGCATAGAAGTGACTACTCTCATAAGAGGAAGTCTTACGATGATAAGGGAAAAACTCAGATTGCCGACGAACCGAGCAAACGATCTAAACCGATTGACGCGTCTGAAATTTCTGAAACGACTGACGCTCCCATTCCTTCCGATATTCTGGCCAGCTCTCCTCCTCTGAAGAAATCTGACATTCAGACTATCATTAACAGACCGCAATATCAAGTCAAGGACGGCCCCCCAACACTTCAGAGCCATTTTCCGAATTGGTGCCTAAAAGGGGTGCGCTTTGACTTGGACTTAGTTCCGATTGATAAGCAAGACATGCTTAGCAGTCTTGACGCAGTCAGGCTTAATATCGAGAGGATGTCGCAGTGGCAGAAGCTTGTCGATGAACTCCAAAGGGTTAATCGTGCAAACCTTGAGGCGATGCTGACTATGGAAAACGACAAGGCGGAGTGGGACAAAATTTGCAAACAGCATAATGTCGAGATGACAAATATTGCTGATGGTTATGCAAAACTTGAGTCCGAGGTTAAAAAACTTAAGGAAGATCTTGCCTCTTCTTCTGCATCTCATACTCAAAAAGAAGAAGTCTTTCAAAAACAAGTGCGGGATGCACATGCTGCACAGAGAGATGTCGAAATGAAGCTTGCCACTGAACAGCATATTACTGAGAAATACCGCACAGAAAACACCGATCTTCGGGAAAAGGTCACCTCCCAGAACGTAGAGATTGAGTTACTAAAGTCTCGACTTACTAAAGCTGAGGCAGAGCGTGATGAGGCTACCGCTGGCCGGGTTGCTGCCGTTGCCGAAAAGGAAGCGGCTGAGCAATCACATGAGGCGACGAAAGCAGACATCAGCTCTACCTTATTCGACTTTTATTTACACAGCGTTCTGGGTCGTGGGAGCCTCTCTTTTCTTGGTCCCGATTATGAAATTACATTGGCTGAAGTGTGGGAAGTCGCAATGGATATGCTTGGCGGGGCCGGCTATAATGAGTTGGAACTTGAGGAGCGCTATCTCGATGATGAGGCTCGTGCCGCTCTTGTTAAGGGGAAGGAGCAACTTGCCAAAGTACGAGCTGAAACAACGGGAGAAGAGCCTCCAAAAGAAGAAGCTCCTTTAACTGCCCCCGTTCATACTTCCACTTCAGCCGACGTTAATATTATGGATTCCAGCTCTCATTCTTTACATCTATCTAAAGTTGCCCAAGAAACTGCAACTACTCCTACTGAAGATGAGGCACTGGATGATATTGAAGCCGAGAAGTTTGAGGTTGATCTTGCAAAGCCAACTCCTCCAGGTACTTTTGGCGTCGTCTCAGGTCTAATGAACCAGTCATTTGACTTAGCCGAATTCGATGACCTTCTTACTTGTTACTTAAACTTTGGTGAACCGATGCCTTCTTTATTTTCGGGGGATGTTGATTTTAACTTCTTTTCTTCTACAGCGGAGGCACCAAGCACTGCACAAGCTTTCACTCCTTCGGTTGCCGTTCCTCCATCTTCCCAAATTACTCCTCCTTCTGCTTCCCAACCGGGATCACAGGCAGAGAAAATCGAAGCTCTTCAAGGCTTGGATGATCCGGCTGCTTCTCAGGAACAGAAGGCGGAGGATTTTGAAGACATTGAGAAGACCCCGGAGCGGTCTCTTGATGACGACACGAAGCTTTCAACATTGCTTGCTACTCCGGGGAGCGAGTCTTCTTCAAAGAGGAAGGGGAAGCGTGCTGTAAGGAAGAAGAAGAAGACTTCCACTGAAGAGGAAGCAGTAGTTGATCTGGCCGTACCGCTTTCTCCTTCTGCCCCTACCCGTTCACAACGACTTCAAAAGCTAATCATTAGGCCGGGAAAGGGCTCCAAAGGTGGTGAGAAGAAGGAATAATCAAGCTGGATTTTCTACTTATTATTTTTGCTCTTTGCATGTATTGACCGGGGATTATGCGGGTACCGGTCCCCGCTTTTGCTTGTTCGAGATATCTGCACATGTAAAGAATTTTCATAGTACTAAATAAAACAATTATTTTACTTGTACAAACTCTTGTGTATGTGAGGATGCATTTGTTTTTTATTTTTAGTATAGAACAAACGATTCTTTTCACTTGTACAAACTTTTTGTTTGTGTTTAAGAATGCATTTATCCCACAGCTTTTTCGCGTGATATTGTTATGTGCTTGTGGTATGTTGCTTGAATACTGCTTTTTATTGTTGTAGCCGTATCATATGATATTGCCCCTATACCACAAGTGCATTACAATATCTTTTGCTTTTAGCGAGAACTGTACTCTTATTTTTCATAGAATAACTATTCCGTCTTTGAGGGAATGATTATTCTACTTAAACGGAGCGTGTCTCATTTCCGGATAAGTTTTCACGCTTCAACCTTCGGAAATGTTTACTTCATGCTTTTGAGAAGTGAATTCTCCTACGCGGTGAAGCGAATCTCAGAAGAAGATATTACTTAGCACTTCGATTTCTGGGGAAGAGTTTTTTTTTTTTTTTTAAGATGAACAAGTAGGTCTTCCTTAAGAACCGAAGTGTGCCTCTAAGGAGGGCTTTATTTTGGTATTTTTGAGGAGTAGCATGTGGACTCCGAAGAGTAGCATTATGCTTTGTGGAGTATTGTTGTGCCCCCGGAGAGGTCTTGTGCTTCCAAAGAAGTCTTGATTTTGGTCTCCGAAGAGAAGCAATGTTGGTCTCCGAAGAGAAGCAATTTTTGTATTTCTACTCGGGTGAAGTGGGTCTCCGAAGAGAAGCATTTTGCACTTTTACCCTGGTGAAATGTGCCTCCGAAAAGGGCTTTTACCTCCGAAGATGGCTTGTGCCTCCGAAGAGGGCTTGTGCCTCCGAAGAGGGCTTGTGCCTTCGAAGAGGGCTTGTGATTGCCTGGAAGTTACTTTCACATGGTCAGAGGTCTACGGGGAGAACGCAAGTTGCTTGATTGGATGTTTGCTTGCACAAACGATCGCAATTAACTAACAAGGTGCCCCTTTGGTAGTCCCACCGATCTTTTTGATTGAGTAAAGCACTCCCATTTATTGGCGTGCCTCGTTAGAGGGCTTTGGTTGGTTGGTGTGCAAGGTAGGTTGCGTCTCAGGGGCGAGTGGATCCACGGGACGGACATACGCTATCTGGTCGGATGCATCACGACCAGTTAGCGAGGGTCTTGTTCCTTCCGATTGGGAAGGCGTCCCTTTAGTGGATCTCCCGGCCTTCCTGTTGAGAGGCATACCTCCCTTTGTCTGCTTCTTTGTTTGCTTGGCAATTTTCTCTCATCATCTGCCCATTAGCGATCTCTTATCATCATTTCCAAGCACATCTTTTTTCCTTTTGCGAGTAAATTGCTTCATCCGAAGGAGTGTACTTCACTGTTGAATGACTTCATGAAACAAACGCGAGTTATCTAGTTGGATGCCCGTTCATAACGACAATCTCAACTAGTGAACAAAGGTTTGTCCCAGTGAAGTCGCCAACTTTTTATGTGAAGTTTTCCTTGCATAGGATTTGAGTTTGGAATTTTTGTTGTTTGGTTTTTGTGCAATAGCTGATTTATAGAGGTCGCTTAGCTTTGTGATGAGCAAGCCTTGTTATAATGTCCTGCAATTTTGAATCGATATTTTAGCGATACATTTAAAGTATTTACATATCGAAATAAAACAGGCATTATGAAATAGTAAAGAACACAAGATTTATAGTGGTTTGGTCAAGAATCGGGCCTACGTCCACTTTATAGCTTTCATTCATTTACACTGATTTACAATGTTTCACAATACAACTGATACATTCATCATCATTTTACAATTTTGAGCAGAGCTCTTTTCAAGTAAAATAAAGGCGCAAATGGTTGCTGTTCCAGGCCCTTGGAATTGGATCTCCTTCAACAGTTATGAGTTTGAAAGTGCCATCAAGAAGTTTAGTCGATCTACCTCTTCCTTTAAAGCTGCTGACCTTTCTGGACATTGAGTTCTTCTTTTCTGTTTTACTGGTGTCAATTTCGGATCGACATTCAGAGTGTGAACAGCAATTGTTGGAGAGATTCCGCACATATCAGCATGACACCAAGCGAACACGTCCAGATTTGCTTTTAGAAATGATATCAGTGTATTTTGAACTGTTGTATTTAGTTGTGAACCCACATTAAGTACTTTATTTGGGTCTTTTGAGTCGACAGGTATTGGTACCGTAACTTCTGCGGGCACCACTCTATTCTCCTCTGCACTGGATTTTCTGGGGTCCATTTCTCGCTTTGCACCACTATGCTCACCAGTGCAGGGGCCACCCTGTATTTGCTATAAGGTTGGGTTTTTGATGCGGAGGGGAGCTGCCGCATCTTTACCCATTTCTCTCTTTCTGGCTTCTCGAAGCTCTATGAGATAACATTCGCGTCCAGCATTTTGATCTCCCTTGATGACACCAACACCATTTTCTGTAGGAAACTTCATAGTTAGGCACCACGGGGCCAAAATGGCTTTGAATGCAGCTAGAGTCGGCTTGCCTAGGAAAGCATTGTAGGCAGAAAATCCATCAACAATCACAAAGGTTTGTTTTCGAGCTACCCTTTTCTGCCCTTCACCAAGTTCCACGAACAAATCGACAGTTCCGATTGGTTGCTGTGGTTCCCCAGTGAAACCAACGATCTTTTGTGATGAAGCCTGAACGTCGGTCATTGGAATCTTCATCTGGTCAAATGTTTTCTTGAAGAGTATATTGCAGGAAGCACCGCAATCAATGAGTACTCGTCTTACTATTGCTGGCCCGATTCCTGCAGAGATAACTAAGGGATCTATGGTGGGAGCTTCAATACCAATAGAATCCCTAGCCTTGAACAAAATATCATTATCTGAAATCTTTTGCTGTTTCAGGGGTGCAGCATTTTCTACAGCAAAAACATCTTCCTCTGCCGGGATATACTTTAAAGCATGAGCATATCGTTCCATCTCACCCCAGCTTCTACCTGCTGGGTGTGGGCCCCGTGAAATGACGTTGATAACGGGCCTCTCAGATTCTTGTGCCGCAGCACCTTTACTTGAGCCTGACGACTGATTAGAGGGTAGTTGCCTCTGAGTAGACGAAGATGGATCACTTCTGTTTTTCTTGACATATTGTTGCAGCTTGTTTTCTCTCAATAATTCTTCAATTAAGCTCTTTAAGTGACGACAGTCATTGGTATCATGACCGGGTTGGTTGTGAAAACGGCAGAACTTTCCATTTCTCATAGCGCCCTTTCCCGGTTTTATCTCAACCGGTTTGGGATAATCCGCAGCATCTTTGGTGGCGAAGAAGATATTTTCCAGAGTGTCGGTCAATGGAGTGAAATCTGAGGGTTTGAAGAAGCGAGGTTTCTTTGTATCCTTTTGTTTCTTCCCCTCGTGATTTTCCCTTTTCTGACCTCCGGAATCTTTCTTTTCCGAAGCGGCAGTATTATTTTCCACCTTTGCTGCCACCACCTTCATTGATGCTGGAAGATTTTCCAAGCGTATGAATTCATCAGCTTTCTTGTAGAATTTCTCGAGAGAATTTGGCTCTTTCATCTTCAGCCATTTTCCAAATTCGCTCGATTGTCGATAGCACGCATCAAATAGGTCAAGATCATTCGTGGCTCTGCGTTATCAACTTCTGCCAGAGCTATATTGAAACGGTTCAGGAATGATTTAATAGGTTCTCCCGGATTCTGTTCAAGACTGGATAATGACATTATGTCCTTTGCCTTTGAAGCGTATAGCCTGAATTGCTCTTTGAACTTTCTAGTCAGATCGAAAAACTGATCTACTGATCGGACAGGAAGTTTAGTGAACCAGAGAAGTGCCACTCCTTCCAAATATACTGGGAAATACTGGCACTTGATTTCATCAGTTGCTCTCGCACCGGTCATGTGCCAGTCATACTTATACAAGAATTGGTTTGGATCACTTGTTCCCCGATAAGCAGGAATGGTGGGGGGAACAAATTTTCTAGGAAATTCAGCCTTTAGAATCTTCTCGGTAAACGGAGTCTTGCTTGGCGCGAACCCCTATTCACTCTCATCTTCACCTCTCTGCATGCTCTCTTTCATTATTTGCTTGATCATGCCAGAAAGATATTCCTCATTGTTCAAAGATTTTGCGGAGTAGACTTCTGCCATTTTCTCAGATGTTTGCCCGGGCAGATTTTCGTGGAAAATTGGCGATGGTCTAGATCCTTCAGCTCGGAGGGGTGCCCCTTCAGCAGCACCTGATCCCCCCTGAGGAATATTCCTCCCTTCGGAGTTGCGAAGAGCATCAGCGGTGTTTTCTTCATTACCTACTGGTCTTTGGTTGGCACCAAGCAGAGCATTCAGTTTTTCCATCATCAGATTGTTTTGAGTCTCAATTTGTTGGTATAGTCCGGATACAGCAGCGTCTAGCTCCTCTCGCGTCACCCCGACGCTTGGAGCTGCTGGACTTGGTGAAGCAGAGGTGGTGGTATCATCATGAACATTTTCAGATCTGACAACCTTTTGTTTCCTTCCAGGAGCCATTATGTCTGATAGACTTCTGGTTTTGTAGGAAATCTTTTCAACAAACTGGTGTGAAGCAATGATGGATGGTAGCCTGAGTTCATTTCTCGGTGAAAGCACCAAAATGTTAACGTTAAAATATGAACGATAACACCCGGTGTGTGTAATAAGATCGTGAAAGCACCACCCGTGTTACGGGAACAGAAATCAAGCGGAAAAAAGCAGAAATGCAGTAAAAGACAGCAATTTTATAGTGGTTCGGCTTCAGATTTAGCCTACATCCACTTTGAATCTCTTTATTAATGAATTTGGTTACAAATCAATACAAATCTCTTCAGGAAACAGTACAATTCGATCACAAGAAACAATCTTGACTACTAGCTCAATCTTCGATGGTGAAACTCGATGAATCCATGTCGGATGTAAGGAATTTCTCTCGAAGCTTGTTGTAGTGTCTCGAATGCTTGAAGGATCCTTGATTGCTGAATGTATGGAGAGTTCGACGGAGTAACAGCGCTGTAGAAATGATTTGCCAAAAGTCCCCCCAATGTTGGAAGTGATGGGGTATTTATAGGAGCAGATTTCTGGGCAGGAATTCTGCCTAAGTCTTAGGTCGCGTACGACCTTAGTTAAGTCGTAGGTCGCGAGCGACCTAAGCTAGGTCGCTGTCCCTTTGCGGCTTCAGAAGTTAGCTGGTAAAGCTGTGCTTAGCTTCATTTGATCAAGTAGTAGGTCGTAAGCGAGTTAAAGAATAGCTGTCTGAGCTTTAGGTCGTAGGGTGCTGAACATGCTTTAACAGTTAGGTCGCTAGCCTCTTTAGGTCGTTAACTACCTTAGGTTGTTAAGTCCTTTAGGTCGCTAGCTACCTTAGGTCGTTGAGTTCCATAGGTCGCTGAATTCCTTATGCTGTTAGGTCGCGAGGTCCTCCTGGATCTTAGGTCGCAAGGCCTTTCCATCCTTAGGTCGCTGAATTCCTTATGCTGTTAGGTCGCAAGGCCTTTCCATCCTTAGGTCGCGAAGATCTCTTAAGTCCTTAGGTCGCAATGCTTCCTTAGGTTACTGAATTCTCTAGGTCGCAACCTTCTCTTAGGTCGTTAAGTCCCTTAGGTCGCTAACTACCTTAGGTTGTTAAGTCCTTTAGGTCGCTAGCTACCTTAGGTCGTTGAGTTCCATAGGTCGCTGAATTCCTTATGCTGTTAGGTCGCAAGGCCTTTCCATCCTTAGGTCACGAAGATCTCTTAAGTCCTTAGGTCGCAATGCTTCCTTAGGTCGCTGAATTCTCTAGGTCGCAACCTTCTCTTAGGTCGTTAAGTTCTAGGTCGCTGAGATAAAAGGATTAACACCCAGAAAATCAAATGATGAATATAGGCAAGTAGTATTGGTTTTGGCACAACCCAGAAAATATAAACATGCTGAGTTGCAATATACTTGTGTATAGGTGCTAAGGCTTAAGACAAAACGGAATTAGGGGTGCAATAGGGTTGCCTATGTGCTGATGCTCCTGATTCAATTAAAATATATAAATATTCATACACATAGCAAATAAATTTTGTGATTCAGTGAAACTTGGCCATTCTGAGTTTAACTCAAGCACAGATGTTTGCAAAAAAAAACTCTCTCAAAAATCCATAAGCCAATGTTAGTTGTCTATACCCCTTTTAATACACAAGAATATATATATGCAGAATCTTATTTAATAGACACCCATGTGTAATTTCTTGTTTGTCTTTGTTTGGTTATGAATGATATGGAATGCCATGACATGAATGCTTGTTTTAGTGAGATGATTCACTGAATGATTTAGTCATGAAGAATCAAAAGTGTTATTATTAACTTAAAACTGACTAGGAGATGGGGTCAAGAACACTGCAGGAATGACTTGTGTTCTTGAGTAATACAAGTTGACACATGGCTTGTTTAAGTCCTGAGATCTTTGTGTAGTGGAGTGAATTAGTCCATTACAGTGTGTCCACTGATTCACATAATTGTAGATGAGACCAAGATAGATAAATATATCAATGTAAGAAAATTTGATATAAAGAGGAACTAGAGTTTTCCTGGAATGAAATCTGAGTAGGGAGTAAATGATTTAATTCATTTGGTGATTTCCCTGTTTTGTATGGATGCTTATTTGATTTATGACTGAGTTGTATGAATGTACCATGTCTTTTTGAGATTTCTGGAAAGGAAGACTTAAGTGTGCACTTGCACACTGACATAGAACATGCACACCATGATTCATTTATTTCTAAAGGCAAGATATATATATATATACATGTTTCATCTTTAACTTGATTTACAAATTGTTTTAGTGGATTTTCTCATACCAGACATGTGTCTGACCATAGTGTGCTAATGGCATATGGGGTGTCTCATTTAATATGGGGCTGCTTCAAATGCATTTTCAGGGACTGCAGCAACTAAGTAGGAGTAGGAGCAAGACTTTGAGAAGAAGATTATATCATGCTAAAATTTGTTAGATAAGAGCTTAAAAGATGAAATCTGCATGTATTGATATTTTTAATTATCACTTGTATTTAAATACTGAATGTTTGAGGGATATTTTGCTAAGTGTTTTGCTAAGGAATTGACTTGTAATTTGGAGTTTATGAATTTAGAGAATATCTGAAGAAAATGAAGAAGCTAACCTATGATTTTGTAAGTAAATCTGAGCAAGAACTCTATGACAAAAAGGATGGTTACATTTGATAAATGTATTAGTCAATCTTGAGTCTTTGAAAAGGGTTAAGTTTTGGGGAAATATGGATAGTTGAGTCTCAGTAAATTATATGGTTTTATTTTTCCACCATGAAATTTGTATACAAGAGTTGATAGGTATAGGGAAAATGTATTTATGTGTCTGTAATGTTTCCATAATTCAACTTGTTTTACACAAATGTTTTATACCTTATTTTTAAATAAAGGAAGAATCTGTAATATAGGAGTTGAAAGCAAGGTCCATAATAGTTGCATATATATGCACATTTAAACATGTTTTGTACAGATATTAACACACCAGTTACCTTTGTACTTTTAACATGAATCTGAATTCCATTTCACTCAGGCTTTGATCAAAATGCATTTTTAAGACCCTATGGGTTACACCAGAACAAAGAGTCTGGTTAAACCATGTTTTGGATACCCATGGTTACAGGAAACCCACTTAAGTTTGCATTTCATTTAGCTTAGCATCCTGGCATCAAAGGATTAAGTCTTTGGAATATGATATGTCACTTAAAAATATTCCAGAAAAGAGTTAGTACTCTAAATAGATTTTATAAGAAAATCAAACATAGATAATGATAGAAACTTATATCATTTTTCAAAGCACAAGCACTACACCATTAATTTATAGATAATCATAACACAATTAACTGGTTTCTAGGAATTATACTCCATAGAGAATTTAGCAAGGAATCAAGAGTTAAAAATCATATTGATACATATATGGATGGAATTTTATTGCATGAATTAAATTGAACTATGTGTGGATTGACTAAATTTAATCAATCAAATTACCCTCTTGTTTACCAGAACTATGATTCAAACAAGAGAGGCACATGCATCATCACATGTATGTGCATATCCTTATGAATACACTGATATATTTATATTGGTAAAGATTTTGATCCTGGATAAGTTGTATAGATAAAAAGAAAAAAAAGACTCTGGGCTTCAGAAATATATATATATATGAATATATATATATATATATCTCTCTATGTAAAAAAAAATCCTTACAAATTCAGGTATGAAAAGAGAGGGTCATTTCATTTGGTATCAGAGCTATGTTACTAAAACATAGTTGAAAACTGAAATCAAATCCTTCTATGAAACTAAAGACTTAAGAAACAAAATATAAGTAAAATATTTTGTAGGGATTGATCACTGGATGATCAAGTCTGAGTTAGACATTAAAAAAAAAACTGACCAGCTATGTAAATTATTATTAGCAAACTATGGTAGGAAGACCACCAAATCAGGGAGCAGGATCCTCAAATGCACCACCAATGGTCAATCTACAAGATTTGGTGAGAGCATTTAGGGATGGGGCAGGGCAAAGGCAAGAAAATCCCCATGAAGAGCTCTCAAAATTACTCAAGACTTATACTCATTTAGGAGGCAAAAGCTTTGAAGGGACAGAGAGTATTATTGAAATTCAAGCATGGTTGAGAACATTGAATAGGATTTTCAATGACATGCAGCTTGATGATCAAAGGAAGTGGCAAGTGGCTTCAAGACAGCTGAAAGGAGTAGCTTTAAGCTGGTGGGAAGTAATCATTATAGGGAGAAATGAGAATGAAATCACTTGGAATCAATTCAAGGAGATGTTGGAAGCAAGATTTGTACCAGCATCAGCTAAGACAACTTTACTAGAAGAATTTATTAGACTCAGGCAAGGAACTCTGAATGTCACTGAATACACTCAAAAGTTTGAGGGGCTTTCCACATATGGAGCAATGCTAGTGGCAGATGAAGCATCCAAAAATGATAGGTACATTAAAGGTTTGAACCCAGGACTTAGCAGAGCCATGTTACCTTATGCTGACAGGACTTTTGATCAAGTAATAGACTTGGCTTTGAGATTAGAGCAGCATGACAAGGAAAGGGATAAGTTCAGAAATTTTAAGAATAATAGCACTAAGAAGGGCAAGGGGAGATATCACCCTTATGATAAGAAGAAAGAGGAGGCCAGTAACAAAGGCACTGGAGATACCAAAGCTAAGGAAACCAAGAAGAAAATTGTGTGTCATCAATGTGGAAAGGAAGGACATATCAAACCAAGATGTCCAGAATTGAAAGGAGGAGCTTTCAAGTGCTATCTATGTGGGAAAGAGGGGCATACGAAGAAAAATTGTCCTGAGTATAAGCAGCAAGGGAAGTTAGCAAACCTGGAGAGCAAAAGCAAATCTACAGTGGAAATTAATGCTGTAAACCATAGCCAAGTGGAAGGTACATTACTTATTTATACCATACCCATAGCAGTAGTATATGATACTGGGGCAACTCACTCTTTGATTTCTTATGAACTAGTTAAAATGCTAAAATTGAATTGCATATTAGTTGAAACTCCATTGTTCATACAAAGTCCACTGGGGAGTTCTAGTGTTTTAGATATGATTTGTGTGGATGTGGAATTAAACATAGGTGGAAACATTTTCATTTCCAATTTATATGTTTTAAACTACCCAAATATAGGTGTTATATTGGGGGTAGACTGGTTAAGGCAATTTAAAGTCATAATTAACTTAGAATCATCCACCATATCATTGCAAAATCTTAGGGGCCAGAGAATCATAATTTTATGTGAAGTGGCTAAAGAAAGGAAATTATATCATTTATTTGACTTGGAAAAAGATTCCAGTGAACTTACTATTGAAGAAATTCCATAGTCAATAAATACTTGGATGTGTTTGGGGAGGCTAAGGGTGTTCCACACCATAGACCAGTAGAGTTTCAAATCAATCTTATTCCCGGAGCAAGCCCAATAATAAAGAAACCTTATAGAATGAGGCCAAGTGAACTAAAAGAATTGAAAAATCAGTTAGAAGAATTAGAAAGCAAAGGATTTATAAAGCCAAGTAATTCATGCTGGGGTGCTCCAGTAGTGTTTGTAAGAAAACATGATGGTACTTTGAGAATGTGTATAGATTACAAAGGGCTAAATAAAGTTACTATTAAGAATAAATACCCATTGCCTAGAATTGATGATCTCTTTGATCAACTCAGTGGAGCTAAAATATTTTCTAGGTTAGACTTAGCATTTGGGTTCCATCAGATGAAGGTTGAGGACTCAAGTGTTAAGTACACTGCATTTAACACTAGATATGGTTTGTATGAGTTTCTAGTTATGCCATTTGGGCTAACAAATGCTCCTTCATATTTTGTAGATTTAATGAATAGAATATTCAGAGATTATTTAGACAAGTTTGTGCTAATTTTTATTGATGATATTTTGGTTTATTCCAAAACAGTAGAAGAGCATAAGAATCATTTGCATTTGGTTTTGTCTAGATTGAGGGAAAAAGATTTAAAGGCAAAATTTTCAAAATGTGCATTTTGGAAAGAGGAAGTACATTTCCTTGGCCATGTAATTTATGCAAAAGGAATTTCAGTGAACCCCAATAAGGTTGTAGCAATTCAAGCATGGAAAAGACCAAGTACAGTGAGTGAGGTAAGATCATTTATGGGGATGGCAGGATATTATAGGAGATTTATAAAAGATTTTTCTAAAATGTCATCACCACTTACAAATTTAACTAGAAAGAATCAAGTGTTTATATGGACTGAAAAATGTGAGCAAGCTTTTATCAAAATAAAAGAAGCTTTAGTTAATGCACCAGTGTTGAGAGTACCCGAAGGAAATGAAGGATTAATTGTGTATACTGATGCAAGTGGCTATGGGCTAGGGGCTGTGTTGATGCAACAAGACCAAGTAATAGCCTATGCATCTAGGCAATTAAAGCCACATGAAACTAGGTATGCAACCCATGATCTTGAACTAGCAGCAGTAGTGTATGCCTTGAAGCTTTGGAGACATTACTTATTAGGTGCAAAATTTATTTTGTACACTGATCATAAGGCACTGAAATATCTATTCGCACAAAAAGATTTAAACATGAGGCAACATAGGTGGGTGGAGTTTCTAGCTACCTATGACTTAGATATACTCTATACACCAGGTAAAGCTAACAAAGTTGCTGATGCTCTAAGTAGACAACATGCCAAGTTAGCTATGATGATGATAGAAGAGTTTAAGGACTTGTCTTTGCTTGCTAAGTTAGAAATTGGGGAGAATGACTGTGTGCACATGGATGTGCATGTGCATGGTGCACAGGAAAATAGAGGGAAGCTGAGCTTGATGACACTTCAATCTGAATTAATTTTGAAGGTAAGTAAAATGCAAGACCAAGACCCTATTATAGTTGAGAAGAAAATTCTCATATCAGAAGGGGAAGAAGTGACAAATTACCACATTGATAAAAATGGTTATTTGAGAAACAAGAATAGGATATGTGTTCCAGAAAACACAGAATTGAAGGAGGAAATTTTAAATGAATATCATAGGAGTAAGTACTCCATACACCCAGGCAGTACAAAAATGTATCAAAATTTAAAAAGGAATTTTTGGTGGAAGGGAATGAAATTAGATGTGGCCAAGCATGTTGCAAAGTGTATGACTTGCCAACAAGTTAAAGCAGAAACACAAAGACCATCAGGGTTGTTGCAACCTCTAAGCATACCACAGTGGAAATGGGAGGATATATCTATGGATTTCATAGATGGCCTGCCTAGATCTAAAAGGGGAAACACAAGCATATAGGTAATAGTGGATAGGCTAACTAAAGTAGCACATTTTATCCCAGTGAAATCAGAAAGAAATGCATCAAAATTGGCTCAAGTATTCATGAAAGAGGTGGTAAGATTACATGGCATTCCCAAAACCATTGTGAGTGATAGGGATACCATCTTCACCTCAAGATTCTGGAGAAGTTTTCAAGAAGCCATGGGAAGTGAATTGTAACGACCCTGAAATTCCGACCCAATTTTAAAATTTTTAGAACCGTTATTTTAATATAAAACGTGAAACTTACATACGATTTCAATTAACGTCCAAACTTTGTTTCTAAATTGCGCCTAGATGGTTATAGATATGGGTAAAGTTTCGTCGGAAAATACCGCAGTAAATTTCATTCGCATTCTATTGTACATCAGTTCATTTTAAAACGTGAAAATTTTATCTTTTGAACCTAAATATTTTTACATAGAAAAATTCTAAATCATCTTCTGACTAAGACGTCATTTTTCGTTTTTCAAAATTCGGACATCTTTAGCTCCGTCGATCTTATTCTTCTGCATTTTGCTGCATTCTCCATAATGGAAAATTTCGAATTTTTATAATTTAGTTATACCACTGATATTTATAGACCATTGCGTTCGCCTCGTCGCGCTGATCAAAACGGTATATTAATTTGTGTCAATCGGAGTTCGGCGTTGCAAATTATAATTGTTTAACGAATGTGGATGCGTCCGTAAATTCAAAGAAAAAAACCAGTACACTTGCGTTGCCACCTCAGCATATATTTGGTCAGCAAATAATGATCCAGCTACCACAAAATATTTTGAAAGTGTAAACGTCATTTTGGGAAATCCACTCTGCCTCGGGACCACGCGCTTGGCATCATTGCTCTGTGCATTCCATAGTATATGCAGCATTTATTCCCTGTCTACACTTCCACTCTCATTGTTTGCTCACTTTTCTCTCTGGTACGTAACCTCTCTTCCACCTCTCATCTTTCTTTTATTTTATTTTGTTCTCTTCTCTCTGCATGAAACCAACGAAAAAAAAATAAGAGAAAACTTCTTCAAACCCATGCAGCCCCTCTCCAACCTCCACCCAACTCCCCCAGTCCCCTTCCACCCCAGCCCCTCCCAGCTCCCTCAGCCCCTCCCAGCTCCCTCAGCCCCCTCCCAGCACCTCCCAACCTCCCCAGCCCAGCTCCCCAGCCCCTCCCTCCAGTCACCTGCCCTCCCAGCTCCCCCAGCCCCCTCCCAACTCCCTCAGCCCCTCCCAGCTCCCCCTCCCAGCCCCCTCCCAGCTCCCCCTCCCAGCCCCTCCCAGCTCCCCCCTTCCAGCTCCCTCAGCCCCCTCCCAGCCCCCTCCCAGCTCCCTCAGCCCCCTCCCAGCTCCCCCTCCCAGCCCCTCCCAGCTCCCCCAGCCTCAGCCCAGCCCCAGCCCAGCTCTCCCAGCTCCCCCCAGCTCCAGCCCGCCCCTGCCCTCCAGCCACCTGCCCCCCCCCCCCCCCCAACTCGGCCCTGCCCCTCCAGCCCGCCCTCCAACTCGGCCCTGCCCCTCCAGCCCGCCCCTGCCCTCCAACCCAGCCCTCCAGTCCGCCCCTGCCCTCCAGCCCGCCCCTGCCCTCCAGCCCAGCCTTCCAGTCCGCCCCTGCCCTCCAGCCCTCTGCCCTCCAGCCCAGCCCTCCAGTCCGCCCCTGCCCACCAGCCCGGCCCTGCCCTCCAGCCCAGCCCTCCAGTCCGCCCCTGCCCTCCAGTCCCCTGCCAACCAGTCCGCCCAGCCCAGCCCTGCCTTCCCGTTCCTATCAGTCCAGTTCGCCCTACCCCGCTTGCTCCTCTGCCCATTACCCTCTCCGTCGTTCACCTTCGTCCCTCGTCACAACAGTCCCGACCCCGACCACCATGCTTTCTTTGAATACATAGTATATACACAATGTATTAGTTTGCAAAGTATAGAGAAGTTTGATTTTATTATATGGGCTATAATATCTCAGATGTTGTTTCGCTTGCTTGACAGTTGTAGCTGATCCAGGATCTCAGGCCTAGGCTTCCATCTACCTTATTTTTCATCTAGTTCCTTTTTTTGGGTATGGTTTGTATATATTCAAATCAATATATATATTTCAATAAACAAATTATTGATTAATTATTTGTTGATTGCAGTTTGTGCTCGTTTTGCATCGTGTTTATTAGGGTCTATTTATCTATTCGTCTTCGTGCTTCGTCATCTTCTCTAACCTCGCAAGGTGAATATTTCATTCACGACTCAAGCTATTATGCTATGATAATCAAGTGATAATTGTTATGAATATTAATTTGGATATTAAAATGGTTGATTATTAAAATTGTTGAAATAAAAATTATAAATCGCCATGCAAGTAAAATTTGAACATTGTTAGTTTACGGCAAAAGGGTTGTGACACTAAAATTGTTATGCGATGTTGAAAGTGGTTGTTAATATAAGTGAGATTTAATATGAAATTGAAATTGGTATAGGATAGCCAACAATTTAAAATGGATTATATATGTTGAACTTGACCCCTTTGGACGTTAAATAAATCGTCGCGTAGACATAGCGGTTACTACACTTTGAACCATTGAATGTATGATTGATGTAGAAATTTGATAATAGACACCCAGTGAAACCATGATCTTTAATCCGCATGAGACAATGGTGTGGATTCTAGGGATAATTATATTAATTTGCATAAATAACAAATGTAAGTTAATATGATTATTTCGGGATTATTTGAATAAATTGTTATGTATGTTTGCTATTGCTTGTTTATTTACTTTGACACCATCCCAGTTATCACACTGCAAGTTCCCTTTGCTATGCTTTGTTTTATATCGAATGATATCGGGTTGAAATGATAAATACCCAATTAAACAACTTGGCCTAGGATAGATAATTAAAATAAGAAACCCGATTGGTCAACAAAAATTATTTTTGAAATTGAAATCTATTTGAAATTAAGGAATGAACTTAACAATTTGTTTGGGAATTAGGTAACGAACTTAATGGATTTAATCAATGGTTTAAATCGAAATAAATTAATAGGAATAAATCAATGGAGTTTAATTGAAACGGATTAATAAGCCTATTTAATTGAATAAAATGAATTGGCAAATTTATTTGAAATGAGATTTAAAAACAAGGAAGTTTTAGAATTCAATAAATTAAAATTTTATTAGATGTGTTAGATTTAGACTTGAAATCGGTTTTAAAACTTGTCGTAAATTAAGTTTGAAATTTGGAAATTTGACTTAAGTGGAATACGAAACTAACTAAAGTTTTAGGGATTTAATATAGTGATAATTTAAATTTAAAATGATTTTAAATTTAATAAAATTGATTTAATCAAATTCATGATTATGGATAATGTAACGATGAATGTAAATACGAATTGAAATGAATAGAATTTGGTTTAAATGATGTGAACTAAAATTTACCATTAAATCAAATTAATTGGAGTATTAACTAAATTTAGGAAGTGAAATTTAGATCTTATTAAGTGGAACATGAATACTTAATTTTATTGTTAATACAAATGTTGAACTAAAAATTTCATTTGGAAAAATGTTTTAATATCCGAAATAATTGAATCGTGAAATGTCAAATTTTGGAAGTCAAATTTGCACCTTGACTTTTGGACTTGATTTGTTTAAACGTTAATTTAAATGACCATCGGGTAATAAATACGTAGTTATTAAAGAGACCGGGATCGGATATGGACATACTCTCTGCCGATACCGAAAACAACTTTAATAACTATTATACGCGAAGTGTTAATCCAGAATGAAGTGGATGGTTTGGTGAACGCATGGACTGAAGAAAGAGAACGATTTTGGATGACCCCTGACATGACTAAAACAGGAGCCGCGCCGGGCCATTGAGGTTCGCCACCTCTAGCGGACACACTTCTTCGATACCATATCTATTACTTTTGTGATTCGATTTGGGTGCACCCCTTGATTTGGGAGTGTTGTTTCGCGGTGTTGAGGTAGTAGCTGCTATGCTCAACATCAGTCCGGATCACGCAACTACTAGTATCCTAGTTGGTATCACCTCATGTACCTTGTCATACTGATTATCCTATTCGCGACCACTACGTTTTGGTTTGTACCTTTAGTATATGGATTGCCCTCTGGTGACTTCCGGTTTTGGGGAAACTACGGTCTTGTATATGCTCTTGGGAATAAAATGTGTTAAGGGGATTATGGTAACGCCTTAACACTATTTTAATATCGTACTTTACTGATTAGACATTATCTATCTATCGTATTTTATTGTATATATAGATAGTTTATCGGATCCTTAGAGATGTTATTTTATCCATCTTTAAGTTATGAACTATTTCCTTGCACTTGATTTAATTGCATAAGATTTTGAGTCCTGACTCGAGTGTTTCTTTTGCATATGCTCGGGTCAGTCTGAAGCTATCCAGTTTGCTGATCAAGGTTGGTTGAAGATGCTGAAGGCTTAGCATTTACCTTTATCAGTCTATTTCTATTCATGTATCGATGTCCTAGTCTGTTGGACATTTATGTATTTTCTTTCAGTCACTTTATGTTAAGACATTGTTGTATTTTATGTAGTAGCTTCATGAACTGCTATTATGACGATGTAATTTCCGCTACATTATTCTGTGACTGTTCTGTGTCTGTGATGTTGTATTGATTCTCATTTACATTTATGTATTTATAATCCCATAACGATTCGTGTTTTGTATTATTTAAGTTGACATGTGTGGATTATTGTCAATTTAAATGGTCCAAATATACGGGTTGTTACATGAATTATGCTTAAGCACTGCCTACCATCCACAGTTAGATGGGCAGACTGAAGTGGTGAACAAAGTTTTAGAGGACTTGTTAAGAGCATGTGCCTTGGATTTTGGAGGCAACTGGGAAGACTATCTCCATTTAGCTGAATTTACATACAATAACAGCTATCAAAGCACCATAGGGATGGCTCCATTTGAAGCCTTATATGGCAAGCCATGTTTGTCACCTGTATGTTGGGTGGAAGCAGGAGAAAGAGCTATTTTAGGGCATGAGTACATACAAGAAACTAAAGAGAAAATTGAGTTGGTAAGGAGAAGAATGGCAGCAGCTCAAGATAGGCAAAAGAAATTTGCAGACATGAAAAGGAAGCACGTGGAATATGAAGTAGGAAATTTTGTTTTCATCAAAATCTCACCTATGAAAAATGTACTGAGGTTTGGGAAACAAGGCAAGTTAACCCCAAGATATATTGGGCCATACAAAATTCTGGAAAGAATTGGTTCCTTGGCATACAAGTTGGAATTACCAGAAAATATGCAAGGGATGCATGATGTTTTTCATGTATCACAATTGAGAAGGTGGGTTCATGACAAGGCAGAAATTCTTGAGACTCCAACCCAAGTGCAAATAAATCCTAATTTGGTTTATGAAAAGGATCCAGTGGGAATTTTGGCAAAGGATGTGGAGAAGTTGAGGAATAAATCACTGAAACTTGTGAAGGTACAGTGGAGTCTTGATCCTAATGATTGCACATGGGAATTAGAAGACAAAGTTAGGATGAACTACCCTAAGCTATTTTCAGACTAAAGGTAATTCTGATTTTTAATTTGCTTTCCTTTTGGATGCATGTATTTTTAGTTATTGTGATAGGACAAAAATCTATTTGGTTAAGAATGTATTGTTCTCTGAATTAAGTTTAAAATTGATTTAAGCTTAGGAAAATTGTGGAACACAATTTCTAAAAGGTGGGGTGTATGTAATGACCCAAGATTTTTAGGAATTTATTTTTGAAAATATAAATAAGCTTAAAATAATTTTTAAGTTAATTTTAAAAGAAAAGGGGGAATTGATATGGCTTGATATGGTGTAACTATATGTGTGTACATGTGTGCACAGGAAATACACATGAATTGAAGCTTAATTCCTGAATGATATGAATGAACAAATGTTGATGGGTATAAATATATATATATATATATACAGATAAATAGAGTAAATCCTTAAAAAGCTATATGAATAAATATATATGCTACTGATTGCATTTGAGTGTACATGTGCATATGTGTTCAGTAAAAATAATGTATAGATATATATATATATATATATGTGTGTGTACTAATTATTTCTGTAAGACTTATATATACATATATATATGCTAATAAAAAAAACCAGAGTTCAAATTAGTAAAATAAAAATACACAAATATATTTTAAATTATAGGCAGAAAGAAAGAAATGAAGATATAAAAGGAGTAATCCTTTTATAAATAAATAAAGGAAGTACATGCTATTTAAGTAAAAGCTAAAAATAGAAAATAAGATAAAATAGAGATATGTTTTGTATAGGCAGAATTAGCAAGAATACTTGATATATATATGTATAATAAACAATGGAAATCAAGTCACACTTTTAGCATGATAGTAGACAAGAGGAAAAGTATTTTCTGGAAAAGCAAAATTTCTGAAAATAACCAAAAGGATATAACCACTTTTCTCTTCACAAACTTGAGCCGGGGAGGGTAAGATTTTGGGGTTAAACAAAATGCAAATGGCATGATTTCTGATGGGCAAAATTGAATTTAGCTAGCACCTTAAACCCTAAGGAGAACCCTGCATAAATAAGCAGTGATATGAGGAACCTTCTCTCCTTCCCTGATAGCTCTTGAGAAAAATATATATCACATAAATATAAAACAAGTGAAGAAAAGGGTTTGAGGGCAGAAGCTTATCAATCAACTGAGAAGTGAAAGAAAGCTAGGTGAGAAAACTCACTCAAAATCTAAGGCAATAAGTCGTAATGAAGGCAGCCAGTTTATAAGATGATTTTTCTTAAAAATGTATTTTCATATGTAATTGTCTTTCTTTGATTCAGAGATGAAAATGCTTTGATCTTTAGTTGGTTGTTCTGCTTGTTTTTCTTATATGAAAGTTCTAAGTATTATTAGTATACATGTTTTAAAAAACCAGATCTCTCTGATATGTTAATATTTTGGAAAGTAAGTAAATACCCAGAAAATCAAATGATGAATTGTAACAACCCGCATATTTATCGATTTTATATTTAAATATTTTATTTAAATATTTCGTCGTTAGTCGGATTATAGTCCGAAAAGCTACTTTTTGCAAACAGTCGAATTGGGACTCGATACCACTTCCATTGAGTTCAAAATGCCGTTTGCGACCTTTTTGAGTATAAGCTTCGATATGTTTGGAGTTAGTAGATTTTTGCTACGTTTTCACTTTGGACTTTGGGTTTGGTTCAGCCCATTTGCCCAATTCTGTTTTCATTAACTCAAGCTCCACTCCCTCCCCTCTTCATTACTTCACTTTCATTTCCTAACACTTAAGCTTCATCAAAAATGGAGAGTGGGATGGGAAATTAAAACTCCAAGCCCTAGTTCATTTGCAAATCCTTCTTCTAGCTCCAAATTCAAAGAGAAGCTATTGGTAAGCATCCTCTTCATCTTCTCCAACTCATTCTCCTTTCAATTTCAGAAATTTCCTAAACCTAACTTAGGAAATGTTTCTCTTTTAAGCTTAGATTCAAGCTTGTTGGGTTGGAATTGAAGAGTCATTGTTCTTGCCATTGCTCTATAGCTTCTTCTTCATTGATTTTGTGAAAAGGTGAGATTTTTATCTCACATCTAAGCCTATTATTATCTTTGATTGTTAGGTATGAATTCCTAACACTTATTCATGTGCATTTGATTTTGGTTTGGATTGATTTGGTGCATAATTCAATTTTTGGTGTTTTGAAGCCAAATCTTTAAAAAACATAACTTTGATGTTTGATCATGTTTTTAGTGATGCATCGAAGAGCCTATAAGGTCGGGTTGTAGATTGGCGTAAACCCTTAGCGCCCGTGGTTCGTCCGATTGCATTTTGGAGGAGATTGCATCTCCATTTCATAGGTTGGGAAGTGCTGGAAACAGGGTCCGGTCGACCGAATCACTGGTCCGGCCGACCGACCTGCTACCCAAGACACTTCCCAGGTTTTGGTCCGGTTGACCGACCTACTGGTCCGGTCGACCGACCAGCATCCCGCGGATTTCCTGGGTCTGGTCCGGTCGACCAAACTCAGTGAGTCAGCCGACCGACCTGCTCCTATTTGCCTAATTATGCCTATTTTGCCTTTTGTGTTTGAGTTTCCAATTTTTAATCGATTCTTGATTCTCCGTTTTGTTGTTATCATTTGTTATCGATTTTATTGACTTCTAATTCGGGATTTTTGTGGATATCCATTTTGATGTATTAGGTATCGATTTCTATGGATTTGATTCACGTCTTCGTATGTGAATTTTTGATGGTTGATTGTTTCTACAATCATTTCTATGACTTGTCACTTTAAAATACAAAGGTTTTCTATACTAGTAGTAAATATTCGAACTCTTTTGCAAAGACGATTTCAACTCTATTTTTAAATATAAAGCTTGTTTTCAAAACCGTTTTCCAATCTATTAGTATATACAAACCTTTAACTCATTCGTATGAGAAAATCTAATTAAACGGGTTAGCAAAACAAGTGGTATGAAACGCTTGCGTTTACTTCGTCGGTTAATTTTTGGACTTGTTCGATTGAAACTCTTGTGACAATTTTCTAGTGGAGATCTACAGTTTGTTCGCAAATATTTAAGTTAAGCAAGTGGTTATGGGACATGAAGCTAAACTCTTATATTTACTAGCTTAGTGTAATCGACACTTCTTGATGATCGATGATGATCATTTTATGGTTTAGACTAGCAATGTGCGATGTCTCTTTGTCCACGTGGAGGACCGTTCCTCATTTTAATGAGCTTCGTCTCACTTCTCGCATGGGTCGTACCTATTTAGGTGCGTCGATGTTTATTTCGCGCATGGGTCGTACCTATTTAGGTGCGTCGATGTTTATTTACTTCGTGGAGCAATCGGCTCAATAAGTCGGGGCATGGGGCGTATCTATTTAGGTGCATCGATGTTCGTCTATGCATGGGGCGTATCTTTCTAGGTGCGTCAATGTTCGACTTTGCATGGGGTGTATCTTTCTAGGTGCATCGATGTTAGACATTACATGGGGCGTATCTTTCTAGGTGCGTCGATATTTATTTATGTATGGGGCGTATCTTTCTAGGTGCGTCGATGCTAGAGCATGGGGCGTATCTTTCTAGGTGCATCGATGTTCGACTTTGCATGGGGTGCATCTTTCTAGGTGTATCGATGCTAGACTTTACATGGGGCGTATCTTTCTAGGTGCGTCGATGTTCAGTTTATGGGATTGGCCATCCTCTTTCTTGTGATTTATGGATTTCTTGTTGATGATTTATAGAATTTGTGTGTCGTTAACTTTTGTGATTTCTGGATATTGATTTCTGGAATTTATGTTTCACCAGCATTTACGATGGGCATTGATATGTCTGTCATTATTTGTGGCTTGGTGAATTAAATTAAGAATATGACGTTCTTTTCTGTGTTTTGAGATTCTTGAGATATTGTATGACTTTTGTGGGTTTTCTAATGTATACTTATCATAGTATGACATCCTTTTGTTATCATACGTTTCATTATCATATCTCATATTCTATCTCATTTTATCTGATAATTTTAGCTAGAATGATCCGTTTATTATTTTCTTCTTAAATAATACTCGGGTCAGACTGAGATTTTACAGGTGCTTCCTCATGACTTCCTATTTGGAACCATCATCTGACTTTTGGCTAACTACTCTAGTTTAGTAGTTTTTGTTGTATACATTTGAGATTAGACTCCTTGATGTATACATATTCTATTGTCTTGCACTTGTATCTATTCTTTTGTGTTATTGTGGATCTTATTTGACCACTACTCTGATGTACACTTTCATGTGTTATATTCATATCTATTTCCGCCTTTGTGATATGAATTGTTTGTGACTGATTTGTGTTATGTTTATTTTTATATTTGTTTCCGAAGATTACTTAGCCACTGTGTGGTAGCTTTGTGTTTGTATTAGATATGTCGGATTTCCTCCAGAGATGAAATGTAAGTTATATTTTCTGACATATCGGTGCTCGCACAAAGCAATTACACAGATGGTCGCTCCTCAACAGCCTTATTCTCCGTGCTAGTTGACGGCATTACCCCGTAGTGTCCTTGGCTAGCGTGGGTATAGAGGTGGGGCGTCACATGAATATAGGCAAGTAGTGTTGGTTTTGGCACAACCCAGAAAATATAAACATGTTGAGCTGCAATATACTTGTGTATAGGTGCTGAGGCTTGAGACAAAAAGGAATTAGTGGTGCAATAGGGTTGCCTATGTGCTGATGCTCCTGATTCAATTAAAATATATAAATATTCATACACATAGCAAATAAATTTTGTGATTCAGTGAAACTTGGCCATTCTGAGTTTAACTCAAGCACAAATGTTTGCAAAAGAAAAACTCTCTCAAAAAGCCATAAGCCAATGTTAGTTGTCTATACCCCTTTTAATACACAAGAATATATATATGCAGAATCTTATTTAATAGACACCCATGTGTAATTTCTTGTTTGTCTTTGTTTGGTTATGAATGATATGGAATGCCATGACATGAATGCTTGTTTTAGTGAGATGATTCACTGAATGATTTAGTCATGAAGAATCAAAAGTGTTATTATTAACTTAAAACTGACTGGGAGATGGGGTCAAGAACACTGCAGGAATGACTTGTGTTCTTGAGTAATACAAGTTGACACATGGCTTGTTTAAGTCCTGAGATCTTTGTGTAGTGGAGTGAATTAGTCCATTACAATGTGTCCATTGATTCACATAATTGTAGATGAGACCAAGATAGATAAATATATCAATGTAAGAAAATTTGATATAAAGAGGAACTAGAGTTTTCCTGGAATGAAATCTAAGTAGGGAGTAAATGATTTAATTCATTTGGTGATTTCCCTGTTTTGTATGGATGCTTATTTGATTTATGACTGAGTTGTATGAATGTTTGAATGTACCATGTCTTTTTGAGATTTCTGGAAAGGAAGACTTAAGTGTGCACCTGCACACTGACACAGAACATGCACACCATGATTCATTTATTTTCTAAAGGCAAGATATATATATATATATATACATGTTTCAACTTTAACTTGATTTACAAATTATTTTAGTGGATTTTCTCATACTAGACATGTGTCTGACCCTAGTGTGCTAATGGCATATGGGGTGTCTCATTTCATATGGGGCTGCTTCAAATGCATTTTCAGGGACTGCAACAACTAAGTAGGAGTAGGAGCAAGACTTTGAGAAGAAGATTATAGCATGCTAAAATTTGTTAGATAAGAGCTTAAAAGATGAAATCTGCATGTATTGATATTTTTAATTATCACTTGTATTTAAATACTGAATGTTGGAGGGATATTTTGCTAAGTGTTTTGCTAAGGAATTGACTTGTAATTTGGAGTTTATGAATTTAGAGATTACCTGAAAAAAAAATGAAGAAGCTAACCTATGATTTTGTAAGTAAATCTGAGCAAGAACTCTATGACAAAAAGGATGGTTACATTTGATAAATGTATTAGTCAATCTTGAGTCTTTGAAAAGGGTTAAGTTTTGGGGAAATATGGATAGTTGAGTCTCAGTAAATTATATGGTTTTATTTTTCCACCATGAAATTTGTATACAAGAGTTGATAGGTATAGGGAAAATGTATTTATGTGTCTGTAATGTTTCCATAATTCAACTTGTTCTACACAAATGTTTTATACCTTATTTTTAAATAAAGGAAGAATCTGTAATATAGGAGTTGAAAGCAAGGTCCATAATAGTTGCATATATATGCACATTTAAACATGTTTTGTACAGATATTAACACACCAGTTACCTTTGTACTTTTAACATGAATCTGAATTCCATTTCACTCAGGCTTTGATCAAAATGCATTTTTAAGACCCTATGGGTTACACCAGAACAAAGAGTCTGGTTAAACCATGTTTTGGATACCCATGGTTATAGGAAACCCACTTAAGTTTGCATTTCATTTAGCTTAGCATCCTGGCATCAAAGGATTAAGTCTTTGGAATATGATATGTCACTTAAAAATATTCTAGAAAAGAGTTAGTACTCTAAACAGATTTTATAAGAAAATCAAACATAGATAATGATAGAAACTTATATCATTTTTCAGAGCACAAGCACTACACCATTAATTTATAGATAATCATAACACAATTAACTAGTTTCTAGGAATTATACTCCATAGAGAATTTAGCAAGGAATCAAGAGTTAAAAATCATATTGATACATATATGGATGGAATTTTATTGCATGAATTAAATTGAACTATGTGTGGATTGATTAAATTTAATCAATCAAATTACCCTCTTGTTTACCAGAACTATGATTCAAACAAGAGAGGCACATGCATCATCACATGTATGTGCATATCCTTATGAATACACTGATATATTTATATTGGTAAAGATTTTGATCCTGGATAAGTTGTATAGATAAAAAGAAAAAAAAAGACTCTGGGCTTCAAAAATATATATATATATGAATATATATATATATATATATATATCTATGTAAAAAAAAATCCTTACAAATTCAGGTATGAAAAGAGAGGGTCATTTCAATATCAAAATAATGGAATACAAAAGATAAAATTCTATAAGCGTTTCTTAATATGTTTGTGTACACCAAACATTCTACATGTATATATATATGTAAATAATTAAAATTTATATATAAAAATATGGGACTTGAATTTCCCATTAGTGGAAGCAACAGTACATGTATATATATATGTAAATAATTAAAATTTATATATAAAATTTGGTTGCAGCTCTTTCTTGCTATATCTGTTTTTTGTCAATGCTCATTATAGTTCCATCTTCATGGTTTAAGAGACTGTTTGATTTTATTTATTTCATCTAGAATAAATTCCTTTATCATTTTTCAGGCAAGAAGTGAGAAATTTAAAGCCATTAGGCAAAAAAAATTGCCGCACACAACTGAACGTAGAAGAATGACTAGATTTACCGACGATTTGGTTAGTTAATTAAACGAGCATTATTTACCTAGCTAGTTAATTAACTATTGATTGATTTATTTAGTGTCTTTCTAATTGTAGAAAAGCAGAGTCAAGATTCATCGTCCATATCTAGAGCGGATGTTTGGGTTAAATCTCATACTAAAAAGAATGGTGAACCGGTGAACACGGATGTTGCATATGTTCTTGTAAGTATTTTGATTTTTTCACTAATTGGACATTGTGACATTTTTACCATTGTATATAACATATATATATGTTAATTTATATAGGAGGAGATTAAAAAAATTGATAATGCCAAACAATCCGACTCGATAAAGAATGTCTAAGAAGATGCAATTGCACAAATATTGGGACAAGATAAACGAGGACGGTTAAGAGCACAAGGAAGGGGATACACCAAAACCAAGTTAGCTTTGTCACAATCAAGGGATAATCAAATAACTCAATGTCAAAAAAAAAATTCAGAATTGGAGAGTATGGTATACTTGCTAATGAACAAACAGGTAAACTTTTAATTTACATATGTGATAATATGTAACTAACTACCAGTTTTCTGCTGCTTCTCGATTTCAACTATTTTTGTTGCTCATATAATTAACCTTTAGCTGTCGTTGCTACTAATTTTGCTTTGGCAGGGTAAAGAATGTTCAAAAGAAGGGAGCACACTTGAAATGGTATAAATCACTTATATTGATATACATCATTTGGAGTTTAGTTTTAAATCCAATAATCAACAAAATTTTTGAATGAATAATTGTAGAGCAATGACAACATATGTGAGCTGTTGAATTGGGATGGAACATACGAAATTGTTGCCGAAGGGAGAGTGGTGTCCACCGATCCAAATGAAGTTGTCAATGACATTCATATTGGACCAAATGCAATGAAAGTTGTTATAGATTGCATAAAGATAGCAGACCCTTATTTATGGAGGCTACATCTGTTTATCAGTATTAGGAGAAGCCAATGGTAAGTCAGTGGCATGGCCTACAAATCGTGTTGTTGCGCTGCGAGAACACATGATAGAAGACATTACGGTAAAATTTATGATTCGCGATAACTATTTGTAATTGTATACATATTTTTTTCCATTAAATATATTTATTGTTCTTTTTAGAGTAAAACTAGTAGCATAAACAACAAATGCAAGCTTTATGATTGGAATGAGGGTGAAGTGTTGGTTGCCGAAGGAAGACTTTGCTCGAGTGATTCAGAAATGATTGTGAACGGTATTCCACTTGGTCCGTTAGCCGTGGTGGTTTGGGTAGACTATGCAAAAAAAGAAGATGCTTTCTTATAGCGATCCACAATAGATATGTCATGCATTAAAGTGGTCGTGGGTAAGAAAATAGCATGGCCAAAATCAAAAGTCGTAGCTGAAAAAGCAAGCGTTGTGGCTTCTCCTTACAAGGCTAGAGCAAGCATTGCAACTTCTCCTTGCAAGGCTAAATCAACTCCTCAGGTAACTAAAGTTCACCATGTATATATATGTATATAAATTATAGTTGTATGATAAACTGATAATGGTACTTCTTTCAAATTGTATAAGCATTGGTATTGTAATAAAGTTTTCATTTTTAATCTATATACATTCAATAAAAATAATTAGCGATGAAGGAAAATTATATAAAGAATGAAAGAAGGATAGAGTTATCCTAACCCAATGGATTTGCATGCCTTCTACTTGGGCCGGGTCTAATTAGGCTGTGGATGTTCACATATTTTATTTTATTTTGTTGGAGTACATATACAATGCTAATCCTCAGACCTTGCTACTGTACAGAAAATTTGTCGTGTACAACAAGCAAAGCATTAAAAGTCTTTGGATCATTGATTCAACAGAGTTTGAGATTCTTAGACATCAATTACCAAACCTTTTAAAATATGATTAACCAAATGAGATTCTTTAAATTTTCTTTTTCTTGATTAATAGTTGAAATGTCTCGTTTCTGAAAAATTAAAGTCATTATATAAACTCAAATTTCTGAATTTGTGCAACCTGAATCCAATTCCATTTAGGAGAAATACTCATGAAATTATATAAGCTATTTTGTTGGTGGGTTCAACTTGAGAAAAGTACAGAAGAAATCATCTTTTTTATCACATGTTTAAAAAATATTATTTTCATAAATAAAGTGAATTCTACTTAAATTTGGCATTTTAATTATTAATATGAAAAATCAAACATTATAAAACTGAAAAATATTTTTAGAAAAAATACATAGATACGCAGCCGAAATGATTTTAGAAAAAATATTTTTAGAAAAAATTTGGAAGTTGTATCAACAAATTTTGTATTTTTAAAGGTTTCCAGTGTGTTTATGATAAAGATTTTGTCCAAAAACATATCTTGTTTATGATACATTATCTGATACAATTGACTGACCTATCTTGTAAAATTTTTTATTTTGGTTTACTTATCCAAAGAGCTCAAATCTGGTAGCAAAGAATAGATGCAAGTTGATTGATGTTGGTGAAACCGGACAAGTAGTGGCTGAAGGAACTATCACTTCAACTGATCCAACAACAATGGTTCACTATGTTCCATTAGGAAAAGATGTGGTAAAAGTTTGGGTATACTTTGTGAGAGTTAATGACGCAATACTATGGAGACCTACATCAGAGTGTGCATACATGGAAGATGCTTTTGGGACTACCGTAGCTTGGCCGGCGGTATATGTCATTGGGGAATCAAGTTCTAGTAAGTATTATTTTTCAGTTTGACAATAATATTGTATGAACTCTGCCTATCAGACTGCACATAAACAAACACATATATAGTTGAATTTTAAAATAATTGAATAGGTAAAATTTGAAGGGCTAAGATCAAATTGGGGCGTAGAAAGATAAAATGTACATAAAGGAATCTAACCTAGTTTTTGATTTATAATATGCTTGTTTTAGTTGATATAAAAAGTGTCATGATCTAATGATCTATTGTTAAAGTTTAAATCGTACACGACCAGGCAATATTGACATATAAAAATGTCTGTATATTAAGTGGGCAAATGAATATGTCTGATGCTTATTAAATTTTTGCTTCTCTCTGTGTGTGTGGATTTGGCACGTAGTTGACTTCAATACCTACTCTTTTAGCTGTTTAGTCACCTTATATACCTTAGCTTTGGCACTGTCGTGATGTGTAGTCTGTGTAGAGATTGGTTGAAGTGTGTATTAGCAGACGGTAGTGTTTGAATGAGGTAGCTGTTTTCAGGCGGAGAATGCTTGTAGATGGTTGAGATGCAGGCAGTGGCAGTTGTAGGTGACAGTTCTGTTCGTGGAGTGGTTGTTGGCGAGGTGTTTGTTTGGAGAAAATGTTTGGAGTGCAGAAGATGTTAAGGTGAAGAGGATGGTTGTTGTGAAAGGAGAAGTTGTCGATTATGTATGTGCTGGTGATGGTGGTGCTTCAGGGTTTGGCAGAGGTTGGAATTAAGTGAGATTAGTTATGGGTTTGGCAGAGGCTGGAGTTGAAACTGATGGTGGTTTGGAGATTTGTTTGAGGGAGACGGTGGTTGGATAGGCTTCAGGAAGGTCGAGATTTTCGATGATGGTTGTTGGAGTGATAATTTATTGGTAACACTGGTTTATATTGCTAAATATAAGTTACTTAGAAAAAAAGGAGGTGTGGATGAAAATTTTCTTACAAAAGCTTTGTTGTTTTCTCACTTCAAAATTTCAAAACAAATATAATAAATTGCTAAAAATTAAAAAATTCAAGAGAGAGATTCCTGGCATGTATCCACTTCATTTAATAGAAGGAAATCCTACTTTAGTCTATTGATTGGTGCACTGGAGAAAAAACTGTCAACAAGTAAAAGAGCAAGGAGAAAGAGAAACAAGAGTAATTAATTGGTGATAATCATTGACAAGTGATTTATTTACTCATATTTGTGTCTATGTACACTATGAAATTGCATCCAATTTCTGATATATGGAGAGCGGTTTGGTAGAATGTTGATATGTAAGCATGATATTTGGTTCAGATATTAATCCTATTAAGAGGTATAGACAGGTTCGGATGTTAGATTCAATATGTATATGGAGAGATGAAGATGAGTGCCCCAGAATTGTTTCATGTTGTAGTATCAAGTTCTCATATAATTGTCGTATTGACTTGTCTCTTTTCTATTACCGGGAAAAGAAAAGCCAGTTAATGCATCTAACTCAAATCACCAACGGTCGTTAGCATCGTACAGATTAGCAAACCGTTTATCATTCAATATCTTGGTAATAATACCGTAATTTTCTAAGACCAAAAAAACAATAAAATACCATGATAATTTATTGTGGACTTCTTAAAGGGGAACGATATCGCTAGATAGATTAGCTTAACACATCCACGAATTATTGGAGTATGATATGCCGTATTTATTGAGGCTGATCGTCTAGTCCTCTTTTTTATATCATCTTTGGAAATCCAACATTTCATTTTCTATTTTTCAACAATTTAAAATATCAAAAGGACCGCTGTCCTTTGTTTACTTGATTCATAAGAAAATCTCCCATATTTATTGCCATACTTTCTAGAAGTGAAACACGACTTCGTACTTTACCAATTAACTTGTTGCTCTATAGTCTATTCTGCAACATTCTACGAGAAAATTTTGTGTATTAAAATAACTATGTGAAATGCAATCGTAATAGAGCATAAAGAAAAAAAGTTATATTCCAAAATACATTCAGTGCACACTATGAATGATGTTTAGGACTACATGATTCATTGCACAAAAAAGCGAAGTGCTCATGTTAACAATTCAGTGTTACTAAAGTTTCATTGCTTTCAACTTTCTTATGCAGAAGAACGTTGTAGGTAAAAAAATGATAATGGTAATTATATTTTCATGTTGTGCTATTTAAAGTAATAATGGAAGTTGCAAGATTAACATAGGTTAATGCTTGTCTACAAAAATCATTTTGCAAAGTTGTAGAGATTTACCGAACCATTTTAAAGGCGGATAGTGGTTATTCTTTTACTGTAATTTTTTTTGCAATACAGGTCACTTTCAAAAACTATTAACATAAATAAATCAATTGAAACATTTTTATTGATACATTTTTTTTGCATGCACACTGAAATTTATTTCAAATCTTAATAGTCCATCTGTTGAAGTGGCTGGAATTCCAAAATAGTGTGCACGTGTATTATTAATACTTGCATTTTCTTTTTGTTGTTTTTGGGATAATATGATTATAGTAGTTACTTGATAATTCATGGCAAATTCTTATTGTTGATTATCAACCTTGTTTACATGTAATTAGCTTTTTTGGAGTGAAGACCATCAGCAACAATGGACATGACTTCAATTGTTATATATATTATGATATTTGTTAGTACTGGTTGTGTAAACTTGTTTGTGAATGCTTGTGGTATGTGAATTTGCTCATTTTGTCAAATAACTATTATCTAAATGGTTATGGATATTATACTTGTGATTAACGTGTTCTCAATTATTTGAATATGATGATTATATGATTGTTGGTTTGAATATGGTAATTATACGATTGTTGCTGATTTTAATATGACTATTATATAACTGGTTGCTAGAAATAATATAAACCATTAACAATATATAGTAGCATTTAAAATATGCTCAAAACAGTCAAAATCTTTTAGTAGCGTTTTAAAAATGCATAGAAACAAAAGTAAAATACCACCTGAATTTATAGTGGCATAAAATAAATGCAATGAAAAGTTTTTAGTTGCACAACATAAACGCTACTAGAAAATCAAAGAATGATCCAAGTACAAACGCAACTAAAAATGTTAGTTTTTGTAGGGTTTTGTAAACGCTGCAGAAAAACCTTTAGCAGCGTTTCAAAAACGCAGTTATATGGAAATATTGCAGCGTTTATTAAAATGCAACCAAGAAAAATCATAATTTAGTTGCGCGACCTGTAGTAGCGTTCTTTAAAACGCTACTAAAAGTTTTGGTAGTGTGTTTTCAACGCTATAAGGTCTTTTCTAGTGTAGTGAATGTTGCACATCTAATCGACAAAAGGGCAGATTGTTAAGGTAAATAAATAGGAAAGAACAAAGAACAGAGAAACAGAATCTCACACCGGAATTAATGACATATAATATAACAAAGACAGTAAAAATTGTTACTCCAAAATATAGAGTACATCAGAGTTAAAAACAAAACTTATCAGCTAGACAGTTATAAAATTCTGACCTTACAAATGTTGATAGGGATACTATATAATATAGCGGAAAATAAAACATTATGATAGGTGAATCTTCAGTTCCCTTCCATGATCTCCATAACACCAAAGCCAACCTGGGAAAATACTCGGTCTGACCCGAGCATTATAATAAATAACACCCGGATCAGTTTGGAAATACCAGTGTAAGAAACTCAAATATTGGGAAACGTATAAAAGTTCTGTGAAACCATGCCATTAACGCGAAACGGGTTTTTTATCTCACAAGAATAACATCCATACAGACAAGAGCATAAATAAATATCAGAAAACAAATCCAAATATGAATGAGCGTAAATAATATTAAACCAGACTTGAAAGAATGGAAATAAACCGAGTAAAATCCAAACTAGACAGACTGGATAGAACAAGGAAAACAGTCCAACTTGCTAGAATGGACTAAATAAGGTAACAGTCCAACTTGATAGAATGGACTAAATAAGGTAACAGTCCAAACTCGATATAATGGACTAAATAAACACTTAAATGTCGTGGTGCGGAGTTGGCTCTACTTGTGGCAATTTAAAGCTAAAACAGATTCAGGGTTTTCAAATCAAATAAGGAAAGGAAATTTTCCAACAAATGACTAGGAAGGTGCACCCTCCTTGAAGTATACCTCTAGTAATATACTTCTGAGAAGCTCATTTACTCTGTGATACTTCTTGGACAATACCAAGCCGGACTCCACCAGACCTTACCGAGTATCCGAATATTTCCATATCTAAGTACACAACCGAATCCAAACTAGATGAGATGTGAAAATACCCTAATGGGAGCAACCCCACATAGCTTAGCTTCCTCTCACGCTTTTGGTTTAGTCATTTACGACAAAGGATAGCAATGCTCAACGGAGCAATAAATCGTCTTAGAATGACGATAATAAAGTAGTTGAAGTAACCGATAGTTGGGATACCAACTATCGAGGATATAAAACGATTGTATATGGAAATTAAGTCTTGTATACTTGTCACCACTCATTGAATTCAAACTCGTACTATTTCTTGGTTACAATAATACTGGACAAGTCAAGGTAGTGTTACCTCAAAGTCATGTCACACGATTATTCATGACTTTTGAAATAGCAACAAGTTTAATTCTTCGATGTTTAGTGCTAATTATACAAATAAATCGTTTCCATATAAGTGATTAGCTTTATAGAAATAATTTATTTTCCATAAACGAATCAAAATTTTACTTTTACCAAACGCACTGAATTGTGCTTGATTTCCATATTGGTAAACCACTTTTAAAATTAGTTCCTGATTGTTAAAACGTTAAGAGAATAATTTTTCCCAAGTGCACGACCCCGAAGGCCTAAACCAACATCAGACCGAACATGCAGAAGATTATCTAACCTAACATCCTAATAATCGAGTTCCAATTACTTTTTATATCTTTAAAACAATATTAATTATCCCAAAAGATAATTAATCACATTTAAAATCTCTTTTAAATAAAAAATTCATTATCTTTAATAAAATAGATAATTATTTCCAAACACTTATATAACATTGGTAAATTAACTTTAAAATCTTTATTAAATCAATTTATTAACTTTAAATCTGTCTATTAAAGCAATCTTATTATATTAATTTACTTTAATCACTTTTATTAAATCGATTAATTAACTCCAAATATCATTAATTAAAAAGATTAATTAAATTCAGATAACCATTAGTGAAAAATGAATAAGTCGTCTCAAACATCATTTATTAAACTAATAAGTAATTTTAAATTCCATTAATTAAAAAATTAATTAAGTTCAAATAATCATAAATTAATTGAATTAATTAAATTCAAACTTTATCATTTAGAACGATAAATTTAAAACATCATTTGTTAAAATGATTTATTTAATTATAAAACATCATTAATTAAAATGATTTAACTAAATTCAAAATATCATTAGTTAAAACAATTAATTAAATTTAAAACCATCACTAATTAAAATGAATAATTAAATCCAAATATCATTATTTAAAATGACTAATTACTTTTAAATATCATTAATTAAAATGATTATTAATTTTAATTATCATTAATTAAAATAAATAAATAATTAATTAAACTCCATTATTATTAATTAAATTAATTAATTAATTAAAATAAAATAGTCATTAGTTAAAATGATTAATTAAGTATAAATATCATTAGCAAAAATGATTAATTAAATCTAAAGATAAACCAATTTTAAAACATTATTTATTAAATGGGTTAATTAATCTCAAAATCATTAGTTAAAATGATAAGTCAATTTAAATTATCATTAACCAAAATGATTAATGAATTTTCAATATTTTGTTTAGCGGAAACCCAAGCTCAAATTCATACGATAGGGGTTTGGAGATGAAATTGAATAAATGACGATATAGCGAAACAACTATAATGACACTTAACAAATTAAATGGAATATCAGGATTTATTTCAATTTAACATCAATCAATATAATAGCATAAGGATGTAAATAAATAATTTATTGGCGAGAAAACCCCTTTGGGTCTCTCTACAGATTTTTCCTGCAAAACAATGGTTATGGATAATATATATAATCATTTGGGTTCATAACGATCAAATTAATATGTCATCCATTTTCAAAATGGAAATTCAACCAAACAAGCAATCAAACAATTTAACTAACATCCAAAAAATCAATAAACACTTATAACATTGTTGATATGATATAATAAAATTTAATGTGAGTTAAACTCACAGAAATTTCCAGTTATCGCCGAATTGTTCCGTTTTGAACTAAAACCGAACGTACATTCGATTTTAGTCCAAAATTCTACAAGCTCCAATCTACTTCAATCCAACTCCATCACATAGTGATCTACGTTAAGAGTGCAACGCGACAGACCGCGTTCGATTTGGACCTTGTATGAGAGAGTTATACACATTATAAGTTCTCGATTTTAATAAAATTAATTAATAACTTAACCAACATATTAGTTACCTATTTAAATACAAAATTTCCCTCCTAATACTATCTTCTTCCCCAATGAACCCGAGACCTGCTCCTACAGAACGCAAGAGCAATCACCCCATCTCTCCTCCTTACTCACTCAATTCACAACGGAATCGACTCTCGTCGCCGCATACGATCCTCTTTACCCAAGCTCCACCTAAACCACCCCGAAAACTCAAGCTCGACCTCCACCCTGAAGTCTCAGCGTACTCAAGTCGCAACCCGAAACCCTAGTGATGCAATCCTCTAGGAACGATCGGACCTTGCCAAAATACTGACCCAAGTCCACCTTGCTTCTAAAAATTTGTTGCAACAATTCCCAAGGCCTCTCGTCGCTTCAATCACTAACTAGAAGGAACCCTAATTCACAGCCAAGAAAAATGATCAACCTGAAATGCAATCGCATCCCACTTCGAGCATATAGGATTGAAGCTTAGGTCTAAACAAATTTACAACAACAAGTTTCATAATTTTTAGTTTGGGGAATAATTTGGTTTTTTATTTTGAAATTGGCCACCATTGCTTGGTTTGTTACTAAGGAATAAGAAAATGAAAATGGAGAGGAAGAAATAAAATAAAAGAAGAGGGTGCGACCAAGTGATGATTTTATAATAAAATTTTCTAACAAATAAAATGATTATGTTTTTCTTTTTACATGTCAAATCAATTTATTCAGCCACCAAAATGTTTTTGAGCCACCAAAATGTCCAAGCAAGGACAGACAAGATGAGTGTACCAAGATTTGCAAAGATATGCGATTGTCGGCATTACGCCGCACAGGTTTTTCTTATTAGATTAAAAATATGTCACTAGAAATCGAATCGTTTTATTACCAATTGATTTTCTTATTATTTATTCAACTCATTTATTATTGTAAATAAATTTACAAAAATAAATTTACCATTATTATTTATTAATTTTAATGGAGTTAAATAAAATTATTAAATCCATTTAATTAACTTTTAATTCATAATTCAAATATTTAATTATTACCAATATTTGAATTATAAGTTATTAAATTCCAAAATTCAATTATTTTGAATATTTAAAATAAATTAAACATTTATAATCAAATAACTAAAATTTTGGATTGTTACATAACCGATGCTGTTTTCACATATGGAATAAATCTTTATTTGAATGTGTGTTTGTTGATAGTTAAATAACCGACTATCAAATCTTGGCCTAAATATGTAATCCTTCATAATTTTGGTGGTGCGAAAATATTTCCTACTTAACACCGAAGGATTTTAACTCGAGAAATATCTAGGAGAAACACGAGAGTTATATGGTACAGTTACCGTAGGTGGTGCTATACTGTACGTATAAACTCGTCTCGTTCTTCTAGGACAAATGATGAGGAGATCCATCCACTTAAACGGTTAGGGGGTGATCCTCGTTCTTGTGTATTGTCGGATTATTTCCTAAACCGGTATTGAGCATTCCGGAAAATCGACGATTGGTTTTTGGAGCGCCGGGGAAGCGGAAGAGTGTACTCATAAGAAATAACTCGAAAACCAAAACCACTATGAAACCATATATGGTTCTATGGTGGAGTTTCGTGACATATATTGAAATGTTGGAATCCATGCATGGTTCCGAGACCTGTTGGGGTATGAGAATCCATGTGGGATTCCGTAATCTATTTGGTGGCGGTGCGTGAGCTGGAGCATCGGACATAGCCTCATCAGTGGTAATGGCTAAAACCAGAGATAGGAGGCATGACTAGTAGGGTTGGCAAACCCATAGGGTGCAGTCGGCTCCACCTAGACATTACTTTCAGTTGTTATGCATGCATGGGGGGCGATGCATTCGGTCTTAGCGAAACTAGCTATGTTTTTCCTATGGTACATCACTAGGGATGTATGCTGCTTCGGAAGGATATCTCTGATCCTTGTTTAGGAGGATCGTTCTCAAAGTACTGAGGGTCCTCCATGGAATCCTACACAATTAGAGAACGTGCCTTATCGGTTTTAGATTATATACCTAGTATTATTGTGATGTACACTCACGAGCATCACAGCTACTTGATTATTATTATTTTCACCCTTAGAAATCATTTAGAACCATTCCTTTAGAAACCTTTGTGTTTAACTTTCAATACATCTAAGTGTCTTAAAAGAACTGGGGTGAAAGTTTTTCTTTCGAAAGGATTATTCCTAAGTAAAAGAAAGTGGATGGTTTCGAAACCACCCCTTTCGAAAGCATGTAGAAGCGGCTTCGAAGTTTAAAAGCATAAGAACCCTTTCGAAAGCATTGATTCGAAGGATTGAATACGGCAGCATGGGTTTCGAACTCCTTCGAAAGCTTTATTTTAAAATAAAAAGGTGGCAACTCCTTTCGGAAGCCCTTTTTCTAAAATAAGGGCATATTTGACTAAGTCGAAAGCTAATATAACTCCTTCGAAAGCCTCATTTGTAACCAAAATAGTTCCAAGTTTATAAGGGCTACTTCCACCCCTTCGAAATTATGGTTTCAACCCTATACCTTCCGCCTTTCTCCAATCCCCTACGTACCAAAGCATTGATACCATGTGTATTGGTTTCGACTTGGTTAGGGACAGAAGTATAGGTAGCTGATGGAAGTGGCGAAGTAGTAAATTATTGCAAAATTGATAATTAGCCTTTTAAAGTAATTTCTTTCCAACTAACTTGCCTTATTTGTCAACATATAATTGGTTGTCAAATCATTTTCAAAATATTTTCCTAAAAGTGCTGCTGAATTCAGTAATTAACAATTTAAAACATTTAGCAAATTGGCCCTTCTCCCTTTTGAAACATATAAAACATTTAAGTCACATACCTTAAATAATTTTATATCCATAATAATATACTTAGGAAAATTCTCCAAAAATTCCCATAGATTACTTTTAATATGTTTTCTAACATATTTAAATTTTAGACCCTAAAGCTAACATATAACAGTCGAAAATAATTTAAATCCAATTTTAACTATTTTCCTTCCTAGAAGGTTCATAATAAATCCACAAAAACTTAGAAAATTATGAAACTTGAAACCCATCTTTAAATTAAAGATTTTGACCATATATCGAAAACACAAGTCAAATGGATGTCGTTTAATAGGTTTTTCCAAATCAAAACTTATCATATACTCACTACGAGCATCATAGTTCATCAACAAAAATATATTTATTTAAACAAACAAATCATGACATATAATTTGCAAAACCAATTCGGATCTTAGCTAGAAACCGAAACAATAAAAATGAGATATAAGAATCATTATTCACCTTAGCTTGTTGTTAAGGAGATTGAGATTTGCTCTTGTATTAAATTGCTTAAGCTTCCTACTTGTTTCCTTGTTTATCTTCCTTTAGATTTCTTCTAATGGTGGCTGGCTAAATTCTATGTATTTTATTTTTGTTTGTGAGTGTTGTAAATGAAAATAGAATAAGGGTTTAGGGTATAAGAACATAACTTATTCCTATTTTGCCCTTATTTTATTACCCTTACTTACTTCATTTTAAAGTTTCATTTGTTTTTACAATACTTAAGGCACGACTACCTTATAATTTTACAAATCTCAATCACTTAACCACTTTAATCTTTACATTATTCTATTTAATTTTTCTAATTAAATCTCCTGAATAATGTTATTAAAATTAGGGGTGTTATAGGCTCCCCTCTTTAAAGAATTTCATCCTCGAAATTCAGTAAGGACTAAATACTAAACATAACAATCTCTATAACATCTATTAATTGTTATACTAGCCTACCTGACTAGCAAACAGTCTATATAAAGAAAATATAAAACATATCCCTACAACAGATCAGGAAGAGTATCTCTAATCATGTCCTCTGTCACCCAAGTACAGTCCTTCTCGTTGTCGCTCCACTGAAGTTTCACCAACTTGACTGTCTTGTTTCTTAACCTCTTCTCGTCTCTCGCTACAACTCAAACTAGTTGTCTAACGAAAGTCAAATTCGGTTCTACTATTAAATCTTCCAACGCTGTTGGGGAAATAGTAGTTTTTGGATTATGCAGATACTTACAAAGATGAGATACATGAAACACATCATGGACACCTACAAACTGCTCGGTAGTTCTACCCAGTATGCGGGCTTTCCGACCCTCTCCATAATTTGGAACGGACCAACATATCTCGGTGCCAATTTCCCTTACTTTCCGAACCGTACCACACCCTTCATCAGTGGTACTTTAATGAAACTCTATCTCCAACTGAGAACTATAGATCTTTACACCTCTTATCTGTGTAACTCTTATGTCTAGACTGAGCTTCCTTCATCCTTTCTCGGATCAACTCAATCTTCTCTATTGCCTCTTTAACTAGATTTGATCCATAGACTAATCTGTCTCCAGTTTCTAACAAGCATGCTGGTGATTTGCATGGTCTTCCATACAAAGCTTCAAAAGGTGTCATTCCTATATTAGTCTGATAACTATTATTATTGGAAAACTCAATTAAGTGTAGGTGATTTTCCCAAGGTCCACCGAAGTCCAACACACAAGCTCTTAACAAATCCTCGAGTACCTTATTGACTCTCTTTGTTTGCTCATCTGTCTATGGGTGATACGCAGTACTCATCTTGAGCTCGGTGCCTAATACATCCTGTAGACTCTTCCATAATTCACTAGTAAACAAAGCATCTCTGTCACTAACTATACTAATAGGAATCCCATGCAGTCTAACTTTGTTCTTCATGAACTTAGCTACAATAGGTGCCATCCTGGTTGATTTAACTGGAATGAAATGGCACGCTTGGTTAACCTGTCTACTATGACCCATATACGTTCACTTCCTCTATTTGACCTTGGCAACCCGTCTATAAAATCCATGGATATCGAATCCCATTTCCAAACTGGTATCTCTAAAGGTTGAAGTAATCCACTCGGCTTTGGATGTTTGGCCTTCACTTGTTGACAGTTCGCACACTGCCTAACCCACAAGCCAACATCCTTCTTCATACCTTCCCAGTAAAAGCTCCTCTTCATATCCTGATACATCTTGGTTCCTCCAGGATGAATCGTAAATTTGGATCGATGACATTCCCTGAGAACTTCTTTCCTTTAGTCCTCGACATTCGGAACACACAATCGTCCCTTCTTTCTCAGCTATCCCTTCAGGTCAAGACTAAAATCCTTTAGATCATCTATTTCTGACACAACCTCAAGCCTTCTAATCTTCTCGGCTAATAATGGATCCTTTTTCTTCTTAGAAACAATCTTTTGATCAGTATGGGTCGAACTTCCAAACATGACAAATGGCAGTGCTCTAACTAGAACTAACAGCTGATCTTAACTGCACAATACAAGAAGTCAAAGCTTCTAAGTCTTTCCATTCTGCCAACATAGCTAACACCACATTCAGATCTCTTCTGCTAAGAGCATCTGCTACCTTATTTCCTTTCCCAGGTGTGTACTCTATACCAAAACCATAAGCTGCTAAAAACTCCAGCCACCTCTGCTATTTCATATTCAACTCCTTTTGAGAGAATAAATACCTTAAGAACTTATGATCTGTGTATAGCTCAAATCTCTCACCTAAGAGATAATGTCTCCATATCATCAATGTGAAGATCGCTGCAGCCAACTCCAAATCATGAGTAGGATATCTCACTTCACGCGGTCTAAGCTGTTGTGAAGCGTAAGCAATGACTTTACCCTTCTACATCAACACAGCTCCTAGTCCGATTCCACATGCATCGGTATACACCACCAACCTTTGGTTTCCATTTGAAACCACTAACACAGGTGCACTGGTCAACAAATGCTTTAACTTAAGGAATGCTTCCTCACATTTGTCAGACCAAATAAACTTTGCGTCCTTCCAGGTTAACTTAGTGAAAGGCGCTGCTATCCACGAGAAATCCTTAATAAATCTCAGGTAATAGCCAGCAAGTCCAAGAAAACTTCTAATCTCAGTCACCGTCTCTAGTCTCTTCCAATTATTAATAGCTTCGATCTTATCTAGATCGACTGACAATCCCTTCTTTGAAACCACATGACCAAGAAACTTAACCTCTTTCCTCCAAAAATGACACTTGGAAAACTTCGCTTTCAGCTGATGCTGCCTCAGCGTCTCAAGCACTACCCTAAGATGATCTTCATGCTCTCTTTCTTCCTTAGCGTATACTAAAATGTCATCTATAAATACCAACACGAACCTATCCAAGTGCTCTCGAAAAACTCAATTCATCGAATCCATGAAGAAAGCTGGTGCATTCGTTAACTCGAATTCCATTACTAACCATGCATACGAACAATACCTAGTCCGAAATGTTGCCAATGGAATACTGTCCTCTACCACCCTTTACTGATGGAACCATGTCACCAAATCCAATTGGGAAAATACTCTAGCTCCACACAACTGATCAAATAGATCATCGATTCTCGGCAAAGGATACTTATTCTTAATCGTCTTCTCCTTCAACTTACGATAGTCGATACATAACCTTAACGACCCATCTGGTTTCTTCACGAACACCGCGGCCGCTCTCTAAGACGAACTGCTTGGTCTAATAAATTTTTTCCCTTCTAAATCCATTAGCTGCACCTTCAATTCCTTCATCTCGGTCGGTGTCATCCTGTTAGGTGGATTACTTATCGGTTCTGCTCATGGCACCAAATCTATTCGAAACTCACCGACTCATTTTGGTGGTAATCCTGTAACCAACTCAAAAACTTCTGCAAATTCTCTTGCTACCCGAACCTGACTTAACTCTTCTTCTACTTCCATAGCACTCAATAAAGTACAAGCACTCCGATCTGAATTCTCCAGTGAGAATATAATTCGATTATGACTATTACGGTGTCTTAGTGATATTTCCCTATCTTGGCAAAATATCCTAACCTCGTATTTACCCAACTAATCCATACCCAACATGATTTCGAAATCTACGAAATCGAAAACATACAAACTGCATGCAAACTTTTAACCTAACAAATTAAGTTCTAACTGGTCACACCTCATTCCCAGAGTTTCATACCCTCCTATCAGATTCGCAATCCTTAAGGAAGTAACAAGGTATGTGGGTTCTAAACATAACCTATCAACCAAACACTAAGATACAAACGAATGCGATGCACCAGTATCAAATAGTACCCTAACTGGTATACTCTGAATCAAAAACGTAACTTCCATCACAGTCTTTCCCTTCTTAACAGCGGTTGGCCTAGCAAACAATGGCCCAACAGCAAAGACTTTTCCCCCGTCCGCCCTAACCGGTTCTGGACACTGATTCTTATAATGCCCGGTTTGGTCGCAATTAAAGCACTTCACTCCCTTCTTGTCAGCGGCCTTCTTCCCTTTGCATGTCCGACACTCATGAGCATAGTCTCCCTTCTTTTCACACTTATAACAAACCACATTGGCCTTTGCCTTCTTGGCAACCTCTTTCTTTTAAGCGCCCTTCTTTTGGAAGTTTCTTCTGGTTTTGCCCACTTTGATCTTCCGCCGCTTTACTGTTATCATAAAGAGCAAGCATCTCCACCTGTCTCAAAGCCATTTCAATAACTACATCACACGGGTCCTTGATGTGTGCTAGAGTTGCTTTAGCTAACTCGGGTTTCAGTTTGCAGATGAAATTCTCATTCCTTTTAAGAACCGTATCAACCGTAGCATATCTGTACCTCGATAGCTCTTCAAACCTGGTTGCATACTCAAACACAGTCATGTCTCCCTGCTCTAACTCCATGAACTTCCTGAGCAGAGTAGACTTAGCAACCTAAGACATGGACCTCTCTTCAAACCTTCTTCTAAATTCAGCCCAAGTCATGGTCTCCTCATTAACTCCTACTGTAACACTGTTCCAGCAGTATAGTGCTGCTCCTTGCAACTGTCTAGAAGGAAGTCACCTTCTCCGCTCATCATTAAGCCCTAAATCAGCAAAGATTCTCTCCCAATGAAGTAACCAATTCTCCACTTCAATTGCATCCTCAGTCCCGATAAATGTTTTCCCTCCAAACCTAGCATAATCTCTACTCAACACTGCATAGTTATTGACTACGGAGCTCCCTATTTCCTCCTTCAGCATCTCCTCTAACTAAACCTGCAGCAACTCCAGCCTGCATCGTGTTCATGAAAAACTGATACATAGCTCCTATATCATCCTGCGGCATTCCAGCACCCACATTGGCATTTTCATTTGAGTTAGCATTTGCCGGTCGACCCGAGTTTCTCCTGTTGGGTCGAGCATTTCCATTAGTTGTGGTGGTTCCCCCGCCAATGGTAACTCTTCCACTTCTAGCATCCATACCTTACGTCCATAAAATCTACATTCGAGTCTTTGTAAGATACAAAAGAATAGCCTAAAAGAGATGGGAGAATAGAGATAAAACATAGACTTATACATAGAAATTACAAGTACGTTACTGTAGCGTTATCCCATACCCCCATCTTTTCTTTGATTCCTTAGGATTATGTTTTCAAAATCATTTTAAGTTTGAAATTTCTTTTAGTTTTTTATAAACTTATGCTCTGATACCAAGTTGTAACATCCCATATCTTGAGGCTCGAAGCTAAGCGCTATAGATGCTGCGGTCATCTATAGTTTTAACTTTCAGTGACAAAATGTGGTAATGTTGATGGTATCCATAATATCAAAAGCACATGAATATGAAATAAAATCATAGATTTCAAAAATAACTTTTCTCATTACAATTAAAAACCATATTTCATATTCAGTTGCATAATCTCAAACGAAACCCAGGTTTTGATCAAATATAATTATTACAAATTACGCCAAGAGCGACATATGAAGATACCCCTTGGATGATTAGAGAACTAAATAGGCATATTAGTCTTATATACAACACAGCGGCTATAAAACTAAATGTCTCATACATAGCTATCTTTGCCTCTTGCACATCCTCGGAAGCTTATTCATCCACCTACTAAACCTGAAAAAAACCTCAACTCTCAATCTACTCAAATTAATTTTGAGCACCCGAGAGTTTAAGGGGAAAATATAAACTTCGAGTCAGACATAAAGCCTAGTGTGAATAATATTATTACATCTCGGTTTTGTGATATTAAGTGAGACCATGCCGCTTAGTGAAACGGGGTTCCCCTCACTAATATCCCTTTTTAAAAACATATCATTTGCAAATCAGAACCCTATGATGAAACTGATTAAAACAATAATAGCAAGTGTATATATGCATAAAAATCAGGATATCAATGGACTATCTGTCCATACTATAGTTTTACCTGGCCGACTATTAACTGCTGGTTGACTCGGGACTACTAGATATAACCAAAAATCCAACTTCTGTTAGACACAGTCCTAGGCCGACTGCCTTTAACTTTCTTTTTTTCTAGGATCAACTGACCTAATGGTTTTGCGGCTCACCAACAACCTATCTTTACTCTGTATATTCCTTTCGATGTGTACCTCAATTTGCTCTAGCATGACTAGATGCTATTAACCCGCATTTTAGCAAGGCCATGGACATGCGGATTTAACTAGATCAACTACTCGTTTATCGAGGTTGGAATACGATGGGTTTGAGTAAACTGGATGGATAGACGATAGTTGCAGAAGATATGATTGGACTCGAACGAGTGTCGAGTTAGGAAAGGATTAGAGGTATGGAGGCTAGTATGGCTCGGTCAAAGGTGGAAAGTCACGAGTGGCTCGGTCTGAGTTGATCAGCAGATGTGGCTCGGTGGTGATCTGGGTCGGCATTTCTGGATCGGTCGTGTTGGAGTGGATCGGTTAAGGAGGGTCGGTCGAATAAAGGAAGGAAGGTCATGCATGGTTCGGTATGAATGGTTCTGTTCTCAAGAGGATTGAAGCATATGGGTCGGCCATACGTGGTTCGGCCATAGTGGGTCGGTCGGCATAGCAGAAGGTTGTGAATAGGAAAAGGGGTTGGCATTCGTGGATCCTTGGATCGGTATCGCATAAACATTGGATCAGCGTTGTGAAAGCTTTGGATTGGCAGATGGTGGGATCGGCATGTTGGAGTGGCTTGGGGTTAGCATGGAGGATTGGATTGGCGACTTTGGTTTGCTCTAGGTCGGTGGACTTCGTGCTTTGGGTCAGTAGGATGAAGACCCTGGATCAGCTAAAGGGTGGTCGGTGCTTTGAAGAAGGAGGATCGGCACTGGGTTGCTCCGAGTCTCAGAGCAATTTACTTTGGGTCGTATACAGGTGTGCTTCGAGTTGTGTGAGCGATTACTCCGAGTCATGCCTAGGGGATATCAATTCGGCGTATTATGAACTCGGGGTCAGTCATAATGATGAAGTTGGGTTCGGCTATGGCCTTGATGGGCCCGGACTACTCAGGAAGCCTAGTAACTCGGGTTTTGCCTATAAATACAGCAGGCGGGGCTTCAGAAAAAGGGGCTTCATTCTATTTCCCTTCGTCTTCTATACTAAGGCTGCTCTGCCATTGTTGTTCTAAAAACTCCAGATTGTAACTGTACTAGATTTTCATATCAATAAAAAGGAAATTTCTGGAGTGGACATAGGACGGAGTTAGACGAACCACTATAAATCCTTTGTTATTATTGCTTTCCTTTTAATTTTTACCGTTCTTCATATTTATACTCTCTACATACGTTCTATATGTTATCTGTGACTGTTGGTTGGTGCTTTAATCTGGATTTGGATGTTAGTAACCAATTTTTGCGCTAATAGAAGCTATCCGAACATTACTTGCTTTTGCTTGTCATCATAATCTTAAACTTTTTCAAATGGACGTAAAAAGCGCTTTCTTAAATGGTTCTATAAAAGAAAGAGTCTATGTTGAACAGCCTCCATTATTCACACATGAAAAATTTCCTGAACATGTATATAAATTAAAAAAAGCATTATATGGTTTAAAACAAGCACCTCATGCTTGGTATGATGGATTAAAAACTCATTTAATTAGTTTTGGTTTTAAAATTGGTAAAATAGACACAACATTATTTATAAAATGAGATCATAATGATATTTTAATCGTTCAAATATATGTAGATGACATAATTTTTGGGTCAACTAATGAAAAATTATGTAACGATTTTGCTAATATCATGAAAATTGAATTTGAAATGTCCAATATGGGAAAATTAAACTTTCTTAGGATTAAAATTAAACAATTAAAAAAAATGGTATTTTCATATATCAAGAAATGTATTGTCATGATTTATTTAAATGATTTGGAATGGATAAGACCTCTAGTAAGCCAACACCAATGAGCACAAGCATTCATATGGATAAAGATGAAAACGGGAAAGATTTCGATCAAAAGTTATACCGAAGTATAATAGGCTTCCTGTTATACCTAACGACTAGTAGACCTGATATGAAAATGGGAAAGATTTGGAAAATAACTTACTAATAGGAGAAGTAACCCCATAGGTTAGAAGTATTTTCATCGTAGTCGCTATTCTGCCATTGCGACTGATCATGATACTCTTCATCTTCCCAAATGGTAAGTCCCTAAAATGATTGATAGTGTCCGTAATGTGGGGCTTCCTCTAGAGGCAATGACATGTCTTCACTCTCCTCGATGTCCACATTTATTGGATCTTTTCCAGGAGCATGTGTTTGTAAATGCTCTTTGGCCGTGCTAGGTCCTAGTGGATATACATGAGATGCTGGAGGTGGTTTAGGAGACGGAGATGAAGAAGATTGTGAAGAAGAATGTCCGCGAACCTTTCTCATAACCTTTCCAAGAGTAGAAATGACCTTTTCTAAAGTCTTTTATACTTTAGTCATTCGTGTAGAAAAAGGTCGTTCTAGTCGGGAAACTTTCTTATCCAAGACCTTTAGATTTAGGACAGGAGACGTTGGTTCTGAAGTGTTATGTCTCGAATACTTTCTCCCGGTCCTACTGCAATTCGATCTTCTTGAATTTCAGAATTAGAGTAATACCCTATTGATTCAGAAGGCCCTGGTGTAGAGGTAGGTCGTATAGGGGTAAGCTATTTGTGTTGTTGTTGTTGTTGTTGGTGTTGGTACTGGGAAAAGGGTGTAATACTTGGTGGATTCTCAAGAAGATGCATCAAAGATAGAAAACGAATTCCACTGTCCTTAACAGGCAGTTCTTCATATTGTGATAAGTATGAAGGAACGTTATGTGCTCAAAGAATTCGCATAATACATGGTGCATAGATGATTGTTTGACGAACTGGGGTCCAAAAAATTTTAATTTGGTCAAAAATATATTGAGCCCAATTCACTTTGGTATGGCCGAAAATAGCATATAAAGCTTTATAGTCATTATGGTTATACACTTGCTCATGACTACCTAACAGAGGGAGTAGGGTATTTATAAGCATGCGGTTAAGTAATCTAGCCTTTGGACGAAAATTGAATGGTGATAATTTCCACATGCATCTTCCCAAATGAGATGTGTAATTGCATCTCTTGGCCTGTGTCTCATATCAGGAATATCTTGCAATCTAGTTCCTGTATATGAGCACCGAAGTATTTTCCCAAGCATTTCAACTTTGAGTTTTATAACTACCTCATAAACACTCGTCCAAATCCAATATTCCGGATCAGACGGATTCCAAATATGAATTGAACATAAATCAATAAAGAATAAAAATACCGCAAGTTGATCAATTTGGCCAGAGTTAGAATCATAATTTATGAGATGGTGAACCTCTGCATTGCTAACCAAATCGTTGATTTCATAATTAAAAAATCTTCGGAGTGGATAGAATGGACCACAATGTATATTCTTCTTTTCCAACTCCTGAAGTTTCTGCCTTCCATCTTTTTCTACCATCCATTGATCAATGATTTCATCGGTGACAAATTGCTGAGAAGGGGGTTGAGAGCTAGAGCCTTGGCTCGTCTTCTTGCGCTTGGGAAAGGGTTTCTTGGCTTTGGGTGCCATTGATTTTGAAGGGAATTGAAAGAAAAAATTAATTTGGGGATTTAGGGTTTTTCTTAGGTTTAGGAGATGACGGTAAAATAGAAAAAAAGGTAAGAGATAATTTATAGGGGAGGTGGAAATGGTGAATTCCGAACACGGTCAGACGTCTGTATTTGAGGTCAGACGTCTGGTCGTGTTGGAAATTTTAAGGCAGAGTGTCGAACCAGACATCTGAACAGAAAAATAGACATTTGTGTCGAGTCTAGAAATTTTCCATAGAATGGGGCCAGACGTCTGGTCAAATTGGCAGACGTCTGAGCTGAAGCAAAAAACTTTTTTAATGATGGAGGCAGACATCTGTTCCAAATGCTAAACGTTTGGTTTGTTTATTTTTTTTGGCTATATTAAATATAGTTCTTAGATTTCTATCTTAGTAGAAATGTTATTTATTTATCAAAAAACAAGATATACAAATCATATGCATGAATAATCAAACTTATTATGACAAATATTATATAATTATTTAAAAATATTTCAATTTTTGTTTGAGGAATTAGTAGAATGATAGTATTACTTCTCCCACGAATTTGGTTCAACCTTTGTATCCTCTTTCAATGGTCGTAGCGGAGACCAGTAAGGAGTTACGGGACTCGGTTGAGCTTTTGACGTTCCTTCTCCTCATAATTTCCGTGGAATGATCCGATGAGTATGTGGAGGGGTTTCCTTTGCATGAGGAGAGCGTACATGAACGCAGTCCTTTGTAGGTTAATGTCCGCATATTGTAAGGATGCCTTTCTCCAGAAAATTTAGATGAGCTCCCTGGCATGTAACGACCCAGAATTTTCGACTCCGAAAATCCCGAATTGTTAAGGAAAAGAAAAAGAAAGAGATAGAAGAAGAAGAAGAAAATAGAAACATCAACACATAGAAACCTCAAATTCGCAGCGGATCAAAATATAATATCACATAAATAACAATTTTACAAAAAAGAACTGTATCCATACACTTATACATTTATATATCAGAGTTACACTATTACACAACACAGGACAATTCGAAAACATGTCTCAGATAATCAACAATAATATACAACGGATATCACTCCATACGTTCCTGCCATCTAGCTTGCCTCCTGAGCTCCAGAACGTTCTTACCTGAAATCTGTAATACTCGGTCTGACCCGAGCATTACATTAAAGTAACACCCGGGTCAGGCTGGAAACCAGCGTGAGTAAACCCATAATATGAAATACCCAACTATATAACTTAAGTGAATTACCAGGGTAACTCGTACTTTTCTACGAGTTCTAATCTTATTTAAGTCAATTCATTTATCTCAAAACAATATCCAAGAATCATTATCAATTTTAAATATCCATGATACATAGCTTATTTCATTCCAGCCTGTTTACTTTCAAATTCACATTTATACAGAATCGAAGTGGTTTCGGGTATTTACTGATACCCGACCCCGGTCTCTTCGAATCCAATGTCATCTTAACCAAAGTTATTCAAGTGAATACAATTCAATTGTAAATGTATGATGTCACTTTTATACAGCAATTCATCATCGATAGATAACCACAGTATAACTGTTCAAACCAAATATATCATATCACAAAACATTTCATATCAAAAATATCAACCAATCATTCATAAACTAAACATTCATAAGCAAGATTAATTAGTCACACCATTTTTAATAATTTAAATAAATTTAATTAATTACTTTACCCATTTTTAATACTTCTTACTTATTAGTAATTAAATACAAACCATTAATTAATCATTCCTTGATTACCTTACAATTAATTAATTAATCTTTAATTACCTAATTAATTACCCCTTAATTATTACTAATTAATCCTTAATCACTTTCATTAAGTAATTATCTATCAACCATAAATTTATTAACCTTTAATTAATTCACCTTAAATTAATTACCCTCAAATTAATTAATCACATAAATTAATTATTCTTTAATCACTTTAGACTTTGAATTAATTAAAGATAATCATTTTTCTTAATTAATTACTTTAATTATCATTAAAAATCTTTATTTGATAAAACTTGTAATTAATTTTCATTAATCACTTAACTTATCCTTTAAATTACATTAAGGATTAAAACACTTCATCTTATTATTATTATTTTGAAATCACTTATGAATTTAATTACACAATAAATCTAATACATTTATTTCCTTTTAAACAAAATGATTTTAAACATTTTAACTTTTAGCATTCTAAATCTTAAAAAAAAACCTGTTTAAAAACCTGTTAACATTTAAATTTAAAAACTGTCATTTCAAAAATCTGAAGCCACATTCGAGTTAACCACCCAAATCCCCGAGACAAACCACGTTTCACTTCGATCCCAACCCGAGAAACTCACTCTCCTTCTCCACTTCGAGTCTATGCGAAATATTCCCGAGACGACTTCGAGTGAAATGCTTCTTCCCCCAAATCATCAAAAACTCCAGATACACCGTGCACCTGTGCACGTACACCGATCGCCTGACCACCTCCAATCCCTGCCGAGATCGCCAGCAAGTTGACGATCACCCAAACAAACACTCCAACCCTTCAGCGCCGATGAACTCGCGAGGAAGCGAATTCGAACAACTCAAAACCCATTGGAACCAAATCTGATCCACAAACTTCTCTTGTGCCACCGCTAACGATCATCAGAAACCCGGTCACCTTGACCATAGCTGCGCCTCGTCAACCCACTTCTAATCCCCCTTATGCGATCACCTCTGGTGATCCACCGGCGCCAAAATATGCCTGGAACCAACCTCCACCCAACCGAGACCTTAAACCCTACAACATGGACGTCCAGCCGCTATAATGCAAGATAAAATCTTTGACCATTTTTCCGTTGATCTCCACCTCCCAAGCTTTCTCCAGCACCAGTCTCAAAGCCCATCTCCCCTCTAGTTGTCGGAAATTGACAAAATCCCCAATATCGATAAATTTCCAAATTCTTGACAACCACAACACTATAATTTTTGAAATCTCTATCAAAAATCATCATTTTCATATGCGAATCAAGTTATGAATTCGAAACATGAATTTCAGACATTCGATTTTTTTTAATATGTTTAGCTTTCACTGATCTTCTTATTTTGAAATAATTTTTCAATATATACACTTAAAACTATTTAAAAAAAATAAATCTAGTTTATACTTACATATTTCATTTAGAAATCAAATCCTAAAAGTGATTTGGAAAGGAGCATTTGATTTTTGAATTTGTCTTAAGCCTGTGAAATTAGAACAGAGACATGTATTTTGAACATAGACATGCATACCATCCTCTGCATATAAACATACAAGCATTTTATATAGTCATGCAACATTTTCCACAACATCATTTCAAAATTTATCACATGCATCCAAATATAACACAAATTTTACTTTAAAAGGTGCAGTTTACTCACCTTAATTGTTTAACAGAGAACAGGGAAGTAGCTTGAGAATTGAAATATGGAATTTGCTTTTGATTTTGAAATTGAACAGCAGCTTGAATTTTGAACTTGATTAAGTTGAGTTGATTTCTTGCTTGTCTGAAGCTTTAATTCTTGCTCATACTTGAAAGAAGTTGAAGCTGATGTTGATTACAGTTTTGATTTCCTCTTACTAGTTTTACTTCAGGCTTTAGTTTTGAAGCAGGATGAACAAATTGAGAATAAAAGTTTTTGAACTGGAAAATAGCCTGGTTCTCAACATTTTATTTAAAATTCAATTTTAAAGAAACCATTGCCACATGTAATTTTGCATGTTATCTATTTTACAAATGTCTTAACTATGAATTTATGTTTATATCCTTGCCTCTAAATTATTTATAAATTATATCTAAATCCCTACTTAATTTTTTTTATTTATTTATATAGATTATTTATTTTATATTTACATATGTCTTGTGTACTTTAAATTTTATACTTATAGTTTTAAAAGATATACACATATCAAAGCTTTATATTTATTTACAAATATACTAACTATATCTATTTCCAAGTATATAAAAGAAAAGGTATTTTTAACTCTTTAATTAAATCATCACCTTACATATTTACAACCAATCTTACACATATATATGTATAGAATTTTCAAAAATTTATTTAAAGTTGATTATATATATATTTTATATTAGTTTTGAAAGATAAAATTTTTCCAAATAAATTTTTATAAAAGAAGATCATTAAACAAATATTATCAAATGAATATTTATCTAGATATTTATAAGTCAATATTTATTATAGTTCAAATTCATCTATATACATATCCAGATATATTCTAATTATCATAATTTCATTAATTAATCCAATTAAAATCAGTATTTTTAAAAAGTTAAATCAGATAACTATCCAATTATCTGATGCCCGAAAATCTGGGATATCACACCTGGCGTCTTTGTTCATAATACATCTTCTTTTGTACATCCATCGTTTCTTTTTTATAGTGATGGATTTCGTCAGCTTTGTCAGAAAGAGAGGCTGTTTGAAAGTTAATACCATGCTTGACTTTCTTTCCTTTTGGAGTATCCAGTATGATATGTAGGAGTGGGAACAATGTTTAGGGATGGAGATGATTTAGGAGTTGTTTTAGTAGGAGAGGTATATGTACTACCAGATGATGGTGATGAAAAATTAATGGCAGAGTAGGTGGAGTCGTGGTCGGACGACATGTTGGAAAATTTCTTTTAGTTTAAAAAGATATATATTAGAAACTTTTGTCTGTGATTTGGTAATAAATTTTCACACATATATAAGTTTTAGGTTTTCTATTTTAAAAGGCTGTTTGTTAAAATAGTAGTGGTTTTCAGAGGATTTTAAAAGTAAAGGGTATAAAAATTATATGGTTTGTTAGCCATTTGAATAAAGATAGATAACATTGAGAGGTAGGAAAATAAACAATTCCGAATACTGTTCTTGTTATTTTTAAAGTTCAGATAAAGTGCATATTCCCAGTTCTCTTCTAAGTTTTATAAATGATGCTTCACATAAAGGTTTTGTAAAATTGTCTGCTATCTGGTTTTCGGTATTGATGAATTCTAAAGATATGACACCTTTTTCTACGTTATCTCTAAGAAAATGATGTCAGATATCAATGTGTTTATGTAACAACCCGCATATTTATCGATTTTATATTTTTATATTTAAAATCGTTAATCGGATGTTAGTTCGAAAAGCTACTTTTTGCATACGGTCAAATTAGGACTCGAGACCACTCCCATTGAGTTCAAAATGTCGTTTGCGATCTTTTTGAGTATAAACTTCGATATGTTTGGAGCTAGTAAAAAATTTGACCATTTTCACTTTGGGTTTGGGTTTGGTTCAGCCCTATGTTTTAACTTAACACTCCAAACTGAAACCCCTTCTTCATTCACTCCCTCCCCCCTCTTCATTTCAGTTCTAAAGAGATTAATGGTGAGTGGAATGGGAAATTAAAACTCTAAAACCCTAGTTTCCATCTACAAACCAAGTTCTAGCTCCAAATCAATAGAAGAAGCTTTGGTAAGTCTCATCTTCTTCTTCCTCAACTCACTCTCTTATCAATTTCAGAAATTCCTAAACCTAATTTAGGAAATGTTTCTCTTTTTAGCTTGGAATCAAGCTTGTTGAGTTGGGATTGAAGAGAGATTGTCATTGCCATTGCTCTATAGCTCCTTCATACTTGTTCTTGTGCATAAAGGTGAGATTTTTATCTCACAACATAGTTTATAACTATCTTCGATTGTTAGGTATGAATTCCTAACACTTATTCTTGTGCAAATGCTTTTGGTTTGGATTGATTTGGTGAACATTCCAATTTTTAGTGTTTGAGTTCAATTCTTTGAAAATCATAGCTTTGATGTTTTGATAATGTTTTTGGTGATGAATCGAAGAGCTTATATGGTCGGGTAGTCAATGGACGTAAACCCTTAGTGCCGTTGCTCGACCGATTGCATTTCGAAAGGGATTGGCATTCATTTGATTTGGCATGGGAGTGCTGGAAACAGGCTCCGGTCGACCGACCTCAGGGTCCGGTCGACCGACCTGCTACTCTAGCATCTCCCTGCCTCTGTTTGGAAGTGCAGGTTACAGGCTCCGGTCGACCGACCTACTACCCGAGCACTTCTGTCTCTAGTCCGGTCAACCGACTCAAGGAGTCCGGTTGACCGACCTGCTCCTATTTTGCCAATTTTGCCTATATTGTCTATTTGTTTGAATTTCCAACTTTAATCGATTCGTGTTGTCTCCTATTTGTTGTTATCATTTCTTAAGACTTTGATGACTTCTCTTTCGAGATGGTATCTCGTTAGGTCGCTCGACCCTATCCCCCTTAGGTCGAACCCCGTACACCTCTGCGTAGGCAATCTTATCTGAAAGACATTCAACAGAATTTCTACTATGATGGTTTTTGGGATTGATTTCTTTGGATTTTTCTCACGTCTTCGAACGTGAATTTATGTGATTCGATTCGTTTCAACAATCGTTTTGTGACTTATCACTTCAAAAATATAAAGGTTTCAATACTAGTAGTAAATATCAAAACTCTTTCATCAAAGCGATTTCAACTCTATTTTCAATATCAAACTCGTTTATAAAACTGTTTTCCAATCTACTAGTATATACAAACCTTTACCTCATTCGTATGAGAAAATATAACGGCTTAGCAAAACAAGTGGTATGAAACGCTTGCGTTTACTTCATCGGTTAATTGATGGACTTGTTCGATTGAAACTCTTGTGACAATTTTCTAGTGGAAATTTACAGCTTGTTCGTAAATATTTAAGTTAAGCAAGTGGTTATGGGACATGAAGCTAAACTCATATATTTACTAGCTTGGTGTGATTGACACTTCCTTATGATCATGACGATCATTTTTTTTGTGATTTAGACTAGCGATTGAGCGATGTCTCTTTGTCTGCGGGGAGACTATACCCCGTTTATGTGATGTTTCGTCATCACATATGTAGGGTAGCACCCTACGGTCTTCGGGCCATTTCTGTGTGGAAATTTAATGGATAGCTTCCATGAGATAGCTTCTCATTCATGTGTTTACGCGTAGGTGAGTTTTCATGCTCCCATTCATGTGTTAGGCCTCCCCCCTTTTTATGTGTTTTCTGGATTTCTTGTGATGATTTCTGGAATTTATGCTTCACCAATTTTCATGATTTTCATTGATATGATATCAGCTTTTGTGCATTGGTGAATTTATGTGTTATTGACTTGTTATGAATACAAGTTTAGGGTATGATACCCTATTTCATCTTTGGGAAGATTCTTGTGATATTGATTGATCTTTTGTTGATTATCATTTACATACTTATAGTAGCATGCCGTTTGGTTGTTACATGTTCATGCTATATTATTTATCCTATACATTATCATCTGATATTTATAGCTAGACCGATCCGTTTATTATTTTCTTATAAATAATACTCGGGTCAGACCGAGATGTTACAGGTGCTTCTGCTTGACTTCTCTTCAGGATTATTATGACTTTTGGCTAAATACTTAGATTAGTAGTTTTTGGATGTACACATTTGAGATATAGACTCTATGTAGTGTACTTATTCTTTTGTATAGCACATGATGCTATTCTTTTGTATTATCGTGGATCTTTCTGACCACTACTCTGATGTACACTTTCATATGTTGTATATTCATTCATATCTTCTTCCGCCTTTGTGATATGGATGTCTATGACTGATTTATGTTATGATTATTTCTATGTTTGTTTCCGAAGATTATATATAGCCACCGTGTGATAGCTTTGTGTTTGTATCGGTATGTCAGATTTCCTCCTTAAAAGATATGCATTCTATTCTATCTGACATATCGGTGCTCGCACAAAGAAGTTACACGGATGGTCGCCCCTCCACAGCCTTATTCTCCGTGCTAATTGACAGCACTACATCGTAGTGTTTTTGGTTAGCGTGGGTATAGAGGTGGGGCGTCACAGTTTAGTTCAAGTATGATTTATAGGATTCTTGGATAAAGTAATTGCACTTGTATTGTCATAATATATTGGAGAACAAGTTAGATTTTTACTAAAATCTTGAAGCGTTTGTTGCATATATGTGACGCCCCGCCTCTATACCCACGCTAGACAAGAACACTACGGTGTAATGCTGTCGTCTAGCACGGAGAATGAGGCTGTTGAGGAGCGACCATCCATGTAATTTCTTTGGGCGAGCATCGATATGTCAGATAGTATAGCGTGCATTTCATTTAAGGAGGAAATCCGACATACCGACACAAAACTCAAAGCTATCACACAGTGGCTATATATAAACTTCATGAACAAATATAGAAATAAACATAACACAAATCAGTCACAGACATCCATATCACAAAGGCGGAAAAAGATATGAATAAATATATATCACAAGAAAGTGTACATCAGAGTAGTGGTCAAAAAGATCCACGATAATACAAAAAAATAGCTACCATCTACACAAAAGAATAAGTATACACCATGGAGTCTATATCTCAAATGTATACATCCAAACACTATTATACTAAATAGTTAGCCAAAAGTCAGAGTAATAGATCCCTGGTGCGAAGTCAAGCAGAAGCACCTGAAACATCTCGGTCTAACCCGAGTATTATTTATAAGAAAATAATAAACGGATCAGTCTAGCTATAAATATCAGATGATATGGTATAAAGTAAAAGACATGGCATAAACATGTAATGACTATAATGGCATACTACTATAAGTATGTAAATGATAATCAACAAGAGATTAATCAACATCACAAGAATCTTCTCAAAGATAAAATAGGGTATCATACCCTAAACTTGTATTCATAACAAGTCAATGACACACGAATTCACCAATGCACAAAAATTGATAAAACTTATCAATAGAAATCACAGAAATTGGTGAAGCACAAAATTCCAGAAATCATCACAAGAAATCCAGAAATCACAATAAGGGGGAGGGAGGCCTATCACAAGAATGGGAGCATGAAAACTCACCAACACGTGTAACACAAGAACGAGAAGCTATCTCATGGAAGCTATCCATTAAATTTTGACACACGAACGGCCCGAAGACCATGGGTCGCTACCCCATTTCTATGTGATGGTGAAACATCACACAAGCGGGGTTTAGTCTCCCTCGCAGACAAAGAGACATCGCACAATTGCTAGTCTAAATGAAATCACAAAAATGATCGTCATGATCATAAGGAAGTGTCAATTACACTAAGCCAGTAAATATATGAGTTTACCTTCATGTCCCATAACCACTAGCTTAACTTAAATATTGACGAACAAACTGTAGATCTTCACTAGGAAATTGTCACAAAAAGGGTTCAATCGAACAAGTCCAAGAGCTAACCGACGAAGTGAACGCAAGCGTTTCATACCACTCGTTTTACTAAGTCGTTTAAGTCGATTTCTCATCCGAGTGAAGTAAAGGCTTGTATATACTAGTAGATTGGAAATCGGTTTGAGAAAACGAACTTTTGATATTTAAAATAGTGTTGAAATCGCTTTGAAGAAAGAGTTTTGATATTTACTACTAGTATTGAAACCTTCATATCTTTAAAGTGACAAGTCACAAAACGATTGTTGAAACGAACTGAATTACATAAATTCACGTTCGAAGCCGTGAGTAAAGTCCAAAGAAATCAATCCCCAAAACCATCTAAGTAGGAAGTTCTGTTGAATGTTTTTTAGATAAGATCGCCTACGGAGGGGGGTCTAGGGGGGTGGCAACCCCCTAGGTGGGGGTGCGGGAGCAACGCCCCTGCTACGGTGTTCGACCTGACCGGTCAGGTCGCAGGGGTCTAGAGAAGACAAGCGACCTAGGGAAGCCAAGCGGCCTACGACCTAAGGCAAAACAGGTCAAACAAGCTAAGGGCGAAACAGGTCAAACAGGGCAGGTCACATACCCCAGACGTCTGAGGTAAATACTCAGACGTCTACAGGAAGTTTCGGGAACTTCCTGAAACAGACACCAGACGTCTGAGCTTACCTGCAGACGTTTGGTGGCGAGCTGAACCTGTTTTTCAGCCAAGTGGGAGAGCAATCTCCCACTCCTTTCACCCGGTCAAGAAATAGAATTCGAGGCTTTTGTCAATCGATGATTCGGCCCTATAGGCTCTCCGATTCACAACCAAAAACATGTTCACAATTCAAAGCAAGGAGATGCAAAGTTTTGACTTCAAAACCTCAAAAATTGAAATGTTCGCCAAATCAATTCAAACCAAAAGCAATTAATCATGAAATAGTGTTAGGAATTCATACCCAACATCAAAGATGGTTATAGTCATAGATGTGAGATAAAAATCTCACCTTTGAACCCAAAACCAATGAATGAGAAGCTTGAAGACAAGGAAAGATCAACCACACTTCAATCTCAACACAAGAAGCTTGAATCTAAGCTTAAAAAAAAGAAACACTTCCCAAATTAGGTTTAGGAATTTTTCTGATATCAAAGGGAGAATGAATTGGAGAAGAAGATGGAGATGCATACCTTAGCTTCTCTTTGGATTTGGAGCAAGAATTTGAGATTGAAAGAGGAACTAGAGCTTGGAGTTTTAATTTCCCATCTCTCCCACCATTTTTGCTTTAGAACTGAAAAGTGGAGGAAGTGAGAGTGAATGGGGAGGGATGGTTCAGTTTGGGGTATAAGGATGACTAGTGGGCTGAACCCAAACCCAAAGCGAAAAAGGTCAACTTTTTAGCTAGCTCCAAACATATCGAAGTTTATACTCAAAAAGGTCGCAAATGTTATTTTGAACTCAATGGGGGTGGTCTCGAGTCCTAATTTGACCGTATGCAAAAAGTAACTTTTCGGACTAAAATCCGACCAACGATAAAATATTTAAATATAAATCGATAAATATGCGGGTTGTTACAGACTCCCCTCCTTAAAGAAATTGCGTCCTCGCAATATATAAGATGGGAATAAAAGTAACAACAATAAAAGCTTATTAACACAAAAGAAATATGAAACAAGAAGTTCACCTTAAAGAGCATGAGAAAGTAAGTCCGGATGTGTTCGCTCGATGAATTCTCTAGATTCCCAAGAACAATCTTTTGGATTTGAGGACCATTGAACCTTCATAAGCGGAATATCTTTATTTCGAAGTCGTTTGACCTCCGAAGCAATAATTCAAATAGGTTGCTGCTCATAAGTTAAATTAGGCGAAACCTCTATCTCTTCCACAACACCGGGCTCAAGAATAGAATCGGAATCCCGAAGGCACTTCCGTAATTGAGAAACGTGAAATACGTCATGCATGGCAGAAAACTAAGCCGGTAATGAAAGGTGATAAGCCATGGAACCAATACGTTCAGTGATAGGAAATGGCCCAATATATCAAGGCGCTAATTTTCCCGATCGATTGAAGCGTACAACGCCCTTCATAGGTGAAACACGAATAAATACATGGTCTCCCATAGAAAATTATAATTTTCTTCTTCGGTTATCGGCATAGGATTTTTGTCTACTCTGGGCTTCTTTCATCCTATGTCGAATAAGTTCAATCTTTTCTGTGGAATCTCGAATAAAATCTGGACCTAAAACCAGCTTCTCACTGGCCTCCAGCCAACAAGAAGGAGATCGACATGGCCTTCCATAGAGTGCCTCGAAAGGTGCCATACCAATACTAGCTTGGAAGCTGTTATTATAAGAAAATTCAACAAGTGAAATATGATCTTCCCAACTTCCACCGAAATCAAGCACACAAGAACGAAGAAGGTCTTCAAGAGTTTGATTCACACGCTCAGTTTGTCCATCGGACTGGGGGTGATAAGCGGTGCTAAAATTAAGCTTCGTTCCCAAAGCTTTTTGAAGACTCTTCCAGAATCCACTAGTAAACAATGGATCCCGATCACTAACAATGGAAGAAGGAACTCCATGCAATTTGACGATTTCTTTGATAAAGAGTGTGGCCAGAAGAGGAACAGTTCGGTTCGACCGAACGGGAATAAAATGGGCGGATTTAGTAAGTCTATCAACGATCACCCATAAGCTATCATGACCCGAATGAGAACGGGGAAGGCCATCAATAAAATCCATGGAAATTGGATCCCACTTCCAAACTGGAATTTCCAATGGTTGCAATAACCCACCGGGCCTTTGATGTTCGGCCTTAACAAGTTGGCAAGTCATGCAACACTTAACAAAGTTAGCAGTATCAGATTTCATTCTGTAACAACCCGATATTTTAAAGCGAAATTTTAATTTAAAAACAAAACATTTCGAAATATTAATATAAATATAAAGTGTAGTAATTTGTATAAAACGAATTTAAAGCGTTACATTTTCGTTACGTTTTGTCCGTTATTAACTTTACATTAGAATCAAATTTTATTAACGATGATAATAGCTATTTTAAATTTTGGTTTAAAAAGATACGTTTTATTTTAAGAAACCGTTAACATTTTTAAATTTCTTAAAAAAAAGGAACAAGTAACGGTTGTACGTTACTTTGGGCGTTACGCTGTACGTGCATTGTTCCATTGTCCTTTAATTTCAGCTGTCTATATTAGTTTGAAAATGTCAAATCTTACCTTACTTCACGTGAGAAATATTCCACTTTTCCCTTTATCTTCCTTACGTTTCGTTCAACATTTATTTTGCCTTAAATTCCTCTAACCGATCAAAAGCCTGCTTTTGCCTCCTCTCTACAAATTTTAGACAACTGTTTCATTTTCTTTCGTTCACAAATATTCCAGACTGCAATTTCCTTCAGCTTCCATTGTAATTGCGTGTCCATCTTCCAAGGTATGGCCGCATGTTTTATCATTTTTTTTTTGTTTGTTCTTCTGTACGTGCCTGGCTTTGTTTCATTCTTTTGCCACCTCATGCTCCTCCCATTCACCATATTATTTTTGCCTGCCTCCATGCTAAGCCTACCAACCGCCCAGGTTCCAACCTAGAACCACCACGTCTCCACCACGTCAGCCCTCCATCGCTTGAACCCATCACCAGACCCAGACCTGCCACCACTTTCCAGTCCTCCACATCACCACCCACCAGCACCCAGCCTAGATCACCACCGAAACCGATCCAGACCAACCTCCAAACCCCTGCCAGACCGGAAACCCACATCAGCCTCCAACCCATGCCGAGACCACCATTCGCCACCAGACCAGCCTCCTACCCCAACCTACCACCACCAAAACCATACGAGACCGAGCCTGCCCACGTCAGCTTCGCCACCAACCTACCCCACGGATCCAGACCCAACACCCAGTCCACCACTGTGAGAACCCCAACTCCGGCCTAGACCACCGCAGGAGCCTGCCTCCTCGCCCCACCCCACGCCTGACCAACTCAACGAAGCCAAGCCTTGTGCTTGGGCATGAAAATGAACAAGCGGTAGTGGTTACTTTTTTGTATTTTGGTTTTAGTAAAAGTCTGACTTTCTGTTGAAAAAAAAAAGATGTACTTTGGTCTCACTGGCTTTGTTTGAAAGAAAAGGAGAATGAGAAGGTTGCTTTGTCACGAGATCGGGTTTTGTCAACTTTGTTTTTTTTGAATTCATGATTTGTTGCCGCATTCTTGAAATTTTACTGCCAAGTCAGAGCCTGTTATTTGTATCTGAGAAATGAAAATGTTATGTCCTTTGAATCTTTGGTATCTTGGTTATATTTTGACTTGGCCATTTCTGTGGAAAAAAAAATGTTTTGTCACTTTACAAATATAAAGTTATAATCTATATTTTTAAAAAGTGGTAAGTGCTATTGCTTTCGATTTTAACCTGTTACTCGTCCGTTGTTTGCTTCATTGAAAATTCGTTATTCGTGCAATCTTAGATTTGATTATTTACTGTGCTTTTGGTTTGAATCTAGTTGGCGCATCCGCTAACGACTGATCGTGCTATCCGCGTGCTTTCGATTGACTTCGTACTTCTTTCTTTTTCCGAATCTCCAGCTCTGTAGAGGTGAGTAAATCTCACATGAATATCCATACTTATATGATTGTGAAACGACCGCAACTGAATGTGTAGAAATAAATAAATAAATAAATGATGTTATAATTACCTGTGATTTATTTATAGTTGATGTAAATTGTTAAAACTGCATATCGTATCATCTGTTATATCTGTTCTTATTTTACTGTTATTCTATTCTGTTAAATCACACTGCAAGTTCCCTGTAGAATAGAATCACTATGGGTTGAAATGATACATACCCGAACGGACTTTAGAATAAGGAAAGGTCGTTATGGGCTGAAATGATAGGCCTGAGCGATTTTCAATTAAATTTTATTTACTTGGGATTGCGGGTTTGAAATGATAAAACCTGGATTTTTCTTTGTAAATTACGGATTGAAATGATATAGTATTCGTATCACTTGAATTAGGCTAAAAAATATTATACAGACCCGTGGTTATTTTTCTGTATTTTCTGAATATTTTTAAATAATATAAAAACTGTAATAATATTAAATTGATTTAAACCGAATTTTTTTTTTTGTGATTTATTTAAAATAGAAATGATTTTTCTATGTGATAAATTTAAATAAAATGGAGGAATATTGATTTTAAAACAAAACTTAAATTAAAATTTTGAAAAAAAAGAAAGGTGGAAACTTAAGTTAATTTAATTGAAAATGAAATTTAGTTTTAAATTGGTGGAAAAATGAAGTTTAAGTTTAAGTGTTGAAATGAATGAAATAAGCAAATTGGTAAGTTTTGGGTTTAACTTGTAAAATTTCTTTGAAATAAAATTAGTTAAAGGATTGAAATGAACATTTTTTATGTATGATTTTATAAGTTTTTAACTAGGTAGAATCTGTAGCACTTGTTAAGTGTTGTGGATTGTATAAGTGAACCAAAAGACTAAAATGAACTAAGGCTATGATAGTACTTGGTAAGTGCTGTTGTAGCAGAAACTAAAATTGAACCTGAACTAATAAAGGGCTACTGTAGCACTTGTTAAGGACTGCAGTAGGCTGAAATATGATTTTTGTTTAAAACTGAATTGTTATAGCAGTTTATAAATGTTGGTTTGTTGAATAAAAATTGTTTTCAAATATAACTTACCGTCGCATTTTCTTAAATGCCGGGAAAGCTGAAATTTTTAACGTTATTGTTTTTAAGTGAATAAGTGAACTCCGAAAGGTTAGATTTTAGAAATTTAATATTTGATTTTTAAAAGAATAATGTCTTTGTTTTAAATGATTTTAATTCGAAGTATATTTGATAAATTGTTTTAAATCTATAACCACGGGTTATAATAACGATTGGTTGGCAAAGAGACCGAGATCGAATATGGACATACTCTCTGTCGATACCGAAAACCACTTTGACAACCGTGTACGCGGTGGAGATTCCAGAATGAAGTAGGATGGTGGCGACGTCCTTAAGGTATTACGTGGACCCAACTCCCGTGAGTTGGCATAAGGTGGCTAAAATAGGAGCGATCTCGGACCAGTGAGGTAGCACCTCTTCTCGGACACATTCCTTTGACATTATACTCTTACTGATTTGACTAGATGGCCATCCTCTGATTTAGGAATGTTGTTCGAGGTGGAACGGTAGTGGCTGCTATGCGTATCCATCAGTCCGTGTGCGTAATTGGTATATCTACCCTGGCATTGCCTAGTTGTGCCGTGTCACCTACCATACCGAGCTTTACTACGATTATGATTTTAAGATCCGACCGCGTTAAGGTTCTCCATCCCCTTAACGCTATTTTCCGATATGATTATACTTTACTTATGTAGACACTATTATAATAGCGAATATTACTACATAGTAGATAGTTTAACGGATCCTTAGAGGATGGGCGGTCCCAAGCATCTTCTAAGTTACTTGTACCTTTACTACAGTTCATTTGAGTTGGTTTACATTGTATAAGTATGTATATCCTGACTCGAGTGTTATGTTTTATTTTACGCTCGGGTCAGCCTGAGTATTCACAGCTTTGGATTCACCTTTCTAGAGCTCGGAATCACTGGAGATTCTGCTTATCTAGTTATCTTCCCATTTCAGTTTCAGTTGTCTTATTTCAGCTTTGTTTTAGAGACTTGTGTATTTGGGATTTCTACTGTACTTGTTTCAGAACTGTATTGGGTTTCAAACTATGTATTTTGTATTTGATTTTAGACTATGTATTTAGTGGCTTCATGAACCACTATGGTATTTTTAAATTCCGCTGCGAGTTATTCTGATATTTCTGTATCTTTGATTCTGTGAATGATTTTATTTGCTCCAAATTTTATTACAATCTGTTATTTTGTATTATTCAAGTCTGACATGTGTGGATTATTGTCGATTTGAATGGTCCAAAATAGTGGGTCGTTACATTTGGTATCAGAGCTTTGGTTTAGGCAAACCTTAGCCTATGGAGCAAAAACTCATTAGAGATAGGGTAGAAATACCCTAGAATGAGTGAAATCAAACTCAGAATCATTTCCTTGTGAGTGAGCGTATTTTCAAAGTATAAAATGATTTTAAAATGATTTTTCAAATGATTTTTTTCAAAGAATATTTTGATATAAAGTTTTCTTGTTTTAAGAAGAAATTTTCTAAACCTCCTTCTTTCCGTATCTACCTTGTTAGGAAATTTTAGGATATTCATCCAAGTGTTCTTATCGTGTTTTTATCTTAACTTATCTTAGTCTTCTTTGTACCTTGTCCTAAAATTTTATTCTTGATATTTCCAGGATGAATCGTGGAAATGCTAGAGGTAGGGGTCGTGGTATTGCCCCAGTTCCTCCACCTGTTGCACCCGTTAAGTTTACAGTTCTCTGCAAAGAATTCTCTCAGCTCGGTGGCACTAAGTTCACCGGTTCAGAGAGTATCATCGAAGCCCAGCAATGGCTTAGAAGTTTGGAAAGAATCTTTACTGGTTTAGAGATCACTGGTGCCCAGAAGCGTCAGTTAGCAGCATGGCAGCTGCAAGAGTCAGCCCTAGATTGGTGGGAGTCTGTTACGACTCGCACTAACGAAGGTGATCTTTCGTGGGAGCAGTTCAGGTATCCTTTGTGTTAACTTGAATTTTCCCATTTCCTTTCCTTTTGAATCTATCTTAAGTTTGGTTTCTGTATTTTTCCTTTCAGGGAGGCTTTTGTGGCAAAATGGATGCCCGAAGCCGGAAAATCTCAGCTTTACCGTGAATTCATGGACCTCAAGCAGGGTACCATGTCCTTCTCAGAGTATGAATGGAAGTTCAATGAACTTTCCAAATTCGGTCCTGGTCTTATCGACACTCAGCTAAAGAAGAATGAGAAGTTCATTTCTGGAGCTCGCCCAGAGTTCTACGATCGCCTTATTTCACATGTTCATGGCACATTTACTGAGCTCATGGATATGGCTATCCGCTATGAGAACCCTACTTCCAAGGGTCCTGCTACTTCTGGTACTCATGTCTCACAATCTTCCTCTGCAAATTCCAAGAAGAGAAAGCCCAACTTCCACCAGCAGAAGAAAAATTGGATCAAACATGCGGGCTTGGGATCTTCAGCATCTGCTCCTTCTCAGAGACACCCTATTGATCTTTCCTCCATTACTTGCTTCAAATGTGACCAAAAGGGTCACTATGCCAATAGTTGCCCAAATCCATCCAGTGCTGCTATTCCTCCACCCCAGGTTATCAGGAACGATCTTTGTCATGTTTGTCTTCAGCCGGGTCATTTTAGGAAGGACTGTCCTTTATATCAGAAGGGAAAGCCATCTGGCATATTTGCTGTCACATCTGCTTCATCACCTGCTCCTGCACCTACTCCTGCTTCTAGCGATGGTCAAGGTACTCTTCAAGGCACCTTTACTTTATTTCATCATCCTGTTCGTGTTTTATTTGATACTGGTGCTTCGCATAGTTTTATTTCTGATGACCTGTGTAATAAGTTTGAACATCTCCTTTCACCTGAGTATGCTTATGTTCCTTTATGTGTTTCTAATCCTATTGGTGGTCCCGCAAATCTTAATAAGATTTGTAAACATGTGAAACTCCTCCATTCCGATCATAGTTTTAGTGGCGATTTCTATATCCTTGGTTTCGATGCTTTTGATTTGTTGCTTGGAAGTGATTGGCTTGATGGACACGATGCCCGTATCTCGTGTAAATCCCGATTGTTTCTCTTAAGGATGATCGAGGAAATTCTTTGCTTATTCAGGGCTGTATGCCTCATGATTATGCTGGTAGCTTTATCTTTTCTCTAGATGCTTCTATTGATGATCTTCAGTCGACCCGTGTAGTTAATCACTACCCGGATGTATTTGGTGAAGTTACTGCTTTACCTCCCAAGCGGGAAATTGATTTCCGCATTGATCTCATTCCTGGAGCTCGACCTATAGTTCTTCCTCCTAGAAGAATGGCACCCCGCGAGAAGGTTGAGTTAAGGAAACAAATTGAAGACCTATCTTCCAAGGGTCTGATCAGACCTAGTTTTTCTGAATGGGGAGCCGCGGTGGTTTTCGTCACCAAGTCCGATGGTTCTCTTCGGATGTGTGTTGATTATAGGGAGTTGAACAAACTCACTATGAAAAATAGATATCCAATGCCTCGCATCAATGACATGTTTGATCAGCTTTATGGTGCTACTGTTTTCTCTTAGCTTGATCTTGCCACAGGTTTTCACCAACTCAGAGTTGCTGAGGAAAGTATTCCTAAGACTGCTTTCCGTACTGAGAATGGATTCTTCGAATGGTTAGTCATGCCTTTTGGTTTGACTAATGCTCCCGCTTTCTTTGTTGACTTGATGAATCGTGTATTCCGTGATGTGCTTAATAAATTTGTTCTAGTCTTTGTGGATGATATCCTCATATTCTCTAAGTCTGAAGAAGAACATGAGTCACATTTGAAATCTGTTCTTGAGACTCTTCGAAAGCATCAGTTAAAAGCTAAATTTTCCAAATGCCATTTTTGGAAAGATGAAGTCCGATTTCTCGGGCATATTGTTTCTGGTAATGGAGTTTCAGTTGATCCAGTCAAGATCGCTGCGATCAATGTAAGTTCTCCTTTCTTTCTCTTTCATTGTTTCATTTCAATTTACTCTATCTTTTCTAATATCCTTCTTTTTCCCTATTCTGTACAGGATTGGGAAACTCCTAAGACTCCTACTGATATCCGTAGTTTTCTGGGCCTCGCCGGTTATTACCGGAGATTCATTGAGAATTTCGCTCGGATTGCTGCACCTCTCACTGCTTTAACTCGGAAGAATGCTAAGTTTATTTGGAGTAGTAAGTGTGAAGCCGCATTCAATGAGTTAAAAGACAAGCTTACTTCCACACCTGTTCTTACCGTTCCAAATGGATATGAGGGATTAACGGTATACACTGATGCTTGTCGAGAAGGTTTGGGAGCTGTTCTGATGCAGGATGGTAGAGTGATTGCTTATGCTAGTAGACAGTTGAAGACTCATGAAGTAAATTATGCTGCCCATGATCTAGAGTTGCTTGCAGTTGTTTTCGCTTTGAAGCTTTGGAGACATCATCTGTTGGGTACCAAGTTCGAGCTTTTCACAGATCATCAGTCTTTGAGGTATATTTTCTCTCAGAAAGACTTGAATCAGAGACAAGTTAGGTGGTTAGAGTTCCTTGCTTCTTATGACCTCGACATCAACTATACACCGGGAAAAGCAAATGTTGTGGCGGATGCTTTGAGTAGGAAGAAAGCTTTGTTGTGTCAGATTGTTGTTTCTTCACCTCTTGTGGATCGTATTATGGCTAGACAGGATGAGGATCAGATGCTTAGATTGATTAAGGAGAATGTTCGAAGTAGAGTGGGAGGTAGTAGTCTTGATGGTAATGGAGCTCAGATTGACGATAAGGGTGTATTGAGGATCAATAATAGGATTTGTGTCCCGAATGTTGATGGATTGAGACAGGAGTTACTTCGGGAGAATCATCAGTCCAGACTTTCTATTCATCCAGGCGTGACCAAGATGTATCAGGATATGAAGAAGTTATATTGGTGGAAAGGTATGAAGCGGGATATTTCCATTTTCGTCAATAGGTGTGCGACTTGTCAGCAAGTCAAGGCAGATCATCAGAAGACCCCTGGTTTATTGCAGCCTCTTGAGATTCCCAATTGGAAGTGGGAACAAGTTTCTATGGATTTCATTGATGGTTTACCGAGGAGTAGGAAGGGTAACGAGAGTATCTGGGTTATTGTGGATAGATTGACCAAATCAGCTCATTTCATTCCGGTCAAGTCTACCCGTTTAGCTTCTAGTTTGTCTGAGATTTACATGAGGGAGATTGTTCGTCTCCACGGAGTTCCTCTCAGTATCGTTTGTGATCGTGATCCTATCTTTACTAGTAGATTTTGGAAAGCCTTTCAGGATTCTTTGGGTACTCATCTAAATCTGAGCACTGCTTACCATCCACAGACCGACGGTCAAACGGAAAGGGTGAATCAGATTTTAGAAGATCTTCTTCGTGCTTGTGTGCTTGATTATGGAGGATCTTGGGAAGATCATCTCCATCTTGTCGAATTCACTTATAACAATAGTTATCAGGCCAGTATTGAGACTTCTCCATTTTCTGCTCTTTACGAACGACCTTGTAGATCTCCTTCTTGTTGGATTGAATCCGGTAATCGTTTGGTTCTTGGTCCTGAGATGGTTTTGGAAGCTTCAGAGAGAGTCGAAGAGATTAAGAGGAAGATGAGGATTGCTCAGGATAGACAGAAGAAGTACGCCGATCGTCGAAGACGGAGTTTAGAGTTTGCAGTTGGTGATTTGGTTTTCCTTAAGGTCTCTCCCTTAAGGAATGTTATTCGTTTTGGTCGTAGAGGAAAGCTTTCTCCTAGATTTGTAGGTCCTTTCCGCATTTTGGAAAGAATTGGCTCTCTTGCTTATCGTCTGGATTTACCCGAGAAATTTTCTGGAATTCACAACGTCTTTCATGTATCTCATCTTCGTCGCTATCTGCATGATCCATCTCTTATTATTCAGCCTTCTGCCCTTGATAGTTTGGATATCGAGCCAAATCTGACTGTTGAGAGGAAGCCACTTCGTATCGTCGATCGAGATACGAAGCAGCTAAGAAGAAAATCTGTCAACCTGGTCAAAGTGCAGTGGAGCACTGATGAACGGGATTGCACCTGGGAGACGGAGGAGAGCATTCGTGCTTCGAATCCGGAATTGTTTATTTCAGGTACTTTTGCTATTCTATCTTATCTTTCTTTGTTTCCTTTCTTCGTTCCTTTTCGGGGACGAAAAGCTTTGAGTGGGGGAGAGTGTAACAACCCGATATTTTAAAGCGAAATTTTAATTTAAAAACAAAACATTTCGAAATATTAATATTAATATAAAGTGTAGTAATTTGTATAAAACGAATGTAAAGCGTTACATTATCGTTACGTTTTGTCCGTTATTAACTTTACATTAGAATCAAATTTTATTAACGATGATAATAGCTATTTTAAATTTTGGTTTAAAAAGATACATTTTATTTTAAGAAACAGTTAACATTTTTAAATTTCTTAAAAAAAAGGAACAAGTAACGGTTGTACGTTACTTTGGGCGTTACGCTGTACGTGCATTGTTCCATTGTCCTTTAATTTCAGCTGTCTATATTAGTTTGAAAATGTCAAATCTTACCTTACTTCACGTGAGAAATATTCCACTTTTCCCTTTATCTTCCTTACGTTTCGTTCAACATTTATTTTGCCTTAAATTCCTCTAACCGATCAAAAGCCTGCTTTTGCCTCCTCTCTACAAATTTTAGACAGCTGTTTCATTTTCTTTCATTCACAAATATTCCAGACTGCAATTTCCTTCAGCTTCCATTGTAATTGCGTGTCCATCTTCCAAGGTATGGCCGCATGTTTTATCATTTATTTTTTTTTTGTTTGTTCTTCTGTACGTGCCTGGCTTTGTTTCATTCTTTTGCCACCTCATGCTCCTCCCATTCACCATATTATTTTTGCCTGCCTCCATGCTAAGCCTACCAACCGCCCAGGTTCCAACCTAGAACCACCACGTCTCCACCACGTCAGCCCTCCATCGCTTGAACCCATCACCAGACCCAGACCTACCACCACTTTCCAGTCCTCCACCTCACCACCCACCAGCATCCAGCCTGGATCACCATCGAAACCGATCCAGACCAACCTCCAAACCCCTGCCAGACCGGAAACCCACATCAGCCTCCAACCCATGCCGAGACCACCATTCGCCACCAGACCAGCCTCCTACCCCAACCTACCACCACCAAACCCATACGAGACCGAGCCTGCCCACGTCAGCTTCGCCACCAACCTACCCCACGGATCCAGACCCAACACCCAGTCCACCACCGTGAGAACCCCAACTCCGGCCTAGACCACCGCAGGAGCCTGCCTCCTCGCCCCACCCCACGCCTGACCAACTCCACGAAGCCAAGCCTTGTGCTTGGGCATGAAAATGAACAAGCGGTAGTGGTTACTTTTTTGTATTTTGGTTTTAGTAAAAGTCCGACTTTCTGTTGAAAAAAAAAAGATGTACTTTGGTCTCACTGGCTTTGTTTGAAAGAAAAGGAGAATGAGAAGGTTGCTTTGTCACGAGATCGGGTTTTGTCAACTTTGTTTATTTTGAATTCATGATTTGTTGCCGCATTCTTGAAATTTTACTGCCAAGTCAGAGCCTGTTATTTGTATCTGAGAAATGAAAATGTTATGTCCTTTGAATCTTTGGTATCTTGGTTATATTTTGACTTGGCCATTTCTGTGAAAAAAAAATGTTTTGTCACTTTACAAATATAAAGTTATAATCTATATTTTTAAAAAGTGGTAAGTGCTATTGCTTTCGATTTTAACCTGTTACTCGTCTGTTGTTTGCTTCATTGAAAATTCGTTATTCGTGCAATCTTAGATTTGATTATTTACTGTGCTTTTGGTTTGAATCTAGTTGGCGCATCCGCTAACGACTGATCGTGCTATCCGCGTGCTTTCGATTGACTTCGTACTTCTTTCTTTTTCCGAATCTCCAGCTCTGTAGAGGTGAGTAAATCTCACACGAATATCCATACTTATATGATTGTGAAACGACCGCAACTGAATGTGTAGAAATAAATAAATAAATAAATGATGTTATAATTACCTGTGATTTATTTATAGTTGATGTAAATTGTTAAAACTGCATATCGTATCATCTGTTATATCTGTTCTTATTTTACTGTTATTCTATTCTGTTAAATCACACTGCAAGTTCCCTGTAGAATAGAATCACTATGGGTTGAAATGATACATACCCGAACGGACTTTAGAATAAGGGAAGGTCGTTATGGGCTGAAATGATAGGCCTGAGCGATTTTCAATTAAATTTTATTTACTTGGGATTGCGGGTTTGAAATGATAAAACCCGGATTATTCTTTGTAAATTACGGATTGAAATGATATAGTATCCGTATCACTTGAATTAGGCTAGAAAATATTATACAGACCCGTGGTTATTTTTCTGTATTTTCTGAATATTTTTAAATAATTTAAAAACTGTAATAATATTAAATTGATTTAAACCGAATTTTTTTTTTGTGATTTATTTAAAATAGAAATGATTTTTCTATGTGATAAATTTAAATAAAATGGAGGAATATTGATTTTAAAACAAAACTTAAATTAAAATTTTGAAAAAAAAGAAAGGTGGAAACTTAAGTTAATTTAATTGAAAATGAAATTTAGTTTTAAATTGGTGGAAAAATGAAGTTTAAGTTTAAGTGTTGAAATGAATGAAATAAGCAAATTGGTAAGTTTTGGGTTTAACTTGTAAAATTTCTTTGAAATAAAATTAGTTAAAGGAATTAAATGAACATTTTTTTATGTATGATTTTATAAGTTTTTAACTAGGTAGAATCTGTAGCACTTGTTAAGTGTTGTGGATTGTATAAGTGAACCAAAAGACTAAAATGAACTAAGGCTATGATAGTACTTGGTAAGTGCTGTTGTAGCAGAAACTAAAATTGAACCTGAACTAATAAAGGGCTACTGTAGCACTTGTTAAGGACTGCAGTAGGCTGAAATATGATTTTTGTTTAAAACTGAATTGTTATAGCAGTTTATAAATGTTGGTTTGTTGAATAAAAATTGTTTTCAAATATAACTTACCGTCGCATTTTCTTAAATGCCGGGAAAGCTGAAATTTTTAACGTTATTGTTTTTAAGTGAATAAGTGAACTCCGAAAGGTTAGATTTTAGAAATTTAATATTTGATTTTTAAAAGAATAATGTCTTTGTTTTAAATGATTTTAATTCGAAGTATATTTGATAAATTGTTTTAAATCTATAACCACGGGTTATAATAACGATTGGTTGGCAAAGAGACCGGGATCGGATATGGACATACTCTCTGTCGATACCGAAAACCACTTTGACAACCGTGTACGCGGTGGAGATTCCAGAATGAAGTAGGATGGTGGCGACGTCCTTAAGGTATTACGTGGACCCAACTCCCGTGAGTTGGCATAAGGTGGCTAAAACAGGAGCGATCTCGGACCAGTGAGGTAGCACCTCTTCTCGGACACATTCCTTCGACATTATACTCTTACTGATTTGACTAGATGGCCATCCTCCGATTTGGGAATGTTGTTCGAGGTGGAACGGTAGTGGCTGCTATGCGTATCCATCAGTCCGTGTGCGTAATTGGTATATCTACCCTGGCATTGCCTAGTTGTGCCGTGTCACCTACCATACCGAGCTTTACTATGATTATGATTTTAAGATCCGACCGCGTTAAGGTTCTCCATCCCCTTAACGTTATTTTCCGATATGATTATACTTTACTTATGTAGACACTATTATAATAGCGAATATTACTACATAGTAGATAGTTTAACGGATCCTTAGAGGATGGGCGGTCCCAAGCATCTTCTAAGTTACTTGTACCTTTACTACAGTTCATTTGAGTTGGTTTACATTGTATAAGTATGTATATCCTGACTCGAGTGTTATGTTTTATTTTACGCTCGGGTCAGCCTGAGTATTCACAGCTTTGGATTCACCTTTCTGGAGCTCGGAATCACTGGAGATTCTGCTTATCTAGTTATCTTCCCATTTCAGTTTCAGTTGTCTTATTTCAGCTTTGTTTTAGAGACTTGTGTATTTGGGATTTCTACTGTACTTGTTTCAGAACTGTATCGGGTTTCAGACTATGTATTTTGTATTTGATTTTAGACTATGTATTTAGTGGCTTCATGAACCACTATGGTATTTTTAAATTCCGCTGCGAGTTATTCTGATATTTCTGTATCTGTGATTCTGTGAATGATTTTATTTGCTCCAAATTTTATTACAATCTGTTATTTTGTATTATTCAAGTCTGACATGTGTGGATTATTGTCGATTTGAATGGTCCAAAATAGTGGGTCGTTACACATTCCCTCCCAGTAATAAAGTCGCTTCATATCCGCGTACATTTTACTACCACCGGGATGAATGGAATATTTGGAACGATGAGAATCTTCTAGTATATCTTTACGAAGATCACCAATATTTGGTACGATAAGTCTACCAAATTTTTGAATGCCGCCACGAGAATCAATTTCGAAGTCTTTCAAGCCTTCAATATCGGTTTTATCCTTAATATTCTGGCTAAGCAAAGCCAATTCAGGATCTAGCTTTTGAACTTCAAGAATGCGGTCTAAAAGGGAAGGACGAGCCTCAAGGTTACACAAAACAAGAGATGAACATAAATCAGAGACATGATCTCGAATTTCACAAGTGGATAAAACCTCGATATCCCTCCATTCGGAAATCATCATCGAAACAACCGCTTGTTTCTTGCGACTAAGTGCATCGGCAACTCGATTTCCCTTTCCGGGAGTATAAAGGATATCAAGATCATAAGAGGCAAGGAACTCGAGCCAACGCTGTTGACGCAAATTAAGTTCCTTTTGAGAGAATAAATATTTTAAAGACTTATGGTCAGTATAAAGTACAAATTTTTCTCCCAAAAGATAATGTCGCCAAATTCGAAGGGCGAAAACGATAGCCGCGAGTTCTAAATCATGTGTGGCATATCTAGTCTCAGCCGGCTTCAATTGCCTAGAAGCATAAGCAATAACATGTTCTTTTTGCATAAGAACGGCACCCAAACCAACGCGACTAGCATAAATGACAAAGTCTTGATTCCCTTCGAGAATAATAAGAATAGGAGCATCAAAAAGGAGTTCTTTTAATTTCTGAAAAGAAGTTTCACATTTGTCCGACCAAATGTATTTAACACCTTTCTTTGTTAAGCTAGTAAGAGGCACGATAATCTTAGAAAAGTCTTTTATAAAACGGCGGTAATAACCTGCCAATCTGAGAAAGCTATGGATTTCAGTCACGCTCTCCGGTCTCTTCCAATTTTGAATCGCTTCAATCTTTGAAGGATCCACTGATATTCCAGATTCGGAAATAATACGATCGAGAAATTTCACACTAGGTTGCCAGAAATGGCATTTAGAAAATTTTGCCTTTAATTGATTGCTCCTAAGAGTTTCCAATACAATCCGAAGATGCTTTTCACACTGGGATAAGGACCTTTGAACTTATTAGGCCTTTTCTTGTTGTTGAAGCTTGGTTTGGCACCCACCACTTCAACATCACTTTCCCTATCCGCCTCTTCTAGACGAAGAGCGATATCAATGAGTTGGTCAAAAGGAACTTCTAATTTTAGAAGTAATGGCTTCTTGAGATTTTTGTTTAAGCCATAGACAAATCTTTGATTCTACTTCAATGGGGTGTTGATGTATTCAACCCCATATTTAGACAGTGACTCGAAGGATGCGACATAATCTGTCACAGAGGATTCACCTTGAACAAGGTCTATGAAAAGTCGAGCCAATGTCACTTTCTCTGCTTCTGGTACGAATTTTAATTCGAACCGTTCCCGAAATTGCTCCCAGGTGAGATCCGCTTCATTAATCTCAGAAATAAGAAGTTCGTACCAGTCAAATGCTCTTTCTTGGAGCATACTAGAGGCCATCTGAACGCGGTGAAGATCAATAAGATTCATGCGAGAAAAGATTTGATCGCATGCTCTTAGCCAAGCCTGGACTTCAATAATAGTTTCAGAACCTTTGAATGGTTTCCCACCCAAGTTGGTATAATCGTTGCACAAGCATGCAAATCCAGACTTAGGGTGAGTAGGTTCCTGATTAGGACCAGCTGCCTGAGCATTCTTTACCAGATCAAGAAGCTGCTGAGCAGTCATGAAAACTCCATCCTGGGGAGTAACAGTAGATGGTCCAGCTCTGGGACGACCTGGTCTAGACATTCTCTTCATTAAGGAAGAGAAAAGAAGAAAAGTTATTCTCCAAATAAATATCAAGCAAATCTTGATAGATAAAACAAGGATACATAAAAGGAAATAGGATGAATCGGTTCGAAGACTCGACTTAAATCCTAAAGCAAGACTCCTAAGTTGGACTTAGGACGATGATCCTTGTTAAGTTATTCTACGTTGTTCCGAAGTTTGGCTCTGATACCAAGCTGTGACGCCCTGCCTCTATACCCATGCTAGACAAGAACACTACGGTGTAATGCTGTCGTCTAGCACGGAGAATGAGGCTGTTGAGGAGCGACCATCCATGTAATTTCTTTGGGCGAGCATCGATATGTCAGATAGTATAGCGTGCATTTCATTTAAGGAGGAAATCCGACATACCGACACAAAACTCAAAGCTATCACACAGTGGCTATATATAATTTACAGGAACAAATATAGAAATAAACATAACACAAATCAGTCACAGACATCCATATCACAAAGGCAGAAAAAGATATGAATAAATATATATCACAAGAAAGTGTACATCAGAGTAGTGGTCAAAAAGATCCACGATAATACAAAAGAATAGCTACCAGCTACACAAAAGAATAAGTATACACCATGGAGTCTATATCTCAAATGTATACATCCAAACACTATTATACTAAATAGTTAGCCAAAAGTCAGAGTAATAGATCCCTGGTGCGAAGTCAAGCAGAAGCACCTGAAACATCTCGGTCTGACCCGAGTATTATTTATAAGAAAATAATAAACGGATCAGTCTAGCTATAAATATCAGATGATATGGTATAAAGTAAAAGACATGGCATAAACATGTAATGACTATAATGGCATACTACTATAAGTATGTAAATGATAATCAACAAGAGATTAATCAATATTAAAAGAATCTTCTCAAAGATAAAATAGGGTATCATACCCTAAACTTGTATTCATAACAAGTCAATGACACACGAATTCACCAATGCACAAAAATTGATAAAACCTATCAATAGAAATCACAGAAATTGGTGAAGCACAAAATTCCAGAAATCATCACAAGAAATCCAGAAATCACAATAAGGGGGGAGGCCTATCACAAGAACGGGAGCATGAAAACTCACCAACACGTGTAACACAAGAACGAGAAGCTATCTCATGGAAGTTGTCCATTAAATTTTGACACACGAACGGCCCGAAGACCATGGGTCGCTACCCCATTTCTATGTGATGGTGAAACATCACACAAGCGGGGTTTAGTCTCCCTTGCAGACAAAGAGACATCGCACAATTGCTAGTCTAAATGAAATCACAAAAATGATCGTTATGATCATAAGGAAGTGTCAATTACACTAAGCCAGTAAATATATGAGTTTACCTTCATGTCCCATAACCACTAGCTTAACTTAAATATTTTCGAACAAACTGTAGATCTTCACTAGGAAATTGTCACAAAAAGGGTTCAATCGAACAAGTCCAAGAGCTAACCGACGAAGTGAACGCAAGCGTTTCATACCACTCGTTTTACTAAGTCGTTTAAGTCGATTTCTCATCCGAGTGAAGTAAAGGCTTGTATATACTAGTAGATTGGAAATCGGTTTGAGAAAACGAACTTTTGATATTTAAAATAGTGTTGAAATCGCTTTGATGAAAGAGTTTTGATATTTACTACTAGTATTGAAACCTTCATATCTTTAAAGTGACAAGTCACAAAACGATTGTTGAAACGAACTGAATTACATAAATTCACGTTCGAAGCCGTGAGTAAAGTCCAAAGAAATCAATCCCCAAAACCATCTAAGTAGGAAGTTCTGTTGAATGTTTTTCAGATAAGATCGCCTACGGAGGGGGGGTCTAGGGGGTGGCAACCCCCTAGGTGGGGGTGCGGGAGCAACGCCCCTGCTATGGTGTTCGACCTGACCGGTCAGGTCGCAGGGGTCCAGAGAAGACAAGCGACCTAGGGAAGCCAAGCGGCCTACGACCTAAGGCAAAACAGGTCAAACAAGCTAAGGGCGAAACAGGTCAAACAGGGCAGGTCACATACCCCAGACGTCTGAGGTAAATACTCAGACGTCTACAGGAAGTTTCGGTAACTTCCTGAAACAGACACCAGACGTCTGAGCTTACCTGCAGACGTTTGGTGGCGAGCTGAACCTGTTTTTCAGCCAAGTGGGAGAGCAATCTCCCACTCCTTTCACCCGATCAAGAAATGGAATTCGAGGCTTTTGTCAATCGATGATTCGGCCCTATAGGCTCTCCGATTCACAACCAAAAACATGTTCACAATTAAAAGCAAGGAGATGCAAAGTTTTGACTTCAAAACCTCAAAAATTGAAATGTTCGCCAAATCAATTCAAACCAAAAGCAATTAATCATGAAATAGTGTTAGGAATTCATACCCAACATCAAAGATGGTTATAGTCATAGATGTGAGATAAAAATCTCACCTTTGAACCCAAAAACAATGAATGAGAAGCTTGAAGACAAGGAAAGATCAACCACACTTCAATCTCAACACAAGAAGCTTGAATCTAAGCTTAAAAAAAAGAAACACTTCCCAAATTAGGTTTAGGAATTTTTCTGAAATCAAAGGGAGAATGAATTGGAGAAGAAGATGGAGATGCATACCTTAGCTTCTCTTTGGATTTGGAGCAAGAATTTGAGATTGAAAGAGGAACTAGAGCTTGGAGTTTTAATTTCCCATCTCTCCCACCATTTTTGCTTTAGAACTGAAAAGAGGAGGAAGTGAGAGTGAATGGGGAGGGATGGTTTAGTTTGGGGTATAAGGATGACTAGTGGGCTGAACCCAAACCCAAACCCAAAGTGAAAAAGGTCAAATTTTTAGCTAGCTCCAAACATATCGAAGTTTATACTCAAAAAGGTCGCAAACGTTATTTTGAACTCAATGGGGGTGGTCTCGAGTCCTAATTTGACCGTATGCAAAAAGTAGCTTTTCGGACTAAAATCCGACTAACGATAAAATATTTAAATATAAATCGATAAATATGCGGGTTGTTACAATATATATAACTTGTGCACAAGCCAGAGCAGTAGAAATGTATTCTGCTTCACAAGTTGAAAGAGAAATCGAATTCTGCTTTTTACTGAACCACGTTACAAGGGATTGACCAATAAAATGACAAGTGCCACTCGTACTTTTTCTATCCATTTTGCAACCTCCGAAATCAGCATCACTATATGACACGAGTTCGAAAGGGCTGCCTTTAGGATAAAAAAGACCGCAATCTATAGTGTTGGTAAGTATCTCAAAATACGTTTAACTGCTCTATAGTGTGATTCTTTTGGTTGTGCTTGAAATCTAGCACACAAACATACACTCATCATAATATGGGGTCTACTAGCCGTTAGGTATAACAAGGAGCCTATTATACTTCGGTATAACTTTTGATCGAAATCTTTCCCGTTTTCATCATTATCCATATGAATGCTTGTGCTCATTGGTGTTGGTTTACTAGAGGTCTTCTCCATTCCAAATCATTTTAATAAGTCATGACAATATTTTTCTTGATATATGAAAATACCATTTTTTTAATTGTTTAATTTGTAATCCTAAGAAAAAGTTTAATTCTCCCATATGGGACATTTCAAATTCATTTTTCATGATATTAGCAAAATCGTGACATAATTATTCATTAGTTGACCCAAAAATTATGTCATCTACATATATTTGAACAATTAAAATATCATTATGATCTCATTTTATAAATAGTGTTGTCTCTATTTTACCAATTTTAAAACCAGAACTAATTAAATGAGTTTTTAATCTATCATACCAAGCACGAGGTGCTTGTTTTAAACCATATAATGTTTTTTTTAATTTATATACATGTTCAGGAAATTTTTCATGTGTGAATAATGGAGGATGTTGAACATAGACTCTTTCTTTTATAAAACCATTTAAGAAAGCGCTTTTTACGTCCATTTGAAAAAGTTTAAGATTATGATGACAAGAAAAAGCAAGTAATGTTCGGATGGCTTATAGTCGTGCTACTGGAGCAAAAGTTTGTTCATAATCAATGCCTTCCTCTTGATTGTATCCTTGGGTGACAAGTCTTGCTTTATTTCGAGCAATGTTTCCATTTTCATCAACTTTATTCTTATAGACCCATTTTGTTCCAATTACAGATTGATCTGTAGGTCTAAGAACAAGTTCCCGTACGTCATTTCTTTCGAATTGATTGAGTTCTTCTTCCATTTCCATAATCCATGATCCATCATTTGAAGCTTCCTTGTAATTCCTTGGCTCAAAGTTTGAAATAAATGCAATGTGACTCATTTGATTGAGTTGATGTCTAGTGGAAACTTTTGTGTTTAAATCACCAATTAAGTTATTAATTGGATGATTTTTTAGAATACCAGGAGGTGATCTTAACATATTTTCATTGTTAACGGAAGTCTCATTATTGTTACTTGAAACAGTGGTATTTTCTGTAGGTTTTACTGAAATTTCATCTTCATCACTACTTTTGTTAGTCAAAAAGTTTTCATCGAATGAGACATGTAAACTTTCTTCAATAGTATTGGTAAGTTTATTAAAGATTCTATAAGCCTTGCTACGATCAGAATACTCGATAAAGATGCCTTCATCAGCTTTTGAATCGAATTTCCCGAGATTGACTTTAGTGTTTAAAATAAAACATTTTGAACCAAATATCCTAAAATAGGAGACTTTGGGTTTCTTACCAAAAAACGTCTCATAAAAAGTATTTTGGTCAAAGGACGTAATGTGACACGGTTCAATACATAACATGCAGTAGCTACAGCTTCTGCTCAAAAATTCTTTGGTAGACCACTACTGTTGAGCATCGTTCGTGCACATTCTTGAAGTGTGCGATTTTTCCTTTCTATGACACCATTTTGTTGCGGTGTTCGAGGAAATGAGAAATTATGTGAGATACCTTTCTCGTTACAGAAATTTTCAAAAATTTCATTTTCAAATTCGCCTCCATGATCACTTCTTATACTTTTTAGCTTAAGATCCGTTAAGTTTTTAATTCTTTTAGTGAAAATCTTAAACATCTCAAAAGTATCACTTTTATGTTTTAGAAAAAGTGTCCATGTATATCTTGAAATATTATCTACAATAACTAGTACATACTTATTATGATTTATTGAAGGTACTAGAGTAGGTCCAAACAGATCTAGATGTAATAACTCCAATGGTTGTTTAGTTGAAATTTCCTTTTAGATTTAAAAGAACTTCGTTTTATTTGCCATATTGACATGCATCAGATAGATTCTTAACTTTATAATTTATTTTAGGAAGACCTCTAACCAAATTATGTTTAGCCAACTTGTTTAAAAACTTAAAATTTATGTGACATAACTGTTTATGCCAAATCCATGGATCATTAAAATATGCGGATAGACATAAATCACTTGAGTTATTAACTTTCATATTCAAGACAGATGTTTCTATTTCTTAATCCTTCAAATACCAGATTTTCGTTTTGATCAAATATGTTACATCTATTCTTTTCAAAATCTATTTTAAATCCTTTGCCACAAAGTTGACATGTTAGCGCCAAAATTGGTCACTAACACCCAAATCTTGTTGAAAGCACCAAATACCAGTCACAACTCACAAACAAAATGTAAGTAGAGAGTAATAACATGAAGAACAGTAAAAGTTAAAATGAAAGCAGTAAAGAACAACAGATTTTATAGTGGTTCGGCTAACTCCGACCTACGTCCACTTAGAAGTTTGCCTTTTATTGCTGTAATAATCGATTACAGTTACAAAATGGCAGAGTTGCCTTAGCCTTAGAAAAGAGAAAGTAAGAGAGCAGAAAGAAGATCCCCCATCTAGAGACCCACATGCTGTATTTATAGGCAAAACCAGGTTGTTGGGCCTCCTAAGTGATCCGGGCCCATCAACACCAATGCCGATCCAGAAATGACGAACCAGAAATGACGAACCAGAAATGACAAACCAGAAATGATGATCCAGAAATGACGAACCAGAAATCCGGGCCCATCAACACCAATGCCGATCCAGAAATGACGGACCAGAAATGACGAACCAGAAATGACGAACCAGAAATGACGATCCAGAAATGACGAACCAGAAATGACGAACCAGAAATGACGATCCAGAAATGACGCCGAACAGTTTCTAATGCCGAGCGCCCATCATGCCGAACGGTCTCTAATGCCGAGCGCCTCTAAATGCCGAGCGCTCCTGGATGCTGAGCGCTACTGAATGCCGAGTGCTCCTGGAATGCTGAACGGTCTCTAATGCCGAGCGCCTCTAAATGCCGAGCGCTCCTGGATGCCGAGCGCTACTGAATGCCGAGTGCTCCTGGAATGCCGAACCACTCATGTATGTCAGACGCTCTATGTATGCCGAGTACTCTTGAATGCTATTCGAACGTGAATGCCAGACGAACTATTTGTGCCGAACCATGTTTCCTAGACCCAAATTATAGTTGATCTATCTTTATCCAATCATATTTCCATCTCCCAAGCACGTTGCGTCATCCATCCATCCCGTCGACTGAATCCATCATACACCAACCTCGACGAACGTGCAGTCGATTAAGTTAAACCCGCATGTCCACGGCCATGTAAAAAGGCGGGTTAACACTTGCCCCCCAAAACATGCCTTGCTATTGGAAGGTGTGTTTTGAATAGCCTCAAATCCGATATCCAAAGTCCTTGTTTCATCCATATCCAATAACCAATAACCGACTTTAGGACCTCTCCGGGTCAATATCCAAATCCTCTGCGGTCCATAGCCGATATTCATATCCGTAACCTCTCCGGGTTCTTGTCAAGTACAATCCACACCTGACGACCGTACTCCAGTGTCCCTAAACATTGAGTAATGCATGGCTTAAGTCCTAAGTCGAATCCTGGTTGCTCCAGACCCTTGTCGAGCATTGTCCATACCCGACGACCTGAAATAGTAACCGATAATATGGGGGCCTAAGTCCTAGGCCGAGTCCTGGTCCCTCCGGACCCTTGCCGAGCATTGTCCATACTCGACGACCTGAAATAGTAACCGATAATATGTGGGCCTAAGTCCTAGGCCAAGTCCTGGTCTCTCCGGACCCTTGCCGAGCATCATCCATACTCGACGACCTGAATAAGTCTATTTGCCGTGCTTGGACAAAGCGACCTACCCCTTGCCAGGTATAATCCATACCTGACGACCATTTATCAAAAACCAGATAAAAAATCCAATCGAAAGCCAATCCAAAATCCAGAGCAAATCAGAAAACAATCATCCAAATATAAGTCCAAACCAAGAAACAAACAAAACCAGAAGTTCAAACCAAATTAGAAAAAAGCAAATGTCCAAGCCAAAAAAGAGAAAGTAGATTTCACAAACTAGAGCGTCGTGGTTTATCATCATCTCAGAGCATGCCTAGGGGCTATCTCCGTCCCCGTACATGAGTAAGTGACTTGGCCGTTTTCCCGTAGTTTGCTACTTATTTCATAATATCCCAATCAATTGATGACCAATCAGCCATCATTCCTGTGCCTCGTACCATCACTGTGTGAGGTAGACGGTGGTTGCTCCTTCCCCACCGCTGCATTCCGAGTTTCAAAGTATTGTTGCAACTGTCCATTCCTTACATGCTCCTCAATTATGTCCTTTAAGTGCCTGCAGCTGTTGGTATCGTGCCCGTCCAAATCGTGGAAGAGGTAGTGTTTTCCTGATGCCCTCTAACGTTCGGAGGGTTCTCTCCTAGCCGGCCTTCGGTAGGGAAGGCGATTCTGAGTCTCCAAATAAATTCGTTCCAGCGTCTCGTTCAACCCTGTGTAGGTGGAGAATTTTTGCTCTCTCCCCCGCTTCCTAGCCTTTCCTAACTCGTCATCCAGCTTCCTTTTTCCTTTTTCCAAGCCTCCGCTGGATGGTCCTCCATCCTCAGCCGCGTTCACCTCCATTAACTTCATATCTGAGCATGCATCTTCCTGTCGAAGGAATTTCTCAGCTTCGTGAAAGAATTTGCCGAGATCCATCGGAGGGTCCCGTATCAGTGACACTTTGAAATCTGAATTTTCTCTAACTCTTAACACTACCGCCATTAAAACCATCGATGGATTCGGCCGATCCACCGAAGCAACCTCTGCATTGAACCGAGTTAAGAAAGCTCTGAGTGATTCTTTTGTCCTTTGTTTTACCGATGTCAGCATCATTACATTCTTTGGCCTTTTGATATGTACCCGAAACTGCTTCAGAAACCTGTCCACCAACTCTGTCCATGTCCCGATAGATCCTTCTTCCAGCTGCCTGAACCACATAGCCACTATGTCCGTTAAGAATAAAGGGAAACATCGAGCCATAACTTCTTCTGATGCCCCCAGCACCTCCATGTGTTTGGTATATCTCATCAAGTGATCTGTTGGATCGGCCTTGCCATTGTACATTCCCACGTTAGGTAGCTTGAAATCTGGCGGATTCCGAGCTATCCTGATTTCACGAGAGAACGGACTCTTGTTTACTCCTTCCAGATCTCTATTGGTCAAACCCCCGCGCATGGTTCGCCTGATAATCTTAGCTAATCCAGCATTGTCCGTCAAGGGATGCCTCCCGAGTTCCCGAGGGAATTCTGGTACATACTCTTCATCTCTTGCTCTTACATTCCTACTAGCATCCTATTGCGTGGTGTTAGCTGGAACCCCTCCATGAACTGGTTCAACATTATCTGATGGTGTGCCCCCGAGTCCAGCTCCATCCGGATTGTTAGTTATATGTTGATTGGGGGTTGCCCCCTACTAAACCATTCCCTCTGCTTGCTGGTTGAGGGCTTCTGATCTGGCTCCATGGATCTGAGCCCCCACATTTCCTACTTGCGTAAATTGTCTGAGAAGAGACTGCATCATCTCCTCTTGTCTTTTCATCATGACTTCCATTTCCTCTCTGGTGATGTAGATGGATGCTTGACCTGCTCTAGCTCTAGAGGAAGCCTCTTGACTTCCCCCCTGATTGCTCCTTTCTGTCAGTTGCTTTCTTGTTGATTGCCTAGCCATTGCTTTCTAGAGTCCAAGTTCCTAGCTCCAAACCCCTGAGTTCAGTTCTCAGTGAAAGCACCAAAGTGTTAGCGCCAAAATTGGTCACTAACACCCAAATCTTGTTGAAAGCACCAAATACCAGTCACAGCTCACAGATAGAATGTAAGTAGAGAGTAATAACGTGAAGAACAGTAAAAGTTAAAATGAAAGCAGTAAAGAACAACAGATTTTATAGTGGTTCGGCTAACTCCGGCCTACGTCCACTTAGAAGTTTGCTTTTTATTGCTGTAATAATCGATTACAGTTACAAAATGGCAGGGTTGCCTTAGCCTTAGAAAAGAGAAAGTAAGAGAGCAGAAACAAGAAACCCCATCTGGAGACACACATGCTGTATTTATAGGAAAAACCAGGTTGTTGGGCCTCATGAGTGATCCAGGCCCATCAACACCAATGCCGATCCAGAAATGACGAACCAGAAATGACGATCCAGAAATGAAGAACCAGAAATGACGAACCAGAAATGACAATCCAGAAATGACGAACCAGAAATGACGAACCAGAAATGACGATCTAGAAATGACGAACCAGAAATGACGATCCAGAAATGACGATCCAGAAATGACGATCTAGAAATGACGATCCAGAAATGACGCCGAACAGTTTCTAATGCCGAGCGCCCATCATGCCGAACGGTCTCTAATGCCGAGCGCCTCTAAATGCCGAGCGCTCCTGGATGCCGAGCGCTACTGAATGCCGAGTGCTCCTGGAATGCCGAACGGTCTCTAATGCTGAGCGCCTCTAAATGCCGAGTGCTCCTAGATGCCGAGCGCTACTGAATGCCGAGTGCTCCTGGAATGCCGAACCACTCATGTATGTCGGACGCTCTATTTATGTCGAGTACTCTTGAATGCTATTCGAACGTGAATGCTAGACGAACTATTTGTGCCGAACCATACTTAATGGTGTTATAAGCTCTAGAGAACCAGATTCGGCATTTGAATCTACGACATTTTGAGTACAGGTGAAGTATAGATGCCGATTTTCGAAGGCCGAGTTTTTGGGTCTTCACATTAACGATATCTGGAGGTCCGATCCCGCGTAGAAGAGTTGGGGAGAAATGGAGCTGTATGCGACCTCATTATAGCACGCTCCGAAAGATGTGTTCTTTGCGATCAAAGATGGAACCCCTACCGAGTAGCAGAGAACCCTGAAAGACGACATAGTATTCTGAAATTGAGACATTGAAGGAATAGAAGCTCCAACTCTCGACCCTATGGCCATGACAGTAGGAATCAGACCCGCCATGGTCCGACAAGTATTAGTAGACAATGGTAGTTCTGTGAATATCCTTTCCAAATGCACCTTTGATCAGATAAAGTTCAGTACGTAAGATGTATCCGCCTGCTAAACAAAGATTTAGGGATTCACTGGTGAACCCAAACAACTTGTCGGAACGATTTTCTTACCCTACAACTCGGAGAAGGTGACCGAAGAGTCACCCTCATCCAAACTTTTGTGGTCGTAGATGAAATTTCCGCCTATAATGCCTTCTTGGGGCGACCCGCCTTGGTAAATTTTAGGATTGCTTTAGCTCAATAGTGTCTGATTATGAAATTTCCGATGGAAAATGGCATTGGAGTGATCAAGGGAGACCAAAGTGCCGCTAGAGAATGTTATATCGTGGAACTACGCGAGTCTAAAAGAAAAGAAAAAGGGAAGAATGTGGGAAGAACTCTCCACATTCATGAACCTGCCAAATAGCAACTACAAAGCCGCCCCTGGCATGAGGACAATAGCCGTTTCGATAAGGCTTTGGATCCTAGAAAGAAGAGTTCAAGGGAGAAATAGGTAGCACCAGTAGAATTGATGGTGTCTGTCCCACTTGATATGGAAGACCCAACATGGGTCCTTAAAATTGGATCGCATCTTGGAAACAGGATGCGACTAGAACGCATCAAATTTCTTTACGCCAATCTAGATGTATTTACTTGGACACATTCCAATATGTGCGGGGTGTCGTCGGAGATATCCTGCCACGCACTTAACATTGATCCCAAGTATACGCCAGTGAAGCAGAAAAGGTGCAGCCTAGGGCCCGAGCAGTTCAAAGCGCTAAGAAAAGAAGTGGACAAGCTAATGGCGAATGGGTTTGTTCGCGATGCAACCTACCCTGAATGGGTATCTAACTTGGTTTTGGTCAAGAAGTCCAATGTGAAATGGTGAACCTGTATCGACCACACGGGTCTGAACAATGCTTGCCCGAAAGATAGCTTTCCTCTACCCAGAATCGATCAGCTTGTGGATGGGATGTTTGGACATGAATTACTATCATTTATGAATGCATACTCGGGATACAACTGTTGAATCATGAGTTTTGATTCATGACAAGGAGCATTAACAAAGACTATATGGCGATAGCAACAAAAGCGAGTAACATATACATGGTATAAACTACAAAGAGAAGAGACTTCAAAACTAGTTTTCGTATGATTATTTATTATGTTTTTGAGTCTTAGATATGTTTAGATACTGTTAAAATCATTCCTCATGTAGTTACACTTGCACACAAAACAAATTATTTTTCGTTTGTATATGCATTGAAATTCACCGTGCAAAATTGCACAGGTCAGTCGACTGACCTAGTGCAAAATGCATAGTGAACAGAGAATATATATACAAATTTGAAATTCTGCCAACTGAGCTTCTGAACTCAGTCGACTGACTTGCGTATAAAGGCTATATTTTCTGAACGGATGCTTCCTCTCGCGAAGAGTTTCAATCCAATTCAAAGAGTAATGGCTGCATCTATTGATTGAACGGATGCTTCCTCTCGCGAAGAGTTTCGATCGAACGCCGCTTCCCGATCGTCGATCGGGTGGGATCAACCGTTGGAAAGAGGCGGTCTGGGAGAAATAATAATATCAATAATAACAATATATATCACATATTTCAAAATAATATCCCAAACCATGGGAAAACAATGTAATATCACTAGAAAATCGTAATCCGAGAACGTACCTATTTGTCGGGCAAACAACGCTTATTTATGAAACCAAAAGTAGGAGCAATTGCTTCCATAAACCTGTATTTCACTTATATAGTCCAAGAGATTAATAATTATATAAGGAGAAATATTTACGTTGTTTCAACTAATAACAACAAAATAATCACAACATAACAATAATCATTCGAAAACAAACTGTACAAACATCATTTTCGACAAAGAAAACAATTATCCATCCATAGCAACCAAAACAAATAGTTTGTTCGAGTTCAGAAACGTTTAATCGTATAAAATGATAAATAAACTACTAAGTATACCATACATTGAACAGTCTTAGATAAAACTCAATAGATCATTTACAAATCTTCATACAGTCATAAGTATCTTTTCCCAAACATCCATAAGCCAAAACAAACAATAATTTCAAATATCGCTTAAGTTTATTCTTTTTTTTTCTTTCACATTATTTACTGTTCATTAATTTTCTTCATACAATGATTATCCTCTTAAATTTACATTCATATAATGATATTTCCCATTAAATTACATTTATTTCTTACAAAATTTCATTTCACATTTATACATACAATGCTATTTTTTTCTTTTCATTACTTACATTCATTGCTTACATAAGCTTTTTCCATTTAATTATTTAGATTATCCATTATTATGTAAGTTTCTTTACAATTTAATTCACCATTAATAAATCATTTCCTTTTCACATTCATTTCTTACATATATAGTATTATTGAATGTTAAATCCATTTCTAACCATTTCAACATTTCTGAAGTTATAATCATTCAATTAATATATTACTCACTTAATTTTAAATGGCTTCAACATTAACTTAAATTTATAATCATTTACTAACTGTATTCGTCTTTTCTATTACATTTAATTTGTAGCACTTCAAATTATTAACTAAAGTTTATAACATTTTATAACATAAATTTTTTTATTTATTGAAATAATTCAATCGAACACTTCCATTACTTTAAGTTTTACTTGTATAATGTCCTATTATATATTTACATTTCAATTTTTTTATAATTTGGTAAGTTATATATATATATATATATATATATATATCTGTGTGTGTGTGTTTTCAAAATGCAATAGAAAGTTATAAAAGTTATCATATTTCAATTAACAAAAGGTTCAATAGTTACATTTTCTTATTTCCATTTCTTAATTTATAAATAAAAACCTTCAATTTCTTTATATTTCAATAATCTCTTAAAGTCTAATTTCTTATTTCACAATTTAGCAGCTTCCTGTAACGGCCCGGAGATTTTCGACCTTGAAAATCGACACTAATACATTCACTGTATAGAGTGCCGAGCAATCGAGTGCCGGAAATACCAGGCTGTTAGGGTTAAGAAGAAAAGGAGATAGAATAAGAAATAGAAACAACAGCATAGAATCTCACAATCGTAGCGGAACAAATTATAATATACAAATAGCAGCATTTTATACAAAGAAAAGCTGTAACTGTCAATATACATATAAGATATCAAAGTACAATTATCACCAAATAAATTTGGGCAGTTATAATAACTTGTCCCTAAATGCGGTCTATACAGTCTATACTTCACAGCGGAATAAAAACAATACGTCTCTGCCGTCCAGCTCGTCTTCGGGCTCCAAAGCGTCCTAACCTGAAATTCTGTAATACTCGGTCTGACTCAAGCATTACAATAAAGTAACACCCAAGTCAGGATGAAAACCAGCGTGAGTAAAACCAACTTAATTTGAAATACTTAAGTTATAGAAATCCTTTGAAACCTAGGTAACTCGTACCAAGCTACGAGTTTCATCTGATTATAACCAACCGCTTTTACAGAAATCCATCGACATTGAAATACTGTTTAGGTACTGTTACTTATCTAATATAGTCAAATTTTCTTAATTTATTCCATTCCAGCCTATAAACTTTATAATCAAAACCGTAAGCGTTTGTAGTGGTTTTTAAATCGAAGTGGTTCCGGATATCACTGATATCCGACCCCGGCCTTCCAAATCCAAGTAATAAATTTAAAAAAGGGTAAATTAATTTAAAATAAACAATTTATTATTTTTGGGGCGACACTATTCAAATTTGGGAATTTCTTATAGATTTTTATTCAAATAAATCGTAACATCATTCTAATCCTCTATTAACTTGTCCGACCACTTGGTGGTATGGACAAAAATAATTGAAATAAATGTCCAATAGAGTTAAACCAAAATATAGATCGTTAACCAAATTGTCGATCTATAACAATATCAAACAATTTCACACCAGGATTTAATGACTTTACATATCTGAAATTCATTTATGTCTTAATCCAAATTAATTACTAATTAAAGAAATGATAATCAATTTATCAATAGTTAATAAATTTATCTACCAAAACTATTCTAATTATATTAATAATCATGAGATTAAACAGATTTAGTATTTAATAAATTACTTGCTTTTATTATTATAGATAGTTTAGTCTTTAAATAACCTAAATAAAATAACCCTAAAAACATTTGGAAGTAGTTGTTGGACAATAGAATTAGAGTTAAAGAAAAAAAATAAGCTTCATTTATTTTTCTCTTCCTTTCCTTTATATTTTTTTTCCACTTTTCCTTCCCTTTTACTTTTTCTTAATTCCTTCCTGGCCCAAAACCCGGCCCACTCCTTCCCTTCCTTCCCCTTCTTTTCCAGGCACCCTTCCACACTCAATTACTCGAAACCATCCGGCTGTGCACGAACGCATGCACGTGCACACGTCTTCCGGTCATCGGAAACCCACCGCCGTTCATTCCCACATCGCCTATACCCTATCATCACAGCTACTTCCCATGAACCTGCACCGGAACCTCGATTAAAAAAACGAACCTTCCACCCAAAAATCTGGTCGACACCCACCCTTGACATCGCCTTACCTCCTACGGCCGCCATTCACCACTAGACCTCATACAAAGCTTCGTCACAACCTGCTCCACCCATTCCCCTTCGTGCGCAATCCCCTTTCCCCCTCTCGCCACCGCCATTCCTCTCGAACCCAAGACCAAAACAACCCGCCTAGAAGCCCTAGTTCGACCATGACCGATCACCATGCCGCAAAATAAAATCCCTCGCCATTTTTCCCGAACTCCCTGACTCCGTGGCCACAATCTGACCCAACGCCATCCCCTATACATCACCGTGCCGCTAGAATTTCACAAAAAAACAATTTCCATTCAACTCTCAATTCCTCCCTCCTCACTCCTCTAAAAATGCTCAAATCACTTCTAAAAATCATGCCTTCCCACAACAAACATCGCTGTATAATCCATTCGTAAAATTATGAAGGTTAATTTTTCCCATGGTCGACCCATGTACTGTAAAAGGAAGTTTTCTTTCGCCGTACTTAATGAAATCAGATAAAAGAATTTTAAAATATTTTACACTGTAAAATCAATAACTTTCATTTTGAAGTCATAGATTAAAACTGAATAGTTATAGAGCTTTTTGATTTTTGAAGTCAGTTGTTTTAACAGTTATAAATGAAATAACCCTGGAACAGAGCATTTTCTTGGAAGAAGAATAGCATTCTTAAATGTTCAGGTGGAATCCATTCCTGTCTAGGTACATATCCATTTATACACATACGCCAGACACATATAAAATTTTCCCTAGCTCAAAGATGCATCCAGACATCCTCCATGAAAGTAAGTGTATAAACAAGAAGAAATGGGAAGTTGTTCACTCACTTCCTGAAAGATGATGGAACATGCTGCTAATTTTCCATATACAGGCATAAATACATTCATTTCTATGCAAGCAATATAACAATTACAATTATTTTATTTTATTTTCAAACATACTCATAGATTTATATGAAAGATTTGGGTTTGAAAATGTTTACACACAGATTATCATCTTGGAGACAGATCAATGTTTTTGGAAAAGGAACTGCTAGCTTTGTTTTGATCTCCTGAACTTTAGTTGTTTTGATTTCTAAGTAGTAGTGTATTTTTTTTTCTCATTTTCTCTTTGGCTAGTTCGAATGAATGAAAAAATGAGGCAAGGTAGTGGTATTTACAAGAGGGAGTATGCTGCAGTTCCTTGCACAGTAATTCTTTTTACTTTTATTCTTTTACATTTTGTTTGTATAGTTTATCTTGAAAATGACCTGATTTGATTATTTGAAAAAAAGGATTTGATGTATTATGTGGATTTGATTTGTATGTGACTTGAATTTGAAATGCATTTATCACAATGTTATATTTCCAAATCATTTTAAAATAATATTTATATTCATACCCTTTTTAGATCAAATCATATTTAGGAGTCAAAATTTAAGATTTGTTTATCAAAACAAGGTGTAGTAGAACTACAACAACCGTTTACCCACTTTGAAACTCGAAAATGAACGTTGATGATGCGTGCACAGCGACAAAGAGGGGAGTACATAACTTATTTCCTTTCAAATTTCTTTAAAACATTTCTTTCAAATCATATTGAAATGTTTATATCAGAAATACTTTCAAATAATACTAATATTATATTCCAAAATCTTTCGCAAGAAATTTTCAAAATTCCGGAACTTAATTTCTAAATTTCCAATTTATATTGATTTTATTTGTAAATTCCATTTTACAATTCAATGTTTATAAAATATCACTACATAAAAAACAACATATTACATCCAACAATATCATTTATAAAAACTATCCTTTTATATACAAAATATATACTAGGTAAAATTATTCATTTACCTATATTTCAAAAACAATATTTTATCGGTTTGCCCTATTGAGTGTTTAGAAATCCCTATCGATGTAATAGCGTCCTATGCACCAACCGAAATTTATAAATACTAAGCAAAACAAATTAACACAATACAAAACCTTTTATAACACTAACAAATATGCTCTCTCATATATATACACTCCGCGACTCATTCTAGGGTTTTATTACCCTATTTCTAGTGAGTAAGACCCCACAAAGCTAAGGTTATCGCTAAACCATAGATCTGATTCCAAATGTAACGACCCACCTTTTTGGACAGTTTAAATCGACGATAAACCACACACATCAGACTCAAACCATTCAAAAGGGAGGATTGTTATGGGGTAAATAAGAAAAAAATGAGAAAGAAAGAAAACAAACATAGAATCTCACAGCGGAATGATAAAATATAATATCAAATAAACAGTTCATGAAGCTTTTTTACAAATAACATTTGATTACATTTTTACAATACATATCAGAGTAACATACGACAGGAATAAATAAATAAATGCAGCAGAACAACATGATGCAGCAGAATAAATAAAATAAATAGTAATAATATAAAATTTTCGTCTTCGTCCTCTAGAGATAAATGGTCTTCGATATACTTAAAAGCTTATATTGACCTGAGCGAATTGAAAGGACAAAACACTCGAGTCAGAACTAAAAGATCTTACATAAGTTAAATCAATAGTAAATAAATATGTGTGACGACGTCAGAGATGTTTACAGGGTTTGACATCTCCTTATCCAGTGTCAAACGTGGGTGCAATAACTTAAGAGATGTTCGGGATTACCATCTCATAAGGATCCGTTAAACTATCTACATACATAGTACAATACTCTATTATAATAGTGCTTATAGGAAAGTAAAGTATTAAAATAGCGTTAAGGCATTACCCATATCCCCTTTAACACATTTTATATAATGTCGTAGTCTATACAGATACTGTAAACTCCACCGTAAAATGGCATGCTATCAGGGAGCACTCCATAGGTACGACACAAAACAAACTTGTAGAAGGCGCAATAGGGCATGTGAACACGGCACTCGAGGCAATGCTAGGGTAGGATTCTACCAATTGCAGATCTGGACTGGTGGTAACGCACATCAACTACTACCACCCACCTCGGAACACACTCCCATAATCAAAATCAAGGGGTGGCCACCAAATCATCACAAAGTCATAATATGGTATCGAAGAAGCATGTCCGATAGGAGGAATGACCTCACTTGGCCCGGCGTGGCTCCTGTTTTAGTCACATCTAAGCTGACTCATAGGAGACAGGGCCACGTAAATACCTCATACAGAATCGTTCGCCAAACCATGCTACTTCATTTTTGGAATCTCCACCATGTACACAGTTGTTAAAGTGGTTTTCGATATTGGTAGAGAGTATGACAATATCTGATCTCGGTCTCTTTAACAACCAAACGCTTATTTCACACCGGATGGTTTTTTTAAATTTCCAAAATCAATTCATAATTGATATCAAAATATCATATTCAATTCAAACCATATCATTTTCGAAATCATATTCACTTTCAAAATCTTATTCACAAAATAGGGTAAATCTTTATTTCAAAATCATCATATTTACTCAAATATGTCATTTCACTAGTAATTATTATTTCAAATCCCAACTTAGGTTATAACATCATTCAACCATATTTACTTTTAAATCAAGGCTTTAATTATAAACATTTCCACTTTACACAATCTGAAATTTAGAAAATAATTTAGATAGTTATAAATAGTTTAATTAGTTTAACATGGTTTTAAATAGATATAAATTAGGTTAAATAGGTTTAAAATAGATTAAATAAATTTAAAATAGATAAAAATACTTTAAATAGATTTAAAATATTTTAAATGGTTTAAAATAGATTAAATAGGTTTATTATGGATTAATTAGATTTAAAATAGTTTAAATGGTTTAAAATAGATTAAATAGGTTTATTATGGATTAATTTGATTTAAAATAGATTAAATGAATTTAAAATAGATTAAATAGAATTAAAATAGATTAAATAGTTTAAAATAAATTAAAATAGTTCAAAATAAATTAAAATAGTGTAATAAAGTTTAAATGATTTAAAATAGATTAAAATATATTGAAATAGATTAAATAGATTAAGATAGATTAAATAGGTCAATTAGTTTAAAGTAAGTTAAATTAGATTAAAATAAATTAAGTAGTTTCAATTGATTAAGTTGGTTTAAAATAGATTAACTTATTTTAATAGTTGAAAATCTTAAAATTAGAATTTAAAAGAACATTTACAGTGTATATTGATATAATAAAATTTTGAAATTAACATCATATTTAGCCATTCCTTCAATTCCAACAAATCTGGACCATGTCCAGATTTCAAATCAAAACCCAATTTCAAATCTTGAAATATCAAGTTTAACTCTTCCAATCTTAATAGATTTTCAAAGTTACAGTTTCCAACATTTCAATAACTCAATTTCAATGAATGTCGTTTATACTTCAAATTCAACTTTAAAATTTCAATTTAAATCCTTTAAATAATTGCTTAAAACAATTCAATTTATATGAGCCAAATTCTATTTCAATTATCGTTTAACTGGATTCAAAGTTTAAAGATTTAAAATCATTAAATTTAACCAATCCGGTGTCCGTATATAATTCTCTACCCTATGGTCAAGTGATACGGATATTTATCATTTCAATACGCAAATATTTTAATTTTTTACGGGTATATTTTATTTCAACCCGCAATCCCAAAATTTATGTCAATGAAAATCGATTGGGTTTATCATTTCAACCCATAACGATTTTCCCTTATTCTATAGGATCGTTCGGGTATGTATCATTTCAGCCCATAGGGAACTTGCAGTGTTATAACAATATAAAATATGACATCCATTCATCCAATATCAACAATCAAACGTCCATCACAATCATCATCCTAATCAACCAATAAACATCAATAGATAACTGATTATCATTAACAGGTATTAAATTGACAATTAAATTCAATATTAAATTAAACGATGATTAAATAAAATAAAAGTCAAATTTAACTAGAATGACAATTTAAACTTACCAAACATCAATCAATTTAATTCTAATCACATCATAAATTTAATTTAACTAATATAAGATAATTTAGTAATTGTGAGTGGTTTAAAATACTCACCATTGATTCCAAATCGATTTGAAATCCAAAATAAGGCCTAAAATTCAACAGTCTCAGAATTCGCCCAAACTAGTTTCAAAATATCCAAAATTTTGATACGATCGCAACGGAGAAAACCGCGCGTCAATCCGACCGCATATGCGAAAGTTATATATGTTAGAACATTTGAAAATAAAGTTTAAATTAAAATAAAATAAAAAGATGCCACGTCACATATATTACCATTTGAAACCCTAGAGCCACGATCGACTTGATCCCACTATCAAACCCTCAGCCGCCAATCATCACGCGCCAAATGCTGCTGCCACGGCCACTTCCATCATGTTCAAACAACACCGCCGAACTACCCATGCCTTGCCGCCCCTCAGGTGAAAACGCGGCCAACTCTGGTTGTCCAGAACCCCAACGCCACCGTGCGCAAACATTCTCCATTACAATAGAATTCCGACCACCATACGACTAGCGAACCCCACCACGTGACCTGCTCGACCGCCTCTTCCCAACGCCGCTTCCTGATCGTCGATCGGGCGGGGATCCACCATTGGATCGAAACCCTAGCCCATGGACGACAGAAATTAAATCACTGATTTATGGACAAACGGTGAATCAATTGCAAAAACGAATTGCAGATCTAGGTTACGCTCTTCAGGAGCTTCGAAATAGTATATAATATGATAGATTTTTGAGAAGTTTGATTTTACTGAATTTGAAATTGAAATAGGGTCTTGGGATTGAATTTGTTTCTGCCATTGAAAAGAAAGAGATAAACATAAGTTGATGTATGTACAGAATAAGAAAAATGACTGCTAGGATTTGGGAACCCAGACTATTTATATTAACAAAGCCCGATAAGAAAATAAACACATCGAATTTGTACGAACGACGAATAGCGACCCAAAAAGCCCGTTCTGCCTCTAACACGAAAGTGGGTCATCCCATATATCAAAATAGATGTTTTCGATATTTTTAAACTCAATGGAACAGGTTTCAAGTCCAAATTCCATCGTATGAAGAAGTTAGCTTAAAAATCAGCTTATTACAAATTTATTTCAATTGAATTTAATTAAAGTGATTTCTACGTGTTTCGAGTCTGTTCGATCGAACGACAAGTCTGATCGCTACGAAACTTGAAACCTTACAATAATTCAGCATTACGGATCCGATGAAACTGGTTTCGTCGAAATCCGAGACGGTTGCCAAAATGGCTATTTTCACGTTAATTAAATAAATTATTATTAAATTGATTAAATCACTTTTTAATTCCACTTTTAGTAACTAACAAATTTTATCATTTTTGATTACTTAGACATTTACAATAATTTAAAACAAATTTACATATCAATCCAGTGTTAAATATTACACTAATTACAATGTTCAATTTCAATTGTAATTAAATCCAATTAATTATAATTTTATTTCAATAAATTGATTAAATTTGATTTCAATCTTTTTATTCAATCAATCATTACTCTATGGGCACAGCTAACATTAGTTTATATCTTATTACATTAATATTTTCTAATTTCATCTTAATTTCCATTAGCGTAATATTTAATTACATTTAATTGCAATTGGTTTCCAATTTAATTTAATGGACTAAATAAATAGGTAACATATAATAATTGTCACCATTAACTTTTAATCTCATTTATAAGTTTATTATTTACAAACAAATGTTATACCGACTTACACAATACTAATTCTATCCAATTACAATTCATTACACATTATTTCATTAATTAATACAACATTTAAATTATCAATTACTCTTTTAATCCAATTATCAATTAATACACACATTATTACAATTAATTTACAATCTATAACCAATTATAACTTTTTAATCATTTTAATTAACTGGAAATACATTTAAAGCAGTTATCAATTACCTTAAATTAATACTATTACATTTCATTCCAGTTATATTCTTATTATTAAATCACAAATTTTTATTTCTTCCATCATTAAATCAAAAATTTAATTAACTATTTTTAATTATCGAAAATTATGGTCATTACAAACGACATCGAGCATTATGCCATAACTCATATCCCGATGGAACAGAACACGAAGGTGGATTATTTATCCAAACTGGCCAGTTCCAGAGAAACTCAGCCATTGGGGCTAGTCCCAGTTGAAACCCTGACTACAACGAGCATAAGCGAAATGGATATTGATTGGATTATTGAGACAACCAAGGAACCAAAGACATGGATGACGCCGATCGAAGATTATCTGCTCATAGGAGCTCTCCCCACAGACATGAACCAGCGGAAAAGGCTTCTCCAAAAGGCACCGCGATTTGTAATACAAGATATGATACTCTACTAAAGGGGATTCTCTACCCCTTGCTCAGATGTGTGACCAATGATGAAGCTCGAAGGATCCTAAAAGAAGTTCATGAATGCGACTGTGGGGATCATACCGGGGGGTAAACCCTAGTAAAAAAAGTTCTCCGGTATGGGTACTTTTGGCAAACAGTGAACCATGATGCAGCAGATTACACCAGACGGTGCGATCAATGCTAAAGATTTAGCAAGATCAAAAGAACCCCCTTGATGGATCTTACACAAATGGTCGGCCCATGGTCGTTCGCAATCTGGGGAATCGATTTGATTGGCGTATTACCAATGGCTAAAAGGGGAGTCAAATATGATATCGTTGTTGTTGACTATTTCACCAAATAAGCCGAAGTGGAACCGCTGGCTACTTTTTCCACAAAGAAAGTCATTAACTTTGTTACTAAAAATATTATTTGCTGGTTTGGGGTACCATAGAAATTCATCATGGATCACGGGACTCAATTCGAAAGCGTGAGTTCAAATACTTTTGCAAACACTTCCGAATCGAGAAAACATTTTCTGCTATCGCACATCCACAGGCAAACGGGAAAGTGGAAGCAAAATAAGATCATCAAGTCCACCATCAAAAAACGACTAACTAAAACAAAAGGAAATTGGGTCGATGAACTTCCACTCGCACTATGGGCCTACAGGACAATGCACAAATCTGCAACTGGGCACTCTCTGTTCAACCTAGCATATGGTTCATAAGCAATGATCTCGGTTGAGCTAAAAGTTCCTTCTCATCGGAGGCGAAACTTCGATCAAAGGCAAAATGAACAACTCCTACTCGAGTCACTCGATATGGTCGATGAGAAGAGGGAAGAAGCCGAATTAAGGACTGCCGCTCATCAAAAAAGGATCGCTTGGTACTTTAACTCTAAAGTTCATAACCACACCTTCAAGGTGGAAGACCTTATCCTCAAGAGGGTCTACCCTGTACCAGGAGCATTCGGATCAAACTGGGAGGGAACCTATGTGATCGGTCAGAAGCTAGGGAATGGCACATTCAAGCTAACAACTGTTGATGGAGCCCAAATTCCCCGAGCATGGAACAGTGAATCGCTACGTCCTTACTTTATCTAAGACTATCTTATGTACTTCCTATTTCCAGCAAATAAGCCATCCGGAAATACCGGAGGCATTGTAAATAGGCAGAACTTGCCCAACCTTCATTAATAAAATTGCTTGGCTTTTTGAACCAATAAAAATGTGTTCACAAAAGTAACCTGCTGAGTCCAAGGGTTCAAATCGACTAAAAACCATCTGATCACTGCTTGAGACAGTGGAACCATGCTCAAGTATGCCCCACCTACCCGCCGGGTCGATGGAAGCAAATCGACACAAACCGTTGGATCGGCGGAACCCGATCCCCGCCTTCTAAGAACCGGTGTTGCTCCGAACACACCAGGAAGGCTCAAATCAAAGCCGTGCACCGCTTCTTGGATTATGGAATCACATCTAACCAAGCACAACCTTAGAAACCACGCACCTCCATAAGCCGTTGCTTCTTGAGTCGTGGAACTATGCTCTTGAAACATGAACTCCTCACATTACCCGAAGATTGTTAACATCGAGAAACTCCAAACCGTTCCGGATCGACGGGTCATATCATCCTAAAAGCCACGCATCCCATAAGCAGTGCACATACCCTTAAAAAGCTGCGCATCTCATAAGCCGTGCATATTCAAAAAACTGCGCATTTCATAAGTCACGCATACTATTAAGCACCGGCATTGTCCCAGTAGTACCGGGAAACTCGTCTATTACAGGACTAACAAGAACCAATCCACTCCCACTATCAGGAGTAATGGGCATGAATCTAGCAATGTCGCATGGCTACGAATCGGCAAAGAATCCCGATTGTTGACCGACAAAATCTCTGAAATCGAGATGCTCAAATTGCAAGTTCCCGATGATAGGAACCACAAAATTGACTCAGTAACAGACTTTCAAAAAATCACACGGATCAACCGGCCATTCGTTAAGTGTTTGAAGTAAACAGCCCCGTGAACTGCAGGGTACACACCGATACTCAAAAACAAAAAACCTAGTACTTCACAGTTCTGTTACTCCAAACAAAGAATTTTGGCGGTAATTACAGGACTAGATAAAATAGCAGTAAATAAAATTGGCATAAGTGCATGAAACATAGATAAATAGACAGATAAAGTTACAATCAAAATGTCAATATTGTTTTACTTACTGCATTTTCTATACAAAGTAAAAATGTGGGGGCCATACCCACACAATATCGGCCAACAAAAAAGGAAAATACAAATGCTACAACAATCGAAGCAACAAGTGCATACTCTACACTTGTACAAAACATGTATCAAGCAAAACATAATGTCCCAAAATCTTGCTCCATTGTTACTCGAGCCTGCCAATGCTTCTTTCCACCGCTCCCCTTCCCACATTTAGTCGGAAGTTTCTTCTTCTTCCCAGAATCCCTGCCAGGAGTACTGTCACTACCTGAAATGTCAACTATCTCCTCCATGTCAGCGTCTCCTTCCTGTTCTTCGACATTCTCCAAAGACTCCCCCTTGCACCGCACTTTCAGGAATTGCGTGGCCTCCTCAAAGGTTTTCTTTCCTCGATCTATTCATTCTTAATAGCTACCATCTGCTGTTTAGATTTATTTAGCTGGCTAGTTTGGTCTTCCTGCTTTCGATCAATTCGGAAGTGCTTTTTTATTCTAGTAGATGGAATTTAGGAATAGCGTCAGGCACGCCTGTCATAATTTTTACTGCCCAATAACCAATTTGGTCCTAAGGTAAGGAATAACCAGTTACACCTCATAGGGAAGAAAATGGAGTTATGGATGGAATCAAATATGCAGTATTTACAGAAAAAAAGTATTCGGTTATTGGGGAACAATCAATATACTTCTAATGTCAAATCAGGATCAACTAGGACAGAAATAAAGCATTGAGATGAAGCTTGGGTGAAACTAAGTGGAGGTCTGAACGGGCTGATGTTGAAGAATCAGTGGATGAGTTATGGTTAGGGGTGAAATGCCACTCGAACCAGCTGCCTTGAAATCGCCCTCCAAAGATATGGAAGGGTCGTCCAGACCATGCAATGCAATAATCTTCTCGGATTCCAGCCCTGGTTGTGAGCCACACAGGTGCAGCAATCGAAGCGGCTACGGAAATAAGCATAGAGGCGGTTGAAATAGCAACAAGCCCAGGGATCGAAGAAATCGGCAGGATGGTAGGTAAAGAAGACGGCCCTATAAGATCAAAAATGAAAACAATCAGCTCGTCTTGTTCTTGTGACTTGAGCTGAAAATTCTCAAACTCAGGGGAAACAAGAAGGTTACCTGCATCAGAAGAATGGCCAAGAACTTCAATCTCATACTCCCCACCTTCTCCTTCTTTGGATGGCTGCAAGATCTTTAGAGAAGTTCCAAGACTACCCGAAGCTTCAGTGACAGCCGCCGGAGAGGCAGATAACAAGGTTGCACCATCCAAACTCACTAACTGATCGCGAGGCTGTTTTGATGATTCGCCAAACCCAAAAATGAAAGGCTTTGGCGGCATTTGAGTAGTTGCATTCACAGCAGCATCGGCGGCTTCCTGTTCACTCTTAATTCCAATGATCCCTCGACCCTCTATCGAAGCTTTCTTCGATTCTTCATCGAGATAGGCATCATCCAACTCTTGCTCGGTGTATACATCCCCGTTCTCCCGGAAATGGGCCAGAACTTATTCCCAAATCACAGCAAGAGTACGCGAGAATTAGGGGCCCAGATAGTTGAGGCTCCCCTGATGCAGCAAGGAGTTAACATAGAAATTTAAGATGGCACCATCCATCTTCTCCATCTTCTTTTCAAAAGTATCCTGCAACTCCAAGTAGTCCGCTGTTACGGCGGCCTTCTCAACTTCAACTCGGGTCTTCTCGGCATTAAGCTGTGCGACTCTCACCTGGAGCGAAGCAATCATTTGAGTCTGATCAGAAACGGTCTTGTCATTGGATTCCACCATTCCCACGTAATCAGCAATTGTCTTTTTATAGGCTTCAACAACTTCGTTATGATCAGTGATAGTTTTCTACTGAGCTTCAATGATCACGTCACGGGCTTCAAGATCCTTTTTCAGCTTAACATCATCCGCGTGGGCCTTCTTGATTTCGTCTCGGAATATGATCTCTATTTTTGCGTGGGCCTCTTTCAGTTCCTTTAGCAAGCTGGCGTTGCTCTTACTCTCTCAAAGTCCAGTGTACCTCTCCTTTGTTAATCGCTCGATTCTAACGTCATGTTCTACTAACACCCTCTCATAATCGTCCTTTTTTGATTCAAAGGAAAGGATCTCTTGATAATTGTTGCGGTTCGTGTCTGCCAGTTACTTGCTTAACTTTTCCAATCCCTCAGCTTGATCCAAATCACTTTGAAACGCCTGGAGATGGGGCATTTAGAAATCTTTACAGATTGGGTGCAGGTCGCGGTCAAACTTAACTCCCTTTAGAAACCATCCGGGGAGCCCATCTTCCAGTCTAAGGGGACCGGACGGAAGAATATAAGCCGACATCCTACGAAGATGTGAAGAACCAAAAGTAGGCACCACGTGAGTCGACAGAGCTTGGGATGAAGGTGAAACTTGAACAGTGGAAGCCGGAACTTCAATCCCGACAGAGATTGAGGTAGGGGCAAAAGCTTGGTGCTCAGAGGGATGAGAACCGCGATCTACCTTCGGCTTCTTGGGCAGCTCTTCTCGGTCGTCAGGAGTTTCTCTTCTCATAACCACTTGCACCACGTGAGTCGACAGAGCTTAGGATGAAGGTGAAACTTGAACAGTGGAAGCCGGAACTTCAATCCCGACAGAGATTGAGGTAGGGGCAAAAGCTTGGTGCTCAGAGGGATGAGAACCGCGATCTACCTTCAGCTTCTTGGGCAGCTCTTCTCGATCGTCAGGAGTTTCTCTTCTCATAACCACTCTTGTAAACCCTACCCCATTCTCTATCGTCTCGATGATGTACTTCAGCTTCCAAGTCTTTCAGCATTCTCCACTCTTCCTCGGTTTCACAGGGCTGATGGCGGCTTGAAGACAGTCTTGACCAGTGTTGAGAATCAGTGAATTGTTCAAAATCCTCGTAAAGTCCACGACCTCTCATAGTACCTGATGCAAAAAAAATAGCTTTAGTGACAAAAAATGGACCTAAATAATGCATGTGTAAGTAAACATGACCCTAGTGAAATGTGTAACACGTCATAGGCGGCCTAAAAGGACGTCACAAACTGGGTCGGGAAGCCACCATGGTAGAAATCGAGACGAGGGGACGATCCCTCGAATTCGAAGTCTTCTCACATAAGTTTGTTGATATCTACGTAAATGTTGCTCAAATCACCAAAGTCAATACCGGTTTCCTTATGTGTGGAATCCTGAAGTCGCTCGACTGTTGGGGGAGCATCCTTATCATGAATCTCTTAGGGAGGCGAATCCGGGAGAATGAGACTCACTACCAGAGTTTCATCACATGATTCAAAGTTTCCACCAATGGAACTTGCATCGAATTCATCATCACTAGAGGAGGAATCATAACTGTTGATGCCCTCAATTTTACCCTCCTCCTTTTCTGTTGTCACTTCAGCCTTGCCCTCGCGCTGCTTGAATTCTTCTTCCTCCTCCCTTGAAATCGGAGGCATCCTTGGCGGGCATCTGGCTTCAGTCGTAACACCCCTTCCATCATGAATTTCTTCCATCGACCCACTGGACAGACCTTCTTCTTCTGGGAGATCGCCCTCTACGGAGCCGCATGATGAAGAAGTGGAACGTGTTCGACTTCTAGAACAGGAAGGAGACGGAACTTCAACGGCCACGGTAGACCTTCCGGGATGCAACAGCCCATACCGAAGCAAATTCTTGTTTGTTAGAAAAAACTTAACCGATCTCTCCTTAGCGTCTACAGCCTTCAGAGTATGGAAAACCAAATCGAGTGATGGATCTTTGTTCGGCCTCAGAACTACAAGAAATATTCAATCTATTAAAAATCCCATAGCGACATATTAAATCTCAATAAGTAAAAGAGAGAACTTACCCCCCATCGTCCAAAGACGATTAAATCCCTCAAGATACCTAACGAAAAAATACTATGTCTTAAATTGAGATAAGTTGCTTTGAAGCTGCAGCGTGATCTTACTCAGGGCCCGATGAAGGATAGAAATTCGACTCTCTTCTTGAATGAGAGAAAATATCTCAACTCATCGAAACTCGGTGCACGATTAAATGTCCGCATAAACAAGATGCAAAGGCAAGTCAAGGTTGCATACCCATTAGGATGAATTTGAAATGGAGCAATTTCCAAGTTCAGAAGAGTTTCTTTCAAGAAGTGATTAAAGGGGGGCACTGCTCCATTTAAGCACATATACCAGTGGCAAGTGGTGTACCCTAAAGGCGGCATATGCAAACTCATTCTTCGACAGAAGGGGCGCGTCATTGTCCGGAATGCCATGTTGTAAGCAAATGTTATGTGGATGTGATAACCCGGATTTTCGGGCATCAGATAATTGGATAAGTTATCTGATTTAACTCTTGAAAATACTAATTGATAAATTGAACAAATAAATGTAATAATCTCCTTTATAAATTATTTAAAATTTGTGAAACTGTGTTTTCAAGACAATAATAATAATGTGTTATTTTTATATATAAATGGATTTTTAATAAAATTATTATTTACAAATTGAATTTGTGTTTGTTTAAATATATATGTTTGAGTTGATTTTTAATTAAATTTTAATTTAAATTTAAATTTGAACTTGTATTTGAATTTAAATTTTGATATAAAATATCTTAAAAATATTTAGAATCAAAATATTAACATATGTGTATGATTTTATTAAATTAGTATTAAAACTTTTTTCTTTTAAAGTTGTATAAATATAACAAAGGGATGTGATTATATAAATAGAAAATGCAATTAAAAGAATATACATAAATGTGTTTATAAAATAAGAAGTACAAAATAAATAAATAATGTATAAACATTTTCTCATGCAAAGGAATTTACAAGTGTTAATATTTAACATATTCAACTTAACAAGTGTAATTATCTTGAAACAAGAATTGAACAAGTGTCACTATTTTTATCTTTATTTTCTTTTATTTTAAATAATAAATCCTAATTAAACCTATATAAACATATATCTTTTCTCTTCATCTCTTTTTCCCATCTTCATTCTGAAACAAAGAAAAAAAACAAAGCCTGTAACAAAACTCAAACCAGAAAGTTTATACAAGCAATCATCAAGCTAAAGATCATCTCTGTTTTTCAAGCTTGAATCTTCTCAACAACAAAAGTAATTTCCAGTTCATAATCAAAGTTTCAAGCCAGATCATTTCAACAACCAGTTTTCCATTTTCAAAAAACAAATCATCTCAGTTTTCAAGCATTTGCAAGTTCATGTTCCAAGAAGTCTTTCTATTCTATGTTTTTAAAACAGGTGAGTAAACTACTATTTAAAGCTTGAATCTGGGTTAAATCTTGATGCATGTGATAAATGATAAATATAATGTTGTGAGAAGTGATTGCATGTATCTAAATATGCATGTATGTATAGGTATACATGTAAAAGATTTTGTGCATATAGGTGTTACAGGCAGAAATGCCTCTGTTCCAGATTTACAGAGTTTAAAACAATTTAAAAAAAAATTCAATCCCTCCGTCTCTAATTCTTTTTGGAGTTTGATGTCAAAACGAAAAGTGTTTGAACTTACAGGATCTAAGTTTTAAAACAAAAATACAAATAAAATTGTCAAGTGGTTTGCTGGAAAACAAGAAATACAGTGAAAACTCTAAACTATGTCAAAAATTCAAATATCATGTTTTCTTGTTTCAATTACATAATCTAAAACGTTTTGAAAACGATGATTTTTAAAAAGTGGAATCATGATTTTTAAGTGTGTATTCATGGAGAACTTGCGAGTTGAAAAGAAATCGATCTTTCTTCGATTTCTGGCGATCGAAAGGTTATAGGGTCTCGTGTTCATCACTGAGGATAGTTGGGTGATTGACGAACTCGAGAAAAATGATTAGAGAAATTTCTGATCATCGTGGAGGACGATCGTAGTCGATCTAGGGTTTAAACCTAAGTTTTAGTTGAGGTCGGAATTTGAACTACTGTGGCGACGTCAATGCACCGGAGTCGATCGGTGCTAGGGGAAACGAAGCATAGGTTGTAAACGAAGCTCTCGACGCGATTGCATGATTTCTGATGGCCGAAGGTGGCGATACAAGGCGATTCTTTGATGATCATGTTCGTCCCAGTGGGTTTCAGGTTACTTGATTTTGATTCCATGATCGATACGGGGTTCTGGGTGGTTGCTTCGGTCGAGTAGGTGAACAATGACTTGTGGAAGATGGAGGCGATGGTTGGAGCGCTGGCGATCGTTTGTGCACGTGTACGTGCATCTTTGTATATCTGAGTTGAAGAAGAAGTAATTGTCTCGGGTTGGTCTCGTGTTTTTTTTTGCTGTTCGTCTCGAAGTCAAGGGTGACTCGGGCATCTGATGATTGTGGCTCGGGTTTTATAAGTGTTTTGTTCGGGTTTAAATGTTGATAACTTTTCCAGATTTTAAATTTTTCAAGTACTTGAATAAAAGAGTAAATTTAAATTACAATGGTGACCAGGATTTTTATTTTGTAAAGAAAGATTAAGCAATTTAGTGATAAGTTTTAATTGAATAAAATAAAAGTAATAACTTTAATTAAGTTTTCAATTATGAATTTTATCGTATTTAAACATATAAAACAATTTACCAAATTGTAATGAGATGTTGGAATAATTAAGTTTTCAAAATGGTGAGTTTGTTTTATGTTATTTAAACAAGCTAATTAAAGTTTTTCCTAAGATTTAAAAGTTAAAAATCTAAATGTTTAATAGGTTTTGACTTAAATAAATCATATATCTTAAATTTTAAGAATAGATTTCTAAATGTTTCTAATGTTGTTAAATGAGGTAATTAAGTTGATGATTATTGAAGTATTCATTTTTAATTAGAATTATGAATGATTGAGGTTTAATAATTTGGGAAATTAATTTAAAGGTTAATCATTAAATGGAATTTATAAGATTATTTGATTAATGTTATTAATCAAGTTCATTAATTGATTTGGAAATTATTAATTAATTAATCAATTAAGAATAATTGATTAGGAATTAAATTTAAGATAAACTAATTGTTTAATTAATTAAGAATAATCTCTTATGCTGGGGTTAAGTATTAATTACATAATTAAGTGGTTGCTTAATATAAAAGATGAATAATTAATTTATGAAAGTAATGAAAAGGTTAATTACTGTAAATGGTTGAAGATAATTAATTTGTGTAATTAATTAAGAGTTAATTACTTAATGTAATTAAAGGATAATTAATCAAGGGTGATTAATTAAGATGGATAATTAGAGAATGATTAATTAATTTGCTGTAATTAATTAAGGATTAAGCAAGCAAGAATAATGATGGAAGGAATTAATTTAATTTATTTTAAATTAATTAAAGATAGTGTGATTAAAATCTTTGCTTATGAATGGTTGAATGTTATTGAATGCTTTGGATTGCTGTTATACTTGGTATGTGATTGTAATACTATATGATACGGTGTTAGATATGAATTATCTATCTGAATAAATTTCTATGTGAATCTGTTACTTTGGGTATAAATGAAATTATTTAAAGCTTAAACGGCTTTGTTTAAAGATGATTTGATTCGAAGAGACCGGGGCCGGGTATCAGTAATACCCGGAACCACTTCGATTTATAATCTACATGATTCTATATGGATTTGATGTGAGAAATCAATAGACATAAATGGAATAATATGGAATTTGGTACTAAGTAAAGATACTTAGAATCTGATTTGTGAAATAAATGTGAGCATAACAAGTAATGAACTCGTAGTGAAGTAGGAGTTACCCGGGTTTTTCTTTTATGGTTTGAGCTTAGTATTTCAAATTATATGGGTTTACTCACGCTGGTTTCCAGCCTGACCCGGGTGTTATTTTGATGTAATGCTCAGGTCAGACCGAGTATTACAGATTTCACGTAAGGACATTCTGGAGCTCAAAAGGCGAGCTGGATGGCAGGAACGTATGGAGTGTGATATATTGTTATTTATTGGGACAAGTTATTTTAACTGTCCAGTGATTGTGAAATGTTGTAACTCTGATGTATTAAAATGTAATTAACTGATACAGTTTTCTTTGTATAACTGATATTATTATTTGATATTGTATTTTAATCCGCTGCGAATATGAGAATCTATGTCTTGTTCTGTTTCTTCTTCTATCTCTTTTCTTTTTCTCCTAACTATGTGGAATTTTCGGGTTCGAAATTTTCGGGTCGTTACATTTAGTATCAGAGCAGAAGGTTAAGCGAGAACCTTGGCTCTGTTGGGATTACTCGTTAAGGATAGGGTCAATGGTACCCTAGAACGAGTTGAGTGTATATATATATATATGAGAGCGTAATTGTTATTTTCTTATATAAGGATTTTAAATGATTTTATATAAAAATATATTTTGATATATAAAATGATATTTCTTTCTAATAAATATTAAGGTAATTGGTTGTTAAAATATTGGAATTAAATTAAGTGGTAATAGAAATACAACCAAATTAAAATTGAATGAAGATAAGTTTGAAATGAATCCAAAATGAAATTTAAATCTTGAATTTGTAGAAATAAAGATAATAATGAATTGGTTTCCAAATATGATAATCTTGGGTATTATCATAGATGGTTGATAATGAAATGTTGTAAATGATTAAGTGAAATGAAATGTTTTAGGGAAGTAAACTTTTAGATGAATATGACTTATAAATTGGAATTGAAGATAATTTGAAATTGTGAAATTTTAAATCTAAACCCAGAAAACTGGAAATTGTTTTAAGGGAATTTGTTTTGAAATTAAAAACCAAGAATGGTTTAAAATTTTAAGTATGACTTGAAGTGTAAAGGAAATAAATATGTATAAATAAGGGATATACATAATATCAAAGATAATTTGAAATAAACTCTAAGTGTTGAGTTTTAAATTTTTCCTTGGAATGTGATATGAAAACCCAAAGTGATAAGTTTTTGAACTTATAAGTGGAAAGATTATTAAATATAAAGTTTAAAATTTTAAATGGAAATACAAATTGGGTAAAGTTGACTGGATTAAATTGAATTTAACTTAAGGAAAGTTAAATGAGTTTAGAATGAACAACTTGAATTAGAAATTTCAAGATGAAATTTAAATTTAACTCGGGAAGTTAAAAGGTTGATTTTAAATAAGAATTATGAGTGATCTCAAAATTGGTTTTGAAGTTAGAAATGGATAATAAATTAGAATCTGAAGGTTAAATTGTTTTTGAATTCTTATTTGAACTTTATAATAAGTTAAGTAAAGAAAATTTTAAAATGGAATTTGAAATTTGGATTTAGAATTAAATGGTTTAAAGATTTAAGTTGTTAAATAAATAAATAAAAATAAAGGTTGATTTGATTTTAAGGTAAGGGTTAATTTGATTTAAAGGATTTAATCAACATTTAAAATGTTTAACTCGAATTTATATAATTCAAGATGGTTTTATGTTGAGATTTGAATAAAATTTGTTCAAATTGAATTTGATTTGAATTAATTGGAATTATGATTGAAGATGTATAACTTTAAAAATTCAAATGGTAAATTAGAATTGAAATGATTTGAAATTGAAGCTGGTTCAATTTGAAATCTATCCAAATTGATTTTAAATAATTTGGAATTGTGATTAAAGTTGAATAAGTTTAAAAATCAAATGGAATTTGATTTGAATTTGGAAAGGAATTAAGGTTAATTCAACTTGAATTGGGATTAAATAAATTTCAATGGAAATTGAAGTATTGAGTCAATTTAAATGGAAGTGGAAATTTAAATTTAATTGATGGGGAATTAATTGGAAATGGAGATTGGAAAATTAAACAGTTTGGCTCTAGATTATTTTCAAAATAAATTGTTTAAATACAAATCTATTTTTCCAAACTATTTACTATACAATCTTTCTTCTTAAACCCTAAACTATCTCATACTTATTTTACAATTATTTTGGAACTATTTAACTATTTTGAAACTGTCTTATAAACTAATTACTATTTTTCAGTTACTTATATCTAATCACTATTTTAAAAACTATTTTGCAATTATCTAACTATTTTATACCTACTTAACTATTTTACGGCTATTTTACAAACTAATAACTATTTTTCAAGTACTTATCTATTTTAAAACTTTTTCAAGCTATTTTTAAATTTAAATTGGTCCGAGTTCAAACTGTTTGTAATTAAAGTAATAACTCAATTGTAAATGGAAGCAATTTAGAATAAGTGAATGGAATTAAAGGAAATGTGAATAGAAAAGAGAATTGTTTTGGCTAATAACCAATAAAGATAAATACGTAGGATATACGTATATTATTCTATTCGCATAGTGATTTGATCCAGATTCGAACACAGAATTTCGAGATAGTATTATCGATCCGAGTTGGGATTTTTCGCTCGATTTTCGACGGCGAACCTGGATATGGATTTTTGATTGGTTCTGGATATTCTCTATCATAGTTGTAACTATGCAAGGAGAGTGACGGTTTCTGATCAAGAAACCAGATCTGAGTCCGCACTAGGAAGTCGAGTGGACGATACTAGTTTGTAAGTGAAATTGTGTGATCGATTGAGCGATCAGACAGATATTGCGTACGGATGATATGTGTACATCGTACGAGTTTGAATGAAATTGATATTGAAATTTGTGGATAAGGATTGTAAAATGGTCTTTGAAATGAAAAGTATATTTGTGAAATATAATGGAATTGGATATTTCTTTGGTTGAAATTTACTTTATGGAGGTAAGTAAATGGTAAATAACTTTATAAAGAAATCAAACTTGAATATTTGATTTGACAATAAATAAAGTTATATTTTGTAATATGATAAACTTCCCTTATTGAATCTAGCCAGAATAAAAAGAGTTTTGAAAATATTTGAAGTATAAAAGAAGTTTTATACAAATTTGAAATGATCCAAAGATTTTCAAAGTTATATATATCTATATATATAAAGTGTTTTATGAGAATGATTTTGGAAAAGGTTTTGGGAACCTATATAATTTGGAAAAGGCTTTTGATTTTTGGGAAAATCAGTTTTGGATTTTGGAAAGCCAAGTTTAGAACTATCGATTTTGGACATCGATTTTGTGTAAAGGAGATTTTGATATAAATCATAAAGGGTATGATTTGAAGATACTATAAGTGTATAGTATAAAGTGTTTTGTGAATAGCTCTGGGGAAAAAGGCGCTTCCTTGAAATGAACTTCTCAGGAGTGCCACTGGGTGGTACTGCCTTGAACCCCAAGGGGGGTTTCTAAAGTTGATCCTGTGAGGAGTCCGGACAAAACTAGTTCCTGAGGATTATTTGTGTAGCGAAAGTCGAGGGGCTGGTGCCCACAGAGGCATTTGGGTTATGCTGTGACGATAATTTAACCCAATGTCACTGCGATCTACTGCGAACCATAGCGAAAGTCATGTGTGCTGCTGAGAGCCAACAGTATACGTTTGATTTTATATCGGTAGACTGTGACACTATGGTAACATAACGAAAGTCATTTGAGCTGCTGAGAGCCAACAGTCTATGTTTGATTTTATATCGGTAGACTGCGACCTATGTGGAGAAGTTTCATTTTGACAGCGAAATCGTGTGTGCCGCTGAGAGCCAACAGTTACATGGACTTTTGCTGCGATGGCAACGTAATCCTGGAATGTAACTGCGATCTGTTGTGGGTTCCATGCTGTCATCCGTTACATGGACTTTTGCTGCGATGGCAACGTAACCCGTGATGTAACTGTGACCATGGATGGGGGTGATGATTTCCAGAGCATTCTCACCAAAGATATTTCCTCGATTTCAAATTTTTTTTTTATATTTTCAATAAAATTATTTTCCAAAGTATTTTCACTGGGTGTTGAAACGAGTTTACCAAGTACTTATAGATTTTCAGTCCTACGCCTGATCAACGTATGACCGAATTTCTGTGAGAACGAGGATGGACTTGCTGAGACATCAAGTTATAAAAGTATTTTTACAAAAACTATTTTGATAATATCATATAGATTTTAAAAACTATTTTAAAAATGATCAAAGAATAATTTATCTGATCTTAAATATTTTAATAAATTCTGACTTCGTTTCTTTTCGAGGACGAAAAGATTCAAAGGGGGAAGGAATGTGATAACCCAGATTTTCAGGCATCAGATAATTGGATAAGTTATCTGATTTAACTCTTAAAAATACTAATTGATAAATTGAACAAATAAATGTAATAATCTCCTTTATAAATTATTTAAAATTGGTGAAACTGTGTTTTCAAAACAATAATAATAATGTGTTGTTTTTATATATAAATGGATTTTTAATAAAATTATTATTTACAAATTGAATTTGTGTTTGTTTAAAATATATATGTTTGAGTTGATTTTTAATTAAATTTGAATTTTAATTTAAATTTGAACTTGTATTTGAATTTAATTTTTGATATAAAATATCTTAAAAATATTTGGAATCAAAATATTAACATATGTGTATGATGTTACTAAATTAGTTTTAAAACTTTTTTCTTTTAAAGTTGTATAAATATAACAAAGGGATGTGATTATATAAATAGAAAATGCAATTAAAAGAATATACATAAATGTGTTTATAAAATAAGAAGTACAAAATAAATAAATAATGTATAAACATTTTCTCATGCAAAGGAATTTACAAGTGTTAATATTTAACATATTCAACTTAACAAGTGTAATTATCTTGAAACAAGAATTGAACAAGTGTCACTATTTTTATCTTTATTTTCTTTTATTTTAAATAATAAATCCTAATTAAACCTATATAAACATATATCTTTTCTCTTCATCTCTTTTTCCCATCTTCATTCTGAAACAAAGAAAAAAAACAAAGCCTGTAACAAAACTCAAACCATAAAGTTTATACAAGCAATCATCAAGCTAAAGATCATCTCTGTTTTTCAAGCTTGAATCTTCTCAACAACAAAAGTAATTTCCAGTTCATAATCAAAGTTTCAAGCCAGATCATTTCAACAACCAGTTTTCCATTTTCAAAAAAAAAAATCATCTCAGTTTTCAAGCATTTGCAAGTTCATGTTCCAAGAAGTCTTTCTATTCTATGTTTTTAAAACAGGTGAGTAAACTACTATTTAAAGCTTGAATCTGGGTTAAATCTTGATGCATGTGATAAATGATAAATATAATGTTGTGAGAAGTGATTGCATGTATCTAAATATGCATGTATGTATAGGTATACATGTAAAAGATTTTGTGCATATAGGTGTTACAGGCAGAAATGCCTCTGTTCCAGATTTACAGCGTTTAAAACAATTTAAGAAAAAAATTCAATCCCTCCGTCTCTAATTCTTTTTAGAGTTTGATGTCAAAACGAAAAGTGTTTGAACTTACAGGATCTAAGTTTTAAAAAAAAATTCAAATAAAATTGTCAAGTGGTTTGCTGGAAAACAAGAAATACAGTGAAAACTCTAAACTATGTCAAAAATTCAAATATCATGTTTTCTTGTTTCAATTACATAATCTAAAACGTTTTGAAAACGATGATTTTTAAAAAGTGGAACCATGATTTTTAAGTGTGTATTCATGGAGAACTTGCGAGTTGAATAGAAATCGATCTTTCTTCGATTTCTGGCGATCGAAAGGTGATGGGGTCTCGTGTTCATCACTGAGGATAGTTGGGTGATTGACGAACTCGAGAAAAATGATCAGAGAAATTTCTGATCATCGTGGAGGACGATCGTAGTCGATCTAGGGTTTAAACCTAAGTTTTAGTTGAGGTCGGAATTTGAACTACTGTGGCGACGTCAATGCACCGGAGTCGATCGGTGTAGGGGGAAACGATGCATAGGTTGTAAACGAAGCTCTCGACGCGATTGCATGATTTCTGATGGCCGAAGGTGGCGATACAAGGCGATTCTTTGATGATCATGTTCGTCCCAATGAACCAAGAACAATTTTTTTTTTACTAATTTTGATTCCATGATCGATACGGGGTTCTGGGTGGTTGCTTCGGTCGAGTAGGTGAACAATGACTTGTGGAAGATGGAGGCGATGGTCGGAGCGCTGGCGATCGTTTGTGCACGTGTACGTGCATCTTTGTATATCTGAGTTGAAGAAGAAGTAATTGTCTCGGGTTGGTCTCGTGTTTTTTTTGCTGTTCGTCTCGAAGTCATGGGTGACTCGGGCATCTGATTATTGTGGCTCGGGTTTTATAAGTGTTTTGTTCGGGTTTAAATGTTGATAAGTTTTCCAGATTTTAAAATTTTCAAGTACTTGAATAAAAGAGTAAATTTAAATTACTATGGTGACTAGGATTTTTATTTTGTAAAGAAAGATTAAGCAATTTAGTGATAAGTTTTAATTGAATAAAATAAAAGTAATAACTTTAATTAAGTTTTCAATTATGAATTTTATCGTATTTAAACATATAAAACAATTTACCAAATTGTAATGAGATGTTGGAATAATTAAGTTTTCAAAATGGTGAGTTTGTTTAATGTTATTTAAACAAGCTAATTAAAGTTTTTCCCAAGATTTAAAAGTTAAAAATCTAAATGTTTAATAGGTTTTGACTTAAATAAATCATATATCTTAAATTTTAAGAATAGATTTCTAAATGTTTCTAATGTTGTTAAATGAGGTAATTAAGTTGATGATTATTGAAGTATTCATTTTTAATTAGAATTATGAATGATTGAGGTTTAATAATTTGGGAAATTAATTTAAAGGTTAATCATTAAATGGAATTTATAAGATTATTTGATTAATGTTATTAATCAAGTTCATTAATTGATTTGGAAATTATTAATTAATTAATCAATTAAGAATAATTGATTAGGAATTAAATTTAAGATAAACTAATTGTTTAATTAATTAAGAATAATCTCTTATGCTGGGGTTAAGTATTAATTACATAATTAAGTAGTTGCTTAATATAAAAGATGAATAATTAATTTATGAAAGTAATGAAAAGGTTAATTACTGTAAATGGTTGAAGATAATTAATTTGTGTAATTAATTAAGAGTTAATTACTTAATGTAATTAAAGGATAATTAATCAAGCGTGATTAATTAAGATGGATAATTAGAGAATGATTAATTAATATGCTGTAATTAATTAAGGATTAAGCAAGCAAGATTTATAATGATGGAAGGAATTAATTTAATTTATTTTAAATTAATTAAAGATAGTGTGATTAAAATCTTTGCTTATGAATGGTTGAATGTTATTGAATGCTTTGGATTGCTGTTATACTTGGTATGTGATTGTGATACTATATGATAGGGTGTTAGATATGAATTATCTATCTGAATAAATTTCTATGTGAATCTGTTACTTTGGGTATAAATGAAATTGTTTAAAGCTTAAACGGCTTTGTTTAAAGATGATTTGATTCGAAGAGACCGGGGTCGGGTATCAGTAATACCCGGAACCACTTCGATTTATAATCTACATGATTCTACATGGATTTGATGTGAGAAATCAATAGACATAAATGGAATAATATGGACTTTGGAACTAAGTAAAGATACTTAGAATCTGATTTGTGAAATAAATGTGAGCATAACAAGTAATGAACTCGTAGTGAAGTAGGAGTTACCCGAGTTTTTCTTTTATGGTTTGAGCTTAGTATTTCAAATTATATAGGTTTACTCATGCTGGTTTCCAGCCTGACTCGGGTGTTACTTTGATGTAATGCTCGGGTCAGACCGAGTATTACAGATTTCAGGTAAGGACGTTCTGGAGCTCAGAAGGCGAGCTGGATGGCAGGAACATATGGAGTGTGATATATTGTTATTTATTGGGCAAGTTATTTTAACTGTCCAGTGATTGTGAAATGTTGTAACTCTGATGTATTAAAATGTAATTGACTGATACAGTTTTCTTTGTATAACTGATATTATTATTTGATATTGTATTTTAATCCGCTGCGAATGTGAGAATCTGTGTCTTGTTCTGTTTCTTCTTCTATCTCTTTTCTTTTTCTCCTAACTATCTGGAATTTTCGGGTTCGAAATTTCCGGGTCGTTACAGTGGAACTTTAGCAGAGATTACGGAGGATGCTCTCTCCGGAGGATTGAGTATAACTCTTAAATTTGGAGGAGTCCAGTCTACAACTGGACCAACCGAAACTAGTTGACTATATTCAGCTCGCGGTACTGAAGAAGTAGGTGCTACTAAAGCTATTTGCGAAGGCGCTACTAATAATGATTCAGCTTCTGAAAGTATCAGACTTCTCCACTAAATTTACGATGAGATGACGGGCGCTTCGTTCTATACAACAGAACTTGTATCTAACGTGGTCAGGTAATTCTATCTTTGACTAAAAGTCCCCCTACGACACTTGAGCTCCGAAAAAATATCAATCTATGTCGACACATCGGGTTCCATGTGTTGACTGGGGCAAGCTCAGTGTGTTATCTATGTGGGATGGGCTCGGTGTCTTGAACACTACAAATGCTCTATCCTATGTAGATAGTTCACTCTCAGTGAAGAAAGAAAAGAGCTCCTCGTATCATTTATTGAAGTTATTTCTCGTACACTTACCCGTTATCGATCAACGATCGATAACAGATCCGCTGTCCGAAGCGACGCGGGAAACTCTTCCCATTCCAGGTGCACCGATTGTGCAATAACAGGACCAATCCGAAGTGAGCAACTATAGATTGATGGGTCCGAATCAAGTAAAGAATTCTTAGCATAAGTCGATTTCAGCTATTCGGAAGGTGATAACAGCATAAGCTGCACACGAGATGCTACCCTAAGCTATTATCACCTCCCATAAAAACCAAACCCAATCCGCAAGACGTCGTGTCAGATTAACAATGTAACTCAGTGTAAGTTAATTCTGATTCTGTGGACGAAGATAGCTGTAATGACCCGTAGATCCGTACTCCTTGAATTGATGTTAATTTCCAAAACAAATCAACTCAAGAAGAACGAAAATACGAACCATTTGGGTTAAAGAAGAAGGAGGAAGAAGAAGAAAAGAGAAACTACATCAACAGAGTCTCACATCGCAGTGGAATAATATATAATAGTTAATATCTGAACCTTTACACAAAAGAAACTATATCTGATTTATAATTACATTATCAGAGTACAACAAAATCAGAATCAAATACTGGACAGTTATATTAACTTGTCCCACAAACAGAATACACAGTACACACAACACAGCGGAATATACATCAAGTATGAGTGATACGTCTAGCCAACCAGCTCGTCTTCTGAGCTCCACAGCACCATATCCTGTATCCTATAATACTCGGTCTGACCCCAGCATTATAGTTAAATAACACCCGAGTCAGTCTGGAATACCAGCATGAGAAAATCACACTCAATTTGATTATTAAAGTTTCAAAACCCCTTTGAAATCAACAGCATCTCGTAAGACCACGCCACAAATAAACATGTCAGGTTTTTACCTTACGGTAGCCAAAACACTTTTTATCAAAATCCTCTGATATTATAATAGTGTCTATATACAAATACTTATTAAAATAGCTGAAATTGTTACATGATTAAATTCCAGCATACTAGCCACAAAGTGGGTTCTACAAATAAAAATCGTAAAAGGCACGTAGGGAGAATGGATTTCCAACTAATGACTAGGCACTGGGGTACCACCTGTCACACTACCTGGTCTAGATCAGCGTACCGAGGACCACGCCCGATCCTCTGCAACACAAGACCGGAACTACCTAAGGGTAATTCCGAGTAAGATCACCCCACGGTTGGGATCAGCAACCGCACCACTAAGCCGAAATAAAAAGGGACATCTAGACAGGGATGACCTCACCCTAATAGGCTCTACCCACATAGCCTTGCTGCATAACCCCTAATTTTCAGTCATTTTCGGTTGATGAGGCTTGAGGCTAAGCGTTACCTTTTTAGGACATTTCACTTAGAATGCCCATCGTCCACCTAACGATGTTCCGAAAGCATTCATCCCTACAAGTCCGTCCCGAGTTCGAACGGAACCGAAGGCACTACTCCATCTTAGATTTCAAACTCGTTTTCCCTACGAAAACGTACAAACCGGATCGAAGTGGTTTTCGAGAAATTAATCTCGATCCCGGTCTCTTCAAAACGATCAGTGCATTGGCCAATATTGATAGTCGGTTATTTAACTATCAATTAACATCCACAAACAACCATCAAACAATAAATAATTTTCCAAATTATTTATTTATCTCAAATATCTTCGCAAGATATATTTCCACTTTTCACCCTTTGAAAACAGTTTTCAAACTATCTTCTTCTCGCGGAATAACTTTCCCAAATATTTTCTATTTCACTGAAATCACCAAGTACAAATACTTTAGATATTAAAAATAATTTAAAACACTTTATTATCAAATATACTTTAAACAGTTAAATTAAAATCTACTTTAATATTTTATTTAAAAATATATACTTTAAGAATATTTAAAATAAACTACTTTATAAAATATAAAACTAACTTTATCTTTAAAATATAATACCCATTCAACCTTTAAATAATTACTACAAAAATAAATTTGAAAAATACTTACTTTAAAATTTAAACAATTTAAAAATGATAATTTCCCAAAACATACTTTCAATTTTAACTTATACTTAAGAATTTGCTTTGAAACGTACTTTAGATTTTAAACAAAATAACTTAAAAACACTTTATTTTAAAATATACTTTAAATGTTTAATAATACATTTTCTAAACATTTCTTTATAACAAATTTTTAAAGCCTTTAACTTATACATAAAAGTCTCCTTTAAAATATACTCGGCTTTCCAGGGAAATACACTTCCCATTTCCATACCTTTAAAAATAAATCACTATTTATTTTTAAATCAAATTTCCATTCCTTTATAAATTCCCACCGTGAAATTTATACTTCCAAATATCCACTGATATTTTACTTCACTTTGTAAACCCAGTTTATAAAATTTCAAAATCTCACTTCTCTTTAAAATTCCAATTCCAAACACTTGAATCAGTTTACAATTGATTTCCAATTTACTTCACTTTGAAATAAATTTCTTTTTTGGATTAAATTAAACCTTGAATTAAAATAAATTCTTTATTCTGTTTAAATAATATCACTTAAGTTTTAAAATTCATTATTCCTCTGTTTTATTCAAATTCCCTCTTCTATACTCGAAATTTTATTTATTAGAATTTTAAAATCACTTTTATTCTTTCCCAATTCATTCTTAATTTTATTCAAATTCTCTATAAGTATTTTACTTAAAAATTCACTCCTTTATTTTCTTTTCAAAAATCCAATTCTATATATTTGGGTAACTCAGTGTACCGAAATATATTCAAACAAACCATAGCATTCAATATTCCAATTATCAATATAATTAATCACAGAATATCAAATATTCATAACACAGGATATTAAAATAATCTAAATAAATTTGAGGAATCCAGTTGGATCCCTCCAACCTGTTTCCCTGCATCCACAGATGTTAGCACAATACCAATTCCACTTCGAGGTGGAATATCGCGGTATATGGGATTAATAAATATCATCCGCTATTATGCGGCGCATAGGGTCTCATCCGCTATATAATGCGGGAAATCAATCATTCCAATATATACTATATACTACTATATAATATACCACATCCAATCAATTCAACCATTCAACCAATTATTTAAATTTAACTATTTAAATTTAAATAACCCAGATGAGTGAGATTAACACACCTTTGCTTTATAATTTGAAATCCACTTCAACATTATTTTGGTTTCCCATTTTCGACCTTAAGTAAACAATTTATATGATTTATTAATATTTGAATTAGTAAAACAATTTATTTATTTAATTAAACTAATAATTAGTTTTAAACTAATTCCTTTAAATATTCTTTAGTTACTAAAATAATTAGATAAATTAGTTAAACCATCTTTTCACTAAATCCATTATTTAAAATAAACTAGAAGATTAAAATAGGTATATGAATATGTATTTTCTTCTGTAGCTACATATACGCTTATGAAAATATTATGTATAGGTTCATAAAAACTAGGTTTTATAAATTCTTAAACTTTCCAAAATCTTATGTGTATGTACATATATATACATATATTTACCGTTTCACTTACCTATATTAACTTAAAATTCCAAAAACTGCTTCACAGGTCCAAATTCTTTTACTGTAAAAACTTCTCCTTTAATATACATATATATTTTTGTACAATAAAGAATCTGGTATAATTTTCCTCCTCTGTATATGCAATATATATATTACTAAATCAAAAACATAACTTTATACCATATTCTTTCTGTATATACATTCAAGAATACCTTACTGGAAAAAAATAAAAATAATAATTTCTATTTTCCTGTATCCATATATATATATATATACACTTCTGTTTTAACTGTATAAATCAATATATATATATATATGCTTTCATATATATATATATATATATACATATGCCTTCTGAGATTATACATTTTTATTATTTCTACATTCCCTCAAACACGAATCGAGAGAGAATACTCACCTCGCCACTGACGACAACCCACGAAGTCGCTCGACCAAAAATAGATCGCCAAGTCTCCTCTAGGCTTCGCTCTTCTCTTCTTCGAAACTGCGAGCCACCAGGAACTTCGACCCCCCCTTTCTTCGCGTGCGCGAGTGCCTAGCAGCTTCATCATCGAACGAAACCCATGTTGCTCCAACCCTTCCCTCGTCGCCTGCTCCTAGAGTCGTGCGGGGAGCTCCCCTCCGATGTCTACTGAGATAGAGCCACAGCTCGATGACTTCCTCTCGTATATATATATATATATATATATATAATACGAACGATTTGATTCGATTTTAAATTTCCTTCGCTCTGCCATTTTCGATTTCTCACTCGTGAAGTTTCGAATGATTTGAAAAGATGAAGAGGGAATTTCGAGCAGAGGTAGATAGATCTGCCTTAGTTTTGAAAGATAAAGGAAATGCTGGGGAAGATAAGGGTAGCGTGCTTGAAAAGGCCAAGCGTGATTTGATTTTAGCCTGCTTGAATTGTCTGCGTGCAGAATTTGCTTTGCTACAAAGGAGACAGAAAGTTACGATGGAGAAAGGAAGCAGGCAGATGGAAGAGAATCTTAGCTGGGTTGACTAAGTATATAAATATATTATTTAATTTAAATTTAAATTCAAATTGTCTCGAAAATGCAACTCAAAATTTTGATATCCTATTCGAGGCGTGCCGCCAGACGTTTATAATGTTATACCCCTATTCCGAACGCAATGGAAAAGGTTTCGAGTCCTAATTCACTCGTATGGAGAAGATAGGTTTTTTTTGGACTCAGTTATCATATTAAACTTTCAATATAAATTTCAGCGCGTTTATCTATCGTACGATCACATGACAACTCCAAACGCTTCGAAATTTGAAATCCGATAATAATACAATATTACGGATCCAATAGAACTAGTTTCGTTGAATTCCGAGACTGTGCCTCGGAAGGCTATTTTAAATTCAATTTAAACAATATATTTTTAAAACTGAACAAAACACTTTTAAATTCAATTTTTAAAGTTCTATCACCTTCAATATTATTAATATGAAATTTATAAGCCTTCAATATATTTTCAACAAGCTTAAAATTCCCGATTTCATATTTTACCCAATTTCCAACCAATTTAATTCAATAATTAAATTGCCAAATAAATAGTGATATTTGAAATTCAAGCTAAAAATTCATTTTTGAATATTTAAAACCAATTAAATATTCCCATTTCAAACATCCAAAATTCCGGGTCGTCACAATAGCTAAACATGTCAAGCACCGGGGCAAGGCCCGAATTTTGTTTCGTGAAGAACTCAAGACTCGATTTACTATCTTCTTCCAAAAAATCACAATCAACTCGAATTCTCCGTAACTATCACCACTAATACAACCTCATCAGAGTTGCTAAACAAATGCCGAAATCTTTATTACCCACCTCTAGTCCAGAATCAAAAGGAGAACCCGGTTGAACATAGGATGTTGGCGACCTAAAGCAGGTAAGATCAGTGGCGATCCAAGGGGATAGGCTCGGCGGCGATCCCAAAAGATGAAGTAACGATAACTAGGGGCTAGATTAAGGTGATGGCGAGGTCAAGTAGTCGATGGCAAGAAGTTCCGGCAACGAAGATAAGTGGCGGAAATGGCAGAGGTGAAGTTAGGGTTTGAATGCCTTTGTTCGGGTCACGAGGCAGAAGGATCTAGTCGCAAATGAAAGTATGGAATGGAAGAAGGTCAGCTCGAATGAACTAAATAGGACATTGCATAGGAAAAATATGCTAAGTCCTTGGATCGCTAGCGATCCGTGGACTATGGATTGCTAGCGATCCGTAGAATTGCAACCAAAATTTCGCAAACTCACCAGGCATGATCTAAGTATCTTTTACCAGCATCTTGAAAGTTGTGGGATTGAAATTGATTTATGATGATGAGTAACAATGATTCACGTTAGAACTCAACAAACGGTTGGATAACCAAAGCCAAATTCGTATGATAGTCTCAACATGATCAATTAAACTTCGCAAAGTGGGAACCCATAAGCAATTACTTCCAAAGCATGTCTTGTTTCCAACAAAAGCATACTCCGGGGGAGAAATGTTATATGAGTTTTTGATCTAGCGAAATTCAAAGGAATTTAGAACATCTCCGTCAAGTCAAAACAACTCAAGAACCGACCAGAAGGATCAGAAGAAGGAACTAAGAAGGACACAAGAGGAAAAAGGCAAAAATTGCCTAAGGAGATGGATCACTAGTGATCCATCACCCATGGATCACTGGAGATCCATAAATATCGCCCATGGATCGTCCATTCTTCTTGAATCATGAAGCATTATCTTTTCTAGGCACGCCTGTTACGTTTCACGATGTTCCAAGCTAACTAGGCCGAGAAGTGAGCATCCATCCGATTCCAACAACAATTCGATGCAACTAGTACATGAATCATCATCAAAATAAGGCATCTAGTCATGAAATTACATGGAGAGCATCTACACAAGGCAGGGGACATGATCTAATTGAAACAAGTATGAAACACTCTAACTCCATGGATCGCTAGAGATCCATGCTCTATGGATCGCTAGCGATCCATCATATTGGGTCGGTTCGCTGCGAAATCTCTTGAGCATCTTTGTACCTTCAAATGCAAGTCTCTGGCAAAGCGGCTTTGGTCCAAGTGCTCTCTAGTCCTTATAAATACAATCCTACCTTCAACCTAAAGGAGATCTTCTGGACCGGCTGCTGAAACTCTGCAGAAACTATTCTTCACTCTTCTCCTCCCATACAACGGTCATCTAAAGGGTTCACTATGATTCTCCAGTGAACCCTAACACTGGTGACTTGATCTAAATTATAAGATCCAATCAAATTGTAGTTTTCAACTTGTAATTGCAGTCAGTCAATAAAAAAAGTTATAAAGTAGATGTAGGCTTCATTAACAGCCGAACCACTATAAAAATCTCTTGTCTCTTTACTTTATCTACAAGTGATTATTCCTTGTTTCAATTTTATTTGCCTTGATAAACAGGGCTGGTGATTTCACACTCAATCCAGGATGTGTTGATCCATTTTTTGGGTTAACAGTTTGATTCATTTATTTGTGATAAGTGTATGCGATTTAATTCTCATACACAAGTCACGTAGTAATTTCCGATAGATGATTTCTCGACTATCGATTTCGATTTTGGTATCTTTTTATATTTTGTCACTCTAAGACAACGTGTTGCCCTTTGAGCTTTGTTATCCTTTGTCGAAAATGACTAAACCAAAGCGCGTGTTTTTGGGGGCCAAGTTATGTAGGGTTGCTCCTATTAGGGTATTTTCACATCTCATCCTGATTTTGGTGTACTGTTACCTTAAAACGGTTGTGATTTAGATGTTTCTACCAAAAGTTATACGCGTTTGAAATGTTAAAAATGTAAAGGGTATTTGGGTCTTTGTGCGTGCGTTAATTTGAAAAAAGGGACCAGAAATTAATAAAACAGAGGGATGTTTTGTGTACTTTCAAACCTTACCAGGGATGTACACCAAACGCACCCTAAAAAGAATTTGAGATCTGGGTTTCTCTAAACTGACCTTTCAAAAATGGTGGTATGGAACATCCGTTCCACACTTAACACCGAGGGAATAGTGTTTAGGGTTGTCCTTACCTCCAATTTAAACATCATTCGTTTAATCCTTTTTAACATGATTTGGAAGTAAGAAGTTATTTACAATGTTTTGTGTATATACTTATGTTTGAGAGATAAGTATATTAATTCTTTTATAGAAGCATTTTGAAATGAGATTTACTAAATAAAGATTTGTTTTGAGGCTTAGTGGTTGCTATGGATAAATAAATCTCAAATGGAATTGGTTTTTGTTTATTTATTTGATAGTTAAATAACCGACTATCAAATTTGGACCCAAAACGTAACTTTGGAAATATCTAAGAGAAACACGTGAGTTATATGGCACAGTCATCTCCGATGATGTTGTACTGTGCGTATTAATCTCATTTTGTTCTCCTAGGACAAATGATAAGGAAATCCGTCCACTAACGGTTAAGAGTCGCCATCCCATTCTAGATTGTCCATATTCGAATTGTTTTGCATGCAAACACCGTGGTAGAAGGCCTCGATGTCAAAAAGAGATGAGATAATCCGGCTTATCATGTTAAAGGGGCAGCCGACTCTATGTAGCAGGGGTGCAAGAAATTCCTGTCAGGCTCCGGTGCATTTTCTAGGGGTGTACCATCGGAGGGTAGTCCCTTACCATGCCATATTATGGAATCCAATCTCCAATGCAAGCCTTTACGGTTTTGATCGTAGAGCCTAGTATGCTGGAATTTAATATGGTAACAATTTCAACTATTTTGATATTTATTTGGAACTATAGACGTTATTATAATATCATTGGATTTTTATATACAATGTTTTGGTTATCGTAAGGTAAAAACCCGTCTGTGTTTATATGTGGCATGGTCTTATGAGATGCCTTTGATTTACAGGTTTTATAAAGTTTAAGTCTTGTGCATTACTAACACCAGACCCATGTCTGACCTGGAGTTTATTTTCCATTTTCCTAAACTCTTGGGTGCTCAAATTTGAATAAGCATCCAAGTATTTTATGTTTTTCCAAAGATTTACATTGGAGGAGCTTGGAGCAGGTGGCTTCATCAATAGCAAGTTATTACCTTGTCTTCCGCTATATTATATGTATATGGTATCCGTTAGGTAGGGACAGGCTATTATAATTGTCCTAGGGTAGAATTTGTATTAGTATGACTCTGATGTAACATTTTTGAAATGAATTTTCAATATATTATATTGAGTAATATAAATTTTTTCGTTGCGTTGTGAGATTCTGTGTTGTTTAGTTTCTTCTCTCCTACCTTTTCTTTCTTTCACCCCTAGTGACCCATCTTTCGGACGACTAAGGATTGACATACGAATATCGAGGATGTATTAAGTGTCGTCTTTGGTAGTAAGAAAGGCGGATCATTATATTTGTTTTCTTTGGTTGGTTTAGACCCCGTAGAGGCAATTTGTAGCTGTTTCGATCGAGCTGTGCAAAGGAGACGCTACCGAAATTTTTTGTAATTTTAAGAAGTTAGAAAATTTGATAACAAATTTCAACTAATTGTTTTTGAAAAGTTTAAGGGTTTCGAAGCATTTTTCCTACCTTTGGAATTTCGGGGGACGAAATTCTTTTAAAGGGGAGAGTGTAACAAACAGAATTTTGGCCATCTGATTTTGAATATATAATTAATTTTAAATATTTAAAATAATTAGATTTTGAAATTTAATAAGTTGAAAATATGTTGATCATTTGAATATTTGAATTATGAATTAAATATTAATTAATCGGGTTAAATAATTTTATTTCACTCCTTTTAATTAATAAGTTCTATTGATGAAATCAATTTGTAAATTTATTTACAAAAATAAATGGATCGGATAAATATCGATAATTGGATCGAAAATATAAAACGATATTTAAATATGTGAAATAATCATTCTGGGACATTGTCTCGGATTTTGACGAAACTAGTGCCATTAGATCCAGAATAATAAATTATTATACGCTGTTGAGTTTCGTAACGATCAAACGTACTGTGTGGTCGTGCGACCTCGAAACGCATTGCGGTTAATATTAAATATAACTTGATTTAAAAAAGCAAACTTCCATATAATTTGGAATTAGGTCTCGAAAATAGTTCCATTGAGTTCGTAATAGTTGTATTTAGTATAGAATGCTAGTCAGCACGCTTCGATTGGAGTTCGAGATTTTTGGGAGTGTAATGTTGAATATTATCGAATAAAATAATAAATATCAAATCTTTTCAAATCGTGGGACTCTATCTCAGCCCATACCCAATCACTTCACCCTTATACCTTCCCATGTCCTACCCACACTCTCATCCCTTATATAAACTTACCTATAAACTGAGAAAGGAGAATTTTGAACTTCAAAATTCAAATTAAAATCCATCTCTCCATTGAAAATTCCAAGCTTTGGTTCATTGAGTTCGTCTAAAAGATAAATCTTCGATCCTATACTGGTTTTATTGGCCAAGATGGTGGATTGGGATGATCGATTTTTCTAGTTGAGACTAGGGTTAGGGTAGGTTGGAAATTGATGAGGCGAGAAGCTAATCGGAGCTTGGATTTGAATTCGGGAGGTCGAATAGAAACTAGTGCCGAAGTTTTATGGAGTTTGGCATCGAAAGTGGTCGTGCGACCTGATGGTGGTCGAAGGGGGGAGGCACGGGTCGCGATTGATAGGAGATGGTCGGAGGTGATGTTTTGGTTGTTTGCAAAGACGAGTTGAACGGAGAAGTCCGTTTGTCGAGCAATGGAGCAATGCTACGTATCTCTACATTTGCGTGCACGGCCATGGTGTGCACCTGCTAAGGTGAAGTAATTAGGGAGAGGGAGAAGATGATTAGAAGGGGTAATGAAGGATTAGTTATTTAATTAAGTTATTAATTAATTTAATTAAATCGATAATTTATTAATTATATAACTTTTGCGTACGAGGTCGGATTCGAACGTCATTTGTTGCCTTGCACTCGTATGGATATTTTCTTCGTAATGGATTTGGTTTGGAGGAGTTTGGAACTTATAGAACTTTGGGCTAAAATTGAATGCTCATTTGATTTTAGTTTATACTGGAACGTTTTGGTGAAAACTGTAATCAATGTGAGTTTAACTCACACCCAAATCTACTATATCATATCTGTGATGCTATAAACTATTGTTGATTGTTTGGATGTTAGTTAAATTGTTTGATTAGTTGTTTGGTTGAAATTCACATTTTAAAAATGGACGACATAGTAATTCAATTGTAGTAAACCAATATTGATTGTATATACATACATCGTCCGTTACCATTGTTTTGCAGGGAACACTTATAGAGAGACCCTAAGGGGTTTCTCACTAATATTTAGTTATTTACATCCTTCCATCACTTATATTTTCGTTTGGTTGAATTGATCGTGATATTCTATTTAAATTTCTTAAGTGTCATTATAGCAATTTTTTGCTATATCATCACTTATTGAGTATCATCTCCCCTAACTTTCGTATGAATTGTTTTGGGCTTGTATTTTCACAAAATAGATGTTTTAAAATTCATTAATCATTTTGATTAATGATAATTTAAATGAATTAATAATTTCAACTAATGATTGTTTTATATTTATTTAATCATTTTAACTAATGATTATTTTATATTTAATTAGTCATTTTAACTATTGATGTTTTATATTTAATTGATCCTTTTAACTAATGATGTTTAAAATTAATTAATCTATTTGATTAATGAGATTTGAATTTAATTAAATAATTTTAATTAATGATATTGAACTTTAATTAATTGTTTTAATTAATGGTTGTGTAAATTTAATTAACTGTTTTTAACTAATTGTAGCGGTCCTGACTCGGCCTTCGAAAATCGGCACTCGTACTTCACTTGTACTCGAATGCCGTAGATTCAAACGCCGAATCTGGCTCGCCGGAGCTTATAACACATTAAGTATAACAACATAGCGGAAGAAAGAAATGGATAATATCATATACAACTCCAATGAATACCATATCCAAAAGAAATCTCCGCCACCAAACAGAAATGTATTTGAAAGAAATCTGCTTTATATCTCAAAGTGTAGTGTCAAACATACGACCATACAAATCTGTTCCGGGTTCGAATAGAATCGAAGGCACTTCGTCCAATAAAGGAAGAAGCCCTTGCAAATCCAGGTATCCACAATCCCGATCGGACTTCCCATCACATATGGAGGTCTCTATACCGGAGTCACTCAGTGCAGAGACAATCGATAGGTTATCCTATCATTCTCGCAAACATCCGGTCTTCAACACCGGTCTTCAAATGCTATCCAATTACGTCGTATCACTATTCGGAATGGGTTATATGACACAAAGTCCTCTCCCGGCTAAACTGAATAGTGAGCGCAATATTTTAAAACATATGGATATTAGGATTTCAGTTAAGTCACAACTTATTACCCAAAACTTTTATTCAAATGGTTTAAACAAATTAGCATTTCCAATCTTTTAAACAAAAAGATTCATTTCACAAAGTTCACCAATCTTTCACAAAGATTTATTCATAGATTTCAAACCAATTTCCATTTCAAATCTTTCATAGAAAGGATACACTTTTAAGACCACTTTTCAATTTGAAAACAAAGTATACCAATCTTTAACAAAGATTGATACATATTCTTTTCAACACAATTTCCCTTTCAAATTGGATTAACTCATCAAATCTTTAAATCAAGATTTAATTCATAGCCTTTAAAAAGATTCATTCATAACTTGGAAAACCATTTTTCATTTCAAATCTTTTATATATAAAAGATACACCATTTAAAATCCTCTTCAATTTCGAAACAAGGTTCAACCAATTTAAATTTCAAAACTTTATGAAGTTACCCAAAATAACTTTATCCTCAAAACTCCTTTTCCAAACCATAGAATTCAAATTTAATTTTTAAAACCATTTCAAGAATCTATGACTTAATCGATTTCCTCGTGAAATCCATTTTTGTGTGTGTGTATGGTGTAGTCCAGGGGTTTAACACAATAGTGCAACATCATTCAGTCACCACAGATTCAAATACAACAATATATTTGATAAGTGGTATAAACTATAACGCTTATCTTCCATTCACATATCATAGATTAAGAACTTATATCACAGACAATTAACTACATTACATATGAATGAATTACATCACAGATAATTAATTATATCACAGTGCATATCACAAAGCATCAAATATCGGGAATATCAAACAATTCACCCATTTAATAAAATCCAAACCTTCACAAGTAGGAACAATTTAATTATCTGATTAATTTAAATCAGATTAAGTTCTATGAATATATTTGCTAGTCATGGTAAATTAATAATCAATTAATTATAAAACATTTAATAAATTATCCTTTGATTAATCAGTAATTAACCCTTAATTAGTAATTAAATCTTAATTAATTATTCTTAATTAATTACAATAACTAATTGATTACTCCTTAATTAATAATTATTTCTTAATCACTTTCATTAATTAATTGACCTTTAATAAATTAATTATTCTCAAATTAATTACCTTAATTAATTTATCACATTATCCTTAAATCAATTATTGCTTAATCACTTGATTAATCAACTTTAATCATTAATTAATATGTAATTAATAATCCTTATTTTACAAATTAATTATTCCTTACTTAATAAATCTTTAAACCTTAATTAATTAATTTAAAACTCTAATTACTTATTTAATTAATCCAAATCATTAATTAATTAAATAAATAAATTATCCATTTTAATTAACTTAATAATTAATGAATCTCAAATCCTAATTAATTTTAAGATAAAACTTTATTCTTACTTATGATTGAATTATCATTAACAAAGTATTTAAAAACAATTTACCTTTAAATTTACTTTTTAAATTTCATTTTAAATTTAAGATTTAAAATGAATACAAATTTAACTTAAACAAAGTTTAAACAATTTAAAAAACTTTTAAATCTCATGTTAAAGAAATACTTACCTTATAAAAGAAGTTTAAACGAATTTGAAACCAAATTCATTTTTAAATCCAAACTATTTAAATTTTGCTTTAAACATTCAAAGTTGTTTAAAACATTTTATATTTCCTTAAACTTTAATTATTATAAAACTAGGATGCAAAAGTTAATTTGAATCCATATTTAAATTTGGAATTTAAAACTTATTTAAATCTTTTTCGAATTTTTAAAATCAATTTAAAATTTTAAAAATAGACAGGTTTCTTTTAAAACCTGTAACCATAAAACTACCCGAGCCACTCTTCAATGACTTCAAGCACAAACCCACCTGACTTCGGGCAAAACATTCAATTACTCGAGAAACTCTCGAGTACACTACTACCCCAAACCAACCAATGACTCGAGCCCCTACCCTAAGTCTTCGAGCCAAACCACCCAATACTTCGAGCAAATCACTCAATCTACTCGAGAAAAACTCGAGTATCTTCTGCTTCAATTCTAGACTTCATCAGAACCCAAATATGCACCGTGCACATGCACTGACCAACCGCCCTCCTCTGATCATCCATGACGACTCACTCATGTCGACGATCAACTCCAAAGCAGATTACAACCATCTGATCCCCAATAACAACTCAAAATCAAAATCAAGCATTAAAGCCCAAAACTGGAACAACCACCTCAACCTGGAAACCACCTCGTTCTCGAAACTCCGACCACCAGAGAGTCTATAACTCTAACCACACCATCGCCCACCTCTATGCTTCCATTCCCTCGAGTTTGTTTGAACTCGATCAACCAGGGCAGGCGAACCATCCAAAACATCTAACCTAGCTAAAACTAGGGTTAAAAACAATTCCAACCACCTATCATCACCACAGTCATCTACACACCCATCCATTATTTTTCCTCCACTCACCGATCATCCTACTCTCATCGGAAGTAACCCTGACCTTCCAGATCCTCGAGATCACCAGAAATCATCAAATTACCATTTTCTGTTCAAACTAGAACTGCACCCTCAAACTAACACTAAAAATTGTGATTTTAGTTTTAAAATTTAAGTTTTTGGATGAGGTTTCAGATCCTAAGCCTGAAACATTGAATTATGACGTTCAAATTTTCACTTATTCAAAATTTGCTCTGTTGTTTATGATTTCCAAAGATAATACAAAGTTATTTTAACTTGAATAAAATTTTAAACTTTAATCATTGATAAAACAAACAAATTTTGTTTGAAACTAATACCCTAACTTAGATTAGATAATGAGATAATGAATTTTGATTTAAAACTTAAGCCTGGAAACTAGAATAAGGAAAAATCCAGATACACAGCATGCACACACCAATATATTCATATATATATATATATATACATAGATATTCACTTATAAATATACGAACATACTTATTTCTAGAGATGAACATGCAACAGAATCATCTACTTAAATTTTAAAATAGTGATGTTACTCACATGATATTAGATTGAACAGAGAACAATTCTGTGTTGAAGGCTGCAGTTTGATTTTCCTATAAATCCTTTCTGTTTTGATCTTGAATGATATTTGGGTTTGTAAGATAATGATGTTTATTTTCAGGCTTGCTAAGTTTTGTTTGAACGAACAAGAACTAGTATGGATGTATATATAAAAGATTGTTGTACAGGCTGAAGTATGATGTTGATGTAATATTTTTATGTACTGAAAATATTTTTGTTTAAATTTTGGCCAAAGATTTTTTATTCAAATGGTGGCTGATATGATAAAATTTGTGCTTGCATTAATTGTTGTTGTCTTTATTTTCATGTGTACATACTTATCTAATTTTGTTTGTTCATACTTGAATATACTTCTTTCTTCTCTTGCAAGCTTTCATATATATATAATTTTTTTGTTGTCTGGTTTCATACTATCAGACTTATCTCATCCAATTCGATTTTTGTCTACATACTTGAATGTATTTTATTTTTCTTTAATCTTATACTATTTATTTTGTAATATAAATGAAGTTCTTTTTTTAACATGTTGTTTTAATTTAGCTAATTTGTGTACTTTATAATTTTCATAGATGATTTTTTTTAACCATTTACTGAAAATTAAAATTCAAATCCAATATATATATATATTCAAATCTACTCATATATGCACATATACATATATATTCATATATATATAAAGATTTAAATTCAAATGCTTCAACACATATTTTATTTGAATTTGGAGAAACTCAAATCAATTTACCAATTAATTTCACAATTTTTATTCAAAAATTAAATTAATTATCAATTTAAACTTAGGTAAAATCCGGGATCGTTACAGGTTTCTCCTCTTAAGAAATTTCGCCCTCGAAATTTGAAAGTAGGGAGACAACCAAAAGAATAGATGAAGAATGTTTCATCAAATCAAATTGAGCATCTATTCTACATTTGGCTTACCAAATCAAAATATCAATAATTGATATGAGAACTGTAACGACCCGTATTTTTACGGATCGAAACATCGTAAAACAGTTGACATTTGGTCGCATTGTTGATAAGTTGTTCAGAGTTTTAAGTCCTAGGTCGTATGGGAGTTTGGAGCGACCTAAGGAAGATGCGAGCTAAGGAGTAAAGGACCTAGTGGAGTGGAGCGACTTAAGAGTTAGGTCGTATGATAGCTTAGGTCGTGAAGGAGGTTATGTCGTAGGCGACCTAAGGGTTGGGATAAGTCGTATGTTGATGCTTAGGTCGTATAGGGGTTAGGTCGTGTGATAGTTTAGGTCGTGGGGAAAGTTAGGTCGAGTGAACGACCTAAGTATTGGAGTGACCTATAGGAAAGACAGCGACCTAAGAGAGTTAACGACCTAGTAGTAAGGTCGTATTGGTTTAGGTCGTTTATGAGTTTGGGACGACCTATAGTATTTGACAAACCTAAGGATTTCCGCCCTAAGAGTTAGCGACCTATAGGCATTAGCGAGTTAAGAGAGTTGGCGACCTAGTGGTTATCGAGTTAGCATAGTTAGGTCGGCAATGACCTAAGGAAGCTGGGGGTAGCAGTGAGCGACCTAAGGAGTAAGTCGTAGACGACTTAGGTATTAGGTCGTAGGTTGTTAGGTCGCATTGTCTTAAGTCGTGCCTAAGCATTAGTTCGCGTGTGTGTGTTAAGTCGCAGGTTCGTTAGGTCATAGAAGCGATCTGTGTTAGGTCGCTAGACTGCATCCTTGTTAGGTCGTAGGTCGCGAGGAAGCGCGTATGCGTTAGGTCGCGTAAGGGCTTAGCAGTTAGGTCGCGTGGATGCGCATGTGTTAGGTCGTAGGTTGGTATAGATAGGTCGTAAGTCGTAGAGGCTTGGGTTGTTGAGTCGGAGGTTGTTAGGTCGTGGGGTTTTTAGTTCGTGGACGACCTAACTCCGAGCGAACGACCTAAGGGGGATTTCAGCTATAAATAGGAGGGTTCCTCTCCATTTTTGGGATCCGGATTTCGAAGCGACGAAGTGCTGCCATTTTGAGAGCTCGACTTCTACACTTCTTCACTTCTTTTCTCCACTCTAATCTTGTGATTCCTTCCATCCAAATTGAAGATCAAATTGAAGATTCAAGAGCTTAGATTGAAGATCTTCATCCATCGAAGAGAGATTTCTTCGTTTGAAGCGGATTGGTGATAGATCGAGTTAGATCCTTCGCTGTCCAGATCTGAAGTGTGTTGCTTTTGGGTTGTTTAGGTGATTTGGTGAGTGGTGATTATCTCTCACACGGATCCAAAGGAGTATATCGGATCGTTGGCTTGATTTGGTGTTAAAGTAGTGATTTCCATGCATTTTTGTGAACCTGAGTATAGATCCATATAGATTCATTGTTCATGATGATTTGACAACCATTTTACTACATGTTGACCCATGCAAGTTCATTCATCAAGATTATAGAGATATTGCTCATGTTTTCATGCTTGTTAGACTTTTGACTCTTTAATTACGAAATTGCCATTATTGTTATAATTGTCTATTTAGCTCATATTTGAATGCTTGTTTACTTGGATTAATGTTTGACTTGATTGATTGTTATGAATTAGATGATTGATGATTTTATTTAGACAAGATGGTCGAAGATGATTCAAAAGCTAAGGGAAAGGCTCTTGAATTGGAAAAGCTGCTCGTGGCATATGTAGCGGATGAGGAAGCTCATATGGATAGATTCGATGATGATGTTGAGATGAGGCTTTGCAATGATGATGATGAGGCGAAGCATGATATGAGATAGCCTTGGTCTAATCCAGACGGGATCATTCCAAGCATGTTGATAACTCGGTGAAATGGTTCGAGTTGAGGATAATGGGTTGCTCGAGAGGCGCTTGAGCTAGTATGGAAATAGTCGTCGAGGAGGATGACTAGGAGGCTGAGATCTCATCGTTGTTGAAGGTTCTAGCATGCTCAAAGCAAGAGTACATTGGGCAGATTCGATAGTCCCTGAAGGCTACTGATTGGTAGTCAAGTACTCTGGGCAGATTCGATAGTCCTAGGCACGGGTCACGATGACGTGCAGAGTTATGTCTAGAACCGGGGTTTCCATTAGCCCTTGATGGACGGATGAAAGAATGAGCTGATCATTCAATTAACGATGATATTGAAGCAATGATAACAGTGATAGCCAGAGTCATGGATGTTTGGTTGTACCGTCATTCGGTCTCAAGAGCGGTATTTTCGGGTGCTTATCTGATCTTGGTTTAGGCCTTGGGGGTTTGTACTTGGAAAACATCGCCCTTGACTCGAGTGATGATTGTTTTACTTTAAATTGTATGCTCTACTATGTTTGCTTCTGTTTAGTGTGTGTTTGGGGGCTATCACTGTAGAAAGAGGTGGAGTGGGAGGGTTTATTCCTATTCCTTTTCCTTTATGCCCTTTTGGTATGTTGGTAGTTAATTTACTGCTCACTAAGACTGTTGTCTGACTCAAGGCTTTATGTTTAACTCTTATTGCCTTGGGTTGTTCGTCCATTTTGGGACGGGCAGACTAGGTAGCAGGTGACAGGTGTTGTTCTTGCTTTCCATGATGCTGATGACAAAGACGAGCTGGAGTATTGCATATTGTTTCTTACTATATGTACTGGATGTTCCACTGCTTGTATATTCTCTGAGTGTTATGTAGTGAGGCTTGATGTATTGACTATTCAAATGTTTGGTACTCAACTATTATGAAGTTTTATTGATAAGATTCTATTCTATGAAGCTTCACTATACATATATTCTATTGTATTTTGTCCATGCGCTGTGAGTAATACGATAGATTCTGTTGTTTTAATTTACCCTGACAATCGTCCATGGTTGCCTGGCACACTTTACAGCGCACTATCTCTAGATTCGGTGGAGGGGTCATGGGCGGTCGTCACATTTGGTATCAGAGCTTTGGTTAATCGATTTTACCCAACGCTCGCTGACATAACTACGTATGAGAGACGTAATTGTAATTTTGATGGATGACTACTATATATAATATAGTAGAATAGAAGAGTTTGAGTCCTTTATGTAGTTGTTTCTCAAGGTGTGCTAATCATTTCTTTTTATAGATATTGAGAATGAGTCGAAGAGGGAGACCAGCTGCTAGGGGAGGCCGTGCTACTGAAGGGGCTGCTGATTATGTTGCTATGTTCGAAGCTATGATGACTTCGATCATGAGAAGGATGCCAGCTCCGGAACCATCGGTGGATGTTGGAGTTCAAGTTCAAACTCCAAAACCGGTGGATTTTGCTAAGTTGTGTAAGGACTATACTGCTCTTGGAGGAAAGGTTTTCTTGGGAACAGAATCAACCATTGAAGTTCAGAGATGGATAGATGCTTGTAGAAGGATCTTTGGTGATTTGGGAATCGAGGATGCAACTAAGAGGAAGCTTGCATCAAGACAGCTTCAAGGGAGAGCTTTTGATTGGTGGAACTCTATCACCATTAATACTCCGGAGGAAGAGATTACTTGGGAGCAATTCCAAGTCAGATTTGAAGCTAAGTTCATTTCTACAGCTCAAAAGTATGTTCTATTCAAGAAGTTTGTGGAGCTCAAGCAAAGTGGAAGACCAGTTCTTGAGTATGTTTCTGAGTTTGAAGCTTTGTCCAAGTATGCCCGATCGTATATTGAATCTGCATATCAGAAGAATGAGAAGTTTGTGACAGGCTTGGACAGTTATCTTGGGACACAGTTGGTGGATCATTTGGACGATCCATTTGAGAAGCTTGTGGAGAAGGCTCTCAGGCACGAGAATCTGTTTCCTAAAGAGGGATCGTTGTTGTTGTTACCAAGGAGGAGTCTAAACCACAGCAGGGTGGAAACAAGAAGAGGAAGCAGCAGCAGCAAAAGGGTAAGGATGGCCAGAAGAAGCCGAAGGGCGAAATGACCTGCTACAACTGTCAGCAGAAGGGCCATTTCTCTAGAGATTGTAAGAATCCAAAGGTGCCAGTGAAGTGCCACAACTGTGACAAGCTGGGGCATGTTAGGAAGAATTGTCCAGAACCGCGGAGGGACAAGCAGATTGTGCAAGCTTATGCTTTGGGAGCTGTTCCATCATCTTCTAAAGCTCCTACCGCTGAAGAGAAGGGAAAGAGTGTGGTGGTTCAGGGTACTCTCTCTATTTGTGGTGTTCCAGTTAGAGTGTTGTTTGATACTGGGGCGTCGCATTCTTTTTTCTGTAATGAACTTGTAGGCCGGTTGGGTTTAGAACCGGATATTGTTGATAGGCCATTGGTTGTGACTAATCCAGTTGGGGGTTCATCTTGTTTGTGTATGTTATGCCGTGGTCTGATTGTATCGAGTCATGATTGCTCTTTTGTTTGTGATTGTTTTGTTCTGAACTTTGCAGGGTTCGGAATTATTTTGGGTATGGACTGGCTTTGGAAGTATGCGGCAAAGGTTGATTGTGAAAGGTTGGAGGTGACAGTCGAGAATGTGGAGGGGCGAAGGATTGTGATACGATGTAAGCATGAAGAAGGCGTCTTCATGAGCTTCATGTATTCGCTGGTTGTTCCACGGGATGGATTGTCGTCGTTGCCAATCGTTAATGGATTCGAGGATGTCTTTGACAAGGTCAAAGGGTTACCGCCGCATAGAGAGATCGAGTTTCGTATAGATCTAGTTGAAGGAGCCAGACCTGTTGTGATGCCTCTTAGGCGGATGGCGCCTAGGGAACAGCAGGAGTTGAGGGTGCAAGTTGATGATCTTTTGCAGAAAGGATTCATTCGGCGTAGTGTGTCAGAATGGGGTGCACCAGTTGTGTTTGTTACCAAAGCAGATGGATCGCTGAGGTTGTGTGTGGATTATCGTGAGCTGAATAAAGTGACTAAGAAGAACAAGTATCCATTGCCGAGAATAGATGACTTGTTTGATCAGCTTCACGAAGCTAAGGTGTTTTCTCAGATGGATTTGGCAACGGGATTTCACCAGTTGAGAGTGGCTAAGGATAGTGTGCCGAAGACTGCTTTTAGGACACCATCTGGTTTCTTTGAGTGGCTGGTAATGCCGTTTGGATTGACTAACGCACCAGCATATTTGTGGATCTTATGAATAGAGTGTTCAGAGATCAGTTGAACAAGTTCGTGCTTGTGTTCGTGGATGATATTCTGATTTATTCCAGAACTGAAGAAGAGCACAAGACGCACTTGCGTATTGTTTTGGAAATCTTGCGGAAACATCAGCTGAAGGCTAAGTTTTCGAAGTGTCACTTCTGGAAGAGTGAAGTGAGGTTCTTAGGCCATGTTATCTCTGGAAATGGAATAACGGTTGATCCCGCTAAGGTGGCAGCAATCCAGGATTGGGGTAGACCTAAGAATGCATCTGATGTGAGAAGGTTTCTTGGATTAGCAAGATATTATCGTCGATTTATCAAGGACTTTTCCAAGGTAGCTGCACCGTTAACAGGATTGACAAAGAAGAACCAAGTGTTCAGATGGGAAGATAAGTGTGAGCAAGCTTTCAGAATCCTGAAAGAGCGATTGACAAGTGCTCCTGTTCTGACTATTCCAAGTGGGAATGAAGAGATGGTTGTTTACACCGACGCATGTGGTACTTGACTTGGAGCAGTGCTGATGCAGAGAGATAAAGTTGTTGCGTATGCAAGTCGACAACTGAAGCCGCATGAAAGGAATTACCTGACTCATGATTTGGAGTTAGCGGCGATTGTTTTTGCTCAGAAGATGTGGAGACATTATCTATTGGGAGTTCGATTCGAGTTGTTTACAGATCATAAGTCGTTGAAGTATCTTTTCTCCCTAAAGGATTTGAATCTTCGGCAGCAACGTTGGCTAGAGTTTTTGGCATCTTATGATTTTGGTATAGCTTATACTCCGGGAAAAGGTAACGCAGTGGCAGATGCGTTAAGTCGAAGACATGCAGGGTTAGGAGCCATGTTTTCAGAATGGAAGAATCTCGAGTATTTAGCTGGATTTGACTTCAGGCCTAGATGTGAATTGGAACCTAAGATGTTGGCAAACTTATCGATAAGACCGACTCTTGTGGAAAGGATTGGCGAGAGTCAAAAGCGTGACGATAAGCTTGTCAAGATTATCTGTGATTTGGAATTTGGATTGGACCCAGAGAAGGATAAAGAATTCGAGGTCGATCGAGAGGGTTGGCTTCGGAAGCAAGGACGACTAGTGGTTCCCGATATAGATGGATTGAGAGATGAAGTTCTGAAGGAAAGTCATCACTCGAAGCTGACTATTCATCCAGGTGGAAATAAGATGTATCGGGATATGAAGAGAACCTACTACTGGGAAGGTATGAAGAAGGATGTTGGAAATTTCATTTCCAAGTGCATGAACTGCCAGTTGGTGAAAGCTGAGCAGAAGAAGCCCAGTGGATTGCTTCAGCCATTAGAAGTTCCTACATGGAAGTGGGAGCAAGTATCGATGGATTTTATTGATGGGTTGCCTAGAACCAGAATGAGAAATGAAGGGATTTGGGTCATCGTAGATCGTCTGACTAAGAGTGCAAGATTCATTCCTGTTCGATCAACTAGGACTACATCAAAGTTGGCTGAGCTATATATTAAGTGGATAGTTCGATTCCATGGTATTCCGAAGAGTATAGTGAGCGATCGAGACCCATTGTTCACTAGTGGATTTTGGAAGAGCTTCGAGGACGTTTTGGGAACCGAGTTATGTTTGAGTACAGCTTATCATCCTCAAACAGATGGTCAGACCGAGAGAGTCAATCGAGTTTTGGAAGATCTCCTTAGAGCTTGTGTTTTGGATTTCGGAGGATCATGGGAAGATCACCTTCATTTGGTGGAATTTTCATATAACAACAGTTACCAGTCAAGCATTGATATGGCACCGTATGAGGCATTGTATGGGAGACCGTGTAACTCTCCGACATGTTGGTTAGAAATTGGAGAAAAGCTGATACTTGGGCCAGAGATGATTCGACAGACTTCGGATAGTATATAGATGATTCGGCGACGAATGAAGGCAGCCCAAGACCGTCAGAAAAGTTATGCCGATAAGCGTCGTAAGGATTTGGAATTTGACGTAGGTGATATGGTTTTTGTGAAGATTTCTCCGCTGAAGAATGTTATTCGATTCGGGAAGAAAGGAAAGTTGGCTCCAAGATTTGTTGGACCATTCCCGATCATCGAGCGAATTGGAAAGCTCGCCTACAGATTGGAGTTACCAGAGAAGATGTCGGGTGTGCACAATGTTTTTCACGTATCGTATCTACGGAAGTATGTGCACGACTCGAATACAGTGGTTTCTGCTGATAGCTGTGAAGATTTCGAAGTTGATCCAGTCGATAAGAGACCTCGTAAGCCGCTTCGTGTTGTGGAAACCGACACGAAAAAGCTTAGGAGGAAGGTAGTTAAGTTGCTCAAGATACAATGGAGTGATGATGATAACGACTGTACATGGGAGGTGGAAGAGAGGATGAAAGCAGCTCATCCCGAACTCTTCAAGGTATGGCCCTAAGGTGTCGTGTCATCTAACGACATTGTAACTTGTTCTAAGTTTTAGAATTCTACATGCTAAGCTAGAATTGGATGCATGGTTTGTTGATTGCTATGGATGGTAGGCATGCATAATAGTCCCTGATTGCTTTGTTTGTTTGGAATTTTGGGGGCGAAATTCCTAAGGGGGAGAGAATGTAACGACCCGTATTTTTACGGATCGAAACATCGTAAAACAGTTGACATTTGGTCGCACTATTGATAAGTTGTTCAGAGTTTTAAGTCCTAGGTCGTATGGGAGTTTGGAGCGACCTAAGGAAGATGCGAGCTAAGGAGTAAACGACCTAGTGGAGTGGAGCAACTTAAGAGTTAGGTCGTATGATAGCTTAGGTCGTGAAGGAGGTTATGTCGTAGGCGACCTAAGGGTTGGGATAAGTCGTATGTTGATGCTTAGGTCGTATAGGGGTTAGGTCGTGTGATAGTTTAGGTCGTGGGGAAAGTTAGGTCAAGTGAACGACCTAAGTATTGGAGCGACCGATAGGAAAGACAGCGGCCTAAGAGAATTAACGACCTAGTAGTTAGGTCGTATTGGTTTAGGTCATTTATGAGTTTGGGACGACCTATAGTATTTGACCGACCTAAGGATTTCCGACCTAAGAGTTAGCGACCTATAGGCGTTAGCGAGTTAAGAGAGTTGGCGACCTAGTGGTTATCGAGTTAGCATAGTTAGGTCGGCAACGACCTAAGGAAGCCGGGGGTAGCAGTGAGCGACCTAAGGAGTAAGTCGTAGATGACTTAGGTATTAGGTCGTAGGTTGTTAGGTCGCATTGTCTTAAGTCGTGCCTAAGAATTAGGTCGCGTGTGTGTGTGTTAAGTCGCAGGTTCGTTAGGTCGTAGAAGCGATCTGTGTTAGGTCGCTAGACTGCATCCTTGTTAGGTCGTAGGTCGCGAGGAAGCACGTGTGCGTTAGGTCGCGTAAGGGCTTAGCAGTTAGGTCACGTGGATGCGCATGTGTTAGGTCGTAGGTTGGTATAGATAGGTTGTGACGCAGCGGATAATTCAAAACAATGTAGATCGGTGAAAGTAGCAGTCGATGGATTGATGAATGCTGAATTGCCCGAATTCGTTGATCCGAAGATACCGAACTCTAGCTATCTCGAACTCGTTGATCGCGCACGATACCGGGTTCAAAGATCTTCAATTCTTCAAGCGTTGATCAAGCGCACTTGATTCCGCGAATCGGCTTCTACAATCGTTGAATCGAGCGCACTCGATTAACCGAAAGAGGAGATAGGAGATTACACTCAACTACCAATTTGAATGAAAGCACAAAGCAATCAAAAGAGAATTTTATTCAATATTCAACAACCTTTACAAATGACTTCACTTGCCTATTTATAGGCTACAACACACCAACACAGAAAAAGTACAAGTCATAAGTCGGCAACCGACTTATCACATCTCCGACCTAACATAAGTCGCATACTATTTACAACACAGTTCAGAAAAAGCTTAAAAAATATTACAAGTATTTAGGTCGGTTCCGACTTAACAACAGTCGACCTATGAACCCAGACGACCTACGACCTATAATGATTCGACCTAAGAATGTACGCGACTTAGCATAGGTCGGCAGCGACCTAACAACAGTTTCTTCACAGCTTCAAGAATCAACGGTTCAGATGGACGCGGCATCAAGATCTTCGGTTACAAGTTTCTGCGACTTAAAACCTTAGCGGTATTCCAAATCAACGTTTAAAGGGAATCAAGGGTAGAGGTTAGCTCGGCAGACACATCAACGGCATCCCGTGCTTCGCGACTTAAAACAGGCGCATCCCATATCAGCGACCCAAGATCAACGGTAGAAATTAACTCGGCAGTTGAATCAACAGCATCCAGTGTTTCGCGACTTAAAGCATGACTCGTTAGGTCGTTCAGACGACTCAAAGGACTTGTTAACTCGCAGAAATTTTCCTTAAGTCGTTGCCGAGTCACACTAGGTCGTTGATACGACTTTAAGACTTCGTTAGGTCGCGAACTCATCGTACTCTCTTTCTCTGGCTTCCAACTAAGTCGTGTACGACTTATAATCTTCCCTTTAGGTCGTAACCGACCTAGGCCCTTGTTATCTTGTGGTGCTCCCTTAAGTCGTGACCGACTTATGCCTTCTCCTCTGGGCTGAGCTGCATCATCCTCCCTAGGTTGAGAAAAATTCGACCGCGAATTTGTAAATTCTTCATCCACAACAAATTCATCCCCGTGATATGGTACTAGGTGTTTGACATTGAATACGTCAGACGTGTACACATCATCTGGCAGTTTCAACTTGTAAGCATTTTCATTAATTCGTTTCACAACTTCCACCGGACCAATTTTCCTGGCTTTCAACTTGTTGTACGCGCCCACTGGAAAACGATCTTTTGTTAACACTGCATAAACCATATCTCCTTCATTAAACCCAACATTTCGTCGTTTCAAATCTGCAGACTGTTTATACTTCTCATTTGCTTTCTCTAATCGTTCTTGAACGATGTTATGACACTCCGTCAACCCTTTAACAAAATCAGCAGCTTTCTTAACTGTCTTCTTGGATTGTGGCACTACCGTCAAATCTAACGGTCCCTTCGGTAAACTTGAATATACTATCTGAAATGGACTGAACCCAGTGCTTCGATTCATAGCATGATTATGAGCAAATTCTGCCTGGCATAACTTCACATCCCAACTCTTCAGATTATCTTGAATTAGACACCTCAACAAGTTTCCCAATGATCTGTTTACCACCTCAGTCTGTCCATCAGTTTGTGGATGATAAGCACTACTAAACTTCAGCTTTGTTCCCACCATTTTCCACAAACTCAACCAAAAGTGACTCAGAAATCGAGTATCTCTATCCGACACAATAGATTCTGGCAATCCATGAAGTCGATAGATCTCCTTGAAAAACAATTGAGCAACATGAACCGCATCTGCCGTCTTCTTACAAGCAATGAAATGTGCCATTTTCGAAAATCTGTCAACCACCACATAAATGGAATCATTACCACGCTGCGTTCTCGGCAAACCCAACACAAAGTCCATACTGATATCCACCCATGGTTTTACAGGTACGGGTAACGGCATATATAAACCAGCATTAGTTGCAGTTCCTTTCGAAATTTGACAAATATGACAACGCTCCACAAACCTCTCTACCTCTTTCCTCATTGATGGCCAAAAGTAGGATTGTGAAATCAACTGTAAAGTACGGTCTCTCCCAACATGTCCCTCGTCGTGTAACTCCTTGATAATCTTCATTCTCAGACTACCCTCCGGTATGCACAATCGACTTCCTTTGAAAAGAAAACCATCTACCATCACGAAATCATCCGTCTCTCCCTCCTTGACTTTTTCAACAAATTTTGCAAAGTAAGGATCATCAGTGAATAACTCTGGCAATATTTCAAACCCCGTCACTTCAACCTTTAATGTAGTCAACAAATGACTCCTCCTACTCAAAGCATCAGCCACACGATTTGTCACCCCTGACTTATGTTTCACAACAAAAGTAAACTGTTGCAGATATGAAATCCACGATGCATGTCTCGCTGAAATCTTATCCTGCCCTTGCAAATGCTTCAATGCTTCATGATCAGTATACAGAACAAATTCTTTCTGAAATAGATAATGTCTCCAGTGTTTAATAGATTGCACAACAGCATAGAACTCCACGTCATATGTACTGTATCGCATCTTCGCTCCTGACAACTTCTCACTGAAATAGGCAATTGGACGTCCCTTCTGACTCAACACTCCTCCAATCCCGACCTTGGATGCATCAGTATGTAGTTCAAACACCAACTGAAAATCAGGTAGCACTAGAATTGGTGCAGACGTCAGCAATTCCTTGATTTTTTTAAAAGCAATCCCTGCTTCCTCCGTCCATGCAAACTGTTTACCTTTCATGCAATCTGTAACAGGCGCCATCACACTACTAAAGTGTGGAATAAACCTTCGATAAAATGAAGCCAACCCATGAAAACTACGAACTTCCGTTATCTTCTTGGGCTGCGGCCAATTTCTGATCGCCCCAACTTTACTTTGGTCAACCTGTATTCCTTTCTCTGAAACAACATACCCCAGAAATAAAACACTATGCGTCATGAACACGCATTTCTTCGTTGCAGCATAGAATTGTTCTTGTCGCAATACCATCAGCACTTCTCTAAGATGATTCAAATGTTCCTCTGGACTCCCACTGTAAATAAGAATATCATCGAAATACACCACCACAAATTTCCCAATGAATGGTCGGAAAATCTGATTCATCACCCTCATGAAAGTACTTGGCGCATTCGATAAACCAAATGGCATGACCAACCATTCGTATAGACCCTCCCTGGTTTTAAAAGCAGTCTTCCACTCATCTCCTGGTCTGATACGAATTTGATGATATCCGCTCTTCAAATCAATCTTCGAAAAGATAGTAGCTCCACTTATTTGATCCAACAAGTCATCCAACCTCGGCATTGGAAATCTATATCTCACGGTAATATTATTTAATGCTCGACTGTCAGTGCACATCCTCCACGTCCCATCCTTTTTGGGTACCAATAAAGCTGGTACAGCACAAGGACTCAGACTCTCCTGCACACGCCCCTGTTCAAGCAATTCCTCTACCTGCCTTCGCAACTCTTCATGTTCCTTCGGACTCATTCGATAATGTGGTCTGTGTGGCAACACAGCACCTGGAACAAGATCTATCTGATGTTGTATATCCCTCAACGGTGGCAACTCCGTTGGTAATTCCTCTGGAAATACATCATCAAATTCTTTCAAAAATGGTTTAACCTCTTCAGGAATTTCAACTTCTTCACTGCTCTCACGCCCAATCAACAAGAATACTTCCGGCTCTTTTTCAACTTCTTTAACAAACTCCTTTAAAGTCAATAAAGTTTTCAGTTCTTCAATTTCTTCGGACTTACTTTCTTCTTGTGATCTCTTCTTCGGAACTAAGATAATCTTCGTGCCTTTAAACATAAAACTGTAGCTATTGGTCCGACCGTCATGTAGTACTGCTCGATCATATTGCCATGGTCTTCCCAACAATAAATGACAAACATCCATCTCTACTACATCACACCATATTTCATCTTTGTATTTCTTCCCAATAGAGAATGGTACACGAACTCGTCTATCCACTTTCACTTCTCCTCCTTTTCTCAACCATGCTAACTTGTATGGATTCGGATGTTTCTCTGTTTTCAATTTCAACTTTGTCACAGCTTCGGTTGAAATAATATTATCACAGCTTCCTGCGTCGATCACAAACTTACACACCTTCCCTAGAATAGTACACGTTGACTGAAAGATGTTACTCCTCAACCAACTAGCTTCTTCCTGCTTCGGTGTTAAACACGATCTCCTCATCATTAGGTTACAACCTTCATCTCCTGACGCAATATCTTGCTCACCTTCTTCAGCTGGACTAAAACATTCCCCATCGACATCCTCATCTTCAACTTCTACAATCATGGTTCTCTTCTTTGGCTTTGGACACTCACTGCTTTTATGACCCAATTCTTGACAATTGTAACATTTAAACCCATTGTTAACTTTCGCCTTCTCAACCTCCTTCACCACTGGTCTGCTGATAGGTTTAGAAATATTAGAACTTCCTCCAACACCCTTCGCTTGACTGTTAGGATTAGTAAACACACCACTTCCTCGTCTCCCTTGTTTTTCCCAAGCCAACGCTTTCTGATGTGCTTCTGCTACAGATCTTGGATCGAACATATTAACCATATCCTGAATCTGCATTCTCAATCCCCCAATGAATCTAGATGTCAGCTGCTCTTCCGTTTCCATAATATCATTCCTCGCAATAAGTTGATAGAATTCATCAGCATAGTCATTAACTGTCTTTGTGCCCTACCTCAAGTTCTGCAAACGTTGATACATCAAAGATTGATAATTGTAAGGTAAGAACGTTGCTTTCATCAATTTCTTCAGCTTCTCCCAAGATTCAATCTTTGACTTCCCCATACGTTCACGTGTAAGTTTAGTTTGCTGCCACCATGCCAAAGCTCTACCCCTTAGTCTCGTAGCAACCAACTTCACTCTACGATGTTCTGGAACTTCTTTAAAGTCAAAAATCTCTTCAACATTAGCTACCCAATCTAGAAACTCCTCCACTTGCATACCACCCTTGAATTCAGGAATTTCTGTCTTCATCCCCGACTCCCATTTGTGATCATACTCAGAATAGTTTCTTCCTTGACCCCTTCCTTGAACACTACCACCATCATACTCCTCTTCAAAATCAGATGCATAACGATGTCGATTCTGACCACCAACATCTCTACTACCATTACGCCTTCCACCATCATCCCTTCTATCTACATTCCTCCGTTCTCGATCATTCACGTTCCTCCCACGCCCTTGATCATTTTCAACACTTCTGTCTCGATTGGAATGTGGCGAGACTCTACTACCTCCATGGTTAGATTCAGGTGAAACCCTTCTCCGATTTTGATTCATCTCCGTCATAAGCCTCTCTAACCGGCCAATTCCTTCATTAAGCTTTTCACTAAAATTCTCATTGATTCTTTGCTCCATCTCATCAGCCTCTTCTCTTCGATATAAAGCTTCTACGTTTTGGTGGCGATTAGCTCTTCTTGGCGGCATACTTGAAAACTTCACAAATTCTTCAACACTTCAAATTCAAACACTTTCCGGATTTTGATCCAAAATGAAACGGATCGAAAACTTCCACTTTGTAGCAAATCGCGATGAACACGATGGACAAAGTTTCGGCCTCCAATGCAAATCCGATCAAACAATCTTCGAACAATGATGACTCTTCTTCCTCTTGGTCACGGTTTAACACTTCAAGCACTCGGCTTCTCTTCAAACTTCAAATTCTTCAAAATGATTAGGCTCCAAGTCTCGATCTAGCTATGATTGGCTAGAACAAGCTCTGATACCAAAACTGACGCAGCGGATAATTCAAAACAATGTAGATCGGTGAAAGTAGCAGTCGATGGATTGATGAATGCTGAATTGCCCGAATTCGTTGATCCGAAGATACCGAACTCTAGCTATCTCGAACTCGTTGATCGCGCACGATACCGGGTTCAAAGATCTTCAATTCTTCAAGCGTTGATCAAGCGCACTTGATTCCGCGAATCGGCTTCTACAATCGTTGAATCGAGCGCACTCGATTAACCGAAAGAGGAGATAGGAGATTACACTCAACTACCAATTTGAATGAAAGCACAAAGCAATCAAAAGAGAATTTTATTCAATATTCAACAACCTTTACAAATGACTTCACTTGCCTATTTATAGGCTACAACACACCAACACAGAAAAAGTACAAGTCATAAGTCGGCAACCGACTTATCACATCTCCGACCTAACATAAGTCGCATACTATTTACAACACAGTTCAGAAAAAGCTTAAAAAATATTACAAGTATTTAGGTCGGTTCCGACTTAACAACAGTCGACCTATGAACCCAGACGACCTACGACCTATAATGATTCGACCTAAGAATGTACGCGACTTAGCATAGGTCGGCAGCGACCTAACAATAGTTTCTTCACAGCTTCAAGAATCAACGGTTCAGATGGACGCGGCATCAAGATCTTCGGTTACAAGTTTCTGCGACTTAAAACCTTAGCGGTATTCCAAATCAACGTTTAAAGGGAATCAAGGGCAGAGGTTAACTCGGCAGACACATCAACGGCATCCCGTGCTTCGCGACTTAAAACAGGCGCATCCCATATCAGCGACCCAAGGTCAACGGTAGAAATTAACTCGGCAGTTGAATCAACAGCATCCAGTGTTTCGCGACTTAAAGCATGACTCGTTAGGTCGTTCAGACGACTCAAAGGACTTGTTAACTCGCAGAAATTTTCCTTAAGTCGTTGCCGAGTCACACTAGGTCGTTGATACGACTTTAAGACTTCGTTAGGTCGCGAACTCATCGTACTCTCTTTCTCTGGCTTCCAACTAAGTCGTGTACGACTTATAATCTTCCCTTTAGGTCGTAACCGACCTAGGCCCTTGTTATCTTGTGGTGCTCCCTTAAGTCGTGACCGACTTATGCCTTCTCCTCTGGGCTGAGCTGCATCAGGTTGTAAGCCGTAGAGGCTTAGGTTGTTGAGTCGGAGGTTGTTAGGTCGTGGGGTTTTTAGGTCGTGGACGACCTAACTCCGAGCGAACGACCTAAGGGGGATTTCAGCTATAAATAGGAGGGTTCCTCTCCATTTTTGGGATCCGGATTTCGAAGCGACGAAGTGCTGCCATTTTGAGAGCTCGACTTCTACACTTCTTCACTTCTTTTCTCCACTGTAATCTTGTGATTCCTTCCATCCAAATCGAAGATCAAATTAAAGATTCAAGAGCTTAAATTGAAGATCTTCATCCATCGAAGAGAGATTTCTTCGTTTGAAGCGGATTGGTGATAGATCGAGTTAGATCCTTCGCTGTCTAGATCTGAAGTGTGTTTCTTTTGGGTTGTTTAGGTGATTTGGTGAGTGGTGATTATCTCTCACACGGATCCAAAGGAGTATATCGGATCGTTGGCTTGATTTGGTGTTAAAGTAGTGATTTCCATGCATTTTTGTGAACCTGAGTATAGATCCATATAGATTCATTGTTCATGATGATTTGACAACCATTTTACTACATGTTGACCCATGCAAGTTCATTCATCAAGATTATAGAGATATTGCTCATGTTTTCATGCTTGTTAGACTTTTGACTCTTTAATTACGAAATTGCCATTATTGTTATAATTGTCTATTTAGCTCATATTTGAATGCTTGTTTACTTGGATTAATGTTTGACTAGATTGATTGTTATGAATTAGATGATTGATGATTTTATTTAGATAAGATGGTCGAAGATGATTCAAAAGCTAAGGGAAAGGCTCTTGAATTGGAAAAGCTGCTCGTGGCATATGTAGCGGATGAGGAAGCTCATATGGATAGATTCGATGATGATGTTGAGATGAGGATTTGCTATGATGATGATGAGGCGAAGCATGATATGAGATAGCCTTGGTCTAATCCAGACGGGATCATTCCAAGCATGTTGATAACTCGGTGAAATGGTTCGAGTTGAGGATAATGGGTTGCTCGAGAGGCGCTTGAGCTAGTATGGAAATAGTCGTCGAGGAGGATGAATAGGAGGCTGAGATCTCATCGTTGTTGAAGGTTCTAGCATGCTCAAAGCAAGAGTACGTTGGGCAGATTCGATAGTCCCTGAAGGCTACTGATTGGTAGTCAAGTACTCTGGGCAGATTCGATAGTCCTAGGCACGGGTCACGATGACGTGCAGAGTTATGTCTAGAACCGGGGTTTCCATTAGCCCTTGACGGACGGATGAAAGAATGAGTCGGTCATTCAATTAACGATGATATCGAAGCAATGATAACAGTGATAGCCAGAGTCATGGATGTTTGGTTGTACCGTCATTCGGTCTCAAGAGCGGTATTTTCGGGTGCTTATCTGATCTTGGTTTAGGCCTTGAGGGTTTGTACTTGGAAAACATCGCCCTTGACTTGAGTGATGATTGCTTTACTTTAAATTGTATGCTCTGCTATGTTTTCTTCTGTTTAGTGTGTGTCTGGGGGCTATCACTGTAGAAAGAGGTGGAGTGGGAGGGTTGTATTCCTATTCCTTTTCCTTTTTGCCCTTTTGGTATGTTGGTAATTAATTTACTGCTCACTAAGACTGTTGTCTGACTCAAGGCTTTATGTTTAACTCTTATTGCCTTGGGCTGTTCGTCCATTTTGGGGCGGGCAGACTAGGTAGCAGGTGACAGGTGTTGTTCTTGCTTTCCACGATGCTGATGACAAAGACGAGCTGGAGTATTGCATATTGTTTCTTACTATATGTACTGGATGTTCCGCTGCTTGTATATTCTCTGAGTGTTATATAGTGAGGCTTGATGTATTGACTATTCAGATGTTTGGTACTCAACTATTATGAAGTTTTATTGATAAGATTCTATTCTGTGAAGCTTCACTATACATATATTCTATTGTATTTTGTCCATGCGCTGTGAGTAATACGATAGATTCTGTTGTTTTAATTTACCCTAACAATCGTCCATAGTCGCCTGGCACACTTTACAGCACACTATCTCTAGATTCGGTGCAGGGGTCATGGGCGGTCGTCACAAGAACGGGTCTTTTTAATTTTTCACAAGATACTCGGGTTATCCAGATCTACGAAATATGCAGGGGCATTGGTCAGTTCGAAGGGATAACTAACCATTCATAGAACATATCCGGACCCAAAAATAGACAGATATATGGATACAATTCCAAATTTTTTTTAATTTAGAAACCAAATTATACCTATCAACCATAGCAACCAAAGCAACCAATTCATCCAAACAAACAATTCTGACCTATTTGGAGTTTATGTCCCATGCAAATATATCAAATCTTCTTCTTGGATCTACCAGGAACTATCAAAGAATTGAGAAAAGATGATGAACAAAAGAGATTGATAGAGAAAAGATTGTTTCCTTGTTGTTACAGGGTATTGACCATTTATAGTCGTATTCCCCTGTCCCCTATCTCATCTTCTTCTTGCACTCATACTTACTATCAGTGGATAGTAAGAGAATTTACTAAGGAGTCCGAACAGATATCTTAGGGATACTCATTCTAGGGTATACTTCACCCTATCTCTAATGAGTTACTTAATGTGTTATACTCCATAGCTAAAGTTCAACCTTAGCTTTGATATCAAATGTAGCAGTCCTGACTCGGCCTTCGAAAATCGGCACCCGTACTTCACTTGTACTCGAATGCCGCAGATTCAAACACCGAATCTGGCTCGCCAAAGCTTATAACACATTAAATATAACAACACAGCGGAAGAAAGAAATGGATAATATCATATACAACTCCAATGAATACCATATCCCAAATGATATACAACAATGATATCTATATGATACAAGAATATCATAGACAAATAATGATGTTACAGCGGAAACAACAGAAGTGATAACTCCAAACGATCTTTAAAAGAGAATGAGTCCAACAACTCCAACATCAAGCTTGAACCACCATCACGTTGCACCAAGATAAGCAAGTGTAGTCCATGAACTCCAAAAACTTAACTAGCTCCCAATAATCTACTAAACCTGATTACTTGAAAAACCCAACTCTAGACTGCCCGTGTGGGAAATTGTGGGCACCCAGAGTTTAGAAAGGGAACAATAAACTCCAGGTCAGTCATGGGACTGGTATGAGTAACAAAACAGTTGTTTAAAATAAAAATAGTTCATAAGAGTAATCCGATATGCTTTTTGGAAAATGAAACTACCATAAGGCCTCCCGCCACACACATAATGCAAACGCAGAATTGGAGGAGTTTTCTCCTTATGATAGTCAAACATGCTTGATACACAAAATCTTTTTTATATTATCATTAGTGACTAGTGTGGAAAACATTTCGAAAATATAATATAAATCTTAGCCAGCATACAACCATTATTGTATGCCTGATATAGCTACCATGTTCAACAGTAGGTTACCACCACATTCCATGGCAGGTTATACAACTAAAACCGTACAAGGCTCGTATTGTTTCTTTGGATTTTCCAACAAATGGTAAGGCTAAGGAACTTCCTATGCCACATGGGTACGCCTTTGGAGGTACGTCCCGAGAACTTAACCAGCACTCTGCCAACACAAGGCAGGGTTACCTCTGTAACTAGGTAACTACTACTCGAGTATGCCACCCCCCGGTCATTTGCGACCTTTATCCGAGGGCCCTCAATCACACATCAACAACCACACAGTAAATGAGATTGCAGCAACCACACAGGTAAAGTATTTGGGCTCCATACCATGATACCACCTTTTTCCAGAAGGAAATAACAATACCCTAAAGGGTGCGACCCTCATAACCTTGCTGCATCTTTCCTGTTTCGACCATTTTCGGGGTGTGAGGTATGATGAGGTCTCGTCCATAAAGCTACGCTTTACACGAAAGCCATGCTTTGATCACGAATGATCACCAACACACAACAGCACTTAGCATGCCACACTACCAAATTGGCAGTATATCACAGATAATCTTCAACTACATAACCTCTGAGCTCGTATGTCTCAGAGAAGGGTGTTAAGCTAAGAGAATAAATTCTCCGCCACCAAACAGAAATGTATTTGAAAGAAATCTGCTTTATATCTCAAAGTGTAGTCTCAGACATACGACCATACAAATCTGTTCCGGGTTCGAATAGAATCGAAGGCACTTCGTCCAATAAAGGAAGAAGCCCTTGCAAATCCAGGTATCCACAATCCCGATCGAACTTCGCATCACATATGGAGGTCTCTATACCGGATTCACTCAGTGCAGAGACAATCGATAGGTTATCCTATCGTTCTCGCAAACACCCGGTCTTCAACACCGGTCTTCAAATGCTATCCATTTACGTCGTATCACTATTCGGAATGGGTTATATGACACAAAGTCCTCTCCCGGCTAAACCGAATAGTGAGCACAATATTTTAAAACATATGGATATTGGGATTTCAGTTAAGTCACAACTTATTACCCAAAACTTTTCTTCAAATGGTTTAAACAAATTACCATTTCCAATCTTTTAAACAAAAAGATTCATTTCACAAAGTTCACCAATCTTTCACAAAGATCATTCACAGATTTCAAACCAATTTCCATTTCAAATCTTTCATAGAAAGGATACACTTTTAAGACCACTTTTCAATTTGAAAACAAAGTATACCAATCTTTAACAAAGATTGATACATATTCTTTTCAACACAATTTCCCTTTCAAATTGGATTAACTCATCAAATCTTTAAATCAAGATTTAATTCATAGCCTTCAAAAAGATTCATTCATAACTTGAAAACCATTTTTCATTTCAAATCTTTTATATATAAAAGATACACCATTTAAAATCCTCTTCAATTTCGAAACAAGGTTCAACCAATTTAAATTTCAAAACTTTATGAAGTTACCCAAAATAACTTTATCCTCAAAACTCCTTTTCCAAACCATTGAATTCAAATTTAATTTTTAAAACCGTTACAAGAATCTATGACTTAATCGATTTCCTCGTGAAATCCATTTTTGTGTGTGTATGGTGTAGTCCAGGGGTTTAACACAATATTGCAACATCATTCAGTCACCACAGATTCAAATACAACAATATATTTGATAAGCGGTATAAACTATAACGCTTATCTTCCATTCACATATCATAGATTAAGAACTTAAATCACAGATAATTAACTACATTACATATGAATGAATTACATCACAGATAATTAATTATATCACAGTGCATATCACAAAGCATCAAATATCGGGAATATCAAACAATTCACCCATTTAATAAAATCCAAACCTTCACAAGTAGGAACAATTTAATTATCTGATTAATTTAAATCAGATTAAGTTCTATGAATATATTTGCTGGTCATGGTAAATTAATAATCAATTAATTATAAAACATTTAATAAATTATCCTTTGATTAATCATTAATTAACCCTTAATTAATAATTAATCCTTAATTAATTATTCTTAATTAATTACAATAACTAATTGATTACTCCTTAATTAATAATTATTTCTTAATCACTTTCATTAATTAATTGACCTTTAATAAATTAATTATTCTCAAATTAATTACCTTAATTAATTTATCACATTATCCTTAAATCAATTATTGTTTAATCACTTGATTAATCAACTTTACTCATTAATTAATATGTAATTAATAATCCTTAATTTACAAATTAATTATTACTTACTTAACAAATCTTTAAACTTTAATTGATTAATTTAAAACTCTAATTACTTATTTAATTAATCCAAATCATTAATTAATTAAATAAATAAATTATCCATTTTAATTAACTTAATAATTAATGAATCTCAAATCCTAATTAATTTTAAGATAAAACTTTATTCTTACTTATGATTTAATTATCATTAACAAAGTATTTAAAAACAATTTACCTTTAAATTTTACTTTTTAAATTTCATTTTAAATTTAAGATTTAAAATGAATACAAATTTTACTTAAACAAAGTTTAAACAATTTAAAAACCTTTTAAATCTCATGTTAAAGAAATACTTGCCTTATAAAAGAAGTTTAAACGAATTTGAAACCAAATTCATTTTTAAATCCAAACTATTTAAATTATGCTTTAAACATTCAAAGTTGTTTAAAATATTTTATATTTCCTTAAACTTTAATTATTATAAAACTAGGATGCAAAAGTTAATTTTAATCCATTTTTAAATCTGGAATTTAAAACTTATTTAAATCTTTCTTTCGAATTTTTAAAATCAATTTAAAATTTTAAAAACAGATAGGTTTCTTTTAAAACCTGTAACCATAAAACTACCCGAGCCACTCTTCAATGACTTCGAGCACAAACCCACCTGACTTCGGGCAAAACATTCAATTACTCGAGAAACTCTCGAGTACACTACTACCCCATACCAACCAATGACCCGAGCCCTACCCCTAAGTCTTCGAGCCAAACCACCCAATACTTCGAGCAAATCACTCAATCTACTCGAGAAAAACTCGAGTATCTTCTGCTTCAATTCTAGAGTTCATCAGAACCCAAATATGCACCGTGCACATGCACTGACCAACCACCTTCTCCGATCATCCATGATGACTCACTCATGTCGACGATCAACTCCAAAGCAGATTACAACCATCTGATCCCCAATAACAACTCAAAATCAAAATCGAGCATTAAAGCCTAAAACTGGAACAACCACCTCAACCTGGAAACCACCTCGTTCTCGAAACTCCGACCACCAGAGAGTCTGTAACTCCGACCACACCATCGCCCACCTCTATGCTTCCATCCCTCGAGTTTGTTTGAACTCGATCAACCAGGGCAGGCGAACCTTCCAAAACATCTGACCTAACTAAAACTAGGGTTAAAAATAATTCCGACCACCTATCATCACCACAGTCATCTACACACCCATCCATTATTTTTCCTCCACTCACCGATCATCCTACTATCACCGGAAGAAACCCCGACCTTCCAGATCCTCGAGATAACCAGAAATCATCAAATTACCATTTTCTGTTCAAACTAGAACTGCACCCTCAAACTAACACTAAAAATTGTGATTTTAGTTTTAAAATTTAAGTTTTTGGATGAGGTTTCAGATCCTAAGCCTAAAACATTGAATTATGACGTTTAAATTTTCACTTATTCAAAGTTTGCTCTGTTGTTTATGATTTCCAGAGATAATACAAAGTTATTTTAACTTGAATAAAATTTTAAACTTTAATCATTGATAAAACAAACAAATTTTGTTTGAAACTAATACCCTAACTTAGATTAGATAATGAGATAATGAATTTTGATTTAAAACTTAAGCCTGGAAACTAGAATCAGGAAAAATCCAGATACACAGCATGCACACACCAATATATTCATATATATATATATATATATATACACACACAGAGATATTCACTTATAAATATACGAACATAGTTATTTCCAGAGATGAACATGCAACAGAATCATCTACTTAAATTTTAAAACAGTGATGTTACTCACATGATATTAGATTGAACAGAGAACAATTCTGTGTTGAAGGCTGCAGTTTGATTTTCCTGTAAATCCTTTCTGTGTTGATCTTGAATGATATTTGGGTTTGTAAGATAATGATGTTTATTTTCAGGCTTGCTAAGTTTTGTTTGAACGAACAAGAACTAATATGGATGTATATATAAAAGATTGTTGTACAGGCTGAAGTATGATGTTGATGTAAGATTTTTATGTACTGAAAATATTTTTGTTTAAATTTTGGCCAGAGATTTTTTATTCAAATGGTGGCTGATATGATAAAATTTGTGCTTGCATTAATTGTTGTTGTCTTTATTTTCATGTGTACATACTTATCTAATTTTGTTTGTTCATACTTGAATATACTTCTTTCTTCTTTTGCAAGCTTTCATATATATAATTTTGTTGTTGTCTGGTTTCATACTATCAGACTTATCTCATCCAATTCGATTTTTGTCTACATACTTGAATGTATTTTATTTTTCTTTAATCTTATACTTATTATTTTGTAATATAAATGAACTTCTATTTTTAACATGTTGTTTAAATTTAGCTAATTTGTTTGCTTTATATTTTTCATAGATGATTTTTTTTAACCATTTACTTAAAATTAAAATTCAAATCCAATATATATATATATATATTCAAATCTACTCATATATGCACATATACATATATATTCATATATATATATATACAATATTTAAATTCAAATGATTCAACACATATTTTATTTGAATTTGGAGAAACTCAAATCAATTTACAAATTAATTTTACAATTTTTATTTAAAAATTAAATTAATTATCAATTTAAACTTAGTTAAAATCCGGGATCGTTACACTAATAGTGTTTGAAATTTGGTTAATCATCTTAATTAATGATGTTTGAATTTTATAAATCATTTTAATTAAGGATATTTGAAATTTTATAAATCATTTTAACTAATGATTATTTGAGTTTAATTAACTATTTTGATTAATAGTGTTTAAATTTTATTAATCATTTTAGTTATTGATATTTGAAATTAATTATCATTTTAATTAATGATTATTTGGATTTAATGAATCATTTAATAAATGATATTTTAAATTTATTAATTGATTTAATAAAAGTGTTTGAAGTTAATTAATTGATTTAGTTTTTCAAAGTTAATTAACTAATTTAGTGCTTCAAAGTTAATAAACTAATTTAATAAAGGTTTTAAAGTTAATTTACTGATTTAATGAAAGAGTTTTGGAAGTACTTAACTATTTTATTTAAAGAGAATTGATTTTTTTATTTAAGGAAATTATAAATGTGATTTATTTTCTTTCAAGATAATTAACGTTATTTTAATTTAATAAAAGATTTTAGTTTGGTTTATTTCCCTTGGGAAAATAAATGTGGTTTTAAAGTTTTAAAAAGAGTATTATTAATCATCCCTTGGGATGATTAACATTATTTAAATTTATAAAAGTATTTAAATTGTTTTATTATCTATTGGGAAAATAAATATTGCTTTGAATTCATAAATGATAGTTTTAATTAAGAAATTCTTTTGAATAGAATTGTTTAAAAATAAAGCGAAGTGTAATTTGTTTTGACACTTGTTTTAATACACTTAGTATTTTAAATTTGTACTTTAAAAGAAGATTTTAAAGAGTATTTTTGTAGTGTTTTTACCAATATTTGAAATGTGGAAATCAAGCACATATGGATCAAATGTTTTAAAAGCCTAATTCATTCATTTGTGATAAGTGTATGTTATTTAATTCTCATACACAAATCACGTAGTTATTCCGGATAGTGATTTCTCGACTATCGATTTCGATTCTGCTACCTTTTTGTATTTCATCGCTCTAAGACGATGTGTTGCTCTTTGTTGTTATGCTTTTGGAAATGATTAAACCAAAGCGCGTATTTTTGAGGGCCAAGTTATGTGGGGTTGCTCCTATTAGGGTATTCTCATATCTCATCTAGATTTTGGTTTACCGTCACCTTAAAATGGTTATGATTTAGATGTGAAATATTCGGATTCTCGGTAAGGTTTGGCGGGGTCCGGCTTGGAGTTCTCGGGGTTTTCAAGTATATTTCTAGATGTATACTTCTTTTAAGGGGGATGCACCCTCCAACTCATTGTTGGAAAAATCTCCTTTCCTTATTAAATTTGAAACTTCGAATCTGTTTTTCTTTAATTGCAACAGAAAGAGCCCACCACTCTTCGTGATGTTTAGTTATTAGTTTAATCCATGCGTTCAAGTTTGGACAGTTTATCTTGTTTCGTCCATTCTGTCCAGTTTGGATTTTTGTTCAGACTATTTTCATTCTTCCTGGTCTGGATTTTTAATATTATTTATGTTCATCCTTATTTGGATTTGTTTCCCTGTTGTTTATTTCCATCTTTGCCTGTATGGGTGTTGTTCTTATGAGGTAAAAACCCGTTCCACGTTAGCGTGGTGGTCTCACAGAATTTTATATATTCACCATATTACTTGAGTTTTCTCACGCTGGTATTCTAGACTGATCCGGGTGTTATTATATTATAATGCTCGGGTCAGACTGAGTATTTTTCCCAGGTTGGCTTTGGACAGAAGCGGTCTTTGGAGTAGAGCTGGAAATCTATAATAGTCTTCTATTTTTCGATGTTTTGTACTTTATTCCTACCAGCAAATTGTAAGGTCAGAATTTTATAACTACCTAGCTGATAAGGTTTGTTTTTAACTCTTATGTACCATGTATTTTAGAGTGACAGTTTTTACTGTCTTTATTGTATTATATGTTGTTCATTCTGCTGTGAGATTCTGTTGTTCTTTGTTCTTTTCTTTTTATTTTACCTTAACTACATGCCCTTCCAACGATTGGATGTTCGAGATTTTAATACAACAGTCATATTTGATGTCGACTTTCGATGGTTGAAAAGGTGGTTCGTTACATTAACGGTTACAATTGGTTAGTATGGGAATTAAAGACTGTAATTCCAATTAATGGAAATGAATTTGAGAGTTATAATTAATGGGGACAAATGGATAAAAAGGGACTAATAAAAATGGAATAGATATAAAAGGGTTACTAATTTAAAATTAGTGATCGTACATAAATGTCTTAGGAAATGTCTATTAGGATTTTATGGACAAATTGAAATTTATGAGCATTAAAAGGGGATTTATGAGTAGATAAGTATTTATGGTTCGTTTGTAAGAGGAAGCTAGGTTCGTGTGTTGATTGCAAGGTCATGGCAAAGAAGTGGTAGCTTGGTTGGAGCTCGTGTTTGTTTTAAGTGAGTTAAACTCACTTAATAGCAACTTTAAAATGAATTATTTTGTTACCTTACTTATGTGTATAATCATATGTAAAAATTATTGTTGTTTTTTGTTTTGATTTCCCTTAGAAGCGGATGACACATGTATAAGGAATAGAATAGGGACTAGCAAAAAGAATGGACGTCGAAGTGGTCGTAGCGAATATGTCGCGACGATACACTTCGAAGTGCATATAGTGTGATGATTTATAGGGAACTCTTTGTAAAGGGACTCGAAGGAGTTCCTTGCCCTATTGATATTTATTTACATTATTACATGCTATGTGTGATGTAATAAATTATGTATGTGTGACGACCCGGTATTTTAGCAGTATTTTTTTAATGAATATTTAATCTAATTTAAATAAAGAGCGAACTTATCATTTTAAAATGAATATGACTTCTGGAATAATTGCCATTTATTTGTATGGATTTGTATTTTTAAAAGGAAATTGATTTTGAAAATTTAGAATAAAATATCTCAATAATATTTACAATAAACTTATCTTATATAATTGAATTAAAATAATTTACTTTGTTTACATTTGGTAAATATTATATATAGATCGTAATGTTGAAATAAAACCAAATTCTATCAATATAAATATAAATATAAATATAAGTAAGTCAAACTTATGAATCTAATTTAAACATTGATAGTTAACATACAAATGGAATTAAAATGAATAAGAAAGTATACAATATAAACTGTAAATTTAAAAGCATAGAATAAAATAAGCACAAAGTATAGAATCAAAATAAAGCACAAGTGTATAGAAGTAAACCAGACAAAACCCAAATGTATAAGTTAAGCCAGTCAAACATAGGTATATAATTATTCAAGCTAGAAAATAGTTAAACAAAATAATCTTCTTTCACAAGAACATCTACCTGCAAAATATAAAATAAACTAACACAACCATATATGTGTGAACTATTCAAACTGGAAGTTAATAACAAAACAAACATTTTTACACAATATCTTCATTCATAAGCCAAACCTACCTGCAAAAGTATATATCTTTGTATAAATATCTATATACACAGAAAACATAATTATAATATGTAAACTAATTAAGAAACAAGACATTCAATGCCATCATCTCAAGCTCAAAATAAGGTCAATTCGCAACCTTTATAAATCATTTCACCTTCATAAAATATTGCCTGGTCAAGAGAAAAATCTCTGACCCTTTGTGTACCAGTGGTACAAAGCATGTACACAAATCTCAGGCTTAGCTTACCCTGTAAGCTTCATTCTTCTATTCAACTGCCTTCATTTATTCCATTCGAACAAGCCAAGACAAACAAAAGAAAATAAAGAAACCAGACTATATATAACCATACTTCTCCTCTTCTCATTTTCTTAGTGGATTCAAAACTAAAACCTAGCAAAACAAAAATCAAAATCTGACAAGGCCAAACCAGAATAAGTATTAGACAACTAAATTCAACAACATCATATCCAAGTTGGGATCTAGGTCATAATAGCAGTTCAGCTTTCCAGTTTCGGAAGAAATCAACTTCCAGGAAGGAGCTCCTCTGTTCTTCTTTAAACTGTGAGTTCATCTAAGTTAAAACTGTTAATCTGATTTCATGTGAATGATGTTTGGAAAGATGATGTGTTAATTATTTTGCATGAATGAAATTATGTTGTCTGTAAAAAAATAAAAAATGAAGTGTTATGTATACATGTCTGTATACATAGAGAACTCTCTGTTTATATTTACAGGATTATAAAAAAAAATAAAAAAATAAAAATTTAAAGTCTACTCTTGTAATCTCTTATAGAATGCGGAGATCAAATAAGACTTGTTTGTTTTTTTTATATAAACAAGGTTTTAAAAATATATTTAAGCATAATTGGATTGAAAACTATCTGGTAGTTAAGAATGACAGTGGAAATAAAATTCAAAGCAAAAATTAGATTTTTAAGATTTTAAGATTTGATCATATTAATTGAATCATATTCGAATATGATGATTTTTGATAGAAATCTTATGATTTTTACATGCATGGTTGTTGAGTAATTGTGAGAAGACCGGAAATTGGTATTTCGTCGAATTCTGGCAATCACGTTGGTCAGAGGCATAGGGATCGTGGCCAGAGGAAGTTTATAGGCCGGGGGTCAAGTGAAAAATGGTAATCCATTTTTCTGGGCATCGTGGATGATGGCGTGACTTAACTTAGGGTTTAAGGCGTAGGCTGTAATGACCCTCCTATTTACACACTAATTTTATTATTGATTTTTTTTTAGAGATGATATATAGATATATCATCTATTACAAATATATTTCCTAGGGTCATTTTCTTTCTCTAATAAACAAAAATATATCCAGGATCTTTCACAATATAGAAATATTGTTTTAATTCTAAATCATTTTTAACATACATATATGAAGATATCTATGTTATATTCTACTTGAATCAGAGCATGATAATAAGTAGAAATCCTTTTTAAATTTGCAAAAATGTGATAAATTCCCTTTTAAATTAAAACTTATTGTATCCTGATTTTTGACTATAGTGTCCACGGGAAATATGTTCCTTAGACTGTTATTATAATTAAGAAATAACCAAGCAATAATCAGTGGAAAGCAAGCTTATAATATAGATGAATGTCTTAAAGTCTGAATATTATCAAACTCAGGTTAAAAGAAAGTGGATCCTAAGTGAACACAAGCAACATCTAGGCGTAATGGAAACGCGCCTAACTTATTCATGCAAGGTCACTAGTTCGAGTACTATGCTGGTCGGTTCAAACACAATTTTTGTTTTCTTTTTATTTTCTCCTGTATGGCTGAAATCTGATACCTACCTATAATTGTATATATATATTTAATTTTTGCCTATAACCTAACATACAAAACAATTTTTCTTGCATAACTATTTTTAAAACCCATTCTTTCAACTGTTTTAAGAATTTACATCTATATTTTTGCCTAATATCAACATGTACACAGATATACATGTACATGTCAGTCTTTTTGTTCATTTTCCAGAAAACTGAGCTCAAATGTTCCCTTGCTTCATTGATCTGAAGTGAAACATTTGGCCTGACCTATGGCCTAACCATGTGGTTACTCTGGCCATTCTTTTGTTTGCATTTTTACAACCCAGATTATACACAAAACATTGATACCTTTCCTTTCCAAAAGCATGTATATATATTTGTATGAATCAGACATTTTGTGATCAGATATATATCATTCTTCCTAATCATACTTCTCCTTTAAAAAAATACATCTTCAGGGTATAAACACTTTTTCTTGCATCTGGACTTATGTCAATATCATAAATTGAAGATATAGCAGTTTAATTCTTTTCTGGGTTTTCCCAATATTATTTTCTGTATATCTATATTCTTTTTTTTTTTGAAAGAACTCAGGATTAACTGAAATCATCATAAAATGATTATGCTTATAAAATCCAGGTTTTACCTCTAAATCAAAACAACTTTAGCAAATAGGTTTCCAAATCAGTTCAACATCAATATCCTTAGTGCATACCAAATCAGAAATAACCAGAAACAACATAGCACATGTCTCTTACAAGTTCTTCCTACTTAATACATTTAGATAGCCATATTAATCAGGGAATACATGCATGAATTAACACATTTTAGCTTTTATTTCTAATTATCTTAGCATCCTCTATTCCATATCTTTTTAATCTTGCTTACTTAGCTCCATCACAACCTGCAAAAGCATTAGTGGCTGCCCCATTATAAATGAGACACCCCCATGTGCCATGAGCAATAAGGGTCAGATCTATGATCTGGTGTGAGCATTTCTAACATATCCATGATATTAAGCTAAGGATACAGCATAAATATACTTTGCATACTTGACAGGTATTATCATGTACAATACATAAGAGCAAACATATGCAATAAAGCAACTTTTATCTGGGACTACTAGGTTGCCTTTTCTTTTTCTTATAAATTCCTGGCCTCATCTGCTATAAGGAATCAAAGGGACACATTGCCATGAACTAATTAACATTATGGCACAAAGATCTCAGGACTTAAACAAGCCATGTGCCAACTTGTCTACTTCAAATAGGACAAGCATTCCAGCAGCCTTCTTGGCACAAAATCCTTAGTTATATCACTAAGTGTATTTAGGTTCATTCTATCAATGATAGCTAGGTGTACATACCACCTGTACTCATGAAGCATACTAGTTACCTTGCAGACATAATATTGCAAGCAAGTTAAAGGTTACTTTCTAGAGGTATAACACCCCAGTCATTCCATCTCACATTATTTAGCATATAAACATCCTATTCAAGCATATACCAGAATGGTTGCAACTGAGAATAAATACATGGCTCTATTGAGTTTATTTTGATTTTGCAAGCAACTATATTTAGCTAGATTTTCAATCTTGTTTAAACATAGTTTTTAGGCTTGTAAATTTCTGTTTAGTTTAGGGCTCAGCACTTATAGAGAAAAACTCCATTGCACCCTTAACCAATTATTTCAAGCCTCAGCACCATACCAATGTATATGCAGCTCATAGTTTTCTTTATCTTTTCATTCTTTGTCTTAAGCCATTATTCAAACTAGTTACAAATACTCTGATATATGTTCCTTAAGGTTTTGGTATAATATACAGAGATGAAAATAGAACAACAAAGTTATACATCCAGCATAGCAGATCATATCTCATCAAACATTCATGAAACCATCAGCAGCCAACATAGTTTGTAAATCAAAACATGCAAAATATAACATATAAAAGCTTGGCTGCCTAATCCCAGGTCTTAATGCCATGTATATGAGTGAGGATACTCACTTAAATGCTTACACAAGCTTAAACCAGAAAACCCTTCAAATCTTTAGCCTTATCTTCCTCTTCTTCCTTAGGTTAATTAATTAGTGAGAGAGCAGTTTTCTGATTGGGCTCTTGGTTTAAATAAGGGTTCTGTCTAGGGTTTTGGGTGATGCAAAATCCCTATTTTAGCCCAGACCAGAATCATGCATTTGGCATTGCATACTCCCTCCCTCCTAATCCCTTGATGTCCCGGCCAATATTTTAAAACAAGGCTATATTGTGCTCATTTTCTTTTCTTTTCAGAAAGTGATTACTTTAAGTATTTTTATTATATTTACCTCAAACATGATAATGGTGTGACTTTCTATTTTCTGCCTATGTACATTTGCTTCCTTGCACTTTGGTTCTTACTGTTTTTGTGCTTCCTTTATTTATTTTCTGCTCAAATAATATCTGGATATATATATACATTTATACAACTATGGGTGTTAATTTAACTTTAACCTTTTATTTGCAGAAAACATGTGCATACTTATGTGCATTTCTACACCTATTATTCAAATAAAAATTTCACTTATTCATTATAAGTCAATGTTCTCTTCTGCCTTGATTTTCAGACAAGTCATACATAGGCATATATATAGATATATATATATACACACATCCTCAGGAATTTTTAATACTCATGTCTAGGTTTATATTTTCTTTATTTAAAACATTTCATCTAAATGTTTTCCTTCCTTGTTTTATTATCCAGGAATTCTGGATTTTCTCTTAGTGCCATAACTAGTGTGCACGTGCACACATGCACACAACCTTGCACCATCGAAAATCCCACCTATATAATAATTCTGATTTTCCCCCAGAATTTAATCATTTATTTAAAAGAATTTTCCTCAAAATCTTGGGGTATTACAATCACCCCTTCTTTTAGGAATTGTGCCCTCACAATTTGCAACATAATCTTTGAGTACTCCTACTTTCTTAGGAAAAATTATTTAAATATGCATGAGCAATTCAAATAGTCACTGTCTATCATACATATCAAACTTTCTTAGTAATCTAAGAATTTACCTTTCAAATTTGCAAAGAGCCTAGGGTAATCCATCCTGATTTTATCCTCTAGCTCCCAAGTACAATCACTAGGATCTATACTCCATTGAATTTTTACCAGCTTCAATGTCTTGTTTCTTAATTTCTTTTCTTCCCTTGCCACAATTCCCACTGGCTCTTTTTCATAGATTAGATCTGGATTAATCTGAACTTCAGTAGGCTTTTCTAAGATTTCCTCCTTGTCATGTACCCATCTCCTTAGTTGTGACACATGAAACACATTGTGCATTGCACTCATCTTCTCTGGAAGCTCCAGCTTATAGGCTAGTGAGCCTATCCTTTCCAAAATCTTGTATGGTCCAACATATCTGGGTCTGAGTTTCCCCTGCTTGCCAAATCTCAAGACTTTCTTCATTGGTGAAACCTTAATGAAGACATAATCACCTACTTTGAATTCCACTGACTTCCTCTTTGCATCAGCATACTTCTTTTGCCTATCTTGAGCTACTGCCATCCTCTTTCTCACCAGTCCTATTTTCTCTGTGATGTCTTTGACATATTCTGGCCCTAGGATAGCTTTCTCTCCTGCCTCAGCCCAACACATAGGTGATAGACATGGTTTCCCATATAGGGCTTCAAAGGGTGCCATTCCAATTGTACTTTGGTGGCTATTATTGTATGTGAACTCATCCAAATGGAGGTGGTCCTCCCAATTTCCTCCAAAGTCTAACACACATGCTCTAAGCAAATCCTCTAAAATCTTGTTTACCACTTCTGTTTGCCCATCTGATTGGGGGTGATAAGCAGTGCTTAGGCACAATTCACTCCCCATAGCTTCTTGGAAGCTCTTCCAGAATCTTGAAGTGAAGATTGTATCCCTATCACTCACTATAGTTTTAGGAACACCATGCAGTTTTACCACTTCTCTCATAAAAGTTTGGGCTAACCTAGGTGCATTTCTGTCTGCTTTCACTGGTATGAAATGGGCTACTTTAGTCAGCCTATCTACAATCACCCAAATACTTGTATTTCCCCTCTTGGATCTAGGAAGACCATCTATGAAATCCATAGATATGTCTTCCCACTTCCACTGTGGTATGCTAAGTGGCTGCAATAACCCTGAAGGTCTTTGGGTCTCAGCTTTTATTTGTTGACAAACCATGCACTTAGCAACATATCTAGCTACATCAGACTTCATTCCCTTCCACCAATAGTCCCTTTTTAAGTTTTGGTACATCTTGGTGCTGCCTGGATGTATGGAATATTTGCTCCTATGGTACTCATTAAGGATTTCTTCTTTCAATTCTATGATGTTTGGGACACATATCCTTCCCTTGTACCTTAAGTATCCTTTTACATCTATGTGATAATCCTTCACTTCCTCCTTCTCTAATAGGAGAGACCTCTTTTCTGCTAAGTCTTGATCTTCTTCTTGCATTTTTGCCACCTTCAAGGCCAAATTTGATTGTAAAGTAATTAAACTTAACCTTCCTTTACTCTTTTCTTCCTCAATTATCTCCATACTTATCCCACTGCTCTCATCTATTTCCAAATCAGTGAGTATGGTCAAATCTCTAAACTCCTCCATCATTAACATGGCCATTTTTGCATGCTGCCTACTCAATGCATCTGCCACTTTATTAGCCTTGCCTGGTGTATAAAGTATATCTAAGTCATAAGCAGCAAGAAATTCAACCCATCTGTGTTGTCTCATATTTAAATCTTTTTGTGAAAAGAGATACTTTAAGGCCTTGTGATCAGTGTATAAAATGAACTTTGCACCCAATAAATAATGCCTCCAGAGCTTTAAGGCATATACTACTGCTGCCAACTCAAGATCATGAGTTGCATATCTAGTTTCATGGGGTTTTAGTTGTCTAGATGCATAGGCTATGACCTGATCTTGCTGCATCAACACAGCCCCTAGCCCTGACCGACATGCATCTGTATATACAACCAATCCCTCATTGCCTTCTGGTACTCTCAACACTGGTGATTTTACCAAAGCCTCCTTGATCTGGGTGAAAGCTTGTTCACACTTATCAGTCCATATAAACTTTTGGTTCTTCCTAGTCAGGTTAGTGAGTGGCATTGCTATTTTAGAAAATCCTTGTATGAACCTCCTATAGTATCCTGCCATCCCCATGAATGACCTAACTTCACTGACATTGTTAGGCTTCTTCCATGCTTGGATTGCTACTATCTTATTGGGGTTTACAGAAATTCCTCTAGCAGAGACAACATGTCCAAGAAAGTGTACTTCCTCTTGCCAGAACACACACTTAGAGAACTTTGCTTTCAAATCTTTTTCTCTTAATCTAGATAAGACCAAATGTATGTGGTTCTCATGTTCCTCTATTGTTTTAGAGTAAATTAGAATATCATCTATAAAAATCAGAACAAACTTGTCTAAGTAATCTCTGAATATCCTATTCATTAGGTCTACAAAGTAAGAAGGGGCATTTGTTAGCCCAAATGGCATAACCAGAAACTCATACAAACCATATCTTGTGTTGAATGCTGTATATTTAATACTTGATTCCTCAACCTTCATCTGATGAAACCCAGATGCCAAGTCTAGCCTAGAAAACACTTTAGCTCCACTGAGTTGATCAAAGAGATCATCTATCCTGGGTAATGGGTATTTGTTTTTGATGGTTACTTTGTTTAATTCTCTGTAATCTATACACATTCTTAAAGTACCATCATGCTTTTTAACAAATACTACAGGAGCACCCCAGCATGAATTACTTGGCCTTATAAACCCCTTGGCTTCTAATTCTTCCAGCTGGTTCTTTAGCTCTTTTAATTCACTTGGCCCCATCCTTGTAGGCTTTTTGATAACTGGGCTAGCCCCAGGCATAAGGTTAATCTGGAATTCAATAGGTCTATGGTGTGAGACACCTTTTACTTCCCCAAATACATCCAAGTATTCTTTAACTATGGGGATTTCATTAATAGCTATTTCCTTGGGATTATTTTCTAATTCAATTAAATGATTTAGACTGTTTTCTTTGATAGGTTCACATAGAATTGTAACCCTTTGGCCTTTAGAATTTTGTAGTGAAATGGTGGATGTATCTAGGTCAATTATGGCTTTGAATTGTCTTAGCCAATCTGCCCCTAATATGACTCCTATATTTGGGAAATTTAGAACATACAAATTGGAAACAAATGTGTTTCCCCCTATGTTCAAATTCACATCCACACAAATCATATCTAATACACTAGAACCTCCTAAAGGACTTTGTATTAACAGAGATGTTTCAGCCAATTTGCAGTTCATTTTCAACCTTTTAACTATTTCATGGGAAATGAGTGAGTGGGTTGCCCCGGTATCATATATTACAGCTAAAGGTATGGTACAAATAAATAGTGTACCTTCCACTTGACCATGGTTTTCAGCATTAGCCTCAATTATGGCCTTGCCCCTACCTTCCAGGTTTGCCACTTTCCCTTGTTGCTTGTATTCTGGGCAATTTCTTTTCATATGCCCTTCCTTCCCACATAGATAGCATTTGAAAGCTCCCCCTTTAAGCTCTGGGCATCTTGGCTTAATATGGCCTTCTTTCCCACAATGGTTGCAAACTATTTTTCTTTTGGCTTCATTGGGCTTTGCATCTACTGCCTTCTTACCATCTGCCTCTCCTTTCTTCTTATCATAAGGGTGGTACTTTCCTTTGTTCTTCTTGTTACTATTGTTTTTGAAGTTCCTGAACTTATCTCTTTCCTTGTCATGCTGCTCAATCTTCAGAGCCAAATCTATCACTTGATCAAAAGTTCTGTCAGCATAAGGTAGTATAGCCCTGCTAAGCCCTGGGTTCAATCCCTTGATGTATCTATCATTTTTGGATGCTTCATCAGCCACTAACATTGCCCCATAGGTTGACAATCCCTCAAACTTCTGGGTGTATTCTGTGACATTCATAGTCCCCTGTCTAAGTTTGATGAACTCCTCAAGTAAAGTGGTTTTTGCTGAGGCTGGAACAAACCTTGCCTCTAACATTTCCTTAAATTGATTCCAATTAATATCATTTTCATTTCGGCCAGCTATGATCACCTCCCACCAACTCAAAGCTGCACCTTTTAATTGCCTTGAGGCCACTTGCCTCTTCCTTTGGTCATCTAGTTTCATATCAGTGAAGATCCTCTCTAATGTCCTCAGCCATGCTTGAATCTCCATTACACTTTCAGTTCCTTCAAAGCTCTTGCCTCCCAAGTTGGTATAAGTCTTCACTAACTTGGAGAGCTCCTCATGTGGGTTCTCAGGTCTGTGCCCAATTCCATCTCTCAAAACTCTCACAAATTCCTGCATGTCAAGCATTTGTGGTGTGCTAGATCCTCCTTGATGATGAGACCCTCTTCCTACCATATTTCTAAAAGTATATGTATTTCATCTTATTAGTTTATAACACTTTGCTTTAATTTTAAATTGATTGTATCTTTCCTATTTAATCATTGTGTACGTCACATGCACACACATACATACATTCAGGGAATACTTATAAGCAGTCAAATATACAAACAAACCTAGTATAAACATAAGCATACAAACATTTGCTATGTTAATTAAAACATAGCTCTGATACCAAATGTAATGACCCTCCTATTTACACACTAATTTTATTATTGATTTTTTTTTTTAGAGATGATATATAGATATATCATCTATTACAAATATATTTCCCAGGGTCATTTTCTTTCTCTAATAAACAAAAATATATCCAGGATCTTTCACAATATAGAAATATTGTTTTAATTCTAAATCATTTTTAACATACATATATGAAGATATCTATGTTATATTCTACTTGAATCAGAGCATGATAATAAGTAGAAATCCTTTTTAAATTTGCAAAAATGTGATAAATTCCCTTTTAAATTAAAACTTATTGTATCCTGATTTTTGACTATAGTGTCCACGGGAAATATGTTCCTTAGACTGTTATTATAATTAAGAAATAACCAAGCAATAATCAGTGGAAAGCAAGCTTATAATATAGATGAATGTCTTAAAGTCTGAATATTATCAAACTCAGGTTAAAAGAAAGTGGATCTTAAGTGAACACAAGCAACATCTAGGCGTAATGGAAACGCGCCTAACTTATTCATGCAAGGTCACTAGTTCGAGTACTATGCTGGTCGGTTCAAACACAATTTTTGTTTTCTTTTTATTTTCTCCTGTATGGCTGAAATCTGATACCTACCTATAATTGTATATATATATTTAATTTTTGCCTATAACCTAACATACAAAACAATTTTTCTTGCATAACTATTTTTAAAACCCATTCTTTCAACTGTTTTAAGAATTTACATCTATATTTTTGCCTAATATCAACATGTACACAGATATACATGTACATGTCAGTCTTTTTGTTCATTTTCCAGAAAACTGAGCTCAAATGTTCCCTTGCTTCATTGATCTGAAGTGAAACATTTGGCCTGACCTATGGCCTAACCATGTGGTTACTCTGGCCATTCTTTTGTTTGCATTTTTACAACCCAGATTATACACAAAACATTGATACCTTTCCTTTCCAAAAGCATGTATATATATTTGTATGAATCAGACATTTTGTGATCAGATATATATCATTCTTCCTAATCATACTTCTCCTTTAAAAAAATACATCTTCAGGGTATAAACACTTTTTCTTGCATCTGGACTTATGTCAATATCATAAATTGAAGATATAGCAGTTTAATTCTTTTCTGGGTTTTCCCAATATTATTTTCTGTATATCTATATTCTTTTTTTTTTTTGAAAGAACTCAGGATTAACTGAAATCATCATAAAATGATTATGCTTATAAAATCCAGGTTTTACCTCTAAATCAAAACAACTTTAGCAAATAGGTTTCCAAATCAGTTCAACATCAATATCCTTAGTGCATACCAAATCAGAAATAACCAGAAACAACATAGCACATGTCTCTTACAAGTTCTTCCTACTTAATACATTTAGATAGCCATATTAATCAGGGAATACATGCATGAATTAACACATTTTAGCTTTTATTTCTAATTATCTTAGCATCCTCTATTCCATATCTTTTTAATCTTGCTTACTTAGCTCCATCACAACCTGCAAAAGCATTAGTGGCTGCCCCATTATAAATGAGACACCCCCATGTGCCATGAGCAATAAGGGTCAGATCTATGATCTGGTGTGAGCATTTCTAACATATCCATGATATTAAGCTAAGGATACAGCATAAATATACTTTGCATACTTGACAGGTATTATCATGTACAATACATAAGAGCAAACATATGCAATAAAGCAACTTTTATCTGGGACTACTAGGTTGCCTTTTCTTTTTCTTATAAATTCCTGGCCTCATCTGCTATAAGGAATCAAAGGGACACATTGCCATGAACTAATTAACATTATGGCACAAAGATCTCAGGACTTAAACAAGCCATATGCCAACTTGTCTACTTCAAATAGGACAAGCATTCCAGCAGCCTTCTTGGCACAAAATCCTTAGTTATATCACTAAGTGTATTTAGGTTCATTCTATCAATGATAGCTAGGTGTACATACCACCTGTACTCATGAAGCATACTAGTTACCTTGCAGACATAATATTGCAAGCAAGTTAAAGGTTACTTTCTAGAGGTATAACACCCCAGTCATTCCATCTCACATTATTTAGCATATAAACATCCTATTCAAGCATATACCAGAATGGTTGCAACTGAGAATAAATACATGGCTCTATTGAGTTTATTTTGATTTTGCAAGCAACTATATTTAGCCAGATTTTCAATCTTGTTTAAACATAGTTTTTAGGCTTGTAAATTTCTGTTTAGTTTAGGGCTCAGCACTTATAGAGAAAAACTCCATTGCACCCTTAACCAATTATTTCAAGCCTCAGCACCATACCAATGTATATGCAGCTCATAGTTTTCTTTATCTTTTCATTCTTTGTCTTAAGCCATTATTCAAACTAGTTACAAATACTCTGATATATGTTCCTTAAGGTTTTGGTATAATATACAGAGATGAAAATAGAACAACAAAGTTATACATCCAGCATAGCAGATCATATCTCATCAAACATTCATGAAACCATCAGCAGCCAACATAGTTTGTAAATCAAAACATGCAAAATATAACATATAAAAGCTTGGCTGCCTAATCCCAGGTCTTAATGCCATGTATATGAGTGAGGATACTCACTTAAATGCTTACACAAGCTTAAACCAGAAAACCCTTCAAATCTTTAGCCTTATCTTCCTCTTCTTCCTTAGGTTAATTAATTAGTGAGAGAGCAGTTTTCTGATTGGGCTCTTGGTTTAAATAAGGGTTCTGTCTAGGGTTTTGGGTGATGCAAAATCCCTATTTTAGCCCAGACCAGAATCATGCATTTGGCATTGCATACTCCCTCCCTCCTAATCCCTTGATGTCCCGGCCAATATTTTAAAACAAGGCTATATTGTGCTCATTTTCTTTTCTTTTCAGAAAGTGATTACTTTAAGTATTTTTATTATATTTACCTCAAACATGATAATGGTGTGACTTTCTATTTTCTGCCTATGTACATTTGCTTCCTTGCACTTTGGTTCTTACTGTTTTTGTGCTTCCTTTATTTATTTTCTGCTCAAATAATATCTGGATATATATATACATTTATACAACTATGGGTGTTAATTTAACTTTAACCTTTTATTTGCAGAAAACATGTGCATACTTATGTGCATTTCTACACCTATTATTCAAATAAAAATTTCACTTATTCATTATAAGTCAATGTTCTCTTCTGCCTTGATTTTCAGACAAGTCATACATAGGCATATATATAGATATATATATATACACACATCCTCAGGAATTTTTAATACTCATGTCTAGGTTTATATTTTCTTTATTTAAAACATTTTATCTAAATGTTTTCCTTCCTTGTTTTATTATCCAGGAATTCTGGATTTTCTCTTAGTGCCATAACTAGTGTGCACGTGCACACATGCACACAACCTTGCACCACCGAAAATCCCACCTATATAATAATTCTGATTTTCCCCCAGAATTTAATCATTTATTTAAAAGAATTTTCCTCAAAATCTTGGGGTATTACATAGGCCTGATCGAATTTGGGTTCTGGGCAACTGTGATATCGACGTGGAGTCGAGTTGAATAGGAGTTGCGGAATTAGGAAGGTGGGAAGCAGGCGGTGGTCTAGGCAAATGGTTGTGGTCTCCGGTGAGCGGAGGCGGACGTAGTTGAGAAGATTGACGATGGGTTTTCAGGCTGATGGGTTCGTATTCACTCGATTTGAATTCGCGTGGAGATTTAAATTTCTGGGTGGTCGATCGTGATGAGGGAGTTGAAGGTGACTTTTCTGAGGTCACGAGTGCGATCGGAGAAGGATGAATCGGCGGTGCACGTGCACCGATGCTCGATGTATCAGTGGAAGAAGGAAGCTTTTATGTTTTTCTTTTTGGAAGAAGCTGTGTCTCGGGATTGAACTCGTGAATTCTGTATAGTTGCTCGAAGTTAATGCTGGTTCGAGAGTTCTCAGGGTTTGGCTCGGGAAAATCTGGGGGTAAATGTGGGTTACATGTTTTGTTTGCAGGTTCGTGATATGCTGGAAAGGAATAACAAGATTTCAGTTTCAAATTTATCTAGGATAAGCAATATACCAACCTTTCCAATTTTAAATAAATAAGGGATCTGTTTAAGATGAAATTTTATTAGAAGTTGAGAATAGAATTATTTTGGGATTAAAGAATTTCAATATTTATTCACTTAAAAAAAAAAGTTTATTTTAAACAATCTTGATAATGTAATTAAATAGGTTTAAGCATAAATTAATTTATGACAAAGGGATTAATTAATTAATGCATTGATAATTAGAGGTTAATTAATTAGATATTTACTTGATGAAAGTAATTAAAGGTGATTACTTAAGGGAGGTAATTGGGAAATAATTACTTAGTGTAATTAATTAAAGGGTTGATTAATTAAGGAAATTAACTAGGGGTTAGTCAATTAATAAGTGAGGTTAATTACAGGATGATTAATCCATGCAAATGATTATAGGGTAATAAATTTGAGTGATTAATCAAGGACTCATGTGATAAATGTGAATGGGTGAAGGTAAATTAATTTGTATAATTAATTAAGAGTTAATTTCTTAATAAAATAAATTAATCAAGGAGGATTAATTAAGATGGATGATTTTTGGATGATTAATGAATTGGTTTGTAATTAATTAATAAGTAAGATTTAAAAGTAATTTAAATAATTGATTTAATTCAATTGTGGTTAATTGAATTAATTATAGATGGTGTGGTTGATTAATCTTACTATGAATGATTAAATGATATTGTATGCCTTAGATTAGTTGATATCTTTGGTATGTGATATGGAATGCTATGTGATATAATATGTTGGGTTAAAACAGTGACATCCTGTATTTAAAGTTTGAATTGTGTATCATTTGAATAACTTGGGTTATGATGACATTGGATTCGAAGAGACAGGAATCGGGTATTAGTTAATACCCAAAACCACTTCGATTCTATGTAAATTGATATGTGATGTCAATCGGTTGGAATGTAATAATATGAACCTTTGAACTAAGTTAGAATACTTAGTATTTGAGTCATAAGTGTTGAGCACAACAAGTAATGAACTCGTAGAGAAGTTCGAGTTACCCGGGTTTTCTTTTAAATTGGATTAGTATTTCATGTTATATGGGTTTACTCACGCTGGTTTCCAGCCTGACCCGGGTGTTACTTTGATGTAATGCTCGGGTCAGACCGAGTATTATAAATTTTCAGGTAAGGATGTTTTGGAGCTCAGGGGCGAGCTGGATGGCAGGAACGTATGGAGTGTATTCCGCTGTGATATATTGTTATTATCTGGTACAAGTTATTTTTAACTGTCCAGCGATTGTGAAATGTTGTAACTCTGATGTATAAAAATGTAAATTAACTGATACAATTTTTCTTGTATAACTGCTATTTATTTGATATTATATTTTGATCCGCTGCGAATGTGAGAATTTGTGTTGTGTTCTATTTTCTTCTTCTTCTATCTCTTTCTTCTTTTTCATAACTATCTGGAATTTTCGGGTTCGAAAATTCCGGGTCGTTACAGTTGGTATCAGAGCCAGGTTAAGCGTAAACCTTGGCTCTGGTGGGTGTACTCATCTAAAGATAGGGTCAATAGTACCCTAGAATGAGTTGAGTGTAATATATATGAGAGAGCGTACTTGTTATTTTCTTATATAAAAGATTTTAAATGATTTTATAAGAATATATTTTGATATATAAAATAATATTTCTTAATAATAAATGTTAAAGTAATTGGTTGTTAAAAATTATTGGATTTAAATAAAATAATGAGAATTAAGTGTTAATAATAATACAACCAAATTGTAATTAAAGGTATGTTTGAAATGGATTCAAACTGAAACTAAATCTTGAATGTGAGGGAAAGTTTCAGAATATGATGATAATGAATTGGTTTCCTAATATGATAACCTTGGTAATAATCATAAATGATTATTGTGATTAATAATGAAATGTTTTGGGAAAGTAAAACATTTAGGCATATATGACTTGTAAATTAAAGTGGGTTTTAAATGGTTAATTTGAATTGGGAAGTCATGTGATCTCAAGATGGGTTTGAGATTTGATGGATGTTTTAAAATAAATTGGATGATATCATCCTATTGTTATTGATAATCTTTAGATTGTGAATTGGATTTGTTTAAATAAGTAAAGAAATGGATTGTGATGGTATATCCATTGTTTAGCTAAAAGGGAATTAAAATTTGGAATTAAGGAGATGAAACCCTTTTGAATTTAAGGTTTAAATGTTTAAAAAGAATTGGAAATTTAAATTGTTAAGCATTGGTTTCAAAATTGAAATTGGGTAATAAATTTAATTTTTTAAGGTAAAATTGATTTGAACTCTTATTTGAACTTTGAAATAAATATGTATATTTGAAATAAACTCTAAGATTGAGTTTTGAATAATCCTTGGAAAGTGAGGTGAAACCCAAAGTGATATAAGTTTTGAACTAATGAGTAAGAATGAATATTATTAGAAAGTTGAAAATTTGAAGTAGAAATTCAAATTTGAGTAAGGTTGACTGAATGAATGAACGAATTGAATTTAACTGAGGGGAAGTTAAATAAGAACAACCTAAATTGAAAATTTCAAGGTGAAATTGAAATTTAACTTGGGAAGTTCACTAGTGACTCTCTCGGTCTGACCATCTGTTTGGGGGTGATAAGCTGTACTCAAACACAACTCGATTCCCAGAACTTCCTGAAAGCTCTTCGAAAATCCACTAGTGAACAATGGGTCTCGATCGCTCACTATACTCTTTGGAATACCATGGAATCGAACTATCCACTTAACATACAGCTCGACCAACTTTGATGCAGTCCGAGTTGATCGAACAGGAATGAATCTTGCACTCTTAGTCAGACGATCTACGATGACCCAAATCCCTTCATTTCCCGTTCTTGTTCTAGGTAGCCCATCGATAAAATCCATTGATATTTGCTCCCACTTCCATGTAGGAACTTCTAATGGCTGAAGTAATCCACTAGGCTTCTTTTGTTCGGCTTTTACCAATTGACAGTTCATGCACTTGGAAATAAAATTTCCAACATCCTTTTTCATACCTTCCCAGTAATAGGTTCTCTTCATATCCCGATACATCTTATTTCCACCTGGATGAATTGTCAGCTTCGAGTGATGACTTTCCTTCAGAACTTCATTTCTCAATTCATCTATATCGGGAACAACTAGTCATCCTTGCTTCCGAAGCCAACCCTCTCGATCGACCTCGAATCCTTTATCCTTTTCTGGGTCCAATCCCTATTCCAAATCACGGATAATCTTGACAAGCTTATCATCTCGCTTTTGGCTCTTTCCAATTCTTTCCACAAGAGTCGGTCTTATCGATAAGTTTGCCAACATCTCAGGTTCCAATTCACATCTGGGCCTGAAGTCAAATCCAGCTAAATACTCGAGACTCTTCCATTCTGAAAACATGGCTCCCAATCCTGCATGTCTTCGGCTTAACGCATCTGCCACTGCGTTACCCTTTCCCGGAGTATAGGCTATACTAAAATCATATGATGCCAAAAACTCTAGCCATCGTTGCTGCCTAAGATTCAAGTCCTTTTGGGAGAAAAGATACTTCAACGACTTATGATCTGTAAACAACTCGAATCGAACTCCCAATAGATAATGTCTCCACATCTTCAGAGCAAATACAATCGCTGCCAACTCCAAATCATGAGTCGGATAATTCCTTTCATGCGGCTTCAGTTGTCGACTCGCATACGCAACAACTCTATTCTTCTGCATCAGCACTGCTCCAAGTCCAGTACCACATGCGTCGGTGTAAACCACCATTTCTTCATTTCCACTTGGAATAGTCAAAACAGGAGCACTTGTCAATTCTTTCAGGATTCCGAAAGCTTGCTCACACTTAGCATCCCATCCGAATACTTGGTTCTTTTTCGTCAATCCTGTTAATGGTGCAGCCACCTTGGAAAAGTCTTTGATGAATCGACGATAATATCCTGCTAATCCAAGAAAACTTCTCACATCAGATGCATTCTTAGGTCTAACCCAATCCTAGATTGCTGCTATCTTGGCGGGATCAACCGCTATTCCGCTTCCAGAGATAATATGGCCTAAGAACCTCACTTCGCTCTTCCAGAAATGACACTTCGAAAACTTAACCTTCAGCTGATGTTTCCGTAAGATTTCCAAAACAATACGCAAGTGCGTCTTGTGCTCTTCTTCCGTTCTGGAATAAATCAGAATATCATCCACGAACACTAGTATGAACTTGTTCAACTGATCTCTGAACACTCTATTCATAAGATCCACAAAATATGCTGGTGCATTTGTCAATGCAAACGGCATTACCAGCCACTCAAAGAAACCGGATGGTGTCCTGAAAGCAGTCTTCTGCACACTATCCTTAGCCACTCTTAACTGGTGAAATCCCGTTGCCAAATCCATATGAGAAAACACCTTAGCTTCGTGAAGATGATCAAACAATTCATCTATTCTCGGTAATGGATACTTGTTCTTCTTAGTCACTTTATTCCGCTCACGATAATCCACACATAACCTCAATGATCCATCTTCTTTGGTTACAAACACAACGGGTGCACCCCATTCGGACACAATACACCGAATGAATCCTTTCTGTAAAAGATCATCAACTTGCACCCTCAACTCTTGGTGTTCCCTAGGCGCCATCCGCCTAAGAGGCATCACAACAGGTCTAGCTCCTTCAACTAAATCGATACGAAACTCGATCTCTCTATGCGGCGGTAACCCTTTGACCTCATCAAAGAAATCCTCAAATCCATTAGCGATTGGCACCGATGACAGTCCATCCTGTGGAACAACCAGCGAATACATGAAGCTCATGAAGACGCCTTCCTCATGCTTACATCGTATCACAACCTTTCGCCCCTCCACATTCATGACTGTCACCTCCAACCTTTCACAATCAACCTTTGCCGCATACTTCCTAAGCCAGTCCATACCCAAAATAATTCCGAACCCCGCAAAGTTCAGAACAAAACAATCACAAACAAAAGAGCAATCATGACTCGATACAATCAGACCACGGCATAACATACACAAACAAGACGAACCCCCAACTGAATTAGTCACAACCAATGGCCTATCAATAATATCCGGTTCTAAACCCAACCGGCCTAAAAGTTCATTACAAACAAAAGAATGCAACGCCCCAGTATCGAATAACACTCTAACTGGAACACCACATATGGAAAGAGTACCTTGAACCACCACACTCTTTCCTTTCTCTTCAGCGGTAGAGGCTTTCGATGATGATGGAACAGCCCCCAAAGCATAAGCTTGCACAATCTGCTTGTCCTTCCGCGGTTCTGGACAATTCTTCTTAAAATGCCCCGGCTTGCTACAGTTGTGGCACTTCACCGGTACCTTCGGATTCTTGCAATCTCTGGAGAAATGGCCCTTCTGCTGACAATTGTAGCAGGTCGCCCTTCGGCTTCTTCTGGCCATCCTTACCCTTTTGCTGCTGCTGCTTCCTCTTCTTGTTTCCACCCTGCTGTGGTTTAGACTCTTCCTTGGTCACAGCAAAAACAGATCCTTCTTTAGGAAACAGATTCTCGTGCCTGAGAGCCTTCTCCACAAGCTTCTCAAATGAATCATCCAAATGATCCACCAACTGCCTTCCAAGATAACTGTCCAAGCCTGTCACAAACTTCTCGTTCTTCTGATACGGAGATTCAATATACGACCGGGCATACTTGGACAAAGCTTCAAACTCAGAAACATACTCAAGAACTGGTCTTCCATCTTGTTTGAGCTCTACAAACTTCCTAAACAGAACAAATTTCTGAGTTGTAGAAATGAACTTAGCTTCAAATCTGACTTGGAATTGCTCCCAAGTAATTTCTTCCTCCGGAGTATCAATGGTGATAGAGTTCCACCAGTCAGAAGCTCTCCCTTGAAGCTGTCTTGATGCTAGCTTCCTTTTGGTTGCATCCTCGATTCCCAAATCACCAAAGATTCTTCTACAAGCATCTATCCATCTCTGGACTTCAATGGTTGATTCTGTTCCCAAGAAAACCTTTCCTCCAAGAGCAGTATAATCTTTACACAGCTTAGCAAAATCCACCGGTTTTGGAGTTTGAACTTGAACTCCAACATCTACTGCTGGCCCCGGAGCTGGCATCCTTCTCATGATCGAAGTCATCATAGCCTCGAACATAGCAGCATAATCAGCAGCCCCCTAAGTAGCACGGCCTTCCCTAGTAGCTGGTCTCCCTCTTCAACTCATTCTTAATATCTATAAAAGAAATGATCAATACACCTTGAGAACAACTGCATAAAGGGTTCAAATCCTTCTAAGCTACTATATTATATATAGTAATCATCCATCAAAATACAATTACGTCTCTCATACGTAGTTTCGTCAGCGAGCGTTGGGTAAAATCGATTAACCAAAGCTCCGATACAAAATGTGACGACCGCCCATGACCCCTGCACTGAACATAGGAATAGTGCGCTGTAAGGTGTGCCAGGCAGCCATGGACGGTTGCCAAGGTTAAGTTAAAACAGCAGAATCTATCGTATAACTCACAGCGTATGGATAAAATACAATAGAAAATATATATAGTGAAGCTTTACAGAACAGAATCTCTATTAAACCTCATAATAGTTGAATACAAACATCTGAATAGTCAATACATCAAGCCTCACTACATATCACTCATAGAATATACAAAGCAGCGGAACATCCGATACATATAGTAAGAAAATAATATGCAAGCCTCCAGCTCGTCTTCGTCATCAGCATCGTCGGAAACTAAGAACAACACCTGTCACCTGCTACCTAGTCTGCCCATCCCAAAGCGGATGAACAGCCCAAGGCAATAAGAGTTAAACATAAAGCCTTGAGTCAGACAACAGCCTTAGTGAGTGGTAAATTAACTAACAACATACCAAAAGAGCATAAAGGTAAAAAGGAATAGGAATCCAACCCTCCCACTCCACCTCTTTCTACAGTGATAGCCCCCAGACACACTAAGCATAAGTAAACATAGCAAAGCAGACATTTAAAGTAAAGCAATTATCACTCGAGTCAAGGTCAACATTTTCCAAGTACAAACCCCCAAGGCCTAAACCAAGATCAGATAAGCACCCAGAAAACATTGCTCTTGAGATCGAATGACGATACAACCAAACATCCATGACTCTGGCTATCACTATTATATTTGCTTCGATACCACCGTTAATTGAATGACCAGCACATTCTTTCAGCCGTCCGTCAAGGGTTAATGGCAACCCCGGTTCTAGACAGAACTCTGCACGTCGTCGCAGCCCGTGCCTAGGACTATCGAATCTGCCCAGAGTACTTGACTACAATCATAGTCTTTAGGGACTATCGAATCTGCCCAGCGTACTCTTGCTTTGAGTCTGCTAGAACCTTCAATAACGATGAAACCTCAGCCTTCTAGTCATCCTCCTCGACGACTATTTCCATACTAGCTCAAGCGCCTCTCGAGCAAACCATTATCCTCAAACCCGAACCATTTCACCGAGTTATCAACATGCTTGGAATGATCTCGTCTGGATTGTACCAAGGCTATCTCACATCATCATCAAATCTATCCATATGAGCTTCATCATCCGCCACATATGCCACGACCAGCTTTTCCAATTCAAGAGCCTTTCCCTTAGCTTTTGAATCATCTTCGACCATCTTGTCCAAATCAAATCATCAATCAACTAATTTATAACAATCAATCAAGTCAATCATTAATCCAAGTAATCAAGCATTCAAACATGATCAAATAAACAATTATAACAATAATGGCAATCTTGTAAATAAAGAGTCTAAATCTAGCAAACATGAATCATGAGCAATATCTCTACAACTTGATGAATGAACTTGCATAGGTTAACATGTAGTAAAATGGAAGTCAAATCATCACGAACAATAGATCTACGCTTAAGTTTATGAAAATGCATGGAAATCACTATTTTAACACCAAATCAAGCCATCAATCCGATATACCCCTTTGGATCCATGTGAGAAATAATCACCACTCACCAAATCACCCTAACACCTCAAAAACAACACACTTCAGATCTGGATAGCAAAGAATCTAACTTGATCTGCCAAAATTCCGCTTCAGACGATGAAATTCCTCTTCGATGGATGAAGATCTTCAATCTAGGCCCTTGGATCTTCGATTTGATCTTTGATTTAGATGAAAGGAATCACAAGATTAGAGTGGAGAAAAGAAGTGAAGAAGTGTAGAACTCGAGCTCTCAAAATGGCAGCACTTCGTCGCTTCGAAATTCGGATCCCAAACATGAAGAAGAACTTGCCTATTTATAGGCTGATTTCCTTAGGTCGTCCACTCCCGCTCAGGTCGTCCACGACCTAACAACCCCGACCTACGACCTAACAGATTCCCCGACCTAACACTTAACCACTTGCGCGACTCAACACATACGCGCGACCTACGACTTACGACTTAGCACACACTTGACTCAACGACTTAACGTCCATATGACTTAACGACTTAACAGAAGCCACGACCTAACTAACTTAGGTCGCTTACGACCTAACTAAACACAGCACCCCATAGGTCGCTCACGACCTAACTACTACACTCCTTAAGTCGCTCGAACGACTCAAACCCCCTAGGTCGCCTACTGACTTAAGCCGTTAACTCCTTAGGTCGTCTACTCCTTAGGTCGCTGATTCCTTAAGTCGCCGATTTCTGTAGGTTGCTAACTCTTAGGTCGTCCACTACCTTAAGTCGCCAACTTCCTTAGGTCGCTCCAATCCCTTAAGTCGCTCACCCGACCTAACTACTACTCGACCTAACCTACCCCATGACCTAAGTCACCACACGACTTATCTTCTAGACGACCTAAGCTACACATGGCTTATCTGCTATATGACCTAACCTCTACACAACTTATCAACACTACGACCTAATGACAACTGTTTTACAAACATTCGATCCATAAAAATACGGGTCGTTACAACATTTCATTCCAAATTTAAAACTCATTATTTAGAGTTTATTTCAACCCATCATTGATATTATGTATATTCCACATATATACATTTTTTTACACACCAAGTTATCTTTAAATTTAAACCACCTTTGGTTCAAAATTTTTTTTCAACAACTCTTGTTGAAACAGGACCCTTCCATTTAAGTATACTAAATAACATTATTTATTATTTCTTTATCAATTTGAAACAAATTCCAAATTTTCTAGCTTAGATTTAAAACTTCACAATTTATATCATCTTCAGTTCCAATTTATAAGTCACACTTGCCTAAATGTTTTACTTTCCTAAAACATTTCATTTTGCTTACACAACAATCATTTATGATAATAACCAAGATTATCATATCTGGAAACCAGTTCATTATTATCTTATTCTGAAACTCTTTCCCAAATTCAAGATTTTCATTTTAATTTGAATCTATTCCAAACTTATCTTTATTCAATTTCAGTTTGGTTATATTTCTATTACTTCTTAATTTAATTCCAATAATTTAACAACCAGTTACCTTAACATTTATTGGTTAAGGAATATTGCTTTTATATATATCAAATATAACTTTATATAAAATCATTTACCTTTAAAACCATTTAAAATCTTTATATAGGAAAATAACAAGTACGTTCTCTCATATATATTACACTCAACTCATTCTAGGGTATTATTGACCCTATCTTTAGGAGTACACCCACCAGAGCCAAGGTTCTCACTTAACCTTCGCTCTGATACCAACTGTAACGACCCAAAATTTTCGATCCCGAAAATTCCAGATAGTTAGGAAAAGAAGAAAGAGATAGAAGAAGAAGAAACAGAAAACAAGTCACAGAATCTCACATTCGCAGCGAATCAAAATATAATATCATATAATACCATTTATACAAAGAAACTGTATCAGTTAAATTACACTTTAATTGTAACGACCCGTATTTTTCACGGATCGAAAAGTTTGTCAAATCTGGAATTTTAGCATTTTTAAGTCATTTCAGATTTTGATTTAGGGAAATTTGTCTAAGTCCTAGGTCGTGAACGACCTAAGAGCTAAGTCGTGACCGAGTTAAGGAATTCGGCGAGTTAGTGTTAGGTCGTGGGTTAGTTGGAGCGACCTATAGAGTTATGCGACCTAGGGTTTGATTAAGTATTAGGTCGGCAGGGCGAGTTAACGACCTAAAGAACTGACCGACCTAAGGAAACTATTGGGAGCGACCTAAGAGTTTCGGTGAGCTAAGTGTTAGGTCGGCAGGACGAGTTAGCGACCTAGTGGTTACTGGGTGTGTGGTTAGGTCGGCAACGACTTAAGGTTAGAGTTAGGTCGTAGTAACCGAGTTAAGGGATAGGTCGCTATGTGTTAGGTCGTCTGATAGCTTGGGTGAGTTAGCGACCTAGTGGTTCCGTGTTAGCGACCTAAGGAGTTAGCTTGTTAGCGACCTAAGGAGTTAGCTTGTTAGCGACCTAAGGAGTTAGCTTGTTAGCGACCTAAGGAGTTAGTTTGTTAGCGACCTAAGGAGTTAACAGTTGGCGACCTTAAGAGTTAGGCTATGTGTTAGGTCGTAACACTGTTAGGTCGCGTAGGTTGCTAAGTTGTTAGGTCGCTAGGATTTAGGTCGCGTAGATCTATCTGTTAGATCGGAGAAGCTTAGGTCGGAGAGGCTTAGGTCGGAAACGATTTAGGGAGATAGCCAGATTTCGACTTAAGGGCAGTTTTCAGCTATAAATAGGAGGGGTTGTTCTCACTTTTTGGGATCCGGATTTTTGAAGCGACGAAGTGCTGCCATTTTGAGAGCTCGACTTCTACACTTCTTCACTTCTTTTCTCCACTCTAATCTAGTGCTTCCATCCATCCAAATCGAAGATCAAGATTGAAGATTCAAGAGCTTAGATTGAAGATCTTCATCTTTTCAAGAGGGATTTCTTCATTTGAAGCGGATTCGTGATAGATCAAGCTTCATCCTTTGCTGTCCAGATCTGAAGCGTGTTGATTTGAGGTTGTTTAGGTGATTTGGTGAGTGGTGATTATCTCTCACACGGATCCAAAGGAGTAGATCGGATTGTTGGCTCGATTTGGTGTTAAATTAGTGATTTCCATGCATTTTCCTCATCCTAAGTGTAGATCCATATAAATCCATTGTTCATGATGATGTTACACCCATTTTATCATATGTTAACCTATGCAAGTTCATTCATCAAGTTTGTAGAGATATAATCCATGTTTTCATGCTTATTGGACTTTCAACTCTTTAATTACGAAAATGCCATTATTGTTATAATTGTCTACTTAGATCATATTTGAATGCTTGATTGTTTGGATTGATGTTTGATTTGATTGATTGTTATGAACTAGATGATTGATGATTAGATTTAGACCGAAGACGGTTCAAAAGCTAAGGGAAAGGCTCTCGAATTGGGAAAGCTGCTCGTGGCATATGTAGCGGGATGTTGAAGCTCTTATGCATAGATTTGATGATGTGACGTTGAGATGGGGCTTTGCGAGGATGTAATGAAGCGAAGCATCATGTGGTGAAGACTTGGTCTAATCCAGACGGGATCATTCCAAGCACGTTGGTAACTCGGTGATATGATTCGAGTTAAGGATAATGGAGGCTTGAGAGGCGCTTGAGCTAGTATGGAAATAGTCATCGAGGAGGATGGCTAGGAGGCTTGGATAACATCGTTGTTGAAGGTTCTAGCAGACTCAAAGCAAGGGTACGTTTGGGCAGTTGCGAAAATCCCAACGACAACGAATTGATGGTCGAGTACCCTGGGTAGTTGCGAAAATCCTTGGCACGGGCTGCGACGACGTGCAGAGTTTTGTCTAGAACCGGGGTTTCCATTAGCCCTTGACGGACGGCTGAAAGAATGTGCCGGTCATTCAATTAACGGTGATATCGAAGCAATGATAACAGTGATAGCCAGAGTCATGGATGTTTGGTTGTAACGTCATTTCGGACTCAAGAGCGGTATTTTCTGGGTGCTTATCTGATTTAGGCCTTGGTACTTGGAAAACATCGCCCTTGACTCGAGTGATAGTAGTTTTACTTTAAATTGTATGTTCTGCTATGTTTGCTTCTGCTTAGTATGTGTCTGGGGGCTATCACTGTAGAATGAGGTTGGAGTGGGAGGGTTGTATTCCTATTCCTTTTCCTTTATGCTCTTTTGGTATGTTGTTAGTTAATTTACTGCTCACTAAGACTGTTGTCTGACTCAAGGCTTTATGTTTTAATTCTTATTGCCTTGGGCTGTTCGTCCATTTTGGGACGGGCAGACTAGGTAGCAGGTGACAGGTGCTGATCTCTTCTCACGATGCTGATATCGAAGACGAGCCGGAGGGTTGCATATTATCTTCTTATTATATGTACTGGATATTCCGTTGTTTTGTATTCTCTGAGAGTTTTGTAGTGAGGCTGGATGTATTGACTATGTGGATGCTTGTATTCAACTATTATGGAGTTTTATATGATGTCATTTTGTTCTGTAAAGCTTCACTATACATATGTTCTATTGTATTTTGTCCATGCGCTGTGAGTAATACGATAGATTCTGTTGTTTTAAATCTTACCTTGACAATCGTCCATGGTCGCCTGGCACACTTTACAGCGCTTATTCTCTAGATTCGGTGCAGGGGTCATGGGCGGTCGTCACATTTGGTATCAGAGCATTGGTTAATCGATTTTACCCAACGCTCGCTGTCGTAACTACGTATGAGAGACGTAATTGTATTTTGATGAATGATTACTATATATAATATAGTAGTTTAGCAGTAAGTTAGTCCTTTACGCAGTTGTTTCTCTAGATGTTCTAAACATTCCTTTTTATAGATATTGAGAATGAGTCGAAGAGGGAGACCAGCTGCTAGGGAAGGCCGTGCTACTGAAGAGACTGCTGATTATGCAGCCATGTTCGAAGCTATGATGACTTCGATCATGAGGAGGATACCAGTTCCGGGGGCAGCAGTTGATGTTGGAGTTCAAGTTCAAACTCCGAAACCAGTGGATTTTGCTAAGCTGTGCAAGGATTATACTGCTCTTGGAGGGAAGGTTTTCTTGGGAACAGAATCAACTATTGAAGTCCAGAGATGGATAGATGCTTGTAGAAGGATCTTTGGTGATTTGGGAATTGATGATGCAACTAAGAGGAAGTTGGCATCGAGGCAGCTTCAAGGGAGAGCTTCTGATTGGTGGAACTCTATTACCATCAATACTGCGGAGGAAGAGATTACTTGGGAGCAATTCCAAGCTAGATTTGAAGCTAAGTTCATTTCTACAGCTCAGAAGTCTGTTCTGTTCAAGAAGTTTGTAGAGCTCAAGCAGGGTGGAAGATCTGTTCTTGAGTATGTTTCTGAGTTTGAAGCTTTGTCCAAGTATGCCCGGTCATATATTGAATCTGCTTATCAGAAGAATGAGAAGTTTGTGACCGACTTGGATAGTTATCTTGGGAGGCAGTTGGTGGATCATTTGGACGATTCATTTGAGAAGCTTGTGGAGAAAGCTCTTAGGCATGAGAGTCTGTTTCCTAAGGAAGGATCTGTTGTTGCTGTGACCAGGGAAGAGTCTAAACCCCAACAGGGTGGAAACAAGAAGAGGAAGCAGCAGCAGCAGAAGGGTAAGGATGGCCAGAAGAAGCCGAAAGGCGAGGTGACTTGCTACAACTGTCAGCAGAAAGGCCATCTCTCCAGGGATTGCAAGAATCCGAAAGCGCCAGCGAAGTGCCACAACTGTGACAAGCCAGGGCATTTCAGGAAGAATTGTCCAGAATCGAGAAGGGACAAGCAGATTGTGCAGGCTTATGCTTTGGGAGCTGTTCCGTCGTCATCAAAAGCTCCTACCGCAGAAGAGAAGGGAAAGAGTGTGGTGGTTCAAGGTACTCTTTTCCTATGTGGTGTTCCAGTTAGAGTTTTGTTTGATACTGGAGCATCACATTCGTTTGTTTGTAATGAACTCGTAGACCGGTTAGGTTTGGAACCGGATATTGTTGATAGGCCATTGGTTGTGACTAATCCAGTTGGGGGTTCGTCTTGTTTGTGTATGTTATGCCGTGGTCTAGTCGTGTCGAGTCATGGTTGCTCTTTTGTTTGTGATTGCTTTGTTCTAAACTTTGCGGGGTTCGGAATTATCTTGGGTATGGACTGGCTTAAGAAGTATGCGGCTAAGGTTGATTGCGAAAGGTTGGAAGTGACAGTCGAAAATGTGGAGGGGCGAAAGATTGTGATACGATGTAAGCATGAAGAAGGCGTCTTCATGAGCTTCATGTATTCGCTAGTTGTTCCACGGGATGGACTGTCATCAGTGTCGATCGCTAATGGATTCGAGGATGTCTTTGACGAAGTCAAAGGGTTGCCGCCGCATAGAGAGATCGAGTTTCGTATAGATCTAGTTGAAGGAGCCAGACCTGTTGTGATGCCTCTTAGGCGGATGGCGCCTAAGGAACAGCAGGAGTTGAGGGTGCAAGTTGATGATCTTTTGCAGAAAGGATTCATTCGGCGTAGTGTGTCCGAGTGGGGTGCACCAGTTGTGTTTGCAACCAAGGCAGATGGGTCGTTGAGATTATGTGTGGATTATCGTGAGCTGAATAAGGTGACTAAGAAGAACAAGTATCCATTGCCAAGGATAGATGACTTGTTTGATCAGCTTCACGAAGCTAAGGTGTTTTCTCAAATTGATTTGGCAACGGGATTTCACCAGTTGAGAGTAGCGAAGGATAGTGTGCCGAAGACTGCTTTTCGGACACCATCGGGTTTCTTTGAGTGGCTGGTAATGCCGTTTGGATTGACTAACGCGCCAGCATATTTTGTGGATCTTATGAATAGAGTGTTCAGAGATCAGTTGAACAAGTTCGTACTTGTGTTCGTAGATGATATTCTGATTTATTCCAGAACGGAAGAGGAGCACAAGACGCACTTGCGTATTGTTTTGGAAATCTTGCGGAAACATCAGCTGAAGGCTAAGTTTTCGAAGTGTCACTTCTGGAAGAGTGAAGTGAGGTTCTTAGGCCATGTGATTTCTGGGAATGGAATAGCGGTTGATCCCGCTAAGGTGGCAGCAATCCAGGATTGGGTTAGACCTAAGAATGCATCAGATGTGTGAAGTTTTCTTGGATTAGCAGGATATTACCGACGGTTTATCAAAGACTTCTCCAAGATAGCTGCACCATTAACAGGATTGACGAAGAAGAACCAAGTGTTCAGTTGGGATGCTAAGTGTGAGCAAGCTTTCAGAATCCTGAAAGAGAGATTGACGATTGCTCCTGTTTTGATTATTCCTAGTGGGAATGATGAGATGGTGGTTTACACCGACGCATGTGGTACTGGACTTGGAGCGGTGCTGATGCAGAAGGATAAAGTTGTTGCGTATGCCAGTCGACAACTGAAGCCGCATGAAAGGAATTACCCAACTCATGATTTGGAATTAGCGGCGATTGTATTTGCTCTGAAGATGTGGAGGCATTATCTATTGGGAGTTCGATTCGAGTTGTTTACGGATCATAAGTCGCTAAAGTATCTTTTCTCCCAAAAGGATTTGAATCTTCGGCAGCAACGTTGGCTAGAGTTTTTGGCATCGTATGACTTTGGTATAGCTTATACTCCGGGAAAAGGTAACGCAGTGGCTGATGCGTTAAGTCGAAGACATGCAGGATTGGGAGCCATGTTTTCTGAATGGAAGAATCTCGAGTATTTAGCTGGATTTGACTTCAGGACTAGATGTGAATTGGAACCTGAGATGTTGGCAAACTTATCGATAAGACCCACTCTTGTGGAAAGGATTGGCGAGGGCCAAAAGCGAGATGATAAGCTTGTCAAGATTATCCGTGAATTGGAATCTGGATTGGATCCAGAAAAGGATAAAGGATTCGAGGTCGATCGAGAGGGTTGGCTTCGGAAGCAAGGACGACTAGTTGTTCCCGATATAGATGAATTGAGGAGTGAGGTTCTGAAGGAAAGTCATCACTCGAAGTTGACAATTCATCCAGGTGGAAATAAGATGTATCGGGATATGAAGAGAACCTACTACTGGGAAGGTATGAAGAAAGATGTCGGAAATTTCATTTCCAAGTGTATGAACTGCCAGTTGGTAAAGGCTGAACAGAAGAAGCCAATTGGATTGCTTCAGCCCTTAGAAGTTCCTACATGGAAGTGGGAACAAGTGTCGATGGATTTTATTGATGGATTGCCTAGAACCAGAACGGGAAATGAAGGAATTTGGGTCATTGTGGATCGTCTGACAAAGAGTGCACGATTCATTCCTGTTCGATCGACTAGGACTGCATCAAAGTTGGCTGAGTTGTATGTTAAGTGGATAGTTCGTTTCCATGGTATTCCGAAGAGTATAGTGAGCGATCGAGATCCATTGTTCACTAGTGGATTTTGGAAGAGCTTCCAGGAAGTTTTGGGAACCGAGTTGTGTTTGAGTACAGCTTATCATCCCCAAACAGATGGTCAGACCGAGAGAGTCAACCGAGTTTTGGAAGATCTCCTCAGAGCTTGTGTTTTGGATTTCGGAGGATCATGGGAAGATCACCTTCATTTGGTGGAGTTTGCGTACAACAACAGTTACCAGTCAAGCATTGGTATGGCACCGTATGAGGCATTGTATGCAAGAACGTGTAACTCTCCAACATGTTGGTTGGAAACTGGAGAAAAGCTGATGCTTGGGCCAGAGATGATTCGTCAGACTTCAGATTGCATAGAGATCATTCGGCAACGAATGAAGGCAGCCCAAGACCGTCAGAAGAGTTATGCTGATAAGCGTCGGAAGGATTTGGAATTCGACGTAGGAGATATGGTTTTTGTGAAGATTTCTCCACTGAAGAATGTTATCCGATTCGGGAAGAAAGGTAAATTGACTCCGAGATTTGTTGGACCATTCCCGATTATCGAGCGAATTGGAAAGCTCGCCTATAGGTTGGAGTTACCTGAGAAGATGTCGGGTGTGCACAATGTTTTTCATGTATCTTATCTACGGAAGTATGTGCACGACTCGAATACAGTGGTTTCTGCTGATAGCTGTGAAGACTTAGAAGTTGATCCAGTCGATAGAAGACCTCGTAAGCCGCTTCGTGTTGTTGAAACCGACACGAAACAGCTTAGGAGAAAGGTAGTTAAGTTGCTCAAGATACAATGGAGTGATGATGATAACGACTGTACGTGGGAGGTGGAAGAGAGGATGAAGGCAGCTCATCCTGAACTCTTCAAGGTATGGCCCTAAGGTGTCGTCTCATCTCACGATATTGTAACTTGTTCTAAGTCTTAGAATTCTGTACGCTAAGTTAGAATTGGATGCATGGTTTGATGATTGCTATGGATGGTAGGCGTACATAATAGTTTTGATTGCTATGATTGTTTGGGATTTCGGGGGCGAAATTCCTAAGGGGGAGAGAATGTAACGACCCGTATTTTTCACGGATCGAAAAGTTTGTCAAATCTGGAATTTTAGCATTTTTAAGTCATTTCAGATTTTGATTTAGGGAAATTTGTCTAAGTCCTAGGTCGTGAACGACCTAAGAGCTAAGTCGTGACCGAGTTAAGGAATTCGGCGAGTTAGTGTTAGGTCGTGGGTTAGTTGGAGCGACCTATAGAGTTATGCGACCTAGGGTTTGATTAAGTATTAGGTCGGCAGGGCGAGTTAACGACCTAAAGAACTGACCGACCTAAGGAAACTATTGGGAGCGACCTAAGAGTTTCGGTGAGCTAAGTGTTAGGTCGGCAGGACGAGTTAGCGACCTAGTGGTTACTGGGTGTGTGGTTAGGTCGGCAACGACTTAAGGTTAGAGTTAGGTCGTAGTAACCGAGTTAAGGGATAGGTCGCTATGTGTTAGGTCGTCTGATAGCTTGGGTGAGTTAGCGACCTAGTGGTTCCGTGTTAGCGACCTAAGGAGTTAGCTTGTTAGCGACCTAAGGAGTTAGCTTGTTAGCGACCTAAGGAGTTAGCTTGTTAGCGACCTAAGGAGTTAGTTTGTTAGCGACCTAAGGAGTTAACAGTTGGCGACCTTAAGAGTTAGGCTATGTGTTAGGTCGTAACACTGTTAGGTCGCGTAGGTTGCTAAGTTGTTAGGTCGCTAGGATTTAGGTCGCGTAGATCTATCTGTTAGATCGGAGAAGCTTAGGTCGGAGAGGCTTAGGTCGGAAGCGATTTAGGGAGATAGCCAGATTTCGACTTAAGGGCAGTTTTCAGCTATAAATAGGAGGGGTTGTTCTCACTTTTTGGGATCCGGATTTTTGAAGCGACGAAGTGCTGCCATTTTGAGAGCTCGACTTCTACACTTCTTCACTTCTTTTCTCCACTCTAATCTAGTGCTTCCATCCATCCAAATCGAAGATCAAGATTGAAGATTCAAGAGCTTAGATTGAAGATCTTCATCTTTTCAAGAGGGATTTCTTCATTTGAAGCGGATTCGTGATAGATCAAGCTTCATCCTTTGCTGTCCAGATCTGAAGCGTGTTGATTTGAGGTTGTTTAGGTGATTTGGTGAGTGGTGATTATCTCTCACACGGATCCAAAGGAGTAGATCGGATTGTTGGCTCGATTTGGTGTTAAATTAGTGATTTCCATGCATTTTCCTCATCCTAAGTGTAGATCCATATAAATCCATTGTTCATGATGATGTTACACCCATTTTATCATATGTTAACCTATGCAAGTTCATTCATCAAGTTTGTAGAGATATAATCCATGTTTTCATGCTTATTGGACTTTCAACTCTTTAATTACGAAAATGCCATTATTGTTATAATTGTCTACTTAGATCATATTTGAATGCTTGATTGTTTGGATTGATGTTTGATTTGATTGATTGTTATGAACTAGATGATTGATGATTCGATTTAGACCGAAGACGGTTCAAAAGCTAAGGGAAAGGCTCTCGAATTGGGAAAGCTGCTCGTGGCATATGTAGCGGGATCTTGAAGCTCTTATGCATAGATTTGATGATGTGACGTTGAGATGGGGCTTTGCGAGGATGTAATGAAGCGAAGCATCATGTGGTGAAGACTTGGTCTAATCCAGACGGGATCATTCCAAGCACGTTGGTAACTCGGTGATATGATTCGAGTTAAGGATAATGGAGGCTTGAGAGGCGCTTGAGCTAGTATGGAAATAGTCATCGAGGAGGATGGCTAGGAGGCTTGGATAACATCGTTGTTGAAGGTTCTAGCAGACTCAAAGCAAGGGTACGTTTGGGCAGTTGCGAAAATCCCAACGACAACGAATTGATGGTCGAGTACCCTGGGTAGTTGCGAAAATCCTTGGCATGGGCTGCGACGACGTGCAGAGTTTTGTCTAGAACCGGGGTTTCCATTAGCCCTTGACGGACGGCTAAAAGAATGTGCCGGTCATTCAATTAACGGTGATATCGAAGCAATGATAACAGTGATAGCCAGAGTCATGGATGTTTGGTTGTAACGTCATTTCGGACTCAAGAGCGGTATTTTCTGGGTGCTTATCTGATTTAGGCCTTGGTACTTGGAAAACATCGCCCTTGACTCGAGTGATAGTAGTTTTACTTTAAATTGTATGTTCTGCTATGTTTGCTTCTGCTTAGTATGTGTCTGGGGGCTATCACTGTAGAATGAGGTTGGAGTGGGAGGGTTGTATTCCTATTCCTTTTCCTTTATGCTCTTTTGGTATGTTGTTAGTTAATTTACTGCTCACTAAGACTGTTGTCTGACTCAAGGCTTTATGTTTTAATTCTTATTGCCTTGGGCTGTTCGTCCATTTTGGGACGGGCAGACTAGGTAGCAGGTGACAGGTGCTGATCTCTTCTCACGATGCTGATATCGAAGACGAGCCGGAGGGTTGCATATTATCTTCTTATTATATGTACTGGATATTCCGCTGTTTTGTATTCTCTGAGAGTTTTGTAGTGAGGCTGGATGTATTGACTATGTGGATGCTTGTATTCAACTATTATGGAGTTTTATATGATGTCATTTTGTTCTATAAAGCTTCACTATACATATGTTCTATTGTATTTTGTCCATGCGCTGTGAGTAATACGATAGATTCTGTTGTTTTAAATCTTACCTTGACAATCGTCCATGGTCGCCTGGCACACTTTACAGCGCTTATTCTCTAGATTCGGTGCAGGGGTCATGGGCGGTCGTCACATTAATACATCAGAGTTACAACATATACACAATCACGGGACATATATAATCAACATGTCTAAATATACAACAATATATCACAGCGGGATACACTCCATACGTTCCTGCCATCCAGCTCGTCTCCTGAGCTCCAGAACGTCCTTACCTGAAAATCTATAATACTCGGTCTGACCCGAGCATTACAACAAAGTAACACTCGGGTCAGGCTGGAAACCGGCGTGAGTAAATTCATAATTTGGAATTACCAAGTTCAAATCATAAAAGTAAAGCCTGGGGTAACTCGTACTTCACTACGAGTTCATTACTTGTTATGCTCAACACTTATTCACAAATCAATCCCTAAGTCCCATACTTAGTTTCAAAGGTCCATATTATCCCATTCCAGCCTATTGATTTCACAAATCAAATCTATATAGATTTATTGGAGATTACAAATCAAGTGGGTTCGGGTATTCACAATACATTTCATATCAGAGATATCAACCAATTCAAGGCATTTAACATCATTCAATCATTCATAAAAAAGATTGATTTTTCCAAAATTAATTTAATTTATTTCAAATTTAATTAATTACTAATCTTTAATCACTTAGATTACCTTCAATTACTTAGACTAATTAACCTTTAATTAATTAAGTAATTACTGTCTTAATTAATTAGCTAATTATCTTAAATTAATTTATATCAACTAATTATCTCTTAACCATTAGCTAATGTTACTTAATTTAAATTATATTCATTAACTATCCCTTAATTACTTCCTTAAGTAATTGTACTTAAATTAATTTACTATTATTAATTACATTAAGGGATTAACTTCCCAATTTCATTTCACTGATTAATTAACTTCAATTAATCACAACCTTACTTTAAATAAAGATAAATTCTTTATTTTAAATTTAAATACTTCATTGTATTATTAAGCTTTATTTGAGAATCATTTTGGAATTAATTACATAATTAATTCAAATATAATTATTTTTAAACATACAACTTTGACATTTTCCCTTTTTCCTTGAAAACATTTTAAATTTATATATACCTCTAAACTTGGCTTCAACCTTTTTGAAATTGATTAATCAACTTGCATTTGCTTTAAACTACCGAACTAAATTTCCTTTAAAATTTGAAATCTGTTCTCAAACTACAGAAAAACACTCGAGCAAAATTACCAAAAAACCCGAGCATTTTGAACTAAAGCACCGAGTCACCCACCCCTTCCTGCTACTTCGAGCCGTCACCCAAACCCCTTCGAGTTCATCTCGAGTCAAAGCTTTCTTCCCCAAAGCTTCTTCATAACCCAGATACGCGAATGCAAGCGTGCACGTGCACACGCAACTGTCGGAGCTCCGACCTTCGCTGTTGTAACAACCCTGGGATTTTTGTAACAATTATTTATCGTCAAAATGACGATTAAATCGTTGTTAATTGCTAATGTAGATTTTAATCGAATTGAAATCCTTTCATAATTTGTTAAATGTTGATGGGCTTTTGGAAATTAAATGTTGGCCCATATTTCTTTGTTTTGCCGAGATAATATCAAGAAGCAACCGGTCCCCCTTTCATTTTTCTTCATTTATTCGCAATCCCACATTCAAAAACAAACAACGAAAAAAAATGGCGGCTCATCTATCTCCAGAAATTAGGGTATTCGATATTTTGAGGATGCCTATTTCCAGTGCTCGATTCAACCCGATTTCTTGTTTTGTGATCGATCGACTGGCGAGATGCCCTCGGCAGCGACGTCGAATTCGGGCTCTTCAAAAACAAAGGTGAGTGATACTTGTTACTCACATCTAATTTTGAACTCCATGATTCTGCTATTTTTTCGTATGATTTTGTTGCTATTTAACATGACTTCGTTCACTTTATTTTTCGGCTGTTAAATTGTGGTTCGAAGTTGTTGATTTCCCTGTTGTTTTCAATTCACTCGGGTTGAATACTTGATTGGCTTATGGTTTTGGATTGAAACTGTTACCATTGAATTTGTTGGACGATGTTGATTTCGTTTGTGGCCACCAGGTTTTTGATTTCTGTTAACATCGGCCACTTGATTCTGATTTTAGTACGAATGTTTGGGATGATTTACGACTTTGGGCATAATCAGATATATTTTCGTTAGTGATTCATTTTTGACTTTGACTATTTCAATTTGTTAACTCTTGATTAAAACTATGGCTTTGATTTTGTGATATCTTTTGGTTTTCTGGCTTCCTGTTCCTCACTGTTTCGACTTGTTTATTGTTGATCACGATCTTGTCTCTGACCATCTGTGATTTCGTCAGTTTCACTGGTACATTGTTTTTGTGATTTTCTGGCTTCTTTGATATAGATTGTGATTTCGTCATTCATACAGTTTCACTGGTACATTGTTGTTCATCCCTGAGTTTAGCTTTACTGTTTGGTGATGATCACTTGACTTTGGCTTCTCTGTGAGCTTCGTCTCTGATCATCTTCTTTGGCCATCTGGGTTTATCCCTGACTTTGTGTCACGACCCGACTTTCTATGTGTCACGACCCGACTTTCTAAGCCCAGAAAGACGTATCATGAATTAAGAAAGAAAGGGATAGAAGAAGAAAAGATAGGAAAGAAGAAACTCAACAATACCAGAATCTCACAACGGAACGAATGAAATATAATATATCACATAAAATATTACATAGTATCATATACATCAAAGTTACACAACTTATACATCTCATATTAGACAGTTATAAACACCTGTCTATCATACATCTCAAACATCACAGAGATACAGACTCAACACAAACACAGCGGAATCACTATATATCTACACGCTGAAGCCTCCTGCTCCAAATCTCCTCCAGAATTCGTCAAAGCTAACCTGAATCCCTCGACTACTCAATACAAAATTGAGTACCCAAGAGTTTAATAAAACAGAAAATAAACACTTGGGTCAGACATGGGTCTGGTGTGAGTAAAAGGGTTAAAATTGTTTAACTTTGAAAAACCTTTGAAAGAAAAAGTATCTCGTAAGACTTCCTGCACATAAACACGGAAAAGTTTTTACCTTACGATAACCAAAACATTTGATAGGAAATCCAGTTATATTATAATAGGGTCTAGGGTTTTCACATTGTGACGACTGGCCATGACCCCTGCACCGAATCAAGAGATAGTGCGCTGTAAAGTGTGCCAGGCGACCATGGGCGATCGCCAGGGTAAATTTAAACATTAGGATCTATCGTATTACTCACAGCGCATGGACAAAATACAATAGAACATATATATAGTGAAGCTTCACAGAATAGAATCTCATCAATAAACTTCACAATAGTTGAATACGAACATCAAAATAGTCAATACAACAAGCCTCACTACATAACACTCAAAGAATATACAAACAGCGGAACATCCAGTACATATAATAAGAAAATAATATGCAACCCTCCAGCTCGTCTTCGATATCAACACCGTGGAAAGAAAGAACAGCACCTGTCACCTGCTACCTAGTCTGCCCGTCCCAAAATGGACGAACAGCCCAAGGCAATAAGAATTAAAACATAAAGCCTTGGGTCAGACAACAGTCTTAGTGAGCAGTAAATTAACTAACAACATACCAAAAGAGCATAAAAGAAAAGGAATAGGAATGCAACCCTCCCACTCCACCTCTTTCTACAGTGATAGCCCCCAGACACACACTAAGTAGAAGCAAGCATAACAAAGCATACAATTTAAAGTAAAGCAATTATCACTCAAGTCAAGGGCGATGTTTTCCAAGTACAAACCCCCAAGGCCTAAACCAAGATCAGATAAGCACCCAGAAAATACCGCTCTTAAGACCGAATGACGATACAACCAAACATCCATGACTCTGGCTATCACCATTATCATTGCCTCGATATCATCGTTAATTTGAATGACCGGCTCATTCTTTCATCCGTCCGTCAAGGGCTAATGGAAACCCCGGTTCTAGACATAACTCTGCACGTCATCGTGACCCGTGCCTAGGACTATCGAATCTGCCCAGAGTACTTGACTACCCAAATCAGTAGCCTTCAGGGACTATCGAATCTGCCCAACGTACTCTTGCTTTGAGCATGCTAGAACCTTCAACAACGATGATACCTCAGCCTTCTAGTTATCCTCCTCGACAACTATTTCCATACTAGCTCAAGCGCCTCTCGAGCAAACCATTATCTCCAAACTCGAACCATATCACCGAGTTATCAACTTGCTTGGAATGATCCCGTCTGGACTAGACCAAGACTATCTCATATCACACTTCGCCTCACTATCATCATAGCAAAGTCTCATCTCAACATCATCATCAAATCTATCCATATGAGCTTCACCATCCGCTACATATGCCACGTGCAGCTTTTCCAATACAAGAGCCTTTCCCTTAGCTTTCGAATCATCTTCGGTCTAAATCAAATCATAAATCATCTAATTCATAGCAATCAATCAAATCAAACATTAATCCAAGTAATCAAGCATTCAAATATAATCTAACTAGTCAATATTAACAGTAATGGCAATTTCGTAAATAAAGAGTCGAAAGTCTAACAAGCATGAAAACATGAGAATTATCTCTACAACTTGATGAATGAACTTTCATAGGTTAATCATGTAGTAAAATGGTTGTCAAATCATCATGAACAGTGAATCTATATGGATCTATACTTAGGTTTACAAAAATGCACGGAAATCAGTATTTTAACACCAAATCAAGCCAACGATCCGATATACTCCTTTAGATCCGTGTGAGAGATAATCACCACTCACCAAATCACCTAAACAACCCAAAAGCAACACACTTTAGATCTGGACAGCGAAGGATCTAACTCGATCTATCACGAATCCGCTTCAAACGATGAAATCTCTCTTCGATGGATGAAGATCTTCAATTTGATCTTTGATTTGGATGGATGGAATCACTAGATTAAAGTGGAGAAAAGAAGTGAAGAAGTGTAGAAGTCGAGCTCTCAAAATGGTAGCACTTCGTTGCTTCAAAATCCAGATCCCAAAAAGTGAGAAATGGACGAGTATTTATAGGCTGAAAACCCCCTTAACTCGTCCGCCTTCTTAAGTCGTTGCCGACTCAACTCCCTCTCCGACCTAACACTCCAGACGACCTACGACCTAATAGAGCTCTTGACCTGATAGCTTCAACGATTTACGACTTAACTTCTTTGCCGACCTAACACATGTGCGCCTATACGACCTAACACATGTGCGCCTATACGACTTAACAGCTTTGCCGACCTAGCAAAGTTACGATCTAACCAAGATGCGACTTAACCGGGTTACGACTCAACTCCTAAGTCGTCTACGACTTAACTCAGCATATGCGCGCGCGAACCAGAACTCAACGAGCTACGACTTAACTACGCGCGACCTAACAGGTGATACGACTTACGACTTAACTGAGACGCGACCTAGCAACGGTTCCGACCTAACACACACACACGCAACCTTACGACTTAACCAGGCTACGACTTAACCCCTTAAATCGTCTAACAACCTAACTACTAAGTCTTCCACGACTTAACCTACTCAGGTCGCTTACTGCTATCCCAGCCTCCTTAGGTCGTCGCCGACCTAACCCTTAAGTCGTTTAGACTTCTTAAGTCGCCACAAATGCTACGACCTAACTCCTTAGGTCATCTATGACTTAAGACTTAGTCAAATTTTAGCCTGGACTTCATGATGACTTATCTTCTACTCGATTCAAGCTATAACACTATCATCCAAATAACACCAGTTTCAATCATTCGATCCGTAAAAATATGGGTCGTTACATTCTCTCCCCCTTAGGAATTTCTCCCTCGAAATTCCAAACAAACAAAGCTATCAAAGACAATTCTGCACGCCTACCATCCATAGCAATCAACAAACCATGCATCCAATTCTAGCTTAGCATACAGAATTCTAAAACTAGAACAAGTTACAATTTCATTAGATGACACGACACCTTAGGGCCATACCACGAAGAGTTCTTGATGAGCTGCTTTCATCCTCTCTTCCACTTCCCACGTACAGTCGTTATCATCATCACTCCATTGTATCTTGAGCAACTTAACTATCTTCCTCCTAAGCTGTTTCGTGTCAGTTTCCACAACACGAAGCGGCTTACGAGGTCTCTTATCGACTGGATCAACTTCGAAGTCTTCACAGCTATCTGCAGAAACTACTGTATTCGAGTCGTGCACATATACGATACATGAAAAAAATTGTGCACACTCGACATCTTTTCCGGTAACTTCAATCTATAGGCGAGCTTTCCAATTCGCTCGATAATCGGGAATGGTCCAACAAATCTCGGGGTCAATTTCCCTTTCTTCCCGAATCGAATAACATTCTTCAGTGGAGAAATCTTTACAAAAACCATATCGCCTACGTCGAATTCCAAATCCTTACGACACTTATCAGCATAACTTTTCTGACGGTCTTGGGCTGCCTTCATTCGCTGCCGAATGATCTCTATGCAATCCGAAGTCTGTCGAATCATTTCTGGCCCAAGCACCAGCTTTTCTCCGGTCTCTATCCAACATGTCGGAGAGTTACACGGTCTCCCATACAATGCTTCATACGGTGCCATACCAATGCTTGACTGGTAACTGTTGTTATACGAAAATTCCACCAAATGAAGATGATCTTCCCATGATCCTCCGAAATCCAAAACACAAGCTCTGAGGAGATCTTCCAAAACTCGGTTGACTCTCTCGGTCTGACCATTAGTTTGGGGATGATAAGCTGTACTCAAACATAACTCGGTTCCCAAAACTTCCTGGAAGCTCTTCCAAAATCCACTAGTGAACAATGGGTCTCGATCGCTCACTATACTCTTCGGAATACCATGGAATCGAACTATCCACTTAACATACAACTCAGCCAACTTTGATGCCGTCCTAGTCGATCGAACAGGAATGAATCTTGCGCTCTTAGTCAGACGATCTACGATGACCCAAATCCCTTCATTTCCTGTCCTGGTTCTAGGTAATCCATCGACACTTGCTCCCACTTCCATGTAGGAACTTCTAATGGCTGAAGCAATCCACTTGGCTTCTTCTGTTCAGCCTTCACCAACTGGCAGTTTATGCACTTGGAAATAAAATTTCCAACATCCTTCTTCATACCTTCCCAGTAATAGGTTCTCTTCATATCCCGATACATCTTATTTCCACCTGGATGAATTGTCAACTTCGAGTGATGACTTTCCTTCAGAACTTCGTCTCTCAATCCATCTATATCGGGAACAACTAGTCGTCCTTACTTTCGAAGCCAACCCTCTCGATCGACCTCGAATCTCTTATCCTTTTCTGGATCCAATCCAGATTTCAAATCACGGATAATCTTGACAAGCTTATCGTCTCGCTTTTGGCTCTCGCCAATCCTTTCCACAAGAGTCGGTCTTATTGATAAGTTTGCCAACATCTCAGGTTCCAATTCACATCTGGGCCTGAAGTCAAATCCAGCTAAATACTCGAGATTCTTCCATTCTGAAAACATGGCTCCCAATCCTGCATGTCTTCGACTTAACGCATCTACCACTGCGTTACCTTTTCCCAGAGTATAAGCTATACCAAAATCATATGATGCTAAAAACTCTAGCCACCGTTGCTGCCGAAGATTCAAATCCTTTTGGGAGAAAAGATACTTCAACGACTTATGATCTGTAAACAACTCGAATCGAACTCCCAATAGATAATGTCTCCACATCTTCAAAGCAAAAACAATCGCCGCTAACTCCAAATCATGAGTCGGGTAATTCCTTTCATGCAGCTTCAGTTGTCGACTAGCATATGCAACACCTTTATCCCTTTGCATCAGCACTGCTCCAAGTCCAGTACCACATGCGTCGGTGTAAACCACCATCTCATCATTCCCACTTGGAATAGTCAAAACAGGAGCACTTGTCAATCGCTCTTTCAAGATTCTGAAAGCTTGCTCACACTTATCATCCCATCTGAACACTAGGTTCTTTTTCGTCAATCCTGTTAACGATGTAGCCACCTTGGAGAAGCTTTGATAAACCGTCGATAATATCCTGCTAATCCAAGAAAACTTCTCACATCAGATGCATTCTTAGGTCTAACCCAATCCTGGATTGCTGCCACCTTGGCGGGATCAACCGCTATTCCATTTCCAGAGATAACGTGGCCTAAGAATCTCACTTCACTCTTTCAGAAGTGACACTTCGAAAACTTAGCCTTCAGCTGATGTTTCCGTAAGATTTCCAAAACAATACGCAAGTGCGTCTTGTGCTCTTCTTCAGTTCTGGAATAAATCAGAATATCATCCACGAACACAAGCACGAATTTGTTCAACTGATCTCTGAACACTCTATTCATAAGATCCACAAAATATGCTGGCGCGTTAGTCAATCCAAACGGCATTACCAGCCACTCAAAGAAACCGGATGGTGTCCTAAAAGCAGTCTTCGGCACACTATCCTTAGCCACTCTCAACTGGTGAAATCCCGTTGCCAAATCCATCTAAGAAAACACCTTAGCTTCGTGAAGCTAATCGAACAAGTCATCTATTCTCGGCAATGGATACTTGTTCTTCTTAGTCACCTTATTCAGCTCACGATAATCCACACACAACCTCAGCGATCCATTTGCTTTGGTTACAAACACAACTGGTGCACCCCATTCGGACACACTACGCTGAATGAATCCTTTATGTAAAAGATCATCAACTTGCACCCTCAACTCCAGCTGTTCCCTAGGCGCCATCCGCCTAAGAGGCATCACAACAGGTCTGGCTCCTTCGACTAGATCTATCCGAAACTCGATCTCTCTATGCGGCGGTAACCCTTTGACCTCGTCAAAGACATCCTCGAATCCATTAACGATTGGCAACGATGACAGTCCATCCCGTGGAACAACCAGCGAATACATGAAGCTCATGAAGACGCCTTCTTCATGCTTACATCGTATCACAATCTTTCGCCCCTCCACATTCTCGAATGTCACCTCCAACCTCTCACAATCAATCTTTGCCGCATACTTCCTAAGCCAATCCATACCCAAAATAATTCCGAACCCCATAAAGTTCAGAACAAAACAATCACAAACAAAAGAGCAATCATGACTCGATACAATCAGACCACGATATATCATACACAAACAAGACGAACCCCCAACTGGATTTGTCACAACCAATGGCCTATCAACAATATCCGGTTCTAAACCCAACCGGCCTACAAGTTCATTACAAACAAAAGAATGCGACGCCCCAGTATCAAACAGAACTCCAACTGGAACACCACATATGGAAAGAGTACCTTGAACCACCACACTCTTTCCTTTCTCTTCAGCAGTAGGAGATTTCGAAGACGATGGAACAGCTCCCAAAGCATAAGCTTGCACAATCTGCTTGTCCTTCCGTGGTTCTGGACAATTCTTCCTGATATGCCCCGGCTTGTCACAGTTGTGACACTTCATCGGCACCTTCGGATTCTTACAATCCCTAGAGAAATGGCCCTTCTGCTGACAATTGAAGCAGGTCACTTCGCCTTTCGGCTTCTTCTGGCCATCCTTACCCTTTTGCTGCTTCCTTTTCTTGTTTCCACCCTGCTGTGGTTTAGACTCTTCCTTGGTCACAGCAACAACAGATCCTTCCTTAGGAAACAGACTCTCATGCCTGAGAGATTTCTCCACAAGCTTCTCAAATGAATCGTCCAAATGATCCACCAACTGCCTCCCAAGATAACTATCCAAGCCTGTCACAAACTTCTCATTCTTCTGATAAGCAGATTCAATATATGACCGGGCATACTTGGACAAAGCTTCAAACTCAGAAACATACTCAAGAACTGGTCTTCCACCTTGCTTGAGCTCCACAAACTTCTTGAACAGAACAGACTTCTGAGCTGTAGAAATGAACTTAGCTTCAAATCGGGCTTGGAATTGCTCCCAAGTAATCTCTTCCTCCGAAGTGTTAATGGTGATAGAGTTCCACCAATCAGAAGCTCTTCCTTGAAGCTGCCTTGATGCCAACTTCCTCTTAGTTGCATCATCGATTCCCAAATCTCCAAAAATCCTTCTACAAGCATCTATCCATCTTTGGACCTCAATAGTTGATTCTGTTCCCAAGAAAACCTTTCCTCCAAGAGCAGTATAGTCCTTACACAACTTAGCAAAATCCACCGGCTTTGGAGTTTGGACTTGAACTCCAACATCAACTGCTGTCCCCGGAACTGGTATCCTTCTCATGATCGAAGTCATCATAGCTTCGAACATAGCTGCATAATCAGCAGTCCCTTCAGCAGCACGGCCTTCCCTAGCAGCTGGTCTCCCTCTTCGACTCATCCTTAATATCTATAAAAAGGAATGATTAGCACACCTAGAGAAACAACTGCATAAAGGACTCAAACTCTACTAAGCTACTATATTATATATAGTAGTCATCCATCGAAATTACAATTACGTCTATCATACGTAGTTACGTCAGCGAGCATTGGGTAAAATCGATTAACCAATGCTCTGATACCAAATGTGACGACCACCCATGACCCCTGCACCGAATCAAGAGATAGTGCGCTGTAAAGTGTGCCAGGCGACCATGGGCGATCGCCAGGGTAAATTTAAACATTGGGATCTATCGTATTACTCACAGCGCATGGAAAAAATACAATAGAACATATATATAGTGAAGCTTCACAGAATAGAATCTCATCAATAAACTTCACAATAGTTGAATACGAACATCAAAATAGTCAATACAACAAGCCTCACTACATAACACTCAGAGAATATACAAACAGCGGAACATCCAGTACATATAATAAGAAAATAATATGCAACCCTCCAACTCGTCTTCGATATCAACATCGTGGAAAGCAAGAACAGCACCTGTCACCTGCTACCTAGTCTGCCCGTCCCAAAATGGACGAACAACCCAAGGCAATAAGAATTAAAACATAAAGCCTTGGGTCAGACAACAGTCTTAGTGAGCATTAAATTAACTAACAACATACCAAAAGAGCATAAAGGAAAAGGAATAGGAATGCAACCCTCCCACTCCACCTCTTTCTACAGTGATAGCCCCCAGACACACACTAAGTAGAAGCAAGCATAACAAAGCATACAATTTAAAGTAAAGCAATTATCACTCAAGTCAAGGGCGATGTTTTCCAAGTACAAACCCCCAAGGCCTAAACCAAGATCAGATAAGCACCCAGAAAATACCGCTCTTGAGACTGAATGACGATACAACCAAACATCCATGACTCTGGCTATCACCGTTATCATTGCCTCGATATCATCGTTAATTGAATGACTGGCTCATTCTTTCATCCGTCCGTCAAGGGCTAATGGAAACCCCGGTTCTAGACATAACTCTGCACGTCATCGTGACCCGTGCCTAGGACTATCGAATCTGCCCAGAGTACTTGACTACCCAAATCAGTAGCCTTCAGGGACTATCGAATCTGCCCAACGTACTCTTGCTTTGAGCATGCTAGAACCTTCAACAACGATGATACCTCAGCCTTCTAGTTATCCTCCTCGACAACTATTTCCATACTAGCTCAAGCGCCTCTCGAGCAAACCATAATCTCCAAACTCGAACCATATCACCGAGTTATCAACTTGCTTGGAATGATCGGACTAGACCAAGACTATCTCATATCACACTTCGCCTCACTATCATCATAGCAATGTCTCATCTCAACATCATCATCAAATCTATCCATATGAGCTTCACCATCCGCTACATATGCCACGTGCAGCTTTTCCAATTCAAGAGCCTTTCCCTTAGCTTTCGAATCATCTTCGGTCTAAATCAAATCATCAATCATCTAATTCATAGCAATCAATCAAATCAAACATTAATCCAAGTAATCAAGCATTCAAATATAATCTAACTAGTCAATATTAACAGTAATGGCAATTTCGTAAATAAAGAGTCGAAAGTCTAACAAGCATGAAAACATGAGAATTATCTCTACAACTTGATGAATGAACTTGCATAGGTTAATCATGTAGTAAAATGGTTGTCAAATCATCATGAACAGTGAATCAATATGGATCTATACTTAGGTTTACAAAAATGCACGGAAATCAGTATTTTAACACCAAATCAAGCCAACGATCCGATATACTCCTTTGGATCCGTGTGAGAGATAATCACCACTCACCAAATCACCTAAACAACCCAAAAGCAACACACTTCAGATTTGGACAGCGAAGGATCTAACTCGATCTATCACGAATCCGCTTCAAACGATGAAATCTCTCTTCGATGGATGAAGATCTTCAATTTGATCTTTGATTTGGATGGATGGAATCACCAGATTAAAGTGGAGAAAAGAAGTGAAGAAGTGTAGAAGTCGAGCTCTCAAAATGGCAGCACTTCGTTGCTTCGAAATCCGGATCCCAAAAAGTGAGAAATGGACGAGTATTTATAGGCTGAAAACCCCCTTAACTCGTCCGCCTTCTTAAGTCGTTGCCGACTCAACTCCCTCTCCGACCTAACACTCCAGACGACCTACGACCTAACAGAGCTCTTGACCTAATAGCTTCAACGATCTACGACTTAACTGCTTTGCCGACCTAACACATGTGCGCCTATACGACCTAACACATGTGCGCCTATACGACTTAACAGCTTTGCCGACCTAGCAAAGTTACGACCTAACCAAGATGCGACTTAACTGGGTTACGATTCAACTCCTAAGTCGTCTACGACTTAAATCAGCATATGTGCGCGCGAACCAGAACTCAACGAGTTACGACTTAACTACGCGCGACCTAACAGGTGATACGACTTACGACTTAACTGAGACGCGACCTAGCAACGGTTCCGACCTAACACACACACGCAACCTTACGACTTAACCAGGCTACGACTTAACCCCTTAAATCGTCTAACGACCTAACTACTAAGTCTTCCACGACTTAACCTACTCAGGTCGCTTACTGCTATCCCAGCCTCCTTAGGTCGTCGCCGACCTAACCCTTAAGTCGGCCAGACTTCTTAAGTCGCCACAAATGCTACGACCTAACTCCTTAGGTCGTCTATGACTTAAGACTTAGTCAAATTTTAGCCTGGACTTCGTGATGACTTATCTTCTACTCGATTCAAACTACAACACTATCGTCCAAATAACACCGGTTTCAATCATTCGATCCGTAAAAATATGGGTCGTTACACACATAAATATGAAATAGCCGAAATTGTTACATTCATTAAATTCCAGCATACATAGGTATACAATCAAGTCCGTTATCACTTATTGGAGTTTGGATTCCATACAATGGCAGGGCTACTGGGGTACCGCCCATCACAGTACGGGGCCTAGATCACCGTACCGAGGATTACTCCCAATCCCCTACAACACAAGGCCGGAACCATCTAAGGATAATTCCGAACAAGACAACCCCGTAGTTGGCGCGACCAACCACACACTAAGCCGAATAAAAAGGAACCTCTAGACAGGGGAAAATCTCATCCTACTTGGGCGCTACCCACTTAACCTTGCTGCACCTCCCCTATTTTAGCCATTCCCGGTTGATAAGGCTTGAGGCTACGATTACCTTTATAGAACACATCTATCTTAGAATGCTAATCGCCCTCCTGACGATGTGCTGAAAGCATTCAATCCATACAAGTTCTTTCCGGGTTCGAATGAAACCGAAGGCATTATCTCGTTACACTCGTTTTAGAATCACCCTCAGAGTTAACGACAATAACCCTTGCACTCTGAATCTTCCTCTCGAACCTATAAGTACTATCTCCGTCAACTCATTACGGAATCACCCACAGAGTTATACTGACAAAGAATAGTTCTTATACCTCGAGTCTTCACTTCAATTGAGATTCACGACCTATCGTTAATTTGGATCGATGTGGTATTCGGATATCCAAATCTGGAAACCCGATCCCGGTCTCATCGAAATCCAAAACGTATCTTTTAAGGCCAAGTTGTTTAAAGGTTTTAAACATTTAAACTTATATTCAGGATGATATAAACAGATAGATAAATCACATTATCACAATAGATAATTCATATCAAACATTCATCTCACAAAGCAGCATATATCATAGATATCATATCCAATCATCCAGTATCAACCAATCACCCAATACCAATCATCCAAAATTAACCAATCATTCAAAAGCAGAATTGATTAACTCCAAATCAATTTAATTATCCTTTAATTAAATTAATTACTATCCTTTAATCACTTGGATTATCTTAATCCTGCTTACTAACATTAATTAATTACAAATTAATTAATCATCTCTTAATGATCTTCCTTAATTAATCTTCCTTGATGAATTATACTTTAATTACATTAAGTAATTACGCTTTAATTAATTAATTAAAGAAATTAATTATCCTTAACTATATACAGTAATTAACCTTTAATTACTATCATTAAATTACACTAATTAATGATCCTTCATTTGCTTCCATTAATTAATTATTTGCATTAATCCTCAATTAATTATAATTAATTAATCATACTTTAATTAATCAACCTTGATTAATTTTATTAATTATATTAATTAATAACCTCTAATTTCTTCATAAATTAATTACTTTCTAGTTAATTAAATAATTAATCTTTAATTAACTACATTCATTAATTAACCTTAATTAAACATAATTACTATTACTTAAGAAATTATCTTTTATTAATCACCTTCAATAATTACCCACTAATTATTTATTAATTAATCATATTCATTTATTTATCACATTAATTAATTAATTAAACTCTAATTAATTATCAAAGTAATTAATCCTTAATTACTTACCTTAATTACTTTCATAAAGTAATTATCCCCTTTTAATTAATTACATTTAGTAATTACACATTAATTACTTACACTAAGTAATTTAATTAATTACATTAAGTAATTCTCCAATTCAAAGTTTATCCTAAATTAATTAAACTAATTAATTAACTTAATTTAATTACATAAATTAATCATCTCTTAATCACTAGTTAATGATCCCATCATTAACTACCCATTAATTTCCCATTAATTACTTACCATAAGTAATTATCTTTAATTAATCTCATCATTAATTAATTACATTAATTAATTTTATTAAGTGATAAATCTTTTAGTTTATCTCACTAATTAGTCACCCTTAATTAATCACAACTTTAATTAAGTTTAAAGATAAATTCTTTATCTTTATTAAATTCTTAATTACATCATTTAACTTCCATTTGAAAACATTTGCAAATTAATTATATATTTGAAAGAATTGAAACCATTTTGTAAATAAACTTATAATTGAAAATATAAAATTTTCTTTAAACCAAACAATTTAAATATTAAATTTTAAAAAACATTTCTTTTAAAACATCTCACTTTAAATTCACCTTAAAATTTAGTTAATCATTTATTTTAAACTAAATTATTTCTAATATACATTTAAACTTGTTTATCACTTATTTATAATTTATAACTTATATAATATTTAACATAGAAAAACTTGTTTATCATGTTTAAACTTTGAAAACATTGCAAATTTCCAATCTTCTTTTTTAAAACCTGGAATACTTTAAATTTGAAAACCAGATTTTAAAACAAAAACAACTCGAGCCAGCCTAAAATATTTTCCCGAGCAAACTCCGAGTCGACCCACACAAAAACTCGAGCCTGCCCCGTGTCTTCCCTATACTCGTCTGCTTCGAGTCAACCATCAATTCGCACGAGCCCAACCCGAGACGTCTTCGTCTTCTCCAACGCTAAGTACACCAGAACTAAACCAACGTGCACACGTGCACGTGCACGATCATTCGACGCCGCTACGACCATCATTCTAAACGTCGACCAGTCTTCCTTAGCCTCGACATTCCAACCCCCATCCCAGAAACCAAGATCCATCATTGGAACGAAATTTCGATCATTGATCGAATTCCTGGAGCAACTCAAACCACCAAAACCTCTTACCACCGTTGATTCTGTCAACTGGAAACTCCAGCCTTCCTCCTAGAGTAGCACCACACTTCAACGACGCGTTTCCTCCCCTCGCGTTCGAGCTCGATGCGCCAAGTTCGTTGAGATCACCTCGATAACAACACAGACCAAAACTATACCACGAACCCTACTTCACCTATTTCCGGCCTCCACAACCATCAGAAAAATCCTCCACTATTTTTCCTGTAACCCTCAACTCATCGGCCACTTCCATGCCAAATCTCGACAAACATTACCACGCCGATCGCTGGTGATTGACGAAAATACCCAAAACGTTCATCTTACGAATTCCTGATAATCCTAATCCTAAAAATTATGAAATGTTTATCAAAAATCAGGATTTTCAAATACGAATCATCCCCTATGATCTGAACTTGATGTAGAGATGTTCGATTCTGACCCATTTTAAAATTTTCACTGTAATTCTTTTATTTTTCAGGATTTTTGCTAATTATTTATACTCGAAACAATTTTAAAAATGAATTTACATAGTTACCATCATTTTCTCTTTTAAGATCAAGGTCTAAAATTATTTTGTTTAGAAGGTATGAATTTATTTATGGATTTGGAGCCTGTTTATTCAAACAGAGAAGATATACATATATATAGAAACTCATATATACAGAACATATCTTATTTACAAACATGTATTCACAATCAACATTCAAGCAACAATATACATCATCACAACACAAATCTATCACTTACATCAAAGTTTGCTCACAGATTTTAAAACTGTTTTTAAAAGAAAGGTTTACTCACCAGATTATAAAACAGAGAATAGGCCTTTAGAAGCTTGAAAACTGATAGTTGATTTTAAACTCAATCTTCATTAGCTCAGGTTGAAACTGAGGTTGAATTTAAATCTTGAAGTTGATTTTAATTTAGTTGAGTTTGTCTTTGCTCAGGATAAAACTAGAAACAGGCTGTTGATAGATTTTATTTTCTTTTGATTTTGGTTTCAGTTTTTAGAAAGAAGAAAAAGTTTTAGAAGAAAAAGATTTGAACTGAGAAAATAGAAGCCAGGTCTCTTATTAATACATATTTATTTAAATTTTAATTTTAACTAAGAAAGAGTATGCCACTTGTATTTTTTATTGCATTACAAATGTACTTGCATGCTTAAATCATTTTACACATGTCCAAACTTGTTTTATATACTTACAAGTGTTAAAACCCTTGCATAATTATGTTTAAAACCTTATTATAAAAGTATTTATGATTTTCTTTAAATTATTTAATATGAATTTGTACAAATTTATGTTTTATTTATTTGTTTACAAACTATTTTGGTTTAAGAGATATTTTAAAAAGAAAGTTTATTTAAAACCATATATACACACTTATAACCATTTTAGTTTAGTACTTTTTAAAAGAAAACAAGATAAAATAAATCTTTTATTAAATCTTATTTAAACTATCATACTTTAAAAATAAATAATTATCTTATATTTTGAAAATATAAAATTAACCTTAAATTAGCTTTTGAAAAATATTAAATTTAAAACAAAGCTTTAAATCACAATTCATACATATATAAATTATCAATAGATTAAATTAAATTCAAAACAATCCAAATTATAACATATACATACATATATATCACCATTTGAAAATACATCTTTTATTTAAACAAAAGATTTCTATTCACAATATATATAGCAAATATATATTATAAATAGAACAACATTTTATTAGCTTTGAAAATAAATCTTACCAATTTTGCCAGATTATATATTTATTAACCTTTAAAAGATTAAATTACCAATTTAAATTAAAATTATATAGGAAAATTATCAAATAAATTTAATTATTAATACAGATTATTAAATTCATATTGCCCAAAATCCCGGGTCATCACATTCCTTCCCCCTTAAAATAATTTCGTCCCCGAAATTAAAAGCAAAGTTAATTTAATAATCCAGCAAAGATTTTAATCTCACACAACAAAGCATACCTATCATCTAGTTACTAACAACCAAAGCAACCAATCAAACAATCAAACCTAACTAACTATTCTGATACAAATCAGGATAGATCTTCATAATACTATCTGGAGTTTCCCAAGTATAAATCACCGGGAGACTCGCTCTACAGAATCTAACAATACCACTATAATCCAGAGCTCCTCTCTTCTCTAGATCCACTAATCTGAACAAAAATATCAGACCACACTCAAGTCCAGCTCAAATACCAAATCCAACTGAACTGCAGATTCCATAACCAGCGATGAATCATACATGTATTCCCTCAGAGATACGTGAAATACAATGAATTCCAGCTATCCAAACTGGTTATTCAAACCTATAGATCAAAGAACTACTCCTCTCGAGAACACAAGAAAATCCAAAATACTTCAGAGTTAGCTTTCCAAACTTACCAAATCTTATAGCTCTTTAATCGGAGAAAAACTTAAACAACTTCCAATCTCCAACTCCGAATTCCCAAACTTTGTCTCATATCTGCATAATTCATCAGACGATCCTGGGCTACCTCATCTCTTCCTAAACAGCTCAACCTTCGCTGATGCTTCTTGAAACAAATCTGAACCAAACACAAAATGATCTCTAGATCCTATTCAACAATATGATCTTTCCAAAATCTGCTGACTACCTCAGTAGCTCCTATTTCCATATGAGAAACCTCAATCTCAAACAAAAGATCGCCCAAGATAAATTCCCAAACAAATCGCAAGTCACTTTTGCGATCTACCTAGTTTGGATTCAAAAGAAACTATTCTCTCTTTACCAATTAAAACAGCCTTAACCCTTCAAGAAAGTCTTCACCATTTGCCCGGACTGCTGATAGAAGAACCACAAAGATTCCTGAACCATCGGAGAAACGGGCCACACTGCTACTTCAAAACTCTATCTCTAGAATACTGCTAAGCCAGAAAATCTTCTTGTCGGCACACAAACACCTTCGAGCTGAAACTGATACCACAGCTAACCAAAGACTTCTAATCCATAGGCTCCTCGAACTCCAAAACCATCAACTAACTTCACAAAAGACTCCTTGAGATGGTAGACAATCTCTTAAGAAACTCGAGCTCCAAACCAAGCGCCAATAACTTACTCTTCTTAAGGGGACAATGAGACCATGTCCGAAGAAACAACTAATCGACCTTAGTCCCATACTTCAAAACAGATAAAACTCTCTTACTCGATATTAGAGAATTCCTATACAGCTGAGTCTTTCCTGCTGTAGACATCAACTGTTCCTCTAATACCTTCTTAATCTTGCTTCAAAAAGAATATCTCCTTCGGGGACATACATAGATACTGCGTCTCATCACACAGCTGCTCCTTCCTGAAGTTGCCAAGATACCATCACTTGCTTCAGCACTTCCGATAGATCCAAATTCTAGAAAATCCGCTTACCCGAGCTCAACCAAGCTTACACTCCAATAATGGACTCCGAATCTTGAAAAAATTTCCTTCAGAGATCCGAGAAATCCTTACACCATACTGCCAAACTTACTCGAGACGGTATTGGGTCTACAGTCCCGATAGATACACTTCCAACCTCAAACATTCAAACTCTAACCATTGGTAGTCGTGTTACACACACCACCACCCTATCTACCTTTATAACTCGTATTGGAAAATCCCGAACAGATAATCCAACAAATAGGTAGAAATATATATATATATATATATATATATATATTACAAATACGCTCTCTCAAGATAGACACCACTCTAGAGCTTAGGTATTCACTCAACCAAATGCTCTGATACCAACTGTCACGACCCGACTTTCTAAGCCCAGAAAGACGTATCATGAATTAAGAAAGAAAGGGATAGAAGAAGAAAAGATAGGAAAGAAGAAACTCAACAATATCAGAATCTCACAGCGGAACGAATGAAATATAATATATCACATAAAATATTACATAGTATCATATATATCAGAGTTACACAACTTATACATCTCATATTAGACAGTTATAAACACTTGTCTATCATACATCTCAAACATCACAGAGATACAGACTCAACACAAACACAGCGGAAACACTATATATCTACACGCTGAAGCCTCCTGCTCCAAATCTCCTCCAGAATTCGTCAAAGCTAACCTGAATACCTCGACTACTCAATATAAAATTGAGTACCCAAGAGTTTAATAAAACAGAAAATAAACACTTGGGTCAGACATGGGTCTGGTGTGAGTAAACGGGTTAAAATTGTTTAACTTTGAAAAACCTTTGAAAGAAAAAGTATCTCGTAAGACTTCCCGCACATAAACACGGAAAAGTTTTTACCTTACGATAACCAAAACATTTGATAGGAAATCCAGTTATATTATAATAGGGTCTAGGGTTTTCACATAAATATGAAATAGCCGAAATTGTTACATTCATTAAATTCCAGCATACATAGGTATACAATCAAGTCCGTTATCACTTATTGGAGTTTGGATTCCATACAATGGCAGGGCTACTGGGGTACCGCCCATCACAGTACGGGGCCTAGATCACTGTACCGAGGATTACTCCCAATCCCCTACAACACAAGGCTGAAACCTTCTAAGGATAATTCCGAACAAGACAACCCCGTAGTTGGCGCGACCAACCACACACTAAGCCGAATAAAAAGGAACCTCTAGACAGGGGAAAATCTCGTCCTACTTGGGCGCTACCCACTTAACCTTGCTGCACCTCCCCTGTTTTAGCCATTCCCGGTTGATGAGGCTTGAGGCTACGATTACCTTTATAGAACACATCTATCTTAGAATGCTCATCGCCCACCTGACGATGTGCAGAAAGCATTCAATCCATACAAGTTCGTTCCGGGTTCGAACGAAACCGAAGGCATTATCTCGTTACATTCGTTTTGGAATCACCCTTAGAGTTAACGACAATAACCCTTGCACTCTGAATCTTCCTCTCGAACCTATAAGTACTATCTCCGTCAACTCATTACAGAATCACCCACAGAGTTATACTGACAAAGAATAGTTCTTATACCTCGAGTCTTCACTTCATTTGAGATTCACGACCTATCGTTAATTTGGATCGATGTGGTATTCGGATATCCAAATCTGGAAACCCAATCCCGGTCTCATCGAAATCCAAAATGTATCTTTTAAGGCCAAGTTGTTTAAAGGTTTTAAACATTTAAACTTATATTCAGGATGATATAAACAAATAGATAAATCACATTATCACAATAGATAATTCATATCAAACATTCATCTCACAAAGCAGCATATATCATAGATATCATATCCAATCATCCAGTATCAACCAATCACCCAATACCAATCATCCAAAATTAACCAATCATTCAAAAGCAGAATTGATTAACTCCAAATCAATTTAATTATCCTTTAATTAAATTAATTACTATCCTTTAATCACTTGGATTATCTTAATCCTGCTTACTAACATTAATTAATTACATATTAATTAATCATCTCTTAATGATCTTCCTTAATTAATCTTCCTTGATTAATTATACTTTAATTACATTAAGTAATTACTCTTTAGTTAATTAATTAAAGAAATCAATTATCCTTAATTATATACAGTAATTAACCTTTAATTACTATCATTAAATTACACTAATTAATGATCCTTCATTTGCTTCCATTAATTAATTATTTGCATTAATCCTCAATTAATTATAATTAATTAATCATACTTTAATTAATCAACCTTGATTAATTTTATTAATTATATTAATTAATAACCTCTAATTTCTTCATAAATTAATTACTTTCTAGTTAATTAAATAATTAATCTTTAATTAACTACATTCATTAATTAACCTTAATTAATCATAATTACTATTACTTAAGAAATTATCTTTTATTAATCACCTTCAATAATTACCCACTAATTATTTATTAATGAATCATATTCATTTATTTATCACATTAATTAATTAATTAAACTCTAATTAATTATCAAAGTAATTAATCCTTAATTACTTACCTTAATTACTTTCATAAAGTAATTATCCCCTTTTAATTAATTACATTTAGTAATTACACATTAATTACTTACACTAAGTAATTTAATTAATTACATTAAGTAATTATCCAATTCAAAGTTTATCCTAAATTAATTAAACTAATTAATTAACTTAATTTAATTACATAAATTAATCATCTCTTAATCACTAGTTAATGATCCCATCATTAACTACCCATTAATTTCCCATTAATTACTTACCATAAGTAATTATCTTTAATTAATCTCATCATTAATTAATTACATTAATTAATTTTATTAAGTGATAAATCTTTATCCTAAATTAATTAAACTAATTAATTAACTTAATTTAATTACATAAATTAATCATCTCTTAATCACTAGTTAATGATCCCATCATTAACTACCCATTAATTTCCCATTAATTACTTACCATAAGTAATTATCTTTAATTAATCTCATCATTAATTAATTACATTACTTACCATAAGTAATTATCTTTAATTAATCTCATCATTAATTAATTACATTAATTAATTTTATTAAGTGATAAATCTTTTAGTTTATCTCACTAATTAGTTACCCTTAATTAATCACAACTTTAATTAAGTTTAAAGATAAATTCTTTATCTTTATTAAATTCTTAATTACATCATTTAACTTCCATTTGAAAACATTTGCAAATTAATTATATATTTGAAAGAATTGAAACCATTTTGTAAATAAACTTATAATTGAAAATATAAAATTTTCTTTAAACCAAACAATTTAAATATTAAATTTTAAAAAACATTTCTTTTAAAACATCTCACTTTAAATTCACCTTAAAATTTAGTTAATCATTTATTTTAAACTAGTGTGAACCCGTGCTACGCACACAGATTATAATTAAATTTGTTTTTTGCAAATATCGTGTAAAAAGTTTAATTTTCAAAGGATTGTTGGTTAGGAAAAAGCATACGGTGAGGTGTATTAATGAAACTATTGTTTGCATCGTGTATGGCTTGATCCATTATGAATCAGTAAGCCAACAATTGTTCCAGTTATATTCATTCATAACAACTGCACCAGAAAGCCAGCACAATGAATCATACGCAATGATAAATGAATGATATATGGTGCGGTTTACCCGCATGATCAGATATAATTCTTAGAATAGAATGCAAGTTATAGTACAATTTTTTATTTCTCAATAAAGCATAACTGGGTAGAAACTACAAACTATAATAAAACAGTACAAAAAAATATTTAAAAGTTTATTCTGGCATTGGTAGATTTTATAATCTATTACCTTCACAGTATTCAGAACATGGACTAAATGATTGTAAAGAAAAAATAGACGGTTATTTATGTTGAATTAATAAATATAAGATCAAGCTTTTATATTAGACAATCAATAAACAGTGAAATTTTGAATATTTTCAATACAAAGTTGTGTTGTTGCAATCAGAACAGATATCAACAAACAATGATTACATATGGCACTTCATAAAAGTTTACTACCTATGGCTCCAATATAATTTCTTTGAATAAATGTTAACGGTAAAAAGTGAACGCTAACACCCGGTGTGTGTAATAGAATTGTGAAAGCACCACCCGTTGGTACGGGAACAGAATATAAGCTGAAAATAGAAGAAAAGCAGTAAATGAACAACGGATTTATAGTGGTTCGGCCCGTAATTGAGCCTACGTCCACTTTATAGTCTTTTATTGCTGATTCGGTTACAATTTGATACAATATCCTTCAAAATACAATACAACTTGATCATGAAAACACTCTTGACTACTAGCTCGATCTTTGATGATAAAACTCGACGAATCCGTGTTGGATGTAAGGAGCTCTTCTCGAAGATTGTTGTAGTGTCTCGAATGCTTGAAGATCTTTGATTGCTGAATGAGAGGAGGCTTCGAAAGCGTAACGGCGCTTGGAGAAATGAATGGCCAAAAGTCCTTTTCATGTTGGAAGTGGTGGCCTATTTATAGGAGCAGATTTCTGAGCTCTCGGTTTGGCCAAGTCATGAGTCGTGACCGACTCATGGTAAGTCGTAACTCGTATTCGACTTAAGATGTCTCGTGGGCGCCATATTTGGTCCATCTTGTGGCTCAGTTGGAAGACAAGTGCTAAGTCGTAGTCGACTCATCAGATCAAAGTAGCACAAGCAAGGGCTTTGGATTCCAGCTTGATAGCCTTTAAGTCGTAAGCCAGATGAGTCGTAAGACCTCATGAATCGTAAATCTCCATGAGTCGTAAATCTGATGAGTCGTAAGACTGATGAGTCGTAAGACCTCATGAGTCGTAAATCTTCTTGACTCGTTGAACCGCCTGGACCATGAGTCGTAGATGGCTTAACCCATTGAGTCGTGTAACTATCTTGAGTCGCGCAACCCTTAAGTCGTAGCAGACTCAACTCGTTGGTCCCTTCACCATCTAGGTCGTTAGCTTCTTATCTCGTAAGACCATGAGTCGTGCAGGTCTTATCTCGTAAGGCCATGAGTCGAAGAAACTTAAGGGTTAACATTTGCCCCTCTAAGTACATGCCTAAGTCGTAGGTCGTGTGCTTCGACTCATCTTAAATCGTGTACGCCTCTTCGTGTTCCACTGCCCAACGGTATAAAATGCTTGAGTCGTTCCTTCTACCCATCACCTATCTCCTGAGTCGTATCCGCCATTAACATTCCTCCGAGCTTTCTCAAGGCGATTTCTTCCTTTTTTATCAATCAACCAACTCGATTCTCGATTCTTTATTGCGTAAGTGTTTCTGATCCATCCTCGACCTTTAATCATCATTGATTCGTGAATTCTCCCCCTATACTTAATCCATCCCCTCGTGCAATGTTTTGTCGCGAATTCCACCATACCGGTAGCTCGTGAGCCTGATTTTGCTAGATTTCATCTTCAGATGAATGGGGTGATGGAGATGTAGGGTTACTGTGCTTCAGGTTTCAATTGATTAGGTTGGCAAGGCTTTGGCGATCTGAACTTAGTTCTTTGGATGGCTCAATGGTGTCGTGGAATCAGGATGGGGATCGTAATTCGATGGATAGGTTATCGGGTTTGGGGGGTAATGGGTTAGAAGAAAAGTCAACAGGTTCAAACGAATGAGATGCTAGCATGGCCACAGTTCAGCAGCTTCGTACGACCCACGAGTCAAGCCTCCTATGACATAATTCTTGAGTCGTAGACGACTTAGGACTTAGGATCATATGCTGCTTTGGACTGGAGCCTTTTCTTGAGTCGTGGACGACTTAGTTTTTTACGACATAGTTCTTGAGTCGTAGACGACTTAGGACTTGGATTGTATGCCGCTTTGGACTGGAGTCTCTTTTATTTTCACATGACTTAAGACCTGAAGTACGACCGACTTGCCTTGTAACCCTTAAGTCGCAGACGAGTCAGAACATAAGTCGTTGGCGACTCATGACTTTGAACTGCTGCATTTTGAACTGCTGAACTATGAACTGCTGCATTTTGAACTGCTGAACTATGAACTGCTGCATTTTCCCACAGATCACTCTAACTTGCAAACTAATAACCTGTCTAATACAATATCCACAAAGAAATTGGGACGAATATACTATCACCGACTGCCCATATCAAATGACAGATTAGTTAATAACAGATAATCAACATAAACAGATTATGTGTATGAAGTGCTTTAAATCAACAAGTTCAAGCAAAGTATTTAAAACAACATTGAAATAGTCAACTGAAAATGTCCGGTTTGCATTTAATATCGTACCTGAACTTTTAAATTAACAAGTCCTGAAATTTGATAATCGATCAGTTACCGACTAGCTTAATTCCAGTTTGTATTTATTTGTTATCTTTGTTAATTTTGCACAACACTTCACACTATTTAGGAAACGTGCACCTTCATATTTGAATATCCAGTTGCTTGTGTAGAATGGCTTCTCAACAAGGAGATGTAACAGTTCGGACCGGAGAGTCCATTCTCATTCCAGCTCCTTTAGTCAACCCCCCAGAGAGAGCCCCTTCCACTTTATTGTACAAAACTTTTCGGCAATTGTGTACTCAATTTGGCATTGCTGAGGATGACGCTATCCTTCCTGAAAAGAACAACACTGCTGATGTAGCACCTCCTGGCTTTGTGGCGGTCAACCGACAAATGTGCTTGAGCGGAGCCATTCCTCCTTTTAACAATTTTCTTCAACATCTTCTCCGTCAACTGGCAATCGCTCCATTCCAATTACACCCCAATGGTTATGTTGTTCTAATGGGGCTATGCGTACTATTTGGCAGAATGCTTGACCGTCTCCCCAGTGTTGACGAAATCTGTTATCTATGCTCTTTCATCAGAATCAAAGATCATCCTTCGATCATTGTTATAAGAAGTGCCAGGAATCGCAAATTGGTTGTCGGCCTCCCTGATACCGCTCATGGGTTTTTGACTCAGTATTTTTACGTTCGCTGTCCCCCTGGGTTTTACGCCGTGTGGAGAGAAGGAAGTAAGAATGCCTATCCTTTCTTCTTCTTATTCTCTGAGTATTTTGCAGTCCGAATCACTAAGTGTTAACTTTGCTTTCTCATTTCAGTGCTCCTCTCTCCCTCTAGGGACCCTAGTCACAAAACTACCTTCGAGAGGCTTACGGCCGTGCCGGTCAAGGAGAGGAGTGTTCAATTTCTATTGAGAGATGAGTTCCTCCACGAATTTGGACTCTTACATCCTTCCCGTTCCACTCAGCCACATGAAGTCCCTGATTCTCCTGCTGAGGAGTCAGATGCCCCTGTTCATGCTAAAGAACTTTTACCGCAAGAACTTACCGCTGAGACTTCATTGGTAAAGTGTTCTACTCCTACCGACATTGCTGGATCGTCCAGTAAGTTAGCACTTGCCCCGGTTGTTGAAGAGGAGGAAAATCTTCACACTCTTGAAAAGACGGCTGAGGTGGAAGTTGAAAAAGATAATTCTCCCATGCACCATGGCGATGATACTTTTGACAGTCTGAGCGACATCATGATAACCTCTCAGGAGCTCTTTAAAGATGATGTTTCTAAAGTGGTCCCTCCTGTTGTCGAAGCAACTTTTTCTTTGCAACAAACCACAACGCCATCCACATAACTTATTGCCATTTCTACACCCAAAAGTGGTTTGTAGTCTGACGCGCGTAGTTTGCACATTACACACACTTAGAATTTTGGCACTTATATGCACTTAGCTTCTTCAATTTGAGGATTTCTAAAACTGGTCTTTTTCTTCAATTTCAGGTTCTCTGATGGGGCGAAGTGGCTCTTACTTCAACAAATTCCAGCGTTACGGAAGCCGTGAGGCTTATGACTTTAGGAGTTATATCGGTGTTGTGAAGGAAACTGATGAGGAGAGGGCTGCCAGAAAGGCTCATGAGAGGCGAGCTCATGAAGAGCGTCACCGGAGAGAAGATGAGGAATACTATGGGAGTAGGGACGAGCGACGTGACTCTTCCCGCAGAAGCGACGATCCTTACAAGAGGAAATCTTACGATGACAAGGGGAAGAGTCATACTTCCGATGATTCCAGCAAACGGATCAGACTTGGCGAGAAAGATACATCTAATATCTCGGAAAAGACTACCGCTTCTATTCCTCCTAATACATCTTCTGGTTCTCCTGCCCTTAAGGAGTCTGACATCCAGACAATCATTAATAGGCCACAGTGCCAAGCTGGAGATGGTCCTCCCACACTCCAGAGCCGATTTCCGAATTTGTGTCTGAAAGGAGTGCGTTTTGATTTGGATTTGGTCCCCATTGATAAGCAGGCGATGCTGAAAAATGTCGATGCTGTAAAGCTTGACATCGAAAGAATGTCTGGATGGCAGAAGCTGGTCGATGAACTTCAAAGGGTCAACCATATGAACCTTGAGGCGATGATGACCATGGAGAATGAGAAGTCCGAGTGGGACAAATGGCGTAAGCAGCATGACGCGGAAATGAAAAGCATTAGCGATGGTTATGGGAAGCTCGAAGCTGAAGTTGAAAGACTTAAAAATGAGCTTGCTACTTCTTCCACTTCTTATTCTCAGAAAGAAGAAATGCTTCAAAAACAAGTTCGAGACGCCCATGCTGCTCAGAGAGATATTGAGGTGAAACTCGAAGCAGAACAGCAGGTTACGAGAAAATACCGCGATGACGCTGTTCAGCTTCGAGAGAAAGTCAGCTCTCAAGATTTAGAAATTATAAGACTGCAATCTCAGCTACTGAAGGCTGAAAGAGAACGTGATGAAGTTCTCTCTGGTAAAGCTGCAGCCGAAGAATCCCATAAGGCGACCATAGCCACCATTGACGCGACTCTGTTCGACTTTTATATGCATTGTGTCCTGGGGCATGGGAGCCTTTCATTTTTGGGACCAGAATATGAAGTCACCTTAGCGGAAGTATGGGAGGCAATCATTGACTTATTTGGTGGTGCCGGATATTCTGAAACAGATCTTCAAGCTACCTACTTAGGTGAGAGCGATTGCGCTGCCCTTGCCAAAGAAAAAGAGCAGCTTATCCGAGTGCGGGCCGAGGCGACGGGAGAGAAGCTTCCTGAGAAAGAAACACCTCCTATTGCTCCTGCTTATACTTCGGCTTTAGCTTACGCGGATATTACTGACTCTAGTTCTCATTCCACGCCTCCCGCTAAGGTTGACAAAGAAACTGTAACCACCCCTACAGAGGAAGAGGCAATGAAGGACTTCCAAGCTCGGGAATTTGAGATTGATCTCGCTAAACCGGCTTCTCCAGGTAACTTTGACGATTCACGGTCTTCTTTTTTCTCGGAGAACACTGATTTTGATTTCTTTTATTATGCAGAAGTCGTGCCGGAAACTGCACCAATTCTTCCTTCTTCAGCTGTCGTTCCTCCTCCTCCTCAAGTTATACCTCTTCTAGCTTCTCAACCAGGTTCACAGGAAGAACCAATAGTAGCCCTTCAAGGTTTAGACGAACCACCTACTTCCGAAGAACAGAAGGCAGAAGGTCTGGAAGATAGTGAGAAGACCCCGAAGCGGTCTTTTGACTACGACACAAAGCTTTCTACATTTCTTGCTCCGGGGAGCGAGTCTTCTTCCAAGAAGAAGGGAAAGCGTGCGGTTTCGAAGAAAGGAAAGAAGAGTTCTTCTGCTGCTGGGGATGAAGCAGAGATTGATCCGGCTGAGTCTCTTTCTCCTTCTTCTCCGATACGGCCTACGAAGCTAATTACCAGGCCGGGTAAAAGCTCCAAGGGTGGGAAGAAGGGGAAATGAGTTTGATTTTGTCTTTTCTGCTTTTTGTATTGACCGGGGATTGTGCGGATACCGGTCTCCGCTTCTTTTTGTAACCTGTACAATGTAAAAAATTTCTCATAGTGTTGAAATAAATAGATATTTTTCTTGTACAAATCCTTGTGTATGTAGGAATACATCTGTTTTTCAAATATGTATATTTGAAATAAACTCTAAAATTGAGTTTTGAATAATCCTTGGAAAGTGAGGTGAAACCCAAAGTGATATAAGTTTTGAACTAATGAGTAAGAATGAATATTATTAGAAAGTTGAAAATTTGAAGTAGAAATTCAAATTTGAGTAAGGTTGACTGAATGAATGAACGAATTGAATTTAACTGAGGGGAAGTTAAATAAGAACAACCTAAATTGAAAATTTCAAGGTGAAATTGAAATTTAACTTGGGAAGTTAAATGGTTGATTTTAATCGAGTTATTAGTAATCTCAAAATGGGTTTGAGATTTAGAATTAAAAATGGGTGTTTGGATAAATTTGGATGTTTATTTATCCTAATATCATTCTATTGTTATAAATAATTTATGAAACTGAGAATTGGTTTTGAGGTTAGAAATGGATGATAAATTAGAATCTGAAGATTTAATTGTTTTGAGCTTTGAAATATGTTAAATAAAGATAACTTAAAATGGAATTTTGAGAATTGGACTCAAAATTAAATTGTTTAAAGGTTTGGGTTATTAATTTAAAAAAATATATATAAAGGTTAATTTGATTAAGGGGTTGAATCAACTTTTGAAAATTTAACTCGAATTTATATAATTCGAGATGGTTTAAAGTTGAAATTCAGATTTCATTAGTACAAATTGGATTTAGTCTGAATTAACTAAAATTGAAGACGGATAAGTATAAAAATTCAAATGGGAATTGGGATTAATTCATAAGGAAATTGGAATGATTTGAAATTGAAGTGGGTTCAATTCGAAACTTGTCTAAATTAATTTGAATAATTTGGAATTGTAGTTTAAGTGAATATGTTCAAAATCAAATGGAATTTGATTTGAATTTGGAAAGAAATCAAGGATAATTCAACTTGATTGGGATTTAATCAATATCGGAATGGGGAGTGATTGAAATTTGAAGTTATTTTGGTATTGGGTCAATTTAAATGGAAATTTAAATTGAATAATTGAGTTAGAGGTTGGGTAGTGAGACAGTTTGACTCTGAAACTATTTTCAACAAATTATCTTAATATAAGTTTCTTGAATCTGTCTTTTCAAGATATTTACTATATCTAACCTTACTTTTCAAGGCCAAACTATTTATACTTATTCTGCAATTAATTTTGAAACTATTTAATAATTTTACCACTGTTTATATAACCAATTACTATTTTACAACTATTTTGCAATTATTTTGCTATTTTCTAACTATTTCCAATTACTTAACTATTTTGCAGCTATTTTACAAACTAATAATTATTTTTCAACTACTTATCTGTTTTTAAAATTTATCAAGCTATATTTCTAAATATAAACTGGTCGGAGTTCAAACTGTTCGTGATCAAATACCCAACTGAGATAAGAATTGAAGTGATAATCCAAATGGGATTGAAGCAATTGTGAATAAGTGAATGAAAATTAAAGCGAATGTGAATAGAAGGGAAATTGATTTGGCTAATAATCAATGAAGGTAATACGTAGGATGTACGTATAATATTCTATTCGCATAGTGATTTGGTCCAGATTCGAGTACAGAATTTCGAGATAGTATTATCGATCCGAGTTGGGATTTTTCCGCTCGATTTTCGACGGCGAACCTGGATATGGATTTTTGATTGGTTCTGGATATTCTCTATCATAGGTGTGACTATGCAAGGAGAATGATGGTTTCTGATCAAGAAACCAGATCTGTGTCCGCACTAGGAAGTCGGGTGGACAATACTAGTTCGGAAGTGAAATTGTGTGATCGAGTGAGCGATCAAATTGGTATTGCGTACGAATGATATGTGGACATCGTACAGGTTTCAATAAAAGTTGATATTGAAAAATTTGTGGATAAGAACTGTAAATGATTTTTGAAAATATTTGAAATATAAAGGTGGATTTATATAAGTACAAATTGATTCAAAGATTTTTCAAAACTTTTATTATATATGTTTATATAAAAAGGGATTTTTGTGAAAATGATTTTGAAAAGAATTTTGAGGAAAGGTTTTGGGAACCTATGGATTTGGAAAGGCTTTTGATTTTTGGGTAAAATCAATATTGAGATTTGAAAAAGCCCACTTTGGAAATTATCGATTTTGGGAATCGATTTTGTATAAAGGAGCCTTATATGTTCTTCATACTAGGTGTATGATTTTGAGAAAATACTATATGTGTATAGTATAAAGTGTTTTGAGATTGGGCTCTGGGGAAAAAGGCGCTCCCTTGAAATGAACTTCTCAGGAGTGCCACAGGGTGGTACTGCCTTGAGCCTCTAAGGGGGAGGTTCTAAAGTTGATCCTGTGAGGAGTCCGGACAAAACTAGTTCCTGAGGATTATTTGTAGCGAAAGTCGAGGGGCTGGTGCCCACAGAGGCATTTGGGTTATGCTGTGACGACAGTGTAACTCGATGTCACTACGATCTACTGCAGACCATAGCGAAAGTCGTGTGTGCCACTGAGAGCCAACAATCTACGTTTGATTTTACATCGGTAGACTGCGATACTATGGTAACATAGCGAAAGTCGTGTGTGCCGCTGAGAGCCAACAGTCTATGTTTGATTTTACATCGGTAGACTGCGACCTATGTAGGAGTGGAGAAGTTTCATTTTGACAGCGTAATCGTGTGTGCCGCTGAGAGCCAACAGTTACATGGACTTTTGTTGCGACGGCAACGTAACCCTGGATGTAACTGCGATCTGTTGTGGGTTCTATGGTGTAATCAGTTACATGGACTTTTGATGCGACGGCAACGTAACCCAGGATGTAACTGTGACCATGGATGGGTGTGATGATTTCCAGAGCATTCTCACCAAAGATATTTCCTCTATTTCAAAACTATTTCTATATTTTCAATAAAATTATTTTCCCAATATTTTCACTGGATGTTGGAAACGGGTCTGCCAAGCACTTATAGATTTTCAGTCATACGCCTGATCAACGTATGACCGAATTTCTATGAGAACGAGGATGGACTTGTTGAAACATCGAGTTATAAAAAGTATTTTATAAAAACTATTTTGGAATAATGTTATATAGATATTAAACGGAAATGATCAAAGAAAGTTTATCTGATTTTAAGCATTTTTAATAATTCTGGCTTCGTTCCTTTTCGAGGACGAAAAGTTTTAAGGGGGAAGGAATGTGACGACCCGGTATTTTAGCAGTATTTTTTTAATGAATATTTAATCTAATTTAAATAAAGAGCGAACTTATCATTTTAAAATGAATATGACTTCTGGAATAATTGCCATTTATTTGTATGGATTTGTATTTTTAAAAGGAAATTGATTTTGAAAATTTAGAATAAAATATCTCAATAATATTTACAATAAACTTATCTTATATAATTGAATTAAAATAATTTACTTTGTTTACATTTGGTAAATATTATATATAGATCGTAATGTTGAAATAAAACCAAATTCTATCAATATAAATATAAATATAAATATAAATATAAGTAAGTCAAACTTATGAATCTAATTTAAACATTGATAGTTAACATACAAATGGAATTAAAATGAATAAGAAAGTATACAATATAAACTGTAAATTTAAAAGCATAGAGTAAAATAAGCACAAAGTATAGAATCAAAATAAAGCACAAGTGTATAGAAGTAAACCAGACAAAACCCAAATGTATAAGTTAAGCCAGTCAAACAAAGGTATATAATTATTCAAGCTAGAAAATAGTTAAACAAAATAATCTTCTTTCACAAGAACATCTACCTGCAAAATATAAAATAAACTAACACAACCATATATGTGTGAACTATTCAAACTGGAAGTTAATAACAAAACAAACATTTTTACACAATATCTTCATTCATAAGCCAAACCTACCTGCAAAAGTATATATCTTTGTATAAATATCTATATACACAGAAAACATAATTATAATATGTAAACTAATTAAGAAACAAGACATTCAATGCCATCATCTCAAGCTCAAAATAAGGTCAATTCGCAACCTTTATAAATCATTTCACCTTCATAAAATATTGCCTGGTCAAGAGAAAAATCTCTGACCCTTTGTGTACCAGTGGTACAAAGCATGTACACAAATCTCAGGCTTAGCTTACCCTGTAAGCTTCATTCTTCTATTCAACTGCCTTCATTTATTCCATTCGAACAAGCCAAGACAAACAAAAGAAAATAAAGAAACCAGACTATATATAACCATACTTCTCCTCTTCTCATTTTCTTAGTGGATTCAAAACTAAAACCTAGCAAAACAAAAATCAAAATCTGACAAGGCCAAACCAGAATAAGTATTAGACAACTAAATTCAACAACATCATATCCAAGTTGGGATCCAGGTCATAATAGCAGTTCAGCTTTCCAGTTTCGAAAGAAATCAACTTCCAGGAAGGAGCTCCTCTGTTCTTCTTTAAACTGTGAGTTCATCTAAGTTAAAACTGTTAATCTGATTTCATGTGAATGATGTTTGGAAAGATGATGTGTTAATTATTTTGCATGAATGAAATTATGTTGTCTGTAAAAAAATAAAAAATGAAGTGTTATGTATACATGTCTGTATACATAGAGAACTCTCTGTTTATATTTACAGGATTATAAAAAAAAAATAAAAAAAAAATTTAAAGTCTACTCTTGTAATCTCTTATAGAATGCGGAGATCAAATAAGACTTGTTTTTTTTTTATATAAACAAGGTTTTAAAAATATATTTAAGCATAATTGGATTGAAAACTATCTGGTAGTTAAGAATGACAGTGGAAATAAAATTCAAAGCAAAAATTAGATTTTTAAGATTTTAAGTTTTGATCATATTAATTGAATCATATTCGAATATGATGATTTTTGATAGAAATCTTATGATTTTTACATGCATGGTTGTTGAGTAATTGTGAGAAGACCGGAAATTGGTATTTCGTCGAATTCTGGCAATCACGTTGGTCAGAGGCATGGGGATCGTGGCCAGAGGAAGTTTATAGGCCGGGGGTCAAGTGAAAAATGGTAATCCATTTTTCTGGGCATCGTGGATGATGGCGTGACTTAACTTAGGGTTTAAGGCGTAGGCCTGATCGAATTTGGGTTCTGGGCAACTGTGATATCGACGTGGAGTCGAGTTGAATAGGAGTTGCGGAATTAGGAAGGTGGGAAGCAGGCGGTGGTCTAGGCAAATGGTTGTGGTCTCCGGTGAGCGGAGGCGGACGTAGTTGAGAAGATTGACGATGGGTTTTCAGGCTGATGGGTTCGTATTCACTCGATTTGAATTCGCGTGGAGATTTAAATTTCTGGGTGGTCGATCGTGATGAGGGAGTTGAAGGTGACTTTTCTGAGGTCACGAGTGCGATCGGAGAAGGATGAATCGGCGGTGCACGTGCACCGATGCTCGATGTATCATTGGAAGAAGGAAGCTTTTATGTTTTTCTTTTTGGAAGAAGCTGTGTCTCGGGATTGAACTCGTGAATTCTGTATAGTTGCTCGAAGTTAATGCTGGTTCAAGAGTTCTCAGGGTTTGGCTCGGGAAAATCTGGGGGTAAACGTGGGTTACATGTTTTGTTTGCAGGTTCGTGATATGCTGGAAAGGAATAACAAGATTTCAGTTTCAAATTTATCTAGGATAAGCAATATACCAACCTTTCCAATTTTAAATAAATAAGGGATCTGTTTAAGATGAAATTTTATTAGAAGTTGAGAATAGAATTATTTTGGGATTAAAGAATTTCAATATTTATTCACTTTAAAAAAAAAGTTTATTTTAAACAATCTTGATAATGTAATTAAATAGGTTTAAGCATAAATTAATTTATGACAAAGGGATTAATTAATTAATGCATTGATAATTAGAGGATAATTAATTAGATATTTACTTGATGAAAGTAATTAAAGGTGATTACTTAAGGGAGGTAATTGGGAAATAATTACTTAGTGTAATTAATTAAAGGGTTGATTAATTAAGGAAATTAACTAGGGGTTAGTCAATTAATAAGTGAGGTTAATTACAGGATGATTAATCCATGCAAATGATTATAGGGTAATAAATTTGAGTGATTAATCAAGGACTCATGTGATAAATGTGAATGGGTGAAGGTAAATTAATTTGTATAATTAATTAAGAGTTAATTTCTTAATAAAATAAATTAATCAAGGAGGATTAATTAAGATGGATGATTTTTGGATGATTAATGAATTGGTTTGTAATTAATTAATAAGTAAGATTTAAAAGTAATTTAAATAATTGATTTAATTCAATTGTGGTTAATTGAATTAATTATAGATGGTGTGGTTGATTAATCTTGCTATGAATGATTAAATGATATTGTATGCCTTAGATTAGTTGATATCTTTGGTATGTGATATGGAATGCTATGTGATATAATATGTTGGGTTAAAACAGTGACATCCTGTATTTAAAGTTTGAATTGTGTATCATTTGAATAACTTGGGTTATGATGACATTGGATTCGAAGAGACAGGAATCGGGTATTAGTTAATACCCGAAACCACTTCGATTCTATGTAAATTGATATGTGATGTCAATCGGTTGGAATGTAATAATATGAACCTTTGAACTAAGTTAGAATACTTAGTATTTGAGTCATAAGTGTTGAGCACAACAAGTAATGAACTCGTAGAGAAGTTCGAGTTACCCGGGTTTTCTTTTAAATTGGATTAGTATTTCATGTTATATGGGTTTACTCACGCTGGTTTCCAGCCTGACCCGGGTGTTACTTTGATGTAATGCTCGGGTCAGACCGAGTATTACAGATTTTCAGGTAAGGATGTTTTGGAGCTCAGGGGCGAGCTGGATGGCAGGAACGTATGGAGTGTATTCCGCTGTGATATATTGTTATTATCTGGTACAAGTTATTTTTAACTGTCCAGCGATTGTGAAATGTTGTAACTCTGATGTATAAAAATGTAAATTAACTGATACAATTTTTCTTGTATAACTGCTATTTATTTGATATTATATTTTGATCCGCTGCGAATGTGAGAATTTGTGTTGTGTTCTATTTTCTTCTTCTTCTATCTCTTTCTTCTTTTTCATAACTATCTGGAATTTTCGGGTTCGAAAATTCCGGGTCGTTACAGTATGTTTCTTAGCCATAGTCACTTGTGTTGATGATTTGTTTCTATGCGACATTGAAAATCTCTTTGTTTCTTTTAAATGGTTTACTACTTTGTTTTCTAAGAATGCTTTAAATGATTTTTCCTGAACTTGACTCTTGTTTTCAAACCATTTACAAAGATGTTTTAAAGTGGTTTGGAATTTATTTACTAAAAAAATGTTTACTTTTATAATGGAAAGAGGTTGCCTTTTGAATCAAGTTTTGGTTTAAATAAATGATTTTTGAAATATGTTCTCAATAACTAGTTTGAAATCGAAGAGTAGAAATAAGTTTACGAAGTTGGTTTTACAATTGTTTTAAAAGGGACTTTGTTTAAACAAGAGATTTCTTTGTCTATGCCATTAAGTGACATAAAACAAATATGATAAGTAGTGCTAAAATGTTAATACATTTACGGAAAGAAAGTCATCTTATATTTAGCACGAAAAGACGATGAGTAGACTTTCCTCTATCATTGAGATCTAGAATCGGAGTGCTTTAACTAAAGCAAGGTTAGGAGCAACCAGTGTCTTGACTTACCTGGCTTCGTTTCTGGGCAAGCGATAAAGAATTCGAAATATCAGAAACGTCATAAGTATAAGAGGGTTAATTTTAGCAAATAGGTCATGATTATTAAGTATATGGAAGGTACTTCATCTTATACTTGACACTAAATTTCAAGGTATGAAAGCCCGTTTCTATCTGTGAGAATTAAGAATGTCGTTGAGGCATGGTTAGTACTCTAACTTATCCGACTTCATTGTTAATCGAGAGATAGTATGGGGTTGAAATCGAAAAGTGATGATAAGTATATAATGTCTGATTTTCCAATTGTAAACTATTTACTTACACCAGTAGTGGTTTGTCCACGATCGACAACTTGACCTATTTTGACTTGGGAAGTATATAAAAGCTTCACGATTTCACACAATTCGATATCCCCCTTTAAGCACTCCTGACTATGAAACATAGTTTACTTTTAAGAATGTATATTCGAGAACCTCCAAAGGGTACTCTTATATTTGTTCACATATTTCTAAAGAAATAAATTGAGTTAGTCGGGAATTCATCGCTTTAGTTTGGAGACAATGATTTCGGGTAAGTATGGTTTATCTAAACCACATCAAACTAATAAATGCTTTGTGTTCTGAATCATTGTGAAGTATGCTATAGAGTTGTACTATTTATCCTGAAGGTGATTCCAAAATGGAAGGTAGTAAGGTTACTGTGTTCGTTCAATCTTGAAACAACTTGTATGGATGAATGCTAGCATTGCGTTGGTTGCCTGAAGGGCAATTTTTGCATTTCAAGATGGGTATGTTAGAAATGGAATCGTTGCCTCAAGCCTTACACCCAGGAATGACCAAAATAGGGGATATGCCACAAGGCTATGTAGTTAGTTACCATTTGGATATGATCATCTCTAATCTAGATCGATATTTCTTTAGATGTATGTTTTGGGCCCAGTACAGTTGTTGATTGCAATCGAGGGATGATTATATTCGGTACTATTCAAGAAAGGGTAAGCCGGTCTTACCATGCAGGGTGTTCATGTGAGGCCCTCAAAACACTTTGTCTAAAGGTGTACTATGATTGGCGGTACCCCAATAGTCTTGTCATTATTGAAATCCATATTCCAATACGTGCTTAACGGACTTAGTTGTGCCAATACTGGAATGTGAGATGGAAGCACTTCAGCTATGTTATATATTTATTTTCAAACCTAGACCTTAATAATAACATCTCTGATTTCAAGTATAAATTTTTTGGTTATCGTAAGGCAAAAACTCGTCCATCTTTATATGCAGCATGGTTTTACAAGATACTTTTATATTTCCTAAAAGCATATGTTTTGAGTTTGCTCACACCATACTGATGTCTGTCCCAGAGTTTTTCTTTCTTTCCCTTAACATCTTGGGTACTCTAATTTTTGAGTAGCCAAGTAGTCCAGGTTCTTACGGATGCATTTTGAAGGAGCAATAAGCAGGAGGCTTCACCGTTATCTATTTATTTCCACGGCTGTTGTATATAGTTATTTATCTGTATTGTGAGGGTAAACTCATAACTGTCCCCGACTAAAGTTAGTACTTTTTGTAATTCTGTTGTTTCATTTTGGGAGTGATTGTATGCACTATCTTATGTTCTATTTTATATGATTTCCATATGTTGTGAGATTCTATGTTTCTTTCTTCTTGTCTTTTCTTTTCAATTAACCCAAACGACCTGTTTTTCGAATGCCTAGATGATCGACACATGAATATTATTGATGTATTAAGTGTCACCTTTAGGAGTAAGAAAGTTAGATCGTTATAGGTTGCGATGGCGAAGGCGGCTTTTGTAATAACCCTTAAATTTGACACTACAAAATATAAAAATAATTAAAGGTGAATTTTTAATAAAAAGGTGAATTGGGTATCGTGTTCATAAGTGTTGTGATGGACTTTTTGAGAGGATCATTTTGGCATATAATTTTGATATGTTTGGAGTTATGGGTTGCGAAATAGAGGCGTTACAGTGTTTTAACAACATACGTAGGTATTTCGAATCAAACTTGATATGCAGCCCACAATCCAGCCTAACAACCATATAAGTAAGGCTATGAAACCCTAGCCATCATCTCTATCTTTAGCCTTCTTCTCTAATTCCAAAGTTAACCTAATTATTGTCTAATGACGATTAGTAAATTAATTAAAAATGATTAAAAATTCAAAATGTATAAGTCCTATTGAATTATATATGCATTCGAAGCTCTCGACATGGCGAAAAGATATCTGAGATTCGTATTGCCATCCGACGCTTGAATTGACCAATATTTACGATCAAAATTCATAAAGGTAAAACATTAGGGGGTGATTTGGGGGGTTTTTGATTTAGAGGTCAATTGGCAAAATTGAAGGCATAGAATTGTAGGCCTTGACGATACAAACTCAATTGTGGTCTCATTGCATGAAAGGAGGTCGGAGGTAGTAGGAATCGGGTCCCCAACTTCCAATGGTGCTGATTTAGGTGTCATTCAACGGCAACAACGGAGAAAATTAAGGATATGATTTTGTAGAACTCGATGAGGAGATTCCAGCAGTGGTGTTCATTTTGACCAGTAGTGTCAGAATATGCCGAAATTCGTAGTCAAAATTAAAAATTAGGGTTAAGGTGGGTTTTGGGGCTGATTTGGTGGTGGCTTTGGGAGGCCGGACTTAGCTTGGATGAAAGAGGGCGGCATGAGAAGGCTAATGGCGGTTGTCGGCGTCGACATAGTTGGCTAAGGTGGTGGCTATTGGCGGTCAAAGGATGGTCAACGCTGAAATGTATGGGTTCGACGGTGGGATCCGATATGCATCATGTAATAAGAGAAAGGAAATAATAATTACCAAATTCCCATTGAATATATTTGTTAATTTTCAAATCTAAAATCTTGTAATTGTGATAACTTCTACATACGAACTCTGATTCAAGCGTGGTTTCATCCATTGGACTCGTGGCCGAATTCCGGACGATTTGCCATTGGTTTTGTTGAGTTTAGAGACCGTTGAAAAAAGCATGTTGATATGAATTATTTAATTTAGTTAATTGACATTTAAATCATAAAATATATAACTATCGATAAATCATAATTGTTGATGTAAATTACGTTCTATGGATGATTTGTTGAGATGGGTGATTGGGCTTTGCATTGAATGCTATTAATAAATGATGGTTGTTTGCTACCACCACCACCACCCCATATGATGATTTGTTGAGATGGATGAGCTATTTTTTGCTTTTACTTTTTGCATTGATTGCATTGTTTGTGATAGTTGCAATGGTTGCACAGATGTTATGGTTGCGATGTACGAATAAGTATTTGGATGAATGAGATGAGCAGGAAATAGAATTATGTCGGCTTAATCCCCCAAAAGGGGTACATTGGTAGTCTTTTTCTATATAGAAGCCACTGAATCCCTTAGGTTGGACTAGGGTGTATAAAAATTGGTGCAGTCCAAACATCATTGAAACCTTTTTTTTCTTTCGCTCTATGTATATGTATTTGTAGGTTCACAGGTGAAAGCAAAGAAAGGATAAAAGGGTCTGGGAGGAGTCGTATCTACATGAGATCGGTACATCTCTTACATTATAATTATTAAAGATGTTGTTAAAATGTATAACCTATATGGTGTATTTTACTCGAGTAATATTTCATTGTTAAACTGGTATATATGTATATGTATACATTGATGTTTAAATTCCGCTGTGAGGTTTCTCTTTTATTTATTGTTTTAGAATCTATCTAATTTTTTATCTATCCACGGTCCACTACTTCTAATATTTGAAATTAGCTATAAGTGTATTTGGCATTGTTTATAATTATTTTAAGATGTTAAAAATAGTGGGTCATCGCACTTGGTATTTGAGCTTAGGTTTAGAGATTCCCCGAGTTTGACCATTAGGTTATAATGATTTACACCTTAGGTTGGGTAAAAATATAGAATGAGGGTGTTTTCACTGGCAATTGTATGCTTTGTGTATTTGGCTTGTTTATTAACCATTATTATCTCACCTTAAAACGATGTTTATTTACGATGATGGAAGATAAATAAAATAGGTGGGATGAACAGTTATAATTGGGGTTAAGTGTTAGTTATAACCCAAGTGATACATACTCAATGTTAAATCATAACTAAAACCTAACATATGGAATCACTTTTTATTTTAAAGTGGATAATATTTGTTTGGAAAATTCATAAGATATACAGTTATTATTTAAAGATATTTTAGTAAAAACGGAAAAAATAGTTATTTTGGGACATTGAAGTGGTTTGTTGAAATTTTTGATGGGAATAAAGTTTTTGAATATAAAATATTTTATGAAGGTATTTTTGGAAAGGAAATGCGAGCATAATAAAAACATTTTATTTGAAAAAAAATTAGAAAAAAATAAAGTGTTTTAATTAGATATTGGAAGTTTAGTGTTAAAACTTCTATTATGGTGCATTTCAATAAAAGCATTGCGATTTAAAAATGTTTTACTAGATGTGAAATATTTTTCTTTTACAAAATAGAAATTTTATTAATAAATATTTTATTTGAAAATATTTTTATAAATCGATATTCAGTTTAAAATATTTATTTTTTGCAAGAATATTTTAATGGGAAATTTTTAGTTGTTCTTTAATTTAGGAACATCCTTTAACCAAGGTAATTTCTAACCTCATTATGATAAGAATTTTTTGCGAAAATATTTTGTTATGAGGTATTTTGAAAAGAAATGTTTTGAAGGCATATTTTAAAGTATACACTGTAAAATTTGAGGAGTGTTTATTTAATACGATGTTTTAAAGAGGAGAAAACTATTTTGATAATGATATAGAATTTGAATTGCTTTTTTTACCTTGTTGGAGAACGTTTAATGAGAGCACTTATTTTAAAAGAAAAAGTATTTTGTTGAAACATTCTTTATAATGAATATTATATGAGTTAGAGAAGATTTATTACATGGAGATTATTTCCGAAAAAATATATTTTATTTTGAAGGAATTATTATCTCAAAAGAAGAAATTTGGAAATAATATAGTGGAAATATTTTTATTTGAGAAGTTATATTGTTGGTTGAAATATTTGATTTCAGAAAACTTTGTTTTGAAAATTGATTTTGGTTGTAAGGATTTTCAGTCTATGTGTACTCTTCGAAAAATGATGTTTGAAATGTAAAGTATTTTCTGTAATGAGTTTTAGTTGAAAATATACAGATCGAAGATCATTTTATTGAGAATATATTTGAAGATATGTTATAACGTATCTAGTTTTACATTACCTTAAGAAAATATTTCATTAAAATGGGATGATTTGATTTGAAGTTAAAATATTATTTTGAATAACAAACTTGGAGGTGTTTGTTGAAAAGGTGTTTTATTTGAAAATTTTAATTGAGAAGTATAAATTTAGGCTTTATTACATTTGGTGTAAGATGACAGGGTATGATGAGTTTTGGATTGCCCAACACCCACTATGACAATGTTACATATATTGTAACATCCCGCCTTTTTGTACGCTTTAAGCAGACACACATGCCGACTCAAACCATACAGAAGGGCGGATTGTTATTAGGGTGAATAAGAAAAAGCGGAGGAAAAAAACAAAATAGAATCTTGCAGCGGAATGACAAAATATAATAATCAAATAACAGTTCATGAAGCTGTATACAAAACATTTGATTTTACTTATACAATACAAAATCAGAGTTACACATATCAAAGATAAATAAATAATAATGCAGCGGAATAGTATGAATGCAGTGGAATAAATATAGTAAATAATAGTAGTACAAATCTTCATCTTCGTCCTCCATAAATAAGGTCTTCAAATCCTTAAATGCTCAGGCTGACCCGAGCGAATTGAAAAAAGACAAAACACTCGAGTCAGAACTAAAAGATCTTACGTAAGTCAAATCAACGGTAAATAAATATGAGTGTAGACGGCGTCAGAGATGTTTACGGGGTTTGACATCTCCTATCCAGTGTCTAACGTGGGTGCAGTAACTTAAGAGATGTTCGGGATTCACATCTCCTAAGGATCCGTTAAACTATCTACTATGTAGTACAATACACTATTATAATATGTCTACAGTAAGATAAACTATTAAAATAGCATTAAGGCGTTACCCATATCCCTTTTAACACATTTTATAATGTCAATAGTGTGACAACCCAGAATTTTAACGACTGTTAATTGGTAATTAACTGGTTTAAAATATCGGAATATTAATTTTGATTGATCAAATAAATAAATTTTCTGATGATAAAATACCTGATTCTGTATAGTAATCTAAAAAAATTATATATATTTGGGATTTGTAAAACAGCTGGGTATGTATAGATTGATAAATATTCTAAAAATGTATATATATATATAAACTCCATCATTTAAATTAAGGTAAAATACCCATAAATATATATATAGAGAGACAAATATATACAAACTTTATGATGTTTAATATATATAAATATATAAATGCATATATATATGTGTATATACCCATATGAAGTAAAATATAGGAAAGTTTGAATATAAAAATAAATAAATATATATGTGATATCAAAACATACATAAGCAATGTATATGAATAGAAAACATATGCAAGTAAATAAATGTGTAAAAGTTTGAAAATAGGTAAATATATATAATGATAAAAATATACAAGTATATGTGTGTGTTCATATTAAATAGGAATATGTATATGTTAACAATACACAAATAAATGTATATACATATATATTATACGAAATAGTGGCAAGGATAAAAGTAAATATATATATATAATCATGCCTAAGTAAATGGAATAGGTATGAATACAAACAAACATGTGTAGGATAATGACAATACAAGCAAGAACAAAAGGATAAAATGCATAACTATGTACGTGCACATATCAATTCATATATGTGTACATAAGAATTAAGATAAGTATGTAAACATATAGGGGAACACTATGCTGACTTGCATCAATCCAAGCCACAAAAATTGCAACATCAGCCCATAATATATAAAATCAAGTTAAAAAATATATATATGAAAACCTATACAATTCCTTAGCCTAGCTTCTTCCACACACCTCCTGCGTATATACAAATACATACCACTACCCTGTGTTTTCAGGGTAAATATCTTCTCAAGAAAACAACTCAAATTTACAACTCAACTAAGCTAAATAAAAGAAGATCAAATTGAGTACATCAGTTCCAGGAATCAAGAACAGAGCTTGTTCTCTGTTTCTTCAAAAAATTCTGGTGAGTAAATCTTTTAGAAATTTAGATTTCACTTGTTTGAAATCATGTTTGAAGTAAAGTGATAAGTGTTGTACGTATACAAATATGAATATATCCATATATATGAATGTCACGTGCATGTTTGGAAACAGACATATGTATCTCTGTTTCCAAATTTTACAGGTTTCAAACATGTTGTAAATCAAAATCTCAACCTCAGATCATCTATTGACTTGGATATCTAAATGAAACAAGTTTCAAATTGGCAAGGTCAAAATTTTAAAATATTTTTGAGTGTTAAAAATAAAAGGGTTTACTGGAAAATTTAAAAAACACAGTAAATATGAAAACATATCAAAATCTCAATCTTAATAATTGGATGATTCGAGTATATAACCTGATGTGTTATCGAAATTGAAGATTTTTAAAATTAAAATCTTGATTTTTAAACTTGTAAATCGAGAAAAAATGTATGTTGACCGTGGTTTGAGTTTTCATCATTATCTGGTGATCGGAGGGCTCGAAGTGGTCAGAACCACTACTGGAGCAGGCTGGGGGCTCAGAGGTTCGGGAAAAAATGGTGGGAAGTTTTTCTGATGATCATGGCGGCGGCGCGGGGGAGTATTAGGGTTTAAAAGCATTTTTTGTCAACGACGAAACCGTGGGACGTTCGACGGCGAGGTACCATCGGAATCGTCTGGACCTGGGGGAATCGACGTGTGGAGATGTGGGGTAGCTTTGGACGAAGTCGGGTGATTTCTGGTGAACTAGGGTGTCGTCAGAGATCGGTTTTTCTGATCTGGGTTTGGGTTCTAATTCGATCGAGAAGCTCGTTATCGATCTACGGCGAAATTGGAGATTAGGGGAGGTCAGGCTAGTCATGGTGGTTCGCGGCGACATGCAGTATGTATCATCGACGATCAGATCGTCGTCGATGGGATGTGCACGTGCACGATATATCGTGAATATCTGAGTTGTTATGATTTGGGTAAGAAAGGGGGTTTGTCGGGAAGAACTCGAAGTATTTTGTGGGTTGACTCGAAGTAGGTGTTGGTTTGGCTCGGGGAAACTTTCAATTGTCTCGAGTTGTTTTGTATTAAGTTTCCAGGCTTAAGTTTTTAAAGGAAACAGGTTACAGGTTTTAAAAATGATTAAAGGTAAATCTTGTTACAGGTTAGAATATAAATAATGAACCAGTTTTAAGATTTAAAAAAAAGAATAATAATAATAAGTTTCAAACAATTTTATTTAGCCAAGTTTTAAAGTGTTTTAAATCTTATATAACCTTTGTTTTTAAAGTTTAAACAAACTTAATATTTTAATTAAGTGGAAAATTAAGAAGTAAAACGTGTTTTAGAGGATAGTTAACTTAATGGGTTTAAGTTAATGGATAATAAACCAAGGTGATTTATTAATGAAATTAATTAAAGGTTAATTAAATAAATGAAAGTAATTATGGATAATCCATGTGTTAAATAATAATTGATTTTAAATGTAACGTCCCGAAAATTTTCGACTTTCGAAAATTCAACATCGATACTCACTTTATCGACTGCTGAGCCATCGAATGCCGGAAACTCGAAAAGTTATGATTTAAGAAAAAGAAAACGTAGAAGAAGAAGAAGATAGAAGAAAAAGAGAAGAAGAACAACAAAATAACAACAGATACAGAACAGAGACAATATCAGAACCTCACATATCGCAGCGGAACAACATATAATAGATAAACACTAGTCTTTTAAAACAAAGAACTATATCAGTTTTATACATACATCAATCAGAGTCAATATACAACTCAATACAATACATCACATCAATGGACAGTTATATAAACTTGTCCTCATACAGAATACACAGCGGAATAAATACTATTAGATACAAATACTACGTCTCGCCATCCAGCTTATCTCCAAAGCTCCAGAATATCCAGAATATCCTGATAATATAACTCTAGGCTGCCCGTGTGGAAATTTGTGGGCACCCAGAGTTTAGAAGGGAACAATAAACTCCGAGTCAGTCATGGTGACTGGTGTGAGATCGTAAAACAGTTATTCTTTAAAATAAACAACGGGATAATTTTCAAGTCAATTCGAAATGCTTTTGGAAAATGAAACTACCATAAGACCTCCCACCACACACACAATGCAAACGCAGAATTGGAGGAGATTTCTTCTTATGATAGTCAAAGATGCTTGATACGCAAAATCAAATCATTTTTGATATTATTATTAGTGCATAGTGTAGAAAACCTTTCGAAAGTATAATATAAATCTTAGCCAGCATACGACCAGTATCGTATGCCTACTATAGCTACCATCCAAACAGTGGGGCGCCACCATAAGTGAATGGCAGGTTCTACAACTAATACCGTACAAGGCTCGTATTGTTTCTTTGGATTTCCAACAAATGGTCAGGCTAAGGAACTTCCTATCCACGATGGGTACGTCCCTGGAATAGACGACCCGAGAACCTAACCGGATCTCTGCCAACACAAGGCCGGGTTACCTCTGCAAAAATAGGTAACTACTGACACGCGTATGCCATCCCCCGATCGTCACCGATCTTCCCGAGGATCCCCGATTTCCAACAAACCACATAGATAATAATAAATGCAGTAACCACAGAGGTTAAGTATCTGGGCTCCATACCATGATACCACCTTTATCCAGAAGGAATGACATACACTAAGGGGCGCTACTCCCTAGAACCTTGCTGCATTCGTCCTGTTTCGACCATTTTCGGGGTGTGAGGCTCGACGAAGTCTCGTCCACAAAGCTACGCTTTCTCAAAAAGCCCTGCTTCGGGTCAAACAAAATGATCAACCTATGATCACAAAGATATAAGATCAAATAAATGATCATATCGCGAATGATCAAACACTGATCATTTCACAGCAACACTCTGTATGCCACGTTACCAAATTGGGATATATCGCTGATAAATTTCAACTACATAACCTCTGAGCTCGTACGTCTCAAAGAAGGGTGTTAAGCTAAGAGAATAAATTCTCCGCCACCAACAGAAATGTATTTGGAAGAAATCAGCTTTATATCTCAAATTGTAACGTCAGACACACAATCCATACAAGTCTGTTCCGGGATCGAACAGAACCGAAGGCACTTCTCACGAAGCCCTTGCAATTCCGGATAATTTCCAATCACGTTAGGACTTCCCGTCACTAAGGGTGATAAAACCTCTAAATCGAAGATCAGTCGATGTAGAGTAACTCGACGGTAATCCTTCCGTTTTCAAAAATATCCGGTCTTCAACACCGGTCTTCAAATGCAATTCATAACGACGTATCACATATTCGGAATGGGTTATACGACCCCATGGTCCTTTCCCGGTTAACCCGAATAGTGAGCGTTTATTTAAAAATAAGTGTGGCGTTCAAATTCATCCAATTCACAACAAATACCTATCTAAAGGTAGTTATTGATAGTCGGTTATTTAACTATCAATAAAGATGTGCAACATCATCAGATTCCAAATAATTTTCCCAAATTATTTTATCTTCCAAAATATCTTTACTAGATATAAAATTTCCACACTTAACCGTTTGAAAACAAATTTTCAAATATTCACTTTTCAATTTATCTTTAAAAGATAAAATCTCTAAACAGTTCACTTTATATTGGAAAAGCATTTCCATACTTATTTAAAAATAAGTAATTCACGAATCATTTATTTTCAACACTTAGAAAATATTCGATATACTTAAATCAATATTAAGTATATAATTCATTCTTCAAGGAAATCATTTTCTATAACAACATAAATTTGAGTCAAAACGAATGTTGCGTAAAACATCGTTACGACGACTCAAAATCACTAGTATAGGGATTCGAATTTAGATAGATATATAAATCCCAATACTACATTAAAAACATTTCCTTTCGGAAATCATTTACTATAACAACAGTGTTATAGTCCACCATTTCCTTATTCTTCGAAAACGTCTATTTCAACAAGAACTGCGGAAATCTCTGCTTTCGATTTATAATACATTTTAAAACACCTTTAAAATGTTTAACTTCATTTTTAAAATATTACTTCTTCAAAAATGAATCCATTTTACTTAACAATATATTCACTGTCCAAAATCGTGAATAAAATTTACTTAACCCCATTTCAATCATTTCTACACATTTTTATTTCAATAAAAATTCGCTATTCAAAATCGTGAATATATCTTCTTAAATAATCTTCTATATTAGATTTATCACATTCAATCCATTTCGAATTTATAAGCACGTTTATAAATTCTATTTCTCTTTTTAATAACAACTTCGGCTTATAAACCTTCTTTTATCAACTTCTATATTTAACTTATTAAAATAAGTGACTTTGGGTTTATAACAACTTTTATAAATTTCAATTCTATTTATAAAAACTTCAATATCAATTCAATTTCACCATTGATTTCTGAATTTATTTTCAACGTTAAATAAAAGATCCCATACTAATTTCTCAAAAATTCATTTCCAATATTAAATCAATTACAGATTGATTTCTAATTTTATTTATCACTACTAAAATAAATTCCTTATTTTTCTTTCAAATTATTCAATATCCTGTTTTTAAATGGATTCTTCAAATTGAAATCATTTTACATTGATTTCACAACTTATTTCAACTTACCAATTTAATTTCTAATTGGATTTCCAACTTATCTCCTTTTAAATAAATTCCTTTCAAAGAAAATATATTTCAATTGTTTCTTTTAGTCTATTTAAAAATCCAGATTTTAAATTAATTTCCTCCATTTAAAATCACTATTATACGAAATTCATTTATTTAACATTTTCACTTTATTCTGGAAATAAATTCGATAAGATTATAAAAATTAACTTTTTATACTTTAAAATTTCTTTCTTCGAATTTATTAAATTTCTAAAATTAAATTCACTTAGAAATCTCTATTCTGATTTCCAAAAATTCAATTTCGTTTATTTTTGGAATCCAATGATGTCAAAACATCCATTCAGCTAAATCTTAGCATTCAAACAATTTCCAGACATCAATATGGTCAATAACATCAAGATAATCATTCACAGATTCATATCACAGTATAAATAAATTCAATCAAAGTGAGGGGTCCAGTTGGATCCCTCCAACCTGTTTCCCTGCATCCAAAGATGTCAGCACAATACCAATTCCGCTCCAGTACGGAATTATCGCGGTATATAGGTTTTTATAAATCCGCTTACTAACGGCGCAATAGGGTCTCATCCGCTATACGAGGCGGGAAATCATCAATCCAATATATACATATGCCAATATGTATATACTGCTATATATATAGATATATCCTATTATATCTAATAGCACATTCAATAGCAATTAAACAGTCAATCAAATCAATAACTGAAAATTTCCACTTTTCAATGTGAGTGAGAAGATCTCACCTTGATTTCAATAACAGTCGTAGCGGTTTATTTCGGATAAAACTAAACAGACGTTTAATTTTACCCAAAATTTTCATTGACTCCAATCAACTCCAAACCAATTGCACCACGTAGTATTCGCGAATACGATTCCAACGCATTTTGTTTCGTCATTTTCTGATAATGTATGAGAGAGTTATAACACTTTGAAGTTAATACAAATTTAAATATCACTTAATCAACATTTTAATTAAAAATTTTAAACCCTATCATCATCTACCGTTCAATTTCTTTGAAGCAAATCTGGGCCGCACGCGTTGTCTTCCCTCCATCGCGTTCGTTCGCGTACGCAAAGAAACCCACTCGGCCGCCCTTCCCCTTTGATTTTCGAGACCACCTCATCGACTTTGAGGATGATCAGAGACCTTCGTTGGAGTCGCCATCTCCGACTCCCCCCACGCCGTGAATGACGGCGAGCTCGGCCACCCATAGCTCCATCTAATTGCGTGCGAACGGCGCATCTTCCAACTCAATTTCCCGTCGATCCGTTGACCCAATCACGATCATAGACGTTGGATAGGTAGAGCTCATTGTCCTCTCCAATATTGTAGTTGACGATTTCACATGAATGTTGATGGATTGGGAGAAAATTGGAGGACAAAGAAACGAGTTTCTGGCCGTTCGAAATAAAAATGGCGGCTGAAGCTAATCTCGGCTAGGGTTTCACAAATTAGAAGATAAGGGGTCCTTTTTATAGAAAATTATCGAAAAACACTATTCACTCTAGAATTTCCGAACTCCGATTTACGCGCAGTGACTGGCATTCCTGGGGTTTACCCCGCGTTCTGAACGCAATGGAACAGGTTTCGGAAGCTAATTCGATCGTATGTGTGAGATATGGCAATAAACGATCAATTTAAATTAAACCGATTTAAATTGATTTCGAGGCGTTTTAATTTGTACCGGACAAATGGTAAATCCAAAAATTACGAAATTTGAAATCTTACAATAATATCACATTACGGATCCGATGAAACTGGTTTCGTCGAAATCCGAGACCGTTTGAAAAATGACTATTTTAACTCGACGATTTAAAATCGAAACGATATCGATGCGTTTCGAGTTGCCACGGTCAAACGATAACTCCGATTGATACGAAAATTGAAATCCGGTAATAATTCAATATTACGGACCCAATGGAACCGGTTTCGTCGAAATCTGAGACTGTTCGAAAATTGGCTATTTTTACAATTGATAATTAAATATTAAAATATTCAATTTTCACAAATTAACTCCAAATTCGATTCTGAAAGTTCTATAACCTTTCTATAACTCGAGTATGATTAAATAAAATTTTACAAATCATTTTCAATCACTTTAAACTCGATTTACAATTATCTCTGGAATTTCACTATTTAATTTATCGATTTAATTATCCAATTAAATCCAATATTCGAAAAATAAATCATTCGACTTCTAAATTCCATTTATTAATATTAAAAATCAATTAAATATTCGAATTTTAATTATCAGAAAATCTGGGTCGTTACAAACTTCCCCCCTTAAAAGAATTTCGTCCTCGAAATTACAAGTCAGGAAGAAAGGTCCTTAACTCGTCTACTGTTTTTCACAATCTAATAGTTTTATCAATTTATCAAAACAAATCTTTCTACTAAAGATTCGTTATCATTCATACTAGCTTTCCAACTTAAATTTTAAGTTTCAAACAACATTGTTTAACTTCAAAATTCAAATTCCAGTTTAAATTCAAATTTTAAACTTTCAAAATTTCTCAAAAATTTTCTAACGCCTTAAATTTTCAGAAAATTTCGCCAGCGTCTCCTTTGCGTGGTTAACATGGCACGACTACAAAACGTCCCTACGGACTCTCAGATTTCAAAAAGAAAAGAAAAAGCCAAGCGGCTAGAGAAATAAGTCATCAAATCTCATATTCGAATTCAAATACTTACCTTTTGTCGAGCCATTCAAATTTATCTTCGAAATTAAATTCCAATTCCTTTATACCTGTATATCCTACTAGCCATGATATCTAGTTACATATATTCATTTTCATTCAATTTTACATTTCAATTTCTCACTTGAATTCAATTTACCATTTCAATTCAATTTAACTTCTGAATATTGAATTTATCAATTATCTTTAGTTCACAACTGCACTTTTTTTTTAAATTAGTTTCAATTACTAATTCATTACAAATTCTAATCTACTTATTCAAATTTGTTTTCAATATTCAGTTTCAATTCCAGTTTTATCTTCATTCAATTAGCTTCACTTACTAATTTTAGTTTAATCCTTCACAATCAAATTCAAATTCAGTCTTATTTTCTTACAAATCCAAAATGAATTTTAACATTCAATTTCATTTCCTTGTACTTACAATTGCAAATTTATTTATTCATTCACAAATTCTTTCATTTTCAATTTGAATTCTCATTTCTATCAAATTTCAAATATTTTATAAGTCTTTGACTTATTTACATTTTGATTTATACAATCATTTACACATTCCCATTCACAATTCCAGAGTCTTTTCAACCTTTCAAAACCATTTTGAAAACAATTCAAATTTATCTTTTGAATTTTCAAAACAAAACTCAATTTTTTTTTCATTTAAAACAACTTGACAGCAATTTCTCTTTTGGAAACCCGAAAATGAACACCAATGATGCCGCGGTCATCATCGAAGTTATTTTCCAGCGACCGAAAAGAGTTTAGAGCTTTTCATCTCTCAAAAATATTTTTCAAAACCTTTGAAATTCATTTTCAAATCAAAAATGATTTAACTTTCCAAATCTTCAAAATTTTCAAATTCTTTCAAAAACATTTCAAAAAAAACTTCTCTGGAATTCCGTTTCAAATTTCAAATCACATTTATAATTTATATTCTCAAATTTCATTCGTATGTGAATTTATTTCTTAACTTTGGAGTTACGATTTCAATTTCTTATTCAATTTTATATAATGTTGATAACATTCAATATTATCACTTTCCTAACATCCATGCATCCATATACTATGATAATTCATAGAAAAATCATTTCTTTTCTATACAAAAATAGTTTTAGGTAAAATTATCTCATTTACCCTATTTAAAACAATACTGTGCCGAATTGTTCTATATAAGTGTTTAGAGATCCCTATCGATAGAGTTGTACGGACAATACCGACCAGAATCCATATACCACTCAACAAACCAATCATCACAATACAAAACAATTTTATATTTACTAACAAATACGCACTCGTATCTATTATTACACTCAACTCATTCTAGAGTACTACTGACTCTATCTTTAATGAGTAACACCCAACAGAGCAGGGTTGTCGCTTAACCATATGCTCTGATACCAAATGTAACGTCCCGAAAATTTTCGACTTTCGAAAATTCAACATCGATACTCACTTTATCGACTGCTGAGCCATCGAATGCCGGAAACTCGAAAAGTTATGATTTAAGAAAAAGAAAAAGTAGAAGAAGAAGAAGATAGAAGAAAAAGAGAAGAAGAACAACAAAATAACAACAGATACAGAACAGAGACAATATCAGAACCTCACATATCGCAGCGGAACAACATATAATAGATAAACACTAGTCTTTTAAAACAAAGAACTATATCAGTTTTATACATACATCAATCAGAGTCAATATACAACTCAATACAATACATCACATCAATGGACAGTTATATAAACTTGTCCTCATACAGAATACACAGCGGAATAAATACTATTAGATACAAATACTACGTCTCGCCATCCAGCTTATCTCCAAAGCTCCAGAATATCCAGAATATCCTGATAATATAACTCTAGGCTGCCCGTGTGGAAATTTGTGGGCACCCAGAGTTTAGAAGGGAACAATAAACTCCGAGTCAGACATGGTGACTGGTGTGAGATCGTAAAACAGTTATTCTTTAAAATAAACAACGGGATAATTTTCAAGTCAATTCGAAATGCTTTTGGAAAATGAAACTACCATAAGACCTCCCACCACACACACAATGCAAACGCAGAATTGGAGGAGATTTCTTCTTATGATAGTCAAAGATGCTTGATACGCAAAATCAAATCATTTTTGATATTATTATTAGTGCATAGTGTAGAAAACCTTTCGAAAGTATAATATAAATCTTAGCCAGCATACGACCAGTATCGTATGCCTACTATAGCTACCATCCAAACAGTGGGGCGCCACCATAAGTGAATGGCAGGTTCTACAACTAATACCGTACAAGGCTCGTATTGTTTCTTTGGATTTCCAACAAATGGTCAGGCTAAGGAACTTCCTATCCACGATGGGTACGTCCCTGGAATAGACGACCCGAGAACCTAACCGGATCTCTGCCAACACAAGGCCGGGTTACCTCTGCAAAAATAGGTAACTACTGACACGCGTATGCCATCCCCCGATCGTCACCGATCTTCCCGAGGATCCTCGATTTCCAACAAACCACATAGATAATAATAAATGCAGTAACCACAGAGGTTAAGTATCTGGGCTCCATACCATGATACCACCTTTATCCAGAAGGAATGACATACACTAAGGGGCGCTACTCCCTAGAACCTTGCTGCATTCGTCCTGTTTCGACCATTTTCGGGGTGTGAGGCTCGACGAAGTCTCGTCCACAAAGCTACGCTTTCTCAAAAAGCCCTGCTTCGGGTCAAACAAAATGATCAACCTATGATCACAAAGATATAAGATCAAATAAATGATCATATCACGAATGATCAAACACTGATCATTTCACAGCAACACTCTGTATGCCACGTTACCAAATTGGGATATATCGCTGATAAATTTCAACTACATAACCTCTGAGCTCGTACGTCTCAAAGAAGGGTGTTAAGCTAAGAGAATAAATTCTCCGCCACCAACAGAAATGTATTTGGAAGAAATCAGCTTTATATCTCAAATTGTAACGTCAGACACACAATCCATACAAGTCTGTTCCGGGATCGAACAGAACCGAAGGCACTTCTCACGAAGCCCTTGCAATTCCGGATAATTTCCAATCACGTTAGGACTTCCCGTCACTAAGGGTGATAAAACCTCTAAATCGAAGATCAGTCGATGTAGAGTAACTCGACGGTAATCCTTCCGTTTTCAAAAATATCCGGTCTTCAACACCGGTCTTCAAATGCAATTCATAACGACGTATCACATATTCGGAATGGGTTATACGACCCCATGGTCCTTTCCCGGTTAACCCGAATAGTGAGCGTTTATTTAAAAATAAGTGTGGCGTTCAAATTCATCCAATTCACAACAAATACCTATCTAAAGGTAGTTATTGATAGTCGGTTATTTAACTATCAATAAAGATGTGCAACATCATCAGATTCCAAATAATTTTCCCAAATTATTTTATCTTCCAAAATATCTTTACTAGATATAAAATTTCCACACTTAACCGTTTGAAAACAAATTTTCAAATATTCACTTTTCAATTTATCTTTAAAAGATAAAATCTCTAAACAGTTCACTTTATATTGGAAAAGCATTTCCATACTTATTTAAAAATAAGTAATTCACGAATCATTTATTTTCAACACTTAGAAAATATTCGATATACTTAAATCAATATTAAGTATATAATTCATTCTTCAAGGAAATCATTTTCTATAACAACATAAATTTGAGTCAAAACGAATGTTGCGTAAAACATCGTTACGACGACTCAAAATCACTAGTATAGGGATTCGAATTTAGATAGATATATAAATCCCAATACTACATTAAAAACATTTCCTTTCGGAAATCATTTACTATAACAACAGTGTTATAGTCCACCATTTCCTTATTCTTCGAAAACGTCTATTTCAACAAGAACTGCGGAAATCTCTGCTTTCGATTTATAATACATTTTAAAACACCTTTAAAATGTTTAACTTCATTTTTAAAATATTACTTCTTCAAAAATGAATCCATTTTACTTAACAATATATTCACTGTCCAAAATCGTGAATAAAATTTACTTAACCCCATTTCAATCATTTCTACACATTTTTATTTCAATAAAAATTCGCTATTCAAAATCGTGAATATATCTTCTTAAATAATCTTCTATATTAGATTTATCACATTCAATCCATTTCGAATTTATAAGCACGTTTATAAATTCTATTTCTCTTTTTAATAACAACTTCGGCTTATAAACCTTCTTTTATCAACTTCTATATTTAACTTATTAAAATAAGTGACTTTGGGTTTATAACAACTTTTATAAATTTCAATTCTATTTATAAAAACTTCAATATCAATTCAATTTCACCATTGATTTCTGAATTTATTTTCAACGTTAAATAAAAGATCCCATACTAATTTCTCAAAAATTCATTTCCAATATTAAATCAATTACAGATTGATTTCTAATTTTATTTATCACTACTAAAATAAATTCCTTATTTTTCTTTCAAATTATTCAATATCCTGTTTTTAAATGGATTCTTCAAATTGAAATCATTTTACATTGATTTCACAACTTATTTCAACTTACCAATTTAATTTCTAATTGGATTTCCAACTTATCTCCTTTTAAATAAATTCCTTTCAAAGAAAATATATTTCAATTGTTTCTTTTAGTCTATTTAAAAATCCAGATTTTAAATTAATTTCCTCCATTTAAAATCACTATTATACGAAATTCATTTATTTAACATTTTCACTTTATTCTGGAAATAAATTCGATAAGATTATAAAAATTAACTTTTTATACTTTAAAATTTCTTTCTTCGAATTTATTAAATTTCTAAAATTAAATTCACTTAGAAATCTCTATTCTGATTTCCAAAAATTCAATTTCGTTTATTTTTGGAATCCAATGATGTCAAAACATCCATTCAGCTAAATCTTAGCATTCAAACAATTTCCAGACATCAATATGGTCAATAACATCAAGATAATCATTCACAGATTCATATCACAGTATAAATAAATTCAATCAAAGTGAGGGGTCCAGTTGGATCCCTCCAACCTGTTTCCCTGCATCCAAAGATGTCAGCACAATACCAATTCCGCTCCAGTACGGAATTATCGCGGTATATAGGTTTTTATAAATCCGCTTACTAACGGCGCAATAGGGTCTCATCCGCTATACGAGGCGGGAAATCATCAATCCAATATATACATATGCCAATATGTATATACTGCTATATATATAGATATATCCTATTATATCTAATAGCACATTCAATAGCAATTAAACAGTCAATCAAATCAATAACTGAAAATTTCCACTTTTCAATGTGAGTGAGAAGATCTCACCTTGATTTCAATAACAGTCGTAGCGGTTTATTTCGGATAAAACTAAACAGACGTTTAATTTTACCCAAAATTTTCATTGACTCCAATCAACTCCAAACCAATTGCACCACGTAGTATTCGCGAATACGATTCCAACGCATTTTGTTTCGTCATTTTCTGATAATGTATGAGAGAGTTATAACACTTTGAAGTTAATACAAATTTAAATATCACTTAATCAACATTTTAATTAAAAATTTTAAACCCTATCATCATCTACCGTTCAATTTCTTTGAAGCAAATCTGGGCCGCACGCGTTGTCTTCCCTCCATCGCGTTCGTTCGCGTACGCAAAGAAACCCACTCGGCCGCCCTTCCCCTTTGATTTTCGAGACCACCTCATCGACTTTGAGGATGATCAGAGACCTTCGTTGGAGTCGCCATCTCCGACTCCCCCCACGCCGTGAATGACGGCGAGCTCGGCCACCCATAGCTCCATCTAATTGCGTGTGAACGGCGCATCTTCCAACTCAATTTCCCGTCGATCCGTTGACCCAATCACGATCATAGCCGTTGGATAGGTAGAGCTCATTGTCCTCTCCAATATTGTAGTTGACGATTTCACATGAATGTTGATGGATTGGGAGAAAATTGGAGGACAAAGAAACGAGTTTCTGGCCGTTCGAAATAAAAATGGCGGCTGAAGCTAATCTCGGCTAGGGTTTCACAAATTAGAAGATAAGGGGTCCTTTTTATAGAAAATTATCGAAAAACACTATTCACTCTAGAATTTCCGAACTCCGATTTACGCGCAGTGACTGGCATTCCTGGGGTTTACCCCGCGTTCTGAACGCAATGGAACAGGTTTCGGAAGCTAATTCGATCGTATGTGTGAGATATGGCAATAAACGATCAATTTAAATTAAACCGATTTAAATTGATTTCGAGGCGTTTTAATTTGTACCGGACAAATGGTAAATCCAAAAATTACGAAATTTGAAATCTTACAATAATATCACATTACGGATCCGATGAAACTGGTTTCGTCGAAATCCGAGACCGTTTGAAAAATGACTATTTTAACTCGACGATTTAAAAATCGAAACGATATCGATGCGTTTCGAGTTGCCACGGTCAAACGATAACTCCGATTGATACGAAAATTGAAATCCGGTAATAATTCAATATTACGGACCCAATGGAACCGGTTTCGTCGAAATCTGAGACTGTTCGAAAATTGGCTATTTTTACAATTGATAATTAAATATTAAAATATTCAATTTTCACAAATTAACTCCAAATTCGATTCTGAAAGTTCTATAACCTTTCTATAACTCGAGTATGATTAAATAAAATTTTACAAATCATTTTCAATCACTTTAAACTCGATTTACAATTATCTCTGGAATTTCACTATTTAATTTATCGATTTAATTATCCAATTAAATCCAATATTCGAAAAATAAATCATTCGACTTCTAAATTCCATTTATTAATATTAAAAATCAATTAAATATTCGAATTTTAATTATCAGAAAATCTGGGTCGTTACATTAAAGGTTTAAATAAACTTGAATATAATTAAGTAATTAATGAGTTATTTTAATTTGAAACTCGATTACTTAATTAAAGAATAATTACTTAATGAAGGATTATTACTTAATGTAATTAAGGTATAATTACTTGGTGTAATTTTAAAGGATAATTACTAATTAAAGATTGATTTAGGTTAATTAATTTATGTGGTTAATTAAGGGATAATTAACTAATATAAGTAATTGAGGATAATTACTTAAGATGGATAATTAAGGATGATTGATTAATTTCATTAATTAATAACTAATGGTATGTAATTTGTTAATGTGAATTAAGCGAGATTAGATAATGAATTCATAAGTAATTGATTCAATTTGAGTTAATTAAATTAACTATAATTATGGGACTAATTAATCTTGCTTATGGATGATTAAATTGTATTGAATGTTTGGATTGATTAATATCTCTAGTCTGATAAATTATGATGTTCTGTGATATGAAATGCTTTGGTTGAACTGTGATAAAGTAAGTTATCTATCTATGATAGAATTGCTATGTGAATATGATATCCTGAATATAAATTGAATTGTTTAAACTTAAAACATTTTGGCTTAAAGATGACATTTGATTTGAAGAGACCAGGATCGGATATCAGCAATATCCGGAACCACTTCAATTAGAAATCTAAAATTCTTTATAGATTTGATTGTAAATCAAATAGGCTGGAATGGGATAAATTGAGAAATTTGGACCATTGGAACTAAGTAACGGTACTTAGATATTATTTTGTGAAATAATTGTTTGACTATAACAAGATAAGAACTCGTAGTGAGGTACGAGTTACCCTAGGTTTCTAGGAAGCTTTACAACCTTAGTATTTCAATTTATATGGGTTTACAAACGCTGGTTTCCAGCCTGACCCGGGTGTTACTTTGTTGTAATGCTCGGGTCAGACCGAGTATTACAGATTTTCAGGTAAGGACGATCTAGAGCTCAGGAGACGAGCTGGATGGTAGGAACGTATGGAGTGTTTCCGCTGTGATATATTGATGTATATCTGGGACATGTTGACTGTATATGTCCAGTGGTTGTATATATGTTGTAACTCTGACATAAAATAATGTAATTAACTGATACAGTTTCCTTTGTGTAAAGAATATTATTTGATATCATATTTTATCCGTTGCGAATGTGAGATTCTGAGTTTGATTTTTGTTTCTTCTTCTTCTATCTCTTTCTTCTTTTTCCTAACTATCTGGAATTTTTGGGATCGAAAATCTCGGGTCATTACACTTGGTATCAGAGCCAGGTTAAGCGAGAACCTTGGCTCTAGTGAGTGTACTCATTTAAAGATAGGGTCAATAGTACCCTAGAATGAGTTGAGTGTAATATATATGAGAGAACGTACTTGTTGTTTTCCTATATAAAGATTTTTAATGGTTTTAAAGGTAAATGATTTTATATAAAATTATATTTGATATATAAAGCAATATTTCTATTAAGGTAATTGGTTGTTAAATTATTGGAATTAAATTCAGTGGTAATAGAAATACAACCAAATTGAAATTAAATAAAGATAAATTTGTAATGGATTCAAACTGAAATTAAAAACTTGAATTTGAGAAAGGGTTCCAGAATAAGGTAATAATGAATTAGTTTCCTCATATGATAATCTTGGTCATTATCATAGTTGTGTTTAATAATTAAATATGCATTAATAAGCAGGAAAAATGAAATGTTATAGGGAAGTAAAACATTTAGGCAAGTATGACTTATAAATTGGAGTAGAAGACGATCTAATTTGTGAAGTTTAGATCTAGGTCCATAAATTTGAAATTTGTTTCAAAGTGATAAAGTAACAATAAATAATATTATTTAATGTATTTGATTGAAAAGGGTCCTATTTCAAATAAGAGTTGTTGAAGGCTTTAAAGGAAACTGTTTTGATTTAAAACCAAAAGTGGTTTAAAATTTTAAGGTATACAAAGGAAAGAACCTTGACTATATATAAAGGATATATATATATATATATAATATCAAAGATAATTTGAAATAAACTCTAAATGTTGAGTTTTAAAGTTGGATTGAGATGTGATACCCAAGGTGATAAGTTTTTGAACTTATAAGATTATTAATGTGAAGTTTAAAGTACGAAATGGGAATTCAAATTGGGTAAGGTTGTCTAGATTAAGTAAATTGAATTTAACTTTGGGAAAGTTAAATAAGTTAACAAACAACCTGAATTGGGAATTTTAAGATGAAATTGAGATTTAACTTAGGGAAGTTAAAAGATTGGATTAAATGGGAAGTTATAAGTGATCTCAAAATGGATTTGAGATTTGGAAATTAAAAATGGGTGTTTGGATAAATTTGGATGTTTATTTATCCTGATATCATTCCATTATTATAAATAATATATGAAGTTGAGAATTGGTTTTAAAAATGGATAATAAATTAGAATCTGAAGATTTAATTGTTTTTTAGTTTTGAAATATGTTAAATAAAGATAATTTAAAATGGAATTTTGAGAATTGGACTCAGAATTAAATTCTTTAAAGATTTGGATTATTGATTTAAAAATTAAGGTTAATCTAATTTAAGGGGTTAAATCAACATTTGAAAATTTAACTCGAATTTATATAATTCGAGATGGTTTAAAGTTGAGATTCAGATTTCATTAGTTCAAATTGAATTTAGTTTGAATTAATTAGGATTGAAAATGGATAAGTATAAAATTCAAAGGGAAAATTTGAATTGGACTAATTTGAAATAAGATTGAAGATTGAATGAGTTTAAATTCAAATGGGAATTGGGATTAATTCATATAGAAATTGAAATAATTTGAAACTGAAGTGGATTCAATTGGAAATTAGTCTAAATTAATTTGAATTGTAATTAAAGTGAATATGTTTAAAATCAAATGGAATTTGATCTGAATTTGGAAAGAAATTGTGGTTAATTCAACTTGAATTAGGGGTAAATCAAGTTCAAGGGAAATTGAAGTTATTCAAATTAGAAGTGAGTCAATTTAAATGGAAGTGGAAATTTAAATTGAATTGATGAGGAATTGAACAGTTTGACTCTGGACTATTTCCAAAATAAATTGTTTTAAAATAAATATATTTTTCCAAACTATTTGCTATATAACTTTTCTTTTAAACCCTAAAACTATCTTAAACTTGTTTTACAATTACTTTTGGAACTATTTAACAATTTTACAACTAATTTATAAACTAATTAATATTTTTCAATTGTTTTATAAATAATTACTATTTTTCAACTATTTACAATTACTTAACTATTTTACAGCTTTTTACAATTAATAATTATTTTCAACTACTTATTTATTTTAAAAAAATTTCAAGCTATTTTCTAAATTTAAGCTGATTAGAGTACAAACTGTTATTGATTAAATACCCAACTGAGATAAGAATTGAAGTGATAATCCAAATGGGGATTAAGGCACATGTGAATAAGTAAATAAAATTAAAGTGAATGTGAATAGAAAGGGAATTGATTTAACTGATAATCAATGAAGATAAATACGTAGGATGTACGTATATTATTCTATTCGCATAGTGGTTTGATCCAGATTCGAGCACAGAATTTCGAGATAGTATTATCGATTCGAGGTGGGATTTTTCGCTCGATTTTCGACGGCGAACCTGGATAAGGATTTTTGATTGGTTTTGGATATTCTCTATCATAGTTGTGACTATGCAAGGAGAATGATGGTTTCTGATCAAGAAACCAGATCTGAGTCCGCACTAGGAAGTCGGGGGGACGATACTAGTTCGAAAGATAAATTTTATGATCGAGTGAGCGATCAGATTGATATTGCGTACGGATGATATGTGGACATCGTATGAGTTTGCATGAAATTGATATTGAAAATTTGTGGATAAGAACTGTAAATGATTTTTGAAATTGGAAGTATATTTTGTGAAATATATGATGAGGTAAAATGGAAAATGGAAATTTCTATGATTTAAGATTTACTTTATGAAGAAGGTAATGTGGTTAATAACTTTATAAAAGAGTAATCAAATTTGAATATTTTATTTGGAATAAACAAAGTTATATATCTTAGTTATATATGGTAAACTTCCCTTAATGAATCTATTGCCAGGAGAAAAAGGGTTTTGGAAGTATTTGAAGTATAAAAGTGAATTTATACAAGCATGAAGTGGTTCAAAAATTTCCCAAGGTTATTATATATATATATATGTATGTATATATAAAGGATTTTGTAAAAATGATTTTGGAAAAAGGTTTTGGGAACTTATGGATTTCTAAAAAAGGGCTTTTGATTTTTGAGGAAAATCAAATTTAGAATTTGAAAAGCCTAGTTTGTGAATTATCGATTTTGGGATAATCGATTTTGAGAAAGGAGATTTATATGAAATTCATACTAGGTGTATGATTTAGAAAATACTATATGTGTATAGTATAAAGTGTTTTGAAGTGGCTCTAGGGAAAAAGGCATTCCCTTGAATGAACTTCTCAGGAGTACCACAGGGTGGTACTGCCTTGAGCCTCATAGAGGGGGAGGCTCTAAAGTTGATCTTGTGAGGAGTATGAACAAAACTAGTTCCTGAGGATTATTGGATAGCGAAAGTCGAGGGCGCTGATGCCTACAGGGGCGTTTGGGTTATGCTATGACGACAGTGTAACTCGATGTCGCTGTGATCGGCTGTATGGAACATAGCGAAAATCGTGTGGAGGATGAGTGCCAACAGTCTACACTTGATTTTGCCGGGATGGCAACGTAACATCGGTAGGCTGCGATCTATGGTCAAGTGGAGGAGTTTCATTCTTTTGGCAGCGAAATTCGAGCGCGCTGATGCCTACAGTTATATGGGTTTTTGTTGTGATAGCAACGTAATGCCAAGGTATAACTGTAGCGGGTTCCATGGTGTAATCGAGGGGCACGGAGGCCTATAGTTATCTATGGATTTTGCCGGGACGGCAACGTAACCATCGGGTTAACTGCGACCATGGATGGGGGTGATGATTTCCAAAGCATTCTCACCAAAGATATTTCCTCTATTTTCAAAAATGTTTTCGATATTTTCAATAAAATTATTTTCCAAATATTTTCACTAGGTGTTGAAATGGGTCTGCTAAGTACTTATAGATCTTCAGTCCTATGCCTGATCAATGTATGACCGAATTTCTATGAGTACAAGGATGGACCGATTGAAACATCAAGTTATAAAAGTATTTTCATATAAAATAATTTGGTTATATTATGTAATTTCTAAAAGTATTTTAAAACGTTAGAATAAAGGAGTAAAGAGTCAAAAATGTTTCAAGAATAATTTAGCTAATAATAAACATTGAAGATTTAAAATTCTAGCTACGTTCCTTTTCGGGGACGAAAAGTTCTAAAGGGGGGAGGAATGTGACAACCTAGATTTTTAACGGCTGTTAATCGGTAATTAACTGGTTTAAAATATCGGAATATTAATTTTGATTGATCAAATAAATAAATTTTCTGATGATAAAATACCTGAATCTATATAGTGATCTAAAAAAATATATTTGGGATTTGTAAAACAGCTGGGTATGTATAGATTAATAAATATTCTAAAAATGTATATATATATAAACTCTGTAACGACCCAGAATTTCTGTCATTTGAAATTCAGTTATTTAATTGATTTTAAATATTAACAAGTGAAATTTGTAAGCTGAATGAATTATAATTCGAATATAGAGATTTAATTGGATAATTAAATCGATAAATTAATATTTGAAATTCCAGAAATAATTGGAAATTGGGTTTAATGCGAATAAAAATGATCTATAAAGTTATATTAAATCATATTGGAGTTAGAATGATGTTTGTAAAGTTTTAAAATTGAATTAAAAGTTAAATTGTAGAAATTGAATATTTTAATATTTAATTGATGAGTAAAAATAGTCATTTTTCAAATAGCCTTAGATTTCGACGAAACCTGTTTCATCGGATCCGTAATGTTAAATTATTGTAAGGTTTCAAATTTCGTGTCAATCGGATTTACGGTTTATCCGGGGCAAGCCAAAACACATAGAAATTGTTTTAATCGATTTAATTTAAATTTGATCGTTTATTTCTGTAACTCGCACATATGATCGAATTAGCTCCCGAAACATGTTCCATTGTGTTCGGAATGCGGGTAAAACCTTAGAAATGCCAGGCGGCACGTTTGATTTCGAGTTCGAAAATTTTCGAGATGAATAGTGTTTTGCAATTTTCTATAAAAGGCCCCCATTTTTCTCATCTTTCACTAAACCCTAGTCCCCTATCTTCAGCCGCCGGCCCTAATAACTTCAATGGCCGAAAATTATTCTTCTTCCTCCTCATTTTTCTTCCAATCCACAAATCAATTCGAAAAATCTTCAACTACAAAAGCATAGAGCTTCATGAGATCTTCGAATCTATACGGCGATGATGGGATTTCGAATGTTGTACGGGGAGATAACTTCTCCCGTTCATTCGTTGTTCATGCATGGTTTTCGAGGAAAGTGTGCAGCCGAGCTTCGAGCCATTCGAGGCGAGGGTGGAGTCGAGGGTAGGCTTCGAGTTGGAGGTGTTGGATCGTCGTGAAGTCGAGTATAAGGAGCACGAAAATTTGATTAAAAACGGCGGCCAAATTGGGTTTCACGTACGTGAGTTTTCACGTTGGGGAAGAAAGGAAATGCACGGCCCAGATTTGATGATGGTCGAATGAAGGGCCGAGATGAATTCTAGGTTAAAATTAAAAAGAAATTTGTATAATTAATTTATATTTAAATTCGTACAATCTTTATAATGCCATAACTTTGTCATACGAGGTCCGTTTTTGACGAAACAACTTGCGTTGGGTTCGTTTTGTCGAGCATTACGCAATGGAGCTAGTTTGGAGTGGATTGGAGCGAATGCTAATTTTGAGTAAAATTAAACGTGCGTTTAGTTTATTTGAAATAAAATACTGCAACTGTTATTGGAAACTCAAGGTGAGAACTTCTCACTCAATCGAATTGTGTTTCGATTTAAATTTAAAATAGTTAAATTTAAAATTGCTTGATTGTGTGAATTGAATGATGTTTGTTATCTATTGTGTTGAAATAGACCCTATACGCCGCATAATAGCAGAGGTTATTATATTAAACCCATATATCGTGATATTCCACATTGAAGTGGAATTGGTATTATATGTGTATTTGGAATTGATTTCCCATATTATATAGCGGATTAGACACTATTGTGCCACATAGTAGTGGATAGTATTTTATAAATCCCATATACCGCGATATTCCACCTCGAAGTGGAATTGGTATTGTGCTAACATCTGTGGATGTAGGGAAACAGGTTGGAGGGATCCAAATGGATTCCTCAAACATTTGAATTTGTTTCAATGTTGTGTGTTGATTTATTTATAATCTGTGTGTGATTATATTATGATTGAAATCGTTGAAGGCTATAATTTAGCCGTATATTTTTGGTATCGTTGGATACCAGAAATAAATAAAATTGGATTTTTAAAATTCAAGTTGAAAGTTTATTTTAAAACCATTTTTTTGAGAATTGGATAAATTTAAAAGGAGTTTTAAAAAGATAAAAGTCTTATTTTTGAACTATATTAAATTTAATTCCAAATTACGGGAAAAGGGATTAGTAAATGGATTTCGAAAATATTATTTATAAGTTGAAGAATTTTATTTAAAATTTGGATTTTTAAATAGATTTGAAGAGATAAAGAAATTTATTTTAAAAAGGAAATAATTTGGAAATTCATTGAAAATTTGATTTGGTGTTTTGAAATAAATTTGAAAATCAATTTGAAAATCAATTTGAAATTAATTGATTTTTAATTTAACATAACTAGTAAAATTTATTTATAGAAATTTATCTCATTTAAATTAATCAAATGATTAAATTGATCCTACCTATGGATGTTTGGATTTTATTGGGTGTTGAATTTATTGATATCTCTGATATGTGATGCTTTGTGATATATCCTGATTTGTGTTTTGACCTGTAATTTGTTTATCTATGATATATATATCTGTGATCTGTGAATAACAGATATGCGTTATAGTTTATACCGCTTATCAAATATATTGTTATATTTGAATCTGTGATGGTTGAAGGTTGTTGCACTATTGTGTTAAACCCCTGGGCTACACCATACACACACAAATGTGGATTTCACGTGGAAATGGGTTAAGTCGCATATTTTTATCAATTTTGAAAATTGAATTCTGGAATCAGAAATAGTTTTGGAATTGAAATTGAAAGTTTTTGAAAATGAGTTTCAGAAACAAAAGTTATTTTAAATAACTTAATAAAATTGAAATTTGAATAATTTGATTTAAATTTGAATTCAATATTTGGAATTGAATTCAATGATTTGGGAACTATGGTCTAAAAGATTGTTCAAGTTATAAAAGGTGTTTATATGGATTTTTAACCATTTAAAATATGGTTTTGGAAATTTTAATTTGAATCCAAGTTTTGTACTTGAATGGCTTTAACTTGTGTAAAATTGTAATCAGTTTTTTTCCCAAAACGAAAACTATCTGTTTTCGAATAATAATTGCTTTCATATGAGGAAAGAAATTTCCATTTGTGTTAAAGGAATTTTAATTTGAAGTTGAACTGTTTTGAAGCCTATGAATTAATCTTTGTGACGATGATTAAATCTTGTTTTGAAATAAAAGAGTATTTCAAATGGTGTATCTTTTATATTATAAAAGACTTGAATTGTGAATAGTTTTGAAAGCTATAAGTTAAATCTTGATTTAAAGATTTAATGGGTTAATCCAATTGAAATGGAAATTGATTTGGGAATCGAGGAATGAATCTTTGTGAAACTGGGTAAACTTTGTGAAGTAGATCTTTTTGTTTAAAGATTTAAAATGGTAATTTGTTTAAACCATTTAAAGGAAAGGATTTGGGTAATAAGTTGTGACTTAATTGAATCCCTATATCCACATGTTTTAAATATTGTGCTCACTATTCGGTTTAGCCGGGAAAGGACCTTTGTGTCATATAACCCATTCCGAATAAGTGATATAACGATATGGATAACATTTGAAGACCGATGGTGAAGACCGGGTATTTGTGAAAACGATAGGATGACCTATCGATTGTCTCTGCACCGTTAGCTACGGTATAGAGATTTCCTTTGTGATGGGAAGTTCGATCGGCATTGTGAATACCCGGATTGCAAGGGCTTCTTCGGAAGTGCCTTCGGTTCTGTTCGAACCCGATACAGACTTGTATGGTTACATGTCTGACATTACATTTTGAGATATAAAGCTGATTTCTTTCTAATACATTTCTGTTTGGTGGTGGAGAATTTATTCTCTTAGCTTAACACCCTTCTCTGAGAGGTACGAGGTCAGAGGTTATGTAGTTGAAAGTTATCAGTGATATACTCCCAATTTGGTAATGTGGCATGCTGAGTGTTGCTGTGTGTTGCTGATCATTTGTTGATCAAAGCATGGCTTTATGAAAAAGCGTAGCTTTGTGGATGAGACTTCGTCAGACCTCTCACCCCGGAAATGGTCGAAACAGGAATGATGTGGCAAGGTTATGAGGGTCGCTCCCTTTAGGGTATGTCATTTCCTTTTGGAAAAGGGTGGTATCAGGTATGGAGCCCTGGTATTTAACCTATGTGGTTACTCCAATCTCATTTACTGTGTGATTGTTGATTTGTTGAGGCGCCTCGGATAAATGTCCCAAAGGACCGGGGGGGTGGCATATTCGTTTAGTAGTTACCTAGTGTAAGAGGTAACCCGGCCTTGTGTTGGCAGAGAGCTAGTTAGTTCTCGGGACGTCCCGCCAGAGGCATACCCATTGGCAGTAGGAAGTTCCTTAGCCTGACCATTTGTTGGAAATCCAAAGAAACAATACGAACCTTGTACGGTTTTAGTTGTATAACCTGCTATGGAATGTGGCGGTAACCTGCTATTGAACATAGTAGCTATAGTAGGCATAAGTGTGAAATGCCTATGCTAGCTAAGATTAATATTATACTTTCGAAATGTTTTTGCACTATGCACTAATAATAATATTTCAAAGAATTTGCGTAGTAAGCATGTTTGACTATCATAAGGAGAAATCTCCTCTAATTCTGCGTTTGCATTGTGTGTGTGGCGGGAGGCCTTATGGTAGTTTCATTTTCCAAAAAACATTGCGGATGTCTTTTACTTTCTTTGTTGTTGTTTTAAAGGTAAAAACTGTTTTAGTTCTCACACCAGTCCCATGACTGACCTGGAGTTTATTGTTCCCTTCCTAAACTCTGGGTGCCCATCATTTTCCACACGGGCAACCTAGAGTTAGATTTTCAGGTCATTCTGGATTCAGGAGATGATGTGGAGCTCAGTAGCGAGCTGGATGGCGAGACGTGGCATTTGTATATGATATTATTTATTCCATTGTGTATTCTGTATGAGGACAAGCTCATATAATTGTCCAGTTGTGTTGTATATTGACTCTGATGATGTAATGTATAAACTGATATAGTCTTTGTTTAAAGATTATTCATTTATCTATTATATGTTGTTCCGCTGCGATATGTGAGATTCTGTTATTATTTCTATTTCTTTTTCTTTCTTTCTTTCTGTCTTCTTCTACCTCTTCTTTTTAACTATAACAATTCGGTTTTTCTGGCATTCGATTGCTCGGTAGTTGATACAGTGGACGTATTAATGTCGACTTTCGAGCGTCGAAAATCCGTAAACATTACATGTGGTATCGGAGCATATGGTTAAGCGATAACCTTGGCTCCGTTGGGTGTTACTCATTAGAGATAGATTAAGTAGTACTCTAGAATGAGTGTGAGTGTAATAATAGATATGAGGGCGTATTTGTTAGTGAAAATAAAAATGTTTTATATTGTGTTTGCTTATCCGTTGAGCTGTTTATGAATTCTGGTCGGTATGTGGGACGCAATATTATCGATAGGAATTTCTAAACACTTAAACGAGGCAAGTCGACATGGTATCATTTAAATTGGGTAAATGGAATAATTTTACCTCGGTTATATTTTGTATATAAAGGAAATAATTTTTCAGAAATTATTAAAGTGTATATAAAATGAATTGTTTGGTTGTTGAAAATGTAAGAATATATATATAAGTTAATAAAAGTTGTTTGAATAATCCAAATAAAAACAACAATTGTAAAAGAATGAAGTATATAAGCAAATGAGTTATTAAGTATGGAATTATAATTAATATGTTTTGCAGTTGTGAAATAATCTTATATATAAGAAGTGAAACTATATGAATATATTTATAATTATGAGTTGTAAATAAAAATGAATTTGAACTATGAATTTGAAAATTTTGAATCTTGTTTATTTTGGAAGTTATTTTTCAAAATTAAAAGTTAAATAGTGAAATTATATGAGAAAAAGATTTATAAATGTGATTTATAAATAAAAGAAAATTTTTAAAAGAACAAAAAGCACTGAATTTACTATTGTTATTGGGAAATAATAAGGGTGATGACTGCAGCATCATCAGTATCATTTTCGAGTTTCTATGTGATGGATTTGCTACCATAGTAAATTGGAAATTGAAGTTTTGTTGTGATAAACAGATTTAATTTAAAAATCCAAGTTGTAATTGATGAATATAAGTAAAATGAGTTTTGGACTTATAATAGGAAATAATAAAGATTTTACTTTAGTAAAGTTGAAATGAAATTGAGCAAGCATAATAAAACATATAATTTAGAAATTTAACTAAAGGAAAGTTAAATATATTGAATTGGATTTGATCGGTGATTATTTAATATGATTTGGAAGTTTAAATATATAAGCTGTATAACTTATAGAATGGGTAAAGGTAAGTAACACCAATTGTTAAAATGGTTAAACAATTTTGTTAAGAAAAACAAAATCTGAATTGGATTTATAAGTGGAAATTTAAGTTAAGTTAAACAAATGATGTTTGAAATGGAATATAACTTAAGTAATGATGAATAGAAGTTGATTTTGGTGTCGAAGTAAATGAATAAAGTGAATTTATTAAATAAATGTGAACTTGAGTTATATAAAGGAGATTCAACCTTATTTGTAAAATGAATTAGAAATTGAATTAATAAATGAATTGAATGTTAATCAATCTAATGTAAATGAATTAATATGGAATAATGGATGTAAGTATTAATTTATTAAAAGCTAATGTAATTGGGAATTGAATAATTGAATGAAAATCAATAGAATATTAAACCAATTGGAAAAATTAAAAAGTGTTGAACCAAATTGAATGTGAAGTAAAGTAAATTGAATAAATTTGGTTGTGTTGAATATACATTGGTTGTTATATGATTGTTGGTTGATTGTATATAGTATAATTAGTTAAGTATTAATGAAATTGAATTGATAAAAATTGAAAGCTATGTGATGGAATTTGAATTGGAAGTGAACCAACTTGAATTTAAATTAGTGAATGTAAACTAACTGAAAGTGAAGAAATGAATGTCGTTGTATATGAATTGGTTGTAAACAATTACAAGTAATGTCGAAATTATATAAGTTGCTTATAAACCTTGTTTAGTATGCATTTCTTTTAATATGCATATGTTGTAGTTGTTTAAAAGAGTAAAATGTTAATAACTTTATATATATGTCACTTACGTGTTTAAATTGAGTAAGTACAGGTGCCGTGGCTGCCGTTCAGTTGGATTTGGTTGCGCTAAAATGCTTAATAAATAACTGCTTTGCTTAAAAATGCTAAAAAGGTACGCCTACGCAATAAAAATAGGAAATATGAACTGTTTTTCTGCTTTTCCGACCGTGTTGGTCGATGTATATATATTTATATCTATTATGATATTGTAAAAGCTCCTCCGTACAAAGGAGACTCTGCCAAAATTTTCCGTAAATTTTGGGAGTTAGAAAAATTTCGGAAAAAATTGAAAATTTTTGTTAACGGAAAGTCGTTTTTCCAAATTGTAATAAAATGTAGGAATTAAACTAGAAAATGAAAACCAATGTTTTGGTTGAAGTTAAAGGTTTTGGAAAAGGTGAATATAAAATTTTCACTAAGTGAATTTTTGAAAAGTTAATGAATTTGGGGCATTTTTCTTACTTGGCAATTTTGAGGACGAAATTCTTTTAAGGGGGGAAGATTGTAACGACCTAGAATTTCTGTCATTTGAAATTCAGATATTTAATTGATTTTAAATGTTAACAAGTGAAATTTGTAAGCTGAATGAATTATAATTCGAATATAGAGATTTAATTGGATAATTAAATCGATAAATTAATATTTGAAATTCAAGAAATAATTGGAAATTGGGTTTAATGTGAATAAAAATGATTTATAAAGTTATATTAAATCATATTGGAGTTAGAATGATGTTTGTAAAGTTTTAAAATTGAATTAAAAGTTAAATTGTAGAAATTGAATATTTTAATATTTAATTGACGAGTAAAAATAGTCATTTTTCAAACAGTCTCGGATTTCGACGAAACCTGTTTCATCAGATCCGTAATGTTAAATTATTGTAAGTTTTCAAGTTTCGTGTCAATTAGATTTACGGTTTGTCCGGGGAAAGCCAAAACGCATAGAAATCGTTTTAATCGATTTAATTTAAATTTGATCGTTTATTTCCGTAACTCGCACATATGATCAAATTAGCTCCCGAAACACGTTCCATTGTGTTCGGAACGTGGGTAAAACCTTAGAAACGCCAGGCAGCACGTTTGATTTCGAGTTCGAAAATTTTCGAGATGAATAGTGTTTTGCAATTTTCTATAAAAGGCCCCATTTTTCTCATCTTTCACTAAACCCTAGTCCCCTATCTTCAGCCGCCGGCCCTAATAACTTCAATGGCCGAAAATTATTCTTCTTCCTCCTCGTTTTTCTTCCAATCCACAAATCAATTCAAAAAATCTTCCACTACAAAAGCGTAGAGCTTCATGAGATCTTCGAATCTATACGGCGATGATGGGATTTCGAATGTTGTACGGGGAGATAACTGCTCCCGTTCATTCGTCGTTCATGCACAGTTTTCGAGGAAAGTGTGCAGCCGAGCTTCGAGCCATTCGAGGCGAGGGTGAAGTCGAGTGTAGGCTTCGAGTTGGAGGTGTTGGATCGTCGTGAAGTCGAGTATAAGGAGCACGAAAATTTGATTAAAAACGGCGGCCAAATTGGGTTTCATGTACGTGAGTTTTCACGTTGGTGAAGAAAGGAAATGCACGGCCCAGATCTGATGATGGTTGAATGAAGGGCCGAGATGAATTCTAGGTTAAAATTAAAAAGAAATTTGTATAATTAATTTATATTTAAATTCGTACAATCTTTATAATGCCATAACTTTGCCATACGAGGTCCGTTTTTGACGAAACAACTTGCGTTGGGTTCATTTTGTCGAGCATTATGCAATGGAGCTGGTTTGGAGTGGATTTGAGCTAGTGATAATTTTGAGTAAAATTAAACGTGCGTTTAATTTTATTTGAAATAAAATACTACAATTGTTATTGAAAACTCAAGGTGAGAACTTCTCACTCAATCGAATTGTGCTTCAATTTAAATTTTAAATAGTTAAATTAAAAATTGCTTGATTGTGTGAATTGAATGATGATTGTTATCTATTGTGTTGAAATAGACCCTATACGTCGCATAATAGCGGAGGTTATTATATTAAACCCATATACCATGATATTCCACATTGAAGTGGAATTGGTATTATATATGTATTTGGAGTTGATTTCCCGCGTTATATAGCAGATGAGACCCTATTGCGCCGCATAGTAGCGGATAGTATTTTAAAACCCCATATACCGCTATATTCCACCTCAAAGTGGAATTGGTATTGTGCTAACATCTGTGGATGCAGGGAAACAGGTTGGAGGGATCCAACTGGATTCCTCAAACATTTGAATTTGTTTCAATGTTGTGTGTTGATTTATTTATAATCTGTGTGTGATTATATTGTGATTGAAATCGTTGAAGGCTATAATTTAGCCGAATATATTTTTGGTATCGTTGGATACCAGAAATAAATAAAATAGGATTTTTAAAATTCAAGTTGAAAGTTTATTTTAAAACCATTTTTTGAGAATTGGATAAATTTAAAAGGAGTTTTAAAAAGATAAAAGTCTTATTTTTGAACTATATTAAATTTAATTCCAAATTACGGGAAAAGGGCTTAGTAAATGGATTTCGAAAATATTATTTATATGTTGAAGAATTTTATTTAAAATTTGGATTTTTAAATAGATTTGAAGAGATAAAGAAATTTATTTTAAAAAGGAAATAATTTGGAAATTCATTGAAAATTTGATTTGGTGTTTTGAAATAAATTTGAAAATCAATTTGAAATTAATTGATTTTTAATTTACCATAACTAGTAAAATTTATTTATAGAAATTTATCTCATTTAAATTAATCAAATGATTAAATTGATCCTACCTATGGATGTTTGGATTTTATTGGGTGTTGAATTTATTGATATCTCTGATATGTGATGCTTTGTGATATATCCTGATTTGTGTTTTGACCTGTAATTTGTTTATCTATGATATATATATATCTGTGATCTGTGAATAACAGATATGCGTTATAGTTTATACCGCTTATCAAATATATTGTTATATTTGAATCTGTGATGGTTGAAGGTTGTTGCACTATTGTGTTAAACCCCTGGGCTACACCATACACACACAAATGTGGATTTCACGTGGAAATGGGTTAAGTCGCATATTTTTATCAATTTTGAAAATTGAATTCTGGAATCCAAAATAGTTTTGGAATTGAAATTGAAAGTTTTTGAAAATGAGTTTCAGAAACAAAAGTTATTTTAAATAACTTAATAAAATTGAAATTTGAATAATTTGATTTAAATTTGAATTCAATATTTGGAATTGAATTCAATGATTTGGGACCAATGGTCTAAAAGATTGTATAAGTTATAAAAGGTGTTTATATGGATTTTTAACCATTTAAAATATGGTTTTGGAAATTTAAATTTGAATCCAAGTTTTGTACTTGAATGGCTTTAACTTGTGTAAAATTGTAATCAGTTTTTTTCCCAAAACGAAAACTATCTGTTTTCGAATAATAATAGCTTTCATATGAGGAAAGAAATTTCCATTTGTGTTAAAGGAATTTTAATTTGAAGTTGAACTGTTTTGAAGGCTATGAATTAATCTTTGTGACGATGATTAAATCTTGTTTTGGAATAAAAGAGTATTTCAAATGGTGTATCTTTTATATTATAAAAGACTTGAATTGTGAATAGTTTTGAAAGCTATAAGTTAAATCTTGATTTAAAGATTTAATGGGTTAATCCAATTGAAATGGAAATTGATTTGGGAATCGAGGAATGAATCTTTGTGAAACTGGGTAAACTTTGTGAAGTAGATCTTTTTGTTTAAAGATTTAAAATGGTAATTTGTTTAAACCATTTAAAGGAAAGGATTTGGGTAATAAGTTGTGACTTAATTGAATCCCTATATCCACATGTTTTAAATATTGTGCTCACTATTCGGTTTAGCCGGGAAAGGACCTTTGTGTCATATAACCCATTCCGAATAAGTGATATGACGATATGGATAACATTTGAAGACCGATGGTGAAGACCGGGTATTTGTGAAAACGATAGTGAAGTGACCCTCTACTTATTCATTTATTTTTAATAAATTTTCTGTTGAGTTTTTTTTTTCTACATATATAGATATATGCTTCAATGGATCACTTCCCTTTTCTCACTTTTCCCAAGATCCCTTATTTGACCAATATAAAAATATCAGTATATTAAATTAAATTAGATCATATATATATATATGAAGATATATAGATGACTCTTTGCCTATCAGAGTAATTGAAGTTGGCAAAGGAATTTAGTCACACCTTATTTCTCTTGTTCTAGAGTTTTTGGTGTCACATAGCCCCTCTTTTCTGGATTTTTTCTTACTTAAAACTCAAGCTTGATTATAAGATCAAGTAATAACATTTTTCTTATTCTTCTTGCTTTACTTCTCAGTTGTTTAATTCCTGGATCTAAAGCCATATATATTTAGATTCTGGGATTTTTATTTTTTTAATTTGATACTAATTGTTCTATGCTAAAATAAGGGGGTGTTTAAAATAACTCATTCCTTCTATTTTAACCCGGGGTTCATAATTCCTAATTACACAAATTTGTGTATTAGATAAGGATACTCATATATCAATTTTGTTAGTATGCAAGAATCATGTGAGTGATCAAGGAATGGATTGGGTAGAAGACCAAGCAGAGAAAACACATCCATTTAGGCAGAGTACAAATGCATCACACATACTTTACTAAGACTTAGCATATATTTGGAGACAAAATGATTTTGGCTAAGTTACAACCCAAATTAATACAGATTCTCAGGTGAACTTATCTGGTAGATAACTAATGTTCTTTTTTTTTTACTAAATAGTAATATCTAAGGTGTTGTTAAGTGATGGGCATGCCTATTGCAAACAGGACTACTAATTATTTAATCAGCCTCAAGTTGATCGTGACCTAATGCATCCAGACTTGAGTCATGCACCTAGAGAGTGAGATATGTTGAACATAGTGCTGTGAGAACTATAGGTAATATAAAAATGCATATGAACCTACTTCACAAATCAATGCAAGCTTCTACTGTAAATTTAAATGCCTAACTAAGAATTAGAGGTTTCATTTTCAGGCTTGACATATACTTATATCAATTATAAGCCATGATCATGCATTTCTGATTAACTCAGTTTTGGTTCAACTCAGACTTTAAAATATTTTACAGAATGTCTATATTCCTCTCTTTTTATAATTGTTTCTACTTTGCCATTTTGAAAACTAATCAGACATTGCCAAGGGAAACATGGTCACATATCAAGTTATATGGCATGATCCTCTATATCATACTTCACCAGATATTATCCAGATCAGTCATTTAAAACAGAAACCAATAACCACATATATGTAATACAAAAGTTTCTACATATTCTTTACTCAGAAAGATAAGCACATATCAATCCAGAAAATACTTAAACATAATGAAGTTTTGCTTAGCCTAATTATTACAATATTTCTGCCAAATTCCTTAAGTACTCTAAATGCAAGTAGGTCTTCAGGTATCCATGCTAACAAGATTCTTATGCTTCCTTTCCTGCAGCAACATCTAGAGCTGCCTCAACAAAAATGAGACACCCCAAATGTTACAAAGCAACAAATAAGGTCAGAAATAAATTTCTAGTATGAGTGAAATCACATGTTAAACATTTTGTAAATTCTTAATGCTACATAGAAAACATATCAATTTAATGAGAACTCAATTCATCCTAATATCTGAGTATTGGTAAACTTGTCTATCAATCATACACTCAAACAACCATGCACTCATTCCATCCAGATTTTCATATACATACTCCTATGAAATTATTTCCAATTCCATAGCCTGACTGATCAATCTCATTTCATTTCTCTTTATATTTTGTATTTGGTCTAACTCCTTGCCATTGAACACTATGTGTGCATTGAAGAGCGGCTCAGTTCTGTTATCCCTTTTCACAGAGGCCTACAGGACTTTAGCAAGTCATGCACATACCCATCATCCTCCTGATGATGAGCAGATCAAGGCACCATTCCTAAATTACTTTTATAATTTAGAGACCATACTTATTTATCTTCTAGGGATTTTATTATCACTTGAAATGCTTTGCATTCTTTTCCTTTTCTCTCAAGAATCAATAGTTTAAGAAACTCCATCAGGGGTTTTAATTAGACATAACAAGCTTTCATGCACAAATACCAAATCCCATCCCAAGGTTAATTTATTCAAATCATGTTTCTGAAATTTATATATATATGTATATATCTATAGAAGTTTTCCTATAAATATGATGAAACCATATCCTATCTATTTATTTTTATTAAGAACATAGGACATGATTTTTCTTTAAGATAAACCCATAAAACATATTAACTTATAGTAGGAACAACTCATCACCTATACATGATACTGCATTGTTCATGTCATTTTAATATAGACTAGGCATAAGCATAAATCTCATTATTCATGCTGCCTGCTATTTTTCCTTTGATATCCCATTTCTCAGTATAATATTCAGTTTATTTCTCATATAAAACTGGATCATTAAATCTACTTCTATTATCTAAGTACATGTTTGATTACTTATATTTTAAAACAAAAGACTGAAACCATCTTAACAAACAAAGACAGATCAAAACTCCAACCAAAAGTTCAATCAAAACATCACCCATAATTAGCATGCATTTATTCAGAGAATAAAATCAAACTAAAAATCATAATAAATTTTATACATAAAAATAACTTGGCTGCCCTTAATATGGGTCTTAGTGCCATAAATCCCAAAGTGATTACCACTCACCTTCCTTTGCTTCTCTCCGGGAGTGCTCAGGTCTGAGGACAATGTAAGTTTATTTTATTTTAATTCTGTTTTCTCCCCCTGGACAACTATTGTTCCTCCCCTGATTTAAATCATTCTGTTAGGGTTTTAAATGGAGGAAAAACCCATTCTGTCCTTACCTTACTCAGGGATTAATGTATGCATTTCTATGGCTATAAGTGCCATTTTCTCTTGGTTTCCATTTTCAGTAAAACAGTTGCCTCATTACTTTTCTGTGCACATGCTATTTGCATGATTTCCTTGCACATCATTTTTATGTGACTCAGCCCTACATTTCTTTTGTAAGCTTTATTTTTGGCTAACAAATTTTTGTCATCTATCTTGATTTATTTTAAAAATACATTCATACCTATAAATATTACCAGACTAGTTGGTATGCATTTCAATTGCTAAAAAGGAATTATTCCACTGCCCAAATGCTTTTCTGAACATATAAATTTATAGTATTCATAAGATATGTGTATTTAAAACTCATTCATGCCTTAGTTAATTTTTCTTTTCTTCTCATTATTTGTTGAAATATTTTATTCCCTTTTGATATTCATTTTCAAATCATTTTATTCTTCAATTATTTTCTGTTAACCAATTTATCATATATATATATATTATTTAATTTTTATCTCAAAATTTTTGGGTCTCCACATACTCTCCTCCTAAAAGGAATTGTGTCCCACAATTATAAATATATCTCTCTTTTCCACTGTGCAAGAGTTTTACTCCTTATCTAAGCAATTTAAGAACTTATGCATCCAGAACTAATCAAATATATATATGTTTAAATAGTACTTACATTTATTATAGTTTCAGGCATACCTTTATGCAGAAAATAGACTAGGATATTTATCCTTCATCCTATCTTCAGCCCCCCAAGTGCAATCATTTCCATCTAGACTCCACTGTATTTTAACCAACTTTATTATTTTGTTTCTCAATTTCTTCTCCTCTCTAGCCACTATGCCTACTGGTTCCTTCTTATAAACCAGGTTTTCTTGAATTTCAACATGTGTAGGGGATTCAAGAATAGTTTCCTTGTTATACACCCATTTTCTTAATTGAGATACATGAAATACATCATGTATGTTGCTCAATTCATCTGGCAACTTTAATTTATAAGCCAAAGTTCCTATCCTTTGAATAATTTCGTATGGGCCTATATACCTTGGTGATAGCTTTCCAGCTTTGCCAAACCTTAGTATTTTCCTCATGGGTGAAACTTTGAGAAATACATAATCCCCCACTTCAAACTCTATCGGCCTCCTTCTTTTGTCTGCATATGCTTTCTGTCTTTCTTGTGCCACTCTCATTCTTTGCCTCACTAATTCAATTCTTGCAGAGGTTTACTTCACATGTTCTGGTTCAAGCAATACTCTTTCACCTGCCTCCATCCAACATGCAGGAGATAAGCAAGGCCTTCCATACAAAGCCTCAAATGGAGCCATACCTATGGTGGTCTGGTAGCTGTTATTATAAGCAAACTCAGCTAAATAAAGGTGATCTTCCCAGTTGCCACCAAAATCAAGTATGCATGCTCTAAGTAAGTCTTCTAAAACTTTATTAACAATTTCAGTTTGCCCATCAGTTTGTGGGTGGTAGGCTGTGCTTAGACTTAGTTCTGTTCCCATGGCTTCTTGAAAGCTACTCCAAAATCTTGAGGTAAACAAGGTGTCTCTGTCACTAATGATGGTCTTAGGAATACCATGTAATCTCACTATCTCTTTTACAAACAACTGAGCTAGCTTATGAGCATTTCTGCTGGAACTTATAGGGATGAAGTGTGCTGTCTTTGTAAGCCTATCAACCACCACCCAAACACTATCATTGCCTTTTCTTGTTCTTGGCAAACCATCCACAAAATCCATTGAAATGCTTTCCCACTTCCAGGTAGGCACTTCCAAAGGCTGCAGTAAGCCTGAGGGTCTTTGATAATCTGCTTTAACTAATTGGCATGTTAAACAATTTGCCACATATTTTGCCACTGCTCCTTTCATCCCTGGCCACCAGTAATTTCTCTTGAGATCATGGTACATTTTTGTACCACCTGGGTGTATTGTATATTTTGTTTTGTGATGTTCATCCATAACTTCTTGCTTTAGTTCCTCCATATTTGGTATGCAGAGTCTCCCCTTTTTCCTTAAGTAGCCTTTTTCATCTACTTCATAATTTTCCACTGTCATGCCTTGTGACATCATATCTTTCTTCTCCTTTAAATCTGTGTCTTGATCCTGCATTTTTCCTATTTTATCAACCAAAGTTGACCTTAAAGAAATGAGGCTTAGTTTTCCATATTCAGTCATATCACTGTGTGTTTTATCTGATACCCCCATCCCTTCTTTTACTTCTACTTCACTGAGGATTGTCAAATCCTTGAATTCAGTCATCATTAAGTTTGCCAATTTTGCTTGATGCCTGCTCAATGCATCTGCCACTTTGTTAGCTTTTCCAGGGGTATATAATATATCAAGATCATAGGCAGCTAGAAATTCCACCCACCTATGTTGCCTCATGTTCAAGTCTTTTTGAGAAAATAAGTATTTAAGTGACTTATGATCAGTAAACAATTCAAACTTAGCACCTAATAAATAGTGTCTCCATAGTTTCAATGCATATACTACAGCAGCTAGTTCTAAATCATGTGTAGCATACCTGGTTTCATTTGGCTTGAGTTGCCTTGATGCATATGCTATGACTTTACCATGTTGCATGAGCACTGCCCCTAATCCAGATCCACTAGCATCTGTATAAACCACTAGCCCTTCATTACCCTCTGGCACCTGCAAAACTGGAGCTTCCACCAGTGCTTTCTTTAGTGATGAAAAAGCTTGTTCACACCTCTCTGTCCACACATAGGGTTGCTCCCTTTTAGTTAACTTGGTCAATGGAATGGCTGTTCTTGCAAAGTCTTTTATAAACCTTCTATAGTAGCCTGCCATTCCTAAAAATGATCTCACCTCAGTCACTGATTTGGGTCTATCCCATGACTGCACTGCTATCACCTTAGTTGGATCTACACTAACTCCTTGTTGTGATACAATATGCCCCAAAAACTTTACTTCATTTTGCCAAAATGTACATTTAGAGAATTTGGCCTTTAAATCATGTGTCCTCAGTCTAGACAAAACCAGATGCAAATGTTTTACATGATCTTCTTCTGATTTTGAAAACACTAATATGTCATCAATGAAAACAACCACAAATTTGTCTAGAAAGTCTCTAAATGTCCTATTCATTAAATCTACAAAATAGGATGGTGCATTTGTCAATCCAAAAGGCATTACCAAGAATTCATATAAGCCATACCTTGTATTAAAAGCAGTGTATTTAATGCTCTCCTCTTCAACCTTCATTTGGTGAAATCCAGAGGCTAAATCCAGTCTTGAGAAAATCCTTACTCCATTCAATTGATCGAATAGATCATCAATTCTGGGGAGTGGGTATTTGTTCTTGATGGTGACTTTATTTAGTTCTCTATAATCAATACACATTCTTAGTGTACCATCATGCTTTTTCACAAATACAACTGGAGAACCCCAGTTTGAACTACTAGGCCTTATGAAGCCTTTCTGCTCTAATTCCTCCAACTGTTGCTTTAATTCTACTAATTCCTTTGGACCCATTCTAGTAGGCTTTTTGATGATAGGACTTGATCCTGGGATCAGCCTTATCTGAAATTCCACTGGTCTATTTTTTGGAATTCCCACAACTTCCCCAAAAACATCTGGATATTCATTCACTACTTTTTGGTCTTTTAAGGTCACTTCCTTTTCAGTCATACTCCATATTTGATTAAGACAATTTGTTTTGGCTACTTCACTCATGACTATGATGTTTTTACCATTTTCTGTTTTCAAAGAAATTGTAAAATTTTCTAAATTCAAAATTGCTTTGAATTTATTCAACCAATCTACTCCTAGAATAATTCCTATTCCAGGATATTTTAACAGAAACAAGTCAGATTTAAACATATTTCCTCCTATGTTTAATTCTACTCCCAAACATTTTAATCCAAGCAGACAAGAACTACCTAGTGGGCTTTGAATAAACAAGGGTTTTTCAACTGTATTGTATGTGAGAGCTAATTTATCCACCATGTCTTGTGATATCAGAGAATGTGTAGCTCCAGTGTCATATATAACTGTGATTGGGTAATTTTTAATTAGAAGTATACCTTCCAATTGTCCAAAGCTTCCCACTGCATTTGCCTTAGCCTTGGCTTCCAGTGCTCCTACCCTTGCCCCTTTCTTGAATTCTGGGCAGTTCCTCTTAATGTGACCTTCTTTCCCACAGTTGTAGCAGCTGAATGGTGCTTTCTTAGCTGCTTGACACCTATTGCTCATGTGTCCTTCCTTGCCACAATTGTAGCAGGTAACCTTCTTCTTAACCTCCCCAGTGGCTGCTCCTTCAACTTTCTTGTCTACATTCTTCTTGTCATAAGGATGTGCTCTATCCTTCCCTTTCTTTTGATTGTTAGTTCTCATGTTTCTGAACTTTTCCCTTGCATTGTCATGTTGTTCAAAAGAAAGAGTGAGATCTACGACTTGATCAAATGTTCTGTCTTTATATGGTAGCATTGCTCTACTCAAACCAGCATTGAGTCCCTGAATGAACCTTGAATTCTTTGATTCTTCATTCCCTATGAGCATAGTTCCATACTTGGACAAACTCTCAAATTTTTGAGTGTATTCAGTCACACTCATTGGTCCTTGCCTCAACCTTATAAATTCCTCAAGCAATGTTGCCTTAGCTGTTGCTGGAACAAACCTTGCCTCAAGCATCTCCTTGAATTGATTCCATGTTATCTCATCTTCTGGCCTTCCTGTGATAATTACCTCCCACCAATCTAGTGCTGCTCCTTTGAGCCTTCTTGAAGCTATCTGCCTTTTCCTTTGATCATTAATTTGCATGTCTGCAAATATTCTTTCTAAAGTTCTCAACCATGTCTGCACACCCATAACCCCTTCAGTGCCTTCAAAGTCCTTGCCTCCTAGGTTTGAGAATGTCTTCAATAGCTTAGATAATTCCTCATGAGGATTCTCTTCCCTGTGCACTGCTCCTTCTCTAAAGGCCCTCACTAAATCTTGCAAATTAACCATTGGTGTGGTATTGGAGGGTCCTGCTCCATGACTTGGTGGTCTTCCTACCATGATTTGCTATACAATTTTTACATAGCTAGTTAGATTAATTTGTAAGTTAATTATTTCAGTAATCTCATTTATACTGAAAATAGTGTTATGTATTTAGTCTCATAAGATTTTATTTTAATAAGAGAATCTGATTTTTATTTCTGCTATGTTTAATAACATAGCTTTGATACCAACTGAAGTGACCCTCTACTTATTCATTTATTTTTAATGAATTTTCTGTTGAGTTTTTTTTTCTACATATATAGATATATGCTTCAATGGATCACTTCCCTTTTCTCACTTTTCCCAAGATCCCTTATTTGACCAATATAAAAATATCAGTATATTAAATTAAATTAGATCATATATATATATGAAGATATATAGATGACTCTTTGCCTATCAGAGTAATTGAAGTTGGCAAAGGAATTTAGTCACACCTTATTTCTCTTGTTCTAGAGTTTTTGGTGTCACATAGCCCCTCTTTTCTGGATTTTTTCTTACTTAAAACTCAAGCTTGATTATAAGATCAAGTAATAACATTTTTCTTATTCTTCTTGCTTTACTTCTCAGTTGTTTAATTCCTGGATCTAAAGCCATATATATTTAGATTCTGGGATTTTTATTTTTTTAATTTGATACTAATTGTTCTATGCTAAAATAAGGGGGTGTTTAAAATAACTCATTCCTTCTATTTTAACCCAGGGTTCATAATTCCTAATTACACAAATTTGTGTATTAGATAAGGATACTCATATATCAATTTTGTTAGTATGCAAGAATCATGTGAGTGATCAAGGAATGGATTGGGTAGAAGACCAAGCAGAGAAAACACATCCATTTAGGCAGAGTACAAATGCATCACACATACTTTACTAAGACTTAGCATATATTTGGAGACAAAATGATTTTGGCTAAGTTACAACCCAAATTAATACAGATTCTCAGGTGAACTTATCTGGTAGATAACTAATGTTCTTTTTTTTACTAAATAGTAATATCTAAGGTGTTGTTAAGTGATGGGCATGCCTATTGCAAACAGGACTACTAATTATTTAATCAGCCTTAAGTTGATCATGACCTAATGCATCCAGACTTGAGTCATGCACCTAGATAGTGAGATATGTTGAACATAGTGCTGTGAGAACTATAGGTAATATAAAAATGCATATGAACCTACTTCACAAATCAATGCAAGCTTCTACTGTAAATTTAAATGCCTAACTAAGAATTAGAGGTTTCATTTTCAGGCTTGACATATACTTATATCAATTATAAGCCATGATCATGCATTTCTGATTAACTCAGTTTTGGTTCAACTCAGACTTTAAAATATTTTACAGAATGTCTATATTCCTCTCTTTCTATAATTGTTTCTACTTTGCCATTTTGAAAACTAATCAGACATTGCCAAGGGAAACATGGTCACATATCAAGTTATATGGCATGATCCTCTATATCATACTTCACCAGATATTATCCAGATCAGTCATTTAAAACAGAAACCAATAACCACATATATGTAATACAAAAGTTTCTACATATTCTTTACTCAGAAAGATAAGCACATATCAATCCAGAAAATACTTAAACATAATGAAGTTTTGCTTAGCCTAATTATTACAATATTTCTGCCAAATTCCTTAAGTACTCTAAATGCAAGTAGGTCTTCAGGTATCCATGCTAACAAGATTCTTATGCTTCCTTTCCTGCAGCAACATCTAGAGCTGCCTCAACAAAAATGAGACACCCCAAATGTTACAAAGCAACAAATAGGGTCAGAAATAAATTTCTGGTATGAGTGAAATCACATGTTAAACATTTTGTAAATTCTTAATGCTACATAGAAAACATATCAATTTAATGAGAACTCAATTCATCCTAAAATCTGAGTATTGGTAAACTTGTCTATCAATCATACACTCAAACAACCATGCACTCATTCCATCTAGATTTTCATATACATACTCCTATGAAATTATTTCCAATTCCATAGCCTGACTGATCAATCTCATTTCATTTCTCTTTATATTTTGTATTTGGTCTAACTCCTTGCCATTGAAAACTATGTGTGCATTGAAGAGGGGCTCAGTTCTGTTATCCCTTTTCACAGAGGCCTATAGGACTTTAGCAAGTCATGCACATACCCATCATCCTCCTGATGATGAGCAGATCAAGGCACCATTCCTAAATTACTTTTATAATTTAGAGACCATACTTATTTATCTTCTGGGGATTTTATTATCACTTGAAATGCTTTGCATTCTTTTCCTTTTCTCTCAAGAATCAATAGTTTAAGAAACTCCATCAGGGGTTTTAATTTGACATAACAAGCTTTCATGCACAAATACCAAATCCCATCCCAAGGTTAATTTATTCAAATCATGTTTCTGAAATTTATATATATATGTATATATCTATAGAAGTTTTCCTATAAATATGATGAAACCATATCCTATCTATTTATTTTTATTAAGAACATAGGACATGATTTTTCTTTAAGATAAACCCATAAAACATATTAACTTATAGTAGGAACAACTCATCACCTATACATGATACTGCATTGTTCATGTCATTTTAATATAGACTAGGCATAAGCATAAATCTCATTATTCATGTTGCCTGCTATTTTTCCTTTGATATCCCATTTCTCAGTATAATATTCAGTTTATTTCTCATATAAAACTGGATCATTAAATCTACTTCTATTATCTAAGTACATGTTTGATTACTTATATTTTAAAACAAAAGACTGAAACCATCTTAACAAACAAAGACAGATCAAAACTCCAACCAAAAGTTCAATCAAAACATCACCCATAATTAGCATGCATTTATTCAGAGAATAAAATCAAACTAAAAATCATAATAAATTTTATACATAAAAATAACTTGGCTGCCCTTAATATGGGTCTTAGTGCCATAAATCCCAAAGTGATTACCACTCACCTTCCTTTGCTTCTCTCCGGGAGTGCTCAGGACTGAGGACAATGTAAGTTTATTTTATTTTAATTCTGTTTTCTCCCCCTGGACAACTATTGTTCCTCCCCTGATTTAAATCATTCTGTTAGGGTTTTAAATGGAGGAAAAACCCATTCTGTCCTTACCTTACTCAGGGATTAATGTATGCATTTCTATGGCTATAAGTGCCATTTTCTCTTGGTTTCCATTTTCAGTAAAACAGTTGCCTCATTACTTTTCTGTGCATATACTATTTGCATGATTTCCTTGCACATCATTTTTATGTGACTCAGCCCTACATTTCTTTTGTAAGCTTTATTTTTGGCTAACAAATTTTTGTCATCTATCTTGATTTATTTTAAAAATACATTCATACCTATAAATATTACCAGACTAGTTGGTATGCATTTCAATTGCTAAAAAGGAATTATTCCACTGCCCAAATGCTTTTCTGGACATATAAATTTATAGTATTCATAAGATATGTGTATTTAAAACTCATTCATGCCTTAGTTAATTTTTCTTTTCTTCTCATTATTTGTTGAAATATTTTATTCCCTTTTGATATTCATTTTCAAATCATTTTATTCTTCAATTATTTTCTGTTAACCAATTTATCATATATATATATATATATATTATTTAATTTTTATCTCAAAATTTTTGGGTCTCCACAGATAGGATGACCTATCGATTGTCTCTGCACCGTTAGCTACGGTATAGAGATTTCCTTTGTGATGGGAAGTTCGATCGGGATTGTGAATACCCGGATTGCAAGGGCTTCTTTGGAAGTGCCTTCGGTTCTGTTCGAACCCGGAACAAACTTGTATGGTTACATGTCTGACATTACATTTTGAGATATAAAGCTGATTTCTTTCAAATACATTTCTGTTTGGTGGCGGAGAATTTATTCTCTTAGCTTAACACCCTTCTCTGAGACGTACGAGCTCAGAGGTTATGTAGTTGAAAATTATCATTGATATACTCCCAATTTGGTAATGTGGTATGCTGAGTGCTGCTGTGTGTTGCTGATCATTTGTTGATCAAAGCATGGCTTTGTGAAAAAGCATAGTTTTGTGGACGAGACTTCGTCAGACCTCACACCCCAGAAATGGTCGAAACAGGAATGATGCGGCAAGGTTATGAGGGTCACTCCCTTTAGGGTATGTCATTTCCTTCTGGAAAAGGGTGGTATCAGGTATGGAGCCCTAGTATTTAACCTATGTGGTTACTCCAATCTCATTTACTATGTGATTGTTGTTTTGTTGAGGCGCCTCGGATAAAGGTCCCAAAGGACCGGGGGGTGGCATATTCATGTAGTAGTTACCTAGTGTAAGAGGTAACCCGGCCTTTTGTTGGTAGAGAGATAGTTAGTTCTCGGGACGTCCCGCCAGAGGCGTACTCATTGGCAGTAGGAAGTTCCTTAGCCTGACCATTTGTTGGAAATCCAAAGAAACAATACGAACCTTGTACGGTTTTAGTTGTATAACCTGCTATGGAATGTGGCGGTAACCTGCTATTGAACATAGTAGCTATAGTAGGCATAAGTGCGAAATGCCTATGCTGGCTAAGATTAATATTATACTTTCAAAATGTTTTTGCACTATGCACTAATAATAATATTTAAAAGAATTTGCGTAGTAAGCATGTTTGACTATCATAAGGAGAAATCTCCTCCAATTCTGAGTTTGCATTATGTGTGTGGCGGGAGGCCTTATGGTAGTTTCATTTTCCAAAAAACATTGCGGATGTCTTTTACTTCCTTTGTTGTTGTTGTTTTAAAGATAAAAACTGTTTTAGTTCTCACACCAGTCCCATGACTGACCTGGAGTTTATTGTTCCCTTCCTAAACTCTGGGTGCCCATTATTTCCCACACGGGCAGCTTAGAGTTAGATTTTCAGGTCATTCTGGATTCTGGAGATGCTGTGGAGCTCAGTAGCGAGCTGGATGGCGAGACGTAGCATTTGTATATGATATTATTTATTCCGCTGTGTATTCTGTATGAGGACAAGTTCATATAATTATCCAGTTGTGTTGTATATTGACTCTGATGATGTAATGTATAAACTGATATAGTTCTTTGTTTAAAGATTATTCATTTATCTATTATATATTGTTCCGCTGCGATATGTGAGATTTTGTTATTATTTCTGTTTCTTTTTCTTTCTTTCTGTCTGTCTTCTTCTTCCTCTTCTTTTTAACTGTGACAACCCGGATTTTTTATGTTTATTTATCGGGTGACTAACTGATGTAATTATTGGAATATTAGTTTTGATTAGTCGAATAAAGGAATTTCTGATAATTAAAATGATAATTAATTAATTTTTAAATAAAAATTTGTGAAATAAATGGATAAATGGATGCGAGTTTCCCCGAACTCAAATATATTCTGTCTAAGTCATTTAAACTTTAAATATTGTATATATGTGAATATATATGTATTTGAGCATATATGAGTAAATTTGAAAATTTAAATATGTCACATACCGAAATTTTCGACTTTCGAAAATTCGACATCGATACTCACTTTATCGACTGTCGAGCAATCGAGTGCCGGAAACTTCAATAGTGATGGTTTAAGAAAGAAGAAAAAGGTAGAAGAAGAAGAAAGAAGAAAAGAAGAAGAAAATAGAGAAGTAGAAGAAAGAGAGAAGGACAATAGAACAACATCAGAACAGAAAACAATATCAGAATCTTACACATCGCAACGGAACAATATATAATAGATAAATGAATAATCTTTAAACAAAGAACTATATCATTTTATACATACATCAATCAGAGTCAATAAACAACAATGGACAGTTATATAAAGTTGTCCTCATACAGAATACATAGTGGAATAAATAACAAATACGGATGATACGTCTCGCCATCCAGCTTATCTCCAAAGCTCTAGAATATCCTGATAATATAACTCTAGGCTGCCCGTGTGGAAATTGGTGGGCACCCAGAGTTTAGAAGGGAACAATAAACTCCGAGTCAGTCATGGTGACTGGTGTGAGATCGTAAAACAGTTATTCTTTAAAATAAACAACAGGAAAACTTTAATGTCAATTCGCAATGCTTTTGGAAAATGAAACTACCATAAGCCCTCCCACCACACACACAATGCAAACGCAGAATTGGAGGAGATTTCTTCTTATGATAGTCAAAGATGCTTACTACGCAAAATCAAATCATTTTTGATATTATTATTAGTGCATAGTGTAGAAAACATTTCGAAAGTATAATATAAATCTTAGCCAGCATAGGCATTCCGCACTTATGCCTACTATAGCTACTATGTTCAATAGCAGGTTACCGCCACATTCCATAGCAGGTAATACAACTAAAACCATACAAGTCGCGTATTGTTTCTTTGGATTTCCAACAAATGGTCAGGCTAAGGAACTTCCTATGCCACGATGGGTACGTCCCTGGAATAGACGACCCGAGAAATAACCTAACATCACGGTTAGATCTCTGCCAACACAAGGCCGGGTTACCTCTGCAAAAATAGGTAACTACTGACACGCGTATGCCATCCCCCGATCGTAACCGATCTTCCCGAGGATCCCCGATTTCCAACAAACCACATAAATAATAATGCAGCAACCACATAGGTTAAGTATCTGGGCTCCATACCATGATACCACCTCTATCCAGAAGGAATGACATACACTAAGGGGCGCTACTCCCTAGAACCTTGCTGCATCCTTCCTGTTTCGACCATTTCCGGGGTGTGAGGCTCGACGAAGTCTCGTCCACAAAGCTACGCTTCTCAAAAAGCCATGCTTCGGGTCAAACAAATGATCAACCTATGATCACAAAGATATAAGATCAAACAAATGATCATATCGCAAATGATCAAACACTGATCATTTCACAGCAACACTCAGTATGCCACGTTACCAAATTGGGAATATATTGCTGATAAATTTCAACTACATAACCTCTGAGCTCGTACGTCTCAGAGAAGGGTGTTAAGCTAAGAGAATAAATTCTCCACCACCAACAGAAATGTATTTGAAAGAAATCAGCTTTATATCTCAAATTGTAACGTCAGACACACAATCCATACAAGTCTGTTCCGGGATCGAACAGAACCGAAGGCACTTCTCACGAAGCCCTTGCATTTCCGGATAATTTTCTAATCACGTCCGGACTTCCCGTCACTAAGGGTGATAAAAACCTCTAAATCGGAGATCAGTCGATGTAGAGTAACTCGACGGTAATCCTTCCGTTTTCAAAAATATCCGGTCTTCAACACCGGTCTTCGAATGCAATTCATAACGACGTATCACATATTCGGAATGGGTTATATGACCCCATGGTCCTTTCCCGGCTAACCCGAATAGTGAGCGATTATTCAAAAATAAGTGTGGCATTCAAATTCATCCAATTCACAACAAATACCATATTCAAGGTAATTATTGATAGTCGGTTATTTAACTATCAATAAAGATGCGCAACATTATCAGATTCCAAATAATTTTCCCAAATTATTTTATCTTCCAAAATATCTTTTCTAGATATATAATTTCCACACTTAATCATTTGAAAACAATTTTCAAATCAATTTCCACATTTCATTTTATCTTTGAAGATAAAATCTCAAAACAGTTCATTTCATATTGGAAAAGCATTTCCATACTTATTTAAAAATAAGTATTTCACAAATCTATTTATTTTCAACATTTGAAAATATTCGATATACTTAAATCAAATTAAGTATATATTCATTCTTTAAGGAAATCTATTTCTATAACACATTTATCTGAGTCAAAACGAATGTTACGTAAAACATCGTTACGACGACTCAAAATCACTAGTATAGGGATTCGGATTTAGATAGACATATAAATCCCAATACTATATAAAACATTTTCTTTCGAAAATCATTTACTATAACAACAGTGTTATAGTCCATCATTTCCTTATTTCTCGAAACGTCTATTTCAACAATGAATGTTGAAATCTATGTATTCGATACTTAACACGTTTTAAAACATCTTTTAAAACAATTAACTTCATTTTATAATATCGCTTTCCCAAAACCATATCCATTCTACTTAAAAATATATTCACTGTCCAAAATCGTGAATATACTTCACTTAACCATATTTAAATCTTTTCTACACATTTATTTCAAGAATTGTCCACTATCCAAAATCGTGGATAAAATTCCCTTAATAACCTTCTATATTCAATTCATCAAATTTGATTGATTTTCGAATTTATAAAACAACATTTATAAATTCACCTTTTATATTTCATAAGAACTTCGATTTACTAAATCTCCTTTTATTAACTTCTAAAATTCACTTATCAAAATAAGTGATTTCGGATCTATAAAACAATGTTTATAAATCACATTTATACTTCATGACAATTTCAACTTATAAAATCATTTTATTAGCAAATTCTGTTCAAATCTCATCTAAGTGCAAAAATCTAATTTATAAGCAATTTACTTATAAATCTCCTATTCTACAACTTCTATACAATTTATACTTCACAATTTATAAATCTATAAATTTCATTTACTTATGAAATCCATTTATACTTCATTTTAACACTTATAAAAAACTCGTTTTATAATTCCAATATTTTTATTTATAAATATCAATTTTTATAAATCTTTTATATAGACCGTTTATAGTTATTCAAAAATCCCAACTTAAACCATTTTATAAATAGATCAACTTTTATTTCAAAAATGACACTTTGGTTATATTCCACTAACATTATAATCTCCATAACTTTAAATTTATAACATTTATTTATTTAAAGTAAATCAATTCAAAATTTCAAATAAAACGTATACTTAAAAATCTCTTTTAAAGTTAAAATCGTTATTTTTAAACTTCAAAATTTTTGAATCCGATGATGCAACAGCACCAATTAGTGAATCACAACATTCAATATCATATATCAACATGATAATAGAATATACATCAATATCTGTACATAAATAAATACAGTTGAGGAATCCAGTTGGATCCCTCCAACCTGTTTCCCTGCATCCACAGACGTTAGCACAATACCAATTCCACTTCTAATTAATTTGGAATTAAGAATCATTTATTTAGATAAATATAGATTTTTAATAAATGATTAGAAATTAATTATTTAAGTGATTTAAGATTTATTAAGTAAATTAATTTAGTAATTAGAAATTAATTGATGGGTAATTAAGAATTAATTAATTTGTAATTAATAATGTTTGATTTAAGTTTAATTACTTGAATAAAGAATTGTTAATAATTAATGAGAGATCATTAATTAGGGATTTTTAAATAATTAATTAATGTGATTAGTTTTGATAATCAATTGGATTAATTAATATGGAATTGGTTAGCTATAATTACTAAATAAAGTAATTAAAGAAATTAATTACTTAAGGTAATTAATTAAATAAATTTGATAAGTTTAAATTAATTAATTAAATTAATTTAAAATAAGTACTTGGTGATTTGATAATTACTTAAGTATAATTATTGAAGTGTAATTACTTAGGAAAGTAATTAAAGTTAATTAGTGGATGTAATTAACTAAGGATGATATAATGAAAGTAATTTGAGTTAATTACTTTAAATAATTAATCAACGGATTAATTAATAGTTAATTAATTAATGAGTAATTAATTTATGGAAGAGTAATTAAGGGTAGTTAATTACTAAATGTGATTAATCAAAGGTGATTAATAAATGGGTTTAATTAAGAATTAATTATTAAATATAATTAATTTAAATGATGTAATTAAGGATTGGTTAATTAAAATTAATTAATCAATAATAAAGGATTAAATTAGTTAATTAAAAGTAATTAATTAATTGTAATTAATTAAGGATTAATGTAATTAAGTATAATTAATTAATTAATAAAGTAATTTAAGATTAATTACTGTAATGGTTTAAGATAATTAATTTGTGAAATTAATTAAGTATTAATTACTTAAAATAATTAAAGGGTAATTAATCAGGAATGATTAATTAAGATGGATACTTAGAGTGATGATTTATTTAATTGGTTTAATTAATAATTAAGTAAGCAGGATTTATAGGATGAAATAATTAATTTAATTCACTTTAAATTAATTAGAGATGATAAATCATTACTTAAGAATAGATGAATGATATTGAATGCTTTGCATTGTTGATATCTCTGATGAGATATGTGTTGATATATGATATGGATGTTTGGTTGAATTGAAATGATAATGTAGATTATTTATTGTGAATTATCTATCTGTGTGTAGTATAGATAAGAATTGAATTGTTTTAACCTTAAAACAACTTGGCCCTTAAAAGATACGTTTTGGATTTCGATGAGACCGGGATCGGGTTTCCGTATACCGGGATTCCAGGTCTGGAGACCCGAATACCACATCGATCCAAATTAACGATAGGTCGTAAATCTCAAGTGAAGATGAAGATTCAGAGTGCAAGGGTTATTGTCGTTAACTCTGAGGGTGATTCCAAAACGAGTGTAACGAGATAATGCCTTCGGTTTCGTTCGAACCCGGAACGAACTTGTATGGATTGAATGCTTTCAGCACATCGTCAGGCGGACGATGAGCATTCTAAGTGATATGTTCTGATTAAAGGTAATCGTAACCTCAAGCCTCATCAACCGGGAATGGCTAAAACAGGGGAGGTGCAGCAAGGCTTCGTGGGTAGCACCCACTGAGAGCAAGATAGATCCCTGTCTAGAGGTCCCTTTTCTTTTCATTCGGCTTAGTGTGTGGTTGGTCGCGCCAACTACGGGGTTATCTTGTTCGGGATTATCCAGTAAGGGATGGTTCCGGCTTTGTGTTGCAGGGGAGCGGGCGTACTCCTCGGTACGGTGATCTAGGCCACGTACTGTGACGGGCGGTACCCCAGTAGCCCTGCCATTGTATGGAATCCAAACTCCAATAAGTGTCGTACGTATTAGTTGTGCCCAACTATGTTGGAATGTGAGATGTAAGCATTTCAGCTATTTCTATATTATACTTGAAAACCCTAGACCCTATTATAATAAAATCAGATTTCCTATCAAATGTTTTGGTTAGCGTAAGGTAAAAACTTACCCATGTTTATTTGTGGGGAGTCTTACGTGATACCTTTTCTTTCTAAAGGTTTTGAAGTTAAGCAAGTTTAACCTGTTACTCACACCAGACCCATGTCTGACCCAAGTGTTTATTTCTGTTTTATAAACTCTTGGGTACTCAAATTTTTACGAGTAGCCAAGGGATTCAGGTTTAGCTTTGACGAATATTCTGGAGGAGCAATGGAGCAGGAGGCTTCGGCGTTCGTAGATATAGTATTCCGCTGTGTTGATATCTGTGATAGTGTCTTGTCTGGTATTTGAGTTGTAATGTCTAGACAGATGTTTATAACTGTCTAGTAAGTGATGTATATGCTGTGTAACTCTGTAAATTGTTGTATACTATGTAATAGTTTATGTTATTAATATAATTTATTCGTTCCGCTGTGTGAGATTTTGTTGTTATTTCTTTTCTCTTCTCTTCTTTTCTCTTTCTATCCCTTTCTTTCTTCAAAACGATGCGACTTTCTGGGCTATGGAAGTCGGGTCGTTACAGTGGTATCAGAGCAGTAGGTTGAGTGAATACCTAGGCTCTGAAGTGGTGTCTATCTTGAGAGCGCGTAATTGTTAGTTATATAAAAATGGTTTTATATTGTGTTAATTGATCGGTTGAGTGGTATATGGATTCTGGTCAATACGAGTAGCTAACGTTATTGATAGGGATCTCTAAACACTTGAACCAGGCCAACAGACACAATATTGTTTTAAAGAGGTAGATGAAATAATTTTACCCAGAAATAATTTCTATAAAAAAAATATATATCATTTTAAATATATATTTATGTATTTCTACCTATTTATTGGGTTACCTGTTCGGGTTTTCCAATATAAATTATAAAGGTAGATAAGGTGGTAGTGTGTGTAACACAATTACCAATAGTTGGAGTTTGAATGTTTGAGGTTGGAAGTATATATCGAGACTGTAAACCCAATATCGTCTCGAGTAAGTTGGCAGTATGGAGTAAGGATGTCTCGGATCTCTGAAGAAAATCCTTTTCAAGATTCGGAGTCCATTATTGGAATGTAAGATTGGTTGAGCTCGGGTGAGCAGATTTTCTAGAGTTGAATCTATCAGTTGTGCAGAAGTAAGTGATGGTAGCTTGGCGACTTCAGGAAGGAGCAGTTGTGTGATAAGACGCAGTATCTATGGATGTTCCCGAAGGAGATTTTCTTTTTGGAACAAGATTAAGAAGGTATTGGAGGAACAGTTGATGTCTACCGCAGGAAAGACTCGACTGTATAGAAATTCTCTGATATCAAGTAAGAGAGTTTTGTCTATTTTGAAGTATGGGACTAAGGTCGATTAGTTGTTCTTCGGACATGGTCTCATTGTTCCCTTAAGAAGAGTAAGTTATTGGCAATTGGTTTGGAGCCCGAGTTTCTTTTGGATGTCTGCCATCTCGGAGATTCGTTGAGAGGTTTGTTGATGGTTTTAGTTTTGAGAAGCCTTTGGATTAGAAGTTCTTGGTTAGCTATGATAGCAGTGCAGCTCGGAGTGTTCGGTGTGCTGTCGAGATAGAGTTTGGAAGCAGCAGTGTGGTTCGTTTCTTCGATGGTTCTGGAATCTTTGTGGTTCTTCTATCAACAGTCCGAGTAGATGGTGAAGTTTTTCTTGAAGGGTTAACCTTGTTTGGAAAAGCTTAAGGCTGTTTTAATTGGTAAAGAGAGAACAGTATCTTTGGAATCCGAACTAGGTAGGATCGCAAAAGTGACTTGCGATTAGTTTGAGAGTTCATCTTGAGTAATCTTTTGTATGGAGTTGAGGCATCTCAAGAGAAAGTAAAAGTTATCGAAGAGGTCAAAGATTTAGTTTATATCGATTTGGTTCCTAGAGAAGGATTTGGAGAAGTATCTTAGAATTTTATGGAGTATCTGTGTTTTCTCTTCTGCTTCTAGTTTCGAGTTTCCTCTAGCCAAGGATAGCTGAAGACAGTACCCTTGACCGAGGACTCGTCTATTCTTTGAGAAGTTGGTTATGTCTTTAAGATAACCAATGTTTCCGCTTGTTTATGGATCTAGTTTGTGCTCGAGTTCATCGACATTCTCATTTACTTCAGAATCAGAGTTGTGCAGCGAAAGCAAAGGTAGTAGCTGTACAAGAAAGGAAGTAACCTCAGATTTCTACAAAAAGTTTATGTGAATTTCTAAGTGTGTATAGAATTTTCTGGAATCTGGAAGAAGGAAGTTCAGTCTTCTATTGCTTGTGGAGTAGATTTTGTGGATAAGAGACGAAGGAATTTGAAATTCGAAGTTGGAAACTTCGTTGTTGTGAAGTTTTTCTCTGATTAAAGGGAGCTATAAGATTGGGTAAGTCTGGGAAGTTAGCTCCGAGTTATTTTGGATCTTTTCTGTGATCTAATTTGGATAAGTACTTTGATCTACAAGGTTGAATTGTCAGTTTGGATAACTGGAATTCATTGTGTTTTACGTATCTCTGAGGGAGTACGTGTTTGATCTATCTCTGGTTTTGGAACCAGCAGTTCTGGAGGATTTGGTTGTTGAGTCAGACTCGTCTGTAGTCTGATATCCTGTTTAGTTCTGTAGATCTAGATGAATAGGAGCTCTATAGCTTAGTAGTATTGATTGTTTGGATTCTGTAGAGCGAGTATCCCGGTATTTATATTTGGGGAAACTCGAGGAAATTCTATCCAGAATTTTTGTCTGGATAGTTAGAATGGTTTGATTGTGTGAATTGGTTGCTATGGTTGTTAGCATTTGGAAGATAATATATGCTTGTGATTTAAATAGATTATTAAATTACCTTTGTTTTAAATTTCGGGGACGCAATTATTTTAAGGGGGGAAGAATGTGATATCCCGGAAATTTTGGACAATATCAATTTAATAATCTGTTTAAATAATTAAATTGATCTGATAATCTTTGATAATAAAATTTGAATTGGTTTTATAATCTAATTAAATAAATATTTAATTAGTGAATTTTATCTTTTAAAACCTAATAAATTGATTTCTATTTATAACGTATATATATTTGTATATATTGTAAATAGAAAAGCTTTGGTTTGTATTTAATTTACATATGATATGTTAATTCATTTAGTAATAGTAGTAATTTATAATCTCTTTTATAAATTATTTTAAAATTGATAAATTTTTTATTTCAAACAATAATTATAATAGGATTATTATTTCAATTTGAATGTGTTGTTTTAAATTGACTTTAAATTGAATTTTTAAATATAATTTGAATTTGAATTTAAATTAATTTTGAAATTCAAAAAGGGGTAATATTTTAAATATTTGGATTTTTTGATATTTGTATAAGCTTTTATTTATATATATAATTGGTTTTATTTCTTTAAAAATTATCTATGTATAAAAATAAGTATTTGTAAATTTATAATTTAAGTATAAAAGCCTTTATTAACATTTTAAAAATAAGTATTAATTACTTAAAATACAAGTGTTATCATATTAAGACTCAAAATAACATGTGTTAAGTTATGAACAAAGATATATGACAAGTGTTGAATTCTAAAACAAGTGGCATTTTTAGATTTAATCTTCTTTTATTTTTACTAAATGATTTTCAGCCTAAATACATATACTTTTCTCTATCCATTTCTTTGACAAATTCAAAAGCAAAGAAAATTAAGTAAACTCAGATCTAAACTGAAAAAAAAGAAGAAGAAAGAAACAAACCTGAAATCGTTTCCTCTCAAAAACAAATTTCTCATAAACAATTAGTAATAAAATCCCTCATCTCAATAATCTGTAACTAAATCTTCCTCAAACCAGAGATTATCAAAATCAAATCTCTGTAACCCATTTTCCAAAATACAACTAAATCAAAGTTTCAGCCTGCATTTCAAAATCTGGAAGCAAGCAAACCTGCATCTTCTTCAAAGATTGAAAGCAAGTTCAAAGGAAAAATTAAAGCAAATCAACTATATTTCAACATGCAAGTTTCTATAGCTAGCATTCCAGTTTTCAAAGAAAATCAAGCATTCAGTTTTAAAGGTTTCAAAATCAAAACTGTTTCAAAGAATAAGCTCTGTTCGTTCTCAAATAAGTGAGTAACTTTCTTCTTATAAATTTAAGTATATAGGTATTTGTTTGCATGTGGAATTTTGGAATAAAATGTGCATTGTATGGATGAATATGATTGAAATTTCTATGTATATAGTTGGATATATAGATGCATGCTTACTGTTATACCTGTTCTTACCTGTTCTTACTTTTAGAAGTATAAATCATGATCGAATTTAATTCTTCTTGATATAATCTCTGATAGGACTTAGAATTCAAACTATATTTGTTTGTTTAAATCATGGATTACAGTCTAAAATTTTATTAAGTTAAAATAAAATGAAAACTACTCTGTAAATAAAAAGGAACAGGGAAGTTTAAGTTTTATATAAAATTCAAATATGTTAATTTAGAAATCCAGGATTATTAACTGAATCTTTAAACCAAACAATGATTTTTAGAAGAGAAATCAAGATTTTTAGATTTTTAAATGAGGAGATATTCTAGTATGAACGAAAGTTGGGTTTCGATCGATTTCTGATGATCAATGTAGTCTGGAGGGTCGTGGTTCATTCTGGGGGAAGAAGAGCTATTGGTGATTAGAGGAAAAATAGTGGGTGGCCGTATTGACGACTGTGGCGATGGGAATTGATCGAGATTTTCTGTAAACCTAATTTTGGTTCAATATAGGAAACGCGGTGATGTGTTGTCGAGAGTTCATCGGAATAGTTAAGGGGTGGTGGGATCGAAGCTAAAATCGGAGGCGTTGCTCTGGGTAGACTCGCGTGGCTTCAGATGAACGTTGGCGGCGGCATGAGGCGATTCCAGTTTGGTCGAGTCTGTGTTTCAGTTGAATCCTTAATGCTCGATTTTGATTGATGAGGTTGTTCGTAGTTCTGGTAATTGGGATCATGAGTGAGTATTGTAGACGACATGTCGGCGATGGCATGGGTAGTCGGAGGCGATCGAGTCGCCTGTGCACGTGCACAAAGTAGCAGTAATGTCTGGTTTTGAGATTGGGGAAGAAGCAGATTTTCTCGAGTAGGTTGATGAGTTAGCTCGAAGTCGTGCTCGTGGAAATGTGAACTTGGCTCGGGAATTCGAAGGGGAGACTCGTGGGTTATATTGTTTTTAAGTTTTTATTATAACAAAGTTTAAAATAAAAGGGGAAGAAGAAAACTCGAAGGAGTACTCGGGAAAACAGGGTTTTGGCTCGGGTATTTTGATATATGGCTCGGGTAAGTTGTGATGTTGCAGTTTTTAAGCCTAACAGTGTTTTAAAAGTTAAAATGGGTTTAAAAAGGGTAGAGCAGGATTTAAAACAGGTTCTAAATCAAAATTTTGAAGGTATGGATTCAAATCTAGATTTATATTTAGTTGAAGTAAAAAGAGTTTGTAAAATTTGATTTAAATTGGTTAAAGTTAAATTGTAATTTATTTTAAATCTTTAATTTAAAATAAATAAAAAGGAAGATTGTAAAGTTAAATGTTTTAAAGCCTTGTTAATAATAAATTAAAGCAGTTAAAGGTTAATACTTTTTTTTAGGAAGTGATTAAGGTTGAATGATATAGGAGTCATTAAATTAATAAAGTAAATTAAGAATAATTTGATAATTTAATTAATAAATGGTTTAGTGTTAATGAATTAAATAATTAGGATTATACGTTAATTAATTAAGGTTTAATTAATTTGGAATTAAGAATCATTTATTTAGATAAATATAGATTTTTAATAAATGATTAGAAATTAATTATTTAAGTGATTTAAGATTTATTAAGTAAATTAATTTAGTAATTAGAAATTAATTGATGGGTAATTAAGAATTAATTAATTTGTAATTAATAATGTTTGATTTAAGTTTAATTACTTGAATAAAGAATTGTTAATAATTAATGAGAGATCATTAATTAGGGATTTTTAAATAATTAATTAATGTGATTAGTTTTGATAATCAATTGGATTAATTAATATGGAATTGGTTAGCTATAATTACTAAATAAAGTAATTAAAGAAATTAATTACTTAAGGTAATTAATTAAATAAATTTGATAAGTTTAAATTAATTAATTAAATTAATTTAAAATAAGTACTTGGTGATTTGATAATTACTTAAGTATAATTATTGAAGTGTAATTACTTAGGAAAGTAATTAAAGTTAATTAGTGGATGTAATTAACTAAGGATGATATAATGAAAGTAATTTGAGTTAATTACTTTAAATAATTAATCAACGGATTAATTAATAGTTAATTAATTAATGAGTAATTAATTTATGGAAGAGTAATTAAGGGTAGTTAATTACTAAATGTGATTAATCAAAGGTGATTAATAAATGGGTTTAATTAAGAATTAATTATTAAATATAATTAATTTAAATGATGTAATTAAGGATTGGTTAATTAAAATTAATTAATCAATAATAAAGGATTAAATTAATTAATTAAAAGTAATTAATTAATTGTAATTAATTAAGGATTAATGTAATTAAGTATAATTAATTAATTAATAAAGTAATTTAAGATTAATTACTGTAATGGTTTAAGATAATTAATTTGTGAAATTAATTAAGTATTAATTACTTAAAATAATTAAAGGGTAATTAATCAGGAATGATTAATTAAGATGGATACTTAGAGTGATGATTTATTTAATTGGTTTAATTAATAATTAAGTAAGCAGGATTTATAGGATGAAGTAATTAATTTAATTCACTTTAAATTAATTAGAGATGATAAATCATTACTTAAGAATAGATGAATGATATTGAATGCTTTGCATTGTTGATATCTCTGATGAGATATGTGTTGATATATGATATGGATGTTTGGTTGAATTGAAATGATAATGTAGATTATCTATTGTGAATTATCTATCTGTGTGTAGTATAGATAAGAATTGAATTGTTTTAACCTTAAAAAAACTTGGCCCTTAAAAGATACGTTTTGGATTTCGATGAGACTGGGATCGGGTTTCCGTATACCGGGATTCCAGGTCTGGAGACCCGAATACCACATCGATCCAAATTAACGATAGGTCGTAAATCTCAAGTGAAGATGAAGATTCAGAGTGCAAGGGTTATTGTCGTTAACTCTGAGGGTGATTCCAAAACGAGTGTAACGAGATAATGCCTTCGGTTTCGTTCGAACCCGGAACGAACTTGTATGGATTGAATGCTTTCAGCACATCGTCAGGCGGACGATGAGCATTCTATGTGATATGTTCTGATTAAAGGTAATCGTAACCTCAAGCCTCATCAACCGGGAATGGCTAAAACAGGGGAGGTGCGGCAAGGCTTCGTGGGTAGCACCCACTGAGAGCAAGATAGATCCCTGTCTAGAGGTCCCTTTTCTTTTCATTCGGCTTAGTGTGTGGTTGGTCGCGCCAACTACGGGGTTATCTTGTTCGGGATTATCCAGTAAGGGATGGTTCCGGCTTTGTGTTGCAGGGGAGCGGGCGTACTCCTCGGTACGGTGATCTAGGCCACGTACTGTGACGGGCGGTACCCCAGTAGCCCTGCCATTGTATGGAATCCAAACTCCAATAAGTGCCGTACGTATTAGTTTTGCCCAACTATGTTGGAATGTGAGATGTAAGCATTTCAGCTATTTCTATATTTTACTTGAAAACCCTAGACCCTATTATAATAAAATCAGATTTCCTATCAAATGTTTTGGTTAGCGTAAGGTAAAAACTTACCCATGTTTATTTGTGGGGAGTCTTACGTGATACCTTTTCTTTCTAAAGGTTTTGAAGTTAAGCAAGTTTAACCTGTTACTCACACCAGACCCATGTCTGACCCAAGTGTTTATTTCTATTTTATAAACTCTTGGGTACTCAAATTTTTACGAGTAGCCAAGGGATTCAGGTTTAGCTTTGACGAATATTCTGGAGGAGCAATGGAGCAGGAGGCTTCGGCGTTCGTAGATATAGTATTCCCCTGTGTTGATATCTGTGATAGTGTCTTGTCTGGTATTTGAGTTGTAATGTCTAGACAGATGTTTATAACTGTCTAGTAAGTGATGTATATGCTGTGTAACTCTGTAAATTGTTGTATACTATGTAATAGTTTATGTTATTAATATAATTTATTCGTTCCGCTGTGTGAGATTTTGTTGTTATTTCTTTTCTCTTCTCTTCTTTTCTCTTTCTATCCCTTTCTTTCTTCAAAACGATGCGACTTTCTGGGCTATGGAAGTCGGGTCGTTACATTTAAAACAATACTGTGTCGGTTTATCTTGTTTAGAGTTTAGAAACTCCTATCAATACAGTTAGCTAGACTGCACCGACCAGAATCTATAAACAATCAACCGATAAGTCAACACAATACAAAACAATTTTATATTCAAATAACAAATACGCGCTCATATCTATTTTTACACTCAAACTCATTCTAGAGTACTACTGACTCTATCTCTAATGAGTAACACCCAACAGAGCAGGGTTGTCGCTTAACCATATGCTCTGATACCACGCTGTCACATATCAAAATTTTCGACTTTCGAAAATTCAACATCGATACTCACTTTATCGACTGTCGAGCAATCGAGTGCCGAAAACTTCAATAGTGATGGTTTAAGAAAGAAGAAAAAGGCAGAAGAAGAAGAAAGAAGAAAAGAAGAAGAAAATAGAGAAGTAGAAGAAAGAGAGAAGGACAATAGAACAACATCAGAACAGAAAACAATATCAGAATCTTACACATCGCAGCGGAACAATATATAATAGATAAATGAATAATCTTTAAACAAAGAACTATATCATTTTATACATACATCAATCAGAGTCAATAAACAACAATGGACAGTTATATAAACTTGTCCTCATACAGAATACACAGCGGAATAAATAACAAATACGGATGATACGTCTCGCCATCCAGCTTATCTCCAAAGCTCCAGAATATCCTGATAACATAACTCTAGGCTGCCCGTGTGGAAATTGGTGGGCACCCAGAGTTTAGAAGGGAACAATAAACTCCGAGTCAGTCATGGTGACTGGTGTGAGATCGTAAAACAGTTATTCTTTAAAATAAACAACAGGAAAACTTTAATGTCAATTCGCAATGCTTTTGGAAAATGAAACTACCATAAGACCTCCCACCACACACACAATGCAAACGCAGAATTGGAGGAGATTTCTTCTTATGATAGTCAAAGATGCTTACTATGCAAAATCAAATCATTTTTGATATTATTATTAGTGCATAGTGTAGAAAACATTTCAAAAGTATAATATAAATCTTAGCCAGCATAGGCATTCCGCACTTATGCCTACTATAGCTACTATGTTCAATAGCAGGTTACCGCCACATTCCATAGCAGGTAATACAACTAAAACCGTACAAGTCGCGTATTGTTTCTTTGGATTTTCAACAAATGGTCAGGCTAAGGAACTTCCTATGCCACGATGGGTACGTCCCTGGAATAGACGACCCGAGAAATTACCTAACATCACGGTAAGATCTCTGCCAACACAAGGCCGGGTTACCTCTGCAAAAATAGGTAACTACTGACACGCGTATGCCATCCCCCGATCGTAACCGATCTTCCCGAGGATCCCCGATTTCCAACAAACCACATAAATAATAATGCAACAACCACATAGGTTAAGTATCTGGGCTCCATACCATGATACCACCTCTATCCAGAAGGAATGACATACACTAAGGGGCGCTACTCCCTAGAACCTTGCTGCATCCCTCCTGTTTCGACCATTTCCGGGGTGTGAGGCTCGACGAAGTCTCGTCCACAAAGCTACGCTTCTCAAAAAGCCAAGCTTCGGGTCAAACAAATGATCAACCTATGATCACAAAGACATAAGATCAAACAAATGATCATATCGCAAATGATCAAACACTGATCATTTCACACCAACACTCAGTATGCCACTTTACCAAATTGGGAATATATTGCTGATAAATTTCAACTACATAACCTCTGAGCTCGTACGTCTCAGAGAAGGGTGTTGAGCTAAGAGAATAAATTCTCCGCCACCAACAGAAATGTATTTGAAAGAAATCAGCTTTATATCTCAAATTGTAACGTTAGACACACAATCCATACAAGTCTGTTCCGGGATCGAACAGAACCGAAGGCACTTCTCACAAAGCCCATGCATTTCCGGATAATTTTCTAATCACATCCGGACTTCCCGTCACTAAGGGTGATAAAAACCTCTAAATCGGAGATCAGCCGATGTAGAGTAACTCAACGGTAATCCTTCCGTTTTCAAAAATATCCGGTCTTCAACACCGGTCTTCGAATGCAATTCATAACGACGTATCACATATTCGGAATGGGTTATACGACCCTATGGTCCTTTCCCGGCTAACCCGAATAGTGAGCGATTATTCAAAAATAAGTGTGGCATTCAAATTCATCCAATTCACAACAAATACCATATTCAAGGTAATTATTGATAGTCGGTTATTTAACTATCAATAAAGATGCGCAACATCATCAAATTCAAAATAATTTTCCCAAATTATTTTATCTTCCAAAATATCTTTTATAGATATATAATTTCCACACTTAATCATTTGAAAACAATTTTCAAATCAATTTCCACATTTTCATTTTATCTTTGAAGATAAAATCTCAAAACAGTTCATTTCATATTGGAAAAGCATTTCCATACTTATTTAAAAATAAGTATTTCACAAATCTATTTATTTTCAACATTTGAAAATATTCGATATACTTAAATCAAATTAAGTATATATTCATTCTTTAAGGAAATCTATTTCTATAACACATTTATCTGAGTCAAAACGAATGTTACGTAAAACATCGTTACGACGACTCAAAATCACTGGTATAGGGATTCGGATTTAGATAGACATATAAATCCCAATACTATATAAAACATTTTCTTTCGAAAATCATTTACTATAACAACAGTGTTATAGTCCATCATTTCCTTATTTCTCGAAACATCTATTTCAACAATGAATGTTGAAATCTATGTATTCGATACTTAACACGTTTTAAAACATCTTTTAAAACAATTAACTTCATTTTATAATATCGCTTTCCCAAAACCATATCCATTCTACTTAAAAATATATTCACTGTCTAAAATCGTGAATATACTTCACTTAACCATATTTAAATCTTTTCTACACATTTATTTCAAGAATTGTCCACTATCCAAAATCGTGGATAAAATTCCCTTAATAACCTTCTATATTCAATTCATCAAATTTGATTGATTTTCGAATTTATAAAACAACATTTATAAATTCACCTTTTATATTTCATAACAACTTCGATTTACTAAATCTCCTTTTATTAACTTCTAAAATTCACTTATCAAAATAAGTGATTTCGGATCTATAAAACAATGTTTCTAAATCACATTTATACTTCATGACAATTTCAACTTATAAAATCATTTTATTAGCAAATTCTGTTCAAATCTCATCTAAGTGCAAAAATCTAATTTTATAAGCAATTTACTTATAAATCTCCTATTCTACAACTTCTATACAATTTATACTTCACAATTTATAAATCTATAAATTTCATTTACTTATGAAATCCATTTATACTTCATTTTAACACTTATAAAAAACTCGTTTTATAATTCCAATATTTTTATTTATAAATATCAATTTTTATAAATCTTTTATATAGACCGTTTATAGTTATTCAAAAATCCCAACTTAAACCATTTTATAAATAGATCAACTTTTATTTCAAAAATGACACTTTGGTTATATTCCACTAACATTATAATCTCCATAACTTTAAATTTATAACATTTATTTATTTAAAGTAAATCAATTCAAAATTTCAAATAAAACGTATACTTAAAAATCTCTTTTAAAATCGTTATTTTTAAACTTCAAAATTTTTGAATCCGATGATGCAACAGCACCAATTAGTCAATCACAACATTCAATATCATATATCAACATGATAATAGAATATACATCAATATCTGTACATAAATAAATACAGTTGAGGAATCCAGTTGGATCCCTCCAACCTGTTTCCCTGCATCCACAGACGTTAGCACAATACCAATTCCACTTCGAGGTGGAATATCGCGGTATATGGGTTTTATAAAAATAATCCGCTTACTAACGGCGCAATAGGGTCTCATCCTCTATACGAGGCGGGAAATCAATCAATCCAATATATACATATGCCAATATGTATATATTGCTATATATATATATATAGATATATCCTACTATATCTAATATCACATCCAATAGCAATCAATCAAATCAATAACTACAAAAATTCCACATTCAATTTGAGTGAGAAAAATCTCACCTTGATTTTTTTCCGATAGAAATTTGTAGCGTTTATTTCGAATGAAATTAAACGGACGTTTAATCTCACTCAAAATTTCCATTGACCCCGATCGCTTCCAATCCAGTTCCATCGTGAAGTGCTCGTCCATATGATTCCAACGCAACTGATTTCGTATTTTTTCGATCTCGTATGAAAGAGATATAACATTTTAAACGTTACACGATTGAATTATAAACTATTTACAATTTTATTTTATTTCACAAACCATCACAGCCGTCCCTCCCTAGCAAGGCAATCAGGGCCCTTGCACACATCTTCTTCCTCCCAGGCATTTCACGCGACCGAGAACCCAACGTGCCGCCTCCAAGCCCTACTTTCGCAACCACCATCTCTCACATTTACATCGATCAAAGCCTTCCACTACGAAGCTCGAACCAAACTCCACCTTCGTGCAAAACGCGGCAGGGCTCGGTCATCTCCATGGCGTGAAAAACGAGGACGAACGGCCATGAACGGAAGCAGATATCCCCCTCTACAAAACTCGAAAACCCATCATCACCGTATGGATGGGAAGCTTTCCCTCTGATCTACAACTTCGTAGTCGGCACTTTTCTCTAAATGTTTACGGATTGGGTGAGATTGAGAAGAGAAGATCGTGCATTGCTGGCTTTTGAAAAAGAAAGTGACGGCCGGCCATTTAAATTAGGGTTTAGTTTCTTTTTTTTATTTTTGGTGAATAAATGGTCTATTTATAGAGAATTTCTCAATCACTATTCATCCTGTTTTCCAGAACTCCGATTTACGCGCGGTCACTATCGTTTCTAGGGTTTACCCCGCATTCCGGACATAATGGAATATGTTTCGGAAGCTAATTCGATCGTATGTGTGAGATATGACAATAAACGATCAATTTAAATTAAACCGATTTAAATCGATTTCGAGGCGTTTTGGCTTGCCCCGGACAAACGGTAAATCCAAAAATTATGAAATCTGAAACCATGCAATAATATCACATTACGGATCCGATGAAACTAGTTTCGTTCAATTCTGAGACTGTTCGAAAATTGGCTATTTTTACAGTCGATAATTAAATATTAAAATATTCAATTTTCACAGATTAACTCCAAATTAAATTTTAAAAGTTCTATAACCTTTTTATAACTCCAGTATGATTAAATAAAATTTTACAAATCATTTTCAATCATTTTAAACTCGATTTTCAATTATTTCTGAAATTTAACTATTAATTTTTCGATTTAATTATCCAAATTAAATCCAATATTCGAAAAATAAATTATTCGACTTATTAATTCACTTATTAATATTTAAAATTAATTAAATATTCGAATTTTAATTATCAAAAATTCTGGGTCGTTACAAAATATATGTATATATATTTGATATGAATTTAAATTGTAAATAAATGGTTTGAAAATGAAGATACAAATTATATAAGATATAAAAGTATAAAATAGATACCTTAGATAAATTATAACAATGTATATAAAAAAAATGGAAATAAATATAAGTACACACTTGTAAAAGAAGAAAAAAAACTAACATATAAAAATAGATATGTATGAAACAAAACAACAAAAGAAGGAAACAAATATATGTAAAACAAAATAAAATAAATACATAAATAAATTATAACCACAACAAAATAAAAGAAAACAAATAAATATAATAAAATAAAAATAGAAACTTATGTTATAAAGTAATATTATAAATGACAAGTCAAAAAAAAGAAAAGAAACAAACATATATACATAGTTAAGTATGAAACAAAAACAAATGAAGGTAAGTATGCAAGAATGACAACAATAATTAATATAAGGATCCATCGGCCGAAATGAACAGAAGAAAAATAAAAATATCTTTGGCTGCGAAGGAAAGAAAGCAAATACATTCAACTGAGTATTCAAATATACATACAAATATCCATAGCTTGTAAATGAAGACAACATTCTATTCGTATATGTACAAATCAAATAAAATAAGGGAAATTGTACAAAGCTAATTAATGTTGGCCACCAAAATAATCTATCAGCCAACAAAGAAGGAAAATATCACTGATCAAATTTGTACAAACAAATATATTTACCTGTACAAAACCTATCACTTATACAAACACCTTTCTCTCTACATATACATATCTATATGGTTCCAGTTCGTTCACCAAACTTTGCATACCAGAGAATAATCTCAACTGAAACTTAAAACAACAACAAAAAGAAATGATACAAAGTACTTCCATTAAAACGAAAGAACAAGCTGAGTGCCGAAGTTTGAAGCAAGAGAGCCAAGTTAGCGGCAGTTTTAGCCAATACTGCTCTGTTCAAAAAGGAAGGTGAGTAAACTCAGTCCTTCATGTTGGGTAATTATATATGTCCATATGTTGTAAATATAAGTAAATGCTTTTATTTTATCATGGGTTCATATGCGAACAAGATCTATATGTTGATAGTTAAGGATTAACCATGTTGTCAGTAAACATAGAACTGCCCTGTCAAAGGATGAAGCAGTGTCTTCCTTTTCAAACTGTGAGCAGACTTAAACATGTACCTACTACAAATTTGTATATACCCATATGCTTGAGTTCCTAAATCTTGTCAAGTATTTTAAGTATTTATACATCATTTATGTGTGGTAGACATGGTGATCACCTGAGAAAAAAAAAGAAGCCTGTATATTTTCCATGTTTCTTTAGAAAATTATCACCATTCTACTTTAAGAAAATCTTGATCCCATTTCCCACTAAGTCTCAAGCTATGATTCCAGGCCTTCTCTGTTTCTCTTTAACAGGAGAGCAAACTCCTATTTTAGAAGCTTAATCTGTTTGGTACCTTAATGCACGTGATTATCCTTGAGACTTGATGTGAAATCTGCGTGCATATATATATATATATATATATATGGATATATGTCTGTGCATGTTTGTGTGTATATATATATTTACACATCTCTGTTGTCCTACAGGCTTTGATCCATTAAAGAAAAATCAATTTCTTTCAACCATCAAATTTTAGGTTATGATTTCTAAAAGAAATCTGTTTGTAATGATAAAAAAATATTTATAAAAATATATTTAAGTATAATTAACAAATAGATTTCTGGAAACCAAAGGTTTACAGTAATAAACTTTTAATATCAGAAATTTAAGTTTTTTGGATTCAAAGTTTTAATTATATATTCTGTTTTGTATGTGAAAATGATGAATTTAAATAATCTAATCTAAAATTTTAAGCTTGGGATTTATAAGAAATTTCGAGATGAACTGTAATTGGGTTTTTGTAAAATTCTGATGATCGAGATGGAGGTAAGTCTTGGGATCATGGCCATAGTTAGCTTAGAGGTCAGGGATCATCAGAAAAATAATGGTAGATTTTATAGTTGAACGTGGTGGTCGCACGTAGTTGAACTAGTGTTCGATTATCTGGTTTTGGGTTAGCTTGATTCACGAGATCGTGCATGGACGAGAATGGATGGGACTCGTTCAGGAGTGATGGGGTCGTAGTGGGGTGACTAATGCTGCTCTGGACATGGCGGCAAGGGATCAGGTGGACGAGATCATCGTGGCGAGCCATTTTTGTCGGCGTAATTTGGTTCCTGTTGTTCTTCATTTTGCCCGTTTCGAGATCATCATGGCCATATATTTTGATTTTTAAATCAAAAGGATTATCAGTTGTATTCAGCGAAGACAGTCTCACTGTTTCCGCTGCGCACTCTGATAACAAAACACAAATTAATCAAATCATAAAAACACAATTTCCCTTTTATTTTTAAATAAAGATATTTAAAAAAATTCATCATAATTTCAAAATTTTAGTTTTGAATCAAAGAACAAATAAAAACACTGACCAATAGTTGTAACATATGTTCCATCTAAGTTATGTTTTATATTATGTCCATAAACCCCAAGCTCTGATACCAACTATGACGCCCCACCTCTATGCTCACAATAACAAAGAGTATTAAAAGAAATACTGTCTGTTATCACGAAGAATAAGGCTGGATAGGAGCGGCCATCCGTAGTTGGCCTTACACTAGTATTGGTTACCTCGATAGGAGTGGTATATATTTCATTTTACATCTCTTATTTATTTACTCCCATCGACGTACCCAATTCCAGTATAAAACGAACTACGATGGTTCATAATAGTTTAGGACAATATATATAATAATAACACAGATACAAAAGAATGCGGAACACAGATAATAAAAGTCTCATATATATATAACTGATGTCAGTTACAATACAGTTGACATAATACATATGATACAACTACAACTGTCGACTCTGGAAGTTATATACACAAGTACATTATCAACTAATATACATGAGTACATATCATCCTATAAAATGACACGACTACTACAAAAAGACGCAGACCACTTCAAAAGATGCGAAAAGACTTCATAGCCCAGCAGCAACTCAAAGTAGGAAATCTACAACCTGAAATAACTCGGGTCTGACCCGAGTATTAAATTCAAAAGAAAATAATACACGGGTCAGTCTAATTCAAACTCAGTTATTAATGCATAGAAGCAATAATAATCAATACCAAATAGACGAGTCACAGAAATCTCGTATATCCGACTCCTCGATAAGAGAATCAGATAACGGCAGATATAACACTAAACTGTGTTAATCAACATATCAGCAGATCCAAATCATCAATAAAGATAAATAAAAAGATTATCAATGAAGATAATTTTGAAAACAACAGAATTGTATAAACGACAATTAACAACAAAATCTAATTATTAAATAAATAATTAGAAACTCATAATCTAATTATCTCGAAGACAATTAGACATAACAAAATAGTCAATTTAAAATATCAATTCTGGTAAGGTTGCAGTATACGCACGCGTATACTGCCTCGCCACTACAACCTGAAATGCACAAAAGATCAACGAACCATAATCAAATGAAGATTCAAATCCCAATGCCACGGCCTCAATGGTCAAAGCAGACAGACATAGACAATGTGCACGTATGTACACATTGAAAATTTACAAACGAATACGAGATCAAACCCCAAATAATGGATTCAACTCAAGTGAATTCGAAAAAAAATCCAATGCATTAATACAATGCAAACCCACAAAGAAACCAAAAACCAGAAATGACTGAACATCACATGGTGCATCAGACATATGAAGAAATGTACATAAACATGAGTGGCAGCAACAACTATGATACAAGTTAGAAATCGAAGTCGAAGACAACGCAAGCCAAATAAAATAGCCGAGAATACTCAAGGCAAATACAACATGAATGTACAGATTCAAGTTGAATCAAAAGACAAGCACATGTCAACAGCACTGAAGGCAACATGACCAAAAGACCAGAACATCAAAATACAAGTCTCACTATCAATGCTACTGCTTCAGCAGTCAAAATATCAAATAAACATGAATCGAGATAGTGAACTGAAGGCAATGCAACAGTAAAAAGAACAACATCAGTAAAAAGAACTGAAGCCACCATTTTTTTTCGTTGTTTGTTTTTGAAAGTGGGCTCGCCAATAAACGAAGAAAAATGAAAGGGGGACCGGTTGTTTCTTGATATTATCTCGGCAAAACAAAGAAATATCGGCCAACATTTAATTTCCAAAATCCCATCAACATTTAACAAATTATGAAAGGATTTCAATTCGATTAAAATCTGCATTAGCAATTAACAATGATTTAATCATCATTTTGACGATAAATAATTGTTACAAAAATCCCAGGGTTGTTACAGACTCCCCTCCTTATAAAAATTGCGTCCCCGTAATTTTCATAATTGAGATTGTCAATAACAATTACTTTTCTAACATAAACTGGTTAAGCTAGAAAATAAAGGTAGAGAATTCAAACGCCAAAGAAATATTTTAATTACTTAAAAGAATTTCACAAATTCTCAACAAAATCAAACTATCAAATAGATAATCAGAAAATAGCAAACCGAACAAATGCAATTATCAGCAATATTCAATTATCAATTAGATAATCAAAAATACAGAAATCACAAAACAGCAATATCTAATTATCGATACGATAATTAGAAAACAGCAAAATCCAATTATCAACAAAAGATGATTAGAAAGCACAAATCACAATTCGCAAAACTTCCAATATCTAGTTATTCAACAAATAACTAGAAAACACAAACTTCATAATCAGCAAATTTTAACTATCAATCGAGAGAGATAGAAAATAGCAATTCAATAAAATCAGCATACTCTAGAATCAATTAGAGACTAGAAAATCTCATATCAACAAAGTCAGCAATCAACCAATATCTAATTATCACAACGATAATCAGGAAACATCAAATCATCAATTATCTACTTAACAAAACGACACTCAGAAAACATTAGATAATTATCACGAATCAACAAATATTTAATTATCGATACGATAATTAAATCTCATAACAGCAAATATTTAATTATCACAAATGATAATCAAATTCCAAATTAACAATTATTTAATTATCAAAACGATAATCAAATTTCAAATCAACAAATATTCGATTATCAAAAACGATAATCAAATTTCAAATCAACAAATATTCGATTATCAAAAATGATAATCAAATTCAAATCAACAAATATTCGATTATCAAAAATGATAATCAAATTTCAAATCAACAATTATTCGATTATCAAAAACGATAATCAAATTTCAAATCAACAAATATTCGATTATCAAAAACGATAATCAAATTTCAAATCAACAATTATTCGATTATCAAAAACGATAATCAAATTTCAAATCAACAAATATTCGATTATCAAAAACGATAATCAAATTTCAAATCAACAAATATTCGATTATCAAAAACGATAATCAAATTTCAAATCAATAATTATTCGATTATCAGAAACGATAATCAAATTTCAAATCAACAAATATCTAATTATCACAAGCGATAATTAGCAACAACAACTATCCGATTATAAAAAACGATAATCAAAACCAACAAATATCTAATTATCACAAGCGATAATTAGAAACAACAAATATCTGATTATTAAAAACGATAATCAGAACTCATATCAACAAATATCTAATTATCACAAGCAATAATTAGAAACAACAAATATCCGATTATCAAAAACGATAATCAGAACTCATATCAACAAATATCCAATTACCTGCAGATAATTGGAAACAACAAATATCTAGAAATCAATTAAGAAGACTAGAAATCAACATAAAAGCTTGGATCGATCCCATCAGATGGCGAGTTTTTAATTCACCGCACGTGCATCAACAAATGGCCGAAGCCTACCAAGTACTCAACATAATTTTGGCGCCCAACAAATGACCCGAAGGTCCAACAAATGACCCGAAGGTCTAGTACTGGTATTTGATCCGAAGGTCCAACAAATGACCCGAAGGTCCTCATAGTGGCTCGAATGCACACGAAATCATCAAATATTTCAATTAACGAGTCCGGAATTAACCAAAATAGTAAACGCACATGTCCCATAACCACGAGTTTTACTAAATCGTTTAATTCTCTTCATCGTTTCCTTGAAAGTGCAAAATCATCAAAATCATCAAAATAGTAAATATTTCAATTAACAAGTCCGGAATTAACCGAAATAGCAAACGCACATGTCCCATACCACATGTTTTACTAAATCGTTTGATTCTCTTCATCGTTTCCTTGAAAGTGCAAAATTGTGTATTTTGTAAAAATACACTTTACATTCTCAAATGGACAAGTCCGGAATTAAGCGAATCAGTAAAAGAAAGAGTTCATAGTCCTCGATTTTGCTGAATCGTTTAAGTCGCTTCCTCATTCTTTTGAAAGCGCAAACTGTTAAAAATTTTATAAAACAATTTTCATTTTAAAACGATTTTCCCATCACGTGATTAAAGCAACAACATCAGTAGCAATTTCGAAAAGGGAATTGTACTTCTCAAAACATCGTAAAACGAATCTCAAAATCAGCATTGCGGAATAACCGCTTGAAAATCCACTTTTAAAACTTGACGGTTACTGAAGCCAAAGCGACAGTAATTTTTAAACATCAAAATCTCATCAAAATAATTTATATCAAAATGTAACACCAGTGATTTTCATTCATTAAAATTGTCAACAAAACACCGCGCCTCAAAATTTAACATCGATGTAAAAATCCCGTTATAAAATAACGGCAACGAAATACGTTTCATAACCAAGCATCGGTTCAACGTAAAATTAATGCAGTAACGCGCAACTCAAATTTGCACGTACTACAAAATGAACAAAGAAATCATTCGAATATATCTTCAATGAAGATAATTCAAAACAGCAAAATCTAATCAATATTTGATTAGCATAAAAGAAAATCAGCAAAAATTTCAACAAAAATCACATAACTGCAATCGTTTCGAATCCTCAAATCGGATTCGAAATTTTCAAAGAAACAAAATAAACACAGCTATGTAAACAACAATTGAAACCTATTTCAATTTCATATTTCGATTTTTAAATCAAAAGGATTATCAGTTGTATTCAGAGAAGACAGTCTCACTATTTCCGCTGCGCACTCTGATAACAAAACACAAATTAATCAAATCATAAAAACACAATTTCCCTTATATTTTAAATAAAGATAATTAAAAAAATTCATCATAATTTCAAAATTTTAGTTATGACTCAAAGAACAAATAAAAACACCGACCAATAGTTGTAACATATGTTCCATCTAAGTTATGTTTTATATTATGTCCATAAACCCCAAGCTCTGATACCAACTGTGACGCCCCACCTCTATGCTCACAATAACAAAGAGTATTAAAAGAAATATTGTCTGTTATCACGAAGAATAAGGCTGGATAGGATGTAACAACCCATAAATTTTAAATGGTTTTTAATAACGTATTAAATTGAATATTTGAGAAATTTTAAATAATAATATTTTGAAATAAAAAAATTAATGTTTGGATTACGTATAATTAAATATAAGTAGTCAATAAATAAGAAAAACATATAAATTTAGATTACCTTACTGGTTAATTAATTTGGGCGTACGTTCGTTTTAATTATTGCACCTATTGTACGCACTCTTTTATTTCATATCTTAGCTGTTAAAAATCAAATCAGCACGTTCATTTAAAAAAAGAATTTAATAATAATTGTTGATTGTAAATATTGATCTATTGAATAAAATTTAAGTGGAAACAATAATTTAATTGTATTGTTGTAATTCAAATAAGTTAACCTCTAACAAATGAACTAAAATTGGTAACTAATGGATATGTTGAGTTATGTGTAATTATTAAATAATGTTTGATTTATTGTTAATAAAAAGAAAGAAAAAAAAGGAAAAATATTATGTTCTGTTTATACATCAAATGGTGGTTTTAAAATTTAGTTTTGAAAGCAAGTATGGATTTTTGATTCAAAGAAAAAAATTGTTCTTAATATACATATATACACAGAAAGTTTAGTTTGGGTATTGGGTCCATTAATTTTTGTGTGAGTTCTAGTAGGTATGTATATATAGGTTATATTAGTATTTTCAAATATATTACTCATCCATTTGAAATTTTGAAACACACTGTCCAATCAAACCATCAATTGCTCTAATAATTTATTTTGGGAAATTCAAGGCACAACTGTTTATTTGACATCATTTTTCCTCCAAACGGTTCATTTTGCCTTTATAACGTATCCTTCCATTCTATCACTTCAATGCGTTGATTTTTGCTTCTTTTATTTCCATCGGTTCAAATTTATATAAACTTTATATTCGTTGCACGTTACATTCATTTATTTGACTGGTCCTTTCCTTTGTTATTTCCCGAATTTCGTGCGTTACTAACCAATGCTCCATATTTATTTGCCTTAATAATTCAACTAAATTTAAGGATCACCGTTGCTTTTACATTTTGTTTATATCACCTTTCCCCTATTTTAGCCGGTTGCATTTGATATTTCCTTGATTTAAGCTTTTTAACTTTTAAAATTTCCACTACTCTATATTTATTTCTGTACGTTTATCTTTGCTTGAATTTCTATGTCCATTCCTTTTTCCATTTTAATATCCTTCATTTCCAAACTCATTACGTGCTCTCCAAACAAACAAAAAATTATTTCTTTAAACGTATAGCTGTTACTTTTCCATGATCTCAGTTTATTTTCAAATTGATACATTACCTCTGGTCTATCTGTCTATTCCTTTTAGCATTCCTCAATTTTAAGCAAATAATTTTCCCAATTCACGTTTGAAACGTTCCTATTCCTGGCTATTAATATAATTGAAATCAGTGTCTTTTGCTTAAATTATGGCATACGTTCAAAGCATAAATTATTCTAAGCTAAATTTTAGCCATTACTATCTTTATTTCTTGCCACTTTAAACAAAATTTATTTCCACTTTATCAATGTGGGGCTTCCCTTATAAATACAAATCACTCGCACATACCCTACTCCATATCAATAGACCTTCATCTCCTCTCTTGCGTGTGAAGCTTCTTCTGTAGGTAAATGGCTGCACTAATTTTGTTTCTTCTTATTTCTTTTCTTTTTCTTCTTCTTTTAATCCTTTTCTTTTGTTTTCTTATTGTTTATATTGTTTTTCCTTTATTTTAAGAACAACATGTTTTTCTCTATATTATTTTTACATGTTTTGATTTTCAATATAACATAAAAGTTTATAATTTACATGTGTATATATATATATATATAGAAATAGTTATATATAAAAAAGTTTTCTTCTAGGTATTCATATTTAAACATTTATTTTATCTGTTTGAGAATATATATATACTAGTTATATAAGTCTAGTATAAAGGTGTTAGTATATATATATATATATTATTTTAAGTGTATGTTTGATTTTTAATAAATGTAAGCTTGATTTATTTATTTATTTATATGTTTGAAACGCTTGTAAATTTAACTTGCAGTGTTCAAACTTAGAATATTAAAAACTGACCTATACTATATATACATATGAAATTTATATTCTAAGTTTGAACACTGCAAATTAAATTTACAAGCGTTTCAAACATATAAATAAATAAATAAATCAAGCTTACATTTATTAAAAATCAAACACACACTTAAAATAATATATATATATACTAACACCTTTATACTATACTTATATAACTAGTATATATATATTCTCAAACAGATAAAATAAATGTTTAAATATGAATACCTAGAAGAAATTTTTTTTATATATAACTATTTCTATATATATATATACATGTAAATTATAAACTTTTATGTTATATTGAAAATCAAAACATGTAAAAAAAATAGAGAAAAACATGTTGTGCTTAAAATAAAGGAAAAGCAATATAAACAATAAGAAAACAAAAGAAAATGATGAAAAAGAAGAAGAAAAAGAAAAGAAATAAGAAGAAAAAAAATTAGTGCTGCCATTTACCTACAGAAGAAGCTTCACACACAAGAGAGGAGATGAAGGTCTATTGATATGGAGTAGGCTATGTACGAGTGATTTGTATTTATAAGGGAAGCCCCACATTGATAAAGTGGAAAGAAATTTTGTTTAAAGTGGTAAGAAATAAAGATAGTAATGGCTAAAATTTAGCTGAAAATAATTTATGCTTTGAACGTATGCCATAATTTAAGCAAAAGACACTGATTTCAATTATATTAATAGCCAGGAATAGGAACGTTTCAAACGTGAATTGGGAAAATTATTTGCTTAAAATTGAGGAATGCTAAAAGGAATAGACAGATAGACCAGAGGTAACGTATCAATTTGAAAATAAACTGAGATGATGGAAAAGTAACAGCTATATGTTTAAAGAAATAAATTTTTGTTTGTTTGGAAAGCACGTAATGTGACGCCCCACCTCTATACCCACGCTAGCCAAGAACACTACGGTGTAGTGCTGTCAACTAGCACGGAGAATAAGGCTGTTGAGGAGCGACCATCTATGTAATTGCCTTGTGCGAGCACCGATATGTCAGATAATAAAACATTGCATTTCATTTTTAGAGGAATACCGACATACCGATACAAACTCAAAGCTACTACACAGTGGCTATAATAGTTTAGGACAATAGATATAAAAATAACACAGATAACATAAATGCGGAATAAAGATGGAACGAAAAGTCTCATATATACAATAACTGATATCAGTTACAATACATTTGACACAATACAAATGATACAACTACAATTGTCGACTCAAGAAGTTATATATACAAGTACATTATCGACTAATATACATGAATACATTATCATCTTAAAACAGACACACAGACTACTACAACAAGACGAAGACCACTTCAAATGATATAAAAAGTCTTCATAGCTCTAGCAGCAACCCAAAGCTAAAAATCTACAACCTGTAAATACTCGGTCTGACCCGAGTATTACATTCAAAAGAAAATAATACCCGGATCAGTCTAATTCAAACCAGTTTATTAGTGCATATAGGCAGTAATAATCAATCTCAATATAGATGACAGTCACAGAAATCTCGTATATCCAACTCTCGATACGAGAATTGGATAACGGCAGATATAACACTAAACAGTGTTAATCCACAAAACAGAAATCCAAAGCAGTTTAAGCAATTGAAATGTCAATTTAAAAATATCAATGCTAATTGGCTGCAGTACACGCTAACGTGTACTGCCTCGCCAATACAGCCTACGAATTACGCAACAGGTCGATGAATCAAGAACAAAAGAAATTCCAATTAAAGTCTATCAATTCTGTGTGGCTGCAGTACACGCGCGCGTGTACTGCCTCGCCATCACAACAACTGCACAATAAAACAGCAGTTGAAAACAGGTACGAAGACTAGGCTCAAGAATTCCTAGTGCCAACAAATGCAATAAGCAAGTGACAGTAGAGAAGAGCTTCAACCAAGTGAATTGAAGTGGTTGGCCATCTCAAGCAACGGAAACCAAACAAGTTCGAACAAGGCAGAGAAATGCCAAAATGGTTAAGAGAGGAAGAGACCAAACCAAGAAGATAATAGGGTCGCATCAATGCAATGAAACCCACAAGGACAAAATCTCAACAATAAAGCAATGCAGCCACCACACATATTTAAGGGCAAGACTGCACAGTGAAACGAAACAGTGCAACCAATAAAAGAGGCGACAAGTGATGCATAAATGAAAACATCACTAAAACAAGATAGGCTATAAGTCAAGTGCCATCATATAAGACAGCAAACACATGAATGTGCAAAAGTGAACATACATCTGTATACATACATGAATGGATGTATACAAATGGTCAAGTGAAATGCAGACAACACCAAGTAATGGTGAAGTAAGTGAAACAGGCTCAGTAATGAAGCAAATGTGATAAACAAACAGGCTGGTCAAAGTGATACTACAAGTGCAACAGGACAGTGTCATCAAGAAACAACAAGACCAGGCTTACAAAGAATATCAACATAAATGGGCAGTGACCGTATGCAATGCAACACAAAGCAAACCCATGTGAACATGTACACAGGAACACAATGCAACCCAATGAATAAGGGCAGAACATGGTCAACCCAACTTCAACAAAAGCTACCAAGCAGGCAATCTCAAGTGATCAAGTCTGTCGACATGATACTTGCTATGGACAATGCAATCAAAAGCACATATATGCAGCAGATAACTGGCATATGAACAAGTGAAACAATGACAGTTCAAATATGCAAAGGAACAATGGAGTATGAACCCAGACAACATATGCAAAGACCAAGGAACTACAACAAGACATGAACCAAGTACAACTGGAAACCCAAAACTGCACCAGTAACAGTATATCATCGCAAGGATGCAACTAGATTTCGAGTCAAGCAGTGCACAGTGGAACGAAGAACAGTCATGGCATTTCACAAATACTATAAGGATTGCTACCAAGCTAATGAACAGAACACAAAGTACACAAGTGCACAGGTACAGGTCAATGCACCTGTAAGTCGAATGACAAAACAAAAGCACAATACAGTGAACTACCATGATTCAGAGCCAAAGTTCACAGTGAAGTCGACAAGGCCAGAATAAATCACAAAAACAACTATATTAGTGAAGGTCAGAGAAGAAACAAGTTGGAAGTACTTAGATCAACGGTGAATGGTACTAGTGCAAAGTCAAAGCCAATGTCAACAGACGAGTTCAGAAATTCACAACCATGATTACCAAGGCAACAAGTTCGAACAATATAATCAAAAAATATACGCATATGAACAGGTCTGAAACGTGGTGACCAGGGAAAGTTCGAACAGGGCAAATTCAACACCGTGGATATCAAGAAAAATATATATGAATTGAACAAGTCGTAAATCATCTCAAACATCCATACGAAATCCAACGACCAAGCAATATCAGGTGACAAATTCAAACAAAGAATGTACGAACGAAAATCAAGGTTTCGAACCCATATAAATTCGAACCCAAAATCATGCACTGGAGAGTTAAATTAGATGTGAGTACAAGATTACTCACCTTGTTTGAAGCGGAGACGAACTCGAGAGAAGGAGTCGCAAGCACCAATATCACATACGGCATAGATCCATCGGGTTCAAGTAAGCCAAAATCAGCAAAGCAAAAGGAGCAAAGTACATGCCGAAATCACAGAGGAACTCGATCCAAATTGAAGAGCCGTGAGCAAATCAGAGAATATTGAAGTCTACTATCGAGCGGCGCTTCAATTTGTACAAGCCTCAATTCCAGATTCGAAGGCAACAGAGGAACGAAAGCCTTAGCAAGCATCGAAAGAACGAGCGAGGCCAAGCCCTAAAATTTCTCAGATCGAAGAAAATAATCACCGCCATTATCTTTTCAGAGCAAAAAGGAACGAGTTAGAGAACAAAAGAAATAGGGCCGGCTGGTCTAGATGATTATCACGGCAACAATGAGTATGGGCCATAATAGTTCTCTTTAAAGCCCGTTTCCATAATACGAAATTTTATTAAAAGAATTTCTACTCGATATCGAAACTCTACCAACCATTTTATAAAAGAACTTCAAATTGATTTTTGATTTCAATAAAAATTTACGAACGATTTAATCACCTAATGGCGATAATTAAATGCTACGAATTTGCGGGTTGTTACAGACTCCCCTCCTTAAAGAAATTGCGTCCTCGCAATCATAAAGAATAAATGGACAAAAGGTAACAACCATAAGAACAAGGCAATGTCGAATGCATAAGCAAAGCAAAGGTCAATAGGGAAGTATCGGATAAAAATCAAAAGGTTCGATTGCTTAAAATCAAAAGAATCAACATCGAGGGGATCAAGGAATCAAAATTAGACGACTATCAAAAGCAAGAATCAATCGAGTTCTAGCAATTGAAAGAAAAGGAATCAGAGCAGAAATCACGTACTGCACGAATTGAATGTGAGTAAATCAAATTACTCACCTGAATCGATAGAGAAAAAGATGAAGCTCAAATCTCAAAATCGCAAAAATTCAATCATCAAAAATGATAATCGAATTTCACGAATATCTATTTATCAAAAACGATAATCAGAAACATAAACATTCGATTAATCAAATCGAAAAATATTTAATTATCTCAGACGATAATTAAATTTCACAAATATCTGATTATCAAAAACGATAATCAGAAATCACAAATATTCGATTATCAAATCGAAAAATATTTGATTATCTCAAACGATAATCAAATTTTACAAATATCTGATTATCAAAAACGATAATCAGAACCACAAATATTCGATTAATCAAATCGAAAAATATTTAATTATCTCAGACGATAATTAAATTGGAAAATATTTAATTATCACAAAGGAAAATCAAATTTCACAAATATCTGATTATCAAAAACGATAATCAGAAACACAAATATTCGATTATCAAATCGAAAAATATTTGATTGTCTCAAACGATAATCAAATTTCACAAATATCTGATCATCAAAAACGATAATCAGAAAATCAGAAATATCCGATTATCAAAAACGATAATCAGAAACACAAACATCTGATTATCAAAATGATAATCAGAAGTCATAAATATTCAATTAACGAGTCCGGAATTAACCGAAGTAGTAAAAGTATGGTTCCATACTCCTTACTTTTGCTAAATCGTTTAAATCTCTTTATCGTTTCTTTGAAAGTGCAGAATTGTGTGTTTTTAAAAAATAACATTTCACATTCTCAAACGGACAAGTCCGGAATTAAGCGAATCAGTAAAAGAAAGGGGTCATAGTCCTCGATTTTTCTGAAACGTTTAAATCGCTTCCTCGTTCTTTTGAAAATGTAAACTGTAAAAAATTTTGAAAACAATTTTAATTTATATTTTTGAAACAACTTTTAAAAATAAAGAATTTTGAAAACACGTGATTAAATTAGCAATATCAGTATTGCGGGAGAACCGCTTGTAAATCCATTTCAAAATTGACGGTTACTGAAGTTAACACGTCAAAATTTCATCAAAATAACTGGCATCAAAGTATAATACCAATGAATTTTCATTCATAAGAAAATGTCACAAGAATCTTCTCAAAGATAGAAAGGGATATCATACCCTAAACTTGTATTCATAACAAGTCAATAACACATGAATTCACCAATGCACAAAAATTGATAAACATATCAATAGAAATCACGAAAATTGGTGAAGCACAAAATTTCAGAAATCATCACAAGAAATTCAGAAATCACAAGTTCTAGAAATCTACACACGAAATCCAGAAAACACAAATTCTAGAAATCTACACACGAAATCCAGAAATCACAAATTCTAGAAATCTACACACGAAATCCAGAAAACACAAAGAAGGGGAAGTCCGAGCACACGGACGAGAAACTATCCATTTAATTTTTCCGAACACACGGATGGGAAGCTATTCATTTAATTTTTCCGAACACACGGATGGAAAGCTATCCATTTAATTTTCCGAACACACGGATGGAAAGTTATCCATTTAATTTTTCCGAACACACGGATGGGAAGCTATTCATTTAATTTTTCCGAACACACGGATGGAAAGCTATCCATTTAATTTTCCGAACACACGGATGGAAAGCTATCCATTTAATTTTCTGAACACACGGATGGCCCGAAGGCAAGTCCGACACACGGACGAAGAGACATCGCACAATCGCTAGTCTAAATCACAAAAATGATCGTCATGATCATAAGGAAGTGTCAATCACACCAAGCTAGTAAATATATGAGTTTAGCTTCATGTCCCATAACCACTTGCTTAACTTAAATATTTACGAACAAGCTGTAAATCTTCACTAGGAAATTGTCACAAAAAGGGTTCAATCGAACAAGTCCAAGAGCTAACCGACGAAGTAAACGCAAGCGTTTCATACCACTTGTTTTACTAGGCCGTTTAATTCAATTTCTCATACGAGTGAAATAAAGGCTTGTATATACTAATAGATTGGAAAACGGTTCAAGAAAAAGAACTTTGTAGTAAAATAGTTTTGAAATCGTTTGGAAAAAGGGATTTTAATATTTACTACTAGTATAGAAAACCTTTATATTTTTAAAGTGACAAATCACAAAAATGATTGTAGAAACAATCAATCACAAGAATTCACATACGAAGATGTGAATGGAATCCAAAGAAATCGATATTGAATCCATCAGAAAGTATGTTCACAAAAATCCCGAAGAAAATGTCATCAAAGTTGCTAATAAATGATAGCAACAAATCGGGGAAATAATCAAGAGTCGATTAAATTTGGAAACAAAGTCAATTCACTAAAATTTCACATTCGAAGACGTGAATAAAATCCAAAGAATCCGATTCCAAATTCATCAAAGTAGGAATACCAAAAATTCCAGAAATAGAAGTTATCAAAATCGACAAAGGTGATAACAACTAATTAGAAAAGAAGAATTGATTATCAACTGGAAAAACAAAGCAAAACGAGCAGAAATGCATAAATGACTTCAACAAAAGTAAGAATCAAGTCAATGTCGAAGCCAATGATTAATGGCTGCAGCCGAGCGCAAAATGAATCAATCATTATCATCAAAGAATCCAACAGCAAACAAAGTCAGAGTCTTGGAAATCAAGAAATTAGCAATTTCTCATAAACAAAATGACCGAAGTCGAATGGAATTCAAGACGAGGAAAAACACAAAATATCAAGTTCAAAATTGCTGAGATCCAAACAAAATCCACATCGGCTAAATCAATTCAAAGCCGAAAACAAAAGAACAAAAATCCTCATCATCGAAAACCCAACTTAAGTTCGCAAAGTAAACGGAGGCAGAAGCCAAAAATACTTTCACGAAATCAAAACCAAATACACATGAATAAGCGTTAGGAATTCATACCTAACAGTCAAAAATAATCATATGTAAAGATGAGAGATAAAACGTCGACAAATAGTTGTAACACATGCTCCATCTAAGTTATGTTTTATAATTGTCCTAAACCCCAGGCTCTGATACCAAGCTGTGACGCCCCACCTCTATACCCACGCTAGCCAAGAACACTACGGTGTAGTGCTGTCAACTAGCACGGAGAATAAGGCTGTTGAGGAGCGACCATCTATGTAATTGCCTTGTGCGAGCACCGATATGTCAGATAATAAAACATTGCATTTCATTTTTAGAGGAATACCGACATACCGATACAAACTCAAAGCTACTACACAGTGGCTATAATAGTTTAGGACAATAGATATAAAAATAACACAGATAACATAAATGCGGAATAAAGATGGAACGAAAAGTCTCATATATACAATAACTGATATCAGTTACAATACATTTGACACAATACAAATGATACAACTACAATTGTCGACTCAAGAAGTTATATATACAAGTACATTATCGACTAATATACATGAATACATTATAATCTTAAAACAGACACACAGACTACTACAACAAGACGAAGACCACTTCAAATGATATAAAAAGTCTTCATAGCTCTAGCAGCAACCCAAAGCTAAAAATCTACAACCTGTAAATACTCGGTCTGACCCGAGTATTACATTCAAAAGAAAATAATACCCGGATCAGTCTAATTCAAACCAGTTTATTAGTGCATATAGGCAGTAATAATCAATCTCAATATAGATGACAGTCACAGAAATCTCGTATATCCAACTCTCGATACGAGAATTGGATAACGGCAGATATAACACTAAACAGTGTTAATCCACAAAACAGAAATCCAAAGCAGTTTAAGCAATTGAAATGTCAATTTAAAAATATCAATGCTAATTGGCTGCAGTACACGCTAACGTGTACTGCCTCGCCAATACAGCCTACGAATTACGCAACAGGTCGATGAATCAAGAACAAAAGAAATTCCAATTAAAGTCTATCAATTCTGTGTGGCTGCAGTACACGCGCGCGTGTACTGCCTCGCCATCACAACAACTGCACAATAAAACAGCAGTTGAAAACAGGTACGAAGACTAGGCTCAAGAATTCCCAGTGCCAACAAATGCAATAAGCAAGTGACAGTAGAGAAGAGCTTCAACCAAGTGAATTGAAGTGGTTGGCCATCTCAAGCAACGGAAACCAAACAAGTTCGAACAAGGCAGAGAAATGCCAAAATGGTTAAGAGAGGAAGAGACCAAACCAAGAAGATAATAGGGTCGCATCAATGCAATGAAACCCACAAGGACAAAATCTCAACAATAAAGCAATGCAGCCACCACACATATTTAAGGGCAAGACTGCACAGTGAAACGAAACAGTGCAACCAATAAAAGAGGCGACAAGTGATGCATAAATGAAAACATCACTAAAACAAGATAGGCTATAAGTCAAGTGCCATCATATAAGACAGCAAACACATGAATGTGCAAAAGTGAACATACATCTGTATACATACATGAATGGATGTATACAAATGGTCAAGTGAAATGCAGACAACACCAAGTAATGGTGAAGTAAGTGAAACAGGCTCAGTAATGAAGCAAATGTGATAAACAAACAGGCTGGTCAAAGTGATACTACAAGTGCAAAAGGACAGTGTCATCAAGAAACAACAAGACCAGGCTTACAAAGAATATCAACATAAATGGGCAGTGACCGTATGCAATGCAACACAAAGCAAACCCATGTAAACATGTACACAGGAACACAATGCAACCCAATGAATAAGGGCAGAACATGGTCAACCCAACTTCAACAAAAGCTACCAAGCAGGCAATCTCAAGTGATCAAGTCTGTCGACATGATACTTGCTATAGACAGTGCAATCAAAAGCACATATATGCAGCAGATAACTGGCATATGAACAAGTGAAACAATGACAGTTCAAATATGCAAAGGAACAATGGAGTATGAACCCAGACAACATATGCAAAGACCAAGGAACTACAACAAGACATGAACCAAGTACAACTGGAAACCCAAAACTGCACCAGTAACAGTATATCATCGCAAGGATGCAACTAGATTTCGAGTCAAGCAGTGCACAGTGGAACGAAGAACAGTCATGGCATTTCACAAATACTATAAGGATTGCTACCAAGCTAATGAACAGAACACAAAGTACACAAGTGCACAGGTATAGGTCAATGCACCTGTAAGTCGAATGACAAAACAAAAGCACAATACAGTGAACTACCATGATTCAGAGCCAAAGTTCACAGTGAAGTCGACAAGGCCAGAATAAATCACAAAAACAACTATATTAGTGAAGGTCAGAGAAGAAACAAGTTGGAAGTACTTAGATCAACGGTGAATGGTACTAGTGCAAAGTCAAAGCCAATGTTAACAGACGAGTTCAGAAATTCACAACCATGATTACCAAGGCAACAAGCTCGAACAATATAATCAAAAAATATACGCATATGAACAGGTCTGAAACGTGGTGACCAGGGAAAGTTCGAACAGGGCAAATTCAACACCGTGGATATCAAGAAAAATATATATGAATTGAACAAGTCGTAAATCATCTCAAACATCCATACGAAATCCAACGACCAAGCAATATCAGGTGACAAATTCAAACAAAGAATGTACGAACGAAAATCAAGGTTTCGAACCCATATAAATTCGAACCCAAAATCATGCACTGGAGAGTTAAATTAGATGTGAGTACAAGATTACTCACCTTGTTTGAAGCGGAGACGAACTCGAGAGAAGGAGTCGCAAGCACCAACATCACATACGGCATAGATCCATCGGGTTCAAGTAAGCCAAAATCAGCAAAGCAAAAGGAGCAAAGTACATGCCGAAATCACAGAGGAACTCGATCCAAATTGAAGAGCCGTGAGCAAATCAGAGAATATTGAAGTCTACTATCGAGCGGCGCTTCAATTTGTACAAGCCTCAATTCCAGATTCGAAGGCAACAGAGGAACGAAAGCCTTAGCAAGCATCGAAAGAACGAGCGAGGCCAAGCCCTAAAATTTCTCAGATCGAAGAAAATAATCACCGCCATTATCTTTTCAGAGCAAAAAGGAACGAGTTAGAGAACAAAAGAAATAGGGCCGGCTGGTCTAGATGATTATCACGGCAACAATGAGTATGGGCCACAATAGTTCTCTTTAAAGCCCGTTTCCATAATACGAAATTTTATTAAAAGAATTTCTACTCGATATAGAAACTCTACCAACCATTTTATAAAAGAACTTCAAATTGATTTTTGATTTCAATAAAAATTTACGAACGATTTAATCACCTAATGGCGATAATTAAATGCTACGAATTTGCGGGTTGTTACACGTAATGAGTTTGGAAATGAAGGATATTAAAATGGAAAAGGAATGGACAGAGAAATTCAAGCAAAGATAAATGTACAGAAATAAATATAGAGTAGTGGAAATTTTAAAAGTTAGAAAGCTTAAATCATGGAAATATCAAATGCAACCGGCTAAAATAGGGGAAAGGTGATATAAACAAAATGTAAAAGCAACGGTGATCCTTAAATTTAGCTGAATTATTAAGGCAAATAAATATGGAGCATTGGTTAGTAACGCACGGAATTCGGGAAATAACAAAGGAAAGGACCGGTCAAATAAATGAATGTAACGTGCAACGAATATAAAGTTTATATAAATTTGAACCGATGGAAATGAAAGAAGCAAAAATCAATGCATTGAAGTGATAGAATGGAAGGATACGTTATAAAGGAAAAATGAACCGTTTGGAGGAAAAATGATGTCAAATAAACAGTTGTGCCTTGAATTTCCCAAAATAAATTATTAGAGCAATTGATGGTTTGATTGGACAGTGTGTTTCAAAACTTCAAAGGGATGAGTAATATATTTGAAAATACTAATATAACCTATATATACATACCTACTAGAACTCACACAAAAATTAATGGACCCAATACCCAAACTAAACTTTCTGTGTATATATGTATATTAAGACCAATTTTTTTCTTTGAATCAAAAATCCATACTTGCTTTCAAAACTAAATTTCAAAACCACCATTTGATGTATAAACAGAACATAATATTTTTCCTTTTTTTTCTTTCTTTTTATTAACAATAAATCAAACATTATTTAATAATTACACATAACTCAACATATCCATTAGTTACCAATTTTAGTTCATTTGTTAGAGGTTAACTTATTTGAATTACAACAATACAATTAAATTATTGTTTCCACTTAAATTTTATTCAATATATCAATATTTACAATCAACAATTATTATTAAATTCTTTTTTTTAAATGCACGTGCTGATTTGATTTTTAACAGCTAAGATATGAAATAAAAGAGTGCGTACAATAGGTGCAATAATTAAAACGAAAGTACGCCCAAATTAATTAACCAGTAACGTAATCTAAATTTATATGTTTTTCTTATTTATTGACTACTTATATTTAATTATACGTAATCCAAACATTAATTTTTTTATTTCAAAATATTATTATTTAAAATTTCTCAAAAATTCAATTTAATACGTTATTAAAAACCGTTTAAAATTTATGGGTTGTTACACTCTCCCCCACTCAAAACTTTTCGTCCCCGAAAAGGAAGGAGGTAGGAGTATAAAAACAACCAGAAATAAAAGTGGATTGAAAGTCAAGTGTAAATAATTAATTTAAACTATATAAATTTTACTTAAGATATTCATTTGGAAACTTCACTTGGAAATCAATTTTCTTTAATACTTCAATATTTTTCCCAAACTCATTTGAAATAATATATATATATATATATATTTTACTACTTTATCTTAAGACACTTTCAACATTATAGATACATCAATAATCATTTTCTTTAAACATGTTTTATTAAATTAATAACTTCAAAATATTTATAACACTAAATTTTTCTATTAAACAATGTAGTATACAAATAAACAATATTTAAAAAGGATATAGTCAATTAAGGAAAAAGAAGGAAGATTCGGAAGAATAGAATATAGGTGAATAAATAAACTGAGCAGATAAGGTAGATTCAAAGAATAGTATCGGGCATGAATAATTTATCTAGAACCATAAGAATTTAAATTTCAAATATTAATTCAAAATTTCTTTGTTGGGAAAAATACTTTTATAATAATACTTTATATAAAAAAAATACCTTTATATCGAAACAAATTTTTCTTTCGAAAATACTTTTATAACTCGATGTTACAACAAGTTTATCCTCGTTCTTGCAGACTCTGGCCATGCGTTGATCAGGCGCAAAGATAGAATTCTTCAAGTACTTAGTAGACCTGTTTCAACACCCAGTGAAAATACTTGAAAAAAACCTTTAAAAAGAGATATGGAAAGTACAATCCAAACAAACAACCAAACCAAAACCTTTGTCCAACCATGGTTCGCAGATACACAATGGTTACGCCTGGGTCCCCCAGGAAACAATCCATATTCGTAAGCTTTCTCAGCCATGCGAGTTACGCCATGATGACTAGTAGAGTGCAGGATACACAATGGTTACGCCTGGATCCCCCAGGAAATAATCCGTACCCCTAGGCAAGACTCAGCCAAGCAGTTGCGCTACTATTCGCGACCTACACAGATTGTAGGATACACAATGGTTACGCCTGGATCCCCCAGGAAACAATCGACCCCTAGGCAAGACTCAGCCAGGCAGTTGCGCTATGCATCCGCGCTCGTAAGACCATGGGTAACGCCATGGAATTCGATGGGAACTCGAGTATCATATCCGGAAAACCAAAAATCAGAGAAATATCGATAGAATGAATCCACAATGTGGCCACAAAGCAGATATCAAGCAGAAGGCCCTTTCCATATCTTTACTTCGAAAATATGTATCATATAGTACCTTTTCAAATCACTTTCAAATATCGTACTTATATAAAGTCCATTATATATAAGATTTTATTTTCAAATCAAATACCTTTCCAAAATCAATAGTTTTCGAATCAGTTTCATACTTATACAAACCAATTTTATATAAGTTCGATAACTCCCAAATCAAGTATTTAGTAAAAATAAGGTTCTCAAATTTCAATTTGTTTCAATATCAGTTCAGTTTCAAAATCATATACAATCCCACCAAATTATTTCTTCTCAATTTAAATATCTTTAGTTTTAAAGTTTCCAACATGATAAATTTAGAAAATAAATCCAAATTTCCAAAATCAAATGTTTAAAAATCATCTTATGCTTACATAAGGTCCATCTTATATAAGGATCAAATTTTACAAAATAAATTTCGCTGTATGAAGAGCCATATGGGATTGAATATCTTTTCTTTTATGGGTTATATATCTTTGTAATTTTAAATTGGAAATTCACTTTTAGTAAGCAAAGATATTCTAACCCGACAGCTTTCAATTTCAGCGTCAAAATATATCAATGATATTAGAATATAAGATGTACATACGTCATCATTTCGCAAAATCTCATTTGATCGCTCGCTTGATCACACAAGTTCGCTTTCGAACTAGTATTGTCCATTCGACTTCCCTAATGCGGATTTCGATATGGTTTCTCGACTAGAAGCCATCAGTCTCCTTGCATAGCCATAACTATGATAGAGAACTCTATAATCAAGCCCAAAATCCATATCAAATATTCGCCATCAAGAATCAAATGAAAAATCCTAACACGAAATGGTGTAATTCACCTCGAACTTGTGTACTCAAACTTGGATCAAATTATTTATGGGAATAAAACAACATATGTACAACTTATGTATCTATTCCAATTTGTTAAATATATAGTTTTATAAAGATGTTATTAAGTTAAAACATTTAAACTAAATTTTATTCGAAATATTTTGAAGATCAAATTCTTTTCAAAACCTTTCAAATCAAAATTTCATATTAGAAAAATTTAAAATTGCCTTATTCATTTACTTAACAAAACAGTTTCAACTTATTTAAATCATATTACTACATACTTTAACATACATACCAAACTTATATACTTTATACTTTTCAAAATTTCTTAGCTTTGAAAAGTTAACCTTGATTTGGAAGTGCTCGAACCTTCGAAATAGTTGAAGAAATCATTTTCAAATTCAAGAGTTGGAAATCAACAACAAATCAGTAAATCAATCTCAAAAGATAGGTTTCAAATCCGAAACTCAAGGACTGAACACCGGCTTACTTCAAATCATTTCATATATATATATATACATATATCTTTCGAATATCAAATCTTACTTCGGAATTTGAAATCAAAATGGTTTCCCAAAATCACTCGCATAGCAAAGCTACTGAAGTGGCCTATCCCCCACTCTGAAACTCGAAAATCAATGTCGATGATGCGTGCACTCATCACCGAAATTATTTTCCAGCGACATAAGTGAGTTATGGACTTCTATTTTCTCAAACTTCTTTTGAAATTTCTTCGAAATCCTTCGAAACTCATTAAAATCATTTGAAACATTTCTTATTCGGAAAAATACTTTTAAATCATATTATTATTATATATTTCGAAATCCTAAAACCAATTTCAAAACACCGGGGTTCAATTCTCGAATTTCAAATTTAAAATCCTTCAGTTATAAATCATTTTTAGATAAATCAAATTTCTTATATAATTTTTCAAAATTACAAATCCTTTTGAAACCTCAAATTCTCATTTTAAAAAGGGTATTAAATCTTTATCGAAAAGATTTCACTTTTATAGAATATAATCATACTTATCAAAATAATAATTTCGGTTTAGAAAACAATTTCTAAAATATAAACAAACCCGATTTTCAAAGGACGATTCACTGACGGATTTCAAAACAAAGATAGAGATTCAATTTAAAAGAACTCTAATCAAATAAAATTCTAATTCGAAGATAAGCTTGAACGAAGATGAGATAATTAACTTACAAAATAGAAGATGGATATACTTATACAAGTCGTGGGCGACCTTAACCGGGTCAACCATGACTTCAGGAATTATGAACGATGCAGAATTCCAAGGCAAATCGTCATTCGATCACCAGAGATAGAATTCAGCATAACCAGAGATAGCAACATTTAAACCGAGGGATATATAAATCTCCGATGAATCAATGCCAATTGTAAAGGAGTTTCACCCCTATACAAATCATTCAAAGATTGGAGGGATCGCCTATTCATATAGAGATCATTCGAAGTGGAGTTATGGGATACTCCAGAATCAAAAGAATACAAATATGGAGAGACAAGAATGAATTTTTGGAACCGCAAGGAACGTTCCAAAGTTCAAAGGAAATCGAGTCAAAAGGAAGAGATTCAAACTCGAATGAAAGTGATTCTGTAAATTAATTTACTATATATGCTAAGTTTTGCCTAGAGCCTAAGCTCTGATACCAACTGTCCAATTGTAACAACCCGCTATTTTGGACCATTCAAATCGACAATAATCCACACATGTCCGACTTGAATAGTTGAAAATATCAGATTGTTAATTTAAAATTTGGCAAAACTCAGCATATACAGTAAATAAAGCAATCACAGAATCACAGACACAGAGTAATACAATAATACGCAGCGGAATAGATAAAATAGTAGTTCATGAAGCTACTATATAAACATCAGAGTTAAAAATAAAATACAACAGAATATCTCAAATACAGTGAAGTCTTCAGTACGAATATATGACCTCTTTGAAAAAATCAACTGGAAAAGCTGAAAGCTGAATCGATAGTTGGATCTCCAAATGAAGCTCCAAACTCCAAAGGTGTGATATCCCGGGATTTTGAACAATAATCAATTTAATAATCTATATTTAAAAATTAAATTGATTGATAATCTTTGTTAATAAAATTTGGATAAATTTAATAATTTAATTAAATAAATATTTAATTAGTGAATTCTATCTTTTAAAAGTTAATAGAATGATTTCTATTTATAATGTATAGATATAATTTTATATATTGTAAGTAGATAAGTTGGTTTGAATTTAACAAATAAAATTATGTTTTCAAATTTCTAATATATATTTGGTAATTTGGAAATTATGATTTAAATTAATATTAAGCTTTCCAAAGATATTTATTAAATAACTATATAGTTTTAAAATACATATATACATTTACATAAGAATTATTAAGTGAAAAATCTTTGTTAACATTTTAAATATATACTCATTAATTAAAAAAAGGACATGTGTTATTATTTTAAAGCCTCCATATTACAAGTGTTAATTAGTTAAATATGATATAGGACAAGTGTCATTCAATTTGGTTTTCTTTTTTTTCTTTTTTTTAAAGTTAAATTTCAGCCTATATATATATATCCATATTTCCTTCCATTCTTTTTCTATTTTTTTTCTAAATCTAAAGCCAAGTACAAAATCTGCAAAACCTTTTTCTAAAAACAAAATTCCAAACCTGAAAACATTTTCTCAAAAACCCTATACAAACTCCTCATAAACGAATCTATAATCAACATCCTCCTCAAAATCTGAGATGCAAATCTAAGCCTGTAATCCTCTTCAAAACTACACCTGGAAATGCATTTTCACAAATTAAACCCAAGCCTGAAATTCTTCAACCCTGTTTTGAGAGCAAGCAGATACAATACTATCTGTAATCAAGCCTTAAGCCATTTTTCAACAAGTTTCAAAGGCATGCAAGTTTTAAATCAAACAAAGGCACCTTCCAGTTCTCAAGTTTTCAAAAGACAAATTCCAGCAAAAGTTTTCAAAGCTATTTTCAAAAATGAAGGCTCTGTCTTCTTCAAAAATAAGGTGAGTAACAATTTTTATTTAAAACTAACTTAAGTAAGTTGCTTGATTTCTTCATGTGATAATCATGTTTGCAGTAATTAAATGTGATGTAATTCTCTGTGTTATGTTTGGTTTCAAATGCATGTTGGGTTTGGTATATATGGATGTATTGTATGCATGAATACGTTCTCTGTTCTGTTTTGTTCTGTTGCCAGACTCAAATGTCTTTTTAATCTTTTACCACTTGATTTAGTTTATTAGGACTTAACTTAAGTAAGAATTGTTGATTTATCATAGAAGAGTGTTTTAAAATTTAGTTAAGTTAAACTTTAAACCCAAGTGTCTCTGGAAATCAAAAATTAGCAGTGCATGTTATATAAAAGTGAAAATTCGAACTTTGTAATTTATAAATTCAAATTTATAAATTGAAAACATAAATGATAATATGATTTTTAGCATGAATATCATAGTTTTTAGTCTAGTATAATAAGAGCAGTTCTGGTTTAAGTTAGAAATGAAAATTTGGTGATTTTGATTATCTCAGTGGAATTGGGAGTTTGAAATCTTCAGTAGTGGTAGTATAATGATCAAGGATACCAGGAAAAATTTCTGGAAATCGAATTAGACATTGAGGCAGAAATAATTTAGGTTTGAAATTTTTAAACCTAGTTTTAAGTTAGGCTACGATTTCGTTTCGTTCATTTTCATGGATGGATCGAGCTTTATGATACTTTGGGAAATTGAAGCTTTGAGGTAGTTGAAGCGATGACCGGAGTTGGAGGAGTTCTGGTGGATGGGTTTGCGAAGGCGAGGCGATAACAGGTGGGTGGTTGGTCGCGAGCCAGTGTTTCCAGGTTTTGATTTAGTCGAGTTCGAGTTCGAGAGGGATCGGAGGGGAACTGATGGATGGGATCGAAGCTGGAGGTGATGTTTGACTTGTTCGTCGATGCGGTGATGGCCGGAGGCGTTGATCTTGGACGTGTACGTGCACACGATTTGATGTCTGGTGAATCTGGATACAGAGGGGTACGACTCGAGTTCTTCTCGTGATTATTCCGGGTGATGTTCGAAGAAATGGGAGAGGCGACTCGAAGTAGTGTAGCTGGAAGGTTGGACTCAAGTGGCAGGAAGGACTCGAGACTTTTGAGTGTTTTTGCGAGGGAGACTCGGGGAAACTAGGGTGGGGACTCGAAGCAGATTAGGTTGGACTCGAGTACTTTTGTGTCGACAGTTTTTTTAAAACTGTCTGTTTCTAAACTTTAAACTGGTTTTAAATTTGTAAATTTTAAACTAGAATTCAAATAAAAGTTTAACTACATAGATTCAAGTTGGTTTTGAATCTTAAAGATTTGAAATAAATAAGTTATAAATTTATATGTTTTAAATAGGTTTTAAATGATAGTTAGATTTAAATAAATGTTTAAAAATAAAAAGGAAATTGGTTTAAACTTTTCTTAAATTTCTTTTATAAGAGATAAGAATTTTAATAAGTAAAAGTTTTTAATTTGGTTTTAAAAACTTAGTTAAAAATAAATTGGTATTCATTTTAAATACAGAATTTAAAATGAAATTTAAAAGTAGATTTGAAATGGATGTTTCAAATATGAATGGTAAATAATAACTTGTTTATCAATAAGAATAAAGTTTATCTTAAATTAATTAAAGACTTGTGTTTATTTAATTTATTAGGAGATTTAATAGATAATTAATTTAATTTGATTAATTAATCATTTGGATTAATTAAATAAATAATTAAAGGTTTAAACTAATTTATTTATGATTAAGATTAATTAATTAGGGATGATTAATTTGTAGTTAGGGATTATAAATTAGAGTATTAATTAATGGTTAGGAATTAATTAATAAGTAATTAAATATTAATTAAGTTATGGTTAACACTTAATTAATTTAGTAATTAGAGATTAATAAATTGGTTATTAAGATTTATTAATTTAGGATTAATAATAATTAATATAAGTTAATTACTTAAGGGAAGTAATTAAATAATAGTTAATGAAGTCATTAACTATGGATTATTAAATAATTAATTAATAGGATTAATTTAATAGTTAATTAGATTAATTAATTTAAAGATAATCAATTATAGAATTTGTTTAAATGTAATTACTTAATGGAAGTAATTAAGAATTAATTACTTATTGCAATTAATTAAAGTTAATTTGATTTAGTTAAATTAATTAATTAAGTTTAATTAATTTAGGATAATCAAGAGATGATTTGATAATAATTACTTAATGTAATTATTAAGGTAAGATTATTTAGGGAAGTAAATAATATGATAATTACTGGAAGTAATTAGTTGAATAAATGATTTTATTAATAAAAGTAATTTGAGTTAATTACTTTGAATAATTAATCAAGGGATTAATTAAGAAATTAATTAAGGAAGTAATTAATTTAGTTAGTGAAAGTAATTAAGGGTAGTTAATTACTGATTAAAGATTAATCAAGGTGATTAATAAATGTTGTTTAATTAAATATTAATTTCTTAGTGTAATTAATTTAATTGAGTAATTAATAATTAAGTTGTAATTAAGGATCATAAATTAATATAATTAATGATGTAACTAAGATTGATTAATTAAGTAATAATTAATAATTGAAGTGATTAATTAATGTAATTAATTAAGGATTAATGTAATTAATTTTAGTTGATTAATTTAATTATATTATAGTTAATTAATTAATGAAGTAATTAAAGGTTAATTACTATAAGTGGTTAAGGATAATTAATTTTAGTAATTAATTAAAGATAAATTACCTGAATGGAATTAAAGGGTAATTAAAGGATAATTAATTAATTTGTAATTAATTAATGATTAAGTAAGCAGGATTTATAGAATGAAGTAATTAATTTAATTCACTTTAAATTAATTAGAGATGATATAAATCATTACTTATGAATGGGTGTTAGTATTGGATACTTGACTTTGATTGATATCTCTGATGAGATATATGCTGTGTGATATGGATGTTAGTTGAATTGTATGGATTATCTGATAATGTTGATTATCTGTTGGGAATTATCTTTCTTTGTGTATAAAGATAACGAATTGAATTGTTTTAACCTTTAAAACAACTTGGCCTTAAAAGATACGCTTTGGATTTCGATGAGACCGGGATCGGGTTTCCGTATACCGGATTTCCAGGTCTGGAGACCCGAATACCACATCGATCCAAATTAACGATAGGTCGTGAATCAAGTGAAGATGAAGATTCAGAGTGCAAGGGTTATTGTCGTTAACTCTGAGGGTGATTCCAGAACGAGTGTAATGAGATAATGCCTTCGGTTTCGTTCGAACCCGGAACGAACTTGTATGGATTGAATGCTTTCAGAACATCGTCAGGTGGACGATGAGCATTCTAAGTGATGTGTTCTTTTCTAAGGTAATCGTGACCTCAAGCCTCACAAACCGGGAATGGCTAAAACAGGGGAGGTGCAGCAAGGTTAGTGGGTAGCACCCAAGTAGGACAAGGTTACCTCTGTCTAGATGTCCCTTTCTATTTCGACTTAGTGGTGCGGTTGCTGATCCCAACCGTGAGGTATCTTGTGCGGGAATTATCCAGTAAGGGATGTTCCGACCTTGTGTTGCAGGGGATTGGGAGTGATCCTCGGTACGGTGATCTAGGCCACGTACTGTGACGGGCGGTACCCCGGTAGCCCTGCCATTGTATGGAATCCAAACTCCAATAAGTGCCGTACGTATTAGTTGTGCCCAACTATGTTGAAATGTGAGATGTAAGCATTTCAGCTATTTCTATATTTTACTTGAAAACCCTAGACACTATTATAATAAAATCAGATTTCCTATCAAATGTTTTGGTTAGCGTAAGGTAAAAACTTACCCATGTTTATTTGTGGGGAGTCTTACGTGATACCTTTTCTTTCTAAAGGTTTTGAAGTTAAGCAAGTTTAACCTGTTACTCACACCAGACCCATGTCTGACCCAAGTGTTTATTTCTGTTTTATAAACTCTTGGGTACTCAAATTTTTACGAGTAGCCAAGGGATTCAGGTTTAGCTTTGACGAATATTCTGGAGGAGCAATGGAGCAGGAGGCTTCGGCGTTCGTAGATATAGTAGTTCCGCTGTGTCTGTATCTCTGTAGTGTATTGAGTTGTAATGTCTAGACAGATGTTTATAACTGTCTAGTAAGTGATGTATATGCTGTGTAACTCTGTAAAGTGTTGTATACTATGTAATAGTTTATGTTATTAATATAATTTATTCGTTCCGCTGTGAGATCGTTGTTGTTGTTTCTTTCTTTCTTCTCTTCTTTTCTATTTTCTACCCCTTTCTTTCTTATTAGCGATACGACTTTCTATGGAGAGAAAGTCGTGGTCATTACAAAAGGTGAATCTCAAATGCTGTATCACTCAGTCTGACCCGAGCGTAAAGCAAAACACAGAACACTCGAGTCAGGATTAACATTCTTATACTAATAAATCCAACTCAAGTGAAATATCAACTGAAATACAAGTAACTTAAAGGATGTTTGGGATAACCATCCTCTAAGGATTCGTGGAACTATCTACAATGTAGAAATATACACTATAACACCGTGGTCATTTCAATTTAATTTATACTTCAAAACCCAAATATCATTTCAAATATGTCTATTTTCCAAAATAGTATATATATATATTAAATGATTTAAAAAGTAAAGTATTTCTAATTTCCTCAAGTCTCGCAAATCGATTCAAATCAACTTCAAATTCCAAATTCACATTTATTCAAAGCTCAATTCATCAATTTAATTCAGTTCTAAATATACCATTTATTTTTCAATATATTTCAAAGCTTTAATATTCAACATTTTCAAAGTTAGATTTAACAGTTTCATATAGCTCTTGATTTAACTACATTATTATTTAATCAAGGAATATTCACTTAATAGATTCAATATCATTTACTAGCCTTAAATTACATTTTTACTAAATATTTCCTTAAATTTTATTTAAACAAGAAATATTCATTAAATTACTTATAAATCAAACCCAAGTTATAAATCATATCTTACATCTCGATTTCAATAAGTATCTAATCGGTTTAATTAAATAAAATTCTTTATTGAATCAATTTCAACTAAATTCAAATTATCTTCCTAACCTTAACTTATTCAAATTTTTACCAAAATCTATTTTGAAATATAGATATAAGTACTTAACCATATTATATGTATTCAATCAATCTTAATTAAATTTAATATTGTAATTAAATCTATATATATATCATTACCATTTATATATAATAATTTAAGAATCAACATTTATTTAACCCATATATTTCTTCCCAAATCCATAGAATTTATTTTCAAAATATTTATATATATATCTGGACCAACGGTGTCTGTATATATATCTATCATATGATTAAGTGATATGGATATTTATCATTTCAATCCATAATTTAAATATATACGGGTAGATATCAACCCGTAATCCCAATTTCAATTCAAATGAAAATCGCTTGGGTTTATCATTTCAACCCATAATGATTTTCTCCTAATCTAAAGTCCGTTCGGGTATGTATCATTTCAACCCATAGTGATTTCTAAACTACAGGGAACTTGCAGAGTGATAACAGATAATACAATAAAATAACAGGCATATATCATCAATAACAATATAATATAAACAACAGGATATGGTGTCATATCCCGCAGGTGAACAGTTACAGATAATAGCATATATAACAAATTTAAATAACTACAGCAGCATATTTCAATTGTCGTTTCAATTGAAATCAAATTTAATGAATAAAAGAACGTTAATCGTGAGTGATTGCTCACCTTTCGAGGCTAAACAGATTTGACAAGGAAACGAGCTACGAATTCCAAGCGATGCTAGATGGATACGATTCGATGGAGAAAACGGGCACGACGGACAAAGCTGATAACAGGAATCGACGGAATCAAATTAGAACCGAGTTTGGTGAAGAAAATTGGTATAAGAGAATTTGAAAACAATATCCATTTAAAGCACATATACATATATAAATCAAAATAAATATATTATTTTCTTATTAAATTAATATTTCTTTTTAAGACCAATACCAAAATAAAATACGTATGTAAGAAAAATCATTGTTTTGTATTAAAAATCAAATGTAATAAAATTTGAAATAAATATTGTAACTTTCATATTGAAATGTACATAAACACATGCAAGTTTAAAGAAAAACAATGTTGAGACCCATTTTCAACATAACTTATATTAACTGCGACAAAGAAAGCCATAAACACTTGTTATTCAATATATATATATATATATATACAGTCCAAGTAAAAATCAATGTACAAATGCAGACATCACTTAACAACTATATTACCCCATGCAGTAACATATAATTATGGATATAAAACCTCTCACTCTTTTTCTAACATATAAAACCATACTTAAAAATATGTATATATAAAAAAATTCATAAAACTGACCTATACTATATATACATATGAAATTTATATTCTAAGTTTGAACACTGCAAATTAAATTTACAAGCGTTTCAAACATATAAATAAATAAATAAATCAAGCTTACATTTATTAAAAATCAAACATAAACTTAAAATAATATATATATACTAACACCTTTATACTAGACTTATATAACTAGTATATATATATTCTCAAACAAATAAAATAAATGTTTAAATATGAATACCTAGAAGAAAACTTTTTTATATATAACTATTTCTATATATATATATATACGTGTAAATTATAAACTTTTATGTCATATTGAAAATCAAAACATGTAAAAAAATAGAGAAAAACATGTTGTGCTTAAAATAAAGGAAAAGCAATATAAACAATAAGAAAACAAAAGAAAAGGATGAAAAAGAAGAGGAAAAAGAAATAAGAAGAAAAAAAATTAGTGCAGCCATTTACCTACAGAAGAAGCTTCACACGCAAGAGAGGAGATGAAGGTCTATTGGTATGGAGTAGGGTATGTACGAGTGATTTGTATTTATAAGGGAAGCCCCACATTGATAAAGTGGAAAGAAATTTTGTTTAAAGTGGCAAGAAATAAAGATAGTAATGGCTAAAATTTAGCTGAGAATAATTTATGCTTTGAATGTATGCCATAATTTAAGCAAAAGACACTGATTTCAATTATATTAATAGCCAGGAATAGGAACGTTTCAAATGTGAATTGGGAAAATTATTTGCTTAAAATTGAGGAATGCTAAAAGGAATAGACAGATAGACCAGAGGTAACGTATCAATTTGAAAATAAACTGAGATGATGGAAAAGTAACAGCTATACGTTTAAAGAAATAAATTTTTGTTTGTTTGGAGAGCACGTAATGAGTTTGGAAATGAAGGATATTAAAATGGAAAAAGGAATGGACAGAGAAATTCAAGCAAAGATAAACGTACAGAAATAAATATAGAGTAGTGGAAATTTTAAAATTTAGAAAGCTTAAATCAAGGAAATATCAAATGCAACCGGCTAAAATAGGGGAAATGTGATATAAACAAAATGTAAAAGCAACGGTGATCCTTAAATTTAGTTGAATTATTAAGGCAAATAAATATGGAGCATTGGTTAGTAACGCACGGAATTCGGGAAATAACAAAGGAAAGGACCGGTCAAATAAATGAATGTAACGTGCAACGAATATAAAGTTTATATAAATTTGAACCGATGGAAATGAAAGAAGCAAAAATCAATGCATTGAAGTGATAGAATGGAAGGATACGTTATAAAGGAAAAATGAACCGTTTGGAGGAAAAATGATGTCAAATAAACAGTTGTGCCTTGAATTTCCCAAAATAAATTATTAGAGCAATTGATGGTTTGATTGGACAGTGTGTTTCAAAACTTCAAAGGGATGAGTAATATATTTGAAAATACTAATATAACCTATATATACATACCTACTAGAACTCACACAAAAATTAATGGACCCAATACCCAAACTAAACTTTCTGTGTATATATGTATATTAAGACCAATTTTTTTCTTTGAATCAAAAATCCATACTTGCTTTCAAAACTAAATTTCAAAACCACCATTTGATGTATAAACAGAACATAATATTTTTCCTTTTTTTTCTTTCTTTTTATTAACAATAAATCAAACATTATTTAATAATTACACATAACTCAACATATCCATTAGTTACCAATTTTAGTTCATTTGTTAGAGGTTAACTTATTTGAATTACAACAATACAATTAAATTATTGTTTCCACTTAAATTTTATTCAATAGATCAATATTTACAATCAACAATTATTATTAAATTCTTTTTTTTTAAATGCACGTGCTGATTTGATTTTTAACAGCTAAGATATGAAATAAAAGAGTGCGTACAATAGGTGCAATAATTAAAACGTACGTACGCCTAAATTAATTAACCAGTAACGTAATCTAAATTTATATGTTTTTCTTATTTATTGACTACTTATATTTAATTATACGTAATCCAAACATTAATTTTTTTATTTCAAAATATTATTATTTTAAATTTCTCAAAAATTCTGTAACATCCCAAAATTTTCGACTTTCGAAAATTCAACATCGATACTCACTTTATCGACTGCTGAGCCATCGAATGCCGGAAACCCGAAAAGTTATGGTTTTAAGAAAAAGAAAAAGTAGAAGAAGAAGAAGATAGAAGAAAAAGAGAAGAAGAACAACAAAACAACAACAGATACAGAACAGAGACAGAACAATATCAGAATCTTACACATCGCAGCGGAACAATATATAATAGATAAATGAATAATCTCTAAAACAAAGAACTATATCATTTTATACATACATCAATCATCAGAGTCAATATACAACTCAATACAACAATGGACAGTTATATAACTTGTCCTCATACAGAATACACAGCGGAATAAATATATCAGATACAAATACTACGTCTCGTCCTCCAGCTTATCTCCAAAGCTCCAGAATATCCAGAATATCCTGATAATCTAACTCTAGACTGCCCGTGTGGAAATTGGTGGGCACCCAGAGTTTAGAAGGGAAACAATAAACTCCGAGTCAGTCATGGTGACTGGTGTGAGATCGTAAAACAGTTATTCTTTAAAATAAACAACAGGAAAATTTTATAGTCAATTCGAAATGCTTTTGGAAAATGAAACTACCATAAGACCTCCCACCACACACACAATGCAAACGCAGACTTGGAGGAGATTTCTTCTTATGATAGTCAAAGATGCTTACTACGCAAAAATCAAATCCTTTTTGATATTATTATTAGTGCATAGTGGAAAACATTTCGAAAGTATAATATAAATCTTAGCCAGCATAGGTACCATTATATTATGCCTGCTATAGCTGCCTCCTGAGGAGACAGGTTATACAATTGAAATCGTAAAGGCTCGTATTGTTTCTTTGGATTTCCAACAAATGGTCAGGCTAAGGAACTTCCTTTCCACGATGGGTACGTCCCTGGAATAGACGACCCGAGAAATAACCTAACATTACGGTTAGATCTCTGCCAACACAAGGCCGGGTTACCTCTGCAAAAGTAGGTAACTACTGACACGCGTATGCCATCCCCCGATCGTCACCGATCTTCCCGAGGATCCCCGATTTCCAACAAACCACAAAGTAATAATAATTGTGCAGCAACCACAGAGGTTAAGTATCTGGGCTCCATACCATGATACCACCTTTATCCAGAAGGAATGACATACACTAAGGGGCGCTACTCCCTAGAACCTTGCTGCATTCGTCCTGTTTCGACCATTTCCGGGGTGTGAGGCTCGATGAAGTCTCGTCCACAAAGCTACGCTTTCTCAAAAAGCCCTGCTTTGGGTCAACAAAATGATCAACCTATGATCACAAAGATATAAGATCAAACAAATGATCATATCACAAATGATCAAACACTGATCATTTCACAGCAACACTCAGTATGCCACGTTACCAAATTGGGATATATCGCTGATAAATTTCAACTACATAACCTCTGAGCTCGTACGTCTCAGAGAAGGGTGTTAAGCTAAGAGAATAAATTCTCCGCCACCAACAGAAATGTATTTGAAAGAAATCAGCTTTATATCTCAAATTGTAACGTCAGACACACAATCCATACAAGTCTGTTCCGGGATCGAACAGAACCGAAGGCACTTCTCACGAAGCCCTTGCATTTCCGGATAATTTTCAATCACGTCAGGACTTCCCGTCACTAAGGGTGATAAAACCTCTAAACCGAGGATCAGTCGGTGTAGAGTAACTCGACGGTAATCCTTCCGTTTTCAAAAATATCCGGTCTTCAACACCGGTCTTCAAATGCGATTCATAACGACGTATCACATATTCGGAATGGGTTATACGACCCCATGGTCCTTTCCCGGCTAACCCGAATAGTGAGCGATTATTCAAAAATAAGTGTGGCATTCAAATTCATCCAATTCACAACAAATACCTATTTAAGGTAATTATCGATAGTCGGTTATTTAACTATCAATAAAGATGCGCGACATCATCAGATTCCAAATAATTTTCCAAATTATTTATCTTCAAAAATATCTTTACTAGATATAATAATTTCCACACTTAATCATTTGAAAACAAATTCAAATATTCACTTTTCAATTTATCTTTAAAAGATAAAAAACTCAAACAGTTCATTTCACATTGGAAAAACATTTCCATACTTATTTAAAAATAAGTAATTCACAAATCATTTATTTTCAACACTTAGAAAATATTCGATATACTTAAATCAATATTAAGTATACGTTTCATTCTTTAAGGAAATCATAAATTTTAACATCTATTTGAGTCAAAACGAATGTTGCGTAAAACATCGTTACGACGACTCAAAATCACTAGTATAGGGATTCGGAAAAATAGATATATAAATCTCAATACTACATAAAAATATTTCATTTCGGAAATCATTTACTATAACAACAGTGTTATAGTCCATCATCTCCTTATTTTTCTTGAAAACGTCTATTTCAACAATGAACGTTGAAATCTATGTATTCGATACTTAACACGTTTTAAAACATCTTTTAAAACAGTTACTTCATTTTTATAATATCGCTTTCCCTAAACCATATCCATTCTACTTCAAAAATATATTCACTGTCCAAAATCGTGAATATACTTCACTAATCACATTTCACTATTAAATTCATCAAATTCAATTTATTTCGAATTTATAAAACAACGCTTATAAATTCCATTTCTGTTTTATAACAACTTCGGTTTATAAATCTCTTTTTTTTAATTTCTATAATACACTTATTAAAATAAGTGATTTCAGATTTATAAAACAACGTTTATAAATTCAACCTTATATTTCACAATAACTTTGATTTATAAATCCCCTTTATTAACAAGTTCGATCAATACTCCCTTTAAAGGTAAAAATCCAATTTTATAAGTTAATTTCTTATAAATCTTCCATTCTACAATTTCATTCATTTTAACTTCACGATTTATAAATCTATAAATTTCATTCTTTTTACTTACAATTTATACATCTATAAATTTCATATCGATTTAACTTTACAATTTATACATCTATAAATTTCATATCGATTTAACTTTACAATTTATACATCTATAAATTTCATATCGATTTTCCAAATTCGCTTCAATTAGCCAATTAAATTTCTAATTGGACTTTCCACTTATTTCTTTTCAAATCAATTCCTTTTTAAAGAAAATCAATTTCTTTATCTCTTTCAATCTATTTAAAAATCCAAATTTTAAATTAAATTCCTCAATTTAAAATCACTATTTTATGAAATCCATTTATTTAGCATTTTCACTTTATTCTGGAATTTATTCGATAAGATTATAAAAACAGCTTTTATACTTTTAAATTCTTTTCTTCAAAATTTCTTCAATTTCAAAAATTGATTCACTTAGAAATTTTCTACTTGAATCTCAAAAATTCAATTTCGTTTATCTTTGGAATCCAATGATGTCAAAACATCCATTCAGCTAAATTTTAGCTTTTCAAACAATTTCCAGATATCAATTCAACAACATCAATAATCATTCACAGATTATCACATCACAGTAGAAATAAATTCAATCAATGTGAGGGGTCCAGTTGGATCCCTCCAACCTGTTTCCCTGCATCCAAAGATGTTAGCACAATACCAATTCCGCTCCAGTACGGAATTATCGCGGTATATAGGTTTTTATAAATCCGCTTACTAACGGCGCAATAGGGTCTCATCCGCTATACGAGGCGGGAATCAATCAATCCAATATATACATATGCCAATATGTATATACTGCTATATATATAGATATATCCTATCATATCTAATAGCACATTCAACAAATCAATCAATAACTGCAATTCAAAATTAAATCTGAGTGAGAATATCTCACCTTAGCATTTTATTTTGCCATCCATTTCCATTTTGACCATTTCTTCTTGATTTTAAACCTTGTATAAATAATTTATACAATCTTATTAATATTCGAATTCACCAAACAAATAAATTTCCATTTTAAAATTTTCTGATTAGCTGATAATTCTTTTAAACCCATTTTTTTATTCTTTACAGATTGTTTTCAACAATTTATCAAATTTAAATTTAAATTTAAAACTAACTATTTAAATTTCCAAACTAACTTTCCTATTTCTTTAAAACTAAAACCTCATTTAATATGTTGATTTTAAAACTTAACAGTGTTTTAAAAATGTGTCTATATATATCCTTACTGTATAAATTTTCTGTTTTTCCCATAAACGTCTACATATATAAATATATAAAATAAAATAAATTAACTGTTCTTATATACAATTTTTTTCTTTGTAAAAAAAATGCCCTCATATTTTAACATTTAACTGGAAAAAAATAAAATGAAATAAAACTACAAAAAAATACCTCACTGATAATCGAACGAACCCCATATCACTGCCCGGCCTCCACGGCGCCACCCAAAGTCGAAATGCTCGACATCCCAGCCGCGACTTCGCCAGTGCCACCCCCTCCATCCCAAAACTGCTGCCCTCAATCGTGACTCCATCACCATGCCAGCCCTATTCGCGAGCACGCCACCACACCGCGATTCCCCCAAATCGAACGTCGCCGAGTTCCTTCTTCCAGTCACGAGCTCGAGACCTCCCTCCCCTTCGAATTGTGCTACGCGACGTCGCGCTTGACTCCCCACGTCGCCGCTCCACCCTATCGTTTCCACTTGCCTGCACGCACTCCATGGCCACGCGAACGCCTCGACCTCGATTCACCTGGCTCGCGAATACGGGATTTTCGATCCCCCCGGTCGCCACACGTGAGCGTGAGAATGTCGCCTTTTCGCTCGAACGAAAGAATGGGGCGAGTTGTTTTTGAATTTGAAATAAAAGGAACGAGGGGCACGGCCATTATTTATTTTCTTTGATTTTCGTTCGAATAAATTTGAGAGAGGGAGAGCCGAGATACTTACAGTTGACGAGGTATGGTTATCACGATGAATTTCGTGATTGCAGGCGTGAATTTAGGCGTGAGTTAGGGGAGATGATGTTGACAAAATAAAATATTAAATTCAAATTGAAACCGATATAATTTCAATGCGTTTACACGCCGTATGCTCACACCTCAACTCCAAAAAATACGAAAGTTGAAATCCGGCAATAATACAACATTCCGGACCCAATGGAACTGGTTTCGTCGAATTCCGAGACTGTTTGAAAATTGACTATTTTTAAATATCGATTCGAACAATAAAATTTCAAAACTGAACGAAACACTTTCAATTCCAATTCTGAAAGTTCTATTACCTCCAGAATTATCAATATGAATTTTAAAAGCTTTTGAAATATTTTTCTTCAGCTAAAAATAGAAGATTCAAATTTTTATTCGACTATCAATAGATTAAATTTTATAATTTAATCGTCAGCTTCAAATTTAAATCGGGGATTCAAATCAAATCATCGTTCAAATATTTAAAATTAATTAAATATTCTCAATTTAATTTGGTCAAAATTCCGGGTCGTTACAAATTCAATTTAATACGTTATTAAAAACCATTTAAAATTTATGGGTTGTTACACAGGAGCGGCCATCCGTAGTTGGCCTTACACTAGTATTGGTTACCTCGATAGGAGTGGTATATATTTTTCATTTTACATCTCTTATTTATTTAATCCCATCGACGTACCCAATTCTAGTATAAAACAAACTACGATGGTTCATAATAGTTTAGGACAATATATATAATAATAACACAGATACAAAAGAATGCGGAACACAGATAATAAAAGTCTCATATATATATAACTGATGTCAGTTACAATACAGTTGACACAATACATATGATACAACTACAACTGTCGACTCTGGAAGTTATATACACAAGTACATTATCAACTAATATACATGAGTACATATCATCCTATACAATGACACGACTACTACAAAAAGACGCAGACCACTTCAAAAGATGTGAAAAGACTTCATAGCCCAGCAGCAACTCAAAGTAGGAAATCTACAACCTGAAATAACTCGGGTCTGACCCGAGTATTAAATTCAAAAGAAAATAATACACGAGTCAGTCTAATTCAAACTCAGTTATTAATGCACAGAAGCAATAATAATCAATATCAAATAGACGACAGTCACAGAAATCTCGTATATCCGACTCCTCGATAAGAGAATCGGATAACGGTGGATATTACACTAAACTGTGTTAATCAACATATCAGCAGATCCAAATCATCAATAAAGATAGATAAAAAGATTATCATTGAAGATAATTTAGAAAACAACAGAATTGTCTAAACGACAATTAACAACAAAATCTAATTATTAAATAAATAATTAGAAACTCATAATCTAATTATCTAGAAGACAATTAGACACAACAAAATAGTCAATTTAAAATATCAATTCTGGTAGGGCTGCAGTATACGCACATGTATACTGCCTCGCTACTACAACCTGAAATGCACAAAAGATCAACAAACCAAAATCAAATGAAGATTCAAATCCCAATTCCACGGCCTCAATGGTCAAAGCAGACAGACATAGACAATGTGCACGTATGTACACATTGAAAATTTACAAACGAATACGAGGTCAAACCCCAAATAATGGATTCAACTCAAGTGAATTTGAAAACAAATCCAATGCATTAATACAATGCAAACCCACAAAGAAACCAAAAACCAGAAATGACTGAACATCACATGGTGCATCAGACATACGAGGAAATGTACATAAACATGAGTGGCAGCAACAACTATGATACAAGTTAGAAATCGAAGTCGAAGACAACGCAAGCCAAATAAAATAGCCGAGAATACTCAAGGCAAATACAACATGAATGTACATATTCAAGTTGAATCAAAAGACAAGCACATGTCAACAGCACTGAAGGCAACATGACCAAAAGACCAGAACATCAAAATACAAGTCTCAATATCAATGCTACTGCTTCAGCAGTCAAAATATCAAATAAACATGAATCAAGATAGTGAACTGAAGGCAATGCAACAGTAAAAAGAACAACATCAGCAGATGCAAGACCAGAGAACTGCACAAGTGTAGCCTCGAACCAAAACAAAGTAAAACTGCTCATATACACGAACCAATGCCAACAGACTCGAGAGCTACCAGATGACAATGAAGCATGAATGCTACTGGTGTGAAGTAGATCAAAGTGTACAAGCTAATCTACAATTACAAGATATGGAATACAACTCCAAATCACAAAGGCTCGAATGATTGAGTGCATGCAGGCAGTGTTACAAACTACTTGAAGGTAGTAGAATGAAGGTGTGGGCGCCAAAAGTATGGCACCACAGCACGCACACAAATAAATACAGGTAACCAAATGCAAATGAATACACTACATCAATACAGTGTATCAGATTCGAGCTCAACAAAGGAGACATGCATCAACTACATCGATGAATCAGAGTAATGTACAAATGACTGCAACTGTGAATTAAAGTGGACAGGGAAGGTAACTGGAAACTCAAGTCAAGTTGAAAACACGATAGGGATAAACACACTTGACTGCAAGGAGACGTACAACCAGTGATACTAAGTGCAACTGAAAATCAAAGCAGCAGTTTTGAACAAAGATAGTTAAATGCCGAAGTCACATAAGTTCAAGTCCAGCTACCCCACAAAACAGAAACAACTACAAGCAAGTAGTGAATACATGTACACTAATCCAACAAGGCAGCAGGTATAAAAGTGCTCAGGGATGAACATAAATGAATCAAGTGAACAAGTGACTCATGGATGTACTACAAGCAACTGGTCAATACAGTAGCACAAAGAATGGCCAGAAACAACTACAAGTCAGTGCACAATAAGTGCACAGGGAAACACATGCACGTCACCAAACAGAGAAGCCAAAGTGTGATGACCCGGGATTTTGGGCAATATGAATTTAATAATCTGTATTAATAATTAAATTGATTTGATAATTTTCCTATATAATTTTAATTTAAATTGGTAATTTAATCTTTTAAAGGTTAATAAATATATAATCTGGCAAAATTGGTAAGATTTATTTTCAAAGCTAATAAAATGTTGTTCTATTTATAATATATATTTGTTATATATATTGTGAATAGAAATCTTTTGTTTAAATAAAAGATGTATTTTCAAATGGTGATATATATGTATGTATATGTTATAATTTGGATTGTTTTGAATTTAATTTAATCTATTGATAATTTATATATGTATGAATTGTGATTTAAAGCTTTGTTTTAAATTTAATATTTTTCAAAAGCTAATTTAAGGTTAATTTTATATTTTCAAAATATAAGATAATTATTTATTTTTAAAGTATGATAGTTTAAATAAGATTTAATAAAAGATTTATTTTATCTTGTTTTCTTTTAAAAAGTACTAAACTAAAATGGTTATAAGTGTGTATAGATGGTTTTAAATAAACTTTCTTTTTAAAATATCTCTTAAACCAAAATAGTTTGTAAACAAATAAATAAAACATAAATTTGTACAAATTCATATTAAATAATTTAAAGAAAATCATAGATACTTTTATAATAAGGTTTTAAACATAATTATGCAAGGGTTTTAACACTTGTAAGTATATAAAACAAGTTTGGACATGTGTAAAATGATTTAAGCATGCAAGTACATTTGTAATGCAATAAAAAATACAGGTGGCATACTCTTTCTTAGTTAAATTGAAATTTAAATAAATATGTATTAATAAGAGACCTGGCTTCTATTTTCTCAATTCAAATCTTTTTCTTCTAAAACTTTTTCTTCTTTCTAAAAACTGAAACCAAAATCAAAAGAAAATAAAATCTATCAACAGCCTGTTTCCAGTTTTTGCCTGGGCAAAGATCAACTCAACTAAATTCAAATCAACTTCAAGATTTAAATTCAACCTCAGTTTCAACCTGAGATAATGAAGATTCAGTTTAAAATCAACTATCAATTTTCAAGCTTCTAAAGGCCTATTCTCTGTTTTATAATCTGGTGAGTAAACCTTCCTTTTAAAAACAGTTTTAAAATCTGTGAGCAAACTTTGATGTAAGTGATAGGTTTGTGTTGTGATGATGTATATTGTTGCTTGAATGTTGATTGTGAATACATGTTTGTAAATATGATATGTTCTGTATATATGAGTTTCTATATATATGTATATCTTCTCTGTTTGAATAAACAGGCTCCAAATCAATAAATAAATTCATACCTTCTAAACAGAATAATTTTAGACCTTGATCTTAAAAGAGAAAATGATGGTAACTATGTAAATTCATTTTTAAAATTGTTTCGAGTATAAATAATTAGCAAAAATCCTGAAAAATAAAAGAATTACAGTGAAAATTTTAAAATGGGTCAGAATCGAACATCTCTACATCAAGTTCAGATCATAGGGGCTGATTCGTATTTGAAAATCCTGATTTTTGATAAACATTTCATAATTTTTAGGATTAGGATTATCAGGAATTCGTAAGATGAACGTTTTGGGTATTTTCGTCAATCACCAGCGATCGGCGTGGTAATGTTTGTCGAGATTTGGCATGGAAGTGGCCGATGAGTTGAGGGTTATAGGAAAAATAGTGGAGGATTTTTCTGATGGTCGTGGAGGCCGGAAATAGGTGAAGTAGGGTTCGTGGTATAGTTTTGGTCTGTGTTGTTATCGAGGTAATCTCGACGAACTTGGCGCATCGAGCTCGAACGCGAGGGGAGGAAACACGTCGTTGAAGTGTGGTGCTGCTCTAGGAGGAAGGCTGGAGTTTCCAGTTGACAGAATCATCGGTGGTAAGAGGTTTTGGTGGATCGAGTTGCTCCAGGAATTCGATCGATGATCGAAATTTCGTTCCGATGATGGATCTTGGTTTCTGGGATGGTGGTTGGAATGTCGAGGCTAAGGAAGACTGGTCGACGTTCAGAATGATGGTCGGAACGGCGTCGAATGATCGTGCACGTGCACGTGTGCACGTTGGTTTCGTTCTAGTGTACTTAGCGTTGGAGAAGACGAAGACGTCTCGGGTTGGGCTCGTGCGAATTGATGGTTGACTCGAAGCAGACGAGTATAGGGAAGACGCGGGGCAGGCTCGAGTTTTTGTGTGGGTCGACTCGGAGTTTGCTCGGGAAAATATTTTAGGTTGGCTCGAGTTGTTTTTGTTTTAAAATCTGGTTTTCAAATTTAAAGTATTCCAGGTTTTAAAAAAGAAGATTGGAAATTTGCAATGTTTTCAAAGTTTAAACATGATAAACAAGTTTTTCTATGTTAAATATTATATAAGTTATAAATTATAAATAAGTGATAAACAAGTTTAAATGTATATTAGAAATAATTTAGTTTAAAATAAATGATTAACTAAATTTTAAGGTGAATTTAAAGTGAGATGTTTTAAAAGAAATGTTTTTTAAAATTTAATATTTAAATTGTTTGGTTTAAAGAAAATTTTATATTTTCAATTATAAGTTTATTTACAAAATGGTTTCAATTCTTTCAAATATATAATTAATTTGCAAATGTTTTCAAATGAAAGTTAAATGATGTATTTAAGAATTTAATAAAGATAAAGAATTTATCTTTAAACTTAATTAAAGTTGTGATTAATTAAGGGTAACTAATTAGTGAGATAAACTAAAAGATTTATCACTTAATAAAATTAATTAATGTAATTAATTAATGATGAGATTAATTAAAGATAATTACTTATGGTAAGTAATTAATGGGAAATTAATCGGTAGTTAATGATGGGATCATTAACTAGTGATTAAGAGATGATTAATTTATGTAATTAAATTAAGTTAATTAATTAGTTTAATTAATTTAGGATAAACTTTGAATTGGATAATTACTTAATGTAATTAATTAAATTACTTAGTGTAAGTAATTAATGTGTAATTACTAAATGTAATTAATTAAAAGGGGATAATTACTTTATGAAAGTAATTAAGGTAAGTAATTAAGGATTAATTACTTTGATAATTAATTAGAGTTTAATTAATTAATTAATGTGATAAATAAATGAATATGATTCATTAATAAATAATTAGTGGGTAATTATTGAAGGTGATTAATAAAAGATAATTTCTTAAGTAATAGTAATTATGATTAATTAAGGTTAATTAATGAATGTAGTTAATTAAAGATTAATTATTTAATTAACTAGAAAGTAATTAATTTATGAAGAAATTAGAGGTTATTAATTAATATAATTAATAAAATTAATCAAGGTTGATTAATTAAAGTATGATTAATTAATTATAATTAATTGAGGATTAATGCAAATAATTAATTAATGGAAGCAAATGAAGGATCATTAATTAGTGTAATTTAATGATAGTAATTAAAGGTTAATTACTGTATATAATTAAGGATAATTAATTTCTTTAATTAATTAACTAAAGAGTAATTACTTAATGTAATTAAAGTATAATTAATCAAGGAAGATTAATTAAGGAAGATCATTAAGAGATGATTAATTAATTTGTAATTAATTAATGTTAGTAAGCAGGATTAAGATAATCCAAGTGATTAAAGGATAGTAGTTAATTTAATTAAAGGATAATTAAATTGATTTGGAGTTAATCAATTCTGCTTTTGAATGATTGGTTAATTTTGGATGATTGGTATTGGGTGATTGGTTGATACTGGATGATTGGATATGATATCTATGATATATGCTGCTTTGTGAGATGAATGTTTGATATGAATTATCTATTGTGATAATGTGATTTATCTATTTGTTTATATCATCCTGAATATAAGTTTAAATGTTTAAAACCTTTAAACAACTTGGCCTTAAAAGATACATTTTGGATTTCGATGAGACCGGGATCGGGTTTCCAGATTTGGATATCTGAATACCACATCGATCCAAATTAGGTCGTGAATCTCAATTGAAGTGAAGACTCGAGGTATAAGAACTATTCTTTGTCAGTATAACTCTGTGGGTGATTCCGTAATGAGTTGACGGAGATAGTACTTATAGGTTTGAGAGGAAGATTCAGAGTGCAAGGGTTATTGTCGTTAACTCTAAGGGTGATTCCAAAACGAGTGTAACGAGATAATGCCTTCGGTTTCGTTCGAACCCGGAACGAACTTGTATGGATTGAATGCTTTCAGCACATCGTCAAGAGGGCGATGAGCATTCTAAGATAGATGTGTTCTATAAAGGTAATCGTAGCCTCAAGCCTCATCAACCGGGAATGGCTAAAACAGGGGAGGTGCAGCAAGGTTAAGTGGGTAGCGCCCAAGTAGGACGAGATTTTCCCCTGTCTAGAGGTTCCTTTTTATTCGGCTTAGTGTGTGGTTGGTCGCGCCAACTATGGGGTTGTCTTGTTCGGAATTATCCTTAGATGGTTCCAGCCTTGTGTTGTAGGCGATTGGGAGTAATCCTCGGTATAGTGATCTAGGCCCCGTACTGTGATGGGCGGTACCCCAGTAGCCCTGCCATTGTATGGAATCCAAACTCCAATAAGTGATAACGGACTTGATTGTATACGTATGTATGCTGGAATTTAATGAATGTAACAATTTCGGCTATTTCATATTTATGTGAAAACCCTAGACCCTATTATAATATAACTGGATTTCCTATCAAATGTTTTGGTTATCGTAAGGTAAAAACTTTTCCGTGTTTATGTGCGGGAAGTCTTACGAGATACTTTTTCTTTCAAAGGTTTTTCAAAGTTAAACAATTTTAACCCGTTTACTCACACCAGACCCATGTCTGACCCAAGTGTTTATTTTCTGTTTTATTAAACTCTTGGGTACTCAATTTTGTATTGAGTAGTCGAGGTATTCAGGTTAGCTTTGACGAATTCTGGAGGAGATTTGGAGCAGGAGGCTTCAGCGTGTAGATATATAGTGTTTCCACTGTGTTTGTGTTGAGTCTGTATCTCTGTGATGTTTGAGATGTATGATAGACAAGTGTTTATAACTGTCTAATATGAGATGTATAAGTTGTGTAACTCTGATATATATGATACTATGTAATATTTTATGTGATATATTATATTTCATTCGTTCCGCTGTGAGATTCTGATATTATTGAGTTTCTTCTTTCCTATCTTTTCTTCTTCTATCCCTTTCTTTCTTAATTCATGATACGTCTTTCTGGGCTTAGAAAGTCGGGTCGTGACAGTTGGTATCAGAGCATTTGGTTGAGTGAATACCTAAGCTCTGGAGTGGTGTCTATCTTGAGAGAGCGTATTTGTAATTTATATATATATATATATATATATATATATATTTATACCTATTTGTTGGATTATCTGTTCGGGAATTTCCAATACGAGTTATAAAGGTAGATAGGGTGGTGGTGTGTGTAACACGACTACTAATGGTTAGAGTTTGAATGTTTGAGGTTGGAAGTGTATCTGTCGGGACTGTAGACCCAATACCGTCTCGAGTAAGTTTGGCAGTATGGTGTAAGGATTTCTCGGATCTCTGAAGGAAATTTTTTCAAGATTCGGAGTCCATTATTGGAGTGTAAGCTTGGTTGAGCTCGGGTAAGCGGATTTTCTAGAATTTGGATCTATCGGAAGTGCTAAAGCAAGTGATGGTATCTTGGCAACTTCAGGAAGGAGCAGCTGTGTGATGAGACGCAGTATCTATGTATGTCCCCGAAGGAGATATTCTTTTTGGAGCAAGATTAAGAAGGTATTGGAGGAACAGTTGATGTCTACCGCAGGAAAGACTCGGTTGTATAGGAATTCTCTAATATCGAGTAAGAGAGTTTTATCTGTTTTGAAGTATGGGACTAAGGTCGATTAGTTGTTTCTTCGGACATGGTCTCATTGTCCCCTTAAGAAGAGTAAGTTATTGGCGCTTGGTTTGGAGCTCGAGTTTCTTAAGAGATTGTCTGCCATCTCAAGGAGTCTTTTGTGAAGTTAGTTGATGGTTTTGGAGTTCGAGGAGCCTATGGATTAGAAGTCTTTGGTTAGCTGTGGTATCAGTTTCAGCTCGAAGGTGTTTGTGTGCCGACAAGAAGATTTTCTGGCTTAGCAGTATTCTAGAGATAGAGTTTGGAAGTAGCAGTGTGGCCCGTTTCTCCGATGGTTCAGGAATCTTTGTGGTTCTTCTATCAGCAGTCCGGGAAAATGGTGAAGACTTTCTTGAAGGGTTAACCTTGTTTAGAAAAGTTTAAGGCTGTTTTAATTGGTAAAGAGAGAATAGTTTCTTTGGAAACCGAACTAGGTAGATCGCAAAAGTGACTTGCGATTTGTTTGGGAATTTATCTTGGGTGATCTTTTGTTTGAGATTGAGGTTTCTCATATGGAAATAGGAGCTACTGAGGTAGTCAGCAGATTTTGGAAAGATCATATTGTTGAATAGGATCTAGAGATCATTTTTTGTTTGGTTCAGATTTGTTTCAAGAAGCATCAGCGAAGGTTGAGCTGTTCAGGAAGAGATGAGGTAGCCCAGGATCGTCTGATGAATTATGCAGATATGAGACAGAGTTTGGGAATTCGGAGTTGGAGATTGGAAGTTGTTTAAGTTTTTCTCCGATTAAAGAGCTATAAGATTTGGTAAGTTTGGAAAGCTAACTCTGAAGTATTTTGGATTTTCTTGTGTTCTCGAGAGGAGTAGTTCTTTGATCTACAGGTTTGAATAACCAGTTTGGAAAGCTGGAATTCATTGTATTTCACGTATCTCTGAGGGAATACGTGTATGATTCATCGCTGGTTATGGAATCTGCAGTTCAGTTGGATTTGGTTATTGAGCTGGACTTGAGTGTGGTCTGATATTTTTGTTCAGATTAGTGGATCTAGAGAAGAGAGGAGCTCTGGATTATAGTGGTATTGTTAGATTTTGTAGAGCGAGTCTCCCGGTGATTTATACTTGGGAAACTCCAGATAGTATTATGAAGATCTATCCTGATTTGTATCAGAATAGTTAGTTAGGTTTGATTGTTTGATTGGTTGCTTTGGTTGTTAGTAACTAGATGATAGGTATGCTTTGTTGTGTGAGATTAAAATCTTTGCTGGATTATTAAATTAACTTTGCTTTTAATTTCGGGGACGAAATTCTTTTAAGGGGGGAGGAATGTGATGACCCGGGATTTTGGGCAATATGAATTTAATAATCTGTATTAATAATTAAATTGATTTGATAATTTTCCTATATAATTTTAATTTAAATTGGTAATTTAATCTTTTAAAGGTTAATAAATATATAATCTGGCAAAATTGGTAAGATTTATTTTCAAAGCTAATAAAATGTTGTTCTATTTATAATATATATTTGCTATATATATTGTGAATAGAAATCTTTTGTTTAAATAAAAGATGTATTTTCAAATGGTGATATATATGTATGTATATGTTATAATTTGGATTGTTTTGAATTTAATTTAATCTATTGATAATTTATATATGTATGAATTGTGATTTAAAGCTTTGTTTTAAATTTAATATTTTTCAAAAGCTAATTTAAGGTTAATTTTATATTTTCAAAATATAAGATAATTATTTATTTTTAAAGTATGATAGTTTAAATAAGATTTAATAAAAGATTTATTTTATCTTGTTTTCTTTTAAAAAGTACTAAACTAAAATGGTTATAAGTGTGTATATATGGTTTTAAATAAACTTTCTTTTTAAAATATCTCTTAAACCAAAATAGTTTGTAACAAATAAATAAAACATAAATTTGTACAAATTCATATTAAATAATTTAAAGAAAATCATAAATACTTTTATAATAAGGTTTTAAACATAATTATGCAAGGGTTTTAACACTTGTAAGTATATAAAACAAGTTTGGACATGTGTTGTTAATCCTCTTTGATTCGCGACATAACGAGTTAAAAATGTGACTGACGTAAGAGGAAGACCGACTTAACAGCAGCCGATTTAAGGGAGCATACGACTTATAAAGTGTGCCGACTTAACAAGTGTGTCGGGTTAACAGGTTACCGACTTAAGGGAGGCTCCGAGTTAAGGGGGGCTCCGACTTAACAGTTCGCGAGTTAAGGAAAGGCTCCGACCTAAAGCCATACCGACCTAACTGTTAAAGAAAGCTCCGACTTAGCTACGGCTCCGACTCAAGGCTCTCACCGACTTAACCACTCAAGATCTCCGACTTAACCACGGGACCGACCTAAAGCACACCCACTTGAAGTAAGCTCCGACTTAAAAGTCTACGAGATACATATGTCTCCGAGTTAAGACCTACGACATTTGCTAAGCCGTTGCCGACTTATGACTTAGCTCATTCTGGACGTTCAAGAGTAACCAGTGCATGTCTATCTTGTGGCCGACTTAAGACCTACGACTTACTATAAGTCGGCTACGACTCAGAACTTAGAGGATTTTTCCTATTCAAATTCTGCCCTATAAATACCCCACAACCTCCAACAAGGGGGGACTTTTGGCCATTCATTTCTTCAAGCGCCGTCACTCTGTCGAACTCTCCACTCATTCAGCAATCAAAGATCTTCAAGCATTCGAGACACTACAACAAGCTTCGAGAGGAATTCCTTACATCCAACACGGATTCATCGAGTTTCATCATCGAAGATTGAGCTAGTAGTCAAGATTGTTTCTTGTGATCAAATTATACTGTTTTCATAAGAGATTTGTACCGATTTGTAACAAAATTCAGTAATAAAGAGATTCAAAGTGGACGTAGGCTTAATCTCAAGCCGAACCACTATAAAGTGTTGTCTTTTACTGCTTTTCTGCTAGTTTACTGCTTAAATTCTGTTCCCGTCACACGGGTGGTGCTTTCACGATTCTATTACACACACCGGGTGTTAGCGTTCACTTTTTAACGTTAACATTTTGGTGCTTTCACTGAGAATTGAACTCAGGCTACTACTCACCATTGCTTCACAGAAGTTTGCTGAAAGAATTTCCTACAAAACCAGAAGTCTATCAAACATAATGGCTCCTGGAAGGAAACGAAAGTCTGTCAGAACTGATGATGACCGTGACAATACTGCCACTTCTCTCTCTCCAAATCAGGCAGCTCCAAGCGTCGGTGTGACGCGACAAGAGTTAGACGCTGCTGTATCCGGACTGTACCAGCAGATTGAAAGTCAGAATAATCTGATGATGGAAAAGCTGAATGCTCTATTTGGGGCGAATCAAAGACCAGTAAGTAATGAGGAAAACTTTGCTAATGCTGCTCCCAATTCCGAGGGGAGAAATATTCCTCACGGGGGATCAGGTGCTGCTGAAGGGGCACCCCTCCAGGCTGAAGGATCCAGGCCGTCACCAGTTCTTCGTGAGCATTTACCTGGACAAACCCCCGAAAAGATGGCCGAGGTCTATTCTGCGAAATCTCTAAACAATGAGGAATATCTTTCTGGCATGATCAAGCAAATAATGAAAGAGAGCATGCAAAGAGATGAAGATGAGAGCGAATGGGGATTCGCACCGAGTAGAACTCCGTTTACCGAGAAGATTCTAAAGGCTGAATTTCCTAGAAAATTTGTTCCCCCCACCATTCCTGCTTATCGGGGAACAAGTGATCCAAATCAATTCTTGTATAAATACGACTGGCACATGACCGGCGCAAGAGCAACTGATGAAATAAAGTGCCGATATTTCCCAGTATATTTGGAAGGAGTAGCACTTCTCTGGTTTACCAAGCTTCCTGTCCGATCTGTAGATCAGTTTTCCGATCTGACCCGAAAATTCAAAGAGCAATTCAGGCTATACGCTTCAAAGGCAAAAGACATAATGTCATTGTCCAGTCTTGAACAGAATACGGGAGAGCCTATTAAGTCATTCCTGAACCGCTTCAATATAGCTCTGGCAGAAGTCGATAACGCAGAGCCACGGATGATCTTGACCTATTTGATGCGTGCTATCGACAAAATCAAGCGAATTTGGAAAATGGCTGAAGATGAAGGAGCCAAATTCGCTTGAGAAATTCTACAAAAAGGCTGACGAATTTATACGCCTAGAGAATCTTTCCGCATCAGCTAAAGTTGTGACAACAGTGGTGGAAAATAATGCTACAGTTCAAAGCAAGAAAGAACCTGCAAATCAGAAAAGGGAAAGTAATGGTGGGAAGAGGCAAAAAGATCTCAAAAAGCCCCGCTTCCTCAAACCTTCAGACTTTACTCCTCTGACCGATACCCCGGAGAATATTTTCATCGCCACTAAGGATGCTGTCGAATTTCCAAAACCACCGGCCGTGAAAGTTGGGAAGAATGCTGTTCAAAGCGGAAGATTTTGCAAGTTTCACAACCAAACATGGCATGATACCAATGAGTGCCGCCACTTGAAAAGCCTGATTGAAGAATTGTTAAGAGAGAATAAGTTGCAGCAGTACGTCAAGAGGAATAGAAAAGACCCGTCTTCATCTAACCAGGGGCAACTACCCCCAGCTCATTCATCTGGTTCAGGAGAGAGGCCTGCTGAAAAGGAAAGACCTGTTATCAATGTGATCACAGGAGGACCTCATCCAGCTGGCAGGAGTTGGGGTGAGATGGAAAGGTATGCTAGAGCTTTGAAGTATGCTCCGAATGAAGAAAGTGTCTTGATCTTAGAAGATGCTGCACCTCTAAAGCAGCAAAAGACTTTTCACGATGATATTATGTTCAGAACCAGGGATTCTATTGATGTGGAAGCTCCTACTGAGGACCCTTTGGTTGTTTCTGTCGGTATTGGGCCGGCTATTGTCAGAAGAGTTCTGGTTGATAGTGGTGCTTCGTGCAACATACTCTTTAAAAGGACATTTGACCAAATGAAAATTCCAATGACAGATGTACAAGCCTCTTCACACAAAATTGCCGGATTTACAGGAGAGCTGAAACAGCCAATTGGAACGGTGGACTTGTTTGTTGAAATGGGCGTAGGGCAGAAGAAGTTGGTTCGGAAGCAAACTTTTGTAATTGTTGATGGATTCTCCGCCTATAATGCTTTCTTGGGTCGGCCTACTCTTGCTGCTTTCAGGGCCGTCCTCGCTCCATGGTGCTTAATAATGAAATTTCCTACTGATAATGGGATTGCTGTTATTAAAGGAGATCAGAACGCAGGACGAGAATGTTATCTTGTAGAACTCCGAGAGGCCAGGAAAAGAGAAATGGGGAAAGATGCGGCAGCTCCGCTCCGCATCAAGGAACCAACCCTGTAGAAACTACGGAGTGGCCCCTGTACTGGCGAACACAGCAATGCAAGAAAAGAAATGGATCCCAGGAAAGCCAGTACAGGGGAGAATAGAGTGGTACCCGTGGAGGTAACGGTACCAATATCTGTTGACTCGAAAGACCCGAACAAAGTACTCAATGTGGGTTCACAGCTAAGCATAACAGTTCAAAACACGCTGATATCATTCTTAAAAGCCAATCTAGATGTGTTCGCTTGGTGTCACGCTGATATGTGTGGGATCTCCCCGGAAATTGCTGTACATACTCTGAACATTGATCCAAAATTCACGCCAGTGAAACAGAAAAGAAGAACTCAAGGCCCAGAAAGATCGACAGCACTAAAGGAAGAAGTCGATCGGCTCATGGAGAACGGCTTTATCAGAAACTCCACTTATCCAAATTGGGTTTCAAATCCAGTATTGGTCAAGAAGGCAAATGGAAAGTGGAGAGTATGCATAGATTTCTCAAATTTAAACAAAGCATGCCCCAAAGATTGCTTCCCGCTGCCCAGAATTGATCAATTGGTGGATGGAACAGCTGGGCATGAGTTGTTATCATTTATGGATGCTTACTCCGGATACAATCAGATTATGATGCATGAGCCGGATCAGGAAGACACAAGCTTTATTACAGATGTGGGACTCTACTGCTACAAAGTTATGCCTTTCGGATTGAAAAATGCTGGGGCAACCTACCAAAGGCTCGTCAATGCAATGTTCAAGCCTCAGATTGGTAGAACCATGGAAGTTTATGTCGACGATATGTTGGTAAAATCAAAGAAAGCTGTAGATCACATGGGACACTTGGAGGAAATGTTCGCAATTCTTCGAAAGTACGGAATGAAGCTCAATCCATTGAAATGTTCATTCGGAGTAGAATCCGGGAAATTTTTGGGTTTCATTGTGAGCGCCAGGGGCATTGAAGCCAATCCTACTCAAATCACAGCTCTAAGGGAGGTCAAAGCCCCTAAAACAAAGAAAGAAATGCAAAGTCTCAATGGAAAAGTCGCTGCTCTGAGTCGCTTCATTTCCAAAGCCACAGACAAATGCATTCCCTTCTTTGACGCTCTAAAGAAAGGAAAGAAAAATTTTGAATGGACTCCCGAATGCCAGAATGCTTTTGATGAACTAATTCATCATATGGAAACACCTCCGGTTCTCTCCAAGCCTATTGACGGTGAAGACCTTTTCATCTATTTTGCAATTTCATCTCACGCCCTCAGTGCAGCACTTGTACGGGAGGATATGAAAGTACAGCGTCCAGTCTATTACATCAGTAAACGGTTCACTGGGGCGGAGATGAATTATTCAAAGATAGAAAAGCTCGCCTATTGTTTGCTAATTGCTTCCAGGAAATTGAGACCATACTTTCAAGCTCATCCTATCAAGGTTCTTACTGATCAACCTCTAAAGCAAGTCCTGTTTCGTCCTGAAACTTCGGGTCGTCTTTTGAAATGGAACATTGAACTCAGCCAGTATGACATCACATACCATCCCCGGAGAGCAATCAACAGACAAGCTTTAGCAGATTTCATCGCAGAATCTACTGACAGAGGCGATAGTGAAAATGGAACAACTGACGGCATTCCAATCCAGTGGAAGTTGTATGTTGACGGATCGAGGAATGATTACTGTTCTGGGGCAGGGGTTGTGCTTGAAACCCCCGAAGGACGATCATTGTGTTATGCATTGAGACTGGAATTTCCTTCAACAAACAATGAAGCGGAGTATGAGGCTCTTATTGCTGGCTTAAAAATTGCCAAGGAACTAAACATCAAAGTGTTACAAATCTTCAGCGATTCTCAACTTATTGTTTGCCAGGTAAAGAAAGAGTTTCAGGCTAAAGGTGGAAATCTGCCCGCATATTTGTCAAAGGCATGTGGACTTCTCGAAGATTTCAATCACTACACGATAAGTCATATTCCTCGGGTAGAGAACATGAAAGCAGATTCTCTAGCAAAGTACTCAAGTTCTGGAGAAGCTCAATTACTGGGATTAGTTCCTGTAGAAGTTCTGTCAGCTCCAAGCATTGATGAAATGGATGTTGATTGGATTATGGCTACGTCTCAAGAGCATGAATCATGGATGACTCCAATCAAAGAATACCTACTCAGTGGTTCCCTGCCAGAAAGTTCTAAGGAACGTCGAAAACTATTGAGGAAAGCGTCAAGGTATATAATTCAAGATGGCCGATTATACAGACGAGGATTTTCAATGCCTCTGCTCCGATGTGTAACTAAGGAAGAAGCCAAGACAATTCTAGCCGAGATACACGGAGGAGAATGCAGAGATCATTCAACTGGTCAAACTTTAGCCAAGAAAGTTCTCCGATATGGGTATTTCTGGCCTGAGATTAACCGGGATGCTGCTATTTACTCTAGAAAGTGCGACAAATGTCAAAGATTTGCAAAAATCCCAAAAGCACCTTCCACCGAACTCACACAGATGGTCAGCCCATGGCCATTCGCCATTTGGGGGATAGATCTAATCGGACCATTACCAGTTGCCAAATCAGGAATCAAATATGCTATTGTAGCCGTTGATTATTTCACCAAATGGGCTGAAGCTGAACCTTTGGCCACCATTACTTCTAAAAAGATGATAAATTTTGTAACGAAAAATATCATTTGCAGATATGGTCTGCCACAGAAAATAATCACAGACAACGGTACTCAGTTTGAAAGTGAAGAGTTCCAGGATTTTTGCAAACGGTTCAGAATTCGGAAAAGCTTCTCAACAGTGGCTCATCCGCAGGCAAATGGGCAAGTGGAAGCAGTAAATAAAATCATCAAGTCAACCATCAAAAAGCAACTCGAAAGAGCAAAAGGTGGTTGGGTTGATAAGCTTCCATTAGCACTATGGGCATACAGGACTACTCACAAAACTGCAACTGGGCACACTCCATTTTCACTGGCATACGGATCAGAAGCAATGATTCCAGTGGAAGTAGAAGTTCCTTCACATAGAAGAGTTCGTTTCAACGAAGCTGAAAATGAAAAGCTACAACTTGAAGCACTTGATTTTCTTGATGAGAAAAGAGAAGAAGCTAGGCTCAGAGTTTCAGCTTATCAGCAAAGGATAGCCAGGCACTTCAACTCTAAAGTTCGCCAACGCAGCTTTGAGGTCGGGGACTTAGTTTTGAAAAGGATCATGACGGCAACTGGTGTGTTTGGACCAAACTGGGAAGGACCATATGCCATTGGCAGTAAACTTCTTGATGGCACTTTCAAACTCATAACTGTTGAAGGAGATCCAATTCCAAGAGCCTGGAACAGCAACCACTTACGTCCTTATTTTACTTGAAAGAAAAAGCTTTGCTCAAAATTGTAAAATAGTGATGAATGTATCAGTTGTATTGTAAAACATTGTAAATCAGTGTGAATGAATGAAAGCTATAAAGTGGATGTAGGCCCGATTCTTGGCCGAACCACTATAAATCTTGTGTTCTTTACTATTTCATAATGCCTGTTTTATTTTGATATGTAAATACTTTAAATGTATTGCTAAAATGTCGATTCAAAATTGCAGGACATTAAAACAAGGCTTGCTCGTCATAAAACCAAGCGACAAAAAATTACAAATTCAAATCTTATACAAGGAGAACTTCACATAAAAAGTTGGCGACTCCACTGAGGCAAACCCTTGTTAACTGGTTGAGATTGTCGATATGAACAGACATCCAACTAGATAACTTGCGTTTGTCCCGTGAAGTCGTTCAACAGTGAAGTCCACTTCTTCGGATGAGGCAATTAACTTGTAAAAGGAAAGAAGATGCGCTTGGAAACGATACTGAAAGATCGCTAATGAGCAGATGATGAGAGAACATTGCCAAGCAAACAAAGAAGCAGCCAAAAGGAGGTATGCTTCTCAATCAAAGGGCCGGTAAGAACCACCGAAGGGACACCTCCCCAAGCAGAAGGAACAGGGCCCTTGCTAACTGATCGTGATGCATCCGATCAGGCAGCTTGCGTCCGTCCCGTGGATCTACTGGCCCCTGAGACGCAATCTTCCTGGCACACCAACCAACCAACGCCCCTTCTCAAAGGTCAACGAAGCCCTTTAGCGAGGCACGCGAAAAAACGAAAGTGCTTTCCTCAATCAAAAAAGATTGGTGGAACCACCGGAGGGGCACCTTCCCAAGCTGAAGGAACAGGGCCCTTGTTAGTTAATTGCGATCGTTTGTGCAAACGAACATCCAATCAAGCAACTTGCGTCCGCCCCGTGGATCCACTCAACCATGAGAAAGTAACTTCCAGGCAATCAAAAAGCCCTCTTCGGAGGCACATGACCTCTTCGGAGGCAAACGCCCTTTCCCAAGGCACCACAAGCCCTCTTCGGAGGCACATGACCTCTTCGGAGGCAAAAGCCCTTTCCCAAGGCACCGCAAGCCCTCTTCGGAGGCACAAGCCCTCTTCGGAGGCACAAGCCCTTTTTCGGAGGCACAAGACCTCTTCGGAGGCACAACTCTTTAAGAGGAGCCCTCTCCGGAGGCATGTCCCAAAATAGAATACTCGAACGAAAAGCCTTCTCCGGAAGCACAGTTCAACTCTCAAAGGAAGGTTAACTTGTTCATCTCGAAAAGTTCCTCCTAAAAAAAGTTGAAATGCTACAAAATTATTTCAGAAAAGTTCATTTCACTGCATAGGGAAATCTACTTTCTTTTTTGACAAATGAAAGTGATCATCCCCGATAGTTGAAGTGTTCTTCAGAAAGAAAGAAAAAATAAAAATTTCTCCAAAAAACGAGATATACTCTATTAAAAGCAGAATGATTCTTCCCCTAAAAGTGGAATTGTTATTCTCTGAAGTGAGAATATCAGTCTTGTAAAAGCTAGAAATATTGCAATGCACTTGTGGTATGGGGGCAACACTATACAATTCAATTATATTAATAAAAGCAACATGCCACAAGTTCATTGCAATATCACGAAAAATAGATGTGGAATAAATGTATTCCCAAACACAGACAAAAAGTTTGTACAAGTAAAAGGAATCGTTTATTCTACACTAAAAAAGAAAAACAGATGCGTTCTCACATACACAAGAATTTGTACAAGTAAAATTACTGTTTTATTTAGTACCATGAAAATTCTTTACATGTGCAGATATCTCAAAAAAGCAAAAGCAGGGACCGGTACCCGCACAATCTCTGATCTATACATGTAAAAAGCAAAATAAGAAGTAGAAAGTTCAGCTTGTCACTCCTTCTTTCCGCCACCCTTGGAGCCTTTGCTTGGCTTAATAGTTAATTTCGGAATCCGATGTGGGCGGGACGAAGAAGGAGGAGTGGTTGGGTCTTCTTCTGTTTTGTCTTCCCCAGTCGAAGCACCTCTCTTCTTCTTTCTTATGGCACGCTTCCCCTTCCTCTTCGAAGAAGATTCGCTCCCCGGAGTAGCAAGCAATGTTGAAAGCTTCGGGTCATCATCTAGAGACCGCTCCGGGGTCTTCTCGATGTCTTCAAGATCCTCCGCCTTCTGCTCCTGCGAAACAGCCGGATCGTCCAGGCCTTGAAGAGCTTCGATTTTTTCTGCCTGCGATCCCGGTTGGGAAGCAGAAGGAGGAGTAATCTGTAAAGATGGAGGGACGGCAACTGAAGGAGTGGAAACTTGTGCAGTGTTTGGTGCCTCCGCTGTAGAAGAAAAGAAGTTAAAATCAACATCTCCCGAAAATAGAGAGGGTATCGGTTCACCAAAGTTTAAGTAACAAGTAAGAAGGTCATCAAACTCGGTTAAATCAAATAACTGGTTCATTGGGCCCGGGACGACGCCAAAATTACCTGGAGGAGTTGGCTTTGCAAGGTCAATCTTGAATTTCTCGGCTTCAGTATCATCCGGTGCCTCATCCTCAGTGGGAGTGGTCACAGTTTCTTGGGCAATTTTAGCTGGGAGTGAAGAATGGGAGCCGGAATCCATAATGTTTACATCGGCCGAAGTGGAAGTATGAACAGGGGCAGTTAAAGGAGCTTCCTCTTTTGAAAGCTCTTCTCCCAGTGATTCAGCCCGTGCTTTAGCAAGCTGCTCTTTCCCTTTAACAAGAGCGGCGCGAGCCTCATCATCAAGATAGCGAGCCTCGAGTTCTGCTTCATCATAGCCGGCACCTTTAAACATATCAATTGCGGCTTCCCACACTTCACCCAGAGTGATTTCATAATCAGGACCCAGAAAAGCAAGGCTCCCACGACCCAGAACGCTGTGTAAATAAAAGTCGAATAAGGTAGAGCTGATGTTTGCTTTCGTTGCCTCATGTGATTGCTCAGCCGCTTCTTTTTCGGCAACGGCAGCAACCCGACCAGTAATAGCCTCATCACGCTCTGTCTCAGCTTTAGCGAGTCGAGACTTTAGTAACTCAATCTCCACGTTCTGGGAGGTGACTTTTTCCCGCAGTTCGGCGTTTTCTGTGCGATATTTCTCAGTAGTGTGCTGCTCAGCGGCAAGCTTCATTTCAACATCTCTTTGTGCAGCATGTGCATCCCGCACTTGCTTCTGAAAGACTTCTTCTTTTTGAGTATGTGATGCAGAAGAAGAGGCGAGATTTTCCTTAAGCTGCTTAACTTCAGATTCAAGCCTTGCATTGTCATCCGCGATGTTCGTCATCTCCGCGTCATGCTGCTTGCACCATTTATCCCATTCAGCTTTATCATTCTCCAGAGTCAGCATGTTTTCAAGATTCATATGGTTGACTCTCTGGAGTTCATCAACAAGTTTCTGCCATTGCGACATCCTCTCAATGTTAAGCCGAACTGCATCGAGACTTTTAAGCATGTCTTGCTTATCGATTGGGACCAAATCCAGGTCAAAACGCACTCCTTTTAAGCACCAGTTCGAAAACCGGCTTTGAAGTGTTGGAGGGCCGTCTTTAACCTGATATTGGGGCCTGCTGATGATCGTTTGGATATCGGTTTTCTTTAAAGGAGGAGAGCCTGCCGGAATATCAGAAGGGATAGGAGCATCAGTTTTCTCAGAAATTACAGATGCGTCACTTGGCTTGGACCGTTTGCTTGATTCGTCAGTAATATGAGTCTTCCCTTTGTCATCATAAGACTTTCGCTTATGAGAATCGTAACTTCTATAAGAAGAATCATATCGATCAGCGTCTCTTCTTCTCTGCCGCTGCTCATAATCCCATTTTTCTTGAGCCTTCCTTTGAGCCCTTTCCTCATCTGTCTCTCTATGGTCACCAAGATATCTCCTAAAGTCATAAGATCCACGGCCTCCATGGCGCTGAAATGAGTCGTAGTATGAGCCGGTACACCCCATTGGAGAATCTGAAAACCGAAAAAGAAGTAAAGTTTAGAAATTTCCAGAAAAAGATGATAAATGCTTATAAGTGCTGAAAAATCCTAAGTGTGTGCGGCGTGCGAACTACGTGCGTCAAACTACAAACCACGCTTTAGTGCGGGAACGGAGACGACAGGTGTAGAAGGCGTCGAAGTTTGTTTCAAAGAGGAAGTCGCTTCAACGACAGGAGAGTTCGCTTTTGGAAGATTATCCTTGAAAAGCTCTTGAGAAGTTATCATTATGTCACTCAAGTCATCAAAGGTGTCATCATTATGATACTCAGCGGAATTCTCCTTTTCAACTTCCACATCGGCTGATTTTTCAGAAATTCGAGGATTTTCTTCCTCTTCAATAATTGGAGCAAGCGCCGGTTTGCTGGACGTTCCCGCAACGCCAATAGAAGTAGAACACTTCACTAATGTAGTGTCTACAGTTGGCTCCTTTGAAGCCATATCTTCCGTTGAAGCTGGGTCATCTGATGTCTGCGCTGGAAGATTAGAAACTTCACGAGGCTGGGTAAAGTGAGAAGAGTGTAAAAGACCGAATTGATGTAAAAATTCGTCTGTCAATAGAAACTGGATACTCCTTTCCTCAACCGGCACCGCCATAAGCCTCTCAAAAGTCGCTTTGTGACCGGGATTTCTAGAAGGAGGAGGAAGTACTGAAAAGAAAAGGGCAAAGTTAACACTCGATAACTCGAACTTTGACAAGTTCGAAAAAACATAAGAAACAAAGACAAATGATCTTACTCCCTACTCTCCAGATGGCGTAAAATCCTGGAGGACAGCGGACATAGAAAAACTGACTTAGGAAATTGTGAACACTGTCGGGGAGACCAACGATCAACTTACGATTTCTAACACTTCTCACAACTGTAATGGAAGGATGGTCTTTGTGCTTTGTAAATGTGCACAGGAAGCGAATTTCTCCAAAATTGGGGAAACGGTCCAGCGTTCTCCTAAAAAGCACACACAGTCCCAGCAGGATGGCATAGCCATTAGGGTGTAATTGAAAAGGGGAGATAGATAGTCGGAGAAGAAGTTCTCGAAGGCAGTCATTAAATGGGGGGATAGCTCCACTTGAGCACATTTGGCGGTTAACTGCGACAAAGCCATGGGGCGGTCTATCAGCAGTATCATCTATTCCAGGGAGCAAAGCGTCAGCTTCGGCAATGCCAAACTGGGTGCATAATTGACAAAAGGCTTTATGGCTCAAAGTAGTAGGAGTCCTTTCTGGAGGATCGTTTAATGGAGTAGCAATTGGAAAAACTCCTCCAGCTGGTTCTAAATCTTCGTGTTGAGATGTCATTCTACACAAGGAACTGGATGATCAAATATAAAGGTGCATGTTTCCTAAAAAATGTGAAGTGTTGTGCAGAACCAATGAAAATAACAAGTAAACACAACTGGAATTAAACTAGTCGACAACCGATCGATTATGAAATTTCAGAACTTGTTAACATTTAAAGTATAGTGTTAATGCAAACAAGTTAGTTTTATTTGACTATTACGATTTTGCTTTAATACTTCACTTGAATTGGTTATTGTATAACATTTTGTTCATGCAATTCTAATTTGATTTTTTCTTTATCAACTAATCTGTCATTCGATGTGGACAATCAATGGCATTATATTCGTCCCCGTGTTCTGCAAATGTTGTGATTAACAGGTTGTTGATTTGTAAGATAAATGTGGCATATGGGAAGGTTCAAGCAGCTAAAATTAGACAGTCTGTTCCAGCATTTCAAGTCAAGAAATTCATGTCAAAAGTATGTTCCAAGTTAAAGAATGCAAGTTCAAAAATTTCACGAAGTCCTATCTCGTCTACGGCCTAAAGAACGAGCTACGAGTTAAGTCGACGTCAGTTCTTTAAGTCGTGCTGTGATGAAGGATTTCAGGAGAGCGCAAAAATCCATGTCCTAGGTCGTCGACCGACTTACGACTTACAACCTACTTTAAGTCGTACACAATTCACCAGGTCATCAAAAGTTAAGTCGTGATTTTTAAGGCCTTAAGTCATCCGTCTTTTCAGTACACCAATTCAACACACTCTTAACCCGTTAACCCATTAACCTCTTCTTTAACCAAAACTCTCGTCCTCTCAACGCATTCAATCAATAGAATTGCCATAAAATCGGTGTGATGTTGTTTCATCACGAACCACGAGTCAGACAAGCTGAATCGCTGCCAACTGTCGCCTCGTTCATACAGATTGTCCAGGTCCAAGACAAATCATCTCGAATCCATCGATAATCAATTGAAACGAAGATTGCAATGGAGCATGACATAAGAAGAATAAGTCAGAGATGGAATTCGCAATTCAGTGACAGTCGAAGATTGAATGGGGAAGCCGATTTCACTTACGCAATACAACGATGAGAATAACTGGTGATTGGGTAATTGATTTCGCCTTCGAAGATTTCAAATGCTTGTTAATGGCGGAATGAAGTAACGAGAGCAGGTGAAGGAAAAGAAGTGACGACTTAAACTAGTTATATACTGGGGCAGTAGAAGACGAATCGGTACGTACGACTTACGACCTACGACTCATCTTAAGTCGTTCACAGAGCAAGCTAGGGGAATCGAAGCACACGACCTACGACTAAGGCGTGTACTTCGAGGGGCAAATGTTAATCCTCTTTGATTCGTGACATAACGAGTTAAAAATGTGACCGACTTAAGAGGAAGACCGACTTAACAGCAGCCGATTTAAGGGAGCATACGACTTATAAAGTGTGCCGACTTAACAAGTGTGCCGGCTTAACAGGTTACCGACTTAAGGGAGGCTCCGAGTTAAGGAAGGCTCCGAGTTAAGGGGGGCTCCGACTTAACAGTTCGCGAGTTAAGGAAAGGCTCCGACCTAAAGCCATACTGACCTAACTGTTAAAGAAAGCTTCGACTTAGCTACGGCTCCGACTCAAGGCTCTCACCGACTTAACCACTCAAGATCTCCGACTTAACCAAAGGACCGACCTAAAGCACACCCACTTGAAGTAAGCTCCGACTTAAAAGTCTACGAGATACATAAGTCTCCGAGTTAAGACCTACGACATATGCTAAGTCGTTGCCGACTTATGACTTAGCTCATTCTGGACGTTCAAGAGTAACCAGTACATGTCTATCTCGTGGCCGACTTAAGACCTACGACTTACTATAAGTCGGCTACGACTCAGAACTTAGAGGATTTTTCCTATTCAAATTCTGCCCTATAAATACCCCACAACCTCCAACAAGGGGGGGACTTTTGGACATTCATTTCTTCAAGCGCCGTCACTCTGTCGAACTCTCCACTCATTCAGCAATCAAAGATCTTCAAGCATTCGAGACACTACAACAAGCTTCGAGAGGAATTCCTTACATCCAACATGGATTCATCGAGTTTCATCATCGAAGATTGAGCTAGTAGTCAAGATTTTTTCTTGTGATCAAATTGTACTATTTTCATAAGAGATTTGTACCGATTTGTAACCAAATTCAGTAATAAAGAGATTCAAAGTGGACGTAGGCTTATTCTCAAGCCGAACCACTATAAAGTGCTGTCTTTTACTGCTTTTCTGCTAGTTTACTGCTTAAATTCTGTTCCCGTCACACGGGTGGTGCTTTCACGATTCTATTACACACACCGGGTGTTAGCGTTCACTTTTTAACGTTAACATGTGTAAAATGATTTAAGCATTCAAGTACATTTGTAATGCAATAAAAAATACAAGTGGCGTACTCTTTCTTAGTTAAAACTAAAATTTAAATAAATATGTATTAATAAGAGACCTGGCTTCTATTTTCTCAGTTCAAATCTTTTTCTTCTAAAACTTTTTCTTCTTTCTAAAAACTGAAACCAAAATCAAAAGAAAATAAAATCTATCAACAGCCTGTTTCTAGTTTTAGCCTGAGCAAAGACAAACTCAACTAAATTCAAATCAACTTCAAGATTTAAATTCAACCTCAGTTTCAACCTGAGATAATGAAGATTCAGTTTAAAATCAACTATCAATTTTCAAGCTTCTAAAGGCCTATTCTCTGTTTTATAATCTGGTGAGTAAACCTTCCTTTTAAAAACAGTTTTAAAATCTGTGAGCAAACTTTGATGTAAGTGATAGATTTGTGTTGTGATGATGTATATTGTTGCTTGAATGTTGATTGTGAATACATGTTTGTAAATATGATATGTTCTGTATATATGAGTTTCTATATATATGTATATCTTCTTTGTTTGAATAAACAGGCTCCAAATCCATAAATAAATTCATACCTTCTAAACAAAATAATTTTAGACCTTGATCTTAAAAGAGAAAATGATAATAACTATGTAAATTCATTTTTAAAATTGTTTCGAGTATAAATAATTAGCAAAAATCCTGAAAAATAAAAGAATTACAGTGAAAATTTTAAAATGGGTCAGAATCGAACATCTCTACATCAAGTTCAGATCATAGGGGCTGATTCGTATTTGAAAATCCTGATTTTTGATAAACATTTCATAATTTTTAGGATTAGGATTATCAGGAATTCGTAAGATGAACGTTTTGGGTATTTTCGTCAATCACCAGCGATCGGCGTGGTAATGTTTGTCGAGATTTGGCATGGAAGTGGCCGATGAGTTGAGGGTTACAGGAAAAATAGTGGAGGATTTTTCTGATGGTCGTGGAGGCCGGAAATAGGTGAAGTAGGGTTCGTGGTATAGTTTTGGTCTGTGTTGTTATCGAGGTGATCTCGACGAACTTGGCGCATCGAGCTCGAACGCGAGGGGAGGAAACGCGTCGTTGAAGTGTGGTGCTGCTCTAGGAGGAAGGCTGGAGTTTCCAGTTGACAGAATCATCGGTGGTAAGAGGTTTTGGTGGATCGAGTTGCTCCAGGAATTCGATCGATGATCGAAATTTCGTTCCGATGATGGATCTTGGTTTCTGGGATGGTGGTTGGAATGACGAGGCTAAGGAAGACTGGTCGACGTTCAGAATGATGGTCGGAGCAGCGTCGAATGATCGTGCACGTGCACGTGTGCACGTTGGTTTCGTTCTGGTGTACTTAGCGTTGGAGAAGACGAAGACGTCTCGGGTTGGGCTCGTGCGAATTGATGGTTGACTCGAAGCAGACGAGTATAGGGAAGACGCGGGGCAGGCTCGAGTTTTTGTGTGGGTCGACTCGGAGTTTGCTCGGGAAAATATTTTAGGCTGGCTCGAGTTGTTTTTGTTTTAAAATCTAGTTTTCAAATTTAAAGTATTCCAGGTTTTAAAAAAGAAGATTGGAAATTTGCAATGTTTTCAAAGTTTAAACATGATAAACAAGTTTTTCTATGTTAAATATTATATAAGTTATAAATTATAAATAAGTGATAAACAAGTTTAAATGTATATTAGAAATAATTTAGTCTATACTATATTATTATTAATGAGTTGAATTTGAAGCTCACACAGGCCCCCTTGAAATTTGGCATCTGAACAGTCTTCAAATCTATATCTATTATTCAGCTACTTTTTGAGGACACAGAAGACGATCGCGTTCTTTCTTTTTCCTTCTTTTATTGAGCGATCCCCTTCCCTTTGGTTTTCACAATTTGGAATCTGAATCTTTTTCATTCAGAGGTCCAAAAGTCTCTCCTCTCCCAAACCCTAGCTACCCCAACATTTCTTCAAGAAGCGACCCAACTCTTTCGCTTGCTTAATTCAACGGTGAACTAAGAAGTGTCCTCCTTCCAGCCCTAGATCTGCTTTCTAATTTCGAAGCATCACTGATTCTGTCTTCCTCGAAGGAGGTATCCCGACGAGGTAAATATTTGCTATTTTTATCTCAGACTAACACTTGATTTCGTAAATTTTCGATCAAAATTTTTCATTCACAACTTTATTTAATTGAATTTCATCTGTACATGATGGTTGTTTTTTTTAACTCATTATGTTTTAATGATCAAAGGTAGCTTGATTTCAGGGTGAACAAAATTGAAGTTGTGTTCATTTAATTCGAATTCATATTACGTTGTTTCTCTATTCTCACCACGTTAGGATGTTTATGCTAATGTTTTTGACATGTTTGAATTTAGCATAAAGGCTAAAACTATAACATGGCTGCTTTTGCATTGAAATGTTAAATAAACATTTTCGCTGAAACTAAATTATTCTTCGCCGACCATAAAATTTATCCTAATTTGTATATTATGATTTTCTATGTTGATGCAACTAGATATTCTCTTAGGAGTTCATTAAAACCTGGCAGCTTGCAGTACTTTGGTTTTGAGTACTAATTTTTGCAATATATATATAATATACTTATTGTAATATATATGGAGCTAAAGTGATCTGAATATGAATGGCCTTAATTCTTTCTCTTTAATGATAATTCGATTGAGAATTTCCCATATCATACAATACAGTTGACCTCCTAATATATTTACCATGGTGTATATTAAATTTTTGGCTATTATTGGCTGTTTTACGAGGAATAAACAATATTTTGTTTTATTTTCGACAAATGTGCCATTTATACCTGCTAATCTTTTTTTTGGATGGAGGAAGCTTTTAGCCAATTTTCAGTTTGTCCGGCCTACTAATCTTTACCATTTCGAAATATACTTATTGTTCTTCTATGCAATCGATTCTATTTGTAACCGTGATTAAGAAATAATGTTTATAATTTGTTTGCAGATCACACCAACCAGAGCAGGACTACAAATTATTCTGATTAGAAGGGAAGCATGGTTGAAGGTACAGTTTAAATTAAAGCCTTTTAACTTTTTTACATCTTATATCGAGCGTGTTAAGTGAACTGAAATGCTAGCATAATATTTGATAATTCATATTTACTGAATATGTAATGGTCAATGTGCAAAGCAAATCTTTTAGATATTGTTATATTAGATAAAGTTTTTGTAATAGGTGCGGATTAAGTGGTATGATTTTATTTTACTACATGGGGAGAAGCTGTGAATGGTGTGTATGTTTAACAGTTGTTGTAATACCATCAGATTTCCTACCTTGGCCGACAATTTAAATACATTTGCAGTAGTTTTCACCAATTTTCTTATGTCACTTGATTGAAATCTTTTATATCTTATACATTTATTCATACACATTAAAAAGCAGTTCCTCTCTGTTAACTCGGCTAACTCATGGATCAGTGTAACATTATTTTACAAAAGTTGCTTTTCACACTTCTTATCTATTTCACTTAGATGTTCGCAGCCCTTGCATGTTAAAAAATAATTGTAGAAATTTTTTTAGGTATTGTATTAGCCTCATTTTCAACCATATATAGAGCACAAATATATAGGCAATGAATTAATTAATATTGCATACTCTTTAAAACATGATAATAAGCTGGCGTTCGTTTAATTACTGCCATCATGCCTTAAATAATGCTCAATTTGCTAATACCACACTTCTTAGTAATCAACAGGGTGTCTATAAATTTTTCTTCAGGTTGGTTCTTCTTTTGGTTCATAATTTTTACCTCCCTCAAAATTTTCAACTGATGCTCAAATTGTCATACCATCCAATAACCCTCCATACATCAATTAACTTAATCGAACTATTTTTCGATATGTCATGAAATACTTGATCAATGCCCCTTTATTTTTTTGGCCATGATATTAATTTCAAAATGATATGTTTTGATAATAAAACAGACACAATGCAGTAAGATAGAGAATGTTTTTTTAATGAATATTCACTAAAACAACTGTTGCTCGGTCCATAATTCACTCATTAAGAAAAATTAACCGTCATTACTTTTATAACTGGTATTACATTGAATCAAATAAGGCAACTGTTGCAAAATTCTATATACATACTATAATTATAGGGTCGTGAACTTAGAGTTTGCAAATTAAATGCCAATCACAAACTCCTAATTTAGTAAATAATGTGATGTTCATTAACATTTATACTTTATATCTATACAAGTTTAGCTAAAAAAAGTGGAAATTTAAATGCTGAAGGAGTTGAACATTTTTACACATTTGAATACATGTAATGTTAATGTACATCAACTTGGTTTCATTTAGGTCTGCTTTTTGTTACTTTTATTTCAAGGCTTATGAATCTTTTCTCAACTAATTTTAGCACTATAATTTAGTACCTCTGTTGATTTTAAGAAAATTACCTCACCAGAATCACATGAAATTATTAAATGCAGTTTATTGACTTAAGGGTTCATTTTTGGGTCATCTAGAAGTGTAGAATCATTATGAAGACACATGTGCTAAACTGCAAAATCATATACATATAAAAGGTTTTGATTTGTTGATTCCATGTAAGAAGACACTGTAACATAGTTGCAAAGTATTTAGTACCAGTGGATTTGCTATAACTCTTAAATATTGAATGAAAATACATGTCAAATGCATTTCCTAAAGTTGTACTAATATTATTTATCACATTCCATGGTGTTCCATGAAAAATATCTATGGTCAACTAGATTGAGCAGGGTGATGTCTTGCTAACTTTTATCAATTCATTTCATAATGGTGGCATACAATAATTCCATTGAGTAATTTCATTTGTGTTTGTTTGAGTTTCAAACCCATAGTGGATATTATGGTAGTTGTTGAGCATCTGTCCAAAATATATCACAATCATCAAAGAGGTTTACAATAATCTAGCTCATAAAGGATATTACAAGTCCCATGCGCTTGGTTTAAATATCATTTGCAGTCTATATTGAGGATTTTTTAGGTAGGGAAGTTAAAGGACTTCAGAAATAACTTGATTGGTACTATTTCATTTTTTACGTAACATGAATTTAGATGGCCATGCAAGCCATGTCGTTCCATCAGTATATTTGGATGAATAAAATTTAATAGTTTTCACCTAGCTGGTTCATAAATAGGAAATATTTGTTCGTTTTTCACATCAAAAGGTTGAAGTTCTTACCAGTTACCATATATGTAGCACTAATACTAATATTTGGAACCTTTAGCTAACCAGTCTTAGTTATTTCTTATATTTCAACATATTTTCAGTACTTTCCCTCAATTCCTTATTTTAGTTAGCATAAAATTGGTTGTTCGTTGACCAATGATGTATGTCACCCACTTCATAGAAGGATTTATTCTATTGTCAACCTTCGACTTTTTATGCTTTCCTTACTTTACATTACACTATTTGTTAAAGTAACGTTATAATCATGATTCATGTTGTATAGTTTTACTTCGGGGTTAACTCATTTTTGGTGATTTCCTAATGTTACTTCAATTTCCTTCTGTAGTATTTGGTCCATCAATAGGTGCAAACAAATATACCTACATCTATTTATATCCAAAATAAATTATAAATATCAAATATAAACATATCTATAGGCCTATCAACAGTTGTTTTCGGATCCGAAATCATTTTCGAATATCGGAATTCGATCTGTGGATACAGACAGATATCGGATAATTATCCAATCCGCTAATGACCGATAAATCAAAAATTATAAAAAGACAATTTTAGTTTAACATATATATTTTTTAATCTCATTGATTGTAAAAGTATTAAAAATTAACAAATATGATGATAATAAATAGTTTCGAGCAATTAATAAGCATTAAGTGCATATAATATAAACTACTAAATAAAATAATAAACGAATATCTTTCATGCACTAAAATACACATAATTAATTTTCGGATGCGGATGTGTTTGTATCCGCATCCGTTTTTTCGGATATCGGATATTTATCCACTTAATGCTTATTAACGGATTTCGGATTTTTCAAGTATCCATTGACAACCCTACGTATCTAGAGATATTTGGACCTGTATCAAATATTTGTTCTATCTGCTCACAGTTGATAAGTCTTAATTGAATATTTCATTTCAACCAAATTCCATTTTAGCACTTATTCTTATTAATGTTCAAAAAATACAAGATATGATCTAATAATTGTTTTAAGCTGTGAACATGCATTTATACATATAACATCAATTTTTTGCCTAAGGAAAGAACATGCAATAACCATACTGTATGTATGTGTGTGTGTGTGTGTATATATATATATATATAAACTATTATTTTTATAAAAACTGGATAGATGATTTTTGAATTTGATACCACCATATCCACAACTGTATCTCATTTCCAAATATATGATATTTTTTTGTCTTTTACATATACATGCAAATGGATTTCATATTCTTTAGGCATCCACCGATAAGCCTATGGTAAGCTATTATTTGATATAGACGTTGAAAACAAGAAATTAAAATCAAGTAATCTGGAACCTATTTTGTAACATATGTTTGTTTTTTAGTCAAACAAATGTTTTAAAGTCCTTTTGTTTTGAAGCAGTAAAGACCATAGCCATTTCAATTATAACGGTTGGTGATCATCTTGAAAATTTAATACAAATCCATAATGTTGTAGGTTGCATGTTCATACAAACTCCTGATTCATGGACCAAAGACGCATGGAGGAAATAAACGTAAGCATCTCAAATTGTTAACTAGCTTAAGCTAATTGATCCGCAAACCATATTTTCTAGCAGTTTTTTTTTTGGAGAACGAAAGTAGCTAGGCCAATACATTATAGATTTATAGATCTATATTTTATCCTATTACTAAAAAACTATAGAAGTTGTGTAAACTGTTATAGGTATGGATCAATGCATGGTTTATGAAGTTATAAACATTTTTTTACTTTTATTTATTGTAATTATATGTGATATGTGAATATTTTTTTCCTTATATTCTTTTTAGCGCCGCCTATACTGATTAGATACACAATAATCCTATTCGGTTTGATCTTGAGCATAGATCATTTTCCAATTCTATTAACTTTTTATGTTATTTTCGCTCATAAGATACGATAAATGATGGTGGGTGGTGGTTAGGAGTTGTATAATTTGCTTTGTTTTTGTTGGTAATAAAGCCATCGTTAATTCGTACAGGTATTGGAGCATACATACAATTGGAGCCATTACATTTGTTTATTGTTAACCCTTAAGTTTCTTCGACTCATGGCCTTACGAGATAAGACCCGCACGACTCATGGTCTTACGAGATAAGAAGCTAACGACCTAGATGGTGAAGGGACCAACGAGTTGAGTCTGCTACGACTTAAGGGTTGCGCGACTCAAGATAGTTACACGACTCAATGGGTTAAGCCATCTACGACTCATGGTCCAGGCGGTTCAACGAGTCAAGAAGATTTACGACTCATGAGGTCTTACGACTCATCAGTCTTACGACTCATCAGGTTCAACGAGTCAAGAAGACTTACGACTCATGAGGTCTTACGACTCATCAGTCTTACGACTCATCAGATTTACGACTCATGGAGATTTACGACTCATGAGGTCTTACGACTCATCAGTCTTACGACTCATCAGATTTACGACTCATGGAGATTTACGATTCATGAGGTCTTACGACTCATCAGGCTTACGACTTAAAGGCTATCAAGCTGGAATCCAAATCCCTTGCCTGTGCTACTTTGATCTGATGAGTCGACTACGACTTAGCACTTGTCTTCCAACTGAGCCACAAGATGGACCAAATATAGCGCCCACGAGACATCTTAAGTCGAATACGAGTTATAACTTACCATGAGTCGGTCACGACTCATGACTTGGCCAAACCGAGAGCTCAGAAATCTGCTCCTATAAATAGGCCACCACTTCCAACATGAAAAGGACTTTTGGCCATTCATTTCTCCAAGCGCCGTTACGCTGTCGAAGCCTCCTCTCATTCAGCAATCAAAGATCTTCAAGCATTCGAGACACTACAACAATCTTCGAGAAGAGCTCCTTACATCCAACACGGATTCGTCGAGTTTTATCATCAAAGATCGAGCTAGTAGTCAAGAGTGTTTTCATGATCAAGTTGTATTGTATTTTGAAGGATATTGTATCAAATTGTAACTGAATCAGCAATAAAAGACTATAAAGTGGACGTAGGCTCAATTACGGGCCGAACCACTATAAATCTGTTGTTCATTTACTGCTTTTCTGCTATTTTCAGCTTATATTCTGTTCCCGTACCAATGGGTGGTGCTTTCACAATTCTATTACACACACCGGGTGTTAGCGTTCACTTTTTACCGTTAACATTTTGGTGCTTTCACTGAGAACCCAACTCAGGCGATCATCCACCATTGCTTCGCAAAGATTCATAAAAAGAACCTCTCTTAAAAACCAGATCTGAAATAATGGCTCCTGGAAGAAGAGGTAGACCTATCAGATCCGGAAATGCTCACGAAGGGACTTCCGCTTCCCCAACAACAGACCAAGCAACTCCAACTGTTGGAGTCACCAGGGCTGAATTGGATGACGCAGTTTCTGGATTATACCAACAAATTGAAACTCAAAATGCTTTGATGATGGATAGAATAACTGCCCTGCTCGGGGCAAATCGTCAACCAGAAAACCATCAAACCACCCTTCCTGAAATGCCACCTTTCCAAGCTGATGGTTCTATGCCGCAACCAACTTGTCATGAACATATGCCCGGGCGAACTTCCGAGGGAAGAACTGGTGCTTGCCCGGAGGTGTCTTTGAACAATAAAGAGTACCTGTCTGAAATGGTTGGCCGCATCATGAAAGAGAGCATGCAAAGGGAAGAAGATGAGGCTAACTAGGGATTTGCACCAAGCAGAACTCCGTTTACTGAAAGGATCCTGAGAGCGGAGTTTCCAAGGAAATTCGCACCTCCTACTATCCAAGCCTATAGGGGAACCGGTGATCCTAATCATTTCCTATACAAATACGATTGGCATATGACCGGTGCAAGAGCATCAGACGAGATCAAGTGTCGATACTTTCCAGTATATCTGGAAGGTGTGGCTTTACTTTGGTTCACAAAGCTTCCAGTTCGGTCTGTAGATAAGTTCTCCGACTTGACACAAAAGTTTAAAGAACAGTTCAGATTGTATGCTTCAAAAGCTAAGGATATAATGTCACTGTCTAACCTTGAACAAGCGCCTGGAGAATCAATCAAATCTTTCTTGAGCCGTTTCAATATAGCTTTAGCCGAAGTAGAAAATGCGGAACCACGCATGATCCTGACTTATTTGATGCGAGCCATTGATAAATCGAGTAAATTTGGAATATGGCTAAAGATGAAGGAACCGAACTCACTTGATAAATTTTATAAAAAGGCCGACGAGTTCATTCGCCTTGAAAGCCTTTCTACGACGTCAAAGGTGGTTGCTGCCCAAACTAATAACAACAGTGTCCCATCTAAGAAAAGAGAATCTGAAAGTCAGAAAAGGGAGAATGAAGGAGGAAAGAACCAGGGAAATGAAAAGAAACCTCGCCGCTTTAATTCTTCGGATTATACTCCTTTAACTGATACACCAAGAAATATCTTTTTTGCAACAAAAGACGTTGTCCGGTATCCTAAGCCACCTGAGATGACGAAAGGTGCAAAGAGTAATGGAAAATTCTGCCAATTTCACAATCAACCTGGCCATGACACTGACCAATGTCGCCAGTTAAAGAAAGTGATTGAAGAATTGCTGGAACAAGGTAAACTCCAACAATACGTTAAGAGAAGCGGAGTCGATCCAACCTCATCCACTCGGGATCAACAACACCCTACCCATCAATCCGATTCTCACAACAACACTGCAGTGCAAGATTCAGAAAAACTTGTCATTAATGCTATCACAGGGGGACCATACCCACCAAGCAGAAGTTGGGATGACTACTAATTACCCACAAAACTGCGGCTGGGGCATCTCTCACTTTCTCTGGCATAAAAATCCAAAAGCTATGAATCAAGCACAAATGGAAATCCAGCTTGGAGATTCTGAAACAACAATAACTAGCATTCATTTTTTACTTAACAGCATTGCTTGAATTTGTAAAGATAATGATGGATGTGTAACTTCTGCATTGTAAACCGCTGAGAAATCAGCGTGACTCAATAATGAAAAACTATGCATTCTGTGTTTTCTATTATAAAATGCCTGTTATATTTCGATGTGTAAATACTCTAAATGTATTGCTAAAATGTCGATCTAATACTGCAGGTCATTAAAGCAAAGCTCACCCATCGCAAAGCTAAGCGAGCCTTACAAATCATTTATTAAAGCAAATTTCAAGCAACAAAAATTCCAAACTCAAATCCCATACAAGAGGAACTTCACATAAAAAGTTGACGGCTCCACTGTGTCAAGCCCTCGTTAACTGGTTGCGATCGTTGATATAAAAAAGGCATCCAACCAAATAACTTGCGTTTACTCTGTGGAGTCATTCAACAGTGAAGTCTACTTCTTCGGATAAAGCAATTTACTTGCAAAAGAAAGGAAGACGCGCTTGGAAACGATGATAAAGGATTGCAGATTGGCGGATGATGATACAATATGAGCGGACAAGCATGGAAGTAGCCAAAGGGAGGTATGCCTCTCAACAGGAAAGCCGGTAGATCCACTAAAGGGATACCTTCCCAAGCAGAAGGAATAAGACCCTCGCTAACTGATTGTGATGCATCCGATCAGGCAGCCTGTGTCCATCCCATGGATTTACTTGCCCCTAAGACGCAACCTTCCTGGCACACCAACCAAAGCCCTCTAACGAGGCATGCCAATAAATGGGAGTGCTTTCCTCAATCAAAAAGATTGGTAGGACCACCGAAGGGGCACCTCGTTAATTGATTGCGATCGTTTGTACAAACAAACATCCAATCAAGCAACTTGCGCCTGTCCCGTGGACCCCTCCGACCATGAGAAAGTAACTTCAAGGCAATCACAAGCCCTCTTCGGAGGCACAAGCCCTCTTCGGACGCACAAGCCATCTTCGGAGGCAAAAGCCCTTTTCGGAGGCACATTTCACCCGTGTAGAAGTGCAAAATGCTTCTCTTCGGAGACCCACTTCACCAGTGATGAAATACTAAAAAGCCCTCTAGCGAGGCACGCCAATAAATGGGAGTGCTTTCCTCAATCAAAAAGATTGGTAGGACCACCGAAGGGGCACCTCGTTAATTGATTGCGATCGTTTGTACAAACAAACATCCAATCAAGCAACTTGCGCCTGTCCCGTGGACCCCTCCGACCATGAGAAAGTAACTTCCAGGCAATCACAAGCCCTCTTCGGAGGCACAAGCCCTCTTCGGAGGCACAAGCCATCTTCGGAGGCAAAAGCCCTTTTCGGAGGCACATTTCACCCGTGTAGAAGTGCAAAATGCTTCTCTTCGGAGACCCACTTCACCAGAGCTGAAATGCCAAAATTGCTTCTCCTCAGAGACCAAAACTGCTTCTCTTCGGAGACCAAAATTGCTTCTCTTCGGAGACCAAAATTGCTTCTCTTCAGAGACCAAAAGACCTCTTCAGAGGCGTACTTCACCTTGCTTGAAGTACCAAAAATAAACCCTTTACTGGGGCATAAAATCAAAACCTTCTTCAGAAGCTCATTTCATTGTACAGGAAAATTCACTTTCAAACAAATAAAAGTGATCATTCCCAGAAGTCGAAATGTTCTTCAGGAAGAAAAAGAAAATAAAAATTTCTCCAAAGACAAGATATACTCTATTAAAAAGCAGAATAATTCTTCCCTGAAAAAGTGGAAAGTTATTCTCTAAAATAAGAGTATCGGTCTTGTGAAAGCAAGAAATATTACAATATACTTGTGGTATGGGGGCAGCATTATACAATTCAGTTACAGTAATAAAAGTAATATACAAGCGACATACCACAAGTTCATTGCAATATCACGTAATAAAGATGTGGAGTAAATGCGTTCTTGAAACACAGACAAAAAGTTTGTACAAATAGAAAGAATCGTTTACTCTACACTTCAAATGAAAAACAGATGTATTCCTACATACACAAGGATTTGTACAAGAAAAATATCTATTTATTTCAACACTATGAGAAATTTTTTACATTGTACAGGTTACAAAAAGAAGCGGAGACCGGTATCCGCACAATCCCCGGTCAATACAAAAAGCAGAAAAGACAAAATCAAACTCATTTCCCCTTCTTCCCACCCTTGGAGCTTTTACCCGGCCTGGTAATTAGCTTCGTAGGCCGTATCGGAGAAGAAGGAGAAAGAGACTCAGCCGGATCAATCTCTGCTTCATCCCCAGCAGCAGAAGAACTCTTCTTTCCTTTCTTCGAAACCGCACGCTTTCCCTTCTTCTTGGAAGAAGACTCGCTCCCCGGAGCAAGAAATGTAGAAAGCTTTGTGTCGTAGTCAAAAGACCGCTTCGGGGTCTTCTCACTATCTTCCAGACCTTCTGCCTTCTGTTCTTCGGAAGCAGGTGGTTCGTCTAAACCTTGAAGGGCTACTATTGGTTCTTCCTGTAAACCTGGTTGAGAAGATGGAAGAGGTATAACTTGAGGAGGAGGAGGAACGACAGCTGAAGAAGGAAGAATTGGTGCAGTTTCCGGCATGACTGCTGCATAATAAAAGAAATCAAAATCAGTGTTCTCCGAGAAAAAAGAAGACCGTGAATCGTCAAAGTTACCTGGAGAAGCCGGTTTAGCGAGATCAATCTCAAATTCCCGAGCTTGGAAGTCCTTCATTGCCTCTTCCTCTGTAGGGGTGGTTACAGTTTCTTTGTCAACCTTAGCGGGAGGCGTGGAATGAGAACTAGAGCCAGTAATATCTGCGTAAGCTAAAGCCGAAGTATAAGCAGGAGCAATAGGAGGTGTTTCTTTCTCAGGAAGCTTCTCTCCCGTCGCCTCGGCCCGCACTCGGATAAGCTTCTCTTTTTCTTTGGCAAGGGCAGCGCAATCGCTCTCACCTAAGTAGGTAGCTTGAAGATCTGTTTCAGAATATCCGGCACCACCAAATAAGTCAATGATTGCCTCCCATACTTCCGCTAAGGTGACTTCATATTCTGGTCCCAAAAATGAAAGGCTCCCATGCCCCAGGACACAATGCATATAAAAGTCGAACAGAGTCGCGTCAACGGTGGCTATGGTCGCCTTATGGGATTCTTCGGCTGCAGCTTTACCAGAGAGAACTTCATCACGTTCTCTTTCAGCCTTCAGTAGCTGAGATTGCAGTCTTATAATTTCTAAATCTTGAGAGCTGACTTTCTCTCGAAGCTGAACAGCGTCATCGCGGTATTTTCTCGTAACCTGTTGTTCTGCTTCGAGTTTCACCTCAATATCTCTCTGAGCAGCATGGGCGTCTCGAACTTGTTTTTGAAGCATTTCTTCTTTCTGAGAATAAGAAGTGGAAGAAGTAGCAAGCTCATTTTTAAGTCTTTCAACTTCAGCTTCGAGCTTCCCATAACCATCGCTAATGCTTTTCATTTCCGCGTCATGCTGCTTACGCCATTTGTCCCACTCGGACTTCTCATTCTCCATGGTCATCATCGCCTCAAGGTTCATATGGTTGACCCTTTGAAGTTCATCGACCAGCTTCTGCCATCCAGACATTCTTTCGATGTCAAGCTTTACAGCATCGACATTTTTCAGCATCGCCTGCTTATCAATGGGGACCAAATCCAAATCAAAACGCACTCCTTTCAGACACAAATTCGGAAATCGGCTCTGGAGTGTGGGAGGACCATCTCCAGCTTGGCACTGTGGCCTATTAATGATTGTCTGGATGTCAGACTCCTTAAGGGCAGGAGAACCAGAAGATGTATTAGGAGGAATAGAAGCGGTAGTCTTTTCCGAGATATTAGATGTATCTTTCTCGCCAAGTCTGATCCGTTTGCTGGAATCATCGGAAGTATGACTCTTCCCCTTGTCATCGTAAGATTTCCTCTTGTAAGGATCGTCGCTTCTGCGGGAAGAGTCACGTCGCTCGTCCCTACTCCCATAGTATTCCTCATCTTCTCTCCGGTGACGCTCTTCATGAGCTCGCCTCTCATGAGCCTTTCTGGCAGCCCTCTCCTCATCAGTTTCCTTCACAACACCGATATAACTCCTAAAGTCATAAGCCTCACGGCTTCCGTAACGCTGGAATTTGTTGAAGTAAGAGCCGCTTCGCCCCATCAGAGAACCTGAAATTGAAGAAAAAGACCAGTTTTATAAATCCTCAAATTGAAGAAGCTAAGTGCATATAAGTGCCAAAATTCTAAGTGTGTGTAATGTGCAAACTACGCGCGTCAGACTACAAACCACTTTTGGGTGTAGAAATGGCAATAAGTTGTGTGGATGGCGTTGTGGTTTGTTGCAAAGAAAAAGTTGCTTCGACAACAGGAGGGACCACTTTAGAAACATCATCTTTAAAGAGCTCCTGAGAGGTTATCATGATGTCGCTCAGACTGTCAAAAGTATCATCGCCATGGTGCATGGGAGAATTATCTTTTTCAACTTCCACCTCAGCCGTCTTTTCAAGAGTGTGAAGATTTTCCTCCTCTTCAACAACCGGGGCAAGTGCTAACTTACTGGACGATCCAGCAATGTCGGTAGGAGTAGAACACTTTACCAATGAAGTCTCAGCGGTAAGTTCTTGCGGTAAAAGTTCTTTAGCATGAACAGGGGCATCTGACTCCTCAGCAGGAGAATCAGGGACTTCATGTGGCTGAGTGGAACGGGAAGGATGTAAGAGTCCAAATTCGTGGAGGAACTCATCTCTCAATAGAAATTGAACACTCCTCTCCTCGACCGGCACGGCCGTAAGCCTCTCGAAGGTAGTTTTGTGACTAGGGTCCCTAGAGGGAGAGAGGAGCACTGAAATGAGAAAGCAAAGTTAACACTTAGTGATTCGGACTGCAAAATACTCAGAGAATAAGAAGAAGAAAGGATAGGCATTCTTACTTCCTTCTCTCCACACGGCGTAAAACCCAGGGGGACAGCGAACGTAAAAATACTGAGTCAAAAACCCATGAGCGGTATCAGGGAGGCCGACAACCAATTTGCGATTCCTGGCACTTCTTATAACAATGATCGAAGGATGATCTTTGATTCTGATGAAAGAGCATAGATAACAGATTTCGTCAACACTGGGGAGACGGTCAAGCGTTCTGCCAAATAGTACGCATAGCCCCATTAGAACAGCATAACCATTGGGGTGTAATTGGAATGGAGCGATTGCCAGTTGACGGAGAAGATGTTGAAGAAAATTGTTAAAAGGAGGAATGGCTCCGCTCAAGCACATTTGTCGGTTGACCGCCACAAAGCCAGGAGGTGCTACATCAGCAGTGTTGTTCTTTTCAGGAAGGATAGCGTCATCCTCAGCAATGCCAAATTGAGTACACAATTGCCGAAAAGTTTTGTACAATAAAGTGGAAGGGGCTCTCTCTGGGGGGTTGACTAAAGGAGCTGGAATGAGAATGGACTCTCCAGTCCGAACTGTTACATCTCCTTGTTGAGAAGCCATTCTACACAAGCAACTGGATATTCAAATATGAAGGTGCACGTTTCCTAAATAGTGTGAAGTGTTGTGCAAAATTAACAAAGATAACAAATAAATACAAACTGGAATTAAGCTAGTCGGTAACTGATCGATTATCAAATTTCAGGACTTGTTAATTTAAAAGTTCAGGTACGGTATTAAATGCAAACCGAACATTTTCAGTTGACTATTTCAATGTTGTTTTAAATACTTTGCTTGAACTTGTTGATTTAAAGCACTTCATACACATAATCTGTTTATGTTGATTATCTGTTATTAACTAATCTGTCATTTGATATGGGCAGTCGGTGATAGTATATTCGTCCCAATTTCTTTGTGGATATTGTATTAGACAGGTTATTAGTTTGCAAGTTAGAGTGATCTGTGGGAAAATGCAGCAGTTCATAGTTCAGCAGTTCAAAATGCAGCAGTTCATAGTTCAGCAGTTCAAAATGCAGCAGTTCAAAGTCATGAGTCGCCAACGACTTATGTTCTGACTCGTCTGCGACTTAAGGGTTACAAGGCAAGTCGGTCGTACTTCAGGTCTTAAGTCATGTGAAAATAAAAGAGACTCCGGTCCAAAGCGGCATACAATCCAAGTCCTAAGTCGTCTACGACTCAAGAACTATGTCGTAAAAAACTAAGTCGTCCACGACTCAAGAAAAGGCTCCAGTCCAAAGCAGCATATGATCCTAAGTCCTAAGTCATCTACGACTCAAGAATTATGTCATAGGAGGCTTGACTCGTGGGTCGTACGAAGCTGCTGAACTGTGGCCATGCTAGCATCTCATTCGTTTGAACCTGTTGACTTTTCTTCTAACCCATTACCCCCCAAACCCGATAACCTATCCATCGAATTACGATCCCCATCTTGATTCCACGACACCATTGAGCCATCCAAAGAGCTAAGTTCAGATCGCCAAAGCCTTGCCAACCTAATCAATTGAAACCTGAAGCACAGTAACCCTACATCTCCATCACCCCATTCATCTGAAGATGAAATCTAGCAAAATCAGGCTCACGAGCTACCGGTATGGTGGAATTCGCGACAAAACATTGCACGAGGGGATGGATTAAGTATAGGGGGAGAATTCAAGAATCAATGATGATTAAAGGTCGAGGATGGATCAGAAACACTTACGCAATGAAGAATCGAGAATCGAGTTGGTTGATTGATAAAAAAGGAAGAAATCGCCTTGAGAAAGCTCGGAGGAATGTTAATGGCGGATACGACTCAGGAGATAGGTGATGGGTAGAAGGAACGACTCAAGCATTTTATACCGTTGGGCAGTGGAACACGAAGAGGCGTACACGATTTAAGATGAGTCGAAGCACACGACCTACGACTTAGGCATGTACTTCGAGGGGAAAATGTTAACCCTTAAGTTTCTTCGACTCATGGCCTTACGAGATAAGACCCGCACGACTCATGGTCTTACGAGATAAGAAGCTAACGACCTAGATGGTGAAGGGACCAACGAGTTGAGTCTGCTACGACTTAAGGGTTGCGCGACTCAAGATAGTTACACGACTCAATGGGTTAAGCCATCTACGACTCATGGTCCAGGCGGTTCAACGAGTCAAGAAGATTTACGACTCATGAGGTCTTACGACTCATCAGTCTTACGACTCATCAGATTTACGACTCATGGAGATTTACGATTCATGAGGTCTTACGACTCATCAGGCTTACGACTTAAAGGCTATCAAGCTGGAATCCAAAGCCCTTGCCTGTGCTACTTTGATCTGATGAGTCGACTACGACTTAGCACTTGTCTTCCAACTGAGCCACAAGTGAATCTCAAATGAAGTGAAGACTCGAGGTACAAGAACTATTCTTTGTCAGTATAACTCTGTGGGTGATTCCGTAATGAGTTGACGGAGATAGTACTTATAGGTTCGAGAGGAAGATTCAGAGTGCAAGGGTTATTGTCGTTAACTCTAAGGGTGATTCCAAAACGAATGTAACGAGATAATGCCTTCGGTTTCGTTCGAACCCGGAACGAACTTGTATGGATTGAATGCTTTCTGCACATCGTCAGGTGGGCGATGAGCATTCTAAGATAGATGTGTTCTATAAAGGTAATCGTAGCCTCAAGCCTCATCAACCGGGAATGGCTAAAACAGGGGAGGTGCAGCAAGGTTAAGTGGGTAGCGCCCAAGTAGGACGAGATTTTCCCCTGTCTAGAGGTTCCTTTTTATTCGGCTTAGTGTGTGGTTGGTCGCGCCAACTACGGGGTTGTCTTGTTCGGAATTATCCTTAGAAGGTTCCAGCCTTGTGTTGTAGGGGATTGGGAGTAATCCTCGGTACAGTGATCTAGGCCCCGTACTGTGATGGGCGGTACCCCAGTAGCCCTGCCATTGTATGGAATCCAAACTCCAATAAGTGATAACGGACTTGATTGTATACCTATGTATGCTGGAATTTAATGAATGTAATAATTTCGGCTATTTCATATTTATGTGAAAACCCTAGACCCTATTATAATATAACTGGATTTCCTATCAAATGTTTTGGTTATCGTAAGGTAAAAACTTTTCCGTGTTTATGTGCGGGAAGTCTTACGAGATACTTTTTCTTTCAAAGGTTTTTCAAAGTTAAACAATTTTAACCCGTTTACTCACACCAGACCCATGTCTGACCCAAGTGTTTATTTTCTGTTTTATTAAACTCTTGGGTACTCAATTTTATATTGAGTAGTCGAGGTATTCAGGTTAGCTTTGACGAATTCTGGAGGAGATTTGGAGCAGGAGGCTTCAGCGTGTAGATATATAGTGTTTCCGCTGTGTTTGTGTTGAGTCTGTATCTCTGTGATGTTTGAGATGTATGATAGACAAGTGTTTATAACTGTCTAATATGAGATGTATAAGTTGTGTAACTCTGATATATATGATACTATGTAATATTTTATGTGATATATTATATTTCATTCGTTCCGCTGTGAGATTCTGATATTGTTGAGTTTCTTCTTTCCTATCTTTTCTTCTTCTATCCCTTTCTTTCTTAATTCATGATACGTCTTTCTGGGCTTAGAAAGTCGGGTCGTGACAGTTGGTATCAGAGCATTTGGTTGAGTGAATACCTAAGCTCTAGAGTGGTGTCTATCTTGAGAGAGCGTATTTGTAATATATATATATATATATATATATATTTCTACCTATTTGTTGGATTATCTGTTCGGGATTTTCCAATACGAGTTATAAAGGTAGATAGGGTGGTGGTGTGTGTAACACGACTACCAATGGTTAGAGTTTGAATGTTTGAGGTTGGAAGTGTATCTATCGGGACTGTAGACCCAATACCGTCTCGAGTAAGTTTGGCAGTATGGTGTAAGGATTTCTCGGATCTCTGAAGGAAATTTTTTCAAGATTCGGAGTCCATTATTGGAGTGTAAGCTTGGTTGAGCTCGGGTAAGCGGATTTTCTAGAATTTGGATCTATCGGAAGTGCTGAAGCAAGTGATGGTATCTTGGCAACTTCAGGAAGGAGCAGCTGTGTGATGAGATGCAGTATCTATGTATGTCCCCGAAGGAGATATTCTTTTTGAAGCAAGATTAAGAAGGTATTAGAGGAACAGTTGATGTCTACCGCAGGAAAGACTCAGCTGTATAGGAATTCTCTAATATCGAGTAAGAGAGTTTTATCTGTTTTGAAGTATGGGACTAAGGTCGATTAGTTGTTTCTTCGGACATGGTCTCATTGTCCCCTTAAGAAGAGTAAGTTATTGGCGCTTGGTTTGGAGCTCGAGTTTCTTAAGAGATTGTCTGCCATCTCAAGGAGTCTTTTGTGAAGTTAGTTGATGGTTTTGGAGTTCGAGGAGCCTATGGATTAGAAGTCTTTGGTTAGCTGTGGTATCAGTTTCAGCTCGAAGGTGTTTGTGTGCCGACAAGAAGATTTTCTGGCTTAGCAGTATTCTAGAGATAGAGTTTGGAAGTAGCAGTGTGGCCCGTTTCTCCGATGGTTCAGGAATCTTTGTGGTTCTTCTATCAGCAGTCCGGGCAAATGGTGAAGACTTTCTTGAAGGGTTAACCTTGTTTGGAAAAGTTTAAGGCTATTTTAATTGGTAAAGAGAGAATAGTTTCTTTTGAATCCGAACTAGGTAGATCGCAAAAGTGACTTGCGATTTGTTTGGGAATTTATCTTGGGCGATCTTTTGTTTGAGATTGAGGTTTCTCATATGGAAATAGGAGCTACTGAGGTAGTCAGTAGATTTTGGAAAGATCATATTGTTGAATAGGATCTAGAGATCATTTTGTGTTTGGTTCAGATTTGTTTCAAGAAGCATCAGCGAAGGTTGAGCTGTTTAGGAAGAGATGAGGTAGCCCAGGATCGTCTGATGAATTATGCAGATATGAGACAGAGTTTGGGAATTCGGAGTTGGAGATTGGAAGTTGTTTAAGTTTTTCTCCGATTAAAGAGCTATAAGATTTGGTAAGTTTGGAAAGCTAACTCTGAAGTATTTTGGATTTTCTTGTGTTCTCGAGAGGAGTAGTTCTTTGATCTATAGGTTTGAATAACCAGTTTGGATAGCTGGAATTCATTGTATTTCACGTATCTCTGAGGGAATACGTGTATGATTCATCGCTGGTTATGGAATCTGCAGTTCAGTTGGATTTGGTATTTGAGCTGGACTTGAGTGTGGTCTGATATTTTTGTTCAGATTAGTGGATCTAGAGAAGAGAGGAGCTCTGGATTATAGTGGTATTGTTAGATTCTGTAGAGCGAGTCTCCCGGTGATTTATACTTGGGAAACTCCAGATAGTATTATGAAGATCTATCCTGATTTGTATCAGAATAGTTAGTTAGGTTTGATTGTTTGATTGGTTGCTTTGGTTGTTAGTAACTAGATGATAGGTATGCTTTGTTGTGTGAGATTAAAATCTTTGCTGGATTATTAAATTAACTTTGCTTTTAATTTCGGGGACGAAATTCTTTTAAGGGGGAAGGAATGTGATGACCCGGGATTTTGGGCAATATGAATTTAATAATCTGTATTAATAATTAAATTTATTTGATAATTTTCCTATATAATTTTAATTTTAATTGGTAATTTAATCTTTTAAAGGTTAATAAATATATAATCTGGCAAAATTGGTAAGATTTATTTTCAAAGCTAATAAAATGTTGTTCTATTTATAATATATATTTGCTATATATATTGTGAATAGAAATCTTTTGTTTAAATAAAAGATGTATTTTCAAATGGTGATATATATGTATGTATATGTTATAATTTGGATTGTTTTGAATTTAATTTAATCTATTGATAATTTATATATGTATGAATTGTGATTTAAAGCTTTGTTTTAAATTTAATATTTTTCAAAAGCTAATTTAAGGTTAATTTTATATTTTCAAAATATAAGATAATTATTTATTTTTAAAGTATGATAGTTTAAATAAGATTTAATAAAAGATTTATTTTATCTTGTTTTCTTTTAAAAAGTACTAAACTAAAATGGTTATAAGTGTGTATATATGGTTTTAAATAAACTTTCTTTTTAAAATATCTCTTAAACCAAAATAGTTTGTAAACAAATAAATAAAACATAAATTTGTACAAATTCATATTAAATAATTTAAAGAAAATCATAAATACTTTTATAATAAGGTTTTAAACATAATTATGCAAGGGTTTTAACACTTGTAAGTATATAAAACAAGTTTGGACATGTGTAAAATGATTTAAGCATGCAAGTACATTTGTAATGCAATAAAAAATACAAGTGGCATACTCTTTCTTAGTTAAAATTAAAATTTAAATAAATATGTATTAATAAGAGACCTGGCTTCTATTTTCTCAGTTCAAATCTTTTTCTTCTAAAACTTTTTCTTCTTTCTAAAAACTGAAACCAAAATCAAAAGAAAATAAAATCTATCAACAGCCTGTTTCTAGTTTTATCCTGAGCAAAGACAAACTCAACTAAATTAAAATCAACTTCAAGATTTAAATTCAACCTCAGTTTCAACCTGAGCTAATGAAGATTGAGTTTAAAATCAACTATCAGTTTTCAAGCTTCTAAAGGCCTATTCTCTGTTTTATAATCTGGTGAGTAAACCTTTCTTTTAAAAACAGTTTTAAAATCTGTGAGCAAACTTTGATGTAAGTGATAGATTTGTGTTGTGATGATGTATATTGTTGCTTGAATGTTGATTGTGAATACATGTTTGTAAATAAGATATGTTCTGTATATATGAGTTTCTATATATATGTATATCTTCTCTGTTTGAATAAACAGGCTCCAAATCCATAAATAAATTCATACCTTCTAAACAAAATAATTTTAGACCTTGATCTTAAAAGAGAAAATGATGGTAACTATGTAAATTCATTTTTAAAATTGTTTCGAGTATAAATAATTAGCAAAAATCCTGAAAAATAAAAGAATTACAGTGAAAATTTTAAAATGGGTCAGAATCGAACATCTCTACATCAAGTTCAGATCATAGGGACTGATTCGTATTTGAAAATCCTGATTTTTGATAAACATTTCATAATTTTTAGGATTAGGATTATCAGGAATTCGTAAGATGAACGTTTTGGGTATTTTCGTCAATCACCAGCGATCGGCGTGGTAATGTTTGTCGAGATTTGGCATGGAAGTGGCCGATGAGTTGAGGGTTATAGGAAAAATAGTGGAGGATTTTTCTGATGGTTGTGGAGGCTGGAAATAGGTGAAGTAGGGTTCGTGGTATAGTTTTGGTCTGTGTTGTTATCGAGTTGATCTCAACGAACTTGGCGCATCGAGCTCGAACGCGAGGGGAGGAAACGCGTCGTTGAAGTGTGGTGCTACTCTAGGAGGAAGGCTGGAGTTTCCAGTTGACAGAATCAACGGTGGTAAGAGGTTTTGGTGGTTTGAGTTGCTCCAGGAATTCGATCAATGATCGAAATTTCGTTCCGATGATGGATCTTGGTTTCTGGGATGGTGGTTGGAATGTCGAGGCTAAGGAAGACTGGTCGACGTTCAGAATGATGGTCGTAGCGGCATCGAATGATCGTGCACGTGCACGTGTGCACGTTGGTTTAGTTCTGGTGTACTTAGCGTTGGAGAAGACGAAGACGTCTCGGGTTGAGCTCGTGCGAATTGATGGTTGACTCGAAGCAGACGAGTATAGGGAAGACGCGGGGCAGGCTCGAGTTTTTGTGTGGGTTGACTCGGAGTTTGCTCGGGAAAATATTTTAGGCTGGCTCGAGTTGCTTTTGTTTTAAAACCTGGTTTTCAAATTTAAAGTATTCCAGGTTTTAAAAAAGAAGATTGGAAATTTGCAATGTTTTCAAAGTTTAAACATGATAAACAAGTTTTTCTATGTTAAATATTATATAAGTTATAAATTATAAATAAGTGATAAACAAGTTTAAATGTATATTAGAAATAATTTAGTTTAAAATAAATGATTAACTAAATTTTAAGGTGAATTTAAAGTGAGATGTTTTAAAAGAAATGTTTTTTAAAATTTAATATTTAAATTGTTTGGTTTAAAGAAAATTTTATATTTTCAATTATAAGTTTTTTTACAAAATGGTTTCAATTCTTTCAAATATATAATTAATTTGCAAATGTTTTCAAATGGAAGTTAAATGATGTAATTAAGAATTTAATAAAGATAAAGAATTTATCTTTAAACTTAATTAAAGTTGTGATTAATTAAGGGTAACTAATTAGTGAGATAAACTAAAAGATTTATCACTTAATAAAATTAATTAATGTAATTAATTAATGATGAGATTAATTAAAGATAATTACTTATGGTAAGTAATTAATGGGAAATTAATGGGTAGTTAATAATGGGATCATTAACTAGTGATTAAGAGATGATTAATTTATGTAATTAAATTAAGTTAATTAATTAGTTTAATTAATTTAGGATAAACTTTAAATTGGAGAATTACTTAATGTAACTAATTAAATTACTTAGTGTAAGTAATTAATGTGTAATTACTAAATGTAATTAATTAAAAGGGGATAATTACTTTATGAAAGTAATTAAGGTAAGTAATTAAGGATTAATTACTTTGATAATTAATTAGAGTTTAATTAATTAATTAATGTGATAAATAAATGAATATGATTCATTAATAAATAATTAGTGGGTAATTATTGAAGGTGATTAATAAAAGATAATTTCTTAAGTAATAGTAATTATGATTAATTAAGGTTAATTAATGAATGTAGTTAATTAAAGATTAATTATTTAATTAACTAGAAAGTAATTAATTTATGAAGAAATTAGAGGTTATTAATTAATATAATTAATAAAATTAATCAAGGTTGATTAATTAAAGTATGATTAATTAATTATAATTAATTGAGGATTAATGCAAATAATTAATTAATGGAAGCAAATGAAGGATCATTAATTAGTGTAATTTAATGATAGTAATTAAAGGTTAATTACTGTATATAGTTAAGGATAATTAATTTCTTTAATTAATTAATTAAAGCGTAATTACTTAATGTAATTAAAGTATAATTCATCAAGGAAGATTAATTAAGGAAGATCATTAAGAGATGATTAATTAATTTGTAATTAATTAATGTTAGTAAGCAGGATTAAGATAATCCAAGTGATTAAAGGATAGTAATTAATTTAATTAAAGGATAATTAAATTGATTTGGAGTTAATCAATTCTGCTTTTGAATGATTGGTTAATTTTGGATGATTGGTATTGGGTGATTGGTTGATACTGGATGATTGGATATGATATCTATGATATATGCTGCTTTGTGAGATGAATGTTTGATATGAATTATCTATTGTGATAATGTGATTTATCTATCTGTTTATATCATCCTGAATATAAGTTTAAATGTTTAAAACCTTTAAACAACTTGGCCTTAAAAGATACGTTTTGGATTTCGATGAGACCGGGATCGGGTTTCCAGATTTGGATATCCGAATACCACATCGATCCAAATTAACGATAGGTCGTGAATCTCAATTGAAGTGAAGACTCGAGGTATAAGAACTATTCTTTGTCAGTATAACTCTGTGGGTGATTCCGTAATGAGTTGACGGAGATAGTACTTATAGGTTCGAGAGGAAGATTCAGAGTGCAAGGGTTATTGTCGTTAACTCTGAGGGTGATTCCAAAACGAGTGTAACGAGATAATGCCTTCGGTTTCATTCGAACCCGGAACGAACTTGTATGGATTGAATGCTTTCAGCACATCGTCAGGAGGGCGATGAGCATTCTAAGATAGATGTGTTCTATAAAGGTAATCGTAGCCTCAAGCCTTATCAACCGGGAATGGCTAAAATAGGGGAGGTGCAGCAAGGTTAAGTGGGTAGCGCCCAAGTAGGATGAGATTTTCCCCTGTCTAGAGGTTCCTTTTTATTCGGCTTAGTGTGTGGTTGGTCGCGCCAACTACGGGGTTGTCTTGTTCGGAATTATCCTTAGATGGTTTCGGCCTTGTGTTGTAGGGGATTGGGAGTAATCCTCGGTACGGTGATCTAGGCCCCGTACTGTGATGGGCGGTACCCCAGTAGCCCTGCCATTGTATGGAATCCAAACTCCAATAAGTGATAACGGACTTGATTGTATACCTATGTATGCTGGAATTTAATGAATGTAACAATTTCGGCTATTTCATATTTATGTGTGTAACGACCCGTATTTTTACGGATCGAATGATTGAAACCGGTGTTATTTGGACGATAGTGTTGTAGTTTGAATCGAGTAGAAGATAAGTCATCACGAAGTCCAGGCTAAAATTTGACTAAGTCTTAAGTCATAGACGACCTAAGGAGTTAGGTCGTAGCATTTGTGGCGACTTAAGAAGTCTGGCCGACTTAAGGGTTAGGTCGGCGACGACCTAAGGAGGCTGGGATAGCAGTAAGCGACCTGAGTAGGTTAAGTCGTGGAAGACTTAGTAGTTAGGTCGTTAGACGATTTAAGGGGTTAAGTCGTAGCCTGGTTAAGTCGTAAGGTTGCGTGTGTGTGTTAGGTCGGAACCGTTGCTAGGTCGCGTCTCAGTTAAGTCGTAAGTCGTATCACCTGTTAGGTCGCGCGTAGTTAAGTCGTAACTCGTTGAGTTCTGGTTCGCGCGCACATATGCTGATTTAAGTCGTAGACGACTTAGGAGTTGAATCGTAACCCAGTTAAGTCGCATCTTGGTTAGGTCGTAACTTTGCTAGGTCGGCAAAGCTGTTAAGTCGTATAGGCGCACATGTGTTAGGTCGTATAGGCGCACATGTGTTAGGTCGGCAAAGCAGTTAAGTCGTAGATCGTTGAAGCTATTAGGTCAAGAGCTCTGTTAGGTCGTAGGTCGTCTGGAGTGTTAGGTCGGAGAGGGAGTTGAGTCGGCAACGACTTAAGAAGGCGGACGAGTTAAGGGGGTTTTCAGCCTATAAATACTCGTCCATTTCTCACTTTTTGGGATCCGGATTTCGAAGCAACGAAGTGCTGCCATTTTGAGAGCTCGACTTCTACACTTCTTCACTTCTTTTCTCCACTTTAATCTAGTGATTCCATCCATCCAAATCAAAGATCAAATTGAAGATCTTCATCCATCGAAGAGAGATTTCATCGTTTGAAGCGGATTCGTGATAGATCGAGTTAGATCCTTCGCTGTCCAAATCTGAAGTGTGTTGCTTTTGGGTTGTTTAGGTGATTTGGTGAGTGGTGGTTATCTCTCACACGGATCCAAAGGAGTATATCGGATCGTTGGCTTGATTTGGTGTTAAAATACTGATTTCCGTGCATTTTTGTAAACCTAAGTATAGATCCATATAGATTCACTGTTCATGATGATTTGACAACCATTTTACTACATGATAAACCTATGCAAGTTCATTCATCAAGTTGTAGAGATAATTCTCATGTTTTCATGCTTGTTAGACTTTCGACTCTTTATTTACGAAATTGCCATTACTGTTAATATTGACTAGTTAGATTATATTTGAATGCTTGATTACTTGGATTAATGTTTGATTTGATTGATTGCTATGAATTAGATGATTGATGATTTGATTTAGACCGAAGATGATTCGAAAGCTAAGGGAAAGGCTCTTGAATTGGAAAAGCTACACGTGGCATATGTAGCGGATGGTGAAGCTCATATGGATAGATTTGATGATGATGTTGAGATGAGACTTTGCTATGATGATAGTGAGGCGAAGTGTGATATGAGATAGTCTTGGTCTAGTCCGATCATTCCAAGCAAGTTGATAACTCGGTGATATGGTTCGAGTTTGGAGATTATGGTTTGCTCGAGAGGCGCTTGAGCTAGTATGGAAATAGTTGTCGAGGAGGATAACTAGAAGGCTGAGGTATCATCGTTGTTGAAGGTTCTAGCATGCTCAAAGCAAGAGTACGTTGGGCAGATTCGATAGTCCCTGAAGGCTACTGATTTGGGTAGTCAAGTACTCTGGGCAGATTCGATAGTCCTAGGCACGGGTCACGATGACGTGCAGAGTTATGTCTAGAACCGGGGTTTCCATTAGCCCTTGACGGACGGATGAAAGAATGAGCCGGTCATTCAATTAACGATGATATCGAGGCAATGATAACGGTGATAGCCAGAGTCATGGATGTTTGGTTGTATCGTCATTCGGTCTCAAGAGCGGTATTTTCTGGGTGCTTATCTGATCTTGGTTTAGGCCTTGGGGGTTTGTACTTGGAAAACATCGCCCTTGACTTGAGTGATAATTGCTTTACTTTAAATTGTATGCTTTGTTATGCTTGCTTCTACTTAGTGTGTGTCTGGGGGCTATCACTGTAGAAAGAGATGGAGTGGGAGGGTTGCATTCCTATTCCTTTTCCTTTATGCTCTTTTGGTATGTTGTTAGTTAATTTAATGCTCACTAAGACTGTTGTCTGACCCAAGGCTTTATGTTTTAATTCTTATTGCCTTGGGTTGTTCGTCCATTTTGGGACGGGCAGACTAGGTAGCAGGTGACAGGTGCTGTTCTTGCTTTCCACGATGTTGATATCGAAGACGAGTTGGAGGGTTGCATATTATTTTCTTATTATATGTACTGGATGTTCCGCTGTTTGTATATTCTCTGAGTGTTATGTAGTGAGGCTTGTTGTATTGACTATTTTGATGTTCGTATTCAACTATTGTGAAGTTTATTGATGAGATTCTATTCTGTGAAGCTTCACTATATATATGTTCTATTGTATTTTTTCCATGCGCTGTGAGTAATACGATAGATCCCAATGTTTAAATTTACCCTGGCGATCGCCCATGGTCGCCTGGCACACTTTACAGCGCACTATCTCTTGATTCGGTGCAGGGGTCATGGGCGGTCGTCACATTTGGTATCAGAGCATTGGTTAATCGATTTTACCCAATGCTCGCTGACGTAACTACGTATGAGAGACGTAATTGTAATTTCGATGGATGACTACTATATATAATATAGTAGCTTAGTATAGTTTGAGTCCTTTATGTAGTTGTTTCTCTAGGTGTGCTAATCATTCCTTTTTATAGATATTAAGGATGAGTCGAAGAGGGAGACCAGCTGCTAGGGAAGGCCGTGCTGCTGAAGGGACTGCTGATTATGCAGCTATGTTCGAAGCTATGATGACTTCGATCATGAGAAGGATACCAGTTCCGGGGACAGCAGTTGATGTTGGAGTTCAAGTCCAAACTCCAAAGCCGGTGAATTTTGCTAAGTTGTGTAAGGATTATACTGCTCTTGGAGGAAAGGTTTTCTTGGGAACAGAATCAACTATTGAGGTCCAAAGATGGATAGATGCTTGTAGAAGGATTTTTGGAGATTTGGGAATCGATGATGCAACTAAGAGGAAGTTGGCATCAAGGCAGCTTCAAGGAAGAGCTTCTGATTGGTGGAACTCTATCACCATTAACACTTCGGAGGAAGAGATTACTTGGGAGCAATTCCAAGCCCGATTTGAAGCTAAGTTCATTTCTACAGCTCAGAAGTCTGTTCTGTTCAAGAAGTTTGTGGAGCTCAAGCAAGGTGGAAGACCAGTTCTTGAGTATGTTTCTGAGTTTGAAGCTTTGTCCAAGTATGCCCGGTCATATATTGAATCTGCTTATCAGAAGAATGAGAAGTTTGTGATAGGCTTGGATAGTTATCTTGGGAGGCAGTTGGTGGATCATTTGGACGATTCATTTGAGAAGCTTGTGGAGAAATCTCTCAGGCATGAGAGTCTGTTTCCTAAGGAAGGATCTGTTGTTGCTGTGACCAAGGAAGAGTCTAAACCACAGCAGGGTGGAAACAAGAAAAGGAAGCAGCAAAAGGGTAAGGATGGCCAGAAGAAGCCGAAAGGCGAAGTGACCTGCTTCAATTGTCAGCAGAAGGGCCATTTCTCTAGGGATTGTAAGAATCCGAAGGTGCCGATGAAGTGTCACAACTGTGACAAGCCGGGGCATATCAGGAAGAATTGTCCAGAACCACGGAAGGACAAGCAGATTGTGCAAGCTTATGCTTTGGGAGCTGTTCCATCGTCTTCGAAATCTCCTACTGCTGAAGAGAAAGGAAAGAGTGTGGTGGTTCAAGGTACTCTTTCCATATGTGGTGTTCCAGTTGGAGTTCTGTTTGATACTGGGGTGTCGCATTCTTTTGTTTGTAATGAACTTGTAGGCCGGTTGGGTTTAGAACCGGATATTGTTGATAGGCCATTGGTTGTGACAAATCCAGTTGGGGTTCGTCTTGTTTGTGTATGATATATCGTGGTCTGATTGTATCGAGTCATGATTGCTCTTTTGTTTGTGATTGTTTTGTTCTGAACTTTATGGGGTTCGGAATTATTTTGGGTATGGATTGGCTTAGGAATTATGCGGCAAAGATTGATTGTGAGAGGTTGGAGGTGACATTCGAGAATGTGGAGGGGCGAAAGATTGTGATACGATGTAAGCATGAAGAAGGCGTCTTCATGAGCTTCATGTATTCGCTGGTTGTTCCACGGGATGGACTGTCATCGTTGCCAATCGTTAATGGATTCGAGGATGTCTTTGACGAGGTCAAAGGGTTACCGCCGCATAGAGAGATCGAGTTTCGGATAGATCTAGTCGAAGGAGCCAGACTTGTTGTGATGCCTCTTAGGCGGATGGCGCCTAGGGAACAGCTGGAGTTGAGGGTGCAAGTTGATGATCTTTTACATAAAGGATTCATTCAGCGTAGTGTGTCCGAATGGGGTGCACCAGTTGTGTTTGTAACCAAAGCAAATGGATCGCTGAGGTTGTGTGTGGATTATCGTGAGCTGAATAAGGTGACTAAGAAGAACAAGTATCCATTGCCGAGAATAGATGACTTGTTCGATTAGCTTCACGAAGCTAAGGTGTTTTCTTAGATGGATTTGGCAACGGGATTTCACCAGTTGAGAGTGGCTAAGGATAGTGTGCCGAAGACTGCTTTTAGGACACCATCCGGTTTCTTTGAGTGGCTGGTAATGCCGTTTGGATTGACTAACGCGCCAGCATATTTTGTGGATCTTATGAATAGAGTGTTCAGAGATCAGTTGAACAAATTCGTGCTTGTGTTCGTGGATGATATTCTGATTTATTCCAGAACTGAAGAAGAGCACAAGACGCACTTGCGTATTGTTTTGGAAATCTTACGGAAACATCAGCTGAAGGCTAAGTTTTCGAAGTGTCACTTCTGAAAGAGTGAAGTGAGATTCTTAGGCCACGTTATCTCTGGAAATGGAATAGCGGTTGATCCCGCCAAGGTGGCAGCAATCCAGGATTGGGTTAGACCTAAGAATGCATCTGATGTGAGAAGTTTTCTTGGATTAGCAGGATATTATCGACGGTTTATCAAAGCTTCTCCAAGGTGGCTACATCGTTAACAGGATTGACGAAAAAGAACCTAGTGTTCAGATGGGATGATAAGTGTGAGCAAGCTTTCAGAATCTTGAAAGAGCGATTGACAAGTGCTCCTGTTTTGACTATTCCAAGTGGGAATGATGAGATGGTGGTTTACACCGACGCATGTGGTACTGGACTTGGAGCAGTGCTGATGCAAAGGGATAAAGGTGTTGCATATGCTAGTCGACAACTGAAGCTGCATGAAAGGAATTACCCGACTCATGATTTGGAGTTAGCGGCGATTGTTTTTGCTTTGAAGATGTGGAGACATTATCTATTGGGAGTTCGATTCGAGTTGTTTACAGATCATAAGTCATTGAAGTATCTTTTCTCCCAAAAGGATTTGAATCTTCGGCAGCAACGGTGGCTAGAGTTTTTAGCATCATATGATTTTGGTATAGCTTATACTCTGGGAAAAGGTAACGCAGTGGTAGATGCGTTAAGTCGAAGACATGCAGGATTGGGAGCCATGTTTTCAGAATGGAAGAATCTCGAGTATTTAGCTGGATTTGACTTCAGGCCCAGATGTGAATTGGAACCTGAGATGTTGGCAAACTTATCAATAAGACCGACTCTTGTGGAAAGGATTGGCGAGAGCCAAAAGCGAGACGATAAGCTTGTCAAGATTATCCGTGATTTGAAATCTGGATTGGATCCAGAAAAGGATAAGAGATTCGAGGTCGATCGAGAGGGTTGGCTTCGAAAGTAAGGACGACTAGTTGTTCCCGATATAGATGGATTGAGAGACGAAGTTCTGAAGGAAAGTCATCACTCGAAGTTGACAATTCATCCAGGTGGAAATAAGATGTATCGGGATATGAAGAGAACCTATTACTGGGAAGGTATGAAGAAGGATGTTGGAAATTTTATTTCCAAGTGCATAAATTGTCAGTTGGTGAAGGCTGAACAGAAGAAGCCAAGTGGATTGCTTCAGCCATTAGAAGTTCCTACATGGAAGTGGGAGCAAATGTCGATGGATTACCTAGAACCAGGACAGGAAATGAAGGGATTTGGGTCATCGTAGATCGTTTGACTAAGAGCGTGAGATTCATTCCTGTTCGATCGACTAGGACGGCATCAAAGTTGGCTGAGTTGTATGTTAAGTGGATAGTTCGATTCCATGGTATTCCGAAGAGTATAGTGAGCGATCGAGACCCATTGTTCACTAGTGGATTTTGGAAGAGCTTCCAGGAAGTTTTGGGAACCGAGTTGTGTTTGAGTACAGCTTATCATCCCCAAACTAATGGTCAGACCGAGAGAGTCAACCGAGTTTTGGAAGATCTCCTCAGATCTTGTGTTTTGGATTTCGGAGGATCATGGGAAGATCATCTTCATTTGGTGGAATTTTCGTATAACAACAGTTACCAGTCAAGCATTGGTATGGCACCGTATGAAGCATTGTATGGGAGACCGTGTAACTCTCCGACATGTTGGATAGAGACCGGAGAAAAGCTGGTGCTTGGGCCAGAAATGATTCGACAGACTTCGGATTGCATAGAGATCATTCGGCAGCGAATGAAGACAGCCCAAGACCGTCAGAAAAGTTATGCCGATAAGTGTCGTAAGGATTTGGAATTCGACGTAGGCGATATGGTTTTTGTAAAGATTTCTCCACTGAAGAATGTTATTCGATTCGGGAAGAAAGGGAAATTGACCCCGAGATTTGTTGGACCATTCCCGATTATCGAGCGAATTGGAAAGCTCGCCTATAGATTGAAGTTACCGGAAAAGATGTCGAGTGTGCACAATTTTTTTCATGTATCGTATATGTGCACGACTCGAATACAGTAGTTTCTGCAGATAGCTGTGAAGACTTCGAAGTTGATCCAGTCGATAAGAGACCTCGTAAGCCGCTTCGTGTTGTGGAAACTGACACGAAACAGCTTAGGAGGAAGATAGTTAAGTTGCTCAAGATACAATGGAGTGATGATGATAACGACTGTACGTGGGAAGTGGAAGAGAGGATGAAAGCAGCTCATCATGAACTCTTCGTGGTATGGCCCTAAGGTGTCGTGTCATCTAACGAAATTGTAACTTGTTCTAGTTTTAGAATTCTGTATGCTAAGCTAGAATTGGATGCATGGTTTGTTGATTGCTATGGATGGTAGGCGTGCAGAATTGTCTTTGATTGCTTTGTTTGTTTGGAATTTCGAGGGAGAAATTCCTAAGGGGGAGAGAATGTAACGACCCATATTTTTACGGATCGAATGATTGAAACTGGTGTTATTTGGATGATAGTGTTATAGCTTGAATCGAGTAGAAGATAAGTCATCATGAAGTCCAGGCTAAAATTTGACTAAGTCTTAAGTCATAGACGACCTAAGGAGTTAGGTCGTAGCATTTGTGGCGACTTAAGAAGTCTGAACGACTTAAGGGTTAGGTCGGCGACGACCTAAGGAGGCTGGGATAGCAGTAAGCGACCTGAGTAGGTTAAGTCGTGGAAGACTTAGTAGTTAGGTTGTTAGACGATTTAAGGGGTTAAGTCGTAGCCTGGTTAAGTCGTAAGGTTGCGTGTGTGTGTGTTAGGTCGGAACCGTTGCTAGGTTGCGTCTCAGTTAAGTCGTAAGTCGTATCACCTGTTAGATCGCGCGTAGTTAAGTCGTAGCTCGTTGAGTTCTGGTTCGCGCGCGCATATGCTGAGTTAAGTCGTAGACGACTTAGGAGTTGAGTCATAACCCGGTTAAGTCGCATCTTGGTTAGGTCGTAACTTTGCTAGGTCGGCAAAGCTGTTAAGTCGTATAGGCGCACATGTGTTATATCGTATAGGCGCACATGTGTTAGGTCGGCAAAGAAGTTAAGTCGTAAATCGTTGAAGCTATTAGGTCAAGAGCTCTATTAGGTCGTAGGTCGTCTGGAGTGTTAGGTCGGAGAGGGAGTTGAGTCGGCAACGACTTAAGAAGGCGGACGAGTTAAGGGGGTTTTCAGCCTATAAATACTCGTCCATTTCTCACTTTTTGGGATCCGGATTTTGAAGCAACGAAGTGCTGCCATTTTGAGAGCTCGACTTCTACACTTCTTCACTTCTTTTCTCCACTTTAATCTAGTGATTCCATCCATCCAAATCAAAGATCAAATTGAAGATCTTCATCCATCGAAGAGAGATTTCATCGTTTGAAGCGGATTCGTGATAGATCGAGTTAGATCCTTCGCTGTCCAGATCTAAAGTGTGTTGCTTTTGGGTTGTTTAGGTGATTTGGTGAGTGGTGATTATCTCTCACACGGATCTAAAGGAGTATATCGGATCGTTGGCTTGATTTGGTGTTAAAATACTGATTTCCGTGCATTTTTGTAAACCTAAGTATAGATCCATATAGATTCACTGTTCATGATGATTTGACAACCATTTTACTACATGATTAACCTATGAAAGTTCATTCATCAAGTTGTAGAGATAATTCTCATGTTTTCATGCTTGTTAGACTTTCGACTCTTTATTTACGAAATTGCCATTACTGTTAATATTGACTAGTTAGATTATATTTGAATGCTTGATTACTTGGATTAATGTTTGATTTGATTGATTGCTATGAATTAGATGATTTATGATTTGATTTAGACCGAAGATGATTCGAAAGCTAAGGGAAAGGCTCTTGTATTGGAAAAGCTGCACGTGGCATATGTAGCGGATGGTGAAGCTCATATGGATAGATTTGATGATGATGTTGAGATGAGACTTTGCTATGATGATAGTGAGGCGAAGTGTGATATGAGATAGTCTTGGTCTAGTCCAGACGGGATCATTCCAAGCAAGTTGATAACTCGGTGATATGGTTCGAGTTTGGAGATAATGGTTTGCTCGAGAGGCGCTTGAGCTAGTATGGAAATAGTTGTCGAGGAGGATAACTAGAAGGCTGAGGTATCATCGTTGTTGAAGGTTCTAGCATGCTCAAAGCAAGAGTACGTTGGGTAGATTCGATAGTCCCTGAAGGCTACTGATTTGGGTAGTCAAGTACTCTGGGCAGATTCGATAGTCCTAGGCACGGGTCACGATGACGTGCAGAGTTATGTCTAGAACCGGGGTTTCCATTAGCCCTTGACGGACGGATGAAAGAATGAGCCGGTCATTCAATTAACGATGATATCGAGGCAATGATAACGGTGATAGCCAGAGTCATGGATGTTTGGTTGTATCGTCATTCGGTCTCAAGAGCGGTATTTTCTGGGTGCTTATCTGATCTTGGTTTAGGCCTTGGGGGTTTGTACTTGGAAAACATCGCCCTTGACTTGAGTGATAATTGCTTTACTTTAAATTGTATGCTTTGTTATGCTTGCTTCTACTTAGTGTGTGTCTGGGGGCTATCACTGTAGAAAGAGGTGGAGTGGGAGGGTTGCATCCCTATTCCTTTTCTTTTATGCTCTTTTGGTATGTTGTTAGTTAATTTACTGCTCACTAAGACTGTTGTCTGACCCAAGGCTTTATGTTTTAATTCTTATTGCCTTGGGCTGTTCGTCCATTTTGGGACGGGCAGACTAGGTAGCAGGTGACAGGTGCTGTTCTTTCTTTCCACGGTGTTGATATCGAAGACGAGCTGGAGGGTTGCATATTATTTTCTTATTATATGTACTGGATGTTCCGCTGTTTGTATATTCTTTGAGTGTTATGTAGTGAGGCTTGTTGTATTGACTATTTTGATGTTCGTATTCAACTATTGTGAAGTTTATTGATGAGATTCTATTCTGTGAAGCTTCACTATATATATGTTCTATTGTATTTTGTCCATGCGCTGTGAGTAATACGATAGATCCTAATGTTTAAATTTACCCTGGCGATCGCCCATGGTCTCCTGGCACACTTTACAGCGCACTATCTCTTGATTCGGTGCAGGGGTCATGGCCGGTCGTCACAATGTGAAAACCCTAGACCCTATTATAATATAACTGGATTTCCTATCAAATGTTTTGGTTATCGTAAGGTAAAAACTTTTCCGTGTTTATGTGTAGGAAGTCTTACAAGATACTTTTTCTTTCAAAGGTTTTTCAAAGTTAAACAATTTTAACCCTTTTACTCACACCAGACCCATGTCTGACCCAAGTGTTTATTTTCTGTTTTATTAAACTCTTGGGTACTCAATTTTGTATTGAGTAGTCGAGGGATTCAGGTTAGCTTTGACGAATTCTGGAGGAGATTTGGAGCAGGAGGCTTCAGCGTGTAGATATATAGTGTTTCCGCTGTGTTTGTGTTGAGTCTGTATCTCTGTGATGTTTGAGATGTATGATAGACAGGTGTTTATAACTGTCTAATATGAGATGTATAAGTTGTGTAACTTTGATGTATATGATACTATGTAATATTTTATGTGATATATTATATTTCATTCGTTCCGTTGTGAGATTCTGGTATTGTTGAGTTTCTTCTTTCCTATCTTTTCTTCTTCTATCCCTTTCTTTCTTAATTCATGATACGTCTTTCTGGGCTTAGAAAGTCGGGTCGTGACACAAAGTCAGGGATAAACCCAGATGGCCAAAGAAGATGATCAGAGACGAAGCTCACAGAGAAGCCAAAGTCAAGTGATCATCACCAAACAGTAAAGCTAAACTCAGGGATGAACAACAATGTACCAGTGAAACTGTATGAATGACGAAATCATAATCTATATCAAAGAAGCCAGAAAATCACAAAAACAATGTACCAGTGAAACTGACGAAATCACAGATGGTCAGAGACAAGATCGTGATCAACAATAAACAAGTCGAAACAGTGAGGAACAGGAAGCCAGAAAACCAAAAGATATCACAAAATCAAAGCCATAGTTTTAATCAAGAGTTAACAAATTGAAATAGTCAAAGTCAAAAATGAATCACTAACGAAAATATATCTGATTATGCCCAAAGTCGTAAATCATCCCAAACATTCGTACTAAAATCAGAATCAAGTGGCCGATGTTAACAGAAATCAAAAACCTGGTGGCCACAAACGAAATCAACATCGTCCAACAAATTCAATGGTAACAGTTTCAATCCAAAACCATAAGCCAATCAAGTATTCAACCCGAGTGAATTGAAAACAACAGGGAAATCAACAACTTCGAACCACAATTTAACAGCCGAAAAATAAAGTGAACGAAGTCATGTTAAATAGAAACAAAATCATACGAAAAAATAGCAGAATCATGGAGTTCAAAATTAGATGTGAGTAACAAGTATCACTCACCTTTGTTTTTGAAGAGCCCGAATTCGACGTCGCTGCCGAGGGCATCTCGCCAGTCGATCGATCACAAAACAAGAAATCGGGTTGAATCGAGCACTGGAAATAGGCATCCTCAAAATATCGAATACCCTAATTTCTGGAGATAGATGAGCCGCCATTTTTTTCGTTGTTTGTTTTTGAATGTGGGATTGCGAATAAACGAAGAAAAATGAAAGGGGGACCGGTTGCTTCTTGATATTATCTCGGCAAAACAAAGAAATATGGGCCAACATTTAATTTCCAAAAGCCCATCAACATTTAACAAATTATGAAAGGATTTCAATTCGATTAAAATCTACATTAGCAATTAACAACGATTTAATCGTCATTTTGACGATAAATAATTGTTACAAAAATCCCAGGGTTGTTACAACAGCGAAGGTCGGAGCTCCGACAGTTGCGTGTGCACGTGCACGCTTGCATTCGCGTATCTGGGTTATGAAGAAGCTTTGGGGAAGAAAGCTTTGACTCGAGATGAACTCGAAGGGGTTTGGGTGATGGCTCGAAGTAGCAGGAAGGGGTGGGTGACTCGGTGCTTTAGTTCAGAATGCTCGGGTTTTTTGGTAATTTTGCTCGAGTGTTTTTCTGTAGTTTGAGAACAGATTTCAAATTTTAAAGGAAATTTAGTTCGGTAGTTTAAAGCAAATGCAAGTTGATTAATCAATTTCAAAAAGGTTGAAGCCAAGTTTAGAGGTATATATAAATTTAAAATGTTTTCAAGGAAAAAGGGAAAATGTCAAAGTTGTATGTTTAAAAATAATTATATTTGAATTAATTATGTAATTAATTCCAAAATGATTCTCAAATAAAGCTTAATAATACAATGAAGTATTTAAATTTAAAATAAAGAATTTATCTTTATTTAAAGTAAGGTTGTGATTAATTGAAGTTAATTAATCAGTGAAATGAAATTGGGAAGTTAATCCCTTAATGTAATTAATAATAGTAAATTAATTTAAGTACAATTACTTAAGGAAGTAATTAAGGGATAGTTAATGAATATAATTTAAATTAAGGAACATTAGCTAATGGTTAAGAGATAATTAGTTGATATAAATTAATTTAAGATAATTAGCTAATTAATTAAGACAGTAATTACTTAATTAATTAAAGGTTAATTAGTCTAAGTAATTGAAGGTAATCTAAGTGATTAAAGATTAGTAATTAATTAAATTTGAAATAAATTAAATTAATTTTGGAAAAATCAATCTTTTTTATGAATGATTGAATGATGTTAAATGCCTTGAATTGGTTGATATCTCTGATATGAAATGTATTGTGAATACCCGAACCCACTTGATTTGTAATCTCCAATAAATCTATATAGATTTGATTTGTGAAATCAATAGGCTGGAATGGGATAATATGGACCTTTGAAACTAAGTATGGGACTTAGGGATTGATTTGTGAATAAGTGTTGAGCATAACAAGTAATGAACTCGTAGTGAAGTACGAGTTACCCCGGGCTTTACTTTTATGATTTGAACTTGGTAATTCCAAATTATGAATTTACTCACGCCGGTTTCCAGCCTGACCCGAGTGTTACTTTGTTGTAATGCTCGGGTCAGACCGAGTATTATAGATTTTCAGGTAAGGACGTTCTGGAGCTCAGGAGACGAGCTGGATGGCAGGAACGTATGGAGTGTATCCCGCTGTGATATATTGTTGTATATTTAGACATGTTGATTATATATGTCCCGTGATTGTGTATATGTTGTAACTCTGATGTATTAAAGTGTAATTTAACTGATACAGTTTCTTTGTATAAATGGTATTATATGATATTATATTTTGATTCGCTGCGAATGTGAGATTCTGTGACTTGTTTTCTGTTTCTTCTTCTTCTATCTCTTTCTTCTTTTCCTAACTATCTGGAATTTTCGGGATCGAAAATTTTGGGTCGTTACAGTTGGTATCAGAGCGAAGGTTAAGTGAGAACCTTGGCTCTGGTGGGTGTACTCCTAAAGATAGGGTCAATAATACCCTAGAATGAGTTGAGTGTAATATATATGAGAGAACGTACTTGTTATTTTCCTATATAAAGATTTTAAATGGTTTTAAAGGTAAATGATTTTATATAAAGTTATATTTGATATATATAAAAGCAATATTCCTTAACCAATAAATGTTAAGGTAACTGGTTGTTAAATTATTGGAATTAAATTAAGAAGTAATAGAAATATAACCAAACTGAAATTGAATAAAGATAAGTTTGGAATAGATTCAAATTAAAATGAAAATCTTGAATTTGGGAAAGAGTTTCAGAATAAGATAATAATGAACTGGTTTCCAGATATGATAATCTTGGTTATTATCATAAATGATTGTTGTGTAAGCAAAATGAAATGTTTTAGGAAAGTAAAACATTTAGGCAAGTGTGACTTATAAATTGGAACTGAAGATGATATAAATTGTGAAGTTTTAAATCTAAGCTAGAAAATTTGGAATTTGTTTCAAATTGATAAAGAAATAATAAATAATGTTATTTAGTATACTTAAATGGAAGGGTCCTGTTTCAACAAGAGTTGTTGAAAATTTGTTTTGAACCAAAGGTGGTTTAAATTTAAAGATAACTTGGTGTGTAAAAAAATGTATATATGTGGAATATACATAATATCAATGATGGGTTGAAATAAACTCTAAATAATGAGTTTTAAATTTGGAATGAAATGTTGTAACGACCCGTATTTTTATGGATCGAATGTTTGTAAAACAGTTGTCATTAGGTCGTAGTGTTGATAAGTTGTGTAGAGGTTAGGTCATATAGCAGATAAGCCGTGTGTAGCTTAGGTCGTCTAGAAGATAAGTCGTGTGGTGACTTAGGTCGTGGGGTAGGTTAGGTCGAGTAGTAGTTAGGTCGGGTGAGCGACTTAAGGGATTGGAGCGACCTAAGGAAGTTGGCGACTTAAGGTAGTGGACGACCTAAGAGTTAGCAACCTACAGAAATCGGCGACTTAAGGAATCGGCGACCTAAGGAGTAGACGACCTAAGGAGTTAACGGCTTAAGTCAGTAGGCGACCTAGGGGGTTTGAGTCGTTCGAGCGACTTAAGGAGTGTAGTAGTTAGGTCGTGAGCGACCTATGGGGTGCTGTGTTTAGTTAGGTCGTAAGCGACCTAAGTTAGTTAGGTCGTGGCTTCTGTTAAGTCGTTAAGTCATATGGACGTTAAGTCGTTGAGTCAAGTGTGTGCTAAGTCGTAAGTCGTAGGTCGCGCGTATGTGTTGAGTCGCGCAAGTGGTTAAGTGTTAGGTCGGGGAATCTGTTAGGTCGTAGGTCGGGGTTGTTAGGTCGTGGACGACCTGAGCGGGAGTGGACGACCTAAGGAAATCAGCCTATAAATAGGCAAGTTCTTCTTCATGTTTGGGATCCGAATTTCGAAGCGACGAAGTGCTGCCATTTTGAGAGCTCGAGTTCTACACTTCTTCACTTCTTTTCTCCACTCTAATCTTGTGATTCCTTTCATCTAAATCAAAGATCAAATCGAAGATCCAAGGGCCTAGATTGAAGATCTTCATCCATCGAAGAGGAATTTCATCGTCTGAAGCGGAATTTTGGCAGATCAAGTTAGATTCTTTGCTATCCAGATCTGAAGTGTGTTGTTTTTGAGGTGTTAGGGTGATTTGGTGAGTGGTGATTATTTCTCACATGGATCCAAAGGGGTATATCGGATTGATGGCTTGATTTGGTGTTAAAATAGTGATTTCCATGCATTTTCATAAACTTAAGCGTAGATCTATTGTTCATGATGATTTGACTTCCATTTTACTACATGTTAACCTATGCAAGTTCATTCATCAAGTTGTAGAGATATTGCTCATGATTCATGTTTGCTAGATTTAGACTCTTTATTTACAAGATTGCCATTATTGTTATAATTGTTTATTTGATCATGTTTGAATGCTTGATTACTTGGATTAATGATTGACTTGATTGATTGTTATAAATTAGTTGATTGATGATTTGATTTGGACAAGATGGTCGAAGATGATTCAAAAGCTAAGGGAAAGGCTCTTGAATTGGAAAAGCTGGTCGTGGCATATGTGGCGGATGATGAAGCTCATATGGATAGATTTGATGATGATGTGAGATAGCCTTGGTACAATCCAGACGAGATCATTCCAAGCATGTTGATAACTCGGTGAAATGGTTCGGGTTTGAGGATAATGGTTTGCTCGAGAGGCGCTTGAGCTAGTACGGAAATAGTCGTCGAGGAGGATGACTAGAAGGCTGAGGTTTCATCGTTATTGAAGGTTCTAGCAGACTCAAAGCAAGAGTACGCTGGGCAGATTCGATAGTCCCTAAAGACTATGATTGTAGTCAAGTACTCTGGGCAAATTCGATAGTCCTAGGCACGGGCTGCGACGACGTGCAGAGTTCTGTCTAGAACCGGGGTTGCCATTAACCCTTGACGGACGGCTGAAAAAATGTGATGGTCATTCAATTAACGGTGGTATCGAAGCAAAGATAATAGTGATAGCCAGAGTCATGGATGTTTGGTTGTATCGTCATTCGATCTCAAGAGCAATGTTTTCTGGGTGCTTATCTGATCTTGGTTTAGGCCTTGGGGGTTTGTACTTGGAAAATGTTGACCTTGACTCGAGTGATAATTGCTTTACTTTAAATGTCTGCTTTGCTATGTTTACTTATGCTTAGTGTGTCTGGGGGCTATCACTGTAGAAAGAGGTGGAGTGGGAGGGTTGGATTCCTATTCCTTTTTACCTTTATGCTCTTTTGGTATGTTGTTAGTTAATTTACCACTCACTAAGGCTGTTGTCTGACTCAAGGCTTTATGTTTAACTCTTATTGCCTTGGGCTGTTCATCCGCTTTGGGATGGGCAGACTAGGTAGCAGGTGACAGGTGCTGTTCTTAGTTTCCGACGATGCTGATGACGAAGACGAGCTGGAGGCTTGCATATTATTTTCTTACTATATGTATCGGATGTTCCGCTGCTTTGTATATTCTATGAGTGATATGTAGTGAGGCTTGATGTATTGACTATTCAGATGTTTGTATTCAACTATTATGAGGTTTAATAGAGATTCTGTTCTGTAAAGCTTCACTATATATATTTTCTATTGTATTTTATCCATACGCTGTGAGTTATACGATAGATTCTGCTGTTTTAACTTAACCTTGGCAACCGTCCATGGCTGCCTGGCACACCTTACAGCGCACTATTCCTATGTTCAGTGCAGGGGTCATGGGCGGTCGTCACATTTTGTATCGGAGCTTTGGTTAATCGATTTTACCCAACGCTCGCTGACGAAACTACGTATGAGAGACATAATTGTATTTTTATGGATGATTACTATATATAATATAGTAGCTTAGAAGGATTTGAACCCTTTATGCAGTTGTTCTCAAGGTGTATTGATCATTTCTTTTATAGATATTAAGAATGAGTCGAAGAGGGAGACCAGCTACTAGGGAAGGCCGTGCTACTTAGGGGGCTGCTGATTATGCTGCTATGTTCGAGGCTATGATGACTTCGATCATGAGAAGGATGCCAGCTCCGGGGCCAGCAGTAGATGTTGGAGTTCAAGTTCAAACTCCAAAACCGGTAGATTTTGCTAAGCTGTGTAAAGATTATACTGCTCTTGGAGGAAAGGTTTTCTTGGGAACAGAATCAACCATTGAAGTCCAGAGATGGATAGATGCTTGTAGAAGAATCTTTGGTGATTTGGGAATCGAGGATGCAACCAAAAGGAAGCTAGCATCAAGACAGCTTCAAGGGAGAGCTTCTGACTGGTGGAACTCTATCACCATTGATACTCCGGAGGAAGAAATTACTTGGGAGCAATTCCAAGTCAGATTTGAAGCTAAGTTCATTTCTACAACTCAGAAATTTGTTCTGTTTAGGAAGTTTGTAGAGCTCAAACAAGATGGAAGACCAGTTCTTGAGTATGTTTCTGAGTTTGAAGCTTTGTCCAAGTATGCCCGGTCGTATATTGAATCTCTGTATCAGAAGAACGAGAAGTTTGTGACAGGCTTGGACAGTTATCTTGGAAGGAAGTTGGTGGATCATCTGGATGATTCATTTGAGAAGCTTGTGGAGAAGGCTCTCAGGCACGAGAATCTGTTTCCTAAAGAAGGATCTGTTTTTGCTGTGACCAAGGAAGAGTCTAAACCACAGCAGGGTGGAAACAAGAAGAGGAAGCAGCAGCAGCAAAAGGGTAAGGATGGCCAGAAGAAGCCGAAGGGCGACCTGCTACAATTGTCAGCAGAAGGGCCATTTCTCCAGAGATTGCAAGAATCCGAAGGTACCGGTGAAGTGCCACAACTGTAGCAAGCCGAGGCATTTTAAGAAGAATTGTCCAAAACCGCGGAAGGACAAGCAGATTGTGCAAGCTTATGCTTTGGGGGCTGTTCCATCATCATCGAAAGCCTCTACCGCTGAAGAGAAAGGAAAGAGTGTGGTGGTTCAAGGTACTCTTTCCATATGTGGTGTTCCAGTTAGAGTGTTATTCGATACTGGGGCGTTGCATTCTTTTGTTTGTAATGAACTTTTAGGCCGGTTGGATTTAGAACCGGATATTATTGATAGGCCATTGGTTGTGACTAATTCAGTTGGGGGTTCGTCTTGTTTGTGTATGCTATGCCGTGGTCTGATTGTATCGAGTCATGATTGCTCTTTTGTTTGTGATTGTTTTGTTCTGAACTTTGCGGGGTTCGGAATTATTTTGGGTATGGACTGGCTTAGGAAGTATGCGGCAAAGGTTGATTGTGAAAGGTTGGAGGTGACAGTCATGAATGTGGAGGGGCGAAAGGTTGTGATACGATGTAAGCATGAGGAAGGCGTCTTCATGAGCTTCATGTATTCGCTGGTTGTTCCGCGGGATGGACTGTCATCGGTGCCAATCGCTAATGGATTTGAGGATTTCTTTGATGAGGTCAAAGGGTTACCGCCGCATAGAGAGATCGAGTTTCGTATCGATTTAGTTGAAGCAGCCAGACCTGTTGTGATGCCTCTTAGGCGGATGGCGCCTAGGGAACAGCAAGAGTTGAGGGTGCAAGTTGATGATCTTTTACAGAAAGGATTCATTCGGTGTATTGTGTCCGAATGGGGTGCACCCGTTGTGTTTGTAACCAAAGAAGATGGATCGTTGAGGTTATGTGTGGATTATCGTGAGCGGAATAAAGTGACTAAGAAGAACAAGTATCCATTACCGAGAATAGATGAATTGTTTGATCATCTTCACGAAGCTAAGGTGTTTTCTCATATGGATTTGGCAACGGGATTTCACCAGTTAAGAGTGGCTAAGGATAGTGTGCAGAAGACTGCTTTCAGGACACCATCCGGTTTCTTTGAGTGGCTGGTAATGCCGTTTGCATTGACAAATGCACCAGCATATTTTGTGGATCTTATGAATAGAGTGTTCAGAGATCAGTTGAACAAGTTCATACTAGTGTTCGTGGATGATATTCTGATTTATTCCAGAACGGAAGAAGAGCACAAGACGCACTTGCGAATTATTTGGAAATCTTACGGAAACATCAGCTGAAGGTTAAGTTTTCGAAGTGTCATTTCTGGAAGAGCGAAGTGAGGTTCTTAGGCCATATTATCTCTAGAAGCGGAATAGCGGTTGATCCCGCCAAGATAGCAGCAATCTAGGATTGGGTTAGACCTAAGAATGCATCTGATGTGAGAAGTTTTCTTGGATTAGCAGGATATTATCGTCGATTCATCAAAGACTTTTCCAAGGTGGCTGCACCATTAACAGGATTGACGAAAAAGAACCAAGTATTCGGATGGGATGCTAAGTGTGAGAAAGCTTTCGGAATCCTGAAAGAATTGACAAGTGCTCATGTTTTGACTATTCCAAGTGGAAATGAAGAAATGGTGGTTTACACCGACGCATGTGGTACTGGACTTGGAGCAGTGCTGATGCAGAAGAATAGAGTTGTTGCGTATGCGAGTCGACAACTGAAGCCGCATGAAAGGAATTATCCGACTCATGATTTGGAGTTGGCAGCGATTGTATTTGCTCTGAAGATGTGGAGACATTATCTATTGGGAGTTCGATTCGAGTTGTTTACAGATCATAAGTCGTTGAAGTATCTTTTCTCCCAAAAGGACTTGAATCTTAGGCAGCAACGATGGCTAGAGTTTTTGGCATCATATGATTTTAGTATAGCCTATACTCCAGGAAAGGGTAACGCAGTGGCAGATGCGTTAAGCCGAAGACATGCAGGATTGGGAGCCATGTTTTCAGAATGGAAGAGTCTCGAGTATTTAGCTGGATTTGACTTCAGGCCCAGATGTGAATTGGAACCTGAGATGTTGGCAAACTTATCGATAAGACCGACTCTTGTGGAAAGAATTGGAAAGAGCCAAAAGCGAGATGATAAGCTTGTCAAGATTATCCGTGATTTGGAATAGGGATTGGACCCAGAAAAGGATAAAGGATTCGAGGTCGATCGAGAGGGTTGGCTTCGGAAGCAAGGATGACTAGTTGTTCCCGATATAGATGAATTGAGAAATGAAGTTCTGAAGGAAAGTCATCACTCGAAGCTGACAATTCATCCAGGTGGAAATAAGATGTATCGGGATATGAAGAGAACCTATTACTGGGAAGGTATGAAAAAGGATGTTGGAAATTTTATTTCCATGTGCATGAACTGTCAATTGGTAAAAGCCGAACAAAAGAAGCCTAGTGGATTACTTCAGCCATTAGAAGTTCCTACATGGAAGTGGGAGCAAATATCAATGGATTTTATCGATGGGCTACCTAGAACAAGAACGGGAAATGAAGGGATTTGGGTCATCGTAGATCGTCTGACTAAGAGTGCAAGATTCATTCCTGTTCGATCAACTCGGACTGCATCAAAGTTGGTCGAGCTGTATGTTAAGTGGATAGTTCGATTCCATGGTATTCCAAAGAGTATAGTGAGCGATCGAGACCCATTGTTCACTAGTGGATTTTCGAAGAGCTTTCAGGAAGTTCTGGGAATCGAGTTGTGTTTGAGTACAGCTTATCACCCCCAAACAGATGGTCAGACCGAGAGAGTCAATCGAGTTTTGGAAGATCTCCTCAGGGCATGTGTTTTAGATTTCGGAGGATCATGGGAAGATTATCTACATTTGGTGGAATTTTCGTATAATAACAGTTACCAGTCAAGCATTGGTATGGCACCGTATGAGGCATTGTATAGAAGACCGTGTAACTCACCGACATGTTGGTTGGAAATAGGGGAAAAGCTGATACTTGGGCCAAAAATGATTTGACAGACTTCGGATTGTATAGAGATCATTCGGCAACGAATAAAGGCAGCCCAAGACCGTCAGAAAAGTTATGCCGATAAGCGTCGTAAAGATTTGGAATTCGACGTAGGTAATATGGTTTTTGTGAAGATTTCTCCACTAAAGAATGTTATTCGATTCGGGAAGAAAGGAAAATTGACTCCGAGATTTGTTGGACCATTCCCGATCATCGAGCGAATTGGAAAGCTCGCCTACAAATTGGAGTTACCAGAAAATATGTCGAGTGTGCATAATGTTTTTCATGTATTGTATCTACGGAAGTATGTGCACGACTCGAATACAGTGGTTTCTGCTGATAGCTGTGAAGATTTTGAGATTGATCCAGTCGATAAGAGACCTCGTAAGTCGCTTCGTGTTGTGGAAACTGACACGAAACAGCTTAGGAGGAAGGTAGTTAAGTTGCTCAAGATACAATGGAGTGATGATGATAATGACTGTACATGGGAGGTGAAAGAGAGGATGAAGGCAGCTCATCCTGAACTCTTCGAGGTATGGCCATAAGGTGTCGTGTCATCTCACGATATTGTAACTTGTTCTAGTTTTAGAATTCTGCATGCTAGGCTAGAATTGGATGCATGGTTTGTTGATTGCTATGGATGGTAGGCATGCAGAATAGTTTTGATTGCTCTTGTTTGTTTGGAATTTTGGGGGCGAAATTCCTAAGGGGGAGAGAATGTAACGACCCGTATTTTTACGGATCGAATGTTTGTAAAACAGTTGTCATTAGGTCGTAGTGTTGATAAGTCGTGTAGAGGTTAGGTCGTATAGCAGATAAGCCGTGTGTAGCTTAGGTCGTCTGGAAGATAAGTCGTGTGGTGACTTAGGTCGTGGGGTAGGTTAGGTCGAGTAGTAGTTAGGTCGGGTGAGCGACTTAAGGGATTGGAGCGACCTAAGGAAGTTGGCGACTTAAGGTAGTGGACGACCTAAGAGTTAGCAACCTACAGAAATCGACGACTTAAGGAATCGGCGACCTAAGGAGTAGACGACCTAAGGAGTTAACGGCTTAAGTCAGTAGGCGACCTAGGGGGTTTGAGTCGTTCGAGCGACTTAAGGAGTGTAGTAGTTAGGTCGTGAGCGACCTATGGGGTGCTGTGTTTAGTTAGGTCGTAAGCGAACTAAGTTAGTTAGGTCGTGGCTTTTGTTAAGTCGTTAAGTCGTATGGACGTTAAGTCGTTGAGTCAAGTGTGTGCTAAGTCGTAAGTTGTAGGTCGCGCATATGTGTTGAGTTGCGCAAGTGGTTAAGTGTTAGGTCGGGGAATCTGTTAGGTCGTAGGTCGGGGTTGTTAGGTCGTGGACGACCTGAGGGGGAGCGGACGACCTAAGGAAATCAGCCTATAAATAGGCAAGTTCTTCTTCATTTTTGGGATCCAGATTTCGAAGCGACGATGTGCTACCATTTTGAGAGCTCGAGTTCTACACTTCTTCACTTCTTTTCTCCACTCTAATCTTGTGTTCCTTTCATCTAAATCGAAGATCAAATCGAAGATCCAAGGGCCTAGATTGAAGATCTTCATCCATCGAAGAGGAATTTCATCGTTTGAAGCGGAATTTTGGCGGATCAAGTTAGATTCTTCGCTGTCCAGATCTGAAGTGTGTTGTTTTTGAGATGTTTGGGTGATTTGGTGAGTGGTGATTATCTCTCACACGGATCCAAAGGGGTATATCGAATTGATGGCTTGATTTGGTGTTAAAATAGTGATTTCCATGCATTTTCATAAACTTAAGCGTAGATCTATTGTTCATGATGATTTGACATCCATTTTACTACATGTTAACCTATGCAAGTTCATTCATCAAGTTGTAGAGATATTGCTCATGATTCATGTTTGCTAGATTTAGACTCTTTATTTACAAGATTGCCATTATTGTTATAATTGTTTATTTGATCATGTTTGAATGCTTGATTACTTGGATTAATGATTGACTTGATTGATTGTTATAAATTAGTTGATTGATGATTTGATTTGGACAAGATGGTCGAAGATGATTCAAAAGCTAAGGGAAAGGCTCTTGAATTGGTAAAGCTGCTCGTGGCATATGTGGCGGATGATGAAGCTCATATGGATAGATTTGATGATGATGTGAGATAGCCTTGGTACAATCTAGACGGGATCATTCCAAGCATATTGATAACTCGGTGAAATGGTTCGGGTTTGAGGATAATGGTTTGCTCGAGAGGCGCCTGAGCTAGTATGGAAATAGTCGTCGAGGAGGATGACTAGAAGGCTGAGGTTTCATCGTTATTGAAGGTTCTAGTAGACTCAAAGCAAGAGTACGCTGGGCAGATTCGATAGTCCCTAAAGACTATGATTGTAGTCAAGTACTCTGGGCAGATTCGATAGTCCTAGGCATGGGCTGCGACGACGTGCGGAGTTCTGTCTAGAACCGGGGTTGCCATTAACCCTTGACGGACGGCTGAAAGAATGTGCCGGTCATTCAATTAACGGTGGTATCGAAGCAAAGATAACAGTGATAGCCAGAGTCATGGATGTTTGGTTGTATCGTCATTCGGTCTCAAGAGCAATGTTTTCTGGGTGCTTATCTGGTCTTGGTTTAGGCCTTGGGGGTTTGTACTTGGAAATTGTTGACCTTGACTCGAGTGATAATTGCTTTACTTTAAATGTCTGCTTTGGTATGTTTACTTCTGCTTAGTGTGTCTGGGGGCTATCACTGTAGAAAGAGGTGGAGTGGGAGGGTTGGATTCCTATTTCCTTTTACCTTTATGCTCTTTTAGTATGTTGTTAGTTAGTTTACCACTCACTAAGACTGTTGTCTGACTCAAGGCTTTATGTTTAACTCTTATTGCCTTGGGCTGTTCATCCGCTTTGGGATGGGCAGACTAGGTAGCAGGTGACAGGTGCTGTTCTTAGTTTCCGACGATGCTGATGACGAAGATGAGCTGGAGGCTTGCATATTATTTTCTTACTATATGTACTGGATGTTCCGCTGCTTTGTATATTCTCTGAGTGATATGTAGTGAGGCTTGATGTATTGACTATTCAGATGTTTGTTTTCAACTATTATGAGGTTTAATAGAGATTCTTTTCTATAAAGCTTCACTATATATTTTTTCTATTGTATTTTATCCATGTGCTGTGAGTTATACGATAGATTTTGCTATTTTAACTTAACTTTGGCAACCGTCCATGGCTGCCTGGCACACCTTATAGTGCACTATTCCTATGTGCAGTGCAAGGGTCATGGGCGGTCGTCACAAATGTGATATCCAAGGTGATAAGTTTTTGAACTTATAAGATTATTAATGTGAAGTTTAAAATTTGAAGTGGGAATTCAAATTTGAGTAAGTTTGACGAGATTAAATTGAATTTAACTTAAGGGAAGTTAAATAAGTTTGGAATAAACAACCCGAATTGGAAATTTCAAGATGAAATTGAGATTTAACTTAGGAAAGTTAAATGGGTTGATTTGGTAGGGAATTATATGTGATCTCAAATAGGATTGAGATCTGGAATGGGTAGTGGATGATGAATGTTTTCAATATATCAAATGTTTATTTATCTTAATATCATCCTGTTATTATCAGAAATTATGAGACTGTGAATTTGATTGTTTAAATGAATTAAGAAGTGGATTGAGGTAATATCTATTTCATTATTGGAATTAAATGGAATTAAACTTTAATTTAAAATTACTTAAGTAATTTTGATTTTAAAGATAAAAATTGAACTTGTGAAAATGAGATCACTTTGAACATTAAGATTTGAATGTTTAAAATGAACATGTAAACTGAAATGGTTAAGGATTAGTTCCAAGATTGAATTCGGGTAATAAATTGAATTTCGAAGGTTAAATTGTTTAAAAAGGGGTTTGAATTATTATTTGAACCTAGAATTAAGTTTATGTAGAAGTAAAGATAAATTAAAATGGAATTTTGAAATTTGAACTCAGAATTAAATGGTTAGGCTGTTAAATTAAAAGTAAAGGTAAAATTTGATTTATGGGATTAAATCAACATTTGAAAATTTAACTCGAATTTGTATAATTTGAGATGGTTTAAAATTGAGATTTAAATTGAATTAGTTCAAAATGGAATTTGATTTGAATTGTGGATAATTCAACTTGAATTGGGACTGGATCAATTTAATGGGAAATTGATTGAAATGGAGATGGGAAGTTGAACAGTTTGACTCTGGACTATTTTCAAAATAAATTGTTTTAATATGAATCTATTTTTCCAAACTATTTACTACACAACTTTTCTTTTAAACCTAAAACTATCTTAAACTTGTCTTACAATTACTTTTGGAACTATTTAACTATTTTACAACTGTTTTATAAACTAATTACTATATTTCTACTACTTTATAACTGATTACTGTTTTTCAACTATTTACAATTACTTAACTATTTTGCAGCTATTTTACAAACTAATAATTATTTTTCAACTATTTATCTATTTTCAAGCTGTTTTCTAAATATAAACTGGTCGGAGTTCAAACTGTTATTGATTAAATACCCAACTAAGATAAGAATTGAGGTGATAATCCAAATGGGGATTAAGGCAAATGTGAATAAGTGAATAAAATCAAAGTGAATGTGAATAGAAAAGAAATTGATTTGACTGATAATCAATGAAGATAAATACGTACGATGTACGTGTATTATTCTATTCGCATAGTGGTTTGATCCAGATTCGAGCACAGAATTTTGAGATAGTATTATCGATCCGAGTTGGGATTTTTCGCTCGATTTTCGACGGCGAACGTGGATATGGATTTTTGATTGGTTCTGGATATTCTCTATCATAGTTGTGACTATGCAAGGAGAATGACGGTTTCTGATCAAGAAACCAAATCTGAGTCCGCACTAGGAAGTCGGGTGGACAATACTAGTTCGGAAGTGAAATTGTGTGATCGAGTGAGCGATCAGATTGATATAGCGTATGAATGATATGTGGACATCGTACGGGTTTGAATGAAATTGATTTTGAAAATTTATAGATAAGAATTATAAAATGGTTTTTGAAATGAAAAGTATATTTTGTGAAATATATGATGAGTAAAATGGAAATTGGAAATTTTTATGATTGAAATTTACTTTATGAAGAAAAGTAATGTGGTTAATAACTTTATAAAAGAGTAATCAGATTTGAATAATTGATTTGAAATGAAGTAAGTCATATATATGTATTATATGGTAAACTCCCCTTGTTGAATCTATTTCCAAAAGAAAAAGGTTTTTGAAAATATTTGAAGTATAAAAGTGAATTTATACAAGTATGAATTGAATCAAAGATTTTCCAAGATTATTATATATATATATAAAAGGATTTGTGAAAATGATTTTGAGGAAAGGTTTTGGGAACCTATGGATTTCTGAAAGGGCTTTTGATTTTTGAGGAAAATCAAATTTTGGAATTTGGGAAAAAGCCTAATATGAGAATTATCGATTTTGGGAATCGATTTTGAGAAAGGAGCTTTATATGAGATTCATACTTGGTGTATGATTTGGAAAATACTATATGTGTATAGTATAAAGTGTTTTGAAAGTGGCTCTGGGGAAAAAGGCGCTCCCTTGAATGAACTTCTCAGGAGTGCCACAGAATGGCACTGCCTTGAGCCTCTAAAGGGGAGGTTCTAAAGTTGATCCTGTGAGGAGCCCGGACAAACTAGTTCCTGAGGATTATTGGTAGCGAAAGTCGAGGGCGCTGATGCCTATAGGGGCATTTGGGTTATGCTGTGACGACAGTGTAATTTGATGTCGCTGCGATCTACTGTGTGGACCATAGCGAAAATCGTGTGGAGGATGAGTGCCAACAGTCTACACTTGATTTTGCCGGGAAGGCAACGTAACATCGGTAGACTGCGATCTATGGTCAAGTGGAGGAGTTTCATTCTTTTGGCAGCGAAATTCGGTGGCGCTGATGCCTACAGTATATGGGTTTGAGTTGTGATAGCAACGTAAGGCCCGGGTATAACTGCGATCTGTAGCGGGTTCCATGGCGTAATCGAGGAGCGCGGAGACCTACAGTTATTTGTGGATTTTGCCGGGTTGGCAACGTAACCATCGGGTTAACTGCGACCATGGATGGGGGTGATGATTCCCAGAGCATTTTACCAAAGATATTTCCTCTATTTTCGAAATTGTTTTCTATATTTTCAATAAAATTATTTTCCAAAGTATTTTCACTGGGTGTTGGAAATGAGTTTACCAAGTACTTATAGATTTTCAGTCCTACGCTTGATCAACGTATGACCGAATTTCTATAAGAACAAGGATGGACTTGTTGAAACATCGAGTTATAAAAGTATTTTTATAAAAAAACCACTTGGAATAATGTTAATAGATATTAAAAAGTGATTTAAAAATGATTAAAGAATATTTATCTGATTTTAAGCATTTTATTAATTCTGGTTTCGTTCCTTTTCGAGGACGAAAAGTTCTAAAGGGGGGAGGAATGTGACAACTCGGATTTTTTATGTCTATTTATCGGGTGACTAACTGATGTAATTATTGGAATATTAATTTTGATTAGTCGAATAAAGGAATTTCTGATAATTAAAATGATAATTAATTAATTTTTAAATAAAAATTTGTGAAATAAATGGATAAATGGATGCGAGTTTCCCCGAACTCAAATATATTCTGTATAAGTCATTTAAACTTTAAATATTGTATATATGTGAATATATATGTATTTGAGCATATATGAGTAAATTTGAAATTTTAAATATATGTATATATATTTGATATGAATTTAAATTGTAAATAAATGGTTTGAAAATGAAGATACAAATTATATAAGATATAAAAGTATAAAATAGATACCTTAGATAAATTATAACAATGTATATAAAAAAATGGAAATAAATATAAGTACACACTTGTAAAAGAAGAAAAAAAACTAACATATAAAAATAGATACGTATGAAACCAAACAACAAAAGAAGGAAACAAATATATGTAAAAAAAATAAATAAATACATAAATAAATTATAACCACAACAAAATAAAAGAAAACAAATAAATATAATAAAATAAAAATAGAAACTTATGTTATAAAGTAATATTATAAAAGACAAGTCAAAAAAAAAAAGAAACAAACATATATACATAGTTAAGTATGAAACAAAAACAAATGAAGGTAAGTATGCAAGAATGACAACAATAATTAATATAAGGATCCATCAGCCGAAATGATCAAAAGAAAAATAAAAATATCTTTGGCTGCAAAGGAAAGAAAGCAAATACATTCAACTGAGTATTCATATATACATACAAATATCCATATCTTGTAAATGAAGACAACATTATATTTGTATATGTACAAATCAAATAAAATAAGGGAAATTGTACAAAGCTAATTAATGTTGGCCACTAAAATAATCTATCAGCCAACAAAGAAGGAAAATATCACTGATCAAATTTGTACAAACAAATATATTACCCTGTACAAAACCTATCACTTGTACAAACACCTTTCTCTCTACATATACACATCTATATGGTTCCAGTTCGTTCACAAAACTTTGCATACCAGAGAATAATCTCAACTGAAACTTAAAACAACAACAGAAAGAAATGATACAAAGTACTTCCATTAAAACGAAAGAACAAGCTGAGTGCCGAAGTTTGAAGCAAGAGAGCCAAGTTAGCGGTAGTTTTAGCCAATACTGCTCTGTTCAAAAAGGAAGGTGAGTAAACTCAGTCCTTCATGTTGGGTAACTATATATGTCCATATGTTGTAAATATAAGTAAATGCTTTTATTTTATCATGGGTTCATATGCGAACAAGATCTATATGATGATTGTTAAGGATTAACCATGTTGTCAGTAAACATAAAACTGCCCTGTCAAAGGATGAAGTAGTGTCTTCCTTTTCAAACTGTGAGCAGACTTAAACATGTACCTACTACAAATTTGTATATAACCATATGCTTGAGTTCCTAAATCCTGTCAAGTATTTTAAGTATTTATACATCATTTATGTGTGGTAGACATGATGATCACCTGAGAAAAAAAAAGAAGCCTGTATATTTTCCCTGTTTCTTTAGAAAATTATCACCATTCTACTTTAAGAAAATCTTGATCCCATTTCCCACTAAGTCTCAAGCTATGATTCCAGGCCTTCTCTGTTTCTCTTTAACAGGAGAGCAAACTCCTATTTTAGAAGCTTATTCTGTTTGGTACCTTAATGCACGTGATTATCCTTGAGACTTGATGTGAAATCTACTTGCATATATATAGATATATATGGATATATGTCTGTGCATGTTTGTGTGTATATATATATTTACACATCTCTGTTGTCCTACAGGCTTTGATCCATTAAAGAAAAATCAATTTCTTTCAACCATCAAATTTTAGGTTATGATTTCTAAATGAAATCTATTTGTAATGATAAAAACATATTTATAAAAATATATTTAAGTATAATCAAGGTTTCAAATCTCGGATTTTGGCCAATATCTCGGGCAAATATCTCGGCTGTCTCGGGCGATATTTAAAAGACTTATAACTAACCAAGCTGCCAAATCTCGGATTTTGGCTAATATCTCGGATTTTCATCTCGGCTGATCTCGGGGAGATTTAAAACCTTGAGTATAATTAACAAATAGATTTCTGGAAACTAAAGGTTTACAGTAATAAACTTTTAATATCAGAAATTTAATTTTTCTGGATTCAAAGTTTTAATTATATATTCTATTTTATACGTGAAAATGATGAATTTAAATAATCTAATCTAAAATTTTAAGCTTAGGATTTATAAGAAATTTCGAGATGAACTGTAATTGGGGTTTTGTAAAATTCTGATGATCGAGATGGAGGTGGGTCTCGGGATCATGGCCATAGTTAGCTTTGAGGTCAGGGATCATCAGAAAAATAGTGGTAGATTTTATAGTTAAACGTGGTGGTCGTACGTAGTTGAACTAAGGTTCGATTATCTAGTTTTGGGTTAGCTTGATTCATGAGATCGTGCGTGGACGAGAATGGATCGGACTCGTTCAGGAGTGATGGGGTCGTAGTGGGGTGACTAATGCTGCTCTGGACGTGGCAGCAAGGGATCAGGTGGACGAGATCATCGTGGCGAGCCATTTTTGTTGGCGTAATTTGGTTCCTGTTGTTCTTCGTTTTGCTCGTTTCGAGTTCGTGGTGAGATCGTCGGATCTGGGTGTTTGAGGGGTTCACCTAGATCATCGTCGAATTGTCAGGGGTCACGGCGAAGGTCGAAGCTCCGACAGTTGCGTGTGCACGTGCACGCTTGCATTCGCGTATCTGGGTTATGAAGAAGCTTTGGGAAGAAAGCTTTGACTTGAGACGAACTCGAAGGGGTTTGGGTGATGGCTCGAAGTAGCAGGAAGGGGTGGGTGACTCGGTGCTTTAGTTCAGAATGCTCGGGTTTTTTGGTAATTTTGCTCGAGTGTTTTTCTGTAGTTTGAGAACAGATTTCAAATTTTAAAGGAAATTTAGTTCGGTAGTTTAAAGCAAATGCAAGTTGATTAATCAATTTCAAAATGGTTGAAGCCAAGTTTAGAGGTATATATAAATTTAAAATGTTTTCAAGGAAAAAGGGAAAATGTCAAAGTTGTATGTTTAAAAATAATTATATTTGAATTAATTATGTAATTAATTCCAAAATGATTCTCAAATAAAGCTTAATAATACAATGAAGTATTTAAATTTAAAATAAAGAATTTATCTTTATTTAAAGTAAGGTTGTGATTAATTGAAGTTAATTAATCAGTGAAATGAAATCGGGAAGTTAATCCCTCAATGTAATTAATAATAGTAAATTAATTTAAGTACAATTACTTAAGGAAGTAATTAAGGGATAGTTAATGAATATAATTTAAATTAAGGAACATTAGCTAATGGTTAAGAGATAATTAGTTGATATAAATTAATTTAAGATAATTGGTTAATTAATTAAGACAGTAATTACTTAATTAATTAAAGGTTAATTAGTCTAAGTAATTGAAGGTAATCTAAGTGATTAAAGATTAGTAATTAATTAAATTTGAAATAAATTAAATTAATTTTGGAAAAATCAATCTTGTTTATGAATGATTGAATGATGTTAAATGCCTTGAATTGGTTGATATCTCTGATATGAAATGTATTGTGAATACCCGAACCCACTTGATTTGTAATCTCCAACAAATTTATATAGATTTGATTTGTGAAATCAATAGGCTGGAATGGGATAATATGAACCTTTGAAACTAAGTATGGGACTTAGGGATTGATTTGTGAATAAGTGTTGAGCATAACAAGTAATGAACTCGTAGTGAAGTACGAGTTACCCCGGGTTTTACTTTTATGATTTGAACTTGGTAATTCCAAATTATGAGTTTACTCACGCTGGTTTCAAGCCTGACCCGGGTGTTACTTTGTTGTAATGTTCGGGTCAGACCGAGTATTATAGATTTTCAGGTAAGGACGTTCTGGAGCTCAGGAGACGAGCTGGATGGCAGGAACGTATGGAGTGTATCCCGCTGTGATATATTGTTGTATATTTGGACATGTTGATTATATATGTCCAGTGATTGTGTATATGTTGTAACTCTGATGTATTAAAGTGTAATTTAACTGATACAGTTTCTTTGTATAAATGGTATTATATGATATTATATTTTGATCCGCCGCGAATGTGAGATTCTGTGACTTGTTTTCTGTTTCTTCTTCTTCTTCTATATCTTTCTTCTTTTCCTAACTATCTGGAATTTTCGGGATCGAAAATTTCGGGTCGTTACATTAACCATAACAATTCAGTTTTTCTGGCATTCGATTGCTCGGCAGTTGATACAATGGACGTATTAATGTCGACTTTCGAGCGTCGAAAATCCATAAACGTTACATATTCCATCATTTAAATTAAGGTAAAATACCTATAAATATATATATAGAGACAAATATATACAAACTTTATGATGTTTAATATATATAAAGATATAAATGCATATATATGTGTATATACCCATATGAAGTAAAATATGGGAAAGTTTGAATATAAAAATAAATAAATATATATGTGATATCAAAACATACACAAGCAATGTATATAAATAGAAAACATATGCAAGTAAATAAAATGTAAAAGTTTGAAAATAGGTAAATATATATAATGATAAAAATATACAAGTATATGTGTGTGTTCATATTAAATAGGAATATGTATATGTTAACAATACACAAATAAATGTATATACATATATATTATACGAAATAGTGGCAAGGATAAAAGTAAATATATATATATAATCATGCCTAAGTAAATGGAATAGGTAAGAAAACAAACATACATGTGCAAGATAATGACAAAACAAGTAAGAACAAAAGAATAAAATGCATAACTATGTACATGCATGTATCAATTCATATATGTGCACATAAGAATTAAGATAAGTATGTAAACATATAGGGGAACACTATGCTGACAAGCATCAATCCAAGCCACAAAAATTTCAACATCAGCCCATAATATATAAAATCAAGTTAAAAAAAGATATATGAAAACCTGTACAATTCCTTAGCCTAGCTTCTTCCACACACCTCCTGCATATATACAAATACATACCACTACCCTGTGTTTTCAGGGTAAATATCTTCTCAAGAAAACAACTCAAATTTACAACTCAACTAAGCTAAATAAAAGATCAAATTGAGTACAGCAGTTCCAGGAATCAAGAACAGAGCTTGTTCTCTATTTCTTTAAAAAATTCTGGTGAGTAAATCTCTTAGAAATTTAGATTTCACTAGCTGTTTGAAATCATGTTTGAAGTAAAGTGATAAGTGTTGTATGTATACAAATATGAATATATCCATATATAAGAATGTCACTGTGCATGTCTGGAAATAGACATATGTATCTCTGTTTCCAAATTTTACAGGTTTCAAACATGTTGAAAATCAAAATCTCAACCTCAGATCATCTGTTGACTTGGATATCTAAATGAAACAAGTTTCAAATTGGCAAGGTCAAAATTTTAAAATATTTTTGAGTATTAAAAATAAAAGGGTTTACTGGAAAATTTAAAAAACACAGTAAATATGAAAACATATCAAAATCTCAATCTTAATAATTGGATGATTCGAGTATATAACCTGATGTGTTATCGAAATTGAAGATTTTTAAAATTAAAATCTTGATTTTTAAACTTGTAAATCGAGAGAAAATGTATGTTGACCGTGGTTTGATTTTTCATCATTATCTGGTGATCGGAGGGCTCGAAGTGGTCAGAACCACTACTGGAGCAGGCTAGGGGCTCAAAGGTTCGGGCAAAAATGGTGGGAAGTTTTTCTGATGATCATGGCGGCGGCGCAAGGGCGTTTTAGGGTTTAAAAGCATTTTTTGTCAACGAAGAAACCATGGGACGTTCGACGGCGAGGTACCATCGGAATCGTCTGGACCTGGGGGAATCGACGTGTGGAGATGTGGGGCAGCTTTGGACGAAGTCGGGTGATTTCTGGCGAACTAGGGTGTCGTCAGCGATCGGTTTTTGTGATCTGGGTTTGGGTTCTAGTTCGATCGAGTAGCTCGTTATCGATCTACGGTGAAATTGGAGATTAGGGGAGGTCAGGCTAGTTGTGGTGGTTCGCGGCGACATGCAGGAGGTATCATCGACGATCAGATCGTCGTCGATCGGATGTGCACGTGCACGATATATCGTGAATATCTGAGTTGTTATGATTTGGGGAAGAAAGGGGTTCTGTCGGGAAGAACTCGAAGTATTTTATGGGTTGACTCGAAGTAGGTGTTGGTTTGGCTCGGGGAAACTTTCAATTGTCTCGAGTTGTTTTGTATTAAGTTGCCAGGCTTAAGTTTTTAAAGGAAACAGGTTACAGGTTTTAAAAATGATTAAAGGTAAATCTTGTTAGAGGTTAGAATATAAATAATGAACCAGTTTTAAGATTTAAAAAATAGAATAATAATAATAAGTTTCAAACAATTTTATTTAGCCAAGTTTTAAAGTGTTTTAAATCTTATATAACCTTTGTTTTTAAAGTTTGAACAAACTTAATATTTTAATTAAGTGGAAAATTAAGAAGTAAAATGTGTTTTAGAGGATAGTTAACTTAATGGGTTTAAGTTAATGGATAATAAACCAAGGTGATTTATTAATGAAATTAATTAAAGGTTAATTAAATAAATGAAAGTAATTAAGGATAATCCATGTGTTAAATAATAATTGATTTTAAAGGTTTAAATAAACTTGAATATAATTAAGTAATTAATGAGTTATTTTAATTTGAAACTCGATTACTTAATTAAAGAATAATTACTTAATGAAGGATTATTACTTAATGTAATTAAGGTATAATTACTTAGTGTAATTTTAAAGGATAATTACTAATTAAAGATTGATTTAGGTTAATTAATTTATGTGGTTAATTAAGGGATAATTAACTAATATAAGTAATTGAGGATAATTACTTAAGATGGATAATTAAGGATGATTGATTGATTTCATTAATTAATAACTAATGGTATGTAATTTGTTAATGTGAATTAAGCGAGATCAGATAATGAATTCATAAGTAATTGATTCAATTTGAGTTAATTAAATTAACTATAATTATGGGACTAATTAATCTTGCTTATGGATGATTAAATTGTATTGAATGTTTGGATTGATTAATATCTCTAGTCTGATAAATTATGATGTTCTGTGATATGAAATGCTTTGGTTGAACTATGATAATGTAAGTTATCTATCTATGATAGAATTGCTATGTGAATATGATATCCTGAATATAAATTGAATTGTTTAAACTTAAAACATTTTGGCTTAAAGATGACATTTGATTTGAAGAGACCGGGATCGGATATCAGCAATATCCGGAACCACTTCAATTAGAAATCTAAAATTCTTTATTGATTTGATTGTAAATCAAATAGGCTAGAATGGGATAAATTGAGAAATTTGGACCATTGGAACTAAGTAACGGTACTTAGATATTATTTTGTGAAATAATTGTTTGACTATAATAAGATAAGAACTCGTAGTGAGGTACGAGTTACCCTGGGTTTCTAGGAAGCTTTACAACCTTAGTATTTCAATTTATATGGGTTTACTCACGCTGGTTTCCAGCCTGACCCGGGTGTTACTTTGTTGTAATGCTCGGGTCAGACCGAGTATTACAGATTTTCAGGTAAGGACGATCTAGAGCTCAGGAGACGAGCTAGATGGCAGGAACGTATGGAGTGTTTCCGTTGTGATATATTGATGTATATCTGGGACATGTTGATTGTATATGTCCAGTGGTTGTATATATGTTGTAACTCTGACGTAAAATAATCTAATTAACTGATATAGTTTCCTTTGTGTAAAGAATATTATTTGATATCATATTTTATCCGCTGCGAATGTGAGATTCTGAGTTTTATTTCTGTTTCTTCTTCTTCTATCTCTTTCTTCTTTTTCCTAACTATCTAGAATTTTTAGGATCGAAAATCTCGGGTCATTACACTTGGTATCAGAGCCAGGTTAAGCGAGAACCTTGGCTCTGGTGAGTGTACTCATTTAAAGATAGGGTCAATAGTACCCTAGAATGAGTTGAGTGTAATATATATGAGAGAACGTACTTGTTATTTTCCTATATAAAGATTTTAAATGGTTTTAAAGGTAAATGATTTTATATAAAATTATATTTGATATATAAAGCAATATTTCTATTAAGGTAATTGGTTGTTAAATTATTGGAATTAAATTTAGTGGTAATAGAAATACAACCAAATTGAAATTAAATAAAGATAAATTTGTAATGGATTCAAACTGAAATTAAAATCTTGAATTTGGGAAAGGGTTCCAGAATAAGATAATAATGAATTGGTTTCCTCATATGATAATCTTGGTCATTATTATAGTTGTGTTTAATAATAAAATATGCATTAATAAGCAGGAAAAATGAAATGTTATAGGGAAGTAAAACATTTAGGCAAGTATGACTTATAAATTGGAGTAGAAGATGATCGAATTTGTGAAGTTTAAATCTAGGTCCAGAAATTTGAAATTTGTTTCAAAGTGATAAAGAAACAATAAATAATATTATTTAATGTATTTGATTGAAAAGGGTCCTATTTCAAATAAGAGTTGTTGAAGGCTTTAAAGGAAACTGTTTTGATTTAAAACCAAAAGTGGTTTAAAATTTTAAGGTATACAAAGGAAAGAACCTTGTCTATATATAAAGGATATATATATATAATATCAAAGATAATTTGAAATAAACCCTAAATGTTGAGTTTTAAATTTGGAATGAGATGTAATACACAAGGTGATAAGTTTTTGAACTTATAAGATTATTAATGTGAAGTTTAAAGTACGAAATGGGAATTCAAATTGGGTAAGGTTGTCTAGATTAAGTAAATTGAATTTAACTTTGGGAAAGTTAAATAAGTTAACAAACAACCTGAATTGGGAATTTTAAGATGAAATTGAGATTTAACTTAGGGAAGTTAAATGATTGGTTTAAATGGGAAGTTATGAGTGATCTCAAAATGGATTTGAGATTTGGAAATTAAAAATGGGTGTTTGGATAAATTTGGATGTTTATTTATCCTGATATCATTCCATTATTATAAATAATATATGAAGTTGAGAATTGGTTTTAAAAATGGATAATAAATTAGAATCTGAAGATTTAATTGTTTTTGAGTTTTGAAATATGTTAAATAAAGATAATTTAAAATAGAATTTTGAGAATTGGACTCAGAATTAAGTTCTTTAAAGATTTGGATTATTGATTTAGTTTGAATTAATTAGGATTGAAGATGGATAAGTATAAAATTCAAATGGAAAATTTGAATTGGACTAATTTGAAATAAGATTGAAGATTGAATGAGTTTAAATTCAAATGGGAATTGGGATTAATTCATATATAAATTGAAATAATTTGAAATTGAAGTGGATTCAATTGGAAATTAGTCTAAATTAATTTGAATTGTAATTAAAGTGAATATGTATAAAATCAAATGGAATTTGATTTGAATTTGGAAAGAAATTGTGGTTAATTCAACTTGAATTAGGGGTAAATCAAGTTCAAGGGAAATTGAAGTTATTCAAATTAGAAGTGAGTCAATTTAAATGGAAGTGGAAATTTAAATTGAATTGATGAGGAATTGAACAGTTTGACTCTGGACTATTTCCAAAATAAATTGTTTTAAAATAAATCTATTTTTCCAAACTATTTGCTATACAACTTTTCTTTTAAACCCTAAAACTATCTTAAACTTGTTTTACAATTACTTTTGGAACTATTTAACAATTTTACAACTGATTTATAAACTAATTAATATTTTTCAATTGTTTTATAAATAATTACTATTTTTCAACTATTTACAATTACTTAACTATTTTACAGCTTTTTACAATTAATAATTATTTTTCAACTACTTATTTATTTTAATAAAATTTCAAGATATTTTCTAAATTTAAGCTGATTAGAGTAAAAACTGTTATTGATTAAATACCCAACTGAGATAAGAATTGAAGTGATAATCCAAATGGGGATTAAGGAACATGTGAATAAGTAAATAAAATTAAAGTGAATGTGAATAGAAAGGGAATTGATTTAACTGATAATCAATGAAGATAAATACGTAGGATGTACGTATATTATTCTATTTGCATAGTGGTTTGATCCAGATTCGAGCACAGAATTTCGAGATAGTATTATCGATTCGAGGTGGGATTTTTCGCTCGATTTTCGACGGCGAACCTGGATAAGGATTTTTGATTGGTTCTGGATATTCTCTATCATAGTTGTGACTATGCAAGGAGAATGACGGTTTCTGATCAAGAAACCAGATCTGAGTCCGCACTAGGAAGTCGGGGGGATGATACTAGTTCGAAAGATAAATTTTGTGATCAAGTGAGCGATCAGATTGATATTGCATACGGATGATATGTGGACATCGTACGAGTTTGAATGAAATTGATATTGAAAATTTGTGGATAAGAACTGTAAATGATTTTTGAAATTGGAAGTATATTTTGTGAAATATATGATGAGGTAAAATGGAAAATGGAAATTTCTATGATTTAAGATTTACTTTATGAAGAAGGTAATGTGGTTAATAACTTTATAAAAGAGTAATCAAATTTGAATATTTGATTTGGAATAAACAAAGTTATATATCTTTGTTATATATGGTAAACTTCCCTTAATGAATCTATTGCCTGGAGAAAAAGGGTTTTGGAAGTATTTGAAGTATAAAAGTGAATTTATACAAGTATGAAGTGATTCAAAAATTTCCCAAGGTTATTATATATATATATATATATGTATATATAAAGGATTTTGTAAAAATGATTTTGGAAAAAGGTTTTGGGAACCTATTGATTTCTAAAAAAGGGCTTTTGATTTTTGAGGAAAATCAAATTTAGAATTTGAAAAGCCTAGTTTGTGAATTATCGATTTTGAGAAAGGAGATTTATATGAAATTCATACTAGGTGTATGATTTGGAAAATACTATATGTGTATAGAATAAAGTGTTTTGAAGTGGCTCTGGGAAAAAAGGCATTCCCTTGAATGAACTTCTCAGGAGTACCACAGGGTGGTACTGCCTTGAGCCTCATAGAGGAGGAGGCTCTAAAGTTGATCCTGTGAGGAGTCCGAACAAAACTAGTTCCTGAGGATTATTGGGTAGCGAAAGTCGAGGGCGTTGATGCCTACATGGGCATTTGGGTTATGCTGTGACGACAGTGTAACTCGATGTCGCTGCGATCGACTGTGTGGACCATAGCGAAAATCGTGTGGAGGATGAGTGCCAACAGTCTACACTTGATTTTGCTGGGATGGCAACGTAACATCAGTAGGCTGCGATCTATGGTCAAGTGGAGGAGTTTCATTCTTTTGGCAGCGAAATTCGAGCGCGCTGATGCCTACAGTTATATGGGTTTTTGCTGTGATAGCAACGTAAAGCCAGGGTATAACTGCGATTTGTAGCAGGTTCCATGGTGTAATCGAGGGGCACGGAGGCCTACAGTTATCTATGGATTTTGCCGGGCCAGCAACGTAACCATCGGGTTAACTGCGACCATGGATGGGGGTGATGATTTCCAAAGCATTCTCACCAAAGATATTTCCTCTATTTTCAAAAAAAAATTCGATATTTTCAATAAAATTATTTTTCAAGTATTTTCACTAGGTGTTGAAATGGGTCTGCTAAGTACTTATAGATCTTCAGTCCTACGCCTGATCAACGTATGACCGAATTTCTATGAGAACAAGGATGGACCGATTGAAACACCAAGTTATAAAAGTATTTTTATATAAAATAATTTGGTTATATTATGTAATTTCTAAAAGTATTTTAAAACCTTAGAATAAAGGAGTAAAGAGTCAAAAATGTTTCAAGAATAATTTAGCTAATAATAAACATCGAAGATTTAAAATTCTCGCTACGTTCCTTTTCGGGGACGAAAAGTTCTAAAGGGGGGAGGAATGTGACAACCCAGATTTTTAACGGTTGTTAATTGGTAATTAACTGGTTTAAAATATTGGAATATTAATTTTGATTGATCAAATAAATAAATTTTCTGATGATAAAATACCTGAATCTATATAGTGATCTAAAAAAAATTATATATATTTGGGATTTGTAAAACAGCTGGGTATGTATAGGTTGATAAATATTCTAAAAATGTATATATATATATAAAAACTCTGTAACGACCCACTTCAATTAGATGAGCTATGTGAATATGATATCATGAATATAAATTGAATTGTTTAAACTTAAAACATTTTGGCTTAAAGATGACATTTGATTTGAAGAGACCGGGATCGGATATCAGCAATATCTGGAACCACTTCAATTAGAAATCTAAAATTCTTTATAGATTTGATTGTAAATCAAATAGGCTGGAATGGGATAAATTGAGAAATTTGGACCATTGGAACCAAGTAACGGTACTTAGATATTATTTTGTGAAATAATTGTTTGACTATAATAAGATAAGAACTCGTAGTGAGGTACGAGTTACCCTGGGTTTCTAGCAAGCTTTACAACCTTAGTATTTCAATTTATATGGGTTTACTCACGCTGGTTTCCAGCCAGACTCAGGTGTTACTTTGTTGTAATGCTCGGGTCAGACCGAGTATTACAGATTTTCAGGTAAGGACGTTCTAGAGCTCAAGAGACGAGCTGGATGGCAGGAACGTATGGAGTGTTTCCGCTGTGATATATTGATGTATATCTAGGACATGTTGATTGTATATGTCCAGTGGTTGTATATATGTTGTAACTCTGACGTAAAATAATGTAAATAACTGATACAGTTTCCTTTGTGTAAAGAATATTATTTGATATCATATTTTATCCGCTACGAATGTGAGATTCTGAGTATGATTTCTGTTTCTTCTTCTTCTTCTATCTCTTTCTTCTTTTTCCTAACTATTTGGAATTTTCGGGATCGAAAATCTTGGGTCATTATAAATAGTCTATACATAACCGTAACTCCCCGTAAACTGGGGCCGCCAGAGGATACCCCATAGGTACGACATCAAACAAACTCGTAGAAGGCACGCTAGGGTAGGTGACACGGCACAACTAGGCAATGCCAGGGTAGATATACCAATTACACTTCTGAACTGGTGGTAATGCATAGCAGCTACTACCGCCCACCTTGGAACACACTCCCAAATCAAAAATCGAGGGTGGCCATGAAAATCGCAAATCAGAATATAGTATCGAAGGAATGTGCCCGATCAGAGGAATAGCCTCACTTGGCCCGTCGATTGCTCCTGTTTTAGCCACCTTATGCTAACTCACGGGAGTTAGGTCTACGTATATACCTTATAGGATCGTCGCCACCATCCTACTTCATTATGGAATCTCCACCGCGTATACAGTTGTCAAAGTTGTTTTCAGTATCGACAAAGAGTATGCCCATATCCGCTCCCGGTCTCTTTAACAACCAAACGCTTATTTCACACCGGATGGTTCTTTTACATTTCCAAAATCATTTCATAATTAATATCAAAATATCATATTCGATTCAAACCATATCACTTTCGAAATCATTACTTACTTCCGAAATTATGTCACATTGAAATCATAGTTTGAAATTATATTTCCTTTCAAAAGTCATATTTCCAAAATAGGTTAAACTCTCATTTCAAAATATCATATTAAACCAAATATGTTATTTAAATCCCAACTTAGGTTATAACATCATTAACCATATTCACTTAAAAATCGAGAATTTGAATATAAACCCATCCATTTTACTTAGTTTGGAATTTAGAAGAAAATAGTTTAAATAGTTATAAATAGTTAATGTAGATTTAAAATAGATTAAATATAATTAAATAGATTAAATAGCTTTAAAATAGATTAATTAGATTTAAAATAAGTTAAAATAGAATAATTAGTTTAAATAAATTAAATGGTTTAAAATAGGTTAAAATGATTTAATATAATTAATTCAGGTTAAAATAGTTTAATACTTTGAAATCTTAATAATTAGAAATTTTGAAATAATATATTTTTAAAACAGTTTATATTAAAACATGAATTTGGAATTAATATCAAATTAAACTATTTATTTCATTCCAACACATTTTGACCATTTAAATGTCCCCAAAACCCAATTTCAAATTTTCCGAATTAGAATTCTAAATAAATATTAAATTCAATTTCGCTTAAATCCATGTTGAAACATCGATTTAATTACTCAAATTTCAATACATTTCAAAGTTATACTTCAACGATTTTAATAACTCAATTCCGATAAACTTCACTTGTATTTCAAATTCACTATACATTTCAATTTTTATTCCGTTAACCATTCCTTTAAAACAATTCAATTTTTTTATATAAAACTCGAAATTCGGTAAAAATTCAATTTATATAAATCGGATGTTATTTCAAAAAAAATATCATTTAATTCAAAGCAAAATTTAAGGATTCAAAATCATTTAAATTTAACCAATTCGGTGTCGTATATAATTCTCTACCTTAGGGTCAAGTGATACGGATATTTATCATTTCAATCCGTAATTTAAAATTTTACGGTTATATATCATTTCAAACAGCAATCCCGAATTAATAATAAAATCCATAAAATCGCTCGAGTCTATCATTTCAACCCATAACAATTTTTTCTTAATCTATTGATCATTCGGATATGTATCATTTCAACCCATAGTGAACTTGCAGTTTATAACGATATAAAATAAAACATCCATTCATCCAATATCAACAATCAACATCCATTACAAACATCATCCAAATAAATCAATAAATATCAATATAGAACTGATAATCAATAACAAGTATTTAACTGGCAATTTATATTCAATAATAAATTAAATAACGATTTAATTCAAATAAATTCAAATTAACTGAGATGGCGATTAAAATATAACAAACAATTATAAATAAATTTCTAATCACGTCATAAATTAAATTTAACAAACATAAGAAATTTTAGAAGTTGTGAGTGAGTTAAAACACTCACCTTTGCATTCAAATTGAATTTAAATCCAATTTAGGGCCCAAATCCAAACGGTCTCCGAATTCGTCCAAACCAGCATCAAAAAGTTTGAAATTTCGATATGATCCCAACGGATCAAATCGCACATGAATCCGAGTTCGCATGCAGGAGATACGCTAGTTAGAACAATTTAATTTAAAATTTTAAATAAAATAAAACAAGCAAATGAAAGCTCACCATGTCAGCCACTCTTATCACTATCGAACCCTACTTCGAACACGCAAAGAACGAGCAACCGCCATCTATACCTCGTCGCCGCCATTACCACGAGCACCTAGGGCCATATCTGACAACGCCTTCGACTTCGCCACACCAAGACGCCCTACAGGCCACCACGCCGACGCTCCATGACGTCATAGCAACCCTCGCTACTGCTGATTTACTCCGGCCAAATCACGGCGATCCTGACCATATTACGACATACGACGAGCACCCTAGGGCCTGCTCGACACCCCCTACACGCCTATGCCATCCGATTGACTCCTCGATGAAGATCCACCTAGGATCAAAACCCTAATCAATGGACGCTCGAAACTTCTTTCTCAATTTCTGGTCAAACGAGAACCCAGATCAAAAAACGAACAGCAGAATTGACTTGCGCTCCTCGAGAGCTTCGAATTGATATATAATTTGATATGTATTGAGGAGTTTTAATTTTAATTTGGAATTTGATTTGAAATTGAACAGAGAATATGTTTGTCTGCCATTGGAATGAGGAGTTGAGAAGGAGATGTAGGTACAGACAAATGAAATTAAGAGGTACCTAGGGTTTATAATAGGATATTTATAGGCAGAGCTAAAAACAGAAAGAATGGACCAGATTGATTGAACGATAAACGACCCGAAAAGCCCGTTTCGACTCCGAAACGAAAATGGGTCAACCCATATATCAAAATATATATTTTTGATAATTTTAAAATCAATGGAATAGGTTTCGAGACCTAATTCCATCGTATGAAGAAGTTATGTTAAAATCAGCTTATTTCAAATTGATTTCAATTGATTTTAATTAAATTAATTTCTAGGCGTTTCAAGTCCGTACGATCAAACGACAAGTCCGATCGTTACGAAACTTGAAATCCTACAATAATTCACTGTTACGGATCCGATGAAACTAGTTTCATCGAAATCCGAGTCAGTGGCCAAAATGGCTATATTTCAATTAATTAAATTAATTAATATTAAATTAATTAAATCACTTTTTCAGTTTAAATTTTAATAATTTACAACTTCTATCATTTTTGATTTCTTAATCACTTACAATAATTTAAATAAATTTAGATGTCAATTTAAAGTTGATTAATCCATCAATTTCATTAAATTCAGAAATTATAAATTAAATTTCAATAATTCCATTTAATTGACCTTTCATCCTATTATTCAATCCATTATTATCAAATGGATGAAATTAACATTGGTTCATGATCTATTACATTAATATTCTCAAATTTCATCTTAATCTCTATTAACGTAATACTTAAATATTTAATTTCATTTATTTGCAATTAATCCAATTATTATAATTTGAATTCCAATAAATTAATAAATCTTGATTTCCATTCTTTTTATTCCTAATTATCATATTATGAATAATATTAACATTATTTCCAAATATTAACTTAATTTACATTAATATAATATTTAATTACATTTATTGAAATTTATTTCCAATTTAAATTAACAGGCTAAATAAATAGGTAACATACAATAATTAAATATTTACATTTGTTTCTTATATTCAATTTTATAACCAAGTATAACATTTTTTATTATTTCAATTAATTGGAATTCCATTCAAGTTGTTAATAATTTACTTTAATTAACATTGTTACCTTTTATTCTAGTTATTATGTCATTAATACATCACGAATTTCTATTTCTTCAATTATTAAATAACAAAATTTATTGAATTAACCATTTTTAAATTATCGAAATTTACGGGTCGTTACATATATGAATACAGTGTGTGACTTTCCCTAAAGAGCTATAAGGATGTCTTATTATTCCCCTTTATAGAGGAGGAAATGTGATGTATAAACTACCCATTTGGACGTTTGGGCTAGTGACCGCATTTGCCATATTTGTTCACTTTGATTGAGCTATTTGCATTGATCTGTTCCTTGTTAAATTATATTTAGTACCTTGTTTGTAACAACCCGCATTTATACGATAATATATTTAAATATTTTATTTAAATATGACATCGTCTATTCGTATTTAAAATCCTAAATATGAATTTTTATCGTGTTCGAATCCGTTGTTCTAATGGATTCAAATCGTGTTTTAAATATCACCAAGGTGTTTAATAAACATGGTTAAAAGTATTCGGGCTTTATAAATTTTTAAAATCTTGGCCCATGCTTGATCTGTTGCCGTGATAAGTGATAACCCATCCCCTTCATCCATTCAAAAACCCTAAGCCCAAAATCAAAGAAAACATTAAAAATGGCGGTCTCGTATCTTCATCCCCCTGGCGATTTAGGGTTTCGAGACCTCGAATCGACGCCGCTTAAAAAGGGTTTGCCGAGCTCGTCTTCGCTTCGCATGCTAAAGCTTTGGCTTAACTTCGTTCGTCGTCCTCACCGCATCAGCAACGTCTTCGCTTCCATGGCAAAGGTGAGTGAAAGCTCACATCTAATTCAAACCTTGCTTGGTTCGATTCGATTATATAGAGCTTCGGCCATTTGATTTTGTTTCGATGCCTGTGATGATTTTCGTTTTGATGCTTGAGATATTCTTTGCATATGTATTTGATAACATGGATTTCACGGCATTGATTTGAACTCATTTGATACTTGTTCTCCACGGCTTTGAATCTGGACTTGAAATTGTGAACTTCGGCTTTGCTGTGAATTTGATTTCGGTCATCTCTGTTTTGAGTTTTTTTGGTTTGCACTGCTTCATCTTTACACTGTCTGGTTGCATACATATGGTTCACTTGACCATTTGTCCACCCCGATGTATATGCGGTCTTCAGTTGAATTTCATCCACCTCTACTTCAAAGTGCTATTTATACATGCGTTTCGAGACCTTGACTTTCAGTTTGATTTCGGGGTAATGTTATAACCATCTGGTAATTGATTTTTGGTGATAACCTTTTCACCACTTCACTGACTTGTTGTCCCATGATTTCGGCAATACTGTGAATTCTGTTCCTTGTCAAACTATTTGAGAAATTGACTTCGGTCTCTTGTTACGTGATTGCATTTCCATGCTCTCAGAAGTGTTTCTGCACTTCTAGTTTCTTTGATGCACTTTGTTGTACCTGATCTGTATGCATTTGTTCACTGATGCACTTGATCACATTGACACTCTTGACTTCGATCATTATGCAGTTTGCATTGTTTCATCTCTACTTATTGTAGCTGCTGCATATATGTGCTTTTGATTGCACCGTCCCTATGAGTTCATTAATTCATCTTGCCCACCTCTGGCTTGTTGTTTGCACTGTATAATATTTTCTTTGAGAAGGCTGTTGTATTATATTTGCACTGTCACCTGTTTCTGCATATGTGTGCATATACACAAATATGTTTGTGTGTATGCATATATGGGTGGATTAACTCGATAAATCTAGTCCATGTAATTGCAGTGTCTGTTGGCCATAGTCCTTTTGAATTTATCTTGACTTGTTCGTGAGTTTTGTTTGCCTTCTCATCTTCACTATTTCTGTTGCATACCTTCTGGACTTAATTCTTTTGTGACTTTGGTCACTGTCATTGCTTCGAGCCCTTATATATGTATGTATGAAGTTTGAAGCAGTAGCCTTTTTGGGTTGTGTTCACTGGTCTCTCTGGTACACTTTGTTGTACCTGTTAGTGACTATATTTTCAATGGGGTATTTGATCTACCTATGCACTTGAATATGGTCTTCATGTATTTGAAATGGTGCATGTTGTTTCTGTCTTCATCTTGTTCACTTAGTCACTGCTGCAGTTTGATGTGGTTATATGTAATTACTTGAACTTGAGCTACTCTGGTCACTTGAGTCTGTTGCCTTTGAGTATCTGGACTTGATTTTTATTCATTCCTATATGTGTAGTTGTGTTGCAGTTGCATGTTTGATCTTTGATCCCTGACTTCTTGCATCCCTGACCTGTGACTTCTCGTGTGTTCACCCATGACCTATTTTGCTTCACTACATAGCATATTCCCATTTGTATATAGTTTGTACAGTCATGCTGTTTCATGTGTATCTCACTTCACTGTGTACAGGCATAATTTTTAATATTAGTTGCAGCCTGCCTTGTTCTCGAATCTGATACATTGCATTGATGCCTTGTATCATTTGCATTTTTGTCATTTTGCTTCACAATGTACTCGAATTCGTCTCTATTGCTGTGTATGCTTGAACTGTTGATGACTTTTCTGCAGTTTAGTTGCAGCCTGCCTTCGTCCTTATACCTGTTTGCCACTGCAGTTTCATTGTGGTGGTGACTTTATATTCGGTGGTGGCGAGGCAGTGCACGCGTGCGTGCACTGCAGCCACCCAGAATTGACAGATTTTAATCGATATTTCTTTTATCCTTAATTCATCGACCTGTTGCGTAATTCGTAGGCTGTATTGGCGAGGCAGTACACTTTAGCGTGTACTGCAGCCAATTAGCATTGATATTTTTAAATTGACATTTCAATTGCTTAAACTGCTTTGGATTTCTGTTTTGTGGATTAACACTGTTTAGTGTTATTTCTGCCGTTATCCAATTCTCGTATCGAGAGTTGGATATACGAGATTTATGTGACTGTCATCTATATTGAGATTGATTATTATTGCTTCTATGCGCTAATAACTGAGTTTGAATTAGACTGATCCGAGTATTATTTTCTTTTGAATGTAATACTCGGGTCAGACCGAGTATTTACAGGTTGTAGATTTTTAGCTTTGGGTTGCTGCTAGAGCTATGAAGACTTTTTATATCATTTGAAGTGGTCTTCGTCTTGTTGTAGTTGTCAGTGTGTCTGTTTTAAGATGATAATGTATTCATGTATATTAGTCGATAATGTACTTGTGTATATAACTTCACGAGTCGACAATTGTAGTTGTATCATTTGTATTGTGTTGAATGTATTGTAACTGATATCAGTTATTATATATATGAGACTTTTCGTTCCATCTTTATTCCGCATTTATGTTATCTGTGTTATTTTTATATCTATTGTCCTAAACTATTATAGCCACTGTGTAGTAGCTTTGAATTTGTATCGGTATGTCGGATTTCCTCTAAAGATGAAATGCAATGTTTTATTATCTGACATATCGGTGCTCGCACAAAGCAATTACATAGATGGTCGCTCCTCAACAGCCTTATTCTTCGTGCAAGTTGACGGCACTACACCGTAGTGTTCTTGGCTAGCGTGGGTATAGAGGTGGGGCGTCACAGCTTGGTATCAGAGCCTGGGGTTTAGGACAATTATAAAACATAACTTAGATGGAGCATGTGTTACAACTATTTGTTGACGTTTTACCTCTCATCTTTACATATGATTATTTTTGACTGTTAGGTATGAATTCCTAACGCTTATTCATGTGTTTCGGCTTTGAATTGATTTAGCCGATGTTGATTTTGTTTTAATTTGGCAAATTAAAGCCATTTTGACTTTTGGACTTTGTTCCACTTTTGTTCTATGCTATGAGTGTCATTGTGTACCTGTTACACTGTGATGAAAAAATAGCTGGACCAGTTGCAAAATTGAGTAATTTTGATTTCTCATTCACATCTAGTTTGAATCCCAGCGATTTTGAACTTGATATTTTGTGTTTTCCTCATCTTGAATTCCATTTGACTTCGGTCACTTTGTTTTTGAGAAATTGCTAATTTCTTGATTTTCAAGACTCTGATTTTGTTTGCCGTTGGTTTCTTTGATAATGATGATTGATTCATTTTGTACTCGACTGCGGCTATTAATTGTTGGCTTCGACATTAACTTGATTCTTACTTTTGTTGAAGTCATTTATGCATTTCCGCTCGATTTGCTTTGTTTTTCCAGTTGATGATCGATTCTTCTTTTCTAAATTAGTTGTTATCACCTTTGTCGATTTTGATAACTTCTATTTCTGGAATTTTTGGTATTCCTACTTTGATGAATTTGGAATCAAATTCTTTGGATTCTATTCACATCTTCGTATGTGAATTCTTGTGATTGATTGTTTCTACAATCATTTTTGTGATTTGTCACTTTAAAAATATAAAGGTTTTCTATACTAGTAGTAAAAATTAAAATCCCTTTTTTCCAAACGATTTCAAAACTAGTTCTTTTTCTTGAACCGTTTTCCAATCTATTAGTATATACAAGCCTTTATTTCACTCGTATGAGAAATTGAATTAAACGGCCTAGTAAAACAAGTGGTATGAAACGCTTGCGTTTACTTCGTCGGTTAACTCCTGGACTTGTTCGATTGAACCTTTTGTGACAATTTTCTAGTGAAGATTTACAGTTTGTTCGTAAATATTTAAGTTAAGTAAGTGGTTATGGGACATGAAGCTAAACTTTTATATTTACTAGCTTAGTGTAATTGACACTTCTCGTTGATCATGACGATCATTTTATGATTTAGACTAGCAATTGTGCGATGTCTTTTTGTTTGCAAGGTTAGACTAGACCACAGTGGTGTGATTCCGACTCATACGTATCTCTTTGTTCGCAAGGTTAGTCTAGACCGCAGTAGTGTGATTCCGACTCACACATATCTTTTTGTTTGCGAGGTTAGACTAGACACTACTTGTGTGATTCCATTCACACATACCTTTTTGCTTTTTGGTTAGTCTGGACCTTAAATTTGTGTGATTCCACTCACACATATCTTTTTGTTTGCGAGGTTAGACTAGACACCACTTGTGTGATTCCATTCACACATACCTTTTTTCTTTTTGGTTAGTCTGGACCTTAATTTGTGTGATTCCACTCACCCATGTCTTTTTTTTTTCTCTGCGAGGTTAGCTTAGACCTCAATCTGTGTGATTCCGACTCACACGCGTGGGATAGCGACCCACGGTCTTCGGACCATTCCTGTGTGAAACTTTAATGGATGGCTTCCATGAGATAGCGTCTCATCTTGTGATACCGGTATTTTGGAGTTTTCATGCTCCCATTTTGTGATAGGCATTTCCCTTTTCTTTTTTATGGTTTAGACTAGCAAATGTGCGATGTCTCTTTCTCTGCGAGGTTAGCCTAGACCTCAATCTGTGTGATTCCGACTCACACGCGTGGGATAGCGACCCACGGTCTTCGGACCATTCCTGTGTGAAACTTTAATGGTTAGCCACCATGAGATAGCATCTCGTCTTGTGAAACCGGTGTTTTGGAGTTTTCATACTCCCGTTTTCTGATATGCTCTTTTTCCCCCTTTTTATGATTTCTGGATTTCTTGTGATGATTTCTAGAATTTGTGCTTCACCAATTTTCGTGATTTCTATTGACAAGTTTTGTCAATTTTTGTGCATTGGTGAATTCATGTGTTATTAACTTGTTATGAATACAAGTTTAGGGTATGATATCCCTTTCTATCTTTGAGAAGATTCTTGTGACCTTTTTGATGAATGAAAATTCATTTGGCATTATATTTTGATGCCAGTTATTTTGATGAGATTTTGACATGTTAACTTCAGTACTCGTCAATTTTGAAATGGATTTACAAGCGGTTCTCCCGCAATACTGATATTGCTAATTTAATCACGTGTTTTCAAAATTCTTTATTTTTAAAAGTTGTTTCAAAAATATAAATTAAAATTGTTTTCAAATTTTTACAGCTTACATTTTCAAAAGAACGAGGAAGCGATTTAAACATTTCAGAAAAATCAAGGACTATGACCCCTTTCTTTTACTGACTCGCTTAATTCCGGACTTGTCCGTTTGAGAATGTGAAATGTTATTTTTAAAACACACAATTCTGCACTTTCAAGGAAACGATAAAGAGATTTAAACGATTTAGCAAAAGTACGGAGTATGAAACCATACTTTTACTACTTCGGTTAATTCCGGACTCGTTAATTGAATCTTTGTGATTTCTGATTATCGTTTTAGATAATCAGATATTTGTGAAATTTGATTATCGTTTGAGATAATTAAATATTTTTCGATTTGATTAATCGAATATTTGTGTTTCTGATTATCGTTTTTGATAATCAGATATTTGTGAAATTTGATTATCGTTTGAGATAATTAAATATTTTTCGATTTGATAATCGAATATTTGTGTTTCTGATTATCGTTTTTGATAATCAGATCTTTGTGAAATTTGATTATCGTTTGAGATAATTAAATATTTTTCGATTTGATAATCGAATCTTTGTGATTTCTGATTATCGTTTTTGATAATCAGATATTTTTGAAAATTCAATTATCGTTTTTGATGATTGAATATTTGCGATTTTGAGATTTGAGCTTCGTCTTTTTCTCTGACGATTCAGGTGAGTAATTTGATTTACTCACATTCAATTCGTGCAGTACGTGATTTCTGCTCTGATTCCTTTCTTTCAATTGCTAGAACTCGATTGATTCTTGCTTTTGATAGTCGTCTGATTTTGATTCCTTGATCCCCTCGATGTTGATTCTTTTGATTTTAAGCAATCGAACCTTTTGATTTTTATCTGATACTTCCATAATTCTAATGCTTCCCTGCTGACCTTTGCTTTGCTTATGCATTCGACATTGCCATGCTCTTATGGTTGTTACCTTTTATCCATTTATTCCTTATGATTGCGAGGACGCAATTTCTTTAAGGAGGGAAGTCTGTAACAACCCGCATTTATACGATAATATATTTAAATATTTTATTTAAATATGACATCGTCTATTTGTATTTAAAATCCTAAATATGAATTTTTATCGTGTTCGAATCCGTTGTTCTAATGGATTCAAATCGTGTTTTAAATATCACCAAGGTGTTTAATAAACATGGTTAAAAGTATTCGGGCTTTATAAATTTTTAAAATCTTGGCCCATGCTTGATCTGTTGCCGTGATAAGTGATAACCCATCCCCTTCATCCATTCAAAAACCCTAAGCCCAAAATCGAAGAAAACATTAAAAATGGCGGTCTCGTATCTTCATCCCCCTGGCGATTTAGGGTTTCGAGACCTCGAATCGACGCCGCTTAAAAAGGGTTTGCCGAGCTCGTCTTCGCTTCGCATGCTAAAGCTTTGGCTTAACTTCGTTTGTCGTCCTCACCGCATCAGCAACGTCTTCGCTTCCATGGCAAAGGTGAGTGAAAGCTCACATCTAATTCAAACCTTGCTTGGTTCGATTCGATTATATAGAGCTTCGGCCATTTGATTTTGTTTCGATGCCTGTGATGATTTTCGTTTTGATGCTTGAGATATTCTTTGCATATGTATTTGATAACGTGGATTTCACGGCATTGATTTGAACTCATTTGATACTTGTTCTCCACGGCTTTGAATCTGGACTTGAAATTGTGAACTTCGGCTTTGCTGTGAATTTGATTTCGGTCATCTCTGTTTTGAGTTTTTTTGGTTTGCACTGCTTCATCTTTACACTGTCTGGTTGCATACATATGGTTCACTTGACCATTTGTCCACCCCGATGTATATGCGGTCTTCAGTTGAATTTCATCCACCTCTACTTCAAAGTGCTATTTATACATGCGTTTCGAGACCTTGACTTTCAGTTTGATTTCGGGGTAATGTTATAACCATCTGGTAATTGATTTTTGGTGATAACCTTTTCACCACTTCACTGACTTGTTGTCCCATGATTTCGGCTATACTGTGAATTCTGTTCCTTGTCAAACTATTTGAGAAATTGACTTCGGTCTCTTGTTACGTGATTGCATTTCCATGCTCTCAGAAGTGTTTCTGCACTTCTAGTTTCTTTGATGCACTTTGTTGTACCTGATCTGTATGCATTTGTTCACTGATGCACTTGATCACATTGACACTCTTGACTTCGATCATTATGCAGTTTGCATTGTTTCATCTCTACTTATTGTAGCTGCTGCATATATGTGCTTTTGATTGCACCGTCCCTATGAGTTCATTAATTCATCTTGCCCACCTCTGGCTTGTTGTTTGCACTGTATAATATTTTCTTTGAGAAGGCTGTTGTATTATATTTGCACTGTCACCTGTTTCTGCATATGTGTGCATATACACAAATATGTTTGTGTGTATGCATATATGGGTGGATTAACTCGATAAATCTAGTCCATGTAATTGCAGTGTCTGTTGGCCATAGTCCTTTTGAATTTATCTTGACTTGTTCGTGAGTTTTGTTTGCCTTCTCATCTTCACTATTTCTGTTGCATACCTTCTGGACTTAATTCTTTTGTGACTTTGGTCACTGTCATTGCTTCGAGCCCTTATATATGTATGTATGAAGTTTGAAGCAGTAGCCTTTTTGGGTTGTGTTCACTGGTCTCTCTGGTACACTTTGTTGTACCTGTTAGTGACTATATTTTCAATGGGGTATTTGATCTACCTATGCACTTGAATATGGTCTTCATGTATTTGAAATGGTGCATGTTGTTTCTGTCTTCATCTTGTTCACTTAGTCACTGCTGCAGTTTGATGTGGTTATATGTAATTACTTGAACTTGAGCTACTCTGGTCACTTGAGTCTGTTGCCTTTGAGTATCTGGACTTGATTTTTATTCATTCCTATATGTGTAGTTGTGTTGCAGTTGCATGTTTGATCTTTGATCCCTGACTTCTTGCATCCCTGACCTGTGACTTCTCGTGTGTTCACCCTTGACCTATTTTGCTTCACTACATAGCATATTCCCATTTGTATATAGTTTGTACAGTCATGCTGTTTCATGTGTATCTCACTTCACTGTGTACAGGCATAATTTTTAATATTAGTTGCAGCCTGCCTTGTTCTCGAATCTGATACATTGCATTGATGCCTTGTATCATTTGCATTTTTGTCATTTTGCTTCACAATGTACTCGAATTCGTCTCTATTGCTGTGTATGCTTGAACTGTTGATGACTTTTCTGCAGTTTAGTTGCAGCCTGCCTTCGTCCTTATACCTGTTTGCCACTGCAGTTTCATTGTGGTGGTGACTTTATATTCGGTGGTGGCGAGGCAGTGCACGCGTGCGTGCACTGCAGCCACCCAGAATTGACAGATTTTAATCGATATTTCTTTTATCCTTAATTCATCGACCTGTTGCGTAATTCGTAGGCTGTATTGGCGAGGCAGTACACTTTAGCGTGTACTGCAGCCAATTAGCATTGATATTTTTAAATTGACATTTCAATTGCTTAAACTGCTTTGGATTTCTGTTTTGTGGATTAACACTGTTTAGTGTTATTTCTGCCGTTATCCAATTCTCGTATCGAGAGTTGGATATACGAGATTTATGTGACTGTCATCTATATTGAGATTGATTATTATTGCTTCTATGCGCTAATAACTGAGTTTGAATTAGACTGATCCGAGTATTATTTTCTTTTGAATGTAATACTCGGGTCAGACCGAGTATTTACAGGTTGTAGATTTTTAGCTTTGGGTTGCTGCTAGAGCTATGAAGACTTTTTATATCATTTGAAGTGGTCTTCGTCTTGTTGTAGTTGTCAGTGTGTCTGTTTTAAGATGATAATGTATTCATGTATATTAGTCGATAATGTACTTGTGTATATAACTTCACGAGTCGACAATTGTAGTTGTATCATTTGTATTGTGTTGAATGTATTGTAACTGATATCAGTTATTATATATATGAGACTTTTCGTTCCATCTTTATTCCGCATTTATGTTATCTGTATTATTTTTATATCTATTGTCCTAAACTATTATAGCCACTGTGTAGTAGCTTTGAATTTGTATCGGTATGTCGGATTTCCTCTAAAGATGAAATGCAATATTTTATTATCTGACATATCGGTGCTCGCACAAAGCAATTACATAGATGGTCGCTCCTCAACAGCCTTATTCTTCGTGCAAGTTGACGGCACTACACCGTAGTGTTCTTGGCTAGCGTGGGTATAGAGGTGGGGCGTCACATTGTTGTATTCTATTGTTAGTTTGATGCTCATTTATTGATTCGTGTCATGCTTATCCAGATTGATTTCTTTTGCTCATATTGGTTTCCGTTAGTAGTCTGTTTTAATATAATTAGTTTAAATTGTTTGCTTGTTGGCTATTTGTTTGATTGATTTATGTCGTGCTTGTTTCATTTATTTAGTTTAGTCATAATGGGATAACGTAGTATTCTAAGCCAAGGAAAACTAGACATTCGAAATGATTAGAGATTTGAAGATGTTCCTTGAAGATGAGAATACTAGTTAGAATATTCCAGTGACTAAAGACTTGATGTGTACCACTGAGGAATCACAACGGAGGAGGTTCAATATTTATTTATCAAAATATATGTTTCGAAACCTATATTTTTTTTTCAAAATATTTATCAGCTCCCATAAACATTTTGAACAAAGAGTATCCACTTTGGAAAACGATGTTTTATCAAAAATTATTTTGAAATTGATTTAAAATTGTGAGAGAAAAAAATTTGGGAAATTGTTTTGTAAAATGGTGGTGATATTTTACTAAGAAAAATGATTTTTGGTTTTAAACATAGATGAAAGCTATGACTTGGAAAAAAAATGTTTTGCTTAAAAGATATATCGAAACATTCTCGCTAGTGGATCCCTTTTTGGTATTTTAGGTGGGTGATCCTTGTCACCAAATTAAGAAATTACTATCAAAGGATTTTGGAATCAGATTTTTCCAACATGATGTGAAGATTGGAAGAGATGAGATTTGATGTTGGTGTTCCGAACTTGACAACTCAATGATGGGAGTTGTAATGATGATTCTATGATGGAAAGTGACGGCTTCGACGGTAGGGTGGCTCTATGTTGAGACGTAGAGTAGAGAACTATGAGTCGGATTGGAGGAACTGTTGGAGGAAGGTTGCGTGATAAATGATGATATTCTATGATTAATGATCATTGTCGAGAATCATTCCAAACCACGACGACTTCAGATGGGAGTTGTAAGATCAGTTTCAGGATAAGCTCTGCAACGGATGACATATGCAAAGGAATCGTTGATATTCGAGGGTTTCCATAGCACCCGTAAAGCGAGGTTTGCACTTGGGGTGTGATGGCTCCTGGAGCTTGATGGCCCCTTATCTTCATATGAGAGATTTATTTTCCGTGGACTAACCTGATGGTTGGTCTTGTTCCTGACCTGCTGAGTGGCATGGATTCAAGTACTATGAAACTAGGACGTTAACTATCATGATGAGGAGTCGCGTCCCTAAGTGTGACGGCTTAGACGAGTTATCATATATCCAACACACTGATTGTGTAAATGTGGGTTCGAGAATCGATAATTGGTACAGCTGTAGTATGAGAAGGTGGCCATATTATTTTGAGGACATACATGTTATTTTGAGGATGTGACGACAAGTGGGTGGACATGATATTCTTGATGGTTTGAAAATGGACTAATACACCGATTAATATGAAGATGAGACCATGAGAAAGTTCATCGATAGTTTTGAGGATATGCATATCATGATGGAGGTGTAGTAAGCATACGAATTAACACACACGTGTTATTGATTGATAGGTTGGTATGGTGGTGATACCATATTATTTATAGGTGTGTTTATTTTAACAGGTTATGATGGTTATTGATTTATATGTATTCATTTATTTATACATGCATGTTTTATTCATGTTATGTTTTGTTGTGGACTTTTGTTATGGTTGTTGAAACACATGAAATAGATTAATCTATGATTGAGATTGTGTCACCCTTTATTGATGGAATGTTTGTAAGATTGCAAAATAGGGATCTTAAGGATAAATTAACACTAGAGGGGGGGTGAATAGTGTTTTCTAATTTATATGAATCTTTTTAAAATCTTTTGAAATTATACTTAGAATTATGCAATTATTAATCATAGAAACAATCACAGAATCAAAACACAGATAAAAGTAAATGCAGTAAAAGCAAAAGGAAAGAACACGCCAGGATTTTATATTGGTTCGAAGTTACCTTACATCTAGTCCAGCACAATCCCCTGAACATATTTCTTTTCAACTAGTAAATGCAAATACAATCTCGATTTCAAGGCCACGAGACGCACCCTCTAGAATCTCGACCTTTGGGTAGAGTCACTTGATTTTCGGGCTACAAGCACACCCACTAGATTTACGGGCCACTAAGACACCTAATTGATTTACGGGCTACATTCTCATCCACAAGTATAGCGGTTTGATTTAATAGAGTTTTACAGACTCAGATCTTTAATCTTGTTAAAAATGATCCTATAACTCTTGAATAGCACTTTGATCTATTTGATTTAATTAGATTTAAATCTATTTGAACTACTTTTTAAACTATTAAACCTATTTATGGCTATCTAAACTATTTTCTAAAATTTCAAACTGTGTAAATTTGAAGTATTTATATTTAAACTCTTGATGATGATACAACCTAAGTTGGAAATTGGAATTGATACCTTTTTGTGAAATGACATATTTGAGTGAATAAGATGATTTTGAAATGAAGAATTAATTAACATAACTTATCAATAATTTCCAAGTGAATATGATTTCAAAAGTGAATATGATTTGAAAGTGAATATGATTTGAAAGTGAATATGATTTTGGAATTGAATATAATTTTGAAAGTGAATATAGTTTGAAAGTGAATATGATTTCGAAAGAGATATGATTCGAAATTGAATACAATATTTTGATATAAATTGTGAATTGACCTTTTTGAAATGTAAGAGAACATCCGGTGTGAAATAAGTGTTTGGTTGTTAAAGAGACCGGGATCAGATATTGTTATACTCTCTGCCAATACCGAAAACCACTTTAACAACCGTGTACGTGGTGGAGATTCCAGAAATGAAGTAGGACTGTTTGGCGAACGATTTCTATATGAGGTATTGACGTGACCCTGACTCCCATGAGTCGGCTTAGATGTGACTAAAACAGGAGCTATACCTGGGCCAAGTGAGGACATTCTATTAGTGCTTAAGATGATGGTTTTGATGACAACAACCATAGGACTTGTTATAAAATATAAATACTAACGTTATGGTTTAGATATATATGTATATGTAGAATATAAATATGCAGGTACCAAGAATGATGACTGTATAGTATAGAGATACAAGACTGATGAATTTAAAGATCGAAGATATCAAGATTGAAGACTCGTGAGTATCAAGAAATCAAGTTATCAAGAGTTCAAGATTTCAAACAGTACAAGATAATGTAGTTAGTCTAGAATTATGTTAAAACTTCTTGAAAGCACTTACATCTTTATTCGAAATTTATTCGTGGAATGGAATCCACTTCTAGCCTGTTAAAGGGATGGAACCCATGACAATATCTAGTGGAACATATAGTGGTCCTATTTTGATATCCAATAATTTTATAAAAATGTTTTTCAAAAAAATATCTCTTTTTTAAAAAATGTTTTCAAAACTTTCTTTTTAAAAAGACATCTCTCTTGTTTGAAATATTTTAGCCTCAAAACTATTTTTATCATTTTTAATATTTTGATTTCAAAATTGTCCTTGTTTTTAAACCATCTCTTGTTTTAAATATTTAGCTTTAAAATATTTATATACTCAGATTTTAAATCACTTTATAGATTAAGATTATATATATTAAAAATTATTTTCTAAACCCTTTTATATGTTTAAACTATATTCAAATATATTTACAAAGTTTAGAAATTGTTTTGACAAATTATAGAAAACAATTTTAATAAGAAAATCAAAACACCAATTTTGCCTTGAGCATGTCGACATACCTCAAACCCCCATGTCAACACAGTGTCCGTTATTTTTAAAAGAAGTGTCTATTCGTCGTATCCTTTCACGAATAGATATGGCTGTTGCTCTACTATAAATACCAGTAAGTTATAAACGAATTTTTACCAGATTTCATTTTATTTTCTCTCCTCTTCATCTTCCACATTTATTCTAAAGAATCCTAAACTATACTTTGCCAAAATACCAAGTGAATCAAACTTGATTATCTCTTGTTTGATTCTCTCCACTCTCTCCATAAGATCTCAGTGCTATTCAGAGTTATAGAATCTTTTGTGAATCAAACTATTGAGTAAAAGGTGCGGTTGAGCCTAGAAATTAATTGGGTGTGATTGTAGCCCCGGAATCAATTAGGTGATCTTGTAGCCTGGTTAAATCAAGAGAGTTGCCCTGAACTCGAATACAGGAGGGTGTACCTCATAGCCTTGAAACCGAGGGTGTAATCTGGGAGATTATTTTGAAAAGAAATCCGTTATCTGTACGATTGTACGGGACTGGATGTAGGGTAACTCCAAACCAGTATAAAATACTGATGTGTTCTTTTCTTTACTGCTTTTATTTAGTATTTGCATCTGTGTCTGATTCTGTAATTATATCTGTGTTTGTGAATTGCATTTGTTGGTGTTTAAATTGAACAAAATTCAAAAAGATTTAAAAAATACATAAAACACTATTCACCCCCCTCTAGTGTTATTCCAGCCTTAAGATCCGTAATCCGCATTTCTCACATTTGGTATCAGAGCAAGGATTTCAAAGTTTTCATAATCTAAATTTTGAAAAGTTTTAAAAATGGCTACCAACACTGGTTCTGTTAACACTATCACTAGTCTATTACTTAAAAAGGAAAGGAGAAACCAGGGCATTCATATGCAGCCACCTGTCCTTTTAATACGATTCCCTTTCACTCCCAAATTTTAACCCCCAAATGTTCTTCCCCCTTCCACTCTTTTTCGCTGCCTGGCTATTCCAATTTTCAACCCCCCCAACCGCCTGCCCTTTTCCTACTTCCCCGACCTCTTCTCTCACCACCGTCCACACCCGCCTACCCATCAACGATCCTTAAATCGACACCGACGCTCCTCTTCAATTCCGTTGGTAAGACCCGGCTGTTCACAACCACCCATCCTCCGTTCTCCTGCTCCTTGCGCCTTCCTCCCTACCTGCCTGCTTACCTGCCCTCCGCGTTAACCCGGCTAGGATTGCCTGCTGCGTCACACTGCGAGGCGGCCTAACCCTACGCTCCAAATTTGGTAAGTAATTTTGTTTAATTATTATTTCCACTATGGGGGTTGCTTTCAACCCGACGTCGACCAAACTCAGATATACCCTTTTTTCCCTCCGACCACCACTGTTAGTCAAAGATAGATAATCAAACCGATTATGTCAAAAATATTTTGTGTTGGAAAGTGAAGTCCCATATCAGCCCAATATTTTTGCACCACTGTCCCTGCACTGTCTTTTACTGCCCTTTCTATTACTATATCATCTATGCCAGCTTGGAAATGTCAGTAAGGCATTTACAGTTTTCTTGCACCACATCATTTTTGCTATATTTGAAAATTATGTATGTTGCAAGTTTATTAACCATATATGTAATAGGTTGTTATCATGATCTCAGTTCAGTTAAGTTAAAAAACATGCTGTCCGACATCTTTGGGTGGGACTTATTTTTCCCTCTTCGTTGCCCTATAATCTCCAGTTTGTTTATTATCACAACTCAACCATATGTTTTCAACATGCACCAAGGTCAAAAAATTATTAAATCATTTCCACCTTCCTGTACGTCTACGGTGTAGATAGTACCGGTAACAAATGTTTGTCAACTAATATACAGAACACTGGGGACATGCTGCCTTTCACTCCTGCTCACGTTTCAACTTTGCACGTCTATATTTCTTCCACTTATATGTGGCATTACAGTTAACTAAAATATGGTATATACTAACGTATACTTTCCAACTCAACACATACAGCCCGGTAACTTGCGCGAACACAGCCTTTTTTACGAAGTCAAATGGGATGATACTGTCTGTAGAGTAGCGAAGACGTATGTCTCTTCGAAAGGTATTTATATGCTGACACATTCCCTCTGATTCTATTTGTACTAATTTTTGCCCTGTAATTAATCTTCAACATGGTTTTTCTTCAGAATTTCGTTTGAATGGGTTTTATTGCGTTCAAAACAACAATTGCCTGTTGACGAGGCACTGCTGCTCCAAAGTGCATTATTTAAGGGGGTAGACGTACGATCAGGTATACGTAACGTTTTGAGATACAGCAGTTGTTCTTCTTTAACCATACCTTAAATTTTTTTAACCATTGTGTTGTTCACTTTTACTCCATGCATCCTCTCATCGGTTCGCTGACTGTGTCAGGTAATCCTGAACGTATGGACAATGTCGTACCTAACATAGTTAGTTAACTCCATTTGAAAGCATAACATGTGTCAAGTAAATTATGTTAACAATCTTATAACTACAGTGGTGACTACCCTCGATTCACTGATTGTTCATCTCTACTGGCTTTTGGAACTGTGTTTCACATGGTTCCTATGCTGGACTGCCTTATTCGTGCACTTGATTTTAATTTGTTTTCAGTTACGTGCAATAATATTTAATGAAAAAGCACGCTATGAATAATGTTACAAGTGAAGTAATTTATGAGTTGCTGTTTTTCTTCAAAATATATTTAATTTGATTAAGTTTTGCATTTAAGAGACTGGATTCATTTAGAGATCTAATTTTCCAAACTACGCTTTCTGTGCCATAAGAGAAGGGTCTTTTGAAATTCTGAGAAGTTTAACTGGAAATATTGAGATCATAATGTGGCTAATGCATTCTACTGTTAATGCTAATCAATCTCACAACACGATCTTCGGTTTTTTTTCTTCATATACTTAATGCAATAGATCGTATTATGGCTGTAATTTTAGTTATTCTCCATATATTTGTTGAATCTAAATAGGGGATTTAAATATAGCACCATAATATAATAAGCTGCATATACAAATAACACTATTGTTCTCCATAAACCAAAATATCAAGTCATTTGATTTCCTATTGCGTAATATAGTATATGACGGACTGCCCTCACTTCATAAAAAGGTATATACATATTGATACTCCCCATCGATCTTGAAACATTGATATGTCTGAATTTTCTGCACAAGTAAGATATCAGTGTTTTCTTTTCATGTAGTTATATTAAAACAGTTGGCTTGAATGGTGTACAACTGGTGATAACTCAGTTGATATAATCATCTCAGTTCATTTGTAAACTAATTTTCATTTGATTATCGTAGTCACTCTTACTGTCATTATGTTAGTCTGACTGTAAACTAGAATCAATTTGGTTGGTTCTATGTTTTAGTATATGTAATTGTTGGAACTTTAGTGGAAGACTGTAAAAGATAAGCAGTTTACACTGTTTCTCTTCTATTCGAGACCGTAGGGCAGTTCAAAATTGGACCATTTATTCAACTTATTGATAACCCAATATGGCTAATTGAAAAATATAGTTGATTCCATGCATCCTCTCTTTGGTTTGAATCAAGTTTCCACTACATACTTATACAGTGTAAGGTCAAACTGTCTGTTTCTAATTGATTTCTTTCAGTTTCCATGTGTCATAATTATTGCCTTTTTACAGACAAAGGTAGTGATTAGTTATCGATTGTTTATGGTTATTTAATAGCATGTGCATGCACAACATTTGTTGTACTTTCGTACTGTACTATAAGTTTCACCATATCGAAATATCTATGCGTATGAAAGGAAAAGTCGCTTATTCTTAGGTGCTTGGCTGTTACCTTAACATCAAAAATAAGCATAATTCCATATCTAATTTGATAGGCTGATAGCATCCTAGAAATAGAGAATATACTTGATAACACCATGTCTCATTAATAAGTGATTTAAGTGTTTTTCTTTGATCAGTAAATAGTCATCATATTAGGCCTAAAAACAAGTGGTTAGGTGGTCTTAGCATTTGGAAGATGTACAAATGTTTTGATGGTCTGTCATAATTTGCACAAGGTAGAAATACAAATTATTTTATTGATATCTTTTATATTTGAAAATTAAATAACTAAATTTGGTACCTTTAGGACTGGTAAGTCCTTTGAGTATGCATAGGACTGAGCTTAGTCACATCAAATCATTAGTTAAACTTTGTTATTTCTGGTCATTCTTTTTGGTAGTGCGTGTAAAACTAGAATATAAGCCAAACTACATTTCAATACCTGCAATAGACTATTACAGAAGGTCATTATCTATTTACTTTACCATGCTTAATAGTTTGGTGCCAGCCGAAGAATTTCTTTTTAAAACAAGGAGGAATAAATTTACCATTTGAAAAATATGTATGTTGCAAGTTTATTAAGCGTATATGTAATAGTTTGTTATCATGAGCTCAGTTCAGTATAGTTTAAAAAAATGCTCTCCTACATCTTTGGGTGGGATTTATTTTCTCCTCTTTGTTGACCTATAATCTCCAATTGGTTTAATATCACAACTCAAATACATGATTTCAACATGCAAAAAGGTCATAAAGTTAGTAGATCATTTCCAACATCCTGTACGTCTACGGTGTAGATAGTACCGTTACCAAATGTTTGTCAACTAATATACATAACACTGGGGACATGATGCCTTTCACTCCTGCTCACGTTTCACCTTTGTACGTCTATATTTTGTCCACTAATATGTGTCATTACAGTTAACTAAACTATGGTATATACTAACATTTTTTTTACAACGCAGCGCATACAGCACGGTAACTTGCGCGAACACTGTCTTTTTTAGGAATTCAAATGGGATGATACCGTCTGTTGAGTAGCGAAGACGTATGACTCCTGGAAAGGTAATTATATGCTGACTCATTCCCTCTGATTCGATTCGTACTAATTTCTGCCCTTTAATTAATCTTCCTCATGGTTTTTCCTCAGAAATTCGATTGACTGGGTTTTACTGCGTTCAAAACAACAATTGCCTGTTGAAGAGGAACTGCTGGTCCAAAGTGAAGTATTTAAGGGGACAGACGGACGTTCAGGTATACGTAACGTTCTGAGATACAGTGGTTGTTCTTCTTTACCCGTACCTTACAAATTTTTAACCATTGTGTATTTCAATTTGATTCCATGCATCCTCTCCATGGTTCACTGACTGTGTCAGTTAAACCTGAACGTATGGACAATGGTGTACCTAACATAATTAGTTCACTGCATTTGAAAGCATAACATGTGTCACTTAAATATTTTTAAAAATCTTATAACTACAGTGGTGACTACCCTTGATTCACTGATTGTTCATCTCTATTGGTTTTTGCATTTGTGTTTTACATGGTTCCTACGCTGGACTGCCTTATTCGTGCACTTGATGTTAATTTGTTTTTAGTTATGTGCAGTAATATTTAATTAAAAAGTACGCTTTGAATAATGTTACAAGTGAAGTAATTTATGAATTGTTGTTTGTATCGAAAATATATTTATGTTAATTAAGTTTTGCATTTACGAGACCGGATTCGGTTAGAGATCTATTTTTCCAAACTAGGCTTTCTGTGCCATAATAGAAGGGTGCTTTGAAATTCTGAGAAGTTTAACTAGAAATGTTGAGATCATAAGGAGGCTAATGCATTCTAATGTTAAAACTAACCAATCTCTCAACACGATCTTTGATTTTTCTTCCGTATACTTAATGCAATATATCGTATTATGGCTGTAATTTTAGTTATTCTCCATATATTTATTGCATCAAAATAGGGGATTAAAATAAAGTACTGTAATATAATAAGCTACATATACAAATCACACTATCGGTCTCCATAAACCAAAATTTCAAGTCATTTGATTTCCTATTGCATAATACATTATATGACGGACTGACCGCACTTCATTAAAAAGTATATACATATTGATACTCCCCCTTGATCTTTAAACATTGATATGTCCGAATTTTCTGCACAAGTAAAATATTAGTTTTTTCTTTTCATGTTGTTATATTAAAACAATTGACTTGAATGGTATACTACTGGTGGTAAATCAGTTGATATAATCATCTCAGTTCATTTCTACACTAATTTTAATTTGATTATTGTACTCACTCTTCCTTTCATTATGTTAGTATGACTGTAAACTAGAATTAATTTGTTGGGTGCTATGTTTTAGTATACGTAATTATTGTAACTTTAGTGGAAGAGTGTAGAAGATAAGCAGTTTATGCTGATTCTCTTCTATTCTAGACCGTAGGGCATTTAAAAATTGGACCATTTATTAAACTTATTGATAACCCTATATACCTCTTTTCTAATGCATGTTAGTTCAAATTTCCACTTATCCTTTTAGATTTACTAACACAGTTGGTATATATCTATCAACAAAATCCTTCCTACCCTAATAATCTATATATTTATAGTGAGTTACTATAAATAATTAAGCTGTACTGCTCATAAATCCTTATAGGTTTTCCTATCATGTTTCATATCGATTGAAAAAAAAAATGATTTCATTTTTTTTATCCGCATGTTAATGATGAGTTACTGTATAGAATGAACATGCTTATACAGTCGGCAATTTTACTTAACCTGTTTGGTATATTCATGAAATAAAACTTTTCCATCTTGTGTTTGATATTCACATTTATTGTAAATTGTTATGAGGTTCTAATCGTTAAATGTTCAACAATATAAATAGCTTCGTATACTAAATAGTTGGTTTAAGTATAAATATTGTTACCTGGAAACCAAGAAAAATTAGTATTGAATTAGTATGTTTTACTGTCCTCAAATAACTTAAACCCTTAACTGTTTCAGTAATTTGTTTACATAAGGGGTTGGATTTAACAACGATAATGGTCACTGTAGTTAAATACTCACTTCACAACTTACTGTTATAGCATAGAGCAGGTTAGAATTTACCAACCACTGTTATTTACTACTTCTGTTTTCTACCTACAGAAATACTTTGTTATCTTCGGATAAAATAAAAATTATCCATAGGATGATGTTGTCCTGAGAGGAGTAGAACGATGTAAATCTTGATAAGTAAACGTCAGTTGGAGGTTGAAACATGGTACCTGTTATTTACTGCTTCGTTCAAACCATATAAATGGGTGGTTTAACGTCTGATGTACCCTGTCGAAAATACTGGCTGTATTCTAAAACCATCTACTTTTATACTTGTGCACGTCATTATTCCGTAAATTTCCTCCGACTACATTTTGTTTTTAAATTTACATGTCCTCCTGATCATATTTGCCTACATAAGCCTGTCAGCTACACTGGATTTTATTGTACTTTATGACTGACTGGTCGACTACACAATCTGTTTGTAAATAAGCATGTTGAATTCTGTCCCTCACTGCTGTCACAGGTTAAACATTTTGCACTGAAGTAGTACCATACGTATTTGTAATCAGTAGGTAATGCTACTTATGCAGGCTGAACATACTACAGACTGTGTGACTGATTATTGTGACCCCGTGCAGGTCTTTTACTTAATCAGAGATTATGGATACCACAGCTGTGACTAGAAATGCTAGAGCCGAAAGAAGGGGTGCTATCAACGGGAGAAAAAGAAAAAGGTCTACAGTTTTACAGCAAAAGGGGACAACGATGGTAGATAGAAGGCAGCCCCGTGGAGATGTGTCATATAGGCCAAATTTCACTTCAGGGCGGAGTGGCTGTAATGGTAGGATCTGTTGGTGTACATACAGTTATTTAGTGCACGTACAAACATACTATAACCACTGCATTCCACTGTAACAAACACAGGGAGGAAAAAAAATGGACACCAAGCCTCACCGAGTTCACGCATCAGTGTGTTTTCCAAACAATGCACAGGTAATGGTGTACTCTTATTCTACCTGTTTTTTACGAACTGTAATATAACCTGGAATAACCCATTTACCTATCGCATTTTCAACATATTTAAGTCTGCTGATGTCCACATGAGATATTGTATGGTTTACGCAGTAAAGTTCTTTTGCTGTTAATCAAACTTACAACAGTTCCTCCACCACTTTGTTTACTCTCAGTACGTTTACAGTACACATTCGTGTGAAGAATACTGTCTCATAAACTTTTAAAACAGGAGCTGTGGTGTAGCCATGGAATTTTGGTGGACCTACCTACGTTTGCTCAAGTTGTGATGCAACAGTTTGGTACGAAGAAAGGAACAGGAAGTCAAGAAGGCCTATGAATCCAAAATTTACTATTTGCTGTAAGGGTGGTAAAATTAAGTTACCACGATACAAAAAATGCCCTGACTATTTACATAACCTGCTTGATTACAATGGTGGCCGTGACAGTTCTAATTTCAGAGAGAACATACGAGTATATAATGGGATGTTTGCATTTACATCTATGGGTGGGCGTATTGATAATTCAGTGAACACAGGGCGGGGACCTTATGTATTTAGAATTAGCGGACAGAATTATCATAAAATAGGCTCTATGCTACCCACCGAGGGGCAAGCTAAATTTGCACAACTGTATATATATGACACAGCCAATGAGGTTACAAACAGAGTTAATGCGCCTGGATTGTCCGCTAGCCAGTCTACAAACCCTCATATTATTAAAAATTTAATATCTATGTTCAATGCCTGTAACGAGCTGGCTAAGGTGTTCCGGATGGCTAGAGACAGGTATGAAAGTAGTAGTTTGACCAATGTTTCGCTCCATTTATTGGAAAGGAGGGATAGAGATGGTAGACAGTACAATATACCAACTGCTTCTGAGATTGCGGCGTTGGTTACAGGGACTGGTAGCCGAAGTGAAGGTTATAGGGACATCGTAATCGAGGAGAAAAGTGGAATGCTTAAGAGAATTAACGAGAAACATCCCAGTTTTATGGCCATGCAATATCCCCTTTTATTCCCCTATGCAGAGGATGGTTACAGACTGAACATACCTTACCAGTCTGTCGAACCATCTGATATCCGTACGGACGACATGGTAACCATGCGTGAATATTATGCTTACATACTGCAATACAGAGAGGAAGATGGTAATACGTTGCTTTACGGTGGGAGATTGTTCCAGCAGCTAATAGTTGATGCATACTGTTGCATTGAGGAGGACAGATTGAATTGGATTAGAAATAACCAACATAACATCAGGTCTGAACTGTACAAAGGGCTGAAGGATGCGGTAGCAGCGGGTGACACATCGGCTTTGTCTATTGGTAGGAGAATGGTTTTGCCTTCTTCTTTCACTGGTGGGCCTAGGTATATGATTCAAAACTACCAAGATGCAATGGCAATTTGTCGATGGGCTGGTTCTCCAGATTACTTTATCACATTTACATGCAACTCTCAATGGTCAGAGATTAAGGAGTGCTTATCCACAATTCCAGGTCAAAGGGCAGAAGATAGACCGGATATAATTTCACGTGTTTTCCACATCAAGTTGCAGCAATTAATGCATGACATAAAGGAAAAAGAACATTTTGGAAAAATAAATGCAGGTCCGTCACCTCATTCATTCAAATTATGTTCGACATAGTTACATACACCGAAAATATTGATTAATTTTGGTAAACATTTTTACAGCTTTGTACGCTATTGAATTTCAAAAGCGAGGCTTGCCTCATGCACATATTTTACTGTTTGTTCGAGGGGTGGACAGACCAAAAACAACAGCTGAGGTGGATAAGGTGGTCAGTGCAGAATTACCAGACCGTTAGGCAGATCCTGTTGCGTACAAATCAGTCAGTCAGTTTATGGTACATGGACCGTGCGGCGTTCTTAATCCAAACTGCCCATGTATGATAAATGGTAAATGTTCAAAACATTACCCAAAACGGAGTAACAATGAAACGACGTATGACAAAAATGGTTTTCCAAATTACAGAAGACGTGACAATGGTAACTTTGTCACCACATTATCTGGAGTTAATCTAAATAATTGTTGGGTAATACCGCATAATGTCTGTTTAGTTGTGAAGTATCAAGCACACATTAATGTTGAGATTTGCAATCGTGCGAAGTCTATTAAATATTTGTTCAAATACATTCACAAAGGCCATGATAGGGCTGCTGTTGTAATTGAGGAAAACAATGTTACAAACCACAATTTTGTTCGAGCGGTGGATGAAATAAAGACTTATATAGATTGTCGTTACATATCAGCTTCAGAAGCAAGTTGGAGAATTTTCAAATTTGATATTCACTATCGAAAACCTGCGGTTGAACGATTACACTTTCATTTACCTGAAGAGCAAAACGTTGTTTTTCACGATGACGATAATTTGGCTGAGATAGTATGTCAACCTACTGCTAACAAGACTATTTTCACCGAATGGATGGAAACTAATAAAATTAGTGAGGACGCACGAAAGTTGACATATGTAGATTTTCCTACGAAATGGGTATGGAACAAAAAAATTGGCAAGTGGACTGCACGGAAAAAAGGAGACACAATAGGTAGAGTTTATTTTGCTCATCCAACATGCGGCGAACGATTTTATTTACGTCTGCTGCTAAACATTGTCAAAGGACCAACCAGCTATGAAGAGATAAGAACCTTTAATTCCGTTGTTTACGACTCTTTTAAAAGTGCGTGTGTTGCACGCGGATTACTTGAAGACGATAATGAATGGAACATAGCTTTAACCGAGGCATCACATTGGGCAACTGCATCATCTCTACGTGAACTTTTTGTTATGCTGCTGCTTTTCTGCGAAGTAGCCAACCCAACACAACTGTGGAATACAAATTGGAGAATGTTGGCGGAGGATATTGAATGGCGTCGAATTCGTACATACGAACAACAAACTGATTGTTCTGATGACAATCACCTTAAGTTGGAGACCGTACGTGAATTAGAAAATATAATGAGTAAAAGTGGTAGATCTGTTTCAGAATTTAACTTCATCCCTTCATCGGACCTTCCTTCAATTTTGACAGGCCAATGTAGCTTACTCACAACTGAGAATGATTATGATGTGGAAATGTTGAAAGCTGAGTCACAACCTCTTTTATTGTCTTTAAATTTAGAACAACAGAAGGTATTTACCACTGTACGTGATTCTGTTGAGCGTAACGAAGGCGGTTTCTTCTTTGTTTACGGAAGTGGGGGGACAGGTAAAACTTTCCTATGGAAAACCATTATCACTAACTTCAGAGCAGAAGGGAAGATTGTTTTAGCTGTTGCTTCTTCTGGTATAGCGTCCTTACTTTTACCTGGCGGTAGAACCGCCCATTCAAAATTCAAAATTCCACTCATTGTGGATGATAATTCAACATGCAATATATCAAAACAATCTCCTTTAGGGCAGTTGCAAAAATCTACTGATTTAATTATTTGGGATGAAGCACCTATGATGCATCGTTATGCCCTTGAGGCATTTGAGAAAAGTTTACAAGATATAATGCATGTTGCTAATGATGACGGTCCTTCCAGGCTTTTCGGAGGAAAGACAGTTTTATTGGGAGGTGATTTTCGTCAAACTTTGCCAGTAATTCATAAAGGTACTAGAGATATGGTGGTATCTGCTTCCATCAGCAATTCGTATCTCTGGGCAAAGTGTAAGATTTTCACCCTCACTACAACGTTCAGCATTCAACTCCCATGAAATGGAGAAAGTTGAGAAGTTTGCACAATGGGTGCTTGACATTGGAGATGGAAACGTGGATGCAATTTCACTACACGGTGACGATGATCCTTCTTGGATTACTATACCTTCTGAATATCTTATCGACGTTGGAGACTGTGGTCTTAAAAATATGGTTGACGTGATATATCCTGATTTGAATAATAGGTTACCAGACAAAGAGTATTTACGCAAACGGTGCGTGCTCGCTACAACTAACGAATTTGTTGAGGAAATTAACTCCCACATCCTTTCTCAAATTAAAGGTGAACTAATATCCTATTTTAGTGCTGATTCCATTAGTCCTTCATCCGAACAAGTAGACGATCAACATACCCTTTATCCTCTCGAATTTCTTAACACTCTAAAAGTATCTGGATTACCTAATCACATTCTGCAGTTGAAGATAGGAGTTCCAATTATGTTGTTACGAAATTTGAATCAGAGGTTAGGCCTTTGCAACGGAACACGGTTAATTGTAACTCAACTTGCAGAAAGGGTTATTGAAGCAGAAATAATTACTGGTACTAATATCGGTACAAAGGTACTCATTCCTCGGATCATCCTTACGTCTGCTGATACAAAATGGCCATTTGTGTTACGTAGACGACAATTCCCCGTGAAGGTTTGCTTCTCAATGACGATAAATAAAAGCCAAGGACAAACATTAGAGAATATAGGCATCTATTTGCCCATCCCTGTTTTTAGCCATGGTCAGTTGTATGTTGCCGTATCAAGAACATCTTCGTACCAGGGTATTAAGTTCTTAATTGGTCAGTTGGAGGGTGGACGTCGTGGGCTAACCAAAAATATTGTTTATAAAGAAGTTTTTAACGGTTTATCAGGTATTCACACCTACCATTGTTTACTACATGCATTTTACTTCTGCCCTTTACCATCAATTATGTTAAATTTCTTCCTGCTTTCAGGCTGAGGTTACGGAGGGAAAAAAAGCATTTACATGGCCGCTTTCTGTGTTTTCTATTTTTCTGACGTACAGTCTATTCCTCTTCACACTGCAAATTCATTTCTCACTATTTCCTGCACTCTCTACCCTCACTACTACTATTTGAATTTGTACTTTAACTTTTTTTCCCCGGTTCTTGGATTTTTGTAACAAACTGGTTTGATATATTCATTCTTACCACAGCTCGGTACCTGTTTCGGCTGTTTTCTCTTCCACAACTAAATTTTCATATGGTCTCCGTTTGCTGCTCATATATAACTATTATTACTAACCGGATGGATGACGGTAGGTCTGCACAGTCTGCCATACGTTAGTACCTTAATTCTTTCCGCCGTATTGGAAACTGTAGTGAGTCAGTTACATCCAATATTCACACATTTACTTCTCACTAACGTTGTTTTAATTTTAAATAATATGCTAAGAGTCTTTCTCCACTGTATTATTAACTGCACATTATGTTTCAAACTAACAACACTAACCTCACGTTCTACACTTATGGCCTGACCATGTCAACTTAATCTGCTATTGCGTACAGTATCATGGCAACAATACAGATCTGTCCACTGACCTCTACTATTCCAATATGGCAGTTTTTGCACATTACTTAATTATTTATAATTACTGGCTGAAATTATGGACAAAATAGTTGGTGACAAGGGAATTGAGCTCATCAGGATTACCATTTGCTACATTAATTTTGTTATTATTCAGTAGTTTCACTTACTGTTTGTACAGTTTTATCAAAGTGAAAAAAAAAATTCCACCCTAACTTTAAAACACTTAAATTTCATGTAATCAGCACAAGCATTACTTAGTGCTTATTTATCCACTAGAACCCATACCACCACTCAAGTTAGTTCAAAATCCAAGTTGATTATTCATTATTATTCAAACTGTACAGTCTACTGTTATACACATTTCAATACTATGAATTTAAGTTTACGAACCATTCCAGTATTTGACTGCTTATTTGAAGCAATTTACTTCGACGTGTTTGTCTGCCACATTATTGAATACCAGTACATTTTTATTTTTTACTTCTATACAGTCAGTATTAATTCATCTTCCATAGTTCAAAATACTGAACGATTCTCCACTGTTTCTCCTCACCTCTTATGCTTACTTAATTTGGATGTCCGTTAACATTCACATCGTACATAAAAACATTCAGGGAAACTTTTTTTGGGTATATGACACTGTCCCCAGTTATAAACACTTACAGAGCAATACTAATAAGGCAATGCATTTTAAATATTTACGCTATGAAATAAATTAGTCCTGTTTCATTCATTTACTTACAACCCCGTGGCTTAAAAGAATGAACAATTTATTACTGTCAGAGTTTGTAGTAATTAACATCGGCTATAATTTTTTTTCCACACTTACTGTTTATTTCATACGTACTTCGTTTTTTATTTCATCAAAATTTGATGTGGCCCATCACTAACAAATGCTCAAAAACCAGCTACAAACAGTTTACTAATCTAAACGTTCAATCAACTTTCGTCCACTTCATGATGTGTTAAAAATAGTTGGTAAAAATAACTTTTTTCAACCTTGACATTATATTTTAAATTATAGGACTTGACAGTAGACCGAACAGTGACAATGCAACAAGACAGAATCGTTGTTTATTCTTACTTCTGTTTTTTCCATTATTTCATAGATAAATTTTCTCCGTTACAATTTTAATTCTCATTACATTCGTTCTTTGAACACCATTTTTTAACTCCTTCATTCTCACCTATTATCCATATATATGTAAACAACATTTATTATATGTTCATAAAGTATGGCTACATTTGCAAATGCTATAAAATATGTGTACATCCATGCAACAACCATACACAATTTGTGGGCAAATCTGTATATCGATTCTTTGGCCATGAATGAGAAGCATATTGTCCGATGGGGGTGGAAAATGAAATATTCATTTTATCCTCACTGTATAGCAGTAAATTGCATGAACTAACGACCAACTGTGTAACATTAATATAAAGATAGGAAAATTCTGTTGGAAGAGATGGTGATTTTCGACAGTCTTCTGATGAAGACAATTACCACCTCTTATATAAATAGGTAATGAATTTTGTTTTCAGAAACTGTTTTTCTTATCAATTAGCAATTGATTTCGTTAACAGGTTCATATTGGTTGCTGTTGACATGAGTATCAGACGCTTTCTTGCAATTTGCTCAAGTTGATTAAATCTTTTTTATCAGTTCAACTATATCATCCATCCACTGACAGTAACATTCTGATCAATGTTCCAGAGATGGCACAGTTTCATAGTATAGGACTATTTGTTCCCATTTTCTACTTAAGCTTAACGATTTTTGGGTGCACTGTACAGGTTTACTGAATTGCTAGGAAGAGAGAGTGATAAGGATAGGGATAGGGCAATGAGTTCTTGAGAGAAGATCATGCTCCTTGTGCGCTTAATGCTCACCAGGTATTTTATTCTTCACGTCTTTGTTTTTATAGGAATTTTGGGGTTGTTTGTTAACTCAGCTGTTTTACTGTCTTCTCGACTGCAGATTGATATGAAATAGTGCAGCGAATGTATAACAATACAGTTATGAATGGTTCTACATGCAACCTAATACGTACCCATTTTAGTGGAAAAAATATCAAAATTTAAACCAACTCATCCAACTGATCAGAAATACATTACCGAACCAATCAGCAATACATTGCTAAACAGAATAAAAATCAACTCGGTTGGTATAACAGTGGGTATCTACCACATTGGATTACCACTACAATTTCAACCAACCATTTTTTAAATGACATCAAGTCTATAATAGTTATTTTTAAAACTGTCCTTTACACAATACATTTCGGCCAGTAAACTTAGAATTGCATATAATAGAACTGGTACTAGGTGCACTTAGCACAACTTGAACTTAACTACAGTCGACGGTTGTATCCACGAAATAGGGAACAGTAGTTGATCATGTTAAATTTTATAATTTTTTGTTTCTTACAAATTTCTGTTTTATACTTAGTAATACAGTATAAGGTTATGATTGCATATCCATATCCAATTCAGAATCAGTTATATGTCAGAATATAAATATCTGATAAACATGGACAACAGATCTAATTCATGAAGATTTTAACGACTGTAGGTAGGAGAAAATAATTCAGATCTTATAGAACATATTTTTTTTATTCCCAAATGCACAAGCAGCCACTGGCACCCCATGTCTGATTTCATTTTAAAATCACGACATATGATAGTTACAATCATTTGTTTAATTATCGAGTAATTAAATTGCTGTTTTGGATTGTTTAGGGAATGCATGCTTGAAGGTTTGGAACAAAGAAAATGTAAGCAACAGGGAGTTCAAGAAACATAGGCCAAACGGAGAAGCTTATTGATTCTCCACACTGTAACTATTTTCTCTTTATTTTAAAATCAATTTGATTACGAAATTTTTCATAAACCAATGATTTTAGTTTTAATATTCATGTTCTGACTTCGATTATAATGAATAAATTTTTTAATTCAACTGTTATGTTTTCTGATGAGTACTGTAGACAACCTCCTTCTTTGTCTTGGAGTAGGTTTTCATATGTTTTAGATGTGGTAACATGAACGTTGGATAATTTTTATCCAATCATCCATATATTATGTAAACAAAACTGCAGTATTTCAATTCAGCATAAATTGGATATTCCCTAACCCAGTGTGTTCAAATATTAATTTATTTTAAATTATTCTTATTTTTTGCTTGCACTAATTTTAGGTTGTGTCAGTGAACATGTTTTATTCTATGTAAGCATGTGGAAAACAGGGAGTTATTTACAGTAGCTTGAGAGTTACAAAGAGTTCAAGCTGTAGGCACCCATTCTGGTAAGTGTCAGTTCAATCATTAATACTTTATTTAGTTTAACACAGTTTTCTTAAATATTAATTTAGTTTAAATTATTCTTATTTTTTGCTTGCACTAAATTAAGGTTGTGTCATTGAACACGTTTTATTCAAAATAAGCATGTGCAAAACAGGTAGTTATTTACATTAGCTTGAGAGTTACAAAGAGTTCAAGCTGTAGGCACCCATTATGGTAAGTGTCAGTTCAATCGTTAATACTTTACTCAGTATTTAATCTGGTAAATATCCTGGAATTGGGTCATAATCTTTAACACGCCAATCAGTTTTGGCAGATATGGTAACCAAGCTGATGAGCAGAGAGAAGGCCTCAAATATCATGCCAAAACCTGATATCGATGTTTTCACGAAGGCAATTTCCCTACCACAGTGTTTTTAAATATTAATTTAGTTTAGATTATTCTTATTTTCAGCTTGCACTAATGTTAGGTTGTGTCATTGAACACGTTTTATTCACAATACGCATGTGGAAAACAGGGAGGTATTTACAGTAGCTTGAGAGTTACAAAGAGTTCAGCTGTAGGCACCCATTGTGGTAAGTGACAGTTCAATCGTTCATACTGTATTCAGTATTTAATTTGGTTAAAATCATGGATTCGGTTCATAATATTTAACACGCCAAGCATTTTTTGCATATATGATAACCAAGCTGATGAGCAGAAAGAAGGCATCAAATATCAATCCAAACCCTGATATTGATGTTTTCACGAAGGCAATTTGCTCTATTATCAGTTCGTAGACTCCTGTTTCGTACGACAATAATTACTGATGAGAATTTAACATTTTTTTCGTTTTGCTTCTACAGGCAATTTCCGTTGGTGGTAAAGAAACTAAACTGATTAAACACTTACGGTACGTAATGCTACAACATTCAATGTTTTGTATTTTCTGAAAATTAGCACCTCTCATTCACTCACACGCAAGGACAATAAAGACGATGATACAGAATTTTAAAGGGAAGGAGAAGCCAGCTCAGTCCTTTGATGCCAGCTGTCTTCCTTTACGACTCTCTTTTATTGTCAACTTCTCATTCTAAACGGTTCTACACCTACTGTTCTAACTCCTGATCGGCTATTCTCACCCCACCCAATCGCTTAACCTTTTCATCTGCTTTCACTCTCCTCCCTCCTCTACGTCACCACTCCTCTTCACATCCACTGTCTGTAAGTCGTGAGTGAGTGTGGTCTTCAGATTTGGAATTTAGCATCCCCTTCTTCCCACAAACCACCTTCGGTTCTCCTTCTCTTCCCGCTGTCCTCCCAACCTGCCTGCTTACCTGCCCTCCTCTTCAACCCCAGATACGATTACATGCTGCGTAGTATTGGGGGGCAGCTAACCATTTACTCCAAAATAGGTCAGTAATTTTTTTTAAATTCATTTCTGATTTTTAGGGCTTTTTAAACATCCGTCAACGTCAGACCCGATATTGATTGTACGCACAGTACAATGTCTCTACTTTTTCCAATATAGTGATATCTCCACTTTTTTGAAAGCAAATGTCAATTATTCTGTCATGTTTGGCTCTCTACCATAACTTCGGCAATAAACATAGTTCTACCTCCACATTGATAGGGTGACTGTATTTTAGAAATATATAATATGCTTGATAACCCCATGTCTCAGATTTCAGTGGTATGCTGTCAGCATTAGACAATCATCATATTCGCTAAAATACAAGTATTTAGGTGGTGTTACCATTTGGAAGAAATATAAATGGTTAGCTGTCGTGTTTCAAAATTTGTGTCCGTACGCAATACACATTATTAAAAGTGTTATCTTTTATGCTTGATATGTAAATGAACGAAATTAGTACCCTCAGGACTTATCAACAGTTCTTTGTCTCCTTGTGCGAATGAGCATAGTCATATCAAATATATATTACATGCGGCAGTACTGTGCATCCTCTGTCCACAAACTATAGAGCACAAAAAAGAGCATCTACCTCCCCTCTGAAACTGAAATTGGCTGATCCCATAGTCTTGAACAACAGCTGCACGAAACGTACAAGGTCAGTGTAATGACCTTACCACAATACCAGCTCATAACAAATGGACAAATGTACTAACAAATTACTGCTGTATTCAGGCTGAGTGAAGACATAGTAAAGGTACGCCAACTAACTGTGGAAGCAGTTCGGTCAGTAACAGAAAGAAGAAGGCATGCAGATGGTGGACACACCTCAAATGTTACGTCAACGTCTTCAGTCCTCGGTATGTCTATCTACGTCTTTTCTGTGATTTATACGTTCAATAGGTGTTGTATGATAAGCTTTATTTAAATATAACTGTGCACGCATATTAGTTTACACCTTCTTATTATCTTTCTGTTTTTTCATGATCATGCAGATAGTACCTTATTTTTATCCTCACTAGCCATCAACTTCATTACCTATTTTCCCTATGTCCACGCACTATCGCAATGCTGTTTCCCACCATCAACTAGATTCATTATACTGCTGAAAAAAGGTTAAGGAGGTAACAAAGTTCTTACTGAAAATTATATTCGATTTTACCTAAATTTTGGGACATTGGTCAACTTATATTGAAATGCTGATGAGCTGGCGTGCCTTTTAGTAATAGATTTTATATAATTCAAGTTGCATCATATTTACCATACAATTCTATTTAAGGTACTATATTGTTCCTCCAGTCTGCTTCTGTGAAGTTTTTTATACCTCTACCTAGGTTGTTACTATTTAACCTTACAGTTTTGGTACAACCTAAAAAATAAAACTGACTTCAAAAATGGTGTACAGGCAGTACAGGTGTAATCCATCCATGAACTCCAAATATTTCACAAACCCACAACTGCTATCAACAACTACTACACTGTTCCAATGCACGTACTATATTCCCTGTTGCAACTGTCCTTTTGATACAGTTATTTCCCCAGAGTCAACCGATCAAACCCATTTCCTTCGGTAACTACATCCACTACGAACAGGTACATACCAACTGTTGACACGTGTTTAAAATATAGCTTTTCACAACTGTGCATCAGTTACACTGTTCACTTTCCAACTATAAATAATCCAGCCTCTTCATTTGTTATCCACCCTACGCCTCATCAAACTGTTCTTTCCCACTGTACACTGCTCCCCCGGTACTTTCCTCTCTGCAAACAAAATAAAATTCCTTCCGCCTCTATTCCATCATCGCCACATACTCCACTACAGATATCAAATTTCTATCTGCTATACTACTACTCTCTTTGCCACTGTTGTTAACCTTTCTTATATTTCTTCCTACAGATATCAGAATGACAAACCAATGTCAACAACTGTCTGAGTTACAAGTCGGTCCAAACTGGGATCGCATACACGTCCGACTGTCTAGGATGTGGAATTCAATCTCCAAAGCTGCAAAAGAGATTTACTCGATAAATCTTCATCTTCTTGACGTAAAGGTAAGTCGTTAACCCACTTAATATCTTGACATTTTATTTAACACTTACTTCTATTCCACAACTGGATCATACTATACTGCACCTCAGGGCAATCAAAAGCATGCTGTCGTGCCGAAGAGTTTGGTGGACAAATACTCACAGACGTTTGAAGAGCAATGTTTATACGAGATTGACAAATTCAACGTCTACCCGGCACAGACTACGTATCGCCCTATAGATGAGGAGTTGATGATCATCCTTCGTACTGACACCAAAGTCAGACAACTGCCAACAACAATGTATGATATTCCTAGATACAAATTTGGTTTTGTCGATAATGAAACTCTTGCTCAACGCATAGATAAGGTGGCTCAACTTACAGGTGCACTCACTTATCCTACTACTACACGCCGTACACTATCACTCAACCATCTCCACTAACACTTCTAATCATATTTCTTTGACGTTCCTCTTTTTTTATTCTCCCTACCAGATGTTGGTGGGGTACTGCAAGGCATTTCAGATGTTGTCCAACTGACAACAAGAACTGGATGTCAAACATCAAAAAGAGAGATCACTGTTCACAGTGGAAGGTTTAACATTTATCACTGTCACATTTACGTCTGCATATTTGATCGCTAACACTCTCCATTCCAACTTGTACACAGTTTAAAAAATACATCTATTACTTTGTGGGCTGACAAAACTGACCTAATAGATGTAACTGCTACTGAATCGGAAAAACAACCACCTTCGGTAATACTCACCTCTATGGTAGTCAAACTATTTAAAGGTATACTGTCTTCACTTGTGTATATTTTGTTGTCAAGTATCAACCTTATCACTACACTAACAATTATAGGAGAGTTTACATTTTCATCCACCAATGCTACACAAATATACTTGAGCACTGACTATCCAGAGGTAGCAAAACTACTTCCCGGGTATACCTCCATTTAATTTCTAACTACTATTGCTAATGCATACACTTCGTCTTCATCCTCACTGCTACTGTATTACATTTCAGTGTCACTGACAGTGAAGGCAGTACCGTTACATCGATCGACCGTCAACGACCCACATCTTCAACTACTTGCGACCAAGAAATTAGAAGTTCCATAGCTAATATGTTAGACGACATACGATCCAATGACTGCCATGTAACTCAATATCTTTTAATTCTACAATTATGTGATCTTTACTTTTTGATTAACTTTTTACAACTTCTCCATCCTCTGCAGTCAAAGAAGTATGTTGTAAACGCAACTTTGATGAGAATTAACACATCATCAGGCTGGAATTATCTTTCGTGTCCCAGTTGTAGAAAGACGGTGACAAAGGAAACAACCGGTTTTAGCTGCTCTAAATGCAACACCAATATTACCCTTCCACTGAATAGGTCTGCATAAATTAGTTTCCCGTTCAATTTCAACTCCCTTACATTAAGTTATACCCTCACAGGTATAGGATATCTATGGAAGTTTTTGACCATACCGGCACTGCGACTGTGACTGCTTTTGACAAAGATGCTGCCTACCTCCTCAAACGCAGCGTCGACGAGTTGATGGATATATCCAAAACGGTACACTTCTTACACCTACACAATTCTATCAATTTATAGTACTAACTTCAACCTGTCTAACCATAGCACGCAACTGATGTGCCACTACTTCCTCCACTACCCCAACCTACCTAACACTACTGCTCCTATTTTTTTTAGACCAATGGTGACAAACTGATTGATAAACTGTTCACGGGACTGATGGGTACGGAAGCTCGGTTTGAATTCAGACCGTCAAAGTACGACATAATGAACAATGGAAAATCACTCACTGTTAGCAGAGTTTCACATATTCACCACCCTTACAACCCCCTACCTGATCGACCTGACACCGTGGAACCAAAGGATACAAAAGAAGGTGATGGTACACAGCTAACTGCTGAATCGAGCTCTGTCGCAACAATTGGTACGACTATTTCTCAAAACGAAGTCCATTCTTCTTACAATATCTTTCATACAATATACCTACGGATACTTCTCTATTCTTACTCAGGTGTGACGAACATAGAGAAGATAAAAGTTAAACAGGTATGTATTCCAACCGACAATCCGCCCTTATTTCCACATGACACAAAAGCTGACAACCATATACTCTCCACATAACTGTAGGAGACCGAGGAATGTTTACCGGATGTCAGCATAACCGAACACACTGTCGGACGGGAGAATGAACCTGACCGCCACATGCTGCCTGATGGTAGGCACAGAAAACGTGGACGACTGGCTGGTAGTAAGAGGAAGAAGTAGGCAGCCATGTGGGCTACTGCATGACAAACCATCGTACGTTCACAACACCATCCTACCTCTGTCTTCCCCAGTCCTACATTCCGTGTTAAGTTTGCAACTGTCCATTTAAATTCCTGCTGTACTTATTTCGACCTTCAACTATGCACAACGAATGCAACTCTGTTTTCTTATTTATCTGTTCATGTTAGTTTAAAGATGTGCTCCACTGTTTGTACTACTGTATTTTCATCCAGTGTAATAAATTACACGATTTGACAATGTCCAATTATTTAACATGTATATACACTTCACTTTACTCTTACGCACGGTTAATATAAGCATTTTACAGTACTACAAACACTTTTCCCCATCCGTACCTACCAGCGGTCTTTCCAGCATTTTTAATACGGTACAGATATTTAGTTTCCACTCTTTAGCGTCTTATTTCTACACTAAATTTCCACAAATCCGGTCAGTACTCCCACCGTACATAACATAATCACTCACTATGCTGAAAAGAATGTAGATGGTGACAAGGTCCACTACATATGCGCACTTCCTACAACTCCGTACTATTAATTCTCAAATAAGGGTTCTCCCTGTAATAAAAAAATCAATTTGGCAGTGACCTTTCATTTCAACCGTACTTACTGAATCAACATGCGGTATGAGCTATCAATTTTGACCCCCATTTTCATATGAGTCACTTGCTATATCCCTGTAACATTTTAGTTGGTTTTTATCACCAATATACATTCAGCGACGTGTACTACAACTGCAAACGACTGTATTTTTTAACCTCATATCTTTGTAACTTTACTTATTCACCTACTATGACTGCAGTTAAAGCAACCATGTCTTTTTAATAATACGTCTGTTTTCTTACTGCATAATTTTTTTTTTACAACAACTACAGCTGCCTTCCTATTATACATATAAAAGGGCAGTACGAAATTAGTTTAGCATTTTACTAATACATGAAGCAATCTTCTATTTCGATAGTCTGGCAATTTACTAAACCAAGCCAAGATAAACTAAAAACAAGATTGACGATGGAAGAAATGTTTGAAGTATCGCAACAAATTGCTTCTGCCGTTAATGCTCGTCTGGATAAATCACCTGCTCTGTTGGATTCTCTAACACTTCATAATGATGTTACTGATTCGAGATTCTAGGATTCTTTTGTTTTTCCCTTTTTGGCTAAAGCAGTAGCGGCATGGATACAGAAATAAATACCAAGTTTAGTCAGTGTATTATTCTGTCAATGTTTATTTGTGATTTACAATGTATAAGATTTATTCTACTTATTTTATAGACTGCAACAACTGTACCTATTCATTACTGTACACAAATGTTTGGTTATAATTATAAAATATGTTATCAAGTCTGGTGAGTGTACCTTTTTCTCTCTATGTACAGTATATGAAAACTGCTATACTGACTACTTCAAGCTTTACTTAAAAAGCAAGGACAACGCATTAAGTTCATCACTGCTTCTGTAAATTCTTTATAACAAAACTACATACTACGAATCACATTTGGGAGAAGTAAAGGAAAAATGTAAAACCAGGCCACACATAAGGAGAAAGGGCATGAAATACTGTTATGAGATGAAAAATTGTACCATCAATTTGAGTGGAATGAGTTGATTTATTATGGACCATAAATACATCGTTAAGTGGAGAAAAATGAGAACAGGGACTTATATATTTTTTTATTTTAAACAACTCTTTACCAACAGTATGAGATATCTATGTAGTACAACCTATTTTTCAGTTTTATTTCGGTTTTATATGTTATTAATTTAGTCCTATTTTTAATTCATTTAGTGATCAGAAAAGATTGAAAGGTTAATAAAAGATTGAATACAGCATGCTCATTTTCTTACACTAAAAAACAAATTGAATAAATATAGTTAATCATCCTAATTTTCAAGATATCCCATTAACATTTTACAATAAAATCAAGACAAAGGTACAGTACAAAAAAAATACAATTGCTCACATCGTATAATTAACAAAAAGAAGAAAGAAAGGGATGAAAGATAGAACTTTGCATAAAACACAACTACCCGTGTGCGTAGCACGGGTCACCCACTAGGCTTTGGACCAATTATATGTTCTATGACATTGGTGAAAATTGATCATTATTGGGTTCTCAATACCACTTCCAAAAATATCAGAAAAACTTAAAAATTCATTAAACGACTAATTACTGTATTATTCTTCTATCATCGATTTTTGTTGCGAAAGGCCACTACCATTTCATGAGTACCAATGCGCTTGGATATATTTCCTCCAATACATTATTTTTGATAACATCCAGTAGTTTCTTACATTACACAATTTAACTGTACACCCCAATTTGATGTATTCACTGTCTACATTACGCACCCTTCTGTAGATTTCCTCTAAGATATTAGACAACCATACTATGCATAACGAAAGAATAGGAGTTCCATCCTGTTTTGTTCGCATGCAATTTCTACGGGCCTCAATTTAAAATTTTCAATACTACAACCATATGCAATTACAAACTAGGATTGACGTGCTACAGATATACAACTGATTCATATAACTCATTTCAACTCTAGATTCAGTACTAGCTAAAACAAATATATTTAAACTAAAACTAGCTACACGCCTAATTTCTCATACTTCAACTCATTTCAAAATGGCAAGACTTTGACAATCCACCTGTTTTTTGATATAAAAATATTAGTCCAAAATTTACTGGTTTGTGTATTTTCACTATACGGTGATCTATCTCCATTTATCTGTAATTTAAACAAGGGTTTTACACAGAGATTGAAAGACATCAGCTTTTACTACAAACTTACCATATTACCTAACTAACCCACACACTCTATACACTTGCACACAAAGTCAACATATAATAAACATTTAAATTCTACCTACAAAACCTTCATTTTACACACCGTTAATTCTCAGTAACTTTGAACACTCCTTTAATAACCAACAATGCCCGTGTGCGTAGCACGGGCCACGCACTAGTTCATTTGTAGAGGGTCAATCCACTGCCTGACCACCACTTTTTAATGGCAGTAACTATGCATATTGTGCATGTAGAATGAAAATATATTTACAGTCAATAGGATTAGACACTTGGAATATCACACAAACTTAATATTCTGAACCCACAACTAGTTTTGTATAGTGGACTGCTGAGCAAAAGAATATTGCACAAAATAATTCAAAAGCCATGAATATTTTATTTTGTTCACTTGATAGGAATGAATTCAATAGAGTACCTGTTTGTAAGTCTGCATATGATATCTGGAAAACTTTGCAAGTTACCCATGAAGGAACAAAAAAAGTCAAACAGACCAAAATATCCATACTCACAAATCAGTTTCAATTATTCAAAATGAATTCTAATGAGTTTTTTTCAGATATGTATAGTAGATTTCAGGAGATTGTGCATTCTCTAATATCATCGGGAAAAAGTTTTTCCAAAGAAGATAAAGTCAGAAAAATTCTAAATTCTCTTACTCCAGAATGGGATCAGAATACTCTTACAATCGAAGAAGCAAATGATATCAGTACTTTAAAGATTGAAGAATTTGATTGGAAATCTAATGTCGTTCGAAGTACAAATGCAAGGGAGAAGAGCTAGCAAGGCATTCGAAAAGAAGTCAATTGCGTTCAATACATTAACAGATGGATCAGACTCGGAAAGTGATGATGATGAAGAAATAGCTTTCATGACAAAGAATTTTTGAAAGTTTCTAAAATACAGAAAGATGAACAACTTCAAAAAGAATGATCACAGGAATTCTGGAAATCACAATGAAGTAACAAACCACGTCAAATGTTTCAACTGTGACGAACCAGGCCATCCCAAAAGAGACTGTCTGCATCCTGATAAGCAAAAGTTTCCTGCAAGCAATGATTATACAAAGAAAAGGAAAAGAGCGTATACCGCTACACTAGACAATTCAGACTCAGATTCATCCTCAAGCGATGATGATCAAAAGATGAAAATTTCAAATATGTGCTTTACGGCTATTCATGATTCCGATGATCTCGGAGATACGAATCTAGAAAAAGGTACACGTTTACAATATATTGGTTGAAATTGTTTGCTTAAAATTGTTTGATTGTTTTTGAAATTATGTGTTGTTTGAATTTTAAATATTTTATTATTATGTTTATGTTTATTTTTAATATTATAATATATTTTTATTAAAAGAATATTATTATATTTTATATTACTCTAGAAAATATATAGACATTAAAAATAATATATGTATATAGATATTAAAGTATATAGGAAAATATAAGTCACATGAATTCTCTGACCCATGTCGATATGGCCCTACCCATGATGTCGACATCCCTGTTAGAAATTTGAAATTTGAATTTGAATTCAAATCTTTGAATTTCCCTTCACCTTTTCACTAAACCCAATGTTCTAGAAAGGTACCCCTTGACCAGAGAACATGTCTATTGAATATCTATTTATTTCCACTATCTTATCATACATTTTCACTTTCATTTTAAAATTCAAACTCTCTTTCACTCTTTCAAACTTTCTACTATCTTCAAAAATGGCTTCTTCAAGCACTCCATCCACAATGAGACTGTCTAAAACCACTAAAGAGTATCTCAATAATGATCCGGAAGCAATCAAGGCTTATATAATGTAACAACCCACATATTTTACGATTCGTATATTTAAATGTTTAATTTAAATACAGCATCGTTAGTCGGATTTTAGTCCGAAAAAGTCACTATTCATAGAAGAACAGTCGAATTAGTGAAAAGTCTATGTGGATAGTGCTATTAGGAGTGCCTATTTGAAAACACATTTTTCCAGAAATTCAGACGTCTGAAATGGTTCGAGTCAATCCAGAAAGAAAATAGGCTAAAATAGCCATTTTCAAACGTCTGAAATCCTCGAGTCAGACGTCCGAATATTGTACAAGACAGCATCTGTTTTCCAGATTCAGACGTCTGAATTGGAGGTTTCAGACGTCTGAATGAAGAAAGACAATTCATACTTTTCCAGATTCAGACGTCTGAATTGGAAATTTCAGACGTCTGAATGATGATTGAAATTGAGATTCAACAATTTGGATTCGAGACCACTTCCATTGAGTTCAAAATGATGTTTGCGACTTTTTTGAGTATAAACTTCGATATGTTTTGAGTTGGGTAAAATCTTGAAGTTTTCAACTAAGGCTTTGGGTTTGGGGTTTTAGCCCATTAACCCAACAATCAACCCAACTCCACTCCACTCCTCTTCACTCCTTCATAATATTTCCTAACACTCAAGCTTTAGAAAAATAGGGGAAGAGAAAAAGAATTAAAATTCCTAAGCCCTAATCTTCTTTGCAAATTCAAGTTCTAGCTCCAAAATTCAAAGAGAAGCTTAGGTGAGCATCTCCTTCTTCTTCTCCAACTCATTCTCTCTTTAATTTCAGAAATTTCCTAAACCTAACTTAGGAAATGTTCTTCTTTTAAGCTTAGATTCAAGCTTCTAGAGTTGAAGTTGAAGAGTAGTTGATCTTCCTTTGCTTTCAAGCTTCCCCTTCATCGTTTTTGGGTTTAAAGGTGAGATTTTTATCTCACACCTATGTCTATAACTATTTTTGATTGTTAGCTATGAATTCCTAACATCTATTCCTTGTATATTTGCTTTTGAATTGAATTGGTTTGATGAATATTCCAATTTTGGTATTTTGAAATCAAAATCTATGAAAATCCTTATATGGATGTTTGGACATGTTGGTCGGAGAGTATTGGTGAGTCTTTAGGGTTCGGTAGTCGTTTGGCGTCAACCCCTAGCAATTGTCACTCATCCGATTGCTTCCGTTATAACTTGGCCATCATTGGCCTATGCAAAATATTGCCCAGAGCTTCAGGTTCAGACGTCTGAATAATCCATTTCAGACGTCTGAATCTACTTGTATCAGCCCAATTTGCCTGTTTTGTGTGGGATTCCAATTGTTATCGATTCGTGATTATCCGATTTATTGTTATCATTTATTATCGACTTTGGTGACTTCTCTCTTTGGATTTTTGGGAATATCCTTTTTGATGGATTGGTATCGATTTCTTTGGATTTAATTCACGTCTTCGAATGTGGATTTTTGTGATTGATTGTTTCTACAATCATTTTGTGATTTGTCACTTCTAAATACAAAGGTTTCTATACTAGTAGTAAATATTCAATCTCTTTCATCAAAATGATTTCAAATCTATTTTAAATACAAAGCTTGTTTATAAAACCACTTTCTAATCTATTAGTATATACAAACCTTTACCTCATTCGTATGAGAAAATCTAATTAAATGGCTTAGCAAAACAAGTGGTATGAAACGCTTGTGTTTACTTCGTCGGTTAATTTTTGGACTTGTTCGATTGAAAATCTTGTGACAATTTTCGAGTGGAAATATACAATTTGTTCGTAAATATTTAAGTTAAGCTAGTGGTTATGGGACATGAAGCTAAACTCATATATTTACTAGCTTGGTGTAATCGACACTTTTTATTGATCGATGATGATCATTTTGTGATTTAGACTAGCGATGTGCGATGTCTATTTGTTTGTGTGGGGATTACAATCCCCGTTTGTGGAACTTCGGTTCAATTTGGCGGGGTAGCGACCCGTGGTCTTCGGGCCGTTTGTGGAGCTTCGGCTCAAAATTTATGGTTAGCGGCCATGGAATAGCCTTCCGTTTGTAATACACGTGTTGGTGAGTTTTCATGCTCCCGTTTGTGATTGGCCTTCCCCTTTGTGATTTCTGGATTTCTAATTTATGATTTCTAGAATTTGTGTTTCACCTCTTTTGCGATTGGCAACGATATGTTTGTCAATATTTGTGGTTTGGTGAATAAAATAAAGAATATGACATTCTTTTTGTTGCTTTGAGATTTCTTGAGATATTGTATGATTTTGTTGTTGTTTAAAACATACTTGTCACCGCTTGACATTATTGTTATCATACGTTTTTGTTATATCTCTACCCTTATCTCATTTTGTATATGATAATTATAGCTAGACTGATCCGTTTATTATTTTCTTCTTAAATAATACTCGGGTCAGACCGAGATGTTACAGGTGCTTCTGCTTGACTCCTTATCGGGAATCATCTTCTGACTTTTGTCTAACTACATTAGATTGGTAGTTTTTGATGTTATACATTTGAGACAGAGACTCCTTGATGTATACATATTCTTTTGTCTAGCACTTGTATCTATTCTTTTGTGATAGTGTGGATCTTATTTGACCACTACTCTTATGTACACTTTTATGTGATATATTCATATCTGTTTCCGCCTTTGAGATATGAAAATCTGTGACTGATTTATGTTATGTTTATTTCTATATTTGTTTCCGAGGTCCACTTAGCCACTGTGTGGTAGCTTTGAGTTTGTATTTGATATGTCGGATTTCCTCTTGAAACGAAATGCATGTTATACTATCTGACATATCGGTACTCGCACAAAGCAATTACACGGATGGTCGCTTCTCAACAGCCTTATTCTTCGCGCTAGTTGATGGCATTACTCCGTAGTGTCCTTGGCTAGCGTGAGCATAGAGGTAGGGCGTCACAGCATGGTATCAGAGCCAAACTTCGAAACAATGTAGAATAATCTAGCAAGGATCATTGTCCTAAGTCTTTCTTAGGAATCGTGCCATAGGATTTAATTCGAGTCTTCGTACCGTTCTATCCTATTTCTTTTTATGATGCCTTGTTTTATCAATCGAGTTTGTTTAATATTCATTCTGAGATTAACCTTTTTTCTCTTTTCTTTCTTTCTTAAAGAAGAGAAATGGTTAGACCAGACCGTCCCAGCGCTGGCCAATCCAGTGCTACTCCTCAGGATGGAGTATTTATGTCTGCTCAGCAACTTCTAGATCTTGTAAGGAATGCTCAAGCTGTCGGACCTATTCTGGAGCCTATTCACCCTAAATCTGGGTTTGCACGCTTGTACAGTGATTACACCAACTTAGGTGGAAAGCCATTCAAAGGTTCCGAGAGCGTTATAGAAGTCCAGGCTTGGCTTCGAACATGTGACCGCATCTTTTCTCGCATGAATCTTATTGATCTTCATCGAGTCTAAGTGGCTTCTAGCATGCTCCAAGAAAGAGCATTAGACTAGTACGAGCTTTTGTTCTCTGAGATTATTGAAGCGGATCTTACTTGGGAGCAATTCCGGGAAAGATTCGAGTTGAAATTTATGCCAGAAGCTGAAAAAGTATCTCTAGCTCGACGCTTCATTGACCTTGTTCAAGGTGAATCTTCTATGATGGATTATGCCGCATCTTTCGAATCTCTATCTAAATATGGGGTCGAGTATATTAATACCCCATTGAAGAAAAATTAGGGATTTGTTTATGGCTTGAATAAGAATATTAAAAAGCTATTACTTCTGAAATTAGAAGTTTTTTTTGATAGCTTGTTGATATCGCTCTTCGACTCGAAGAGGCTGATAAAGAAAGTGATGTTGAAGTCAAACAAAACATCAATAAGAAGAGGCCTAATAAGTTCAAAGGTCCTTATCCCAACAAGAGAGGGAAGCAAGCAACTTCGGTAGCAAATACTCCTACCTCTTGTCGTGGAGAATGTTACAATTGTGGTTCTAAGGACCATTATGCAAACAAGTGTCCGAAGTCTATTTCTTGTCGTTATTGCAAGAGTTCGGGTCATACTATATCCTTGTGTCCCAAACTTCAAAGCAAGAAGGAGGGCAAGCTAAATGTTGTACAAGCCCCTACTGACACTTCTCGTGGTCAAGGTATTTCTCATTCTATCCTTGATGGCATTATTATATTTCGTGATCTTCCAATTCGAGTTCTTTTTGATACGGGTGCATCTCACTCTTTTATATCAAAAGAACTTGTTGATGCTTTGTCTTTGAATGTTATTGGCTTGATGACTTCTTTGAGAATTGCGAATCCGGTCGGTGGATCCGCAACACTCGGTTTACTTTGTAAAGTTGTCGAAATTATTTTATGTGATTACTCTTTCCGTGCCGATTTGCATGTTATGTGTTACCTTGGTTTCGGAATGATTTTGGGAATGGATTGGCTTAACCGTTATGAAGCCCATATCCTATGTCCTGAGCGAACTATATATCTTCGGCATCCTCTATCTGTTAAGCAGATTTCTTTTGTTCTGAAAGATTCAGATTCCAATTCGAAAGCATCCTTGTATTCTCTAAATCCTCATGATGACGATAATGATGATGAGGAAGATGTCATTTCTCTCATTCACATTGTTCGTGAATTTCCCGACATATTTGAGCCCGTTTTAGGATTACCACCTAAACGAGCAATTGAGTTCAGAATTAATCTAATCCTCGGAGCTCTACCTATTACTCGTCCACCTTATCGTATGCCCAATAAAGAAAATGAGAAGATGCGCAAACAATTATCCGAATTGGAAGCGAAGCAATTTATTCAATCTAGTTCCTCTCCATGGGGAGCTTCAGCTATTTTTGTGAAGAAATCCGATGGTACACTTAGGCTTTGCGTTGACTACCGCAAGCTTAACGATCTCACCATCAAGAACAAATATCCCTTGCCTCGGATTGATGATTTATTCATCAACTTAGTGGTGCTAAAGTCCTTTCACAGTTAGACGTAGCAACCGATTTTCATCAGCTCCGTATTGCAGAGGATAGCATTCCTTTGACATCGTTCCGTACTCGTTATGGATCTTATGAATGGCTTGTTATGCCATTTGGTTTAACGAATGCTCCAGCTTATTTCGTTGACCTTATGAATCGAGTTTTCAAAGACTTCCTCGATCGATTTGTTCTCATCTTGAAAATCATCTTCGGATTGTGTTGGAAACTCGAGCAACCAATTGAAAGCAAAATTTTCTAAATGCCACTTTTGGCAATCTCGTGTGAAATTTTTGGGGCATATTATTTCTGAATCCGGAATTTTCGTGGATCCATCAAAGATTGAAGCGATCCAAAATTGGAAGAAAACGGAGAGTGTGACGGAGATACGTAGCTTTCTCGGATTGGCGGGCTATTACCGTCGGTTCATAAAAGACTTTTCTAAGATTTCCGTACCTCTTACTAATTTGACGAAGAAGGGAGTTAAGTACATTTGGTCAGACAAATGTGAAGCTGTTTTTCAGAAACTAAAAGAACTCCTTTCTAATGGTCCTATTCTGGTGATTCCCGATGGGAACCAAGATTTTATTGTTTATACCGATGCTAGTCGTGTTGGTTTGGGTGTCGTTCTCATGCAGCGGGAACGTGTTATCGCTTATGCTTCTAGGCAATTAAAGCCAACCGAGACTAGATATGCCACTCATGATTTAGAGCTGCGGCTATTGTTTTCGCCCTTAGAATTTGGTGCCATTATCTTTTGGGAGAGAAATTTGTTCTCTACACCGATCATAAATCTTTGAAGTATTTATTTTCTCAAAAGGAACTTAATTTGCGTCAACAACGTTGGCTCGAGTTCCTTGCATCTTATGATCTTGATATTCTTTATACTCCCGAAAAGGGAAATCGTGTTTCCAATGCCCTTAGTCGAAAGCAACAAGCGGGTGTTTCCATGATGATATTCGAATGGAATGATCTCGCGACTTTATCCACTTGTGAGATTCGAGATCGTGAATCCAATTCATGTTCATCTGTTGTATTATGTAGCCTTGAGGCTCATCCTTCTCTTCTAGATCGCATTCTCGAAGCTCAAAAGCATGATCCCGAATTGGTTCTTCTTGGCCAAAGTTGTAGGGATAAAATTGATATTGAAGGTTTGAAAGACTTTGATATTGATACTCGTGGCGGTATTCGAAAATTTGGTAGACTTATGGTACCAAATATTATTGATCTTCGTAAAGACATTTTAGAAGATTCTCATCATTCTAAATTTACCATTCATCCGGGTAGTAGTAAAATGTACGCGGATATGAAGCGACTTTATTATTGGTATGGAATGAAATCTGATATTGCTAACTTTGTTAAGCGTTGCATGACTTGCCAACTTGTTAAGGCCGAGCATCAAAGGCCCGGTGGGTTATTGCAACCTTTGGAAATTCCAATATGGAAGTGGGATCAAATTTCCATGGACTTTATTGACGGTCTTCCCCGTTCTCGTTCGGGCCATGATGTCTATGGGTGATAGTAGATAGACTTACAAAATCCGCTCATTTTCTTCCCGTTCGGTCCAATCGGACCGTACCTATTTTGGCTAGACTCTTTGTCAAGGAAATTGTTAGATTGCATGGAGTTCCTACTTCTATTGTTAGCGATCGTGACCCCTTGTTTACTAGTGGATTCTCGAAAGGTCTTCAAAAAGCTTTGGGAACAAAGCTTAATTTTAGCACCGCTTATCATCCTCAGTCCAATGGACAAACCGAGCGTGTGAATCAAACTCTTGAAGATCTTCTTTGTGCATGTGTTCTAGATTTTGGTGGAAGTTGGGAAGATCATATTTCTCTTGTTGAATTTTCCTATAATAATAGCTTCCAATCTAGTATTGGTATGGCACCTTTCGAGGCACTATACGGAAGGCCATGCCGATCTCCTTCGTGTTGGCTTGAAGCGGTGAGAAACTGGTTTTAGGTCCAGATTTTATTCGGGATGCCACAGAAAAGATTGACCTTATTTGTCATAGGATGAAAGAAGCTCAAAGTAGACAAAAATCCTATGCCGACAATCGAAGAAGGAAATTAGAATTTTCTGTCGAAGATTTTGTGTTTATTCGTGTTTCACCTATGAAGGGTGTTGTGCATTTCAGTCGATCGGGAAAATTAGCACCTCGATATATTGGCCCATTTCCCATCACCGAACGCATTGGTTCTGTGGCTTATCGCCTTTTGTTACCGGCTCAATTTTCTGCTATTCACAACGTATTCCATGTCTCTCAACTACGGAAATGCCTTCGAGATTCTGATTCTGTTCTTGAGCCCGGTGTTATTGAAGAAATTGAAGTTTCGCCTAATTTGACTTATGAGCAACATCCTATCTGTATCATTGCTTCGGAGGTTAAACGCCTTCGAAATAAAGATGTTCCTCTTGTGAAAATTCAGTGGTCCTCAAATCCTAAGGATTGCTCTGGGGAATCCAGAGAATTCATCGAGCGAACACATCCGGACTTGCTCTCACGTGCTCATTAAGGTGAACTTCTTATTTCAAATTTTCTCCTATTTGTATTGATATGTTTTTATAGTTGTTACGCTTTAATTTCTTCTTAAATTTTGCGAGGACGCAATTTCTTTAAGGAGGGGAATTTGTAACAACCCACATATTTTACGATTCGTATATTTAAATGTTTAATTTAAATATAGCATCGTTAGTCGGATTTTAGTCCGAAAAAGTCACTATTCGTAGAAGAACAGTCGAATTAGTGAAAAGTCTATGTGGATAGTGCTATTTGGAGGTGCCTATTTGAAAACACATTTTTTCCAGAAATCCAGACGTCTGAAATGACTAATTCGGACGTCTCAAATGGTTCGAGTCAATCCAGAAAGAAAACAGGCTAAAATAGCCATTTTCAGACGTCTGAAATCCTCGAGTCAGACGTCTGAATATTGTACAAGACAACATCTGTTTTCCAGATTCAGACGTCTGAATCGGAGGTTTCAGACGTCTGAATGAAGAAAGACAATTCATACTTTTCCATATTCAGACGTCTGAATTGGAAATTTCAGACGTCTGAATGATGATTGAAATTGAGATTCAACAATTTGGATTCGAGACCACTTCCATTGAGTTCAAAATGGTGTTTGCGAATTTTTTGAGTATAAACTTCGATATGTTTTGAGTTGGGTAAAATCTTGAAGTTTTCAACTAGGGCTTTGGGTTTGGGGTTTCAGCCCATTAACCCAACATATCAACCCAACTCCACTCCACTCCTCTTCACTCCTTCATAATATTTCCTAACACTCAAGATTTAGAAAAATGGGGGAAGAGAAAAAGAATTAAAATTCCTAAGCCCTAATCTTCTTTGCAAATTCAAGTTCTAGCTCCAAAATTCAAAGAGAAGCTTAGGTGAGTATCTCCTTCTTCTTCTCCAACTCATTCTCTCTTTAATTTCTGAAATTTCCTAAACCTAACTTAGGAAATGTTCTTCTTTTAAGCTTAGATTCAAGCTTCTAGAGTTGAAGTTGAAGAGTAGTTGATCTTCCTTTGCTTTCAAGCTTCTCCTTCATTGCTTTTGGGTTTAAAGGTGAGATTTTTATCTCACATCTATGTCTATAACTATTTTTGATTGTTAGGTATGAATTCCTAACATCTATTCCTTGTATATTTGCTTTTGAATTGAATTGGTTTGATGAATATTTCAATTTTGGTGTTTTGAAATCAAAATCTATGAAAATCCTTATATGGATGTTTGGACATGTTGGTCGGAGAGTATTGGTGAGTCTTTAGGGTTCGGTAGTCGTTTGGCATCAACCCCTAGCAATTGTCACTCATCCAATCGCTTTCGTTATAACTTGGCCATCATTGGCCTATGCAAAATATTGCCCAGAGCTTCAGGTTCAAACGTCTGAATTATCCATTTCAGACGTCTGAATCTACTTGTATCAGCCCAATTTGCCTGTTTTGTGTGGGATTCCAATTGTTATCGATTCGTGATTACCCGATTTATTGTTATCATTTATTATCGACTTTGATGGCTTCTCTTTTTGGATTTTTGGGAATATCCATTTTGATGGATTGGTATCGATTTCTTTGGATTTAATTCACGTCTTCGAATGTGGATTTTTGTGATTGATTATTTCTACAATCATTTTGTGATTTGTCACTTCTAAATACAAAGGTTTCTATACTAGTAGTAAATATTCAATCTCTTTCATCAAAATGATTTCAACTCTATTTTAAATACAAAGCTTGTTTATAAAACCACTTTCTAATCTATTAGTATATACAAACCTTTACCTCATTCGTATGAGAAAATCTAATTAAACGGCTTAGCAAAACAAGCGGTATGAAATGTTTGCGTTTACTTCGTCGGTTAATTTTTGGACTTGTTCGATTGAAAATCTTGTAACAATTTTCGAGTGGAAATATACAATTTGTTCGTAAATATTTAAGTTAAGCTAGTGGTTATGGGACATGAAGCTAAACTCATATATTTACTAGCTTAGTGTAATCGACACTTTTTATTGATCGATGATGATCATTTTGTGATTTAGACTAGCGATGTGCGATGTCTATTTGTTTGTGTGGGGATTACAATCCCCGTTTGTGAAACTTCGGTTCAATTTGGTGGGGTAGCGACCCATGGTCTTCGGGCCGTTTGTGGAGCTTCAGCTCAAAATTTATGGTTAGCGACCATGGAATAGCCTTCCGTTTGTGATACACGTGTTGGTGAGTTTTTATGCTCCCGTTTGTGATTGACCTCCCCCTTTGTGATTTCTGGATTTCTAATTTATGATTTCTAGAATTTGTGTTTCACCTCTTTTGCGATTGGCAACGATATGTTTGTCAATATTTATGGTTTGGTGAATAAAATAAAGAATATGACATTCTTTTTGTTGCTTTGAGATTTCTTGAGATATTGTATGATTTTGTTGTTGTTTAAAACATACTTGTCACCACTTGACATTATTGTTATCATACGTTTTTATTATATCTCCACCCTTATCTCATTTTGTATATGATAATTATAGCTAGACTGATCCGTTTATTATTTTCTTCTTAAATAATACTTGGGTCAGACCGAGATGTTACAGGTGCTTCTGCTTGACTCCTTATCGGGAATCATCTTCTGACTTTTGTCTAACTACATTAGATTGGTAGTTTTGATGTTATACATTTGAGACAGAGACTCCTTGATGTATACATATTCTTTTGTCTAGCACTTGTATCTATTCTTTTGTGATAGTGTGGATCTTATTTGACCACTACTCTGATGTACACTTTTATGTGATATATTCATATCTATTTCCGCCTTTGAGATATGAACATCTGTGACTGATTTATGTTATGTTTATTTCTATATTTGTTTCCGAGGTCCACTTAGCCACTGTGTGGTAGCTTTGAGTTTGTATTTGATATGTCGGATTTCCTCTTGAAACGAAATGCATGTTATACTATCTGACATATCGGTACTCGCACAAAGCAATTACACGGATGGTCGCTTCTCAACAACCTTATTCTTCGCGCTAGTTGACGGCATTACTCCGTAGTGTCCTTGGCTAGCGTGAGCATAGAGGTGGGGCGTCACATATAAGCTATGCTAATTTCGGAAAAGTTCATACGGAAAAGTTTGTTATCTTTAGCAATTTCTCTACATATGAAATCAATACTCTTCTTGAAGAGCATATTCTTAGTCTTTTTGACAATTCTCAAAATGATTTTGTTTGTTACCCAAATCTTGTTAAAATGTTTTATGCGAATTTGAATCGCGGTTTTTATGAAGGAAATGAAGATGTAATTTGGAGTAGTGTTAAAGGCACTAAAATTGTTTAAATTGTGAAATTTTGGGCAACATTCTCAATTGCAAGAATTCGGAAATAGATCTTTCTACTTTTAATATTGATGAACATGATCGTGAGACATTTCATCACATTTTCGAAGGAGATGACAACTTTGAATTTAAAAATCGTAACTTTCGTCCGAAAACACGTATTGTCAATCTTCTTTTGCAACATACTATCACTCCTAGATCAGAAAATTTCAATAACCCGACTTTAAAAGTTTGTAAAGCTCTTTTTGCTATCTTTGGTCATTATGACATTAATTGGGCGCAAGTGATTATGGATGAACTTCGTCCTAAGAATTTGGAAATGGGTGAGAATACCTTGTATCATGGAATCTATCTCACTCGGATTTTTAATTATTTTGGCGTTGATTACAAAAGGGAAGAATTTGTTTCAAGAAAAGTGTTTAATCAAGCCAACATTTCTCTCATGAAAATTCCTTTCATATTTCAGCAATATAAATCTCTTGTCGAAAAGGATGAAAGATTGGCACATGAAGATATGGAGGAAGAAGATGAAGAAGAAGAAGAAGGGGAGGAAATGGAAATTGAAGAAGATAATGAAGAAACCTCCTTGGAAAGTATTGAATATCCTACCAATACTAACAATCCTTCCAACAAAACTCTCCTCAAAAATCAAAAGATTATAGTGGAAAATCAACGGATTCTCAAAAGGTCCGTTAGTAAGAAATTGGATAAAATGTCCACTAATATGAACAAATTCTTTGCTAAAGTTGGTCGGAAACTTGGCTTATCATCATCCTCCTCATCCTCTAGCACATTCTAAGAACTAGGTTGTGATGTATTAGTTTGTTTTGTGTAAGCTTGTATTGTTTTATTATGTAGTATCTTATGTATCATCTCATCTATTTATAAAAATCATCTATCTTATTTTCCTATCTTATCGTGTCTTTGCAATAAATGTTAGTATAGTATATAAGTTTATATATATACATACTTATTCTAAAAATAAATAAGACACATAAACCAACAGACCCATGTCAACATGCCTCTACCCTCTTATGTCGACATATAACTGTCAGATTTGGTTATTTTTTAAAAAAAATTGAAATTAAAATAACCAACTCGTGTCTATTCATTTTAAACGAATTTCTTCCTATTTAAACACCTGTTTCTTCCAGAAATTTGTAATCTTTTCATTTCTACTTATCTCAATTTGCATCTCTACACTACTTATCAAAAATGGCTTCCTCTTCTCAAACTCTAAGTGATAATCTTGAAGAAACTCTCAATTCATTCAAGAATATACTTACTTTTATTTTCCACAATCAAAGGCACTTAGAACTAAGTCAAAAGCAGATGATAAAAGAACAAGAGAAGCATTTCGATGCCCTCTATTGGATGATTTCTACCCTCAACAAAGATGATCTCGATGCAAATCCTGTAGGAACTTTGATTCAAGATAATGAAGATTGGGAAGTTATTAAAAAGGATCCTATCTTTGGAAAAGAAGGATAGGTTGATGTTCCTAGAAATATTTGATCTCCTTATGGTTTGAATTGCTTGTTTTTGAGTTGTGTGATTTGATTTGATTTGCTTTGATTTAATTAGAATTGATTTGGTTTGAATGGATTGTATAGCATTATATTAAACATAGTATATATTTATTGGGTTTAAACTTTCATATTTGTCATTAACTCATGTTATTATACACACACACACACACACTCCATCATAATTTGTCACAGGTACTCCAGTATAAGACTAAGGGGGAGTTATATAAGTTTAGAATTAGTTTTTGTTGATGACAAAGGGAGAGAAGTATAGAATAGAGTAGTTAGGCTTAGATTAAGGAGGAGTTAATAATTTTAGGGGGAATTATAGTGAAGGTGAAGTATATTTTATAAACATAGGTTGTCATCATCAAAAATGGGGAGATTGTTAGTCCTTGAGATGATAGTTTTGATGACAACAACCTTAGGACTTGTTATAAAATATAAATACTAACGTTATGGTTTAGATATATATGTATATGCAGAATATAAACATGCAGGTACCAAGAATTAAGACTGTACAGTATAGAGATACAAGACTGATGAATTTAAAGATCGAAGATATCAAGATTGAAGACTCATGAGTATCAAGAAATCAAGTTATCAAGAGTTCAAGATTTCAAACAGTACAAGATAATGTAGTTAGTCTAGAATTATGTTAAAACTTCTTGAAAGCACTTACATCTTTATTCGAAATTTATTTGTGGAATGGAATCCACTTCGAGCCTGTTAAAGGGATGGAACCCTAGTGGGATGGAACCCACGACAATATCTAGTGGAACATATAGTGGTCCTATTTTGATATCCACTAATTTTATAAAAATGTTTTTCAAAAATATATCTCTTATTTTTAAAAATGTTTTCAAAACTTTCTTTTCAAAAAGACTTCTCTCTTGTTTGAAATATTTTAGCCTCAAAACTATTTTTATCATTTTTAATATTTTGATTTCAAAATTGTCCTTGTTTTTAAACCATCTCTTGTTTTAAATATTTAGCTTTAAAATATTTATATACTCAGATTTTAAATCACTTTATAGATTAAGATTATATATATTAAAAATTATTTTCTAAACTCTTTTATATGTTTAAACTATATTCAAATATATTTACAAAGTTTAGAAATTGTTTAGACAAATTATAGAAACCAATTTTAATAAGAAAATCAAAACATCAATTTTGCCTTAAGCATGTCGACATACCTCAACCCCCATGTCGACATGGTGTCCGTTATTTTCAAATTTCAATTTTCAAAAGGAGTGTCTATTCATCGTATCCTTTCACGAATAGATATGGCTGTTGCTCTACTATAAATACCAATAAGTTCTAAACGAGTTTTTACCAGATTTCATTTTATTTTCTCTCATCTTCATCTTCCACATTTATTCTAAAGAATCCTAAACTATACTCTGCCAAAATACCAAGTGAATCAAACTTGATTATCTCTTGTTTGATTCTCTGCCACTCTCTCCATAAGATCTCAGTGCTATTCAGAGTTATAGAACCTTTTGTAAATCAAACTGTTGAGTAAAATGTGCGGTTGAGCCTAGAAATTAATTGGGTGTGATTGTAGCCCGGAAATCAATTAGGTGATCTTGTAGTCTGGTTAAATCAAGAGAGTTGCCCTGAACTCGAATACAGAAGGGTGTACCTCATAGCCTTGAAACCGAGGGTGTAATCTGGGAGATTATTTTGAAAAGAAATCTATACGATTGTACGAGACTGGATGTAGGGTAACTCCGAACCAGTATAAAATCCCGGTGTGTTCTTTTCTTTACTGCTTTTATTTAGTATTTGCATCTATGTCTGATTCTGTGATTATATATGTGTTTGTGAATTGCATTTGTTGGTGTTTAAATTGAACAAAATTCAAAAAGATTTAAAAAAATACATAAAACACTATTCACCCCCCCCCTCTAGTGTTATTCCAGCCTTAAGATCCATAATCCGCATTTCTCACACATTCCTTTGATCGGGCATGCTTCTTTGATACCATATTATGCCTTTGTGATGATTTGGTGGCCACCCCTTGATTTGGATTATGGAGTGTATTCCGAGGTGGGCGGTAGTAGCTGTTATGCATTACCACTAGCCCGGTTCTGCAATTGGTAAATCTACCCTGGCATTGCCTTGAGTGTCGTGTTCACATGCCCTAGAGCGCATTCTACGAGTTTGTTTTGTACTGTACCTATGGGGTGTCCTCTGGGTAAACCACCGGTTTGGTGGAGCCTACGGCATTGTATAGACTATAGGAATATATAAAATGTGTTAAGGGGATATGGGTAACGCCTAACGCTATTTTAATACTTTACTTTATTGTAGACACTATTATAATAGTGTATTGTACTACATAGTAGATAGTTTAATGGATCATTAGGAGATGGAAATCCCGAACATCTCTTAAGTTATTGCACTCACGTTAGACACTGGATAGGAGATGTCAAACCACGTAAACATCTCTGACGTCGTTACACTCATGTTTATTTACTGTTGATTTAACTTACATAAGATCCTTTAGTTATGACTCGAGTGTTTTGTCTTTTCAATTCGCTCGGGTCAGTCTGAGCTTTTCAGTTTATCGAAGACTGCTTTCTGGAGGATGAAGACGAAGATTTTGTACTATTATTACTTATTATATGTACCACTGCATCGTATTGTTCCGCTGCATTTATTTAGTATTTATTCCGGCTGTATGTAACTCTAATCTATATTATAAAAGTATAATCAATATATTTGTAAACAGCTTCATGAACTGTTTATTTGATTATTATATTTTGTCATTCCGCTGCGAGATTCTGTATTTTTTTTCTTTCTCTGTTTTCTTATTTACCCTATAACAATCTGCCCTTTTAAAGGGTTTGAGTCTGGTGTGTGTGTCTGCTTAAAACGTCCAAAAAGGCAGGTCGTTACAGTTGGTTTCAAAGCTTTGGTTCAGCAATAACCTTAGCTTTGTGGGGTCTGACTCACATAAAATAGGGTAGTAATATCCTAGAATGAGTCGCTGAGTGTATATATATGAGAGAGCGTATTTGTTAGTGTTATAAAAGGTTTCATATTGTCTTAATTTGTTCCGTTTTGTATTTATAAATTCTGGTTGGTGCATAAGACGTTATGACATCGATAGGGATTTCTAAACACTTGATAGGGCAGACCGACACAATATTTGTTTTGAAATATAGGTAAATGAAAATATTTTGCATATTATATATTTTTGTATATAAAATAACAATTTTATAAATGATATATTTGGTTGTAATATATTTTTTTGTTAGGTTGTGAAATTTATAAATATTGGCTGAAATGAGGCTGTAAATAAAATAAATATAAATTGGAAATTTTTGAACTTAAGTTCTGGGATTCTGAAATTTCTTTCAATGGATTTTTGGAATATAATGTTTGTATTATTTGGAAGTATTTTTCGATATAAATATTTCAATGTGATTTAAAAGAAAGTTTTAAAGAATTTTTGAAGGAAATAATTCTGTACTTCCCCCTCTGTTGTTGGAAAATAATTTCAATGATGAGTGCATGCATCATCGACGTTCATTTTCGAGTTTCAAAGTGGGAAGACCGTTGTAGTAATTTTACTGCACAATTGTTTTGATAAATTAATCTTAATTTTGAATTCCAGATATGATTTGATATATATAAAAGATAGGATTATATATATTATTTTAAAATAATTGAAATGAAACCCGGGTGTTTAGTTCTTAAGTTTCTGTAAATTAGAAATTGAAATTATGGTAATGAATGAAATCTTGACTATATTAATAATTGGAAACTTCTAAAATTAAGATAAGAAATTTGATGTTAAAATGATTAATGAAATAGATAAGAAGCTAAAATTTTGAAAACTCTAAATAAAAAGGAAATGAAAATAAGAAAGGGTAACTATTGAACATTTTGTTAACTAAATAAATAAGAGAAACTTGTGTAACTTTCTATTGCATTCTAAAAGACATTTATATATATAACTTACCAAAATGTAAAAGTTGTAATGTTAATTAGAATACGTAATAGAATATTGTACAAGTAAAACTTGGGAAAATGAAGTGTTCAATAGACTTATTTTTCTATAGGAATTCTAATGTTATAACTTATTGTAAACTAAAGTTAATAATTTGAGATTCTACAAATTGAATGTAATAAAAGTGAATAACGTAAGAAAATGATTATAAACTTAGGTGACGTTTTAAGCTATTTATAATCAGATTAAATGGTAAAAGGTGAACACTGTAAGTAAATGATTATAAACTTGAATTAATATTGAAGCCACTTATAGTTAAAATCAATACTATATAAATTGAATGATTATAACTTCAGTGAACATTGGAAAAGATTTAGAAATAGAGTTGATATTCAATAATACTATATATGGAAGAATGAATATGAAAAAGGAATAATCTATAAATTGTAAAGTGAATTGTAAAGAAACTTACCTAATAATATATAATCCAATGATTGAAATAAAAATAACTTATTTAAACAATGAATGTAAAGTAATAAAATGAAAGAAAATGGCGTTGTATGAATAAAGGGTAAATGAACTTTTGTAAGTAATAAAGAATGTAAATTAATGAAAGTAAACACTATATGAAGGAGAAAAGAAAAGTAAATGATGTGAAAAGAAAAAAAGAAATCAAACAAAATTGTAAATGTGAAGTAAACTGAAATAAAATATATACAATACTTCAATAATGAATTCATTTATGAACCAAATAATTGAAATGGATATAACTTATGTAAGTAAAGAATGTAAATTAATGAAATAAGCCTTATATGAATGAATGAGAATTAAAATTTTAGAAGTAATGAAGGAGAATTAAAGAAAAATCATTGTATGAGGAAAAAAATGAAAATAAGAAAATATGAACAATAAATGATGTGGAAATGATAAATAGAGTAAACTTAAAAATGTGTTGGATTCTTTGTTTGTATTGGCTCATGGATTGGTTGGGAAAGGATACTCCTATTATGTATAAAGATGTATAAATAATCTATAAAGTTTTATCTACGACTGTTGAGTGTATGGTTTACTTCATGGTTTATTTATCATTTTTATATGATTAGAAGTTCTGAACCCGAACAAACTATTGGTTGGTTGCTATGAATGTATGTTTGATTTCTTTGATTGCATGTGATGATATGATGGTTGTATTGTTTGTTTGTAAGTGACTATTTTATGTTGTGTTGTTTTATTGTTATTATTTGAAACAACTTAAATATTTCTCTTTTATATAATTATTAACTCTTTTGGGTTATATAAGTGAAATACAGGTTTATGAAAGCGATTGCTGCTGCTTTTGGTTTCATAAATAAGCGTTGTTTACCCGACAAATAGGTACGTTTTTGGATTAGGTTTTCTAGCGATATTATATTGTTTTCCCGTTGTTTGGGATATATTATTTTGAAATATGTGATATATTTTGTTATTTTTGATATTATTATTTCTCCCAAAACCTCTCCGTACAAAGGAGACTGTTGAAATTTTTCGTGAATTTTGGACTTAGAAAATTTTGTGAAATGTTTTCCAAACTTGAATATAAAGGATTTAATTGTTTATAAATTGATATATTTTATTTAAATTATTTAATTATGTAAATTAATTGTTTATAAAGTTAATATTTTGAATAAGATATATTGATTTCGTAATTCCTTCTTTTCCCTTCTTTTCCTTTTCGAGGACGAAAAGTATTCAGTGGGGAAGAGTGTAACGATCCGTAATTTTGGATAATTAATTTTTTTTTAATTTAATAGAGTTTTGTGATTTAATGTTGGAAGGAAAAAAAATTGTGATTTAATAATAAGAATATAACTGGAATAAAATGTAATAGTATTAATTCAAGGTAATCTATAATTGCTTTAAATGAAATTCCAATTAATTGAAATGAAAAAAGGGTTATAACAATAAATTAATTGTAATAAGGAATGTATTAATTAATAATTGGATTTAAAGAATAATTGATAATTTAAATGTTGATTGATTAATGCAATAATGTGTAATAAATTGTAATTGAATAAAATTAGTGTTGTAGTAGTAATTATAACCCATGTTGTGGATAATAAACTTGTAAGGTGTGACCAAAAGTTAATGGTGACAATTATTATATGTTACCTATTTATTTAGCCTGTTAAATTAAAAATTGAAATCAATTGCAATTAATTCACTTAATTAGTACGGTTAATGTAGATTAAGTTGATAATTGTAGGAGATTGATGTAATTAGATAGAAACCAATGATAAATGTATATGTAGAACAATGAATGATTGAATATAAAGCTTTGAAATCAAGTTGATCAAATTATTGAAATTTAAATTATAATAATTGGATTTATTGCAATTAATTGTAATTAAATATTACATTATTGAAAATTAAGATGATAACTGTAGATTATTAGTGTAATACGATATAAACAAATGTTAACTATGTTTATAGAGTAAAAATTGATTGAGTAAAAAGATTGAAATCAAAATTTAATCAATTTATTGGAATTAATATAAATAATTGGATTTAATTACAGTTGAAATTGAACACTGTAATTACTGTAATAACCAACACTGAAATTTTATGTAAACTTGTTTTAAATTATTGTAAATGTCTAAGTAATCATAAAGGATGAAAATTGGTTAGTTTATAAATATTGAATTAAAAAGTGATTAATTAATTTAATATAAATTAACGTGAAAATAGTCATTTTGACCACTGACTTGAATTTCGACGAAACCGGTTTCATCAGATCCGTAACGGTGAATTATTGTAGGATTTCAAGTTTCGTAGCGATCGGACTTGCCGTTTGATCGTGCGGGCTCAAAACGCGTAGAGATCAAATTCAATTGAAATCAATTTGAAATAAGCTGATTTTAAGCTAACTTCTTCATACGATGGAATTAGGACTTGAAACTCATTCCATTGAGTTTAAAAACATCGAAAACATCTATTTTGATATATGAGATGACCTATTTTCGTTTCGGGGTCAAAACGGGCTTTTTGGGTCACGTAGTCGTTTCGATCGAACCCTGCCTATATATAGGCTGTTATAAACCCTAGTTGTTTCTCATATTATTATATCTGTACGTACATCTTCTTCCTCCTTCTCAAACCTAATTCCCAAATTCCAAAACCTAATTTCAAAAAAAAAATTCTCCGATTTACTTCGAGTTAGGAAGAGGTTTATTTCGAGTTTCAAAGGAGAACCCTGCAGCGACTTGGGGTCAGAGAGAGTTCGAGACCAAACAAGACGGATCTGGGCGCGCTTTAAGTTCCAGAGGCGAAAACTCTGGAGCGACTTCGGGTCAAGAGCCAAATCACTAGAGTCTCGGGTCATTTTGGCAGAAAACTCATAGCAAGCACCGGGTAATTGAGGCGACGACTCGAAGTAAGACCCGTAGTTGAAATTTTCCAATCTTCTAACGTTAATAACTTTTGCATACGAGCTCGGATTCACGCGCTGTTTTCTCCGTTGGGATCGTATCGGAATTCCGAACATTATAGAGCTAGTTTGGTTGAATTCTGAGACTGTTGAATTTTGGGCCTTATTTTGGATTTCAAATCAATTTGAAATCAAAGGTGAGTGTTTTAACCCACTCACAATTACTAAACTATCTTATGTTAGTTAAATTTAATTTATGATGTGATTTGAAATTAATTGATTGATGTTTGGTATGTTTAAATTGTCATTCTAGTTAAATTTGTCTTTTATTGCATTTAAGCATCGTTTAATTTAATATTGAATTTAAATTGTCAATTTAATGTCTATTATTGATTATCAGTTATCTATTGGTGTTTATTGATCGATTTGGATGATGAGTGTAATGGATGTTTGATTGTTGATATTGGGTGACTGGATGTTGTATTTTATATTGTTATAACACTGCAAGTTTCCTATGGGTTGAAATGATACATGCCCGAATGATCTATAGATTAGGGAAAAATTGTTATGGGTTGAAATGATAGGCTCGAGCGATTTTATGGATTTTTATTTATATCGGGATTGCGGTTTGAAATGATATATAACCGTAAAAATTTAATTTTATGGATTGAAATGATAAATATCTGTATCACTTGACCCTAGGGTAGAGAATTATATACGGACACCAAATTGGTTAAATTAAATGATTTTTGAATCTTTAAATTTTGAGTTCAGTTAGCTGGTATTTTGAAATAGATATTGATTTATATAAACTGAATTATTTTCGATAATCCAAGTGTAAAATGTTGAATTGGTTTAATGAATTGCTCAAAAGATTTAAATTTGAATTTCAAAGTTGAAGTATCAAATATAAATGAATTTATTGGAATTGAGTTGCTGAAAATGTTGGGATACAACTTTGAAATCTATTTAAATTAATTTTAGCTATTTTAATTAAATTAACCATTTCAATCAATTTAAAACTATTTCAATTTATATTAATCTATTACAACATATTTAATCCAATTTAACTTATTTTAAACTAATTAAATTTATTTAATCTATTTTAAACCTATTTAATATAATTTAAATCTATTTAATCTATAATTAATCTATTTAAATCATTTTAAATCTACATATTTAATTAGATTTAAAATGATTTAAATAAATTAATTATAGATTAAATAGATTTAAATTATATTAAATGGGTTTAAAATAGATTAAATAAATTTAATTAGTTTAAAATAGGTGAAATATGTTAAATTGGATTAAATAGGTTGTAATAGATTAATATAAATTAAAATAGTTTTAAATTGATTGAAATGGCTAATTTAATTAAAATAGCTTAGATTAATTTAAATAGATTTCAAAGTTGTATCCCAACATTTGTAACAACTCAATTCCAATAAATTCATTTATATTTGACACTTTTACTTTGAAATTCAAATTTAAATCATTTTGAGCAATTCATTAAAGCAATTCCTATTCAACATTTAACACTTGGATTATCGAAAATAATTCAGTTTATATAAATCAATTTCTATTTCAAAATACCAGCTAACTGAATTCAAAATTTAAAGATTCAAAAATCATTTAATTTAACCAATCCGGTGTACGTATATAATTCTCTACCCTAGGATCAAGTGATACGAATATTTATCATTTCAATCCGTAAAATTAAATTTTTACAGTTATATATCATTTCAAACCGCAATCCCGAATTAAATAAAAATCCATAAAATCGCTCGAGTTCTATCATTTCAACCCATAACAATTTTTCCCTAAACTATAGATCATTCGGGCATGTATCATTTCAACCTATAGGTAACTTGCAGTGTTATAACAATATAAAATCCAACATCCAGTCACCCAATACCAACAATCAAACATTCATCACACTCATCATCCAAATCGATCAATAAACATCAATAGATAACTGATAATCAATAACAGGTATGTAATGACCCTAAAATAAAAATAAAATGATATATATATTTATATTAGTATATATAAATATATATATATATATATTGCATTAAAACAGAAAAGAATTTGGCAATAAATAAAATTAAATGGGAGCTTCTGTTTGATAAAATGCAAGGAATTAAGGTAATTAGAAGAAGAATTGGAACTCAAAAAAAAATATAGCTTTATGTTCAAAGAATTATGTAAATATATATATACATTTAATATATATGGGGTGTTTGCTGTTTTATATGAAGTAGAAGTTTAATATAAAGGGTTATATGTCTTATAATTGTGCCAGAAAATAATTAGCATAATATATGTGATTTTTAATTTAAAAGGGAGTTGACTGATTTGACATAAAGGCAGAAATATATATAAATATATATATATACACACATATACAGAATCAAATAAAATTTCCATACCATATTTATTCCAAGCAAATACATTGTGTAAATGATTTTACATTACAAAGTATGGTAGTATGTCTGATTTAATGGAGGTAATAGATAGGTAGAGAAAAAAATATACAAAGTAGATTTTCAGATTTCCTTAAAGCTTATAAAAAAAAAGAAATAATGAACTGAGGGGATATGCTTATTGCATGAGTAGAAAAGAGTCATGAAAATAGTATTGAGTGTCTAAAAATGCATGATCCCCGAAATAGCTAATTAAAGTGTGCATTTCCAACTTATGATCACACAGAAATATGATGAGTACATAAACATCTAAGGGTATCAGGGGAATTACCCATTTTCTAAAACCCTAGAATGGATTTATAAATAACTGCACATAACCAAAACCATCACTCTCTCGGGATCAAAAACAAAATAAAATAAACAAGGAGAAACACTAGCTTGAGGCTTTGGGGGATTTGCTGTTCTAAGAAATTAAGGCAGTGAAAGGAGAAACATTATGTGAGTATTTATCTTTTGTATGCAATGGCATTAAGTCCTATTGCAGGCAGCCTAAAAATACTATGAGCTATTTGAATCTCTGAAATGATTTGTTATGGGTGATATGGATGTTTGTTTGTGCATTTTTGTTTGGAGCATTGATCTGTAATTTGGCTTTCAAAGTTAACATGTTTTAAGTATTCTTGTACTATCATCATTAAACATGGAATAAGATTAATAGGGGAACATGGGGTTGAGCCAGAAAATATGCAGGCAGTCATATTTCTCTGATACAAAAAACACAAAAAAAACTATATTGGTCACTTGGGGGTAGTCAATGATCTGCTTACTTTAGGTGGAAGCAAGTATGTGCATGGTGCAACTGCACCCTGAGGCCTTTGTGTGTTGGAATAATTTAAACAACCTGGGAGTTTCCATCACAATGCATACATAGTGTTCATTTGACAAGGAGTTAAAGACCATAAAATAAATGGGGGTAGGGGTTTAAAAATCTGGGTTATAAACATTCAGATCTGGTGTTAGATTTAATCAAGATAAATATTGTTCATTGATTAATTGTTGGGTGGAACATTGGAGTATAAATCAGTGATTACTTATCCAAGATTTGATGAGGATGAATTAAAATTGTACACATGATTAATTTTAACTGACTGTTGTGCAATGTATAATTTGTTGAATGTGATATTGTGTCTTCTTGCATGAACCAAAACTTGCTAAGTATAAAACCTGTTAATCTAGGAAGGCATTGCAAGATTACTACAAATTAAGTACATGTATACAAAAACTGATAAATGCTCATACCAGTGTAAACTGACCCTTTTTGGTTGCCCTTGCAATCATCTGGGTGTCTCAAAATTTATTTGGGGCAGCTAAATGATTTGCTTGCAGGAAATTGAAGTTGGCTTGATGAGTAAGGAAGGCATTGGCTGCTAGTATAAATAAGAGAGTCTTGTTTTAAATTTGCAGTTGTTTTGTAATGGAATTACTAGACAAATTCTATTTTCTGTAATTGAAGTACTATTATGAAACTTTCTAAGTAATTGGGGATGAAAACTTGTACTTAAGTAAAACTCATTTTGAATGATATTTGATGGAGTTTGATTTTTATTGATTTTATGATTATCTGATTGGGAGAAAACAAGGGGATGGATATAACACATAAATATAAAATGTGAATGTAATGATCTCTGGTTTTATTGCCTGAGTTTATTCTATGATTTTCTTTAAATAGAATTACAATAGATTTGACAAGATTTGAATAAGAAATACTCAAGTGGAATAAAATGTATGCATGTCAGATAACTGATACTGATATATATATAAATATGTTTGAAACTGATACTGAGATATATAAATATGTTTGAAACTGATACTGAGATATATAAATATGTTTGAAACTGATACTGATATATATATAAATATGTTTGAAACTGATACTGAGATATATAAATATGTTTGAAACTGATACTGATATATATATATATATATAAATATGTTTGAAACTGATACTAAGATATATAAATATGTTTGAAACTGATACTGAGATATATATATAAATATGTTTGAAACTGATACTGAGATCTATATAGATATATTTGAATCTCTGATTTCTATTGTTCATATTTTGTCTTATGGAGATTAAACAGCTAAGGGGATATAATTTTTGAAATGAACTCTCAAAGATCTTAGCAGAACATTCAAGCAAAAATGAACTTGTGCATGGCAAGTAAATGATACTGGCAGGTGCATAAATTCTGGAAAATTGTATGGATTTTGAGCATTTAAAATTAAAAAAAAAAGAGGATCTTTGAGAATAGTAGACCTGGAAGGGTAATGGACTTTGGATATTTGGGTGAACACCTATAAGAAAGTATTTTCCAGAAAAATTGAACAAGGCATAAAAAGGCTTGGAAATTTAGGAGTAGGAATTTTGTAAAAGCTTGTAAAAATGAAGGGTATGGGTTGCAATGGTAAAAGGGGGACTATGGCTGGTCTAGGTGGTCATGGGTCAAACCCTTGGAGCCTGGAATCTCTTCATTTCAATTGATGAAGTGTGAGTGCATCCGGGACAAAACCAAGGAAAACACCAAGCAACCCTCAGATAACACCAAGCAATTATAGTGATATACCAAGCAACTAAAAATCTGTACCATGTCAAACATGGAAATGCAATCTAACTTCAATTGTTTAATTTGAGACAGTGATTAGGAAATCACTTATAATGTTCCTAACTACACGTAGGATCTTGAAATAATTTTATGCATAAGCCTAATAACTGTCACAAGAACAAATAAATGCTAATAGCCTTATTTAGGCAGATTAATATTTATATATAGTCAGATAACAAGATTAGGTATTATAATTTGCTAAAAATATACCTCTGGCAGTAGAATAAGATTTAAATAGAAAATCAGTGGCTTGTCAATAGCTTGTATGATATTTTGTTTTCAAATTGATTTAAAATGACTCTGATATATATATATATAATATATATGTAAATAATAATAAAAGAGCAATTGTATATCATCAAATATATAATTGGTTTAATCTTTGTACACTGATATGATTATATTAGTAATTCCAGTGTCTTGGGAAAAATATTTGGAAACTATATAAAAATTTAAATGTAAAAGTATTTGGGGTTTAGTGGTGAGTTCCTTTTGAATAAAAAAAAATCTAAGTGATTTTAAAGATGAGGGTCACCACAGTTGGTATCAGAGCTATGTTTTAAATAACATAGTAAATGTTGTTGTATGCATATGGATGTTTGAATGCATTGTTTGAATTGTTGGTGTTGAATGTTTTTACTTTATGTCAAGAAATATATGTGTGTACATGTGACACATGCACAGTGTGCACAGAAATGAAAATGAACCAAGTAAAGACACCAAAAACTGATAGGGGTAAATAAACTAACATAAAAATCATATTTATAGCATTATGGTAGGACCAAGGCATCACACAGGTGCAGGATCATCACGTGAGCCACCTGTGATGAGCATGGAGGATTTTGTGAGAGCTTTAAGGGATGGAATGGCACCAAGGCAAGACAATCCTCATGAGGAACTCTCCAAACTGCTTAAGACTTGTACCACTTTGGGAGGAAAGGATTTTGAAGGTACTGAAGGAGCTATAGGTGTTCAAACTTGGATAAAAACTATGGAGAGGGTCTTCACAGATATGCAAATCAATGACCAAAGAAAGAGACAGATAGCTTCAAGGAAATTGAAAGGGGTTGCACTGGATTGGTGGGAAGTTGTGACAGCAGGAAGACAAGAGGATACCATTACTTGGAATAATTTCAAGGACATGCTTGAGGCCAGATTTGTCCCAGCATCTGCCAAGGCCACACTGCTTGAAGACTTTATCAGATTAAGGCAAGGAAGCATGAGCGTGAATGAATACACTCAGAAGTTTGAAGCATTATCCAAGTATGGACTGGTGTTAATAGGGAATGCAGAAGCAAAGAATGCAAGGTACATTCAAGGCTTGAACCCTAGTTTGTCAAGGGCAATGTTGCCATACAAGGACAAAACTTTTGATCAAGTAATTGATCTAACTCTCTCATTTGAGCAACATGACACTGCAAGAGAGAAATTCAGGAATATGAAGCTCAACAAGAAGAAGGGTGGTCAGAACAAAATGCAACCTTATGACAAGAGAAATGCAAGTGAAGGGGCTAAGAAAGGGGAAGGAGCAACAGCACCTGAAAGCAAGAAGTTTACTCATTGTTTTAATTGTGGAAAAGCTGGACATTATAGTAACCAATATCCTGACCCCAAGATACCCAGAGGAGGATGCTATAATTGTGGAAAGATGGGTCATCTCAAGAAGGATTGCCCAGAAACCAATAGGGGAATAGCAAGGGTAGGAGCTTTGGCAGCAAGTAACACTGGGAATGTTGGGCAACTTGAAGGTATAATTTTTATTCATACCCAACCCATATCAGTAATATATGATACTGGTGCCTCACATTCACTAATATCTTTGGAAATTATAAAGAAGTTAACACTTGCATGTGTTTCCATTGATCAGCCCTTGGTTGTACACAGTCCCATAGGGAGTCATTGCATGTTGGGGATGAAGTGTATGGGTCTGAAATTAATTATAGGGGGTTATGAATTTAATTCAGACTTATATACCTTAAATTATCCTGGAATTGGGATTATTTTGGGGGTAGATTGGTTAATGAGAAATAAAGCAATTTTAAATTTAGAAAACCTTACTATTTCTTTGGAAACAAATGAAGGCAAAAGAATTACCATCTTAAGTGAAATAGCAAAGAATACATGTTTTAATAAAATCTGGAGTATTAATGAAGTTCAAAAGGAATTAAAAATAGAGGAAATCCCAGTAGTCAATGAATATGTAGATGTGTTTGGAGAAGTGAAAGGAATTCCTCAAAACAGGCCAGTTGAATTTAAAATAAAATTAATTCCTGGAACAAATCCAATCATTAAGAAGCCTTATAGAATGGGTCCAAAAGAGTTGGTAGAATTAAAACATCAACTAGAAGAATTAGAAGAGAAAGGATTTATAAGATCAAGTAGTTCCAGTTGGGGTTCCCCAGTGCTATTTGTCAAGAAACATGATGGAACAATGAGGTTGTGTGTAGACTACAGAAATTTAAACAAGGTGACTATTAAAAATAAGTACCCACTGCCTAGAATAGATGATCTATTTGATCAATTGCATGGGGCTAAAATATTTTCAAGGCTAGACTTAGCCTCTGGATTTCATCAGATGAAAGTCGCAGAGGAAAGCATTGAGTACACAGCCTTTAATACAAGGTATGGCCTTTATGAATTTCTAGTAATGCCATTTGGCTTGACCAATGCTCCCTCCTATTTTGTAGACTTGATGAATAGAATTTTTAGAGACTTTTTGGATAAGTTTGTCTTGGTATTTATAGATGACGTATTAATTTATTCAAAGACAGAAAATGATCATGCCATGCACCTACATTTAGTATTATCCAGGCTTAGAGAACATGAATTAAAAGCCAAGTATTCAAAGTGTACATTTTGGCAACATGAAGTAAAATTCTTAGGACACATAGTGTCACAGCAGGGAGTAAGTGTAGATCCAAGCAAGGTCATTGCAGTTCAATCATGGAGTAGACCCAAAACAGTGACTTAGGTGAGGTCATTCTTAGGTTTGGCAGGGTATTATAGGAGGTTCATCAAGGATTTTTCAAGAATAGCCGCACCAATGACCAAACTAACCAAGAAGAACCAACCCTATGTGTGGACTGAGCAGTGTGAACAAGCTTTTGAGAAATTGAAGCAAGCATTGGTGGAAGCTCCTGTCCTACAAATCCCTGAAGCAAATGAAGGAATGGTTGTATACACTGATGCTAGTGGGTCTGGGTTAGGTGCAGTGCTTATGCAACATGGCAAGGTAGTGGCATATGCATCAAGACAGCTTAAACCCAATGAAACCAAATATGCAACTCATGATCTAGAATTAGCTGCAATAGTGTTTGCACTAAAACTATGGAGGCATTATTTGCTTGGGGCAAAATTTGAATTATTCACAGATCATCAAGCATTGAAATATTTATTTTCTCAAAAAGATTTAAATATGAGGCAAGCAAGGTGGTTGGAGTTTCTGGCTGCATATGATTTAGATATATTATACACCTCTGGAAAAGCTAATAGAGTGGCAGATGCCTTGAGCAGAAATCATGTTAGATTAGCCAGTTTGATGATTGATGAGTTTAAAAATCTTGCAGTGCTTGGGGAGGCAGATATATACAGCAAGGATACAGTGAATTTTAAAGAACATGGTGATATGGTGGAGTATGGTACACTGGGAATAATCTCAGTGAAGTCTAATCTGGTGGAGAAAGTTGGTAGCATGCAAGATCAAGATCAAAGTCTAAAGGAGAAGAAAGAAATGTTATTAAATAACATTGAGTCAGAGAATTTTAAAATAGATTCCCAAGGTTATTTGAGGAAAAATGATAAGCTTTGTGTACCAAACATTGCAGAATTGAAGGAAGAAATCATGAATGAGCATCACAAGACCAGGTATACCATACACCCTGGTGGTACTAAGATGTATCATGATTTAAAAAGAGGCTACTGGTGGCCAGGAATGAAGCAAGCAGTGGCAAGATATGTGGCAAAATGTTCCACATGTCAACAAATTAAAGCAGACCACCAAAAGCCCTCTGGCATGTTGCAACCTTTGGAGGTACCTCAGTGGAAGTGGGAAAGCATTTCCATGGATTTTGTGGATGGTTTGCCTAGAACTAAGAAAGGCAATGATAGTATATGGGTAATTGTTGATAGACTAACCAAATCAGCTCACTTTGTTCCTGTCAGGTCAGATAGAAATGCATCTAGGCTTGCACAATTGTTTATTAAAGAAGTGGTGAGGCTACATGGCATACCCAAGACTATTGTAAGTGATAGAGACACTTTGTTCACCTCAAGATTTTGGGAAAGTTTCCAAGAAGCAATGGGAACACAACTTTGTTTAAGCACTGCCTACCATCCTCAAAGTGATGGGCAAACAGAGATAGTGAATAAAATATTAGAAGATTTACTTAGAGCATGTGTGCTTGATTTTGGGGGTAATTGGGAGGATCATATTCACTTGGCAGAATTCACTTACAACAATAGCTATCAATCAACCATAGGAATGGCTCCCTTTGAAGCCTTGTATGGGAAACCTTGCATGTCTCCTGCCTGTTGGTTGGAAGCAGGAGAGGGTGTACTATTGGGGCCAGATCATGTTAAAGAAACCACCAACATGATTGAATTGGTTAGGCACAGAATGAAGGCAGCACAATCAAGACAAAAGTCTTATGCAGATAAAAAGAGAAAGCCAATGGAGTTTGAAGTAGGAGAGCATGTTTTTCTGAAAGTATCACCAATGAAGAAAGTGTTCAGGTTTGGAAAATCTGGTAAGCTATCACCAAGATTTGTAGGACCATATGAAATTATGCAGAGAATTGGTGCTATGGCCTACAGACTTAAGTTACCTGAGGAGTTGAGTGGTGTGCATCCTGTGTTTCATGTTTCTCAATTGAGAAAATGGGTGCATGATGAAGGAGCAATTCTGGAGTCACCTACTCAAGTTCAAGTCCAGAAAAATTTGGTTTATACCAATGAACCAGTAGGGATAGTTGCCAAGGAAGAGAAAAAGTTGAGAAACAAGGTGATCAAACTGGTGAAAATCCAATGGAGCTTGGACACTAATGATTGTACATGGGAGGTTGAAGATAAAATGAGGGCTAAATACCCCAATTTGTTTACTGATGAAGAGGTATGTTTAAACAGCCTAAGATAATTTTTCTAAATATACTTATACATTGTTTGTTTTCATAAAATATGGGTATGGGGTTATGGAGTTAAAATAGACTATGGATTAGTGCTTTTAGTTGGAGAAATTAGGTGAAATTATGGGGACATAATTCCTTTAAGGGGGAGGGTATGTAATGACCCTAAAATAAAAATAAAATGATATATATATTTATATTAGTATATATATAAATATATATATATATATATTGCATTAAAACAGAAAAGAATTTGGCAATAAATAAAATTAAATGGGAGCTTATGTTTGATAAAATGCAAGGAATTAAGGTAATTAGAAGAAGAATTGAAACTCAAAAAAAAATATAGCTTTATGTTCAAAGAATTATGTAAATATATATATACATTCAATATATATGGGGTGTTTGCTGTTTTATATGAAGAAGAAGTTTAATATAAAGGGTTATATGTCTTATAATTGTGCCAGAAAATAATTAGCATAATATATGTGATTTTTAATTTAAAAGGGAGTTGACTGATTTGACATAAAGGCAGAAATATATATAAATATATATATACACATATACAGAATCAAATAAAATTTCCATACCATATTTATTCCAAGCAAATACATTGTGTAAATGATTTTACATTACAAAGTATGGTAGTATGTCTGATTTAATGGAGGTAATAGATAGGTAGAGAAAAAAATATACAAAGTAGATTTTCAGATTTCCTTAAAGCTTATAAAAAAAGAAATAATGAACTGAGGGTCACATGCTTATTGCATGAGTAGAAAAGAGTCATGAAAATAGTATTGAGTGTCTAAAAATGCATGATCCCCGAAATAGCTAATTAAAGTGTGCATTTCCAACTTATGATCACACAGAAATATGATGAGTACATAAACATCTAAGGGTATCAGGGGAATTACCCATTTTCTAAAACCCTAGAATGGATTTATAAATAACTGCTCATAACCAAAACCATCACTCTCTCGGGATCAAAAACAAAATAAAATAAACAAGGAGAAACACTAGCTTGAGGCTTTGGGGGATTTGATGTTCTAAGAAATTAAGGCAGTGAAAGGAGAAACATTATGTGAGTATTTATCTTTTGTATGCAATGGCATTAAGTCCTATTGCAGGCAGCCTAAAAATACTATGAGCTATTTGAATCTCTGAAATGATTTGTTATGGGTGATATGGATGTTTGTTTGTGCATTTTTGTTTGGAGCATTGATCTGTAATTTGGCTTTCAGAGTTAACATGTTTTAAGTATTCTTGTTCTATCATCATTAAACATGGAATAAGATTAATAGGGAACATGGGGTTGAGCCAGAAAATATGCAGGCAGTCATATTTCTCTGATACAAAAAACACAAAAAAACTATATTGGTCACTTGGGGGTAGTCAATGATCTGCTTACTTCAGGTGGAAGCAAGTATGTGCATGGTGCAACTGCACCCTGAGGCCTTTGTGTGTTGGAATAATTTAAACAACCTGGGAGTTTCCATCACAATGCATACATAGTGTTCATTTGACAAGGAGTTAAAGACCATAAAATAAATGGGGGTAGGGGTTTAAAAATCTGGGTTATAAACATTCAGATCTGGTGTTAGATTTAATCAAGATAAATATTGTTCATTGATTAATTGTTGGGTGGAACATTGGAGTATAAATCAGTGATTACTTATCCAAGATTTGATGAGGATGAATTAAAATTGTACACATGATTAATTTTAACTGACTGTTGTGCAATGTATAATTTGTTGAATGTGATATTGTGTCTTCTTGCATGAACCAAAACTTGCTAAGTATAAAACCTGTTAATCTAGGAAGGCATTGCAAGATTACTACAAATTAAGTACATGTATACAAAAACTGATAAATGCTCATACCAGTGTAAACTGACCCTTTTTGGTTGCCCTTGCAATCATCTGGGTGTCTCAAAATTTATTTGGGGCAGCTAAATGATTTGCTTGCAGGAAATTGAAGTTGGCTTGATGAGTAAGGAAGGCATTGGCTGCTAGTATAAATAAGAGAGTCTTGTTTTAAATTTGCAGTTGTTTTGTAATGGAATTACTAGACAAATTCTATTTTCTGTAATTGAAGTACTATTATGAAACTTCCTAAGTAATTGGGGATGAAAACTTGTACTTAAGTAAAACTCATTTTGAATGATATTTGATGGAGTTTGATTTTTATTGATTTTATGATCATCTGATTGGGAGAAAACAAGGAGATGGATATAACACATAAATATAAAATGTGAATGTAATGATCTCTGGTTTTATTGCCTGAGTTTATTCTATGATTTTCTTTAAATAGAATTACAATAGATTTGACAAGATTTGAATAAGAAATACTCAAGTGGAATAAAATGTATGCATGTCAGATAACTGATACTGATATATATATAAATATGTTTGAAACTGATACTGAGATATATAAATATGTTTGAAACTGATACTGAGATATATAAATATGTTTGAAACTGATACTGATATATATATATAAATATGTTTGAAACTGATACTGAGATATATAAATATGTTTGAAACTGATACTGATATATATATATATATAAATATGTTTGAAACTGATACTAAGATATATAAATATGTTTGAAACTGATACTGAGATATATATATAAATATGTTTGAAACTGATACTGAGATCTATATAGATATATTTGAATCTCTGATTTCTATTGTTCATATTTTGTCTTATGGAGATTAAACAGCTAAGGGGATATAATTTTTGAAATGAACTCTCAAAGATCTTAGCAGAACATTCAAGCAAAAATGAACTTGTGCATGGCAAGTAAATGATACTGGCAGGTGCATAAATTCTGGAAAATTATATGGATTTGAGCATTTAAAATTTTAAAAAAAAAGAGGATCTTTGAGAATAGTAGACCTGGAAGGGTAATGGACTTTGGATATTTGGGTGAACACCTATAATAAAGTATTTTCCAGAAAAATTGAACAAGGCATAAAAAGGCTTGGAAATTTAGGAGTAGGAATTTTGTAAAAGCTTGTAAAAATGAAGGGTATGGGTTGCAATGGTAAAAGGGGGACTATGGCTGGTCTAGGTGGTCATGGGTCAAACCCTTGGAGCCTGGAATCTCTTCATTTCAATTGATGAAGTGTGAGTGCATCCGGGACAAAACCAAGGAAAACACCAAGCAACCCTCAGATAACACCAAGCAATTATAGTGATATACCAAGCAACTAAAAATCTGTATCATGTCAAACATGGAAATGCAATCTAACTTCAATTGTTTAATTTGAGACAGTGATTAGGAAATCACTTATAATGTTCCTAACTACACGTAGGATCTTGAAATAATTTTATGCATAAGCCTAATAACTGTCACAAGAACAAATAAATGCTAATAGCCTTATTTAGGCAGATTAATATTTATATATAGTCAGATAACAAGATTAGGTATTATAATTTGCTAAAAATACATCTCTGGCAGTAGAATAAGATTTAAATAGAAAATCAGTGGCTTGTCAATAGCTTGTATGATATTTTGTTTTCAAATTGATTTAAATTGACTCTGATATATATATATAAAATATATATGTAAATAATAATAAAAGAGCAATTGTATATCATCAAATATATAATTGGTTTAATCTTTGTACACTGATATGATTATATTAGTAATTCCAGTGTCTTGGGAAAAATATTTGGAAACTATATAAAAATTTAAATGTAAAAGTATTTGGGGTTTAGTGGTGAGTTCCTTTTGAATAAAAAAAAAAATCTAAGTGATTTTAAAGATGAGGGTCACCACAAGGTATTAAATTGACAATTTAAATTCAATATTAAATTAAACGATGATTAAATGCAATAAAAGTCAAATTTAACTAGAATGACAATTTAAACATACCAAACATCAATCAATTAATTTCAAATCACATCATAAATTAAATTTAACTAACATAAGATAGTTTAGTAATTGTGAGTGGAATAAAACACTCATCTTTGATTTCAAATTGATTTGAAATCAAAAATAAGGTCCAAAATTGAACGGTCTCAGAATTCAACCAAACCAGCCCAATAATGTCCGGAATTCCGATACGATCCCAACGGAGAAAACCGCGCGTGAATCCGAGCTCGTATGCAAAAGTTATTAACGTTGGAAGATTGCAAATTTTCAACTACGGGTCTTACTTCGAGTCGCCGCCTCAATTACCCGGTGCTTGCTATGAGTTTCTTCCAAAATGACCCGAGACCCATGTCATTTGGCTCCTGACCCGAAGTCGCTCCAGGGTTTTCGCCTCTGGAACTTAAAGCGCGCCCAGATCCGCCTTGTTTGGCCTCGAACCCTCTCTGACCCCAAGTCGCTGCAGGGTTTTCTTCTCTGAAACTCGAAATGAACCTCTTCCTGACTCGAAGTAAACCTGGAGCAATTTCTTTTTTAAATTAGGTTTTGGAATTTGGGAATTAGGTTTGAGAAGGAGAAAGTAGATGTACGTACAGAAATAATAATATGAGAAATAACTAGGGTTTATAACAGCCTATATATAGGCAGGGTTGGATCGAAACGACTACACGACCCAAAAAGCCCGTTTAACCCCGAAACGAAAATAGATCATCTCATATATCAAAATAGATGTTCTCAATGTTTTTAAACTCAATGGAATAGGTTTCAAGTCCTAATTCCATCGTATGCAGAAGTTAGCATAAAATCAGCTTATTTCAAATTGATTTCAATTGAATTTGATCTCTACGCGTTTCGAGCCCGCACGATCAAACGGCAAGTCTGATCGCTACGAAACTTGAAACCCTACAATAATTCACCGTTACGGATCCGATGAAACTGGTTTCGTCGAAATCCAAGTCAGTGGCCAAAATGGCTATTTTCACGTTAATTAAATAAATTTATATTAAATTAATTAATCACTTTTTAATTCAATATTTATAAACTAACCAATTTTCATCCTTTTTGATTACTTAGATATTTACAATAATTTAAAACAAGTTTACATAAAATTTCAGTGTTGGTTATTACACTAATTACAGTGTTCAATTTCAACTGTAATTAAATCCAATTATTTATAATTAATTCCAATAAATTGATTAAATTTTGATTTCAATCTTTTTATTCAATCAATTATTACTTATAAACATAGTTAACATTTGTTTATATCTTATTACACTAATAATCTACAGTTATCATTTTAATTTTCATTAATGTAATATTTAATTACAATTAATTGCAATAAATCCAACTATTATAATTTAAAATCCAATAATTTGATAAACTTGATTTCAAAGCTTTATATTCAATCATTCATTGTTCTATGTATACATTTATCATTGGTTTCTATCTAATTACATCAATCTCCTACAATTATCAACTTAATCTACATTAACTGTACTAATTAAGTGAATTAATTGCAATTGATTTCAATTTTTAATTTAACAGACTAAATAAATAGGTAACATCTAATAACTGTCAACGTTAACTTTTAGTCACACCTTACAAGTTTATTATCCACAACAAGGGTTATAATTACTACTACAACACTAATTTTATTCAACTACAATTTATTACATATTGTTTCATTAATTAATCAACATTTAAATTATCAATTATTCTTTAAATCCAATTATTAATTAATACATTCCTTATTACAACTAATTTATAATTATAACCCTTTTTTCATTTCAATTAATTGAAATTTCATTTAAAACAATTATAGATTACCTTAAATTAATACTATTATATTTTATTCCAGTTATATTCTTATTATTAAATCACACATTTTTTTATTCCTTCCAACGTTAAATCACAAAACTCTATTAAATTAACAAATTTTTAATTATCGAAAAATACGGGTCGTTACACACTCAAAGCAATTCAGACAAAATACAATCATCCATAAGCATTCATACGACATCTCTATATATTTTTTTAACGATGCATCTTTATATTTTTTTATTAAAAAATGAAATAAAATAAGCTTTAAGTTCGATTCCAGTTGCTGGAATCGACTTCGATTCCACTAACTGGAATCGATTGCATTTTCGAAAAAAAATAAAATGAAATACCTACTCTTGTTTAGCTCTTGAATGATGAAATGCGTCGAATGACACTGAGACGGAACAAGTAGGATGAAATACACAGCAATCATTTGTTTACTTTTTTTTTAATCTAAAAGGCTTAAGTCCCATCAAATCGAGGCTATGAGACATGCGCTTTCTGCGGTTTTTGCGCCTCAAACGACTGAGGCGTAAGCCTCGCAAGTAAAACGCTTATTGAAGTACGCCTAGATGCGTTTTAGCTTGCGTCGCATTTTCTAAAACACTGGGTAAATCTAACTTCTTTCAATCAATAAAAGGTTGTGTTTGATGAAATATAAACTTGCCTTTACCCAGATCAGTAGCTATTGCATTTATATTATCAAAAAATATTGTGCACTTTTCATCTTCCTTATAACTTTCCACCATCATAAGTTCAAAGTTTGTAAGTTTACGGCTAAACATAACCTAATGTTAGTTGAAATACTAACCAAACTCAACATACATCTAATATTGACCTCTGGATTAGACTTTCACTATTTTGAGAGTTTCATTTGTAAGCTTTATAAATCACAAAATACATCTATTTTGCACCTAATCCATGCATTTACACACACCCCCAATAAAAACAATTAAAACACCAGCATAATATTAATTTATACAAATCAAAAGTAATAATATAAAAATAATATATGCAAAATATAATGTCTACCAATACAACAGACCATTCGCCAATAGGAATCAGTAACAAACTATGACTGCTATATTTGCAAATGGTGGCACTTTTAAGCATCTTACTAGACCATCTCTAAAACAGAGTGCAAAAATGCTAACTGAATTATCTAAATAAGAATAAAAACACAAAAAACATTATAAATGAAATAGTTTAATTTATTAATCCATTTGCTATAGTAAAGTCATCGTAATGTCATTCAGATATCAAATAGGTAAATGATTATATAGATAAAAGGGAGAGAGCTTCACCTGCTCTATATCCTGTTGAGAGAGTAAGCTTTCTGTAGTCATTGTAATTGAAATCTTTGTAGATGCGAGGATGCTCAGCATCCACAAACACGGATGGAGGTTCAACCTTATCATCTTTTGGGGCTAGTAGGAACAATGCAATCGATATACGCTCTGATGCTTCCTTGCACTGCACCCGGTGCTTCACATTGTGTAGCCTACCATTGCTCCATGCCTAAAGCACACATGAATTGGTGACTAATTATTATCGAAAATTATAACAAGCCCGTCTAATTCAACTGAAGTGTTACAGTTCGCATATGGGGTCAAACACATGTATGAAATTAACAGCTTATTTTCATTTCTAATACAAAAGTAATGGCTTCCACCTTTTTTCCCCACTTTAAACTAGGTACTTTCATACAACATAGATAGTACATTCACGAATACTACAAATCTTAGATGGTGCATAGAATACTATGATTTAATATATGTTTTGGATTCGAATATCGCTACACAAATTTCGAACCTATGACCTACTGAACCTAAGTCAAATCACCTAACCACTGGAACAAGTGGTCATGTACAGAATGAATTTCACTTGTAATTGAATGAGAGTAAGCTACATTGCCCACTTAGTAATCTAGGTAAAACACTCGCAAGACAACTGATGTGAATCTCATATGTTATCTTTTAGTAGTAAGATTTACTAACATATGGTTAGTAAGTATAACATTATTGATCAAAAAGGTCTGGAGACACAAGTTAAACACATTTGATGCAAGTTAATAGAATTCCATGTGTGCATGACCTGTAAGCATATGTGTGAGTTTGGACAATCATAATTATAATTATAAAAAAGTTTGGACAACAACAAAATATAGAGATCACCTGTCCAACGTCGCCAATATTCACAAGAAAAGATCCAGGAACAGGATCAACTGCCACAAATGAACCAGACACGTCCATCACTTCAAGCCCACCAACCGACTCATCTTCTTGGAGCAATGTGAGGAAACCAGTGTCAGTGTGGATTTGTACACCAGAAGAGCCAACGTTTTCTTTAGTGAAGTGGTATTTGTTTATTCTGAATTGGCACGGCCAATCATCAAATGAGTACCCAACTAAGCCGACACCCTCTGGAATCCTGCTTGCCGTTTTCATAATAACTTCGTGGAGTTTGGAAGCATAGGTTTTGATGATTTCCCTAAAGATATTTTGGGACACATGTATTACTTAATTGTATTCTTGTGTCCATGTATTTGTTTATGTAAATAATAATAAAAAGAAAATACCAATATATGAAAGCAAAATCTGAAAACATTCTAAAATGCCAAACATGTTGAGTTATGGAAGAAGAAAAAATGGCCATATTTGTAGAATATGAAACCAGCAACAAACACCTTAAAATGCCAAACCTTTTGAGGTATGGAAGAAAAAAATGGCCATATTTACAGAATATGAAACCACCGACACCTTAAATTATATTGCTATATCACTAGAGCTTGAGTGCAAATATTTGTGTAGGGTACCTCATCCTTTTCTCTTTCTAATACTGCTGATGACTTTAGGACAGTCAACTATAGTTGCTTATAAAAATCAACTGTATAATCATGACAAAATTGTTAAAACAAAAGAACTTTTAGAAGCATTATTCTTCATTGCATAATTGATGGTTACACATCAAACTGCTATAACATCGGCATACGTCGTAATGTATATTTGATTCACCAAAGACTACCTACATTATGATTGATCTTCAATCATGATAAGCTGTTTTTATATACTTGGTTCATTTTATACTTCATGATCTCACTATATATTACATAAATTCAGAATACATCATTAAGAACCTTTAGATCAAGTGTTTAGAAGTTTGGCGCTTTATAGAGGTTCTAGAGGTCATGGTTCAAGCTCCTGAAACATCATTATGAGTGTACTGCTTCAATGAAGTATAATTCTTGCTATCAAAAATAATAATTTCGGAATACATCAATATCTCTATATTTTAGTTTTATAGGTTTGGATTTACCTCTTCTTGCACCAAACAGTGATGCTTGGTTTTTTGTCAAGGTTTATCCTTAATATTCAAGTATAACATTCATACCTCATACATAATCATTACCTCCTTATGTAATTTAATTATCAAATTATCATTCATTGTTGATTTAATTATCAAATTATCATTCATTGTTGACGTAGTCTTCTCAGAGAAAAAAGGTTGAAAATAAGTCAATTCAAAGGGGAACTGCTTTTTTGAAAAAGGTAAGTAGCTTTCTTGTATGGCTAGGATTATAACCCAAGACCTCTCACTGCACAAGTGATCATTGATGCATAGGGGACTGTTGAAATTTGCCACTATCAAAAGGAAGCAAAAGTAGCAGTAAAATTTCATGAAAATTGTGGAGGGTGCAAAATTGTAGGATGAGTGGCCATTGTTTGGGTTAGATAGAGTGGTTATTTAACTCTTGTTTGAAAATATTTATCAATCGGTTGTTTTACAATATTTGTGACAATCTAGTTGCTTCCACTTCTAGCTTTGATTGCGTCTGAGTTTAAATTGGATATTGGTTGTTGAATCCAAAATTTACTTAAATTATTCTGACAAAATGTTGCAAACATAATTGTTAATGTTTATACCAATATGGTTGATTTGTATTTATCAAAATGTTTAAATTTTGATGTTTCAAAATTGTTAAAGATTAGAATTTGGAATCCATACCCATTGTTGTCAATCTAAACCAAGGCAGACTGAACACAATTATACAACTCAGAGTTGAGATTTATCCCAAAATTGTGGTCAATGTTTTCATAAGAAACATCTGTATTAACTTTTAAAGAAAGTTTAACCAAATTATATGATGTACCTTATATATGATCGTTGCACTGGCAACAAAAAATTTCAAAAGAAGAAGTTTCGAAGTCCAGAACTTACTTGAGAACTGCAAAGTGTTCCCGGTCATCCAGGTCAATATAAACCCAAATCTAAACTAAATAGTACCTATGATGGGCAGATGCACGGAGCCTGGAGCAGAAGGCATCCACATCAGCAGCTTTGCCGGCGTCGTAGATACCAAACGCCTCGTAAAGAGGGTTCTTCTCCGTAGGGCCTACGTCCCGCTGCCTGAAATGACATCTTCGTTCCCCTTCCTTTTGACGTCGTCCGGCAGGTCGAACAGAGATTTGACGGCGGCCTTCATCTCCAACTGAAGATCAGATGTTATGCCGTGGTTAATGACCCGGAAACAGCCGATGGATTCGCACGCAGTCAGTAGAGAACGGTCCTCGGACGGGGAGGAGAAGAGATCGATTGTGGGGATCGACGCCATGGATTGTTCTGTTGAGCTATTTGGGAGACCCAAGAATCAGTAGTTGAAAGGGAAGGAGGTTTTTAATTGCTTTGTTTGAAGGTGGCATAGAAATTGGGCGCTATAATGTTTGTTTTGGGAAAATAATTTAGGATAGCATACGCACCACACAGTTTGTGAATTTGGATGCCTCAGATCACTTTGGAAAAAGGGAAATTTTGGCTAATCATTTTTATAATAATTACATAAACAGAAAATTATTGTCAAGGACAAAATTTCTCAGTATTTTATCCTCAATGACAGACCTTTAGTATTTTAATCTGAAGGACAACTTTATTTAGGTATCAGTTTGTAGTTATCGGTAGCAGTTTTTAGGTATCAGTTTTTAGTTCGGTATCAGTTTTGAAAAAATGTTTGTCCTTATGAATAATTTTGAAAGAATGTTTGTCCTTATGAATAATTTTTAGAAAATGTTTGTCCTTGTGGATAAAATATTGAGGTCGTGTCCTTGAGGCTAAAAATATACAAATTTTTGTCCTTTAAATTAATTCCCCCTTATATAAAGTTCTAGGCCTATTCCAATTTTCTTTTATAAATAACATCTGGTATGATTTAGAGGGTAATTGTGTAATTTGAATAATTTTAACGTGCATACGTTATAATTTTCCATAATTCATAACTGCATGCAATATACGTCATGTCAACCATTCTTAAAAATATTATATAAAAGGGATGTATGGTCCGAGATTCCGAAGATCATACAACCATACTATATATATATATATATATATATATAATAAAAGTACAGAAATCCTAAGCACGAGGTCCGCATCACAGAAATAATTGCTAACATGCCTGGTCAAGTAGCAAATATCAATGAATAAGCACAAAACGAACCTGCCAGGGCAATTAGAACGGTAAAAAGAGCCATGACAAGCAGACTAAGAATTACAATCAACAACCTAGGAGAACCAGGGAGAAACCAAAACTATAACCCTATGTATCTACGTAACCAACCAATAAGCTCAGGGCAGTATCTAGGAGAGCATGACGAGAATATATACTTTTGATCTCTATCCGTAGCAGCCAAAATGGTCTCGTTGTTGGCACCATATTCGTCTTTATTGCAAAGGACTAGCTCAACATCAATAAGTCTGTAATAGAGTTTACGCTCATCTTTCTCATCTTTTGAGACCCACTTTGCGAATGTCATCCATTTGGAGTGGTAACACAAACCGGTTTTCTTGAGAGACCAAGTTCCAGCCTTGTTGCACAAAACCGCTACGTTCGTTGTGAAGGCCCGGATTTTCGACGCTCGGAAATCGACATCAATACGTCCACTGTATTACATGTCGAGCAATCGAGTGCCGAAAATACCAGATCGTTAAAGGAAAAGAAGAAAGAGGCAAAAGAAGAAACGGAAACAACAACACAGAATCTCACAATCGCAGCGGAACAATATATAATAGATAATAACATGTCTTTATACAAAAAAGAACTACAACGGTTATTTACACATTACATCATCAGATTATAATACATCAATAACACAATACCGGACAATTATAATAACATGCCCTCACAAATGATGAATATACATCATACAATACACGACGGAATATAATCAAGTACGTGTGATACGTCTTCGTCATCGGCCAGCTCGTCTCCTGAGCTTCATACCATCCTAACCTGAATCTGTAATACTCGGTCTGACCCGAGCATTATAATAAAATAGCACCCGAGTCAGTTTGGAAAACCAGCTTGAGAAAACACACTCAATTTGAATTTATTAAAGGGACAGTTTGGCACAGGTCCCTAATAAGTTTCAAAATACACAAAAACCCCAGTAAAATAAAGTTTGTAAATTAGGTCCCTAGAATTAAGTTACTGAATAATGACATACACTTATGCAATTATTCAGTGAATAATTGTAGACATTTATGCAATTATATCAAAAAATTGCGGAAAATTCCGCAATTATTCATCCAAAAAATTGCGGAAATTTACGCAATTTTTTCAAAAAATTGCAGAAAATTCCGCAATTATTCACCCAAAAAATTGCGGAAATTTACGCAATTTTTTCAAAAAGTTGCGGAAAATTCCGCAATTATTCACAAAAAAAATTGCATAACTATATGCAATTACTTAGTAAATTAATTCTAGGGACCTAATTTACACACTTTTTTTTACTGGGGTTTTTATGTATTTTGAAACTTACTAGGGACCTGAGCCTAATATTCACTTTATTAAAGTTATCAAAATCCTTTGAAAAACAAAGGTATCTCGTAAGACCATACCACACATAAACACGATGGGTTTTTACCTTACGATAACCAAAACATTTTATATAAAAATCATCTAATATTATAATAGTGTCTAAGTACAAATACTTCTTCAAATAGCCGAAATTGTTACATTAATTAAATTCCAACATACTAGGCTCTACAACCAAAACCGTAAAGAAACGTATTGGAGAATGGATTGCATACGAATGACTAGGCACTGGGGTACCACCTATCACAGTACACATCTAGAAAAATGTACCGAGGATCACGCCAAGATCCCCTGCAACACAAGACCAAACTACTCCTAACCTACATAGACCGAATATGCTATCACCCCGGGTGTTCCCACCCTTTCCGAGTTCTTCCCATGCACCGTAGTAATAATATCCGAGGGTATCTAGAAAGGTGATAAACATACCCTAATTGGGTGCGACCCACTTAGCCTTGCCGCATCTCTACTGATTTTCAGTCATTCCCGGTTGATGAGGCTAGAGGCTACAATTACCTTTTAAGGAATTTTCTCTTAGAATGCTCATTGTCCTCCAATAACAATGTACTATTAGCATTCATCCATACAAGTCTGTTCTGGGTCTGAATGAAACCGAAGGCACTATTCCTACTACATCCATCATCCTCAGGATTAGTAGCGATCAGCCCTTGCACTTCACCGCTCCATCTTCGATTCCATGCTCTTGTCTTTACTTCGAAAACGTATTCATTGGATCGAAGTGGTTTTCGGATAACTTATCTGATCTCGGTCTCTTCGAAACAACGTTCGATATTTCCATTAAACTCAACCTCGGTTCTTTAGGAAATAATTAGACGAAAATAAGATCGGAGATCATCTCCTAACCGTTAGTGGATGGATTTCCTTATCATCATCCTAGAAGAACAAAACGAGTTTATACGTACAGTATAGCACCTCGAACGGTAAGTGTACCACATAATCCCCGTGTTTCTTCTATACATTCCTAAAGTTATATTTTGGATCCAAATTTGATAGTCAGTTTTTAACTATCAAATAAACAATCATTCAACTAAATATTTCATTTTCCACAGAAAAACACTAAGTCTCTTTTAATTTAAATTTTAAATAAATTAAATCTCTTTATCCAAAAGTATGTACTAGTCTTATCGAAGTAAGTACGTTCTCTAACCATTCTTTTCAAAAATATTTGAAAACGTTTTAAAATAAATAAGGAAAGCACGCGGTATCAACCATGGATTCACAGCTCAATGATTACGTCTCTATCCCAGAGAAATCCAAAACTTAATTGCAGGCAATCTCTGCCTCCGATTTCGCCATGAAAGTATAACATTACTTTCCGAAAACTTTATTTGAAAATTTTCTCAAATTAATACTTAAAAATTTTCTATATAAATTCACAACTTTAATTTAGGCAAATACTCTTTAAATAAAGGTATTATATTAGACAAGATTAATATTGAATAATTTCTCTTTTAAAATAATAATACTGATTAATTCTTAAATAATAATCAACTTAATATCCACTCACTATAAACTAATCTAATTAATAATATAAATATACTTTAAACAATTTAAAATAATTACATAACTTTGAAATGATAATTAATTTTGATTTATTAATAAAATTCTAATCGATTTATAAGACTTATTTATAACTTATAATCCATTTTGACAATTTAAAAATATTTAAATAACTAATTTTCTAAAGAATTTTTATGCTAAAAACATTTTTAAATTACCTAGTTTAATAATTAAAAATCCTTCTTTTACAAACAACTCAACTTCTCGATAAATTATATATTTTCCAATTCCAATATAACTAGTCTAACATTTATAAATCTCTCTCGATTTATCACCAATTGATTTACGTCCCAATTTCATAAATATCTTTTTTCACATTTCTAAAAATAAATCTATCATTTACTTTTAAGCCGATTTACCCATCTCACTATAAGTCCTCACCGTGAATTTATAACTTTAATTTATCAACTGATAACCACTTCACTTTATAACGTTTATAAATCTCACAGTTCTCAACTTTATAACTTAACTTTAATTTATCAACTGATAAACACTGTTTATAAATCTCACAGTTTTCAATTCTAGTTTATAATGTTTTCACATCACTTACATCCATTATAAATTGATTTCTAAATTAAATCCCATTTATAAATCAATTTCTTAAATTAAATTCCATTTATAAATTAACTTCTTAAATAACCCAACTATATTTCAAAAACAACCAAATTTTGATTTTTCTTCCATCCCGTAATTTAGAAATCTTATTAAGGATCTAATATAACCAATTTTATAATTATTTCCAAATTTCCTTTTTATTCTTACAATCTATTTTTAATCTCGATTTTTAAAACCTTTTATATTTAACAAGTACCACTTAAGAATTATTATTAAAAATCCTTTATACACATTATTCCAAAAATCTCTATTTACAATATTCCGAAACAGTTAAGTACAAATTTTAAAGTCAACAATTTATTTTATCCATTAAAAATTGGGACAGTTTGGCATAGGTCCCTAATAAGTTTCAAAATACACAAAAACCCCAGTAGAAAAAAGTTTGTAAATTAGGTCCCTAGAATTAAGTTACCGAATAATGGCATACACTTATGCAATTATTCAGTGAATAATTGCAGACATTTATGCAATTATATCAAAAAATTGCAGACATTTCCACAATTATTCATCGAAAAATTGCTGAAATTTCCGCAATATTTTCAAAAACTTGCGGAAAATTTTGCAATTATTCACCAAAAAATTGCGGAAATTTCCACAATTTTTTCAAAAATTTGCGTAAAATTCCGCAATTATTCATCAAAAAAATTATGGAAATTTCCATAATTATTCACCGAAAAAATTACATAAATTTATGCAACTTTTAGATATAATTGCATAAATGTGTGTAATTATTCAGTGAATAATTGCATAACTATATGCAATTATTTGTAACTTAATTCTAGGAACCTAATTTATATACTTTTTTTTACTGGGGTTTTTGTGTATTTTGAAACTTATTAGGGACCTGAGCCTAATATTCACTTAAAAATTTCTTTTAATTAATCCAAAATCCTATATAAATACTTCACTTCAAAAATCCTTTTTTTAATTTCCTTTCAAATTCAAATATATATTTATGATATTTTCAAACACCAAAAATCTAGGTCAATGCTACTGTAGCATCTAATCAATTCAAATCACACTATAATCTACCATAGATTATTCAAACATATCATATATCACTATATATGAAAATAAATTCAACATTTTGAGGAATCCAATTGGATCCCTCCAACCTGTTTTCCCTGCATCCACAGATATTAATACAACATAAAAATACCAAACCCACTTTGAGGGGGATATCGTAGTATATATAGGGTCGTCCGCTATTATACGGGCGCATAGGATCTCATCCACTAAATATATGTGGGAATATCAATCCAACTACCAATATATATACTACTATATGTAACATTACATTCAATTGATAATAATTTATCAATTCAATCAATCAATTGTTAATTAATTTTAACCATTTAAAATTAATGCCAATCATCCAAATGAGTGAGATTTACTCACATTTATTTTCATTATCGCTAAGACGTTCCGGTTTGGAACTAAAACCAAACGACGCCCGATTTTAGCCCAAATTTTGACTGTCTCCAAATCTTTCCAAACTAGTTTCATTTCGAAGCCCTCATCACCGCGATCGCAACGCAAAAAGTTTCGTCCAAAACGGACCTCGTATGTAGGAGATATACATTTTATAAGTTCGTCGATAAATTATTATATTAAACACAATATAATATATTTTTAAAACCCATACCAAATTTAATAAAAATGCCCGGCCCACCATCTACTACTCCCCTCTCCTTTGTTTCCATCTGCCTGTAGTCTCTTTTTTTCCTTCTTTCTATATATTTTTTTCATTACCCATTCACTCCTAAAGCCGGCCCAAGAAAAACAACTGCAAGCCCACTACTATTCACTCCTTCTTCCCCACTGCCCGTGCACGCAAATATCATCAAAAGGCCATGCACGAAGGGGAGTGACACCATGATCCACTCGATGATTTCTCGAACCGACGATGCCATCAGACTTCTCTTCGAAATATCCATCACCATGACCCCAAATTCTCGAGCTCGGCATCCCCCAACGTCTCGTGACCTGGACCCACTTCGTGCTCGATCCTGAGAATGTCGCACCCCCCATCTTTGATCGCACGCCTCCAAACAATCCCCTCCAGCTCGCCATCCCATGCCGATACCAATTTCTAGCTTCGCTTACCCTCTCGACGCCTAGATTTCCAATCAACCCAAACCCTAGTTTATAACCTCCCACGACATCAATTTTTTTTTCCAGTCGCACCCTACCATATGTACATCAAATTGAAGAGGATAGAGAAACTAGATTTTACAAACCGGTTTTACAATTTTTAGCTGGGTAGGTTAAGAGAAAATGATTTTTGAAGTTTGCCATTTTTATTTTTTTCTTGCTTTCTCTTTACTGTAACTTGCATGCGTTTTAAAAGAAAAAAGAGAGGGACATGATGAGATGTTTGCGTGTAGAGCTGTGTAAAGTGACTTGAAGGTGAGAGAAAAGAACTAATGGAAAATATTTGACTAGACGAAATATTAATTTTAAATTTTCATACCGTCTCGATTCGTAGCTTAAAATCCCGAACCCCTATCGAGGCATGCCGCTAGGCATTTATAATGTTATACCCCTATTTCGAATGCAATGGAGAAGGTTTCGAGTCCTAATTCGATCGTATGGAGAAGATAGCTTTTTGGACCCAATTATTATATTGAATTTTCGATATAAATTTCAGAGCGTTTCTATCCCATACGACCAAACGATAACTCCAAACGTTACGAAATTTTAAATCCAATAATAATACACTATTATGGATCCAATGGAACTAGTTTCGTCGAAATTCGAGACATTGCCCTGGAAGACTATTTTTACTCGTTCAATTTATACGAGTTATTTTTAAAATCGAACAAATCACTTTTTAAATCCAATTAAAAAAATTTATTATCTTCATTCTTATTAATATAAATTTAATAAGCCTTTAAATTATTTCAATCAAACTTAAAACTCAAGGTACAGTTATTCGAGTAAATTCCGATTATTAATTTACCCAATAAATCATTATATTTGAAATTTAAGGTAAAAATTAACTTTTTTAAATATTTAAATTCAATTAAATATTCCAATTTCAAATAGTCAAAATTCTAGGTCATTACATTCGTTCAGCCAGCTTATCTGATAGTTCCTAAGCGATGCGCTCGGCACTAGACGGGTCGGAATGGAAGCAATGACTAATTTCTTCTTGAGGCTAGTGATAGGGGTAATAGCACGTGGCGAGATAAGGCACAACTGTGAGTCATTAGGTGTGATATCCCTGAATTTTTGACAATATCAATTTAATAATATGCATTAAAAATTAAATTGATTTGATAATATTTGTTAATAAGATTTGAATTGATTTAATAATCTTCTTGTAAATAAATATTTAACTAATAATTTATGTTTTAAAAGCTAATAAATTGTTTTCTATTTATAATGTATATATATATATATTTGTATATATTGTAAATAGATAAGTTTTGTTTTTAAATTTAATAAATAAAGACATGTCTTCTAATTCTAATATTTTTGATTTTGGGGCATTTGATTTAATTTGATATTAAGCTATTTAATAAATAACAAAATAGCTTTAAATTACTCAAGATAAAAGTTTAATTTGTTCAAAATAAATTCTAGCTTAGGTTTAAATTCAAATTAAAAGGGTTGTTTTGGTTCTTTTTAAATATAGCTTGATAAGATAAGTAATTTATTAATAAAGAGATAACTCCTTATATAAATTATTTTAATTTAATAATGAGTTATATTTAAACAATATTAATGATGTAATATCTTTACAAATGGGTTTTTAATACAAATAGAAATAGTTATTTCAAATTTATTTATATATATGTGTTTTGAAAGAAGCTATGATTTGAAAATTTAAAATAAATTCTTTCAATAATATTTAAAATAAAACAAATCTCATAAATATTAACATAAGTATATAAAGTAAATTTAGTATTGGTAATTTAAGTTTTAAAATAAAAAGTGAAATAATAATAAGCACTTGTATTGGAAATAAAAGTAAATCCATAAGTTAAAAATCTATAAACAATAACTAAAATCAAAAGCAAAGTAAAGTAAAAAGAAAAAAAAGTATCATTCAAATAACAAGGTAATTTGTAGGCTGTAAAGTATGCTAGGCAAGTATAAAAAAATAAGATAAGTATAAAATAAAAACATAAAGGACTTGTGCATTTAATGCTTCTAGCTCTAAGCAGCAAACATGTCAATTCGATTTGTTAGAAAATCATCTCAGCCTCCTTAGCAAGAAAAATCTCTGATCACTTGTACCAGTACAATACTAACCTGTTCACCTTTGTTTCTATATATCATCTCTTCTCATTTCTAATTCGTTCATCACAACAATTGCAAACCAGACATAAATTAAAGCCTGCAATTTATTTATTTTCTTTCAAAAGTTCAACTAAGATAACCTGTAAACAAAGCCTATCATATTTTATCTTCAACCTGGAAATAAAGTATCTTCCCAACATCAATTGGCTTCATAGTTAAAGGGATTTGCAGTGCAAACTGTCTAGTTTCAGAGCATTTCAACTTTAAGAAATCAAGTCTTAAAGTATTTGCAAGATCCAAGATTATCATCCAAAATTCTGTTCTCTGTCTATTTTCAGGTGAGTAACATTATTTTAAAATCATAAGTATATGAATCTAGATTTCATAGTTAAGCTCTGGAATAAGTATGCTTTGCCTATATGTATATCTCTGTGTATATATGAATGGATGTTTGTGTACTTGTGATAGCCTCTGTAACAAACTGTTTTAGTTGCCAAGTTTAAATTTTGATCCAAATTTATTATCCCCTGATCTGGAAACCTTTAAGACTTAGATTACAAACAAAATTTGTTTGTTTCATCCTAGTTTAGAGTTTAAAATTTTTATTTAGGTTAAGATAATTTTGTATTTACCCTGGGAATCAAAGATCAACAGAGAAAATTTGTTTAAGTAAAAAATTCAAATATGTTATTTTATAAATCCAGGATTATAATTGAAATACATTAACTAAAACATTATTTTTAACACGAAAATCATAATTTTTAGTTGGGGATTCAAGGTGCAGTTCATGGTTGATCGAATTTAGTGTTTTGAGTCGCCTCTGGCGATCAAGTTGATCGAAAGGGCCGTGGTTGCTCCTGGAGGTGGAGGAAAGATTGGAGAGTGGAGGAAAAATGCCAGGAGGATGATCAGGGCTCGGTGGTAGCGATGGGGGATTGATGAAGTCTGCTGACCTAGTTTTACTATGTCGAAGGAATCGACCACAACGGCGCGTGTAGATGATCGAGTGCGATGCGACTCGGGGAGGTGGTAGAGGGGTGGTAGTTGAAGCTACGACCGGAGTTGTGTAGCCGCTAGTGGTCGAGGCGTCGTGAATGAACCGTTGACAGGATGGGTTGGTCACAGTCTCGAGTTCCAGGTTTTGCTGGAAGACTCGATTTTGATTTGAGTTGCTGTGATGGCTGGGGATGATCATGATCTTGTCTGAGGTTGGTAAGTGATGGGTTGCGATCGACGTTGATGATCGATGGTGGCCGGAACCATCGTGCATATGCATGGTGCGCTGCAATTCTGGTGAGGTGGTTTTGTTGTTTCGAGTTGATGTAGGTGTTGACTCGAAGTAGTTTGATATCTGGCTCAAGGAATTGGGTATTTGTCTCGAAGGGAAGCATGGAGGCCTCGGGTAAATTGCATGTTACAGGTTTAAAACCTGTAAGTTTTAAACATTTTAAAACTGGGTTTTAGAATGTGAAATAGATATTTAAACTAAGTTTAAATCAAAATTAAGTTTGGATTCAAATAAAGTTGAATCTCAGTTTTTAAATAAATAAAGAAGTTTTAAATTTAAATTGTTTTTAATAGTTTTAATGATAGAGGATTTGAATTTAAATGAAATTGGGTTTAAATTCTTTTGACTTCTAGGATAAAGTAAATAACTCTTTTACTTGTAAAATAAATAGGTTTTGAAATTGTTTTAAAACTTTGTTAAGTTAATTTGTTTTCATTTTAAATCTTAAATTTAAAATGAAATTTAAAAGTAAAATTTAAAAGTAAATTGTTTTAAGTATCTTGTTAATGATAATTTGATCATTAATAAGAAAAATGTTTTATCCTTAAATAAATGAAGATTTAAGGATTTGTAATTATTAAGTTAATTAACATGAATAATTAACTAATTTAATTAATTAATGATTTGGATTAATTAACTTAGTAATTAAGAGTTTAAATTAGTTAATTAAGGTTTAAGATAATTAATTTAGGATAAATAAATTGGTAATTAAGGATCATTAATTAAATAAGGTTTGAATTTTAATTAATGATTAGTAATTAATTTATCAAGTAATTAAGGATTAATTAAGTTATATTTAATACTTAATTAATTAAATATTTTAGGATTAATTATTTGAGTTATTAAAGATAAAATTAAATTGTAGTTAATAATAACTCTTAATTAATTTCTTTAGAAAGGTAATTAAAGAATTGTTAATAGTTAATGAAGGACATTAACTAGGATTATTCAATAATGAATTAATATGATTAATTTTGATAATTAATTAGATTAATTAATTTAAGATAATCAATTGTGAATTATTTAAGTATAATTGCTTATGAAAGTAATTAAGAAATTTATTACTCATTGTAATTAATTAAGTCTAATATGAATTGTTTAAGTTAATTAATTAAGTTTAATTAATTTAAATAACCATTTGATGATGTGATAAGTATAATTACTTAAGGAGGTAATTAATTGAGAATGATTTAATAGTGAAAGTAATTTGAGTATAATTACTTTGTATAATTAATCAAGGGATTAATCAGAGATAATTAATTATGGAATAATTAAATTATTTAATGAAGTAATTAAGGGTAGTTAATTACTGAATGGAGTTATTCAAGGGTGATTAACAATTTGGTTTAATTGAAGATTAATTACTTAATGTAATAGATGTAATTAAAGATCATTAATTTTTATAATTAATGATGTAATTTAGAATGAATTTATTTGGAGATAATTAGTAAATAAAGAGATTCATTAATGTAATTAATTAAGAAGTGATGTAATTAATGTTAGTATTTAAAAGGTTACTTTCTATATTTGGTATAAGATAATTAATTTGTGAAATTAATTAAAAGATAATTACTTGAATGTAATTAAAGGATAATTAATCCAGGATGATTAATTAAGATGGAAACTTAGAGAATGATTAATTAATTGATTTGTAATTAATTAATTGTTATGTAAGCAGGATTTATAGAATGAAGTAATTAATTTAATTTACTTTAAATTAATTAGAAATAAGGTAATTAATTTAATTCATTTTAAATTAATTATAAATGGTGTGATTATTAATCCTTGCTTATGTATGATGGATGATATTGATTTGCCTTGAATGGTTTGAAATATTAGATATGAGATAAGTAGTGCTGTGTGATATGGATGTTTAGTTGAAGTGTGATGATGATATGAATTATCTATTTATGATGATATGTTGATTATCTATCTGTGATATTATGAATTATCTATCTGTGTGTATATGGATAATGAATTGAATTGTTTTAATTTTAAAACAACTTGGCCTTAAAAGATACGGCTTGGATTTCGATGAGACCGAGATCGGGTTTCCAGATTTGGATATTCGAAAACCACATCGATCCGAATTAACAATAGGTCGTGAATCTCAAGTGAAGATGAAGATTCGGAGTGCAAGGGTTATTGTCGTTAACTCTGAGGGTGATTCCAAAATGAGTGTAACGAGATAATGCCTTCGGTTTCATTCGAACCCGGAACGAACTTGTATGGATTGAATGCTTTCAGAACATCGTCAGGTGGACGATTAGCATTCTAAGTGAGGTGTTCTGATAAGGTAATCGTAGCCTCAAGCCTCATCAACCGAGAATGGATAAACAGGGGAGGTGCAGCAAGGTTAGTGGGTAGCACCCAAGTAGGATGAGATTTCCCCTGTCTAGAGTCCCTTTTTATTCGGCTGTGTGGGCGGTTGCTAGCTACAACCATGGGGTTTCTTATTCGGGAATTATCCAGTAAGGGATGGTTCCGGCCTTGTGTTGCAGGGGACTTAGGGTGGGTCCTCGATACGGTGATCTAGGCCACGTACTGTGACGGGCGGTACCCCAGTAGCCCTGCCATTATATGGAATCCAATCTCCAATAAGTGCCCTCGGATTTGATTGTATTACCCATATGTTTGCTAGTATGCTGGAATTTAATAGATGTAACAATTTCAGCTATGATTTTATTTACTTGAAAACCCTAGACCTATTATAATATCACTGGATTTCCTATCAAAGTTTTGGTTAACGTAAGGTAAAAACTTTTCCATGTTTATGTGTGGGAAGTCTTACGTGATACCTTTTGTTTTCAAAGGATTTTCAAAGTTAAGCAACTTTAACCTGTTACTCATACCAGACCCATGTCTGACCCGGAGTTTATTTCTGTTTTTCTTAAACTCTCGGGTACTCAAATTTTTACGAGTAGCCAAGGGATTCAGGTTTTGCTTTGACGAATTCTGGAGGAGTAATGGAGCAGGAGGCTTCAACGTATAGATATATATTGATTCCGCTGTGTAGTGTTTATCTGTATTTCCGTTGTGCTGGTATCTTTGTGTTGTATTTGAGTTGTATCGAGTTGTATTAACTAGACAGGTGTTTATAACTGTCTAGTATGTGTTGTATTATCTGTGTAACTCTGATGTATATGTTACTATGTAACCTCTTATGTGATATATTATATTTTATTCGTTCCGCTGTTGAGATTCTGATGTTGTTTCTTCTTTCTTCTCTATTTTTTCTATTTCTCACCCCTTTCTTTCTTAAAGATGATGCAACTTTCTGGTGGTAGAAAGTTGGGTCGTTTCACTTGGTATCAGAGCATAGGTTGAGCGAATACCTAAGCTCTGGAGTGGTGTCTTCCTTGAGAGAGCGTATTTGTAATTTTTATATATATACATATATATATTTCTACCTATCTATTGGGTTACCTGTTCGGGTTTTCCAATATAAGTTATAAAGGTAGAAAGGTTAGTGGTGTGTGTAACACGACTACCAATGGTTGGAGTTTGAATGTTAGAGGTTGGAAGTGTATTTGTCGAGACTGTAGACCTAATACTGTCTCGAGTGAGTTTTGGGTGGTGTAAGGATATCATTGATCTCTACAGGTAACCTGTAAAGGTTCGGGGTCCATCTTTGAGTAGAGTTTGGATCTGTCAGTTGAGCAGAAGTAAGTCATGATATCTTGATACCTCAGGAATTAGTAGCTGTGTGATGAGAAACAGTGACTATGGATGTCTTCGAACATTTTTCTTTGGAGCAAGTTTAAGGAAGTGTGTCTGCATCGGTGTAGAGGCTGAGTTTAGCTGGGTGTTTGTGTTTGGCTTTGAGTCCTGAGTTTCTCGAGGAGTTTGGATTAGGAAGTCTTCTGGCTTGGTAGATTTTCTTGAGGTAATTTCAGAAGCAGTAGAGTGGTTCCGTTTCTTCGTTGGATTGGCTAGTTAAGCGTAAGCTGTTCTGTTTGGTAAATAGAGAATAGTTTTTCTTTGGAATTAGGCTGGATTAATCGCAAAAGTGACTTGCGGTAGTTTGAGCGTTCTCTTGAGTTTTAGAGATTTGTTCTGGATGTCTTCAGGAAGTCAGAGTTTTGTTAGCATCTGGAGATTGAGTTTGGTATCGACTGGATTCCAGAAGTGGTACCGATGGTTCAGCTTAGTAGTAGAATGGATTTTGGAGAGAATTTGGTGAAGCAGCTCAGGTGTTGGAGGAACTTCTGAGTTTATTTTTGGATCTGTTGAACCATATTTTTGGAATGTGTTGTCCAGTCTTTGCTTGTGTTCGTCATCAGCATTTTCATCTGCTCAATCAGAGTTGTGCAGCGGAAGCATGGTGGCAGCTATTTTAGAGTGGAAGCAACTGGAAGTTGCAGTGTTTTGGATTAGAGAGTTTCTACAGGGAATTTTCAGGATCTTAAGGCCAGATTGGAGTGCATCTACTTTATCTCTTCCGGATAGGAAAGTGAGATCGGTCTTCTGATTTTGGAATAGAGTTTGTGTTTTGAGTTTTGGTCGATCTTGGAAAGGTCATTTTGTTGGATTGTTTTGGTTCAGATTGTTTCGAGAGGTATCAGCGAAGGATGAGCTGATCAGGAAGGATGTTGGTAGACCAGGATCGTCAGAAAGTTTTAGGGATAAGAGATGGAGGAATTTGGATTCCAGAGTCGGAGATATGATTTTGGATAAGTGTTTGATCTTCAGGATTGAATTGTCAGTTTGGATAACTGGGATTTGATGTATTTCACGTATCTCTGAGGGAGTACGTGTAAGATCTATCTCTGGTTGTAGAACCAGCAGTTCAGGGAGTTTTGGTTGTTGTGTCAAACTTGTCTGTAGTCTGATATCCTGTCTAGTTTTATAGATCTAGATGAGTAGGAGCTCTATAGTAGTATTGTTGCTTGGATTCTGTAGAGCGAGTATCCCGGTATTTATACTTGGGAAACTCGAGAGAATTCTATCCAGAATTTTTGTTTGGATAGTTAGATTTGTTTGATTGGATGAGTTGGTTGCTATGGTTGTTAGCATATGATTAATATATGCTTGTGTTTTAAAATTAAATCATAAATGAGATTATTAAATTACCTTTGTTTTAAATTTCGGGGACGAAATTCTTTTAAGGGGGGAGGTATGCGATATCCCAGAATTTTTGACAATATCAATTTAATAATCTGCATTAAAAATTAAATTGATTTGATAATATTTGTTAATAAGATTTGAATTGATTTAATAATCTTCTTGTAAATAAATATTTAACTAATAATTTATCTTTTAAAAGCTAATAAATTGTTTTCTATTTATAATGTATATATATATTTGTATATATTGTAAATAGATAAGTTTTGTTTTTAAATTTAATAAATAAAGACATGTCTTCTAATTCTAATATTTTTGATTTTGGGGAATTTGATTTAATTTGATATTAAGCTATTTAATAAATAAGCATATGGCTTTAAATTACTCAAGATAAAAGTTTAATTTGTTCAAAATAAATTCTAGCTTAGGTTTAAATTCAAATTAAAAGGGTTGTTTTGGTTCTTTTTAAATATAGCTTGATAAGATAAGTAATTTATTAATAAAAAGATAACTCCTTATATAAATTATTTTAATTTAATAATGAGTTATATTTAAACAATATTAATGATGTAATATCTTTACAAATGGGTTTTTAATACAAATAGAAATAGTTATTTCAAATTTATTTATATATATGTGTTTTGAAAGAAGCTATGATTTGAAAATTTAAAATAAATTCTTTCAATAATATTTAAAATAAAACAAATCTCATAAATATTAACATAAGTATATAAAGTAAATTTAGTATTGGTAATTTAAGTTTTAAAATAAAAAGTGAAATAATAATAAGCACTTGTATTGGAAATAAAAGTAAATCCATAAGTTAAAAATCTATAAACAAATAACTAAAATCAAAAGCAAAGTAAAGTAAAAAGAAAAAAAAAAGTATCATTCAAATAACAAGGTAATTTGTAGGCTGTAAAGTATGCTAGGCAAGTATAAAAAAATAAGATAAGTATAAAATAAAAACATAAAGGACTTGTGCATTTAATGCTTCTAGCTCTAAGCAGCAAACAAGTCAATTCGATTTGTTTGAAAATCAACTCAGCCTCCTTAGCAAGAAAAATCTCTGATCACTTGTACCAGTACAATACTAACCTGTTCACCTTTTTATATATATATCATCTCTTCTCATTTCTAATTCGTTCATCACAACAATTGCAAACCAGACATAAATTAAAGCCTGCAATTTATTTTTTTTCTTTCAAAAGTTCAACTAAGATAACCTGTAAACAAAGCCTGTCATATTTTATCTTCAACCTGGAAATCAAGTATCTTCCTAACATCAATTGGCTTCATAGTTAAAGAAATTTGCAGTGCAAACTGTCTAGTTTCAGAGCATTTCAACTTTAAGAAATCAAGTCTTAAAGTATTTGCTAGATCCAGGATTATCATCCAAAATTCTGTTCTCTGTCTATTTTCAGGTGAGTAGCATTATTTTAAAATCATAACTATATGAATCTGGATTTCATAGTTAAGCTCTGGAGTAAGTATGCTTTGCCTATATGTATATCTCTGTGTATATATGAATGGATGTTTGTGTACTTGTGATAGCCTCTGTAACAAACTATTTTAGTTGCCAAGTTTAAATTTTGATCCAAATTTATTATCCTCTGATCTAGAAACCTTTAAGACTTAGATTACAAACAAAATTTGTCTGTTTCATCCTAGTTTAGATTTTAAAATTTTTATTTAGGTTAAGATAATTTTGTATTTGTGACGACCGCCCATGACCCCTGCACCGAATCTAGAGATAGAGCGCTGTAAAGTGTGCCAGGCGACCATGGACGATTGTCAAGGTAAGATTTAAAACAACAGAATCTATCATATTACTCACAGCGCATGGACAAAATACAATAGAACATATGTATAGTGAAGCTTTACAGAACAAAATGACATCATATAAAACTCCATAATAGTTGAATACAAGCATCCACATAGTCAATACATCCAGCCTCACTACATATCTCTCAGAGAATACAAAACAGCGGAATATCCAGTACATATAAGAAGATAAAATGCAACCCTCTAGCTCGTCTTCGATATCAGCATCGTGAGAAGAGAACAGCACCTGTCACCTGCTACCTAGTCTGCCCGTCCCAAAATGGACGAACAGCCCAAGGCAATAAGAATTAAAACATAAAGCCTTGAGTCAGACAACAGTCTTAGTGAGCAGTAAATTAACTAACAACATACCAAAAGAGCATAAAGGAAAAGGAATAGGAATACAACCCTCCCACTCCAACCTCATTCTACAGTGATAGCCCCCAGACACACACTAAGCAGAAGCAAACATAGCAGAGCATACAATTTAAAGTAAAGCTACTATCACTCGAGTCAAGGGCGATGTTTTCCAAGTACCAAGGCCTAAATCAGATAAGCACCCAGAAAATACCGCTCTTGAGTCTGAATGACGATACAACCAAACATCCATGACTCTGGCTATCACTGTTATCATTGCTTCGATATCACCGTTAATTGAATGACCGGCACATTCTTTCAGCCGTCCGTCAAGGGCTAATGAAAACCCCGGTTCTAGACATAACTCCCGCACGTCGTCGCAGCCCGTGCCTAGGACTATCGAATCTGCCCAGAGTACTCGACCATCAACAGTTGGCCGTTGGGACTATCGAATCTGCCCAAACGTACTCTTGCTTAGGGCATGCTAGAACCTTCAACAACGATGCTATCCAAGCCTCCTAGTCATCCTCCTCGACGACTATTCTCATATCCATTCATTATCCTCAACTCGAATCATATCACCGAGTTATCAACATGCTTGGAATGATCCCGTCTGGATTAGACCAAGTCTTCATCACATGATTGCCTCGCTTCATTACATCCTCGCAAAGCCTCATCTCATCATCACATCATCAAATCTATGCATAAGAGCTTCATCATCCCGCTACATATGCCACGAGCAGCTTTCCCAATTCAAGAGCCTTTCCCTTAGCTTTTGAATCACCTTCGATCTAAATCTAGTCATCAATCATCTAGTTCATAACAATCAATCAAATCAAACATCAATCCAAGCAATCAAGCATTCAAAAATGATCTAAGTAGACAATTATAATAATAATGGCATTTTCGTAATTAAAGAGTTGAAAGTCCAATAAGCATGAAAACATGGATTATATCTCTACAAACTTGATGAATGAACTTGCATAGGTTAACATATGATAAAATGGATGTAACATCATCATGAACAATGGATCTATATGGATCTACACATAGGATGAAGAAAATGTATGGAAATCTCTATTAAAACACCAAATCGAGCCAACAATCCGATATACTCCTTTGGATCCGTGTGAGAGATAATCACCACTCACCAAATCACCTAAACAACCTCAAATCAATACACTTCAGATTTGGACAGCGAAGGATCAAGCTTGATCTATCACAAAACCGCTTCAAACGATGAAATCTCTCTTGAAAAGATGAAGATCTTCAACTTAAGCTCTTGAATCTTCAATCTTGATCTTTGATTTGGATGGAAGGAAGCACTAGATTAGAGTGGAGAAAAGAAGTGAAGAAGTGTAGAAGTCGAGCTCTCAAAATGGCAGCACTTCGTTGCTTCAAAAATCCGGATCCCAAAAAGTGAGAACAACCCCTCCTATTTATAGCTGAAATCTGCCCTAACTCGTCTGCCCCTATGAGTCGTCTACGACTCATCAGAACACCACGACTTACGACTCAACAGTCTACGACTCAACTTCTGGCTCCAACTCATCACAGGCACCTACGACTTACCAGACCACCCCTGTCTACGACCTAGTGCGTACGCACCTTACTGGCTAGACGACTTAACCACTAAGTCGTCTACGACTTAGGATAAAGCTACGACTCATCAGAAGATACGACTCAACAAAGGGCTCAACCTACGACTCATCAAATAACCGGGTTAAACTCTTAAGTCGTCTACGACTTAACTGGGTTACGACTCAACACGCACGCGTCTTACTTGGTCAGACGACTCAACTACTAAGTCGTCTACGACTCATCAGACCAATCCTTAACTCGGCAACGACTTAACAAATAGCTGGGGTTACGACTCAACTGGTCAGACGACTCAACTAGGCTTACGACTTACGACTTAGTAAGTATACGACTCATCCCTTAACTCGTCCAGTCCTTAAGTCGCGCCTACCCCTTAAGTCGTTCAAACGACTTATCCTTACACCCTTAACTAGCCAAGTCCCTGAGTCGCTCCTATCCCCTAAGTCGTATACGACTCACGCCTTATGCTAAGTCGTGGACGACTTAGGACTTGGGCAAAATTTGCCTAAAATCTGAAATGGCTAAAAATGCAAAAACTCCAGATTTGACGAACTTTTCGATCCGTGAAAATACGGGTCGTTACATTCTCTCCCCCTTAGGAATTTCGCCCCCGAAATTCCAAGCAAACAAAGCAATCAAAGACTATTCTGTACGCCTACCATCCATAGCAATCAACAAACCATGCATCCAATTCTAGCTTAGCGTACAGAATTCTAAGACTTAGAACAAGTTACAATATCGCGAGATGAGATGACACCGTAGGGCCATACCTTGAAGAGTTTAGGATGAGCTGCCTTCATCCTCTCTTCCACCTCCCACGTACAGTCGTTATCATCATCACTCCATTGTATCTTGAGCAACTTAACTACCTTTCTCCTAAGCTGTTTCGTGTCGGTTTCAACAACACGAAGCGGCTTACGAGGTCTTCTATAAACTGGATCAACTTCGAAATCTTCACAGCTATCAGCAGAAACTACGGTATTCGAGTCGTGCACATACTTCCGTAGATATGATACGTGAAAAACATTGTGCACACCCGACATCTTCTCCGGTAATTTCAATCTATAAGCGAGCTTTCCAATTCGCTCGATGATCGGGAATGGTCCAACAAATCTCGGAGTCAATTTTCCTTTCTTCCCGAATCGAATAACATTCTTCAGTGGAGAAATCTTCACAAAAACCATATCTCCTACGTCGAATTCCAAATCCTTACGACGCTTATCAGCATAACTCTTCTGACGGTCTTGGGCTGCCTTCATTCGTTGCCAAATGATCTCTATGCAATCCGAAGTCTGTCGAATCATCTCTGGCCCAAGCATCAGCTTTTCTCCAGTTTCCAACCAACATGTCGGAGAGTTACACGGTCTTCCATACAATGCCTCGTACGGTGCCATACCAATGCTTGACTGGTAACTGTTGTTGTACGCAAACTCCACCAAATGAAGGTGATCTTCCCATGATCCTCCGAAATCCAAAACACAAGCTCTGAGGAGATCTTCCAAAACTCGGTTGACTCTCTCGGTCTGACCATCTGTTTGAGGGTGATAAGCTGTACTCAAACACAACTCGGTTCCCAAAACTTCCTGGAAGCTCTTCCAAAATCCACTAGTGAACAATGGGTCTCGATCGCTCACTATACTCTTCGGAATACCATGGAAACGAACTATCCACTTAACATACAACTCAGCCAACTTTGATGCAGTCCTAGTCGATCGAACAGGAATGAATCGTGCACTCTTAGTCAGACGATCCACAATGACCCAAATCCCTTCATTTCCCGTTCTGGTTCTAGGCAATCCATCGATAAAATCCATCGACACTTGTTCCCACTTCCATGTAGGAACTTCTAATGGTTGAAGCAATCCACTTGGCTTCTTCTGTTCGGCTTTTACCAACTGGCAGTTCATACATTTGGAAATAAAATTTCCAACATCCTTCTTCATACCTTCCCAGTAGTAGGTTCTCTTCATATCCCGATACATCTTATTTCCACCCGGATGAATTGTCAACTTCGAGTGATGACTTTCCTTCAAAACTTCACTCCTCAATTCATCTATATCGGGAACAACTAGTCGTCCTTGCTTCCGAAGCCAACCCTCTCGATCGACCTCGAATCCTTTATCCTTTTCTGGATCCAATCCAGATTCCAATTCACGGATAATCTTGACAAGCTTATCATCTCGCTTTTGGCTCTCGCCAATCCTTTCCACAAGAGTGGGTCTTATTGATAAGTTTGCCAACATCTCAGGTTCCAATTTGCATCTAGGCCTGAAGTCAAATCCAGCTAAATACTCGAGATTCTTCCATTCAGAAAACATGGCTCCCAATCCTGCATGCCTTCGACTTAACGCATCTGCCACTGCGTTACCTTTTCCCGGAGTATAAGCTATACCAAAATCATATGATGCCAAAAACTCTAGCCAACGTTGCTGCCGAAGATTCAAATCCCTTTGGGAGAAAAGATACTTCAGCGACTTGTGATCCGTAAATAACTCGAATCGAACTCCCAACAGATAATGTCTCCACATCTTCAAAGCAAATACAATCGCCGCCAATTCCAAATCATGAGTTGGGTAATTCCTTTCATGCGGCTTCAGTTGTCGACTGGCATACGCAACAACTTTATCCTTCTGCATCAGCACTGCTCCAAGTCCCGTACCACATGCGTCGGTGTAAACCACCATCTCATCATTCCCACTAGGAATAGTCAAAACAGGAGCACTCGTCAATCGCTCTTTCAGGATTCCGAAAGCTTGCTCACACTTAGCATCCCAACTGAACACTTGGTTCTTCTTCGTCAATCCTGTTAATGGAGCAGCTACCTTGGAGAAGTCTTTGATAAACCGTCGATAATATCCTGCTAATCCAAGAAAACTTCTCACATCAGATGCATTCTTAGGTCTAACCCAATCCTGGATTGCTGCCACCTTAGCGGGATCAACCGCTATTCCACTTCTAGAAATCACATGGCCTAAGAATCTCACTTCACTCTTCCAGAAGTGACACTTCGAAAACTTAGCCTTCAGCTGATGTTTCCGTAAGATCTCCAAAACAATACGCAAGTGCGTCTTGTGCTCTTCTTCCGTTCTGGAATAAACCAGAATATCATCCACGAACACAAGTACAAACTTGTTCAACTGATCTCTGAACACTCTATTCATAAGATCCACAAAATATGCTGGCGCGTTAGTCAATCCAAACGGCATTACCAGCCACTCAAAGAAACCGGATGGTGTCCTAAAAGCAGTCTTCGGCACACTATCCTTCGCTACTCTCAACTGGTGAAATCCCGTTGCCAAATCCATCTGAGAAAACACCTTAGCTTCGTGAAGCTGATCAAACAAGTCATCTATCCTCGGCAATGGATACTTGTTCTTCTTAGTCACCTTATTCAGCTCACGATAATCCACACACAATCTCAACGACCCATCTGCCTTGGTTGCAAACACAACTGGTGCACCCCACTCGGACACACTACGCCGAATGAATCCTTTCTGTAAAAGGTCATCAACTTGCACCCTCAAATCTTGCTGTTCCCTAGGCGCCATCCGCCTAAGAGGCATCACAACAGGTCTGGCTCCTTCAACTAGATCTATACGAAACTCGATCTCTCTATGCGGCGGCAACCCTTTGACTACGTCAAAGACATCCTCGAATCTATTAGCGATCGGCACTGATGACAGTCCATCCCGTGGAACAACTAGCGAATACATGAAGCTCATGAAGACGCCTTCTTCATGCTTACATCGTATCACAACCTTTTGCCCCTCCACATTCTCGACTGTCACTTCCAACCTTTCGCAATCAACCTTTGCCGCATACTTCCTAAGCCAGTCCATACCCAAGATAATTCCGAACCCCGCAAAGTTCAGAACAAAGCAATCACAAACAAAAGAGCAACCATGACTCGACACAACTAGACCACGGCATAACATACACAAACAAGACGAACCCCCAACTGGATTAGTCACAACCAATGGCCTATCAACAATATCCGGTGCCAAACCTAACCGGCCTACGAGTTCATTACAAACAAACGAATGCGACGCTCCAGTATCAAACAGAACTCTAACTGGAACACCACATAGGAAAAGAGTACCTTGAACAACCACACTCTTTCCCTTCTCTTCAGCAGTAGGAGCTTTCGAAGACGACGGAACAGCTCCCAAAGCATAAGCTTGCACAATCTGCTTGTCCCTCCTCGGCTCTGGACAATTCTTCCTGAAATGTCCCGGCTTGTCACAGTTGTGACACTTCATCGGCACCTTAGGATTCTTACAATCCTTCGAGAAATGGCCCTTCTGCTGACAGTTGTAGCAAGTCACCTCGCCTTTCGGCTTCTTCTGACCATCCTTACCCTTCTGCTGCTGCTGCTTCCTCTTCTTGTTTCCACCCTGCTGGGGTTTAGACTCTTCCCTGGTCACAGCAACAACAGATCCATCCTTAGGAAACAGACTCTCATGCCTGAGAGCTTTCTCCACAAGCTTCTCAAATGAATCGTCCAAATGATCCACCAACTGCCTCCCAAGATAACTATCCAAGCCGGTCACAAACTTCTCATTCTTCTGATAAGCAGATTCAATATATGACCGGGCATACTTGGACAAAGCTTCAAACTCAGAAACATACTCAAGAACAGATCTTCCACCCTGCTTGAGCTCTACAAACTTCTTGAACAGAACAGACTTCTGAGCTGTAGAAATGAACTTAGCTTCAAATCTGACTTGGAATTGCTCCCAAGTAATCTCTTCTTCCGGAGTAGTGATGGTAATAGAGTTCCACCAATCAGAAGCTCTCCCTTGAAGCTGCCTCGATGCCAACTTCCTCTTAGTTGCATCATCAATTCCCAAATCACCAAAGATCCTTCTACAAGCATCTATCCACCTCTGGACCTCAATGGTAGATTCTGTTCCCAAGAAAACCTTCCCTCCAAGAGCAGTATAATCCTTGCATAGCTTAGCAAAATCCACTGGTTTCGGAGTTTGGACTTGAACTCCAACATCAACTGCTGCCCCCGGAACTGGTATCCTTCTCATGATCGAAGTCATCATAGCTTCGAACATGGCTGCATAATCAGCAGTCTCTTCAGTAGCACGGCCTTCCCTAGCAGTTGGTCTCCCTCTTCGACTCATTCTCAATATCTATAAAAAGGAATGATTAGAACATCTAGAGAAACAACTGCATAAAGGACTCAAACTCTATTAAGCTACTATATTATATATAATAATCATCCATCAAAATACAATTACGTCTCTCATACGTAGTTACGACGGCGAGCGTTGGGTAAAATCGATTAACCAATGCTCTGATACCAAATGTGACGACCTCCCATGACCCCTGCACCGAATCTAGAGATAGAGCGCTGTAAAGTGTGCCAGGCGACCATGGACGATTGTCAAGGTAAGATTTAAAACAACAGAATCTATCGTATTACTCACAGCGCATGGACAAAATACAATAGAACATATGTATAGTGAAGCTTTACAGAACAAAATGACATCATATAAAACTCCATAATAGTTGAATACAAGCATCCACATAGTCAATACATCCAGCCTCACTACATATCTCTCAGAGAATACAAAACAGCGGAATATCCAGTACATATAAGAAGATAAAATGCAACCCTCTAGCTCGTCTTCGATATCAGCATCGTGAGAAGAGAACAGCACCTGTCACCTGCTACCTAGTCTGCCCGTCCCAAAATGGACGAACAGCCCAAGGCAATAAGAATTAAAACATAAAGCCTTGAGTCAGACAACAGTCTTAGTGAGCAGTAAATTAACTAACAACATACCAAAAGAGCATAAAGGAAAAGGAATAGGAATACAACCCTCCCACTCCAACCTCATTCTACAGTGATAGCCCCCAGACACACACTAAGCAGAAGCAAACATAGCAGAGCATACAATTTAAAGTAAAGCTACTATCACTCGAGTCAAGGGCGATGTTTTCCAAGTACCAAGGCCTAAATCAGATAAGCACCCAGAAAATACCGCTCTTGAGTCTGAATGACGATACAACCAAACATCCATGACTCTGGCTATCACTGTTATCATTGCTTCGATATCACCGTTAATTGAATGACCGGCACATTCTTTCAGCCGTCCGTCAAGGGCTAATGAAAACCCCGGTTCTAGACATAACTCCCGCACGTCGTCGCAGCCCGTGCCTAGGACTATCGAATCTGCCCAGAGTACTCGACCATCAACAGTTGGCCGTTGGGACTATCGAATCTGCCCAAACGTACTCTTGCTTAGGGCATGCTAGAACCTTCAACAACGATGCTATCCAAGCCTCCTAGTCATCCTCCTCGACGACTATTCTCATATCCATTCATTATCCTCAACTCGAATCATATCACCGAGTTATCAACATGCTTGGAATGATCCCGTCTGGATTAGACCAAGTCTTCATCACATGATTGCCTCGCTTCATTACATCCTCGCAAAGCCTCATCTCATCATCACATCATCAAATCTATGCATAAGAGCTTCATCATCCCGCTACATATGCCACGAGCAGCTTTCCCAATTCAAGAGCCTTTCCCTTAGCTTTTGAATCACCTTCGATCTAAATCTAGTCATCAATCATCTAGTTCATAACAATCAATCAAATCAAACATCAATCCAAGCAATCAAGCATTCAAAAATGATCTAAGTAGACAATTATAATAATAATGGCATTTTCGTAATTAAAGAGTTGAAAGTCCAATAAGCATGAAAACATGGATTATATCTCTACAAACTTGATGAATGAACTTGCATAGGTTAACATATGATAAAATGGATATAACATCATCATGAACAATGGATCTATATGGATCTACACATAGGATGAAGAAAATGTATGGAAATCTCTATTAAAACACCAAATCGAGCCAACAATCCGATATACTCCTTTGGATCCGTGTGAGAGATAATCACCACTCACCAAATCACCTAAACAACCTCAAATCAATACGCTTCAGATCTGGACAGCGAAGGATCAAGCTTGATCTATCACGAATCCGCTTCAAACGATGAAATCTCTCTTGAAAAGATGAAGATCTTCAACTTAAGCTCTTGAATCTTCAATCTTGATCTTTGATTTGGATGGAAGGAAGCACTAGATTAGAGTGGAGAAAAGAAGTGAAGAAGTGTAGAAGTCGAGCTCTCAAAATGGCAGCACTTCGTCGCTTCAAAAATCCGGATCCCAAAAAGTGAGAACAACCCCTCCTATTTATAGCTGAAATCTGCCCTAACTCGTCTGCCCCTATGAGTCGTCTACGACTCATCAGAACACCACGACTTACGACTCAACAGTCTACGACTCAACTTCTGGCTCCAACTCATCACAGGCACCTACGACTTACCAGACCACCCCTGTCTACGACCTAGTGCGTACGCGCCTTACTGGCTAGACGACTCAACCACTAAGTCGTCTACGACTTAGCACAAAGCTACGACTCATCAGAAGATACGACTCAACAAAGGGCTCAACCTACGACTCATCAAATAACCGGGTTAAACTCTTAAGTCGTCTACGACTTAACTGGGTTACGACTCAACACGCACGCGTCTTACTTGGTCAGACGACTCAACTACTAAGTCGTCTACGACTCATCAGACCAATCCTTAACTCGGCAACGACTTAACAAATAGCTGGGGTTACGACTCAACTGGTCAGACGACTCAACTAGGCTTACGACTTACGACTTAGTAAGTATACGACTCATCCCTTAACTCGTCCAGTCCTTAAGTCGCGCCTACCCCTTAAGTCGTTCAAACGACTTATCCTTACACCCTTAACTAGCCAAGTCCCTGAGTCGCTCCTATCCCCTAAGTCGTATACGACTCACGACTTATGCTAAGTCGTGGACGACTTAGGACTTGGGCAAAATTTGCCTAAAATCTAAAATGGCTAAAAATGCTAAAACTCCAGATTTGATGAAATGACCCTCCTATATTTCTACTCTAATTCCATAAGGATTTTTTTTTTAGGTAAAGAGGATATATATATATATGTATATATATAGATATATCATCCATTGCAATTATAACTCTCAGGGTCAATATCTTTCTCCAATAAACCAAAATATATCCAGGATCACAATAATCAACCAATATAAATATATCAGTACATTCACAAAGATAAGCACATACATGTGAGGATGTATATGCCTCTCTTGTTTGAATCAGAGTTCTGGAAAACAAGAGGATATTGGATTGCTGATTTTTTTTTTTACCAAACAATCCACTGGGAACATATACTTTAGTCTGTTTATCCTTACTAGGAAGTGATCAAGTAATAATCAGTAGTAAACAAGCTTTTAATATAGATGATCATGTTAAAGTCTTGATAGTATCAAATTCAGTATAAAAGAAAGTGGATCCTAAGTGAACACAAGCAACATCTAGGCGTAATGGAAACGCGCCTAACTTATACACAAGAGATCACGAGTTCGAGTACTATGCTGGTTGGTTCAAACACAATTTTTGTTTTTTTTTCTTCTGTACAGTTTGGGACCAGTTATCTACCTATATCTGCACATATATACTTTATTTTTGCCTATATTCCATCATACAAAACAATAATTCTTGCTTAATTATTTTTGAAACCCATTTCTACAACCTGGAAGGCTTCATGATTGTTGTAAATTAAGGGTCTGTTGCTTGGGTTTTGTAAATGATAAGAGTGTTTATCATTATCCAGGTTTGAATTTGTTCTCACAAAATTTGTCTGGAATTAAGAATGCATTTGGTTAGAATCTGAGTGAAATTCAGATTCTTATCACAAATACAAAGGAAAAGGTGTGGTAAAATTTGCACTTAAACATGTTTATGTGCATATATATCTGCAACTATTTGGATCTGGCTTACTCTTCCCTTATTACAAATCCTTTCTTAAAAAATATAGTACATGAGACATTTGTATGAAACAAGTTTAACTATGGAAACCTTGCAGCCATATAAAACATTCAACCTATGCCTATTTCTTTTGTATACATATGCCATAGTAGAAAATAAAACCATTAAATTTTCTGAGAATCAACTATCCAGATTTTCCAAAACTTAAATCCTTTCCAAAGGTTCATGATTGACTAATGCATTTATAAAATGTAATCATTCAATTTTAACATGGTGTTCTTGCTAAGTCCACTTACAAGATTTGATTAAAATTCTTTTTAAACATAACAGATATTTAACTTAGTTCATAGTTTCCAGATACAAGTCAATCTTTTAACAAAATGCCTAACAAAATATCCATCCAATATTCATCACTTAATACAAGTAGCAATTTAAATTGTCAATACATGCGGATTTCAACATTTAGGCTCTTATCTAACTAAGTTTAGCATGCTATATCTTCTTCTCAAAGCCTTGCTCCTACTCCTATTTAGTTGCTGCAATCCCTGAAAAAGCATTTGAAACTGCCTCATTTTAAATGAGACACCCCAGATGCCATTAGCACACTAGGGTCAGACACATGTCTGGTATGAGAAAGCTCACAAAAATAATTAGTTAATCAGGTTAAAGTTAAGTTAAGTACATATACAGAAAGTTCAGCCCTTTGGAATCAGGCAAATACTTGTGTGCATGCTCTGTGTCATTGTGCATGTGCACACTTTAATTTTCTTTCCAGAGACTACATATATAAATATGGCACATACACTCAAGCATACAATTTTTATCATAGTCAAACAATCATTCATACCAAACAGGAGAATAACCAATATGAGTTAAATCATTTATTCAATTCTCATATTTCAAATCTGGGAAAAACTCTAGTTTTCTCATTATCTCAAGTATTATTCCCTTGGTATATTTATCTATCCTTGGTCTCATCTGCAATATTTATGAATCAATGGACACACTGTAATGAACTAATTCACTCCATTACACAAAGATCTCAGGACTTAAACAAGCCATGTGTCAACTTGTGTTACTCAAGCACACAAGTCATTCCTGCAGTGTTCTTGACCCCAATTTCCTAATCAGGTTTAAGTTAATAATAACTCTTTTGATTTTTCATGACAAAACCATTCAGTGATTTATTTCATTAGCTAAAAACATCCATAAGCATCTCATATTATTCATAACCATACAGAGGCAAACAAGCAAACGACCATTGGTGATTACAAAATAAGGTTCTGTATATATGTATATATATATTCATCCTGGTATTTTAAAAGGAGTTTAGGCAACTAACATTGGCTTATGGTTTCTGGGAGAATTTTTCTTTTGCAAACATTTGTGCTTGAGTTAAACTCAGGATGACCTGGTTTCACTGAATCACAAAATTTTTGTTTGCTATGCATTTTATTGAATCAGGAGCATCAGCACATAGGCAACCCTATTGCACCCCTAATTCCTTTCTATTTCAAGCCTCAGCACTTATACATGAGTATATTGCAGCTCAACATTATTTGCATTTTTCTGGGTTGAGCCAAAACCAATACTACTTGCCTATTCTCAACATTTTATTTTCTGGGTATTTGTTTATATCCCTAAACATTAACATATCAGAGATCTGAGTGTATAAAACAGATATGTATACTACAACACATAAAACTTTGTTATAATAAAACAAGTGATCAACCAAAGAAAATCAAAACATTTTCAGATTTAAATTCACAGATAAGCATTCATATATGAAAATACTCTTTTAATAAAAATACTTTTATCTGGCTGCCTACATTAGGACTTATTGCCTTAGATTTTTGAGTGAGTTCTCTCACCTAGCTCTCTTCTTTGTTTCCTTAATTAATTGATGAGCTTCTGCCCTTAGCCTCAAGCTCTCTTCCTTCCCTTATCTTATGATTTCTATGGTGTTGTTTTTTTTCCTTTTTTTTCAATTCTTTTCTGAGAAGGAGAGGAGGCTGCTGCATATACATGTATATATACAGGGTCTTTCTTAGGGTTTTGGGTATTGGCTAAAGCCATTTTTGCCCACCAGAAAAATCATGTTATCTGCATTTCAAACCCAAAGTTTTACCCTTCCCGGCTTAATTTGGGTGAAGAGAAAAGTGGTTACATTTTTCTTTCAGAAATTTTGCTTTTCAGAAAATACTTTTTCCTTTGTCTACAATCATGCTAAAAATGTGACTTGATTTTGTTATTTATTAAATACTCTTTTCTAATTCTGCCTATACCAAGCACTTCCCTGTTTTATCCTAATTTTCCTATTTTTAGCTTTCATGTAAATGGTATGTACTTCCTTTATTTATTTATAAGAGGATTAGTTCTTTTTATATCTTCATTCTTTTTATTTCTGCTTATATTAAAATATGTCTGTATATTTTATTTCACTAGTTTAAACTCTAGTATTTTATTAACACATATATATTTATATAAGTCTTACTGAAATAATTAGTACACCCTCCCATATATTCATACATCATTCTATACTGACACACACATGCACATGTACACTCAAAAATATTCAGTAGCATACATATATATATTTACTCATGCATACTACTTTTAAGAATTTAATCTATATATATATATATATATATATATATATATATATTTCCATACACATCAATATGTATGTATTCTTGGAGTTCAGGGTTCTAGCTTATATTCATGTGCATTTCCTGTGCACACATGTACACACACTGATACACTATCAAGCTATATCAATTCCTCCTTCAAAATTTATTTAAAATTTATTTTAAATTTATTTATATTTTCCAGAATAAATTCCTAAAATCTTGGGTCATTACATACACCCCTCCTTTTAGAAATTGTGTCCCACAATTTTCCTAAGCTTAAAATAAATTTTAAACTTAATTCAGAGAACAAGTATATTCTCTACCAAATAGATTCTTAGTTCTATACTAACTAAAAATATATTCATCCAAAATAAAGAAAACAATCAAAAATCAGAATTACCTTAATCTGAAAATAGCTTAGGATAATTCATCCTAACTTTGTCTTCTAATTCCCATGTGCAATCACTAGGATCAAGACTCCACTGTACCTTCACAAGTTTTAGAGATTTATTCCTCAACTTCTTCACATCTTTTGCCAAAATTCCCACTGGATCCTTTTCATAAATCAAATTAGGATTTATCTGCACTTGGGTTGGGGTTTCAAGAATTTCTTCCTTGTCATGGACCCATCTTCTCAATTGTGATACATGAAAAACATCATGTATACCTTGCATGTTTTCTGGTAATTCCAACTTATATGCCAAGGGACCAATTCTCTCCAGAATTTTGTATGGTCCAATATATCTTGGGGTTAATTTGCCTTGTTTTCCAAACCTCAGCACATTTTTCATGGGTGAGATTTTGATGAAAACAAAATTTCCCACCTCATATTCTACCTGCCTCCTTCTCATGTCTGCAAATTTCTTTTGCCTATCTTGAGCTGCTGTCATTCTTCTTCTTATCAACTCAATTTTCTCCTTGGTTTCTTGTATGTACTCAGGTCCTAAAATAGACCTTTCTCCTGCTTCTACCCAGCAAACAGGTGACAAACAGGGTTTACCATATAAGGCTTCAAATGGAGCCATTCCTATGGTGCTTTGGTAGCTGTTGTTGTATGTAAACTCAACTAGATGAAGATAATCTTCCCAGTTGCCCCCAAAATCCAGTATACATGCCCTCAACATGTCCTCCAAAACTTTGTTTACCACCTCAGTCTGCCCATCTGATTGAGGATGGTAGGCAGTACTTAAACATAGTTCACTTCCCATTGCTTCTTGAAAGCTTCTCCATAATTTTGAAGTGAAGATGGTATCCCTATCACTCACAATGGTTTTGGGAATGCCATGTAACCTTACCACTTCTTTTATAAAAATTTGAGCTAGTTTTGGTGCTGTTCTTTCTGACTTGACTGGGATGAAGTGTGCTACCTTGGTTAGCCTATCAACTATCACCCATATGCTTGTATTACCTCTCTTAGATCTAGGCAGTCCATCTATGAAGTCCATAGATATGTCTTCCCACTTCCACTGTGGTACACTAAGAGGTTGCATCAACCCTGATGGTCTTTGAGTTTCAGCCTTGACTTGTTGGCAAGTCATACATTTGGCAATGTACTTAGCTATATCAGATTTCATCCCCTTCCACCAGAAGTCTCTTTTCAAATTTTGATACATTTTTGTGTTACCTGGGTGTATGGAGTATTTACTTCTGTGATATTCATTCAATATCTCCTTCTTCAATTCTATGTCCTCTGGTACACACATCCTATTCTGGTATCTCACATAACCATCTTTATCAATGTGGTGATTCATTACTTCCTCCCCTCTTGAGAGGAGCATTCTCTTCTCTAGTAAGTGAGCATCTTGTTCTTGCATTTTTCCTACCTTCAGAATTAAATCTGGTTGAAGTGTCATTAAGCTTAACTTCCCTTTATCTTCTTGTGCACCATGCATCTGCTCATTAATGTGCACACAACCATTCTCCCCAATCTCTAACTCAGTTAGCAAAAATAAGTTTTTAAATTCTTTTATCATCATCATAGCCAATTTAGCATGCTGTCTACTTAGAGCATCTGCAACTTTGTTTGCTTTCCCTGGTGTATAAAGTATGTCAAAGTCATAGGCAGCTAAGAACTCCACCCATCTATGTTGCCTCATGTTCAAATCTTTTTGTGAAAACAAATATTTTAGAGACTTGTGGTCAGTGTAAAGTTCAAACTTAGTGCCTAACAAATAATGTCTCCAAAGTTTTAAAGCATATATCACAGCTGCTAATTCGAGATCATGTGTGGCATACCTTACTTCATGGGGTTTAAGTTGTCTGGATGCATATGCAATGACTTGGCCTTGTTGCATCAACACTGCACCCAAGCCAAATCCACTAGCATCAGTGTATACCACTAATTCTTCATTTCCATGTGGTACCTTTAGAATTGGAGCATTCACCAATGCCTCCTTCAACTGTTCAAAAGACTTTTCACATTTTTCTGACCAAACAAAAGCTTGGTTCTTCCTGGTTAGGTTAGTGAGTGGTGTAGAAATTTTTGAAAAATCTTTTATAAACCTCCTATAATACCCTGCCATCCCCATAAATGACCTCACTTCACTCACAGTGCTTGGCCTCTTCCATGCTTGAATAGCCACTACTTTATTGGGGTTCACAGAAATTCCTTTGGCAGATATAACATGGCCAAGAAAATGTACTTCCTCCTTCCAAAACACACATTTTGAAAATTTTGCCTTTAAATCTTTTTCCCTTAATCTAGACAAAACCAGGTGCAAATGATGCTTATGTTCCTCCACTGTCTTGGAATAAATCAAAATGTCATCTATAAAAATAAGCACAAACTTGTCTAAACAATCTCTAAAGGTTCTGTTCATTAAATCTACAAAGTAAGATGGTGCATTGGTCAAGCCAAATGGCATAACCAAAAATTCATACAACCCATACCTAGTGTTAAAGGCAGTGTACTTGATGCTTGATTCTTCCACCTTCATTTGATGAAAACCAGATGCTAAGTCTAGTCTAGAAAATACTTTTGCCCCTGCTAATTGATCAAAAAGATCATCTATTCTTGGCAATGGGTATTTATTTTTAATAGTTACTTTGTTTAATTCTCTATAATCTATGCAGAGTCTTAAGGAGCCATCTTGCTTCTTAACAAATACCACTGGTGCTCCCCAGCAAGAATTACTTGGTCTTATAAAACCCTTTTCTTCCAATTCTTCTAACTGTTTCTTTAATTCTTTTAGTTCATTTGGCCCCATTCTAGTTGGCTTTTTAATCACTGGGCTTGCCCCTGGAACTAGATTGATCTGGAATTCTACTGGTCTATGGTGTGGAATACCCTTGACCTCACCAAACACATCCAAATATTCATTGACTATGGGAATTCCTTCAATGGTTAGTTCACTGAAATCTTTTTCTGAGTCAACTAAATGATATAGTTTTCCTTCCTTAGCTACCTCACATAAAACTGTGATTCTCTGGCCTCTAGAACTTTGCAATGATATGGTGGATGAGTCTAAATTAATTATGGCTTTAAATTGCCTTAACTAGTCTACCCCCAATATAACACCTATATTTGGGTAATTCAAAACATATAAATTGGAAATAAAAATATTTCCTCCTATGTTTAACTCCACATCCACACAAATCATATTTAAAACACTAGAACTCCCCAATGGACTGTGTATATGCAATGGGGTTTCAACCAATATGCAATTCAGTTTTAGCATTCTAACCAGTTCATAAGAAATTAAAGAGTGAGTTGCCCCAGTATCATATACTACTGTTATGGGTATGGTACAAATAAGTAATGTACCTTCCACTTGGCTATGGTTTACAGTGTTACTCTCCACTGTGGCTTTGCCTTTTCCTTCCAAATTTGCCAATTTGCCTTGCTGTTTATACTCAGGACAATTCCTCTTCATATGCCCCTCTTTCCCACATAGATAGCATTTGAAAGCTCCTCCTTTCAATTCTGGACATCTTGGTTTGATATGCCCTTCCTTTCCACACTGATGGCACACAATTTTCTTCTTGTCTTCCTTAGCCTTGACATCTCCAGTGCTTTTGTTACTAGCCTCTTCTTTCTTCTTATCATAAGGGTGATACCTCCCCTTACCTTTCTTGGTATTATTGCTCTTAAAATTTCTAAACTTTTCCCTTTCCTTGTCATGCTGCTCCAACCTCAAAGCTAAGTCTATCACATGATCAAAAGTCTTGTCTGCATAGGGTAACATGGCTCTGCTAAGTCCTGGGTTCAGACCTTTTATGTACCTATCATTTTTAGATGCCTCATCTGCCACAAGCATTGCTCCATATGTGGAAAGCCCCTCAAACTTTTGAGTGTATTCTGTGACAGTCATGGTTCCTTGTCTAAGTCTAATAAATTCTTCTAGCAAGGTAGTCTTTGCTGATGCTGGTACAAACCTTGCTTCCAACATCTCTTTGAATTGATTCCAAGTGATTTCATTCTCATTCCTTCCTGCTATGATTACTTCCCACCAGCCTAAAGCTACTCCTTTTAGCTGTCTTGAAGCCACTTGCCTCTTTCTTTGATCATCAAGTTGCATGTCATTGAAAATTCTTTCCAATGTTCTCAACCATGTTTGAATTTCCATGACACTCTCTGTCCCTTCAAAGCTTTTGCCTCCTAAATGAGTATATGTCTTAAGCAATTTTGAGAGTTCTTCATAGGGATTTTCTTGCCTTTGTCCTGCCCCATCCCTAAATGCTCTCACCAAGTCTTGCAGATTGACCACTGGTGGTGCATGGGAAGATCCTGCTCCCTGATTGGGTGGTCTCCCTACCATAGTTTGCTAATAATAATTTACATAGCTGGTTAGTTTGATATTTAGTTCCCTTTAATTTTATTTCTATCTAAGGACTTGATCCTTACTTCTACTATGTTGAGTAACATAGCTCTGATACCAACTGAAATGACCCTCCTATATTTCTACTCTAATTCTATAAGGATTTTTTTTTAGGTAAAGAGGATATATATATATATGTATATATATAGATATATCATCCATTGCAATTATAACTCTCAGGGTCAATATCTTTCTCCAATAAACCAAAATATATCCCGGATCACAATAATCAACCAATATAAATATATCAGTACATTCACAAAGATAAGCACATACATGTGAGGATGTATATGCCTCTCTTGTTTGAATCAGAGTTCTGGAAAACAAGAGGATATTGGATTGCTGATTTTTTTTTTTTACCAAACAATCCACTGGGAACATATACTTTAGTCTATTTATCCTTACTAGGAAGTGATCAAGTAATAATCAGTAGTAAACAAGCTTTTAATATAGATGATCATGTTAAAGTCTTGATAGTATCAAATTCAGTATAAAAGAAAGTGGATCCTAAGTGAACACAAGCAACATCTAGGCGTAATGGAAACGCGCCTAACTTATACATAAGAGATCACGAGTTCGAGTACTATGCTGGTTGGTTCAAACACAATTTTTGTTTTTTTTCTTCTGTACAGTTTGGGACCAGTTATCTACCTATATCTGCACATATATACTTTATTTTTGCCTATATTCCATCATACAAAACAATAATTCTTGCTTAATTATTTTTGAAACCCATTTCTACAACCTGGAAGGCTTCATGATTGTTGTAAATTAAGGGTCTGTTGCTTGGGTTTTGTAAATGATAAGAGTGTTTATCATTATCCAGGTTTGAATTTGTTCTCACAAAATTTGTCTGGAATTAAGAATGCATTTGGTTAGAATCTGAGTGAAATTCAGATTCTTATCACAAATACAAAGGAAAAGGTGTGGTAAAATTTGCACTTAAACATGTTTATGTGCATATATATCTGCAACTATTTGGATCTGGCTTACTCTTCCCTTATTACAAATCCTTTCTTAAAAAATATAGTACATGAGACATTTGTATGAAACAAGTTTAACTATGGAAACCTTGCAGCCATATAAAACATTCAACCTATGCCTATTTCTTTTGTATACATATGCCATAGTAGAAAATAAAACCATTAAATTTTCTGAGAATCAACTATCCAGATTTTCCAAAACTTAAATCCTTTCCAAAGGTTCATGATTGACTAATGCATTTATAAAATGTAATCATTCAATTTTAACATGGTGTTCTTGCTAAGTCCACTTACAAGATTTGATTAAAATTCTTTTTAAACATAACAGATATTTAACTTAGTTCATAGTTTCCAGATACAAGTCAATCTTTTAACAAAATGCCTAACAAAATATCCATCCAATATTCATCACTTAATACAAGTAGCAATTTAAATTGTCAATACATGCGGATTTCAACATTTAGGCTCTTATCTAACTAAGTTTAGCATGCTATATCTTCTTCTCAAAGCCTTGCTCCTACTCCTATTTAGTTGCTGCAATCCCTGAAAAAGCATTTGAAACTGCCTCATTTTAAATGAGACACCCCAGATGCCATTAGCACACTAGGGTCAGACACATGTCTGGTATGAGAAAGCTCACAAAAATAATTAGTTAATCAGGTTAAAGTTAAGTTAAGTACATATACAGAAAGTTCAGCCCTTTGGAATCAGGCAAATACTTGTGTGCATGCTCTGTGTCATTGTGCATGTGCACACTTTAATTTTCTTTCCAGAGACTACATATATAAATATGGCACATACACTCAAGCATACAATTTTTATCATAGTCAAACAATCATTCATACCAAACAGGAGAATAACCAATATGAGTTAAATCATTTATTCAATTCTCATATTTCAAATCTGGGAAAAACTCTAGTTTTCTCATTATCTCAAGTATTATTCCCTTGGTATATTTATCTATCCTTGGTCTCATCTGCAATATTTATGAATCAATGGACACACTGTAATGAACTAATTCACTCCATTACACAAAGATCTCAGGACTTAAACAAGCCATGTGTCAACTTGTGTTACTCAAGCACACAAGTCATTCCTGCAGTGTTCTTGACCCCAATTTCCTAATCAGGTTTAAGTTAATAATAACTCTTTTGATTTTTCATGACAAAACCATTCAGTGATTTATTTCATTAGCTAAAAACATCCATAAGCATCTCATATTATTCATAACCATACAGAGGCAAACAAGCAAACGACCATTGGTGATTACAAAATAAGGTTCTGTATATATGTATATATATATTCATCCTGGTATTTTAAAAGGAGTTTAGGCAACTAACATTGGCTTATGGTTTCTGGGAGAATTTTTCTTTTGCAAACATTTGTGCTTGAGTTAAACTCAGGATGACCTGGTTTCACTGAATCACAAAATTTTTGTTTGCTATGCATTTTATTGAATCAGGAGCATCAGCACATAGGCAACCCTATTGCACCCCTAATTCCTTTCTATTTCAAGCCTCAGCACTTATACATGAGTATATTGCAGCTCAACATTATTTGCATTTTTCTGGGTTGAGCCAAAACCAATACTACTTGCCTATTCTCAACATTTTATTTTCTGGGTATTTGTTTATATCCCTAAACATTAACATATCAGAGATCTGAGTGTATAAAACAGATATGTATACTACAACACATAAAACTTTGTTATAATAAAACAAGTGATCAACCAAAGAAAATCAAAACATTTTCAGATTTAAATTCACAGATAAGCATTCATATATGAAAATACTCTTTTAATAAAAATACTTTTATCTGGCTGCCTACATTAGGACTTATTGCCTTAGATTTTTGAGTGAGTTCTCTCACCTAGCTCTCTTCTTTGTTTCCTTAATTAATTGATGAGCTTCTGCCCTTAGCCTCAAGCTCTCTTCCTTCCCTTATCTTATGATTTCTATGGTGTTGTTTTTTTTCCTTTTTTTTTCAATTCTTTTCTGAGAAGGAGAGGAGGCTGCTGCATATACATGTATATATACAGGGTCTTTCTTAGGGTTTTGGGTATTGGCTAAAGCCATTTTTGCCCACCAGAAAAATCATGTTATCTGCATTTCAAACCCAAAGTTTTACCCTTCCCGGCTTAATTTGGGTGAAGAGAAAAGTGGTTACATTTTTCTTTCAGAAATTTTGCTTTTCAGAAAATACTTTTTCCTTTGTCTACAATCATGCTAAAAATGTGACTTGATTTTGTTATTTATTAAATACTCTTTTCTAATTCTGCCTATACCAAGCACTTCCCTGTTTTATCCTAATTTTCCTATTTTTAGCTTTCATGTAAATGGTATGTACTTCCTTTATTTATTTATAAGAGGATTAGTTCTTTTTATATCTTCATTCTTTTTATTTCTGCTTATATTAAAATATGTCTGTATATTTTATTTCACTAGTTTAAACTCTAGTATTTTATTAACACATATATATTTATATAAGTCTTACTGAAATAATTAGTACACCCTCCCATATATTCATACATCATTCTATACTGACACACACATGCACATGTACACTCAAAAATATTCAGTAACATACATATATATATTTACTCATGCATACTACTTTTAAGAATTTAATCTATATATATATATATATATATTTCCATACACATCAATATGTATGTATTCTTGGAGTTCAGGGTTCTAGCTTATATTCATGTGCATTTCCTGTGCACACATGTACACACACTGATACACTATCAAGCTATATCAATTCCTCCTTCAAAATTTATTTAAAATTTATTTTAAATTTATTTATATTTTCCAGAATAAATTCCTAAAATCTTGGGTCATTACATTTGACGAACTTTTCGATCCGTGAAAATACGGGTCGTTACAGTATTTACCCTGGGAATCAAAGATCAACAGAGAAAATTTGTTTAAGTAAAAAATTCAAATATATTATTTTATAAATCCAGGATTATAATTGAAATACATTAACTAAAACATGATTTTTAACATGAAAATCATAATTTTTAGTTGGGGATTCAAGGTGCAGTTCATGGTTGATCGAATTTAGTGTTTTGAGTCGCCTCTGGCGATCAAGTTGATCGGAAGGGCCGTGGTTGCTCCTGGAGGTGGAGGAAAGATTGGAGAGTGGAGGAAAAATGCCAAGAGGATGATCAGGGCTCGGTGGTAGCGATAGGGGATTGATGAAGTCTGGTGACCTAGTTTTACTGGGTCAAAGGAATCGACCACCACGGCGCGTGTAGATGATCGAGTGCGATGTGACTCAGGGAGGTGGTAGTTGAAGCTACGACCGGAGTTGTGTAGCCGCTAGTGGTCGAGGCGTCATGAAAGAACCGTTGATAGGATGGGTTGGTCACAGTCTCGAGTTCTTGGTTTTGCTGGAGGACTCGATTTTGATTCGAGTTGCTGTGATGGCTGGGGATGATCGTGATCTTGTTTGAGGTTGGCAGGTGATGGGTTGCGATCGTCGTTGATGATCGATGGTGGCCGGAACCATCGTGCATATTCACAGTGCGCTGAAATTCTGGTGAGGTGGTTTTGTTGTTTCCAGTTGATGTAGGTGTTGACTCGAAGTAGTTTGATATCTGGCTCGGGGAATTGGGTATTTGTCTCGAAGGGAAGCATGGAGGCCTCGGGTAAATTGCATGTTACAGGTTTAAAACCTGTAAGTTTTAAACATTTTAAAACTGGGTTTTAGAATGTGAAATAGATATTTAAACTAAGTTTAAATCAAAATTAAGTTTGGATTCAAATAAAGTTGAATCTCAGTTTTTAAATAAATAAAGAAGTTTTAAATTTAAATTGTTTTTAATAGTTTTAATGATAGAGTAAATCAATTCAAATGGATTTGAATTTAAATGAAATTGGGTTTAAATTCTTTTGACTTCTAGGATAAAGTAAATAACTCTTTTACTTTTAAAATAAATAGGTTTTGAAATTGTTTTAAAACTTTGTTAAGTTAATTTGTTTTCATTTTAAATCTTAAATTTAAAATGAAATTTAAAAGTAAAATTTAAAAGTAAATTGTTTTAAGTATCTTGTTATTGATAATTAGATCATGAATAAGAAAAATGTTTTATCCTTAAATAAATGAAGATTTAAGGATTTGTAATTATTAAGTTAATTAACATGAATAATTAACTAATTTAATTAATTAATGATTTGGATTAATTAACTTAGTAATTAAGAGTTTAAATTAGTTAATTAAGGTTTAAGATAATTAATTTAGGATAAATAAATTGGTAATTAAGGATCATTAATTAAATAAGATTTGAATTTTAATTAATGATTAGTAATTAATTTATCAAGTAATTAAGGATTAATTAAGTTATATTTAATACTTAATTAATTAAATAATTAAGGATTAATTATATGAGTTATTAAAGATAAAATTAAATTGTAGTTAATAATAACACTTAATTAATTTCTTTAAAAAGGTAATTAAATAATTGTTAATAGTTAATAAAGGACATTAACTAGGATTATTCAATAATGAATTAATATGATTAATTTTGATAATTAATTAGGTTAATTAATTTAAGATAATCAATTGTGAATTATTTAAGTATAATTGCTTATGAAAGTAATTAAGAAATTTATTACTCATTGTAATCAATTAAGTCTAATATGAATTGTTTAAGTTAATTAATTAAGTTTAATTAATTTAAATAACCATTTGATGATGTGATAAGTATAATTACTTAAGGAGGTAATTAATTGAGAATGATTTAATAGTGAAAGTAATTTGAGTATAATTACTTTGTATAATTAATCAAGGGATTAATCAGAGATAATTAATTATGGAATAATTAAATTATTTAATGAAGTAATTAAGGGTAGTTAATTACTGAATGGAGTTATTCAAGGGTGATTAACAATTTGGTTTAATTGAAGATTAATTACTTAATGCAATAGATGTAATTAAAGATCATTAATTTTTATAATTAATGATGTAATTTAGAATGAATTTATTTGGAGATAATTAGTAAATGAAGAGATTCATTAATGTAATTAATTAAGAAGTGATGTAATTAATGTTAGTATTTAAAAGGTTACTTTCTATATTTGGTATAAGATAATTAATTTGTGAAATTAATTAAAAGATAATTACTTGAATGTAATTAAAGGATAATTAATCCAGGATGATTAATTAAGATGGAAACTTAGAGAATGATTAATTAATTGATTTGTAATTAATTAATTGTTATGTAAGCAGGATTTATAGAATGAAGTAATTAATTTAATTTACTTTAAATTAATTAGAAATAAGGTAATTAATTTAATTCATTTTAAATTAATTATAAATGGTGTGATTATTAATCCTTGCTTATGTATGATGGATGATATTGATTTGCCTTGAATGGTTTGAAATCTCAGATATGAGATAAGTAGTGCTGTGTGATATGGATGTTTAGTTGAAGTGTGATGATGATATGAATTATCTATTTATGATGATATGTTGATTATTTATCTGTGATATTATGAATTATCTATCTGTGTGTATATGGATAATGAATTGAATTGTTTTAACTTTAAAACAACTTGGCCTTAAAAGATACGGCTTGGATTTCGATGAGACCGAGATCGGGTTTCCAGATTTGGATATTCGAAAACCACATCGATCCGAATTAACAATAGGTCGTGAATCTCATGTGAAGATGAAGATTCGAAGTGCAAGGGTTATTGTCGTTAACTCTGAGGGTGATTCCAAAATGAGTGTAACGAGATAATGCCTTCGGTTTCATTCGAACCCGGAACGAACTTGTATGAATTGAATGCTTTCAGAACATCGTCAGGTGGACGATGAGCATTCTAAGTGAGGTGTTCTGATAAGGTAATCGTAGCCTCAAGCCTCATCAACCGAGAATGGATAAAACAGGGGAGGTGCAGCAAGGTTAGTGGGTAGCACCCAAGTAGGATGAGATTTCCCCTGTCTAGAGTCCCTTTTTATTCGGCTGTGTGGGCGGTTGCTAGCTACAACCGTGGGGTTTCTTATCCGGGAATTATCCAGTAAGGGATGGTTCCGGCCTTGTGTTGCAGGGGACTTAGGGTGGGTCCTCGATACGGTGATCTAGGCCACGTACTGTGACGGGCGGTACCCCAGTAGCCCTGCCATTATATGGAATCCAATCTCCAATAAGTGCCCTCGGATTTGATTGTATCACCCATATGTTTGCTAGTATGCTGGAATTTAATAGATGTAACAATTTCAGCTATGATTTTATTTACTTGAAAACCCTAGACCTATTATAATATCACTGGATTTCCTATCAAAGTTTTGGTTAGCGTAAGGTAAAAACTTTTCCATGTTTATGTGTGGGAAGTCTTACGTGATACCTTTTGTTTTCAAAGGATTTTCAAAGTTAAGCAACTTTAACCTATTACTCATACCAGACCCATGTCTGACCCGGAGTTTATTTTTGTTTTTCTTAAACTCTCGGGTACTCAAATTTTTACGAGTAGCCAAGGGATTCAGGTTTTCCTTTGATGAATTTTGAAGGAGTAATGGAGCAGGAGGCTTCAACGTATAGATATATATTGATTCCGCTGTGTAGTGTTTATCTGTATTTCCGTTGTTCTGGTATCTTTGTGTTGTATTTGAGTTGTATCGAGTTGTATTAACTAGACAGGTGTTTATAACTGTCTAGTATGTGTTGTATTATCTGTGTAACTCTGATGTATATGTTACTATGTAACCTCTTATGTGATATATTATATTTTATTCGTTCCGCTGTTGAGATTCTGATGTTGTTTCTTCTTTCTTCTCTATCTTTTCTATTTCTCACCCCTTTCTTTCTTAAAGATGATGCAACTTTCTGGTGGTAGAAAGTTGGGTCGTTTCACTTGGTATCAGAGCATAGGTTGAGCGAATACCTAAGCTCTGGAGTGGTGTCTTCCTTGAGAGAGCGTATTTGTAATTTTTATATATATACATATATATATTTCTACCTATCTATTGGGTTACCTGTTCGGGTTTCCAATATAAGTTATAAAGGTAGAAAGGTTAGTGGTGTGTGTAACACGACTACCAATGGTTGGAGTTTGAATGTTAGAGGTTGGAAGTGTATTTGTCGAGACTGTAGACCTAATACCGTCTCGAGTGAGTTTTGGGTGGTGTAAGGATATCATTGATCTCTGCAGGTAACTTGTAAAGGTTCGGAGTCCATCTTTGAGTAGAGTTTGGATCTGTCAGTAGAGCAGAAGTAAGTCATGATATCTTGATACCTCAGGAATTAGTAGCTGTGTGATGAGAAACAGTGACTATGGATGTCTTCGAACATTTTTCTTTGGAGCAAGTTTAAGGAAGTGTGTCTGCATCGGTGTAGAGGCTGAGTTTAGCTGGGTGTTTGTGTTTGGCTTTGAGTCCTGAGTTTCTCGAGGAGTTTGGATTAGGAAGTCTTCTGGCTTGGCAGATTTTCTTGAGGTAATTTCAGAAGCAGTAGAGTGGTTCCGTTTCTTCGTTGGATTGGCTAGTTAAGCGTAAGCTGTTCTGTTTGGTAAAGAGAGAATAGTTTTTCTTTGGAATTAGGCTGGATTAATCGAAAAAGTGACTTGCGGTAGTTTGAGCGTTCTCTTGAGTTTCAGAGATTTGTTCTGGATGTCTTCAGGAAGTCAGAGTTTTGTTAGCATCTGGAGATTGAGTTTGGTATCGACTGGATTCCAAAAGTGGTACCGATGGTTCAGCTTAGTAGTAGAATGGATTTTGGAGAGAATTTGGTGAAGCAGCTCAGGTGTTGGAGGAACTTCTGAGTTTATTTTTGGATCTGTTGAACCATATTTTTGGAATGTGTTGTCCAGTCTTTGCTTGTGTTCGTCATCAGCATTTTCATCTGCTCAATCAGAGTTGTGCAGCGGAAGCATGGTGGCAGCTATTTTAGAGTGGAAGCAACTGGAAGTTGCAGTGTTTTGGATTAGAGAGATTCTACAGGGAATTTTCAGGATCTTAAGGCCAGATTGGAGTGCATCTACTTTATCTCTTTCGGATAGGAAAGTGAGATCGGTCTTCTGATTTTGGAATAGAGTTTGTGTTTTGAGTTTTGGTCGATCTTGGAAAGGTCATTTTGTTGGATTGTTTTGGTTCAGATTGTTTCGAGAGGTATCAGCGAAGGATGAGCTGATCAGGAAGGATGTTGGTAGCCCAGGATCGTCAGAAAGTTTTGGGGATAAGAGATGGAGGAATTTGGATTCCAGAGTCGGAGATATGATTTTGGATAAGTGTTTGATCTTCAGGATTGAATTGTCAGTTTGGATAACTGGGATTTGATGTATTTCACGTATCTCTGAGGGAGTACGTGTAAGATCTATCTCTGGTTGTAGAACCAGCAGTTCAGGGAGTTTTGGTTGTTGTGTCAAACTTGTCTATAGTCTGATATCCTGTCTAGTTTTATAGATCTAGATGAGTAGGAGCTCTGTAGTAGTATTGTTGTTTGGATTCTGTAGAGCGAGTATCCCGGGATTTATACTTGGGAAACTCGAGAGAATTCTATCCAGAATTTTTGTTTGGATAGTTAGATTTGTTTGATTGGATGAGTTAGTTGCTATGGTTGTTAGCATATGATTAATATATGCTTGTGTTTTAAAATTAAATCATAAATGAGATTATTAAATTACCTTTGTTTTAAATTTCGGGGATGAAATCCTTTTAAGGGGGGAGGTATGCGATATCCCGGAATTTTTGACAATATCAATTTAATAATCTGCATTAAAAATTAAATTGATTTGATAATATTTGTTAATAAGATTTGAATTGATTTAATAATCTTCTTGTAAATAAATATTTAACTGATAATTTATCTTTTAAAAGCTAATAAATTGTTTTCTATTTATAATGTATATATATATTTGTATATATTGTAAATAGATAAGTTTTGTTTTTAAATTTAATAAATAAAGACATGTCTTCTAATTCTAATATTTTTGATTTTGGGGAATTTGATTTAATTTGATATTAAGCTATTTAATAAATAAGCATATGGCTTTAAATTACTCAAGATAAAAGTTTAATTTGTTCAAAATAAATTCTATCTTAGGTTTAAATTCAAATTAAAAGGGTTGTTTTGGTTCTTTTTAAATATAGCTTGATAAGATAAGTAATTTATTAATAAAAAGATAACTCCTTATATAAATTATTTTAATTTAATAATGAGTTATATTTAAACAATATTAATGATGTAATATCTTTACAAATGGGTTTTTAATACAAATAGAAATAGTTATTTCAAATTTATTTATATATATGTGTTTTGAAAGAAGTTATGATTTGAAAATTTAAAATAAATTCTTTCAATAATATTTAAAATAAAACAAATCTCATAAATATTAACATAAGTATATAAAGTAAATTTAGTATTGGTAATTTAAGTTTTAAAATAAAAAGTGAAATAATAATAAGCACTTGTATTGGAAATAAAAGTAAATCCATAAGTTAAAAATCTATAAACAAATAACTAAAATCAAAAGCAAAGTAAAGTAAAAAGAAAAAAAAAGTATCATTCAAATAACAAGGTAATTTGTAGGCTGTAAAGTATGCTAGGCAAGTATAAAAAAATAAGATAAGTATAAAATAAAAACATAAAGGACTTGTGCATTTAATGCTTCTAGCTCTAAGCAGCAAACAAGTCAATTCGATTTGTTTGAAAATCATCTCAGCCTCCTTAGCAAGAAATATCTCTGATCACTTGTACCAGTACAATACTAACCTGTTCACCTTTTTTTATATATATCATCTCTTCTCATTTCTAATTCATTCATCACAACAATTGCAAACCAGACATAAATTAAAGCCTGCAATTTATTTTTTTTCTTTCAAAAGTTCAACTAAGATAACCTGTAAACAAAGCCTGTCATATTTTATCTTCAACCTGGAAATCAAGTATCTTCCTAACATCAATTGGCTTCATAGTTAAAGAAATTTGCAGTGCAAACTGTCTAGTTTCAGAGCATTTCAACTTTAAGAAATCAAGTCTTAAAGTATTTGCTAGATCCAGGATTATCATCCAAAATTCTGTTCTCTGTCTATTTTCAGGTGAGTAGCATTATTTTAAAATCATAAGTATATGAATCTGGATTTCATAGTTAAGCTCTGGAGTAAGTATGCTTTGCCTATATGTATATCTCTGTGTATATATGAATGGATGTTTGTGTACTTGTGATAGCCTCTGTAACAAACTATTTTAGTTGCCAAGTTTAAATTTTGATCCAAATTTATTATCCTCTGATCTAGAAACCTTTAAGACTTAGATTACAAACAAAATTTGTTTGTTTCATCCTAGTTTAGAGTTTAAAATTTTTATTTAGGTTAAGATAATTTTGTATTTACCCTGGGAATCAAAGATCAACAGAGAAAATTTGTTTAAGTAAAAAATTCAAATATGTTATTTTATAAATCCAGGATTATAATTGAAATACATTAACTAAAACATGATTTTTAACATGAAAATCATAATTTTTAGTTGGGGATTCAAGGTGCAGTTCATGGTTGATCGAATTTAGTGTTTTGAGTCGCCTTTGGCGATCAAGTTGATCGGAAGGGCCGTGGTTGCTCCTGGAGGTGGAGGAAAGATTGGAGAGTGGAGGAAAAATGCCAAGAGGATGATCAGGGCTCGGTGGTAGCGATAGGGGATTGATGAAGTCTGGTGACCTAGTTTTACTGGGTCGAAGGAATCGACCACCACGGTGCGTGTAGATGATTGAGTGGGATGTGACTCGGGGAGGTGGTAGTTGAAGCTACGACCGGAGTTGTGTAGCCGCTAGTGGTCGAGGCGTCGTGAAAGAACCGTTGATAGGATGGGTTGGTCACAGTCTCGAGTTCTAGGTTTTGCTGGAGGACTCGATTTTGATTCGAGTTGCTGTGATGGCTGGGGATGATCGTGATCTTGTCTGAGGTTGGCAGGTGATGGGTTGCGATCGTCGTTGATGATCGATGGTGGCCGGAACCATCATGCATATTCACGGTGCGCTGAAATTCTGGTGAGGTGGTTTTGTTGTTTCGAGTTGATGTAGGTGTTGACTCGAAGTAGTTTGATATCTGGCTCGGGGAATTGGGTATTTGTCTCGAAGGGAAGCATGGAGGCCTCGGGTAAATTGCATGTTACAGGTTTAAAACCTGTAAGTTTTAAACATTTTAAAACTGGGTTTTAGAATGTGAAATAGATATTTAAACTAAGTTTAAATCAAAATTAAGTTTGGATTCAAATAAAGTTGAATCTCAGTTTTTAAATAAATAAAGAAGTTTTAAATTTAAATTGTTTTTAATAGTTTTAATGATAGAGTAAATCAATTCAAATGGATTTGAATTTAAATGAAATTGGGTTTAAATTCTTTTGACTTCTAGGATAAAGTAAATAACTCTTTTACTTTTAAAATAAATAGGTTTTGAAATTGTTTTAAAACATTGTTAAGTTAATTTGTTTTCATTTTAAATCTTAAATTTAAAATGAAATTTAAAACTAAAATTTAAAAGTAAATTGTTTTAAGTATCTTGTTATTGATAATTAGATCATTAATAAGAAAAATGTTTTATCCTTAAATAAATGAAGATTTAAGGATTTGTAATTATTAAGTTAATTAACATGAATAATTAACTAATTTAATTAATTAATGATTTGGATTAATTAACTTAGTAATTAAGAGTTTAAATTAGTTAATTAAGGTTTAAGATAATTAATTTAGGATAAATAAATTGGTAATTAAGGATCATTAATTAAATAAGATTTGAATTTTAATTAATGATTAGTAATTAATTTATCAAGTAATTAAGGATTAATTAAGTTATATTTAATACTTAATTAATTAAATAATTTAGGATTAATTATATGAGTTATTAAAGATAAAATTAAATTGTAGTTAATAATAACTCTTAATTAATTTCTTTAGAAAGGTAATTAAAGAATTGTTAATAGTTAATAAAGGACATTAACTAGGATTATTCAATAATGAATTAATATGATTAATTTTGATAATTAATTAGGTTAATTAATTTAAGATAATCAATTGTGAATTATTTAAGTATAATTGCTTATGAAAGTAATTAAGAAATTTATTACTCATTGTAATCAATTAAGTCTAATATGAATTGTTTAAGTTAATTAATTAAGTTTAATTAATTTAAATAACCATTTGATGATGTGATAAGTATAATTACTTAAGGAGGTAATTAATTGAGAATGATTTAATAGTGAAAGTAATTTGAGTATAATTACTTTGTATAATTAATCAAAGGATTAATTAGAGATAATTAATTATGGAATAATTAAATTATTTAATGAAGTAATTAAGGGTAGTTAATTACTGAATGGAGTTATTCAAGGGTGATTAACAATTTGGTTTAATTGAAGATTAATTACTTAATATAATAGATGTAATTAAAGATCATTAATTTTTATAATTAATGATGTAATTTAGAATGGATTTATTTGGAGATAATTAATAAATGAAGGGATTCATTAATGTAATTAATTAAGAAGTGATGTAATTAATGTTAGTATTTAAAAGGTTACTTTCTATATTTGGTATAAGATAATTAATTTGTGAAATTAATTAAAAGATAATTACTTGAATGTAATTAAAGGATAATTAATCCAGGATGATTAATTAAGATGGAAACTTAGAGAATGATTAATTAATTGATTTGTAATTAATTAATGGTTATGTAAGCAGGATTTATAGAATGAAGTAATTAATTTAATTTACTTTAAATTAATTAGAAATAAGGTAATTAATTTAATTAATTTTAAATTAATTATAAATGGTGTGATTATTAATCTTTGCTTATGTATGATGGATGATATTGATTTGCCTTGAATGGTTTGAAATCTCAGATATGAGATAAGTAGTGCTATGTGATATGGATGTTTGGTTGAAGTGTGATGATGATATGAATTATCTATTTATGATGATATGTTGATTATCTATCTGTGATATTATGAATTATCTATCTGTGTGTATATGGATAATGAATTGAATTGTTTTAATTTTAAAACAACTTGGCCTTAAAAGATACGGCTTGGATTTCGATGAGACCGGGATCGGGTTTCCAGATTTGGATATCCGAAAACCACATCGATCCGAATTAACGATAGGTCGTGAATCTCAAGTAAAGATGAAGATTCAGAGTGCAAGGGTTATTGTCGTTAACTCTGAGGGTGATTCCAAAATGAGTGTAACGAGATAATGCCTTCGGTTTCGTTCGAACCCGGAACGAACTTGTATGGATTGAATGCTTTCAGAACATCGTCAGGTGGACGATGAGCATTTTAAGTGAGGTGTTCTGATAAGGTAATCGTAGCCTCAAGCCTCATCAACCGGGAATGGCTAAAACAGGGGAGGTGTAGCAAGGTTAGTGGGTAGCACCCAAGTAGGATGAGATTTCCCCTATCTAGAGTCCCTTTTTATTCGGCTGTGTGGGCGGTTGCTAGCTACAACCGCGGGGTTTCTTATCCGGGAATTATCCAGTAAGGGATGGTTCCGGCCTTGTGTTGCATGGGACTTAGGGTGGGTCCTCGGTACGGTGATCTAGGCCACGTACTGTGACGGGCGGTACCCCAGTAGCTCTGCCATTGTATGGAATCCAATCTCCAATAAGTGCCCTCGGATTTTATTGTATTACCCACATGTTGGCTAGTATGCTGGAATTTAATAGATGTAACAATTTCAGCTATGATTTTATTTACTTGAAAACGCTAGACCTATTATAATATCACTAGATTTCCTATCAAAGTTTTGGTTAGCGTAAGGTAAAAACTTTTCCATGTTTATGTGTGGGAAGTCTTACGTGATACCTTTTGTTTTCAAAGGATTTTCAAAGTTAAGCAATTTTAACCTGTTACTCATACCAGACCCATGTCTGACCCGGAGTTTATTTCTATTTTTCTTAAACTCTCGGGTACTCAAATTTTTACGAGTAGCCAAGGGATTCAGGTTTTGCTTTGACGAATTCTGGAGGAGCAATGGAGCAGGAGGCTTCAGCGCATAGATATATATTGATTCCACTGTGTAGTGTTTATCTGTATTTCCGCTGTGCTGGTATCTCTGTGTTGTATTTGAGTTGTATCGAGTTGTATTAACTAGACAGGTGTTTATAACTGTCTAGTATGTGTTGTATTATCTGTGTAACTCTGATGTATATGTTACTATGTAACCTCTTATGTGATATATTATATTTCATTCGTTCCGCTGTTGAGATTCTGATGTTGTTTCTTCTTTCTTCACTATCTTTTCTATTTCTCACCCCTTTCTTTCTTAAAGATGATGCAACTTTCTGGTGGTAGAAAGTTGGGTCGTTTCATTAGGGGGGGAGAGAACGGAACATGGAGGAGACCTTTGAGGTATGGTGATAGGAGAGGATGGGGGTGTCACCCGAGTGGGAGGGTCAGCCGGGGAATCGGGGAAGGGGAGGAGAGAAGGTCGGATCGATAAAGTTGAATCAGAGGATGTGAGAGGCTTTGATCTGACAGTGGGAGGTCATCCGGTGAGGAGTCAAAATGTAGTTAAGACGAAAGCACATGGCTAAAAGAGTGATAGAGATAAAAAATATGCGGCTTTTGCTAATACGAGACATCAGTGTAGGTTATCATGTCCTCCGCAAGGGAGACGAGGATACGAGTTAGTAACTACCTAGCATGGGTAATCTCAATCAAGGCTTTGGCGTGACGGAGGAGTTGTCTACGTTCATTGGAAATGTCAAAACAAATCAACTGACCAGTATGGTTAGTAATCCAGTTTACCCCTTCAAGAATTTATCGAGATTGATTGAAGGGATATTAAAGTGGTGCGCCCAAACGGGAATAGATAAGACTTGCTTACAACAAGGTAAACTAAAGGGCTCCATTGGGTAATGATAAACACTTTTCCTTCATTAATAATAGGATCATATTCCAAAAATACGAGATCTCTCCTTTGGGCATAAGAATTTGAAAAAATACATCTAGTCATCACACCTAACGTTGAAAGTTTCACGCAACCGCAACAGACCAAGAATATTTTTTTTCAATATGGTGTGGCTGGGGGACTCATCCACAAAAAACCAACAAAGTAGACTTTCCAAAAAGAAATACCCATGTCAATAATTTCCTTAGGTAGCGGGACAGGTTTGTCTGCAAAATCAACTACATATTACGTTAGAGAAAAAAACCTACGTTCCTAGACCTCTTTTTAAACAAAAACGGCCAACCACAAGTAGATTTGAATTTTTCAGCAACATTAATGGAAGATGTAAAAGCAATTTTTTTTTTTAAAATGTATAAAATAACTTCCAAAAAAGTGATAGAGTTAGGGGTATGCCCTAGAGACAATTTTATAATTTATTATAAATTATTAACTCTGTAATCAATTATCATTCATAATAAATGTGTTTTCTGTCTATATTTGTTATAACGTGTTATAAATAATTAAATATTTAACTAAAATATATTTAACAGAAAATTCATATATGGTGTGTTTGTGAGAGTAATTATAAATAGTTGTAATCATGAGTATCATATCACAATACAATAAACACATCATTTTAAATATTCCTAGCATGATGTATCGAGATTTGATATCAATGCATCTGTTGAGACTAGAGTACGTAACACTCTCCAAATGTTCGGTGGTGTATTACTTATGACCGTTGGAGGCACCAAAGAGTCACGTACAGATACTTATTGGATATTTATGGAATGACTCACTCGATAGTTTTCAGTTGGTTAATATAACTAAGGTCAAATAGAAATTATTGATTGACTAATTTACACAGCTCTCTTAATTTGAGAATATGGTTGATATTCAATATCAAATCTCCTCTTTGATTATAGTTAAATCGTAGCACGACGTTCATCGAATGACTTTAGTTGGGTCGAGTGGAAGTATAGGAAGTGAAATACTATTCAAAAGAGGATTCATCTCCTTAGTTATGGTCAGTATCACATTCAACTAAAGCCAACTCAATGTCAAAATCTTCGGACAGAGTAGTTTGGTTAAAAATAATTGTTCTTATTAAACCAAGGATTTTGTGTTTGGACTATAGAATTGAATATGGAGGGTATTGGAATTTTGATCAACACCAAATTTCATAGGTCCAAAGTGATATAGTTTTGACAAAGAGAATTGGTGAAATAATTGTCACTATCGGGTAACGCTTAACAAAGTAAAATTTGGATTTTATCAAAACCAGGTAAACGATAAATTTGGCCAAAATGTCACACCACCTTCTAAGTGACGTGTGAATGTTAATATTCAGATTATTCAATATTAATCGTTGATCAAATTTACTCCTATGAGTCACACAACTTAAATATTTAATGCTCCTTTTACTATCTGATTCAATATTTTAATTATTGTATATTAATTAAATTAATTAACATTTGTGAAATATTAATTATAAAATTTTATTTGATGTGTGATAAACAATGTTAAATGGTATGTTTATAATAGTTACAAATATACTACTTGATATATGATATCAGTAGGCGTTTGAATTATATTTAAATACATCATTTATTATTTGGGCTTTGAATGTTTTGAGGCCCATTTGAGGCCATGGTTTAGTTGGCAATAGGTGGAAAAGAGGGGGCCAACCATAGCATATGATGGTGTAACGACCTAGGATTTTGGTCATTTGAATTTTAAGTATTTAATTGTTTTTAAATATTGAAAAGGTAGTTTATAAGTCAAACAATTTAGATTTCAAATATAGTGATTTATTTGATAATGTGAGTTATTAAATTTAATAATTGGAATGTTTAAATAATTAAATCTTGAATTTAATTTGAATAAATGGATTTTAGAAGATTGTTTCAATTTTAAATAATAAATGGTTGTAAACTTTAATTTATAATTTAAAGTGATTATAATAGGTTTAATAATAATTTATTTTAATTAACGCATGAAAATAGCTTTTCGGGACACTGTCTTGGATTTTGACTAAACTAGTATCACTGGGTCCGTAATAGTGAATTATTGTATGTTAACGAATTTTGTGGCGATCAGACGTATCGTTTAGTCATGCGAGCTCGTAATGCGTAGAAATTAATTAAAAGAATTTAAATTAATATAATTTAATTTTGAAAGCTAACTTTTGTAGATGATGGAATTGGGTCCCGATACTAGTTCCATTGTGTTCGAAATAGGGGTACTACATATACGCTGGGTGGCATGCCTCGTTTGGAGTTAAGATATTTTTTAGCATGAATAGTGCTTTGAAAATTTTCTATAAAAGGACCCTCACTTTCTTCCATTTGCTAAAACCCTAACCCTAGCCATCTTTATTCAATGACCGCCATATCCACGGCGATCAGAGCCGTTTTAGGCAAAGTGGTCAACATGGAAGTTGTGGAGGGTTGCCAAACGAGTTCATCTATGGTGGTCGATCTTCGAATGGCAAAGCATGGTGGCAGCGATTCGTGTTCAACGACCACGATAGTTTTTGGCTGGATCTCGTCGATGGCGACGTTTTAGGAGGCGGCTCATGTGGATATGTAGTTGGCGAGGTCGTGGAGTTCGACAGGAATGGTGCGATAGTAGCTCGAGGTCCGTGGCGGTGGCGGCGTGCCAGAAATCGTAGCCACGTCGAGTTTCAAAATATTGGCCTGAGTTTATAAATGAAGGTGATTAACGTTTAAAAATAAATAAATTAATGTTAATTATAATTTAATTATCTCTAAGTTCTAATAATCATATCTTGTTCATACAAGGTCCAAATTGAATGCAGTCGGTCGTGTTACACTCGTTATAACAAATGCTACGTTATGGAGCTGGATTGGGGTAATTCGGAGCTAGTAGGAACTTGTGTTAAAATCGAATGCCCGTTCGATTTTAATTCAAACCAGAATGCCTTGGTGACAAATGGAATTTTGTGAGTTAACTCACCTCTTTGGACCCACTTATATTTCATATAAGTGTGAATATTTTTATTGATGTCTGTTTGTTGCTTGTTTGGATGATTTATTACTTTATTAGTTGTATGGATTTATTCCCGCCCTTGGAGAAGATGACCTTTAATACATACCCGCCTAACAGTGGATGACCCTTATTATCTAATTATATACTGTATATGATGAAGAGGGATAGGCTGGAGGGATCCAACATAATTCCTCACCACTACTGCTTTTACTTTTCATTTTGATTATGATATATGATTTGTTGGATGCCGTATTTGATGACATGAACATGATTTTGCTTATTTAGTGCTATAGTAGCACTTGGCCTTATTTTTTGTATTTCAAAATAATATAAAGCGAAGATATTGATTTAAAAGTGTTTTAAAGTGATTTTGAAATAACATATGTTTTAATAATTATTCTTGAATTATTTAAAAGAAGGAGTTTATTTTAAATAAAATAAAAGGTATTATTTTTCGTATTATAAACTAATAGTTTGTGAAATATGTTAAATAGATATTTTTGAACTATATTAAAAAGGTTTTAAAAACTTAATAAATAGGCCCATCTTTTATTATAAAGGAAATGCAGTTTTAAAGAAGATAGAAATAGTTTGAAACAAATATTTCTGAAATGGTATATATAAAAGATTTATAAAAGTAATATTATATAAATAAAGTAATATATTTATAAACGAAGATTTATAGATATTAAAAATGGATTTGTAATTGATATTTGGTAACTAGATTTATAAATAGGATTTTATAAAAAAATAAGATTTATAAAGGAATGGATTTATAAATAGAATTTTATAAATAAAGAGATTTCATAAAGAGAGGTTTTATAAAATAGAAAGGAGATTTATAATTTTTTTTATAAATATGGAAATGATTTATGTTGAGATTTGAATATGGACTTTTATAAATGGAAATACATTCACGTTTTATGAGTTAAAACAATCTCTTAAAGAAATGTTTTGAAAGTGGTACTTTTAGATCAAGTTTAATGGTTTTAAAAAGTGATTTAAAATGTACTAAGTGATGAAAACATAAATTTCAACATTTATTATTATAATAAACGTTTTCGGGAAAGCGAGGAAGGCACAGACTGTAATAATGTTGTTGTAGTAAGTGATTTCCGAAAGGAAGTGTTGTATATAGTATACGGGATTTATATAAATATAAATAGTCAAATCCATATACTATTGTTTTGGGTTATCGTAACAATGTTTTATGCAACATTCATTTTGACCCAATAAAGCGTGTTTTGGAAAATACGAAGCTTTCCTCGAAAGATTTGTAAATATACTTATTATGGATTTAAGTATATAGAGATATTTTCTAAGTGTTGAAAACGAAATGGTTTGTGAATATACTTATACAGTTGAGATAAGTATATGGAAATGTTTTCCATCGAAAGATTAAAATAGTTTTGGGAATATATATTTTTAAAGATATTTTAAGATAAATATTTAGAAAGTTATTTAATTAATAAAAGATTAATTAAAAAGGCCAAGTGACTCCTTGTGTGCTATATTATATTTTTGGTCATTTTTGGTTCCTGGACTTGATGTGAAAACTGATTAGTCGTGCATTTTGTATGAGGCGAACTAAGTAGGCTTGATTATCATTTGTTGTTAAGAATGATGATTCGCGTAGGGCAAAGTGACTAGGGTACTTCATTGACTAAGTTGATCCCTTATTTGTAAGCTGAAGTATGCCGAACCATATCAAGTAGCCAAACCATACCAATCGCTTCCTTTGACTAAGCTATGTTTCACACCTTAAGCATTCTACATTGTTTATTTACCACTTTCATTCAATGCTAACTTGATAGAACCATTTGTACTTAACTTCTGGGTTCCATAATCATCATTCTAGAATCATTGGCCTTGAAGAAAATCGAGTCTAACTCGTGTAGCAGTTCAATATAGCCGGGCTGAAATGCCGGGTAACACTTGCCCCCTAAAGTACTTGTGATTAACATGACGTGCTTTAATTGAACAAGTCTGGAAAGTCGAAATTTTTTCCATCTAGCTTCCTTCTTGGCCGAAGGATAACAAGTTGAGAGTTGGAAACGGACAGGTCTACAAGACTTGGTTTCCATATGAGGTTGGGGCCTCTTATCGATTGTTGGTCCGGAGAGACTAGGATTGGATTATCCAAAAACCACTTCGGACAAACATATGCGTTCGAAAGTATAGATTGTTGAAGACAATGATTTTGAAGACGGAGATATTCATGATGTAGGGCTACTTGCCACTAGCTCCGCGATTCCATATATATGGTGGTATTAGTGCTTCATTCTAAAAATCTTCGATGCAAGGATTACTCATTACCAATCCTAGGGTTGATTTTTGATAGGACGTAGTAGGAGCGTACATTTGTTTTGTCCTATTCCTAGACAACTTGTATGGACGAATGTCTGACATTGCATTTTTGAGACCACGTACACTGGTTTTTACAAACATACATCTGTTTGGTGGTGTAAGAGGTAACCCCTCTTACACTTAACACCCTTCTCTGAGTCCTACGAGCTCAGAGGTTGTACTTTTGTGAAAATCAATTAGTGTGTTGTTGGAAATGGCAATGTGGCATTCAAAGTAGGATATGTTATGTGAAAGGGAAAACGTTACCTTAAGCCTCGCACATCGGAAATGGTTGAAACAAGGTATGTCGTAAGGCTAAGTAGGTTGCACCCATTAGGGTATGGTCATCACCTTTCTAGATTACCCTCTATATATCGGGTTTGTTATGTATGCTCTGGCTATGGATAGGTTGGGAACGATCGGGGTGATGTCATATTCGGTTCTATCCGCCAACAGATTGGTCTGCAAATAGGCCTGTCTTGCCAGATGCAGAGGATCCTAGTGTTGATCCTTGGTACATTCCTCTAGAAATGTACTGTATGGAAGGCAGTCCCTTACCTTCCATTGTATGGAATCCATTCCCTAATACGAGCCTTTACGGTTTTAGTTGTAAATCTATTATGCTGGAATTTAATCAATGTAACAATTTCGGCTATGATTAATATGTATTTGTATCTTAGACACTATTATAATATTAGTGGATTTGATATGAAGTGTTTTCGTTATCGTAGGGTAAAAATACATCTGTGCTTATGTGTGGCGTGATCTTAGGAGATACATTTGTTTTTGAAAAGTTTTTGTAACCTTAAAATCCAATTGAGGAGTGTTTTCTCATGTTGGTTTACCAAATTGATCCGGGTGTTCGTACCTTTTAATGCTCGGGTCAGACAACGTATATTTACAGATTCAAATGGATGCTTTAGAGCTTCTGAAGACAAGTTGGAGGTCTTCAAGTCGTATTCACGTATATGTTTATTTTCGCTGCATTGGTTATTCAAATTATCAAGATTCGTGAGGACATATTACTATAACTATCCAAGCTAATGATTAGTTATTTGTGTACCCTGATTTGATAAATGAATAGTACAGTTTCTCTTTTATAACGATCATTGATGTTATATTATATGTTAATCTACTGTGTTGTGAGATTCTGTGTTGTTTGGTTTTCTTTCTGTCTTTCTCTCTTCTCTTCTTTCTTCTTTCTTCTTTCTTCCTTCTTTCCCTTAACTATTCGCTTTTTCATTCAATTTGAATTGGACATGTGTGGTTTATTGTTAGCTTGAAATGTGCGGAATTGCGGGTTATTACAGCTGGTACCAGAGCTTAGGTTACCGAACACCTAGGCTTTGTTGGGGTACTCATTATAGATAGGGTCAGTAACATCCTAGAATAAGTTTGAGTATGTATATATATATATGTGTGTGTGTGTGTGCGCGTGTGCGCGTATTTTTAGTGATATAAAAATGTTGTACTGGTTGATCTGTTGAGTGGCTTAAAGGTTCTAGTTAATACGAGTAATTAACGTTATTGATATAGGGATCTCTAAACACTTGAACATAGAAATTCGACATATTATTGTTTTGAAATTGGGTAAATGAAATAAGTTTACCTTGATTACATTTTATATATAAAGGAATAATTTTTCAGAAATTATTATAGTTATATATGGCATGTTGGTTGGATTTAAGGTATAATGTTAATAAAAGTTGTTTATTATAAACTAAACAAAGATAAACATTTGTAAAATGAGTTATATAAGAAAGTAAATTTATAAATGTGAATTATAAAGTATTGATTATAATTAAAATAATCAACATTTGTGAAATAATATTATATAAGTGAAATTATATAAGTATGATTTATAAACGTGATTTATAAATTAAAAGGAAATGAAATTGTATAAGTGTATTTATAAATATGGGTTATAAATAAAAGTGGATTTAAAGCAGGAAATTGAGAATTTAAATCGCGGTGATTTTGAAAATTGGTTTTTCAAAAGTTTTAAAAGAAATAATAATATTATTATTTTGATTAGAAATATTTTAAAATGGAATTTAAAAGCGATATTAAAGCACTAAACTCACTTCGATCGTTGGAAAATAATCCGGGTGATGACTGCAGCATCATCGGCATTCATTTTTGAGTTTTCTAAGTGACATATTTCTACCATAGTGATTTGCTATAAAAGTTTGTTTTGGTAAAATAAAGTTTTGTTTTAGCAAACAAAGATTGTTTTAGATTTCCAAAGTAAGATTTGATATACAAAGGAGTTATGTATATATTATGATTTCAAAACCGGGTGTTTGAATTCTGACATTTTTTGATTTAATTGTTTTGTGAAAATATAAGAAAATAAGTTTTTGTAACTTATGAGTTGAAAATAGCAAGTTAAAACAAATTTTAAATTTGTTAAATATTCCGGTATAGTGAGGCAAATTGGAAACATACACTCTTAGGAAGTTGAAGAGTGTGAAATGAATATAAAATTAAGTTGTAAAGTGATTATATAACTCCAAGTTGTAATTATAGAATATGGGTGAACTTAAGTAAAGATTTATGAAATTATAAGTAGATAAGTTTATATAACTTATAAATTTGAGAAAATGGAAAATAGAACCAAATTTTAAAAATGGTTAAACATTTCGGTTAAGGAAAGAAAATCTGAAATTGAATATGGAATAAAATTTGACTTAAGTAGAGTTAAATGAAATTGACTGTGATTTAAAATGAATATGAACTTAAGCTTGGAAGTGATAATAAAAATAAGTTGTGTTGTATAAATTGTTTATAATAAATAAAGTAATGATTTCATGGAATGGTTCCTAAGTGATATTAGTATTAAAAAAATATAATAAGGATAAAATGAATGAGAATAAATGAATGTGAATAAAAAGAATATGGAATAGTTAAGAAACCAACTGAAATAAATACGTAAGTGGTACGTAGATCATTTTATTCGCATAATTGTTTGATCTAGATACGAGTATATGATTTCGAGATGATTTACATCGGTCCGAGTTAGAATTTTTCACTCGATTCTTGACGACCAACACTGGATACAAATTTTGATTATTCTGAAATTCTCTATCATAGTATATGGCTATGCAAGGAGAATGGCAGTTTCTAATTAAGGAACCAGGTCGGAGTGCGCACTAGAGAAGACGAGTGAGTGATACTAGTTCGGAAGTGAAATTGTGTGATCGAGAGAGAGAGAGAGAGATCAGATTTGATATTGCGTACGGATGGTCTATGGACATCTTACGGGCTTTAGTATGATTGTATGCTATGTTTAGCTAACTTTGTTTACTAGTAATTGTAAACACTATTAAGTAAGGATGCACGATGAATTCTTTGGTTGCATATAGTGGTTATATTAGTCAATGTGATATAGTGATTTTACTTTCCATATACTTGTTCTCATTTATTGTTAAGTGTTTAGTAGGTACCAACGGTGTATGTGACGCCCCACCTCTATACTCACGCTAGCCAAGGACACTACGGGGTAATGCCGTCAACTAGCACGAAGAATAAGGCTATTGAGGAGCGACCATCTATGTAATTGCTTTGTGCGAGTACCGATATGTCAGATCGTAGGTCATGTATTTCATTTCAAGAGGAAATCCGACATATCAAACATAAACTCAAAGCAGCTACACAGTGGCTATGTGGCCTTCGGAAACAAATATAGAAATAAGCATAACGCAAATCAGTCACAGATATCCATTTCACAAAGGCGGAAACAGATATGGATATATCACATAAAAGTGTACATCAAAGTAGTGGTCATACAAGATCCACTACACCACAAAAGAATATGTACAAGTGCTAGACAAAAGAATAAGTATACATCAAGTAGTCTCTATCTCGAATGTATAAAAGCAAAAACTACTAATCTCAAGTAGTTAGCCGAAAGTCAGAAGCTAGTCCCTGCTAAATAGTCAAGTGGAAGCACCTATAACACCCCGGTCTAACCCGAGTATTATTTAAAAAGAGAAATAATAAACAGATCAGTCTAGCTACAAATATCATATAAAATGAGATAGGATAAGAGATAACACCAAAAATGTATGATAACAATAAAATGCCATACTTTGAAAAGTATACATTAAATAACAACGAAAATCATACAATATCTCAAATCATCTCAAACTCCCAAAAATAATCATATTCTTAAATTATTCACCAAAACACAAATAGTTGATAGAGCCCATCAATGTCTATCATCAAAGTTGGTGAATCACAAATTCTAGAAATCATCCACAAGAAATCCAGAAATCATAAAAGGGGGAGGCCTATCATAAACGGGAGCATGAAAACTCACCAACACATGTATCACAAACGGGACGCTATCCCATGGTCCCTAACCATAGAGCCAGTGCAACGACGTAGTACAATAACGGTACGCCCCGAGAAACCTGAAACTCAAATAATCCGAAACAACGACGTAGTACAATAATGGTACGCCCGATGAACCGAATTCTATAAAATTCATTGGTTGATAGCCTATAAAACTGAGACGAAGCTCCACAGAACGGGGTACAGTCCCCCACACAGACAAAGAGACATCGCATATCGCTAGTCTAAACCAAAAAATGATCATCATCGATCATCAAGAAGTGTCGATTACACTAAGCTAGTAAATAAATGAGTTTAGCTTCATGTCCCATAACCACTGGCTTAACTTAAATATTTACGAACAAATTGTAGATTTCCACTCGAAAATTGTCATAAGATTTTCAATCGAACAAGTCCAAAAATTAACCGATGAAGTAAACGCAAGCGTTTCATACCACTTGTTTTGCTAAGACATTTAATTAGATTTCTCATACGAATGAGGTAAAGGTTTGTGTATACTAATAGGTTGGAAAACGGGTTTATAAACGAGCTTTGTATTTAAAAATAAAGTTGAAATCATCTTTGTAAAAGAGTTTGAATATTTACTACTAGTATAGAAACCTTTGTATTTTAAAGTGACAAATCACGGAAAGGATTGTAGAAATAATCAATCCCCAAAAATTCACATACGAAGACGTGAATCAAATCCACAGAAATCGATAACGAATCCATCAAAATGGATATTCCCAAAAATCCCGAAAAAAAGTCATCAAAGTCGATAAAAAGAGATAACAACTAATCAGATCAACACGAATCGATTAAAATTGGAATCCCACATAAAATAGGAAAATTGGGCCGAGACAAGCAGATTCAGACGCCTGACTTGTATATTTCAGACGTCTGAATCTGGAGCTCAAGCAATACTTTGCCTAGGCCAATGATGGCCAAATCATTTCGGAAGCGATCGAATGAGTGACGATGGCTAGGGGTTTACGCCAAACGACTACCCAACCTTAAAGACTCACCAATACACTCCGACCAACATGTCCAAACATCCATATAAGGATTTTTCATAGATTTTAACTTCAAACACCAAAAATTGGAATATTCATCAAACCAATTCAATTCAAAAGCAAATGGACAAGGAATAGATGTTAGGAATTACTACCTAACACTATCAAAGATATAGACGTAGATGTGAGTTCAAAAACTCACCTTTTAAACCCAAACACAAATGATAAGCTCTAGAACAAGCAATGGGTTAATCTCCCCTCAACACCACCTCAAGAACTTCAATCTATACTCAAAGATGAAGTTTTCTCTAAGTTTAGGTTATAGGAATTTCTGAGAATTTGAAGAGGGATTGAGATGGAGAAGGTGAAGAGGATGCTTACCTAAGCTTCTCTTGGATTTTGGACTTGACTTTGAGTTTCTAGATCAAAACTAGGGTTTGGGAATTTCTATTTCCCATTCTTTCCCCCATTTTTCTTTAGAGCTTGAGTGTTAGGAAAGTAAAGTGGAATGAAATGAAGAGGAGTGGAGTTGGGTTATTTGTTGGGCTAATGGGCTGAAACCCAAAGCCAAAGCCCTAATTGAAAACATCAAAATTTTACCCAACTCAAAACATATCAATGTTTATACTCAAAAAGGTCACAAACACCATTTTGGACTCAATGGAAGTGGTCTCGAGTCTAAATTGTTGAATCTCAATTTCATTCTTTATTCAGACGTCTGAAATTTCCAAACTAGACGTCTGAATCTAGAAAAATATGAGTTGTCTAGTACAATATTCAGACGTCTGATTCGGGGATTTCAAACGTCTGAAAATGGCTATTTTTAGCCTATTTTCTTTCTGGATTGAACTCGAGCAATTTCAGACGTCTGAATGATTCATTTCAGACGTTTGAATCTCTTTTTGACGGTATTTTCAAATAGACACTTCGTATAGCACGATTGTAACAACCCGCATATTTGTCGATTCTATATTTAGATATTTTATCGTTAGTCGGATCTTAGTCCGAAAAGCTACTTTTTGCATACGGTCAAATTAGGACTCGAGACCACTTCCATTGAGTTCAAAATGACGTTTGCGATCTTTTTGAGTGTAAACTTCGATATGTTTGGAGATAGTGGAATTTTCGTCACTTTTTGGCTTTGAGCTTTGGTTTGGGCTGAACCACTTACTAACTCAGTCCCAACCCCTTCTCCTCTCCATTAATTCACTCTTTATTTTCCTAACACTTGAAGCTTCATCAAAAATGGAGGAGGGAATGGGAAATTAAAACTCCAAGCTCAAATTCACTTGCAAATCCATCATTCAACTCCAAATTCAAAGAGAAGACATTGATTCAAGCTTGTTGTTGATTCTTGCTTTGCTTTCAAGCTTCATCTTCATCAATTTCGTGAAAAGGTGAGATTTTTATCTCACATTCTTGCCTATAACTGTCATTGGATTGTTGGGAATGATTCCCCATCACTTTAGCATGTATGTTTGCATTTGGTTTGGAGCGAATTGGTGAAAATCCCAAATTTTCGTGTGTTTTGGAAAATTCCTGGACATAGGTCGCACTGCCTCGGAACTGGCTCGTTCGCATCTAGGTCACTGGCCGTTAGGTCGTAGGTAGATGGGCTTTAGGTCGCTCTGGCGTGGATAAGTTTCTGCCTTCAAATATAAGCTCGTTCTGGGCTTAGGTCGTACACTTCCTTAGGTCGCTCGACTCGCTTGCATGCTTAGGTCGCTCGCCTGCAATTAGGTCGCTTGACCATTGAAGCATCTCGTGACCTGTTAGGTCGTTCGCCTTAGGTCGTGAGTCTCTTTAGGTCGCGAGTCTTTAGGTCGCGAGTCTTTAGGTCGCGAGTCTTTAGGTCGCGAGTCTCTTTTCCTTAGGTCGTTAGGCCTTGCTTCACTTAGGTCGCTGGACCTCATATCTCTTAGGTCACTCGACCTGTCTTCCACTTAGGTCGAGCCTTTCCTTTTCTTGACCACGTTAGGTCGCTCACCCCGCTAGGTCGCGCCACAGTTAGGCTGTGCTCTTATAGGTCGCACGCCTTTTTACACTTAGGTCGTTTGACCTGTATTTCACTAGGTCGCTCGACCTGCTCTTCTACTAGGTCGCACGACATTATATCCCTTAGGTCGTTCGACCTACTTGACTTTAAGTCGTAGCACTTTAATTCGACCACGTTAGGTCGCAAGTATATTTCTACCTTGATGGTTTTGGAACTGGTTTCCTTGGGATTTTATTCACGTCTTCGAACGTGAACTTTTGTGACTTGTTGATTTTACAATCAATTTCTGTGGTTTTGTCACTTTAAAAATATGAAGGTTTCAATACTAGTAGTAAATATCAAAACCCTTTCCCCCAAATGATTTCAACACTATTTTAAATATAAAGCTCGTTTTCTCAAACCGTTTTCCAATCTACTAGTATATAAAAGCCTTTACTTCACTCGGATGAGAAATCGAATTAAACGATTTAGTAAAACGAGTGTATGAAATGCTTGCGTTTACTTCATCGGTTAGCTCTTGGACTTGTTCGATTCAACCCTTTTGTGACAATTTTCTAGTGAAGATCTACAGCTTGTTCGTAAATATTTAAGTTAAGCAAGTGGTTATGGGACATGAAGCTAAACTCATATATTTACTAGCTTGGTGTGGTTGACACTTCCTGATGATCATGACGATCATTTTTGTGATTTAGACTAGAAATTGTGCGATGTATCTTTGTCTACGAGGGAGACTAAACCCCGTTTGTGTGATGTTTCGCCATCACATATGTGGGGTAGCGCCCCACGGTCTTAGGATCATTCTTGTGGAGTTTCGGCTCAAAATTAATGGTTAGCTACCATGAGATAGCGTCTCGTCTTGTGTTACACGTGTTGGTGAGTTTTCATACTCCCGTTTTGTGATAGGCCTCCCCCTTCTTGTGATTTCTGGATTTCTTGAGATGATTTCTGGAATTTTGTGCTTCACCAATTTTTGTGATTTCCATTGATATGTTTATCAATTTTTGTGCATTGGTGAATTTGTGTGTCATTGACTTGTTATGAATACAAGTTTAGGGTATGATGCCCTATTTTATCTTTGAGAAGATTCTTGTGATATTGATTAATCTCTTGTTAATTTTCAATTACATACTTATAGTAATATGCCATTATGGTTATTACATGTTTATGCCATATCTTTTATTCTATATCATGTCATCTGAAATTTATAGCTAGACTGATCCGTTTATTATTTTCTTATGAAATAATACTCGGGTCAGACCGAGATGTTACAGGTGCTTCTACTTGACTTCTCTTCTGGGGATTACTCTGACTTTTGGCTAACTACTTAGATTAGTAGTTTTTGTTGTATACATTGAGATATAGACTCCGTGATGTATACTTATTCTTTTGTGTAGCTTGTAGCTATTATTTTGTATTATGTGGATCTTGTTAGACCACTACTCTGATGTACACTTTCATGTGTTATCTATTCATATCTTCTTCCGCCTTTGTGATATGGATGTCTGTGACTGATTGATGTTATGTTGATTTCTATGTTTGTTTCCAAAGATTATATCTAGCCACTGTGTGATAGCTTTGAGTTTGTATCGGTATGTCGGGTTTCCTCCTTAAACGCATGCTATATTATCTGACATATCGATGCTCGCACAAAGAAGTTACACGAATGGTCGCTCCTCAATAGCCTTATTCTCCATGCCAGTTGACAGCACTACACCGTAGTGTTCTTGGCTAGCGTTGGTATAGAGGTGGGGCGTCACAGCTTGGTATCAGAGCCAAACTTCGGAACAATGTAGAATAACTTAACAAGGATCATCGTCCTAAGTCCAACTTAGGAGTCGTGCCTTAGGATTAATTCGAGTCTTCGTACCGAGTCATCCTATTTCCTTTTATGTATCCTTGTTTTATCTATCAAGATTTGCTTGATATTTATTTGAAGAATAACTTTTCTTCTTCTCTCTTTCTTAAAGAAGAGAATGTCTAGACCAAGCCGTCCCAGAGCCGGACCATCTACTGTTACTCCCCAGGAAGGAGTTTTTATGACTGCTCAACAGCTTCTTGATTTAGTAAAGAATGATCAAGCAGCTGGTCCTAATCAGGAACCTACTCACCCTAAGTCTGGATTTGCACGCTTGTGCAACGATTATACCAACTTGGGTGGGAAACCATTCAAAGGTTCTGAAACTATTATTGAAGTCCAGGCTTGGTTAAGAACATGCGATCGAATCTTTTCTCACATGAATCTTATCGATCTTCACCGTGTTCAAGTGGCCTCCAGTATGCTCCAAGAGAGAGCATTGGACTGGTACTTATTTCTGAGATTAATGAAGCGGATCTCACCTGGTTGCAATTCCGGGAACGCTTCGAACTAAAATTCGTACCAGAAGCAGAGAAAGTGACATTGGTTCGATGTTTTATAGACCTTGTTCAAGGTGAATCCTCTGTGACAGATTATGTCGCATCCTTCGAGTCACCGTCTAAATATGGGGTTGAGTACATCAACACCCCATTGAAGAAGAATCAAAGATTCGTTTATGGCTTAAACAAGAATCTCAAGAAGCCATTACTTCTAAAATTAGAAGTTTCTTTTGACCAACTCATTGACATCGCTCTTCGTCTTGAAGAGGCGGATAGGGAAAGTGATGTTGAAGTGGGGGGTTCCAAACCAAACTTCAACAACAAGAAGAGGCCAAACAAATTCAAAGGTCCTTATCCCAACAAAAAGGGGAAACCTGTACCTCCGGCAGCAAAGACTTCTACCCCAAGTAGTGGGCAATGCTTTAATTGTGGTTCTAAGGACCATTTTGCGAACAAGTGTTCAAAGCCCCGTTCTTGTCGCTATTGTAAGAGCCCGGATCATTATATACATTTATGCCCCAGACTTCAAGGCAAGAAGGAGGGAAAGTTAAATGTGGCTCAAGCCCCTGGCAACACATCTCGCGGTCAAGGTATGTCTCATTCCGTCCTTGATGGCATTATTTTATTTCATGATCAACCTATTAAAGTTCTCTTTGATACGGGGGCATCCCATTCTTTTATATCAAAGGAACTTGTCGACACTTTTTCTTTAAGTGTTGTTGCTTTAATGACTTCTTTAAGAATTGCGAATCCAGTTGGTGGATCCGCAACTCTTAGTTTTCTCTGTAAAGATGTGGAGATTATTTTATGTGCTTTTCCTTTCCTAGCCGATTTGCATGTCATGCGTTATTTAGGCTTCGGAATGATTTTGGGTATGGATTGGCTTAACCGTTATGAAGCTCATATCCTATGTCCTGAGCGGACTATTTATCTTCAACATCCACTATCTGTTAAGCAGATTTCTATTATTCTTAAAGATTCGGATTCCACTTTGGCTGCATCTTTATATTCTTTAAATCCTCGTGATGATGATAATGATGATGAGGAAGATGTGATTTCTCGTATTCGCGTCGTTCGTGAATTTTCCAACATATTTGAGCCCGTTTTAGGATTACCACCTAAGCGAGCAATTGAGTTCAGAATTAATCTTACACCTGAAGCTCAACCTATTACTCGTCCTCCTTATCGCATGTCCAATAAAGAGAATGAGGAGATGCGCAAACAATTGTCCGAATTGGAAACGAAGCAATTTATTCGCTCTAGTTCCTCGCCTTGGGGAGCTTCAGCAATTTCCATGAAGAAATCCGATGGTACCCTTAGGCTTTGCGTCGACTATCGCAAGCTTAATGATCTTACTATTAAGAATAAATACCCTTTACCTCGGATTGATGATCTATTCGATCAACTTAGTGGTGCTAGAGTCTTTTTGCAATTGGACCTGGCTACCGGTTTTCATCAGCTTCGTATTGCAGAGGATAGTATTCCTTTGACTTCATTCCGTACTCGTTATGGATCTTATGAATGGCTAGTTATGCCATTTGGTTTAACGAATGCTCCGGCTTATTTCGTTGACCTTATGAATCGAGTTTTCAAAGATTTCCTCGATCGGTTTGTTCTCATCTTTATTGATGATATTCTTGTGTATTCTAAAACCGAGGAGGAACATGAAAAGCATCTTCGGATTATATTGGAAACTCTTAGGAGCAATCAATTAAAAGCAAAATTTTCTAAATGCCACTTTTGGCAATCAGTGTGAAGTTTCTCGGTCATATTATTTCCGAATCCGGAATATCAGTGGATCCTTCAAAGATTGAAGCGATTCAAGATTGGAAGAGACCGGAGAGTGTAACGGAAATCCGTAGCTTCCTTGGATTGGCGGTTACCGTCGTTTTATCAAAGACTTTTCAAAAATTGCAGTGCCTCTCACTAGGTTAACAAAGAAAGGTGTTAAATACATTTGGTTGGACAAATGTGAAACTTCTTTTCGGAAATTAAAAGAACTCCTTTCTGATGCTCCTATTCTTATTATTCCTGAAGGGAATCAAGATTTTGTTGTTTATACCGATGCTATTCGCGTTGGTTTGGGTGCCATTCTTATGCAAAAAGAACGTGTTATTGCTTATGATTCTAGGCAATTGAAGCCGGCTGAGACTAGATATGCCACACATGATTTAGAACTCGCGGCTATCGTTTTCGCCCTTCGAATTTGGCGACATTATCTTTTGGGAGAGAAATTTATACTTTATACTGATCATAAGTCTTTGAAATATTTATTTTCTCAAAAGGAACTTAATTTGCGTCAACAGCGTTGGCTCGAATTCCTCGCCTCTTATGATCTTGATATTCTTTATACTCCCGGAAAGGGAAACCGAGTTGCCGATGCTCTTAGTCGCAAGCAACAAGCGGTTGTTTCCATGATGATATCCGAATGGAACGATCTCGAAGTTTTGTCCACTTGTGAAATTCGAGATCGTGTTTCCGATTTATGTTCATCTCTGGTTTTATGTAGCCTTAAGGCTCATCCTTCTCTTTTAGACCGCATTCTTGAAGATCAAAAGCTAGATCCCAAATTGGCTCTTCTTGGCCAAAATATTAAGGATAAAACCGATATTGAAGGTTTGAAAGACTTTGATATTGGTTCTCGTGGCGGCATTCGAAAATTTGGTAGACTTATCGTACCAAATATTAGTGATCTTCGTAAAGATATTCTAGAAGATTCTCATCGTTCCAAATATTCCATTCATCCCGGTAGTAGTAAAATGTACGCGGATCTGAAGCGACTTTATTATTGGGAGGGAATGAAATCTGATATCGCTAACTTTGTTAAGTGTTGCATGACTTTCCAACTTGTCAAGGCCGAACATCAAAAGCCTGGTGGGTTATTGCAACCATTGGAAATTCCAGTTTGGAAGTGGGATCAAATTTCCATGGATTTTATTGATGGCCTTCCCCGTTCTCGTTCGGGTCATGATAGCTTATGGGTGATCATTGATAGACTTACTAAATCCGCCCATTTTATTCCCGTTCGGTCGAACTGAACCGTTCCTCTTCTGGCCAAACTCTTTATCAAAGAAATTGTTAAATTACATGGAGTTCCTACTTCTATAGTTAGTGATCGTGATCCATTGTTTACTAGTGGATTCTGGAAGAGTCTTCAAAAAGCTTTGGGAACGAAGCTTAATTTTAGCACCGCTTATCACCCCCAGTCCAATGGACAAACTGAGCGTGTGAATAAAACTCTTGAAGATCTTCTTCGTTCTTGTGTTCTTGATTTCGGTGGAAGTTGGGAAGATCATATTTCACTTGTTGAATTTTCCTATAATAATAGCTTCCAATCTAGTATTGGTATGGCACCTTTCGAGGCACTCTATGGAAGACCATGCCGATCTCCTTCTTGTTGGCTTGAGGCCGGTGAGAAGCTAGTTTTGGGTCCAGATTTTATTCGTGATTCCACAGAAAAGATTGAACTTATTCGACATAGGATGAAAGAAGCTCAGAGTAGACAAAAATCCTATGCCGATAATCGAAGAAGGAAATTAGAATTTTCTGTTGGAGATCTTGTATTTATTCGTGTTTCCCCTATGAAGGGTGTTGTACGTTTCAGTCGATCGGGAAAGTTAGCGCCTCAATATATTGGGCCATTTCCTATCACCGAACGTATTGGTTCCATGGCTTACCGCCTTTCATTACCGGCTCAGTTTTCTGCCATGCATGACGTGTTTCATGTTTCTCAATTACGGAAGTGCCTTCGGGATTCCGATTCTGTTCTTGAGCCCGGTGTTGTGGAAGAAATTGAAGTTTCGTCGAATTTAACTTATGAGTAGCATCCTATTCGAATTATTGCTTCGGAGGTCAAACGACTTCGAAATAAAGATGTTCCGCTTGTGAAGGTTCAATGGTCCTCAAATCCTAAGAATTGCTCTTGGGAAACTAGGGAATACATCGAGCGAACACACCCGGACTTACTCTCTCATGCTCTTTAAGGTGAACTTCTTATTTCAAATTTCTTTTGTGTTAATATGCTTTATGGTTGTTACTTTTTATTTCCATCTTATATATTGCGAGGACGCAATTTCTTTAAGGAGGGGAGTCTGTAACAACCCGCATATTTGTCGATTCTATATTTAAATATTTTATTTTGATATTTTATCGCTAGTCGGATCTTAGTTCGAAAAGCTACTTTTTGCATACGGTCAAATTAGGACTCGAGACCACTTCCATTGAATTCAAAATGACGTTTGCGATATTTTTGAGTGTAAACTTCGATATGTTTGGAGATAGTGGAATTTTCGTCACTTTTTGGCTTTGAGCTTTGGTTTGGGCTGAACCACTTACTAACTCAGTCCCAACCGCTTCTCCTCTCCATTAATTCACTCTTCATTTTCCTAACACTTGAAGCTTCATCAAAAATGGAGGATTGAATGGGAAATTAAAAATCCAAGCTCAAATTCACTTGCAAATCCATCATTCAACTCCAAATTCAAAGAGAAGACATTGATTCAAGCTTGTTGTTGATTCTTGCTTTGCTTTCAAGCTTCATCTTCATCAATTTCATGAAAAGGTGAGATTTTTATGTCACATTCTTGCCTATAACTGTCATTGGATTGTTGGGAATGATTCCCCATCACTTTAGCATGTATGTTTGCATTTGGTTTGGAGCGAATTGGTGAAAATCCCAAATTTTCGTGTGTTTTGGCAAATTCCTGGACATAGGTCGCACTGCCTCGAAACTGGCTCGTTCGCATCTAGGTCGCTGGCCGTTAGGTCGTAGGTGGATGGGCTTTAGGTCGCTCTGGCGTGGATAAGTTTCTGCCTTCAAATATAAGCTCGTTCTGGGCTTAGGTCGTACACTTCCTTAGGTCGCTCGGCTCGCTTGCATGCTTAGGTCGCTCGCCTGCAATTAGGTCGCTTGACCATTGAAGCATCTCGTGACCTGTTAGGTCGTTCGCCTTAGGTCGTGAGTCTCTTTAGGTCGCGAGTCTTTAGGTCGCGAGTCTTTAGGTCGCGAGTCTTTAGGTCGCGAGTCTCTTTTCCTTAGGTCGTTAGGCCTTGCTTCACTTAGGTCGTTGGACCTCATATCTCTTAGGTCGCTCGACCTGTCTTCCACTTAGGTCGAGCCTTTCCTTTTCTTGACCGCGTTAGGTCGCTCACCCTGCTAGGTCACGCCACAATTAGGCTGTGCTCTTATAGGTCGCACGCCTTTTTACACTTAGGTCGTTTGACCTGTATTTCACTAGGTCGCTCGACCTGCTCTTCTACTAGGTCGCTCGACCTGCTCTTCTACTAGGTCGCATGACATTATATCCCTTAGGTCGTTCGACCTACTTGACTTTAAGTCGTAGCACTTTAATTCGACCACGTTAGGTCGCAAGTATATTTCTACCTTGATGGTTTTGGAACTGGTTTCCTTGGGATTTTATTCACGTCTTCGAACGTGAACTTTTGTGACTTGTTGATTTTACAATCAATTTCTGTGGTTTTGTCACTTTAAAAATATGAAGGTTTCAATACTAGTAGTAAATATCAAAACCCTTTTCCCCCAAATGATTTCAACACTATTTTAAATATAAAGCTCGTTTTCTCAAATCGTTTTCCAATCTACTAGTATATAAAAGCCTTTACTTCACTCTGATGAGAAATCGAATTAAACGACTTAGTAAAATGAGTGGTATGAAACGCTTGCGTTTACTTCATCTGTTAGCTCTTGGACTTGTTCGATTGAACCCTTTTGTGACAATTTTCTAGTGAAGATCTACATCTTGTTCGTAAATATTTAAGTTAAGAAAGTGGTTATGGGACATGAAGCTAAACTCATATATTTACTAGCTTGGTGTGGTTGACACTTCCTGATGATCATGACGATCATTTTTGTGATTTAGACTAGCAATTGTGCGATGTCTCTTTGTCTACGAGGGAGACTAAACCCCGTTTGTGTGATGTTTCGCCATCACATATGTGGGGTAGCGCCCCATGGTCTTCGGACCATTCTTGTGGAGTTTCGGCTCAAAATTAATGGTTAGCTACCATGAGATAGCGTCTCGTCTTGTGTTACACGTGTTGGTGAGTTTTCATTCTCCCGTTTTGTGATAGGCCTCCCCCTTCTTGTGATTTCTGGATTTCTTGAGATGATTTCTGGAATTTTGTGCTTCACCAATTTTTGTGATTTCCATTGATATGTTTATCAATTTTTGTGCATTGGTGAATTCGTGTGTCATTGACTTGTTATGAATACAAGTTTAGGGTATGATGCCCTATTTTATCTTTGAGAAGATTCTTGTGATATTGATTAATCTCTTGTTAATTTTCAATTACATACTTATAGTAATATGCCATTATGGTTATTACATGTTTATGCCATATCTTTTATTCTATATCATGTCATCTGATATTTATAGCTAGACTGATCCGTTTATTAATTTCTTATGAAATAATACTCGGGTCAGACCGAGATGTTACAGGTGCTTCTGCTTGACTTCTCTTCTGGGGATTACTCTGACTTTTGGCTAACTACTTAGATTAGTAGTTTTTGTTGTATGCATTGAGATATAGACTCCGTGATGTATACTTATTCTTTTGTGTAGCTTGTAGCTATTATTTTGTATTATGTGGAACTTGTTAGACCACTACTCTGATGTACACTTTCATGTGTTATCTATTCATATCTTCTTCCGCCTTTGTGATATGGATGTCTGTGACTGATTGATGTTATGTTGATTTCTATGTTTGTTTCCCAAGATTATATCTAGCCACTGTGTGATAGCTTTGAGTTTGTATCGGTATGTCGGGTTTCCTCCTTAAACGCATGTTATATTATCTGACATATCGATGCTCGCACAAAGAAGTTACACGGATGGTCGCTCCTCAACAGCCTTATTCTCCGTGCCAGTTGACAGCACTACACCGTAGTGTTCTTGGCTAGCGTGGGTATAGAGGTGGCGCGCCACAACGATCCACATTGACTTTTCACTAATTCGACTGTTGTTTTACGAATAGTGACTTTTTCGGACTAAAATCCGACTAATGACGCTATATTTAAATTAAACATTTAAATATACGAATCGTAAAATATGCGGGTTGTTACAGACTCCCCTCCTTAAAGAAATTGCATCCTCGCAATAATTAAGAAGAAATTAAAGAGTAACAACTATAAAAGCATATCAATACCAAGAGAAGAAAATATGAAATAAGAAAATCACCTTAAAGAGCACGAGAAAGTAATTCCGGATGTGTTCGCTCGATGAATTCTCTAGATTCCCAAGAGCAATCCTTAGGATTTGAGGACCATTGAACTTTCACATGAGGAACATCTTTATTTCGAAGGCGTTTAACCTCCGAAGCAATGATACTGATAGGATGTTGCTCATAAGTCAAATAAGGCGAAACTTCAATCTCTTCAATAACACCGGGCTCAAGAATAGAATCGAAATCTTGAAGGCATTTCCGTAGTTGAGAGACATGTAATACGTCATGAATAGCAGAAAATTGAGCCTGTAACAAAAGGCGATAAGCCACGGAACCAATGCGTTCGGTGATGGGAAATGGACCAATATATCGAGGTGCTAATTTTCCCGATCGATTGAAACGCACAACACCGTTCATAGGTGAAACACGAATAAAAACAAAATCTCCCACATAAAATTCTAATTTCTTTCTTCGATTATCGGCATAGGATTTTTGTCTACTTTGAGCTTCTTTCATCCTATGATGAATAAGGTCAACCTTTTCTGTGGCATCACGAATAAAATCTGGACCTAAAACCAGCTTTTCACCGGCTTCAAGCCAACACGAAGGAGATCGGCATGGCCTTCCATAGAGTGCCTCGAAAGGTGCCATACCAATACTAGATTGGAAGCTATTATTGTAGGAAAACTCAACAAGAGAGATATGATCTTCCCAACTTCCACCAAATTCAAGAACACATGCACAAAGAAGATCTTCAAGAGTTTGATTCACACGCTCGATTTGTTCATCGGACTAAGGATGATAAGCGGTGCTAAAGTTAAGCTTCGTTCCCAAATCTTTTTGAAGACCTTTCCAAAATCCACTAGTAAATAATGGATCACGACCGCTAATAATAGAAGTAGAAACTCCATGCAATTTAACAACTTCTTTAACATAGAGTTTGGCTAAAAGAGGTACGGTCCGATTGGACCGAACGGGAATAAAATGGTCGGATTTTGTAAGTCTATCAACAATCACCCATAGACTATCATGACTCGAACGAGAACGGGGAAGTCCGTCAATAAAATCCATGGAAATTTGATCCCACTTCCAAACTGGGATGTCTAAAGGTTGCAATAACCCACCGGGCCTTTGATGCTCAGCTTTAACGAGTTGGCAAGTCATGCAACGCTTTATAAAATTGGCAATATCAAATTTCATCCCATCCCAATAATAAAGTCGCTTCATATCCGTGTACATTTTACTACTACCGGGATGAATGGTAAATTTAGAACAATGCGAATCTTCTAAAATGTCTTTAAATATTTGGCACAATAAGTCTACCAAACTTTCGAATACCGCCACGAGCATCAATATCAAAGTCTTTCAAACCTTCAATATCAATTTTATCCTTACAACTTTGGCTAAGAAGAGCCAATTTAGGATCTAGCTTTTGAGCTTCAAGGATGCGGTCTAAAAGAGATGGATGAGCCTCAAGGCTACAGAAAACAAGAGATGAACATGAATTGGATTCACGATCTCGAATCTCACAAGTGGAAAAAGTCTCGAGATCATTCCATTCGGATACCATCATGGAAACAACCGCTTGTTGCTTACGACTAAGGGCATCGGCAACACGATTCCCCTTTTTGGGAGTAAAAAGAATATCAAGATCATAAGATGAAAGGAACTCGAGCCAACGTTGTTGATGCAAATTAAGTTCCTTTTGAGAAAATAAATACTTCAAAGATTTATGATCGGTGTAGAGAACAAATTTCTCTCCTAAAAGATAATGATGCCAAATTCTAAGGGCGAAAACAATAGCCGCAAGCTCTAAATCATGAGTGGCATATCTAGTCTCGGCAGGCTTTAATTGCCTAGAAGCATATGCAATAACACGTTCCCTTTGCATGAGAACGGCTCCCAAACCAACACGACTAGCATCGGTATATATAATAAAGTCTTGGTTCCCTTCGGGAATCACAAGAATAGGAGCATCATAAAGGAGTTCTTTTAATTTCTGAAAAGAAGCTTCACATTTGTCTGACCAAATGTACTTAACTCCCTTCTTCGTTAAACTAGTAAGAGGCATGGAAATTTTAGAAATATCTTTTATGAACCGACGGTATTAGCCCGCCAATCCAAGGAAGCTACGAATTTCCATCACACTCTCCGATCTCTTCCAATTTTGAATCGCTTCAATCTTCGAAGGATCCACGGAAATTCCGGATTCATAAATAATATGTCCTAAAAATTTCACATGAGATTGCCAAAAGTGGCACTTAGAAAATTTTGCTTTCAATTGATTGCTCCTAAGAGTTTCCAACACAATCCGAAGATGTTTTTCATGCTCTTACTCGGTTTTAGAATAAATAAGAATATCATCTATAAAGATGAGAACAAATCGATCGAGGAAGTCTTTGAAAACTCGATTCATACGGTCAACGAAATAAGCTGGAGCATTCGTCAAACCAAATGGCATAACAAGCCATTCATAAGATCCATAACGAGTATGGAACGATGTCAAAGGAATACTATCCTCTGCAATACGAAGTTGATGAAAACCGGTAGCTAAGTCTAACTGTGAAAAGACTCTGGCACTACTAAATTGATTGAATAGATCATCAATCCAAGGTAAGGAGTATTTATTCTTGATAGTGAGATCATTAAGCTTGCGGTAGTCAACGCAAAGCCTAAGTGTACCATCAGATTTCTTCACAAAGATATCAGAAGCTCCCCAAGGAGAGGAACTAAAACGAATAAACTGTTTTACTTCCAATTCGGATAATTGTTTACGCATCTCCTCATTTTCCTTATTGGACAAACGATAAGGAGGACGAGTGATAGGTAGAGCTCCAGGGATTAGATTAATTCTGAACTCGATTGCTTTCTTAGGTGGTAATCCTAAAACGGGCTCAAATATATCGTAAAATTCACGAACAACGTGAATGAGGGAAATGACATCTTCCCCATCATCATTATCATCATCATGCGGATTTAGAGAATATAAGGATGCAGCCAAATTGGAATCTCATTCTTTAAAAACAATAGAAATCTGCTTAACAGATTGAGGAGGTCGAAGATAGATAGTCCGCTCAGGACATAGGATATGGGCTTCATAACGATTAAGCCAATCCATTCCCAAAATCATTCTGAAACCTAAGTAGCGCATAACATGCAAATCGGCTCAGAAGGAATAATCACATAAAATAATCTCGACATCTTTACAAAGTAAACTGAGTGTTGCGGATCCACCAACCGGATTCGGAATTCTCAAAGAAGTCATCAAGCCCATAACATTTGAAGATAAAGCATCAACAAGTTCCTTCGATATAAATGAGTGAGATGCACCCGTATCAAAGAGGACTCGAATAGGAAGATTACGAAATATAATAACGCCATCAAGGATAGAATGAGAAATACCTTGACCACGAGAAGTGTTACTAGGGGCTTGCACAACATTTAACTTTCCCTCTTTCTTGCTTTGAAGTTTGGGGCATGAAGATAAAAGATGACCCGAACTTTTGCAGTAGCAACAAAAAAGAGGTTTTGGGCACCTATTTGCATAATGGTCCTTAGAACCACTAGAGGTAGGAGTCTTTGCTACCGAAGTTGCTTGCTTCCCTTTCTTGTTGGGATAAGGCTTGAATTTAGTAGGCCTCTTCTTGTTGTTGTTGAAGTTTGGTTTGGCTCCCACAACTTCAACATCACTCTCTTTATTGGCCTCTTCAAGTCAAAGCGCGATATCAATGAGCTGGTCGAAAGAAACATCTAGTTTAAGAAGTAAAGGCTTTTTGAGATTCTTATTCAAGCCATAGACAAATCTCTAATTTTTCTTCAATGGGGTATTAATATACTCGACCCCATATTTAGATAGAAATTCGAAAGGTGCGACGTAGTCGGTCACAGAAGATTCACCTTGAACAAGGTCGATAAAGCGTCGAGCTAAAGATAATTTTTCAGCTTCTGGCACAAATTTAAATTTAACCTTTCCCGGAATTGCTCCTAAGTAAGATCCGCTTCAATAGTTTCAGAGATCAAAAGCTCATACCAATCTAATGCTCTCTCCTAGAGCATGCTACAAGCCACTTGGACTTGATGTAGATCAATAAGATTCATGTGGGAAAAGATGCGATCGCATGTTCTGAGCCAAGCTTGGACTTCTATAACGCTCTCGGAACCCTTGAAAGGCCTTCCACCCAAGTTGGTGTAATCACTGCACAAGCGTGCAATCCCAGATTTAGGATGAGTAGGCTCTGGAATGGGTCCGATAGTTTGAGCATTCTTCACAAGGTCTAAAAGTTGTTGAGCAGACATAAATACTCCGTCCTGAGGAGTAGCACTAGATTGACCGGCGCTGGGACGGCCTGGTTTAACCATTTCTCTTCTCCAAGAAAGAAAGAAAGAAGAGGAAAAAGGTTATTCTCAAAATGAATATCAGACAAACTTGATTGATAAAACAAGGCTTCACAAAAAAAAGGATAGAATGGGTCCAATGACTCAATTTAAATCCTAAGGCATGACTCCTAAGAAGACTTAGGACAATGATCCTTGCTAGATTATTCTACATTTTTCCGAAATTTGGCTCTTATACCAAGCTATGACGCCTCACCTCTATACTCACGCTAGCCAAGGACACTATAGAGTAATGTCGTCAACTAGCACGAAGAATAAGGCTGTTGAGGAGCGACCATCTATGTAATTGCTTTGTGCGAGTACCGATATGTCAGATAAAAGGTCATGTATTTCATTTCAAGAGGAAATTCGACATATCAAACACAAACTCAAAGCAGCTACACAGTGGCTATGTGGCCTTCGGAAACATATATAGAAATAAGCATAACGCAAATCAGTCACAGATATCCATATCACAAAGGCAGAAACAGATATGAATATATCACATAAAAGTGTACATCAAAGTAGTGGTCATACAAGATCCACTACACCACAAAAGAATAGGTACAAGTGCTAGACAAAAGAATAAGTATACATCAAGTAGTCTCTATCTCGAATGTATAAAAGAAAAAACTACTAATCTCAAGTAGTTAGCCGAAAGTCAGAAGCAAGTCCCTCCTAAATAGTCAAGTGGAAGCACCTGTAACACCTCGGTCTGACCCGAGTATTATTTAAAAAGAGAAATAATAAATGAATCAGTCTAGCTATAAATATTATATAAAATGAGATAGGATAAGAGATAACACCAAAAATGTATGATAACAATAAAATGCCATACTGTGAAAAGTATACATTAAATAACAACGAAAATCATACAATATCTCAAATCATCTCAAACTCACAAAAAGAATCATATTCTTAAATTATTCACCAAAACACCAATAGTTGAAAGAGCCCATCAATGCCTATCATCAAAGTTGGTGAATCACAAATTCTAGAAATCCAGAAATCATAAAAGGGGGAACCCTATCATAAACGGGAGCATGAAAACTCACCAACACGTGTATCACAAACGGGACGCTATCCCATGGTCGCTAACCACGAAGCCGGTGCAACGACGTAGTACAATAACGGTACGCCCGAGGAACCTGAAACAAAAATAATCTGGAACAACGACGTAGTACAATAACAGTACGCCCGATGAACCGAATTCTATAAAAGTCATAGGTCGCCAGCCTATAAAAATGAGCCGAAGCTCCACAGAACGGGGTACAGTCCCCCACGCGGACAAAGAGACATCGCATATCGCTAGTCTAAACCACAAAATGATCATCATCGATCATCAAGAAGTGTCGATTACACTAAGCTAGTAAATAAATGAGTTTAGCTTCATGTCCCATAACCACTGGCTTAACTTAAATATTTACGAACAAATTGTAGATTTCCACTCGAAAATTGTCAAAAGATTTTCAATCGAACATGTCTAGAAATTAACCGACGAAGTAAACGCAAGCGTTTCATACCACTTGTTTTGCTAAGCCGTTTAATTAGATTTCTCATACGAATGAGGTAAAGGTTTGTGTATACTAATAGGTTGGAAAACGGTTTTATAAACGAGCTTTGTATTTAAAAATGGAGTTGAAATCATCTTTGTAAAAGAGTTTGAATATTTACTACTAGTATAGAAACCATTGTATTTTAAATTAACAAATCACAGAAAAGATTGTAGAAACAATCAATCCCCAAAAATTCATATATGAAGACGTGAATCAAATCCATAGAAATCGATAACGAATCCATCAAAATGGATATTCCTGAAAATCCCGAAAAAGAAGTCATCAAAGTCGATAAAAAGAGATAACAACTAGTCGGATCAACACGAATCGATTAAAATTGGAATCCCACATAAAATAGGAAAATTGGGCTGAGACAAGCAGATTCGGACGTCTGACTTGTATATTTCAGACATCTGAATCTGGAGCTCAAGCAATACTTTTCCTAGGCCAATGATGGCCAAATCATATCGGAAGTGATCGGATGAGTGACGATGGCTAGGGGTTTACGTCAAACGACTACCCAACCTTAAAGACTCACCAATACACTCCGACCAACATGTCCAAACATCCATATAAGGATTTTTCATAGATTTTAACTTCAAACACCAAAAATTGGAATATTCATCAAACCAATTCAATTCAAAAGCAAATGGACAAGGAATAGATGTTAGGAATTACTACCTAACACTATCAAAGATATATACGTAGATGTGAGTTCAAAACTCACCTTTTAAACCCAAACACAAATGATAAGCTCTAGAACAAGCAATAGGTTAATCTCTCCTCAACACCACCTCAAGAACTTCAATCTATACTCAAAGATGAAGTTTTCTCTAAGTTTAGGTTATAGGAATTTCTGAGAATTTGAAGAGGGATTGAGATGGAGAAGATGAAGAGGATGCTTACCTAAGCTTCTCTTGGATTTTGGACTTGAATTTGAGTTTCTAAATCAAAGCTAGGGTTTGGGAATTTCTATTTCCCATTCTTTCCCCCATTTTTCTTTAGAGCTTGAGTGTTAGGAAAATGAGAGTGGAATGAAATGAAGAGGAGTGGAGTTGGGTTATTTATTGGGCTAATGGGCTGAAACCCAAACCCAAAGCCCTAATTGAAAACATCAAAATTTTACCAAACTGAAAACATATCAATGTTTATACTCAAAAAGGTCGCAAACACCGTTTTGGAGTCAATGGAAGTGGTCTCGAGTCTAAATTGTTGAATCTCAATTTCATTCTTCATTCAGACGTCTGAAATTTCCAAACCTGACGTTTGAATCTGGAAAAATATGAGTTGTCTAATACAATATTCAGACGTTTGACTTGGGGATTTCAGACGTTTGAAAATGGCTATTTTTAGCCTATTTTCTTTCTGGATTGAACTCGAGCAATTTCAGACGTCTGAACGATTCATTTCAAACGTCTGAAACTCTTTTTGACAGTATTTTCAAATAGACACTTCCGTATAGCATGATCCACATTGAATTTTCACTAATTCGACTGTTCTTTTACGAATAGTTACTTTTTCGAACTAAAATCCGACTAACGACGCTGTATTTAAATTAAACATTTAAATATACGAATCGTAAAATATGCGGGTTGTTACAGTGTATGCTGTGCATTTGGAGCTCGCTTTCACCTTATATTAATTGTATATGCTTGCTAATATTAAGAAAAGGTATACATCTTGGATTACATGTCGTATTTTTATGTTTTTCCCTATGGGATGCCTCATCCTTGAGATGAGATGTATATTATATATGTATTGTAAAAATTTTCCAATCGAGCCACGCAAAGGAAACGTTGGCGAAATTTTCTATAAATTTAAGAGGTCGGAAATTTGTTGATAATTTTGAGAAATTTTGATAACTAAGATTTGATTTTTTTGTGTTATAACTTGGAATGATATTAGTTTGTATTGGTAAAAGAATTTAAAGACTTAGAAAATTTTATAATCTATTTCAGCTAATTGATTTTGAAAAATATGAGTTTTGTGGCATTTCTTCACTTGGCAATTTCAAGGATGAAGTTCTTTTAAAGGGGGGAGTCTATAACGACCCAGGATTTTGGCCATTTGAATTTGAAATATTTAATTGATTTTAAATATTGAAAATTTAATTTTATAAGTCAAACAACTTAAATTTCAAATATAGTGATTTATTTGATAATGTGAATTGTTAAATTTAATAATTGGAATTGTTTAATAGTTGGATCTTGAATTTAATTTGAATAAATGGATTTCAGAAGATTGTTTAAATTCAATTTTAAATAATAAATGGTTAGTGTAAACTACAATTTATAATTTAAAGTGATTAGAATGGTTTTAATAATAATTTGTTTTAATTAACGTGTGAAAATAGCCTTTCGGGAAACTTTCTTGGACTTTGACAAAACTAGTGCCATTGGATCCATAGTAGTGAATTATTGTATGTTAAGGAATTTTGTAGCGGTCGGACGTATCGTTTAGTCATGCGAGCTCGAAACGCGTAGAAATTAATTAAAGGAATTTACATTAGTATATTTGATTTTGAAAGCTAACTTTTGTAGATGATGGAATTGGGTCCCAACACTAGCTCCATTGTGTTCGAAATAGGGGTGTTACATATAAAACGCTGGGCGGCACGGCTCATTTGGAGTTTAAGATTTTGGAACTTGAATAGTGCTTTGAAAATTTTCTATAAAAGGACCCTCGCTTTCTTCCATTTGCTAAAACCCTAGCCCTAGCCGTCTTCATCCAACGGCTACCATTATCTACGGCGATCGGAGCCATTTCAGCGAAGTGGTCAACATGGAAGTTATGGAGGGTGGCCAGACGAGTTTATATATGGTGGCCGATCATCGAATGACGAAGCATGGTTGCGGCGATACGAGTTCAACGGCGGCGGTAGTTTTGGGCAAGATCTCGTTGTCGACGACGTTTTAGGAGGTGGCTCTGGCGGCTATGGGGTCGTCGAGGGCATGGCATTCAACAGGAACGGTGTGGCGGCGGCTCGAGGTCCATGGAAACAGCGGCGTGCAAGAAATCGCTGCGACATTGAGCTTCAAAATCTTGGCCTGGGTTTATAAACAAAGGTGATTAATGTTTAAAAATAAATTAATTAATGTTAATTATAATTTAATTATGTCTAAGTTCTAACAATCGTATCTTGCCTGCACGAGATCCAAATCGGACGTGGTCATTCACGTTGCGCTCGTTATAATGAATGCTACGTTATGGAGTTGGATTGGGGTAACTCGGAGCTAGTAGGAACTTGTGTTAAAATCGAACGCCCTTTCGATTTTAATTCAAACCGGAACGCCTTGATGACAGCTGGAATTTTGTGTGTTATCTCACCTCTTTGGACCCACTTATATTGTTTATATAAGTGCGGATATTTTTATTGATGCCTGTTATTTCTTGTTTGGATGATTTACTGCTTTATTAGTTGGTTTGGATTTATTCCCGCCCTTGAAGAGGATGACCTTTTATATGTACCCGCATAGTAGCAGATGACCCTTATTATCTGATTATATATTGTATGTGATGCAGGGGGACAGGTTGGAGAGATCCAACAGCATTCTTCACCACTATTGATTTTACTCACTACACGATACAACTCAATTTTCCACACCCAGATAAGCAAAAATTGTCACGGTCTTAAGCCATGGCAATTTTACCATTGGCCTGAGCCGTGGTAAAATAAATTACCACGGTTATAGACCGTGGCAATTTTGGAACGGCCTTAGACTGTGCCCAAGTTGTCAAGAAAATTTCAACCCCCCATACCAGATCTCAACATATTTCACGCCTTCTCCGAAAAAATAGAACGCCCCTTCCTAACCTCCTGCGCCCTAAATCTCATAGTCGAAAATGGCTACTGTTTCTAATTCATCATCGAAACAATCTCCAGCGATCTTCTGTTTTTCTTTAGAGGAAGATTCCAAACCTGAACCCGGATCCGAATCCGAACCAGAATCGAAATTCGAAGATGAATCCAATTTGAAGATGAATCTGAATTCGAAGACGATTCTGAAATCGAAGAGAAAAGCAAAGTGGAGTCGATAGGTAATTGATTTTTAGCCTATAATGTTCTCAGTTTGCAATGTCTTTTCTTCTTCTTAAATTTCACTTGGATTTGTAGTGATGATGAATACGATGATTTGAAGGGAAATAACACTGATGAAGACCGATATAAAAGAGTTATCCATCTTATTCAAGGTATATATTGTTTTCATTTGCATAGACGAACTATTATCAGGATTAATTTTAAGTTGATAAATTTGATTATATTCGTTTCCACTTTTCAGTGGTTTTATGTTTAAATTCTGACATAAATTAGATCAGTAAACTATTTGTTATACATGTATAGAGGCCTTGTGTGACGACCGCCCATGACCCCTGCACCGAATCTAGAGAAAGTGCGCTGTAAAGTGTGCCAGGCGACCATGGACGATTGTCAAGGTAAGATTTAAAACAACAGAATCTATCGTATTACTCACAGCGCATGGACAAAATACAATAGAACATATGTATAGTGAAGCTTTACAGAACAAAATGACATCATATAAAACTCCATAATAGTTGAATACAAGCATCCACATAGTCAATACATCCAGCCTCACTACAAATCTCTCAGAGAATACAAAACAGCGGAATATCCAGTACATATAAGAAGATAATATGCAACCCTCAAGCTCGTCTTCGATATCAGCATCGTGAGAAGAGAACAGCACCTGTCACCTGCTACCTAGTCTGCCCGTCCCAAAAATGGACGAACAGCCCAAGGCAATAAGAATTAAAACATAAAGCCTTGAGTCAGACAACAGTCTTAGTGAGCAGTAAATTAACTAACAACATACCAAAAGAGCATAAAGGAAAAGGAATAGGAATACAACCCTCCCACTCCAACCTCATTCTACAGTGATAGCCCCCAGACACACACCAAACAGAAGCAAACATAGCAGAGCATACAATTTAAAGTAAAGCTACTATCACTCGAGTCAAGGGCGATGTTTTCCAAGTACCAAGGCCTAAATCAGATAAGCACCCAGAAAATACCGCTCTTGAGTCCGAATGACGATACATCCAAACATCCATGACTCTGGCTATCACTGTTATCATTGCTTCGATATCACCGTTAATTGAATGACCGGCACATTCTTTCAGCCGTCCGTCAAGGGCTAATGAAAACCCCGGTTCTAGACATAACTCCCGCACGTCGTCGCAGCCCGTGCCTAGGACTATCGAATCTGCCCAGAGTACTCGACCATCAACAGTTGGCCGTTGGGACTATCGAATCTGCCCAAACGTACCCTTGCTTAGAGCATGCTAGAACCTTCAACAACGATGCTATCCAAGCCTCCTAGTCATCCTCCTCGACGACTATTCTCATATCCATTCATTATCTTCAACTCGAATCATATCACCGAGTTATCAACATGCTTGGAATGATCCCGTCTGGATTAGACCAAGTCTTCATCACATGATTGCCTTGCTTCATTACATCCTTGCAAAACCTCATCTCATCATCACATCATCAAATCTATGCATAAGAGCTTCATCATCCCGCTACATATGCCACGAGCAGCTTTCCCAATTCAAGAGCCTTTCCCTTAGCTTTTGAATCATCTTTGGTCTAAATCTAATCATCAATCATCTAGTTCATAATAATCAATCAAATCAAACATCAATCCAAGCAATCAAGCATTCAAATATGATCTAAGTAGACAATTATAACAATAATGGCATTTTCGTAATTAAAGAGTTGAAAGTCCAATAAGCATGAAAACATGGATTAAATCTCTACAAACTTGATGAACGAACTTGCATAGGTTAACATATGATAAAATGGATGCAACATCATCTTGAACAATGGATCTACATGGATCTATACATAGGATGAAGAAAATGCATGGAAATCACTATTTTAACACCAAATCAAGCCAACAATCCGATATACTCCTTTGGATCCGTGTGAGAGATAATCACCACTCACCAAATCACCTAAACAATCCAAAAGATAACAACTTCAGATCTGGACAGCGAAGAACTAAGCTAGATCCGACAAGATCTCACTTCAAACGATGAAATCTCTCTTGAAAAGATGAAGATCTTCAATCCAAGCTCTTGAATCTTCAATCTTGATCTTCGATTTGGATGGAAGGAAGCACTAGATTAAAGTGGAGAAAAGAAGTGAAGAAGTGTAGAAGTCGAGCTCTCAAAATGGCAGCACTTCGTCGCTTCAAAAATCCGGATCCCAAAAAGTGAGAACAACCCCTCCTATTTATAGCTGAAATCTGTCCTTAAGTCGAAATCTGGCTATCTCCCTAGGTCGTTTCCGACCTAAGCCTCTCCGACCTAATAGATGCACGCGACATAACAGTCTTCGACCTAACGACTTAGCCAGACCCAGCGACTCATCGCACGCGCGACCTAACCTCTTACGCGCTTAGCGACCTAACAGGCCTCCCCATCTTACGACCTAACGATGTTACGACCTAACACTTAACTTCTAGGTCGCTTTCGACTTAAAGCATAGGCTACGACCCAACACTTAAACTATCTAAGCGACTTAACAACCTACGACTCAGTTGGGTTGCGACCTAACAACTTAGGCTCCTACGCGACCTAACACATGTCGACCTAAAACAACATACGACCTAACAGTTAGATCCACGCGACCTAATACTTAAACTATTCTAGCGACCTAACAACTCACGCGACCTACGACTCAGCAAACTCGCGACCTAACACACACGCGACCTAACCATCTTAGGTCGCCTACGACCTAACTCAACACAGATCTAACGACCTAACTACGCTAACACTTAGGTCGGTCAATCCCATAGGTCGCTAACTCTTATAGGTCGCAAACTGCTTATTCCCTAAGTCGTTAACTCTACTAGGTCGCTAACTCGAACTGCCGACCTAACACTTGACTCACCCAAACACTTAGGTCGCTCACACATTTTCTTAGGTCGCCTGAACCTCTTAAGTCGGTCACGACTTAACCCCTTAGGTCGCCTACGACCTAACCAAAGCCAACAACTAGTCTTCCTTAAGTCGTCTAACGACCTAACTCCAAACCCTGAGTCAACACTCCCACCTCCTAAGTCGTATACGACTTACGACTTATGCTAAGTCGTGAACGACTTAGGACTTAGCCAAAAATTTCCTAAAATCTGAAATGGCTAAAAATGCTAAAACTCCAGATTTGACGAACTTTTCGATCCGTGAAAATACGGGTCGTTACATTCTCTCCCCCTTAGGAATTTCGCCCCCGAAATTCCAAGCAATCAAAAACTATTCTGTACGCCTACCATCCATAGCAATCAACAAACCATGCATCCAATTCTAACTTAGCGTACAGAATTCTAAAATTAGAACAAGTTACAATATCGCGAGATGACACGACACCTTAGGGCCATACCTTGAAGAGTTCAGGATGAGCTGCTTTCATCCTCTCTTCCACCTCCCACGTACAGTCGTTATCATCTTCACTCCATTGTATCTTGAGCAACTTAACTACCTTTCTCCTAAGCTGTTTCGTGTCGGTTTCAACAACACGAAGCGGCTTACGAGGTCTTCTATCAACAGGATCAACTTCTAAGTCTTCACAGCTATCAGCAGAAACCACCGTTCTCGAGTCGTGCACATACTTCCGTAGATACGATACATGAAAAACATTGTGCACACCCGACATCTTCTCCGGTAACTCCAATCTGTAGGCGAGCTTTCCAATTCGCTCGATGATCGGGAATGGTCCAACAAATCTCGGGGTCAATTTTCCTTTCTTCCCGAATCGAATAACATTCTTCAGTGGAGAAATCTTCACAAAAACCATATCTCCTACGTCGAATTCCAAATCCTTTCGACGCTTATCAGCATAACTCTTCTGACGGTCTTGGGCTGCCTTCATTCGTTGCCGAATGATCTCTATGCAATCCGAAGTCTGTCGAATCATCTCTGGCCCAAGTATCAGCTTTTCCCCAGTTTCCAACCAACATGTCGGAGAGTTACACGGTCTTCCATACAATGCCTCATATGGTGCCATACCAATACTTGACTGGTAACTGTTGTTGTACGCAAACTCCACCAAATGAAGGTGATCTTCCCATGATCCTCCGAAGTCCAAAACACATGCTCTAAGAAGATCTTCCAAAACTCGGTTGACTCTCTCGGTCTGACCATCTGTCTGAGGGTGATAAGCTGTACTCAAACACAACTCGGTTCCCAAAACTTCCTGGAAGCTCTTCCAAAATCCACTAGTGAACAATGGATCTCGATCGCTCACTATACTCTTCGGAATACCATGGAATCGAACTATCCACTTCACATACAACTCAGCCAACTTTGATGCAGTCCTAGTCGATCGAACAGGAATGAATCGTGCACTCTTAGTCAGACGATCCACAATGACCCAAATCCCTTCATTCCCCGTTCTGGTTCTAGGCAATCCATCAATAAAATCCATCGACACTTGTTCCCACTTCCATGTAGGAACTTCTAAGGGTTGAAGCAATCCACTTGGCTTCTTCTGTTCAGCCTTTACCAACTGACAGTTCATACACTTGGAAATGAAATCTCCAACATCCTTCTTCATGCCTTCCCAGTAGTAGGTTCTCTTCATATCCCGATACATCTTATTCCCACCTGGATGAATTGTCAACTTCGAGTGATGACTTTCCTTCAGAACTTCACTCCTCAATTCATCTATATCGGGAACCACTAGTCGTCCTTGCTTTCGAAGCCAACCTTCTCTATCGACCTCGAATCCTTTATCCTTTTCTGGCTCCAATCCAGATTCCAATTCACGGATAATCTTGACAAGCTTATCATCTCGCTTTTGACTCTCGCCAATCCTTTCCACAAGAGTCGGTCTTATCGATAAGTTTGCCAACATTTCAGGTTCCAATTCGCATCTAGGCCTGAAGTCAAATCCAGCTAAATACTCGAGACTCTTCCATTCAGAAAACATGGCTCCCAATCCCGCATGTCTTCGACTTAACGCATCAGCCACTGCGTTACCTTTTCCCGGAGTATAAGCTATACCAAAATCATATGATGCTAAAAACTCTAGCCAACGTTGCTGCCGAAGATTCAAATCCTTCTGGGAGAAAAGATACTTCAACGACTTATGATCCGTAAACAACTCAAATCGAACTCCCAACAGATAATGCCTCCACATCTTCAGAGCAAATACAATCGCCGCTAACTCCAAATCATGAGTTGGGTAATTCCTTTCATGCGGCTTCAGTTGTCGACTGGCATACGCAACAACTTTATCCTTCTGCATCAGCACTGCTCCAAGTCCAGTACCACATGCATCGGTGTAAACCACCATCTCATCATTCCCACTTGGAATAGTCAAAACAGGAGCACTCGTCAATCGCTCTTTCAGGATTCCGAAAGCTTGCTCACACTTAGCATCCCAACTGAACACTTGGTTCTTCTTCGTCAATCCTGTTAACGGTGCAGCTATCTTGGAGAAGCCTTTGATAAACCGTCGATAATATCCTGCTAATCCAAGAAAACTTCTCACATCAGATGCATTCTTAGGTCTAACCCAATCCTGGATTGCTACCACCTTTGCGGGATCAACCGATATTCCATTTCCAGAAATCACATGGCCTAAGAACCTCACTTCACTCTTCCAGAAGTGACACTTTGAAAACTTAGCCTTCAGCTGATGTTTCCGTAAGATCTCCAAAACAATACGCAAGTGCGTCTTGTGCTCTTCTTCCGTTCTGGAATAAATCAGAATATCATCCACGAACACAAGTACGAACTTGTTCAACTGATCTCTGAACACTCTATTCATAAGATCCACAAAATATGCTGGCGCGTTAGTCAATCCAAACGGCATTACCAGCCACTCAAAGAAACCGGATGGTGTTCGAAAAGCAGTCTTCGGCACACTATCCTTAGCAACTCTCAACTGGTGAAATCCCGTTGCCAGATCCATCTGAGAAAACACCTTAGCTTCGTGAAGCTGATCAAACAAGTCATCTATTCTCGGCAATGGATACTTGTTCTTCTTAGTCACCTTATTCAGCTCACGATAATCGACGCACAGTCTCAACGACCCATCTGCCTTGGTTGCAAACACAACTGGTGCACCCCACTCGGACACACTACGCCGAATGAATCCTTTCTGCAAAAGATCATCAACTTGCACCCTCAACTCTTGCTGTTCCCTAGGCGCCATCCGCCTAAGAGGCATCACAACAGGTCTGGCTCCTTCAACTAGATCTATACGAAACTCGATCTCTCTATGCGGCGGCAACCCTTTGACTTCGTCAAAGACATCCTCGAATCCATTTGCGATTGGCACTAAAGACAGTCCATCCCGTGGAACAACTAGCGAATACATGAAGCTCATGAAGACGCCTTCCTCATGCTTACATCGTATCACAATCTTTCGCCCCTCCACATTCTCGACTGTCACTTCCAACCTTTCGCAATCAACCTTAGCCGCATACTTCCTAAGCCAGTCCATACCCAAGATAATTCCGAACCCCGCAAAGTTCAGAACAAAGCAATCACAAACAAAAGAGCAACCATGACTCGACACAACTAGACCACGGCATAACATACACAAACAAGACGAACCCCCAACTGGATTAGTCACAACCAATGGCCTATCAACAATATCCGGCTTCAAACCTAACCGGCCTACTAGTTCATTACAAACAAATGAATGCGACGCTCCAGTATCAAATAGAACTCTAACTGGAACACCACATAGGAAAAGAGTACCTTGAACAACCACACTCTTTCCCTTTTCTTTAGCAGTAGGAGCTTTCGAAGACGACGGAACAGCCCCCAAAGCATAGGCTTGCACAATCTGCCTGTCCTTCCTTGGTTCTGGACAATTCTTCCTGAAATGTCCCGGCTTGTCACAGTTATGACACTTCATCGGTACCTTCGGATTCTTACAATCCTTAGAGAAATGGCCCTTCTGCTGACAATTGTAGCAAGTCACCTCGCCTTTCGGCTTCTTCTGGCCATCCTTACCCTTCTGCTGCTGCTGCTTCCTCTTCTGGTTTCCACCTTGCTGTGGTTTAGATTCTCCCTTGGTCACAGCAACAACAGATCCTTCCTTAGGAAACAGACTCTCATGCCTAAGAGCTTTCTCCACAAGCTTCTCAAATGAATCATCCAAATGATCCACCAACTGTCTCCCAAGATAACTATCCAAACCAGTCACGAACTTCTCATTCTTCTGGTAAGCAGACTCAATATATGACCGAGCATACTTGGACAGAGCTTCAAACTCAGAAACATACTCAAGAACAGATCTCCCTCCCTGCTTGAGCTCCACAAACTTCTTGAACAGAACAGACTTCTGAGCTGTAGAAATGAACTTAGCTTCAAATCTAGCTTGGAATTGTTCCCAAGTAATCTCTTCCTCCGCAGTATTGATGGTAATAGAGTTCCACCAATCAGAAGCTCTCCCTTGAAGCTGCCTTGATGCCAACTTCCTCTTAGTTGCATCATCAATTCCCAAATCACCAAAGATCCTTCTACAAGCATCTATCCACCTCTGGACCTCAATGGTAGATTCTGTTCCCAAGAAAACCTTCCCTCCAAGAGCAGTATAATCCTTGCACAGCTTAGCAAAATCCACTGGTTTCGGAGTTTGGACTTGAACTCCAACATCAACTGCCGCCCCCGGAACTGGTATCCTTCTCATGATCGAAGTTATCATAGCTTCGAACATGGCTGCATAATCAGCAGTCTCTTCAGTAGCGCGACCTTCCCTAGCAGCTGGTCTCCCTCTTCGACTCATTCTCAATATCTATAAAAAGGAATGATCAGAACATCTAGAGAAACAACTGCATAAAGGACTCAAACTCTACCAAACTACTATATTATATATAGTAATCATCCATCAAAATACAATTACGTCTCTCATACGTAGTTACGACAGCGAGCGTTGGGTAAAATCGATTAACCAATGCTTTGATACCAAATGTGACGACCGCCCATGACCCCTGCACCGAATCTAGAGAAAGTGCGCTGTAAAGTGTGCCAGGCGACCATGGACGATTGTCAAGGTAAGATTTAAAACAACAGAATCTATCGTATTACTCACAGCGCATGGACAAAATACAATAGAACATATGTATAGTGAAGCTTTACAGAACAAAATGACATCATATAAAACTCCATAATAGTTGAATACAAGCATCCACATAGTCAATACATCCAGCCTCACTACAAATCTCTCAGAGAATACAAAACAGCGGAATATCCAGTACATATAAGAAGATAATATGCAACCCTCAAGCTCGTCTTCGATATCAGCATCGTGAGAAGAGAACAGCACCTGTCACCTGCTACCTAGTCTGCCCGTCCCAAAAATGGACGAACAGCCCAAGGCAATAAGAATTAAAACATAAAGCCTTGAGTCAGACAACAGTCTTAGTGAGCAGTAAATTAACTAACAACATACCAAAAGAGCATAAAGGAAAAGGAATAGGAATACAACCCTCCCACTCCAACCTCATTCTACAGTGATAGCCCCCAGACACACACCAAACAGAAGCAAACATAGCAGAGCATACAATTTAAAGTAAAGCTACTATCACTCGAGTCAAGGGCGATGTTTTCCAAGTACCAAGGCCTAAATCAGATAAGCACCCAGAAAATACCGCTCTTGAGTCCGAATGACGATACATCCAAACATCCATGACTCTGGCTATCACTGTTATCATTGCTTCGATATCACCGTTAATTGAATGACCGGCACATTCTTTCAGCCGTCCGTCAAGGGCTAATGAAAACCCCGGTTCTAGACATAACTCCCGCACGTCGTCGCAGCCCGTGCCTAGGACTATCGAATCTGCCCAGAGTACTCGACCATCAACAGTTGGCCGTTGGGACTATCGAATCTGCCCAAACGTACCCTTGCTTAGAGCATGCTAGAACCTTCAACAACGATGCTATCCAAGCCTCCTAGTCATCCTCCTCGACGACTATTCTCATATCCATTCATTATCTTCAACTCGAATCATATCACCGAGTTATCAACATGCTTGGAATGATCCCGTCTGGATTAGACCAAGTCTTCATCACATGATTGCCTTGCTTCATTACATCCTTGCAAAACCTCATCTCATCATCACATCATCAAATCTATGCATAAGAGCTTCATCATCCCGCTACATATGCCACGAGCAGCTTTCCCAATTCAAGAGCCTTTCCCTTAGCTTTTGAATCATCTTTGGTCTAAATCTAATCATCAATCATCTAGTTCATAATAATCAATCAAATCAAACATCAATCCAAGCAATCAAGCATTCAAATATGATCTAAGTAGACAATTATAACAATAATGGCATTTTCGTAATTAAAGAGTTGAAAGTCCAATAAGCATGAAAACATGGATTAAATCTCTACAAACTTGATGAACGAACTTGCATAGGTTAACATATGATAAAATGGATGCAACATCATCTTGAACAATGGATCTACATGGATCTATACATAGGATGAAGAAAATGCATGGAAATCACTATTTTAACACCAAATCAAGCCAACAATCCGATATACTCCTTTGGATCCGTGTGAGAGATAATCACCACTCACCAAATCACCTAAACAATCCAAAAGATAACAACTTCAGATCTGGACAGCGAAGAACTAAGCTAGATCCGACAAGATCTCACTTCAAACGATGAAATCTCTCTTGAAAAGATGAAGATCTTCAATCCAAGCTCTTGAATCTTCAATCTTGATCTTCGATTTGGATGGAAGGAAGCACTAGATTAAAGTGGAGAAAAGAAGTGAAGAAGTGTAGAAGTCGAGCTCTCAAAATGGCAGCACTTCGTCGCTTCAAAAATCCGGATCCCAAAAAGTGAGAACAACCCCTCCTATTTATAGCTGAAATCTGTCCTTAAGTCGAAATCTGGCTATCTCCCTAGGTCGTTTCCGACCTAAGCCTCTCCGACCTAATAGATGCACGCGACATAACAGTCTTCGACCTAACGACTTAGCCAGACCCAGCGACTCATCGCACGCGCGACCTAACCTCTTACGCGCTTAGCGACCTAACAGGCCTCCCCATCTTACGACCTAACGATGTTACGACCTAACACTTAACTTCTAGGTCGCTTTCGACTTAAAGCATAGGCTACGGCCCAACACTTAAACTATCTAAGCGACTTAACAACCTACGACTCAGTTGGGTTGCGACCTAACAACTTAGGCTCCTACGCGACCTAACACATGTCGACCTAAAACAACATACGACCTAACAGTTAGATCCACGCGACCTAATACTTAAACTATTCTAGCGACCTAACAACTCACGCGACCTACGACTCAGCAAACTCGCGACCTAACACACACGCGACCTAACCATCTTAGGTCGCCTACGACCTAACTCAACACAGATCTAACGACCTAACTACGCTAACACTTAGGTCGGTCAATCCCATAGGTCGCTAACTCTTATAGGTCGCAAACTGCTTATTCCCTAAGTCGTTAACTCTACTAGGTCGCTAACTCGAACTGCCGACCTAACACTTGACTCACCCAAACACTTAGGTCGCTCACACATTTTCTTAGGTCGCCTGAACCTCTTAAGTCGGTCACGACTTAACCCCTTAGGTCGCCTACGACCTAACCAAAGCCAACAACTAGTCTTCCTTAAGTCGTCTAACGACCTAACTCCAAACCCTGAGTCAACACTCCCACCTCCTAAGTCGTATACGACTTACGACTTATGCTAAGTCGTGAACGACTTAGGACTTAGCCAAAAATTTCCTAAAATCTGAAATGGCTAAAAATGCTAAAACTCCAGATTTGACGAACTTTTCGATCCGTGAAAATACGGGTCGTTACACCTTGAGACTGATATTGTTTTGTTTCAGTGGTGATGAGTTTTCTATAGTTTGACGCGGTTTTGTTTGGATTACATATGCATTACCCACTACAACAAAAATACTCTATTACAACGCCCTTTTTACAACGGGCATTGGCTGCCCGTTGTAATAGTAGGCTATTACAATGGTCCATTCAGACCCGTTGTAATAGATGCCCTATACAACGCCTTTTTACAATGGGCAATGACTGCCCGTTGTAATAGAATGCTATTACAACGGTCCTTTCATGCCCGTTGTAATAGAAGTCAATTTTACAACGTTCATAAAATGTCCGTTGTAATAGATACCAATTTTACAACGATCACAAAATGCCCGTTGTAAGAGGTGCCAATTTTACAACGGGCTAAAAATGCCCGTTGTAATAGGTGCCAATTTTGCAACGAGCATAAAATGCCCGTTGTAATAAATGTTTGTTTCCAATTTTTGACAACTAATAATTAATAATCACAATGCTTTCTTAAAATTAATATTTATTATTTATTAATATTTAATAATTATTCATTAATAATATTATATTAATCATATGTTACTAATTACTAATTATAATATTATATTGCTAATTACTAATTACTAACCATTAATAATATTATATTATTTATTAATATTTAATAATTAATCATTAATAATATTATATTAATCATTTATAATTTATAATAATTAATGATTATTATTAAATAATCACTAATTACTAATTGTTATACATAATCAATATTAATTATTAGTTATTTAAAATACTAGAATATTTAATAAGTAGTAATTTATAATAACAAATTCAAACATTTCAAATTAAATTACAAATTAATATCTCAAATTAATTATGTTTAATTATTAATTTCTAAACATTAATTGATAAATATGAATCGTCCTTTCTACTTTATACAACTTATGTTAACCATCCAGACCACCCTACATTTTACAAACAATAAAACATTGCGCGCCATAATTTTAAAGCCCACTCTAATTTTCGTTCGCCGCCTTTGAATTTCCTTAAACGTTAAATCCCAAATTGATCCCTAATACCAAATCGCTCATTTGCCTTCATCGCGACTTGCTTCTCCACCTTCATCCATCGCAAATCCCTAAATTTAGAATCCTAAATCAACATGTGTCGCTTCTCTAGAACTTGTTACTGCTTCACCTTGCTTGAGATGACCTTCGTTCATCTCCTTCCAACTAAAAGTTCGACTGATGCCGGAACGCTTAAGGAGATGACACATATTCATCCACCTTTCCCCGCTCTTTGTCTCTCGCTGGAATCTGTATTTCATCATCCGTTTGGACCAAATTTAGTTAAAAGTTCAACTCGGCCAACATTAACCCCGATGTCTGCTACCTGATGTTGGCCGGAGGATTGTGATTTCTGGCGACCGAATATTCCTCCTGCCATCATTAATTCATGACATGGTAACGGGCAGTTTCTAACCTCATGTGCTTTTATTTACTCTTCTTTTCGTTATTAGGGGCTGCCTTTACATAATTTACTCAGTATTATTATTCGTTCCCGTTGCTCTATTGCTGACATATGAGTCCATGTATGTAGTTACTAGTTACTGCTATGCAATTTGAAGTAAGCGTATTACCGCAATGCTTTGTTATAAAGAAGTTTATTTTACCAAATATTATCAATTTAATGTTCTGCTTCGACCACTGTGTCATTGTTCGTTTCTTGATAACATTGTTTTTGTACTGTATCTCGTCTTCATGTATGTCCGTGAATTATTAGGGACTGTTATTACTGCAATTATTGGTCATACGGGTCTGCGAGAATAGCATGTGAATAATATTCTTTGGCTCTTTCAGAATCTCTTTTTTTCTAATAACCATATAGTCAAAAATACAGTTAATCAATGACGAAAGATATCAATTTCCATTTAATATAATAAGTTTATAACAGAGGTACTGGATCTGAACATTGTAGTTTGATAAACCTTGTATCTGCTTCTATTTTTTAGTTAAAGTGGTACTGTAACTGTATCATCTTTTTTTTCCTGTATTTACTTGAAGAATGGGAAGTACAGTAGGAAAAGAGGTAATGCAATTCCATGCTGATCTTCTTCCGTAATTGCAGTGACAAAGTATAAAAGAAGGAATATATCCATGTTTGACAATATCCAGCAACCTCATGCAAACAAATAAATAACACTCTAATTTGGTCCATCTGCAGTGAATTCAAACAAATCAAATTTTCTAGAAGAAGGCATTAGAGATACAAAAGCTAATGATATGCCAATGCTTGGTGGATTATCCAAGGAAATTGCAGACTTGAAAGAGATTATCATGTTCTCCTTGGCGAACAAAGGCCAAAACTTGCCAAGGTCCCTGGTTTACAGAAAATTCATTATATTTATTCTGCTTAAAATATGTTTCACTTTATCATCTCTTAATAAACAGCTTGTTAACTGGGGATATTTGAATCAGATTGAGAGGGCATCCTTCTTGTCTAGATTTTGGTAGAATGTATACCAGTGGAATATATTATTTTTCAACAATAAGTTACTAAAACCCTTGCTCAAAATCATTAAGGTTCCCTGCTTTAGCTTGCAGGAAAGAGAAATCTTAGCACTAGCATATCTTAAGCTGTTCTTAATCGATTAAGAAATTGATTCACTTCAAATAATCTATTGTTAATATAAATCAATAGTGCTTCTCAGTAGATGCAAAGTGTTCATATGCTCTGTTGTGATAGTGGACACCAAAATAAACTTATGCCCATAATGGATATTATGTAACTTTTCATTTGAAACGAAACTTCTAATCTGTATTCACTTCATCTATTTTAAGCTTTTAGTGATTATAATTTATATAGGTATGGATAATCAATGTAGGGACGGCTGCAAGGGAAAATGTCTGTGTTAACTGAAAATTATTAGGGACTGTTATTACTGCAACCATTTGAACTAAAAGTATAGCTGCATCTTTCTATTTCTTTCCATAGATGGCGTGTAAAGAAAAGAAACACACTTGCATCAACTAAAGCTATTGCTTCAGATGCACTGCAAATGTGAATGATGTTGTTTTTTTGGTAGGAGTAGCTGTTGATGTTGGTGCAGCAATGGTAAACAGCAGTAGGAAGGTTCGCGATTGTTGTTGAGGAAGTATTGTTTTAGATGGTCAGAGGGCAGCGGGTTTGGCAGTATGTAAGAAGATGAGTGGGTATGAAGAAGGAAGTGGTTTTGTTTTGAGTGATGGTTGTTGTATGATGGATGTAGTTGTGAAGTGATGATAGCAGGGTAGTTTATAACAGAGGGATGGTTAGGGTAAGTGTGAGGCTGTAGTGGTTTGCGGTGAAGTCTGGTGTAGCAGCTTGTTTTGGTGACAATTTCTGGTTGTGGTTGAAGTGTGGGTAATAGTAGTAGGGTGATAGCAGCAGGGTGACAGTGGTGAACAGTTTGGATGGTTGATGTTTTCTTGTGGTATGGTGATTATTGGAGTGTGGATGGTGACATGAATTGTTGCTGTCAGTTGTGTTGTTCGAATGCGGGGGGGGGGGGGGGGCAGCAGTTTCGATGATTGACAATGTAAATGTGCCCACAGGCAAGGCAGGTATGTGGTCTATAGTGCAGGCAAAACTATTGATGCAATATATTGTAGACGATGGCTGTTTTGATGGAAGTTTGTTGAAGTGTTGCGAAGGCAGTGGTATGAGCCGAGTACTGATATGTTGCTTTATGCTTATGTGTTAATGCTTTATGTATTTGGTTGTTATGAAACTAGTTGTCATGTGTATATTTTTTTTTTTGAAAAAGGGTTCAAATTTTCTATTAGAAACCAAGAAAAATAAAGAATGTACAAAGACCAACAAACCACCAATTACAAACGAAACCAGGCTTGTCAAATACAATACCAAGGCCCAAAACTGTAATGCTAAAAACAAACAAAACTATCACCCGAAACCCGAATGAAGTTTCCAGACATCTCATTAGGTTAAAAAAGGCAAGACTTTAGAAGAGAACTGCTTCATTTACTCCTCTCGAACGAAAGAAGATAGAACATCAGTAATGGCGGCGAGGGAGATAAATGACTCCAACTCTAATCAGAACAAATCTCAAACTCTTCTACTAGGCCCAGACTAAAACAAGAAGCAAACCAGGAAGCTCTAATCCAAGTATCAGATCCTCCACGAGAACAAGCAGCTACAGATAAGTGTCCAAATCCCGTAAAGATTATAACTTTTAGCTTTATAAATTCTAATAGCAGATCTCGTTGTTTCAGGACTCAAGATGGAGTCGAGAAGACATCGAAATCTCTAACTCCTTCGGTTTCCAGAAGTCACTGTCCTTAGATCTAACAGATCTAAGCCAGAGGAGACTCCGTCTTCCATAAAGATTAAATCTTTGTACTTCAATAGACAGAGAAGATGCTGTTTTCTTAAAAAAGAGATGTCTTCGTACGCAGAGATACTCGAAGGAGAAGACTGAGTGTAACTGTTCCTCCCTGAGCTTCTTCACGAGCTAAGTCTTTAACTCCCTGTCTAAAAGATGCTTCCTTTATCTATGAAATCGAACTAACTTCTATCTGAACAGGTCAGGAAGAACAAGACCTCAGAACTCTCAAGCAACTACCTCTTTCAGATCTTAGAATATAACGTGCATCCCTCGAGAAGAAAAGATAAGTCGTTTTAACCAGAAAAGTCTTTTTTCATTTCGAGAGAATGCAATCTGAAATTTCTATTTTTCTTGAAAGACCAGGACAAGTCTGAGACACTCAGATCTACCTGCAACCTGCATCCTTTCAAGCTAATACAATATTTATTAAGAATTGTAATTGATAATGTAATTGGGAAAAAAGCAAGAAAAAATGTAAATTAAAACAGGTTCATAAAACCTGGAGCAGGATCAATGATCTGGAGAAAGGCAGAGGAAAAGTGCTTATGATAATTCAGCAGAAGCCCCACTTCAAGATTGGAAGGTATATCCCCATTTCAATGCAATTGTTCCATTAAAGTCAGTGATGTTCTTAAAATGCTTAGATTTAGCCATTCTGATATTCATAGTCTGGAATATATTGTAACAGATCTGCATCCTATCCTTAAAACGATTTTGAAAAATCCTGTCATTCCTTTCTTTCCAAATGTGCCAAACACAAACTGAAAGTGATAGTTGAAACAAGCCCGAGTTGAGGTTTTTAGAGCTAGAGACAAAAACAATTTTCTGTAAATCATCCCTCAAAGAGAAGGATAATATACTTCTCGGTGATTTGAAAAAATTTTTACAACTCCACAACCACACCTGTTCTGTAAAATTACATTGAAAAAATAGATGGTCTATGTTTTCAATGTAATTATTACAGAAAACACAGTTTTGATCAACGACTATCTGTTTCTGTAGAAGTCTTTCTTTAGTTAACAGATAATCATTTATGGCTTTGAAAAGGCATACCGCCATCTTAAGGACATGAATTTTGTTCCAGACCAAAGACGCCCAACTTTTAATTTCAAAATTGGATCGAACCGAATTCCAAACTTTCTTAAACTGATACAAACCATCCTTGGAACACTTCCAAGACCAGAAATCCCTCTCACTGTTCTTGTGAATCTTGACACCTTCAATTTCAGCGTGGATTTGGAATAAAAAACTATACGAGTCCCACTTCCACTTCCCATTACTTAATATCTTACTGAGAGACAGGTTTTCCGTTCCAGTTCTGAAAGCTGTGTCTCTCCCAATGCGTTCCATTATAGAACTGCCATTTAACCAAGGATCATACCAGAGAGAAGTAGTTTTACCGTCAGCAATATTAAGAGAAAGGCATTTTAAAGCTTCAACTCTGATTTTTAAAATGAATTTCCACACCCTCGAATCATCCGAACGCTGATTAATTTCCCAAATACTTTTACGACCAATATATTTACAGTGAATAAGATCCGCCCAAATACCTTCTAAATTAATTACTTTCCATATCAATTTGATATATAGGGCTTTGTTCATCTCTTCTAGATTTCTCAATCCCAAACCTCCTTCTTCGTTTTGCCTACATAGAACCTCCCAAGGAATCTTACTGCTGCGACTTTTCCAAAGAAAATTCAAGATCAAATGTTTAATCTTTTGAATAGTAGAAACTGGAAGACAAAAACACTGCATCCAGAATTGAATAATAGGGTAAATGGTGGATTTGATAAGTTCAAGTCTCCCAGCTAAACTCAACATTCTATTTTCCCAACTATCAATCCTAGCCTTAATCTTCTCTATCAAAGGAAAACAATCCTTATCCCTCAGATTAGCACTTGACAAAGGAATTCCCAAATACCTTATTGGGAGGTCCGATTGCTGAATATTGAGAATCTTACTAATGTCATTACAGCAATCCACCCCTTTCCCAAAGAAAACATTAGATTTCTCAAAGCTAAGCTCCAAACTAGTAACCCTCTTGGCCTTAAATACATCACTTATAGCAATTGCATTATTAGCATTGGCTTTAGTAAAAATAATAATGTCGTCAGCGTAGATAAGATGGGTAACTTTATTGTCGAAATCTGAAATTGGAGAAATAAGACCATCTCTGACTTTTTCTTCCATCAAAAGAGTAAAATACTCCATAACCAGAGTAAAAAGTAAAGGGGAAAGCGGATCACCTTGTCTAAGACCATTAGAACTCTTAAAATAACCATGCGCGTCACCATTAGCAATAATGGAAAACACGGGAGTCTTAATTAAGGTTTCTATTATTCTTACCCATTTATTAGGGAAGCCCAGGCTTATTAGCATGTGTATGAAAAAAGATCGATTGATCGAATCGTAAGCTTTTTTTAAATCAACTTTAATACACATGTGTTTATTATCCTTTCTACCAAGACCCCTGATAATTTCATGGGCAAACAGAATACCATCCCCTATTGATCTACCTTTAATAAAAGCCGTCTGGTTCGGGGACACCAGCTTGTCTAAGAAAACTCCTAATCTGTTACAAAGGATTTTGGTGAAAACTTTATATAAAGTATTACAACAAGCAATGGGTCTAAAATCTTGAATACAAGATGAGTGGTCTTTTTTTGGGATCAAGTGTAAAAATGTATGGTTCCATTCGCTAATAATAAGACCCTTATGAAAAATATCATTCAGAGTTTTGGAAATCAAGTCTTTTGAAAGATTCCAATGAACTTTATAAAACATCGAATTAAAACCGTCCGGACCTGGAGAAGAAGAATCTTTAATATCCCACAATGCAAATCTAATTTCTTCCAGAGATATTCCATCATTCAAAAAATTAGATCCATAATCAGAAATAATCGATTTACAAATTACCTCTGGAAATTGATCACCAGATGGGAGGTTGAAAATTCTTTTGTAGAAATTAATAGCCGATTCTACAAACTTATCTTCCGGAATTACCTTCCCATCTATACCAATATTGGTGAATCGATTTCTACTTCTTTTACTAGACATTTTAGCATAGAAAAATGCAGAAGCTTCATCACCCATCATCAGCCATTCACATTTAGCCTTTTGTTTGGCATCCAAGAACTCTTTCTTCAGAGCTATTTCCAAGTAATTCCTGGCAGTATGGAATTCCATAGCCAAACTGTGATCATAAGATTTTTCCAACAATTTCTGAAGTCGTGAACAATTCTCTCTCTGTACAATAACCTCTTGTTTGGTATCTCGAGAATTAACACTCCATCTCTTAACTTCTCTCTTGATTTTCTTGAGGATACTAATGATTTGATACAAAGGCCCATCAGTAGAATTAGAAACCCAATTCTTCTCAATCAAGGGAAAATAATGATCACAAAGAGACCAGTGGTTCATATATCTGAACGGTCTATTCTTTACCCGAGGCGATGCATAGAGCGAAACAAGGACTACATTATGGTCGCTCACAGAGGGTGGCAAATATTCAGCCGATAAGTCAGTGAATAAATTGATCCAATCTAGATTAGCAAAAACCCTGTCAATTTTGGAAAATATGTTACGACTCGGACCAGACCACCAAGAAAATTCATAACCTTTAACATTAATCTCATTAAGCCCAGTATGATTTGACATGTCATCCAATTCAAATAAATTTCCAAAATTAACTGGATTACCTCCTTTTCTTTCTAAAGGACTACGAATACAGTTAAAGTCCCCAAGAACAAGCCAAGGTCTAAAAATATTGATAGCATCCTCCTGTAAATTCTTCCAAAGTCTACTTCTTAATGCAACAAAGTTATGAGCGTACACAAAAGTTAGATTACATTTGAAATTCGAGGTATTAATCAGTTCAATGGAGATATGCTGATCACTCATACTAATAAAGTTAAAATCCCAAGAATCTCCGTTAATGAAAACCAAGATCCTACACTTAAAATAACAAGAAACATTACTAAAAATTTTCCAATTGCCATCTAACTCTTTTTCCAACTTCAAAATATCCGATAACAACAACTTATTTTCCAAAATACCAAAACAACTGATTTTGTGCTTCTCGATGAGTTTTCTCACTTCTCCCAATCTGTTGGGGTTATGAAACCCTCTTACATTCCAACAGGCTATAGACATTATAAAACCTTATTATTGCGGGTCCTCAATGACCTGTTACTTGAGGATTCCCCTATGTCTTCTGTAGGAATACCTAGCATCTGAACCCACTTGGGGTTCTTACGAACAAGCTTATCCTTCTGAATGTTCACAAACTCTATGTCTTGATGGATAGGAGTAGGAACCTCCACCGGGACATCCTGATTTGGGTCTGCATTATCATAAGAATTCTGTCCCTCTACCTTCTTTGACGATCTTGTATCCTGGTCCAGATTGTTCTGCACCTGTAAATCAATACAAACTTCAGTACCTCTTCTACAATTAACATTATTAGTTACACAATCATCAATAAATATATTATTAGAAAATAAAGATATGGGAACAGAAGGAGATTCCAATGATGACGAATGGCGTTTAAGAATGGTTTTGTGGGGGTGAAGGTGACTTCTGAGGCGATAGGCTCATAATTCTGGCTCCCGGGGTAGTTGGAGAAGCAGGTAGAAGAGACTCAACAGTTCCTTGATCAGGCGGAACTACCAGCCTGGCTAATGGGGTTAAATCATTACTGACTCCTACCTCGGTGCGAGTGGCAGGTTCTGACCCTGAAGCTTTTAAGGTTGCCCCCTCACCACGCTTATCTGAGGATGCAGCTCCTTCTACGACCTGAACTGTGGGACTATCTTCTGTTTGTAATTGGTCAGAAAGAGACTTACCTCTAATCTCTGTCTCTAATCCTTCGAAAACTATCTGAGATCTATCCCAAATACCTTCCTTAGGAAGGCATTCAACAATTAAGCTTCGATTATCATTAAAAGCTACTGATTGGATAGTTTCAATCAGAGCCTCCCCATTAGAGACCACCTCCACAGGATTTCTACTGGTTTCATAGGAAGAATCATTGGGGCATCCACCATTCAACTGATTTTCAAGATCAATAGATTTCCCATTACCGTTCTCCACCCTTACAACATCTTCATTATCATCCAAACTCTGAACCCCAGGGTTATCCTTATCAGAAATAGGATCTTGAATCAGTTTTGGAACCCAAGTCTTAGTCATTGGGCATTCGTCAGTAACATGACCAAAACACACGCACTTACCACAAATGGGAGGGGGATTCTCGTATTCCACCTCCTGGGTAAAGCTCCTCCCATTGTCATCCATTCCTTCTATAAGTTTGGGCATACCATAAAAAGCATTAACCTCAACCAGGACTCTGGCATAAGCTAATCTAGATTTATTTTTCGTGGCCTCATCCATCTTAATTGGAATTCCAATGGTGCTAGTAAGAGCACTAATAGCCTTATTCCCCCAAAGATTAAAGCTTAGACCCGGAAGTCTAACCCACATAGGAATTGAAGTAAGAAGGTCTCTATCTGTTTTCATGTCTGGAGTTAGTCTCTTCATAATAATCAAATTCCGGTCCATAAACCAAGGACCAGACTTCAGAATCTTATTGCAATCCTCATCAGATCCAAATCTCACTACAAAAAAACCATTATTTCTAGAATGAATAGAAAAAGATTTCTTTGTAACCCAAACCCTATTTGCATACCCCTCAAAAGTTCTCAACCATGGTTTCTACCCAACCACGTACAGTAAAATACAAAACTCCCAGCCTCCCTCCGCTTCTTTAATAGCGTCAGAGGTAAGGGAACCAATCCTTTTACCTTTCTCTATTTTAGGCTCAATAAACTCAAGATCTAGATTACCTAGGTCCCCAACCGCTCCTACTTTCACTGCCTCACTGTACGAGAATTTTTTGGCGTTATCAGAAACAGTGAATTTGATTTTCGGAATGTTACCAGGCAGCAGGCCTTTCTGCTTCGATGGTTTCATAGTCTGCCCGGCAAATTTCGCATGCACATTCTTCCCCCTATTCCGATCTGGAAGGGGACCAGATCTGCTCGGTCTTTGCCCTCCCAAGTTTAGCCTTTGGTCAGGACCCGTGGGCGCTGGAGCCTTGCCCCTTTTCCTTCTCACCTCCTCCCATCCTTCCTCATCCCGCAAAGACGGAGAAGAAAAAACGGAGAAAAAGAAGAAAATTTGGAAAACAAAAGAAGAAAGGAGAAAAGGGACGAAACCCTAGTCTCCAGATCTAGATCTGGAAGCCATTCTGAAATCTATAAATTGAGATTGAATTCTCATGTGTATATTAGAACTATGTCGATGTAAACTTATCTAACTTTTTGGAATGTGTTGGAATTTTATGACTAGCTTTTAGTCTTTTTGTATGTGAGTTTGGTTGTTTTTTGATAATATTTATTACTCGTTAAATTATTCATTATTGGAATGGATGTACTGCATGGATGCTGCTGTAATTTTTTTTAAAATTTACATTTATTTTGCAACGGTCAGAAACCGTTGCAATATCATGTATTACAACGGGCATTGCCCATTGCGAAATCCATATTACAACGGGCATTGCCCATTGTAAAATATGGTCGATCTATTACAACGAGGCCTAATACAACGGGCGCATGCCCGTTGCGAAATCCATATTACAACGGGCATTGCCCGTTGTAAAATGGCTGTTTTGTTGTAGTGACCATTTTTTAGTTCTAACAAGTTCCAATTCCTTGATACCCAATGTTTTGGTGTTTTCGGTTTTTACTTCTCACTCATATTTGTATGCACATAATATGTTCGGGAAAATGTTCCAATTGCTAATGACTTTTGTATACCTTCATGTTCATAGTTTTGCTTCCTTTATCTTTAAAATCCAACTACATACCTAAATACGAAATCATCAATTTTCAGTTTTTATGTTAGAGACATGTTTTAAGGAATCTTTGTCTTATTACCATGTTATCAGAGTAATTCTTTGAAAATTTAACCGTGGTCATACATTAATCTTTTTAGCATGCACTGTTTTTTGGTTCAATAAAATTTGAAAGTTCTTTTTTATTTAGTAAATTTTACTACATTACTTCTATTTCCCTATGGTTATGTTTGCCTTCTAGAAACAATACCAAGGTTACCCATGTTTTAATATATTCAAATTTTATTACCTCTTTGATTTATTATTGTTGTTTCTAATTTTGTTATTGCCACATTAATTATTCCTTAAATTTTGTAACCATATATATTTTTCTATCTGCTTTGGATTTCTTTTGGTAAGATGCATGTTTATGTAGTGTGAATAGATGATATAGATGCAGCAGCTGTACCACGGCTTGGGATGTCAAATCTTCAGTTTATGCCAACTTTTACCGTGTTGATTTCATTTGCACTTCTAATATCTTATTTATTTAGTTTAAGAGAGTTTCACTTTGTTGTTTTCAGTTTTTTTCTTATGACATTTTATTTATTGCAGCTTCCATAATAACAAAAATTAGCTGAATATTTGACATCTATCATCTATCTTTTATTTATTATATTATATTGTGGTATGATAAATTTTTTTTAAATTGATTAGGTATTAGGTATTAATTTACAATGCTACATGTTTACTTAATCGTACTGTAGCTGTCATTCACTGTTGTTTTTTTTAATATGTCATTAAATTCATTAAATTTAAGAATTTCTTACCATTACTTCGTTACCTTTCTAGGTATTCAAAACATTCAAATCCAGGATTCTTTATTAAATTCATTAAATATTGTCAATAACTTTTGTTTTCTTGATAAACTTTAGGTATGAAAAGATCGTAAATAGGAAAACAATGGGTAACCATGAACAAATTACACCTACCTGGAAAATATAATGAAAATTATGTTCATATATGTCTTTATATTTCTTCTATATGCACATACAGATATTTCATGCAACTAAATATAAATATGAACATGCCAACATATCACGAGTCTATAACTCTATACGAATGCATACAAAGCAGGATATTATACTTTTATCACAATTAATTCTCATAATGTTTGCCTATTTATCAATCATGTGTCCTGCTTTATAATGGTATAACCTATTCATTATAAAAACTAAATTAATGGTATACACAGACTCTGGAAGCTGGATTACTTGCATCTTGATTATGTGCACTATATATCCTATAGCTCTGTTCCAGACTTTGTTAACTACTTATCATCTACCTCAACTTCTGCTTCTCTATTGATTCAGGTTTGAACCATTAGCTACATGTTTTAATTTCCATTCATCAACATCAAGTAGTACTTCTAATCACTATCGTCTCACTCTTTCACCTTTTTTCATTTTAAACAACTGCATTAGCGGCTTATATTCTTGAGAAACACTACAATGTTCTATTGTGGAAATATGTTTTCTTCAACTACTTTATGTTTTATGGTTTTTATATAATTCAAAAAAAAATGATTTTCTTTTTGGGAAAACAATCCGTTAATCTGAAATTATCAGCTATCTCTTTGAGTTGGGTTTTTGCCTAATCTCCTAATTCTTTCATTTTATCACCATTGATAATTTGTGCATTGAAAGTTGCAATTCAATAAACGTGTTAGTTGACACATTTAAAAATGAGGTCATTAAGTATAGTTGAAGAAACTTTATAGTGAATAATAAACATATTACCAAACTTTCATATTTTGCCCAATATATTTTGCACTTGCTTGATTATCAACATCAATATTATCATCTATATTGTCATATTGAGACCACTAAAAAGTAATCATTTTTTTTGATACACTTATTTGAGTTAGGTACTGATGTGCACTCTCTTTTACTACCACTGGTATGATCACGACAAAGGGTAGATGATATTTGGTTATAAATTATGGTTAGTGACTATTTTTTATCATAGATATATATCTTAGGATTTGTTATGAAATTTCAGTTCTCTACCATTTTCAATTTTATATTGTTATGAAATTAGTCTACTGAATTTCTATTTGTTAGAAATAGAATTATTTATAGTTTTAAACTTTCATTTACTATCATCTCAGTGATAAAACTTCAAAATTATATTAAAAATACCTATATAAACGGCTATGATGAAATATTCAAAAGAAATGAAACTAGATTTTGACAAACACCATTGTCCCAGTGGTTAAGCGATTCGGCTTTGGTACGAGAGGTCACAAGTTCGAAACTTGCGTAACATGATTCGAATGTTTATTGACATGTGATATGTTGTCCCAGTGACATGTTGTATATAAAGTACCATTTGAAAAAAAACTAGATTTTGAATTTTGTCCTTAATTGTATAAAAATATAATCAGTTGATATATTACCCATAGTTATATGTTTATTATTACACAATTTTGATTTATGTATGCTTAAAGGTAGGCATTTATAGTTTAAACTGTTTTCACTGTCATTCATTTCACTATAAAGCTAGAGTTAAACAAGGGATAAGTATATATATGAGACGATATAATTAGTAGGTATATTATCCATGTTTTTATGTAATCATCATTGTATATGCTACATTAAACTCAATGTTTTCTCCATGTTTGTCTATTATTTTTAAAGTACAAAATATAAAATTACATTTTCTATGCTTGAGCAACTCACTGTATTATCGTTACGTGCTAGAGCAACACACTTTATTATCATTGTATATGTTATAGAGCAACTCATTGGTTTTCTTCATTCTGCTTTATTATTTTTAAAATTTAATATCCAAATTACAGGGAGCAAAGACTTATACGATGACTCTAATTTGAGGTATTGTCTTCAACTTTCAATCAAAGGAAGCCTTTCAAAGTAATATTACATAAGCCAAACATTAAATCAAAGGAAGCCTACTTAGTTTCTTCTCTGGAACCTAGATTGGTGAAGTAAATTACCAAGAAAGATGTCTTCAAATTAGATCAGAAAAATATAATATCTTAAAAAATCCTTTCTTGCCATAATAAATAACTAAGCATGACAAATATTAGGTGGCAATATATCTCGGTAATGTTCTTACACTACGAATGTCTAAGCCTCCAGCATTCAAATACAAGAGTGGGTAATACATGTTCGTTCAGTGCCATGAAATCTCACCTTTTGAATGGTAGTTTAGGCTTCTTTTTACTTTAATGTGCAGCTAAAGATCAAGTCGTCATAGCCGACGATAGTTGATTTTTATCAAGCATCCTTTCTCCATAACATCAGCTCCAAGGGTTGATTTTCTAAGCATTCATGTCAGACAACTTAGGGATTGGACTCAAGAGCTCAGGCGTGTTTTTCCTTTGGCTTGTAAACCCCCACCCACTGGGAAGAGTGGTCTTCTTCGAGCAGATGAGACAACGAAGGAAAGGTACACCACCGAGCAATCTGATTCAGTGTTTTTTCTTTATTATTATTATTATTTAATACCACAAATCCTAATTGGAAGTTAATGGTTTATGGGTGTAGAGATAATTTTCTATCTTATGATAGCAAAGAACTTTAGGTCCATTTGAATATCTTTCAAAAAATAAACCAACTTAATATTATGTTTAACTTTATTTGAAAGAAAATATTATACCTAAGCTAGCGAAGATTTTAACAAATTCATGTTAGACTTGTTAGTTTCTAAAATCAAAAGACTTTTCTAACCGACGAAAGCATTTTTTCCTTTTGGTTGTCCAAAGAACTCTTAGAATACATCAAATATGTTATTCATGTTACAGATTAATAGAACGATTTTAACTCTGAAACACTTAGAAACAAACCAGCTACAAATTTTAAACATTGTCCATCAAATGCAGCATGCCAAAACTCTTAGTAGATGGGCCTTATGGTACTCCAGCTTAAGGCTACAGAAAATATGATGTGTTGCTACTAGTTGGACTTGGAATTGGAGCAACGCCTTTCATCAGCATATTGAAAGATCTACTTAACAATATAATTAAAATGGAAGAGGAAGTAGTGAGTGTTTATTAACAATAAGATAGTTTATTTCTTTCCAAAATTTGGTACTAAAAAGATTGCTTTAATGCTATACAAATCTTGGATTTAGGACTCAATGATAGACTTTGCGCCACTACCAGGGGAGCATATGGATTTGGCAACCATAATGAGAGTAACTATAGCTAATTTTAAGAGGTTGTTGAAGACTACAAGTGCTTATTTTTATTGGGTATCTCGGGAGAAAGGCTCATTTGATTGGTGTAAGGGAGTCATGAATGAAATAGCCGAGCTTGATTACAGGGTAAGAAACTGTCTTTTTTGTAAATAATACATTATTATGTATGTTGAACCTTAGGTATCGAAATAGTTCTTTATATTGGCATTAGGGTATAATCGAGATGCACAACTACCTCACTAGCATGTACAAAGAGGAAGATGCACGCTATGCTCTCATTACCATGGTTCAAGCACTCAATCACGCTAAAAATGGTGTAGACATTGTTTCTGGAACAAGGGTAAATAAAATTGTTAACTATTTTAAGTAGTGATATTAAACTTTTAAAAATACAGTAAGTTTTATGTTATTGTGTGAACTATTTGTAGGTGCATACACATTTTGCAAGACCAAACTGGAAGAAAGTTCATACCGGTGTCAAATTCATGCTCACTTGCAGACAAATCAATTCTATTCTTTGCAATATCCTCTTAAGGAATGTTTGGGTTGTGCTAGTTCGAGAGAACTTTGTCCTCATTTTCATGTTGCTGACTATCTATAATTGCTGGCACACGAATTATATATATTTGTTTTATGTGCTGAGATGTTCCCATTATTTGTCTGCATCATAAGACCTTTGTTACGTAAGAACTTGCTGCTGCTTGTATAATAAGGCTGTTGAGTCTTTAACTGACTACTATTCTTTGGCCTTTTTGTTGAATTACTATGTTTAGGTTATGGTTCTTTACTACCACTGACATTTATATTTGCAACATTAGTGTCATTGTCTACTTGCATTGAATTGATTGAGTTCTCTATTGCATTATTATGCTTTGACATCAATGTCTTTTGAAATGAACATCTGCTTTCTGAATGCTTGTAACGAGTGCACACTTTACATTTGACTGTAGTATTTGATGTTGGTTAAGTGTTTAAAACATGGTTTGTAATTTCAATGACTTTATTTTTTCATTGCATTTTAATGAAATAAAAAATAGCTACGGCTCAAAGCCGTGGCAAAATTGTATTTAGCCACGGCTCGGAGCCGTGGCTAAATTTTTGCCACTCCCCATTTTGCCACGGCTTTGTTTCATGGCAAAATTATTTAGCCACGGCCCAGAGCCGTGGCAAAATGGCTTTTCTGGTGTAGTGACTTTTCATATTTATTATGATATATAATTTGTTAGATGCCATATTTGATGACATGGACATGATTTTGCTTATTTAGTGCTATAGTATCACTTGGCCTTATTTTTGATATTTCAAAATAATATAAAGTGAAGGTTATGATTTAAAAGCATTTTTAAGTGATTTTGAAATAACATATGTTTTCAATAATTATTCTTGAATTATTTAAAAGAAGGAGTTTATTTTAAGTAAAATAAAAGGTATGGTTTTTGGTATTATAAACTGATAGTTTATGAAATATGATAAACAAAGATTTTTGAACTGTATTATAAAGGTTTTAAAAACTTAATAAATAAGCGATTCTTTTATTATAAAGGAAATACAGTTTTAAAGAAGATAGAAATAGTTTGAAACAAATATTTATGAAATGGTGTATATAAAAGATTTATAAAAGTAATATTTTATAAATAAAGTAATAGATTTATAAATGGAGATTTATAGATATTAAAAATGGATATGTAATTGATATTTGGTAAATAGATTTATAAATAGGATTTTATAAATAAATAAGATTAGTAAAGGAATGGATTTATGAATAGAATTTTATAAATAAAGATATTTTATAAAGAGAAGTTTTATAAAATAGAAAGGAGATTTATAAACATAGTTTTATAAATATGGAAATGACTTATGTTGAGATTTGAAAATGGATTTTTATAAAAGGAAATACATTCACGTTTTAAAAGTTAAAACAATCTTTTAAAGAAATATTTGAAAGTGATATTTTTAGATGGAGTTTAATGGTTTTAAAATGTACTAAATGATGAAAACATATATTTCAACATTTATTGTTGTAATAAACATTTTCAAGAAAGCGAAGAAGGCACGTACTATAACATTGTTGTTATAGTAAGTGATTTCTGAAAGGAAGTGTTGTATATAGTATATGGGATTTATATAAATATAAATAGTCGAATCCCTATACTGTTGTTTTGGGTTGTCGTAATGATGTTTTACGCAACATTCGTTTTGGCACAATAAAGCGTGTTTTGGAAAATGTGAAGCTTTCCTCAAAAGATCTGTAGATATACTTATTACGTATTTAAGTATATAGAGATATTTTCTAAGTGTTGAAAATGAAATGGTTTATGTATATACTTATACCGTTGAGATAAGTATATGGAAATGTTTTCCAAATATCGAAAGATTAAAATGGTTTTAAGAATATATCCTTTTAAAGATATTTTGAGACCAATATTTAGAAAACAATTTAATTAATAAAATATTAATTAAACGGACCTAGTGATTGCTTGTGTGCTAGATTATTTTTTTGGCCATTTTGGGTTCCTTGACTTGATGTGGAAACTGATTGGTCATGCACTTAGTACGAGGCCAACTTAGTAGACTTGATTATCGTTTGGTATTAAGAACAATAGTTCGAGTAGGGTGCAGTGACTAAGGTATTCCAATCTATCGAGCTTCCTTCTTGGCCGAAGGATGGCAATATGAGAGTTGGAAACATGATAAGTCTACGACACTTGGTTTTCATATGAGGATGAGGTCCTCTTATCGATTGTTGGTCCAGAGAGACCCGGATTAGATTTATCCAAAAACCACTTTGGACCAACGTATGCGTTCGAAAGTAAAGATTGTTGAAGAAAATGATTTTGAAGATGGAGATCTTCATGATGTAGGGCTACTTGCCACTAGCTCCATGATTATATATATTTTGTGGCAATGGTGCTTCATTCTGAAAATCTTCAATGCAAGAACTGCTCGCTATTAATCCTAGGGTTGATTCCGACAAGATGTAGTAGAAGAGTACCTTCAGTTTGTCCTGTTACTGGATAACTTGTATGGACGATTATGTGACATTGCATTTCTAAGACCACGTATATTGGTTTTTACAAACGTGCATCTGTTTGGTGGTATAGAAGGTAACCACTCTTACACTTAACACTCTTCTATGAGACATACGAGCTTAGAGGTTGTACTTTTGTGAAAACCAATTAGCGTGTTGTTAGAAACAGCAATGTGGCATTCAAAGGGGATCTGTTCTGTGAAAGGTAAAACATTAACTTAATCCTCGCACATCGGAAATGGCTGAAACAGGGTATGCCGTAAGGCTAAGTGGGTCGCACCCATTAAGGTATGGTCATCACCTTTTTAGACTACCCTCTATATATCAGATTTGTTGTGTATGCTCTGGCCACAGATAGGTTTGGAACGACCGAGGTGATGCCATATTCGGTTCTATTCACTGCCAAATGGGTCTGTGGATAGGCCAGTCTTGCCAGATGCAGAGGATCATAGTGATGGTCCTCGGTACATTCCTATAGAAATATACTGTACGGAAGGTAGTCCCTTACCTACCATTGTATGAAATCCATTCCCCAATACGAGCCTTTAAGATTTTAGTTGTAAACCTATTATGCTGGGATTTAATCAATGTAACAATTTCTCCTATGATTAATATGTGTTTGTATCCTAGACACTATTATAATATCAAAGGATTAGATATGAAGTGTTTTGGTTATCGTAGGGTAAAAACCCGTCCGTGTTTATATGCGACGTGGTCTTACGAGATACCTTTGTATTTGAAAAGTTTTTATAACCTTAAAATCCAATTGAGGAGTGTTTTCTCATGCTGGTTTACCAGACCGATCTGGGCATTCTTCTCTTTTAATGCTTGGGTAAGACCGAGTATATTTACAAATTTAGTTGGATGCTTTAGAGCTTCCGAAGTCGAGCTGGAGGTCTTCAAGTCGTATTCACGTGTATGTTTATTTTCTGCTGCATTGGTTATTTAAATTATCAGCATTTGTGAAAACAGACTGTTATAACTGCCTATGCCAATGATTAGTTATTTATGTACTCTTATTTTATATATGTATATTACAGTTTCTCTTTTGTAATGGTCATTAATATTACATTATATGTTGTTCCACTATGTTGTGAGATTCTATGTTGTTTGGTTTTCTTTCTCTCTTTCTCTCTTCTCTTCTTTCTTCTTTCTTCTTTCCTTCCACTAACTATTCGTTTTTCGTTCAATTTGAGTTGAGCACATGTGGTTTATTATCAGCTTGAAATGTGTGGAATTGTAGGTTGTTATAGATGGTGAAGTGGGTTGAAATGTTTAAAGGGAAGAATTAGTAAAGAGACAAATGAGGATCCGATCCACTTTTCACTCTCTTATCCTTCCTTTATTTATTTCACTTTGTCTCTCATTAGCTAATCTACTAGTCCACTTTCTGTTACTACCAAAAACTCCTTTAGACTTAGACGAAACCTGTTTGAGCAAAGAACAAAGGAGAACAAGAGGAAAGAGCTCCAGCTAGTCCTTTTGAAAGAGTCGAAGGGATGCCGCAGCCAAAGTCCAAAACTTTAGAACCTTTCAAAGGTGTCAAGAGGACGCTACAATCAATATCCAGTAGGTTCTTACGTTTTGAAGGTGTTGAAGCAGTCGAAAGCACCCTTCCGCCTTCAGTAACCAAATTTCGACTAGGTAATTCCATATGCATGAAGACCTTTCGAATGAGTCAAAGCAACACCTTTTGAAGACAATGAAGAACAACCCTTTGTATATGCGCTAAACCTTTCAAAACCAAAGTTTCACCTCGTCCAAATCACTTGAAGGCATGTATCGGCTTGAACCCTTTCGAAAGCTATAACAAGCCTTTCAAATCGGTCGAAGCCATTAATGTCCAGGGGAGGTTCCGCATCAAGTCACAAACTTGAGTTTAGAAGCAATCAATAGTGTCGAAACCATCAACATTTCAACACCATCGAAGCCATTAAACATAGCCTATCGATAGAGTCAAAGGCTCTTATAAGGCAACATAAAGAAGAGAGGCACGACCGTTCCCTTTCGACAAAGGAGGAAGCGTCCTAGAGTCAATTTTGTAGCCACCTTTCGACCAAGTCGAAAGCATCAAAATCAAAAGGTACTGACCCACATCTATAAATAAGACCGAAGGGGTCAGGTTTTGGGGATCTGAATCTTTCCATTCTAAACTTGTATTTTCTTAATTAAAAGAGCTGTAAACCCTAATTTCCAAATTGAATTGGGGATTTAGAGTAATAAAGTTATCTTTATCTTGCGAAAGGGAAGTTGTCAATTTTACAGATTACTTTACTGTTCTTAAAGCTTTTATCAGGTTTAACATTGTGTTTCAGGTGTCATTTAAATCGAAAAGACCCTTCCGACATAGTCAAAACCTCATATATTCAAATAACTTCAGATTAAATGTTTCAAGCTATCTTCGTCCAGGCTGCTACTTTCGACAAGGTCGAAACCTAACCATAGCACTTAAACCTTGGTTGGACACAAGAAACCTAAGGATCCCGCTTTCGAGGAGGTCGAAACCTTTCTCAAAATTGCCTTAAACCATATATTAGTAATCCAAACCAAAGGCATTTAAGTCCATAGCTTTCGACAAGGTCGAAACCTCATCCTCGGATACTTGACCAAAACCCAAGTTTCCCAACAACTTAAGCTCTCAATAGTGTCGGAACCCTTTAAGTCAACCTTCATCCAGTGATTCCAAAGACCGTCTATTTGGATTCTACTTCCACTTCGAAAGGAGAGCTTTCGAAGGAAAAACCCAGTTATCTCAACAAAATCGAAAAGGTTAATAAAGAAAAGGAATAACCGTTTCGACTGAGTCGAAAGGTGGGATTAAGTAAGTTTTCACTACAACAAACTATTTCAAAAGGATACCAAAGTAAATACATACATTCCATCCTTCTCAACTCTTCTAAAAGAAACCACGAGGAATTGACCTTGTCCTAAAGACTCTACTTTGAGGCGTTGACAAGATTTTTTGTTAACATTTTGGTGCTAGAAGGAGGTCTCGAACCTCCAACTTGGTTGAACACTCGACTCTACTTGTCTCTAACCCCACTTGACTCATTCTCAAGTTCATCTCCTGTGGTCTAATCATGGCTAGAAGAATCATAAGATCTGAACAAAGGTCCTCTGAACCAAATTTGATAGAATTCTCCCCAATAATCATTAAGGATTCCAACCAAGTTGAAGAGCAAAGGCTAAGGCTAGAAGCTCTAAGGATTATAAATATAAGAAAAAAGAGAAATCATATGATCTTGAGAAATGGAGCTTAAACCCCTTTCATGTTGGCCTCACCCCTATTTTTGCTTTAGGAAAAAGGAAAAATGGAAGTGATAACGTATTCAATCAAATGAGAAGAACCATCCAACATTATTCCAAAGGCACAATCTTGGAAAAAGCAATAATGGCTGATTACAATGCCTTTGCAAATAGGTGGCAACAACCAATTACAAAAAGAACACTTCCTACATAAGAACTACAAAGGGTGGCAAAAAGAAAAGAAATCAAAGAGTATGAAACTATAAGGCCAAGGAACAAAAAATCAAAGAGCCATCCTCAAGAATCAAGCTTTAAGTCTAGACTTCCCAAAAAATGAAACTTAACAACATCCATAGAGAATGTCTACTTGCTTACCAAGGATGAGCTTAACTATTGGCCATCACAGAAAATGAAGGCGAAACATGAAAGGAATCTGGGAGGATCCTATTGACATTGCCACATGAAGAATGGTCATAAAACTAATCACTGTAAAGCCTTGGAAGGGATGATAATCAACTTTTACCATCAAGGCAAAATCAATGGGTTTGTAAATAAATACTGAATGAGATCAATAAAGAGCTACTTTTCATAGAAGAGAATCTACATGGTCGGGAGTGAAATGCTTCTTATATTTGGATACTACTTAAGATGGTGGTCTACCTAAGATGGTAGAAAGCCTCTGTCCACACCGAAATGGCCAGAGCGGAGCACTTCCTGGAGGGAGGGCAGAGTAAGCCTTTAGCCACGCCATAAGATGGCTAGGTTAAAGCATCGAACAAGCCCTTAATCGCGCCTCTGGTCAGGTCAAGGCACCTACTAGAGGGAGGATGGAGTAAGCCTTTATCCGTGCCATAAGATGGCCAAAGTAAAGTATCGAACAAGCCCTTATTTGCGTCACGCTATGGCCAGGGTAAGGCTCCTCCTGGAGGGAGGACGGACTAAGCCTTTATCTGCGCCATAAGATGGCCAAGGTAAAGCACCGAACAAGCCCCTATCCATGCCACACTATGGCCAGGGTAGGGTACCTCTTGGAGCGAGGTCGAGTAAGTCCTTGGTTTCAGCCTCCAAGATGAGCTAACCAAGAGCACCGGACAATAATGGACTAAGATGTACAGGCCGAAGAAGAGGCCCATCAAACAATGGACTAAGATGTCCATGCCCAAGAATTGGCCCATCAAATAATGGACTAAGATGTCCAGACCCAAGAAGAGGCCCATCAAATAATGGACTAAGATGTCCAGGTCCAAGAAGATGCTCATCAAATAATGGACCGAGACGTCCAAGCCAAGAGGAGCTCATAATAGAAGACTGAGATGTTCAAGCCCGAGAAATGGCATATCCAATTATGAACTAAGACGTTCGAGCTCTAGAGGCAACTAATTAAATTACTTCTATACAAGACCTGAAGGGTTCATGCATCAAAGGAGTAGAACAGAACTCCACTTATCAATACCTGAATCTGGGTTTCAGAACTTTCATTTCAAAATATCATCTACTAATCTGGGTCTCTCCTATCTAAATTTCATTTAAATACCCGAATCTGGGTTTTGAGTCTCTTCTATCTGAATTTCATCAATAAATACCCGAATCTGGGTTTCGGGACATTCCTTTCAGAATTTCATTCACTAATACTCGAATCTAGGTTTCAGGTCTTTATCAATCAGTAACTATCTTTATCATACCTGAATCTGGGTTTTTCGACTATTACTTATTTATGCCCTAATATGGGTTTGAGATTTTAATAATGAATTCCTATTTATCCATCATAAATACCCGAATCTGGGTCAAAGAATACTCTCAAGAAGATCATTATTATAAGGGTCCATTAAAACCCGAATCTGGGTCTCGGATTTCACGGGTTGATGTCTTTCTAAGCTATCCCGTGTAAATTCCCTAAGAGCTATCACATGTTGACTCCCTAAGAGCCACATGAGTTGATAGTCTTAATGTTATCGTGTCACGTCTTTCCCCAAAGCCATCATGTGTTGAAAAATGGCGTTCTTATAAATAACTTGGAAACTGATTAGTTGCCTTATTAAGTGAATGCTTTCCATCAAACCCCATTTGGTGTCGAATTCTTATTGGCTAACTACTTACTTTATAGTTTTCTTTCCATAACTTGTTAATTGCATTTTAATTAACTAACTAAGTAACAATAATTAATTACTTCTTTCCTTCACCAATTAATTCATATAAAATTGAAAACTAATGGGAAAAATCACAAATATTCACCAAAAATCCTTATCATTATATTTTGCCTCATGTAAATTTTCAAGCCAAAATAATTATTTTTATTATTTAATTAATTAATTTCCGAAATTAGGCTTTTTCTTAAACTAGGAAATTCGTATAAATTCCAAATAATTTCATAAAATAATGAAATTAAAAACCGATCTTTATTTCATCATTATGAACATCATACCAACTTTTCGAATCGTTTAATCATAATTAAGTCATGTTATACCCTTACACATGAATAAATTTATTTCATTAATATTTCTAAACATAGCAAACAATGTTTAATCATTCAAACATGTTTTCCAAAATAAAAACATCCATACATGATCAAATCCAAGCCCAAATGGGTTAGAATAGGGTTAGAGAAAGTTTTACTCACCTAGGGTAAGAAAACCTTGTTTAACCTTCCTTTTTCCTTAGAGTTGGAAGCTTGATCTTCTATATTTTAATTTTCTTCTTCCCTCTTGCAAAATGGTGGCCGACCTAAGCTATTCTTTTATTTCGTTTTTGTTGAATAATGAGAGAATGAATGAGGAGAATGTAGGGAGTTAGTAATTTGGGATTTGGGCTAAAACCCCATTCTAGCCTAATCTTAATAAATCCCTAACTCTTCTTTCTCCATTCATTCATGCTTTCTCAAATACTTGTCTTTATTTTATCTTATGCTTTAATTTAATTAATCATTTATTTATTTAATTTTTCCATGTTATAGAACTCCCAAATAAGGGTTGTTTTACAGTCTCCCAACCTTATATGAATTTTGTTCTTGAAATTCAAACAAGGCAGGATCAAGACTATCATCAAATCAATGCACACAAAGTACTCAATTACACTAGTTCCAAATTAATGTAAATAATCATCATTCATTAATCATTATGTATTAGTATCATTGCTAACACATACAAACATCACATCATCTCACCATACTAGTGTCTCTACTAGTCTGTGCAATAAAACATACTTGCCTTAATCATACTTGTCTTAAGCATACATGTCAAAACAAATTAGGATATTAATTCTAATCATATCCTCTAGCTCCCAGGTAAAATCATAAATATCGTCACTCTAATGGATGCGAACAAGTTTAATAACTTTGTTCCTTAGCACTTTCATATTACAACCTACTTCCCCTTTGGTCATCTAACATATGTAAAAAATCGGGCTCCATAGATAAATCTTCGACTGTCCTCGATCCACCACCGAAATCAGATCGTACACACACTTCCACAAATGTGATACATGAAAAACATTATGCACACATGTCAAACTACTTGGTAGCTCGACTCGATATGTGAGTTTACCAATCCGCTCGACTACTTGAAATGGTCTTGCATAACTAGGAGCCAATTTCCTTACCATCCCAAAGTGCATAACACCTCGCATCGACGACACCTTCACGAATGCATGATCACCCACTGTGAACTCTGGTTCTCTTCTTCCTTATCAACATAACTCTTCCTCCTTGATTTTGTCACTTGCATTCTAGCATGAATCAGTTCTACCTTCTCGGTAGTTTCTCTTACTAAATCAGGTCCTAACTTGAGTCTATCTCCCGTGTCCATCCAACATACCGATTACTTACACAGTCTACAATAAAGTTCCTCAAACGGGGCCATCCCGATACTCGGTTAGTAACTGTTGTTATACACTAACTCTACTAGATGCAAATGATCTTTATAAGATCCTCCAAAGTATGGCACACATGCTCTCAGCAAATCCTCTAATATATGATTCACCTTTTCTGTTTGTCCATAGGTTTTTGGGTGGTAAGGGGTACTCATGCTCAATTCTGTACCAATGCACTCAACAAACTTTTCCAAAACTCACTAGTGAACAAATGGGCACTATCACGTACACTACTGCTTGGAATCCCATGTAGTCTCACTACGTTCTTCAGTATAGTCTCACCGAACCAACTGCCATTCTTGTCGACTTCACAGGGATAAAGTTGGAACTCTTAGTCAGTCTATGACCATCACCTCAATACTTTTATTTCCCATTTTCGACCTAGGCAACCCATTGATAAAATCCATGGCCACTGAGTCCCATTTCCAAGCAATCTCTTCTAAAGGTTGAAGTATTCAGCTTGGTTTATGAGGTTCAGCTTTTACTATTGACAAGTGAAACATTTCTTAACACATTCACCGATATGCCTTTTCAAAGAATACTCTCTCCATGTCCGATACATCTTCGTGCCCTCGAGGTGAAAGCTAAACTTAGGTTGAAGACTTTCTTCCAAGATTTCCTTTCAATGGTCTCCTACATATACATATATACATGCATGTATGTGTGTGTAATAACGATCAATGATCCTTGCAAGTAATTCTTAGTAATTAGAGTATTTCAACTACATCTTCAATAGAAAAGGGTAGGTGATCCTTCAGCTCTCTTTGCCTTGCAATAAAACAATAATAAATAAATAAAATAAAAGAAGAAGAAAAGCATACATATGTGAATATTTACACATATAATTCATTAGAATGTTCTTGGCTATTATTCAAGGTTCTTAGAAAATTTCAAAGTCATGATCTGAATGCAACTACTGGCTGATCAATTGGAGCCTCTCAGGGAGCAGCAATTGTTAGGAATATGAAACTTGCAACAGTCTTCTCAAGAAGCATAAGATGCTCTTTCTCAAGGAATGGAGCAACTACAACAATCATTGGCTGAATCATTAGCGGGATCTCTTGGGCTTGCGGGTTCTTCCAAAAATAGGGCAAGTTACATGGGCCAGATGGCAAAGGCTATGGGATAGCTTGGTATTCTAGAAACTTTCTCTAGTCAGGTGCATATCTGCTCGTTAGTATTATATTGATCTAAGTTTTTTATTTTATCAGTTTCTTCTTTGCCAACCGTTGGCATGATTCAGAATTTTGGTGTTTTTCAGGTTTTTGTATGAACAAACAATAAAACATCACATTTTCTGTGAGGGTTTTTTATATATAGAGAAAATGGGTTCATATTAGAAAATCGAGGTTCTGAACAGTAAAACTTTGTGTTTATTGCTTATAATATGTGGCAAAATTTTCAACTTTGACAATATACCTAGTTAAACATGTCTCATTTATAACTTACTACCTAATAGGTCGTCTTGTCTATAAGCAAATTAATCCTTATTTTCCAATCTCTCTTCAAAAAAGGAATTTTTTTGAAGTTCTTAACACTCTATAGTTTACCAGTTTTACATGATATTTTTACTCTTTGAATTTTGTGATCTATTACCTCGTGCATAAACACCAAATTGCTTGAATATAGTAACCCTGTGTTATAGAGGTAGATACCAAGGGGAAGGTCAATCATAATTGCAAAGCATTTTCAAATTAGTTTAATACCCATGGTTATAAGTGAATTCTTATGAAATCCATGACTAGTCAAGTAGAATGTATAAATGAATATTATACGAGTGCATCTATGTTTATTAGGAATTAAAGAAAATTTAATCCTTGACCAATCTATATTTTCTAAGCTACCATAAAATTTCATTTGATTAAAATTGTAGGTTTTATCAAGTTAGTAAGACTTTGAGATTTTTTTGATAACCTGAGTGTTACTTTATTCAAGTAGAGCACTTGTTATGGTGTCTTAGGGGCTCAAACCCATGACCCTTGGAAGGTTTGTCTAACAAGCCATACTTTTAACCACTTGAGCTATAACATCTTGGCTAGTAAGACTTTAAGATTATTTACAAAAATCTCAAAATCTTTCAAAACTTCAGAGATAATTAAGTTCCGGTTTACATGTCTACAAATTCAAGCATCAACATTAATTTCAAAATTTTAACCTAAATTACAATTAGTGTGTAACCCATACATGTCTACAAAATAAAGTATCTTGGCTAGTATGTATGTATATATATATGTATGTATGTCTATATAAAGTTGAATTGTAATTTTTGTAGAAAGTAATGAGTGAGATACTTATTTTTTGGCATTTAATATTTGTTATGAAAATAAATGAAAGTTAGTATTTATAATAAATTATAAAAATAATATTTTTATATTTCAACACACACACATACATTTCAACACATACACATAAACTATTGTACTAAAAGCTACATGTTAAACTCAATATATTTATATATATAGGATTTCAAATATTACCTGAGAGATTGACAAAAAAAATCGATTAAAAGAAATGTAACAAATCATATTGATAATTTAATTATGTGAAATTAATAACTTGCTTTTTAAATCATTGTTTCATACCTCGATAATTCTAATTTACAATAAAAAAATTCAAAAAATTATTAACATCGCCTCTAAAAGATAATAAAATTTGAAAAGAACAATATTTCTAATCAAAATATCTTATATTTTTATCCATTAATTAACGCATATTACAAATATATAACTAAAATTCAATATTTTCACAAAACGTATTAATTGGAAATATTTATTATTTTCAAAATTATGAACTTTAAAATTCATTACTTGTCATTAATTTAATGTTAGCCTTCATGAAAATAAAATTTATTAATGATAAAGAATCCACTTGGTGTACCAATTTTATAAAGACAATACAATTGTAATAGTAGACCTATTTTAGAAAAAAATCGTATATATGTTTGTTTGTAATGAAATACAACTTCAGAAAGATAATTTATGTATATTTTTCTTTATAATAAAGTACGAATTATAGAATGAAATAAATTATGTAAGCTTGAATGTTGAATAATGTAAGAGAACTAAAGATAAATTTGTATATAATTATAGAAATTTTAAGTTAAGTGGACTTGAATGAAACATTATTTTACATATTTTGTCAAAGTGAGGAATATAATACATTGAATTGTTATTTTTTAGGACTTACTAAGTCAAATAATAAATATTAGTTAAGTTGGATTTATAGTAAAAGTTCAAATTTTAGATCATTTAATTAATTTAATACACACACACACAGATATATGTATGTATATATATATATATATAAACACACACACACACATACTTGAATGTAAAATACTATGATAAAACTTAAGAAAATTTCATGAATAGTTTTAGAAGTTATTAAATGTTGATATTTAAATGTAAAGTAATAATTTGTATAATTTCGTAATTATTATAAGCGATAAATTGTAGGGATTTCAAAACAAAATATTTAGAGAGAATAAATGGGGGAGAAGGGAAGGAAATCTATATAATTATCAATAAGTGAGTAAAAAATTCTTCTATTTTACTATTATTTAATAAATTGAGGAAGAATATGTTTCCATGTGCTTAAATGTTAATCGATAATAAATTAAATTAGCATAAATGATTGCATGCGTGCGCACACACTACAATATGAAGTCTTTGAATCTACAACACACATTTATATCTTTTTAACTTATAATTTGAGCTTTATGATTTAAGATTTGGATCCATTTTGAAAACCAAGTCAACCCCTGCTTTTTTCTTTAGCCGCATTGCTCCAAGTTAAAATTTGAATGTTCATCACAAATATACATATATTTTTGCACTCTAGGCTGACAAACAGCAGCAACAAACTCTACAACAAATGCTTTATATATTAACCACTCGACAAGCAGCATGTGCACTACTAGCAATTCATGACTATTTTTCAAGGTTGTGCACCTTGACTTCTCTATGGCTTGCTCGACCAAGAGAATGAAGAGTTCAAATTGATTTTAGATCCCAGCTACATGCAAGAAATGCCTGGCTATGAATTATATAGTATCTAAAAACCCATTTGATCATGGATTATAATTTATTTAGCATGTTACTCAATGAATTTCTATTTCGGAGATGTAACATTTAGGTATCAATTTTGTATTAATAACCTTTTGTGAAATATGTACTGCAAATTAACTTGTAAAATTAAGTTTACTAGCAACTAATCAATATAATTGGAATAATATATTATTCATTTAATATGATTGGAATAATATATTATTCATCAGTTTACTGTGTAAGTAGCATCTGTATTATTCGAGGTATGTTAGTTGATTCTCTAATTAATATGATAGGAAAAGTATATTATTCATCTAATATTCATGCTTGCTTTATGGTACGTTAGTTGATTCTCCTCCATCAAAGAAGTAATTTTTTGAATATAAGTAGAAAAGAAGTTATAATTTGCTGTTTTTAGTTTTGTTATAAGAAAATTCTATGTTGAATAAATATATTTTCTACTTTTGGACTTTCATTCTTCTATAAAATGCATAGACAAACTAGCGTTTGCTTTCGCAATCTTTTTTTATAAATTATATACAATTTGATAATGATAAAAAATGGTATTATTGACAAAAACATGCTTTGATAGTAACTATATTTAATTATGAATACTGAAATTATATTTTTTTGAAAAGCTTATCAAAAAGCGCAACTAAACTTGAATAACTATTAGAAATTATGAGTTAGCTAGCATTTTCTGTTTTAATAAAAATTTGCTACAAGGATTGACTCCATTATCATGATTTATCATGTAGTTAAAAATAATTTTTCGAGTGGAAATTGAGGAATCCGGGGCCATTCAATTTTATCTTATGGTCGGTTAAAAAATCAGGCATTATAGCTCCATCTAAAAAAAAATTTCAACGAATGGTTTACATATTCACTTTTACATGACTTGGGGACCTAGTGTTCAAAGTCCCTTAAAATTTCATTAATTATTCAGGTTTTATTTACAATATTAAGAAAATTGATAGTAAGGATGTCGCACATGTCATGTATGGTTGTGGTATGACAATTCTTCAGTATAAAATATATTATATGGAACTAGTTTAAATCGCATGTTCATGCATCTTATAACTGGAAATATTTAATTTTTATTTAATAAAAAATTTATGAACAAATATATGCTATAAGTGCAAAAACTTTAGTGGTCACATCACTTTTATTTTAGGAAAATTGATAGTGAATTCCATAGATGGATGGTTGAAAAGTGGGTGGTGGTGGAGGTTGCAAACTATTGGTGAGATTTCATTTGATAGATGTTTGGCATTTATGGAATTTCAAAAAGGCACCGTGGAAATCTACTCATTGAATTCTATTTATTAATAGCAGAGATAGAGACGTGAGAAATTTATGAATTTTATGTATCTTTCTAAATTATGCATATGACGTTTATTAGTTGTATACTTTCATCCAGAACAAGGTAAAATTTTTTTGACACATTTTGTTAGTTAAAAAGATAGTTAGATAGGATCTGAGTTTTCTTCTTTAGTTTCCTAGGAAGAGAATCTTTACATATTATCTCATCTTTTATCTGAAAGTCTTTTTGCTGATGGTTTATGTGTTAGAAATCTGCTATTAGAAACTGCAATTGGCTCATTTACTTTTAACGTTATGCAGTTTTTATTCTTAATGTGACCCGATTAATTAAGTCATAAATAGACCGTTTTATAATTAGAACATTAGGTCTGTGATTCATCTTAAGCGTTGAATTGGTATATGATGGACGTACCAGATTTAGAGTTAAATGTTATATAAAGGATTGGGTCCTCTCCCTCCGAGCCAACAGATGTATTCTTCTCCATCAAGAAACACATAAAGAAATAAGGTTAGAGAGAGAAACCAAATTCTAAGAAGAAGAGTAATTATTGGAAGTCAGAAGAAGAAGATGACAGCCATTACATCTTTCGCTGTTAATCAAGGTACGTCATCTTAAACAATAAATCATATTAAGTTTTTGTTTGTGAAATATTCGGTATTGGTGATCCTTGGGCTATTACTTGAATTGTTCATCATTAATCATGAAAGATCGAACAATAAAGAATTTCTGACATTTGGTATCAGAGCTACCAATCAATAACTGAATATTTCCTATGATTGCAATTGATCTGTTCTATGCTTTACTCATGATGTTTAATCAAGTATGTGTTATAAGACATTTATGCACATGAGATTTATGATTTTGTTAATCACCAAAGTGGTCAAAATCAGAATAATCATTTAGTGCATAGGTGACATAATGATTATTGATAGAAATTGCCAGTTATAATAATACCAATTAAAAACTGGCATCACTAATGATAGAACCTAAGAACTTACCCAAAGGAAAGTCTTGTTCTATAACTAGTTGACATGATGAGGTTTAATAGATATCTTGATTAAATAAATATTGATCATCCAAAGATGTCAGTTCTATTTAATTGAATATATATATTACTTACTTATGTTTTGGTATTTAATTATGTTAAGTATAAGATAGTATCTACCCAAAGAAGTGCTATATTATACTATTATATACATATCTGAATCGCGTTAGCTATGAGCTTATAGTTATTTCAATTTTTATTACTATTTAATTTGCAGTAGTTCCCATGAATACACATGCTTCATCTGTTACATTGTTCACTGGTGTTAATTTTTCTAAATGGAGAGAACAAGTCAATTCCATTTAGGTGTTCGGGATCTTGACTTGGCACTCCTTGAGGATAAACCTGTTGCTCTTACAATAGCTAGTACTGAGACAGAAAAATCACACCATAAAGCATGGGAACGCAGTAACAGATTGAGCCTTATGTTTATTAAGATGACTGTTGCTAACAACATCAAGTCAACAATTCCGCAAACAGAAAGTGCTAAGGAATATATATAGTTTGTGGAAGAGCGTTTTCGTTCAGCTGATAAGTCACTCGCTGGTACTCTTATGGCAGAACTCATGACCATGAAGTTTGATGGGTCGCGAACTATGCAAGAGCACATTATAGAGATGACTAATCTTGCAGCAAGGTTAAACTCCCTTGGACTTACAGTAGAGGATTCTTTTCTTGTCCAGTTTATCCTGAACTCGCTACCTTCTGAATATGGACCTTTTCAAATTAACTATAACACTATAAAGGATAAGTGGAATGTTAATGAATTGGCCAGTAGACTTGTTCAGGAAGAAGGACGTTTGAAAAAACAAGTGAATCACTCAGTAAGTTTTGTGAGTAATAAAGCTGGTAAAGAAAAGAATGGAAAATCAAGTCATTTCAAGAAGAAAAAGGCACCTGCTAAGAATGGGCAGGATAAGGAAAAGAAGGAACTAAAGGATGTTCGATGTCATTTCTGTAAAAGGAAAGGACATTATCAAAATGACTGTCCGAAAAGGATAGCTTGGTTCGAAAAGAAAGGTAATCATCTATCTTTCGTATGTTTTGAATCAAATTTAGTTAAAGTTCCTATTAATACATGGTGGCTTGATATTGGTGCTACAACTCATGTCTCCAATAATATGCAGGGATTTCTTATGATCCGAACCATAAATCCAAATGAAGATCGTTTTCTCTTTATGGGAAACGGAATGAAATCCACAATAGAAGGCAATGGGACTTATCGTCTAATTCTAGAAAGTGGATATGCATTAGACTTATATAGCACCCTTTATGTACCTTCATTATCTAGAAACCTTATTTCCGTAAGTAAGTTGGATATTTCTGGTTTTAGATGTACGTTTGGATCTGGTTGTTTTGATTTATATAAGAATACTGATAATGTTGGTTCTGGTATTCTAATTGATGGTTTATATAAATTGAAACTGAATGACACTTATGCGAATTCCTTGCTGAATGTAATAAATAATGTTGGATGCAAACGTAGCATGTTGAATGAAAATTCCGCTTTCTTATGGCATAAAAAACTAGGTCACATATCCAAAGAAAGAATGATGAGATTAGTAAGTAATGAAATTTTGTCAAATTTGAAATTTAGTGATCTAGAATTATGTGTGGATAAAGGTAAACAAACCAAACATAATAAGAAAGGAGCCACTAGAAGCAACCAGCTTCTTGAAATAATACACACTGATATTTGCGGACCTATGGACACTCCAGCCTTTAATAGAGAAAAGTATTTCATCACTTTTTTTGATGATTTTTCCCGCTATGGTTATGTCTATTTCCTTCATGAAAAATCTCAATCTGTAAATGTCCTTGAGACGTTTGTAAAGGAAGTTGAGAGGCAATTAGATAAAAAGGTGAAAATCATAAGGTCTGATAGAGGTGGTGAATATTATGGAAAATATAATGTGTCAGGCCAGTGTCCAGGTCCATTTGCAAAATTCCTCGAAAGTCATGGCGTGCGCAATACACAATGCCATGTACACCACAGCAAAATGGTGTAGCAGAAAGGTGCAATAGGACGTTAATAGATATGATTAGGAGTATGATGTCAAATTCTACACTACCTAAGAATTTGTGGTCGTATGCTCTCAAAACCGCTAATTATTTGTTGAATAGGGTTCCTAGTAAAGCTGTTCAGAAGACTCCTTTTGAATTATGGACTAACAGGAAACCTAGCTTAAGACACCTGCATGTTTGGGGTTGTCCAGCGGAAGCGAGAATTTATAATCCACATGAAAAGAAATTAGATTCTCGAACGATTAGTGGGTATTTTTTAGGTTACCCTAAAAAATCTAAAGGATATGTGTTTTACTGTTCTAATCATAGTCCAAGAATTGTAGAAACTGGTAATGCAAGATTCATTGAGATTGGTGAAGTCAGTGGGAGTATTAGAAGAGAAATAGTGGAAATAAAGGAAACAAGGGTAAATGTTACATTGCCTAGAATAGTTCCTCCATCTACTATTACTCCAAATGTTGTTCCAACTGTTGGAGAACAGCATGATGATGAACAACATATAAATGAAGAAGTACTTCCTGAAGGAAATGACTTACATAATGCTGATATGCATGAACCACAACAAGTAGCATTAAGAAGATCTCAAAGAGATCGTAGGTCAGCTATTTCTAATGATTATATGGTTTATATGTAAGAATCAGATTATGATATAGGAATCAATAAGGACCAAGTTTCGTTTTCACATGCTGTAGAAAGTAAAGAGTCAAAGGAATGGATTAATGCCATGAAAGGAGAACTAAAATCCATGCAACAGAATGAAGTTTGGGATCTCGTTGAGTTACCACATGGCTGTAAAAGAGTCGGATGCAAATGGGTTTTTAAAACCAAACACGACTCTAGTGGTAATATCGAATGGTATAAAGCTAGACTTGTTGCTAAGGGTTACACTCGGAAAGATGGTGTTGATTACAAGGAGACATTTTCTCCTGTTTCGAAAAAGGACTCACTAAGAATAATAATGGCATTAGTAGCACATTATGATTTGGAATTGGATCAAATGGATGTGAAAATAGCCTTTTTGAATGGAGATCTTGATGAGGATGTTTATATGGATCAACCTGAGGGTTTTTCTGTAAAAGGTAAAGAACAATTGGTGTGTAAACTTAAGAAGTCAATATATGGGCTTAAACAAGCATCTCGGCATTGGTATATTAAGTTCAATACCATTATTACATCTTTTGGTTTTAAGGAAAATACGGTTGATCACTGTTTATACCAAAAGATCAGTGGGAGCAAGTTTATTTATCCAGTCCTTTATGTTGATGACATCTTGCTTGCTGCAAATAATTTAAGCATATTGCATGAGACTAAGGAATTTCTCTCAACGAATTTTGAAATGAAAGCTATGGGAGAGGCATCCTATGTGATTGGAATAGAAATATTTTGTGATCGATCACAAGGAATATTAGGATTGTCTCAGAAAGGATATATCAAAAGGATTCTAGAGAGATTTGGAATAAGTAAGTGTTCACCTGGGAAAGTTCCTGTACAGAAAGGTGATAAATTCAATCTCATGCAATGTCCTAAGAATGATGTTGAACGAAAGGAAATGGAATCAATTCCATATGCATCTGTAGTTGGTAGCCTAATGTATGCTCAAACCTGTACTAGACCGAATATCAGTTTTGCGGTCGGTATGTTAGGGAGGTATCAAAGTAATCCAGGAAGGGAACATTGGAAAGCTGCAAAGAAAGTTATGAGGTACTTACAAGGCACGAAAGATTACATGCTCATGTATAGTAGATCCAATGAATTGGAGGTGATTGGATATAGCGATTCAGATTTTCCTGGGTGCATCGATACTAGAAAATCGACTTTTGGTTACCTATTTATGTTTGCTCAAGGAGCCATATCATGGAAAAGTGAGAAACAAACTATCGTTGCTTCATCTACTAAGGAGGCAGAATTTGTGGCATGTTATGAAGCCACAATTCATGCATTATGGTTGTGGAACTTTATTCAGGACTTGCGGTTGTCGACACCATTAGCAAGCCGCTGAAAATTTATTGTGATAACTCTGCAGCGGTGTTTTTCTCAAAAAACGATAAGTACTCTAAAGGTGCCAAACATATGGAACTGAAGTATCTTGTTGTGAAAGATGAGGTTCAGAAACAAAGAGTGTCAATCATGCACATCAGGACAGAACTTATGATTGCAGACCCTTTGACGAAAGAGTTACAGCCAAGACAATTTAAGGAACATGTTCAAAGAATGGGTCTTGGTTGTATTAATAATAATTGACGTGTGACATTCTGAGCTCCTTTGTGTGTTTCTGATATACAATTATGTGTCTCTTGTTTTAATGTGGTAGTACGTACTTTATGTAATTTTAAACATGAAAGAGTCTTATAAAGATATTATGTTTAATCATTATGATATAAGACATTATGTGGACCATTATGCTGTTTTATATAAATTATGAGTATAGAATGATGGATTGCTAGTATTGTAGTATATGGAAGGGAAAGCATTGAATTAATAATGCACAACCACCATAACTCTCAGCAATTTATCATAGTATGATGTTCAACACTTGATATTATGAATAATCGGGTCAAGTGGGAGAATGTTAAAAATCTGCTATTAGAAACTGCAATTGGCTCATTTACTTTTAACGTTATGCAGTTTCTATTCTTAATGTGACCCGATTAATTAAGTCATAAATAGACCATTTTATAATTAGAACATTAGGTCTGTGATTAATCTTAAGCGTTGAATTGGTATATGATGGACGTACCAAATTTAGAGTTAAATGTTATATAAAGGATTGGGTCCTCTCTCTCCCAACCAACAGATGTATTCTTCTCCATCAAGAAACACATAAAGAAATAGGGTTATAGAGAGAAACCGAATTCTGAGAAGAAGAGTAATTATTGGAAGTCAGAAGAAGAAGATGACAGCCATTACATCTTCCGCTGTTAATCAAGGTACGTTATCTTAAACAATAAATCATATTAAGTTTTTGTTTGTGAAATATTCGGTATTGGTGATCCTTGGGCTATTACTTGAATTGTTCATCATTAATCATGAAAGATCGAACAGTAAAGAATTTCTGACATTATGTACACGTTTCATTTAAACCTTTGTTGGTTTTGAAATTTTCTAGCTTGCTTCCCTCAAACTCAATAAAAGAAGTTGTTAATCTAGAATTCACAATCGTTAGCTTCAAATTATGAATTTTAACATTTGCCTCTAGATACAAAATTTCTTACATGAAACTGAGACCCTATAGCTTTGTTGCTCAATAAATAGGTTCATCTACGCTTAGATATGGCCGAGCAAAATTGTTAGCTCAACCTAGTTCAAAAAAATACTCTTGAAAAACTTGTCAAGACAATGAAAAAACCACCTGACATAATTGTTATGTTATTTAAGTTGTGCTTTAATATTATATAATTTTGATTATTTCAGAGAATCAACACTGTCGGCATCTTATGTCCCCTCCAAGTCCGTTACCCAATTCGGGCTACCGTGATAGCCAACCCATAGTCCTAGGCTTGCTTAGAGCTTCTCCAAGCAAATGTATCATATTTTTTTGCTTTTATTAATCTCACTCTAACAATGGTAGTAGATACCTATTATTCAATTGTTTTAGTTTGGAATATGCAGCCCTTTTCAGGCTGTAATTTACAATATCATTACCAATGGAGAGCATATCTAGCCGTGGAAGGAGATGTAAAAGCAGATGAAATTTCCATTTATTTTACCCTTCCATGCTCCAGCAGCATGAGTTTGAGCGTGTGGAAGAGGAAGAAGTGAGAGTTTCTCTTATTTTTTGAGAGCATGGATGTAACGCCCCACTTCTATGCTCATAATAACAAAGAGTATTAAAAGAAATACTATCAATTATTACGAAGAATAAGGCTGGATAGGAGCGACCATCCATAGTTGGTCTTACACTAATATTGGTTATCTCGATAGGAGTGGTATATACTTTTTGTTTTTCATCTATTATTTATTTACTCCCATCGACACACCCAATTCTAGTATAAAACGAACTACGACGGTTCATAATAGTTTAGGACAATGAATATAATAACAACACAGATAATATAAATGCGGAACACAGATTAACAAAAATCTCATATATATATATAACCGATGTCAGTTACAATATAGTTGACACAATACATATGATACAACTACAACAGTCGACTCTGGAAGTTATATATACAAGTACATTATCGACTAATATACATGAATACATATCGTCCTATACAATGACACGACTACTACAAAATGACAAAGACAACTTCAGAAGATGTGAAAAGTCTTCATAGCCCGAACAGCAACTCAAAGAAGGAAATCTACAACCTGAAATAACTCGGGTCTGACCCGAGTATTACATTCAAAAGAAAATAATACACGGGTCAGTCTAATTCAAACTCAGTTATTAGTGCATAGAAGCAATAATAATCAACATCAAATAGACGGCAGTCACAGAAATCTCGTATATCCGACTCCTCGGCAAAGAATCGGATAACGACAGATATAACACTAAATAGTGTTATACAACAAATCAGCAATCCAAATCAATTTAAACGATTGAAATGTCAATTTAAAAACAACAATGCTGATTGGCTGCAGTACACGCTAACGTGTACTGCCTTGCCAATACAGTCTATAAAATACTCAGAAGATCAATGAATCCAAAAGCCAACGGATCTAACTTAAATCAAAATGAACCACTTCAAAATACAACTTCAAAATATTTAATTGAACCAACGAAATAATTTAACAATCCAAATATCAACTAAATCTATCAATTCTGCTAGGGCTGCAGTACACGCACGCATGTACTGCCTCGCCACTACAAAACAACTCCAAACAATACTAAACAAGATCAGAGGCAACAAGTGAAACAAGTTCAACCTGTATCAAAGAGCATGTGCAAGAGGCAACAGAACTCAAACTAGCAACTGCAGCAAAACTAAATGGAGAAACAAGACCATCAAGAAGCAACTGCAACAACAAACAAGGCTCAACTAAAGTCAGTGCACAAACATATATACATACATATGTATATACACATGTATACATACATGAAGTGACAACACAGCAGTTTGAAACTGCACCTTCAACTCAGACTCGAGTGGGGCAAGAAACAAATATATACACAAAGCAGAAGTGTAAACATCACCATGAACAGGCAAACAGGTGATGAACACGAAAATGAACCAGCTCATAATAACCAGGTACAAAGACAAAATGAGGCAGTGCAAAATCGTCAACAAAATTCTAATGTCAACCAAACAACATGATGAACCAACTAAGTATAAAACAGTAGTAAGTTCACCTAGCCTACTAGATGATATGCACTTACAAACCCAAAGACTTGCACAAGTGAAGAAATTCCACCACCCACTAAATTGAAATGCAAGCTAGTAGCTCATACTACAAGTGTACGACCACTCCAGAGAGTAGTTCAAATGCAAATGAACTCGAACGGTAACCAAGGCTACAAAGTGTGCAAAGTACAGACTGCAACCAAGACCAGCAACGCCAACGTGACTCGAATTGTAAATGAAGGTCTGAAACCACTGACTTGAGAGTCCTAGTAACACCACGAACTCAATCTAACTACAATTGCAGCATAAGGGGGTACAATGGTGAAACAGATCAAATGACATCAAATAAAGAACTCGATCAGTGAGCCATGTTATACCCTACCAGTACACCAACTACCAGAGCACCGTAATACCAACAGAGAGGACAGAGGAAAAATCACTACAGTATGCACATAACAAATACAGAGGTCGAGGCTAAAACTAAAGCATCCCAGACTCATAAACCAGACTCGACAAGCATACATGAAGGCATAAATGAAAGTATCATTTATGAGCAAGACAGAGAACCAGTGTAACTGTATTACATAAGCACAATCTCAAGAAACAAGTTCACTGTAAAAGCTAAGAAATAGGTATCAACAAGTATCATATCAACTTTGATATCAAAACTCAAAGCAAAACAATGCAAAACTTCCCGAGGACTACAAGTATCCAGAGCTTCGAGCTCTAAATAACCCAAAGTATGAATTAGATGTGAGCGGTTATTCACTCACCTTAATCACCAAATCGAAGTATCTGGAAGTTGATCGAAAGCAATTGGCAGAAGCCCTAATTCTTGAATTTGGGGACGAGAACGAATAACCAGGCCGCCACCATTTTCTTTTCTTTCTTTAGTTAGGGTTTTCTTTCCTTTTGATTTCGAACGAAAATAAAATGAGGGAAAACCGGGTTTTCATTTGATAACAAGGCACTGAAATAAAATAAAGCATGGGCTAGCTTTAAAGGCCCACTAACACTTAACAATCTATAAAAGAATCTCAACCTGATTACATTTCCAACAGCAATTTATCCTTGTTTAAATCGTTAAATGACGATTATAGGTTGAAACTAAATCCTGGGTTGTTACAGACTCCCCTCCTTATAAAAATTACGTCCCCGCAATTTTCATAAATAAAGTCGTCTATAACGATTATTCTTCTAACATAAAATGGTTATGCTAGAAGAATAAGAATCGAGAACACAAATATCAAAGAAATCTTTCAATTTCGTAAAAGAAGTTCACAAATTCTCAACAAAATCTAATTATCAAATAGATAATCAGAAACAATCAAAATTGAACAAATCCAATCATCAGCGATTATTTAATTATCAACTAGATAATTTAAATTCAGAATCACAAAACATCACTACCTAATTATCGATATAATAATTAGAAAACGACAAAATATTAAGTATCTACGAAGATGGTTCGAAAGCACAAATCACAAATCACAAATCGCAAACTACAAATATCTAGTTATCCAACCATTTACTAGAAAACACAAATTCCATAATCAACAAATTCTAACTATCAATAAAGATAGGTAGAAAATAACAATTCAATACAATCAACGAAATTTAGAATCAATAAGAAACTAGAAAATCTCATATCAATAAAATCAGCAATCAACCAATATCTAATTATCACAACGATAATCAGGAAACATCAAATCATCAATTATCTACTTATCAGAAGCGATAATCAGAAATCAACAAATCGACAATTATTCGATTATCAAAAACGATAATCAAATCTCAAATCAATAAATATTCGATTATCAAAAACGGTAATCAAATCTCAAATCAATAAATATTCGATTATCAAAAACGATAATCAAATTTCAAATTCAACAAATATTCGATTATCACAAACGATAATCAAATTTTCAAATCAACAAATATTCGATTATCACAAACGGTAATCAAATCTCAAATCAATAAATATTCGATTATCAAAAACGGTAATCAAATCTCAAATCATAAATATTCGATTATCAAAAACGATAATCAAATTTCAAATTCAACAAATATTCGATTATCACAAACGATAATCAAATTTTCAAATCAACAAATATTCGATTATCACAAACGGTAATCAAATCTCAAATCAATAAATATTCGATTATCACAAACGGTAATCAAAATCAACAAATATCTAATTATCACAAGCGATAATTAGAAACACAAATATCCGATTATCAAAAACGATAATCAGAATCAACAAATATATAATTATCACAAGCGATAATTAGAAACACAAATATCCGATTATCAAAAACGATAATCAGAATCAACAAATATCTAATTATCACAAGCAATAATTAGAAACACAAATATCCGATTATCAAAAACGATAATCAGAATCAACAAATATCTAATTATCACAAGCGATAATTAGAAACACAAATATCCGATTATCAAAAACGATAATCAGAATCAACAAATATCTAATTATCACAAGCGATAATTAGAAACACAAATATCCGATTATCAAAAACGATAATCAGAATCAACAAATATCTAATTATCACAAGCGATAATTAGAAACACAAATATCCGATTATCAAAAATGATAATCAGAATCAACAAATATCTAATTATCACAAGCGATAATTAGAAACACAAATATCCGATTATCAAAAACGATAATCAGAATCAACAAATATCTAATTATCACAAGCGATAATTAGAAACACAAATATCCGATTATCAAAAACGATAATCAGAATCAACAAATATTTAATTACCGATACGATAATTAAATCTCATAACATCAGATATCTAATTACCTGCAGATAATTAGAAACAACAAATATCTAGAAATCAATTAAGAAGACTAGAAAATCAACATAAAAGCTTGGATCGATCCCATCAGATGACGAGTTTTTAATTCGCCGCACGTGCATCAACAAATGGCCGAAGCCTACCAAGTACTCAACATAATTTTGGCGCCCAACAAATGACCCCAAGGTCTAGTACTGGTATTTGACCCGAAGGTCCATCATATGACCCGAAGGTCCAACATAGTGGCTCGAAAGCACACGAAATCATCAAATATTTCAATTAACGAGTCCAGAATTAACCAAAATAGCAAACGCACATGTCCCATAACCACGAGTTTTACTAAATCGTTTAATTCTCTTCATCGTTTCCTTGAAAGTGTAAAATCATCAAAATCATCAAAACAACAGATATTTCAATTAACGAGTCCGAAATTAACCGAAATAGTAAAAGTGTGGTTCCATACTCCGTACTTTTGCTAAATCGTTTAAATCTCTTCATCGTTTCCTTGAAAGTGCAAAATTGTGCATTTTGTAAAAATACACTTTACATTCTCAAACGGACAAGTCCGGAATTAAGCGAATCAGTAAAAGAAAGGGGTCATAGTCCTCGATTTTGCTGAAACGTTTAAATCGCTTCCTCATTCTTTTGAAAGCGCAAACTGTAAAATTCCTGAAAACAATTTTTATTTATTTTGTAAAAATAACAATTCACATTCTCAACTGAACAAGTCCGGAATTAAGCGAAACAGTAAAAGAAAGGGGTCATAATCCTCGATTTGCTGAATCGTTTAAGTCGCTTCCTCATTCTTTTGAAAACGCAAACTGTTAGAAATTTATAAAACCATTTTCATTTCAAAACAATTTTCCAATCACGTGATTAAAACAGCAAATCAGTAACAATTTCGATAAGGAAATTGTACTCCTCAAAATACCATAAAAACGGTCACAAATCAGTATTGCGGAATAACCGCTTGAAAATCCACTTTTAAAACTTGACGGTTACTGAAGCCAAAGTGACAATAATTTTTAAACGTCAAAATCTCATCAAAATAATTTATATCAAAATGTAATATCAGTGAATTTTCATTCATCAAAATGCCACAAAACACCGTGCTTCAAAAATTTAGCATTGGTGTAAAAATCCCGTTATAAAAATAACGGCAACAAAATACGTTTCATAACCAAGCATCCGTTCAACGTAAAATAAATGCATTAACGTGCAATTCATATTTGCACGCACATTACAATATAAACAAAGAAATCATTCGAATGTACTTTCAATGAAGACAATTCAAAACAGCAAAATCTAATCAATAGATGATTAGTACAAAAGAAAGCCAGCGGAAATTTCAACAAAAATCACATAACCGCAATTGTTTTGAATCCTCAAATCGGATTCGAACTTCTCAAAGAAACAAAATAAATACAGCTATGTAAACACAAATGAAATTTATTTCGATTCCATATTTTGATTTTTAAATCAAAAAGATTATCAGTTGTATTCAGCGAAGACAGTTTCACTGTTTCCGCTGCGCACTCAGATAACAAAACACAAATCAATCAAATCATCATAACACAATTTCACTTTTATTTTTAATTAAAATATTAAAAAAAATTCACCCAAATTTCAAAACTTTAGTTTTGACTCAAAACACAAATAATCCATCGACCAATAGTTGTAACATATGTTCCATCCAAGTTATGTTTTATATTATGTCCATAAACCCCAAGCTCTGATACCAACTGTAACGTCCCACCTCTATGCTCATAATAACAAAGAGTACTAAAAGAAATACTATCTATTATTACAAAGAATAAGGCTGGATAGGAGCGACCATCCGTAGTTGGCCTTACACTAATATTGGTTATCTCGATAGGAGTGGTATATACTTTTTGTTTTTCATCTATTATTTATTTACTCCCATCGACACACCCAATTCTAGTATAAAACGAACTACGATGGTTCATAATAGTTTAGGACAATGAATATAATAACAACACAGATAATATAAATGTGGAACACAGATTAACAAAAATCTCATATATATATAACCGATGTCAGTTACAATATAGTTGACACAATACATATGATACAACTACAACTGTCGACTCTGGAAATTATATATACAAGTACATTATCGACTAATATACATGAATAAATATCGTCCTATATAATGACACGACTACTACAAAATGACAAAGACAACTTCAGAAGATGTGAAAAGTCTTCATAGCTCGAACAGCAACTCAAAGAAGGAAATCTACAACCTGAAATAACTCGGGTCTGACCCGAGTATTACATTCAAAAGAAAATAATACACGGGTCAGTCTAATTCAAACTCAGTTATTAGTGCATAGAAGCAATAATAATCAACATCAAATAGACGGCAGTCACAGAAATCTCGTATATCCGACTCCTCGGCAAAGAATCGGATAACGGCAGATATAACACTAAATAGTGTTAAACAACAAATCAGCAATCCAAATCAATTTAAACGATTGAAATGTCAATTTAAAAACAACAATGCTGATTAGCTGCAGTACACGCTAACGTGTACAGCCTTGCCAATACAGTCTATAAAATACTCAGAAGATCAATGAATCCAAAAGCCAACGGATCTAACTCAAATCAAAATGAACCACTTCAAAATACAACTTCAAAATATTTAATTGAACCAACGAAATAATTTAACAATCCAAATATCAACTAAATCTATCAATTCTGCTAGGGCTGCAGTACACGCACGCGTGTACTGCCTCGCCACTACAAAACAACTCCAAACAATACTAAACAAGATCAGAGGCAACAAGTGAAACAAGTTCAACCTGTATCAAAGAGCATGTGCAAGAGGCAACAGAACTCAAACTAGCAACTGCAGCAAAACTAAATGGAGAAACAAGACCATCAAGAGGCAACTGCAACAACAAACAAGGCTCAACTAAAGTCAGTGCACAAACATATATACATACATATGTATATACACATGTATACATACATGAAGTGACAACACAGCAGTTTGAAACTGCACCTTCAACTCAGACTCGAGTGGGGCAAGAAACAAATATATACACAAAGCAGAAGTGTAAACATCACCATGAACAAGCAAACAGGTGATGAACACGAAAATGAACCAGCTCACAATGACCAGGTACAAAGACAAAATGAGGCAGTGCAAAATCGTCAACAAAATTCTAGTGTCAACCAAACAACATGATGAACCAACTAAGTATAAAACAATAGTAAGTTCACCTAGCCTACTAGATGATATGCACTTACAAACCCAAAGACTTGCACAGGTGAAGAAATTCCACCACCCACTAAATTGAAATGCAAGCTAGTAGCTCATACTACAAGTGTACGACCACTCCAGAGAGTAGTTCAAATGCAAATGAACTCGAACGGTAACCAAGGCTACAAAGTGTGCAAAGTACAGACTGCAACCAAGACCAGCAACGCCAACGTGACTCGAATTGTAAATGAAGGTCTGAAACCACTGACTTGAGAGTCCTAGTAACACCACGAACTCAATCTAACTACAATTGCAGCATAAGGGGGTACAATGGTGAAACAGATCAAATGACATCAAATAAAGAACTCGATCAGTGAGCCATGTTATACCCTACCAGTACACCAACTACCAGAGCAGCGTAATACCAACAGAGAGGACAGAGGAAAAATCACTACAGTATGCACATAACAAATACAGAGGTCGAGGCTAAAACTAAAGCATCCCAGATTCATAAACCAGACTCGACAAGCATACATGAAGGCATAAATGAAAGTATCACTTATGAGCAAGACAGAGAACCAGTGTAACTGTATTACATAAGCACAATCTCAAGAAACAAGTTCACTGTAAAAGCTAAGAAATAGGTAGCAACAAGTATCATATCAACTTTGATATCAAAACTCAAAGCAAAACAATGCAAAACTTCCCAAGGACTACAAGTATCCAGACCGTAGTCAAAAATGAAAATCAAGATACAAGTCTAACAAAATCGAGTGGCCGAAGAATGGCCAAAGTCGACACCCAAAAATCATCAACATCAACTAAATCGAACTGCCGAATAAAATCATATCAACCGCGAAAATACGATCGAGCCAAAGTCACATAAGAGCTTCTCATAGCAACATCAGTTTCCAACAATGAACGAAAAGAAATGATCGACTTAATTTAGTTTGAACAATTATAAATGAACAAAAACAAGGGATAATTGCCCACTTCACAATATATGTACGAACTCACAACAAGGGATTCAAACCCTAAATAAACAAGACACCATCGACGAAATCAAGTAAACCCTAGTCACGAAAATCGAACAGCACAATCAGAGTCAAGATAGCCACAAAATAGAAACAACGAAAATCACAGAGCTTCGAGCTCTAAATAACCCAAAGTATGAATTAGATGTGAGCGGTTATTCACTCACCTTAATCACCAAATCGAAGTATTTGGAAGTTGATCGAAAGCAATTGGCAGAAGCCCTAATTCTTGAATTTGGGGACGAGAACGAATAACCAGGCCGCCACCATTTTCTTTTCTTTCTTTAGTTAGGGTTTTCTTTCCTTTTGATTTCGAACGAAAATAAAATGAGGGAAAACCGGGTTTTCATTTGATAACAAGGCACTGAAATAAAATAAAGCATGGGCTTGCTTTAAAGGCCCACTAACACTTAACAATCTATAAAAGAATCTCAACCTGATTACATTTCCAACAGCAATTTATCCTTGTTTAAATCGTTAAATGACGATTATAGGTTGAAACTAAATCCCGGGTTGTTACAATGGATACCCTAGACGATTTTTAAAAAAACTGATGAGCGTAAATGGTTTTTCAAAGTCCGTTTAATACCTTAAATGATGTTCTATTTATCAAATTAACAGGAAAAGTGCCTTAAACGGTTTTTGGAAATTTTTTAGTAGTACAAACAATTTTCTGAAAACCATTTATACAATTTTTTTATATAAAAATAGTCAATTTCCTCTTACTAAACTGCTGGAACAGTGGGAGTAATCAAGTTTTTCCATCCTCCTCACCCTAAAAATCAATCACCTTTAAGAGATGCTCTAACCACAAATGAACAAAATCAACATTACAATCGATATGTTAATGTTAAATATACTGACATTATTGGTAATTAATGGTAACAAAATGTCGAAATGGGTGATAATTAGGAAAAGACTAAACATTTTTCCGTAGTAACACTTACCAATTTTTTTTTATAAAATTGGGTACTTAAATGGTAGTACATATTAATATTGCAATTTTTAGGTAGTATACAACACATTAAATGTCAATATATGTTCGAATCAAACTATGCAAGTTTTGAACTATGATCTCTCGCACTAAAGTTGAAGCACTTAACCACTAGGACAGTGGTGCTGGTCAACACTTACCAACCACTACCAACTACTACAAAGTAAAGTAATGCTAGAAAATTAATACTCAATTTGATTGGTATTGCATGAAAATATGTGGTATTTTAATGGTAATCAAGTACTAATAACAATAATTACCATACCTACCATATGTTAATCAATGTATATTCTTATATTTCATTATATTTTACATTATATAATATCCCATACTTGATGTGTGGTGATTAGTTGGGAAATCTAGAAAAAAACTATAATGATACTAAACTAAATGCAATTCTTATCATGTATTTGAAAAAAAATACAATTTCATATAATATTAGTTTCTTTCACAACTTTTTTTGTATGTTTGACTACACAAAATTAATTTAATCAACAATCATATGTTAAAAACTATATTTATTCTTTTAAAATAGGCCTATCAATGAATATTTTTGGATGTGGATAGTGCTATATCCATATCCGCATCCAAAAATCATTTTCGAATATTGGATATCTACATCCGCGGATACAGACAAATATCGGATAATTATCTTATCTACTAACAACTGATAAATCAAGAAATATAAAAGAAAATTTTGGTTTCATATTTTTCTTTCAAACTCATTGATTATCAAAATGTTATAAATTAATAAATATGATGATAATAAGTAGTTTTGAGCAATTAATATGCATTTGGTGCGTATAATATAAACTTCTAACTTAATAAAATAATAAATAATTATTTTTTATACTAAAATATACATAATTTAAACTATAACCATGAAAAAAGCCGAACGGATAATTTTCAAATGCAGATGTCTTCGTATCCGTATCCGCATCCTTTTTCTGGATATCGGATACTTATCCGCTTTTCGAATACGGATGTGGACAGATTCGGCTTTTTGGGATACGGATAGTGTCATATCTATATTCGCATCTGAAATCATTTTTGTATATCAAATACCCGTATCCGCGGATATGAACAGATATTGGATTATTTTCCTATCCGTTAATGGCTGATAAGTCAAAAAACATAATGGAAAATTTTAGTTTAATATAAACTTTTTTCAATCCCATTGATTATTAAAGTGTTAAAAATAAACAAATATTATGATAATAGTTATTTTTGTGTAGTTAATACGTGTTAAGTGCGTATAATATAAACTTTTAACTTAATAAAATGATAATGATCTTTCATTGTCCTGAAATGCACATAATTTAAACAATAATCTTGAAAATAAGTGGACGGATAATTTTCAGATGCCGATGTCTTCATATTCACATCCGCATCCGCTTTTTCGGATAATGGATATTTATCCGCTTTTTGGTTACAGATGCAGACGGATTTCGGATTTTTCGGTATCCATTGTCAACCCTAGGTTTAAGTACACATTCCGTTTAAACCTCTGTTGGTTTGATGTTTTCCAACCCGCTTCCCTCAAACTCAATAAAGCTGCCGAAATAGGGCATGCAGGTTAATCCAGAATTCACGATTAACTTCAAATAATGAATTTTAACATTTACCTCTAATACAAAATTTCTTACGTGAAACTGAGACCCTATAGCTTTGTTGCTCAATAAATAGGTTCATCTACGCATATATATGGCCGACCAGAGCAAAATTGTTAGCTCAGCCTTGTTTGAAAAAAATACTCCTAAAAAATTGGCCAAGACAATGATAACCACCTGAGTCATAACATAATCGTTAAGTTATTTAAGTTGTGCATTTAATATTATATAATTTTGATTATTTTAGAGAATCAATTGTCGGCATCTTCGCCGTTGTCCCCTCCATGTCCATTATCCTAGGCAGCTACCTTGACAACCAACCCATAGTGTTGGCCCTGTTTGGTGCTTCTCTAAGAAATTAGTTCAATTTTTTTTTCCTTTTATTAATCTCGCTCCAACATGGCAGTAGAGACCTATTATTCAATTTTTTTAGTTGGAATATGAAGCACTTATAAAGCTATAATTTTCCCATACCATTACCAATGGAGAGCATCTTTGGCAGTGGTTAGGGATCTAAAAGTAGTCGAAATTTCTATTTATTTTACCCTTCCACGCTCCAACAACGTGAGTTTGAGCATGCAGAAGAGAAAGAAGTGAGAGTTCTCCTATTTTTTGAGAGTGTGGATACCTTAGACTATTTTTAGAAAACTGATTAGCGTAAATGGTTTTTTAAAGTTCGTTTAATACCTTAAACAACGACGTTCTATTTATCAAATTAAGTATTAAAGTGCCTTAAATGGTTTTTAGAAAATCGTTTAGTAGTATAAACATTTTTCTAAAATTGTTTATATAATTTTTCTATATACAAAAATAGTTGATTTCCACCTACTCAACTGCTGGAACAGTGGAAGTAATTAATTTTTTTATCCTACTCACCCTAAAAACCAATCCCCTCCAAGAGATGCTCAACCACGAATGAAAAAAACCAACATTGCAATCGATATGATAATGTTGAATATACTGATATCGTTGGTAAATTAATAATAATAAAATGTCAAAATGAGTGATAACCAGGAAAAGACTAAACATTTTTTCCATATCAACACTTTCCGATCATCACCAAGCACTACCAAGTAAAATAACGCTAAAGAATTGATAATCAGTTTGATTGGTATGGTTTGTCAAACTGCGTGAAAATATGTGGTATGTTAATGGTAATTAAGTACTAATAATGGTAATTACCATACCTACCATATTTTAATCAATGTATATTCTTATATTTCATTACATTTACATTATATAATATTCCACACTTGATGTGTAGTGATTAACTAGGAAATCAAGCAAAAACCAATTTTGATACCAAATTAAATGTAATTTTTATCATGTATTTGAAAAAAAATACTATTTCATATAATATTAGGTTCTTTCACAACTTTTTTTTATTTGTTTGACTACACAATTAATTTAATAAACAACCGTATGATAAAAACTAACAACTCTTAATATTTATTCTTTTAAAATGAAATATTACAAACAAATAGATACCATACTTGTAAACGGTAAAAACTCATTACCAAACTGTAGCAATCATACAAACCGCAAACCGATATAATGGTGTATCGACTATTTTGGTTGGTAATGATATAATTTTTCTAATACCATATAGATCAATATCGTAATGGTTCCAAATATAAATTAACGTTAACGAACCGAATCCAGCTTGCGATAACGATATATATCTCAGTGATTTCGTTTGTTTAATTTATTAACCTTAGTTAATTCATATTTTATAAATAACTTAAATCTTATGGTAATAATTGATCCATTTTGTTATTTTTTAATCTTTTCATCTTTCAGTAATTTTTTGTACGTTTCTTTTTTGACATTTGACATATTTGTAACTTGTAAATGATGAATCTATTTGGAGTCTCATAGCATTTGATAGGCCAATGCAATGAAGTGGTATTTGTAAGTTAAATATTGATTAAGATAAATACGAGTAATCTATTTGCTAATTTGTAAATATTGAGCTAATGATAAATTAACTATTATCATTCAACATTAATCAACTTATCTGTATACGAATCATCACTCCACTAGCGTATCGGTAACGATAATGGTTTTAAGTTTCTCTTTACCAGTGTAACCAATAAGATAACAATTTTCTTATTTAGTAACGACACCCATTACCATAACTGCTCTAACATCTATAGTAAAATGATTAAAAAAATAACTCTAAAAATATTAAAATTCTACATATATTTGTCAAATTTTTTAAAACCAACGATAAAAAAGTGGAAATTAGGAAGACACATTTATTTTCAAACTTAATACATGTGCATCACTTCTCAAAAATAGATTTCAAATTACCCCTCAAAATTATTTTCAATATTTTTTTTTCTTTTTTTGAATATTAAACCTATACTTTACTAGCAGTTAGTATGAGCAAATTTAAATTTTTTTGGCAAATATTTGTATTTTCGAAATAAAAACTGCAAATATTTCTAGTTCAAACCGTAAATAATTATAGTTTTCAAAAATTGCAAATAACTACAGTTAAAACTACAAATACTTACATTAAATTGTTAATCTTTGCACTTTGAACTATAAATATTTGCAGTTTTTGAAAAATGCAAATAGCAAATATTTTGAAAATAATTTTAATTGTGATTCCTAAAACCAATTTTCGAGAAGGGGTGGAAGTATTTTGAAACTCATGGAAGGTAGTTTGACAAAAGGTTCTAAAAAAAGAAAACAATAATCACCAAATAAACTCAATTCGGCCATCCACAAAGATAATCAACAATTAAAATTGAGATAACAATTAGATATTCAAAAAATTAGAGGGAATTAGTTTAAAGGAAAAATCTGTGATCGATTTAGTTCGTGGAACACAAGTTTTAAATTTTAGTCGAAAGGATACCAAATGCCATATTAATGTAGTGTTTGATAAAATAGAATGCTATATTTAAATAGCATCAGATAAATAGAATGCTGAATTAAACTAGCATTGGATTAACTAAACTAGATGAACCAAAATTACATTCATTTTCACAATTAATGAAATGCCAAATTAATATATCATTGCACATATATAATGCCAAGTTCATATAGCATTATACATATATAATGCTAAGTTCATATAGCATTCGTATTGATAGTTTACATAACATCTGCTTTATAATTCAGTGTCATTCATACTAGATTTAAAACTTGCCTCCTTCGTTCAAGCTACGATTGAATTTTATACTTCTTCCTATTTTCCTGGTTAAGAAATTTATTTTTGATTTCCATATCTACTGTAACGATCCCGTTTTTAAGCCAAATTAATTTTTGTAATTAATACAAATTTTAGAATTAAATTGTGGATTAATTGGTGAATTAATTTGAATTTTTCCAAAATAAATAGGATAAGTGTTTGTATATATATATATTTATATAAATAGATTGTAAATAGGATTTTGATTTGAAATTCAAAAGTAAATATTTTATAAATAAAATTGGATTTAAAAACTTTATATTTTGGAAAACTAATATATATAGGTATATATGATTTTTTATTAGTGTATAATTGGATTTTAAATCATTTTCTTTAAAAGAGATAATAAGTATAAATTAAAAAAAAATATAAACATAATAAAAAAAATCAAACATATGTAAATTTAAACATAAGTAAGGACTTAAACATAAAAAATAGATACTTATGACATTTTTTAGCATAATTAACAAGTGGCAATTGATTTTCTTTTGATTTGAATTATATATAATATAGTGTTTTGAGAAAAAAACCTGGTTATTCTATTTTCATTTCAAACTTTCTCAAATTTCTCTCATCTTCAAACTAAAACCTGAAATGAAAATCTAAAAGAAAACTAAAATCAAAACTTAAAGCTTTCAATCTGGAATCAAGCAATAAACTTGAGATTCAACCTGAGCAATTCAAAGATCAAGCAAGATTCAAATCAACATCAAGTTTCACTTTCAAATACAAGATCAACTAACAATATCCAGGCTTCTCTGTTTATAAAAACAGGTGAGTAAAATATTATTTTTAAACTAAATCTGTTTTAAATCTAGATGCATGCAATAAATATTTGAAGTAAAGTGTGATAAGTGTTTGCATGATTTTTAAATATAAATTGTATGTATATATATGATTATATGGGTGTGCATGTTTGTATACATAATGTTTATTCTGTTCTTGTTGTACATATTTTTAAACTTGATCAAAATCCAATATCTCTTCCCTGATTTTCTTTAGACTCTAATGTATAAACAAAATCTGTTTGTTATATCAAGATCTAAAAATAAAAAATTATTTTTGGGTTAAATATGAAGGTAGTTTTAACTGAAAGAATAATTACAGTAAAACACAAATTATATCAAAATTTCGAATTGAATGAATTCAAGTTTCAATTATATCATCTGATTTGTTTTCGAAATCGATGATTTTTAAAATGGAATTATGATTTTTAAGCTTTTAAATTGAGAGAGATTTCGAGTTGAACGTGGATTGGGTTTTGGTTGATTTCTGTTGATCGATGAGGTTTGGGTGGTCGGGGTTGTTGCTGAAGCAAGCTGGGAGGTCAGGGGTCACGGCAAAATTGATCGCTGGATTTATCATCCACTGTGGCGGCGACGTGGCGTCGATATAGGGTTTTAGGAGATGATCGAGACGACGGAGTTTGCGAGGCATTTGCGACGTCGATGGAGCACCGAACTCGATCGGTCTTGGGGGAATGGATGTGAGGTTTCTTGGTGAGGCTGTGGCCGGAATTTCGTGAGCTCTGGTGATCTATGGCGACGACACGAAGGAGTGTCGACGATCGTTTCGTCCCAGGTTAGGTTCGTTTGAGCTCGATTTCGATTTCGAGTTTGATTCTTAGTTTGGGTGGTCGGGATCGGAAGGGTAGGTCATTGACGACTTGTCGATGGTGGAATGGGTGGCCGGATCATCGGCGATCCTCGGTGCATGTGCACGTGTGACTCTGTGTATTAGAGTAGGTTCCGAGACGAGGAAGAAGAGAAGTCTCGGGGGGAAAATCGGGGAAGAATAGGGTTGGCTCGGTTTCATATTCGTGTTGTACGCGAGGGTTATCAAACTTATAACAGTTAAAATTTAAACAAAGTTTAAAGAAAAAAAGGAGTGGCTCGGGATTTAGATCGGGTAAGCCCAGGTTTGTCTCGGGTCAGATGTGAGATATTAGCAAGTTTTAAAATTAGACAAAAAATCAAGTTTTAAACTAATTTCTTAAAAACTATTTCTTTTAAATAATAATTGTTTATTTAAAAGATTGGTTAATTAAAGTTGTGTAATTTATTTTAACTTATGTTAATTAAGTTAATTCTTAAGTTATTTAAAACTTAATTAATAATGCAATTAAGTAGTAATTAAGAAGATTAAATATTTTTAATCATTAATTAAACTTAAGGTTTTAAGTTAATTTATAGGTTAATGATAAATTATTTCCAAAGTTATAAAATAAGATTTTAATGATAATTAAAAAATTAATTAAGATAAATGGTTTATCTTTTAATTAATTAAGATCTTAAGTAATTAAATATTATTAATTTATAAAAGTAATTAAAGGATAATTACTTAAAGAATAATTACTTAATGTAATTAATTAAAGAAGAATTGATTAATGGAAGTAATTAAAGGGTTAATTTGTTAATGAAATTAATTAAGGGTTAATTAATTAATTAAGGGTTAATTAATTAATTAATTAGTAATTAAAGATTAATTACTTAATAATTGAAAGTTAATTATTTAATAATTAAAGGTTAATTAATTAATGATTAAAGGTGAATTAATTAATGATTAAATGTTAATTAATTTATGATTGAAAGATAATTAATTAATGTAATTAATTATGGGTTAATTGATTATGTAATTAACTTAAGGTTAATTTATTTATGTGATTAATTAAAGGATAATTAATTAAGGATAATTAAGGATGATTAATTAATTTCATTAATTAATTAAGGTAATAATAAATGGTTTGTAATTAATTAATGTTAATTAAGCAGGATCATAAGAAATTAATTTATCTTATTTAAATTAATTATAAATTATGCGATTGATTAATCTTGCTTATGGATGATTGGATTTTATTGAATGCCTCGAATTGTTTGATATCTCTAATGTGTGATATTCTGTGATATGAATTGCTTTGGATTGAGCTGTGATAAATGTATGTTATTTATCTGTGATGAATTTACATATTTATTTGTGAATGGAAAATAAGCGTATAGGATTATATCGCTTATTGATATTGTTGTGCTTGGATTAATGATGGTTGTGAACTTATTGTTATATGCAAAACCCCTAGACACAACACACACACAAATATGGATTTCGTGGGAAATTGGTTAAGTCACGGGTATTTTGAATTTAAATTTTATTCAAAATGGTGAAAGAATTTGAAAGTTGAATTTTGAATCCAAAATGGTTTGGAAGTGAAATTGGGTTAAATATGAAAAACTTTTAAAAAGGAAGTTTGGAAATTATGGCCTGTTAAAGTTTTGAAATTAAATTAATTTTATTGTTTTGAAATTTTGGAACTATGCATAAAAAGGGTTATACAAATTTTATAATGTATATATATATGCATTTTAAACCATTTTTGAATTATTTTTAAATAAATTATTTTGGGAATTTAAATTTAACTCAAATAGAACTTGCCGAGGGTGCGGCAGTTCGTTGATTTTCCAATTTATACTTTAAAAGGCTATAACTTGAGCAAATTTAATCAGATTTCCCTGAAAATGAAAACCTTTGTTTTCAAATGATAATAGCTTTCATATAAAGAAAGAACTTCCAGTTTTTGTTGAATGGATTTTCTAAGTTATGGGTAAATCAAATTTGAAAAGGAAATAGTTTTAAAAGCTATGAATGAATCTTTGTTAAAGATTTGGTGAACCTTGTTTTCAAATTGAAAAGGATCTTAAAGGTGAATCTTTTTGTTTAAAAGATTAAAAAAATGAAAATTTGTTTAAACCTTTCAAAAGGAAAGGTTTTGGGAAATAAGGACTGTGATTTAACTAAGATCAAAATGGATCCATATGTTTTTAAAGTTAAGTGCTCATTATTCATATTAGTCGGGAGAGGACTTTATGTCATTAAACCCATTCCGAATAATGATACGACGGAATGGAATTGCATTTGAAGACGGTGATTGAAGACCGGGTATTTTACAAAACGAAAGGATTACCTGTTGATTGTCTCTGCGCCGACTGGCCTCGATATAGAGATTTAGATTACCCTAAGTGATGGGGAGTACGGACGTGATTAAGGAATATCCGGATTTGCAAGAGCTTTTTCCTTAATTGGACGAAGTGCCTTCGGTTCCATTCAGACCCAGGATGGACTTGTATGGATGTATGTCTGACGTTACATTTTGAGATATAAAGCTGATTTCTATCAAATACATTTATGTTGGTGGTGGAGAATTTATTCTCTTAGCTTAACACACTTCTCTGAGACGTACGAGCTCAGAGGTTATGTAGTTGATGGTTACTAGTGATATATTCCCAATTTGGTAATGTGGCATGCTAATTGCTGATCATTGGTTGATCGAAGCATGGCTTTTGTGTAAAGCGTAGCTTTGTGGGACGAGACTTCATCGAACCTCACACCCCGGAAATGGTCGAAATAGGAAGGATGCAACAAGGTTACGAGGGTCGCGCCCCTTAGGGTATGTACATTTCCTTCTGGATAAAAAGTGGTATCATGGTATGGAGCCCAGATATTTTACTTATGTAGATAAAAAGTGGTATCATGGTATGGAGCCCAGATATTTTACTTATGTGGTTGTTGGTTGTTGGAATCGAGGCGCCGCGGTAAAGGTCGGTTACGACCAGGGGATGGCATACTCGTGACAATTAGTTACCTAGATACAGAGGTAACCCAACCTTGTGTTGGCAAAGATCCGGTTAGGTTCTCGGGGCGTCCCTCCAGAGGCGTATCCATTCGGAAAGGAAGTTCCTTAGCCTTGGCCATTTGTTGGAAATCCAATCACTCAATACGAGCCCTTTACGGTTTTAGTTGTAAAACCTGCCATTTAACATGGTAGCTATAGTAGGCATACTATAATGGTACGTATGCTGGCTAAGATTAATATTGTACTTTCGAAATGTTGTCCACACTATGCACTAATAATAATGTGACGACCCGGGTTTTTCTGTCATTGATTTCGAATAATTAAATGGTTTTAAATATTGAAATTGAATTACAAATTGGTTTTGAATATGGAAAACTGGGATTTATTTAATAAGAAAGATTCAGAATTGAATATAGCGATTTGTTGGATAATATAATTATTCAATTCAGTAATTGAATATTGGATAAATTATTTGAATCTTGAGTTCTAAGCCCGATAAAAATATTTTAAAGGCTTGTAAAATTTATATTAATAATACTGAAGACAATGTAACTTTTAAAATTGAATTTGGAAGTGATTTGTTCAATTTTAAAAATATATTGTTTAAATTGATATTTAAAAATAGCCTTACGAGACACAGTCTCGGAATTTGACGAAACCAGCTCCATTGGATCCGTAATTGATTATTATTATCAGATTTCAATTTTCGTGGCGTTTGGAGTTATCGTGTAGCCGTACGGTATGAAAACGCACTGAAATCTATATCGAATTTAATATAATAACTGGGTCCAATAAGCCATTTTCTCCATACGATCGAGTTAGGACTCGAAACCTTTTCCATTGCGTTCGGAATAGGGGTATAACATTATAAACGCCTAGCGGCACGCCTCGATAGGAGGTCGAGATTTTAAGCTACGTAATTCAAGACAATTTAAATTTAAATTTAAATTTAAATATAATATACCTTGTTGATTGGTCAATATATCTCCCATCAGCTGCTATTCTGTCCTTCTTCAATCACTGTAGCTAAAGCCCATTCCAACACGAAAGACTATTTGAGGACGCAACCTTCCTTTTAAAAAGAGCTATCTCGTTCGAAAGAAATAGGCTTTCTTCGTTCTCCTTCTTCCTCAAGATTATCCTCATCTCCTATATAAAAAAAACCAATTTGAAACCGATTCATTCAAAGACAAATTCAAATAAAAAAATCAAAAGCGTTTCTATTCAAACCGAAGAAAGGAGAAATCGATGTCTAAATCGACCCTTTCCCCCCAAAATCTCAGAGCACTGCCACATCCAATAGAAGAAAACATCACCGCCGAGGTTACTAGCAGCTACGTAGGGTGTTGGGGTTGCTGCTGCCGAGGGGAGCGTGTCGATCGTGGCGAGCTATCTTCGTATGTTCGAATTCGAAGCAGAATCGAGTAGTTGGTCCTCGGGAGAGGAAGGAAGGGGGAAAGCACATGTCGAGCTTGTCGCGATGTCGCCGTTGAGTGGGAGGGGACTCGATGTGACGACCACCCACGACCCCTGCACTGAACCTAGACATAGTGCGCTGTAAAGTGTGCCAGGCAGCCATGGACGATCATCAGGGTAAGTTAAAAACAGCAGAATCTATCGTAAAACTCACAGCGCATGGATAAAAAAATACGATAGAAAATATATATAGTGAAGCTTTACAGAACAGAATCTCTATTAAACTTCATAATAGTTGAATACAAGCATCTGAATAGTCAATACAACAAGCCTCACTACATAACACTCAAAGAATATACAAAGCAGCGGAACATCCAGTACATATAGTAAGAAAATAATATGCAAGCCTCCAGCTCATCTTCGTCATCAGCATCGCCAGAAACTAAGAATAGCACCTGTTACCTACTACCTAGTCTGCCCATCCCAAAGCGAATGAACAGCCCAAGGCAATAAGAGTTAAACATAAAGCCTTGAGTCAGACAACAGTCTTAGTGAGCGGTAAATTAACTATCAACATACCAAAAGAGCATAAAGGTAAAAAGGAATAGGAATCCAAACCCTCCCACTCCACCTCTTTCTACAGTGATAGCCCCCAGACACACTAAGCAGAAATAAACATAGCAAAGCAGACATTTAAAGTAAAGGAATTATCACTCGAGTCAAGGGCGATGTTTTCCAAGTACAAACCCCCAAGGTCTAAACCAAGATCAGATAAGCACCCAGAAAATAACGCTCTTAAGACCGAATGATGATACAACCAAACATCCATGACTCTGGCTATCACTGTTATCATTGCTTTGATACCACCGTTAATTGAATGACCGGCACATTCTTTCAGCCGTCCGTCAAGGGATAATGGAAACCACGGTTCTAGATAGAACTCCGCACATCGTCACAACCCGTGCCTAGGACTATCGAATCTGCCCAGAGTACTTGACTACAATCATAGTCTTTAGGGACTATCGAATCTGCCTAGCATACTCTTGCTTTGAGCCTGCTAGAACCTTCAACAACGATGAAACCTCAGCCTTCTAGTCATCCTCCTCGATGACTATTTCCATACTAGCTCAAGCGCCTCTCGAGCAAACCATTATCCTCTAACTCGAACCATTTCACCGAGTCATCAACATGCTTGGAGTGATCCCGTCTGGATTAAACCAAGGCTATCTCATATCATGCCTCGCCTTATCTCATCATAGCAAAGCCTCATCTCAACATCATCATCATCAAATCTATCCATATGAGCTTCATCATCCGCTACATATGCCACGAGCAGCTTTTCCCAATTCAAGAGCCTTCCCCTTAGCTTTTGAATCATCTTCGACCATCTTGTCTAAATCAAATCATCAATTAACTAATTTACAACAATCAAACAAGTCAATCATTAATCCAAGCAATCAAACATTCAAATATGATCAAATAAACAATTATAACAATAATGGCAATTCTGTAAATAAAGAGCCTAAATCTAACAAGTGTGAATCATGAGCAATATCTTTACAACTTGATGAATGAACTTGCATAGGTTACTCATGTAGTAAAATGGATGTCAAATCATCATGAACAATAGATCTATACTTAGGTTTAGGAAAATGCATGGAAATCACTAATTTAACACCAAATCAAGCCATCAATCCGATATACTCCTTTGGATCCGTGTGGGAGATAATCACCACTCACCAAATCACCTAAACACCTCAAAAGCAACACACTTCAGATCTGGACAGCGAAGAATCTAACTCGATCTATCAAAATCTTGCTTCAAACGATGAAATCTCTCTTCGATGGATGAAGATCTTCAATCTAAGCTCTTGGATCTTCAATTTGATCTTCGATTTGGATGGAAGGAATCACAAGATTAGAGTGGAGAAAAGAAGTGAAGAAGTGTAGAACTCGAGCTCTCAAAATGGCAGCACTTCGTCGCTTTAAAATCCGGATCCCAAAAATAAAGAAGAACCCGCCTATTTATAGGCTGATTCCTTAGGTCGTCCGCTTCTCCTTAGGTCGTCCACGACCTAACTCACACGACCTACGACCTAAAGCCCACACGACCTAACACTGCGCGACCTAACTACGTGCGGCTTAGCGACCTAACAAATGCCATGACCTAAGACAATGCGCGACCTAACGACTCAATAACTACGCGACTTAACTGGGTTACGACCTAACACCACACGACCTAATACTTAGCGACCTAACAACTCACGACCTAATACTTAAGTTGTCTACGACTTAACTTCCTTAGGTCGCTCACTGCTACCACCAGCTTCCTTAGGTCGTTGCCGACCTATCCTCCTTAAGTCGCTAACTCACCCAGTTTCCTATGCCGCTAACTCTTAAGTCGCCATTCTTCCCTAAGTCGCCTATCCCTTAGCTCGTTAACTCGCAAACTCTCTTAGGTCGCTAACTGACTTAAGTTGCTAACTCCTTAGGTCGGTCAAATCCTATAGGTCATCCCAAACTATCATACGACCTAAACCACTACGCGACCTAACTGCTATACGACCTAAGTCCTTACCTCATCCAGTCCCTAAGTCGTTAACTGCTACTACTAACTCTCTCTTAGGTCGCCAACCCCCCTTAAGTCGCCTACGACCTAACTATTATACGACCTAAGCTCCGAACGACCTAGGCTCTGAACAACTTAACCATACTACGATCAAATGACAATTGTTTTACAATGTTTTGATCCGTAAAAATACGGGTCGTTACACTCGAGGTCGCGGTTGTTCACGATGGGAATAGGTGGGGCATGGGGCAGCAGCTAGATTTGGTCGAGATAGCTGCGATGAAATTGGGCGTGAATATCGGTTGTGTGTCGAGCTCGTGAGGCACTGGGGTATGGCTTCCTCTTTCTTTTCGAATTTGTAAAGAAAAAAAAATGCAGAAAACAAAAAAAAAATTATTATTAGATAAACAGCTAACTTATATATGCATATGTACAGTGATGTAAACTATTGTGGTTATTTATAGAAAAAGAAAACAATTTTTACACACACACACACACACACACACATATATATATATATATATATATATAGGAAAAACCAGAAAATAAATATATAAGTACACACATATTTTAATATATATATATATAGTAAAACAGAAAATTATATAGGGGCATTTCACTAGAAGGACAAACTTTGCAGTCCAATTAATTTCTAGGACACACATCTCAAATAAGTACTTTCAAGGCCAAAGTGTGCAGAATAATTACTTTCAAGGACAAAGTCAGCTGTCCAATTACTTTCAAGGACATAATTTCATAGGATTTTAGGCCCTAAAAACTAATTATTTTGCGTATTATCCTTAAAAGTAATTATTTTAGTTGTGTGTCCTAGAAATTAATTTCACTTGCTAAAGAGGCCCTTGTGGCTAATTCCCACAATTATATATATATATAGGACTTTGGAAAACATAAGAAGTTGTATAAAGATTAGTTTTTAATCTATATAGATTATTTCTTATAAGTATATATATAAAGTTTCAAAAATAAAATAAATATACATTTACATATTTTAATTGGCTATTTTATTTTTAAATAATGGGTTGGTGATTAAATTATTCAATTAACTTATTTAATTAGTCACTAAAAGATTTAAAAAAAAAGGAAATTATTAGTTTAAATTAAATTATTAGTTAATTGAATTAAATTTATTTAAACGGTAATTGATTTTTTGATTTGTTCGAATATTAATAAAAATCATCTAATGTTTATACAAGGTCAAAATCGTGAAACCGAGTCGAGATTGAAATGGATTGCAAGCAAGAATCAAAGGTGAGATCTTCTCACTCATTTGGATTACCTAGTTAAAATTTAAATGTTCAAATTTAAATAATTGGATGTTGATTGATAAATTATGATTTATCTGTTGGATGATATTATATATATAGTAGTATATATATTGGAGTGATTGATATTCCCGCATTATATAGCGGATGAGACCCTATGTGCCCCGCATAATAGCGGATGACCCTATATACCGCGATATCCCCCACGAAGTGGGATTGGTATTTTATTTATGGACTAACATCTATGGATGCAGGAAAAACAGGTTGGAGGGATCCAACCGGATTCCTCAAAAACATTTATTGTTTTTATATATATATATTGATATACGACAGGTTGGATAAATTAATATGGATTGGGTGAATTGAATTGTAAAATGCTAAATAGTCTGGAAATTGAATTTGGTATTTTTAAATGCCATAAGTAATAAATTTGAAGCAAATAAAAAGAAGATTTTGAATGAAAATGTTTAAATTGAAAGTTGGGTTATTTTGTACGGAAATTAAGTGGAATGAGAAAATATATAATTTAACTTGGTTATATTTAACTATTGGTAAATTGGGCTAGATAGAGATTTTAATTAAAATTGTATATATTAAGGACTTGAAAGATATTTGAAGTTTTGGAAGAGAATTGGAATTGATAATTAAAAATAGATTGAAGTAAAATGGAATATATTAAAGGATAAATTATAAGAATGGAATAATAAATAAAATTTGTTTTATAAATAAGAGAAAAATTCAAAGGGGTTTTATAAATTTATAAATGGGGTTTATAAATGAGATAGATTAATATCATTCGATATGTGGAGGATATAAGTGATGGGTGAACTTATATCGGGTTATGGAAATTGTTTTGGAAAGAAATAGTAGAATATATTTTCGAATGTGAGAAATAGCGATTAAAGATCGAGGTGATACGGGTCAAGAGGGATTTATAAAGGAAATCGGTAAATATTGGAATTTCTTAAAAGAAATATATTTATTGAAGTGAGTTTGAAATTGTTTAAGTTACTATACTACTTAACTTTTAAAACTATTATTTGGATCTAGAATATTCTGAAGTTAGTTATTATGTACTTAATACTAGTGAAATGAGTTCAAATTTTATAACCAGCTTTGTAAATTTATTAGTTACTGAATATTATTACCTTAAACTAAATTTTTAAAAATAAACCGTTATTCTTACTTTACATAAGTATATACTTTTAAATGTTTTAAAAATTCACATTAAAACCTCTTGAGATGGGAAGCGAAGTTTATTAAAACGGATAAGATTTAGAAGGAAAATATTATGGTGGAAAACCCAAATAAAATCTTAAGTATAAGATAAGCATACTTTCGGAAGGTGAAATAAAAATTTACAAGTATAGTAGAAGTGAAAACTGGGGTTTTAAATAAGCGTGAATGGCTTTGGAAATATTAAAGAGAATTAACTAAGGAATTCTGGGGTATATAGAATTCGGTGAAACGGGGTGGGAATTTACAAATAAAATTGTAAATGATTTTTGAGAATGGAGATAGAAAACAAATGAATATTTTCAAGTGTTGAATATTAAATGAAGTGGGGAAAATATTCTAAGTATTGGGCAAAGATTAAAATTTGTCCCGTAAGAATAAAAAGAGATTTGAAAACAATTTTCAAAATGTGAAAAGAATATCTTGTGAAGATATTTTATGATAAATAATTTGGGAAATTATTTAAGACTTAATGGTTTCTTGTGAATGAAATTGATGGTTAAATAACCGACTATCAATATTGGCCAACACGCTGATCGTTTCTAAGAGACCGGGATTAGGTTTAATTATCCGAAAACCACTTCGATCCAGTTTGAACGTAGAGAATGAAGACCATGAAGATTGTAATGACCCAGAATATCAGTCATTCGAAATTCGTATATTTAATTGATTTTAAATATTCACAAGTAATTTTATTAACTGAATAAAGTATATCTCGAATATATAGATTTAATTGGATAATTAAATCATTAATTTAATGTTTGAAATTGTTGAAATAATTGGAAATTGGATTTAATATGAATAAAAATGATTTATAAAGTTGTATTAAATCATATTTGAATAAGAATGATGTTAGAGAACTTTTAAAATTGAATTAAAAGTTAAATTTCAGAAATTGAATATTTTAATATTTAATTGACTAGTAAAAATAGTCATTTTTCAAACAGTCTCAGATTTTGACGAAACCAGTTTCGTTGGATCCGTAATGCTATTTTATTGTAAGATTTCAAATTTCGTGTCAATCGAATTTACGATTTGTCCGGGGGAAGCTAAAATGCGTAGAATTCTGTTTAAGTGAATTTTAAATTTAAATAATTCGATTCGAAAACCTATCTTCCAAATACGATCGAATTGGCTTCCGATATATATTCCATTGTGTTCGGAATAGGGGTAAAACATTATAAACGCCAGGCGGCACGCTTCGTTTCGAGTTCGAAAAATTTGGAGATGAATAGTGTCGTCAACTTTTCTATAAAAGGCCACGTTTTTATTCCATTTGCAAACTAAAATCTAGGGTTTCATTTCTAATCTAGCCACCACCTTCATCACGAACGACCATAAAATCGTTCCCTTCTTCCTCGTTTTTTGTTCCAATCCGTAAATCAATTCGAGAAACTTCCTTCTGTAATATTGTAGAACACATCATGATCTTTAAATCCAACGGCTACGATTGGATTTCACGTAACAGATCGACGTGGATCTTGATGCAAAGGCGGCGTGTTCAATCACGTTTTTCGAGAGAGATACACGACCGAGATCGAGAAGGCTCTGGCCGTACGTGCGGCGTGGGTAGGTGAAGACGATGATGGTGGTTGATCGACGTATAGTCGTCGATAGAAGGGTGCGGCGTTCGAAGTTGAACGAGATGATGGGTTCGGTTGTATATGTATAGGCCAGGGGAAGAAGAAAATAAAATTGCGGCCAGATTTCATCAAGAAAAAACAAACGGCCAAGATTAAAGGTTTATTAAATTAAAAAAATAAAGTTGTAAATTAATATATTAAAATTCGTATAAACTTTAAAATTGAATATCTTTGTCATACGAGGTCCGTTTCTGACGAAACGGATTGCGTTGGTTTCGTATTGATGAGAAATACATTATGGAGTTGCATTGGGATTTATTTAGCTAGTGGAAATTTTGGTTGAAATTAAACGCTTGTTTACTTTTAATCGGAATAAAACTCTGCAACTGCTATTGGAAGCAATGTGAGTACAACTCACTCTTTCTGCCTCACTGATATTTTTATATAAGTGAGAAATAATATTATTTATGATGATTGATGATTGTTTGGATGATATATGATATATTGATTGGTATTTGGATATATTCCTGCCTAGTGGAGCAGATGACTCTATACGTTCCCGTGTATGAGCGGATGACCTTTTGTACGCGCGTCTTCCTTGAAGCGGACATTGTACATATATTTCTAATATGTAAATTTGTTGCAAATGACAAGTTGGAGGGATCTAACTGGATTCCTCACCAACATTGATTTATTTACAAATATTGTGATATATGCTGTTATCATATGATATATGATGTTTTGGATGCCGTGATTGATGTATTTAGTGCCGTTGCAGCATTGGGCCTGTTTTGGAATAATAAAAATGTTAAAGTGATGAATTCTGTAAGAGTCCTGAAACTCGGCCTTCGAAAATCGGCACCCGTACTTCACTTGTACTCAAATGCCGTAGATTCAAACGCCGAATCTGGCTCCCCGGAGCTTATAACACCATTAAGTATAACAACACAGCGGAATAAAGAAATAGATGATATCATATACAACTCCAATGAATACAATTTCCAGAATGATATGCAGCAATGGTATCAATATGATACAAGAATATCAAAGATAAATAAAGATGCTACAGTGGAAAACAGAAGTGATAACTCCAAATGATCCTCAAAAGAGAATGACACCAACAACTCCAACATCAGCTCGAACCACCATCACGTTGCACCAAGCTAAGCAACGTCAGTCATGCGTGAACTCCAAAACTAAACTAGCTCCAGATAATCTACTAAACCTGACTATCTGAAAAACCCAACTCTAGACTGCCCGTGTGGAAAATTATGGGCACCTAGAGTTTAGGAAAGGAACAATAAACTCCGAGTCAGTCATGGGAATGGTGTGAGTAACAAAAACAGTTTATCTTTAAAACAAACAACAAAATAATTTTAAACATTGAAATCCACAATGCTTTTGGAAAATGAAACTACCATAAGACCTCCCACCACACACACAATGCAATCGCAGACTTGGAGGAGATTTCTTCTTATGATAGTCAAACATGCTTACTATGCAAAGAAAACTCTTTTGATATTATTACTAGTGCATAGTGCAGAACACATTTCGAAAATACAATATTAATCTTAGCCAGCATAGGTACCATTATATTATGCCTGCTATAGTTGCCGCCTGAGGAGATAGGTTATACAACTGCAATCGTAAAGGCTCGTATTGTTTCCTTGGATTTTCCAACAAATGGTCAGGCTAAGGAACTTCCTATGCCACATGGGTACGCCTCTGGATGGACGTCCCGAGAACTAACTAGCTCTCTGCCAACACAAGGTCGGGTTACCTCTTACACTAGGTAACTACTACACGAATATGCCACCCCCCGGTCCTTTGCGACCTTTATCTGAGGCCTCGATTACACAGCAACAATCACACAGTAAATGAGATTGGAGCAACCACACAGGTAAATATCTAGGCTCCATACCATAATATCACCTTTTTCCAAAAGGAAATGACATACCCTAAAGGGAGCGACCCTCATAACCTTGCCGCATCTTTCCTGTTTCGACCATTTTCGGTCTGTGAGGTTCGATGAGGTCTCGTCCACAAAGCTATGCTTTTTCACAAAGCCATGCTTTGATCAACAAATGATCAGCAAATGACCATCAACACACAACAACACTTAGCATGCCACACTACCAAATTGGGAGTATATCACTGATAACCTTCAACTACATAACCTCTGAGCTCGTACGTCTCAGAGAAGGGTGTTAAGCTAAGAGAATAAATTCTCCGCCACCAAACATAAATGTATTTGAAAGAAATCAGCTTTATATCTCAAAGTGTAGTGTCAGACATACAACCATACAAGTCTGTTCCGGGTTCGAACAGAACCGAAGGCACTTCTAAAGAAGCCCTTGCAATCCGGGTATTCACAATCCCGATCGAACTTCCCATCACTTAGGGAATCTCTATACCGGGCGCTACCCAGTGCAGAGACAATCGATAGGTTATCCTATCGTTTTCACAAATACCCGGTCTTCAACACCGGTCTTTAATTGCTATCCATATACGACGTATCACTTATTCGGAATAGGTTATATGACACAAAGTCCTCTCCCGGCTAAACCGAATAGTGAGTGTAATATTTTAAAAACATATGGATAATGGGATTTCAATTAAGTCACGACTTATTACCCAAAACTCTTCTTTAAGTGGTTTAAACACATTACCATTTTAATCTTTTACAAAAAGATTCAATTCACAAAGTTCACCCAGTTTCACAAAGATCCATTAATAGATTTTCCAAATCAATTTCCATTTAAATTTGGATTAACTCGTCCAATCTTTAAAACAAAGATTTAACTGATAGCTTTCAAAACAATTCCATTTCGACCTTTTATACAAAAGGTACACCTTTCTAATTTCAAAACAAAGTTCAACAATCTTTTACAAAGATTTATTCATAACTCGGAAAACCATTTTCATTTCAAACTTGAAATCCCTTTAATTTAATTTGGAATTTCATTTCTTATATGAAAGCTTCTATTCTTTGGAAACAAATAGTTTTCATTTCAGAAAAATCTGGTTCATTGATACGAGTTAAAGTTTTTGGGTTAAATTCAAATTCTCAAAACCATACTTTTTAAAATGGTTAAAAACCCATATAAACACCCTTTATAACTTGTATAATCTTTTAGACCAAAATTTCCAAATTTTTGAATTCAATTTCAAATATTGAATTCAAATTTACATCAAATTATTTAAATTGAAAAACTTTACCAAGTTATTCAAAATAACTTTTATCTTAAAAACTCCTTTTCGAAAGCTTTAACATTTAACCCAAATCCATTTCCAAAATCAATTGAAATTAATATTTCAATTTCAAAAACATTAAATTTAAATCATCTGTGACTTAACCGATTTCCTCGTGAAATCCATATTTGTGTGTGTATTGTAACGACCAAAAACTTTTAGTGATTTTATTTGTTAAATTAATTGAAATTTTGTAAAATTTTAAACAATAAAATTTGAAATTAAAAATTTACTATTTGGAATACGTCTATTTTAATATAGCAACTGGTAAATTTTCATCTGATAATATTGAAGTTTATTTTCCTGTGAAATTTTATTTCAAATTAAACCGGTTTATAACAGTGAATTTAAAAGTTTTCCGAAACCAAAATATGTCAACAGGAGAAAATTTATTCAGAGCATTCTGAATCATACTGCGAAATTCGTTTCGCGAAATTTGGACTTCTATTGCTTCGTTTATCTTAATTCTAGCAAATTAGCAGCATTTCTGGTACTGATTATCGACTTTTGATCGGTTGATCGTACCAGTGATATCTGTATATCGTTTTGATCATCTCGTCGTGCTGATGTCCACGGTATATTTATTTCTGTATTTTGAGGTCTGGTACGCGACTGAAGTAATCAACTGTCTGTTGTAGCGGTACCACAAATTGCGACATTTACCTTCGGTGCCTTTTCAAAATTTTGAACGAACAGCTGGACCGCTTTAAATTTTCAGCTAAATCATAGCTTGTGACCGTTGTTCTTACCTTTAATTTTAAGTGGTACGTTTCCCCAGTAGCTCTCTGTTCATTTCAATTGTTGCTTCTGTTCCAATAGCATGCGTTACAAAACTTATATTATATAAACTATTCACATCTCTTTTCTTCTCTGTTTCTTTTTTTTCCTCTATTCTCCAAAAGTTTGCCATTCCCTCATCCTCCCCATCAAATCCGCCCTCTCTCTTCTCATATTTTTGCCGCCACAAAACCTACCCACGAGCATACAACCCAAATCATCTCCGGCCTCTCTACCCATCGCCAATCCCCGCCTGCTCCACATTGCAACCGAGCCTCATCCCCATCAGCTTCCGCCTCCTCAGATCCGAGCAGCTCAACCAACCCGTCCCCTCCTTTCTCCGACCTTCCACCACGTCACCCTCCCTCGCCTGACCATCTGCCACCTATGCCAAAAGCAAAGCCGACCAAGCAACTCAGTCACCTCCCACCATAATTGTTCCCTCCTTCATCACCAACTCGGCCCTCCTCCTTCTCACGAGTGGCTATTTTATATATAGCGTAAGTGTTATATGTGGGTAATGAGTTACAGTTATATATAAGTATTATATAATGATAAAAGAAGTGTAGCTTTATGTAGTTATATGGAATTTTGTTTTTCCAGTACTATATATATTGGTTATAGTATTTAAAGTACATGATTATATATATAAGTTTACAGTGTTATTCGTAGTATATATAAAATTATATAAGTTTATATTATTTCTATTTGATATATAAGTATACAAGTTGTAGTCCTGTTTATATAGAAAAGCTTTTATAAGTTGTATGCGAAATGTTGTATATACAAAGCTAGACAAGTTTGGATATAACCTATATTTATGCATGTAAGTTTTACTAAATATGTATGTCTGGTCACATGATTTTGAATGTATATATATTTTGCAACCGTGTATATATATAATATTTTGTTAGTTGTTGTGAATGACTTAGTTAATATGTTGTGTTATAATGTGTAAATTTATATTTGTATGGGTTTTAAAATGAAAGTATAATCTAGTCCTGGGCTTATGATTTATTACATATATATTAGTTACACCTGTTAGATTTTATAAAGTATGAATATAATAGTTGCTATATTTTTTACGCATGTGAGTTATATACTGGTATATATATAGGTTATAGTAAAATATATAAGTCCACAGTATTTTATGGTAGTAAAGAGTATATATATATGTCCCGCTACAGTTTTTAAAGTTTATAAAATCATAAAGTTGTTATAATGCGTAAGTTATATTAGTGTTATAATGCATAGCACTTATTACATTGGGTATCACTGTTCACAATTTGTTCCGTGCAGATTATTTTCCTCTTGCCTTATGAGCCTGCATTGTTTTTTTCTTCATACTGTTTAATGACCACCAGCCATATGGGTTTTCAATGCATTAGTTAGTTTTGATTTTAATACAGAACATACAGCTGGGTCCTCGTAAGTTATATTAGTTCCAGTATTTGAGACGTTGTTTACAAATATAAAAGATTTATATAAAGTTTGTATGTTCAATGTACAAGTTTTAACAGTCTACATATACATTTAATATAGCAACTATATATGTATATATGTTATACCTGTTGAATCTGGGTTTATAATTTGGTTTCAATTATTGTATATATGTAAGTGTATATGCTAGTCCATAGATTTGCCTATATGTAAATATAAATACACAAGAGTTTGGTGTTCACAAATAGATTAATGTTTAAATTTAAAATGTGTTTAAAATGTATGAATTTGAAATTATATATATATATATATTCATTTTTAAATAGTGTTTTAAAGATTTAATGTTGATTTTATAATAATAATAACAATATATATATTCTGTTATATCAAGTCAATTTGATTGTTCTCATCGGCTTTTATTTATCAGCTCCGTTCGTCGAATTCGTGCCAATCTTAACTTGCTTTGGAATTCGTGCTTGGATTCGTAACTCATCCCATTTTCTCTCATATCTAGCCTCGAAAGGTGAGCAATCACTCACGATTACCATTCTTATATTTATTAAATTTGATTTCAATTGAAATGACAATTGAAATATGCTGTTGTAGTTATTTAAATTGATATATATGCTATTATCTGTAACTGTTCACCTGTGGGATATGACACCATATCCTGTTGTTTATATTATATTGTTATTGATGATGTATATATGCCTGTTATATTATTTCTATATTTGTTATCACTCTGCAAGTTCCTGTTAGTATAGAAATCACTATGGGTTGAAATGATACATACCCGAACGGATTTTAGAATAGGAGAAAATCGTTATGGGTTGAAATGATAAACCCAAACGATTTTCATTTGAATTGAAATTGGGATTACGGGTCGAAATGAAATCTACCCATATATATTTAAATTTCGGATTGAAATGATAAATATCTGTATCACTTAACCATATGATATATATATATATACAAACACCGTTGGTCTATATATATATAAATATTTTGAAATTGAATTATATGGTTTGGAAAGAAATATATGGTTTTAACAAATGTTGATTCTTAAAATTTTATATATAAATGGTAATGATATATATAGATTTAATAATGATACTTAATTTAATTAAGATGGATTTAATATATATAATATGTTAAAATTTATATTTCAAAATAGATTTTGGTAAAAATTTGAATAAGTTAAGGTTGGGATGATAATTTGAAGAATTTTATTTAATTAAACCAATATAAAACTTATTGAAATTGGAATTTAAGATATGATTTATAACTTGAGTTTGATTTAAATAATTTAATGAATATTTCTTGTTCAAATAAATTTAAGGAAATATTTAGTAAAAATGAAATTTAAGGCTAGTTAAATGATATTGAATTTATTAAGTGAATATTACCTGATTAGATAATAATAAAGTTAAATCAAGTGCTATATGAAACTGTTAAATTTAACTTTGAAAATGTTGAATATTAAAGCTTTGAAATATATTGAAAATTTAAATGGTATATTTAAACTGAATTGAATTGATGAATTGAGCTTTAAATAAATTTGAATTTGGAATTTGAAGTTGATTTGAATCGATTTGCGAGACTTGAGAAAATTAAATGCTTTACTTTATAAATTAATTAAATATATACACTATCTTGGAAAATAGTTATATTTGAAATAAAATGATATTTGGGTTTTGAAGTATAAATTAAATTGAAATGACCACGGTGTTATAATGTATATTTCCACCTTGTAGATAGTTCTGAAGATCCTTAGAGGATGGTTATCCCAAACATCCTTTAAGTTACTTGAATTTCAGTTGATATTTCACTTGAGTTGGATTTATTTATATAAGAATGTTAATCCTGACTCGAGTGTTTTGTGTTTTGCTTTATGCTCGGGTCAGACCGAGTGAAACAGCATTTGAGACTCACCCTTGGAGTTTGGAGCTTCCTTTGGAGATCCAACTATCGCCTCAGCTTTCAGCTCTTCCAGTTGATTTGTTCAGAGAGGTCATCTATTCGTACTGAAGACTTCAATGTATTTGAGATGTTCTGTTGTATTTTATTTCTAACTCTGATGTTTATATAGTAGCTTCATGAACTACTATTTTATCTATTCCACTGCGTATTATGGTATTACTCTGTGTCTGTGATTCTGTGATTGAGTTTTGCCAAATTTAAATTAACAATCTGATATTTTGAATTATTCAAGTCAGACATGTGTGGATTTATTGTCGATTTGAATGGTCCAAAATACCGGGTCGTTACAGTTGGTATCAGAGCTTTGGCTCTAGGCAAAACTTAGCATATATTGTAAATTTATTTACAGAATCACTTTCGTTCGAGTTTAATCTCTTCCTTTTGACTCGATTTCCTTTGAACTTTGGAACGTTCCCTACGGTTCCAAAATTCATTCTTGTCTCTCTCTATTGGTATTCTTTTGATTCTGGAGCATCCCATAACTCCACTTCGAATGGTCTCTATAAGAATAGGCGATCCCGCCGATCTTTGAATGTTTTGTAAAGGGGTGAAACTCCTTTACAATTGGCATTGATTCACCGGAGATTTATATATCCCTCGATTTTTGATGTTGCCATCTCTTGTTAAGCCGAATTCTATCTCTGGCGATCGAATGTCGATTTGCCTTAAACTTCCGCATCGATTATATTCTTGAAGTCACGGTTGACCTGGTTAAAGCCGCCCGCGATTTATATAAGTGTATCCGACTACTGTTTTGTAATTAATTATCTCATTTTCGTTCGAACTTATTTTCGAATCAGAACCCTATTTGATTAGAGTCCCTCTAATTTGAATTTCTATCTTTGTTTGAAATCCATTCTTGAACCATCCCTTTTAAAAATCAGGCTTGTTTATATTTTAGAAATTGTTTTATATATCGAAATTATTGTATTCTATATATAAAAGTGAAATGTTTTCGATAAAGATTTTAAACCCTTTTAAAATAAGAATTTGAGGTTTCGAAAGGATTTGTAATTTTGAAAAAACCATATAAGAAATTTGATTTATAACTGAAGGATTTTTAATTTGAAATTCGAGAATTGAACTCCGGTATTTTGGAATTGGTTTTAAGATTTTGAAATATATAATAATAATATGATTTAAAGGTATTTCCGAATAAGAAATGTTTCAAATGATTTTAATAAGTTTTTAATGAGTTTCAAAGAAATTTCAAAAGAAGTTTGAGTAAATAGAAGTCCAGAACTCACTTATGTCGCTGGAAAATAATTTCGGTGATGAGTGCACGCATCATCGACATTGATTTTCGAGTTTCAGAGTGAGGGAAAGGCCACTTTAATAGCATTGTTATGCGAGTGATTTTGTGAAACCATTTTGATTTCAAATTCCGAAGAAAGATTTGATATTCGAAAGATATATGTATATTTGAAATGATTTGAAGTAAGCCGGTGTTCATTCCTCGAGTTTCGGATTTGATATAACCCTATCTATTAAAATTGATTTACGGATTTGTTGCTGATTTCCAACTCTTGAATTTGAAAATGATTTCTTCAACTATTTTGAAGGTTCGAACACTTCCAAATCAAGGTTAACTTTTCAAAGATAAGGATTTTTGAAAAGTATAAAGTATATAAGTTTGGTATGTATGTTAAGGTATGTAGTAATATGATTTAAATAAGTTGAAACTGTTTTGTTAAGTAAATGAATAAGGCTATTTTGAATTCTTCTAATATCAAATTTAGATCGGAAATGTTTTGAAAACAATTTGGTCTTCAAAATATTTTGAATAAAGTTTAGTTAAATGTTTTAACTTAGTAACATCTTTATGAAACTATATATTTAACAAGTTGGAATAAATATATAAGTTGCACGTATGCTGTTTTATTCGCATAATTAATTTGATCCAAGTTTGAGTACACAAGTTCGAGGTGAATTACACCATTTTCGTGTTAGGATTTTTCATTCGATTCTTGATGGCGAATATTTGATATGAATTTTGGGCTCGATTCTAGAATTCTCTATCATAGTATATGGCTATGCAAGGAGACTGATGGCTTCTAGTCGAGAAACCATATTGAAATCCGCATTAGGGAAGTCGAATGGACAATACTAGTTCGAAAGCGAACTTTGTGATCGAGCGAGCGATCAAATGTGATTCTGTGAAACGATGATGTATGTACATCTTATATTCTAATATCATCGATATATTTTGACGCTGAAATTGAAAGCTGTCGAGTTAGAATATCTTTGCTTACTAAAAGAAAATTCCAATTTAAATTACAAAGATATATAACCCATAAAAGCAAAGATAATCAATCCCATATTGCTCTTCATACAGCGAAATTTATTTTGAAAAATTTGATCCTTATATAAGATGGACCTTACGTAAGTATAAGATGATTTTGAGAACATTTGATTTTGGAAATGAATTGGTTGACTTAAATTATATAGATTTGGAAATTTGGATTTTTTTTTCTCTAAATCTATTATTTTGGAAACTTTGAAACTAAAGATATTTAATTTGAGAAGAAATAATTTGGTGAAATTGTATATGATTTTGAAAGTGAACTGATATTGAAACAAATTGAAATTTGAGAACCTTGTATTACTAAATACTTGATTTGGGAGTTGTCGAACTTATATAAAATTGATTTGTATGAGTATGAAATTGATTCGAAAACTATAGATTTGAAAAGGTACTCAATTTGAAAGTGAAATCTTATATAATTGAAGTCTATATAAGTATGATTTGATATACTATTGATTTTGGAAAGTATTTGATTTGAAAATTAAATCTTATATATAATGGATTTTATATAAGTACGATATTTGAAAGTGATTTGAAAAGGTACTATATGATACATATTTTCGAAGTAAAAGATATGAAAAGTGCCTTCTGCTTGATATCCGATTTGTGGCCACATCTTGGATTCATTCTATCGATATTATTCTCTCTAATTTTTGGTTTTCCGGATATGATACTCGAGTGTCCTTCGAATTCCATGGCGTTACCCATGGTCTTACGAGCGCGACTGCATAGCGCAACTGCCTGGCTGAGTCTTGCCTAGGGGTACGGATTGTTTCCTGGGGGATCCAGGCGTAACCATTGTGTATCCTGCAATCTGTGTAGGTCGCGAATAGTAGCGCAAATGCTTGGCTGAGTCTTGCCTGGGGGTACGGTTTTTTCCTGGGGGATCCAGGCGTAATCATTGTGTATCCTGCATTCTACTTTTCATCATGGCGTAACTCGCAGGGCTGAGAAAGCTTACGGATATGGATTGTTTCCTGGGGGACCCAGGCGTAACCATTGTGTATCTGCGAACCATGGTTAGACAAAGGTTTTGTTTGTGTTTTGATTGGATTGTACTTTCCATATCTGTTTTTAAAAGTTTTTCCAGTATTTTCACTGGGTGTTGAAACATGTCTACTAAGTACCTGGAGAATTCTAGCTTTGCGCCTGATCAACGCACTGCCAGAGTCTGCAGGAACGAGGATAAACTTGTTGAAACATCGAGTTATAAAAGTATATTATTGTCAAAGTATTTCCAACAAAGAAAATTTGTATTAATATTTGAAATTGAAATTCTTATGGTTCTAATTAACTATTCGTGCCCGATACTATTCCTTGAATCTACCTTATCTGCTCAGCTTTATTTATTCACCTATATTCTGTTTTTCCAAGTCCTCCTTCTTTTCCTTATTGACTATATCCTTTTAGATATTGTTTATTTATATACTATATGGTTTAAAAAAAATAGTGTTATAAATAGAAAATTTTAGTGTTAAAATGTTAGAAGTTATTAATTAAATACAACATATTTAAAGAAATGATTATTGATTTATTAATAATGTTGAAAAGTATCTTGAGATAAATTAATAAATTTATGAATTATGGATTTAATGTTTTCCAATAGCCTCTTTGTAAATATAAGTAATAATGTAAATAATTGTTTTCGAATAATTTTCATATAATTATAAAGGTGTTATTTAAAGATGGTATTTATAAAGAAAGCAAGAAAATTTTACAAATGGGTTTTGAAAAGTTTAAAGTATTAAAGACAATTGAATCGGAAATGAAGTTTTCAAATTTTAAGTAAAATTTATATAGTTCAAATTAATCGTTTAATCTTGACTTTCAATCTACTTTTATTTCTGGTTGTTCTATTCTCCTACCTCCTTCCTTTTCGGGGACGAAAAGTTTTGAGTGGGGGAGAGTGTAACGACCCAAAACTTTTAGTGATTTTATTTGTTAAATTAATTGAAATTTTGTAAAATTTTAAACAATAAAATTTGAAATTAAAAATTTACTATTTGGAATACGTCTATTTTAATATAGCAACTGGTAAATTTTCATCTGATAATATTGAAGTTTATTTTCCTGTGAAATTTTATTTCAAATTAAACCGGTTTATAACAGTGAATTTAAAAGTTTTCCGAAACCAAAATATGTTGTAACGACCCGCTATTTTGGACCATTCAAATCGACAATAAATCCACACATGTCTGACTTGAATAATTCAAAATATCAGATTGTTAATTTAAATTTGGCAAAACTCAGCATATGCAGTAAATAAATCAATCACAGAATCACAGACACAGAGAAATACAATAATACGCAGCGGAATAGATAAAATAGTAGTTCATGAAGCTACTATATAAACATCAGAGTTAGAAATAAAATACAACAGAATATCTCAAATACAGTGAAGTCTCCAATCCAAATAGATGACTTCTGTGAACGAATCGACTGGAAAGCTGGAAGCTGAATCAATAGTTGGATCTCCAAACGAAGCTCCAAACTCCAAGGATGAGTCTCAAATGCTGTATCACTCAGTCTGACCCGAGCGTAAAGCAAAACACAAAACACTCGAGTCAGGATTAACATTCTTATATAAATAAATCCAACTCAAGTGAAATATCAACTGAAATACAAGTAACTTAAAGGATGTTTGGGATAACCATCCTTTAAGGATCTTTAGAACTATCTACAAGGTGGAGATATACATTATAACACCGTGGTCATTTCAATTTAATTTATACTTCAAAACCCACATATCATTTCATTTCAAATATACCTATTTTCCAAAATAGTATATATAGGTTAAATAATTTATAAAATAAAGTATTTATAATTTCCTTAAGTTCCATAAATCGGTTCAAATCAACTCAATTTCCAAGTTCAAATTAATTCAAAGTTCAATTCATCAATTTAATTCATTTCTAAACAGATCATTTAAATTTTCAATATTTTTCAAAGCTTTAATATTCAACAATTTCAAAGTTAAATTTAACAGTTTCAAATAGCTCTTGATTTAACTTCATTTATTATTTAATCAGGGAATATTCACTTAATAAATTCAATGTCATTTAACTAGCCTTAAATTACATTTTTACTAAATATTTCCTTAAACTTTATTTAAACAAGAAATATTCATTAGATTACCTATGAATCAAACTCAAGTTATAAATCATATCTTACATCTTAATTTCAATAAGTTTCAAATCGGTTTAATTAAGTAAAATTCTTTATTGAATACAATTTCAACTAAATTCAAATTATCTTTCTAACCTTAACTTATTCAAATTATTACCAAAATCTATTTGAAATATATTTTAAATACTCAACATATAATATGTATTTAAATCAATCATTCCCATTTATATATAATAATTTAAGGCTCAACATTTATTAAAACCATATATTTCTTTCCAAAACCATAGAATTCATTTTTAAAATATTTATATATATGGACCAACGGTGTCTGTATATATATTTATCATATGGTTAAGTGATACGGATATTTATCATTTCAATCCGAAATTTAAATATATACGGGTAGATATCATTTCGACCCGTAATCCCAATTTCAATTCAAATGAAAATCGCTTGGGTTTATCATTTCAACCCATAACGATTTTCTCCTATTCTAAAGTCCGTTCGGGTATGTATCATTTCAACCCATAGTGAATTCTATACTAACAGGGAACTTGCAGAGTGATAACAGATACTAAAAAAATATAACAACAGGCATATATCATCAGTATAAATAACAGATACGGGTGTCAGATGTCACAGGTGAACAGATATAAATAATAGTAATAACAGGCATATAATACTAGATACTGGTGTCAGATGTCACAGGTGAGCAGTTATAGAAAATAGCATATATAACAATGTAAATAACTACAGCAGCATATTTCAATTTCTATTTCAAATGAAATCAAATTTAAATAATAAAAGAACGTTAATCGTGAGTGATTGCTCACCTTTCGAGGCTAGAGAAAATAGATAACACGACAAGCTACGATTTGAATCACGATCTAGACAAGACCAATCCAACAACAAATCTCAAAGCGAAGTAAGCTGAACATGGATTTGATGGACAAAGCTAATAAATTGAAATCGATGAGAACAAATCAAACCAGCTTGATATAATGGAAAATACATATACTATTATTATTATTATTTTATTAAAATCAATATTTATTAAAACCTTACCTTATAATAAAACCACAACTCATGAATATACTTATATACAGCTCGTATATAACTTATATAACTTATATATATACAACAAAATATGTATGTATGCGGCTTCTCAACAAATATATATGCAGACAATAATTTTATATATACAAACAACTATATCTGTAAGCTATATATATGCAAACATATGGCTACTCAAACAACATATGCAGACTATATACAAATATATGTAGACGTGATATGTAAATACATATATGCAGATTTGACATGGAAACAATATATATACCTTAAACAAATTGTATAATACTCAAATCATCTTATATGAATACCTTTACAATAAAAGTGGAGTGCAGCATGGAAGCTCGGCAACTAAGCAGGGAAAGTGAGCAATAGGAAAGTGACGAGCAGGTGAATTTCAATGCACACGTGAATATTTTTTTTTTAAAATATGCTATAAACCCATATACTGAAAACATATATAATATATAACTTAAGACAAACCTTCATGTAAACCTACATTTATAAACTACAACATGTATAAATATACGCCTTTAAATTCTCTTTTTAAGATGCAAGCTATCATATAAGCTATCGTATGCACTCAACTATACATATATATATATTTAAGCTATTTAAACATTATATATGGGACTAAAGATATATATGCAGACACTATATAATATACATATGCATGCAAAATATATATGCATATATACGTGCAGACTCTACGCAAATATATGTATACTACTCTAACATAAATATGCAGATTATATATGTAAACAAAATGCAGACAAATATATATATATATATATATATATATATATATATATATATACACGCACACATAAACAAATATAGGCTAGAGGTAAATAGCGGGTTTGCTTGGAGAATGGTAGTGGCATACGGCAGATGGTGGAGAGAATTTGGAGGCTGCCACATGGGTAGGAGGAAGGCCGGAAATGGATCTCTGGGTGGTCGCGGAGAACCGAGGAATGGCGTAGGGTGGCTGCGAAAAGAAAGAAAGGGGAGGGAGGTGGAGTCGCTGCTCGGTGATGTGGATGCGATCTGGGAGGAGCAAGGTTGTCACTTCATAGGGCGGAGGAGTTATGGAGCATGGATGGTCTCAGCCCCCATCAGGTGGGCAGAGGCGGAGATGGGTTAGGGTTGGATGGAGTGTGGTAGGCTAGTTGATGGTGGTCGGCATGGTGACTGAGCACGATGAAAACAAGGTGGCTATGGTGGCGGGAGCACTGGCGAATGGCAAGGTCCAGGGGGAAAAATTGAAGGAATTTGGAGATGAAGGAAAAAAACAGCCGAAAGTGGTGGCCATGGCTGTGGATTTGTTTGGCAAAAATGAAAATGGGCAGATCTGGGAAGAGGAACGAAGCATGAAGGAGATGAACAGATGATACTTTTATAAAATTTCTGAGATCCAAAAAATGTGATCTGAAAAGGAGATGTACAGCTCACAAACCAAATCAAAAGAAACATTTGAATAGGGATGGTTGTCCGATGATTCAGCAAAGTTATTAAAGCAATAAATTCAGTTGTTTGGAAAGCACGGCTAAAGTTTGAAAGGCTATAGAAAACAAAAGGTCACGGATACGGTACCGATACGGTGAACTGTTTTACAGATTCCGTTGTCCATCGGACGCCGAAACAAGCAAATGAATATACCATGGAGATCAGCATGACGTGACGATCAAAACGGTATACAAATACTAGTGGTACGATCATCCGATCGAAAGTCGATAATCGGTACCAGAAATGCTGCTATTTTGCCAGAATTAAGATAAACAGAGCAGTAGAAGTCCAAATTTGGAAAAACGAATTTCGCAGTCTGATTCAGAATGATCTGAATAAAATTTCTCCTGTTGACACATTTTGGTTTCGGAAAACTTTTAAATTCACTGTTATTAACCGGTTTGATTTGAAATGAAATTTCACAGGAAAATAAACTTCAATATTATCAGATGAAAATTTACCAGTTGCTATATTAAAATAGACGTATTCCAAATAAATAAAATTTTAATTTCCAATTTTATTGTTTAAAATTTCACAAATTTCAGTTAAATATACTTTTTAAAACCATTAAATTTTGCGGGTCGTTACACTCTCCCCCACTCAAAACTTTTCGTCCCCGAAAAGGAAGGAAGTAGAAGAATAGAAACAACCAGACATAAAAGATAGATTGAAAGTTAAGATTAAACAATTAATTTGAAACTTTATAAAATTTTACTTGAAATATTCATTTGAAGACTTCATTTACAATTCAATTATTTTTAATACCCTATTATTTTTCAAACCCATTTGTAAAATTTCTTGTTTCCTTTATAAGTATCATTTATAGGTTTAAATAACACCTTTATAAATATATGAAAACCATTTGAAAACAATTATTACATTATTACTTATATTTACAAAGAAGCTATTTGAAAACATTCAATCCATAATTCATAAATTTATTAAATTTTTTTTTCTATCTAAAGATACTTTTCAAATATTATTAATGAATCAATAATCATTTACCTTAAATATGTTTTATTTAATTAATAGCTTCTAAAATATTTATAACATTAAAACTTTCTATTAAACCATGTAGTATATAAATAAAAAAATATCTAAAAAGGATATAGTCAACAAGGAAAAGAAGGAGGATTTGGAAAACAGAATATAAGTGAATAAATAAAGCTGAGCAGATAAGGTAGATTCAAGGAATAATATCGGGCACGAATAATCAATTCAAACCATAAGAATTTCAATTTCAAATATTAATATAGAATTTCTTTTGTTGAAATACTTTTATAATAAATTGCCTTTATAACGAAACAAATTTACCTTCGAAAATACTTTTTTAACTCGATGTCTTAACAAGTTTATCCTTGTTCCTGTAGACTCTGGTAGTGCGTTGATCAGGCGCAAAACTAGAATTCTCCAGGTACTTAGTAGACCTGTTTCAACACCCAGTGAAAATACTGGAAAAACTTTTAAAAACAGATATGGAAAGTACAATCCAATCAAAACGAACAAAACCTTTGTCTAACCATGGTTCGCAGATACACAATGGTTACGCCTGGGTCCCCCAGGAAACAATCCATATCCGTAGGCTTTCTCAGCCCTGCGAGTTACGCCATGATGACTAGTAGAATGCAGGATACACAATGGTTACGCCTAGATCTCCCAAGAAACAATCCGTACCCCCAGGCAAGACTCAGCCAGGCATTTGCGCTACTATTCGCGACCTACACAGATTGCAGGATACACAATGATTACGCCTGGATCCCCCAGGAAACAATCCGTACCCCTAGGCAAGACTCAGCCAGGCAGTTGCGCTATGCAGTCACGAGAGAAACATAAGACCATGGGTAACGCCATGGAATTCGAAGGACACTCGAGTATCATATCCGGAAAACCAAAATCATAGAGAATAATATCGATAGAATGAATCCAAGATGTGGCCACAAATCGGATATCAAGTAGAAGGCACTTTCCATATCTTTACTTCGAAAATATGTATCATATAGTACCTTTTCAAATCACTTTCAAATATCGTACTTATATAAAATCCATTATATATAAGATTAAATTTTAAAATCAAATACTTTCCAAAATCAATAGTATATCAAATCATACTTATATAGACTTCAATTATATAAGATTTCACTTTCAAATTGAGTACCTTTTCAAATCTATAGTTTTCGAATCACTTTCATACTCATACAAATCAATTTTATATAAGTTCGACAACTCCCAAATCAAGTTTTTAGTAACATAAGGTTCTCAAATTTCAATTTGTTTCAATATTAGTTCAATTTCAAAATCATATACAATTCCACCAAATTATTTCTTCTCACATTAAATATCTTTAGTTTCAAAGTTTCCAAAATAATAGATCTAGAAAATAAATCCAAATTTCCAAATCAATATAATTTAAGTCAACCAATTCATTACCAAAATCAAATGTTTTCAAAATCATCTTATACTTACGTAAGGTCTATCTTATATAAGGATCAAAATTTTCAAAATAAATATCGCTGTATGAAGAGCCATATGGGATTGAATATCTTTGCTTTTATGGGTTATATATCTTCGTAATTTAAATTGGAATTTTCTTTTAGTAAGCAAAGATATTCTAACTCGACAGCTTTCGATTTCAGCGTCAAAATATATCAATGATATTAGGATATAAGATGTACATACGTCATCATTTCGCAAAATCACATTTGATCGCTCGCTCGATCACACAAGTTCGCTTTCGAACTAGTATTGTCCATTCGACTTCCCAAATGCGGATTTCGATATGGTTTCTTGACTAAAAGCCATCAGTCTCCTTGCATAGCCATATACTATGATAGAGAATTCTAGAATCAAGCCCAAAATCCATATCAATATTCGCCCTCAAGAATCGAATGAAAAATCCTAACACGAAATGGTGTAATTCACCTCGAACTTGTGTACTCAAACTTGGATCAATTTAATTATGCGAATAAAACAGCATACATATAACTTATATATTTATTCCAACTTGTTAAATATATAGTTTCATAAAGATGTTACTAAGTTAAAACATTTAAACTAAATTTTATTCAAAATATTTTGAAGACCAAATTCTTCTCAAGACATTTCAAATCTAAATTTCATATTAGAAAATTTAAAATTTCCTTATTCTTTTACTTAACCAAACAGTTTCAACTTATTTAAATCATATTACTTCATACTTAAACATTCAAAACAAACTTATATACTTTATCAAAATACTTTTCAAAATTTCTTAGCTTTGAAGAGTTAACCTTGATTTGGAAGTGCTCGAACCTTTAAAATAGTTGAAGAAATCATTTAAAATTCGAGAGTTGGAAATCAACAACAAATCAGTAAATCAATTTTTATAGATAGGGTTATATCAAATCCAAAACTCGAGGACTGAACACCGGCTTACTTCAAATCATTTCAAATATATATATATATATACATATATCTTTCGAATATCAAATCTTACTTCAGAATTTGAAATCACAATGGTTTCACAAAATCACTCGCATAGCAAAGCTACTGAAGTGGCCTATCACCCACTCTGAAACTCGAAAATCAATGTCGATGATGCGTGCACTCATCACCGAAATTATTTTCCAGCGACATAAGTGAGTTCTGGACTTCTATTTTCTCAAACTTCTTTTGAAATTTCTTTGAAATCATTCGAAACTCATTAAAATCATTTGAAACATTTCTTATTCGGAAAATACTTTTAAATCATATTATTATTATATATTTCAAAATCTTAAAACCAATTCCAAAATACCTGAGTTCAATTCTCGAATTTCAAATTTAAAATCCTTCAGTTATAAATCAAATTTCTTATATAGTTTTTTTTTCAAAATTACAAATCCTTTCGAAACCTCAAATTCTCATTTTTTTTAAAAGGGTATATAATCTTTATCGAAAACATTTCACTTTTATATATAGAATATAATCATACTTATAAAAATAATAATTTCGATTTAGAAAACAATTTCTTAAAATACAAACAAACCCGATTTCAAAGGATGATTTAAGAATGGATTTCAAACAAAGATAGAGATTCAAATTAGAGGGACTCTAATCGATTAGGATTTCTGATTCGAAGATAAGTTCGAACGAAAATGAGATAATTAATTACAAAACAGTAGATGGATACACTTATATAAATCGCGGGTGACCTTAACCGGGTCAACCGTGACTTCAAGAATATAATCGATGCGGAAATCTAAGGTAAATCGACATTCCAAACCGAGTGATATATAAATCTTCGGTGAATCAATGCCAATTGTAAAGGAGTTTCACCCCTTTACAAAACATTCAAAGATCGGCGGGATCGCCTATTCTTATAGAGATCATTCGAAGTGGAGTTATGGGATACTCCAGAATCAAAAGAATACCAATAGAGAGAGACAAGAATGAATTTTGGAACCGTAGGGAACGTTCCAAAGTTCAAAGGAAATCGAGTCAAAAGGAAGAGGTTAAACTCAAACGTAAGTGATTCTGTAAATAAATTTACAATATATGCTAAGTTTCGCCTAGAACCTCGCTCTGATACCAACTGTAACGACCCGCTATTTTGGACCATTCAAATCGACAATAAATCCACACATGTCTGACTTGAATAATTCAAAATATCAGATTGTTAATTTAAATTTGGCAAAACTCAGCATATGCAGTAAATAAATCAATCACAGAATCACAGACACAGAGAAATACAATAATACGCAGCGGAATAGATAAAATAGTAGTTCATGAAGCTACTATATAAACATCAGAGTTAGAAATAAAATACAACAGAATATCTCAAATACAGTGAAGTCTCCAATCCAAATAGATGACTTCTGTGAACGAATCGACTGGAAAGCTGGAAGCTGAATCAATAGTTGGATCTCCAAACGAAGCTCCAAACTCCAAGGATGAGTCTCAAATGCTGTATCACTCAGTCTGACCCGAGCGTAAAGCAAAACACAAAACACTCGAGTCAGGATTAACATTCTTATATAAATAAATCCAACTCAAGTGAAATATCAACTGAAATACAAGTAACTTAAAGGATGTTTGGGATAACCATCCTTTAAGGATCTTTAGAACTATCTACAAGGTGGAGATATACATTATAACACCGTGGTCATTTCAATTTAATTTATACTTCAAAACCCACATATCATTTCATTTCAAATATACCTATTTTCCAAAATAGTATATATAGGTTAAATAATTTATAAAATAAAGTATTTATAATTTCCTTAAGTTCCATAAATCGGTTCAAATCAACTCAATTTCCAAGTTCAAATTAATTCAAAGTTCAATTCATCAATTTAATTCATTTCTAAACAGATCATTTAAATTTTCAATATTTTTCAAAGCTTTAATATTCAACAATTTCAAAGTTAAATTTAACAGTTTCAAATAGCTCTTGATTTAACTTCATTTATTATTTAATCAGGGAATATTCACTTAATAAATTCAATGTCATTTAACTAGCCTTAAATTACATTTTTACTAAATATTTCCTTAAACTTTATTTAAACAAGAAATATTCATTAGATTACCTATGAATCAAACTCAAGTTATAAATCATATCTTACATCTTAATTTCAATAAGTTTCAAATCGGTTTAATTAAGTAAAATTCTTTATTGAATACAATTTCAACTAAATTCAAATTATCTTTCTAACCTTAACTTATTCAAATTATTACCAAAATCTATTTGAAATATATTTTAAATACTCAACATATAATATGTATTTAAATCAATCATTCCCATTTATATATAATAATTTAAGGCTCAACATTTATTAAAACCATATATTTCTTTCCAAAACCATAGAATTCATTTTTAAAATATTTATATATATGGACCAACGGTGTCTGTATATATATTTATCATATGGTTAAGTGATACGGATATTTATCATTTCAATCCGAAATTTAAATATATACGGGTAGATATCATTTCGACCCGTAATCCCAATTTCAATTCAAATGAAAATCGCTTGGGTTTATCATTTCAACCCATAACGATTTTCTCCTATTCTAAAGTCCGTTCGGGTATGTATCATTTCAACCCATAGTGAATTCTATACTAACAGGGAACTTGCAGAGTGATAACAGATACTAAAAAAATATAACAACAGGCATATATCATTAGTATAAATAACAGATACGGGTGTCAGATGTCACAGGTGAACAGATATAAATAATAGTAATAACAGGCATATAATACTAGATACTGGTGTCAGATGTCACAGGTGAGCAGTTATAGAAAATAGCATATATAACAATGTAAATAACTACAGCAGCATATTTCAATTGCTATTTCAAATGAAATCAAATTTAAATAATAAAAGAACGTTAATCGTGAGTGATTGCTCACCTTTCGAGGCTAGAGAAAATAGATAACACGACAAGCTACGATTTGAATCACGATCTAGACAAGACCAATCCAACAACAAATCTCAAAGCGAAGTAAGCTGAACATGGATTTGATGGACAAAGCTAATAAATTGAAATCGATGAGAACAAATCAAACCAGCTTGATATAATGGAAAATACATATACTATTATTATTATTATTTTATTAAAATCAATATTTATTAAAACCTTACCTTATAATAAAACCACAACTCATGAATATACTTATATACAGCTCGTATATAACTTATATAACTTATATATATACAACAAAATATGTATGTATGCGGCTTCTCAACAAATATATATGCAGACAATAATTTTATATATACAAACAACTATATCTGTAAGCTATATATATGCAAACATATGGCTACTCAAACAACATATGCAGACTATATACAAATATATGTAGACGTGATATGTAAATACATATATGCAGATTTGACATGGAAACAATATATATACCTTAAACAAATTGTATAATACTCAAATCATCTTATATGAATACCTTTACAATAAAAGTGGAGTGCAGCATGGAAGCTCGGCAACTAAGCAGGGAAAGTGAGCAATAGGAAAGTGACGAGCAGGTGAATTTCAATGCACACGTGAATATTTTTTTTTTTAAAATATGCTATAAACCCATATACTGAAAACATATATAATATATAACTTAAGACAAACCTTCATGTAAACCTACATTTATAAACTACAACATGTATAAATATACGCCTTTAAATTCTCTTTTTAAGATGCAAGCTATCATATAAGCTATCGTATGCACTCAACTATACATATATATATATTTAAGCTATTTAAACATTATATATGGGACTAAAGATATATATGTAGACACTATATAATATACATATGCATGCAAAATATATATGCATATATACGTGCAGACTCTACGCAAATATATGTATACTACTCTAACATAAATATGCAGATTATATATGTAAACAAAATGCAGACATATATATATATATATATATACACGCACACATAAACAAATATAGGCTAGAGGTAAATAGCGGGTTTGCTTGGAGAATGGTAGTGGCATACGGCAGATGGTGGAGAGAATTTGGAGGCTGCCACATGGGTAGGAGGAAGGCCGGAAATGGATCTCTGGGTGGTCGCGGAGAACCGAGGAATGGCGTGGGGTGGCTGCGAAAAGAAAGAAAGGGGAGGGAGGTGGAGTCGCTGCTCGGTGATGTGGATGCGATCTGGGAGGAGCAAGGCTGTCACTTCATAGGGCGGAGGAGTTATGGAGCATGGATGGTCTCAGCCCCCATCAGGTGGGCAGAGGCGGAGATGGGTTCGGGTTGGATGGAGTGTGGTAGGCTAGTTGATGGTGGTCGGCATGGTGACTGAGCACGATGAAAACAAGGTGGCTATGGTGGCGGGAGCACTGGCGAATGGCAAGGTCCAGGGGGAAAAATTGAAGGAATTTGGAGATGAAGGAAAAAACAGCCGAAAGTGGTGGCCATGGCTGTGGATTTGTTTGGCAAAAATGAAAATGGGCAGATCTGGGAAGAGGAACGAAGCATGAAGGAGATGAACAGATGATACTTTTATAAAATTTCTGAGATCCAAAAAATGTGATCTGAAAAGGAGATGTACAGCTCACAAACCAAATCAAAAGAAACATTTGAATAGGGATGGTTGTCCGATGATTCAGCAAAGTTATTAAAGCAATAAATTCAGTTGTTTGGAAAGCACGACTAAAGTTTGAAAGGCTATAGAAAACAAAAGGTCACGGATACGGTACCGATACGGTGAACTGTTTTACAGATTCCGTTGTCCATCGGACGCCGAAACAAGCAAATGAATATACCATGGAGATCAGCATGACGTGACGATCAAAACGGTATACAAATACTAGTGGTACGATCATCCGATCGAAAGTCGATAATCGGTACCAGAAATGCTGCTATTTTGCCAGAATTAAGATAAACGGAGCAGTAGAAGTCCAAATTTGGAAAAACGAATTTCGCAGTCTGATTCAGAATGATCTGAATAAAATTTCTCCTGTTGACACATTTTGGTTTCGGAAAACTTTTAAATTCACTGTTATTAACCGGTTTGATTTGAAATGAAATTTCACAGGAAAATAAACTTCAATATTATCAGATGAAAATTTACCAGTTGCTATATTAAAATAGACGTATTCCAAATAAATAAATTTTTAATTTCCAATTTTATTGTTTAAAATTTCACAAATTTCAGTTAAATATACTTTTTAAAACCATTAAATTTTGCGGGTCGTTACATATGTCAACAGGAGAAAATTTATTCAGAGCATTCTGAATCAGACTGCGAAATTCGTTTCGCGAAATTTGGACTTCTATTGCTCCGTTTATCTTAATTCTGGCAAATTAGCAGCATTTCTGGTACTGATTATCGACTTTTGATCGGTTGATCGTACCACTGATATCTGTATATCGTTTTGATCGTCTCGTCGTGCTGATGTCCACGGTATATTTATTTCTGTATTTTGAGGTCTGGTACGCGACGGAAGTAATCAACTGTCTGTTGTAGCGGTACCACAAATTGCGACATTTACCTTCGGTGCCTTTTCAAAATTTTGAACGAACAGCTGGACCGCTTTAAATTTTCAGCTAAATCATAGCTTGTGACCGTTGTTCTTACCTTTAATTTTAAGTGGTACGTTTCCCCAGTAGCTCTCTGTTCATTTCAATTGTTGCTTCTGTTCCAATAGCATGCGTTACAAAACTTATATTATATAAACTATTCACATCTCTTTTCTTCTCTGTTTCTTTTTTTTCCTCTATTCTCCAAAAGTTTGCCGTTCCCTCATCCTCCCCATCAAATCCGCCCTCTCTCTTCTCATATTTTTGCCGCCACCAAACCTACCCACGAGCATACAACCCAAATCATCTCCGGCCTCTCTACCCATCGCCAATCCCCGCCTGCTCCACATTGCAACCGAGCCTCATCCCCATTAGCTTCCGCCTCCTCAGATCCGAGCAGCTCAACCAACCCGTCCCTTCCTTTCTCCGACCTTCCACCACGTCACCCTCCCTCGCCTGACCATCTGCCACCTATGCCAAAAGCAAAGCCGACCAAGCAACTCAGTCACCTCCCACCATAATTGTTCCCTCCTTCATCACTAACTCGGCCCTCCTCCTTCTCACGAGTGGCTATTTTATATATAGCGTAAGTGTTATATGTGGGTAATGAGTTACAGTTATATATAAGTATTATATTATGATAAAAGAAGTGTAGCTTTATGTAGTTATATGGAATTTTGTTTTTCCAGTACTATATATATTGGTTATAGTATTTAAAGTACATGATTATATATATAAGTTTACAGTGTTATTCGTAGTATATATAAAATTATATAAGTTTATATTATTTCTATTTGATATATAAGTATACAAGTTGTAGTCCTGTTTATATAGAAAAGCTTTTATAAGTTGTATGCGAAATGTTGTATATACAAAGCTAGACAAGTTTGGATATAACCTATATTTATGCATGTAAGTTTTACTAAATATGTATGTCTGGTCACATGATTTTGAATGTATATATATTTTGCAACCGTGTGTATATATATATATATATAATATTTTGTTAGTTGTTGTGAATGACTTAGTTAATATGTTGTGTTATAATGTGTAAATTTATATTTGTATGGGTTTTAAAATGAAAGTATAATCTAGTCCTGGGCTTATGATTTATTACATATATATTAGTTACACCTGTTAGATTTTATAAAGTATGAATATAATAGTTGCTATATTTTTTACGTATGTGAGTTATATACTGGTATATATATAGGTTATAGTAAAATATATAAGTCCACAGTATTTTATGGTAGTAAAGAGTGTATATATATATGTCCCGCTACAGTTTTTAAAGTTTATAAAATCATAAAGTTGTTATAATGCGTAAGTTATATTAGTGTTATAATGCATAGCACTTATTACATTGGGTATCACTGTTCACAATTTGTTCCGTGCAGATTATTTTCCTCTTGCCTTATGAGCCTGCATTGTTTTTTTCTTCATACTGTTTAATGACCACCAGCCATATGGGTTTTCAATGCATTAGTTAGTTTTGATTTTAATACAGAACATACAGCTGGGTCCTTGTAAGTTATATTAGTTCCAGTATTTGAGACGTTGTTTACAAATATAAAAGATTTATATAAAGTTTGTATGTTCAATGTACAAGTTTTAACAGTCTACATATACATTTAATATAGCAACTATATATGTATATATGTTATACCTGTTGAATCTGGGTTTATAATTTGGTTTCAATTATTGTATATATGTAAGTGTATATGCTAGTCCATAGATTTGCCTATATGTAAATATAAATACACAAGAGTTTGGTGTTCACAAATAGATTAATGTTTAAATTTAAAATGTGTTTAAAATGTATGAATTTGAAATTATATATATATATTCATTTTTAAATAGTGTTTTAAAGATTTAATGTTGATTTTATAATAATATTAACAATATATATATTCTGTTATATCAAGTCAATTTGATTGTTCTCATCGGCTTTTATTTATCAGCTCCGTTCGTCGAATTCGTGCCAATCTTAACTTGCTTTGGAATTCGTGCTTGGATTCGTAACTCATCCCATTTTCTCTCATCTCTAGCCTCGAAAGGTGAGCAATCACTCACGATTACCATTCTTATATTTATTAAATTTGATTTCAATTGAAATGACAATTGAAATATGCTGTTGTAGTTATTTAAATTGATATATATGCTATTATCTGTAACTGTTCACCTGTGGGATATGACACCATATCCTGTTGTTTATATTATATTGTTATTGATGATGTATCTATGCCTGTTATATTATTTCTATATCTGTTATCACTCTGAAAGTTCCCTGTTAGTATAGAAATCACTATGGGTTGAAATGATACATACCCGAACGGATTTTAGAATAGGAGAAAATCGTTATGGGTTGAAATGATAAACCCAAACGATTTTCATTTGAATTGAAATTGGGATTACGGGTCGAAATGATATCTACCCGTATATATTTAAATTTCGGATTGAAATGATAAATATCCGTATCATTTAACCATATGATATATATATACAAACACCGTTGGTCCATATATATATAAATATTTTGAAATTGAATTATATGGTTTGGAAAGAAATATATGGTTTTAACAAATGTTGATTCTTAAAATTTTATATATAAATGGTAATGATATATATAGATTTAATAATGATACTTAATTTAATTAAGATGGATTTAATACATATAATATGTTAAAATTTATATTTCAAAATAGATTTTGGTAAAAATTTGAATAAGTTAAGGTTGGGATGATAATTTGAAGAATTTTATTTAATTAAACCAATATAAAGCTTATTGAAATTGGAATTTAAGATATGATTTATAACTTGAGTTTAATTTAAATAATTTAATGAATATTTCTTGTTTAAATAAATTTAAGGAAATATTTAGTAAAAATGAAATTTAAGGCTAGTTAAATGATATTGAATTTATTAAGTGAATATTACCTGATTAGATAATAATAAAGTTAAATCAAGTGCTATATGAAACTGTTAAATTTAACTTTGAAAATGTTGAATATTAAAGCTTTGAAATATATTGAAAATTTAAATGGTATATTTAAACTGAATTGAATTGATGAATTGAGCTTTAAATAAATTTGAATTTGGAATTTGAAGTTGATTTGAATCGATTTGCGAGACTTGAGAAAATTAAATGCTTTACTTTATAAATTAATTAAATATATACACTATCTTGGAAAATAGTTATATTTGAAATAAAATGATATTTGGGTTTTGAAGTATAAATTAAATTGAAATGACCACGGTGTTATAATGTATATTTCCACCTTGTAGATAGTTCTGAAGATCCTTAGAGGATGGTTATCCCAAACATCCTTTAAGTTACTTGAATTTCAGTTGATATTTCACTTGAGTTGGATTTATTTATATAAGAATGTTAATCCTGACTCGAGTGTTTTGTGTTTTGCTTTACGCTCGGGTCAGACCGAGTGAAACATCATTTGAGACTCACCCTTGGAGTTTGGAGCTTCCTTTGGAGATCCAACTATCGCCTCAGCTTTCAGCTCTTCCAGTTGATTTGTTCAGAGAGGTCATCTATTCGTACTGAAGACTTCAATGTATTTGAGATGTTCTGTTGTATTTTATTTCTAACTCTGATGTTTATATAGTAGCTTCATGAACTACTATTTTATTTATTCCGCTGCGTATTATGGTATTACTCTGTGTCTGTGATTCTGTGATTGAGTTTTGCCAAATTTAAATTAACAATCTGATATTTTGAATTATTCAAGTCAGACATGTGTGGATTTATTGTCGATTTGAATGGTCCAAAATACCGGGTCGTTACATGTATGGTGTAGTCCAGGGGTTTCACACAGTAGTGCAACATCATTCAATCATCACAGATCATAATACAAAAATATAGTTGATAAGCGGTATAACTATAACACTTATCTTTCATTCACAGATCACAGATCACAAATATATATAAAATTCAGATAATAAACTACAGTCATCACAGCTTGAATTAAATAATTCGTATCACACAGCATCACATAGTAGGGATAAAAAGCAATTCAAATCATCCAATAGAATCCAAACATTCATAAGTAAGGTCAATTAATTGTCTGATAAATTCAAATCAGATTAATTTCTTATGAATTACTAATCCTGGTTAATTAACATTAATAAATTACAAATCATTTTGATTAATTTTTCTTTAATCATTTATTAATTAACCATTAATAATAAATTAATTAACCTTTAATTATTTAATTATCCTTTAATTAATTATCCTTAATTAATTAATTAATTAATTAATCCTTAATTAATTATTCTTATTAATTATCCTTAATTAATAAGTGACTATCCTTAATCACTTTCATTAATTAATTAATTATTCTCAAATTAATTGCCTTAATTAAATAAATAAATAAATTATCCTTTAATGTAATTACACAAAGTAATTATACCTTAATCAAGTTCATTAAGTAATTAATAATTAATCTTTAATTATTTTCATTTATAAACCATTAGTTACTTAAGAACTTTAAAAGATAAAACATTTTATCTTAATTAATTACTTTAACATATTTAAGCATTTAACTTTAATTACCTTACTTTATTAAAGTTAAAATAAATTTTACAACCTTTGTTTATCCAAACACCTGAATAAACATTTATTATTAAAAAGAAATATGTTTAAGGAAATAGTTTAAACCTTGATTAAAATTGAAATTTGAAAACTTGTTTAAATTTTAGAAATTTAAAAACTGTTTTCAACCCAAACTTCCCAGACCCGAGTAAAATCACCAAAAAACCCGAGACACTCTCGAGCAATCACGCAAACCCATTATGCTTCGAGTCGAACATGAGACTATCCCCTAAACCAACCCGAGGCAAAAGCTTCTCTCCCAAACCTTTGATAATAACAGGCACAAACGATTCCTCATGCACGTGTACGATCACTAGAACCATTTCCAACCAACGTCTCGACCACCCACGAGTCACCCTTGACCTCGTCGACGAAGCCCACTACCCAGTTCGACGATTTCTTCACGAGTTCGAAATTTAGCTAATCGGTTCATCCTGGAACCCAATCATCACTAGTAAATCACCTCGCATTCCCACATCAAGTCGCTGGCGATCACGAGACTTCGTCCACGGCTGCTTCGATGACCCACGAAGCCTCTCCCTCTGTTCCGATCCCACTCGATGCCATGATGACGTCGCGGCGATCTTATCTTTCCCCTCGACCAATATGGACCTTTAAACCCTAGAATGCTCTCGTCCCATCGATTCGTACAATGGAAAAATCATTCAACAATTTTCCCATTACTATCAATTGCCAAACTTGCTTCAAGCAAAATCTCAACATTCAAAATTTGTTCGATCATCAAAAATTGATTAAAATGCATATTTTGTTCAAATATGAACTACACTTAGAATACTTAATTAAAAATCATCGTATTAATTTTAAAAATCCTATCTTTGTATGTTTATTCAAGTTACATAATCAAATCCATGATTTAAACTACTCGAATAAATCATATGATTTCTTATTTAACTGTAAAACTGAGTTTACAATGTCAAGTTCTTCATTTTCAAGCTTAAATAATTTTCTGGGCCATGGTTTAAGTTTAAAACAAACTTGTTTCGTTTGATACCTTAGGCTTAACTAAGGTTGAATGATAATATTTTAGATTTTTATTACAACTTCAACTCTGTAACTAAGAACAAGGAAGAACAGACTATACAAAAATTAACACCACAATCCCATATGCATAGGATTTCTAATTTAAAAATATACAGCAAAGCACAAAGTTATTCATGCATCAACACTTTTAAGAGTTGTATGATTACTCACTGTGGTTTTGAAAAGATGAACAGAGTTGAAACAGAGTTCTGGAAATGCAAGCTAAACTTCTTTCTTCCTTGATTCTCTGGCTCGATTTGCTTTAATTTGTTGTTTAAATCTGAGTTATTGATTTTAAACTGAATGATATCTTCTTTAGATTTACACAGTTGAATGAACGAACCAAATATGAAGAAGTCTGATGTATAGAAAAGATGTTTACAGGTTGGAGATGATATTTGTTTAAGCTGAGATGAAACATGTACAAATTTTTATCAGAGATATTTTTATTCAATGGTGGCTGATAGAAAATATTGTGATGGCTTGCATTAATTAGTTTGTACCATATACTCATCTTATTTTCATTTCGGCTGTACAAAGCTACACTTATCTAATTGTTTATACTTGAATATGTCTTCCTTTGCAAGCTATTCACATACAATTTTTTTTTCTTTATTGTCTGGTTTCATACTTGAAGATATTTTGTTTGTTCATGAATAGTTATATTAGTTTATCTTCTTTTGCCTTATGGCTTTGTGATGTAAATAAAGTTCTATATATGTATATTTTATTTTTTTTATTTTTTTTCCTTAAACCATTTATTTGAGATTTTAAACTTGTAACGACCCGACTTTCCAGTCCCGGAAAATCGAACCATTTGTGTTAAAGAAAAAGAGGTAGAAGAAGAAGAAACAGAAAATCAACAACAGAATCTCACATCGCAGCGGAATAAAATATAATATATACAAAACAGATCTTTACTCAAACAGAAAAATATATCTGTTTATACAATATATTTACAGAATACATCATCAGAGTTCATCACATCAATGATATACATCCAAATACACAGCAGAACACAAACAAATACGGAAGTACGTATCGCCATCTAGCTCGTCTCCTGAGCTCCACAGCTACAATCTGAACCTGTTTATCTCGGTCTGACCCGAGCATCATATAAAACAATACCCGAGTCAGTCTGGAAAACCAACGTGAGAAAATCACACTCAAATTGATTATTAAAGTTTCAAAAATCCTTTTGAAAATAAAAGCATCTCGTAAGACCACGCCACAAATAAACATGTCGGGTTTTTACCTTACGATAGCTAAAACACTTTTTATAAAATCCTCTGATATTATAATAGTGTCTATTTACAAATACTTATTAAAATAGCTGAAATTGTTACATGATTAAATTCCAGCATACTAGCCACAAAGTGGGTAATACAAACAAAACTCGTACAAGGCACGTAGGGAGAATGGATTTCCAATGAATGACTAGGCACTGGGGTACCACCTGTCACAGTACGTGGCCTAGATCACAGTACCGAGGAGTACGCCCGCTCCCCTGCAACACAAGACCGGAATCATCCCTTACTGGATAATTCCAAATAAAATCACCCCACGGTTGGGATCAGCAACCGCACCACTAAGCCGAAATAAAAGGGACATCTAGACAGGGATGACTTTACTCTCAAGTGGGTGCTACCCACGAAGCCTTGCTGCATAACCCCTGATTTTCAGTCATTCCCAGTTGATGAGGCTCGAGGCTAAACGATACCTTTTTCAGAACATATCCCTTAGAATGCCCATCGTCCACCTGACGATGTCACGAAAGCATTCGTCCATACAAGTCCGTCCCGGGTCCGAACGGAACCGAAGGCACTATTCCTACTACATCCATTTTGGAAATATCCTCAGGATTAGTAGCGACTAGCCCTTGCACTTCACAGATGCATCTTCGACTCTGAACACGTTACACGAAACGTACAAACCGAATCGAAGTGGTATTCGAGTCTCCAGACCTAGAATGCCGGTATACGGAAACTCGATCCCGGTCTCTTCGAAACGATCAGCGCATTTGGCCAATATTGATAGTCGGTTATTTAACTATCAATTAACATCCACAAGCAACCATCACACAATAAATAATTTCCCACATTATTTATTTGCCCATCTTTCCAAGATATATTTCCAAATTTTCAAAGCTCATTTGAAAACAATTTCAAACAGTTTCCGCTTACGGAATACATTTCCAAATATTTATTTCCTCCGAAACACCAAGTACAAAACACTTTTAGATTTTAAAATAATTTAAAAACACTTTATTTTAAATATATCTTATAACATTGAAATCAAACTACTTTAATACTTTATTAAAAATATATACTTTAAAATAAACCACTTTATAATATAAACTAAATTTCCTCTTTAAAACATAATAGCAAATCTCTTTTATATAATTACTACAATAATAGATTTTTGAAAATACTTACTTAGGAAATTAACATTTAGAAATAATCAATTTTCTAAAACATGCTTTTAAAAACACAATTAGAACCTTTAACTTATATTAAAAATTACTTTGAAAACGTACTTGGCTATCCAGAGAAATACACTTCTCATTCCCATTTTTTAAAAATAAATCAACATTTATTTTTAAACCAATTCATATTCCTTTATAAATTCCCACCTTGAATTTATATTTCAAATATCCTCTGATATTCCATTTCACTTTATAAACCCAGTTTATATCTCCAAAATCTCATTTCTCTTAAATTTCAAATCCCAAAATATTTAAATCAATTTACAATTGATTTTCCAATTTATTTTACTTTGAAATAAATTTCCTTACTAAATCCATTTATTTCCAAATTCATTAACTTCCAGATTTTATTTCTCATTATTATTTAAAATCTTTAAACTGAACACAAGTTTCAGATTTCCCAAATTACTTCTTCCTTTTTAATTACATCTAAACATTTAATTAAAATAAATTATTTATTTCTTTAAATAATATCACACCAGTTTTCTTTAAATTCAATATTTCTCTGTTTATTCAAAATTCTTCTTTTCCATATTTAATTTATTCGAATTCACTAGAATTACTTAACTTAAATTTTATTCTTTATTTCTTTCCAAAAATCCAATTCAATTGCTTTTGATAACTCATTATACTGGGAAATTCAATCCAACCAGATTATCCAATATAAATCATCACAGGATATCAACAATCAGATCACAGAATATTTAAACAAAAATTAAATATTTTGAGGAATCCAGTTGGATCCCTCCAACCTGTTTCCCTGCATCCACAGACGTTAGCACAATACCAATTCCACTTCGAGGTGGAATATCGCGGTATATGGGTTTATAAAATATCATCCGCTATTATGCGGCGCATAGGGTCTCATTCGCTATATAATGCGGGAATATCAACAACTCAAATATATACATATGCCAATATGTATATATTGCTATATACTACTATATATACTATCACATCAAATCAAATCAATCCAAACAATCATTCAATAAATATTTAAATTTAACCAATTAAATTTAAATTATAATTTAACTGAGTGAGATTAACTCACCTTTGACTTTTAATTTGCAATCTGATCCAAACTGGCTTCTCTCCCCGTTTTGTCCTTGTAAAAACATTAGATGATTTATTTATATGAACAAGTCGAACAAATAAATTTCCATTTTATATATTTACTTAACTAATAATTTAATTAAGATAATTTTCCTTTTGATAAAATATCTTTATCAACTAAATAGCTAAACAAGCTTATTAAATAGACCAATACCCTAAATACATATATTTTTTTTATATATACCTGGTCGGTTAAAAGAGGTGAATTTGTATTATATATTATTTTATTTTTTTGAAATTATTTATACATATACATATACTTACTAAAATATTCGTTATAGATTTTCAAAATCAAATTATAAAAATGCCCCCTTTTGAAACCTTATGTGCGTAATAAATATTTCTTCAAACTTTATGTTTATTTATTAAATTTAATTAACTAATCTGCAATTGCCTTGCTGTCACTATATTGATAAGTGAAATAAAAATCGGAAATCTCTTTATCAGTTTAGACTTAAGAAATGCTTAATTTTAAACATTTGAAATTAAGTTACAAACTCGAACAGGGAAACAGCATTAAACAGATTATAAGTTGATTATTATTATCAATATTTTCCCACACATGATTTTTCAATTCAGTGAAAAACAATAGGGTAATATACTTGTAATTTAACCCTCGATTTCAACTAGCCGAAACCCTCCTTCCACGCGACGAACCACACTGTCGACGCCTCCACCATCGTAAATCCAAACCCTAGCCTCGCCGATCTTGCAAATTCGACTCGAGACCCACTACGGAGCTACCTCTTGACTTCGGCCATCACTGACACGCGACTTCGTCGAACATTAGCTTCCGTGACCCCCAACCCGATCGCTCCACCCTCAACTGTACTAGACAACGAACGCCCCTCGCGAGATCGAGCAGCCTCGATTCCCACGAACCTTCCCACCATTGCGGCATCGCGAATCGATACCATCGCCGACCAATCCACGAGCATGCGAGAAGTTCCCCCGCTGCCACGAACCCCTAGCCCTTGCGAATGACTCCTCCTCGATGCCCCACTTCGAAGTCGCTGTGAACGATTTCGTGCTTCCTCCATTTTTATTTGCGAAGTCGATTTGAAAGAGAGGAAAAAAAAATCACGATTCGTTTTGAAAAGGAGAAAAGGATAGGGCTGGAACGAATTTTTAAACTGGAGAAAATGGTAAAGGAACGCGATCCCCTCTTTAATAAGTTCAGCCATTAATTTATCTTCTTCGAAAAGCTTTGAACCAGATATTATTGAACGAGTCTGTACTTAAAGAAAGAACAGAGGGACAGGAAAAGATGTTTCGTGTGAAAAATTGTTTCTACGTGTCGGCTACAACAGAGATAGGTTGGCTACAGAGAATACAGGGTGACCTGATGTAATGGATTTACAAATTTATATAATTTTTTTTAAATTGAATTTTCGATAGAATTTCAACGCGTTTGTGTATCGTATGCTCACCCAACAACTCCAATTGCTACGAAAATTGAAATCCGATAATAATTCAATATTACGGATCCAATGGAACTGGTTTCGTCGAATTCCGAGACTGTGCCTCGAAAGGCTATTTTAAATTCAATTTAAACAATAAAATTTCAAAACTGAACAAACGTTTTGAAATTCAAATTTTAAAAGTTTCATCACCTTCAATATTGACAATATAAATTTTCTGAACCTTTAAACTATTTTTAACTGGCTCAAAACTCAGGATTCTCTATTTTACCCTATTTTCGATTGTTTAATTCAATAATCTATCATCCAATAAATACTATATATTTGAAAATAAAGTTAAAATTTAACCTTCGAATATTTAAAATAAATTAAAGATTCCCATTTCAAATATACAAAAATTCCGGGTCGTCACATTCCTCCCCCCTTAAAAGAATTTCGTCCCCGAAATTACCAGTTAAGAGAAATGATTCGATACCCGTTTTATTTCCCCAATCCAAATAGTTTTAACAACATTCCATAACAATTCTTTAAATAAAGACACACTATTCCTCTTACTAACATTCCCAAACCTATCCATAAGTCGTATCGCATATCACTTCTTATCAATTCAAATTTAAATTTGAATTCAAAATTTTAAATTATCAAATTTTCTCAAAATTTTCCTAACTCCCTAAATTTCCGAAAAATTTTGCCAGCGTCTCCTTTGCGCGGCTAGCTCGGTACTACTACAAAATGGCTCTACGGCCTCCCAATCTCAAAAAGAAAACAAAAAGCCAAGTGGCTGGATCCAAAACCCAATCAAATTTCATATAGAAATTCAAATACATACCTTTTTGTCGGGCCATTAAATTTATCTTCTAAAATCAAAAATCCCAATTATCCTTTGCTTTTATACACTTGTATATCCTACTAAGCAATAATATTCAATCACAATTCCAAAGTCATTTTATACTTTCCTTTACAAATTTACAATATTTGTTTTACTTAAGCCCGTACGACGCACATATATCATCCGTACGCAATATCACATTCGATCGCTCAATCGATCACACAATTTCACTTCCGAACTAGTATCGTCCACCCGATTTCCTAGTGCGGACTCAGATCTGGTTTCTTGATCAGATACCGTTATTCTCCTTGCATAGCCACCAACTATGATAGAGAATATCCAGAATCAATCAACAATCCATATCCAGGCTCGTCGTTGAAAATCGAGTGAAAAATCCAAATTCGGATCGATAAAACTATCTCAAAATTCTGTGTTCGACATCTGGACCAAATAGCTATGCGAATAAAATAATATACATACATCTTACATATAAATTCCAATTGATTACCAATTATATCAATTCTCTTTTATTTCGCATTCAGTTTGATTTTTATCCACTTTCCACAATTATCCCATTTCACAACTTCCAATCTAACCCTTTATGCAATTATCCCCTTAGAATAATTCCCTCAATATCAACTTCAAATTTTAATCGTCGTTCAATTATTCACCTAGAATAATTTTCCTCAATACCAAATTTCTTAAGAATCTCACCATTCACTTCTTAAGTTCAATATAAGTACTTTATATACTTCTTATATTCATTTCACTTCACTACTGAAGTTTATATTCATTTTTAATCACCTTTGTCTATACAATTCTATTTGTTTTCAATTTGGCTTCCACTCGAATATTTAATTAGTTGCACCTACTAATTAATTTAAATTTCAATTAAAGGTTTATTTGCAACTTTACTTTCTTAAGTTCCTTCGATTGCACTTACTTTACATTCATAATTAAAATAGATTCCAATTATTCAGTTTCAATTCCATTTGCTTAGCAAATTTAAATCATTTATTGTTAATGAACATTTTCAAACATTTTCAAAAATTTCAAAAATTTTCTAACTCCCAAAATTTACGAAAATTTTTGGCAAAGTCTCCCTTGTACGGAGGGACTTCTGCGATATCGCAGGATGCACAAATATATATACATCGGCCTCAGGCCGGAAATCACAATATATAACAATATAAACAGTTCATATCTCCTATTTGAATTTTTGCGTAGGCGTACCTTTTATTTTAGCATTTTTAAGCAAGCGGCTATTTATTTACGCAATTAACGCAGTCAAAATCAGCCAAGCGGCTTCCCTGAACCTGTACTAACTCAATTTAAACAGTTAAGTGACAATATACAAAATTTATAGCATTTCAATAGCTAAATCATGGGTTTTACAAGTCATACTTGCCAAATAACACTTAAAAGTAATTTATAAAGTTTCAACCACCAATTTAATTGTTTTCACTCACTTCCAACCAATTTTAATGTCATTCCGTTCAATTCCATTGGTTCACAATTCAATTCCTTATATCCAATTTATTTGAATCCAAACGAACTTATATTTATTACAATTGATTCAAAAACCAATTATATTTACTTCCATTAATTCATAGAATTTTATTCGATTTCATTTTAATTGATTTATTCAATTTATTTTACATTCCATAATCATATTCAATTTATTTAAATTCATTTATTAATCTTGGAACATTCCATAATATTTACATCAAATATTCGTTTCATAATTCATTTACAAGCAAAATACTTATCACATCAAATTTATATGTGACTTGCATTTAACCAATTCAGGTTCATCTCCATATTTCATTTACCAATTCATCATCTATTTATATTTTAGTACTTGGTTTTTAATTCCAAATATCACTTCATTTAATTTCCTTAAGTTAAATTTATTTTATAATTCAAGTTTGAATTTTTCGTTTATTTTCCACTTCATCCAAAATATTTATTTTGGGGTTTCCATCCCACTTTCAGTTTTATATGTCACAACTTATGATTTTACACATTTCCATGGATTTTTAATTCTTTCACAAGTATTCTAATTTATTTATTCCAATCTAATTCCTTATCCAATTTATTCAGGTAAGAATCCAATTCCATTTAATAACTCAACTGGATTTTTATTTTCTTCCAATTCAACTTAACTTAGATTTATTTAATTCAATTCGATTCAATTTTATTCAAATACAACTGGATATTATTCTCAGCCTATTCAATTAATTTCAATCCAGTCAAATTTTTATTTCCCAATCCAAGTTAAGTTCATTTTTTAACTTTTCACTTTACAGGTTAATGCTAACATTCAAAGCTTATATTCCCTTCCTGATTTGAAAATCATTTCAAGTTATAAGCTTACAACTTATTTCATCAGGATTTCCCTTTTTAAACACCCGGCTTTTAGTTCCAAATCATTTTGGAAACTCCAACATCTCCAAATCACACTTCTCAAAAATTTAAACCAATCCTGGTTTTTATTTCCAACAAATTTCCTTTGAAAATTTCAAAAACAAAGAAAATTTTTCTGAGTAAATCAATTTGGCAGCAATCCGTCACTCAGAAGTTCGAAAATAAATTCTGAAGATGCGGCCGTCATCCTCCGAATTATTTTCCAGCAACTGAAGTGAATTTATTGCTATATCCCTTACAAAAATTTATTTGAAACAATTTCCTTTCCGAAATCCTTTTCAAAATAATAATGCTATTATTTATCTTCAAAACACTTCCAAAATCTCCGGGTTTTAAATTTTAAAATTTGATTAAATCAAATTTTAACTATAATTCATTTGTAATTTTGTACAATTTATACTTATACAAATTTCCATTGATTATGCAAATCTTTCTAATTTTATAATCTTATCATATATTTTTCTTCAATTTTATTTATTTGTTAGAATATTTTCATCCAAACATCCAAATACTATAATACTTTACAAAAATTTATATTCTTTATATACAAAAATAATTTGGGTAAAATTATTTCATCTACCCATTTTAAAACAATATTGTGTCGAATAGTTCTATTCGAGTGTTTAGAAACCCCTTCGATCCAGTTTCGAGGCTGTGCCGACGAAGGTTCATATACCACTCAATAAATCAATCAACACAATATAAAACCATTTTATATTCACTAACAAATACGCACTCATATATATTATTACACTCAAAATTCCCACCAGAGCCAAGGTTATCGCCAACCTATGCTCTGATACCACTGTAACGACCCGACTTTCCAGTCCCGGAAAATCGAACCATTTGTGTTAAAGAAAAAGAGGTAGAAGAAGAAGAAACAGAAAATCAACAACAGAATCTCACATCGCAGCGGAATAAAATATAATATATACAAAACAGATCTTTACTCAAACAGAAAAATATATCTGTTTATACAATATATTTACAGAATACATCATCAGAGTTCATCACATCAATGATATACATCCAAATACACAGCGGAACACAAACAAATACGGAAGTACGTATCGCCATCTAGCTCGTCTCCTGAGCTCCACAGCTACAATCTGAACCTGTTTATCTCGGTCTGACCCGAGCATCATATAAAACAATACCCGAGTCAGTCTGGAAAACCAGCGTGAGAAAATCACACTCAAATTGATTATTAAAGTTTCAAAAATCCTTTTGAAAATAAAAGCATCTCGTAAGACCACGCCACAAATAAACATGTTGGGTTTTTACCTTACGATAGCTAAAACACTTTTTATAAAATCCTCTGATATTATAATAGTGTCTATTTACAAATACTTATTAAAATAGCTGAAATTGTTACATGATTAAATTCCAGCATACTAGCCACAAAGTGGGTAATACAAACAAAACTCGTACAAGGCACGTAGGGAGAATGGATTTCCAACGAATGACTAGGCACTGGGGTACCACCTGTCACAGTACGTGGCCTAGATCACAGTACCGAGGAGTACGCCCGCTCCCCTGCAACACAAGACCGGAATCATCCCTTACTGGATAATTCCAAATAAAATCACCCCACGGTTGGGATCAGCAACCGCACCACTAAGCCGAAATAAAAGGGACATCTAGACAGGGATGACTTTACTCTCAAGTGGGTGCTACCCACGAAGCCTTGCTGCATAACCCCTGATTTTCAGTCATTCCCGGTTGATGAGGCTCGAGGCTAAACGATACCTTTTTCAGAACATATCCCTTAGAATGCCCATCGTCCACCTGACGATGTCACGAAAGCATTCGTCCATACAAGTCCGTCCCGGGTCCGAACGGAACCGAAGGCACTATTCCTACTACATCCATTTTGGAAATATCCTCAGGATTAGTAGCGACTAGCCCTTGCACTTCACAGCTCCATCTTCAACTCTGAACACGTTACACGAAACGTACAAACCGAATCGAAGTGGTATTCGAGTCTCCAGACCTAGAATCCCGGTATACGGAAACTCGATCCCGGTCTCTTCGAAACGATCAGCGCATTTGGCCAATATTGATAGTCGGTTATTTAACTATCAATTAACATCCACAAGCAACCATCACACAATAAATAATTTCCCACATTATTTATTTGCCCAAATATCTTTCCAAGATATATTTCCAAATTTTCAAAGCTCATTTGAAAACAATTTCAAACAGTTTCCGCTTACGGAATACATTTCCAAATATTTATTTCCTCCGAAACACCAAGTACAAAACACTTTTAGATTTTAAAATAATTTAAAAACACTTTATTTTAAATATATCTTATAACATTGAAATCAAACTACTTTAATACTTTATTAAAAATATATACTTTAAAATAAACCACTTTATAATATAAACTAAATTTCCTCTTTAAAACATAATAGCAAATCTCTTTTATATAATTACTACAATAATAGATTTTTGAAAATACTTACTTAGGAAATTAACATTTAGAAATAATCAATTTTCTAAAACATGCTTTTAAAAACACAATTAGAACCTTTAACTTATATTAAAAATTACTTTGAAAACGTACTTGGCTATCCAGAGAAATACACTTCTCATTCCCATCTTTTAAAAATAAATCAACATTTATTTTTAAACCAATTCATATTCCTTTATAAATTCCCACCTTGAATTTATATTTCAAATATCCTCTGATATTCCATTTCACTTTATAAACCCAGTTTATATCTCCAAAATCTCATTTCTCTTAAATTTCAAATCCCAAAATATTTAAATCAATTTACAATTGATTTTCCAATTTATTTTACTTTGAAATAAATTTCCTTACTAAATCCATTTATTTCCAAATTCATTAACTTCCAGATTTTATTTCTCCTTATTATTTAAAATCTTTAAACTGAACACAAGTTTCAAATTTCCCAAATTACTTCTTCCTTTTTAATTACATCTAAACATTTAATTAAAATAAATTATTTATTTCTTTAAATAATATCACACCAGTTTTCTTTAAATTCAATATTTCTCTGTTTATTCAAAATTCTTCTTTTCCATATTTAATTTATTCGAATTCACTAGAATTACTTAACTTAAATTTTATTCTTTATTTCTTTCCAAAAATCCAATTCAATTGCTTTTGATAACTCATTATACTGGGAAATTCAATCCAACCAGATTATCCAATATAAATCATCACAGGATATCAACAATCAGATCACAGAATATTTAAACAAAAATTAAATATTTTGAGGAATCCAGTTGGATCCCTCCAACCTGTTTCCCTGCATCCACAGACGTTAGCACAATACCAATTCCACTTCGAGGTGGAATATCGCGGTATATGGGTTTATAAAATATCATCCGCTATTATGCGGCGCATAGGGTCTCATTCGCTATATAATGCGGGAATATCAACAACTCAAATATATACATATGCCAATATGTATATATTGCTATATACTACTATATATACTATCACATCAAATCAAATCAATCCAAACAATCATTCAATAAATATTTAAATTTAACCAATTAAATTTAAATTATAATTTAACTGAGTGAGATTAACTCACCTTTGACTTTTAATTTGCAATCTGATCCAAACTGGCTTCTCTCCCCGTTTTGTCCTTGTAAAAACATTAGATGATTTATTTATATGAACAAGTCGAACAAATAAATTTCCATTTTATATATTTACTTAACTAATAATTTAATTAAGATAATTTTCCTTTTGATAAAATATCTTTATCAACTAAATAGCTAAACAAGCTTATTAAATAGACCAATACCCTAAATACATATTTTTTTTTATATATACCTGGTCGGTTAAAAGAGGTGAATTTGTATTATATATTATTTTATTTTTTTGAAATTATTTATACATATACATATACTTACTAAAATATTCGTTATAGATTTTCAAAATCAAATTATAAAAATGCCCCCTTTTGAAACCTTATGTGCGTAATAAATATTTCTTCAAACTTTATGTTTATTTATTAAATTTAATTAACTAATCTGCAATTGCCTTGCTGTCACTATATTGATAAGTGAAATAAAAATCGGAAATCTCTTTATCAGTTTAGACTTAAGAAATGCTTAATTTTAAACATTTGAAATTAAGTTACAAACTCGAACAGGGAAACAGCATTAAACAGATTATAAGTTGATTATTATTATCAATATTTTTCCACACATGATTTTTCAATTCAGTGAAAAACAATAGGGTAATATACCTGTAATTTAACCCTCGATTTCAACTAGCCGAAACCCTCCTTCCACGCGACGAACCACACTGTCGATGCCTCCACCATCGTAAATCCAAACCCTAGCCTCGCCGATCTTGCAAATTCGACTCGAGACCCACTACGGAGCTACCTCTTGACTTCGGCCATCACTGACACGCGACTTCGTCGAACATTAGCTTCCGCGACCCCTAACCCGATCGCTCCACCCTCAACTGTACTAGACAACGAACGCCCCTCGCGAGATCGAGCAGCCTCGATTCCCACGAACCTTCCCACCATTGCGGCATCGCGAATCGATACCATCGCCGACCAATCCACGAGCATGCGAGAAGTTCCCCCGCTGCCACGAACCCCTAGCCCTTGCGAACGACTCCTCCTCGATGCCCCACTTCGAAGTCGCTGTGAACGATTTCGTGCTTCCTCCATTTTTATTTGCGAAGTCGATTTGAAAGAGAGGAAAAAAAAATCACGATTCGTTTTGAAAAGGAGAAAAGGATAGGGCTGGAACGAATTTTTAAACTGGAGAAAATGGTAAAGGAACGCGATCCCCTCTTTAATAAGTTCAGCCATTAATTTATCTTCTTCAAAAAGCTTTGAACCAGATATTATTGAACGAGTCTGTACTTAAAGAAAGAACAGAGGGACAGGAAAAGATGTTTCGTGTGAAAAATTGTTTCTGCGTGTCGGCTACAACAGAGATAGGTTGGCTACAGAGAATACAGGGTGACCTGATGTAATGGATTTACAAATTTATATAATTTTTTTTTAAATTGAATTTTCAATAGAATTTCAACGCGTTTGTGTATCGTATGCTCACCCAACAACTCCAATTGCTACGAAAATTGAAATCCGATAATAATTCAATATTACGGATCCAATGGAACTGGTTTCGTCGAATTCCGAGACTGTGCCTCGAAAGGCTATTTTAAATTCAATTTAAACAATAAAATTTCAAAACTGAACAAACGTTTTGAAATTCAAATTTTAAAAGTTTCATCACCTTCAATATTGACAATATAAATTTTCTGAACCTTTAAACTATTTTTAACTGGCTCAAAACTCAGGATTCTCTATTTTACCCTATTTTCGATTGTTTAATTCAATAATCTATCATCCAATAAATACTATATATTTGAAAATAAAGTTAAAATTTAACCTTCGAATATTTAAAATAAATTAAAGATTCCCATTTCAAATATACAAAAATTCCGGGTCGTCACAAAACTCAAATTCTATATATATATATATATAATTTCAAATTTACTCATATATGCACATATATATACAATTTCCAAATTTAAAATGATTTAATATATTTTTATTTGGATTCGGGGAAACTCGAATCAATTTATAATTAATTATACAATTTTAATTCAAAAATTCAATTAATTATCAATTTAAATTTATATAAAATCCGGGGTCGTTACAAATTCGAATTTAAAAAGGATTTTCAAGTGATTTTGGAAATATACGTTTTATTGAATTTTGATTTCTAAAGAAGTGAATTTATTTTGAATAAATAAAAGTTAAAATTTTTATGCTATAAAAATTATGATGTTTGTGAAAATATAATCAAAATGTGATTTTTGGAAATATAAGTTGATTATTTTGTAAAATAGTTTAAATGGTGATTTTTGATTTATTATAAATGGATTTATATACAAGATTTATTAAAATGATATTTTATAAATCAAAATAATGGAATTTTAAAGAAATTTTGGAAATGATAAAATGAGGTTATAAATGGATTTTATAAGTAAATCAGATTTTTGAATTTGTGAAGTTATAAAATAAAAGAACTTTGTAAATAAATGAATTATAAGTTATTAACTTATAATTTGGATTATTTTGTATAAAATTGAGTTATAAAGGTAATTGGTTTATAAAGTGATTTTATAAATTGAAGTTTTTACAAAATATAAATGTGATTTATAAATGTTGTGTTATAAATCCGAAATCAATTGAATTTGATAATAGAAGTTTATTAAAGGAGATATATTCACGATTTTGGACAGTGAATTATCCTTTAAATTAAATATTGCAATAATAATGAATTTGGTTAGGGAATTTTATTCACAATTTTGGACAGTGAATAAATCTTTGAATTAAATAAATGTTTTAAGAAGTGATTTTGTAAATGGAGATAAATGTTTTAAAAGATGTTTTAAAATGTGTTAAGTATCGAATACATAGATTTCAACATTCATTGTTGAGATAGACGTTTTCGAGAAGTAAGGAAATGATGGACTATAGCTCCATTGTTATAGTAAATGATTTCCGAAATGAAATGTTTTTGTATAGTATTTAGGATTTATATATCTATTTTATTTTCGAATCCCTATACTGTTGATTTTGGGTTGTCGTAACGATGTTTTACGCAACATTCGTTTTAACCCAAATAAAAGATATTAAAGAGAATGTTTTCCTTAAAGAATAAAATATATACTTAATCCTGATTTAAGTATATGTAATATTTTCCAAGTGTTGAAAATAATAGATTTGTGAATTACTTATTATTAAATAAGTATATAGAAATTTTTTCCAATATAGAAATTGAAATGATTTTGAGAATATATCTTTTGAAAGATAATTTGAAGTAGATATTTGACAAATGGTTTAATTAATAAAAGATTAATTAAAAGGGCCTAGTGATTGTATATGGTGCTAAATATTTGTTTGTTTGCTTGGATAGTTAAATAACCGACTATCAAGTATTGGCCATATTTTAGTTCCTCGACTTGATGTTGGAGCTATTTAGTTATACACTTAGTACGTAGCCTTCTGTGTAGGCTTGATTATCATTTGTGTTGAGGATGTTGATTCGTATAGTGCGGAGTATTACTCCAATCTATCGAGCTTCCTTCTTGGCCCGAAGGATAGCAAGTTGAAAGTTGAAGATGTGATAAGTCTACGAGACTTAGTTGCTGTGTGAGGTTGAGAAACGCCTTTGCGTTGTTGGTGCGAAGAGACCGGGATCAGATTTATCTGAAAACCACTTCGGACCAAAATATATGCGACGATTTGTGCAGGTTGCTTGTGATGATATTGATATTTCGGAGTTTCATATTGGGGGACTGCTTGTTGATCGTTTGGGGTTAAAATCCCAATATACATCCAGTAGCAGTGGTCTCTTCGTTATGAAATATCCAATGCAAGGACTGTTCGATACTAATCCTAGGGATTTCCCGATAGGATGTGGTAGGAAAGTACCTTCGATTTGTCCTGTTCCTGGACAACTTGTATGGATGTTTGTCTGACATTGCATTTCTAAAGATTACATACATTGGTTTATACAATCGTACATCAGTGGTGGCGGAGAAGGCCACTTCTCTTAGCTTAACACCCTCCTTGAGACGTATGAGCTTAAAGGTTGTACTTTTGTGGAAGGTAATTAGTAGTCAATGGAAATGGCCGCGTGGCATTCAAAGTGATGTGATATGTGATTGTGAAAGGTAATCGTTACCTCTCTGGCCTCATCAACCGGAAATGACCAAAACAGGGTTAGATGCGGCAAGGCTAAGTGGGTCACTCCCAAGTAGGATATGATCATCCTCTTCTAGATATATCTTTACACGCTATGACATCGTCTATCTGATTATTGTGGTTTGTATGCTTCGAGGGCCCTCGGTTAAAGGTCGGTAACGATCGGAGGATGACATTCGGTACCATCTAGTTATAGAGGTTGGCCGGTCTTGTGTTGGTAGAGGGCAGATGTTCTGTGCCTCGGGACATCCATCTAGAGGTGTACCCCTTCGGAAGGTAGGCCCTTCACCTGGTCATTTGTATGGAAATCCAAACTCCACTACGTACCTGCCATTTTGATTGTATTACCCAATTGGGCTATATGCTGGAATTTAATCAATGTAACAATTTCGGCTATGATTAATATTATTTGTATATAGTAGACACTACTATAATATCAGATGATTTGATATGAGATGTTTTAGTTATCGTAAGGTAAAAACATGTCCGTGTTTATGTGTGGACTTGTCTTACGAGATACTTTTGTTTTGATAAAGGAAAAGTTTTGGTAATCTAATAAATTCAATTGAGTGTGTTTCTCACACTAGTTTACCAGACTGATCCGGGCGTTCTTCCCTTTCAATGCTCGGGTCAGACCGAGTATATTTACAGGTTTAGATTGGTGCTTTTAGAGCTTCAGCATGAGAGCTGGAGGTCTTCATTCTCGTATACTCGTACATGTTTTGCTTTATTATCTGCTGTGCTTAGTTGTTGTATATTGTCGGCATTTGTGAGGACAGGTGATTATAACTATCCAGGCTGATAATTATTGATTGTTCGTTGACTCTGATTGATGTATGTATATACAGTTTCTGTTTTGTAAAGATCATTGATATGATATTTTATGTTTTCCACTGCGATGTGAGATTCTGTATTGTTCTGTTTAGTTCTATCTTCTCTCTTTCTTCTTTTCTTTCTCTTGACTTTTCGTCAGTCTGTGTTTTTTGGGTCGGACATGTGTGGTTTATTGTCGATTCAAAGGGTACAGATTTCCTGGTCGTCACAGCTGGTATCAGAGCTTAGATTTCCATTTTCCTAAGCTTTGATGTGTACTCAGTATAGATAGGGACAGTAGCACCCTAGATTGAGTTTGAGTGTATTATATATATGAGCGCGTATTTGTTAGTGATATAAAATGTTTTATATTGTGTTTGCTTATCCGTTGAGTTGTTTGTGAATTCTGGTTGGTATGTGGGATGCCATATATTCAATAGGGATTTATAAACACTTAAACGAGGCAAGTCGACATAATATTATTTTTAAATTGAGTAAATGAGATAATTTTACCTCAAATATATTTTATATATAAAGAAATAATTTTTTAGAAATTATTAATGTATATATAAACTGATTGTTTGGTTGTTGATGATGTAAATATATAAGTTAATGAAAAAGTTGTTTGAATATTCTAAATAAAAGCAACAATTGTAAAAAGAATAAATTATATAAGCTAATGAATTATAAGTATGAAATTATAATTAATATGATTTACAATTGTGAAATAATCTTATATATAAGAAATGAAACTATATGAGTTGTAAATGAAAATGAATTTAAACTAAGAATTTGAAAATTTGAATCCCGTTGATTTTGAAAGTTGTTTTTCAAAAGTTAAAGAGATTATATTGTTATAAATCTAAATAAGATAAATGAAGTTGGAATGAATCTTATATAAGCATAGTGAAATAGTGAAATTATATAAGTATAAGTTTGTAAATGTGATTCATAATAAAAGGATTTATTTTTTAAAAGAATATAAAGCACTAAATTCACTACTGTTGCTAGGAAATAATAAGGGTGATGACTGCAGCATCATCTGTATCATTTTCGAGTTTCCATGTGATTGATTTGCAACCAATAGTAAATTGAAATTTAAGTTTTGTTGTGATAAAAAAATTTGAACGTTAGAAAAATCCAATGTTTATCAATTGAATGAAAGTGTTAATTCATTAAAAGCTAATAAAATTGGGAATTGAATATTAAACCAATTGAATTTAAAAGTGTTAAACCAAATTGAATGTAAACGAAGTAAATTAAATAAATTTGGTTATGATTGGATATACATTGGTTGTTATATGGATGTTAGTTGATTAAATAGAAATTCATTAAGTGTTAATGAAATTGAATTAATTAATGAAATTGAAAGCTAAGTAATTGAATTCAAATTAGAAGTGAAGTGAATCCAAATAGAATTGAATTTGATTTGATTTGGAAGTGAACTAACTTGAATGGAAATTAGTGAAAGTAAACTAATTGAATATGAATGAATGAATGTTAGTAAGAAAATCCAATATTAATGAATCAATTGTAATTAAAATTGAAAACCAATTCAATGAATATTAATGAGAAGTGAATGAATATTGATTTGGTTATGGATTGTTTGGATAGTTGTTGGATGTTAATTTGGTGATAGTTGTTTGATGGTTGGATTTGTTGCTTTTGATTGCATTTGCTATATTAGCATATATAGTTGTGTTGTTGTATTGGTATATGTTGTATATTGACATTACTTTCATATATACATGTTTCTCATTTGTTTGTTGAGTATTTAGTAGGTGCAGATGGTTCTTGCTTCGTATTTGAGCTCGCTTTCGCGCTATATAACCCGTATATGCTCGCTAATAATATATAAGGTACATATCTCGGATTACATTTCGTACTTTTATACTTTTTTCCCTACGGGATGCGTCATCCTCGATGATGAGATGTATATTTGTGATATATATATATATATATATATATGTTGTGATCCTATTGTGATCGAACCGCGCAAAGGAGACGTTGGTGAATTTTTTTGAAAATTAAAGGCGTTAGAAATTTTTGAGAATTTTGGGAAAATTTGTGATAAATATAATTTTGATTTTTGAGTTAAAAGTTAAACGATATAGTTGGTTTTGAAGATAACTATGTATGGATTTGAAAACTTAGAAAAGTTTTTATAAGAAGTTTAACTAATGGATTTTCGAAATGTTAAAAGGTTAAATGGTTTTGGTAAATCTAAATTGAACGATTTATTTTGAAAAGTTAATAGATTTTGTAGCTTTTTCTTACTTAGTAATTTCGAGGATGAAATTCTTTTAAGTAGGGGAGAATGTAACGACCCAGAATTTCAGTCATTCGAAATTCGTATATTTAATTGATTTTAAATATTCACAAGTAATTTTATAAGCTGAATAAAGTATATCTCGAATATATTGATTTAATTGGATAATTAAATCATTAATTTAATGTTTGAAATTGTTGAAATAATTGGAAATTGGATTTAATATGAATAAAAATGATTTATAAAGTTGTATTAAATCATATTTGAATAAGAATGATGTTAGAGAACTTTTAAAATTGAATTAAAAGTTAAATTTTAGAAATTGAATATTTTAATATTTAATTGACTAGTAAAAATAGTCATTTTTCAAACAGTCTCGGATTTTGACAAAACTAGTTTCGTTGGATCCGTAATGTTATATTTTTGTAAGATTTCAAATTTCGTGTCAATTAGATTTAAGGTTTGTCCGGGGGAAGCTAAAACGCGTAGAAATCTGTTTAAGTGAATTTTAAATTTAAATAATTCGATTCGAAAACCTATCTTCCAAATACGATCGAATTGGCTTCTGATATATATTCTATTGTGTTCGGAATAGGGGTAAAACATTATAAACGCCAAGCGGCACGCTTCGTTTCGAGTTCGAAAAATTTGGAGATGAATAGTGTCGTCAACTTTTCTATAAAAGGCCACGTTTTTATTCCATTTGCAAACTAAAATCTAGGGTTTCATTTCTAACCTAGCTGCCACCTTCATCACGAACGACCATGAAATCGTTCCCTTCTTCCTCGCTTTTCTTCCAATCCGTAAATTAATTCGAGAAACTTCCTTCTGCAATATTGTAGAACACATCATGATCTTTAAATCCAACGGCTATGATTGGATTTCACGTAACGGATCGACGTGGATCTCGATGCAAAGGCGGCGTGTTCAATCATGTTTTTCAAGAGAGATACACGACCGAGCTCGACAAGGCTCTGGCCGTACGTGCGGCGTGGGTAAGTGGAGACGATGATGGTGGTTGATCGATGTATAGTCGTAGATAGGAGGGTGCAGCTTTCGAAGTTGAATGTGATGATGGGTTCGGTTGTATACGTATAGGCCAGGGGAAGAAGAAAATAAAGTTGCGGCCAGATTTCATCAAGCAAAAACAAACGGCCGAGATTTAAGCTTTATTAAATAAAAAAATAAAGTTGTAAATTAATATATTAAAATTCGTATAAACTTTAAAATTGCATATCTTTGCCATACGAGGTCCGTTTCTGATGAAACGAATTGCGTTGGGTTCGTATTGACGAGCACTATATTATGGTGCTAGATTGGGATTTATTTGAGCTAGTGGAAATTTTGGTTGAAATTAAATGCTTGTTTAATTTTAATCCGAATAAAACACTACAACTGCTATTGGAAGCAATGTGAGTACAACTCACTCTTTCAGCCTCACTGATATTTTTATATAAGTGAGAAATAATATTATTTATAATGATTGATGATTGTTTGGATGATATATGATATATTGATTGGTATATGGATATATTCCTGCCTTGTAACGACCCGCTATTTTGGACCATTCGCATCCGCACATGTCGGACTTGAATAATTCAAAATACCGCGTTGTTAATTTAAATTTGGCAAAACTGAACATATACAGTAAATAAATAATCACAGATCACAAACACAGAGTAGTAAATGCAGTGGAAGCAAAAGATAGTAGTTCATGAAGCTACTATATACATATCAGAGTTAAATAAGGTACAACAGATGTCTCGAATACAATAGTCAAATACAAGAATCAGAATACAATCACTGGAATCAACTGGATATCTGAAAGCTGGATAGATAGCTGGATCTCCAAGTGAAGCTCCAACTCCAAAGGTGAGTCTCGAATACTGGTACACTCAGTTTGACCCGAGCCTAAAGAAAAACACAAAACACTCGAGTCAGGATTAACATTCTTATATCAATAAATCCAACTCAAGTGAAATAGCAACTGAAATACAATTAACTCAGAGGATGTTGGAATAACCATCCTTTAAGGATCCGTTAAATTATCTACTATGTAGTAGTGTACGATAAGTAGATAATGCCTATCAGTAATATAAGATATCAAAATAGTGTTAAGGCGTTACCATTATCCCCCTTAACACATTTTATATAAGCGTTATAGTCTATACAACACTGTAAACTCCACCGTAAACTAGTGGGATATCAAGGAGTACTCCATAGGTATAACACAAAACAAATTCGTAGTGGTCGCGTATTTAGGGATACAAGTATGACAAGGCACATGAGGCAATACCCAAGGTAGTGAAACTACCGTTTGCCTGATCCGAACTGGTGAGAACGCATCGCCGCAGCGATCGCAACACCGCGAAACAACACTCCCAAAATCAAAGGTGCACCAATCGACAACAAGTAATGAGTAGTTTTCGAAGAAGTGTGTTCGCTCGAGGTAGCTAGCCCCCATTTGGCCCGGCACGGCTCCTGTTTTAGTCATTTCCAATTTGACACAAGTGTCAAGGCTATCCATTATCGTTCTCTTTCTTCAGTCATCACATACATCATTCCAACCACTTCATTCTGGATCACACTCTGCGTGTAGTTATTAAAGTGGTTTTCGGTTTAGACAGTGAGTATGTCCCTAACCGATTCCGGTCTCTTTAATAACTTTCATGATTATTACACCGATTGGTCGTTTATTCATTTCAAAACCAAATCAATTTCAATCTCAATTAAAATATGTAAATCAACATTTCATTTGTCTTTCAAAACCAATTTCCAAAAATTTACGTTTCAAAACATCCAAATTACCATTTCGAAATCTTCTAATTCAATTCCAATTTCTATTTAAAACAATTCAAATATTGATTCAAGTTCGTAAATAAGTTTCATTCCAAATCATTTAAATTAATTTAATTTAACCTTCAAATCAATTTAACTTCATTGATCGATTTTATTCAGTATTCATTAAGTAAATTTGTCATTCAAAACAATTTCTATTTAATTTCCAATTCATTAAATCAATTACTTAAGTTCAACTTCATTAAATCAAAACTTACAATTTTGAATTAAATTAAATTCGTCAAAACAATTTCTTTAAATTTCAAGTCTTACATTAATTTCAATAAATCACATTTTTTATTTCTTGTTAAAGAAATCCAATTTCATTTATTTATTTACTTAATTACAAATTTCAAAACTTAATTATTTCATAACTCAACTTTACTTATTAAAGAAGTTCAATTCCACTTATTACGAAGTTCAATTTCACATATCAAGAATTCAATTTCATTTAATTTTTAAATAATTCAATCTTATTTAATTATTAAATAATTTCAAAAACTTAATTATTAAATAATTTCAAACTTAATTATTAAATAATTTCGAACTTCATTTCAAAACCTCATTATTTATTCAAATAAAATCTTTATTTTATTTTTATTTTAAATCAAATTATTGACCAATCGGGTTTTATTTAATTCCCTATCCTAGGTCAAAGTTTAATTTGGGTATTTATCATTTCAACCCGATTCCATTTCAATTCAAAAATTAAAGCATAGCAAAGGGAACTTGCAGTGTGATAACTGGGATGGTGTCAAAGTAAATAAACAAGCAATAACAACAATCAATAACAATCCAATAATTAATTCAAATAATCCCGAAATAATCGTATTAATTCACATTGTTGTTTGTGCAAATTAATATAATTATTTCTAGAATCTACACTATCATTTCATGTAGATTAAAGATTATTACGATAATATTAATACGGTTCTTCATTTGATATCAATTGTTCAATTTCAAACTACATCGATTTAAACAACATACATTAAATGGTTCAAGGTGTAATTAACCATATTACTATGGGTCAAGTAATTAAATATTCAAGGGGTCATATTATACAAATTTAACAAATCAAATTCAACACATATGTCGATTCAAATTTTTAACTATCCTTCGTCAGATTCAATTGCATATTATTTATTCACTTTATACATTACAATTTAACATCTAATATAAACAACAAACAATCAATCACTTATCAACCAAACGGGATTATCGTAGTATAATTAACAAATAATGGTGTCAGATGTCACAGGTGAACTAGTATAGTTAATAGCATAAATAACAGTGTAAATAACTAACAGCAGCATATTTCAATTGTCATTTCAATTGAAATCAAATTTAATAAATAAAAGAACATTAATCGTGAGTGATTGCTCACCTTTCGAGGCTAGAGAGAACAGGAGATGATACAGATACTCACATTGATACAGACATTGAAATTGAGTTACGAATCCAAGCACGGATTTCAAAGCAAAGCACGATGGACTCGAGTTCGACGGACAAGCTGATAAATAGGAATATACGAGATCAAATCAGAATTGTATCGATGAATAAAATTGGTATAAATGATCTTATATATATAACTATATATGTACATAAAATCAAATTCTAAATTCAAACATATGTTAAATTAAATATATAAGCATTTCAAATCCATCGTTTTAAACTAAAACTCAAATATTGAAGCTAAACTTATATATAATAATAAAATTTTGAATCAATACATTTAAAACAAATATTAAAATAACATATATAATTAAAATCATAGTTTTTATTAACCATATAGAATTGTGACTCCCCACCTCTATACCCACACTAACCAAGAACAGTACGATGTAGTGCTGTCAATTAGCACGGAGAATAAGGCTGTGGAGGAGCGACCATCCATGTAACTTCTTTGTGCGAGCACCAATATGTCAGATAGAACAGAATGCATATCTCATAAAGAGGAAATCCGACATACCGATACAAACATAAAGCTATCACACGGTGGCTATATATAACCTTCGGAAACAAACATAGAAATAATCATAACATAAATCAGTCACAAACATCCATATCACAAAGGTGGAAGAAGATATGAATAAATATATAACACATTAAAGTGTACATCAGAGTAGTGGTCAGAAAGATCCACGATAATACAAAAGAATAGCATCACGTGCTATATAAAAGAATAAGTACACAACATAGAGTCTATATCTCAAATGTGTACATCCAAAAACTACTAATCTATGTAGTTAGCCAAAAGTCAGAATAATCCTGAAGAGAAGTCAAGCAGAAGCACCTGTAACATCTCGGTCTGACTCGATTATTATTTATAAGAAAATAATAAACGGATCAGTCTAGCTATAAATATCAGATGATATGGTATAAAGTAAACGACATGACATAAACATGTAATAACCATAACGTCGTGCTACTATAAGTACGTAAATGATGATCAGCAAGAGATCAATCAATTCCACAAGGATCTTCTCAAAGATCCAAACCCATAAAAAGATAATGACACACAAATTCACCAATACACAAAAACTAATATCATATCAATGAAAACCACAAAAGTTGGTGAAGCTCTAAATCCAGAAATCAACACACGAAATCCAGAACAAATCCCAGAAATCAACACACGAAATCCAGAAATCACAAAAAGGGGGAAGTCCGAGCACACGGACGAGAAGCTATCTCATGGAAGCTATCCATTTAATTTTCCGAACACACGGATGGCCCGAAGGCCTTTGACACACGAACGGCCCAAAGACCATGGGGTGCAGCCCCATATATGTGAGTAGAAACATCACCCAAGCGGGGTCTAGTCTCCCTCGCAGACAAAGAGACATCACTCAATCGCTAGTCTAAATCACAAGAATGATCGTCATGATCATAAGGAAGTGTCAATCACAACAAGCTAGTAAATATATGAGTTTAGCTTCATGTCCTATAACCACTTGCTTAAATTAAATATTTACGAACAAGCTGTAAATATTCACTAGAAAATTGTCACAAAACGATTGTTGAAGCAAATCGAATCACATAAATTCACGGTCGAAGACGTGAGCAAAGTCCGAAGAAATCAATCCCAAAACCATCAAAGTAGGAATTTCTGTTGAATGTTTTTCAAATAAGATCGCCTACGGAGGGGGGTCCAGGGGGGTGGCAGCCCCCTAGGTGGGGGTGCGGGGGCAACGCCCCTGCTACGGTGTTCGACCTGCCCGGTCAGGTCGTGGGGGTCCAGGGGGCAGCGCCCCCGATGGGGTGCGGGGCAGCGCCCTGTCCAAAATGGTACGTCTTAATGAACGGCCTAATAGGTTGTGAGCTAAGCCTGGCGACCTAACTTGGCCGACCTATCTATGGCGCGACCTAAAAATGGAGCGACCCAGTATGTCTAACGACTTAACTAGGCGAGCGACCTAATAGGGTGATCACAGAAGAAGTGTTAGGTCGACGACGACCTACGACTTAAGGTCAAGCGACCTAGTAGCAGGGGAAATATTAGGTCGGAGACGACCTACGACTTAAGGTTCCACGACCTAACCCATACGAGCGACTCAAGGTCATACGACCTAACAGTTGCGAGCTAGCGGAGTCGGCATGGCCGAGCGACTTAGTAGAAGCAGCGACCTACGCCCTAACGATTTAAAAGCCAATGACCTACGACTTAAGAGCCATACGACCTACGACTTAAGAGCCATACGACCTACGACTTAAGAGCCATACGACCTACGACTTAAGAGCCATACGACCTACGGCTGAAGGCTTAACTCGCGAGCGACCTACGGCTTAAGGCTTAACTCGCGAGCGACCTAACACGCCCAGAACGACCTAAGTGCAGGAATTTTCCAAAAGCGCTGAAAATTGGAGTTTTTCGCCAATCAAATCCAAACCAAATGCAAATGTACATGCTAACATGATAGGGATTCATTCCCAACAGTCCAAGGTAGTTATAGGTTAGATTTGTGAGAAAAAAATATCACCTTTTCACTAAAATGGATGAAGATGGATATTGAAAGCAAGGAAAAGCAATCCAAAGCTTGAATCCACTATCTTCTACTTGAATTTGATGTTGAATCTCGGATTTGCAATATAATTTAAGTTTGGAGTTTTAATTTCCACTTCCCACCACCATTTTTGATGAAGCTTGAATGTTATTTGATCAAGTGATGAAGAGAAGAGGGGGTTGGGCTGAGTTAGTGTGTGCAGTCCAAACCAAAGTCAAAGGCGGGAAAAGAGACGAAAATTTCACTATCTCCAAACATATCGATGTTTACACTCAAAAAGATCGCAAACATCATTTTGAACTCAATGGAAGTGGTCTCGAGTCCTAATTTGATCGTATGCAAAAAGTAGCTTTTCGGACTAACATCCGACTAACGATAAAATATTTAAATAAAATATTTGAATATAAAATCGATAGATATGCGGGTTGTTATAGACTCCCCTCCTTAAAGAAATTGCGTCCTCGCAATATATACGGTGGAAATAAAAAGTAACAACCATAAAAGCATATTAACACAAAAGAAATTGGAATTAAGAAGTTTACCTTAAAGAGCAGGAGAAAGTAATTCCGGATGTGTACGCTCGATGAATTCTCTAGTTTCCCAAGAGCAATCCTTAGGATTTGAGGACCATTGAACTTTAACAAGCGGAACATCTTTATTTCGAAGTCGTTTGATCTCCAAAGCAATAATTCGAATAGGATGCTGCTCATAAGTTAAATTAGGTGAAACTTCTATCTCTTCCACAACACCGGGCTCAAGAATGGAATCGGAATCCCGAAGGCACTTCCGTAATTGAGATACGTGGAACACGTCATGCATAGCATCAAACTGAGCCGGTAATGAAAGGCGATAAGCCAAGGAACCAATACGTTCAGTGATAGGAAATGGCCTAATATATCAAGGCGCTAACTTTCCCGATCGACTGAAACGTACAACACCCTTCATTGGAGAAACACGAATAAATACAAGATCACCAACAGAAAATTCTAATTTCCTTCTTCGGTTATCGGCATAGGATTTTTGTCTACTCTGAGCTTCTTTCATCCTATGTCGAATAAGTTCAATCTTTTCTGTGGAATCTCGAATAAAGTCTGGTCCTAAAACCAGTTTCTCACCGGCCTCAAGCCAACAAGAAGGAGATCGGCATGGCCTTCCACAGAGTGCCTCGAAAGGAGCCATACCAATACTAGATTGGAAGCTGTTATTATAGGAAAACTCAACAAGTGAAATATGATCTTCCCAACTTCCACCAAAGTCAAGAACACAAGCATGAAGAAGATCTTCAAGTGTTTGATTCACACGCTCAGTTTGTCCATCGGACTGGGGGTGATAAGCGGTGCTAAAATTAAGCTTCGTTCCCAAAGCTTTTTGAAGACTCTTCCAGAATCCACTAGTAAACAATGGATCACGATCACTAACAATGGAAGAAGGAACTCCATGCAGTTTAACAATTTCTTTAATAAAGAGCTTGGCCAGAAGAGGAACGGTTCGGTTCGAACGAACAGGAATAAAATGGGCAGATTTAGTAAGTCTATCAACAATCACCCATAAGCTATTATGACCCGAACGAGAACGGGGAAGGCCATCAATAAAATCCATGGAAATTTGATCCCACTTCCATACTGGAATTTCCAAAGGTTGCTATAACCCACCGGGCCTTTGATGTTCAGCCTTCACAAGTTGGCAAGTCATGCAACACTTAACAAAGTTAGCAACATCAGATTTCATTCCCTCCCAATAATAAAGTCGCTTCATATCCGCATACATTTTACTACTACCGGGATGAATGGAATACTTAGAACGATGTGAATCTTCTAGAATGTCTCTACGAAGATCTCTAATATTTGGTACGATAAGTCTACAAAATTTTCGAATGCTGCCACGAAAATAAATATCAAAGTCTTTCAAACCTTCAATATCGGTTTTATCCCTAATATTCTGGCTAAGCAAAGCCAATTCAGGATCTAGCCTTTGAGCTTCAAGAATGCGGTCTAATAGAGAAGGATGAGCCTCAAGGCTACATAAAACAAGAGATGAACATAATTCGGAAAAACGATTTCGAATTTCACAAGTGGATAAAAGTTCGAGATCGTTCCATTCAGATATCATCATGGAAACAACCGCTTGTTGTTTTCGACTAAGTGCATCAGCAACTCGATTTCCCTTTCCGGGAGTATAAAGGATATCAAGATCATAAGAGGCAAGGAATTCGAGCCAACGCTGTTGACGCAAATTAAGTTCCTTTTGAGAGAATAAATATTTCAAAGACTTATGATCAGTATAAAGTATAAACTTTTCTCCCAAAAGATAATGTCGCCAAATTCGAAGGGCGAAAACGATAGTCGCGAGTTCTAAATCATGTGTGGCATATCTAGTCTCAGCCGGCTTCAATTGCCTAGAAGCATAAGCAATAACACGTTCTTTTTGCATAAGAACGGCACCCAAACCAACGCGACTAGCATCGGTATAAACGACAAAGTCTTGATTCCCTTCGGGAATAATAAGAATAGGAGCATCAGAAAGGAGTTCTTTTAATTTCTGAAAAGAAGTTTCATATTTGTCCGACCAAATGTATTTAACACCTTTCTTTGTTAAGCCAGTAAGAGGAACGGCAATCTTAGAAAAGTCTTTTATAAAACGGCGGTAATAACCTGCTAATCCGAGAAAGCTACGGATTTCAGTCACGCTCTCCGATCTCTTCCAATTTTGAATCGCTTCAATCTTTGAAGGATCCACTGATATTCCGTATTCGGAAATAATATGACCGAGAAACTTCACACTAGATTGCCAAAAATGGCATTTAGAAAATTTTGCTTTTAGTTAATTGCTCCTAAGAGTTTCCAATACAATTCGAAGATGCTTTTCGTGTTCCTCCTCGGTTTTAGAATACACAAGAATATCATCAATAAAGATGAGAACAAACCGATCAAGGAAATCTTTGAAAACTCTATTCATAAGGTCAACGAAATAAGCCGGAGCATTCGTTAAACCGAATGGCATAACTAGCCATTCATAAGATCCATAGCGTGTACGGAACGAAGTCAAAGGAATACTGTCCTCTGCAATACAAAGCTGATGGAAACCGGTAGCCAAGTCCAATTGTGAAAAGACTCTAGCACCACTAAGTTGATCAAACAGATCATCAATCCGAGGCAATGGATATTTATTCTTAATAGTAAGATCATTAAGCTTGCGGTAGTCGACGCAAAGCCTAAGTGTACCATCGGACTTACTTACGAAAATAGCTGAAGCTCCCCAAGGCGAGGAACTAGAGCGGATAAGTTGCTTCGTCTCCAACTCGGATAGTTGTTTGCGCATCTCTTCATTCTCCTTATTGGACATGCGATAAGGAGGACGTGTAATAGGTTGAGCTCCAGGTATGAGATTAATTTTGAACTCAATTGCTCGTTTAGGTGGGAATCCTAAAAGGGGCTCAAAGATGTCGGAAAATTCGCGAACGACGCGAATAAGAGAAATGACGTCTTCCTCATCATCATTATCATTATCACGAGGATTTAAAGAATATAAAGATGCAATCAAAATGGAATCCGAATCTTTAAGAATAATAGAAATCTAATTAACAGATTTCGGATGTCGGAGATGAATAGTCCGCTCGGGACATAGGATATGAGCTTCATAGCGATTAAGCCAATCCATACCCAAAATCATACCAAAGCCTAAGTAACGCATGACATGCAAATCGACTAGGAAAGAAAAAATCACACAAAATAATCTCGACATCTTTACAAAGCAGACTAAGAGTTGCGGATCCACCAACTGGATTCGCAATTCTTAAAGAAGTCATTAAAGCAACAACACTTAAAGAAAATGTATCGACAAGTTCCTTTGATATAAAAGAATGGGATGCACCCGTATCAAAGAGGACTCTAATAGGTTAATCATGAAATAATATAATGCCATCAAGGACAGAATGAGACATACCTTGACCGCGAGATGTGTTACCAGGGGCTTGAGCCACATTAAGCTTTCCCTCCTTATTGCCTTGACGTCTGGGGCATAAATGTATATAATGATCCGGGCTATTACAATAGCGACAAGAATAGGGCTTTGAACACTTGTTCGCAAAATGACCCCTAGCACCACAGTTGAAGCATTTCCCATCACCAGAGGAAAAAGTCTTTGCAGTAGGAGTTGCTTGTTTATCCTTTTTGTTGGGATAAGGACCTTTGAACTTGTTAGGCCTCTTCTTGTTGTTGAAGTTTGGTTTGGAAGCCACCACTTCAACATCACTGTCCTTATCAGCCTCTTCAAGACGAAGAGCAATATCAATCAGTTGATCAAAAGAAACTTCTAATTTTAGAAGTAATGGCTTCTTGAGATTCTTGTTTAAGCCATATACGAACCTCTGGTCCTTCTTCAATATGGTGTTGATGTATTCAACCTCATATTTGGACAGTGACTCGAAGGATGCGACATAATCTGTCACAGAGGATGTACCTTGAACAAGGTCTATGAAACGACGAGCCAATGTCACTTTCTCTGCTTCTGGTATGAATTTTAATTCGAAGCGTTCCCGGAATTGCTCCCAGGTGAGATCGACTTCATTAATTTCCGAAATAAGAAGTTCGTACCAATCCAATGCTCTCTCTTGGAGCATACTGGAGGTCACCTGAACACGGTGAAGATCGACAAGATTCATGAGAGAAAAGATTCTATCGCATGTTCTTAACCACGCCTGGACCTCAATAATAGTTTCGGAACCTTTGAATGGTTTCGCACCCAAGTTGGTATAATTGTTGCACAAATGTGAAAATCTAGACTTTGGATGAGTAGGTTCCTGATTAGGACCAGCTGCTTGAGCATTCTTTACTAAATCAAGAAGCTGTTGAGCAGTCATGAAAACTCCATCCTGGGTTGTGACAGTAGATGGTCCAGCTCTGGGACGACCTGGTCTAGACATTCTCTTCTTTTAGAAAGATAGAAGAAGAAAAAGGTTATTCACCAAATGAATATCAGGCAATTTTGATAGATGAAACAAGGGATCATAAAGAAAACAGGATGAATCGGTTCGAAGACTCGAACTAAATCCTAAAACACAACTCCTAAGGTGGACTTAGGATGATGATCCTTGTTAAGTTATTCTACATTGTTCCGAAGTTTGGCTCTGATACCAAGCTGTGACGCCCCACCCCTATACCCACGCTAACCAAGAACACTACGATGTAGTGCTGTCAATTAGCACGGAGAATAAGGCTGTGGAGGAGCGACCATCCATGTAACTTCTTTGTGCGAGCACCAATATGTCAGATAGAACAGAATGCATATCTCATAAAGAGGAAATTCGACATACCGATACAAACATAAAGCTATCACACGGTGGCTATATATAACCTTCGGAAACAAACATAGAAATAATCATAACATAAATCAGTCACAGACATCCATATCACAAAGGCAGAAGAAGATATGAATAAATATATAACACATTAAAGTGTACATCAGAGTAGTGGTCAGAAAGATCCACGATAATAAAAAAGAATAGCATCACGTGCTATACAAAAGAATAAGTACACAACATAGAGTCTATATCTCAAATGTGTACATCCAAAAACTACTAATCTATGTAGTTAGCCAAAAGTCAGAATAATCCTGAAGAGAAGTCAAGCAGAAGCACCTGTAACATCTCGGTCTGACTCGAGTATTATTTATAAGAAAATAATAAACGGATCAGTCTAGCTATAAATATCAGATGATATGGTATAAAGTAAACGACATGACATGAACATGTAATAACCATAACGTCGTGCTACTATAAGTACATAAATGATGATCAGCAAGAGATTAATCAATTCCACAAGGATCTTCTCAAAGATCCAAACCCATAAAAAGGTAATGACACACAAATTCACCAATACACAAAAAATGATATCATATCAATGAAAACCACAAAAGTTGGTGAAGCTCTAAATCTAGAAATCAACACACGAAATCCAGAAATCACAAAAAGGGGGAAGTCCGAGCACACGGACGAGAAGCTATCTCATGGAAGCTATCCATTTAATTTTCCGAACACACGGATGGCCCGAAGGCCTTTGACACACGAACGGCCCAAAGACCATGGGGTGCAGCCCCATATATGTGAGTAGAAACATCACCCAAGCGGGGTCTAGTCTCCCTCGCAGGCAAAGAGACATCACTCAATCGCTAGTCTAAATCACAAGAATGATCGTCATGATCATAAGGAAGTGTCAATCACACCAAGCTAGTAAATATATGAGTTTAGCTTCATGTCCTATAACCACTTGCTTAACTTAAATATTTACGAACAAGCTGTAAATATTCACTAGAAAATTGTCACAAAACGATTGTTGAAACAAATCGAATCACATAAATTCATGTTCGAAGACGTGAGCAAAGTCCGAAGAAATCAATCCCAAAACCATCAAAGTAGGAATTTCTGTTGAATGTTTTTCAGATAAGATCGCCTACGGAGGGGGGTCCAGGGGGGTGGCAACCCCCTAGGTGGGGGTGCGGGGGCAACGCCCCTGTTACGGTGTTCGACCTGCCCGGTCAGGTCGCGGGGGTCCAGGGGGCAACGCCCCCGATGGGGTGCGGGGCAGCGCCCTGTCCAAAACGGTACGTCTTAATGAACGGCCTAATAGGTTGTGATCTAAGCCTGGCGACCTAACTTGGCCGACCTATCTATGGCGCGACCTAAAAATGGAGCGACCCAGTATGCCTAACGACTTAACTAGGCGAGCGACCTAATAGGGTGATAACAGAAGAAGTGTTAGGTCGGCGACGACCTACGACTTAAGGTCAAGCGACCTAGTGAAATAGCAGGGGAAATATTAGGTCGGAGACGACCTACGACTTAAGGTTCCACGACCTAACCCATACGAACGACTCAAGGTCATACGACCTAACAGTTGTGAGCTAGCGGAGTTGGCATGGCCGAGCGACTTAGTAGAAGCAGCGACCTACGCCCTAACGATTTAAAAGCCAATGACCTACGACTTAAGAGCCATACGACCTACGACTTAAGAGCCATACGACCTACGACTTAAGAGCCATACGACCTACGGCTTAAGGCTTAACTCGCGAACGGCCTACGGCTTAAGGCTTAACTCGCGAGCGACCTAACACGCCCAAAACGACCTAAGTGCAGGAATTTTCCAAAAGCGCTGAAAATTGGAGTTTTTCGCCAATCCAATCCAAACCAAATGCAAATATACATGCTAACATGATAGGGATTCATTCCCAATAGTCCAAGGTAGTTATAGGTTAGATTTGTGAGATAAAAATCTCACCTTTTCACTAAAATAGATGAAGATGGAGATTGAAAGCAAGGAAAAGCAATCCAAAGCTTGAATCCACTATCTTCTACTTGAATTTGATGTTGAATCTCGGATTTGCAATATAATTTAAGTTTGGAGTTTTAATTTCCACTTCCCACCACCATTTTTGATGAAGCTTGAATGTTATTTGATCAAGTGATGAAGAGAAGAGGGGATTGGGCTGAGTTAGTGTGTGCAGTCCAAACCAAAGTCAAAGGCTAGAAAAGAGACGAAAATTTCACTATCTCCAAACATATCGAAGTTTACACTCAAAAAGATCACAAACGTCATTTTGAACTCAATGGAAGTGGTCTCGAGTCCTAATTTGACCGTATGCAAAAAGTAGCTTTTCGGACTAACATCCGACTAACGATAAAATATTTAAATAAAATATTTGAATATAAAATCGATAGATATGCGGGTTGTTACAAGAATAAACAAACATATCTATACATATAACTTAATATGCAATTCATGTATACTAGCATATACAAACTTATGTACAAAATATCGTATGGACTAACATATACATAAAGAATAACCTGATCGTATTTATATATATATTTACATGCAAACAGCCTTTGCCAATATTCTATATATGCATTTTAAACAGATACAAAACTGACATAAATATAAGATTTATAAACTAACATATATAAAATTTTAACTGCTAAAATATAAAGTTTACAAAACATATATACCTACTTATATACAATAGTATAAACTGAACCCTGTATAAGTTACATACTTACAAAACATGTAAACAGATATACTTACATATATAATAACAATTTACATATATAAAACAATTTTTAACAACATATATATAACTAACAAACTATACAACAACACGTACAAATATAATGTTATGTCTATCCTCTGACCTATATCTATAACAACATGCCTCTCCATTGATGAAATTTCAAAAAACAATAACAAACAATAAAATTCGAGATCAACTTGATATCGGAAAATAGTGGCAATGGATTATGAGAAATAAAAAAAATAAAAACAAACCACAGTTTGATTTTAGTATCGGCTCTATGCGGCAGTTCATTTGACGCAATTTGTTGAATATTTCTTGTTTGGAGCCTTGCGAAATACGTTTATGAAATCACAGATGATGGGAAAATTAATGGAAAGAAAAAGGCGATCGAAATGAACGAATAAAGAATTCGATGGCGGCTCGAGCAGGGAGATCGAACAATGATTTAAAACCAATTAAAACTGGAAGGGTATGGCCACTGGTGAATGACGTTGACGAAGCTTGCTGGGGACGAGATGAAAGGCTGCTCTCGATTGTCGGAGGCTGGGGCAAAGGAAAGTGGAAGGACGAGCTGAGGTCGGAGGCGCTGTAGGCTGTGGTGGTTTTGGTTGGCGAAGCATGGTGGAGAGAAAGGAATGCAGGCGGAGGTGATGGCTTGGTGTTCGTGGCTTTGGATGCTCGGGGGGTGAGGTGCTTGGAGGTTGTGGGCCGGGCGGATGGCGGAGGATCTGGGCGGTGGCCGAGCACTGGAGAGGAGAAAGGTGGGAAGAGGAACAGTTTCACGTGAATATGATTGTAGGAGATGATAATATATCACTTTATATGATATACTTTATTCAAATGAACAGTATGAAGCTAAATGAAGTCAGAGACCAAAAGAAATGAACTAACCAGAAAAATTAAATACGAGGAATAGAAAAAGTCACCCGCGAATCCATGAATTAATAAAAGCAAACAACTGTTTGATTTGGACTGGTGGATAACTAGATAAACATAAAAAAAGCTATACAGAACGCATGCTTTTTCTCTTCTCTTGAAATGAAGAGGCAGAATGAATCAACATTTGATTTTAATTACCGAGCAGTGAAGTTTAAAAGTCCAACGATAAATTTTCTCGAAATCTTAATAGTTATAGAGCATAGGTTACCACACGAAGCAAACGAATGGACAAAGAAACCCAATGTAAAATCGAGTACCGATACGGTTCCTTATTTTATTGATTTCACAGTGTATCGGACGTCGAAACATACCAACAAATATACTGTGGAGATCAGCACGACGAGGTGAACAAAACGGTATACACATATCAGTGGTACGATTGAGTTATAAAAATTCGAATTTTCCTACTGGCGGAAAATGCAAGAAAAACGTAGAAAAATAAGATCGACGGAGCCAAAGAAGTCCGAATTTGGAAAAACGAAAAATAACGTTTGCTCAGAAGATGGTTTAGAATTTTTCTATATAAAAATATTTAGGTTCCGAAAACATTTTATTTTCATCGCTTTTTAACTGATTAAATTGAAGTAAATTTACGCGCTAAATAAACCTTCATATTTTCGGACGAAAATTTACCAGTTGCTAAGTTTAACAAGACGCATTCCAAATATCGAATTTTGGTTTCGAAATTTTATTGTTTATTTTTATTTAACGAAAATTTCATTTAACGCAAAACGCACGTTTCTTACGCTAAAATTATTATTTTGGTTTCAGTTATTGGTTACAACTATTTCATATTATTACATTACGCTTTTAATATGTATTACATTATCGGTCTTATCGAAATTGGTTTTGGATTTGTAACTTATATACAAAGAGATTTCCATTTAGTAAATCATAAAATTTTATTTCTATCGGATTTTTAATTAAAATTTTATTTAACTTAGTATTTTTAAAGCGTTAAAAATACTGGTCATTACAATCTCCCCCACTCAAAACTTTTCATCCTCGAAAAGGAAGGAGGTAGGAGAATAGAACCAACCAGAGAGAAAAACGGCTTTGAAAACAAAATAAACAACTAATTTAAAGCCATATAAATTTCAACTTAAATTAATTAATATTCAACAATTTGATTTAATCCATTTGATTTCACTTAAGTGAAATCAATCTTAATTATTTCTAAATTTATTATCTTATTATCCAATTATGTTTAATTAACAAATTTCTAAAATCATAAATTAGAATAGTTATTTAATAAAATCATATTTATTCATCAAATTAAATTTTTCTTTATTCCAAATTATCATTAAGTTTATTTCAATTAATATATCTTATTACATATATTTAAACCATATAAATTTCAATTTAAATTAATTTATATTTTTTTTCCAATTTTGTTAAATCCATTTATATTAAATCAATAAATAGTCATTCGATTTAAATTTATTAGTTCAACTGTTAATTCTAATCTTATAAATTTCATTTTTAAATCAATTAATATTCAATAATTGATCTTAATTCAAGGTATTTCATTAAGCTGATTCAATTCAATTTGTTAATTCTTTCAGAACAAAATTTACTTTATTTATCTCATTCAATTAACTTATTATTCTATCAACTTATTAGCATTTTTTTTATAATAAAAATCTAAGTGTAAAACATTTATTATAAACACTCAATTTTATTTATACAATCATTTTATATTGTATATTATCCGATTACATTTTAACTTCTGAATGATTTAGGTAAGTTATATTGAAATGCAATTCAATACTATACAAATAATATTTTCAAATTCAATTATTTCAAGTTTAAAAATTTATCCAAAATTTAGCTTTATTTATAATTGGAAACATCCTTTAACATAATTTTAAGAATTAAATTTCCATTTAATTTCAAACCCTTTAGGGATAATTATGTATATGGGTATATTATTTTAAATTTAATTTGATTTAATATACCCATATATATATATAAATCAAATCATATTTACAAATTAAAATATTTTTTCAAAACAAAACCGTTGCAAAGCTACATAATGGTTTCTCCACTTCGAAACTCGAAAATGAATGTCGATGATGCGGCCGCCATCACCAAAATTATTTTCCAGCGACAAAGAGAAGAGCACTGATTTCAACATTTTAAAATCCTTTGAAAACGGTTTCTATTTGAAAGTACCTTCAATAATATACATTTAAAAAAAAACCAAAGCTTGAAACCACTGGAAATTAATTTCTCAAATTCTAAATTTTAAATTCATTTAAATTTCTAAATAAATCAATAAACCACTTTTATAATTCCATTTATTTTTATGTTGGAATAATCAATGATTTACCAAACAAATAGTGAAAATCCAATATTACCTTTCTGACAACCAATTCAGTTAACAATTCAATTTCAGAAAATTTATACTTATATATACTATAATCTTACAAGATTATTTTATTTACCAAATTTTAAAAACAATATTGTGTCAGTTTGTTCTGTTCAAGTGTTTTGGAAATCCTATCGATAGCGTTGATCAAATGAATCGATCGAAAACCCAAATCAACATCAACAACTCAAACAACACAATATATTTTAAAACATTTTAAATATAAATTTACAAATACACTTCCTCGCTCGACGATACAATAATGGATTTCAAGGCAAGGATAGGGATTCAAATTTGATTAACTCAATCAAAGAAAATTTTAATTTGAGAATAAGTTGGAACGAAAGATAAGATGATTATTTAACCGAATAAGGAAATAGATAATCTTATATAAATCGCGGGCAACCATAACCGGGTCGACCGTGACTTCAAGAATAAGATCGATGTGGAATTCCGAGGTAAATTGACATTTGATCTCAAGAAATAGAATTCAGGTATAGCAGGAGATAGATAGCATCGTAAACCGAGGATACAGAAATCTCTGGTAAATCAATGCCAATTGTAAAAGAGTTTCACCCCTTTACAAATCATTCAAAGTTTGGCGTGACCGCCGATTCATTATAAAGATCATTCAAGGTGGAGTTATGGGATACTTCGGAATGAGAAGGCGAATAGTGAGGGACACAAACGGATTTTGGAACCGCAGGGAACGTTCCAAAATGCGAAGGAATCGAGTCAAAAGGAAGAGATTGAAACTCGAATGAGAGTGATTCTGTAAATACATTTACCCTATATGTTGAGTTTTGCCTAGAGCTACCAAAGCTTAGATACCAACTGTAACGACCCGTTATTTTGGACCATTCGCATCCGCACCTGTCGGACTTGAATAATTCAAAATACCGCGTTGTTAATTTAAATTTGGCAAAACTGAACATATACAGTAAATAAATAATCATAGATCACAGACACAGAGTAGTAAATGCAGCGGAAGCAAAAGATAGTAGTTCATGAAGCTACTATATACATATCAGAGTTAAATAAGGTACAACAGATGTCTCGAATACAATAGTCAAATACAAGAATCAGAATACAATCACTGGAATCAACTGGATATTTGAAAGCTGGATAGATAGCTGGATTTCCAAGCGAAGCTCCAACTCCAAAGGTGAGTCTCGAATACTGGTACACTTAGTCTGACCCGAGCGTAAAGCAAAACACAAAACACTCGAGTCAGGATTAACATTCTTATACCAATAAATCCAACTCAAGTGAAATAGCAACTGAAATACAAGTAACTCAGAGGATGTTGGAATAACCATCCTTTAAGGATCCATTAAACTATCTACTATGTAGTAGTGTACGATAAGTAGATAATGCCTATCAGTAATATAAGATATCAAAATAGTGTTAAGGCGTTACCATTATCCCCCTTAACACATTTTATATAAGCGTTATAGTCTATACAACATTGTAAACTCCACCGTAAACTAGTGGGATATCAGGGAGTACTCCATAGGTATAACACAAAACAAATTCGTAGTGGTCGCGTATATGGGGATACAAGTATGACAAGGCACATGAGGCAATACCCAAGGTAGTGAAACTACCGTTTGCCTGATCCGGACTGGTGAGAACGCATCGCCGCAGCGATCGCAACACTGCGAAACAACACTCCCAAAATCAAAGGTGCACCAATCGACAACAAGTAATTAGTAGTTTTCGAAGAAGTGTGTTCGCTCGAGGTAGCTAGCCCCCATTTGGCCCGGCACGGCTCCTGTTTTAGTCATTTCCAATTTGACACAAGTGTCAAGGCTATCCATTATCGTTCTCTTTCTTCAGTCATCACGTACATCATTCCAACCACTTCATTCTAGATCACACTCCGCGTGTAATTATTAAAGTGGTTTTCGGTTTAGACAGTGAGTATGTCCCTAACCGATTCCGGTCTCTTTAATAACTTTCATGATTATTACACCGATTGGTCGTTTATTCATTTCAAAACCAAATCAATTTCAATCTCAATTAAAATTTGTAAATCAACATTTCATTTGTCTTTCAAAACCAATTTCCAAAAATTCATGTTTCAAAACATCCAAATTACCATTTCGAAATCTTCTAATTCAATTCCAATTTCTATTTAAAATAATTCAAATATTGATTCAAGTTCGTAAATAAGTTTCATTCCAAATCATTTAAATTAATTTAATTTAACCTTCAAATCAATTTAACTTCATTGATCGATTTTATTCAGTATTCATTAAGTAAATTTGTCATTCAAAACAATTTCTATTTAATTTCCAATTCATTAAATCAATTACTTAAGTTCAACTTCATTAAATCAAAACTTACAATTTTGAATTAAATTAAATTCGTCAAAACAATTTCTTTAAATTTCAAGTCTTACATTAATTTCAATAAATCACATTTTTTATTTCTTGTTAAAGAAATCCAATTTCATTTATTTATTTACTTAATTACAAATTTCAAAACGTAATTTGAACTTCGTAATAAGTGGAATTGAACCTCTTTAATAAGTAATAAAAAATGTTGTTCTATATCTTGAAACCTTCTTTGATTGACGGTTGGCGGCATTGAATAGCGGCGACATTGATGACCATCAATATTGATATTCGGTAGCTTACAAAATGCGGCATTTATAGCACTTGTGGACATTGACGACAACAACCATCAACATCGCATATGTAGATGTATGGTGCCCCTAAGCATGTTCATAAGAGTCGACGTTGTAGTAGTATTGAACCTCGATAACATTCAAAACTTGTGTTTTCCTTTATAAGGCAATTTTGATGAGCATCAACGTTGGGATAGAAAACACCTTATGTACTTAATAACTCTGATCACAAGCAGCATTAAGAATGGTTGATGTTGGCAACATTGACATTGATAGAATATGACTCCATTCAACATTGCTTCAAAAATCATGAGTTCGACATCAATCATAGTACCACTCTGTAGTCATTGTGATTCATGGAAAACGATGTTCAAACTTCATAGTTCGGGGCTTTATCGAGGCTAATGGAATTCATGGGATGTTGCTATTCTTTGGCACTATTTCTTTGAACATCTTTGATGATGGTGATAGTAGTAATAGATGATGTACAGTATGTTAACGGTAAAAAGTGAACGCTAACACCCGGTGTGTGTAATTGAATCGTGAAAGCACCACCCGTTGGTACGGGAACAGAATATAAGCTGAAAATAGCAGAAAAGCAGTAAATGAACAACAGGTTTATAGTGGTTCGGCCCGTAATTGAGCCTACGTCCACTTTATAATCTTTTATTGCTGATTTGGTTACAATTTGATACAATATCCTTCAAAATACAATACAACTTGATCACGAAAGCACTCTTGACTACTAGCTCAATCTTTGATCATGAAACTCGACGAATCCGTGTTGGATGTAAGGAGTTCTTCTCGAAGCTTGTTGTAGTGTCTTGAATGCTTGAAGATCTTTGGTTGCTGAATGAGAGGAGACTTCGACAGCGTAATGGTGCTTGAAGAAATGAATGGCCAAAAAGTCCCCGTGATGTTGGAAGTGGTGGGGTATTTATAGGAGCTGATTTGGATTCAGAAAATTCACCAAGTCTTAGGTCGCGTACGACCTTAGTTAAGTCGTAGGTCGCGAGCGACCTAAGCTAGGTCGCAGTCTCCTTGCGGCTTAAGAGATTAGCTGGTGAAACAGTACTTGGCTTTATTTGATTAAGTGGTAGGTCGCAGGCGAGTTAAGGAATAGCTGTGGGAGTTCTAAGTCGTTGAAGCCCTAGCTCGTTAGCCTCTTAGGTCGTAGGTTCCTTAGGTCGCTAGGGTCCTAAGAGTTAGATCTTAGGAATCCAAACCCATACGGGTCCGGTATCCCCTTTATATACATAATTAGAATTATAATGCACAGTATTCATGAAATTCTGAATATATTTGTTCCTAATCAAATTGTTATTTGTTTTAGGAACCCATATTTTGATAGTCTTGACATTTTTCTTCTGAAATTTCACAACTGGCTTTGGTTTGGAATATAATAAACTAAGATTTTTCTTAGCTTCAGTCTTTTGTACTTTCTTTTTCCTTTCATTACCCAGATGTTTCTTGGTTTCTTGTTTCTTATATCCCAAACCTTGTTTATTTGAAACAGATTGTGAACTTTCAATGATCTTTGTCAAATTTTCTCGACCTTTGTTAAAGTTAGAAACATTTTGAGTTATGTCATCTAACTTAGTTTGTAAGCTCGCCTTTTCTAGGTCCAGATTTTTGACTTTTGCCTTAAGCTCATGATTTTCAGTAGCGAGAGCATCATTTTTCTCTTTTTGAGTTTCAATTTCTTGACTCAAAAGAGATAATTGAGAGTCAACATTAGATGATGATTCTTGAAGTTTTTCAAGTTCTTCTTCTAATATTTTCTTCTCGTCTTTTAACATATCTCGTTCAAACTCTGCTCTACTCAAATCTGCTTTGGCTACTTTTAATTGACGTTTTATGTCTTTATATTTGACTATCAATTCAGAATTAATATCAAGTAATTCATCAAATGTAGGAATTTGTACCTCATCTTCTGTTGCCATAAAACAAACATTAGCTTGTTCATTCTCCTGATCACTTTCACTTTTAGATGAGGATGAGTCTGAATCATCCCATGTTACTGAGAAGGCTCGTTTCTTTGACTTGTCCTTCTTATATTTGAATTTATCATTTTCTGACTTCTTCTTCTGTTCTGGACAGTCCTTCTACATGTGCCCCTTTTTGTGACAGTTGAAACATTCTATAGTTGATGAAGAAGGTTTGTTTGATCCAGGTTTCCTTTTGTTGTAACGACTGGCTTTTCGATATTTTAGGAATTTTTTGAATCCTTTTGCAATGAATGCTAGATCTTCATCTTCAGAATCTGATTCATTTTCATCTTTCTCAGCATGAAATGCTACATTTTTCTTTTCTTCTTTTTGTTCTTTTCTAGCCTGGAAATTTGCTTCATAGGACATTAAATTTCCTATCAATTCATCTGGCTTCATGATGGAAAGGTCATTAGCTTCTTTAATTGCTAATACTTTTCCTTTCCATTCACTAGTCAGAGAATGTAGAACTGTTGAAACAACATCAAAATCTGAATATTTTTGTCCTAATCCGATAAGTGCATGATGAATAGTTTGAAACCTTGAATACATATCATTGATTGTCTCATTCGGTTTCATTTTGAAATTTTGAAACTGACTTTTCAGCATGGCTATTTTGGCTTGTTTAACCTTGTTAGTACCTTCATGAGTGGTTTTCAACGTTTGCCAAATTTGATATGCAGTAGTGCAGATACTAACACAGTTATATTCATTTTGGTCTAATGCACAAAACAACATATTTATTGCCTTTGCATTTACGGCTGCTGCCGTTTTCTCAGCCGTTGTCCATTCTGAATATTCAGTTGTTGGATTCACTATTTCTTTTTGAGTAGCATTCCAAGCATCATAGCTATTTGATTGCATAAAAAATGACATACGTGTAGCCCAATAGCTATAGTTGAGACCATTAAAGAATGGAGGTCTTTGTGTTGATTGACCTTCCGTGTAAGTGTTAGTGCTAGTGCTTGCGTTATTTGCCATATTACAAGAATATATCAAATAACGGTGTTACGGTTATATGATGACCGTGCTCTGATACCAAATGAAAGTTTGTATGCTCTGATACCAAATGAAAGTGTGTACGCTTGTGCACACTAATTACGGATCGTGTAATATGGACTAATATATGCGGAATGTTATTTACAATTGCTATACAAGTAAATATTCAATAAACCAACTATATAGCAATTCACAGATATAGAATAGTAAATGCAGTAAACTATAAAAATCACACCAGGGATTTTTATACTGGTTCGGACCTCCCGTCCTACGTCCAGTCCCAGACTTCTATCTGGATTTTCACAACCAACTACCTCGCTTCACCCGGAGGAACAGGTTTACAACACCCGAACAGCCGAACGGGATTTCGTGCCTCTTACAACACCGAGGACTTCAACAAAAACAAATACAATTGCCGTTGACAACTTGTGTTCTTGATAACACGGATTTGTCACTTGTAGTACACCCTTCCTATAATCTTATCCTCAAAATATGTGAATGATGTTTGTGAAGATTGAAGGAAGTATATTACTTATTGAATCAAAAGATATGAAATAATTTCAATGATTCAATAAGCAATTGAAATGTTTTAGAGCTCAAGACAGAGATCAATAGAATAGAGATTAGAATAATAGAATTGGTTAATTGAAATAATGATTTCATGATGTTTATATAAGAAATAAACAGTTGTAACCCTTTGTGAAAAGATACAAACAAAGGTCATGATCATTGGTGAAGAGAAAGAGAAGCAACCGTAGAAGAAAAGGAAGTGTCTATACGAAAGGTTGCTTTCTGTTTGAAAACGGTCGACAGGTCAAAATGGACCAGTAGACAGGAATTTGAATATATATACGTTATGTACACTTGTGCACGTTATCTGTGCATTCTGGGTAGAAACGGTCGACCGCCTTGTTTTAAACCGGTCGATCGGTTTAGCCCAGACTGCACAGTTAATGTGCACTCATACATATATACATTTATATTCAAAGATTGAAGGTATGAGATTATTTGAGGATAGATTTTAACATAAATAACACTACTAACATACCAAATAATCAACCTCTAATGTATGGAGCTCTTTGTGTCTCTTTAAAACAATGAATAACTTCTTTTTGTCGATCACGGCTTATCCCTTTGTCAGAAATCAAAACTCTATAAAAATCTTGACTCAACAGCAAGCATCTTCAGTAGTTAGGTCGCGAGCTTCTTTAGGTCGCTATGTTCTTAGGTCGTAGGTTGCAACCTTTTCCTGCTGTTAGGTCGCAAACCTCTATGTCCTTAGGTCGCGAAGCTTCCTTAAGTCCTTAGGTCGCAAACTTCTCCCAAGTCCTTAGGTCGCAAAGCTTTTCATAGTTAGGTCGCAAGCCTTTCTATCTTTAGGTCGCGAGGTCCGTCTGTTAGGTCGCAAAGCTTCCTGCTGCTAGGTCGCAAAGCTTCCTATAGTTAGGTCGCAGACTTCCCTTAGGTCGTAGCTCCCTAACCCAGTAGGTCATAAGTCGTAGATCCTCTTTCAGCAGCTAAGTCGTAAGTCGTCGAGTCCACTTAGGTGTTAGGCTTTTTAACTCGTTGGCTTCTTATAAGACGTGGCATAATCTGAGTCGCTCATTTCTTAACTCGTAACTCGTTGCTAAAAGGGAGTTAACATTTTCCCCTCGAAGTACACGCCTTAAGTCGTAAGTCGTGTGCTTCGATTTCCTTAGCTCGCTTCTTGATGAGTGCGCTAAATTGCGACCGACCTAAGATGAGTCGTAGGTCGCTAACGACTTAGCATAAGTCGTAAGTCAGATGTGTCGATTCACCTTTCACTGTGTTAGGGTACAAATAGCTTAGGTCGTTCCTTCTTCCCCTTTACCTGTTTCATTCCGTCATTTGCAAGCATTCAAGTTCTTCTCAGACAAACTCAATTACTCGATCGCCAGACATCTTCAATTTCGTATTGCGTAAGTGGATTCGATTGCTATTCATTCCTCGATTATCACCCAATTACAAATCCCATTTTCTCCATCGACCCCCTCTTCTCACGCCGTACTTCTCTGCAATCCTTGTTTCAATTAATTACTGATGGGTTTGAGACGGCTTGTCCTGGTTTTGGATAGTCGGTTGGAACAAGACGATGGACAGCAACATTTCAGTTTGATTGATTCGTGTTTTGTGATGGAATGACATCAGACCGGGTTTATGGTGATTTCGGGATGATTAAATGCGCTGAGGGAACGAGAGTCTTGGTTGGAGGAGACGCTAATGGGTTAACGGGTTAAGGAGTTTAGCGAATTGATGTATTGGGGAGAAGACGAACGACTTAAAGTAGGTCGTAGGTCGATAACGACCTAAGACTTGACAATTTTTCATTGCCTTCAGACCTTTCTTATGCAGCACTCCTTAATAGACTGATGGCTTAACTTAACTCGTAGCTTGCCCTTAGGTCGTGGACGAGTTAGCACTTAAGGATCTAACTTGCGAGTACATCTGAATGACTAGGTCGTGAATGAGATAACCCTTAACTCGTAACTCGCGAGCCCATCTGAACGACTTAAGAACTTGGACTTGAATGATCTGACTTAAAAGAACATGCCTTGAACATCTTGACTTACTTAATACGACCTAAAAGCCCCGACTTATGTTAGGTCGTTTAACGACTTAAGACTTGATGATTTTGCACAGAAGTTGGCTGAACTCTTGACTTTGAACTGTGTTGTGTTATCTCTCACACTGTCTTGACTTTAATGCTAATAACCTGCTTAACACAACATTCACAGAATACTGGGACGAATATACTGCCACTGACTGCCCACATCGAATGACAGATTAGTTGATAAAGAGAAAATTAAATTAAATGAACTGTATGAGTGAAATGCTACACAATAACCAACTCAAGTGAAGTATTAAAGCAAAATCGTAATGGTAAACTAAAACTGATTTGTCTGCATTAACACTACACTTGAGTATTAACAAGTTCTGAAATCTCGTAATCGACTGATTGTCAGTTAGTTTAATTCCAGTTATACTTGTTTTTTCTTGTTTTCATTAGTTTTGCACAGCACTTCACATTTTTAGGAAACGTGCACCTTCACTTTTGAACATTCAGCATATTGTGTAGAATGGCATCTCATCAAGAAGACTTGGAACCAACTAGAGAAGCTTTTCCAATTGCTACTCCGTTGAATGATCCCCCGGAAAGGACTCCTACCACTCTGAGTCATAAAGTCTTCCGTCAACTATGCACCCAGTTTGGCATTGCTGAACCTGACGCCTTGCTCCCTAGAGTAAATGACACTGCTGATAGGCCGCCCCACGGCTTTGTCGCAGTGAACCGCCAAATGTGCTTGAGTGGAGCGATTCCCCCGTTTAATGACTGTCTTCGAGAACTTCTCCTTCGATTATCTATCTCCCCTTTTCAACTACACCCTAATGGCTATGCCATCCTGTTGGGATTGTGTGTGCTTTTTAGGAGAACGCTGGACCGTTTCCCCAGTTTTGGAGAAATTTGCTTCCTATGCTCATTTGCAAAGAACAAAGACCATCCCTCTATCACAGTTGTAAGGAGTGCCAGGAACCGTAAACTGATTATTGGTCTTCCTGAAAGTGTTCCTGGGTTTCTAAGCCAGTTTTTCTTTGTTCGTTGTCTCCCGGGATTTTACGCCATTTGGAGAGTGGGAAGTAAGACTATCTATCTTTTCCCCGTGTTTTCTAAAATTCTTCGAAGTCCAAATTGTCAAGTGTTAACTTCTTTTTCTACCGTTTCAGCGCTCCCTCCCCCCTCTAGGGAAACTCGTCACAAAACTACCTTCGAGAGGCTTATGGCCGTGCCGGTCGAGGAGAGGAGTGTTCAATTTCTATTGAGAGATGAGTTCCTCCACGAATTTGGACTCTTACATCCTTCCCGTTCCACTCAGCCACATGAAGTCCCTGATTCTCCTGTTGAGGAGTCAGATGCCCCTGTTCCTGCTAAAGAACCTTTACCGCAAGATCTTACCGCTGAGACTTCATTGGTAAAGTGTTCTACTCCTATCGACATTGTTGGATCGTCCAGTAAGTTAGAACTTGCCCCGGTTATTGAAGAGGAGGAAAGTCTTCACATTCTTGAAAAGACGGCTGAGGTGGAAGTTGAAAAAGATAATCCTCCCGTGCATCATGGCGATGATACTTTTGACAGTCTGAGCGACATTATGATAACCTCTCAGGAGCTCTTTAAAGATGATGTTTCTAAAGTGATCTCTCCTGTTATTGAAGCAACTTCTTCCTTGCAACAAACCACAACGCCTTCTATACAAGCCGTCACCATTTCCACACAAAAAAGTGGTTTGTAGTCCGACGCGCATAGCCCACACGCCACACACACTTAGGATTTTGGCACTTATATGCACTTAGCTCCTTTAATTTGAAAATTTCTAAGACTTGCCTTTCCTTTTCAATTTCAGGTTCTACAATGGGACGCTCCGGCTCATATTATGACTCATTTCAGCGCCATGGAGGACGTGGATCCTATGACTTCAGGAAATATCTTGGTGACCAGAGAGAGACAGATGAGGAACGGGCCGAAAGGAAGGCTCAAGAAAAATGGGATTATAAGCAGCGGCAGAGAAGAAGAGATGCTGATCGATATGATTCTTCTTACAGAACTCACGATTCTCATAAGCGAAAGTCTTATGATGACAAAGGGAAGACTCAAATTACTGATGAATCGAGCAAACGGTCTAAGCCAAGTGACGCGTCTGCTATTTCCGAGAAGACTAACGCTCCCATTTCTTCTGACATTCCGGCCGGTTCTCCTCCTCTAAAGGAATCTGATATTAAAACCATCATTAACAGGCCACAATATCAAGTTAAAGACGGCCCTCCAACGCTTCAGAGCCGATTTCCGAATTGGTGTCTAAGAGGAGTCCGTTTTGACTTAGATTTGGTTCCTATTGATAAGCAGGCAATGCTGAGAAATGTCGATGCTGTCAAGCTTGATATTGAAAGAATGTATGGATGGCAGAAGTTGGTTGATGAACTTCAAAGGGTCAACCATTTTAACCTTGAGGCGATGATGACCATGGAGAACGATAAATCAGAATGGGACAAATGGCGTAAGCAGCATGACGCGGAGATGACGAGCATTGCAGACGACAATGCAAAGCTTGCGTCTGAAGTTAAGCAGCTTAAGGAAAATCTTGCTTCTTCTTCTGCATCATATACTCAGAAAGAAGAAGTCTTTCAGAAGCAAGTGCGGGATGCACATGCTGCACAAAGAGATGTAGAAATGAAGCTTGCCGCCGAACAGCACGTTAATGAGAAGTATCGCACAGAAAACGCCGAACTGCGGGAAAAAGTCACCTCCCAGAACGTGGAGATTGAGTTATTAAAGTCTCGACTCGCTAAAGCTGAGACAGCTCGTGATGAGGCTATTACTGGTAGGGTTGCTGCCATTGCCGAAAAAGAAGCGGTTGAGCAATCACATGAGGCAACGAAAGCAAACATCAGTTCTACCTTATTCGACTTTTATTTACACTGCGTTCTGGGTCGTGGGAGCCTTGCTTTTCTGGGTCCAGATTATGAAATCACTCTGGCTGAAGTGTGGGAAGCCGCACTTGATATGTTTAAAGGTGCCGGTTATGATGAAGCAAAATTTGAGGAAGCGAAGTTTGAGGCTCGCTATCTTGATGATGAGGCTCGCGCCGCTCTTGTTAGAGGGAAGGAGCAGCTTGCTAAAGCACGGGCTGAATCATTGGGAGGAGAGCTTTCAAAAGAGGAAGCTCTTTTAACTGTCCCTGTTCATACTTCCACTTCGGCTGATGCAAACATTATGGATTCCAGCTCATATCCTTCACATCCAGTTGTGACCACTCCTACAGAAGAAGAGGCAATGAAGGACTTCCAAGCTCGGGAATTTGAGATTGATCTCGCTAAACCGGCTTCTCCAGGTAACTATGACGATTCACGATCTTCTTTTTTCTCGGAGAATACTGATTTTGATTTCCTTTATTATGCAGCAGACGTGCCGGAAACTGCACCAATTCTTCCTTCTTCAGCTGCCGCTCCTCCTCCTTCTCAAATTACTCCTCTTCCAGCTTCTCAACCAGGTTCACAGGAAGAACCAATAGCAGCCCTTCAAGGTTTGGACGAACCATCTGCTTTCGAGGAACAGAAAGCAGAAGATCTGGAAGATAGCGAGAAGACCCCGGAGCGGTCTTTTGACTACGACACAAAGCTTTCTACATTTCTTGCTCCGGGGAGTGAGTCTTCTTCCAAGAAGAAGGGGAAACGTGTGGCTTAGAAGAAAGGAAAGAAAAGTTCTTCTGCTGCTGGGGATCAAGCAGAGATCGATCCGGCTGAGTCTCTTTCTCCTTCTTCTCCGATACGGCCTACGAAACTAATTACCAGGCCGGGTAAAGACTCCAAGGGTGGGAAGAAGGAGAAATGAGTTTGATTTTGTCTTTTCTGCTTTTTGCATGCATTGACCGGAGATTGTGCGGATACCGGTCTCCGCTCCTTTTTGTAATCTGCACAATGTAAAAAGTTTCCATAGTATTGAATAAAATGACTATTTTACTTGTACAAATTCTTGTGTATGCAGGAATATATCTGTTTTTCATTTGAAGTGTAGAGTAAACGATTCTTTTTACTTGTACAAACTTTTGTCTGTGTTTCAAGAACGCATTTATTCCACATCTTCTTTATGTGATATTGCAATGAACTTGTGGTGTGTCGCTTGTATATTACTTTTATTAATGTAACTGAATTGTATGATGTTGCCCCCATACCACAAGTGCATTGCAATATTACTCGCTTTTACAAGACTGATACTCTTATATTTGAGAATAACTATTCCACTTTTGAGGAAGGAATCATTCCGCTTTTAATCGAGTATATCTCGCTTTTAGAGAAGTTTTTACTTTCTCTTTCTTCCTGAAGAACACTTCAACTTTTTGGAATGATCACTTCTATTTGTTTAAAAGTGAATTTTCCTGCACAGTGAAATGAGCTTCTGTAGAAGGCTTTGATTTTGTGCCCCAGTAAAGGGTTTATTTTTGGTACTTCAAGCAATGTGAAGTACGCCTCTGAAGAGGTCTTTTGGTCTCTGAAGAGAAGCAATTTTGGTCTCCGAAGAGAAGCAATTTTGGTCTCCGAAGAGAAGCAATTTTGGTCTCCGAAGAGAAGCAATTTTGGTCTCCGAAGAGAAGCAGTTTCGGTCTCCGAAGAGAAGCAGTTTTGGTCTCCGAAGAGAAGCAATTTTGGTATTTCAGCTCTGGTGAAGTGGGTCTCCGAAGAGAAGCATTTTGCACTTCTACACGGGTGAAATGTGCCTCCGAAAAGGGCTTTTTAGTATTTCATCACTGGTGAAGTGGGTCTCCGAAGAGAAGCATTTTGCACTTCTACACGGGTGAAATGTGCCTCCGAAAAGGGCTTTTGCCTCCGAAGAGGGCTTGTGCCTCCGAAGAAGGCTTGTGCCTCCGAAGAGGGCTTGTGCCTCCGAAGATGGCTTGTGCCTCCGAAAAGGGCTTTTGCCTCCGAAGATGGCTTGTGCCTCCGAAGAGGGCTTGTGCCTCCGAAGAGGGCTTGTGCCTCTGAAAAGGGCTTGTGCCTCCGAAGAGGGCTTGTGCCTCCGAAAAGGGCTTTTGATTGCCTGGAAGTTACTTTCTCATGGTCGGAGGGGTCCACGGGACAGGCGTAAGTTGCTTGATTGGATGTTTGTTTGTACAAACGATCGCAATCAATTAACAAGGTGCCCCTTCGGTGGTCCTACCAATCTTTTTGATTGAGGAAAGCACTCCCATTTATTGGCGTGCCTCGTTAGAGGGCTTTGGTTGGTGTGCCAGGAAGGTTGCGTCTTAGGGGCAAGTAGATCCACGGGATGGACGCAAGCTGCCTGATCGGGTGCATCACAATCAGTTAGCGAGGGTCTTATTCCTTCTGCTTGGGAAGGTGTCCCTTTAGTGGATCTACCGGCTTTCCTGTTGAGAGGCATATCTCCCTTTGGCTGCTTCCATGTTTGCCCGCTCATGTTGTATCATCATCTGCCAATCTGCGATCCTTTAACATCGTTTCCAAGCGCGTCTTCCTTTCTTTTGAAAGTAAACTACTTTATCCGAAGAAGTAGACTTCAATGTTGAATGACTCCACAGAGTAAACACAAGTTACTTGGTTGGATGCCTTTTTATACCAACGATCGCAACCAGTTAACGAGGGCTTGACACAGTGGAGCCGTCAACTTTTTATGTGAAGTTCCTCTTGTATGGGATTTGAGTTTGGAATTTTTGTTGCTTTGAAATTTGCTTCAATAAATGATTTGTAAGGCTTGCTTAGCTTTGCGATGGGTGAGCTTTGCTTTAATGACCTGCAATATTAGATCGACATCTTAGCAATACATTTAGAGTATTTACACATCGAAATATAACAGGAATTTTATAATAGAAAACATAGAATGCATAGTTTTTCATTATTCAGTCACGCTGATTTCTCAGCGGTTTACAATGCAGAAGTCACACATCCATCATTATCTTTACAAATTCAAGCAATGCTGTTAAGTAAAAATGAATGCTAGTTATTGTTGTTTCAGAATCTCCAAGCTGGATTTCCATTTGTGCTTGATTCATAGCTTTTGGATTTTTATGCCAGAGAAAGTGAGAGATGCCCCAGCCGCAGTTTTGTGGGTAATTAGTAGTTGTCCCAACTTCTGCTTGCTGGGTATGGTCCTCCTGTGATAGCATAAATGACAAGCTTTTCTGAATCTTGCACTGCAGTGTTGTCGAGAGAATCGGATTGACGGGTAGGACGTTGTTGATCCCGAGTGGATGAGGTTGGATCGACTCCGCTTCTCTTAACGTATTGTTGGAGTTTACCTTGCTCCAGCAATTCTTCAATCACCTTCTTTAACTGGCGACATTGGTCAGTGTCATGGCCAGGTTGATTGTGAAATTGGCAGAATTTTCCATTACGCTTTGCACCTTTCGTCATCTCAGGTGGCTTAGGATACCGGACAACGTCTTTTGTTGCAAAAAAGATATTTCTTGGTGTATCAGTTAAAGGAGTATAATCCGAAGGATTAAAGCGGCGAGGTTTCTTTTCATTTCCCTGGCTCTTTCCTCCTTCATTCTCCCTTTTCTGACTTTCAGATTCTCTTTTCTTAGATGGGACACTGTTATTATTAGTTTGGGCAGTAACCACCTTCGACGTCGTAGAAAGGCTTTCAAGGCGAATGAACTCGTCAGCCTTTTTATAAAATTTATCAAGTGAGTTCAGTTCCTTCATCTTTAGCCATATTCCAAATTTACTCGATTTATCAATGGCTCGCATCAAATAAGTCAGGATCATGCGTGGTTCTGCATTTTCTACTTCGGTTAAAGCTATATTGAAACGGCTCAAGAAAGATTTGATCGATTCTCCGGGCGCTTGTTCCAGGTTAGACAGTGACATTATATCCTTAGCTTTTGAAGCATACAATCTGAACTATTCTTTGAACTTTTGCGTTAAGTCGGAGAACTTATCTACAGACCGTACTGGAAGCTTCGTGAACCAAAGTAAAGCCACACCTTCCAGGTATACTGGAAAGTATCGACACTTGATCTCGTCTGATGCTCTTGCACCGGTCATATGCCAATCGTATTTGTAGAGGAAATGATTAGGGTCACTGGTTCCCCTATAGGCTTGGATAATAGGAGGTGCAAATTTCCTTGGAAACTCTGCTTTCAGGATCCTTTCAGTAAACGGAGTTCTGCTTGGTGCAAATCCCCAGTCGTTCTCATCCTCTTCCCTTTGCATGCTCTCTTTCATGATGCGGCCAACCATTTCAGACAGGTACTCTTTATTGTTCAAAGACAGCCCCGGGCAAGCATCAGTTCTTCCCTTGGAAGTTTGCCCGGGCATATGTTCATGACAAGTTGGTTGTGGCATAGAACCATCGGCTTGGAAAGGTGGCATTTCAGGAAGAGTAGTTTGATGGTTTTTTGGTTGACGATTTGCCCCGAGCAGGGCAGTTATTCTATCCATCATCAAAGCGTTTTGAGTTTCAATTTGTTGGTATAATCCAGAAACTGCGTCGTCCAATTCAGCCCTGGTGACTCCAAAGGTAGGAGTCGCTTGGTCTGTTGTTGGGGAAGCGGAAGTCCCTTCGTGAGCATTTCCGGATCTGATAGGTCTACCTCTTCTTCCAGGAGCCATTATTTCGGATCTGGTCTTTAAGAGAGTTCAGCCAACTTCTGTGCAAAATCATCAAGTCTTAAGTCGTTAAACGATCTAACATAAGTCAGGGCTTTTAGGTCATATTAAGTAAGTCAAGATGTTCAAGGCATGTTCTCTTAATTCAGATCATTCAAGTCCAAGTTCTTAAGTCGTTCAGATGGGCTCGCGAGTTACGAGTTAAGGGTTATCTCATTCACGACCTAGTCATTCAGATGTACTCGCAAGTTAGATCCTTAAGTGCTAACTCGTCCACGACCTAAGGGCAAGCTACGAGTTAAGTTAAGCCATCAGTCTATTAAGGAGTGCTGCATAAGAAAGGTCTGAAGGCAATGAAAAATTGTCAAGTCTTAGGTCGTTATCGACCTACGACCTACTTTAAGTCGTTCGTCTTCTCCCCAATACATCAATTCGCTAAACTCCTTAACCCGTTAACCCATTAGCGTCTCCTCCAACCAAGACTCTCGTTCCCTCAGCGCATTTAATCATCCCGAAATCACCATAAACCCGGTCTGATGTCATTCCATCACAAAACACGAATCAATCAAACTGAAATGTTGTTGTCCATCGTCTTGTTCCAACCGACTATCCAAAACCAGGACAAGCCGTCTCAAACCCATCAGTAATTAATTGAAACAAGGATTGCAGAGAAGTACGGCGTGAGAAGAGGGGGTCGATGGTGAAAATGGGATTCGTAATTGGGTGATAATCGAGGAATGAATAGCAATCAAATCCACTTACGCAATACGAAATTGAAGATGTCTGGCGATCGAGTAATTGAGTTTGTCTGAGAAGAACTTGAATGCTTGCAAATGACGGAATGAAACAGGTAAAGGGGAAGAAGGAACAACCTAAGCTATTTGTACCCTAACACAGTGAAAGGTGAATCGACACATCTGACTTACGACTTATGCTAAGTCGTTAGCGACCTACGACTCATCTTAGGTCGGTCGCAATTTAGCGCACTCATCAAGAAGCGAGCTAAGGAAATCGAAGCACACGACTTACGACTTAAGGCGTGTACTTCGAGGGGAAAATGTTAACTCCCTTTTAGCAACGAGTTACGAGTTAAGAAATGAGCGACTCAGATTATGCCACGTCTTATAAGAAGCCAACGAGTTAAAAAGCCTAACACCTAAGTGGACTCGACGACTTACGACTTAGCTGCTGAAAGAGGATCTACGACTTACGACCTACTGGGTTAGGGAGCTACGACCTAAGGGAAGTCTGGGACCTAACTATAGGAAGCTTTGCAACCTAGCAGCAGGAAGCTTTGCGACCTAACAGACGGACCTCGCGACCTAAAGATAGAAAGGCTTGCGACCTAACTATGAAAAGCTTTGCGACCTAAGGACTTGGGAGAAGTTTGCGACCTAAGGACTTAAGGAAGCTTCGCGACCTAAGGACTTAAGGAAGCTTCGCGACCTAAGGACATAGAGGTTTGCGACCTAACAGCAGGAAAAGGTTGCAACCTACGACCTAAGAACATAGCGACCTAAAGAAGCTTGCGACCTAACTACTGAAGATGCTTGCGACCTAAGGAACCTACGACCTAAGAGGCTAACGAGCTAGGGCTTCAACGACTTAGAACTCCCACAGCTATTCCTTAACTCGCCTACGACCTACCACTTAATCAAATAAAGCCAAGTACTGTTTCACCAGCTAATCTCTTAAGCCGCAAGGAGACTGTGACCTAGCTTAGGTCGCTCGCGACCTACGACTTAACTAAGGTCGTACGCGACCTAAGACTTGGTGAATTTTCTGAATCCAAATCAGCTCCTATAAATACCCCACCACTTCCAACATCACGGGGACTTTTTGGCCATTCATTTCTTCAAGCACCGTTACGCTGTCGAAGTCTCCTCTCATTCAGCAACCAAAGATCTTCAAGCATTCGAGACACTACAACAAGCTTTGAGAAGAACTCCTTACATCCAACACGGATTCGTCGAGTTTCATGATCAAAGATTGAGCTAGTAGTCAAGAGTGCTTTCGTGATCAAGTTGTATTGTATTTTGAAGGATATTGTATCAAATTGTAACCAAATCAGCAATAAAAGATTATAAAGTGGACGTAGGCTCAATTACGGGCCGAACCACTATAAACCTGTTGTTCATTTACTGCTTTTCTGCTATTTTCAGCTTATATTCTGTTCCCGTACCAACGGGTGGTGCTTTCACGATTCAATTACACACACCGGGTGTTAGCGTTCACTTTTTACCGTTAACACAGTAGGTCCAAATAAGGGGAATGTAAGAATTCATATGCTGTAGATATCTGGAAGCAGTTGGTTTCCCCAGGATGGTGTGAAATAGTCACTCAAATTTAATAGCCGGATTTCTTATATTGGAAAGAAGATAAGTCGGTAAGTTAAAGAGTAGATAGAAATCCATTATGAGTCCAACCTAATATAAAATAGTTTTAAAATTTGAGAAAATATGCAATTAATATATCTAAAAAAGTAAGCAAGTATTGGATATCAAGATGTATATATGAATATAAATAATTTGTTAAATTGAAATTTTTTCGTAAATGGGTTTTACAAAAGCCAATGGTTGAAAAATTAAAAAGCGTATAGCTCGCTAGTTTCTTTGTAAAGAAAGAAAAGTGTAAATATAAATTTCTAGTAGAAATTACAACTTGTTAAAATCCAAAATTTCAATAAAAGAAATTTTGTAAAAAACTATTTCTTTTGAAAGTAAAAAAATTATAGAGCAATATAGCTCGTGGGTTTCTATGTAATGAATTTTTTTTATGCTGTAACAACATTTTTAGGGGTGGACAATAGGAATTGGTACATGTTTGAAATAGGGTAAATAGTATGGGAAAGAAAATTTAGAATTCTAAAACAAAGTTGTATGCGAACGCATTACAATGGTCCAATTAAGAAGACAGTACATTAAGAGAAAAGTAATTAGATTAAAAGGCAATTTAGGTAGAGGAAGGTTGAATAGTAATAGTATTGTAAAATATAAAAATATTATTAGGAATTTATATAAAAGAATGTTAGTAATTAGGAATAACGCTAGGAGGTTATATTAAAAATAATGCTAGTACTCTAATATAGTAAATTAAAAGAAAAAAATTGGATAGTTTTCATAGTAAGTGTAATAATGACTCATATCTTTTAGAAGTCCCTCTAATATGCTAGTAGAACCTCCGCTAGAGTTGAAAGTAGAGATAGCTAGAGTGATAAGAATACATTGGAATGAGAGTTGTCCTTGTCTGCTCTAGTTTTGTTGTTAAAAATTATAAAAAGATATTTTAAAACATTGTAAAGTATATTTTTGAAAAAATAGTTTGGTGTAACAAATAAGTTTGTGAAAGGAAAACTTAATAAATAGTTTGAACTAAAAATCCCAATTTTTAAGTAAAAGTTGAAATGGTCTTTGAAAGAAAAAGTTGATTTGGAGAGAAAGGAAAGAAACTTATTAAAATTAGATTTGTTAACAATTTCTTTTAGATTTAATGAATATGATAAATTCAAAAATCATAATTTATAGGTTCTAAAAGTTAAGACACCATGTATTTTTGAATTTAATAAATGGTTTTTAAGTTGCACTTAAAAGTTTTGGGATTGAAAATTTCACCAAAACCAAAATTTTAAATATGGTGTGGATAGGAATGAGTACCCTATGTAAGATGAGGTGAAGGGTAAGGCTATGAAGAAGATAGCAATGATTACTCATGGAGTAGTAATAAGGAATCCCCGTAGAGTGTAAAGAATAATATTAAGAACCTAGGAATAATTTGTTGGACATGTGTGCAAGCCCTAAGAAGAACCCGTAAAGGGATGATAAATGGTATTAAAGCACACTTCTGTGAGTTCTAGGATATGCTCGTACGAAGGGTCAAATATAAAGGCAATAAATACCAAAATTTGAGAATACTGTCAAGGGATTTGGATTAAAAGAAGATGGTAATAGAGGATTATGAGGTGACAAGTACACATAGAGGATATTGTAGACTTAATGTTTTGGAAGGCAAGATAAGGGTTGGAAAAGTTATTCCGCCGAGCCAGTTGCAAATGAGTTATTCAAAACGTGCATTGTTTGTATTTCCTTCCCACTACAGTGTGGGGATGCATAGTTTATTCCAAGATTGAGTATAGTGAAGGAAGTAATGATTAGACTTATTCATTTGAAGCCATAAAGGAAAAGTTAAGATATGAGGACTGCAGAAGGATGATACGTTGGAAAGGTCCATTCAAGTCAGAAGTGATTGAGCCACAACATCATTAGTGTTAATTGACATTGAAGGATAGCTTTCAGCAGTTGTTCTTTTTAGGTTGGATTTTAAGCATTAGTTGTCTTTATTGCGGTGTACAAGCACATACGATATTATAGGAAATGTCCCTTTTTATGTTCTCTTGGTGTAGACTGCAATGTTATGGAAAAACAGTATAAGACATGGAAATTTCAGGAAAGACGGTCAACTAATGTAAAAAATAGAAAATAATAGAGACTGGAAGTTAAGAAATAATTAAGAAAATTTACTTAATTGACTAGTAAAATAGAAATAAGATGTAAGTCTCGAAAAAAATTTGAGAAATAAATTTCAATGAGCATAGGACAGGAAAAGGACGTTGCGTTGCCACCGGTCAATGTCCCTATACCTTAAAGACTGAAATTTATAATTGAACTTGTGTGCTGGTTGCTATAAAGAAATTTTTTTGAAACTAAAAATTTACTACGAAATTAAATGAAGCCCACTATAGATGTTAGACTATGAAATTAGACGAAGTCCACTATAGCCATGAAATCTTTTTCTATATACCTCGTCGATAGGCGAAACAAAAAGTTTATTTTTGAAGTAGACCCTGTTTTAAAACTTTAAGATAAAAAAATTATTTATGCAAACTGTACCAAGAAAAGTTGGAAAAGAATTGGGGACAAAGAGAAAGTTCCAAAGTATAGTGGGAAATTGGGTACCAAAGAGAAAAGGAATGGAAATATGGAATTTCCATCTAATCTCCTTTTCCAGCATAAAGAAAATAGGTTTAGAAAACTGAATTTCTCTAAATTTGGAATTATTTATTAATATGATTCTTAAAAGTTATTTCTTAAAGTTATTTAAGAATATTTAATTATTATTTTAAAGTTATTTAATTATTTTTTTAAAATGTTTTAATTATATTTTAATTATTTATTCAAAGTGATTTAACCATACTTTAAATTTTAATTAAAGTTATTTAATTATATTGATTTAAGTTATTTAATTTAATTTATAGATTAATTACCTATCATATTAATATTATTTAAAAGTTAATTTTTTTTGTATTAATAATGCTTTAAAGTTAATTAATTATTATATTAATATTATTTTGAAGTTAACTTATTAATACAATAATAGTGCTTAAAATTAATTTAATACATTATTAATGAGATTCTAAGTTATTATTTTAAATGAGATTTACTTAAAATGAAATAGAAGGATGTTTAAATAATAACTTATTATTTAAAGTTATTTTAAATAATTTATAGTTTATTAAGGGAACCTTACCGAATTAACGAGTTTATTAAATAAGTTTGTTTAAATATGAGAAGAGTTTTATAAATGGTTCTGGATTTTTATAAAAGGATTTATAAATGAGTTTTAAGATATGAATTTAGTTTATGTTGAATTTAAAAACTCATTCCGAAACTTGAATAGGATGATCATGATTTTAAGTCATATTTAAAATGCCGATGTATTTAAGAAACTTGAATAGGAAGTTCTTTTGATGTTCAAAGAAATAGTGCCAAAGAATAGCAACGTCCCATGAATTCCATTAGCCTCGATAAAGCCCCGAACTATGAAGTTTGAACATCGTTTTCCATGAATCACAAAGACTACAGAGTGGTACTATGATTGATGTCGAACTCATGATTTTTGAAGCAATGTTGAATGAAGCCATATTCTATCAATGTCGATGTTGCCAACATCAACCATTCTTAATGCTGCTTGTGATCAGAGTTATTAAGTACATAAGGTGTTTTATATCCCAACGTTGATGCTCATCAAAATTGCCTTATAAAGGAAAACACAAGTTTTGAATGTTATCGAGGTTCAATACTACTACAACGTCGACTCTTATGAACATGCTTAGGGGCACCATACATCTACATATGCGATGTTGATGGTTGTTGTCGTCAATGTCCACAAGTGCTATAAATGCCGCATTTTGTAAGCTACCGAATATAAATATTGATGGTCATCAATGTCGCCGCTATTCAATGCCGCCAACCGTCAATCAAAGAAGGTCTCAAGATATAGAGTCATAATCGCCGATATTCCTAGCCATGCCGAGAACCATCAATACTAATATGTGCTGGTAATGAAAGTCGATCAACGAAGAAGAGACTATTAACGTCGACTTTAGAGAAGCCGAGTATCGATCCTGTTGAACCAATACCAAAGTTTGGCTATGTGAACACAAGAATTCCGACCTTAATGTTCGACGATGCTACTAATGTCAAAGCCGATAAAGTATCAACCTCGATGTTCGACGATGCTGCAAATGGCAAAGCCAATGGATGCCGAACCCTATAAATATGGACCTAAGGGCTTCATGGAAGTGGCCGAATTCTTTCTTCTCATTCTTACTTTTTAAACTTTGTAAACCCTAAATTGAATTGGGGATTTTCCTATTGTAACACTTGAACAGTTGTACTTATAGGGATTTGAACATTAAACAAGGACATAGCCTTTTGACTCGGTTTGGACTATGACTTGCATATTCGTTTGACTTTCCACATTAATTTACTAGCATATTGGATTTCCTCGAAATTATGATTAGACTATTGCCATGCATATTAACTTGAACATCGACCTTCATATTGACTTATACTTAGATTTGCATACTGCCTCGAACTCAATGGAGTTGGTGACTAAACCAAGAGGCGATATGAATGCATACCTCTCTTCGACGACTTCAACTTGCTTCGACAAGGCCTCTCATTGATTAGCTCTACTTCCTAATCACTTTTGGGGTTGATGAATTTATTCGTTAGCATTTTGGAGCTGGAAGGTGGGCTCGAACCTCCGACTTCATTAAAATCCATGTGGAACTTCCCTAGCCTGCATATTTAGGGCATAAAGAACTTTCCTAACCAAGTATATCCAATTCCATGATAACCTGTGACGCCCCACCTCTATACTCACACTAACCAAGGACACTACTGGGTAATGCCGTCGACTAGCACGAAGAATAAGGCTGTTGAGGAGCGACCATGTGTAATTGCTTTGTGCGAGTACTGATATGTCAGATAGAATTCACTTCAAGAGGAAATCCGACATATCAAATACAAACTCAAAGCTACTACACAGTGGCTATGTGGGCTTCGGAAACAAATATAGAAATAAGCATAACACAAATCAGTCACAGATATTCATATCACAAAGGCGGAAACAGATATGAATATAACACATAAAGGTGTACATCAAAATAGTGGTCATACAAGATCCACTACAACACAAAAGAATAGGTACAAGTGCTAGACAAAAGAATATGTATACATCAAGGAGTCTCTATCTCAAATGTATAAAAGCAAAAACTACTGAGCTAAAGTAGTTAGCCAAAAGTCAGAAGCTAGCCCATGCTAAGAAGTCAAGTGGAAGCACCTGTAACACCTCGGTCTGACCCGAGTATTATTTAAGAAGAAAAATAATAAACGGATCAGTCTAGTTATAAATATCACATAAATGAGATAGGACAAGAGATATAACATAAATGTATGATAACAATAAGGTTATACTATGACAAGTATATATTTGAGAACAACGAAAATCATACAATATCTCAAATCTTCTCAAACACCCAAAAAGAATGTCATATTCTTTAACTTATTCACCAAACCCCAAATATTGACAAAACATATAATTGCCAATCGCCAAAAATTGGTGAAACACAAATTCTAGAAATCATCAATCAGAAATCCAGAAAAGAAAACACAAAGGGGGAGGCCTATCACAAACGGGAGCTTGAAAACTCACCAACACATGTATCACAAACAAAACGCTATTCCATGGTCGCTAACCATAAAGTTTGAGCCAAGGCTCCACAAACGGCCTGAAGGCCATGGGTCGCTACCCTACCAATTTGAGCCGGAGCTCCACAAATGCTCAAAAGACCATGGGTCGTTAGCCCATAAAAATGAGATGAAGCTCCATAAAACGAGGTACAGTCCCCCACGTGGACAAAGAGACATCGCATATCGCTAGTCTAAACCATAAAATGATCACCATTGATCAATAAAAAGTGTAGATTAAACTAAGCTAGTAAATAAATGAGTTTAGCTTCATGTCCCATAACCACTAGCTTAACTTAAATATTTACGAACAAATTGTAGATTTCCACCCGAAAATTGTCACAAGATTTCAATCGAACAAGTCTAAGAATTAACCGACGAAGTAAATGCAAGCATTTCATACCACTTGTTTTGCTAAGTTGTTTAATTGGATTTCTCGAACGAATGAGGTAAAGGTTTATATATACTAATAGATTGGAAAACGGATTTGAGAATGGGCTTTGTAGTAAAAGAAATATTGAAATCATTTTGGTGAAAGAGTTTGAGTATTTACTACTAGTATAGAAACCTTTGTATTTTAAAGTGAAAAATCATAGAAATGATTGTAAAAACAATCAATCACCAAAAGTTCACATTCGATGACGTGAATCAAAACCATAGAAATCGATATCAAATCCATCAAATGGATACTCCAAAAATCCAGAAAAGAAGTCATCAAAGTTGATAATAAGTGATAACAACTAATCGGATCAACCAAAAATCGATTAAAACGGAAATCCACTCAAGATAGGCAATTTGGCTGAAATAAGCAGCTCCAAACGTCGGGTGGTTATTCCAGACGTCTGAGCTAAAGCTCTGGAATTTTCTTCCAGATCGCCCAGACGTCTGGGAAGTAAGCTCAGACGTCTGAGCTGAAAAACTGGAATTTTATTCCCATAGCATCAGACGTCTGAGCTTATTAACAGACGTCTGAGCTAAAGCTCAGGGCAATTTTTGCCATGACCATTGATGGCCAAATCAAATTCTCAACAAACGAATGAGCGACGATGGCTAGAGATCAATGTCAAGCGACAACCCAACCCTATAAACACATCAATACACTCCGAATAACATGTTCAAACATCCATATAAGGATTTTCATTGATTTTGACTTCAAAATACCAAAAATAGGTAAATTCACCAATCCAATTCAATTCAAAAGCAAATAAACATAAAGTAGGTGTTAGGAGTTCATACCTAACAACTATCAAAGGTATAGACATAGATGTGAGTTCAAAACTCACCTTTAAACCCAAAAACAACGAATGAGAAGCTCTAAAACAAAGCAAGACCAATTCCTCTTCAATTTCAACTCACGAAACTTCAATCTAAGCTCATAATCAAATATTTTCCTAAGTTAGGGTTTAAGAATTTCTGAAAATTGAAGAGAGATTGAGATGGAGAAGGTGAAGAGGATGCTTACCTAAGCTTCTCTTTGATTTTGGAGCTTGAATCTAGAATTTCCTAGTAATCTAGGGTTTAGGAATTTCTAATATCCCTTTCTTTCCCCCATTTTTCTTTTAGCTTGAAAGTGTTAGGAAATGGAAATGAATGAAGAGGAGTTGGAGGAGTAGTTAGGGTATTATGTTGGGTTAGTGGGCTGAAACCCAAACTCAAAGCCCAAAATAGAAAAATAGCAAAATTCTACTCAACTCTTAACATATCGATGTTTATACTCAAAAAGGTCGCAAATGCCATTTTGGACTTAATGAAAGTAGTCTCGAGTCCGGATTCGACCGTTTACAAAAAGTCACATTTTGGACTTTTAAATTCAACTAACGATGCTATATTTAAATAAATCATTTAAATATACAATCGTGAAATATGCGGGTTGGTACAGACTCCCCTCCTTAAAGAAATTGTGTCCTTGCAATACTTAAGAAGAAAATATAAAGTAACAACCATACTAAGGCATAACAACACAAAAAGAAGAAATTTTGAAATGAGAAGTTCACCTTAAAGAGCACGAGAGAGTAAGTCTGGATGTGTTCGCTCGATGAATTCTCTGGATTCCCAAGAGCAATCCTTAGGATTTGAGGACCATTGAACTTTCATAAGAGGAACATCTTTATTTCGAAGGCGTTTAACCTCCGTAGAAATGATACGAATAGGATGTTGCTCATAAGTCAAATTAGGTGAAACTTCGATTTCTTCAATAACACCAGGCTCGAGAATAGAATCGGAATCTCTAAGGCATTTCCGTAGTTGAGAGACGTGGAATACGTCATGAATAGCAGAAAATTGAGCCGGTAATAAGAGGCGATAAGCCACGGAACCAATGCGTTCGGTGATGGGAAATGGGCCAATATACCGAGGTGCTAACTTTCCCGATCGACTGAAACGCACAACACCCTTCATAGGCGAAACATGAATAAACACCAAATCTCTCATAGAAAATTCTAGTTTCCTTCTTCGATTATCGGCATAGGATTTTTGTCTACTTTGAGCTTCTTTCATCCTATGACGAATAAGGTCAATCTTTTCTGTGGCATTACGAATAAAATCTGGACCTAAAACCACCTTCTCATCGGCTTCAAGCCAACATAAAGGAGATCGGCATGGCCTTCCATAGAGTGCCTCGAAAGGTGCCATACCAATACTAGATTGGAAGCTATTATTATAGGAAAACTCAACAAGAGAAATATGATCTTCCCAACTTCCACCAAAATCAAGAACACATGCACGAAGGAGATCTTCAAGAGTTTGATTCACACGCTCAGTTTGTCCATCGGACTGAGGATGATAAGCGGGGCTAAAATTAAGCTTCGTTCCCAAAGCTTTTTGAAGACCCTTCCAAAATCCACTAGTAAATAATGGATCACGATCACTAACAATAGAAGTTGGTACTCCATGCAATTTAACAATTTCTTTGACAATGAGTTTAGCCAAAAGTGGTACGGTCCGATTGGACCGAATGGGAATAAAATGGGCGGATTTTGTAAGTCTATCTACAATCACCCATAGGCTATCATGACCCGAACGAGAACGGGGAAGACCGTCAATAAAGTCCATAGAGACTTGATCCCACTTCCAAACGGGAATGTCTAAGGTTGCAATAACCCACCGAGCCTTTGATGCTCGGCCTTCACGAGTTGGCAAGTCAAGCAACGCTTAATAAAGTTAGCAATATCAGATTTCATTCCATCCCAATAATAAAGGCGTTTCATGTCCGCGTACATTTTACTACTACCAAGATGAATGGTAAATTTAGAACAGTGAGAATCTTCTAAAATATCTTTACGAAGATCAATAATATTTGGCACAATAAATCTACCAAATTTTCGAATGTCGCCACGAGCATCAATATCAAAGTCTTTCAAACCATCAACCTTATTTTGATCCCTACAACTTTGGCTAAGAAGAGCCAATTCGGGATCTTGCTCTTGAGCTTCAAGGATGCGGTTTAAAAGAGATGGATGAGCCTCAAGGGTACATAAAACAAGAGATGAACATGAATTGGATTCACGATCTCGAATCTCACAAGTGGATAAAGTCTCGAGATCATTCCATTCGGATATCATCATGGAAACAACCGCTTGTTGCTTACGACTAAGGGCATCGGGAACAAGATTTCCCTTTCTGGGAGTATAGAGAATATCAAGATCATAAGATACAAGGAAGTCGAGCCAACGTTGTTGACACAATTAAGTTCCTTTTGAGAAAATAAATACTTCAAAGATTTATGATCGGTGTAGAGAACAAATTTCTCTCCCAAAAGATAATGATGCCAAATTCTAAGGGCGAAAACAATGGCTGCGAGCTCTAAATCATGAGTGGCATGTCTAGTCTCGGCAAGCTTTATTTGCCTAGAAGCATAAGCGATAACACGTTCCCTTTGCATGAGAACGGCTCCCAAACCAATACGACTAGCATCGGTATAAACAACAAAGTCTTGGTTCCCCTCGGGAATCACAAGAATAGGAGCATCGGAAAGGAGTTCTTTTAATTTTTGAAAAGCAGCTTCACATTTGTCTGACCAAATGTATTTAACTCCCTTCTTCGTCAAACTAGTAAGAGACACGGAAATTTTAGAAAAATCTTTTATGTAACGACGGTAATATCCCACCAATCCAAGAAAACTGCGGATTTCCATCACACTCTCCGGTCTCTTCCAATTTTGAATCGCTTCAATCTTTGAAGGATCCACGGAAATTCCAGATTCAGAAATAATATGCCCCAAAAATTACACACAAGATTGCCAAAAGTGGCACTTAGAAAATTTTGCTTTCAATTGATTGCTCCTAAGAGTTTCCAAAATCCGAAGATGTTTTTCATGCTCTTCCTCGGTTTTAGAATAAACAAGAATATCATCTATAAAGATGAGAATAAATCGATCGAGGAAGTCTTTGAAAACTCGATTCATAAGGTCAATGAAATAAGCTGGAGCATTCGTTAAACCAAATGGCATAACAAGCCATTCATAAGATCCATAACGAGTACGGAATGATGTCAAAGGAATGCTATCCTCCGCAATACGAAGTTGATGAAAACCGGTTGCTAAGTCTAAATGTGAAAAGAATCTAGCACCACTAAGTTGATCGAATAGATCATCAATCCGAGGTAAGGGATATTTATTCATAATGGTGAGATCATTAAGCTTGCCATAGTCAACGCAAAGCCTAAGTGTACCATCAGATTTCTTCACAAAAATAGTCAAAGCTCCCCATGGAGAGGAACTAGAACGAATAAACTGTTTTCCTTCCAATTCAGATAATTGTTTACGCATCTCCTCATTTTCCTTATTGGACATATGATAAGGAGGACGAGTAATAGGTAGAGCTCCAGGGATTAGATTAATTCTGAACTCAATTGCTCGCTTAGGTTGTAATCCTAAAACGGGCTCAAATATGTCAGGAAATTCACGAACAACGTGAATGAGGGAAATGACATCTTCCTCATCATCATTATCGTCATCATGCGGATTTAAAGAATATAAGGATGCTACCAAATTGGAATCTGAATCTTTAAGAACAATAGAAATATGGTTAACAGATTGGGGATGTCGAAGATATATAGTCCGCTCAGGACATAGGATATGGGCTTCATAACGATTAAGCCAATCCATTCCCAAAATCATTCCGAAACCTAAGTAGCGCATAACATGCAAATCGGCTCTGAAAGAATAATCACATAAAATAATCTTGACATCTTTACAAAATAAACTGGGTGTTGTGGATCCACCAACCGAATTCTCAATTCTCAGTGAAGTCATCCAACCCATAACATTTAAAGACAAAGCATCAATAAGTTCTTTTGATATAAAAAAGTGGGATGCACCCGTATCTAAAAGAACTCGAATAGGATGATCATGAAACATAATAATGCCATCAAGGATAGAATGAGAAATACCTTGACCAAGAGAAGTGTTACTAGGGGCTTGCAACATTTTAAATATGACTTAAAATTTATCTTAAAGTCAAACTGAACATGCATAAGTGCATAATGATAATCGGTGTGGTCTTAGGAAGTGGATGTAAAATGCATATTGATAATTAGTTATACATGAAATTAAAGAGTATGTTGGAAAATCAGCTTGGCCACTCCAGTAATGTACTGCTTAGGTGGGATGCACAACAAATTTTGCGTAAAACTACATATGAAAAATAAAGGAAAAGAAACTAATGTACTTTGGATACTCATGTAAATTATTTTATGCATAGGCAAGAAAGCTAGATATCTAGAAACTGCTGTGATTTAATTGCTGGTACTAAGGTATTTATTTCCTACCTTGCAGTACTATGCATTGAATGTGCAATTATAGTTAGCATATCCAGTGTAACACAACAGAGTATCAATACCGTGATGTTCCATAATCTAATTTTTTTTTCTCTATTTATAGCATGGAAAATTTCATTCAACGCTATCGACAGTTCTTAGATGCATAAAGAGAAATCAATAAAGGTGAGGTTGGAGGACAGGTGATTATTCTTAGTATCTAAAATTACATCCAATTAAGTAAATTAACGCTAGATCTGATGTGCTAACAAACGCCAATAGGTGAACATAAATTTTTTATTAGATCTGCTCTGGAAACTTCAATACAGGCCCTTATCTAGTGCTATAGGAAAAAAAGAGTATATCATGTACCATGATGTTTACTTGACATCTGTGGTTAATCCATAACATTGTATTTACTTGAAAGCGTCTCTAAAAATCAATTTCAGAAAGAATTACAATAAGAACAAATTCTATAATAAATAGGAGAGAAAAGGTAAGGTTGGTCAAAATTTAGGAACTTTATTGTCTACCATGATGTATCAAAACAAAATGAGGGTTTGGTAACAGGTGGTAAAAGGAGTATAAATTTGTAGTTATGATAATGAATAGACCTCGATAATTATAATAAACATTGATAATTCATATATTCATTTGCTATATATCTAGATATCACATCTTTTAAATATAAATGTTTTCTTCTCGTAAGAGAGTAGGAAACAAAGAAAACTACCCCATACCCAAATTGAGGATACTGCATGCCTAAGAAGCAATGTTTAACTAATGGAAATTGCTCAAAGGTAATACAACAGTAGGAAAGTTTAAAATATAAAATTAATACCAAAAATCAATAGTCCCTTGTGTATTTTATACACAAATGAATTATTAATTAGTAGAAGCCACTGTAAAGAGAGATTTCCTAGACTTTTTGGAATAGATTATATTTATATATTTGAAAGCATATAAATAATACAACTGAGAGATGTTCTTATTGTCGTACATGTATATTTTGTAGGCACTCCGATGACACAAATGTTGAACAACTTAATGCAGTTGAAAATGGTCAAGTAGAGTAAAAATTAGATGTAGCTCCAAGACAAACAATACCAAGAAAGGTCAGACTAATCTCCCAGTATACCTGCAATTTTACTAAGATGGGGGTATGTATGTGTTTGCACAAAAAATGGACAAACACCTCAAAGTTGTATGACTTAGTAGATCTTATGTTATTCCTAGTAATTTGAGTGATTTATGCAAATACGTAAAAAACAGGGGCTAAACTGTAAAAAGACACACAGATTTATAGTGGTTCAGCCAGAATGTGCCTACGTCCACTTTATATGTTATTTCTCTTCTTTTTTTTATGATTACAAGTACAAAGCTTTGATACAAGTAAAAGAAAGTTGTTTGAAGAGTTCCTTCCGTGCTTGAGCTCTCAAAACTTGTCCCCATTGTTGTACCCCTGCCCCTCTATTTATAGAGTGAGGCTGGGGGTAGGGGTCTAGGACGTGTATAGTTGCTGATGGGCCTGGGCTGATGTGATCTGGCCTGGTACGTCTTGGTTCGTCATTGCTTGGTTCGGAGGTGGTTGGAGTGTAGGATGGACCGGTAGTTAATTGGACCGGTGGTGGGATGGTGAGGTTGGTCCGGTGTGGAGATGGTTCGGCAAGAGGTGGTTCGGTGGGAGTTGGGAAGGTTGGTTCGGTTGGTTCGGCAGGAGGTGGTTCGGGTGAGGTCTGCCGAATGGGGTTGAGCGAGGTCTGCCGAATGGTGCCTGCCGAATGGGTCTGCCGAATGAAGCAAGTTTCTTGGTCTCGAGGTCTTCTAGGTGAGAACACGCCCAACATTTGCCCCCCAAAGCGGGGCATATTCTTGAATATGGCGTGCTTTGTTTTTGGTTGTTTATCCTAGGCACTCCCATCCGATCTCAGAAACGAACCGGTGGTCCGGCTATCTTTCCTTTCCTCTATAAGTAGGGGCTCCGTACTCTTGTTGTTTCCTTACCGATCGAAAAGTGCCGAGCCAAACTCTCAACACCGAATCATTTACAGTGCCGAACTAGGCTGGTTTTGCCGGATCAGGTGAGGTTTCCCTTCCTCGCCGAATGACCACTAAGTTTTATACTACCGAATGGGTCTTTTGAAAATGCCGGATGGGCTGTGGTTTATGGGGATGAGGATACCGAATGGTTTTTTTTAGTAGTGCCGAATGGGCCAGTACCGGATGAAACCGATGACTTTAAATGCCGAATGGGCATGAGAAACCACCGAATGGCCTTGATAATTTTGCATTTACTTTACCGAATGACAACGGGAGTTTGAGCACTTTGATTTCATGAGTGAAATTCCATATTATATACTTACTTGTTTACATCCTTTGTTCTAACATTATGCTTTTCCGGTGTTGTAGATAATGTCTCGCAAAGTAGAAACTCGATCAGACAAGAAGAAATCCGGGGGTGAAGGAGGTTCCTCTGCCGTGCCCCCAGCTCAGCCGAATCCCGAACGTCACGGACCAACCCCGAGATCATTAGTGGACGGGTACGGTCCTCAGGAAATTCTGAACTCCCCGCCCGACTGTTTTCCTAGTTCCCTCAAGGAGGAGCAGCTAGATGCCATCTCTCGTTCTTTTGGAATTGATAGGGCGCGAATGCTGTTGCCAGGGAGAGATGTTATGCCATACGACCCCCCTGAGGGGTACTTTGCGTACAGCAGATACCACTGCATGTGTGGTGCCATTCCGCCTCTTAATGCTTGGGTAGTCGGCTTCCTTACATATCTCAAGGTGGCCCCATTCCAGCTTCAACCCAACTCCTATGCTATCCTGGTGAGCCTCTTCGTCATTTTCCAAAGGAAGTATGGTCGTGCTCCTTCCAACCGGGAGATCCGGTACTTGTATAATTTGAGGGGCTATAAGAAGGGGTCCCCATACATTAGCTTGGAGTCAACCGTGACCTTCAAACCGGTCTTGGATCTGTACTCTAAATTCAGCATGTTCAAGAAAGAGTGGTTCTTTGTTAGGGACGACTCCGTTTCAATCCGGCGTTTTACTTCTGGATGTAAGTTGATGCTTTTACTTATAATTTCTATTCCGATTGCGATGCTTCTTCTCATACTTTCTCATTTTTGCTAGCGACAGGTGGCTTTCCGGTGGTGGAGACTGACCGCCTGGTTCAGACGGCGGCTGAGGTAGAAGCTATTCTTGGGAAATATAGATCATCTGCCTTCTTGATCAGAAATGCAATTCTTCTGGAATATAACTTAATCCTCCCGCAGCAGTCAGTAGTTAAGCTGAGGGAGACGGCGGAGGAGAGGGCGGCTGCTCAGACCAAAGAAGGTGTTTCGGTGGAGAGTAGTAAGAGGAAACCTTTCACAAAACCTCCAGCTGTCGGAGGTAAGAAACTCAAGAAGTCGGACGGTCCCTCCCCCAGCAATTGTCCACTTACCCGGGAGGAGGAAGACATAGAGGAGGAAAGAGGCGAGGGCGGAGATGGTCGGGATGGTGACAAAGGTGGCGATGGCATCGGGGCCCTACTTCCTGGGCAAGCGGGCGAGATTCAGGAGTGGACGGATGATGCGTTCCACCAGGCTTTTGAGGGGTTGGATGAAGATCTGGCTTTGGTAGAGAAGACCGGGAAGGCGGACAAAGCCGGGACTGGTGCAAGTGAGTCTTCTCCGACCATTCCAGCCAAGGTGGCTCCGACGACTCAAGGTGAACTCTTGACTCCTGCATGCTTCATTAATGATAGGGACTTAGGAATATTTTATGACCCGCTCCCGTCCTGGAACGAAATCCAGGACTTATTGCTGTATCCCACTCCTCCCCAGGGTTTGTACAACCACGGCTGTGTTTCTTTTCCTTTTTTTTTAACTTGTAATTTACCGCGTTTCTCGAATCATATAGTGATGTAAGTTTGTGACACTTGTTCTTTATATCAGGAGCAGGCAAGACGTCCAAAGCCTCAGACCTTCGACACAGGCTTGAGCAATATAAGCTTTCCAAAACTTCTGCTAAGCCGAAGCCCTCGACCCAACGCTCCGGGGATGTAGTCGGCTACCGTCCTCTTCTTGGGGTCATCGAAGAGGGTATTCAGCAGAGGAAGAGGAGTCATCCTTTATCCGAAACTTCGCCCGGTCCTCAGCTTCTGGCTCAGCCTCTTCATGATATCACTGAAGAGGGTAGCGAGTTTGCACCCTCTCCGCACCCATCCAGAAACCCTTCCGTCACTCATATCGACCGTCCTGACTTGGCTCGTAATCCATTTACGGGTCATCCTGATCTGGATCCAAGTTCCCACGACATTACCTTTGATGAGGTTACTGGTGAGCACCTTCTTCCCCGCAATCCCATGGTACGGGTGCTTGATGAAGCTAGGTCCTTAGATCTTGATCTACTTACCACTCGGATAGTTACCATGGGAGATGAGGCCAAGGCTAATATTGATCGGGTGGCGGAGGAGACTAAAAAGCTGATGGGGCATCATGCCCGGCTGGTTAAGGCCGGAGAGGAGATTGGGAGTGCCAATATCCGACTTCGATTGGTGGTTTCGGATCAGGCCAAACAGCTTGCGGATCAGGCTATTCAGATTTCTCAGCATGAGGCTGCTACTGGGCGACTAAGGAAAACCATGGAAGAGGCCAGTCGGGCCGAATTGCGGAAAATGGAGGCTACTTGCAAAGAATGGATTGACATGGCTATTGCCACGGTGGATGAGGTTCGGAAAGCGGATCTCGAGCAGGTGGAGGAATTGTCCGGGAAACTTGAGGCTGCAGAGCTTGCTCAAGCCAAGTTGAGGGAGGAGATGGAGGCAATGCGGGGATCCCTTTTGGTTGACTGCTCGAGATACCGATTGGAGAGAGATGCCGCCGTTGGGAGGTTGTCGGCTTCCGAGGCCCGGATGAGGGAGTTTGAGGAGAATGAGGGGATGATGGACGAAATGCTCCAGGATATGTACTTCCGTACCTGGAAGCAGGGCAACCTGTCCTGGATGGATGATTATTCCAGGGTCATGGCTAAGATTTATCTCCGGGCTCTGGAGGAGGCTAAGGCTGATGCAGATAAAGAGGGTGGAACGGTCTTCAGTATGGATGTGGTCACTGCCCAGTTTACCAAGGAGGAGAAAGTGGCGGTAAAGGAGGGTATGCGGCTGCTTGCTGCTGAGGAGGCAGGTGTGCAGGTAGAGGATGACGACCAGGATGGTCAAGAAGCAGGTGCTGGTAAGTCTTCCTTTCTAGTCTTTCCGTTAACTTGGTTACTTATCGCTAATGAATTCTTTTTACGACCGGACAGGTGGGCAACAGAGCAAGGACAAGACTCCGACGCAACCGGCTCCCTGATTAGACCTGGAAAATTCTTTTTGTAGACTTGACATGGTTGTATACGTTAGTCTTAAGACAGTAGAGTAACTTCTAAGCTGTAATTCTTGCTACTTGTAACAATCAACATTATTCTTGACGTGTAATTTTTTAACTTAAGCTGATTTTGTCGTTTCTTGAATATTTGTTGCTATTTCGACATATCGTATGAGAAATGTAGCTATGTATATTCTTGTAATTAAATTGTGTTTGATGTTAGACTCTGGTTCTAAACCATAATTTTATGACTTGCAATATTAGCGTGTGGTGTGAACAAATTATAGTCATGTATTTGTACATAAAAGAAGAAAATACCGCCTTTCATGTTTTAATCGTAGATGGCAGTCTTGAATATCTTGTAGGACCGAGCATGGAATATAGTCGAATGTCCTGCCACTGTGAGTCCCTACACCCATTGGCGAGTATCTCCTACTCTGTATCATGTACTTTAGGGATTGTTATAGGGGATAGGAAAAAAAAGCTTTTTAAGTAAAATTGAAGTACGTGAAATAGTAAAACTTCCAATCACGGAAGGCCTTCGATGTGCTTAAGTTCGTGGCAAACGGGTTTTGTAGTCACTTTCCCTAGCTGTGGGTCTTGGAGACATTTGTCACCCATCTTACGCCTCCGCGGGGAGTTAATTCTTTTTTACCACAGCCGCACTTAAGACACATCGGAGCCGAGATCGCGCACAGTAACTACCCGGGCCATTATGGCCCGTAATCGTGGGTATTATTCGATTTACTGTGGCCGGCTAGCGTGGGTGCCGATCGTCAACTGTGAACTGCCCCTGGCTGGCCACACCTTATGTTGGGGCTTATAGTCGGTTCACAGTTGCCGGCGAGCCTAACGCCGTAATGAGCTGCCTCGGCTATAGTCGGCCTTCTCGGTGGCTTATAATCGGCTCATTACAGTTGGCTTTAAGGGCCGTCGCGAGCAATGAGTTAACTCGCAGCAGAGGGATGCTGGAGCGAAAGTGTCTCATTGGCGAGGGCATAGATTCGCATAGTACCTGTTGGGTTCTGTCCACGTGAAGTTGCATTGTGGAGTGCTTTGAATAGAAATGCTATATACTCAGGATTTTGTTCAACAGAAAAGGATAAAGTTAACAAGCAGCCAAGATACAAAGGAACAAGTTAAAAAAGAGACAAGGTTTTTTAAAGTGGTTCAGCACGAAAATGCCTACATCCACTGATTCTCTTTGTTAATTCACTTCATATGGGCAATACAAGTTAAGAAAAGTATCGACGGAGGTGTTGGATGTTCCATGCCCTCTGGAACACCTCTCCGTCCACTGTTGACAAAATATAGGCTCCGTTGTGGAGATCTTTATGAATTACATATGGTCCATCCCAGATTGGGTCTAGTGCTCCGGGGCGAGGGAAGATTCGCTTGAGGACAAGATCCCCTTCCTGCAAGGTACGATGCTTGACTTTGGAGTTGTATTGTGCTGCCACTTTTTGCTTGTGGGCTGCTGTTTTGAGGATTGCATCGTTTCTTCTCTCCTCGATTAGATCCAAAGACATGTGAAGGAGTTCTTCGTTCTCTTCTGGGTTATAGTGGATCCGACGATGGGAAGGCACAATAGTTTCAACTGGGAGCATAGCCTCCGATCCGTATGCCAAAGAGAAAGGAGTGTGCCCTGTCGATGTTCTGAAAGATGTGCGATAGGCCCATAGTGCCGTAGGAAGTTCATCCACCCAAGCGCCCTTTGACTTTTCGAGCTTCTTTTTTATTAGAGTTTTCAGAATTTTGTTGACTGCTTCGACTTGTCCGTTTGCCTGGGGATATGCTACGGATGAGAAGCTTTTATGAATTCTGTGTTCTTGGCACCAGTTGGCGAATTCCTCGCTGTCAAATTGAAGTCCATTGTCTGATATGATTTTGAGTGGGACTCCGTACCTGCATAGAACATTTTTGATCAAGAAGTTAATAACTTTTGCTGAAGATACTTTATTTAGAGGTTCCGCTTCCACCCATTTGGTGAAATAATCAACTGCCACTATAGCATATTTGGCCCCGCCTCGGCCCATTGGTAGCTCGCCGATTAAGTCAATTCCCCATATCGCGAAGGGCCAAGGGCTGGTCATCTGAGTAATCTCGGTTGTTGGTAGCCGAGGGATCTTAGCAAATTTTTGGCATCTGTCACACTTTTTGACGAAATCTAAGGCGTCCTTGCTTAAGGTGGGCCAGAAATATCCGTATCGGAGTATCTTTTTTGCTAATGTTTGCCCCCCGGTGTGATCTCCACAGCTCCCCTGATGGATGTTGGATAAGATTTCCTTGGCTTCCCTTCCGGCGACACACCTTAATAATGGGTTAGAGAAACCGCGCCGATAGAGGATGTCTTCTTGTATTGTATAGCGGGACGCTTTCCTCAAGATTTTCTTGACTTCATTACGCTCGTTGGGTAGTGTGCCACTTTGTAGGTAGTCTCGGATGGGAGTCATCCAAGTTGCTTCTTCGGCTGCGGCTATCAGATTCACTTGCTCAAAACTTGGGACCGTTTGCTTTGAGATGGTTACTGCCCCGAAGATGGCGATGTCTCTCATACTCGCTTGCTTTGCCAATTCGTCGGCCTCTTGGTTCTCTTCCCGAGGGATGTGTTTGACTAAGTACTGATCCAATCGGCTGAGAAGCAACTTGGTCTTCTTTAGATATGCTATGAGTCATTCCTCTCGAGCTTGGAATTCTCCTAGTATTTGATTAACAATAAGTTGAGAATCGCTGTGAAGACACAAAGAATTGGCTCCGATTTCTATGGCAATTTCTAGTCCAGCTATCACTGCATCATATTCTGCATCGCTGTTGGTGGCAGCGAACTCCAACCTTATAGCATAGTGCAGTTTATTTCCCCTGGGAGTGATTATTACCACACCTGCCCCCGAGCCTTGTTCGTTAGATGCACCGTCCACAAAGAGATTCCACTTGATATCTTCCGTTATTTCCAGTTGCTCCTTATCCTCGTTGGTAGTGAACTCTGCAATGAAATCAGCCATGGCTTGTCCCTTGATGGCGGTGCGAGGGTGATAGGTGATATCATATTGACTCAGCTCAATACACCATTTAAGTAGTCGCCCGGAAGTGTCGGGACGATGGAGTACCTGCCTCAGTGGTTGATCGGTCAGAACTTTGATGGAATGGGATTGGAAGTAGTGACGTAGTTTTCGTGAAGTGATTAGTAAACAGTATGCTAACTTTTCAAGTTTAGGATATCTGACTTCTGCCCCAGTAAACCTTTTACTGACGAAGTAAACTGGTCGTTGTGTGCGGTTGTCTTCCCTTACCAAGGCAGCGCTTAAAGCGTGAGATGACACAGCAAGGTATAGGTATAATTCTTCGCCTTCGCTTGGGGTCGAGAGTACCGGTGGTTTCTGGAGGTGTTCGATTAGGTTAAGGAAAGCGGTTAAGCATTCGTTCGTCCATTCGAACTTTCCTTTATCTTTCTTTAGAGCTTCGAAAAAGGGGACGCACTTGTCCGTTGCTTTGGAGATGAATCGACTTAGGGCGGCCACTTTTCCATTTAGGCTTTGCATCTCCTTTCGGGTGGAAGGTATCTTGATGTCCCTTAATGCTCGGACTTGTTCAGGGTTTGCTTCAATCCCTCGGGCATGGACGATGAACCCTAAGAATTTTCCCGATGACACTCCGAAGGAGCACTTTAGTGGATTCAACTTCATTCCATACTGTCGAAGTACCTGGAACATTTCGCCTAGGTAGCTTACGTGATCTTTGGCTTTCCGTGATTTCACCAGCATGTCGTCTACATATACTTCCATAGTTTGTCCTATTAGCCCTGCAAACATCTTGTTGACGAGGCGCTGGTAGGTGGCTCCTGCATTTTTAAGTCCGAAGGGCATCACTTTGTAGCAGTATAAACCCCGGTCGGTGATGAAACTAGTGTGGTCTTGGTCGGGAGCATGCATAGGAATTTGGTTATATCCTGAGTATGCATCCATAAAAGATAGGAGTTCGTGCCCGGCTGTGTTGTCTACAAGTTGGTCGATTCTGGGAAGCGGGAAGCAATCCTTTGGGCAGGCGTCGTTTAGGTTGGAGAAGTCAATGCAGGTCCGCCACTTCCCATTAGCCTTCTTTACTAGTACCGGGTTGGCGATCCATTCTGGGTAAACAGCTTCTCGTATGAAGTCATTGGCGAGTAGATTCTTTACTTCTTCATCGAGGGCTGCTGATCGCTCTGCCCCCATACTTCTTTTTTTTTGTTTTACAGGCGCCTTGGTAGGATCAATGTTTAATACGTGGCATGCTATGTCGGGGGAGATTCCGGTCATGTTAGCGTGTGACCAAGCGAATACATCCAAGTTGTGGCGGAGAAAATCAATGAGTTGTTCCTTCAATTCAGCTTTCAGCCGCGACACAATTTTCAGTAGCCTACTTGAGTCGTGCTTGTCTACAGATATAAACTCCATAGCCTCTGCAGGCTCGGCGGTGGCCTCCTCCTCTTTGTCCCTAGGGTCTAATTCATTGAAAGGGTCGCTGGTGTATCGAAGAGGAGGGGCTTTCTTTAGTTGCTATGCTTCAAGGCTTTTTGTGTAGAGGGCAATCTCTACACCTTTCCCTTTATCTTTCCTGTGGTTGTTGCGAAGTTCGGTTACATAGCAGTCTCGTGCAATATCCTGGTCTCCTTCCACTTCCCCTACTCCATTGTCTGTTGGAAACTTCATTTTCAAGCACCATGGGGCTAGGACAATTTGGAAGTCAGACAAGGCTGGTCTTCCTAAGAAGGCGTTGTAGGCCGAATGGTTTTCTATCAGCACAAACGTATGTTTCCTTACAACGGAGCGGGGATGGCTTCCAATCTCAACAAAGAGGTCCAGCTGCCCGAGGGGTATCTTCGCATCTCCAGTGAAACCGTGTAGTGGTTTATCGCAGGGAGATACATCCTTCATTGATAGCTTCATTTTGTCGAATGCGTGTTTGAACAGGATATTTACAGAGCTTCCAGTGTCTACCAGGATTCGGTAAACTTCGGCGGGACCGAGTCGGGCAGAGATAACCATGGGATCCGTGTGAGGGTACTGTCTTCCTTCTAGGTCGCGTTTACTGAATGTGATGTCATCACTTTCTTTCCGCTTTGGGTGGCGCTCTTCTATAACCGTATTGACACAGTCTTTATTGTCTCTAAGTGAATTCCCATATCTTTCCATCTCTCTCCAACTTCTGTCTGCGATGTGCGGACCTCCTGAGATGGTATGGACCACTATCTTCTCTTGACTAGAGCTGCTAGCGTTGCGGTTTCCTCTGTCGGTCCCTGGTGAGGGTAGCCTTGGATTTTCATTGGCAGGAGCTGGAGTCCTGTCTTGACTTTTTACATAACGTTCCAGTTTCTTCCTTCTGATGTGTTCCTCAATCAGATCTCGGAGATGATGGCATTCGTTGGTATCATGTCCGTGAGATTCATGGAAGTGGCAGAATTTTCCAGACTTCTGTGCGTTATCTGATTCCTTCTTGTATGGTGGGCGTTTGTATCTAACTTCTCCTTGGGTGGCAAGGAAGATATTTTCGACGGTCTCGTTCAAAGGGGTGTAAGTGTCGAATCTTGGTCCTGGCCGATATATGCGCTTTTCTACCTTCTTGCCCCCAGCATTGTCTCTGGAATCATTTCTTCGAACGTCCCTCGCCACAGCAGGGGCGTTGCCATGGGTCGTCTTATTTTGCTGTCCTGACTGCCCCTCAACGGCAGCATCCTCAAGCCTCATGTATTTCTCGGCTTCATGGAAGAAATCGGGTAAAGTAGCTGGCTTTTCTTTTGTCAATCTTCTAGCAAATTTAGTGTTCGGGTGCACTCCACTGCAGAGGGCCATTAGGATAAGCTTCTCATCGGCATCTTGAACTGCGGCTGCTGCGGCGTTGAATCTGGTTAGGTATTGCTGTAGCTTTTCTCCAGGTTTCTGTTTGACGCTGGATAAGGAATAAGCGTCCTTAGGTTGCTCCACATGAATGCGGAACTGACTGATAAATTTTTCTTTCAACATTTCCCACGAGCTGATGGATCCTTGGGGTAGATGACAGAACCAGGAGGTAGCAAGATCTGCTAAGAAGAGCGGAAAGCATTTGCACAGTACTCCCTCTGTTGCTCCACTCATGAGCATATGTTGCGTGTACCTCTGTAAGTGTACAACGGGATCGGAGGTTCCTTTGTAGGGTTCCATTGTCGGCATCTTCCATTCTCGGGGGGTGATAGCAATTTCGATATTGCAGGCGAAAGGGCTGGTTACCCTAGCGCCTATCCCTCGATCTCTTTGCTCCCGTTGGACACACTCTCTGAATAAGCGTGCCATCCTTTCATCAGAACTTAGAGCAGATAGAAATGAGTTTGGTTCTGTTCTGTGGGATTGATTCCGTCCAGACGACCTGTAGGGATGGTATCGTCTATCATTCCTCATATTTTCCATTGGCTGCCTTTGATCTTCTGGGAGCACGCTTGGGTCAGCTACAGTTGGCCCTTGCCTTGATCTCCCCCTGTTGGGTTCTGATCTGAGCACTTCCTCGGGTCCAACTTCGGGCTGAACTCTAGCTCGGCCCCGTTCACTGGTGTTTCTGTGGTTAGGCAGCATGACAGGCTCAGCTGCAGTTGACCTTCGCCCGGTACCTTCCCCGTTGGGTTCGGTACCAAACGTTTCCTCAGGCCTAACTTCGGGCTGTGCTCGGTCTCGGCTCCTACCACGGCTACTTCTGCCGTTAGCTCCTTCGAAGAAGGAGGATCTTTGCTGTCTCTGAGATCCTCCAGACTGGGACTCGCCCCATGATTCAGTGTTGCGGTTGGATTCTTCAGCGTCCCTCAAGCGTGACATGAGATGGTCCACCAAGGCTTCCTGCTGGGACGTGAAGCGGTTAGTTACTTCAACCACAACTCTGTCCAGATCTGCTCTAGTAATTGCTGCAGGCTGTTCTGTGGCAGGAGTAGTTGGGTTAGCCTGTTCTTCATTCGTTACTGTTGCTGGAGGAGGACGATTTGCTTGATTTGTGACAGCTGGATCTGGGAGACTGCTGGATGCGATGTTTTTTCCTTTGTTAACATCTTTTCTCTGTTTGGGAGGCATGTTTTCCAAGTGGCGAACGATGCTGTTAGGAAAACTTGTTAAGCGGATGAAGCTGAAGCTTCGAGCTTCTAGCTCTCAATGAAAGCACCAAAAATGTTTGCACAAAAAATGGACAAACACCTCAAAGTTGTATGACTTAGTAGATCTTATGTTATTCCTAGTAATTTGAGTGATTTATGCAAATACGTAAAAAACAGGGGCTAAACTGTAAAAAGACCCACAGATTTATAGTGATTCAGCCAGAATGTGCCTACGTCCACTTTATATGTTATTTCTCTTCTTTTTTTTATGATTACAAGTACAAAGCTTTGATACAAGTAAAAGAAAGTTGTTTGAAGAGTTCCTTCCGTGCTTGAGCTCTCAAAACTTGTCCCCATTGCTGTACCCCTGCCCCTCTATTTATAGAGTGAGGCTGGTGGTAGGGGTCTAGGACGTGTATAGTTGCTGATGGGCCTGGGCTGATGTGATCTGGCCTGGTACGTCTTGGTTCGTCATTGCTTGGTTCGGAGGTGGTTGGAGTGTAGGATGGACCGGTAGTTAATTGGACCGATGGTGGGATGGTGAGGTTGGTCCGGTGTGGAGATGGTTCGGCAGGAGGTGGTTCGGTGGGAGTTGGGAAGGTTGGTTCAGTTGGTTCGGCAGGAGGTGGTTCGGGTGAGGTCTGCCGAATGGTGCCTGCCGAATGGGGTTGAGCGAGGTCTGCCGAATGGTGCCTGCCGAGTGGGTCTGCCGAATGAAGCAAGTTTCTTGGTCTCGAGGTCTTCTGGGTGAGAACACGCCCAACAGTATGTACAGTTTACAACTTGCAGATGGCCCTCATGTCAAAACAGGACAATTTGGACATGTGGAAAAAGGTCATCTAATATATACACGTCACAAATTTGATATTTCATAAAGCAATCAAAATGTTTTCAAAGGCAAAAATACAAATGCAGTAGGTAACCAAGAATATGAATTCATCATGTTTATTATATTATAAAAAAGGCAAATATAAGGGGAACTTGCACCTACACGCATCTAACTGATGCAATAGGGCAACAGCCTTATTGGTTCCTGAGAATAAGTCGCTGAAGTAGAAATGAATGTGTAATAGGGCTGCACAGCGTATTCGCCACTAGAGTGAAATGATTTTTAATGTCTACAAATCAATGCCAGAGTGAAGAGATGATTCCGTAGCACTGTGGAATTTGAATACAATATATGATTTGTCTTAGATAATAAATGGTTGGATAAGTAGAAGTTTAAAGAAAAAATTAATGAAAAAGATACCAAGTCAAATTTGTGTAAAACTTAGTATTCACCTAGTTTAACATTAACAAGCATTTTAGCAAGTGCGAATCCAAAATAAAGTTAATGTATGAGTAAGGTAATTTTTTAAACCAGAAGGATTAGTTCTAAATGAGTTCTGAGTAATGACATATAGTTCTAAGTATGTCTCTAGTGTAGAAGTGTTCGAGCTTGGTTAATGTGCTTGTCTTTACTGTGTGAAGCCTAACATTGTTTGTTTGAAGAGTCTTAGTTTGGTTAACAGTAGCTCTTGGTTTGGTTAAAGTGTGGGATTAATGTGCTTCAGCGTTAACAGTAGCTCTTGGATTGGATTAACACTGAATAACTATTGTGCTAAAGTTTGGTTGAGTTCCTTCAGCCACAAGCAGCTACAAGCAAAAGCTCCAGTAGTGATGCGCAGATATAGATGTGCAGGCATTAGAGAGCAGCTAAGCTTGGATGAGATGGCCAAAAAATACTAGCTGGTGCGAGTTGATGAGCAGATCAGTGACCGGCTTGAGCATGGGGTAGATGATGTGCAATAGGACATGAAGAAAATTACTAATGCTGAAAATGGTTGGAGAGGAAGCACTACATGAAGCCCATGTGCATGGAGCGTGGATTAGATGATCTTTTTAGGTAATATTAAGGATTAAGCATATTATATGTTCCTCATAATTTGGAAAAGATCAACTTATTAGTCTAGAATATCTTAGTAAAATGGTGAGAGTAGATTAGTTCCTATTATTTATTTAACAATATTTCTTGAAGCTCTTTCAGTTATCAATTCATTAATAAGTAAAATATAAATTTGTGATTGAAAACAATTACCAAGTTAACGTGTTATAATATTGCTACAAAGTCAAAGTTTTGAAAGCAAAGATTGTTTGTGGTTTATTATCATAAAATCAAATATATTTGTTTGTGTTTCTAACTTAAAATTATTAAATGACCAATTGTTGCTTATATTATTTCAAGCCTAGCACTATTGATGGTTACCATAATGATACTATAATCAATCTCATAGACATAATCGGTTCATTGGCAACTATAGGAGACCTAGTAAAAATTGCTAAGTTTATCGGGCAAAGCTCAGGTTTGTTTTTGTCTTTGTTTATATTCATTTAGATGTTTTGTAGCGGGTGAGTAGAGTAGGTTTGTTTATATTCGTTTATATTCCAATTTCATCATATTGTTCATGTTATGTAAACCATACTGTTGTTGTATAAATATGTACAGAGTATGCTAAACTTTCATGACAATGTATGTTACAGTATTACAATCATTGATGGGATGATGCATAAAATATTGACAAAGTTTGCAAAAGCAACGGTACAGTGGTAATGCCTCATTTCACTGAATCATAACAAAAATATATTCATAAACTTTTATATAATAATGATCAGACATATGTAGTCTTAGGAAATCATGACTACAGATGTGAAGTGCTGTTCATTGCAAGATTGAAAGTACGTAGTTCTGCTCTGGATCCTTTATTGTAGATACAGGCAAAAAGGTTTGCCAAGTTTTACCTGTTATGCTTCAATTGTAGTTGCTGTTTGTAAACAAATCCAATCATTTTAAAAAAGTTCGACCCTCCCTACCCACCTGAACTAAATAATGAATAAGTGGGTAAAGTAATTGGAATTGGTAATATTTCGACTTGCTATATGTTTAATTGCCATGATTAACGTATAAGTGCATACCAAGTTACGTTTACAAAAAAAGTTTTCTGCAAGCAGTTTTCCATGACTCATAGTTATAAAAAATGTTCACAAGTAGTTTTCCACAAGTTAAAAGTTTCATGTTGAATATTTCATCAATTCGATCTATGAATTGATTGACACAAATACTAAACCAAACATGGACATCAAGAATTTTTAAGAGAAGCACAGTAGATAGGATCAAAATTTTGTTTTATCCAGATGATATTATTTATAATATGATATACTCGTACAATGTTGTAGATGTTTGATATTAGATTTGAAGTCCTACGAATTAACACAATTGTTTGACTATATGTTGTGATTTCACTTGTGCAGGCATTGGATTTCCAAAGAGAGCAAGGTTGGACTTTCATAGTGCTAGCTTTCACTTGTGCATGCAACAAAGAATTATGGGTAGTCAAGCGTTTTGTTAGCACCAGTTTGGTATAACGTTTTATTAGTACTAGGGGTGTAAATTTGTATTCGAATGGTTATTGTATGTGAGTTTGGTCATTTTATCAAAAAAACTATTGTATTAGAATGATTATGGATATCTTATTTGATTATATGATTAATATATTTTTTTAATTGTTTGAATATGATGATTATGTGAGTGATTGTTGATTGATATAGTAGAAACAAAATAGACCATCAACAGGAAATAATAGCATGAAGAAATTGTGCAAAATGATTAACAACTTTTAGCAGCATTTCAAAAATGCTACAGAAATACATACAGTGGCGTTGTGTAAATGGAACCGTAAAGTAGGGGTAAAGTTGGAAACTCTATTGGTAGCACCAAAAAACCTTTTGGTGGCGTTTTTAAAATGCTAAAAAAATATTTATGGTGGCGTTTGAGAAACACTGCAATAAAAGGATTTATAGTGGCGTTGAAATAAATGCAACTAAAAACCATGGATTTTTAGTTGCGGGCTTTATCACGGCGTTTATCGAAACACTACCATAAGTTTTGGTAGCGTTTTTTGTGCGCCACCAAAAATAAAATTTCTTGTAGTGATTGCGTTCGGAATAGGGGTATAAAATTATAAACGCCTAGCGGCACGCCTCGATAGGAGGTCGAGATTTTAAGCTACGTAATTCAAGGCAATTTAAATTTAAATTTAAATATAATATACCTTGTTGACTGGTCAATATATCTCCCATCAACTGCTATTCTGTCCTTCTTCAATCACTGTAGCTAAAGCCCATTCCAACATGAAAGACTATTTGAGGATGCAACCTTCCTTTTAAAAAGAGCTATCTCGTTCGAAAGAAATAGGCTGCCTTCGTTCTCTTACTTCCTCAAGATTATCCTCGTCTCCTATAAAAAAAACAATTCGAAATCGATTCGTTCAAAGACAAACTCAAATAACAAAATCAAAATCGTTTCTATTCAAACAGAAGAAAGGAGAAATCGATGTCTAAATCGACCCATTCCCCCCAAAATCTCAGAGCACTGCCACCACGAACAGAAGAAAACATCACCGTCGAGGTTGCTAGCAGCCATGTGGGGTGTCGGGGTTGCTGCTGCCGAGGGGAGCATGTCGATCGTGGCGAGCTATCTTTGTATGTTCGAATTCGAAGCAGAATCGAGTAGTGGGTCTTTGGGAGAGGAAGGAAGGGGAGAGCGCGTGTCGAGCTTGTCGCGATGTCGCCGTTGAGTGGGAGGGGACTCGAGGTCGCGGTTGTTCATGATGGGAATAGGTGGCGCATGGGGGCAGCAGCTAGATTTGGTCGAGATAGCGGCGATGAAGTTGGGCGTGAATATCGGTCGTGTGTCGAGCTCGTGAGGCACTGGGGTATGGCTTCCTCTTTCTGTTCGAATTTGTAAAGAAAAAAATGCAGAAAACAGAAGAAAAAAAATTATTATTAGATAAACAGCTAATTTATATATGCATATGTACAGTGAAGTAAACTATTGTGGTTATTTATAGAAAAAGAAAACAATTTTTACACACACATATATATATAGGAAAAACCAGAAAATAAATATATAAGTACACACATATTTTAATATATATATATATATAGTAAAACAGAAAATTATATATATATATAGGACTTTGGAAAACATAAGAAGTTGTATTAAGATTAGTTTTTAATATGTATAGATTATTTCTTATAAGTATATATAAAGTTTTAAAAATAAAATAAATATACATTTACATATTTTAATTGGCTATTTTATTTTTAAATAATGGGTTGGTGATTAAATTGTTCAATTAACTTATTTAATTAGTCACTAAAAGATATAAAAAAAAGGAAATTATTAGTTTAAATTAAATTATTAGTTCATTGAATTAAATTTATTTAAACGGTAATTGATTTTTTGATTTGTTTGAATATTAATAAAAATCATATAATGTTTATACAAGGTCAAAATCGTGAAACCGAGTCGAGATTGAAATTGATTGCAAACAAGAATCAAAGGTGAGATCTTCTCACTCATTTGGATTACCTAGTTAAAATTTAAATGTTCAAATTTAAATCATTGGATGTTGATTTGTAAATTATGATTTATCTGTTGGATGATATTATATATATAGTAGTATATATATTGGAGTGATTGATATTCCCGCATTATATAGCAGATGAGACCCTATGCGCCCCGCATAATAGCGGATGACCCTATATACCGCGATATCCCCCACGAAGTGGGATCGGTATTTTATTTGTGGACTAACATCTGTGGATGCAGGAAAAACGGGTTGGAGGGATCCAACCGGATTCCTCAAAAACATTTATTGTGTATATATATATATATATTGATATATGACAGGTTGGATAAACTGATATGGATTGCGTGAATTGAATTGTAAAATGCTAAATAGTCTGGAAATTCAATTTGGTATTTTTAAATGCCATAAGTAATAAATTTAAAGCAAATAAAAAGAAGATTTTGAATGAAAATGTTTAAATTGAAAGTTGGGTTATTTTGTAAGGAAATTAAGTGGAATGTGAAAAATATATAATTTAACTTGGTTATATTTACCTATTGGTAAATTGGGCTAGATAGAGATTTTAATTAAAATTGTATATATTAAGGACTTGAAAGATATTTGAAATTTTGGAAGAGAATTTGGAATTGATAATTAAAAATAGATTGAAGTAAAATGGAATTTATTAAAGGATAAATTATAAGAATGGAATTATAAATAAAATTTGTTTTATAAATAAGAGAAAAATTCAAAGGGGTTTTATAAATTTATAAACGGGGTTTATAAATGAGATAGATTAATATCAATGGATATGTGGTAAGTGATGGGTGAACTTATATCAGGTTATGGAAATTATTTTGGAAAGAAATAGTAGAATATATTTTCGAATGTGAGAAATAGCGATTAAAGATCGAGGTGATACAGGTCAAGAGGGATTTAGAAAGGAAATTGGTGAATATTGGAATTTCTTAAAAGAAATAGATTTTGTCAAGTGAGTTTGAAATTGTTTAAGTTACTATACTACTTAACTTTTAAAACTATTATTTGGATCTAGAATATTCTGAAGTTAGTTATTATAAACTTAATACTAGTGAAATGAGTTCAAATTTTATAACCAGCTTTGTAAATTTATTAGTAACTGAATATTATTACCTTAAACTATATTTTTAAAAATAAACCAATATTCTTACTTTACATAAGTATATACTTTTAAATGTTTTAAAAATTCATATTAAAACCTCTTGAGATGGGAAGCGAAGTTTATTAAAACGGATAAGATTTTGAAGGAAAATCTTATGGTGGAAAACCCAAATAAAATCTTAAGTATAAGATAAGCATACTTTCGGAAGGTGAAATAAAAATTTACAAGTATAGTAGAAGTGAAAACTGGGGTTTTAAATAAGCGTGAATGGCTTTGGAAATATTAAAGATAATTAACTAAGGAATTCTGGGGTATATAGAATTCGGTGAAACGGGGTGGGAATTTACAAATAAAATTGTAAATGATTTTTGAGAATGGAGATAGAAAATAAATGAATATTTTCAAGTGTTGAATATTAAATGAAGTGGGGAAAATATTCTAAGTATTGGGCAAAGATTAAAATTTATCCCATAAGAATAAAAAGAGATTTGAAAACTATTTTCAAAATGTGAAAAGAATATCTTGTGAAGATATTTTGTGATAAATAATCTGGGAAATTATTTAAGACTTAATGGTTGCTTGTGAATGAAATTGATAGTTAAATAACCGACTATCAATATTGGCCAACACGCTGATCGTTTCGAAGAGACCGGGATCAGATTTAATTATCCGAAAACCACTTCGATCCGGTTTGAACGTAGCGAATGAAGACCATGAAGATGATGAAGGTGGTGATTTGGTTTGTCCAGACCCAGGACAACTTGTATGGATGAATGCTATCAGACCATCGTCAGGAGGACGATGAGCATTTTAAGTGAAACGTGTTCTAAAAAGGTAACGCATAGCCTCAAGCCTCATCAACCGGGAATGGCTAAAACATGAGAGGTGTAGTAAGGCTAAGTGGGTAGCATCCAAGTAGGGTAAGATTTCCCCTGTCTAGATGTCCCTTTTTATTCGGCTTAGTGGGTGGTTGCTGATCCTAACCACGAGATGATCTTATTCGGACTATCCAGTAAGTGGTAGCTCCGGTCTTGTGTTGTAGGGGATCGGGCGTGATCCTCGGTACTTTGATCTAGGCCAGGTACTGAGATGGGCGGTACCCCAATAGCCCTGCCATTGTATGGAACCCAATCTCCAATAAGTGCCCGTACGGTTTTGATTGCGCCCAACTATGCAGGAACGTGAGATGCAAGCATTTCAGCTAGATTCTATTTTACTTTCTATAGACACTATTATAATATCAGACGAATTTGATAAAAATGTTTTGGTTATCGTAAGTTAAAAACTCGGCATATTTATTTGTGGTGTGGTCTTACGAGATACCTTTGTTTTCAAAGAATTTTCAAAACTTTAATAATCCAATTGAGTGTGTTTTTCTCACGTTGGTTTTTCTGACTGACTCGGGTGTTGTTTTATTATGATCCTCGGGTCGGACCGAGTTGAACAGATTCAGGATAGGATATTATGGAGCCCAGGAGACGAGCTGGATGACAGAGGCATACTTCCGTACTTGATTATTATTCCGCTGTGTAAGGACAAGTTAGTAAACTGTCCAGATTTGATGTATTGGATTGTTGTACCTTGATAAATGGTATGTATATTAATAGTACATAACTTGTATTTAAAAGCTGTTATTCTATATTATATTTTGTTCTGCTGCGATTTTGAGATTCTGATGTTGTTTTTATCTTCTTCTTCTACCTCTTTCTTCTTCTTTTACCCTAGTTATTCGCTCTTTCGTACACTTAGGGTTGAACGGGGAAGAATTATTATAAACTCAAGGGGTACGGAACTGCGGGTCGCTACAAATAATATCAAAAGGATTTTCGCGTATCAAGCATGTTTGACTGCTATAAGGAGAAACCTCCCCCTTGTTTGCGATTGCATTGTGTGTGCGACGGGAGACCTTATGGTAGTTTCATTTTCCTAAAGCATGAACGAATTTTTTTTATTTCTTTTTGTTCAAATAACTGTTTTTGTTTGCTTACGCCAGTCCTATGACTGACCTGGAGTTTATTGTTCCCTTTCCTAAACTCTGGGTGCCCATAATTTTCCACACGGGTAGCCTAGAGTCAGGTTATCAGTAGGTTGTGAAGCTAGTTCAGATAGTAGATGTAGATTTGAAGTCTTTGGATGTAGAAGTCTTTGGGTTTGGGCTACACTGAGTTTGCTACAAGTTCAGCATGATAGGGGGTTCGAGCTATCTTTGGATTGGGCTTTGGAGCTTTGGCAATGAAGATGCAGTCTGTTGGATTCCCTCTCTCTTTCTTTTGGAGCTCCGTCGATGGTCGTCAAGCTAGACCATCACATTTGCTATTGTGTTCCGCTGTCGTGTTGTTTCCATTGTATTCTTTTGTATATTGTGCTCTGATGTTGTTGGGCATTTGTATCAGTTGTTGTACCTTTATTGTGTATCAATAAAATCATTTTGTTTCCGCTGTGTTGTTTTCATCTAATGCGTTATAGCTCCAGCGATACGTACTTCAACGTTTGAATCTCCGGCAGTCGAATACGGGTGATGTAATGGATGCTGATTTTCGAGCGCCGAATCTGAGTTGTCACATTTGGTATCAGAGCTAAAGGTTGAGTAAGAACTTTAGCTTTGGAATATAACACATTAGGTGGCTCATTAGAGATAGGGTTATAAATGCCCTAGAATGAGTATATTCCCTAAAATATCTTGTCTGTATGTCTCAGTCAATTCTCTTACTATTCATTGATGGTGAGAATGAGTGCAAGAAGAGGACGAGGTAGAGGATAGGGTAAGTACCACTACAAATGGTCGAGTCCCTGCAACAACAAGAAACCACTTTTCCCATCCATCCCCAGCCAAATCTGGCAGAGTTAAATCTTGAACCAGAATTCATAAACGAACCTATTTGTTTGAAGAACCAGTAGAAGGCCCTGCAAATCCTTGTTTACGTTATAGAAAGATTCCTATTTCGTATTCTCATCATCAGTTTCTTATCATTATTTTTTTCTACGACGTAACCCGTATCAGCTTTTTTGTTTCTAACTTTAATAAATTTGAAATTTTAATTAGAATGAATTGATTAACAAAATATGAAGCTAAATTAGATTGTATCAATAAAACGATTTCGGTCAAAATCAAATTTGGGAATTTTGTCGTAATTTCTTGTGAGGATCCAAGTCCGAAGAGGGACAAGCTAATGTATACTTTAGGGTATTCCGACCTTAGTTTGGAATCCATACCTTTTGTTCAAGGACTTTTCTCATGTATTTGTAGAAGTTAAGTCTTTACCTTCGCACAGGAAAATCGAGTTTAGAATCAACTTGGTTCCCAATGTCCAGTTGTGTATGCAAGTCATGCATGACACTAAGGGAAAGAGTAGAGCTAGTTGAGCAAACCCAAGATTTACTAGAGAAAGGATTTATACGACCTGGTCGCTCCAGTTGGGGTTCAGCTGTAGTATTTGTAGCCAAGTCCAATGAATCTTTGAAATTGTGCGTAAATCATCGTAATCTTAATAAGTTAACTCTTAAGAATAAATTTCCTTTGCCCGAATCGAGCACCATGCAATCGATTCTTTTCTAAGATGGATCTAGCCCAAGGATTCCATCAGCTGAGAATTGCGGAAGATTGTATCCGTTTAACTGTTTTTGGGGGTCCCGATACATTCTACGAATGGTTAGTTATCCCTTCGGACTAACCAATGCCCCTGCATATTTCGTAGACCTGATGACCTGAGTATTTCGTGAAGTGTTGAATAAGTTCGATCTCGTATTTATTGATGATATTCTGATTTATTTCAAAATTTGAATAAATATTTCGGCTTGATCTGGTTATGCCATTCTCTATCTTTTTATGTGTTCATATGTTCTTTGTTTGTCTCCCTGTCCTGCAAATTTCGAGGACAAAATTTTCTTAAGGGGGGGGGGAATATGTAATGATCCTGTTTTTAAGCCAAATTTAATTTTGTAATTAATACAATTTTTAGAATTAAATTGTGGATTAATTGGTGAATTAATTTGAATATTTCCAAAATAAATAGGATAAGTGTTTGTATATATATATATATATATATTTATATAAATAGATTGTAAATAGGATTTTGATTTGAAATTCAAAAGTAAATATTTTATAAATAAAATTAGATTTAAATTTTTTTTGGAAAACTAATATATATAGGTATATATGATTTTTTATTAGTGTATAATTGGATTTTAAATCATTTTCTTTAAAAGAGATAATAAGTATAAATTTTAAAAATATATAAACATAATAGATAAACTCAAACATATGTAAATATAAACATAAGTAAGGACTTAAACATAAAAAATAGATACTTATGACATTTGTTAGCATAATTAACAAGTGGCAATTGATTTTCTTTTGATTTGAATTATATATAATATAGTGTTTTGAGAAAAAAACTTAGTTATTCTATTTTCAGTTCAAACTTTCTCAAATTTCTCTCATCTTCAAACTAAAACCTGAAATGAAAATCTAAAAGAAAACTAAAATAAAAACTTAAAGCTTTCAATCTGGAATCAAGCAACAAACTTGAGATTCAACCTGAGCAATTCAAAGATCAAGCAAGATTCAAATCAACATCAAGTTTCAGTTTCAAATACAAGGTCAACTAACAATATCCAGGCTTCCCTGTTTATAAAAACATGTGAGTAAACTATTATTTTTAAACTAAATATGTTTTAAATCTAGATGCATGCTAAATATTTGAAATAAAGTGTGATAAGTGTTTGCATGATTTTTTAATATAAATTGTATGTATATATATGATTATATGGGTGTGCATGTCTGTATACAGAATGTTTGTTCTGTTCTTGTTGTACATATTTTTAAACTTGATCAAAATCCAATATCTCTTCCCCTGATTTTCTTTAGACTCTAATGTATAAACAAAATCTGTTTGTTATATCAAGTTCTAAAAATAAAAAATATTTTTGGGTTAAATATGAAGGTAGTTTTAACTGAAAGAATAATTACAGTAAAACACAAATTATATCAAAATTACGAATTGAATGAATTCAAGTTTCAATTATGTCGTCTGATTTGTTTTCGAAATCGATGATTTTTAAAATGGAATCATGATTTTTAAGTGTAACGACCCAGAATTTCGAACAATTTAAAATGAAAATATTTAATTAATTTTAAATATTTGAACGATGATTTAATTTGAATCCCCGATATAACTTTGAAATTTGCGATTAAACTTTAAATTATTTTAATCTACTGAATGTTGAATAAAAATTTGAATCTTCAATTATAAGCTGAAGAAAAATATTTCGAAAGCTTTCAAAATTTATATTGATGATACTGAAGGTAATAGAACTTTCAGAATTCAATTTGAAACTGTTCTGTTCAGTTTTGAATTTTATTGTTCGAATCGATATTTAAAAATAGCCGTCCGGGGCACAGTCTCGGAATTCGACGAAACCAGTTCCATTGGGTCCGTAATATTGAATTATTGTCGGATTTCAATTTTCGTATTTTTCAGAGTTAATACGTGACCGTACGATATGCAAACGCATCAGAATAAAATCAAATTCAAATTCATTTGTAATTTAGATATTTGGTCAACTCAGCACATTGTCTTCCCTTAGTTTCAGCCTTGAAACATGCCCCGTTGTTCACGCTGAAGACCACGAAATTATCGTGCAACCCATCCCCTCTCTTTTTAAATTTCTCGTTCTTCCCTCTTTCAATCAGTTCCAGATCGAACGAAAAAAAAATAAAAATGGCCGAAGCCTGTTTGAAATTGAGCTTCCCTCTTTCAAATCGAATACCCAATAAATCTCGTTAAAACGAAACCATTCCTCCCCTTCATTCTCAATCCTCGATCGAGAAGCCAAACGAAAAGAAAACAAAATATTATCGTTCCTTCCCTCTGTCCTCTTCAACTCAAAACAGCAGAACTCTTCCAGTCAAAGAAAAAAATTTATATACGAAACACTTTCGTTCGAAATAAAATCAAAAGGGCGACACTACAATCCCTTTACCTCTCGTTTTGAGATTGAAATCAAAGAAAATTTAAAGGAATGGCCACGACGTAAAATCGATTGGGGGAAGCACTCGCGAACAGGGAGGGGAAGTCGAATCTCAAGGTCGCGTGGAGGCGCTCGCCTTGGCATCGCGACTGGGTGATAGGAGGTCGAGTTGGCAATCGGTGTGGTGGTGCCTGCTCGCGTATGCATACGCGTAGGAGGAGAGTGGCGATTCGAGGTCACGAGAAAGCAGAGTCGAAGGGCTCGCGTGGCCATGGAGTTCGAGCAGGCGAGTGGAAGCTACGGTGAGGGATTCGTCGCGACTAGGTTCTCGAAGATGCAAGACCAGATGGGGTTTCGTTCGAGATGCAATAAGGTATAAATCTGCATTTCATTTTTTTTTCAATTTATTACTGTAAAAACAGAATTTAAGATATGTTGTTTACTGGACATAAAATATTAATTATGTTGTTTATATGAAAGGATTTTTTTTCAGTAAATTGAATTACTGTTGTATTCAAAATGTTATATACAGAAAATATATATTGAACAAAAATAACTATATAGTTAAGTTTGGAATATATATATATATATATGCGTACAAGCTAGAGGATTTTTTTAAGTAAAATTAACTACTATTTTAATTTACAGAAAAGGAAATAATAAATATACAGAATTGGTTTAAATTTAATTTGGCACGTATATATATGAATGCATGCGTATGGGTTAGAAAATAAAACCATTGGTTAATTAATTTATCAAATAGGAAAATTCATCTGTTCGACAAAATTCGAATATTGATAAATTGTATAATTGTTTGTACAAGGTCTATAAATCGAGGAATCAAACCGAAATGGATGGCAAATTAAAAGCTAAGGTGAGATTTTTCTCACTCAAAATATATTTGGTATTACAGTTATTGATTTGACTGATATGATTGCTATTTGGATGTGATATTAGATATAGTAGGATATATCTATATATATATATAGCAATATATACATATTGGCATATGTATATATTGGATTGATGATTTCCCGCCTCGTATAGCGGATGAGACCCTATTGCTTTGTTAGTAAGCGGATGATTTTTTTTATAAAACCCATATACCGCGATATTCCACCTCGAAGTGGAATTGGTATTGTGCTAACGTCTGTGGATGCAGGGAAACAGGTTGGAGGGATCCAACTGGATTCCTCACCAGTATTTATTTATTTACAGATATTGATGTATATTCTGTTATCATATTGATATATGATGTTTGTTGTTGTGATTGACTAATTGGTGCTGTTGCATCATCAGATTCAAGTTTTGAAGTTTAAAAATAACGACTTTACTTTAAAAGGATTTTTAAAGTGATTTTTGAAAATATACGTTTTATGGAATTTTTGAATTGATTTATAAATGTTAAAATTTTAAAGTTATAAAAGTTATAATTTTTAGTGGAATATAACCAAAGTGTCATTTTTGAAATAAAAATCAATTTATTTATAAAATGGTTTAAGTTGGGATTTTTGAATAACTATAACCGATTTGTATAAAAAGATTTATACAAATTGATATTTATAAATCAAATGTTGGAATTATAAAACGAGTTTTTTTATAAGTGTTAAAATGAAGTATAAATTGGATTTCGGCTTTTTAATTGAGATTTTTGAACAAGTATGAATGGTTAATAGATGAGATTTATAAATAGTATAAAAGTAGTTCGGTTATGGTTGAAAATAAGGTTATAAATGAAATCTTATAAGTAATAAGATTTAAAATCTATGAAGTTTAAAAGAACAATTTCTTTTAAAATAAATGAATTGTAAGTTATTAACTTATAAGATGGACCTTTGGTATATACATTGAGTTATAAATTGAATAGGTCGTTAAAGAAGATTTATAAATCGAATTGTTAATAAAGGAGATTTATTAAATTGAAGTTGTTAGAAAATAGAAATAGAATTTATAAACGTTGTTTTATAAATTCGAGATCAATTGAATTTGATAAATTAAATATAGAAGGTTGTTAAAGGAGATATATTCACGATTTTGGATAGCGAATTATTATTGAAATAAAACGTGTAGAAAATAGTGAAATGTAATTAGTGAAGTATATTCACGATTTTGGACAGTGAATATATTGTTAAGTAAAATGGATATGGTTTTGGAAAAGTGATATTTGAAATGAAGTTAATTGTTTTAAGCGATGTTTTAAAATATATTGAATATCGAAATCATAGATTTCAACATTTATTGTTGAAATAGACGTTTTCGAGAAATATAAGGAAATGGTGGACTATAACATTGTTGTTATAGTAAATGATTTCCGAAAGGAAATGTTTTATGTAGTATTGGGATTTATATATCTATCTTAAAATCCGAATCCCTATACTAGTGATTTTGAGTCGTCGTAACGATGTTTTATGTAACATTCGTTTTGACTCAAATGTTTTCCTTAAAGAATGAATATATACTTAATATTGATTTAAGTATATTGAATATTTTAAAATGTTGAAAATAAATAGTTTTGTGAATTACTTATTTTAAATAAGTATGGAATTGCTTTTCCAATATGAAACGAAGGGTTTGAAACTTTATCTTTTAAAGATAAATTGAAAAGTGAATATTTGAAATTTGTTTTCAAACGGTTAAGTGTGGAAATTTTATATCTTGTAAAGATATTTTTGGGAAATAAATAATTTGGAAAATTATTTGGAATCTGATGATGTTGCACATCTTTATTGATAGTTAAATAACCGACTATCAATAATTACCTTGAATAGGTATTTGTTGTGAATTGGATGAATTTGAATGCCACACTTATTTTTGAATAAACGCTCACTATTCGGGTTAGCCGGGAAAGGACCATGGGGTCGTATAACCCATTCCGAATATGTGATACGTCGTTATGAATTGCATTCGAAGACCGGTGTCGAAGACCGGATATTTTTGAAAACGGAAGGATTACCGTCGAGTTACTCTACATCGGCTGATCTCCGATTTAGAGGTTTTATCACCCTTAGTGATGGGAAGTCCGGACGTGATTAGAAAATTATCCGGATGTGCAAGGGCTTCGTGAGAAGTGCCTTCGGTTCTGTTCGATCCCGGAACAGACTTGTATGGATTGTGTGTCTGACGTTACAGATTGAGATATAAAGCTGATTTCTTTCAAATACATATCTGTTGGTGGCGGAGAATTTATTCTCTTAGCTTAACACCCTTCTCTGAGACGTACGAGCTCAGAGGTTATGTAGTTGAAATTTATCAGCAATATACTCCCAATTTGGTAACGTGGCATGCTGAGTGTTGCTGTGAAATGATCAGTGTTTGATCATTTGCGATATGATCATTTGTTTGATCTTATATCTTTGTGATCATAGGTTGATCATTTGTTTGACCCGAAGCATGGCTTTGTAGAAAGCGTAGCTTTATGGACGAGACTTCGTCGAGCCTCACACCCCGGAAATGGTCGAAACAGGAAGGATGCAGCAAGGTTCTAGGGAGTAGCGCCCCTTAGTGTATGTCATTCCTTCTGGATAGAGGTGGTATCATGGTATGGAGCCCAGATACTTAACCTATGTGGTTGCTGCATTATTATTATGTGGTTTGTTGCGAATCGGGGATCCTCAGGAAGATCGGTTACGATCGGGGGATGGCATACGCGTGTCAGTAGTTACCTATTTTTGCAGAGGTAACCCGGCCTTGTGTTGGCAGAGATCCGGTTAGGTTCTCAGGACGTCATTCCAGAGGCGTTCCTTTGTGGAATAGAAAGTTCCTTAGCCTGACCATTTGTTGGAAATCCAAAGAAACAATACGTGACTTGTACGGTTTTAGTTGTAGAACCTATCATTCACTTATGGTGGCGCACTACTGTTTGGATGGTAGCTATAGTAGGCATAGTTCGAAATGTCTATGCTGGCTAAGATTTATATTCTACTTTCGAAATGTTTTCTACACTATGCACTAATAATAATATCAAAAATAATTTGATTTTGCGTAGTAAGCATCTTTGACTATCATAAGAAGAAATCTCCTCCAATTCTGCGTTTGCATTGTGTGTGTGGTGGGAGGTCTTATGGTAGTTTCATTTTCCAAAAGCATTGGGAATTTGTTTTATTTTCTTTGTGAAAAATAACTGTTTTACAATCTCACACCAGTCACCATGACTGACTCGGAGTTTATTGTTTCCCTTCTAAACTCTGGGTGCCCACCAATTTCCACACGGGCAGTCTAGAGTTATGTTATCAGGATATTCTGGAGCTTTGGAAGCAAGCTGGATGGCAAGACGTAGTATTTGTATTTGATATTATTTATTCCGTTGTGTATTCTGTATGAGGACAAGTTATATAACTATCCATTGTTGTATATTGACTTTGATTGATGTATGTATAAACTGATATAGCTCTTTGTTTTAAAAGACTAGTAATTATCTATTATATATTGTTCCGCTGCGATGTGTAAGATTCTGATATTGTTTTCTGTTCTGATGTTGTTATGTTGTTCTTCTTTCTTCTCTTCTTTCTTCTTCTTCTTTTCTTCTTCTTCTATTTTTCTTCTTCTTCTCCCTTTTCTTGTTCTTAAAATCCCTCAGGATTCGTATTTCCATGCCCTTTGAGTTAATCAATGGAGATTAGTGTTTAACCAAGGAGTACGGATTTGCGGGTCTTGACAGCATGGTATCAGAGCATATGGTTAAGCGACAACCCTGCTCTGTTGGGTGTTACTCATTAGAGATAGAGTCAGTAGTACTCTAGAATGAGTTGAGTGTAATAATAGATATGAGCGCGTATTTGTTATTGAATATAAAATTGTTTTATATTGTGATGATTGGTTTGTTGAGTGGCATATGAACCTTCGTCGGCACAGTCTGCAAAACTGTATCGAAGGGGTTTCTAAACACTTGAATAGAACAATTCGGCACAATATTGTTTTAAAATAGGGAGAATGAAATAATTTTGCCCAAAATTATTTTTGTATAGAAAAGAAACGATTTTCTATGAATTATCATAGTATGTGGATGTTTGGTTGTTAGGAAGTAATAACATTGAAATGTTATCATTGTTATATTGAAATTAAATAAAAAATTGAAATCATAACTCCAAAGTTAAGAAATAAATCCATATACAAATGAAATTTAGGAACGTAAATTATAAATGTGATTTGAAATTTGAAACGGAATTCCAGAGAAGTATTTGGAAATGTTTTGAAAGAATTTGTAAATTTTGGAGATTTGAAAAGTTTAAATTCTTTTTGGCTTGGAAATGAATTTCAAAGGTTTTGAAAAGTATTTGGAAGGATAAAAGCTCTAAACTCTTTTCGGTCGTTGGAAAATAATTCCGATGATGATCGCGACATCACCGGTGTTCATTTTCGGGTTTCCAAAAGAGAAATTGCTGCCAAGTTGTTTTAAATGGAAGTTGTTTGGAAAATTGGATTTTGTTTTAGAAAATTCAAAGGATGATTTGAATTGTTTTCAAAAATGGTTTTGAAATGTTGGTAAGACTATGGAATACTATATAAAAATACTTATGAAATATTATTAAGTTGATAACTTATACAATTTGAATTGATAGAATAAATTTAACTTAAAGAATGGAGTTAAATTAATGTAAGTACAAGTGAATTAATCAAATAAAGTGAAATGATTACTTAAAGAAAATTTATTAAGTTGAAAATAAATTTGGAGTAGTAACAAATGAATTGGAATGGAGTATTGAATTATAAAAATAAAATTAGTAAGTAAAACTAATTAAAATGAATTGAATTGAATAATTCATGAAATGGAAGTTGAATTAGTTAAATTGAAACTTGAATTGTGAACTAAATAAAATAATGGTTCGAAATTGCAAATAAATTCAAGTAAGCAGAAATAAATTTTCAATGAATGGAATTTACAATTGTAAGTGAATAAAATTGAAACTGAATGTTGAAGACAAATTTAAATAAAGTGGACTAGAATTTGTAATAAATTAGTAATTGGAACTAATTTTAAATAGTGCAGTTATGAATGAAAGTTAATCGATAAATTCAATATTCGGAAGATAAACTGAATCCAAATTAGATTGGAATTGTAAATTGAATTCAAATGGAAATTTGAAATGTAAAATTGAATGAAAATAGATATGTAACTTCAATAGTAAACTAAAAATGATATGAAAGTAAGTATCGAAATTTTGTAATAAAATTTGCAAATTGGATTGAATGCTGTAACTAGATATATGGCTAGTAGGATATACAGGTGTTATAAAGGATTTGGATTTGATTTCAAAGATAATTTTGAATTGCTCGACAAAAGGTAAGTATTTTAAATTTCAATATGAGATTTGCTGATTTCTTGTCTAGCCGCTTGGCTTTTTCTTTTCTTTTTGAAATCTGAGAGTCCGTAGGGACGTTTTGTAGTCGTGCCGTGTTAGCCGCGCAAAGGAGACGCTAGCGAAATTTTTCGGAAATTTCGGGTGTTAGAAAATTTTTGAGAAAATTTTGAAAGTTAAAATTTGAATTTGAATTTGAAATTTGAATTTTGAAGTAAATAATATTGTTTGAAAACTATGAAAGGTTTAGAAATTTAGTTGAATGATAACGAATCTTTAGTAGAAAGATCTGTTTTGAAAATTTGATAAAACTATTTGGATGTTGAAAAATAGTAGACGAGTTAAGGACATTTTTTCCTAACTTGTAATTTCGGGACGAAATTCTTTTAAGGAGGGAAGTTTGTAACGACCCAGAATTTCGAACAATTTAAAATGAAAATATTTAATTAATTTTAAATATTTGAACGATGATTTAATTTGAATCCCCGATATAACTTTGAAATTTGCGATTAAACTTTAAATTATTTTAATCTACTGAATGTTGAATAAAAATTTGAATCTTCAATTATAAGCTGAAGAAAAATATTTCGAAAGCTTTCAAAATTTATATTGATGATACTGAAGGTAATAGAACTTTCAGAATTGAATTTGAAACTGTTCTGTTCAGTTTTGAATTTTATTGTTCGAATCGATATTTAAAAATAGCCGTCCGGGGCACAGTCTCGGAATTCGACGAAACCAGTTCCATTGGGTCCGTAATATTGAATTATTGTTGGATTTCAATTTTCGTATTTTTCAGAGTTAATACGTGACCGTACGATATGCAAACGCATCAGAATAAAATCAAATTCAAATTCATTTGTAATTTAGATATTTGGTCAACTCAGCACATTGTCTTCCCTTAGTTTCAGCCTTGAAACACGCCCCGTTGTTCACGCTGAAGACCACGAAATTATCGTGCAACCCATCCCCTCTCTTTTTAAATTTCTCGTTCTTCCCTCTTTCAATCAGTTCCAGATCGAACGAAGAAAAAAAAAATGGCCGAAGCCTGTTTGAAATTGAGCTTCCCTCTTTCAAATCGAATACCCAATAAATCTCGTTAAAACGAAACCATTCCTCCCCTTCATTCTCAATCCTCGATCGAGAAGCCAAACGAAAAGAAAACAAAATATTATCATTCCTTCCCTCTGTCCTCTTCAACTCAAAACAGCAAAACTCTTCCATTCAAAGAAAAAAATTTATATACGAAACACTTTCGTTCGAAATAAAATCAAAAGGGCGACACTACAATCCCTTTACCTCTCGTTTTGAGATTGAAATCAAAGAAAATTTAAAGGAATGGCCACGACGTAAAATCGATTAGGGGAAGCACTCGCGAACAGGGAGGGGAAGTCGAATCTCAAGGTCGCGTGGAGGCGCTCGCCTTGGCATCGCGACTGGGTGATAGGAGGTCGAGTTGGCAATCGGTGTGGTGGTGCCTGCTCGCATACGCATACGCGTAGGAGGAGAGTGGCGATTCGAGGTCACGAGAAAGCAGAGTCGAAGGGCACGCGTGGGCATGGAGTTCGAGCAGGCGAGTGGAAGCTACGGTGAGGGATTCGCCGCGACTAGGTTCTCGAAGATGCAAGACCAGATGGGGTTTCGTTCGAGATGCAGTAAGGTATAAATCTGCATTTCATTTTTTTTTCAATTTATTACTGTAAAAACAGAATTTAAGATATGTTGTTTACTGGACAGAAAATATTAATTATGTTGTTTATATGAAAGGATTTTTTTTCAGTAAATTGAATTACTGTTGTATTCAAAATATTATATACAGAAAATATATATTGAACAAAAATAACTATATAGTTAAGTTTGGAAAATATATATATATATATATGCGTACAAGCTAGAGGATTTTTTTTAAGTAAAATTAACTACTATTTTAATTTACAGAAAAGGAAATAATAAATATACAGAATTGGTTTAAATTTAATTTGGCACGTATATATATGAATGCATGCGTATGGGTTAGAAAATAAAACCATTGGTTAATTAATTTATCAAATAGGAAAATTCATCTGTTCGACAAAATTCGAATATTGATAAATTGTATAATTGTTTGTACAAGGTCTATAAATCGAGGAATCAAACCGAAATGGATGGCAAATTAAAAGCTAAGGTGAGATTTTTCTCACTCAAAATATATTTGGTATTACAGTTATTGATTTGACTGATATGATTGCTATTTGGATGTGATATTAGATATAGTAGGATATATCTATATATATATATATATAGCAATATATACATATTGGCATATGTATATATTGGATTGATGATTTCCCGCCTCGTATAGCGGATGAGACCCTATTGCTTTGTTAGTAAGCGGATGATTTTTTTATAAAACCCATATACCGCGATATTCCACCTCGAAGTGGAATTGGTATTGTGCTAACGTCTGTGGATGCATGGAAACAGGTTGGAGGGATCCAACTGGATTCCTCACCAGTATTTATTTATTTACAGATATTGATGTATATTCTGTTATCATATTGATATATGATGTTTGTTGTTGTGATTGACTAATTGGTGCTGTTGCATCATCGGATTCAAGTTTTGAAGTTTAAAAATAATGACTTTACTTTAAAAGGATTTTTAAAGTGATTTTTGAAAATATACGTTTTATGGAATTTTTGAATTGATTTATAAATGTTAAAATTTTAAAGTTATAAAAGTTATAATTTTTAGTGGAATATAACCAAAGTGTCATTTTTGAAATAAAATCGATTTATTTATAAAATGGTTTAAGTTGGGATTTTTTAATAACTATAAACGATTTGTATAAAAAGATTTATACAAATTGATATTTATAAATCAAATGTTGGAATTATAAAACGAGTTTTTTATAAGTGTTAAAATGAAGTATAAATTGGATTTCGGCATTTTAATTGAGATTTTTGAACAAGTATGAATGGTTAATAGATGAGATTTATAAATAGTATAAAAGTAGTACGGTTATGGTTGAAAATAAGGTTATAAATGAAATCTTATAAGTAATAAGATTTAAAATCTGTGAAGTTTAAAAGAACAATTTCTTTTAAAATAAATGAATTGTAAGTTATTAACTTATAAGATGGACCTTTGGTATATACATTGAGTTATAAATTGAATAGGTCGTTAAAGAAGATTTATAAATCGAATTGTTAATAAAGGAGATTTATTAAATTGAAGTTGTTAGAAAATAGAAATAGAATTTATAAACGTTGCTTTATAAATTCGAGATCAATTGAATTTGATAAATTAAATATAGAAGGTTGTTAAAGGAGATATATTCGCGATTTTGGATAGCGAATTATTATTGAAATAAAACGTGTAGAAAATAGTGAAATGTAATTAGTGAAGTATATTCACGATTTTGGACAGTGAATATATTGTTAAGTAAAATGGATATGGTTTTGGAAAAGTGATATTTGAAATGAAGTTAATTGTTTTAAGCGATGTTTTAAAATATATTGAATATCGAAATCATAGATTTCAACATTTATTGTTGAAATAGACGTTTTCGAGAAATATAAGGAAATGGTGGACTATAACATTGTTGTTATAGTAAATGATTTCCGAAAGGAAATGTTTTATGTAGTATTGGGATTTATATATCTATCTTAAAATCCGAATCCCTATACTAGTGATTTTGAGTCGTCGTAACGATGTTTTACGTAACATTCGTTTTGACTCAAATGTTTTCCTTAAAGAATGAATATATACTTAATATCGATTTAAGTATATTGAATATTTTCAAATGTTGAAAATAAATAGTTTTGTGGATTACTTATTTTAAATAAGTATGGAATTGCTTTTCCAATATGAAACGAAGGGTTTGAAACTTTATCTTTTAAAGATACATTGAAAAGTGAATATTTGAAATTTGTTTTCAAACGGTTAAGTGTGGAAATTTTATATCTTGTAAAGATATTTTTGGGAAATAAATAATTTGGAAAATTATTTGGAATCTGATGATGTTGCACATCTTTATTTATAGTTAAATAACCGACTATCAATAATTACCTTGAATAGGTATTTGTTGTGAATTGGATGAATTTGAATGCCACGCTTATTTTTGAATAAACGCTCACTATTCGGGTTAGCCGGGAAAGGACCATGGGGTCGTATAACCCATTCCGAATATGTGATACGTCGTTATGAATTGCATTCGAAGACCGGTGTTGAAGACCGGATATTTTTGAAAACGGAAGGATTACCGTCGAATTACTCTACATCGGTTGATCTCCGATTTAGAGGTTTTATCACCCTTAGTGATGGGAAGTCCGGACGTGAATAGAAAATTATCCGGATGTGCAATGGCTTCATGAGAAGTGCCTTCGGTTCTGTTCGATCCCGGAACAGACTTGTATGGATTGTGTGTCTGACGTTACAGATTGAGATATAAAGCTGATTTCTTTCAAATACATATCTATTGGTGGCGGAGAATTTATTCTCTTAGCTTAACACCCTTCTCTGAGACGTACGAGCTCAGAGGTTATGTAGTTGAAATTTATCAGCAATATACTCCCAATTTGGTAACGTGGCATGCTGAGTGTTGCTGTGAAATGATCAGTGTTTGATCATTTGCGATATGATCATTTGTTTGATCTTATATCTTTGTGATCATAGGTTGATCATTTGTTTGACCCGAAGCATGGCTTCGTAGAAAGCGTAGCTTTGTGGACGAGACTTCGTCGAGCCTCACACCCCGGAAATGGTCGAAATAGGAAGGATGCAGCAAGGTTCTAGGGAGTAGCGCCCCTTAGTGTATGTCATTCCTTCTGGATAGAGGTGGTATCATGGTATGGAGCCCAGATACTTAACCTATGTGGTTGCTGCATTATTATTATGTGGTTTGTTGCGAATCGGGGATCCTCGGGAAGATCGGTTACGATCGGGGGATGGCATACGCATGTCAGTAGTTACCTATTTTTGCAGAGGTAACCCGGCCTTGTGTTGGCAGAGATCCGGTTAGGTTCTCAGGACGTCATTCCAGAGGCGTTCCTTCGTGGAATAGGAAGTTCCTTAGCCTGACCATTTGTTGGAAATCCAAAGAAACAATACGTGACTTGTACGGTTTTAGTTGTAGAACCTATCATTCACTTATGGTGGCGCCCCACTGTTTGGATGGTAGCTATAGTAGGCATAGTTCGAAATGTCTATGCTGGCTAAGATTTATATTCTACTTTCGAAATGTTTTCTACACTATGCACTAATAATAATATCAAAAATAATTTGATTTTGCGTAGTAAGCATCTTTGACTATCATAAGAAGAAATCTCCTCCAATTCTGCGTTTGCATTGTGTGTGTGGTGGGAGGTCTTATGGTAGTTTCATTTTCCAAAAGCATTGCGAATTTGTTTTATTTTCTTTGTGAAAAATAACTGTTTTACGATCTCACACCAGTCACCATGACTGACTCGAAGTTTATTGTTTCCCTTCTAAACTCTGGGTGCCCACCAATTTCCACACGGGCAGTCTAGAGTTATGTTATCAGGATATTCTGGATATTCTGGAGCTTTGGAAGCAAGCTGGATGGCAAGACGTAGTATTTGTATCTGATATTATTTATTCCGCTGTGTATTCTGTATGAGGACAAGTTATATAACTGTCCATTGTTGTATATTGACTTTGATTGATGTATGTATAAACTGATATAGCTCTTTGTTTTAAAAGACTAGTAATTATCTATTATATATTGTTCCGCTGCGATATGTAAGATTCTGATATTGTTTTCTGTTCTGATGTTGTTATGTTGTTCTTCTTTCTTCTCTTCTTTCTAATTCTTCTTTTCTTTTTCTTCTATTTTTCTTCTTCTTCTCCCTTTTCTTGTTCTTAAAACCACTCAGGATTCGTATTTCCATGCCCCTTGAGTTAATCAATGGAGATTAGTGTTTAACCAAGGAGTATGGATTTGCGGGTCTTGACATTAAGCTTTTAAATTAAGAGAGATTTCGAGTTGAACGTGGATTGGGTTTTGGTCGGTTTCTGTTGATCGGCGAGGTTTGGGTGGTCGGGGTCATTGCTGAAGCAAGCTGGGAGGGCGGGGGTCACAGCAAAATTGATCGCTGGATTTATCGTCCACTGTGGTGGCGGCGTGGCATCGATATAGGATTTTAGGAGATGATCGAGACGATGGAGTTTGCGAGGCATTTGCGACGTCAATGGAGCACCGGACTCGATCGGTCATGGGGGAATGGATGTGAGGTTTTGTGGTGAGGCTGTGGCCGGAATTTCATGAGCTCTGGTGATCTATGGTGACGGCATGAAGGAGTGTCGACGATCATTTTGTCCTAGATTAGGTTTGTTTGAGCTCGATTTCAATTTTGAGTTTGATTCTTAGTTTGGATGGTCGGAATCGGAAGGGTAGGTCATTGACGACTTGTCGACGGTGGAATGGGTGGCCGGATCATCGGCGATCCTCGGTGCATGTGCACGTGTGACTCTTTGTATCAGAGTAGGTTCTAAGACGAGGAAGAAGAGAAGTCTTTGGGGGAAACTCGGGGAAGAATAGAGTTGGCTCGTTTTCGAATTCGTGTTGTACGCGAGGGTTATCAAACTTATAACAGTTAAAATTTAAACAAAGTTTAAAGAAAAAAAAGGGGTGGCTCGGGATTTAGATCAGGTAAGCCCAGGTTTGTCTCTGGTCAGATGTGAGATATTAGCAAGTTTTAAAGTTAGACAAAAAATCAAGTTTAAAACTAATTTCTTAAAAACTATTTCTTTTAAATAATAATTGTTTATTTAAAAAGATTGGTTAATTAAAGTTGTGTAATTTATTTTAACTTATGTTAATTAAGTTAATTCTTAAGTTATTTAAAACTTAATTAATAAAGCAATTAAGTAGTAATTAAGAAGATTAAATGTTTTTAATCATTAATTAAACTTAAGGTTTTAAGTTAATTTATAGGTTAATGATAAATTATTTCCAAAGTTATTAAATAAGATTTTGATGATAATTAAGAAATTAATTAAGATAAATGGTTTATCTTTTAATTAATTAAGATCTTAAGTAATTAAAGATTAATTAATTTATAAAAGTAATTAAAGGATAATTACTTAAAGAATAATTACTTAATGTAATTAATTAAAGAAGAATTGATTAATGGAATTAATTAAGGGTTAATTTGTTAATGAAATTAATTAAGGGTTAATTAATTAATTGGTAATTAAAGATTAATTACTTAATAATTGAAAGTTAATTATTTAATAATTAAAGGTTAATTAATAAATGATTAAAGGTGAATTAATTTATGATTAAAGTTTAATTAATTTATGATTGAAAGATAATTAATTAATGTAATTAATCAAGGGTTAATTAATTATGTAATTAACTTAAGGTTAATTAATTTATGTGATTAATTAAGGGATAATTAATTAAGGATAATTAATTAAGATGGATAATTAGGGATGATTAATTAATTTCATTAATTAATTAAGGTAATAATAAATGGTTTGTAATTAATTAATGTTAATTAAGCGGGATCATAAGATATTAATTTATCTTATTTAAATTAATTATAAATTATATGATTGATTAATCTTGCTTATGGATGATTGGATTTTATTGAATACCTAGAATTGTTTGATATCTCTGATGTGTGATATTCTGTGATTTGAATTGCTTTAGAATGAGCTGTGATAAATGTATGTTATTTATCGGTGATGAATTTACATGTTTATCTATGAATGGAAAATAAGCGTTATAGGATTATACCGCTTATTGATATTGTTGTGCTTGGATTAATGATGGTTATGATCTTATTGTTGTATGCAAAACCCCTAGACACAACACACACACAAATATGGATTTCGTGAGAAATTGGTTAAGTCACGGGTATTTTGAATTTAATTTTTATTCAAAATGGTGAAAGAATTTCAAAGTTGAATTTTGAATCCAAAATGGTTTGGAAGTGAAATTGGGTTAAATATGATTTTTTTTTAAAAAAGGAAGTTTTGAAATTATGGCTTGTTAAAGTTTTGAAATTAAATTAATTTTAAAGTTTTGAAATTTTGGAACTATGCTTAAAAAGGGTTATACAAATTTTATAATGTATATATATATATATATATGAATTTTTAACCATTTTTGAAGTATTTTTAAATAAATTATTTTGGGAATTTAAATTTAACTCAAATAGAACTTACCGAGGGTGCGACAGTTCGCAGATTTTCCAATTTATACTTTAAAAGGCTATAACTTGAGCAAATTTAATCAGATTTTCCCGAAAACGAAAACCTTTGTTTTCAAATGATAATAGCTTTCATATAAAGAAAGAACTTCCAGTTTTTGTTGAATGGATTTTCCAAGTTATGGGTAAATCAAATTTGAAAGGGAAATAGTTTTAAAAGCTATGAACGAATCTTTGTTAAAGATTTGGTGAACCTTGTTTTCAAATTGAAAAAGATCTTAAAGGTGAATCTTTTTGTTTAAAAGATTAAAAAATGAAAATTTGTTTAAACCATTCAAAAGGAAAGGTTTTGGGAAATAAGGACTGTGACTTAACTAAGATCCAAATGGATCTATATGTTTTTAAAGTTAAGCGCTCATTATTCGGATTAGCCGGGAGAGGACTTTATTTCATAAAATCCATTCCGAATAATGATACGACGGAAATTGCATTGGAAGACGGTGATTGAAGACCAGGTATTTTCGAAAACGAAAGGATTAACTGTTGATTGTCTCTGCATCGACTGGCCCCGGTATAGAGATTTAGATTACCCTAAGTGATGGGGAGTCCGGACGTGATTAACGAATATTCGGATTTGCAAGGGCTTTTTCCTTACTTGGACGAAGTGCCTTCGGTTCCATTCAGATCCAGGATGGACTTGTATGGATGTATGTCTGACGTTACACTTTGAGATATAAAGCTGATTTCTATCAAATACATTTCTGTTGGTGTAGGAGAATTTATTCTCTTAGCTTAACACCCTTCTCGGAGACGTACGAACTCAGAGGTTATGTAGTTTATGGTTACTAGTGATATATTCCCAATTTGGTAATGTGGCATGCTAAGTGCTGATCATTGGTCGATCGAAGCATGGCTTTTGTACAAAGCGTAGCTTTGTGGGACGAGACTTCATCGAACCTCACACCCCGGAAATGGTCGAAATTGGAAGGATGCAGTAAGGTTACGGGGGTTGCGCCTCTTAGGGTATGTACATTTCCTTCTGTATAAAAAGTGGTAACATGGTATGGAGCCCAGATATTTTACTAATGTGGATAAAAAGTGGTATCATGGTATGGAGCCTTGATATTTTACTTATGTGGTTGTTGGAATTCAAGGCGCCTCGGTAAAGGTCGGTTACGACCGGGGGATGGCATACTCGTGACAATTAGTTACCTAGTTATAGAGGTAACCCGGCCTTGTGTTGGTAGAGATCCGGTTAGGTTCTTGGGGCATCCCTCCAGAGGCGTACCCATTCGGAAAGGAAGTTCCTTTGCCTTGTCCATTTGTTGGAAATCCAATCACTCAATACGAGCCCTTTACGGTTTTAGTTGTAGAACCTGCCATTTAACATGGTAGCTATAGTAGGCATACTATAATGGTACGTATGCTGACTAAGATTAATATTGTACTTTCGAAATGTTTTCCACACTATGCGCTAATAATAATATCAAAAGGATTTTCGCGTATTAAGCATGTTTGACTGCTATAAGGAGAAAGTACCCCCATGTTTGCGATTGCATTGTGTGTGCGGCGGGAGACCTTATGGTAGTTTCATTTTCAGAAAGCATGAACGAATTTCTTTTTATTTCTTTTTGTTCAAATAACTATTTTTGTTTGCTCACACCAGTCCCATGACTGACCTGGAGTTTATTGTTCCCTTTCCTAAACTCTGGGTGCCTATAATTTTCCACAAGGGCAGCCTAGAGTCAGGTTATAAGTAGGTTGTGAAGCTAGTTCAGATAGTAGATGTAGATTTGAAGTCTTTGGATCTAGAAGTCTTTGGGTTTGGACTGCACCGAGTTTGCTACAAGTTCAGCATGATAGGGGGGTTCGAGCTATCTTTGGATTGGTCTTTGGAGCTTTGGCAATGAAGATGCAGTATGTTGGATTCCCTCTCTCTTTCTTTTAGAGCTCCATCGATGGTAGTCAAGCTAGGCCGTCACATTTGCTGTTGTGTTCCGCTGTCGTGTTGTTTCCGTTGTACTCTATTGTATATTGTTCTCTGATGTTGTTGGGCATTTGTATCAGTTGTTGTATCTTTATTGTGTATCAATAAAATCATTTTGTTTCCGTTGTGTTGTTTTCATCTAATGCGTTATAGCTCCAGCGATACGGACTTCAACATTTGAATCTCCGGCAGTCGAATACGGGTGATGTATTGGATGCCGATTTTCGAGCACCGAATCCGGGTCGTCACATCTACGATCATCAAACAATACTTAATTGGAGAGGCATAGACACACTCACACACACACACACATACACACAATTACATAATAATCAAACAAAACTTAATCGGAGGACCAGATATGTGTGTGTGGACACACGATTATTTTTAGAAATCTTAAGATCCTATTATTTAAATTCTACTTCAAATCCCTCCTATTACGATTATATGTAAATTTCAATTAGAACATGTTAAATACTATAGTTAAGAAAAATCATTCAATCCATGCTTTTGAATTTAATACGCTTATTTGGATCCATGATCCCAATTTGAATGTTTTGTAAATAAAATAAAAATAGAACAAGTGAGAAAGTTGAAATTTAAATTTAGCTATAATATTCAAACATCATAATCAATTTCAAAGTGTGTGTAACGACCCAGAATTTCTATCATTTGAAATTCAGATATTTAATTGATTTTAAATAATAATAAGTAAGATTTGTAAGTCGAATGAATTAAATTCGAATATAGTGATTTAATTGGATAATTAAATTATTAATTTAAAATTTGAAATTCCAGAAATAATTGATAATTGGATTAAATGTGTATAAAAAATGATTTATAAAGTTATATTAAATCATATTGGAGTTAGAATGATGTTATAGAACTTTTAGAATTGAATTAAAAGTTAATTTGTGAAAATTGAATATTTTAATATTTAATTGACTAGTGAAAATAGTCATTTTTCAAACAGTCTCGGATTTCGACGAAACTAGTTTCATCCGATCCGTAATGTGAAATTATTGTAAGATTTCAAATTTCATGTCAATCGGATTTATCGTTTGTCCGGGGCAAGCCAAAACGCATAGAAATCGTTTTAATCGATTTGATTCTAATTTGATCGTTTATTTCCGTAACTCGCACATACGATTGAATTAGCTTCCGAAACACGTTCCATTGTGTTCGAAACGCGGGTAAAACCTTAGAAACGTCAGCCGACACGTTTGATTTCGAGTTTGAAAATTTTGAAGATGAATAGTGCACGTAAATTTTATATAAAAGGACCTAAACACTTCCATTTGCATTCAAACCCTAGCTAGTTAGGGCTAGCCGCCATTTAACATTTCAATGGCAGAAAATCATCCTCCTTCTTCCTTTGATTTCTTCCAATCTATCAAACGATTCGAAATATTTTCTACTACAAAATGATAGAGCACAACGAGACCTTCGATTTCAACGGACATGATCACGATTAGAGCTATGGATCAATGGCAATTTGTGCTCATAGGGCCGGCGTTCAATCACGTTTCTCCATGCGAGGAGGCAATCGAGCTCGACCGGAAATTGGGTGAAGGTGGTATTCGAATTGCTCTTTGATGCGGCGGCCCCTGATCGTTGTAGAGATGAACGAGGTCGAGCGAAAATTCGATGAGAAGGGCGGCCGAGTGGGTTACGTTCGAGCGTGTTTTTCACTGGGGGTGGGAGAAGAAGAGGGTAGCGGCCAGATTTTCATCACGTTATTTCGAACGGCCCAGATTCAAGGGTTTAAAAATAAAAATTTAAGTTGTAAATTTATTTATATTAAAATCGTTAAACTTTAAAATGTCATAACTTTTGCATACGTTGTGGAAATTCGATGAAACAGGAAGCGTTGGAATCGCAGCGACGAGATATAAGCTGTAGCATAAATCTGGGCATGTTTGGGGGCAAGCGAGAATTTTTGATTTAATCGAACGGTTCGATTTAATTTAAAATTTAATCACTCGACAACTCAAGGTGAGAACTCCTCACTCAATCGAATTGTTTCGATTTAAATTTTAAATAGTTAAATTTAAAATTGTTTGATTGTGTGAATTGAATGATGATTGTTATCTATTGTGCTGAATAGACCCTATACGCCGCATATTAAGTGGAGGTTATTTATTAAAAACATATACCGCGATAATTCCATAATGAAGTGGAATTGGTATTATATATGTATTTGGAGTTGATTTCCAGCATTATATAGCGGATGAGACCCTATTGCGCCACATAATAGCGGATAATATTTATAAATCCCATATACCACGATATTCCACCTCGAAGTGGAATTGGTATTGTGCTAACATCTGTGGATGCAGGAAAATAGGTTGGAGGGATCCAACAGGATTCCTCAAACATTTGAATTTGTTTCATATGTTGTATGTTGATTATTTATAATCTCCGTTTGATTATATTTGTGGATTGGAATTATGAAGGCTACGATTTAGCCGAATATATTTTTGGTATCGTTGGATACCGAAAATAAATAAAAATTGGATTTTTGAAATTCAAGTTGAAAATTTATCGAAAAGTTTATTTTTGATAATTGGATAAATTTAGAAGGGGTTTTTAAAGGATAAAAGTCTTATTTTTGAACTGTATTGAATTAAATTTCAAATTTTGAAAAAAGACTTAATAAATGGACTTCGGGAATATTATTTATAAATTGAAGAATTTATTTAAAATTTGGATTTTTAAATAGTTTGGAAAATAAAGGAATTTATCATCTTAAAAAGGGATTTATTTTAAAAAGGAAATAGATTTAGAAATCCATTTGGTAATTGAGTTTTGGTGATTGAAAATAAATCTTTTGGAAATATTTGGAAATTTATTTGGTATCTTGAAGTAATTTGGGAAATCAATATGGAATTTGATTTGGTGTTTTGAAAATCAATTTGAAATTAATTGATTATTAATTTACCATAACTAGTCAAATTTATTTATAGAAATTTATCTGATTTAAATTAATCAGATAATTAAACTGATCTACTTATGGATGTTTGGATTATATTGGATGTTGAATTGTTTGACATCTTTGATGTGTGATGTTTTGTGAAATATCCTGTGTTGTGTTATGATTTGTGATTTGTTTATCTATGATATGATATATCTGTGATCTCTGAATAAAAAATAAGCGTTATAGTTTATACCACTTATCAATTATATTGTTATATTTGATCTGTGATGGTTGAATGTTGTTGCACTATTGTGTTAAACCCGTGGACTACACAATACACACACAAATGTGGATTTCACGTGGAAATCGGTTAAGTCACAGATTTTTATTAATTTTGAAAAATTGAATTTTTGAATCCAAATTAGTTTTGGAATTGGAATTGGAAGTTTTTGAAAAGGAGTTTTAATAATAAAAGTTGTTTTAAATAACTTAATAAAAATTGGAATTTGAATAAATTGATTTTGAATTCAATACTTGGAATTGAATTCAATAAATTGGGAATTTTGGTTTAAAGGATTTTACAAGTTATAAAAGTTGTTTATATAGGTTTTTAACCATTTAAAAAATATGGTTTTGGAAATTTAAATTTAAGATTTATACTTAGATGGCTTTAACCTGTGCAATTGTAACCAGTTTTTCCCGAAACGAAAAATATCTGTTTTCAAATAATAATAGCTTTCATAAAGTGAAGAGATTTCCAATTTGTATCGAAATATTTCAAGTTGAATGGAATTGTAAATAGTTTGGAAAAGCTATGAATTAACTTTTATGAAGATGATTAAATCTTGTTTTGAAATGAAAGAAGATTTTAAAAGGTGTATCTTTTATATTATAAAACACTTGAATTGTGAATAGTTTGAAAACTATAAGTTAAATCTTGATTTAAAGATTTAACAGGTTAATCAAATTGAAATGGAAATTGATTTAGGAATCTATGAATGAATCTTTGTGAAACTGGATAAACTTTGTGAAGTAAATCTTTTTGTTTAAAGATTTAAAATGGTAATTTGTTTAAACCATTTAAAGGAAAGGATTTGGGTAATAAGTTGTGACTTAATTGAAATCCCTATATCCATATGTTTTAAATATTGTGCTCACTATTCGGGTTAGCCGGGAAAGGACCTTTGTGTCATATAACCCATTCCGAATAAGTGATACGACGATATGGATAACATTTGAAGACCGGTGGTGAAGACCGGGTATTTGTGAAAACGATACGATGACCTATCGATTGTCTCTGCACCGTTAGCTATGGTATAGAGATTTCCTTTGTGATGGGAAGTTCGATCGGGATTGTGAATACCCGGATTGCAAGGGCTTCTTTGGAAGTGCCTTTGGTTCTGTTCGAACCCGGAACAGACTTGTATGGTTACATGTCTGACATTACATTTTGAGATATAAAGCTGATTTCTTTCAAATACATTTATGTTGGTGGCAGAGAATTTATTCTCTTAGCTTAACACCCTTCTTTGAGACGTACGAGCTTAGAGGTTATGTAGTTGAAGGTTATCAGCGATATACTCCCAATTTGGTAGTGTGGCATGCTGAGTGTTGCTGTGTGATGATTATTTATTGATCATTTGTGATCAAAGCGTGGCTTTGTGAAAAAGAGTAGCTTTGTGGACGAGACCTCTTCGGACCTCACAACCCGGAAATGGTCAAAACATGAATGATGCGGCAAGGTTATGAGGGTCGCTCCCTTTAGGGTATGTCATTTCCTTTTGGAAAAGGGTAGTATTAGGTATGGAGTCCTGGTATTTAACCTATGTGGATACTCCAATCTCATTTACTATGTGATTGTTGTTTTGATCGAGGCGCCTCAGATAAAGGTCCCAAAGGACCGGGGGGTGGCATATTCGTGTAGTAGTTACCTAGTGTAAGAGGTAACCCGTCCTTGTGTTGGCAGAGAGCTAGTTAGTTCTCGAGATGTCCCGCCAGAGGCGATCCCATATGGCATAGGAAGTTCCTTAGCCTCAGATAAAGGTCCCAGAGGCGATCCCAGGATGCTCTGGTAACCCGTCCTAGTTATTATTCCGTTGTGTATTCTGTATGTAACGACCCATAAATTTCAACTGTTGTAATAACGTAATTAGTTGAAATTTTGTGAAATTTTAAAACGATAAAATTTTGAAATATAAATTTGATATTTGGAATGCGTCCAGTTAAACATAGCAACTGGTAAATTTTCGTCCGAAAATACGAAAGTTTATTTCGCGTGTAAATTTACTTCAATTTAATCAGTTAAAAAGCGATGAAAATAAAATGTTTCCGAAACCTAAATATTTTTACATAGAAAAATTATAAACCATCTTCTGAGCAAGATGTCAGTTTGTCATTTTTCCAAATTCGGACATCTTTGGCTCCGTCGATCTTATTTTTCAGCGTTTTTCTTGCATTTTTCGTAGTAGAAAAATTCGAATTTTTATAATTCAATCGTACCACTGATATATGTATATTATTTTGATCGTTTCGTTGTGCTGATCTGTGCGGTATATTCGTTTGTCAAAATTCGGAGTCCGGTGTATGTTGCACTGTGCAAAACGCCTTCCGTATCGGTATTCAATTTGTAATCTTTGGTTTCCTACCGGTTGAACATCAACGGTCATAACTTTAATATTCTTGAATACGGCTCCTTGACTTTTGCTAACGTATGTTTTTCTTCACCTTTTCGTGTTGCCGGTTCACACTTTAAAAAAAAAGTAAAAACCCAATAGACATTTATTATAATATAATTTGTGCACTGTAAATTTTCATTTGGATCTGGAGAAACGTTCCTGCCCATTCCCAACCTCCTTCCTCTTTACATTTATTTCTTTTCTTTATGCCTGTTCACTTCTTTTTGTTTTTTTTTTGTTTTCTTTCCCAACGTTTGCTTTTATCTATCCATTTCCCACTATCTCTTCCTATTAACTCTGTCAGTTAGAGAAATTTATGATAGCAATTCAGTCTTTCTTCCTCTTTCACCATGCTCGTTCTCTTCCATCTTATAAATGCATTCACATTGTATATATATTAAAACAAAGCTTGCTTGCCACCACGTTGCTCCTTCATTGCCGTGACCGAGACCTTCCTCCACCATTCCTCTGCCAAGTCAACATTCAGCCTCGCAACCGCCTCTACGCCGACGTCCACCTCACCCTCGCAGCCACCACCGGTCCCACTCTACTGCTTCGAACTGATCCAACCACATCTCTCCATCGGCCTCCGCATGCACACTCTCCTTCCTCCTGACATGGCTGAGAGCCACAAACCTCAATGACCTCCGCCTCCACACTTCCTTTTCCCTTCCATCATGACGGCCATGAACCACACACCGACGAACCCACACCCAACCACCCAAGTTCGCCCGCCAACAACCAATTAGCCATTCCCGCTTCCTCATCACCGTCCGCCCCGGCATCGTTGGCCTTCAACCCTTTACCTTGGCCGTGACTCCCCAGAGCATCCTTCGTTCGTTTATAAATGCTAAGGTATTATATAATTTAATATATAAAGTTTTATAAATGTTGTATACACTATGTTTGCTGTCGAGTATACATAAGGTGATTTTGCTGCTACGTATTGTGAAAGGCTGTTGTTTGCATGTTGGATTTCGGAGTATATAATTATTTATAAGTTAGAAATTATATTGTCTGCAATGTTCTGATTTCAAGCACTGGAAGTATTTATACAAACAGTTAGTTATATATTTAATAAGTTTCGTTTCGTATGTTAGTTCAATATGACCATGTTGTATATATTATTTGCTGCGTATATAAAAAAATGACAGTGTTTTATAGTATAGGTATTATAATATGATGATGTATAACAATATACATTAGTTTATTTTATGTGTAGAGTCATATTTTACTGTTCCTGTAGATGCATATTATTTTATAATAGTATAGCAGTTGTGTCCTGCCTTTGCTGCACGTTCACATTTGTATATAAAGAAAAAAATGTTGTTAAAATCATATTAGTTTTCGTATTTAAAATTTGTTGTACATGTATATGGGTTTATTACATAAATCGGTCTGCATATTATAAAGAAGTTGCATACGTATATTTGGGCAGTTGCATACATCCAAAAGTTTTCCGTAGTATTACTCATTTTTTTTATGATTTATAGACCTGCATAATATATGTATGGCCATGTTCATATTTGAAATTTGATATATAAGTATAAAATGTTGTGTGGTAATTTCAAGTGTGTACATAAATTTATGATATATATAAATAAGTTAGCTTACATCATTCATTCATCTTCATCGATCCAATTCTGATTTGGATTTCGTCTATTCTTTATTATCAGCTTTGAACGTTTAATTCGTGCCGATTTGTTTTGCTTGGATTCGTAACTCAATCTCTATGTCCGTATCAGTGTGCGTATCCGTGTCATCTTCTCGTGCATCTCTAGCCTCGAAAGGTGAGCACTCACTCACGATTAACGTTCTTTTATTTATTAAATTTGATTTCAATGGAAACGACAATTGAAATATGCTGCTGTTAGTTAATTACTCTGTTATATATGCTATTACCTGTATCAGTTCACCTGTGACATCTGACACCATTATCTGTTAATTAGTTATGCGATGATAATACAGTTTGGCTAATAATTGTTTGATTGTTGATGTTTATATTGGACGTTAAATTGTTAGTGTTAAATGATAAATAGTATGCAAAATTGAAATGGATATAGGATAGTTAACGACTTTAAAACTGATTTATATGTTAAATTTGATTTGTTGAATATGACCCCTTTTAATTGTTAAATTTAATTGACATGTAGAATAGTGATAATTACACTTTGAACCACCGACGTATATTGGATTAATTGTTGTAGTGTAAAAATTGAAATTGAATGACAAGTGAAAACCGTAATGTAATAATCTTTAATCTACATGAAATGATAGTGTAGATTCTAGAGATAATTGTATTAATTCGTACAAATAACAATGCGAATTAATACGGTCATTTCGGGATTATTTGAATTGACTTTTGAATTGATATTGATTGTTGTTATTGCTTGTTTATTTACTTTGACACCATCCCAGTTATCACACTGCAGGTTCCCTTTGTTATGTTTGATTTTGAATTGAATTGGAATCGGGTTGAAATGATAAATACCCAAATTGAACTTTGACCTAGGATAGAGAATTAAATAAAACCCGATTGGTCAAATAATTTGATTTAAAAATAAAATGAAGATTTTATTTGAATAAATAATATGTTTTGAAATGAAGTTGAAATTTGAATTTTAATGAAAGGAAAATGTTAATATTTAATAATCTAAAACTAAATATTAACAATGTAATTGATGAAAGAATGTTGTTTAATTTGAGAAATTATTGAATTAAGTTGAGATTATAATTAAGTTTGAAATTATTAAACTTTGAAATGATTTAATAATTAAGTTTGAAATTATAATTAAGTTTGAAATTATAATTAAGTTTGAAATTATAATTAAGTTGAAATTATAAAACTTTCAAAGTATTAAATAATTAAGTTTTGAATTATTTAATACTTAAATAAGATTGAACTATTTAATGATTAAATTGAATTGAATTCTTTAATAAGAAAAATTGAACTTTTGAATAAGTGGATTTTACTTCGTAAATATTTGAAATTGAGTTTTCTTGATTAAGTAAGTTTTGGAAAATTATTTAAGAAAGTAAATAAGTGAAATTGAATTTCTTTAACAAGATATAAAATGTGATTTATTGAAATTAATGTAAGACTTGAAATTTAAAGGATTTGATTTGATGAATTTAATTTAATTCGAATTGTAAGTTTTGAAATAAGGAAGTTGAATTTAAATAATGGATTTAATGAATTGGAAATTTAATAGAAATTGTTTCGAATGGAAAATTTACTTAACGAATATTGAATAAAATCGATAAATGAATTTAAATTGATTTAAACGTTAAATTAAAGTGATTTAAATGATTTCGGAATGAATCTTATATACGAATTTAAATCGATATTTGAATTGTTTTAAATAGAAATTGAAATTGAATTATAAGATTTTGAAATGATAATTTGGAAGTTTTGAAACGTAAATTATTGGAAATTGGTTTTGAAAGACAAATGAAATGTTGATTTACGAATTCTAATTGAATTGAAATTGATTTGGTTTTTGAAATAAATAAACGACCAATCGGTGAAATAATTTCGAAGGTTATTAAAGAGACCGGAATTCGGTTATGGATATACTCTCTGTCTAAACTGAAAACCACTTTAATAACTATGCGAGGAGTGGTGATCCAGAATGAAGTGGTTGGAATGATGTACGTGATGACTGAAGAAAGAGAACGATGATGGATAGCCTTGACACTTGTGTCAAATTGGAAATGACTAAAACAGGAGCTGTGCCGGGCCAATGGAGGATTAGCTACCTCAAGTGGACACACTTCTTCGAACTACTTATACTTGTTGTCGATTGGTGCACCCTTGATTTTGGGAGTGTTGTTTCACGGTGTTGCGGGCGCTGCGGCGTTGCGTTCTCACCAGTCCGGATCAGGCGAACGGTAGTATCACTACCTTGGGTATAGCCTCATGTGCCTTGTCATACTTGTATTCCATTTATGCGCGACCACTACGATTTTGATTTGTACCTTTAGTATATGGATTGCCCTCTGGTGACTTCCGGTTTTGGGGAAACTACGGTCTTGTATATGATTTTGGGAATAAAAATGTGTTAAGGGTGGAATGGGCCATGACTTAACGCTATTTTGATATCTTATTATTACTGATAGACATTATCTACTTAGCGTATATTACTACCTAGTAGATAGTTTAACGGATCCTTAAAGGATGGTTATTCCAAACATCCTTTGAGTTACTTGTATTTCAATTGCTATTTCACTTGAGTTGGATTTATTAATATAAGAATGTTAATCCTGACTCGAGTGTTTTGTGTTTTGCTTTACGCTCGGGTCAGACTGAGTGGTTCAGCTTTCGAGACTTACCTTTGGAGTTGGAGCTTCGCTTGGAGATCCAGCTATCTATCCAGCTTTCAGATATTCGATGATTCCAGTGATGTATTCTGATTTGTATCTGATGTATCGTGTTACTCTTCTGTTGTAAACTCTGATGTATTTTATATATTCATATAGTAGCTTCATGAACTACTATCTCTTTTATTTCCGCTGCACTTATTACTCTGTGTCTGTGATCTGTGATTATTTATTTACTGTATATGTTCAGTTTTGCCAAATTTAAATTAACAACGCGGTATTTTGAGCAATTCAACTCCGGCATGAGTGTCTACCTATACACTTATAATGGACGCGAATGGTCCAAAATGGCGGGTCGTTACACTGTACGAGGACAAGTTTGTATAACTGTCCATTGATGTATTGTGTTGTATATTGTTGTTGTAAACTCTAATGACGTAATGTATAAAATGATATAGTTCTTGATTTAAAAGATTATTCATTTATTTATTATATGTTGTTCCGCTGCGATATGTGAGATTCTGATATTGTTTCTGTTGTTTCTTCTTTCTTTTTCTTCTGTCTTCTTCTACCTCTTCTTTTTAACCATAACAATTCGGTTTTCCGGCATTCGATTGCTCGTTAGTTGATATAGTGGATGTATTAAAATCGACTTTCGAGCGTCGAAAATTCTTATCGTTACATGTGGTACCAGAGCATATGGTTAAGCGATAACTTTGGCTCTGTTGGGTGTTAGTCATTAGAGATAGAGTCAGTAGTACTCTAGAATGAGTGTGAGTGTAATAATAGATATGAGCGCGTATTTGTTAGTGAATATGAAATTGTTTTGTATTGTGTTGACTTATCGGTTGATTGTTTATAGATTCTGGTCGGTGCAGTCTAGCTAACTGTAATCGATAGGGGTTTCTAAACTCTTAAACGAGATAAACCGACATAGTATCATTTTAAATTGGGTAAATGAAATAATTTTACCTCGATTATATTTTGTATATAAGGAAATAATTTTTCAGAAATTATTAAAGTGTATATAAATTGAATTGTTGGTTGTTGAAAATGTAAGAAAATATATAAGTTAATGAAAGTTGTTTGAATAATCTAAATGAAAACAACAATTGTAAAAAGAATGAAGTATATAAGCAAATGAATTATTAAGTATGGAATTATAATTAATATGATTTTCAATTGTGAAATAATCTTGTATAAGTAAAGTAAAATAGTGAAATTATATGAGAAAAGGATTTATAAATGTGATTTAAATAAAAGGATATTTTTGAAAGAATATTAAAGCACTGAATTCACTAGTGTTGCTGGGAAATAATAAGGGTGATGACTGCAGCATCATCAGTATCATTTTCAAGTTTCTGTGTGATGGATTTGCTACCATAGTAAATTGAAAATTTAATTGTTGTTGTGATAAACAAAACTAAAATTAAAATCCGAGTTGGAATTGATGAATATAAGTAAAATGAGTTTTGAACTTATAATATGAGATAATCAATTTAGCTTTGGTAAAGTTAGAATAAAATTTGGGTTAGCATAGTAAATACATGATTTGGAATTTAAGTAAGGGAAGTTAAATAAATAAGTTGTGTAACTTATAAAATGAGAAGATGTAAGTGAAACCAAATGATAAAGTGGTTAAACAATTTTGTTAAGAAAAACAAAATCTGAATTGGATTTATAAGTGGAAATTTAAGTTAAGTTAAACAAATGATGTTTGAAATGGAATATAACTTAAGTAATGTTGTATGAAATTGACTTTGGTATCAAAATGAATTAATGAATGAAGTCATTAAATGAATGTGAACTTGAGTTATATAAATGAAATTCAACTTTTTTTGTAAAATGAATTAGCAATTGAATTAATAAATGGATTGAATGTTAATCAATCGAATGTGAATAAATTGATATGGAATAATGGATATAAGTGTTAATTCATTTAAAAGCTAATAAATTGGAATTTGGATGAATCGAATGGAAGTCAACTTAATTTCAAACCAATTGGAATTAAAAAGTGTTAAACCAAATTGAAAGTAAATTTAATAAATTTGGTTGTGTTGAATATACATTGGTCGTTATATGATTGTTGGTTGATAGTATATAATTCATTAAGTGTTAATGAAATTGAATTAGTGAAATTGAAAGCTATGTGATGGAATTTGAATTGAAAATGAAGAATTGAATGTCGTTGTATATGAATTGGTTGTAAACAATTACAAGTAATGTCAAAATTATATAAGTTGCTTATAAACCTTGTTTAGTATGCATTTCTTTTAATATGCATATGTTGTAGTTGTTTAAAAGAGTAAATTGTTAATAACTTTATGTATATGTCACTTACACATTTAAATTGAGCATGTACAGGTACCGGGCTACCGTTCGGCTAATTTGGTTGCGCTAAAATGCTAAATAAATAACTGCTTTGCTTAAAAATGCTAAAAAGGTACGCCTACGCAATAAAAATAGGAAATATGAACTGTTTTTCTGCTTTTTCGACCGTGTGGGTCGATGTATATATATTTATGTCTATTGTGATCCTACTACGATCGAACCGCGCAAAGGAGGCTATGGAGAATTTTTCTGAAAATTTAAGGCGTTAGAAAATTTTCGGGAAATTTTAGAAAATTTGTGAAAACTAAATTTTGGATTTGGAGTTAAAAGTTAAACGATATAGTTTGTTTTGAAAAGCATAACTAAGTATAGATTTGAAAAACTTAGTAAAGTTTTTGAAAGAGTTTAACTATTGGATTTTGGGGAAGTTGTACACTTAAGTGATTTTGAAATCTAATCTGAACGAATTGTTTGAAAAGTTAATGGATTTGGGCATTTTTCTTACTTTGCAATTTTGAGGACGAAATTCTTTTAAGGGGGGAAGATTGTAACGACCCAGAATTTCTGTCATTTGAAATTCAGATATTTAATTGATTTTAAATATTAATAAGTAATATTTGTAAGTCGAATGAATTAAATTCGAATATAGTGATTTAATTGGATAATTAAATTATTAATTTAATATTTGAAATTCTAGAAATAATTGATAATTGGATTAAATGTGTATAAAAAATGATTTATAAAGTTATATAAAATCATATTGGAGTTAGAATGATGTTATAGAACTTTTAAAATTGAATTAAAAGTTAATTTGTGAAAATCGAATATTTTAATATTTAATTGACTAGTTAAAATAGTCATTTTTCAAACAGTCTCGGATTTTGACGAAACCAGTTTCATCGGATCCGTAATGTGAAATTATTATAAGATTTCAAATTTTGTGTCAATCGGATTTATCGTTTGTCCAGGCCAAGCCAAAACGCATAGAAATCGTTTTAATCGATTTGATTTTAATTTGATCGTTTATTTTCCTAACTTGCACATACGATCGAATTAGCTTCCGAAACACGTTCCATTGTGTTCGGAACGCGGGTAAAACCTTAGAAACGTCAGCCGGCACGTTTGATTTCGAGTTTGAAAATTTTGAAGATGAATAGTGCGCGTAAATTTTATATAAAAGTACCTAAACACTTCCATTTGCACTCAAACCCTAGCTAGTTAGGGCTAGCCGGCATTTAACATTTAAATGGTAGAAAATCATCCTCCTTCTTCCTTCAATTTTTTCCAATCTATTAAACGATTCGAAATATTTTCTACTACAAAATGATAGAGCACAACGAGACCTTCGATTTCAACGGTCATGATCACGATTAGAGCTATGGATCAACGGCAATTTGTGCTCATAGGGACGGCGTTCAATCACATTTCTCCACGCGAGGAGGCAATCGAGCTCGATCGGAAATTGGGTGAAGGTGGTATTCGAGTTGCTCTTTGATGCGGCGGCCCCTGAGCGTTGTAGAGATGAACGAGGTCGAGCGAAAATTCGATGAGAAGGGCGGCCGAGTGGGTTACGTTCGAGTGTGTTTTTCACTGGGGGGGGGGGGGGAAGAAGAGGGTAGCGGCCAGATTTTCATCACATTATTTTGAACGGCCCAGATTCAAGGGTTTAAAAATAAAAATTTATTTATATTAAAATCGTTAAACTTTAAAATGTCGTAACTTTTGCATACTTTGTCGAAATTCAACGAAACAGAAAGCGTTGGAATCGCAGTGACGAGATATACGCTGCAGCGTAAATCTAGGCATGTTTGGGGTAAGCGATAATTTTTGATTTAATCGAACGGTTCGATTTAATTTAAAATTTAATCACTCGACAACTCAAGGTGAGAACTCCTCACTCAATCGAATTACTTCGATTTAAATTTTAAATAGTTAAATTTAAAATTATTTGATTGTGTGAATTGAATGATGATTGTTATCTATTGTGCTGAATAGACCCTGTATGACGCATATTAAGCGGAGGTTATTTATTAAAAAAATATACCGCGATAATTCCATATTGAAGTGGAATTGGTATTATATATGTATTTGGAGTTGATTTCCCGCATTATATAGCGGATGAGACCCTATTGCGCCGCATAATAGCGGATAATATTTATAAATCCCATATACCATGATATTCCATCTCGAAGTGGAATTGGTATTGTGCTAATATCTGTGGATGCGGGGAAACAGGTTGGAGGGATCCAACAGGATTCCTCAAACATTTGAATTTGTTTCATATGTTGTGTGTTGATTATTTATAATCTATGTGTGATTATATTTGTGAATTGGAATTGTGAAGGCTACGATTTAGCCGAATATATTTTTGGTATCGTTGGATACCGAAAATAAATAAATTTGGATTTTTGAAATTCAAGTTGAAAATTTATCGAAAAATTTATTTTTGATAATTGGATAAATTTAAAAGGGGTTTTTAAAGGATAAAAGTCTTATTTTTGAACTGTATTGAAATAAATTTCAAATTTTGAAAAAAGACTTAATAAATAGATTTCGGGAATATTATTTATAAATTGAAGAATTTATTTAAAATTTGGATTTTTAAATAGTTTGGAAAATAAAGGAATTTATCAATTTAAAAAGGGATTTATTTTAAAAAGGAAATAGATTTAGAAATCCATTTGGTAATTGATTTTTGGTGATTGAAAATAGATCTTTTGGAAATATTTGGAAATTTATTTGGTACCTTGAAGTAATTTGGGAAATCAATATGGAATTTGATTTGGTTTTTGAAAATCAATTTGAAATTAATTGATTATTAATTTACAATAACTAGTCAAATTTATTTATAGAAATTTATCTGATTTAAATTAATCAGATAATTAAACTGATCCTACTTGTGGATGTTTGGATTATATTGGATGTAATAGTCCGCTTTTCCGTACCCCCTGAGTAGACACTAATCTTCATCGATTAACTCAAGATGAACGAAAAAAACCGAACCATTAGAGTTAAGAGAAGAGGTAGAAGAAGACAGAAGAAAAGAAAGAACAGAAACACAGAAGCAGAAACAATATCAGAATCTCACATTTCGCAGTGGAACAATATATAATAAATAATCACTAGTCTTTTAAACAAAGAATTATATCAGTTATACAATACATCATCAGAGTCAATATACAACTCAATACAACAATGGACAGTTATATAAACCTGTCCTCATACAGAATACACAACGGAAATAAATAACAAGTACGAAAGTACGTCTCGCCATCCAGCTTATCTCCAAAGCTCCAGAATATCCAGAATATCCTGATAAAAAAATAACTCTAGGCTGCCCGTGTGGAAAATTATGGGCACCCAGAGTTTAGAAGGGAACAATAAACTCCGAGTCAGTCATGGTGACTGGTGTGAGATCGTAAAACAGTTATTTTCACAAAGAAAATAAAACAGATTCGCAATGCTTTTGGAAAATGAAACTACCATAAGACCTCCCGCAACACACACAATGCAAACGCAGAATTGGAGGAGATTTCTTCTTATGATAGTCAAAGATGCTTACTACGCCAATCATTTGATTATTATTATTAATTTCTAGTGTAGAAAACAATTCGAAAGTATAATATTAATCTTAGCCAGCATACGACCAGTATCGTATGCCTACTATAGCTATTATGTTCAATAGCAGGTTACCGCCACATTCCATAGCAGGTAATACAACTAAAACCGTACAGGGTTCGTATTGTTTCTTTGGATTTTCCAACAAATGGTCAGGCTAAGGAACTTCCTTTCCTCCTACCGAATGGGATCGCCTCTGGCTGGACGTCCCGAGAGACAAACTGCTCTCTGCCAAACAAGGCCGGGTTACCCCTGTAACAGGTAACTCACGAATATGTCATCACCCGGTCCTTTGGGACCTTTATCCGAGCGCTCGGTAGCATCATCACACATAATAAATAAGTGTATCCACATGAGTAAGTATCTGGGCTCCATACCATGATACCACCCCTTTCTAGAAGGAAATGACATACCCTAAAGGGCGCGACCCTCATAACCTTGCCGCAACATTCCTATTTCGACCATTTCCGGGTTGTTGAGGCCCTGGCGAAGTATCGTCCACAAAGCTACGCTTTTTCACAAAGCCGTGCTTTGATCACAAATGATCAAATAAATGATCATCGTCACAGCAACACTCAGCATGCCACATTACCGAATTGGGAATATATCGCTGATAAATTTCAACTACATAACCTCTGAGCTCGTACGTCTGAGAGAAGGGTGTTAAGCTAAGAGAATAAATTCTCCGCCACCAACAGAAATGTATTTGAAAGAAATCAGCTCTATATCTCAAAATGTAATGTCAGACACGTAACCATACAAGTCTGTTCCGGGTTCGAACAGAACCGAAGGCACTTCCAAAGAAGCCTTTGCAAATCCGGATATTCACAATCCCGATAAAACTTCCCATCACAAAGGAAATCTCAATACCGTAGCTAACGGTGCAGAGACAATCGATAGGTCATCCTACCGTTTTCACAAATACCCGGTCTTCATCACCGGTCTTCAATACGATCCATAACGTCGTATTATTATTATTCGGAATGGGTTATCTGACACAAAGGTCCTTTCCCGGCTAAACCGAATAATAAGCGTTTGTTTTAAAAACAAATTCAAGTACCATTTCAAAGGCAACATTGATAGTCGGTGATTTAACTATCAACAATATTCATAACAATCATCAGATTCAAATAATTTTCCCAAATTATTAAATTTCAAATATCTTCCCGAGATATGGTTTATACTTCAACCATTTGAAAACAATTTCCAAATCACATTCATTTAAATCACCTAAATAAATCCTTATCGATTTATTTTAAATTTACATCCCAATCAGTAAATTTATTTCCACACTTCATCACTTTGAAAATAAATTTCAAATCACTTTTCCTTACCTGGAATATATTTTTAATATATATCTTTTTAAAAACCAGCTTTAAAACCTTTAAATTTTATTTTAAAAAAGCTACTTTGGAAAATATACTTAGCTTTATAGTGAAAATACAATTTCACTTCAAAATGGTCCATTTAAACCAATTTAATAAATCCTTATCGATTTATCTCAAATTTACGTTCAAAATCCGTAAATTTACTTTCACACTTAAAAATAAATTAGCGTTTATTTTTTTAAACAAATTCCCTTTCATTTCATAAATTCCAATTTGAATTTACATTTTCAAATCTTCACTTTCAACACCAAATCGACTTTCAAATTGATTTCTCAATTTTTATTTCAATATCGAATCAATTACAAATTGATTTCTAAGTTTTATTACGATAGAACAAAACATTGCGATTTATTTCTAAGTTTCTCTTCAAATAACAAACTATTTGCAAATCGATTTCCGAATTCATTTTTCGAACACTAAATCAATTTCAAATAAATATTCCAATGATTTGTTTTCCATTACCAAATTAATTACAAATTTGATTTCTAAATTTATTTTCAATTCCAAATAAATTTCCAAATTGATTTCTCAAAGGTTCATTTTCCAATACCAAATCAATTATCAATTTGATTTCTAGAAATTTATCACTTTTACAAATAAATTCCTTAATCTTTTCCAAATCCTTTAAAATTCCTTTTTATTAATATATTTTAAAACTTTTCGAAAAATACTATTCAAAATCCATTTATAACAATTTTTCCATATTTTTGAAATAATTCAATAACATTTCAAAAATCAACTTTACGCTTTTTAAAAATTTCTTCTTTCAAATTTATTCAATTCTTTCCAATGGATTTTATTTAAAATTTCCAATTTCATTTATTTCTGGTATCCAACGATACAAAAAAAAATATTCGGCTAGATTTTAGCCTTCACAATTTCAATTATCAATAAATCATTCATAGATTATCAATACATCACATCATTCACATTTGAAATAATATTCAAACAATTTGAGGAATCCAGTTGGATCCCTCCAACCTGTTTACCTGCATCCACAGATGTTAGCACAATACCAATTCCACTTCGAGGAATATCGCGGTATATAGGATTTTATAAAAAAATATCATCCGCTTACTAACGGTGCAATAGGGTCCCATCCGCTATACAAGGCGGGAAATCAATCAATCCAATATATACATATGCCAATATGTATATATTGCTATATATATAGATATATCCTACTATATCTATTAGCACATCCAAATAGCAATCAATAACTGCAATTCAAATTTAAATCTGAGTGAGAAGATGTCACCTTAGCTTTTTATTTTGCAATCCCACTTTCCAATTTGACCATTTCTTCATTGTATTAACCTTTTATAAACAATTATACAATTTTATTAATATTCAAACAGAGTTGTTTTAAACACATTTCTATCGATGAATTTATTTAACTAAAAATTTGATTTAAACTAAATTTCCTTTACAAATTTATTTTTAATAACCATAGCATTTTTTTTTAAAATAATAAATTTCATTCAAAAGTCTTTTATCTTACTGTAAAACATATCTTTATTTTAAACAATATAATTCCTATATATATTACTAACAGTCTTATTTGTATATATATATAAATTTAAATATTGATATATGAGAATGTATGCTTGTTATTCATTTATCCTTTACTGAAAACAAATGCAAATAAATATTAATAAACAAATAAAAAATCAGCGAAATACCTCCAAGATAACAAATGAACCCAGGCTACCATCGACCGCGATTCTCGGTCACCACGTCGCTGACATCACCACGAAGGAGACGCCAGAAACCCAACTTCGACATTGCAATCCCCTAACTACTCGCCGCCTGCTCCGTTATCCTCGAGCCCCACATCGTAATGAACAAATCGAAGAAGCCAACCCTAGCTCGATCGAGTCCACGCTCTCGCGACTTCCACCAGCAATCGCCATCGCGACTAAGTCGCGACCACCACGCCTCGAAAACCACCTGCCAGCGAAGCCCTAGCTCAAGACTTCACTCGAGCCACCAGCGCCTTGAAACGTGCGACTTCCCCACGCTTCACGTCGAACAACCCTCACCGCCGAGTGATGCGAGTCCCTCAGCGTCGAAGTCGAAATCGACTTCGATTTCGTTTTATGCGAATTTATTGAAAGAGGAAGGAGACGGCCATGAATTTTTAACTGCTCGACATTTTTCTTCATTTTGTTTTCAAATTTAAAAACTGAAGAGGGCTCGGTTTTGAATATGAACAAGGAATGGGAGAAGAACGAGATGTTAGAAAAAGAAGAGACAGGAGTACGTGACTTTGCAGAGAAAGTAAGTCGGTATTGAATTGGAAGGACGCGTGTCTTCAATTTTCCACGTGTTTGAAGATAGAAGCAATGTGTTCAAGTTACGTAACAAAAATTCAAATTGCCTTGGTTTCACAATTAAAAATTTCGATCTAAATTCCAACGCGTTTATATATCGTATGCTCACACAACAACTCCAAATGTTACGAAAATTGAAATCCGATAATAATACAATATTACGGATCCAATGGAACTGGTTTCGTCGAATTCCGAGACTGTGCCCCGGACCGCTATTTTTAAATTCAATTTAAACAACAGAATTTCAAAACTGAACATAACAGTTCCAAATTCAATTCTGAAAGTTCCAGTACCTTCCGAATTATCAATATAAATTTTCTAAGACTTCATATTATTTTTAATCAACTTAGAACAGAAGATTCAAAATTTTATCCAGATTTAACGATTAAATTCAATAATTAATTTACCAAATTCACTTTGATATTTGAATTGTAAATTAAATTGAATTCTAAATATTTAAAATCAATTAAATATTCTGATTTCCAATATCAAAATTTCAGGGTCGTTACAATCTTCCCCCCTTAAAAGAATTTCGTCCCGAAATTACAAGTAAAGAAGAATAATCCAATACCCGTTAACTATTTTCTTAAATCCAAATCTTTTTTATTAAAGATTTGTTATTATTTCAGTTAACCTTCCAAACACTTTCATAGTTTTCAAACAACTTCATTTTACTTCACAATTCAAATTTAAATTCGAATTCAAATTGTAAAGTTTCAAAATTTTCTCAAAATTTTTCTAACACTCTAAATTTCCGAAAAATTTCGCCAACGTCTCCTTTGCGCGGCTAATATGGTACAATTACAAAACGTCCCTACGGACTCTCAGATCTCAAAAGAAAACAAAATGCCAAGTGACAAAACCAGAATCTCATCAAATTTCATATTGAAATTCAAATACATACCTTATTATCGAGCAAATTCAAATTTATCTTCAAAATCAAATCCAATTTTCCTTAGTCTTATAATACATGTATAATCTAATTTAAACATATCCAACTATAGATTCAAAAAAAATCATTTCACACATTTTCTTACAGAAGTTTTCATATCTACTTCTATTCAAATAGTTTTCCCGTTACCATATGAATTCAATTCATTTACAACTTTGAATATTGAATTTTATCTGCCATTCCTTTCTTAAGTTCAATATAATTATCTATTTTCACTTTACAACAAAATTATACATTCATTTCCATTCAACTTTGCATTTTCAATTCTAGTTGAATTCAATTGACAATTTCAATTTTATTTGAATTCATTTCAAATCTCAATACTTATATTTCCAAATTTTCATTCAGAATTTCATTTCGAATTTTACTTGAATTCGATTCATCTTCTAATTTCAAATATTGAGTTTTATTCACTTTTATCTCAATTCCCGATTTTTAAATCTTCTGTCGTTAGTGAAAATTTTTCAAAGATTCCAAATTTTTTCTAACTCCCAATATTTTCAAAAAATTTTGACGCAGTCTCCTTTGTACGGAGGAGCTTTTGCAATTTGACAAAAGATATAAATATATATACATCGACCCACTCGGTCGGAAAAGCAGAAAACAGTTCATATTTCCTATTTTGTATTGCGTAGGCGTACCTTTTAGCATTTTTAAGCAAAGCAGTTATTTTTATTACCATTTACGCAACCCAAAATGCAGCCAAACGGTTTCCAAAACCCTGCACTTACTCTGTTTAAACACGTAAGTGACAAATATAGGAAATCTATTTAACAATTCACTTATTTCAATAACAAATACATAGATTTCATAAGCAATAGATTCAAAATAAATTCCATTAGCAATTTATAAAATTTCAATTCAACTTAAATCGCTTCCATCTAATTCACGTTCAATTTCTATTCAATTTAAGTGATTAACAACTCACTTTCTTATATTCAATTCATTTCTAAGTGAATCTAACTCATATCTATTTCAATTGATACAAAAATCAATTTCTATTTGTTTTTATTAACTCATAGAATTTATATAGTCTCGTTTTTTATCAAACGATAATTCTTTCTATTCAGATTTGTTAATATTCATACAACTAAATGATTACTTAAGCTAACAATCATTTAAATTGATTCCATTCAATTAAATTTACATTTCATATTCACAAAACCATTCGATTTGTTCAAAACCATCGTACAAAACTCGACAATAACAATGTAAATATTTATATTCACTTCTTGTATTTATTTTCACTTCATTACTGAAGTTATACATTTATCACTATTCAATTTCGCATTTCAACTTATTAATCAACTAAGTTTCCATTTAACCATTTCAAAGCTTCACTTAAATTTGAGTTACTGTCCAATATTTACTTAAGCTATTTCAATTCAAAACTCAAGTTTATCATTTATTTTTATTTTATTTTCCATAAACAATTCTCAATTTATTTCCTTTGATTGGTTTTCATTTATCGAATTTATTCCATTTACTAATTCAATTCAATTAGTACATTCACGTATTCATTTTAAATTTCAAATTTCCATATTTAATTCATCACGAATTTACTTAATTAATAACAAGGAAATTACAATTAATTTCTACTTACTTGAATTTATTTGCAAATTCAACCCATTTTAAATTTAGTTCATAACTCAACTCTAATTTAACTAACTTCCAATTCATTACTTCATGAATTAATAAATTATCAAGTTTATTTACTTGAATTCAATCCATTTCATTATTCAATTCCGATTCATTTGTTTATTCACAAATTCATTTCTTTACAATTTGAATTTTTGAACGATGAAATAGGAGTATATTCTATTGTTTTCAACCTTACTGGAAAAAGGAGTTTTCACTTTGAATCTCATTCCAATCAGATTTCAAATATTTTATAAGTTATCAACTTATTTACATTCCATTAATAAATTTATTTTCAAATATTCTCTCCGGAATTCTATTTCAATTATAAATCTCATTTCAATTTATATTTACAAATTCCATTTGTATATGAATTTATTTCCTCATTCTTTCAATTCATATTTATAAATTTCAATTGTTAAATGAATTTATCTTCAAATCTTTGGTTATTATTTTAATTTCTTATTCATTTTTTTCATATAACAGTGATAATATTTCAATGTGATCTTTTTCAAACAACCAAACATCCATATACTATAATAATTTATAGAAAATAATTTCTTTTCTATACAAAAATAGTTTTGGGTAAAATTATTTCATTTACTCTAGTTAAAACAATACTGTGTCAGTTTATCTTGTTTAAGAGTTTAGAAACTCCTATCAATTACAGTTAGCTAGACTGCACCGACCAGAATCTATAAACAATCAACCGATAAGTCAACACAATACAAAACAAATTTTTTTTTATACACTAACAAATACGCGCTCATATCTATTATTACTCTCAACTCATTCTAGAGTACTACTGACTCTATCTCTAATGAGTAACACCCAACAGAGCAGGGTTGTCGCTTAACCATATGCTCTGATACCAAATGTAATAGTCCGCTTTTCCGTACCCCCTGAGTAGACACTAATCTTCATCGATTAACTCAAGATGAACGAAAAAAACCGAACCATTAGGGTTAAGAGAAGAGGTAGAAGAAGACAGAAGAAAAGAAAGAACAGAAACACAGAAGCAGAAACAATATCAGAATCTCACATTTCGCAGCGGAACAATATATAATAAATAATCACTAGTCTTTTAAACAAAGAATTATATCAGTTATACAATACATCATCAGAGTCAATATACAACTCAATACAAAAATGGACAGTTATATAAACCTGTCCTCATACAGAATACACAACGGAAATAAATAACAAGTACGGAAGTACGTCTCGCCATCCAGCTTATCCCCAAAGCTCCAGAATATCCTAATAAAAAAATAACTCTAGGCTGCCCGTGTGGAAAATTATGGGCACCCAGAGTTTAGAAGGGAACAATAAACTCCGAGTCAGTCATGGTGACTGGTGTGAGATCGTAAAACAGTTATTTTCACAAAGAAAATAAAACAGATTCGCAATGCTTTTGGAAAATGAAACTACCATAAGACCTCCCACCACACACACAATGCAAACGCAGAATTGGAGGAGATTTCTTCTTATGATAGTCAAAGATGCTTACTACGCCAATCATTTGATTATTATTATTAATGTCTAGTGTAGAAAACATTTCGAAAGTATAATATTAATCTTAGCCAGCATACGACCAGTATCGTATGCCTACTATAGCTATTATGTTCAATAGCAGGTTACCGCCACATTCCATAGCAGGTAATACAACTAAAACCGTACAGGGTTCGTATTGTTTCTTTGGATTTTCGAACAAATGGTCAGGCTAAGGAACTTCCTTTCCTCCTGCCGAATGGGATCGCCTATGGCTGGACGTCCCGAGAGACAAACTGCTCTCTGCCAAACAAGGCCGGGTTACCCCTATAACAGGTAACTCACGAATATGTCATCACCCGGTCCTTTGGGACCTTTATCCGAGCGCTCGGTAGCATCATCACACATAATAAATAAGTGTATCCACATGAGTAAGTATCTGGGCTCCATACCATGATACCACCCCTTTCCAGAAGGAAATTGTAACGACCCGTAAATTTCAACTGTTTTAATAACGTAATTAGTTGAAATTTTGTGAAATTTTAAACGATAAAATTTTGAAATAAAAATTTAATATTTGGAATACGTCTAATTAAACATAGCAACTGGTAAATTTTCGTCCGAAAATATGAAAGTTTATTTCGCGCGTAAATTCACTTCAATTTAATCAGTTAAAAAGTGATGAAAATAAAATGTTTCCGAAACCTAAATATTTTTTACATAGAAAAATTCTAAACCATCTTCTGAGCAAGATGTCAGTTTGTCGTTTTTCCAAATTCGGACATCTTTGGCTTCATCGATCTTATTTTTCAGCGTTTTTCTTGCATTTTCCGCCAGTAGAAAAAATTCGAATTTTTATAATTCAATCATACCACTGATATCTGTATGCCGTTTTGACCGTCTTGTCGCGCTAATCAAAGCGATATATTCATTTGTACAAATCGGAGTTCGACGTTAAACGTCGCGCTAATTTTACCGTTCCAAACGGACCGGTAAATGCATGTTCAGCCCTGAGGTGCACGGCCTGTATTCATTTAAATTTGTAAATAAAATATTTGCTGATGGGTGAATTCAATAGAGTAGTTGGTAGCTGTGATAAAGGCATGGAAGTTGTAAAATTTAGGGAAATGGGCAATACGTTTCATATTTCAAAACAATTAACAGTTGTATTGTTGCCTATTCATTTCTCTCCTCTACTTTGAATTCATGCTACAGAACAATTAATATTAGCACGTAAACTTCATTTTCAGATTCCAATGGAGTTGCTCTTCTGCCATTCAAACCTCTTCCATCCAAACTCGGTTGAGGGTCATTTCTCCACCTCATTCCCATCTCCCACTCCATCAGATCGCCTCCGCCTTAAATAAAAAAAAAGTTAAAAATTTGTTGCCCGCAAACAATGTTCGGCCTCTTCCTTTCAACCCATCAACATCAACCACTTATAGCAGCTCTACCCTCTAGCCTACCCACCCTTTCATCTCGGCCTCCGACAGCCCACTAACCCACTACGTGAACGCCGACAACCCAGCAACCATCACCGCTCATTCCACCCTCTCCCCTATTTTTTCCACCAAACCCTCGGCCGAGAGCAGCCTTTGATCGCCTCTCATATCTGCCTCCGCCTCTACTGCCGGTGTCGCCTGCATCTTGAAAAAAAAGTATAATATATGGGCTCGGTTGGACTGTCACTTGCCTTCTCTTTTGGGTAATATATACACGTTGATATATATATTTCTTATGTATTATTTAAAACTTTGATAACCAATGTTTACAGCATATATATTCTGACAGATGATTATATAAGTTTTATGAAACTTGCTATATGCGTTTGTTTATATAATAAACCAGTGGCGTAGGTGTATATAACATATGTGATAAATAGAGGAAGAACATTTGTTCTTTTGTTCGTATATTTTATAAATATATATGTCTCAGTATAGGGCATATGGTCTGCATATAATTGTTAACACGCATACATTATATTTTGTGTGTTTATGACTTCAAAACTAGGTAGTTTACATGTTGTTGGTTTAGGATATTGTCTTGGTACATGTAAATGGAGGTTGTCTATTCAGCTGTGTAAGTTGTTTTCGACGTATAATATGTGATGTTATATATTATGTTATAAACGTATAATATATTATGTTATAAACGTATAATATGTGATGTTGTTGGTTTAGGATTATGTTATAAACGTTTATATAATATGTGATGTTATAGTTGTTTTAGAGGTATACTATGTTTATGCTATATTAAACGTATAATATGTGATGATATATATTATGGGTTGGTACATAGGTCTATATATATTAAGTGTACATAAGTTTTGCATGAATTTTGAATATTTATAAAGGTTGTTCAAATATACGTTATAAAAAAAAATTTGTTTAATGTAAAACAATGGTTTTGAATTACATATGTGTTGATTTAATATATGATTTTTTTTACTTTTATTTTTATATATAAATAGTTATATATATAGTTATAACATATATTTGTTTGATTTTATCAAGACGGTTCTGATTCGTTCATCAATTCCTATTTGTCAGCTTTGATCGTTGGATTCGTGCCGATTCCACTTTACTTCGGTTCGTTATTCAAAATTTCAATGGTCGTATCAGTGTGCATACCCGTGTCATCTTCCATACTCTCTAGCCTCGGAAGGTGAGCACTCACTCACGATTAACGTTCTTTTATTTATTAAATTTGATTTCAATTGAAACGACAATTGAAATATGTTGCTGTTAGTTAATTACACTGTTATATATGATATTACCTGTATCAGTTCACCTGTGACATCTGACACCATTATCTGTTAATTATTTATGCGATGATAATACAGTTTGGCTGATAATTGTTGATTGTTGATGTTTATATTGGACGTTAAACTGTTAATGTAAAATGATAAATAGTATGCAATTGAACTCGATATAGAATAGTTAAATGTTGAATTTGATTAGTTAAAATTGTATAGTATGACCCCTTTAAATGTTAAATAAATTGACACGTAGAATAGTGTTAACTATACTTTGAACCATTGAATTGTAAGTTGTTTAAACTGATGATGTATGAAATTGTAATAGATGACAAGTGAAAAACCGTAATGTAATAATCTTTAATCTGCATGAAATGATAGTGTAGATTCTAGAAATAATTATATTAATTCGTACAAATAACAATGCGAATTAATACGGTTATTTCGGGATTATTTGAATTGATTATTGGACCGTTATTGTTTGTTGTTATTGCTTGTTTATTTACTTTGACACCATCCCAGTTATCACACTGCAAGTTCCCTTTGCTATGTTTTGATTTTGAATTGAATTGGAATCAGGTTGAAATGATAAACACCCAAATTGAACTTTGACCTAGGATAGGAAATTAAATAAAACTCGATTGGTCAATAATTTGATTTAAAAATAAAATGAAGATTTTATTTGAATAAACAATATGGTTTTGAAATGAAGTTGAAATTTGAATTTTTAATGAAAGGAAAATGTTAATATTTAATAATCTGAAACAAAATATTAACAATGTAATTGATGAAAGAACGATGTTTAATTTGAGAAATGATTGAATTAAGTTTGAAATTATAATTAAGTTTGAAATTATTAAACTTTGAAATTATTTAATAATTAAGTATTGAATTATTTAATAATTAATTAAGTTTTGAATTATTTAATAATTAATTAAGATTGAATTATTTAATGATTAAATTTAAATTGAATTTTTGAATAAGTGAATTTTACTTCGTAATAACTGAAATTGAGTTTCTTTATTAATTAAGTTTTTGGAAAATTATTTAAGTGAGTAAATAAGTGAAATGGAATTTCTTTAACAAGAAATGAAAATGTGATATTTTTGGAATTAATGTAAGACTTGTAATTGAAAGAATTGATTTGACGAATTTAGTTTAATTCAAAATTGTAAGTTTTGTCTTAATGAAGTTGAACTTAAGAATTGATTTAATGAATTGTGTTAACGTTAAAATATGAACGATAACACCCGGTGTGTGTAATAAGATCGTGAAAGCACCACCCGTGTGACGGGAACAGAAATTAAGCAGGAAAGTAGCAGAAATGTAGTAAATGAACAACAGATTTATAGTGGTTCGGCCCATAATTGAGCCTACGTCCACTTTATAGTCTCTTATTGCTGATTCGGTTACAATTTGATACAAATCTCTTCAAGAAACAGTACAATTCGATCACAAGAAACAATCTAGACTACTAGCTCAATCTTCGACGGTGAAACTCGATGAATCCATCTCGGATGTAAGGAATTTCTCTCGAAGCTTGTTGTAGTGTCGTGAATGCTTGAAGGATCCTTGATTACTGAATGAATGAAGAGTTCGACGGAGTAACAGTGCTGTAGAAATGATTTGCCAAAAGTCCCCCTCATGTTGGAAGTGATGTCCTATTTATAGAAGCTGATTTCTGGGCAGGAAATTTGCCTAAGTCTTAGGTCGCGCACGACCTTAGTTAGGTCGTAGGTCGCGAGCGACCTAAGCTAGGTCGCTGTCCCCTTGCGGCTTCAGGAGAGCTAGTAGAACTGTACTTGTCTTCATTTGATCAAGTAATAGGTCGCACGCGAGTTACAGAATAGCTGTGGGAGCTCTAGGTCGTAGGGCGCTGAACCTCCTTTAATAGTTAGGTCGCTAACCTATTTAAGTTGTCAAGTTCCTTAGGTCGCTAACTACCTTAGGTTGTTAAGTCCTTTAGGTCGCTAGCTACCTTAGGTCGTTGAGTTCCATAGGTCGCAATCCTTTCTGCTGCAAGGTCGCAAGGCCTTCTGGATCTTAGGTCGCGAAGCTTTCTGGACCTTAGGTTGCGAAGAAGTTAGGTCGCTAACTTCTTATCTTGATAAGTCGTGGACTTTCTCAGTTAGATCGCTATGTAGTTAGGTCGTAGCTCTTCCTTAGGTCGCAACATTCTTAGATCGCAGAGCCTCTTTAGTCGTAGCCTTAGCTTAGGTCGCAACATTCTTAGGTCGCAGCTTTCTTAGGTCGCAGCTTTTCCTTAGGTCGTAGAGTTTTAGGTCGCTGAAATAAAGGAGTTAACATTTGCCCCTCGAAGTATATGACTATACTCTAGGTCGTATGCTTCGACTCAACTTTGCTAGGTCGCGAATCGACTTAAAACTTGCACGCCTGTTCACCTCCCTCCTTCAGTCCCATATAAATTAGTTAGGTCGCACCTTCTTCCTTACCCTACTGTCCTGAGCCTCCATTGCCATTAACAGCTTTTTCGAGCTTCCAGAGACAAATTTGACTCAATCAGCCAACGATTCTTCCTCGCCGATCATAATTCGTAAGTGGATCAGCTTATACTTGCCCATAGTCACTGTTTTGAACATGAATCGTTGTCGCTCAACCTAAGCCCAATTCCATGCATCACGCTGTTTTGTACGGTAGTCTCAATCGACTTTCGTTCGTCATTTGACGTGTTGGGATGATTTGCGATCATACGGAAGGTTTTGCTACGGATCTGTAGGGTTTGCCATTGATTCTCTAGTTAATCGGTGATAGGTTGAGGTAGGATGAAGGGGATGATGATTCCTTTTTTTGAACTGGTGGTGTTGGGTTATTGGACCCAATATGATGTTGCTTGGAGAAGAAGTCATCAACCTATCAGATTCGAACGCCCTAAGAGTTAGGTCGCGTGGGAATGCTTAACGACCTTAGCCTTTGCGACCTGACGACATTTGCGACCTAGAGTATCTCCAACCTAAAAACAATTGTGCTCGACCTAGGACTTAAGAGAATTGCCCCACCTTAATCCATTCAGCTGCAACACGCGACCTACAGAAATCCTGACTTATGATAGGTCGCTGAACGACCTAAGACTTAGGCAATTTTTCACAGTCTTGAACTTTCAATCTGAACAACATAGCATAAGAACATTGCAACCTGTGTTAGGTCGTAAGCGACCTAACACTTAGAACTTTGAACAGCTTTTGACTGATTTTCTAGACTTGAATTATTTTGGGTTTTGCACTTCTTCTCGGATTGCCTCAACTTTAATGCTAATAACCTGTTTAGAAGCAATATTCACAGAAAAAATGGGACGAATATACTGCTATTGATTGCCCACATCAAACAGCAGATTAGTTGTCAAAGAAAATCAAACTTAAATGAACTTCGTGAATGAAATGTTGTGAACTAACAAATCTAAGTGAAGTATTAAAGCAAAATTGAAGTGATCAACTAAAGCTGATTTATTTGCATTAACGCAACACTATTCCTGGACTTAAAATATTAAGCCCCGAAACTTTATAATTGACAAGTATCAATTAGTTTAATTTCACTTACATTTGCTCATTATTGTATTAGTTTTGCACAACACTTCACTCTTTTTAGGAAACGTGCACCTTAATATTTGATCGTCCAGTTCCTTGTGTAGAATGGAATCTCAACAAGAAGACTTGGAAATAGCCGGAGAAGCTTTTCCAATTGCTACTCCACTAATCGATCCTCCGGAAAGGACTTCTACTACTTTAAGTCATAAAGTCTTCCGACAACTGTGCATCCAATTCGGCATTGCCGAAGCAGATGCTTTACTTCCTGGGCCAAGCGACACTGCTGACAGGCCGCCTCTTGGCTTCGTTGCTGTGAACCGGCAGATGTGTTCAAGTGGAGCCATTCCTCTATTTAATGATTGTCTTCGGGAACTCCTCCTTCGGCTAACTATTTCTCCCTTTCAACTACACCCTAACGGATACTCCATCCTGCTGGGATTGTGTGTGCTTTTCAGGAGAACGTTGAACCGTTTTCCCTCTTTTGATGAAATTCGCTTCTTGTGCACATTTGCAAAGAACAAGGACCATCCTTCTATCATACTTGTGAGGAGTGCTAGGAATCGCAAACTAATTCTGGACTTGCCTGAAAGTGCCCATGGATTCTTGACTCAATTCTTTTATGTTCGCTATCCTCCGGGATTTTATGCTATTTGGAGAGTCGGAAGTAAGATTACCTCTTACCAATTCATTTTTTCTAAATTTTTTCATAATTCGAACCATCAAATGCTTAATTCCATTCTTTCTTCATGCAGCACTTCCTTCTCTTCTTCGAGATACCAGCCGTAAGTCGATTTTAGATACTTTGAGTGCTGTTGACGCCGAAGAGAGGAGTGCCAAATTCTTGCTGAAAGATGAATTTCTGCACCAGTTTGGCCTTTTACATCCTTCTAGATCGACTCAGATTCATGAAGTGTCTAGTTCTGATGCGGAAACGTTAATTGCTTCAGATTCCCAAGCAGAGGCCTCGAATGCCCCAGCTTCTATAGGAGAAACTGCATCAGAAGCACCCGTCATGGAGGCTGCTTTGGTAAAATGTTCCGCATCCATCGATGTCGTAGGGTTAGTCAGCAAGTCGGCGCTTACCCCAATTACTGAAGAGGAAGAGAATCCTCAAGTTCCTGAGAAATCCATTGATATAGAGGTTGAAAAAGAGAAGTCTGCTGAACTCCTGGGTGATGACGCCTTTGATGGCTTGAGTGATATCATGATAACTTCTCAAGAGCTTTTTGGGGATAACAATCCAAAAGCAACTTCTCCCGTTGTCGAGGCGACTTCCACCTTTAAACAAACCCAGACGCCTACTACGCCAGTCGTCTCTGTTTCCACACTAAAGCGTGGTCTGTAGTTTGACGCATGTAGCTTGCACGCCACACACACTTAGGATTTTTCAGCACTTATAAACATTTATCCTCTTTTTCCTGGAAATTTCTAAACTTTACTCCTTTTTTGCTTTCAGGTTCTCCAATGGGACGTACAGGTTCATATTATGACTCATTCAAGTACCGTGGAGGCCGCGGCACCTATGACTTTAGGAAGTACCTTGATACTCCAAAAGAAACAGATGAAGAGAGGGCTCGAAGGAAAGCCCAGGAGAAGCGGGATTACGATCAGTGGCAAAGAAGGAAAGATGCCGAGCGATATGACTCTTCGCACAGGAGTGACTACTCTCATAAGCGGAAGTCTTACGATGATAAGGGAAAAACTCAGATTGCCGATGAACCGAGCAAACGATCTAAACCGATTGACACGTCTGAAATTTCTGAAAAGACTGACGCTCCCATTCCTTCTGATATTCTGGCTAGCTCTCCTCCTCTGAAGAAATCTGACATTCAGACTATCATTAACAGACCGCAATATCAAGTCAAGGACGGCCCCCCAACACTTCAGAGCCGTTTTCCGAATTGGTGCCTAAAAGGGGTGCGCTTTGACTTGGACATAGTTCCGATTGATAAGCCAGACATGCTTAGCAGTCTTGACGCAGTCAGGCTTAATATCGAGAGGATGTCGCAGTGGCAGAAGCTTGTCGATGAACTCCAAAGGGTTAATCGTGCAAACCTTGAGGCAATGCTGACCATGGAAAACGACAAGGCGGAGTGGGACAAAATTTGCAAACAGCATAATCTCGAGATGACAAACATTGCTGATGGTTATGCAAAACTTGAGTCCGAGGTTAAAAAACTTAAGGACGATCTTGCCTCTTCTTCTGCTTCTCACACTCAAAAAGAAGAAGTCTTTCAGAAACAAGTGCGGGATGCACATGCTGCACAGAGAGATGTTGAAATGAAGCTTGCCGCTGAACAGCATATTACTGAGAAATACCGCACAGAAAACACCGATTTGCGGGAAAAAGTCACCTCTCAGAACATAGAGATTGAGTTACTAAAGTCTCGACTTGCTAAAGTTGAGGCAGAGCGTGATGAGGCTACCGCTGGCCGGGTTGCTGCCGTTGCCGAAAAGGAGGCGGCTGAGCAATCTCATGAGGCGACGAAAGCAGACATTAGCTCTACCTTATTCGACTTTTATTTACACAGCGTTCTGGGTCGTGGAAGCCTCTCTTTTCTTGGTCCTGATTATGAAATTACATTGGCTGAAGTGTGGGAAGTCGCAATGGATATGCTTGGCGGGGCCGGCTATAATGAGTTGGAACTTGAGGAGCGCTATCTCAATGATGAGGATCGTGCCGCTCTTGTTAAGGGGAGGGAGCAACTTGCCAAAGTACGAGCTGAAACAACGGGAGAATAGCCTCCAAAAGAAACAGCTCCTTTAACTGCCCCCGTTCATACTTCCACTTCAGCCGACGTTAATATTATGGATTCCAGCTCTCATTCTTTACATCTAGCTAAAGTTGCCCAAGAAACTGCAACTACTCCTACTGAAGATGAGGCACTGGATGATATTGAAGCCGAGAAGTTTGAGGTGGATCTTGCAAAGCCAACTCCTCCAGGTACTCTTGGTGTCGTTTCGGGCCTAATGAACCAGTCATTTGACTTAGCCGAATTCGATGACCTTCTTACTTGTTACTTAAACTTTGATGAACCGATGCCTTCTTTATTTTCGGGAGATGTTGATTTTAACTTCTTTTCTTCTACAGCGGAGGTACCAAGCACTACACAAGCTTTCACTCCTTCGATTGCCGTTCCTCCGTCTTCCCAAATTACTCCTCCTTCTGCTTCCCAACCGGGATCACAGGCAGAGAAAATCGAAGCTCTTCAAGGCTTGGATGATCTGGCTGCTTCTCAGGAACAGAAGGCGGAGGATTTTGAAGACATTGAGAAGACCCCGGAGCGGTCTCTTGATGACGACACGAAGCTTTCAACATTGATTGCTACTCCGGGGAGCGAGTCTTCTTCAAAGAGGAAGGGGAAGCGTGCTGTAAGGAAGAAGAAGAAGGCTTCCACTGAAGATGAAGCAGTAGTTGATCTGGCCGCACCGCTTTCTCCTTCTGCCCCTGCCCGTTCACAACGACTTCAAAAGCTAGTCATCAGGCCGGGAAAGGGCTCCAAAGGTGGTGAGAAGAGGGAATAATCCAGCTGGATTTTCTACTTATTATTTTTGCTCTTTGCATGTATTGACCGGGGATTGTGCGGGTACCGGTTCCCGCTTTTGATTTTTGAGATATCTGCACATGTAAAGAATTTTCATAGTACTAAATAAAATAGTTATTTTACTTGTACAAACTCTTGTGTATGTGAGAATGATCTATCTTTTATTTTTAGTGTAGAACAAACGATTCTTCTTACTTGTGCAAACTTTTTGTCTGCGTTTGAGAATGCATTTATTCCACATCTGTTTTCCGTGATATTGCAACGAACTTGTGGCATGTTGCTTTTATTAATATAATTAAATTGTATGGTATTGCCCCCATGCCGTAAGTGCATTGCAATATTCCTAGCCTTTTTAAGACTAATACTCTTACTTCAGAGGACAATTATTCCGCTTTTGAGGGGAGAATTATTCTGCTCTTAATAGAGTATATCCAGTCTTTAGAAGAATTTTTATTTTCTCTTTCTGAAGAACGCTTCAACTTTCAGGGATAATCACTTTTATTTATTAAGAAGTGAATTTCCCTATGAAGTGAAATGAACTTTTCTGAAAGAATTTTGTAGCCTTTTTCAACTTTTTTAGGAGGAACTTTTCGAGGTGAACAAGTTAATCCTTCCTTTGAGAGTTGAACTGTGCTTCTGGACGATGCTTTTTGTTCAAGCATTTTATTTTGGGACATGCCTCCGGAGAGGGCTCCTCTTAAAGAGTTGTGCCTCCGAAGAGGTCTTGTGCCTTCGAAAAGGGCTTGTGCCTCCAAGGAGGGCTTGTGCCTCCGAAGAGGGCTTGCGGTGCCTTGGGAAAGGGCTTTTGCCTCCGAAGAGGTCATGTGCCTCCGAAGAGGGCTTGTGGTGCCTTGGGAAAGGGCTTTTGCCTCCGAAGAGGTCATGTGCCTCCGAAGAGGGCTTGTGCCTTCGAAGAGGGCTTTTGAGTGCCTGGGAGTTACTTTCTCATGGTCGGATGGGTTCGCGGGGCGGGCGTAAGTTGCTTGATTGGATGTTTGTTTGTACAAACGACCGCAATCAATTAACAAGATGCCCCTTCGGTAGTCCCACCGATCTTTTTGGTTGAGGAAAGCACTCCCATTTATTGGTGTGCCTCGTTAGAGGGCTTTGGTTGGTTGGTGTGCCGGGTAGGTTGCGTCTCAGGGGCGAGTGGATCCACGGGACGGACGTAAGCTATCTGATCGGATGCATCACGACCAGTTAGCGAGGGTCCTGTTACTTCCGCTTGGGAAGGCGTCCCTTTGGTGGATCTTCTGGCCTTCCTGTTGAGATGCATACCTCCCATTGTCTGCTCCCTTCTTTTTTTTTTGCTTAGCGACTTTCTCTCATCATCTGCCTGTTAGCGATCTCTTATTATCGTTCCCAAGCACATCTTCTTCTTTTCCTCTTACAAGTAAATTACTTTATCCGAAGGAATGGACTTCACTGTTGAATGACTCTACGAGACAAACGCAAGTTATCTAGTTGGATGTCTATTCATAGCGACAATCTCGACTAGTGAACGAAGGTTTGTCACAATGGAGTCGCCAACTTTTTATGTGAGGTTTTCCTTGCTTGGGATTTGAGTTTGGAAAAAATTTTTGTGGCTTGGTTTTCGTGTAATAGCTGATTTATGGAGGTCGCTTAGCTTTGTGATGAGCAAGCCTTGTTATAATGTCCTGCAATTTTGAATTGATATTTTAGCGATACATTTAAAGTATTTACATATCGAAATAAAACAGGCATTATGAAATAGTAAAGAACACAAGATTTATAGTGGTTAGGCCAAAAATCGGGCCTACGTCCACTTTATAGCTTTCATTCATCTATACTGATTTACAATGTTTCACAATACAACTGATACATTCATCATCATTTTACAATTTTAAGCAGAGCTCCTTTCAAGTAAAATAAGGGCGCAAATGGTTGCTGTTCCAGGCCCTTGGAATTGGATCTCCTTCAACAGTTATGAGTTTGAAAGTGCCATCAAGAAGTTTAGTGCCTATAACATATGGCCCTTCCCAGTTTGGCCCAAACACACCAGTTGCTGTCATGATCCTTTTCAAAACCAAGTCTCCGATTTCAAAGCTGCGTTGGCGAACTTTGGAATTGAAATGCCTGGCTATTCTCTGCTGATGAGCTGAAACCCTGAGCCTAGCTTCCTCTCTTTTCTCATCAAGAAAATCAAGCGCTTCAAGTTGCAGTTTTTCATTTTCAGTTTCATTGAAATGAACTCTTCTATGTGAAGGGACCTCTACTTCTACTTGAATCATTGCCTCAGATCCGTATGCCAGTGAAAATGGAGTGTGCCCAGTCGCAGTTTTGTGAGTAGTTCTGTATGCCCACAGTGCTAATGGAAGCTTATCAACCCAACCACCTTTTGCTTTTTCAAGTTGCTTTTTGATAGTTGACTTGATGATCTTGTTGACTGCTTCCACTTGCCCATTTGCCTGCGGATGAGCCACTACTGAGAAGCTTTTTCGAATTCTGAACCGTTTGCAAAAATCCTGGAATTCTTCACTTTCAAATTGAGTGCCATTGTCGGTGATTATCTTCTGTGGCACACCATATCTGCAAATGATATTCTTCGTTACAAAATTTATCATCTTTTTAGAAGTGATGGTGGCCAAAGGTTCAGCTTCAGCCCACTTGGTGAAATAATCAACGGCAACAATAGCATATTTAATTCCTGATTTGGCGATCGGTAATGGTCCAATTAGGTCTATCCCCCAAATAGCAAATGGCCATGGACTGACCATTTGTGTGAGTTCAGTGGAGGGCGCTCTTGGGATTTTTGCAAATCATTGGCATCTGTCACATTTCCTGGAAAAAGTTGCAGCATCTCGATTGATATCCGGCCAGAAGTATCCATATCAGAGAATTTTCTTTGCAAGTGTTTGACCACCTGAATGGTCTCCACATTCTCCTCCGTGCACCTCTGTTAAGATTGTCTTGGCTTCTTCCTTAGTTACACATCGGAGTAGTGGGGTTGAAAATCCCCGCCTGTATAATCGGCCATCTTGAATTATATACCTCGATGCCTTTCTTAATAATTTTTGACGTTCCTTAGAACTTTCTGGTAGGGAACCGCTGAGTAAGTATTCTCTGATCGGAGTCATCCATGATTCATGCTCTTGAGACGTAGTCATAATCCAATCAACATCCATTTCATCAATGCTTGGAGCTGACAGAACTTCTACAGGAACTAATCCTAGTAATTGAGCTTCTCCGGAACTTGAGTACTTTGCTAAAGAATCCGCCTTCATATTTTCCTCTCGGGGTATGTGGCTTATTGAGTAGTGATCTAAATCATTGAGGAGTTCGGAAGTTTTTGTCAAATATGCAGGCAAATTCCCTCCTTTGGCTTGAAATTCCTTCTTCACTTGGCAGACAATAAGCTGAGAATCACTGAAAATCTGTATCACTTTGATATTCAATTCCTTGGCGATTTTCAATCCGGCAATAAGGGCTTCATATTCTGCTTCATTGTTTGTCGAAGGAAATTCCAGTCTCAATGCATAACATAGTGATCGTCCTTCGGGAGTTTCGAGCACAACTCCTGCCCCAGAACAATAATCATTTCTCGAGCCATCAACATACAACTTCCACTGTATCGGAATGCAGTCAGTTGTTTCTTCCTTACTGTCACCTTTGTCAGTGGATTCCGCAATGAAATCTGCTAAAGCTTGTCCGTTAATTGCTCTTCGGGGATGGTAAGTGATGTCATATTGGCTGAGTTCTATGTTCCACTTCAAGAGACGACCCGAAGTTTCAGGACGATACAGGACTTGCTTCAAAGGCTGATCAGTCAGGACCTTGATAGGATGAGATTGAAAATAGGGCCTCAACTTTCTGGAAGCGATTAGCAGACAATAAGCAAGTTTTTCTATCTTTTAATAATTCATTTCAGCCCCAGCGAACCGTTTGCTGATGTAGTAAACCGGACGTTGTATTTTCATATCTTCTCGTACGAGTGCTGCACTTAAAGCATGGGATGAAATTGCCAGATAGATGAAGAGGTCTTCACCATCACTAGGCTTGGAAAGGACCGGAGGAGTTCTCATATGATGAATCAGTTGATCGAAAGCATTCTGACATTCAGGAGTCCATTCGAAATTTTTCTTTCCTTTCTTTAGAGCATCAAAGAAGGGAATGCATTTGTCTGTGGCCTTGGAAATGAAGCGACTAAGAGCGGCAACCTTTCCATTAAGACTTTGCAGTTCTTTCTTTGTTCTAGGGGCTTTAACTTCTCTTAGAGCTGTGATTTGAGCAGGATTGGCCTCGATGCCCCTAGCGCTTACGATGAAACCCAGAAATTTTCCAGACTCTACTCCGAATGAACATTTCAATGGATTGAGCTTCATTCCGTACTTCCGAAGAATTGAGAACATTTCTGCCAGGTGGTCCATGTGGTCTACTGCTTTCTTTGACTTTACTAACATATCATCAACATAGACTTCCATCGTTTTGCCAATCTGAGGCTTGAACATAGCGTTGACAAGTCTTTGGTATGTTGCCCCAGCATTCTTTAACCCGAATGGCATGACTTTGTAACAGTAGAGTCCCACATCGGTAATGAAACTTGTGTCCTCCTGATCTGGTTCATTCATCATAATCTGATTGTATCCAGAATAGGCATCCATAAAAGATAACAACTCATGTCCAGCCGTCCCATCTACTAGTTGATCGATTCTAGGCAACGGGAAGCAGTCTTTGGGGCAAGCTTTGTTCAGATCAGAGAAATCAATGCACACTCTCCACTTTCCATTTGCCTTCTTAACCAGTACTGGATTTGAAACCCAATTTGGATAAGTGGATTCTTTGATGAAATTATTCTCTAAGAGACGATCTACCTCTTCCTTTAAAGCTGCTGACCTTTCTGGACCTTGAGTTCTTCTTTTCTGTTTTACTGGTGTGAATTTCGGATCGACATTCAGGGTGTGGACAGCAATTGTTGGAGAGATTCCGCACATATCAACATGACACCAGGCGAACACATCTAGATTGGCTTTTAAGAATGATATCAGTGTGTTTTGAACTGTTATACTTAGCTGTGAACCCACATTGAGTACTTTATTTGGGTCTTTCGGGTCTACAGATACTGGTACCGTTACCTCCACGGGTACCACTCTATTATCCCCTGTACTGGCTTTCCTGGGATCCATTTCTTTTCTTGCATTGCTGTGTTCGCCAGTACAGGGGCCGCTCCGTAGTTGCTACAGGGTCGGTTCCTTGATGCGGAGCGGAGCTGCCGCATCTTTCCCCATTTCTTTTCTCCTGGCCTCTCGGAGTTCTACAAGATAACATTCTCGTCCTGCGTTTTGATCTCCTTTAATAATAGCAATCCCATTATCAGTAGGAAATTTCATTGTTAAGCACCAAGGAGCGAGGACGGCCCTGAAGGCAGCAAGAGTAGGCCGGCCCAAGAAAGCGTTATAGGCGGAGAATCCATCCACAATTACAAAAGTTTGCTTCCGAACCAATTTCTTGGGTCCTTCGCCCATTTCAACAAACAAGTCCACTGTTCCAATCGGCTGTTTCAGCTCTCCTGTAAATCCGGCGATCTTGTGTGAAGAAGCATGTACATCAGTCATCGGAATTTTCATTTGGTCAAATGTCCTTTTAAAGAGGATGTTGCATGAGGCACCACTATCAACTAACACTCTTCTGACAATAGCCGGCCCAATACCGACAGAGACAACCATAGGGTCCTCAGTAGGAGCTTCCACATTAACAGAATCCCTGGCTCTGAACATAATATCATCATGGAAAGTTTTTTGCTGCTTTAGAGGTGAAGCATCTTCCAGGATTAAGACACTTTCTTCGGTTGGTGCATACTTCAAAGCTTTTGCATACCTTTCCATTTCACCCCAACTTCTGCCAGCCGGGTGAGGTCCCCCTGTGATCACATTAATAACAGGTCTTTCCTTTCCAGCAGGCCTTTCTCCTGAATCAGATGAATTAGTTGGAGGTAACTGCCCTTGGTTGGACGAAGATGGGTCCTTTCTATTCCTCTTGACGTATTGCTGCAACTTATTCTCTCTTAGCAATTCTTCAATCAGACTTTTCAAATGGCGGCACTCATTGGTATCATGCCCTGGTTGGTTGTGAAACTTGCAAAATCTTCCGCTCTGAACAGCATTCTTCCCAACTTTCACGGCCGGTGGTTTCGGAAATTCAACAGCATCCTTAGTGGCGATGAAGATATTTTCCGGGGTATCGGTCAGAGGAGTAAAGTCTGATGGTTTAAGAAAGCGGGGCTTTTTGAAGTCTTTCTGCCTTTTCCCACCATTACTTTCCCTTTTCTGATCTGCCGGTTCTTTCTTGCTTTGAGTAGTAGCATTATTTTCCGCCACCGTTGTCACAACTTTAGCTGGTGCGGAAAGATTCTCTAAGCGTATAAATTCGTCAGCCTTTTTGTAGAATTTCTCGAGCGAATTTGGTTCCTTCATTTTCAGCCATTTTCCAAATTCGCTCGATTTGTCAATAGCACGCATCAAATAGGTCAAGATCATTCGTGGCTCTGCATTATCGACTTCTGCCAGAGCTAAGTTGAAGCGGTTCAAGAATGACTTAATAGGCTCTCCCGGATTCTGTTCAAGACTGGACAGCGACATTATATCCTTTGCCTTTGAAGCGTATAGCCTGAATTGCTCTTTGAATTTTCGGGTGAGATCGGAAAACTGATCTACAGATCGGACTGGAAGCTTGGTAAACCAGAGAAGCGCCACTCCTTCTAAATAAACTGGGAAATATCGGCACTTTATCTCGTCGGTTGCCCTTGCGCCGGTCATATGCCAGTCGTATTTATACAAGAACTGATTTGGGTCACTTGTCCCCCGATAAGCAGGAATAGTGGGGGGAACAAACTTTCTAGGAAATTCAGCTTGCAGAATCTTCTCGGTAAACGGAGTTCTACTTGGTGCGAATCCCCATTTACTTTCGTCTTCATCTCTTTGCATGCTCTCTTTCATTATTTGCTTGATCATACCAGAGAGATATTCCTCATTGTTCAGAGATTTCGCAGAGTAGACCTCAGCCATCTTTTCGGGAGTTTGTCCAGGTAAATGCTCATGAAGAACTGGTGACGGCCTAGATCCTTCGGCCTGGAGGGGTGCCCCTTCGGCAGCACCTGATCCCCCGTGAGGAATATTTCTTCCCTCGGAATTGGGAGCAACATTAGCAAAGTTTCCCTCATTATTCACTGGTCTTTGACTCGTACCAAATAGAGCATTCAGCCTTTCCATCATCAGGTTATTCTGAGTTTCAATCTGCTGGTACAGTCCGGATACAGCAGCATCTAACTCCTGTCGCGTGACACCGACGCTTGGAGCTGCCTGATTTGGAGAGAGAGAAGTGGCAGTATTGTCACGGTCTTCATCAGTTCTGACAGACTTTCGTTTCCTTCCAGGAGCCATTATGTCTGATAAACTTCTGGTTTTGTGGGAAATTCTTTCAGCAAACTTCTGAGAAGCAATGGTGAGTGGTAGCCTGAGTTGGGTTCTCAGTGAAAGCACCAAAATGTTAACGTTAAAATATGAACGATAACACCCGGTGTGTGTAATAAGATCGTGAAAGCACCACCCGTGTGACGGGAACAGAAATTAAGCAGGAAAGTAGCAGAAATGTAGTAAATGAACAACAGATTTATAGTGGTTCGGCCCGTAATTGAGCCTACGTCCACTTTATAGTCTCTTATTGCTGATTCGGTTACAATTTGATACAAATCTGTTCAAGAAACAGTACAATTCGATCACAAGAAACAATCTAGACTACTAGCTCAATCTTCGACGGTGAAACTCGATGAATCCATCTCGGATGTAAGAATTTCTCTCGAAGCTTGTTGTAGTGTCGTGAATGCTTGAAGGATCCTTGATTACTGAATGAATGAAGAGTTCGACGGAGTAACAGTGCTGTAGAAATGATTTGCCAAAAGTCCCCCTCATGTTGGAAGTGATGTCCTATTTATAGAAGCTGATTTCTGGGCAGGAAATTTGCCTAAGTCTTAGGTCGCGCACGACCTTAGTTAGGTCGTAGGTCGCGAGCGACCTAAGCTAGGTCGCTGTCCCCTTGCGGCTTCAGGAGAGCTAGTAGAACTGTACTTGTCTTCATTTGATCAAGTAATAGGTCGCACGCGAGTTACAGAATAGCTGTGGGAGCTCTAGGTCGTAGGGCGCTGAACCTCCTTTAATAGTTAGGTCGCTAACCTATTTAAGTTGTCAAGTTCCTTAGGTCGCTAACTACCTTAGGTTGTTAAGTCCTTTAGGTCGCTAGCTACCTTAGGTCGTTGAGTTCCATAGGTCGCAATCCTTTCTGCTGCAAGGTCGCAAGGCCTTCTGGATCTTAGGTCGCGAAGCTTTCTGGACCTTAGGTCGCGAAGAAGTTAGGTCGCTAACTTCTTATCTTGATAAGTCGTGGACTTTCTCAGTTAGATCGCTATGTAGTTAGGTCGTAGCTCTTCCTTAGGTCGCAACATTCTTAGATCGCAGAGCCTCTTAAGTCGTAGCCTTAGCTTAGGTCGCAACATTCTTAGGTCGCAGCTTTCTTAGGTCGCAGCTTTTCCTTAGGTCGTAGAGTTTTAGGTCGCTGAAATAAAGGAGTTAACAAATTGGAAATTTAATAGAATTGTTTTGAATGATAAATTTTACTTAACGAATATTGAATGAAATCGATAAATGAATGTAAATTGATTTGAATGTTAAAACTAAATTGATTCTAATGATTTCGAAATGAAACTTTTGTACGAACTTGAATCAATATTTGAATTGTTTTCAATATAAAGATTGAAATTGAATTATAAGATTTTGAAATGGTAATTTGGAAGTTTTGAAACGTAAATTAGGGAAATTGTTTTAGAAAGACAAATGAAATGTTGATTTACGAATTCTATTTCAAATTGAAATTGATTTGGTTTTGAAATTTATTAAACGACCAATCGGTGTAATAATTACGAAAGTTATTAAAGAGACCGGAATCGGTTATGGATATACTCTCTATCTAAACCGAAAACCACTTTAATAACTATACGCGGAGTGATGATCCAGAATGAAGTGGTTGGAATGATGTACGTGATGACTGAAGAAAGAGAACGATAATGGATAGCCTTGACACTTGTGTCAAATTGGAAATGACTAAAACAGGAGCTGTGCCGGGTCAATGGAGGATTAGCTACCTCAAGTGGACACACTTCTTCGAACTACTTATTACTTGTTGCCGATTGGTGCACCCTTGATTTTGGGAGTGTTGTTTCACGGTGTTGCGGGCGCTGCGGCGTTGCGTTCTCACCAGTCCGGATCAGGCGAACGGTAGTATCACTACCTTGGGTATTGCCTCATGTGCCTTGTCATACTTGTATTCCATTTATACGCGACCACTACGATTTTGATTTGTACCTTTAGTATATGGATTGCCCTCTGGTGACTTCCGGTTTTGGGGAAACTACGGTCTTGTATATGCTTTTGGGAATAAAAATGTGTTAAGGGTGGAATAGGCCATGACTTAACGCTATTTTGATATCTTATTATTACTGGTAGACATTATCTACTTAGCGTACATTACTACCTAGTAGATAGTTTAACGGATCCTTAAAGGATGGTTATTCCAAACATCCTTTGAGTTACTTGTATTTCAATTGCTATTTCACTTGAGTTGGATTTATTGATATAAGAATGTTAATCCTGACTCGAGTGTCTTGTGTTTTGCTTTACGCTCAGGTCAGACTGAGTGGTTCAGTTTTCGAGACTCACCTTTGGAGTTGGAGCTTTGCTTGAAGATCCAGCCATCTATTCCGCTTTCAGTATTCGATGATTCCAGTGATGTATTCTGATTTGTATCCGATGTATCGTATTACTCTTCTGTTGTAACTCTGATGTATTTTATATATTCATATAGTAGCTTCATGAACTACTATCTCTTTTATTTCCACTGCATTTATTACTCTGTGTCTGTGATCTGTGATTATTTATTTATTGTATATGTTCAGTTTTGCCAAATTTAAATTAACAACGCGGTATTTTGAGCAATTCAACTCCGGCATGAGTGTCTACCTATACACTTATAATGGATGCGAATGGTCCAAAATATCGGGTCGTTACAGAAATGACATACCCTAAAGGGCGCGACCCTCATAACCTTGCCGCAACATTCCTGTTTCGACCATTTCCGGGTTGTTGAGGCCCTGACGAAGTCTCGTCCACAAAGCTACGCTTTTTCACAAAGCCGTGCTTTGATCACAAATGATCAAATAAATGATCATCGTCACAGCAACACTCAGCATGCCACATTACCGAATTGGGAATATATCGTTGATAAATTTCAACTACATAACCTCTGAGCTCGTACGTCTCAGAGAAGGGTGTTAAGCTAAGAGAATAAATTCTCCGCCACCAACATAAATGTATTTGAAAGAAATCAGCTCTATATCTCAAAATGTAATGTCAGACACGTAACCATACAAGTCTGTTCCGGGTTCGAACAGAACCGAAGGCACTTCCAAAGAAGCCCTTGCAAATCCGGATATTCACAATCCCGATAAAACTTCCCATCACAAAGGAAATCTCAATACCGTAGCTAACGGTGCAGAGACAATCGATAGGTCATCCTACCGTTTTCACAAATACCCGGTCTTCATCACCGGTCTTCAATACGATCCATAACGTCGTAATATTATTCGGAATGGGTTATCTGACACAAAGGTCCTTTCCCGGCTAAACCGAATAATAAGCGTTTGTTTTAAAAACAAATTCAAGTGCCATTTCAAAGGCAATATTGATAGTCGGTGATTTAACTATCAACAATATTCATAACAATCATCAGATTCAAATAATTTTCCCAAATTATTAAATTTCAAATATCTTCCCGATATATGGTTTATACTTCAACCATTTGAAAACAATTTCCAAATCACATTCATTAAAATCACTTAAATAAATCCTTATCGATTTATTTTAAATTTACATTCCAATCAGTAAATTTATTTCCACACTTCATCACTTTGAAAATAAATTTCAAATCACTTTTCCTTACCTGGAATATATTTTTAATTTATATCTTTTCAAAAACCAGCTTTAAATCCTTTAAATTTTATTTTAAAAAAGCTACTTTGGAAAATATACTTAGCTTTATAGTGAAAATACAATTTCACTTCAAAATGGTCCATTTAAACCAATTTAATAAATCCTTATCGATTTATCTCAAATTTACGTTCAAAATCCGTAAATTTACTTTCACACTTAAAAATAAATTAGCGTTTATTTTTTTAAACAAATCCCCTTTCATTTCATAAATTCCAATTTGAATTTACATTTTCAAATCTTCACTTTCAACACCAAATCGACTTTCAAATTGATTTCTCAATTTTTATTTCAATATCGAATCAATTACAAATTGATTTCTAAGTTTTATTACGATAGAACAAAACATTGCGATTTATTTCTAAGTTTATCTTCAAATAACAAACTATTTGCAAATCGATTTCCGAATTCATTTTTCAAACACTAAATCAATTTCAAATAAATTTTCCAATGATTTATTTTCCATTACCAAATTAATTACAAATTTGATTTCTAAATTTATTTTCAATTCCAAATAAATTTCCAAATTGATTTCTCAAAGGTTCATTTTCCAATACCAAATCAATTATCAATTTGATTTCTAGAAATTTATCACTTTTAAAAATAAATTCCTTAATCTTTTCCAAATCCTTTAAAATTCCTTTTTATTAATATATTTTCCAATTTTTCAAAAAATACTATTCAAAATCCATTTATAACAATTTTTCCATATTTTTGAAATAATTCAATAACATTTCAAAAATCAACTTTATGCTTTTAAAAAATTTCTTCTTTCAAATTTATTCAATTCTTTCCAATGGAATTTATTTAAATTTTCCAATTTCATTTATTTCTGGTATCCAACGATACAAAAAAAAAATATTCGGCTAGATTTTAGCCTTCACAATTTCAATTATCAATAAATCATTCACAGATTATCAATACATCACATCATTCACATATGAAATAATATTCAAACAATTTGAGGAATCCAGTTGGATCCCTCCAACCTGTTTCCCTGCATCCACAGATGTTAGCACAATACCAATTCCACTTCGAGGTGGAATATCGCGGTATATAGGATTTTATAAAAAATATCATCCGCTTACTAACGGCGCAATAGGGTCTCATCCGCTATACAAGGCGGGAAATCAATCAATCCAATATATACATATGCCAATATGTATATATTGCTCTATATATAGATATATCCTACTATATCTAATAGCACATCCAAATAGCAATCAATAACTGCAATTTAAATTTAAATCTGAGTGAGAAGATCTCACCTTAGCGTTTTATTTTGCAATCCCACTTTCCAATTTGACCATTTCTTCATTGTATTAACCTTGTATAAACAATTATACAATTTTATTAATATTCAAATAGAGTTGTTGTAACATCCCACCTTTTTGTATGCTTAAGTAGACACGCATGCCAACTTAAACCATACAGAAGGGTGGATTGTTATGGGGTAAATAAGAAAAAGTGGAGAAATAAAAGAACAAAATATAATCTTGCAGCGGAACGGTAAAATATAATAATCAAATAACAGTTCATGAAGCTGTTTTACAAAACATTTGATTATACTTATACAATACATATCAGAGTTACACATACCAGAGAATGATAATTATGTAGCGGAATACAATGATGTAGTGGAATATAATAAATAGTAGTAATAAAATCTTCGTCTTCGTCCTCCAAAAATAGAGCCTTCAAATCCTGAAATGCTCAGGCTGACCCGAGCGAATTGAAAAGACAAAACACTCGACTCAGAACTAAAAGATCTTATGTAAGTTAAATCAATGAAATAAATATGAGTGTAAACGGCGTCAGAGATGTTTACGGGGTTTGTCATCTCCTATCCAGTGTCTAACGTGAGTGCAGTAACTTAAGAAATGTTCGGGATTCACATCTCTTAAGGATCCGTTAAACTATCTACTATGTAGTAATATTCGCTATATACAGTAGTGTCTAATAAGTAAAGTATAATCATATAGAAAATAGCATTAAGGGGATGGAGAACCTTAACGCGGTCGGATCTTAAAATCATAATCGTAGTAAAGCTCGATATGGTAGGTGACACGGCACACAAGGCAATGCCAGGGTAGATATACCAATTACGCACACGGACTGATGGAGTGGATAGCAGCCACTACCGTCCACCTCGAACAACACTCCCAAATTAGAGGATGGCCATCTAGTCAAATCACAAGTAAGAGTATAATATCGAAGAAATGTGTCCGAGAAGAGGTGCTACCTCACTGGTCCGAGATCGCTCCTGTTTTAGTCACCTTATGCCAACTCATGGGAGTTGGGTCCACGTAACATACCTTAAGAACGTCGCCACCATCCTACTTCATTCTGGAATCTCCACCACGTACACGGTTGTCAAATTGGTTTTCAGTATCGACAGAGAGTATGTCCATATCCGATCCCGGTCTCTTTAACAACCAATTGTTATTATAACACCGTGGTCATTTTAAAAAAATATATATACTTTTAAAAACGCAATCATTGCCCTTTCAAAACATATTCTTTATTTCAAAATAGTATATACATCAAAAACCAAAATATTATTGCCATTTCAAACCATATCCTTTACTTCAAAATAGTATATACTTTAAAACCAAATTATTATTGCTATTTCAAAACATATCATTTACTTCAAAATAGTATATACTTAAAACCCAAATTCAATAATATATCATTTAAATAAAATCCAAATTTTCAATCACTATTCTTACTTTTAATTATAAAACTTGAAATATACTTTAAAACCATCTTAAGCCCAAATCACATAATATAGTCATATTCTTAAACTCAAAAATTTCAATCGGTTTCAAATCAATATATTTAAAGATAATTCTTAAATAAATTCTATTTCAAATAAATTCATTTTCAAACCATATTACTGTCAAAGTTATAACAATTTCGAAAACAAATACTTTGAAAAACAATAATACCTTAATTTCAATAAAACATTTCAATTTTGATATATTTCAAATCTTTAAATATTCCAAAATTCCCAACCAAATATGATAATCTTATATATACCTTATATCAATTTACTATTATTTAGTTTAGAAATATTTATTTAATAAATTCAATATCACTTAAATAAAGCTCAAACTTGAAATATTCGTAAATCAAACTTAAAACATCATCAAGTCATACATAGCTTAAATTTTAGAATTTAACCATATATAAAATAATATTTATATAATATCAAAATTTAATATTTATTAAACCGTATATTTCTTTCCAAACCATAGAAAATCCCTTAAAATATTTTATATATAGACCACGGTGCCTGTATATAATTTTCTATCCTATGGTCAAGTGATACGGATATTTATCATTTCAATCCGCAATTTAAAATAAAATTTCGGTTATATATCATTTCAAACCGCAATCCCGAATAAAATAAAAATGCATAATAACTTGCAGTTTATACAATATAAAATATAGCATCCATTCATCCAAATATAAATAAACAACCATTTATTACAATCATCATCCAATTTAAACAAAACATCAATATAAAGCATATAAAATATAACAGGCATCAACAAATAGTTTAAATTCAATAAAATTTAATAACTGTTCAACTGGCAGTTTATATGCAATAATAAATAAATTTAACTCGCAAATTTTATGCAATAATAAAATTAAATAACAATTAAATTTAACTAAATGTTATCTAACTGAGATGATGATTAAATATATGCCCAAACAATCATAGAAAATTTTAAATCACATCAAAATTTAATTTAACAAACATAAGAAATCTTAGAAGTTGTGAGTGAGTTAAAACACTCACCTTTTGACTTAATTGAATTTAAATTCAATTTAAACCCAAAAATTTGACCATCTCAGAATTCGTCCAAACCAGCGTCAAAGTGTCCGGAATTTCGATACGATCCTAACAAAAGAAACCGCGTCCAAATCCGAGTCCGTATGCAAAAGTTATGAAAATTTGAAGATTGAAAAATTCTGGTGCTGAGTCGACTTCGAGTTCAACCCAGTCCGCCGCCTCAAATACCCGGTGCTTGCTTGGAGTTTTTGCGAAAACGACCCGATGACCCGAGTAGTTTTCTTCCCGACTCGAAGTAGCTCCAGGGTTTTTCCCCTTGAAACCCCAAGCGCGACCCAAAGCGCCTAATTCTCAAAAAAAAAATTTTTTTGAAATTAGATTTTGGAATTTGGGAATTAGGTTTTTCTGCCATTGGAATGAGGAGCTAAGAAGAAGATGAATTGTACGTACAGACAAATGAAGATTAGGGAGGCTAGGGTTTATAACAGGAAATATATAGGCAGGGTTGACATTTGAATGGATGGATAAGATAGATTTACGTGCTAACGCCAAAGTTGTCCAAAAAGCCCGTTCTATCTCCGGAACGGAATTGGGTAAACCCATATATCAAAATAGGCATTTTAAAATATTTTAAACGCAATGGAAATGGTTTCAAGTCCAAATTCCATCGTATGATGAAGTTATGCTAAAATCAAAATTTTCAAATTGATTTCAATTGATTACAATTGCATTTATTTCAAGGCGTTTCGAGTCCGTACGATCAAGTGACAAATCCGATTGTTACGAAACTTGAAACACTATTATAATTCACCGTTACGGATCTGATGAAACTTATTTCATCGAAATCCGAGTCAGTGGCCAAAATGACTATTTTTCCATCAATTATATAAATAAATAAATAAAAAAATTAATAAAATCCAACTTTTAATTTAAATCTTAAAATTTACCAATTTTAACCCTTTTATATTTCTCAGTAAATTACAATGTTTTAACCAAATTAAAAGTAAATTTAAAAATTGATAAATTTATCAATTTTAGTGTTTATCTCAAATTCATTGAATTTAGAAATTGTAAATTAAATTTTCAAAATTTCATTTAATTACCTTTCATTCTATTATTCAGTCTATTATTATCAAAAAGATGCAATTTACATTGGCTCACTATTGTTTACATTTATTTTCTTAGATTTCCTCTATATTTCCTTCAACGTTAACATTTAACTGTTATATTTCATTTATTCACAATAATTTCAAAGAAAGTAATTAAATTTTCCAATTAAATAAATAAATATAGCTTCCTATTCTGTAGATTAGCCAACTGTCATAATCTAAATAGGGTTAGTATTAATTTCATCTTAAAAAAATTTACTAATTAATTTGTAATTCTTTAAACAAATTCCCGTCTCAGTTTAAAGTAGCTTAATTCTCTCATTAAAGAATTTATTTCGATTTCTTAAAATAAACCCTCATTATAAATCGAATCCCATTTTATCCTAATAAGTTTCAAATTAAATGGATAAGTTCCAAATTCAACCTTTATCTTACACTTAAGTTTAGGTAAAATCAATTTATACCATATTTCCCTTTTAGTTATTACTTTACCTGCTTCTAGTATTAATTTCTCAATTAATCCACATTATTAAAGTAACGCTTTTAATAAATATGACCATATGACTACTCAACATTTAATGAACATTATTTCATTTCCCATTAGTGTAACCTTCATTTATTTTATTATCACTTAATACAAATTCTAATTCCATTAACAAATAAGCAGGTAATTTAAAATATATGTTACAAATTTTGAATTAGTCACCATTCATTATTATTGACTTTAATTTAGCATCACTTACCTTGCATTAACGTTGTTACTTAACAATCCCTACCCAATTGCAATTTATATTCAAATGAATACATTTACTCTTTCCGTTATGGCATTAATTATCAATAAGGCACATCTAGTTATCATTATTGATTTTACACAATTTCCATTAACTGTACATTCAATTACTATTCAATGTATATTTATTCATTAATCAATTCGATATATACGTTTGTTTCCTTCTATTTTATTTATAACCTAGTGTACATTTACCTAAATTCTATTTCAATTACATTCATTAATGGGTGTTGCATTGAAATCTAATTTATTAGCTTATATCACATTATTACCATTAATTACAATTGGTTTACCAATTTTTATTCAATACCATAAATAAATAACATATTATTCAATACTTACTCTTGTTTCTCATATTCTATTTAAAAATCAAATCATAACATTTACATTATTTTATTGAATTGGAATTTCATTTTAAATATTTTTATTTTTTTAGTTAACTTTTAATTACAATTGCTACATCTAATTCCTAACATTCACTTTACTATAAATTATGGAAATTATGACAAACTTAGTTAACGAAATTCACGGGTCGTTACACTCTCCCCCACTCAAAGCTTTTCGTCCTCGAAAAGGAAAAAAGAAGGGAGAAGGAAGAATTAGATAAACAATACAACTTATTCAAAATATTAACTTATAAACACTAATTTACAAAATTTATTACTTTATATAAAATTTACCCATTTTAATCATTATATCTTTTTATACTTAAATGAATAAAGTTTGGAAAAACATTTCAAAATAATTTTCTAAGTCCCAAAAATTTCGAAAAATTTCGGCAGAGTCTCCTTTGTACGGAGAGGCTCGGGAGAAAATATAGTATTAAATATAACAAAATATCACATATAATATCCAAAATTTTATATCCCAACACGGGAAAATATATATAAATAGCGTTATAAATCGTAATCCGAAACGTACCTATTTGTCCGGCAATTTACGTTTAATTTATGGAACAAAAAACAGTAGCAATTGCTTCCATAACCTGCATTTCACTTATTAAATCCAAAGGGTTAACAATTTATATAAAGTGAAATATTTAAGTGGTTTCAATCACTAACAACAAATCAATACAACAACCATCAATTTCACAAACAGCATACACACACAAATACAAACAACCATTCAATCAACAAACAAATAGTTGTTCGGTTTCAGAACTTTTAAATTGTACGGAATGAAGAATAAACCATCAAATGCATCATTTACTCAACAGTCTTAGATTAAACACAATGGATTTTTCATCCATCCCAACAAATTAAAGTTTCCTTACCCAACAACCACAACCACGACAAACAACAATTTCAGCAATAGTTTTAGTCTATTCTTATTCATTCCATTCATACATTTGTTGTTTGATTCTTTTTATTCATATAACGGTTTATCTTTTTATTTTCATTGTATTTCTTCCAACTTTTATTTAGAAATTACTTTAACCCTTTCAGTTTACAATTTCTCTTATTTATATTACATTCCTTTATAATTGTATGACCTCATCTATTTGTCATACTTACCTTTAATTATATTTACTTGGTAAAATTTCAATTATACTTAAGCTTATAACATTAAATTCTCATTTAATAGCAATTTCATTGAATACTTTCATTATTTCAAATTTCTACTTGTATAATATTCTATTACAATTTAAACACTTGCAATAAGACATACAACCATAAAATCAATCATTCATTCATATCAAACAAAAGAAATAGTTGTTCAGGTTCATAACTTTAAATTGTACAGAATGAAGAATAAACTACTAAGTGTACCCTTCACTCAGTAGTCTTAGGTGAAGCTAAATAGATTATTCCTACATCCAAACAATATTAAAGTATCCTTGCCCAAACAACCATAAGCCAAACAAATAACAAATTCAACAATAGATCAAGTTCATTATTATTAATTTCATTCCATATATTGTTGTTTGATTTCCTCTTTATTCATCATTTATTTTTATCCATTCAACCAATTCCTTGGTAGGTAAATTTATTACTTAAGTTTTACAGTCATTTTCCCAGTATTCATCTTTTATTCTAAGGTAACTTCAACCTATTACTTAAGTTTATTATTATTTATATATAACATTTAAGTCCATAACAATTAGAACATCAATACTTATTAATTTCATTTATTCATTTTTAAATTAATTTACTTTGCATATTTATTCATTTACTTGATTTTATTTATTCATTTATTAATAATATTCATGTTCAAATTTAGTTACTTGGCATAACAGTTATACTTTAATTATTATTAATAAAAGAAATTTACTGAATTTTTCATTACATAAGTCTACTCGTACAATTTTCTATACATTTTCTTATTAAACATTTTCAACTTTTATAAATTTTTGGTAAGTTATATTTATGCTTTTAAAGACTGAAATTGAAAGTTGTACAAGTTTTCTCATTTCTTTTAATTATTTTAATGTTCAATAATTATTTCCTTTATTTCATAGGTTACAATTTCAACTTTCATTTAATACCATTTATATCCTAGCATTAAATCTCTTATTTCCTTTAGAGGTTTCAATTTATTAATTACCTACGTTCCAATTCACTTCAGTAATTAGGACTATTTATTAATGGAAACTTAAGAATTAAATACCGGGTTTTATTCAAAAATCATTTAAAAATAATAGATAATATATACTTATAATTTATATATCCAATTATACTTAAAACAATTTAAAATAAAATAATCTTGTAGTAAAACTACTATAGTGGCCTTCCCACTTTGAAACTCGAAAATGAATGTCGATGATGCGGCCGCCATCACCGAAATTATTTTCCAGCGACAAAAAGGGGAGTACAACTTATTTCTTTGCGGAATTTCTTTTAAAACATTTCTTTCAAATTCTATTGAAATTTTTATATCAGAAAATACTTCTAATAATATTATTATTATATTCCAAAATCAATTGAAAGAAATCTACAAAAACCCCGGAACTTAAGCTCTAAATTTCCAGTTTTCATTTATTTTATTTTTTTGCTTAGTTTCAACTATTATTTATATTTCATTACCTAACACCCAATCTATAGCAACCAAATATATATATCTATATAAAATATTTTACTTTATATACAGAAAATATAATAGGCAAAATTATTTCACTCACCTATATTAAAACAAATATTATGTCAGTCTGTCCTATTAAGTGTTTAGAAATCCCTATTGATGTCATAGCGTCCCATGCACCAACCAGAATTTATAAATACAAAACAGAACAGATTAACACAATATTAAAACCTTTTTATAACACTAACAAATATGCTCTCTCATATACTTACACTCAGCGACTCCCATAGGGTATTACTACCCTATTAGTAAAGAGTCAAACCCCATAAGGCTAAGGTTTTTCGCTAAACCAAAGCTCTGATACCAACTGTAACATCCCACCTTTTTGTATGCTTAAGTAGACACACATGCCAACTTAAACCATACAGAAGGGTGGATTGTTATGGGGTAAATAAGAAAAAGTGGAGAAATAAAAGAACAAAATATAATCTTGCAGCGGAACAATAAAATATAATAATCAAATAACAGTTCATGAAGCTGTTTTACAAAACATTTGATTATACTTATACAATACATATCAGAGTTACACATACCAGAGAATGATAATTATGCAGCGGAATACAATGATGTAGTGGAATATAATAAATAGTAGTAATAAAATCTTCGTCTTCGTCCTCCAGAAATAGAGCCTTCAAATCCTGGAATGCTTAGGCTGACTCGAGCGAATTGAAAAGACAAAACACTCGAGTCAGAACTAAAAGATCTTATGTAAGTTAAATCAATGAAATAAATATGAGTGTAAACGGCGTCAGAGATGTTTACGGGGTTTGACATCTCCTATCCAGTGTCTAACGTGAGTGCAGTAACTTAAGAAATGTTCGGGATTCACATCTCTTAAGGATCCGTTAAACTATCTACTATGTAGTAATATTCGCTATATACAGTAGTGTCTAATAAGTAAAGTATAATCATATAGAAAATAGCGTTAAGGGGATGGAGAACCTTAACGCGGTCGGATCTTAAAATCACAATCGTAGTAAAGCTCGATATTGTAACGACCCGACTTTCCAGCCCCGGAAAATCGAACCATTTGTGTTAAAGAAGAAGAGGTAGAAGAAGAAGAAACAGAAAATCAACAATAGAATCTCACATCGCAGCGGAATAAAATATAATATATACAAAACAGATCTTTACTCAAACAGAAAAATATATATGTTTATACAATACATTTACAGAATACATCATCAGAGTTCATCACATCAATGATATACATCCAAATACACAGCGGAAAAATAAACAAATACGGAAGTACGTATCGCCATCCAGCTCGTCTCCTGAGCTCCACAGCTACAATCTGAACCTGTTTATCTCGGTCTGACCCGAGCATCATATAAAACAATACCCGAGTCAGTCTGGAATACCAGCGTGAGAAAATCACACTCAATTTGATTATTAAAGTTTCAAAATCCTTTGAAAAACAAAAGCATCTCGTAAGACCACGCCACAAATAAACATGTCGGGTTTTTACCTTACGATAGCTAAAACACTTTTTATAAAATCCTCTGATATTATAGTAGTGTCTATTTACAAATACTTATTCAAATAGCTGAAATTGTTACATGATTAAATTCCAGCATACTAGGTATACAAACAAATACCGTACAAGGCACGTAGGGAGAATGGATTTCCAACGAATGACTAGGCACTGGGGTACCACCTGTCACAGTACGTGGCCTAGATCACAGTACCGAGGAGTACGCCCGCTCCCCTGCAACACAAGACCGGAATCATCCCTTACTGGATAATTCCAAATAAAATCACCCCACGGTTGGGATCAGCAACCGCACCACTAAGCCGAAATAAAAGGGACATCTAGACAGGGATGACTTTACTCTCAAGTGGGTGCTACCCACGAAGCCTTGCTGCATAACCCCTGATTTTCAGTCATTCCCGGTTGATGAGGCTTGAGGCTAAACGTTACCTTCAGAACGTTTCACTTAGAATGCCCATCGTCCCCTGACGATGTCCGAAAGCATTCATCCATACAAGTCCGTTCCAGGTCCGAACAGAACTGATAACACTATCCCCTTATCAATATTACCCTCGTTTCCCCACGAAACGTACAAACCGGATCGAAGTGGTTTTCGAGTCTCCAGACCTAGAATCCCGGTATACGGAAACCCGATCCCGGTCTCTTCGAAACGATCAGCGCATTTGGCCAATATTGATAGTCGGTTATTTAACTATCAATTAACATCCATAACATCCATCAACAAGTAAATAATTTTCCCAAATTATTTATTTCCTCAATATCTTTACCAGATATAAATCTCATTTCCAAATCCCTTTGAACACAGTTAAACACATCTTCTTTTTTGGAAATAAATTTCCAATCTTTCTATTTCCCTTGGAATCGCCAAGTACCACACTTAAGAATTTAAAAATAAAATTTTAACATTATATAAAAACATAATTTAGATATACATTTTAAAATAATTTAAACACTCTATTTAAAAATATACTTTTACATTTAAATTTAGGAAACCAGCTTTTAAGCTTAATAAAGAATAATACTCTAGAAATATCTAAATAAGGCTAGTTTATAAAGTATACTGTATTTTCTTTAACCAAAATACTAAATCATCTTTAAATATGATATAGCTTTGAAACAAATATTTATTTTAGGATTTAAACACTTAGCGACAATAAATTTTATAAAATATATTTACTTTTCAAGAACAACATTAAAACCTTTATCTTGGATTTAAAACTTACTTTGAAAATGCACTTGGCCTCCAGGGAAATACACTTCTCTTCTCATCCTTTATAATAAAAATAAATCACTGTTTATTTTTAAACGAATTTCCCATTTCCATAAATAAATTCCCAATTTGAATTTGTTCTTTTCAAATATCTTCTGATATTTAATTTGCTTTATAAACTCCGTTTATAAATTCCATATCCACATTCTCAAATAAAAACCCCCAGTTTCACACATTTAAATCAATTCCCCAATTGATATTCAATTTAATTCATTTATTTCAAGAATCCTTTAACTTCATATTTTAAATCCTTCATTATGATTTAAAATAATTTGGCTGGAAATTCCAATTTTAGATTTCCCAAATCCCCATTTTTTTTTAAAAAAAAAGTTAACTTTAAAATTTAGAAAAAATTCTTTACTCCCTTAAATAATATCCCTTGAAATTACAATTCATAAATTCATTAATTTCTATTATTGTAAATTATTTACTACTACTTAACATCACTTCCATTTTACAATTCATTCTTACTTTATTCAAATTTTCTATAATTATTTCATTCACAAATTTACTTCCTTTATTTTTCTTCAAAAATCCAATTTATATATTTCTGGTATTTCATTATACCCAATTATTCAATCAAACAATAGCATTCAACATTCCAATATAATTTATCAGGGAATATCAAATAATCACACAGAGGATATTGAATAATACAATAAATGTTGAGGGGTCCAGTTGGATCCCTCCAACCTGTTTTTTCCTGCATCCACAGACGTTAGCACAATATAAAATACCAATTCCACTTCAAGGTGGAATATCGCGGTATATGGGTTTTAAATAAAATCATCCGCTAATATGCGGCGCATAGGGTCTCATCCGCTATATAAATGCGGGAATATCAACTCCAATATATACATATGCCAATATATATATATTGGTATATACTACTATATATATACCAAATCATCCATAACAATATCAATCCAATCAATGCAATTATTCAATCAAATATTTAAATTTAACCAATTTAATTTAAATTAAAATTAAACTGAGTGAGATTAACTCACCTTTGTTTTGCAATCCACTTCCATCCCGTCTTGTTTTCCTTTACGATTTCAGACTGTATAACATTTATACGGTTTATTAATATTTGAATAAATCGACAATTTATTTTCCCTTGTTATAATTTAATTAACTAATGATTAAATTTTAGACTAATAACCTATTCTAAACCAATTCCCTTTTTATAAATATTATTAGTAACTAAAATAGTTAAACAAATTTATTAAATAAATAAATTCCCTAATACATATATATATTATTATTATTCTCCCTTTGTTTAAGCCTTGTATATATATATATATACTTTCAATTACAGTAAATAGCAAAACAATCGTTATTGCACTGTTTAAATTTGTTACTATATTTATATATATATATAAACTGGTTAAATAATTAAATAAGATAAAAGTATATATATTACCTTACCGACGAACACGAACGCGATCTAAAATCGCCAGAAAACACATCGCCGAGCACGCGAAGTCTTCCCACCGACGACCCAACAATCACCGCCTCAACTAGTTCCATCGATAACGAACCCTAGACTAGTAGTTGTCGCCTCCAGAACCACCAAGCCCTAATCGCGACTGCTCTCCGAAATAGTGAAAGCCCAAACTCAACTGCGCCGCCTCCATCGGTCCCCTCACCTCTCCGCGTCGTCCTCGCGATCGCCTGCGCCTACACGCACGGGATGCTTCGCCATCCGCGTAATCCAATGCAAATCGAAAATCGTGTTTCCTCCTTGCTGCATCGAGCCTCACGATTCAACATTAATCTCTCCCATATACTCGCGCGCTCAGGAACACTAGCCACGCCCATGCGATTCCTAGCTTCGCGAACCAAACGCGACTGATTCGATTAATTTTTTTTTTCTTTTCCAGTTTAGAAATCGCGACCATGACCCTGAACCGCCTGATTTGGTTTATATTATTTTTGTTTCTTTTGGCTTCCAACGCAAGGCTCAGCAATATAATATAAGGGAAGCTTCTTGAACTAGCGTTATTTTTAAATTTCAGGATAATTTCCATCGCGTTTACTTATTGTATGATCAGACGATAACTCCGAATGCTACAAAATTTGGAACCTGATAATAAATAAATATTATGGACCCAATGGGACTAGTTTCGTCGAATTCCGAGACTGTGCCCCGGAAGGCTATTTTTAGATTCAATTTAAACAAGTAAAATTTTCAAAGCTGAACGAATCATCGTTAAATTCAATTCGAACTCTTATATTATTTTCAGTATCATCAATATAAATTTCATAGGCCTTCAAATTATTTTTTTAACCGGCTTAAATTTCCAGATCCAATAAATTCACCCAATTCCGAAAATTAAATTTAACAATTAATTATACAATAAATATTTATATTTGAAATTAAAGTTAATAATTAACCTTTGAATATTTAAAATTAATTAAATATTCCTATTTCAAATGCTCAAAAATTCCGGGTCGTCACATTCCTCCCCACTTTAAAAGAATTTCGTCCCCGAAATTACTAGTTAAGAGGAATGATTTAATCCTCATTAACTATTTCCTTAACCCAAATAGTTTTAACCATCTCCCAAAACAAATCCTTTAATAGAGATACATTATCCCTCTTTCTAACCTTTCAAACTTACTCCTAAGTCCCAAACAATATTATCTTTCTTATCAGTTCAAATTTAAATTTGAATTCAAATTTTGAATTATCAAAATTTTCTCGAAATTTTTCTAACTCCTTAAATTTCTGAAAAATTTCGCCAGCGTCTCCTTTGCGCGGCTAGCTCGGTACAACTACAAAATGGCTCTACGGCCTCCCAATCTCAAAAAGAAACAAAAAGCCAAGTGGCTGTATCCAAAACCCAATCAAATTTCATATAGAAATTCAAATACATACCTTTTTGTCGGGCCATTAAATTTTATCTTCTAAATCAAAAATCCCAATTATCCATTGCTTTTATACACCTGTAAATCCTACTAAGCAATAATATTCAATCACAATTCCAAAGTCATTTTATACTTTGCTTTACAAATTTTCAATATTTGTTTTACTCAAGCCCGTACGATGCACATATACCATCCGTACGCAAAATCACATTCGATCGCTCAATCGATCACACAATTTCACTTCCGAACTAGTATCGTCCACCCGACTTCCTAGTGCGGACTCAGATCTGGTTTCTTGATCAGAAACCGTCATTCTCCTTGCATAGCCACCAACTATGATAGAGAATATCCAGAATCAATCAACAATCCATATCCAGGTTCGTCGTCGAAAATCGAGTGAAAAATCCTGATTCGGATCGATAAAACTATCTCGAAATTCTGTGTTCGACATCTGGACCAAATAGCTATGCGAATAAAATAATATACGTACATCCTACGTATTAATTTCAATTGATTATCAGTTATATCAATTCTCTTTTATTCACATTCCTTTTTGATTGTTATCCCCTTATTCACAACTATCCTATTTCACAACTTCAGTTTTAGTCTTCATTCAACTATTCACTTAGTACATATATATATATATTTTCCCAAAATTACTAAGTATATTTCCACTACAAATTTCCTTAAGAATTTCATTCTTCAATTTTTTAAGTTCAATATAAATTTTCTTATATTTATCTACTTCTTCACCACTGAAGTGTATATATTCAAATCGAATTCCAATTTCATATGAATTCCAACTTACTTCAATTTACTACTTCATTTCCAATTTAAATACTTATTCCATTTGATTTCAATTTGGCTTTCACCCGAATATTTAATTAGTTGCACTTACTAATTAATTTAAATTTCAATTAATAGTTTATTCGCAAACTTCACTTCTTTAGTTCCCTCAATTTCACTTATCCTTACATTTACATTTGAATTAGATTCCAATATCTAGTTCCAATTTCATTTGCTAACCAATTTAGATTATTTATCGTTAATGAAAAATTTCAAAAATCTCAAAAATTTTCTAACTCCCAAAATTTACGGAAAATTTTGGCAGAGTCCCCTTTGTACGGAGGGACTTCTGCGATATCGCAGGATACACAAATATATATATATACATCGGCCTCAGGCCGGAAATCACAATATATCAATATAAACAGTTCATATTTCCTATTTTGAATTCTTTTGCGTAAGCGTACCTCATTTTTAGCATTTTAAAGCAAGCGGCTTATTATTTAGCAATTAGTGCAACCCAAAATCAGCTATACGGCTTCCCCAAACCTGTACTTACTTAATTTAAAGATGTAAGTGCCAAAATCATGCAACTTAACAACATTTTTCATATTTAACTAGCAACATAAGCGTTTTAATAAGCAATGCAAGTTAAACAACACTTATAAGCAATTTGTAGGGTTCCACCCTTAATTTAAATTGTTTACAACTCAATTCTCACATTCGATTCATTTTAGCAAAACAACCTCATATTTAATTCAGTTGATCTCAAAATCAATCTATTTAACTTCTATCAACTTATAGAATTTTAACTTCCTTGTTTACGTCAAACGACGATTTATTTAATGCAGCCTCGTCCATATCCATATGAATAAATGATTATTTGAGTTTTACAACCAATTTGAATTGATTCCAATTCAATTTATTTTAATTCCATTACACTTATAATTTAATTGGTAAATTCACTGAATCCAATATAAATTCTAATCCGCATTTGATAATTTATTTCTGAATTGTATTTTATTACTAACAAGTCTACTTCAATCCATTTCTACTTACTTGCAATTATTTACAATTCAAATTATCACTATTATACTTCAACTCCATTATTCATTCACACCTTCACTTTTATTACCAAATCCAAATTCCATTAACATATTTGATTTACTAATTTATTCCAAATTAGTTTACTTCCATTTTAACCAATACAATATTTGATTTTTATCCTTACAAATCACCCTAGTTAATCTCCTCGGGTTTTATAATTCAAGTACTGGATCTTATTTGTCACATCCTGGATTTTTCGACTTTCGAAAATTCGACATCGATACTCACTTTATCGACTGCCGAGCAATCGAGTGCCGGAAACTCCAATAGTGAGGGTTTTAAGAAAAAGAAAAAGTAGAAGAAGAAGATGATAGAAGAAAAAGAGAAGAAAGAAAGAAGAAGAACAACAGAAAACACATCAGAACAGAAAACAATATCAGAATCTCACATATCGCAGCGGAACAATATATAATAGATAAATGAATAATCTTTTAAAACAAAGAACTATATCAGTTTATACATACATCAATCAGAGTCATATACAACAATGGACAGTTATATAACTTGTCCTCATACAGAATACACAGCGGAATAAATATATCAGATACAAATACTACGTCTCGTCCTCCAGCTTATCTCCAAAGCTCCAAAATATCCAGAATATCCTGATAACCTAACTCTAGACTGCCCGTGTGGAAATTGGTGGGCACCCAGAGTTTAGAAGGGAACAATAAACTCCGAGTAAGTCATGGTGACTGGTGTGAGATCGTAAAACAGTTATTTTTCACAAAGAAAATAAAACAAATTCGCAATGCTTTTGGAAAATGAAACTACCATAAGACCTCCCGCCACACACACAATGCAAACGCAGAATTGGAGGAGATTTCTTCTTATGATAGTCAAAGATGCTTACTACGCAAAAATCAAATTCTTTTTGATATTATTATTAGTGCATAGTGTAGAAAACATTTCGAAAGTATAATATAAATCTTAGCCAGCATAGACATTTCGAACTATGCCTACTATAGCTACCATCCAAACAGTGGGGCGCCACCATAAGTGAATGATAGGTTCTACAACTAAAACCGTACAAGTCACGTATTGTTTCTTTGGATTTCCAACAAATGGTCAGGCTAAGGAACTTCCTTTCCACGATGGGTACGTCCCTGGAATAGACGACCCGAGAAATAACCTAACATTACGGTTAGATCTCTGCCAACACAAGGCCGGGTTACCTCTGCAAAAGTAGGTAACTACTGACACGCGTATGCCATCCCCCGATCGTCACCGATCTTCCCGAGGATCCCCGATTCGCAACAACCACAAAGAAATAAATTTGCAGCAACCACAGAGGTTAAGTATCTGGGCTCCATACCATGATACCACCTTTATCCAGAAGGAATGACATACACTAAGGGGCGCTACTCCCTAGAACCTTGCCGCATCCTTCCTGTTTCGACCATTTCCGGGGTGTGAGGCTCGATGAAGTCTCGTCCACAAAGCTACGCTTTCTACAAAAAGCCCTGCTTCGGGTCAAACAAAATGATCAACCTATGATCACAAAGATATAAGATCAAACAAATGATCATATCGCAAATGATCAAACACTGATCATTTCACAGCAACACTCAGTATGCCACGTTACCAAATTGGGATATATCGCTGATAAATTTCAACTACATAACCTCTGAGCTCGTACGTCTCAGAGAAGGGTGTTAAGCTAAGAGAATAAATTCTCCGCCACCAACAGAAATGTATTTGAAAGAAATCAGCTTTACATCTCAAAGTGTAACGTCAGACACACATCCATACAAGTCTGTTCCGGGATCGAACAGAACCGAAGGCACTTCTCACGAAGCCCTTGCATATCCGGATAATTTCAATCACGTCAGGACTTCCCGTCACTAAGGGTGATAAAACCTCTAAATCGGAGATCAGCCGATGTAGAGTAACTCGACGGTAATCCTTCCGTTTTCAAAAATATCCGGTCTTCAACACCGGTCTTCAAATGCAATTCATAACGACGTATCACATATTCGGAATGGGTTATACGACCCCATGGTCCTTTCCCGGCTAACCCGAATAGTGAGCGATTATTCAAAAATAAGTGTGGCATTCAAATTCATCCAATTCACAACAAATACACATTCGGGGTGATTATTGATAGTCGGTTATTTAACTATCAATAAAGATGCGCAACATCATCATATTCCAAATAATTTTCCAAATTATTTATCTTCAATAATATCTTTACTAGATATAAAATTTCCACACTTCAAAAATAAATCAACGTTTATTTTTCTAAACAGTTTCCCTTTCCTTTTATAAATTCCATATTGAATTCATATTTTCAAAATATCCCCTGATATACGATTTTCAAATCGATTTCAAATATTCAATTTCAATTTATTTTTAAGAAGATAAATTCTCAAAAACATTTCATTTCATTTTGGAAAACATTCCATACTTATTTAATAATAAGTGTTTCACAAATCTTTTATTTTCAACATTTGAAAATACTCGATATACTTAAATCAAATTAAGTATATATTTCATTCTATAAAGAAATCTATTTTCTATAACAACATCAATTTGAGTCAAAACGAATGTTACGTAAAACATCGTTACGACGACTCAAAATCACTAGTATAGGGATTCGGATTTAGATAGATATAAATCCCAATACTACATTAAAAACATTTCCTTTTGGAAATCATTTACTATAACAACAGTGTTATAGTCCACCATTTCCTTATTTTTCAAAAACGTCTATTTCAACAATAAATGTTGAAATCTATGATTTCGATAGTTCACACGTTTTAAAAACGTCTTTAAAACAATCTTTATTTTAAAATATCACTTCTTAAAAAAAATGAATCCATTCTTATTCAATGATATATTCACTGTCCCAAAATCGTGAATATAATTCACTTAACCCAATTTCAATCATTTCTACACATTTTTATTTCAATAGAGATTCGCTATCCAAAATCGTGAATATATCTTCTTTAACAATCTTCTATATTTAATTTATCAAATTCAATTGATTTCGAATTTATAAAAAACAACGTTTATAAATTTCACCTTTTATATTTTATAACAACTTCGATTTATAAATCTTCTTTATTAACAATCCGATCAATATTCCATTTAAAAGCAAAAATCCAATTTATAAGTAAATTTCTGATAATCATTCATTCTACAACTTCATACTTTATAAATCTATGAATTTCATATCTTTACAATTTATAATTCTATACATTTCATATCTTCACATTTTATAATTATAAATTTCATATCTCTTATAAAACTCATTTTAAAATTCCAATAACTTTAATTGATAAATATCAATTTGATACATCTTTTATATACATTGGTTTAATAATTCAAAAATCTCAACTTAAACCATTTTATAAATTTCTTAACTCTTTATTTCAAAAGAAATTACTTTTTGTTAAAACTCACAAAATCTTAACTTTTATAATTCAAAAGTTTTAACGTTTATCTATTTAAAGTAAATCAATTCAACAATTTAAATAAACGTATATTTTCAAAGATCACTTTTAAAATTTCACTTTTAAAATCAACATCGTTATTTTTAAATTTCAAAATTTGAATCCAATGATGCAACGCATCAATTAGTCCATCACAACATCAAACATCATATATCATCATATGATAACAGAATATATATCAACATCTGTAAATAAATAAATACAGTTGAGGAATCCAGTTGGATCCCTCCAACCTGTTTCCCTGCATCCAAAGATGTTAGCACAATACCAATTCCGCTCCAGTACGGAATTATCGCGGTATATGGGTTTTATAAAAATCCGCTTACTAACGGCGCAATAGGGTCTCATCCGCTATACGAGGCGGGAAATCATCAATCCAATATATACATATGCCAATATGTATATATTGCTATATATATAATAGATATATCCTACTATATCTAATATCACATCCAACAGACAAACAAACAAACAATCAAATCAATAACTGAAAATTTCCACTTTTCAATGTGAGTGAGAAGATCTCACCGTAGCTTTAAATTTGCAATCCAATCCAAATCCAGATTTGTTTTCTCCAAATTTTGACCTTGTATAAATAATTATACAAATAAATTAACACTCGAACCAAATCAAATAACCAATTTTCGTTTTTGATTGTTTAATTAACAAATAGTTTTATTTAACCCAATTTCTCATTTAAATAAATTTATTTAACTACAATTTAAATTTTAAAACTAAATTTCCCTTTAAAAAATAAATTTTATTGACTAACTATTTAATTTAAACCATTCTTCCTTTTTAAAAAAAATATCTTTTAGTAACTAGATAATTTTTGAATAAGTTTATTAACCACTTTAATCACCTTAATAAATTATTTATAATATCACTTAGTAAATCAAAATACATGCTTATAATATTTTCTTTTAATTTACTGTAAACGGACAGTATCCCTTGCTGTAAATATTTGATTTATATTTTTCTTGATTTCAGCATATAAAATTATATAAATAAATTTCAAAAGAAAGTACCTCACTACGAAAGACAAATCTCGATCGACATCCCAGGCTACCACCTCCTCCACTGCTCAACTTCGACCATCACGTCTGACTTTGACAAGTTGCACGCGAGTCTGGAAATCACGACTCCATTACGAGCTCGACGACGCCTGCCATCGTGAGCCACCCTAGTCGCATCGCTCGAGAACCACCAAACCTCGACTGCGACATCACCGCCTATGCCAGATGCCACGCCACCCTCCAGTAGACTCCAGATCGCCATCGCGACTCGACCTACGTACGCGAGCCACCACATTACCTCGCCGATGACGAAACCCTAATCTTCGGTCGCGACAGTTGAAACCCCTAAGCACCACGTCGACTGCGCCGCCTCCATCGCGACCATCCACGGCTTCGACGTTGCCTTCTCTCACGCGCGAGCACACGCGTGTGCGCCTCCCTCTCTGGTTTCGGCCATTGATTTAAATTGTTTTAGAACGAGATGATTTGGTTCGATTTCGTGAAGAAAATTTTGGAAAGGGGGGAACGAGATGGCCATACATTTGAACGAAGACTTCGTTTTATTTCGTTTTGGAACAAAGAGCGACCATTAATTGTCTTGTGAACGAGGGTTTTAAATTTGAACGAAATGATTTTCTTTTGTTCCTTGCGTTTGAAGAAATGGGAGACAAAGGAACGTGATTAAGCAGAGAGCAGGTCTGCTTGCTCAGAAATAGGGTGGCTGAGTTGAAAGGAATTTGACCGGTGAAATGATACAAGATATTTACATTAAAACGATGTTCATTTTCTAGACGTTTTACTCTCGTACGATCACACGATAACTTCGATTGCTACGAAAATTGAAATCCGATAATAACTAACTATTACGGATCCAATGGAACTGGTTTTGTTCAATTCTGAGACTGTTCGAAAATTGGCTATTTTTCAGTCGATAATTAAATATTAAAATATTCAATTTTCACAGATTAACTTTAAATTCAGTTCTGAAAGTTCTAAAATATTTCTATAACTCCAGTATGATTAAAAACAATTTTCTGGAATTTCAATCATTAAATTTATCGATTTAATTGACCAAATTAAATCCAATATCCCTTAAATAATTTGTCCGACTTATTAATTCCACTTATTAATATTTAAAATCAATTAAATATTCGAATTTTAATTATCAAAAATTCTGGGTCGTTACAGACTTCCCCCCTTAAAAGAATTTCGTCCTCGAAATTACAAGTTAGGAAAAATGGTCCTTAACTCGTCTACTATTTTTTCACAATTCAATAGTTTTATCAATTTTCAATTCATCAAAACAAATCTTTCTATTAAAGATTCGTTATCATTCAATCTAGTTTTCCAACTTCAATTATAAGTTTCAAACAACATTGTTTAACTTCTCAATTCAAATTCGAGTTTAAATTCAAATTTTAAACTTTCAAAATTTCTCAAAAATTTTCTAACGCCCTAAATTTCCGAAAAATTTCGCCAACGTCTCCTTTGCGCGGCTAATACGGTACGACTACAAAACGTCCCTACGGACTCTCAGATTTCAAAAAGAAAAAGAAAAAGCCAAGCGGCTAGACCAGAAATCATCAAAAACTCATATTATAATTCAAATACATACCTTTTGTCGAGCAATTCAATTTTATCTTTGCAATTCAAAATCCCAATTCCTTTTATAACACATGTATGTCCTACTAGCCATAATATCTAGTTACACATTCAACCCATTTTGCAAATTCTATTACAAAATTTTCAATATAAACTGCTTATATCATTTCTAGTTTACTATCGAAGCTATATATATATATTCATTCAATTTCACATTCCACATTCATTTGAATTTAATTCACAATTCCAATCTAATTTGGATTCAATTCAACTTCTGAATATTGAATTTTTGTCAATTAACTTTAGTTCGCTCCAAACTAATCTCAAAACTTTATTTTATTTCACACAATTCAAATTCGTTTCAATATTCAGTTTTAACTCCAGTTTTATTTACTGACAAATTCAAAATGAATTTTAACATTCAACTTCATTTTCTTGTACTTGCAATTGCAAATTTATTTATTCATTCTCAAATTCTTTCATTTTCAATTGAATCTCATCTCTATCAAATTTGCAAATATTTATAAGTTATCAACTTATTTACATTTCGATTTATAATCACTTATATATTCATATTACAAATTCATTTCATTAATGAATTTTAATTTTTCCAATATCTATCTGGAATTCCATTTTCATTTATAAATCACATTTACACTTCATATTTACCATTTTATTTATATATGAATTCGTTTCCTTATGCTTCCAATTCATATTTAAAATTTCATTCGTTAAATGGATTTTTATTTAAACTTTAAACTTTACAAGTTATCAACTTCATAATATTTCATAAATATTTTTTTATAGTATTCCAGAGTCTTTTCAACATTTCAAAATCATTTTTGAAAACAATTCAAATTATCCTTTGAATTTCCAAAACAAAACCCAAATTTTCCAAACAACTTCCATTTAAAATAATTTGGCAGCAATTCCTCTTTTGGAAACCCGAAAATGAACACCGGTGATGTCGCGATCATCATCGGAATTATTTTCCAGCGACCGAAAAGAGTTTAGAGCTTTTCATTCCGTCAAAACATTTTTCGAAACCCTTGAAATCCATTTTCAAATCCAAAAAGATTTAAACTTTCCAAATCTCCAAAATTTTCAAATTTTTTTCAAAACATTTCCAAAAACTTCTCTGGAATTCCGTTTTAAATTATAAGTCACATTTATAATTTATATTCTTAAATTTCATTTGTATGTGAATTCCTTTCTTAACTTTGGAGTTATGATTTCAATTTCTTGTTTAATTTTTCAATGATAATAGATTAATATTATCACCTCTAACAACCATGCAACCATATACTATAGTACTTCATAGAAAATTATTTATTTTGTATACAGAAATAGTTTTGGGCAAAATTATTTCATTTACCCTATTTTAAAACAATACTGTGTCGGTTTATCTTGTTTAGAGTTTTAGAAACCCCTATCGATTACAGTTAGCTAGACTGCACCGACCAGAATCTATAAACAATCAACCGATAAGTCAACACAATACAAAACAATTTCATATTCAAATAACAAATACGCGCTCATATCTATTATTACACTCAAACTCATTCTAGAGTACTGCTGACTCTATCTCTAATGAGTAACACCCAACAGAGCAGGGTTGTCGCTTAACCATATGCTCTGATACCACGTTGTCACATCCTGGATTTTTCGACTTTCGAAAATTCGACATCGATACTCACTTTATCGACTGCCGAGCAATCGAGTGCCGGAAACTCCAATAGTGAGGGTTTTAAGAAAAAGAAAAAGTAGAAGAAGAAGATGATAGAAGAAAAAGAGAAGAAAGAAAGAAGAAGAACAACAGAAAACACATCAGAACAGAAAACAATATCAGAATCTCACATATCGCAGCGGAACAATATATAATAGATAAATGAATAATCTTTTAAAACAAAGAACTATATCAGTTTATACATACATCAATCAGAGTCATATACAACAATGGACAGTTATATAACTTGTCCTCATACAGAATACACAGCGGAATAAATATATCAGATACAAATACTACGTCTCGTCCTCCAGCTTATCTCCAAAGCTCCAAAATATCCAGAATATCCTGATAACCTAACTCTAGACTGCCCGTGTGGAAATTGGTGGGCACCCAGAGTTTAGAAGGGAACAATAAACTCCGAGTCAGTCATGGTGACTGGTGTGAGATCGTAAAACAGTTATTTTTCACAAAGAAAATAAAACAAATTCGCAATGCTTTTGGAAAATGAAACTACCATAAGACCTCCCGCCACACACACAATGCAAACGCAGAATTGGAGGAGATTTCTTCTTATGATAGTCAAAGATGCTTACTACGCAAAAATCAAATTCTTTTTGATATTATTATTAGTGCATAGTGTAGAAAACATTTCGAAAGTATAATATAAATCTTAGCCAGCATAGACATTTCGAACTATGCCTACTATAGCTACCATCCAAACAGTGGGGAGCCACCATAAGTGAATGATAGGTTCTACAACTAAAACCGTACAAGTCACGTATTGTTTCTTTGGATTTCCAACAAATGGTCAGGCTAAGGAACTTCCTTTCCACGATGGGTACGTCCCTGGAATAGACGACCCGAGAAATAACCTAACATTACGGTTAGATCTCTGCCAACACAAGGCCGGGTTACCTCTGCAAAAGTAGGTAACTACTGACACGCGTATGCCATCCCCCGATCGTCACCGATCTTCCCGAGGATCCCCGATTCGCAACAACCACAAAGAAATAAATTTGCAGCAACCACAGAGGTTAAGTATCTGGGCTCCATACCATGATACCACCTTTATCCAGAAGGAATGACATACACTAAGGGGCGCTACTCCCTAGAACCTTGCCGCATCCTTCCTGTTTCGACCATTTCCGGGGTGTGAGGCTCGATGAAGTCTCGTCCACAAAGCTACGCTTTCTACAAAAAGCCCTGCTTCGGGTCAAACAAAATGATCAACCTATGATCACAAAGATATAAGATCAAACAAATGATCATATCGCAAATGATCAAACACTGATCATTTCACAGCAACACTCAGTATGCCACGTTACCAAATTGGGATATATCGCTGATAAATTTCAACTACATAACCTCTGAGCTCGTACGTCTCAGAGAAGGGTGTTAAGCTAAGAGAATAAATTCTCCGCCACCAACAGAAATGTATTTGAAAGAAATCAGCTTTACATCTCAAAGTGTAACGTCAGACACACATCCATACAAGTCTGTTCCGGGATCGAACAGAACCGAAGGCACTTCTCACGAAGCCCTTGCATATCCGGATAATTTCAATCACGTCAGGACTTCCCGTCACTAAGGGTGATAAAACCTCTAAATCGGAGATCAGCCGATGTAGAGTAACTCGACGGTAATCCTTCCGTTTTCAAAAATATCCGGTCTTCAACACCGGTCTTCAAATGCAATTCATAACGACGTATCACATATTCGGAATGGGTTATACGACCCCATGGTCCTTTCCCGGCTAACCCGAATAGTGAGCGATTATTCAAAAATAAGTGTGGCATTCAAATTCATCCAATTCACAACAAATACACATTCGGGGTGATTATTGATAGTCGGTTATTTAACTATCAATAAAGATGCGCAACATCATCATATTCCAAATAATTTTCCAAATTATTTATCTTCAAAAATATCTTTACTAGATATAAAATTTCCACACTTCAAAAATAAATCAACGTTTATTTTTCTAAACAGTTTCCCTTTCCTTTTATAAATTCCATATTGAATTCATATTTTCAAAATATCCCCTGATATACGATTTTCAAATCGATTTCAAATATTCAATTTCAATTTATTTTTAAGAAGATAAATTCTCAAAAACATTTCATTTCATTTTGGAAAACATTCCATACTTATTTAATAATAAGTGTTTCACAAATCTTTTATTTTCAACATTTGAAAATACTCGATATACTTAAATCAAATTAAGTATATATTTCATTCTTTAAAGAAATCTATTTTCTATAACAACATCAATTTGAGTCAAAACGAATGTTACGTAAAACATCGTTACGACGACTCAAAATCACTAGTATAGGGATTCGGATTTAGATAGATATAAATCCCAATACTACATTAAAAACATTTCCTTTTGGAAATCATTTACTATAACAACAGTGTTATAGTCCACCATTTCCTTATTTTTCAAAAACGTCTATTTCAACAATAAATGTTGAAATCTATGATTTCGATAGTTCACACGTTTTAAAAACGTCTTTAAAACAATCTTTATTTTAAAATATCACTTCTTAAAAAAAATGAATCCATTCTTATTCAATGATATATTCACTGTCCCAAAATCGTGAATATAATTCACTTAACCCAATTTCAATCATTTCTACACATTTTTATTTCAATAGAGATTCGCTATCCAAAATCGTGAATATATCTTCTTTAACAATCTTCTATATTTAATTTATCAAATTCAATTGATTTTGAATTTATAAAAAACAACGTTTATAAATTTCACCTTTTATATTTTATAACAACTTCGATTTATAAATCTTCTTTATTAACAATCCGATCAATATTCCATTTAAAAGCAAAAATCCAATTTATAAGTAAATTTCTGATAATCATTCATTCTACAACTTCATACTTTATAAATCTATGAATTTCATATCTTTACAATTTATAATTCTATACATTTCATATCTTCACATTTTATAATTATAAATTTCATATCTCTTATAAAACTCATTTTAAAATTCCAATAACTTTAATTGATAAATATCAATTTGATACATCTTTTATATACATTGGTTTAATAATTCAAAAATCTCAACTTAAACCATTTTATAAATTTCTTAACTCTTTATTTCAAAAGAAATTACTTTTTGTTAAAACTCACAAAATCTTAACTTTTATAATTCAAAAGTTTTAACGTTTATCTATTTAAAGTAAATCAATTCAACAATTTAAATAAACGTATATTTTCAAAGATCACTTTTAAAATTTCACTTTTAAAATCAACATCGTTATTTTTAAATTTCAAAATTTGAATCCAATGATGCAACGCATCAATTAGTCCATCACAACATCAAACATCATATATCATCATATGATAACAGAATATATATCAACATCTGTAAATAAATAAATACAGTTGAGGAATCCAGTTGGATCCCTCCAACCTGTTTCCCTGCATCCAAAGATGTTAGCACAATACCAATTCCGCTCCAGTACGGAATTATCGCGGTATATGGGTTTTATAAAAATCCGCTTACTAACGGCGCAATAGGGTCTCATCCGCTATACGAGGCGGGAAATCATCAATCCAATATATACATATGCCAATATGTATATATTGCTATATATATAATAGATATATCCTACTATATCTAATATCACATCCAACAGACAAACAAACAAACAATCAAATCAATAACTGAAAATTTCCACTTTTCAATGTGAGTGAGAAGATCTCACCGTAGCTTTAAATTTGCAATCCAATCCAAATCCAGATTTGTTTTCTCCAAATTTTGACCTTGTATAAATAATTATACAAATAAATTAACACTCGAACCAAATCAAATAACCAATTTTCGTTTTTGATTGTTTAATTAACAAATAGTTTTATTTAACCCAATTTCTCATTTAAATAAATTTATTTAACTACAATTTAAATTTTAAAACTAAATTTCCCTTTAAAAAATAAATTTTATTGACTAACTATTTAATTTAAACCATTCTTCCTTTTTAAAAAAAATATCTTTTAGTAACTAGATAATTTTTGAATAAGTTTATTAACCACTTTAATCACCTTAATAAATTATTTATAATATCACTTAGTAAATCAAAATACATGCTTATAATATTTTCTTTTAATTTACTGTAAACGGACAGTATCCCTTGCTGTAAATATTTGATTTATATTTTTCTTGATTTCAGCATATAAAATTATATAAATAAATTTCAAAAGAAAGTACCTCACTACGAAAGACAAATCTCGATCGACATCCCAGGCTACCACCTCCTCCACTGCTCAACTTCGACCATCACGTCTGACTTTGACAAGTTGCACGCGAGTCTGGAAATCACGACTCCATTACGAGCTCGACGACGCCTGCCATCGTGAGCCACCCTAGTCGCATCGCTCGAGAACCACCAAACCTCGACTGCGACATCACCGCCTATGCCAGATGCCACGCCACCCTCCAGTAGACTCCAGATCGCCATCGCGACTCGACCTACGTACGCGAGCCACCACATTACCTCGCCGATGACGAAACCCTAATCTTCGGTCGCGACAGTTGAAACCCCTAAGCACCACGTCGACTGCGCCGCCTCCATCGCGACCATCCACGGCTTCGACGTTGCCTTCTCTCACGCGCGAGCACACGCGCGTGCGCCTCCCTCTCTGGTTTCGGCCATTGATTTAAATTGTTTTAGAACGAGATGATTTGGTTCGATTTCGTGAAGAAAATTTTGGAAAGGGGGGAACGAGATGGCCATACATTTGAACGAAGACTTCGTTTTATTTCGTTTTGGAACAAAGAGCGACCATTAATTGTCTTGTGAACGAGGGTTTTAAATTTGAACGAAATGATTTTCTTTTGTTCCTTGCGTTTGAAGAAATGGGAGACAAAGGAACGTGATTAAGCAGAGAGCAGGTCTGCTTGCTCAGAAATAGGGTGGCTGAGTTGAAAGGAATTTGACCGGTGAAATGATACAAGATATTTACATTAAAACGATGTTCATTTTCTAGACGTTTTACTCTCGTACGATCACACGATAACTTCGATTGCTACGAAAATTGAAATCCGATAATAACTAACTATTACGGATCCAATGGAACTGGTTTTGTTCAATTCTGAGACTGTTCGAAAATTGGCTATTTTTCAGTCGATAATTAAATATTAAAATATTCAATTTTCACAGATTAACTTTAAATTCAGTTCTGAAAGTTCTAAAATATTTCTATAACTCCAGTATGATTAAAAACAATTTTCTGGAATTTCAATCATTAAATTTATCGATTTAATTGACCAAATTAAATCCAATATCCCTTAAATAATTTGTCCGACTTATTAATTCCACTTATTAATATTTAAAATCAATTAAATATTCGAATTTTAATTATCAAAAATTCTGGGTCGTTACATTATTCATTCCCAAAATACCAAACAAATTTATTTACTTAGCTATAACTTCCCATTCAAGCCACAATTAATTTAATTTTCCAATAAATTTAATTCCTTTACCATTATCCAAGCTAAATTTAATTTAACCCAAATCTCTATTCCAAACTGCACATCTCTTATTCATCTTACTCTTACTTGTTAATGTAAGGATTTTAATTTCACTCAATATTATTTATAATTCAACTGAATTTCATTATAATTTAATTTTATTTAACTTAACTTCAGTCAAATCATATTATTCTCTTAATATCATTTCCATCACAATTTATTTCAATTCGATTCCAACAATCCAAATACAACTGGATTTATTTTCTCAGTTTGCTTCAAATCCAACTCAAAATTAAACTTAGTTTAAGCTCATTTGTCTCAACTTAATTTTATTTCTCCATCTGATTCAAATAAAGATTTAGAATTCTTATGTACCCGGCTTTTAGTTTCAAATCATTTTGAAATCTCCACTTATTCCATTGGTTAAGTAAATCATTCCGATTTTACAATCTTACCATATTTTTTTCAATTTTAATTTGTCAAAATATTTTCATCCAAACATCCAAATATATAATAATTTAAAGAAATATTTCTTTTATATCAAAATACATTTTCCGGGTAAAATTATTTCATCTACCCGTTTCAAAACAATATTGTGTCGAATTGTTCTATTCGAGTGTTTAGAAACCCCTTCGATACAGTTGCGCAGACTGTGCCGACGAAGGTTCATATGCCACTCAATAAATCAACCAACACAATATAAAACCATTTTATATTCACTAACAAATACGCGCTCATATCTATTAATACTCTCAAAATTCCCACCAGAGCCAAGGTTATCGCTAGCCTAAGCTCTGATACCACTGTAACGACCCGACTTTCCAGCCCCGGAAAATCGAACCATTTGTGTTAAAGAAGAAGAGGTAGAAGAAGAAGAAACAGAAAATCAACAACAGAATCTCACATCGCAGCGGAATAAAATATAATATATACAAAACAGATCTTTACTCAAACAGAAAAATATATCTGTTTATACAATACATTTACAGAATACATCATCAGAGTTCATCACATCAATGATATACATCCAAATACACAGCGGAAAAATAAACAAATACGGAAGTACGTATCGCCATCCAGCTCGTCTCCTGAGCTCCACAGCTACAATCTGAACCTGTTTATCTCGGTCTGACCCGAGCATCATATAAAACAATACCCGAGTCAGTCTGGAATACCAGCGTGAGAAAATCACACTCAATTTGATTATTAAAGTTTCAAAATCCTTTGAAAAACAAAAGCATCTCGTAAGACCACGCCACAAATAAACATGTCGGGTTTTTACCTTACGATAGCTAAAACACTTTTTATAAAATCCTCTGATATTTTAGTAGTGTCTATTTACAAATACTTATTCAAATAGCTGAAATTGTTACATGATTAAATTCCAGCATACTAGGTATACAAACAAATACCGTACAAGGCACGTAGGGAGAATGGATTTCCAACGAATGACTAGGCACTGGGGTACCACCTGTCACAGTACGTGGCCTAGATCACAGTACCGAGGAGTACGCCCGCTCCCCTGCAACACAAGACCGGAATCATCCCTTACTGGATAATTCCAAATAAAATCACCCCACGGTTGGGATCAGCAACCGCACCACTAAGCCGAAATAAAAGGGACATCTAGACAGGGATGACTTTACTCTCAAGTGGGTGCTACCCACGAAGCCTTGCTGCATAACTCCTGATTTTCAGTCATTCCCGGTTGATGAGGCTTGAGGCTAAACGTTACCTTCAGAACATTTCACTTAGAATGCCCATCGTCCCCTGACGATGTCCGAAAGCATTCATCCATACAAGTCCGTTCCAGGTCCGAACAGAACTGATAACACTATCCCCTTATCAATATTACCCTCGTTTCCCCACGAAACGTACAAACCGGATCGAAGTGGTTTTCGAGTCTCCAGACCTAGAATCCCGGTATACGGAAACCCGATCCCGGTCTCTTCGAAACGATCAGCGCATTTGGCCAATATTGATAGTCGGTTATTTAACTATCAATTAACATCCATAACATCCATCAACAAGTAAATAATTTTCCCAAATTATTTATTTCCTCAATATCTTTACCAGATATAAATCTCATTTCCAAATCCCTTTGAACACAGTTAAACACATCTTCTTTTTTGGAAATAAATTTCCAATCTTTCTATTTCCCTTGGAATCGCCAAGTACCACACTTAAGAATTTAAAAATAAAATTTTAACATTATATAAAAACATACTTTAGATATACATTTTAAAATAATTTAAACACTCTATTTAAAAATATACTTTTACATTTAAATTTAGGAAACCAGCTTTTAAGCTTAATAAAGAATAATACTCTAGAAATATCTAAATAAGGCTAGTTTATAAAGTATACTGTATTTTCTTTAACCAAAATACTAAATCATCTTTAAATATGATATAGCTTTGAAACAAATATTTATTTTAGGATTTAAACACTTAGCGACAATAAATTTTATAAAATATATTTACTTTTCAAGAACAACATTAAAACCTTTATCTTGGATTTAAAACTTACTTTGAAAATGCACTTGGCCTCCAGGGAAATACACTTCTCTTCTCATCCTTTATAATAAAAATAAATCACTGTTTATTTTTAAACGAATTTCCCATTTCCATAAATAAATTCCCAATTTGAATTTGTTCTTTTCAAATATCTTCTGATATTTAATTTGCTTTATAAACTCCGTTTATAAATTCCATGTCCACATTCTCAAATAAAAACCCCCAGTTTCACACATTTAAATCAATTCCCCAATTGATATTCAATTTAATTCATTTATTTCAAGAATCCTTTAACTTCATATTTTAAATCCTTCATTATGATTTAAAATAATTTGGCTGGAAATTCCAATTTTAGATTTCCCAAATCCCCCTTTTTTTTAAAAAAAAAAGTTAACTTTAAAATTTAGAAAAAATTCTTTACTCCCTTAAATAATATCCCTTGAAATTACAATTCATAAATTCATTAATTTCTATTATTGTAAATTATTTACTACTACTTAACATCACTTCCATTTTACAATTCATTCTTACTTTATTCAAATTTTCTATAATTATTTCATTCACAAATTTACTTCCTTTATTTTTCTTCAAAAATCCAATTTATATATTTCTGGTATTTCATTATACCCAATTATTCAATCAAACAATAGCATTCAACATTCCAATATAATTTATCAGGGAATATCAAATAATCACACAGAGGATATTGAATAATACAATTAATGTTGAGGGGTCCAGTTGGATCCCTCCAACCTGTTTTTTCCTGCATCCACAGACGTTAGCACAATATAAAATACCAATTCCACTTCAAGGTGGAATATCGCGGTATATGGGTTTTAAATAAAATCATCCGCTAATATGCGGCGCATAGGGTCTCATCCGCTATATAAATGCGGGAATATCAACTCCAATATATACATACGCCAATATATATATATTGGTATATACTACTATATATATACCAAATCATCCATAACAATATCAATCCAATCAATGCAATTATTCAATCAAATATTTAAATTTAACCAATTTAATTTAAATTAAAATTAAACTGAGTGAGATTAACTCACCTTTGTTTTGCAATCCACTTCCATCCCGTCTTGTTTTCCTTTACGATTTCAGACTGTATAACATTTATACGGTTTATTAATATTTGAATAAATCGACAATTTATTTTCCCTTGTTATAATTTAATTAACTAATGATTAAATTTTAGACTAATAACCTATTCTAAACAAATTCCCTTTTTATAAATATTATTAGTAACTAAAATAGTTAAACAAATTTATTAAATAAATAAATTCCCTAATACATATATATATTATTATTATTCTCCCTTTGTCTAAGCCTTGTATATATATATATATACTTTCAATTACAGTAAATAGCAAAACAATCGTTATTGCACTGTTTAAATTTGTTACTATATTTATATATATATATAAACTGGTTAAATAATTAAATAAGATAAAAGTATATATATTACCTTACCAACGAACACGAACGCGATCTAAAATCGCCAGAAAACACATCGCCGAGCACGCGAAGTCTTCCCACCGACGACCCAACAATCACCGCCTCAACTAGTTCCATCGATAACGAACCCTAGACTAGTAGTTGTCGCCTCCAGAACCACCAAGCCCTAATCGCGACTGCTCTCCGAAATAGTGAAAGCCCAAACTCAACTGCGCCGCCTCCATCGGTCCCCTCACCTCTCCGCGTCGTCCTCGCGATCGCCTGCGCCTACACGCACGGGATGCTTCGCCATCCGCGTAACCCAATGCAAATCGAAAATCGTGTTTCCTCCTTGCTGCATCGAGCCTCACGATTCAACATTAATCTCTCCCATATACTCGCGCGCTCAGGAACACTAGCCACGCCCATGCGATTCCTAGCTTCGCGAACCAAACGCGACTGATTCGATTAATTTTTTTTTTCTTTTCCAGTTTAGAAATCGCGACCATGACCCTGAACCGCCTGATTTGGTTTATATTATTTTTGTTTCTTTTGGCTTCCAACGCAAGGCTCAGCAATATAATATAAGGGAAGCTTCTTGAACCAGCGTTATTTTTAAATTTCAGGATAATTTCCATCGCGTTTACTTATTGTATGATCAGACGATAACTCCGAATGCTACAAAATTTGGAACCTGATAATAAATAAATATTATGGACCCAATGGGACTAGTTTCGTCGAATTCCGAGACTGTGCCCCGGAAGGCTATTTTTAGATTCAATTTAAACAAGTAAAATTTTCAAAGCTGAACGAATCATCGTTAAATTCAATTCGAACTCTTATATTATTTTCAGTATCATCAATATAAATTTCATAGGCCTTCAAATTATTTTTTTAACCGGCTTAAATTTCCAGATCCAATAAATTCACCCAATTCCGAAAATTAAATTTAACAATTAATTATACAATAAATATTTATATTTGAAATTAAAGTTAATAATTAACCTTTGAATATTTAAAATTAATTAAATATTCCTATTTCAAATGCTCAAAAATTCCGGGTCGTCACAGATATGGTAGGTGACACGGCACACAAGGCAATGCCAGGGTAGATATACCAATTACGCACACGGACTGATGGAGCGGATAGCAGCCACTACCGTCCACCTCGAACAACACTCCCAAATCGGAGGATGGCCATCTAGTCAAATCACAAGTAAGAGTATAATATCGAAGAAATGTGTCCGAGAAGAGGTGCTACCTCATTGGTCCGAGATCGCTCCTATTTTAGCCACCTTATGCCAACTCATGGGAGTTGGGTCCACGTAACATACCTTAAGAACGTCGCCACCATCCTACTTCATTCTGGAATCTCCACCACGTACACGGTTGTCAAAGTGGTTTTCGGTATCAACAGAGAGTATGTCTGTAACGACCCTGAATTTTTAAACAAATTAAATTGAGAATATTTAATTAATTTTAGATATTTGAACGGTAATTTAATTTGAATCCCCGATATAACTTTGAAAATTTGCGATTAAACTATGAAATTTAATCGATTGAAGTTAAATAAAAATTTGAATCTACAATTTTAAGCTGAAGAAAAATATTTCGAAAGCTTTTAAAATTCGTATTGATAATACTGAAGATGATTGAAGCTTTAGAATTTAATTTCGAACTGTTTTGTTCAGTTTTGAAAATAATCACTCGAACCGATATTTATAAAATAGTCAATTTTCAAACAGTCTCGGAATTCTACGAAACCAGTTCCATTGGGTCCGAAATATCGAATTATTATCGGATTCCAAATTTCGTATTTTTCGGAGTTCGTATGTGAGAATACGACACGAAAATGCATTGAAGTTTTTATCGAGATTTAAATTTAAAATTTTATTTAAACATTTACGTTTAAAAACTTTTCTTCCCTTAGTTTCAGCCTTAAAACACGCCTGCAATCACGATACGAAAATCATGCAACCCATCCCTATCTCATTCCTCAGTTCAAATCAAAGAACGAAAATAAATCATGGCCGCTAACAGTTTCTTCTCTTAACAATTCAAATCGAAACCGCCCCATCAGTTTCGAATCATTCTTCAACTTCTTCCTTACCCTCAGCCGAATCGAATTCGTTCGACATCAAAAAAAAAGGGGGGGGGGAAATCAAATCGCGCGGCGACCTAGGGAGACTCGATGGTATTCGGAGATGTCAGCGATGAAGTCTGGGCGATGGAAGGCGACTCCGATCTCGATGGCGAAGCTCGCATGAGTGGGGCGAAGGCAGGTGGTACTGGGTGATAGTGCGATCTCGCGGGAAGGCGCAAGCGGGGTTGCAGTCGTGAGGGCAATCTCTGTCAGGTATACAGACGTTGAACTTGAAGTTTTGATTTTTTTAAAACAGTAAGGTAGATGTAGATATATATATATAAATATATATAAACAGAAGATTTATTTTTATTTGTATAAAGCTGGAATTAAAGATTGAAATAATATAGAAAATTGAAACAAAGGAAAATGTATTCTTACTGTAAAATAAAAATAAATTCTGTTTTAATAAATATATGTATTTTCAGTGAGATAAATTACCGTTTTATTTAAAGTGATATACATATGTAGATAAAACATTTAAAGAAAGAAATTTATTTTTATAAAAGGAAATTTATTAAAATCAAATCATATTTGTTGAATTTATTTAAAAGGAAAGTTTAATTGTTCAAATTAAATTTTAGTTAAATAAATTTATAAAAGGGGAAATGGGTTTAAAGAAATTTAAATGGTGGTTAAATAAAATTTATTGATTGAGAAATTGGTTTAGAACGAACTATTAAAATTTAACAATTAAAAACGGAAATTGGTTATTTAATTGGTTCGAATATTAATAAATTTGTATAATTATTTATGCAAGGTATAAATCAAGAGAAAATCGAGTCAGGATTGGAAACAGATTGCGAATAAAAGCGAAGGTGAGATTTTTCTCACTCAAATTGAAAGTGGATTTTACAGTTATTGTTTATTGATTTGTTTGAATGTGCTATTAGATATGATAGGATATATCTATATATATAGCAATATATACATATTGGCATATGTATATATTGGATTGATTGATTTCCCGCCTCGTATAGCGGATGAGACCCTATTGCGCCGTTAGTAAGCGAATTTATAAAAACCTATATACCGCGATAATTCCGTACTGGAGCGGAATTGGTATTGTGCTAACATCTTTGGATGCAGGGAAACAGGTTGGAGGGATCCAACTGGATTCCTCAACTGTATTTATTTATTTACAGATGTTGATATATATTCTGTTGTCATGTGTTGAGATATGATATTGACTGTTGTGATTGACTAATTGATGCGTTGCATCATCGGATTCAAATTTTGAAATTTAAAAATAACGATGTTGATTTTAAAAGTGAAATTTTAAAAGTGATCTTTGAAAATATACGTTTATTTAAATTGTTGAATTGATTTACTTTTAAAAGATAAACGTTAAAACTTTTAAGTTATAAAAGTTGAGATTTTGTGAATTTTAACAAAAAAGTAATTTCTTTTGAAATAAAGAGTTAAGAAATTTATGAAATGGTTTAAGTTGAGATTTTTGAATTCTTAAACCAATGTATATAAAAAGATGTATCAAATTGATATTTATCAATTAAAGTTATTGGAATTTTAAAATAAGTTTTATAAGAGATATGAAATTTATAATTATAAAATGTGAAGATATGAAATTTATAATTATAAAATGTGAAGATACGAAATGTATAGAATTATAAATTGTAAAGATATGAAATTTATAGATTTATAAAGAATGAAGTTGTAGAATGAATGATTATAAGAAAATTTACTTATAAATTGGATTTCTGCTTTTAAATGGAGTATTGATCGGATCGTTAATAAAGAAGATTTATAAATCAAAGTTGTTAAAAAAATATAGAAATAGGATTTATAAACGTTGTTTTATAAATTCAAAATCGATGGAGTTTGATAAATTAAATATAGAAGATTTTTAAAGAAGATATATTCGCGATTTTGGATAGCGAATCTTTATTGAAATAAAACGTGTAGAGATGGCTGAAATTTAGTTAAGTGAATTATATTCACGATTTTGGACAGTGAATATACTCTTAAGGAAAATGGATATGTTCTGGAGAAACGATATTATAAAATGAAGTAATTGTTTTAAAAGATGTTTTAAAACGTGTTAAATATCGAAATCATAGATTTCAACATTTATTGTTGAAATAGACGTTTTCGAGAAATATAAGGAAATGGTGGACTATAACACTATTGTTATAGTAAATGATTCCCGAAAGGAAATGGTTTATGTAGTATTGGGATTTATATATCTATCTTAAAATCCGAATCCCTATACTAGTGATTTCGAGTCGTCGTAACGATGTTTTACGTAACATTCGTTTTGACTCAAATAAAGGTGTTAAAAGAATATTTTCCTTAAAGGATGAATATATACTTAATTTGATTTAAGTATATCGAATATTTTCAAGTGTTGAAAATGAATAGATTTGTGAAACACTTATTTTTAAATAAGTATGGAATTGCTTTTCCAATGAAATGAACGTTTTGAGAATTTATCTTTGTAAAAGATAAATTGAAATTGAATATTGAAAATCGATTTGAAAATCGTATATCAGAAGATATTTTGAAATATAAATTCAATATGGAATTTATAAAGAAATGGGAATTCGTTTTAAAAATAAACGTTGATTTATTTTTGAAGTGTGGAAATTATATATCTAGTAAGATATTTTTTGAAGAATAAATAATTTGGGAAAATTATTTGGAATCTGATGATGTCGCGCATCTTTATTGATAGTTAAATAACCGACTATCAATAATTACCTTGAGTAGGTATTTGTTGTAAATTGGATGAATTTGAATGCCACACTTATTTTTAAATATACGCTCACTATTCGGGTTAGCCGGGAAAGGACCATGGGGTCGTATAACCCATTCCGAATATGTGATACGTCGTTATGAATTGCATTCGAAGACCGGTGTTGAAGACCGGATATTTTTGAAAACGGAAGGATTACCGTCGAGTTACTCTACATCGGCTGATCTCCGATTTAGAGGTTTTATCACCCTTAGTGACGGGAAGTCTGGACGTGATTAGAAATTTATCCGGATATGCAAGGGCTTCGTGAGAAGTGCCTTCGGTTCTGTTCGATCCCGGAACAGACTTGTATGGATTGTGTGTCTGACGTTACAATTTGAGATATAAAGCTGATTTCTTTCAAATACATTTCTGTTGATGGCGGAGAATTTATTCTCTTAGCTTAACACCCTTCTCTGAGACGTACGAGCTCAGAGGTTATGTAGTTGAAATTTATCAGCGATATATCCCAATTTGGTAACGTGGCATACTGAGTGTTGCTGTGAAATGATCAGTGTTTGATCATTTGTGATATGATCATTTGTTTGATCTTATATCTTTGTGATCATAGGTTGATCATTTTGTTTGACCCGAAGCAGGGCTTTTTGAGAAAGCGTAGCTTTGTGGACGAGACTTCGTCGAGCCTCACACCCCGGAAATGGTCGAAACAGGAAGAATGCGGCAAGGTTCTAGGGAGTAGCGCCCCTTAGTGTATGTCATTCCTTCTGGATAAAGGTGGTATCATGGTATGGAGCCCAGATACTTAACCTCTGTGGTTACTGCATTATTTTTTCTATGTGGTTTGTTGGAAATCGGGGATCCTCGGGAAGATCGGTGATGATCGGGGGATGGCATACGCGTGTCAGTAGTTACCTATTTTTGCAGAGGTAACCCGGCCTTGTGTTGGCAGAGATCCGGTTAGGTTCTCGGGTCGTCTATTCCAGGGACGTACCCATCGTGGATAGGAAGTTCCTTAGCCTGACCATTTGTTGGAAATCCAAAGAAACAATACGTGACTTGTACGGTTTTAGTTGTAGAACCTGCCATCTAATATGGCAGCTATAGCAAGCATACTATAATGGTACCTATGCTGGCTAAGATTTATATTCTACTTTCGAAATGTTTTCTACACTATGCACTAATAATAATATCAAAAAGAATTTGATTTTTGCGTAGTAAGCATCTTTGACTACCATAAGAAGAAATCTCCTCCAAGTCTGCGTTTGCATTGTGTGTGTGGTGGGAGGTCTTATGGTAGTTTCATTTTCCAAAAGCATTGCGAATTGACTTTAAAATTCTCTGCTGTTTATTTTTAAAGAATAACTGTTTTACGATCTCACACCAGTCACCATGACTGACTCGGAGTTTATTGTTTCCCTTCTAAACTCTGGGTGCCCACCAATTTCCACACGGGCAGCCTAGAGTTATATTATCAGGATATCCTGGATATTCTGGAGCTTTGGAGATAAGCTGGATGGCGAGACGTAGTATTTGTATCTGATAGTATTTATTCCGCTGTGTATTCTGTATGAGGACAAGTTTATATAACTGTCCATTGTTGTTTATTGACTCTGATGATATGATGTGATGTAATGTAATAACATATATAATTCTTTTGTTTTTAAATGATATTCATTTATCTATTATATATTGTTCCGCTGCGATATGTGAGATTCTGATATTGTTCTGTTTCTGTTGCTGTTCTGTTGTTCTTCTTCTTTCTTTCTTTTCATTTCCTTCTATCTTCTTCTTCTTCTGCCTTTTTCTTCTTCTTAAACCATCATAGTTCGTATTCCCGTTCATTTTGAGTTAATCAATGGAGATTAGTGGTTAATCAAGAGGGACGGATTTGCGGGCCATGACATTTGGTATCAGAGCATATGGTTAAGCGACAACCCTGCTCTGTTGGGTGTTACTCATTAGAGATAGAGTCAGCAGTACTCTAGAATGAGTTGAGTGTAGTAATAGATATGAGCGCGTATTTGTTATTGAATATAAAATTGTTTTGTATTGTGATGATTGGTTTATTGAGTGGCATATGAACCTTCGTCGGCATAGTCTGCGCAACTGGATCGAAGGGGTTTCTAAACGCTCGAATAGAACAATTCGGCACAGTATTGTTTTTGAATAGGGTGAATGAGATAATTTTGCCCAAAACTATTTTTGTATAGAAAAGAATGTTTTTCTATGAATTACTATAGTATATGGTTGCATGGTTGCTAAAGTAATATTATTTAATTATCATGATTGATATATATATGTGAAAAATTATATATGAAATTGAAATCAAAAAAAAATAAAGAATTAAGAAATGAATCCATATACAAGTAGAATTTGAGAATATAAATTATAAATGTGAATTGTAATTTGAAACGGAATTCCAGAGAAGTTTTGAAAATGTTTTGAAAAGAATTTGAAAATTTTGGAAATTTGGAAGTTTAAATCTTTTTGGATTTGAAAATGAATTTCAAAGGTTTTGAAAAGTATTTGGAGAGTTGAAAGCTCTAAACTCTTTTAGGTCGCTGGAAAATAATCCTGATGATGATGGCCACATCATTAGAATTCATTTTCGGGTATTAACTGTCAAATTGTTTTAAATAGGAGTTGTTTGAAATTTTGGGTTTTTGTTTGGAAATTCAAATGGAATTTGAATTGTTTTCAAATGGTTTTGAAAAAGTGGAAACGACTCTGGAATCCTATTTAAAAATACCTACGAAATATTAATAAGTTGATAACTTATAGAATATTTGAATTTTGATTATAATGAAATTCAAATTGAAAACGAATGAATTAGTGAGTGAATGAATAAATTGCGATTGCAAGTGCCAGAAAATGAAATTGAATGTTAAAGTTCATTTTGAATTTGTAAGTAAATGAGACTGAATTGAATTCAAATAGAATTGAAAATGTGAATTATAAGTTCAAATGAATGTGAAATGTAAAATTGAATGAATAGGATATAACTTCAATAACGAACTTAAGAATGATATAAGCAGTTTATATTGAAATCTTGTAATCAAATTTGCAAAATAGTTTGAATATGTAACTAGATATTATGGCTAGTAGGATATACAGGTGTAAAGGAATTTGGATTTGATTTCAAAGATAATTTGAATTGCTCGACAAAAGGTAAGTATTTCAATTCGAATATGAGATTTGATGACTTATTTCTCTAGCCGCTTGGCTTTTTCTTTTTCTTTTTTGAAATCTGAGAGTCCGTAGGGACGTTTTGTAGTCGTGCCGTATTAGCCGCGCAAAGGAGACGCTGGCGAAATTTTTCGGAAATTTAGGGCGTTAGAAAATTTTTTAGAAAATTTTGAAAGTTTAAATTTGAATTTAAACTCGAATTTGAATTTTGAAGTAAACAATGTTGATTGGAACTTATAATTGAAGTTGGAAGCTAGTTGAAATGATAACGAATCTTTAGTAGAAAGATTTGTTTTGATAGATTGATAAAAAACTATTGGATTGTGAAAAACAGTAGACGAGCTAAGGATCATTTTTCCCTAAATTGTAATTTCGAGGACGAAATTCTTTTAAGGGGGGAAGTCTGTAACGACCCTGAATTTTTAAACAAATTAAATTGAGAATATTTAATTAATTTTAGATATTTGAACGGTAATTTAATTTGAATCCCCGATATAACTTTGAAAATTTGCGATTAAACTATGAAATTTAATCGATTGAAGTTAAATAAAAATTTGAATCTACAATTTTAAGCTGAAGAAAAATATTTCGAAAGCTTTTAAAATTCGTATTGATAATACTGAAGATGATTGAAGCTTCAGAATTTAATTTCGAACTGTTTTGTTCAGTTTTGAAAATAATCACTCGAACCGATATTTATAAAATAGTCAATTTTCAAACAGTCTCGGAATTCTACGAAACCAGTTCCATTGGGTCCGAAATATCGAATTATTATCGGATTCCAAATTTCGTATTTTTCGGAGTTCGTATGTGAGAATACGACACGAAAATGCATTGAAGTTTTTATCGAGATTTAAATTTAAAATTTTATTTAAACATTTACGTTTAAAAACTTTTCTTCCCTTAGTTTCAGCCTTAAAACACGCCTGCAATCACGATACGAAAATCACGCAACCCATCCCTATCTCATTCCTCAGTTCAAATCAAAGAACGAAAATAAATCATGGCCGCTAACAGTTTCTTCTCTTAACAATTCAAATCGAAACCGCCCCATCAGTTTCGAATCATTCTTCAACTTCTTCCTTACCCTCAGCCGAATCGAATTCGTTCGACATCAAAAAAAAAAGGGGGGGGGGGAAATCAAATCGCGTGGCGACCTGGGGAGACTCGATGGTATTCGGAGATGTCAGCGACGAAGTCTGGGCGATGGAAGGCGACTCCGATCTCGATGGCGAAGCTCGCGTGAGTGGGGCGAAGGCAGGTGGTATTGGGTGATAGTGCGATCTCGCGGGAAGGCGCAAGCGGGGTTGCAGTCGTGAGGGCAATCTCTGTCAGGTATACAGACGTTGAACTTGAAGTTTTGATTTTTTTAAAACAGTAAGGTAGATGTAGATATATATATATATATATAAATATATATAAACAGAAGATTTATTTTTATTTGTATAAAGCTGGAATTAAAGATTGAAATAATATAGAAAATTGAAACAAAGGAAAATGTATTCTTACTGTAAAATAAAAATAAATTCTGTTTTAATAAATATATATATTTTCAGTGAGATAAATTACCGTTTTATTTAAAGTGATATACATATGTAGATAAAACATTTAAAGAAAGAAATTTATTTTTATAAAAGGAAATTTATTAAAATCAAATCATATTTGTTGAATTTATTTAAAAGGAAAGTTTAATTGTTCAAATTAAATTTTAGTTAAATAAATTTATAAAAGGGGAAATGGGTTTAAAGAAATTTAAATGGTGGTTAAATAAAATTTATTGATTGAGAAATTGGTTTAGAACGAACTATTAAAATTTAACAATTAAAAACGGAAATTGGTTATTTAATTGGTTCGAATATTAATAAATTTGTATAATTATTTATGCAAGGTATAAATCAAGAGAAAATCGAGTCAGGATTGGAAACGGATTGCGAATAAAAGCGAAGGTGAGATTTTTCTCACTCAAATTGAAAGTGGATTTTACAGTTATTGTTTATTGATTTGTTTGAATGTGCTATTAGATATGATAGGATATATCTATATATATAGCAATATATACATATTGGCATATGTATATATTGGATTGATTGATTTCCCGCCTCGTATAGCGGATGAGACCCTATTGCGCCGTTAGTAAGCGGATTTATAAAAACCTATATACCGCGATAATTCCGTACTGGAGCGGAATTGGTATTGTGCTAACATCTTTGGATGCAGGGAAACAGGTTGGAGGGATCCAACTGGATTCCTCAACTGTATTTATTTATTTACAGATGTTGATATATATTCTATTGTCATGTGTTGAGATATGATATTGACTGTTGTGATTGACTAATTGATGCGTTGCATCATCGGATTCAAATTTTGAAATTTAAAAATAACGATGTTGATTTTAAAAGTGAAATTTTAAAAGTGATCTTTGAAAATATACGTTTATTTAAATTGTTGAATTGATTTACTTTTAAAAGATAAACGTTAAAACTTTTAAGTTATAAAAGTTGAGATTTTGTGAATTTTAACAAAAAAGTAATTTCTTTTGAAATAAAGAGTTAAGAAATTTATGAAATTTTTTAAGTTGAGATTTTTGAATTCTTAAACCAATGTATATAAAAAGATGTATCAAATTGATATTTATCAATTAAAGTTATTGGAATTTTAAAATAAGTTTTATAAGAGATATGAAATTTATAATTATAAAATGTGAAGATATGAAATTTATAATTATAAAATGTGAAGATACGAAATGTATAGAATTATAAATTGTAAAGATATGAAATTTATAGATTTATAAAGAATGAAGTTGTAGAATGAATGATTATAAGAAAATTTACTTATAAATTGGATTTCTGCTTTTAAATGGAGTATTGATCAGATCGTTAATAAAGAAGATTTATAAATCAAAGTTGTTAAAAAAATATAGAAATAGGATTTATAAACGTTGTTTTATAAATTCAAAATCGATGGAGTTTGATAAATTAAATATAGAAGATTTTTAAAGAAGATATATTCGCGATTTTGGATAGCGAATCTTTATTGAAATAAAACGTGTAGAGATGGCTGAAATTTAGTTAAGTGAATTATATTCACGATTTTGGACAGTGAATATACTCTTAAGGAAAATGGATATGTTCTGGAGAAACGATATTATAAAATGAAGTAATTGTTTTAAAAGATGTTTTAAAACGTGTTAAATATCGAAATCATAGATTTCAACATTTATTGTTGAAATAGACGTTTTCGAGAAATATAAGGAAATGGTGGACTATAACACTATTGTTATAGTAAATGATTCCCGAAAGGAAATGGTTTATGTAGTATTGGGATTTATATATCTATCTTAAAATCCGAATCCCTATACTAGTGATTTCGAGTCGTCGTAACGATGTTTTACGTAACATTCGTTTTGACTCAAATAAAGGTGTTAAAAAAATATTTTCCTTAAAGGATGAATATATACTTAATTTGATTTAAGTATATCGAATATTTTCAAGTGTTGAAAATGAATAGATTTGTGAAACACCTATTTTTAAATAAGTATGGAATTGCTTTTCCAATGAAATGAACGTTTTGAGAATTTATCTTTGTAAAAGATAAATTGAAATTGAATATTGAAAATCGATTTGAAAATCGTATATCAGAAGATATTTTGAAATATAAATTCAATATGGAATTTATAAAGAAATGGGAATTCGTTTTAAAAATAAACGTTGATTTATTTTTGAAGTGTGGAAATTATATATCTAGTAAGATATTTTTTGAAGAATAAATAATTTGGGAAAATTATTTGGAATCTGATGATGTCGCGCATCTTTATTGATAGTTAAATAACCGACTATCAATAATTACCTTGAGTAGGTATTTGTTGTAAATTGGATGAATTTGAATGCCACACTTATTTTTAAATATACGCTCACTATTCGGGTTAGCCGGGAAAGGACCATGGGGTCGTATAACCCATTCCGAATATGTGATACGTCGTTATGAATTGCATTCGAAGACCGGTGTTGAAGACCGGATATTTTTGAAAACGGAAGGATTACCGTCGAGTTACTCTACATCGGCTGATCTCCGATTTAGAGGTTTTATCACCCTTAGTGACGGGAAGTCCGGACGTGATTAGAAATTTATCCGGATATGCAAGGGCTTCGTGAGAAGTGCCTTCGGTTCTGTTCGATCCCGGAACAGACTTGTATGGATTGTGTGTCTGACGTTACAATTTGAGATATAAAGCTGATTTCTTTCAAATACATTTCTGTTGGTGGCGGAGAATTTATTCTCTTAGCTTAACACCCTTCTCTGAGACGTACGAGCTCAGAGGTTATGTAGTTGAAATTTATCAGCGATATATCCCAATTTGGTAACGTGGCATACTGAGTGTTGCTGTGAAATGATCAGTGTTTGATCATTTGTGATATGATCATTTGTTTGATCTTATATCTTTGTGATCATAGGTTGATCATTTTGTTTGACCCGAAGCAGGGCTTTTTGAGAAAGCGTAGCTTTGTGGACGAGACTTCGTCGAGCCTCACACCCCGGAAATGGTCGAAACAGGAAGAATGCGGCAAGGTTCTAGGGAGTAGCGCCCCTTAGTGTATGTCATTCCTTCTGGATAAAGGTTGTATCATGGTATGGAGCCCAGATACTTAACCTCTGTGGTTACTGCATTATTTTTTCTATGTGGTTTGTTGGAAATCGGGGATCCTCGGGAAGATCGGTGATGATCGGGGGATGGCATACGCGTGTCAGTAGTTACCTATTTTTGCAGAGGTAACCCGGCCTTGTGTTGGCAGAGATCCGGTTAGGTTCTCGGGTCGTCTATTCCAGGGACGTACCCATCGTGGATAGGAAGTTCCTTAGCCTGACCATTTGTTGGAAATCCAAAGAAATAATACGTGACTTGTACGGTTTTAGTTGTAGAACCTGCCATCTAATATGGCAGCTATAGCAAGCATACTATAATGGTACCTATGCTGGCTAAGATTTATATTCTACTTTCGAAATGTTTTCTACACTATGCACTAATAATAATATCAAAAAGAATTTGATTTTTGCGTAGTAAGCATCTTTGACTATCATAAGAAGAAATCTCCTCCAAGTCTGCGTTTGCATTGTGTGTGTGGTGGGAGGTCTTATGGTAGTTTCATTTTCCAAAAGCATTGCGAATTGACTTTAAAATTCTCTGCTGTTTATTTTTAAAGAATAACTGTTTTACGATCTCACACCAGTCACCATGACTGACTCGGAGTTTATTGTTTCCCTTCTAAACTCTGGGTGCCCACCAATTTCCACACGGGCAGCCTAGAGTTATATTATCAGGATATCCTGGATATTCTGGAGCTTTGGAGATAAGCTGGATGGCGAGACGTAGTATTTGTATCTGATAGTATTTATTCCGCTGTGTATTCTGTATGAGGACAAGTTTATATAACTGTCCATTGTTGTTTATTGACTCTGATGATATGATGTGATGTAATGTAATAACATATATAATTCTTTTGTTTTTAAATGATATTCATTTATCTATTATATATTGTTCCGCTGCGATATGTGAGATTCTGATATTGTTCTGTTTCTGTTGCTGTTCTGTTGTTCTTCTTCTTTCTTTCTTTTCATTTCCTTCTATCTTCTTCTTCTTCTGCCTTTTTCTTCTTCTTAAACCATCATAGTTCGTATTCCCGTTCATTTTGAGTTAATCAATGGAGATTAGTGGTTAATCAAGAGGGACGGATTTGCGGGCCATGACAATGTCCATATCCGATCCCGGTCTCTTTAATAACCAATTGTTATTATAACACCGTGGTCATTTTAAAAAAATATATACTTTTAAAAACGCAATCATTGCCCTTTCAAAACATATTCTTTATTTCAAAATAGTATATACATCAAAAACCAAAATATTATTGCCATTTCAAACCATATCCTTTACTTCAAAATAGTATATACTTTAAAACCAAATTATTATTGCTATTTCAAAACATATCATTTACTTCAAAATAGTATATACTTAAAAACCAAATTCAATAATATATCATTTAAATAAAATCCAAATTTTCAATCACTATTCTTACTTTTAATTAAAAAACTTGAAATATTCTTTAAAACCATCTTAAGCCCAAATCACATAATATAGTCATATTCTTAAACTCAAAAATTTCAATCGGTTTCAAATAAATATATTTAAAGATAATTCTTAAATAAATTCTATTTCAAATAAATTCATTTTCAAACCATATTACTTTCAAAGTTATAACAATTTCGAAAACAAATACTTTGAAAAACAATAATACCTTAATTTCAATAAAACATTTCAATTTTGATATATTTCAAATCTTTAAATATTCCAAAATTCCCAACCAAATATGATAATCTTATATATACCTTAATTCAATTTACTATTATTTAGTTTAGAAATATTTATTTAATAAATTCAATATCACTTAAATAAAGCTCAAACTTGAAATATTCGTAAATCAAACTTAAAACATCATCAAGTCATACATAGCTTAAATTTTAGAATTTAACCATATATAAAATAATATTTATATAATATCAAAATTTAATATTTATTAAACCGTATATTTCTTTCCAAACCATAGAAAATCCCTTAAAATATTTTATATATAGACCACGGTGCCTGTATATAATTTTCTATCCTATGGTCAAGTGATACGGATATTTATCATTTCAATCCGCAATTTAAAATAAAATTTCGGTTATATATCATTTCAAACCGCAATCCCGAATAAAATAAAAATGCATAATAACTTGCAGTTTATACAATATAAAATATAGCATCCATTCATCCAAATATAAATAAACAACCATTTATTACAATCATCATCCAATTTAAACAAAACATCAATATAAAGCATATAAAATATAACAGGCATCAACAAATAGTTTATATTCAATAAAATTTAATAACTGTTCAACTTGCAGTTTATATGCAATAATAAATAAATTTAACTCGCAAATTTTATGCAATAATAAAATTAAATAACAATTAAATTTAACTAAATGTTATCTAACTGAGATGATGATTAAATATATGCCCAAACAATCATAGAAAATTTTAAATCACATCAAAATTTAATTTAACAAACATAAGAAATCTTAGAAGTTGTGAGTGGGTTAAAACACTCACCTTTTGAATTTAAATTGAATTTAAATTCAATTTAAACCCAAAAATTTGACCATCTCAGAATTCGTCCAAACCAGCGTCAAAGTGTCCGGAATTTCGATACGATCCTAATAAAAGAAACCGCGTCCAAATCCGAGTCCGTATGCAAAAGTTATGAAAATTTGAAGATTGAAAAATTCTGGTGCTGAGTCGACTTCGAGTTCAACCCGGTCCGCCGCCTCAAATACCCGGTGCTTGCTTGGAGTTTTTGCGAAAACGACCCGATGACCCGAGTAGTTTTCTTCCCGACTCGAAGTAGCTCCAGGGTTTTTCCCCTTGAAACCCCAAGCGCGACCCAAAGCGCGTAATTCTCAAAATTTTTTTTTTTTGAAATTAGATTTTGGAATTTGGGAATTAGGTTTTTCTGCCATTGGAATGAGGAGCTAAGAAGAAGATGAATTGTACGTACAGACAAATGAAGATTAGGGAGGCTAGGGTTTATAACAGGAAATATATAGGCAGGGTTGACGTTTGAATGGATGGATAAGATAGATTTACGTGCTAATGCCAAAGTTGTCCAAAAAGCCCGTTCTATCTCCGGAATGGAATTGGGTAAACCCATATATCAAAATAGGCGTTTTAAAATATTTTAAACGCAATGGAAATGGTTTCATGTCCAAATTCCATCGTATGAAGAAGTTATGCTAAAATCAAAATTTTCAAATTGATTTCAATTGATTACAATTGCATTTATTTCAAGGCGTTTCGAGTCCGTACGATCAAGTGACAAATCCGATTGTTACGAAACTTGAAACACTATTATAATTCACCGTTACGGATCGGATGAAACTTATTTCATCGAAATCCGAGTCAGTGGCCAAAATGACTATTTTTCCATCAATTATATAAATAAAAAAATAAAAAAATTAATAAAATCCAACTTTTAATTTAAATCTTAAAATTTACCAATTTTAACCCTTTTATATTTCTCAATAAATTACAATGTTTTAACCAAATTAAAAGTAAATTTAAAAATTGATAAATTTATCAATTTTAGTGTTTATCTCAAATTCATTGAATTTAGAAATTGTAAATTAAATTTTCAAAATTTCATTTAATTACCTTTCATTCTATTATTCAGTCTATTATTATCAAAAAGATGCAATTTACATTGGCTCACTATTGTTTACATTTATTTTCTTAGATTTCCTCTATACTTCCTTCAACGTTAACATTTAACTGTTATATTTCATTTATTCACAATAATTTCAAAGAAAGTAATTAAATTTTCCAATTAAATAAATAAATATAGCTTCCTATTCTGTAGATTAGCCAACTGTCATAATCTAAATAGGGTTAGTATTAATTTCATCTTAAAAAAATTTACTAATTAGTTTGTAATTCTTTAAACAAATTCCCGTCTCAGTTTAAAGTAGCTTAATTCTCTCATTAAAGAATTTATTTCGATTTCTTAAAATAAACCCTCATTATAAATCGAATCCCATTTTATCCTAATAAGTTTCAAATTAAATGGATAAGTTCCAAATTCAACCTTTATCTTACACTTAAGTTTAGGTAAAATCAATTTATAACATATTTCCCTTTTAGTTATTACTTTACCTGCTTCTAGTATTAATTTCTCAATTAATCCACATTATTAAAGTAACGCTTTTAATAAATATGACCATATGACTACTCAACATTTAATGAACATTATTTCATTTCCCATTAGTGTAACCTTCATTTATTTTATTATCACTTAATACAAATTCTAATTCCATTAACAAATAAGCAGGTAATTTAAAATATATGTTACAAATTTTGAATTAGTCACCATTCATTATTATTGACTTTAATTTAGCATCACTTACCTTGCATTAACGTTGTTACTTAACAATCCCTACCCAATTGCAATTTATATTCAAATGAATACATTTACTCTTTCCGTTATGGCATTAATTATCAATAAGGCACATCTAGTTATCATTATTGATTTTACACAATTTCCATTAACTGTACATTCAATTACTATTCAATGTATATTTATTCATTAATCAATTCGATATATACGTTTGTTTCCTTCTATTTGATTTATAACCTAGTGTACATTTACCTAAATTCTATTTCAATTACATTCATTAATGGGTGTTGCATTGAAATCTAATTTATTAGCTTATATCACATTATTACCATTAATTACAATTGGTTTACCAATTTTTATTCAATACCATAAATAAATAACATATTATTCAATACTTACTCTTGTTTCTCATATTCTATTTAAAAATCAAATCATAACATTTACATTATTTTATTGAATTGGAATTTCATTTTAAATATTTTTATTTTTTAGTTAACTTTTAATTACAATTGCTACATCTAATTCCTAACATTCACTTTACTATAAATTATGGAAATTATGACAAACTTAGTTAACGAAATTCACGGGTCGTTACACTCTCCCCCACTCAAAGCTTTTTGTCCTCGAAAAGGAAAAAAGAAGGGAGAAGGAAGAATTAGATAAACAATACAACTTATTCAAAATATTAACTTATAAACACTAATTTACAAAATTTATTACTTTATATAAAATTTACCCATTTTAATCATTATATCTTTTTATACTTAAATGAATAAAGTTTGGAAAAACATTTCAAAATAATTTTCTAAGTCCCAAAAATTTCGAAAAATTTCGGTAGAGTCTCCTCTGTACGGAGAGGCTCGGGAGAAAATATAGTATTAAATATAACAAAATATCACATATAATATCCAAAATTTTATATCCCAACACGGGAAAATATATATAAATAGCGTTATAAATCGTAATCCGAAACGTACCTATTTGTCGGGCAATTTACGTTTAATTTATGGAACAAAAAACAGTAGCAATTGCTTCCATAACCTGCATTTCACTTATTAAATCCAAAGGGTTAACAATTTATATAAAGTGAAATATTTAAGTGGTTTCAATCACTAACAACAAATCAATACAACAACCATCAATTTCACAAACAGCATACACACACAAATACAAACAACCATTCAATCAACAAACAAATAGTTGTTCGGTTTCAGAACTTTTAAATTGTACGGAATGAAGAATAAACCATCAAATGCATCATTTACTCAACAGTCTTAGATTAAACACAATGGATTTTTCATCCATCCCAACAAATTAAAGTTTCCTTACCCAACAACCACAACCACGACAAACAACAATTTCAGCAATAGTTTTAGTCTATTCTTATTCATTCCATTCATACATTTGTTGTTTGATTCTTTTTATTCATATAACGGTTTATCTTTTTATTTTCATTGTATTTCTTCCAACTTTTATTTAGAAATTACTTTAACCCTTTCAGTTTACAATTTCTCTTATTTATATTACATTCCTTTATAATTGTATGACCTCATCTATTTGTCATACTTACCTTTAATTATATTTACTTGGTAAAATTTCAATTATACTTAAGCTTATAACATTAAATTCTCATTTAATAGCAATTTCATTGAATACTTTCATTATTTCAAATTTCTACTTGTATAATATTCTATTACAATTTAAACACTTGCAATAAGACATACAACCATAAAATCAATCATTCATTCATATCAAACAAAAGAAATAGTTGTTCAGGTTCATAACTTTAAATTGTACAGAATGAAGAATAAACTACTAAGTGTACCCTTCACTCAGCAGTCTTAGGTGAAGCTAAATAGATTATTCCTACATCCAAACAATATTAAAGTATCCTTGCCCAAACAACCATAAGCCAAACAAATAACAAATTCAACAATAGATCAAGTTCATTATTATTAATTTCATTCCATATATTGTTGTTTGATTTCCTCTTTATTCATCATTTATTTTTATCCATTCAACCAATTCCTTGGTAGGTAAATTTATTACTTAAGTTTTACAGTCATTTTCCCAGTATTCATCTTTTATTCTAAGGTAACTTCAACCTATTACTTAAGTTTATTATTATTTATATATAACATTTAAGTCCATAACAACTAGAACATCAATACTTATTAATTTCATTTATTCATTTTTAAATTAATTTACTTTGCATATTTATTCATTTACTTGATTTTATTTATTCATTTATTAATAATATTCATGTTCAAATTTAGTTACTTGGCATAACAGTTATACTTTAATTATTATTAATAAAAGAAATTTACTGAATTTTTCATTACATAAGTCTACTCGTACAATTTTCTATACATTTTCTTATTAAACATTTTCAACTTTTATAAATTTTTGGTAAGTTATATTTATGCTTTTAAAGACTGAAATTGAAAGTTGTACAAGTTTTCTCATTTCTTTTAATTATTTTAATGTTCAATAATTATTTCCTTTATTTCATAGGTTACAATTTCAACTTTCATTTAATACCATTTATATCCTAGCATTAAATCTCTTATTTCCTTTAGAGGTTTCAATTTATTAATTACCTACGTTCCAATTCACTTCAGTAATTAGGACTATTTATTAATGGAAACTTAAGAATTAAATACCGGGTTTTATTCAAAAATCATTTAAAAATAATAGATAATATATACTTATAATTTATATATCCAATTATACTTAAAACAATTTAAAATAAAATAATCTTGTAGTAAAACTACTACAGTGGCCTTCCCACTTTGAAACTCGAAAATGAATGTCGATGATGCGGCCGCCATCACCGAAATTATTTTCCAGCGACAAAAAGGGGAGTACAACTTATTTCTTTGCGGAATTTCTTTTAAAACATTTCTTTCAAATTCTATTGAAATTTTTATATCAGAAAATACTTCTAATAATATTATTATTATATTCCAAAATCAATTGAAAGAAATCTACAAAAACCCCAGAACTTAAGCTCTAAATTTCCAGTTTTCATTTATTTTATTTTTTTGCTTAGTTTCAACTATTATTTATATTTCATTACCTAACACCCAATCTATAGCAACCAAATATATATATCTATATAAAATATTTTACTTTATATACAGAAAATATAATAGGCAAAATTATTTCAGTCACCTATATTAAAACAAATATTATGTCAGTCTGTCCTATTAAGTGTTTAGAAATCCCTATTGATGTCATAGCGTCCCATGCACCAACCAGAATTTATAAATACAAAACAGAACAGATTAACACAATATTAAAACCTTTTTATAACACTAACAAATATGCTCTCTCATATACTTACACTCAGCGACTCCCATAGGGTATTACTACCCTATTAGTAAAGAGTCAAACCCCATAAGGCTAAGGTTTTTCGCTAAACCAAAGCTCTGATACCAACTGTAACATCCCACCTTTTTGTATGCTTAAGTAGACACACATGCCAACTTAAACCATACAGAAGGGTGGATTGTTATGGGGTAAATAAGAAAAAGTGGAGAAATAAAAGAACAAAATATAATCTTGCAGCGGAACAATAAAATATAATAATCAAATAACAGTTCATGAAGCTGTTTTACAAAACATTTGATTATACTTATACAATACATATCAGAGTTACACATACCAGAGAATGATAATTATGCAGCGGAATACAATGATGTAGTGGAATATAATAAATAGTAGTAATAAAATCTTCGTCTTCGTCCTCTAGATATAGAGCCTTCAAATCCTGAAATGCTTAGGCTGACTCGAGCGAATTGAAAAGACAAAACACTCGAGTCAGAACTAAAAGATCTTATGTAAGTTAAATCAATGAAATAAATATGAGTGTAAACGGCGTCAGAGATGTTTACGGGGTTTGACATCTCCTATCCAGTGTCTAACGTGAGTGCAGTAACTTAAGAAATGTTCGGGATTCACATCTCTTAAGGATCCGTTAAACTATCTACTATGTAGTAATATTCGCTATATACAGTAGTGTCTAATAAGTAAAGTATAATCATATAGAAAATAGCGTTAAGGGGATGGAGAACCTTAACGCGGTCGGATCTTAAAATCACAATCGTAGTAAAGCTCGATATGGTAGGTGACACGGCACACAAGGCAATGCCAGGGTAGATATACCAATTACGCACACGGACTGATGGAGCGGATAGCAGCCACTACCGTCCACCTCGAACAACACTCCCAAATCGGAGGATGGCCATCTAGTCAAATCACAAGTAAGAGTATAATATCGAAGAAATGTGTCCGAGAAGAGGTGCTACCTCATTGGTCCGAGATCGCTCCTATTTTAGCCACCTTATACCAACTCACGGGAGTTGGGTCCACGTAACATACCTTAAGAACGTCGCCACCATCCTACTTCATTCTGGAATCTCCACCACGTACACGGTTGTCAAAGTGGTTTTCGGTATCGACAGAGAGTATGTCCATATCCGATCCCGGTCTCTTTAATAACCAATTGTTATTATAACACCGTGGTCATTTTAAAAAAATATATACTTTTAAAAACGCAATCATTGCCCTTTCAAAACATATTCTTTATTTCAAAATAGTATATACATCAAAAACCAAAATATTATTGCCATTTCAAACCATATCCTTTACTTCAAAATAGTATATACTTTAAAACCAAATTATTATTGCTATTTCAAAACATATCATTTACTTCAAAATAGTATATACTTAAAAACCAAATTCAATAATATATCATTTAAATAAAATCCAAATTTTCAATCACTATTCTTACTTTTAATTAAAAAACTTGAAATATTCTTTAAAACCATCTTAAGCCCAAATCACATAATATAGTCATATTCTTAAACTCAAAAATTTCAATCGGTTTCAAATAAATATATTTAAAGATAATTCTTAAATAAATTCTATTTCAAATAAATTCATTTTCAAACCATATTACTTTCAAAGTTATAACAATTTCGAAAACAAATACTTTGAAAAACAATAATACCTTAATTTCAATAAAACATTTCAATTTTGATATATTTCAAATCTTTAAATATTCCAAAATTCCCAACCAAATATGATAATCTTATATATACCTTAATTCAATTTACTATTATTTAGTTTAGAAATATTTATTTAATAAATTCAATATCACTTAAATAAAGCTCAAACTTGAAATATTCGTAAATCAAACTTAAAACATCATCAAGTCATACATAGCTTAAATTTTAGAATTTAACCATATATAAAATAATATTTATATAATATCAAAATTTAATATTTATTAAACCGTATATTTCTTTCCAAACCATAGAAAATCCCTTAAAATATTTTATATATAGACCACGGTGCCTGTATATAATTTTCTATCCTATGGTCAAGTGATACGGATATTTATCATTTCAATCCGCAATTTAAAATAAAATTTCGGTTATATATCATTTCAAACCGCAATCCCGAATAAAATAAAAATGCATAATAACTTGCAGTTTATACAATATAAAATATAGCATCCATTCATCCAAATATAAATAAACAACCATTTATTACAATCATCATCCAATTTAAACAAAACATCAATATAAAGCATATAAAATATAACAGGCATCAACAAATAGTTTATATTCAATAAAATTTAATAACTGTTCAACTGGCAGTTTATATGTAATAATAAATAAATTTAACTCGCAAATTTTATGCAATAATAAAATTAAATAACAATTAAATTTAACTAAATGTTATCTAACTGAGATGATGATTAAATATATGCCCAAACAATCATAGAAAATTTTAAATCACATCAAAATTTAATTTAACAAACATAAGAAATCTTAGAAGTTGTGAGTGGGTTAAAACACTCACCTTTTGAATTTAAATTGAATTTAAATTCAATTTAAACCCAAAAATTTGACCATCTCAGAATTCGTCCATACCTGCGTCAAAGTGTCCGGAATTTCGATACGATCCTAACAAAAGAAACCGCATCCAAATCCGAGTCCGTATGCAAAAGTTATGAAAATTTGAAGATTGAAAAATTTTGGTGCTGAGTCGACTTCGAGTTCAACCCGGTCCGCCGCCTCAAATACCCGGTGCTTGCTTGGAGTTTTTGCAAAAACGACCCGATGACCCGAGTAGTTTTCTTCCCGACTCAAAGTAGCTCCAGGGTTTTTCCCCTTGAAACCCCAAGCGCGACCCAAAGCGCGTAATTCTCAAATTTTTTTTTTTTGAAATTAGATTTTGGAATTTGGGAATTAGGTTTTTCTGCCATTGGAATGAGGAGCTAAGAAGAAGATGAATTGTACGTACAGACAAATGAAGATTAGGGAGGCTAGGGTTTATAACAGGAAATATATAGGCAGGGTTGACGTTTGAATGGATGGATAAGATAGATTTACGCGCTAACGCCAAAGTTGTCCAAAAAGCCCGTTCTATCTCCGGAACGGAATTGGGTAAACCCATATATCAAAATAGGTGTTTTAAAATATTTTAAACGCAATGGAAAAGGTTTCAAGTCCAAATTCCATCGTATGAAGAAGTTATGCTAAAATCAAAAATTTCAAATTGTTTTCAATTGATTACAATTGCATTTATTTCAAGGCGTTTCGAGTCCGTACGATCAAATGACAAATCCGATTGTTACGAAACTTGAAACACTATTATAATTCACCATTACGGATCTGATGAAACTTATTTCATCGAAATCCGAGTCAGTGGCCAAAATGACTATTTTTCCATCAATTATATAAATAAATAAATAAATAAATTAATAAAATCCAACTTTTAATTTAAATCTTAAAATTTACCAATTTTAACCCTTTTATATTTCTCAGTAAATTACAATGTTTTAACCAAATTAAAAGTAAATTTAAAAATTGATAAATTTATCAATTTCAGTGTTTATCTCAAATTCATTGAATTTAGAAATTGTAAATTAAATTTTCAAAATTTCATTTAATTACCTTTCATTCTATTATTCAGTCTATTATTATCAAAAAGATGCAATTTACATTGGCTCACTATTGTTTACATTTATTTTCTTAGATTTCCTCTATACTTCCTTCAACGTTAACATTTAACTGTTATATTTCATTTATTCACAATAATTTCAAAGAAAGTAATTAAATTTTCCAATTAAATAAATAAATATAGCTTCCTATTCTGTAGATTAGCCAACTGTCATAATCTAAATAGGGTTAGTATTAATTTCATCTTAAAAAAATTTACTAATTAATTTGTAATTCTTTAAACAAATTCCCGTCTCAGTTTAAAGTAGCTTAATTCTCTCATTAAATAATTTATTTCGATTTCTTAAAATAAACCCTCATTATAAATCGAATCCCATTTTATCCTAATAAGTTTCAAATTAAATGGATAAGATCCAAATTCAACCTTTATCTTACACTTAAGTTTAGGTAAAATCAATTTACAACATATTTCCCTTTTAGTTATTACTTTACCTGCTTCTAGTATTAATTTCTCAATTAATCCACATTATTAAAGTAACGCTTTTAATAAATATGACCCTATGACTACTCAACATTTAATGAACATTATTTCATTTCCCATTAGTGTAACCTTCATTTATTTTATTATCACTTAATACAAATTCTAATTCCATTAACAAATAAGCAGGTAATTTAAAATATATGTTACAAATTTTGAATTAGTCACTATTCATTATTATTGACTTTAATTTAGCATCACTTACCTTGCATTAACGTTGTTACTTAACAATCCCTACCCAATTGCAATTTTATATTCAAATGAATACATTTACTCTTTCCGTTATGGCATTAATTATCAATAAGGCACATCTAGTTATCATTATTGATTTTACACAATTTCCATTAACTGTACATTCAATTACTATTCAATGTATATTTATTCATTAATCAATTCGATATATACGTTTGTTTCCTTCTATTTGATTTATAACCTAGTGTACATTTACCTAAATTCTATTTCAATTACATTCATTAATGGGTGTTGCATTGAAATCTAATTTATTAGCTTATATCACATTATTACCATTAATTACAATTGGTTTACCAATTTTTATTCAATACCATAAATAAATAACATATTATTCAATACTTACTCTTGTTTCTCATATTCTATTTAAAAATCAAATCATAACATTTACATTATTTTATTGAATTGGAATTTCATTTTAAATATTTTTATTTTTTTAGTTAACTTTTAATTACAACTGCTACATCTAATTCCTAACATTCACTTTACTATAAATTATGGAAATTATGACAAACTTAGTTAACGAAATTCACGGGTCGTTACAGTTGTTTTAAACACATTTCTATCGATGAATTTATTTAACTAAAAATTTGATTTAAACTAAATTTCCTTTACAAATTTATTTTTAATAACCATAGAATTTTTTTTTAAAATAATAAATTTCATTCAAAAGTCTTTTATCTTACTGTAAAACATATCTTTATTTTAAACAATATAATTCCTATATATATTACTAACAGTCTATATTTGTATATATATATAAATTTAAATATTGATATAAGAGAATGTATGCTTGTTACTCATTTATTCTTTACTGAAAACAAATGCAAATAAATATTGATAAACAAATAAAAAATCAGCGAAATACCTCCCAGATAACAAATGAACCCAGGCTACCATCGACCGCGATTCTCGGTCACCACGTCGCTGACATCACCACGAAGGAGACGCCAGAAACCCAACTTCGACATTGCAATCCCCTAACTGCTCGCCGCCTGCTCCGTTATCCTCGAGCCCCACATCGTGATGAACAAATCGAAGAAGCCAACCCTAGCTCGATCGAGTCCATGCTCTCGCGACTTCCACCAGCAATCGCCATCGCGACTAAGTCGCGACCACCACGCCTCGAAAACCACCTGCCAGCGAAGCCCTAGCTCACTACTTCACTCGAGCCACCAGCGCCTTGAAACGCGCGACTTCCCCACGCTTCACGTCGAACAACCCTCACCGCCGAGTGATGCGAGTCCCTCAGCGTCGAAGTCAAAATCGACTTCGATTTCGTTTTATGCGAATTTATTGAAAGAGGAAGGAGACGGCCATGAATTTTTAACTGCTCGACATTTTTCTTCATTTTGCTTTCAAATTTAAAAACTGAAGAGGGCTCGGTTTTGAATATGAACAAGGAATGGGAGAAGAACGAGATGTTAGAAAAAGAAGAGACAGGAGTACGTGACTTTGCAGAGAAAGTAAGTCGGTATTTGTAACATCCCGAAAATTTTCGACTTTCGAAAATTCAACATCGATACTCACTTTATCGACTGCTGAGCCATCGAATGCCGGAAACCCGAAAAGTTATGGTTTTAATAAAGAAGAAAAAGGTAGAAGAAGAAGATAGAAGAAAAAGAAAGAAGAACAACAACAGAACAAGAGAACAGCAACAGAAACAGAACAATATCAGAATCTCACATATCGCAGCGGAACAATATATAATAGATAAATGAATATCATTTAAAAACAAAAGAATTATATCTGTTATTACATTACATCACATCATATCATCAGAGTCAATAAACAACAATGGACAGTTATATAAACTTGTCCTCATACAGAATACACAGCGGAATAAATAACATCAGATACAAATACTGCGCCTCGCCATCCAGCTTATCCCCAAAGCTCCAGAATATCCTGATAACATAACTCTAGGCTGCCCGTGTGGAAATTGGTGGGCACCCAGAGTTTAGAAGGGAACAATAAACTCCGAGTCAGTCATGGTGACTGGTGTGAGATCGTAAAACAGTTATTCTTTAAAACAACCACAGTAAATTTTAAAGTCAATTCGAAATGTTTTTGGGAAAATGAAACTACCATAAGACCTCCCACCACACACACAATGCAAACGCAGAATTGGAGGAGATTTCTTCTTATGATAGTCAAAGATGCTTACTACGCAAAAATCAAATTCTTTTGATATTATTATTAGTGCATAGTGTAGAAAACATTTCGAAAGTATAATATTAATCTTAGCCAGCATAGGCATTCCGCACTTATGCCTACTATAGCTACCATCCAAACAGTGGTGACCACCATAAGTGAATGATAGGTTCTACAACTAAAACCGTACAAGTCACGTATTGTTTCTTTGGATTTCCAACAAATGGCCAGGCTAAGGAACTTCCTATCTACGATGGGTACGTCCCTGGAATAGACGACCCGAGAACCTAACCGGATCTCTGCCAACACAAGGCCGGGTTACCTCTGCAAAAATAGGTAACTACTGACACGCGTATGCCATCCCCCGATCGTCACCGATCTTCCCGAGGATCCCCGATTCGCAACAAACCACATAGATAATAATAATGCAGTAACCACAGAGGTTAAGTATCTGGGCTCCATACCATGATACCACCTTTATCCAGAAGGAATGACATACACTAAGGGGCGCTACTCCCTAGAACCTTGCCGCATCCTTCCTGTTTCGACCATTTCCGGGGTGTGAGGCTCGACGAAGTCTCGTCCACAAAGCTACGCTTTCTCAAAAAGCCCTGCTTCGGGTCAAACAAAATGATCAACCTATGATCACAAAGATATAAGATCAAACAAATGATCATATCACAAATGATCAAACACTGATCATTTCACAGCAACACTCAGTATGCCACGTTACCAAATTGGGATATATCGCTGATAATTTTCAACTACATAACCTCTGAGCTCGTACGTCTCAGAGAAGGGTGTTAAGCTAAGAGAATAAATTCTCCGCCACCAACAGAAATGTATTTGAAAGAAATCAGCTTTATATCTCAAATTGTAACGTTAGACACACATCCATACAAGTCTGTTCCGGGATCGAACAGAACCGAAGGCACTTCTCACGAAGCCCTTGCATATTCGGATAATTTTCTAATCACGTCCGGACTTCCCGTCACTAAGGGTGATAAAACCTCTAAACCGGAGATCAGCCGATGTAGAGTAACTCGACGGTAATCCTTCCGTTTTCAAAAATATCCGGTCTTCAACACCGGTCTTCGAATGCAATTCACAACGACGTATCACATATTCGGAATGGGTTATACGACCCCATGGTCCTTTCCCGGCTAACCCGAATAGTGAGCGTTTATTCAAAAATAAGTGTGGCATTCAAATTCATCCAATTCACAACAAATACCTATCTAAAGGTAATTATTGATAGTCGGTTATTTAACTATCAATAAAGATGCGCAACATCATCAAATTCCAAATAATTTTCCCAAATTATTTATTTTCCAAAATATCTTTACTAGATATAAAATTTCCACACTTCAAAAATAAATCAACGTTTATTTTTCTAAACAGTTTCCATTTTCCTTTATAAATTCCATAGTGAATTTATATTTTCAAAATATCTATAGATATACGATTTTCAAATCGTTTCCAATATTCAATCTCGATTTATCTTTAAGAAGATAAAATCTCAAAACGTTTCATTTCATTTTGGAAAAGCATTTCCATACTTATTAAATAATAAGTATTTCACAAATCTATTTATTTTCAACATTTGAAAATATTCGATATACTTAAATCAATATTAAGTATATATTCATTCTTTAAGGAAATCATTCTCTTTAAACACATTTATTTGAGTCAAAACGAATGTTACGTAAAACATCGTTACGACGACTCAAAATCACTAGTATAGGGATTCGGATTTTTAATAGATATATAAATCCCAATACTACATCAAAACATTTCCTTTCGGAAATCATTTACTATAACAACAGTGTTATAGTCCATCATTTCCTTATTTTTCGAAAACGTCTATTTCAACAATAAATGTTGAAATCTATGATTTCGATAGTTCACACGTTTTAAAACATCTTTTAAAACAATTACTTCATTTCATAATATTATCTTCCCAAAACATAACCATTTTATTTAATAATATGTTCACTGTCCAAAATCGTGAATATACTTCACTATCCAAATTCAACATTTCTACACATTCTATTTAAAAGTTATCCACTGTCCAAAATCGTGGATATAATTCCTTTAATTAACTTCTACAATTCACTTATCAAAATAAGTGATTTCGGATTCATAAACAACATTTATAAATCACAATTTTATATTTTATAACTACTTAACTTATAAATTCCTTTTATTATCCAATTCAATTTATAACTCAATTTTCTACCAAAAGTCCATTCTATAAGTTAAACACTTATAATTCGTTTATTTACAAGTTCTTTTAGGACTTCACAAATCATTTATTCTGTCCTTTATAAAACCCATTTCAACATCATTTAAAACGTCTTTAAAACTCCTTTATAATTTCATCACTTTGATTTATAAAAATCAAATTTTATAAATCTTATATATAGAGCTTTCATAATAAATTCAAAAAATCTCTATTTAAACCATTTTATAAATAAATCGACTTTTATTTCAAAAACGACACTTTGGTTATATTTCACCAAAAATTTTAACTTTTATAACTTTAAAATTTTAACGTTTATAAATCAATTCAAAAATTCCATAAAACGTATATTTTCAAAAAAAATCACTTTAAAAACCTTTTTAAAGTAAAAGTCGTTATTTTTACATTTCAAAACTGAATCCGATGATGCAACAACACCAATTGGTCAATCACAACAATCAATATCATATATCAATATGATAACAGAATATATATCAATATATGTAAATAAGTAAATACAGTTGAGGAATCCAGTTGGATCCCTCCAACCTGTTTCCCTGCATCCAAAGATGTTAGCACAATACCAATTCCGCTCCAGTACGGAATTATCGCGGTATATGGGTTTTATAAAAATCCGCTTACTAACGGCGCAATAGGGTCTCATCCGCTATACGAGGCGGGAAATCAATCAATCCAATATATACATATGCCAATATGTATATATTGCTATATATAGATATATCCTATAATATCTAATATCACATCGAATAGCAATCATATCAATCAAATCAATAACTGTAAAAATTCCACATTCAAATTTGAGTGAGAAGATCTCACCGTGATTTTAATTCTGATTCCAGCGTTTATTTCGAATAAAATTAAACACGCGTTTAATTTTACCCAAAGATTTCACTGATTCCAAACGACTCCAATCCAGTTGCATCGCGTAGTGCTCGAGAAAACGAAGCCAACGCCGCTCGTTTCGTAATTTTTCAATCTCGCAGCAAAAAGATATTCATTTTTAAAGTTACACGAATTTTAAATATAATAATTTACATTTTCTTTTTCTTATTATCTCCAACCTATTTTCCTGGCCGTTCGATTCCTTTTGATCAACATCAGACCGCTGCCTTCCTTCTTCCCTCCCACACGCGAAAACACCCAGATCCTCCCATTCGAACCCATGCCGCCACCTAACCCTAATCACGCAACCTACTACGACGACTTCCACTTCGATCAGAAACCCCCGCCACCTTCGCCTCCACGCGTGCTGTAACGACCCAGAATTTTTGATAATTAAAATTCGAATATTTAATTGATTTTAAATATTAATAAATGAATTTAAGAAGTCGAATAATTTATTATTCGAATATTGGATTTAATTTGACAATTTAATCGATAAATTAATAATTGAAATTCCAGAAATAATTGGAAATCGAGTTAATATGATTGAAATTGATTAGGAAAATTTTATTTAATCATACTGGAGTTATAGGAATGTTATAGAACTTTTAAAACTGAGTTTAAAGTTAATCTGTGAAAATTGAATATTTTAATATTTAATTATCGACTGTAAAAATAGTCAATTTTCGAAGAGTCTCAGAATTGAACGAGACCAGTTCCATTGGATCCGTAATAGTTAGTTATTATCGGATTTCAATTTTCGTATCCATCGGAGTTGTCGTTTGACCGTGGCAACTCGAAACGCATCGATATCGTTTTAATTTTAAATCGTCGAGTTAAAATAGTCATTTTTCAAAAAGTCTCGGATTTCGACGAAACCAGTTTCATCGGATCCGTAATGTGATATTATTGTAAGATTTCAAATTTCATAATTTTTGGATTTACCATTTGTCCGGTACAAATTAAAACGCCTCGAAATCGATTTAAATCGGTTTAATTTAAATTTATCGTTTAATTGCATATCTCGCACAGACGATCGAATTAGCTTCTGAAACCTGTTCCATTGCGTTCGGAACGCGGGGTAAACCCTAGAAACGTCAGCCGGCACGTTCGATTCGGAGTTCGGAAAATTTTGATGAATAGTAAATTTGGCCATTTTCTATATAAGCACCTCTATTCCCTCATTTGCAAAACAAAGAAAACCCTAACCCTAAATTTTTCTCAGCCGCCACCTGCTGTTATCAATGGCCGAAATTTATCAATCTTCCTCCCTAAATTCCTCCAAATCCGCTAATCGAATCGAGAATCGTTTAACATGGAAAATGTAGAGTGCAACGCGAGCTTTTCATTCAACGGTTGAGATTGAAAATCTCGTGGGGGATCGATGGGAATTGGGGATGGAACCGTGGCCAGTCGCGCACGTATTTGGAGGAGGAGGTGGCACCGGTCGTTGCCGCGCTTGGCATGGAGGCTGAGGGGGGATGGGCGAACGCATCAACGTTGGTTGATCGATCTCCGGTCGATCGTGGGTGGAGCGATTCCTAACCCTAGTTCGTGGCATGTTGGGTTCTCGTGTTCGTTACTTGCCTGGGTGTGTTGCGTGAGGGAGGGAAGGAGGCACGAACGGCTGTGATCTGGAGATTCAAAAACAAGCGGCAGATGAGAGTTAGGGTTTAAAATTTTAATTAAAATGTTAATTAAGTGTATTTAAATTGTATAAACTTTAAAATTGCATAACTTGTTCATACGTGATCAGAAATTGACGAAACAAGCGGCGTTGGCTTCGTTTTGACGAATACTACACGATGCAGTTGGTTTGGAGTTGTTTGGAGTCAGTGAAAATTTTGGTTGAAATTAAACGCCTGTTTAATTTCAATCGGAATAAATCGCTATTGCAACGAATAAAACCCAAGGTGAGATCTTCTCACTCAAATGAATGTGGAATTATTTATAGTTATTGATTTATTGATTGACTGTTTGAATGTGCTATTAGATATGATAGGATATATCTATATATATAGCAATATATACATATTGGCATATGTATATATTGGATTGATGATTTCCCGCCTCGTATAGCGGATGAGACCCTATTGCGCCGTTAGTAAGCGGATTTATAAAAACCTATATACCGCGATAATTCCGTACTGGAGCGGAATTGGTATTGTGCTAACATCTGTGGATGCAGGGAAACAGGTTGGAGGGATCCAACTGGATTCCTCACCAGTAGTTATTTATTTACAGATATTTTGATATATTCTGTTATCATATTGATATATGATATTGACTGTTGTGATGGACTGATTGGTGTTGTTGCATCATCGGATTCAGTTTTAAAAATGTAAAAATAACGACTTTTACTTTAAAAGGTTTTTAAAGTGATTTTTGAAAATATACGTTTTATGGAATTTTTGAATCGATTTATAAACATAAAATTTTAAAGTTATAAAAGTTATAATTTTTAGTGAAATATAACCGAAGTGTCGTTTTTGAAATAAAAGTCGATTTATTTATAAAATGGTTTAAGTGGGATTTTTGAATAACTATAAGTGATTGGTATAAAAAGATTTATAAAATTGGTATGTTATAAATCAAAATATTGGACTTATAAAACGAATTTTATAAGTGTGAAAAAGAAGTATAAATGGATTTCATAAGTGAATGAAATTAATAGATTTACGTTGTGAAGTTAAAAATGAATGAAATTGTAGAATAAAGGATTTATAAGTAATTTACTTATAAATTGGATTTTTACCTTTAGATGGAATATTTATCTAATTATTTATAAAGGAGATTTATTAAATTGAAGTCGTTAGAAAATAGTAATAGAATTTATAAACGTTGTTTTATAAATTCGAAATCGATAGAATTTGATAAATTTAATATAGAAGGTTTTTAAAGAAGATATATTCGCGATTTTGGATAGCGAATTTTTATTGAAATAAAATGTGTAGAAAATAGTGAAATGTAATTAGTGAAGTATATTCACGATTTTGGACAGTGAATATATCTCTAAGTAAAATGAATATGGTTTTGGAAAAGTGATATTTAAAATGAAGTTAATTGTTTTAAAAGATGTTTTAAACGTGTGAACTATCGAAATCATAGATTTCAACATTTATTGTTGAAATAGACGTTTTTCGAAAAATAAGGAAATGATGGACTATAACACTGTTGTTATAGTAAATGATTTCCGAAAGGAAATGTTTTTATGTAGTATTGGGATTTATATATCTATCTAATTTCGAATCCCTATACTAGTGATTTTGAGTCGTCGTAACGATGTTTTACGTAACATTCGTTTTGACTCAAATAAATGTGTTTAAAGAGAATGATTTCTTTAAAGAATGAGATATATATATACTTAATTTTGATTTAAGTATATCGAATATTTTCTAAGTGTTGAAAATAAATAGATTTGTGAAATACTTATTTTTTTAAATAAGTATGGAAATGCTTTTCCAATATGAAATGAACTGTTTAAAGATTTCATCTTTCAAAGATAAATTGAAGAGTGAATATTTGAAATCTGTTTTCAAATGGTTATGTGTGGAAATTATATATCTAATTAAAGATATTTTTGAAGATGAAATAATTTGGGAAAATTATTTGGAATCTGATGATGTTGCGCATCTTTATTGATAGTTAAATAACCGACTATCAATAATTACCTTTAGATAGGTATTTGTTGTGAATTGGATGAATTTGAATGCCACACTTATTTTTGAATAATCGCTCACTATTCGGGTTAGCCGGGAAAGGACCATGGGGTCGTATAACCCATTCCGAATATGTGATACGTCGTTATGAATCGCATTTGAAGACCGGTGTTGAAGACCGGATATTTTTGAAAACGGAAGGATTACCGTCGAGTTACTCTACATCGACTGATCTTCGATTTAGAGGTTTTATCACCCTTAGTGACGGGAAGTCCTGACGTGATTGAAAATTATCCGGATATGCAAGGGCTTCGTGAGAAGTGCCTTCGGTTCTGTTCGATCCCGGAACAGACTTGTATGGATTGTGTGTCTGACGTTACACTTTGAGATGTAAAGCTGATTTCTTTCAAATACATTTCTGTTGGTGGCGGAGAATTTATTCTCTTAGCTTAACACCCTTCTCTGAGACGTACGAGCTCAGAGGTTATGTAGTTGAAATTTATCAGCGATATATCCCAATTTGGTAACGTGGCATACTGAGTGTTGCTGTGAAATGATCAGTGTTTGATCATTTGTGATATGATCATTTATTTGATCTTATATCTTTGTGATCATAGGTTGATCATTTTGTTTGACCCGAAGCAGGGCTTTTTGAGAAAGCGTAGCTTTGTGGATGAGACTTCGTCGAGCCTCACACCCCGGAAATGGTCGAAACAGGAAGGATGCAGCAAGGTTCTAGGGAGTAGCGCCCCTTAGTGTATGTCATTCCTTCTGGATAAAGGTGGTATCATGGTATGGAGCCCAGATACTTAACCTCTGTGGTTGCTGCACAGTTATTATTACTTTGTGGTTTGTTGGAAATCGGGGATCCTCGGGAAGATCGGTGACGATCGGGGGATGGCATACGCGTGTCAGTAGTTACCTATTTTTGCAGAGGTAACCCGGCCTTGTGTTGGCAGAGATCCGGTTAGGTTCTCGGGTCGTCTATTCCAGGGACGTACCCATCGTGGATAGGAAGTTCCTTAGCCTGACCATTTGTTGGAAATCCAAAGAAACAATACGTGACGTGTACGGTTTTAGTTGTATTACCTGCTATGGAATGTGGCGGTAACCTTCTATTGAACATAGTAGCTATAGTAGGCATACGATACTGGTCGTATGTTGGCTAAGATTAATATTATACTTTCGAAATGTTTTCTACACTATGCACTAGTAAGAATATCAAAAATGATTTGATTTTGCGTAGTAAGCATCTTTGACTATCATAAGAAGAAATCTCCTCCAAGTCTGCGTTTGCATTGTGTGTGTGGTGGGAGGTCTTATGGTAGTTTCATTTTCCAAAAGCATTGCGAATTGACATTAAAAGTTTTCCTGTTGTTTATTTTAAAGATAAACTGTTTTACGATCTCACACCAGTCACCATGACTGACTCGGAGTTTATTGTTCCCTTCTAAACTCTGGGTGCCCACCATTTTCCACACGGGCAGCCTAGAGTTATATTATCAGGATATTCTGGATATTCTGGAGCTTTGGAGATAAGCTGGATGGCGAGACGTAGTATTTGTATCTGATAGTATTTATTCCGCTATGTATTCTGTATGAGGACCAGTTATATAACTGTCCATTGTTGTATATGACTCTGATTGATGTATGTATAAAATGATATAGTTCTTTGTTTAAAGATTATTCATTTATCTATTATATATTGTTCCGCTGCGATGTGTAAGATTCTGATATTGTTCTGTTTCTGTTTCTGTTGCTGTTCTCTTGTTCTGTTGTTGTTCTTCTTTCTTTTTCTTCTATCTTCTTCTTCTACCTTTTTTTCTTTTTCTTAAAACCATAACTTTTCGGGTTTCCGGCATTCGATCGCTCAGCAGTCGATAAAGCGAGTATCGATGTTGAATTTTCGAAAGTCGAAAATTTTCGGGACGTTACATTTGGTATCAGAGCATATGGTTAAGCGACAACCCTGCTCTGTTGGGTGTTACTCATTAGAGATAGAGTCAGCAGTACTCTAGAATGAGTTGAGTGTAATAATAGATATGAGCGCGTATTTGTTATTTGAATATAAAATTGTTTTATATTGTGATGATTGGTTTGTTGAGTGGTATATGGATTCTGGTCGGTATTGTCCGTACAACTCTATCGATAGGGATCTCTAAACACTTGTATAGAACAATTCGGCACAGTATTGTTTTAAAATAGGGTAAATGAAATAATTTTACCCAAAACTATTTTTGTATAGAAAAGAAATGATTTTCTGTAAATTACTGTAGTATATGGTTGCATGGATGTTAGGAAGTAATAATAGTGAATTATCATCACTAAAATTGAATAAGAAATTGAAATCATAACTCCAAAGTTAAGAGATAAATTCATATACTAATGAAATTTAAAGAAGGTAAATTATAAATGTGAATTGTAATTTAAAACGGGATTCCAGAGAAGTTTTTGGAAATGTTTTGAAAAGAATTTGAAAATTTTGGAAATCTGGAAGTTTAAATCATTTTTGATTTGAAAATGAATTTCAAAGGGTTTGAAAAGTATTTTTGAAGAGATGAAAAGCTCTAAACTCTTTTCGGTCGCTGGAAAATAATTCCGATGATGATCGCGACATCACCGGTGTTCATTTTCGGGTTTCCAAAAGAGGAATTGCTGCCAAATTGTTTTAAATGGAAATTGTTTGAAAAATTTGGGTTTTTGTTTTGGAAATTCAAAGGATAATTGGAATTGTTTTCAAAATGGTTTTGAAAAGGTTGAAAAGACTCTGGAATTGAGTACTGAATTATGAAAATAAATGAAAATTGTGAATGAACGAATAAATTTGCAAGTGAATCAATTAAATAAAATGAGATTGAAAATTGAAATTCGTTTCAAATTCGTAAGCCAATGAATTGAATTGAATAATTGTGAATGAAAGATGAATTAAAATTCGAATTGGAGATCCAGTTTAATATAAGTGGTTATAAACCAAAATAGTAAATTGTAATAAATTTTGGGAATGAACAAAAAAAAAGAATAAAACTGGAATTGAAACTGAATGTTGAAGACAAATTTGAATAAATGAATTAGAATTTGTGACGAATTAGTAATTGAAACTAATTTAAAATAAGCAGTTGTAAATGAAAGTTAATTGATAAAATTCAATATTCAGAAGTTAAACTGAACCCAAAGTAGATTGGAATTGTGAATTGAATTCGAATGAGAAATTGAAATGTGAAATGTAATTCAAATGGAATTGAAATGTAAACTTGAATGGATATGAATATGTAACTTCAGCAGTGAAGTAGAGATGATATAAGCAGTTATATTGAAAATTTTGTAATTGAATGTACGAAATGGTTTGAATATATGCAACTAGATATTATGGCTAGTAGGATATACAGGTTATAAAGGAAATTGGATTTGATTTCACAGATAATTTGAATTGCTCGAAAAAGGTATGTATTTAAATTTGAATATGAGTTTTTGATGATTTCTTATCTAGCCGCTTGGCTTTTTCTTTTTCTTTTTGAAATCTGAGGGTCCGTAGAGACGTTTTGTAGTCGTGCCGTATTAGCCGCGCAAAGGAGACGCTGGCGAAATTTTTCGGAAATTTAGGGCGTTAGAAAATTTTGAGAAAATTTTGAAGTTTAAAATTTGAATTTAAACTCGAATTTGAATTTAGAAGTTAAACAATGTTGTTTGAAACTTAAAATTTAAGTTGGAAAGTTAGTTGAGATGATAACGAATCTTTAGTAGGAAGATCCGTTTGAAAAATCGATAAAACTATTAGATGTTGAAAGATAGTAGACGAGTTAAGGACCTTTCTTCCTGACTTGTAATTTCGAGGACGAAATTCTTTTAAGGGGGGAAGTTTGTAACGACCCAGAATTTTTGATAATTAAAATTCGAATATTTAATTGATTTTAAATATTAATAAATGAATTTAAGAAGTCGAATAATTTATTATTCGAATATTGGATTTAATTTGACAATTTAATCGATAAATTAATAATTGAAATTCCAGAAATAATTGGAAATCGAGTTAATATGATTGAAATTGATTAGGAAAATTTTATTTAATCATACTGGAGTTATAGGAATGTTATAGAACTTTTAAAACTGAGTTTAAAGTTAATCTGTGAAAATTGAATATTTTAATATTTAATTATCGACTGTAAAAATAGTCAATTTTCGAAGAGTCTCAGAATTGAACGAGACCAGTTCCATTGGATCCGTAATAGTTAGTTATTATCGGATTTCAATTTTCGTATCCATCGGAGTTGTCGTTTGACCGTGGTAACTCGAAACGCATCGATATCGTTTTAATTTTAAATCGTCGAGTTAAAATAGTCATTTTTCAAAAAGTCTCGGATTTCGACGAAACCAGTTTCATCGGATCCGTAATGTGATATTATTGTAAGATTTCAAATTTCATAATTTTTGGATTTACCATTTGTCCGGTACAAATTAAAACGCCTCGAAATCGATTTAAATCGGTTTAATTTAAATTTATCGTTTAATTGCATATCTCGCACAGACGATCGAATTAGCTTCCGAAACTTGTTCCATTGCGTTCGGAACGCGGGGTAAACCCTAGAAACGTCAGCCGGCACGTTCGATTCGGAGTTTGGAAAATTTTGATGAATAGTAAATTTGGCCATTTTCTATATAAGCACCTCTATTCCCTCATTTGCAAAACAAAGAAAACCCTAACCCTAAATTTTTCTCAGCCGCCACCTGCTGTTATCAATGGCCGAAATTTATCAATCTTCCTCCCTAAATTCCTCCAAATCCGCTAATCGAATCGAGAATCGTTTAACATGGAAAATGTAGAGTGCAACGCGAGCTTTTCATTCAACGGTTGAGATTGAAAATCTCGTGGGGGATCGATGGGAATTGGGGATGGAACCGTGGCCAGTCGCGCACGTATTTGGAGGAGGAGGTGGCACCGGTCGTTGCCGCGCTTGGCATGGAGGCTGAGGGGGGATGGGCGAACGCATCAACGTTGGTTGATCGATCTCCGGTCGATCGTGGGTGGAGCGATTCCTAACCCTAGTTCGTGGCATGTTGGGTTCTCGTGTTCGTTACTTGCCTGGGTGTGTTGCGTGAGGGAGGGAAGGAGGCACGAACGGCTATGATCTGGAGATTCAAAAACAAGCGGCAGATGAGAGTTAGGGTTTAAAATTTTAATTAAAATGTTAATTAAGTGTATTTAAATTGTATAAACTTTAAAATTGCATATCTTGTTCATACGTGATCAGAAATTGACGAAACAAGCGGCGTTGGCTTCGTTTTGACGAATACTACACGATGCAGTTGGTTTGGAGTCGTTTGGAGTCAGTGAAAATTTTGGTTGAAATTAAACGCCTGTTTAATTTCAATCGGAATAAATCGCTATTGCAACGAATAAAACCCAAGGTGAGATCTTCTCACTCAATTGAATGTGGAATTATTTACAGTTATTGATTTATTGATTGACTGTTTGAATGTGCTATTAGATATGATAGGATATATCTATATATATAGCAATATATACATATTGGCATATGTATATATTGGATTGATGATTTCCCGCCTCGTATAGCGGATGAGACCCTATTGCGCCGTTAGTAAGCGGATTTTGTAACGACCCAGAATTTTGAACGAATTAAATTGAGGATATTTAATTAATTTTAAATATTTGAACGATGATTTAATTTGAATCCCCGATCTAAGTTTGAAATTGGTGATTAAGTTATAAAAATTTAATCTATTGAAGTTGAATAAAAAATTTAAATCTTCGATTTAAAGCCGAAGAAAAATATTTCGAGAGTTTCTAAAATTCGTATTTATAATGCCGAAGATAACAAAAGCTTCAGAATCAAATTTGGAAGTGAACTATTCAGTTTGAAATTATATCGTTTGAATCAACAGTCAAAAATAGCCGTCCGAGGCACAGTCTCGGAATTCGACGAAACTAGTTCCATTGGGTCCGTAATATTGTATTATTACCGGATTTCAAATTTCGTATTTTTTGGAGCTAATGCGTAACCATACGAAGAGTAAACGCGTTGAAATTAAATTGAATTCAAATTTAAATTTAATTTGTTTAGTTAAATAAAATTTTTAAAGGAGAAATTTAATAATTAGTTTGAAATAAATCAAGGGTTAAATTATTTTGTTTAGGAGAAATAAGTTTAAAAGTAAAGTATAAATGTATTGTTCAATTGATTATCTAAAACTATTTAGATTACTAGAGGAAAATATATATAAAGGAGATTTATTTTTAAATATAAAATTTTGAGTTAAATAAAGTTATTTATTGATTTGGTATCAAAATAAAATGACCGGCGAATCGAAATTATCAAATAAAAATTTATTATTCGATTTGTTCTAATATTAATAAAATTGTATAATTGCTTATACAAGGTTAAACGGTGAAGAAATAAGTTGGATTCAAAATGGATGGCAAAATAAAAAGCTAAGGTGAGATCTTCTCACTCAGATTTATAATTGAATTGCAGTTATTGATTGATTTGTTTGAATGTGCTATTAGATATGATAGGATATATCTATATATATAGCAATATATACATATTGGCATATGTATATATTGGATTGATGATTTCCCGCCTCGTATAGCGGATGAGACCCTATTGCGCCGTTAGTAAGCGGATTTATAAAAACCTATATACCGCGATAATTCCGTACTGGAGCGGAATTGGTATTGTGCTAACATCTTTGGATGCAGGGAAACAGGTTGGAGGGATCCAACTGGACCCCTGTAACGCCCCACCTTTATACCCACGCTAACCAAGAACACTACGGTGTAGTGCTGTCAATTAGCACGGAGGATAAGGCTGTTGAGGAGCGACCATCTATGTAACTTCTTTGCGCGAGCACCGATATGTCAGATAGAATAGAATGCATATCTTTTAAGGAGGAAATCCGACATACCGAAACAAACACAAAGCTATCACACGGTGGCTATAAATGATCTTCGGAAACAAATATAGAAATAAACGTAGAACAAATCAGTCACAGACAATTCATATCACAAAGGCGGAATAAGATATGAATATTACACCTAAAAGTGTACATCAGAGTAGTGGTCAAATAAGATCCACAATAACACAAAAGAATAGATACAAGTGCAAGACAATAGAATACGTATACATCAAGGAGTCTCATCCCAAATTCATACAACAAAAACCTACTAAACTAGAGTAGTTAGCCAAAAGTCAGAAGATGGCTCCAGATAAGAAGTCATGAAGAAGCACCTGTAAAAACTCAGTCTGACCCGAGTATTATTTAAGAAGAAAATAATAAACGGATCAGTCTAGCTATAATTATCAGATAAAATGAGATAGAATATGAGATATGATAATAGAACGTATGATAACAAAAAGGTGTCATACTATGAAAAGTATACATTAGAAATCCCATAAAAGTCATACAATATCTCAATAATCTCAAAACAGAGAAAAGAATGTCATATTCTTAATTTAATTCACCAAGCCACAATAAAATGACATACTCATCAATGTCAATGGTAAAAGCTGGTGAAACATAAAATTCCAGAAATCAATCATTAGAAATCCAGAAATCACAAGAAAAGGATGGCCAATCCCAAACAGGAGCATGAAAGCCGGTACATTGACGCAGTGCAAACGGTACGTCCAATGAACCAGAAAGCCAAGACATCGATGTAGTACAAACGGTACATCAGATGAATCAAACATTGACGCAGTGCAAACGGTACGTCCAATGAATCGGAAAGACAGAGACATCGATGTAGTACAAACGGTACATCAGATGAATCGAACATTGACGCAGTGCAAACGGTACGTCCAATGAATCAGAAAGCTAAGACATCGATGTAGTACAAACGGTACATCAGATGAATCAAACATTGACGCAGTGCAAACGGTACGTCCAATGAATCGGAAAGACAGAGACATCGATGTAGTACAAACGGTACATCAGATGAATCGAACATTGACGCAGTGCAAACGGTACGTCCAATGAATCAGAAAGCTAAGACATCGATGTAGTACAAACGGTACATCAGATGAATCAAAACACATTAAAAGTACTTGGGTTGCCAGCCCACAAAGAAATGAGACGAAGCTCAATAAAATGAAGTACAGTCCTTCATATGGACAAAGAGACATCGCACAATTGCTAGTCTAAATCATAAAATGATCATCATGATCAGCGAGAAGTGTCAATCACACCAAGCTAGTAAATATATGAGTTTAGCTTCATGTCCCATAACCACTTGCTTAACTTAAATATTTACGAACAAGCTGTAAATCTTCACTAGAAAATTGTCACAAAAAGGGTTCAATCGAACAAGTCCAAGAGCTAACCGACGAAGTGAACGCAAGCGTTTCATACCACTCGTTTTACTAAGTCGTTTAAGTCGATTTCTCATTCGAGTGAAGTAAAGGCTTGTATATACTAGTAGATTGAAAATCGGTTTGAGAAAACGAACTTTTGATACTTAAAATAGTGTTGAAATCGCTTTGATGAAAGAGTTTTGATATTTACTATTTGTAACGACCCGTATTTTTACGGATCGACATGTTCGTCAAAAATCTGGAATTTTAGCATTTTCATGTCATTTCAGATTTTTAGGCAGATTTGTCTAAGTCCTAGGTCGTACGCGACCTAAATGTTGTGGCGACTTAGAGAAGATCTGCGACCTAAGGGGATAGGTAAGTTAAAGGATAGGTCTGGGTCGAGTTGCCGACTTAAGGGAGTGACCGACCTAAGTGATGAGTCGTGACCGACTTAAGAGGCTTAGACGACCTAAGGAAGAATAGTAGGCGACCTAAGTATTCTGGGGAAGAGTTGGGTCGGCAACGACCTAAGGGAATGTTGTGAGCGACCTAAGAGTTTCGGTGAGCTAAGTGTTAGGACGGCAGGGTGAGTTAGCGACCTAATGGTTACCGAGTTAGCGACTTAGTATCTTGGAGCGACCTATAGGTTAGCGACCTAAGAAGGGTAGCGTGTTAGCGACTTAAGGGTTGGCGACTTAAGTTGTTAGGTCGTAGGAAATAGTTTAAGTATTAGGTCGCGTGTATTCTAAGTCGTAGGTCGCGCGAGTGTTAGGTCGCTGGGCTTTGGCTTAGTAGTTAGGTCGAAGTCCAGTTGTTTGCGACTTAGGTTAGGTCGCGTGTTGTTTTAGGTCGGTATGTGTTAGGTCGCTGGGTTTCCTAAGTGTTAGGTCGCGTGGATCTAACTGTTAGGTCGTATGTTGTTTTAGGTCGACATGTGTTAGGTCGCGTAGGAGCTTAAGTTGTTAGGTCGCAACCCAACTGAGTCGTAGGTTGTTAAGTCGCTTAGATAGTTTAAGTGTTAGGTCGTAGCCTATGTTTTAAGTCGAAAGCGACCTAGGAGTTAAGTGTTAGGTCGTAACATCGTTAGGTCGTAAGATGGGGAGGCCTGTTAGGTCGCTAAGCGCGTAAGAGGTTAGGTCGCGCGTGCGATGAGTCGCTGGGTCTGGCTAAGTCGTAAGGTCGAAGACTGTTATGTCGCGTGCATCTATTAGGTCGGAGAGGCTTAGGTCGGAAACGACCTAGGGAGATAGCCGAGTTACGACTTAGAGCAGTTTTCAGCTATAAATAGGAGGGGTTGTTCTCACTTTTTGGGATCCGGATTTTGAAGCGACGAAGTGCTGCCATTTTGAGAGCTCGACTTCTACACTTCTTCACTTCTTTTCTCCACTCTAATCTAGTGCTTCCATCCATCCAAATCGAAGATCAAGATTGAAGATTCAAGAGCTTAGATTGAAGATCTTCATCTTTTCAAGAGAGATTTCTTCGTTTGAAGTGAGATCTTGTCGGATCTAGCTTAGCTCTTCGCTGTCCAGATCTGAAGTTGATATCTTTTGGATTGTTTAGGTGATTTGGTGAGTGGTGATTATCTCTCACACGGATCCAAAGGAGTATATCGGATTGTTGGCTCGATTTGGTGTTAAAATAGTGATTTCCATGCATTTTCTTCATCCTATGTATAGATCCATGTAGATCCATTGTTCATGATGATGTTGCATCCATTTTATCATATGTTAACCTATGCAAGTTCATTCATCAAGTTTGTAGAGATATAATCCATGTTTTAATGCTTATTGGACTTTCAACTCTTTAATTACGAAAATGCCATTATTGTTATAATTGTCTACTTAGATCATTTTTGAATGCTTGATTGCTTGGATTGATGTTTGATTTGATTGCTTGTTATGAACTAGATGATTGATGACTAGATTTAGATCGAAGGTGGTTCAAAAGCTAAGGGAAAGGCTCTTGAATTGGAAAAGCTGCTCGTGGCATATGTAGCGGGATGATGAAGCTCCTATGCATAGATTTGATGATGTGAAGTTGAGATGAAGCTTTGCGAGGATGTAATGAAGCGAGGCATCATATGATGAAGACTTGGTCTAATCCAGGCGGGATCATTCCAAGCATGTTGATAACTCGGTGATATGATTCGAGTTGAGGATAATGGATGCTCGAGAGGCGCTTGAGCTAGTATGGCAATAGTCGTCGAGGAGGATGACTAGGAGGTTGAGATCTCATCGTTGTTGAAGGTTCTAGCATGCTCTAAGCAAGAGTACATGGGGACGCCCAAAAGACTAAGTTGATGGTCGAGTACTCTGGGTAGATTCGATAATCCTAGGCACGGGTCACGATGACGTGCGGGAGTTATGTCTAGAACCGGGGTTACCATTAGCCCTTGACGGACGGCTGAAAGAATGTGCCGGTCATTCAATTAACGGTGATATCGCAACAATGATAACAGTGATAGCCGAGTCATGGATGTTTGGTTGTATCGTCATTCGGTCTCAAGAGCGGTATTTCCTGGGTGCTTATCTGACCTTGGTTTTAGACCTTGGGATTTGTACTTGGAAAAAAACATCGCTCTTGACTCGAGTGACAATTGCTTTACTTTAAATTGTATGCTCTGCTATGTTTGCTTCTGCTTAGTGTGTGTCTGGGGGCTATCACTGTAGAATGAGGTTGGAGTGGGAGGGTTGTATTCCTATTCCTTTTCCTTTATGCTCTTTTGGTATGTTGTTAGTTAATTTACTGCTCACTAAGACTGTTGTCTGACTCAAGGCTTTATGTTTTTAATTCTTATTGCCTTGGGCTGTTCGTCCATTTTGGGACGGGCAGACTAGGTAGCAGGTGACAGGTGCTGTTCTCTTCTCACGATGCTGATATCGAAGACGAGCTGGAGGATTGCATATTATCTTCTTATTATATGTACTGGATATTCCGCTGTTTTGTATTCTCTGAGAGATATGTAGTGAGGCTGGATGTATTGACTATGTGGATGCTTGTATTCAACTATTATGGAGTTTTATATGATGTCATTTTGTTCTGTAAAGCTTCACTATACATATGTTCTATTGTATTTTGTCCATGCGCTGTGAGTAATACGATAGATTCTTTCATTTTAAATCTTACCTTGACAATCGTCCATGATCGCCTGGCACACTTTACAGCGCACTATCTCTAGATTCGGTGCAGGGGTCATGGGCGGTCGTCACATTTGGTATCAGAGCATTGGTTGATCGATTTTACCCAACGCTCGCTGAAGTAACTACGTATGAGAGACGTAATTGTATTTTGATGGATGATTACTATATATAATATAGTAGCTTAGTAGGTTTGAGTCCTTTATGCAGTTGTTTCTCTAGATGTTCTAATCATTCCTTTTTATAGATATTGAGAATGAGTCAAAAAGGGAAACCAGCTGCTAGGGAAGGCCGTGCTACTGAAGGGGCTGCTGATTATGTTGCTATGTTCGAAACCATGATGACTTCGATCAGGAGAAGGATGTCAGCCCCGGGGCCATCAGTAGATGTTGGGGATCAAGTACAGGCTCCAAGATTGATGGATCACTTGGACGATTCATTTAGGAAGCTTGTGGAGGAAGCTCTCAGACATGAGAATCTGTTTCCTAAGGAAGGATCTGTTGTTGCTGTGACCAGGGAAGAGTCTAAACCCCAGCAGGGTAGAAACAAGAAGAGGAAGCAGCAGCAGCAGAAGGGTAAGGATGGTCAGAAGAAGCCGAAAGGCGAAGTGACTTGCTACAACTGTCAGCAGAAAGGCCATCTCTCCAAGGATTGCAAGAATCCGAAGGCGCCGGCGAAGTGCCACAACTGTGACAAGCCAGGGCATTTCAGGAAGAATTGTCCAGAACCGAGTAGGGACAAGCAGATTGTGCAGGCTTATGCTTTAGGAGCTGTTCCGTCGTCTTCGATAGCTCCTACTGCTGAAGAGAAGGGAAAGAGTGTGGTTGTTCAAGGTATTCTTTTCCTATGTGGTGTTCCAGTTAGAGTTCTGTTTGATACTGGAGCGTCGCATTCGTTTGTGTGTAATGAACTAGTAGGCCGGTTAGGCTTGAAGCCGGATATTGTTGATAGGCCATTGGTTGTGACTAATCCAGTTGGGGGTTCGTCTTGTTTGTGTATGTTATGCCGTGGTCTAGTTGTGTCGAGTCATGGTTGCTCTTTTGTTTGTGATTGTTTTGTTCTGAACTTTGCGGGGTTCGGAATTATTTTGGGTATGGACTGGCTTAGGAAGTATGCGGCTAAGGTTGACTGTGAGAGGCTGGAGGTGACAGTCGAGAATGTGGAAGGGCGAAAGATTGTGATACGATGTAAGCATGAGGAAGGCGTCTTCATGAGCTTCATGTATTCGCTAGTTGTTCCACGGGATGGACTGTCTTTAGTGCCAATCGCAAATGGATTCGAGGATGTCTTTGACGAAGTCAAAGGGTTGCCGCCGCATAGAGAGATCGAGTTTCGTATAGATCTAGTTGAAGGAGCCAGACCTGTTGTGATGCCTCTTAGGCGGATGGCGCCTAGGGAACAGCAAGAGTTGAGGGTGCAAGTTGATGATCTTTTGCAGAAAGGATTCATTCGGCGTAGTGTGTCCGAGTGGGGTGCACCAGTTGTGTTTGCAACCAAGGCAGATGGGTCGTTGAGATTGTGCGTCGATTATCGTGAGCTGAATAAGGTGACTAAGGAGAACAAGTATCCATTACCGAGAATAGATGACTTGTTTGATCAGCTTCACGAAGCTAAGGTGTTTTCTCAGATGGATTTGGCAACGGGATTTCACCAGTTGAGAGTGGCTAAGGATAGGGTGCCGAAGACTGCTTTTAGGACACCATCCGGTTTCTTTGAGTGGCTGGTAATGCCGTTTGGATTGACTAACGCGCCAGCATATTTTGTGGATCTTATGAATAGAGTGTTCAGAGATCAGTTGAACAAGTTCGTACTTGTGTTCGTGGATGATATTCTGATTTATTCCAGAACGGAAGAAGAGCACAGGACGCACTTGCGTATTGTTTTGGAAATCTTGCGGAAACATCAACTGAAGGCTAAGTTTTCAAAGTGTCACTTCTGGAAGAGTGAAGTGAGGTTCTTAGGCCATGTGATTTCTGGAAATGGAATAGCGGTTGATCCCGCTAAGGTGGCAGCAATCCAGGATTGGGTTAGACCTAAGAATGCATCAGAGGTGAGAAGTTTTCTTGGATTAGCAGGATATTATCGACGGTTTATCAAGGACTTCTCCAAGGTAGCTGCACCGTTAACAGGATTAACGAAAAAGAACCAAGTGTTCAGTTGGGATGCTAAGTGTGAGCAAGCTTTCGGAATCCTGAAAGAGCGACTAACGAGTGCTCCTGTTTTGACTATTCCAAGTGGGAATGATGAGATGGTGGTTTACACCGATGCATGTGGTACTGGACTTGGAGCAGTGCTGATGCAGAAGGATAAAGTTGTTGCGTATGCTAGTCGACAACTGAAGCCGCATGAAAAGAATTACCCAACTCATGATTTGGAGTTAGCGGCGATTGTATTTGCTCTGAAGATGTGGAGGCATTATCTGTTGGGAGTTCGATTCGAGTTGTTTACGGATCATAAGTCGTTGAAGTATCTTTTCTCCCAGAAGGATTTGAATCTTCGACAGCAACGTTGGCTAGAGTTTTTAGCATCATATGATTTTGGTATAGCTTATACTCCGGGAAAAGGTAACGCAGTGGCTGATGCGTTAAGTCGAAGACATGCAGGATTGGGAGCCATGTTTTCTGAATGGAAGAGTCTCGAGTATTTAGCTGGATTTGACTTCAGGCCTAGATGCGAATTGGAACCTGAAATGTTGGCAAACTTATCGATAAGACCGACTCTTGTGGAAAGGATTGGCGAGAGTCAAAAGCGAGATGATAAGCTTGTCAAGATTATCCGTGAATTGGAATCTGGATTGGAGCCAGAAAAGGATAAAGGATTCGAGGTCGATAGAGAAGGTTGGCTTCGAAAGCAAGGACGACTAGTGGTTCCCGATATAGATGAATTGAAGAGTGAAGTTCTGAAGGAAAGTCATCACTCGAAGTTGACAATTCATCCAGGTGGAAATAAGATGTATCGGGATATGAAGAGAACCTACTACTGGGAAGGCATGAAGAAGGATGTTGGAGATTTCATTTCCAAGTGTATGAACTGTCAGTTGGTAAAAGCCGAACAGAAGAAGCCAAGTGGATTGCTTCAGCCATTAGAAGTTCCTACATGGAAGTGGGAACAAGTGTCGATGGATTTTATTGATGGATTGCCTAGAACCAGAACGGGAAATGAAGGGATTTGGGTCGTTGTGGATCGTCTGACTAAGAGTGCACGATTCATTCCTGTTCGATCGACTAGGACCGCATCAAAGTTGGCTGAGTTGTATGTTAAGTGGATAGTTCGATTCCATGGTATTCCGAAAAGTATAGTGAGCAATCGAGACCCGTTGTTCACTAGTGGATTTTGGAAGAGCTTCCAGGAAGTTTTGGGAACCGAGTTGTGTTTGAGTACAGCTTATCACCCTCAAACAGATGGTCAGACCGAGAGAGTCAACCGAGTTTTGGAAGATCTTCTTAGAGCATGTGTTTTGGACTTCGGAGGATCATGGGAAGATCACCTTCATTTGGTGGAGTTTGCGTACAACAACAGTTACCAGTTAAGCATTGGTATGGCACCGTATGAGGCATTGTATGGAGGACCGTGTAACTCTCCGACATGTTGGTTGGAAACTGGAGAAAAGCTGATGCTTGGGCCAGAGATGATTCGTCAGGCTTCAGATTGCATAGAGATCATTCGGCAACGAATGAAGGCAGCCCAAGACCGTCAGAAGAGTTGTGCTGATAAACGTCGAAAGGATTTGGAATTCGACGTAGGAGATATGGTTTTTGTGAAGATTTCTCCACTGAAAAATGTTATTCGATTCGGGAAGAAAGGAAAATTGACTCCGAGATTTGTTGGACCATTCCCGATTATCGAGCGAATTGGAAAGCTCGCCTATAGGTTGGAGTTACCTGAGAAGATGTCGGGTGTGCACAATGTTTTTCATGTATCATATCTACGGAAGTATGTGCACGACTCGAATACAGTGGTTTCTGCTGATAGCTGTGAAGACTTGGAAGTTGATCCAGTCGATAGAAGACCTCGTAAGCCGCTTCGTGTTGTTGAAACCAACACGAAACAGCTTAGGAGGAAGGTGGTTAAGTTGCTCAAGATACAATGGAGTGATGATGATAACGACTGTACGTGGGAGGTGGAAGAGAGGATGAAGGCAGCTCATCCTGAACTCTTCGAGGTATGGCCCTAAGGTGTCGTGTCATCTCGCGATATTGTAACTTGTTCTAAGTCTTAGAATTCTGTACGCTAAGTTAGAATTGGATGCATGGTTTGTTGATTGCTATGGATGGTAGGCGTACAGAATAGTTTTTGATTGCTTGGAATTTCGGGGGCGAAATTCCTAAGGGGGAGAGAATGTAACGACCCGTATTTTTACGGATCGACATGTTCGTCAAAAATCTGGAATTTTAGCATTTTCATGTCATTTCAGATTTTTAGGCAGATTTGTCTAAGTCCTAGGTCGTACGCGACCTAAATGTTGTGGCGACTTAGAGAAGATCTGCGACCTAAGGGGATAGGTAAGTTAAAGGATAGGTCTGGGTCGAGTTGCCGACTTAAGGGAGTGACCGACCTAAGTGATGAGTCGTGACCGACTTAAGAGGCTTAGACGACCTAAGGAAGAATAGTAGGCGACCTAAGTATTCTGGGGAAGAGTTGGGTCGGCAACGACCTAAGGGAATGTTGTGAGCGACCTAAGAGTTTCGGTGAGCTAAGTGTTAGGACGGCAGGGTGAGTTAGCGACCTAATGGTTACCGAGTTAGCGACTTAGTATCTTGGAGCGACCTATAGGTTAGCGACCTAAGAAGGGTAGCGTGTTAGCGACTTAAGGGTTGGCGACTTAAGTTGTTAGGTCGTAGGAAATAGTTTAAGTATTAGGTCGCGTGTATTCTAAGTCGTAGGTCGCGCGAGTGTTAGGTCGCTGGGCTTTGGCTTAGTAGTTAGGTCGAAGTCCAGTTGTTTGCGACTTAGGTTAGGTCGCGTGTTGTTTTAGGTCGGTATGTGTTAGGTCGCTGGGTTTCCTAAGTGTTAGGTCGCGTGGATCTAACTGTTAGGTCGTATGTTGTTTTAGGTCGACATGTGTTAGGTCGCGTAGGAGCTTAAGTTGTTAGGTCGCAACCCAACTGAGTCGTAGGTTGTTAAGTCGCTTAGATAGTTTAAGTGTTAGGTCGTAGCCTATGTTTTAAGTCGAAAGCGACCTAGGAGTTAAGTGTTAGGTCGTAACATCGTTAGGTCGTAAGATGGGGAGGCCTGTTAGGTCGCTAAGCGCGTAAGAGGTTAGGTCGCGCGTGCGATGAGTCGCTGGGTCTGGCTAAGTCGTAAGGTCGAAGACTGTTATGTCGCGTGCATCTATTAGGTCGGAGAGGCTTAGGTCGGAAACGACCTAGGGAGATAGCCGAGTTACGACTTAGAGCAGTTTTCAGCTATAAATAGGAGGGGTTGTTCTCACTTTTTGGGATCCGGATTTTGAAGCGACGAAGTGCTGCCATTTTGAGAGCTCGACTTCTACACTTCTTCACTTCTTTTCTCCACTCTAATCTAGTGCTTCCATCCATCCAAATCGAAGATCAAGATTGAAGATTCAAGAGCTTAGATTGAAGATCTTCATCTTTTCAAGAGAGATTTCTTCGTTTGAAGTGAGATCTTGTCGGATCTAGCTTAGCTCTTCGCTGTCCAGATCTGAAGTTGATATCTTTTGGATTGTTTAGGTGATTTGGTGAGTGGTGATTATCTCTCACACGGATCCAAAGGAGTATATCGGATTGTTGGCTCGATTTGGTGTTAAAATAGTGATTTCCATGCATTTTCTTCATCCTATGTATAGATCCATGTAGATCCATTGTTCATGATGATGTTGCATCCATTTTATCATATGTTAACCTATGCAAGTTCATTCATCAAGTTTGTAGAGATATAATCCATGTTTTAATGCTTATTGGACTTTCAACTCTTTAATTACGAAAATGCCATTATTGTTATAATTGTCTACTTAGATCATTTTTGAATGCTTGATTGCTTGGATTGATGTTTGATTTGATTGCTTGTTATGAACTAGATGATTGATGACTAGATTTAGATCGAAGGTGGTTCAAAAGCTAAGGGAAAGGCTCTTGAATTGGAAAAGCTGCTCGTGGCATATGTAGCGGGATGATGAAGCTCCTATGCATAGATTTGATGATGTGAAGTTGAGATGAAGCTTTGCGAGGATGTAATGAAGCGAGGCATCATATGATGAAGACTTGGTCTAATCCAGGCGGGATCATTCCAAGCATGTTGATAACTCGGTGATATGATTCGAGTTGAGGATAATGGATGCTCGAGAGGCGCTTGAGCTAGTATGGCAATAGTCGTCGAGGAGGATGACTAGGAGGTTGAGATCTCATCGTTGTTGAAGGTTCTAGCATGCTCTAAGCAAGAGTACATGGGGACGCCCAAAAGACTAAGTTGATGGTCGAGTACTCTGGGTAGATTCGATAATCCTAGGCACGGGTCACGATGACGTGCGGGAGTTATGTCTAGAACCGGGGTTACCATTAGCCCTTGACGGACGGCTGAAAGAATGTGCCGGTCATTCAATTAACGGTGATATCGCAACAATGATAACAGTGATAGCCGAGTCATGGATGTTTGGTTGTATCGTCATTCGGTCTCAAGAGCGGTATTTCCTGGGTGCTTATCTGACCTTGGTTTTAGACCTTGGGATTTGTACTTGGAAAAAAACATCGCTCTTGACTCGAGTGACAATTGCTTTACTTTAAATTGTATGCTCTGCTATGTTTGCTTCTGCTTAGTGTGTGTCTGGGGGCTATCACTGTAGAATGAGGTTGGAGTGGGAGGGTTGTATTCCTATTCCTTTTCCTTTATGCTCTTTTGGTATGTTGTTAGTTAATTTACTGCTCACTAAGACTGTTGTCTGACTCAAGGCTTTATGTTTTTAATTCTTATTGCCTTGGGCTGTTCGTCCATTTTGGGACGGGCAGACTAGGTAGCAGGTGACAGGTGCTGTTCTCTTCTCACGATGCTGATATCGAAGACGAGCTGGAGGATTGCATATTATCTTCTTATTATATGTACTGGATATTCCGCTGTTTTGTATTCTCTGAGAGATATGTAGTGAGGCTGGATGTATTGACTATGTGGATGCTTGTATTCAACTATTATGGAGTTTTATATGATGTCATTTTGTTCTGTAAAGCTTCACTATACATATGTTCTATTGTATTTTGTCCATGCGCTGTGAGTAATACGATAGATTCTTTCATTTTAAATCTTACCTTGACAATCGTCCATGATCGCCTGGCACACTTTACAGCGCACTATCTCTAGATTCGGTGCAGGGGTCATGGGCGGTCGTCACACTATTAGTATTGAAACCTTCATATATCTTTAAAGTGACAAGTCATAAAACGATGGTAGAACAAATCAATTCACGTTCGAAGACGTGAGTAAAGTGCAAAGAAGTCAATCCCAAAACCATCAAAGTAGAAATTCTGATAAACGTTTTTCAGAAGAGATTGCCTACGCAGAGTAATACGGGGTTCGACCTGCCCGGTCAGGTCGCGGGGGTCCAGGGGGCAGCGCCCACGGCGGGGTGCGGGGCAGCGCCCCGTCACGGTACGACCTAGTGAAGGCAAGCGGTCTCGAGAAGCCAAACCGGCCAAATGACCAAGTACTAACTCGCGAACGACCTAGGGGAAAAATAGGTCAAACGACCAAGTACTAACTCGCGAACGACTTACGACTTAAGGGATGCAAGCGACTTACGACTTAAGGGATGAGGTCATACGACCTAAGTGGAGAATGCCACGCGACTTAGCAGAAGAACAGGTCGAACGACCTAGGGGAAAAACAGGTCAAACGACCAAGTACTAACTCGCGAACGACTTACGACTTAAGCCTTTAACGACTTAACGACTTATGCCATTAGCTCCTGAACGACTCAAGCTAGTAACTCGCGAACGACCTAGCGAAGGCAGAAACGACCTACGACTTAAGGTCATACGACTTAACTGGGCATACGACCTAACGAGTTAGCAAGGCACGCGACCTAAAGACTTAAGCTTTGAATACGAGCTACGTGTTAGCAAACGAATGTCTTAACGACCTAAGCCTTGAACGACTTAGTGGAACGAACGACTTACGACTTAAGCTCCAATTCGAGCTACGGGCTAAAGCTGGAACGACCTAGTGGAGTTAGGTCGAGGACGACCTACGACTTAAGGCCAGGGCGAGCGAGCTAACTGCAAAACGACCTAAGACTTAAGAGCCATACGAGCTACGACTTATCACTTAACTCGCGAAAGACCTAGCGAAGGCAGAACACCCAGAACGACTCAGGCCTTTAACTCGAGAACGACTCAAGGAGTTAACTCGCGAACGACTCAAGGAGTTAACTCGCGAACGACTCAGGGAGTTAACTCGCGAACGACTCAGGGAGTTAACTCGCGAACGACTCAGGCCTGGAACAGAAATGCACGCGCGCGACTTAAGCCCTTAACTCGTGAACGACTCACGACTTAGGCTTAACTCGTGGACAACTCAGCGAAGGCCAGAACGACTTAAGGCCAGAAAAATCACCAAAACGCTGAAAATTGAAGTTTTTCGCCAATCCAATCCAAACCAAATGCAAGTGTTGATGCAAATACAATAGGGGATCATTCCCAACAGTCCAAGATAGATATAGGCAAGATGTGAGATCAAAAATCTCACCTTTTCCACGAAATTGATGAAGATGGAGCTCGGGGGCAAAGCAAAGATCAACCACAAGCTTGAATCAATGTCTTCACTTTGAATTTGGAGTTAGATGTTGAATTTGCTAAAGAATTTGAGCTTGGGATTTTAATTTCCTACTCCCTCCACCATTGTTGCTAAAGCTTCAAAGTTGATGAAGTGATGAAGAGAAGGAAGGGGTTGGGCTGAGGTAGAAGAGGTGCAGCCCAAACCAAAAGCTCAACACAAAAAGTGACGAAAATTTCACTATCTCCAAACATATCGAAGTTTACACTCAAAAAGATCGCAAACGTCATTTTGAACTCAATGGGGGTGGTCTCGGGTCCCAATTTGACCGTATGCAAAAAGTAGCTTTTCGGTCTAACATCCGACTAACAATAAAATATTTAAATATAAAATCGATAAATATGCGGGTTGTTACAACCCCTCACATTGATTGATTTTATTTATACTGTGGTATGAATCTGTGAATGATTATATTGATGTTATTGATCATATTGATATCTGGAAATTGTTTGAAAAGCTAAAATTTAGCTGAATGGATGTTTTGACATCATTGGATTCCAAAGATAAACGAAATTGAATTTTTGAGATTCAAGTAGAAAATTTCTAAGTGAATCAATTTTTGAAATTGAAGAAATTTTGAAGAAAAGAATTTAAAAGTATAAAAGCTGTTTTTATAATCTTATCGAATTTATTTCCAGAATAAAGTGAAAATGTTAAATAAATGAATTTCGTATAATAGTGATTATAAATTGAAGAATTTAATTTAAAAATCTGGATTTCTAAATAGATTGAAAGAAGACAATAGAAATTTATTTTCTTTAAAAAGAATTTATTTAAAAGGAGATAAGTTGGAAATCCAATTAGAAATTTTAAAATTGGTAAATTGAAATGATTTGGGAAATCAATGTAAAATGATTCCAATTTGAAGAATCCATTTAAAAATAGAATATTGAATGATTTGAGGAAAATAAGGAATCTATTTAGTAGTGAAAATAAAATTAGAAATCAATATTGAAATTGATTTGGTATTGAAGCTTTTATAAATAGAATTAAAATTTATAAAAGTTGTTTATAAATCCAAAGTCACTTATTTTGATAAGTTAAATATAGAAGTTGATAAAAGAAGGTTTATAAGTCGAAGTGTTATTAAAAAGAGAAATAGAATTTATAAACGTGCTTATAAATTCGAAAATAGATTGAATGTGATAAATTTAATAGAAGATTATTTTAAAAAGATATATTCACGATTTTGAATAGCGAATTTTTATTGAAATAAAAATGTGTAGGAATGATTGAAATGGGGTTGAGAAAATTTTATTCATGATTTTGGACAGTGAATATATTGTTAAGTAAAATGGATTCATTTTTGAAGAAGTAATATTTTAAAAATGAAGTTAAACATTTTAAAGATGTTTTAAAATGTGTTATGAATCGAAAGCATAGATTTCAACATTTATTGTTGAAATAGACGTTTTCGAGAAATATAAGGAAATGGTGGACTATAACACTGTTGTTATAGTAAATGATTTCCGAAAGGAAATGTTTTATATAGTATTGGGATTTATATGTCTATCTTAAATTCGAATCCCTATACTAGTGATTTCGAGTCGTCGTAACGATGTTTTACGCAACATTCGTTTTGACTCAAATAGGTGTTAAAAGAATGATTTCCTTAAAGAATGAATATATACTTAATTTGATTTATGTATATCGAATATTTTCAAATGTTGAAAATAAATGATTTGTGAATTACTTATTATTAAATAAGTATGGAAATGCTTTTCCAATATGAAATGAACGTTTTGAGAATTTATCTTTGTAAAGATAAATTGAAATTGAATATTTGAAATCGATTTGAGAATCGTATATCAGTAGATATTTTGAAGATATAAATTCACTATGGAATTTATAAATGGAACGGAAATTTGTTTTAAAAATAAATATTGATTTATTTTTGAAGTGTGGAAAATTTTATATCTAGTAAAAGATATTTTGGAAGATAAAATAATTTGGGAAAATAATTTGGAATCTGATGATGTCGCGAATCTTTATTGATGGTTAAATAACCGACTATCAATAATTACCTTTAGATAGGTATTTGTTGTGATTGGATGAATTTGAATGCCACACTTATTTTTGAATAATCGCTCACTATTCGGGTTAGCCGGGAAAGGACCATGGGGTCGTATAACCCATTCCGAATATGTGATACGTCGTATGAATTGCATTTGAAGACCGGTGTTGAAGACCGGATATTTTTGAAAACGGAAGGATTACCGTCGAGTTACTCTACATCGACTGATCTTCGATTTAGAGGTTTTATCACCCTTAGTGACGGGAAGTCCTGACGTGATTGAAAATTATCCGGAATTGCAAGGGCTTCGTGAGAAGTGCCTTCGGTTCTGTTCGATCCCGGAACAGACTTGTATGGATTGTGTGTCTGACGTTACAATTTGAGATATAAAGCTGATTTCTTTCAAATACATTTCTGTTGGTGGCGGAGAATTTATTCTCTTAGCTTAACACCCTTCTCTGAGACGTACGAGCTCAGAGGTTATGTAGTTGAAATTTATCAGCGATATATCCCAATTTGGTAACGTGGCATACTGAGTGTTGCTGTGAAATGATCAGTGTTTGATCATTTGGGATATGATCATTTGTTTGATCTTATATCTTTGTGATCATAGGTTGATCATTTTGTTTGACCCGAAGCAGGGCTTTTTGTAGAAAGCGTAGCTTTGTGGACGAGACTTCATCGAGCCTCACACCCCGGAAATGGTCGAAACAGGAAGGATGCAGCAAGGTTCTAGGGAGTAGCGCCCCTTAGTGTATGTCATTCCTTCTGGATAAAGGTGGTATCATGGTATGGAGCCCAGATACTTAACCTCTGTGGTTACTGCATTATTATTATCTATGTGGTTTGTTGCGAATCGGGGATCCTCGGGAAGATCGGTGACGATCGGGGGATGGCATACGCGTGTCAGTAGTTACCTATTTTTGCAGAGGTAACCCGGCCTTGTGTTGGCAGAGATCTAACCGTAACGTTAGGTTCTCGGGTCGTCTATTCCAGGGACGTACCCATCGTGGAAAAGGAAGTTCCTTAGCCTGACCATTTGTTGGAAATCCAAAGAAACAATACGTGACTTGTACGGTTTTAGTTGTAGAACCTATCATTCACTTATGGTGGTCACCACTGTTTGGATGGTAGCTATAGTAGGCATAAGTGCGGAATGCCTATGCTGGCTAAGATTTATATTATACTTTCGAAATGTTTTCTACACTATGCACTAATAATAATATCAAAAAGAATTTGATTTTTTGCGTAGTAAGCATCTTTGACTATCATAAGAAGAAATCTCCTCCAATTCTGCGTTTGCATTGTGTGTGTGGTGGGAGGTCTTATGGTAGTTTCATTTTCCAAAAGCATTTCGAATTGACTTTAAAATTATCCTGTTGTTTATTTTAAAGAATAACTGTTTTACGATCTCACACCAGTCACCATGACTGACTCGGAGTTTATTGTTTCCCTTCTAAACTCTGGGTGCCCACAAATTTCCACACGGGCAGTCTAGAGTTAGATTATCAGGATATTCTGGAGCTTTGGAGATAAGCTGGATGACGAGAGGTAGTATTTGTATCTGATAGTATTTATTCCGCTGTGTATTCTGTATGAGGACAAGTTTATATAACTGTCCATTGTTGTTTATTGACTCTGATGATATGATGTGATGTAATGTAATAACAGATATAATTCTTTTGTTTTTAAATGATATTCATTTATCTATTATATATTGTTCCGCTGCGATATGTGAGATTCTGATATTGTCTCTGTTCTGATGTGTTGTTCTCTTCTTTCTTCTTCTTCTCTTTTTCTTCTATTTTTTCTTCTATTTCTTCTTTCTAAAACCCTCACTACTGGAGTTTCCGGCACTCGATTGCTCGGCAGTCGATAAAGTGAGTATCGATGTCGAATTTTCGAAAGTCGAAAATCCCGGTCTTGACAAGTGGTATCAGAGCATATGGTTAAGCGACAACCCTGCTCTGTTGGGTGTTACTCATTAGAGATAGAGTCAGCAGTACTCTAGAATGAGTTGAGTGTAATAATAGATATGAGCGCGTATTTGTTATTTGAATATAAAATTGTTTTATATTGTGATGATTGGTTTATTGAGTGGTATATGAACCTTCCTCGGCACAGTCTTGCAAAACTGTATCGAAGGGGTTTCTAAACACTTGAATAGAACAGTTCGGCACAGTATTGTTTTAAATAGGGTAAATGAAATAATTTTGCCCAAAACTATTTTTGTATAGAAACGAATTGATTTTCTATGAATTATCCTAATATATGGATGTTTGGTTGTTAGGAAGGTGATGATATTGAAATGTTATCATTACTATCGAAACTGAATAAGAAACTGAAATCGTAACTCCAAAGTTAAGGAATAAAATTCACAGACAAATGAAATTTGAGAATATAAATTATAAATGTGAATTGTAATTTAAAACGGAATTCCAGAAAAGTTTTTGGAAATGTTTTGAGAAGAATTTGAAATTTGGAAAGTTTAAATTCTTTTTGATTTGAAAATGAATTTCAAAGGTTTGAAAAGTATTTTAGAGAGATGAAAGCTCTAAACTCTTTTCGGTAGCTGGAAAATAACTTCGGTAATGACTGCAGCATTATCGATGTTCATTTTCGGGTTTCCAAAAGAGGAATTGATGCCAAATTGTTTAAAAATGGAATGTCGTTTGAAAAAAATTGGAGTTTTGTTTTGGGAAATTCAAAGGATAATTTGAATTGTTTTCAAAATGATTTTGAAATATTGGTAAGACTCTGGAATACCATATTTATGAAATATTATCAAGTTGATAACTTATACAATTTGAAAGGTTGATAGAATAAATTTAACTTAAAGATGAAGTTAAATAAATGTAAGTGAAATAAATGATGTTTAATGGGAATATAACTTAAGAAATGACGAATGAATTTGATTTTGGGTATCAAAATTTATTACTGAAATGAATATGAACTTGAGTTATATAAGTGAAATTCAACTTGAAAGGTTAAATGGATTAGCAATGAATTGAATTGAATAATTATGAATGAGAGATGAATTAAAAGATTCAATAATGGAGAGTGATATGAATTAGTAACTGAAACTAATCTAAAATAAGCAGTTGTAAATAAAAGTTAACCGATGAAATTCAATATTTCGGAATTGAAGATAAATTGAATCCAAATTGAATTAAAATGGTAAAGTAAATTTGAAATTTGATTGAAAATGAGATTCAAATCGAAATGAATAAATGTGTGAATAAATAAATTTGAAATTTCAAGTGCAAGAAAATGAAATTGAAGGTTAAAATTCATTTTGAATTTGAAAGTAAATAAAATGGGAATTGAACTTGATTTGTGGAAAAAAATGAAGTGAAGTATTAAACTCAAATTAGTAAGTGAAGCTAATTGATTATTGACCAAGTGGATAAGGTTTGAACGAATTAAAATTCAATGATTATAAATGAAGATAAATTGAATTCCAATAGAATTGAAAATGTGAATTACAAGTTCAAATGAATGTGAAATGAAGAATTGAATGAAATTGAATATGTAACTTCAATAGCGAATTTAAAAAGTATATAAGAAGTATATATTGAAAATTTGTAATCGAATTTGCAAAATGATTGAATGCTGTAACTAGATATAATGGCTAGTAGATATACAGGTGTTATAAATCGGATTTGATCTTCAAAGATGAATTTGAATTTGCTCGAAAAAGGTATGTATTTGAGTTATAATATGAGTTTTTGATGATTTCTCTCTAGCCGCTTGGCTTTTTCTTTTTCTTTTTGAAATCTGAGAGTCCGTAGGGACGTTTTGTAGTCGTACCGTATTAGCCGCGCAAAGGAGACGCTGGCGAAATTTTTCGAAAATTTCGAGTGTTAGAAAATTTTTGAGAAATTTTTGAAAGTTTAAATTTGAATTTAAACTCAAATTTGAATTGTTAAGAAAACAATGTTGTTTGAAGATTTTGAAAATGTTTAGAAAGTTGGTTGAATTGATAACGACACTTTAGTAGAATGATTTGTTTCGATGAATTGATAAAACTATTGAATTGTGAAAGATAGTAGACGAGTTAAGGTCCTTTTTCCTAACTTGTAATTTCGAGGACGAAATTCTTTTAAGGGGGGAAGTCTGTAACGACCCAGAATTTTGAACGAATTAAATTGAGGATATTTAATTAATTTTAAATATTTGAACGATGATTTAATTTGAATCCCCGATCTAAGTTTGAAATTGGTGATTAAGTTATAAAAATTTAATCTATTGAAGTTGAATAAAAAATTTAAATCTTCGATTTAAAGCCGAAGAAAAATATTTCGAGAGTTTCTAAAATTCGTATTTATAATGCCGAAGATAACAGAAGCTTCAGAATCAAATTTGGAAGTGAACTATTCAGTTTGAAATTATATCGTTTGAATCAACAGTCAAAAATAGCCGTCCGAGGCACAGTCTCGGAATTCGACGAAACTAGTTCCATTGGGTCCGTAATATTGTATTATTACCGGATTTCAAATTTCGTATTTTTTGGAGCTAATGCGTAACCATACGAAGAGTAAACGCGTTGAAATTAAATTGAATTCAAATTTAAATTTAATTTGTTTAGTTAAATAAAATTTTTAAAGGAGAAATTTAATAATTAGTTTGAAATAAATCAAGGGTTAAATTATTTTGTTTAGGAGAAATAAGTTTAAAAGTAAAGTATAAATGTATTGTTCAATTGATTATCTAAAACTATTTAGATTACTAGAGGAAAATATATATAAAGGAGATTTATTTTTAAATATAAAATTTTGAGTTAAATAAAGTTATTTATTGATTTGGTATCAAAATAAAATGACCGGCGAATCGAAATTATCAAATAAAAATTTATTATTCGATTTGTTCTAATATTAATAAAATTGTATAATTGCTTATACAAGGTTAAACGGTGAAGAAATAAGTTGGATTCAAAATGGATGGCAAAATAAAAAGCTAAGGTGAGATCTTCTCACTCAGATTTATAATTGAATTGCAGTTATTGATTGATTTGTTTGAATGTGCTATTAGATATGATAGGATATATCTATATATATAGCAATATATACATATTGGCATATGTATATATTGGATTGATGATTTCCCGCCTCGTATAGCGGATGAGACCCTATTGCGCCGTTAGTAAGCGGATTTATAAAAACCTATATACCGCGATAATTCCGTACTGGAGCGGAATTGGTATTGTGCTAACATCTTTGGATGCAGGGAAACAGGTTGGAGGGATCCAACTGGACCCCTCACATTGATTGATTTTATTTATACTGTGGTATGAATCTGTGAATGATTATATTGATGTTATTGATCATATTGATATCTGGAAATTGTTTGAAAAGCTAAAATTTAGCTGAATGGATGTTTTGACATCATTGGATTCCAAAGATAAACGAAATTGAATTTTTGAGATTCAAGTAGAAAATTTCTAAGTGAATCAATTTTTGAAATTGAAGAAATTTTGAAGAAAAGAATTTAAAAGTATAAAAGCTGTTTTTATAATCTTATCGAATTTATTTCCAGAATAAAGTGAAAATGTTAAATAAATGAATTTCGTATAATAGTGATTATAAATTGAAGAATTTAATTTAAAAATCTGGATTTCTAAATAGATTGAAAGAAGACAATAGAAATTTATTTTCTTTAAAAAGAATTTATTTAAAAGGAGATAAGTTGGAAATCCAATTAGAAATTTTAAAATTGGTAAATTGAAATGATTTGGGAAATCAATGTAAAATGATTCCAATTTGAAGAATCCATTTAAAAATAGAATATTGAATGATTTGAGGAAAATAAGGAATCTATTTAGTAGTGAAAATAAAATTAGAAATCAATATTGAAATTGATTTGGTATTGAAGCTTTTATAAATAGAATTAAAATTTATAAAAGTTGTTTATAAATCCAAAGTCACTTATTTTGATAAGTTAAATATAGAAGTTGATAAAAGAAGGTTTATAAGTCGAAGTGTTATTAAAAAGAGAAATAGAATTTATAAACGTGCTTATAAATTCGAAAATAGATTGAATGTGATAAATTTAATAGAAGATTATTTTAAAAAGATATATTCACGATTTTGAATAGCGAATTTTTATTGAAATAAAAATGTGTAGGAATGATTGAAATGGGGTTGAGAAAATTTTATTCATGATTTTGGACAGTGAATATATTGTTAAGTAAAATGGATTCATTTTTGAAGAAGTAATATTTTAAAAATGAAGTTAAACATTTTAAAGATGTTTTAAAATGTGTTATGAATCGAAAGCATAGATTTCAACATTTATTGTAGAAATAGACGTTTTCGAGAAATATAAGGAAATGGTGGACTATAACACTGTTGTTATAGTAAATGATTTCCGAAAGGAAATGTTTTATATAGTATTGGGATTTATATGTCTATCTTAAATTCGAATCCCTATACTAGTGATTTCGAGTCGTCGTAACGATGTTTTACGCAACATTCGTTTTGACTCAAATAGGTGTTAAAAGAATGATTTCCTTAAAGAATGAATATATACTTAATTTGATTTATGTATATCGAATATTTTCAAATGTTGAAAATAAATGATTTGTGAATTACTTATTATTAAATAAGTATGGAAATGCTTTTCCAATATGAAATGAACGTTTTGAGAATTTATCTTTGTAAAGATAAATTGAAATTGAATATTTGAAATCGATTTGAGAATCGTATATCAGTAGATATTTTGAAGATATAAATTCACTATGGAATTTATAAATGGAACGGAAATTTGTTTTAAAAATAAATATTGATTTATTTTTGAAGTGTGGAAAATTTTATATCTAGTAAAAGATATTTTGGAAGATAAAATAATTTGGGAAAATAATTTGGAATCTGATGATGTCGCGCATCTTTATTGATGGTTAAATAACCGACTATCAATAATTACCTTTAGATAGGTATTTGTTGTGATTGGATGAATTTGAATGCCACACTTATTTTTGAATAATCGCTCACTATTCGGGTTAGCCGGGAAAGGACCATGGGGTCGTATAACCCATTCCGAATATGTGATACGTCGTATGAATTGCATTTGAAGACCGGTGTTGAAGACCGGATATTTTTGAAAACGGAAGGATTACCGTCGAGTTACTCTACATCGACTGATCTTCGATTTAGAGGTTTTATCACCCTTAGTGACGGGAAGTCCTGACGTGATTGAAAATTATCCGGAATTGCAAGGGCTTCGTGAGAAGTGCCTTCGGTTCTGTTCGATCCCGGAACAGACTTGTATGGATTGTGTGTCTGACGTTACAATTTGAGATATAAAGCTGATTTCTTTCAAATACATTTCTGTTGGTGGCGGAGAATTTATTCTCTTAGCTTAACACCCTTCTCTGAGACGTACGAGCTCAGAGGTTATGTAGTTGAAATTTATCAGCGATATATCCCAATTTGGTAACGTGGCATACTGAGTGTTGCTGTGAAATGATCAGTGTTTGATCATTTGGGATATGATCATTTGTTTGATCTTATATCTTTGTGATCATAGGTTGATCATTTTGTTTGACCCGAAGCAGGGCTTTTTGTAGAAAGCGTAGCTTTGTGGACGAGACTTCATCGAGCCTCACACCCCGGAAATGGTCGAAACAGGAAGGATGCAGCAAGGTTCTAGGGAGTAGCGCCCCTTAGTGTATGTCATTCCTTCTGGATAAAGGTGGTATCATGGTATGGAGCCCAAATACTTAACCTCTGTGGTTACTGCATTATTATTATCTATGTGGTTTGTTGCGAATCGGGGATCCTCGGGAAGATCGGTGACGATCGGGGGATGGCATACGCGTGTCAGTAGTTACCTATTTTTGCAGAGGTAACCCGGCCTTGTGTTGGCAGAGATCTAACCGTAACGTTAGGTTCTCGGGTCGTCTATTCCAGGGACGTACCCATCGTGGAAAAGGAAGTTCCTTAGCCTGACCATTTGTTGGAAATCCAAAGAAACAATACGTGACTTGTACGGTTTTAGTTGTAGAACCTATCATTCACTTATGGTGGTCACCACTGTTTGGATGGTAGCTATAGTAGGCATAAGTGCGGAATGCCTATGCTGGCTAAGATTTATATTATACTTTCGAAATGTTTTCTACACTATGCACTAATAATAATATCAAAAAGAATTTGATTTTTTGCGTAGTAAGCATCTTTGACTATCATAAGAAGAAATCTCCTCCAATTCTGCATTTGCATTGTGTGTGTGGTGGGAGGTCTTATGGTAGTTTCATTTTCCAAAAGCATTTCGAATTGACTTTAAAATTATCCTGTTGTTTATTTTAAAGAATAACTGTTTTACGATCTCACACCAATCACCATGACTGACTCGGAGTTTATTGTTTCCCTTCTAAACTCTGGGTGCCCACAAATTTCCACACGGGCAGTCTAGAGTTAGATTATCAGGATATTCTGGAGCTTTGGAGATAAGCTGGATGACGAGACGTAGTATTTGTATCTGATAGTATTTATTCCGCTGTGTATTCTGTATGAGGACAAGTTTATATAACTGTCCATTGTTGTTTATTGACTCTGATGATATGATGTGATGTAATGTAATAACAGATATAATTCTTTTGTTTTTAAATGATATTCATTTATCTATTATATATTGTTCCGCTGCGATATGTGAGATTCTGATATTGTCTCTGTTCTGATGTGTTGTTCTCTTCTTTCTTCTTCTTCTCTTTTTCTTCTATTTTTTCTTCTATTTCTTCTTTCTAAAACCCTCACTACTGGAGTTTCCGGCACTCGATTGCTCGGCAGTCGATAAAGTGAGTATCGATGTCGAATTTTCGAAAGTCGAAAATCCCGGTCTTGACAGATTTATAAAAACCTATATACCGCGATAATTCCGTACTGGAGCGGAATTGGTATTGTGCTAACATCTGTGGATGCAGGGAAACAGGTTGGAGGGATCCAACTGGATTCCTCACCAGTAGTTATTTATTTACAGATATTTTGATATATTCTGTTATCATATTGATATATGATATTGACTGTTGTGATGGACTGATTGGTGTTGTTGCATCATCGGATTCAGTTTTAAAAATGTAAAAATAACGACTTTTACTTTAAAAGGTTTTTAAAGTGATTTTTGAAAATATACGTTTTATGGAATTTTTGAATCGATTTATAAACATAAAATTTTAAAGTTATAAAAGTTATAAGTTTTAGTGAAATATAACCGAAGTGTCGTTTTTGAAATAAAAGTCGATTTATTTATAAAATGGTTTAAGTGGGATTTTTGAATAACTATAAGTGATTGGTATAAAAAGATTTATAAAATTGGTATGTTATAAATCAAAATATTGGACTTATAAAACGAATTTTATAAGTGTGAAAAAGAAGTATAAATGGATTTCATAAGTGAATGAAATTAATAGAATTACGTTGTGAAGTTAAAAATGAATGAAATTGTAGAATAAAGGATTTATAAGTAATTTACTTATAAATTGGATTTTTACCTTTAGATGGAATATTTATCTAATTATTTATAAAGGAGATTTATTAAATTGAAGTCGTTAGAAAATAGTAATAGAATTTATAAACGTTGTTTTATAAATTCGAAATCGATAGAATTTGATAAATTTAATATAGAAGGTTTTTAAAGAAGATATATTCGCGATTTTGGATAGCGAATTTTTATTGAAATAAAATGTGTAGAAAATAGTGAAATGTAATTAGTGAAGTATATTCACGATTTTGGACAGTGAATATATCTCTAAGTAAAATGAATATGGTTTTGGAAAAGTGATATTTAAAATGAAGTTAATTGTTTTAAAAGATGTTTTAAACGTGTGAACTATCGAAATCATAGATTTCAACATTTATTGTTGAAATAGACGTTTTTCGAAAAATAAGGAAATGATGGACTATAACACTGTTGTTATAGTAAATGATTTCCGAAAGGAAATGTTTTTATGTAGTATTGGGATTTATATATCTATCTAATTTCGAATCCCTATACTAGTGATTTTGAGTCGTCGTAACGATGTTTTACGTAACATTCGTTTTGACTCAAATAAATGTGTTTAAAGAGAATGATTTCTTTAAAGAATGAGATATATATATACTTAATTTTGATTTAAGTATATCGAATATTTTCTAAGTGTTGAAAATAAATAGATTTGTGAAATACTTATTTTTTTAAATAAGTATGGAAATGCTTTTCCAATATGAAATGAACTGTTTAAAGATTTCATCTTTTAAAGATAAATTGAAGAGTGAATATTTGAAATCTGTTTTCAAATGGTTAAGTGTGGAAATTATATATCTAATTAAAGATATTTTTGAAGATGAAATAATTTGGGAAAATTATTTGGAATCTGATGATGTTGCGCATCTTTATTGATAGTTAAATAACCGACTATCAATAATTACCTTTAGATAGGTATTTGTTGTGAATTGGATGAATTTGAATGCCACACTTATTTTTGAATAATCGCTCACTATTCGGGTTAGCCGGAAAAGGACCATGGGGTCGTATAACCCATTCCGAATATGTGATACGTCGTTATGAATCGCATTTGAAGACCGGTGTTGAAGACCGGATATTTTTGAAAACGGAAGGATTACCGTCGAGTTACTCTACATCGACTGATCTTCGATTTAGAGGTTTTATCACCCTTAGTGACGGGAAGTCCTGACGTGATTGAAAATTATCCGAATATGCAAGGGCTTCGTGAGAAGTGCCTTCGGTTCTGTTCGATCCCGGAACAGACTTGTATGGATTGTGTGTCTGACGTTACACTTTGAGATGTAAAGCTGATTTCTTTCAAATACATTTCTGTTGGTGGCGGAGAATTTATTCTCTTAGCTTAACACCCTTCTCTGGGACGTACGAGCTCAGAGGTTATGTAGTTGAAATTTATCAGCGATATATCCCAATTTGGTAACGTGGCATACTGAGTGTTGCTGTGAAATGATCAGTGTTTGATCATTTGTGATATGATCATTTATTTGATCTTATATCTTTGTGATCATAGGTTGATCATTTTGTTTGACCCGAAGCAGGGCTTTTTGAGAAAGCGTAGCTTTGTGGACGAGACTTCGTCGAGCCTCACACCCCGGAAATGGTCGAAACAGGAAGGATGCAGCAAGGTTCTAGGGAGTAGCGCCCCTTAGTGTATGTCATTCCTTCTGGATAAAGGTGGTATCATGGTATGGAGCCCAGATACTTAACCTCTGTGGTTGCTGCACAGTTATTATTACTTTGTGGTTTGTTGGAAATCGGGGATCCTCGGGAAGATCGGTGACGATCGGGGGATGGCATACGCGTGTCAGTAGTTACCTATTTTTGCAGAGGTAACCCGGCCTTGTGTTGGCAGAGATCCGGTTAGGTTCTCGGGTCGTCTATTCCAGGGACGTACCCATCGTGGATAGGAAGTTCCTTAGCCTGACCATTTGTTGGAAATCCAAAGAAACAATACGTGACGTGTACGGTTTTAGTTGTATTACCTGCTATGGAATGTGGCGGTAACCTTCTATTGAACATAGTAGCTATAGTAGGCATACGATACTGGTCGTATGTTGGCTAAGATTAATATTATACTTTCGAAATGTTTTCTACACTATGCACTAGTAAGAATATCAAAAATGATTTGATTTTGCGTAGTAAGCATCTTTGACTATCATAAGAAGAAATCTCCTCCAAGTCTGCGTTTGCATTGTGTGTGTGGTGGGAGGTCTTATGGTAGTTTCATTTTCCAAAAGCATTGCGAATTGACATTAAAAGTTTTCCTGTTGTTTATTTTAAAGATAAACTGTTTTACGATCTCACACCAGTCACCATGACTGACTCGGAGTTTATTGTTCCCTTCTAAACTCTGGGTGCCCACCATTTTCCACACGGGCAGCCTAGAGTTATATTATCAGGATATTCTGGATATTCTGGAGCTTTGGAGATAAGCTGGATGGCGAGACGTAGTATTTGTATCTGATAGTATTTATTCCGCTGTGTATTCTGTATGAGGACCAGTTATATAACTGTCCATTGTTGTATATGACTCTGATTGATGTATGTATAAAATGATATAGTTCTTTGTTTAAAGATTATTCATTTATCTATTATATATTGTTCCGCTGCGATGTGTAAGATTCTGATATTGTTCTGTTTCTGTTTCTGTTGCTGTTCTCTTGTTCTGTTGTTGTTCTTCTTTCTTTTTCTTCTATCTTCTTCTTCTACCTTTTTTTCTTTTTCTTAAAACCATAACTTTTCGGGTTTCCGGCATTCGATCGCTCAGCAGTCGATAAAGCGAGTATCGATGTTGAATTTTCGAAAGTCGAAAATTTCCGGGACGTTACACGTGCCACCCACGGTCCAACCCCGGTCAAGCTCGGTCGCGTCTTTGCGTGGGTTTTCGTGCCCGAACGTTGCACTAACAACCGAGATTTCTGGCCACGATGTCGCTCCATTTTTCATCATCACCGTTGGATGTGCTCGCCACGAAGAGCCCTATATTTTCCTAGTTGAAAATTTTTGAAATCGCTGCTTGGATGGGAAGATATTCGAGGGGGAAGGAGGTGAGATGCCGGCCATTGAAAATTGGAGTGGCGGCTGAACGTTTTAGGGTTGTTTATTTTTGCAAAAATGAGAATGAAAGGGCTTTTATAGAAAATTTCACGATTTACTATTCATCGAATTTTTTCGAACTCCGATTCGAGCGTGCCGGCTGACGTTCGTAAGGTTTACCCTGCGTTCCGAACGCAATGGAACTGGTTTCGGAAGCTAATTCGATCGTCTGTGCAAGATATGGCAATAAACGATAAATTTAAATTAAACCGATTTAAATCGATTTCGAGGCGTTTTAAATCGTACCGGACAAATGGTAAATCCAAAAATTACGAAATTTGAAATCTTACAATAATATCACATTACGGATCCGATGAAACTGGTTTCGTCGAAATCCGATACCGTTTGAAAAATGACTATTTTAACTCGACGACTTAAAATTAAAACGATATCGATGCGTTTCGAGTTGCCACGGTCAAACGATAACTCCGATTGATACGAAAATTGAAATCCGATAATAACTAACTATTACGGATCCAATGGAACTAGTTTCGTTCAATTCTGAGACTGCTCGAAAATTGGCTATTTTTACAGTCGATAATTAAATATTAAAATATTCAATTTTCACAAATTAACTCCAAATTCAATTTTAAGAGTTCTAAAATATCTTTATAACTCCAGTATGATTAAATAAAATTTTCCAAATCATTTTAAATCATTTTAAACTCGATTTTCAATTATTTTTGGAATTTCAATTATTAATTTATCGATTTAATTACCCAGGTAAATCCAATATTCGATAAATAATTTATCCGACTTATTAATTCCACTTATTAATATTTAAAATTAATTAAATATTCGAATTTTTATTATCTAAAATTCTGGGTCGTTACAGACTTCCCCCCTTAAAAGAATTTCGTCCTCGAAATTACCAGTCAGGAAGAAAGGTCCTTAACTCGTCTACTATTTTTCACAATTCAAATAGTTTTATCAATTTATCAAAACAAATCTTCCTACTAAAGATTCATTATTAATTCAACTAAATTTCAACTTCAACTATAAGTTCAAACAACATTGTTTAACTTCTCAATTCAAATTCGAGTTTGAATTCAAATTTTAAACTTTCAAAATTTTCTCAAAAATTTTCTAACACTCGAAATTTCCGAAAAATTTCGCCAGCGTCTCCTTTGCGCGGCTAATACGGCACGACTACAAAACGTCCCTACGGACTCTCAGATTTCAAAAAGAAAAAGAAAAAGCCAAGCGGCTAGAGAGAAATCATCAAATCTCATATTTGAAATTCAAATACGTACCTTTTTGTCGAGCAATTCAAATTATCTTTGAAAATCAAAATTCCAATTCCTTTATAACACCTGTATATCCTACTAGCCATAATGTCTAGTTACATATATTCAAACTATTTTGCAAATTTAATTACAAAATTTTCGATATAACTACTTATACATTTTTACTTCACTATTGAAGTTACATATTTTTCATTCAATTTCACATTTCAAATTCTCATTTGAATTCAATTTCACTTTTCCAATCTAATTTGGATTCGGTTTATCTCCTGAATATTGAATTTTATCAATTATCTTTCATTCATAACCGCACTCTTTTTAAATTAGTTTCAATTACTAATTCATTACAAATTCTAATCTACTTATTCAAATTTGTTTTCAATATTCAGTTTCAATTCCAGTTTTATTCTTTCGTTCATTCCCAAAATTTATTTTCAATTTGCCATTTTGGTTTATAACCACTCATATTAAACTGGATTTCAAATTCCATATGAATTTAATTCATTTCAAACCATATTAATTTGTCATTTCTTCAATTAGTTTCAGTTACTAATTTTATTTCAATACTTTACTCTACAAATTCGAAATGAATTTTTTTCAACATTCAATTTACTTTCATTAAATTGATTCACTTGTATTTATTTTAACTTAACTTCATCCTTTAAGTTAAATTTATTCTATCAAAATTTAATCTGTATTAGTTATCAACTTATTAATATTTCACAAATATGGTATCCTAGAGTCTTACCAACATTTCAAAAACCATTTTTAAAAACAATTCAAATTATCCTTTGAATTTTCTAAACAAAACCCAATTTTCAAAACAACTTCCATTTTAAAATAATCGGCAGCAATTTCTCTTTTGGAAACCCGAAAATGAACATCAGTGATGCTGCAGTCATTACCGAAGTTATTTTCCAGCGACCTAAAAGAGTTTAGAGCTTTTCACTCCGTCAAAACATTTTTCAAAACCCTTGAAATCCATTTTCAAATCCAAAAAGATTTAAACTTTCCAAATCTCCAAAATTTTCAAATTCTTTTCAAAACATTTCCAAAAACTTCTCTGGAATCCCATTTCAAATTACAATTCACATTTATAATTTACATTTTCAAATTTCATTTGTACATGGATTTATCTCTTAACTTTGGAGTTATGATTTCAATTTCTTATTCAAAACAACCATGCAACCATATACTATAGTACTTTATAGAAAAACATTTCTTTTCTATACAAAAATAGTTTTGGGCAAAATTATCTCATTTACCCTATTCAAAACAATACTATGCCGAATTGTTCTATACAAGTGTTTAGAGATCCCTATCGATAGAGTTGTACGGACAATACCGACCAGAATCCATATACCACTCAACAAACCAATCATCACAATATAAAACAATTTTATATTAACTAACAAATACGCACTCGTATCTATTATTACACTCAACTCATTCTAGAGTACTACTGACTCTATCTCTAATGAGTAACACCCAACAGAGCAGGGTTGTCGCTTAACCATATGCTCTGATACCAAATGTAACATCCCGAAAATTTTCGACTTTCGAAAATTCAACATCGATACTCACTTTATCGACTGCTGAGCCATCGAATGCCGGAAACCCGAAAAGTTATGGTTTTAATAAAGAAGAAAAAGGTAGAAGAAGAAGATAGAAGAAAAAGAAAGAAGAACAACAACAGAACAAGAGAACAGCAACAGAAACAGAACAATATCAGAATCTCACATATCGCAGCGGAACAATATATAATAGATAAATGAATATCATTTAAAAACAAAAGAATTATATCTGTTATTACATTACATCACATCATATCATCAGAGTCAATAAACAACAATGGACAGTTATATAAACTTGTCCTCATACAGAATACACAGCGGAATAAATAACATCAGATACAAATACTATGCCTCGCCATCCAGCTTATCCCCAAAGCTCCAGAATATCCTGATAACATAACTCTAGGCTGCCCGTGTGGAAATTGGTGGGCACCCAGAGTTTAGAAGGGAACAATAAACTCCGAGTCAGTCATGGTGACTGGTGTGAGATCGTAAAACAGTTATTCTTTAAAACAACCACAGTAAATTTTAAAGTCAATTCGAAATGTTTTTGGGAAAATGAAACTACCATAAGACCTCCCACCACACACACAATGCAAACGCAGAATTGGAGGAGATTTCTTCTTATGATAGTCAAAGATGCTTACTACGCAAAAATCAAATTCTTTTGATATTATTATTAGTGCATAGTGTAGAAAACATTTCGAAAGTATAATATTAATCTTAGCCAGCATAGGCATTCCGCACTTATGCCTACTATAGCTACCATCCAAACAGTGGTGACCACCATAAGTGAATGATAGGTTCTACAACTAAAACCGTACAAGTCACGTATTGTTTCTTTGGATTTCCAACAAATGGCCAGGCTAAGGAACTTCCTATCCACGATGGGTACGTCCCTGGAATAGACGACCCGAGAACCTAACCGGATCTCTGCCAACACAAGGCCGGGTTACCTCTGCAAAAATAGGTAACTACTGACACGCGTATGCCATCCCCCGATCGTCACCGATCTTCCCGAGGATCCCCGATTCGCAACAAACCACATAGATAATAATAATGCAGTAACCACAGAGGTTAAGTATCTGGGCTCCATACCATGATACTACCTTTATCCAGAAGGAATGACATACACTAAGGGGCGCTACTCCCTAGAACCTTGCCGCATCCTTCCTGTTTCGACCATTTCCGGGGTGTGAGGCTCGACGAAGTCTCGTCCACAAAGCTACGCTTTCTCAAAAAGCCCTGCTTCGGGTCAAACAAAATGATCAACCTATGATCACAAAGATATAAGATCAAACAAATGATCATATCACAAATGATCAAACACTGATCATTTCACAGCAACACTCAGTATGCCACGTTACCAAATTGGGATATATCGCTGATAATTTTCAACTACATAACCTCTGAGCTCGTACGTCTCAGAGAAGGGTGTTAAGCTAAGAGAATAAATTCTCCGCCACCAACAGAAATGTATTTGAAAGAAATCAGCTTTATATCTCAAATTGTAACGTCAGACACACATCCATACAAGTCTGTTCCGGGATCGAACAGAACCGAAGGCACTTCTCACGAAGCCCTTGCATATTCGGATAATTTTCTAATCACGTCCGGACTTCCCGTCACTAAGGGTGATAAAACCTCTAAACCGGAGATCAGCCGATGTAGAGTAACTCGACGGTAATCCTTCCGTTTTCAAAAATATCCGGTCTTCAACACCGGTCTTCGAATGCAATTCACAACGACGTATCACATATTCGGAATGGGTTATACGACCCCATGGTCCTTTCCCGGCTAACCCGAATAGTGAGCATTTATTCAAAAATAATTGTGGCATTCAAATTCATCCAATTCACAACAAATACCTATCTAAAGGTAATTATTGATAGTCGGTTATTTAACTATCAATAAAGATGCGCAACATCATCAGATTCCAAATAATTTTCCCAAATTATTTATTTTCCAAAATATCTTTACTAGATATAAAATTTCCACACTTCAAAAATAAATCAACGTTTATTTTTCTAAACAGTTTCCATTTTCCTTTATAAATTCCATAGTGAATTTATATTTTCAAAATATCTGCAGATATACGATTTTCAAATCGTTTCCAATACTCAATCTCGATTTATCTTTAAGAAGATAAAATCTCAAAACGTTTCATTTCATTTTGGAAAAGCATTTCCATACTTATTAAATAATAAGTATTTCACAAATCTATTTATTTTCAACATTTGAAAATATTCGATATACTTAAATCAATATTAAGTATATATTCATTCTTTAAGGAAATCATTCTCTTTAAACACATTTATTTGAGTCAAAACGAATGTTACGTAAAACATCGTTACGACGACTCAAAATCACTAGTATAGGGATTCGGATTTTTAATAGATATATAAATCCCAATACTACATCAAAACATTTCCTTTCGGAAATCATTTACTATAACAACAGTGTTATAGTCCATCATTTCCTTATTTTTCGAAAACGTCTATTTCAACAATAAATGTTGAAATCTATGATTTCGATAGTTCACACGTTTTAAAACATCTTTTAAAACAATTACTTCATTTCATAATATTATCTTCCCAAAACATAACCATTTTATTTAATAATATGTTCACTGTCCAAAATCGTGAATATACTTCACTATCCAAATTCAACATTTCTACACATTCTATTTAAAAGTTATCCACTGTCCAAAATCGTGGATATAATTCCTTTAATTAACTTCTACAATTCACTTATCAAAATAAGTGATTTCGGATTCATAAACAACGTTTATAAATCACAATTTTATATTTTATAACTACTTAACTTATAAATTCCTTTTATTATCCAATTCAATTTATAACTCAATTTTCTACCAAAAGTCCATTCTATAAGTTAAACACTTATAATTCGTTTATTTACAAAAATCGTTCTTTTAGGACTTCACAAATCATTTATTCTGTCCTTTATAAAACCCATTTCAACATCATTTAAAACGTCTTTAAAACTCCTTTATAATTTCATCACTTTGATTTATAAAAATCAAATTTTATAAATCTTATATATAGAGCTTTCATAATAAATTCAAAAAATCTCTATTTAAACCATTTTATAAATAAATCGACTTTTATTTCAAAAACGACACTTTGGTTATATTTCACCAAAAATTTTAACTTTTATAACTTTAAAATTTTAACGTTTATAAATCAATTCAAAAATTCCATAAAACGTATATTTTCAAAAAAAATCACTTTAAAAACCTTTTTAAAGTAAAAGTCGTTATTTTTACATTTTAAAACTGAATCCGATGATGCAACAGCACCAATTGGTCAATCACAACAATCAATATCATATATCAATATGATAACAGAATATATATCAATATCTGTAAATAAGTAAATACAGTTGAGGAATCCAGTTGGATCCCTCCAACCTGTTTCCCTGCATCCAAAGATGTTAGCACAATACCAATTCCGCTCCAGTACAGAATTATCGCGGTATATGGGTTTTATAAAAATCCGCTTACTAACGGCGCAATAGGGTCTCATCCGCTAGACGAGGCGGGAAATCAATCAATCCAATATATACATATGCCAATATGTATATATTGCTATATATAGATATATCCTATAATATCTAATATCACATCGAATAGCAATCATATCAATCAAATCAATAACTGTAAAAATTCCACATTCAAATTTGAGTGAGAAGATCTCACCGTGATTTTAATTCTGATTCCAGCGTTTATTTCGAATAAAATTAAACACGCGTTTAATTTTACCCAAAGATTTCACTGATTCCAAACGACTCCAATCCAGTTGCATCGCGTAGTGCTCGAGAAAACGAAGCCAACGCCGCTCGTTTCGTAATTTTTCAATCTCGCAGCAAAAAGATATTCATTTTTAAAGTTACACGAATTTTAAATATAATAATTTACATTTTCTTTTTCTTATTATCTCCAACCTATTTTCCTGGCCGTTCGATTCCTTTTGATCAACATCAGACCGCTGCCTTCCTTCTTCCCTCCCACACGCGAAAACACCCAGATCCTCCCATTCGAACCCATGGCGCCACCTAACCCTAATCACGCAACCTACTACGACGACTTCCACTTCGATCAGAAACCCCCGCCACCTACGCCTCCACGCGTGCCACCCACAGTCCAACCCCGGTCAAGCTCGGTCGCGTCTTTGCGTGGGTTTTCGTGCCCGAACGTTGCACTAACAACCGAGATTTCTGGCTACGATGTCGCTCCATTTTTCATCATCACCGTTGGATGTGCTCGCCACGAAGAGCCCTATATTTTCCTAGTTGAAAATTTTTGAAATCGCTGCTTGGATGGGAAGATATTCGAGGGGGAAGGAGGTGAGATGCCGGCCATTGAAAATTGGAGTGGCGGCTGAACGTTTTAGGGTTGTTTATTTTTGCAAAAATGAGAATGAAAGGGCTTTTATAGAAAATTTCACGATTTACTATTCATCGAATTTTTTCGAACTCCGATTCGAGCGTGCCGGCTGACGTTCGTAAAGTTTACCCTGCGTTCCGAACGCAATGGAACAAGTTTCGGAAGCTAATTCGATCGTCTGTGCGAGATATGGCAATAAACGATAAATTTAAATTAAACCGATTTAAATCGATTTCGAGGCGTTTTAAATCGTACCGGACAAATGGTAAATCCAAAAATTACGAAATTTGAAATCTTACAATAATATCACATTACGGATCCGATGAAACTGGTTTCGTCGAAATCCGAGACCGTTTGAAAAATGACTATTTTAACTCGACGACTTAAAATTAAAACGATATCGATGCGTTTCGAGTTGCCACGGTCAAACGATAACTCCGATTGATACGAAAATTGAAATCCGATAATAACTAACTATTACGGATCCAATGGAACTAGTTTCGTTCAATTCTGAGACTGCTCGAAAATTGGCTATTTTTACAGTCGATAATTAAATATTAAAATATTCAATTTTCACAAATTAACTCCAAATTCAATTTTAAGAGTTCTAAAATATCTTTATAACTCCAGTATGATTAAATAAAATTTTCCAAATCATTTTCAATCATTTTAAACTCGATTTTCAATTATTTTTGGAATTTCAATTATTAATTTATCGATTTAATTACCCAGGTAAATCCAATATTCGATAAATAATTTATCCGACTTATTAATTCCACTTATTAATATTTAAAATTAATTAAATATTCGAATTTTTATTATCTAAAATTCTGGGTCGTTACAGTATTGAATTGGAAGGACGCGTGTCTTCAATTTGCCACGTGTTTGAAGACAGAAGCAATGTGTTCAAGTTACATAACAAAAATTCAAATTGCCTTGATTTCACAATTAAAAATTTCGATCTAAATTCCAACGCGTTTATATATCGTATGCTCACACAACAACTCCAAATGTTACGAAAATTGAAATCCGATAATAATGTGTTATCCCATTTTTGGTCAAAACTGGAATATCAGTGTTGGGTGCGTTTCCTCCACAACCGAACCAAGAAGAAGCAGCCAGCAAGCGTATCATCATCAAGGTCATTCGGCAGTCATCATGCGGCACTCAGGATGCCTTGGTACATCCGGCATTCCCAGTACAAAAGCTCATTCGGCATCCCTCATTCGGCACTACCTCATTCGGCATCCTCACAACTGCCGAACCAAACTATTTCGACCTCATCACCACCACCGGTCCAAGACCCATCACCGAACCGAGCCCCTACCACCGGTCCAACTCCATCCCTAAGCCTCGCCGAACCACCAACGCCGGACCACATAGCTCATCGCCGAACCAACTCCTCCACAGCTACGACCGAACAAAGCTCCGCCGAACCAGATCTGCCAGGCCAGATTGCTTCAGCCCAGGCCCACCAGCAGCCATATACATCCAAGACCCCTGCCCCCAACCTCACTCTATAAATAGAGGGGCAGGGGTACAACAATGGGGGACAAGTTTGAGAGCTCAAGCACGGAAGGAACTTTCAAACACTTTTAGATACTTGTACCAAAGCTTTGTACTTGTAATCTGAGATCTAAAGGAGAAATAACATATAAAGTGGACGTAGGCACGTTCTGGCCGAACCACTATAAACCTGTGTGTCTCTTTACAGTTTAGTCCCTGTTTTTTGCATATTTGCATAAATAACCCAAATCACTAAGAACAACATAAGATCTGCTAAATCATACGACTTTGAGGTGTTTGTCCATTTTTTGTGCAAACATTTTTGGTGCTTTCACTGAGAGCTGAACTCAAGGATTCTACCGCTTAGAAGCTGAATTTTAAAGTCTAAAGATTCAGATTGGGAGAATCATGGCAAGACAATCAAGCAGAAGGCTGAGGCTAGAGCAAAGTCAACAGGAAGGGAGTCAAGAGGCTTCCTCAGGAGCAAACCAAGCTTCAGTCTTCATCACCAGGGATGAGATGGAGGCCATGATGAGAAGACAAGAAGGGATGATCCGGAACTTGCTTCAACAGATTGGGCAACTTGGAGCACGGAACCAAGGCGCAACTGGAGTTCAGAACGGAGCAGGACCATCTGGCGTAGCACCAGAGCTAGGGGGCACACATGCAGAACATGTTGATCCAATCCCGAGAAGAGAGACGGGGGCATCCGAACAATCTGGTAACGATAGAAGAATGAACGCTCCGCCAGGGGGGCATACACCTGAAAGCTCCCACGGACTCAGGGGGCAGGTCGAAGGCAGTGAACGAGGACTTCAGCTTGGAGACAATGACAGATTGGCTGAGATGGTTAGAAGAGCTATGAGAGGCGGACTAGTGAATAGAGACCTGGAGGATGTGAATAGGAGTCCTTTTACCACCACAATCAGGCAAGCTAGGAACCCACCAGATTTTAAGCTACCATCATTGGATATGTATAATGGAAGGACAGACCCCACGATTCATCTGACAAAATATATAAGGCATATGGAAGTGCTGGGGGCATCAAAGGAGGTTATGGCCCGGTGCTTTCCATTGTACTTGGCAGATATTGCGGCGTTGTGGTTCAGACAACTGGAAAGCGGCTCCATAGGAACATGGGCAGATTTAACCGAGAGATTCATGAGGCAATTCAGGGTTCATATTGCAAGACCCAAGAATGTGATGACTTTGGCAACCTTGAAGCAGAAAACTGGAGAGACTTTGAGGAGTTTTCTAACACGATTTAATGCGGCAGCAGCATCAGTGGATCGACCAGATCCATCTATGGTCATGATGGCGGCTGTATCTGGAATAGCTGATAGTACGGAGTTCAAGAATTCGTTAACTAAAGATCCGCCTATGAATCTGGGAGAGTTCTATCATGAGGCTGAAAAGTTTCTGCGTTTGGAAGATGCTAGTGCAGAAAAAGAGGAAGAAGTTGACGTTTACGCAATCAAGAGCGGAAACCCACCTGGAAGGGGTGCGGGGACTGGTAAAGGAAAGAGAAAGGCTGAGGATAATGATGACAGGTCAAAGCGGCCACGGAAAGAGTCGCGATTCACCACTTACTCCGAGCTGAATGAGAGTTTGGAGCGAATCTATCAAGATACAAAGGAGCAGGTTCCCTACCGTAGGCCAATGCGAAGGGATCCGACTGTTGACGAAAGGAAATCAGACAGATACTGCTTGTTCCACGACCTGAATGGCCATCATACCAACGATTGCAGGCATCTGAAAGATGAGGTAGAAGGACATATTCGGAATGGTTTGCTATCACAATATGTGAGAAGGAGGGCCACAACGGTGGGACAAGAACGACCACCGCCCGCACCAACTGAAGACGGCTCAGGATCGAGACGTCATCTTATTATCCATTGATCGAGATAACGACGAACGAGCAGCAAACTCCACACTGATGCGGTTAAGTTGTTTACACATGTACAGGACCACGAACGATCCTCAGGCATGCTCTGATACAACTATAAACCACATCGATGTAGGCGTTTGCACTCCGACGTCACTGCTTTGCTTTTGTTCTGTACTTCTTAAATTTGGATTTGACTTGGCTGAACATTTCTATTTTAAATTTCATCAGTTGAATGGATATTTGGTTTTGATAATTCTAAAATGGCTAAGCTACTTACACATGTACGGGATCGCGAACGATCCCTAGGCATGCTCTGAGATAGTGATAAACCGCCACAACAGACAATCCAGAAACTCACCCGAACGTGAATCTGGTTTGGATGGTATTAAGTCCCCCCCGGGCACACATCAACTCGCCTCGAACGGCACCTCGACCGCGAACGGTCACAACTCGCCTCGAACGGCACCCGACCTCGAACGGTCACAACTCGCCTCGAACGGCACCCCGACCGCGAACGGTCACAACTCGCCTCGAACGGCACCCGACCTCGAACGGTCACAACTCGCCTCGAACGGCACCCCGACCGCGAACGGTCACAACTCGCCTCGAACGGCACCCGACTTCGAACAGTCACAAACTCGCCTCGAACGGCACAACTCATCTCGCCACAAGTGGCTCGATCGCGAACGGTCGCCATTTGAGGTCCACCCCCTGACCGCCAACAGTCGCACCTTACCACGAATAGCTCGATCTCGAACGATCGTCATCCGAAGTAAGGCGCTTGACCGCGAACGGTCACATTTCACCCCAAGTGGCTTGATCATGAACGATCGCCATTCGAGGTCCGCCTTCTGACCGGGCTCGGCCGCACTTTACCTCGAATGACTCGACCCCGAACGGTCGTCATTTGAAGTAAAGCGCTTGACCGTGAACGATCACATTCCACCACAAATGACTCGATCTCGAACGATCGCCGCATGGATTTAGACGCTTGACCGCGAACGGTCGCACTTCACCTCAAATGACTCGATCACGAACGGTCGTCATTTGAAGTTAGGCGCTTGACCATGAACGGCCGCGCTTCATCCCAAGTAGCTCGATCTCAAACGGTCGTAATTTGGGGCCATATAAAGCTATCAAGCTCTTTACAGGTTGTTGACAGGATACGAACATCCAGCTCATGGCATTACAAAACACGTCTTCCTACCGCAAGTCATGTTTTGGGGGGCAAAGTGTTATCCCATTTTTGGTCAAAACTGGAATATCAGTGTTGGGTGCGTTTCCTCCACAACCGAACCAAGAAGAAGCAGCCAGCAAGCGTATCATCATCAAGGTCATTCGGCAGTCATCATGCGGCACTCAGGATGCCTTGGTACATCCGGCATTCCCAGTACAAAAGCTCATTCGGCATCCCTCATTCGGCACTACCTCATTCGGCATCCTCACAACTGCCGAACCAAACTATTTCGACCTCATCACCACCACCGGTCCAAGACCCATCACCGAACCGAGCCCCTACCACCGGTCCAACTCCATCCCTAAGCCTCGCCGAACCACCAACGCCGGACCACATAGCTCATCGCCGGACCAACTCCTCCACAGCTACGACCGAACAAAGCTCCGCCGAACCAGATCTGCCAGGCCAGATTGCTTCAGCCCAGGCCCACCAGCAGCCATATACATCCAAGACCCCTGCCCCCAACCTCACTCTATAAATAGAGGGGCAGGGGTACAACAATGGGGGACAAGTTTGAGAGCTCAAGCACGGAAGGAACTTTCAAACACTTTTAGATACTTGTACCAAAGCTTTGTACTTGTAATCTGAGATCTAAAGGAGAAATAACATATAAAGTGGACGTAGGCACGTTCTGGCCGAACCACTATAAACCTGTGTGTCTCTTTACAGTTTAGTCCCTGTTTTTTGCATATTTGCATAAATAACCCAAATCACTAAGAACAACATAAGATCTGCTAAATCATACGACTTTGAGGTGTTTGTCCATTTTTTGTGCAAACATAATGCAATATTACGGATCCAATGGAACTGGTTTCGTCGAATTCCGAGACTGTGCCCCGGACCGCTATTTTTAAATTCAATTTAAACAACAGAATTTCAAAACTGAACAAAACAGTTCCAAATTCAATTCTGAAAGTTCCAGTACCTTCCGAATTATCAATATGAATTTTCTAAGACTTCATATTATTTTTAATCAGCTCAAAACTGAAGATTCAAAATTTTATCCAGATTTAACGATTAAATTCAATAATTAATTTTCCAAATTCACTTTGATATTTGAATTGTAAATTAAATTGAATTCCAGATATTTAAAATCAATTAAATATTCTGATTTCCAATATCAAAATTTCAGGGTCGTTACATTGGATGTAAATTGTTTGACATCTTTGATGTGTGATGTTTTGTGAAATATCGTGTATTGTGTTGTGATTTGTGATTTATTTATCTATGATATGATATATCTATGATCTTTGAATAAAAAATAAGCATTATAGTTTATACCACTTATCAATTATATTGTTATATTTGATCTGTGATGGTTGGATGTTGTTGCACTATTGTGTTAAACCCGTGGACTACACAATACACACACAAATGTGGATTTCACGTGGAAATCTGTAACGATTCGGATTTTTCGCGTTCGAAAATCGACATCCATACTTTACATCGTACTCGAATGCCGTAGATTTGACCGTTCAAATCCAAGTCGCCGGAGCTTATAACAACATTAAGTATAACAACACAGCGGAAAAGAAAGAATATATCAATATATATAACATTGATACAATGATAGATACAACAGAATGATACAACAGATATCAATATACATCAGAGATATGATAAAAGAAATAGCAGCGGAAAGAAAATAGATAACACCAGCAGCGGATATAATGTCTCCAATAGAATGCTCCAATCCATAAGGAGAAGCAAGTACAGTCCTGAACTCCAAGAACTGAACTAGCTCCAGATAATCTACTAAACCTGAATATCTAAGAAAACCCAACTCTAGACTGCCCGTGTGGAAAATAGTGGGCACCCAGAGTTTAGGAAGGGAACAATAAACTCCGGGTCAGTCATGGGACTGGTATGAGCAAACAAAAACAGTTTATCTTTAAGCAAACACAAAAGGCTGTTAACATTGAAATCCGCAATGCTTTTCGAAAATGAAACTACCATAAGGCCTCCCGCCACACACACAATGCAATCGTAGAATTGGAGGAGATTTCTCCTTATGATAGTCAAACATGCTTACTACGCAAAATCAAAACTCTTTTGATATTATTACTAGTGCATAGTGTAGAAAAAACATTTCGAAAATATAATATAAATCTTAGCCAGCATACAACCATTATTGTATGCCTACTATAGCTACTACGTTCAATAGCAGGTTACCGCCACATTCCATGGCATGTTATACAACTAAAAACCGTACAAGGTTCGTATTGTTTCTTTGGATTTCCAACAAATGATCAGGCTAAGGAACTTCCTTACCGAAATAGAAACGCCTCTGGAAAGACGCCCCGAGAACCTAACCGGATCTCTGCAAACAAAATGTTGACGTTACCTCACGCTGTACAGCTGTAACTAGGTAACTAACACACTGACGCTACCTCACGCTGTACAGCTGTAACTAGGTAACTAACACACGAGTCATGTAATCCCCCGGTCGTCACCGACCTTTATCCGAGGATCCTCAATCATAAAGCAACAGCCACAAAATATAATCTACATAGGTAAAATATCTGGGCTCCATACCATGATATCACCTTTTATCCAGAAGGAAATGACATACCCTAAGGGCGCTACCCCTACAAACCTTTGCCGCAACATTCATGTTTCGACCCTTACCGGGTTGTGAGGCTCGACGAAGTCTCGTCCACAAAGCTACGCTTTTTCACAAAGCAATGCTTTTTCACAAAGCACGCTTTGACCAACAAATGATCATCAGCACTTCGTATGCCACATTACCAAATTGGGAATGTATCACTAGTAACCATCAACTACATAACCTTTGAGCTCATACGTCTCAGAGAAGGGTGTTAAGCTAAGAGAATAAATTCTCCGCCACCAACAGAAATGTATTTGATAGAAACCAGCTTTACATCTCAAAGTGTAACGTCAGACACACATCCATACAAGTCTGTTCCGGGTTTGAACAGAACCGAAGGCACTTCCGAAGAAGCCCTTGCAAATCCGGGTATTCACAATCTCGATCGGACTTCCCATCACTTAGGGAATCTCTATACCGGAGCCATGATGCAGAGAAAATCGATAGGTCATCATATCGCTCTCGCAAATACCCGGTCTTCACCACCGGTCTTCAAATGCTATCCATATCGTCGTATCACTATTCGGAATGGGTTATATGACACAAAGGTCCTCTCCCGGCTAAACCGAATAACGAGCGCAATTAAAAATTATATGGATACTGGGGTCTCAGTTAAATCACAGCTTTAAAGCCCAAAACTTTTCATTCGAATGGTAAAATAATTTACCATTTCCAATCTTTTAAACAAAAAGATTCATTTCAAAAACCTTCAATGGTTTAAACAATTTCCACACTTTTAATCTTTTAAACAAAAAGATTCAATTAACAAAGTTAACCCCATTCACAAAGATTCATTCATAGATTTTCAAATCGATTCCCATTTCAATTTGATTAACTCGTTAAATCTTTAAATCAAGATTTAACTTATACCTTTCAAAACTAGTTTCCAAAGATTCATTCATAGCCTTTCAAAACAATTTCATTTCAAGTTAGATTAACTCATCCGGTCTTTGAAATCAAAGACTCATTTCATAATTTTCAAAACATTTCAATTCTATTTCAAACTTGAAACCGTTCAACACAATTTGGAAATCCATTACTTATGTGAAAGCGTTTACTATTTGAAAACAAATAGTTTCGTTTCAGAAAAATCCAGTTATATTTACACGAGTTAAAACCCTTGAATTAAATTAAAATTCCCAAATCAATACCTTTAAAATGGTTTTAACCCATATATAACTTGTACAACATCTTTAATCCCTTGTTTCAAATCATAGAATTCAATTCCAAACTTGAATTCAAATTTAAATCAAATTATTTAAATTTTCAAAACTCGATTAAGTTATACGAAATAACTTTTATCTTTGAAATTCCATTTCAAAAGCTTTTCACTTTAAACCCAAATTTCCAATTTCAAAATCAATTGAAATTAAAATTTCAATTTCAAAAACATCAAATTTACATCATCTGTGATTTAACCGATTTCCACGTGAAATCCATATTTGTGTGTGTATGGTTTAGTCAAGGGGTTTTACACACAATAGTGCACAACATCAATCATTACAGATATATCGATAAGCGGTAAAATCGATAACGCTTATCTTCATTCACAGATTCATAGATAAAATAAATTTATTAGTCACAAAGATTCATCATTACAATTCGATGTGGGTTTCGGATAACCAACTGGAATCCGACTCCCTGTCGCATCGAAATTCAAGTGCCGTTTTACGAACCAAGGGTTTCATATTCACATGGTAATATATCACAGAAATCACAGATATATATATCACAGATAAATAAATTACAGAACACAACACAAATCAGGATGTATCACAAAGCATCACATATCAGGGATATCAAACAATTCAATCATTCAACGAAATCCAAACATCCATAAGTAGAATCAATTAATATCTGATTTAAAATTAATTTATACCAGATTAATTTCTTATGAATAAACTACAAATCTTGGTTAATTAATCATAAATTAATTGTAAACCATTTTAATTAATTATCTTTTAATCAAAAATTAATTATTTCTAATTACTTATGTTAATTAATTAACCCTTAATTAATAAATCATCTCTTAATAACTTTCATTAATTAATTTACCTTCAATTAATTAATTATCCTCAAATTAATTACCTTAATTAATTTATCACATACATTACTTTCTCCTTTAATAAATTTTTCTTAAATCATTTGATTTATCAATCTTTAATCATTTATAAATTATCCTTAAATAAATTTAAGATAAACCATAATTTTTAACATATGAATTTAATTTAGAACTTTGATCAAATCGCCATTTGAAACCATGGTTTACAAGTGTTTAAATTCTGAAAACGTTCACAGTAAAAACTGTTTCTATATCCATTTTTTTTCCCAGACCCGAGCTAATTCAAATTTTCCCCGAGTAAAACTTCGGGCCTCACTGCAACTTTAGCTGCTTCGAGTCAAACCCGATCAACACCTGAGAAACACCCGAGTTCCTCTTCTTCTCCTCATCTATTTCAAAACTTAGTTTAAGTTTTTAGTTAAAATTTTAAATTATAAAACCTGTAAACAAAGAAACTGTTACAGGATTAAAAATCACTCGGCATTACTCGAGTTCAAACTCGAGTGATCTTCCCCAAACTTGCTTCTTCTTCCACGACTTCCCAAACCCAGACACACGTGCACGGTGTACGTGTACACCTGAATTTCATCACTCTGATCATTGCCGTAGCCTCTGACATGTCAACGATGATCGCTCCTGCCCAAACGATTATTCAATTCGATCGAATTTATCTAGAATGAAAATCGAGTGCCTCGAACCAAAAGCTGGAACCAAACCCATCAGAAAACCCACCATAACTTTCGTCACCGACCACCGGAAAATTCGAAACTTTCGCCAACTACTCGTCAACACGCCTACTTCCATCTCCCAATGCCCTATCGCACTCGATCACGTCACGGCGACGAAAACAAATTCAGACAGAGCACGAAAGAAACTGGAACCCAAACCCTATATTTGATTCAACCCCAAAATCCATGCATTAAAAAAAATATTTAGCATTTTTCCTGAATTGATACATCATCAAACCTGCCTCTCACCAAATTTCAGAAATTAAATTTGTTTGAATCATCTGATATTGGGAAAAATGCATCTTTGCTTCATTTTCTAACTACACCTTGAATACTTACTTAAAAATCATCAATTAGATCTTAAAAATCCTACCTTTTGAAGCCGATTCAACCTATATAATTGAATCTCAGATTTGTATCACTCGAAATTTATCAAAATTTAAAAATTTCCTCTGTAAAACAGGTTTCACAAGTTATATATGTTATTTCTCTTGAAAATTATTTTTAAATACTAGTTAACTCTTAAACAAGAACTTTTGCTTTAGTAACCAAGGCCTAACAAAGATCAATTGATTGAATATTAATTTTTTTCCTTTTGATCAACTTAATACTGGGAAACCAAAGAACAGGGAAGTTCCTCACATAAAAGACCTGCACACTTCTGCTATTTATACATAATGAAGATATATACTGGTATATGCATGAATAATCAATTCCAAACTCAGGCTTAACCATCATCAGTTAAACATACTTAAATCTCTTTTAAGTTGTTTACTCACAGGTAAAGAAACAAGGAAATCTGGTTTAAAAAGAAAAGTTACTCACAAGCATCAAGATATCAAACAGGCTAAGGTTTGAAAAATAGGAGTTTGCTCACAGTGTTGTTGAAGAAGGAACAGAGCTTCAAGTTGAAATCTTTTTAACTTTGCAAAGTTGAAAACTTGATTTTTTGAACTTGATACTGGAGCTTCTTCCAGAAGAAAGAACAAAGTTGCTATGTTGGAAACAGGCTTTTGAAAATGCAAGTTGAAATCTCTTTTTTTTCCCTTGGATTCTCTGATTTGTCTTGAGTTGCATTGTTGTTTAAGTTTTGAAATCATATTCACTACAGTTTTTCTCAAGTTTTGAAGTGAACGAAATGAGATGAGAAGGTTAGTATATAAAATGAGTTTTACTGGTGATAGATTTGTACAAGTTGATATAATTTTTTTTTCTTCTCTAGTACACTTATACGCAGAGATTTTTATTCAATGGTGGCTGAAATCACACTTTATACACTCGAAGAGATTTTGCTTGCTGAAAGGAAATGAGAGCATTAAATGTTATTTGTACTTGATGTCCTCATTTTATACTTATCTTATATTTTTCTTTCTATACTTGCCTGAGTCTTCATCTACAAGCCACAAGTATATTATAAATTTTACTTTGCTTTTAATCTTTTTGTTCTTAGGTCTGTATGCACGTTCGAACACTTGTTTCCATACTATCTTGTACAGGCTTTGTCTAACCAACTATTTAACTACGCAGATTTTTATGAAGGCTGGAGATTGTGTGCTAGAGACATTTTCTGTCTTATGTTATTTCAAATGCATATGCAGTGTTGTTTCTAGTTTAAGGGTACTAAAGATACTTGTATAAATTTCTTTTGTCTTGTTTTGTATTGCCTTGTTTCATACTTGTATATATTTTATTTTCCTTTCTTTCGTCTTATTATTTTTGCGTCTATTTTATTTGTATTATATCATATTGATTTATCAAGATATATGTATTTATTTCACAAATTTTATTCAAAAATTATTTAAATTATCAATTTAAATTTATATAAAATTCGAGGTCGTTATAGACTTCCCCCCTTAAAAGAATTTCGTCCTCGAAATTGCCAAGGAGACACAAAGATAGATGAAGAACGTTTCATCAAATCAAATTGGACACCTATTCTGCATTTGGCTTCCCAAATCAGAATATCAATAACAGATACAAGAACGAACCTGTTTAACACTTCACAAGATACTCGGTTTATCCAGATCTACGAAATATACAATGGGATCGGTTAGTTCAAAGAGATAACTAACCATTCGTAGAATATATCCGGACCCAAAGAATAGATAGATGTATGGATACAATTTCAAAACTTTCAGTTTAAAAACCAAATTATACCTATCAACCATAGCAAACAAAGCAAACAATTCATCCAAACAAACAGTTTTGGTCAATTCGGACTTTACGTCCCATATTAATATATATCGAATCTTCTTCCTGGATCTACCAGAAACTATTGAAGAATTGAGAAGAGATGACGAACAAAGAGATGAATAGAGAAAAGATTGTTTCCTTGTTGTTACAGAGTATCGACCTTTTATAGTCGGATTCTCCTGTCCCCTATCTCATCCTCTTCTTACACTCATACTTACTATCAGTGGATAGCAAGAGAATTTACTGAGGCTTTCGAATGGATATCTGAGGATTACTCATTCTAGAGTTTACTTCACTCTATCTCTAATGAGCTACTTAACGTGTTATACTCCTGAGCTAAAGTTCAACCTTAGCTCTGATACCAAATGTAACGATACCGATTTTGCCCGCTCAAAAATCGACATCCATACTTTACATCGTACTCGAATGCCGTAGATTCGACCGTTCAAATCCGAGTCGCCGGAGCTTATAACAACATTAAGTATAACAACACAGCGGAAAAGAAAGAATATATCAATATATATAACATTGATACAATGATAGATACAACAGAATGATACAACAGATATCAATATACATCAGATATATGATACAAGAAATAGCAGCGGAAAGAAAATAGATAACACCAGCAGCGGATAGAATGTCTCCAATAGAATGCTCCAATCCATAAGGAGAAGCAAGTGCAGTCCTGAACTCCAAGAACTGAACTAGCTCCAGATAATCTACTAAACCTGAATATCTGAGAAAACCCAACTCTAGACTACCCGTGTGGAAAATAGTGGGCACCCAGAGTTTAGGAAGGGAACAATAAACTCCGGGTCAGTCATGGGACTGGTATGAGCAAACAAAAACAGTTTATCTTTAAGCAAACACAAAAGGCTGTTAACATTGAAATCCGCAATGCTTTTCGAAAATGAAACTACCATAAGGCCTCCCGCCACACACACAATGCAATCGTAGAATTGGAGGAGATTTCTCCTTATGATAGTCAAACATGCTTACTACGCAAAATCAAAACTCTTTTGATATTATTACTAGTGCATAGTGTAGAAAAAACATTTCGAAAATATAATATAAATCTTAGCCAGCATACAACCATTATTGTATGCCTACTATAGCTACTACGTTCAATAGCAGGTTACCGCCACATTCCATGGCAGGTTATACAACTAAAAACCGTACAAGGTTCGTATTGTTTCTTTGGATTTCCAACAAATGATCAGGCTAAGGAACTTCCTTACCGAAATAGAAACGCCTCTAGAAAGACGCCCCGAGAACCTAACCGGATCTCTGCAAACAAAAGGTTGACGTTACCTCACGCTGTACAGTTGTAACTAGGTAACTAACACACTGACGCTACCTCACGCTGTACAGCTGTAACTAGGTAACTAACACACGAGTCATGTAATCCCCCGGTCGTCACCGACCTTTATCCGAGGATCCTCAATCATAAAGCAACAGCCACAAAATATAATCTACATAGGTAAAATATCTGGGCTCCATACCATGATATCACCTTTTATCCAGAAGGAAATGACATACCCTAGGGGCGCTACCCCTACAAACCTTTGCCGCAACATTCATGTTTCGACCATTACCGGGTTGTGAGGCTCGACGAAGTCTCGTCCACAAAGCTACGCTTTTTCACAAAGCAATGCTTTTTCACAAAGCACGCTTTGACCAACAAATGATCATCAGCACTTCGTATGCCACATTACCAAATTGGGAATGTATCACTAGTAACCATCAACTACATAACCTTTGAGCTCATACGTCTCAGAGAAGGGTGTTAAGCTAAGAGAATAAATTCTCCGCCACCAACAGAAATGTATTTGATAGAAACCAGCTTTACATCTCAAAGTGTAACGTCAGACACACATCCATACAAGTCTGTTCCGGGTTCGAACAGAACCGAAGGCACTTCCGAAGAAGCCCTTGCAAATCCGGGTATTCACAATCTCGATCGGACTTCCCATCACTTAGGGAATCTCTATACCGGAGCCATGATGCAGAGAAAATCGATAGGTCATCATATCGCTCTCGCAAATACCCGGTCTTCACCACCGGTCTTCAAATGCTATCCATATCGTCGTATCACTATTCGGAATGGGTTATATGACACAAAGGTCCTCTCCCGGCTAAACCGAATAACGAGCGCAATTAAAAATTATATGGATACTGGGGTCTCAGTTAAATCACAGCTTTAAATCCCAAAACTTTTCATTCTAATGGTAAAATAATTTACCATTTCCAATCTTTTAAACAAAAAGATTCATTTCAAAAATCTTCAATGGTTTAAACAATTTCCACACTTTTAATCTTTTAAACAAAAAGATTCAATTAACAAAGTTAACCCCATTCACAAAGATTCATTCATAGATTTTCAAATCGATTCCCATTTCAATTTGATTAACTCGTTAAATCTTTAAATCAAGATTTAACTTATACCTTTCAAAACTAGTTTCCAAAGATTCATTCATAGCCTTTCAAAACAATTTCATTTCAAGTTAGATTAACTCATCCGGTCTTTGAAATCAAAGACTCATTTCATAATTTTCAAAACATTTCAATTCTATTTCAAACTTGAAACCGTTCAACACAATTTGGAAATCCATTACTTATGTGAAAGCGTTTACTATTTGAAAACAAATAGTTTCGTTTCAGAAAAATCCAGTTATATTTACACGAGTTAAAACCCTTGAATTAAATTCAAATTCCCAAATCAATACCTTTAAAATGGTTTTAACCCATATATAACTTGTACAACATCTTTAATCCCTTGTTTCAAATCATAGAATTCAATTCCAAACTTGAATTCAAATTTAAATCAAATTATTTAAATTTTCAAAACTCGATTAAGTTATACGAAATAACTTTTATCTTTGAAATTCCATTTCAAAAGCTTTTCACTTTAAATCCAAATTTCCAATTTCAAAATCAATTGAAATTAAAATTTCAATTTCAAAAACATCAAATTTACATCATCTGTGATTTAACCGATTTCCACGTGAAATCCATATTTGTGTGTGTATTGTGTAGTCCAGGGGTTTTACACACAATAGTGCACAACATCAATCATCACATATATATCGATAAGCGGTAAAATCGATAACGCTTATCTTCATTCACAGATTCATAGATAAAATAAATTTATTAGTCACAAAGATTCATCATTACAATTCGATGTGGGTTTCGGATAACCAACTGGAATCCGACTCCCTGTCGCATCGAAATTCAAGTGCCGTTTTACGAACCAAGGGTTTCATATTCACATGGTAATATATCACAGAAATCACAGATATATATATCACAGATAAATAAATTACAGAACACAACACAAATCAAGATGTATCACAAAGCATCACATATCAGGGATATCAAACAATTCAATCATTCAACGAAATCCAAACATCCATAAGTAGAATCAATTAATATCTGATTTAAAATTAATTTATACCAGATTAATTTCTTATGAATAAACTACAAATCTTGGTTAATTAATCATAAATTAATTGTAAACCATTTTAATTAATTATCTTTTAATCAAAAATTAATTATTTCTAATTACTTATGTTAATTAATTAACCCTTAATTAATAAATCATCTCTTAATAACTTTCATTAATTAATTTACCTTCAATTAATTAATTATCCTCAAATTAATTACCTTAATTAATTTATCACATACATTACTTTCTCCTTTAATAAATTTTTCTTAAATCATTTGATTTATCAATCTTTAATCATTTATAAATTATCCTTAAATAAATTTAAGATAAACCATAATTTTTAACATATGAATTTAATTTAGAACTTTGATCAAATCGCCATTTGAAACCATGGTTTACAAGTGTTTAAATTCTGAAAACGTTCACAGTAAAAACTGTTTCTATATCCATTTTTTTTCCCAGACCCGAGCTAATTCAAATTTTCCCCGAGTAAAACTTCGGGCCTCACTGCAACTTTAGCTGCTTCGAGTCAAACCCGATCAACACCTGAGAAACACCCGAGTTCCTCTTCTTCTCCTCATCTATTTCAAAACTTAGTTTAAGTTTTTAGTTAAAATTTTAAATTATAAAACCTGTAAACAAAGAAACTGTTACAGGATTAAAAATCACTCGGCATTACTCGAGTTCAAACTCGAGTGATCTTCCCCAAACTTGCTTCTTCTTCCACGACTTCCCAAACCCAGACACACGTGCACGGTGTACGTGTACACCTGAATTTCATCACTCTGATCATTGCCGTAGCCTCTGACATGTCAACGATGATCGCTCCTGCCCAAACGATTATTCAATTCGATCGAATTTATCTAGAATGAAAATCGAGTACCTCGAACCAAAAGCTGGAACCAAACCCATCAGAAAACCCACCATAACTCTCGTCACCGACCACCGGAAAATTCGAAACTTTCGCCAACTACTCGTCAACACGCCTACTTCCATCTCCCAATGCCCTATCGCACTCGATCACGTCACGGCGACGAAAACAAATTCAGACAGAGCACGAAAGAAACTGGAACCCAAACCCTATATTTGATTCAACCCCAAAATCCATGCATTAAAAAAAATATTTAGCATTTTTCCTGAATTGATACATCATCAAACCTGCCTCTCACCAAATTTCAGAAATTAAATTTGTTTGAATCATCTGATATTGGAAAAAATGCATCTTTGCTTCATTTTCTAACTACACCTTGAATACTTACTTAAAAATCATCAATTAGATCTTAAAAATCCTACCTTTTGAAGCCGATTCAACCTATATAATTGAATCTCAGATTTGTATCACTCGAAATTTATCAAAATTTAAAAATTTCCTCTGTAAAACAGGTTTCACAAGTTATATATGTTATTTCTCTTGAAAATTATTTTTAAATACTAGTTAACTCTTAAACAAGAACTTTTGCTTTAGTAACCAAGGCCTAACAAAGATCAATTGATTGAATATTAATTTTTTTCCTTTTGATCAACTTAATACTGGGAAACCAAAGAACAGGGAAGTTCCTCACATAAAAGACCTGCACACTTCTGCTATTTATACATAATGAAGATATATACTGGTACATGCATGAATAATCAATTCCAAACTCAGGCTTAACCATCATCAGTTAAACATACTTAAATCTCTTTTAAGTTGTTTACTCACAGGTAAAGAAACAAGGAAATCTGGTTTAAAAAGAAAAGTTACTCACAAGCATCAAGATATCAAACAGGCTAAGGTTTGAAAAATAGGAGTTTGCTCACAGTGTTGTTGAAGAAGGAACAGAGCTTCAAGTTGAAATCTTTTTAACTTTGCAAAGTTGAAAACTTGATTTTTTGAACTTGATACTGGAGCTTCTTCCAGAAGAAAGAACAAAGTTGCTATGTTGGAAACAGGCTTTTGAAAATGCAAGTTGAAATCTCTTTTTTTTTCCCCTTGGATTCTCTGATTTGTCTTGAGTTGCATTGTTGTTTAAGTTTTGAAATCATATTCACTACAGTTTTTCTCAAGTTTTGAAGTGAACGAAATGAGATGAGAAGGTTAGTATATAAAATGAGTTTTACTGGCGATAGATTTGTACAAGTTGATATAATTTTTTTTTCTTCTCTAGTACACTTATACGCAGAGATTTTTATTCAATGGTGGCTGAAATCACACTTTATACACTCGAAGAGATTTTGCTTGCTGAAAGGAAATGAGAGCATTAAATGTTATTTGTACTTGATGTCCTCATTTTATACTTATCTTATATTTTTCTTTCTATACTTGCCTGAGTCTTCATCTACAAGCCACAAGTATATTATAAATTTTACTTTGCTTTTAATCTTTTTGTTCTTAGGTCTGTATGCACGTTCGAACACTTGTTTCCATACTATCTTGTACAGGCTTTGTCTAACCAACTATTTAACTACGCAGATTTTTATGAAGGCTGGAGATTGTGTGCTAGAGACATTTTCTGTCTTATGTTATTTCAAATGCATATGCAGTGTTGTTTCTAGTTTAAGGGTACTAAAGATACTTGTATAAATTTCTTTTGTCTTGTATTGTATTGCCTTGTTTCATACTTGTATATATTTTATTTTCCTTTCTTTCGTCTTATTATTTTTGCGTCTATTTTATTTGTATTATATCATATTGATTTATCAAGATATATGTATTTATTTCACAAATTTTATTCAAAAATTATTTAAATTATCAATTTAAATTTATATAAAATTCGAGGTCGTTATAGACTTCCCCCCTTAAAAGAATTTCGTCCTCGAAATTGCCAAGGAGACACAAAGATAGATGAAGAACGTTTCATCAAATCAAATTGGACACCTATTCTGCATTTGGCTTCCCAAATCAGAATATCAATAACAGATACAAGAACAAACCTGTTTAACACTTCACAAGATACTCGGTTTATCCAGATCTACGAAATATACAATGGGATCGGTTAGTTCAAAGAGATAACTAACCATTCGTAGAATATATCCGGACCCAAAGAATAGATAGATGTATGGATACAATTTCAAAACTTTCAGTTTAAAAACCAAATTATACCTATCAACCATAGCAAACAAAGCAAACAATTCATCCAAACAAACAGTTTTGGTCAATTCGGACTTTACGTCCCATATTAATATATATCGAATCTTCTTCCTGGATCTACCAGAAACTATTGAAGAATTGAGAAGAGATGACGAACAAAGAGATGAATAGAGAAAAGATTGTTTCCTTGTTGTTACAGAGTATCGACCTTTTATAGTCGGATTCTCCTGTCCCCTATCTCATCCTCTTCTTACACTCATACTTACTATCAGTGGATAGCAAGAGAATTTACTGAGGCTTTCGAACGGATATCTGAGGATTACTCATTCTAGAGTTTACTTCACTCTATCTCTAATGAGCTACTTAACGTGTTATACTCCTGAGCTAAAGTTCAACCTTAGCTCTGATACCAAATGTAACGATATCGATTTTGCCTGCTCAAAAATCGACATCCATACTTTACATCGTACTCGAATGCCGTAGATTCGACCGTTCAAATCCGAGTCGCCGGAGCTTATAACAACATTAAGTATAACAACACAACGGAAAAGAAAGAATATATCAATATATATAACATTGATACAATGGTAGATACAACAGAATGATACAACAGATATCAATATACATCAGAGATATGATACAAGAAATAGCAGCGGAAAGAAAATAGATAACACCAGCAGCGGATAGAATGTCTCCAATAGAATGCTCCAATCCATAAGGAGAAGCAAGTGCAGTCCTGAACTCCAAGAACTGAACTAGCTCCAGATAATCTACTAAACCTGAATATTTGAGAAAACCCAACTCTAGACTGCCCGTGTGGAAAATAGTGGGCACCCAGAGTTTAGGAAGGGAACAATAAACTCCGGGTCAGTCATGGGACTGGTATGAGCAAACAAAAACAGTTTATCTTTAAGCAAACACAAAAGGCTGTTAACATTGAAATCTGCAATGCTTTTCGAAAATGAAACTACCATAAGGCCTCCCGCCACACACATAATGCAATCGCAGAATTGGAGGAGATTTCTCCTTATGATAGTCAAACATGCTTACTACGCAAAATCAAAACTCTTTTGATATTATTACTAGTGCAAAGTGTAGAAAAAACATTTCGAAAATATAATATAAATCTTAGCCAGCATACAACCATTATTGTATGCCTACTATAGCTACTACGTTCAATAGCAGGTTACCGCCACATTCCATGGCAGGTTATACAACTAAAAACCGTACAGGGTTCGTATTGTTTCTTTGGATTTCCAACAAATGATCAGGCTAAGGAACTTCCTTACCGAAATAGAAACGCCTCTGGAAAGACGCCCCGAGAACCTAACCGGATCTCTGCAAACAAAAGGTCGATGCTACCTCACGCTGTACAGCTGTAACTAGGTAACTAACACACTGACGCTACCTCACACTGTACAGCTGTAACTTGGTAACTAACACACGAGTCATGTCATCCCCCGATCGTCACCGACCTTTATCCGAGGATCCTCAATCATAAAGCAACAGCCACAAAATATAATCTACATAGGTAAAATATTTGGGCTCCATACCATGATATCACCTTTTATCCAGAAGGAAATGACATACCCTAGGGGCGCTACCCCTACAAACCTTTGCCGCAACATTCCTGTTTCGACCATTACCGGGTTGTGAGGCTCGACGAAGTCTCGTCCACAAAGCTACGCTTTTTCACAAAGCAATGCTTTTTCACAAAGCAACGCTTTTTCACAAAGCACGCTTTGACCAACAAATGATCATCAGCACTTCGTATGCCACATTACCAAATTGGGAATGTATCACTAGTAACCATCAACTACATAACCTCTGAGCTCGTACGTCTCAGAGAAGGGTGTTAAGCTAAGAGAATAAATTCTCCGCCACCAACAGAAATGTATTTGATAGAAACCAGCTTTACATCTCAAAGTGTAACGTCAGACACACATCTATACAAGTCTGTTCCGAGTTCGAACAGAACCGAAGGCACTTCCGAAGAAGCCCTTGCAAATCCGGGTATTCACAATTTCGATCGGACTTGCCATCACTTAGGGAATCTCTATACCGGAGCCATGATGCAGAGAAAATCGATAGGTCATCATATCGCTCTCGCAAATACCCGGTCTTCACCACCGGTCTTCAAATGCTATCTATATCGTCGTATCACTATTCGGAATGGGTTATATGACACAAAGGTCCTCTCCCAGCTAAACCGAATAACGAGCGCAATTAAAAATTATATGGATACTGGGGTCTCAGTTAAATCACAGCTTTAAAGCCCAAAACATTTCATTCGAATGGTAAAATAATTTACCATTTCCAATCTTTTAAACAAAAAGATTCATTTCAAAAACCTTCAATGGTTTAAATAATTTCCACACTTTTAATCTTTTAAACAAAAAGATTCAATTAACAAAGTTAACCCCATTCACAAAGATTCATTCATAGATTTTCAAATCGATTCCCATTTCAATTTGATTAACTCGTTAAATCTTTAAATCAAGATTTAACTTATACCTTTCAAAACTAGTTTCCAAAGATTCATTCATAGCCTTTCAAAACAATTTCATTTCAAGTTAGATTAACTCATCCGGTCTTTGAAATCAAAGACTCATTTCATAATTTTCAAAACATTTCAATTCTATTTCAAACTTGAAACCGTTCAACACAATTTGGAAATCCATTACTTATGTGAAAGCGTTTACTATTTGAAAACAAATAGATTCGTTTCAGAAAAATCCAGTTATATTTACACGAGTTAAAACCCTTGAATTAAATTCAAATTCCCAAATCAATACCTTTAAAATGGTTTTAACCCATATATAACTTGTACAACATCTTTAATCCCTTGTTTCAAATCATAGAATTCAATTCCAAACTTGAATTCAAATTTAAATCAAATTATTTAAATTTTCAAAACTCGATTAAGTTATACGAAATAACTTTTATCTTTGAAATTCCATTTCAAAAGCTTTTCACTTTAAATCCAAATTTCCAATTTCAAAATCAATTGAAATTAAAATTTCAATTTCAAAAACATCAAATTTACATCATCTGTGATTTAACGGATTTCCACGTGAAATCCATATTTGTGTGTGTATTGTGTAGTCCAGGGGTTTTACACACAATAGTGCACAACATCAATCATCACATATATATCGATAAGCGGTAAAATCGATAACGCTTATCTTCATTCACAGATTCATAGATAAAATAAATTTATTAGTCACAAAGATTCATCATTACAATTCGATGTGGGTTTCGGATAACCAACTGGAATCCGACTCCCTGTCGCATCGAAATTCAAGTGCCGTTTTACGAACCAAGGGTTTCATATTCACATGGTAATATATCACAGAAATCACAGATATATATATCACAGATAAATAAATTACAGAACACAACACAAATCAGGATGTATCACAAAGCATCACATATCAGGGATATCAAACAATTCAATCATTCAACGAAATCCAAACATCCATAAGTAGAATCAATTAATATCTGATTTAAAATTAATTTATACCAGATTAATTTCTTATGAATAAACTACAAATCTTGGTTAATTAATCATAAATTAATTGTAAACCATTTTAATTAATTATCTTTTAATCAAAAATTAATTATTTCTAATTACTTATGTTAATTAATTAACCCTTAATTAATAAATCATCTCTTAATAACTTTCATTAATTAATTTACCTTCAATTAATTAATTATCCTCAAATTAATTACCTTAATTAATTTATCACATACATTACTTTCTCCTTTAATAAATTTTTCTTAAATCATTTGATTTATCAATCTTTAATCATTTATAAATTATCCTTAAATAAATTTAAGATAAACCATAATTTTTAACATATGAATTTAATTTAGAACTTTGATCAAATCGCCATTTGAAACCATGGTTTACAAGTGTTTAAATTCTGAAAACGTTCACAGTAAAAACTGTTTCTATATCCATTTTTTTTCCCAGACCCGAGCTATTTCAAATTTTCCCCGAGTAAAACTTCGGGCCTCACTGCAACTTTAGCTGCTTCGAGTCAAACCCGATCAACACCTGAGAAACACCCGAGTTCCTCTTCTTCTCCTCATCTATTTCAAAACTTAGTTTAAGTTTTTAGTTAAAATTTTAAATTATAAAACCTGTAAACAAAGAAACTGTTACAGGATTAAAAATCACTCGGCATTACTCGAGTTCAAACTCGAGTGATCTTCCCCAAACTTGCTTCTTCTTCCACGACTTCCCAAACCCAGACACACGTGCACGGTGTACGTGTACACCTGAATTTCATCACTCTGATCATTGCCGTAGCCTCTGACATGTCAACGATGATCGCTCCTGCCCAAATGATTATTCAATTCGATCGAATTTATCTAGAACGAAAATCGAGTACCTCGAACCAAAAGCTGGAACCAAACCCATCAGAAAACCCACCATAACTCTCGTCACCGACCACCGGAAAATTCGAAACTTTCGCCAACTACTCGTCAACACGCCTACTTCCATCTCCCAATGCCCTATCGCACTCGATCACGTCACGGCGACGAAAACAAATTCAGACAGAGCACGAAAGAAACTGGAACCCAAACCCTATATTTGATTCAACCCCAAAATCCATGCATTAAAAAAAATATTTAGCATTTTTCCTGAATTGATACATCATCAAACCTGCCTCTCACCAAATTTCAGAAATTAAATTTGTTTGAATCATCTGATATTGGGAAAAATGCATCTTTGCTTCATTTTCTAACTACACCTTGAATACTTACTTAAAAATCATCAATTAGATCTTAAAAATCCTACCTTTTGAAGCCGATTCAACCTATATAATTGAATCTCAGATTCGTATCACTCGAAATTTATCAAAATTTAAAAATTTCCTCTGTAAAACAGGTTTCACAAGTTATATATGTTATTTCTCTTGAAAATTATTTTTAAATACTAGTTAACTCTTAAACAAGCACTTTTGCTTTAGTAACCAAGGCCTAACAAAGATCAATTGATTGAATATTAATTTTTATCCTTTTGATCAACTTAATACTGGGAAACCAAAGAACAGGGAAGTTCCTCACATAAAAGACCGGCACACTTCTGCTATTTATACATAATGAAGATATATACTGGTATATGCATGAATAATCAATTCCAAACTCAGGCTTAACCATCATCAGTTAAACATACTTAAATCTCTTTTAAGTTGTTTACTCACAGGTAAAGAAACAAGGAAATCTGGTTTAAAAAGAAAAGTTACTCACAAGCATCAAGATATCAAACAGGCTAAGGTTTGAAAAATAGGAGTTTGCTCACAGTGTTGTTGAAGAAGGAACAGAGCTTCAAGTTGAAATCTTTTTAACTTTACAAAGTTGAAAACTTGATTTTTTGAACTTGATACTGGAGCTTCTTCCAGAAGAAAGAACAAAGTTGCTATGTTGGAAACAGGCTTTTGAAAATGCAAGTTGAAATCTCTTTTTTTTTCCTTGGATTCTATGATTTGTCTTGAGTTGCATTGTTGTTTAAGTTTTGAAATCATATTCACTACAGTTTTTCTCAAGTTTTGAAGTGGACGAAATGAGATGAGAAGGTTAGTATATAAAATGAGTTTTACTGGTGATAGATTTGTACAAGTTGATATAATTTTTTTTTTCTTCTCTAGTACACTTATACGCAGAGATTTTTATTCAATGGTGGCTGAAATCACACTTTATACACTCGAACAGATTTTGCTTGCTGAAAGGAAATGAGAGCATTAAATGTTATTTGTACTTGATGTCCTCATTTTATACTTATCTTATATTTTTCTTTCTATACTTGCCTGAGTCTTCATCTACAAGCCACAATTATATTATAAATTTTACTTTGCTTTTAATCTTTTTGTTCTTAGGTCTGTATGCATGTTCGAACACTTGTTTCCATACTATCTTGTACAGGCTTTGTCTAACCAACTATTTAACCATGTAGATTTTTATGAAGGCTGGAGATTGTGTGCTAGAGACATTTTCTGTCTTATGTTATTTCAAATGCATATGCAGTGTTGTTTCTAGTTTAAGGGTACTAAAGATACTTGTATAAATTTCTTTTGTCTTGTTTTGTATTGCCTTGTTTCATACTTGTATATATTTTATTTTCCTTTCTTTCGTTTTATTATTTTTGCGTCTATTTTATTTGTATTATATCATATTGATTTATCAAGATATATGTATTTATTTCACAAATTTTATTCAAAAATTATTTAAATTATCAATTTAAATTTATATAAAATTCGAGGTCGTTACAAAATCGGTTAAGTCACATATTTTTATCAATTTTGAAAATTTGAATTTTTGAATCCAAATTAGTTTTGGAATTGGAATTGGAAGTTTTTGAAAAGGAGTTTTAAGAATAAAATGTTTTAAATAACTTAATAAAAATTGGAATTTGAATAAATTGATTTAAATTTTGAATTCAATACTTGGAATTGAATTCAATAAATTGGGAATTTTGGTTTAAATGATTTTACAAGTTATAAAAGGTGTTTATATGGGTTTTTAACCATTTAAAAAAATATGGTTTTGGAAATTTAAATTTAAATTTAAGATTTATACTTAGATGGCTTTAACCTATGCAATTGTAACCAGTTTTTCCCAAAATGAAAACTATCTGTTTTCAAATAATAATAGCTTTCATAAAGTGAAGAGATTTCCAATTTGTATCGAAATATTTCAAGTTTAATGGAATTGTAAATAGTTTGGAAAAGCTATGAATTAACTTTGTGAAGATGATTAAATCTTGTTTTGAAATCAAAGAAGATTATAAAAGTTGTATCTTTTATATTATAAAAGACTTGAATTGTGAATAGTTTGAAAACTATAAGTTAAATCTTGATTTAAAGATTTAACGGGTTAATCAAATTGAAATGGAAATTGAGTTGGGAATCTGTGAATGAATCTTTGTGAAACTGGATAAACTTTGTGAAGTAAATCTTTCTGTTTAAAGATTTAAAATGGTAATTTGTTTAAACCATTTAAAGGAAAGGATTTGGGTAATAAGTTGTGACTTAATTGAAATCCCTATGTTAACGTTAAAATACGAACGATAACACCCGGTGTGTGTAATAAGATCGTGAAAGCACCACCCGTGTGACGGGAACAGAAATTAAGCAGGAAAATAGCCGAAATGCAGTAAATGAACAACAGATTTATAGTGGTTCGGCCCGTAATTGAGCCTACGTCCACTTTATAGTCTCTTATTGCTGATTTGATTACAATTTGATACAAATCTCTTCAGGAAACAGTACAATTCGATCACAAGAAACAATCTAGACTACTAGCTCAATCTTCGACGGTGAAACTCGATAAATCCATGTCGGATGTGAGGAATTTCTCTCGAAGCTTGTTGTAGTGTCGCGAATGCTTGAAGGATCCTTGATTACTGAATGAATGAAGAGTTCGACGGAGTAACAGCGCTGTAGAAATGATTTGCCAAAAGTCCTCTCCATGTTGGAAGTGATGGGGTATTTATAGGAGCAGATTTCTGAGCTTTCAATTCGACCAAGTCATGAGTCGTATCCGACTCATGGTAAGTCGTGACTCGTATTCGACTCATGATGTCTCGTGGGCGCCTTATGGTCCATCTTGCGGCTTAGTTGGAAGACAAGTGTTAAGTCGTAGTCGACTCATCAGATCAAAATAGCACAGGCCAGGGCCTTGGATTCCAGTTTCGATAGCCTTTAAGTCGTAAGCCTGATGAGTCGTACGCACCATAAGTCGCAAGCCTGATGAGTCGTAAGACCTTATGAGTCGTACGTTTCCAAGTCTGATGAGTCATAAGACCTTATGAGTCGTACGTTTCCAAGTCTGATGAGTCGTAAGCCCTATGAGTCGTAAGACCTTATGAGTCGTACGTTTCCAAGTCTGATGAGTCGTAAGCCCTATGAGTCGTAAGACCTTATGAGTCGTACGTTTCCAAGTCTGATGAGTCGTACAGACCTTGACTCGCTGAACCATCTGGACCATGAGTCGTAGACTCCTTATCTCGTAAGTCCATGAGTCGTACAGCTCATAAGTCGTGAGGCCATAAGTCGTAGGGATTTAGGGGTTAACATTTGCCCCTCGAAGTACACGCCTAAGTCGTGGGTCGTGTGCTTCGACTCATCTTAAGTCGTATATGCCTCTTCGTGTTCCGCTGCCCAATGGTATAAAATGCTTGAGTCGTTTCCTCTATCCATTACCTATATTCTGAGTCGTACTCGCCATTGCTGTTCCTTCAAGCTTTCTCAAGGCAATTTCATCCTTTTCTGTCAATCAATCAATTCGATTCTCGATTCTTCATTGCGTAAGTGCCTCTGACCCATCCTCGACCTTTAATCGTCATTGATTCGTGAACTCTCCCCCCTATACCTAATCCATCCCCTCATGCAATGCTTTGTTGTGAATTCTTCCATACCGGTAGTTCATGAGCTTGATTTTTGCTCGATTTCATCTTTTAGATGAATAGGGCGATGGAGATGTAAGGTTATTGCGCTTAAGGCGTTAATGGACTAGGTTGGTGAGGTTTTGAGGATCTGAACTTAACTCAATGGATGGCTTAATGGTGTCTTGGAATGGGGATAAGGATAGTAGTTTGATTAAGAGGTTATCGGGTTTGGATGAAGATGGGTTAGAAGAAAAGTCAATGGGTTTAAATCAAGGGAGGTGCTGGCATGGCCATGGTTCAGTAACTTTGTACGACTCACGAGTCAAGCCCCCTAAGACATAATTCTTGAGTCGTAGACAACTCAGGACTTAGGATTTTATGCCGCTTTGGATTGTAGCCTCTTATTTTCTCACGACTTAAGACCTGAAGTACTGCTAACCTGCCCTGTAACCTTTAAGTCGTAGACGAGTCAGAACATAAGTCGTGGGCGACTCATGACTTAGACTTTGTATGAGTTTTGAACTACCGTGGATGAACTTTGAATATAAGTCGTGAACGACTGATGACTTAAGCTTTACATGAACTTTGAACTGCTGCATTTTCCCACAGATCATTCTAGCTTGTAAACTAATAACCTGCCTAATACAATATCCACAGAAAATTGGGACAAATATACTGTCACCGACTGCCCACATCAAGTGACAGATTAGTCAATAAAAGATAGTCAACATAAATAGATTGTGTGAATGAAGTGCTTTAAATCAATAAGTTCAAGCAAAGTATTAAAGCAACATTGAACTAATCAACTGAAAATGTCTGGTTTGCACTAATGCCGTACCTGAACTTTTAAATTAACAACTCCTGAAATTTGATAATCGATCAATTACCGACTAACTTAATTCCAGCTTGTATTTATTTGTTATATTTACTAGTTTTGCACAACACTTCACACTATTTAGGAAACGTGCACCTTCATATTTGAATATCCAGTTGCTTGTGTAGAATGGCTTCTCAACAAAGAGATGTAACAGTTCAGACTGGAGAATCCATTCTCATTCCATCTCCTTTATTCAATCCTCCAGAGAGAGCATCTTCCACTCTAGTATACAAAACTTTTCGGCAGTTATGCACTCAATTTGGCATTGCTGAGGACGACGCTATCCTTCCTGAGAAGAACAACACTGCTGATGTAGCGCCTTCTGGCTTTGTGGCAGTCAACCGACAAATGTGCTCGTGCGGAGCCATTCCTCCTTTCAACAACTTTCTTCAACACCTTCTCCGCCAACTGGCAATCGTTCCATTCCAATTACACCCCAATGGTTATGTTGTTCTAATGGGGCTATGCATACTATTTGGCAGAACGCTTGACCGTCTCCCTAGTGTTGACGAAATCTGTTATCTATGCTCTTTCGTCAGAATCAAAGATCATCCTTCGATCATTGTTATAAGAAGTGCCAGGAATCGCAAACTGGTTGTCGGCCTCCCTGATACTGCTCATGGGTTTTTGACTCAGTATTTTTATGTTCGCTGTCCCCCTGGTTTTTATGCCGTGTGGAGAGAAGGAAGTAAGAATGCCTATCCTTTCTTCTCCTTGTTCTCTGAGTATCTTGCAGTCCGAATCACTAAGTGTTTTAACTTTGCTTTCTCATTTCAGCGCTCCTGTCTCCCTCTAGGGATCCTAGTCATAAGCAAACTCTGGAGAAGCTCATGGCTGTTCCGACTGAAGAACGGGATGTGAAATTCTTGTTGAAAGATGAGTTTCTCCACCAGTTTGGACTTTTACATCCTTCTAGATCGACTCAAATTCATGAAATCTCGAGTTCTGATGCGGAAACGTTAGCTGTCTCAGGTTCCCAAGAGGAGGACTTGAATGCCCCAGCTTCTATAGAAGAAACTGCATCAGAAGCACCCGTCGCGGAGGCTGCTTTGGTAAAATGTTCCGCATCCATCAATGTCGTAGGGTTAGTCAACAAGTCGGCGCTTACCCCAATTACTGAGGAGGAAGAGAATCCTCGAGTTCCTGAGAAATCCATTGATACAGAGGTTGAGAAAGAGAAGTCTGCTGAACTCCTGGGTGATGACACCTTTGATGGTTTGAGCGATATCATGATAACTTCTCGGGAGCTTTTTGGGGATAACAATCCAAAAGCAACTTCTCCCGTTGTCGAGGCGACTTCTACCTTTAAACAAACCCAGACGCCTACTACGCCAGTCGTCTCTGTTTCCACACTAAAGCGTGGTCTGTAGTTTGACGCATGTAGCTTGCACGCCACACACACTTAGGATTTTTCAGCACTTATAAACTTTTATCCTCTTTCTCCTGGAAATCTCTAAACTTTACTCCTTTTTTGCTTTCAGGTTCTCCAATGGGACGTACAGGTTCATATTATGACTCATTCAAGTACCGTGGAGGCCGCGGCACCTATGACTTTAGGAAGTACCTTGATACCCCAAAAGAAACAGATGAAGAGAGGGCTCGAAGGAAAGCCCAGGAGAAGCGGGATTACGATCAGTGGCAAAGAAGGAAAGATGCCGAGCGATACGACTCTTCGCATAGGAGTGACTACTCTCATAAGCGGAAGTCTTACGACGATAAGGGAAAAACTCAGATTGCCGATGAACCGAGCAAACGATCTAAACCGCTTGACGCGTCTGAAATTTCTGAAAAGACTGACGCTCCCATTCCTTCCGATATTCTGGCCAGCTCTCCTCCTCTGAAGAAATCTGACATTCAGACTATCATTAACAGATCGCAATATCAAGTCAAGGACGGCCCCCCAACACTTCAGAGCCGTTTTCCGAATTGGTGCCTAAAAGGGGTGCGCTTTGACTTGGACCTAGTTCCGATTGATAAGCCAGACATGCTTAGTAGTCTTGACGCAGTCAGGCTTAATATCGAGAGGATGTCGCAGTGGCAGAAGCTTGTCGATGAACTACAAAGGGTTAATTGTGCCAACCTTGAGGCGATGCTGACTATGGAAAACGACAAGGCGGAGTGGGACAAAATTTGCAAACAGCATAATGTCGAGATGACAAATATTGCTGATGGTTATGCAAAACTTGAGTCCGAGGTTAAAAAACTTAAGGAAGATCTTGCTTCTTCTTCTGCATCTCATACTCAAAAAGAAGAAGTCTTTCAAAAACAGGTGCGGGATGCACATGCTGCACAGAGAGATGTCGAAATGAAGCTTGCCGCTGAACAGCATATTACTGAGAAATACCGCACAGAAAACGCCGATTTGCGGGAAAAAGTCACCTCCCAGAACGTAGAGATTGAGTTACTAAAGTCTCGACTCGCTAAAGCTGAGGTAGAGCGTGATGAGGCTACCGCTGGTCGGGTTGCTGCCGTTGCCGAAAAGGAAGCGGCTGAGCAATCACATGAGGCGACGAAAGCAGACATCAGCTCTACTTTATTCGACTTTTACTTACACAGCGTTCTGGGTCGTGGGAGCCTCTCTTTTCTTGGTCCCGGTTATGAAATTACATTGGCTGAAGTGTGGGAAGTCGCAATGGATATGCTCGGCGGGGCTGGCTATAATGAGTTGGAACTTGAGGAGCGCTATCTCGATGATGAGGCTCATGCCGCTCTTGTTAAGGGGAAGGAGCAACTTGCCAAAATACGAGCTGAAACAATGGGAGAAGAGCCTCCAAAAGAAGAAACTCCTTTAACTGCCCCCGTTCTAACTTCCACTTCAGCCGACGTTAATATTATAGATTCCAGCTCTCATTCTTTACAACTAGCTAAAGTTGCCCAGGAAACTGCAACTACTCCTACTGAAGATGAGGCACTGGATGATATTGAAGCCGAGAAGTTTGAGGTGGATCTTGCAAAGCCAACTCCTCCAGGTACTCTTGGTGTCGTCTCGGGTCTAATGAACCAGTCATTTGACTTAGCCGAATTCGATGACCTTCTTACTTGTTACTTAAACTTTGATGAACCAATGCCTTCTTTTTTTTCGGGGGATGCTGATTTTAACTTCTTTTCTTCTACAGCGGAGGCACCAAGCACTACACAAGCTTTCACTCCTTCGATTGCCGTTCCTCCGTCTTCCCAAATTACTCCTCCTTCTGCTTCCCAACCGGGATCACAGGCAGAGAAAATCGAAGCTCTTCAAGGCTTGGATGATCCGGCTGCTTCTCAGGAACAGAAGGCGGAGGATTTTGAAGACATCGAGAAGACCCCGGAGCGGTCTCTTGACGACGATACGAAGCTTTCAACATTGCTTGCTACTCCGGGGAGCGAGTCTTCTTCAAAGAGGAAGGGGAAGCGTGCTGTAAGGAAAAAGAAGAAGACTTCCACTAAAGAGGAAGCAGTAGTTGATCTGGCTGTACCGCTTTCTCCTTCTGCCCCTGCCCATTCACAACGACTTCAAAAGCTAATCATTAGGCCGGGAAAGAGCTCCAAGGGTGGTGAGAAGAAGGAATAATCAAGCTGGATTTTCTACTTATTGTTTTTGCTCTTTGCATGTATTGACCGGGGATTGTGCGGGTACCGGTCCCCGCTCTTGCTTGTTCGAGATATCTGCACATGTAAAGAATTTTTGTAGTGCTAAATAAATCAATTATTTTACTTGTACAAACTCTTGTGTATGTGAGAATGCATTTGTTTTTTATTTTTAGTGTAGAACAAACGATTCTTTTCACTTGTACAAACTTTTTGTTTGTGTTTAAGAATGCATTTATTCCACAGCTTTTTCGCGTGATATTGTTATATGCTTGTGGTATGTTGCTTGAATACTGCTTTTTATTGTTGTAGCCGTATCATATGATATTGCCCCTATACCACAAGTGCTTTACAATATCTTTCGCTTTTAGCGAGACCCGTACTCTTATTTTCCATAGAATAACTATTCCATCTTTGAGGGAATGATTATTCTACTTAAACGGAGTGTGTCTCATTTTCAGATAAGTTTTCACGCTTCAACCTTCGGAGATGTTTACTTCATGTTTTTGAGAAGTGAATTCTCCTACGCGGTAAAGCGAATCTCAGAAGAAGATATTACTTAGCACTTCGATTTCTGGGGAAGAGTTTTTTTTTTTAAGATGAACAAGTAGGTCTTCCTTACGAACCGAAGTGTGCCTCTAAAGAGGGCTTTATTTTGGTATTTTTGAGGAGTAGCATGTGGACTCCGAAGAGTAGCATTATGCTTTATGGGGTATTGGTGTGCCTCCGAAGAGGTCTTGTGCTTCCAAAGAAGTCTTGATTTTGGTCTCCGAAGAGAAGCAATTTTTTGTATTTCTACTCGGGTGAAGTGGGTCTCCGAAGAGAAGCATTTTGCACTTTTACCCTGATGAAATGTGCCTCCGAAAAGGGCTTTTACCTCCGAAGATGGCTTGTGCCTCCGAAGAGGGCTTGTGCCTCCGAAGAGGGCTTGTGCCTCCGAAAAGGGCTTTTGCCTCCGAAGATGGCTTGTGCCTCCGAAGAGGGCTTGTGCCTCCGAAGAGGGCTTGTGCCTCCGAAGAGGGCTTGTGCTTGTGATTACCTGGAAGTTACTTTCTCATGGTCAGAGGTCTACGGGGCGAACGCAAGTTGCTTGATTGGATGTTTGCTTGCACAAACGATCGCAATTAACTAACAAGGTGCCCCTTTGGTAGTCCCACCGATCTTTTTGATTGAGTAAAGCACTCCCATTTATTGGCGTGCCTCGTTAGAGGGCTTTGGTTTGTTGGTGTGCCAGGTAGGTTGCGTCTCAGGGGCGAGTGGATCCACGGGGCGGACATACGCTATCTGGTCGGATGCATCACGACCAGTTAGCGAGGGTCTTGTTCCTTCCGATTGGGAAGGCGTCCCTTTAGTGGATCTCTCGGCCTTCCTGTTGAGAGGCATACCTCCCTTTGTCTGCTTCTTTGTTTGCTTGGCAATTTTCTCTCATCATTTGCCCATTAGGGATCTCTTATCATCATTTCCAAGCACATCTTTTTTCCTTTTGCGAGTAAATTGCTTCATCCGAAGGAGTGTTCTTCACCGTTGAATGACTTCACGAGACAAACGCGAGTTATCTAGTTGGATGCCCGTTCATAACGACAATCTCAACTAGTGAACAAAGGTTTGTCCCAGTAAAGTCGCCAACTCTTTATGTGAAGTTTTCCTTGCGTAGGATTTGAGTTTGGAATTTTTGTTGTTTGGTTTTTGTGCATTAGCTGATTTATAGAGGTCGCTTAGCTTTGTGATGAGCAAGCCTTGTTATAATGTCCTGCAATTTTGAATCGATATTTTAGCGATACATTTAAAGTATTTACATATCGAAATAAAACAGGCATTATGAAATAGTAAAGAACACAAGATTTATAGTGGTTCGGCCAAGAATCGGGCCTACGTCCACTTTATAGCTTTCATTCATTTACACTGATTTACAATGTTTCACAATACAACTGATACATTCATCATCATTTTACAATTTTGAGCAGAGCTCCTTTCAAGTAAAATAAGGGCGCAAATGATTGCTGTTCCAGGCCCTTGGAATTTGATCTCCTTCAACAGTTATGAGTTTGAAAGTGCCATCAAGAAGTTTAGTGCCTATAACATATGGCCCTTCCCAGTTTGGCCCAAACACACCAGTTGCTGTCATGATCCTTTTCAAAACCAAGTCTCCTATTTCAAAGCTGCGTTGGCGAACTTTGGAGTTGAAATGCCTGGCTATTCTCTGCTGATGAGCTGAAACTCTGAGCCTAGCTTCCTCTCTTTTCTCATCGAGAAAATCAAGCGCTTCAAGTTGCAGTTTTTCATTTTCGGTTTCATTGAAATGAACTCTTCTATGCGAGGGAACCTCTACTTCTACTGGAATCATTGCCTCAGATCCGTATGCCAGTGAAAATGGAGTGTGCCCAGTTGCAGTTTTGTGAGTAGTTCTGTACGCCCATAGTGCTAATGGAAGCTTATCAACCCAACCACCTTTTGCTTTTTCAAGTTGCTTTTTGATAGTTGACTTGATGATCTTGTTAACTGCTTCCACTTGCCCGTTTGCCTGCGGATGAGCCACTGCTGAGAAGCTTTTTCGAATTCTGAACCGTTTGCAAAAATCCTGGAATTCTTCACTTTCAAATTGAGTGCCATTGTCGGTGATTATCTTCTGTGGCACACCATATCTGCAAATGATATTCTTCATTACAAAATTTATCATCTTTTTAGAAGTGATGGTGGCCAAAGGTTCAGCTTCGGCCCATTTGGTGAAGTAGTCAACGGCGACAATAGCATATTTAATTCCTGATTTAGCGATCGGTAACGGTCCAATTAGGTCTATTCCCCAAATGGCAAATGGCCATGGGCTGACCATTTGTGTGAGTTCGGTGGAAGGTGCTCTTGGGATTTTTGCAAATCTTTGGCATTTGTCACACTTCCTGGAGTAAGCTGCAGCATCTCGATTAATATCCGGCCAGAAATACCCATATCGGAGAATTTTCTTTGCAAGTGTCTGACCACCTGAATGGTCTCCACATTCTCCTCCGTGCACCTCTGCTAAGATTGTCTTGGCTTCTTCTTTAGTTACACATCGGAGTAGTGGGATTGAAAATCCTCGCCTGTATAATCGGCCATCTTGAATTACATATCTTGACGCTTTTCTCAATAATTTTCGACGTTCCTTAGAATCTTCTGGCAGAGAACCACTGAGTAAGTATTCTTTGATTGGACTCATCCACGATTCATGCTCTTGAGACGTAGTCATAATCCAATCAATATCCATTTCATCAATGCTTGGAGCTGACAGAACTTCTACAGGAACTAATCCCAGCAATTGAGCTTCTCCGGAACTTGAGTACTTTGCTAAAGAATCCGCCTTCATATTTTCCTCTCGGGGTATGTGGCTTATTGAGTAGTGATCTAAATCATTGAGGAGTTCAGAAGTTTTTGTCAAATATGCAGGCAAATTCCCTCCTTTGGCTTGGAATTCCTTCTTCACCTGGCAGACAATAAGCTGAGAATCACTGAAAATCTGTATCACTTTGATATTCAATTCCTTGGTGATTTTCAATCCGGCAATAAGGGCTTCATATTCTGCTTCATTGTTTGTCGAAGGAAATTCCAGTCTCAATGCATAACATAGTGATCGTCCTTCGGGAGTTTCGAGCACAACTCCTGCCCCAGAACAATAGTCATTTCTCGAGCCATCAACATACAACTTCCACTGTATCGGAATGCAGTTAGTTGTTTCTTCCTTACTGTCACCTTTGTCAGTGGATTCTGCAATGAAATCTGCTAAAGCTTGTCCGTTAATTGCTCTTCGGGGATGGTAAGTGATGTCATATTGGCTGAGCTCTATGTTCCACTTCAAGAGACGACCCGAAGTTTCAGGACGATACAGGACTTGCTTCAAAGGTTGATCAGTCAGGACCTTGATAGGATGAGATTGAAAATAAGGTCTCAACTTCCTGGAAGCAATTAGCAGACAATAAGCAAGTTTTTCTATCTTTGAATAATTCATTTCAGCTCCAGCGAACCGTTTACTGATGTAGTAAACTGGACGTTGTATTTTTGTATCTTCTCGCACAAGTGCTGCACTTAAAGCATGGGATGAAATTGCTAAATAGATGAAGAGGTCTTCACCATCACTAGGCTTGGAGAGGACCGGAGGAGTTCTCATATGATGAATCAGTTGATCGAAAGCATTCTGACATTCAGGAGTCCATTCGAAATTTTTCTTTCCTTTCTTTAGAGCATCAAAGAAGGGAATGCATTTGTCTGTGGCCTTGGAAATGAAGCGACTAAGAGCGGCAACCTTTCCATTGAGACTTTGCAGTTCTTTCTTTGTTCTAGGGGCTTTAACTTCTCTTAGAGCTGTGATTTGAGCAGGATTGGCCTCGATGCCCCTAGCGCTCACAATGAAACCCAGGAATTTCCCAGATTCTACTCCGAATGAACATTTCAATGGATTGAGCTTCATTCCGTATTTCCGAAGAATTGAGAACATCTCTGCCAAGTGATCCATGTGGTCTACTGCTTTCTTTGACTTTACTAACATATCATCAACATAGACTTCCATTGTTTTGCCGATCTGTGGCTTGAACATAGCGTTGACAAGTCTTTGGTATGTTGCCCCTGCATTCTTTAACCCGAATGGCATGACTTTGTAACAGTAGAGTCCCACATCTGTAATAAAGCTTGTGTCCTCCTGATCTGGTTCATTCATCATAATCTGATTGTATCCGGAATAGGCATCCATAAAAGATAACAACTCATGTCCAGCCGTCCCATCTACTAGTTGATCGATTCTAGGCAACGGGAAGCAGTCTTTGGGGCAAGCTTTGTTCAGATCTGAGAAATCAATGCATACTCTCCACTTTCCATTTGCCTTCTTAACCAGTACTGGATTCGAAACCCAATTTGGATAAGTGGATTCTTTGATGAAATTATTCTCTAAGAGACGATCTACTTCTTCCTTTAAAGCTGCTGATCTTTCTGGACCTTGAGTTCTTCTTTTCTGTTTTACCGATGTGAATTTCGGATCAACATTCAGAGTATGAACAGCAATTGTTGGAGAGATTCCGCACATATCAGCATGACACCAAGCGAACACGTCCAGATTTGCTTTTAGAAATGATATCAGTGTATTTTGAACTGTTGTACTTAGTTGCGAACCCACATTAAGCACTTTATTTGGGTCTTTGGAGTCGACAGGTATTGGTACCGTAACTTCCACAGGCACCACTCTATTTTCCTCTGCACTGGATTTTCTGGGGTCCATTTCCCGCCTTGCACCACTATGCTCGCCAGTGCAGGGGCCACTCTGTATTTGCTATAAGGTTGGGTTTTTGATGCGGAGGGGAGCTGCCGCATCTTTACCCATCTCTCTCTTTCTGGCTTCTCGAAGCTCTATAAGATAACATTCACGTCCAGCATTTTGATCTCCCTTGATGACACCAACACCATTTTCTGTAGGAAACTTCATAGTTAAGCACCACGGGGCCAAAATGGCCTTGAATGCAGCTAGAGCTGGCCTGCCTAGGAAAGCATTGTAGGCAGAAAATCCATCGACAATCACAAAGGTTTGTTTTCGAGCTACCCTTTTCTGCCCTTCACCAAGTTCCACGAACAAATCGACAGTTCCGATTGGTTGCTGTGGTTCCCCAGTGAAACCAACGATCTTTTGTGATGAAGCCTGAACGTCGGTCATTGGGATCTTCATCTGGTCAAATGTTTTCTTGAAAAGTATATTGCAGGAAGCACCGCAATCAATGAGTACTCGTCTTACTATTGCTGGCCCAATTCCTGCAGAAATAACTAAGGGGTCTATGGTCGGAGCTTCAGTACCAATAGAATCCCTAGCCTTGAACAAAATATCATTATCTGAAATCTTTTGCTGTTTTAGGGGTACTGTGTTTTCTACAGCAAAAACGTCTTCTTCTGTCGGGATATACTTCAAAGCGTGAGCATATCGTTCCATCTCACCCCAGCTTTTGCCTGCTGGGTGTGGGCCCCCTGAAATGACGTTGATAACGGGCCTCTCAGATTCTTGTGCCGCAGCACCTTTACTTGAGTCTGACGGCTGATTAGAGGGTTGTTGTCTCTGAGTAGACGAAGATGGATCACTTCTGTTTTTCTTGACATATTGTTGCAGCTTGTTTTCTCTCAATAATTCTTCAATTAAGCTCTTTAAGTGATGACAGTCATTGGTATCATGACCAGGTTGGTTGTGAAAACGACAGAACTTTCCATTTCTCATAGCGCCCTTTCCTGGTTTTATCTCAGCCGGTTTGGGATAATCCACAGCATCTTTGGTGGCGAAGAAGATATTTTCCAGAGTGTCGGTCAATGGAGTGAAATCTGAGGGTTTGAAGAAGCGAGGTTTCTTTATATCCTTTTGTTTCTTCCCCTCGTGATTTTCCCTTTTCTGACCTCCGGAATCTTTCTTTTCCGAAGCGGCAGTATTATTTTCCACCTTTGTTGCCACCACCTTCATTGATGCTGGAAGATTTTCCAAGCGTATGAATTCATCGGCTTTCTTGTAGAATTTCTCGAGAGAATTTGGCTCTTTCATCTTCAGCCATTTTCCAAATTCGCTCGATTTGTCGATAGCACGCATCAAATAGGTCAAGATCATCCGTGGCTCTGCGTTATCAACTTCCGCCAGAGCTATATTGAAACGGTTCAGGAATGATTTAATAGGTTCTCCCGGATTCTGTTCAAGACTGGATAATGACATTATGTCCTTTGCCTTTGAAGCGTATAGCCTGAATTGCTCTTTAAACTTTCTAGTCAGATCGGAAAACTGATCTACTGATCGGACAGGAAGTTTGGTGAACCAGAGAAGTGCCACTCCTTCCAAATATACTGGGAAATACCGGCACTTGATTTCATCAGTTGCTCTCGCACCGGTCATCTGCCAATCATACTTATACAAGAATTGGTTTGGATCACTTGTTCCCCGATAAGCAGGAATGGTAGGGGGAACAAATTTTCTAGGAAATTCAGCCTTTAGAATCTTCTCGGTAAATGGAGTCTTGCTTGGCGCGAATCCCCATTCACTCTCATCTTCACCTCTCTGCATGCTCTCTTTCATTATTTGCTTGATCATGCCAGAAAGATATTCCTCATTGTTCAAAGATTTTGCGGAGTAGACTTCTGCCATTTTCTCAGATGTTTGCCCGGGCAGATTTTCGTGGAAAATTGGTGATGGTCTAGATCCTTCAGCTCGGAGGGGTGCCCCTTCAGCAGCACCTGATCCCCCTTGAGGAATATTCCTCCCTTCGGAGTTGCGAAGGGCATCAGCGGTGTTTTCTTCATTACCCACTGGTCTTTGGTTGGCACCAAGCAGAGCGTTCAGTTTTTCCATCATCAGATTGTTTTGAGTCTCAATCTGCTGGTATAGTCCGGATACAGCAGCGTCTAGCTCCTCTCGCGTCACCCCAACGCTTGGAGCTGCTTGACTTGGTGAAGCAGAGGTGGCGGTATCATCATGAACATTTTCAGATCTGACCACCTTTCGTTTCCTTCCAGGAGCCATTATGTCTGATAGACTTCTAGTTCTGTAGGAAATCTTTTCAACAAACTTGTGCGAAGCAATGATGGATGGTAGCCTGAGTTGGGTTCTCAGTGAAAGCACCAAAATGTTAACGTTAAAATACGAACGATAACACCCGGTGTGTGTAATAAGATCGTGAAAGCACCACCCGTGTGACGGGAATAGAAATTAAGCAGGAAAATAGCCGAAATGCAGTAAATGAACAACAGATTTATAGTGGTTCGGCCCGTAATTGAGCCTACGTCCACTTTATAGTCTCTTATTGCTGATTTGATTACAATTTGATACAAATCTCTTCAGGAAACAGTACAATTCGATCACAAGAAACAATCTAGACTACTAGCTCAATCTTCGACGGTGAAACTCGATAAATCCATGTCGGATGTGAGGAATTTCTCTCGAAGCTTGTTGTAGTGTCGCGAATGCTTGAAGGATCCTTGATTACTGAATGAATGAAGAGTTCGACGGAGTAACAGCGCTGTAGAAATGATTTGCCAAAAGTCCTCTCCATGTTGGAAGTGATGGGGTATTTATAGGAGCAGATTTCTGAGCTTTCAATTCGACCAAGTCATGAGTCGTATCCGACTCATGGTAAGTCGTGACTCGTATTCGACTTATGATGTCTCGTGTGCGCCTTATGGTCCATCTTGCGGCTTAGTTGGAAGGCAAGTGTTAAGTCGTAGTCGACTCATCAGATCAAAATAGCACAGGCCAGAGCCTTGGATTCCAGTTTCGATAGCCTTTAAGTCGTAAGCCTGATGAGTCGTACGCACCATAAGTCGCAAGCCTGATGAGTCGTAAGACCTTATGAGTCGTACGTTTCCAAGTCTGATGAGTCGTAAGACCTTATGAGTCGTACGTTTCCAAGTCTGATGAGTCGTAAGCCCTATGAGTCGTAAGACCTTATGAGTCGTACGTTTCCAAGTCTGATGAGTCGTAAGCCATATGAGTCGTAAGACCTTATGAGTCGTACGTTTCCAAGTCTGATGAGTCGTAAGCCCTATGAGTCGTAAGACCTTATGAGTCGTACGTTTCCAAGTCTGATGAGTCGTACAGACCTTGACTCGCTGAACCATCTGGACCATGAGTCGTAGACTCCTTATCTTGTAAGTCCATGAGTCGTACAGCTCATAAGTCGTGAGGCCATAAGTCGTAGGGATTTAGGGGTTAACACCCTATATCCATATGTTTTAAATATTGTGCTCACTATTCGGGTTAGCCGACAAGGGACCTTTGTGTCATCTAACCCATTCCGAATAAGTGATACGACGATATGGATAACATTTGAAGACCGGTGGTGAAGACCGGGTATTTGTGAAAACGATAGGATGACCTATCAATTGTCTCTGCACCGTTAGCTACGGTATAGAGATTTCCTTTGTGATGGGAAGTTCGATTGGGATTGTGAATACCCGGATTGCAAGGGCTTCTTTAGAAGTGCCTTCGGTTCTGTTCGAACCCAAAATAGACTTGTATGGTTACATGTCTGACATTACATTTTGAGATATAAAGCTGATTTCTTTCAAATACATTTCTGTTGGTGGCGGAGAATTTATTCTCTTAGCTTAACACCCTTCTCTGAGACGTACAAGCTCAGAGGTTATGTAGTTGAAGGTTATCAACGATATACTCCCAATTTGGTAGTGTGGCATGCTGAGTGTTGCTGTGTGATGATTATTTATTGATCATTTGTGATCAAAGTGTGGCTTTGTGAAAAAGCGTAGCTTTGTGGACGAGACCTCTTCGGACCTCACAACCCGGAAATGGTCAAAACATGAATGATGCGGCAAGGTTATGAGGGTCGCTCCCTTTAGGGTATGTCATTTCCTTTTGGAAAAGGGTAGTATCAGGTATGGAGCCCTGCTATTTAACCTATTTGGATACTCCAATCTCATTTACTATTTGATTGTTGTTTTGATCGAGGCGCCTCAGATAAAGGTCCCAAAGGACCGAGGGGTGGCATATTCGTGTAGTAGTTACCTAGTGTAAGAGGTAACCCGTCCTTATGTTGGCAGAGAGCTAGTTAGTTCTCGGGACGTCCCACCAGAGGTGATCCCATGTGGCATAGGAAGTTCCTTAGCCTGACCATTTGTTGGAAATCCATCTTCCAATACGAACCTTGTACAGTATTAGTTGTAGAACCTGCCATTTAATGTGGCAGCTATAGTAGGCATAATATAATGGTACCTATGGTGGCTAAGATTAATATTATACTTTCGAAACGTTTTCCACTATGCACTAATAGTAATAAAATCCAATGATTTTGCATAGTAAGCATGTTTGACTATCATAAGGAGAAATCTCCTCCAATTCTGTGTTTGCATTGTGTGTGTAGCGGGAGGCCTTATGGTAGTTTCATTTTCCAAAAGCATTGCGGATATTTTCTACTTCCTTGTTGTTGTTGTTTTAAAGATAATAACTGTTTTTAGTTCTCACACCAGTCCCATGACTGACCTAGAGTTTATTGTTCCTTTCCTAAACTCTGGGTGCCCACCAATTTCAACACGGGTAGTCTAGAGTGATCAGGTTATCAGGTCATTCTGGATTCAGGAGATGCTGTGGAGCTCAGTGGCGAGCTGGATGCCGAGACGTATCACTTGTATATGATATTATTATTCCGCTGTGTATTCTGTATGAGGACAAGTTTGTATAACTGTCCATTGATGTATTGTGTTGTATATTGTTGTTGTAAACTCTAATGACGTAATGTATAAAATGATATAGTTCTTGATTTAAAAGATTATTCATTTATTTATTATATGTTGTTCCGCTGCGATATGTGAGATTCTGATATTGTTTCTGTTGTTTCTTCTTTCTTTTTCTTCTGTCTTCTTCTACCTCTTCTTTTTTAACCATAACAATTCGGTTTTCCGGCATTCGATTGCTCGGCAGTTGATACGGTTGTTGTATTAAAATCGACTTTCGAGCGTCGAAAATTCTTATCGTTACATGTGGTACCAGAGCATATGGTTAAGCGATAACTTTGGCTCTGTTGGGTGTTACTCATTAGAGATAGAGTCAGTAGTACTCTAGAATGAGTGGGAGTGTAATAATAGATATGAGCGCGTATTTGTTAGTGAATATGAAATTGTTTTGTATTGTGTTGACTTATCGGTTGATTGTTTATAGATTCTGGTCGGTGCAGTCTAGCTAACTGTAATCGATAGGGGTTTCTAAACTCTTAAACGAGATAAACCGACATAGTGTCATTTTAAATTGGGTAAATGAAATAATTTTACCTCGATTATATTTTGTATATAAGGAAATAATTTTTCAGAAATTATTAAAGTGTATATAAATTGAATTGTTGGTTGTTGAAAATGTAAGAAAATATATAAGTTAATGAAAGTTGTTTGAATAATCTAAATGAAAACAACAATTGTAAAAAGAATGAAGTATATAAGCAAATGAATTATTAAGTATGGAATTATAATTAATATGATTTGCAATTGTCAAATAATCTTGTATAAGTAAAGTAAATAGTGAAATTATATGAGAAAAGGATTTATAAATGTGATTTAAATAAAAGGAAATTTTTGAAAGAATATTAAAGCACTGAATTCACTAGTGTTGCTGGGAAATAATAAGGGTGATGACTGCAGCATCATCAGTATCATTTTCAAGTTTCTGTGTGATGGATTTGCTACCATAGTAAATTGAAAATTTAAGTGTCGTTGTGATAAACAAAATTTAAATTAAAATCCGAGTTGGAATTGATGAATATAAGTAAAATGAGTTTTGAACTTATAATATGAGATAATCAATTTAGCTTTGGTAAAGTTAGAATAAAATTTGGGTTAGCATAGTAAATACATAATTTGGAATTTAACTAAGGGAAGTTAAATAAATAAGTTGTGTAACTTATAAAATGAGAAGATGTAAGTGAAACCAAATGATAAAGTGGTTAAACAATTTTGTTAAGAAAAACAAAATCTGAATTGGATTTATAAGTGGAAATTTAAGTTAAGTTAAACAAATGATGTTTGAAATGGAATATAACTTAAGTAATGTTGTATGAAATTGACTTTGGTATCAAAATGAATTAAGGAATGAAGTCATTAAATGAATGTGAACTTGAGTTATATAAATGAAATTCAACTTTTTTTGTAAAATGAATTAGCAATTGAATTAATAAATGGATTGAATGTTAATCAATCGAATGTGAATAAATTGATATGGAATAATGGATATAAGTGTTAATTCATTTAAAAGCTAATAAATTGGAATTTGAATGAATCAAATGGAAGTCAACTTAATATCAAACCAATTGGAATTAAAAAGTGTTAAACCAAATTGAAAGTAAATTTAATAAATTTGGTTGTGTTGAATATACATTGGTCGTTATATGATTGTTGGTTGATAGTATATAATTCATTAAGTGTTAATGAAATTGAATTAGTGAAATTGAAAGCTATGTGTTGGAATTTGAATTGAAAATGAAGAATTGAATGTCGTTGTATATGAATTGGTTGTAAACAATTACAAGTAATGTCGAAATTATATAAGTTGCTTATAAACCTTGTTTAGTATGCATTTCTTTTAATATGCATATGTTGTAGTTGTTTAAAAGAGTAAATTGTTAATAACTTTATGTATATGTCACTTACACATTTAAATTGAGTAAGTACAGCTACCGGGGCTACCGTTCGGCTGATTTGGTTGCGCTAAAATGCTAAATAAATAACTGCTTTGCTTAAAAATGCTAAAAAGGTACGCCTACGCAATAAAAATAGGAAATATGAACTGTTTTTCTGCTTTTTCGACCGTGTGGGTCGATGTATATATATTAATGTCTATTGTGATCCTACTACGATCGAACCGCGCAAAGGAGGCTATGGCGAATTTTTCTGAAAATTTAAGGCGTTAGAAAATTTTCGGGAAATTTTGGAAAATTTGTGAAAACTAAATTTTGGATTTGGAGTTAAAAGTTAAACGATATAGTTTGTATTGAAAAGCACAACTAAGTATAGATTTGAAAAACTTAGTAAAGTTTTTGAAAGAGTTTAACTATTGGATTTTGGGGAAGTTGTACACTTAAGTGATTTTGAAATCTAATCTGAACGAATTGTTTGAAAAGTTAATGGATTTGGGCATTTTTCTTACTTTGCAATTTCGAGGACGAAATTCTTTTAAGGGGGGAAGATTGTAACGACCCAGAATTTCTGTCATTTGAAATTCAGATATTTAATTGATTTTAAATATTAATAAGTAAGATTTGTAAGTCGAATGAATTAAATTCGAATATAGTGATTTAATTGGATAATTAAATTATTAATTTAATATTTGAAATTCCAGAAATAATTGATAATTGGATTAAATGTGTATAAAAATGATTTATAAAGTTATATTAAATCATATTGGAATTAGAATGATGTTATAGAACTTTTAAAATTGAATTAAAAGTTAATTTGTGAAAATTGAATATTTTAATATTTAATTGACTAGTGAAAATAATCATTTTTCAAACAGTCTCGGATTTTGACGAAACTAGTTTCATCGGATCCGTAATGTGAAATTATTGTAAGATTTCAAATTTCGTGTCAATCGGATTTATCGTTTTTCCGGGGCAAGCCAAAACGCATAGAAATCATTTTAATCGATTTGATTTTAATTTGATCGTTTATTTCCGTAACTCGCACATACGATCGAATTAGCTTCCGAAACACGTTCCATTGTGTTTGGAATGTGGGTAAAACCTTAGAAACGTCAGCCGGCATGTTTGATTTCGAGTTCGAAAATTTTGAAGATGAATAGTGCGCGTAAATTTTATATAAAAGGACCTAAACACTTCCATTTGCACTAAAACCCTAGCTAGTTAGGGCTAGCCACCATTTAACATTTCAATGGCATAAAATCATCCTCCTTCTTCTTTCGATTTCTTCCAATCTATCAAACGATTCGAAATATTTTCTACTACAAAATGATAGAGCACAACGAGACCTTCGATTTCAAAGGTCATGATCGCGATTAGAGCTATGGATTAACGGCAATTTGTGCTCATATGGCTGGCATTCAATCATGTTTCTCCACGTGAGGAGGCAATCGAGCTCGACCAGAAATAGGGTGAAGGTGGTATTCGAGTTGCTCTTTGATGCGGCGGCCCCTGATCGTTGTAGAGATGAACGAGGTCGAGCGAAAATTCGATGAGAAGGGCGGCCGAGTGGATTACGTTCGAGCGTGTTTTTCACTAGGGGGGAGGGAGAAAAAGAGGGTAGCGGCCAGATTTTCATCACGTTATTTCGAACGGCCCAGATTCAAGGGTTTGAAAATAAAAATTTAAGTTGTAAATTTATTTATATTAAAATCGTTAAACTTTAAAATGTCATAACTTTTGCATAAAGCGATGAGATATACGCTGCAGCGCAGAGCTGGGCATGTTTGGGGCAAGTTAGAATTTTGGATTTAATCGAACGGTTTGACTTAATTTAAAATTTAATCACTCGACAACTCAAGGTGAGAACTCCTCACTCAATCGAATTGTTTCGATTTAAATTTTAAATACTTAAATTTAAAATTGTTTGATTGTGTGAATTGAATGATGATTGTTATCTATTGTGCTGAATAGACCCTATATGCCGCATATTAAGTGGAGGTTATTTATTAAAAACATATACCGCGATAATTCCATATTGAAGTGGAATTGGTATTATATATGTATTTTGAGTTGATTTCCAGCATTATATAGAAGATGAGACCCTATTACTCCGCATAATAGCGGATAATATTTATAAATCCCATATACCATGATATTCCACCTCGAAGTGGAATTGGTATTGTGCTAACATCTGTGGATGCAGGGAAACAGGTTGCAGGGATCCAACAGGATTCCTCAAACATTTGAATTTGTTTCATATGTTGTGTGTTGATTATTTATAATCTCCCTATGATTATATTTGTGAATTGGAATTGTGAAGGCTACGATTTAGCCGAATATATTTTTGGTATCGTTGGATACCGAAAATAAATAAAAATTGGTTTTTTGAAATTCAAGTTGAAAATTTATCGAAAAATTTATTTTTGATAATTGGATAAATTTAAAAGGGGTTTTTAAAGGATAAAAGTCTTATTTTTGAACTGTATTGAATTAAATATCAAATTTTGAAAAAAGACTTAATAAATGGATTTCGGGAATATTATTTATAAATTGAAGAATTTATTTAAAATTTGGATTTTTAAATAGTTTGGAAAATAAAGGAATTTATCATCTGAAAAAGGGATTTATTTTAAAAAGGAAATAGATTTAGAAATCCATATGGTAATTGATTTTTGGTGATTGAAAATAAATCTTTTGGAAATATTTGGAAATTTATTTGGTATCCTGAAGTAATTTGGGAAATCAATATGGAATTTGATTTGGTATTTTGAAAATCAATTTGAAATTAATTGATTATTAATTTACCATAACTAGTCAAATTTATTTATAGAATTATCTAATTTAAATTAATTAGATAATTAAATTGATCCTACTTATGGATATTTGGATTATATTGGATGTTGAATTGTTTGACATCTTTGATGTGTGATGTTTTGTGAAATATCCTGTGTTGTGTTGTGATTTGTGATTTATTTATCTATGATTTGATATATCTATGATATGTGAATAAAAAATAAGCGTTATAGTTTATACCGCTTATCAATTATATTGTTATATTTGATCTGTGACGGTTGAATGTTGTTGCACTATTGTGTTAAACCCGTGGACTACACAATACGCACACAAATGTGGATTTCACGTGGAAATCGGTTAAGTCACAGATTTTTATCAATTTTGAAAAATTGAATTTTTGAATCCAAATTAGTTTTGGAATTGGAATTGGAAGTTTTTGAAAAGGAGTTTTAAGAATAAAAGTTGTTTTAAATAACTTAATAAAAATTGGAATATGAATAAATTGATTTAAATTTTGAATTCAATACTTGGAATTGAATTCAATAAATTGGGGATTTTGGTTTAAAGGATTTTACAAGTTATAAAAGGTGTTTATATGGGTTTTTAACCATTTAAAAAATATGGTTTTGGAAATTTAAATTTAAAATTAAAATTTATACTTAGATGGCTTTAACCTGTGCAATTGTAACCAGTTTTTCCCAAAACGAAAACTATCTGTTTTCAAATAATAATAGCTTTCATAAAGTGAAGAGATTTCAAATTTGTATCGAAATATTTCAAGTTGAATGGAATTGTAAATAGTTTGGAAAAGCTATGAATTAACTTTTGTGAAGATGATGAAATCTTGTTTTGAAATCAAAGAAGATTTTAAAAGGTGTATCTTTTATATTATAAAAGACTTGAATTGTGAATAGTTTGAAAACTATAAGTTAAATCTTGATTTAAAGATTTAATGGGTTAATCAAATTGAAATGGAAATTGATTTGGGAATCTGTGAATGAATCTTTGTGAAACTGGATAAACTGTGTGAAGTAAATCTTTTTGTTTAAAGATTTAAAATGGTAATTTGTTTAAACCATTTAAAGGAAAGGATTTGGGTAATAAGTTGTAACTTAATTGAAATCCCTATATCCATATGTTTTAAATATTGTGCTCACTATTCGGGTTAGCCGGGAAAGGACCTTTGTGTCATATAACCCATTCCGGATAAGTGATACGACGATATGGATAACATTTGAAGACCGGTGGTGAAGACCGGGTATTTGTGAAAACGATAGGATGACCTATTGATTGTCTCTGCATCGTTAGCTAAGGTATAGAGATTTCCTTTGTGATGGGAAGTTCGATCGGGATTGTGCATACCCGGATTGCAAGGGCTTCTTTGGAAGTGCCTTCGGTTCTGTTCGAACCCGGAACAGACTTGTATGGTTACATGTCTGACATTACATTTTGAGATATAAAGCTGATTTCTTTCAAATACATTTCTGTTGGTGGCGGAGAATTTATTCTCTTAGCTTAACACCCTTCTCTGAGACGTACGAGCTCAGAGGTTATGTAGTTGAAGGTTATTAGCGATATACTCCCAATTTGGTAGTGTGGCATGCTGAGTGTTGTTGTGTGATGATTATTTATTGATCATTTGTGATCAAAGCATGGCTTTGTGAAAAAGCGTAGCTTTGTGGACGAGACCTCTTCGGACCTCACAACCCGGAAATGGTCAAAACAGGAATGATGCGGCAAGGTTATGAGGGTCGCTCCCTTTAGGGTATGTCATTTCCTTCTGGAAAAGGGTAGTATCAGGTATGGAGCCCTGGTATTTAACCTATGTGGATACTCCATTCTCATTTACTGTGTGATTGTTGTTTTGATCGAGCCGCCTCGGATAAAGGTCCCAAAGGACCGAGGAGTGGCATATTCGTGTAGTAGTTACCTACTGTAAGAGGTAACCCGGCCTTGTGTTTGCAGAGAGCTAGTTAGTTCTCGGGACATCCCGCCAGAGGCGATCCCATGTGGCATAGGAAGTTCCTTAGCCTGACCATTTGTTGGAAATCCATCTTCCAATACGAACCTTGTACGGTATTAGTTATAGAACCTGCCATTTAATGTGGAAGCTATAGTAGGCATAATATAATGGTACCTATGCTGGCTAATATTAATATTATACTTTCGAAATGTTTTCCACTATGCACTAATAGTAATAAAATCCAATGATTTTGCGTAGTAAGCATGTTTGACTATCATAAGGAGAAATCTCCTCCAATTCTACGTTTGCATTGTGTGTGTGTGGCGGGAGGCCTTATGGTAGTTTCATTTTCCAAAAGCATTGTGGATTTTCTACTTCCTTGTTGTTGTTGTTTTAAAGATAATAACTGTTTTTATTTCTCACACCAGTCCCATGACTGACCTGGAGTTTATTGTTCCTTTCCTAAACTCTGGGTGCCCACCAATTTCCACACAGGCAGTCTAGAGTCAGGTTATCAGGTCATTCTGGATTCAGGAGATGCTGTCGAGCTCAGTGGCGAGCTGGATGCCGAGACGTATCACTTGTATATGATGTTATTATTCCGCTGTGTATTCTATATGGGGACAAGTTTGTATAACTGTCCATTGATGTATTGTGTTGTATATTGTTGTTGTAAACTCTGATGATGTAATGTATAAAATGATATAGTTCTTGATTTAAAAGATTATTCATTTATTTATTATATGTTGTTCCGCTACGATATGTGAGATTCTGATATTGTTTCTGTTGTTTCTTCTTTCTTTTTCTTCTGTCTTCTTCTACCTCTTCTTTTTAACCATAACAATTCAGTTTTCCGGCATTCGATTGCTCGGTAGTTGATACAGTGGATGTATTAATGTCGACTTTCGAGCGTCGAAAATTCGTATCGTTACAGTGTGTATTCTTAAAATATAATCAATTGGATTGTACGATTTAATATTGAATTCCTTTTTTAATCTAAACCCAAAGTCTACGATTTAAAAACATGAAAACCATGTGTGTGTGAGTATGTGTATATAATTTATGTGTGTGTGTGTATGTATGTATATATGTACATAAGTGTGTGTGAATGTATGTATGCACATATGTATCATATTGTTTTTCCAATGTTAGGTTAAAATACTATACTGTTATTCCATTCATTTAGTTCTTATTTTCTTCCCATGTATGATTTATAGTGTTTTTTCCTTTATTATCAGCATTCGCCTTACATTGTTTTTTCTTCTTGTTAGTATACTTACTGTCGATAAACCCCTCCCACTGAACATTATCGATGTCTTTAGAGTGGTTATCAATTGCAAGATGTCTAGGCTAAAACTCTCCTTGTTTTGTTTTAAGACATCTCTTTCACAATTTCGCTTTACGGTTTCTAAAGTATTGTGAAAATTTCTTCTTCAAAATAGGTCGAAATACATCAGAGTTTATATTCATGTTAAACTCCTTCTATACAAAAAATAAGAATGAAAAATCAATAATACTATATTGCTTATAATAGATATCGTCATATAGACTACAAAATGGTTGTATAATAGCAATGCTTATAATGGATTGTAACGACCCACCTTTTCATCCCTTGAAAGTCAACACCAATACATCCACGGTATTCACATGCCAAGCACTCAAGTGTCAGAAAGATAGATTGTTAGGGTAAATAAAAAGAAAAAGAGCAAGGAAGAAAGAACACAATATAAGAATCTCATAGTGGAATGATAATATATAATATCAATAAGAAAGTACAAAGAGGTACTCTAAGATATATAGCATTATAGAGTAACAATCCTAAATATTATCATCAACCTGGACAGTTATAACAGTCTGTCCTCACAATTGCTAAAATATACATACTAGTACTGTAGTAGAAATAAGAACTCAACGGTAGGTGAAAGCATCCAGCTTGTCTTCTTAAGCTCCAAGTAATATCAATGAAAACCCGTCTTTCTCAAACTGCTCGAAAGAGCACTCGAGAAATTAAGTGAAAGATAAAACTACGAGTCAGACATAAGTCTGGTATGAGAAACTCAAGAAATTTGCATAATGTAACAGTATCTTTTGAGACCAACCGAATCACCGGAATGATTTTTCCCTTAAAAGAACCAAAAGCATCTAATAAGTATATATGGTGATATAATAGGTAGATGAATGTAAATTAGAAAATAACTGCGCTGCTTGCATCTTACAATACAACAATATTAGAAGTACAACTAAAACCGCTAAGGTACGTTCACATATGGATTTCCATGGAGGTCTCCTCTTTACATTGAGGTTGGCCTCCTAACAAGGGTTAGAAACTATCTTCTGAAACCACGCATATTTCTGGATAAAATATGTCACAAAGGAAAACAAAGCTGGTCCATACCCGAACACGTGATACCGAATACCAACAACTCTAGCGCGCCTCAACGAAAAGCATTTCTAGATATTTGGAGTTGATGTACCCTTGGGTTAGCTAAACCCATTAGCTGTGCGCCTACTCTATTTTCTATCATTTTTTATGGCAAAGTCATGTTCAGCATCTCAACACACAAGTCTTTATCACTCGGACATATCTCAAATCTCTATAAGGATTCCAACATCTCGAACTGATCTCGAATCTCTCTATGGATTTTAGCATCCTGAATAGTTCACAAATCTCTTCATGGATTCCAGCATAAGTCATTTGACAAATGCTAACTCTACCTTGTATATTGGAATCAACCTTAAGATAAATAGTACAACAGGATATCATCCTTCGAAATATTAACGTTGACCTCTCCCTTAGACTTAACCTTAAGATAGACAGTGCAATTCTATAACATTTCGATTCAAAACCGCTTTCATTTCATAGTACACACATATCGGTTTAAAGTGGTTACCGTTTTGAGTCATCTCATATAAGTACACTACCCTACTTACCGGACGTCCCAAAACCAATCGGTAGATTTTCGGTTAACTTAACTTTTGTTCTTTTAGAAATAAATAGACAACGCATAAGGGTGGAGATCATCTCCTACCTAGACGAATTTCCTTATTTCTTGTCTTAGAAGAGCAAGACGAGTTTATACGTAGGATATAGCATCACCGAGAGGATAACTGTATGTTTAATTCTTGTATTTTTTCTAGATATTTCCTAAGTTAATTTTGGTCAAATTCAATAACAATGAGAACGATCGAATATGGAAACCAAGTTTTATATACTTATCACATGACTGACCATCCCAACTTATACTATCCCTCGATCAATGGTGAAGCCAGTAGGTTAGAACACTGTTTTCTTCTAAGCTCTACTCGAACATCATTCTTAACTCTCATAGATAGAACAAGTCTACTTTGTTGGCTTTTAGTGCTAAGTACACGACTAAATACTTTCCATAGACAAGTAAACATACAAGGCACAAGTAAGTCATGTAAAGCACGATTTAGTCACACAAGTGACTCTAAATTTTTTTATTTAATTAATTCTTTTATTAATTAAAACCCTATTTTATCAAATAATTACTTCCTTCAGAAGTCAGCGAACTATATATAAGAATCTTCCTCGGTAGATCTCGAATACATATGTTCTAAATTCAGGAGCCAATTTAGACGAATGAGTCCTCCTTGGAGGATCTCGAACTGTATGAATACGTGATGCTTCTATTTACTTCCTTTTTCTACTTGTGTATATATAATACCTTTAATGTATTCTACTATTTCACCATTCCTTTGTACTCTTTTTAGTACTTGAAAATATATTCGTATACTTATCTCAAATGGTATAAAAATATTCATAAATCATTTAACAAGATTTTCCACTTTGAAAGTATAAGGAAAAGGGCTAAAAAAATGCTACTAAAACATGGTTTACTCTAAACTAAAACACTTTATACCTTCCATTAACTTTAAAACATTCTTTTTGAAGATCCAATTACATTCATAAGTATATTCAAATTGGTTAAAGACTAATGTTACTTAAACATTGTCACTACAGACCCAAAACTATTAATACTTACCATTATCTTTAAAAACATTCTTTATAAAGACCCACTTATGTTTAGAAATATATTCAAATGGGTTTAAAACAAATGCTGCTAAAACATCATTTTCTAAAAACCCAAAACCATTTTATACTTTACATTATCTTTAAGTCATTCTTTTTAAATATCAAAGTATACTTATTAACAAGATAATATACTTTTAATTAACTTCTCAATACCATTCGTTATAACTAAGTGTTATAACCAAAAACACTTACCCATTTATAAAATACTTTACTTACTTTTTCCAAACTTATATATATATATATATATGCTTTAAAAATACTTATAAATAAGTTGTAAATATCTCTATAAAATACTACGTAAAAATAACAAATTTAGAATTCGATAGAAATTAATAAAATGCAGGTTTTATATTTGAAACTCTTTACATTAAAATATACTTATTAAAAATATATTTAAACTTAAATCCACTTTTAAAATACTCTAATTAATGTTAATAAACATCCTTAAAAAAGATTTAGAAAAAATACTTTATTTAAATATCATTTAAACCATTTTAAAGTCTCGAACAACGTACTACTGCATTTAACATAAGTGTTGTCAAATGTTCGAAAACACCTTGAAAGTGTTTCGGTTAATAAGTGTTGTAGTTTCGTACTTTTGCCACAAAACTAAATTTGAACTCTTAAATATTTGACTAGTTTTCAATATATTAAGAATTGAATTGAAGTCCAATTTTTTTACAGTAATTACTTTACTTATTTTACTTAATAACCATGTAAAGAAACCCTGAATTATGTCTTTACAAAATCATAAGAAAAATCACCAAAAACAAGGCATTTTATGAAGTGCTCATACAGTGAATTTTTTGCTTCTATCTTTTGCAACTTCATTCAACCAGTTTTAAAATCATCTAAACCTTGGTATTTTTATAGTAAGAAGTACACAAATAGTACTTATTAAAACAGCAAAGAAACCTATAAGGATGTCTTTCAAAATAATTTAAAAATCGCCAAACACAAAGGCGGTTTCAAAGTGCTCATATATAGAGACCATTTTTGCTATAAATTTTTCCACTTTGTTCTATAAAACTTTTCAAACCACTTCCTCGCTGTCCCATACACTACTATAAGTTCAAAGCACAACTAAAATATATGCTTTCACAATATATTCATATATAACCATTTTAATCAAGTTAAAAACAAGGGATTTCGAAGTGCACTTATAGCGACTATCCTTGCTTCAAACACATTCAAACACACTTCAACTTCACTCACAATCACACCAAACATGTAAACACAAAGTCAAGGCCACATAACATGTTGTAGAGGGTAATAGAAGTGATGATACTACATATAAAGTTGTCACTTGCTTTCCAAGCAAGGGGATCCAAAAGAGATAACTTGCATTAGTTAACTTTACTTAACTTTATATTCAAGCACACAACATATATAAAACAATATATACTATTCAGTGGTGAGTTAACTCACCTAAATCCATGTTAAAACCAGGCACAAGCATATAAAAACACATGAAAACTTCCTACCATCACTAAACATCCAAAGCTTCCACCTTTTGCCTTCACAAGCTTAAGTACAAGCTTCCCTTCACCCATAATGTTCACGGCCTAGGGATGGTGAATAATTTTTTCCAACTTCTTCCATTTTTGAGTTGTTATTCCATGTTGCCAAAATGATCTAAGGCCTCTTCCAAAATTTGGGAGGGATGGAGTTGATCTGTTTCGATTAAAGATCGATTAGTGGAGATAGAAATGGATTAAGACTAAGTTGTTTCTCCCTTTGAAAATTAACAAATGTGTTAATGTAACACATGAAGGCCTTATATAGAAGTGGCCAAGTGGTAACCACTCACCTTTTACCCTTCATGGAAGGTCACCATGCATGCTCCCTTCCATATGAAAACTTTACATCTCATTTCCTAAAACAAATATATAAACAGTATTTACCAAAATATCACTTTCCTTAATCTATTTTTTTATCTTTTACTATTCACATTTAGTTAGCCATAAACACTGAAATAATTTTAGTTTCTAATTAAATATACGTTAATATATTAGACATGTCCAAAAATTTCGAACAACTTATATCGAGTAAAATGTCGTTTATTGATAAAATGATTTTCGGTCACATTATCGATATTTCTTCAATAAGAAAATAACCACAGGTCCCTATTTTTGATTTTATTATAAGAAAAAACTTTACATAAATGAATATGTAAATTAGGTCCCTATTTTTGAGAAATACAAAATGCAAGGTAACTTGCACTTTTCTGACATAAAATGCAAGAGAATTTGCAGTTCGAGAAAGAAATATAAAATTCTATAAAATTTGATAATGGTGAAAAACTATAATTATTTACTAAAATTATACTTAAATAACAATTATTATTACTTACGAATAAAGAAATTTGATTTTTCAATTTTTGAAAAACTTTTTGAAAACTGCAAGTTAACTTGCATTTTCTATCAGGGAACGACAAACTAGTTTGCACTTTCTGATTTAGAAAAATGGGGACCTAATTTACATGTTCATTGCTACCGAGACTTTTCTTATAAGGACATTAGAAATAGGGACCCGACGTGCAATTCAAACTATTTATTTTTGTAAAAGTTTTTCAAGAACAAGTTTATCAACATTAGTTATAAACTAAAATTGGGCTAATAGGGTTATAAAATCCATTAAATCACATTAAATACAATATTAAAATATTTAAATAATTTAGATATTTAAATATGAAGTATTTGAAATTCAGGGTCGTTACATAGATACTATCAAATAAAATACATTCAGTTATCAATGTTATTTTTATTTTGATTAAATAACTTGATGTCGATTGTGTAAATTGATTCCGCTAATATACGTACATGTTTAGAATTACTATTGACTATGTCCCCATTGAAAGTTAAAGTAACTTTCACGTTGGCTCATACCTAATTATCGAACACAAGCTGTAACATGTAAATAGTTGTAGTGCAAATAAAATGTTTTGGTTAGTTTTTACGTGGTGTAATTTAAAACGACTGTCAGATACTTTTTTTATAATTCAACCCAAACTACTTTCATGTTTTCCATTAACTAAGAGCTATTTTATTAAATAGATATTGCCATTGTATAATGTATACACCAGACAAGAAATAGATGTTATAATATTTGTAGAATGGGTAAAGTGAAATACCATGAGTGCTTTCCATAAATTACTCTTGTAAAAACATCAACTTTCCTTCGGTCATCGTAGCTAATAGGAATGTGCTCACGAATCAGAACACAATAATTAGAATTCCAGTTGCTTGCATCCTTACCTATTGCACCATCCATGTCAATGATTATTGAGTACTTTTTATTTGGTGGAAGAGGAGGAACATCTGCTATTGTACATCGTGACAGATTTACTCTGTCATTTTATAATCATTGTTCATGGTTTTCTTACTAATCATTAAAATCGCTATATCTTCTCAGTAAATTCGTGCAAGGAATTTTTTTAATAAAAATATAAGAAGAAAATTACTCAACCATCTTACATTCAATTTGTACTAGTAAAACATTTTTTATAAACTTTTAAAAAAAGCAATAAACACATTATATATATATATATGTATGCATGTATTTATGTATAATAACCAACTCTAAGTTTATAACAAAATAAAGCATAAAATAGGCTAAAAACTGAATAAACGTATAAACCGATAGTGGAATCTACCATAATCTACAAATCTAAAGATTAACGACGACACTTATTTTATACGAATTTAAATCATTAGATGCCTAACTATATCTAAATGAAAGATAACATCCTTAATATCTTATAACCACATTATTCTCCTTAGAATGCAACAACTAATTGCTCAATATTATGTTAGAGTTAGAGGTATACACTAGGGGCACTCATGTAATTTGCTACATATATCTAACTCAAAAACCAATCTTGTTCGGAATAATAGGTGTTTTCTTTCTATTATATACTTAATATAATTTGTTGTATTAATTAATTGATTTAATTAAAAGTACATTTACTCAAAAATCCATAACTTGTGTGTTTTGTGATAGTAGTTATAATGAGTTGTAATAATGACTGATTTGTCACAATAAAATATACATACCATTTTAAATATTCCTTGTCAAGATGTATTGAAATTGGATATCAATACATCCGTTGAGACTAGAGTGTGTAATGCTCTCCAAATGCTAGACAGTGTGTTACTCATGGCTATTGGGGTACTAAGGGTTACATACCGATAATTATTAGATAACTATAGAATGACCCACTTGATAGTTTCTATTGGTTACTGTAACCAAGGTCAAATAGAAAATATCGATGTGACAATATTGCATGGTTCTCTAGACTTGAGAATACCGTCGATCTTTAATGAGAAAGCTCCGCTTTGATTATAGTTAAATCGTGGTATGACATCCATCAAACGGCAATAGTTTGGTCGAGATGAAGCATTGGAGGTGAAACACTATTCAAGAGAGGATTCGTCTCCTCAATTTTATGATGTTAGTATCACAGTCAACTTAAGTCAACTCAAAGTCAAAGTCTTTGGCCAAAGCATTTCGGTTAATAATAATCGTTATTATTGAACTAAAAACTTTGTGTTTTCAACTATAAAATTGAATATGGATGGTATTGGAATTTTGACCGTTACCCAATTCCATAAGTCCAAAGTAATATAGTTTTGACGAAGAGAATTGGTGTAAATAATTGTCACTATCGGGTAACACTTAATAAGGTAAAATTGGATATTACCGATGCCCAGTAAGCGATAAATTTGGCCGTAATGTCATGTTGGTTATGGAATTATGGATTTTAAGGCTAATTAAACACTAAAGGGGGGTGAATAGTGTTTTCTAATTTTTATGAATCTTTTTAATATTCTTTCAAGTTTATTATAAATCAACACAGAATGAACAATCACAGATGCAAACACAGATAAGTATAAATACATTAATGTAAAAAGTAGAGAATTAGAGAGTTCACGCTAGGGATTTTTATATTGGTTCAAAGTTACTCTACATCCCATCCTTTACAATTGCTTGTACGGATTTCTTTCCAAATGACAGTCTTTAAATGGGCAAAAGGCAAACCCAGTACAATCTTGATTTTAAGGCTATGAGGCACACCCTCTAGATTTTCCAAGCTCTAGGTACACTCACTTGATTTGGACGAGACACAAGCGCACCCACTTGGATTTTTGGAACACCAAGCACGCCCAGTTAATTTGAACGAGCTACAGTTACGCCCTCGCAAATACAACTAGAGTGTGAGGGTTTTTCCAAAGTCAATCTCTTGATCTTTGGTTACAATTGATCGTACAGCCCCTTGGTCAGCAGTTTGATCTTTGATTGAGAGAGAGATGATTGAAATCAAAGAGTAAATAGTAGAGAATCAATTATAAAGATTGAATTGATTTTGGTTTGAATTTGAGAAGATTTTAATATATTTTCACTAGAAATTTTTGTAGAATAAGAGGAGAGAAGATAACAAGAAAGTAGTTTTTTAAAAATTCATTTGAAACCCTCTATATATAGAGAATAAATAAACATGTCCATTCATGAAGAGTTACGACAAATAGACACTTCATTTCAAAATTTGAATTTCAAATTAGCGGCATGTATGTCAACATATCATCTGCCTATACGTGACATAAGCTAGTGTATTTTGAAAATTTGTTTATTTTAAAATGTTTGAAAATCCTATGCTTTGTAAAATATTTTGATACTTTGTAAATTAATTTAAACATAGTTTATAAACATTTTAAACTTTAAAAAACTTTTAAAAAATATTTTTAAATATATTTTAAAACTATACTTTGTTTTAAAAATAAAGAATAAGAAAATGAAAATATACAGATCAAAGATTGCTACCAGGGACTTTAACAATAAATTATGACTGTATATAATATGCCATAGTCTTGGGATGTTCATATCTTGATCTTTATACTCATGAGTCTTCATGTCCATTTCTTGAGTTTTATACTTTATAGTCTTTGAATTAATACTTGTATAATATCCGGCACTATATTCTTTATAACTTGACAAAAACATTAGTATCCATTTTTTATATGAACGTATTATTATTACTAAGGTTGTTATCATCAAAATCAATATCTGAGGTATTAACAATCTCCCATGTTTTGATGATGACAACCATTAATATCTTGTATATATAAAATATGATATAACTCTCCCAAAGTTAGATAACTCCCCCTAAATATGTGTATAGGTATATTTTATATTTTTCTTCCCCTTTGTCATCAACAAAAATGGGTGAAAATTAAGAAAAACATTAAAAAAACTCCCCTAACAAAAATATATGATGATATATGATTCAAAATCAATAACTAAGTTAAAAATGATATATATATATATATATATGTATATGTATATATGTATATGTATATGATGCATATGATAATATATGATAAATGATACTATTATGTATTAAACATGAAAATATATGGTAAGGTAAATTTTATTAATGTGATTTCAAACTATACAATTCTGATACATTCAATTCAATCGAACTAAATCATTCATACAAACAATCCAAAACCAATCTAATTCAATCCAATACACACTAAGTCATACAAACCGAATCCTAAGAGTATTTATATATATTTACATATTAAATCCAAACCTAATAACTAGACGTTTCGTGGAACTTCAACCCAACTATCAGACCCAAAGATTGCATCTGTTTTGATGGAATCTCAATCTTCATTATTCTTATTAACAGTGCACTCTGGGTTTTTGGATGGTTCTTCTTTGATTAGGGGAGAAATTATCCACCAAATAGCATCAAAATGCTTTTCTTGTTCCTTTATCTTCTGTAGTTGACTTAATTCTAATGCCTTTGATTTCTTAGAATAAAAGAGAGAATATCTTTGAAGGATTGGAGAGTTCGTTCAAGGTTTTCACATAATTTTTGATGTGGAGAAGACATATCTGTAAAAATATGTTTGAGAATGAAAATAAAGTATATAGTAAAATTAAAAATGAGTTTTCCAGAAGAAATAAGCTTATATAAGAGTAGAAAGTCATCCGGAATGAATGGATGGTAGTTGTTTTTATTTTGAAATATAAATTTTTTTACTTTTTGGCCATTATATGTCAACATATCATATGTATGTATGTCGATGTAATGAATCGACTTTTCGATCCTCGAATGTTGACACTAATACATCCATAGTATTTGTGTGTCGAGCATTCAAGTGCTGGAAAGATGAAAAGTTAGGGTACAAAGAAAAAGAAAATGAATAAGGAAGGAGGAACACAATATCAGAATCTCACAAATGAAATGATTATATATAATATCAAAAGACAGTATAAATTGTCATTTCAAGATACAAAATTTTTCAGAGTAACAGTAATCATCCTGGACAATTATAATAACATGTCCTTACAAATGCTGATATATACACACGAAGCAATATACTATTGTAGGAAATCATCCAGCTCATCTCTAGAAGATCCTAAGCGTCAACGAAAAAATCTGGAAATATACACGGGGCTGACCCGACCGTTATAAGAAAATATTACCCGGACTAGTCTAGTAAACCAGTGTGAGAAAACTCGAATCATATTGATTGTTATATTTATAAAACCCTTCAAAAATAAGGGCATCTCGTATAACCACACTGTTAAATCGGGACAACCTTTTACCTTACGATAACCAAACCATTTTTATTATAAATCCAGTGATACTATAATAATGTCTAGGGTATAGAATATAAATATTATAACATAGATGTAATGGTTATATTGGTTACATTCAATAGCATATTAGAGGGTACAACCAAAACCGACAAGGAACGTTCGCATAATGGATTTTCCATTGAGATCTCTCTAGTGGAGCCAGATCCAATCCACTGCCCAAGGGTCAAAATGTACCTTTCGAGCGACGTATATCTCTAGTAAACTTCTTTTATCAAATAAACTTCTATCTTTTCCCAAAAGATTCAATACTAATAATTTCCTTCAAAATATCTATTTTAAGGATTTATGTACTTTCACAAATCCATTTAAAAGATTTAAGACTAATGTTACTTAAACATTGTCATTACAAACCCAAGACCATTTTGCTTATGCTTATTGTTAACGCTAAAAAGTGAACGCTAACACCCGGTGTGTGTAATAGAATCGTGAAAGCACCACCCGTGTGACGGGAACAGAATTTAAGCAGTAAAATGGCAGAAAAAGCAGTAAAAGACAGCAATTTATAGTGGTTCGGCTTGAGATTTAGCCTACGTCCACTTTGAATCTCTTTATTACCGAATTCGGTTACAAATCGATACAAATCTCTTATCAAAACAGTACAATTTGATCACAAGAAACAATCTTGACTACTAGCTCAATCTTCGTCGATGAAATTCGATGAATCCATGTTGGATGTAAGGAATTTCTCTTGAAGCTTGTTGTAGCGTCTTGAATGTTTGAAGATCTTTGATTGCTGGATGAATGGAGACTTCGACAGAGTAACGGTGCTTGAAGAAATGAATGGTCAAAAGTCCTCTCCATGTTGGAAGTGGTGGTCTATTTATAGGAGTCGAATTCTGAACTCTCGTTTTTTGCCAAGTCATGAGTCGTGACCGACTTAAGATGAGTCGTAACTCGTAGTTGACCTAAGATGAGTCGTAACTCGTGGGCGCCTTACTGGGTTCATCTTGTGGCTCAGTCGAAGACAAGTGCTAAGTCGTGGCCGACTTACCAGATGAAGGTAGATAGGCCTGGACTCTGGATTTTAACCTGATAGCCTTTAAGTCGTAAGACGTTTAAGTTGTAAGACCCTTAAGTCGTAAGACCCTTAAGTCGTAAGACCCTTAAGTCGTAAGACCCTTAAGTCGTAAGACCCTTAAGTCGTAAGATCCTCTTGAGTCGTAAGACCCTTAATTCGTAAGACCCTTAAGTCGTAAGATCCTCTTGAGTCGTACAGACCTTAACTCGTTGAGTCGTAGACAGCTTAAGCCGTTGAGTCGTAGATGGCTTAACTCGTTGAGTGTTAAGTCGGAGACCCCCCTTAAGTCATAGGCCTGCTAACTCGTAGGTCCCTTCAGCAATTAGGTCGTTAGCTCTTAAACTCATTCGGTCGTGACATAACTTAAGTCGTTCACTTCTTATCTTGTAGGCCGTTGATAGTGTTAACTCGTTAAGTCGTCTGGGCCATGAGTCGTATACTTCTTGAGTCGAAGAAAATTAAGGGTTAACATTTGCCCCTCGAAGTACACGCCTAAGTCGTAGGTCGTGTGCTTCGACTTATCTTAACTCATGTGTGCCTTTTCGTGTTCCACTATCCAGAGGTATAAAAAGCTTGAGTTGTTCTTTCTATCCATTGCCTATCTCCTGAGTCATATCTGCCATTAATATCTCTCAAAGCTTTCTCAAGGCGATTTCATCCTCTCTTGTTAATCAATCGATCACCGATACTTAATCCTCTACAGCGTAAGTGCTCCTGCCTCCTCCTTGAATCTCGATCATCAGTAACTCGTGAATCCCCCTTTTTGCCCTTAACTCGCCCTCTTGTTTATTACTCTGCTGCGAATTCCGTCGCATTGGCAGTTCGTGTGCCTGACGTTCGATCGATTTCATCTTTAGGCGAATGAGGTGATGGAGAGGAGGGATTTTCAGGTTTAATTGATTAGGTGGGCGAAGCTCCGGCGAATTGGCTCTTGGGTGTTTCAATGGTCTGGTGGCACGAGGATAGGGATCATAGTTGATCGAGAGGCTATCGGGTTTGGAGTATAGCGGGTTAGGAGAAAAGTCAATAGGTCCAGTGGAGTGGGATATTAGAACGGTCACGGTTTAGCATCGTCCCGCGAACGACATAAACCTCATTCAATATAACACTTGTACGATTTAAGCCTGTCACGACATAAGCTTTGTATGACTTAAGCCTATCACGACATAAGCTTTAAGTCATGGATGACTTAGGACTTAGGGAAATTGCCTCGCTTTAACTTGAAGCCCCTTTCTTCCTTTACACGACTTAATGACTTGAGGTGTTGTCGACTGAAGGCAACAACAACCTAGAATCGAAATGACCTTATATGTCTTGTCTTAATGTCCTTAAGCCATGGACGAGTTAACATATAAGTCGTTGGCGACTTAATACTTAGGTTTTGCATGGACTTTGAACTGCTGAACTTTGAACTGCTGCATTTTGAACTGCTGAACTTTGAACTGCTGCATTTTTTTTCTTTCACAGATCGTTCTAACTTGCAAGTTAACCAACCTGTTTAATACTACATTTACAGAAAATTTGGACGAATATACTGTCACTGATCGCCCACATCAAATGACAGATTAGCTAATAACAGATAATCAACATAAATAGATCGTGTGAACAAAGTGCTTTAAATCAACAGATTCAAGCAAAGTATTAAAGCAGCATTAAAACAGTCCATTAAAAATGACCGGTTTACACTTAATACTGTACCTGAACTCTAAATTAACAAGTCCTGAAATTCGATAATCGATCAATTACCGACTATCTTAATTCCAGTTGTATTTACTTGTTATCTTTACTAGTTTTGCACAACACTTCACACTATTTAGGAAACGTGCACCTTCACATTTGAATATCCAGTTGCTTGTGTAGAATGACTTCTCAACAAGGAGATGTAACAGTTCAGACCGGAGAGTCCATTCTCATTCCAGCCCCTTTAGTCAATCCCCCAGAGAGAGCCTCTACCACTCTATTGTACAAAACTTTTTGGCAATTGTGCACTCAATTCGGCATTGCTGAAGCTGACGTTATCCTTCCTGAGAAGAATAACACTGCTGACGTAGCACCTCCTGGCTTTGTGGTGGTCAACCGACAAATGTGCTTGAGCGGGGCCATTCCTCCTTTCAACAATTTTCTTCAACATCTTCTTCGCCAACTGGCAATAGCTCCATTCCAATTACACCCCAACAACTATGCTGTTCTAATGGGGCTGTGCGTACTACTCGGCAGAATGCTCGACCGTCTCCCCAGCGTTGACGAAATCTGTTATCTATGCTCTTTTATCAGAATCAAAGATCATCCTTCGATCATTGTTATAAGAAGTGCCAGGAATCGCAAATTGGTTGTCGGTCTCCCTAATACTGCTCATGGGTTTTTGACTCAGTATTTTTACGTTCGCTGTCCCCCTGGGTTTTACGCTGTGTGGAGAGAAGGAAGTAAGAATGCCAATCTTTCCTTCTTCTTATTCTTTGAGTATTTTGCGGTCCAAATCACTAAGTGTTAACTTTGCTTTCTCATTTCAGCGCTCCTCTCTCCCTCTAGGGACTTTAGTCACAAGCAAACTCTGGAGAGACTCATGGCTGTTCCAGTTGAAGAACGGGATGCGAAATTTTTGTTGAAAGATGAGTTTCTTCACCAGTTTGGACTTTTACATCCTTCTAGATCGACTCAGATTCATGAAATCTCTAGTTCTGATGCGGAAACGTTAGCTGCTTCGGGCTCTCGAGCAGAGACCTCGAATGCCCCAGCTTCTGTAGGAGAAATTGCATCAGAAGCACCCGTCGTAGAAGCTGCTTTGGTAAAATGTTCCGCATTCACCGATGTTGTAGGGACAGTCAGCAAGTCGGCACTTGCCCCAATTATTGAGGAGGAAGAAAATCCTCGGGTTCCTGAAAAATCAATTGATACGGAAGTTGAAGAGGAGAAGTCTGCTGAACGCCAGGGTGATGACACCTTTGATGGCCTGAGTGACATAATGATAACTTCTCAAGAGCTTTTCAAGGATAACATTCCAATAGCGAAATCTCCTGTCGTTGAAGCGACTTCCTCTTTGAAACAAACTTCGACGCCTTCTACACCTGTCGTCTCCGTTCCATCACTAAAGCGTGGTTTGTAGTTTGACGCACATAGTTCGCACGACGCACACACTTAAGATTTTTCAGCACTTATAAGCATTTATCTTCTTTTTCTGGAAATTTCTAAACTTTACTTCTTTTTCGGTTTTCAGATTCTCCGATGGGGCGTACCGGCTCATATTATGACTCATTTCAGCGCCATGGAGGTCGTGGATCCTAGGACTTTAGGAAATATCTTGGCGACCAGAGAGAGACAGATGAGGAACGGGCCCAAAGGAAGGCTCAAGAAAAATGGGATTATGAACAGCGGCAGAGAAGAAGAGAAACTGATCGATATGATTCTTCCCATAGAAGTTACGATTCTCATAAGCGAAATTCTTATGATGATAAGGGAAAAACTCAGATTACTGACGAATCGAGCAAACGGTCTAAGCCAAGTGACGCGTCTGCTATTTCTGAGAAGACTAACGCTCCCATTTCTTCTGATATTCCGGCCGGCTCTCCTCCTCTAAAGGAATCTGATATTCAAACAATCATTAACATGCCACAATATCAAGTTAAAGATGGCCCTCCAACGCTTCAGAGCCGATTTCCGAATTGGTGCCTAAAAGGAGTGCGCTTTGACTTGGATTTGGTTCCGATTGACAAACAAGACATGCTTAAAAGTCTTGACGCGGTCAGGCTTAATGTTGAGAGGATGTCGCAATGGCAGAAACTTGTTGATGAACTCCAGAGAGTCAACCACATGAATCTTGAGGCGATGATGACCATGGAGAACGATAAATCAGAATGGGACAAATGGCATAAGCAGCATGATGCGGAGATGACGAGCATTGCAGACGACAACGCAAAGCTTGCATCTGAAGTCAAGCGACTTAAGGAAGATCTCGCCTCATCTTCTGCATCGCACACTCAAAAGGAAGAAGTCTTTCAGAAGCAAGTGCGGGATGCACATGCTGCACAAAGAGATGTCGAAATGAAGCTTGCCGCTGAGCAGCACATTACTGAGTAATATCGCACAGAAAACGCTGAACTGCGGGAAAAAGTCACCTCCCAGAACGTGGAGATTGAGTTACTAAAGTCTCGACTCGCTAAAGCTGAGACAGAGCGTGATGAGGCTATTACTGGTAGGGTTTCTGCCATTGCCGAAAAAGAAGTGGCTGAGCAATCACATGAGACAACGAAAGCAAACATCAGCTCTACCTTATTCGACTTTTATTTACACAGCGTTCTGGGTCGTGGGAGCCTTGCTTTTCTGGGTCCTGATTATGAAATCACTCTGGCTGAAGTGTGGGAAGCCGCACTTGATATGTTTAAAGGTGCCGGCTATGATGAAGCAAAATTCGAGGAAGCAAAATTCGAGGCTCGCTATCTTGATGATGAGGCTCGCGCCGCTCTTGTTAAAGGGAAGGAGCAGCTTGCTAAAGTACGGGCTGAATCACTAGGAGAAGAGCATTTAAAAGAGGAAGCTCCTTTAACTGCCCCTGTTCATACTTCCACTTCAGCCGACGTAAACATTATGGATTCCGGCTTCCATTCTTCACTCCCAGCTAAAATTGCCCAAGAAACTGCGACCACTCCCACTGAGGATGAGGCACCGGACGATACTGAAGCCGAGAAATTTGAGATTGACCTTGTGAAGCCAACTCCTCCAGATAATTTTAGCGTCGTCCCGGGCCCAATGAACCAGTTATTCGATTTAACCGAGTTTGATGACCTTCTTACTTGTTACTTAAACTTTGGTGAACCGATACCTTCTCTATTTTCGGGAGATATTGATTTTAACTTCTTTTCTTCTACAGCGGAGGCACCAAACACTGCACAAGTTTCCACTCCTTCGGTTGCTGTACCTCCATCTTTACAGATTACTCCTCCTTCTGCTTCCCAACCGGGATCGCAGGCAGAAAAAATCGAAGCTCTTCAAGGTCTGGACGATCCGGCTATTTCGCAGGAGCAGAAGGCGGAGGATCTTGAAGACGTCGAGAAGACCCCGGAGCGGTCTCTAGATGATGACACGAAGCTTTCAACATTGCTTGTTACTCCGGGGAGCGAATCTTCCTCGAAGAGGAAGGGGAAGCGCGCCATAAGAAAGAAGAAGAGAGGTGCTTCGACTGGGGAAGACAAGACAGAAGAAGACCCAACCACTCCTCCTTTTCCGTTCCGCCGACATCGGATTCCGAAATTAACTATTAGGTCAAGCAAAGGCTCCAAGGGTGGCGGAAAGAAGGAGTGACAAGCTGAACTTTCTACTTCTTATTTTGCCTTTTACATGTATAGACCGGAGATTGTGCGGGTACCGGTCCCTGCTTTTGCTTTTTTTTTGAGATATCTGCACATGTAAAGAATATTCATAGTACTAAATAAAACAGTAATTTTACTTGTACAACTTCTTGTGTATGTGAGAGCGCATCTGTTTCTCTCTTTTTTAGTGTAGAATAAACGATTCCTTTTATTTGTACAAACTTTTTGTCTGTGTTTGGGAATACATTTATTCCATATCTATTTTTCGTGATATTGCAATGAACTTGTGGCATGTTGCTTTTATTAATATATTTGAATTGTATAGTATTGCCCCCATACCGTAAGTGCATTGCAATATTCCTAGCTTTTTCAAGACCAATACTCTTATTTCAGAGAATAATTATTCCGCTTGTAAGGGAAGAATCATTCTACTTCTAATAGAATATATCTAGTCTTTAGAGGAGTTTTTATTTTCTCTTTCTGAAGAACGCTTCCACTTTCGGGGATGATCACTTTTATCTGTTAAAAAGTGAATTTTCCTATGCAGTGAAATGAACTTTTCTGAAAGAATTTTGTAGTATTTTAACTTTTTTAGGAGGAATTTTTTTTTGAGATGAACAAGTTAATCCTTCCTTTGAGAGTTGAATTGTGCTTCCGGAGAGTGCTTTTCGTTCGAGTATTCTATTTTGGGACATGCCTCCGGAGAGGGCTCCTCTTAAAGAGTTGTGCCTCCGAAAAGGGCTTGTGCCTCCGAAGAGGGCTTGTGCCTCCGAAGAGGGCTTGTGGTGCCTTGGGAAAGGGCTTTTGCCTCCGAAGAGGTCATGTGCCTCCGAAGAGGGCTTGTGGTGCCTTGGGAAAGGGCTTTTGCCTCCGAAGAGGGCTTTTTTGATTGCCTGGAAGTTACTTTCTCATGGTTGAGTGGATCCACGGGGCGGACGCAAGTTGCTTGATTGGATGTTTGTTTGCACAAACGATCGCAATCAACTAACAAGGGCCCTGTTCCTTCCGCTTGGGAAGGTGCCCCTCCGGTGGTTCCACCAATCTTTTTTGATTGAGGAAAGCACTTTCATTTGCCTCGTTAGAGGGCTTTGTTGAACTTTGAGAAGGAGCGTTGGTTGGTTGGTGTGCCAGGAAGGTTGCGTCTCATGGGCAAGCAGATCCACGGGATGGACGCAAGCAGTCTGATCGGATGCATCACGATCAGTTAGCAAGGGCCCTGTTCCTTCTGCTTGGGAAGGTGTCCCTTCGGTGTTTCTTACTGACCCTTTTATTGAGAAGCATACCTCCTTTTGGCTGCTTCTTTGTTTGCTTGGTAATGTTCTCTCATCATTTGCTCATTAGCGATCTTTTATTATCGTCTCCAAGCGCATCTTCTTTCCCTACATTGCTATGTTCGAAGAAGTGGACTTCACTGTTGAACGACTTCACGGGACAAACGCAAGTTATCTAGTTGGATGTTTGTTTATATCGACAATCTCAACTAATTAACAAAGGTTTGTCACAGTGGAGTCGCCAACTTTTTATGTGAAGTTCTCCTTGTATAGGATTTGTATTTGGAATTTCTTGTCGCTTGGTATTTGCATAACAGGTGATTTTTAGAGGTCGCTTGGTTTTGTGACGAGCAAGCCTTGTTTTGATGTCCTGCAATTTTGAATCGACATTTTAGCAATACATTTAAAGTATTTATATATCGAAACAAAACAGGCATTATGAAATAGTAAAGAACACAAGATTTATAGTGGTTCGGCCAAGAATCGGGCCTACATCCACTTTATAGCTTTCATTCATTCACACTGATTTACAATGTTTTACAATACAACTGATACATTCATCATTATTTTACAATTTTGAACAAAGCTTTTTCTTTCAAGTAAAATAAGGACGTAAGTGGTTGCTGTTCCAGGCTCTTGGAATTGGATCTCCTTCAACAGTTATGAGCTTGAAAGTGCCATCAAGAAGTTTACTGCCAATGGCATATGGTCCTTCCCAGTTTGGTCCAAATACACCAGTTGCCGTCATGATCCTTTTCAAAACTAAGTCCCCGACCTCAAAGCTGCGTTGGCGGACTTTAGAGTTGAAGTGCCTGGCTATCCTTTGCTGATAAGCTGAAACTCTGAGCCTAGCTTCTTCTCTTTTCTCATCAAGAAAATCAAGTGCCTCAAGTTGTAGCTTTTCATTTTCAGCTTCGTTGAAATGAACTCTTCTATGTGAAGGAACTTCTACTTCCACTGGAATCATTGCTTCTGATCCGTATGCCAGTGAAAATGGAGTGTGCCCAGTTGCAGTTTTGTGAGTAGTCCTGTATGCCCATAGTGCTAATGGAAGCTTATCAACCCAACCACCTTTTGCTCTTTCGAGTTGTTTTTTGATGGTTGACTTGATGATTTTATTTACTGCTTCCACTTGCCCATTTGCCTGCGGATGAGCCACTGCTGAAAAGCTTTTTCGAATTCTGAACCGTTTGCAAAAATCCTGGAACTCTTCACTTTCAAACTGAGTACCGTTGTCTGTGATTATTTTCTGTGGCACACCATATCTGCAAATGATATTTTTCGTTACAAAATTTATCATCTTTTTAGAAGTAATGGTGGCCAAAGGTTCTGCTTCAGCCCACTTGGTGAAATAATCAACGGCTACGATGGCATATTTGATTCCTGATTTGGCAACTGGTAATGGTCCGATTAGATCTATCCCCCAAATGGCGAATGGCCATGGGCTGACCATCTGTGTGAGTTTGGTGGAAGGTGCTTTTGGGATTTTTGCAAATCTTTGACATTTGTCGCACTTTCTAGAGTAAATAGCAGCATCTCGATTAATTTCAGGCCAGAAATACCCATATTGGAGAACTTTCTTGGCTAAAGTTTGACCAGCTGAATGATCTCCACATTCTCCTCCGTGTATCTCGGCTAGAATTGTCTTGGCTTCTTCCTTAGTTACACATCGAAGCAGAGGCATTGAAAATCCCCGTCTGTATAATCGGCCATCTTGAATTATATACCTTGACGCTTTTCTCAATAATTTTCGACGTTCCTTAGAACTTTCTGGCAGGGAACCACTGAGTAGGTATTCTTTGATTGGAGTCATCCATGATTCATGCTCTTGAGATGTAGTCATAATCCAATCAACATTCATTTCATCAATGCTTGGAGCTGACAGAACTTCTACAGGAACTAATCCTAGTAACTGAGCTTCTCCGGAACTTGAGTACTTTGCTAAAGAATCTGCCTTCATATTTTCCTCTCGGGGAATGTGGCTTATTGAATAGTGATCGAAATCATTGAGGAGTTCGGAAGTTTTTGTCAAATATGCAGGCAAATTTCCTCCTTTGGCTTGAAATTCTTTCTTCACTTGGCAAACAATAAGCTGAGAATCGCTGAAAATTTGTAACACTTTGATGTTTAGATCCTTGGCGATTTTTAAACCGGCAATAAGTGCTTCATATTCTGCTTCATTGTTTGTGGAAGGAAATTCCAGTCTCAATGCATAACACAATGATCGTCCTTCGGGGGTTTCAAGCACAACCCCTGCCCCAGAACAGTAATCATTTCTTGATCCGTCAACATACAACTTCCACTGGATTGGAATGCCGTCAGTTGTTTCATTTTCACTATTGCCTTTGTCAGTAGACTCTACGATGAAATCTGCTAAAGCTTGTCTGTTGATTGCTCTTTGGGGATGATAAGTGATGTCATATTGGCTAAGTTCAATGTTCCATTTCAAAAGACGACCCGAAGTTTCAGGACGAAACAGGACTTGCTTTAGAGGTTGATCAGTAAGAACTTTGATAGGGTGAGCTTGAAAATATGGTCTCAATTTCCTGGAAGCAATTAGCAAACAATAGGTGAGCTTTTCTATCTTCGAATAATTCATCTCTGCCCCAGTGAACCGTTTACTGATGTAATAAACTGGACGCTGTATTTTCATATCTTCCCGTACAAGTGCTGCGCTGAGGGCGTGAGATGAAATTGCTAAATAGATGAAAAGATCTTCACCGTCAGTGGGTTTGGAAAGAACCGAAGGTGTTTCCATATGACAAATTAGTTCATCGAAAGCATTCTGGCATTCGGGAGTCCACTCAAAATTTTTCTTTCCTTTCTTTAGAGCGTCAAAGAAGGGAATGCATTTGTCTGTGGCTTTGAAAATGAAGCGACTCAGAGCAGCGACTTTTCCATTGAGACTTTGCATTTCTTTCTTTGTTTTTGGGGCTTTGACTTCCCTTAGGGCTGTGATTTGAGTAGGATTGGCTTCAATGCCCCTGGCGCTCACAATGAAACCCAAAAATTTCCCAGATTCTACTCCGAATGAACATTTCAATGGATTGAGCTTCATTCCGTACTTTCGAAGAATTGCGAACATTTCCTCCAAGTGTCCCATGTGATCTACAGCTTTCTTTGATTTTACCAACATATCGTCGACATAAACTTCCATGGTTCTACCAATCTGAGGCTTGAACATTGCATTGACAAGCCTTTGGTAGGTTGCCCCAGCGTTTTTCAATCCGAAAGGCATAACTTTGTAGCAGTAGAGACCCACATCTGTAATAAAGCTTGTGTCTTCCTGATCCGGCTCATGCATCATAATCTGATTGTATCCGGAGTAAGCATCCATAAACGATAACAACTCATGCCCAGCTGTTCCATCCACCAATTGATCAATTCTGGGCAGCGGGAAGCAATCTTTGGGGCATGCTTTGTTTAGATCTGAGAAATCTATGCATACTCTCCACTTTCCATTTGCCTTCTTGACCAATACTGGATTTGAAACCCAAATTGGATAAGTGGAGTTTCTGATAAAGCCGTTCTCCATGATCCGATCGACTTCTTCCTTCAGTGCTGTCGATCTTTCTGGGCCTTGAGTTCTTCTTTTCTGTTTCACTGGTGTGAATTTTGGATCTATGTTCAGAGTATGTACAGCAATTTCCGGGGAGATCCCACACATATCAGCGTGACACCAAGCGAACACATCTAGATTGGCTTTTAAGAATGATATCAGCGTGTTTTGAACTGTTATGCTTAGCTGTGAACCCACATTGAGTACTTTGTTCGGGTCTTTCGAGTCAACAGATATTGGTACCGTTACCTCCACGGGTACCACTCTATTCTCCCCTGTACTGGCTTTCCTGGGATCCATTTCTTTTCTTGCATTGCTGTGTTCGCCAGTACAGGGGCCACTCCGTAGTTGCTACAGGGTTGGTTCCTTGATGCGGAGCGGAGATGCCACATCTTTCCCCATTTCTCTTTTCCTGGCCTCTCGGAGTTCTACAAGATAACATTCTCGTCCTGCGTTCTGATCTCCTCTAATAACAGCGATCCCATTATCAGTAGGAAATTTCATTGTTAAGCACCATGGAGCGAAGACGGCCCTGAAAGCAGCAAGAGTAGGCCGACCTAAGAAAGCGTTATAGGCGGAGAATCCATCAACAATTACAAAAGTTTGCTTCCGAACCAACTTCTTATGCCCTTCGCCCATTTCAACAAACAAGTCCACCGTGCCAATTGGCTGTTTCAGTTCTCCTGTGAATCCAGCAATTTTGTGTGAAGAGGCTTGTACATCTGTCATAGGGATTTTCATTTGGTCAAATGTCCTTTTAAAGAGTATGTTGCACGAAGCACCACTATCAACCAGAACTCTTCTAACAATAGCCGGCCCAATACCAACTGAAACAACTAAAGGGTCCTCAGTAGGAGCTTCCACATCAATAGAATCCCTGGTTCTGAACATAATATCATCGTGAAAAGTCTTCTGCTGCTTTAGAGGTGTAGCATCTTCCAAGATCAAGACACTTTCTTCAATCGGAGCATACTTCAAAGCTCTAGCATACCTTTCCATTTCGCCCCAACTCCTGCCAGCTGGATGAGGTCCTCCTGTGATCACATTGATAACAGGTCTTTCTTTTTCAGCAGGCCTTTCTCCTGAACCAGATGAATGAGCTGGGGGTAGTTGTCCCTGGTTAGATGAAGACGGGTCTTTTCTATTCCTCTTGACGTATTGCTACAACTTATTCTCTCTTAGCAATTCCTCAATCAGGCTTTTCAAATGGCGGCACTCATTGGTATCATGCCCTGGTTGGTTATGAAACTTGCAAAATCTTCCGCTCTGAACAGCATTCTTCCCAACTTTCACGGCCGGTGGTTTTGGAAATTCAACAGCATCCTTAGTGGCGATGAAAATATTCTCCGGGGGTATCGGTCAGAGGAGTAAAGTCTGAAGGTTTAAGGAAGCGGGGCTTTTTGAAGTCTTTCTGCCTTTTCCCACCATTACTTTCCCTTTTATGATCTGTAGGTTCTTTCTTGCTTTGAACGGTAGCATTATTTTCCACCACTGTTGTCACAACTTTAGCTGGTGCGGAAAGATTCTCTAGGCGTATAAATTCGTCAGCCTTTTTGTAGAATTTCTCGAGCGAATTTGGCTCCTTCATCTTCAGCCATTTTCCAAATTCGCTCGATTTGTCGATAGCACGCATCAAATAGGTCAAGATCATTCATGGCTCGGCGTTATCGACTTCTGCCAGAGCTAAGTTGAAGCGGTTCAAGAATGACTTAATAGGCTCTCCCGGATTCTGTTCAAGACTGGACAATGACATTATGTCTTTTGCCTTTGAAGCATATAGCCTGAATTGCTCTTTGAATTTTTGGGTCAGATCGAAAAACTGATCTACAGATCGGACAGGAAGCTTGGTAAACCAGAGAAGTGCTACACCTTCCAAATATACTGGGAAATACCGGCACTTTATTTCATCAGTTGCTCTTGCGCCGGTCATGTGCCAGTCGTATTTATACAAGAACTGATTTGGATCACTCGTTCCCCGATAAGCATGAATGGTGGGGGGAACAAATTTTCTAGGAAATTCAGCCTTTAGAATCTTCTCGGTAAACGGAGTTCTACTTGGTGCGAATCCCCATTCGCTCTCATTTTCATCTCTTTGCATGCTCTCTTTCATTATTTGCTTGATCATACCAGAAAGATATTCCTCATTGTTCAGAGATTTCGCAGAATAGACCTCGGCCATCTTTTCGGGGGTTTGTCCAGGTAAATGCTCATGAAGAACTGGTGACGGCCTGGATCCTTCGGCCTGGAGGGGTGCCCCTTCGGCAGCACCTGATCCCCCGTGAGGAATATTTCTCCCCTCGGAATTGGGAGCAGCATTAGCAAAGTTTCCCTCATTACTTACTGGTCTTTGATTCGTACCAAATAGAGCATTCAGCTTTTCCATCATCAGATTATTCTGAGTTTCAATCTGCTGGTACAGTCCAGATACAGCAGCATCTAACTCTTGTCGCGTCACACCGACGCTTGGAGCTGCCTGATTTGGAGAGAGAGAAGTGGCAGTATTGTCACGGTCATCGTCAGTTCTGACAGACTTTCGTTTCCTTCCAGGAGCCATTATGTCTGATAAACTTCTGGTTTTGTAGGAAATTCTTTCAGCAAACTTCTGTGAAGCAATGGTGAGTAGTAGCCTGAGTTGGGTTCTCAGTGAAAGCACCAAAATGTTAACGCTAAAAAGTGAACGCTAACACCCGGTGTGTGTAATAGAATCGTGAAAGCACCACCCGTGTGACGGGAACAGAATTTAAGCAGTAAAATGGCAGAAAAAGCAGTAAAAGACAGCAATTTATAGTGGTTCGGCTTGAGATTCAGCCTACGTCCACTTTGAATCTCTTTATTACCGAATTCGGTTACAAATCGATACAAATCTATTATCAAAACAGTACAATTTGATCACAAGAAACAATCTTGAGTACTAGCTCAATCTTCGTCGATGAAATTCGATGAATCCATGTTGGATGTAAGGAATTTCTCTTGAAGCTTGTTGTAGCGTCTTGAATGTTTGAAGATCTTTGATTGCTGGATGAATGGAGACTTCGACAGAATAATGGTGCTTGAAGAAATGAATGGTCAAAAGTCCTCTCCATGTTGGAAGTGGTGGTCTATTTATAGGAGTCGAATTCTGAACTCTCATTTTTTGCCAAGTCATGAGTCGTGACCGACTTAAGATGAGTCGTAACTCATAGTTGACCTAAGATGAGTCGTAACTCGTGGGCGCCTTACTGGGTTCATCTTGTGGCTCAGTCGAAGACAAGTGCTAAGTCATGGCCGACTTACCAGATGAAGGTAGATAGGCCTGGACTCTGGATTTTAACCTGATAGCCTTTAAGTCGTAAGACTTTTAAGTCGTAAGACCCTTAAGTCGTAAGACCCTTAAGTCGTAAGACCCTTAAGTCGTAAGACCCTTAAGTCGTAAGACCCTTAAGTCGTAAGACCCTTAAGTCGTAAGACCCTTAAGTCGTAAGATCCTCTTGAGTCGTAAGACCCTTAAGTCGTAAGACCCTTAAGTCGTAAGATCCTCTTGAGTCGTACAGACCTTAACTCGTTGAGTCGTAGACAGCTTAACCCATTGAGTCGTAGATGGCTTAACTCGTTGAGTGTTAAGTCGGAGACCCCCCTTAAGTCGTAGGCCTGCTAACTCGTAGGTCCCTTCAGCAATTAGGTCGTTAGCTCTTAAACTCATTAGGTCGTGACATAACTTAAGTCGTTCACTTCTTATCTCGTAGGCCGTTGATAGTGTTAACTCGTTAAGTCGTCTGGGCCATGAGTCGTATACTTCTTGAGTCGAAGAAAATTAAGGGTTAACACTTATCTTTAAAATTTTCATTTAAAGATCTATCTAAATCTATAAGTATAATAAAAAGGGTTAAAGACGAATGTTATTAACATATTGTCACAATAAACCAAAACTGCGTTATCCCGGAATTTTGGGCAATATCAATTTAATAATCTGCATTTAAAAATTAAATTGATTTGATAATATTCGTTAATAAGATATGAATTGATTTAATAATCTTCTTTTAAATAAATATTTAACTGATAATTTATCTTTTAAAAGCTAATAAATTGTTTTCTATTTATAATGTGTATAATTTTGTATATATTGTAAATAGATGAGCTTTGTTTTAAATTTAATTAATAAGGCATATTTTATAATTCTAATATTTTTGGGTAATTTGGAAATTTTGATATATAACTTTTCGAAGCTATTTTATAAATGACTATATGATTATAAACATAAGAAACTATGATTTGGAATTTAAAGATAGAGTGTTTTAATATTTTAAAATAAAATCTTTTTTTTATTTACATTAGAGTAAAGCTTTACCTTGTTGATAATTGATTTAGATATATATGTTATGATGTAATCTAGATAATAATATTTAAACTAGATCATGTTTATCAACACTAGAAATAAGCATAAAATAAAATATAAATATAAGTAAATGCTTGATACTTAAACTCTAAAAAGAAATAAACAATAAATAAATACATATATCGAGGAATACAAGAAAATAAGTATGTAAGTTAAAACTAAATATTTAAGTTAGAAAATAGAAATAAATATACAAACTAACATAATAACAATAACCATAACAACTTTAAGTAAAAACTTAAGTAAATTCTAGAGATGTATAATTTTTAGAAATATATGTTGCAGGCAAGAAAATCATACTAGTTCAAGGATATGAGGTAAGGCAAGTAATATATTATATACACTATAGCAATGTATATGTGCAAGGCTAGAAAGAAAATCACATAAGTACAAGGTAATAAGATAAGGCATGAAATCATTTCAGTACATACGAATAAATGAGGTAAGTATGCTAAGCATTATGTCAAACAAATAAACATATGCAAGGTTGTACATACAAGAATAAAGAATGGTTTGTGTAAACTTGATAAGGAACAAGGAATTAAATGCCATCACCACTAGTACACAAGATATCTCATTTCATCCTCTTTATAAAAGAAAATCTCTGATCATTTGTACCAGCTAGGATTATTTTTGTGTACAAATACAACTATCAAAGCTGCATACTTGTTTTAATTTGCAAGCTTCTTTTCATCTTCGTTCATTTAAACAAATACAAAACCTAAGAAAAAAAGAAATAGAAGAAATATACAAACCTGGAAAACTGAAATCTAGGGATCAATGCAAAGAATCAACAAGCAAGATTTCAGCAAATTCAAGTTCAACAAATAATTCAACAAGCAAATGTTTCAAATTCAACTTAATCAAGCAAACTCTACATCAAAAGTCTATGCAAATCAAATATAATAAATTCCCAGAACAACGATGATCTGTTCTTTGCTTCTTTCAGTTTCTGGTGAGTAAACTTCTAAATTAAAAACTTAAGTAACCTGTGAATTACTGTGTTAATGATTTGTTTTATATGTATGTGTATGTGCAAGTCTTTGTGAATTTATGAAGTGTGCATATCTGTTGATTGTAAACATCTCTGATCTTAGTTCAAGTCTCTTCCTTTAAACCAAAAATTTAAGATATGGATTCAAATTTACTTTTGTCTTATAGTTTTAAATAAATATAAGTTTTATAAAAATAAAATGTTTTAACAACTTTAAAATGTTTAAAGTGTATTTTAAATTGTGTTTTAAATTTTGCTAAGTTAAATTTGTATTTATTTTGAATCTAAATTTGAAATGGAATGTAAAAGTAGATTCAAAAGTAAAATGTTTTCAAATGCATTTGTAAATGAGAATTTGATCATTAATAAGAAAATGTTTTATCCTTAAATAAATGAAGGTTTAAGGATTTGTAATTATTAAGTTAATTAAAATAAATAATTAACTAATTTAATTAATTAATGATTTGGATTAATTAATTTAGTAATTAAAAGTTAAATTAGTTAATTAAGGTTTAAGATAATTAATTTAGGATAAATAAATGAGTAATTAAGTATCATTAATTAAATAAGATTTGGATATTTATTAATGATTAGTACTTAATTAATCAAGTAATTAAGGATTAATTAAGTTGTATTTAATACTTAATTAATTAAATAATTAAGGATTAATTAATGAGTTATTAAAGATAAAATTAAATTGTAAGTAATAATAAATCTTAATTAATTACTTTAGAAAAGTAATTAAAGAAGTGTTAATAGTTAATGAAGGTCATTAACTAGGATTATTAAATAATGAATTAATATGATTAATTTTGATAATTAATTAGATTTATTAATTTAAGATAATCAATTGTGAATTTTTTTAAGTATAATTACTTATGAAAGTAATTAAGAAATTAATTTCTCATTGTAATTAATTAAGTTTAATATGAATTGTTTAAGTTAATTAATTAAGTTTAATTAATTTAAATAACCATTTGATGATGTGATAAGTATAATCACTTAAGGAAGTAATTAATTGAGGATGATTTAATTATGTAAGTAATTTGAGTATAATTACCTTGTATAATTAATCAAGGGATTAATTAGAGATAATTAATTATGCAGTAATTAAATTATTTAATGAAGTAATTAAGGGTAGTTAATTACTGGAGATAATTAATCAAGGGTGATTAACAATTTGGTTTAATTGAAGATAAATTACTAAATGTAATAGATGTAATTAGAGATCATTAATTATTATAATCAATGATGTAATTTAGAATGGATTTATTTGGAAATAATTAAAAAATGAAGGGATTCATTAATGTAATTAATTAAGAAGTAATGTAATTAATTTTAGCAATTTAAAAGGTTACTTTCTATGTTTGGTATAAGGTAATAAATTTGTGAAAATAATTAAAGGATAATTACTTAAATGTAATTAAAGATAATTAATCAAGGATGATTAATTAAGATGGAAAGTAGAGAATGATTAATTAATTGACTTGTAATTAATTAATGGTTATGTAAGCAAGATTTATAATGATGAAGTAATTAATTTAATTTACTTTATATTAATTAGAGATAAGTAATTAATTTAATTCATTTTAAATTAATTATAAATGGTGTGATTATTAAACCTTGTTTATATATGATGGATGATATTGATTTCCTTGAATGGTTTGAAATCTCAGATGTAACGACCCAGAATTTCTATCAATTAAAATTCGTAATATTTAATTGATTTAAAATATTAACAAGTAGAATTAATAAGTCGAATAATTTAAAATTCGAATAATTGGATTTAATTAGATAATTAAATCGATAAATTAATAGTTGAAATCCCATAAATAATTGAAATCTGGATTAAATGTGATTTAAAAATGATTTATAAAGTTATATTAAATCATATTGAAGTTATAGTGATGTTATAGAACTTTTAAAATTGAATTTAAAGTTAATTAGTGAAAATTGAATATTTTAATATTTAAATCGACTTGTGAAATTAGCCATTTTTCGAACAGTCTCAGAATTGGACGAAACTAGTTCCATTGGATCCATAATAGTTTGTTATTATCGAATATCAATTTTCGTAGCAATCGGAGTTGTCGTTTGACCGTGGCAGCTCGAAACGCATAGAAATTGTTTTAATATTAATTTGGCGAGTTAAAATAGTCATTTTTCAAACAGTCGTGGATTTCGACAAAACTAGTTTCATCGGATCTGTAATGTGATATTATTATAAGATTTCAAATTTCGTGTCAATCGGATGTACCATTTGTCCAGGGCAAGCCAAAACGCATCGAAATTCGTTTAAATCGGTTTAATTTAAATTTGATCGTTTAATTCCGTAACTTGCACAGATGACCGAATTAGCTCCCGAAATATGTTCCATTATGTTCGGAACGTGGGGTAAACCTTAGAAACGTCAGCCGGCATGCTTGATTTGGAGTTCGGAAATTTTGGGATGAATAGTGTTTGAGAAATTTTCTATAAAAGCACCCTATTTTCACAATTTTGCCAAAACCCTAGTCTATTAGCTTCAGCCGCCACCTCCAATTATCAATGGCCAAAAGTTGTCAATCTTCTTCCTCATTTTTCTTTTAATCCACAAACATTTAGAGGAAATCACCAACTACAATATTGTAGAGCACATCACGAACTTCAAATCCATACGGCTATGATCGCCTATCGTCGCCGCGATCGTTCAAAAATTGGCTCGAGATGCCGGCCGTTCGCACACAAATTGAGGGAGCTTGAGGTGACCGAGCTGGGTATGGTCGTGGCCGATGGTAGCTTGCTCGAAGGGCTTCGAAACGACATTATTTGATCGACCTGAAATCGAGCATTGGAGTTGCGTGGGTTAGGGTTTTTATGGCGGCGGTGGGTTGTTTTGTTCGTTCGACCTGGAGTTTTCGCATGGGGGAGATGATAGTGGGGTATGGTCGAGATCTTGGGGGAATGAATCTAACGGCCCAGATGCAGTGAGGTTTAAAAATAAAAAGAAATTGTAATTAAAAATTATAATTTAAATCGTGTAATGTTTAAAAATGTATAACTTTTTCATACGAGGTCAAAAACGCACGAAACCAGTTGCGTTGGAATCGTATGGTCGAGCACTACGCTATGGAAATGGATTGGAGTCATTTGGAGCTAGCGAAAATTTCGGGTAAAATTAAACGTCCATTTAATTTTATTCGAAATAAACGCTGCAACCATTTTAAAAGCAAAGGTGGGAACTTCTCACTCAATCGAAATAGTTCGATGTAAATTTTAAATAGTTAGATTTAAAATTGTTGATTGTATGCTTGAATGATGATTGTTATCTATTGATTGTTAAAATAGACATTATACACCGTTAGTAAGCGGAGGTTATTTATTAAAAACATATACCGCGAATATTTCACTGCAAAGTGAAATTAGTATTATTATTGTACTTGGAGTTGATTTCCCGCATTATATAGCGGATGAGATCCTATTGCGCTATATAATAGCGGATAATATTTTATAAATCATATATACCGCGATATTCCGTATTGGAACGGAATTGGTATTGTGCTAACGTCTGTGGATGCAGGGAAGCAGGTTGGAAGGATCCGACTGGATTCCTCACCAATATTTATTTGATTACAGATATTGTGATATTTGTTGATTATCATATGATGATATATGATGTTTGATTGTCGTGATTGATGATTGGTGTTGTTGCATCATCGGATCCATTTTTGAAGTTTAAAAATAATGATTTTGATTTTTAAATTGAGTTTTTTGAATTATTATGAACGATTTATATAAAAGATGTACAAAATTGATATTTTATAAATTAAGAATACTGGAATTATAAAATGAATATTTTCCAAGTGTTAAAATGGAAAAAATGGATTTCAAAAGTGAACGGAATTTATAGATTTATAAATTGTGAAGTTATTAAATGAACAGATTTTGTAAAATAAAAGATTTATAAGTAATTATCTTATAAATCGGATTTTGGCATTTAAATGAGATATGAATGGAATTTGTTAATAAAGAGATTTATAAGTTGAAGTTTTATAAATAGAAATGGAATTTATAAACGTTGTTTTATAAATCCGAAACCAATTGAATTTGATAAATTAAACATAGAAGTTTAATAAAGGAGATATATTCGTGATTTTGGACAGCGAATTATCTTTTAAGTTAAATGTTGTAATAATAAGAGTTTGGTTGGGAATTTTATCCATGATTTTGGACAGTGGATAATCTTTTAAGTAAAATGTGTAGAAACGTTAAATGTGTTAACGAAGTATATTTACGATTTTGGATAGTGAATATATTATTAAATTAAATGGATATGTTTTGGAGAAGTGATATTACAAAATGAAGTAATTGTTTTAAAAGATGTTTCAAAATGTGTTAAGTATCGAATACATATATTATTAAATAAAATGGATATGTTTGGGAGAAGTGATATTACGAAATGAAGTAATTGTTTTAAAAGATGTTTTAAAACGTGTTAAGTATCAAAAACATAGATTTCAACATTCATTGTTGAAATAGACGTTTCGAGAAATAAGGAAATGGTGGACTATAACACTATTGTTATAGTAAATGGTTTCCAAAAGGAATGTTTTATATAGTATTGGGATTTACATATCTATCTAAATTTCGAATCCCTATACTAGTGATTTTGAGTTGTCGTAACGATGTTTTATGTAACATTCGTTTTGACTCAAATGAATGTGTTTAAGAGAACGTTTTCCTTAAAGAATGAAATATATACTTAATTATGATTTAAGTATATTGAATATTTTCCAAGTGTTGAAAATAAATGATTTGTGAATTACTTATTATTAAATAAGTGTGGAAATATTTTCCAATATGAAATGAAAGGGTTGAGATTTTATCTTTTAAAGATAAATTGAAAATGAATATTTGAAATTGTTTTTTTTTTCAAATGGTTGAAGTGTGGAAATTATATATCTTGTAAAGATATTTTTGGAAGATAAATAATTTGGACAATTTTTTGGAATCTGATGATGCTATGCAGACCTATTGATAGTTAAATAATCGACTATCAATTAATTACCTTGAATGGGTATTTGTTGTGAATTGGATGAATTTGAATGCCACACTTATTTTTGAATAAGCGCTCACTATTCGGGTTAGCCGGGAAAGAACCTTTGGGCCATATAACCCATTCTAAATATGTGATACGTCGTAATGAACTGCATTTGATGACCGGTGTTGAAGACCGGATATTTTTGAAAACGGAAGGATTACCGTCGAGTTGCTCTGCATCGGCTGATCTCCGATATAGAGGTTTTATCACCCTTAGTGACGGGAAGTCCGAACGTGATTAGTGAATATCTGGATAGCAAGGACTTCTTTGGAAGTACCTTCGGTTCTGTTTGAGCCCGTAACAGACTTGTATGGATTGTATGTCTGACATTACAAATTGAGATATAAAGCTGGTTTCTTTCAAATACATATCTGTTGGTGGCGGAGAATTTATTCTCTTAGCTTAACACCCTTCTCTGAGACGTACGAGCTCAGAGGTTATGTAGTTGAAGGTTATCAGCAATATATTCCCAATTTGGTAATGTGGCATGCTGAGTGTTGCTGTGTAATGATCATTGTTTGATCATTTGTGATATGATCGTTTGTTTGATAATTTATCTTTGTGATCATTACTTTGATCATCTGTTGACTCAAAGCATGTCTTTGTACCAAAGCGTAGCTTTGTGGATGAGACTTCGTCGGACCTTACACCCCGGAAATGGTCAAAACAGGAAGGATGCAGCAAGGTTATTAGGGGGTAGCGCCCCTTTAGTGTATGTCATTCCTTCTGGATAGAGGTGGTATCATGGTATGGAGCCCAGATATTTAACCTATGTTGTTGCTGCAAATTTATTACTTTGTGGTTGTTGGAATCGAGGATCCTCGGGGAGATCGGTTACGATCGGGGGATGACATATTCGTGTCAGTAGTTACCAAGTTAGGGGTAACCCGGCCTTGTGTTGGCAGAGATCTAACCGTAATGTTAGGTTATTTCTCGGGTCGTCTTTCCATAGGCGTACCTATGTGGCAATGGGAAGTTCCTTGGCCTGACCATTTGTTGGAAATCCAAAGAAACAATACGCACCTTGTACGGTTTTAGTTGTAGAACCTACCATCTAATATGGCAGCTATAGCAGGCATAACATAATGGTACCTATGCTGGCTAAGATTTATATTCTACTTTCGAAATGTTTTCCACTATGCACTAATAATAATATTAAATCAAATTATTTGTTTTGCGTAGTAAGCATCTTTGACTAACATAAGGAGAAATCTCCTCCAAATTCTGCATTTGCATTGTGTGTGTGGCGGGAGGCCTTATGGTAGTTTCATTTTCCAAAAGCATTGCGAATTGACTTTAGAATTATCTTGTTGTTTGTTTTAAAGATAAATAACTGTTTTAAGTTCTCACACCAGTCACCATGACTGACCTGGAGTTTATTGTTTCCTTCCTAAACTCTGGGTGCCTACCAATTTCCACACGGGCAGTCTAGAGTTAGGTTATCAGGTCATTCTGGATTCGGGATGCTGTGGAGCTTAGTGGCGAGCTGGATGGCGAGACGTACCACTTGTATATGATATTATTTATTCCGTTGTGTATTCTGTATGAGGACAAGTTTATATCACTGTCTAGTGTTGTATTGTTGTTGTAAACTCTGATGATGATGTAATGTATAAAATGATATAGTTCTTTGATTTAAAGATTATTCATTTATCTATTATAAGTTGTTCCGCTGCGAATGTGAGGTTCTGATATTGTTTTTGTTTCTATGTTTTCTATTGTTTCTTCTTTCTTTTTCTTCTGTTTTCTTCTACCTCTTCTTTCTTAAACTTTAAGAATGCGGTTTTCCTGCATTCGATGGCTCGGCAGTCGATACAGTGGACATATTGATGTCGATATTCGGAAGTCGAAGAATCGGGTCCTTACAACGTGGTATCAGAGCATATGGTTAAGCGACAACCCTGCTCTGTTGGGTGTTACTCATTAGAGATAGAGTCAGTAGTACTCTAGAATGAGTTTGAGTGTAATAATAGATACGAGCGCGTATTTGTTAGTTAATATAAAATTGTTTTATATTGTGATGATTGATTTGTTGAGTGGTATATGGATTCTGGTCGGTATAGTCCGTACAACTCTATCGATAGGGATCTCTAAACACTTGTATAGAATAATTCGGCACGATATTGTTTTTAAATTGGGTAAATGAAATAATTTTACCTCGATTATATTTTGCATATAAAAGAAATAATTTTTGGAAATTATTAAAGTGTATATAATTGATTTGTTGGTTGTTTGAATAAGTTAAATAAAATCAACAATTGTAAAAGAATGAATTTTATAAGCAAATGAATTATAATGTATGAAGTTATAATTAAAATGATTTACAATGGTAAAATTATCTTATATATAAGTAGTGAAATTTATAAGTAAAAGATTTGTAAATGTTATTTATAATCTGAAATAAAATTCTAGAGAAGTGTTTTGAAAGGATTTGATATTTTGGAAAACTATTTTGAAGGAATGAAAAGCTCTAAACTCTTTTCGGTCGCTGGAAAATCATTCCGATGATGACCGCGGCATCATTGGTGTTCATTTTCGGGTTTCCAAAAGAGGAATTGCTGCCAAATTATTTTAAATGGAAGTTGTTTGGAAAATTGGATTTTGTCTTGGAAATTCAAAAGATAATTTGAATTGATTTCAAAAATGGTTTTTGAAAGGTTGAAAAGACTCTGGAATCCTATTTAAAATATTTATGGGAATGATAAATGAGTTGATACTTATAAAATTTAAATTCTGATATAATAAATTTAACTTAAAGGATGGAGTTAAATTAAAGTAAGTATAAGTGAATCAATAAAAAAATCCAAGTGGAAACTTAAGTTAAGTTAAACAAATGATGTTTAATTGGAATATAACTTAAGTAATGGTGAATGAATTTGATTTTGGGTATCAAAATTAATTAATAAAATGAAGTGATGAATGTGAACTTGAGTTATATAAATGAAATTCAATTTTATTTATTAAATGGATTAGCAATTGAATTAATGGATTGAATATTAATCAGTCGAATGAAAATGAATTGATATGGAATAATGGATGTAAGTGTTAATTCATTAAAAGCCAATGAAATTGAAAGTTGAATAATTGAATAAAAAAAATCAATAGAATATACATTGGTTGTTATATGATTGTTAGTTGATTGTGTATAAATTCATTAAGTGTTAATGAAATTGAATTAGCGAAATTGGAAGCTAAAGTGATTGAATTCAAATTGATAATATGTAAATTTGAATAGAATGAAATTTTGTTTGAAAGTGAACAAAAGTGATGTAAATTAGTGAATGTAAACTAATTAAATTGAAAATGAATGAATATTGATAAAATTCCAACGTTAATGAATCAAATGTGATTAAATTGAAAACCCATTTCAAGGAATATTAATGAGAAGTGAATCAATATTGATTTGGTATGGATTTGTTGGATGTTTATTGGATGATAGTTGTTTGATGGTTGCATTTATTTCTTTAGTTGCAATTGCTATGTTAGCACATGTAGTTATTATGTTGCTATATGATGTATATCGATATTATTCTCTATATACATGTTCTCATTTGTTTGATTGAGTGTTTAGTAGGTGTGAATGGCGTTTGCTTCGCATTTTGAGCTCGCTTTCGCGCTATATTAGCCGTATACGCTCGCTAATAATAAATAAGGTACATATCTCGGATTAAATATCGTACTTTTACACTTTTTTCCCTACGGGATGCCTTATCACTTGATGAGATGTATATTTGTGATATATATACACTGTCATTTTTTTTCGGATCGAGCCGCGCAAAGGAGGCTATAGCAAAATTTTCCGAAAATTTAAGGCATTAGAATATTTTTGAGAAATTTGAAAATTTTGAAAACTAAGTATGATTTGAAAACTTAGTAAAAGTTATTGAAAGAAGTTTAACTATGAATTTTGGGAAAGTTAAACACTTAAGTGGATTTGAAAATCTAATTTGAACGGTTTGTTTTGAAGAGTTAATGGATTTTGTGAATTTTTCTTACTTGGTAATTTCGAGGACGAAATTCTTTTAAGGAGGGAAGATTGTAACGACCCAGAATTTTTGTCAATTAAAATTCGTAATATTTAATTGATTTTAAATATTAACAAGTAGAATTAATAAGTCGAATAATTTAAAATTCGATTAATTGGATTTAATTAGATAATTAAATCGATAAATTAATAGTTGAAATCCCAGAAATAATTGAAATCTGGATTAAATGTGATTTAAAAATGATTTATAAAGTTATATTAAATCATATTGAAGTTATAGTGATGTTATAGAACTTTTAAAATTGAATTTAAAGTTAATTAGTGAAAATTGAATATTTTAATATTTAAATCGACTTGTGAAATTAGCCATTTTTCGAACAGTTTCAGAATTGGACGAAACTAGTTCCATTGGATCCGTAATAGTTTGTTATTATTGGATTTCAATTTTTGTAGCAATCGGAGTTGTCGTTTGACCGTGGCAGCTCGAAACGCATCGAAATTGTTTTAATATTAATTTGGCGAGTTAAAATAGTCATTTTTCAAACAGTCTCGGATTTCGACGAAACCAGTTTCATCGGATTCGTAATTTGATATTATTGTAAGATTTCAAATTTCGTGTCAATCGGATGTACCGTTTGTCCGGGGCAAGCCAAAACGCATCGAAATTCGTTTAAATCGGTTTAATTTAAATTTGATCGTTTAATTCCGTAACTCGCACAGATGACCGAATTAGCTCCCGAAACACGTTCCATTGTGTTCGGAACGTGGGGTAAACCTTAGAAACATCAGCCTGCACGCTTGATTTGGAGTTCGGAAATTTTGGGATGAATAGTGTTTGAGAAATTTTCTATAAAAGCACCCTATTTTCACAATTTTGGTAAAACCCTAGTCTATTAGCTTCAACCGCCACCTCCAATTATCAATGGCCGAAAGTTTTCAATCTTCTTCCTCATTTTTCTTTTAATCCGCAAACATTTAGAGGAAATCACCAACTACAATATTGTAGAGCACATCACGAACTTCAAATCCATACGGCTATGATCGCCTATCGTTGCCGCGATCGTTCAAAAATTGGCTCGAGATGCAGGCCGTTTGCACGCAAATTGAGGGAACTTGAGGCGACCGAGCTGGGTATGGTCGTGGCCGATGGTATCTTTCTCGAAGGGCTTCGAAACGACATTATTTGATCGACCTGAAATCGAGCATTGGAGTTGCGTGGGTTAGGGTTTTTATGGCGGCGGTGGGTTGTTTTGTTCGTTCGATCTGGAGTTTTCGCGTAGGGGAGATGATAGTGGGGTATGGTCGAGATCTTGGGGGAACGAATCTAACGGCCTAGATGCAGTGAGGTTTAAAAATAAAAAGAAATTGTAATTAAAAATTATAATTTAAATCGTGTAATGTTTAAAAATGTATAACTTTTTCATACGAGGTCAAAAACGCACGAAACCAATTGCGTTGGAATCGTATGGTCGAGCACTACGCTATGGAACTGGATTGGAGTCGTTTGGAGCTAGCGAAAATTTCGGGTAAAATTAAACGTCCGTTAAATTTTATTCGAAATAAACGCTGCAACCATTTTAAAAGCAAAGGTGAGAACTTCTCACTCAATCGAAATAGTTCGATGTAAATTTTAAATATTTAGATTTAAAATTGTTGATTGTATGCTTGAATGATGATTGTTATCTATTGATTGTTAAAATAGACATTATACGCCGTTAGTAAGCGGAGGTTATTTATTAAAAACATATACCGCGAATATTTCACTACAAAGTGAAATTGGTATTATTATTTTATAAATCCTATATACCGCGATATTCCATACTGGAATAGAATTGGTATTGTGCTAACGTCTGTGGATGCAGGGAAGCAGGTTGGAGGGATCCGACTGGATTCCTCACCAATATTTATTTGATGACAGATACTGTGATATTTGTTGATTATCATATGATGATATATGATGTTTGATTGTCATGATTGATGATTGGTGCTGTTGTGTTAACTCCCTTTTAGCAACGACCTACGAGTTAAGAAATGAATGACTCAAACTATGCCACGACTTATAAGAAGCCAACGAGTTAAAAAGCCTAAAACCTAAGTGGACTCGACGACTTACGACTTAGCTGCTGAAAGAGAATCTACGGCTTGAACGACTTACGACCTACCGGGTTAGGGAGCTACGACCTAAGAGAGTCCACGACCTAACTTCTGAAGGTAACTTCGCGACCTAGCAGTGTTGCGTCCTAAAGACTCCGTGACCTAGCAATGTCGCGACCTAAAGACTTTGCGACCTAGCAATGTTGCGACCTAAAGACTTCGCGACCTAGCAGTGTTGCGACCTAAAGACTACGACTTAAGAAGGTTCCGACCTAATGGGTTACAACTTAGCTTAAGTCGTCCATGACCTATAGCTCTAGTTCCTAAAGACTTAAGAAGTACACGACTTAGCAGTCTACGACTTAAAAGTTTACGACTTAGTGGGTGTATGACTTAAGAGCTTCACAGCCTACGACTCATGGTCCTAACAACTCAACGAGTTAAGCTATCTACAACTTAAAGAGTTAAAAGGGGTCCGACTTAACGACTCAGCGAGTTAAGGTCTACACGACTCAAGAAGATGTTACGACTTAAAGGACCTACGACTTAAGGAACTCATGACTTGGCTTAAGTCGTCCACGACCTAAAAGCTATGAGGTTAAAGTCCAGAGCCCATGCCTATACTACCTTTATCCGATAAGTCGGCCACGACTTAACACTTGCCCAGTCCCTTAACTCGTCACCGACTTACCTTAAGTCTTCCACGACTTAGGACTTAGGAAAATTTCCAGAATACAGAGCTGCTCCTATAAATACCCCACCACTTCCAACACAAAGGGGACTTTTTTGCAAATCATTTCTTCAAGCGTCCATACTCTATTGCACTCACAACTCATTCAACAAGTAAAAATCTTCCAACACTCAAGGCACTACAACAAGCTTCATGAAGGACTTCATTCATCCGACATGGATTTAGCAAGATTCATCACTGAAGTTTGAGCTAGTAGTCGAGATTGTTGTGTGATCAAGTTGCATTGTATTTGACAAGTGATTTGTATCGAATTGTAACCGAATCAGCAATAAAAGACTATAAAGTGGACGTAGGCTCAATTACGGGCCGAACCACTATAAATCTGTTGTTCATTTACTGCTTTTCTGCTATTTTCAGCTTATACTCTGTTCCCGTACCAACGGGTGGTGCTTTCACAATTCTATTACACACACCGGGTGTTAGCGTTCACTTTTTAGCGTTAACATTTTGGTGCTTTCATTGAGAGCCCAACTCAGGCGATCATCCACTGTTGCTTCGCAAAGATTCATAAAAAGAACCTCTCTTAAAAACCAGATCCGAAATAATGGTTCCTGGAAGAAAAGGTAGACCTATCCGATCCAGAAATGCTCACGAAGGAACTTCCGCTTCCCCAACAACAGACCAAGCGACTCCTACCTTTGGAGTCACCAGGGCTGAATTGGACGACGCAGTTTCTGGATTATACCAACAAATTGAAACTCAAAACGCTTTGATGATGGATAGAATAACTGCCCTGCTCGGGGCAAATCGTCAACTAGAAAACCATCAAACCACCCTTCCTGAAATGCCACCTTTCCAAGCTGATGGTTCTATGCCGCAACCAACTTGTCATGAACATATGCCCATGCAAACTTCCGAGGGAAGAACTGATGCTTGCCCGGAGGTGTCTTTGAACAATAAAGAGTACCTGTCTGAAATGGTTGGCCGCATCATGAAAGAGAGCATGCGAAGGGAAGAGGATGAGGCTGACTGGGGATTCGCGCCAAGCAGAACTCCGTTTATTGAAAGGATCTTGAGAGCGGAGTTTCCAAGGAAATTTGCACCTCCTACTATCCAAGCCTATAGGGGAACCAGTGACCCTAATCATTTCCTATACAAATACGATTGGCATATGACCGGTGCAAGAGCATCAGACGAGATCAAGTGTCGGTACTTTCCAGTATACCTGGAAGGTGTGGCTTTACTTTGGTTCACAAAGCTTCCAGTTCGGTCTGTAGATAAGTTCTCCGACTTAACACAAAAGTTTAAAGAACAGTTCAGATTGTATGCTTCAAAAGCTAAGGATATAATGTCACTGTATAACCTTGAACAAGCGCCCGGAGAATCAATCAAATCTTTCTTGAGCCGTTTCAATATAGCTTTAGCCGAAGTAGAAAATGTGGAACCACGCATGATCCTGACTTATTTGATGCGAGCCATTGATAAATCGAGTAAATTTGGAATATGGCTAAAGATGAAGGAACCGAACTCACTTGATAAATTTTATAAAAAGGCCGACGAGTTCATTCGCCTTGAAAGCCTTTCTACGACATCGAAAGTGGTTGCTGCCCAAACTAATAATAACAATGTCTCATCTAATAAAAGAGAATCTGAAAGTCAGAAAAGGGAGAATGAAGGAGGAAAGAGCCAGGGAAATGAAAAGAAACCTCACCGCTTTAATCCTTCGGATTATACTCCTTTAACTGATACACCAAGAAATATCTTTTTTGCAACAAAGGATGTTGTCAGGTATCCTAAGCCACCTGAGATGACGAGAGGTGCAAATCGTAATGGAAAATTCTGCCAATTCACAATCAACCTGGCCATGACACTGACCAATGTCGCCAATTAAAGAATGTGATTGAAGAATTGCTGGAGCAGGGTAAACTCCAACAATACGTTAAGAGAAGCGGAGTCGCTCCAACCTCATCCACTCGGGATCAACAACGTCCTACCCATCAATCCGATTCTCTCAACAACACTGCAGTGCAAGATTCAGAAAAGCTTGTCATTAATGTTGTCACAGGAGGTCCACATCCAGCAGGCAGAAGTTGGAACGACTGCTAATTGTCCACAAAACTGCAACTGGGGCATCTTTCACTTTCTCTGGCATATAAATCCGAAGCTGCAAATCTAGTGCAAATGGAAAATCAGTCCGGAGATTCTGAAACAACAATCACTAGCATCCATTTTTTGCTTAACAGCGTTGCTTAAATTTGTAAAAAATGATGATGGATGTGTAACTTCTGCATTGTAAACCGCTGAGAAATCAGCATGACTGAATAATGAAAAACTATGCATTCTGTGTTTTCTATTATAAAATGCATGTTATATTTCGATGTGTAAATACTCTAAATGTATTGCTAAAATGTCGATCTAATATTGCAGGTCATTAAAGCAAAGCTCACCCATCGCAAAGCTAAGCGAGCCTTACAAATCATTTATTAAAGCAAATACCAAGCAACAAAAAATTCCATATTCAAATCCTATACAAGAAGAACCTCACATAAAAAGTTGGCAACTTCACTGGGGCAAGCCTTTGTTAACCAGTTGTGATTGTCAATATGAACAGACATCCAGCTAGTTAACTCGCGTTTGTCCCATGAAGTTATTCAACAGTGAAGTCCACTTCTTCGGATAAGGCAATTTACTTACAAAAGGAACAAAGATACGCTTGGAAATGATAATAAAAGATCGCTAATGGGCAGATGGTGGGAGAACATGGCCAAGCGAGCACGGAAGCAACCAAAAGGAATTTTGCTCCTCAATAAAAGGGCCGGTAGAACCACCGAAGGGACACCTTCCCAAGCAGAAGGAACAGGGCCCTTGCTAACTGATCGTGATGCATCCGATCAGGCAGCTTGCGTCCGTCCCGTGGATCTACTCGCCCCTGAGAAGCAACCTTCCTGGCACACCAACCAACCGATGCTCCTTCCCAAGGGTCAACAAAGCCCTCTAACGAGGCACGCCAATAAATGAAAGTGCTTCTCTCAATAACAAGATTGGTGGAGCCACCGGAGGGGCACCTTCCCAAGCTGAAGGAACAGGGCCCTTGTTAATTGATTGCGATCGTTTGTGCAAACGAACATCCAATCAAGCAACTTGCGTCCGCCCCGTGGATCCACTCAACCATGAGAAAGCAACTTCCAGGAAATTTCAAGACCTCTTCGGAGGCAAAAGCCCTCTTCGGAGGCACATTTCACCCGTGTAGAAGTGCAAAATGCTCCTCTTCGGAGGCCCACCTCACCAGTGATGAAATGCTAAAAAGCCCTTTTCGGAGGCACATTTCACCTGTGTAGAAGTGCAAAATGCTTCTCTTCGGAGACCCACTTCACCAGAGCTGAAATGCCAAAATTGCTTCTCTTCGGAGACCAAAATTGCTTCTCTTCGGAGACCAAAATTGCTTCTCTTCGGAGACCAAAAGACCTCTGCAGAGGCGTACTTCACCTTGCTTGAAGTGCCAAAAATAAACCCTTTACTAGGGCACAAAATCAAAACCTTCTTTAGAAGCTCATTTCACTACGTAGGAAAATTCACTTTTTAACAAATAAAAGTGATCATTCCCAAAAGTTGAAGTGTCCTTCAGGAAAAAAGAGAAAGTAAAAACTTCTCTGAAGACGAGATATACTCTATCAAAAGCAGAATGATTCCTCCCTTAAAAGTGGAGTAGTTATTCTATGAAGTAAGAGTATCAGTCTTGAAGAAGTTAGAAATGTTGCAATGTACTTGCGGTATGGGGGCAACACTATACTATTCAGTTACAAGAATAAAGTAATATGCAAGCAACATACCGCGAGTTCATTACGATATCATGAAAAATAGATGTGGAATAAATGCATTCTCAAAAAACAAACAAAAAGTTTGTTCAAACAAAAAAGAATCGTTTGTTCTACACTAAAAAAGAGAAACAGATACGTTCTCACATACACAAGAATTTGTACAAGTAAAATAGCTATTTTATTCAATACTATGGAAACCTTTTACATTGTGCAGATTACAAAAAGGAGCGGAGACCGGTATCCGCACAATCCCCGATCAATACATGCAAAAAAGCAGAAAAGACAAAATCAAACTCATTTCTCCTTCTTCCCACCCTTGGAGCCTTTACCCGGCCTGGTAATTAATTTCGGAGGCCGTATCGGAGAAGAAGGAGAAAGAGACTCAGCCGGATCGACTTCTGCTTCATCTCCAGCAACAGAAGAACTCTTCTTTCCTTTCTTCGAAACCACACGTTTCCCCTTCTTCTTGGAAGAAGACTCACTCCCCGGAGCAAGAAATGTAGAAAGCTTTGTGTCGTAGTCAAAAGACCGCTCCGGGGTCTTCTCACTATCTTCCAGATCTTCTGCTTTCTGTTCCTCGGAAGCAGGTGGTTCGTCCAAACCTTGAAGGGCTGCTATCGGTTCTTCCTGTGAACCTGGTTGAGAAGCTGGAAGAGGAGTAACTTGAGAAGGAGGAGGAACGGCAGCTGGAGAAGGAAGAATTGGTGCAGTTTCCGGCACGTCTGCTGCATAATAAAAGAAATCAAAATCAGTATTCTCCGAGAAAAAAGAAGACCGTGAATCGTCAAAGCTTAAGTGATAAGTAAGAGGTTCGTCGAACTCGGTTAAGTCGAAAAAGCGATTCACTGAATTCGTCTCGTCAAAGTTACCTGGAGAAGCCGGTTTAGCGAGATCAATCTAAAATTCCCGAGCCTGGAAGTCCTTCATTGCCTCTTCCTCTGTAGGAGTGGTCACAGTTTCTTTGTCAACCTTAGCGGGAGGTGTGGAATGAGAACTAGAGCCAGTAATATCCGCGTAAGCTAAAGCCGAAGTATAAGCAGGAGCAATAGGAGGTATTTCTCTCTCAGGAAGCTTCTCTCCCTTCGCCTTAGCCCGCACTCGGATAAGCTGATCTTTTCCTTTGGCAAGGGCAGCGCGGTCGCCCTCACCTAAGTAGGTAGCTTGAAGATCTGCTTCAGCATAACCGGCACCGCCAAACAAGTCGATGATTGCCTCCCATACTTCCGCTAAGGTGACTTCATATTCTGGTCCCAAAAATGAAAGGCTCCCACGCCCCAGGACGCAATGCATATAAAAGTCGAATAAAGTCGCGTCAATGGTGGCATTGGTTGCCTTTTGGGATTCTTCAGCCGCAGCCTTACCAGAGAGAGCTTCATCACGCTCTCTTTCAGCTTTCAATAACTGGGATTGCAGCCTCGCAATTTCTAAGTCTCGAGAGCTGATCTTCTCCTGAAGTTGAGTAGCGTCATCACGATATTTTCTAGTAACATGTTGTTCTGCTTCAAGTTTTACTTCAGTATCTCGCTGAGCAGCATGGGCGTCTCGAACTTGTTTTTGAAGCATTTCTTCTTTCTGAGAATAAGAAGTGGAAGAAGTGGCAAGCTCATTTTTGAGTCTTTCAACTTCAGCTTCGAGCTTCCCATAACCATCACTAATGCTTTTCATCTCCGCATCATGCTGCTTACGCCATTTGTCCCATTCTGATTTATCGTTCTCCATGGTCATCATTGCCTCAAGGTTCATATGGTTGACCCTTTGAAGTTCATCAACCAGCTTCTGCCATCCGGACATTCTTTCAATGTCAAGCTTGACGGCATCGACATTTCTCAGCATCGCCTGCTTATCAATGGGAACCAAATCTAAGTCAAAACAGACTCCTCTTAAACACCAATTCGGAAATCGGCTCTGAAGTGTGGGAGGCCCGTCCCCGGCTTGATACTGAGGCCTATTAATAATTGCCTGGATGTCAGACTCCTTAAGGGTAGGAGAACCGGACGATGTATTAGGAGGAATAGAAGCGGTAGTCTTTTCCGAGATATTAGATGTGTCTTTCTCACCAAGTCTGATCCGTTTGCTGGAATCATCAGAAGTATGACTCTTCCCCTTATCGTCGTAAGATTTCCTCTTGTAAGGATCGTCGCTTTTGCGGGAAGAGTCACGTTGCTCGTCTCTACTCCCATAGTGCTCTTCATCTTCTCTCCGACGACGTTCTTCATGAGCTCGCCTTTCGTGAGCCTTTCTAGCAGCCCTTTCCTCATCAGTTTCCTTCGGAGCGCCGATATAACTCCTAAAGTCATAAGCATCGCGGCTTCCGTGATGCTGGAATTTGTCAAAGTAAGAGCCACTTCGCCCCATTGTAGAACCTGAAATTGAAAAAGAAAGGCAAGTCTTAGAAATTTTCAAATTTAAGGAGCTAAGTGCATATAAGTGCCAAAATCCTAAGTGTGTGTGGCGTGTGGGCTATGCGCGTCGAACTACAAACCACTTTTTTGTGTGGGAATGGTGACGGCTTGTATAGAAGGCGTTGTGGTTTGTTGCAAAGAAGAAGTTGCTTCGATGACAAAAGAGATCGCTTTAGAGGCGTCATCTTTAAAGGGCTCCTGAAAGGTTATCATGATGTCGCTCAGACTGTCAAAAGTATCATCGCCATGATGCATGGGAGAATTATCTTTTTCAACTTCCACCTCAGCCGTCTTTTCAAGAATGTGAAGATTTTCCTCCTCTTCAATAACCGGGGCAAGTGCTAACTTACTGGACGACCCCGCAATGTCGGTAAGAGTAGAACACTTTACCAATGAAGTCTCAACGGTAAGTTCTTTCGGTGAAGGTTCTTTAGCAGAAACGGGGGCATCTGACTCCTCAGCTGGAGAATCAGGGACTTCATGTGGCTGAGTAGAGTGGGAAGGATGTAAGAGTCCAAATTCATGGAGGAACTCATCTTTCAATAGAAATTGAACACTCCTCTCCTCAACCGGCACGGCCATAAGCCTCTCGAAGGTAGTTTTGTGACGAGGTTCCCTAGAGGGGGGAGGGAGCGCTGAAACAGTAGAAAAAGAAGTTAACACTTGACAATTTGGACTTCGAAGAATTTAGAAAACACAGGGAAAAGATAGATAGTCGTACTTCCCACTCTCCAAATGGCGTAAAATCTCGGGGGACAACGAACAAAGAAAAACTGGCTCAGAAACCCAGGAACGCTTTCGGGAAGACCAATAATCAGTTTACGGTTCCTGGCACTCCTTACAACTGTGATAGAGGGATGGTCTTTGTTCTTTGCAAATGAGCACAGGAAGCAAATTTCTCCAAAACTGGGAAAACGGTCCAGTGTTCTCCTAAAAAGCACACACAATCCCAGCAGGATGGCGTAGCCATTAGGGTGTAGTTGAAAAGGGGAGAGAGATAATCGAAGGAGAAGTTCTCGAAGACAGTCGTTAAATGGTGGGATAGCTCCACTCGAACACATTTGGCGGTTAACTGCGACAAAGCCATGAGGCGGCCTATCAGCAGTATCATTTATTCCAGGAAACAAAGCATCAGCTTCGGCAATGCCAAACTGGATGCATAACTGACGGAAAACTTTATGGCTCAAAGTGGTAGAAGTCCTTTCTGGAGGATCATTCAATGGAGTAGCAATTGGAAAAGTTTCTCCAGCTAGTTCCAAGTCTTCTTGTTGAGACGCCATTCTACACAATCAACTGGATGATCAAATATTAAGGTGCATGTTTCCTAAACAGTGTGAAGTGTTGTGCAGAGCCAATAAAAATAACAAGTAAAAGGCAACTGGAATTAAACTAGTCGACGTTCGGTCGATTATGAGATTTCATGACTTGCTAATATTTAAAGTACAGTGTTGATGCAAACAAATCAGTTTCAGTTGATTATTACAATTTTTGCTTTAATACTTCACTTGAATTGGTTATTGTACAACATTTCGTTCACGCAGTTCTAATTTGATTTTTCTTTATCAACTAATCTGTCATTTGATGTGGGCAGTCAGTGGCAGTATATTCGTCCCAGTACTCTGTGAATGTTGTGTTAAGCAGGTTATTAGCATTAAAGTCAAGACAATGTGAGAGGAAACACAACACAGTTCAAATTCAAGAGTCCAGCCAACTTCTGTGCAAGTTCCTCTAAGTCTTAAGTCGTTTAACGACCTATCGTAGGTCGGGGCTTTTAGGTCGTATTATGTGAGTCAAGATGTTCAAGGCATGTTCTCTTAAGTCAGATCATTCAAGTCCAAGAATTCGAAGTCATGGAGTTTAAGTTATTAAGTCGTTCAGATGAGTTCGCGAGTTACGAGTTAAGGGCTATCTCATCCACGACCTAGTCATTCAGATGTGCTCGCAAGTTAAGGATTTAAGTGCTAACTCGTCAACGATCCATGAGAAACTGCAACAAGATAGGTCGTTAACTTTTTAGGCCGTAAGCCACACAAAAGAAAAGTCTTGTCCTAGCTCGGCAACGACCTAAACCTAATGTTGCAGTAGGCAACCAGAAGAGTTAAGTCGCGCGCGATCCAAGTTGAGAAAGTGTTAGGTCGTTCTCAGGGGATCTCGAGCTATCTCCTACTCAAACCAAAGCATCAGTTCCTCTCCTCAAATTCTTTCCTCTACTAAGAATCCCATTCCTCATAATTCTCCAACCCGATAATGGCCTCTTCATCCCTTCTAAGATCACGAATCAGCAAACCTAATGGACTGAAACTCTTCCCCTTCTTCTCGCAAATCACCGAAAGCCAAGTCGAACCATTTCGATTTCCTCGGCGATCAATTGAAACAAAAATTGTGAAGCAAGGCATAAGGTAAGCGAAATTCATAGTTCGGTGATAGCTGAAGATTGATTAGAGAATGGGATCACTTACGCAATACGAAATTGAAGATGTCTGGCGATCGAGTAATTGAATTTGTCTGAGAAGAACTTGAATGCTTGCAAATGACGGAATGAAACAGGTAAAGGAGAAGAAGGAACGACCTAAGCTATTTATACCCTGGGACAGTGAAAGGTGAATCGACACATTCGACTTACGACTTATACTAAGTCGTTCGCGACCTACGACTCATCTTAAATCTGTCGCGATTTAGCGCACTCATCAAGAAGCGAGCTAAGGAAATCGAAGCACACGACTTACGACTTAAGGCGTGTACTTCAAGGGGCAAATGTTAACTCCCTTTTAGCAACGACCTACGAGTTAAGAAATGAATGACTCAAACTATGCCACGACTTATAAGAAGCCAACGAGTTAAAAAGCCTAAAACCTAAGTGGACTCGACGACTTACGACTTAGCTGCTAAAAGAGAATCTACGGCTTGAACGACTTACGACCTACCGGGTTAGGGAGCTACGACCTAAGAGAGTCTACGACCTAACTTCTGAAGGTAACTTCCCGACCTAGCAGTGTTGCGACCTAAAGACTCCGCGACCTAGCAATGTCGCGACCTAAAGACTTTGCGACCTAGCAATGTTGCGACCTAAAGACTTCGCGACCTAGCAGTGTTGCGACCTAAAGACTACGACTTAAGAAGGTTCCGACCTAATGGGTTACAACTTAGCTTAAGTCGTCCATGACCTATAGCTCTAGTTCCTAAAGACTTAAGAAGTACACAACTTAGCAATCTACGACTTAACAGTTTACGACTTAGTGGGTGTACGACTTAAGAGCTTCACAGCCTACGACTCATGGTCCTAACGACTCAACGAGTTAAGCTATCTACAACTTAAAGAGTTAAAAGGGGTCCGACTTAACGACTCAGCGAGTTAAGGTCTACATGACTCAAGAAGATGTTACGACTTAAAGGACCTACGACTTAAGGAACTCATGACTTGGCTTAAGTCGTCCACGACCTAAAAGCTATGAGGTTAAAGTCCAGAGCCCATGCCTATACTACCTTTATCTGATAAGTCGGCCACGACTTAACACTTGCCCAGTCCCTTAACTCGTCACCGACTTACCTTAAGTCTTCCACGACTTAGGACTTAGGAAAATTTCCAAAATTCAGAGCTGCTCCTATAAATACCCCACCACTTCCAACACAAAGGGGACTTTTTTGCAAATCATTTCTTCAAGCGTCCATACTCTACTGCACTCACAACTCATTCAACAAGTAAAAATCTTCCAACACTCAAGGCACTACAACAAGCTTCATGAAGGACTTCATTCATCCGACACGGATTTAGCAAGATTCATCACTGAAGTTTGAGCTAGTAGTCGAGATTGTTGTGTGATCAAGTTGCATTGTATTTGACAAGTGATTTGTATCGAATTGTAACCGAATCAGCAATAAAAGACTATAAAGTGGACGTAGGCTCAATTACGGGCCGAACCACTATAAATCTGTTGTTCATTTACTGCTTTTCTGCTATTTTCAGCTTATATTCTGTTCTCGTACCAACGGGTGGTGCTTTCACAATTCTATTACACACACCGGGTGTTAGCATTCATTTTTTAGCGTTAACATGTTGCATCATCGGATCCATTTTTGAAGTTTAAAAATAATGATTTTGATTTTTAAATTGGGATTTTTGAATTATTATGAACGATTTATATAAAAGATGTACAAAATTGATATTTTATAAATTAAGAATACTGGAATTATAAAACAAATATTTTCCAAGTGTTAAAATGGAAAAATGGATTTCATAAGTGAACGGAATTTATAGATTTATAAATTATGAAGTTATTAAATGAATAGATTTTGTAAAATAAAAGATTTATAAGTAATTATCTTATAAATCGGATTTTGGCATTTAAATGAGATATGAATGGAATTTGTTAATAAAGAGATTTATATGTTGAAGTTTTATAAATAGAAATGGAATTTATAAACATTGTTTTATAAATCCAAAACCAATTGAATTTGATAAATTAAACATAGAAGTTTAATAAAGGAGATATATTCGTGATTTTGGACAGCGAATTATCTTTTAAGTTAAATGTTGTAATAATAAGAGTTTGGTTGGGAATTTTATCCACGATTTTGGACAGTGGATAATCTTTTAAGTAAAATGTGTAGAAACGTTAAATGTGTTAACGAAGTATATTTACGATTTTGGACAGTGAATATATTATTAAATTAAATGGATATGTTTTGGAGAAGTGATATTACAAAATGAAGTAATTCTTTTAAAAGATGTTACAAAATGTGTTAAGTATCGAATACATATATTATTAAATAAAATGGATATGTTTTGGAGAAGTTATATTACGAAATGAAGTAATTATTTTAAAAGATGTTTTAAAACGTGTTAAGTATCGAAAACATAGATTTCAACATTCATTGTTGAAATAGACGTTTCGAGAAATAAGGAATGGTGGACTATAACACTGTTGTTATAGTAAATGGTTTCCGAAAGGAAATGTTTTATATAGTATTGGGATTTACATATCTATCTAAATTTCGAATCCCTATACTAGTGATTTTGAGTTGTCGTAACGATGTTTTACGTAACATTCGTTTTGACTCAAATGAATGTGTTTAAGAGAACATTTTTCTTAAAGAATGAAATATATACTTAATTATGATTTAAGTATATTGAATATTTTCCAAGTGTTGAAAATAAATGATTTGTGAATTACTTATTATTTAATAAGTATGGAAATATTTTCCAATATGAAATGAAAGGGTTGAGATTTTATCTTTTAAAGATAAATTGAAAATGAATATTTGAAATTTTTTTTTTCAAATGGTTGAAGTGTAGAAATTATATATCTTGTAAAGATATTTTTGGAAGATAAATAATTTGGAAATTTTTTTGGAATCTGATGATGCTATGCAGACCTATTGATAGTTAAATAACCGACTATCAATTAATTACCTTGAATGGGTATTTGTTGTGAATTGGATGAATTTGAATGCCACACTTATTTTTGAATAAGAGCTCACTATTCGGGTTAGCCGAGAAAGGACCTTTGGGCCGTATAACCCATTCCGAATATGTGATACGTCGTAATGGATTGCATTTGATGACCGGTGTTGAAGACCGGATATTTTTGAAAACGGAAGGATTACCGTCGAGTTGCTCTGCATCGGCTGATCTCCGATATAGAGGTTTTATCACCCTTAGAGACGAGAAGTCCGAACGTGATTAGTGAATATCTGGATAGCAAGGACTTCTTTGGAAGTACCTTCGGTTCTGTTTGAGCCTGGAACAGACTTGTATGGATTGTATGTCTAACATTACAAATTGAGATATAAAGCTGGTTTCTTTCAAATACATATCTGTTGGTGGCGTAGAATTTATTCTCTTAGCTTAACACCATTCTCTGAGACGTACGAGCTCAGAGGTTATGTAGTTGAAGGTTATCAGCAATATATTCCCAATTTGGTAATGTGGCATGCTGAGTGTTGCTGTGTAATGATCATTGTTTGATCATTTGTGATATGATCATTTGTTTGATCATTTATCTTTGTGATCATTACTTTGATCATCTGTTGACCCAAAACATGGCTTTGTACCTAAGCATAGCTTTGGGGACGAGACTTCGTCGGACCTCACACCCCGGAAATGGTCAAAACAGGAAGGATGCAGCAAGGTTATTAGGGGGTAGCGCCCCTTTAGTGTATGTCATTCCTTCTTGATAGAGGTGGTATCTTGGTATGGAGTCCAGATATTTAACCTATGTTGTTGCTGCAAATTTATTACTTTGTGGTTGTTGGAATTGAGGATCCTCGGGAAGATCGGTTACGATCGGGGGATGACATATTCGTGTCAGTAGTTACCCAGTTAGGGGACACCCGGCCTTGTGTTGGCAGAGATCTAATCGTAATGTTAGGTTATTTCTCGGGTCGTCTTTCCAGAGGCGTACCTATGTGGCAATGGGAAGTTCCTTGGCCTGACCATTTGTTGGAAATCCAAAGAAACAATACGCACCTTGTACGGTTTTAGTTGTAGAACCTGCCATCTAATATGGCAGCTATAGCAGGCATAATATAATGGTACCTATGCTGGCTAAGATTTATATTCTACTTTCGAAATGTTTTCCACTATGCACTAATAATAATATCAAATCAAATTATTTGTTTTGCGTAGTAAGCATCTTTGACTAACATAAGGAGAAATCTCCTCCAAATTCTGCATTTGCATTGTGTGTGTGGCGGGAGGCCTTATGGTAGTTTCATTTTCCAAAAGCATTGCGAATTGACTTTAGAATTATCTTGTTGTTTGTTTTAAAGATAAATAACTGTTTTAAGTTCTCACACCAGTCACCATGACTGACCTGGAGTTTATTGTTTCCTTCTTAAACTCTAGGTGCCCACCAATTTCCACATGGGCAGTCTAGAGTTAGGTTATCAGGTCATTCTGGATTCGGGATGCTGTGGAGCTTAGTGGCGAGCTGGATGGCGAGACGTACCACTTGTATATGATATTATTTATTCCGTTGTGTATTCTGTATGAGGACAAGTTTATATCACTGTCTAGTGTTGTATTGTTGTTGTAAACTCTGATGATGATGTAATGTATAAAATGATATAGTTCTTTGATTTAAAGATTATTCATTTATCTATTATAAGTTGTTCCGCTGCGAATGTGAGGTTCTGATATTGTTTTTGTTTCTATGTTTTCTATTGTTTCTTCTTTCTTTTTCTTCTGTTTTCTTCTACCTCTTCTTTCTTAAACCCTAAGAATTCGGTTTTCCGGCATTCGATGGCTCGGCAGTCGATACAGTGGACGTATTGATGTCGATATTCGGAAGTCGAAGAATCGGGTCCTTACATCAGATATGAGATAAGTAATGCTGTATGATATGGTTGCTTTGGTTGAAGTATATGGATAATGTAGATTATCTATTTGTGATGATATTGTGAATTATCTATCTGTGATATTGTGAATTATCTATCACTGTGTATATAGATAATAAAATTAAATTGTTTTAACTTTAAAACAACTTGGACCTAAAAGATGGCGATTTGGATTTCGATGAGACCGGGATCGGGTTTCCAGATTTGGATATCCGAAAACCACATCGATCCAAATTAATGATAGGTCGTGAATCTCAAGTGAAGATGAAGATTCAGAGTGCAAGGGTTATTGTCGTTAACTCTGAGGATGATTCCAAAATGAGTGTAACGTGATAATGCCTTCGGTTTCGTTCGAACCCGGAACGAACTTGTATGGATTGAATGCTTTCAGAACATCGTCAGGTGGACGATGAGCATTCTAAGTAATGTGTTCTGATGAGGTAATCGTAGCCTCAATTCTCATCAACTGGTAATGGCTAAAACAGGGGAGGTGCAGCAAGGTTAGTGGGTAGCACCCAAGTAGGACAAGATTACCCCTGTCTAGATGTCCCTTATTATTTCGGCTTAGTGTGCGGTTGGTCATGACAACCGTGGGGTGTCTTGTGCGGGAATTATCCAGTAAGGGATGATTCCGGCCTTGTGTTGTAGGGGATTGGGAGTAATCCTCGGTATGGTGATCTAGGCCATGTACTATGACGGGCGGTACCCCAGTAGCCCTGCCATTGTAAGGAATCCAAACTCCAATAAGCACCGTACGATTTAGTTGTGCCCAACTATGTTGGAACGTGAGATGTAAGCATTCCAGCTATTTCTGTATTTTACTTGAAAACCCTAGACACTATTATAATATAACTGGATTTCCTATCAAATGTTTGGTTAGCGTAAGGTAAAAACTTACCCATGTTTATATGTGGGGAGTGTTACATGATACCTTTGTTTCAAAGGGTTTTTAAAGTTAAGCAGCTTTAACCGTTTACTCATACCAGACCAATGTCTGACCCGGAGTTTATTTCAGTTTTTCTTCAACTCTCGGGTACTCAAATTTTTACGAGTAGCCAAGGGAATCAGATTAACTTTGTCAAATTCTGGAGGAGCAATGGAGCAGGAGGCTTCACCGTATATATATATTAGTTCCGCTGTGTTAGTGTTTATGTATATTTCCGCTGTGTTGTATCTCTATGATGTTTTGAGTTGTATGAAAGACAGGTGTTTATAACTGTTTAATTGGTGATGTATAAGCTGTGTATCTCTGATGTATATGATACTATGTAATAGTTATGTGATGTATTATATTTTGTTCTGTTTCCGCTGTGAGATTCTAAGGTTGTTTAGTTCTTTCTTCTCTATCTTTTCTCTTTTCTATCCCTTTCTTTCTTATAGATGATGCGACTTTCTAGTGATAGAAGGTCGGGCCATTACAGTGGTATCAGAGCATAGGTTGAGCGAATACCTTAGCTCTGGAGTGGTGTCTTTCTTGAGAGACCGTATTTTTATTTTTGATATACAGATATATATATATATATATATATATATATATATATTTCTACCTATCTGTTGGGTTACCTGTTTTGGTTTTCCAACATAAGTTATAAAGGTAGATAAGGTAGTGGTGTGTAACACAACTACTAATGGTTGGAGTTTGAATGTTTGATGTTGGAAGTGTATCTGTCGAGACTGTAGACCTAATACCGTCTCAAGTGAGCTTTGGGTGGTGTAAAGGATTTCATTGATCTCTGAAGGAAACCTATTAAGGTTTGGAGTTTATCTTTGAAGTGTAAGTTGGATGAGCTAGAGTTTGGATCTGTCGGTTGAACAGAAGCAAGTCATGATACCTTGATACCTCAAGATGTAGTAGCTGTGTGATGAGACACAGTAACTATGGATGTTCCCGAAGATGTTTCTTTGGAGCAAGTATAAAGAAGTGTGTCTGCTTTGGTGATGTGGCTGAGTGCAACAGGGTGTTTCTGTTTGGTTTGAGGTTCGAGTTTCTCGAGGAGCTTCTGGATTTGAAGTCTTTGGGCATCGGTGTCAGCAATGTAGCTCGGAGTGTTCTGTGTGTTGGCAAGGAAGCTTTCTAGCTTAGCAGTGGAGTTCAGAAGCAACAGAGTGGTTTCGTTTCTTCGATGGATTGGCTACATCAACATAAGCTGTTCTGTTTGGTAAAGAGAGAACAGTTTTTCTTTGGAATTAGGCTGGATTAATCGCAAAAGTGACTTGCGATAGCTGAGCGTTCTCTTGGGTTGTCAGAGATTTTTCTGGATGTCTTCAGGAAGTCAGAGTTTTGTTAGCATCTGGAGATTGAGTTTGGTATCGACTGGATTCCAGAAGTAGTACTGATGGTTCAGCTTAGTAGCAGGATGGTTTTTAGAGGAATATTTTAGTAAAGCAGCTCAGGTTTTGGAGGAACTTCTGAGTTTTATTTTTGGATCTGTTGGACCATATTTTTGGAAAGTGTTTTTCCAGTCTTTGCTTGTGTTCGTCATCAGCATTTTCATCTGCTCAGTCAGAGTTGCGCAGTGGAAGCATGGTTCAACTGTTTTAGAGTGGAAGCAACTGGAAGTTGTAGTGTTTTGGATTAGAGAGTTTCTATAGGAAATTTTTCAGGATCTTAAGGCTAGTTTGACAAGTGCACCTGTTTTATCTCTTCCGGATGTGAGAAGTGAGATCTGTCTTCTGATTTTGGAGTAGAGTGGATTTCTGAGTATTGGTTGATCTTGGAAAGATCATTTTGTTAGATTGTTTTAGTTCAGTTTATTTCTAGGGGCATCAGCAAGAGTTGAGCTGATCAGAAGGATGTAGGTGGCCCAAGATCGTTCGAAAATTTTTGTGGATAAGAATCGAAGATTTGATTTTGGATAAGTGTTTGATCTTCAGGAGAGAATTATCAGTTTGGATAACTCGGATTCGTTGTTTTCACGTATCTCTGAGGGAGTATGTGTAAGATTCTATCTCTGGTTATAGAACTAGAAGTTCAGGGAGTTTTGGTTGTTGGGTCAGACTTGTTTGTAGTTTGATATCCTATCTTGTTTTGTAGATCTAGATGTGTGTAGCTTAGTAGTATTAATTGTTTAGATTCCATAGAGCGAGTATCCCGGTATTTATACCTAGGAAACTCTAGATAATTCTATCCAGAATTTTGTTTGGATAGTTGGATTTGTTATTTGGATGATTGATTGCTATGGTTGTTAGCATATATTGATGATATATGCTTGTGTTTTTAAAATTAAATCTTTAATTAGATTATTAAATTACCTTTGTTTTAAATTTCGGGGACGAAATTCTTTTAAGAGGGGAGTAATGTGATATCCCGGAATTTTGGGCAATATCAATTTAATAATCTGCATTTAAAAATTAAATTGATTTGATAATATTCGTTAATAAGATATGAATTGATTTAAAAATCTTCTTTTAAATAAATATTTAATTGATAATTTATCTTTTAAAAGCTAATAAATTGATTTCTATTTATAATGTGTATAATTTTGTATATATTGTAAATAGATGAGCTTTGTTTTAAATTTAATTAATAAGGCGTATTTTATAATTCTAATATTTTTGGGTAATTTGGAAATTTTGATATATAACTTTTCAAAGCTATTTTATAAATGACTATATGATTATAAACATAAGAAACTATGATTTGGAATTTAAAGATAGAGTGTTTTAATATTTTAAAATAAAATCTTTTATTTATTTACATTAGAGTAAAGCTTTACCTTGTTGGTAATTGATTTAGATATATATGTTATGATGTAATCTAGATAATAATATTTAAACTAGATCATGTTTATCAACACTAGAAATAAGCATAAAATAAAATATAAATATAAGTAAATGCTTGATACTTAAACTCTAAAAAGAAATAAACAATAAATAAATACATATATAGAGGAATACAAGAAAAAAAGTATGTAAGTTAAAACTAAATATTTAAGTTAGAAAATAGAAATAAATATACAAACTAACATAATAACAATAACCATAACAACTTTAAAGTAAAAACTTAAGTAAATTCTAGAGATGTATAATCTTTAGAAATATATGTTGCAGGCAAGAAAATCATACTAGTTCAAGGATATGAGGTAAGGCAAGTAATATTTTATATACACTATAGCAATGTATATGTGCAAGGCTAGAGAGAAAATCACATAAGTACAAGGTAATAAGATAAGGCAGGAAATCATTTCAGTACATACGAATAAATGGGAATAAGTATGCTAAGCATTAAGTCAAACAAATAAACATATGCAAGGTTGTACATACAAGAATAAAGAATGGGTTGTCTAAACTTGGTAAGGAACAAGGCATTAAATTCCATCACCACTAGTACACAAGAAATCTCATTTCAGCCTCTTTATAAAAGAAAATCTCTGATCATTTGTACCAGCTAGGATTATTTTTGTGTACAAATACAACTATCAAAGCTGCATACTTGTTCTATTTAGCAAGCTTCTTTTCATCTTCGTTCATTTAAACAAATACAAAACCTGAGAAAAAAAGAAATAGAAGAAATATACAAACCTGGAAAACTGAAATCTAGGGATCAATGCAAAGATTCAACAAGCAATATTTCAGCAAATTCAAGTTCAACAAATAATTCAACAAGCAAAGGTTTCAAATTCAACTTAATCAAGCAAACTCTACATCAAAAGTCTGTGCAAATCAAATACAATAAATTCCCAGAACAATGATGATCTGTTCTCTGCTTCTTTCAGTTTCTGGGGAGTAAACTTTTAAATTAAAAACTTAAGTAACCTGTGAATTACTGTGTTAATGATTTGTTTTACATGTATGTGTATGTGCAAGTCTTTGTGAATTTATGAAGTGTGCATATCTGTTGATTGTAAACATCTCTGATCTTAGTTCAAGTCTCTGCCTTTAAACAGTACACATGAGATACCTTTAGATTGATGCATATGACATATGGTTGAAGTAAACTTGTGATGTATGTATGAAAATGTGTTTGTATGATGGTTTTTAAGACTTTGAAAACATGTGAGAATGTCAAGATACTTACTGTGATCATCTCTGTTTTTAAGTTTCAAAGATTTAAACTTAGATTTAACTTCAAATTCTTCACACTCTAATTTCCTTTAGGCTTAAGTATTTAAACAAAGTTTGTTTTTTAAAACTAAACTAAGCTTTAAAAATATTGGTAAGAATAATAGATAGAAATATTATCTGGGAAAAAATGAAAGCATAGAGGAACCTGAGATATGTTAAAAATCAAACCTTGAAATTTGTTGATTTAATTATATATCAGGAATCGTCTCTGAAAGATAGGATTTTTAAAATCAAATTTACAATTTTTAATGAAATATTGAATGGGTTACTTGGTGATGTCTGGAATTTGAGTTTTCGAGTTTCTCTGGTGACCTGGTTGATCTGGGGAGTCGTAGTTCTTTCTTGAGGTGGAAGGATGATCGGGGACTTCGGCAAAATTGTCTGATAATGGTACATTCCAGTGGGGAAGTAGTGGTTGTTATTTGAAGTCAGGAACCCTAGTTAAGCTAGGCTAGGTAAAGTCGATCACCACGGCTCAGAGAGTTGATCGAGTTTAACAAGGTTTTGGGTATTGGAAGTAGACGTGTAGAGGAAGTCGAGGACGGAGGGGTAGACCTTCAGATGGTCGGAGCTGCGAGCACGGCGCGTTGTCAGGATTTGGGCGAGTTCCTGTTGATGGGTTCCAGGGTTAAGTTGAACTCGAATTTCAAATTCGAGTTGAGTTAGAGAAAATCTGGCGATTAGGTTAGTGTTTGGGGATGTTCGTCGACGAGGGAAGATCGTCAAACTTGATCGGAATCGATCGAGATCACTGTGCATGTGCACGGTGTTTCATTGGTGGATGCTGAGAGTATGGGTTTGAGCAGGAGTGGGTACTCGAGTTTTCTCGAGTCAATTGAGGGAGTTGCCCAAAGTTTTCTGTGTTCGTCTCGAAGCAATATAGGGTAGACTCGGGTTAGATTGTTGTTGCCAGTTTTAAAACCTGTCAGGCTTTAAGTTTTAAAAATTAAAGGCAGGGTTTTAAACAAAGTTTAAAACCAAAAATTTAAGATATGGATTCAAATTTACTTTTGTCTCCTAGTTTTAAATAAATATAAGTTTTATAAAAATAAAATGTTTTAACAACTTTAAAATGTTTAAAGTATATTTTAAATTGTGTTTTAAATTTTGCCAAGTTAAATTTGTATTTATTTTGAATCTAAATTTGAAATGGAATGTAAAAGTAGATTCAAAAGTAAAATGTTTTCAAATGCATTTGTAAATGAGAATTTGATCATTAATAAGAAAATGTTTTATCCTTAAATAAATGAAGGTTTAAGGATTTGTAATTATTAAGTTAATTAAAATAAATAATTAACTAATTTAATTAATTAATGATTTGGATTAATTAATTTAGTAATTAAAAGTTAAATTAGTTAATTAAGGTTTAAGATAATTAATTTAGGATAAATAAATGGGTAATTAAGTATCATTAATTAAATAAGATTTGGATATTTATTAATGATTAGTACTTAATTAATCAAGTAATTAAGGATTAATTAAGTTGTATTTAATACTTAATTAATTAAATAATTAAGGATTAATTAATGAGTTATTAAAGATAAAATTAAATTATAAGTAATAATAAATCTTAATTAATTACTTTAGAAAAGTAATTAAAGAAGTGTTAATAGTTAATGAAGGTCATTAACTAGGATTATTAAATAATGAATTAATATGATTAATTTTGATAATTAATTAGATTTATTAATTTAAGATAATCAATTGTGATTTTTTTTAAGTATAATTACTTATGAAAGTAATTAAGAAATTAATTTCTCATTGTAATTAATTAAGTTTAATATGAATTGTTTAAGTTAATTAATTAAGTTTAATTAATTTAAATAACCATTTGATGATGTGATAAGTATAATTACTTAAGGAAGTAATTAATTGAGGATGATTTAATTATGTAAGTAATTTGAGTATAATTACCTTGTATAATTAATCAAGGGATTAATTAGAGATAATTAATTATGGAGTAATTAAATTATTTAATGAAGTAATTAAGGGTAGTTAATTACGGGAGATAATTAATCAAGGGTGATTAACAATTTGGTTTAACTGAAGATAAATTACTAAATGTAATAGATGTAATTAGAGATCATTAATTATTATAATCAATGATGTAATTTAGAATGGATTTATTTGGAAATAATTAATAAATGAAGGGATTCATTAATGTAATTAATTAAGAAGTAATGTAATTAATTTTAGTAATTTAAAAGGTTACTTTCTATATTTGGTATAAGGTAATAAGTTTGGGAAAATAATTAAAGGATAATTAATTAAATGTAATTAAAGATAATTAATCGAGGATGATTAATTAAGATGGAAAGTAGAGAATGATTAATTAATTAACTTGTAATTAATTAATGGTTATGTAAGCAAGATTTATAATGATGAAGTAATTAATTTAATTTACTTTAAATTAATTAGAGATAAGTAATTAATTTAATTCATTTTAAATTAATTATAAATGGTGTGATTATTAATCCTTGTTTATATATGATGGATGATATTGATTTCCTTGAATGGTTTGAAATCTCAGATATGAGATAAGTAATGATGTATGATATGGTTGCTTTAGTTGAAGTATATGGATAATGTAGATTATCTATTTGTGATGATATTGTGAATTATCTATCTGTGATATTGTGAATTATCTATCTCTGTGTATATAGATAATAAAATTAAATTGTTTTAACTTTAAAACAACTTGGACCTAAAAGATGACGATTTGGATTTCGATGAGACCGGATCGGGTTTCCAGATTTGGATATCCGAAAACCACATCGATCCAAATTAACGATAGGTCGTGAATCTCAAGTGAAGGTGAAGATTCAGAGTGCAAGGGTTATTGTCGTTAACTCTGAGGATGATTCCAAAATGAGTGTAATGAGATAATGCCTTCGGTTTTGTTCAAACCCGGAACGAACTTGTATGGATTGAATGCTTTCAGAACATCGTCAGGTGGACTATGAGCATTCTAAGTGATGTGTTCTGATGAGGTAATCGTAGCCTCATCAACCGGGAATGGCTAAAACAGGGGAGGTGCAGCAAGGTTAGTGGGTAGCACCCAAGTAGGACAAGATTACCCCTGTCTAGATGTCCCTTATTATTTCGGCTTAGTGTGCGGTTGGTCATGACAACCGTGGGGCGTCTTGTGCAGGAATTATCCAGTAAGGGATGGTTCCGGCCTTGTGTTGCAGGGGATTGGGAGTAATCCTCGGTACGGTGATCTAGGCCATGTACTGTGACGGGCGGTACCCCAGTTGCCCTGCCATTGTATGGAATCCAAACTGTAATAAGCGCCGTACGATTTAGTTGTGCCCAACTATGTTGGAATGTGAGATGTAAGCATTCCAGCTATTTCTGTATTTTACTTGAAAACCCTAGACACTATTATAATATAAATGGATTTCCTATCAAATGTTTGGTTAGCGTAAGGTAAAAACTTACCCATGTTTATGTGTGGGGAGTCTTACATGATACCTTTGTTTCAAAGGGTTTTTAAAGTTAAGCAGCTTTAACCGTTTACTCATACCTGACCCATGTCTGACCCGGAGTTTATTTCTGTTTTTCTTAAACTCTCGGGTACTCAAATTTTTATGAGTAGCCAAGGGAATCAGGTTAGCTTTTTCAAATTCTGGAGGAGAATTGGAGCAGGAGGCTTCATCGTATATATATATATATATATATATATTTTTATATATATATATATATTGGTTCCGCTGTGTTAGTGTTTATGTATATTTTCGCTATGTTGTATCTCTATGATGTTTTGAGTTGTATGAAAGGCAAGTGTTTATAACTGTCTAATTGGTGATGTATAAGCTGTGTATCTCTGATGTATATGATACTATGTAATAGTTATGTGATGTATTATATTTTGTTCCATTTCCGCTATGAGATTCTGAGGTTGTTTAGTTCTTTCTTCTCTATCTTTTCTATCCCTTTCTTTCTTATAGATGACGCGACTTTCTAGTGATAGAAGGTCGGGCCATTACAAAAACCATTCCATACTTGTACTATCTTTAAAATATTTGTTTTAAAGATCTAAGTTCATATTCGATCAAGTTCAGCAATTAATTGACAAGTAAACTATCAAGTTCTCAAAATGATTGCTTATAGAAATCACAATTCGTATGCTTAACTCATTACTGAAATTCCAACTTAACCATTCCTCATTCAAGAGTGAAGCCAGGTAAGTTAGAGCACTGGTTGCATCAAAGCCTTGCCTAGACACTTCATTCTTAAATCTCATAAATGGGTAAGTCTACCTCATAGGCTTTTATTGTTAAGTATAGCATTAGTGATTTAAATAAACAATAAGAAATCAACATGATTAACACATTTTCGACATTTCCCAACTTACTATTCCTTAGTCAAGGGGGAAGTTCGGTAGGTTAAAGCTCTATTGCTCCATCCCAACTCGGCTCAACCTTAACTCTCACAAATAGATATGCCTTACTTCATCGGCTTTTAGTGTTAAACATAGTTAATTACTTTTCAGACAAGTAATTAAACAATTTAACTATTCGGCCATTAAGCAATTACTAACCTCTTTATAAACCTTTGGTTTATAATTTAAAAATGGATACTTAATAAAACAATTTAAAATCTAAGATATTTTCACAGGATAAGATAATTTCCAAGATATTTATCTAAGATATTTTCCAAGATATTTATACTTCAAAATACTTGTAATAGATTTTAAAACGTTTATATAATATATTACTTGAAAATAACATGTTTGAAAAATCATTCAAACTAGATTAAATGTAATAAGCATTCTTCTTCTGTCTTTGAGTAGATAAGGATATAATCGATAAAGACTAACACAATTTTTTTAGCACATCTCTAAACTCTCTATTTATAAGGTCTACAAAATAAGCGTGTGCATTAGTCAGCCCGAAAGGCATAACCAACCACTCGAAGAAAGTATTCGGACCTTTGAACGCAGTTAAATGGATGTAATCTTCTGCGATACTTAACTGATGGAATCCTGTAGCTAGGTCCATTTTAGAGAAAACTTGAACTCCATGTAACTGATCAAACAAATCATCTATTCCAGGTAGAGGATACTTGTTCTTAATTGTTTGCTTATTTAGATCTTGATAGTCTACACACAATCTTAAAGATCCATCGGACTTGGCTACGAAAACTACTGCTTATTCCCAACTTGAACGGCTGGGTCTAATCAATCCTTTCTTCAGTAGCTCTCGGGTTTGGTTATTCAACTCATCCCTTTCTTTCGAAGCCATCCTTCTATTTTGTTGTTTAATTGGTGTTGACCAGGAACTAAATCGATATGAAATTCGATTTCTCGATGTGGGGGCAAACTTTTTACTTCTTCAAATACGTCTATAAATTCTTTGACAATGGAGATTGTTTCTAATCCTGTCTCAGATGGATCTAAGGCGTAAAGAAAAACTATCCCTTCTTGGGCTAGGATCTTCACAAGATATTTGTAGCTATGTTTATGCTCATATTTGTAGCTATTAAATGTTTATTGTATAGTTGTGATAATTGTTTTGTTGTTGGATTGGTTTGTTGTTTGAAAGTTAGTCGCTTTGGAAAGTTAGTAAGCGAATCATTGGTTATATGAAAATCTAGTTAGACTAATTTCATCGTAAATAAATGCTTGATATATGTTTTAATATTGTAAATCATCATGTATGTATGCTCATTCCTTTGTTATGTGATGTATGGTTGTGTTGCAAATGTCATATGCTTGAATTTCGAACTTCCCATATAGCGATAGTCGGTATATCGACACTTTCGGAAAATCGCCTTTTATTGAAACCGTTTGGTTTCATTATCGTGCTTGGAATTATTTCACAAGTTAAGCGAGATTTTGATTAATGATGTTTTCAAAAATAATTTATTTATTTTAATAATGATTATTTTATTTAATTAATCAATCATTTAATTAATAAAGATTGAGGTTAACTAATTAACTTATTAATGATGTTTTTAAATTTAACTAATTAATTAATTAATGATGTTTTAAATTTAATTAATCATTTTGTTTAATGATGTTTAAGGCTAATTAATCTTTTGATAACGATGGATTAAGATTAATAAATTTATTAATTAATGACATTTTAAAATTAATTAACCCTTTTTAATTAATGACTTTTAAAAGTTAATAAATCCATTTAACCTTAAATAAGTCTATCCTTAAATAAAGTTTTAAATTTATTTATCACTTTAAATGATGATATTTAATTATTATTTAATTTATTTAATTATTTATATTATAAATTAATTGAATTAATGATGTTCAAAGGAGATTTACCTTTTTTAGTTAAAGGTTGTTGAAGTAAATTAATTAACTAGTTAGTAAAGGTTTAAAGTTAAGTTATCAATGTAATAAGGATGTTTTAAGTTGTTAAATCCTTTTTAATGATTTTTCAAAGTTAGTAAATGTAACGACCCGGGATTTTCGATCACGAAAATTCCAAATAGTTAGGGAAAGAAGAAAGTGATAGAAGAAGAAACAGAAAATAAAACGCAGAATCTCACAATCGCAGCGGATCAAAATATAATATCAAATAATAACAGTTATACAAATGAAATCTGTACTTGTCAAATTACACTTTAATACATCAGAGTTACAACATTTACACATACACTGGACAGTTAAAATCAACATGCCCAGATAAATAACAACATATCACAGCGGAAAAAAACTCCATACGTTCCTGCCATCCAGCTCGCCTTCTGAGCTCCAGAACGTCCTTACTTGAAAATCTGTAATACTCGGTCTGACCCGAGCATTACATCAAAGTAACACCCGGGTCAGGCTGGAAACCAGCGTGAGTAAACCATCTAACATGGAATACAAAAGCATACAACTTATATGAACCCGGGGTAACTCATCAATTTACAACTTCACAAATTGTTATAGACAACACTTATTTCCCACATCCATTTCTAAGTACCCAAACCTTAGTTTAAATGATCCAATTTACTTAAATCATTCCATTCCAGCCTATTGATTCCACATATCAATTTATAAAGAATCGAAGTGGTTTCGGGTATTTACTAATACCCGACTCCGGTTTCTTCGAATCCAATGTCGTCTTAACCCAAGTTATTCAAGTGAAATACAATTCAACTTTGAATACATGATGTCTCTTTTTACACAGCAATTCATCATTTGATAGATAACTACATTATTACTGTCCATCCAAACATATCATATCACAAAACATTTCATATCAACCAATTCAAGGCATTGAACATCATTAAATCATTCATAAGCAAGATTGATCCCTTCCAAAATTAATTTAATTTATCTCTAATTAAATTAATTACTAATCTTTAATCACTTAGATTACCTTTACTTTCCTTAATTAAATACAACCCAATTAATTAATCATCTTTTAATTATCCATCTTAATTAATCATCCTTGATTAATTATAATTTAATTATGTTAAGTAAATAGCTTTTAATTAATTTCACAAACTAATTATTCTTAACTATTCACAGTAATTATCCTTAATTAATTACTCGAATTTATTATCTTATAACAACCTACATTGATTAACCATCCCTTAATTAATCACACTCATTAACTAACTAACCCTTAATTAATTTCCTTAATTTATCAATCCTTTACTTGATTAACCCTTAATTAATTAATCCCTTGATTAATCAATCCTATAATAAATTACCCCAAGTAATTAATCCTTAATTACTTCCATTAGGTAATTATTCCATTGGTTAGTTATCCTCAATTAATTAACCTTTAATTACAAATTAGATTAATTTATTCTTAACAAATTAATCTTTTAATAACTTACGTTAAATAATTATCATTTAAGTAATTAATCTCTAATTACTTACATTAGTTATCTTCTAATCACCAATTCATTAATTTCTAATTACCAATTAATGAATTTCTATTAATTAATTTATAATTCTAAACTATTGATTAATTAATCCTTAATTAATAAATCTTTAGTTAATGACCAATCAATTAAATAATAAATCTTAATTACCCAAACTAATTTAGAAAATTCACTTTCTTAATCCTTATCAAACTTAATAAATTTTGGAATAATTATCATTAACTTAAAACGCATGTTAACTCCACTTTTGCGCGACCTAAGGAATGGAATGATCTAAGGAGTATAACGATCTAAGAAATGAGTCGACCTAGGATATGGAACGACCTAAGAGATCCTACGACATAACAACCTAGGAGGTACGCCGACCTAAGGAATGAGACGACTTAAGATATGTGCCGATCTAAGAGGCTACCAACTTAAGAAGATAGCAGCTTAACGGCTTAAGGAGTTTGGCGACCTAACCACTTAGTGGTTCAAATGACTTAACGACCTAAGAAGTCTAACGAGTTAAATTCATACTGACCTAGAAGTTCACCAACTTAAGAGAAACCTAACGACTTAAGGAAGTAACCATCTAACTATGGAAAGGACTGAACGACTTAGCAACTTCACTTAAGTCGCGACCGACTTATGACCTATGATAGATCACTCACGATCTAAACAAACAAACTCAATGCCACATTATGTTACATCGTGGCCCTCTTAACTCGTGGACGACCTGGGACTTGTGGAATTATTGGAGATGAACAAGCTTATTCCAGTTAAGCTGCAACCCACGACCTAGTTTAGGTCGGCCACGACCTAAAGCTACAGAGTTAAAATTCAATACCATGACACTTATGCCGCATCTTGTTGACTCGTCTACGATCTGGGACTTGTAATATATTCCCAAACAAATAGGCGCATCCCTGGGAAGCGGCGCATCAAGCCTAATGGGTCGGCCACGACCCACGACCTATCTTAGGTCGGTCACGACCTACGACCCAGCCTGGAATTTCACTATAAATACAGCATGAATTCGAACTTAGAGGGGGGACTTTTCGAACCATTCTCCGAAGCGCCGTTACCCTGCAGAATTCTCGACTCAACCAACACTCAAAGAACTCCAAACATTCAAGACATCATATCAAGCTTCGAGAGAGATCTTGCACATCCAAAACGGATTCAAGGAACCTCTTTCGCATCGAAGTTTGAGCTAAGAGTCTAAAGTGTTTCTGGGATTGAAATGCATTGTATTTTGAAGTATATTGTATCAACTTGTAATTGAGATCGACAATAAAGGAATTCAAAGTGGACGTAGGCTTGATCTTAAGCCGAACCACTATAAATCGCTGTCTTTTACTGTTTTCTGCTATTTTACTGCTTATTTCTTGTTCCCGTCTCACGGGTGGTGCTTTCACAATATTACTACACACACCAGGGTGTTAGCGTTTAATTTTCAGCGTTAACATTTTGGTGCTTTCATTGAGAATTGAACTCAGGGGTATTGTCATCATTTCTTCACGAGAATTTGTTGAAAAAGTTTCTTTAAGAACCAGAAGTTTATCATAAATAATGGCTCCCGGATGAAAGCGCAAGTTTACCAGATCCGTCAATGCTCAGGATAACACTGCTACTTCTCCTTCATCAAGTCAGGCAGCTCCAAGCATTGGAGTGACACGGGTGGAATTAGATGCTGCTGTGTCTGGGTTATATCAGCAAATCGAAACCTAGAACACCCTGATGCTGGAAAGATTGAATGCTATGCTCGGAACTAACCGTCAACCAGTGAATAATGAAGAAAACTTTGCTGATGCTGTTCACAATTCCGAAGGGAGGAACATTCCTCAAAGGGCAGTGGGCACTGTCGAAGGGGCACCTCCCCAAGCCGGAGTGGCAAGGCCGCAATCAACTCTCCACGAACATTTGTTTAGGCAAACTTCTGAGAAAACGGCTGATGAATGCCCCGCAGAGCCTTTGAACAACGAGGAATACCTCTCGGAAATGGTACGACAGATCATGAAAGAGAGCATTCAAAGAAATGAAGATGAGAACGACTGGGGGTTCGCTCCAAGTAAAACTCCATTCACCGAGAAAATTCTGAAAGCCGAATTCCCGAGAAAGTTTGTTCCTCCGACCATTCCAGCTTAACGAGGGACAAGCGACCCCAATCAATTTCTGTACAAATACGACTGGCACATGACGGGTGCTCGGGCGACGGATGAAATTAAATGCCGGTACTTCCCGATATACTTGGAAGGAGTGGCACTGCTCTGGTTTACTAAACCACCTGCCCGATCTGTAGAACAGTTTTCTGATTTAACTGGAAGTTTAAAGAGCAATTCCGACTGTACGCTTCAAAGGCGAAGGACATCATGTCATTGTCCAGTCTTGAGTAGAATCCGGGAGAATCTATTAAGTCCTTCTTGAATCGCTTCAACATAGCTCTGGCTGAAGTCGACAATGTAGAGCCACGGATGATATTGACTTATCTAATGCGGGCTGTCGATAAGACAAGTGAATTTGGGAAATGGCTGAAAATGAAGGAGCCAAATTCACTCGAGAAATTTTATAAGAAAGCTGATGAGTTCATACGCTTGGAGAATCTTCCTACACCAGTGAAAGTGGTAGCAATAGGAATACAGAATAATGTTGCTGTGTCAGCTAAGAAAGATTCTGGAAGTCAGAAGAGGGAGAACAATGATGGAAAGAAACAAAAGGATATAAAGAGACCTCGCTTCTTTAAACCCTTAGATTTCACTCCTTTAACCGACACTCCGGAGAACATCTTCTTTGCCACCAAAGATGCCGTGAATTATCCTAAACCAGTTGAGATAAAACCAGGAAAGGGTGCTATGCGAAATGGAAAATTTTGTCGATTTCATAACCAACCCGGCCATGATACCAACGAATGTCGTCATTTGAAGAGCTTGATTGAAGAATTGCTAAGAGAAAATAAATTGCAACAGTATGTTAAGAAGAATAGGAATGACCCAACTTCATCTGCTCAGGGGCAGCAACCCCCTACTCATCCATCTGGCTCGGATGAGGGTACTACGGCATATAAATCTGAAAGGCCTGTTATCAATGTAGTCATAGAAGGCCCACACCCAGCGGGCAGAAGCTGGGGTGAAATGGAAAGATATGCTCGTGCTTTGAAATATACCCCAATGAAGGAAGATGTTTTTGTTTTAGAAGACGCTGCACCCCTGAAACAGTAGAGAACTTCTAATGAAGACATTGTGTTTAAGGCTAGGGATTCTATAGGTATTGAAGCTCCAACCATAGATCCCTTGGTCATTTCTGCAGGAATTGGGCCAGATATTGTAAGGCGAGTGCTTGTGGATTGCGGCGCCTCTTGCAATATACTCTTCAAGAAGACGTTTGATCAAATGAAGATTCCAATGACTGACGTTCAGGCTTCATCACAAAAGATTGTTGGATTTACTGGAGAACCGCAGCAGGCAATTGGAACTGTCGATTTGTTTGTAGAACTTAGAGATGGACAGAAAAAGGTAGTTCGCAAGCAGACTTTTGTAATTGTTGACGGATTTTCTGCCTACAATGCCTTTCTGGGTCGGCCAACTCTAGCAGCGTTCAAAGCCATTCTCGCCCCGTGGTGTCTAACTATGAAATTTCCTACAGATAATGGTGTTGGTGTCATTAAAGGGGATCAAAACGCTGGGCGGGAGTGTTATCTGATAGAGCTTCGAGAAGCAAGAAATAGAGAGATGGGAAAAGATGCGGCAGCTCCGCTCCGCATTAAAAAACCAACCTTGTAGCAAGTACAGGGTGGCCCCTGCACTGGCGAGCATAGTGGTGCAAGGAAAGAAATGTATCCCAAAAAAGCCAGTGCATGGGAGAATAGAGTGGTGCCGATGGAAGTAACGGTACCAGTACCCGTTGATCTTAAAGATCCGAATAAAGTGCTAAATGTGGGTTCGCAACTAAGTATGACAGTCCAAAATATGCTGATATTGTTTTTGAAAGCAAATCTGAATGTGTTCGCTTGGAGTCACTCCGATATGTGTGGAATATCTCCAGAGATTGCTGTACATACCCTGAATATTGATCCGAAATTCACGCCTGTGAAACAAAAAAGGAGAACTCAAGGTCCAGAACGGTCAGCAGCGCTAAAGGAAGATGTAGATTGGCTCATGGAGAATGGTTTCGTCAAAGAGTCCACCTATCCGAACTGGGTTTCAAATCCAGTGCTGGTTAAAAAAGCAAATGGAAAATGGAGAGTATGCATCGATTTCTCAGATTTAAACAAAGCTTGTCCCAAAGACTGCTTCCCGTTTCCAAGGATTGATCAACTAGTAGATGGAACAGCCGGGCACGAATTGTTGTCTTTTATGGATGCTTACTCTGGATATAACCAGATTATGATGCATGAGTCAGATCAAGAATATACGAGCTTCGTCACCGATGTTGGTCTTTACTGCTACAAAGTCATGCCCTTCGAACTGAAGAATGCAGGGGCAACATATCAGAGGCTCGTTAATGCAATGTCCAAATCACAGCTTGGAAAAACAATGGAAGTCTATGTTGATGATATGTTAGTGAAATCAAAGAAAGCAGTTGACCATATGGATCACCTAGCAGAAATGTTCGGAATTCTTCGAAAGTATGGAATGAAGCTCAACCCTTTGAAATGTTCATTCGGAGTGGAATCCGGAAAATTCTTAGGATTTATCGTGAGCGCTAGGGGCATTGAAGCTAATCCTACTCAAATTACTGCTCTTAGAGAAGTTAAAGCCTCTAGGACAAAGAAGGAACTTCAGAGCCTCAATGGGAAAGTTGCTGCTTTAAGTCGTTTTATCTCCAAAGCCACTGATAAATGCATTCCCTTCTTCGACGCTCTAAAGAAAGGAAAGAAAAACTTCGAATGGACTCCTGAATGCCAGAAAGCTTTCGATGAACTAATCCGTCACATGGAAGCACCTCCAATACTTTCCAAGCCCAACAATGGCGAAGATCTTTTCATATACTTGGCAGTTTCATCTCATGCCCTAAGTGCAGCATTAGTGCAGGAGGATGCAAAAGTTCAGCGCCTGGTCTACTATATCAGCAAAAGATTCACTGGGGCAGAAATGAATTACTCGAAGCTAGAAAAGCTCGCTTATTGTTTACTGATTGCTTCCAGGAAGTTGAGGCCGTATTTTCAAGCTCACCCGATCAAAGTTCTCACTGACCAGCCACTAAAGCAAGTCCTATATCGCCCTGAAACTTTGGGTTGTCTTCTGAAGTGGAATATTGAACTTAGCCAATATGATATCGCCTACCATCCCCGAAGAGCGATCAATGGACAAGCCTTAGCAGATTTCATTGCAGAGTATACAGATAAGGGTGATAGTGAGGAAGAAATTACAATTGACATCCAAACCAGATGGAAGTTATATGTTGATGGCTCAAGAAATGATTACTGTTCCGGAGCTGGGGTTGTGCTTGAAACCCACGAAGGGCGATCATTATGCTACGCATTAAGAATGGAATTTCCTTCTACAAACAATGAAGCAGAATATGAAGCTCTAATTGCTGGATTAAAGATTGCAAAGGAACTAAACATCAAAGCATTGCATATCTTCAGTGATTCTCAACTTATTGTATGTCAAGTCAAGAAGGAGTTTCAAGCTAAAGGAGGAAATCTACCTGCTTACTTGTCAAAGACTTGTGAGCTTCTCGATGATTTCGATCACTATTCGATAAGTCACATACCTCGAGAAGAAAATATGAAGGCGGATTCACTCGCAAAGTATTCAAGTTCCGAAGAAGCTTAATTATTGGGATTGGTTCCTGTGGAGGTCTTGTCAACTCCAAGCACTGATGAAATGGATATCGACTGGATCATGGCTGTATCTCAAGAACAAGAGTCATGGATGACCCCGATCAGAGAATATCTACTCAACGGTTCCTTGCCAGAAAATTCTAAAATCCGCCGAAAACTATTAAGAAAAGCATCGAGATATGTAATTCAAGACGGTCGGTTATACAGGCGGGGATTCTGAATGCCGTTACTCCGATGTGTAACCAAGGAAGAAGCTAAGACAATTTTAGCAGAGGTACACGGAGGAGAATGCGGAGATCATTTAGGTGGCCAAACTCTTGCCAAGAAAGTTCTCCGGTATGGGTATTTTTGGCCAGATATTAACCGAGATGCTGCTATATATTCCCGAAAATGCGACAAGTGCTAGAGATTTGCAAAAATCCCAAGAGCACCTTCCACCAAACTAACACAGATGGTCAGTCCATGGCCATTTGCCATTTGGGGGATAGATCTAATCGGACCTTTGCCAATTGCCAAATCAGGGATCAAATATGCTATTGTTGCTGTTGATTATTTCACTAAATGGGCTGAAGCTGAACCTTTGGCTACCATTACCTCTAAAAAGATGATAAATTTTGTGACTAAAAATATCATTTGCAGGTATGGTGTGCCACAGAAGACAATCACAGACAACGGAACTCAGTTCGAAAGCGAAGAGTTCCAGGACTTTTGCAAGCAATTCAAAATCCGAAAAAGCTTCTCAACAGTGGCTCATCCGCAGGCAAACGGGCAAGTGGAGGCAGTAAACAAAATTATCAAGACAACCATCAAAAAACAGCTTGAAAAAGCAAAAGGTGGATGGGTTGATAAGCTACCACTAGCACTTTGGGCATACAGAACAACTCATAAAACTACGACTGGGCACACTCCATTCTCATTGGCATACGGATCAGAAGCAATGATTCCGGTAGAATTAGAAGTCCCTTCACACAGGAGAATTCATTTCAACCAGGCTGAAAACGAAAAGGTGCAACTCGAAGCACTTGACTTCCTTCATGAAAGAAGGGAAGAAGCTAGGCTCAGAGTTGCGGCCCATCAGCAAAGGATAGCAAGGCACTTCAACACTAAAGTTCGACAACGAAGTTTTGAAATCAGGGACTTAGTCTTGAAGAGGATCATGACAGCAACTGGAGTGTTTGGACCAAATTGGGAAGGACCATATGTCATAGGCAATAAACTTCTCAATGGCACTTTCAAACTCACAACTGTTGAAGGAGATCCTATCCCGAGAGCCTGGAACAACAATCACTTGCGTCCCTATTTTACTTAGAAGCAATGCTTGAAATTGTAAAATGATAATGGATGTATCAATTGTATTGTAAACCATTGTAAAATCAGTGATGATCAATAAAAGAGCTATAAAGTGGATGTAGGCCCAGTTCTTGGCCGAACCACTATAAATCCTGTGTTCTTTATTATTATAAAATGACTGTTTCATTTCGATGTGTAAATACTATAAATGTATTGCTAAAATATCGATTTAATATTGCAGGTCATTAAAACAAAGCTTACCCATCACAATGCCAAGTGATCCTCGTAAATCACTCAATAAACGAATTTCAAGCCACAAAAAGTTTCAAATCCAAGTCCAACATAAGATGAACTTTACGCAAAAAGTTGAAGATTCCACCGAAGGGATACTTTTCCAAAGAAAAGGAACCAGACACTTGTTAACTAATTACGATCGTTTGCACAAACAGACATCTAATTAGATAGCTCGCGCCTGCCCCATGGAATCACTTAACAGTGAAGTTCACTTCTTCGGATAAAGCAAACTACTTGCAAAAGAAAGGAACACAGGCTTAGAGACAATAACAGGGGACCATTAATGAGAGAACAACGAAGAAACACGGGCGATCTAATCAACAAAAGCCCTCTTCAGAGGCACAAGACCTCTTCGGAGGCGCAACTCTTCGGAGGATAAAGACCTCTATGGAGGCAAAAGCCCTCTTCGGAGGCACGCCAATAAATGGAAGTGCTCTTCTCAACAAAAAGGTTGGTGGAACCACTGAGGCACAAGGCCTTTGTTAACTAATTGCGATCGTTTGCGCGAACGAACATCCAATTAAATAACTTGCGTCCGCCCCGTGGATCCATTTACCTGTGAGAAAGTAACTTTCAGGCAATCAAATAAAGACCTCTCTGGAGGCACAAGACCTCTTTGGAGGCACGCTACCCTCTTCGGAGGCAGAAGACCTCTCCCGAGGCATCACAAGCCCTCTTACGAGGCACAAGCCTTCCCCAAAGGCACATACTACCCTCTCCGGAGGAAGAAGACCTTCCCCAAGGCACACAAGACCTCTTCGGAGGCACAAGACCTCTCCGGAGGCACAAGACCTCTTCGGAGGCACGTCCCAAGAAAGAAATGCTTTCCTCAAACAATAAAGTTGACGGAACTACTGTAGGGGCACCTTCCCAAGCAGAAGGAACAAGACTCTTGCTAACTGGCCGCAATCGTTCATACAAACGAACATCTGACTGGACAGTTTGTGTCTGCCCCGTGGGTCCATTCAACTATGAGAAAGTAATTTCAAGCAAGTCAAACAAAAAGCCCTCAAACGAGGCACAACAAATAAAAAAGAAAGCCCTCTTTGGAGGCACACTTCAACTCTTAAAGGAAGACTAACTCGTTCATCTTGAAAAGTTGTTCCTAAAAATTGAAGTGCTACATAAAGCCCTCTTCAGAGGCCCGCTTTACCGCGTAGGAAAATTCACTTCTCAAAAATATGAAGTGATCATCTCCGAAGGTTAAAGTATGAAAAAATTCTCCAAAAAACGAGACATGCTCCATTAAAGAAGAATAATTTTTCCTCAAAAATAGAATGGTTATTCTCCAAAATAAGAGTACAAGTCTCGTCAAAACAAAATATATTACAATGCACTTGTGGTGTGGGGGCAATATCATACAAGATAACTACATCAGTAAAAGTAGTATTCAAAAAAGTAGTATTCAAGCAACACACCACAAGTTCATTACAATATCATGCAAAAAAGATGTGGAATAAATGCATTTTCAAACACAGACAAAAAGTTTGTACAAGTAAAAAGAATCGTTTATTCTACACTAAAATGAGAAATAAATGCATTCTTACATACACAAGAATTTGTACAAGTAAAAGAATTATTTTATTCAACACCATGAAACTTCTTTACATGTGTAGATCTCAAAAAAGCGGGGACCGGTACCCGCACAATCTCCGGTCGATACAAGCAAAAGCAAAGTAATAGAAGTAGAGTCCAGCTTATCACTCCTTCTTCCCACCTTTAGTACCCTTGCCCGGTTTGATGACTAGTTTCAGAATCCGGCGTGGACGGGTCGGAGAAGAAGGAGAAGAAGGCGTAGCTGGATCTTCTTCTATTTTATCTTCTCCAGCAGAGATGCTTTTCTTCTTCTTCTTCATGGTGCGCTTCCCTTTCCTCTTCGAAGAAGATTCACTTCCCGGAGTAAGCAGCGTAGAAAGTTTCGTGTTATCATCAAGAGACTGCTCCGGAGTCTTCTCGCTGTCCTCAAGATCTTCCGCCTTCTGTTCTTGCGAAGCGGGAAGATCCTCCAAGCCTCGTAGGGCTTCTATCTGTTCTTCTTGCGATCCCGGCTGAGAAGCCGGAGTAACTTGAAGAGTTGGAGGAGGAACAGCTGGAAGAGGGGAAGTGTGCGCAGCGCTTGGTGCTTCCGCTACAGAAGAAAAGAAGTTAAAATCAGTACTCTCCGAAAAAGAGAAGATATTGGATCATCAGGACTTAAGTAATAAGCGAGAAATTCATCAAGTTCAATTGAATCGAATGAATAATCCGCTTGAGCCAGATCTGAATCAAAGTTACCTGGAGAAGTCGGTTTTATCATTTCAATTTCAAATTTTTCAGCTTCAATGTCTTCCTGGCTCTTCTCCTCGATTTGAGTAAGGGGAGATTCGATGGTGACGGGCTTAGCCTCAGTTTCTGCAGGAGCTGGAGAGTAAGAGCTAGAACCGACGATATCAGCGTCGGCAGAAGTCAAAGTATGGACAGGGGCAGTTAGAGATATTTTCTTTTCCAGATGCTCCACTACCACTGTTTCAGCTCTAGCTTCAGCGAGTTGCTCTTTTCCTCTGGCAAGAGCGACACGGGACTTATCATCTAGATAAATGGCTTCAAGATCCGCTTCACCGTAACCAGCCCCTCCGAGCATGTCGATTATTACTTCCCACACTTCTGCCAAAGTAGTTTCATATTTTAGCCCCAGAAAGGAGAGACTTCCATGCCCCAAAACGTTATGGACATTAAAGTCGAACAAAGTAGAGCTGATGTTGGATTTAGTTGTCTCATGAGATTCTTCGGCTGCAACTTGGCCGGCAACTGCCTCATCACGATCTTTTTCAACTTTAAGAAGTCGAGCTTTTAACAGTTCAATTTCCATGTCCTGAGAGCTCGCCTTCTCCTACAGCTGGGCAATATCGATGCAATAGACCGCTGTCACTTTCTGTTCAGCTTCAAGTTGAGCTTCAGCGTGCTGTTGAGCGGCATGAGCATCGCGAACCTGTTTTTGAAGTACCTCTTCCTTTTGTGAATAAGAAGTGGAAGAGGCGGCAAGCTCATTCTTTAGTCTTTCAACTTTAGCTTCAAGTCTCCCATAATCATCAGCGATGCTCTTCATTTCAGCATCGTGCTGCTTACAAATTTTATCCCACTCCGACTTATCGTTCTCCATGGTCAGCATGGCTTCGAGATTCGCGCGATTGACCCTTTGCAGCTCGTCAACAAGTTTTTTCCATCCAGACATCCTTTCGATATCAAGTTTGACGGCATCGAGTTTACGTAGCATAGCCGGTTTATCAATCGGGACCAAGTCAAGGTCAAAGCGTACCCTCTTTAAGCACCATTGTGGGAACCGACTTTGAAGAGTTAGCGGACCCTGTCCAACTTGATATTGGGGCCTGTTGATGATTGTTTGGATGTCAGACTTCTCAAGAGTGGGAGAACTGGAGGGGATGCCAAGAGGGATAGAAGCAGCAGGCTTGTCAGAAATAGTAGAGGCGTCACTAAGCTTAGGTCGTTTGCTCGGGTCACTAGCAATGTGACTCTTCCCTTTATCATCATAAGATTTTCTCTTATTAGAGTCATCATCTCTTTAGGATGAGTCATATCATTCATCTTCTCTCCTGCGGCGTTCTTCATAGTCCCGCCTCTCACGAGCTTTTCTAATCGCTCTTTCTTCATCAGTCTCCTGGCGGGAAGGGAGGTAGCGTCTGTTGTCATAAGTGTCGCGTCCCCCATAGCGTCGAAAGTCGTCATAGTATGAACCACTACGCCCCATCGGAGAAGCTGAAAAGAAAAAAGAAAAAGGCAAGTGTTAAAAATCTTCAAAGCAAAGAAGCTGAGTGCATTTAGTTGTAAAATATCCTAAGTGTGTGGGGCGTGCAAACTACGCACGTCAAACTACAAACCACTCTTTGGTGTGGGAACGACAGCGACTTGTATAGAAGGCGTCGAAACTAGTTGTAAAGAAGAAGTTGCCTCGACAGCAGGAGAAATAGCTTTTGAAGCGTCATTTTCAAATAGCTCCTGTGAAGTCACCATTAAGTCACTAAGATTCCCAAAATTTTCTTCGCCGTCGTGCTGGGCGGAACTCTCTTTCTCAACCCCTTCATTGGATGCCTTCTTGGGGCATTGAGGAGGCTCCTCCTCTTCGATAACCGGAGAGAGCATAGATTTGCCGGATGACCCCGCAATGTCAATATAGGCAGAACACTTCACCAGTGAAGCCTCAGTGGTAGGTTCTTGCGGTATAGGTTCTTCGACAAAAGCTGGGGCATCGGACGCCTTTCTGGGAGAATCAGGAACTTCGTGAGGCCGAGTAGAGCGAGAAGGGTGAAGAAGTTCAAACTGGTGCAGAAATTCATCTTTTAACAAAAATTTAATGCTTCTCTCCTCAACTGGCACAACCATAAGCCTTTCGAAAGTTGACTTGTGGCTGGGTTCCCTGGAAGGGGGAGGAAGCGCTGAAAAGTAAAGATGAAGTTAGCACTTAACATTTCGGATTTCGGAAAACTCAAAGAATAGAAGAAGTAATGATGAATAATCTTACTTCCTTCCCTCCAAACGGCATAAAACCCCGAAGGACAGCAGACGAAAAAGAATTGACTTAGAAACCCATGAACACTATCCGAAAGGCCAATGATCAGTTAGCGGTTTCTAGCGCTGCGCACGACAGTGATGGAAGGATGATCTTTATTTCTGGCGAAAGAGCATAAGTAACAAATCTCATCGAAGCTTGGAAAATGGTCAAGTGTCCTCCTAAATAGCACACACAATCCCATCAGAATGGCGTAGCCATTAGGGTGTAGCTGGAAGGGGGAGATGGCTAGTCGACGAAGAAAATTCTGGAGAAAGTCGTTGAAAGGGGGAATAGCCCCGCTCAGGCACATTTGCCGGTTAACTGTGACAAAGCCAGGGGGTGCCACATCAGCGGAGCTGCTTTTTTCAGGAAGAATGGCATCTGCTTCAGTGATACCAAACTGGGTGCACAATTGCCGGAAAACTTTGTACGACAAGGTAGTAGAGACTCTTTCTGGAGGATTGACTAACGGGGCTGGAATAACGGCGGCCTCTCCGGTTTGAACTACTACATCTTCTTGCTGAGAAGTCATTCTACACAAGCAATTGGATATTCAAATGTGAAGGTGCACGTTTCCTAGAAAGTGTGAAGTGTTGTGCAGAACTAATAAAAATAACAAGCAAATATAACTGGAGTTTAACTAATCGGCAATTGATCGATTACAAAATTTCAGGACTTGTTAATTTAAAATTTAGGTGCAGTATTAGTGCAGACCGGTCAGCTTTAATTGGCTATTCTAGTGTTGCTTTAATACTTTTCTTGAATTTGTTGGTTTTGCAGCACTTCGTTCACACAGTTTATTTAAGTTTATTATCCTTTGTTAACTAATCTGTCATTTGATGTGGGCAATCAGTGGCACAATATTCGTCCCGATTTTCTGTAAATATTGTATTAAGCAGATTGTTAAGCTTACAAATTGAAGCAATCTGTAAAAGAATGCAACAAAGTTTAACAGGTTAAAGTCCAAACAATTCAGTATTCAGGCAGCTTACTTTAGCAATTCAAGTTAAAGTTCGAGTCAGAATTACGCTTCATGACAGTTCAAAGTACTAACTCATCCACGACCTAAAAATTATGAGGCAAGTTAGGTTAGGTCGTTTATGCTTTAAGTCATTGACATTTTAAGTCGGCAGTGTTTAAGTCGTAAGTTGTAGAAAGGAGTAAAAGCTCCAGTTCGAAGCAACGAGAAATTCCCCAAGTCCTAACTCGGCTACGACTCAAGGCTTATTGGTGCAGCAGCGGAAATAACAAAATGATGATTCCGTGAAAGTAGCAATCGATGGAATGAAGAATACTGAATGGCCCAAATTCGTTGATCCGAAGATATCGAATTCTAGCTATCTTCATCACGTTGATAGCGCACTATACCGTGAAGGAAGATCTTCAATTCTTCAAGCGTTGATCAAGCGCACTTGATACCACGAATCGGCTTCAACAATCGTTGAATCGAGCGCACTTGATTAACCGAAAGTGGAGATAGGAGATTACACTCAACTACCAATTTGGTGAAAGCACAAAGCTATCAAAACAAGATTTTTTATTCATATCAACTAAACTATTACAAATGGCACCACCGGCCTATTTATAGAAGTTACAACACACGAAGAACAAAAATGTACAACACTTGAGTCGTTTCCGACTTATAACCTCATGACTTACCAATGCCCACGAGTTAGCGGGTGTCGCGACTCATGACTCAATCAACAAGCGACTTATCCCAGTTCACGACTTAAGGATTTCAGACGACTTATCTTAAGTCATGAACTCTCTTCTTCAGCATCCTTGTTAGGTCGTGGACGACCTAAATTACTGCCCTTAAGTCGTAGCCTCTTTCCCTTACGTCGTGGACGACTTAAATCTTCTGCCTTAAGTCGTGCCCCTTTACTTCTTGCTTCGTTAAGTCGTGGACGACTTAAATCTTCTGCCTTAGGTTGTGTCCCTTTACTTCTTGCTTCGTTAAGTCATGGACGACTTATAGCCACTTCGTTAAGTCGTGTGCGACTTAGACCTTCATCTCTGGCCTGAGCTGCATCATCCTCCCCAGGTTGATAAAAATTCGTCCTCGAATTTTTAAATTCTTCCACATCGGCTCGTTCATCCCCATAATATGGTACGAGATGCTTAACATTGAACAGGTCAGAAGTGTACACATCCTCCGGCAGCTTCCACTTATAAGCATTTTCATTAATTCGTTTCACGACTTTTACAGGACCAATTTTTCTGGCTTTCAACTTGTTATAAGTGCCCACTGGAAAACGATCCATTGTTAACACAGCATATACCATATCTCCTTCATTAAACTCAACATTTCTTCGCTTTAGATCTGCAGCTCGTTTATACTTCTCATTTTCCTTCTCCAATCGTTCCTGAACGATTTTATGACATTCTGTCATCCCATCAACAAAATCAACAGCCCGTTTTACCGTCCCCTTCGGTTGTGGTACTACCGTTAAGTCCAATGGTCCCCTTGGCAAACTTGAATATACAATCTGGAATGGACTGAAACCTGTGCTATGATTTACCGCATGATTATGAGAAAACTCTGCCTGGCATAACTTCATGTCCCAACTCTTCAGATTATCTTTCACCAGACATCGCAATAAATTCCCTAGCGATCTGTTAACCACCTCCGTTTGTCCATCAGTTTGTGGATGGTAAGCGCTACTAAAATTCAGCTTCGTTCCGACCATCTTCCACAAACTTAGCCAAAAATGACTCAGAAAACGGGTATCCCTATCCGACACAATAGATTCGGGCAATCCATGAAGTCGATAGATTTCTTTGAAAAATAATTGAGCAACATGAACAGCATCCGCCGTCTTCTTACAACGAATAAAATGTTCCATTTTCGAAAATCGATCAACCACCACATAAATGAAATCGTTTCCCCTTTGAGTTCGCGGTAATCCTAAAACAAAATCCATACTCACATCAACCCAAGGCTTAGTTGGTACAGGTAACGGCATATATAATCCAGCATTGGTCGTAGTTCCTTTCGAAACCTGACAGATATGACATCGCTCCACAAATCTTTCTACTTCTTTTCTCATCGACGGCCAAAAATAAGATTGAGAAATCAGCTGTAGTGTACGGTCTCTACCCACATGGCCTTCTTCATGTAGTTCCTTTACAATCTTCATTCTCAAACTACAATCAGGTATGCACAATCGATTTCCTTTAAACAGAAAACCATCTATCATCATAAACTCATCTGTCTCTCCCTCCTTGACTTTATCAACAAACTTTGCAAAGTAAGGATCATCGACAAATAACTCTGGTAACACAACAAACCCTGTCACTTTGACCCTTATTGTAGTCAACAAATGATTCCTTCTGCTCAACGCATCCGTAACACGATTCGTCTCTCCCGATTTGTGTTTCACAATAAACGTAAACTGTTACAGATATGCAATCCACGATGCATGTCTCGCTGAAATCTTGTCTTGCCCTTGTAAATGCTTTAATGCCTCATGATCAGTATAAAGAACAAGCTCTTTCTGAAATAGATAGTGTCTCCAGTGTTTAATAGCTTGCACAACAGCATAAAATTCCACATCATATGTACTATATCTCATCTTCGCTCCCGATAGCTTTTCACTGAAATAGGCAATAGGACGTCCCCTCTGACTTAACACTCCTCCAATCCCAACCTTGGATGCATCAGTATGTAGTTCAAATACTAATTGAAAATCTGGTAATATTAGAATTGGTGCAGACGTCAGCAACTCCTTAATCTTCCCAAAAGCATCCCCTGCTTCCTATGACCATGAAAACTGTTTACCCTTCATACAATCTGTAACTGGTGCCATCACACTACTAAAGTGTGAAATAAATCTTCTATAAAATGACGCCAACCCGTGAAAACTACGAACTTCCATTATCGTCTTGGGTTGCGGCCAATCTCTAATCGCCTCAACTTTACTCTAGTCCACCTGTATTCCTTCCTCTGATACAACATATCCCAGAAATAAAACACTATGCCTCATGAACATGCATTTCTTCGTAGCAGCATAAAATTGTTCCTCACGTAGAATAATTAGCACTTCCCTCAAATGTTGAACATGCTCTTCCATACTCCTGCTATATATCAGAATATCATCGAAATACACCACCACGAACTTCCCAATGAATGGTCTAAAAATCTGGTTCATCACCCTCATGAAAGTACTTGGTGCATTTGATAAGCCAAATGGCATAACCAACCATTCGTATAGACCCTCCCTGGTTTTAAAAGCTGTCTTCCACTCATCACCAGGTTTAATACGAATTTGATGATATCCGCTCTTCAAATCAATTTTCGAAAAGATAGTTGCCCCACTCAACTGATCTAGCAAGTCATCCAACCTTGGCATTGGAAATCTATACCTCACTGTAATCTTATTCAATGCTCTACTATCGGTGCACATCCTCCACGTTCCATCCTTTTTGGGTACCAATAAAGCTGGTACAACACAAGGACTTAAACTCTCCTGCACACGTCCCTGCTCAAGCAACTCTTCCACCTGCCTCCTTAATTCTTCATGTTCCTTCGGACTCATTCGATAATATGGTATGTGCGGCAACGTTGCTCCCGGAACAAGATCAATTTGATGTTGAATGTCTCTTAGTGGCGGTAACTCCTTCGGTAACTCATCTAGAAATACATCCTCAAATTCCTTCAAAACTGGCTTCGCTTCTTCTGGTATTTCCACCACTTCATGACTCTCCCGTCCGATCAATAAAAATACTTCAGGCTCCTCTTCAACCTCCTTAACAAACTCCTTCAAGGATAATAAAGTCTTCAGCTCTTCAATCTCCTCCAGTTTGTTTTTTTCTTGTTGTCGCCTCTTCGGAACTAGAGTAATCTTCGTGCCTTCAAACATAAAGCTATAACTGTTGGTATGACCGTCATGTTGCACCGCCCTATCATACTGCCAAGGTCTCCCCAGCAACAAATGACAAACATCCATATCTACCACATCGCACCAGATTTCGTCTTTATATTTCTTCCCAATTGAAAAATTCACACAAGCTTGACGTCCAACTTTCACCTCTCCTCCTTTTCTCAACCAAGCCAACTTGTACGGTTTCAGATGTTTCTCAGTCTTCAATGCCAGCTTCCTCACAGCTTCTGAAGAAATTATATTATCACAGCTTTCAGCATCAATAAAAAATTTGCAAACTTTCCCCAGAATAGTACATGTCGACTGAAAAATATTACTCCTCAACCAACTACAATCCTCCTCTAGCTTTGGTGTCAAACAAGTACTCCTCATCATCAGATTATAACCTTCGTCTCCCGTCACTTCTTCTTCCTCCTCATCAGGTGGTGAATTGGAACATTCACCTTCTTCATCCTCATCCTCAACCTCCGCTATCATAGCTCTCTTCTTCGGCTTTGGACATTCATTACTTTTGTGGCCCATTTCTTGGCAATTATAACACTTGAAACCATTATTGACTTTCGTCTTCCCAACCTCATTCACAACTGGTTTTGCAACAACTTTTGAAACATTAGAACTTCCACTAACACCCTTCACTGGGTTGTTGGAATTTGTAAACACACCACCACCTCATCTTCCCAGTTTCTCCCAAGCCAACGCTTTCTGGTGTGCTTCCGCTATAGATCTAGGATCAAACATGTTAACCATATCTTGAATCTGCATTCGCAACCCTCCAACAAATCTAGCTATCAATTGTTCCTCTGTCTCCATGATGTCGTTTCTTGCAATCAGTTGATAGAATTCGTCAGCATAGTCATTCACAGATTTCGTCCCCTGTCTCAAGTTTTGCAACCTCTGATACATAAGTGATTGATAGTTATAAGGTAAGAATGTAGCTCTCATCAGTTTCTTCATCTTCTCCCATGATTCAATTTTCGACTTCCCCATCCGTTCACGAATAAGTTTAGTTTGCTGCCACCATGCTAAAGCTCTACCCCTCAACCTTGTAGCAACCAACTTCACTCTATGATGTTCTGGAACTTCCTTGAAGTCAAAAATCTCCTCTACATTAGACAACCAATCCAAAAACTCCTCAGCTTGCATACCACCCTTGAATTCTGGAATTTCAGTTTTCATCCCCGATTCCCATCGACGATCATCTTCAAAGTCTCGGTCTCGATTTCGCCCTTGGCCATGATCTAGATAATGATAACTTCCTCTATCACCATCTTCATCCACAATAGATGTACTTCGATAACGATTCCGTCCATCCACATCTCTATGATCATGCATATCTCTTCTACTCTGTCTTTCATCATCTTGATATGGTTCATCTTCGAATTCTCTATGACTTCTTCTTCCTTGATGAGATTGTGGTGACATTCTCCTTCCTCCCGAAACTGATGGCGAAACCCAGTTTCCACCTTGGTTTGAAATTGGCGATGTTCTTCTTCGGGGTTGATTCATATCCATCATAAGTTTCTCTAACCTCCCAATACCTTCATCTAGTTTTTCATTGAATTTGTTACTTATGCGTTGTTCCATTTGTTCAGCGTCCTCCCGCTTATACAAATCTTCAACATTTTGATGGCGGTTAGCTCTTCTCGGCGGCATACTTTCAAAATGATATTGAATGATGTACAATCTTCAACTTTCAAACACCTTTCGAACTTAGATCCAAAATGCTATGGATCGAAAACTCCAAACTTGTTGCAACTTCGCGATGAACACGATGAACACAAACTTCTTCGATTTCAACTCAGCTTTGCTTGATGTAGCTCGTCCTCTCTAACTCTTCAAACTTCTTCAAAAAGAATTGGCTCCAAGACTTGATTTAGCTATGATTGGCTAAAACAAGCTCTGATACCAAAATGGTGCAGCAGCGGAAATAACAAAATGATGATTCTGTGAAAGTAGCAATCGATGGAATGAATTCGTTGATCCGAAGATACCGAATTCTAGCTATCTTCGTCACGTTGATAGCGCACTATACCGTGAAGGAAGATCTTCAATTCTTCAAGAATTGATTAAGCACACTTGATATCGCGAATCGGCTTCAACAATCGTTGAATCGAGTGCACTCGATTAACCGAAAGTGGAGATAGGAGATTACACTCAACTACCAATTTGGTGAAAGCACAAAGCTATCAAAACAAGAGTTTTTATTCAAATCAACTAAACTATTACAAATGGCACCACCGGCCTATTTATAGAAGTTACAACACACGAAGAACAAAAATGTACAACACTTAAGTCGTTTCCGACTTATAACCTCATAACTTACCAATGCCCACGAGTTAGCGGGTGTCGCGACTCATGACTCAATCAACAAGCGACTTATCCCAGTTCACGACTTAAGGATTTCATACGACTTATCTTAAGTCGTGAACTCTCTTCTTCAGCATCCTTGTTAGGTCGTGGACGACCTAAATTACTGCCCTTAAGTCGTAGCCTCTTTCCCTTAAGTCGTGGACGACTTAAATCTTCGACCTTAGGTCGTGCCCCTTTACTTCTTGCTTCGTTAAGTCGTGGACGACTTAAATCTTCTGCCTTAGGTCGTGCCCCTTTACTTCTTGCTTCGTTAAGTCGTGGATGACTTATAGCCACTTCGTTAAGTCGTGTGCGACTTAGACCTTCATCTCTGGCCTAAGCTGCATCACTTATATTATGAAGGTTGCTAGGTCGGTTCAGAGTTAAGTCGCAGAAGTCGCTGGGTCGCATAAGTTTACTAGGTCGCGCCCAAGCTAAGGTCTCACTCTACTCAAACCGACCAACCTCCTGTCTAATCGGCAACTCGTCACCCTCCTAACCCGTTAACCCGTTAGCTTCTCCATCAACGAAAGCCATCGTTTTTTCCGAGCTATCAAATCTTCACAAATCTGATGCCCTGCCATTCTAATGCAAATCACAAGTCAGTTACCCTGAAGCTCTGTAATCCATCACCTTCATCTCACCAATCGTTTAAAACCAACTTGAATTAACTCAAAACGCAGCAGGGTTCACAATTAAGCGTCGTAAAAGGAGGTGAGTTATGGAACTCACGAATCAATAGTAATCAAAGATTGGGAAGAGAGCAGGTTCACTTACCTAATGCGATGTTAAGGAGAATCGGATTGGAATCGTATTTTGGAAGCTCGAAGAATTTGTTAATGGCGGAGCAAGTTGTTGAAATAAGTCGATACGAAAGAATGAATGAGCTAACGTTTTATATAGGGCAAAGAAGAGAAGGTGAATAGGCACATGAGCTATCAGATCTTTCGGGTCGCGCACGACCTAGTAGCGTTAAGTCGAAGCACACGACCTAAGGCACAGGCGTGTACTTCGAGGGGCAAATGTTAACTCCACTTTTGCGCGACCTAAGGAATGGAACGATCTAAGGAGTATAACGATCTAAGAAATGAGTCGACCTAGGATATGGACCGACCTAAGAGATCCTACGACATAACAACCTAGGAGGTACGCCGACCTAAGGAATGAGACGACTTAAGATATGTGCCGATCAAAGAGGCTACCAACTTAAGAAGATAGCAGCTTAACGGCTTAAGGAGTTTGGCGACCTAACTACTTAGTGGTTCAAACGACTTAACGACCTAAGAAGTCTAACGAGTTAACTTCATACTGACCTAGAAGCTCACCAACTTAAGAGAAACCTAACGACTTAAGGAAGTAACCACCTAACTATGGAAAGGACTGAACGACTTAGCAACTTCACTTAAGTCGCGACCGACTTATGACCTATGATAGATCACTCACGATCTAAACAAACAAACTCAATGCCACATTATGTTACATCGTGGCCCTCTTAAATCGTGGACGACCTGGGACTTGTGGAATTATTGGAGATGAACAAGCTTACTCCAGTTAAGCTGCAACCCACGACCTAGTTTAGGTCAGCCACGACCTAAAGCTACAGAGTTAAAATTCAATACCATGACACTTATGCCGCATCTTGTTGACTCGTCTACGATCTGGGACTTGTAATATATTCCCAAACAAATAGGCGCATCCTTGGGAAGCGGCGCATCAAGCCTAATGGGTCGGCCACGACCCACGACCTATCTTAGGTCGGTCACGACCTACGACCCAGCCTAGAATTTCACTATAAATACAACATGAATTCGAACTTAGAGGGGGGACTTTTCGAACCATTCTCCGAAGCGCCGTTACCCTGCAGAATTCTCGACTCAACCAACACTCAAAGAACTCCAAACATTCAAGACATCACATCAAGCTTCGAGAGAGATCTTGCACATCCAAAACGGATTCAAGGAACCTCTTTCGCATCGAAGTTTGAGCTACGAGTCTAAAGTGTTTCTGGGATTGAAATGCATTGTATTCTGAAGTATATTGTATCAACTTGTAATTGAGATCGGCAATAAAGGAATTCAAAGTGGACGTAGGCTTGATCTTAAGCCGAACCACTATAAATCGCTGTCTTTTACTATTTTCTGCTATTTTACTGCTTATTTCTTGTTCCCGTCTCACGGGTGGTGCTTTCACAATATTACTACACACACCAGGGTGTTAGCTTTTAATTTTCAACGTTAACATTTTGGTGCTTTCACTGAGAATTGAACTCAGGGGTATTGTCATCATTGCTTCACGAGAATTTGTTGAAAAAGTTTCTTTAAGAACCAGAAGTTTATCATAAATAATGGCTCCCGGATGAAAGCGCAAGTTTACCAGATCCGTCAATGCTCAGGATAACACTGCTACTTCTCCTTCATCAAGTCAGGCAGCTCCAAGCATTGGAGTGACACGGGTGGAATTAGATGCTGCTGTGTTTGGGTTATATCAGCAAATCGAAACCTAGAACACCCTGATGCTGGAAAGATTGAATGCTATGCTCGGAGCTAACCGTCAACCAGTGAATAATGAAGAAAACTTTGCTGATGCTGTTCACAATTCCGAAGGGAGGAACATTCCTCAAAGGGCAGTCCCTAATTAAATTAATTACTAATCTTTAATCACTTAGATTACCTTTACTTTCCTTAATTAAATACAACCCAATTAATTAATCATCTTTTAATTATCCGTCTTAATTAATCATCCTTGATTAATTATAATTTAATTATGTTAAGTAAATAGCTTTTAATTAATTTCACAAATTAATTATTCTTAACTATTCACAGTAATTATCCTTAATTAATTACTCGAATTTATTATCTTATAACAACCTACATTGATTAACCATCCCTTAATTAATCACACTCATTAACTAACTAACCCTTAATTAATTTCCTTAATTTATCAATCCTTTACTTGATTAACCCTTAATTAATTAATCCCTTGATTAATCAATCCTATAATAAATTACCCCAAGTAATTAATCCTTAATTACTTCCATTAGGTAATTATTCCATTGGTTAGTTATCCTCAATTAATTAACCTTTAATTTCAAATTAGATTAATTTGTTCTTAAAAAATTAATCTTTTAATAAATTACGTTAAATAATTATCATTTAAGTAATTAATCTCTAATTACATACATTAGTTAACTTCTAATCACCAATTCATTAATTTCTAATTACCAATTAATGAATTTCTATTAATTAATTTATAATTCTAAACTATTGATTAATTAATCCTTAATTAATAAATCTTTAGTTAATGACCAATCAATTAAATAATAAATCTTAATTACCCAAACTAATTTAGAAAATTCACTTTCTTAATCCTTATCAGACTTAATAAATTTTGGAATAATTATCATTAACTTAAAACGCATGTTAACTCCACTTTTGCACGACCTAAGGAATGGAACGATCTAAGGAGTATAACAATCTAAGAAATGAGTCGACCTAGGATATGGACCGACCTAAGAGATCCTACGACATAACAACCTAGGAGGTACGCCGACCTAAGGAATGAGATGACTTAAGATATGTGCCGATCTAAGAGGCTACCAACTTAAAAAGATAGCAGCTTAACGGCTTAAGGAGTTTGGCGACCTAACTACTTAGTGGTTCAAATGACTTAACGACCTAAGAAGTCTAACGAGTTAAATTCATACTGACCTAGAAGTTCACCAACTTAAGAGAAACCTAACGACTTAAGGAAGTAACCATCTAACTATGGAAAGGACTGAACGACTTAGCAACTTCACTTAAGTCGCGACCGACTTATGACCTATGATAGATCACTCACGATCTAAACAAACAAACTCAATGCCACATTATGTTACATCGTGGCCCTCTTAACTCGTGGATGACCTGGGACTTGTGGAATTATTGGAGATGAACAAGCTTACTCCAGTTAAGCTGCAACCCATGACCTAGTTTAGGTCGGCCACGACCTAAAGCTACAAAGTTAAAATTCAATACCATGACACTTATGCCGCATCTTGTTGACTCGTCTACGACCTGGGACTTGTAATATATTCCCAAACAAATAGGCGCATCCCTGGGAAGCGGCGCATCAAGCCTAATGGGTCCGCCACGACCCACGACCTATCTTAGGTCGGTCACGACCTACGACCCAGCCTGGAATTTCACTATAAATACAGCATGAATTCGAACTTAGAGGGGGGACTTTTCGAACCATTCTCCGAAGCGCCGTTACCCTGCAGAATTCTCGACTCAACCAACACTCAAAGAACTCCAAACATTCAAGACATCACATCAAGCTTCGAGAGAGATCTTGCACATCCAAAATGGATTCAAGGAACCTCTTTCGCATCGAAGTTTGAGCTACGAGTCTAAAGTGTTTCTGGGATTGAAATGCATTGTATTTTGAAGTATATTGTATCAACTTGTAATTGAGATCGGCAATAAAGGAATTCAAAGTGGACGTAGGCTTGATCTTAAGCCGAACCACTATAAATCGCTGTCTTTTACTGTTTTCTGCTATTTTACTGCTTATTTCTTGTTCCCGTCTCACGGGTGGTGCTTTCACAATATTACTACACACACCAGGGTGTTAGCGTTCAATTTTCAGCGTTAACAACACATAAAGTTTAAATTAAAATTTTAAAATACTCAATCTTTCAATTATGCTACTTAATTATCTAATTACTTAAACCTTTAAAAACATCTTAAGGATAAACTTAATTAATGACTTAAAATAAATTTTCGACTTAAATAAACAAACATTTAATAATCAATTACTATTTAAAGGAAATGGTTTTTAAGTTAACTAGTTTTAAAACGTGACTTTGTTAAATTTTAAAACCTTGAAAATAAAATTACCTTACCCGAGTAAATCTAGGATCTACTCGACTAACACCCGAGTTTCCTCAACTTTTTCCCCCAGCTTCCTCTTTCTTCATTAAAACTTAATTTTAAATTTGAAGAAAACTGTTATACTGAACACTATCGTATACTCGAGCAATCCCGAGCTAAACCCTAAGGCAAACCCGTATTTTCCCGAGTTAATTCACAAAACCTTCGAGTTTGCCCCGAGACGACCCTTCTTCCTCAATCTTCAAACACAAACAGACACACATATGTTTGCGTGCACATGCACCACTAATCGCCGACCCTCCGACCAATGTCGCTTCCCCCAGCACATCATCGACGACCAGCCCCACTCCCCTGACCACCCAGCTATCATGATCCCATCGCGAATCAAAATCGAGTCTTCCGATCGAACACCGGAACCAACCATCATCGGAAAATCGCCACCCACCGTTACCTCAGACCACCGGAAAACGTACGATTACTTCCAGAGCTTCGCTAGACGATGACACACCCACTCCTCCTGGTCCGATCGACCAAAACACTATGTCGACGACGCAGTTATCTCAGGAACCACCTCGACCCAAAACTCCACTAAAACCCTAATTCGCTGTACTCTGGCCACTACGGCCATCGATAAATACTCCATGTTTTTTTCCATCGACCACCAGTCCCCCAGCCTCCTTCCACCTCAATCACGACGACTAATGCTTTACTGATCGCCAGAAATCACCCAATCTTGAATTTTCGATCAACTTGAAATTTCGTTCGATTTTCAAACTTAAAAATCACGAAACCCTTATCAAAAACCATTATTTCTTAATACGAAAACGATTATGTAACCAAATCATGATTTTGTGGATATTGATTTTCTGGTTTGAACAGTTTTTCACTGTAATTCTCTTCTACCAGTAAAACTACCTTCAAATTTTACTTGAAAATATTTTTAAAACTAATATCTTGTTATTCCAAACATATTTGGTTTATACATCATAACCTATAGAAGATTAGGGGAAGAGAAATTGATTTTTGAACTTGTTTGGGTCTGTAAAACCAAACAGAGGTCTGTTTATATATATATGTAGACATGCACATCTAAATCTACACATATATATACACATACAAGCCTATTTACATTCATACAAACATTTCCACAATTTTATTTCAAGTATTTATCACATACAAATCAAGATATAACAGGTTTTAAACTTTTTAAAAGGGTAGTTTAGTCACCTACTTATGAAGGAAACAGAGAGCTTTTTGAACAGGTTTGATACTGTAAGCCTGGAACAGAACTAAAGTTCCTATTTTCCAAACATGCACATAACATATTCACATATATACACTTACTTATACACATGCAAACATTTTTCACATACATTCAGGCATGATCACAAATAACAAGTTTATAATCCAGATTCGAAAAGGTTTACTCACCTTATTTCCAGAAGAAAGAACAGAGCTTGCTTTACTTGTTGACACAGGCTTGTATTTCCAGTTGAAAGCCTGCTAGTTTGATTCTGTGGTTGATCTGAATTGTATTATTGTTTTTAATTGTAGTTTTGTTTAAGTTTGGAAATAGTATTTACTTTAGATTTTTATAGATTTTGATGAACGGAATGTAATGGGAAGCTTGATACATAAGAAAAATGAGCTACATAGTGTTATTATGTGTTATGTGCTGGAAATCCTTTGTTTATACCTTGGCCAGAGATTTTTATCTCAAGTTGGAGGCTGAAGTCATTTTCGAATTGACTTTGGTTTGCTATATTAAATGCTTATGTCCTTTATGTTTCTTCATTTGCTTTGTTTTATTACTTTACTTGTTTCATACTTACCTCTCCTTTGTTTGAACACTTGAATAAAATTTACTGTCTTCTTTTATAAGCTTATACTTATCTTTATTTTATTATTTCTATTATGTACACTTGATTCATTTTATTTTGTAAGTACATTCATATGCAGGTTTGTCTGGTTTATTTCATATTACTTGTATTCCAACATATATGTTGTAACGACCCAGAATTTCGAACAAATTAAATTGAAAATATTTAATTAATTTTAAATATTTGAATGATGATTTAATTTGAATCCCCAATATATCTTTGAATTTGGCGATTAAATTATAAAATTTAATCTATTGTAAGTTGAATAAAAATTTATATCTTCAATTTTAAGCTGAAGAAAAATATTTCAAAGGCATGTAAAATTCATATTGATAATACTGAAGATAATAGAAGCTTCAGAATCTAATTTCGAATTGATTTGATCAGTTTTGAAAATTTATTGTTCGAATCGATATTTAAAAATAGCCGTCCGAGGCACAGTCTCGGAATTCGACGAAACCAGTTCCATTGGCTTCGTAATATTGAATTATTGTCGGATTTCAAATTTCGTATTTTTTGGAGTTATTCTGTGAGCACACGACACCTAAACGCATTGGAATTTAATCAAATTCAATTTAATTTTAAAAATTCAAATAAGTCAATATCATCGGCACATTTTCTTCCCTTAAAACGCGCCTGGAATCACGATACAAAATCATGTAAGCACGTTGTTCTGCAAAACCACGATCTCCTATCTCCCTCCATCTCTTTTTTAAATAATCACGCAACTCCGTTCAATTCAAAATCACAGAAGAAAAACAAAAATGGCCGAGCGTTGTGATATCAAAAAGAAGCTATTTTCCCTTTTTATAAAATCCATAGTCGAATTGAATAATCTCTCCCGTTTGAAATTCATACTTTCTCCCTCAGAGCTAAAGCCATTCAAAGAAAAAAAAATCGAACAAAGTTCGTTCGATCGAGTGTCGGTGACGATGAATTTGGGGCTCCCGCAGTTCGACTTCGACGACGAGGTTGGAAGTGAATCGAGAAAGAGGTTGTGGGTCCGACCGTGGGTGTCGAGTAGTAGGGTTTCTCGGCGATTTCGAGGTAGAGATTTGGGATGGTGGTTGTGAAATTCTGGGAGGTGTTCGATTTCCGAGGTCGAGTTAGGATTCGCGCATGAAAATGATGGCCGTGAGCTGAGCGATGGCGACAAGCAAGCGGCGGCATCGGCTGGGTACACGGGGGGGGGGGTGACTCGCGAGATTTGGCAAACTGTGAGGGTCCGGCGATCTTCGATCGCGATCAAGTGATAGGGCTCGCGTTAGATTTCTGGATCACAGTGAGGTATTGTTTCATTTTATAAAAAATATATATATATGTATGTTTTCAGTTGTAAATAGAAATAGTTTGTATAAAGAGGAATTTCTGAATGAAGTTATATATTGTTCATTATGTTTGAACTGAAATATATATAAGATTTAGGTATGCAGCACTTATAAATTGTAAAGACAGTTTAATTTTTTTTATTATTTGTGTAGTTGAATCTAAAGTATCTTTGTCACTAAAAATAATTTATTAAAGGGAAATTTGTTTTGAATTTAATTTTTGGGTTAAATCAATTTATTTAAATGAGAAATTGGTTTAAATAAAAACTATCAAAACGGAAAATTTATTATTCGATCTTTTCAAATATTAATGAATTGTATAAAATTGTTTATACCAGGTTAACATTGCAAAGAAAACAAATCGGAGTGGCAAATGGATTGCAAAATAAAAGCGAAGGTGAGATTTTTCTCACTCAAAATTATATTTGGTATTGCAGTTATTTATTGATTGATATGATTGCTATTTGGATGTGATATTAGATATAGTAGGATATATCTATATGTATATATAGCAATATATACATATTGGCATATGTATATATTGGATTGATGATTTCCCGCCTCGTATAGCGGATGAGACCCTATTGCGCCGTTATTAAGCGGATGATATTTTTATAAAACCCATATACCGCGATATTCCACCTCGAAGTGGAATGGGTATTGTGCTATCGTCTTTGGATGCAGGGAAACAGGTTGGAGGGATCCAACTGGATTCCTCACCAGTATTTAATTATTTGCAGATATTTGTTGTATATGCTGTTATCATATTGATATATGATATTGAATGTTGTGATGGACTAATTGGTGCGTTGCATCATTAGATCCAATTTTGAAAGTTTTTAAAAAAATACGATGTTGATTTTAAAAGAGATTTTTAAAGTGATTTCTGGAAAGTATACGTTTTATTAAATTTTTGAATTTATTTATCTTAAATAAATAAATGTTATAAATTTAAAGATATGAAATTTATAGAATTATAAATTGTAAAGATATGAAATTTATACAATTATAAATTGTACAGATATGAAATTTATAGAATTATAAATTGTAAAGATATGAAATTTATAGATTTATAAATTGTGAAGTTATAAAATGAATGAAATTGTAGAATAAAAGATTTATAAGAAATTTACTTATAAATTGAATTTTTTGCCTTTAAATAGAATATTGATCGAATTGTTAATAAAGAAGATTTATAAATCAAAGTTGTTATAAAATAGAAATAGAATTTATAAACGTTGTTTTATAAATTCAAAATCAATTAAATTTGATAAATTAAATATAGAAGGTTAATAAAGAAGATATATTCGCGATTTTTGAATAGCGAATCTTTATTGAAATAAAATGTGTAGAAAAATATTGAAATTTGGTAAGTGAAGTACATTCACGATTTTGGACAGTGAATATACTATTAAGTAAAATGGATATGTTTTGGGGAGGTGACGTTAAAAATAAAGTTAATTGTTTTAACGATGTTTTAAAACATATTAAATATAGAAATCATAGATTTCAACATTCATTGTTGAAATAGATGATTTCGAGGAAATAAGGAAATGGTGGACTATAACACTGTTGTTATAGTAAATGATTTCTGAAAGGAAATGTTTCTATCTAGTATTGAGATTTATATACCTATCTTAAAATTCGAATCCCTATACTAGTGATTTTTGAGTCGTTGTAACGATGTTTTACATAACATTCGTTTTGACTCAAATTGATGTTGTTATAGAAAATAGATTTCCTTAAAGAATGAATTATATACTTAATATTGATTTAAGTATATCGAATATTTTCAAATGTTGAAAATAAATAGATTTGTGAATTACTTATTATTAATAAGTAGGGAAATGCTTTTCCAAAATGAAATGAAATGTTTTTAAGAATTTATCTTTGTAAAAATAAATCGAAAGTGAACATTTGAATTCGATTGAAAAACGTATATCAGTAGATATTTGGAAATATAAATTCACTATGGAATTTATAAAAGAAATGGGAATTTGTTTGAAAATAAATATTGATTTATTTTTGAAGTGTGGAAATTATATATCTAGTAAAGATATTTTGGGAAAATAAATAATTTGGGAAAATTATTTGGAATCTGATGATGTTGCGCATCTTTATTGATAGTTAAATAACCGACTATCAATATTTACCTTGAATAGGTATTTGTTGTGATTTGATGAATTTGAATGCCACACTTATTTTTGAATAAGCGCTCACTATTCGGGTTAGCCGGGAAAGGACCATGGGGTCGTATAACCCATTCCGAATATGTGATACGTCGTTATGAATTGCATTCGAAGACCGGTGTTGAAGACCGGATATTTTTGAAAACGGAAGGATTACCGTCGAGTTACTCTACATCGGCTGATCTCCGATTTAGAGGTTTTATCACCCTTAGTGACGGGAAGTCCGGACGTGATTAGAAATTTATCCGGATGTGCAAGGGCTTCGTGAGAAGTGCCTTCGGTTCTGTTCGATCCCGGAACAGACTTGTATGGATTGTGTGTCTGACGTTACAATTTGAGATATAAAGCTGATTTCTTTCAAATACATTTCTGTTGGTGGCGGAGAATTTATTCTCTTAGCTTAACACCCTTCTCTGAAACGTACGAGCTCAGAGGTTATGTAGTTGAAATTTATCAGCGATATATTCTCAATTTGGTAATGTGACATGCTGAGTGTTGCTGTGAAATGATCAGTGTTTGATCATTTGTGATATGATCATTTGTTTGATCATTTATCTTTGTGATCATAGGTTGATCATTTGTTGACCCAAGGCATGGCTTTGTGAACAAAGCGTAGCTTTGTGGACGAGACTTCGTCGAGCCTCACACCCCGGAAATGGTCAAAACAGGAAGGATGCAGCAAGTTTCTAGGGAGTAGCGCCCCTTAGTGTATGTCATTCCTTCTGGATAAAGGTGGTGTCATTGTATGGAGCCCAGATACTTAACCTCTGTGGTTGCTGTAAATTTATTACTTTGTGGTTGTTGCGAATCGAGGATCCTCGGGAAGATCGGTGATGATCGGGGGATGGCATACGCGTGTCAGTAGTTACCTATTTTTGCAGAGGTAACCCGGCCTTGTGTTGGCAGAGATCTAACCGTAATGTTAGGTTATTTCTCGAGACGTCATTCCAGAGGCGTTCTGTTCGTGGAATAGGAAGTTCCTTAGCCTGACCATTTGTTGGAAATCCAAAGAAACAATACGTGACTTGTACGGTTTTAGTTGTAGAACCTGCCATTTAATATGGTAGCTATAGTAAGCATACTATAATGGTACCTATGCTGGCTAAGATTTATATTCTACTTTCGAAATGTTTCTACACTATGCACTAGAAATAATATCCAAAATGATTTGATTTTGCGTAGTAAGCATCTTTGACTATCATAAGAAAAAATCTCCCCCAATTCTGCATTTGCATTGTGTGTGTGGCGGGAGGTCTTATGGTAGTTTCATTTTCAAAAGCATTATGAAATTGACTTTAAAATATTCCTTTGTTGTCTTTTAAAGATAAACTGTTTTACGATCTCACACCAGTCACCATGACTGAATCGGAGTTTATTGTTTCCCTTCTAAACTCTGGGTGCCCACCAATTTCCACACGGGCAGTCTAGAGTTAGGTTATCAGGATATTCTGGATATTCTGGAGCTTTGGAAGCAAGCTAGATGGCGAGACATAGTATTTGTATCTGATATATTTATTCCGCTGTGTATTCTGTATGAGGACAAGTTATATAATTGTCCATTGATATGATGTGTTGTATTGAGTTGTATATTGACTCTGTTGATGTATGTATAAACTGATATAGTTCTTTGTTTAAAAGATTACTGATTATCTATTATATTTTTGTTCCGCTGCGAATGTGAGATTCTGATATTGTTTCTGTTTTCTGATGTTGTTTTGTTGTTCTTCTTTCTTCTTCTTCTATCTTTTCTTCTACCCCTTCTACCTTTTTCTTCTTTCTTAAACCATCATGGTTCGTATTTCCGTTCATTTTGAGTTAATCAATGGAGATTAGTGTTTAATCAAGAGGTACGGATTTGCGGGTCTTGACATATGTGTTCTAAAATTTACTTATGTGTTAATTTTGTATTTTACATGACTATAACCTTTAAGATATTTATTTTCACATCTATACTTATTTTAATTCTTTGTCAAAGTTAAACTATCAACATTGAATTTCTTATTTATTATTTATTTATTATACTTATGTTATTATCATAACTTCTTAAGCCTATAACAATTATATTTATTTTCAAATAATATGTTTGTTTATACTTAAATTTAATATTGATAAGATCTATTTTTCTTGAACTATTATTGTCCAGACTATATTATATATATTTTTAAATCACATATTAATAAAGTTAAATAAGATAGATTTCATGTTTAAAATATTTAGAAACTCGTTATTTTAATTCCAAACCATAGCTTCTCCCAATTACATATATATATTTGTTTTAAAATAATAAGCTGTATTTTAATTAATTCAATTAAATATTCATTAAAATAATATTGCCAAAAATCCGAGATGTCACATCCCTCCCCCCTTAAAACTTTTCGTCCTCGAAAAGGAACGAAGCCAGAATTTATGAAAATGCTTAAAATCAGATAAATATCTTTGATCATCTTTAAAATCACTTTAAAAATCTATATAATATTACTCCAAAATCGATTTTTATGAAAATACTTTTATAACTCGATGTTTTAACAAGTCCATCTTCGTTCTCATAGAGATTCGGTCATACGTTGATCAAGCGTAGGACTGAAAATCTATAAGTACTTGGTAAACTCGTTTCCAACACTCAGTGAAAATACTTTGGAAAATAATTTTATTGAAAATATAGAAAACGGTTTCGAAAATAGAGCAAATATCTTTGGTAAAAATGCTCTGGAAATCATCACCCCCATCCATGGTCGCAGTTAACTCGATGGTTACGTTGCCGTCGCGGCAAAATCCACAGATAACTATAGGTCTCCGTGCTCCTCGATTATGCCATGGAACCTACTACAGATCGCAGTTATACATGGGCCTTACGTTGCTATCACAGCACAAACCCATATAACTGTATGCATCAGCGCCACCGAATTTCGCTTCCAAAAGAATGAAACTCCTCCACTTGACCATACATAGCAGTCTACCGATATTGCGCTGCCATCCCGGCAAAATCAAGTGTAGACTATTGGCACTCATCCTCCACACGATTTTCGCTATGGTCCCCACAGTAGATCGCAGCGACATCAGGTTACACTGTCGTCACAGCATAACCCAAATGCCCCTGTAGGCAATAGCGCCATCGACTTTCGCTACCAAATAATCCTCAGGAACTAGTTTGTCCGGACTCCTCATAGGATCAACTTTAGAACCTCCCCTTTAGAGGCTCAAGGCAGTACCACCCTGTGGCACTCCTGAGAAGTTCATTCAAGGGAGCGCCTTTTTCCCCAGAGCCACTTCAAAACACTTTATACTATACACATATAGTATTTTCCAAATCATACACCAAGTATGAATCTCATATAAATCTCCTTTACAAAATCGATTCTCAAAATCGATAATTCTCATATTAGGCTTTCCAAATTCCAATATTGATTTTTCTCAAAATCAAAAGCCTTTCCAAAATTCAAAGGTTCCAAAAACCTTTCCTCAAAATCATTTTCACAAAAGCCTTTATATATAAATATATATAATAACCTTGGAAATTTTTATTTTGAATCACTTCATACTTGTATAAATTCACTTTTTTACTTTAAATACTTTCAAATATTTTAAAACCCCATTTTTTTTCCCTGGCTATAGATTCAATAAGGGAAGATTTATTTTATATAACAAGATATATAATTTTATTTATCCCAAATCAAATATTCAAATTAAATTACTTATAAAGTCACTTGCCAAATTACTTACTTTTATAAAGTAAATTTTAATCATAGAGATATTCAATCTCCACTTTACTTCATCATATATTTCTCAAAATATCCTTTCAATTTCAAAAATCATTTACAGTTCTTATCCACAAATTTCCAATATCAATTTTATTCAAACCCGTACGATGTCCACATATCATTCGTACGCAATATCAATCTGATCGCTCACTCGATCACATAATTTCACTTCCGAACTAGTATCGTCCACCCGACTTCCTAGTGCGGACTCAGATCTATTTGATGTTGTGATTGCTGTATTTAGTGGTATTGCGGCATTGGGCCTATTTTTGGAATTTTAGAAATGTTAAAGTGAAGATTTCCAAATTTAAAAGGATTTTAAAAGTGATTTGTCAATATACGTTATACTGAGTTTTAAATTGTTAAGGAATTGATTTATTTCAAATAAATAAAAGAGATAATTTTTATGTTATAAAAATTATGATTTTTGGGAAATATAATCAGAATGTGATTTTTGAAATACGAAGTGATTATTTTGTAAAATAGTTTGAATGGGATTTTTGAATTATTTTAAATGGTTTATATGTATAGATCTATAAAATTGAATTTTTATAAATCGAAATAAAGGTATTGTAAAGGTGTCACGTACGGGAATTTTCGACTTTCGAAAATTCGACATCGATACTCACTTTATCGACTGCCGAGAAATCGAGTGCCGGAAACTCCAATAGTGAGGGTTTTAGAAAGAAGAAATAGAAGAAAAAGAGAAGAAAGAAGAAAAGAGTAGAAAGAAGAAAAGAGTAGAAAGAGAGAAGAACAATAGAACAACATCAGATACATAAAACAATTTCAGAATCTTACACATCGCAGCGGAACAATATATAATAGATAACACTAGTCTTTTAAAACAAAGAACTATATCAGTTTATACATACATCAATCAGAGTCATATACAACAATGGACAGTTATATAACTTGTCCTCATACAGGATACACAGCGGAATAAATACTATCAGATACAAATACTACGTCTCGTCATCTAGCTTATCACCAAAGCTCCAGAATATCCAGAATATCCTGATAATCTAACTCTAGACTGCCCGTGTGGAAATTGGTGGGCACCCAGAGTTTAGAAGGGAAACAATAAACTCCGAGTCAGTCATGGTGACTGGTGTGAGATCGTAAAACAGTTTATCTTTAGAATAAACAACAGAAGAATTTTAATGTCAAATTCGCAATGCTTTTGGAAAATGAAACTACCATAAGACCTCCCGCCACACACACAATGCAAACGCAGACTTGGAGGAGATTTCTTCTTATGATAGTCAAAGATGCTTACTACGCAAAAAAAATCAAATTCTTTTTGATATTATTATTAGTGCATAGTGTATAAACATTTCGAAAGTAGAATATAAATCTTAGCCAGCATAGGTACCATTATATTATGCCTGCTATAGCTGCCTCCTGAGGAGACAGGTTATACAATTGAAATCGTAAAGGCTCGTATTGTTTCTTTGGATTTCCAACAAATGGTCAGGCTAAGGAACTTCCTATCCACGATGGGTACGTCCCTGGAATAGACGACCCGAGAAATAACCTAACATTACGGTTAGATCTCTGCCAACACAAGGCCGGGTTACCTCTGCAAAAATAGGTAACTACTGACACGCATATGCCATCCCCCGATCGTAACCGATCTTCCCGAGGATCCCCGATTCGCAACAAACCACATAGTAAAAATGCAGCAACCACATAGGTTAAGTATCTGGGCTCCATACCATGATACCACCTCTATCCAAAAGGAATGACATACACTAAGGGGCGCTACTCCCTAGAACCTTGCCGCATCCTTCCCGTTTCGACCATTTCCGGGGTGTGAGGCTCGACGAAGTCTCGTCCACAAAGCTACGCTTTCTACAAAGCCCTGCTTCGGGTCAAACAAAATGATCAACCTATGATCACAAAGATATAAGATCAAACAAATGATCATATCGCAAATGATCAAACACTGATCATTTCACAGCAACACTCAGTATGCCACGTTACCAAATTGGGATATATCGCTGATAAATTTCAACTACATAACCTCTGAGCTCGTACGTCTCAGAGAAGGGTGTTAAGCTAAGAGAATAAATTCTCCGCCACCAACAGAAATGTATTTGAAAGAAATCAGCTTTATATCTCAAATTGTAACGTCAGACACACAATCCATACAAGTCTGTTCCGGGATCGAACAGAACCGAAGGCACTTCTCACGAAGCCCTTGCACATCCGGATAAATTTCTAATCACGTCCGGACTTCCCGTCACTAAGGGTGATAAAACCTCTAAATCGGAGATCAGCCGATGTAGAGTAACTCGACGGTAATCCTTCCGTTTTCAAAAATATCCGGTCTTCAACACCGGTCTTCGAATGCAATTCATAACGACGTATCACATATTCGGAATGGGTTATACGACCCCATGGTCCTTTCCCGGCTAACCCGAATAGTGAGCGTTTATTTAAAAATAAGTGTGGCATTCAAATTCATCCAATTCACAACAAATACCTATTCAAGGTAATTATTGATAGTCGGTTATTTAACTATCAATAAAGATGCGCAACATCATCAGATTCCAAATAATTTTCCAAATTATTTATTTTCCAAAATATCTTTACTAGATATATAATTTCCACACTTCAAAAATAAATCAACGTTTATTTTTCTAAAAACAATTCCCCTTTCTTTTATAAATTCCATAGTGAATTTATATTTTTAAATATCTACTGATATACGATTTTCAAATCGATTCCAATATTCATTTTCAATTTATCTTTACAGAGATAAATTCTCAAAAACATTTCATTTCATTTTGGAAAAACATTTCCTTACTTATTTAATAATAAGTATTTCACAAATCTTTTTATTTTCAACATTTGAAAATATTCGATATACTTAAATTAATATTAAGTATACATTCATTCTTTAAGGAAAACATTTACTATAACAACATTTATTTGAGTCAAAACGAATGTTACGTAAAACATCGTTACGACGACTCAAAATCACTAGTATAAGGATTCGGATTTTGATAGATATATAAATCCCAATACTACATGAAAACATTTCCTTTCGGAAATCATTTACTATAACAACAGTGTTATAGTCCATCATTTCCTTATTTCTCGAAAACGTCTATTTCAACAATGAATGTTGAAATCTATGTATTCGATATTCATTATATTGAAAACATCTTTAAATGTTTAACTTCATTTTCAATGTCACTTCTTCAAAAATAAATCCATTTTTCTTAACAATATATTCACTGTCCAAAATCGTGAATATACTTTACTTAACCCAATTTCAATCTTTTCCACACATTTAATTCAAGAATAATTCGCTATCCAAAATCGCGAATATATTTCCTTTAATAGCCTTCTACATTTAATTTATCAAATTCAATTGATTTTGAATTTATAAATACGTTTATAAATTCTATTTCTATTTTTTAACAACTTCGACTTATAAATTTCTTTTTATTAACTTCTATACTTTACTTATCAAAATAAGTGATTTCGGATTTATAACCAACTTCTATAAATTCCAATTCCATTTATAAAAACTTCAATACCAAATCAATTTCAATATTGATTTCTAAATTTATTTTCAACTTTAAATAAAATTCCCATACTGATTTCTCAAAAATTCATTTCCAAATATTAAATCAATTACAGATTGATTTCTAATTTTATTTATCACTACTAAATAAATTCCTTATTTTTCTCAAATTATTCAACATCCTGTTTTTAAATGGATTCTTCAAATTGAAATCATTTTACATTGATTTCCCAAATTATTTCAATTTACCAAATTAAATTTCTAATTGGATTTTCAACTGATCTCCTTTTGAATAAATTCCTTTTTACGAAAATAAATTTCAATTGTTTCTTTCAATCTATTTAAAAATCCAAATTTTAAATTAAATTCTTCAATTTATAATCACTATTTTACGAAATCCATTTATTTAACATTTTCACTTGCTTCTGGAATTAATTCGATAAGGTTATAAAAATTAACTTTTTATATTTTAGAATTCCTTCCTTCAAAATTTATTCAATTTCTAAAATTGATTCACTTAGAAATTTCTACTTAAATTTCAAAAACTCAACTTCGTTTATCTTTGGAATCCAATGATATCAAACATCCATTCAGCTAAATTTTAGCATTCAAACAATTTCCAGACATCAATTCAATAACATCAATAATCATTCACAGATTATCACATCACAGTAGAAATAAATTCAATCAATGTGAGGGGTCCAGTTGGATCCCTCCAACCTGTTTCCCTGCATCCAAAGACGTTAGCACAATACCAATTCCACTTCGAGGTGGAATATCGCGGTATATGGGTTTTTATAATATATCCGCTTACTAACGGCGCAATAGGGTCTCATCCGCTATACGAGGCGGGAATCAATCAATCCAATATATACATATGCCAATATGTATATATTGCTATATATATAGATATATCCTATAATATCTAATATCACATCCAATAACAATCAATCAGTCAATTAAATAACTGCAATACAAAACATATTTTTGAGTGAGAAAAATCTCACCTTAGCTTTTAATTTGCCATCCATTTTAGTTCCAGTTTGTTTTCTCCAAATTTCGACCTTGTATAAATAATTTACATCATTTATCAATATTCGAAATAAATCGAACAATTAATTTCTTTACAATAGATTAAATTAATTAATACTTTTAATTTGAACTAACTCGATAAATCCATTACTACTTAATAAATTTAAATTTGAATTCGTTCTATAACTTCAACGTGTTTTGTAACCGTACGGTCACATAACAACTCCGAAAAATACGAAAATTGAAATCCGACAATAATTCAACGTTACGGACCCAATGGAACTGGTTTCGTCGAATTCTAAGACTGTGTGAAAAATGACTATTTTTGAATATCGATTTGAACGATTAAATTTCAAAATTGGACAAAACAGTTTGAAATTAAATTCTGAAGCTTCTATTATCTTCAGTATTATCCATACGAATTTTAAAAGCTTTCGAAATATTTTTCTTCAACTTAAAATTGAAGATTCAAATTTTTATTCAATTTACAATAGATTAAATTTTATAATTTAATCGCCAAATTCAAAGTTAAATCGAGGATTCAAATTAAATCATCGTTCAAATATTTAAAATTAATTAAATATTCTCAATTTAATTTGGTCAAAATTCTGGGTCGTTACAGACTTCCCCCCTTAAAAGAATTTCGTCCTCGAAATTACAAGTTAGGAAAAATGGTCCTTAACTCGTCTACTATTTTTCACAATCCAATAGTTTTATCAAATTATCAAAACAAATCTTTCTACTAAAGATTCGTTATCATTCCAACTATCTTTCTAACTTCAATTATAGGTTTCAAACAACATTGCTTTACTTCAATTCTAATTTAAATTCAAATTTCAAATTTAAACTTTCAAAATTTCTCAAAAATTTTCTAACGCCCTAAATTTCCGAAAAATTTCGCCAGCGTCTCCTTTGCGCAGCTAATACAGCACGACTACAAAACGTCCCTACGGACTCTCTGATTTCAAAAAGAAAAGAAAACGCCAAGCGGCTAGAGAAGAAATTATCAAAAACTCATATTATAATTCAAATACTTACCTTTTGTCGAGCAATTCAAATTCATCTTTGAAGATCAAATCCAATTTATAACACCTGTATATCCTACTAGCCATAATATCTAGTGACATATTCAAATCATTTTGCACAATTCTATTACAAAATTTTCAATATAAACTGCTTATATCATTTTTACTTCATTGTTGAAGTTATATCTATTCAATTTTACATTTCACATTCATTTGAATTCAATCCACAGTTCAAATCTAATTTGGATTCAATTCAACTTCTGAATATTGAATTTTTGTCAATTAACTTTAGTTTACTTCAAACTAATCTCAAAACTTCATTTTATTTTACACAATTCAAATTCGTTTTCAATATTCAGTTTTACTTACTTACAAATTCAAAATGAATTTTAACATTCAACTTCATTTCCTTGCACTTACAATATCAAATTTTTATTTACTCATTCACTAATTCATTCGTTTTCATTTTGAATCTCATTCCTATCAGATTTCAAATATTTTATAAGTTATCAACTTATTTACATCTTGATTTATACAAATCGCTTCTACATTCATATTACTAATTCCATTCCACTAATAAAAACTCAATTTCGATTATCTTCTTGGAATCCCATTCCAAGTTATAAATTGATTCACAATTTATATTTACACTTTTAATTCATATATGAATTCATTTCCTTATGCTTCCAATTCATATTTAAAATTTCATTCGTTAAATGGATTTTTATTTTAAACTTTAAACTTTACAAGTTATCAATTTCATAATATTTCATAAATATTTTTATATAGTATTCCAGAGTCTTACCATCATTTCAAAGCCATTTTTTTTAAAACAATTCAAATCATTCTTTGAATTTCAAAAACCAAACCCAAATTTTCAAACAATTTCCATTTAAAACAATTTGGCAGCAATACCTCTTTTGGAAACTCGAAAATGAACATCGATGATGCTGCAGTCATTACCGAAGTTATTTTCCAGCGACCAAAAATAGTTTAGAGCTTTTCATTCCTTCAAAACATTTTTCAAAACCTTTGAAATTCATTTTCAAATCAAAAAGGAATTTAAACTTTCCAAATCCCAAAAATTTTCAAATTCTTTTCAAAACATTTCCAAAAACTTCTCTGGAATTCCGTTCCAAATTATAAATCACATTTATAATTTATATTCTCAAATTTCATTCGTATGTGAATTAATTTCTTAACTTTGGAGTTACGATTTCAGTTTCTTATTCAGTTTCAATAGTAATGATAACATTTCAATATTATTACTCTTCCTAACAACCATGCAACCATATACTGTAACAATTCATAGAAAATTATTTCTTTTGTATACAAAAATAGTTTTGGGCAAAATTATTTCATTTACCCCATTTAAAACAATACTGTGCCGAATTGTTCTATTCAAGTGTTTAGAGATCCCTATCAATGATCGTTAATTACTCGTATTGACCAGAATCCATATACCACTCAACAAATCAATCATCACAATATAAAACAATTTTTTTTATATTCACTAACAAATACGCGCTCATATCTATTATTACACTCAACTCATTCTAGAGTACTACTGACTCTATCTCTAATGAGTAACACCCAACAGAGCAGGGTTGTCGCTTAACCATATGCTCTGATACCACGCTATCACGTACGGGAATTTTCGACTTTCGAAAATTCGACATCGATACTCACTTTATCGACTGCCGAGAAATCGAGTGCCGGAAACTCCAATAGTGAGGGTTTTAGAAAGAAGAAATAGAAGAAAAAGAGAAGAAAGAAGAAAAGAGTAGAAAGAGAGAAGAACAATAGAACAACATCAGATACATAAAACAATTTCAGAATCTTACACATCGCAGCGGAACAATATATAATAGATAACACTAGTCTTTTAAAACAAATAACTATATCAGTTTATACATACATCAATCAGAGTCATATACAACAATGGACAGTTATATAACTTGTCCTCATATAGGATACACAGCGGAATAAATACTATCAGATACAAATACTACGTCTCGTCATCCAGCTTATCTCCAAAGCTCCAGAATATCCAGAATATCCTGATAATCTAACTCTAGACTGCCCGTGTGGAAATTGGTGGGCACCCAGAGTTTAGAAGGGAAACAATAAACTCCGAGTCAGTCATGGTGACTGGTGTGAGATCGTAAAACAGTTTATCTTTAGAATAAACAACAGAAGAATTTTAATGTCAAATTCGCAATGCTTTTGGAAAATGAAACTACCATAAGACCTCTCGCCACACACACAATGCAAACGCAGACTTGGAGGAGATTTCTTCTTATGATAGTCAAAGATGCTTACTACGCAAAAAAAATCAAATTCTTTTCGATATTATTATTAGTGCATAGTGTAGAAACATTTCGAAAGTAGAATATAAATCTTAGCCAGCATAGGTACCATTATATTATGCCTGCTATAGCTGCCTCCTGAGGAGACAGGTTATACAATTGAAATCGTAAAGGCTCGTATTGTTTCTTTGGATTTCCAACAAATGGTCAGGCTAAGGAACTTCATATCCACGATGGGTACGTCCCTGGAATAGACGACCCGAGAAATAACCTAACATTACGGTTAGATCTCTGCCAACACAAGGCCGGGTTACCTCTGCAAAAATAGGTAACTACTGACACGCATATGCCATCCCCCGATCGTAACCGATCTTCCCGAGGATCCTCGATTCGCAACAAACCACATAGTAAAAATGCAGCAACCACATAGGTTAAGTATCTGGGCTCCATACCATGATACCACCTCTATCCAGAAGGAATGACATACACTAAGGGGCGCTACTCCCTAGAACCTTGCCGCATCCTTCCTGTTTCGACCATTTCCGGGGTGTGAGGCTCGACGAAGTCTCGTCCACAAAGCTACGCTTTCTACAAAGCCCTGCTTCGGGTCAAACAAAATGATCAACCTATGATCACAAAGATATAAGATCAAACAAATGATCATATCGCAAATGATCAAACACTGATCATTTCACAGCAACACTCAGTATGCCACGTTACCAAATTGGGATATATCGCTGATAAATTTCAACTACATAACCTCTGAGCTCGTACGTCTCAGAGAAGGGTGTTAAGCTAAGAGAATAAATTCTCCGCCACCAACAGAAATGTATTTGAAAGAAATCAGCTTTATATCTCAAATTGTAACGTCAGACACACAATCCATACAAGTCTGTTCCGGGATCGAACAGAACCGAAGGCACTTCTCAGGAAGCCCTTGCACATCCGGATAAATTTCTAATCACGTCCGGACTTCCCGTCACTAAGGGTGATAAAACCTCTAAATCGGAGATCAGCCGATGTAGAGTAACTCGACGGTAATCCTTCCGTTTTCAAAAATATCCGGTCTTCAACACCGGTCTTCGAATGCAATTCATAACGACGTATCACATATTCGGAATGGGTTATACGACCCCATGGTCCTTTCCCGGCTAACCCGAATAGTGAGCGTTTATTTAAAAATAAGTGTGGCATTCAAATTCATCCAATTCACAACAAATACCTATTCAAGGTAATTATTGATAGTCGGTTATTTAACTATCAATAAAGATGCGCAACATCATCAGATTCCAAATAATTTTCCAAATTATTTATTTTCCAAAATATCTTTACTAGATATATAATTTCCACACTTCAAAAATAAATCAACGTTTATTTTTCTAAAAACAATTCCCCTTTCTTTTATAAATTCCATAGTGAATTTATATTTTTAAATATCTACTGATATACGATTTTCAAATCGATTCCAATATTCATTTTCAATTTATCTTTACAGAGATAAATTCTCAAAAACATTTCATTTCATTTTGGAAAAACATTTCCTTACTTATTTAATAATAAGTATTTCACAAATCTTTTTATTTTCAACATTTGAAAATATTCGATATACTTAAATTAATATTAAGTATACATTCATTCTTTAAGGAAAACATTTACTATAACAACATTTATTTGAGTCAAAACGAATGTTACGTAAAACATCGTTACGACGACTCAAAATCACTAGTATAAGGATTCGGATTTTGATAGATATATAAATCCCAATACTACATGAAAACATTTCCTTTCGGAAATCATTTACTATAACAACAGTGTTATAGTCCATCATTTCCTTATTTCTCGAAAACGTCTATTTCAACAATGAATGTTGAAATCTATGTATTCGATATTCATTATATTGAAAACATCTTTAAATGTTTAACTTCATTTTCAATGTCACTTCTTCAAAAATAAATCCATTTTTCTTAACAATATATTCACTGTCCAAAATCGTGAATATACTTTACTTAACCCAATTTCAATCTTTTCCACACATTTAATTCAAGAATAATTCGCTATCCAAAATCGCGAATATATTTCCTTTAATAGCCTTCTACATTTAATTTATCAAATTCAATTGATTTTGAATTTATAAATACGTTTATAAATTCTATTTCTATTTTTTAACAACTTCGACTTATAAATTTCTTTTTATTAACTTCTATACTTTACTTATCAAAATAAGTGATTTCGGATTTATAACCAACTTCTATAAATTCCAATTCCATTTATAAAAACTTCAATACCAAATCAATTTCAATATTGATTTCTAAATTTATTTTCAACTTTAAATAAAATTCCCATACTGATTTCTCAAAAATTCATTTCCAAATATTAAATCAATTACAGATTGATTTCTAATTTTATTTATCACTACTAAATAAATTCCTTATTTTTCTCAAATTATTCAACATCCTGTTTTTAAATGGATTCTTCAAATTGAAATCATTTTACATTGATTTCCCAAATTATTTCAATTTACCAAATTAAATTTCTAATTGGATTTTCAACTGATCTCCTTTTGAATAAATTCCTTTTTACGAAAATAAATTTCAATTGTTTCTTTCAATCTATTTAAAAATCCAAATTTTAAATTAAATTCTTCAATTTATAATCACTATTTTACGAAATCCATTTATTTAACATTTTCACTTGCTTCTGGAATTAATTCGATAAGGTTATAAAAATTAACTTTTTATATTTTAGAATTCCTTCCTTCAAAATTTATTCAATTTCTAAAATTGATTCACTTAGAAATTTCTACTTAAATTTCAAAAACTCAACTTCGTTTATCTTTGGAATCCAATGATATCAAACATCCATTCTGCTAAATTTTAGCATTCAAACAATTTCCAGACATCAATTCAATAACATCAATAATCATTCACAGATTATCACATCACAGTAGAAATAAATTCAATCAATGTGAGGGGTCCAGTTGGATCCCTCCAACCTGTTTCCCTGCATCCAAAGACGTTAGCACAATACCAATTCCACTTCGAGGTGGAATATCGCGGTATATGGGTTTTTATAATATATCCGCTTACTAACGGCGCAATAGGGTCTCATCCGCTATACGAGGCGGGAATCAATCAATCCAATATATACATATGCCAATATGTATATATTGCTATATATATAGATATATCCTATAATATCTAATATCACATCCAATAGCAATCAATCATCAGTTAAATAACTGCAATACAAAACATATTTTTGAGTGAGAAAAATCTCACCTTAGCTTTTAATTTGCCATCCATTTTAGTTCCAGTTTGTTTTCTCCAAATTTCGACCTTGTATAAATAATTTACATCATTTATCAATATTCGAAATAAATCGAACAATTAATTTCTTTACAATAGATTAAATTAATTAATACTTTTAATTTGAACTAACTCGATAAATCCATTACTACTTAATAAATTTAAATTTGAATTCGTTCTATAACTTCAACGCGTTTTGTAACCGTACAGTCACATAACAACTCCAAAAAATACGAAAATTGAAATCCGACAATAATTCAACGTTACGGACCCAATGGAACTGGTTTCGTCGAATTCTAAGACTCTGTGAAAAATGACTATTTTTGAATATCGATTTGAACGATTAAATTTCAAAATTGGACAAAACAGTTTGAAATTAAATTCTGAAGCTTCTATTATCTTCAGTATTATCCATATGAATTTTAAAAGCTTTCGAAATATTTTTCTTCAACTTAAAATTGAAGATTCAAATTTTTATTCAATTTACAATAGATTAAAATTTATAATTTAATCGCCAAATTCAAAGTTAAATCGAGGATTCAAATTAAATCATCGTTCAAATATTTAAAATTAATTAAATATTCTCAATTTAATTTGGTCAAAATTCTGGGTCGTTACAAAAGGAGTTTTTACAAATGTTAAAATGAACTTATAAATGGATTTTATAAGTAAATAAAATTTATGATTTTGTGAAGTTATAAAATGAATGGATTTTGTGAGTAAATGATTTATAAGTAATTAACTTATAAATTGGATTTTGGCACATAAATAAGAGATAAATGAATTTTGGTTTATAAGGGGATTTTATAACTTGAAGTTTTTATGATATATAAATGGAATTTATAAACATTGTTTTATAAATCCGAAATCAATTGAATTTGATAAGTTAAATATAGAAGATTATTAAAGGTATTATATCCACGATTTTGGACAGTGGATTATCCTTTAATAAATGTATAGAAATATTGGATTTGGTAAATGGCTATATTCACGATTTTGGACAGTGAATAATATATTTAAGTTAAATGGATATTTTGAAAAGTGATATTATAAAATGGATTTAAATGATTTTAAAGATGTTTTAAAATGTGTTGAGTATCGAATGCATAGATTTCAACATCCATTGTTGAAATAGGCATTTTCGATAAATAAGGAAATGATGGATTATAACACCGTTGTTATAGTAAATGATTTTCAAAAGTATATTTTGTATAGTATATGAGATTTATATATCTATCTTATTTCGAATCCCTATACTAGTGATTTTGGGTTGTCGTAACGATGTTTTACGCAACATTCGTTTTGACCCAAATAAATGTGTTTAATAAGTACGTTTTCCTTAAAGAATAAAATATATACTTAATCGTGATTTAAGTATATGTAAAATTTTCTAAGTGTTGAAAATAAAGAGAATTGTGAATCACTTATTATTAAATAAGTATTTGGAAATGTTTTCCAATATAGAAGTTGAAATGGTTTTGATATTATATATTTTTAAAGATAATTTGAAGTGAATATTTGGCAAGTGGTTTAATTAATAAAAGATTAATAAAAGGGCCTATGGTTGCATATGGTGCTAAATATTTGTTTGTTTGATTGATAGTTAAATAACCGACTATCAAATTTGGCCATTTTAGTTCCTCGACTTGATGTGGGAACTATTTAGTGGTACACTCAGTACGTATCCTTATGTGTAGGCTTGATTATCATTTGTGTTGAGGATGTTGATTCGTGTAGTGCGGAGTATTACTCCAATCTATCGAGCTTCCTTCTTGGCCCGAAGGATAGCAAGTTGAAAGTTGGAGACATGATAAGTCTATGAGACTTAGTTTCTGTGTGAGGTTGAGAAACGCTTTTGCGTTGTTGGTGCGAAGAGACTGGGATCAGATTTATCTGAAAACCACTTCGGACCGACGTATATGCGACGATTGGCAGGTTCCTTTTGATGATATTGATATTTCGGAGTTTCATAGTGGGGGACTGCTTGTCGATCGTTTGGGATTAAAATTCCAATATACATCTAGTAGCAGTGGTCTCTTCATTATGAGATATCCAATGCAAGGACTATTCGCTACTAATCCTAGGGATTTCCCGACAGGATGTGGTAGGAAAGTACCTTTGGTTTGTCCTATTCCTGGACAACTTGTACGGATGTTTGTCTGACATTGCATTTCTACAGATTACGTACATCGGTTTTGTTTGATTATGTTCAGCATGATAGAGAGTTCTCGCTTTATGAACAGTGACGAAGCTTAGACTCTTACCCCTACATGTCCCTAGTGTGAAATGGTTGGTTGATAGTCGAGAGGCTTGCCTTAAAAGCAGATCCGAGGTATCACTTGTGGTCACCTCCATGTTGAAAAGCAGGTGTACCCCCATGTTGAAAAGAAGAAGGGTAGCGGGATGGTTGAAAAGCCTACCGGGGCGGGTGCAGGAGTTGCCCGTTCGTTACACTTGGTATCAGAGCTTAGATTTTGTATATTCCTAAGCTTTGATGTGTACTCAGTATAGATAGGGACAGTAGCACCCTAGATTGAGTTTGAGTGTATTATATATATGAGCGCGTATTTGTTAGTGAATATAAAATGTTTTATATTGTGTTTGCTTATCCGTTGAGTTGTTTGTGAATTCTGGTCGGTATGTGGGATGCCATGTTATCGATAGGGATTTCTAAACACTTAAACGAGACAAGTCGACACGGTATCATTTTAAATGGGTAAATGAAATAATTTTACCTCTATTATATTTTATATATAAAGAAACAATTTTTCAAGAATTATTAAAGTGTATATAAATGAATTGTTTTGTTGTTTGAAAATGTAAATACATATAAGTTAATAAAAGCTGTTTGAATAATCTAAATAAAAGCAACAATTGTAAAAGAATAAATTATTTAAGCAAATGAATTATAAGTATGGAATTATAATTAATATGATTTACAATTGTGAAATAATCTTATATATATGAAATGAAACAATATGAATATATTTATAAATGTGAGTTATAAATAAAAATGAATTTGAACTAAGAATTTTAGAATTTGAATCCCATTAATTTTGAAAGTTATTTTTCAAAAGTTAAAGAAATTATATTGTTATAAATCTTATTAAGATAAATAAATTTATAATGGATCTTATATAAGTGAAGTGAATAAGTGAAATTGTATAAGTATAAGATTTATAAATGTGATTTATAAATATAAAAAGAATTTTTTAAAAGAATATAAAGCACTGAATTCACTACTGTTGCTGGGAAATAATAAGGGTGATGACTGCAGCATCATCAGTATCATTTTCGAGTTCTTATGTGATTGATTTACTACCATAGTAAATTGGAATAGAAGTTTTGTTGCGATAAACAAATTTGAATTTAAAATCCAAGTTGTAATTGATAAATATAAGTAGAATGAGTTTTGGACTTATAATATGAAATAATAAATTTAATTTTGGTAAAGTTAAATAAATTTGAGTTAGCATAATAAGATATATAATTTCAGTTTTAACTAAAGGAAGGTTAAATAATTTGAACTAGATTAGATAAGTTGTTGAAATGAAAGTTAAACCTAAAAGATAAGTGATTATATAATATGAATTTGGAAGTAAACTTAGGTAAATGTTTATGGAATTTGAAAAAATAAGTTGTATAACTTATAAAATGAGAAAAGGTAAGTAAAACCAATTGTTAAAACGGTTAAACAATTTTGTTAAGCAAAACAAAATTTGAATTTGAATAGTGATATGAACTTTGACTTAAGTAATGTTCAATGAAGTTGAATTTGATATAAAAATGAATTAATAAAGTGAAGTGATGATATGAATATAGATTTGTGCCAAGACCCATAAATCCGTACTCCCTGATTAAACACTAATCTCCATTGATTAACTCAAGGGGCATGGAAATACGAACCCTGAGGGTTTAAGAAAAAGAAAAAAAAGCAGAAGAAGAAAGAAGATAGAAGAAAAAGAGAAGAAGAACAACAGAACAACATCAGATACAGAAACAATATCAGAATCTCACATATCGCAGCGGAATAATATATAATAGATAATTGAATAATCTTTAAAACAAAGAACTATATCATTTTATACATACATCAATCATCAGAGTCAATATACATCAATGGAAAGTTATATAACTTGTCCTCATACAGAATACACAACGGAATAAAATAAAGTATAGGTGATACGTTTCGCCATCCAGCTTGCTTCCAAAGCTCCAGAATATCCAGAATATCCTGATAACATAACTCTAGCCTGCCCGTGTGGAAATTGGTGGGCACCCAGAGTTTAGAAGGGAACAATAAACTCCGAGTCAGTCATGGTGACTGGTGTGAGATCGTAAAACAGTTATTTTTCACAAAGAAAATAAAACAAATTCGCCATGCTTTTGGAAAATGAAACTACCATAAGACCTCCCACCACACACACAATGCAAACGCAAAATTGGAGGAGATTTCTTCTTATGATAGTCAAAGATGCTTACTACGCAAAATCAAATCATTTTTGATATTATTATTAGTGCATAGTGTAGAAAAATCATTTTCGAAAGTATAATATAAATCTTAGCCAGCATAGGCATTCCGCACTTATGCCTACTATAGCTACCATCCAAACAGTGGTGACCACCATAAGTGAATGATAGGTTAGATCTCTGCCAACACAAGGCCGGGTTACCTCTGCAAAAATAGGTAACTACTGACACGCGTATGTCATTCCCCGATCGTAACCGATCTTCCCGAGGATCCCCGATTTCCAACAAACCACATAATAATAATAATGCAGCAACCACATAGGTTAAGTATCTTGGCTCCATACCATGATACCACCTCTATCCAGAAGAAATGACATACACTAAGGGGCGCTACTCCCTAGAACCTTGCTGCATCCTTCCTGTTTTGACCATTTTCGGGGTGTGAGGCTCGACGAAGTCTCGTCCACAAAGCTACGCTTTCTACAAAGCCATGCTTCGGGTCAAACAAATGATCAACCTATGATCACAAAGATATAAGATCAAACAAATGATCATATCGCAAATGATCAAACACTGATCATTTCACAGCAACACTTAGTATGCCACGTTACCAAATTGGGAGTATATCGCTGATAAATTTCAACTACATAACCTCTGAGCTCGTACGTCTCAGAGAAGGGTGTTAAGCTAAGAGAATAAATTCTCCGCCACCAACAGATATGTATTTGAAAGAAATCAGCTTTATATCTCAAATTGTAACGTCAGACACACAATCCATACAAGTCTGTTCCGGGATCGAACAGAACCGAAGGCACTTCTCACGAAGCCCTTGCATATCCGGATAAATTTCTAATCACGTCCGGACTTCCCGTCACTAAGGGTGATAAAAACATCTAAATCGGAGATCAGCCGATGTAGAGTAACTCGACGGTAATCCTTCCGTTTTCAAAAATATCCGGTCTTCGAATGTAATTCATAACGACGTATCACATATTCGGAATGGGTTATACGACCCCATGGTCCTTTCCCGGCTAACCCGAATAGTGAGCGCTTATTCAAAAATAAGTGTGGCATTCAAATTCATCCAATTCACAACAAATACCATTCAAGGTAATTATTGATAGCCGGTTATTTAACTATCAATAAAGATGCGCAACATCATCAGATTCCAAATAATTTTCCAAATTATTTATTTCCCAAAATATCTTTACTAGATATAAAATTTCCACACTTAATCATTTGAAAACAATTTCAAATCAATTCCCACATTTCATTTTATCTTTGAAGATAAAATCTCAAAACAGTTCATTTCATATTGGAAAAGCATTTCCATACTTATTTAAAAATAAGTATTTCACAAATCTATTTATTTTCAACATTTGAAAATATTCAATATACTTAAATCAATATTAAGTATATATTCATTCTTTAAGGAAATCATTAATTTTAACATCTATTTGAGTCAAAACGAATGTTGCGTAAAACATCGTTACGACGACTCGAAATCACTAGTATAGGGATTCGAATTTTGATAGATATATAAATCCAAATACTACATAAAACATTTTCTTTCGAAAATCATTTACTATAACAACAGTGTTATAGTCCACCATTTCCTTATTCCTCGAAAACGTCTATTTCAACAATGAATGTTGAAATCTATGATTTCGATTCATAATACATTTTAAAACATCTTTAAAATGTTTAACTTCAATTTCAATGTCACTTTTCCAAAACTATCCATTTTACTTAACGATATATTCACTATCCAAAATCGTGAATATACTTCACTAATTACATTTCACTATTTTCTACACATTTTATTTCAATAAAGATTCGCTATCCAAAATCGCGAATATATCTTCTTTAATAACCTCCTACATTTAATTTATCAAATTCAATTGATTTCGAATTTATAAAACAACGTTTATAAATTCTAATTCTATTTTCTAACGACTTCAATTTAATAAATCTTCTTTATTAATAATTCGATCAATATTCCATTTAAAGGCAAAAATCCAATTTATAAGTTAATCTCTTATAAATCTTTTATTCTACAGTTTCATCCATTTTATAACTTCACAATTTATAAATCTATAAATTCCATATCTTCACGATTTATAATTCTATAAATTTCATTTTTAACACTTATAAACTCGTTTTAAAATTCCAATATTTTAAATTTATAAATATCAACTTTTTAAATCTTTTAAATAAACTGTTCACAAAAATTCGAAAATCTCAGTTCAAACCATTTTATAAATTGCTTAAACTATTTATTTCAAAAATCACCTTACAGTCATAATTCACAAAAATCTTAACTTTTATAACTTCAAAATTTTAAACGTTTATTTATTTAAAATAAATCAATTCAACAATTCAATAAAACGTCTACTTTCAAAAATTACTTTAAAATCCTTTTAAAGTAAAAGTCGTTATTTTTAAAGTTCAAAACTTGAATCCGATGATGCAACAGCACCAATTAGTCAATCACAACAACAAACATCATATATCAATATGATAACAGAATATACATCAATATCTGTAAATAAATAAATACTGGTGAGGAATCCAGTTGGATCCCTCCAACCTGTTTCCCTGCATCCACAGATGTTAGCACAATACTAATTCCACTTCGAGGTGGAATATCGCGGTATATAGGTTTTATAAAAATAATCCGCTTACTAACGGCGCAATAGGGTCTCATCCGCTATACGAGGCGGGAAATTAATCAATCCAATATATACATATGCCAATATGTATATATTGCTATATATATAGATATATCCTACTATATCTAATATCACATCCAATAGCAATCAATCAGTCAAAAACTGCAATTAATTTTGAGTGAGAAAAATCTCACCTTAGCTTTTAATTTGCCATCCATTTTCCATCCAAATTTGTTTTCTCCAAATTTTGACCTTGCATAAATAATTTTATACAATCGATTAATATTCGAATTAATCGAATAATTTAAATTTCACTTTTTACTTATATATGTAGATATTTAAAACGGAAATATTTTTATACTTTACTATAAAACTAAAATTTCCATTTTTTTTCCAACTGCTCATATATATTTATTTTCACCTTTACTGTTTTAAACTATTTTTTTTCTAATATATCTATATATATACATACTTATATTTTCCGAATCACATACATATTCTAATCTCCACTATATATATTTTCAGTTTTACTGTTTAATTTCTTGATAACTTAAACTTTTATTTTTCTATAACTTAATTTAAAATTCCTACTTAGCATTTAAAATAAAATTTTAAATTAAATACCTAAATAAATTCACACACCTGCAACCGAGTAGAGGATGAACGAAAATCCTAGCTTCACATGCCTCCACCAGATCGCCAGACTTCCATATGACGACGAGCACGCGGCCATGCGTTTTGATTACCCAGACAAACGCGCTGCCCCATCACTGATCGACCTCGCAGCATCGCCTCCATCGCGCGCGCACGGGCCGCGACCTCCCTTCGACTGTCGACTCGATGCCGCCGCCTTTGCCACTCGCGAGTTCGAGCAGAACGAATCGCCCATCCCCGACAACCCACGTGATCCCCATCAACACGAACGAACGCGCGCGCCTCTTCGCAAAACCCTAGATCTCCAGTCGAACGCGAGCTCCTCCGCAGTGTTGCGGCGCCCACTCGAACGTGCCTTCGGGTCGCCCCCTTGATTTCACGCGGTCGTTGATTGTTTTCTTTTTGAACGAAAAGGAACGAAGGAATTTTGTTTCGGCCATATATTTTATTTTGAAATGAACGAGATGATGAAGTGTTCTGCTGTGAAATGAAATAAAGGGGAGGAAAGGGTACGTGATGCAGCAGAGAATAGGTACGAAGGAAACAATCTGGGTGCGTGATGTACGTATTGTCGTTTTAAAAGAGGGTGAATATATTTTATTTAAATTCAATTGGGTCTCAGTCTATCCTATGTGTTTATATATCGTACGGTCACACAACAACTCCAATCACTACGAAAATTGAAATCCGGTAATAATACAATATTACGGATCCAATGGAACTGGTTTCGTCCAATTCCGAGACTGTGCCTCGGACGGCTATTTTTAAATTCGATTTAAACAATATGATTTTCAAAACTGAACAAATCGATTTCAAACTCGATTTTGAAGCTTCTATTATCTTCAGTATTATCAGTACGAATTTTAAAAGCTTTCAAAATATTTTTCTTCAACTTAAAATTGAAGATTCAAATTTTTATTCAACTTACAATAGATTAAATTTTAAAATTTAATCGTCAGTTTCAAAGTTATATTCGGGATACAAATTAAATTATCGTTCAAATATTTAAAATTAATCAAATATTTTCAATTTAATTTGTTCAAAATTCTGGGTCGTTACAATTTGAGTTATAAAGTGAAATTCAACTTGAAATGTAAAATGAATTAGCAATTGAATTAATGAATGAATTGAATAATTGAATGAAAGTCAATTAGATATTAAACCAAATTGAATGTAAATGAAGTAAATTAAATAAATTTGGTTATGTTGGATATGTATTGGTTGTTGGATGATGTTAGTTGATTGTATAGAGATTCATTAAGTGTTAATGGAAATTGAATTAATCAAATTGGAAGCTAAGTAATTGAATTCAAAGTGGAAGTTAAGCAAATTTAAATAGAATTGAATTTGATTTAATTTGAAAGTGAACAAACTTGAATGTAAATTAGTGAAAGTAAACTAATTGAATATGAATGAATGAATTTTAATAGAATCCAAAGTTAGTGAATCAAATGTGAATAAATTGAAAATCAATTCAATGAATATTAATGAGAAGTGAATATATATTGATTTGTTTATGGATTGACTGGATAGATATTGGTTTGTTGGATGTTTATTGTATGATAGTTGTTTGATGGATGGATTTGTTGTTTTGGATAATATTTGCTATATTGGTATATATAGTAGTTGTATTGGTATATATTGTATATTGATATTACTTTTCATATATACATGTTTCTCATTGTTGATTGAGTTTAGTAGGTGCGGATGGTGCTTGCTTCGTATTTGAGCTCGCTTTCGCGCTATATTAGCCGTATATGCTCGCTAATAATATATAAGGTACAAATCTCGTATTACATATCGTACTTTTATACTTTTTTTCCTCCGAGATGCCTCATCCTCGATGATGAGATGTATATTTGTGATATATATATATATATATATATATATATATGTTGCAATCCTACTACAATCGAACCGCGCAAAGGAGACGCTGGCGAATTTTTTTGAAAATTTAAGGCGTTAGAAAATTTTGGAAATTTTTTTGAAAACTAAATTTTGATATTTATTTAAAGTTAAACGGTATTAGTTGGTTTTGAAAAGATAACTATTAATGGATTTGAAAACTTAGAAAAGTTTTAATAAGAAGTTTAACTAATGGATTTTGGAAAAGTTAAAAGATTAAGTGATTTTGGAAATCTAATTTGAACGGTTTATTTTGAAAAGTTAATAGATTTTGTGACTTTTTCTTACTTGGTAATTTCGAGGACAAAATTCTTTTAAGTAGGGGAGAATGCAACGACCCAGAATTTCGGTCATTTGAAATTCGTATATTTAATTGATTTTAAATATTCACAAGTAATTTTATAAGTTGGATAAATTATATTTCGAATATCTGGATTTAATTGAATAATTAATTCGTTAATTTAATATTTGAAATTATGTAAATAATTGGAAATTGGATTTAATATGAATAAAAATGATTTATTAAGTTGAATTAAAATTCTAATTGAATTAAAATGATGTTACAGAATTTTTAAAATTGAATTAAAAGTCAAATTGTAGAAATTGAATATTTTAATATTTAATTGATGAGTAAAATAGCCATTTTTCATACAGTCTCGGATTTCGACGAAACTAGTTTCATTGGAACCATAATGTTATATTATTGTAAGATTTCAAATTTCGTGTCAATCGGATTTACGGTTTGTGTAACGACCCGGTATTTTTAACCATTCGCATCCATTATAAGTGTATAGGTAGACACTCATGCCAGAATTGAATTGTTCAAAATACTGCGTTGTTAATTTAAATTTGGCAAAACTGAACATATACAGTAAATAAATAATCACAGATCACAAACACAAAGTAATAAATGTAGCGGAAATAAAAGAGATAGTAGTTCATGAAGCTACTATATAAATATATAAGTTACAACAGAGTTAACCAGATACAACGGAAGAGTAATATGATATATCAGATACAAATCAGAATACATCACTGGAATCATCGAATACTGAAAGCAGAGTAGATGGCTGGATCTTCAAGCAAAGCTCCAATTTCAAAGGTGAGTCTCGAATACTGGTACACTCAGTCTGACCCGAGCGTAAAGCAAAACACAAAACACTCGAGTCAGGATTAACATTCTTATATCAATAAATCCAACTCAAGTGAAATAGCAATTGAAATACAAGTAACTCAAAGGATGTTGGAATCACCATTCTCTAAGGATCCGTTAAACTATCTACTAGGTAGTAATGTACGCTAATTAGATAATGTCTATCAGTAATATAAGGTATCAAAATAGTGTTAAGGCGTTACCATTATCCCCCTTAACACATTTTATACAAGCGTTATAGTCTATGCAGCACTGTAAACTCCACCGTAAACTAGTGGTATATCAGGGAGTACTCCATAGGTATAACACAAAACAAATTCGTAGTGGTCGCGTATATAGGGATCCAAGTATGACAAGGCACATGAGGCAATACCCAAGGTAGTGAAACTACCGTTTGCCTGATCCGGACTGGTGAGAACGCATCACCGCAGCGATCGCAACACCGCGAAACAACACTCCCTAATCACGGGTGCACCAATCGACAACAAGTAATGAGTAGTTTTCGAAGAAGTGTGTTCGCTTGAGGTAGCTGACCTCCATTGGCCCGGCACAGCTCCTGTTTTAGTCATTTCCAATTTGACACAAGTGTCAAGGCTATCCATTATCGTTCTCTTTCTTCAGCCATCACGCACATCATTCCAACCACTTCATTCTGGATCACACTCCGCGTATAGTTATTAAAGTGGTTTTCGGTTTAGACAGAGAGTATGTCCATAACCGATTCCGGTCTCTTTAATAACCTTTGAAATTATTACACCGATTGGTCGATTAATAAATTTCAAATCCAAATCTAATTCAATTTCAAATAGAATTTGTAAAACAAAATTTCATTTGCCTTCCTAAATCGATTTCCATAATTTACGTTTCAAAACTTTCAAATTACCATTTCAAAATCTTATAATACCATTTTCAATTTCTATTTATACAATTAAAATATTGATTCAAGTTCGTATATAAGTTTCATTCCGAATTCATTTAAACTAATTTAATTTAACATTTAAATCAATTTAAATTCATTTATCGATTTCATTCAATATTCATTAAATAAATTTGCCATTCAAAACAATTCCTATTTAAATTTCTAATTCATTAAATCCATTATTTAAATTCAACTTCATTATATCAGAACTTACAAATTGAATTAAATTAAATTCATCAAACCAAATTCTTTAAATTTCAAGTCTTATATTAATTTCAATAAATCACATTTTATTCCTTGTTAAAGAAATTCAATTTCACTTATTTACTTACTTAAATAATTTTCCAAAAACTTAATTAATAAAGAAACTCAATTTCAATTATTTACGAAGTAACATTCACTTATTAAAAAATTCTATTTCACTTATTGAAGAATTCAATTCAATTTAATCATTAAATAATTCAATCTTATTTAATTATTAAATAATTCAAAACTTAATTATTAAATAATTTCAAAGTTTAATAATTTCAAACTTAATTATAATTTCAAACTTGATTATTAAATCATTTCAAACTTAATTCAATCATTTCTCAAATTAAACAACATTCTTTCATCAATTACATTATTAACATTCTATTTCAGATTATTAAATATTAACATTTTCCTTTCATTAAAAATTCAAATTTCAACTTCATTTCAAAACCATATTATTTATTCAAATAAAATCTTTATTAAATTTTAAATCAAATTATTGACCAATCGGGTTTTATTAAATTCTCTATCCAAAGTCAAGTTCATTTGGGTATATATCATTTCAACCCGATTCCAATTTAATTCAAAATCAAACATAGCAAAAGGGAACTTGCAGTGTGATAACTGGGATGGTGTCAAAGTAAATAAACAAGCAATAACAACAATCAATAACAATCAAATAATCAATTCAAATAATCCCGAAATAATCGTATTAATTCACATTGTTATTTGTGTAAATTAATAAAATTATTTCTAGAATCTACACTATCATTTCATGTAGATTAAAGATTATTACACTAATATTTATACGGTTCTTCAATTATCATTCGATTTCAATTTTAACACTACAACAATTAATCAAATATACGTTCAATGGTTCAAAGTGTAACTATCACTATTCTACATGTCAATTAATTTAACAATTAAAAGTGGTCATATTCAACTAAATCAAATTCAACATATGTGTCGATTCAAATTTTAATTATCCTACGTCAAATTCAATTGCATAATATTTATCACCTTATACATTACAATTTAACGTCCAATAAAAATAACAAACAATCAATTATTTAACAGCCAAACTGGATTATCATTGCATATAAACAGATAATGGTGTCAGATGTCAAAGGTGAACTGATACAGTTAATAGCATAAATAACAGTAGCATATTTCAATTGTCGTTTCAATTGAAATCAAATTTAATAAATAAAAGAACGTTAATCGTGAGTGATTGCTCACCTTTCGAGGCTAGAGAGATTCGACGGTGAATTTGAGTTACAAATCCGAATGCGAATTCCAAAACAAAGCTAGATTGATACGATTAGATGGAGAAAACAAGCACAATGGGCGAAGTTGATAAATGCAAAAACGATGAAAATGAATCAGAATCATCCAAATATATACAGAATATTTATATTTATTATTTTTATTAAACATAAATATCAAATTTAAACACATGTTAGGGTAAAATATTATATATACATATAAAATTAGAAATTATTATCCTTAAACACACAAAATTTAAAGTCAAAATATTTTGTAATTTCAAAACAATACTTAAACCGTATGCATAAAGCAATATTTAAAAATACATACCTATACTATCATTACTTATAAGTCAAGAGTACCATCAATTTATATAACACACTTGAATCCAAAATCAAATCTTTGAAGAACATACATATTAATCTACACACTACTACTCCATAACCACTGCACTGCGCTGTAACCAATTCTCTTTATATAACCAATGTAACAAAATGTAACAGACTTTATATAATACCATTATAAACCTTATACATCTAGTAAAATAAGTCATAGAAAACTAGTACATATATTTTATAATAAATATCAACAGCTTGATGTGTGCATTCCCACATCAACTTCCATAAACAGCTAACACAAATAAATAAAATTCTATGCAGGCTAACATATATTTTTAAACTAACATTTTGAAATTTAACGAATAAAATTCTATGTAAATTCTTATATAGCTGTAAAGCAGATTACTAAAATCAACAAATATAACTATATATATAGCACTAATCGACTGTAGACAGAAACTGCAGAAAATAGATGCCATAAACTATATAATATAAAACATATAGATAACGTATACATACATAAATTGAGACCAAATCTTATATATATATATATATATACATAGACTACAAAGTAATAAACCAGTATTAAATTTTTGAATGCACAAAGAAACTATCTTTTTACACCATAACCCAAAACTTATATACTTATCTATTTAGAATCAATGCAACGTATTCATATAAGCTTTCATGTAAATAATATTATAACACATATATATATATAGACTCTTTATATCTAACAGCCTATAGCCTATATACTACTAATGTATATAAATAACAGATCTTGAAATATTACATATTGTTTATAAATTACAAATAGGTATCTTAATATAACTGACCTTATACTACCTTCAAAGAAAAGGAAGATAAAGATATCAGCAAGATGGGCTGCATGGTGAGGAGGAGCACGGTCTGGACGAAGCAAGGAGATGGGGTCGGTTGTAGGGGCACTGGCTGTCGCGGCGCAGTGCTAGTCGGAAGTGCACGGGGTGTGCAGAGTTTGGGACGCGGAGGAAGGACGGTGGCTTCACGGTGGAGGAAGACGCAGTGGTTGTTTGGGCTCGGTTCATGCGAAGGTGGGTTCGCTTAGGGCTGATGGTTGCTAGCAAGGTTGCCAGGATGGTCGGAGGTCGTGGTAAGCAGGCAAAGCTTCACGCGGTGAGGGAGAAAGGTGGGGCGGAATGGAGGTGGATTGGCTACTCAGGGCTGGTGGTGTTGATGATAAGGCAGTGAGGAAGTGGGGCGGGTTTCGATGGTGGCAGGGTGGCTGCGGCAGTGGGACGGTGGTGTGGGTCAGGTGGAGGAGACGCGGGTTGGGCGCTGGATGGTGGGGATGAGAGGCGGTTGCGAGTGATAGTAGTGGAAAGGAAACGTGATGCTTGTATTAATTTTTTTTTAGATAGGCATGGCGAAAAGAAGGGAGGGAGCAGAGAAGATGAGGAGAAAAGAATTGAAGTACAGAAAGCTAACGAGTAAAGATGGGTAGGGAATGCCAGGGGATGTGTTGGTTCAGAGTTATAAAGTAGGAGTAATTTTCAAAGCAACGCAATAAATATGAACTTCATTATCTTGAGCGAACAATTAAACAAATTCCCAAAGAAAGATAATAGTAGAACCCGGAAAACCGGAGTCCATAAATGAATTCAGAAAACATCAAAAGCAGATAGCTATTTGTTTTATAGGGTGGATAATTGAATGATTACAACAGAACTAGAAGATCAAAATCGATATCAATACAGAATCATTTTTCCCAGATTCCGCTTCGTATCGGATTCCAAAACACAGAAGCGACTACGCCTTAAGAATCAGCACAATGAGACGATCAAAACGGTATACAGATACCAGTGGTACGATTGAATTATAAAAATTCGAATTTTTCTACTACGGAAAGTGCAAGAAAACGCAGAAAAATAAGACCGACGGAGCTAAAGATGTCCGAATTTGGAAAAACGACAAACTGACATCTTGCTCAGAAGATGGTTTAGAATTTTCTATGTAAAAAATATTTAGGTTTCGGAAACATTTTATTTTCATCGCTTTTTAACTGATTAAATTGAAGTAAATTTACGCGCGAAATAGACTTTCGTATTTTTGGACGAAAATTTACTAGTTGCTATGTTTAACTAAACGCATTCCAAATATCAAATGTATATTTCAAACTTTTATCGTTTAAAATTTCACAAAATTCCAATTAATAACGTTATTAAAACTGGTTAAATCTGCGGGTTGTTACACTCTCCCCCACTCAAAACTTTTCATCCTCGAAAAGGAAGGAGGTAGGAGAATAGAAATAACTAGAAAGATAATAGATTTGAAAACAAAATAAAACAATTAATTTAAACCATATAATTTCAAATTTAAACTAATTTATATTCAACAGTTGATTTTTAACCCATTTAATTTCACTTAAGTTAAATCAATCTTAACTATTGCTGAATTAATTATCTTATTATCCAATTATCTTTAATTAACAATTTCTAAAATTATCAATTTGAATATGTATTTTATTAAATTATATTTTATTCAACCAATTTTATTCTTCTTTATTCAAAATTTTCGAAATTATCAATTTTCGAAATTATTATTAAGTTTATTCCACTTAATATATCCTATCAAATATATATTAAGTTTATTTACATTAATTATAACTACTCAAATCTATTTAAAAATTCCTTTGATATTACTTATATTGTATAATATCCAATTACATAGTTAACCCTTGAAAATTTAGGTAAGTTATATATATAATTCAATTTGAGTATTATACAAATAAAATTTTACAATTTTATTATTTCAAGTTAAATATTTACTCAAGGTCTTTGCTTCAATTTACAATTTGAAATCATCTCTAATCATAAATTTAAAAATTAAATTTTCGAGTAACTTTAAATTTATTTAAAGGTAAATAAATAAATAAATATTATATATCAAATTAAATTTTAAAACATACATCCATATATATTACAAATCAAATCATTCTTTAAGAAATTCAACTCGATTTATTTTCGAAACAAACCGTAGCAAAGCTACAGAATGGTCTCTCCACTTCGAAACTCGGAAATGAATGTCGATGATGCGGCCGTCATCACCGAAATTATTTCCCAATGACAAAATAGGAGAGCACCGATTCAACATTTAAAATTCTTTGAAATGATTTCAATTTGAAAATATTTTAAAATTATACACCTAAAACTTTCAAATCAAAGTTGGAAATCACCGAAAATTAAATTCTAAAATTCTGATTTAAATCCATTTAAATTCCAAATTAAAATTTTAAACCATGTTCTATAATTTCATTTATTTATCATATTAGAATAATCAATGGTTTTCCAAACAATAAATGAAAATCAAATATTATCATTTTTGACAACAGATTCATTAACAATTTAATTTCATAATAAAATCATACAAACTTTATTTTATTTACCAAAGTTGAAAACGAAATTGTGTCAGTTTGCTCTGCTCAAGTGTTTTGGAAATCCTATCGATAGCGTTGATCAGACGAATCGATCGGAAACCCAAATCAACATCAACAACTCAACAACACAATACATAAAACATTTTTATATAAATTTACAAATACACTTCCTCGCTCAACGATACAAGAATGGATTCAAAGCAAGGATAGAGATTCAAATTTCATGGACTCAAATCAAAGAGAATTCTGATTCGAAGACAAATTCGAAAGAAAAGATAAGATGATTCAATAACAGAATCGGGAGATGGGTAAGTTTATTTAATTCACGGGCAACCTTAACCGGTCGTCCGTAACTTCAAGAATAGGATCGATGCTGAATTCCGAGGTAAATCAACACTCGATCTCAAGAGATGGAATTCAGGTATAGCGGGGAATAGATAGCATCGTAAACCGAGGATACAGAAATCTCCGGTAAATCGATGCCTATTATAAAGGAGTTTCACCCCTTTACAAATCATTCGACGTTTGGCGAGACCACCGATTCACTATAAGGGTCATTCGAAGTGGAGTTATGTGATGCTCTATAATTGAAAGGAGACGTATAGTGAGGGACACGAATGAAATTTGGAACCGTAGGGAACGTTCCAAAATTCAAAGAAATCGAGTCGAAAGGAAGAGATTGAAACTCGAATGAGAGTGATTCTGTAAATACATTTACCCTATATGTTAAGTTTTGCCTAGAGCTACCAAAGCTCTGATACCAACTGTAACGACCCGGTATTTTTAACCATTCGCATTCATTATAAGTGTATAGGTAGACACTCATGTCAGAATTGAATTGTTCAAAATACCGCGTTGTTAATTTAAATTTGGCAAAACTGAACATATACAGTAAATAAATAATCACAGATCACAGACATAGAGTAATAAATGCAGCGGAAATAAAAGAGATAATAGTTCATAAAACTACTATATAAATATATAAGTTACAACAGAGTTAACCAGATACAGCGGAAGAGTAATACGATACATCAGATACAAATCAGAATACATCACTGGAATCATCGAATACTGAAAGCAGAGTAGATGGCTGGATCTTCAAGCAAAGCTCCAACTTCAAAGGTGATCTCGAATACTGGTACACTCAGTCTGACCCGAGCGTAAAGCAAAACACAAAACTCTCGAGTCAGGATTAACATTCTTATATCAATAAATCCAACTCAAGTGAAATAGCAATTGAAATACAAGTAACTCAAAGGATGTTGGAATCACCATTCTCTAAGGATCCGTTAAACTATCTACTAGGTAGTAATGTACGCTAAGTAGATAATGTCTATCAGTAATATAAGGTATCAAAATAGTGTTAAGGCGTTACCATTATCCCCCTTAAAACATTTTATACAAGCGTTATAGTCTATGCAGCACTGTAAACTCCACCGTAAACTAGTGGATATCAGGGAGTACTCCATAGGTATAACACAAAACAAATTCGTAGTGGTCGCGTATATAGGGATCCAAGTATGACAAGGCACATGAGGCAATACCCAAGGTAGTGAAACTACCGTTTGCCTGATCCGGACTAGTGAGAACGCATCGCCGCAGCGATCGCAACACCGCGAAACAACACTCCCAAATCAAGGGTGCACCAATCGACAACAAGTAATGAGTAGTTTTCGAAGAAGTGTGTTCGCTTGAGGTAGCTGACCTCCATTGGCCCGGCACAGCTCCTGTTTTAGTCATTTCCAATTTGACACAAGTGTCAAGGCTATCCATTATCGTTCTCTTTCTTCAGCCATCACGCACATCATTCCAACCACTTCATTCTGGATCACACTCCGCATATAGTTATTAAAGTGGTTTTCGGTTTAGACAAAGAGTATGTCCATAACCGATTCCGGTCTCTTTAATAACCTTCGAAATTATTACACCGATTGGTCGATTAATAAATTTCAAAACCAAATCTAATTCAATTTCAAATAGAATTTGTAAAACAACATTTCATTTGCCTTCCTAAATCGATTTCCATAATTTACGTTTCAAAACTTTCAAATTACCATTTCAAAATCTTATAATACCATTTTCAATTTCTATTTATAGAATTCAAATATTGATTGAAGTTCGTATATAAGTTTCATTCCGAATTCATTTAAACTAATTTAATTTAACATTTAAATCAATTTAAATTCATTTATCGATTTCATTCAATATTCATTAAATAAATTTTCCATTCAAAACAATTCCTATTTAAATTTCCTGTTCATTAAATCCATTATTTAAATTCAACTTCATTATATCAGAACTTACAAATTGAATTAAATTAAATTCATCAAACCAAATTCTTTAAATTTCAAGTCTTATATTAATTTCAATAAATCACATTTTATTCCTTGTTAAAGAAATTCAATTTCACTTATTTACTTACTTAAATAATTTTCCAAAAACTTAATTAATAAAGAAACTCAATTTCAATTATTTACGAAGTAACATTCACTTATTCAAAAATTCAATTTCACTTATTGAAGAATTCAATTCAATTTAATCATTAAATAATTCAATCTTATTTAATTATTAAATAATTCAAAACTTAATTATTAAATAATTTCAAAGTTTAATAATTTCAAACTTAATTATAATTTCAAACTTGATTATTAAATCATTTCAAACTTAATTCAATCATTTCTCAAATTAAACAACATTCTTCCATCAATTACATTGTTAACTTTCTATTTCAGATTATTAAATATTAACATTTTCCTTTCATTAAAAATTCAAATTTCAACTTCATTTCAAAACCATATTATTTATTCAAATAAAATCTTTATTAAATTTTAAATCAAATTATTGACCAATCGTGTAATATCCCGGAAATTTTAACAATATCAATTTAATAATCTGTTAAATAATTAAATTGATATTGATGATCTTTGATAATAAGATTTGAATTTAATTTAATAATCTGATTAAATTAGTATTAATTGGTGATTTTATCTTTTAAAAGTTAATAAGATATTTTCTATTTGAATAAATATATATTTATTTATATATATTGTAAATAGAAGCTTTGGGTAAATTGGGAATTTAGATTTAATTTAATATGACTTTTCAAAGTTATTTAAATTAGTAAATTTATAGTTTTCAATATACTTTAGATAAATGTTTAAATTGTTTAAGATATATTTTAACTTAAGCTTAAAATGAAAAAAATAGTTATATATAAATATATATAACTTAATTTTTAAATTGAATCTTAGAATTTAATTTGATTTGAATTTAATTTAAGTTTTGAAATTCAAAAGAATAGATATTTAAATTGTTTTGGAATTTTAGAATATTTGTATAAACTTTTATTTATAAATATAAATTAGTTTTGTTCTTTTAAAAGTTATATATATAGATAAACATTTAAATAAATAAAGAAAAAGGTTTAATTTACTTTTTAATAAATAAAAATAAGAAAAAATACAAATGTCATCATATTAAGCTTCATGTTAACATGTGTAATATAAGTAATCAATGAAAGTGACAAGTGTCTTAATTTTTTTCATTTTCTTTTATTTTTATAAAATCATAAATTTAGTTATATATACATTTGCATCCCTTTTCTTCATTCTTTCTAATTTCCTTTTCAAAAACAAGAAACTCAAAAACTCTTTCTCTAATAAAATCTGAAAATCAGATCAGTAACCAAAATTTTCTCAAACCCTTCTCAAACTAAAAATCAAAGATCAACCTGCAGCATTCCTCTTCAAATCAAACCCCTGAAATTCTTTTCCAAATCAAAGAACAATACCTGTCTCATTTTCAAATATCAAAACAAAGCCCTGCTTGCATTCATTTGCAATCTGTAATTTTTTTCAAGTCAAAATCCGAAATCATGTTCAAACAATCAGCTCTGCATTCTATTCATCTCTGGAAACAATTCAAAGCAACCTGTCTGCATTTCATTTTCTTCAACCTGGAAAACAAGCATGCATGTAGATTTAAAGCTTTTAAATAAAATATGGGATCTAACCTGCATGCAAGTTTCTTTAGCAAGTATACAAGTTTAAAGCTCAACAACTCAAGTTTTTAATCAAAAGAGGCATTCCAGTTTAAAGTTCAAAAGCAGTTTTCAAAAGCTAAAGGCTGCCTCTGTTTAAATAAGGTGAGTAACATTCTTAGAACTTAAAATATAAGAATCTGTTTGCTTGTTAGCTCTGAAAGAAGTATGTTCTTGTGTGTATCTATATGTGAGTTTCTATAAATATATATATGTGGATGTGTTGATATATATGTGCATGTCTGTTATGTATGATATCCCTGTTTTATATTTTCTTTAAGTTCAGATTCTTGATAAAATCCCTATCTACTTATCTGATCTCTGATAGACTTAAGTTTTAAAACAAAATAAGTTTGTTTTATCATAAACCAAAGCTTAAAATTTAAATTAAGTCAAATCTTAAGCCTGGGTGTCTCTGGAAGATTAAAACATCAGTGTATATTAAATAAAGTGAAAATTCAAACTGTGAGATTTGTAGTTCCAGTATTATGGATTGAATAAGTAAACCAAATCATGATTTTTAACACTAAAATCAAGATTTTTAAGAATGTGGAAATGGTGCAGTTCTGTGATGAACTGAAATTGAGAATTTAAGGTTTTCTGGTAATTTATTGATTTTGGTAGATCGAGATTTTGGTTAATGATAGAGGAGTGGTCGTAGTTCATAGGAAAAATGCCTGATGATGTTGCATTTCATTGAGGAGGCAGCGGTGGCGATTCTTTGTCTGGAAACCTAGTTTTGTTTGGTCTGGCAATTTTGATCATATCACTCTTTCCAATGGATCGAGTGTATCGGAATTCAGGGTATTGGGAGCTGGAGCGTTAATGTAGACGAGGCCGGAGTGGGTGGATCTCAGATGATCGGAACGGCGAGCTTTGGTTGATGACAGGCTTTGACAATTCGAGCTGATAAGTTCCAGGCCTGGGAGATGATCGAATTTCGAATTCGAGCAGTAATCGATGAAGTGATGATCGTAGATTGGTTGGTGGATGAACGTCGATGTGGTGGAGTGGTCGTAGATGGACGGAGTGGACGTTGATGACCGTGCACGTGCACGCGATCGAATTTCTGGTGAGTTGTTGTTTTATCAGAGGGTTACTCGAGTTGTTTTCGTGGGAGACTCGGGGTTTTTAGTGTTTGGCTCGAAGTAGGAATTGGGTGAGCTTCTTCGTTTAGCTGTAGAGTTTTGACAGGGAAAGCTCGGGTGAGACTCGGGAAAATTAGGTTGCGACTCGAAGGAATTTGTAGTGGTCTGGAGTTTAGTTGTTGCCAGTTATTTTTTTAGAAGCCTGTTTGTTTAAATTTAAACAGAGTTTAAATTGTGAAAGAATATTTAAAACAGGATTTAAATCAAAGTTTAAAAATTTCTTTTATAAGAATAATATTATTTATCACTTAAAGGTTTTAAATTGATTTAAAACTTGTTGAAGTTAAATTATAAGTTAATGATTTATATACATTTAATTACTAGGGAATTTAAATGGATAATTAATTTATCTAATAAATTAATAAAATGAATAATTACTTAAAAGTAATTAAAGGTTTAATCTTAAAAGTTTAAGATTAAATATTTTTAGAATAATTAACTTGTAATTAAGATTCATTAATTAAATAGGACTTGATTTTTAATTAATGATTAAGATAAATTAATTAGGAATAATTAATTTGTAATTAAGGATTATAAATTAGAGTATTAATTAATGGTTAGGAATTAATTAATAAGTAATTAAATATTAATTAAGTTATGGTTAACACTTAATTAATTAAGTAATTAGAAATTAATAAATTGGTTATTTAGTTTATTAATTTGGAATTAATAATAATTAATATAAGTTAATTACTTAAGGAAAGTAATTAAATAATAGTTAATGAAGTCATTAACTATGGATTATTTAATAATTAATTAATAGGATTAATTTTAATAGTTAATTAGATTAATTAATTTGAAGATAATCAATTATAGAATTTGTTTAAAATGTAATTTCTTAATGGAAGTAATTAAGAATTAATTACTTATTGTAATTAATTGAAGTTAATTTGATTTGTTAAGTTAATTAATTAAGTTTAATTAATTTAGAATAATCAAGAGATGATTTGATAATAATTACTTAATGTAATTATTAAGGTAAGATTATTTAGGGAAGTAAATAATAAGATAATTACTGGAAGTAATTAGTTGAATAAATGATTTTATTAATAGAAGTAATTTGAGTTAATTACTTTGAATAATTAATCAAGGGATTAATTAAGAAATTAATTAAGGAGAATTAATTTAGTAAATGAAAGTAATTAAGGGTAGTTAATTACTGATTGAAGATTAATCAAGGTGATTAATAAATGTTGTTTAATTTAAAGTTAATTACTTAATGTAATTAATTTAATTAAAGTAATTAATAATTAAGTTGTAATTAAGGATCATTAATTAATATAATTAATGATGAAATTAAGATTGATTAATTAAGTATAATTAATAAATGAAGTGATTAATTAATGTAACTAATTAAGGTTTAATATAATTAATTATAGTGATTAATTTAATTAATTATAGTTAATTAATTAATGAAGTAATTAAAGGTTAATTACTATAAGTGGTTAAGGTTAATTAATTTGAGTAATTAATTAAAGATAAATTACTTGAAGGTAATTAAAAGATAATTAATCAAAGATGATTAATTGAAAAAGATAATTAGAGGATAATTAATTAATTTGTAATTAATTAATGTTTAAGTAAGAAGGATTTATAAAATAAAAGTAATTAATTTAATTAACTTTAAATTAATTAGAGATGATATAGATCATTACTTATGGATGGATGATAATACTGAATGCTTTGCATTTGATTGATATCTCTGATGAGATATATGCTATGTGATATGGATGTTTAGTTGAATTATGATAATATGGATTATCTGATGATATTGATAATGTTGATTATCTATTGTGAATTTTCTTTCTAAGTGTATAAAGATAATTGAATTAAATTGTTTTAACCTTTAAAACAACTTGGCCTTAAAAGATACGTTTTGGATTTCGATGAGACCGGGATCGGGTTTCCGTATACCGGATTTCCAGGTCTGGAGACCCGAATACCACATCGATCCAAATTAACGATAGGTCGTGAATCAAGTGAAGATGAAGATTTAGAGTGCAAGGGTTATTGTCGTTAACTCTGAGGGTGATTCCAATATGAGTGTAACGAGATAATGCCTTCGGTTTCGTTCGAACCCGGAACGAACTTGTATGGATTGAATGCTTTCAGAACATCGTCAGGTGGACGATGAGCATTCTAAGTGATGTGTTCTTTTCTAAGGTAATCGTGACCTCAAGCCTCACAAACCGGGAATGGCTAAAACAGGGGAGGTGCAGCAAGGTTAGTGGGTAGCACCCAAGTAGGACAAGATTACCTCTGTCTAGATGTCCCTTTCTATTTTCGACTTAGTGTGTGCGGTTGAATCATGACAACCGTGAGGTATCTTGTGCGGGAATTATCCAGTAAGGGATGTTCCGACCTTGTGTTGCAGGGGATTGGGAGTGATCCTCGGTACGGTGATCTAGGCCACGTACTGTGATGGGCGGTACCCCAGTAGCCCTGCCATTGTATGGAATCCAATTTCCAATAAGTGACAACGGATTTGATTGTATAACCCACTTTGTTGGCTAGTATGCTGGAATTTAATAATGTAACAATTTCAGCTATTTCATATTTATTTGAAAACCCTAGACCTATTATAATACAATCGAATTTCCTATCAAATGTTTTGGTTAGCGTAAGGTAAAAACTTACCCATATTTATTGGTGGGGAGTCTTACGTGATACCTTTTCTTTCAAAAGGTTTTGAAGTTAAACAAGTTTAACCTGTTACTCACACCAGACCCATGTCTGACCCAAGTTGTTTATTTCTGTTTTATAAACTCTTGGGTACTCAAATTTTTACGAGTAGCCAAGAGATTCAGGTTTAGCTTTGACGAGTAATCTGGAGGAGCAATGGAGCAGGAGGCTTCGGCGTTGTAGATATAGATAGTAGTTTTCCACTGTGTTGATCTTTGTATTGATCTGTATTGTGTTGAGATGTAATAACTAGACAGATGTTTATAACTGTCTAGTATGTGATGTGTAATCTGTGTAACTCTGATAAATGATGTATATGATACTATGTAATATTTATGTGATATATTATATTTCGTTTCGTTTCCGCTGTGAGTATCTGTTGTTGTTTTCTTTTCTCTTCTTCTCTTTTCTATTTCTCACCCCTTTCTTTCTTACTGTCGATGCGATTTTCCGGGAGTGGAAAGTCGGGTCGTCACACGTGGTATCAGAGCTTAGGTTGAGCGAATGCCTAAGCTTTTGGTTAAGTGAATATCAGAGCTATTGGTTGATTGAATACCTAGCTCTGGAGTGGTATCTATCGTGAGAGAGCGTATTTGTAATTTTTATATAACTATATATATATATATTCTACCTATATTGTTGGGTTACCCGTACAGGTTTTCCAATATAAGATATAAAGGTAGATAGGGTAGTAGTGTATGAAACACGACTACCAATGGTTGAAATTAAGGTTGGAAGTGTATTTATCGAGACTGTAGACCCAATACTGTCTCGAGTAAGTTTTGCTGTGATGAAGGATTTCATCGAATCTCTGAAGGAAACCTGTTAAGGTTCGGAGTTTATCTGTAAAGTTGGATGAGTAGAGTTTGGATCTATCGGTTGAACAGAAGCAAGTGATGGTATCTTGATACCTCAGGTAATAGTAGCTGTGTGATGAGATGCAGTGACGATGGATGTTCCCGAAGATGTTTTCTTTGGAACGAGTTTAAGGAAGTGTGTCTGTTTCAGTGTTATGGCTGAGTTCAGCATGGTATTTCTGTTTGGTTTGGAGTTCGAGTTTCTCGAAGATCTTTGGAGTACGAAGTCCTTGGCATCAGTATCAGCAGTGCAGCTCGGAGTATTCTGTGATGGCAGGAAGTTGTCAGGCTGAGTAGTTTTTCTGGAGGTGAAATTCAGAAGCAGCAGGGTGCATCCATTTCTTCGATGGATTGGATAGTTAAGTATGGGCTGTTCTGATTTGTTAAGAGGAACAGTTTTCTTTGGAAATAGGCTGGGTTGATCGCAAAAGTGACTTGCGATAGTTTGAGGGTTCTCTTGGGTTATCAGAGATTTTCTGGATGTCTTCAGAGAAGTCAGGAGTTGTCCGCATCTGAAGGTTGAGTTTTCTTATCGACTGGATTCCAGGAGTAGTACCGGTAGTTCAGTCTAGTTGAAGGATGTTTCCTAGAGATGGAGTTGGTGAAGCAACTCAAGTTTTGATGAAGTATCTGAATTTTATTTATGGATCAGTGAACCTTATTTCTGGAATGAGTTGTCCAGTCTGTGCTTGTGTTCTACCTCAGATCAGAATTGAGCAGCGAAAGCAGTTTGGAGTATATCTCTGGATAGGAGAAGTAAGTTTGGAATCTACTGATGTTGTGAAGTAAAGTTATGTTTGGATCTCTTCTGTGTTCTGATTTGGATAAGTATTGGGTTTTCAGGATTGAATTGTCAGTTTGGACAATTGGAATTCATTGAGTTTTATGTATCTCTGAGGGGTACGTGTAAGATCTATCTCTGGTTTTAGAATCTGCAGTTCTGGAAGGTTTAGTTGTTGAGTCAGACTCGTCTGTAGTCTGATATTCTGTTTAGTTCTGTAGATCTAGATGAGTAGGAGATCTATAGCTTAGTAGTCTAGATTGTTGTAGAGCGAGTATCCCGGTATATATATACTTGGGGAAACTCGAGGAATTCTATCTAGAATTTTGTCTGGATAGTTAGATTTGATTGATTGGATGAATTGGTTGCTATGGTTGTTAGCATATGGATGATAGTATATGCTTGTGTTTTAAAATTTAAAATCTTTAATAAGATTATTAAATTACCTTTGTTTAAATTTCGGGGACGAAATTATTTTAAGGGGGAAGGAATGTAATATCCCGGAAATTTTAACAATATCAATTTAATAATCTGTTAAATAATTAAATTGATATTGATGATCTTTGATAATAAGATTTGAATTTAATTTAATAATCTGATTAAATTAGTATTAATTGGTGATTTTATCTTTTAAAAGTTAATAAGATATTTTCTATTTGAATAAATATATATTTATTTATATATATTGTAAATAGAAGCTTTGGGTAAATTGGGAATTTAGATTTAATTTAATATGACTTTTCAAAGTTATTTAAATTAGTAAATTTATAGTTTTCAATATACTTTAGATAAATGTTTAAATTGTTTAAGATATATTTTAACTTAAGCTTAAAATGAAAAAATAGTTATATATAAATATATATAACTTAATTTTTAAATTGAATCTTAGAATTTAATTTGATTTGAATTTAATTTAAGTTTTGAAATTCAAAAGAATAGATATTTAAATTGTTTTGGAATTTTAGAATATTTGTATAAACTTTTATTTATAAATATAAATTAGTTTTGTTCTTTTAAAAGTTATATATATAGATAAACATTTAAATAAATAAAGAAAAAGGTTTAATTTACTTTTTAATAAATAAAAATAAGAAAAAATACAAATGTCATCATATTAAGCTTCATGTTAACATGTGTAATATAAGTAATCAATGAAAGTGACAAGTGTCTTAATTTTTTTCATTTTCTTTTATTTTTATAAAATCATAAATTTAGTTATATATACATTTGCATCCCTTTTCTTCATTCTTTCTAATTTCCTTTTCAAAAACAAGAAACTCAAAAACTCTTTCTCTAATAAAATCTGAAAATCAGATCAGTAACCAAAATTTTCTCAAACCCTTCTCAAACTAAAAATCAAAGATCAACCTGCAGCATTCCTCTTCAAATCAAACCCCTGAAATTCTTTTCCAAATCAAAGAACAATACCTGTCTCATTTTCAAATATCAAAACAAAGCCCTGCTTGCATTCATTTGCAATCTGTAATTTTTTTCAAGTCAAAATCCGAAATCATGTTCAAACAATCAGCTCTGCATTCTATTCATCTCTGGAAACAATTCAAAGCAACCTGTCTGCATTTCATTTTCTTCAACCTGGAAAACAAGCATGCATGTAGATTTAAAGCTTTTAAATAAAATATGGGATCTAACCTGCATGCAAGTTTCTTTAGCAAGTATACAAGTTTAAAGCTCAACAACTCAAGTTTTTAATCAAAAGAGGCATTCCAGTTTAAAGTTCAAAAGCAGTTTTCAAAAGCTAAAGGCTGCCTCTGTTTAAATAAGGTGAGTAACATTCTTAGAACTTAAAATATAAGAATCTGTTTGCTTGTTAGCTCTGAAAGAAGTATGTTCTTGTGTGTATCTATATGTGAGTTTCTATAAATATATATATGTGGATGTGTTGATATATATGTGCATGTCTGTTATGTATGATATCCCTGTTTTATATTTTCTTTAAGTTCAGATTCTTGATAAAATCCCTATCTACTTATCTGATCTCTGATAGACTTAAGTTTTAAAACAAAATAAGTTTGTTTTATCATAAACCAAAGCTTAAAATTTAAATTAAGTCAAATCTTAAGCCTGGGTGTCTCTGGAAGATTAAAACATCAGTGTATATTAAATAAAGTGAAAATTCAAACTGTGAGATTTGTAGTTCCAGTATTATGGATTGAATAAGTAAACCAAATCATGATTTTTAACACTAAAATCAAGATTTTTAAGAATGTGGAAATGGTGCAGTTCTGTGATGAACTGAAATTGAGAATTTAAGGTTTTCTGGTAATTTATTGATTTTGGTAGATCGAGATTTTGGTTAATGATAGAGGAGTGGTCGTAGTTCATAAGAAAAATGCCTGATGATGTTGCATTTCATTGAGGAGGCAGCGGTGGCGATTCTTTGTCTGGAAACCTAGTTTTGTTTGGTCTGGCAATTTTGATCATATCACTCTTTCCAATGGATCGAGTGTATCGGAATTCAGGGTATTGGGAGCTGGAGCGTTAATGTAGACGAGGCCGGAGTGGGTGGATCTCAGATGATCGGAACGGCGAGCTTTGGTTGATGACAGGCTTTGACAATTCGAGCTGATAAGTTCCAGGCCTGGGAGATGATCGAATTTCGAATTCGAGCAGTAATCGATGAAGTGATGATCGTAGATTGGTTGGTGGATGAACGTCGATGTGGTGGAGTGGTCGTAGATGGACGGAGTGGACGTTGATGACCGTGCACGTGCACGCGATCGAATTTCTGGTGAGTTGTTGTTTTATCAGAGGGTTACTCGAGTTGTTTTCGTGGGAGACTCGGGGTTTTTAGTGTTTGGCTCGAAGTAGGAATTGGGTGAGCTTCTTCGTTTAGCTGTAGAGTTTTGACAGGGAAAGCTCGGGTGAGACTCGGGAAAATTAGGTTGCGACTCGAAGGAATTTGTAGTGGTCTGGAGTTTAGTTGTTGCCAGTTATTTTTTTAGAAGCCTGTTTGTTTAAATTTAAACAGAGTTTAAATTGTGAAAGAATATTTAAAACAGGATTTAAATCAAAGTTTAAAAATTTCTTTTATAAGAATAATATTATTTATCACTTAAAGGTTTTAAATTGATTTAAAACTTGTTGAAGTTAAATTATAAGTTAATGATTTATATACATTTAATTACTAGGGAATTTAAATGGATAATTAATTTATCTAATAAATTAATAAAATGAATAATTACTTAAAAGTAATTAAAGGTTTAATCTTAAAAGTTTAAGATTAAATATTTTTAGAATAATTAACTTGTAATTAAGATTCATTAATTAAATAGGACTTGATTTTTAATTAATGATTAAGATAAATTAATTAGGAATAACTAATTTGTAATTAAGGATTATAAATTAGAGTATTAATTAATGGTTAGGAATTAATTAATAAGTAATTAAATATTAATTAAGTTATGGTTAACACTTAATTAATTAAGTAATTAGAAATTAATAAATTGGTTATTTAGTTTATTAATTTGGAATTAATAATAATTAATATAAGTTAATTACTTAAGGAAAGTAATTAAATAATAGTTAATGAAGTCATTAACTATGGATTATTTAATAATTAATTAATAGGATTAATTTTAATAGTTAATTAGATTAATTAATTTGAAGATAATCAATTATAGAATTTGTTTAAAATGTAATTTCTTAATGGAAGTAATTAAGAATTAATTACTTATTGTAATTAATTGAAGTTAATTTGATTTGTTAAGTTAATTAATTAAGTTTAATTAATTTAGAATAATCAAGAGATGATTTGATAATAATTACTTAATGTAATTATTAAGGTAAGATTATTTAGGGAAGTAAATAATAAGATAATTACTGGAAGTAATTAGTTGAATAAATGATTTTATTAATAGAAGTAATTTGAGTTAATTACTTTGAATAATTAATCAAGGGATTAATTAAGAAATTAATTAAGGAGAATTAATTTAGTAAATGAAAGTAATTAAGGGTAGTTAATTACTGATTGAAGATTAATCAAGGTGATTAATAAATGTTGTTTAATTTAAAGTTAATTACTTAATGTAATTAATTTAATTAAAGTAATTAATAATTAAGTTGTAATTAAGGATCATTAATTAATATAATTAATGATGAAATTAAGATTGATTAATTAAGTATAATTAATAAATGAAGTGATTAATTAATGTAACTAATTAAGGTTTAATATAATTAATTATAGTGATTAATTTAATTAATTATAGTTAATTAATTAATGAAGTAATTAAAGGTTAATTACTATAAGTGGGTAAGGTTAATTAATTTGAGTAATTAATTAAAGATAAATTACTTGAAGGTAATTAAAAGATAATTAATCAAAGATGATTAATTGAAAAAGATAATTAGAGGATAATTAATTAATTTGTAATTAATTAATGTTTAAGTAAGAAGGATTTATAAAATAAAAGTAATTAATTTAATTAACTTTAAATTAATTAGAGATGATATAGATCATTACTTATGGATGGATGATAATACTGAATGCTTTGCATTTGATTGATATCTCTGATGAGATATATGCTATGTGATATGGATGTTTAGTTGAATTATGATAATATGGATTATCTGATGATATTGATAATGTTGATTATCTATTGTGAATTTTCTTTCTAAGTGTATAAAGATAATTGAATTAAATTGTTTTAACCTTTAAAACAACTTGGCCTTAAAAGATACGTTTTGGATTTCGATGAGACCGGGATCGGGTTTCCGTATACCGGATTTCCAGGTCTGGAGACCCGAATACCACATCGATCCAAATTAACGATAGGTCGTGAATCAAGTGAAGATGAAGATTTAGAGTGCAAGGGTTATTGTCGTTAACTCTGAGGGTGATTCCAATATGAGTGTAACGAGATAATGCCTTCGGTTTCGTTCGAACCCGGAACGAACTTGTATGGATTGAATGCTTTCAGAACATCGTCAGGTGGACGATGAGCATTCTAAGTGATGTGTTCTTTTCTAAGGTAATCGTGACCTCAAGCCTCACAAACCGGGAATGGCTAAAACAGGGGAGGTGCAGCAAGGTTAGTGGGTAGCACCCAAGTAGGACAAGATTACCTCTGTCTAGATGTCCCTTTCTATTTTCGACTTAGTGTGTGCGGTTGAATCATGACAACCGTGAGGTATCTTGTGCGGGAATTATCCAGTAAGGGATGTTCCGACCTTGTGTTGCAGGGGATTGGGAGTGATCCTCGGTACGGTGATCTAGGCCACGTACTGTGATGGGCGGTACCCCAGTAGCCCTGCCATTGTATGGAATCCAATTTCCAATAAGTGACAACGGATTTGATTGTATAACCCACTTTGTTGGCTAGTATGCTGGAATTTAATAATGTAACAATTTCAGCTATTTCATATTTATTTGAAAACCCTAGACCTATTATAATACAATCGAATTTCCTATCAAATGTTTTGGTTAGCGTAAGGTAAAAACTTACCCATATTTATTGGTGGGGAGTCTTACGTGATACCTTTTCTTTCAAAAGGTTTTGAAGTTAAACAAGTTTAACCTGTTACTCACACCAGACCCATGTCTGACCCAAGTTGTTTATTTCTGTTTTATAAACTCTTGGGTACTCAAATTTTTACGAGTAGCCAAGAGATTCAGGTTTAGCTTTGACGAGTAATCTGGAGGAGCAATGGAGCAGGAGGCTTCGGCGTTGTAGATATAGATAGTAGTTTTCCACTGTGTTGATCTTTGTATTGATCTGTATTGTGTTGAGATGTAATAACTAGACAGATGTTTATAACTGTCTAGTATGTGATGTGTAATCTGTGTAACTCTGATAAATGATGTATATGATACTATGTAATATTTATGTGATATATTATATTTCGTTTCGTTTCCGCTGTGAGTATCTGTTGTTGTTTTCTTTTCTCTTCTTCTCTTTTCTATTTCTCACCCCTTTCTTTCTTACTGTCGATGCGATTTTCCGGGAGTGGAAAGTCGGGTCGTCACAAATCGGGTTTTATTAAATTCTCTATCCTAAGTCAAGTTCTTTTGAGTATTTATCATTTCAACCCGATTCCAATTTAATTCAAAATCAAACATAGCAAAAGGGAACTTGCAGTGTGATAACTGGGATGGTGTCAAAGTAAATAAACAAGCAATAACAACAATCAATAACAATCAAATAATCAATTCAAATAATCCAGAAATAATCGTATTAATTCACATTGTTATTTGTTTAAATTAATAAAATTATTTCTAGAATCTACACTATCATTTCATGTAGATTAAAGATTATTACACTAATATTTATACGGTTCTTCAATTGTCATTTGATTTCAATTTTAACACTACAACAATTAATCAAATATACGTTCAATGGTTCAAAGTGTAACTATCACTATTCTACATGTCAATTAATTTAACAATTAAAAGGGGTCATATTCAACTAAATCAAATTCAACATATGTGTCGATTCAAATTTTAATTATCCTACATCAAATTCAATTGCATAATATTTAGCACCTTATACATTACAATTTAACATCCAATAAAAATAACAAACAATCAATTATTTAACAGCCAAACTGGATTATCATTGCATATAAACAGATAATGGTGTCAGATGTCAAAGGTGAACTGATACAGTTAATAGCATAAATAACAGTAGCATATTTCAATTGTCGTTTCAATTGAAATCAAATTTAATAAATAAAAGAACGTTAATCGTGAGTGATTGCTCACCTTTCGAGGCTAGAGAGATTCGACGGTGAAGTTGAGTTACAAATCCGAATGCGAATTCCAAAACAAAGCTAGATTGATACGATTAGATGGAGAAAACAAGCACAATGGGCGAAGTTGATAAATGCAAAAACGATGAAAATGAATCAGAATCATCCAAATATATACAGAATATTTATATTTATTATTTTTATTAAACATAAATATCAAATTTAAACACATGTTAGGGTAAAATATTATATATACATATAAAATTAGAAATTATTATCCTTAAACACACAAAATTTAAAGTCAAAATATTTTGTAATTTCAAAACAATACTTAAACCGTATGCATAAAGCAATATTTAAAAATACATACCTATACTATCATTACTTATAAGTCAAGAGTACCATCAATTTATATAACACACTTGAATCCAAAATCAAATCTTTGAAGAACATACATATTAATCTACACACTACTACTCCATAACCACTGCACTGCGCTGTTACCAATTCTCTTTATATAACCAATGTAACAAAATGAAACGGACTTTATATAATACCATTATAAACCTTATACATCCAGTAAAATAAGTCATAGAAAACTAGTACATATATTTTATAATAAATATCAACAGCTTGATGTGTGCTTTCCCACATCAACTTCCATAAACAGCTAACACAAATAAATAAAATTCTGTGCAGGCTAACATATATTTTTAAACTAACATTTTGAAATTTAACGAATAAAATTCTATGTAAATTCTTATATAGCTGTAAAGCATATTACTAAAATCAACAAATATAACTATATATATAGCACTAATCGACTGTAGACAGAAACTGCAGAAAATAGATGCCATAAACTATATAATATAAAACATATAGATAACGTATACATACATAAATTGAGACCAAATCTTATATATATACATAGACTACAAAGTAATAAACCAGTATTAAATTTTTGAATGCATAAAGAAACTATCTTTATACACCATAACCCAAAACTTATATACTTATCTATTTAGAATCAATGCAACGTATTCATATAAGCTTTCATGTAAATAATATTATAACTCATATATATAGACTCTTTATATCTGACAGCCTATAGCCTATATACTACTAATGTATATAAATAACAGATCTTGAAATATTACATATTGTTTATAAATTACAAATAGGTATCTTAATATAACTGACCTTATACTACCTTCAAAGAAAAGGAAGATGAAGATATCGGCAAGATGGGCTGCATGGTGAGGAGGAGCACGGTCTGGACGAAGCAAGGAGATGGGGTCGGTTGTAGGGGCACTGGCTGTCGCGGCGCAGTGCTAGTCGGAAGTGCACGGGGTGTGCAGAGTTTGGGACGCGGAGGAAGGACGGTGGCTTCACGGTGGAGGAAGACGTAGTGGTTGTTTGGGCTCGGTTCATGCGGAGGTGGGTTCACTTAGGGCTGATGGTTGCTAGCAAGGTTGCCAGGATGGTCGGAGGTCGTGGTAAGCGGGCAAAGCTTCGCGTGGAGAGGGAGAAAGGTGGGGCGGAATGGAGGTGGATTGGCTACTCAGGGCTGGTGGTGTTGATGATAAGGCAGTGAGGAAGTGGGGCGGGTTTCGACGGTGGCAGGGTGGCTGCGGCAGTGGGACGGTGGTGTGGGTCAGGTGGAGGAGACGCGGGTTGGGCGCTGGATGGTGGGGATGAGAGGCGGTTGCGAGTGATAGCAGTGGAAAGGAAATGTGATGCTTGTATTAATTTTTTTTTAGATAGGCATGGCGAAAAGAAGGGAGGGAGCAGAGAAGATGAGGAGAAAAGAATTGAAGTACAGAAAGCTAACGAGTAAAGATGGGTAGGGAATGCCCGGGGATGTGTTGGTCCAGAGTTATAAAGTAGGAGTAATTTTCAAAGCAACGCAATAAATATGAACTTCATTATCTTGAGCGAACAATTAAACAAATTCCCAAAGAAAGATAATAGTAGAACCCGGAAAACCGGAGTCCATAAATGAATTCAGAAAACATCTAAAGCAGATAGCTATTTGTTTTATAGGGTAGATAATTGAATGATTACAACAGAACTAGAAGATCAAAATCGATATCAATACAGAATCATTTTTCCCGGATTCCGCTTCGTATCAGATTCCAAAACACAGAAGCGACTATGCCTTAAGAATCAGCACAACGAGACGATCAAAACAGTATACAGATACCAGTGGTACGATTGAATTATAAAAATTCGAATTTTTCTACTATGGAAAGTGCAAGAAAACGCAGAAAAATAAGACCGACGGAGCCAAAGATGTCCGAATTTGGAAAAACGACAAACTGACATCTTGCTCAGAAGATGGTTTAGAATTTTCTATGTGAAAAATATTTAGGTTTCGGAAACATTTTATTTTCATCGCTTTTTAACTTATTAAATTGAAGTAAATTTACGCGCGAAATAGACTTTCGTATTTTTGGACGAAAATTTACTAGTTGCTATGTTTAACTAAATGCATTCCAAATATCAAATGTATATTTCAAAATTTTATCGTTTAAAATTTCACAAAATTCCAATTAATAACGTTATTAAAACTGGTTAAATCTGCGGGTTGTTACAGTTTGTACGGGGCAAGCTAAAACGCTTAGAAATCTGTTTAAGTAAATTTTAAATTTAAATAATTCGATTCGAAAAGCTATCTTCCAAATATGATTGAATTGGCTCATGATATATATTCCATTGTGTTCGGAATAGGGGTAAAACATTATAAACGCCAGGCGGCACGCTTCGTTTAGAGTTCGAAAATTTTCAGGGGAATAGTGTTTTGGAATTTTCTATAAAAGGACATCAATTTTTCTATTTTGCTCAAAAACCCTAACAAGGCTAGGGCTAGCCGCCGTTTATAATTCCATGGCAGAAAATGTTCGATTCTTTTCCCCTTATTCTCTCTTAATCCATAAACAATTACAAAAATATTTCAACTACAATATTGAAGTGCACGACGAGATCTATAGATCCATACGGATGTGATCGATTTTTATTGAGTGGATCGATGGCAAATTGTTCACGAAGTGCCGATGTTTGTGCACAGTTTTCAATACCATGGAGAGGCCGAGTGGGACCGGTCTTCAGCCATAGATGGAGTGGAGGATGCTCTCAGTCGTGGCGTAGTTCGATCGACCTGAAATTGATCGGAGGTGGCTCGATAATTCGATGGGAAATGGCGGCGTATGGGTTGTTTTCATTCGAAATATTGTGAGGAAGAAAGGTAGCAACGGCCAGATTTTGTTTGATGATAAAGCCCGGCCCAGATAAATTATAGGTTTAAAAATATAAAAAGAAATGGAATTGATTTATATATTAAATTCGTATAAACTTTATAACATCATATCTTTGTCATACGAGGTCCGTTTTTGACGAAACGAATTGCGTTGGGTCTGTATTGACCAGCACTACATTTTAGAGCTAGTTTGGAGTTGATTGGAGCGAGTGTAAATGTTGGGTAAAATTAAATGCTCGTTTAATTTTATTCGGAATAAAACACTGCAACTGCTATTTGACGCAATGTGAGTACAACTTACTCTTTCTGACTCACTGATATTTTTAGATAAGTGAGAATAAATATTATTTATGATGATTGATGATTGTTTGGATGATATATGATATTGATTGGTATTTGGATATATATACCTGCCTAGTGGAGCAGATGACCCTATACGTTCCCGTGTATGAGCTGATGACCCTTTGTACGCGTGTCTGCCTCAAAGCGGACATTGTACATATATTTCTAATATGTATATTTTGTTGCAGGTGACAGGTTGGAGGGATCCAACTGGATTCCTCACCAGTATTGGTTTATTTAAAGATATTGTGATATATTCTGTTATGATGTGATATATGATGTTTGGATGTTGTGATTGTTGTATTTAGTGCTGTTGCGGCATTGGGCCTATTTTTGGAATTTTAAAAATGTTAAAGTGAAGATTTCCAAATTTAAAAGGATTTTAAAAGTGATTTGTCAATATATGTTATACTGAGTTTTAAATTGTCAAGGAATTGATTTATTTTAAATAAATAAAAGAGATAATTTTTATGTTATAAAAATTATGATTTTTGGGAAATATAATCAGAATGCGATTTTTGAAATACGAAGTGATTATTTTGTAAAATAGTTTGAATGGGATTTTTGAATTATTATAAACGGTTTATATGTATAGACCTATAAAATTGAATTTTTATAAATCGAAATAAAGGAATTGTAAAGGAGTTTTTATAAATGTTAAAATGAACTTATAAATGGATTTTATAAGTAAATAAAATTTATGATTTTTTGAAGTTATAAAATGAATGGAATTTGTGAGTAAATGATTTATAAGTAATTAACTTATAAATTGGATTTTGGCACATAAATAAGAGATAAATGAATTTTGGTTTATAAGGGGATTTTATAACTTGAAATTTTTATGATATATAAATGGAATTTATAAACATTGTTTTATAAATTCGAAATCAATTGAATTTGATAAGTTAAATATAGAAGATTATTAAAGGTATTATATCCACGATTTTGGACAATGGATTATCCTTTAATAATTGTATAGAAATATTGGATTTGGTAAATGGCTATATTCACGATTTAGGACAGTGAATAATATATTTAAGTTAAATGAATATTTTGAAAAGTGATATTATAAAATGGATTTAAATGATTTTAAAGATGTTTTAAAATGTGTTGAGTATCGAATGCATAGATTTCAACATTCATTGTTGAAATAGATGTTTTCGAGAAATAAGGAAATGATGGATTATAAAACCATTGTTATAGTAAATGATTTTCGAAAGTATATTTTGTATAGTATATGGGATTTATATATTTGTCTTATTTTCGAATCCCTATACTAGTGATTTTGGGTTGTCGTAACGATGTTTTACACAACATTCATTTTGACCCAAATAAATGTGTTTAATAAGTACGTTTTCCTTAAAGAATAAAATATATACTTAATCGTGATTTAAGTATATGTAACATTTTCTAAGTGTTGAAAATAAAGAGAATTGTGAATCACTTATTATTAAATAAGTATTTGGAAATGTTTTCCAATATAGAAGTTGAAATGGTTTTGATATTATATATTTTTAAAGATAATTTGAAGTGAATATTTGGCAAGTGGTTTAATTAATAAAATATTAATAAAAGGGCCTAGTGATTGCATATGGTGCTAAATATTTGTTTGTTTACTTGATAGTTAAATAACCGACTATCAAATTTGGCCATTTTAGTTCCTCGACTTGATGTGGGAACTATTTAGTCGTACACTTAGTATGTAGCCTTCTGTGTAGGCTTGATTATCATTTGTGTTGAGGATGTTGAGTCATGTAGTGCGGAGTATTACTCCAATCTATCGATCTTCCTTCTTGGCCCGAAGGATAGCAAGTTGAAAGTTGGAGATGTGATAAGTCTATGAGACTTAGTTTCTGTGTGAGGTTGAGAAACGCTTTTGCGTTGTTGGTGCGAAGAGACCGAGATCAGATTTATCTGAAAACCACTTCGGACTGACGTATATGCAACTATTGTGCAGGTTGCTTGTGATGATATTGATATTTCGGAGTTTCATAGTGGGGGACTGCTTGTTGATCGTTTGGGGTTAAAATTTCAATATACATCCAGTAGCAGTGGTCTCTTCATTATGAGATATCTAATGCAAGGACTATTCGCTACTAATCCTAGGGATTTCCCGATAGGATGTGGTAGGAAAGTACCTTCGGTTTGTCCTGTTCCTGGACAACTTGTATGGTTGTTTGTCTTACATTGCATTTCTACAGATTACGTACATTGGTTTTTACAAACGTACATCAGTGGTGGCGGAGAAGGCAACTTCTCTTATCTTAACACCCTCCTTGAGACGTACGAGCTTAAGGGTTGTATTTTTGTGGAAGGCAATTAGTAGTCAACGGAAATGGTCGTGTGGCATTCAAAGTGATATGATATGTGATTTGTGAAAGGTAATCGTTACCTCTAGCCTCATCAACCGGAAATGACCAAAACAGGGTTATATGCGGCAAGGCTATGTGGGTCGCTCCCATTAGGGTATGATCATCCTCTTCTAGATATATCTTTGCACGCTATGATGTCGTGTATCTGATTATTGTGGTTTGTATGCTAGAGGGCCCTCGGTAAAGGTCGGTAACGACCGGAGTATGACATATTCGGTACCATCTAGTTATAGAGGTGGGCCGGTCTTGTGTTGGTAGAGACTTTGTGATGGTTTCTCGAGACATCCATCTAGAGGTGTACCCCTTCAGAAGGTAGTCCCTTCACCGGGTCATTTGTATGGAAATCCAAACTCCACTACGTACCTGCCATTTTGATTGTATAACCCAATTGGGCTATATGCTGGAATTTAATCAATGTAACAATTTCGGCTATGATTAATATTATTTGTATATAGTAGACACTACTATAATATCAGATGATTTGATATGAGATGTTTTAGTTATCGTAAGGTAAAAACATGTCCGTGTTTATGTGTGGACTTGTCTTACGAGATACTTTTGTTTTGATAAAGGAAAAGTTTCGGTAATCTAATAAATTCAGTTGAGTGTGTTTCTTACGCTGGTTTACCAGACTGATTCGGGCGTTCTTCCCTTTCAATGCTCGGGTCAGACCGAGTATATTTATAGGTTTAGATTGGTGCTTTTGGAGCTTCAACAGTAGAGCTAGAGATCTTTATTTCGTATACACGTATCTGTTTTGATTATTGATTAACCGCCGTGCTTTGTTGATTGTTGTATATTATCGGTAATTGTAAGGACATGTTATTATAACTATCCAGGCTGATAACTATTGATTGATTTGATGACTCTGATTGATGCATGTATATACAGTTTCTGTTTTGTAAAGATCATTGATATGATATTATATGTTTTCCGCTACGATGTGAGATTCTGTATTGTTCTGTTTGGTTCTGTCTTCTCTCTTTCTTCTCTTCTCTTCTTCTCTCTTCTTCTCTCTTCTTTTCTTTCTCTTGACTCTCCGTCGGTCTGTGCTTTTTGGGTCGGACATGTGTGGTTTATTGTCGATTCAAAGGGTATGGATTTGCAGGTCGTCACACATTTTATTTGAGTAGTCCGAGAGTAAAAGGTCTATTGAGGGCTCTTTTGAAGATGACGTCCAATAAGGAGGCTTTCATCTTCTTAATTATTTATTCCACTACATTATCTAGTTTGAGTATGTATTTTATTTTTAGCATATGTAAAGGCAGGATGTTTAAACTGCCTAAGCTATTTGTAATACTTTTTTGTAACTCTTAACTCCTTGTTAAGGAGTAACTTGATGTACTATTGACTGTTATGTTTTATTTAGCAGTTCCATTGTGAGGTTTTCTATTATATTCTTTTTTTTACCCACGACGATTCATCTTTCCGATTCTTAAGCAACGGCAAACGAACACCGAGGATGTGTTAAGTGACGTTCCTAAGGGTTCGAATAGTGGGTCGTCACACTATTCTTAGACAACCGTATAGATGAATGTCTGACATTGCATGTCTAAGAACCACGTAGATTGATTTTTACAAACTTACATCTGTTTGGTGGTGTTGGAAGTAACTCTCTTACAATTAACACCCTTCTCTAAGACATACGAGCTCAGAGGTTGTACTTTTGTAAAAATCAATTAGTGTGTTATTGGAATTGGCAATGTGGCATTCACAGTGGAATGTGCTACGTGAATGGTAAACCTTACCTTAGGTCTCATCATTGGGAAATGGCTTAAACAGGGTACGCCGTAAGGTTATGCGATTCACAACCATTATGCTATGATCATCACCTTTCTAGATTACTCTCTATATGTCGAGTATGTGGTGTATGCTATGGGATCCCGAATATGTCGGTTACGACCGGGGTGATGATATATTCGGTTTCTATTCAGGTTATGGTCTTTCCATTCAATTTGGGTTGGTTTACTGTCAGCTTGAATTGTGCGGATTTTCAGTTCATTACAGATGGTATTAGGGCTTAGGTTTAGTGAACTCCTAGGCTTTGGTCGGGTACTCATTATAGATACGGTTAGTAATACCCTAGGATAAGTTTGAGTCTGTGTGTGTATATAAATATGAGAGCGTATTTGTTAGTGATTATAAAAATGTTTTATAATATGTTAATCTATCTGTTGAGTGGCTTATGAATTCTGGTCGGTAAGTGGGACGCCACGACATCGATAGGGGTTTCTAAACACTTGAACAAGGCAAACCGACACAGTATTGTTTGGAGAATTGGTAAATGAAATCATTTTACCTAAATTAAATTTTATATATAAAAGAATGATTTTTTCAGAAATTATTATAGTTATATATGGTGTGTTTGGTTGTTAGTGAATGATAATATTTGATTATTATCATTTGTTGTTTGTAGTTTGTGTTCTAATAAAAGCTGTTATTATTATAATATAAATAAAGATAAACAATTATGAAATGGTTTTATATAACCAAAATGAAATTATATATAAGGGAAATTTATAAATATGATTTGTAAATAAAAAGGATTTAAAAGCTAAGGATCTATGAATTTAAATTCTATTGATTTTAGAAATTGTCTTCAAATGTTTTATAAGAAATAATAATATTATTAATTTGAAAATATTAGGATTAGAAATATTTTAAAATTGAATTTAAAAGAGACATGAAAGCACTGAACTCACTTCAGTCACTAAAAACTAATTCGGGCGATGACTACAACATCATCAGCATTCATTTTCGAGTTTCTAAGCGATGGACTACTACCATTAAAGTTGTGTTTTAGTAAAAAAAGTTTTGATTTTAAAAATCTAAAATATAATTTGATAAATATGAGAAAATAAGTTTTATAACTTATAAATTTTGAGAATTAGCGAGTTAAAACAAATTTTTAAATTTGTTGAATATAAATGTTAAGAAAAATAAATTTGAAACTGAATAATGAAATGATATTTATCTTAAGTTAAAAATAAAATAAAATTTTGAAATATAATTTAACTCAAGTAAAGTTAAATGAAATGAATAAATGAAATGAGCTAATGAGATGAGCTAATGTAATGAATTTAAACTTAAGTTGTAAAATGATTATATACCATAAGTTGTAATTATAGAATGTGAATGAACTTAAGTAAAGATTTATGAAATTGTAAGCAAATAAGTTTGTATAACTTATGAGTTTGAGAAAATGGAAAGTAAAACCAAAATTTAAAATGGTTAAACATTTTGATTTAGAAAAACAAAATTTGAAATGGAGATATTAAATAAAATTTAACTTAAGTTAAGTTAAATGAAATGATTTTTTGAATGCAATTTAAAAAGAATTAATGAAGTGAATGGATGAAATGAACTAATGAAATGCATTAGTAAATTGAATATGGTTTGGAACGTTGTTTGCTAGATTGAATATGAACTTAAGTTGTAAAGTGAAAATGAACATGAGAAGTGTTGTATAAAATGTTTATAATAAACTTTAGTAACATTTGATGGGATGACTCTTAAGTGATATTCGTATTGAAAGAAATATACTAAGTAATAAATGAATGTAAATAAAGCAATGTGAATAATGATTATGAATAAATGAATGTAATTAAAAGAATCTGAATATAAAAGAATGGAATAAAATAATAAATCAATTGAAATAAATACGTAAGTTGTATGTATATTATTTTATTCGCATAAATGTTTGATCCAGATTCGAATATACGATTTCGAGAGAATTCACAACAGTCTGAGTTAGAAATTTTCACTTGATTTTGTAAGGTGAACACTGGATATGGATTTTTGATTGATTATGGGATTCTCTATCATAGTATATGGCTATGCAAGGAGAATGGTGGTTTCTAATCAATGAACCAGATCTGAATCCACACTAGAATGGTTGTGTGAACAATACTAGTTCGGAAGTGAAATTATGCGATCGAGCAAGCGATCGGGTATGGTTTTGCATACGGATGGTATATGTACTGTAACGACCCGTATTTTTACGGATCGAAAAGTTTGTCAAAATCTGGAATTTTAGCATTTTTGAGCCATTTCAGATTTTAGGCAAAAATATGGCTAAGTCCTAAGTCGTTCATGACTTAGTATAAGTCGTAAGTCGTATACGACTTAGGGGATAGGAGATACCCAGGGGAATGGCGAGTTAAGGGTTTGGAGATAGGTCGTTTGAACGACTTAAGGGGTAGGCGCGACTTAAGGATAGTGGTGAGTTAAGTTGTTACCGAGTTAAGTGTTTAAGTCGTTGCCACGTTAAGTCGACTGGGTGAGTTAACGACCTAAGGAGTTAGCGTGTTAGCGACCTAAGGAGTTAGCGTGTTAGCGACCTAAGGAGTTAGCGTGTTAGCGACCTAAGGAGTTAGCGTGTTAGCGACCTAAGGAGTTAGGTCGCATAAGTGTTAGGTCGTGACACTGTTAAGTCGTAGGATGGGTTATCTCGCTAAGTCGTCTAACCAGTTAAGTCGTATCCCAGTAAGCCGTTAAGTCATGTGAAGGTGATAAGTCGTAGCCTAGTTGAGTCGTGGTCGTGTTAAGGAGAATGCTAAGTGCTAGGTCGCATTTTCTTAAGTCGTACCTTAGTAGTCTGGTCGTATGCGTATGTGTTAGGCGGAGCAGCTATTAAGTCGTATAAGTTGTTAGGACTTATAGGCGTGTGTGTTAGGTCGCAACCGACTTAAGGGTTAGCTGCTAGGTCTTAAGTCGCGAGATCACTAAGTCGTAGTATGTTAAGTCGGAAGGTTATAAGTCGGAGACGACTTATGGAGATAGCCGAGTTACGACTTAAGGAAATTTCTGCTATAAATAGGAAGGGTTTTTCTCACTTTTTGGGATCCGGATTTCGAAGCGACGAAGTGCTGCCATTTTGAGAGCTCGACTTCTACACTTCTTCACTTCTTTTCTCCACTCTAATCTAGTGATTCCTTCCATCCAATTCGAAGATCAAATTGAAGATTCAAGAGCTTAGATTGAAGATCTTCATCCATTGAAGTTAGATTTCATCGTTTGAAGCGGATTCGTGATAGATCAAGATTGATCCTTCGCTGTCCAGATCTGAAGCGTGTTGATTTGAGTTTGTTTTGGTGATTTGGTGAGTGGTGATTATCTCTCACACGGATCCAAAGGAGTATATCGGATTGTTGGCTCGATTTGGTGTTAAAATAGTGATTTCCATGCATTTTCTTCATCCTAAGTGTAGATCCATATAGATCCATTGTTCATGATGATGTTACATCCATTTTATCATATGTTAACCTATGCAAGTTCATTCATCAAGTTTGTAGAGATATTGTTCATGTTTTCATGCTTGTTAGACTTTCAATTCTTTAATTACGAAAATGCCATTATTGTTATAATTGTCTACTTAGATCATATTCGAATGTTTGATTGCTTGGATTAATGTTTGATTTGATTGATTGCTATGAATTAGATGATTGATGGTTTGATTTAGACCGAAGGTGATTCAAAAGCTAAGAGAAAGGCTCTTGAATTGGGAAAGCTGCTCGTGGCATATGTAGCGGGATGATGAAGCTCTTATGCATAGATTTGATGATGTGATGTTGAGATGAAGCTTTGCGAGGATGTGATGAAGCGAGGCAATCATGTGATGAAGACTTGGTTTAATCCAGACGGGATCATTCCAAGCATGTTGATAACTCGGTGATATGATTCGAGTTGAAGATAATGAATGGATATGAGAATAGTCGTCGAAGAGGATGACTAGGAGGCTTGGGTCTCATCGTTGTTGAAGGTTCTAGCATGCTCAAAGCAAGAGTACGTTTGGGCAGATTCGATAGTCCCAACGGCCAACTGTTGATGGTCGAGTACTCTGGGCAGATTCGATAGTCCTAGGCACGGGCTGCGACGACGTGCGGAGTAATGTCTAGAACCGGGGTTTCCATTAGCCCTTGACGGACGACTGAAAGAATGTGCCGGTCATTCAATTAACGGTGAAATCAAAGCAATGATAACAGTGATAGCCAGAATCATGGATGTTTGGTTGTATCGTCATTCGGTCTCAAGAGCAGTGTTTTCTGGGTGCTTATCTGATCTTGGTTTAGGCCTTGGGGGTTTGTGCTTGGAAAACATCGCCCTTGACTCGAGTGATAATTGCTTTACTTTAAATTGTATGCTCTGCTATGTTTGCTTTTGCTTAGTGTGTGTCTGGGGGCTATCACTGTAGAACGAGGTTGGAGTGGGAGGGTTGTATTCCTATTCCTTTTCCTTTATGCTCTTTTGGTATGTTGTTAGTTAATTTACTGCTCACTAAGACTGTTGTCTGACTCAAGGCTTTATGTTTTAATTCTTATTGCCTTGGGCTGTTCGTCCATTTTGGGACGGGCAGACTAGGTAGCAGGTGACAGGTGCTGATCTTGCTTTTCACGGCGCTGATATCGAAGACGAGCTGGAGTATTGCATATTATTTTCTTACTATATGTACTGGATGTTCCGCTGCTTTGTATTCTCTGAGTGATATGTAGTGAGGCTTGTTGTATTGACTATTCAGATGCTTGTATTCAACTATTATGAAGTTTTATATGATGGCATTCTATTCTGTGAAGCTTCTCTATATATATTTTCTATTGTATTTTGTCTATGCGCTGTGAGTAATACGATAGATTCTACTGTTTAAACTTACCTTGACAATCGTCCATGGTCGCCTGGCACACTTTACAGCGCACTTTCTCTAGATTCGGTGCAGGGGTCATGGGCGGTCGTCACATGTACATTATACGGCCTTTAATAAATTAAATGTTGACATTGGAAAATGTAAATTGATATGGTTATGAATTAATTGGATGGATATTATTTGTCGGATGGTTTCTCTTATTACATTTGCATATAGTTACTGTATTAATACATGTTATATATTGAAATTACTTTCTATATACATGTTCTCATTGGTTATTGAGTGATTAGTAGGTGCGGATGGCGTATGCTTTGCATTTGGAGCTCGCTTTCGAATTATATTGATTGTATATGCTTGTTAATACTAATAAAGGTACACATTTCAGATCACATATCATACTTTTATCTTTTTCCCTACAGGATGCCTTATCCTTGAAGATGAGATGTATATTTATGATTATATATACTGCGAATATTTTCGATCGAACTGCTCAAAGGAGACGCTGGTGAAATTTTTCGTAAATTTAAGGCGTTAGAATTTTTTTGAGAATTTGGGAAAATTTTTGATAACTAAATTTGTTTTTGTGTTGTAACTTGGAAATGTATTGGTTAGTAACTATGAATGAATTTAAAGACTTACAAAAGGTGATAATAGAGTTTCAACAAATTGATATTGGAAAGTTAAAGGCTTAAAAGAATTTGGTAATCCATTTCAACTAACTGGTTTTGAAAATTTGATCAGTTAGGGCATTTTCTTACTTGCTAATTTCAAGGACGAAATTCTTTTATGGGGGAAGTTTGTAACAACCCAGAATTTCATTCATTTGAATTTGAAATATTTAATTTATTATAAATATTGAAACATTAATTTTTTAAGTTAAATAACTTGAATTTCAAATAAAATGGTTATTTGAATGTTGGAATTGTTTAAATAATTGAATCTTGAATTTAATATGAACGAAAATGATTTCGAAAGCTGGTTTAAATTCTATTTGAATAAGAATGAAGATATTAAACATTTGAATTTGAATTAAAAGCGATTAAACTAGTCTTGATATTAATTCATTTTAATTAGCAGGTTAAAATAGCTTTATGGGACACTCTCTCGGATTTTGAAGAAACCAGTGTCGTTGGATCCATAATAGTGAATTATTATATGCCGTCGAATTTTGTGGCGATCGAATGTATCATTTGGTCATGCAAGCTCGAAACGCATAAAAATTAATTGAAGGAATTCAAGTTAATATAAATTTATTTTGAAAGCTAACTTCTGTATATGATGGAATTGGATCTCGATACTAGTTCCATTGTGTCCGGAATAGAGGTATTTCATATAGAACACCAGGCGGCATACCTCTATTGGAGTTCGCAAATTTTCGACGTGAATAGTGTTTAGATATTTATTTTTCTATAAAAGGAGCCGAAAATTTTTCATTTGCAAAACCCTAATAGAAGAAGCCTAGTCACAATTAACCTCCTCTCTATCGACGACTCTAGTTCTTCAGTGCCAATCAGGACCATTTCAGGATGAACCCCCAACTACAAAATTGTAGAGCATGACGAGATAAATAAGATCAACGGTCGAGATCGCCTATGACAAAGCGGAGCGGAGGCTATAGCCATTCAAAGTGGTGCAGTTATGATCGTTTATCTGGCAATCTGCGTTGATGGAGAAGGTCGGACCTTAGGCGAAGTGAAGAGCAGAGTCGGGGCTACCCAAGGGTAGAGCGCGGTAGCGGGCGATGCAGCCTAGAGGAAGAGATAGACGATCAAAGGTCGTGATTATAGACCAACTTGGAAATGAACGAAACAGGAAGCTAATTACGATGATTAATTCTTTAATGATGTAATTAATGAAAATAATTGTTTCAATTAATTTGAAATCTTATAAAATGTATAACTTTTTCATATGAGGTCGAAATCGAACGAGACAAGTTGCGTTGCGCTCTTTACAACAAATATTACATTACGGAGTTGCATTGGATGGACTTGGAGGTAGTATGAATTTTGGTTAAAATTAAATGTATGTTCGATTTTAATTTAAACAAAAACGTTTTGGCGATAACTGGAAGCAAAGTGAGTTATCTCACTTCTCTGGCCCACTTTTATTTCTACATAAGTGTGGATAATTTTATTGGTTATTGTTGGTTGACTGTTTTGATGATTTACTATTTTATTAGTTGGTTTGGATATATTCCTACCCCTAGAGCGGATGAGACCTTATTACGTTCCCGTGTATGAGCGGATGACCCTTTGTATACGATCCTGCCTCGAAGCGGTTAATTTATATTATATAATTATATATTGTATGTGATGCAGGGGGACGGGTTAGAGGGATCCAATAGGATTCCTCACCATGTTGATTTTACTTTTCATATATTGTGATATATGATGTGTTGAATGCCATATTTGATGACATAGAGACGATTTATGTTGAAATTTAAATATGGAGTTTAATGGTTTTTAAGTGATAATCGTTAAAGGTAATGTTTTGAAAGTGATGGTTCAAATGGAACTAAATGGTTTTTAAAAATAATGTAAAATGTGTGCAGTATCGAAAATAAAGATTTCAACATTTATTGTTGTAATAAACGTTTTCGAGAAAGCAAGGAAGGCATAGACTATAACACTGTTGTTATACTAAGTGATTTCCGAAAGGAATGTTTTATATAGCATACGCGATTTATATAAATATAAATAGTTGAATCTTTATACTATTGTTTTGGGTTGTCGTAATGGTGCTTTACGCCATATTCGTTTTGACCCAATTAAGCGTGTTTTGGAAAATATGAAGCTTTCCTTAAATGATTTATAAATATACTTACTACAAATTTAAGTATATGAGATATTTTTTAAGTGTGGAAAACGAAATGATTTGTGAACATGCTATACCGTTGAAATAAGTATATGGAAATGTTTTCCAAATATTGAAATATTAAAATGGTTTTGTGAATATAAGATATTTTGGGATAAATATTTGGAAATTGGTTTAATTAATAAAAGTTTAATTAAATGGGCCTAGTTACTCCTTATGTGCTAGATTTTATGTGTTGCTTTGATAGTTAAATAATCGACTATCAAATATGTCCATTTTTGATTCCTTGACTTGATGTGGGAACTGATTAGTTCTGCACTTAGCACGAAGCCGACTGAGTAGGCTTGATTATCGTTCAGTGTTAAAAATGCTGATTCGAGTAGTGCAGAGTGACCATGGTACTCCAATCTATCGGGCTTCCTAGTTGGCCGAAGGATACCAAGTTGAGAGTTGGAAACTTGATAAGTCTACGAGACTTTATTTCCATACGAGGTTGAGGGCCTCTTATCATTGTTGGTCCGGACAGTCCGGGATTGGATATTCGAAAACCACTTCGGACCAACATATGCATTCGAAAGTGCAGGTTGATGATGATGATTTTTAAAGACGGAGATCTTTATGATGCAGGGCTACTTCTCACTAGACCCATGATGCATATTATATATATAGTGGTAGTAGTGCTTCGTTATGAAATTTGTTGACATGCAAGGACTGCTTGCTACTAATTCTAAGGGGTAATTCCCGACAAGATGTAGTAGGAGAGTACCATTGGTTTGTCCTATTCCTGGACAAATTGTATGGACGAATGTCTAACATTGCATTTCCAAGAATCACGTACATTGGTTTTTACAAACATACATCTGTTTGGTGGTGTAGGAAGTAACTCTCTTACACTTAACACACTTCTCTGAGACATACGAGCTCAGAGATTGTACTTTTGTGAAAATCAATTTGTGTGTAGTTGGAATTGACAATGTGGCATTCATAGTGGAATGTGCTATGTGAAAGGTAAACGTTACCTCATGCCTCATTACCTGGTAATGGCTTAAACAAGGTATGTCATAAGGCTATATGGTTCACAACCATTAGGGTATGATCATAATATTTCTAGATTACTCTCTATATGTCAAGTATATGGTGTATGTTATGGGATTCCGAATAGGTCGGTTACGACCGAGGTGATGACATATATGGTTTCTATCTAGGCTATGTTTGAGTGACAAAAAGGGATATACCAGTCTTGCCAGATGCAGAGGATTGTTTGTGTATCCTCGGTACATCCCTCTAGAGATAAACTTTACGGAAGGTAGTCCTTTACCTTGCCACTGTATTAAAATCCATTCTCCATTACGTGCATGCCATTTTTTTGTAATGCCTAACCTATCCATAATTTAATAATGGTAACAATTTTGGCTATGATTAATATTATTTGTATACTAGACACTAGTATAATATAACAGAATTTGATATGAAATGTTTTTGTTATCATAAGGTAAACCTGTCTGTGTTTATGTGCGGTGTGGTCTTACAAGATACCTTTGTTTTGAAAAATAAAGTTTTTGATAACTTTAAAATACAGTTGAGATGTGTTTTCTCATGCTAGTTTACCAGACTGATCCGGGCATTCTTCCCTTTCAATGCTCGGGTCAGACTCGGTATATTTACAAATGCAGTATGGATGATTTGGAGCTTCAACAGACGAGCTGGGGGTCTTTAGGTTGTATTCGCGTATATGTTTATTTTCTGCCGCGTTAGTTGTTTAAAATTATCAGCAATTGTGAGAACAAGTTGTTATAACTATCCAGGCTGATGATTAGTAATTTGTTTTTGTACTCTGATTGATGTATGTTTATTACAGTTTCTCTTTTGTAAAGATCATTGATATTATATTATATGGTATTCCGCTGCGATTGTGAGATTCTTTATTGTTTTCATTTCTTCTTCTCTTCTTCTTTCTTCTTTCTTTCCCATAACTATTTGTCATTCCATTCAGTTTGGGTTGGACATGTGTGGTTTATAGTCATCTTGAATTGTGCAGATTTGCGATTCGTTACAATTGAAGTTGTTATGGCCGGGTGCAGGTGGAAGCTTGCGCAAAGGGGAAGTCAGATTGGGATTTAGGGTAGCAAGGAGGGAGATATGGGGCATGTGTGCATGCAGCCATGGTGCGTGCATATCATGTACAGGTCATTTCGGGAAGAAGGTTATTTTGGGGGGAAGAATAATTTAAAACTAATAAGGGTGATTAAAGTGGTTAATTAATTAATTAATAATTATAACTTGTATTTTTATAAATTGAATAACTTTCTCTTACGAGGTCCAATCTAAACACGGTCTTTTGCATTGTGCTCATAATAGCATTATCTATGCGATGAAATTCGTTAAATTTGGAGCAAGTGGAATTTTGAGCTAATATCGAACGTCATTAGATTTTAGATCAAACCGGACACGAAAGCATCAACTGGAATTTCAGTGAGTTTACTTACCTCTAAATGAACTATATGATATTTTTGTTCCTATAGATTATTGTTGGATACTTGGATGATAGTTGATAGTTTTAATGAAGTATAAATTAAGGATAAATTGATAGTGATTTAATTTAATTATGTTTAATGTATTTAAATTAGTTATACTTCGTTTGATATATCTATTTAACAAAATAATTCTACTATAATTAAATTGAATAGGTAATTTTGGACATCTATCTAGCAGAATAAATCACCATTTTGTGATTGCAAAGTAAAAAGATTATTTTTAAAGTTAACTAATATATTTATACTATTGTTTTGGGTTGTCGTAATGGTGCTTTACGCCATATTCGTTTTGACCCAATTAAGCGTGTTTTGGAAAATATGGAGCTTTCCTTATATGATTTATAAATATACTTACTACAGATTTAAGTATATGAGATATTTTTTAAGTGTGGAAAACGAAATGATTTGTGAACATGCTATACCGTTGAAATAAGTATATGGAAATGTTTTCCAAATATTGAAATATTAAAATGGTTTTGTGAATATAAGATATTTTGGGATAAATATTTGGAAATTGGTTTAATTAATAAAAGTTTAATTAAATGGGCCTAGTGACTCCTTATGTGCTAGATTTTATGTGTTGCTTTGATAGTTAAATAATCGACTATCAAATATGTCCATTTTTGATTCCTTGACTTGATGTGGGAACTGATTAGTTCTGCACTTAGCACGAAGCCGACTGAGTAGGCTTGATTATCGTTCAGTGTTAAGAATGCTGATTCGAGTAGTGCAGAGTGACCATGGTACTCCAATCTATCGGGCTTCCTAGTTGGCCGAAGGATACCAAGTTGAGAGTTTCGCCTTCCCAACTGGTTTTGCAACATCTTTTGAAACATTAGAACTTCCACTAACACCCTTCACTTGATTGTTGGAATTTGTAAACATACCACCTCCTCGTCTTCCCTGTTTCTCCCAAGCCAACGTTTTCTGGTGTGCTTCCGCTACAGATCTAGGATCAAACATGTTAACCATATCCTGAATCTGCATTCGCAACCCTCCAACAAATCTAGACGTCAGTTGTTCTTTCGTTTCCATAATATCATTCCTCGCAATAAGCTGATAAAATTCATCCGTGTAATCATTAACATTCTTTGTGCCCTGCCTCAAATTCTGCAAACGTTGATACATCAAAGATTGATAATTGTAAGGTAAGAACGTTGCTTTCATCAATTCTTCATCTTCTCCCAAGATTCAACTTTTGATTTTCCCATCCGTTCACGTGTAAGTTTGGTTTGCTGCCACCATGCCAAAGCTCTACCCCTCAACCTCGTAGCAACCAACTTCACTTTACACTGTTCTGGAACTTCTTTGAAGTCAAAAATCTCTTCAACATTAGCCACCCAATCTAAAAACTCCTCTGCTTGCATACCACCTTTGAATTCAGGAATTTCAGTCTTCATCCCCGACTCCCACTTGTGATCATACTCAGAGTGATTTCTTCCTTGTCCTCGTCCTTGTCCTCGAACACTACCACCATCATACTCCTCTTCAACATCAGATGTATATCGTTGTCTATCTCGTCCACCCACATCTCTACTACCTTCACGCCTACCACCATCATCCCTTCTATCTACATTCCTTCGTTCACGATCATTCCCATTCCTCCCATGCCTTTGATCATCATCAACACTTCTGTCTCGATTGGAATGTGGCGAGACTCTACTTCCCCCATGGTTAGATTCAGGTGAAACCCGTCTCCGATTTTGATTCATCTCTAACATCATCTTCTCTAACCGACCAATTCCTTCGTTAAGCTTTTCACTAAAGTTCATTGATTCTTTGCTCCATCTCGTCAGCTTCTTCTCTTCGATACAAAGCTTCAACGTTTTGGTGACGATTAGCTCTCCTTGGCGGCATACTTGAAACTTTACAAACTCTTCAAATTCAAACACAATTCGAACTTTGATCCAAATGAAATGGATCGAAAACTCCACACTTGTTGCAAATCGCGATGAACACGATGAACACAACTTCTCCAAATGATAAGATCCGATCTCTAAACTTCAATACAAAGTCGAACAACTTCAACTTGCTCTCGGCCGTGATAAACAAAAACTCCAAAATGATTAGACTCCAAGTCTCAATCTAGCTATGATTGGCTAGAATAGGCTCTGATACCAAAACTGACGCAACGGATTAATCAAAACAATGTAGTTCGATGAATGTAGTAGTCGATGGATTGAAAGATACTGAAATGCCCAAATTCGTTGATCCGAAGATACCGAATTCTAGCTATCCCGAACTCGTTGATCGCGCACGATACCGGGTTCAAAGATCTTCAATTCTTCAAGCGTTGATCAAGCGCACTTGATTCCGCGAATTGGCTTCTGCAATCGTTGAATCGAGCGCACTCGATTAACCGAAAGAGGAGATAGGAGATTACACTCAACTACCAATTAGAATGAAAGCACAAAGCTAACAAAAGAGAATTTTATTCAAAAATCAACAACCTTTACAAATGACTCACACGGCCTATTTATAGGCGTTACAACTCATTCACAATTCTGTCCAACTCATAAGTCGGCTCCGACTTATAGCCTCCGATCTAACTCCCTCGACTTACGACTTAAGAGTAGATGACTCAAGACAACACAGTTACAACACCTTACAACGACTCAACAAACATGGTCGACCTAACCTGGTACGACCTAAAAATTACAATACTCCTTATTTACAAAGTACACGACTTAGTACATGGCGACTCAACTTAGGTCGGTAACGACCTAGCTACATCATTCAACGACTTACCAACATGTTATACAAAACGTACGACTTAAAAAATGTGACCTATGACTTATAAAAGAAAATACAATAGACAGTTATTCACTTAGGTCGTTGCCGACTTAACAACATATCACGACTCATCAATAGCAGTGACTTCAGAAACAACGGTCCAGATTAACTCGGCAGGAAATCCATGGTTTCAGGTTTCAGCTACATAAGATGGTTCGCTTTAAAACTGTGCGACTTAACTAAGTCGTAACTCGTTTCCGACTTATCACTTGGCTCGTTAAGTCGTTTACGACCTATCTCTTCATCAATTTGCTTTGCCTTCTCACTGAGTAACCTGGTTGGTCTTCCTGACGACTTAAGATCTTTGATAATCTGCACCTCTCCACGAGTTAGGTCTTCCACTCTCTTAAGTCGGTCACGACTTAAGTCTCCCATCATGTTAAGTCGGTCACGACTTGAGCTTATGTCTTCTGCTTCCTTGAGTCGGTCACGACTCATAGCTCCTTCCATAAGTCGAGTACGACTTATGCCTTCATCCCTGGCCTGAGCTACATCATCCTCCCCAGGTTGAGAGAAATTCGACCTCGAATTTGTAAATTCTTCCACATCAGTTCGTTCATCCCCATGATATGGTACAAGATGTTTAACATTGAATACATCCGACGTGTACACACCCTCTGGCAGCTTCAATTTATAAGCGTTTTCATTAATTCGTTTCACAATTTTTACGGGACCAATTTTTCTGGCTTTCAACTTATTGTAAGCACCCACTGGAAAACGATCTTTCGTTAACACTGCATAAACTAATTCACCTTCATTAAAGTTAACACTTCTCCATTTTAAATCTGCAGATCGTTTGTATTTTCCATTTGCTTCCTCCAATCGTTCCTGAACGATTTTATGACATTCTGTCAACCCTTCAACAAAGTCAGCAGCTTTCTTAACTGTCCCCTTCGAGTGTGGTATTACCGTTAAATCCAACGGTCCTTTTGGTAAGCTCGAATAAACAATCTGAAATGGGCTGAAACCCGTACTACGGTTCACAGCATGATTATGAGCAAACTCTGCTTGACATAACGTTACATCCCAACTCTTCAGATTGTCTTGCACAAGACACCTCAACAAATTTCCCAACGATCTGTTCACGACTTCGGTCTGTCCATCCGTTTGCGGATGATAAGCGCTGCTAAAATTCAACTTCGTTCCCATCATCTTCCACAAACTTAGCCAAAAATGACTCAGAAAACGAGTATCTCTATCCGACATAATAGATTCTGGCAATCCATGAAGTCGATAGATCTCCTGGAAAAACTCTTGAGCAACATGAACAACATCCGCCGTCTTCTTACAAGCAATAAAATGTGCCATTTTCGAAAATCGATCAACCACCACATAAATGGAATTGTTACCACGCTGTGTTCTCGGTAACCCCAACACAAAATCCATACTCACATCAACCCATGGTTTAGTTGGTACAGGTAACGACATATATAAACCAGCATTAGTCGCAGTTCCTTTCGAAACCTGACAGATATGACATCGCTCCACAAACCTCTCCACCTCTTTCCTCATCGATGGCCAAAAGTAAGATTGCGAAATTAATTGCAATGTACGGTCTCTCCCAACATGTCCTTCTTCATGTAGTTCTTTTACAATCTTCATTCTCAAACTACAATCAGGTATGCACAATCGATTTCCCTTGAACAGAAAACTGTCCATCATCATAAAATCATCCGTCATTCCCTCCTTGACTTTATCCACAAGCTTCGCAAAGTAAGAATCTTCGACAAATAGTTCCGGTAATACATCAAACCCTGTCACCTCAACTTTCAGTGTAGTCAATAAATGACTCCTCCTACTCAAAGCATCAGCCACTCGATTCGTCACTCCTGACTTGTGTTTAACAAAAAAAGTAAACTGTTGCAGATATGCAATCCACGATGCATGTCTCGCTGAAATCTTGTCTTGCCCTTGTAAATGCTTCAATGCCTCATGATCGGTGTAAAGAACAAACTCCTTCTGAAATAGATAGTGTCTCCAGTGTTTAATAGCTTGCACAACAGCATAGAATTCCACATCATATGTACTGTATCTTATCTTTGCTCCTGATAACTTCTCGCTAAAGTATGCAATCGGACGTCCCCTCTGACTCAATACTCCTCCAATCCCAACCTTGGATGCATCAGTATGTAGTTCAAACACTAGCTGAAAATCTGGTAATATTAGAATTGGTGCAGACGTCAAGAGTTCTTTGATTCGATCAAAAGCAACTCCGGCTTCCTCCGTCCATGCAAACTGTTTACCCTTCATACAATCAGTCACAGGCGCCATCACACTACTAAAGTGTGGAATAAACCTTCAATAAAATGAAGCCAACCCGTGAAAACTACGAACTTCCGTTATCGTCTTGGGCTGCGGCCAATCCCTAATCTCCTCAACTTTACTTTGGTCAACCTGTATTCCTTTTTCCGACACAACATACCCCAGAAATAAAACACTATGCGTCATGAACACGCATTTCTTCGTTGCAGCATAAAATTGTTCTTGTCGCAGTACCATCAGCACTTCTCTCAGATGGTTCAAATGTTCCTCTGGACTTCCACTATATATCAGAATATCATCGAAATACACCACCACAAACTTCCCAATGAATGGTCTAAAAATCTGATTCATCACCCGCATAAATGTACTTGGTGCATTTGATAAGCCAAATGGCATTACCAACCATTCGTATAGACCCTCCCTGGTTTTAAAAGCAGTCTTCCACTCATCACCTGGTCTGATACGAATTTGATGATATCCGCTCTTCAAATCAATCTTCGAAAAGATAGTAGCCCCACTCAACTGATCCAACAAATCATCAAGGCTCGGCATCGGAAATCTATATCTCACAGTAATCTTATTCAATGCTCGACTGTCAGTGCACATTCTCCACGTCCCATCCTTCTTGGGTACCAATAAAGCTGGTACAGCACAAGGACTGAGACTCTCCTGCACACGCCCCTGTTCAAGCAATTCTTCTACCTGCCTCCGCAACTCTTCATGTTCCTTCGGACTCATTCGATAATGTGGTCTGTGTGGCAACACAGCCCCTGGAACAAGATCTATCTGATGTTGTATATCCCTCAACGGTGGCAACTCCGTTGGTAACTCCTCTGGAAATACATCGTCAAATTCTTTCAAACCTGGCTTCGCTTCTTTCAGAATTTCAACCTCCTCACTGCTCTCTCGCCCAATCAACAAAAACACTTCAGGCTCCTCCTCTACTTCCTTCACAAACTCCTTCAAAGATAACAAAGTTTTGAGCTCTTCAATCTCCTCCAACTTGTTTTCCTCCTGTTGTCGCTTCTTTGGAACTAGAGTAATCTTTGTGCCTTCAAACATGAAACTGTAACTGTTGGTACGCCCATCATGTTGCACCGCCCTATCATACTGCCACGGTCTCCCCAGCAACAAATGACAAACGTCCATATCTACCACATCGCACCAGATTTCGTCTTTATATTTCTTCCCAATTGAAAACTTCACGAAAGCCCTTCGTCCAACCTTCACCTCCCCGCCTTTCCTCAACCAAGCTAGCTTGTACGGTTTCGGATGTTTCTCAGTCTTCAATGCCAACTTCCTCACAGCTTCTGAAGAAATTATATTATCACAGCTTCCAGCATCAATAACAAATTTGCAAACCTTTCCTAGAATGGTACATGTTGACTGAAAAATATTGCTCCTTAACCAACGACAATCCTCCTCTTGCTTTGGTGTTAAACAGGACCTCTTCATCATTAGATTATAACCTTCGTCTCCCGACACTTCTTCTTCCTCCTCATCAGGTGGTGAATTGGAACATTCAGCTTCTTTATCCTCATCCGCAACCTCCGCTATCATAGCTCTCTTCTTCGGCTTTGGACATTCGCTACTTTTGTGGCCCATTTCTTGGCAATTATAACACTTGAAACCATTATTGACTTTCGCCTTCCCAACCTCATTCACAACTGGTTTCGCAACATCTTTTGAAACATTAGAACTTCCACTAACACCCTTCACTTGATTGTTGGAATTTGTAAACATACCACCTCCTCGTCTTCCCTGTTTCTCCCAAGCCAACGCTTTCTGGTGTGCTTCCGCTACAGATCTAGGATCAAACATGTTAACCATATCCTAAATCTGCATTCGCAACCCTCCAACAAATCTAGACGTCAGTTGTTCTTCCGTTTCCATAATATCATTCCTCGCAATAAGCTGATAAAATTCATCCGCGTAATCATTAACATTCTTTGTGCCCTGCCTCAAATTCTGCAAACGTTGATACATCAAAGATTGATAATTGTAAGGTAAGAACGTTGCTTTCATCAATTTCTTCATCTTCTCCCAAGATTCAAATTTTGACTTTCCCATCCGTTCACGTGTAAGTTTGGTTTGCTGCTACCATGCCAAAGCTCTACCCCTCAACCTCGTAGCAACCAACTTCACTTTACGCTGTTCTGGAACTTCTTTGAAGTCAAAAATCTCTTCAACATTAGCCACCCAATCTAAAAACTCCTCTGCTTGCATACCACCTTTGAATTCAGGAATTTCAGTCTTCATCCCCGGCTCCCACTTGTGATCATACTCAGAGTGATTTCTTCCTTCTCCTCGTCCTTGTCCTCGAACACTACCACCATCATACTCCTCTTCAACATCAGATGTATATCGTTGTCTATCTCGTCCACCGACATCTCTACTACCTTCACGCCTACCACCATCATCCCTTCTATCTACATTCCTCCATTCACGATCATTCCCATTCCTCCCATGCCTTTGATCATCATCAACACTTCTGTCTCGATTGGAATGTGGCGAGACTCTACTTCCCCCATGGTTAGATTCAGGTGAAACCCGTCTCCGATTTTGATTCATCTCTAACATCATCTTCTCTAACCGACCAATTCCTTCGTTGATCTTTTCACTAAAGTTTTCATTGATTCTTTGCTCCATCTCGTCAGCTTCTTCTCGTCGATACAAAGCTTCAACGTTTTGGTGACGATTAGCTCTCCTTGGCGGCATACTTGAAACTTTGCAAACTCTTTAAATTCAAACACAATTCGAACTTTGATCCAAATGAAATGGATCGAAAACTCCACACTTGTTGCAAATCGCGATGAACACGATGAACACAACTTCTCCAAATGATAAGATCCGATCTCTAAACTTCAATACAAAGTCGAACAACTTCAACTTGCTCTCGGCCGTGATAAACAAAAACTCCAAAATGATTAGGCTCTAAGTCTCGATCTAGCTATGATTGGCTAGAACAGGCTCTGATACCAAAACTGACGCAGCGGATTAATCAAAACAATGTAGTTCGATGAATGTAGTAGTCGATGGATTGAAAGATACTGAAATGCCCAAATTCGTTGATCCGAAGATACCGAATTCTAGCTATCCCGAACTCATTGATCGCGCACGATACCGGGTTCAAAGATCTTCAATTCTTCAAGCGTTGATCAAGCGCACTTGATTCCGCGAATTGGCTTCTGCAATCGTTGAATCGAGCGCACTCGATTAACCGAAAGAGGAGATAGGAGATTACACTCAACTACCAATTGGAATGAAAGCACAAAGCTAACAAAAGAGAATTTTATTCAAAAATCAACAACCTTTACAAATGACTCACACGGCCTATTTATAGGCGTTACAACTCATTCACAATTCTGTCCAACTCATAAGTCGGTTCCGACTTATAGCCTCCGATCTAACTCCCTCGACTTACGACTTAAGAGTAGATGACTCAAGACAACACAGTTACAACACCTTACAACGACTCAACAAACATGGTCGACCTAACCTGGTACGACCTAAAAATTACAATACTCCTTATTTACAAAGTACACGACTTAGTACATGGCGACTCAACTTAGGTCAGTAACGACCTAGCTACATCATTCAACGACTTACCAACATGTTATACAAAATGTACGACTTAAAAGATGTGACCTACGACTTATAACAGAAAATACAATAGACAGTTATTCACTTAGGTCGTTGCCGACTTAACAACATATCACGACTCATCAATAGCAGTGACTTCAGAAACAACGGTCCAGATTAACTCGGCAGGAAATCCATGGTTTCAGGTTTCAGCTACATAAGATGGTTCGCTTTAAAACTGTGTGACTTAACTAAGTCGTAACTCGTTTCCGACTTATCACTTGGCTCATTAAGTCATTTACGACCTATCTCTTCATCAATTTGCTTTGCCTTCTCACTGAGTAACCCAGTAGGTCTTCCTGGCGACTTAAGATCTTTGATAATCTGCACCTCTCCATGAGTTAGGTCTTCCACTCTCTTAAGTCGGTCACGACTTAAGTCTCCCATCATGTTAAGTCGGTCATGACTTACGCTTATGTCTTCTGCTTCCTTGAGTCGGTCACGACTCATAGCTCCTTCCATAAGTCGAGTACGACTTATGCCTTCATCCCTGGCCTGAGCTACATCAATAATGATATGTTTGTTATTACTGTTTGATTTTTATTTGGATTTGAACTCTTACTTGGAAAGCAGATTGCATAAATAACCATTGTTTTACAGGGGAATTTTGTTGGGAGACCTTAAGGGGTTTAGCACCATTATTAATTTATGTTTATATACATCTTACTTATATTCTTATGTTGCTTATATTGATGTTTGATTGAAATATTTGTGACATACTGTTTGATTTATGTAAGTATCGTTATAGCAATTATCTCTACACCATCACTTATTAAATATCATCTTCTTAAACCCTTGTGTGTGTTGAACTTTTGCTTGTATTTTTACAAAATATTAGTCGTATTTTTGCACTTTAAAAGTTTTTTAAACATACTTTCAAGTATTTTTGAGAATTTTGAAATAAAGGATAAGTGTTGTTTAAAATTTATAAAAGGAATTATAAATTTGATTAATTATCTTTTGTAATAATTAATGATGTTTTAAATTTGTAAAAAATATTATAAATTTGATTAATTATCTTTTAAGATAATTAATGTTGTTTTAAATTAATAAAAGGAATATAAATTTGATTTATTTTTCGGGACGATTATTGTTGTTTTAACATTATAAAAAGGTTATAAATTTGATTATACTTCTTTTGGGATAAATGACGTGGTTTTGAATTTATAAAAGAGTTACATTAATCTATTTTTAGAATGATTAACATTATATTAAATTTATAAAAGTATTTTAAATTGATTTATTATCTTTCGGGATAATAAATGTTGTTTTAAAGTTTTAAATGATAGTTTATAAATGAGAAAATCTTTAAAAAGGAATGTTTAAAAATAAAGTAAAGTGTAAATTTATTTTGCATTTATAGTAAATAATTTTTTAATGATATTTGATTTGACCCTTCTTTTTAATACACTTAAGAATATAAATTTGATCTTTAAAAAGAGTAATTTTAAGGAGTGTTTCTAAAAGTGTTTTACAAATATTTATGATGTGAAAATCAAGCAAGAGCATGAGTCAAATGTTTTAAGAGATTTAATTTTCGTATACGACCATTTTTTTATTCCCAACAGTTGATTTAGGGCTATCGAATCTGCTATATTCTTTGAGTTTTGTCAACATTAGACAATTTGTTGCTCATTTGAGTGTGATATCCTTTGTCAAAAAGGACTAAACCAAAAGTTCGAGTGGGGGCTAGGCTATGTGGGGTTGCTTCCATTAGGTTATTATCACATCTACTCTGGATTGGTTTCGGCTATATGCGCGATGTGAAATACTTGGATACTCGGTAAGGTTGGTAGAGTTTGGCTTGGAGGTTTCTAAGAGCCATTGTAGTTCTCAAGTTTATTTTTAAAGGTATACTTTCGGTGAAGGGGATGCACCATCCTATCATTGGTGGAAAAACTACTTTTCCTTATTTGATTCAAATCTTTCAGTCGTTTTCTTAATTGCAACTAGAAGATCCTGGAGCTCTTCTCGATGTTTAATTATTTGTTTTCATTCTTTCAAGTCAGATTTTGTTCTGACTTGTTCTTGTGAGGTAAAAACTTGTTTCCGTTTCTAGCGGCATGGTCTCACAGAATTATTATATGCTAACCATATTACTTGAGTTTTCTCACGCTTGTTTTCCAGACTAATCCGAGTGTTATTTTATTATAATGCTCGGGTCAGACCAAGTACATTTCCAGGTTGTCGTTGGTGGGACATAGAGCTCATGGAGTAGAGCTGGATGTTCACTTGCCATAGTATTTTTATTTTCTGTTGTATTATTATATATACCGATCAGCAATTGTATGGCTAGGATGTTATAATTTTCCAGCCTGATGAGGTTCATTTTTAACTCTGACATACTATGTATTTTAGAGTGACAACTTTCACTATATTTGTTATAGCATATGATGTCATTCTGCTGTGAGATTTTATTTTTCATGTTCTTTTTCATTTTACGCTAACAATTTGCCTTTTTGGCACTTGGATGCTCCACATTTGGATACCGTAGATGTATTGAGTGTCGACTTTAGAGGGTTGAAAAGGTAGGTCATTACAAAGCACCTAATTATACAACCACTAAATATGTTCATAACTTGGTCATTTACGAGTTTACTTGCCCGAGATTGTTTATTGTCTTCAATGAATTTTGAACTCTGAAATCAATACAAGAGTATGCATATTTGATTCAAATATAATCATATATATATATGTTTATGGTGAATGGTTATAAATTTGTAATGTACGAAATCTCGATGAAATTAGTTCATTGAAATATGTAAGTAAACTATAGTGTGAGATTATGTATTCGATATGATTGATTGCAATAATGGTCTTGTTGTGTAAATTGTAACATTGGACCAAAGGCTACTGGATAGATCTAAGAATTTGACCATTGAAATGTCAGCTTGATCGGTTTATGTATAGTGCAATTCATTTGATATCCTTTTAAGGATGACCAAATACACTTTTTTAAAGAATTCTTTATGATATTGTAGTAAGTGTTTCTTTTGAATGGTTTGACCATTTAGAAATGAAAGTGAATCTACAAGAGTAGTTGTAACTTAAGGCATAGTTGAATAAAGAGAGTGAATAGTCACTTCTACTCCATGAAGGAACATTGGATGTGATAATTATAAAATAATAGACACTTAATCAGGAACAAGAAATATGAATCTATTCCAAATGTATTTTCACATAGAAAATTGTTTTCTATAAAGTTTATTTATTTGAATTTAAGATAATTGATATGGAAATTCTCGACTATAAACCAATTACAGTAAATGAAATAAATAGCCTATATTAATTGGTTGAATGAAGCATCATATTTCATACGCTATTATAGTAATGATGAAAATATTAGGAGCATGTCATATAGCACTTAGTGGTCGTATCAAGTTATAGAAATTATTTTTGTAAAACATACCAAACATTATCTATGAAATAATAATTATATTTCAGTATTGACTGGAAAATATACATAGTTTTATTTCAATATAAATATTATGAATATTCATTATAAAATAAAACTATAGTACCGGTATTCGTGATGCATTGCAAAATACAAAAGTATCTAAATTTATTTATAATTATTTTGGAATTATTGTCAAGCCATAGTTTGGAAAAATAATTTTTTGAGTATATGCTTATGAATCATATGGTACCAGTGAATTATATCTCAAACAATAAAGTGTAAAGCACTCATTCAGTGAGTGTGTGATAAGAGTTAATGAACTCTTCGGATCGATGTATATAGATGTAAGCAATCGCAAGTTTATTAATACCAAAACATTTCCACATACTTCATTATATTCAATGATGAGTTATCGCCAACACGGACATGTGTATTTGATGTACATGTAGTATGTCTAAGATAAGTATATAGAGTATAAAATGAAAGTAGGTAAAATAACACGCAATACAAAATAAAATTGATTCGATTTGATCGAATATGTGAGTATATTAGAAAGAGTTTTGAATATACCTAAAAGTTAATAAATACTCGGTCTCAAAAGTAACTCCTCCCTATGATACATAATGATGTATCAATAAGGTGTAACTGAACTTTGTTTAACAAAAAATGATTAATGGTGAGTGAAGTTGAGTTAACTTCTTTGTATAAAGTCGTGTACTTAAGAGTAGCACACAAGGTTAAAATTAATATCATCTAAAAATTAGATTACAAAATCATACAAGATAACGGTTTATAAGAAACCTCAATATTTCCTAATCCAAGGAGTTGGGAGGTTGTGTGAGTCGACAGACTACACGTAATAATTGTACATGAGTGATCTTGTATGAATCGCCCCAAAAGAACTTTTGGAACGATAGTCATTTGATGACCAATTCATGTTTTGAACATAAATTTTGTAAATTAAAACCAAATCAATTTTATATATAAGGGAATTCATAACGTGCTTATGAATACCTTTTCCATTGCATTGAGAACCAATTGTTGTTCAAGAAATACCAACTTCATAGTGAAAGAATTTCTTTTAGAAATTATTAGTTGTACAATAGATTTGGATATGATCCAAGGATAATACTGACACGAGGGATGAGATGAAATTAACCAAACCTAAAAGAACACAATGCATTAGAATGTCTAATAAATATTCTTGAATATTGAAGGGAAATATTTTTGAGTTTCTTATCAATTCATGAAAGGTAATCCTCGGCTGTCAATTAAATCATTAAGAGTGTTGACTCCATGATATAGTATGATGCGAAAATCCAAAGTGGATTATAAGTACATTATCAAAATATGATTTTGTTAGTTGTACCCAAAGAGATATGATCCATCGACCGTGAATGTGTCTTCAAGAGCAAGAGCAATGCAGTTGGAATATTATGAGCAATGTTGATAAGAATAACATCGTAAATTTCAATTGTTGAAATTAGTGTAATAGATTCGTTATTCAACGCGCTCAAGTTAATCCGGATTTACTCAAAAAACATTGGTTGGTACGACTTTGTTTTTTGGTACATATGCATTGAAATAGGAAATTCTAAATAATGATTTAGAATAATATTCACATGTAAAAAACCGCGTTTTTCGAGTACCGAGAATTTTATTATTAATTTTATTTAATTAAAATTGGTAATTAGGGGAAAGGCGAAATTTTCAACTTTTGTGGATATTAGAATTTGGACCCATAGATAGCCCGTTGAGTGCGGAATGACATCACAAATTTGAATGAGTATAAAACTTGGATATGTTTTGAATTCATAGTTTTGAGTGGTGAATGGATTTTTGTAGTAAAAGAGGGAAGTTATACTTAGCAAATTATATCTACTTTCCTTCCTCTCTTTTCTCGTTCACTTCTCATTCTCATGCTCATCTTCCCAAACACTCAAAAAACTAATTCTCACCTAAGCCTATCCTAAATAAATTTCAACAAACCATAATAAATTCCATAAAATCAAATAAAAATCACTACAATTCTACTTAGAGTAAGAGCTACAAATCCAATCCACCTTGGAGCTTGATTTGAAGATATGAGCTTCATTCAATTTTCTAAGAGAAGAAAAGGAGGTGTTTGCACAAAAAATGGACAAACACCTCAAAGTTGTATGATTTAGTGGATCTTATGTTGTTCTTAGTGATTTGGGTGATTTATGCAAATATATGAAAACAGGGGCTAAACTGTAAAAAGACACGCAGATTTATAGTGGTTCAGCCAGAATGTGCCTACGTCCACTTTATATGTTATTTCTCTTCTCTTGTTTTAATTACAAGTACAAAGCTTTGATACAAGTAAAAGAAAGTTGTTTGAAAGTTCTATCCGTGCTTGAGCTCTCAAAACTTGTCCCCATTGTTGTACCCCTGCCCCTCTATTTATAGAGTGAGGCTGGGGGTAGGGGTCTAGGATGTGTATAGTTGCTGATGGGCCTGGGCTGATGTGATCTGGCCTGGTACGTCTTGGTTCGTCATTGCTTGGTTCGGAGGTGGTTGGAGTGTAGAATGGACCGGCAGTTGCTTGGACCGGTGGTGGGATGGTGAGGTTGATCCGGTGTGGAGATGGTTCGGCAGGAGGTGGTTCGGTGGGAGTTAGGAAGGTTGGTCCGGTTATGGAGTTAGGAGAGGCTGGTCTGCCGAATGAGTTCGAATGAGGTCTGCCGGATGGGGTATGCCGAATGGGGTATGCCGAATGGATCAAGCTTCTTAGTCTCGAGGTCTTCTGGGTGAGAACACGCCCAACATTTGCCCCCCAAAGTGGGGCATATTCTTGAATATGGCGTGCTTTGTTTGACATTTGCAATTGGTCCTTGGATGCCGAACCAGATGGTCCGGTCGTGTCCTTTTGTCTATAAGTAAGGACCGTACGCCTTTGCTATTTCCTACCTGCCGAACTAAACATTTTCTCTTGCCGGACCAAACTTTGTAGCTGAATCGAACGTGGTAGCCGAATCAACGTGGTAGCCGAACCAACCTGGTAGCCGAATCAAAGTGATAGCCGAATCAATTGTGGTGCCCGAATCAATTTGGTAGCCGAATCAAAGTGATAGTCGAATCAAAGTGATAGCCGAATCAACGTGATAGCCGAATCAACGTGGTGCCCGAATCAATTTCCCTATATTCACTGAATCAGGTGAGATCCTTTCTATGTTGGACAAATGGTTTATCGAAGGTAGTTGTATATCTGTATAAACGGATGGAGTTGGGAATGCCGAATGGATATGAGAACTACCGAACGGCCTTTGAGAATTTTGCATTTACTTTACCGAATGACAACGGGAGTTTGAACATTCTGATTTTATGAGTGAAATTCCATATTATATACTTACTTTTTTACCTCCTTTGTTCTAACAACATGTTTTTCCGGTGTTGTAGATAATGTCTCGTAAAGTGGAAACTCGATCAGACAAAAAGAAATCCGGGGGTGAAGGAGGTTCCTCTACCGTGCCCCCAGCTCAGCCGAATCCAGAACGTCACGGATCTGCCCCGAGATCACTAGTGGACGGGTACGGCCCTCAGGAGCTTCTGAACTCCCCGCCCGATTGCTTTCCTAGTTCCCTCAAGGAGGAGCAGCTCGATGTCATTTCCCGATCCTTTGGAATCGATAGGGCGCGCTTGCTATTGCCTGGGAGAGATGTTATGCCGTATGATCCTCCTGAAGGGTACTTCGCCTACAGCAGATACCACTGCATGTGTGGTGCCATCCCTCCTCTGAACGCTTGGATAGCCAGCTTCCTTACATATCTTAAGGTGGCCCCGTTCCAGCTTCAACCCAACTCCTATGCTATACTGGTGAGCCACTTCGTCATTTTCCGGAGGAAGTATGGTCGTGCTCCTTCCAACCGAGAGATCCGGTATCTATATAACCTGAGGGGCTATAAGAAGGGGTCCCCATACATTAGCTTGGAGTCAGCTGTGACCTTCAAGCCGGTCTTGGATCTGTATTCCAAATTCAGCATGTTCAAGAAGGAATGGTTCTTTGTTAGGGACGACTCTGTATCAATTCGGCGCTTTACTTCTGGATGTAAGTTGATGCTTTTACTTATAATTTCCATTTCGATTGCGATGCTTCTTCTCATACTTCCTCATTTTTGCTAGCGACAAGTGGCTTTGCGGTTGTGGAGACTGACCGCCTGGTTCAGACGGCGGCTGAGATAGAAGCTATTCTCGGGAAATATAGATCATCTGCCTTCTTGATCAGAAATGCGATTCTTTTGGAGTATAACTTAATCCTTCCACAGCAGTCAGAAGTTAAGCTGAGGGAAACGGTGGAGGAGAGGGCGGCTGCTCAGACCAAGGAAGGTGTTATGGTAGAGAGTAGCAAGAGGAAACCTTTCACAAAACCTCCAACTGTCGGAGGTAAGAAACTCAAGAAGTCGGACGGTCCCTCCCCCAGCAATTGTCCACTTACCCGAGAGGAGGAAGACATAGAGGAGGAAAGAGGCGAGGGTGAAGATGGTCGGGAAGGTGATAAAGGTGGCGATGGCATCGGGGCCTTGCTTCCTGGGCAAGCGGGCGAGATTCAGGAGTGGACGGACGATGCGTTCCACCAGGCTTTCGAGGGGCTGGACGAAGATCCGGCTTTGGTAGAGAAAACCGGGAAAGCGGACAAGGCCGGGACCGGTGCAAGCGAGTCTTCCCAGACCATTCCAGCCAGGGTGGCTCCGACGACTCAAGGTGAACTCTTGACTCCTGCATGCTTCACTAATGATAGGGACTTAGGAATATTTTATGACCCGCTCCCGTCTTGGAATGAAATCCAGGACCTATTGCAGTATCCTACTCCTCCCCAGGGTTTGTACAACCACAGATGTGTTTCTCTCCTTTTAATTTGCTGTGTTTTCTCGAAGTATAGAACAATATATGCTTGTGACACTTTTTCTTCATATCAGGAGTAGGTAAAACGGTCAAAGCCTCAGATTTTCGTCATAGGCTTGAACAATACAAGCTTTCCAAAACTTCTGTCAAGCCGAAGCCTTCGACCCACCACTCCGGGGATGTAGTCGGCTACCGTCCTCTTCTCGGGGTTATCGAAGAGGGTATTCAGCAGAGAAAGAGGAGTCGTCCTTTATCCGAACCTTCGTCTGGTCCTCAGTTCCCGGCTCAGCCTCTTCATGATATCACGGAGGAGGATAGCGAGTTTGCACCTTCTCCGCACCCGTCCGGAAACCCTTCTGTTACTCATATCGACCGTCCTGACTTGGCTCGTAATCCATTTGCGGGTCATCCTGATCTGGATCCAAGTTCCCATGATGTTACTTTTGATGAGGTTACTGGCGAGCACCTTCTTCCCCGCAATCCCATGGTACGGGTGCTTGATGAGGCTAAGTCTTTAGATCTTGATCTTCTTACTACTCGGATAGTTACCATGGGAGACGAGGCCAAGGCTAATATTGATCGGGTGGCGGAGGAGACTAAGAAGCTGATGGGGCATCATGCCCGGCTGGTTAAGGCTGGAGAGGAAATTGGGAGTGCCAACATCCGATTACGGTTGATGGTTTCGGACCAGGCGAAACAGCTTGCTGATCAAGCCATTCAGATTTCCCAGCATGAGGCTGCCTCCGGGCGGCTGAGGAAGGCTATGGAGGAGGCTAGTAAGGCGGAACTGTGGAAGATGGAGGCCGCCTGCAAGGAATAGATAAATATGGCCATCTCGACAGTGGATGAGGTTCGGAGGGCGGATCTTGAGCGGGTAGAGGAGCTGTCTGGGAAACTTGAAGCCGTAGAGCTCGCTCAGGTTAGGCTAAAGGAGGAGATGGAGGCGATGCGGAAATCCCTTCAGGCTGACTGCTCGAGATACCGTTTGGAGAGAGAAGCTGCTGTGGGAAGGTTGTCGGCTTCCGAGGCCCGGATGAGGGAGTTTGAGGAGAATGAGGGGATGATGGATGAAATGCTTCAGGACATTTACTTCCGAACTTGGAAGCAGGGCAACCTATCTTGGATGGATGATTATCCTAGGGTCATGGCTAAGATCTATCTTCGGGCTCTGGAGGAAGCTAAGGCCGATGCGGATAAAGATGGTGGCGTGGTCTTCAGCATGGATGCGGTCACTGCTCAGTTTGCCAAGGAGGAGAAGGTGGCGGTGAAGGAAGGTATGCGGTTGCTTGCCGCTGAGGAGGTAGGCGTGCAGGTAGAGGATGATGATCAGGATAGTCAGGAAGCAGGCGCTGGTAAGTCTCCCTTTTTAGTTTTTCCATCAACTTGGTTGCTTATTGCTAATGAGTCCTTTTTCTGACTGGACAGGGGGTCAACAGGGCAAGGATAAAGCTCCACTGTAGCCGGCCCCTTGATTATACCTGGAAAAACTCTTTTTGTGGATTTGACAGTGTTGTATATGTTAGTCGAAAAATAGTAACGTAGCCTTTAGGTTGTAATATTTTGCCACTTGTAATAAATAGTCTTATTTTTGACGTGTAATTCTTTAACTTAAGCTGATTTTGTCGTCTCTTGAATGTTTGCTGTTATTTTGGCATGTCGTATGAGAAATATAGCTATGTATATTCTTGTAATTAAATTGTGTTTGATGTCAGATTCTGGTTCTAAATCATAATTTCATGACTTGCAATATTAGCGTGTGGTGTGAACAAATTATAGTCATGTATTTGTACATAAAAGAAGAAAATACCGCCTTTCATGTTTTAATCGTAGACGGCAGTCTTGAATATCTTGTATGACCGAGCATGGAATGTAGTCGAATGTCCTACCACTGTGAGTCCCTACACCCATTGGCGAGTATCTCCTACTCTGTATCATGTACTTTAGGGATTGTTATAGAGGATAGGGAAAAAGCTTTTTAAGTAAAATTGAAATACGTGAAAAGGTAAAACTTCCAATCACGGAAGGCCTTCGATGTGCTTAAGTTCGTGGCAAACGGGTTTTGTAGTCACTTTCCCTAGCTGTGGGTCTTGGAGACATTCGTCACCCATCTTACGCCTCCGCGGGGAGTTAATTCTTTTTTACCACAGCCGCACTTAAGACACATCGGAGCCGAGATCGCGCACAGTAACTACCCGGGCCATTATGGCCCGTAATCGTGGGTATTATTCGATTTACTGTGGCCGGCTAGCGTGGGTGCCGATCGTCAACTGTGAACTGCCCCTGGCTGGCCACACCTTATGTTGGGGCTTATAGTCGGTTCACAGTTGCCGGCGAGCCTAACGCCGTAATGAGCTGCCTCGGCTATAGTCGGCCTTCTCGGTGGCTTATAATCGGCTCATTACAGTTGGCTTTAAGGGCCGTCGCGAGCAATGAGTTAACCCGCAGCAGAGGGATGCTGGAGCAAAAGTGTCTCATTGGCGAGGGCATAGATTCGCATAGTACCTGTTGGGTCTTGTCCAGGTGAAGTTGCGTTGTGGAGTGCTTTGAATAGAAATGCTATATACTCAGGATTTCGTTCAACAGAAAAGGATAAAGTTAACAAGCAGCCAAGATACAAAGGAACAAGTTAAAAAAGAGACAAGGTTTTTAAAGTGGTTCGGCACGAAAATGCCTACGTCCACTGATTCTCTTTGTTAATTCACTTCATATGGGCAATACAAGTTAAGAAAAGTATCGACGGAGGTGTTGGATGTTCCATGCCCTCTGGAACACCTCTCCGTCCACTGTTGACAAAATATAGGCTCCGTTGTGGAGATCTTTATGAATTACATATGGCCCATCCCAGATTGGGTCTAGTGCTCCGGGGCGAGGGAAGATTCGCTTGAGGACAAGATCCCCTTCCTGTAAGGTACGATGCTTGACTTTGGAGTTGTAGTGTGCCGCCACTTTTTGTTTGTGGGCTGCTGCTTTAAGGACTGCATCATTTCTTCTTTCCTCGACTAGATCCAAAGACATGTTGAGGAGCTCTTCATTCTCTTCTGGGTTATAGTGGATCCTACGGTGGGAAGGCACAATGGTTTCAACCGGGAGCATAGCCTCCGATCCGTAAGCCAAAGAGAAAGGAGTGTGCCCCGTTGATGTTCTGAAAGATGTGCGGTAAGCCCACAGTGCCGTAGGGAGTTCGTCCACCCAAGCGCCCTTTGACTTTTCGAGCTTCTTTTTGATCAGAGTCTTCAGAATTTTGTTGACTGCTTCGACTTGTCCGTTTGCCTGGGGATACGCTACGGATGAGAAGCTTTTATGAATTCCGTGCTCTCGGCACCAGTTGGCGAATTCCTCGTTGTCAAACTGAAGTCCATTGTCTGATATGATTTTGAGTGGGACTCCATACCTGCACAGAACATTTTTGATCAAGAAGTTAATAACTTTTGCTGAAGATACTTTATTCAGAGGTTCTGCTTCCACCCATTTGGTGAAATAATCAACTGCCACTATAGCATATTTGGCCCCGCCTCGGCCCATCGGTAGCTCGCCGATTAAGTCAATTCCCCATATTGCGAAGGGCCAAGGGCTGGTCATTTGAGTAATCTCAGTTGTTGGTAGCCGTGGAATCTTAGCAAATTTTTGGCATCTGTCACATCTCTTGACGAAATCTAAGGCGTCCTTGCTTAAGGTGGGCCAGAAATATCTGTATCGGAGTATCTTTTTTGCTAATGTTTTCCCCCCGGTGTGATCTCCACAGCTCCCCTGATGGATGTTGGATAAGATTTCCTTGGCTTCCCTTCAGGCGACACACCTTAATAATAGGTTAGAGAAACCGCGTCGATAGAGGATGTCTTCTTGTATTGTATAGCGGGACGCTTTCCTCAAGATTTTCTTGACTTCATTACGCCCGTCGGGTAGTGTGCCACTTTGTAGGTAGTTTCGGATGGGAGTCATCCAAGTTGCTTCCTCGGTTGCAGCTATCAAATTCACTTGCTCAAAACTTGGGGCCAGTTGCTTTGAGATGGTCACTGCCCCGAAGATGGTGGTGTCTCTCACACTTGCTTGCTTTGCCAATTCGTCGGCCTCTCGGTTCTCCTCCCGAGGGATGTGTTTGACTAAGTAGTGGTCAAATCGGCTGAGAAGTAACTTGGTCTTCTTTAGATATGCTATGAGTCGTTCTTCTCGAGCTTGGAATTCCCCTAGTATTTGATTAACAATAAGCTGAGAATCGCTGTGAAGACACAAAGAATTGGCTCCGATCTCGATGGCAATTTCTAGTCCGGCTATCACTGCTTCATATTCTGCATCGTTGTTGGTGGCAGCGAACTCCAACCTTATAGCATAGTGCAGTTTATTTCCCCTGGGAGTGATTATTACAACACCTGCCCCCGAGCCCTGTTCGTTCGACGCGCCATCCACAAATAGATTCCATTTGATGTCTCCTGTTATTTCCAATTGCTCCTTATCTTCGTTGGTAGTGAATTCTGCAATGAAGTCAGCCATGGCCTGTCCCTTGATGGCGGTGCGAGGGTGATAGGTGAAATCATACTGACTCAGTTCAATGCACCATTTAAGTAGTCGCCCAGAAGTGTCGGGGTGATGGAGTACCTGCCTCAGTGGTTGATCGGTCAGAACTTTGATGGAATGGGACTGGAAGTAGTGACACAGCTTCCGTGATGTGATAAGTAAACAGTATGCTAGCTTTTCAAGTTTAGGATATCTGACTTCTGCCCCAGTAAACCTTTTGCTGACGAAGTAAACTGGCCGCTGCGTGCGGTTATCTTCCCCTACCAAGGCGGCGCTTAGGGCGTGGGATGACACAGCGAGGTATAGGTATAGTTCTTCTCCTTCGCTTGGAGTTGAGAGCACCGGTGGTTTCTGGAGGTGTTCGATTAAGTGAAGGAAAGCGGTCAGGCATTCGTCAGTCCATTCGAACTTTCCCTTGTCTTTCTTTAGAGCTTCAAAAAAGGGGACGCACTTGTCCGTCGCCTTGGAGATGAATCGGCTTAGAGCGGCCACTTTTCCGTTCAAACTTTGCATTTCCTTCCGAGTGGAAGGTATCTTGATATCCCTTAGCGCTCGGACTTGTTCAGGGTTTGCTTCTATCCCTCTGGCATGAACGATGAATCCTAAGAACTTTCCAAATGACACTCCGAAGGAGCATTTTAGCGGATTCAACTTCATTCCAAATTGTCGAAGTACTTGAAACATCTTGCCTAGGTGGCTCACGTGATCTATGTCTTTCCTTGACTTTACTAGCATGTCATCCACATATACTTCCATAGTTTGTCCTATCAGCCCTGCAAACATCTTGTTGACGAGGCGCTGGTAGGTGGCTCCTGCATTTTTAAGTCCGAAAGGCATTACCTTATAGCAGTACAAGCCCCGGTCGGTGATAAAACTAGTGTGGTCTTGGTCGGGAGCATGCATAGGAATTTGGTTATATCCTGAGTATGCATCCATAAAGGATAGGAGTTCGTGCCCGGCTGTGCTGTCTACAAGTTGGTCGATTCTGGGAAGTGGGAAGCAATCCTTTGGACAGGCATCATTTATGTTGGAAAAGTCAATGCAGGTTCGCCACTTCCCATTAGCCTTTTTTACCAGCACCGGGTTTGCGATCCATTCCGGGTAGATAGCTTCTCGTATGAATTCATTGGCGAGTAGATTCTTTACTTCTTCATCGAGGGCTGCTGATCGCTCTGCCCCCATACTTCTCTTTCTTTGCTTTACAGGCGCCTTGGTAGGATCAATGTTTAATACGTGGCATGCTATGTCGGGGGAGATTCCGGTCATGTCAGCGTGTGACCAAGCAAATACATCCAAGTTGTGGCGGAGAAAATCGATGAGTTGTTCCTTCAACTCGGTTTTTAGTTAGGACCCAATTTTCAGTAGCCTACTTGAGTCGTGCTTGTCTATAGATATAAACTCCATAGCCTCTGCAGGCTCGGCGGTGGCCTCCTCCTCTTTGTCCCTAGGGTCTAATTCATTGAAAGGGTCGCTGGTGTATCGAAGAGGAGGGGCTTTCTTTAGTTGCTATGCTTCAAGGCTTTTTGTGCAGAGGGCAATCTCTACACCTTTCCCTTTATCCTTCCTGTGGTTGTTGCGAAGTTCGGTTACATAGCAGTCTCGTGCAATATCCTGGTCTCCTTCCACTTCCCCTACCCCATTGTCTGTTGGAAATTTCATTTTCAGGCACCATGGGGCTAGGACAATTTGGAAGTCAGATAAGGCTGGTCTTCCTAAGAAGGCGTTGTAGGCCGAATGGTTTTCTATTAGCACAAACGTCTGTTTCCGTACAACGGAGCAGGGATGGCTTCCAATCTCAACAAAGAGGTCCAGCTGCCCGAGGGGCATCTTCGCATCTCCAGTGAAACCGTGTAGTGGTTTATCGCAGGGAGATACATCCTTCATTGATAGCTTCATTTTGTCGAATGCGTGTTTGAACAGGATGTTCACCGAGCTTCCAGTGTCTACCAGGATTCGGTAGACTTCGGCGTGACCAAGTCGGGCAGAGATGACCATGGGATCCATGTGAGGGTACTGCCTTCCTTCTAGGTCACGCTTACCGAACGTGATGTCATTACTTTCTTTCCGCTTCGGGTGGCGCTCTTCTATAACCGAATTGACATAGTCTTTATTGTCTCTAAGCGACTTTCCATATCTTTCCATCTCTTTCCAGCTTCTGTCTGCGATGTGTGGCCCTCCTGAGATGGTATGGACCACTATCTTTTCCTGACTAGAGCTGCTAGCGTTGCGGTTCCCCTTGTCGGCCCCCGGGGAGGGTAGCCTTGGGTTTTCATTGGCAGGAGCTGGGGTCCTGTCCTGACCTTTTACATAACGTTCCAGTTTCTTTCTTCTGATGTGTTCCTCAATCAGATCTCGGAGATGATGGCATTCGTTGGTATCATGCCCGTGAGATTCGTGGAAGCGGCAGAATTTTCCAGACTTCTGTGCGTTATCTGATTCCTTCTTGTACGGTGGGCGTTTGTACCTAACTTCGCCTTGGGTGGCAAGGAAGATATTTTCGACGGTCTCGTTCAAAGGAGTGTAAGTGTCGAATCTTGGCCCTGGCCGATATAGGCGCTTTTCTCCCTTCTTGCCCCCAGCATTGTCTCTGGAATCAGTTCTTCGAACGTCCCTTGCCACAGCAGGGGCGTTGCCATGGGTTGTCTTATTTTGCTGTCCTGACTGCCCCTCAACGGCAGCATCCTCAAGCCTCATGTATTTCCCGGCTTCATGGAAGAAATCGGGTAAAGTAGCTGGCTTTTCTTTTGTCAACCTTCTAGCAAATTTAGTGTCCGGATGCACACCACTGCAGAGGGCCATTAGGATAAGCTTTTCATCGGCATCTTGGACTGCGGCTGCTGCGGCGTTGAATCTGGTTAGGTATTGCTGCAGCTTTTCTCCAGGTTTCTGTTTGACGCTGGACAAGGAATAAGCGTCCTTAGGTTGCTCCACATGAATGCGGAACTGACTGATAAATTTTTCTTTCAACATTTCCCACGAGCTGATGGATCCTTGGGGTAGATGACAGAACCAGGAGGTAGCAAGATCTGCTAAGAAGAGCGGAAAGCATTTGCACAGTACTCCCTCTGTTGCTCCACTCATGAGCATATGCTGCGTGTACCTTTGTAAGTGTACAACGGGATCGGAGGTTCCTTTGTAGGGTTCCATTGTTGGCATCTTCCATTCTCGGGGGGTGATAGCAATTTCGATATTGCGGGCGAAAGGGCTGGTTACCCTAGCGCCTATCCCTCGATCTCTTTGCTCCCGTTGGACACACTCTCTGAATAAGCATGCCATCCTTTCATCAGAACTTGGAGTAGATAGAAATGAGTTTGGTTCCGTTCTGGGGGATTGATTCCGTCCAAATGACCTATAGGGATGGTATCGTCTATTACTCCTCATATTTTCCAGTGGCTGCCTTTGATCTTCTGGGATCATGCTTGGGTCAGCTACAGTTGGCCCTTGCCTTGATCTCCTCCTGTCGGGTTCTGATCTAAGCACTTCCTCGGGTCCAACTTCGGGCTGGACTCTAGCTCGGCCCCGTTCACTGGCGTTTCTGTGGTTAGGCAGCATGACAGGCTCAGCTACAGTTGACCTTCGCCCGGTACCTTCCCTGTTGGGTTCGGTACCAAACGTTTCCTCAGGCCTAACTTCGGGCTGTGCTCGGTCTCGGCTCCTACCACGGCTACTTCTGCCGTTAGCTCCTTCGAAGAAGGAAGATCTTTGTTGCCTCTGAGATCCTCCAGACTGGGACTCGCCCCATGATTCAGTGTTGCGGTTGGATTCTTCAGCGTCCCTTAAGCGTGACATGAGATGGTCCACCAAGGCTTCCTGTTGGGATGTGAAGCGGTTAGTTACTTCAACCACAACTCTGTCCAGATCTGCTCTGGTAATTGCTGCAGGCTGTTCTGTGGCAGGAGTAGTTGGGTTAGCCTGTTCTTCATTTGTTACTGTTGCTGGAGGAGGACGATTTTCTTGATTCGCGACAGCTGGATCTGGGAGACTGCTGGATGCGATGTTTTTTCCTTTGCTAACATCTTTTCTCTGTTTGGGAGGCATGTTTTCCAAGTGGCGGACGATGCTGTTAGGAAAACTGTTAAGTGGATGAAGCTGAAGCTTCGAGCTTCTATTTCTCAGTGAAAGCACCAAAAATGTTTGCACAAAAAATGGACAAACACCTCAAAGTTGTATGATTTAGTGGATCTTATGTTGTTCTTAGTGATTTGGGTGATTTATGCAAATATATGAAAATAGGGGCTAAACTGTAAAAAGACACGCAGATTTATAGTGGTTCAGCCAGAATGTGCCTACGTCCACTTTATATGTTATTTCTCTTCTCTTGTTTTAATTACAAGTACAAAGCTTTGATACAAGTAAAAGAAAGTTGTTTGAAAGTTCTATCCGTGCTTGAGCTCTCAAAACTTGTCCCCATTGTTGTACCCCTGCACCTCTATTTATAGAGTGAGGCTGGGGGTAGGGGTCTAGGATGTGTATAGTTGCTGATGGGCCTGGGCTGATGTGATCTGGCCTGGTACGTCTTGGTTCGTCATTGCTTGGTTCGGAGGTGGTTGGAGTGTAGAATGGACCGGCAGTTGCTTGGACCGGTGGTGGGATGGTGAGGTTGATCCGGTGTGGAGATGGTTCGGCAGGAGGTGGTTCGGTGGGAGTTAGGAAGGTTGGTCCGGTTATGGAGTTAGGAGAGGCTGGTCTACCGAATGAGTTCGAATGAGGTCTGCCGGATGGGGTATGCCGAATGGGGTATGCCGAATGGATCAAGCTTCTTAGTCTCGAGGTCTTCTGGGTGAGAACACGCCCAACAGGAGGGGTTTTCCTTGATTTCTTGTCTCCTCTTCTTAGAAAGGTGAGTGGAATGCTTCTATATTTATTATGGAATTTAATTCTATTATTTGGAATTTGTGATTTATGGAATGAAATTGAAATGGATTAGGATGTTGCATGTAGTTTAATTGAGCTAATTTGAAACTAGCTTCATACTAAAAGAACTAACTTAGAAAGCTACGATAGTGAATTAAGAAAATTAGTAAGCATTGAAGACTTAAATCGCTAATTAAATGAAGATATAGATTAATGTGAAGTTATGAGATGATTGTTAAGTGAATAAATGATCCTATAAAACTTATTTGGCAATTTTGCAACATGAATGGTAGAAGTTGTAGAATTTAAGTGAAGGCGCTTGAATTTTAGAATGTAAATATAAGTTAATTGGATGATAAATAAATTATTTTGAAATGGTAGGTTGATTGTTTAAATGGTGTAATATTTGATTTGTTGAGTGGTAGGTGGTTGTTTGTTATTTTAATTGCTTGTTTGTTGATTTCTTTTATGTAGTGAAATTTGTAGATAAGAATGAGTTTTACTTAGTAAGTGAAATGGAAAGGTAGAAATGGGTCATTGTGTAAATATGAGAAGTTCATGAATATAAGAATCAAAATATTAGAGGTTTAGTGGAGGAGAACTAAGTATTTTGAAGAGATATACTAAATGAACTTGGAATTTCATGTGTGTGGGTGTGCTTGTGTGTATGGTATGACTTGGTGTATTTGTGCACATCGAGCATGGGTCGGGTAATTTAGTGAAGTTTTGTAGAGTAGCTAGAGGAACACATTCGCGATCTGGTGAGTAAACGAGCGAAAGTGTGTTAGTGGCAACGTGAACTAAAAACATAAAATTTAATGACATCGGACCCCATAATGGAGTAAACCACACCCAATTCCGACCGCGCGACAAGTTAGAGACCTGACAAGGTGAACAAAGGGCCTGGAGGAAGTGGTGATGCGAACACGCCGAGCGAACGGAGGAGTAGCTCCAAAAACACAGGTTTAGTGCCCAGGTTCCGCACCAGTTAACTTAATAAATTATTCAGTCAACTGGCCCAAAAGCTTAGACTTGAGTTTCAAACCTTGTACATTTCAGTCGACTGGACTTCCAGTTCAGTCCACTGAACACTGGTGATTTAGGCTACTTAGCCCAGATCTGGAGCAGTTCGGCCCGGACCGAATCCATATCGCTTGAATGACTTTGGGCATTTTGTGGCAACAGTGAAGCACCTTAGCATGATGTTGCACTGACATTATGACAATGTTGTATTGTGTTTGCTAGAATATACATGTGCATCATATTACACGGAAGGTGTGTCGTTCTCTTTTTCGAATAGGGGCGTACGCAAGTATGTTGAGGAATCCTTGGACCGCGATAGATGTCTGGGTATATATGTTACTGTGTTGGCTTTATTTATCAGTTGATTGTAGTAAATGTCTGGGTACGTTAGTTTACCGACTCTCTTCACAATTGGATTGCAATAGATTTCTGGATACGTTAGTGTACTGACTCTATTTATCATTTAATCATGATAGATGTCTGGGGACGTTCGACTATAGATTCTATTAACCATAGCATGTTGCTATGTTTTAGTCACATTATATTGTTGTGCTAACTCATTGATTGCAGGTAAGGAAAAGGTTAAGGTATATAAGTTGTAGTATACCATTTCCTTATATATCACCATTTATGTATACATTGATTTCATACAATATTTGAGATTATTTTCCCTTACACTAGGCTTTAAGTCTGACCTATGTTTTGTCTCTGTTTATTTTATGACATCTCTCGAGTACTCGATGAGTAGGCTAAGAGGCAGGTTGCTTTTGGGGAATACCTCAGGATCACACCATTTTGAATCAAAGTAGGGTAATGGTATTTTGTTATACACTTAGATGTATATTTTGTAATACATGACAAATTTGTATTTATATGTACAAGACATGTATTATCAGATGTTATATTTGGTACTCCTTATTTATGGATTCGATGTATTTTGACTGTTGTAATTTCTATTAGTTGCTTCACCTTATCATGTCTCATATATGTATATCATGTTCTGGCTATGTATTTTGTATATTATATATTATCATTCTGTATGAGATGTCATTGTTATACCACTGTTAAATCAACTTAATAGTAATCAAATTTTAAATTTACCCTGCAAAGCCTGTCCTTATGGAACTTGGATTCGGTCACTATCATTCAATGATGAAACTATTGGGTTACCATGAGCGAGGTGTTACATTTTGCCGTATCAAAGTGTTAGTTCTACACTTAGGGCCAAACTAACTGTTAACCCTCAATTTGTCTACGACCTAAGAACTGGACGACTCAAGTAAGGTACATGAGTTAACGAGTCAAGAATTGGTCGACCTAACAACTCAGAATACTTCACGACCTACGACTTAGGGTCTGGATGACTTAACGAGTTAAGGTCTAAACGACCTAAGAGTTGAAACAATTTATAGCAGTTAACGACTTAAGAGAATTAACGAGTCAAAGACCAGACGACTTAACGGCTTAAGGAAGTCTACGACTTAACGGCTTAAGGAAGTCTACAACCAACGGCTTAAGGAAGTCTACGACTTACGACTTAAGGAAGTTTACGACTTAACGGCTTAAGGAAGTCTACGACTTAACGGCTTAAGGAGTTGACATGTACAACGACTTAAGGGGGTTAACGATCTAAGATGGAAACGACTTAAAGAAGCCTCTACTGAACCTTAAGTCGTGATAGAACTTAGGTCGGCCACGACCTAATTTAAGTCGTCCACGACCTAAAGCTGCTGGGTTATAATACGCTGCCGCAAAGACTTATGCCGCTTTACTTATGCTGTTACCTACTAAGTCGGCCACGACTTACGACTTATCTTAAGTCGGCCACGACTCAGGACTTGGCAAAAATTCCTGCCTAGACTTCTCTATAAATACAGCCATAACTCCAACGACAAGAGGACTTTTGGGCCGATTATTTTCTGAAGCGCTGTTACTCTGCCGAATTCTCAACTCATCCAACATTTGAAGAACTCTAATCACTCAAGACATTACAACAAGCTTTGAGAGAAATCTACCAAATTCTACACGAATCCGAGGAGATCTTCTACATCGAAGTTTGAGCTATTAGTCTAGAGTATTTTGGAATCAAATTGCATTGTATTTCGAATTGTATTGTAACAACTTGTAATCCGATCAGCAATAAAAGAATATAAAGTGGACGCAGGCTTAATTACGAGCCGAACCACTATAAAATCGCTGTCTTTTACCGTTTTCTGCTATTTTAAGTTTATATTCTATTCCCGTACCAACGGGTGGTGCTTTCACAATATTACTACACACACCGGGTGTTAGCGTTCAATTTTAAGCGTTAACATTTTGGTGCTTTCACTGAGAAAATTGAACTCAGGTATCTTCTCACCATTGCTTCGCAAAATCCTGTCGAAAAAGTTTCCTTAAAAACCAGAAGTCTATCTGAAATAATGTCTCCTGGAAGAAGAGGTAGACCTACTAGATCCGGAAATGCTCATGAAGGGACCTCCGCTTCCCCAATAGCAGACCAAGCAACTCCTACCATTGGAGTCACAAGGGCTGAATTAGATGACGTAGTTTCTGGATTATACCAACAAATTGAAGCTCAAAATGCTTTAATGATGGATAGATTAAATGCTCTGCTGGGGGCAAATCGTCAGCCAGAAAACCATCAAACGACCTTTCCTGAAATGCCACCTTTCCAAGCTGAAGGTTCTATGCCGCAGCCAACTTATCACGAACATGTGCCCAGGCAAGCTTCCGAGAGAAGGACTGATGCCTGCCCGGAGATGTCTCTAAACAATAAAGAGTACCTGTCCGAGATGGTTGGCCGCATCATGAAAGAGAGCATGCAGAGGGAAGAGAATGAGAGTGACTGGGGATTTGCACCAAGCAGAACTCCGTTTACTAAAAGGATCCTGAAAGCAGAATTTCCAAGGAAATTTTCACCTCCTACTATCCAAGCCTATAGGGGAACGAGTGACCCTAATCATTTCCTATATAAGTACGAATGGCATATGACCGGTGCAAGAGCATCAGACGAGATTAAGTGTCGATACTTTCCAGTGTACTTGGAAGGTGTGGCTTTACTTTGGTTCACAAAGCTTCCAATTCGGTCTGTAGATCAATTCTCCGACCTAACGCAAAAGTTCAAAGAACAGTTCAGATTGCATGCTTCAAAAGCTAAGGATATAATGTCACTGTCTAACCTTGAACAAGCTCCCGAAGAATCAATCAAATCTTTCTTGAGCCGTTTCAATATAGCTTTAGCCGAAGTGGATAATGCAGATCCACGTATGATCCTGACTTATTTGATGCGAGCCATCAATAAATCGAGCGAATTTGGGAAATGGCTAAAGATGAAGGAACCGAACTCGCTTGAAAAGTTTTATAAAAAGGCCGACGAGTTCATACGCCTTGAAAGCCTTTCTACGACATCGAAAGTAGTTGTTGCCAAAGTTAATGATAACAATGTTACTTCCAATAAAAGAGAATCTGGAAACCAGAAACAAGAAAATGCGAAGAAAGCTCGCTACTTCGAATCTTTAGGTTACACTCCTCTAACAGATACTCCAGAGAATATTTTCTTTGCAACTAAGGATACTGTTGAATATCCTAAACCACATAAGTTAAGGATTGGGAGAAATGCCACACAGAGTGGAAGATTCTGTAAGTTCCACAATCAGCCTGGTCATGACACCAACGAGTGCCGCCACTTGAAGGATCTGATTGAGGAGCTATTGAAAGAGAACAAGCTGCAACAATACCTGAGGAAAAACAAAGTCGAGCCAACCTCATCTACTCAGGGGCAACAACTTACTACTCACCAATCCGGCTCAGACAATAAGACTATAGCGTAGGAATCTGAAAAGTTTTCCATTAATGTTGTCACAGGGGGTCCACAACCGGCAGGCGGAAGTTGGGATGAATACTAACTACCCACAAAACTGCAGCTGGGGCATCTTTCACTCTCTCTGGCATATGAATACAAAGCTATGAATCTAGTGGAGATGGAGATCCAATCCGAAGATTCTAAAGCAGCAATCACTCGCATCCATTTTTTACTTAATAGCATTGCTTAAATTTGTAAAATGTTGGTGGAGGTATAACTTTTGTATTGAAAACTACTGAGAAATCAGTGAGAATCAATAATAAAGAACTATAATTTTTGTGTTCTTTATTGCTATTAAATACCTGTTTTATTTCGATATACAAGTATATCAAAAAGTATTGCTAAAATATCGATTTAATATTGCAGGTCATTAAAACAAAGCTCACCCATCACAAGGCCAAGTGAGTCCCGTAAATAACTCAATAAACGAATTTCAAGCCACAGAAAGTTCCAAAGGTAAAATCCAACATAGGATGAACTTCACGCAAAAGGTTGATGATTTCACCAAAGGGATATTTTCCCAAAGAAAAAGAGCCAGATACTTGTTAACTAATTATGATCGACTGTACAAACAGACATCTGATTAGGTAACTTGTACCTGTCTCGTGAAATCACTTAACAGTGAAGTACATTCCTTCAGATGGATCAAACTGCTTGCAAAAAAAAGGAACACGGGCTTGGAGACAACAATAGGGGACCACAAATGAGCAAACAACGAAGAGACATGGGCGAGTCAATCAACAAAAGCCCTCTTCGGAAGCACAAGACCTCTTCGGAGGCACATTTCACCGAAATTGAAGTGAAAAAATCTCTCTTCGGAGGCCCACTTCACCAGAGCTGAAATGCCAAAAAGACCTCTTCGGAGGCACATTTCACCGGAGTTGAAGTGAAAAAATCTCTCTTCGGAGGCCCACTTCACCAGAGCTGAAATGCCAAAAAGACCTCTTCGGAGGCACATTTCACCGGAGTTGAAGTGTAAAAATCTCTCTTCGGAGGCCCACTTCACCAGAGCTGAAATGCCCAAAAGACCTCTTCGGAGGCACATTTCACCGGAGTTGAAGTGTAAAAATCTCTCTTTGGAGGCCCACTTCACCAGAGCTGAAATGCCAAAAAGACCTCTTCGCATGCACATTTCACCGGAGTTGAAGTGTAAAAATCTCTCTTCGGAGGCCCACTTCACCAGAGCTGAAATGCCCAAAAGACCTCTTCGAAGGCACATTTCACCGGAGTTGAAGTGTAAAAATCTCTCTTCGGAGGCCCACTTCACCAGAGCTGAAATGCCAAAAATACCTCTTCGGAGGCACATTTCACCGGAGTTGAAGTGTAAAAATCTCTCTTCGGAGGCCCACTTCACCAGAGCTGAAATGCCCAAAAGACCTCTTCGGAGGCACATTTCACCAGAGTTGAAGTGTAAAAATCTATCTTCGGAGGCCCACTTCACCAGAGCTGAAATGCCAAAAAGACCTCTTCGGAGGCACATTTCACCGGAGTTGAAGTGTAAAAATCTCTCTTCGGAGGCCCACTTCACCAGAGCTGAAATGACCAAGAATCGCTTCTCTTCGCAGACCAAAATTGCTTCTCTTCGGAGACCAAAAACGCTTCTCTTCGGAGACCACGAAGCCTTCTTCGGAAGCACTAAGACGAATAAAGCCTTTTAACAAGGCACATCCAAAAAACTTTGTTGATGGAACCACTAACGACCACAGCTGATTACTTATGATTATTTGTACAAACAAATATGTAGTAAAACAGCCAGTGACTGTCCTGTGGATCCATTCAACAATAAAATATAATTGTTTGATAAAGATCAAAACATTCTTCAAAAGCTCACTTCACTGCGTAGGAAAATCCACTTTTTAACAAATAAAAGTGATCATCTCCGAAAGTTGAAGTGTTCTTTAGAAAGAAAGAAAAAGTAAAAATTTCTTCCATACAAAACGTATTCTATTAGAAGCAGAATAGTATTTCCTCAAATCGGAAGAATTATTCTCTAAAATAAGAATACAAGTTTTTTTTAGAATATTGCAGTGAGCCATGATATGGGGGCATATAACTATATTAATAAAAACAACGCTCAACCGTCATACCACGAGCCCACTGCAGTATCATATAAAGTAAACAAAGAATCATTTATTCTACATTATAATGAGAAATAGATGCATTCTCGCATACACAAGAATTTGTACAAGTAAAAGAATTATTTTATTCAATACTTTGAAAATTCTTTACATGTGCAGATCTCAAAAAAGCGGAGACCGGTACCCGCACAATTTCCGGTCGATACATGCAAAAAGAAAAACAAGAAGTATAAAATCCAACTTATCATTCCTTCTTCCCACCGCCTTTGGAGCTCTTGCCCGGCTTGATGGTAAGTTTCGGAATCCGACGTGGACGGGTTGGAGAAGGAGGAGTGGTCGGATCTTCTTCTGCTTTGTCTTCTCTGGCTGAAGCGCTTTTCTTCCTTTTCCTTATTGCACGCTTCCCCTTCCTCTTCGAAGAAGACTCACTTCCCGGAGAGAATAACATGGAAAGCTTTGTGTCATCGTCAAATGACTGCTCTGGAGTCTTCTCACTGTCCTCCGTCTCTTCCGCTTTCTGCTCCTGGGAAGCAGGTGGATTCTCTAAGCCTTGAAGGGCTGCTATCTGTTCTTCCTGCGACCCTGGCTGAGAAGCGGGAGTAACTTGAAGGGATGGAGGAGGAACAGCTGGAAGAGGAGGAGAGTGCACAATGCTTGGTGCTTCCGCTACAACAAAAAGAGAAGATATCAGATCATCAGAACTTAAGTAATAAGCAAGAAATTCATCGAGATCGGTTGAATCGAATGAGTAGTCAGACTTGAAGTTACATGGAGAAGTTGGTTTATTTACGACAACTTCAAAATTTTCAGCTTCGGCGTCGTCTTGGGTCTTCTCCTCAACTTGAGTAGTGGGAGGCTCGATAGTTGCGGTCTTGATTTCGGCTTTTGCGGAAGGTGAAGAATAAGAACTAGAGCCGATAATGTCAGGGTCAACCGGAGCCGGAAGATGAGCAGGGTCGGTTAAAGGCGCTTTCTCCAAATGCTCTTCCCCTGCCACTTCGGCGCGTTCCCTAGCAAGCTGCTCTTTCCCTCTAGCAAGCGCAGCATGTGCTTCATCATCCAGATAAAGCGCTGGAAGGTCTGCTTCCGCATAGCCAGCAAACATGTCAAGTATGGCCTCCCAAACCTCGGCTAGTGTAATTTCATATTTATGACCCAAGAATGAAAGACTACCGCGACCCAGAACACTATGCATATAGCAGTCAAATAAAGTAGAGTCGATGCTGGCTTTGGTTGCCTCGTGAGACTCTTCGGCTGCAACTTGTCCGGCAACCGCATCATCGCGCTCTTTCTCAACTTTAAGAAGTCGAGCCTTTAGCATTTCGATCTCCATGTTCTGGGAGATAGCTGTTTCCCGCAGTTCAGCATTTTCTTTGCGGTATTTCTTAGTAACATGCTGTTCAGCTGCAAGTTTCATCTCGGCGTCCCTTTGAGCAGCGTGCGCATCCCGCACTTGTTTTTGAAAAACTTCCTCTTTCTGGGAATGCGAAGCGGAAGATGTAGCAAGATCCTCCTTGAGTTTCTTAACTAAAGACTCGAGTCTTGTATAATCGTCGGCAATGCTCGACATTTCTGCATCGTGTTGCTTGACAATTTTCTTCCACTCCGAGTGATCATTTTCCATTGTCAGCATGGCCTCAAGATTCATATGGTTGACCCTTTGAAGTACATCAACCAGCTTCTGCCATCCAGAAATTCTCTCAATGTCAAGCTTGACAGCATCGAGATTCCTCAGCATCGCCTGCTTATCAATGGGAACCAAATCTAAATCAAAGCGCACTCCTTTTAAGCACCAATTCGGAAATCGGCTTTGAAGTTTAGGCGAAGCATCCTTGACTTGATATAGAGGCCTATTTATGATTGCCTGAATGTCAGTTTTCTCTAGAGCAGGAGAGCCGGATGGGATATCAGAAGAGATAGGAGCGTCAGTTTTTTCAGAAATTGCAGACGCATCCTTTTCACTAAGTCTAACCCGTTTACTCGGGTCTTCAGCAGCATGGCTCTTCCCTTTATCATCATGATATTTCCTTTTGTGGGAGTCATCGTCCCTTCTTCTCTGCTGCTCCTCATAAGCTCACCTCTCTTGAGCTTTACTAACTGCTCGCTCTTCATCAGATTCTCTACGAACAGGGAGATAGCGTCCGTAATCATAAGAGTCGCGCCCTCCATAGCGCCGAAAGTTGTCATAATGTGAACCACTTCGCCCCATCAAAGAACCTGAAATTGAAGAGAAGACAAGTCTTAGAAATCTTCAAATTAAAGAAGCTAAGTGCGTATAAGTGCCAAAAACCCTAAGTGTGTGTGATGTGCAAACTGCGCGCGTCAGACTACAAACCACTCTTGGGTGTGGAAATGGCAATGACTTGTGTGGTAGGTGTTGTAGTTTGTTGCAAAGAAGAGGTCTCTTCAACAACAGGAGAGATCACTTTTGAAGTATCATCTTTAAAGAGCTCCTGAGAAGTTATCATTATATCGCTCAAGTTATCAAAAGTGTCATCGCCGTGATACCCAACCGAACTCTCTTTTTCAACTTCCACATCGACCGTCTTTTCAGAAATTCGAGGATTTTCTTCCTCTTCAATAACGGGAGAAAGTGTTAACTTGCTGGACGACCCCACAATGCCAGTAGAAGCAGAACACTTCACCAGTGAAGTCTCAGTGGTGGTTTCTTTCAGTATAGGATCTTCGGCAGGGGCAGGGGCATCTGATGTCTTTCCTGGAGAATCAGGAACTTCATGAGGCTAAGTGGAGCGAGAAGGGTAAAGAAGTCCAAACTGGTGAAGAAATTCGTCTTTCAATAAAAATTTCGCATCCCGCTCTTCAGCTGGTACGGCCATGAGTCTCTCCAGAGTTGGCTTGTGGCTGGGATCCCTAGAAGGAGGGGGGAGCGCTAAAATGAAGAACAAAATTAACATTTGGCAATTTGGACTTCACAAAACTCAGAGAATAAAAGAAGTAAAGATAGATAATCTTACTTCCTTCCCTCCACACATCATAAAACCCCGGGGGACAGCGAACGTAAAAGTACTGAGTTAAGAACCCATGGGCACTATTAGGGAGGCCGACAATCAATTTATGATTTCTGGCGCTTCTCACAACAGTTATCGAAGGATGATCTTTAGATCTGGTAAAAGAACATAAGTAGCAAATCTTGTCAAAGCTCGGAAGTCGCTCAAGAGTTCTCCCAAATAGCACACACAACCCCATTAGAATGGCGTAGCCATTGGGATGTAGCTGAAATGGGGAGATGGCCAGTTGTCGAAGAAGATGCTGGAGAAATTTGTTGAAAGGCGGAATGGCTCCGCTCAGGCACATTTTTCGATTAACTACTACAAAGCCAGGAGGCGCTACATCAGCATTGTTGCTTTTCTCGAGAAGAACGGCATCAACTTCAGCAATGCCAAACTGAGCGCACAACTGCCGGAAAACTTTGTACGATAAAGTGGTAGAGGCTCTTTCTGGAGGATTGACTAATGGAGCTGGAATAAAAGTGGCTTCTTCAGCCTGGACTGTTATATCTTCTTGTAGAGAAGTCATTCTACACAAGCAACTGGACATTCAAATATGAAGGTGCACGTTTCCTAAAAAGTGTGAAGTGTTGTGCAGAGCTAATGAAAATAACAAGTAAATATAACTGGAATTAAGCTAGTCGACAATTGATCGATTACCAAATTTCAGGACTTGTTAATTTAAAGTTCAGGTACAGTATTAGTGCAAACCGGTCATTTTCATTTGACTATTTCAATGTTGCTTTAATACTTTGCTTGAATTTGTTGATTTAAAGCACTTTGTTCACACAATCTATTTAAGTTGATTATCTGTTATTAACTAATCTGTCATTTGATGCGGGCAGTCAGTGGCAGTATATTCGTCCCGGTTTTCTATAAATATTGTACTAAACGGATTGTTAGCTTGCAAGTTAGAGTGATCTGTGAAAGAATGCAACAAAGTTCAACAGTTCAAAGTTCAACAGTTCAAAGTTCAATAGTTCAAAGTTCAGGCAAAGCTTAAAAGTATAAGTGCTAAGTCACCAACGACTCAAGTGCTAACTCGACGACGACTTAAGAAAGATTTCCTACAAGTTAAGTTAAGTCGTTGGTTCTCTGATTCTTTGGGTCGTTAGTCATGACACTTATAAAGATATGAGGCCTCGGTTCAAAATAACGCGAGTTTCTCAAAGTGCTAACTCGTCCACGACCTAAAGGTTATGAGGCGAGCTAGGGTAGATCGTTTATGCTTTAAGTCGTTGACATTTTAAGTCGGCAGTTCTTAAGTCGTAAGTCGCATAAAAGAGGAAAAAACTTCAGTTTAAAGCAGTGAGAAATTCTCCAAGTCCTAACTCGGCCACGACTCAAAGCTTAGGTCGCAAAAGCTGCTAGGTCGGTTCAGAGTTAAGTTGTGGAAGTCACTGGGTCGCACGGAATTGCTAAGTCGTGACTAAGCCAAAATCTCACTCCGTTTGACCAGCGAACTTTTCTCCCTAACTCCTAACCCGTTAACCCAATAGCCTCTCAATCAACAACGATCCTCGTTCCATCACACCATTGGATCACCCAAAAACCAATTCGAATCACCTCAGATCTGCCATGAATCCGATACACTGATGCCCTATCACAACCACAACATGATCGATGGCAATCACAGATCGATCGAAACATTATTCGTAATGAAACGCGGCACCAAAAAGTGAATTGAAGTCGGAAAATGGGGAGTTAGCAATTCGACAATGGACGTGGGTGAAGGATGACCGGATTCACTTACGTAGTATAACGGAAAGATGATCGGCGATTGGATGATTGGAATTCGTCTTTGAAAGCTCGGAATTACGTCAATGGAGATTTCAAACGATAGAGAAAGTGAGAAGAAGGAAGTAGGAGGAACGAATCAAGCCTTTTATGTCTCAGGGGCAATAGAACTCGAATCGGCACACGCGAGTTAAGATGAGTCGAAGCACACGACCTACGACTTAGGCATGTACTTCGAGGGGCAAATGTTAACCCTCAATTTGTCTACGACCTAAGAACTGGACGACTCAAGTAAGGTACATGAGTTAACGAGTCAATAATTGGTCGACCTAACAACTCAGAATACTTCACGACCTACGACTTAGGGTCTGGATGACTTAACGAGTTAAGGTGCGAACGACTTAACGAGTTAAGGTCTAAACGACCTAAGAGTTCAAACAATTTATAACAGTTAACGACTTAAGAGAATTAACGAGTCAAAGACCAGACGACTTAACGGCTTAAGGAAGTCTACGACTTACGACTTAAGGAAGTCTACGACTTAACGGCTTAAGGAAGTCTACGACTTAACGGCTTAAGGAAGTCTACGACTTAACGGCTTAAGGAAGTCTACGACTTAACGGCTTAAGGAAGTCTACGACTTAACGGCTTAAGGAGTTGACATGTACAACGACTTAAGGGGGTTAACGATCTAAGATGGAAACGACTTAAAGAAGCCTCTACTGAACCATAAGTCGTGATAGAACTTAGGTCAGCCACGACCTAATTTAAGTCGTCCACGACCTAAAGCCGCTGGGTTATAATACGCTGCCGCAAAGACTTATGCCGCTTTACTTATGTTGTTACCTGCTAAGTCGGCCATGACTTACGACTTATCTTAAGTCAGCCACGGCTCAGGACTTGGCAAAAATTCCTGCCTAGACTTCTCTATAAATACAGCCATAACTCCAATGACAAGAGGACTTTTGGGCCGATCATTTTCTGAAGCGCTGTTACTCTGCCGAATTCTCAACTCATCCAACATTTGAAGAACTCTAATCACTCAAGACATTACAACAAGCTTTGAGAGAAATCTACCACATTCTACATGAATCCGAGGAGATCTTCTACATCGAAGTTTAAGCTATTAGTCTAGAGTGTTTTGGAATCAAATTGCATTGTATTTCGAATTGTATTGTAACAACTTGTAATCCGATCAGCAATAAAATAATATAAAGTGGATGTAGGATTAATTACGAGCCGAACCACTATAAAATCGCTGTCTTTTACCGTTTTCTGCTATTTTAAGTTTATATTATATTCCCGTACCAACGGGTGGTGCTTTCACAATATTACTACACACACCGGGTGTTAGCGTTCAATTTTAAGCGTTAACACTAACTGTTTGAGGTTATGTAAAATTAGACGTAAGAGAATGTATATGTATTTTTTTATTAGAATAATAATATTTGCACCTCAGACTTTCTGTACTTTAGTTTACTCCTATTGAAAATTGCTAAAAGTATCTTTGTTTCAGGCTAAGCATTATTAGAGGATGAGGTACACGAGCAGCAATAGCTACGAGGGCAGATATACCCGATTAGTTCAGAGGGTTCTTAACCACCGTGAGGGATGCTCCGGCACCTGCGGTAGGCATTAGAGGTATACCCCTGAGGCACCGGTATTGCTAGCTCCTCCAGCTTTGGATTTCCCAAATTTGTGCAAGGATTATCTAAGTCTTGGTGGAAAGCCTTATCTAGGCACTGAGACACTTATGGAGACACAGGCTTGGATATGCATGGCAGAGAGGGCTTTCTCTAACATAGCTTGGATGATATTCTTATAAGGAGGGTTGCCTTCGAACATCTTATGGAGGAGCACTTAGCTTGGAGGGATATTGTAGTCGGGGAAGTGGATGAGCATACTATGACTTGGGCTGATTTCAGATGCCGTTTTGAGGCTCGGTTTATTTTAACAGCTGAGAGAGGCGTGTAGTTAGAGCATTTTATCCACATGCAGTAGAGAAGTATGAGCGCTAGGGAGTACATTATCCAGTTCAACACTTTGGCTAAGTGTGGGGCTAACTTGATCAACATTCCCGTAAAGAAGGTGGATAAGTTTGCTAGAGGACTTAGTCTACAGCTTAGGGATTTGGCCCTCACCCATGTCTCGATGGGGGCCACTTATAAGAGCCTTATGGAGATGGTTCTCTTGCATGAGAGCACCGGGGTAGCTCCTGTGGAGGTGGCTAAGAAGGGAGGTAGGAGGAATTTCTTTTTTCGAAGAAGAAGGGTTCTATTGGGAAGCCCAATCCCAAGAAATGGGAGCTTTTTGCAAGCATTGTGGTTGGAGAGTTCATGAGGAGCAGAGCTGCAAGGCAGATTTGTCAAAGAGGAAATGCTATCTTTGCAACTAACTTCATCATATTAAATGGAAGTGTCTGTTAGCTTCTCAAGGCAGGCAAGTAAGTCAAGGATTTGCTATTTCTGCAGTTCTGAGTTCCAGTAAGCCTACAGCTCGGCAGAAGGAAAGGGCGTCATGTTGGAAGGTATGATTTTTATTCATGACTTGCCTATATAGGTTCTTTTGTAGCCTTAGGCTTCAAATACTTTCATTTCTAGTTCCTTGGTTGATAGGTTGCATATTAAGCCAGATATTGTATGAGGGTCTCAATTCCTGTTGGGGTATCAGCATCTCTTTCTATGATCTGTTGAGGGGTGATATTTTCATATCAAGATTTTCAGTTTTCTTTCGATGCTTATGTACTAGGATTTTGTGGATATGATTTGATTATGGGTATGGACCGGAGGTCGGGGCATGGAATTTTTCTTGATTGTGATCGGAGAATGGTTCATATGAGAAATAGTGAAGGGGATCGGCTTGACATATTGTGCAAGTTTGAGACCACCTATATGATTAGTTACTTGTATTCACTAGATGTTTCTCATAAGGATTTAGCCATTGTTTCCATTATTGGTAGATTTCTAATGTCTTTGGTGAGTTTTATGGTTTGCCCCCACACCACAAGATAGAGTTTCTTATAAACTAGGTGAGGGATGCCAGGGCTATATTGTTGCCTATTAGGCGATGACACTTAGGTGGCGCCGTGAACTGGAAACTTGAGTTTCTAATCTATTTGGAAGGTGTTTCATTTGACGAAGTATGTCTGAGTGAGGCATTGTGCAGTTAAAGCACTTAGCGGTTGTATAGAGGTGGAGGTGCAAAAAGTTATAACGGGGATAAAGCGGGGATATAGCGAAAAATAGCGATAGTGCAAAAAGCTCCATTAGATATAAAACCAAACATTTAAAGTTAATTTATTCTCAATCTCACATCATTGTATAGAAAAAAGAAATATTGTTTAATCTTGTATAACAAAACCGAAGAATATAATGATTTATGTAAACTAGATTTTGCGACTATAATAGATTTCTAACTTGTATTGAGCACTTATGCTTTAAAATTAGGTTTTCACCCTAATTTTTTTGATTGGGTTTAAAAGAGAAATTGTCAAATTAACCTTTATGTATTAATGTTGCTAAACTGGATGCTAAAAAGCCTTGATTTAGCAGCTGTAGTGGAAAATAGCAGGGATTAAAATGGATCCACTATTTAATAATGTTAAATTGAAATAGCAGGGTTGGAGAGCTCCATGCGCTATAGCGAGGATTTTGCAGGGCTTTAACTACACATGTGGGGAGCTATTTGTGGTCTTTGCTACCAAGGCCGATGGATCTTTAAGGCTGTTTGTAGATTACCGAACAAGCTGACCAGAAAATACAAGTATCCTTTACCACGTATAGATGACTTGTTTTATCAGCTTAAAGGAGCATAAATATCTTCATAGTTGGATCTAGCTACAGGCTTCCATCAGCTTATGGTTGCTTACGATGCTATTGGGAAGACTGCATTTAGGACTCTGGATGAATCTTTTGAGTGGTTCGTTATGCCATTTGGGCTAACCAACGCACCTGCTTATTTTGTTGATCTCATGAGCTGAATATTCCAAGATCAGCTGGATAAATTTATAGCGGTGTTCATGGATGACATTATTGTTTACTCTCGTGATGAAGAGGGGCACCAATTACACCTTGAGATTGTTTTGGAGGTTTTGAGATGGCATCAGTTAAGGGCTAAGTTTATGAAGTACCACTTTTGGCAGAAGGAGGTTCATTTCCTAGGCTATATCGTGTCAAGTAGGGGATCTCGGAGGACCCTAGTAAGGTGGCAGCAACTCTAGATTGGAGAGTAAGTAGGACAATTACGAAGATTTGCGGCTTCCTGGGATTGGCTATGTGTTACAGAAAGTTCATTCGAGACTTTTTGAAGATAGCCACAGTGTTGACATGCTCGATTGGGAAGGGAAACCCTTTGTTTAGGACTCAAAGTGTGAGCATGCATTTGTAGAGTTGAAGAGGTTGCTTACCTCTGCACATGTTCTTGTCATTCCTTAGAGTTCTAAACCATACACAGTTCATTCGGATGATGCAGGTCTGGACTTGGAGCGATTTTGATGCAAGAGGGTTGTTGCTTATGCTAGCAAACGACTCAATCCATATGAGAAGAATTACCCAACTCATGACTTAGAGCTTAGGGCGATTGTTTTTGCACTGAATACATGGAGATATTATCTTTTGGGGGAGAGATTTAAGAAATACACCAATCATAAGTCGCTGAAATATCACTTTTTCCAAAAGGATCTAAATCTTAGGCAGCAGAAGTGGCTGGAATTTCTTGCTACTTATGACATCGGCATATCTTACACCTTGGGAAATGGGAAGGTTGTTACAGATACGCTTAGTAGAAGGCATGCCATGTTGGGCTCTTTATTTGTTGAGTGGTAGAGATTGCAGTTTATTGCGGAATTTGATTTCGACCTCTATATGATATTGCACCTAGGTAATTAGCAACCTTGGAGGTATGCGATTTGCTAACACTTTTTCATTTAGCTTATATGAAATGTTCCTAAAACTCTATTATACTTCCATGGACAGGTGAGACCTATACTCTTTGATCATATAGGTTATTGCCAAAGACATGATGTAGAGTTCATGGAGATTTTTCAGCGGCTTTAGAATGGAGCGAAGTCTAGAGACCTAAACCAGTTTTCTATTGACCGGAATGGGTGGCTTCGACATGATGGTCAATTGTGTATTCCAAATGTGGATGGGCTTATTGATGAGGTACTTAGAGAGTGTCACCATTCTAGGATGACTATTCATCCTTGTGGTGGAAAGATGTATAGAGACATTTGCGTTCATTTTATTTGATGAAGATGAAGCGCCTTGTTTCTGAGTTCGTTGTGAAGTGTTTGACTTGTCTTAAGGTTAAGGCAGAGTTGAAGAAACCTAGTGGGTTGTTGCTTCCATTAGATATTCCTCTATGGAAGTGGGAACATATTCTATCAATTTCATTGATGGCTTGCCTCAGAGTAAACGGGGAATGAGAGCATTTGGGTTATAGTAGACCGATTGACGAAGAGAGCTCATTTCGTTGATTTTCGTTCTTTGAGAACAACTTTATCTTTAGCCACTTTATATGTGAAGGAGGTTTTTTGACTCCATGGCATTCTAACGAGCATCGTTAGTGATCAGGATTCGCTATTTACTTTTCATTTTTGATGGAGTTTGCAGGATGCTTTGGGCACATAATTGAGCTTGAGCACTGTGTAACACCCACAAACAAACGGCCAGACCGAAAGTGTGAATCGTGTGCTTGAGGATTTGTTGAGGCCATGCATACTTGACTTTGTAGGCTCATGGGAGGACCATTTTCCATTGGTAGAATTCACTTATAATAACAGTCATCAAGCAAGTATTAACATGGTATCTTATGAGGCTTTGTACGGACGACCGTGCAAGTCACTGTCGTGTTGGACAGAGATGACCAATAGATTGATACTTGGTCCTGAGATGATCTATGAGACTATGAAGAAGATTGATTTGATTAGGAAGCGGATGATTGCAGATCAGGACCGTCGGAATAGTTATGCTGGTTTGAGGCACTCGAATTTGGAGATTTCTGTTTGAGATATGATTTTTGTGAAAGAATCTCCATTGAAGCATGTTATATGGATTGAGGTTTGGAGAGACTTACACCAAGATTTGTTGGGCCTTTTCCCATTATAGAGAGGGTAGGTACTTTAGTTTATCGGGTTGATCTCCTTAAGAAGATTTCTGGGGTGCATAATGTGTTCCATATTTCACATCTGCAAAACTGTGTGCATTATTTAAAAGTTATTATTAAGCTAAGCTAGTTGGTAGAAGTAGATGTCGAGCTGGATATTACTAGACCAGATGACTTATTCGCATAGTCGACAAAGAGACTAAGCAGCTTAGGAACAAGGTGGTCAACCTAGTTTGTGTTCAGGAGGGCGATGATCCTAGTGATAGTACATGAAAGCCGGAGGAGAGGATTCGAACTTCTCATCCCAAGCTTTTGACTGATATGCCTACATTTACTTTGTAGAATTGTTTGTTGTTTTTTTGATTTTTCTGTTTGTCCGTGCTTGGTAGATTGGAGGTTAGGATGCTATATGTGTAAACAGTGTGTTGTTTTGCTTCCGAGAATTGTTCGATTAAAGGCTCATGTGGGTTGAAGATTAATTCTCCATACTTTGAAATTTCGAGGATGAAATCTTTTTTAAGGAGGGGAGAATGTAACCACTCACATTTTTTTAGTACCGAGAATTTTATTTAATTAAAATTGGTAATCCTTGGAAATGCAAAATATTTAACTTTTGCAGACATTAGAATTTGGACCCATGGATAGTCCCGTTGAGTCTGGAATGACGTTCTAAATTTGAATGAGTATAAACTTCGATATGTTTCCAGTTCATAGTTTTGAGTGGTGAATAGTGTTTTGTGGGAAAAGAGGAAAGTTACACTTAGCAAATTATATCTACTTTCCTTCCTCTCTTTTCTCATTCACTGCTCATTCCCACATTCATTTTCCAAACACTCAAAAAACTTACTCTCACCTAAGCCTAACCCTAAATCAATTTCAACAAACCATAATAAATTCCAAAAAATCAAATAAAAAATCACTACAATTCTAGTTAGAGCAAGAGCTACAAACCGAATCCACCTTGGAGCTTGATTTGAAGATAACAGCTTCATTCAATTTTTCAAGAGAAGAAAAGGAGGGGTTTTTCTTGATTTCCTATCTCTCTTCTTAGCAAGGTGGGTGTGAACGCTTCTATGTTTATAATGGAATGTAATTCTATTTATTTGGAATTTGTGATTTGTGGAATGAAATTGGAATGGATTAGGGTGTTGCATGTAGTTTAATTGAGCTAATATGAACATAATAAATGGCTTCAGACTAAAAGAACTAACTTGGAAAGCTACGATAAAGAACTAAGAAAATTAGTAAGTGTTCAAGACTCAACTTTCTAATTAAATGAAGATATAAATTAATGTAAAGTTATGAAATGATGGTTAAGTGAATAAATGATCCTATAAAACTTATTTGGGGATTTTGCAATATGAATGGTAGAGGTTGTCGAATTTAAGTGAAAGGGCTTGAATTTGAGAATGCAAATATAAATTAATTGAATGATAAATAAATTATTTTGAAATGGTAAGTCAATTGTTTAACTAGTGTAATATTTGATTTGTTGAGTGATAGGAATTGTTGTGGTTGTTTGTTATTTTAATTGTGTGTTTGTTGATTTCTTTTATGTAATGAAATTACTTGATAAGAATGGTTTTACTCGGTAACTGAAATGGAAAGGTAGACATGCCTCATTGTGTAAATATGAGAAGTTCATGAAGAGAAGAATCAAAATATAAGTGGGTTAGTGGAGGATAACTAAGTATTTCGAAGAGATATACTAAACGAACTTGGAATTTCATGTGTAGGTGTGCTTGTGTGTATGGTACGACTTGATGTATTCATGCATATCGAGTATGGGTCGGGTAGTTTAGTGAAGTGTAGTAGAGTCGCCAGAGGTGCACAATCGTGATCCGGTGAGTAAATGAGTGAAAGTGTGTTAGTGGCAACGTGAACTAAAAGTTTAGAACTTCATGGAATCAGACCCCATAATAGAGTAACCCACACCCAACTCCGACCATGCAAAGAGGTAGAGACTTGACAGGGTGAACGAAGGGCCTGGAGTAAGTGGTGATGCGAACACGCCACGCGAACGGAGGAGGAGCTCCAAGAACCCAAGTTCAACACCAGTCGATTGAATAAATTATTAAATGGACATGCCCGAAAGCCTGGACTCGGGTTTCAAACCTGTCTGTTTCAGTCGACTGGACTTCTAGTTTATTCGATTGGACACTAGCGACTTGGACTTCATAGCCCATATCTGGGGCAGTTCGGCCCGGGCCGAATCCATATCGCCCGAATGATTTCGGGCATTTCATGGCAACAGTAAGGCGCCTTAATGTGCTGGCTCTATTTATCAGTTAATCGCGGTGGGTGTCTGGGTACATTAGTGTATTAACTCTCTTTACCATTGGATTGCGATAGATGTCTCGGTATGTTCATAGCATGTTGTTATGTTACGGTCACATTATGTTGTGCTGAATTGTTGATTGCAGATGAAGAATAGGTTGAGGTATATAGTTGTATTATACCATTTCCTTGTATATCACCATTTAATTATACAATGATTTCATATACAGTATTTAAGATTATTTTCCCTTATACCAGGCTTTAAGTCTGACCTGCAATTTGTGACAACTCTCGGGTACTCGATAAGTAGGCTGAGAGGCACGTAGCTTTTAGGGAATAGCTCAAGATCGCACCATTTTGGATTGGAACAGGGTGACGACATTTTTCTATACACTTAGATGTATATTTTGTAGTGCATGAAAAATCTGTATTTATATGTATGAGACATGTATTGTCAGATGTTATATTTGGTATTCCTTATATATGGAGTCGATATATTCTCACTGTTGCTATTTCTATTAGTTTCTTCCACCTTATCATGTCTCATATATGTATATCATGTTCTGGCTATGTATTTTGTATATCATATATTATCATTCCGTGTAAAATGTCATTATTATACCATTATTAAACTAACTTAATAATAATCAAATTTTAAATTTACCTTGTATAGCCTGTACTTGTGGAACTTAGACTCGGTAACTGTCATTCGGTGATGAAACTTTTGGGTTGCCACAGAGTGGGGTTTTACATTGCACATAACAACCAAAGTGTCTCGAAGTTAGTGGGAGTAATAATGAGTTTGTAAATTTTGGATATGATCCAAATATTTGGTACGAAAGTATCATTTTATAAGCATTGAAATTGTGTAAGTATTTTGATAGAAATGTGAAACAGTTTGATTTTTAGTCAAAATGCAGAGGACGTGTGTATCCATAAGAAAGAACTACTAAAGCTACTTAAATATTTCTAAAAATTTAAGCAACATAGAAATGATTATTAACGATGTACTTATGTTAAAATCAGTAATTAGTTTGGTTGTTTAATACTCTTTATTGGATTTGTAAATTAACTGTAATGGCCTGTTTCTCCGTACCCTTTGAGTCGACAATACATTTCGCTTGTACAACTCAAATTGAAAAGAAATACAAGTCATTAGGGGTGAAGAAGAAAAAGTAGAAGAAAACTGAACAATACAGAATCTCACAGCGGAACGAATAATCTATAATATAACACAAGTCTTTACACAAAACAAAACTGTAATCTGTATATATATACAAACATCAATCAGAGTACAACAAACAACAAAACACTCTGGACAGTTATAATAACATGTCCTTAAATACATGACACACAGTGGAGATAACCAAGTACGTGAAATACGTCTGAAATCCTTCAACTCGTCTATGGAGCTCCATAACATCCTAACCTAAATCTGTAATACTCGTTCCGACACGAGCATTATAATAAAATAACACCGGAGTAAGTTTGGAAAACCAGCGTGAGAAAACACACTTAATTTGAATTTAATTATATTTCAAAAATCCTTTGAAAAACAAAGGTATCTCGTAAGACCACGCCACACATAAATATGATGGGTTTTTACCTTACGATAACCAAAACATTTTATATCAAAATCATCTGATATTATAAGAGGGTCTATAGAAAGTAAATTGGAAAATAGCTGAAATGCTTGCATCTCATGTTTCAGCAAATATTTGGTATACAATCAAAACCGTACAGGCTCGTAGTGGATATTGAATCGCATACATTGACTAGGCTACTGGGTACCGCCCATCACAGTACACCTCTTGAAAAATGTACCGAGATTGTACCTAACGATCCCTGCAAACACAGGACCGGCCTTACCTTTACTGGATAGTACCGAATATGTTATCACCCCGGGTGTTCCCACCCTTATCGAGCGCTCTCTTTTCCATGCACAACCATATCCATAAATTATAATATAATATTTCCGAGGGTATCTAGAAAGATGATAACATACCCTACTTAGGTGCGACCCACTTAGCCCTGCTGCATCTCCCCTATTTTAGTCATTCCCGGTTGATGAGGCTTGAGGCTACGTTTATTTTAAGAATAACATTCATACTTGGAATGCTAACATTGCCTTCCAGGCAAACAATGCAATGATAGCATTCATTTGTACAAGTTGCCCTGGGTATGGAAAAACCGAATCTCCATAATCATCTTCTTCATTGCATTCTCGATATCACAATTTGTAACGCACAAATCGGATCGAAGTAGTTTTTGGATAATTAAATATGATCTCATTCTCTTCGAAACGATCGACGAATTCGGCCAGATTTGATAGTCGGTTATTTAACTATCAAATAACAATCATTTAAAGATAGATTACATTTTCCATGGAACCTATTGAGTTTCACCTTTATTAATTTAAAATCATTTTTCAAAATACTTAGAAATCATTTCCATATACTTATCTCAGAAAATAAGTATATTCACAAAACAAAATATTTTCAATACTTAGAAAATAAAACCAAGTACTTATCTTAACAATATAAGTACATCTTCAAATCATTCCTTTCGAAACTTAAAAGAACCTTTTCCATATACTTACATAACGGTATAAGTATCTTAACCAATTATCTAGTAAGGTTTATTTATCTCAAAATCATATTAAAAGGGTTAAACACAAGTATCCTTTTAAAACGAAGATATAAACATTCTGAAATAACCTTTCTCTCTTTAACCATTCCCTTTTTCATTTAGAATATCTTCTTATAAATCTCCTCATTTATTTACAAAGGTACTCTTTCCAAATCCCCTATACCATTTATAAAATTCCTTTCTAAACCGTTAAAGTCTCTTCCAATCAATTCAAAATATATTCCTTTTCAAAAACCCAACCTTATCACTTATAACTTCTTAAAATACTCTTTCCATAAAAATATCACCTTCAACCATTTTATAATAATAATAATATATAGTTTGAACCATAATAAAGAATTACCAAATAATATATTATAATAACTTCAAACCAACCTTTAAAAATTCACCTAAGTAATTAATCTGAAACAATATAGTTTAAATAAAGTAATCGATGCTTTATTATCCATTTATCAAATAGTTGAATTACCATAAATAGATAATACCACTTAAAATCTCAAAATAACCTTACACAATTAAATCAAAACGACCAACATTTCTATATAAACCAATCTTCAAATCATTTCTAAATAATAACTTATCACAAAACAATTGTATATATTTACCAAATAACATTTTTCTTCAGATTATAAAATCTGAAGTTAAACACAATCAGAACCTTTCAAATTTCAAAACAAGCTCAATAGCTCCAATGGTACTTAAACAAGCATCCATTATATTCAATTTATCTATCCAAGTTAAATAATCAAGATTCACATGATCCATTTATAAAAATACATCTTAATCCATGATTAACAATCAATCCGTTAAATGGCACTTATTCCATATTGATTGAATATCAATTAACATTTGCCCAAATTCTATATCATAGCATATCAGAAGTTTATCCTGCTTCTAACATATCATTCAAACTACATTTCCATTTAATACGGGACGGTGTTTACTTGGCCAAATAGATAACACCAATATATTCCAATTCAATTTACGTTATAATTAAACAACGTAATCCAAAAAACAATCCATTCATCAAATTTCTCACAAATATGATTTAATAACGGAAATAAACTTAAAAATTAACATAAATAATTTAATAGCAATTGGAGTTGCTATATCGTCACCCTAGATCCGGTTCAACCAATCTAATAGCATTTCAAGATGTTATATCGTCATCCTAAATTAATTTCAACAATCACCAATTTCAACATTCACCAATTTCAACAGTCAAAACAGCATAATCAATTTTATTCACTATAAAAACATTACTGATTAACCAAATGAGTGAGTTTAACTCACCTTGAGTTTTCAATTTTAAATCAAATCGAAGGATGTTCGATTTCACCTAAAATTTTAGCTATTCCCAAACGTCTCCAAATCAATCCAATAACATAGTGCTCATCGCCATGATTCCGACGCCGCTTGTTTCGTCCAGTTCTGACAACGTATGACAAAGATACACATTTTTAAATATTTGAAGATAATTAATATAAATAATTTCTTTTTTTATTTTAAATCTCATCAGGCCGTTCTAATTTCAGATCTGCAATCAAGACCGTCCCTTACTTCTTCTTCCATCGCGATCGTTTCTAAGAGATAGCGTACACAAGAACCCATCGCTGCATCAAAACTTTCGATGTCGCACTTCCTACAGATGACCGGAATATGATCGGCCAAGCCCAAACGATGCGCCACCATGTACACCACGAAGGCCAGGTAAAACTCGATGCTACCCTTGTTTCAAAAAACGCGCTCGAACTGAGCATGAACGGGGTGGAATTTCAGCCTCCACGATGCTTCATTTCAGATTACCACCGTTAGATATGTTGAGCTCGAGGAGCTCTACGTTTTCGTAGTTGAAATCTTCGGCTAATAGTTTGTGGATGAGGAGATCGGAGGAAGGAAGTTTGGAATTTTTTCGGCCATTGAACGTTAAAGGAGGCGGCGACTACAAAATAGTCTAGGGTTTTGCTGGTTTGGGTAAATAAATATATACATATAATTCACTATTTAAAAGCCCCGTTCGCACTTGATTTTCCCTGATCTCCAAACGTAGCATGCCGCTTGGCGTTTATAAGGATTTACCCCTATTCCGAACTTAATGAAACATGTTTCGAGGGCCAATTTGAAAATATATTGAAGTTACGACATTAAACAACTGATTTTAAATTAAATTCTTTAAATTAATTTCTACGCGTTTTCAGCTCCCACGAGCAAACGATAAATCTGATTGCTACGAAATTTGTAATACAATAATAATACACTATTACGGATCCTATGGAACTAGTTTTGTCAAATTCTGAGACTGTGCCCCGGAAGGCTATTTTAACGTGTCAATTAATTCGAGCGATTTCCAAAATCGACGAAATCGTTTAAAATTCCAATTTTTAAAACTTACTAACTCTATTATATTTCAAATAGAATTTATATTCATATTAAAAACCATTTTGATTCATATTAAATCACAAATTCAATTATTTACAATATCTCGAATATTAAATTTCACTATTAAATTAATAAATATATATATATAAATTTTAAATTTTAAATTTATCGACTTTTAATTCCATTCAAAAGTCCACTATCACCACTCTAATTCAAATAGAGTTTTAAATCAACTTTAAAAATCATCTCATTCACATTTAACTCCAGATTCATATTTACCCGATTCACATATTTTTTCTAATTTCAAATATTGAATTTACTATTCACCAAAACTACATACTCAAAATAAATTAATAATTCAAATTCAACATTTAAAATAAATTAAACGTTCAAAATTAAATGACCAAAAACCCCAGGTCGTTACATTCCTCCCCATTAAAAGAATTTCGTCCCCGAAATTGCTAAGGTAGGAAAAATGTTCCAAACCCATTAAATCATTCAAAACCCCCTTAGTTAAAACTCGATATTCCATTTTCCCAAATCTGTAGTTCCATTCAAAATAATTAGTTTCCATTCTAAATCAAAACCCTTTATTTCAATTAAAATTCAAAATCAACCTTTTTGTTAACAAAAATTTTCAAAATTTTTCTAACACCCTAAATTTCAGAATTTTTTTGGTAGTCTCTCGTGTACGGAGAGCCTTTTGCAATCTCATAAATATATTAAAAATAATATTATCGACCCACACGATCGAAACACAATGTATATCAATAATTATCTCATTTTCGCTTTTAAATGCGTAAGCGTACCTTATATTAGTGTTATTAAGCGATCTTGCTAAATTTATTTGCAATCATGCAACCCAAAATCTATCCAAACAGCTCCCTGTACCTGTACTTACTCAAAATAAGCAATAAGTTTCAAAATCATGAAATTTTCATAACATTCCATTCCTTTAATGAATTAAACACATGTTTCCCACAAAACAAATACATTATAGCATGTATGTTTGAATGCATAAGCAAGTACAAGGTCTAACCATTTAATTATCCATTTCTAATCAATGTATATTCAATTTCAAATTGATTCACAATCCATTCAATTTCATTCTATTCACATTTACACTTATTATATTCATATCCATCTTATTAAGCTTCAATTTATCCATTTAAATTGATTCTAATCAATATATCTATTTTCCATTGGTTCCCATTCAATTTATTCACTTCCATTACTAAGTATATCCAATTTATATTATACCACTTGGGAACCATTCCATGCTAATTTATCTATAAACCATTTCATAAAATTATTTCTAAGGTTTATTATAAACATTCCATACCTCTGCTTAAGTTATATTCAACTTTAAAACTTAAGTTCACACTCAAACTTATCCAATCCATACTCTAAAATCATATTCAAATTATTTACTTGTAAATTGAATTCATTTCTTGTTATCAAATACTTAACCATTTTAACTTGATCATACTTTTCCACTTCTCGATTTAATAAGTTATACAAACTTATTTATTCATAATTCCCAGAATGTCCACTTAAGTTTACCCACATTCTATATTTATAACATATAGTTATATAATCACTTCACAATCCATGATTATATTCAATTTACACCATTCCAATTATCCCTCCATTTAAAATTCAAAATTTTGAATTTCCATTCCTTTACCATAATATCAACCCATTTTCATTTTGGTTTTACCACTTCATTTCTCAAATCTTAAATTCAAGAACTTATTTACTTAAAATCTCATATTGTTTACTTGAGTCCATTCACATCTTATAATCATAACTCTGGATTATATATACCACTTTATAGCTTAAGTGTATCCATTTCATTCAATAATCATACCTTAATTATATAATCATTCTACATTTCAAACTTTATATTCAATTCAATTCAAATCCAATTCAAATTTTGTTTAACTTATCTTAAGTTAAATTTCAACCCATCTTATTCATTTTAACTTACTCAAGTTAAACTTTAATTCCAGGATTAAAATTCACATTTTCCTTTTTGATCAACATCAACCCCAAATAATAAGTTCAATAACTGATTTTCTCCCGACTTCACAAACCATTTAAATGGAAATCCCAGAATTCTGACGCAGCGGATAATTCAAAACAATGTAGGTCGGTGAAAGTAGCAGTCGATGGATTGATGAATGCTGAATTGCCCGAATTCGTTGATCCGAAGATACCGAACTCTAGCTATCTTGAACTCGTTGATCGCACACGATACCGGGTTCGAAGATCTTCAATTCTTCAAGCGTTGATCAAGCGCACTTGATTCCGCGAATCGGCTTCTACAATCGTTGAATCGAGCGCACTCGATTAACCGAAAGAGGAGATAGGAGATTACACTCAACTACCAATTTGGAATGAAAGCACAAAGCAATCAAAAGAGAATTTTATTCAATATTCAACAACCTTTACAAATGACTTCACTTGCCTATTTATAGGCTACAACACACCAAAACAGAAAAAGTACAAGTCTTAAGTCGGCAACCGACTTATCAACCTTGCCGACTTAACATAAGTCGCCTTATTTACACACAGTTCAGAAAGCTTAAAAAAAATACAAGTACTAAGTCGGTTCCGAGTTACAGCTTACGACCTACGACTTAACAAAGACTCCGACTTAACAAACAGACAAAAACATCAAAGAAAATACAAGTACTTAAGTCGTTGCCGACTTAAAAATGCTACGCGACTCAACTTAGTAGCGACTTAAGGAATCAACGGTCCAGCTTAACTCGGCAGCAGAAATCAACGGCAACAAGTCTTCGGCGACTTAAAACATGCGCATCTCAGATTAGTGGTTTAAAGAAATCCATGGTTGATATTAACTCGGTAGAGGAATCAACGGCATCAGGGCTTTCGCGACTTAAAATTTCGACCGACTTAAATAAGTCGTAACTCGGTGCCGACCTATCACTTTCCTTAAGTCGGTGCCGACTTAAATCCGCTTCCTTAAGTCGCAACCTCGAAGCAACTTCCCCTTTGTTTTTCCAGTTGAGTCGGAGACGACTCATCACCACCTCCTTAAGTCGGTTACGACTTAGGCCTTCACCCCAGTTGAGTCGGTCACGACTCATGCCTGTTTTCTTAAGTCGTATATGACTCATAGCTCCTTCCATAAGTCGCCTACGACTTATGCCTTCATCTCCGGTCTGAGCTACATCATCCTCCCCATGTTGAGAGAAATTCGACCTCGAATTTGCACACTCTTCATCCCCAACAAACTCATCCCCATGATATGGTACGAGATGCTTAACATTGAATACGTCAGACGTATACACATCATCCGGCAGCTTTAGTTTATAAGCATTTTCATTGATTCGTTTCACAACTTCCACCGGACCAATTTTCCGTGCTTTCAATTTATTGTAAGCGCCTACTGGGAAACGATCTTTCGTTAACACTGCATAAACCAAATCTCCTTCGTTAAACTCAACATTTCGTCGTTTCAAATCTGCAGAACGCTTATACTTCTCATTTGCTTTCTCTAATCGTTCTTGAACGATTTTATGACACTCCGTCAGCCCTTCAACAAAATCAGCAGCTTTCTTAATTGTCCCCTTTGAGTGTGGTATCGTTGTTAAATCCAACGGTCCTTTCGGTAAGCTTGAATAAACAATCTGGAATGGACTGAACCCAGTACTTCGATTCACAGCATGATTATGAGCAAATTCTGCCTGGCATAACTTCACATCCCAACTTTTTAGATTATCTTGAACAAGACACCTCAACAAGTTTCCCAACGATCGATTAACCACCTCAGTCTGTCCATCCGTTTGCGGATGATAAGCACTACTAAATTTCAGCTTCGTTCCCACCATTTTCCACAAACTCAACCAAAAATGACTCAGAAATCGAGTATCTCTATCCGACACAATAGATTCTGGCAATCCATGAAGTCGATAGATCCCCCTGAAAAACAACTGAGCAACATGAACAGCATCCGCCGTCTTCTTACAAGCAATAAAATGCGCCATTTTCGAAAATCTATCCACCACCACATATATGGAATCGTTACCACGCTGTGTCCTTGGTAATCCCAACACGAAGTCCATACTCACATCAACCCATGGTTTACTTGGTACAGGTAATGGCATATATAACCCAGCATTAGTCGCAGTTCCTTTCGAAACCTGACAAATATGACAACGCTCCACAAACCTCTCCACTTCTTTCCTCATCGATGGCCAAAAGTAGGATTGTGAAATTAACTGTAAGGTACGGTCTCTTCCAACATGCCCTTCTTCGTGTAACTCCTTGATAATCTTCATTCTCAGACTACCCTCCGGTATGCACAATCGACTTCCTTTAAAAAGAAAACCATCTACCATCACAAACTCATCCGTCTTTCCCTCCTTAACTTTATCAACAAACTTCATGAAGTAAGGATCTTCAACAAATAATTCCGGTAATACTTCAAATCCTATCACTTCAACTTTCATTGTTGTCAACAAATGACTCCTCCTGCTTAAAGCATCAGCCACACGATTTGTCACCCCTGACTTGTGTTTAACAACAAAAGTAAACTGTTGTAGATAGGCAATCCACGATGCATGTCTTGCTGAAATCTTGTCTTGCCCTTGTAAATGCTTCAATGCTTCATGATCAGTATAAAGAACAAATTCCTTCTGAAATAGATAATGTCTCCAGTGTTTAATAGATTGCACAACAGCATAGAACTCCACGTCATATGTACTGTATCGCATCTTCGCTCCTGACAACTTCTCACTAAAATATGCAATTGGACGTCCCTTCTGACTCAACACCCCCCCAATCCCAACCTTGGATGCATCAGTATGTAGTTCAAACACTAGCTGAAAATCAGGTAATACTAGAATTGGTGCAGACGTCAGCAATTCCTTGATCTTCCCAAAAGCACTCCCTGCTTCCTCTGTCCATGCAAACTGTTTACCTTTCATGCAATCTGTAACAGGTGCCATCACACTACTAAAGTGTGGTATAAACCTTCGATAGAATGAAGCCAACCCGTGAAAACTACGAACTTCCATTATCGTCTTGGGTTGCGGCCAATTTCTGATCGCCTCAACTTTACTTTGGTCAACCTGTATTCCTTTCTCTGAAACAACATACCCCAGAAATAAAACACTGTGCGTCATGAACACGCATTTCTTCGTAGCAGCATAAAATTGTTCTTGTCTCAGTACCATCAGCACTTCTCTAAGATGATTCAAATGTTCCTCTGGACTCCCACTGTAAATTAGAATATCATCGAAATACACCACCACGAATTTCCCAATGAACGGACGAAAAATCTGATTCATCACCCTCATGAAAGTACTTGGTGCATTGGATAAACCAAATGGCATGACCAACCATTCGTATAGACCCTCCCTGGTTTTAAAAGCAGTCTTCCACTCATCGCCTGGTCTGATACGAATTTGATGATATCCGCTCTTCAAGTCAATCTTAGAAAAGATAGTAGCTCCACTTATCTGATCTAACAAGTCATCCAACCTCGGCATTGGAAATCTATATCTCACAGTGATCTTATTCAATGCTCGACTGTCAGTGCACATCCTCCACGTCCCATCCTTCTTGGGTACCAATAAAGCTGGTACAGCACAAGGACTTAAACTCTCCTGCACACGTCCTTGCTCAAGCAATTCCTCTACTTGCCTCCGCAACTCTTCATGCTCCTTCGGACTCATTCGATAGTGTGGTCTGTGTGGCAACACAGCACCTGGAACAAGATCTATCTGATGTTGTATGTCCCTCAACGGTGGTAACTCCGTTGGTAATTCCTCTGGAAATACATCGTCAAATTCTTTCAAAACTGGTTTAACTTCTTCTGGAATTTCAATCTCTTCACTGCTCTCACGTCCAATCAACAAGAATACTTCCGTCTCGATTGGAATGTGGCGAGACTCTACTACCTCCATGATTAGATTCTGGTGAAACCCTTCTCCGATTTTGATTCATCTCCGTCATAAGCTTCTCTAACCGGCCAATTCCTTCGTTAAGCTTTTCACTAAAATTCTCATTGATTCTTTGCTCCATCTCATCAGCTTCTTCTCTTCGATACAAAGCTTCTACGTTTTGGTGGCGATTAGCTCTTCTTGGCGGCATACTTGGAAACTTCACAAATTCTAACACTTTTCGGATTTTGATCCAAAATGAAACGGATCGAAAACTTCCACTTTGTAGCAAATCGCGATGAACACGATGGACAAAGTTTCGGCCTCCAATGCAAATCCGAACTTCAATCTTCAAACAAATGCGAACAACTTCTTCCTCTCGGCCGTGTCCCAACACTTCAAGCTCGGCTTCTCCTCAAACTTCAAAACTCTTCAAATGATTAGGCTCCAAGTCTCGATCTAGCTATGATTGGCTAGAACAAGCTCTGATACCAAAACTGACGCAGCGGATAATTCAAAACAATGTAGGTCGGTGAAAGTAGCAGTCGATGGATTGATGAATGCTGAATTGCCCGAATTCGTTGATCCGAAGATACCGAACTCTAGCTATCTTGAACTCGTTGATCGCGCACGATACCGGGTTCGAAGATCTTCAATTCTTCAAGCGTTGATCAAGCGCACTTGATTCCGCGAATCGGCTTCTACAATCGTTGAATCGAGCGCACTCGATTAACCGAAAGAGGAGATAGGAGATTACACTCAACTACCAATTTGGAATGAAAGCACAAAGCAATCAAAAGAGAATTTTATTCAATATTCAACAACCTTTACAAATGACTTCACTTGCCTATTTATAGGCTACAACACACCAAAACAGAAAAAGTACAAGTCTTAAGTCGGCAACCGACTTATCAACCTTGCCGACTTAACATAAGTCGCCTTATTTACACACAGTTCAGAAAGCTTAAAAAAAATACAAGTACTAAGTCGGTTCCGAGTTACAGCTTACGACCTACGACTTAACAAAGACTCCGACTTAACAAACAGACAAAAACATCAAAGAAAATACAAGTACTTAAGTCGTTGCCGACTTAAAAATGCTACGCGACTCAACTTAGTAGCGACTTAAGGAATCAACGGTCCAGCTTAACTCGGCAGCAGAAATCAACGGCAACAAGTCTTCGGCGACTTAAAACATGCGCATCTCAGATTAGTGGTTTAAAGAAATCCATGGTTGATATTAACTCGGTAGAGGAATCAACGGCATCAGGGCTTTCGCGACTTAAAATTTCGACCGACTTAAATAAGTCGTAACTCGGTGCCGACCTATCACTTTCCTTAAGTCGGTGCCGACTTAAATCCGCTTCCTTAAGTCGCAACCTCGAAGCAACTTCCCCTTTGTTTTTCCAGTTGAGTCGGAGACGACTCATCACCACCTCCTTAAGTCGGTTACGACTTAGGCCTTCACCCCAGTTGAGTCGGTCACGACTCATGCCTGTTTTCTTAAGTCGTATATGACTCATAGCTCCTTCCATAAGTCGCCTACGACTTATGCCTTCATCTCCGGTCTGAGCTACATCAAATTCAATCACCCGGTTTTATTTCAAATCAGTTTGAAATCATAAATATACATATATCCATTTTTGTATATATCATATCATACTTTTGGAATTTTAAAACAACTTGGTTTATCAAAACAATTTCCCTTTGGAATTTCTAAAACAAAACTTGTTTACCAAACAAGTCCAAAACAAATAATCATAGCCAATCACCATGGTAGCAATCTGTCACTTAGAAACTTGAAAATGAACACTGATGATGTGGCCGTCATCACCAGAATTTATTTTCCAGCAATTGAAGTGAGTTCAGTGCTTCTTTACTTCCAAAAACTATTTTAAAACAATTTCTATTCAGAAATATCTCCAAAATAATACTCCATTACTCTTCACAAACCACTTTGGAAAACATTTCCAAAATCTCTAAGATTTAAAAATTCCCAAATACTTAGTTCAAATTTATTTAAAGCAAAGTCCAAAATTTCCGGGATCAGATTTCCAGATTCTGTTTTGAATCCACTTTAGTTACAACTCATATGTATAATCGTACTTATATCCAATTTCTATTTGATTATCATAACCATCTCAAATTTTATAATCTTATTTTGATTATAATATTAACAACCAAATATTCCAGTATACTATAATAATTTGGGGAAAATATTTCTTTTATATCAAAATATAGTTTGGGTTAAATTATTACATTTACCCACTTCAAAACAATACTATGCCAGTTTACCTTATTTAAGAGTTTAGAAACCCCTATTGATACGGTTGTACTTCCCGTACCAACCAGAATTCATAAACACTCAACCGATAAGTCAACACAATATAAAACATTTTATATTCACTAACAAATACGTGCTCATATCTATTAACACACTCAAACTCATTCTAGAGTACTACTGACTCTATCTTTAATGAGTATTCCCCACTAAAGCCTAGGTATATCGCCAACCTAAGCTCTGATACCAAGTGTAATGGCCCGTATCTCCGTACCCTTTGATTTGACAATACATCTCGCGTGTCCAACTCAAGTTGAACAGAAATATGAATCATTAGGGGTGAAGAAGAAAAAGATAGAAGAAAACTGAACAATACAGAATCTCACAATGGAACGAGTAATCTATAATATAACACAAGTCTTTACACAAAACAAAACTGTAATCTGTATATATATATACAAACATCAATCAGAGTACAACAATCAACAAAACACTCTGGACAGTTATAATAACATGTCCTCATATACATAACACACAGCGGAGATAACCAAGTACATGAAATACGTCTGAAATCCTACAACTCGTCTCTGGAGCTCCATAACATCCTAACCTAAATCTGTAATACTCGGTCTGACCCGAGCATTATAATAAAATAACACCCAAATCAGTCTGGAAAACCAGCGTGAGAAAACACACTAAATCTGAATTTAATTATATGTTAAAAATCCTTCGAAAAACAAAGGTATCTTGTAATACCACGCCACACATAAATACGACGGGCTTTTACCTTACGATAACCAAAACATTTTATATCAAAATCATCTGATATTATAATACGGTCTATAGAAAGTAAATTAGAAAATAGCTGAAATGCTTGCATCTCACGTTTCAGCAAATATTTGGTATACAATCAAAACCGTACAGGCTCGTAGTGGATATTGGATCCCATACAATGACTGGGCTACTGGGTACCGCCCATCACAGTACACCTCTAGAAAAATGTACCGAGATCGTACCTAATGATCCCTGACAACATAGGATCGGCCAACCCCTTACTGGACAGTACCGAATATGTTATCACCCCGGGTGTTCCCACCCTTATCGAGCGCTCTCTTTTCCATGCACAACCATATCCATAAATTATAATATAATATTTATAAGGGTATCTAGAAAGATGATAACATACCCTACTTAGGTGCGACCCACTTAGCCCTGCTGCATGTCCCCTGTTTTAGTCATTCCCAGTTGATGAGGCTTGAGGCTACGTTAACCTTAAGAATATCATTCATACTTGGAATGCTAACACTGCCTTCCAAGCAAACAATGCAATGATAGCATTCATCCGTACAAGTTTCCCTGGGTCTGGACAAACTGAATCTCCATAATCACCTTCTTCATTGCATTCTCGATATCACAATTCGTAACGCACAAACCAGATCGAAGTGTTTTTAGGATAATTAAATCTGACCCCGGTATCTTTGAAATGATCAACGAATTTGGCCAGATTTGATAGTCGGTTATTTAACTATCAAATAACAATCATTCAAACATAGATTACATTTTCCATGGAACCCACTAAGCTTCACCTTTATTAATTTAAAATCATTTTTCAAAATACTTAGAAATTCTTTCTATATACTTATCTCACAAAATAAGTATATTCACAAAACAAAATATTTTCAATACTTAGAAAATAAAACTAAGTACTTATCTTAACAATATAATTACATTTTCAAATCATTCCTTTCGAAATTTAAAAGAGCCTTTTCATATACTTACATAAAGGTATGTAATGACCCAGTATTTCGAACCATTCGCATCCGCACATGTCGGACTTGAATTGCTTAAAATATCATATTGTTAATTTATATTTGGCAAAACTCAGCATATACAGTAAATAAATCAATCACAGAATAATAGACACGGTGTAATATAACAATAAGCAGCATAATAGATAAATAGTAGTTCATGAAGCTACTATATAAACAACAGAGTTTGAAATAAAATACAACAGGATATCTCAAATACAATGTAGTCTCGAATACAGACAGATGACAAGTCTGAACATAACAACTAGAAACGCTAAAATAACTGAAAACTGGATAGATAGATCTCCAATCAAAGCTCTAATCTTCAAAGGTGAGTCTCAAATGCTGTGACACTCAGTCTGACTCGAGCATAAAGCAAAACACAAAACATTCGAGTCGGGATTAACATTCTTATATTAATAAATTCAACTCCAGTGAAATGTCAACTGAAATACAAGTAACTTAAAGGATAGTTGGGATTTCCATCCTCAAAGGATCCGTGGAACTATCTACTATGTAGTAATATATGCTATTATAATATGTCTATAGTAAAGTAAACTATTAAAATAGCGTTAAGGCGTTACCCATATCCCCCTTAACACATTTTATATATTCCCATAGTCTATACAGTACTGTAATTCCTCCGTAAACTAGAGGGCTGTCAGAGGGCACTCCGTAGGTATGGTACAAACCAAACTCGTAGAAGGCATGATAGGGCATGTAACAAGGCACGCGAGGCAATGCTAGGGTAGATATACCGTTTGCGGATCTGGACGGGTGGTAAGGCATAGCAGCAATTACGGCCCACCTCGGAACACACTCCTAAATCAAAGGTGCACCGAATCAAATCACAAAGTAATAGAATGGTATCGAAGAAATGTGTCCGATTGGAGGAATGACCTCACTTGGCCCGGCATGGCTCCTGTTTTAGCCACATTAAGCTGACTCACGGGAGTCAGGGCTACGTAAATACTCATACAGAATCGTCACCAAACCATCCTACTTCATTCTGGAATCTCCACCACATACATAGTTCTTAAAGTGGTTTTCGGTATTGGAAGAGAATATGACAATATCTGATCCCGATCTCTTTAATAACCAAACGCTTATTTCACACCGTGGTCATTTTATAATTCAAATAGTTTATACATCATATGAAAATATCATATTCATTTCAAAACCATATCAATTGGATATCATTATTCACTTTAAATATTATTTATTTCCAGAATCATAGCACTTTCAAATTATAACACTTTCGAAATCATAACACTTTTGAAATCATAACACTTTTGAAATCATAACACTTTTGAAATTATACACTTTTTGACTTAACCAGTTTAGATATTGACAATAGTTTATATATTAAAATAGTTATAAATAAAAATAGTGTATTTATTAAAATAATTTTAAAAAAATAGTATATATATATTAAAAATACTTTATATAATAAAATAGTTCCTCAAATTTCACAAATTGATTCAAATCAGCTTAAATTCCAAAATTCACTTTAAATCAATTCCAGTTTAACCTTTTCAATTTAAAGGTCAAAGATTCAATTCAAATTCTAAATAAACCGATTTCAAATCCAGGTTTGAACTATCACTTCAATTCCAATAAGATTCAAGTTTAATTATTCAAACATTTACAATATAAATTTCTTTTATATTTCAACATTTAACTTTAATTTTATTCAAATTGGAAAATATTCACTTAATCATTTTTAATAAAAATTTATTTACATTCAAATTTATACATTTAAATCAATATTAAATATTCAATCTCAGTTTTGTTTAAAATTTAGAATATTCATTTAATCACTTTTTTTATCAAATCAAGTTATAAATCATATTTTTCAAAATCTCAAAATCAATAAGTTCAAATAAATTATAATTCAAATTCAATTATTAACCCATTTAAAATCCAAGTCAAAACATATAATTTTAAAAATCTAAAATTTAGACATATATAAAATAACTTTTATACATATTATATTTTAAGAATCAATATTAATTAAAAATCATATATTTCCTTTCAAAACTTTGGAAATCATTTTCAAAATATAGACCAACGATGTCCGTATATAATTTTCTATCCTATGGTCAAGTGATACGGATATCTATCATTTCAATCCGTAATTTAAATATTTACGGGTATATATCATTTCAACCCGCAATCCCAAAAATTCAAAATCAATGAAAATCGCTTGGGTTTATCATTTCGACCCATAACGATTTTCCCCTATTCTACAAGATCGTTCGGGTATGTATCATTTCAATCCATAGGGAATTCTAAACTAATAGGGAACTTGCAAAGTGAGAACAAATATAATAATGATATAACATATCAACAACAGGCATATATCATCAGTATCAAATAAAATAAAATATAAACAACAATATATGGTGTCATATATCACTGGTGAACAATTGCAGATAATGGCATATCATATTTAATAATTAAATAACTAACAATTCAAATTTAACAGCATATTTCAATTTTCATTTCAACTGAAATCAAATTTACTAAATATAATAATGTTAATCGTGGGTGATTGCTCACCTTTCGAGGCTAGAGAAATAAACAAGATGTGAAAATTCGAGCACACATTCCAAAGAACAACCCGATAAAGAGGAACTCAACAAACAGAGCGAGGCATGACGGACTTGAATTGATGAAATAATATATATATATATATATATTATATATAAAATGAAACATATCGATATTTATATAAAAAAATCTTTATACAATGTATATATGTATATATACAAACCATCATCAGTGTAAGCTATATATATGCAAACAAAATATATATGTAGGCTAATATACGCAGACACTATCTAATATACAACTAAATATATATATATATATATATATATTCATTTCGGCTACACAACAACATACATGCAAACTACATATATATGCACCAAATATATGCGGCTAACAAAATCATTTGCAGACCATATCAGAACATATATATTTTCCAAACGACTGTATAAGTATGCGCAGCCAACAAAGTCATATGCAGACTCAAATATATTAAAATGAAATATATATGCAGGTTAGTATGTAGTCTCAAATGTATATATATAGATTATAATAAAATATATTTCTTCTTCATTAAAACAAGATAACTGACATTATGTATAAATGCTTACTTTACAGTTACAACAGCACATGCTACTATGCAAATTCACTGTATATATACATAAACTAACTGAAAAGAAAATGATATATATATAAAATAAAATCATAAACTCATATCAGCTGTTTATATATATAAACTATTATATAAACTTACGTATATATTATATTATATTTCTCAATCAATACTTTATAGTTCAAAAATCACTTTTTTCTTAAAACAATTCTAATAGAAATCAAATCTCTTTATATTATAATTCCTTAAACTACTGTAAACATTTAAAACATATAATATATACTTTTGCCCTCTTATATATATATATATATAAAGAAAGGTAAAGCTATGACAGTAGAACAAAGTCAGGCATACCACTAATACAAAGAATCAAACTATATATATACACACACATATATTTGTACTTTATTTATATATATATAAGGAGGAAATCTTAGCTGCTATGGTGGTTGCAAAGCTATTCTCGAGCCAAAACAAAATGAGCGGCTTTAGAAAAAAAATGCAAAGCTCTATAAAAAAATCTGTTGCATACGTTTAAACAGGAGAAGGAGGGCTATGGTTGAGGTGCAAGGTGGCTGCGCTGGACGTGGCGAGTAGGAGCGGGTGGAAAAGGAATGAGAGAGAGAGAAGAGGGGGAGGCGATAGTTCGGTGGAGGGTGGAATAGAAGGCCTCGGTGTTGCTACACACGGCTGGAGAGGGGGAGGAGGTCGGGAGACGTTGTGGATGTGGGTTTCACAGCGGTCAGTGACTGGAGGTTGAGGGAGCGGTGGCATGTGTGGCGCAGGTTACTGTCTCGGTGGTGGTTCGACGTTAGATGAGGAGGGCGGTGATGGGACAGTGGGTGGTGGTTCAGCCATCAGTGAAGGGAGATGAAGATGCTTGCGTAGGCAGTGATGCCCGAGGCTGTTCAGTGAAGAGGTTTGGATCTGGTGGGAGAAGAAAGGGTTCATATGAAAATTTTGAAGTGGAAAGGAGCAAGTTCTAAATTATAAAAGAAACAGCAGTATAAGCTTATATATTATATTCCATTGATGATGAACAGATAGAATTGCAGAGAAAGAAACAAGGAATGGAGATGGACCAGAAGATACAAATTAAACCGTGGGAAAAGCAAAAGCCAGCTGTTGAATTAAGGAAATAATAATTGCTAGTGGTTGACAGCTTTCTCACGGAGGGTAATGAAAGGACATAGGAAAACAAAAGGGTTCAAAACGGGTATCGATACGGTTACCGTTTTCGTACATTTCGCCATGTACCGGACTTCGTAACACACAAACGAATATACTGTGGAGATCGGCACGACGAGACGAGCAGAACGGTACAGAGATATCGGTGATACGATCAACCTATCAAAAGTCGATATTCGGTACCGGAAATGCTGCTAAAATGCCGAAAATAAGATAAACGGGGCTAGAAAAATCCAAATTTGACGAAACTAATTATGACGTCCCACTTAGAAAAGAGTTTACATTTTTATTATATAAAAATATTCAGATTTCGGAAAAATTTAATTTCCATCAATTTTAACTGGTTTAAATTGAAATTGAAATTGAAATTACACAACAAAACTAAGTTCCATATTATTTGATGAAAATCTAACATTTGCAACGTTTAAATAGACGCATACCAAATATCAAATTATTATTTCCAAATTCAATTATTTAAAATTTCATAAAAATTCAGTTAATTACGTTATTAAAACTCATTTAAAATTTACAGGTCGTCACACTTTCCCTCACTCAAAACTTTTCATCCCCGAAAAGGAAGGAGGTAGGAGAAAAGGGGTAACATGAAGGAAAGATTGATTTGAAATACATATTATCAGATACACAATAAATTCAAAACCATATAAATTTCATTAGTTTTTAAATTGATTTATGTTCTACAATTTTGTTTCAATCCATTTTATTTAATCAATAATATTCATTTATATTCATATTTTGTTTGACTTAAATTCAATGTATTTCAATTAACTGATTTGATTTCAATTTAATACCATTTATTACAAAATTTTCATCCAAACAAAATTTATTTTATTTTAATTTATTCTCTTTTTATTATTCAATTTATTTCACTTAATCAGTGTATAAATATTCACAACCACGACTTTTTTTGTTTAAAAATTTCCTTATCAAAATTTTATTTCTGGACATCTTATTACTTGCATTAATATTATATATTATTCAATTGCATATTCTCATTAACATTTAACTATTTCTAGGTAAGTTATATTAAGGTTCTGAGTGAAATTAAATACTATACAAATTTTCCTTTTATTTACGCCATTTATTAAGCCAGATTTTAGTTCGAACAGTTTATTACTTAAGTTTTCTCTTGTATAACCTTTAATTATATATATACACCCTAACATTTTAACTTTTTGAATATTTTAGGTAAGTTATATATATTAGAATGCAATTTAATATTATACAAATAAATTTTATCATATTTCAACTGTTTCAAGTTATTTTAAATTCTAATTTAAATTTCAACACTTCAAATATTTCAAAAAATTTGATTTATTTCAATATTTGAAAACCTTAACTTAACACAGAATTTATGAATTAAATTTCTGATTTCACTTCCCACCATTTTGAAATAAATATACATATATATAATTTGTGAATCAAATCATATTAAAAAAAATTCAAATCAAATTCCTTTTTCCAAAACAAAAGTGTACCAAAGCTACTAAGTGGTCTCTCCACTTTGAGACTCGAAAATGAATGTCGATGATGCTACAGTCATCACCGAAATTATTTTTCAGCCACAAAATAAGAGAGTACTGACTTATCCCTTTTAAAGTTCTTTGAAAAAAATTTCCATTCGAAAATACTTTCAAATAATATATTTTCAAAACTTTGAAAACTTAATTTAGAAAACATCAGAAATTAAATTCTCAAATCCTTAATTAAATTCAATTCATTAGTAAATCAGATTTATAAACCATCTTTAAATAGTTTCATTCCCTCATAATACAACAATAGTTAATATTTTATGGATGTTAACAAAACAATAAATTATAATCTAGTATTATCATTTTTAACAACCCTTTATTTAACTATCAAATTTCAGAAAAATTATACTTATATGCATAAATATAATCATACATAAAATTATTTCATTTACCAATTTTGAAAACACTATTGTGTCAGTTTGCTCTATTCAAGTGTTTTGAAATTCCTATCGATAGCGTTGGCCAGACGAATAGATCGAAATCACAAATCAACCTTAACAACTCAACCAACACAATATAAAACATTTTATATCAATCACAAATACACTCCCTCACACGATAATTCAATAATGGATTATAGATTAAGGATAGAGATTCAAATTTAGAGGGACCCTAATCAAAAGAATTTCAACTAAGAAGATAGGCTTGAAAGGGAGATAAGATAACTAAATTACAAAAGAGGAAAAGATGGATAGACTAATATTAATCGCGGGTGACCTTAACCAGGTCAACCGAGATTCCGGGAATAAAATCGATGCGGAAATTCAATTTCCCGCTTGGGAGAGAAGAGAAATAACTTCACCACAACATCAGGATAATCCCTAACTATCGGGTGGAGTCAAGATCACTAGGCTGAGTATCAAACGAAGGATAATACTACCTGAAAAATTCTGAGGCATTCGACATTTAATAAGAAGAGAATTACCCGAGTCGTCTACTGGAGAAACGATTCGGCTTTTCAATAAATAACAGCATCATAACCGATGACGCAAAATCTCCGATAAATCAATGCTGGTTGTAAAGGAGTTTCACCCCTTTACAAATCATATTAAGGTTGGAAGGATAGAAAATGGAGCTATGGGATGCTCCAGTATCAAGAAGAACACAAATGGGAGAAGACAAAACAGATCTCAGAATAGATGGGAAAGTTCCAAAATCCGAAGAAATCCTAATTCAGGAAGATCCTAACGAAGGTTTTCAAGCTCGAACGAAGATGATTATGTAATCAATTTTTACTCCATATGCTAAGTTTTGCCTAAACCTCGCTCTGATACCAACTGTAACGACCTGGTATTTTGAACCATTCGCATCCGCACATGTCGGACTTGAATTGCTCAAAATATCAGATTGTTAATTTATATTTGGAAAAACTCAGCATATACATTAAATAAATCAATCACAGAATCACAAACATGGTGTAATATATCAATAAGTAGTGGAACAGATAAATAGTAGTTCATGAAGCTACTATATAAACAACAGAGTTTGAAATAAAATACAACAGAATATCTCAAATACAATGTAGTCTCGAATACAGACAGATGACAAGTATGAACAAAAAACTAGAAACGCTGAAATAACTGAAAACTGGATTGATAGATCTCCAATCAAAGCTCCAATCTCCAAAGGTGAGTCTCAAATGCTGTGACGCTCAGTCTGACCCGAGCATAAAGCAAAACACAAAACACTCGAGTCAGGATTAACATTCTTATATTAATAAATTCAACTCAAGTGAAATTTCAACTGAAATACAAGTAACTTAAAGGATAGTTGGGATTTCCATCCTCTAAGGATCCATGGAACTATCTACTATGTAGTAATATACGATATTATAATATGTCTATAGTAAAGTAAACTACTAAAATAGCGTTAAGGCGTTACCCATATCCCCCTTAACACATTTTATATATTCCCATAGTCTATACAGTACTGTAATTCCTCTGTAAACTAGAGGGCTGTCAGAGGGCATTCCATAGGTATGGTACAAACCAAACTAGTAGAAGGCGTGATAGGGCCTGTGACAAGGCATGCGAGGCAATGCCAGGGTAGATATACCGTTTATGGATCTAGAATGGTGGTAACGCATAGCAGCTACTACCGCCCACCTCGGAACACACTCACAAATCAAAGGTGCACCGAATCAAATTACAAAGTAATAGAATGGTATCGAAGAAATGTGTCTGATCGGAGGAATGACCTCACTTGGCCCGGCATGGCTCCTGTTTTTCCACATCAAGCTGACTCACGGGAGTCAGGGCTACGTAAATACCTCATACAGAATCATCACCAAACCATCCTACTTCATTTTGGAATCTCCATCACGTACATAGTTCTTAAAGTGGTTTTCGGTATTGACAGAGAGTATGACAATATCCGATCCCGGTCTCTTTAACAACCAAACGCTTATTTCACACCGTGGTCATTTTATAATTCAAATAGTTTATACTTCATATCAAAATATCATATTCATTTCAAAACCATATCAATTCGATATCATTATTCACTTTAAATAATATTCATTTCCAGAATCGTAGCACTTTCAAAATTATAACACTTTTGAAATCGTACCACTTTTGAAATCATAACACTTTTGAAATTATACATTTTTTGACTTAACCAATTAAGATATTGATAATAGTTTATATATTAAAATAGTTATAAATTAAAATAGTTTATATATTAAAATAGTATATATATATATATTAAAAATACTTTATATAATAAAATAGTTCCTAAAATTTCACAAATCGATTCAAATCAGCTTAAATTCCAAAATTCACTTTAAATCAATTCCAGTTTAACCATTTCAATTTAAAGGTCAAAGATTCAATTCCAATTCTAAATAAATCGATTACAAATCCAGATTTGAACTATCACTTCAATTCTAATAAGATTCAAGTTTAAAAATTCAAACATTTTCAATATAAATTTCTTTTATATTTCAACATTTAACTTTAATTTTATTCGAATTGGAAAATATTCACTTAATCATTTTTAATAACAATTTATTTAAATCCAAATTTATACATTTAAATCAATATTAAATATTTAATCTCAATTTTTTTTAAATTTAGAATATTCATTTAATCACTTTTTTTATCAAACCAAGTTATAAATCATATTTTTCAAAATCTCAAAATCAATAAGTTAAAATAAATTATAATTCAAATTAAATTATTTACCCATTTAAATTCCAAGTCAACATTAATTTCTCTTCCCAACCTCTATTAATAAAGTTATAAAAATTTATTTTTAAAATATTAATATAAATTTAAATAAATACTTAAACATATTATATACTAATTAAATTAAATTTTATTAAATTAAATCTTATTATTGAGTTTATTTTATATTAAATCTATTTTTATATAATTTAAAAAATAGTAAAATTATAAATAAAATCTTAAAAATTATATATTCAAAACTGACTTATAAATTTAAAATTTCCAAAACAAATAATTTTAAAAATCTAAAATTTAGACATATATAAAATAACTTTTATACATATTATATTTTTAGAATCAATATTGATTAAAAATCATATATTTCCTTTCAAAATTTTGGAAATCATTTTCAAAATATAGACCAACTGTGTCCGTATATAATTTTCTATCCTATGGTCAAGTGATACGGATATTTATCATTTCAATCCGTAATTTAAATATTTACGGGTATATATCATTTCAACCCGCAATCCCAAAAATTCAAAATCAATGAAAATCGCTTGGGTTTATCATTTCAACCCATAACGATTTTCCCCTATTCTACAAGATCATTCGGGTATGTATCATTTCAACCCATAGGGAATTCTAAACTAACAGGGAACTTGCAAAGTGAGAACAAATATAATAATAATATAACATATCAACAACAGGCATATATCATCAGTATCAAATTAAATAAAATATAAACAACAGGATATGGTGTCATATATCACTGGTGAACAATTGCAGATAATGGCATATCATATTTAATAATTAAATAACTAACAATTCAAATTTAACAGCATATTTCAATTTTCGTTTCAAGTGAAATCAAATTTACTAAATATAAGAATGTTAATCGTGAGTGATTGCTCACCTTTCGAGGCTAGAGAAATAGACATGGACAAGATGCGAAAATCCGAGCACACATTCCAAAGCACGACCCGATAAATAGGAATTCGACGAACAGAGCGAGGCACGACGGACTTGAATTGACGAAACAATATATATATATATATATATATATATATATATTATAAAATGAAACATATCGATATTTATATATAAAAAATCAAAAAAAATCTTTATACAGTGTATATATGTATATATACAAACCATCATCAATGTAAGCTATATATATGCAAACAAAATATATATGTAGGATAATATATGCAGACACTATCTAATATACAACTATATATATATTCATTTCGACTACATAATAACATATATGAAAACTGTATATATATGCACCAAATATATGCGGCTAACAAAATCATATGCAGACCATATCAGAACATATATATTTGCAAAACGATTGTTTATGCATGTGCGGCCAACAAAGTCATATGCAGACTCAAATATATTAAAATGAAATATATATGCAGGTTACTATGCAGTCTCAAATGTGTATATATAGATTATAATAAAATATATTTCTTCTTCATTAAAACAAGATAACTAACATTATGTATAAAAGCTTACTTTATTGTTACAACAACACATGCTACTATGCAAATTCACTGTATATATATATATATAAAAACTAACCGAAAAGAAAAGGATATATATATAAAACAAAATCATAAACTCATATCAGCTGTTTATATATAAAAACTATTATATAAACTTACGTATATATTATATTATATTTCTCAATTAATACTTTATAGTTCAAAAATCATTTTTTTTCTTAAACAAGTCTAATAGAAATCAAATTGCTTTATATTATAATTCCTTAAACTACTGTAAACATTCAAAACATATAATATATACTTTTGCCCTCTTTTATATATATATATATATATATGTAAATAAAGGTAAATCTATGACAGTAGAACAAAGTCAGGCACAACACTAATACAAAGAATCAAACTATATATACACATATATTTGTACTTTATATATATATCTTTACTACTAATAAAGAGAATTGATTGAATAGGTTTACTCGGTGTCTTTTTGAATTACCCAAAATGCCCTTTGAACTTCGAGAAAACCTAAATCAGAAGCATACGATTTTTGAAAATGGCGTCTCAAAGCCCTGATTCGTTCCTAAAATCGCCTCCATCATCATTTTTGTAATTGCATCCATCTTGATCGTTGCTCTGCTCCAGCGTCTTCGGCAGCTCTTCCATCATCGCGTTCTTGCTATTCGCCGCATCGACTTCGTTCCTAGCTATCAATCTTGGAAAATTGATTTTCAGATCTGTCAAGTTTAGCTTATTCGATTTGTTTCCTACTGCCTCTGATCTTCTTTATAGGTCTTCCTTTTGTTCTCGAGTTTCTGATGGCTGGCTTCGAGCTGCCATAGCTGCTGTTCCTCCAGGTCGGGATCTTTCTAAATTTCTCCATTGCCTTCCAAAGCTTCCAAGACAGCCATAAGTTTGAATGGGACTTTTGTTGCTGTTGGGTCTTGGAAAATTCATACTAGCTTCTATCTATCTACTGTTCGTTTGGATTTCCAGGTTGGAAGCAGTCTGAAATAATGACAACTATCATATATATGCGGCCGCAAGTGACCGATTGCTTAAATTTGGTGGTGGGTGGGTTCAGTCACGAAAGCATGCATGATTTGTTAGTAATGGTGAACAACTTTTTGGAGCATGGAAGTATATAGTGATTCCAATGCTAATGATCTTGGCTACCCGGCTTATAGAGTTTCGGTAAGCTTAAATGTATTTGTTGGTTAGTAATGTCGATTTAATTGGTTATGCAATTGTTGTTTCGTATGTTCAGTTCTGATTTACTATTCGATTGCACTTATAGTTGAGTTATTTCAACAATGGAAATTTGGGTTAGTGATACGTGTGGATGATGATTGAATAAATGTGAAGCTTTTATAATTTATTTATGTAAAAAAGAAAACTATAGCTTTATCGATTTTGAATACTTTGTTCTAATGTTAATTTCACTTCTATTACCTGTAATTAGAAAGTTGGTTTCTATCATGTTTACAACTACACCCAACCTTCAATTCGTGCCATGGAAAATCTTGGTAGAAGCTCCACTATTGGTTCCAATTAACATTTTCAAACTTTCATACATTTGTTTCTTCTTTTGTCTTTTTTCCTATTATTACAAAAATTAATGGCAACTTGCAAAGATGAGAAGCTCACTATATTATCCTCTTTATTACTTCCATATATTAGTAATCGATGTTACTATGTCTTCCGCTCTGGCATCAAATTCAAAGCCAACTTTGTGCATAAAAAAGGCTTTATTGTGCAAATTGAAGTAAATTTCTTTTTGGTATCTCCTCATTTTTAAGGTTCTTAAAACGTGTACTGAATACATAACTTTATTATATGCATAATACCATGTACGTGTTATACAATACACTAATAATCTTCTACCATATAGATTGATCATCATATATACAATTATTAATATCCTACTCAAAATAATTACATGCCAAAATTTTGTTTTATGATGACATGTTAGTGAAATTGCAAATATTTTATGAGTGCTCTTCTTTCATTGTTCTATACTATTTCAACCATAAAATACACACTTTCAGATTTTTCTATGTATGGTTATTGGTATTTCTTATTTGGGTGTCTTAGAATAAGGCTTGAGTTCTTATGTCTATTCCTAAATGAACTAAATTTTCTATATTTAGTTAGCAGCATAGTTAGAAGGAGGGAGTTTTTTTCATGGCTGCAAGTGCATTAATCTCTACAATATGCAAAATCTTCTAATTTCTTAATACTTAATATTCTCCGTCCCTTGGTCTTACTGCTCATGTACACTGAACTTGCATGTAAATGTATGCTTGATTGTTCAATTTGTGGACTAATGTGCAAATGAGAGAACTGGCTATTGCTTTCTCCATCTGAACTTGATTAAATCAGTGACAAAGTAATTACCTAAACTTGCATTTAAATGTAATTAAATGGTGTCAGGGCTACAATATTCATGGACAAGAAAGAGCAATTACTATTTATTTAAATATTAGTTTATAAAAATCAGAACAGCTAATTCATTTACATAATTATCCACAAAATAGGCTAAACAACATCTGTTGTTTTAAGATTTATACTACAGCAATGAGCATTATATAGTAAAATAGCGCAACAATTGAAATAACCAAGTTTGTAACCTAAATCCTTAATTATACAGATTCATAAATGAACATTAGATATTCAAAATATTTTAACAAATTGTAAAATACATTCTATATGATATAAAGATTAGAGTTGGAGCATTATGAACACTATGGTGATAATGTGTTGTGGAGGCTATATAGATTATGGAATGCACAATACTTATAATATAATTTACCACTTGAATCTCATTTTAAGAAACTGTTCTTTTGACTTATTAGGTGATGAGACTCCTCTCAACACGAGTACTGTTGAAGAATGGTGCTGAAGATTACCTGAAAGCCGATGTAGTTATTTTCGACATATATGAAGGACTAGATCCCTTCATCGACCTCAAATCCAAATCCAAATTGGAGAGATATTTCCGATTGGACTCATGGTGCCCTTAGCTCCTCAACTACTGTTACTTCAAGACGACGAATGCATGACCTGGTCCAACTAACATAAGAAAGACAATGTAATTTACATCTACTTTGGAACCTATAACTCTCCTTCAAAACGGGAGCGTGCAGAGCTTCCTGCTGCATTACTGGAAATGAAGGGCATTTCATTTATGTGGCCTTTGTAGGAGAAGGACAGAAAAGAGCTTCCCTCAAGTTTTGTCGATGCAGTCAATGAAGACAATAGGTGCATTTCTAATGCAGGAAGGATGGAATTTGGTGATGGAAGGCATGGCCGGAGGAGTGCCCATGATCTATAAGCTCTTTAGGTGGGATCAAATGATTAATGTTAGGATGGTCATGATGTTTATAAAATTGGAGTTACAGTAAATGAAAGGGAATTTAGCAATGAAAGTGAAGATAGTGAGTGCCCATGATACGTAGGCCTTTTAGGTGGGATCAAATGACTAATGTTAGGATGGTCAGTAATGAAAGTGAAGATGGCGAGGATAGCAATGTTGGATGAAGTTGCACATGATATGAAGCATAGGGCTATATTTTTCAGGGACATGGCGGAAAAGGCTTTTGATAAAGTAGTTTTATTTCCCTGTGTATTGTATCGTTTCCATGAATATCAATTTTGACAGTTGTGCGTTAGGTGATATATAATTCATTGGCTAGCATATGCCTCTGAGTTAACTGATTGTAAAAGTTTACCTACAAATAAAATTATACACATTATTAACATAAAATCAAAATACATAGATAAAGCATTGATAAAATAGTATGACATAAGCTCATGTACAAAAATAGTTTGACAAAATAATTGATTTAAACTAAAAGCGGTACATAGAACATCATTGTTTACTGTTATAGGTCGGATCTCACTGTTCATGTATAACTGAACAAATTCATGAGGCAATAAAAAGCAGTTGGCAATATTTGAATGTGTTGAGGTGGCAAGCGATCGTTGCACCAATTTTATTGTCATTGTTTTTTAATAGTTATGCTATAAAAATATGGCTCGACGATCAAATGTAGGTCCAACTGGACGTGCGTATACACTATGTTTGCTCTTCTATTTTTTTTAATCTATAATTTTTCTCCTACATTTGTTGTACATGGGACGCTTTCCTTATCACCTTGAGTAGATTGGCTGTCTTGACTATTCACTGTGTGGAACAAAGTATCAACCTCACTTGGAACTAAAGCAAGTTTTGCACCATCATCTAAGATAAGAACCTACGTGTCTTGATCTGCTTCCCAAGAAATAGTCCGCGATGCCTGTTTATCTAATCCTGTAAAATTCTTTGGATCACTGCGAATATCATCTTGACTACTGTAAATATTTATGGTTCGTGTTTGTTGTAGAGTTCCGAATCCTTAAGTATTGATGATTCTTTAGGACCTATGTAATAATTTGGACTGTGAACTGTCATGTACCAACAGGAACTTTTATGCATTGCCATTTATTCAACTGTATTGAGTTTAAGCAATATGCTTAGGATTCCTAGATGTATTGTTGTTATGGTTTACTGTATTATTGTTAGTGGAATTGCCTATAATCTCTACTTCATCAATGTTCATCATGTTTGATACATTAACCATTAAATCATTCTTGCAAATTGTTGCCTTCTATTCTAGCACAAAGATACCATAGCAAAATTGTGAACTTTATTTTTAAATAAAATGGCATGGTATAAGTTTCGGTTGTTGTGCTGTTGTATATATGGGTTCATATACCTATATATATAGAGAGATATGTTCGGTTTATAACCGAGTTATATGTATATATTGTTAGTTTTATTCAAGTAAGTCGGTATGCATATATGTCCGGGGTTTTCCAAGTATGTATAAAGTTTTTTTTTGTTTACTACATTTATATGTAGTCTAAGTATATTAGATATGTTCGGAAGTGTTTAAGGATGTATATTAAATTTAGTGTTATATATATTATATCATAATTTGGGTTCGATTTTAATTTGCTTATTATACATCTGTCCTTGTTATAAAAGTTATAGTTTTATTTTCCAAAAGCTTAGTTGTTTATTAAAAAAAAGGATTCCTATACAGTCGTTTATATATTATTGATTCCAAAGTGTTTATGTAGGCATTAAATATATAGATTTATATATGTTCGTTTTATATATATAAGTAATGATATGGTTGAGTATATACTTATATAAGAAATTATTTCAACATATATTATGTATTTTGATAGATACCTGACTCCAATATATGAGTTAATTTAAATAATGATTTTGTATTATTTTGATTTGTCTTAAATTTAAAATTGTGAGAGAAAATAATATATATTGTTTGTACCAAAAATGGGCACAACACTCTTCGGGAGTTATTTGAAGAGATAAAATGAAGATTATAAATGTAAAACAGAGGTTATCTAACAAAAACTCCAACAAACAGAAATGTAAAATGCACAGACAAGCAATTTAGAGTGGTTCGGCGTATAGCCTACGTCCACTATGAAGTTTTGATGATTTTATTGATTCTCTTTCAATGATTACAAGCAGTTACAGCAATGAATAGCGGATTACAGATTAGAATTTGAAATTGACAGCAAAAGTAGGATGCAAATCTCAATCCGGCAGAGTCTGGACGCTTTAGAGAAAAAAGATCCCTTTTCTGTTGATTCTGGGGCTCTATTTATAGGCGTAGGAGGCTCAGAATTCGCTCAAACTCCGGGAGACTTGGCCTGGCACGTGAGGGGGCCAACGCGACCGTTTCCAGAAAGTTTCGCCTCGATCTGTGATCGGTACGACTCCATTTCGTATCGATCAAGATGATGTCCAATTGAACTGAAATTTGGCATGGACATCCTCCATTGTGCATGTAAGCTTCCCTGAAAATTTCATAGGATTTGGATTAATAGATCACGAGATATCGTCGATACGAACTAAGATTCCTCATAGGCTGTCTGGTTCGAATCCATGAATTCGACTCCATCCGTTCGCTTCGCTGGCTGCACGTGCTCTTGGGATGACGTGGTGCGCGCGCTTTGCCTCGATCCGGTCTCTGCGCCGTATTGACTGCTTCGACTCCACATATCTCGCCTCGTTTACTTCGATGGATGACACGTCATCTTAGTTGGTTGACTTGTTAGATACGAGTAAGTCATTGCGCATTGACTCGAAGTAAGGTTCTTTAGTGGATACGAAGAACAGTGCCTCGATGGATACGAAGCAGATATTTTGGCCAATCGACACGGGTCGTCTTAGCCGTTAATGGGTACGGAGTCTATCGATATGAAATCGATGGATACGAGCATTGCCGACCTGATCGATACGAAATCTGAGGGAACTGATGGATGCGAAGCGGGTGATGGACACATACTGGTTGGATACGAACCGAGATCCACTGATGGACACGAAATCACTGCTGATCTGATGGATGCGAAATCACCCATAGCGATGGATACGAAATCTGGGCCAGGCTGATTGATACGAAGTCCATCGAGACGAATTCGATGGATTCGAAGCATGGTCATCTTGATCGATACGAACTGCTACTTCCCGATGGATATGAAAAAGTGCTCTCCCCTTTGACTTGCATCCATCATAACTTGAGCATATGAACTCGGATCGATCTGAAACTTGGAGTGTGGGCTCGCAGTACTTCCCTGGTTGTGTCCTAACGATTGCAGCCTGATCCGGTCCGGGACAAAACCCATCGATATCCACGACGATCAACGTCCGTCCTCCAATCGATTCCCTGGTATCCTGGTCTTTCCAAAGGGCGGGATAACATTTGCCCCCCAAAGTACGTCTTGTGAAAACATGACGTGCTTTGAAAAGCTTCCAATTTCTGAGTCGTCATTAAATTTCGAATTAATCCCATCTTGAACTGATTCGAAACTTGAGTCGAAACACGGGTTGACGGTTGTTTCTGAGCTGCTCCTTTGTGTCGATCCTCTCCTGGATCGATATAGAAGGTTGAAAGGTTGGTTTCGTATCGACACGGGCTGATCTGATGGATACGAAATGCCTATCTGCGTCGATGGTCACAATTTGTCGTGAATTTCGATTCGTATCGATGACCTTCGATGGATACGAGACAATCACTCGCATTGATGGGCTTCAACAGATACGAACACTGACCTCGTATCGATAAATCTGCTCCGTTGCGCGTTGATGGCTCACAAGAATGAATACTTCGAACCGATGGAGTCTATCGCCCCCAGGTGGCTTCTCTGTGTACTTTGTATCGATAGTGTGCTATCCATTTCGAATCGATAGGGATCCCTGGTCACGCGGATACGAAAACGGGGCGTTCGACTCGGCTCATGGGGCTAACCGGTTGCGACCGGACGCGTGGACTGGGAGGCAAAACGACTCGGTTTTTCCCTAGGCTTCATATAAATACCCTGGACTTTGTCACTTTTCACTTTTTTACCTTCTATTTTTTACTGCTGTTCTCTGTTCCTTTTTTATCTCCGTATCGATAGACCGAGAGGAAGAACTGTTCATTTTCGAATCGATCCAAACCTTCGATCCTTCGAGTTTAATTTCTAAAATCAGGTGATTAGCAAATAAGATTATGTTAATAATGATAAAACTCGAGACTCCAATCATCCTCCTTGCTTCTACGGCCGAGTTTGATAAATTCGAGATCTGGACGAGAGAAAACGAGATTTGGGGATGGAGCGTGGCCATGGAGTTAAATTCCTTTGGGGAAGAAGGAGACAAGGAGGAAATCATTCCAAATTCACTTCGTATCGTCCTGGACTGGGAGTATTCGAATCGATCCAGACTGCATATGCTCGCATCGATATGGAGACGAGGGCGGTGGTCGACATGAAGCCACTGCCTTCAGATCGATGCGAAATCGGTGCCCTCGATCGACACGATATGTGTCGAGTCGAACCTGATCGATACGAAGCATTCCCACTTCAGCCTGATCGACACGAAACACTCCTTCGCCAGGGCGATCGATACGAAAGTATCGATTCGAACGTTGCCATGCCGAAATACGTGATCCCCCTGTCTCGATATGGGAGTGAGGTGCGGTGATCGATTCTGAATTAAATCTTGACAAACTTATGGAAATTCTGAGAACCTGACCACTTGACTCCGACGAGCTTCTGCCTTGCATAATTGAACTCGATCACAGCATTGCATACTTGACTGCCTCTTGAAGCTCGTTGATGGAACTGCTATTTAACAAAAACAAGAGTATAAGCAAACTTTAACTTGAATCGATCGCTAGCATCTGGATGACGCAGTGGTGACGGTCAGCGATGACGGTCATCTCCAGCCAGACTCTCGGAGTTTTGTTGCTCACGCACTTAAGCTTATCTTGTTGAAATTTATCCGTTCAAGTTATGCATAACACATGCACTGCACAACTCACTCACACACTTTACACTGGGGAATGTACGGGCTTTTTATCATCTAATGGGTGTTTCTCGTGAGTTAGCTATTTATGAAACCGCCGAGTTCACAGCAGCAAGATACTCAGCATTTGACCCCTCCCAGACTTGAGATTCCAAACATCGAGGCCGAAGTAATCGGTCCAGCCCCGGACGAGTTACCTGATGCATCTTTCATAAATAGTCCTCCGGATTCTGTCCCGTCCAATATCTCTGAAGATACGCTAGGGAGAATATGCTAAAGGCATGGCTTATCGTTGGACGATGTAATGTTGCCTGGGCCGGGTGATAGACCACACAATCCCCCAGAGGGATATACCGCCTTTAATCGTCATGCGTGTGCGGCCGGAACGCTTCCCCCGTTCAATGATTATATAAGGGAGGTGCTGGCTTATCTGGGGATCGCTCCGTCGCAACTACACCCGAATTGGTATGCTTCGCTCAACAGCTTGTTCATTGCATTTATGGAGTACCTCCATCGTCCTCCTTATATGACCGATATAAGATACCTGTTTAACTTCAAGAGCCGGACCGACAGCCCATCTTTCACATTCTTGGAGTCCGTACGAAACTGCCAAGTGGTTGTAGGGTCCTGGACTAGACTAAGCTACTTCAAGTCGGAGTGGTTTTACGTTCGCTGCCCTCCAGGGTTTGCCAGAAGATGGCTGTTTAGACGTAAGCATTGCCTTTTTCTCAAGTAATTGACGGGGCAATTTTTGAATGAGACTAAACTCATATCTCCTATTCTCTTTCTTTCAGCGATAATCCAGCGACCTGATGGTGGCTACTATAAAGAGATAGTTCGCGTCCTTCAAGAGGTCCCTAGCGAAGAAAGGAATATCGAGTTGCTACTGACGGACCAGAACCTTAGAGTCCTTGGGTTGATCGGGCGGAAGCAGAGCATAAGGCTCGACGGTGCACTAAAGACCGTCTCCAGGGAAAAGGTTAAGCAGAAGAAACCCAGGGTCATGATAATTGAAGAACTCGACTCTGAAAGGACTCATACCGACGAGGAACCGTTGGTCGGACCCGCTGATGCAACCCCGGATTCCGATGCCAAGAGGAAAGGCAAAGCAGTGGCCTCGAAACAGCCTAAGTCCGGGAGGCGGAAGTCTGTGGTTTTGCACCGTCCCTTGCCAGGAGTTAGGATTACGGAAGCACCCTCCCTGCAAGCTGAAAATCGATTCGAAGGGCCTTCCGACCCTCCAATCCCGGACATCGAGCCTGAGCAACACGACGTTGAATCGGGGGGACCACGACATATCGTCGACGTTAGCGAGTCTCTTCCCGCCAGTGCGATTGACACTTCTGGTTGGTCCGGGGGGTTACACATTCACACACTCTTCACGGCACAACACATTTTCCTAACCGTAAACAACATATTGCAAACGGTTACTGATTCTTCGTGGCTTTCTTTTCAGGTACGATGTCTGGGCAAGGTTCTGTGCTTGGTAGTTTGCGCAACAAGCGCTGTTATCACGAGCCACGCAGGAGAGAGGGTGAGAGGGATTACGACTCCGGACATTCTGGTCAGGAGAGGTCTGATAGAGATAGGGGGTACGTTCACCGATCCCGATCTCGCTCTCCTCCTCCCAGGACCTTTGGACTTCCTACGGTAGCAGTTGTTCGTCCTCCTGAAACTTCACGGCCTAGGCCACCTTCTCAAGCTTCGAGGTCCGATCCTCCGCGCAGGACTGAAATAGCCACCTCCTCGGCTACTGTACCGGTCCCGACTGAAGCGTCTAGTGAAGGAGCGCTTAAATTGGCACAGATAAGGAAGGAATTTCCCGACATCTGTTTTGATGGTTATGTCTTCCCCCCACACATGAAGAGAATTCCGCCAAACGCTGAAACCACTATCCATGATTATGTTGCGGACATCTTTTTCCAGTACAGGGAATGGGGACGGGCCGCGAGGAAGGCGTCTAAAGTGGCATTCGATCGGGGCATCACTATTGAGAAGCTCGAGAAGGAGTTGGGTCACAACGACCGAATCATAAAAGCGCTCAACTCGGAGGCTGAGTCTTCCCGCAAATCTGAAATGGAGGCTCTAAAGAAGGTTGACGAAGTAAACGCTGCCATGACCAGGATGAAGCAAGAGCATTATACTGCCATCGAGGACATGGGTCATAGGAACACTACCATCACCGCCGAGAGGGATGATGCTCTCAAGAAGCTTAACGAGCTGAAATCAAAGTTTTCCGAGATGGTGAAGGAAAAGGACGCAGCTAATGTCTCTGCGCAGGAGGCCTGTGATCAGGCAGTGATGCTCCGAAAGGAGAAAGAAGCAGCTATACAACAAGCTCGTGAAGCTGAGGCTGGGGTTGATGAGAAGGTACGGCAGGCGGAGGCCAGGATTGAGGCCAAGGTGGAAGAGCTACTCGTCACGTACAACGCCAGTGTGCTAAGGCACCGAGATTTGACATGGCTTGACGATTACCCCACGCATCTCTACAACGCCTGGAACTTGCTGGTTGATGAGGAGAAGTCTGGGCAACCTGATGAAGCCCTTGATGAATTCGAGCTGGAGAACCGCATCCTTAATGATGACGAAAAGAAGGTTCTCCATGACTCCATGATTTCCCACGATAAGGAGAGGCTTGGTGCCCAGACTCAGGAAGTCGAAGAAAGTTCTGGTGCAGAGCACCATGTTATGAGTTCTAAGATAGTCGTGTCATCTCAATCTGAGCCAACTCCGATGATCGACTCGCAGCACATCCCGGCATATGATCCAGACCGACCACATCTATCTCCTGTTAAGGAGCATCCTTCTGAAGTTGTTCAGACGACCTCGAGCCAAACCGAGGAAGGTACTCTGAACTAACTTCTTGTATATTTGGATTGAAGAGTTTGTGTTGAAGTGTTGCTAATGACATGTCCTTTTTCTTTGGTCAGTGACAGAAGTTGCACCAGCCGCGCCTCTTACCGCCCAAGAATCAGGCCAAGCGTCAGAATCCATCATTTCTGAGGCGACTTCCGTCGCAGCAATGGCACCAGTCGGAGTAACGCAGGGGAGCTCACTTTCTTTCGATGAACAGATGATAAACGAGCTCCTCGGCCGTCATAGTGATCCTTTTGCGGACCTGCCGTTTGGCCTGGGTGGATTCTCGTCTACTTCCGACACTTCTACTCAGACTATCACAACCCATAGCGAGGCCAGAGCACAACGGGAAGCGGCGATGTTGGCCGAGATTAATGCCGAGATGGTGCCCGCGGCGCACGGCGGCGATGTAGATGGCGGAGCAGCGGGACGGTGCCCTACTCCTCTTATGATTGTGTCTCCTGGAGGCACGCTTATTGATACTAGTGTATCTGCCCCTCCTCCGGCCGCGGATTCTATTCCTCCAACTCCTCCCGCGGGAAGCATTCCCATAGAGTCCAGTTCGGATGAGGACGTCGACATTATGCCTTCACCCGAGGGGAGCCTGCCTAAGGAGAAAGGTTCCAAGCGAAAGGGTACTGGTGGTTCCAGTAGCTCCTCGAGGAAGAAGAAGTTGAGGAAGCAGAAGGATTAGACATTCTTTTCATAGGCAGTTAGGGACTTTGGTTATTTTCTCTGTTTTTCCCTTTTGTAGGCCGTGTTTAGATGCGGGTTCGGCCCCTGCTAGTAGGAATATTTTGGAAAAAACTCATGTATGAACCACTGTTTTTGAGTTAGTTGAAATAAAATTTTGTTTTCTAGTTTCAGCTCATGTTCCTTTCTATGCTTGAATATTGCAGTGTTCGGACTTTGGTCCAGTGTACTTGCATTATCTGATTGTTTCAAGAATAGCTCATTTTACTTGTTAAGTATGGAAATCTCGGACTTGAGTTGTGATAGGGGATCGCATCGGTGCTGAGCATCGCATAGTTTCGGGTAGTGAATAACATTTACCTCTGCCCCCAGTTCCAGGGTTAAGTTGTGATGATCAGCTTGTGATTGCATCAAGCGAGGACCGAGTGGCCGAACTACACTTGTTCTCTTATGAATCGTTTCGTCCACACTCCGGGGATATATGTCATCTCGTAAGCGGTTGTTCGCACTCTGGGAACACGGAGTTGACTGATGTTTGTATTCCGTCTCGCACTCTGGGAGCGCGGGGTTGGTCGTTTATGCTCCGCTTCGCACTCTGGGAACACGGAGTTAGTTGTTTATACTCCGCTTCGCACTCTGGGAATGCGGAGTCGAATGTTTATACTCCACTTCGCACTCTGGGAATATGGAGTTAAATGTTTATACTCCGTCTCGCACTCTGGGAATATGGAGTTGAATGTTTATACCCCACTTCGCACTCTGGGAATATGGAGTTAAATGTTTATACTCCACTTCGCACTCTGGGAATATGGAGTTGAATGTTTATACTCCGTCTCGCACTCTGGGAACACGGAGTCGAATGTTTATACTCCGCTTCGCACTCTGGGAATGCGGAGTTGAATGTTTATACTCCGTCTCACACTCTGGGAGCACGGAGTCGAATGTTTATACTCCGCTTCGCACTCTGGGAATGCGGAGTTGAATGTTTATACTCCGTCTCGCACTCTGGGAATACAGAGTCGAATGTTTATACTCCGCTTCGCACTCTGGGAACACGGAGTTAGTTGCAGGATTGTCGTGTGTCAACCCTATCAATATCGGTGTCATGGCTTATCCCCGAGCTCGGGTTTCACCTAGCGAGTGGCCGGTCGTATCACAGCCACTCTCTATTTGAATAAGTCCCATTGCATGATGGGATTTAGCTCTTCGTGCATCGTGATGCTGTATATCGTACTTAATGAATCACAGCTCTAGCTCGAAGAAGTGGCATTTTATTGCTGAAATAAGAAATTGCGGCAAAGTCAGTTGCCTTATTACAAAATTCAAATTTCGAAATGCAGAAACAAATTGCTAAATAGAATGAAATAAATAAAGCCTGTCATATGTAATAGCGGCAGAGACTTTCGCTGTTCCAAGCCCTTGGTAAATCGAGACCGTCAACAGTCGACAGCTTGAATGTACCATCTCCGAGCTTTCGTGTAATTACATACGGTCCTCCCCAGTTCGGTTTCATGTGTGAAGGAACTGGGTAGATTCTTTTGAGCACGAGGTCGCCGAGTTCAAAGGTTCGAGGTCGAACTTTGGTGTTGTACAGCCGGGCGACCCGACTTCGATGTGCGGCTGCTCTCAAGTCAGCCTCTTCCCGTTTTTCATCCAATAGATCCAAAGATTCGGCCAGGAGTATAGCGTTTGTTTTTGGATCATAATAAGTCACGCGATGAGATAAAACTTCTGTCTCGACCGGAATAACGGCCTCTGAGCCATAGGATAGGGAAAACGGAGTGTGTCCGGTCGCGGTCTTGTGGGTCGTTCGATAGGCCCATAACGCCATAGGAAGTTCATCGACCCACTTGCCCCCAGCCTTCTCCAATCGTTTCTTCAGGATCGATTTTATAACTTTATTGATAGCTTCAACCTGTCCATTCGCTTGGGGGTGTGCGACAGCCGAGAACTTTTTGCGGATATGAAACCGTTGACAGAAATTCTTGAATTCCGCACTCTCGAATTGGGCTCCGTTATCAGTGATGATAGTATGCGGGAGTCCAAATCGACAGATGATGTTGCGAACCACGAAATTTATCACTTTCTTTGTCGTAATGGTTGCAAGGGCTTCGGCCTCAGCCCACTTTGTGAAGTAGTCAACGACAACGATGGCGTATTTCGCACCGCCTTTTGCTAAAGGTAAAGCGCCGATGATGTCGATGCCCCACATTGCGAATGGCCAGGGACTGACCATTTGGGTTATTTCAGTGGGCGGAGCTCTCGGAATTCGGGCATGTATCTGGCATTTATCGCACTTCCGGGCATAGTTTGCCGCATCTCGGTTCACTGTCGGCCAGTAGTACCCATATCGGAGTATCTTCTTAGCGAGAGCTTGTCCTCCGGTATGATCGCCACACTCTCCTTCGTGCGCGTCATGTAACACTCGTTTGATTTCCTCGTGGGCGATACACCTGAGGAGAGGAACGGAATAACCTCTCCTGTACATGACTCCGTTTTGGATGATGAACCGCGAAGCTTTTCGCTGAATTTGTCTCTTCTCATTTCGATGTTCAGGCAGCGCCCCATTCTCAATGTAATTTCGATACGGAGTCATCCAAGATTCTCTACTGGGAGCGGTTTCAAATACAGAGTTCATTTCTATCCGATCGATGCTCGGGGAGGCCAAAGTTTCAACGGGGACAAGTCCCATTTGCTGCGCTTCACATGTGCTAGCTAACTTTGCCAGTGAATCGGCTTTCTGATTGTGCTCCCGAGGCACATAATAGATGGCATAATAATCAAACTGGTTTAGTATCTCCTGAGCTCGAGCCAAGTAAGCAGCTAGTCTTCGGTCTCTTGCCTGATATTCTCCTCGTACTTGACATACTACTAATTGTGAATCGCAATAAATTTCCACAGCGATAATCCTCAAGTCTCTGGCAAGTCTTAAGCCAGTTAGGAGGGCTTCATATTCGGCTTCATTATTAGTTGCACGAAAGTCGAATTTAAGAGCATAACATATGGATCGGCCCTCGGGAGTCTCAAGTACAACCCCAGCGCCCGAACATCGGTCATTTGACGCACTGTCAGTATACAGTTTCCAGATGTATTCGGGAGATTCACTGGTCTCGGGCAAGTCTTCTGGAACGGTGAATTCAGCTATGAAATCTGCCAGGACTTGTCCTTGAATGGCTTTTCGTGAAGCTTATGTGATATCAAATTGGCTTAGCTCAATGTTCCACTTGAGTAACCTACCGGACGTCTCAGGCCGCGTGAGGACCTGTCGTAACGGCTGGTTGGTGTACACGGTAAGCGGATGAGCTTGGAAGTAAGGGCGGAGCTTTCTTGAGGCAATGACCAAGCAATAGGCCAGTTTCTCCAGTCTCGGATAATTTCTTTCAGCTCCTGTTAGTCGCTTACTAACATAGTAGACCGGGTTTTGGACTTTGTCTTCTTCCCGGACTAGAGCAGCACTGATCGCATGTTCTGATACTGCCAGGTAGAGATATAGCTGCTCGTGGTCAACCAGTTTTGATAAGATCGGAGGTGTGGAGAGATGTTGAACTAATGATCGAAACGCGCCTTCACACTCCGTGGTCCATTCAAAGTTTTGTTTGCCCTTCCGGATCAGGTCGAAGAAAGGAATGCATTTATCGGTGGACTTTGAAATGAACCTGCTCAATGCTGCGACCTTCCCGTTAAGACTCTGGACTTGCTTTATAGTTCTAGGGGTTTGCAAATTTCTAATAGCCCAGATCTTCTCAGAATTCGCCTCTATTCCTCGAGCGTTGACGATGAACCCAAGGAATTTTCCGGATGCAACGCCAAAGTGACACTTGAGTGGGTTGAGCTTCATTCCGTACTCCCGGAGGATGCTGAACATTGAATTCAAATCTCCGACGTGATCTGTGGAGAATCGGGACTTCACCAGCATGTCATCCACGTAAACCTCCATGGTCTTCCCGATCTGATCAGCGAACATTCGGTTGACTAAGCGTTGGTATGTTGCTCCAGCGTTCTTTAGACCAAACGGCATGACTTTGTAACAATAGAGTCCCAGATCGGGCACGAAGCTGGTATGTTCCTGATCAGGTAAATGCATGGGTATCTGGTTGTAGCCGGAATAAGCGTCCATAAAGGATAGTAGTTCATGTCCGGCCGTTGAATCCACGAGTTGATCGATTCGCGGAAGTGGGAAGCTATCTTTTGGACAGGCCTTGTTTAGGTCAGAGTAATCAACGCAGGTTCTCCACTTCCCGTTTGGTTTCCGAACTAGTACAGGGTTGGACACCCATTCTGGATACAAAGCATCTCGAATGAACCCGTTCGATTGTAGTTTATCAACTTCCTCCTTAAGGGCGGCAGATCTCTCTGGATCCATACCGCGCCTCTTCTGCTTTACTGGGACATGTCGCGGATCTATATTCAGGGAGTGACTTGCAATGCTCGGCGAGATCCCGCACATGTCAGAGTGTGTCCAGGCGAAGACGCCGAGATTCGCCCGAAGAAATTCGACCAATTCCTGTTGTGTCTGCTTGTTTAGTTGAGACCCAACTTTCAACATCTTTGAATCATCATCCTCACTGATTGGGACGTCCACAGTCAGTTCGGCTGGAGAAGCTTGACTCTCCGTTGATTCGTCTTTATCCTTGTTGTCCCTAGGGTCCAGATCTTTCAAGAATTGGTCATGGTGCCCGGGCCGAGACCCAGGCATCAATCGTCAATTATCAATAGAGCGGACGCAGAGAGATTCCTCTACGCCCTTTCCCTTCTCTTTACGCTGTGCCCCGCGCAGCTCAGCAACATAACAGGCCCTTCCTGTGGCCTGATCTCCTTGAACAACCCCAATCCCATGATCAGTGGGAAATTTCAAAGTCAGACACCATGGGGCGATCGCCGCCCTGAACTCAGCTAGGACTGGTCGACCCAGAAACGCATTATATGGCGAATTGATTTCTAGCACAACAAATTGTAACATTCGGACCCTCCGACGTTCTCCAATGCCTAACTCGACTGGGAGTTCAGTTATTCCGATGGGTATCGTGGCACTTCCGTTGAAACCATGGATTCTGGATAAACAGGGTTTCAAATCCTTTGTCTCCATCTTCATTAGATCGTAAGCCCGTTTAAGCAAGATGTTCACAGAGCTCCCACTGTCAACCAGGATCCTCTTCATCCAAGCAGGACCTACCTGGGCAGATATGACTAGTGGGTCGATTGTAGGGGCTTCGACTTTACCGGCGTCTCAGCTCCTGAACACGATATCATCGGATATTATCTTTTGTTGCTTCGCCGGGGTTCCGTCCTCGCAATTACTATAACACTCGAAGTCCGCATGCGTGATAGAACTAGCATACGACTCCATTTCCCCCCAGCTTCTGTCTGCCGGATGGGGACCACCACTTATTGTGTTGATAACTAATCTCCCGCCCGCACGGGCGGGTTCCTCCTCTCTTTCCTGATTTTGAGAACGATTTTGATTCGAGGGGCCCGCTCCGCCAGACTGCGGCGCCCGTACAAACTGATCTAGCTTCCTCTCTCTAATCAGCTTCTCGATGAGGTCCTGTAAGTGCCGACACTCATTGTTATTGTGCCCATAGCTTTCATGGAACCTACAGAATTTTCCTGTTTGAACCTGCCTCTCCGACGAGGGCTTCGGAGCAGGCTTCTTATACTGTACAGTGTTACAAGTCTGTAAGTATACGTTTTCCAATGATGTGTTTAGCGGCGTATAACTGTCAAACATCTGAGCTCTACGTCATGGACCTCGGTTCTCGTCTCTCTTCTTATTCTGGCCATTGTTTCCTCTCTGCTGGGTTTTCTTGTTTTGTATATTCAGTTGAACTTTCCCGGAACTCTCGCCGGACTGTTTAACTGCCACATTGCTCTGTATTCCCTCAATGCTGGGCCTCGCATCGTCCTGCTTCCTAAACTGTTTTGCGTCCTCCTGCCGTAGGAATTGAGCAGCCTTGGAGTAAAAACGGTCCAACGATGCGGGCGGTTTTCCAGCTAGCCAGTTTCCGAATTCAGAATCAGGATCAATCCCCTTGGTCAGAGCCATCAAGATTGAATTATCGTTAGGATTGGTGATCTCGACGCATGCTTCGTGGAACCTCTCCAGGTAACGCCTGAGCGTTTCTCCAGGAGCTTGAGTGACGCTGGACAGGGTGTTGACGTCTTTTGGCCTAGCAACATGCATACGGAACTGCTCCACAAACCTCTTGGCCAATTGATCGAACGAAGAAATTGATCTAGGTGGTAGGCGGGTAAACCACATTGTCGCGATTCCCCCTAGAGAGATGGGGAAACTCTGACACTTCACTGCATCGTCGGCCCTTGCAGCGCTCATCGACCATTCATATTTCAGAATATGCTGGTTGGGGTCACTATTTCCTTCATACATCGGGAGAGTTGGCATTCTGAATCGCCTAGGGGGTTCGGCGTGTAACACTTCGTCTGTGAAAGGGGTATGACTACGAGAAATCCCCCAATCATCATTAGTGAGCCCCTGGCTCTCGCGGATCATCTGACGTATCATGGTCGATATATCCGACACTGGCAGATTCTGAGCGTGATGAGCTAAGGCGTGGTCGGGTTCCATGGTGCGAGTTGGGATCGGGCGCTGTCGACGATCCGTATCTCGCCTCCTTGGCTCAGCGTCTTCTGGGACATAAGGTTCAGGAGTATGTCCACGCTGTTGATTGATCGGCTCTGATTGATTTCGGGTATCAACCCTTGTTTCTGCTGCGGCGGTTGTGGCGCGGTTATCCGTGGTGTACTGTGGGGCTGTACCTCCTCGTATTGAGGGACCCGTTTGGAAGCTGGTCGATGGTCCTACCCTCAGTTGCCCAACAGTTAAGGCGGGCTGATATTCAGCAGCTTGAGCGCGACTTCCCTCTAGCCGAGGACGAGTAGTTCGGTGGTGATAATCAGATGAAGCTGAGCTTTCGGTAGACACTCTGGAGGCATCATCTCTCCTGGACCTTCTGTGCCCCCGGCGGTTTAGCTGGTTGGTCAACTCGATATTGGCGCGCAACTGTTCCGCCAACTGCTGACGGCTTTGGGTCAGCTCCTGGAGCAATACTTGAAACTCCTGTCGGGTGACTAGCCCCGTTGAGTCTGAGTGAGTGGTATTGTCTTGATTGGAAGAAGGCGGCTGTGTGGGATTCTGCCTATCTCTGCCTTCTTGCTCTACAGCGGTAGCGCCAGTTCTTGTGCTGACCATTCTCGGTAGTGGAGTCCTCTCCTAGATTATGGGCAAATCTAAATAGAATGGAAGGATTCCGGACTGGATATCTGGATCTTCCTCTTGGATTTGCGCAATCCGGTATCGACGGCAGATCCAATGAGCAGGAGAAAAAGCTGGTTTTCTCAGTGAAAGCACCAAAGTGTTTGTACCAAAAATGGGCACAACACTATTCGGGAGTTATTTGAAGAGATAAAATGAAGATTATAAATGTAAAACAGAGGTTATCTAACAAAAACTCCAACAAACAGAAATGTAAAATGCACAGACAAGCAATTTAGAGTGGTTTGGCGTATAGCCTACGTCCACTATGAAGTTTTGATGATTTTATTGATTCTCTTTCAATGATTACAAGCGGTTACAGCAATGAACAGCGGATTACAGATTAGAATTCGAAATTGACAGCAAAAGTAGGATGCAAATCTCAATCCGGTAGAGTCTGGACGCTTTAGAGAAAAAAGATCCCTTTTCTATTGATTCTGGGGCTCTATTTATAGGCGTAGGAGGCTCAGAATTCGCTCAAACTCCGGGAGACATGGCCTGGCACGTGAGGGTGCCCACGCGACCGTTTCCAGAAAGTTTCGCCTCGATCTGTGATCGGTACGACTCCATTTCGTATCGATCAAGATGATGTCCAATTGAACTGAAATTTGGCATGGACATCCTCCATTGTGCATGTAAGCTTCCCTGAAAATTTCATAGGATTTGGATTAATAGATCACGAGATATCGTCGATATGAACTAAGATTCCTCATAGGCTGTTTGGTTCGAATCCATGAATTCGACTCCATCTGTTCGCTTCGCTGGCTGCACGTGCTCTTGGGATGACGTGGTGCGCGTGCTTCGCCTTGATCCGGTCTCTACGCCGTATTGACTGCTTCGACTCCACATATCTCGCCTCGTTTACTTCGATGGATGAAACGTCATCTTAGTTGGTTGACTTGTTAGATACGAGTAAGTCATTGCGCATGGACTCGAAGTAAGGTTCTTTGGTGGATACGAAGAACAGTGCCTCGATGGATACGAAGCAGATATTTTGGCCAATCGACACGGGTCGTCTTAGCCGTTAATGGGTACGGAGTCTATCGATATGAAATCGATGGATACGAGCATTGCCGACCTGATCGATACGAAATCTGAGGGAACTGATGGATGCGAAGTGGGTGATGGACACAGACTGGTTGGATACGAACCGAGATCCACTAATGGACACGAAATCACTGCTGATCTGATGGATGCGAAATCACCCATAGCGATGGATACGAAATCTGGGCCAGGCTGATTGATACGAAGTCCATCGAGACGAATTCGATGGATTCGAAGCATGGTCATCTTGATCGATACGAACTGCTGCTTCCCGATGGATATGAAAAAGTGCTCTCCCCTTTGACTTGCATCCATCATAACTTGAGCATATGAACTCGGATCGATCTGAAACTTGGAGTGTGGGCTCGCAGTACTTCCCTGGTTGTGTCCTAACGATTGCAGCCTGATCCGGTCCGGGACAAAACCCATCGATATCCACGACGATCGACGTCCGTCCTCCAATCGATTTCCTAGTATCCTGGTCTTGCCAAAGGGCGGGATAACATATATATATATATATATATATAATAATAGTAATAATGTATATATTTTCAGTTATATCAAAACTAATTTGGTCTTTTTCATCGATTCGTGTTAACAGCTTTGTTCGTCAAAATCGTGCCATTCTAGCTTTACTTTGGAATTCACGCCTGGATTCGTAGCTCGTTCTATTTTCAACTTCTCTAACCTCGAAAGGTGAGCACTCACTCACGATTAACGTTCTTTTATTTATTAAATCTGATTTCAACTGAAACGACAATTGAAATATGCTGTTGTTAGTTAATTACACTGTTATATATGTTATTGCCTATATCAGTTCACCTGTGACATTTGACACCATTATCTGTTAATTATTTATGCAATAATAATACAGTTGGCTGATAATTGATTGATTGTTGATGTTTATATTGGACGTTAAATTGTTAATGTTAAAATGATAAATAGTATGCAATTGAACTTGATATAGGATAGTTAACTGTTAAATTTGATTAACTGACATTTGTATAATATAAACCCTTTAATTGATAAATTTATTGACACGTAGGATTTGTTTAATTACACCTTGAACCATTGAATGTAGATTGTTTAAATTGATGATGGATGAAATTATAATAGATGACAAGTGAAAAACCGTAATGTAATAATCTTTAATCTACATGAAATGATAGTGTAGATTCTAGAAATAATTATATTAATTCGTACAAATAACAATGCGAATTAATACGGTTATTTCGGGATTATTTGAATTGATTATTGGATTGATATTGATTGTTGTTATTGCTTGTTTATTTACTTTGACACCATCCCAGTTATCACACTGCAAGTTCTCTTTGTTATGCTTTAATTTTGAATTGAATTGGAATCGGGTTGAAATGATAAATACCCAAAATGAACTTGACCTAGGATAGAAAATTAAATAAAACCCGATTGGTCAATAATTTGATTTAAAAATAAGCGAAGATTTTATTTGAATAAAGAATATGGTTTTGAAATGAAGTTGAAATTTGAATTTTTGATGAAAGGAAAATGTTAATATTTAATAATCTGAAACAAAAGATTAACAATGTAATTGATGAAAGAATGTTGTTTAATTTGAGAAATGATTGAATTAAGTTGAAATGATTTAATAATTAAGTTTGAGATTATAATTAAGTTTGAAATTATTTAATAATTAAGTTTTGAATTATTTATTAATTAAATAAGATTGAATTATTTAATGATTAGATTGAATTAAATTCTTTAATAAGTGAACTTGAACTTTTGAATAAGTGAATTTTACTTCGTAAATAATTGAAATTGAGTTTTCTTTATTAATTAAGTTTTGGAAAATTATTTAAGTAAGTAAATAAGTGAAATTGAATTTCTTTAACAAGAAATAAAATGTGATTTATTGAAATTAATGTAAGACTTGAAATTTAAAGAATTGATTTGACGAATTTAATTTAATTCAAAAGTGTAAGTTTTGAATTAATGAAGTTGAACTTAAGAAATTGATTTAATGAATTAGAAATTTAATAGAAATTGTTTTGAATGATAAAGTAACTTAACGAATATTGAATGAAATCGATAAATGAGTTTAAATTGATTCGAATGTTAAATAAAATTTATTTAAATGATTTCGGAATGAAACTTGTATACGAACTTGAATCAATATTTGAATTGTTTTAAAGGAAATTGAAATTGAATTATAAGGTTTTGAAATGATAATTTGGAAGTTTTGAAACGTAAATTATTGGAAATTTGTTTTGAAAGACAAATGAAATGTTGATTTACGAATTCTATTTGAAATTGAATTGATTTGGTTTTGAAATATATTAAACGACCAATCGGTGTATTAATCACGAAAGTTATTAAAGAGACCGGGATCGGTAATGGATATACTCTCTATCTGAACCGAAACCACTTTAATAACTATACGCGGAGTGATGATCCAGAATGAAGTGGTTGGATTGATGTACGTGATGACTGAAGAAAGAGAACGATGATGGATAGCCTTGACACTTGTGTTAAATTGGAAATGACAAAAACAGGAGCTGTGCCGGGCCAATGGAGGATTAGCTACCTTAAGTGGACACACTTCTTCGAACTACTTATACTTGTTGTCGATTGGTGCACCCCTGATTTTGGGAGTGTTGTTTCACGGTGTTGCGGGCGCTGCGTCGTTGCGTTCTCACCAGTCCGGATCAGGCGAACGGTAGTATCACTACCTTGGGTATTGCCTCATGTGCCTTGTCATACTTGTATTCCATTTATACGCGACCACTACGATTTTGATTTGTACCTTTAGTATATGGATTGCCCTCTGGTGACTTCCGGTTTTGGGGAAACTACGGTCTTGTATATGCTTTTGGGAATAAAAATGTGTTAAGGGTGGAATGGGCCATGACTTAACACTATTTTGATATCTTATTATTACTGATAGACATTATCTACCTATCGTACACTACTACATAGTAGATAGTTTAACGGATCCTTAAAGAATGGTTATTCCAAACATCCTTTGAGTTACTTGTATTTCAATTGCTATTTCACTTGAGTTGGATTTATTGATATAAGAATGTTAATCCTGACTCGAGTGTCTTGTGTTTTTGCTTTACGCTCGGGTCAGACTGAGTGTACCAGTATTCGAGACTCACCTTTGGAGTTGGAGCTTTGCTTGAAGATCCAGCCATCTATTCTGCTTTCAGTGTTCGATGATTCCAGTGATGTATTCTGATTTGTATCTGATGTATCGTATTACTCTTCTGTTGTAAACTCTGATGTATCTTATATATTCATATAGTAGCTTCATGAACTACTATCTCTTTTATTTCCGCTGCACTTATTACTCTGTGTCTATGATCTATGATTATTTATTTACTGTATATGTTTAGTTTTGCCAAATTTAAATTAACAACGCGGTATTTTGAGCAATTCAATTCCGGCATGAGTGTCTACCTATACACTTATAATGGATGCGAATGGTCCAAAATATCGGGTCGTTACAGTTGGTATCAGAGCTTTGGTAGCTCTAGGCAAAACTCAACATGTAGGGTAAATGTATTTACAGAATCACTCTCATTCGAGTTTCAATCTCTTCCCTTGACTCAATTCCTTTGAATTTTGGAACGTTCCTCTCGGTTCCGAAATTCATTCGTGTCCTTCACTATTCGTCTTCTTTCAAATTCTGGAGCACCTCATAACTCCATTTTGAATGATATCTATAATAGATCGGCAGTCTCGCCAGTCTTCGAATGATTCGTAAAGGAGCAAAACTCCTTTATAATAGGCATCGATTTACCGGAGATTCCTGTATCCTCGGTTTACGATGCTATCTATTACCTGCTATACCCGAACTCCATCTCTTGATATCGAGTGTTGATTTACCTCCGAATACAGCATCGATCTTATTCTTGAAGTTACGGACGACCCGGTTAAGGTTGCCTGTGAATTAAATAAACTCGTCCATCTCATGATTGTGGTAATCGAATTATCTTATCTCCTGTTTCAAACTTATTTTCGAATCAAAATTCTCTTTGATTTGAGTCCATCAAATTTGAATCTCTGTCTTTGCTTTGAAATCTATTCTTATATAGTCGAGCGAGGAAGTGTATTTGTAAATTAATATCGTTTTCAAATTTGGTAAATGGAATAAATTTGTATGATTATATTATAAATATTTATAAGTAAAATTTTCTAAAAAATTTAATAGGTTAATTAAATTGTTTGTTTGAAATGATAATATTTGACTTTCATTTATTGTTCTAAATGAATTTATAATTATGGTTTATAAATTGATTTGGAATTTGAAATGAATTTAATTCAAAAATTTGAGAATTTAGTTTCCGTTGATTTCGAACTTTGGTTTTTAAAATTTTAAAGTATATATTATTGAAAGTATTTTCGAATAGGAACCGTTTTCAAAGAATTTTAAAATGTTGAAATCAGTGCTCTTCTCTTTGTCGCTGGAAAATAATTTCGGTGATGGCGGCCGCATCATCGACATTTATTTTCGAGTTTCGAAGTGGAGAAACCATTATGTAGCCTTGCTACGGTTTTGTTTTGGAAAATATTTTTATTTGAATTTCTTTAGTATGATTTGATTTATATATACATGGTATATATTAAATTTAATTTGATTTGATATATAATTGTATATACATAATTATTCTAAAGGGTTTGGAATTAAACGGAAATTTAAAAATCATGTTAAAAGATGTTTTCAAGTATAAATAAAGCTAAATTTTGAATAAGTATTCAAACTTGAGATAATTGAATTTGATAATTTTATTTGTATAGTACTAAATTGCATTTCAATATAACTTACCTAAATTATTCAGAAGTTAAAATGTAATTGGATAATATACAATATAAATTAATTTTATAAATAAAATTTGGGTGTTTATAATAAATGTTATACACTAAATTTTGATTATAAAGATGTAAATAGAGTTAGATAGGATAATAAGTAAACTCAGTTAATAATGAAATAAATTTGTTTTGAAAGAATTAAAAATTTTGTTTTGAAAGAATTAATAAATTGAAATTTGATCAACTTATGAAAATACCTTGAATTTGAAAGCAATTAGTAAATATAAATTAATTTAAATCGAAACTTTTATGGTTTAAATTAATTTATATGGGTTAAATATATGTGATTAGATATATTAAGTAGAATAAATTTAACAATAATTTGGAATAAAGAAGAATTTAAATTGCTGAAAAAATATGATTATAATAAAAGATTATTCAAATTTATGGTTTTAGGAATTGAAAATTTAGGGTAATTGGATAATAAGATAATGAATTTAGAAATAGTTAAGATTGATTTTAGTGAAATCAAATGGATTAAATCAATTATTGAATATCAATTAATTTAAATTTGAATTTATATGGTTTATATTAATTATTATTTTGTATTTCAAATCTGTTTTCTTTTTGGTTGTTCTATTCTCCTACCTCGTTCCTTTTCGGGGATGAAAAGTTTTGAGTGGGGGAGAGTGTAACGACCCGTAAAATTTAACCGGTTTTAATAACGTTATTGATTGAAATTTTAGGAAATTTTAAACGATAAAATTTTGAAATATAAATTTGATATTTGAAATGCGTCTAATTAAACATAGCAACTGGTAAATTTTCGTCCGAAAATATGAAAGTTTATTTCGCGCGTAAATTTACTTCAATTTAATCAGTTAAAAAGCGATGAAAATAAAATGTTTCCGAAACCTAAATATTTTACATAGAAAAATTCTAAACCATCTTCTGAGCAAGATGTCAGTTTGTCGTTTTTCCAAATTCGTACATCTCTGGCTCCGTCGATCTTATTTTTCAGCGTTTTTCTTGCATTTTCCACCCATAGAAATTTCGAATTTTTATAATTCAATCGTGCCACTGATAATTTTATACCGTTTTGATCGTCTCGTCATGCTGATCGCTAAGGTATATTCATTCGTGGGTTTTCGTCGTCCGGTACACAGCGAAATCCGTGAAAAATGGATAACCGCATCGGTACGTTTCTGAAGTCTGTTGGCTTCTAGTGACTTTTGATTTTTCCACCGTGTTAATCAACCTTTTAAAATTTCCAGAACTTGATTTTTGAAGTTTGGTCATATTAATTTTTCATTTATTATGCATTGGTTCAAGTAGTATCTGGTCTCCTCAAATTTATTTACGTTTTCTTTTCTCTGTGGATACAAAGGCTACTTCCTGTAGCCATTCTTTTCATCTTCCTTCATTTTAGATTGGTCTTTCTCACAGCCTCCCCTCTGCCAAGCTCATTTTCTTTTCCCTCCCCTTTACACCTCGCATCCATCTCCAACCCCATCACCGACCGCTTCCCACGCCCGACCCGCTCTCTCTCCCGCCTGCTCCCAATTCGCCTGGCCACTGCCGCCGCACCACCATAAGCGCCTCCATCCCGTGCTCGCCTCCGCACACCGCTTACTCTCCGCCACGACCAACGAATCACTACCGAACCCGCCTTCGCTCCTCAGGTCAACTCCGCCTCACTCCATCGCCACCATCTGGCCAAGCATCGCATCCACCTAGGCCTCGAACCCGCGTGAGCGCGCCCACGACTTTGCGCCACCCTCCGCTTTCGAGCGTCAAACCTTCCTCACCCTTCTCCGTCCATGGCCGCCTGCATCTCCTCCAACGCGAATGGCCATCATTCCTCGTGTACTGCTTCCCTTACCCCTCTTGCCGACCACCACTTGAAGTTCAAATTCCTCTGCACTCGTGCCTTCTTTTGCTGAGGTAAGTATTTATATGTTTTATTAGTTATATATATTGAATATATATTATGTTTGGGTGTAGTATAAATATTTATATATGGGTTATATGTGTTCGGTTGCATCTATTTGAGTTCGCATAGTCTAACATGTATACGTTAGTATAAGTGTGCATATATACTTATGGTCTGCATTAGTTTGAATATCAAAAAAGGTCTGCACGTGTCCATTTGAAGAGGTCTGCATCCATTTGTTAGTATGCATATAATTTAAGTATGTTGGTATAGGTGGAGTATAGACTTACAGTACATTATCATAACAAAAGTATTATATTATATTATAAATTATAAGTTGTTATATTAGTTAGATATTTTGGCATAGTACAATATAAGTTTCGGTTGTTGTGCTGTTGTATACATGGGTTCATATACCTATATATATAGAGAGATCTGTTCGGTTTATAACCGAGTTATATGTATATATTGTTAGTTTTATTCAAGTAAGTCGGTATGCATATATGTTTGGGGTTTTCCAAGTATATATAAAGTTTTTTTTTTGTTTACTACATTTATATGTAGTCTAAGTATATTAGATATGTTCGGAAGTGTTTAAGGATGTATATTAAATTTAGTGTTATATATATTATATCATAATTTGGGTTCGATTTTAATTTGCTTATTATACATCCGTCCTTGTTATAAAAGTTATAGTTTTATTTTCCAAAAGCTTAGTTGTTTATTAAAAAATAAGGATTCCTATACAGTCGTTTATATATTATTGATTCCAAAGTGTTTATGTAGGCAAGTTAAATATATAGATTTATATATGTTCGTTTTATATATATAAGTAATGATATGGTTGAGTATATACTTGTATAAGAAATTATTTCAACATATATTATGTATTTTGATAGATACCTGACTCCAATATATGAGTTAATTTAAATAATGATTTTGTATTATTTTGATTTGTCTTAAATTTAAAATTGTGAGAGAAAATAATATATATATATAATAATAGTAATAATGTATATATTTTCAGTTATATCAAAACTAATTTGGTCTTTTTCATCGATTCGTGTTAACAGCTTTGTTCGTCAAAATCGTGCCATTCTAGCTTTACTTTGGAATTCGCGCCTGGATTCGTAGCTCGTTCTATTTTCAACTTCTCTAACCTCGAAAGGTGAGCACTCACTCACGATTAACGTTCTTTTATTTATTAAATCTGATTTCAATTGAAACGACAATTGAAATATGCTGTTGTTAGTTAATTACACTGTTATATATGTTATTGCCTATATCAGTTCACCTGTGACATTTGACACCATTATCTGTTAATTATTTATGCAATAATAATACAGTTGGCTGATAATTGATTGATTGTTGATGTTTATATTGGACGTTAAATTGTTAATGTTAAAATGATAAATAGTATGCAATTGAACTTGATATAGGATAGTTAACTGTTAAATTTGATTAACTGACATTTGTATAATATAACCCCTTTAATTGATAAATTTATTGACACGTAGGATTTATTTAATTACACCTTGAACCATTGAATGTAGATTGTTTAAATTGATGATGGATGAAATTATAATAGATGACAAGTGAAAAACCGTAATGTAATAATCTTTAATCTACATGAAATGATAGTGTAGATTCTAGAAATAATTATATTAATTCGTACAAATAACAATGCGAATTAATACGGTTATTTCGGGATTATTTGAATTGATTATTGGATTGATATTGATTGTTGTTATTGCTTGTTTATTTACTTTGACACCATCCCAGTTATCACACTGCAAGTTCTCTTTGTTATGCTTTAATTTTGAATTGAATTGGAATCGGGATGAAATGATAAATACCCAAAATGAACTTGACCTAGGATAGAAAATTAAATAAAACCCGATTGGTCAATAATTTGATTTAAAAATAAGCGAAGATTTTATTTGAATAAAGAATATGGTTTTGAAATGAAGTTGAAATTTGAATTTTTGATGAAAGGAAAATGTTAATATTTAATAATCTGAAACAAAAGATTAACAATGTAATTGATGAAAGAATGTTGTTTAATTTGAGAAATGATTGAATTAAGTTGAAATGATTTAATAATTAAGTTTGAGATTATAATTAAGTTTGAAATTATTTAATAATTAAGTTTTGAATTATTTATTAATTAAATAAGATTGAATTATTTAATGATTAGATTGAATTAAATTCTTTAATAAGTGAACTTGAACTTTTGAATAAGTGAATTTTACTTCGTAAATAATTGAAATTGAGTTTTCTTTATTAATTAAGTTTTGGAAAATTATTTAAGTGAGTAAATAAGTGAAATTGAATTTCTTTAACAAGAAATAAAATGTGATTTATTGAAATTAATGTAAGACTTGAAATTTAAAGAATTGATTTGACGAATTTAATTTAATTCAAAAGTGTAAGTTTTGAATTAATGAAGTTGAACTTAAGAAATTGATTTAATGAATTGGAAATTTAATAGAAATTGTTTTGAATGATAAAGTAACTTAACGAATATTGAATGAAATCGATAAATGAGTTTAAATTGTATCGAATGTTAAATAAAATTTATTTAAATGATTTCGGAATGAAACTTGTATACGAACTTGAATCAATATTTGAATTGTTTTAAAGGAAATTGAAATTGAATTATAAGGTTTTGAAATGATAATTTGGAAGTTTTGAAACGTAAATTATTGGAAATTTGTTTTGAAAGACAAATGAAATGTTGATTTACGAATTCTATTTGAAATTGAATTGATTTGGTTTTGAAATATATTAAACGACCAATCGGTGTATTAATCACGAAAGTTATTAAAGAGACCGGGATCGGTAATGGATATACTCTCTATCTGAACCGAAACCACTTTAATAACTATACGCGGAGTGATGATCCAGAATGAAGTGGTTGGATTGATGTACGTGATGACTGTAGAAAGAGAACGATGATGGGTAGCCTTGACACTTGTGTTAAATTGGAAATGACAAAAACAGGAGCTGTGCCGGGCCAATGGAGGATTAGCTACCTTAAGTGGACACACTTCTTCGAACTACTTATACTTGTTGTTGATTGGTGCACCCCTGATTTTGGGAGTGTTGTTTCACGGTGTTGCGGGCGCTGCGTCATTGCGTTCTCACCAGTCCGGATCAGGCGAACGGTAGTATCACTACCTTGGGTATTGCCTCATGTGCCTTGTCATACTTGTATTCCATTTATACGCGACCACTACGATTTTGATTTGTACCTTTAGTATATGGATTGCCCTCTGGTGACTTCCGGTTTTGGGGAAACTACGGTCTTGTATATGCTTTTGGGAATAAAAATGTGTTAAGGGTGGAATGGGCCATGACTTAACACTATTTTGATATCTTATTATTACTGATAGACATTATCTACCTATCGTACACTACTACATAGTAGATAGTTTAACGGATCCTTAAAGAATGGTTATTCCAAACATCCTTTGAGTTACTTGTATTTCAATTGCTATTTCACTTGAGTTGGATTTATTGATATAAGAATGTTAATCCTGACTCGAGTGTCTTGTGTTTTTGCTTTACGCTCGGGTCAGACTGAGTGTACCAGTATTCGAGACTCACCTTTGGAGTTGGAGCTTTGCTTGAAGATCCAGCCATCTATTCTGCTTTCAGTGTTCGATGATTCCAGTGATGTATTCTGATTTGTATCTGATGTATCGTATTACTCTTCTGTTGTAAACTCTGATGTATCTTATATATTCATATAGTAGCTTCATGAACTACTATCTCTTTTATTTCCGCTGCACTTATTACTCTGTGTCTGTGATCTGTGATTATTTATTTACTGTATATGTTCAGTTTTGCCAAATTTAAATTAACAACGCGGTATTTTGAGCAATTCAATTCCGGCATGAGTGTCTACCTATACACTTATAATGGATGCGAATGGTCCAAAATATCGGGTCGTTACAGTTGGTATCAGAGCTTTGGTAGCTCTAGGCAAAACTCAACATGTAGGGTAAATGTATTTACAGAATCACTCTCATTCGAGTTTCAATCTCTTCCCTTGACTCAATTCCTTTGAATTTTGGAACGTTCCTCTCGGTTCCGAAATTCATTCGTGTCCTTCACTATTCGTCTTCTTTCAAATTCTGGAGCACCTCATAACTCCATTTTGAATGATATCTATAATAGATCGGCAGTCTCGCCAATCTTCGAATGATTCGTAAAGGAGCAAAACTCCTTTATAATAGGCATCGATTTACCGGAGATTCCTGTATCCTCGGTTTATGATGCTATCTACTACCTGCTATACCCGAACTCCATCTCTTGATATCGAGTGTTGATTTACCTCCGAATACAGCATCGATCTTATTCTTGAAGTTACGGACGACCCGGTTAAGGTTGCCTGTGAATTAAATAAACTCGTCCATCTCATGATTGTGGTAATCGAATTATCTTATCTCATGTTTCAAACTTATTTTCGAATCAAAATTCTCTTTGATTTGAGTCCATCAAATTTGAATCTCTGTCTTTTCTTTGAAATCTATTCTTATATAGTCGAGCGAGGAAGTGTATTTGTAAATTAATATCGTTTTCAAAATTGGTAAATGGAATAAATTTGTATGATTATATTATAAATATTTATAAGTAAAATTTTCTAAAAAATTTAATAGGTTAATTAAATTGTTTGTTTGAAATGATAATATTTGACTTTCATTTATTGTTCTAAATGAATTTATAATTATGGTTTATAAATTGATTTGGAATTTGAAATGAATTTAATTCAGAAATTTGAGAATTTAGTTTCCGTTGATTTCGAACTTTGGTTTTTAAAATTTTAAAGTATATATTATTGAAAGTATTTTCGAATAGGAACCGTTTTCAAAGAATTTTAAAATGTTGAAATCAGTGCTCTTCTCTTTGTCGCTGGAAAATAATTTCGGTGATGGCGGCCGCATCATCGACATTTATTTTCGAGTTTCGAAGTGGAGAAACCATTATGTAGCCTTGCTACGGTTTTGTTATGGAAAATATTTTTATTTGAATTTCTTTAGTATGATTTGATTTATATATACATGGTATATTATTTTAAATTTAATTTGATTTGATATATAATTGTATATACATAATTATTCTAAAGGGTTTGGAATTAAACGGAAATTTAAAAATCATGTTAAAAGATGTTTTCAAGTATAAATAAAGCTAAATTTTGAATAAGTATTCAAACTTGAGATAATTGAATTTGATAATTTTATTTGTATAGTACTAAATTGCATTTCAATATAACTTACCTAAATTATTCAGAAGTTAAAATGTAATTGGATAATATACAATATAAATTAATTTTATAAATAAAATTTGGGTGTTTATAATAAATGTTATACACTAAATTTTGATTATAAAGATGTAAATAGAGTTAGATAGGATAATAAGTAAACTCAGTTAATAATGAAATAAATTTGTTTTGAAAGAATTAAAAATTTTGTTTTGAAAGAATTAATAAATTGAAATTTGATCAACTTATGAAAATACCTTGAATTTGAAAGCAATTAGTAAATATAAATTAATTTAAATCGAAACTTTTATGGTTTAAATTAATTTATATGGGTTAAATATATGTGATTAGATATATTAAGTAGAATAAATTTAACAATAATTTGGAATAAAGAAGAATTTAAATTGCTGAAAAAATATGATTATAATAAAAGATTATTCAAATTTATGGTTTTAGGAATTGAAAATTTAGGGTAATTGGATAATAAGATAATGAATTTAGAAATAGTTAAGATTGATTTTAGTGAAATCAAATGGATTAAATCAATTATTTAATATCAATTAATTTAAATTTGAATTTATATGGTTTAAATTAATTATTATTTTGTATTCAAATCTGTTTTCTTTTTGGTTGTTCTATTCTCCTACCTCGTTCCTTTTCGGGGACGAAAAGTTTTGAGTGGGGGAGAGTGTAACGACCCGTAAAATTTAACCGGTTTTAATAACGTTATTGATTGAAATTTTAGGAAATTTTAAACGATAAAATTTTGAAATATAAATTTGATATTTGAAATGCGTCTAATTAAACATAGCAATTGGTAAATTTTCGTTCGAAAATATGAAAGTTTATTTCGCGCGTAAATTTACTTCAATTTAATCAGTTAAAAAGCGATGAAAATAAAATGTTTCCGAAACCTAAATATTTTACATAGAAAAATTCTAAACCATCTTCTGAGCAAGATGTCAGTTTGTCATTTTTCCAAATTCGTACATCTCTGGCTCCGTCGATCTTATTTTTCAGCGTTTTTCTTGCATTTTCCACCCATAGAAATTTCGAATTTTTATAATTCAATCGTGCCACTGATAATTTTATACCGTTTTGATCGTCTCGTCATGCTGATCGCTACGGTATATTCATTCGTGGGTTTTCGTCGTCCGGTACACAGCGAAATCCGCGAAAAATGGATAACCGCATCGGTACGTTTCTGAAGTCTGTTGGCTTCTAGTGACTTTTGATTTTTCCACCGTGTTAATCAGCCTTTTAAAATTTCCAAAACTTGATTTTTGAAGTTTGGTCACATTAATATTTCATTTATTATGCATTGGTTCAAGTAGTATCTGGTCTCCTCAAATTTATTTACGTTTTCTTTTCTCTGTGGATACAAAGGCTACTTCCTGTAGCCATTCTTTTCATCTTCCTTCATTTTAGATTGGTCTTTCTCACAGCCTCCCCTCTGCCAAGCTCATTTTCTTTTCCCTCCCTTTTACACCTCGCATCCATCTCCAACCCCATCACCGACCGCTTCCCACGCCCGACCCGCTCTCTCTCCCGCCTGCTCCCAATTCGCCGGGCCACTACCGCCGCACCACCATAAGCGCCTCCATCCCGTGCTCGCCTCCGCACACCGCTTACTCTCCGCCACGACCAACGAATCACTACCGAATCCGCCTTCGCTCCTCAGGTCAACTCCGCCTCACTCCATCGCCACCATCTGGCCAAGCATCGCATCCACCTAGGCCTCGAACCCGCGTGAGCGCGCCCACGACTTTGCGCCACCCTCCGCTTCCGAGCGTCAATCCTTCCTCAACCTTCTCCGTCCATGGCCGCCTGCATCTCCTCCAACGCGAATGGCCATCATTCCTCGTGTACTGCTTCCCTTACCCCTCTTGCCGACCACCACTTGAAGTTCAAATTCCTCTGCACTCGTGCCTTCTTTTGCTGAGGTAAGTATTTATATGTTTTATTAGTTATATATATTGAATATATATTATGTTTGGGTGTAGTATAAATATTTATATATGGGTTATATGTGTTCGGTTGCATCTATTTGAGTTCGCATAGTCTAACATGTATACGTTAGTATAAGTGTGCATATATACTTATGGTCTGCATTAGTTTGAATATCAAAAAAGGTCTGCACGTGTCCATTTGAAAAGGTCTGCATCCATTTGTTAGTATGCATATAATTTAAGTATGTTGGTATAGGTGGAGTATAGACTTACAGTACATTATCATAACAAAAGTATTATATTATATTATAAATTATAAGTTGTTATATTAGTTAGATATTTTGGCATAGTACAGTATAAGTTTCGGTTGTTGTGCTGTTGTATACATGGGTTCATATACCTATATATATAGAGAGATCTGTTCGGTTTATAACCGAGTTATATGTATATATTGTTAGTTTTATTCAAGTAAGTCGGTATGCATATATGTCCGGGGTTTTCCAAGTATATATAAAGTTTTTTTTTGTTTACTACATTTATATGTAGTCTAAGTATATTAGATATGTTCGGAAGTGTTTAAGGATGTATATTAAATTTAGTGTTATATATATTATATCATAATTTGGGTTCGATTTTAATTTTCTTATTATACATCCGTCCTTGTTATAAAAGTTATAGTTTTATTTTCCAAAAGCTTAGTTGTTTATTAAAAAAAAAGGATTCCTATACAGTCGTTTATATATTATTGATTCCAAAGTGTTTATGTAGGCAAGTTAAATATATAGATTTATATATGTTCGTTTTATATATATAAGTAATGATATGGTTGAGTATATACTTATATAAGAAATTATTTCAACATATATTATGTATTTTGATAGATACCTGACTCCAATATATGAGTTAATTTAAATAATGATTTGGTATTATTTTGATTTGTCTTAAATTTAAAATTGTGAGAGAAAATAATATATATATATATAATAATAGTAATAATGTATATATTTTCAGTTATATCAAAACTAATTTGGTCTTTTTCATCGATTCGTGTTAACAGCTTTGTTCGTCAAAATCGTGCCATTCTAGCTTTACTTTGGAATTCACGCCTGGATTCGTAGCTCGTTCTATTTTCAACTTCTCTAACCTCGAAAGGTGAGCACTCACTCACGATTAACGTTCTTTTATTTATTAAATCTGATTTCAACTGAAACGACAATTGAAATATGCTGTTGTTAGTTAATTACACTGTTATATATGTTATTGCCTATATCAGTTCACCTGTGACATTTGACACCATTATCTGTTAATTATTTATGCAATAATAATACAGTTTGCTGATAATTGATTGATTGTTGATGTTTATATTGGACGTTAAATTGTTAATGTTAAAATGATAAATAGTATGCAATTGAACTTGATATAGGATAGTTAACTGTTAAATTTGATTAACTGACATTTGTATAATATAACCCCTTTAATTGATAAATTTATTGACACGTAGGATTTGTTTAATTACACCTTGAACCATTGAATGTAGATTGTTTAAATTGATGATGGATGAAATTATAATAGATGACAAGTGAAAAACCGTAATGTAATAATCTTTAATCTACATGAAATGATAGTGTAGATTCTAGAAATAATTATATTAATTCGTACAAATAACAATGCGAATTAATACGGTTATTTCGGGATTATTTGAATTGATTATTGGATTGATATTGATTGTTGTTATTGCTTGTTTATTTACTTTGACACCATCCCAGTTATCACACTACAAGTTCCCTTTGTTATGCTTTAATTTTGAATTGAATTGGAATCGGGTTGAAATGATAAATACCCAAAATGAACTTGACCTAGGATAGAAAATTAAATAAAACCCGATTGGTCAATAATTTGATTTAAAAATAAGCAAAGATTTTATTTGAATAAAGAATATGGTTTTGAAATGAAGTTGAAATTTGAATTTTTGATGAAAGGAAAATGTTAATATTTAATAATCTGAAACAAAAGATTAACAATGTAATTGATGAAAGAATGTTGTTTAATTTGAGAAATGATTGAATTAAGTTGAAATGATTTAATAATTAAGTTTGAGATTATAATTAAGTTTGAAATTATTTAATAATTAAGTTTTGAATTATTTATTAATTAAATAAGATTGAATTATTTAATGATTAGATTGAATTAAATTCTTTAATAAGTGAACTTGAACTTTTGAATAAGTGAATTTTACTTCGTAAATAATTGAAATTGAGTTTTCTTTATTAATTAAGTTTTGGAAAATTATTTAAGTAAGTAAATAAGTGAAATTGAATTTCTTTAACAAGAAATAAAATGTGATTTATTGAAATTAATGAAAGACTTGAAATTTAAAGAATTGATTTGACGAATTTAATTTAATTCAAAAGTGTAAGTTTTGATTTAATGAAGTTGAACTTAAGAAATTGATTTAATGAATTGGAAATTTAATAGAAATTGTTTTGAATGATAAAGTAACTTAACGAATATTGAATGAAATCGATAAATGAGTTTAAATTGATTCGAATGTTAAATAAAATTTATTTAAATGATTTCGGAATGAAACTTGTATACGAACTTGAATCAATATTTGAATTGTTTTAAAGGAAATTGAAATTGAATTATAAGGTTTTGAAATGATAATTTGGAAGTTTTGAAACGTAAATTATTGGAAATTTGTTTTGAAAGACAAATGAAATGTTGATTTACGAATTCTATTTGAAATTGAATTGATTTGGTTTTGAAATATATTAAACGACCAATCGGTGTATTAATCACGAAAGTTATTAAAGAGACCGGGATCGGTAATGGATATACTCTCTATCTGAACCGAAACCACTTTAATAACTATACGCGGAGTGATGATCCAGAATGAAGTGATTGGATTGATGTACGTGATGACTGAAGAAAGAGAACGATGATGGATAGCCTTGACACTTGTGTCAAATTGGAAATGGCTAAAACAGGAGCTGTGCCGGGCCAATGGAGGATTAGCTACCTCAAGTGGACACACTTCTTCGAACTACTTATACTTGTTGTCGATTGGTGCACCCTTGATTTTGGGGGTGTTGTTTCACGGTGTTGCGGGCGCTGCGGCGTTGCGTTCTCACCAGTCCGGATCAGGCGAACGGTAGTATCACTACCTTGGGTATTGCCTCATGTGCCTTGTCATACTTGTATTCCATTTATACGCGACCACTACGATTTTGATTTGTACCTTTAGTATATGGATTGCCCTCTGGTGACTTCCGGTTTTGGGGAAACTACGGTCTTGTATATGCTTTTGGGAATAAAAATGTGTTAAGGGTGGAATGGGCCATGACTTAACACTATTTTGATATCTTATTATTACTGATAGACATTATCTACCTATCGTACACTACTACATAGTAGATAGTTTAACGGATCCTTAAAGAATGGTTATTCCAAGCATCCTTTGAGTTACTTGTATTTATTTCAATTGCTATTTCACTTGAGTTGGATTTATTGATATAAGAATGTTAATCCTGACTCGAGTGTCTTGTGTTTTTGCTTTACGCTCGGGTCAGACTGAGTGTACCAGTATTCGAGACTCACCTTTGGAGTTGGAGCTTTGCTTGAAGATCCAGCCATCTATTCTGCTTTCAGTGTTCGATGATTCCAGTGATGTATTCTGATTTGTATCTGATGTATCGTATTACTCTTCTGTTGTAAACTCTGATGTATCTTATATATTCATATACTAGCTTCATGAACTACTATCTCTTTTATTTCCGCTGCACTTATTACTCTGTGTCTGTGATCTGTGATTATTTATTTACTGTATATATTCAGTTTTGCCAAATTTAAATTAACAACGCGGTATTTTGAGCAATTCAATTCCGGAATGAGTGTCTACCTATACACTTATAATGGATGCAAATGGTCCAAAATATCGGGTCGTTACAGTTGGTATCAGAGCTTTGGTTGCTCTAGGCAAAACTCAACATGTAGGGTAAATGTATTTACAGAATCACTCTCATTCGAGTTTCAATCTCTTCCCTTGACTCAATTCCTTTGAATTTTGGAACGTTCCTCTCGGTTCCGAAATTCATTCATGTCCTTCACTATTCATCTTCTTTCAAATTCTGGAGCACCCCATAACTCCATTTTTAATGATATCTATAATAGATCGGCAGTCTTGCCAATCTACGAATGATTCGTAAAGGAGCAAAACTCCTTTATAATAGGCATCGATTTACCGGAGATTCCTGTATCCTCGGTTTACGATGCTATCTATTACCTGCTATACCCGAACTCCATCTCTTGATATCGAGTGTTGATTTACCTCCGAATACAGCATCGATCTTATTCTTGAAGTTACGGACAACCCGGTTAAGGTTGCCTGTGAATTAAATAAACTCGTCCATCTCATGATTGTGGTAATCGAATTATCTTATCTCCTGTTTCAAACTTATTTTCGAATCAAAATTCTCTTTGATTTGAGTCCATCAAATTTGAATCTCTGTCTTTGCTTTGAAATCTATTCTTATATAGTCGAGCGAGGAAGTGTATTTGTAAATTAATATCGTTTTCAAAATTGGTAAATGGAATAAATTTGTATGATTATATTATAAATATTTATAAGTAAAATTTTCTAAAAAATTTAATAGGTTAATTAAATTGTTTGTTTGAAATGATAATATTTGACTTTCATTTATTGTTCTAAATGAATTTATAATTATGGTTTATAAATTGATTTGGAATTTGAAATGAATTTAATTCAGAAATTTGAGAATTTAGTTTCCGTTGATTTCGAACTTTGGTTTTTAAAATTTTAAAGTATATATTATTGAAAGTATTTTCGAATAGGAACCGTTTTCAAAGAATTTTAAAATGTTGAAATCAGTGCTCTTCTCTTTGTCGCTGGAAAATAATTTCGGTGATGGCGGCCGCATCATCGACATTTATTTTCGAGTTTCGAAGTGGAGAAACCATTCTATAGCCTTGCTACGGTTTTGTTTTGGAAAATATTTTAATTTGAATTTCTTTAGTATGATTTGATTTATATATACATGGTATATTATTTTAAATTTAATTTGATTTGATATATAATTGTATATACATAATTATTCTAAAGGGTTTGGAATTAAACGGAAATTTAAAAATCATGTTAAAAGATGTTTTCAAGTATAAATAAAGCTAAATTTTGAATAAGTATTCAAACTTGAGATAATTAAATTTGATAATTTTATTTGTATAGTACAAAATTGCATTTCAATATAACTTACCTAAATTATTCAGAAGTTAAAATGTAATTGGATAATATACAATATAAATTAATTTTATAAATAAAATTTGGGTGTTTATAATAAATGTTATACACTAAATTTTGATTATAAAGATGTAAATAGAGTTAGATAGGATAATAAGTAAACTAAGTTAATAATGAAATAAATTTGTTTTGAAAGAATTAAAAAATTTGTTTTGAAAGAATTAATAAATAGAAATTTGATCAACTTATGAAAATACCTTGAATTTGAAAGCAATTAGTAAATATAAATTAATTTAAATCGAAACTTTTATGGTTTAAATTAATTTATATGGGTTAAATATATGTGATTAGATATATTAAGTAGAATAAATTTAACAATAATTTGGAATAAAGAAGAATTTAAATTGCTGAAAAAATATGATTATAATAAAAGATTATTCAAATTTATGGTTTTAGGAATTGAATATTTAGGGTAATTGGATAATAAGATAATGAATTTAGAAATAGGTAAGACTGATTTTAGTGAAATCAAATGGATTAAATCAATTATTGAATATCAATTAATTTAAATTTGAATTTATATGGTTTAAATTAATTATTATTTTGTATTTCAAATCTGTTTTCTTTCTGGTTGTTCTATTCTCCTACCTCGTTCCTTTTCGGGGACGAAAAGTTTTGAGTGGGGGAGAGTGTAACGACCCGTAAAATTTAACCGGTTTTAATAACGTTATTGATTGAAATTTTAGGAAATTTTAAACGATAAAATTTTGAAATATAAATTTGATATTTGGAATGCGTCTAATTAAACATAGCAACTTGTAAATTTTCGTCCGAAAATATGAAAGTTTATTTCGCGCGTAAATTTACTTCAATTTAATCAGTTAAAAAGCGATGAAAATAAAATGTTTCCGAAACCTAAATATTTTACATAGAAAAATTCTAAACCATCTTCTAAGCAAGATGTCAGTTTGTCGTTTTTCCAAATTCGGACATCTCTGGCTCCGTCGATCTTATTTTTCAGCGTTTTTCTTGCATTTTCCACCCATAGAAATTTCGAATTTTTATAATTCAATCGTGCCACTGATAATTTTATACCGTTTTGATCGTCTCGTCATGCTGATCGCTATGGTATATTCATTCGTGGGTTTTCGTCGTCCGGTACACAGCGAAATCCGCGAAAAATGGATAACCGCATCGGTACGTTTCTGAAGTCTGTTGGCTTCTAGTGACTTTTGATTTTTCCACCGTGTTAATCAACCTTTTAAAATTTCCAGAACTTGATTTTTGAAGTTTGGTCATATTAATATTTCATTTATTATGCATTGGTTCAAGTAGTATCTGGTCTCCTCAAATTTATTTACGTTTTCTTTTCTCTGTGGATACAAAGGCTACTTCCTATAGCCATTCTTTTCATCTTCCTTCATTTTAGATTGGTCTTTCTCACAGCCTCCCCTCTGCCAAGCTCATTTTCTTTTCCCTCCCTTTTACACCTCGCATCCATCTCCAACCCCATCACCGACCGCTTCCCACGCCCGACCCGCTCTCTCTCCCGCCTGCTCCCAATTCGCCTGGCCACTGCCGCCGCACCACCATAAGCGCCTCCATCCCGTGCTCACCTCCGCACACCGCTTACTCTCCGCCACGACCAACGAATCACTACCGAACCCGCCTTCGCTCCTCAGGTCAGCTCCGCCTCACTCCATCACCACCATCTGGCCAAGCATCGCATCCACCTAGGCCTCGAACCCGCATGAGCGCGCCCACGCCTTTGCGCCACCCTCCGCTTCCGAGCGTCAATCCTTCCTCACCCTTCTCCGTCCATGGCCGCCTGCATCTCCTCCAACGCGAATGGCCATCATTCCTCGTGTACTGCTTCCCTTACCCCTCTTGCCGACCACCACTTGAAGTTCAAATTCCTCTGCACTCGTGCCTTCTTTTGCTGAGGTAAGTATTTATATGTTTTATTAGTTATATATATTGAATATATATTATGTTTGGGTGTAGTATAAATATTTATATATGGGTTATATGTGTTCGGTTGCATCTATTTGAGTTCGCATAGTCTAACATGTATACGTTAGTATAAGTGTGCATATATACTTATGGTCTGCATTAGTTTGAATATCAAAAAAGGTCTGCACGTGTCCATTTGAAGAGGTCTGCATCCATTTGTTAGTATGCATATAATTTAAGTATGTTGGTATAGGTGGAGTATAGAATTACAGTACATTATCATAACAAAAGTATTATATTATATTATAAATTATAAGTTGTTATATTAGTTAGATATTTTGGCATAGTAAAGTATAAGTTTCAGTTGTTGTGCTGTTGTATATATGGGTTCATATACCTATATATAGAGAGAGATCTGTTCGGTTTATAACCGAGTTATATGTATATATTGTTAGTTTTATTCAAGTAAGTCGGTATGCATATATGTCCGGGGTTTTCCAAGTATATATAAAGTTTTTTTTTGTTTACTACATTTATATGTAGTCTAAGTATATTAGATATGTTCGGAAGTGTTTAAGGATGTATATTAAATTTAGTGTTATATATATTATATCATAATTTGGGTTCGATTTTAATTTGCTTATTATACATCCGTCCTTGTTATAAAAGTTATAGTTTTATTTTCCAAAAGCTTAGTTGTTTATTAAAAAAAAAGGATTCCTATACAGTCGTTTATATATTATTGATTCCAAAGTGTTTATGTAGGCAAGTTAAATATATAGATTTATATATGTTCGTTTTATATATATAAGTAATGATATGGTTGAGTATATACTTATATTAGAAATTATTTCAACATATATTATGTATTTTGATAGATACCAGACTCCAATATATGAGTTAATTTAAATAATGATTTTGTATTATTTTGATTTGTCTTAAATTTAAAATTGTGAGATAAAATAATATATATATATATAATAGTAATAATGTATATATTTTTAGTTATATCAAAACTAATTTGGTCTTTTTCATCGATTCGTGTTAACAGCTTTGTTCGTCAAAATCGTGCCATTCTAGCTTTACTTTGGAATTCGCGCCTGGATTCGTAGCTCGTTCTATTTTCAACTTCTCTAATCTCGAAAGGTGAGCACTCACTCACGATTAACGTTCTTTTATTTATTAAATCTGATTTCAATTGAAACGACAATTGAAATATGCTGCTGTTAGTTAATTACACTGTTATATATGTTATTGCCTATATCAGTTCACCTGTGACATTTGACACCATTATCTGTTAATTATTTATGCAATAATAATACAGTTGGCTGATAATTGATTGATTGTTGATGTTTATATTGGACGTTAAATTGTTAATGTTAAAATGATAAATAGTATGCAATTGAACTTGATATAGGATAGTTAACTGTTAAATTTGATTAACTGACATTTGTATAATATAACCCCTTTAATTGTTAAATTTATTGACACGTAGGATTTGTTTAATTACACCTTGAACCATTGAATGTAGATTGTTTAAATTGATGATGGATGAAATTATAATAGATGACAAGTGAAAAACCGTAATGTAATAATCTTTAATCTACATGAAATGATAGTGTAGATTCTAGAAATAATTATATTAATTCGTACAAATAACAATGCGAATTAATACGGTTATTTCGGGATTATTTGAATTGATTATTGGATTGATATTGATTGTTGTTATTGCTTGTTTATTTACTTTGACACCATCCCAGTTATCACACTGCAAGTTCCCTTTGTTATGCTTTAATTTTGAATTGAATTGGAATCGGGTTGAAATGATAAATACCCAAAATGAACTTGACCTAGGATAGAAAATTAAATAAAACCCGATTGGTCAATAATTTGATTTAAAAATAAGCGAAGATTTTATTTGAATAAAGAATATGGTTTTGAAATGAAGTCGAAATTTGAATTTTTGATGAAAGGAAAATGTTAATATTTAATAATCTGAAACAAAAGATTAACAATGTAATTGATGAAAGAATGTTGTTTAATTTGAGAAATGATTGAATTAAGTTGAAATGATTTAATAATTAAGTTTGAGATTATAATTAAGTTCGAAATTATTTAATAATTAAGTTTTGAATTATTTATTAATTAAATAAGATTGATTTATTTAATGATTAGATTGAATTAAATTCTTTAATAAGTGAACTTGAACTTTTGAATAAGTGAATTTTACTTCGTAAATAATTGAAATTGAGTTTTCTTTATTAATTAAGTTTTGGAAAATTATTTAAGTAAGTAAATAAGTGAAATTGAATTTCTTTAACAAGAAATAAAATGTGATTTATTGAAATTAATGTAAGACTTGAAATTTAAAGAATTGATTTGACGAATTTAATTTAATTCAAAAGTGTAAGTTTTGATTTAATAAAGTTGAACTTAAGAAATTGATTTAATGAATTGGAAATTTAATAGAAATTGTTTTGAATGATAAAGTAACTTAACGAATATTGAATGAAATCGATAAATGAGTTTAAATTGATTTGAATGTTAAATAAAATTTATTTAAATGATTTCGGAATGAAACTTGTATACGAACTTGAATCAATATTTGAATTGTTTTAAAGGAAATTGAAATTGAATTATAAGGTTTTGAAATGATAATTTGGAAGTTTTGAAACGTAAATTATTGGAAATTTGTTTTGAAAGACAAATGAAATGTTGATTTACGAATTCTATTTGAAATTGAATTGATTTGGTTTTGAAATATATTAAACGACCAATCAGTGTATTAATCACGAAAGTTATTAAAGAGACCGGGATCGGTAATGGATATACTCTCTATCTGAACCGAAACCACTTTAATAACTATACGCGGAGTGATGATCCAGAATGAAGTGGTTGGATTGATGTACGTGATGACTGAAGAAAGAGAACGATGATGGATAGCCTTGACACTTGTGTCAAATTGGAAATGACTAAAAAAGGAGCTGTGCCGGGCCAATGGAGGATTAGCTACCTCAAGTGGACACACTTCTTCGAACTACTTATACTTGTTGTCGATTGGTGCACCCTTGATTTTGGGAGTGTTGTTTCACGGTGTTGCGGGCGCTGCGGCGTTGCGTTCTCACCAGTCCGGATCAGGCGAACGGTAGTATCATTACCTTGGGTATTGCCTCATGTGCCTTGTCATACTTGTATTCCATTTATACGCGACCACTACGATTTTGATTTGTACCTTTAGTATATGGATTGTCCTCTGGTGACTTCCGGTTTTGGGGAAACTACGGTCTTGTATATGCTTTTGGGAATAAAAATGTGTTAAGGGTGGAATGGGCCATGACTTAACACTATTTTGATATCTTATTATTACTGATAGACATTATCTACCAATCGTACACTACTACATAGTAGATAGTTTAACGGATCCTTAAAGAATGGTTATTCCAAACATCCTTTGAGTTACTTGTATTTCAATTGCTATTTCACTTGAGTTGGATTTATTGATATAAGAATGTTAATCCTGACTCGAGTGTCCTGTGTTTTTGCTTTACCCTCGGGTCAGACTGAGTGTACCAGTATTCGAGACTCACCTTTGGAGTTGGAGCTTTGCTTGAAGATCCAGCCATCTATTCTGCTTTCAGTGTTCGATGATTCCAGTGATGTATTCTGATTTGTATCTGATGTATCGTATTACTCTTCTGTTGTAAACTCTGATGTATCTTATATATTCATATAGTAGCTTCATGAACTACTATCTCTTTTATTTCCGCTGCACTTATTACTCTGTGTCTGTGATCTGTGATTATTTATTTACTGTATATGTTCAGTTTTGCCAAATTTAAATTAACAACGCGGTATTTTGAGCAATTCAATTCCGGCATGAGTGTCTACCTATACACTTATAATGGATGCGAATGGTCCAAAATATCGGGTCGTTACAATTGTAAACTAAACCACACTAAGAGGTTCACTTTACAATTCCAATGTAAGTTCTGTTAGGGTCAAGCATTCCCTTACAACCGCATTTTCCTTCTTCTCTACATTTGGTCAGTTCTGCACAATACTGACAATTTCATTCCTTCTTCTCTACATTATTTTTTCCACAGGGTGCATTATGTTCCTGATTTTTCCAAAGCTTCTCAGAAGTATCAGAGGTCATTGTAGTGTTGTACTTCCATTCTCTAGCGGACCGTATACGCTGGTGTTCCGAGTATAAGTTATGTTGTGTTTTAAGCGTTAGTTGTAACAACCCGACTTTTTCTCCACAGAAAGTCGCATCGTTAATTAAGAAAGAAAGGGATAGAAGAAGAAAAGAAAAGAAGAAAGAACAACAACACATCAGAAATCTCACAGCGGAACGAGAAATATATTATATCACATAAGATATTACATAGTATCATATACATCAGAGTACACAATTTATACATCACAGAATAGACAGTTATAAACTTCTGTCTATTGTACAACACAAGTACATCTATCATACACAGCGGAAACTCTATATATCTATTCGCTGAAGCCTCCTGCTCCACAGCTCCTCCAGAATTCGTCAAGACTAACCTGAATCCCCTTGACTACTCATACAAATTTGAGTACCCAAGAGTTTAATAAAACAGAAAATAAACACTTGGGTCAGACATGGGTCTGGTGTGAGTAAACGGTTAGATTGCTTAACTTTGAAAACCTTTGAAAACAAAAGTATCACGTAAGACTCCCCACAAATAAACATGGGTAAGTTTTTACCTTACGCTAACTAAAACATTTAATAGGAAATCCAGTTATATTATAATAGGGTCTAGGGTTTTCAAGTAAAATACAGAAATAGCTGAAATGCTTACATCTCACATTCCAACATAGTTGGGCACAACTAATACGTACGGCACTTATTGGAGTTTGGATTCCATACAATGGCAGGGCTACTGGGGTACCGCCCATCACAGTACGTGGCCTAGATCACCGTACCGAGGAGTACGCCCGCTCCCCTGCAACACAAAGCCGGAACCATCCCTTATTGGATAATCCCGAACAAGATAACCCCGTAGTTGGCGCGACCAACCACACACTAAGCCGAATGAAAAGAAAAGGGACCTCTAGACAAGGATCTATCTTGATCTCAGTGGGTGCTACCCACGAAGCCTTGCTGCACCTCCCCTGTTTTAGCCATTCCCGGTTGATGAGGCTTGAGGTTATGATTACCTTAAATCAGAACATATCACTTAGAATGCTCATCGTCCGCCTGACGATGTGCTGAAAGCATTCAATCCATACAAGTTCGTTCCGGGTTCGAACGAAACCGAAGGCATTATCTCGTTACACTCGTTTTGGAATCACCCTCAGAGTTAACGACAATAACCCTTGCACTCTGAATCTTCATCTTCACTTGAGATTCACGACCTATCGTTAATTTGGATCGATGTGGTATTCGGGTCTCCAGACCTGGAATACCGGTATACGGAAACCCGATCCCGGTCTCATCGAAATCCAAAACGTATCTTTTAAGGCCAAGTTGTTTAAAGGTTTAAACATTTAAACTTATTCAGGATGATATAAACAGATAGATAAATCATATTATCACAATTGATAATTCATATCAACATTCATCTCACAAAGCAGCATATATCATATATATATCAGAGATATTCAAATCATCCAATATCAACCAATCACCCAATATCAAACATCCAGTATTAATCAATTATCTAAACAGAATTGATTAACTCTAATTAATTTAATTAACCTTTAATTAAATTAATTACTATCCTTTAATTACTTGGATTATCTTAATCCTGCTTATTATCATTAATTAATTACAAATTAATTAATTAAACATCTTAATGATCTTCCTTATTTAATCTTCCTTGATTAATTTTACTTTAATTACATTCAAGTAATTATCCTTAACCATATTCAGTAATTAACATTTAATTACTATCATTAATTACAATAATTAATGAACCTTCATTAATTAATTAACTAGAATTAATTTTATTAATCCTCAATTAATTACAATTAATTAATCATACTTAATTTAATTACTTTTATTAATCAACCTTGATTAATTCATTAAATAATTATTATTAATTAATTAACCTTTTAATTAATTAAATAATTAATTTTAATCAACCACTTCATTCATTAATCAGTCTTAATTAATCATAATCAGTAATTAACAATTTGTAATTACTTATCTTAATTAATTACTTCTTAATTATTTATATTAACCTTGATTAATTAATCTAATTAATTATTCTTTAATTACTTCATTAAGTAATTATTAATCAATTTTATTAACAAATAATCCTTAATTAATTACTTTATTAATTAATTACTTTTAAATTAATTGCACTTAGTAATTAATCTTAAATTAAACATATTAAATTAATCACATTATTAATTAACCTAAATCCTTTAATTAATTTCTCCTAATTAATTAACTTCAAGTCCATTATATTAATTAATCCTTTAATTAATACCACCAAACGATTAACCCTTAATCAATTTATATTTAATTGCTTTCATAAGTAATTATCCACTAATTACCTTCATAAGCAATTTCTCTTAAATTAATTACATTGGTTAATTATCCATTAATTACCTCACTAAATAATTTCACTTAATAAAACATAAGTGATTATCTTCCTAAAATTAATTATATAAATAAATTAATAAATAAATCATTACTTAATCTCTAATTCATTTATTAACCATCCACTAATTAATTATCCTTATTAATTATAAACTTAATTAATTTAAGATAAATTCTTTTATCTTAATTAATTACTCAATTACATCATTTAGTCTTCATTAGAAAACATTTATAAATAATTAAAGATATAAGATTTGTTTGAATAAACAAATTAACATAAATTTTTAACATTTAAAATCCTTGGAATTTTGATAAATCTTGTTTAATAAATTTAACAAAACCTCATCCCTTTTAAAACTTAATTATATTTAAACATACCCTTAATAACTTATATATTTGGACTTGAAACATTTCGAAAAAAAACAACTTCCAGTTTAAACAGAATAACTCGAGTAACCCCAAACAACCCGAGTAAACCCACTAAAAACACGAGCTTCCCCCGAGTCTTTTCCAACTTCATCTGCTTCGCGTTAAACCACCATTCGCACGAACACTTCACCGAGTCGCCTCCATCTTCCCCAACTCAAACGAACCAGATATCACAACGTGCACACGTGCACGTGCACAAGACACGGCAGCGCTTCGGCGATCTGCTCCTCCTCCGGTAAGTCATCGATCGCCTCCTCTAACGATTCCATCCACCCAGACATCGTCACGAACCCACAATCAAATTCGAGCTTCCAAGATCAACTGGAAACCATCCCATCGACCAAAACTGCCACGAATCCTCCGATGTCGATCACCAGATAATCAAGAACTCCGGCCCCACACTTGATAGCCTCCACGCTACCATCCCCCAAATTCTGGTGAAGCTCGATCACCCAGAGACATCACGGTAGAGGAATTTCCGACCTCAACATAAACCCATTCGAAACCCTACTTGGCCTCCGATTGATCGCCACGACCATCGATAAATACTTTCAGTATTTTTTCTACAATCCCCAACCCAGTGTCCTCCTCCAGTCCAAACTTCGCCCAACAACTCGCCGCCGATCAACGCAAATTGACGAAAACGACGAAACTGACCAACTCCAATTATCTCGACGAATACTACACTAAAAATCACGATTTCTTTTTCTAAATCCATCATTTGCAAGCACTAATCAGATTATAGAATCAAAACGTGAGATTAAGTCATTTGATTTTCTGACTAATATTGATTATCACTGTGATACCTTATTTTAGAATTTATTGCTTAATATAATTACTTGAAATTATTTTTAAGAATGAATTCTGGGTAATACTAACACATTTCATTCAAAGATCATATCCTATAAAGGATTGGAAGAAGAGAATTTAAATTTCGAAATTGTTTAATGTCTGTATGTTTTTAACAGAGGTATATATATATACATGAATTCAAACATGCATGCCTATATCTTTTTATATATATATACATACAATACATTTTCATCTATATAAACACATTTCCAAATCATCAACATCACAAGCATAACAGTCAAGAATGATCAGGTTTAAAATAAAGTTTGTTTACTGGTTTAAAACAGAGGACAGAGAACATTTTGAATATATATATAAACAGACTAGCTCCTAACATATTCATACCAATTCATTCAGATTCAAGCAAAAGAATTTTGATATAAGTAAATATCATCACAAGCATCCAACTCAAACTGTTTTTAAAAATGTTTACTCACCTGTAATTTAAAACAGAAAACAGATTTTGTTTCCAGGCTTTTGAATTATCGTCTGCATGTTGATTTTTGAACTTGATTTCTTTTGCTTAGTTGAATATAGACTTCCTGTTGATTGATTTGGAACTGCTACTGAATTGCCTTCTTATCTTTCTTATCTGATTGTATTAGAAGATCTGAAGATGCTATTGAGTTTGCCTTTGATCTCCTTTAAGTTTGCATTAGAATTTCCAGTTTTTACATTTCTTCTTTGCAATTTGATTTCAGGTTTCATCCTTCTTTGCATTTTTAGATTCGAATTGCTTTTTGTTGAGAAAGAAGAAAAGATAATCTTAAAACTGAAAAGAGAAAAACAGATTTTTCTTCTTTTATTTATAATAATTTTAAATTAAATTATCAAGGAAATTGACACTTGTCCCCTTAATACTCTACTTTGCTTACACATATGCTATTAAATTTACAAATGTTTTTACCAAGTATTAAAATGTTTACAAGTGGTTTATCTTGTCTCTAATTAATTTACAAGTATTAATTCCTTTTTATTTTGATTTATTTAAATCCTACATGTATATTTAAAAATATCTATATGTATAAAAATGTATTTATCCTTTATAAATAAGCTTTAAGATTTCTATATAAATATACAAGTGTGAAAAACTATTATTTATAATAACTTATGCTTTAATCAAATACATATAACATATTTATAAATGCTTGAGAAATTGAGTTTAACTCTATATATATTTTTTTACAAATCAATTTATCTTATATTTGAATATTACAAGAGAAAAGATTATTAAAAAAATAAACTTGTCAATTTATAAAATAAATCAACAAATCAATTTAATTATTAATAAAGATTATTAAATTGATATTGCCAAATTTCCGGGATATCACATTCCTCCCCCCTTAAAATAATTTCGTCCCCGAAATTTAAAAGCAAAGATAATTTAATAACTCAGCAAAAATTTAATTTTAATTTCAAACAGCAACCATACATATCAATCATATTCTAACAATCATAGCAAACAATTTAATCAAACAAATTTAACTATCCAGACAAATTCTGGATAGAATTTTCTCGAGTTTCCCCAAGTATATATATATACCGGGATACTCGTTCTACAGGATCTTAACTAACTATCTACAATAGTCTAGAACTCCTTCCCATCTAGATTACAAATCTGAACAAAATATCAGACTAAACTCAAAACCATCTCAACTACCAAATCCTTCTGAACTGCTGATCCCACAACCAATGACAGATCAAACACGTATTCCCTCAGAGATACGTGAAATAAAATGAATTCCAGTTATCCGAACTGGCCATTTAATCCTATAGATCAAAGAACTAATCCTCTTGGGAACATAGGAAAAATCTCATAATACTTCTGCAGCTCACTCTCCAATTTTTCCAAATCTTATATCTCCTTTGATTGGAGAAAACTTAAACAATATCCAAATTTCAACATCAATTTCCAAATTCCATCAATTCTTAACTGCATAACTCCTTTTGACGATCCTGAGTCACTTCATTCTTCCTGATCAGCTTAACCCTTGCTGATGCTTCTTGAAACAGATTAGACCAACATCAAACCAATTTCCGGATCCTACTCAACAAAATGGTTTCTCAAAAATATGCCGAAATCCAAAACACAACTCTACTCTACAAACATTAGAGAACTTCGCACTACCTCTCCAATCTGAAATAGTCAAAACAGTTGCACTTGACAACTTTACCTCCAAATCCCGAAAATTTCTTCACACTTAGAGATACACTTGAATTTCCTATAGAAATCCTCTACTCGAAGAAAATTACAACTCTCGGTTGCTTCCACTCTAGAATAGCTGCTATCTTGCTTTCGCTGCACAATTCTGATCTTGAACAGATGAGAATGCCATCGGAAAAACTCGAGCACAAACTTGATCATCCACAGTTCACCATATCTATAAAATCTTAGTGAACCATTCTACTTGGTCAAAACACCTTAACAGAATCCTCACCAGAAAATTAGGTGTGGTCAATCCCTCTCCAAAGAATCCTGAGCTGCTTCACCAAATTATTCTCTAGGAGACATCCTTCTACTAAGCTGAACTTCTGGTAACTCCACGAATCAAGTCGATACGGAATCTCAATCTCCAATAATCCCAAGAGAATACTTAAACAATCGCAAGTCACTTTTGCGATCAGCTCGGCCTAATTTCCAAAGATAACTGTTCTCTCTTCACTAATCAGAACAGCTTATATTTGACTAACCAATCCATCGAAGAAATGGATTCACTCTACTGCTTCTGAACTTCACCTTTAGAAAAACTGCTCAGCCAGAAACTTTCTGCCAACATAGAACACTCCGAGTCGCACTACTGCCACAAACCAAAGACTTCTTATCCGAAACTCCTCGAGAAACTCGGACCTCAAAGCAAATAGAAACACCCCACTGGACTCAGCCACAACACTGAAACAGACTCACTTCTTCAAACTTGTTCCAGAAGAAACATCTTCAGAAACGACCATAGCCACCGTGTCTCATCACACAGCTACTACTTCCTGAGGTTACCAAAATACCATCACTCTCTTCAGCTCATCCAATAGATCTACTCTATTCATCCAACTTCAAAGATAAACTCTAAACCATAACTGGTTTCCTTCAGAGATCGGTGAAATCTTTACACCACAACAAAGTTCACTCGAGACAGTATTAGGTCTACAGTCTAGTCAGATATACTTCCAACCTCAACACTCAAATTCTAACTATTGGTAGTCGTGTTACTCACACTACCACCTTATCTACCTTTATAACTTATATTGGAAAACCCGAACAGGTAACCCAACAAATAGGTAGAAATATATATATTTAAAATGATACTTTTTATATAGAAATTTTTTCTGGGTAAAATTATTTCATTTACCTCTTTAAAACAATATTGTGTCCGTTGGCCTGGTCTAAGTGTTTAGAGATCCCTATCAATAACGTTAGCTACTCGTATTGACCAGAATCCATATACCACTCAACCGATCAATTAACACAATATAAAACCATTTTTATATAATTAACAATTGCGCGCTCTCAAGATAGACACCACTTCAGAGCCTAGGTATTCACTCAACCTACTGCTCTGATACCACTGTAACAACCCGACTTTTTCTCCACAGAAAGTCGCATCGTTAATTAAGAAAGAAAGGGATAGAAGAAGAAAAGAAAAGAAGAAAGAACAACAACACATCAGAAATCTCACAGCGGAACGAGAAATATATTATATCACATAAGATATTACATAGTATCATATACATCAGAGTACACAATTTATACATCACAGAATAGACAGTTATAAACTTTTGTCTATTATACAACACAAGTACATCTATCATACACAGCGGAAACTCTATATATCTATTCGCTGAAGCCTCCTGCTCCACAGCTCCTCCAGAATTCGTCAAGACTAACCTGAATCCCCTTGACTACTCATACAAATTTGAGTACCCAAGAGTTTAATAAAACAGAAAATAAACACTTGGGTCAGACATGGGTATGGTGTGAGTAAACGGTTAGATTGCTTAACTTTGAAAACCTTTGAAAACAAAAGTATCACGTAAGACTCCCCACAAATAAACATGGGTAAGTTTTTACCTTACGCTAACTAAAACATTTAATAGGAAATCCAGTTATATTATAATAGGGTCTAGGGTTTTCAAGTAAAATACAGAAATAGCTGAAATGCTTACATCTCACATTCCAACATAGTTGGGCACAACTAATACGTACGGCACTTATTGGAATTTGGATTCCATACAATGGCAGGGCTACTGGGGTACCGCCCGTCACAGTACGTGGCCTAGATCACCGTACCGAGGAGTACGCCCGCTCCCCTGCAACACAAAGCCGGAACCATCCCTTACTGGATAATCCCGAACAAGATAACCCCGTAGTTGGCACGACCAACCACACACTAAGCCGAATGAAAAGAAAAGGGACCTCTAGACAGGGATCTATCTTGCTCTCAGTGGGTGCTACCCACGAAGCCTTGCTGCACCTCCCCTGTTTTAGCCATTCCCGGTTGATGAGGCTTGAGGTTACGATTACCTTAAATCAGAACATATCACTTAGAATGCTCATCGTCCGCCTGACGATGTGCTGAAAGCATTCAATCCATACAAGTTCGTTCCGGGTTCGAACGAAACCGAAGGCATTATCTCGTTACACTCGTTTTGGAATCACCCTCAGAGTTAACGACAATAACCCTTGCACTCTGAATCTTCATCTTCACTTGAGATTCACGACCTATCGTTAATTTGGATCGATGTGGTATTCGGGTCTCCAGACCTGGAATACCGGTATACGGAAACCCGATCCCGGTCTCATCGAAATCCAAAACGTATCTTTTAAGGCCAAGTTTTTTAAAGGTTTAAACATTTAAACTTATTCAGGATGATATAAACAGATAGATAAATCATATTATCACAATTGATAATTCATATCAACATTCATCTCACAAAGCAGCATATATCATATATATATCAGAGATATTCAAATCATCCAATATCAACCAATCACCCAATATCAAACATCCAGTATTAATCAATTATCTAAACAGAATTGATTAACTCTAATTAATTTAATTAACCTTTAATTAAATTAATTACTATCCTTTAATTACTTGGATTATCTTAATCCTGCTTATTATCATTAATTAATTACAAATTAATTAATTAAACATCTTAATGATCTTCCTTATTTAATCTTCCTTGATTAATTTTACTTTAATTACATTCAAGTAATTATCCTTAACCATATTCAGTAATTAACATTTAATTACTATCATTAATTACAATAATTAATGAACCTTCATTAATCAATTAACTAGAATTAATTTTATTAATCCTCAATTAATTACAATTAATTAATCATACTTAATTTAATTACTTTTATTAATCAACCTTGATTAATTCATTAAATAATTATTATTAATTAATTAACCTTTTAATTAATTAAATAATTAATTTTAATCAACCACTTCATTCATTAATCAGTCTTAATTAATCATAATCAGTAATTAACAATTTGTAATTACTTATCTTAATTAATTACTTCTTAATTATTTATATTAACCTTGATTAATTAATCTAATTAATTATTCTTTAATTACTTCATTAAGTAATTATTAATCAATTTTATTAACAAATAATCCTTAATTAATTACTTTATTAATTAATTACTTTTAAATTAATTGCACTTAGTAATTAATCTTAAATTAAACATATTAAATTAATCACATTATTAATTAACCTAAATCCTTTAATTAATTTCTCCTAATTAATTAACTTCAAATCCATTATATTAATTAATCCTTTAATTAATACCACCAAACGATTAACCCTTAATCAATTTATATTTAATTGCTTTCATAAGTAATTATCCACTAATTACCTTCATAAGCAATTTCTCTTAAATTAATTACATTGGTTAATTATCCATTAATTACCTCACTAAATAATTTCACTTAATAAAACATAAGTGATTATCTTCCTAAAATTAATTATATAAATAAATTAATAAATAAATCATTACTTAATCTCTAATTCATTTATTAACCATCCACTAATTAATTATCCTTATTAATTATAAACTTAATTAATTTAAGATAAATTCTTTTATCTTAATTAATTACTCAATTACATCATTTAGTCTTCATTAGAAAACATTTATAAATAATTAAAGATATAAGATTTGTTTGAATAAACAAATTAACATAAATTTTTAACATTTAAAATCCTTGGAATTTTGATAAATCTTGTTTAATAAATTTAACAAAACCTCATCCCTTTTAAAACTTAATTATATTTAAACATACCCTTAATAACTTATATATTTGGACTTGAAACATTTCGAAAAAAAAACAACTTCCAGTTTAAACAGAATAACTCGAGTAACCCCAAACAACCCGAGTAAACCCACTAAAAACACGAGCTTCCCCCGAGTCTTTTCCAACTTCATCTGCTTCGCGTTAAACCACCATTCGCACGAACACTTCACCGAGTCGCCTCCATCTTCCCCAACTCAAACGAACCAGATATCACAACGTGCACACGTGCACGTGCACAAGACACGGCAGCGCTTCGGCGATCTGCTCCTCCTCCGGCAAGTCATCGATCGCCTCCTCTAACGATTCCATCCACCCAGACATCGTCACGAACCCACAATCAAATTCGAGCTTCCAAGATCAACTGGAAACCATCCCATCGACCAAAACTGCCACGAATCCTCCGATGCCGATCACCAGATAATCAAGAACTCCGGCCCCACACTTGATAGCCTCCACGCTACCATCCCCCAAATTCTGGTGAAGCTCGATCACCCAGAGACATCACGGTAGAGGAATTTCCGACCTCAACATAAACCCATTCGAAACCCTACTTGGCCACCGATTGATCGCCACGACCATCGATAAATACTTTCAGTATTTTTTCTACAATCCCCAACCCACTGACCTCCTCCAGTCCAAACTTCGCCCAACAACTCGCCGTCGATCAACGCAAATTGACAAAAACGACGAAACTGACCAACTCCAATTATCTCGACGAATACTACACTAAAAATCACGATTTCTTTTTCTAAATCCATCATTTGCAAGCACTAATCAGATTATAGAATCAAAACGTGAGATTAAGTCATTTGATTTTCTGACTAATATTGATTATCACTGTGATACCTTATTTTAGAATTTATTGCTTAATATAATTACTTGAAATTATTTTTAAGAATGAATTCTGGGTAATACTAACACATTTCATTCAAAGATCATATCCTATAAAGGATTGGAAGAAGAGAATTTAAATTTCAAAATTGTTTAATGTCTGTATGTTTTTAACAGAGGTATATACATGAATTCAAACATGCATGCCTATATCTTTATATATATATACATACAATACATTTTCATCTATATAAACACATTTCCAAATCATCAACATCACAAGCATAACAGTCAAGAATGATCAGGTTTAAAATAAAGTTTGTTTACTGGTTTAAAACAGAGGACAGAGAACATTTTGAATATATATATAAACAGACTAGCTCCTAACATATTCATACCAATTCATTCAGATTCAAGCAAAAGAATTTTGATATAAGTAAATATCATCACAAGCATCCAACTCAAACTATTTTTAAAAATGTTTACTCACCTGTAATTGAAAACAGAAAACAGATTTTGTTTCCAGGCTTTTGAATTATCATCTGCATGTTGATTTTTGAACTTGATTTCTTTTGCTTAGTTGAATATAGACTTCCTGTTGATTGATTTGGAACTGCTACTGAATTGCCTTCTTATCTTTCTTATCTGATTGTATTAGAAGATCTGAAGATGCTATTGAGTTTGCCTTTGATCTCCTTTAAGTTTGCATTAGAATTTCCAGTTTTTACATTTCTTCTTTGCAATTTGATTTCAGGTTTCATCCTTCTTTGCATTTTTAGATTCGAATTGCTTTTTGTTGAGAAAGAAGAAAAGATAATCTTAAAACTGAAAAGAGAAAAACATATTTTTCTTCTTTTATTTATAATAATTTTAAATTAAATTATCAAGGAAATTGACACTTGTCCCCTTAATACTCTACTTTGCTTACACATATGCTATTAAATTTACAAATGTTTTTACCAAGTATTAAAATGTTTACAAGTGTTTTATCTTGTCTCTAATTAATTTACAAGTATTAATTCCTTTTTATTTTGATTTATTTAAATCCTACATGTATATTTAAAAATATCTATATGTATAAAAATGTATTTATCCTTTATAAATAAGCTTTAAGATTTCTATATAAATATACAAGTGTGAAAAACTATTATTTATAATAACTTATGCTTTAATCAAATACATATAACATATTTATAAATGCTTGAGAAATTGAGTTTAACTCTATATATATTTTTTTACAAATCAATTTATCTTATATTTGAATATTACAAGAGAAAAGATTATTAAAAAAATAAACTTGTCAATTTATAAAATAAATCAACAAATCAATTTAATTATTAATAAAGATTATTAAATTGATATTGCCAAATTTCCGGGATATCACATTAGTACCAATGTTTATTATGTGCGAAAGTTAATTTTTTTATATAGTGCTGCTATGTAAAATTTATTGTTCCTGAACTGCGTTTTTGATTGCTTGAAGCACATTTATGCAGATGTGTTGTGCTTTTTAACTTCAATTGTTATGGGAATATATTATTCAACTATGCCAGTTTACTATTTTGCTAGCTGCAGTTAAAGTCAGTTTCGGCTGTATTGATGGAAGTGATATCATTTGTACCGAGTTTATTGAAATATCGTCACTCATATATTTGTTCTGTCTGACAATTGATGGGTTTTGTTTGGATGGAGTATACGTGATATTTTTATGATTTTAAAGTTAACTTTATATTAAGTTCTGCCAATGTATAAAAATAATAGTGTCCACCTGCATAGACTACCAGCCCACTTAACTCCATTTTGAACATTGACAAAATGGATGATTTACATCAAGATTTTTCAACTTTAGCTCCAAACACAAAATGGATAAGTAGCTTCGCACTTTCTGTTTTCCCAACGACAGCTGCTCCAGTTAACATATGATATTTTATTTTCCAATTGCTGCACCTATTCTAATTCTTTGACTTCTTGCATATGCTTCATTTTCTAAACAAGCCACTTTTGTATATTACAGCTATCTATCGCCCATTGCTTGATACTGGCACGCTACACCAAACTGTCATTGTGATACATTTCCCAACTAAAAAATGTTATTATTATATAGGTATATAAATAACTTTTTGCTATTTATGGCTATGACCACATAATTAAATAACGACTACATGGTTCTGAATGTTATCATCAACGTAACCACTAATAACACCTTTTAAATAAACATAATATTAAAATATCTCATCCAATGTCAGGTAATCATTAAACAAAAAAACTACTTCAGTTTTATGTAACTATTTAGGTGATATCCATGTGCGTTCACAATATATGGGATGTAGCCTGTTATTTTTTAAGTACAACTATTAGTCATCATGGAGAACTACTGTATACGTTTACTAGATGAAGTATCCAAGTGTTATTTATTGTCTGTAATTTAGATAGGAGTTTATCGGTCGAAGTCTCACTTAATTCCGAATTAGTATGATGAAGTTATTGCAGTTTGAACAAAACAAATAGCCGCTTCTGCATAAGCGGAGTTCAAATATGGGGATGTTACTATCAAATCTACTTCCACAGGTACAACTAAAAATGTATGCACGTTGTGATTAAATGCAGGCCCATCTGGGCGTGCATATGTACTCGTATATATAAGGAGGAAATCTTAGCTGCTATGGTGGTTGCAAAGCTAGTCTCGAGCCAAAACAAAACGAGCGGCTTTAGGGGAAAAAATGCAAAGCTCTATAGAAAACTCTATTGCATACGTTTAAACAAGAGAAGGAGGGCTGTGGTTGAGGTGCAAAGTGGCTGCGTTGGATTTGGCGAGTAGGATCGTGTGAAAAAGGAATGAGAGAGAGAGAAGAGTGGGAGGTGACAGTTCGGTGGAGGGTGGAATGGAAGGCCTCGGCGTTGCTTCACACGGCTGGAGAGGCGGAGGAGGTCGGATGGGGAGACGTTGTGGATGCGGGCTTCATAGCGGTGAGCGACTGGAGGTTGAGGGAGCGGTGGCATGTGTGGCGCAGGTTACTGTCGCGGTGGTGGTTCGACGTTGGATGAGGAGGGCAGTGATGGGACAGTGGGTGGTGGTTCGGCCATCAGTGAAGGGAGATGAAGATGCTTGCGTGGGTGGTGATGCCCGAGGCTGTTCGGTGAAGAGGTTTGGATCTGGTGGGAGAAGAAAGGGTTCATACGAAAATTTTGACCAGGTTTATAAATATATAACCTATAATATATTACTATATTTCCATTAGAAAAGAACCTGAAGTAGAAAGGAGCAAGTTCTAAATTATAAAAGAAATAGCAGTATAAGCTTATATATTATATCAATTGAAGATGAACAGATAGAATTGTAGAGAAAGAAGCAAGGAATGGAGATGGACCAGAAGATATAAATTAAACCGTGGGAAAAGCAAAAGCCAAATTTTGAATTCAGGAAATAATAATTGCTATTGGCTGACAGATTTCTCACGGAGGGCAATGAAAGGACAAAGGAAAACAAAAGGGTTCAAAACGGGTACCGATACGGTTACCGTTTTCATAGATTTCGCCGTGTACCGGACTCTAAAACACACAAACGAATATACTACGGAGATCGGCATGACGAGACGAACAGAACAGTACACAAATATCGGTGATATGATCATCCTATCAAAAGTCGATATTCGTTATCGGAATTGCTGCTAAAATGTCAAAAATAAGATAAACAGGGCTAGAGAAATCCAAATTTGACGAAACGAATTATGATATCTCACTTGGAAAATAGTTTACATTTTTATTATATAAAAATATTCAGATTTCAGAAACATTTAATTTCCATCAATTTTAACTGATTTAAATTGAAACTGAAATTACACAACAAAACTATGTTCCATATTATGTGATGAAAATCTGACATTTGCTACGCTTAAATAGACGCATACCAAATATTAAATTTTTATTTCCAAATTCAATTATTTAAAATTTCACCAAAATTTAGTTAATTACGTTATTAAAACTCGTTTAAAATTTATGGGTCATTACACGATATAAGTATCTTAACCAATTATCTAGTAAGATTTACTTATCTCAAAATCTTATTAAAAGGGTTAAACACAAGTATCCTTTTAAAATGAAGATATAAACATTCTGAAATAACCTTTCTCTCTTTAACCATTCCCTTTTTCATTTAGAATGTCTTCTTATAAATCTTCTCATTTACTTACAAAGATACTCTTTCCGAATCTCCTAAACCATTTATAAAATTCCTTTCTAAACCGTTAAACTCTCTTCCAATCAATTCAAAACATATTCCCTTTCAAAAACCCAACCTTTTCACTTATAACTTCTTAAAATACTCTTTCCATAAAAACATCACCTTCAACCATTTTAAATAAAGTAATCGATGCTTTATTATCCATTTATCAAATAGTTGTATTACCATAAATAGATAATACCACTTAAAATCTCAAAATAACCTTGCACAATTAAATCAAAACGACCAACATTTCTATATAAACCAATCTTCAAATCATTTCTATATAATAACTTAACACAAAACACTTGTATATATTTACCAAATAACATTTTTCTTCAGATTATAAAATCTGAAGTTAAACACAATCAGAAACCTTTTAAATTTCAAAACAAGCTCAATAGCTCCAATGGTACTTAAACAAGCATCCATTATATTCAATTTATCTATCCAAGTTAAATAATCAAGATTCACATGATCCATTTATAAACATACATCTAAATCCATGATTAATAATCAATCCGTTAAACGGCACTTATTCCATATTGATTGAATATCAATTAACATTTTCCCAAATTCTATATCATATCATATCAGAAGTTTATCCTGCTTCTAACATATCATTCAAACCACATTTCCATTTAATACTGGATGGTGTTTATTTGGACAAATAGATAACACAAATATATTCCAATTCAATTTACATTATAATTAAACAACGTAATCCAAAAACAATCCATTCATCACACACAAATATGATTCAATACTGGAAATAAACTTAAAAATAAACATAAACAGTTTAATAGCAATTGGAGTTGCTATATCGTCACCCTAGATCCGGTCAACCAATCTAATAGCATTTCAAGATGTTATATCGTCATCCTAAATTCATTTCAACAATCACCAATTTCAACAATCAAAACAGCATAATCAATTTTATTCACTATAAAAACATTACCGATTAACCAAATGAGTGAGTTTAACTCACCTTGAGTTTTCAATTTTAAATCAAATCGAACGACGTTCGATTTAACCTAAAATTTTAGATATTCCCAAATGTCTCTAAATCAGTCCAATAACATAGTGCTCGTCGCCATGATTCCAACGCCGCTTGTTTCTTCCAGTTCTGACAACGTATGACAAAGGTACATTTTTAAAGATTTGAAGATAATTAATAAAAATAATTTTTTTTAAACCTCATCAGGCCATTCGAATTTCAGATTTGCAATCAAGACTGTCCCTTACATCTTCTTCCATCGCGATCATTTCCAGGAGATAGCGTACACAAGAACCAATCGCTACATCAAAACTTTCGATGCTGCACCTCCTACGGATGACCGGAATATGATCGGCCAACCCCAAACGATGCGCCGCTACGTACGCCACCAACCCCCAAAGTAGACGAAGCTCGGTGCTCCCCTTATTTCGAAAACACGCCCGAACTGAGCATGAATGGGGTGGAATTTCGGCCTCGACGATGCTCCGTTTCAGATCACCATCGTTAGATATGTCGAGCTCGAGGAGCTCAACGTTTTCGTAGTTAAAACCTTCGGCTAATAGTTTATGGATGAGGAGATTGGAGGAAGGGAAGTTTGGAATGTTTTCGACCATTAAACGTTAAAGGAGGCGGTGGCTACAAATTAGTCTAGGGTTTTGCTGGTTTGGGTGTGTGTGTGTGTGCGCGCACACACACACACATATAATTCACTATTTAAAAGCCCCGGTCGCACTTGATTTTCCCCGATCTCCAAATGAACCGTGTCGCTTGGTGTTTATAAGGTTTTACCCCTATTCTAGACCCAATGAAACATGTTTCGTGGGCCAATTCGAAAATATACGAAAGTTACGGCATTAAACGACTGATTTTAAATTAAATTCCTTAAATTAATTTCTGCACATTTTCAGCTCTCACGAGCAAACGATAAATCTGATTGCTACGAAATTTGAAATCCAATAATAATACACTATTACGGATCCAATGGAACTAGTTTTGTCGAATTCCGAGACTGTGCCCCGGAAGGCTATTTTAACGTGTCGATTAATTCGAGCGATTTCCAAAATCGACGAAATTGTTTAAAATTCCAATTTTTAAAACTTACTAACTCCATTATATTTCAAATAGAATTTATATTCATATTAGAAACCATTTTGATTCATATTAAATCACAAATTCAATTATTTACAATATCTCGAATATTAAATTTCACTATTAAATTAATATATATATATATATATATATATATATACTTCAAATTTTAAATTTATCGACTTTTAATTCCATTCAATAGTCCACTATCACCACTCTAATTAAAATAGTGTTTTAAATCAACTTTAAGAATCATCCCATTCACATTTAACTCTAGATTCATATTTACCCGATTCACATATTTTTTTCTAATTTCAAATATTGAATTTACTATTCACTAAATTCATTAAATCGCTATATTTGAAATTTTAAATCATTTCACTAATTAGACCAAAATCTCTATACTCAAAATAAATTAATAATTCAAATTCAACATTTAAAATAAATTAAACGTTCAAAATTAAATGACAAAAACTCCGGGTAGTTACATTAAACCATTTATAATAAGTATAAAGGTTGTTGGGAATGCCCCAAATGATAAGCAAAGACATCTTATTAAAATGTATAATATGGAATATGTAAGATGGATTCCATATGTTTTAACAATAGGAATTATCACACATGTTGTATTGTCGACATTATTGTAATTTTTTTATGTATTTGTTGCATAAACCAAATATCAAATCCAAATTAAGATCACTAAATGGTAGTTTAGAGTGTTCTCAAGTATTTACGAAATACTAAAGAATTATTTACATAAACAATGAACTTCTTATGAAGGAGTACACGGACTCAAACTTCATGACTGACATTGAGTATAATATGTCAATATTAAATTTATGTCCAATCCTTAGTTAGGGAGCTTTTAGATGGAAATGTTCCAAACAAGAAGTTGTGGATTGTTCAATAAAAGGCTAAGTATATCCCCTTGAATAGCGCAAAAATAAAAGCAATGTATGTGTCACGACCGAGATTTTCGACCTCCGAAAATCGACATCAATACGTCCACCGTATTACATGCCGAACAAATCGAATGCCGAAAATACCAGATCGTTAGGGAAAAGAAGAAAGAGGTAGAAGCAAAAATAGAATTAACAATACAGAATCTCACAGTCGCAGCGGAACAATATATAATAGATAACAGGTGGTCCTTATACAAAAAGAACTATAACAGTTTTTATACATTACATCATCAGAGCACAACACATCAATAACACAATACCGGACAGTTATAATAACTTGTCCTCTCAAATGCTGAATATACAGCCTACAATACACAGCAGAATAAAAACCAAGTACATGTGATACGTCTCGTCATCCAGCTCATCTCCTGAGCTCCATAGCATCCTATCATGTATTTGTAATACTCGGTCTGACCCGAGCATTATAATAAAATAACACCCGAGTCAGTCTGGAAAACCAGCGTGAGAAAAAACACTCAAATTGAATTACTAAAGTTACCAAAATCCTTTGAAAATAAAAGTTATCTCGTAAGACCACGCCACAGGCAAACACGATGGGTTTTTACCTTACGATAACCAAAACATTTCATATCAAATGATCTGATATTATAATAATGTCTAAGTACAAATACTTATTCAAATAGCTAAAATGCTTGCATCTCATGTTTCAGCATAGTTGGGCACAATCAAAACCGTACGGTGCTTATTGGAGAATGGATTCCATACGAATGACTAGGTATTGGGTATCACCTGTCACAACACACGTCTAGAACAGCGTACCGAGGACCACGCCCGGAATCCCTTGCAATACAAGACCGAACTATCCGTGATCTGGATATGCCGAATATGCTATCGCCTCGGGTGTTATCACCCTTTTCCGAGCTCCTTCCATAAATCGTTGTAATAATATCCGAGGGTATCTAGAAAGGTCATAAACATACCCTAATTGGGTGCTACCTACTTAGCCTTGCTACATCTCCCTTGCTTTTCAGTCATTCTCGGTTGATGAGGCTAGAGGATACGATTACCTTTTAAAGGAATTTTCACTTAGAATGCTCATTGTCCTCCAATGACAGTGTACTGATAGCATTCATCCATACAAGTTCGTTCTTGGTCTGAACGGAACCGAAGGCACTACTCTTACTACATCCATTTTGGAATAATCCTCAGGATTAGTAGCGATTATCCCTTGCACTTCACTGCTCCATCTTTGACTCCATGCTCTTGCTTTCCTTTCGAAAACGTACTCGTTGGATCGAAGTGGTTTTCGGATAACTTATCTAATCCCGGTCTCTTCGAAACAACGTTCGCTATTTCCGGTAAACTCAACCCTGGTTCTTTAGGAAATAAACAGATGAAGTAAGATCGGAGACCACCTCCTAACCGTTAGTGGATGGATTTCCTTATCATCGTCCTAGAAGAACGAAACGATTTTATACGTACAGTATAGCACCTCTAACGGTAACAATACAATATAATTCCCGTATTTCTCCTCAATATTTCTAAAGTTATATTTTGGGTCCAGATTTGATAGTCGATTATTTAACTTTCAAATAAACAATCATTCAACTAATTATTCCATTTCCCACTTAATAACGCCAAATCTCATTTTACTTTAATTTTAATAAATTAAATCTCTTTATCCAAAATATATGTACTTAACTTATCGAATTTAAGTAAAATTCAACAACTAACCCTTTTTCAAAAAGAATAATTGAAACCCTTTTTTAAAATAATATGGAAAGTACCACTGCGGTATCAAACCATGGATTCACAGCTCAATGGTTACGTCTCTATCCTAGAGAAATCCAAGACTTAACCGCAGGCACTCACTGCTTCCAATTACGCCATGCGAGTATACCAATACTCTCCGAAAACTTTATTTAAATTTTTTCAAAATAATACTTATGAACATCTATAATAATTTTCCAAGTTAACTTTAGACAAAACTACTTTTTAAATAAAGGTTATTAAAACAATATTAATATTGAATAATTTATCCTTTTAAAATAATAATACAGATAAATCTTAAATAAAAATTGACTTACTATAACCTAGCTGAACTAATATTTAAATATACTTTAAACAATTTTAAAACAACTAAATAGTTAATTTTTTTGAATGATCTTTAAACACTTTTTATTTTTTCCTAGTTAATAATTAAAATCCTTCCTTTTAAAAAAACAACTTAACTTCTCAATAAAGTATACCTTCCAACAATTTCACTATATCTAGTTAACACTTAAAAATCCCTCTCTATTTATTCCAAATTTGATTTACGTCCCAATCCCGTAAATCCTGTTTCACATTTCCAAAAATGAATCTACCATTTATTTTTAAACCGATTTGCCCATCTCTTAATAAATCCTCACTTTGAATTTATAACTTCAATTTATCCACTTATAATTGCTACACTTTATTCATAAACTTCATTTATAAATTCCATAGTCTCGTTTCCCGTTTTATCACTATTTCACAACACTTAATCTATTTTCTAAATTAAATTCCATTTTTTAATTTAATTTCTAAAATAACCTAAATATATTCCAAAGCCTAATAAATTCATATTTCACTTCCTTTTTATGATTTAAAATCTTATTTAAATTTGGAACATCAATTTCGTATTTTATTTGCAAATTTCCCTTTTATTTTTCCCAAACTATTTTAAATCTCGATTTTTAAAATAAACCCCTTTTTCACTTAAGCAATATTGCTTAAGTTCTTTTATTTAAAATCCTTTAAATTTAACTTATTTACAAAATCCCTATTTTTCCTTATTCCAAAATTATCAAGCCCACTTTTGAAATCAAACTATTTATATTACCCAATATACATTTCTTTTAAAAAAAACCAAAATTTCACTTAAATATTTTTACTCCCAATTTTCCCTTTTAATTCCCTTTAAACTTCAAAACATTTATTAATGGCTTTTAAAAATACCAAAGTCCAGGCCAATACTACCATAGCATCCAATAGATTCAAATTGCACTATAATCTACCACAGATTATTTAACAGATCATATATCGATATATATATATATATATATATATATATATGAAATTAAATTCAACATTTTTGAGGAATCCAGTTGGATCCCTCCAACCTATTTCCCTGCATCCACAGATGTTAATACAATATAAAAATACCAATCCCATTTCAAGGGGGATATCGCGGTATATAGGATCATCCGCTATTATGCGGGGTGCATAGGGCCTCATCCGCTATATATATGTGGGAATATCAACCACTCCAATATATATATATATACACACTACCAGATATAATATCACATCCAACTGATAAAAATATATCAATTCAACCAAACAGTCAATAATTAATTTTAACTACAAAAATTAATTGCGGTAAATCCAAAATTGAGTGAGATTAACTCACTTTGATTTTCTGTCACTTTTGCGTTCCGTTTCCGATTGAATCCGAACGCGTTTGAAATTATCTTTAGAAGCTACAAATTCATCCAAACCAGTTTCATTTTGAAGCTCTCTTTACCATGATCGCTACGCAAAATGTTTCATCCAAAACGGACATCGTATGCACGAGATATAAATTTTATAAGTTCATCGGTAACTAAATTTAATTAAATCAAACAAAAATCTTATTTTATAAATAAAAACCCATACCCAACAGTATACGAACCCGGCCAAAAACATGCTCATATCCTTCTTCCCCAATGCTCTTACTCTCCCTATACACTCGAAGACCACCAGGCCGTGCATGCAGGCTGTGACACGGAGCTTCGGGGCATAAAACTCCCATCCGACATCGCCAACGTGATTCTCTTCAAAATCTCCACGTGCCCATACCCTTCTCGCCAATCCCGCTTCACCCACGACAATCGCAACTTGACCGAGCACCCATGGCTACAGTGCAAAGTCGCACCCCTTTCCCCTATGATTGCACACCACCAACGTTTGCACGCAGCTGCCATTTCGTCCCTCGATCATGAACCTACACTCCATTCTCCCAATCAACGACCCAAACCCCCAATAACTCGAACCCTAGCCTCCACCGCAGTTCAACACTCCCTGTCAATCAACCTTACTCAAAGCCACACTCTACAATTCGTATACCAATGCGAAGCTCATTGAAAAACTCGAATTTAGCAGGTGGTTTCAGATTTTTTTTATCAAGTATAAGTTGATAAATCGAATTTTAAAGCTTCCATTTTTATTCTCTTTTTTTACTGTCCAGTATATTGTTCGGTCCTTGCCCTTTTAAAAAAAAGAGGGAATAGTGCTTTACACGGTAAGGTACAGTGATTTGAGTTTGAAAGAAAACGGCTGATGTTACCATATAGGTCAAGTCAATTAATATAATATATATTATTTAAAATTTAAATCGTCTCGAATTCGTAGCTTAAAATCTCGACCTCCTATCGAGGCGTGCCGCTAGGCGTTTTTAATGTTATACCCCTATTCCAAAGGCAATGGAAAAGGTTTCGGGTCCTAATTCGATCGTATGGAGAAGATAGATTTTTGGACCCATTTATTTTATTGAATTTTCGATATAAATTTTAGCACGTTTACATACCGTACCACCAAACGATAACTCCTGTTCCAAAATTTGAAATCCGATAATAATACATTATTACGGATCCAATGGAATTGGTTTCGTCGAATTCTGATACTGTGCCTCGGAAGGCTATTTTTAAATGTTAATTTAAACGATATATTTTTAAAACTGAACAAATCACTTTTAAATTCAAATTTTAAAACTTTTATTGTCTTCATTATTATCAATATAAATTTTATATGCCTTTAAATTAGTTTTAACAAGCTTAAAACTCCAGATTCAATATTTTACCCAATTCCTAATTATTAAATTAAATAATCAAATTATCCAATTAATGGTTATATTTGAAATTTAAGTTAAAAATTAACTTTTAAATATTTAAAATCAATTAAATATTCCAATTTCAAATATTCCAAATTCCGGGTCGTTACATTCCTCCCCCCTTATAAGAATTTCGTCCCCAAAATTACCAGGTAAGAAGAATGGCCCAAAACCAAGTAACTATTTCCCAAAACCACAAAGTTTCAACAACTTTCTGAAAACAATTTCCATTGGAAACATTCTATCACTTTTACTATTTTCCAAATTCATTTATAGATTCTAAATAACATTATTCCCTCAATCATCCAAATTATAATTTAAAACCAAAATTTTAAATTATCAAAAGTTTCTTCAAAACTTTCTAACTCCTTAAATTTTTGAAAAATTTCGCCAGCGTCTCCTTTGCGCGGCTAGATCCGAAAAACTACAAAATCTGCCTCTATGGCCCCAAATCATCAAAGAAAACAAAAGCCAAGTGGCTCAATCAAAAAATCATCAAATTTCAAGCACAATTTAAGTGTGTACCTTTTGTCGGGCAATCAAATTTATTTCTGAAGTCGAAGACAACAATTTAGCTTTTTCTTTTAATTACCTTCACCTTATTTACCAATAATATCCAAATCATACAATTTCAAGATCATTTTATTTATTCCTTTTCAAAAATTTCAATATTTTCTCTACTTAAGCCCGTACGATGTACATATATCATACATACACAATATCAAATCTGATCGCTCACTCGATCACACAATTTCACTTTCGAACTTATATCGTTCACATGACTCTCTGGTGCGGACTTAGATCTGGTTTCTTGATTAGAAACCGTCATTCTCCTTACATAGCCATATACTATGATAGAGAACTTCAAGATCAATCAAAAATCCATATCCAGGGTTCGCCATCGAAAATCGAGTGAAAAATCCCAACTCGGATCGGTATAACTATATCGAAATTCTGTGCTCGAATCTGAATCAAATCGCTATGCGAATAAATAATTTACGTACAACTTACGTATTAATTTCCAATTTATTATTAGCTATATCCAATTTCTTTTTATTCGCATTTGTTAACTCATATTTTTGTGCCGACCTAAAACTCTGCGACTCAAGACTCCGCGACCTAAGGAAGTTAGCGACCTAAGGGACTTAGCGACCTAAGGGACTTAACGACCTAAGGGACCTAACGACTTAAGAGGCAGAACGACCTAACGACCTAAGGAAGTTAGCAACCTAAGGGACTTAGCGACCTAAGGAAGTTAGCGACCTAAGGGACTTAATGAACTAAGGGACCTAACGACTTAAGAGGCAAAACGACCTAACGACCTAAGGAATGTCACAACCTAAGGAATATCACGACCTAAGAGCTTCACAACTTAGCAGACTCTACGACCTGCCGACCTAAATGGGTTCACGACCTAACTCCAGAAAGAAGAGAGCGACCTAATGAGTTAAGGAGCTTCGCGACCTAACTACAGAGACGACTTAAAGCTTCACGACCTAACTTCACCAATCAGCTTAACAAGCTAAAAGAAGAGAAAGGGGGCACGACCTATCTTAGGTCGCTCACGACCTATCTTAGGTTGCTTACGACTTACCACTTCAGAAGAAACCGAGTGCAACTCCATCAGTCCAACTTCCTAAGTCGTGAGAGGACCACGACCTATCTTAGGTCGCTCGCGACCTACGACCTAACTTAGGTCGTACACGACCTAAGACTTGGGGCAAAATTTCTGTCCAGAATCAACTCCTATAAATACCCCCCTAACTCCAACGGCAAAAGGAGTTTTGGCCGATCATTTCTTGAAGCGCCGTTATTCTGCCGAATTCTCAACTCATCCAACATTCGAAGAACTTCAAACACTCAAGACATTACAACAAGCTTTGAGAGAAATCTACCGCGTCTAACATGAATTCGAGGAGATCTTCGACATCGAAGCTTGAGATAATAGTCTAAAGTGTTTAGGAATCGAAATATATTGTATTTTGAAGTATATTGTATCATCTTGTAATCAGAATCAGCAATAAAGGAATTCAAAGTGGACGTAGGCTCGATCTCAAGCCAAACCACTATAAACTGCTGTCTTTTACCGCTTTTTCACTATTTTACTGCTTACTTCTTGTTCCCGTCACATGGGTGGTGCTTTCACAACTCTATTACACACACCGGGTGTTAGCGTTCAATTTTTAGCATTAACATTTTGGTGCTTTCACTGAGAACCCAACTCAGGCGATCATTCACCATTGCTTCACAGAAGTTTTTTGAAAAAGTTTCTTTCAAAATCAGAAGTCTATCAGACATAATGGCTCCTGGAAGAAAACGTAAGTCTATCAGATCTAATGATGACCGCGACAATACTGCCACTTCTCTTTCTCCAAGTCAAGCAGCTCCAAGCGTCGGGGTGACGCGAGAGGAATTAGATGCAGCTGTGTCTGGATTGTATCAGCAGATTGAAACACAGAATAATCTGATGATGGAAAAGATGAATGCTCTGTGTTTGCGCCAAAAATGGTCACAAACCCCAAGTATTGTGAAAGCACCAGTGTATGAATACCAATCAGCAATATTCAGACACAAATCTCAGATCTAAGCTAGCAATAAACAGCAATCCAGAAATAAATCACAAGACCACGAGATTTATAGTGGTTCGGCTATCTCCGGCCTACGTCCACTTCAATGATTTTTATCTTTTATTGATGTTCTTTGCTGATTACAGATGATTACAGCAGGTATAATGAATTAAATCGAGTATGACAGCAATGGGAAGAAGTAGAACTGAATCCGGCAGAGTCTGGACGTTCGCAGCCAAAAAAGTTCCCCCTTCTATAGGCTTTAGGGGGCTATTTATAGGCGTAGGAGGCTGAGATCGAGCCTGAACTTCGGGAGACTTTTTCAGGCACGTGAGTGGGCCCATGCGCCCGGTCCCACCAAGTTTCGACTCCATCTGGGATCGATTCGAAACAACTTCGTATCGATCAGAAAATGCTCCAATCGAGCTGAAACTTGGCAGGGACATTCTTTACCTTGGATGCAAGCTACTGTGAAAATTTCGTTGCATTTGGATCTGTGGTTTAGGAGATATGATCGATACGAAATTGGTTTGCTCGATGGCTGTTTGGTTCGAATCCACTTACTCGAACTGATCACTTCGACTCGATGGCAACGCGCGTGAGCAGGTTGACGTGGTGCGCGCTCTTCTTGTCGATCCGCTTCTCACTCCGGTTTGATCGAGCCACTCCGAGTATTTCGCCGCGTTCACATCCACGACTCGTGCGTCATCTCTGGCCTGTTTGACTTAGTGGATACGAACAAACAATTATTCATGGATTCGAACAAGGATTCCTGATGGATACGAAGCGGTCAGCGCCTGATGGATTCGAGACAGATGGGTACGAAGGACTTACATCCCTGACCGATACGAAGACGATGGATTCGAATGGAAGCTCATCCATGGATACAAACCATGTCTAGCTGGATGGATACGAAACAGGACGCTGCTGATCGATACGAAGCGCATGTCCGGTTGATGGATACGAACTCGGCCAATGCTAGCTGAGGTTCCTCGATGGATTCGAACTCGATCGGTGCGAAGTTGATGGTTACGAATGGAGACATGATGGTGAATACAGACTCTATCGATACAAAGCTAATGCTGCTTGATGGATACGAAAGTGTGACTTTTTTATCAACTTACATCGATCATATCTTAAGCATATGAACTCGGATTGACTTGAAATTTGGAATGCAGGTTTCCATGGCTTTGCTTGTCATGTTTCGTTAACTGCAACCCGATCCGGACTCGGACAAAATTCATCGATATCCATGGTTTCCTGCAATGTATAGTTGATATTCATGACTTGTAATTAATTTTCAGTTAAGTTTTGGGTATCTCGGCTTTGCCAAAAGGTTGGATAACATTTTGCCCCCCAAAACATGCCTTTTTGTAAAAGGTGTGTTTTGAATAACTTCAAATCAAATGCTGTGGGCTCATGTGTTATTCATAGCTATAGTGTTATCAATCAAGTTCATGGCTGTTCGAAGCCGAATCGTTACCAATTTCTTCCAGTGGAAGTTAAGAATGGAATTCCAAAGTCTCTCCGGACTATCGATGGTCACTTTAGACCCTTGACAAGCCCATTCTAGACTCAGCGATTGAATAGAAAGATCCTATTGCGCTCTGGCGTTGCTTTCTATCCCTTGCACTCTGGCCCCAGCTAGGGCGTATAGCGATGTCTTGGTCGTTCTGGACCGATCGTAGCCTCTCTGAGCTCTTGCTGGATCCCATCCTATCACTCTCCGGTGAAGGGGAAACAACGTTAAGTGGGTCGATCCTGTCGCTCTCCGGCGTAGCGACCCACTTCTTGCACTCCGGTTCAGTGCATCTGAACATTAAGCGATGTCATGACCTGAATCATCGGCCGATCATAGCCTTTCTGGGCTCTTATCGAATCCCGATCCAATCACTCTCCGGTGAATAGGAAACGATGCTTAAGTGAGTCGATCCTGTCGCTCTTTGGCGAAGCAACTCACCTCTTGCACTCCGGACCCCGTCTCTCCGGGTAGGGTCATAAAGCGATCATTTTTATATTGGTATTTAATACTCATCCTTTAACTCTCCGGTCGAAGGTTCATTTCAAGGAATTCAAGTTTATTTACCAAATTCAGGTCCTAGATGTTCAATCTCAAACACCAGGAAAAAACTAAACATTGCCTCTCCGGGCAGGCTGGTCTATCTTCCTCTTAGAGCATGCCTAGGGATCTCTCTGGTTCCCGTACATGAGTAAGTGGGATAGCCGTTTTATTTTGGAAATCAAATCTAAGAAAACTAATCGACCAAAGTCCAAATCTTGAACTTGGCCCTTGCCATCATAATCAATTGATGACGAGTCGTGATCCCGATCCAGGATCATTCCTGTTAGATAGAGACGGTGGTTGTTCAGGTCTTACTGTCGCTGCCCGTTCTCTGGTATATTGTGGCAATCTACCGCTCTGGGCATGTTCTTCCACCTCATCCTTTAGGTGGTGGCATTCATCGGTAGTGTGCCCATCCAGCTCATGGAATAGGCAGTATTTTCCAGTCCTGCGTTCCCGCTCCGTGGGATCTCTCCTGGGTGGTTTTTGATAGGGGAGTTGCCCCTGAGTTTCAGTGTAAATCCTTTCTAGGCTTGCCGTCAAATCTGTGTATTGCCTGAATCTAGGCTCTCGGAATTTCTTCCATTTATCAGGACCATCATGTGCGTCATCCTGCTTTCTCTTTCCTTTGTCTGCCCTGGACTGTTCCCTGGCGGTTCCTTCGCCTTGTGCAGCATTTACTTCCTGCCTCTCGGCTCGTGATTCTTCTAATCGAATGAATTTCTCAGCTTCATGGTAAAACTCTCCAAGATCTTATGGTGGATCTCGTGTCAATGAATCTTTGAATTCGGTGCCTTCTCCAACTCCTGCCACCGCCGCCATCAAAATCATCGATGGATCCGGGCGATCTACAAAAGCCACCGTTGCATTGAATCGCAGCAGAAAACCTTTTATGGACTCTCCGGTCCTTTGCTTTATCGAAGCTAAAGTCATCACACTCTTGGGTCTTGTCACATGGACCCTAAATTGTTCCATGAAGCAATCTACAAGCTCGCCCCATGTCCTGATCGATCCGGTCTTTAATTGCCTGAACCAAAGTGCAGCCAAGTCTGACAGAAATAAAGGGAAACATCGTGCCATCACTTCCTCGGATGCTCCCAGTACTTCCATGTGTCTAATGTATCTGGTAATGTGCATGGTTGGATCCGACTTCCCGTCATACGGATTCAGCGTTGGTAGTTTGAACTTTGGAGGGTTCCTTGCATTCCTGATATTCGGAGTGAACGGACTCCGACTGACTTCCTCTAGCCCTCCATTGGACAATCCTCCTCTCATCAGTCGTCGGACTAATCCAGCCATCTTTTCATCTCCATCCTGGGGTTGCCCTCTTGGTCTTGAAGGGTATTCTGGTACGTACTCTTCGTGTGGCCCGTTAGCATCAACGTTGGCTCCAGCTTGTTGAGCTCCATCTGTAGGCCTTCCAGCATCAGATCCTGAGGGTCTTCCCCCAAGTCCTTGTTGACTGTCTTCTGGTTCTGCATTCACAGCCGCTGTAGCTGGTCCTAGGCTCTGCATCCCTACAGCTCTCATCTGTTCAAAGAAATTCTGCAGCATCTCTTGTTGGCTCTTCATTATTCTTTCGTGCATCAGATTGGTCATGGTCTCCATTTCGTCTCTGGTGATGTAGATCGAAGCTGGTTCTTCTCCAGCACCAGAGGATGCCTCTTGACTTCCTCCTTGTTGGCTTCTCTCAGCTCTTTGTCTCGTTTGTCGAGTCATTGTCTTTCAAATCTTCAAGCTTTCAAATCTGAACTTTAAATCTTGCGTAGCGGATGCTAGTCGTTCTCAGTGAAAGCACCAAAGTGTTTGCGCCAAAAATGGTCACAAACCCCAAGTATTGTGGAAGCACCAGTGTATGAATACCAATTAGCAATATTCAGACACAAATCTCAGATCTAAGCTAGCAATAAACAGCAATCCAGAAATAAATCACAAGAACACGAGATTTATAGTGGTTCAGCTATCTCCGGCCTACGTCAACTTCAATGATTTTTATCTTTTATTGATGTTCTTTGCTGATTACAGATGATTACAGCAGGTATAATGAATGAAATCGAGTATGACAGCAATGGGAAGAAGTAGAACTGAATCCGGCAGAGTCTGGACGTTCGTAGCCAAAAAAGATCCCCCTTCTGTAGGCTTCAGGGGGCTATTTATAGGCGTAGGAGGCTGAGATCGAGCCCGAACTTCGGGAGACTTTTTCAGGCACGTGAGTGGGCCCATGCGCCCTGTCCCACCAAGTTTCGACTCCATCTGGGATCGATTCGAAACAACTTCGTATCGATCAGAAAATGCTCCAATCGAGCTGAAACTTGGCAAGGACATTCTTTACCTTGGATGCAAGCTACTGTGAAAATTTCGTTGCATTTGGATCTGTGGTTTAGGAGATATGATCGATATGAAATTGGTCTGCTCGATGGCTGTTTGGTTCGAATCCACTTACTCGAACTGATCACTTCGACTCGATGGCAATGCGCGTGAGCAGGTTGACGTGGTGCGCGCTCTTCGTGTCGATCCGCTTCTCACTCCGGTTTGATCGAGCCACTCCGAGTATTTCGCCGCGTTCGCATCCATGACTCACGCGTCATCTCTGGCCTGTTTGACTTAGTCGATACGAACAAACAATTATTCATGGATTCGAACAAGGATTCCTGATGGATACGAAGCGGTCAACGCCTGATGGATTCGAGACAGATGGGTACGAAGGACTTACATCCCTGACCGATACGAAGACGATGGATTCGAATGGAAGCTCATCCATGGATACAAACCATGTCTATCTGGATGGATACGAAACAGGACGCTGCTGATCGATATGAAGCGCATGTCCGGTTGATGGATACAAACTCGGTCAATGCTAGCTGAGGTTCCTCGATGGATTCGAACTCGATCGGTGCGAAGTTGATGGTTACGAATGGAGACATGATGGTGAATACAGACTCTATCGATACAAAGCTAATGCTGCTTGATGGATATGAAAGTGTGACTTTTTTATCAACTTGCATCGATCATATCTTGAGCATATGAACTCGGATTGACTTGAAATTGGGAATGCAGGTTTCCATGGCTTTGCTTGTCATGTTTCGTTAACTGCAACCCGATCCGGACTCGGACAAAATTCATCGATATCCATGGTTATCCTGCAATGTATAGTTGATATTCAAGACTTGTAATTGATTTTCAGTTAAGTTTTGGGTATCTCGGCTTTGCCAAAAGGTGGGATAACACTCTGCTCGGGGCTAATCAAGGACCAGTAAACAACGAAGAAAACTTTGCTGATGCCATTCTCAACTCCGAAGGGAGAAATATTCCTCAAGGAAGATCTGGTGCCGCTGAAGGGGCACCTCCCCAAGCTGAAGGATCCAGGCCATCGCCAGTTCTCCCCGAACGTTTGCCCGGACAAACTTATGAGAAAATGGCCAAAGCCTACTCTGCAAAGTCGCTAAACAATGAGGAGTATCTCTCCAGCATGATTCGGCAGATAATGAAGGAAAGCATGCAGAGAAATGAAGATGAGAGTGATTGGGGATTTGCTCTGAGTAAAACTCCATTTACTGAAAGGATTCTGAAAGCTGAGTTTCCCAGAAAATTCGTTCCTCCTACCATTCCCGTGTATCGAGGAACAAGTGACCCAAATCAATTCCTGTACAAGTATGATTGGCACATGACTGGCGCCAGAGCGACTGATGAGATTAAATGCCGATATTTCCTGGTATACTTGGAAGGAGTGGCGCTACTTTGGTTTACCAAGCTTCCCGTACGATCTGTTGATCAATTTTCCGATCTAACTCGGAAATTCAAGGAACAATTCAGGTTATACACTTCAAGAGCAAAGGATATAATGTCTCTTTCAAGTCTCGAACAGAACCCTGGAGAACCCATCAAATCCTTCCTGAATCGCTTTAATATAGCCCTAGCTGAAGTTGATAACGCAGAACCACGAATGGTTTTGACCTACCTAATGCGGGCTATTGACAAGACAAGCGAATTTGGAAAATGGTTGAAAATGAAGGAATCAAATTCGCTCGAAAAATTCTACAAAAAGGCTGATGAGTTCATGCACCTAGAAAATCTCTCCGCGTCAGCTAAAGTTGTGACAACAGTGGTGGAGAATAATGCCACTGCTCAGAACAAAAAGGAATCTGCAAATCAGAAGAGGGAGAGTAATGGTGGAAAGAAGCAGAAGGACCTCAAAAAGCCCCGCTTTCTCAAGCCCTCGGATTTTACCCCTCTAAGTGATACACCGGAGAATATTTTCATCGCCACTAAAGATGCTATTGAATATCCGAAGCCACCGGCAGTAAAAGTTGGAAAAAATGCTGTTCAAAGTGGGAGATTTTGCCAATTTCATAACCAACCAGGCCATGATACTAATGAGTGTCGTCACTTGAAAAGCTTGATTGAAGAATTGTTAAGAGAGAATAAGTTGCAGCAGTACATGAAAAGGAATAGAAAGGACCCGTCTTCATCTAACCAGAAGCAGCAACTTCCTGCTCATTCATCTGGTTTAGGAGAGAAGCCTGCTGCACAAGAAACAGAAAGACCTGTAATCAATGTGATCACAGGAGGACCCCATCCAGTTGGCAGGAGTTGGGGTGAGATGGAAAGGTATGCTAGAGCTTTGAAATATGCCCCAGCTGAAGAAAGTGTCTTGGTCTTGGAAGATGCTGCACCCCTGAAGCAGCAAAAGACTTTTCATGATGATATCATATTTAGAACCAGGGATTCTGTTGGTGTGGAGGCTCCTACTGAGAACCCTTTGGTTGTTTCTGTCGGTATTGGACCGGCTATTGTAAGGAGGGTGCTGGTTGATAGTGGCGCCTCATGCAACATACTCTTTAAGAAGACATTTGACCAAATGAAAATCCCAAAGGCAGACGTACAAGCTCCATCTCAGAAGATTGCCGGATTTACAGGGGAGCCGAAACAGCCAATTGGAACAGTGGACTTGTTTGTTGAATTGGGAGAAGGACATAAGAAGGTGGTTCGGAAACAAACTTTTATAATTGTTGATGGATTCTCCGCCTATAATTCCTTCTTGGGTCGGCCTACTCTTGCTGCTTTCAATGCCGTCCTCGCCCCATGGTGCCTAACAATGAAATTTCCTACTGATAATGGGGTTGCTGTCATTAAGGGAGATCAGAACGCGGGACGAGAATGTGATCTTGTTGAACTCCGAGAGGCCAGGAAAAGAGAAATGGGAAAAGATGCGGCAGCTCCGCTCCGCATCAAGGAACCAACCTTGTAGCAACTATGGGGTGGCCCCTGTACTGGCGAACACAGCAATGCAAGGAAAGAAATGGATCCCAGAAAAGCCAGTACATGGGAAAATAGAGTGGTACCCGTGGAAGTAACGGTACCAATACCCGTCGATTCGAAAGACCCAAACAAAGTACTCAATGTGGGTTCACAACTAAGCATAACAGTTCAAAACACGCTGATATCATTTTTAAAAGCAAATCTAGATGTGTTCGCTTGGTGTCATGCTGATATGTGTGGGATCTCTCTGGAAATTGTTGTGCATACTCTGAATATCGATCCAAAATTCACGCCAGTTAAACAGAAAAGAAGAACCCAAGGTCCAGAAAGGTCAGCAGCTCTAAAGGAAGAAGTAGATCGGCTCATGGAGAACGATTTCATCAGAGAATCCACTTATCCAAATTGGGTTTCAAATCCAGTACTGGTTAAGAAGGCAAATGGAAAGTGGAGAGTATGCATCGACTTTTCAGATCTGAACAAAGCTTGCCCCAAAGACTGCTTCCCGTTGCCTAGAATCGATCAATTGGTGGATGGAACAGCTGGGCATGAGTTGTTATCTTTTATGGATGCTTACTCCGGATACAATCAGATTATGATGCATGAGTCAGATCAGGAAGACACAAGCTTTATCACAGATGTGGATCTCTACTGCTACAAAGTTATGCCTTTCGGACTGAAGAATGCTGGGGCAACCTACCAAAGACTCGTCAATGCTATGTTCAAACCTCAGATCGGCAGAACCATGGAAGTTTATGTTGATGATATGTTGGTAAAGTCAAAGAAAGCAATAGACCACATGGATCACTTGGCGGAAATGTTTACAATTCTTCGAAAGTACGGAATGAAGCTCAATCCATTGAAATGTTCGTTCGGGGTAGAGTCTGGAAAATTCTTGGGTTTCATTGTGAGCGCTAGGGGCATCGAGGCCAATCCTACTCAAATCATAGCTCTGAGAGAGGTCAAAGCCCCTAAAACAAAGAAAGAACTGCAAAGCCTCAATGGAAAAGTTGCTGCTCTGAGTCGTTTCATTTCCAAAGCCATAGACAAATGCATTCCCTTCTTTGACGCTCTAAAGAAAGGAAAGAAATTTTTTGAATGGACTCCCGAATGCCAGAATGCTTTCGATGAACTAATTCGTCATATGGAAACGCCTCCAGTTCTTTCCAAGCCTAGTGATGGTGAAGATCTTTTCATCTATTTAGCAATTTCATCTCATGCTCCTAGTGCAGCACTTATACGGGAAGATATGAAAATACAGCGTCCAGTCTATTACGTCAGCAAACGGTTTACTGGGGCAGAGATGAATTATTCAAAAATAGAAAAACTTGCTTTTTGTTTGCTAATTGCTTCCAGGAAGTTGAGGCCATATTTTCAATCTCATCCTATCAGGGTCCTTACTGATCAACCTCTAAAGCAAGTCCTGTATCGTCCTGAAACTTCGGGTCGTCTTTTGAAATGGAAAATTGAACTCAGCCAATATGACATCACTTACCATCCCCGAAGAGCAATCAACGGACAAGCTTTAGCGGATTTCATTGCGGAATCTACTGACAAAGGTGACAGTGAGAAAGAAACAACTGATGGCGTTCAAATCCAGTGGAAGTTGTATGTTGACTGTTCGAGAAATGATTATTGTTCTGGGGCAGGGGTTGTGCTTGAAACCCCCGAAGGACGATCATTGTGTTATGCATTGAGACTGGAATTTCCTTCAACAAACAATGAAGCAGAGTATGAAGCTCTTATTGCCGGTTTGAAAATTGCCAAGGAACTGAACATCAAAGTGTTACAGATTTTCAGTGATTCCCAACTTATTGTTTGCCAGGTAAAGAAAGAGTTTCAAGCTAAAGGTGGAAATCTGCCCGCATACTTGTCAAAGGCATGTGAGCTTCTCGAAGATTTTGATCATTACACGATAAGTCACATTCCTCGAGTAGAAAACATGAAGGAGGATTCTCTAGCAAAGTACTCAAGTTCTGGAGAGGCTCAATTATTGGGATTAGTCCCTGTGGAAGTTCTGTCGGCTCCAAGCATTGATGAGATGGATATTGATTGGATCATGGCTGCGTCTCAAGAGCATGAATCATGGATGACTCCAATCAAAGAATATCTACTCAATGGTTCACTACCAGAAAGTTCTAAAGAACGCCGAAAGCTGTTAAGGAGCGTCAAGATATATAATTCAAGATGGCCGATTATACAGACGGGGATTCTCAATGCCATTGCTCCGATGTGTAACTAAGGAAGAAGCCAAGACGATTCTAGCTGAGATACACAGAGGAGAATGTGGGGATCATTCAGGTGGCCAAACTCTCGCCAAGAAAGTTCTCTAATATGGGTATTTCTGGCCAGATATTAATCGAGATGCTGCTATTTACTCCAGGAAGTGCGACAAGTGCCAAAGATTTGCAAAAATCCCAAAAGCGCCTTCCACCCAACTCACACAAATGGTCAGCCCATGGCCGTTCGCCATTTGGGGAATAGACTTGATTGGACCGTTACCGATCGCTAAATCGGGAATCAAATATGCTTTTGTTGCTGCTGATTATTTCACTAAATGGGCTGAAGTTGAACCCTTGGCCACTATTACCTCTAAAAAGATGATAAATTTCATAACTAAAAATATCATTTGTAGGTATGGTGTGCCGTAGAAGATAATCACAGACAACGGTACTCAGTTTGAAAGTGAAGAATTCCAAGACTTTTGCAAACGATTCAGAATTCGAAAAAGCTTCTCAGCAGTGGCTCATCTGCAGGCAAATGGGCAAGTGGAAGCAGTGAATAAAATTATCAAGTCAACCATCAAAAAGCAACTCGAAAGAGCAAAAGGTGGTTGGGTCGATAAGATGCCACTAGCACTATGGGCATACAGAACTACTCACAAAACTGCGACTGGGCACACTCCATTTTCACTGGCATATGGATCAGAGGCAATGATTCCAGTGGAAATAGAAGTTCCTTCACACAGATGAATTCATTTCAACGAAGCTGAAAATGAAAAACTGCAACTTGAAGCACTTGATTTTCTTGATGAAAAAAGAGAAGAAGCTAGGCTCAGAGTTTCAGCTTATCAGCAAAGGATAGCCAGGCACTTCAACTCTAAAGTTCGCCAACGCAGCTTTGAGATCGAAGACTTAGTCTTGAAAAGGATCATGACAGCAACTAGGGTGTTTGGGCCAAACTGGGAAGGGCCATATGTCATAGGCAATAAACTTCTTGATGGCACTTTCAAACTCATAACCGTCAAAGGAGATCCAATTCCAAGAGCCTGGAACAGCAACCACTTACGTCCTTATTTTACTTAAAAAAGCTTTGCTCAAAATTGTAAAATAGTGATGGATGTATCACTACGCCATAGATTGCATACTGCAACACCAAAGAAGTGATGCAGGAAGTGCCAAAAAATGATGCTGTAGGCTAAAAAAGGGCAAAGGCAACACTTTCTCGGTGTTGCATTTTGCCGCGTTGCCGCAGACCTCAAAGGCAACATTTTGACTATCTAAGGCAACATAAGAAATATTGTTGCAATAGAACCATATTTGGGTCTATAGCAACATCCATAGGTGTTTGTACTAACATTCCAAAATGTTGCTATAGATATTAACTTTCTGAATTTGTGGGGCCCACAATGTAGAGCATATTTGATTTTTTAATAGAAATAAATATTTATTTAATAAAATGCTATTGCACAGAATTGGTATTCAAACAGTAATTTATTTAAATAAATATTTTATTTCAACATTTGAAATAGTACAAATTCCTGACTCCACTATTTTACAATTCAATGATATATAACACTGATATTTACATATACAGATAATCCTCACTACATCACTCAGTTCACTCATTACATATGCAGTTTCAATTTATACAGACACCGACACTGACAAATATATGACGAGCTGAGTGCCGAACCGAAGGCGAGCCGAGTGCCGAGCCGAAGGCGAGCCGAGAAGCGGGTCCGGGCGCAGCGCCGGCGGGGGTCCGGGGCACCGCAGTCCGATTTCGGAAGATCGAGCCTTCTTTGAAACCTGTCTTCAGCTCATGCATTCATACACTCATGCACATTTGATTTGACTCTGTCTTCAAGCTTGTATCCAGCTGTCCAGTCTTCAATACCTGTCACATATAATTCAAAAGCAGTAATCTGGAAAATAATATTTAACTCAAACAGAAAATGAAAATATTTTTGTTATAATATTTGCCTCAGGTATTTGGGTTGTTTCTTTTCATAAGTGCATAAGCCAAACATGAATGCAACACATGGATACAAGGACACGGCACAAGGTCAAACCCGAGTCATCGACTGGATTCAACTCAGGGCCAAGCAACCAACAAAACAAACAAGAACCAGGTTCAGCAAAATGTAGACAAGCCAGTGCAAGAAACACAGCAGTACACATAGGCAGCCCATCAAGCAAAAACAGTGAATGCATCAGGCATGTACAAGAGAAACATAGGCAGTAATATGATATACAGAGGACCTGGAGCATCAGTTCATGTTAAAGAACAAGGCTAGCATGGTACTAGTTCAGTCCAGACCAAGAAAAACCAACAAAGCTCAACACACATATGTTTGTATATATCGTGGAAATCAAAACTCAATGTTCAGATTAGTCAACAGTTTTAGAAAACCAAAGATCACTTTCAAAGTTCTGATTTTCAAAATGCAGAAGTTTTCAAGTGAAGCAGTTTTCTAGAGGACAGCAGAATACAAATACTTCAAGTTCTGGTTTAACAAATGCAGCAAGGTACAAAGGTATGTGAACAAGTTTAACAAAGGTTCAAGTTCTGGTTTAACAAAGGTTCAAGTTCTGGTTTAACAAATGCAGTAGAAAGGAGCTAACAAGCTCAGATTAGAAATCAAAAACAAGCCAGTGAACCAAAATCCAACATACCAAATAATATCACATCGCAATTCATCATCGGCAAAGCAAAATCAAGCCAGTGAACCAAAATCCAACATACCAATACATCATCACAATCCAACATACCAGATTTCTCAAAGTCCAACAGAAAGATTAAACTCGAGATTATAGGAAATAAAGCCTATAAATAAATCCCAATTCATCATCGGCAAAAGCGTGCGAGTGTAATCAAAATCGAGAATAATCAAGTAAACCAGAAGGCAGAAAACATACCAAATAATATCACATCGCACCGGACGACGAAGTCAAAGCAATTCGAGCAATCAATCAAGGAGAATGAAGGAGCAAGCTACCAGGAACGTTTCTCACACTAGATTCGATCAATCAGAGCATCAAAGCAACTGGAATCGCGTGCCCTAGTTTTCACAGAATGGAACGAGAAAGAAAAATGCCGTGCCCTAATTTTCACACAAAGAGGAACGAGAAAGAAAAGTAAAGCGGGAAATGAAAATTGCTAAGGTGTGGATTGATGGTGTGGATTGACGGTTGAGATTTTGTTTTAAATGATGGTGTGGATCGCTGAGGTGTAAAATTTTATTAATTTTATTAATTTGAATATATTTATAGCTACTGCAACATTTTGCTGATATCTATGCTAACACATTGAAGTGAATGTTGCAATAGACAAAAATCAGCATAGCTATCGTTACATTGTAGCTAGCAACACCTTGTAATTTCGTTGCAATAGGCCATCTATGGCGTAGTGTATCAGTTGTATTGTAAGACATTGTAAATCGATGCAAGTTAATAAAAGCTATAAAGTGGATGTAGGCCCAATTCTTGGCCGAACCACTATAAATCTTGTGTTCTTTACTATTTTATAATGCCTGTTTCATTTCAATATGTAAATACTTTAAATGTATTGCTAAAATGTCGATTCAAAATTACAGGCCATCAAAACAAGGCTTACCCGTCGCAAGGCCAAGCGAGCCCTATAAATCACCTATTAAGCAAATTTCAAGCAACAAAAATTCCAGATTCGACTCTCATACAAGAAGAACTTCACATAAAAGTTGGCGACTCCACTGTGTCAAGCACTCGTTAACTGGTTGCGATCGTCAGTATAAAAAAAACATCCAACCAAGTAACTTGCGTTTGCCCCGTGAAGTCACTCAACAGTAAAGTCTACTTCTTCGGATAAAGCAATTTACTTACAAAAGAAAGGAAGATGCGCTTGGAAACGATAATAAAGGATCGCTGGTGAACAGATGATGAGAAAAACATGGACAGGAAAACAGAAACGCAGCTTCCCTGGAACACCATTCAAAGCCCTCAAATGAGGCACGCCGAAAAATGAAAGTGCTTTCCTCAATCAAAAAAGATTGGTGGAACCACTGGAGGGGCACCTTCCCAAGTTGAAGGAACAGGGCCCTTGTTAATTGATTGCGATTGTTTGTATAAACGAACATCCAATCAAGCAACTTGCGTCCGCCCCGTGGGTCCATTCAACCATGAGAAAGTAACTTCCAGGCAATCAAAAAGCCCTCTTCGGAGGCACAAGCCCTCTTCGGAGGCACAAGCCCTCTTCGGAGGCACATGCCCTCTTCGGAGGCAAAAGCCCTCTCCCGAGGCACCACAAGCCCTCTCCAGAGGCACATGCCCTCTTCGGAGGCAAAAGCCCTCTCCCGAGGCACCACAAGCCCTCTTTTGAGGCACATGCCCTCTTTGGAGGCAAAAGCCCTCTCCCGAGGCACCGCAAGCCCTCTCCGGAGGCACAATCCCTCTTCGGAGGCACACTCTTGGGTACTCATATTATATATGAGTAGTCAAGTGATTCAGGTTAGCTTGACGAATTCTGGAGGAGATTTGGAGCAGGAGGCTTCACCGTGTAGATATATTATGATTCCGCTGTGTATATGTTGTGTCTGTATCTGTGATACTTGAGTTGTATGAATTAGACAAATGTTTATAACTGTCTAATATGTGTTGTATAAGTTGTGTACTCTGATGTAATATGATACTATGTAATATTTTATGTGATATATTATATTTTATTCGTTCCGCTGTGAGATTCTGATGTGTTGTTCTTTCTTCTTTTCTATCCTTTCTTCTTCTATCCCTTTCTTTCTTCATGATGATACGACTTTCTGTGGAGAAAAAGCCGGATCGTCACAGCCCTCTTCGGAGGCACAACTCTTTAAGAGGAGCCCTCTCCGGAGGCATGTCCCAAAATAGAATACTCAAACAAAAAGCCTTCTTCGGAAGCACATTTCAACTCTCAAAGGAAGGTTAACTTATTCATCTCAAAAAGTTCTTCCTAAAAAGTAGAAATGCTACAAAAAGACCTCTTCGGAGGCACATTTCACCGTGCTTGAAGTACCAAACTTAAGCTCTCTACCGGGGCACAAAATCAAAACCTTATTCAGAAGCTCACTTCACTGCGTAGGAAAATCCACTTTTTAACAAATAAAAGTGATCATCTCCGAAAGTTGAAGTGTTCTTCGGAAAGAAAGAGAAAGTAAAAATTTCTCCAGTATGAAACATATTCTATTAAAAGCAGAATAATATTTTCTCAAATCGGAAGAATTATTCTCTAAAATAAGAATACAAGTTTTTCCAGAATATTGCAGTGAGCTGTGATACGGGGGCATATAACCATATTAATAAAGACAACGCTTAATGATCATATCACGAGCTCACTGCAGTATCATATAAAGTAAATAAAGAATCATTTATTCTACATTACAACTAGAAACAAATGCATTCTCACATACACAAGAATTTGTACAAGTAAAAGAATTATTTAATTCAATACTATAAAAATTCTTTACATGTGCATATCTCAAAAAAAAGTGGGGACCGGTACACGCACAATATCCGGTCGATACATGCAAAAAGCAAAACAAGAAGTAGAAAATCCAACTTATCATTCCTTCTTCCCGCCGCCTTTGGAGCTCTTGCCTGGCTTGATGGTAAGTTTCAGAATTCGGCGTGGACGGGTTGGAGAAGGAGGAGTGGTCGGATCTTCTTCTGCTTTGTCTTCTCCAGCTGAAGCGTTTTTCTTCTTCTTCCTGATTGCACGCTTCCCCTTCCTTTTCGAAGAAGACTCGCTTCCCGGAAAGAACAATGTGGAAAGCTTTGCATCATCATCAAATGACTGCTCCGGAGTCTTCTCGCTGTCCTCCGTCTCTTCCGCTTTCTGCTCCTGGGAAGCAGGTGGGTCCTCTAAGCCTTGAAGGGCTGCTATCTGTTCTTCCTGCGACCCTGGTTGAGAAACGAGAGTAACTTGATGGGATGGAGGAGGAACTGCTGGAAGAGGAGGAGAATGTAGAATGCTTGGTGCTTCCGCTACAGAAGAAAAGAAGTCAAAATCAGTATTCTTTGAAAAGAGAGAAGATATGGGTCCATCAAGACTTAAGTAACAATCGAGAAATTCATCAAACTCGGTCGAAGCAAACAAGTAGTCCACTTGACTTGGTTCAACGTCAAAGTTACCTGGAGAAGTCGGCTTTACAAGATCAATCTCGAATTTCTAAGCCTCCAGATCTTCCAGGGCCTCTTCCTCGGTGGGAGTGGTCACAATTTCTTTGTCAACTTTAGCAGGGGGCGAAGAGTGTAAACTGGAGCCAATAATTTCGACATCAGCTAGAACCGAAGTATGAACCGGGGCAGTAGGAAGTATTTCTTGTTCAGAACGTTTCTCTCCCGTCACTTCGGCTCATGCTTGGGCAAGTTGCTCTTTTCCTTTAGCAAGAGCGGCACGGGAATCATCATTTAGATAAATGGCTTCAAGATCTGCTTCACCGTAACCAGCTCCTCCAAACGTGTCGATGATTACTTCCCACACTTCAGCCAAAGTAATTTCATATTTTGGCCCTAGAAAAGAAAGGCTTCCGTGCCCTAAAACGCTGTGGACATAGAAGTCAAATAAAGTGGAGCTAACGTTGGCTTTGGTTGTTTCAAGAGATTTTTCGGCCGCAGCTTTACCAGCGATAGCCTCATCGCGCTCCTTTTCAACTCTTAACAATTGAGATCGCGGCTTTGTAATTTCCAAGTCTTGGGAGCTGACTTTCTCCCGAAGCTGAGCAACTTCTTCACGATATTTCCTAGTAACATGCTGCTCTGCTTCAATTTTCACTTCAGCATCCCGCTGAGCAGCATGGGCATCTCGAACTTGTCTTTGAAGCATTTCTTCCTTTTGCGAATAAGAAGTGGAAGAAGTGGCAAGCTCGTTCTTGAGTTTTTCAACTTCAGCTTCAAGTTTCTGATAACCATTAGAAATGCTTTTCATTTCAGCATCATGCCGCTTGCAAACTTTGTCCCACTCCGACTTATCGTTTTCCATTGTCAGCATGGCTTCAAGGTTCGCGCGATTGACCCTTTGCAGCTCGTCAACAAGTTTTTGCCATCCAGATATCCTTTCAATATCAAGTTTGACGGCATCGAGGTTGCGCAGCATAGTCGGTTTATCAATCGGGACAAGTCAAGGTCAAAGCGCACCCCATTTAAGCACCATTGCGGAAAACGGCTTTGAAGAGTTGGCGGACCCTCTCCAACTTGATATTGAGGCCTTTTAATGATTGTTTGAATGTCAGACTTCTCAAGAACGGGAGAATCACTAGGCAAATCAGAAGGAATGGGAGCGTTAGGCTTTTCAGAAACAACAGAAGAGTCAGTAAGCTTGGTTCGTTTACTTGGATCGCTGGAAGCGTGACTCTTTCCTTTATCATCATAAGATTTCCTCTTATGTGAATCGTCTTCTCTTCGGGATGAATCCCAGTGTTCATCTTCTCTCCTATGGCGTTCTTCATAATCCCGCCTCTCATGAGCTTTTTTAATGGCCCTTTCTTCATCGGTCTCCTGGCGGGAAGGGAGGTAGCGTCTGTAGTCATAAGTGTCGCGCCCCCCATAACGTCAGAAATCATCATAATACGAGCCACTCCGCCCCATTGAAGAGTCTGGAAATGAAAAAGAGACAAGTGTTAGAAAATCTCCAAAGTAAAAGAGTTGAGTGCATTCGATCATAAAAATCCTAAGTGTGTGTGATGTGCGAACTACGCGCGTCGAATTACAAACCACTCTTTGGTGTGGGAATGGCAACGACTTGTGCAGAAGGTGTCGAGACTTGTTGCGAAGAGGAAGTAGCATCGACAACAGGGGAGATAACTTTCGAAGCATCGTCTTTAAATAGTTCATGAGAGGTTATCATCAGGTCACTTAACCCCTCAAAAATCTCGTCGCCATTATGTCTAGCGAAACTTTCTCTTTCAGCCTCTACGTTGGCCGCCTCTCCGGAATGGCGGGGAGGTTCTTTTCCTTCTTCTTCTTCAACAACCGGGGCAAGTACAAACTTGCTAGACGACCCCATAACATCAGTAGAAATAGAACACTTCACTAGTGAAGTCTCAGCGGTGGGTTCTTTCAGTGAAGGTTCTTTAGCAGGAACTGGGGCATCTGACGTCGTTGCTGGAGAATCAGGAATTTCATGAGGCTGGATGGAACGAGAAGAATGTAGAAGTTCGAACTGGTGCAAAAATTCATCCTTCAACAAGAATTTGGCATTTCTCTCTTCCATAGCCACAGCATTTAGAGTTTCGAAGATTGACTTGAGGCCGGGATTTCTAAGCGGGGGAGGAAGTGCTGAAAAAAGAAAAGAATGAAGATAAGCATTTGATAATTCGGGCTTCGAAAAACTTATAAGATAAACAGAGAAGGGCAATCTTACTCCCGATTCTCCAGACTGCATAGAATCCCGGAGGACATCGAACAAAGAAGAATTGATTTAGAAACCCGTGAGCACTATCGGGCAAATCCAAAATCAATTTCCGGTTTCTGGCGCCTCTTACAAGCACGATTGAAGGGTGATCTTTCTTCTTTGAAAAGGTGCATAAATAACAAATTTCATCGAAGCTTGGAAGACGGTTGAGCGTCCTCCTAAACAGAACACACAACCCCATCAAGACGGCGTAACCGTTGGGGTGTAGCTGGAAAGGCGAGATAGCTAATCGAAGGAAAAGTTCACGAAGAAATTCGTTGAAAGGTGGAATAGCTCCGCTTAAACACATCTGGCGATTCACTGTGACAAAACCGAGAGGTGGCCTGTCAGCTGTGTCACTTGCTCCAGGGAATATAGCATCTGATTCGGCAATACCGAATTGGGTACACAGTTGTCTAAAAACTTTGTGGCTCAGAGTGGTCGGAGTTCTCTCCGGAGGATCGATCAGTGGGTTAGCAATCGGGAAAGCTTCTCCGGCTGGTCCTGGATCTTCTTGTTGAGATGTCATTCTACACAATCAATTGGATATTTAAATATGAAGGTGCACGTTTCCTAAAAAGTGTGAAGTGTTGTGCAGAACTAAAACGATAACAAGCAAGTATAACTGAAATTGAGATAGTTGACATTTGTCGATTATAAAGTTTCAAGGCTTGTCATTTTAAGTTCAAATACAATGTTGTGTTGATGCAAACAAATCAGCTTAGGTTGATTATTTCAGCTTTGCTTCAATACTTCATTTGAATTTGTCATTTCACAGCATTTCATTCACAGAATTCATTTAAGTTAATTATTAGTTATGAGCTAATATGTCATGCGATGTGGGCAGTCAATGGCAGTATATTTGTCCCGTTTTTCTGCAAATGTTGTTTTTAAACAGGTTATTAGCATTAAAGTCAAGACAATCTGAAAAGAAATGCAACACAGTTTAAATTCAAAGGTCAACGAAGTTCTGTCCAAATTTCCCAAGTGTTAGGTCGTCCAGCGACCTAGCATAGGTCGGAACCTTCATAGGTCGCACAGTGCAAGTTAAAAGGTTCAAAGCAATGCAGATTTGTTCAAGTCCTAGCTCGGCCACGACTTAAAGCCTATGTCATAGGAAAGTTAGGTCGTGCAGTTTTTAGGTCGTGCGATTCTTAGGTCGTGCAGTTTTTAGTTCAAGCAACTCTTGGGTCGTTCAGCGACCTAGCACAGGTTGTAGCTATCCTTAGGTCGTAAGAATCCTTAGGTCGCGAATTGTCTTAAGTCGCTTGAGACCCCTATGCTGCTAACTTCCTCTCCACGCCACAACCCACCAGACCCGATAACCCGTTATCAACTACACATAGAAATCCATCGTCTTCTTCATCCCTTCATATCACCGAATCACCCCAAAAGCAATTCAAAACATCCCCAATCCATCGCAGATTCAACACATTACTATGCCTTCATGAATCGGCCAAAGTAGCGATCAAAAGTCGATTACGACAATCACTCGAGACGAAGCACAACTCATAGAATGGGGCTAAGGTCAAAAAATGGGGATTCAAGATTCGACGATGATTATGGTGGGATGGAGATCAAATTCACTTACGAGATGTAGTGGTGAGGATGAATTGGTGAATAGAATGGGTTGAATTTGCCTTTGGAAACTCGGAAATTCTTCAATGGCAGAGCGGGAAGTCAAAGTAATTAAGTGAGGAAGAAACTCATGACCTAACTAATTTATATGAGGCTGAGAGAGGAAGGCGAATAGGCGTACGAGTTATCACGAGTTTTAGGTCATTCACGACCTAGCAAAGTTAAGTCGAAGCACACGACCTATGACATAGGCCTGCACTTCGAGGGGAAAATGTTAACTCATATTTTTGTGCCGACCTAAAACTCTGCGACTCAAGACTCCGCGACCTAAGGAAGTTAGCGACCTAAAGGACTTAACGACCTAAGGGACCTAATGACTTAAGAGGCAGAACGACCTAACGACCTAAGGAAGTTAGCGACCTAAGGGACTTAGCGACCTAAGGAAGTTAGCGACCTAAGGGACTTAATGACCTAAGGGACCTAACGACTTAAGAGGCAGAACGACCTAACGACCTAAGGAATGTCACGACCTAAGGAATATCACGACCTAAGAGCTTCACAACTTAGCAGACTCTATGACCTACCGACCTAAATGGGTTCACGACCTAACTCCAGAAAGAAGAGAGCGACCTAATGAGTTAAGGAGCTTCGCGACCTAACTACAGAGATGACTTAAAGCTTCACGACCTAACTTCACCAAGCAGCTTAACGAGCTAAAAGAAGAGAAAGGGGGCACGACCTATCTTAGGTCGCTCACGACCTATCTTAGGTCGCTTACGACTTACCACTTCAGAAGAAACCGAGTGCAACTCCATCAGTCCAACTTCCTAAGTCATGAGAGGACCACGACCTATCTTAGGTCTCCCGCGACCTACGACCTAACTTAGGTCGTACGCGACCTAAGACTTGGGGCAAAATTTCTGTCCAGAATCAACTCCTATAAATACCCCCCTAACTCCAACGGTAAAAGGACTTTTGGCTGATTATTTCTTGAAGCGCCGTTATTCTGCCGAATTCTCAACTCATCCAACATTTGAAGAACTTCAAACACTCAAGACATTACAACAAGCTTTGAGAGAAATCTACCGCGTCTAACATGAATTCGAGGAGATCTTCGACATCAAAGCTTGAGATAATAGTCTAAAGTGTTTAGGAATCGAAATATATTGTATTTTGAAGAATATTGTATCATCTTGTAATCAGAATCAGCAATAAAGAAATTCAAAGTGGACGTAGGCTCGATCTCAAGCCGAATCACTATAAACTGCTGTCTTTTACCGCTTTTTCAATATTTTACTGCTTACTTCTTGTTCCCGTCACACGGGTGGTGCTTTCACAACTCTATTACACACACCGGGTGTTAGCATTCAATTTTTAGCGTTAACAGCATTTATTTTAATTTTCGTTCAATTGTCCACACTTATCATTTTACACACCTTTTTATTTAATCTTCATTCACATACTTACTCAGTATATTCCTTTCATACTATTCTCACTTAAGAATTGCACCATCCATTTTCTTTAGTCAATTATACATTTTATACAAAGCTCTTACGTTTATTTCTACTTCATCACTTTGGTTTAAATCCATTTCTATTCAAATTAAATTTTCAACCCCAATTGAACTCAATTTACCTTCCAAATCTTAAGTATTGAATTTTTATCGACCACATCTCAACCCATATTTGATTCACTAACTTATTTTCATATCTCAATCAAATTTCATTTCCAACTTTTATTTCATTTAGTCCACTCAAACTAATTCTTCAATTTCACATTATTTAGATTAAATATCATTCCAATATTCAATTTCAATTCCATTTACTTACAAATCAAATTAATTTGTACATCTACTAATTTATTTTCAACCTTAATAAATTCTATTTTCAAGAATTATTTCATTTAGCCTACCTAGGCTAAATTTCCAAAATTCTCTTTATTTAACTTAATTCGAGTTAAACTCTACTCCACAAAATCAAATTTCAAAATTTCTTAAGTTATCAAACTTACTAATACTCTATTCACCAATTTCTTCCAATTCACTTCATTTAATTGGTTTACTTTACTAATTTATTTCAATATCACACTTACCTTTATTTAACACTTCTTAAGTTAAATTCATTCTAAACAAATTTCAAATTTTATAAGTTTTCAAACTTATTTATATTCCATAAACATTTTTAAATAAACTCCCAGAGTTTAAACAATTTCTTAAACATTAAAAATCATTTCTGAAATCATATATACCCAAAATCCTTTGGTATATCAAATTATTCCTTTGAATTTCAAATCAAATCAGTTTTGCAAACAAACTCCAATTCAAAACATTCAGGTAGCAATTCTCACTTGGAAACTCGAAAATGGAAGCCGATGATGCTTCAGTCATCACCGAAATTATTTTCCAACGACCGAAGTGAGTTCAGTGTTTTTATTCCTTTAATACATTTCAATTTAAAAATATTCTCCAAATAATATAACTATTACTTTCCAACTTTGAAAAACATTTTCAAAACCAACGGGATTTAAACTCCCAAATTTCCAAATTTTAGATCCTTAATAAATCGTTTTTATAAACCATATCATCTTTAAATATTCCTTTGGAATTCCATTCCATTTCAAATTATAAATCACATTTATAAACTCATATTTACAAACTCCATTTTTTTATATGAATAAATTTCTTAACTTTTGGGTATAATATAGATTTTTATTCAATTACTATAGCAACAAATGATAATGGTTTAATATTATCATTTCCTAGCAACCAAGCAAACCATATATAACTATAATAGTTTTTGAAAATTATTTCTTTTATATATTTAAAAGTAATTTGGGTGAAATTATTTCATTCACCCCATTTCAAAACAATACCGTGTCGAATTGTACTATTATAATGCTTAGTGATCCCTATCAATAACGTTAATTACCCATATTGACCAGAATCCATAAGCCACCCAACAAACCAATCAACATAATATAAACAATTTTATATTCACTAACAAATACGCGCTCATATCTATTAATACACTCAAACTCATTCTAGGGTGCTACTGACCCTATCTCTAATGAGTAATCCCCACCATAGCCAAGATTCTCGCTTAACCTTCAGCTCTGATACCAAGTGTCACGACCAAGATTTTCGACCTTAAAAAATCAACATCAATACGTCCACTGTATTACATGCCGAATAAATCGAATGACGGAAATACCATATCGTTAGGGAAAAGAAGAAAGAGGTAGAAGCAGAAATAGAAGTAACAATACAGAATCTCACAATCGTAGCGAAACAATATATAATAGATAACAACCGGTCCTTATACAAAAAGATTTATACATTACATCATCAGAGCACAATACATCAATAACATAATACCGGACAATTATAATAACTTGTCCTCTCAAATGCTGAATAGACAGCCTACAATACACAACGGAATAAAAACCAAGTACGTGTGATACGTCTCGTCATCCAGCTCGTTTCCTGAGCTTCGTAGCATCCTATCCTGTATCTGTAATACTCAATCTGACCCGAGCATTATAATAAAATAACACCCGAGTCAGTGTGGAAAACTAGCGTGAGAAAAAACACTCAAATTGAATTTTTAAAGTTACCAAAATCCTTTGAAAATCAAAGGTATCTCGTAAGCCCACGCCACAAGTAAACACGACGGGTTTTTATCTTATGATAACCAAAACATTTCATACCAAATCATCTGATATTATAATAATATCTAAGTACAAATACTTATTCAAATAGCTAAAATGCTTGCATCTCACGTTTCAGAACAGTTGGGCACAATCAAAACCGTAGGGCGCTTATTGGAGAATGGATTCCATACGAATGACTAGGTACTAGGTATCACCTGTCACAACACATGTCTAGAACAGCGTACCGAGGACCATGCCCGGAATCCCCTGCAATACAAGACTGGACTATCCCTGACCTGGATAGGTCGAATATGCTATCACCCCGGGTGTTCCCACCCTTTTCTGAGCTCCTTCCATAAATTATAGTAATAATATCCGAGGGTATCTAGAAAGGTGATAAACATACCCTAATTGGGTGTTAGCCACTTAGCCTTGCTACATCTCCCCTGCTTTTCAGTCATTCTCGGTTGATGAGGCTAGAGGCTACGATTACTTTTTAAAGAAATTTTCACTTAGAATGCTCATTGTCCTCCAATGACAATGTACTGATAGCATTCATCCATACAAGTCCGTTCTGGGTCCGAATAGAATTGAAGGCACTACTCCTACTACATCCATTTTGGAATAATCCTTAGGATTAGTAGCGATTAGTCCTTGCACTTCACTGCTCCATCTTCGACTCCATGCTCTTGCTTTTCCTTCGAAAACGTACTCGTTGGATCGAAGTGGTTTTCGGATAACTTATCTGATCCCGGTCTCTTCGAAACAACGTTCGCTATTTCCGGTAAACTCAACCCCGGTTCTTTAGGAAATAAACAGACAAAGTAAGATCGGAGATCACCTCCTAACTGTTAGTGGACGGATTTCCTTATCATTGTCCTAGAAGAACGAAACGAGTTTATACGTATAGTATAGCACCTCGAACGGTAACTGTACCATATGATTCCCGTATTTCTCCTATATATTTCCAAAGTTATATTTTGGGCCCAGATTTGATAGTTAGTTATTTAACTATCAAATAAACAATCATTCAACCAATTATTCCATTTCCCACCGAATAACTCCAAATCTCCTTTTAATTTAATTTTAACAAATTAAATATCTTTATCCAAAATATATGTACTTAACTTATCGAATTTAAGTAAAATTCAACAACTATCCCTTTTTCCAAAAGAATAATTGAAACTCTTTTTTAAAATAATATGTAAAGTACCACTGTGGTATCAAACCATGGATTCACAGCTCAATGGTTCCATCTCTATCCCAGAAAAATCCAAGACATAACTACAGGCACTCACTGCCTCCGATTACGCCATGCAAGTATACCAATACTCTCCGAAAACTTTATTTAAAAATTTTCAAAATAATACTTATGAACTTCTATAATAATTTTCCAAGTTAACTTTAGACAAAACTACTTTTTAAATAATGGTTATTAAAATAATATTTATATTGAATAAATTATCCTTTTAAAATAATAATACTGATAAATCTTAAATAAAAATTGACTTACTATAAACTAGCTGAACTAATATTTAAATATACTTTAAACAATTTTAAAACAACTAAATAATTAATTTTTTTGAATATTCTTTAAACACTTTTTAATTTTTCCTAGTTAATAATTAAAATCCTTCCTTTTAAAAAAACAACTTAACTTCTCAATAAAGTATACCTTCCAATTTCAGATTCACTATAGCTAGTTAACACTTAAAAATCCCTCTCGATTTATTCCAAATTAGATTTACATCCCAATCCTGTAAATCCCATTTCACATTTCCAAAAATGAATCTACCATTTATTTTTAAACCGATTTGCCCATCTCTTAATAAATCCTCACCGTTAATTTAGAACTTTAATTTATCCACTGATAATTGCTACACTTTATTCATAAACTTCGCTTATAAATTCCATAGTCTAATTTCCTGTTTTATCACCGTTTCACAACACTTAATCGATTTTAAATCAATTTTCTAAATTAAATTCCATTTTTAATTTAATTTCTTAAATAACCTGAATATATTCCAAAGCCTACTAAATTTAGTTTTCACTTCCTTTTTATGATTTAAAATCTTATTTAAATCTGGAACATCAATTTCGTATTTTATTTGCAAATTTCCCTTTTATTTTTCCCAAACTATTTTAAATCTCGATTTTTAAAATAAACACCTTTTTCACTTAAACAATATTGCTTAAGTTCTATTATTTAAAATCCTTTAATTTTAACTTATTTCCAAAATCCCTATTTTTCCTTATTCCAAAATTATCAAGCCCACTTTTGAAATCAAACTATTTATTTTACCCAATATCCATTTCTTTAAAAAAAATCCATAATTTCACTATAAATATTTTTACTTCCAATTTTCCCTTTTAATTCCCTTTTAACTTCAAAACATTTGTTAATGGCTTTTAAAAATACCAAAGTCCGGGCCAATACTACCATAGCATCCAATAGATTCAAATTGCACTATAATATACCACAGATTATTTAACAGATCATATATCGATATATATATGAAATTAAATTCAATATTTTTAAGGAATCCAGTTGGATCCCTCCAACCTGTTTCCCTGCATCCATAGATGTTAATACAATATAAAAATACCAATCCCTCTTCGAGGGGGATATCGCGGTATATAGGGCCATCCGCTATTATGCGAGGAGCATAGGGTCTCATCCGCTATATATATGCTGGAATATCGATCACTCCAAGATATATGTATGTATGTATGTATGTATGTATACTACCAGATATAATATCACATCCAACTAATAAAAATATATCAATTCAACCAAACAGTCAATAATTAATTTTAACTACTAAAATTAGTTACGGTAAATCCAAAATTGAGTGAGATTAACTCACTTTGATTTTCTGTCACTTTTGCGTTCCGTTTCTGATTGTATCCGAACGCGTTTGAAATTATCTAAAAATTTCAGAAGCTCCAAATTCATCCAAACACATTTCATTTCGAAGCTCTCTTTACCATGATCGCTATGCAAAACGTTTCGTCCAAAACGAACCTCGTATGCACGAGATATAAATTTTATAAGTTCATCGGTACCTAAATTTAATTAAATCAAGCACAAATCTTATTTTATAAATAAAAACCCATACCCAACTGTATACGAACCTGACCCAAAACATGCTCATATCCTTCTTCCCCAATGCTCTTACTATCCGTATACACTAGAAGACCACCAGGCTATGCACGCACGCTGTGACATGGAGCTCCGGGGCATAAAACTCCCATCCGACATCGCCAACGTGATTCTCTTAAAAATCTCCACGTACCCATACCCTTCTCGCCAACCCCGCTTCACCCATGACAATTGTGGCTTGACCGATCACCCCATGGCTACAGTGCGAAGTTGCACCCATTTCCCCTTTGATTGCACACCACCAACGTTTACACGCAGTTGCCATTTCGTCCCTCGATCATGAATCTGCACTCCATTCTCCCAATCGACCACCCAAACCCCCAATAACTCGAACCCTAGCCTCTACCGCAGTTCGACACTCTATGTCGATCAACCTTACTCGAAGCCGCACTCTACAATTCGTATACCAATGCAAAGCTAATTGAATAACCTGAATTTAGCAGGTGGTTTCAGATTTTTTTATCGAGTATAAGTTGAGAATTCGAATTTTAAAGCTTCCGTTTTTATTCTCCTTTTTTTTACTGTCCAATATATTTTTCGGTCCTTGCCCTTTGAAAAAAAAGAAGGAAGAGTGCTTTACACGATAAGGTATAGTGATTTGAGTTTGAAAGAAAACGGCTGATGTTATCATATAGGTCAAGTCAATCAATATAATATATATTATTTAAATTTTAAATCGTCTCGAATTCGTAGCTTAAAATCTCGACCTCCTATCGAGGCGTGCCGCTAGGCATTTATCATGTTATACCCCTATTCCGAATGCAATTGAAAAGGTTTCGAGTCCTAATTCGATTGTATGGAGAAGATAGCTTTTTAGACCCAGTTATTTTATTGAATTTTCGATATAAATTTCAGCGCGTTTATATGCCGTATGACCAAACGATAACTCCAAATGTTCCGAAATTTGAAATCTGATAATAATACATTATTACGGATCCAATGGAACTAGTTTCGTCGAATTCCAAGATTGTGCCTCGGAAGGCTATTTTTAAATGTCAATTTAAACGATATATGTTTAAAACTGAACAAATCACTTTTAAATTCAAATTTTAAAACTTTTATTATCTTCATTATTATCAATATAAATTTTATAAGCCTTTAAATTATTTTTAACAAGCTTAAAACTCCAGATTCAATATTTTACCCAATTCCCAATTATTAAATTAAATTATCAAATTATCCAATAAATGGTTATTCATGTTAAAAATTAACTTTTAAATATTTAATATCAATTAAACATTCCAATTTCAAATATCCAAAATTCTGGATCATTACAGTATGTAAATATAAATGCACAAATTTATAACTAAGTTAGGGGTGATTCCAAGTATTAAGAATACCACGTCATTGTTATATGACAACAATGTAATAATAAGAAATCACTAGAAGTCAAGAAAAATACTCTGAATAGTTTCACATGACAAAGGTAGTTTATCAGCATCGGAGAGAGTTGATTGACAGAGCAGATATTTAAAACAATATAGTAGATCCATTCTCAAAGGGTCTAACTCGATCAGTTATCATCAAACTGATCCTAGGATGCGATAGAGATTCCATAATTAGCCCCAAGTGCAAATGCGAGATTGATAAAGTAATAAGTATGCCCTAAGGGCAATTATGTAATTTTATATATATATCTAACTCAATAACTAATCTTGTTCGAAATAAAAGGTGTTTTCTTTCGATTATATACTTGATATAATTTGTTATATTAATTAATTAATTTAATCAAAAGTATATTTAATAGAAACTCCATAAATGGTGTAGTTTGTGATAGTAGTTACAATAAGTTGTAATCATGAGTGATTTATCATAATAAAATAAACATACAATTTTAAATTTTAGTAGTCAACATGTATCGAGATTGGATATCAAAAAATCCATTGAGACTGGAGTGTGTAACGCTCTGCAAATATTGGGCAGTATATTACTCACTACTGTTGGGGCCACCAAGGGGTTAAGAACTGATAGTTATTGGATAACTATGAATGACTCACTCGATAGTTTTCTATTGGTTAATATAACTAAGGTCAAATAGAAAATATTAACATGACAATATTAAACAGTTCTCTTGGCTTGAGAATACTATCAATCTTCAATGTGGAAGCTCCTCTTTGATTATAGATAAATCATGGCACGACGTCCATCAGACGAATATAATTGAGTCGAGTAGAAGCATTGGAAGTGAAACACTATTCAAGAAAGGATTTGCCTTCTTGGTTATATGAAGTTAGTATCACGATCAACACTCAAAGTCAAAGTCTCTAGCTGGAGCAGTTTGGTTAATAAAAATTGATATTATTGAACTAATGACTTTGTGTTTTGGACTATAAAGTTGAATATGGACGATATTGGAATTTTGACCATTACCAGATTCCATAAGTCCAAAGTGATATGATTTTGACGAATAAAATTAGTGTAGATAATTTTCACTATCGAGTAACGCTTAATAATGTAAAATTAGAACCAATGCGAAGTAAGCGATAAATTTAGTCATAATGTCACTCCACCTGCTAAGTGACATGTGAACGTTAATATTTAAATTTCAATATTAATCGTTGACCAAGTTTACACCTAAGAGTCACATAACCAAAACGTTGAACACTCCTATTACCACCCCATATAATTAAATTATAATTATTATAAATTAATTAATACTTATGAATATTAATTAATTTTTTTATTTGATGTGTGTTAAACAATATTAAATAATGTATATATATAATAGTTATAAAAACACTTATCGATATGCAATATAGATATGCATTTAAATTGGATATAAATATGATAAATATTATTCGGGCTTAAATTCATTTTGAAGCTCAAAAGGGGCTTGGTTTAGTCGGCTATAGGAGGAGATAGTGAGGCCAATCATGTATGACATGGTGAAGGAGATTCTGAATTATTAATAAAGGTAGAAATGGTAAGAGAAATAAAGGGATCTAGATCCACTTTTTACTCTCTTGTATCTCCTTTATTTAATCTCCTTAATCCTCACTTTTGGGATGATTTTTGGGAGCTTCCATACCACCCTCTTACTAGCTGAAATCATCCTTCCCCTCTCCTTAAATTTTCAAGCATCTAAAATACAAAATCAAATCAAATACAATCGTCGGTGGTAAAGCTGTTTAGGAGCTAGCAATTTCTGGACTCGGAATTGGATTCAAGAAGTCTAGTTCATCGTTTCAAGATGCGAATTTTAAGCTTTGGTGAATGGTACATCTCTTATTTATTAACATATATAAATGCTTATTTTATTATTAAATAATATGCTAGTTTGTTAGAAATTATCACGAATATATATATATATATATGTTGGTGTTGTCGTCATTTGATGATAATGTGTATATGTATAAATAAAAACTAATTATAATTATATGTATATTTATAAACTCACAGTCTTAGTTGGAAAAAAAAGGAGTTTTTTCTGTATATAATAATAATTTACATTTTTTTAACAAACTAATTTTTAAATTAAAACACAATAATATAAAGTGTATGTTTATCATTTTATTAATTTATAAATATAATTTAAAGTTTATGAAATTTAAAAGAAAGTTATTTTGGAACCGAATATAATATGTATATATATGTATACGTATGTATGTATATATATTTTAATTTAAACATGTTTTTAAATAAAGATAAGTATATGTATGAAATTGTAAAATACACACAAAATTATTTTATAAAATATATACTAGTTTATATTTTTTTTGATAATTAAAAAAATTTGTTATTAGTTTCCATATGAAAATCAATAATAAAAAAATATTTTTTTTTTACCAAAACGGTTTTAAACCAAAAAAGGAAGTTCTTTTCTATGGTCGTGTATGATAAAGTATATATTTATATAAATTTAATAATTAATTTACATTAGACATATTTATATGTATGAATTATGTGTATATATATAGTTTTGTCGATAATATTTTAATACGTATATATATAATTTATTTTGAAATGTATATAAATATTATATTGATATTTATTCAAATTTTAATATATCAAATTTGAATTTTATAGTTTCTAGATTTTATTAAGTCTATCTAGATCTAAATATAAAATTGAATTTTAAATTTGAATTTAATCTTAATTGTTTATAGTACATTTACAATTATTTTATATTATAATAAAGTGTGTATATGTGTAAATAAAAAGTTTAATCACTTACATTATACACACACACACACATATATATATCTTATTTTATAATGTATATATTATCACACACAAACACACACATATATATACACACTAAACAACATAGTATATAGAGGGACTAACATGTCTGTTGCGGTGTAAATCCCAACATTTACACACATGCATATTAAATCATGTACACTTTATTTTTTGTTACATGAGCACGTACACACATATGTGTATATGATACTCATATATACTTTATAATACAAACTATATAATAAATAAAACATTATTTATGAATTAAATAAAATACCGATTTATTTAAAACAAAATCTACAAAAATTATAAATAAATTTAGACTATATAGGCATAATATGATCCAAATGGAAGAATTTTTTTTGAAATTCACCTACTTACTCTACTACAGGCAGGCCTAGTTCCAACATATATGTCTAAACTTTTAAATTTAAAAGCATCTAAAAATCAAAGGTTTATGATAATACTCATGAATAATATCCAAAATAGTTTTGATGGAAATTGAAAGTTTCACGAAAAATAATGAAAGGTTCACAATAATATATATTGATCATGAATCATGATTTTTCATTCGATGACCAATATTTTCCATCTTAGCGGGATGAGAACATGCTATTGGATTCATTCACATGCATTGTTATGGAAGAAATTATGAAACCTCAATTAGTGATGCTAATCTTCGCTTGTAAGGTGTTCAGGAAAAACATGTTCTAGCAATTTGAATTACGCAACACAAGTTTTAAATTTGTGGCCCCTTGTACCAAAGTTAAAGCCTTGACCAATGGGACAGTGATGTTAGTCTTTATTTGTGTAATTAATATCATTCTTAAGTGCAAATTAGTATGTATAATAGTTTTTCCCTATGTAAATTTGAACTTGCTTAAAAAATATATTTGGAAATTGGGTACTTAGGTTGGTAGTGCATAATTGTACTATAAGTCCTAGATAGTATACAACATACGACATATCAACATATGTTAAGCGGTTTGAAGCGCTATGTAGGATTCGAACCTGTAACCTCATGGACCAAAGTTAGAGCGTTTAACCATCGAGATAGTGGTGCTGGACATTTTTTGGGTACTTAAATGGTAGTACATATTAGCACTATAAGTTTTTGGTAGTATACAACATACTCCTTGTCAATATAGTCCAACGGTTTAAATCACACTATGCAAGTTTCGAACCTGTAACCTCTCACACCAAAGTTGGAGCGTCTAACCATTTGGACGACGATGGTACTGATCTTTTTTTATATCTGCTTACGTTGAGGGGTGAAGTTTAATATTTCGATGCTCATCTGTAACAGCCCACAAATCCGTACCCCTTGAATTTTCACTAATCTCCATTAATGAACTCAAGAAGAACGGAAATACGAACCATTTGAATTAAGAAGAAGAGGTAGAAGAAGAAAATAGAAAACAACAACATCAGAATCTCACATCGCAGCGGAATAAAATATAATAGATAACAACTGATCTTTACACAAATTAAAACTATATCTGTTTTACACAATACATCATCAGAGTACACATAACATACAACTGGACAATAATCATATCATGTCCTCAATACAACAGAGTACAAAGTTCAACACAGCGGAATATATATATAAACAAGTACGGGAGTACGTATCTCCATCCAGCTCGTCTCCTGAGCTCCACAGCATAACCTGAACCTGTTTATCTCGGTCTGACCCAAGCATCATATAAAACAATACCCGAGTCGGTCTGGAAAACCAGCGTGAGAAAATCACACTCAATTTATTATTAAAGTTTCAAAAATCCTTTGAAACAAAAGCATCTCGTAAGACCACGCCACAAATAAACATGTCGGGTTTTTACCTTACGATAGCTAAAACACTTCCTATCAAAATCTTCTGATATTATAGTAGTGTTTATATACAAATACTTATTCAAATAGCTGAAATTGTTACATGATTAAATTCCAACTAATAGGTATACAAACAAAACTGTAAAGGCACGTTGGGAGAATGGATTTCCATCAATGACTAGGCACTGGGGTACCACCTGTCACAGTACCTGGTCTAGATCACAGTACCGAGGAGTACGCCCGCTCCTGTAATGCCCTAGAAATTCATGGAATCTTATTTTAGTTGAATTTTGAAAATATATGAATTTATTTGTATAGGGATATATAGAATTAATTGTGTACAAGTGTGTGTGCATGTGTGCACGTGCACACTGATATGGCACAAGGAAGAACTCCAAATCCCCTGAAATTAAAACAAGAATTAAAAAGCATTACAAACATGATTTTGTAACATGGATATTTAATTTTTGGAATTATATGAATCATCCCAGAAAATAAGAAAAGTAAGTTTTGTTTTAAATCAGTAAACAGATTTTATTTAAAACCCAGGAAATATATATATATATATGTGTGTGTGTGTGTGTTATAAGGATTTAAAAACCTATATGCACATATAGGTGCATATCTTTCTAAAATTAAGGAGGAGTTAAATAAGCCTAGATAGAATATGTATGCAAATGTACATCTCTGTAAGTACTGAAAATATTAAAAAAAAAAAGAAATAAGCAAGTGAAACTATAACACTAAAATGGCAAAAGACAAATTGCAAGCAAAATAATTGCTTTAGGCAGAAAATAGAAAGGAGGATTTTTAGAAAATAAACAAGTGACAATGTCACACAATTATCATGACCTGGTAAGAATATGATATATTCTGGAAAGGTAAAAGGGGAGGCAAGTATCACATATGGCCGGGGTGTTAAAGTTGAAAATAAACAAATCTGAAATGCAAAATGCATGAGTATTGGTCAGGGTAGGAATGAGATTTTACATTTGTAAAAACCCTAGAAAACCTCTCTTATAAATCCAAGTAGAAACCAGAAAAATCATTTGCTACCCAAGACATTTAAGAAAACAAAGAAGAAAATATTTGCAAGTAGAAAAGCAAGTTTTAAAAGGTTTCTTTTCTGGATTAAGCAAGAGAAGCATTTTTCTATGAGTAATCTCACTAAACCCATGGCATTAAGTCCTATTATGAGGTAGCCAAGCTTATGTTATTTTTCTACATATTTTGATTTTATTACTATGGTTTTAATGGATGCTTTAATGGGTGTTTCTGAATGCTTTTGATTGTTGATAGTTGAGTATTTTGCTCTGTTTGGTTATACCCAAAAATGTTAAAGTATGAAATTATCAAAGTAAATAGAGAATACTTGTAACTGGTTCAGATATGGCATGAAAAATATAGAAATCAAAATGAGTATGAGTTGCATTACACTTGTTTAAGTGCTGAGGCTCAGAGGAAAGACTCAAGGCTGCAATGGAAATATCCAAAAGTGTTGAACCCTTGATCAAATAGAAACCCATGAGCCAGAAATCTTGTTTAAGCTAGATCTCAAATTTAGTTCAAACATGGTTGCTTATGAAACAATAATAACCCACATGCCTAGTCTTCATTTCCTGTTGTAATTATTCTTGTATTTTCTTTGAGCTAGAATATTTGAAAATATGATCTCCCTGGACATGAATGTTAGCTTGTTCTTGAATTATGCTTGTAAGTTTTATATAATGTTTCATGAACACTGTGATTTAATCACCTAGCTATCTCATGATAGGATCAAACATGAACACTTAGTAAATAAACTAAGGATTGTGAGCCAAGAAGACTGCTGGAATGCTTGTTATATTTAAAGTATGCAAGTTGGCACATGGTTTGTTTAAACCATGAGATCTTTGTGCAATATTGTGAATTATTTTATTGCAATGTGTCCCTGTGATTCCTTTATGGCAGATGAGGCTAGGGAGAAATTTGGTAAATGCAACCTTAAATTGATGAAATAGGAACTTGTGTTATTCCTAGGTTGGTTGGACTGGAGCTATGATAGTTCCTGAGTATTTCTATTTGAAATATATGTTTGCATAGTTGAATGTGTGTACATAATTAGTTTTAAATAATGATCATATATGCACAATATATCATAAACAAGTCAGGCAAATTGATCAAAGAAGCTATGCCAACCTATACAAAATGTTTATGTCTCACTCATTTACTTAATATCATGGAATTTTTTATTTTGCTCATACCAGATCTTGTATCTGGCCCTTGTTTGATTATGGCATCTGGGGTGTGTCATTTAAAATGGGGCAGCCTCTAATGCTCTTTCAGGGAATGCTGGTTCTAAATAGGAAGCTGTTATGGCTAATGAGAATGATTGGATAAGCATGCTAAATTAGAATTAAATAAGAACTTAGAATGAAATATTTGCATGTAATCTGGGAAGTTTTTATAGTTCTTCTTTGGTTGTTATGTAATGATCCTGAAAGTTTGGACTTATTTAGTTGTTTTAAATGAATCTAGTGATGTATTAAGTTTGAGATTAATCCAAAGACTTGGTTGAATTTATGCAAGAAAATATATATATTTGAGTATCATGGTGGAAATCTGTAAATGATAGATGCCTGTATTTGAGAAATGGATATGTATATACATATACTATATTAGTTAATTTCAAGTTACATAAAACTTTAAGTTTGAAGGTTAAAAATCTGAATTTTTAGCTAGAAGCCATATTTCAGTAATTTAGTAATAAATATGCAGAAGTGTTTTGGTAAAAGAAGAAAATACATATATAGTTGTGCATTTCATAAAGAGGTGTACATGTTCCAAGAGATTTTTCTAGTGTCTAAAATCTAAATTCACCTTGCAATAGCCAGGCACTAATGTTTTGATGATCTAGTCATAGGGTTAACCCACTTCAAAATAGTGAGGTCTGGGTTGATCAAGATGACCAGAGTTTTTGGGTGTAAAGGAAGGAAATGCATTTGTAAAAATATGAAGCTTTCTTTGCAAATGCAAGTACAAAGACATTTTCAAATACTTGAGCAATTCTCTTTTATTTTTGAGAAGCTTTCTTATTCCAGAGAGCACAACACAGCTGATATGCACACATATTACTTAATTATTACTTTTGTTAAGTGACCATAAAATCTGGATTTTCTAAATCCAGTAAAGGCAACCTGTAAAGTAGGATGCAAGCTGAAGTAACTCAGGGATTAGGAAATGAATCTGGTTCAGAAAAATACAAATACATAGATAGTGAAAGAATTACTCAACTAACTTGGCCATAAGTAAAGGAATTTGTGATGAAACCACTTGTGTTGAAAATGATAAATGAGTATATCATTTTCCTTTCTGGCTTTGATCAAACACCAAATAATTAAACTAAAATTTTGGTGGCTTGCTATATATAATCTGAGATCACTTTGCTATCTCAAACTAACAGACAATCACTATAGGGATGGTCAAAAATTACTAAGTATAGATTGCATATGATTATGGGGTTCATTACCCTGACTCAAATATCAAAAGGCATGGAAAATGAGCTATGTACTGGTTGATTAGAAATTCAAACTCAATCAGGATGCACTCTTGCTAAACAACACTCTGATCCAAGCAAGAGGGTCACATACATCTTCATATGTATGTGAATATATTTATTGATGAACTGATATAAATATATTAGTAGAAAAATTAGGATCCTGGATAATTTAGTAGAAAGGCTAAATGACTCTAGGAGATTCATTGATGTAAAAAAAAAATCCTAGTAGAAAAATTAGGTGATATAACTAGGGTCATTTCATTTGGTATCAGAGCTATGTTAAAATTATACATAGCTAAGAATGATTGTATTGATTGATTGAAGTACTATAACCAAGTGTATGTACTGATTGTTTGTTTGAGTAAAATAATAATACAGATAGAAAGTTAAAAAAAATACTCATGATAAACTAACCCTATCTACCCATACTTTAGTTATCCAATCATGGTAGGAAGAGGATCTCATCACCATGCAGGATCAAGTACACCACAAATGCTTGATATGCAAGACTTTATGAGGGCTTTAAGGGATGGAGTAGGGCAGAGACTTGAGAACCCACATGAGGAACTTTCAAAACTATTAAAGACTTATACCAATTTAGGAGGCAAGAGCTTTGAAGGGACTGAAAATGTGATGGAAATTCAAGCATGGTTGAGAACACTGGATAGAATTTTCAATGACATGCAATTGGATGATCAAAGGTAGAGGCAAGTGGCCTCAAGACAACTAAAAGGTGTGGCTTTAAGCTGGTGGGAGGTAGTCATAGCTGGGAGGATTGAGAATGAAATCACTTGGAATCAATTCAAGGAGATGTTGGAAGCTAGATTTGTTCCAGCATCAGCCAAAACACTATTGCTTGAAGAATTCATCAGACTTAGGCAGGGAACCTTTAATGTGACTGAGTATACTCATAGGTTTGAGGGCTTGTCTAAGTATGGAGCTATGCTTGTGGTTAATGAGGCATCAAAGAATGATAGGTATATTAAGGGTTTGAACCCAGGGCTTAGTAGGGCTATGTTGCCATATGCAGATAAAACTTTTGATCAAGTCATCGATCTGGCCTTAAAATTTGAGCAACATGACAAGGAAAGGGAGAAGTATAAGAGTTTTAAGAGTAACAACAATAAGAAAAATAAGGGAAGATATCACCCCTATGACAAAAAGAAGGAGGAGACAGAAGGCAAGAAAACCAATGATACTAAGACCACTGATACAAAGAGGAAAATAGTATGTCACCATTGTGGAAAAGAAGGACATATCAAACCAAGGTGTCCAGAATTGAAGGGAGGAGCTTTCAAGTGCTACCTATGTGGTAAGGAGGGACATATCAAGAGAAACTGCCCTGAGTATAAACAACAAGGGAAGCTAGTAAGTTTGGAGAGCAAAAGCAAATCCACAGTAGAAGCTATTGCAAAAAACCATGGTCAAGTGGAAGGTACCTTATTTATTTGTACCCTACCTATATCAGTAGTGTATGATACAGGGGCAACACATTCTCTGATTTCCCATGAATTAGTTGCATTGCTTAAATTAAACTGCATACTGGTTGAAACCCCTTTGTTAGTGCACAGCCCATTGGGAAGTTCTAGTGTTTTAAACATGATTTGTGTGGATGTGGAATTAAACATAGGAGGAAATGTTTTTATTTCCAATTTATATGTTTTAAATTACCCAAATATAGGTATTATATTGGGTGTAGACTGGTTAAGGCAATACAAAGCCATAATTAATATCGACTCATCCACCATACCATTACAAAATTCTAGAGGTCAAAGAATCACAATTTTGTGTGAAATAGCCAAAGAAAAAAAATTATATCACTTGATTGACTTAAATAAGGATTCCAGCGAGCCTTCTATTGAAGAAATCCCCATAATTAACAAATACTTAGATGTGTTTAGAGAAGTTGAAGGTGTTCCACACCAGAGACCAGTGGAATTTCAGATTAGTCTGATACCAGGAGCAAGTCCAATTATTAAGAAACCCACTAGGATGGGGCCAAGTGAGTTGAAGGAATTGAAGAAACAGTTAGAAGAACTGGAAAGCAAAGGATTTATAAGACCAAGTAATTCATGCTGGGGTGCTCCAGTAGTGTTTGTAAGGAAAAATGATGGTACTTGAAGGATGTGTATAGACTACAGGGAGCTAAACAAAGTCACTATCAAAAACAAGTACCCCTTACCTAGAATTGATGATCTTTTTGATCAACTTAGTGGAGCAAAAATATTTTCTAGGTTAGACTTCGCATCTGGATTCCATCAGATGAAGGTTGAGGACTCAAGTGTTAAGTATACAGCTTTTAACACTAGGTATGGTTTATATGAGTTTCTTGTCATGCCATTTGGGTTGACAAATTCCCCATCATACTTTGTAGACTTGATGAATAGGATATTCAGGGATTATCTAGACAAGTTTGTATTGATTTTTATTGATGATATTTTGATCTATTCTAAAACAGTAGAGGAACATGAAAATCACTTACACCTTGTTTTGTCAAGATTAAGAGAAAAAGATTTAAAAGCAAAATTTTCTAAGTGTGCATTTTGGAAAGAAGAAGTGCATTTCCTTGGGCATGTTATATCTGCCAAAGGCATTTCAGTAAACCCCAATAAAATTGTGGCTATCCAAGCATGGAAAAGGCCAAGCATAGTAGGAGAAGTTAGGTCATTTATGGGAATGGCAGGGTATTATAGAAGATTTATAAAAGATTTTTCTATGATGTCATCACCTCTTACCAACCTAACTAGAAAGAACCAACCCTTTATATGGACTGAGAAATGTGAACAAGCCTTTAGTAAAATCAAGGAGGCCTTAGTCAATGCACCAGTGCTGACAGTACCAGAAGGAAATGAGGATTTGATTGTTTATACTGATGCAAGTGGTTCTGGGCTAGGAGCTGTATTGATGCAGCAAGATCAAGTTATAGCCTATGCATCAAGACAATTGAAGCCACATGAATCAAAGTATGCAACCCATGATCTTGAGTTGGCAGTAGTGGTATATGCACTAAAGCTCTGGAGACATTATCTTCTAGGTGCTAAGTTTATTTTATACACTGACCATAAGGCATTGAAATATCTCTTTTCACAAAAAGATTTGAATATGAGGCAACATAGATGGGTTGAGTTTCTAGCAGCATATGATTTGGACATACTTTATACTCCAGGAAAAGCTAATAAGGTTGCAGATGCTTTGAGCAGGCAGCATGCAAAAGTAGCCATGTTAATGATAGAAGAGTTTAGAAATTTATCTCTACTTACTGATTTGGAAATTGAGGAAAACAGTGAGGTAAACATGGAAATGATTGAAGAAGGAAGTAAAGGAAAATTAAGTTTGATAACTTTGCAATCAGATTTAATTTTGAAAGTGGGAAAAATGCAAGAGGAAGATCCAGATTTATTAGAAAAGAAAACTCTAATAGAAAAAGGAGAAGAAGTAGCAAACTACCACCTTGATAAGAATGGTTACTTAAGGAATAAAGGTAGGATATGTGTTCCAAAGGATATAGGATTGAAGGAAGAGATACTTAATGAATATCATAGGAGCAAATAATCTATACATCCAGGCAGCACCAAGATGTACCAAAACTTGAAGAGGGATTATTGGTGGAGAGGGATGAAAACTGATGTGGCCAAACATGTTGCAAAGTGTATGACTTGCCAACAAGTCAAAGCAGAAACCCAAAGACCCTCAGGCCTATTACAACCTCTAAGTATACCACAGTGGAAGTGGGAAGATATATATATGGATTTCATAGATGGTCTGCCTTAATCAAAGAGAGGAAACACAAGCATTTGGGTAGTAGTTGATAGATTGACTAAAGTGGCACACTTTATACCGGTGAAGGCAGAAAGAAATGCACCTAAATTAGCTCAAATATTCATGAGAGAAGTAGTAAGGTTGCATGGAATCCCTAAAACTATAGTGAGTGATAGGGACACAGTCTTTACATCCAGATTTTGGAAGAGCTTTCAAGAAGCCATGGGAAGTGAGTTATGCTTGAGTACTGCATACCACCCCCAATCAGATGGTCAAACTGAAGTGATAAATAAAGTTTTGGAGGATTTGTTGAGGGCATGTGCATTGGACTTTGGAGGTAATTGGGAAGATCACCTCCATTTGGCTGAAGTTACATATAACAATAGTTATCAAAGCACCATAGGCATGGCACCATTTGAAGCCTTGTATGGCAAACCATGTTTGTCACCAATATGTTGGGTTGAAGCAGGAGAAAAGGCTGTCTTAGGGCATGAATATGTTAAAGAGACTACAGAGAGAATTGAACTGGTGAGGAGAAGAATGGCAGCAGCTCAGGATAGGCAAAAGAAGTTTGCAGATGAAAGGAGGAAGCAGGTAGAATATGAAGTTGGTGATTATGTTTTCATCAAAGTTTAACCTATGAAGAAGGTGTTAAGATTTGGCAAGCAGGGAAAACTTACCCCAAGGTATGTTGGACCCTACAAGATTTTGGAAAGAGTAGGTTCATTAGCATACAAGTTGGAGCTACCAGAAGAGATGAGTGCAATGCACAATGTATTTTGTAACGACCCTAGATTTTGGCCCAATTTATTTTAATAAATATTTAATCTGATTAAATAAAATGTGAACTGATTTTTTTTTAAATGAATAAATCTTCGGGAATGATTGCCATTTTATTTGTATATATTGGTATGTTAAAAAAGGAAATAATCTTTATTCACAAGAACCTACCTACAAATGTTCTGCACAAATAAAAATATAAAAATAAGAATAAGAATTAAGTGTTAGTGTATGTTGGCAACCTAACATTGGAAAATTTTAAACATAGTATGACATATACCAGATAACCATTTTCTGTTAGAATTAAACAAGAGCAAAGTATAAAATAAAATTTAGTCAAAATATAAAATGTAAACCAGACAAACACAATTATATGAGCATACTTATACAAAGAAAGAAGTATATATACATAACAAATAGTATAAGTTGTAGACAAAAAGGACATTGCATTTATTACCCCATCCTCTCAGGCACACCTTATGTATCTTCTCAGCCGAAAACAAAGCATGGCTAAGTCAACAAGATTTTCAGCCACCATAAAGAAAGAAAGAAAATAATTACCCTGTATTTGTACAATATATAGCATCACTTGTATTGATTATATCACCTACAACTTGTTTATAAATATTAACCTGTACAACTCATCTTTATATACATCAACTTCATTTCTATTCGTCCATCAACACTGAGTAAAAAGCTGAAGTGATATCATCCTAAATCTTAGACAAGATTCAACTTAACAACAACACGAATCAATACAACTCAGAGAATAAAAGAAGATCTTCAGCATGCTTATGGTACAAATAATATACTGCATACTTCTTTTCTTTTATATACATCAAACTTTCTTCATTTCAATTCCATCAAGCAAACAGCTACAACTTGAGTTCAATCTGAAAATGATAAAACAAAAGCAATGCAAAGCTTCAGTTTAAAATTTGGAAACTCAAGATCAACCCAAATCTCAGATTCAAACAACAAAGTTCTGTTCTTTCTCTGTTCTTCCTTTTCAATGGTGAGCAATCTCCTCCCTGAATCTGTTTATTTTTGTTTGTGAGTAAACCCTTTTTAAAAACAGTTTAATAATATCTGTAGTTGAACTTCTATGCATGTGATGAATTTTGCTATGATATTAAATGTATGTTTACATGAATACTATTATGTATGCATGATTGAGGGTATGGAATGTCTAGGAATAGAAGAACTTGTATAAACTTCATCTCTGTTCTATTTACAGGAGTTGTTTTCTTAATAAAAATGCAAAAATCTTCAAATCTAAACCTCATTTGAACTTGATATTTGAATGATAGTTATAAATTAATGTATGATGTAAATTTATGTTAAAGTTTAGAAATTACCTGTAAACAAGAATAATGCAGTGGTTTCTTATACAACATAATAGATCAAGTGTTGTATTATGTTGATTCACATATATATATCGAATCATCATTGGAATTTATGATTTTTAAAACAAAAATCAAAATTTTTAATGTTAGAATGAATGAGAATTTTGGGGTTTACTAAAAATTGGGTTTTGGGTAATTTCTGGAAGCTGGAGTGTTTGCAGTGGTCGGAATTGCTACTGGAGGTGGAGGAGGTAATGGGGGTTCAGGCAAAAATGGTGGTTGAGGCTACAGGGGACGGTGGCGTCGGCGATGATCAGAATTAGTTTATAACCCTAGTTTCGTATGGTTTGGCTTTTGGATCACTACGTGGGCTCTGTTGGATCGAGTGCTATGAAATTCTGGCAGATGGTAGCGTGTAGGCTCGGCAGAAGATGGTCAGCACCCCATGATCTCTGGTGGTCGGAGCTTGGTGGTCGAAGGGAGTTTATGGGAGGCTGTTTTGGTTTCAGGCGGACTGGATGATCAAGTTTTGATCGAAGTCTCGTTTGAGTGGTTTTGTGGTCGAATTGTGTTACTGTGGTGATGAGTGAAGTGCCGGAGGCGATGACGATGGTCGGAGGCGACCAACGGCGGTGTGCACGTGCACATGTTAAAGTTCGTGCATCAGGGGATAATATGGAATGGGAAAGAAGGCGGAAGCTCGAATTCGAACACGCGAAAACGAAGATCTGGCTCGAAGCAGACGAGGTCGTGGTTTTGCCCGGGTTTGAACTTGGGTAGAATGTGTTGTTACTCGAGTTAATAGGAGAGAGGCTCGAATTGTTTTAAAATGGGTTTAAGCCCAAACAAATTTCAAGTTATAATATTAAACAAGCTAATCAGTATTTTAATGTGAGTTAAGGGTTAAAGTTAATTAACGATTAAAACTTTTTATTATTATAATAAATTGATTTCAAAGAAATTAAGGAAGATTTTAAAATATGAATTAAGATAAGAAATTATTATTAATCAATTGTTTGAAAAGGTAATTAAGTGACAAAGGTAAATAAGAATGATTTATTTATAATTTGGTTAATAATTAATTGTCTAACTTATTGATAATTAAGAATTGTTAATTAGATAATTTAAGCTGATTGATTTATAGTTAGTAGTTAATTAAGTTAATTGATTAAGAAATACTTTATTAACAAAGTTGATTAAATTTAATTAATTTAATCATTAAGAATAATTAACCTTTGATTTAAATAAATTAATAAAAATAGTGATGTGGTTAACTCTTTTTACCTTCACCTTAAATTGAGGATGATTGACTATCATCAAGTGTTGTATACTGGATTGATATTTTTGTTTGTGATTATGATACTATATGATGTGGATTGCCTTATGCTGAACTGTGATTGTTTCTGTATATATATGTGAAACCCTTTTTGACCCGTAAAACGGCACTTGAGTTTCGATGCGACAGGGAGTCGGATTCCAGTTGGTTATCCGAAACCCACATCGAATTGTAATGATGAATCTTTGTGACTGATAATTTACTTTATCTATGAATCTATGAATGAAGATAAGCGTTATGGATTATACTGCTTATCGATATATCTGTGATGATTGATGATGTTGCACTATTGTGTGAAACCCCTGGACCACACCATACACACACAAATATGGATTTCACGTGGAAATCGGTTAAATCACAGATAATTTAAATTTGATGTTTTTGAAATGGAAATTTTAATTTCAATTGATTTTGATATTAGAAATTTAGGTTTAAAGTGGAAAGCTTTTGAAATGGAATTTCAAAGATAAAAGTTATTTTGAATAACTTAATCGAGTTTTGAAATTTAAATATTTTGATTTAAATTTGAATTCAAGTTTGAAAGTGAATTCTATGATTTGAAACTAGGGATTAAAAATGCTGTACAAGTTATATATGGGTTAAACCATTTTAAAGTTATTGATTTGGAAATTTGAATTTTTATTCAAGGGTTTTAACTCGTGTAAATATAACTGGATTTTTATGAAATGAAATTATTTGTTTCAAATAGTAAAAGTTTTCACATAAGTAATGAACTTCCAATTTGTGTTGAAAGAATTTCAAGTTTGAAATAGAATTGAAATGTTTTGAAAACTATGAAATGAGTCTTTGATTTCAATGACCGAACGAGTTAATCTAACTTGAAATGGAATTGTTTTGAAAGGCTATGAATGAATCTTTGGAAACGAGTTTTGAAAGCTATAAGTTAAATCTTGATTTAAAGATTTAACGAGTTAATCCAATTGAAATGGAAATTGATTTGGGAAAATCTATGAATGAATCTTTGTGAATGGGGTTAACTTTGTGAATTGAATCTTTTTGTTTAAAAGATTAAAAGTGTGGAAATTGTTTAAACCATTGAAGGTTTTTGAAATGAATCTTTTTATTTAAAAGATTGGAAATGGTAAATTGTTTTAACCATTCGAATGAAAAGTTTTGGGCTTTAAGTTGTGATTTAACTGAGACCCCAGTATCCATATGATTTTTAATTGCGCTCGTTATTCGGTTTAGCCGGGAGAGGACCTTTGTGTCATATAACCCATTCCGAATAGTGATACGACGATATGGATAGCATTTGAAGACCGGTGGTGAAGACCGGGTATTTGCGAGAGCGATAGGATGACCTATCGATTGTCTCTGCACTGAGTAGCTATGGTATAGAGATTCCCTAAGTGATGGGAAGTCCGATCAGGATTGTGAATACCCGGATTGCAAGGGCTTCTTCGGAAGTGCCTTCGGTTCTGTTCGAACCCGGAACAGACTTGTATGGATGTGTGTCTGACGTTACACTTTGAGATGTAAAGCTGGTTTCTATCAAATACATTTCTGTTGGTGGCGGAGAATTTATTCTCTTAGCTTAACACCCTTCTCTGAGACGTACGAGCTCAGAGGTTATGTAGTTGATGGTTACTGGTGATATATTCCCAATTTGGTAATGTGGCATACGAAGTGCTAATGATCATTTGTGGGTCAAAGCGTTGCTTTGTGAAAAAGCGTGGCTTTGTGAAAAAGCATGGCTTTGTGAAAAAGCGTGGCTTTGTGAACGAGACTTCATCGAGCCTCACAACCCGGTAATGGTCGAAACAGGAATGTTGCGACAAAGGTTTGTAGGGGTAGCGCCCCTAGGGTATGTCATTTCCTTCTGGATAAAAGGTGATATCATGGTATGGAGCCCAGATATTTTACCTATGTTGATTATACTTTGTGGCTGTTGCTTTTTGATTGAGGATCCTCGGATAAAGGTCGGTAACGACCGGGGGATGACATAGCTCGTGTGTTAGTTACCTAGTTACAACTGTACAGCGTGAGGTAGCGTCAGTGTGTTAGTTACCTAGTTACAGCTGTACAGCGTGAGGTAGCGTCGGCCTTTTGTTTGCAGAGATCCGGTTAGGATCCGGAGTGTCTTTCCAGAGGCGTTTCCATTTCGGTAAGGAAGTTCCTTTGCCTGACCATTTGTTGGAAATCCAAAGAAACAATACGAACCTTGTATGGTTTTAGTTGTATTACCTGCTATGGGATGTGGCGGTAACCTGCTATTGAACGTAGTAGCTATAGTAGGTATACGATGAAATGTTGTATGCTGGCTAAGATTAATATTATATTTTCGAAATGGTTTTCGACACTATGCACTAATGATAATAATATCGAGTGATTTTGCGTAGTAAGCATTTTTGACTATCATAAGAAGAAATCTCCTCCAATTCTGCGATTGCATTGTGTGTGTGGTGGGAGGTCTTATAGTAGTTTTATTTTCGAAAAGCATTGCGGGTTTCAATGTTAAAAGCCTTTTGTGTTTGCTTAAAGATAAACTGCTTTTTGTTGCTCACACCAGTCCCACGACTGACCCGGAGTTTATTGTTCCCTTCCTAAACTCTGGGTGCCCACTATTTTCCACACGGGCAGTCTAGAGTTGGGTTTTCAGATATTAAGGTTTAGTAGATTATCTGGAGCTAGTTCAGTTATTGGAGTTCATGGACTGACGTGGCTTATCTTGGAGCATTCTATTGGATACATTCTATCCGCTGCTGGTGTTATCTATTTTCTTTCCGCTGTATCATTATTTATCTCTGATATCGTTGTATCATATTGATATCATTGTTGTATATCATACTGGATATTGTATTCATTGGAGTTGTATATGATATCATTTATTTCTTTCTTCCGCTGTGTTGTTTACTTAATGTTGTTATAAGCTCCGGCGACTCGGATTTGAACGATCGAATCTACGGCATTCGAGTATGATGTAAAGTACGGATGGCGATTTTCGAACGCGAAAAATCCGGATCGTTACATTTGGTATCAGAGCTAAGGTTGAACTTTAGCTCAGGAGTATAACACATTAAGTAGCTCATTAGAGATAGGGTGGAGTATACCCTAGAATGAGTATTCCTTAGATATCCGTTCGAATGCCTCAGTAAATTCTCTTGCTATCCATTGATAGTAAGTATGAGTGTAAGAAGAGGATGAGATAGTGACCCAGCGGATATTACAAAAATGATGTAGATCGGTGAAAGTAGCAGTCGATGGATTGATGGATGCTGAATTGCCCGAATTCGTTGATCCGAAGATACCGAACTCTAGCTATCTTGAACTCGTTGATCGCGCACGATACCGGGTTCAAAGATCTTCAATTCTTCAAGCGTTGATCAAGCGCACTTGATTCCGCGAATCGGCTTCTACAATCGTTGAATCGAGCGCACTCGATTAACCGAAAGAGGAGATAGGAGATTACACTCAACTACCAATTTGAATGAAAGCACAAAGCAATCAAAGAGAATTTTATTCAATATTCAACAACCTTTTACAAATGAGAGACTCGGCCTATTTATAGGCGTTTTACAACTCACACAAACAAAACATAAAAATTCACCAACTCCTAAGTCGGCAACCGACTTACGACCTATGACATAACTCGGCGACGACTTATCTACAAAAGAGTAGACGACTTAAGAAACTAGTTACAACACAGCGACATATCAACATATTACAACAGAAAGTTACACAAGTCTTATGTCGGCGGCGACTTATCACTTCTCCGACTCATCACAGTTATACAACACAACCGACTTATGACTTAATAAAATACAGACAAAATACGACTTACAAACAGATGCGACTTAACAGTGTCACGAGTTAACAAATGACGACCTATCAAAACAACACAACAGCATCTCCCTTCGGCTTAAGAATCAAGGGTCTAGATTAACTCGGCATTAGACTCAACGGCATCCGGAGCTTCAGCGACTTAAAGACTACCCGCTTTATTCGACTTAAGAATCAACGGCGTAGATTAACTTGGCGTATGAATCAACAGTCTTCAGGCTTTGGCGACATAAGATGGTACGACTTAACTGGGTCGTAACTCGGTGCCGACTCATCACCTTCCTTAGGTCGTGGCCGACTTAACACTTGTGCATTCTTCCTTTGAACTGCTCCTTCTGTATCTTTCTTGTTAAGTCGTGGACGACTTATAGCATCTTCCTTAAGTCGAAGACGACTTATATCCACTTCGTTAAGTCGCAACCTCGAAGCAACTTCCCCTTTGTTTTTCCAGTTGAGTCGTGGACGACTCATCACCGCCTCCTTGAGTCGCGTACGACTTACGCTTTGACGACTCATCATTGCTTTCTTAAGTCGGTTATGACTTATGCCTTCAACCCAGTTGAGTCGGTCACGACTCATGCACTTAACTCGTAGATGACTCATAGCTCCTTCCATAAGTCGCCTACGACTTATGCCTTCATCTCCAGCTTGAGCTACATCATCCTCCGCATGTTGAGAGAAATTCGACCTCGAATTTGCACACTCTTCATCCCCAACAAACTCATCCCCATGATATGGTACGAGATGCTTAACATTGAATACGTCAGACGTATACACATCATCTGGCAGCTTTAGTTTATAAGCATTTTCATTGATTCGTTTCACAACTTCCACCGGACCAATTTTCCTGGCTTTCAACTTGTTGTATGCGCCCACTGGAAAACGATCTTTTGTTAATACTGCATAAACCAAATCTCCTTCGTTAAACTCAACATTTCGTCGTTTCAAATCTGCAGATCGTTTATACTTCTCATTTGCTTTCTCCAATCGTTCCTGAACGATTTTATGACATTCCGTCAACCCTTCAACAAAATCAGCAGCTTTCTTAATTGTCCCCTTCGAGTGTGGTATCACCGTTAAATCCAACGGTCCTTTCGGTATGCTCGAATAGACAATCTGGAATGGACTGAACCCAGTACTTCGATTCACAGCATGATTATGAGCAAACTCTGCCTGGCATAACTTCACATCCCAACTCTTCAGATTATCTTGAACAAGACATCTCAACAAGTTTCCCAATGATCTGTTAACCACCTCAGTCTGTCCATCAGTTTGCGGATGATAAGCACTACTAAATTTCAGCTTTGTTCCCACCATTTTCCACAAACTCAACCAAAAATGACTCAGAAATCGAGTATCTCTATCCGACACAATAGATTCTGGCAATCCATGAAGTCGATAGATCTCCTTGAAAAACAACTGAGCAACATGAACAGCATCCGCCGTCTTCTTACAAGCAATGAAATGAGCCATTTTCGAAAATCTGTCAACCACCACATAAATGGAATCATTACCACGCTGCGTTCTCGGCAACCCCAACACAAAGTCCATACTCACATCAACCCATGGTTTAGTTGGTACCGGTAACGGCATATATAAACCCGCATTAGTCGCAGTTCCTTTCGAAACTTGACAGATATGGCATCTCTCCACAAACCTCTCCACTTCTTTCCTCATCGATGGCCAAAAGTAGGATTGTGAAATTAATTGTAAGGTAGGGTGTCTTCCAACATGCCCTTCTTCATGTAATTCCTTGATAATTTTCATTCTCAAACTACCCTCCGGTATGCACAATTGATTTCCTTTGAACAGAAAACCATTTACCATCACGAAATCATCCGTCTCTCCCTCCTTGACTTTATCAACAAATTTTGCAAAGTAAGGATCATCAGTGAATAATTCTGGCAATATTTCAAACCCCGTCACTTCAACCTTTAGTGTAGTCAACAAATGACTCCTCCTACTCAAAGCATCAGCTACTCGATTTGTCACCCCTGACTTGTGTTTAACAACAAAAGTAAACTGTTGCAGATATGCAATCCACGATGCATGTCTCGCTGAAATCTTGTCTTGCCCTTGCAAATGCTTCAATGCTTCATGATCAGTGTAAAGAACAAACTCCTTCTGAAATAGATAGTGTCTCCAGTGTTTGATGGATTGTACAACAGCATAAAACTCCACATCATATGTACTGTATCGCATCTTCGCTCCTGACAACTTCTCACTGAAATAGGCAATTGGACGTCCCGTCTGACTCAACACCCCTCCAATCCCAACCTTGGATGCATCAGTATGTAGTTCAAACACTAGTTGAAAATCAGGTAGCACTAGAATTGGTGCAGTCGTCAGCAATTCCTTGATCTTCCCAAAAGCACTCCCTGCTTCCTCTGTCCATGCAAACTGTTTACCTTTCATGCAATCTGTAACAGGTGCCATCACACTACTAAAGTGTGGTATAAACCTTCGATAGAATGAAGCCAACCCATGAAAACTACGAACTTCCGTTATCGTCTTGGGCTGCGGCCAATTTCTGATCGCCTCAACTTTACTTTGGTCAACCTGTATTCCTTTCTCTGAAACAACATACCCCAGAAATAAAACACTATGCGTCATGAACACGCATTTCTTCGTAGCAGCATAAAATTTTTCTTGTCTCAGTACCATCAGCACTTCTCTAAGATGATTCAAGTGTTCCTCTGGACTCCCACTGTAAATTAGAATATCATCGAAATACACCACCACGAATTTCCCAATGAACGGTCGAAAAATCTGATTCATTACCCTCATAAAAGTACTTGGTGCATTGGATAACCCAAATGGCATGACCAACCATTCGTATAGACCCTCCCTGGTTTTGAAAGCAGTCTTCCACTCATCTCCTGGTCTGATACGAATTTGATGATATCCGCTCTTCAAATCAATCTTCGAAAATATAGTAGCTCCGCTTATTTGATCTAACAAGTCATCCAACCTCGGCATTGGAAATCTATATCTCACGGTAATCTTATTCAATGCTCGACTGTCAGTGCACATCCTCCACGTCCCATCCTTCTTGGGTACCAATAAAGCTGGTACAGCACAAGGACTCAGACTCTCCTGCACACGTCCTTGCTCAAGCAATTCCTCTACCTGCCTTCGCAACTCTTCATGCTCTTTTGGACTCATTCGGTAATGTGGTCGGTGTGGCAACACAGCACCTGGAACAAAATCTATCTGATGTTGTATATCTCTTAACGGTGGCAACTCCGTTGGTAATTCCTCTGGAAATACATCGTCAAATTCTTTCAAAACTGGTTTAACTTCTTCTGGAATTTCAACTTCTTCACTGCTCTCTCGCCCAATTAACAAAAACACTTCAGGTTCCTTCGCTACTTCCTTCACAAACTCTTTCAACGATAACAAAGTTTTAAGCTCTTCGATTTCTTCTGACTTACTTTCTCCTTGTGGTCTCTTCTTTGGAACTAGGATAATCTTCGTGCCTTTAAACATAAAACTGTAGCTATTGGTCCGACCGTCATGTTGTACTGATCGATCATACTGCCATGGTCTTCCCAATAATAAGTGGCAAACATCCATCTCTACTACATCACACCATATTTCATCTTTGTATTTCTTCCCAATAGAGAATGGTACACGAACTCGTCTATCCACTTTCACTTCTCCTCCTTTTCTCAACCACGCTAACTTGTATGGACTCGGATGTTTCTCTGTCTTCAACTTCAACTTTGTCACAGCTTCGGTTGAAATAATATTATCACAGCTTCCTGCGTCAATTACAAACTTACACACCTTCCCCAAAATAGTACATGTTGATTGAAAGATATTACTCCTCAACCAACTAGCTTCCTCCTGCTTTGGTGTTAAACACGATCTCCTCGGCATTAGGTTACAACCTTCGTCCCCTGACGCAATATCTTGCTTATCCTCCTCCGCTGGACTAGAACAATCTTCGTCAACATCCTCATCGTCAACTTCTGTAATCATGGTTCTCTTCTTTGGCTTTGGACACTCACTGCTTTTATGACCCAATTCTTGACAATTGTAACATTTGAAACCATTGTTAACCCTTGTCTTCTCAACCTCCTTCACCACTGGTCTACTGATAGGTTTGGAAACATTAGAACTTCCTCCAACATTCTTTGCTTGATTGCTAGAATTAGTAAACACACCACTTCCTCGTCTCCCTTGTTTTTCCCAAGCCAATGCTTTCTGATGTGCTTCTGCCACAGATCTTGGATCGAACATATTAACCATATCCTGAATCTGCATTCTCAATCCCCCAATGAATCTAGATGTTAACTGCTCTTCCGTTTCCATAATATCGTTCCTTGCAATAAGTTGATAGAATTCATCAGCATAGTCATTAACTGTCTTTGTGCCCTGCCTCAAGTTCTGCAAACGTTGATACATCAAAGATTGATAATTGTAAGGTAAGAACGTTGCTTTCATTAACTTCTTCATCTTCTCCCAAGATTCAACTTTTGATTTCCCCATTCGTTCACGTGTTAGCTTGGTTTGCTGCCACCATGCCAAAGCTCTACCCCTCAGCCTCGTAGCAACCAACTTCACTCTACGACGTTCTGGAACTTCTTTGAAATCAAAAATTTCTTCAACATTAGCTATCCAATCGAGAAACTCCTCCGCTTGCATACCACCTTTGAATTCAGGAATTTCTGTCTTCATCCCCGATTCCCACTTGTGATCATACTCAGAATAGTTTCTTCCTTGTCCTCTTCCTTGAATACTACCACCATCATACTCCTCTTCAAAATCAGATGCATAACGATGTCGATTCTGACCACCAACATCTCTACTACCATTACGCCTTCCACCTTCATCCCTTCTATCGACATTCCTCCGTTCACGATCATTCACGTCCCTCTCACGCCCTTGATCATTTTCAACACTTCTATCTCGATTGGAATGTGGTGAGACTCTACTACCCCCATGGTTAGATTCTGGTGAAACCCTTCTCCGATCTTGATTCATCTCCGTCATAAGCCTCTCTAACCGACCAATTCCTTCGTTAAGCTTTTCACTAAAGTTTTCGTTGATTCTTTGCTCCATCTCATCAGCTTCTTCTCTTCGATACAAAGCTTCAACGTTTTGATGTCGATTGGCTCTCCTTGGTGGCATGGTTGAAAACTTCACAAATTCCAAAACACTTCAAATTCAAACACTTTTCGAACTTTGATCCAAAATGAAACGGATCGAAAACTTCCACTTTGTAGCAAATCGCGATGAACACGATGGACAAAGTTTCGGCTTCGAACACAAATTCGATCAATTAATCTTCGAACAAACACTTCTTCTCTCGGCCGTGATAACAACCTTCAATCTCGGCAAATCTCTTCAAATTGAATAGGCTCCAAGTCTCGATCTAACTATGATTGGTTAGAACAAGCTCTGATACCAAAACTGACGCAGCGGATATTACAAAAATGATGTAGATCGGTGAAAGTAGCAGTCGATGGATTGATGGATGCTGAATTGCCCGAATTCGTTGATCCGAAGATACCGAACTCTAGCTATCTTGAACTCGTTGATCGCGCACGATACCGGGTTCAAAGATCTTCAATTCTTCAAGCGTTGATCAAGCGCACTTGATTCCGCGAATCGGCTTCTACAATCGTTGAATCGAGCGCACTCGATTAACCGAAAGAGGAGATAGGAGATTACACTCAACTACCAATTTGAATGAAAGCACAAAGCAATCAAAGAGAATTTTATTCAATATTCAACAACCTTTTACAAATGAGAGACTCGGCCTATTTATAGGCGTTTTACAACTCACACAAAAAAAACACAAAAATTCACCAACTCCTAAGTCGGCAACCGACTTACGACCTATGACATAACTCGGCGACGACTTATCTACAAAAGAGTAGACGACTTAAGAAACTAGTTACAACACAGCGACATAGCAACATATTACAACAGAAAGTTACACAAGTCTTAAGTCGGCGGCGACTTATCACTTCTCCGACTCATCACAGTTATACAACACAACCGACTTATGACTTAATAAAATACAGACAAAATACGACTTACAAACAGATGCGACTTAACAGTGTCACGAGTTAACAAATGACGACCTATCAAAACAACACAACAGCATCTCCCTTCGGCTTAAGAATCAAGGGTCTAGATTAACTCGGCATTAGACTCAACGGCATCCAGAGCTTCAGCAACTTAAAGACTACCCGCTTTATTCGACTTAAGAATCAACGGCGTAGATTAACTTGGCGTATGAATCAACAGTCTTCAGGCTTTGGCGACATAAGATGGTACGACTTAACTGGGTCGTAACTCGGTGCCGACTCATCACCTTCCTTAGGTCGTGGCCGACTTAACACTTGTGCATTCTTCCTTTGAACTGCTCCTTCTGTATCTTTCTTGTTAAGTCGTGGACGACTTATAGCATCTTCCTTAAGTCGAAAACGACTTATATCCGCTTCGTTAAGTCGCAACCTCGAAGCAACTTCCCCTTTGTTTTTCCAGTTGAGTCGTGGACGACTCATCACCGCCTCCTTGAGTCGCGTACGACTTACGCTTTGACGACTCATCATTGCTTTCTTAAGTCGGTTACGACTTATGCCTTCACCCCAGTTGAGTCGGTCACGACTCATGCACTTAACTAGTAGATGACTCATAGCTCCTTCCATAAGTCGCCTACGACTTATGCCTTCATCTCCAGCTTGAGCTACATCAGATAGGGGACAAGAGAATACGACTATAAATGGTCAATATCCTGTAGCAACAAGGAAACAATCTTTTCTCTATCAATCTCTTTTGTTCAGCATCTTCTTCTCAATTAATCGATAATTTCTGGTAGATCCAGGAAGGAGATTCGATATCAATATGGGACATAAACTCCAAATAGGCCAAAATTGTTGTTTGGATGAATTGTTGCTTTGGTTGCTATGGTTGATAGGTATACTTTAGTTTCTAAACTGAGAGTTTTGAAATTGTATCCATATATCTATTTTTTTGGGACCGGATATATTCTACGAATGGTTAGTTATCTCTTTGAACTAACCGATGCTATTGTATATTTCGTAGATCTGGATAACCCGAGTATCTTGTGAAGTGTTAAAACAGATTTGTTCTTGTATCTGTTATTTATATTCTGATTTGGTAAGCCAAATGCAGAATAGATATTCAGTTGATTCGATGAAATATCCTTCATTTATCTTTTTGTTTCCTTGGCAATTTCGAGGACGAAATTCATTTAAGGGGGGAAGTCTGTAACGACCCTAGATTTTGGCCCAATTTATTTTAATAAATATTTAATCTGATTAAATAAAATGTGAACTGATTTTTTTTTAAATGAATAAATCTTCGGGAATGATTGCCATTTTATTTGTATATATTGGTATGTTAAAAAAGGAAATAATCTTTATTCACAAGAACCTACCTACAAATGTTCTGCACAAATAAAAATATAAAAATAAGAATAAGAATTAAGTGTTAGTGTATGTTGGAAACCTAACATTGGAAAATTTTAAACATAGTATGACATATACCAGATAAGCATTTTCTGTTAGAATTAAACAAGAGCAAAGTATAAAATAAAATTTAGTCAAAATATAAAATGTAAACCAGACAAACACAATTGTATGAGCATACTTATACAAAGCAAGAAGTATATATACATAACAAATAGTATAAGTTGTAGACAAAAAGGACATTGCATTTATTACCCCATCCTCTCAGGCACACCTTATGTATCTTCTCAGCCGAAAACAAAGCATGGCTAAGTCAACAAGATTTTCAGCCACCATAAAGAAAGAAAGAAAATAATTACCCTGTATTTGTACAATATATAGCATCACTTGTATTGATTATATCACCTACAGCTTGTTTATAAATATTAACCTGTACAACTCATCTTTATATACATCAACTTCATTTCTATTCGTCCATCAACACTGAGTAAAAAGCTGAAGTGATATCATCCTAAATCTTAGACAAGATTCAACTTAACAACAACACGAATCAATACAACTCAGAGAATAAAAGAAGATCTTCAGCATGCTTATGGTACAAATAATATACTGCATACTTCTTTTCTTTTATATACATCAAACTTTCTTCATTTAAATTCCATCAAGCAAACAGCTACAACTTGAGTTCAATCTGAAAATGATAAAACAAAAGCAATGCAAAGCTTCAGTTTAAAATTTGGAAACTCAAGATCAACCCAAATCTCAGATTCAAACAACAAAGTTCTGTTCTTTCTCTGTTCTTCCTTTTCAATGGTGAGCAATCTCCTCCCTGAATCTGTTTATTTTTGTTTGTGAGTAAACCCTTTTTAAAAACAGTTTAATAATATCTGTAGTTGAACTTCTATGCATGTGATGAATTTTGCTATGATATTAAATGTATGTTTACATGAATACTATTATGTATGCATGATTGAGGGTATGGAATGTCTAGGAATAGAAGAACTTGTATAAACTTCATCTCTGTTCTATTTACAGGAGTTGTTTTCTTAATAAAAATGCAAAAATCTTCAAATCTAAACCTCATTTGAACTTGATATTTGAATGATAGTTATAAATTAATGTATGATGTAAATTTATGTTAAAGTTTAGAAATTACCTGTAAACAAGAATAATGCAGTGGTTTCTTATACAACATAATAGATCAAGTGTTGTATTATGTTGATTCACATATATATATCGAATCATCATTGGAATTTATGATTTTTAAAACAAAAATCAAAATTTTTAATGTTAGAATGAATGAGAATTTTGGGGTTTACTGGAAATTGGGTTTTGGGTAATTTCTGGAAGCTGGAGTGTTTGCAGTGGTCGGAATTGCTACTGGAGGTGGAGGAGGTAATGGGGGTTCAGGCAAAAATGGTGGTTGAGGCTATAGGGGACGGTGGCGTCGGCGATGATCAGAAATAGTTTATAACCCTAGTTTCGTATGGTTTGGCTTTTGGATCACTACGTGGGCTCTGTTGGATCGAGTGCTATGAAATTCTGGCAGATGGTAGCATGTAGGCTCGGCAGAAGATGGTCAGCACCCCTTGATCTCTGGTGGTCGGAGCTTGGTGGTCGAAGGGAGTTTATGGGAGGCTGTTTTGGTTTCAGGCGGACTGGATGATCAAGTTTTGATCGAAGTCTCGTTTGAGTGGTTTTGTGGTCGAATTGTGTTACTGTGGTGATGAGTGAAGTGCCGGAGGCGATGACGATGGTCGGAGGCGACCAACGGCGGTGTGCACGTGCACATGTTAAAGTTCGTGCATCAGGGGATAATATGGAATGGGAAAGAAGGCGGAAGCTCGAATTCGAACACGCGAAAACGAAGATCTGGCTCGAAGCAGACGAGGTCGTGGTTTTGCCCGGGTTTGAACTCGGGTAGAATGTGTTGTTACTCGAGTTAATAGGAGAGAGGCTCAAATTGTTTTAAAATGGGTTTAAGCCCAAACAAATTTCAAGTTATAATATTAAACAAGCTAATCAGTATTTTAATGTGAGTTAAGGGTTAAAGTTAATTATTGATTAAAACTTTTTATTATTATAATAAATTGATTTCAAAGAAATTAAGGAAGATTTTAAAATATGAATTAAGATAAGAAATTATTATTAATCAATTGTTTGAAAAGGTAATTAAGTGACAAAGGTAAATAAGAATGATTTATTTATAATTTGGTTAATAATTAATTGTCTAACTTATTAATAATTAAGAATTGTTAATTAGATAATTTAAGCTGATTGATTTATAGTTAGTAGTTAATTAAGTTAATTGATTAAGAAATACTTTATTAACAAAGTTGATTAAATTTAATTAATTTAATCATTAAGAATAATTAACCTTTGATTTAAATAAATTAATAAAAATAGTGATGTGGTTAACTCTTTTTACCTTCACCTTAAATTGAGGATGATTGACTATCATCAAGTGTTGTATACTGGATTGATATTTCTGTTTGTGATTATGATACTATATGATGTGGATTGCCTTATGCTGAACTGTGATTGTTTCTGTATATATATGTGAAACCCTTTTTGACCCGTAAAACGGCACTTGAGTTTCGATGCGACAGGGAGTCGGATTCCAGTTGGTTATCCGAAACCCACATCGAATTGTAATGATGAATCTTTGTGACTGATAAATTTACTTTATCTATGAATCTGTGAATGAAGATAAGCGTTATGGATTATACCGCTTATCGATATATCTGTGATGATTGATGATGTTGCACTATTGTGTGAAACCCCTGGACCACACCATACACACACAAATATGGATTTCACGTGGAAATCGGTTAAATCACAGATAATTTAAATTTGATGTTTTTGAAATGGAAATTTTAATTTCAATTGATTTTGAAATTAGAAATTTGGGTTTAAAGTGGAAAGCTTTTGAAATGGAATTTCAAAGATAAAAGTTATTTTGAATAACTTAATCGAGTTTTGAAATTTAAATATTTTGATTTAAATTTGAATTCAAGTTTGAAAGTGAATTCTATGATTTGAAACTAGGGATTAAAAATGCTGTACAAGTTATATATGGGTTAAACCATTTTAAAGTTATTGATTTGGAAATTTGAATTTTTATTCAAGGGTTTTAACTCGTGTAAATATAACTGGATTTTTATGAAATGAAATTATTTGTTTCAAATAGTAAAAGTTTTCACATAAGTAATGAACTTCCAATTTGTGTTGAAAGAATTTCAAGTTTGAAATAGAATTGAAATGTTTTGAAAACTATGAAATGAGTCTTTGATTTCAAAGACCGAACGAGTTAATCTAACTTGAAATGGAATTGTTTTGAAAGGCTATGAATGAATCTTTGGAAACGAGTTTTGAAAGCTATAAGTTAAATCTTGATTTAAAGATTTAACGAGTTAATCCAATTGAAATGGAAATTGATTTGGGAAAATCTATGAATGAATCTTTGTGAATGGGGTTAACTTTGTGAATTGAATCTTTTTGTTTAAAAGATTAAAAGTGTGGAAATTGTTTAAACCATTGAAGGTTTTTGAAATGAATCTTTTTATTTAAAAGATTGGAAATGGTAAATTGTTTTAACCATTCGAATGAAAAGTTTTGGGCTTTAAGTTGTGATTTAACTGAGACCCCAGTATCCATATGATTTTTAATTGCGCTCGTTATTCGGTTTAGCCGGGAGAGGACCTTTGTGTCATATAACCCATTCTGAATAGTGATACGACGATATGGATAGCATTTGAAGACCGGTGGTGAAGACCGGGTATTTGCGAGAGCGATAGGATGACCTATCGATTGTCTCTACACTGAGTAGCTATGGTATAGAGATTCCCTAAGTGATGGGAAGTCCGATCAGGATTGTGAATACCTGGATTGCAAGGGCTTCTTCGGAAGTGCCTTCGGTTCTGTTCGAAGCCGGAACAGACTTGTATGGATGTGTGTCTGACGTTACACTTTGAGATGTAAAGCTGGTTTCTATCAAATACATTTCTGTTGCTGGCGGAGAATTTATTCTCTTAGCTTAACACCCTTCTCTGAGACGTACGAGCTCAGAGGTTATGTAGTTGATGGTTACTAGTGATATATTCCCAATTTGGTAATGTGGCATACGAAGTGCTGATGATCATTTGTGGATCAAAGCGTTGCTTTGTGAAAAAGCGTGGCTTTGTGAAAAAGCGTGGCTTTGTGAACGAGACTTCATCGAGCCTCACAACCCGGTAATGGTCGAAACAGGAATGTTGCGACAAAGGTTTGTAGGGGTAGCGCCCCTAGGGTATGTCATTTCCTTCTGGATAAAAGGTGATATCATGGTATGGAGCCCAGATATTTTACCTATGTTGATTATACTTTGTGGCTGTTGCTTTATGATTGAGGATCCTCGGATAAAGGTCGGTAACGACCGGGGGATGACATAGCTCGTGTGTTAGTTACCTAGTTACAGCTGTACAGCGTGAGGTAGCGTCAGTGTGTTAGTTACCTAGTTACAGCTGTACAGCGTGAGGTAGCGTCGGCCTTTTGTTTGCAGAGATCCGGTTAGGATCCGGAGCGTCTTTCCAGAGGCGTTTCCATTTCGGTAAGGAAGTTCCTTTGCCTGACCATTTGTTGGAAATCCAAAGAAACAATACGAACCTTGTATGGTTTTAGTTGTATTACCTGCTATGGGATGTGGCGGTAACCTGCTATTGAACGTAGTAGCTATAGTAGGTATACGATGAAATGTTGTATGCTGGCTAAGATTAATATTATATTTTCGAAATGGTTTTCGACACTATGCACTAATGATAATAGTATCGAGTGATTTTGCGTAGTAAGCATTTTTGACTATCATAAGAAGAAATCTCCTCCAATTCTGCGATTGCATTGTGTGTGTGGTGGGAGGTCTTATGGTAGTTTCATTTTCGAAAAGCATTACGGGTTTCAATGTTAAAAGCCTTTTGTGTTTGCTTAAAGATAAACTGCTTTTTGTTGCTCACACCAGTCCCACGACTGACCCGGAGTTTATTGTTCCCTTCCTAAACTCTGGGTGCCCACTATTTTCCACACGGGCGGTCTAGAGTTGGGTTTTCAGATATTAAGGTTTAGTAGATTATCTGGAGCTAGTTCAGTTATTGGAGTTCATGGGCTGACGTGGCTTATCTTGGAGCATTCTATTGGAGACATTCTATCCGCTGCTGGTGTTATCTATTTTCTTTCCGCTGTATCATTATTTATCTCTGATATCATTGTATCATATTGATATCATTGTTGTATATCATACTGGATATTGTATTCATTGGAGTTGTATATGATATCATTTATTTCTTTCTTCCGCTGTGTTGTTTACTTAATGTTGTTATAAGCTCCGGCGACTCGGATTTGAACGATCAAATCTACGGCATTCGAGTACGATGTAAAGTACGGATGGTGATTTTCGAACGCGAAAAATCCGGATCGTTACATTTGGTATCAGAGCTAAGGTTGAACTTTAGCTCAGGAGTATAACACATTAAGTAGCTCATTAGAGATAGGGTGGAGTATACCCTAGAATGAGTATTCCTTAGATATCTGTTCGAATGCCTCAGTAAATTCTCTTGCTATCCACTGATAGTAAGTATGAGTGTAAGAAGAGGATGAGATAGGGGACAAGAGAATACGACTATAAATGGTCAATATCCTGTAGCAACAAGGAAACAATCTTTTCTCTATCAATCTCTTTTGTTCGGCATCTTATTCTCAATTCATCGATAATTTCTGGTAGATCCAGGAAGGAGATTCGATATCAATATGGGACATAAACTCCAAATAGGCCAAAACTGTTGTTTGGATGAATTGTTGCTTTGGTTGCTATGGTTGATAGGTATACTTTAGTTTCTAAACTGAGAGTTTTGAAATTGTATCCATATATCTATTTTTTTGGGACCGGATATATTCTACGAATGGTTAGTTATCTCTTTGAACTAACCGATGCTATTGTATATTTCGTAGATCTGGATAACCCGAGTATCTTGTGAAGTGTTAAAACAGATTTGTTCTTGTATCTGTTATTTATATTCTGATTTGGTAAGCCAAATGCAGAATAGATATTCAGTTGATTCGATGAAATATCCTTCATCTATCTTTTTGTTTCCTTGGCAATTTCGAGGACGAAATTCTTTTAAGGGGGGAAGTCTGTAACGATCCTAGATTTTGGCCCAATTTATTTTAATAAATATTTAATCTGATTAAATAAAATGTGAACTGATTTTTTTTTAAATGAATAAATCTTCGGGAATGATTGCCATTTTATTTGTATATATTGGTATGTTAAAAAAGGAAATAATCTTTATTCACAAGAACCTACCTACAAATGTTCTGCACAAATAAAAATATAAAAATAAGAATAAGAATTAAGTGTTAGTGTATGTTGGCAACCTAACATTGGAAAATTTTAAACATAGTATGACATATACCAGATAAGCATTTTCTGTTAGAATTAAACAAGAGCAAAGTATAAAATAAAATTTAGTCAAAATATAAAATGTAAACCAGACAAACACAATTGTATGAGCATACTTATACAAAGCAAGAAGTATATATACATAACAAATAGTATAAGTTGTAGACAAAAAGGACATTGCATTTATTACCCCATCCTCTCAGGCACACCTTATGTATCTTCTCAGCCGAAAACAAAGCATGGCTAAGTCAACAAGATTTTCAGCCACCATAAAGAAAGAAAGAAAATAATTACCCTGTATTTGTACAATATATAGCATCACTTGTATTGATTATATCACCTACAGCTTGTTTATAAATATTAACCTGTACAACTCATCTTTATATACATCAACTTCATTTCTATTCGTCCATCAACACTGAGTAAAAAGCTGAAGTGATATCATCCTAAATCTTAGACAAGATTCAACTTAACAACAACACGAATCAATACAACTCAGAGAATAAAAGAAGATCTTCAGCATGCTTATGGTACAAATAATATACTGCATACTTCTTTTCTTTTATATACATCAAACTTTCTTCATTTCAATTCCATCAAGCAAACAGCTACAACTTGAGTTCAATCTGAAAATGATAAAACAAAAGCAATGCAAAGCTTCAGTTTAAAATTTGGAAACTCAAGATCAACCCAAATCTCAGATTCAAACAACAAAGTTCTGTTCTTTCTCTGTTCTTCCTTTTCAATGGTGAGCAATCTCCTCCCTGAATCTGTTTATTTTTGTTTGTGAGTAAACCCTTTTTAAAAACAGTTTAATAATATCTGTAGTTGAACTTCTATGCATGTGATGAATTTTGCTATGATATTAAATGTATGTTTACATGAATACTATTATGTATGCATGATTGAGGGTATGGAATGTCTAGGAATAGAAGAACTTGTATAAACTTCATCTCTGTTCTATTTACAAGAGTTGTTTTCTTAATAAAAATGCAAAAATCTTCAAATCTAAACCTCATTTGAACTTGATATTTGAATGATAGTTATAAATTAATGTATGATGTAAATTTATGTTAAAGTTTAGAAATTACCTGTAAACAAGAATAATGCAGTGGTTTCTTATACAACATAATAGATCAAGTGTTGTATTATGTTGATTCACATATATATATCGAATCATCATTGGAATTTATGATTTTTAAAACAAAAATCAAAATTTTTAATGTTAGAATGAATGAGAATTTTGGGGTTTACTGGAAATTGGGTTTTGGGTAATTTCTGGAAGCTGGAGTGTTTGCAGTGATCGGAATTGCTACTGGAGGTGGAGGAGGTAATGGGGGTTCAGGCAAAAATGGTGGTTGAGGCTATAGGGGACGGTGGCGTCGGCGATGATCAGAAATAGTTTATAACCCTAGTTTCGTATGGTTTGGCTTTTGGATCACTACGTGGGCTCTGTTGGATCGAGTGCTATGAAATTCTGGCAGATGGTAGCGTGTAGGCTCGGCAGAAGATGGTCAGCACCCCTTGATCTCTGGTGGTCGGAGCTTGGTGGTCGAAGGGAGTTTATGGGAGGCTGTTTTGGTTTCAAGCGGACTGGATGATCAAGTTTTGATCGAAGTCTCGTTTGAGTGGTTTTGTGGTCGAATTGTGTTACTGTGGTGATGAGTGAAGTGCCGGAGGCGATGACGATGGTCGGAGGCGACCAACGGCGGTGTGCACGTGCACATGTTAAAGTTCGTGCATCAGGGGATAATATGGAATGGGAAAGAAGGCGGAAGCTCGAATTCGAACACTCGAAAACGAAGATCTGGCTCGAAGCAGACGAGGTCGTGGTTTTTCCCGGGTTTGAACTCGGGTAGAATGTGTTGTGACTCGAGTTAATAGGAGAGAGGCTCGAATTGTTTTAAAATGGGTTTAAGCCCAAACAAATTTCAAGTTATAATATTAAACAAGCTAATCAGTATTTTAATGTGAGTTAAGGGTTAAAGTTAATTAATGATTAAAACTTTTTATTATTATAATAAATTGATTTCAAAGAAATTAAGGAAGATTTTAAAATATGAATTAAGATAAGAAATTATTATTAATCAATTGTTTGAAAAGGTAATTAAGTGACAAAGGTAAATAAGAATGATTTATTTATAATTTGGTTAATAATTAATTGTCTAACTTATTGATAATTAAGAATTGTTAATTAGATAATTTAAGCTGATTGATTTATAGTTAGTAGTTAATTAAGTTAATTGATTAAGAAATACTTTATTAACAAAGTTGATTAAATTTAATTAATTTAATCATTAAGAATAATTAACCTTTGATTTAAATAAATTAATAAAAATAGTGATGTGGTTAACTCTTTTTACCTTCACCTTAAATTGAGGATGATTGACTATCATCAAGTGTTGTATACTGGATTGATATTTCTGTTTGTGATTATGATACTATATGATGTGGATTGCCTTATGCTGAACTATGATTGTTTCTGTATATATATGTGAAACCCTTTTTGACCCGTAAAACGGCACTTGAGTTTCGATGCGACAGGGAGTCGGATTCCAGTTGGTTATCCGAAACCCACATCGAATTGTAATGATGAATCTTTGTGACTGATAAATTTACTTTATCTATGAATCTGTGAATGAAGATAAGCGTTATGGATTATACCGCTTATCGATATATCTATGATGATTGATGATGTTGCACTATTGTGTGAAACCCCTGGACCACACCATACACACACAAATATGGATTTCACGTGGAAATCGGTTAAATCACAGATAATTTAAATTTGATGTTTTTGAAATGGAAATTTTAATTTCAATTGATTTTGAAATTAGAAATTTGGGTTTAAAGTGGAAAGCTTTTGAAATGGAATTTCAAAGATAAAAGTTATTTTGAATAACTTAATCGAGTTTTGAAATTTAAATATTTTGATTTAAATTTGAATTCAAGTTTGAAAGTGAATTCTATGATTTGAAACTAGGGATTAAAAATGCTGTACAAGTTATATATGGGTTAAACCATTTTAAAGTTATTGATTTGGAAATTTGAATTTTTATTCAAGGGTTTTAACTCGTGTAAATATAACTGGATTTTTATGAAATGAAATTATTTGTTTCAAATAGTAAAAGTTTTCACATAAGTAATGAACTTCCAATTTGTGTTGAAAGAATTTCAAGTTTGAAATAGAATTGAAATGTTTTGAAAACTATGAAATGAGTCTTTGATTTCAAAGACCGAACGAGTTAATCTAACTTGAAATGGAATTGTTTTGAAAGGCTATGAATGAATCTTTGGAAACGAGTTTTGAAAGCTATAAGTTAAATCTTGATTTAAAGATTTAACGAGTTAATCCAATTGAAATGGAAATTGATTTGGGAAAATCTATGAATGAATCTTTGTGAATGGGGTTAACTTTGTGAATTGAATCTTTTTGTTTAAAAGATTAAAAGTGTGGAAATTGTTTAAACCATTGAAGGTTTTTGAAATGAATCTTTTTATTTAAAAGATTGGAAATGGTAAATTGTTTTAACCATTCGAATGAAAAGTTTTGGGCTTTAAGTTGTGATTTAACTGAGACCCCAGTATCCATATGATTTTTAATTGCGCTCGTTATTCGGTTTAGCCGGGAGAGGACCTTTGTGTCATATAACCCATTTCAAATAGTGACACGACGATATGGATAGCATTTGAAGACCGGTGGTGAAGACCGGGTATTTGCGAGAGCGATAGGATGACCTATCGATTGTCTCTACACTGAGTAGCTATGGTATAGAGATTCCCTAAGTGATGGGAAGTCCGATCAGGATTGTGAATACCCGGATTGCAAGGGCTTCTTCGGAAGTGCCTTCGGTTCTGTTCGAACCCGGAACAGACTTGTATGGATGTGTGTCTGATGTTACACTTTGAGATGTAAAGCTGGTTTCTATCAAATACATTTCTGTTGGTGGCGGAGAATTTATTCTCTTAGCTTAAGACCCTTCTCTGAGACGTACGATCTCAGAGGTTATGTAGTTGATGGTTGCTAGTGATATATTCCCAATTTGGTAATGTGGCATACGAAGTGCTGATGATCATTTGTGGATCAAAGCGTTGCTTTGTGAAAAAGCGTGGCTTTGTGAAAAAGCGTGGCTTTGTGAAAAAGCGTGGCTTTGTGAAAAAGCGTGGCTTTGTGAAAAAGCGTGGCTTTGTGAACAAGACTTCATCGAGCCTCACAACCCGGTAATGGTCGAAACAGGAATGTTGCGACAAAGGTTTGTAGGGGTAGCGCCCCTAGGGTATGTCATTACCTTCTGGATAAAAGGTGATATCATGGTATGGAGCCCAGATATTTTACCTATGTTGATTATACTTTGTGGATGTTGCTTTATGATTGAGAATCCTCGGATAAAGGTCGGTAACGACCGGGGGATGACATAGCTCGTGTGTTAGTTACCTAGTTACAGCTGTACAGCGTGAGGTAGCGTTAGTGTGTTAGTTACCTAGTTACAGCTGTACAGCGTGAGGTAGCATCGGCCTTTTGTTTGTAGAGATCCGGTTAGGATCTGGAGCGTCTTTCCAGAGGCGTTTCCATTTCGGTAAGGAAGTTCCTTTACCTGACCATTTGTTGGAAATCCAAAGAAACAATACGAACCTTGTACGGTTTTAGTTGTATTACCTGCTATGGGATGTGGCGGTAACCTGGTATTAAACGTAGTAGCTATAGTAGGTATACGATGAAATGTTGTATGCTGGCTAAGATTAATATTATATTTTCGAAATGGTTTTCGACACTATGCACTAATGATAATAATATCGAGTGATTTTGCGTAGTAAGCATTTTTGACTATCATAAGAAGAAATCTCCTCCAATTCTGCGATTGCATTGTGTGTGTGGTGGGAGGTCTTATGGTAGTTTCATTTTCGAAAAGCATTGCGGGTTTCAATGTTAAAAGCCTTTTGTGTTTGCTTAAAGATAAACTGCTTTTTGTTGCTCACACCAGTCCCACGACTGACCCGGAGTTTATTGTTCCCTTCCTAAACTCTGGGTGCCCACTATTTTCCACACGGGCAGTCTAGAGTTGGGTTTTCAGATATTCAGGTTTAGTAGATTATCTGGAGCTAGTTCAGTTATTGGAGTTCATGGGCTGACGTGGCTTATCTTGGAGCATTCTATTGGAGACATTCTATCCGCTGCTGGTGTTATCTATTTTCTTTCCGCTGTATCATTATTTATCTCTGATATCGTTGTATCATATTGATATCATTGTTGTATATCATACTGGATATTGTATTCATTGGAGTTGTATATGATATCATTTATTTCTTTCTTCCGCTGTGTTGTTTACTTAATGTTGTTATAAGCTCCGGCGACTCGGATTTGAACGATCGAATCTACGGCATTCGAGTACGATGTAAAGTACGGATGGCGATTTTCGAACGCGAAAAATCCGGATCGTTACATATTTCATGTATCACAACTTAGGAGATGGGTGCATGATAAAGAGGAAATTCTAGAGAAACCAACTCAAGTCCAAATAAATCCTGATTTGGTCTATGAGAAAGAACCAGTGGGGATTTTAGCTAAAGAGGAAAAGAAGTTGAGGAGAAAAACTTTGAAATTGGTAAAGGTTCAATGGAGCCTAGACCCTAATGATTGTACATGGGAGTTAGAGGATAAGATAAAGAGGGATTACCCTAAGCTTTTTGCAGCGGAAGGTAAATTCTAAATTCCTAAAAATTTTAATATGTATGGTTGTTTTGATAGAATTGTTTGTTTATGCAATGTTTGATAGATTTTATAAAAATCTGGAAATGTTTAAAGTCAAAATGAGAAAATTGTGAGGACACAATTCCTAAAAAGGTGGGGTGACTGTAATGCCCCAAAAATTCATGGAATCTTATTTTAGTTGAATTTTGAAAATATATGAATTTATTTGTACAGGGATATATGGAATTAATTGTGTACAAGTGTGTGTGCATGTGTGCACGTGCACACTGATATGGCACAAGGAAGAACTCCAAATCCCCTGAAGTTAAAACAAGAATTAAAAAGCATTACAAACATGATTTTGTAACATGGATATTTGATTTTTGGAATTGTATGAATCATCCCAGAAAATAAGAAAAGTAAGTTTTGTTTTAAATCAGTAAACAGATTTTATTTAAAACCCAGGAAAAATATATATATATATATATATATGTTATAAGGATTTAAAAACCTGTATGCACATATAGGTGCATATCTTTCTGAAATTAAGGAGGAGTTAAATAAGCCTAGATAGAATATGTATGCAAATGTACATCTCTGTAAGTACTGAAAATATTTTAAAAAAAAAAGAAATAAGCAAGTGAAACTATAACACTAAAATGGCAAAAGACAAATTGCAAGCAAAATAATTGCTTTAGGCGGAAAATAGAAAGGAGGATTTTTAGAAAATAAACAAGTGACAATGTCACACAATTATCATGACCTGGTAAGAATATGATATATTCTGGAAAGGTAAAAGGGGAGGCAAGTATCACATATGGCCGGGGTGTTAAAGGTGAAAATAAACAAATCTGAAATGCAAAATGCATGAGTATTGGCCAGGGTAGGAATGAGATTTTACATTTGTAAAAAACCCTAGAAAACCTCTCTTATAAATCCAAGTATAAACCAGAAAAATCATTAGCTACCCAAGACATTTAAGAAAACAAAGAAGAAAATATTTGCAAGCAGAAAAGCAAGTTTTAAAAGGTTTCTTTTCTGGATTAAGCAAGAGAAGCATTTTTCTGTGAGTAATCTCACTAAACCCATGGCATTAAGTCCTGTTATGAGGCAGCCAAGCTTATGTTATTTTTCTACATATTTTGATTTTATTACTATGGTTTTAATGGATGCTTTAATGGGTGTTTCTGAATGCTTTTGATTGTTTTGATAGTTGAGTATTTTGCTCTGTTTGGTTATACCCAAAAATGTTAAAGTATGAAATTATCAAAGTAAATAGAGAATACTTGTAACTGGTTCAGATATGGCATGAAAAATATAGAAATCAAAATGAGTATGAGTTGCATTACACTTGTGTAAGTGCTGAGGCTCAGAGGAAAGACTCAAGGCTGCAATGGAAATATCCAAAAGTGTTGAACCCTTGATCAAATAGAAACCCATGAGCCAGAAATCTTCTTTAAGCTAGATCTCGAATTTAGTTCAAACATGGTTGCTTATGAAACAATAATAACCCACATGCCTAGTCTTCATTTCCAGTTGTAATTATTCTTATATTTTCTTTAAGCTAGAATATTTGAAAATATGATCTCCCTGGACATGAATGTTAGCTTGTTCTTGAATTATGCTTGTAAGTTTTATATAATGTTTCATGAACACTGTGATTTAATCACCTAGCTATCTCATGATAGGATCAAACATGAACACTTAGTAAATAAACTAAGGATTGTGAGCCAAGAAGACTGCTGGAATGCTTGTTATATTTGAAGTATGCAAGTTGGCACATGGTTTGTTTAAGCCATGAGATCTTTGTGCAATATTGTGAATTATTTTATTGCAATGTGTCCCCGTGATTCCTTTATGGAAGATGAGGCTAGGGAGAAATTTGGTAAATGCAACCTTAAATTGATGAAATAGGAACTTGTGTTATTCCTAGGTTGGTTGGACTGGAGCTATGATAGTTCCTGAGTATTTCTATTTGAAATATATGTTTGCATAGTTGAATGTGTGTACATAATTAGTTTTAAATACTGATCATATATGCATAATATATCATAAACAAGTCAGGCTAATTGATCAAAGAAGCTATGCCAACCTATACAAAATGTTTATGTCTCACTCATTTACTTAATATCATGGAATTTTTGATTTTGCTTATACCAGATCTTGTATCTGACCCTTGTTTGCTTATGGCATCTGGGGTGTCTCATTTAAAATGGGGCAGCCTCTAATGCTCTTTCAGGGAATGCTGGTTCTAAATAGGAAGCTGCTATGGCTAATGAGAATGATTGGATAAGCATGCTAAATTAGAATTAAATAAGAACTTAGAATGAAATATTTGCATGTAATCTGGGAAGTTTTTATAGTTCTGCTTTGGTTGTTATGTAATGATCCTGAAAGTTTGGACTTATTTAGTTGTTTTAAATGAATCTAGTGATGTATTAAGTTTGAGATTAATCAAAGACTTGGTTGAATTTATGCAAGAAAATATATATATTTGAGTATCATGGTGGAAATCTGTAAATGATAGATGCCTGTATTTGAGAAATGGATATGTATATACATATACTGTATTAGTTAATTTCAAGTTACATAAAACTTTAAGTTTGAAGGTTAAAAATCTGAATTTTTAGCTAGAAGCAATATTTCAGGAATTTAGTAATAAATATGCAGAAGTGTTTTGGTAAAAGAAGAAAATACATATATAGTTGTGCATTTCATAAAGAGGTGTACATGTTCCAAGAGATTTTTCAAGTGTCTAAAATCTGAATTCACCTTGCAATAGCCAGGCACTAATGTTTTGATGATCTAGTCATAGGGTTAACCCACTTCAAAATAGTGAGGTCTGGGTTGATCAAGATGACCAGAGTTTTTGGGTGTAAAGGAAGGAAATGCATTTGTAAAAATATGAAGCTTTCTTTGCAAATGCAAGTACAAAGACATTTTCAAATACTTGAGCAATTCTCTTTTATTTTTGAGAAGCTTTCTTATTCCAGAGAGCACAACACAGCTGATATGCACACATATTACTTAATTATTACTTTTGTTAAGTGACCATAAAATTTGGATTTTCTAAATCCAGTAAAGGCAACCTGTAAAGTAGGATGCAAGCTGAAGTAACTCAGGGATTAGGAAATGAATCTGGTTCATAAAAATACAAATACATAGATAGTGAAAGAATTACTCAACTGACTTGGCCATAAGTAAAGGAATTTGTGATGAAACCACTTGTGTTGAAAATGATAAATGAGTGTATCATTTTCCTTTCTGGCTTTGATCAAACACCAAATAATTAAACTAAAATTTTGGTGGCTTGCTATATATAATCTGAGATCACTTTGCTATCTCAAACTAACAGACAATCACTATAGGGATGGTCAAAAATTACTAAGTATAGATTGCATATGATTATGGGGTTCATTACCCTGACTCAAATATCAAAAGGCATGGATAATGAGCTATGTACTGGTTGATTAGAAATTCAAACTCAATCAGATGCACTCTTGCTAAACAACACTCTGATCCAAGCAAGAGGGTCACATACATCTTCATATGTATGTGAATATATTTATTGATGAACTGATATAAATATATTAGTAGAAAAATTAGGATCCTGGATAATTTAGTAGAAAGGCTAAATGACTCTAGGAGATTCATTGATGTAAAAAAAAATCCTAGTAGAAAAATTAGGTGATATAACTAGGGTCATTTCAGCTCCCCTGCAACACAAGGCCGGAACCATCCCTTACTGGATGATTCCGAATAAAATCACCCCACGGTTTTGATCAGCAACCGCACCACTAAGCCGAAATAAATAGGGACATCTAGACAGGGATGACCTTACCCTCCAGTGGGAGCTACCCACGAAGCCTTGCTGCATAACCCCTGATTTTCAGTCATTCCCGGTTGATGAGGCTCAAGGCTAAGCGTTACCTTTATAGAACATATCCCTTAGAATGCCCATCGTCCGCTGACGATGTCCCGAAAGCATTCATCCATACAAGTCCGTCCCGGGTTCGAACGGAACCGAAGGCACTACTCCTACTACATCCATTTTGGAAATATCCTCAGGATTAGTAGCGACTAGCCCTTGCACTTCACTGCTCCATCTTCGACTCCGAAATCGTTTCCATGAAACGTTCAAACCAGATCGAAGTGGTTTTCGGAAAATAAATCCCGATCCCGGTCTCTTCGAAACGATTAGCGCATTGGCCAATATTGATAGTCGGTGATTTAACTATCAATTGACATTCACAACCGTCCATCACACAATAAATAATTTTCCCACATTATTTATTTGCCTTAAAAATCCTTTCAAGATATATTTCCAAATTTCAAAACTCATTTGAAACAATTTCAAACAGTTTCCGCTTACGGAATACATTTCCCAAATGTTTATTTCCTCTGAAACACCAAGTACAAAATACTTTTAGATTTTAAAATAATTTAAAAACACTTTACTATAAATATACTTTATAACATTGAAATTTTAAAACTACTTTAATACTTTATTAAAATATATACTTTAAGAATATTTAAAATAAAACCACTTTATAAATATAAACTAAATTTCTCTTTTTAACATAATACTATGTCACTTTTAAATAATTATTACAATAATAGGTTTTGAAAATCTTACTTTGGGATTTAACATTTAGGAATAATCAATTTTCAAATACATGCTTTTTAAAACACAATTATAACTTTTAACTTGTATTTAAAATTGCTTTGAAAACGTACTTGGCCATCCAAGGAAATACACTTCTCTTCACATCCTTTAAAAATAAATCAACATTTATTTTTAAACCAATTCATATCCCTTTATAAATTCCCACCTTGAATTTATAATTTCAAATATCCACTGATATTTTATTTTACTTTATAAACCCAGTTTATAAATTCCAAAATCTCACTTCTCTTTTAAAATTTCAATTTAAACAACTAAATCAATTTCCAATTGATTTCCAATTTACTTTACTTTGAAATAATTTTCTTTACTTACTTCATTTCTTTCAAAACATATTAACCTTTAGATTATTTCTTCATTATGAGTTAAAACCCCTTTTAATTGAAAATACCAATTTCAAATTTCCAAACTCCTTGTTTATCCTTTAATTAAATTTAATCCTTGAATTTAAAAATAACTTCTTTAGTTCTTTAAATAATATCACTTTAGTTTAAAATTTATTATTCCCTGTTAAATTCAAAATCCACTTTTTTCTAAATTTATTAGTATTTTGAATTCACTTTTATTTCTTTTACAATTCATAATTTAATTTATTCAAATTTACTAGAATTATTTTACTTAAATTTTACTCTTTTATTTCTTTCCAAAAAAATCCAATTCAATACATTTTGATAACTCCTTTTACTGAAGTATCAAATCCAATCATATCATCCAATATTTCAATTACCAATAAAATCATCACAGGATATCAATATTCATAACATAGAATATAAAACAGTCTAGATAATTTTGAGGAATCCAGTTGGATCCCTCCAACATGTTTCCCTACATCCACAGATGTTAGCACAATACCAATTCCACTTCGAAGTGGAATATCACGGTATATGGGTTTATAAAATATCATCCGCTATTATGCGGCGCATAGGGTCTCATCCGCTATATAATGCGGGAATATCAACTCCAATATATACATATTCCAATATATATATATTGATATATATACTACTATATATACTATCATATCAAATCAATCCAATCATTCACCAAATATTTGAATTTAACTATTTAAATTTAAATAGCAACCAGATGAGTGAGATTAACTCACCTTTGATTTTAATTTGCCATCCAATCCAAACCAGCCTTGTTTTCTTCACAATTTCAGACCTTGTATAAATATTATATGGTTTATTAACAGTTGAATTAATCGAATAATCAATTATCACTTAGTAAATTTGATGAACTAATTATTTTATTTAAACTAAATCTTTCCTGGAATAATAAGTTTTAAGTTTACAAAAATAATTAAAATCGGTTAATTTAAACCGGACTATTAAATCTAGAATGTATATTTATTTTCTCTTTTTTTTATAATAGCAGTTTATTTTAATGTATATATACATACATATATATTTTCCAATTATAGTAAATAACAAAGGATACAACCTATGTGTACATATATATATATTATAAATAATTAAAAATAAAATTACCCAATGCTTTACTATTTAAATTTTCCAGGTGAATGAAATGAAAATCGACAGATTTGATTAAAGGTTTAAATAAAATTTAAAATAAATTTACCTCAAAATGAATAGGGAACAAATCGACGAGCTCTGCCCTTCCATCACCACTGTCTCCACGATTCGCGCTCAACCAGACACCACGCCACTGAGCACCAATGTATACCTCATGCACGTACTCTACCTTCCTCCCTAAATCGCGAATCCTAAGGCAGCCTCGTCTCATTTTGTCGAACCCTAGTTCGAACGGTAACCGCAATAGTGGCCTCACCCACAAACTTTGCTGCGCCCTTCGCCTCCACACCAGAGCACCCAACCCAATTCGTCGACCATCCCTTCAGTGCCGAAGACGAAGACGTCGAATGAGGCAGGCTCATTCCTGATTCTAGTTGATCGGCCATCGTGACTGAGTCGCCCCCTTAACCTTTTTTTTCGATTGAAATTGAGGAACGGTGTGACGACCCAAGATTTCGTATTGATTTATAATCATCATTAAACGATTAACGAGCTAGCTTATTGATAGTGAGAGTTTTAATTGGGTTAAAATTCATTGCTAAAAATTGTTAATCGTTGTTTGGAATTTTAAAGCTGTTGTTAAATTTTTAAACAATTTGTTAAATGATAGAAGTGGGCTTTATATGTTGAATCTAGCCCACATTTGCATTGCTTAGATGTCGTTCCCTTTTGTTGATTCATAAGAAACCCGTCCCGCTTTACCCTTCTCATTCGTAACCCTAAAACTAAATCAAAGCGAACGAAAAAATGGCGGCCTCGTTCAAAAGAAAAATGGTGGCGGCCTCGTATATCCTCGTTCGTCCCCAAATTAGGGCTTCTGTCGATTTCAACTTCGCTCGCCTTCGTTGATGCCGATCGCTTGTCGTGCTCGTCGATTCAAAGGTGAGTAATTCTAATTACTCACATCTGGTTCGTTCTTAGTATGGTGCTTCTATAATTCATTTTTTTTTATTCTATATTGTTTTATCTCGGCCATCTGTTTTCGTTCGATGTTGGTAACCGATGTTGCTATGAGAAATTCTACTGTGCTTTTGTCGTCGACTTTGTTTTGGTGTCGTTCTTTTTGACTTTGGCTTGGTCGTTCTCCTTGACTTCGGCCATTAACTGTTGTTATGGACTCTCTATTGTTTTTGTAAATGCTAGTGTACGTGGTTGATTTTGGCTAGTTGTAAATAAGTTGATTTTATGAAACCGGTTATTTCGATTACTGTAAAATGTGATTTTATCACTTTGGCATTGATTTCTGATTTGAAAGTTGTGAGGCCTTTTTAACTGGTTCATTTCATTTTGATTTGAACTGCATTTTCTGTTGGCATCGGCTTGACTTGGACTTTGCATTTTTGTGGAATGGGTTCGGCCCTTATGTCTCTGATTTGGATGACCGCGGCACTGTCTATTGTAGTTGCACTTCGCATTCATGAGCTTGCACTGTACAGTATTTGTTTTGAAAAGAAAAAGCAATATATTTTGTCTTTTGTTTCGGCACTGCTTGGTTTTCGAGGCCACCACGGCTCCATTTGACAGCGGTCATAGGATTTTGTGTATCCCTCTTGATTTGTAAACTTGATTTTTGACTTGAGTCATTTGAGTCAGTTGGCATTTTTGTTGCATTTAGGCTTACTGCCTGGTCTTCATTTTATGTTGTCACCGCCTCATATTCTGTTATTGGCTGGGCATGACAGTGTTGCCTCACCTTTAGTATACTGTCCAGTTCATTTAATCGTTCACTTTTGCCTTCATGACCATTACAGTTGATTATGCAGTTTAAGTTTCATATAATCTGTTTCATGTAGTCTTTGGTTTCACTGATCACTTATGTACATGCTTGCATCTTTATCATTTAGAGTCTGCATTATATTTGAGTGCATGTATGCTTGACCCTTGCATATGTGACTCAGCCCATTGTGCATTATGTGTACCTGTTGGTCATGTCAATCCTTTGATTTGTGATTTCACTTCATGTTAGCCTTTGGTTAATAAATTTTGATTCATTGGTAACCTTCTTGTTGTTTGGATTGGCTTGCTTACTTCGGCCACTTTGATTATGTGACGACCCGGAATTTTTGTATATTTGAAATTGGAATATTTAATTAATTTTAAATATTCAGAGGTTAATTATAAACTTAAATTTCAAATATCGCTGTTTATTGAGTAATTTAATTATTAAATTAAATTATTTGAAGTTGGATAAAATAGTAAATCTGGTATTCTAAGCTGATTAAAAATATTTCAAAAGCTTGTAAAATTCATATTGATAACATTGAAGATAATAGAAGCTTCAGAATTTAATTTGAAATTGATTTGTTCAATTTTGAAATTATATCGTTTAAATTGAATTTAAGAATAGCCGTCCGAGGCACAGTCTCGGAATTCGACGAAACCAGTTCCATTGGATCCGTAATATTGTTTTATTATCGGATTTCAGATTTCGTAATAATCGGGGTTTCTGTATGAGTGTACGGTAAGGAAACGCGTTAAATTTAATCGGAGATTTAATATTATAACTGGGTTCTGGAACTCTCTTTACTCGAATCTTCTGACAGAAGCCTGAAACCCTTTTTATCTTACCACCCCTAATCTCCTTTGCCCAAATCTTCTACGACAGTTTATAAAAAAAAAATCCATTCGTTTCTAAAAAAAAAAGAGGGATGGCCGCACCAAATCCTCCTTCTCCAAACTGAATTCGTTCGATTAAGAAAAATATAATATATAGGAGAATCGATTAAGTTCGACTGGATGGCGAGTTACTTCGTTCCGTTCGAGTTAGGTTTGGGTTGAGGAGTCTCGCGAGCAATTGAATTCGCCAGATGCTCATGACTGTGGTGAGTACGAGCGCCAGGGATGATGAATCTGGAGTGTAGTCACGAGGCGGGTTCGAGCGATGAAGGGCTCGGAGCGAGTCGTTCGAATAGGTCAAAGTCTCGAGATTGATAGGCGCGACAGTAGAAACTCGTTCGATTGTCTGAGCTCGACGTGTTCGAGTTGGGATGGATTGCGAGATGATTCTCGTTCAAGGGAGCACAGCAGCGAAGCTATGGCTCGCGATTAGGATTTCGAGTTTGACTGTGCTCACGAATGGAGGAGGCAGTTGCGTCGGGGGCAGTGACATCTTCGGCTTAGGTGGTGAGGTATTCAAATTCGTTTTTGTTCTCTCAATTAAATTCTCAGTAAAATAAACTGCTGTAGTTATAAAAAAAATGATGGATTGTGGAGATTTAATTGTCTAACTAACCTGTTAAATTATCTTTATCACTAAGTAATAATAATAATGTTATTAAAAAGAATAAGTTAAATTAAATAAGTGAATGATAATAAATTATTAGATTCAAGTGTTAATAAATTTATATAATATTTTTACAAGGTCTGAAATCAAGGAAAAATCAAGTTGAGATTGGATTGGGATCGCAAATTTAAAAAGCAAAGGTGAGTTAATCTCACTCAGTTGAATTTTATTTTAAATTAAAATGGTTAAATTTAAATAATTGATTGAATGGTTGAATTGATTTGGTTGTGCTATATCATATATAGTAGTATATAGCAATATATATATATTGGCATATGTATATATTGGAGTTGATATTCCCGCATTATATAGCGGATGAGACCCTATACGCCGCATAATAGCGGATGATAATATTTAAAACCCATATACCATGATATTCCACCTCGAAGTGGAATTGGTATTGTGCTAACGTCTGTGGATGCAGGGAAACAGGTTGGAGGGATCCAACTGGATTCCTCAAAATATTTAATTTTGTTTAAATATTCTGTGATATGATTTTTGATATCCTGTGATGATTTATATTGGATAATCTGGTTGGATTGAATTTCCCAGTATAATGAGTTATCAAAAGCAATTGAATTGAATTTTGGAAAGAAATAAAAGAGTAAAATTTAAGTTAAATAATTCTAGTGAATTCGAATAAATTAAATAAGGAATTGTAAAAGAAATAAAGAAATTTCTTAATTCGAACAAATATGGGAAAAGAGGATTTTGAATTTAATAGTGAAGAAATAAATCTTTAACTAAAGTGATATTATTTAAAAATATAAAAGAATTGATTTTATTGAAATTTAAAGATTTAATTTAATTAAAATATTAATTGAAGAAGTTTGGAAATCCGAAATTGGTATTTTAGTTAAAAAGGGTTTTAACTCATAATAAGGAAATAAAAGATGAAAGTTAATGTATTTGAAATAATTGAAGTAAATAGGGAAATTTACTTCAAAGTAAAGTAAAATGGAAATCAATTGGAAATTGATTTAAGTGTTTAAAAACTTGGATTTTTAAAAAAAAGAAATGAGATTTTAGAGATATAAACTGGGTTTATAAAGTGAAATGGAATATCAGTGGATATTTGAAATATAAATTCAAGATGGGAATTTATAAAAGGATAGGGATTGGTTTAAAAATAAATGTTGGTTTATTTTTAAAAGATGGAAATGAGAAGTGTATTTCTCTGGATTGCCAAGTACGTTTCTCCAAGGCAATTTTAAATATAAGTTAAAAGTTCTAATTGTGTTTTTAAAAGCATGTTTTAGAAAATTTATTTATTTCTAAATGTTAAGGTCTAAAGTAGTATTTTCAAAAATCTATTATTGTAGTAATTATATGTAACATCCCAGATTTTGGCTGCTAGATTTTTGGACATTTAATTCGTTTTAAATGTTTAATGTGGATTCTTAATTGATGTTGGAATGAATGGATTCGGGTTCATTCAATAAAATAAGCTATAATTTTTTATTATAGCAATCCTGGTTGAATTTGAATAATGGGGAAATAATAAATTAAATATTCGGAATTGAGATAAGGGTAAATCTGAATGTAAATAGTGATAAAAATGGTGTTTAAATGTATTTTAAGTTCAATTGGTTATAAATAATATTGTTGGAATTTTAGATGAATTTTAAAGTGAATAAATTATTATTTGGGATTTTATATTAATTTAAAAATGAATTTAATATTATTAAAATGCAAATAATCAGATTTTGAGTTTGGATTGAGCCGGAATGATTTTAAATGTGGTTATACATTTTATATGATTTATTGTTAAGTTAATAAAATTTTAAAAGTGAAATTTTAAGCGTTTTCGTCAATTTTGAAAATCGCCCGATTTAATAGACGAGTTAAAATAGCCTTCCGGGGCATAGTCTCGGAATTCGACGAAACCAGTTCCATTGGATCTGTAATAGTTAGTTATTATCGGATTTCAATTTTCGTAGCAATCGGAGTTGTCGTTTGACCGTGGCAGCTCGAAACGCATCGAAATCGATTTAACCGATTTAATTTTAAATTGATCGTTTAATTCCGTATCTCGCTCATACGATCAAATTAGCTTACGAAACTTATTCCATCGTGTCTGGAACGCGGAAAAACCCCAGGGTAGCCTGTCGGGACGTGAGAATTGGAGGTCGTTTGCATAACGGTTGAATTGAGGGATTTTATTAATTAAATAATAATAAAGCAATTATATATATTCCATAATTTTCCAAACCCTAGCAAAATAAAGACGGGCCGCCGTTCTCATCATTCAATGGCCGAGACCCCTCCCTCCTCTTCCCTTGATCCCCACTTATCCACTCAATTAAATTGAAATGTTTCAACATGGAAGTTGGAGAACACCACGACGTCTACTCATCCAACGGCTGATATGCGTTCTCGTCGTCTATAGAAGAAGCAAAGGGCTGCCGTTTGTCACCACTTCAGGCGCGTTTTCCGAGGCGAGCAATGGGCCGAGCTTGGCTAGCCTCTGGCCGAAGGAAGGTGGCGAGGTGGGCTATCGGTTGGCAGGTCTTGATCGACGTGGAGTCGAACGGAGGTGGAGCGGTTCGATGCCCTAGTTCATGCGTGATGGGTTCTTCCATCTGGAACGCGCGTACGTGATATAGGAAGAAGATGTTGGCGGCCTTGATTTCTTCTGGGTAGTGAACGGTTAGGATTTGGTGTGTTTTTTTTTTTAAAAAAAAAAATTTATATAAAAAGGAATTTGTTTAAATCGATTCGTAAAACTTTGTAAATTCATAATTATTTCGTACGTTCTCAGATTTTAACGAAACTGGAAACGCCGGGATCGCAGAGACAAACACTACGCTGTGATGCAGATCCGGAGCCAATCCGGGCAAGTAGAAATTTGGGTTAAATTGGACGTCGTCCGGTTTAATTCAAAATTTCGAACGCTCGCCGAAACTCAAAGTGAGTTTTTCTCACTCACATCTGGATGCTAGGCATTTTAAATAGTTGATATTTAAATATCTATGTGAATGGTTGATTATATCTGTGATTATCAATCTGGATTGATATTTATATTGCGATGTGCTAATATCTGTGATGCAGGGAAAAACAGGTTGGGGGGATCCAACTGGATTCCTCACAATGTAGCAATTATTTTATAATCGATAGTGATACCTGTTTATATGCTGTGATTGATAAATCTGGAAATTCAATTGTTCTGTGACATTGTGGTATAAATTGTAATCACAGAATTTAATTATAAATGGATAAATTGTGTTTTTACGAAATAAAATGAATTGTTAAATTTAGAATTTCAAAGAATAAAATTTGAAATCGGATTTGAAAGGAAAAATGTAAATTGGGCCAAATTGGGATTTTGAATATAATGGGAAGTTTATGAAATGGGTAAATGGAAAGTATAGTTTTCTGGAGATTAAATTTATGAAATTATAAATTGTTTAAAATAACGGTGTTTATTTTAATAACGACTAATGTTATCCGGAAATTAAAAATATGTTAAATGGAGTTTCCGACTATAAATAAACAAGTTCAAATGAAAAAAACAGAATGTTTTGAAATGCCGTATTTCATTGGAATGTAACTAAGTGAATTGGAAATTTGGCTTCCATTGGAAATTCACCAAAAATGTTTAATTAAAATGTTTTAAACTATGATTTAAAAATGAATTTTCGGATATGGGAAATTAGGTGTGAACTTCGGATGAAGTCATAGTTGAGTATGGAATTGGAAATTTATGTTGAAATCATAAATTGACTTGAAATAAATCAGTGGATTTATATGAAAGAGTACTTTGGAATGTTTGAAACGGGAAAGTGTTTCCCTGGGAAAACCAAGTAAATGTTTATAAAAAGATTTTATTTAACTAAGGTTAAGTTTTAAATCGTTTTAAAAGTATTTTTAAGAAATCGTTATTTTTAAAGAAATAAATTAATAATTTTTAATACTGTAATAATTTGGGAGTATATTAGCAATTATTTTTACAAATGGATTTATTTAAAAGTTGGTTTTAGCTTAAGTTGTTAAAATTAGTATTTTTCTTCTTATAACGCTATTTTGAATTTAGTTAAACTAAAACCCTTATCTTTAAATCAAAGTTTATGTGTTAATAACTAGTTTTCTTCACATATTTTAAATTTATATTTTGAGTAAATAAATAGAAGTAATTTTCATATTTTAAAGTATATTTCAGTACAAAGTATTTTTAACTGTTTTAAATGCAAATTGTTTTAAACTTGGTTAATCCCGATGGGAATAAAGGGTAAAAGATTTACCTTGTAAAGGAAGAGTGGAAATTGTTTTCAAATGAGTTTTGAAAATGTGAAAATATATCTTTGAAAGATATTAGAAGAAAATAAATAATATGGAGATTATTTATTGTGTGATGGATGTGTATGGATGTTTGTGAACATTAATTGATAGTTAAATCACCGACTATCAATATTGGCCAAATGCGCGATCGTTTCGAAGAGACCGGGATCGAGTTTCCGTATACCGGGATTCTAGGTCTGGAGACTCGAAAACCACTTCGATCCGGTTTGTACGTTTCGCGAAAACGATTTCGGAGTCGAAGATGGAGCAGTGAAGAGCAAGGGCTAGTCGCTACTAATCCTGAGGATATTTCCAAAATGGATGTAGTAGGAATAGTGCCTTCGGTTCCGTTCGGACCCGGGACGGACTTGTATGGACGAATGCTTTCGTGACATCGTCAGGTGGACGATGGGCATTCTAAGGGATTTGTGCTATAAAGGTATCGTTTAGCCTCGAGCCTCATCAACCGGGAATGACTGAAAATCAGGGGTTATGCAGCAAGGCTTCGTGGGTAGCCCCCACTTGAGAGTAAGGTCATCCCTGTCTAGATGTCCCTTTTATTTCGGCTTAGTGGTGCGGTTGCTGATCACAACCGTGGGGTGATTTTACTTGGAATTATCCAGTAAGGGATGATTCCGGCTTTGTGTTGCAGGGGAGCGGGCGTACTCCTCGGTACTGTGATCTAGGCCACGTACTGTGACAGGTGGTACCCCAGTGCCTAGTCATTCGTTGGAAATCCATTCTCCCTACGTGCCATGTACGAGTTTTGTTTGTATTACCCACGTTGTGGCTAGTATGCTGGAATTTAATCATGTAACAATTTCAGCTATTTTAATAAGTATTTGTATCTAGACACTATTATAATATCAGAGGATTTTTATAAAAAGTGTTTAGCTATCGTAAGGTAAAAACCCGACATGTTTATTTGTGGCGTGGTCTTACGAGATGCTTTTGTTTTCAAAGGATTTTTGAAACTTTAATAATCAGTTTGGATGTATTTATGATGCGCTGGTATTCCAGACTGACTTGGGTGTTATTTTATTATAATGCTCGGGTCAGACCGAGTATATTTCAGGATAGGTTGCTATGGAGCTCAGGAGAGGAGCTGGAGTCCGAGACGTATTTCTCGTACTTGTTTTATTCCGCTGCTATGATTGTTGAGATTGTTGACTGGCTATGGTTGGTTGTATTGGTATACTCTGATGATGATGTATTGTATATAAACAGATATAGTTTTGATTTGTGTAAAGTTCTGTTCTATATATTATATTTTATTCCGCTGCGACTGTGAGGTTTGATGTTGTTTAGTTCATTCTTCTTCTTCTACCTTCTTTCTTTTCCTACAATCTGTCTTTTCCGGCGTTCGATCGTCGGCATAATTTACTGTTGAGTATTTTGTGTCGATTTTCGAGGGCCGAGAAGGGCGGGTCGTCACACTTGGTATCAGAGCTTAAGTTGGCGACAACCTAGGCTTTGGTGGGAAAATTACTCATTTTTAAATAGAGTCGGAAGTACTCTATAATGAGTTGAGTGTAATAATAGCTATGAGAGCGTACTTGTTAGTGGATATAAAATTGTTTTTGTACTGTGTTGACTTATCGGTTGAGTGTTTATGAATTCTGGTCGGTGCGGGAAGTACAACCGTATCGATAGGGGTTTCTAAACTCTTAAACAAGATAAACCGACATAGTATTGTTTTTAAAGCGGGTAAATGAAATAATTTTACCCAAAATTGTATTTTGATATAAAAGGAAATAGTTTTCTAAATTTTATATATTGGATGTTTGTTTGGTTGTTTCTTCTATAATCAAATAAGAAATTAAAACATGATCTAAAATTTGAAATGATATATATAAGAAAATAAGAAGTTAAAATATTAAAATGGTTTATAACCAAATGGAATTGACTGGATATGTTTTAAATAAGAAAAGTAAAAATTAAAATTTGATTTAAACTAGAATTTTGACCCCGGAAATTTTGAAAGGGATTTCAAATGGAATTAAACAAAGTTTTGGGAGTTTGACTTTGTGGAAATGTTAGAAATGTTTTCAAAAGCATTTGTAAGAATGGAGTATATTTTGGGGAAATATTTTTGAATAGAAATTGTTTTGAGGTGGATTTTGGAAGTGGAAAGCACTGAACTTACTTCAGTCGTTGGAAAATAATCCTGATGATGCTGGCCACATCATTAGAATTCATTTTCGAGTTTCTAAAGTGATGGATTGCTACCAAAATAGTTGGTTATGACATTGTTTGGACTTGTTTGGGAAACAAGTGATTTTGGAATTTTCAAAGGAAAATTGTTTGGTAAAAGCAGTTTGTTTTGGAATTTGGTATTTGATTTGAATATCAAAAGAGAAATGTGTTGATTTTTATTTCAAATTGGTTTTGAAATAAATCCGGGTAAATTGAATTCTGGAAATTCTATTTTAAAATAAAAATGTGAAAGTTGAAATGATTCAACTATATAACTTATAAAGGAAAGTTGATTTAAAGAAGAATTGAGTATATATGGAATGTAAATTTACTTCGAATAAATGAAGGTGAATGGAATATATCTGGATTTAACTTATGATAAGTTAAATAAAATTAAGAATTTGAATTTGAATTAAATCTAAATGAATTGGAATTAAAGGGAAGTTGAGATAACGGTGAAATGTAAATGCTTATGATTGTGCAAATGAATTCATATTCTTAAGCTATTAAGTGTTAAAAAATTGACATTGTGATTATAAAATGTGGATTGGTTTGAAATGAGCAATATAAACTTACAAGTAAATAAGTTGGAGAACTTGAGAATGGAAGATTTGATTTTAACTCAAGTAAAATGGGATTATAATCACAAATGGAAATAATAAGTGGAATGGTGAATTCGAACTTAATTTTAAATGGAATGCAAAGTAAGGTGAAACAATTATAAAATATAAAAGAGGTAAGTGAACTGAAGTTAGTAAATAAGTTGAACTTGGATATGGAGAATTAAGATTAAATTGAATTTGGTTTAAGTTCGACTAAAATAGAGTTAAGCTGAATATTAAATTTCAGTTGTGTTATGGATATAAATGAATGTAATTAAATTCTTATTTAAAGTAGTAAAGGAAATGGTTTAAATTCAGGTGGGCTAAATAAAATTTAGATGAACTTGAATAAATTCTGGAACGGAATTAAATTGAAAATGCATATATAATCTAGTTAACCTTGAATTAAATTTGGATAAGAATTTAATTAAATGGAAATTTAATTTAGTTGAAGTGATGTTGAATGAAGTAAATGCTTACTCTATTAAATCCAAAATGATTGTTTGGAAATAAATCTTGTGTAAGCTAAATTAAATGGAATTTGTATTGCAATAAATAAAATTTTGATAGTTTGGTCAAATTTTGAAGGTAAGTAAAATCCAGTCTGGAATAGAATTTGAGATTTGAAATTTTGGTAATAAATATCTGAGAGTGAGAAGGTATAATAGAATTAGCTATAATAATGATGAATTTGAATTGTAAATAAAAATTCAAATGAGAGAAATAATTTAAAAGGTCTCTTTGTTAATAAAATAAATTTGTACATGGATTGGATAAATAAACAAAGAGCATTAAAGTTGTAAATGAATTGAAATTTGATTGGATGAGAATCAAATGGAAATAAAATAAAATTGATATAAGAAGATAATGAATCTATTGTGAAAGAACTTAAGTAACTTGGAAGAAAAACAAGTGATTTTGAATGGGCTTTATTAAGTAATCTTGAGTGCAATTTGTTAGATAATAAAACTGGAAAGCAAGTGAAATGAGTTTTAATTAATTATTGAGATGAAATAAGGATGTATGGGTTGTAAACAATCCAAAATGGAATGATATTAATATAAACTTGAGTTGGTTAATGAAATAAAAATGTAAAGGAAATATTGAATTTAACAATTGCATTCGGAAAAGAAAATACTTGGATTGTGAACAATGCAAAAATTGAATAAGATTAATACACATCCAAGTTGAAATTAATTTTGAATGGTGATAAGCTTAAGTGACAATAATTTTTGCTTGAATGGCGTGAAAATTTGCATGTATTCAGAATTGAGTTGTTTAAAAAGCAATTGGAATTGAATTGTGAATAAATTGATATGAATTGGAATCCAATTCAGAGGGTTTGTAAATAAATGCAAGTGAATTGATTCAAAAATAGCGAATGGAATTGATTTTGAATCAATAGGAATGAATTGACCTTTTAATGAGTAATATTGCATGTGAATGGAGGTGGATCATAAAAGTAATGCAAATGCTTCAAATTTAAAATAAAATTTGATGGTAAATCAAATAGGGAATTTAAATTTAAATAAGAGATGTAAGTAAGGCATATGTTAATCATATTGGAATAGAAATGAATTGGTTGTAACAAATATGAATGGTATATAGAGAATTTGAGTGTAAATCATTCAAGTGGAATAAAATGAAGTCGAACTTGAATAAGAAATTAAAAGATGATTGAAATCTTTGAATTGTAAATAAAATATGGAAACATTGTTAAACTATGAAGTTTGAGTTTGTAAAGAGGATTTGAAATGTTGTCGAAATTTGTGAAATTGTTTATAAAGATGGTCAACATAGTTAAATTATGAACTATGCTTGGTTTGGTTATGAAATGGATATGTTTGGCTTGCATTTACATTGGAAATGTTATTAAAATGCTCACATCTTTGAAACTGATGAGTTTGCTTGAGTTAAGTACAGGTACGGGAGGCGTTCGAGAGAGTTGGAGCGCGTATATGCGTTATATTAGCCGCTCGCTATTAAAAATTTGCTAAAGGTACGCCTACGCAAAAATAATTGGGAAAATGATATATATATTGTGATATATTTGGTTTCCGGCCATGTGAGCCGATGTATATATATTTGTGTATCCTGCGATATCGCAGAAGCTCCTCCGTGCAAAGGAGACTCCGCCAAAATTTTTCAGAAATTTTGGGAGTTAGAAAATTTTTGAGATTTTGGAAAATTTTTATTAACTTAGAAAGTTAATTTGAAATAACGTTAAAAGTAAAGCTTTTGGGATTAATGTAGCAATTGAGTATGGGATTGGGCTAAAGGATTTTGGAAAGTGAATATAAACTTTAGCTAAGCAAATTGGGTAAGAAAATGAGTTGGAAAGTATATTTTTACCTTAGCAAATTTCGGGGACGAAATTTTTATAAGGGGGGAGGAATGTAACATCCCAGATTTTGGCTGCTAGATTTTTGGACATTTAATTCGTTTTAAATGTTTAATGTGGATTCTTAATTGATGTTGGAATGAATGGATTCGGGTTCATTCAATAAAATAAGCTATAATTTTTAATTATAGCAATCCTGGTTGAATTTGAATAATGGGGAAATAATAAATTAAATATTCGGAATTGAGATAAGGGTAAATCTGAATGTAAATAGTGATAAAAATGGTGTTTAAATGTATTTTAAGTTCAATTGGTTATAAATAATATTGTTGGAATTTTAGATGAATTTTAAAGTGAATAAATTATTATTTGGGATTTTATATTAATTTAAAAATGAATTTAATATTATTAAAATGCAAATAATCAGATTTTGAGTTTGGATTGAGCCGGAATGATTTTAAATGTGGTTATACATTTTATATGATTTATTGTTAAGTTAATAAAATTTTAAAAGTGAAATTTTAAGCGTTTTCGTCAATTTTGAAAATCGCCCGATTTAATAGACGAGTTAAAATAGCCTTCCGGGGCATAGTCTCGGAATTCGACGAAACCAGTTCCATTGGATCTGTAATAGTTAGTTATTATCGGATTTCAATTTTCGTAGCAATCGGAGTTGTCGTTTGACCGTGGCAGCTCGAAACGCATCGAAATCGATTTAACCGATTTAATTTTAAATTGATCGTTTAATTCCGTATCTCGCTCATACGATCAAATTAGCTTACGAAACTTGTTCCATCGTGTCCGGAATGCGGAAAAACCCCAGGGTAGCCTGTCGGGACGTGAGAATTGGAGGTCGTTTGCATAACGGTTGAATTGAGGGATTTTATTAATTAAATAATAATAAAGCAATTATATATATTCCATAATTTTCCAAACCCTAGCAAAATAAAGACGGGCCGCCGTTCTCATCATTCAATGGCCGAGACCCCTCCCACCTCTTCCCTTGATCCCCACTTATCCACTCAATTAAATTGAAATGTTTCAACATGGAAGTTGGAGAACACCACGACGTCTACTCATCCAACGGCTGATATGCGTTCTCGTCGTCTATAGAAGAAGCAAAGGGCTGCCGTTTGTCACCACTTCAGGCGCGTTTTCCGAGGCGAGCAATGGGCCGAGCTTGGCTAGCCTCTGGCCGAAGGAAGGTGGCGAGGTGGGCTATCGGTTGGCAGGTCTTGATCGACGTGGAGTCGAACGGAGGTGGAGCGGTTCGATGCCCTAGTTCATGCGTGATGGGTTCTTCCATCTGGAACGCGCGTACGTGATATAGGAAGAAGATGTTGGCGGCCTTGATTTCTTCTGGGTAGTGAACGGTTAGGATTTGGTGTGTTTTTTTAAAAAAAAAAAAATTTATATAAAAAGGAATTTGTTTAAATCGATTCGTAAAACTTTGTAAATTCATAATTATTTCGTACGTTCTCAGATTTTAACGAAACTGGAAACGCCGGGATCGCAGAGACAAACACTACGCTGTGATGCAGATCCGGAGCCAATCCGGGCAAGTAGAAATTTGGGTTAAATTGGACGTCGTCCGGTTTAATTCAAAATTTCGAACGCTCGCCGAAACTCAAAGTGAGTTTTTCTCACTCACATCTGGATGCTAGGCATTTTAAATAGTTGATATTTAAATATCTATGTGAATGGTTGATTATATCTGTGATTATCAATCTGGATTGATATTTATATTGCGATGTGCTAATATCTGTGATGCAGGGAAAAACAGGTTGGGGGGATCCAACTGGATTCCTCACAATGTAGCAATTATTTTATAATCGATAGTGATACCTGTTTATATGCTGTGATTGATAAATCTGGAAATTCAATTGTTCTGTGACATTGTGGTATAAATTGTAATCACAGAATTTAATTATAAATGGATAAATTGTGTTTTTACGAAATAAAATGAATTTTTAAATTTAGAATTTCAAAGAATAAAATTTGAAATCGGATTTGAAAGGAAAAATGTAAATTGGGCCAAATTGGGATTTTGAATATAATGGGAAGTTTATGAAATGGGTAAATGGAAAGTATAGTTTTCTGGAGATTAAATTTATGAAATTATAAATTGTTTAAAATAACGGTGTTTATTTTAATAACGACTAATGTTATCCGGAAATTAAAAATATGTTAAATGGAGTTTCCGACTATAAATAAACAAGTTCAAATGAAAAAAACAGAATGTTTTGAAATGCCGTATTTCATTGGAATGTAACTAAGTGAATTGGAAATTTGGCTTCCATTGGAAATTCACCAAAAATGTTTAATTAAAATGTTTTAAACTATGATTTAAAAATGAATTTTCGGATATGGGAAATTAGGTGTGAACTTCGGATGAAGTCATAGTTAAGTATGGAATTGGAAATTTATGTTGAAATCATAAATTGACTTGAAATAAATCAGTGGATTTATATGAAAGAGTACTTTGGAATGTTTGAAACGGGAAAGTGTTTCCCTGGGAAAACCAAGTAAATGTTTATAAAAAGATTTTATTTAACTAAGGTTAAGTTTTAAATCGTTTTAAAAGTATTTTTAAGAAATCGTTATTTTTAAAGAAATAAATTAATAATTTTTAATACTGTAATAATTTGGGAGTATATTAGCAATTATTTTTACAAATGGATTTATTTAAAAGTTGGTTTTAGCTTAAGTTGTTAAAATTAGTATTTTTCTTCTTATAACGCTATTTTGAATTTAGTTAAACTAAAACCCTTATCTTTAAATCAAAGTTTATGTGTTAATAACTAGTTTTCTTCACATATTTTAAATTTATATTTTGAGTAAATAAATAGAAGTAATTTTCATATTTTAAAGTATATTTCAGTACAAAGTATTTTTAACTATTTTAAATGCAAATTGTTTTAAACTTGGTTAATCCCGATGGGAATAAAGGGTAAAAGATTTACCTTGTAAAGGAAGAGTGGAAATTGTTTTCAAATGAGTTTTGAAAATGTGAAAATATATCTTTGAAAGATATTAGAAGAAAATAAATAATATGGAGATTATTTATTGTGTGATGGATGTGTATGGATGTTTGTGAACATTAATTGATAGTTAAATCACCGACTATCAATATTGGCCAAATGCGCGATCGTTTCGAAGAGACCGGGATCGAGTTTCCGTATACCGGGATTCTAGGTCTGGAGACTCGAAAACCACTTCGATCCGGTTTGTACGTTTCGCGAAAACGATTTCGGAGTCGAAGATGGAGCAGTGAAGAGCAAGGGCTAGTCGCTACTAATCCTGAGGATATTTCCAAAATGGATGTAGTAGGAATAGTGCCTTCGGTTCCGTTCGGACCCGGGACGGACTTGTATGGACGAATGCTTTCGTGACATCGTCAGGTGGACGATGGGCATTCTAAGGGATTTGTGCTATAAAGGTATCGTTTAGCCTCGAGCCTCATCAACCGGGAATGACTGAAAATCAGGGGTTATGCAGCAAGGCTTCGTGGGTAGCCCCCACTTGAGAGTAAGGTCATCCCTGTCTAGATGTCCCTTTTATTTCGGCTTAGTGGTGCGGTTGCTGATCACAACCGTGGGGTGATTTTACTTGGAATTATCCAGTAAGGGATGATTCCGGCTTTGTGTTGCAGGGGAGCGGGCGTACTCCTCGGTACTGTGATCTAGGCCACGTACTGTGACAGGTGGTACCCCAGTGCCTAGTCATTCGTTGGAAATCCATTCTCCCTACGTGCCATGTACGAGTTTTGTTTGTATTACCCACGTTGTGGCTAGTATGCTGGAATTTAATCATGTAACAATTTCAGCTATTTTAATAAGTATTTGTATCTAGACACTATTATAATATCAGAGGATTTTTATAAAAAGTGTTTAGCTATCGTAAGGTAAAAACCCGACATGTTTATTTGTGGCGTGGTCTTACGAGATGCTTTTGTTTTCAAAGGATTTTTGAAACTTTAATAATCAGTTTGGATGTATTTATGATGCGCTGGTATTCCAGACTGACTTGGGTGTTATTTTATTATAATGCTCGGGTCAGACCGAGTATATTTCAGGATAGGTTGCTATGGAGCTCAGGAGAGGAGCTGGAGTCCGAGACGTATTTCTCGTACTTGTTTTATTCCGCTGCTATGATTGTTGAGATTGTTGACTGGCTATGGTTGGTTGTATTGGTATACTCTGATGATGATGTATTGTATATAAACAGATATAGTTTTGATTTGTGTAAAGTTCTGTTCTATATATTATATTTTATTCCGCTGCGACTGTGAGGTTTGATGTTGTTTAGTTCATTCTTCTTCTTCTACCTTCTTTCTTTTCCTACAATCTGTCTTTTCCGGCGTTCGATCGTCGGCATAATTTACTGTTGAGTATTTTGTGTCGATTTTCGAGGGCCGAGAAGGGCGGGTCGTCACATTATATAAAAGTGATTTGGTATTATGTTTTAAAAAGAGAAATTTAGTTTATATTTGTAAAGTGGTTTCATTTTAAATATTCCTTAAGTATATATTTTGTTAAGGTATTAAAGTAGTTTTTAAATTTCAATATTATAAAGTATATTTATAGTAAAGTGCTTTTAAATTATTTTTAAATCTAAAGTATTTTGTACTTGGTGTTTCAGAGAAATAATTATTTGGGAAATGTATTCCGTAAGCGGAAACTGTTTGAAATTGTTTTCAAAAGGAGTTTGAAAATAGAAATATATCTTGGAAAGATATTTGGGCAAATAAATAATGTGGGAAATTATTTATTGTGTGATGGTTGCTTGTGGATGTTAATTGATAGTTAAATAACCGACTATCAATATTGGCCAAATGCGCTGATCGTTTCGAAGAGACCGGGATCGAGTTTCCGTATACCGGGATTCTAGGTCTGGAGACTCGAATACCACTTCGATTCGGTTTGTACGTTTCGTGTAACGTGTTCAGAGTCGAAGATGGAGCAGTGAAGTGCAAGGGCTAGTCGCTACTAATCCTGAGGATATTTCCAAAATGGATGTAGTAGGAATAGTGCCTTCGGTTCCGTTCGAACCCGGGACGGACTTGTATGGACGAATGCTTTCGTGACATCGTCAGGTGGACGATGAGCATTCTAAGGGATATGTGCTATAAAGGTATCGTTTAGCCTCGAGCCTCATCAACCGGGAATGACTGAAAATCAGGGGTTATGCAGCAAGGCTTCGTGGGTAGCACCCACTTGAGAGTAAGGTCATCCCTGTCTAGATGTCCCTTTTATTTCGGCTTAGTGGTGCGGTTGCTGATCCCAACCGTGGGGTGATTTTATTTGGAATTATCCAGTAAGGGATGATTCCGGCCTTGTGTTGCAGGGGAGCGGGCGTACTCCTCGGTACTGTGATCTAGGCCACGTACTGTGACAGGTGGTACCCCAGTGCCTAGTCATTCGTTGGAAATCCATTCTCCCTACGTGCCTTGTACGAGTTTTGTTTGTATTACCCACGTTGTGGCTAGTATGCTGGAATTTAATCATGTAACAATTTCAGCTATTTTAATAAGTATTTGTGAATAGACACTATTATAATATCAGAGGATTTTATAAAAAGTGTTTTAGCTATCGTAAGGTAAAAACCCGGCATGTTTATTTGTGGCGTGGTCTTACGAGATGCTTTTGTTTCCAAAAGATTTTGAAACTTTAATAATCAATTTGAGTGTGATTTTCTCACGCTGGTATTCCAGACTGACTCGGGTATTGTTTTATATGATGCTCGGGTCAGACCGAGTATTATAGGTTACAGGATATGATGCTGTGGAGCTCAGGAGATGAGCTGGATGGCGAGACGTATATCCCGTACTTGTTTATATATATATTCCGCTGTGTTGATTGTTGTACTCTGTTGTATTGAGGTCATGATATGGTTATTGTCCAGTTGTATGTTATGTGTTCTCTGGTGTGTACTCTGATGATGTATTGTATAAACAGATATAGTTTTTGATTTGTGTAAAGATCTGTTAATATATATTATATTTTATTCCGCTGCGATGGTTAGATTCTGATGTTGTTTTCTATTTTTCTTCTTCTACCTCTTCTTCTTTTAGCACAAATGGTCCGGTTTTTCGTGTATGAAAAACCCGGGCTGTTACAGTGGTATCAGAGCTTAGGCTGGCGACAACCTTGGCTCTGGTGGGAATTTTGAGAGTATTAATAGATATGAGCGCGTATTTGTTAGTGAATATAAAATTGTTTTATATTGTGTTGATTGGTTTATTGAGTAGTTTATGGATTCTGGTCGATGTGTGGGACGCCACAACATTGATAGGGATCTCTAAACGCTTGTATAGAACAATTCGACACAGTATTGTTTAAAAGTAGGGTAAATGAAATAATTTTACCCAAATTATTTTTGTATAAAAAGAAAATGTTTTGTAAACTATTCTAGTTAATATATATGGTTGTTTGGATGTTAGAAGTGATAATATGGAACTATTATCATTAATATATGGAAACTTAACTAGAAATTGAAATTTATAACCAAAGCAAAGAATAAAATTTTATAATAAAATAAAATTTGAGATATAGATTACAAATGTAATTTATAAAATTGAAATAAACTTCATATACAAATGAGATTTGTACTTTAAAATAGAATTCCAGAGAAATGTGGAAAATAAATCGGAATGGATTTTAAGTTTGGAATTTTGGGAAAGGTTTGAAATTTCTTGAGATTTGGAAATAGTTTTCAAAGAGTTTGAGGAAATAATAAGTGGTATTATTTCAGGAATATTTTGAGTTGAGTTTGGAATCTGGAAGGATTTGAAATTTAAAAATATTTGAAATGGTTTAAAGAGATAAAAGCATTTAATTCTCTTCCGGTCGCTGGGAAATAATTTCGGTGATGACTGCAGCATCATCGATGATCATTTTCGAGTTTCCAAAGAGAAATTGCTACCGAACCGTGTTAAATTGGGATTGTTTGCAAAACTGGATTTGGTTTTGAAATTTCAAAGAGATAGCTGAATATACAAAAGGAGTTTGGATGTGGTTGATTTCAAAAGTGATTTTGAAATTTTGGGAAATTGTTAAAAACTCTGGAATCTTATTTTAATTTTTTATAGAAAAACAAATAAATAGAAATAAATATACTTGACTAAATTTAATGTATAATCCGGAATAAAGAGTAAAATGTGAATGGGATTGCTTTTAATGGATTGAAGTGATGAAATAAACCAAATATTAGGTATAAATTGGAATAAATTACTTAATGGAGTAATGGATTATGGAAATAGAACCTTAATTGGCTGAAAGAAAGTTGATTTTGTAATTTGGATATGAAATGGGAAATGAACTTAGATTAAGTAGAAATTATTAATTGCAATCCGAGATAAAATACTAACAAATCGAATGTGGATGATATAAATAAAGCTCGACACATATATTTTGGATGCTGTTAAGTGAAATAAATTGGAACAAAATTAACTTAAGTGTAAATGAACTCAAGTATAAATAAATGGAATATGACCTTGAAATATTATCCAAATGAGTTTGGGTTATGAAATTTAAATTGGTTAAATAGAAATTGAATTGTGAATTAATAAAATTGGGTAGTGAATTAAAAATGAATAGTAGAATCAGAATTTGAGTTATTAATTAAAATTCGACTTGGAGTATTAACACATTAAATATAAGTGGAAATGTGTTAAAAAAAATGAAAATTTGAATTAAAATAGTGATGGCTTGTATTGCAAACGAAAATTCAAGTGGGTATGAATGAAAATGGCCTTGGATATTATTCAATGAACGGAATATTGAATTTAGAATTAAAAAGGGACAAATTGAATGAATTGGTGCAAACTGCAATGAAAATGAACTTAAGTTGTTAACTTAAGTAAATGTTGGATGAAGACTGTACTCAAATCGAGGTTGTTGAAATCAATTGAGAATTAATTTTTGAATGAAATAGCCTGGATTGTTTTCGAGCTAAATAAATGGATGTGAATAAATTAAATGGAATGGGTTGAGTATTGTTTGAAAAAAAATGGGAATAAGGGTTGAAACATTTCATATGTGCTTATGGAAGTATATAACATGCATTGTTTGTAGAATCCATGTTTTAGCAATTTAAATTTTAGTGAAATGTAAATAAACTTTGTATATTTGGCACTTACATGTTGTAATTGAGTTAGTACAGGTTCAGGGAAGTCGGTTAGCTGAATCTGATGGCACAACATGCTAAAATAAATAACCGCTTTGCTTTAAAAATGCTAAAATAAGGTACGCTTACGCAAAAATTCAAAATAGGAGATATGAACTGCATATATTGATATATATTGTGATTTCCGGCCTGAGGCCGATGTATATATATATTTGTGCATCCTGCGATATCGCAGAAGTCCCTCCGTACAAGGGAGGCTCTGCCAAAATTTTCCGTAAATTTTGGGAGTTAGAAAATTTTTGAAAATTTTTGAAAATTTTCACTAACAACAAATGATTTAAATTTGTTAAGCAAATGAAATTAAAACTGGATATTGAAATCTAATTCAAATGTGAATGTAAGGTGAAGTGAAATCAAAGGAACTAAAGAAAGTAAAGTTCGTAAATAAACTGTTATTTGAGGTTTAAATTAAATAGTAAGTGAAACTAATCCATATTCAAAATGGAAGCCAATTTGAGTTTAAATGAAATTGTAAGGGCTAAGTAAATAGTAATTAAAATAAACTTCAATGGGGAAGTGAAAATAAATATAAACTTCAAAAATGAAGTAAAACAAATCCAAGAAGTATATAAAATATTTATATTGGACTTAAGAAATGAATGGTGAATTCTTACGTAAATTTGGTATTGACGAAAATTATTCTAGATGAATAATTGAATGAGATTAAAATTGAAAATTGTAAAATGGGATAATTGTGAATGAGTGGATAACAATCAAAAAGGAATGCAAAATAAAAGAGAATTGATATAGCTGTTAATCAATTGAAATTAATACGTAGTATGTACGTATATTATTTTATTCGCATAGCTATTTGATCCAGAATTCGAGCATAGAATTTCGAGGTAATTATACCGATCCGAATTAGGATTTTTCACTCGATTTTCAACGGCGAACCTGGATATGGATTGTTGATTGATTCTGGAAATTCTCTATCATAGTTTGTGGCTATGCAAGGAGAATGACGGTTTCCGATCAAGAAACCAGATCTGAGTCCGCACTAGGAAGTCGGGTGGACAATACTAGTTCGGAAGTGAAATTGTGTGATCGAGTGAGCGATCGAATGTGATATTGCGTACGGATGATATATGTGCATCGTACGGGCTTAAGTAAAACAAATATTAGAAATTTGTAAAGAAAAGTATAAAATGACTTTGGAATTGTGATTGAATATTATTGCTTAGTAGGATATACAGGTGTATAAAAGCAATGGATAAATTGGGATTTTTGATTTTAGAAGATAAAATTTAATGGCCCGACAAAAGGTATGTATTTGAATTTCTATATGAAATTTGGTTGGGTTTTTGGATCCAGCCACTTGGCCTTTTGTTTTCTTTTTGAGATTGGGAGGCCGTAGAGCCATTTTGTAGTAGTACCGAGCTAGCCGCGCAAAGGAGACGCTGGCGAAATTTTTTGGAAATTTAGGGAGTTAGAAAAATTTTGGGAAAATTTTTATAATTCAAAATTTGAATTCAAATTTAAATTTGAACTGATAAGAAAGATAATATTGTTTGGGACTTAGGAGTAAGTTTGAAAGGTTAGAAAGAGGGATAATGTATCTCTATTAAAGGATTTGTTTTGGGAGGTGGTTAAAACTATTTGGGTTAAGGAAATAGTTAATGGGGATTGAATCATTCTTCTTAACTAGTAATTTCGGGGACGAAATTCTTTTAAGGAGGGAAGAATGTGACGACCCGGAATTTTTGTATATTTGAAATTGGAATATTTAATTAATTTTAAATATTCAGAGGTTAATTATAAACTTAAATTTCAAATATCGCTGTTTATTGAGTAATTTAATTATTAAATTAAATTATTTGAAGTTGGATAAAATAGTAAATCTGGTATTCTAAGCTGATTAAAAATATTTCAAAAGCTTGTAAAATTCATATTGATAACACTGAAGATAATAGAAGCTTCAGAATTTAATTTGAAATTGATTTGTTCAATTTTGAAATTATATCGTTTAAATTGAATTTAAGAATAGCCGTCCGAGGCACAGTCTCGGAATTCGACGAAACCAGTTCCATTGGATCCGTAATATTGTTTTATTATCGGATTTCAGATTTCGTAATAATCGGGGTTTCTGTATGAGTGTACGGTAAGGAAACGCGTTAAATTTAATCGGAGATTTAATATTATAACTGGGTTCTGGAACTCTCTTTACTCGAATCTTCTGACAGAAGCCTGAAACCCTTTTTATCTTACCACCCCTAATCTCCTTTGCCCAAATCTTCTACGACAGTTTATATAAAAAAAAAATCCATTCGTTTCTAAAAACAAAAGAGGGATGGCCGCACCAAATCCTCCTTCTCCAAACTGAATTCGTTCGATTAAGAAAAATATAATATATAGGAGAATCGATTAAGTTCGACTGGATGGCGAGTTACTTCGTTCCGTTCGAGTTAGGTTTGGGTTGAGGAGTCTCGCGAGCAATTGAATTCGCCAGATGCTCATGACTATGGTGAGTACGAGCGCCAGGGATGATGAATCTGGAGTGTAGTCACGAGGCGGGTTCGAGCAATGAAGGGCTCGGAGCGAGTCGTTCGAATAGGTCAAAGTCTCGAGATTGATAGGCGCGACAGTAGAAACTCGTTCGATTGTCTGAGCTCGACGTGTTCGAGTTGGGATGGATTGCGAGATGATTCTCGTTCAAGGGAGCACAGCAGCGAAGCTATGGCTCGCGATTAGGATTTCGAGTTTGACTGTGCTCACGAATGGAGGAGGCAGTTGCGTCGGGGGCAGTGACATCTTCGGCTTAGGTGGTGAGGTATTCAAATTCGTTTTTGTTCTCTCAATTAAATTCTCAGTAAAATAAACTGCTGTAGTTATAAAAAAAAAATGATGGATTGTGGAGATTTAATTGTCTAACTAACCTGTTAAATTATCTTTATCACTAAGTAATAATAATAATGTTATTAAAAAGAATAAGTTAAATTAAATAAGTGAATGATAATAAATTATTAGATTCAAGTGTTAATAAATTTATATAATATTTTTACAAGGTCTGAAATCAAGGAAAAATCAAGTTGAGATTAGATTGGGATCGCAAATTTAAAAAGCAAAGGTGAGTTAATCTCACTCAGTTGAATTTTATTTTAAATTAAAATGGTTAAATTTAAATAATTGATTGAATGGTTGAATTGATTTGGTTGTGCTATATCATATATAGTAGTATATAGCAATATATATATATTGGCATATGTATATATTGGAGTTGATATTCCCGCATTATATAGCGGATGAGACCCTATACGCCGCATAATAGCGGATGATAATATTTAAAACCCATATACCGTGATATTCCACCTCGAAGTGGAATTGGTATTGTGCTAACGTCTGTGGATGCAGGGAAACAGGTTGGAGGGATCCAACTGGATTCCTCAAAATATTTAATTTTGTTTAAATATTCTGTGATATGATTTTTGATATCCTGTGATGATTTATATTGGATAATCTGGTTGGATTGAATTTCCCAGTATAATGAGTTATCAAAAGCAATTGAATTGAATTTTGGAAAGAAATAAAAGAGTAAAATTTAAGTTAAATAATTCTAGTGAATTCGAATAAATTAAATAAGGAATTGTAAAAGAAATAAAGAAATTTCTTAATTCGAACAAATATGGGAAAAGAGGATTTTGAATTTAATAGTGAAGAAATAAATCTTTAACTAAAGTGATATTATTTAAAAATATAAAAGAATTGATTTTATTGAAATTTAAAGATTTAATTTAATTAAAATATTAATTGAAGAAGTTTGGAAATCCGAAATTGGTATTTTAGTTAAAAAGGGTTTTAACTCATAATAAGGAAATAAAAGATGAAAGTTAATGTATTTGAAATAATTGAAGTAAATAGGGAAATTTACTTCAAAGTAAAGTAAAATGGAAATCAATTGGAAATTGATTTAAGTGTTTAAAAACTTGGATTTTTAAAAAAAAGAAATGAGATTTTGGAGATATAAACTGGGTTTATAAAGTGAAATGGAATATCAGTGGATATTTGAAATATAAATTCAAGATGGGAATTTATAAAAGGATAGGGATTGGTTTAAAAATAAATGTTGGTTTATTTTTAAAAGATGGAAATGAGAAGTGTATTTCTCTGGATTGCCAAGTACGTTTCTCCAAGGCAATTTTAAATATAAGTTAAAAGTTCTAATTGTGTTTTTAAAAGCATGTTTTAGAAAATTGATTTATTTCTAAATGTTAAGGCCTAAAGTAGTATTTTCAAAAATCTATTATTGTAGTAATTATATAAAAGTGATTTGGTATTATGTTTTAAAAAGAGAAATTTAGTTTATATTTGTAAAGTGGTTTCATTTTAAATATTCCTTAAGTATATATTTTGTTAAGGTATTAAAGTAGTTTTTAAATTTCAATATTATAAAGTATATTTATAGTAAAGTGCTTTTAAATTATTTTTAAATCTAAAGTATTTTGTACTTGGTGTTTCAGAGAAATAATTATTTGGGAAATGTATTCCGTAAGCGGAAACTGTTTGAAATTGTTTTCAAAAGGAGTTTGAAAATAGAAATATATCTTGGAAAGATATTTGGGCAAATAAATAATGTGGGAAATTATTTATTGTGTGATGGTTGCTTGTGGATGTTAATTGATAGTTAAATAACCGACTATCAATATTGGCCAAATGCGCTGATCGTTTCGAAGAGACCGGGATCGAGTTTCCGTATACCGGGATTCTAGGTCTGGAGACTCGAATACCACTTCGATTCGGTTTGTACGTTTCGTGTAACGTGTTCAGAGTCGAAGATGGAGCAGTGAAGTGCAAGGGCTAGTCGCTACTAATCCTGAGGATATTTCCAAAATGGATGTAGTAGGAATAGTTCCTTCGGTTCCGTTCGAACCCGGGACGGACTTGTATGGACGAATGCTTTCGTGACATCGTCAGGTGGACGATGAGCATTCTAAGGGATATGTGCTATAAAGGTATCGTTTAGCCTCGAGCCTCATCAACCGGGAATGACTGAAAATCAGGGGTTATGCAGCAAGGCTTCGTGGGTAGCACCCACTTGAGAGTAAGGTCATCCCTGTCTAGATGTCCCTTTTATTTCGCCTTAGTGGTGCGGTTGCTGATCCCAACCGTGGGGTGATTTTATTTGGAATTATCCAGTAAGGGATGATTCCGGCCTTGTGTTGCAGGGGAGCGGGCGTACTCCTCGGTACTGTGATCTAGGCCACGTACTGTGACAGGTGGTACCCCAGTGCCTAGTCATTCGTTGGAAATAGATTCTCCCTACGTGCCTTGTACGAGTTTTGTTTGTATTACCCACGTTGTGGCTAGTATGCTGGAATTTAATCATGTAACAATTTCAGCTATTTTAATAAGTATTTGTGAATAGACACTATTATAATATCAGAGGATTTTATAAAAAGTGTTTTAGCTATCGTAAGGTAAAAACCCGGCATGTTTATTTGTGGCGTGGTCTTACGAGATGCTTTTGTTTCCAAAAGATTTTGAAACTTTAATAATCAATTTGAGTGTGATTTTCTCACGCTGGTATTCCAGACTGACTCGGGTATTGTTTTATATGATGCTCGGGTCAGACCGAGTATTATAGGTTACAGGATATGATGCTGTGGAGCTCAGGAGATGAGCTGGATGGCGAGACGTATATCCCGTACTTGTTTATATATATATTCCACTGTGTTGATTGTTGTACTCTGTTGTATTGAGGTCATGATATGGTTATTGTCCAGTTGTATGTTATGTGTTCTCTGGTGTGTACTCTGATGATGTATTGTATAAACAGATATAGTTTTTGATTTGTGTAAAGATCTGTTAATATATATTATATTTTATTCCGCTGCGATGGTTAGATTCTGATGTTGTTTTCTATTTTTCTTCTTCTACCTCTTCTTCTTTTAGCACAAATGGTCCGGTTTTTCGTGTATGAAAAACCCGGGCTGTTACAGATTAAATATTGGTGTTTTGTTGGAACTGAACCATGCAGTTCCATTTTGTTGCTTCACATAGTTATGTGTTTTCAATTAGTGTTGATTCTTGTAGACATGCATAGTACATACTCCGTCCTTCATGTGCACTTGCTGTGCTTGTCGCTGCATTTGGTCAAGGCTTGGTCGACACTTACTGTTGAACTTTGGTGCTCATGCACGTCTCTGTTGATTGCCATTTGAACTGTGGCACTATTGTTTGTTCCTTCTGCTTTAAATTGTGATGCATTTATATCCACGGTAATCTCTTGTAATTGTATGATTCTTGGTTCGCAACCTTGTCTCATTTGCATACGATGCTCGGTACTTATGATATTGATTTTTAATGTTGGTGATTTCAGGTTTCGTGGCTATAGCTTTCCCTTGTGTGCATGTGGTGGCTGCAGTTCCTTGTTTGCAGTTGCCATTGAATACTTGTGGTGAATGCACTTTCGTTTTATATGCAGTTTTGGCACTTGTTGGTTTGCATTGCATTAATGCATTTGGATTTGTTTTCGAATTAACTTGAGTTGAATCTGTTATTTTGGGTTTGACCTCGTGTTCGTTTGTAAATTTTCAATGTGTACATACGTGCACATTGTCCATGTCTGTCTGCTTTGACCATTGAGGCCTTGGCATTGAGATTTGAATCTTCATTTGATTTTGGTTCGTTGATCTTTTGTGTATTTCTGGTTGTAGTGGCGAGGCAGTATACGCGTGCGTATACTGCAGCCCTACCAGAATTGATGTTTTAAATTGATTATTTTGTTGTTGTCTAATTATCTTCTAGATAATTAGATTATGAGTTTCTAATTATTTATTAATAATTAGATTTTGTTTTTAATTGTCGTTTAGACAATTCTGATGTTTTCTAAATTATCTTCATTGATAATCTTTTTATCTATCTTTATTGATGATCTGGATCTGTTGATTTGTTGTTTAACACTGTTTAGTGTTATATCTGCCGTTATCCGATTCTCTTATCGAGGAGTTGGATAGACGAGATTTCTGTGACTGTCATCTATTTGATATTTGATTATAATTGCTTCTGTGCATTAATAACTGACTTTGAATTAGACTGACCGTGTATTATTTTCTTTTGAATCTAATACTCGGGTCAGACCCGAGTTATTTCAGGTTGTAGATTTCCTACTTTGGGTTGTTGTTTGAGCTACGAAGACTTTTCATATCTTTTGAAGTGGTCTGCGTCTTTTTGTAGTAGTCAGTGTACTGATTAGGTTGATATGTATTCATGTACATTAGTTGATAATGTATTTGTATATATAACTTCCAGATTCGACAGTTGTAGTTGTATCATATGTATTGTGTCAACTGTATTGTAAATGACATCAGTTATTATATATATGAGACTTTTTGTTATCTGTGTTTCGCATTCTTTTTGTATCTGTGTTATTATTATATATATTGTCCTAAACTATTATGAACCATCGTAGTTCGTTTTATACTGGTAATTGGGTATGTCGATGGGAGTAAATAAATAAGCGATGAAAAATGAAAAATATATACCACTCCTATCGAGGTAACCAATACTAGTGTGAGGCCAACTACGGATGGTCGCTCCTATCCAGCCTTATTCTTCGTAATAACAGACAGTATTTCTTTTAATACTCTTTGTTATTGTGAGCATAGAGGTGGGGTGTCACAGTTGGTATCAGAGCTTGGGGTTTATGGACATAATATAAAACTTAACTTAGATGGAACATGTGTTACAACTATTGGTCGATGTTTTTATTTGTACTTTGAGTCGAAACTAAAGTTTTGAAATTTTGATGAAATTTTTAAATATCTTTATTTAAAAATAAAAGAGAGACTGTGTTTTATTGATTGGTTGATTTGGGTACTGTTTATCAGATTGCGCAGTGGAAACAGTGAAACTGTCTTCGCTGAGTACAACTGATAATCTTTTTGATTTAAAAATCGAAATATGAAATTGAAATAAATTTCATTTGTTGTTAACATAGCTGTATTTATTTTGTTTCTTTGAGAATTTCGAATCCGAATTGAGGATTCGAAGCGATTGCAGTTATGTGATTTTGTTGAGATTTTTGGCTGGTTTTCTTTTATGCTAATCATATATTGATTAGATTTTTGCTGTTTTAAATTATCTTCATTAAAGATAATAGAGTAATTTCTTTGTTTATATTGTAGTGTGCGTGCAAATATGAATTGCATGTTACTGCATTAATTTTATGATTGAACCGATGCTTGGTTATGAAACGTATTTTGTTGCCGTTATTTTTATAACGGGATTTTTACATCGGTGCTAAATTTTTGAAGCACGGTGTTTTGTGACGTTTTTAATGAATGAAAATTCACTGGCGTTATATTTGGATGCGAATAATTTTGATGAGATTTTGACATTTAAAAATTACTGTCACTTTGACTTCAGTAACCGTCAAATTTTAAAAGTGGGTTTTCAAGCGGTTATTCCGCAATGCTGATTTGTGATCCGTTTTTACGGTAATTTGAGAAGTACAATTTCCTTTTCGAAATTGCTACTGATGTTGTTTCTTTAATCACGTGATTGGAAAATCATTTTAAAATGAAAATTGTTTTATAAATTTTTAACAGTTTGCGCTTTCAAAAGGATGAGGAAGCAACTTAAACGTTTCAGCAAAATCGAGGACTATGACCCCTTTCTTTTACTGATTCGCTTAACTCCGGACTTGTCCAGTTGAGAATGTGAATTGTTATTTTTATAAAATAAATATATAAAAAATTGTTTTTAGGAATTTTACAGTTTGCGCTTTCAAAAGAATGAGGAAGCGATTTAAACGTTTCAGCAAAATCGAGGACTATGACCCCTTTCTTTTACTGATTCGCTTAATTCCGGACTTGTCCGTTTGAGAATGTAAAGTGTATTTTTACAAAATACACAATTTTGCACTTTCAAGGAAACGACGAAGAGAATCAAACGATTTAGTAAAACACGTGGTATGGGACATGTGCGTTTGCTATTTCGGTTAATTCCGGACTCGTTAATTGAAATATTTTATGTTTTGATGATTTTGATGCTTTCGTGTGCTTTCGAGCCACTATGATGGACCTTCAGGTCATATGTTGGACCTTCGGGTCATATGATGGACCTTTGGGTCAAATACCAGTACTAGACCTTCGGGTCACTCTGCGGACCTTCGGGTCATTTGTTGGGCGCCAAAATTATGTTGAGTACTTGGTAGGCTTCGGCCATTTGTTGATGCACGTGCGGCGAACTAAAAACTCGCCATCTGATAGGATCGATCCAAGCTTTTATGTTGATTTTCTAGTCTTCTTAATTGATTTCTAGATATTTGTTGTTTCTAATTATCTGCAGGTAATTAGATTTCTGAGGTTATGAGATTTAATTATCGTATCGATAATTAAATATTTAAGATTTCTGATTATCGTTTTTGATAATTAGATATTTGTTGTTTCTAACTATCGCTTGTGATAATTAGATATTTGTTGTTTCTGATTATCGTTTTTGATAATCAGATATTTGTGTTTCTAATTATTGCTTGTGATAATTAGATATTTGTTGTTTCTGATTATCGTTTTTAATAATCGGATATTTGTTGTTTCTAATTATCGCTTGTGATAATTAGATATTTGTTGTTTCTGATTATCGTTTTTGATAATCGGATATTTGTTGTTTCTATTTATCACTTGTGATAATTAGAAATTTGTTGATTCTGACTATCGTCTTTGATAATTGAATATTTGTTAATTTGAGATTTAATTATCGTTTTTGATAATTGAATATTTGTAGATTTGAAATTTGATTATCGTTTTTTGATAATCGAATATTAGTTGATTTGAGATTTGATTATCATTTGTGATAATTAAATATTTTTTGATTTGAGATTTGATTATCATTTATGATAATTAAATAATTGTTGATCTAAGATTTAATTATCGTTTGGATAGTTGAATATTTGTGATTTGAGATTTGATTATCGTTTTTGATAATTGAATATTTGTGATTTGAGATTTGATTATCGTTTTTGATAATTGAATATTTGTGATTTGAGATTTGATTATCGTTTTGGATAATTAAATAATTATTGATTTGAGATTTAATTATCGTTTTGATAATTGAATATTTGTAATTTGAGATTTGATTATCGTTTTTGATAATTGAATATTTGTGATTTGAGATTTGATTATCGTTTTGGATAATTAAATAATTGTTGATTTGAGATTTAATTATCGTTTTGATAATTGAATAATTGTGATTTGAGATTTGATTATCGTTTTGATAATTAAATATTTGTTAATTTGAGATTTGATTATCGCTTCTGATAATTTAATATTTGTTGATTTGAGAATTCTGATTATCGTTTTGGTGATTAGATAAGAGTGTTTTTTAAATTATTTGGGTGATAACTAGATAATTGCAGTTTTGCGAATTGTGATTTGTGTTTTATAATTATCCTTGTTAATAATTAGATTTTTGTTGTTTTCTACTTGTCGTATCGATAATTAGATATTGTTGTTTTGTGATTCTGTAATTCTGATCATCTAATTGGTAATTGAATATTGCTGATGATTGCATTTATTCAGTTTTGCTGCTTTCTGATTATCTATTGATAGTTAGATTTTGTTGAAAATTTGTGAATCTCTTTTATTGGAATTAAAAGATTACTTTGGCATTTGAACTCTCGACTTTTATTTTTCTAGCTTAACCAGTTTATGTTAGAAGAATAATAGTTGTTGTAATTATGAAAATTGCGGGGACGTAATTTTTATAAGGAGGGGAGTCTGTGACGACCCGGGATTTCGAATTGATTTATAATCATCATTAAACGATTAACGAGCTAGCTTATTGATAGTGAGAGTTTTAATTGGGTTAAAATTCATTGCTAAAAATTGTTAATCGTTGTTTGGAATTTTAAAGCTGTTGTTAAATGTATAAACAATTTCTTAAATGATAGAAGTGGGCTTTATATGTTAAATTTAGCCCACATTTGCATTGCTTAGATGCCGTTCCCTTTTGTTGATTCATAAGAAACCCGTCCCCCTTTACCCTTCTCATTCGTAACCCTAAAACTAAATCAAAGCGAACCAAAAAATGGCGGTTTCGTTCAAAAGAAAAATGGTGGCGGCCTCATATATCCTCGTTCGTCCCCAAATTAGGGCTTCTATCGATTTCGACCTCGCTCGCATTCGTTGATGCCGATCGCTTGTCGTGCTCGTCGATTCAAAGGTGAGTAATTCTAATTACTCACATCTGGTTCGTTCTTAGTATGGTGCTTCTGTAATTCGTTTTTTTTATTCGATATTGTTTTATCTTGGCCATCTGTTTTCGTTCGATGTTGGTAACCGATGTTGCTATGAGAAATTCTACTGTGCTTTTGTCGTCGACTTTGTTTTGGTGTCGTTCTTTTTGACTTTGGCTTGGTCGTTCTCCTTGACTTCGGCCATTAACTGTTGTTATGGACTCTCTATTGTTTTTTGTAAATGCTAGTGTACGTGGTTGATTTTGGCTAGTTGTAAATAAGTTGATTTTATGAAACCGATTATTTCGATTACTGTAAAATGTGATTTTATCACTTTGGCATTGATTTCTGATTTGAAAGTTGTGAGGCCTTTTTAACTGGTTCATTTCATTTTGATTTGAACTGCATTTTCTATTGGCATCGGCTTGACTTGGACTTTGCATTTTTGTGGAATGGGTTCGGCCCTTATGTCTATGATTTGGATGACCGCGGCACTGTCTGTTGTAGTTGCACTTTGCATTCATGAGCTTGCACTGTATAGTATTTGTTTTGAAAAGAAAAAGCAATATATTTTGTCTTTTGTTTCGGCACTGCTTGGTTTTCGAGGCCACCACGGCTTCATTTGACAGCGGTCATAGGATTTTGTGTATCCCTCTTGATTTGTAAACTTGATTTCTGACTTGAGTCATTTGAGTCCGTTGGCATTTTTGTTGCATTTAGGCTTACTGCCTGGTCATCATTTTATGTTGTCACCGCCTCATATTCTGTTATTGGCTGGGCATGACAGTGTTGCCTTACCTTTAGTATACTGTCCAGTTCATTTAGTCGTTCACTTTTGCCTTCGTGACCAATGCAGTTGATTATGCAGTTTAAGTTTCATATAATCTATTTCATGTAGTCTTTGGTTTCACTGATCACTTATGTACATGCTTGCATCTTTATCATTTAGAGTCTGCATTATATTTGAGTGCATGTATGCTTGACCCTTGCATATGTGACTCAGCCCACTATGCATTATGTGTACCTGTTGGTCATGTCAATCCTTTGATTTGTGATTTCACTTCATGTTAGCCTTTGGTTAATAAATGTTGATTCATTGGTGACCTTCTTGTTGTTTGGATTGGCTTACTTACTTCGACCACTTTGATTAAATACTGGTGTTTTGTTGGAACTGAACCATGCAGTTCCATTTTGTTGCTTCACATAGTTATGTGTTTTCAATTAGTGTTGATTCTTGTAGTCATGCATAGTACACACTCCGTCCTTCATGTGCACTTGTTGTGCTTGTCACTACATTTGGTCAAGGCTTGGTCGACACTTACTGTTGAACTTTGGTGCTTATGCACGTCTCTGTTGATTGCCATTTGAACTGCGGCACTGTTGTTTGTTCCTGCTGCTTTAAATTGTGATGCATTTATATCCACAGTAATCTCTTGTAATTGTATGATTCTTGGTTCGCAACCTTGTCTCATTTGCATACTGTCAAGACCCAAAAGTCGGCCTTCGAAAATCGGCACCCGTACTTCACTTGTACTCAAAATGCTGTAGATTCAAATGCCGAATCTGGTTCTCGGGAGCTTATAACACAGTTAAGTAAATAACACAACAGAATAAAAGAATAATACATTGATATACAATATCTGATACAACAGAATGATACAATGAATATCAATATACATCAGAGATATGATACAACAAATAGCAGCGGAAAAGAAAAATAGACAACTAACATCAGCAGCGGAACAAATAACTCTAAGATAGTCTTCAAGAGAGAACTCTAGCAGTAGCTCGAACTCCCAATAACGATACACCAAGAATAAGCAAGTGCAGTCCGATCCAAAGACTGAACTAGCTCCAGAAAATCTACTAAACCTGACTATCTGAAAAACCCAACTCTAGACTGCTCGTGTAGAAAATTATGAGCACCCAGAGTTTAGGAAATGAACAATAAACTCCGAGTCAGTCGTGGGACTGGTGTGAGCAACAAAAACAGTTTATCTTTAAAACAAATAGCAAAAGAATTTTAAAGTAAATTTGCAATGCTTTTAGAAAATGAAACTACCATAAGACCTCCCACCACACACACAATGCAAACGCAGACTTGGAGGAGATTTCTTCTTATGTTAGTCAAAGATGCTTACTACGCCAAAATCAAATCAAATCATTTTGATATTATTATTAGTGCATAGTGGAAAATATTTCGAAAGTAGAATATAAATCTTAGCCAGCATAGGTACCATTATATTATGCCCGCTATAGCTGCCTCCTGAGGAGACAGGTTCTACAATTTGCAATCGTAAAGGGTTCGTATTGTTTCTTTGGATTTCCAACAAATGGTCAGGCCAAGGAACTTCCCATTGCCACATGGAAACGCCTCTGGATGGACGTCCCGAGAACCTAACCGGATCTCTGCCAACACAAGGCCGGGTTACCTCTGCAAAAATAGGTAACTACTGACACGAGTATGCCATCTCCCGGTTGTAACAACCTTTAACCGGGGCCCCGAGCAACAAATCACAAAGTAAGATATATATATATACTTGCGACATCCACATAAGTTAAGTATCTGGGCTCCATACCATGATACCACTTCTTTCCAGAAGGAAATGAACATACCCTAAGGGGCGCTACTCCCTATAACCTTGCTGCATCTTTCCTGTTTTGACCATTCCGGGGTGTGAGGTTCGACGAAGTCTCGTCCACAAAGCTACGCTTTTTCAAAAAGCCACGCTTCGGGTCAAACAAATGATCAACCTATGATCACAAAGATATAAGATCAAACAAATGATCATATCACAAATGATCAAACACTGATCATCACACAGCAACACTCAGCATGCCACATTACTAAATTGGGATATATCGCTGATAAATTTCAACTACATAACCTCTCAGCTCGTACGTCTCAGAGAAGGGTGTTAAGCTAAGAGAATAAATTCTCCGCCACCAACAGAAATGTATTTGAAAGAAATCGGCTTTATATCTCAAAGTGTAATGTTAGACATGTAACCATACAAGTCTGTTCCGGGTTCGAACAGAACGGAAGGCACTTCTTACGAAGCCCTTGCAATTCCGGGTATTCACAATCCCGTCCGGACTTCCCATCACAAAGGGTGATAAAATCTCTATACCGGGGACCAGTCGGTGCAGAGACATTCGACGAGTTGTCCTTTCGTTTTCGTAAATATCCGGTCTTCAACACCGGTCTTCAAATGCTATCCATATACGACGTATCATTATTCAGAATGGGTTATACGACCCAAAGGTCCTTTCCCGGTTAACCCGAATAACGAGCGAAATCTTTAAAAACAAATGGATATTGGGATTTCAATTAAGTCACAACTTATTACCCAAAATCTTTTCTTTTCAAATGGTTAAACAAATTACCATTCCTAAATCTTTTAAATGAAAAGATTCATTTCACAAAGTTTACTTCGTTTCATAAAGATCTGTTCATAGGTTTCAAAACAATTTCTGTTTCAATTGGATTAACTCGTTAAATCTTTAAGTCAAGATTTAACTTATAGTTTTCAAAACAATTCCAGTTCGAATGGTTAAACTCATTTAAAATCTTTAAATTAAAAGATTTAACTTATAGCTTTCAAATCGTTTCCATAACTTGGAAATCATTTTCATTTAAATCTTAAAATTCCTTTTAACACAATTTGGAAGTTCACTTCTTATTTGAAAGCTTTAATCATTTGAAAACAAATGGTTTCATTTCAGAAAATCTGATTCATCCATACGAGTGGAAATCCTTGGTTTAAATTCAAATTCCCAACTTATACTTTTAAAATGGTTAAATTCATACAAACACATTTTATATCATCTTTAGTCCCTAGTTTCAATCATAGGATTCAATTTCAAATTTGAATTCAAATTTAAATCAAATTATTTAAATTTTCAAAACTCGTTTAAGTTATTCAAAATAACTTTTATCTTTGAAATTCTATTTCAAAAGCTTTTCACTTTTAAACCCAAATTTCCGATTTCAAAATCAATTGAAATTAAAATTTCAATTTCAAAAACATCAAATTTTCATTATCTATGACTTAACTGATTTCCACGTGAAATCCATATTTGTGTGTGTAGTCCAGGGGTTTAACACAATAGTGCAACACGATGAATCATCACAGATCAAAATACAGGATATAGTTGATAAGCGATATAAAATAAGCGGTATAAACTATCGCTTATCTTTCATATACAGATCACAGATAAGTAAATTACAGATCAAAACATAAATCAGGGTATATCACAGAGCATCATATATCAGGGATATCAAATAATCAAATCATCCAATAGAATCCAAATATTCATAAATAAGGTCAGTTAATTGTCTGATTAATTTAAATCAGATTAATTTCTATGAATAAATTTGCTAGTCATGGTAAATTAATAATCAATTGATTTCAAAACATTTAATAAATTATTCTTTGATAAATCATTTATTAACCTCTAATTATTAATTAATTCTCAATTAATTACAACAAGTGAATTAATTACTCCTTAATCAATAAGTATTTCTTAATCACTTTCATAAATTAATTTTCCTTAATTAGTTATCTTAATAAATTAACCTTCAATTAATCACATTAATTAATTAATCGCATTAATTTATTACCATTTAATTAATTATCCTTAATTAATTATTCTTAATCACTTGATTAATCAATTTTAATCATTAATTAATTATTTTCATTCAGTAATTATCCTCAATTACTTATATTAATAAATTAACCTTAATTATCCATTCTTAAATACATTAAGTAATTTCTTTTAATTGTATTTGAAAACAATCAAAATTTAATAGGGTAATTAACTTAATACTAAATTATATGTACCCCAAACAAGTTTTAAAACAATTAAACTTTTAAAATTTAAATCCATAAAAACTTGCCTAATACATTACCTTTGACAACTTAATTTATATTTCTTAAAATCCTTATTTATTAGTCCTTGGAAAATCATTTTCTTAAAGCTTTAAAATCTATACATATTATTTTTCCTCAAAAACCTACCGTACCCCAACAACCCGAGCCCACACGAAACTCCCGAGTCAAACTAACACCTGCTTCGAGTCCACTACATGTTTTTCCCGAGCCACCTTATGTATATTGTTTTTTTTTCAAAAACTTTGTTTTAAATTTTTTTAGAACCTGTTATCAATTTGACATACGCAGATCAACCCGTATGTCCACCCGAGCCACCAACCAAATTTCTCGATACCTCCTTCGAGTTTTCTTCTTCTTCCCTAACCTCAACCATCACCCAGGCACGAACGTGTACGCGTGCACATGCACCACTATTCCGACCATCTCCGGTCGAAATTCTGGCTCTCGACAAGTCAACGATGATCTCTACGAACCCCACAAAAACCCAGATGTCCAAATTATTGAACATATCGCGATCGAGCAATTTACCCCCAACTGACGTTAGACTTGACCATCGGAAAACGTTCTCGTCTCGCCACCTCAGGCCACCAGAGGCCACGCGATCTCGTTCAGAACCTCGCCGCAACGCCACGCATTGATCCCCCCACATGCGATCGTTTCCAGCTTGCTCACGTCGACGCATTTGCCTAAATTCTAACATCAACCAAAGTAGGTCCTTAAACCCTAAAAGTTCGTCGATTGGCTTCCATGGTAAACAAAAATATTTCTGATCATTTTTCCTATCACCTTCGTTCCTCCAGCTATCTCCACAACAAATTTCGACCAACCCGGTTTTGCCGATAGCCAGGAATTGAACGAAACCCAAAATCTGTTCAACCCCAGATATCTCAACGAATATTAGCTTAAAAATCATGAATTTTCTTTTAAAAATCCTATTTTACCATGACAAACCAGATTGTAACCTGGAAATACTAAATCATCTCGATCGAAATTTGGGTTTAGTTTGAGATTTTACTGCTCTACCTTCTTTAGGATGAACTATTCTTCAATACTATCTAGAAGTATTTCCAGATCGTACATTTAGTCATTAATAACAAGTTTTATTCTTATACCTATGTCTAAAATAAATCAAACAAAGAGATATTAGGTTTATTTCATATTTTTGAGAACCTGTGAAATCAACAGAGTATGATCATCCATATAGATATAAACATATATAAACAATCCATTCTAAACAACATGCTAATACTTATCATTCTTCACTTTGCAGAATTTATAGCATGTATCTATATTGAAGAGATTCAATTTGTTCACTCACCTCAATTTGAAGGAAAACAGAGTTTCTATGAACAGGCTTTTAAAATTTTTTGCAAGTAGAAGCTTCTTCTTTGATCTTTGATTCACTTCTCTGGTTTGCCTAGTTTGTTTTTATTTTGTCTTCTTTTACTTGCCTTTTTATTTTCTGGTCTTGCTCATTTTTGTTGAACGAATGAAAGTGAGGTTTGTGGATGTATACAAAGAGATGAGCAGGTTTTAGATAGTACTGAGCATCATTCTTTTGTATAATTATTTTATACAAGTTTTGTACTGTGTGTATGGGTGAGTTAGAGAGCATTAAATGAAAGTATGTATTTACATCTTGCCTTACATTACTTTACTCGGCTGAGGTAATGTTGTTATGGTGGTGGAAATGATGTTTTGGGGCTGACATGATATGGTACAGGGTGTTGTATTTTATGCTTTTGTATTGTTGGTCTCGGCTGTACAAGTATATTTTTATTTGTTGGTATTTCTTTTGTTTTTGTTACTTTGTTTGTTTGAATCTTAACAAATTTGTTTAAATGTCTTTTATTTTTATGTTTTATTACTTTCTATTTTACTTGTTCACTTTTGAGCATATTTATTTACAACTTTGTTTCATACTTTTGCAATACTCCTTTCTTTCTTTTGTCTAGTCTAATTGCATAATTTTCTTACAGGCTACATACATATTCAAAGCCTGGTTTTTATCTATGGGTCACCTTATATTTTACAATCCTATATTTCATCTTATATACCATGTTTTTATTTTGTTTTTATTCATAGCTTAGGTATTAATTATCACTTTATAGAATAAGTAAACTTCTATTTTTATCTTACTTTATATTTTTATAACTCAAATTATTATCAAATTCATTTACTTGAGATTTTTATTTCAAATCAAATGTATACACATATATATTCACATATATATACAATATTTACTTTATTTATAAAAAAAATGATTTATACAGAATTTATTCAAGACTCGGGGAAACTCGCTATCAATTTATTAATTGATTTTTACTATTTTTTATCCAAAAATTTATTTAATTACTCAATTTAATTCAAAAATTGATTTAATTATCAATTTAAATAAAATTAAATTTCAGGGTCGTTACACATACGATGCTCGGTACTTATGATATTGATTTTTAATGTTGGTGATTTCGGGTTTCGTGGCTATAGCTTTCCCTTGTGTGCATGTGGTGGCTGCAGTTCCTTGTTTGCAGTTGCCCTTGAATACTTGTGGTGAACGCAGTTTCGTTTTATATGCAGTTTTGGCCCTTGTTGGTTTGCATTGCATTAATGCATTTGGATTTGTTTTCGAATTCACTTGAGTTGAATCCGTTATTTTGGGTTTGACCTCGTGTTCGTTTGTAAATTTTCAATGTGTACATACGTGCACATTGTCCATGTTTGTCTTCTTTGACCATTAAGGCCTTGGCATTGAGATTTGAATCTTCATTTGATTTTGGTTCGTTGATCTTTTGTGTATTTTTGGTTGTAGTGGAGAAGCAGTATACGCGTGCGTATACTGCAGCCCTACCAGAATTGATGTTTTAAATTGATTATTTTGTTGTTGTCTAATTATCTTCTAGATAATTAGATTATGAGTTTCTAATTATTTATTAATAATTAGATTTTGTTGTTAATTGTCGTTTAGACAATTCTGATGTTTTCTAAATTATCTTCATTTATAATCTTTTTATCTATCTTTATTGATGATCTGGATCTGTTGATTTGTTGTTTAACACTGTTTAGTGTTATATCTGCCGTTATCCAATTCTCTTATCGAGGAGTTAGATAGACGAGATTTCTGTGACTGTCGTCTATTTAATATTTGATTATTATTGCTTCTGTGCATTAATAACTGAGTTTAAATTAGACTGACCGTGTATTATTTTCTTTTGAATCTAATACTCGGGTCAGACCCGAGTTATTTCAAGTTGTAGATTTCCTGCTTTGGGTTGCTGTTTGAGCTATGAAGACTTTTCATATCTTTTGAAGTGGTCTGCGTCTTTTTGTAGTAGTCAGTGTACTAATTAGGTTGATATGTATTCATGTACATTAGTTGATAATGTATTTGTATATATAACTTCCAGAGTCGACAGTTGTAGTTGTATCATATGTATTGTGTCAACTGTATTGTAACTGACATCAGTTATTATATATATGTGACTTTTTGTTATCTGTGTTCCGCATTCTTTTTGTATCTGTGTTATTATTATATATATATTGTCCTAAACTATTATGAACCATCGTAGTTCGTTTTATACTGGTAATTGGGTATGTCGATGGGAGTAAATAAATAAGCGTTGAAAACTGAAAAATATATACCACTCCTATCAAGGTAACCAATACTAGTGTGAGGCCAACTACGGATAGCCGCTCCTATCCAGCCTTATTCTTCGTAATAACAGACAGTATTTCTTTTAATACTCTTTGTTATTGTGAGCATAGAGGTGGGGCGTCACAAACGGGGAAAGAAAATGAGAGTTCGGCCATTTCTTTAAATTACGAACGAAACGATTTGATTCCGGAAGGAAACAGCACCATTTAAGTCTGAACGAGATTTCGATGTATAAAATTTTCTCAGATATTTTGGCTCAATTTTAGCTTCTGAGAGAAGAGAAAGGTACGTGATTTAACAGAAAGGAATAATGTGGTTTTAATAGAAAGAGAGAAGTGATGCCTTGCGTGAGAATTCTGCAAGCTACAGTGACTTTGAACTGATGGGAAAAAGTTATGAGGTGAAATAATTTCAGCTGAAAGTGACAAGGATAAATATATTTTTAAATTAAATTCAAACCGTCTCGATGAATGCAACTCAAAATCTCGACCTCCTATCGAGACGTGCCGCTAGGCATTTATAATGTTATACCCCTATTTTGAACACAATGAAAAAGGTTCCGAGTCCTAATTCGATCGTATGGAGAAGATAGCTTTTTGGACTCAGTTATTATATTAAATTTTCGTTATAAATTCCAACGCGTTTACCTATCGTACGCTCACACAACAACTCCAAACGCTACGAAAATTGAAATCCGATAACAATACAATATTACAGATCCAATGGAACTGGTTTCGTCCAATTTAGAGACTGTGCCTCGGAAGGCTTATTTTTAAATTCAATTTAAACGATATATTTTCAAAACTGAACAAAACACTTCCAAATTCAATTTAAAAGCTTTTATTATCTTCAATATTATTTATATGAAATTTACGAGCTTTCAAAATATTTTTAATTAGCTTAGAATACCAGATTTACTATTTTATCCAACTTCAATTAATTTAATTTAATAATTAAATCACCCAATAAACAGCGATATTTGAAATTTAAGTTAATAATTAATCTCTGAATATTTAAAATTAATTTAATATTCCAATTTCAAATATACAAAAATTCCGGGTCGTCACATCATCAATTTTTATTTATCTTTGAAAATCTATGTACAACTATTTATCCTTTGCAGTTGTCGATTTACATTTCTATACTCAAGGACTCAATATTAAATATCGTTAGATTCTCTTACAGGTAAGAGAAAGGTGGCTAATTTGTAGCTAGATTGCAAATTTAAGATAAATAATTATTCTAGACTAATATGGCAACAACATTGTGAATTATTAAAACATGGTCTTCCACCATGGTTTATGGAGATGGTTTCAAGCATTTTATGTTTAAATTTGCATTGTGGTTTCTTTGATCGTAAATTATAACACCATTCTTTTAGGAAACCATGGACAATACTGAAGAATTACATTAAGCATGAGAAGTTAATGCATGTAGATGGAAAATATGGGAAAAATCTACAATCTTTTGAAAAAGATTGTGCTATTTTGATTCAAAGAACATCATAATTATGATATTTTTATTGGTTTAATGATAAAATTTTCAATGTATAGTTTTTCCTAATTACTTAAGTTAAATTCGCTGAAAACGTCCACACCGAAGTTATTTTTATAAAATGACAAGCTCACTGGACATAATTACATTGATTGGCTAAGATCGATCAAAAAACTATGGATGCTTATTGTTACCCGGCACCTTGGCCCGGCTACAAGACGGTGGCTGCAGAAGTTATAATTGAGCATGAGTAGGCATAACGTCAAGTGTTGGTCATCCAAGTTGGACTCGATGAATAGGGGACGATGTGTAATGAATAATGGGTCGGCATTAGGTGATGGAGTCACCAAAAATCTATGGGTCAGCACTTGAAGTGAGGATCGGATATTCTTGGTCGGTTATATACAACCGGTCATTTACAATCACTCATGAGGATTAGGTTGTGTTTCATACGGTCTTGTGGGACGGCATGTCTCGCTTGGTCCAAGAAGCCATAGTGCTTCGGCGTGCATCACTCGGTCAAGGAAGGAAAACCAAAGCTACTTCGATCGACTGAGGCTTGTTATTGGTGGTTCAGCCTTAATGGTTCGGCAATACCTGGTTCGGCCTTGGAGAGTTTGGTTCATTCGGCTCGACATTTAGTGGATCGGTCTTGGAGAGTTCGACACGAATGGCTTAGCTACGTTGGTTCGGCCTTGTTGGAACGGTCAAGGTAGGTGATGTAGAAGTGGCTCAGCCATGGTAGTTAGGTCAGAAGTGCTGCGGCCGGCATTCCTTTGCTTCGACTCATACTACCAATTCCCTCGAGTTATGTGAGGACAAACTTTGAGTCACTAACGAGAGAACCAGAGTTCAGCGAAGGTGGCTCGGCGACCATCGTTCGGCATTGATGGCTCGGAATGCCCGGGTCGGTGTAACGACCCGAAATTTTCGATCCCGAAAATTCCAAATAGTTAGGAAAAGAAGAAAGAGATAGAAGAAAAAGGAATAGAACACATCACAGCTTCTAACAAAACGCAGCGGATCAAATATAATAACAAATAATAATCAGTTTACAAAAGAATACTGTATCTGTCAATTACATTTTAATACATCAGAGTTACTCACATACACAATCACTGGACATATACAATCAACATATCCCAGTTAAACAGAAATATATCACAGCGGAAACACTCCATACGTTCCTTCCATCCATCTCAGCTCCTGAGCTCCAGAACGTCCTTACCTAAAAATCTGTAATACTCGGTCTGACCCGAGCATTACACCAAAGTAACACCCGGGTCAGACTGGAAACCAGTGTGAGTAAACTCATCTAACAAGAAATTTCAAATGTATAGAACTTATTTAAAAACCCGGGGTAACTCATTCATTCTACAAGTTCACAACTTGTTATAAGTACCTTCGCTTAGTTTTAAAATGGTCCAGTCATTTAAGTTATTCCATTGAAGCCTATTGATTTCACATATCAAATCTATACGAGTTATAGATTACGAGTCGAAGTGGTTTTGGGTATGTACTGATACCAAAACCCGATCCCTTTGAATCACCTTAAATAGAGTTGTTTAAGTTTAAAACAATTCCCTTTATATCCAGAATTACATATTTACAAAGCCATTTATCACAGATAGACAACCCATACAGTTCAATCCAAACATATTCTATCACATAGCATCACAAATCACATAGAGATATCAACTAATCTAAGGCATAAAATATCACTAAATCATTCATAACAAGATTAATTAGTCACACCATTCTAATTAATTTAAATAATTTGAATTAATTCCTTTAATCATTTTTAATCTTGCTTACTTAATATTAGTTAATTTCAAACCATTAATTAATCATCCTTTAAATTACATTAAGTAATTAGCCTTTTATTTATTACACAAATTAATTAACCTTTACCCATTCACATTAATTACCTTTATCCTTAATTAATTACTCAAATTAATTATTCTATAATCACTCCATTGATTAATTACCCTTTTATTAATCTCATTCATAAATTAACTAACCTTTTTAAGTAATTATCTTAATTTGTCAATCTTTTAATTAGTTACACTAAGTAATTAATTCTTAATTACTTCCATTATTGTTAAGTAAGTCACACTAAGTAATAACCCATTAATTACCCTGCTTAATCAATGACATAAAGTAATTATTCTTTAATTACTTTCATTTATTATCTCTAATTAATTTTCATTAAGAAATTTTCTCTTAATGAATTAATCATCCTTTGAAATAATTACCTTAATTTATTAATCACATTAATAAACCAATCTTATAAATTGATTTCACAAATTAATTATTCTTAATCAATTATCTTAATAATTAAGGTAACTAAATATATTCCTTAATTGATTACATTAATCAATTAGTCATCCCTATTTAATATTATTAGTACTTTATTAAATTTCAACTTTAAATTATCCTTGAGAACATATAAGTTTAAACTATTACATAATTACCTAATTACAACACATTTGATTTTTATTTAACACTTTGGAAACTCCCGCAACCCGAGCCAAAACCCATACAATTTCCGAGCTAACCCAAGAATTCTTGCATCGACTCAACTTCGACCCCAACTACCCATTCTACGAGGCCATCACGAGAAAATGACTCCTCTTCCCATCATTCCAAAATAAGACTGACACACATGTCGACGCGTGCACGTGCACCGCCGGAATCGACCAACTCCGACCTTAGCCAAGTCACCCACAATACGATGATGATCCCTGCTAGTGCTTCCACCTCCCAATTCCGACGAAAACGTCAGCAACCAAAAACGAGCAGACCAACACCCTCCTATAACCATGTTCGATCGGAAATATACACTCCCGCCATCGTCTTAGATCATCGGAGCACACGCAACTCCGTGCAAACCTTCACCATTCTTCCATCTTTCCTCTCCCCCACCTCCGATCCTTTTCGATGCAAGCATGACAACGAGATCGACCCATATACATCCCAGACCCAAAACTCAAGCTAAACCCTAAAACCCCTTCGCCACTCCTCCACGGTGAATTAAAAATTCACCTACCAATTGTTCGAGCTCTCCTACCCACGATCTCCCTCTGACCACAATTCAGAGGATAATATCTTCTTTGATCACCAATAATCGAAGAAAATCTAATTTTCGTTCAACAAACATTTCCACCTAAAATAAAAGTCTAAAAATCAAGATTTTATTTTTAAAAATCATCACTTCAACTATTAAACTAGATTGTATAGATGAATTCACAATTTATTTACATCTAGATTTCGATATGTTCATGCTTTTACTGCACTTCTTCTTTTTGTTAAAAAACTATCTTGAAATCTTGCTTGGAAATATTTTTAGATCGACTATTTTGTCATTCCAAACATGTTTTATTTATATATCAACTCTAAAAAAATCAGGGAAGAAGATATTCGATTTGGAACATCTCAAAGCCTGTATAAAATGAACAGAGTATGTATATATTATTATACAGTCATTCACACAAGTACTTGTATACATATTTACAAAAATTAACAGGAAAACATTTATGTTAGCATTCATCAAATTTTACTTCAAACCTTATTACCTGAACCACGTTTAAATTGTTAAATTTACGTTTATTTTCCGTTCCAGTTTGAACAGATATTTACTTTCATGTTCCAGTTATGTATATGATTATCAACACTCATATATATACCTATAATCATTTTAAAACAATATGCACAGCACAAGTTTCAGAGTTACTCACTTGGAACCAGATTGAACAGGGGATTGTTTGAATCTTTTGAGTTTGTATTTCCAGTCTGATCTTCCTCTTGTTTGTTTGATTCTTCTCACTTGTTTGATCTTCTTGTTTTGTTGAGTTGTTGCTGTTAAGTTTCAGGTGTAAATTTTTTTTTATAAGATACTAAGGCTATTTGATGAACAAAAGAAAACAGGAGATGATATATAGAAGAAAGTTGTGTACATGGTTGTATTTTGTTGGTACAAGATTTTATTGTACTGAGAAGATTTTTGCTTAAATTTTTGACCAGAGATTTTTTTGGCTATGGAGGCTGATATGATTTTTGTGGTGGCTTGCATTTATTAAGCTTGTCTTGTTTTATAAGCTTAGACTTATCTTTGTTTTTTTTATTATGTACAACCTGATTTTATGAGTACACTCATATACATATATAGCTTTGTCTTGTTGTCGCATTTCATTCTATACTACAAGTAATACCGGTAAGTATCTATATATATTTTTCTAGAATTATTTTATGTTTATTTTGTACACTGTTGGACCTGACAAGAATTGATTTTCTGTGAACAACAACTTTGATGAGTCTTATTTTGTATGCTAGAGTTGAACGTGCATTTATTGCTTGAGTTGATGTTGTCTACTTCTTTGTTTACAAAGCTTTCATATGGATTTGTATATGTAGATATATGTTTAAATATAGGTATAGGTATGCAATTCATCTAATTTTTACCTGCATCATATACATACACTCACATCCACATATGTTTACCATCATATATATATATATATATTTAAACATTTTATCTTCAAGCTAATTTATGGGATTCATATACGTATATTTATATACATTTTCCGCAATTAAAGCTTGTATATATTTTCTATGAGATTTGTCATACCAAGAGATTTATAACCCAATATCTAATATAGTTTTTAACTCAATTTTAAATATATCCAGATATTTTAATTACCAGAATTTTATCTGTTTGACTTATTAAAACTAATATTCCAATAATTACATCAGTTAACCACTCAATAGTCGATAACCGAAAATCCGGGTCGTCACATTCCTTCCCCCTTTAAAACTTTTCGTCCTCGAAAAGGAACGAAGCCAAAATTATGAAAATGCTTAAAAACAGATAAATTTCTTTGATCATCTTTAAAATCACTTTAAAAAAATCTATATAATATTACCCCAAAATAGTTTTTATATAAAAATTCTTTTATAACTCGATGTTTCGACAAGTCCATCCTTGTTCTTATAGAAATTCGGTCATACGTTGATCAGGCGTAGGACTGAAAATCTATAAGTACTTGGTAAACTCGTTTTCAACACCCAGTGAAAATACTTTGGAAAATAATTTTATTGAAAACAGAGAAAAAAGTTTCGAAAATAGAGGAAATATCTTTGGTAAAAATGCTCTGGAAATCATCACCCCCATCCATGGTCGCAGTTAACCCGATGGTTACGTAGTCGTCCCGACAAAATCCACAGATAACTGTAGGTCTCCGCGCTCCTCGATTACGCCATGGAACCCACTACAGATCGCAGTTATACCCGGGCCTTACGTTGCTATCACAGCACAAACCCATATAACTGTAGGCATCAGCGCCACCGAATTTCACTGCCAAAAGAATGAAACTCCTCCACTTGACCATAGACCGCAGTCTACCGATGTTGCGCTGCCATCCCGGCAAAATCAAGTGTAGACTGTTAGCACTCATCCTCCACACGATTTTCGCTATGGTCCACACAATAGATCGCAGCGACATCGAATTACACTGTCGTCACAGTATAACCCAAATGCCCCTGTAGGTATCAGCGCCATCGACTTTCGCTACCAAATAATCCTCAGGAACTAGTTTGTCCGGACTCCTCACAGGATCAACTTTAGAACCTCCCCTTTAGAGGCTCAAGGCAGTACCACTCTGTGGCACTCCTGAGAAGTTCATTCAAGGGAGCGTCTTTTTCCCCAGAGCCACTTTCAAAACACTTTATACTATACACATATAGTATTTTCCAAATCATACACCAAGTATGAATCACATATAAAGCTCCTTTCTCAAAATCGATTCCCAAAGTCGATGATTCTCAAATTAGGCTTTTCCAAATTCCAAATTTGATTTTCCTCAAAAATCAAAAGCCTTTTCAGAAATCCATAGGTTCCCAAAACCTTTCCTCAAAATTACTTTCACAAAATCCTTTTTATATATACATATATGTAAAAGTTTTGAAAAATCTTTGAATCAATTTGTACTTGTATAAATTCACTTTTATACTTCAAATATTTTCAAAAATCATTTTCTTCTGGCAATAGATTCAACAAGGGAAGTTTTCCATATATAACAAAGATATATAACTTTGTTTAGCCCAAATAAATATTCAAATTTTGATTACTCTTTTGTAAAGTCATTCTCCATATGGCTTGCTTTCATAAAGTAAATTTTAATCATAGAAATGTTCAATTCCCACTTTACTTCATCATATATTTCATAAAATATACTTTCAATTTCAAAAATCATTTACAGTGCTTATCCACAAATTTTCAATATCAATTTTATTGAAACCCGTACGATGTCCACATATCATTCGTATGCAATATCAATTTGATCGCTCACTCGATCACACAATTTCACCTCCGAACTAGTATTGTCCACCCGACTTCCTAGTGCGGACTCAGATTTGGTTTCTTGATCAGAAACTGTCATTCTCCTTGCATAGTCACAACTATGATAGAGAATATCCAGAACCAATCAAAAATCCATATCCAGGTTCGCCGTCGAAAATCGAGCGAAAAATCCCAACTCGGATCGATAATATTATCTCGAAATTCTATGCTCGAATCTGGATCAAATCATTATGCGAGTAGAATAATATACGTACATCCTACGTATTTACCTTCATTGACTATTAGCTAAATCAATTTCCTTTCTATTCACCCTCACTTTGATTTTATTCACTTATTCACATTTGCCTTAATCCCCATTTGGATTATCACTTCAATTCTTATCTCAGTTGGGTATTTAATCAATAACAGTTTGAACTCCGACCAATTTATATTTAGAAAATAGCTTGAAAATTTTGAAGAATAGATAAGTAGTAGAAAAATAATTATTAGTTGAAAAATAGATGGTAAAATAGTTAAGTAGTTGTAAGATAGTTGAAAAATAGTAATTATTTATAAAACAGTTGAAAAAAACAGTAATCAGTTTATAAATCAGTTGTAAAATTGTTAAATAGTTCCAAAAGTAATTGTAAAACAAGCTTAAGATAGTTTTAGGTTTTAAAAAGAAAAGTTGTATGGTAAATAGTTTGGAAAAATAGATTTATATTAAAATAATTTATTTTGAAAATAGTCCAGAGTCAAACTGTACAACTTCCCAATCTCCATTTCCAATCAATTGCCAATTTCCAATTATCTTCAAATTTCATTTCACTTTAAACCATCTTGAATTATACAAATTCGAGTTATTATTTCAAATGTTGATTTAATCCCATAAATCAAATTTACCTTTACTTTTAATTTAGCAGCCTACCCATTTTATTCTGAGTTCAAATTTCAAAATTCCATTTTAATTTACCTTTACTTCTACATAAACTTTTCCTAGGTTCAAATAATAATTCAAACCCCTTTTTAAACAATTTAATCTTTGAAATTCAATTTATTACCCAAATTCAATCTTGGAACCAATCCTTAATCATTTCAGTTTACATGTTCATTTTAAACATTCAAATCTTAATGTTCAAAGTGATCTCATTTTCTCAAGTTTAATTTTTTATCTTTAAAATCAAAATTACTTAAGTAATTTCAAATTAAAGTTTAATTCCATTTAATTCCAATATTGGAATAGATATTACCTCAATCTATTATCCAATTTAATTAAAACATTCATAAACACTACCCATTCCTGATCTCAAACCTATTTGAGATCACATATAGTTCCCTACCAAATCAACCCATTAACTTTCCTAAGTTAAATCTCAATTTCATCTTGAAATTTCCAATTCAGGTTATTTGTTCCAAACTTATTTAACTTCCTTTAAGTTAAATTCAATTTAATCTCGTCAAACTTACTCAAATTTGAATTCCCACATCAAATTTTAAACTTCATATTAATAAATCTTATAAGTTCAAAAACTTATCACCTTGGGTTTTCACATTACATTCCAAATTTAAAACTCAACATTTAGAGTTTATTTCAACCCATTTTTGATACCATGTATATCCCTCATATATACATATTATTTCCTAAAACATTTCATCTTGCTTATTCATTGACAACACTTCATTATTAAACACAACAACCATTTATGATAATAACCAAGATTATCATATCTAGAAACCAACTCATTATTATCTTTATTCTGAAAACATTGCTACAAATTCAGGATTTTAATTTCAGTTTGGATCCATTTCAAATTTTTCTTCATTCAATTACAATTTGGTTATATTTCTATTACTACTTAATTTAATTCCAATAATTTAACAACCAATTACCTTAATATTTATTAGTAAGAAATATTGCTTTACATATATCAAAATATATCCTTATATAAAATCATTTACCTTTAAAATCTTTTTGAAATCTTCATATAAGAAAATAACAAGTACGCTCTCATATACATATATATATATACACCCAACTCATTCTAGGGTACCATTGCCCCTATGAGTACACCCACCGGAGCCAAGGTTTTTGCTTAACCTTCACTCTGATACCAACTGTAACGACCCGAAATTTTCGATCCCGAAAATTCCAGATAGTTAGGAAAAGAAGAAAGAGATAGAGAAAAAAGGAATAGAACACATCACAGATTCTCACAAAACGCAGCGGATCAAATATAATAACAAATAATAATCAGTTTACAAAAGAATAGTGTATCTGTCAATTACATTTTAATACATCAGAGTTACTCACATACACAATCACTGGACATATACAATCAACATATCCCAGTTAAACAGAAATATATCACAGCGGAAACACTCCATACGTTCCTTCCATCCATCTCAGCTCCTGAGCTCCAGAACGTCCTTACCTGAAAATCTGTAATACTCGGTCTGACCCGAGCATTACACCAAAGTAACACCCGGGTCAGGCTGGAAACCAGTGTGAGTAAACTCATCTAACAAGAAATTTCAAATGTATAGAACTTATTTAAAAACCCGGGGTAACTCATTCATTCTACAAGTTCACAACTTGTTATAAGTACCTTCGCTTAGTTTTAAAATGGTCCAATCATTTAAGTTATTCCATTGAAGCCTATTGATTTCACATATCAAATCTATACGAGTTATAGATTACGAGTCGAAGTGGTTTTGGGTATGTACTGATACCAAAACCCGATCCCTTTGAATCACCTTAAACAGAGTTGTTTAAGTTTAAAACAATTCCCTTTATATCCAGAATTACATATTTACAAAGCCATTTATCACAGATAGACAACCCATACAGTTCAATCCAAACATATTCTATCACATAGCATCACAAATCAAATAGAGATATCAACTAATCTAAGGCATAAAATATCACTCAATCATTCATAACAAGATTAATTAGTCACACCATTCTAATTAATTTAAATAATTTGAATTAATTCCTTTAATCATTTTTAATCTTGCTTACTTAATATTAGTTAATTTCAAACCATTAATTAATCATCCTTTAAATTACATTAAGTAATTAGCCTTTTATTTATTACACAAATTAATTAACCTTTACCCATTCACATTAATTACCTTTATCCTTAATTAATTACTCAAATTAATTATTCTATAATCACTCCATTGATTAATTACCCTTTTATTAATCTCATTCATAAATTAACTAACCTTTTTAAGTAATTATCTTAATTTGTCAATCTTTTAATTAGTTACACTAAGTAATTAATTCTTAATTACTTCCATTATTGTTAAGTAAGTCACACTAAGTAATAACCCATTAATTACCCTTCTTAATCAATGACATAAAGTAATTATTCTTTAATTACTTTCATTTATTATCTCTAATTAATTTTCATTAAGAAATTTTCTCTTAATGAATTAATCATCCTTTGAAATAATTACCTTAATTTATTAATCACATTAATAAACCAATCTTATAAATTGATTTCACAAATTAATTATCCTTAATCAATTATCTTAATAATTAAGGTAACTAAATATATTCCTTAATTGATTACATTAATCAATTAGTCATCCCTATTTAATATTATTAGTACTTTATTAAATTTCATCTTTAAATTATCCTTGAGAACATATAAGTTTAAACTATTACATAATTACCTAATTACAACACATTTGAAATTATTTAACACTTTGGAAACTCCCGCAACCCGGGCCAAAACCCATACAATTTCCGAGCTAACCCAAGAATTCTTGCTTCGACTCAACTTTGACCCCAACTACCCATTCTACGAGGCCATCACGAGAAAATGACTCATCTTCCCATCATTCCAAAACAAGACTGACACACATGCCGACGCGTGCACGTGCACCGTCGGAATCGACCAGCTCCGACCTTAGCCAAGTCACCCACAAGGCGGCGATGATCCCTGCTAGTGCTTCCACCTCCCAATTCTGACGAAAACGTCAGCAACCAAAAACGAGCAGACCAACACCCTCCTGGAACCATGTTCGATCGGAAATATACACTCCGCCATCGTCTTAGATCACCGGAGCACACGCAACTCCGCACAAACCTTCGCCATTCTTCCATCTTTCCTCTCCCCCACCTTCGGTCCTTTTCGATGCAAGCATGACAACGAGATCAACCCATATACATCCCAGACCCAAAACTCAAGCTAAACCCTAAAACCCCTTTGCCACTCCTCCACAGTGAATTAAAAATTCACCTACCAATTTTTCGAGCTCTCCTACCCACGATCTCCCTCTGACCACAATTCAGAGGATAATATCTTCTTTAATCACCAATAATCGAAGAAAATCTAATTTTCGTTCAACAAACATTTCCACCTAAAATAAAAGTCTAAAAATCAAGATTTTATTTTTTAAAATCATCACTTGAGCTATTAAACCAGATTGTATAGATGAATTCACAATTTATTTACATCTAGATTTCGATATGTTCATGCTTTTACTGCACTTCTTCTTTTTGTTAAAAAACTATCTTGAAATCTTGCTTGGAAATATTTTTAGATCGAATATTTTGTCATTCCAAACATGTTTTATTTATATATCAACTCTAAAAAAATCAGGGAAGAAGATATTCGATTTGGAACATCTTAGAGCCTGTATAAAATGAACAGAGTATGTATATATTATTATACAGTCATTCACACAAGTACTTGTATACATATTTACAAAAATTAACAGGCAAACATTTATGTTAGCATTCATCAAATTTTACTTCAAACCTTATTACCTGAACCACGTTTAAATTGTTAAATTTACGTTTATTTTCCGTTCCAGTTTGAACAGATATTTACTTCCATGTTCCAGTTATTTATATGATTATTAACACTCATATATATATATACCTATAATCATTTTAAAACAATATGCACAACACAAGTTTCAGAGTTACTCACTTGGAACCAGATTGAACAGGGGATTGTTTGAATCTTTTTGAGTTTGTATTTCCAGTCTGATCTTCCTCTTGTTTGTTTGATTCTTCTCACTTGTTTGATCTTCTTGTTTTGTTGAGTTGTTGCTGTTAGGTTTCAGGTTTAATATATTTTTTATAAGATACTAAGGTTATTTGATGAACGAAAGAAAACAGGAGATGATATATAGAAGAAAGTTGTGTACATGGTTGTATTTTGTTGGTACAAGATTTTATTGTAGTGAGAAGATTTTTGCTTAAATTTTTGACTAGAGATTTTTTTGGCTATGGAGGCTGATATGATTTTTGTGGTGGCTTGCATTTATTAAGCTTGTCTTGTTTTATAAGCTTAGACTTATCTTTGTTTTTTTTATTATGTACAACCTGATTTTATGAGTACACTTGTAACGAGACGAATTTTCGCGTTCGAAAATCAACATCCATACTTTACATCGTATTCGAATGTCGTAGATTCGAATGTTCAAATCCGAGTCGCCGGAGCTTATAACAACATTAAGTAAACAACACAGCGAAAAAGAAAAAGAATATATCAATATATATAACATTGATACAATGACAGATACAAAATCTGAGACAATATGATACAATAGAATGATACAACAGATATCAATATACATCAGAGATATGATACAAGAAATAGCAGCGGAAAAGAAAACGATAACATCAGCAGCGGATAGTCTCCATCTTCAAAACGCTAATTCAGAAATAGCTTGAACTCCCAATGACGAGGCACAAAGATAAGCAAGTGCAGTCTGATCCAAAGACTGAACTAGCTCCAGATAATCTACTAAACCTGAATATTTAAGAAACCCAACTCTAGACTGCTCGTGTGGAAAATTATGAGCACCCAGAGTTTAGGAAGGGAACAATAAACTCCGAGTCAGTCGTGGGACTGGTGTGAGCAACAAAAACAGTTTATCTTTAAACAACAACAATAAAATTGAATTTCGCAATGCTTTTGGAAAATGAAACTACCATAAGACCTCCCGCCACACACACAATGCAAACGCAGAATTGGAGGAGATTTCTTCTTATGATAGTCAAATATGCTTACTACGCAAATCATTGGATTTATTATTATTAGTGTATAGTGCAGAAAACATTTCGAAAATAAAATATTAATCTTAGCCAACATACGACCATTGTCGTATGCCTACTATAGCTACCATCTAAACAGTGGTGACCACCGTACGTAAATGGCAGGTTCTACAACTAAAACCGTACACGGTTCGTATTGGAAGATGGATTTCCAACAAATGGTCAGGCTAAGGAACTTCCTTTCCTCCTGCCGAATGGGATCGCCTCTGGCTGGACGTCCCGAGAGACAAACTGCTCTCTGCCAAACAAGGCTGGGTTACCCCTGTAACAGGTAACTCATGAATATGCCATCCCCTGGTCCTTTGGGACCTTTATCCGAGGCCTCGGTAACCAACATCACACATAATAAATAAAGTGTGTCCACATGAGTATGTATCTGGGCTCCATACCATGATACCACCCTTTTCCAGAAGGAAATGACATACCCTAAAGGGCGCGACCCTCATAACCTTGCCGCAACATTCCTGTTTCGACCATTTCCGGGGAGTGAGGTCTGACGAAGTCTCGTCCACAAAGCTACGCTTTTTCAAAAAGCCACGCTTTGGGTCAACAGATGATCAACCAATGATCATAAAGATAAATGATCAAACAAATGATCATATCACAAATGATCAAACACTGATCATCACACAACAACACTCAGCATGTCACATTACCAAATTGGGAATATATCGCTGATAACTTCAACTACATAACCTCTGAGCTCGTACGTCTCAGAGAAGGGTGTTAAGCTAAGAGAATAAATTCTCCGCCACCAACAGAAATGTATTTGAAAGGAATCTGCTTTATATCTCAAAGTCTAATGTCAGATATGTAACCATACAAGTCTGTTCCAGGATCGAACAGAACCGAAGGCACTTCTCACGAAGCCCTTGCACATCCGGATAATTTCCAATCACGTCCGGACTTCCCGTCACAAAAAGAGTGATATAAATCTCTATACCGGAGCAACTCGGTGCAGAGACATTCGACAGGTTGTCCTTTCATTTTCGAAAATATCCGGTCTTCACCACCGGTCTTCAAATGCCATCCATATACGACGTATCACTAATTCGGAATGGGTTATACGACACAAAGGTCCTTTCCCGGCTAAACCGAATAGTGAGCGTAATATTTAAAAATATATGGATATTGGGATTTCAATTAAGTCACAACTTATTACCCAAAATCTTTCTTCAAATGGTTTAACAAATTACCATTCTCAAATCTTTAAACAAAAAGATTCATTTTAAACAACCTTCAACAGTTTAAACAATTTCCACACTTTAATCTTTTAAATAAAAGATCATTCACAGATTTCCCAAATTAATTCCCATTTCAATTCGATTAACTCATTAAATCTTTAAAAGCAAAGATTCAACTTATAGCTTTCAAAACGATTTCATTTTGAATGGGTAAAACAAAACATCATTTTAAATCTGTTAAAGATAAACAGATTCAATTTATAGCTTTCAAAACGATTTCATTTTGAATGGGTTAAACAAAACATCATTTTAAATCTGTTAAAGATTACAGATTTAATTCATAGCTTTCAAAAAGAATTCATTCATAACTTGGATAAACCATTTTTCAATTCAATCTTGAAATTCCTTTAATTAAACTGGAATTTCATTTCTTATCTGAAAGCTTTTATTCTTTTAAAACAAACAGTTTTCATTTTGGAAATCTGATTCATTCATACAAGTTAAAGTCTTGGGTTAAATTCAAATTCTCAAAATTATACTTTTAAAATGGTTTAAATTCATACAAACACATTTATATCATCTTTAATCCCTAGTTTCAAATCATAGGATTCAATTTCAAACTTTAATTCAAATTTAAATCAAATTATTTAAATTTCAAAACTTAACCAAGTTATTCGAAAATAAGTCTTATCTTTGAAATTCCATTTCAAAAGCTTTTCATATTAAACCCCAATTTCCAATTTCAAAATCAATTGAAATTAAAATTTCAATTTCAAAAACATCAAATTTAAATTATTTGGGACTTAACTGATTTCCACGTGAAATCCATATTTGTGTATGTATGGTGTAGTCCAGGGGTTTAACATAATAGTGCAACACAATGAATCATCACAGATCAAAATACAGGATATAGTTGATAAACGATATAAACTATATCGTTTATCTTTTATTCACAGATCACAGATATATATAAATTTCAGATAAATAAACTGCAGTAAAGATTACACACAAATCAGAATATATCACAAAGCATCATAGTTCAGGAAATATCAAACAATTCAATCATCCAATCAAATCCAAATATTCATAAGTAAGGTCAGTTAATTATCTGATTTATTCAAATTAGATTAATTACTTATGAATTTCTAATCCGGGTTAATTAATCATTAATTAATTACAAACCAATATAATTAATTATCCTTTAAATCATTTATTAACTAACCATTAATAATGAATAAATTATTCTTAAATTAATTATCCTTAATTAATCACATTGATTAATTAGCCGTTAATTTATTATCTTTTCTTAATCACCTTCATTAATTTATAATTCCTTAATTAATTAATCAGTTTAAAACTCATAATTACTTAATTAATCCAGTTATTAATTAAATTTATCAATCCATTTTAATTAGCTTATTAATTTAATGAATTCAAATCATTAAATTCAAACTTAAGGACTTTTTTACTAAATTTCTTTTTACATTTCAAATTATTTAAAGTATGCTTTACTCCTTTAAGCTTATTTACATCATTTTAAAGTTATAAACTTTATCCATTTCAAAACCTAAGATTCAAATTTCAAATTGAATTTAGACTTAAAATTCTAATTTAAACTTGGTTTTAATTTCTGTTCAGATTTTATTAATTCAAAGGAATCTGAAACTGCCAGGCTATACTTCTCAAAAGTCTGGAACATCATACTCGAATTGAACAAAACAGCTTCGAGTCATTCCCACCTTTACTTCGAGTAACACATTCGATTAACTCAAGCAAAACCCGAGTGAAACGCGAGTACCCTCTCTCCAACCCAGGCTACCCCTTCTCAGTTTCCAGAACTCGTGCACGTGAATGTGCACGACACCTCCGATCAACTCCGGCCTCTCACCAACCTTCCACCCCATCGGCCACCACTCACACTACATCCCCCGATCGTCAGAACTCATCACCGCAGCTCGAATCAAAATCGAGCTCGATGATCAAACCTGGAAGAATAAACAGGTTTCCCCCTCGAACCTGGAAACTCCACTGCCCTTCAAACTCTGACCACCGTAAAAGTTGATACTCCGGCCACATCCTCGATTATCACCACTCTAACCACTTCCAAAATCCCATGGCACTCGGTGCTCCAGAGAGGCCGCGGCGTTCAAAAGTTTGAGTACCCAAAAATTTAGGTTTAGAAAGGTAAATCGATCGCCGCAGTCGCCTCCGCCACCATTTCCACCACCTCCGACTAATTTTCCAAGCAACCCCATAGGCTCGTCTACCACCTCGAACAATCCCAACCAACACGACCCATTCGATCACCAGAAAATGATAAGAATGCATATTTCGTTCAACTATTAACTGCAACTAGGATAGTCAACTAAAAATCTTCATATTAGTTTTAAAAATCATGTTTCGCTTTAAGTGTTCGTTCTATATCCTTAAATCAATAAATCAAGATGATTGAATTTCCACTATATTTGCCTTGCTCTGTTATTTTCTTATTTCCAGAACCAAAATATAGTTATTTTTATTTTTGGATAAATTCCTAATCTTTAATTCATGACTCAACAAACATATTCTGTTTGAATCTTAAACACTACTGAAAATACATAACATCTGTTTAAACAAACTCCCACTTGTTTCCATTTATTTTCAGAAGAATATAGGGAAGAAGATGAGATTTGACCATATTTTGTTATCCTGTTTTTAACAAAGAGGTATCTCTATGTATATATATATATATATATATACTCAGATTAATCACCCATATAAACAAAATCAAACATATTTGTATGTTAACGTGTATGCAAACAACTTTAAAAATCATCACATCAGAATCGAATTCAAATAGGGGTAGTTTGCTCACAGTCATTTAAACCATCATACTTCAAGTATCTATTTGCACAAAAAATGGACAAACACCTCAAAGTTGTATGGTTTAGTAGATCTTATGTTGTTCTTAGTGATTTGAGTGATTTATGCAAATATATGAAAAGCAGGGGCTAAACTATAAAAGGACACGCAAATTTATAGTGGTTCAGCCAGAATGTGCCTACGTCCACTCTATATGTTATTTCTCTTCTCTTGTTTTGATTACAAGTACAAAGCTTTGATACAAGTAAAAGAAAGTTGTTTGAAAGTTCTCTCCGTGCTTGAGCTCTCAAACTTGTCCCCCATTGTTGTACCCCTGCCCCTCTATTTATAGAGTGAGGCTGGGGGTAGGGGTCTTGGAGGTATCCAATTGCTGGTGGGCCTGGGCTGACGTGATCTGGCCTGGTGAAGTTGGTTCGGTAGTAGGTGGACCGGTTTTGGTCCGGTAGTGGGTGGACCGGTGGTTGGTCCGGTAGTTGGAGTGGAAGGAGGGTTCATTCGGTAGTGGGTGGACCGGTGGTTGGTCCGGTAGTTGGAGTGGAAGGAGGGTTCATTCGGTAGTGGGTGGACCGGTGGTTAGTCCGGTAGTTGGAGTGGAAGGAGGGTTCATTCGGTAGTGGGTGAACCTGAAGTTGGTCCGGTAGTTGGAGTGGAAGGAGGGTTCATTCGGTAGTGGGTGGACCGGTGGTTGGTCCGGTAGTTGGAGTGGAAGGAGGGTTCAGCGAAGGCTGGTCCGGTGAGGTCATGGATCGGCGAGGGTTTGGTGGTAGTGGAGGTAGCTGGTTCGGTGATGAGAGTTGGAGTGGAGTGGGGTTGATTCGGCGGTCATGGTCCGGTGGGATTTCGTCCAACATTTGCCCCCCAAAGTGGGGCATATGCCAGCATGTGCCTCGCTTTGTTTTTAGTTCATTCGGTTTCGCTTGTCGAGATGGTTGGTTCGGTAGTCCAGATTTGTCTATAAGTATGGGACATATGGTTTCATGGTTTCTTGCCTAAACGAGATAGCCGAGCATTGACTTCTTGCTGAACCAGGAGTGTCGCCAACGTGTTTGACCGGACCAAAGCTTTAGCCGAACCAAGGTGCTTAACCGAACCAAAGTGCTAGCCGAACCAAAGTGTTTCTTTTCACCGAATCAGGTATTGATCCTCTCTCTTTTTGCCGAATGGATTTTCACCGAGTGGATTTGGTGACTCCGAGTGCCGAATGAAATCATATTTTTGTTTATATCTTCTGTTCTAACGACGTGCTTTTCCGTTTTGCAGATAGATGTCTCAAAGAGTAGAAACCCGATCAGAGAAAAAGAGATCTCATGACAGAGAAGAGCCTTCCTCCATGCCCCCAGCTCAGCCAGGACCTGTCCGACACGGGCCCGCCCCGAGATCATTAGTGGATGGGTACGGCCCTTAGGAGCTTCTGAACTCCCCGCCTGATTGCTTTCCCAGCTCCCTCAAGGAAGAACAGCTCGATGTCATCTCCCGTTCTTTCGGAATTGATAGGGCGCGCATGCTGTTTCCAGGGAGAGAAGTTATGCCATATGACCCACCCGAAGGGTACTTTGCCTATAGCAGATACCACTGTATGTGTGGTGCCATCCTGCCTCTTAATGCTTGGGTAGCCAGCTTCCTTACATATCTAAAGGTGGCCCCATTCCAGCTTCAACCCAACTCCTATGCTATACTGGTGAGCCTCTTCGTCATCTTCCAGAGGAAGTATGGGCGTGCTCCTTCCAACCGGGAGATCCGGTACTTATATAATCTGAGGGGCTATAAGAAGGGGTCCCCATATATCAGCTTGGAGTCAGCTGTAACCTTCAAGCCGGTCTTGGATCTGTATTCTAAATTCAGCATGTTCAAGAAGGAGTGGTTCTTCGTCAGGGATGACTCTGTTTCTATTCGGCGTTTCACCTCTGGATGTAAGTCGATGCTTTATTTATAATTTCAATTCGGGTTGCGATACTTCTTCTCATACGTTTCCATTTTTGCTAGCGACAGGTGGCTTTGCGGTTGTGGAGACTGATCGCCTGGTTCAGACGGCGGCTGACATAGATCAGCTGCCTACCTGATCAAAAATGCGACCCTTCTGGAGTATAACTTGATCCTCCCACAGCAGTCAGTAGTCAAGCTGAGGGAAACGGCGGAGGAGAGGGCGGCTGCTCAAGCTAAGGGAGGTGTCACGGTTGAGAGTGGCAAGAGGAAACCTTTCGTGAAACCTCCAGCTGTCGGAGGTAAGAAACTTAAGAAGTCGGACGGTCCTTCCCCCAGCAATTGTCCACTTACCCAGGGGGAGGAAGACGTAGAGGAGGAAAGAGGTGAGGGTGGAGATGGTCGGGAAGGTGATGATGGTGGCGATGGCATCGGGGCCTTGCTTTCTGGGCAGGCGGGCGAGATTCAGGAGTGGATGGATGATGCATTTCGTCAGGCTTTTGAGGGGCTGGACGGAGAAGCGGCTTTGGTAGAGAAATCCGGGAAAGCCGACAAGGCTGGGACCAGTGCAAGCGAATCTTCTCAGACTACTCCAGCCAAGGTGGCTCTGACGACTCAAGGTGAACTTTTGACTCCCGCAGGCTCCATTTATGATAGGGACTTAGGAATATTTTATGATCCGCTCCCGTCCTGGAATGAAATCCAGGACACATTGCAGTATCCTACTCCTCCCCAGGGTTTGTATAACAGATGTGTTTCCTTTCTTCTTTTAACTTTTAATTTACCGCGTTTCTTGAATTATGGATCAATGTAAGCTTGTGACACTTGTTCTTTATATCAGGAGCAGGTAAAACGGCCAAGGCCTCAGATCTTCGGCACAGGCTTGAACAATACAAGCTTTCCAAAGCTTCCGCCAAGCCGAAGCCTTCGACCCACCGTTCCAAGGATGTAGTCGGCTACCGTCCTCTTCTCGGGGTTATTGAAGAGGGTATTCAAAAGAGAAAGAGGAGTCATCCCTCATCTGAACCTTCACTTGGTCCTCATCCCCCAGTTCAGCCTCTTCATGATATCACGGAGGAGGATAGCGAGTTTGCACTCTCTCCGCACCCATTCGTAAACCCTACCGTTATTCAGATTGATCGTCCTGATTTGGCTCGTAATCCATTTGCGGGTCACCCTGATCTGGATCCAGGTTCTCATGATATTACCTTTGACGAGGTTACTGGTGAGCACCTTCTTCCCCGCAATCCCATGGTACGGGTGCTTGATGAGGCTAAGTCCTTAGATCTCGATCTACTTACTACTCGAATAGTTACCATAGGACACGAGGCCAAGGCTAATATTGATCGGGTGGCGGAGGAGACTAGGAAGCTGATGGGGCATCATGCCCGGCTGGTTAAGGCTGGAGAGGAGATTGGGAGTGCCAACATCCGACTATGATTGATGGTTTTGGACCAGGCCAAACAGCTCGCTGATCAGGCCATTCAGATCTCTCAGCATGAGGCTGCCTCCGGGCGGTTGAGGAAGGCTATGGAGGAGGCTAGTAAGGCGGAACTGCGGAAGATGGAGGCTGCCTGCAAGGAGCAGATAAATATGGCCATCTCGACAGTGGATGAGGTTCGGAGGGCGGATCTTGAGCGGGTAGAGGAGCTGTCGGGGAAGCTTGAAGCCGCAGAGCTTGCTCAGGTTAGGCTGAAGGAGGAGATGGAGGCGATGCGGAGATCCCTTCAGGATGACTGCTCGAGATACCGATTGGAGAGAGAAACTGCCGTTGGAAGGTTGTCGGCTTCCGAGGCCTGGATGAGGGAGTTTGAGGAGAATGAGGGGATGATGGATGAAATGCTTCAGGACATGTACTTCCGAACTTGGAAGCAGGGCAACCTATCCTGGATGGATGATTATCCTAGGGTCATGGCTAAGATTTATCTTCGGGCTCTGGAGGAGGCTAAGGCGGATGCGGATAAAGATGGTGGCGTGGCCTTCAGCATGGATGTGGTCACTGCCCAGTTTACCAAGGAGGAGAAGGTGGCGGTGAAGGAGGGTATGCGGTTGCTTGCTGCTGAGGAGGCAGGCGTGCAAGTAGAGGATGACGACCAGGATAGTCAAGAAGCAGGTGCTGGTAAGTCTTCCTTTTTAGTCTCTCCATTAACTTGGTTGCTTATCACTAATGAATCCTTTCTCTGACTGGACAGGTGGTCAACAGGACAAGGATAAAACTCCAATGCAGCCGGCCCCTTGATCAGACCTGAAAAAACTCTTTTTGTGGACTTGACAGGGTTGTATATGTTAGTCTTAAAACAGTAGAGTAACTTTTAGGTTGTAACTCCTGCTACTTGTAATAAATAGCTCTATTCTTGATGTGTGATTTTTAAACTTAAGCTGATTTTGTCGTCCTTCGAATGTTTTTTGCTGTTTTGATATGTTGTATAAGAAATATAGCTATGCATATTCGTGTAATTAAATGGTGTTTGATGTCAGGTTCTGGTTTTAAAACATAATTTCATGACTTGCAATATTAGCGTGTGGTGTGAACAAATTATAGTCATGTATTTGTACACAAAAGAAGAAAATACCGCCTTTCATGTTTTAATCGTAGATGGCAGGTTTGAATATCTTGTATGACCGAGCATGGAACGCAGTCGTATGCCCTGCCATCCAATTGTGAGTCCCTACACCCATTGGCGAGTATCTCCTACTATGCATCCTGTACTTTAGGGACTATTATAGAGGGTAGGAGAAAAGCTTTTTAAGTAAAATTGAAATATGTGAAAAAGTAAAACTTCCAATCACGGAAGGCCTTCGATGTGCTTAAGTTCGTGGGAAACGGGTTTTGTAGTCACTTTCCCTAGCTGTGGGTCTTGGAGACATTTGTCACCCATCTTACGCCTCCGCGGGGAGTTAATTCTTTTTTACCACAGCCGCACTTAAGACACATCGGAGCCGATATCGCGCACAGTAACTACCCGGGCCATTATGGCCCGTAATCGTGGGTATTATTCGATTTACTGTGGCCGGCTAGCGTGGGTGCCGATCGTCAACTGTGAACTGCCCCTGGCTGGCCACACCTTATGTTGGGGCTTATAGTCGGTTCACAGTTGTCGGCGAGCCTAACGCCGTAATGAGCTGCCTCGGCTATAGTCGGCCTTCTCGGTGGCTTATAATCGGCTCATTACAGTTGGCTTTAAGGGCCGTCGCGAGCAATGAGTTAACCCGCAGCAGAGGGATGCTGGAGCAAAAGTGTCTCATTGGCGAGGGCATAGATTCGCATAGTACCTGTTAGGTTTTGCCCAGGTGATGTTGCGTCGTGGAGTGCTTTGAGTGGAAATGCTATACGCATAGGATTTTGTTCAACAGAAAAGGATAAAGTTAACAAGTAGCCAAGATATAAAGGAACAAGTTAAAAAAGAGACAAGGTTTTTTAAAGTGGTTCGGCATGAAAAGGCCTACGTCCACTGATTCTCTTTGTTAATTCACTTCATATGGGCAGTACAAGTTAAGAAAAGTATCGACGGAGGTGCTGGATGTTCCATGCCCTCTGGAACACCTCTCCGTCCACTGTTGACAAAATATAAGCTCCATTGTGGAGATCTTTATGAATTACATATGGTCCATCCCAGATTGGGTCTAGTGCTCCGGGGCGAGGAAAGATTCGCTTGAGGACAAGATCCCCTTCTTGTAAGGTACGATGCTTGACTTTGGAGTTGTATTGTGCTGCCACTTTCTGCTTGTGGGCTGCTGTTTTAAGGACTGCATCATTTCTTCTCTCCTCAACTAGATCCAAAGACATGTGGAGGAGTTCTTCATTCTCTTCTGGGTTATAGTGGATCCTATGGTGGGAAGGCACAATGGTTTCAACTGGGAGCATAGCCTCCGATCCGTATGCCAAAGAGAAAGGAGTGTGCCCCGTTGATGTTCTGAAAGATGTGCGGTAGGCCCATAGTGCCGTAGGGAGTTCATCCACCCAAGCGCCCTTTGACTTTTCGAGCTTCTTTTTTATCACAGTTGTCAGTATTTTGTTGACTGCTTCGACTTGTCCGTTTGCCTGGGGATATGCTACGGATGAGAAGCTTTTATGAATTCCGTGCTCTCGGCACCAGTCGGCGAATTCCTCGCTGTCAAACAGAAGTCCATTGTCTGATATGATTTTGAGTGGGACTCCGTACCTGCATAGAACATTTTTGATCAAGAAGTTAATAACTTTTGCTGAAGACACTTTATTCAGAGGTTCCGCTTCCACCCATTTGGTGAAATAATCAACTGCCACTATAGCATATTTGGCCCCGCCTCGGCCCATCGGTAGCTCGCTGATTAAGTCAGTTCTCCATATTGCGAAGGGCCAAGGGCTGGTCATTTGAGTAATCTCATTTGTTGGTAGTCGCGGAATCTTAGCAAATTTTTGGCATCTGTCACACTTTTTGACGAAATCTAAGGCATCCTTGCTTAAGGTGGGCCAGAAATATCCGTATCGGAGTATCTTTTTTGCTAATGTTTGCCCTCCGGTGTGATCTCCGCAGCTCCCCTGATGGATGTTGGATAAGATTTCCTTGGCTTCCCTCCCAGCGACACACCTTAATAACGGGTTAGAGAATCCGCGCCGATAGAGGATGTCTTCTTGTATTGTGTAGCGGGATGCTTTCCTCAAGATTTTCTTGACTTCGTTACGCCCGTTGGGTAGTGTGCCACTTTGTAGGTAGTCTCGGATGGGAGTCATCCAAGTTGCTTCTTCGGTTCCAGCTATCAGATTCACTTGCTCAAAACTTGGGGCCAGTTGCTTTGAGATGGTTACTGCCCCGAAGATGGTGATGTCTCTCACACTTGCTTGCTTTGCCAATTCGTCGGCCTCTCGGTTCTCTTCCCGAGGGATGTGTTTGACTAAGTAGTGGTCCAATCGGCTGAGAAGTAACTTGGTCTTCTTTAGATATGCTATGAGTCGTTCTTCTCGAGCTTGGAATTCTCCTAGTATTTGATTAACAATAAGTTGAGAATCGCTATGAAGACACAAAGAATTGGCTCCGATTTCTATGGCAATTTCTAGTCCGGCTATCACTGCTTCATATTCTGCATCGTTGTTGGTGGCAGCGAACTCCAACCTTATAGCATAGTGCAGTTTGTTTCCCCTGGGAGTGATTATTACCACACCTGCCCCCGAGCCTTGTTCGTTTGATGCACCATCCACAAAGAGATTCCACTTGATATCTTCTGCTATTTCCAATTTCTCCTTATCTTCGTTGGTAGTGAATTCTGTAATGAAATCAGCCATGGCTTGTCCCTTGATGGCGGTGCGAGGGTGATAGGTGATATCATACTGACTTAGTTCAATGCACCATTTAATTAGTCGCCCAGAAGTGTCGGGACGATGGAGTACCTGTCTCAGTGGTTGATCAGTCAGAACTTTGATGGAATGGGACTGGAAGTAGTGACGCAGCTTTCGTGATGTGATTAGTAAACAGTATGCTAGCTTCTCAAGTTTAGGATATCTGACTTCTGCCCCAGTAAACCTTTTGCTGACGAAGTAAACTGGCCGCTGCGTGCGGTTGTCTTCCCTTACCAAGGCTGCGCTTAGGGCATGAGATGACACAGCAAGGTATAGGTATAATTCTTCGCCTTCGCTTGGAGGCGAGAGTACCGGTGGTTTCTGGAGGTGTTCGATTAGGTTAAGGAAAGCGGTTAAGCATTCGTCAGTCCATTCGAACTTTTCCTTGTCTTTCTTTAGGGCTTCGAAAAAGGGGACGCACTTGTCCGTCGCCTTGGAGATGAATCGGCTTAGAGCAGCCACTTTTCCATTCAAACTTTGCATTTCCTTCCGAGTGGAAGGTATCTTGATATCCCTTAGCGCTCGGACTTGTTCAGGGTTTGCTTCTATCCCTCTGGCATGAACGATGAATCCTAAGAACTTTCCTGATGACACTCCGAAGGCATTTTAGTGGATTCAACTTCATTCCATATTGTCGAAGTACTTGAAACATCTTGCCTAGGTGGCTTACGTGATCTTTGGCTTTCCTTGACTTTACCAGCATGTCATCCACATATACTTCCATAGTTTGTCCTATTAGCCCTGCAAACATCTTGTTGACGAGGCGCTGGTAGGTGGCTCCTGCATTTTTAAGTCCGAAAGGCATTACCTTATAGCAGTATAAACCCCGGTCGGTGATGAAACTAGTGTGGTCTTGGTCGGGAGCATGCATAGGAATTTGGTTATATCCTGAGTATGCGTCCATAAAAGATAGGAGCTCGTGCCCGGCTGTGCTGTCTACAAGTTGGTCGATTCTGGGAAGTGGGAAGCAATCCTTTGGGCAGGCGTCGTTTAGGTTGGAAAAGTCAATGCAGGTTCGCCACTTCCCATTAGCCTTTTTTACCAGCACCGGGTTGGCGATCCATTCCGGGTAGATAGCTTCTCGTATGAAGTCATTGGCGAGTAGATTCTTTACTTCTTCATCGAGGGCTGCTAATCGCTCTGCCCCCATACTTCTCTTTCTTTGTTTTACAGGCGCCTTGGTAGGATCAATGTTTAATACGTGGCATGCTATGTCGGGGGAGATTCCGGTCATGTCAGCGTGTGACCAAGCGAATACATCCCAGTTGTGGCGGAGAAAATCGATGAGTTGTTCCTTCAATTCGGCTTTTAGTTGGGACCCAATTTTCAATAGTCTACTTGAGTCGTGCTTGTCTACAGATATAAACTCCATAGCCTCTGCAGGCTCGGCGGTGGCCTCCTCCTCTTTGTCCCTAGGGTCTAATTCATTGAAAGGGTCGCTGGTATATCGAAGAGGAGGGGCTTTCTTTAGTTGCTATGCTTCTAGACTTTTTGTGCAGAGGGCAATCTCTACACCCTTCCTTTCATCCTTCCTGTGGTTGTTGCGAAGTTCAGTCACATAGCAGTCTCGAGCAACATCCTGGTCTACTTCCACTTCCCCTACTCCATTGTCTGTTGGAAATTTCATCTTTAGGCACCATGGGGCTAGGACAATTTGGAAGTCAGACAAGGCTGGTCTTCCTAAGAAGGCGTTGTAGGCCGAATGGTTTTCTATTAGCACGAACGTCTGCTTCCGTACAATAGAGCGGGGATGGCTTCCAATCTCAACAAAGAGGTCCAGTTGCCCGAGGGGCATCTTAGCATCCCCAGTGAAACCGTGTAGTGGTTTATCGCAGGGAGAAACATCCTTCATTGATAGCTTCATTTTGTCGAATGCATGTTTGAACAGGATGTTTACTGAGCTTCCAGTGTCTACCAGGATTCGGTAAACTTCGGCGGGACCAAGTCGGGCAGAGATGACCATGTGATCCATGTGAGGGTACTGCCTTCCTTCTAGGTCACGCTTATCGAATGTGATGTCATTACTTTCTTTCCGCTTCGGGTGGCGCTCTTCTATAACCGAATTGACATAGTCTTTATTGTCTCTAAGCGACTTTCCGTATCTTTCCATCTCTTTCTAGCTTCTGTCTACGATGTGCGGCCCTCCTGAGATGGTATGGACCACTATCTTCTCTTGACTAGAGCTGCTAGCGTTGCGGTTTCCTCTGTCGGCCCCCGGTGAGGGTAGCCTTGGGTTTTCAATGGCAGGAGCTGGGGTCCTGTCCTGACCTTTTACATAACGTTCCAGTTTCTTCCTTCTGATGTGTTCCTCAATCAGATCTCGGAGATGATGGCATTCGTTGGTATCATGCCCGTGAGATTCGTGGAAGCGGCAGAACTTTCCAGACTTCTGTGCGTTATCTGATTCCTTCTTGTATGGTGGGCGTTTGTATCTAACCTCGCCTTGGGTGGCAAGGAAGATATTTTCGACGGTCTCGTTCAAAGGAGTGTAAGTGTCGAATCTTGGTCCTGGCCGATATAGGCGCTTTTCTCCCTTCTTGCCCCCAGCATTGTCTCTGGAATCATTTCTTCGAACGTCCCTTGCCACAGCAGGGGCGTTGCCATGGGTTGTCTTATTTTGCTGTCCTGACTGCCCCTCAATGGCAGCATCCTCAAGCCTCATGTATTTCCCGGCTTCATGGAAGAAATCGGGTAAAGTAGCTGGTTTTTCTTTTGTCAACCTTCTAGCAAATTTAGTGTCCGGATGCACACCACTACAAAGGGCCATTAGGATAAGCTTCTCATCGGCATCTTGGACTGCGGCTGCTGCGGCGTTGAATCTGGTTAGGTATTGCTGCAGCTTCTCTCTAGGTTTCTGTTTGATGCTGGATAAGGAATAAGCGTCCTTAGGTTGCTCCACATGAATGCGGAACTGATTGATAAATTTTTCCTTCAACATTTCCCACGAGCTGATGGATCCCTGGGGTAGATGACAGAACTAGGAGGTAGCAAGATCTGCTAAGAAGAGCGGAAAGCATTTGCACAGTACTCCCTCTGTCTCCCCACTCATGAGCATATGTTGCGTGTACCTCTGTAAGTGTACAACGGGGTCGGAGGTCCCTTTGTAGGGTTCCATTGTTGGCATCTTCCATTCTCGGGGGGTGATAGCAATTTCGATATTGCGGGCGAAAGGGCTGGTTACCCTAGCGCCTATCCCTCGATCTCTTTGCTCCCGTTGCACACACTATCTGAATAAGCGTGCCATCCTTTCATCAGAATTTGGAGAAGATAGAAATGAGTTTGGTTCTGTCCTGTGGGATTGATTCCGTCCAGATGACCTGTAGGGATGGTATCGTCTATCATTCCTCATATTTTCCAGTGGCTGCCTTTGATCTTCTAGGAGCATGCTAGGGTCATCTACAGTTGGCCCTTGCCTTGATCTTCCCCTGCCGGGTTCTGATCTAAGCACTTCCTCGGGTCCAACTTCGGGCTGGACTCTAGCTCGGCCCCGTTCACTAGCATTTCCGTGGTTAGGTAGTATGACAGGCTCAGCTACAGTTGACCTCCGTCCGGTACCTCGCCCGTTGGGTTCGGTACCAAACGTTTCCTCAGGCCTAACTTCGGGCTATGCTCGGTCTCGGCTCCTACCATGGCTATTTCTGCCGTTAGCTCCTTCGAAGAAGGAAGATCTTTGTTGTCTCTGAGATTCTCCAGACTGGGACTCGCCCCATGATTCAGTGTTGCGGTTGGATTCTTTAGCGTCCCTTAAGCGTGACATGAGATGGTCCACCAAGGCTTCCTGCTGGGACGTGAAGCGGTTAGTTACTTCAACCACAACTCTGTCCAAATCTGCCCTAGTAATTGCTGTAGGCTGTTCTGTGGCAGGAGTGGTTGGGTTAGCCTGTCCTTCATTTGTTACTGTTGCTGGAGGAGGACGATTTACTTGATTCGTGACAGCTGGATCTGGAAGACTGCTGGATGCGATGTTTTTTCCTTTGTTAACATCTTTTCTCTGTTTGGGAGGCATGTTTTCCAAGTGGCGGACGATGCTGTTAGGAAAACTCGTTAAGTGGATGAAGCTGAAGCTTCGAGCTTCTACCTCTCAGTGAAAGCACCAAAAATGTTTGCACAAAAAATGGACAAACACCTCAAAGTTGTATGGTTTAGTAGATCTTATGTTGTTCTTAGTGATTTGAGTGATTTATGCAAATATATGAAAAGCAGGGGCTAAACTGTAAAAAGACACGCAAATTTATAGTGGTTCAGCCAGAATGTGCCTACGTCCACTCTATATGTTATTTCTCTTCTCTTGTTTTGATTACAAGTACAAAGCTTTGATACAAGTAAAAGAAAGTTGTTTGAAAGTTCTCTCCGTGCTTGAGCTCTCAAACTTGTCCCCCATTGTTGTACCCCTGCCCCTCTATTTATAGAGTGAGGCTGGGGGTAGGGGTCTTGGAGGTATACAATTGCTGGTGGGCCTGGGCTGACGTGATCTGGCCTGGTGAAGTTGGTTCGGTAGTAGGTGGACCGGTTTTGGTCCGGTAGTGGGTGGACCGGTGGTTGGTCCGGTAGTTGGAGTGGAAGGAGGGTTCATTCGGTAGTGGGTGGACCGGTGGTTGGTCCGGTAGTTGGAGTGGAAGGAGGGTTCATTCGGTAGTGGGTGGACCGGTGGTTGGTCCGGTAGTTGGAGTGGAAGGAGGGTTCATTCGGTAGTGGGTGGACCTGAAGTTGGTCCGGTAGTTGGAGTGGAAGGAGGGTTCATTCGGTAGTGGGTGGACCGGTGGTTGGTCCGGTAGTTGGAGTGGAAGGAGGGTTCAGCGAAGGCTGGTCCGGTGAGGTCATGGATCGGCGAGGGTTTGGTGGTAGTGGAGGTAGCTGGTTCGGTGATGAGAGTTGGAGTGGAGTGGGGTTGATTCGGCGGTCTTGGTCCGGTGGGATTTCGTCCAACAATATCAAATACAATATTAAAAGCACAAAGGTAGATAAGTGAACTTACTCACAGTTATTTTCTTTTCAAAGTTCTTAGCCTAATATTGATTTCACAAAGATGGTTTGAATTTTAGACTTAAATTTGAAACTTTGAAAACCAAAAACAGGGACCTAAACATGTATATTCATGCATGCAAATTCAACTCTTGCATATATACAAACATATTTGCATCCATTCAAGCATTTCACCATCAACAATCGAACATAAATCACAACATCACAACGTATCAACAAAACTAAGCTTTAAAGAGATGGTTTGCTCACAGTGAAAGATGATGAACAGAGAATGAAACTTTGATCTTGTTTTCCAGGAGAATAAACAGAGACTTCCATTTTGAACGGGCTTGTGAAATTTGTAAGCTGAAGCTTCCCTGATCTCTGATTCTCTGGTTATAGCTGAGCTGGGTTGAAGTTTGTTTAAGTTGAGATTTGTTTTAGTTTTAGATGTTATTACTTCAGTTTTGTAGATGGACAAAAAGAAATGAAGATGCTTTCTTTTATCTGACTAGGCAGAAACTGGAGGCTGAAATGATTATATTTTTTGTTTATATCCTTTTACTTAGTTCTTACTTCTTGCCTTGCTTTTCGACTGAGATGATATATATTGGTTTGCATTTATTACAAAGTACTTTATGTATATATATGTTCACTTGTTTTGTCTTCATACTTTACTTTTTAGCTCGGCTAATAGATGCTTTGTTTATTTTGTTTTACTTAATATGCTTTGATCATTTTGTTTGTTAAAGGTAGGCTCAACTGGTACAAGTTTTATTTCTTTAGTTTACATGAACCATTTCATTTAATTTTTTTTTCTCTTTGTACATACATTCATGGTTCAAATCTTGTTTTCAAATATATTTATCTTAATCTGGTAGGTACATTTGTTTCTTATTTTGTTTACAACTTATACTTGTTGCCTTGTTTCCTTTAAATAGAAATGAAGTTTCATTTCATTATGTTGTTAGAACTTTGCTAATGTCTACTTTATATTTTTATTATAAGTGAATTCCTATTATCAATATGTGGTTTGAACTTATTTATGTATTTATTTTATTTATTTATTTATTGGTTAACTTAAATACTTATCGTAATGTATTTACATTGTATTTGTATTTTACTTTATTTATTTTACTTTGATATCTATGGTCTTAATTAAATTTATAATTCAAATTATTATTAACCATCCATTCTAATATTTATTATTATCATTTATTATTAAACAATTCAAATTCAAATCAATTGTACATACATATATATTCACATATATACAATGTTCATTAAATTTAAATGATTTATATAGAATGTATTAGAATCCGGGGAAACTCGCATCACTTAAATCGATTAATTTCACAACTTTTAATTCAAAAATTGAATTAATTATCAATTTAAATATTTCTAAATTTCGGGGTCGTTACAACACTCATATACATATATAGCTTTGTCTTGTTGCCGCATTTCATTTTATACTACAAGTAATACCGGTAAGTATCTATATATATTTTTCTAGAATTATTTTATGTTTATTTTGTACACTGTTGGACCTGAGTTGATGTTGTCTACTTCTTTGTTTACAAAGCTTTCATATGGATTTGTATATGTAGATATATGTTTAAATATAGGTATAGTTATGCAATTCATCTAATTTTTACCTGCATCATATACATACACTCACACCCACATATGTTTACCATCATATATATATATATATATTTAAACATTTTATCTTCAAGCTAATTTATGGGATTCATATACGTATATTTATATACATTTTCCCCAATTAAAGCTTGTATATATTTTCTATGAGATTTGTCATACCCAGAGATTTATAACCCAATATCTAATATAGTTTTTAAACCAATTTTAAATATATCCAGATATTTTAATTACCAGAATTTTATCTGTTTGACTTATTAAAACTAATATTCCAATAATTATATCAGTTAACCACTCAATAGTCGATAACCGAAAATCCGGGTCGTCACAGTCGGTGAACGCAAATTGCCCACGGTGGGCCGAAGTTCCTTGGTTATGGGCCTGCATAGGGGGAATAGCCTATCTTCATCTATAAATAGAGAGGCAGGGGTACAGTGGAGAGGTCCTTTTTTTGGGGGAACTCCAGGGAAACTCTACCATTTTTGATACTCTCCTCCTTTTGATTCAAACTTGTATTCAAGTGTTTTGTTTACGGATTGTATCTGTACTCAAGTGATTGAAAAAGTAATGAAGATCATATTCAAATTGGACGTAGGCAATTCGCCGAACCACTATAAATCTGGTATTCTCGTTTTTGTTGTTCCTTTTGCATTCAACTATGTTACTTCTCTGCTTTAATTTACTTTCTTCATTGATATCTCTACATAACTCTATTCAAGGGTGTTAGTGACTAATTTTGGTAATAACACTTATGTTCTGCCATACATGAACCTCCAAACAAAAACCTTTTGAAGATGCGGCCTCTGAATTAGTTATTGCTCAAAATAAATATGCAACAAATTGTGAAATAGCCTAAGCTTACGTGTTGTCTATTTAAAAAAACCGTTGCAAAGCTAGCACGAAAAAATATATGTCCATCAAATCTTCATTATTCTCAAAGCTTTATTTATGGAGAAATCATGTTCCACAAGGTACAAGTTTACTAAGAAACTGTTCAATACAGAGATGATGAAGGAAACTCGTTTAGAGGACTATGTCATATTGATGGAAGGCTATATTGAAAGACTTTCACAGCTAGACGGTACTATAAGCGATCAGTTACAAGTGGACTTGATCCTAGGCTCATTTACTCCTTAATTTGAGCCATTCATATTGAACTACTATAAACTAGATGCATGTAAGCCTCGAGGGGCTACTCAATATGTTAAGGTAAGCCGCGAGTGCTCATCCAAAGTTCAAGGTGTAATGCCCGGTATAAAGGGAAGGGTATCATCTTCAAATAGTTCGAAGAAGAGAAAGCATGTTAAAAAGAAAAGTACTAAAAATGCTCCTAACGACAAGGATGAATGCCACCACTGTCACAAGATGGGGAAATGGAAGTGGAATTGTCCGGACTACTTTAAACTTGTCAAAGGGATGAAAGAAAATAGTTACCGCTTCTACTGATATGTTTACGATTCCAAATATTTTTGCAAACCAATAAATTATCATGGGTTTTAGATACCGGATCTGGGACTCATATCTATAAATCATTATCAGGACTTAAGAGAGACAACATATGATAAAAGGTTAAATGAGACTTAAGTAGCTAATGGATCTATTACAGATACAACTGCAGTTGGAGACTGTCATTTACTTTTACATAATAGTTTTTATTTGGTTTTGAATAATTGCTATTATGTTAGAAAATTTATTCCCGGTATTATATTTGTATCGAGATTGTCTAAAACTGGTTATGGTTTTTATTATAATACCAATATTATGAGTATTGTGTTTGGTGGAAATGATATCTATATTGGTGTTTTGGATAATGGAATTTATGTACTTAATCTTAATCAGATTTGTGTTGTTAATAATTCTTCTAATGTTCACATTGATAATAATTATCTGTGACATTATAGAATAATCCATATCAGTGACAAGCGGCTATACAAATTGAAAACGGAAGGTTGTCTACCATCCTTTGATACTTCTGAGTCATGTCTAAATGAAAAAATGACTAGACACTCCTTTAGTGGGAGCAACGATGAAGTTGATGAACTCTTGGGTCTCACACATACTGATGTATGTTGCCCAATAGCTATAGTTATCAAAGATAATTCTTCTTGTTTACTGATGATTTCTCGAGATTGGGATATGCATATCTTATAAAGAATAAATCCGACATTTACGAGAAACTCAAGGAGTATATGTTGAAAATCAGATGAACCATAAGATTAAAATACTTCGATATAATCGAGGATATGAGTAGGTTGGACAAGAGCTCCAATTGTACTTAAAAGCTAATGGGATATCTCTCAGGTTACTCCAACATATACTCTGCAACACAATAGTGTTTTGGAAAGTAGAAATCGAACCCTATTAGATATGAATCATTCCACAATGAGTAAAGATGAGTTACCACTTTCCTATTGGGGATATGCGTTGGAAACCACAGTATATATGTTAAATTTGATGCCTGCTAAATCTGTTCCTAAGTCACCATATGAGATTTAGTATGGGAAGGAACCTCAGTTCAAGTACTCGAAGGTGTGGGGTACTACGGCCTATGTTAAGAATGTTAGCCCCAATAAACTCGAGGTAAGATCATCATCGTGTAAATTTATAGGATATCCCAAGAATTCAATGTAATATATTTTCTATAATACCAAAGAATAAAAGGTTATTGTTTTTCAGCATGCTATCCTTATGAAAAAGGGAATTTCTTATGAAAGAAACTAAAGTGAGATTGTAGACTTAGACGAAATCCAAGAAATTAAAATAGAGGTTGAACTAGTAGTTGAATCTAATTTACCAATATACTAAAACATGCAAAATAATAGAAGATCTAGTAGGAAATCTAGCGCACCAAAGAGATGCTATGGTTTTCTAGTGGATAGCGAAAAAGAGGACTACGTCTTAGAAGACGATATTTCCTCTCTTATTCCAATAAGTATTACAAAGTAAGGACTCTGCACTTTGCCTTGATTCATTTATATCCGAAATGGATTCCATGTATGACAACAATGTTTGGACTTTGGAGGGCATACCTAAAGGGGTAAAAACCATTGGCTGCAAATTGATTTTTTAGTAAAAGCTAAATGTGGATGGAAAGGAAGATACAAATTAGGCAAGGCTAGTTATGAAGGGGATTCATCAAATTCAAGGTGTTGATTTTGACGAGACGTTTTCAACCATAGCCATGCTTAAATCAATTCGGATAATGCTTGTTATTGTCGTATTCTATGACTACGAGATATGGTATAAGGATGTGAAAACGACCTTTCTAAATGGAGATTTAGGAGAGACCATTTAAACCTCACATTCTAAGGGTTTCGAGGTCAATGGGAGCAAGGCCAAGACTTACAAATTATCAATTTATAGCCTTAAGCTAGCTTCAAGGAGTAGGGATGAGTATTTTGATAAAGTAATCAAACAGTCTGGTTTTATCAAAATATAGAGGAAGCATGCGTATATCGCAAAGAACAGGGAAGTGCCATAGTGTTCATAGTCATATATGTTGATGACCTACTTCTGATTGGAAATTACATCCCATTGTTGCAATCAATGAAAGCGTGGTTATCCAAGAACTTCTCCATGAAGTATTTAGGAGAAGCAGCCTACACACTTGCTATAAGGATCTATAAAGATACATCCAAAAGGTTATTGGGATTTTTCCAATCCCTGTACATAGATATCATATTAAAATGATTCAGTATGGAGATTTACAAGCCTAGAAATGTTCCGACGCAATTCAGAATCTTCCTTCCTAAAATGGATGATCCTCATACTAATGAGGAGAAGGTGCATATGAAGTGGATACCATATGCATCTGCAATCAGTTCCATAACGTAAAATATGTTATGTATAAGACTAAACGTGGCTTATGCATTAGAATGCACAAGCTGATACCAGTCCAATCCACGTGAGAAGCATTGGACCGTTGTAAAATGTGTTCTTAAGTATTTGAGAAATTCTATGTACTCATTCCTCATAAACGGAATAAATACCTCATTATGAAGGGTTATACAGATTTCAGCTTTTAGAATGATATCAACGATAGTAAGTTTATGTCTGTTTATGTTTTTACTTTGAACGGTTGGGTTGTTAGTTGGAAATTTTCAAATAGGAAATAGTAGTTGATTCAACGATGGAGGCCAAATACATTGCTCATAACGAAGTAGCTAAAGGAGCGCTTTGGATGTGCAAATTTATGACTGAGCTAAGGGGGATTCCAACATTGAGAATCCAGTGTCATTGTTTTATAACAGCAATGTTGGGATGCAAATCAGAAAGGAACCAAGTGCTCACAAGAAGTCAAGGCACATTCATCGAAATCTCCACCTTATTAGAGAGTTCATCAATAATAATAAAAAGACATGATTGATAAATATGACACCAAGAATAACATAGCAGATCCATTCACGAATGGCCTAGCTCGATCAGTTCTCAGCAAACCAATCAAAGTGATGAGATTGTGATTCCATAATTGGTCCCAAGTGCAAGTGGAAGATTGATAGAATTAGGGGTATGCCATAGGGGCAGTTCTGTAATTTGTTACAAATTATTAACTTTGTAATAAAATCTCAGTTGAAATAAAGTGTTTTTCTTTCTATTAAATATTTATCATATTGTGATATGTTAATTAATTATTTAATTTAAGTGTGTTAAATAGAAATTCCTTAAATGATACGTTATATGATAGTAATTACAATGTGATGTAATTATGAGAAATTTATCACATTAAAAATAATTTATTATTTTAAATATTCCTAGTCAAAATGTTTCAAGATGGAATATTGATACATCCGTTGAGACTAGATTATGTAAAGCTCTTCAAATATTGGGCAGTATATTACTCATGGCTGTTGGGGACACCAAATGGTTATGTACTAATAGTTATTGGATAACTACAGAATGACTCACTCGTGAATTTTCCATTTGTTAATATAACTAAGGTCAAATAGAGTATCTCGAAGTGACAATATTACATAATTCTCTCGACTTGAGAATACTATTGAACTTCAATAAGGAAACTCTACTTTGATTATTGTAACATCATGGCATGATGTCCATTGAGGGATTATAATTGGATCTGATATAAAGTATTGGAAGTGAAACACTTTTCAATAGAGAATTCGTCTTCTCGGTTATTTGAGGTTAGCATCACAGTCAATGTTTATCAATTCAAAGCCAAAGTTTCTAACCAGAGTAGTATGGTTAATAATAATTGTTATTATTGAACCAATGACATTGTGATTGGATTAACCAAGTTGAATGTGGATGATATTGTAATTTTGACCAAAACCAAATTTCGTAAGCCCTTAAGTAATATAGTTTTAAAGAAGAGAATTTATGTAGATAATTGTTACTATCGGGTACCACTTAAAATTATAAAAATCAGATTTTATCGAAATGATGTAGTGATAGATTCGACCAAACTGTTAAATCACTAGCTAATGTGACGTGTGAACATTGATATTCGAATTGTTCGATATTAATCGCTGATTGAATACATCTATGAGTGTAACGATGAACACTTTGAAAAACCATACGATTTAATTACTTTATATTTGTCGTGAATTAATTAATATTTATGAAATATTTTTATTAAATTTTATTTTATTTTTGGAAGTTATTATTAAATAATTAATTGGGTACGTATATAAAATTTATATATATGTGTATCGATATACGATTTCGATAAGAATTGAAATTCAATTTAAAATAATTATTCACTAAATGGGCTTGGGACTTTTGAAGGCCCAATTAAGCCCAAAGATGGCTAGCCTAGGGTGCATGGGAGAGGGAGCTTTAGAGTTCAAAAATAGTTTTGAAATGATAAGTAAAGGATGAGTAAAAGAAGGAAATATTTTCTCCTCTTTTACCTCTTCTTAATGCCACTTTGTAACAACCCAGGATTTTGGAGATTACTGTTAATATTAAATTATAATGCAAATTATAATTTAATATTGTGTTTGAAAATGAATTGGATAATAAAATGAGAGGTTATATTGTTTATTTTATATAAACAATATCTTGATGAATATAATTTGGGATTTGAAATTTAAATAAGTCGTATTATTTTATCAAAAGCCTATTTCAACATTTGATGGTTGAAAAAATGTAAATGAATGAAATAAAGTTTGAAAAACTTTATTTATGGATTTGGATTGAAAATAAATAATTCTGATGGTTTAATTTTAGTTAATTAGTAATATTGGAAATTTATTCCAATGTTAGCCATTTATTGTAAAATAAAAGGAATAATATAAAGAAAATAAAATTTAGAAGTGTAATTAGGCTTAGAATAATGTATTAATGTTATAAAAATGTTAAAACATTTTAATACACTTCATTAGGCTTAAAAATAAATTTTATTTGGTTGAAATGGATGAAAATAGTGATTTTTCACTAGAAATGGGAATATTGTTAAAAAAATTGTGTTATATGGGGAAAATAATATTTTTAATTGGAAAATTAAATTTTTGATGTCACTAACATGTTTCCTTTATTAAAACATGAACAATGCAACTTGTTTCATGTGATTTGGAAATTTTATGCAAAAGTTATGTGTAAATTACTAAAACACATATGCATATTTACTCTAAATATTTTTCTAAGTGTGAGAATTGGGCTTATAGGGTTATTTTGTGCCCATAAACCCAATTTCTAGGATGTTTAAAGAGATATACGTTCATTTCTCTCTGGCTATTTTTTTCAATAAAACACTTTTCTTCTAAAAACTTCAATGTTCTAAATAATGGCCTCCATATGAAGAAAAATCAAAATTCACTCATTCTCTTGCTAATTCAAGATTTAATTCAAGGTACAAACATAAGAGCAGGTAATCTCCCACCTATTTAATCTTAAAATTCATATTAATTCTCGAATTTGATTCACTATAATTAGTTTTGATATTTTCCTTGCTTGCATGTTATTTCTATAGCTTCTACAAGTTTCTAATTACTAATTCAAGGCCAAAGCTCTTTTCTTTGCAAGCAAAATCATTTAATTCGCTGCAAACAAACCCTAAGGTGAGTAATCTCACTCACACTAGCTGTAAACAATCTTTCTTATTCATATTTAGTGTGAAATTGGATGTTTGGAGCTATAAAAATCAAGTTTTGATCATATTTTGTGCTCAACCCAAAAACTGAATTCTGTCCATCTTTGAAGCTGAAACAAAATTAGACACAACTTTCTCGTTTTTGATCGGATTTTGATAATTTTGAATGTTCCGGAAAGCTTAAAACCTATACTACAAGTTTCATGTTTTATATTTTCTGTAATTTTGAGGTTAGCTGTGTCAAATTAAATTTTTATACTGCAAACCATAGAGCAAAAGCAATATTTACTCTATGGTTGAAACTGAAACGAAATTTGTCATAACTTCTTTGTCTCTTAACCGAATTTGATTATCTTAGATGTTTCGGAAAGCTTAAACTTTGTACTAAAAGTTTTATGTTTTATGTTTTCTAAAATTTCGAAGTTATCTTGGTCAAAAATGTGATTGTTTGTTGCTATCTCGAGAGCAAAACGACAACGACAATGATCATTTACCTAAGAATGTTTTTGGCCGTATCTTTTGATTCCTGAGTCCGATTTTGGTGACTCTTTTTCTGACTTCAAGCTAATGAAATCACCTTTAATTTTTATGTTTAGAGTTTTCTAAAATTTCAAAGTTATCTTGACCAAAAATGAGACTGTTTGTCGCTGTCCCGAGACAAAATGATAGAAGTTGTGAAATTCAAATCTCAGAATTGTTTTATCCATAACTTTTACATTACTTATCGGAATTTGGTAATTTTTAATGTTCTGGAAAACTTAGAATTTCATCTACAACTTTTATGTTTGTGTTTTCTCAAATTATGTGCTTAAATGAGGCAAATTGAACAAACAAAACACAGGCCTGAGAAAAAATGCCAAAGTTTATTCCTGTGTATCTTGAATTGTTGCACCAGTTTTTGGTGCTTTCTCTTTTGTTTTCCGAACATGATTTTGATGCTCTTTTCAGTGCAAATATTGAGAGCTTTATATCACATATGCTCTAGTATTGAATCATATATTTTCTTAGATTGTTCGAGCAAGTCTTTGATGATAAATTTTAATATAGATCTTGAGTGTTGTATTATCTTATTTAAGGGATAAACCATGCTTCTTGTGATTATTTTTAGGTTGCTTCTACTATATAGAAGCCCGAATTTTCATGAATCCATCATTGGGATTTTAATGGATTTTAATGATTCATTATGTGATGTTTTCATTGTGATTCCGAGCACATGTGCACGTATTTTCAAACTATTTTTCCAAAAGTGTTCATATTCTAGTTATTGTTCTTAGAAATATATTTTACAAAGTGATTTCATATAAAACATGATACAATTAATATTTCTAAATTATAAAGAGATTTTCAAAATCGATTTCTTAAATATTTCCTGAAATTTATTTCAAAACGCGATTTAGCAAAAATATATTTTCTATATAAAGATACACGTTTTTGCACTTTTCGAACGTATGAGATAGAGAATTAAACGATTTAGTAAAACATGTGGTATGGGACACATGAGTTTGCTCTTTCGGTTAATTCTGGACTTGTATGATCGAAACCTCTTGAGTATTGTATCTTGAGTTAATATTTTAGATTTTCAATTTCTATTATAGGAATTATCCAAGTAGCCAATATTTGGCGAGTTGAGACGTTCGAGATCTCCTATTATAGGAGTAAAAATCAATGAGAACCACTTAAAGATGTTGTTTTACTTGCCGATGAGATGAGGTGAGTCTTGAGATGAGATTTTCCTTTTCAAGGATTATGGTTTATGAGAAACCATTATGAGATTTATTTGCATTTGCCGATGATACGAGGTAAGCTTCTTTATGATGATTTTACGATGTTGAGATGTATTATGATAGTTTTTACTTGTCGATGAGATGAGACAAGTCACGATGCCACTAGTACTCGTCAATGAGATAAGACAAGCATGGTATTTTATTTACTCGCCAATGAGATGAGGTTGAGTATATTTTCCTGATGTTTATGATGTTTTACTAGTGTGGTACCAACTAACGGCTAGTAAACCATTAGGTGCGAACGTATGGTATGGGACATACGTTAACACCTATTGGGTTCCTATCCGAGAAGTTGAGACACATTCACGATGTTTACTAGTACTACAGACCACGAGTACTCGATTGGAGTCATCATGATGTAGTTGCTACTCCGATCATCACGATGTTATTAACTCGGGTCTTTGTGACTGGTAGTCTTTATGATCTTATGGACTATAGTCATTCATGATGTTCACGATGTTAAGATGTTATTTGACTCCAGTCATCACGATGTTTATGGTACCAAATAATAGTACTAGTCACGATGTAGCGCGCGTAGCATTGCTTCGGCATGCAATCGAGGATCTGGCCAATCCGGGATTTCTTTAAGTTTTGATGTTTTAGACTTCACCGTCTTTAGATGATTATTACATTGATAGCCTAGTGCCAAATGAGATGTATACATATATGGTGAAATCATTTATGATGTTACTCATTGATTGAGTTATTTGCATTATGGATTGATGATTTGATGATTTTATAGACTACTTGATGTTAAGATGGAGTTGAGATGTATTTATAAATTTATACCGATGAGATGAGGTATAAACGATTATGAAAAATCTTTTATGATGAGTTTTAGTGATGGATTTGAGATGTATCTATATTCATACCGATGAGATGAGGTATGAATAAGTATAATGCTTCTTTTATGATTGGGTTTTATATTTCCTTGAATTATCCTTAGGATGTGCGAATGAGATGAGGCACATCCATATGAGTTTTATTCTATGTATTAAGGATATGTACCTTTGATGTATTATTATATTGACAACCACTTCTAAGAAGATAGTTGAATCATTTGAAGTAATTATCCATATTTCTTTATACCGCCGATGATATGAGGCGAAAGCGATGTTTATTAAGTCTTATCTTTAAAACTTTGCTCGCCGATGTTCCATTTGCTTAAGTGTCAGTTATGCCACTTAAGTGTGACTTTATCATCATTATCTCTTCTACTTGCCAAGAAGAGATGTTGTCTTTTATGATGTTGAAACCCCTGTTTAGGGCATGGCATCCTTTAAGAAAAAGGATACCATAGCTTTCACCTACTTATCCCTATCGATTATTATGTTTAACTAATGATTTTAGCTAGCCTGACCCGTGTGGTTTCACTTGGGTCAGACCGAGTTGTTTCAGGTATCATATATTGGGCTTAGCTTGAAGTTGATGTTGGATAACAGCTCTTCTTTCTCTTGAGTAGTTTCTGTTCTTTCGCATACTCTGATGTAGTTATATTTGATTCGATGTATATAGTGTGGTCGAGTACCACCTTTATTGTATTCATATTGTATTGTACTAAACATGTATTAGTGTATATGTATATATATATATATGATATTGATTACTTTTCTGTGATGTGCTTTTCATTTAATTATTGTATTTTGTTCTGATAGATCCGTTAGCCACCTATTGTTTTTAATTAAGAATTTACTGGGTATGTCGATCCACTTGAGATAGAAAAAAAAATCATATTGCATTTATCGACGTATTCAGTAGATGTTTAAGACAAAATTATAGATGGTTGCCCTTAACCAGCCTTATTCTCCACTTTAGTAGACAGAATTACTCGTTAATTCTCTTTACTAAGGTGGGTCTCGGGGTGGGGCGTTACAGCTTGGTATCAGAGCTATGGTCGGAACAAAGTAGAATAAACACAGAACAGTACGTATATCATGATACATCGAAGTACAGTACGGGTGAATCATTGTCCTTTATTCAAGCTTGTTTTCGAATCGAGCCTTGATTCTTTTTCGAGTTTTGGGATTGGTTAAATGGAATATGTCAAGGAATATAGATATATTGTATTCCGTAGTATTCCATAATAGAGTTTGATGTCATCTTATCTTATATAAAATCTTATTTGGGATTATTCTATTCTTATTTTTATCGATACGAGTGAGTTCGTATCGATGGAGCTGATTGATTTCTTTAAGCATTCTTGTTGCCTTCCTTTGAGAGTTGTGAATCCTATTGAAAGAATCCACAACGATTGCTTGTTGTGAGCATTCTGAGTTCTCTATTTGTTGCTGTTTTAGTCAGTTTTGTTTATTACTCACAATCTTGAGATGCATTTGATTTGAGATGGATTGACTTATTTGATATTAAGTCCAATCCTTTGTTTTATAGATTCTATTTTATATTTAGGTTTCCTATTTTGATTGGTTTATTATTTCTGTCACTTTGGAATGTTAATGATGATTCCAAAGTTTCTGAATTCACTCTTGAGTATCGAGATGTAGATGACATATTTCGAATTCCAATCAAGGTGACTTTGTTGAGTTTTGATGAGTCCGTTTGGGTTTGATATCCAATCGCCCAATCGAGTGTTAAATTAATCTTATTCCTAGCTGTTAGCCTTCGGTTATCCTTCCACGAGAACTTCCACTAAGGAATGGGTGAGTTTCTGGATTGTTCGAGTTTGATTGAGTTTATCATTCAGTTTCATTGAATTATCCTTTTCAGATACTCAATCGATGTTATTCTTTGTAGCATTACTTTGTTTGAGGTAATGATTTGTTGTTAATGTGCTTCTTCTCCTTCGAGAAGAATATCTTGCTTATCTTGTATCTTGATGATTTTTGGGAGTGGCTTGTGACATCGTAAGATTGACGAACACTCTATCTCCTTCTGTTGATTTTGAGAATCGAGTATTCTGGGAATATCTCGATGCATTCTCTTAATGTTCTTTGGTTTGAGTTTTGAAGCTATATAAATATGAGTTTTAAAGAGAAATTTGAGCTTTGAGTTATAAAAAAAATCAAAGAATATTTTGAGAATATATTTACATGAGTAGTATTTCTTTTATAGAAATAATTTGAGAGTGTTGGGTTGTCCATCGAGTAGTTAAGAGTTCTGGTCGATACGTCTGATCAACGTTATCGATAGGAATCTCCTAAATTCTATGATGAGGCAATCAGACACGATGGTTTCTATTTTAAAAATTGAGATTTTGAAAATAATATTTTGAGATTAAGTATTAAATTTATTTTTGAATGGTAATTGCAACCATTGATTTTAGAGACGAGTAATAGAGTGGCGAGGCAGTTTTGATCGTTCAGTCAACTCAACAGCCAACAGATATATTTATTTATTAGAGACTCAATGGCGAGACAATGCCATTTATTTATTTTCAAATTATAAAGATGAGAATATAAATGAGATTATTTTTGAGATGTGCTTTATTGGAAATATATTTTGAGATTTTATAATCTATATTATATACATTGGATGTTTTAAGAGAAGAGTTATAAGAGAATTTGAAGATTGTTTTTAAACTATTTAAGTGGTTTAATAAAAAGAGTAAAGAGAATTTAAACCATTAATTTATTTTGAGGAATATTATTATGGATTTACAAATTTCTTTGGAAATTAATTTTGACATAAGAGAAGGAATTTGGATTTTTAATTTGAGTTTTAAATAACTTACTAAGTAATATCGTAAAAAGTTTGAAAATTTTCAAATGTTGAAAATTGAGATTTAAAATTTAAAAGATGTTGAGATTTAAAAATTCTAAATATCTTGGATTAAAAGATAATTCGAGCTTATATCCTTGTAACGACCCAGAATTTTTGATAATTAAAATTCGAATATTTAATTGATTTTTAATATTAATAAATGGAATTTATAAGTCGAATGATTTATTTCTCGAATATTGGATTTAATTGGATAATTAAATCGATAAATTAAATAGTGAAATTCCAGAGATAACTGTAAATCGAGTTTAAAGTGATTGAAAATGATTTGTAAAATTTTATTTAATCATACTGGAGTTATAGAAAGGTTATAGAACTTTCAGAATCGAATTTGGAGTTAATTTGTGAAAATCGATTATTTTAATATTTAATTATCGACTGAAAAATAGCCAATTTTCGAACAGTCTCAGAATTGAACGAGACCAGTTCCATTGGATCCGTAATAGTTAGTTATTATCGGATTTCAATTTTCGTAGCAATCGGGATTGTCGATTGACCCTGGCAACTCGAAACGCATCGATATCTTTTTAATTTTAAATCGTCGAGTTAAAATAGTCATTTTTCAAACGGTCTCGGATTTCGACGAAACCAGTTTCATCGGATCCGTAATGTGAAATTATTGCATGGTTTCAAATTTCATAATTTTTGGATGTACCGTTTGTCCGGGGCAAGCTAAAACGCCTCGAAATCGATTTAAATCGGTTTAATTTAAATTTATCGTTTTTCTCCGTATCTCGCACAGATGTCCGAATTAGCTCCTGAAACACGTTCCATTGCGTTCAGAACGTGGGGTAAACCTTAGAAACGTCAGCCGGCATGCTTCGTTTGGAGTTCGGAAAATTTCGGGTGAATAGTGTTTTCGTTGTTTTTCTATAAAAGGCCCTCCATTTTTCAATTTGCAAACTAAAATCAAACCCTAACCCTAATTTGTTCCAGCCGCCACCATATTATTCTATGGCCCGAAATCACTCTCCTTCTCCCCTTAATCTCTTCCAATCCGTGAAGAATTAGTTAAAACTTTCAACTACAAACTTGAAGAGCATCTCGAGAGCTTCGAATCTATACGGTGATGATCGAGAATGGTGCGACGTGGGGGGAGGTAGGGGCTGCCGTTCACCATCAGGTCGCACGCGTTTCTAGGCATGAAGGGGGGGCCGAGCTTGTCATGGTGAAGGCTGGAGGTAGCTCGTGTGATGGGCTTTCGTTTGGCGGTGGTATGATGGGTTCTAGTTCGTCGAGGGTGGAGTATAATTCAAGGAAAAGATGGAGGCTATGGGTTCTCATATTCACGTTCAAAACCTGATGGGAGGGAAGATGAAGTGCACGGCCAGATCTAGAGATGCAGAAATGAACGGCCACGATTGATTCCAGGGTTTGAAAATTAAAATAAAAGCTGAAATTGTATATTTAAATTCGTACAATCTTTGAAATATCATAACTTCTTCATACGAGGTTCGTTTTGGACGAAACGAATTGCGTTGGAATCGTCTCGACGCGTACTTCGCTATGGAACTGAATTGGAGCCATTTGGAGCTAGTTTGAATTTCGGGTAAAATTAAACGCCGTTTAATTTTATTCGAAAATAAACGCTGAAATCAGAATTAAAATCACGGTGAGATCTCCTCACTCAGATTTAAATTTGTATTGCAGTTATTGATTTGATTGATTGATGTTTTGGATAAGATATTAGATATAGTAGGATATATATCTATATATAGCAATATATACATATTGGCATATGTATATATTGGATTGATGATTTCCCGCCTCGTATAGCGGATGAGACCCTATTGCGCCGTTAGTAAGCGGATATTTTTATAAAACCCATATACCGCGATAATTCCGTACTGGAGCGGAATTGGTATTGTGCTAACGTCTGTGGATGCAGGGAAACAGGTTGGAGGGATCCAACTGGATTCCTCACCGTATTGATTATTTACAGATATTTTGATATATTCTGTTATCATATTGATATATGATATTGACTGTTGTGATGGACTAATTGGTGTTGTTGCATCATCGGATTCAGTTTTGAAATGTAAAAATAACGACTGTTATTTTAAAAGGGTTTTTAAAGTGATTTTTGAAAATATACGTTTTATGGAATTTTTGAATCGATTTATAAACGTAAAATTTTAAAGTTATAAAAGTTATAATTTTTAGTGAAATATAACCGAAGTGTCGTTTTTGAAATAAAAGTCGATTTATTTATAAAATGGTTTAAGTGGGATTTTTGAATAACTATAAATGATTTGTATAAAAAGGTTTATAAATTTGATAATTTATAAATAAAAATATTGGACTTATAGAACGATTTTTTTTATAAGTGTTAAAAAGAAGTATAAGTGAATGAAATAAATAGATTTATAACGTGAAGTTATAAAGTGAATAGATACTGTAGAATAAAGGATTTATAAGAAATTTACTTATAAATTTGACTTTTACACTTAGATGAGATATGAATAGAAATTTCTAAATGAAATGATTTTATAAGTGGAAATTGTTATAAAGTGTAAATGCGATTTATAAACGTTGTTTATAAATCCGAAATCACTTATCTTGATAAGTAAATTATAGAAGTAAATAAAAGAAAATTTATAGGTCGAAGTTGTTATTAAAATAGAAATAGAAGTTATAAACGTGTTTATAAATTCAAAACCAGTTGAATTTGAGAAATTAAATGTAGAAGATTTTTAAAGAAGATATATTCACGATTTTGGATAGCGAATTTTTATTGAGATAAAAATGTGTAGAAATGATTGAAATTGGGTTAAGTGAATTATATTCACGATTTTGGACAGTGAATGTATTATTGAATAAAATGGATTCATTTTTTTTTGAAGAAGTGATATTAAAAATGAAGTTAAACATTTTAAAGATGTTTTAAAATGTATTATGAATCGAAAGCATGGATTTCCGCAGTTGTTGTTGAAATAGACGTTTTCGAGAAATTTAAGGAAATGGTGGACTATAACACTGTTGTTATAGTAAATGATTTCCGAAAGGAAATGTTTTTATGTAGTATTGGGATTTATATATCTATCTAATTCCGAATCCCTATACTAGTGATTTTGAGTCGTCGTAACGATGTTTTACGTAACATTCGTTTTGACTCAAATAAATTGTGTTTAAAGAATGATTTCCTTAAAGAATGAGATATATACTTGATTTTGATTTAAGTCTATTGAATATTTTCAAATGTGAAAATAAATGATTTGTGAATTACTTATTATTAAATAAGTATGGAATTGCTTTTCCAATATGAAACGAAGGGTTTGAAACTTTATCTTTTTAAGATAAATTGAAAAGTGAATATTTGAAATTTGTTTTCAAATGATTAAGTGTGGAAATTTTATATCTAGTAAAAGATATTTTGGAAGATAAAATTATTTGGGAAAATTATTTGGAATCTGATGATGTTGCGCATCTTTATTGATAGTTAAATAACCGACTATCAATAATTACCTTTAGATAGGTATTTGTTGTGAATTGGATGAATTTGAATGCCACACTTATTTTTGAATAAGCGCTCACTATTCGGGTTAACCGGGAAAGGACCATGGGGTCGTATAACCCATTCCGAATATGTGATACGTCGTTATGAATCGCATTTGAAGACCGGTGTTGAAGACCGGATATTTTTGAAAACGGAAGGATTATCGTCGAGTTACTCTACATCGGCTGATCTCCGATTTAGAGGTTTTATCACCCTTAGTGACGGGAAGTCCGAACGTGATTGAAAATTATCCGGATATGCAAGGGCTTCGTGAGAAGTGCCTTCGGTTCTGTTCGATCCCGGAACAGACTTGTATGGATTGTGTGTCTGACGTTACACTTTGAGATATAAAGCTGATTTCTTTCAAATACATTTCTGTTGGTGGCGGAGAATTTATTCTCTTAGCTTAACACCCTTCTCTGAGACGTACGAGCTCAGAGGTTATGTAGTTGAAATTTATCAGCGATATATTCCCAATTTGGTAACGTGGCATACTGAGTGTTGCTGTGAAATGATCAGTGTTTGATCATTGGTGATATGATCATTTGTTTGATCTTATATCTTTGTGATCATAGGTTGATCATTTTGTTTGACCCGAAGCAGGGCTTTTTGAGAAAGCGTAGCTTTGTGGACGAGACTTCATCGAGCCTCACACCCCGGAAATGGTCGAAACAGGAAGGATGCGGCAAGGTTCTAGGGAGTAGCGCCCCTTAGTGTATGTCATTCCTTCTGGATAGAGGTGGTATCATGGTATGGAGCCCAGATACTTAACCTATGTGGTTGCTGCATTATTATCTATGTGGTTTGTTGGAAATCGGGGATCCTCGGGAAGATCGGTTACGATCGGGGGATGGCATACGCGTGTCAGTAGTTACCTATTTTTGCAGAGGTAACCCGGCCTTGTGTTGGCAGAGATCCGGTTAGGTTCTCGGGTCGTCTATTCCAGGGACGTACCCATCGTGGAAAAGGAAGTTCCTTAGCCTGACCATTTGTTGGAAATCCAAACTCCAATACGTGACTTGTACGGTTTTAGTTGTAGAACCTGCCATCTAATATGGCAGCTATAGCAAGCATACTATAATGGTACCTATGCTGGCTAAGATTTATATTCTACTTTCGAAATGTTTTCTACACTATGCACTAATAATAATATCAAAAAGAATTTGATTTTTGCGTAGTAAGCATCTTTGACTATCATAAGAAGAAATCTCCTCCAAGTCTGCGTTTGCATTGTGTGTGTGGCGGGAGGTCTTATGGTAGTTTCATTTTCCAAAAGCATTGCGAATTGACTTTAAAATTCTTCTGTTGTTTATTTTAAAGAAAAATAACTGTTTTACGATCTCACACCAGTCACCATGACTGACTCGGAGTTTATTGTTTCCCTTATAAACTCTGGGTGCCCACCAATTTCCACACGGGCAGCCTAGAGTTATATTATCAGGATATTCTGGATATTCTGGAGCTTTGGAAGCAAGCTGGATGGCGAGACGTAGTATTTGTATCTGATAGTATTTATTCCGCTGTGTATTCTGTATGAGGACAAGTTTATATAACTGTCCATTGTTGTATATAACTCTGATGATTGATGTATGTATAAACTGATATAGCTCTTTGTTTTAAAAGACTAGTGTTTATTTATTATATATTGTTCCGCTGCGATATGTGAGATTCTGATATTGTTTTCTGTTTCTGTTCTGATTTGTTGTTCTTCTTTTCTTTTTCTACTCTCTTCCTTCTGCTTTCTTCTTCTTCTACTTTTTCTTCTTTTTAAAACCCTCACTATTGGAGTTTCCGGCCCTCGATTGCTCGGCAGTCGATAAAGTGAGTATCGATGTCGAATTTTCGAAAGTCGAAAATTCCCGTACGTGACAGCGTAGTATCGGAGCATATGGTTAAGCGACAACCCTGCTCTGTTGGGTGTTATTCATTAGAGATAGAGTCAGTAGTACTCTAGAATGAGTTGAGTGTAATAATAGATACGAGTGCGTATTTGTTAGTGAATATAAAATTGTTTTATATTGTGATGATTGGTTTGTTGAGTGGTATATGGATTCTGGTCGGTATTGTCCGTACAACTCTATCGATAGGGATCTCTAAACACTTATATAGAACAATTCGACACAGTATTGTTTTAAATAGGGTAAATGAGATAATTTTGCCCAAAACTATTTTTGTATAGAAAAGAAATGTTTTTCTATAAAGTACTATAGTATTTGGTTGCATGGATGCTAGGAAGTAATAATGGTAAATTATTATCATTGAAATTGAATAAGAAATTGAAATCATAACTCCAAAATTAAGAGATAAATCCATGTACAGATGAAATTTGAGAATGTAAATTATAAATGTGAATTATAATTGGAAAACGGAATTCCAGAGAAGTTTTTGGAAATGTTTTGAAAAGAATTTGAAAGTTTTGAGGATTGGAAAGTTTAAATCATTTTTGATTTGAAAATGAATTTCAAAGGGTTTGAAAAGTATTTTGAAGAGATGAAAAGCTCTAAACTCTTTTCGGTCGCTGGAAAATAACTTCGGTAATGACTGCAGCATTATCGATGTTCATTTTCGGGTTTCCAAAAGAGGTATTGCTGCCAAATTATTTTAAATGGAGGTTGTTTGAAAAAAAAATTGGAGTTTTGTTTTGGAAATTCAAAGGATGATTTGAATTGTTTTCAAAAATGGTTTTGAAAAGATTGAAAAGACTCTGGAATACTATATAAAAATACTTATGAAATAAGAAATAAGTTGATAACATATACAATTGGAATTTTGATAGAATAATTTAACTTAAAGAATGAAGTTAAATCAAAGTAAATATAAGTGAATAAATTTGAATAAATGGAAGTGAGATTGAATGTTGAAATTCATTTCGAATTTATAAGCAAATAAATTGAATTGAATAATTATCAATGAAAGATAAATTAAAATTCGTATGAAATTGAAACGGAATGTTGAAAATGAATTAGAATTTGTAATGAATTAGTAATTGAAACTAATTTAAAATAAGCAGTTGTAAACGAAAGTTAATCGATGAAATTCAATATTTCAGAATTGAAGATGAATAGAATTGAAATTGAATTGAAATTGTGAATTGAATTCAAATGAATGTGAACTGTAAAATTGAAGGAAAATGAATAGGTGTAACTTCAACAGTGAAGTAAAAATGATATAAGAAGTACATATTGAAATTTTGTAATCGAATTTGCAAAATGTTTGAATGCTGTAACTAGATATAATGGCTAGTAGGATATACAGGTATAAAGGAATTGGAATTTAATTTCGAAGATAAATTTGAATGGCTCGACAAAAGGTAAGTATTTGAATTCGAATATGAGATTTGATGACTTATTTCTCTAGCCGCTTGGCTTTTTCTTTTTCTTTTTGAAATCTGAGAGTCCGTAGGGACGTTTTGTAGTCGTGCCATGTTAACCGCGCAAAGGAGACGCTGGCGAAATTTTCTGAAAATTTAAGGCGTTGGAAATTTTTGAGAAAATTTTGAAGTTAAAATTTGAATTTAAACTCGAATTTGAATTTTGAAGTAAACAATGCTGTTGAAACTTATAATTGAAGTTGGAAAACGAGATTGAATGATAACGAATCTTTAATAGAAAGATTTGTTTTGATAAAATCGATAAAACTATTGATTGTGAAAAATGATAGACGAGTTAAGGACCATTTTTTCTTGACTTGTAATTTCGAGGACGAAATTCTTTTAAGGGGGGAACTCTGTAACGACCCAGAATTTTTGATAATTAAAATTCGAATATTTAATTGATTTTTAATATTAATAAATGGAATTTAGAAGTCGAATGATTTATTTCTCGAATATTGGATTTAATTGGATAATTAAATCGATAAATTAAATAGTGAAATTCCAGAGATAATTGTAAATCGAGTTTAAAGTGATTGAAAATGATTTGTAAAATTTTATTTAATCATACTGGAGTTATAGAAAGGTTATAGAACTTTCAGAATCGAATTTGGAGTTAATTTGTGAAAATCGATTATTTTAATATTTAATTATCGACTGAAAAATAGCCAATTTTCGAACAGTCTCAGAATTGAACGAGACCAGTTCCATTGGATCCGTAATAGTTAGTTATTATCGGATTTCAATTTTCGTAGCAATCGGGATTGTCGATTGACCCTGGCAACTCGAAACGCATCGATATCTTTTTAATTTTAAATCGTCGAGTTAAAATAGTCATTTTTCAAACGGTCTCGGATTTCGACGAAACCAGTTTCATCAGATCCGTAATGTGAAATTATTGCATGGTTTCAAATTTCATAATTTTTGGATGTACCGTTTGTCCGGGGCAAGCTAAAACGCCTCGAAATCGATTTAAATCGGTTTAATTTAAATTTATCGTTTTTCTCCGTATCTCGCACAGATGTCCGAATTAGCTCCCGAAACACGTTCCATTGCGTTCAGAACGTGGGGTAAACCTTAGAAACGTCAGCCGGCATGCTTCGTTTGGAGTTCGGAAAATTTCGGGTGAATAGTGTTTTCGTTGTTTTTCTATAAAAGGCCCTCCATTTTTCAATTTGCAAACTAAAATCAAACCCTAACCCTAATTTGTTCCAGCCGCCACCATATTATTCTATGGCCAGAAATCACTCTCCTTCTCCCCTTAATCTCTTCCAATCCGTGAAGAATTAGTTAAAATTTCAACTACAAACTTGAAGAGCATCTCGAGAGCTTCGAATCTATACGGTGATGATCGAGAATGGTGCGACGTGGGGGGAGGTAGGGGCTGCAGTTCACCATCAGGTCGCACGCGTTTCTAGGCATGAAGGGGGGGCCGAGCTTGTCATGGTGAAGGCTGGAGGTAGCTCGTGTGATGGGCTTTCGTTTGGCGGTGGTATGATGGGTTCTAGTTCGTCGAGGATGGAGTATAATTCAAGGAAAAGATGGAGGCTATGGGTTCTCATATTCACGTTCAAAACCTGATGGGAGGGAAGATGAAGTGCACGGCCAGATCTGGAGATGCAGAAATGAACGGCCACGATTGATTCCAGGGTTTGAAAATTAAAATAAAAGCTGAAATTGTATATTTAAATTCGTGCAATCTTTGAAATATCATAACTTCTTCATACGAGGTCCGTTTTGGACGAAACGAATTGCGTTGGAATCGTCTCGACGCGTACTTCGCTATGGAACTGAATTGGAGCCATTTGGAGCTAGTTTGAATTTCGGGTAAAATTAAACGCCGTTTAATTTTATTCGAAAATAAACGCTGAAATCAGAATTAAAATCACGGTGATATCTCCTCACTCAGATTTAAATTGTATTGCAGTTATTGATTTGATTGATTGATGTTTTGGATAAGATATTAGATATAGTAGGATATATATCTATATATAGCAATATATACATATTGGCATATGTATATATTGGATTGATGATTTCCCACCTCGTATAGCGGATGAGACCCTATTGCGCCGTTAGTAAGCGGATATTTTTATAAAACCCATATACCGCGATAATTCCGTACTGGAGCGGAATTGGTATTGTGCTAACGTCTGTGGATGCAGGGAAACAGGTTGGAGGGATCCAACTGGATTCCTCACCGTATTGATTATTTACAGATATTTTGATATATTCTGTTATCATATTGATATATGATATTGACTGTTGTGATGGACTAATTGGTGTTGTTGCATCATCGGATTCAGTTTTGAAATGTAAAAATAACGACTGTTATTTTAAAAGGGTTTTTAAAGTGATTTTTGAAAATATACGTTTTATGGAATTTTTGAATCGATTTATAAACGTAAAATTTTAAAGTTATAAAAGTTATAATTTTTAGTGAAATATAACCGAAGTGTCGTTTTTGAAATAAAAGTCGATTTATTTATAAAATGGTTTAAGTGGGATTTTTGAATAACTATAAATGATTTGTATAAAAAGGTTTATAAATTTGATAATTTATAAATAAAAATATTGGACTTATAGAACGATTTTTTTTATAAGTGTTAAAAAGAAGTATAAGTGAATGAAATAAATAGATTTATAACGTGAAGTTATAAAGTGAATAGATACTGTAGAATAAAGGATTTATAAGAAATTTACTTATAAATTTGACTTTTACACTTAGATGAGATATGAATAGAAATTTCTAAATGAAATGATTTTATAAGTGGAAATTGTTATAAAGTGTAAATGCGATTTATAAACGTTGTTTATAAATCCGAAATCACTTATCTTGATAAGTAAATTATAGAAGTAAATAAAAGAAAATTTATAAGTCGAAGTTGTTATTAAAATAGAAATAGAAGTTATAAACGTGTTTATAAATTCAAAACCAGTTGAATTTGAGAAATTAAATGTAGAAGATTTTTAAAGAAGATATATTCACGATTTTGGATAGCGAATTTTTATTGAGATAAAAATGTGTAGAAATGATTGAAATTGGGTTAAGTGAATTATATTCACGATTTTGGACAGTGAATGTATTATTGAATAAAATAGATTCATTTTTTTTTGAAGAAGTGATATTAAAAATGAAGTTAAACATTTTAAAGATGTTTTAAAATGTATTATGAATCGAAAGCATGGATTTCCGCAGTTGTTGTTGAAATAGACGTTTTCGAGAAATTTAAGGAAATGGTGGACTATAACACTGTTGTTATAGTAAATGATTTCCGAAAGGAAATGTTTTTATGTAGTATTGGGATTTATATATCTATCTAATTCTGAATCCCTATACTAGTGATTTTGAGTCGTCGTAACGATGTTTTACGTAACATTCGTTTTGACTCAAATAAATTGTGTTTAAAGAATGATTTCCTTAAAGAATGAGATATATACTTGATTTTGATTTAAGTCTATTGAATATTTTCAAATGTGAAAATAAATGATTTGTGAATTACTTATTATTAAATAAGTATGGAATTGCTTTTCCAATATGAAACGAAGGGTTTGAAACTTTATCTTTTTAAGATAAATTGAAAAGTGAATATTTGAAATTTGTTTTCAAATGATTAAGTGTGGAAATTTTATATCTAGTAAAAGATATTTTGGAAGATAAAATTATTTGGGAAAATTATTTGGAATGTGATGATGTTGCGCATCTTTATTGATAGTTAAATAACCGACTATCAATAATTACCTTTAGATAGGTATTTGTTGTGAATTGGATGAATTTGAATGCCACACTTATTTTTGAATAAGCGCTCACTATTCGGGTTAACCGGGAAAGGACCATGGGGTCGTATAACCCATTCCGAATATGTGATACGTCGTTATGAATCGCATTTGAAGACCGGTGTTGAAGACCGGATATTTTTGAAAACGGAAGGATTACCGTCGAGTTACTCTACATCGGCTGATCTCCGATTTAGAGGTTTTATCACCCTTAGTGACGGGAAGTCCGAACGTGATTGAAAATTATCCGGATATGCAAGGGCTTCGTGAGAAGTGCCTTCGGTTCTGTTCGATCCCGGAACAGACTTGTATGGATTGTGTGTCTGACGTTACACTTTGAGATATAAAGCTGATTTCTTTCAAATACATTTCTGTTGGTGGCGGAGAATTTATTCTCTTAGCTTAACACCCTTCTCTGAGACGTACGAGCTCAGAGGTTATGTAGTTGAAATTTATCAGCGATATATTCCCAATTTGGTAACGTGGCATATTGAGTGTTGCTGTGAAATGATCAGTGTTTGATCATTGGTGATATGATCATTTGTTTGATCTTATATCTTTGTGATCATAGGTTGATCATTTTGTTTGACCCGAAGCAGGGCTTTTTGAGAAAGCGTAGCTTTGTGGACGAGACTTCATCGAGCCTCACACCCCGGAAATGGTCGAAACAGGAAGGATGCGGCAAGGTTCTAGGGAGTAGCGCCCCTTAGTGTATGTCATTCCTTCTGGATAGAGGTGGTATCATGGTATGGAGCCCAGATACTTAACCTATGTGGTTGCTGCATTATTATCTATGTGGTTTGTTGGAAATCGGGGATCCTCGGGAAGATCGGTTACGATCGGGGGATGGCATACGCGTGTCAGTAGTTACCTATTTTTGCAGAGGTAACCCGGCCTTGTGTTGGCAGAGATCCGGTTAGGTTCTCGGATCGTCTATTCCAGGGACGTACCCATCGTGGAAAAGGAAGTTCCTTAGCCTAACCATTTGTTGGAAATCCAAACTCCAATACGTGACTTGTACGGTTTTAGTTGTAGAACCTGCCATCTAATATGGCAGCTATAGCAAGCATACTATAATGGTACTTATGCTGGCTAAGATTTATATTCTACTTTCGAAATGTTTTCTACACTATGCACTAATAATAATATCAAAAAGAATTTGATTTTTGCGTAGTAAGCATCTTTGACTATCATAAGAAGAAATCTCCTCTAAGTCTGCGTTTGCATTGTGTGTGTGGCGAGAGGTCTTATGGTAGTTTCATTTTCCAAAAGCATTGCGAATTGACTTTAAAATTCTTCTGTTGTTTATTTTAAAGAAAAATAACTGTTTTACGATCTCACACCAGTCACCATGACTGACTCGGAGTTTATTGTTTCCCTTCTAAACTCTGGGTGCCCACCAATTTCCACACGGGCAGCCTAGAGTTATATTATCAGGATATTCTGGATATTCTGGAGCTTTGGAAGCAAGCTGGATGGCGAGACGTAGTATTTGTATCTGATAGTATTTATTCCGCTGTGTATTCTGTATGAGGACAAGTTTATATAACTGTCCATTGTTGTATATAACTCTGATGATTGATGTATGTATAAACTGATATAGCTCTTTGTTTTAAAAGACTAGTGTTTATTTATTATATATTGTTCCGCTGCGATATGTGAGATTCTGATATTGTTTTCTGTTTCTGTTCTGATGTGTTGTTCTTCTTTTCTTTTTCTACTCTCTTCCTTCTGCTTTCTTCTTCTTCTACTTTTTCTTCTTTTTAAAACCCTTACTATTGGAGTTTCCGGCCCTCGATTGCTCGGCAGTCGATAAAGTGAGTATCGATGTCGAATTTTCGAAAGTCGAAAATTCCCGTACGTGACAATCCTTGTTCTTGAGTATATTCTATCTTTGAGCTATTATTAACGACGTGCATTTTTCGCGGTCGTTCGAGTTGTTGGCCTTGTGAGAAGCCATCTTGTGATTTATCAATCTTGTCTATTATGTCTACCTTGTTGCGAGGATGTTCTTTCCGTATATTTATGCGGAAAATCTTATTGATGATCTTCTTTATTATTTAGAGTTTGGGTTTAAGTGAGTTTGATCCCGACTCTATTCGTAGAGTTTTGTGAAATCAATCAATTTCGATTGATTAATTGTTGAGCATCTTATTGAGTTTTGATTCGAAGATGGGATATCTTCGAAATTCTTTCGAGTTACTTGGAAAATTCGATGGTTTGCTAATCACTATATTAGCATTTGATGGGCCATTGGGTTAAACAAGTGAGTTTTTCCTTGTTTCTCTCTACCATTCTATGTTGAGAGCATGAATGGTTTGAGTTTCGAGCTTGTCTTTTACCCTTTGTCGATTGAATATTTGTGTTGTTTACAGCCTTTTTCTAATAGAAATTGTGAGGATGCAATTTTGTTAAGGGGGGAGTCTGTAACAACCCGGGATTTTGGAGATTACTGTTAATATTAAATTATAATGCAAATTATAATTTAATATTGTGTTTGAAAATGAATTGGATAATAAAATGAGAGGTTATATTGTTTATTTTATATAAACAATATCTTGATGAATATAATTTGGGATTTGAAATTTAAATAAGTCGTATTATTTTATCTAAAGCCTATTTCAACATTTGATGGTTGAAAAAAAATGTAAATGAATGAAATAAAGTTTGAAAAACTTTATTTATGGATTTGGATTGAAAATAAATAATTCTAATGGTTTAATTTTATTTAATTAGTAATATTGTAAATTTATTCCAATGTTAGCCTTTTATTGTAAAATAAAAGGAATAATATAAAGAAAATAAAATTTAGAAGTGTAATTAGGCTTGGAATGATGTATTAATGTTATAAAAATGTTAAAACATTTTAATACACTTCATTAGGCTTAAAAATAAATTTTATTTGGTTGAAATGGATGAAAATAGTGATTTTTCACTAAAAATGGGAATATTGTTAAAAAAATTGTGTTATATGGGGAAAATAATATTTTTAATTGGAAAATAAAATTTTTGATGTCACTAACATGTTCCCTTTATTAAAACATGAACAATGCAACTTGTTTCATGTGATTTCGAAATTTTATGCAAAAGTTATGTGTAATTAAATTACTAAAACACATATGCATATTTACTCTAAATATTTTTCTAAGTGTGAGAATTGGCTTATAGGGTTATTTTGTGCCCATAAACCCAATTTCTAGGATGTTCAAAGAGATATACGTTCATTAAACTTCAATGTTCTAAATAATGGCCTCCATATGAAGAAAAATCAGAATTCACTCATTCTATTGCAAATTCAAGATTTAATTCAAGGTACAAACATAAGAGAAGGTAATCTCCTACCTATTTAATCTTAAAATTCATATCAATTCTCGAATTTGATTAATTGAGTTTTGATATTTTCCTTGCTTGCATGTTATTTCTATAGCTTCTACAATTTTCTAATTACTAATTCAAGGCCAAAGCTCTTTTCTTCGCAAGCAAAATCATTTAATTCGCTGCAAACAAACCCTAAGATGAGTAATCTCACTCATGCTAGCTGTAAACAATCTTTCTTATTCATATTTAGTGTGAAATTGGATGTTTGGAGCTATAAAAATCAAGTTTTGATCATATTTTGTGCTCAACCCAAAAACTGAATTCTGTCCATCTTTGAAGCTGAAACAAAATTAGACATAACTTTCTCGATTTTGATCGGATTTTGATAATTTCGAATGTTCCGGAAAGCTTAAAACCTATACTACAAGTTTCATGTTTTATATTTTCTGTAATTTTGAGGTTAGCTATGTCAAAATTTGATTTTTCTACTGCTAACCTAAGAGCAAAAGCAATATTTACTCTATGGTTGAAACTGAAACGAAATTTGTCATAATTTCTTTGTCTCTTAACCGAATTTGATTATCTTAGATGTTTCGGAAAGCTTAAACTTTGTACTAAAAGTTTAATGTTTTATGTTTTCTAAAATTTCGAAGTTATCTTGGTCAAAAATGTGATTGTTTGTTGCTATCCCGAGAGCAAAACGACAGCGACGATGATCATTTACCTAAGAATGTTTTTGGCCGTATCTTTTGATCCCTGAGTCCGATTTTGGTGATTCTTTTTCTGACTTCAAGCTAATGAAATGACCTTTAATTTTTATGTTTAGTGTTTTCTAAAATTTCAAAGTTATCTTGACCAAAAATGAAACTGTTTGTCGCTGTCCCGAGACAAAATGACAGAAGTTGTGAAATTCAAATCTCAGAATTGTTTTATCCATAACTTTTACATTTCTTATCGGAATTCGGTAATTTTTAATGTTCTGGAAAACTTAGGATGTCATCTACAACTTTTAAGTTTTGTGTTTTCTCAAATTATGTGCTTAAATGAGGCAAATTGAACAAACAAAACACAGGCCTGGGAAAAAATGCCAAAGTTTATTCCTGTGTATCTTGAATTGTTGCACCAGTTTTTGGTGCTTTCTCTTTTGTTTTCCAAACATGATTTTGATGCTCTTTTCAGTGCAAATATTGAGAGCTTTATATCACATATGCTCTAGTATTGAATCATATATTTTCTTAGAGAGCAAGTCTTTGATGATAAATTTTAATATAGATCTTGAGTGTTGTATTATCTTATTCAAGAGATAAACCATGTTTCTTGTGATTATTTTTGGGTTGCTTCTACTATATAGAAGCCCGAAGTTTCATGAATCCATCATTGGGATTTTAATGGATTTTAATGATTCATTATGTGATGTTTTCATTGTGATTCCGAGCACATGTGCACGTATTTTCAAACTATTTTTCCAAAAGTGTTCATATTCTAGCTATTGTTCTTAGAAATATATTTTACAAAGTGATTTCATATAAAACATGATACAATTAATATTTCTAAATTATAAAGAGATTTTCAAAATCGATTTCTTAAATATTTCCTGAAATTTATTTCAAAACCCGATTTAGCAAAAATACATTTTCTATATAAAGATACACGTTTTTGCACTTTTCGAACGTATGAGAAAGAGAATTAAACGATTTAGTAAAACATGTGGTATGCGACACATGAGTTTGCTCTTTCACTTAATTCCAGACTTGTATGATCGAAACCTCTTGAGTATTGTATCTTGAGTTAATATTTAAGATTTTCAATTCCTATTATAGGAATTATCCAAGTAGCCAATATTTGGCGAGTTAAGATGTTCGAGATCTCCTATTATAGGAGTAAAAGTCAATGAGAACCACTTAAAGATGTTGTTTTACTTGCCGATGAGATGAGGTGAGTCTTGAGATGAGATTTTCCTTTTCGGGGATTATGGTTTATGAGAAATCATTATGAGATTTATTTGCATTTGCCGATGATATGAGGTAAGCTTCTTTATGATGATTTTACGATGTTGAGATGTATTATGATAGTTTTTACTTGTCGATGAGATGAGACAAGTCACGATGCCACTAGTACTCGTCAATGAGATAAGACGAGCATGGTATTGTATTTACTCGCCAATGAGATGAGGCTGAGTATATTTTCCTGATGTTTATGATGTTTTACTAGTGTGGTACCAACTAACGGCTAGTAAACCATTAGGTGCGAACGTATGGTATGGGACATACGTTAACACCTATTGGGTACCTATCCGAGAAGTTGAGACACATTCACGATGTTTACTAGTACTACAGACCACGAGTACTCGATTGGAGTCATCATGATGTAGTTGCTACTCTGATAATCACGATGTTATTAACTCGGGTCTTTGTGACTGGGAGTCATTATGATCTTATGGACTATAGTCATTCATGATGTTCATGATGTTAAGATGTTATTTGACTCTAGTCATCACGATGTTTATGGTACCAAATAATAGTACTAGTCACGATGTAGCGCGCGTAGCATTGCTTCGGCATGCAATCGAGGATCTGGCCAATCCGGGATTTCTTTAAGTTTTGATGTTTTAGACTTCACCGTCTTTAGATGATTATTACATTGATAGCCTAGTGCCAAATGAGATGTATACATATATGGTGAAATCATTTATGATGTTACTCTTTGATTGAGTTATTTGCATTATGGATTGATGATTTGATGATTTTACAGACTACTTGATGTTAAGATGGAGTTGAGATGTATTTATAAATTTATACCGATGAGATGAGGTATAAATGATTATGAAAAATCTTTTTATGATGAGTTTTAGTGATGGATTTAAGATGTATCTATATTCATACCGATGAGATGAGGTATGAATAAGTATAATGCTTCTTTTATGATTGGGTTTTATATTTCCTTGAATTATCCTTAGGATGTGCCAATGAGATGAGGCACATCCATATGAGTTTTATTCTATGTATGAAGGATATGTACCTTTGATGTATTGTTATATTGACAACCACTTCTAAGAAGATAGTTGAATCATTTGAAGTAATTATCCATATTCCTTTATACCGTCGATGATATGAGGCGAAAGCGATGTTTATTAAGTCTTATCTTTAAAACTTTGCTCACCGGTGTTCCATTTGCTTAAGTGTCAGTTATGCCACTTAAGTATGACTTTATCATCATTATCTCTTCTACTTGCCAAGAAGAGATGTTGTCTTTTATTATGTTGAAACCCCTGTTTAGGGCATGGCATCCTTTAAGAAAAAGGATACCATAGCTTTCACCTACTTATCCCTATCGATTATTATGTTTAACTAATGATTTTAGCTAGCTTGACCCGTGTGGTTTCACTCGGGTCAGACCGAGTTATTTCAGGTATCATATATTGGGCTTAGCTTGAAGTTGATGTTGGATAACAGCTCTTCTTTCTCTTGAGTAGTTTCTGTTCTTTCGCATACTCTGATGTAGTTATATTTGATTCGATGTATATAGTGTGGTCGAGTACCACCTTTATTGTATTCATATTGTATTGTACTAAACATGTATCAGTGTATATGTATATATATATGATATTGATTACTTTTCTGTGATGTGCTTTTCATTTAATTATTGTATTTTGTTCTGATAGATCCGTTAGCCACCTATAGTTTTTAATTAAGCATTTACTGGGTATGTCGATCCACTTGAGATAGAAAAAAAATCATATTGCATTTATCGACGTATTCAGTAGATGTTTAAGACAAAATTATAGATGGTCACCCTTAACCAGCCATATTCTCCACTTTAGTAGACAAAATTACTCGTTAATTCTCTTTACTAAGGTGGGTCTCGGGGTGGGGCGTTACACACTTGGACCTCTCACTACACATCACTTTTTGCTAATTCTTTTTTTCTATTGCTGTTAGTTTTAAGAGCAACTCACAGCCAAAAATTCTAATAGAAAAGAAGGAAAACAAAATAAAAGTGAAATGGTGGTACTTTAGATTTGCAACCTTTGGAGGTGGTTCAATTAAATCTAAGAGTCTTTAACTCATTCAAGGTGCGAATTACATGCGACTTCTTTAGGTAATCGTTCTATCTTGTTTTTTAGCAAAGCTAGCCGGCATTTATAGTGGGCCATCCGCATGTATAAATGAATTTGAAACATGTGTTCAGATACATACACCAGAATGGCTATAAGAAAAAAATAATGCACAGGAGTTTGGCGTAAATATCAAACTACTAACCAACAACAAACCTATGACGCCCCACTCCGAGACACGCATTAGCAAAGAGTATTACAAGGTAACACCGTCTGCTAATGCGGAGAATAGAGCTGGTTAGGAGCGACCATCTATAGCCTTGCCTTAATTACCTACTGAATACGTCGACAAGGTAGCATATATCTATTTTTCTTAAGTGGATCGACATATCCAATAAATACTTAATACAAAGCCATAGGTGGCTGAAGGATCTATCAGAATAAATATGACAACTCAAATGCAATACACATCACAGAACGGTAAATCATCACATACATTTTCACATATACCGATACATTACAGAGTTTACAAAATGATACATGTCAGTGGTAAAGCAAACCACGATATACAGACGAGTCAATAGAGTACACATCAGAGTTACAATCAAAAAGGACTACACAGAAAGCTATAACAAAATGGAGCAAGCTGAATAGTCCATGCGGAAGCAAAATAGGCTAAGTCCAATGTACCTAACCTGAAACATCTCGGTCTGACCTGAGTATAAAATACACGGGTCAGTCTAGCTAAACAAATCAGTTAGATAAACTGAACAAATACCATAATATGATAAGGAGGCAACATATAACATAAAAATTCCCAAAAGAGAAACAGACATCTAAGTAGAGATGTATAACATGCCTCATATCATCGGCATCTCAAATAAACAAAGGATAGGAATATCCTAAATCAAGCCACAATGGCAAATATCAAATACCAATGAAGGTAACACAAGATTCCATAAGGTAGTTGCGCTTATATCGTGTGGTTGCATAAAACCATCACCGAACGGCACTACTCGAGGGAATATGAAATCATTCAGGAAAACATTATCGAAGGGACAACACCTAAGGAGACAGTCCGAAGACACTATCCAGAAGGTGACAAACCAGAAGGAGACAGTCCGAAGACACTATCCAAAAGGTGATAAGCCAGAAGGAGACAATCCGAAGACACTATCCAAAAGGCAATAACCCAAGGGAGACAGTCCGAAGACACTATCCCAAAGGTAAACACTCCAAGGGAGACAGTCCGAAGACACTATCCCAAGGCAAATAACCCAAGGGAGATAGTCCGAAGACACTATCCCAAAGGCAATATGTGTCACAAACTCTTAGAAAGGAACCCGGAAAATGTTAACGTGAGTCCCATACCCCACGTTCGCACTAAACGGTTTACTAACCGTTAGTCAATTTCACACTCAAAGCAGTACAAAGTTCACCTCATCTCATCGGTAAACCAGACGCAAAGGTCAAAACGGTCAAACGAATAGATTGGGAATTAATTGAAAGGATGAACGCACGTGTTCATAGCACGCGTTTTATCCAATCATTTAATTCTCCTCCCTCTTTGCTCGAAGTGCAAAAGCATGTGTGTTTTAAATAGAATTTATAAATTGGAGAAGAGAGCTTTTAATACGATTTGAATGGATCATTTATAAAAACCCATGAATGAAATCTAAAAAGAAGCCATCAAAATCAATCATGAATGATAACAACAAACCAAGTCGACAAAAATTGATAAACAGTGAAACTTCAACCAAAAATAGGCAATTAGGCAGAACTGGGAAATCCAGACGTCTGGGGGTCAATTTAGACGTCTAGTTTTGGCCTCTGAAAAATTTCAAAGAAACCATCCAGACGTCTGATTCGTCAAACCAGACGTCTGAAACCATCCAGACGTCTGGGTGTTTATCCAGACGTCTGGTTTTGGTTTCTGGAAATATTCCAGAAACCCTACCAGACGTCTGACATTGCAAAACAGACGTCTGACCTCCATTCAGACGTCTGAAACGCTAGTTCAGACGGCTGAAAATAGTTACTGCCTTTTTTCTTCTATCTGCCGTATGTTTATTTTCACTCCAGGTCCAAACCAGACGTCTGAGCTTGGCCTCCTGACGTCTGGTCACCTGGTCTGGGCAACAATTTGCCTAGGCCAAAGTGGCCAAAACATATCGGAACAAGCCAATCCAAAACAAAAGCAATGAACATGAATAGAGGTTAGGAATTCATACCCAACCACAGCAAAACGATAGACTTAGATGTGAGTTCCAAAAACTCACCTTTTTAACTCAAAAAAAAGTTAAGAAGCACGAACATAAGAAGAAGATTAACCACTCTTCACTTCAACTCCACAAGCTTCAATCTAAGCTCAAAACAAACATTTCCTAAATTAGGGCTTAGGAAATTTCTGAAATTGAAGAGGAGAAGAGATGGAGAAGATGAAGATGGAGCTTACCTTAGCTTCTACTTCAATTTGGAGCAAGAATTTGGAGTTTGCAATTGGATTTAGGGTTTGGCAATTCTAATTTCCCATTCTTCTCCCCATTTTCAGTTTTGATAGAGAAAAAGAAATGAATGAGCTAATGAATGAAGAGAGGGCTGAGCTAGGGTATAAAGATAGAACATTGGGTGGAACCCAAACCCAAAACCCAATAGAAAAAGTAGCCAAATTTGACTTACTCCAAACATATAGAAGCTTATACTCAAAAAGATCGCAAACGTCATTTCGGACTCAATGGAAGTGGTCTCAAGTCCTAATTCGACCGTTTGCAAAAAGTAACATTTCGGACCTAAATCCGACTAACGACGTTATATTCAAATAAAACATTTAAATATAAAATTGTAAAATATGCGGGTTGTTACAGATCTCCCCTCCTTAACAAAATTGCATCCACGCAATTTCTATAGAAGAATTTGCAACAACTACATACTTACATCCAAAAAGAAAGAAAATAAGCTTGAGATAAAAAGATATTCTCACCATTCCTAAGCAAAGATAGAAAACCTGGATAGGATCGCTCGATAAACTCTCTGGTTTCCCAAGTGCAGTCATTGGGATTAGCGGACCATTGAACTTTAACGAGCGGAACGTCCTTGTTTCGAAGGTGTCTCACCTCCGTGGCAAGTACGCAAATAGGTTGCTGAACAATAGATAAATTTGGTGAGATCTCAAGCCCTTGCAAATCAGGAGAATCGATAATAGAATCCGACTCTCGAAGACACTTCCGAAGCTGAGAGACATGAAATATGTCATGAATGCCAAATAGATGAGCTCGAAGTGAAACTCTATAAGCCACAGGGCCAATACGTTCAGTAATAGGAAATGGTCCTACAAAGCGAGGAGCCAATTTCCCTGTCGTACTGAAGCGCATAACCCCTTTCAAAGGAGAAACACAAATAAAGACAAGATCACCAACCGAGAACTCGAGAGGCTTCCTACGGTTATCCGCGTAGGATTTCTGGAGGCTTTGTGCCTCTTTCATTCTCTGACCAATAAGAACAATCTTCTCAGAAGAATCATGAACAAAATCTGGGCCAAGAATAAGCTTCTCCCCAGATTCCAACCAACAAGAAGGTGATCGACATGGCCTTCCATATAAGGCTTCGAAAGGAGCCATACCGATACTGGACTGAAAACTATTGTTGTAGGAAAATTCTACAAGGGGTAGATGATCCTCCCAACTACCTCCAAAATCTAGGATACAACAGCGAAGGAGATCCTCCAGGACACGATTCACTCTCTCAGTCTGACCATCAGTCTGAGGATGATAAGCAGTAGAAAAATTTATCTTTGTGCCCAAAGCTGATTGAAGACACTTCCAAAAGTGACTAGCAAATAACGAGTCACGGTCACAAACAATGGAACTAGGGATACCATAAAGTCGAACGACTTCCTTCACATAAAGCTTAGCCAAAAGAGGAGCAGTCCGAGTGGACTTAATCGGAATAAAGTGAGTGGACTTGGTCAATCGGTCAATTATGACCCAAATAGAAGTATGGCATGACCTCGATCGAGGTAGACCATCAATGAAATCCATCGAAATCTGATCCCATTTCCACAATGGAATCTCTAACGGCTGAAGGAGACCAGAAGGGCGCTGATGCTCGGCTTTAATACGTTGACAAGTTATGCAATTGCTCACATAACTTGCTACATCGCGCTTCATGCATTCCCAATAATATAAGCGACACATGTCGGCATACATCTTGCTAGAACCAGGATGAATGGTATACTTAGAACGATGATAATCGTCAAGAATGTCACGCCTAAGTGCAGAATCAGAAGGCACAATAACCCGGTTCTTCTTGCGAAGGCACTGATGAGAATCAATACTGTAATCCAATGATGTCTCATCACTGGATCCAGTCTCAACAAGATGAATAAGATGCACAAGATCAGGATCACGCTACTGAGCTTTGGCAATACGATCCAATAGAGAGGTTCGAGCTTCCAAACTAAATAATGCTATCGAAGAATTAGAGGATGAAGCTCGATCACGAATATCACAAAAAGATAAAGTCTCAAGAATATCCCATTCGGCAAGCATCATAGAAACAACAGCCGAATGTCTACGGCTAAGCGCATCAGCAACACGATTACCCTTACCAGGGGTATACTGGATATTAAAGTCATAAGAGGCAAGAAACTCGAGCCAACGTTGTTGCCTCATATTGAGTTCCTTCTGAGTGAACAAATATTTCAACGATTTATGATCGGTATAGAGAATGAAGCGCTCGCCTAATAAATATTGTCGCCAAATCTTCAAGGCGAAGACAATGGCGGCTAACTCAAGATCATGAGTGGCATAGCGAACTTCATTCGGACGTAGTTGCCTAGAAGCATAAGCAACTACCCGATCTTTCTGCATAAGCACGGCATCGAGGCCACTACCACAAGCATCGGTGTAGACAACAAGATCATGATTCCCCTCGGGAACCACGAGAATAGGAGCATTAGTGAGAAGTTCCTTTAATGTCTGAAAGGAAGCCTCACACTTATCGGACCAAATATAATGAATGCCTTTCCGAGTAAGGCTAGTGAGAGGAAGCACAACACGAGAAAAATCCTTAATGAACCGACGGTAATAACCCGCCAATCCAAGGAAACTACGAATCTCATGAACATTCTCAGGCCTCTTCCAATTCTGAATAGCTTCGATCTTTGAGGGATCGACAGAAATACCATCGGAAGATACAACATGGCCTAAGAACTTAACCTCATTCTCCCAAAAATGGCACTTGGAGAATTTGGCTTTAAGCTGATGGTGACGAAGAGTACTCAAGACAATTCTCAAGTGATTAGCATGCTCGGCTTCAGATTTAGAATAAACAAGAATGTCGTCGATGAACACAAGAACGAATTTATCGAGATATTCCTGGAATACCTGATTCATAAGGTCAACAAAGAAAGCTGGAGCGTTCGTCAAACCGAACGGCATAACGAGCCACTCGAAAGAACCATATCGAGTGCAGGAAGCTGTAAGAGGTATGTTATCTTCCGCGACTCGGAGCTGATGAAAACCAGTGGCAAGGTTGAGCTGAGAGAAGACCTTAGCGCCACTCAATAGATCGAACATATCATCGATTCTAGGCAATGGATACCTATTCTTGATGGTCAACTCGTTAAGCTTGCGGTAGTCAATGCAAAGCCTAAGAGTTCCATCGGACTTCTTCACGAAGACGACCGTGGTACCCCACGGTGAAAAACTGGATTGAATCAACTGCTTGGACTCAAGCTCTAAAAGCTGCTTCTTGAGTTCCTCATTTTCTTTTGTAGACATCCTCGTGGGAGGACAACCAACTGGCTTCACGCCTGGAATGAGATCAATACGGAATTCGATCGCCCGCTTGGGTGGCAAACCCGAAACCGGCACAAAAACATCAAAGAAGTCACAAACAATAGGAATACAAGATATATCATCATCATCTCATGAGTCAAGAGAATATAAAGCCATTTCGGAATTATCCACATCCCGAAGAAAAAGTGATAGCTGAGTAGACGAATCCGGATGTCGAAGATATAAAATTCTTTCAGAGCAATTAATCCTGGCATCGTATCTCACTAGCCAGTCCATACCCAAAATCATATCAAAATCCAAATAAGAAATAACGTGCAGATTCGCACGAAAAGAAAAGCCACATAAAACTATCTCAACATCATCACAAAACAGGCTAAGGGTCGCGAATCCCCCGATAGGATTTGCAATCCTCAAAGAAGTAACCAAACAAGAAACATCCAAAGACAAATCATCGACGAGCTTCTTCGATACGAATGAATGCGAAGCACCCGTATCGAAAAGAACTTGAATGCTACGATCATGAAACAAAATAGAACCTTCCAAAATAGATGGTGATATACCTTTGGGCTGAGAAGAAGGTGCAGGAGCCTTGATAGCATTAAGATTGCCAGACCTAGAAGGTACAATAGGACAAGCGGAAATAATATGACCCTCCTTCTTGCAATAACGGCAGAAAAGAGTTTTGGGGTAAGCTCGAATCACATGGTCAGGAGAACCACAATTGAAACACTTCCGAATGGAAGGTGTTCCAGTAGATGGAGAACTAGAAGCAGGTTCAACGGGCTTTTTCTTCTTGGAAAGGAAAAATCCCGGCTTATGAAATGGAAACTTCTTCTTGTTGGGGTTCTTGCGAACCTCAACATTATCACCACTATCACACTCCTTCTCGATGGCCTCGAGATGAAGTGCTGAATCTACCAACTCCTCAAAAGAAAGTTTAAGCTGGAGCATTAAAGACTTCTTAAGATATTTCTTAAGACCGGAAACAAATTTCAGATTCTTCTTGTAAGAGGTGCTAATGAATTCAAGACCATACTTGGATAAGGCCTCGAATAATGCGACATAATCAGAAACAGAAGACTTCCCTTGCTTCAATTCAAGAAAGCGACGGGCTAATAAAACCTTCTCAGATTCAGGAACGAATTTCAGTTCGAAGCGCTCCCGAAACTGGGCCCAAGAAAGAACAGACTCATCAAGTTCGGCTATAAGAAGCTTGTACCAATCAAGGGCACGCTCTTGCAATAAGCTAGAAGTTACAAGAACTCGATCATGGTCAGAAAGATCCATGCGAGAAAAGATACGTTCGCATGTGCGAATCCATGCTTGGACCTCAAGAACGGACTCGGAGCCTTTGAATGGTTTTCCTCCAAGATAAGCAAAATGACTGCACAGACGTGCAAAGGCAGACTTGCGCGGAGGAGGTGCACGAATAGGAGCTGGAGGCTGAGTGCTCCTAAATAACTCCAAGAACTGATTGGCAGACATCTAAACACCGTCCGGGTGCGAGCTGCTAGATTGCCCAGCATCCGAGCGTCGTCCTCTGCCTCTTCCGGCCATTAGCTGAAAGATAAGATAAGAGAAAGGTTATTCACAAGGTAGATATCATTAATTCAAATATGGAATACTACGGAATAAAATGTATTCCTAGACGTATTCCTAAATTCTATCTACCCCAATGGCACGGAAAGAATAAAGGCACGATGATACAAAGATTTGTAACATTTGTACAACCCATTAATGTACCATAATATATGTCTCTGTTCTATGTTTACCATATTTTGTTCTGAACTCAGCTCTGATACCAAGCTGTGACGCCCCACTCCGAGACCCACATTAGCAAAGAGTATTACAAGGTAACACCATCAGCTAATGCAGAGAATAGAGCTGGATAGGAGTGACCATCTATAGCCTTGCCTTAATTACCTACTGAATACGTCGACAAGATAGCATATATCTATTTTTCTCAAGTGGATCGACATATCCAATAAATACTTAATACAAAGCCATAGGTGGCTGAAGGATCTATCAGAATAAATATGACAACTCAAATGTAATACACATCACAGAACAGTAAATCATCACATACATTTTCATATATACCGATACATTACAGAGTTTACAAAATGATACATGTCAGTGGTAAAGCAAACCACGATATACATATGAGTCAATAGAGTACACATCAGAGTTACAGTCAAAAAGGACTACACAGAAAGCTATAACAAAATGGAGCAAGATGAATAGTCCATGCGGAAGCAAAATAGGCTAAGTCCAATGTACCTAACCTGAAACATCTCGGTCTGACCTGAGTATAAAATACACGGGTCAGTCTAGCTAAACAAATCAGTTAGATAAACTGAACAAATACCATAATATGATAAGGAGGCAACATATAACATAAAAATTCCCAAAAGAGAAACAGACATCTAAGTAGAGATGTATAAAACGCCTCATATCATTGGCATCTCAAATAAACAAAGGATAGGAATATCCCAAATCAAGCCACAAATGGCAAATATCAAATACCAATGAAGGTAACACAAGATTCCACAAGGTAGTTGCGCTTATATCGTGTGGTTGCATAAAACCATCACTGAACGGCACTACTCGAGGGAATATGAAATCATTCAGGAAAACATTATCGAAGGGACAACACCTAAGGAGACAGTCCGAAGACACTATCCAGAAGGTGACAAACCAGAAGGAGACAGTCCGAAGACACTATCCAAAAGGTGATAAGCCAGAAGGAGACAGTCCGAAGACACTATCCAAAAGGCAATAACCCAAGGGAGACAGTCCGAAGACACTATCCCAAAGGTAAACACTCCAAGGGAGACAGTCCGAAGACACTATCCCAAGGCAAATAACCCAAGGGAGACAGTCCGAAGACACTATCCCAAAGGCAATATGTGTCACAAACTCTCAGAAAGGAACCCGGAAAATGTTAACGTGAGTCCCATACCCCACGTTCGCACTAAACGGTTTACTAACCATTAGTCAATTTCACACTCAAAGCAGTACAAAGTTCACCTCATCTCATCGGTAAACCAGACCCAAAGGTCAAAACGGTCAAACGAATAGATTGGGAATTAATTGAAAGGATGAACGCACGTGTTCATAGCACGCATTTTATCCAATCATTTAATTCTCCTCCCTCTTCGCTCGAAGTGCAAAAGCGTGTGTGTTTTAAATAGAATTTATAAATTGGAGAAGAGAGCTTTTAATACGATTTGAATGGATCATTTATAAAAACCCGTGAATGAAATCTAAAAAGAAGCCATCAAAATCAATCATGAATGATAACAACAAACCAAGTCGACAAAAATTGATAAACAGTGAAACTTCAACCAAAAATAGGCAATTAGGCAGAACTGGGGAAATCCAGACGTCTGGTTTTGGCTTCTGAAAAATTTCAGAGAAACCATCCAGACGTCTGATTCGTCAAACCAGACGTCTGAAACCATCCACACGTCTGGGTGTTTATCCATACGTCTGGTTTTGGTTTCTGGAAATATTCCAGAAACCCTACCAGACGTCTGACATTGCAAAACAGACGTCTGACCTCCATTCAGACGTCTGAAACGCTAGTTCAGACGGCTGAAAATAGTTACTGCCTTTTTTCTTCTATCTGCCGTATGTTTATTTTCACTCCAGGTCCAAACCAGACGTCTGAGCTTGGCCTCCTGACGTCTGGTCACCTGGTCTGGGCAACAATTTGCCTAGGCCAAAGTGGCCAAAACATATCGGAACAAGCCAATCCAAAACAAAAGCAATGAACATGAATAGAGGTTAGGAATTCATACCCAACCACAGCAAAACGATAGACTTAGATGTGAGTTCCAAAAACTCACCTTTTTAACTCAAAAACAAAGGTAAGAAGCACGAACACAAGAAGAAGATTAACCACTCTTCACTTCAACTCCACAAGCTTCAATCTAAGCTCAAAACAAACATTTCCTAAATTAGGCTTAGGAAGTTTCTGAAATTGAAGAGGAGAAGAGATGGAGAAGATGAAGATGGAGCTTACCTTAGCTTCTACTTCAATTTGGAGCAAGAATTTGGAGTTTGCAATTGGATTTAGGGTTTGGCAATTCTAATTTCCCATTCCTCTCCCCATTTTCAGTTTTGATAGAGAAAAAGAAATGAATGAGCTAATGAATGAAGAGAGGGCTGAGCTAGGGTATAAAGATAGAACATTGGGTGGAACCCAAACCCAAAACCCAATAGAAAAAGTAGCCAAATTTGATTTACTTCAAACATATCGAAGCTTATACTCAAAAAGATCGCAAACGTCATTTCGGACTCAATGGAAGTGGTCTCGAGTCCTAATTCGGCCATTTGCAAAAAGTAACATTTCGGACCTAAATCCGATTAACGACGTTATATTCAAATAAAACATTTAAATATAAAATCGTAAAATATGCGGGTTGTTACAAAACCATAATCTAGTCTCCCTCCAAGGATGAAGATCCACTCCCCTCCTCCAAAGATTCAAGCCCAACAATATGATAATACCAAAAAAAGTAGATGCTAACATAAGAACAAAATTCACATAATCAGAGCAATAAAGGTATTTCCTATCCCAAGTAGCATCTGAAATAACAGAACGATTCATATCAAGTACCAATAGCACAAGGCCTTCACCCTCAACATGATAATATAACCCCCTTTGTTCTTCATCTCCACCAACATACTTATAGAATCTAACACCCTTAGGGTCAAATCTCATCTTAGACGGCTTATGAATCCAAGCCTACTCGGACAAGGCCCAAAAGAAGTCATCTGAAAAAGGAAGAGGCGTATCCATAATAGATGCAGTACTGACATCAATAACATCAACAGAGCGAACATCAATGAGTGGAGTCACGATCTTAGAAGGCGAAATTATAGTAGCATCAACAACGTGAACATCAGTGACCAAAGTCACGATCTCAGGTTGCGAAAGCACAATAGCAGGGCAAGCTTTCGAGGCCCGCTTGAAGATAGGAGGAGGAAGTGGGATCCTAAGTGAAAAAGGAACAGGCAGGACGTTAGATTGCTGAGAACATGCTTCAACAAGGTGACCAAATGTGTGATAAGACGTACAAATTTCCAGTTTCCAACTATAATGTGCATCGACAACTAAAACATGGCCATCAGCAATACAAACAAATACCTTGAAAGGAAGAGGCTTTTCTGGAGTTATTTCAATGAGAGTCTTTGCATACACAAGCTTATTTCGAGCAACAGTATTAGCACGAAACATTTGAGCTTACCAACAACACTCGCTAACCAATTTAACCCTATCATGGGCTACAACATAGATGAGATATGAGAGAAATGAGCCCATACCGGAATAGAGAGAATCTATTCCTTAGCCTTGTTTACCATTGGACTCCATGGGGTAATAATGAAGGATTATCCTGCTATAATGGAGGGATCAACCTCAAGCACTCGGAGCCTTTCTTCCTTTCTAGAGAACTTGGAAAAGAACAAACTATTATCAAAGTGCACTGGGAGTCTACCCCAAATATTCCAACACCGATGGAAATGATCATGGACTGCCTGATAATGAGGGTTAGATTAAGGAAAACCCCAGTAGATGATCCCGGAAAAACCCTACTATAATTATATACTTTATCATAATTATACAGATTAGATCCCTTATATTTTACGATAAATTCATATGAGTCTGTGTAGTGTGATTTAATATATGTATATAAATTGACTTGGAAATAAATAGTTAAATTTTTTGTCATTATAATAAACATTTTCAGTCGTGATGTTTTAAATAAATAAGTAATAAATTTTTGAATTTTAAAACTATGTTTATTGGCTTAAATAATTTTGTAACATATTAGTTACATATATATATATGTATGTATGTATGTATATGTATGTATGTATATGTATATATATACATATATTAATTTGTTTAAAATTATTTTACTATCATACATGCTTTTATCTTTTAAAAAATATACAACTTATTTCCATAAATTAATACAAGTAATTTGAAAATCATTTTTGATATATATATATATATATATATATATAAATACATACATTTTTTATAATAAAAAAAAATTCGTACGGAACTAAAAAAAATTATTTCTTTTAAACTCTTATGGCCGAAAATAAATATTATATATATATATTAATTTTAATATTAATGTTATCATATTCATAAATATATCTAATTTTATGAAATTATATATATATATGTGTGTGTGTGTACTGAGTTTAAAATAAAATTCATGAATAAATATGTATTTATTATTATTTTACAAATTTTATTAATGATCATTTTGTTCAAAATGTGGATTTGATTTTTTAATTTAATATGTCAAAACCAGATTTTAAGATACATTAGTTTTAATTTCAAAATATATGGAATTACTCTAAATTAATTTTAATTAAATTTATATGATCACTATTATTATTATTTTGAAAATTAGTTATAGTTATATATATACAATTTTAAATAAATATGATAGATAACAAAAGGCATATAAAGCAGACGCATTTGTCCAATGCGGTGTAAATTCTAACACCTATAAGTGTACATATTAACTATATACACCATTTACATGTTGCATATGCATAATACACATATGAATGTATTTGATATGCTCAAAATAATATACTTAATTTAAATAAAATCAAAATTTGAAAAGATTAAAATAATTAAATCAAATCAAATTTTATTTAAATAAAATTTTAGACTGAACCTAAAATCAATTGGATTTCGTAGGCCCAACGGAGATCTAAAAATGATTTTTTAAAAATAAATTCACCTATTTAACCCCGTACGATCCAGTTTGGTTCCCCTAATTTTTTTTTATTCTTCTTCTTAGCTCCATTATCAATCTTGTAATTTTCTTTTCATAGAAAATAATAACACCTCATTTCACCAAAATGAACATACACTATCTCGCGATAGTGAAACCAATATAAATCATGCAAGATTTTTTTTCTATTCATGCATCTATGATATTTGATTGCTTATATTCCACGATATTAGTTTAATGTGTGTTCTGCCTCAACATTAATACGATCCTATTATTTTCGCTGCATGAGATGTTGATCTGAATTTTCCCAAACGTTAAAGATGCTTTAGTATTATCTTGTATCTTCATCTGTACTTTATAAAAATAGTATATTATCTTCTTATTTTTTTAACAGTTGCCTGCTTGTTCTTAAATGACACGCTAGTGTTACAAAAGTATTATAAGGTAATAATAACTCAACTCGGATCCTAATCCATATTATATTTCAACCATTCATTACAATGATCCAATTATAATCGAAACCTATCGTATATTATGGAAACAACAACAACAAAGATGTGATAAGGTTTAAATAAGTGGTTGATATCGAGTTAACTTAGCAATAAGATGGATACATGGAAGAGGACTGCTAAGCCTACTATTTTTTAGGAAGAATGTGCTTGTACTTACCACATGATTGGTGGAGAGTGTATTACAACATCTAACTAATGATTGATGGATCCGCACACTCTCCATCAATCATGTGGCACGCACATGCACACTTAAAATTCGTTTAAATGGAATTGAGTCATGATAACTGAGGTGGTAACTTAACAAGAATGCATAACAGTTAGCAAAACTATTTATGAAAAAGAGAGTAGCTAAGCACAAAATATCACAGTTATCATGACTGATTGTGAGTAGAACCATGTTGGCTCAAGGTTCAAGATTTTGATGGTTCACCCGATTAAACCGTTGGAACCGTGTATTTTTTATTTTTCGAAAATTCAAGCTATATGCAAAAATATTAAAAGAAAAATGATGGATATATGAGCAAATCTTTAATATTTGCAACCAAAATTTTGTGCTACTGCAGTGCACAACAGCCATTGTTGTGCACTGTTATAGTTGCACAACTGCACTAATACAACTGTTGTTGCGCATAAAGTAACAGCACATAGCGGTAGAAGTTTAGTGATGACGAACTTGACGAACGTTTAAAGGGTCTTAGAGTGGTTTGCCGCAGCGAAGAACGAAGTGGTGAAACTTGTTTTTTAGATTTTAGGACGGTGACGATTTTTCAATGTGAACGTATTTTAGTTTTTTCTTAGAACACAAATAAGAAAGAATTATATAGTGAGAAAATAAGAAGAAGAAAAAGCGGCTCAACCAGGTAAAATGAATGGTTGAGCCACTGGGTTAATGGTTCGAACTTCAATTTGTGCACAACTGAGGTTTAATCGAGCTCCGAACCGAAATGGTCCATTCTCCGGGTTGTTTGTTTGCGGTAGGACCATGGTTGAGTCTGATTATGATACACAACAAAATATTAAGATAATACCCGATTTTATTTCACTAGAACTATGTTAACAAGTAGCATTCTTTCTGGACAAATCAGTAAAAATAAAGGTAAGATTGTCCGTTATTCATCTGACTTGGGGGTTCTTTGTTCTTTGAATTAAGTGGTGAATATAAGGTAGCCGTTGGTTTGAAAACAATGTTTGTGTTTTGCATTTCGATATTTGTATCTTTGTGCGAGTGGAAAAGTTAAAACATCCTAGTCGATCCAACAATAGAAAGAAGAGATGTAAGAAGATAGATTTTGATATTTTCCAAAGGCGGAAAACTCCAAAAAAGTCATTTTTGATTTTATATTTTAAAACCATTTTTCAAATCAACCGTTTTTCAACCGTTTTCACTTTTTCATGTATTTTAAAGTACATACTGAAAATACAAAACATAAAACTCAATTTTCAAACCAAACACCAGCTAAAATTTTAAAACGGAGCAATGTAAACAAAATCATCAAACCTCCAAAATCAATTATTATGATTCCAATTTGATTTGCTAGAATCCATGTTACTAACATTGTTGTACACATTATAACGAAGAAGATTAGAGTGTATAATCATCTCTTAATCACTATGAGTCATTGGATGTAAAGTAAGCAATTCAGGCCATCCAAAATCCAAAAGAAGCCCAAACAAGAAAACCCTCAGCGCTTCTCCTAATTTCTCAAATACAAAAGGGTTATGTTGTGTCATATATTTCCAATGTAATAAACATACGTTTAGCCTAATTTCATGTTTAATGAATTTTTTTAATTTCTTTTTATGGTGAACTCTTTCCAGCTATGTAACTGAACATTCACTGCAATTAATGTACAGCATCAAGATAAGAATTACTTCAATAATACAAATTTGAATCATGACAAAAATTCACTTCAAATTAATGCACATTCATCAAAAATAAATCACTTGATATTTCAACATTTTGGACCAGTAAAATAAAATATGCTAAGTTGTGGTGTAAAGTCTAATTAAAGTAATCAAATTTAAAATTAAAATTAAAAAGCTTAATGATCCAATTATAATGATATTAATGCGCAGATATCATGACATTTTAATTGTTGCAAGACCGAATTAGAAAATGACAACATTATAAATATAGTAAAAAGCCATCGGTCCTTATTTTTGATGCTGTCGTACCAGAAGTCCCTATAGCAATGAATATGTAAGTTAAGTCTCAATTTTTGAAAAACAGAGAATATAAAGGAAGATAATTTGCACTTTTCTGACAGAAAACGCAAATTGACTTGCAGTTTTCGGAAAATAAATTAAAAATTTGTGAAATTCAATAATGATGAAAAATTATAGTTATATACTAAAATTATACTTAAATAACCATTATTACTATTTATGAACAAAAAAAATTCGATTTTTTATTATTTGAAAAACCATTTGAAAACCACAAGTTAACTTGCTCTTTCTATTAGTAAATTGTAAGATGATTTGCGTTTTTTTGATTTAGAAAAATATAAATCCAATTTACGTATTCATTACTATATGTACTTTTCTTGTAACATCAAAAATAGGGACATGATGTGCAAAACCTCATAAATAAGGGATTATAATCCCAAATTATACCAGGTCTATTCATTCTCTCAACCTCTTCTATGGAAATAGTTTAAATATAGGATTGCCAATTTGAAAAATCAAACCAATTCTTCTTCTCTTTCAATTAACAAATATATTTATACATGACTTACGCAAATTTATATGTTTTCTTCTTAATTAAATCAATATCGGTTATTTATTTGTATATAAAGTTTCACAATTGATTGCTACAATCAACATTGAATCATGATACAACCTTAGGCTCTTACAAATGTCTGCAAGGAAGTTATTCACAACTACACACAATTGCCTTTTATCCATGCACAGTTCAATAAAAATGGAACCATAGACGCAATAAAAGGCATCAATAACATTTCGTATATATACCAATCCGAGACACCAGAAATGTCCCAAAAACAAATGAAAACTGCTTCACATCTAACATATGAAAAACACTTTAATTAGAAAGAAAGAAAAGAAAAAAAAAACACACCGTCAACCTTTAATGAGCAAAGATGACCCCTTGGACCCAAACATCTGCTCAAGAAGGACAACAATGGCCATGGCAACAGCAACGTCGAACCCAGGTTTCACGACCAAGCGAAAAACATCAAGTCCATAAGCGACGCCGCCGTTCGGGGACTCCTTACATTTGATTTCAGCAACCGGTCGATGCGCTTCGTCGAAGACGGTGCACTTGCGCCGAGTGTAGGAACCTTCGACTTCGAAAGCTAGGGCTGAGTTGGCGGCAGCCGCCTTTGGCGATGAACACGGCGATGACGACGCGCCGCTGCTGCTTAAGGGGGAGTGCGGAGAGGATGAAGGCGAGCTGTTTCGACCGTTGGACGATTTGGTGTTGGCGTAGTGGTTGATGTGTGCAAGCGATTTTGACTGGAGGAGGTTCACGTGTTTCTTTGCGAAGAATTTGGGGTTTGTTGCTTCTTCTCCTTCGTATATTGCCCAATGGTCGCTAAAGCTAAGCTTCTGCACCAAGGTTATCAAATTGAGATTCAAATCGTAAATCGTAAAGTTTAAATTTTAAATCGAAACGGGATTTAAATCGTAAATAATAGATTCGTATATACTTTAAAGTTGATTTTGATGTTTAAACTTCTACATCTAAATCTAAATTCTTTTGTTCCGTTTTTATTTTGTTTAAAAAACTTAGGATTGAAATTGTAAACTAAAATAAGTACGTTGAATCCATCAATATGTATTGATGGATTTTCTCTACTGTGGTTTCAATTGAGTTTGAATCAGAATGTAAATCGAATCGTAAAAACAAAAATTCGATCTGAAACGGGATTTAAATCATTTGATTTTTAGATTTTTGACAACAATGTTCGGCACAAAAAAAACAGGAAAAAAATAGTGGAAATTAGAGACACGTCCTTTATTAAACTTATTTGTTTTATATCACTTTGTAAACTATTTTATACATTTCTTTTTTATAATTCTTTATTTTTTACTTCTCTCGTTTCCAAATGTAAAAGTGGTTTTCAAGACGTGTATTGCTTACGGTTATAAATATGAAAAAATGATAACATGAACACATGTTAAAGTTAGCAAAATTATCCAAATACCCCATTGAATTAAACTTTTTTGTTTTTGAAATATGGATGTATTTCATAAAAGGAAATTGAAAGGGACATAAAATTTGTTTTTTTAATCATAAGAATGTATGTCAAAATGTCTTTAAAAATATCTCAGCTAAATTGAAATTACGTGGTTGTTTCCTGTTAGAAAGCTGATTAGTTCTCAATGTGTTCGTTTTCAATTAAAATTTCAGAGCATCCTTTTGATAAGAAACAAACAAAACCTATCTGTGACTATCATTGAAGTATTCCAGACAAATACAAATTCAATATGCATGTCAAAGCTTTATCAACTTAGCATAAAGTTGAAAAGGCTGTATGACGGTGGAAAATTACAGGAAAAGCGACTGAAAAGGAGATAATTGTGTAGAATATTTATTTTTACTTGCAAATACATATATATATACCAAAACATCATTATCAAAAGATTAGTTAATGTTATCACATATTATTAGCAAACTCATTCAATTATATTAAGGTCAACTGAAGCTATGTGGACCAATAGCCATGTAATTTACTTGTTAATTTAAGAGTTCGGGTAAAAATAAGAAAATAAAAATAGCAGCCAATCAATCAATAGAACTTATTATTAAAATATTTGATAGGCACAGAATTCTTTCACCAATGAAAGAATCATTGCATATTGCATTAACCACTCATGTATGGTATTTTTCACATCTTCCAGATAATATGAAGGACAAAATTGTAGCCTGCACTTACAAAGGCTAGGAATACACACACACTCTGTGTGTGTTTCCTCATGCATCATTAAGATATTGGAAAACTTGCTCAGCTACAGAAGGTAGTAATTATCATGGTTCAAAATTCCGGCGGAATTCCGGTGACGGAACCGGAATCCGATCAAAATTACGGATTTGCTTTTCAAAAATTGAAAAAACTTATAAAAAATTAAAAAAAAAACAACAAATGTATAGTAATAAAAATTTAAAACAAATTAATCGGGACAATAAATTAATGCAGAAGAAATCATGTAGTTTCATAAAAAAAATTGTTATACTTTTCTTAATTTACATCAAATCATCGTAAAAAATTCAAAATTTTCAAAATTGAACAAAGTTTTAAAATCTCAAATAAACAATACAAAATCTTACACAATGAAATTTTAATTAAAGTACGTATTTTATATGTAATGTAAAAAATGTATTATAAATTTATGACAATATTAGATGTTTATTGGCCTATATAGCAAATTAAAGCAAAAAAAGTAACGGAATTAGAAAATCGGAATTAAAGCGGAACCTCCGGAATTTTCGGAATGGAATCGAAAATTTTAAAATTACCAATAACCAGAACGGAAACGAAAAACGAAATTTTGAACCTTCAACATTACAGATAATATCTCATTGACTATCTTTATCTACCGTTGTTTTAACACTAAGCTCATAAAATGCAGATCTTAATGATGATATAAAACCATCCATGTACCAAGCACTTAACAATACCAATAAGAAATAAACAAAAAGCTGATATATACAATATGAAAGATAAATCTGATATAACATATGTAATTTAGGATCGGACACCTATATGAACTAATTGAATTTTATCATATCATCAGATAATAGTTTCAGTGGCACATTTGAACGAACTTTACTCGGTTTGGGGGAAAAAACGACGGAGTAATAAAATTCCTACCTTAAATCTGTAATCCACATGTTATAGTTACCAATCACAGGCTATTTTTCTGCAGTTTATTTCATTGTAAGATCCCTTTTAGTATACGATAAAAACATAAGTAGCTCTAATCCCTAATTATGGTATTCGATATGGTAATCCGTAACATTGAAACTGACAATTAGATCCTAACTTAAAATTTAAGATAAGAGACATAAAACGGAAAAGAAAAGCACCTTCTTTCGAACGGTAAGAACAGATTTACCAGAAGCGTCCATTAAAACGATCTCTCCTTTACTCTCGGAAGCGTAATTATCAACTCTGAACAAGAGATTTCCTTTCGCGTCAAAAACCGTAAACCCGTTACCGTTAAACAGTAACGATTTCCTCCATACCGTTAGGACCACGTCCTCCTCGTTTCCCGCTAGCGTCGCCTTCTCCTTCTCTCTTTCCACGCCGTTATCGCTACTGAGGGCGTTTGCATTTGGATGAATTTTCGGCATCCGAAACCCGATAAATTTTGAAAATGTTAATTTGAGTTGCAGCTTCGTCCAAACTGCAATTGGGGGGTTCATATATTTATTGCACTAATTCGTACTGGACGAAACTGCCCTTACGCGAGCTTACAGAGTCACCTTATTATTGGTGGCTTGTTTACCAAAGACGTTTTAATTTTCATTTCAATAATGTGGTATTCAATGGTCATTATTTTTATTTTTAAATTTTAGAAACTTTTGTTCCAATTTTAACCCATTCCAACTCAGTTAGAGTTTATCCATCTTATTATATTCAAAAGTTTCATTGTCGAATATAAATTTTAAACAAGAAAATGGGCACAAGGAGTAAGTTGCTAAAAAATTTAGTCTCAGGAACAACAAGTTTGTTTTTTAGTCTGAAGGACAATTTTTAGTGGAAACAGAAAATGATAGTTACAACTATCATTCTGTGATTTGCACTAGAAAGTGTCCTTCAATCTAAAAAGTAAACTTGTTGTCCTTGAGACTAAATTTTTTTTCAACTTTTTCCTTCAGCCTAAAAACCCCAATTTTAAAATACATCATATATTTCTTCTTGTTTCTTTTCTTTTCTTTTTATTTCTTGTTTTTTTCTTTTCGAAATTATATCGTCTTTCAATCTACTATACTTAAACATTAACAAATTCTTATTTGGGAAGTATTCAATTGTTGTGCGTTGGTAAGGAATTTGCCTTATAATTTTAAAGAAAGATCTAGATCAAAGTGCCACATTTTAATAACCAACCTCTACGTACACACTGATTATTAATTTCTTATATAAGCACTTATTTTTATTCACCAATTGTAATATGTGAACATCGTAACAGCCCGTCGCCTAAGATGCTTCGATTCACGCATAAAATAAAGCGGACATCACGGATGCTGTTGATGGCGGATCATTTTGAGGTAAAATATAAAACAAATCACAGAGCTATCTACAATACTTTACACTTTTTGAAACCCATAGCGGAAAAAATAAAATATAAGAGTAATCATTAATACAATCTTAGAAAAACAAATCAATATATTATTAAATAAATCCAACTGCAACGTCTCTCCATTGGTAACAGACACAATATAATGTATGTGAATAAATGAAAAAATAGTTGATGACAAATAGATAAAGGTGCATCCTCATCGTATTGGGATCAAGCCCAAAACTTGTTATCATCCCACGGTTTACGAAGTTGCTGGATTAAGCTCCAACCCATAAGCTCTAGATCGTACAATGAACCTATCACAAGAAAGCACTTTTCTGAAACATCTTTGAACATAGCAAACAACATACCAAAACGTTCATCGTCTTGCCATGATCATGATTCATGAACTGCGCATGAGATGGTGGTCATATGCAAGAGTTATAAGCGTTTAAATTTGAAGGGTTATCTAATTAGTAATTTAAATATTATAATTTTTATATTTTTAATTATATTATATTTTTAATTTCGTGTATGTGCTTTCGGCTACGGGACACTCTCAACGTCGTTCGAAACCTAATCGCCATGCTTTTGCCTTGCCGTCGTCGCTACGGCCCTACAGTCGACGATTCGATGCCACCGGCATCTTCTACGCTCCGAACCAAGTTTAATCATGCCTTCCACGTCACCTCTGTCGTGCCTAAAGCTAACGACGCCGCCGCCGCCTTCCCAGCATTTCCCGGCCATCTCACATTAACTCGAGATTGTAGCAATCCGGAAATTCGAAAACTTCGTCTTTGAATAACGAAACGTTTTGAAATATAAGTAAATGTTATAAATATGATTTTATAACCATGTTGGACATCATTTAATTAATGAATAAATATAAGAAACTTGTTTTTGAAAATTGTTTACAAAAATATATTCTTCGATGGAAAATCGATAATGTGGCCGAAAATCGGTTTATCTGTAAACAGCTTTTTGATCGATATAAGTTGTTCAAACTCTTTTGCACATATCTAATGATCAAAAGAACACATTAGAATCTAATTAACACACACTCCTCTTCATAAAACAATGGAAGGTTCTAGAAGCTTCCAAATGGATAAGAGTATTATCATGCGAAGGGTATAAGAGTAATTTGTCTATACGAGAAGTGATGGGAGTAAGCCTTCCATGGGATGGTGGGGGAGGAGGGTTGAGAGCAAGGTTAAAGAGCACCATCTTGAAGCCTATATAAGGAGAGGCACATCATTGTATAATATTCACAAAGCAAAAGTGAGTTATTTCATGTCTTCTTCTTCTCTAATTTCCTAAAGCAAAATAATTGCAAACAATTTCAAATCCATTCAAACTTTGCCACAAGCCTTAGTATAATATTACAACACCTTCCATCATGTTAAATCTTGAAGAAACAAAGCCATACTCCCCCACCAAGCAATGGCCGTGAGCATTTGAGTGGTTTGGAGGGCAAATTCAAGTGCAAAAAGCAAGGAAGGAAGGAAGAAGAAGGTGGTTGCAAGGTGGGGTTGGACTTAGGTAGCTTGGACTTGGTTGTTTATTGGGGTAAAGGTGAGTTAACAGACGTCTTTGAATGGAAAATATAACCCATATTTGTTTGTGTTTGATTGTATTTAAGTTGTTTGAATTGATGTTGACATTTGTTGAAACTTTGGTTTTTATTCTTGCTTTAAAAGCAAGTGACATATGTATGGACTTGAACGGACTTGAATGGACTTGTATAACATGTGGCGTAACCTTAAAACATAGCACAAAGGTTATGGATGGACCTTGGTTTACATTGGACGTGGATTTGAAAATGCACTTATAGCGATTGTCATTATGGATGCACTTATGAATTTCCTTGTTTTTAGCGATTTCTATAGAACTTTGTAGAGAGATCGTTAGGGGTTTCTCATCATATTTATAATGTTTTATATGTATGTTTGTTGCCTTAACAATTTTGGATAGTAAAACGTTAAGCAACATCTCGAAAAGTGGCCAAAACATCACCTGTGCAATAGCCTTAATTTTTGGACTTTAAAGGTTTGAAAGGATGTTTAAATTTAAATATTCTATTTCATTTTTTTACAGCTGTTTACTAACTCATGATAGAGTATTTCAAAAATGGTTTGAGATACATAGGAATTTTGAAGAATTAGTTGTGAATTTTTAAAGAAGATGATTTTATAATAAAAATTTGTTTTTCAAGTTTTTGAGGAAATTACAAAGTTGTTATTTTCAAGTAATATTTTGAGCAAATGTTTAAAACCTACTATAAGTATTAAAAAGTATTTTTAAGGAATTTTTAATATATATAGTCTTTAGAAAATATGTTGAATATTTTATATCTTATGTAATAAATATCTTCTAAACATGGTTTATTTAATGTCTAGTTTTACAAATAAATTACTATACATATATATAATTTTAAAATGGATTTTCGAAGTATAAACAAAAGGTTTAGAAAGGGGTTAGAATTGCTTAATGGCCAAACGGTTAATTGTTTTATTATTTGTTTGAAAGTAATTAACAATGCTTAACACTAAAAGCCGACGAAGTAGGCTTAGCAATTTGTGAGAGTTAAGGCTAATGTTCGAGTAGGGATATGAGCAATAGAGCATTAACCTACTAGCTTCCCTCTTGACTGAGGAATAGTTAAGTCGAAAAATGTTAGAAAGTTGTTAATCGAGTTGATTTCTTACCTTTTTATGGAAATCGTTAATATTATACTTAACACTAAAAGCCGACGAGGTAGATTTATATAGTTGTGAGATTCAAGAATGAAGTGCCTTGGCAAGGCTTTGATGCAACCAATGCTCTAACTTACCTTGCTTCATTCTTGGACAAGGAGTAGTTAAGTTGGAATGTCAGAAACGAGTTAAATATGTGAATATTGATTTATATAAGTAATTGTTTTTGACTAGATAATCGATTAGTCGATTATCAAACTTGACCTAATATGACTTAAGAAATATCGAAAGGCTCCGCGATTTCATACCAATAAGAACCTCCGGTGAGGGGCATTGGTACAAAACGTCTCTAGCTTTTACTTAGTTCTAAAAGAACTAGAATTGAGTTTATCAGTAATTTATCGAATTGGTTTTGAAGAGACCGGGATCGGTAAGTGTTTTGCTTATTGGATACCTCTTTAAAACTAGTATACGAGTTATATGTTTTGGGAGCGGTTGTGAAGTGAAATGCTATAGAGTTGAACTATCTATTCTAAGGTTAAGTTTAAAGGAGAGGTCGGTATTAACATTTCAAGTGATGCTATCGTGTGAGACAGTCTATCTTGAGGAGTATTCCAAGAGAGAGGACAATGGTAGCATTCGTCGGAAGACTTATGCGGGAATCTATATGGAGATTCGAGATCTGTTCAAGATGCTCCAATCCATGCAATGATCCGTGATCTTTTTTAAATGATGGAATCCATTTGGGGATTCGTGTTCTGCTCGAGTGATAAAGACTCATGTGAGAGAAGCCGAAGGTACCCTCAACATTGGGAAAATGACAAAAAAACAAAGAAGGGACATGGCTAGGGATTTAGCTAACCTCAAGGGTATATCAACTCCATATCTAGAGATGCTTATCGATTGTTGCTATTGGGAGTTGATATGACTTAGATCACATACCGAGGGTGGTCCAGTTATGTTTACCTTAGAGTATATCCTATATAGAGATATACGATGCTCAAAAGGTAGATTTTGATCCTTGTCATGGAGTTCGAATGAGGCCATACCGACGAGATCTCCATGGAAAAATCCATATACGAACGCACCTTAGCGGTATTAGTTGTATACCTATTATTACTGTGTCATATGCACAATAGCTATTTTCGGATTTATGTTCAAAACCCTAAACATTATCTATTATATCGATATATTCACTCATCAGATGGTTGGTTTCATTTGAGGGAAAAACCATTACAGTAATCTGTAATGTCTCAATGATTACTATTACTTGTTACATATTTCTTGAGTTTCTCACACTGGTTTATCAAATTGATCTGAGTGTTATTTTTTTATAATGCTCGGGTTAACTCTGTGTATTTTTCCACATTTAGTACGGACGCTTTGGAGCTTATAGAGATAAGTTGGATGATTACCAACCATAGTATTATTATTTCTGTTGCATTACTGTATTGTATATATCTGCATTGTGAGGATAAGCTATTACAACTATCCAGGATAATGATAGTACATAGGTTTTGGTCACTCTAAAAATTTTGTATTCGGAGTAAACCTTTGTACTTTTCCTTTGATATTATATATTATCGTTTCATTGGTGGGAGATTATGATGTTGTGTTCTCTTTTTCTTGTTCTATTCTATCTTTTTATTTAACCCTATCTTTCTATCTATCCAACACTTAGGTGTTCTACATACGAATATCGTGAATGTATATAGTGTCGACATTCAAAGATCGAAAAGTTGGGTCGTTGCATTTGGTATCAGAGAACAAGGTTGAGCGAACACCTCAGATTTGGTTGGGTATGGCTCATTAGAGATAGGGTATGCGACACCCTAAAATGAGTTGAGTGTATTATACATATGAGATCGAATTTGTATTTTGATAACTAGACTTTTAAAATTATTCCTTAGGAATATCTCCTTCTAGTAACTCCTTAACTCTATCCTTTCATGTTGTAAAGAAGTTTTTCCTTGGTTAGGTAGTAAGAACTATGAGTACTAGAGCTTCCAATGCTAGAGGTGTTCGGGGTAGTATTGTCACAGATAGCAAGAATAGAGCACCAAGGAATGTTGGTCTAGTTGAGGAACCGAGGGTGAATGTTGTAGAGGAGATCGTGCAAGTTAGGCCTCTGTTGAGTTTTACTTCGCTCTGCCGTGATTATGAGAGGTTGGAGGGAAGAGGTTTAGTGGCATAGAGACTATTATAGAAGTTCAATCTTGGCTCAGATTATGTGATCAGATATTTGGAGATACGGAGCTAGGTGATGCAATAAAGCGTAGGTTGGCATCGCGACATCGGTAGATGTAGCAATGGATTGGTGGAGTTCTACTATAGCTGATGTCTAAGAGAACGACTTCTCTTGGGCCCAATTTAAAGATGATTTTGAGATGAAGTTTGTTCTGGAAGCTAGAAATACTTTGTTATTTATGAGCATTTTGGATCTGAAGTAGGGGGCCATGATAGTGGTGGAGTATGAGAACTAGTTCATTGCTTTGTCTTGGTTTGGGTTAGGATTGGTTGACACGCTGCTGAAGAAGAATGAGAAGTTCATCGCGGGCATGGATCCCGAGTTTCAGAGAGATATGACTAATCATGGGATCTTTTCTGAATTTGGTGAATATGAGTTTGAGGTTCGAGAGTTTGGCACCGAGCCTGTTGTTTCTGCACCAAATCCTCTTTCTTTAATACTAGTTGGGATAATAAGATAAAGTTTCAGCAGTCGATGTATATGTCCAACCTTATTTGTCATCGGTGTGGGCAGAAGGGCCACTTTGCTAAAAAATGTAAGAAGGGTGGAGGAGGAAAAACGGTAAAAGCATCAATAGAGGAGGTACCATAGTTTGCACCGAAAGGATGTTACGGTTGCCATCAGCCTAGTCATTTTGTTATAGATTGTCCCATGCTCAAGAAAGGGGATCAACCTAGGATCTTTGCTATTTCTTCAGCACCTTTTATTTCTGTAGCTTAGAAGGGGAAGCAGATTCTTGAGGGTATACTCTCTATTTATGGATTTTCTATTAGTGTTTGTTTGGCTCTAGTTCTTCTCATAGTTTCATATCCCATAACCTTGATGATTGTTTAAATCATGCTCGGTCAGTTTATGAACATTTCTTGTTATTGATTTTTGCTCAATTAGACTATGAGAAGTTTTATCTTTCTACATCATGGGTTAGGTAGACAGTAATTGTGGGTACATTGAAACGAACACCTTGTGAATTAAGTTTCATGATTTGACTATAAGGGTTCGGTGATACTGTAGGGTTAGAAGTTAAAATTTAGTAAAAGATGTTTATTATAATCAAAAGGAAAGACAGAATATTTTAGAAATAAATGTTTCTGAAAAGATTTATACATAAAGGCAATTTTATATAAGTATAGTTTGTAAAATATGGTTTATAAATGGAAAGGATTTAAATAGAGAATTTGAGAACTTAAATCCTTGTACCTTTGAAAATGTTTTTCAAGATTTTGGAGAAAATAATATTAGTATTTTTGAAAGTACATATTTAGGAATTTTATTAGATCATGATACTTAGTATTATTATACGAAATATTTGATACCACTTTGGAATTATTTTGCTTAACTACCAAAAGTATGGTTTGGATATACTAAACTAACTTCTGTCGCTTGAAAATAATTTTGGATGATGACTGTAGCATCATCGGCGTTCATTTTCGGGTTTCTAAGCGAAGGATGCTACTAAGTTGTTTTAGTAAAACAGATTTTGATTTAAATCCCAAAAGTATGATTTGATATACAAAAGTTATATGTATATATTATTTCAAAATGAATTGAAATGAAAACCGGTGTTTATTCTAAAATATTCTTGTTAGGTTATTTCATGGGCACATGTAGCCTATTCATTAGGAAAGTATGGTATGTACATCATGATATGATATGTTGTTTAGTAGTTTTGATTTGTTAAAATGATCCAAGATTTTCGGCGATTTTTGATAATCAGGAACTTCCGAATTGTTATAAAACTTGAAGTTACGTGTTTTTGAAAATATAAAGTTGAGTTTATATAACACATGAATTTGAAAGGCAGTAAGTTAAAACGAGTATTAAATGGTTAAACATACTTGTTAAGAAAAACAAATTTAATGTTTTGGCATATACTCTTAGGATGTAGTAGAGTATTATACGAGTATGAACTTAAGCTATAAAATGATTATAAACTTGAAGTTGGCTCTTATGAAATGATTCATAAATGATTGTAGAATGGAATGACATACTAGTTGTATAAAGGAAATGTGATATAGAGAAATTGGTGTAGTTAAGAAACCAATAGGATTAGTACGTATGTTATACGTAGATCGTTTATTTGCATGACTGTTCTTGATTCAGTATTCGAGAACATGTTTTCGAGGTAATATACACTGGTTCAACCAAGGATTTTTCACTCATTCTTAACGGTGAACACTTGATATAGGTTCGTGATATGATCCCGATGTTTCTTATCATAGTATATGACTTTGTAAGGAGAATAGAGGTTTTTAATCAAAGAACCAAATCAAAGTCCACACTAGAGAGGTCAAGTGATCTGTACTAGTTTAGAAGTGAAACTTATATGATCTAGTAAGTGATCAGATCAAAAATTGCATACAGATGGTCCATGTGCATCGTACGGGCTTTAGTACATTTGTATGATGTATTATATTGGCTTATGAAGAGTTTGGGGAATGAATCTTCGATTTGTTACAAGGTAGCATGAATAATCGTCTAAGAAATGACCTGAGGCTAATGAGTATGTATGTATAGTAGATTGTTTATCGTCTATTAATGCCAAAAATGGATCAACACCCAAAGAGTATGTTATAGGAAACCTATAAGACCTAGATCTAGCAGATGATAGTAGAAATAAAAGAAAAGTAACAGAAATAAGAAAGAGAGACACAAGGTTTTATAGTGGTTCAACAATTTATGGCCTACGTCCACTTTATAGCTTTGTTGCTTATAGATTTGATGTAGTTTATTTGAGATTACAAGAGATTTGGGAGAGAATAAGTCACTAGAAAATGGTTTAGAAAGATTCTAAGTCATTGAATTGCCTAAAGTAGCTGCCTTGGTGATTATTGTGTACATGTAAAAGATGAAGGAGAGACAGAGCTGCATGGTGGTAGCAAAAATCGGATCCTATTTTGGTTGCTCTATGGTTTGTATTTATAGGGGAAACTGTCACGTTGGGTTAGAAGATCAGTTGGAGTAGAGTCAATGTTGGTCCATGGTTGTACAAGTAGACTCGAAGTCACCCGAGTTAAATATATCACTCGGTACTGAGTCAAATGACTCGGTACCGACTCATTTCCTTAAGTGGAAATGACTCCGCACCTTTTCTACCTCCTTCCTATTTTCGGGTAGATGTGTTTCATGCCTTTTCTCTAGTAATTTGGTTGGCTTTGGTGATAGTTCCTTCATCACTTGGATTGCTTTTCTATTTGAGTTGTTCTCCCTTTAAACTTGATTATAGTTCATCACAACTCTAGGAATAACACTTGATCATGATTAGGTGGAGCAAGGAACGAGAGGTATGAAGATTGGAAGGTGATTGGAGGAAGGAAAATGAATCGGTACCGAGTTAAAATGATTTGGTATCGAGTTCTTTTTTAGTCCCAAACACTGGGAAAACCACATGTCCACGAGTGGTAATGGTAGAACATTAAGTTGCATGGAGTTAGAGAAGTGATTTGGAAAGGAAATATGACCCTTCGTCGAGTCAAATGATTCGTCACCAAGTTAAATAACTCTTCACCGAGTTAAATGACCCAATATTGAGTAATTAGTGCCAATCTCTGTGAAAGTTTTCCCAACTGTTTCTCTATCTCTTCTGAGCTTGCATGCAAATTTTCAAGTTGTTTCATCTTCGTCTTGACATTCTTACTTCCGTTGACTTCTGCTTCGTTTGGCGCCAATATATTTGGCTTGGTGCCGATCTATTTGGCTGGCCTGATCTGTTTTGACTTGGCACCAATCTATTTTGACTTGGCACCAATATGTTCGGCTTGGTTAAAAACCCCGATTAACATTGTCCTTTAGCGATGGGAGAATTTTGAACCTGAGCAAACCACGAGCATTGGTTGTTGGTTATTGTGATTGTGTGACGACCTGCAAATCCATACCCTTTGAATTGACAATAAACCACACATGTCCGACCGAAAAAGCCTAGAATGACAGAAAGCCATGAGAAAGAAGAGAGAGGGTGGGAAGAAAGAAAGAAGAGAGAAGAAGAGAAGAGAAGAGAAGAAGAAGACAGAAACATAACCACAACAATACAGAATCTCACATCACAGCGGAATAACATATAATATAAATGAATAATCTTTACAAAAGAGAAACTGCAATATACATACATCAATCAATCAAAGTACAACAATTAGTTTCCAATCATTAGCCTGGACATTATAATAACCTGTCCTCAAAATTGCTGATAATTTAAATAACAAAGTAGTGGAAAAATAACATATATGTGGAATACAACTAGAAGGCTTCCAGCTCTCCTGCTGAAGTTCCAAAGCATCCAAATCTACATCTGTAAATGTACTCGGTATGACCCGAGCATTGAAAGAGAAGAACTCCCGGATCAGTCTGGCAAACCATCATGAGAAAATACATCTCAACTGAATTTATTTTAAAGTTTATAAAAGCGTTCTTTTATCAAAACAAAGGTATCTCATAAGACATGCCCATACATAAACATGGACAGGTTTTTCCCATAAGATAACCAAAACATTTCATACCAAATTCTCTTATATTATAATATTTTCTATTATACAAATAATAATCAACATAGCTAAATTGTTACATTATTAAATTCCAGCATAATAGGTTTACAAACAAAATGGCAGGCACATAGTGGATATTGAATTCCATACAAATGACTAGGTAAGGGACTACCTTTCGTATGGTACACCTCTAGAGGGATGCACCTATGGAGAAGGTACCGCTCGCCTAAACCAACACAAGACCGACCTACACCTTCCTGGATAGTACCGAATATGTCATCACCCTGGTCGTTACCGACTTTTAACGGGTACCCGGGTTGTATATTCACCACATACTTAGACATGTGTAGAGTAAATTTAGAAGGATGATGACATCTCCTAATGGGAGCGACCCACTTAGCCTTGCTGCTTCTACCATGTTTTAGTCATTTCCTAGGTGTGAGGCTAAAAGAGGTATCGAATACCTTTCACATATCACATATCAATTCATCTTTGAATGCCACATTGCTATTTCCGTTGACTGCTAATTGCCTTCCACAAAAATACAACCCTTGAGCATGTACGTCTCAAGGAGGGTGTTAAGCTAAGAGAAGTTGCCTTCTTCGCCACCACAAATGAATGTTTGTAAAAACCAATGTATGTAATCTTAGAAATGCAATGTACATCCATCCATACAAATTGTCTAGGAACAGGATAAACCGAAGGTACTTTCCTACCATATCCTATCAAGAAATCCTTAGGATTAGTAGGGAATAGTCCTCGCATTGGATATTTCATAACGAAGAGACTACTGCTACTATATGTATATTGGGATTTTAACCCCAAATGATCAACAAGCAGTCCTTCACTATGAAAATTCTAAACATTAATATCGTTAACAAACCTGCACAATCGTCGCATATAGGTTGGTTCGAAGTGATTTTCGGATAAACCGATCCCGGTCTCTTCGCACCAACAATGCAAAAGCGTTACTCAACCTCATAAAGAAACCAAGTCTCGTAGATTTATCACGTTTCTAACTTTAAACTTGTTATCCTTCGGCCAAGAAGGAAGCTCGGTAGATAGGAGTAATCACTTTGCACTACTCGAACCAACATCTTTTACACCAAACGATAATCAAGCCTACACAGATGGCTATGTACTAAGTGCACGACTAAATAGTTTCCACATCAAGTCGAGAAACTAAAAAGGCCAAAAATATAATTTAGCACTTTAACATTCACTAGACCTGATTTATTAATCTTTTATTTATTAAATCACTTTTCCAAATTTATTACTTCAAATTATCTTTAAAAGGATATATCCTCAAAATCATTTGAATATTTCAACATTTGGAAAACATTTCATAAACATATTTTAATAATAAGTGAATTCACAACTTATTGTATTTTCAAACCATTTAAACTCCATTTTAAAATATCACTTTCCAAAACATTCATTTTAAGGATTTTCACTTTAAAAACGTGAATATATTTCCTTTTATTAAAATCCATATATAGCTTATCAAATTAAATTGATTTCACATTTATAAAACAGTGTTTATAATTCACATTTCTATTTTATAAAAACTTCCATTTATAAAATTCCTTTATTAACCAATTTCTCATTTATCTCATTTATATATCAAAATCCCATTATAAGCTTATTTACTTATAAATTTCATTATTTACACATTCATTCTTTTGTAATCTCATTATTTATAAAGTCCATTATAAATTCACTTCTAAATTTTAATTACAAATCCATTTACAAATTTGATTATAAATCCATTTCTAATATTTATAAAACACTATTTATAAAAATCCATTTCATTAAATCCCTTTATTAATAGCATTCCTTTATAAACTTCCTTACTTTATAAATCTTATTTACTTATAATATTTGATTTATTCATTTTAACACTTATAAAACTCATTTACAATTCCATTACTTTTATTTATAAAATATCAATTTTATAAATCTCATATATAAAACATTTATAATAAGTTCAAAATTCTGAATTTAACTTATTTTACAAAATAGTTAACTCCATATTTCAAAAATCATATTTAAGTATATTTCACAAAGCCATAATTTTTATAACATAAAAATTATAGCTTTTATTAATTTAAAATAAATTCATTTCTTTAACAATTCAAAAATTATTAAAACATATATATTTTCAAAATCACTTTGAAATCCTTTTAAATTGAAATCATTATTTTAATATTTTAAATTTTCAAAAATATGGCCCAACGCTGCAAAAGTACTAAATAAGGGGATTCACATCAATAATAGCAAACATGGCATCCATCACATCAAACATCAGATAATACAATATATATATAACAATATGTGTAAATAAAAATCAACAATTGTGAGGAATCTAGTTGGATCCCTCCAACCTGTAACCTGCAACAAATATACATGAAAAAATATGTACAATGTCTACTTCGAGGCAGTCGCGCGTACAAAGGGTCATCCGCTCATACACGGGAACGTATATGGTCTCATCTTCCCCAATAGGCAGAAATATATCCAACTACTAATAATATAGTATAACATCCAAACAATCATCAAATATCATACAATAAATTATTCCCACTTATATAAAAATATAACCAGGTCAGAGAGAGAGAGTTTTACTCACTTTGGTTGCAGTCGCCGTTGCAGCGTTTATTTCAATCAAAATTAAACGAGTGTTTAATTTTGACCAAAATTTTCAATAGCTCCGAATTCATCCAAACCAACCATAAAATGTAGTGCTCGACAATAAGAACCCAACGCAATTCGTTTCGTTCAATTTGGACCTCGTATGAAAGAGTTATACATTTTTAAACATTCGAGACAATTAATTATATAATTAACTTAAAGTAAAATAATTAAAAATTTTACTTCGTTCGTTTTCCTTCCTCACACGAAACCCTCCAAGGCACAGCTCGCTTCGAACCTATATGCATGCTCGACCCTTGATTACCGTGGCCTCCACGACTCAACCGGACTTCGATCAGACACTACCACCATGACGCCCATCCTCCACCTCACAATACACCAAGTATCATCGTCTCCGACCTCGCATAGACCGAGAAAATACCTCCGACCTACTGCACGAATGCGGGCCGCTCGCTGACGATCCATTGCTCCAAACACCATCTGCACCGTTGGATATGCTCGTCTCTCCAAGCTCTACAATTTTCACTTAGGGAGTTTTCGACAATTGCTTACGGATTGATAGAAAAATGAGGAGGAAGATAACCAATTTTCGTTCATCGTTTTTAGCGGCAACTAGGTATTCATAATTAGGGTTTAGGGAGAAAAAGAGAGAGTAGAGTTCCTTATATATACATTTACAAAACACTATTCACCCGAAATATTTCCGAACTCCAAACGAAGTGTGCCGCCTGGCGTTCATAATGTTTTACCCCTATTCCAAACACAATGGAATATATATCGGAGGCCAATTCCATCATATATAGAAGATAGGTTTTCAAAATCAAATTATTTTCATTAAATTTCCTTTAATTAATTTCTATGCATTTCGAACTCGCACGATCAAAGATAAGTCCAATCGACACGAAATTTTGAACCCTACAATAATATACTATTACAGATCCAATGAAACTAGTTGCGTCCAATTCCGAGATACTGTCACGAATGACTATTTTTACTCGTCTAATTAAATATTAAAATTTTCATTTTCTGGTTATTCACTTTTAAATCAATTTTAAAAGTTTGCTAACTCCATTCTAATTCAAATAGAATTTAAATCAACTTTATAAATCATTTTTATTCAAATTAAATTCCAGATTCAGTTATTTAACTGTTTATCTTGCAAAATTTACTTTTCAATATTTGAAATAAATTAAATATTCTATATTCGAATGACTGAAACACTGGATCGTTACATACTTCCCCCTTAAAAGAATTTCCTCCCTGAAATTAGTAAGTAAGAAAGATGCTACAACTCCATTAAATTTTCAAAACCAAATCTAGTTAAAGTGGATTACTAAATCTCTTATGTCTTTTAACTTTTCAAACACTTATTAGTTGCAACTTCATTGTCACATTCTCTAAGTTTCTAAATTCATTCTTAGAATTTTAGTTATCAACTAATATCATTTTGAAAACCAACTAATTTCATTTCAAGTTATAATTCAAAATCAAAATTTTAGTTATAATTTTTTTTCCAATTTTTCCAAAAATTTTCTAATGCCTTAAATTTTCAGAAAATTTTGCCATCGTCTCTTTTGCGCGGTTCGATCATAGTAAAATCAAAATATATATATAGTATCACAAATATACATCTCATCTCAATGATGAGGCATCTTGTAGGGAAAAAGTGTAAAAGTATGATATGTAATCCAAGATATGTACCTTATATATTATTAGCGAGCACATACGGCTAATATAGCACGAAAGCGAGCTCCAAATGCGAAGCATACGCCATCTTCACCTACTAAGCACTCAACATACAAATGAGAAACATGTATATAACATATAATATCAATATATAACATGTGCCAATACAACAACTATATATGCCAATATAGCAAATGCAACAAAAACAACCATCAAACAACTAACATCCAACAAACCAATTCATTCGTTTACTATTTAGTTTTCATCCAACTAATTCACATTTAAGTTAACTAACAATCGTTTTATTACATTCATTCTCATTTTACTTTCATTTGATTCTCATCAATTTAGTTTGCATTTATTCCTTCATATTTAATTAGTTCACATTCTACTAATTTTTATTCATTCCAATTTGTTAACATGCATTTATTAATATTCATTTCATTAATTATTCAAATGGTTAACAATCATTCTATTCACATTAATTTTAATTCCAATTAAATCTAATGGACTTACATTTAATTATAATCATATCCATTTACATTCACATTCATATTCACTATCCACTTTTATTTAAGTGAATATTAGGCTTAGGTCCCTAATAAGTTTCAAAATAAACAAAAACTCCAGTAAAAAAAGTATGTAAATTAGGTCCCTAGAATTAAGTTACTAAGTAATTGCATATAGTTATGCAATTATTCACTAAATAATTGCAGACATTTATGTAATTATATCCAAAAGTTGCATAAATTCATGCAATTTTTTCGGTGAATAATTGCGGAAATTTCCGTAATTTTTTTGGTGAATAATTGCAGAATTTTCCTTAAATTTTTGAAAAAATTACGGAAATTACCACAATTTTTTGGTGAATAATTGTGGAAATTTCCGCAATTTTTCAGTGAATAATTGTGGAAATGTCTGCAATTTTTTGATATAATTGCATAAATGTTTGCAATTATTCACTGAATAATTACATAAGTGTATGCCATTATTCGGTAACTTAATTCAAGGGACCTAATTTACAATTTTTTTTACTGGGGTTTTTGTGTATTTTGAAACTTATTAGGGACCTATGCTAAACCGTCCCTTTATTTAATTCATGTTCATTTACATGTACGTTCATTCTTTACTTATGTTCATTTCAACATTTTTATGTTTACTATCGATTCACAACTTAAGTTATATTCAATTTTAACAAATAACATTCCAAATCATATTCAATTAACTAATTTATTTTCATTAGTTCAATTCAATTCATTTTGCAAGTTAAGTTGAATTTTATTTTATAACTCAAGATCATTATTCATTTCATTACTTCATTTCATTGATTCATTTTGAACATCAAAATCAACTATATTTAATTTTACTTAAGTTAAATTCCCTCACAACATTTCATTCTATTTGACTTAACTTAAAATTCAACTTATAATTCAAATTCAGATTTTATTTCTTAACATTCATATTCAACAAATAGAAAATTTGTTTTAACTTACTATCCTCAAATTTATAAGTTATACAAACTTAGTTACCTAAAATTTCAGGAATATTTATTTAAGTTTACTTCCATTCTATAATTTCAATTCATGGTTATATAATCACTTTACAACTTAAGTTTATATTCACTTTTATTTGATTCATCTCAAATATCTATCTAATTAATTTCAAATTCCATTAGATTTATTTAACTTTTCTGTCACGGTCCAAATTTCAGCGTTCGAAAATCGACACCCGTACTTCACATGTACTCGAATGTCGTAGATTCAATCGTTGAAATTCGACTCATGCCGGAGCTTATAACACAGTAAGTATAACAACACAACGGAAGAAAGAAATGAATAATATCATATACAACTCCAATGAATACATTATCCAGAATGATATACAACAATGATATCAATATGATACAACAATATCAAAGATAAATAATGATACAGCGGAAAACAGAAGTGATAACTCCAAATGATCCTCAAAAGAGAATGAGTCCAACAACTCCAACATCAGCTCGATCCACCATCACGTTGCACCAAGATAAGCAACGTCAGTCATGATCCCCAAAAACTGAACTAGCTCCAACTAGTCTACTAAACCTAACTATTTGAAAAACCCAACTCTAGACTGCCCGTGTGGAAAATTGTGGGCACCTAGAGTTTAGGAAAGGAACAATAAACTCCGAGTCAGTCTTGGGACTGGTATGAGTAACAAAAACAGTTTATCTTTAAACAAACAATGAAAGATTTTTGAACATTGAAATCCGCAATGCTTTTTGGAAAATGAAACTACCATAAGACCTCCCGCCACACACACAATGCAAACGCAGAATTGGAGGAGATTTCTCCTTATGATAGTCAAAAATACTTACTACGCAAAAGAATTTTTTTGATATTATTACTATTAGTGCATAGTGTAGAAAACCATTTCGAAAGTATAATATTAATCTTAGCCAGTATAGACATTCCGAACTATGCCTACTATAGCTACCATCTAAACAGTGGTGACCACCATAAGTAAATGGCAGGTTCTACAACTAAAACCGTACTGGGTTCGTATTGTTTGATTGGATTTCCAACAAATGGTCAGGCTAAGGAACTTCCCATGCCACGTATGAACGCCTCTGGAGGAACGCCCCAAGAACCACCTGGCTCTCTGCCAACAGAAGGCCGGTTACCCCCTTCCCGGGTAGTAAACCCGAGATATGCCACCCCCGGTCGTTTGCGACCTTTATCCGAGGGCCCTCGATCAAACAGCAACAATCACACAGTAAATGAAATTGGAGCAACCACACAGGTAAATATCTGGGCTCCATGCCATGATACCATATTTTTCCAGAAGGAATGGTCATACCCTAGGGGAGATACCCCTGAAACCTTGCCGCATCTTTTCTGTTTCGACCATTTCCGGTTTGTGAAGTCCGATGAGGTCTCGTCCACAAAGCTACGCTTTTTCACAAAGTCATGCTTTGATCAACAAATGATCAGCAACACACAGCAGCACTTAGCATGACACACTACCACATTGGGAATATATCGCTGATAACCTTCAACTACATAACCTCTGAGCTCGTACGTCTCAGAGAAGGGTGTTAAGCTAAGAGAATAAATCTCCGCCACCAAACAGAAATGTATTTGAAAGAAATTAGCTTTATATCTCAAAGTGTAATGTCAGACATACAACCATACAAGTCTGTTCCGGGTTCGAACAGAACCGAAGGCACTTCCGAAGAAGCCCTTGCAATCCGGGTATTCACAATCCCGATCGGACTTCCCATCACTTAGGGAATCTCTATACCGTAGCTACTCAGTGCACTACGCCATAAATGGCCTACTGCAACACAAAAAAAATGTTGGCTCAGGCCCGAAAAATGTTGCCATAGGTCTATGGCAACACTTTTAGGGTGATGCAATTTTTGCCGTTGCCTTAGACCTCAAAGGCAACATTTTGACTATATAAGGCAACATAAGTAATATTGTTGTAATAGAACCCTATTTGGGTCTATGGCAACACCCATAGGTATCTGTAGCAACATTCCAAAATGTTGCTATAGATATTAACTTTCTGAATTTGTGGGGCCCACAATGTAGAGCATATTTGATTTTTTAATAAAAATAAATTTTTATTTAATAAAATGCTATTGCACAGAATTTGATATTCAAACAGTAATTTATTTAAATAAATATTTCATTTCAACATTTGAAATAGTACAAATTCCTGACTCCACTATTTTACAATTCAATGATATATAACACTGATATTCACATATACAGATATTCCTCACTACATCACTCAGTTCACTCATTACATTTGCAGTTTCAATTTATACAGACACCGACACTAACAAATATATGACGAGCCGAAGGCGAGCCAAGTGCCGAGCCGAAGGCGAGCCGAGAAGCGGGTCCGGGCGCAGCGCCGGCGGGGGTTCGGGGCACCGCAGTCCCGGTTAGGTCGAACAAGTGGGCACCGCCCGATTCATCCGATTTTGGAAGATCGAGCCTTCTTTGAAACGACGTAAAATAATGCACCACACATACTTCTAAACCACCAGCCTCCATCCTCTAATTGCCTCACCAACAAACTATTTCAGTTGCCAAATCGTCTAATCACCTAATCACAATCGCTGATTACCCATTCCGACAACCCAAACATCTTCAAACTCTAAGCAGACTGCTTCGCCTTTCATCAGATTGGGACCATCATTAGCCTACAAAAGAAAAATCAAACTCGTTTACTCAAGCATTACAATTCATATAAATTCAATTCAATTCAATTACAATTCATACCCATCATACAATGGTGATTTCAAGCTTCAGATCTACTTCATTCACCCAATGATAGCATCGACTCTGCATCATACCATTAACTGGAACAACCATAGCCCACTACATCACTTCACCGACCGCATCCAGACACATCGCCACTGCCTATCTTCTCACCGCATCCAAATCTAAACTCATAAGAGCGAAGAGAAAACGAAGTTGTGTCCTCTTAGGCAAGTCCTCCTTTAAATAAACCCTCAACCTCTGCCCATTTTCAACTTTGCCAGAACTCAAACCTTTATTCATTCTAAGCACAACTTCTTCCAAGTTCACATTATCCTAATCCGGTCTAATAGACAACACCTGATACTTTGACTGCACCCAATTTTCTGGTATATCAATCCATGGCTTCAAATCCTCCAAATACACAAACTTCTCATCACAAACAGCAGCCATTCCATGGTCGCCAACTACAACAATATGAACTTCCTGAAACACCCCTCTCTTCTCCAACCCTTCAATCAACCAGGCCAAAACATCATCCAAATGTGCAACCGCTTCAGTTATGGCCGCATGATCCGGTCCAAACACATGTCCTTGACTATCCGGGTCTGAAAAGTAAACTGCGGTAAAAACCGAAACCTCGTCAGCTGGTAAATCGAAATACCTTAACACAGCATAGACCCTATCCTCAAATGCTAAAGACTTATTGTACGTAGGGCAAAACAGATCTAGACAAGTCCAGTTGCCATTTTTCAACTTCGCCACCTGCCCAAAAGTAGACGGCCACAGGAAGTCCGTGGTTCGCGACGGTCTCCCAGATGGGTTCGCCGAGCCATCATTTGGGGTCGTGGTCGCTTTTGTCGAAGGTTTTGGACGTATCGGGATCAGTGAACTTATTGTTGGCGATGCCGTGGTGAGGGGGGTAGAGGCCGGTGGCGATGGAATAGTGATTGGGGAAGGTGAGGGAAGGGAAGACGGGAATCAGGCCGGGAAAGGCTTCGGTGCCGTTAGAGATTGAATAGAAATGTAATGGAAAACGAAATTAGGGATTTAAAAATTGGGGGTGAGAACAAAAATGGTATGAAAAGTAAAGCGGGAAAACGAAAATTTGGGGCAAATTGTAGCGGTGATCCAGTTTAACAATCGGATTAAATGTAGACCGTTGGATCGTATTCACGCGGATTGCTAATTTTATTAATTTTTTAATCTGAATACATCTATAGCAACACTATATAAAAATGTTGCATCGTGTTACACTTTTTTAGCTAGAGCAACACATTTTTATGGCTAAGGTAACACCATAAATACAACGTTGCAGTAGGACCAAAATTTTATATCTATCGCAACATTTTAGCTGGCAACACCTTGCAAAAATGTTGCAGAAGGTCATTTATGGCGTAGTGGTGCAGAGACAATCGATAGGTTATCCTAACGTTCTCGCAAACACCCGGTCTTCAACACCGGTCTTCAAATGCTATCCATTTATGTCGTATCACTTTTCGGAATGAGTTATATGACACAAAGTCCTCTTCCGGCTAAACCGAATAGTGAGGGCAATATTTTAAAACATATGAATATTGGGATTTCAATTAAGTCACAATTATTACCCAAAACTTCTCTTTCAAATGGTTTAAACAAATCACCATTTTAATATTTTTAAAACAAAAGGATTCATCTCACAAAGTTCACCCAGTTTCACAAAGATCTGTTTATAGATTTTCCAAATCGATTTCTATTCAATTGGATTTAACTCGTTAAATCTTTAAATCAAAGATTTAACTCATAGCTTTCAAAACAATTCCATTTCGATTTCAAAACAAAGTTCTACAATCTTTCACAAAGATTTATTCATAACTCGGAAAACCATTTTTCATTTCAAACTTGAAATTCTTTAACACAAATTTGGAAATTAATTCCTTATACGAAAGCTTCTATTACTTGAAAACAAGTAGTTTTAATTTCGGAAAATCCGATTCATTTATACGAATTAAAATCCTTGGGTTAAATTCAAATTCTCAAAACCGTACTTTTAAAATGGTTTAAATTCATATAAACACATTTATAACATCTTTAACCATAATTTCCAAATATGGAATTCAATTCCAAAATTTTGAATTCAAATTCAAATTAAATTATTTAAATTGGAAATTTTACCAAGTTATTCAAAATAACTTTTATCTTAAAAACTCCTTTTCAAAAGCTTTAACATTTAACCCAAATCCATTTCCAAAATCAATTGAAATTAAAATTTCAATTTCAAAAACATTAAATTTAAATCATTTGTGACTTAACCGATTTCCTCGTGAAATCCATATTTGTGTGTGTATGGTGTAGTCCAGGGGTTTAACACAATAGTGCAACATCATTCAATCATCACATATCAAAACACAGAAATATAGTTGATAAGCGGTATAAACTATAACGCTCATCTTTCATATACAGATCACCGATATAAATATCACAAATAATAAATTACATCACAGATAATTAATTACAGATCACAACATAAATCAGGATGTATCACAAAGCATCACATATCAGAGATATCAAACAATTCAACATCCAATATAACGCAAACATCCATAGGTAGGATCAATTTAATTATCTGATTGATTTAAATCAGATTAATTTCTATGAATAAATTGGCTAGTCATGGTAAATTAATTATCAATTAATTACAATGAGCAATTAATTTCTCAATTACTTCCATAAAGTAATTACACTTACATAATTTCATAAATGATTATCATTAATTAATTAATCTAATCAATTGTTAAAATCAATCACATTAATTAATTATTTAAATAATCTTAATTAATGACCCTCATTAACTATTAGAATTCCTTTAATTTCTTTTCTAAAGAAATTACTTACATTCATTATTAATTATAAGTTTGATTAACCATTAATAACTCGTTAATTAATCCTAATTATTTAATTAACTAAGTGTTAATTGTAACTTAATGAATTCTTAAATACAATTAAAATTTTCCTTTATTAAATTAACTTAACTTTAATTAATAAATTTAAACTTGTAATTACTAAGTTAATTAATACATAACATTAATTATCCATTCTACTTAACTTAATAGTTAATTAATTACAAATCATTCAATCTTTGTTTACTTAAAAGTAAAACTCATATTTATTAATGATTTAATTAACACTCACAAATATACTGAAAACATTGATTTTCAATTTTCTTTTAAATTCACGTGTTAAAGTATTACTTTTGTTGTAAAGAAATTTAAAAGTGTTTAAAATCAAATTCCTTTACAAATCAGATTCTAATTTTAAATTCAATTCCCCTTTAGAAACACTTAATTGTTATTAAAACAATTTAAACTTAAAAACTTATTTATGCCCAAAAACTAAGTTGTAAACTAACTTAAGTTTATATTTAAACTTTTGTTTTTTTTAAAACTTGTTTAAGCTTTGTTTTAAGATTAAATTTTAAAATTCAGAAAGCAGAACAGGTCTTTTATAAAACCCGGACAAAACATTGACCCGAGCCCTTATCACTCTGCTTCGAGCCAAAACTAACACCGTTCGAGTAAATACTCGAGACTATCACGAGACCCACGCGAGAAAAATCGAGCTCTACCCAAACTACACCACAGTTTCCAGACTACCAGAAACTCGTGCACAGTGTACTTGCACGGCACCGTCGAACTCCTCCCGTCAGCGCTACTACGTTGAGCAAGTCACTGATCACCTCCAGACCATCCTTCGGCCAACAGAATTCCCAACATCCCCTCAAATCGAAATCGAGACAAAACTCAGACCTGGAATAAAACGAGGCTGGAACTTCTCCAACCTGGAAAGGCATCGTTCACCACACCCCGACCACCAGAATTCATACGACTCCGGCCATGACCTCGTCTACGACCCAGCTACCATCACCCAAAAGCCCATCGCACTCGATCGATCGATGACGACGAACGAATCAATAAACTAAACCTCGTCAAAACCATGAGTTAAACCCTAAATCTCCCTCGTCCCATCATTTCTTGCAACAGAAAATTTAACCAACAATTTTCCCGATATAATCAATTGACAAACTTGGTTCGAGCAATGTTTCAGCATTTAATAACTGATCGATCACCAGTAGTTGATTAAAAAGTACATTTTGATCATCTAAGAACTGTTCATAAACTACACCTCTAAAAATCATGATCTTTGCTTTAAAATTCATGTTAAAGTATGAGAATTCAATTCACATATCTGAATTCAAAAATTAAAAGTTTTGAATTTTAACTTGCTTAAAGCTTTACTCAGTTATTTTGATTTCCAGAGGTATTTACAAGTTATTTTTCACTTGAATAAAATTTAAATCTTGAGTTTATGCTATACCAAACAATTTTTGTTTTACTACTAAATCCAAACATTGAGTAGATCAGGTAACAATGGTTTTTGAATCAAAATCTGGTGTTTTAAATCTAAGACAGAAGGAACAATTTTGATCATAAGGGTGCACACAAATCATCCATTCATTTAAATATTCACAAAGCATTCAAAACATACTTATTCTTAGATGTAGATGCAACAAAGTCAAGCTTTAAATTTTTAAAAGGTTGATGTTACTCACAGTGTTTTCCAGGAGAAGAAAAACAGAGTTGATATATTCCAGGCTTGTGAAAATTGCAAAACTGAAACTCCTCTTTGATCTATGGTTGTATTGATTTAGTTGTTGTTGATTGTTTAAAGTTGTAGCCTTTCTTTCCCTTTTTCTTTTTATTAATACTCAGGCTTTAGATTGATGAATGAATTAAGAAGATGGTGTATATAAGAAAACAGTGTGCAGGCTAATATTATTATGTTTGTACAACAAAACAGAGATATTTCTCTTCTTGGTGGCTGAAGATATGATTTTGGTTGTGGTTGCATTAATTAGTTGGTACAATATGCTTATCTTATTATTTTCTTTCATTTCATTCGTGTACATATATGAAGATATTTGGTGGCTTCCCTTGCAAGCTTCTCATATGTATATTATTTTTATTTTTAGTTTTTTTCAAGTGTTCATTCTTATGTGTATATACTTGAATGTATTATTTGTTTCATTCTTTTACAATATTTCTTTATTTGTCTTATGCTTTGTGATATAAATGAATTCTAATTTTAACATGATGTTTAAATTTATTCTAATATATTTATTTTATATTGTATAAAAACTATATTTTTGTATTTTACTTTAGTCTTTGTAATATTACTTCATACTATAAACAATTTCTATTTTAGTTTATGTTATTAGATTTTATCCAATGTATTTACTTTATACTTTTATATCTTATATATTTACATTTTTATACTTTATCTTATATAATTTGTATTTTTATTTTTAAACCATTTATTTACGATTTAAATTCAAATATATATATATATATATAATTTCAAATTTACTCATATATGCCCAAACATATATATATATATATACACATTCACATATATATATACAATATTTTAAATTTAAATGATTTATACAGAATTTATTTGAATTCGGGGAAACTCGCATCGATTTATCAATTAATTTTACAAATTTTATTCAAAAATTCAATTAATTATCAATTTAAATATATATAAAATCCGGGGTCGTTACAACCTTCCCCCCTTAAAAGAATTTCATCCTCGAAATTTGCCAGGAAGACACAAAGTGTAATGACCCTAAAATAAAAATAAAATGATATATATTTATATTAGAAAATTCTGAGATATATATATATATAAGTATATATATATATATATTGCATTAAAACAAAAAAGAATTTGGCATTAAATAAAATAAATGGGAGCTTCTGTTTGATAAAATGCAAGGAATTAAGGTAATTAGAAGAAAAATTGGAACTCAAAATAAATATAGCTTTATGTTCAAAGAATTATGTAAATATATATACACATTTAATATATATGGGGTGTTTGCTGTTTTATATGAAGATAAAATAAAATGAAGTTTAATATAAAGGTTTATATGTCTTATAATTGTGCCAGAAAATAATTAGCATAATATATGTGATTTTTAATTTAAAAGGGAGTTGACTGATTTGACATAAAGGCAGAAATATATATATATATACACACATATACAGAATCAAATAAAATTTCCATACCATATTTGTTCCAAGCAAATAATTTGTGTAAATGATTTTACATTACAAAGTATGGTAGTATGTCTGATTTAATGGAGGTAATAGATAGGTAGAAAAATAATATACAAAGTAGATTTTCAGATTTCCTTAAAACTTATAAAAAGAAATAATAAACTAAGGGTCACATGCTTATTGCATGAGTAGAAAAGAGTCATGAAAATAGTATTGAGTGTCTAAAAATGCATGATCCCCGAAATAGCTAATTAAAGTGTGCATTTCCAATTTATGATCACACAGAAATATGATGTGTACATAAACATCTAAGGGTATCAGGGGAATTACCCATTTTCTAAAACCCTAGAATGGATTTATAAATAACTGCACATAGCCAAATCCATCACTCTCTCGGGATCAAAAACAAAATAAAATAAACAAGGAGAAACACTAGCTTGAGGCTTTGGGGGATTTGCTGTTCTAAGAAATTAAGGCAGTGAAAGGAGAAACATTATGTGAGTATTTATCTTTTGTATGCAATGGCATTAAGTCCTATTGCAGGCAGCCTAAAAATACTATGAGTTATTTGAATCTTTGAAATGATTTGTTATGGGTGATATGGATGTTTGTTTGTGCATTTTTGTTTGGAGCATTGATCTGTAATTTGGCTTTCAGAGTTAACATGTTTTAAGTATTCTTGTTCTATCATCATTAAACATGGATCAAGATTAATAGGGGAACATGGGGATTGAGCCAGAAAATATGCAGGCAGTCATATTTCTCTGATATATGAATGAAAGAAAAAACTAAATTGGTCACTTGGGGGTAGTCAATGATCTGCTTACTTCAGGTGGAAGCAAGTATATGCATGGTGCAACTGCACCCTGAGGCCTTTGTGTGTTGGAATAATTTAAACAACCTGGGAGTTTCCATCACAATGCATACATAGTGTTCATTTGACAAGGAGTTAAAGACCATAAAATAAATGGGGGTAGGGGTTTAAAACTCTGGGTTATAAACTTCCAGATTTGGTGTTAGATTTAATCAAGATAAATATTGTTCATTGATTAATTGCTGGGTGGAAGTTTGGAGTATGAATCAGTGATTACTTATCCAAGATTTGATGAGGATGAATTAAAATTGTACACATGATTAATCATAACTGACTGTTGTGCATTGTATAATTTGTTGAATGTGATATTGTGTCTTCTTGCATGAACCAAAACTTGCTAAGTATAAGACCTGTTAATCTAGGGAGGCATTGCAAGATCACTACAATTATGTACATGTATACAAAATTGATAAATGCTCATACCAGTGTAAACTGACCCTTTTGGTTGCCCTTGCAATCATCTGGGTGTCTCAAAAATTATTTAGGGCAGCTAAATGATTTGCTTGCAGGAAATTGAAGTTGGCTTGATGAGTAAAGAAGGCATTGGCTGCTAGTATAAATAAGAGAGACTTGTTTTAAATTTGCAGTTGCTTTGTAATGGAATTACTAGACAAATTCTATTTTCTGCAATTGAAGTACTTGTAGGAAACTTTCTAAGTATTTGGGTTTGAAAACTTGTACTTAAGTAAAATTCATTTTGAATGATATTTGATGGAGTTTGATTTTTATTGATTTTATGATCATCTGATTTGGAGAAAACAAGGGGATGGATATAACACATAAATATAAAATGTGAATGTAATGATCTCTGGTTTTATTGCCTGAGTTTATTCTATGATTTTCTTTAAATAAAATTACAATAGATTTGACAAGATTTGAATAAGAAATACTCGAGTGGAATAAATGTATGCATGTCAGTTAATTGATACTGAGATATATATATATATATACATTTGAATCTCTGATTTCTATTGTTTATATTTTGTCTTATGGAAATTAAACAGCTAAGGGGATTTTTTTTTTTTTGAAATGAACTCTCAAAGATTTTAGCAGAACATTCAAGTAAAATGAATTTGTGCATGGCAAGTAAATGATACTGGCAAGTGCATAAATTCTGGAAATTTGTATGGATTTGAGCATTTAAAAAAAAAGGGATCTTTGAGAATAGTAGACCTAGAAGGGTAATGGACTTTGGATATTTGGTTGAACACTTATAAGAAAGTATTTTCCAGAAAACTTGAACTAGGCACAAAATGGCTTGGAAATTTAGGAGTAGGAATTTTGTAAAAGTTTGTCAAAATGAAGGGTATGGGTTTGCAAGTGGTAAAAGGGGGACTATGGCTGGTCTAGGTGGCCATAGGTCAAACCCTTGGAGCCTGGAATCTCTTCATTTCAATTGATGAAGTGTGAGTGCATTTGGGACAAAACCAAGAAAAACACCAAGCAACCCTCAGATAACACCAAGCAATTATAGTGATATACCAAGCAACTAAAAATTTGTACCATGTCAAATATAGAAATGCAATCTAACTTCAATTGTTTAATTTGAGACAGTGATTAGGAAATCACTTTTAATGTTCCTAACTACAAGTAGGATCTTGAAATAATTTTATGCATAAGCCTAATAACTGTCATAAGAACAAATAACTGCTAATAGCCCTATTTAGGCAGATTAATATTTATATATAGTCAGATAACAAGTTTAGGTATTATAATTTGCTAAAAATATACCTCTGGCAGTAGAATAAGATTTAAATGGGAAATCAGTGGCTTGTCAATAGCTTGTATGATATTTTGTTTTCAATTTGATTTAAATTGACTCTGATATATATATATATATAAATATATATATATAAATATTAATAAAGGAGCAATTGTATATCATCAAATATATAATTGGTTTAATCTTTTTACACTGATATGATTATATTGGTAATTACAGGGTCTTGGGAAAAATATTTGGAAACTATATAAAAATTTAAATATAAAAGTATTTGGGGTTTAGTGGTGAAGTCCCTCTTGAATAAAAAAAATCTAAGTGATTTTAAAGATGAGGGTCACCACAGTTGGTATCAGAGCTATGTTTTAAATAACATAGTAAATGTTGTTGTATGCATATGGATGTTTGAATGCATTGTTTGAATTGTTGGTGTTGAATGTTTTTGCTTTATGTCAAGAAATATATGTGTGTACATGTGACACATGCACAGTGTGCACAGAAATGAAAATGAACCAAGTAAAGACACCAAAAACTGATAGGGGTAAATAAACTAACATAAAAATCATATTTATAGCATTATGGTAGGACCAAGGCATCACACAGGTGCAGGATCATCACGTGAGCCACCTGTGATGAGCATGGAGGATTTTGTGAGAGCTTTAAGGGATGGAATGGCACCCAGGCAAGACAATCCTCATGAGGAATTCTCCAAACTGCTTAAGACTTGTGCCACTTTGGGAGGAAAGGATTTTGAAGGTACTGAAGGAGCTATAGGTGTTCAAACTTGGATAAAACTATGGAGAGGGTCTTCACAGATATGCAAATCAACGACCAAAGAAAGAGACAGATAGCTTCAAGAAAATTGAAGGGGGTTGCACTGGATTGGTGGGAAGTTGTGACAGCAGGAAGACAAGAGGATACCATTACTTGGAATAATTTCAAGGACATGCTTGAGGCCAGATTTGTCCCAGCATCTGCCAAGGCCACACTACTTGAAGACTTTATTAGATTAAGGCAAAAGAATTACCATCTTAAGTGAAATAGCAAAGAATACATGTTTTAATAAAATCTGGAGTATTAATGAAGTTCAGAAAGAATTAAAGATAGAGGAAATCCTAGTAGTCAATGAATATGTAGATGTGTTTGGAGAAGTGAAAGGAATTCCTCAAAACAGACCAGTTGAATTCAAAATAAAATTAATTCCTGGAACAAATCCAATCATTAAGAAACCTTATAGAATGGGTCCAAAAGAGTTGGTAGAATTAAAACATCAACTAGAAGAATTAGAAGAGAAAGGATTTATAAGATCAAGTAGTTCCAGTTGGGGTTCCCCAGTGCTATTTGTCAAAAAACATGATGGAACAATGAGGTTGTGTGTAGACTACAGAGATTTAAACAAGGTGACTATTAAAAATAAGTACCCACTGCCTAGAATAGATGATCTATTTGATCAATTGCATGGGGCTAAAATATTTTCAAGGCTAGACTTAGCCTCTGGATTTCATCAGATGAAAGTTGTAGAGGAAAGCATTGAGTACACAGCCTTTAATACAAGATATGGCCTTTATGAATTTCTAGTAATGCCATTTGGCTTGACCAATGCTCCCTCCTATTTTGTAGACTTGATGAATAGAATTTTTAGAGTCTTTTTGGATAAGTTTGTCTTGGTATTTATAGATGACATATTAATTTATTCAAAGACAGAAAATGATCATGCCATGCACCTACATTTAGTATTATCCAGACTTAGAGAACATGAATTAAAAGCCAAGTATTCAAAGTGTACATTTTGGCAACATGAAGTAAAATTCTTAGGACACATAGTGTCACAGCAGGGAGTAAGTGTAGATCCAAGCAAGGTCATTGTAGTTCAATCATGGAGTAGACCCAAAACAGTGACTGAGGTGAGGTCATTCTTAGGTTTGGCAGGGTATTATAGGAGGTTCATCAAGGATTTTTCAAGAATAGCCGCACCAATGACCAAACTAACCAAGAAGAACCAACCATATGTGTGGACTGAGCAGTGTGAACAAGCTTTTGAGAAATTGAAGCAAGCATTGGTGGAAGCTCCTATCCTACAAATCCCAGAAGCAAATGAAGGAATGGTTGTATACACTGATGCTAGTGGGTCTGGGTTAGGTGCAGTGCTTATGCAACATGGCAAGGTAGTGGCATATGCATCAAGACAGCTTAAACCCAATGAAACCAAATATGCAACTCATGATCTAGAATTAGCTGCAATAGTGTTTGCACTAAAACTATGGAGGCATTATTTGCTTGGGGCAAAATTTGAATTATTCACAGATCATCAAGCATTAAAATATTTATTTTCTCAAAAAGATTTAAATATGAGGCAAGCAAGGTGGTTGGAGTTTCTAGCTGCATATGATTTAGATATATTGTACACTCCTGGAAAAGCTAATAGGGTAGCAGATGCTTTGAGCAGAAATCATGTTAGGTTAGCCAGTTTGATGATTGATGAGTTTAAAAATCTTGCAGTACTTGGGGAGGCAGATATATACAGCAAGGATGCAGTGAATTTTAAAGAACATGGTGATATGGTGGAGTATGGTACACTAGGAATAATCACAGTGAAGTCTAATCTGGTGGAGAAAGTTGGTGGCATGCAAGATCAAGATCAAAGTCTAAAGGAGAAGAAAGAAATGTTATTAAATAACATTGAGTCAGAGAATTTTAAAATAGATTCCCAATGTTATTTGAGGAAAAATGATAAGCTTTGTGTACCAAACATTGCAGAATTGAAGGAAGAAATCATGAATGAGCATCACAAGACCAGGTACACCATACACCCTGGTGGTACTAAGATGTATCGTGATTTAAAAAGAGGCTACTGGTGGCCAGGAATGAAGCAAGCAGTGGCAAGATATGTGGCAAAATGTTCCACATGTCAACAAATTAAAGCAGACCACCAAAAGCCCTCTGGCATGTTGCAACCTTTGGAGGTACCTCAGTGGAAGTGGGAAAGTATTTCCATGGATTTTGTGGATGGTTTGCCTAGAACTAAGAAAGGCAATGATAGTATATGGGTAATTGTTGATAGACTAACCAAATCAGCTCACTTTGTTCCTGTCAGGTCAGATAGAAATGCATCTAGGCTTGCACTATTGTTTATTAAGGAAGTGGTGAGGCTACATGGTATACCCAAGACCATTGTAAGTGATAGAAACACTTTGTTCACCTCAAGATTTTGGGAAAGATTCCAAGAAGCAATGGGAACACAACTTTGTTTAAGCACTGCCTACCATCCTCAAAGTGATGGGCAAACAGAAATAGTGAATAAAATATTGGAAGATTTACTTAGAGCATGTGTGCTTGATTTTGGGGGTAATTGGGAGGATCATATCCACTTGGCAGAATTCACTTACAACAATAGCTATCAATCAACCATAGGAATGGCTCCCTTTGAAGCCTTGTATGGGAGACCTTGCATGTCTCCTGCCTGTTGGTTGGAAGCAGGAGAGGGTGTAATGTTGGGGCCAGATCATGTTAAAGAAACTTCCAACATGATTGAATTGGTTAGGCATAGAATGAAGGCAGCACAATCAAGACAAAAGTCTTATGCAGATAGAAAGAGAAAGCCAATGGAGTTTGAAGTAGGAGAGCATGTTTTTCTGAAAGTATCACCAATGAAGAAAGTGTTCAGGTTTGGAAAATCTGGTAAGCTATCACCAAGATTTGTAGGACCATATGAAATTATGCAGAGAATTGGTGCTATGGCCTACAGACTTAAGTTACCTGAGGAGTTGAGTGGTGTGCATCCTGTGTTTCATGTTTCTCAATTGAGAAAATGGGTGCATGATGAAGGAGCAATTCTGGAGTCACCTACTCGAGTTCAAGTCCAGAAGAATTTGGTATATACAAATGAACCAGTAGGGATAGTTGCCAAGGAAGAGAAAAAGTTGAGGAACAAGGTGATCAAACTTGTAACATCCCGTATTTTTAAGCCATTGAATTTGAACATTTAATTCATTTTAAATGTTTAATATGGGTTTAAGATTTATTTTGAACTAAAAAGGATTGGTTTAAACTAAAACAACAAGTGATAATTTCTAATGTGGAGGTTTAATTTGAGATTGGATAATAATAATTAAATATTCGAAATTGGGATAAAAGGTGAATTTGGGATAAATGATTATAAAAATGGTGTTTACATGTATTTTTAAGTTCAATTGGTTATAAATAATATTGCTGGAATTTTAGATGAATTTTAAAGTGAATAAATTATTATTTGGGATTTTATATTAATTCAAAAATGAATTTAATATTATTAAAATGCAATACAATCAGATTTTGATCTGGATTGAACCAGAATGATTTTAAATGTGGTTATACATTTTATATGGTTTATTATTAAGTTAACAAAATTTTAAAAGTGAAATTTGAAGCGTTTTCGACGATTTTCAGAAATCGCCTGATTTAATAGACGAGTTAAAATAGTCTTCCGGGGCACAGTCTCGGAATTCGACGAAACCAGTTCCATTGGATCCGTAATAGATAGTTATTATCGGATTTCAATTTTCGTAGCAATCGGAGTTGTTGTTTGACCGTGGCAGCTTGAAACGCATCGAAATCGATTTAACCGATTTAATTTTAAATTGATCGTTTTATTTCGTATCTCGCACATACGATCAAATTAGCTTACGAAACCTGTCCCATTGTGTTCGGAATGCAGAAAAACCCCAAGGTAGCCTGTCGGAACGTGAGAATTGGAGGTCGTTTGCATTAACGGTTAAATTGAGATATTTTATTAATTAAATAATATTAAAACTATTATATATATACATTTATATTTACAAAACCCTAGCTTATTATCGTGGCCGCCACGAAAACATTTCAATGGCTGAGAGGCAATTCATTTCTTCCTTATTTTTCACGAAATCCACTCACTAATAGCAAAAACTCCCAACTGGGATATCCTAGATCTCGTCGAGCACATCGTAGCCAACGGCTACGATCGAATTTAGGGCTTTAGATCGGCGGCAATCGTGGTTCAAACGCACACCGTTCGTCCATGAATTCTGGGCACAAGGGTTGACCGAGCTTCGAGGGGATCTGGTCGAAGATGGAGATTGTGAAAGGGTTCACGTTGGCGTCGCCTAATCGTTGTTTCGGCAGTCGTGGTGAGTGCGATCATCAGGGAACGAACGGCAGTTGGGTTTGTTCATGAGGGAGTGGGAAGCGAACGTGGATGGGGAAGAAGTTTTGAGCGGCCACGTTTTGCTAATTTGAAATTCACGGCTGTGATGGTATAAAATTTAATAAAAGAAATTTGTTTTAAATTGTTGTTCAAACTTTATAAAACCGTAACTCGTTCATACGTTCTCAGAATTTGACGATTCTCGAAGCGTTGGAATCGCAGAGACGAGCACTACGAGATGGTGCAGATCCAGAGTCATTCCGGGCAAGTAGGAATTTGAGTTATATCGGACGTCGTCCGGTTTAATTCAAAATTTCAAACGCTCGCCTAAACTCAAGGTGAGTTTTTCTCACTCACATCTGGATGCTAGACATTATAAATAATTGATATTTAAATATCTGTGTGGTTGATTGTCTATATCTGTGATTATCAGTCTGGATTGATATTTATATTGCGATGTGCTAATATCTGTGATGCAGGGAGAAACAGGTTGGAGGGATCCAACTGGATTCCTCACAATGTAGCAATTATTTTATAATTGATAGTGATACCTGTTTATATGATGTGATTGATAAATCTGGAAATTTAGTTGTTCTGTGACATTGTTGTATAAAGTATAATCACAGAATTTAATTATAAATGGATAAATTGTGTTTTTACGAAATAAAATGAATTGTTAAATTTAGAATTTCAAAGAATAAAATTTGAAATCGGATTTGAAAGGAAAAATGTAAATTGGGCCAAATTGGGATTTTGAATATAATGAGAAGTTTATGAAATGGGTAAATGGAAAGCATAGTTTTCTGGAGATTAAGTTTATGAAATTATAAATTGTTTAAAATAACGGTGTTTATTTTAATAACGACTAATGTTATCCGGAAATTAAAAATATGTTAAAATGGAGTTTCCGACTATAAATAAACAAGTTCAAATGAAAAACAGAATGTTTTGAAATGCCGTATTTCATTGGAATGTAACTAAGTGAATTGGAAATTTGGCTTCCATTGAAAATTCACCAAGATGTTTATTTAAAAATGTTTAAACTATATTAAAAAATGAATTTTTGAAAATGGGAAAAATTGTGATTTTACTTCGGAGGAAGTTATAGTTAAGTATGGAATTGGAAATTTATGTTGAAATCATAAATTGACTTGAAATAAATCAGTGGATTTATATGAAAGAGTACTTTGGAATGTTTGGAAACGAGAAAGTGTTTCCCTGGGAAAAACCAAGTTAGTGTTTTTAAAGATTTTATTTAATTTAAAGGTTAAGTTTAAAGTTTGTTTAAAGAGTATTTTTAAGAAATTGTTATTTTTAAAGTAACAAACTAATAATTTAGAAATCGTAATGATTTGAGAATATATTAGTAAATATTTTTACGAATGGATTTATTTAAAAGTTGGTTTTGGCTTAAGTTGTTAAGATTAGCATTTTTCTTCTTATAACGCTATTTTAAAGTTAGTTAAACTAAAACCCTTATTTTTAAATCAAAGTTTATGTGTAAATAACTAGTTTTCTTCACATATTTTAAATTTATATTTTGAGTAAATAAATAGAAGTAATTTTCATATTTTAAAGTATATTTCAGTATAAAGTATTTTTAACTGTTTTAAATGCAAATTGTTTATACTTGGTTATTCCCGATGGGAATAAATGGGTAAAAGATTTACCTTGTAAAGGAAGAGTGGAAAATTGTTTTCAAATAAGTTTTGAAAATGTGAAGATATATCTTTGAAAGATATTAGAAGAAAATAAATAATATGGCGATTATTTATTGTGTGATGGATGTGTATGGATGTTTGTGAACATTAATTGATAGTTAAATCACCGACTATCAATATTGGCCAAATGCGCTGATCGTTTCGAAGAGACCGGGATCGAGTTTCCGTATACCGGGATTCTAGGTCTGGAGACTCGAAAACCACTTCGATTCGGTTTGTACGTTTCGTGTAACGTGTTCGGAGTCGAAGATGGAGCAGTGAAGTGCAAGGGCTAGTCGCTACTAATCCTGAGGATATTTCCAAAATGGATGTAGTAGGAGTAGTGCCTTCGGTTCCGTTCGGACCCGGGACGGACTTGTATGGACGAATGCTTTCGTGACATCGTCAGGTGGACGATGGGCATTCTAAGTGAAATGTGCTATAAAGGTATCGTTTAGCCTCAAGCCTCATCAACCGGGAATGACTGAAAATCAGGGGTTATGCAGCAAGGCTTCGTGGGTAGCCCCCACTTGAGAGTAAGGTCATCCCTGTCTAGATGTCCCTTTTATTTCGGCTTAGTGGTGCGGTTGCTGATCACAACCGTGGGGTGATTTTACTTGGAATTATCCAGTAAGGGATGATTCCGGCCTTATGTTGCAGGGGAGCGGGCGTACTCCTCGGTACTGTGATCTAGGCCACGTACTGTGACAGGTGGTACCCCAGTGCCTAGTCATTCGTTGGAAATCCATTCTCCCTACGTGCCTTGTACGAGTTTTGTTTGTATTACCCACGTTGTGGCTAGTATGCCAGAATTTAATAGATGTAACAATTTCGGCTATTTTATAAGTATTTGTAAATAGACACTATTATAATATCAGAGGATTTTTATAAAAAGTGTTTTAGCTATCGTAAGGTAAAAACCCGTCATGTTTATTTGTGGCGTGGTCTTACGAGATGCTTTTGATTTTCAAAGGATTTTTGAAACTTTAATAATCAATTGGGTGTATTTATGATGCGCTGGTATTCCAGACTGACTCGGGTGTTATTTTATTATAATGCTCGGGTCAGACCGAGTATATTTACAGGATAGGATGCTATGGAGCTTGAAAGTATGTATGCTCTGATACCAAATGAAAGTATGTATGTTTGTGCACACTAATTGTGGATCGTGTAATATGGACTAATATATGCGGAATGTTATATACAATTGCTATATAAGTAAATATTCAATAAACTAACTATATAGCAATTCACAGATATAGAATGGTAAATGCAGTAAACAGTAAAAATCACACCAGGGATTTTTATACTGGTTCGGACCTCCCGTCCTACGTCCAGTCCCAGACTTCTATCTGGATTTCACTACCAACTACCTCGCTTCACCCGGAGGAACAGGTTTATAACACCCGAACAGCCGAACGGGATTTCGTGCCTCTTACAACACCGAGGACTTCAACAAAAATAAATACAATTGTCGTTGACAACTTGTGCTCTTAACAACACTGATTTGTCACTTGTAGTACACCCTTCCTATAATCTTATCCTCAAAATATGTGAATGATGTTTATGAAGATTGAAGGAAGTATATTACTTATTTGAATCAAAAGATATGAAATAATTTCAATGATTCAATAAGCAATTGAAATGTTTGAGAGATCAAGACAGAGATCAATAGAATATAGATTAGAATAATAGAATTGGTTATCCTTATCTGGAATAATGATTTCATGATGTTTATATAAGAAATAAACAGTTGTAACCCTTTGTGAAAAGATACAAACAAAGGTCATGATCATTGGTGAAGAGAAAGAGAAGCAACCGTTGAAGAAAAGGAAGTGTCTGTACGAAAGGTTGCTTTCTGTTTGAAAACGGTCGACAGGTCAAAAATGGCCGGTAGACAGGAATTTGAATATATATACGTTATGTACACTTGTGCACGTTATCTGTGCATTCTGGGTAAAAACGGTCGACCGCCTTGTTTTAAACCGGTCGACCGGTTTAGCCCAGACTGCACAGTTAATGTGCACTCATACATATATACATTTATATTCAAGGATTGAAGGTATGAGATTATTTGAGGATAGATTTTAACATAAATAACACTACTAACATACCAAATAATCAACCTCTAATGTATGGAGCTCTTTGTGTCTCTTTAAAACAATGAATAACTTCTTTTTGTCGATCACGGCTTATCCCTTTGTCAGAAATCAAAACTCTATAAAAATCTTGACTCAACATTCTCCCCCTTTTTGATTGATGACAACATATATCTGAAACTCTGAATCTCCCCCTGAATATGTGATCTCCCTGAGATTTTATCTGTATTCTTTATATATATATATATTCCTGCAAATAATTGTTAGCTCTTTCTCCCCCTTTGTCATCGACAAAAAGGAGTAATAGATAATGGAATAATATAGGAATATATTAACCAGAATATCCATTTTCCTCTTTTCTTAAGTGGTACCTGCAAAAAATATAATTAAGACCATGGTACCCACTTTTTATAGGGTCCTAAGAGTTAGATCTTAGGAATCCAAACCCATACGGGTCCGGTATCCCCTTTATATACATAATTAGAATTATAATGCACAGTATTCATGAAATTCTGAATATATTTGTTCCTAATCAAATTGTTATTTGTTTTAGGAACCCATATTTTGATAGTCTTGACATTTTTCTTCTGAAATTTCACAACTGGTTTTGGTTTGGAATATAATAAACTAAGATTTTTCTTAGCTCCAGTCTTTTGTACTTTCTTTTTCCTTCCATTACCAAGATGTTTCTTGGTTTCTGGTTTCCTATATCCCAAACCTTGTTTATTTGAAACAGATTGTGAATTTTCAATGATTTTTGTCAAATTTTCTCGACCTTTGTTAAAGTTAGAAACATTTTGAGTAATGTCATCAAACTTTGTTTGTAAACTAGCTTTTTCTAGGTCTAGAATTTTGACTTTTGCCTTAAGCTCATGATTTTCAGTAGTGAGAGCATCATTTTTCTCTTTTTGAGTTTCAATTTCTTGACTCAAAAGAGATAATTGAGAGTCAACATTAGATGATGATTCTTGAAGTTTTTCAAGTTCTTCTTCTAATATTTTCTTCTCGTCTTTTAACATATCTCGTTCAAACTCTGCTCTACTCAAATCTGCTTTGGCTACTTTTAATTGACGTTTTATGTCTTTATATTTGACTATCAACTCAGAATTTATATCAAGTAATTCATCAAATGTAGGAATTTGTACCTCATCTTCTGTTGCCATAAAACAAACATTAGCTTGTTCATTTTCCTGATCACTTTCACTTTCAGATGAGGATGAGTCTGAATCATCCCATGTTACTGAGAAGGCTCGTTTCTTTGACTTGTCCTTCTTATGTTTGAATTTATCATTTTCTGACTTCTTCTTCTGTTCTGGACAATCCTTCTGCATGTGCCCCTTTTTGTGACAGTTGAAACATTCTATAGTTGATGAAGATGGTTTGCTTGATCCAGGTTTCCTTTTGTTGTAGCGACTGGCTTTTCGATATTTTAGGAATTTTTTGAATCCTTTTGCAATGAATGCCAAATCTTCATCTTCAGAATCTGATTCATTTTCATCTTTCTCAGCATGAAATGCTACATTTTTCTTCTCTTCTTTCTGTTCTTTTCTAGCCTGCAAATTTGCTTCATAGGACATTAAATTTCCTATCAATTCATCTGGCTTCATGATGGAAAGGTCATTAGCTTCTTCAATTGCTAATACTTTTCCTTCCCATTCACTAGTCAGAGAATGTAGGACTGTTGAAACAACATCAAAATCTGAATATTTTTGCCCTAATCCGATAAGTGCATGATGAATAGTTTGAAATCTTGAATACATATCATTGATTGTCTCATTCGGTTTCATTTTGAAATTTTGAAACTGACTCTTCAGCATGGCTATTTTGGCTTGTTTAACCTTGTTAGTACCTTCATGAGTGGTTTTCAGTGTTTGCCAAATTTGATATGCAGTAGTGCAGATACTAACACGGTTATATTCATTTTGGTCTAATGCACAAAACAACATATTTATTGCCTTTGCATTTACAGCTGCTGCTGTTTTCTCAGCCGTTGTCCATTCTGAATATTCAGTTGTTGGATTTACTATTTCTTTTTGAGTAGCATTCCAAGCATCATAGCTATTTGATTGCATGAAAAATGACATACGTGTAGCCCAATAGCTATAGTTGAGACCATTAAAGAATGGAGGTCTTTGTGTTGATTGACCTTCCGTGTAAGTGCTAGAGCTAGTACTTGCGTTATTTGCCATATTACAAGAATATATCAAATAACGGTTTTACGGTTATATGATGACCGTGCTCCGATACCAAATGAAAGTATGTATGCTCTGATACCAAATGAAAGTATGTATGTTTGTGCACACTAATTGTGGATCGTGTAATATGGACTAATATATGCGGAATGTTATATACAATTGCTATATAAGTAAATATTCAATAAACTAACTATATAGCAATTCACAGATATAGAATGGTAAATGCAGTAAACAGTAAAAATCACACCAGGGATTTTTATACTGGTTCGGACCTCCCGTCCTACGTCCAGTCCCAGACTTCTATCTGGATTTCACTACCAACTACCTCGCTTCACCCGGAGGAACAGGTTTATAACACCCGAACAGCCGAACGGGATTTCGTGCCTCTTACAACACCGAGGACTTCAACAAAAATAAATACAATTGTCGTTGACAACTTGTGCTCTTAACAACACTGATTTGTCACTTGTAGTACACCCTTCCTATAATCTTATCCTCAAAATATGTGAATGATGTTTATGAAGATTGAAGGAAGTATATTACTTATTTGAATCAAAAGATATGAAATAATTTCAATGATTCAATAAGCAATTGAAATGTTTGAGAGATCAAGACAGAGATCAATAGAATATAGATTAGAATAATAGAATTGGTTATCCTTATCTGGAATAATGATTTCATGATGTTTATATAAGAAATAAACAGTTGTAACCCTTTGTGAAAAGATACAAACAAAGGTCATGATCATTGGTGAAGAGAAAGAGAAGCAACCGTTGAAGAAAAGGAAGTGTCTGTACGAAAGGTTGCTTTCTGTTTGAAAACGGTCGACAGGTCAAAAATGGCCGGTAGACAGGAATTTGAATATATATACGTTATGTACACTTGTGCACGTTATCTGTGCATTCTGGGTAAAAACGGTCGACCGCCTTGTTTTAAACCGGTCGACCGGTTTAGCCCAGACTGCACAGTTAATGTGCACTCATACATATATACATTTATATTCAAGGATTGAAGGTATGAGATTATTTGAGGATAGATTTTAACATAAATAACACTACTAACATACCAAATAATCAACCTCTAATGTATGGAGCTCTTTGTGTCTCTTTAAAACAATGAATAACTTCTTTTTGTCGATCACGGCTTATCCCTTTGTCAGAAATCAAAACTCTATAAAAATCTTGACTCAACAGAGCTCAGGAGAGGAGCTGGAGTCCGAGACGTATTTCTCGTACTTGTATTATTCCGCTGCTATGATTGTTGTGATTGTTGTATTGACTGATTGACGGGATATTGATGATTGTATTGATATACTCTGATGATGATGTATTGTATATAAACAGATATAGTTTCATTTTGTGTAAAGATTTGTTCTATATATTATATTTTATCCGCTGCGACTGTGAGGTTCTGATTTTGTTTAGTTCTTTCTTCTTCTATCTACTTTCTTATTCTTCTACAATCTGTCTTTTCCGGCATTCGATCGTCGGCATATTATACTGTTGAGTATTTTGTGTCGATTTTCGAGGGTCGAGAAGGGCGGGTCGTCACATTTGGTATCAGAGCATAGGTTGGCGACAACCTAGGCTTTGGTGGGAAAATTACTCATAATAATAGAGTCAGGAGTACTCTATAATGAGTTGAGTGTAATAATAGCTATGAGAGCGTACTTGTTAGTGGATATAAAATTGTTTTTGTACTGTGTTGACTTATCGGTTGAGTGTTTATGAATTCTAGTCGGTGCGGGAAGTACAACCGTATCGATAGGGGTTTCTAAACTCTTAAACAAGATAAACCGACATAGTATTATTTTTTAGTGGGTAAATGAAATAATTTTACCCAAAATTGTATTTTGATATAAAGAAATAGTTTCTAAATTATATATATTGGATGTTTGTTTGGTTGTTTCTTCTGTAATCGAATAAGAAATTAAAATATGATCTAAAATTCGAAATGATATATAAGAAAATAAGAAGTTAAAATATTAAAATGGTTTATAACCAAATGGAATTGATTGAATATGTTTAAATAAGAAGAAGTGAAATTGAAATTTGATTTAAACCGGAATTTTTACCCCGGAAATTTTTGAAAGGGATTTCAAATGAATTTAAACAAAGGTTTGGAAAAATTTTAGAAACCTTGGGAATGTTGAAATGTTTTCCAAAGGTTTTGAAGTTAATGATGGAGCATATTTTGGAAAATATTTTCGAATAGAAATTGTTTGAGGTGGATTTTGGAAGTGGAAAGCATTGAACCCATTCAGTCGCTGGAAAATAATCCTGATGATGCTGGCCACATCATTAGAATTCATTTTCGAGTTTCTAAAGTGATGGATTGCTACCAAAATAGTTGGTTATGGTATTTGTTTGGACTTGTTTGGGAAACAAGTGATTTTGGAATTTTCAAAAGGAAAATTGTTTGGTAAAAGCAGTTTGTTTTGGAATTTGGTATTTGATTTGAATATCAAAAGAGAAATGTGTTGATTTTTATTTCGAATTGGTTTTGAAATAAATCCGGGTAAATTGAATTCTGGGAATTCTATTTTAAAATAAAAATGTGAAAGTTGAAATGATTCAACTACATAATTTATGAAGGAAAGTTGATTTAAAGAAGAATTGGGTATATATGGAATGTAAATTTACTTTGAATAAATGAAGGTGAATGGAATATATCTGGATTTAACTTGTGATAAGTTAAATAAAATTAAGAATTTGAATTTGAATTAAATCTAAATGAATTGGAATTAAATGGAAGTTGAGATAACGGTGAAATGTAAATGCTTATGATTGTGCAAATGAATTCATATTCTTAAGTTATTAAGTGTTAAAATTTGACATTGTGATTATAAAAATGTGGATTGGTTTGAAATGAGCAATATAAACTTACAAGTAAATAAGTTGGAGAACTTGAGAATGGAAAAAAAAAATGGTTGAAACCCAAGTAAAATGGAATTATAATCACAAATGGAAATAATAAATGGAATGGGAATTCGAACTTAATTTTAAATGGAATGCAAGGTAAGGTGAAGCAATTATAAAATATAAAAGAGGTAAGTGAACTGAAGTTAGTAAATAAGTTGAACTTGGATATGGAGAATTAAGATTAAATTGAATTGGGTTTAACTTCGTCTAAAATAGAAGTAAGCTGAATATTAAAATTTCTGTTGTGTTATGAATAAAAATGAATGTAATTAAATTCTTATTTAAAGTAGTAAAGGAAATGGTTTAAATTCAGGTGGGCTAAATAAAATTTAGATGAACTTGAATTAATTCTGGAAAGGAATTAAATTGAAAATGCATATATAATTTAGTTAACCTTGAATTAAAATTTGGATAAGAATTTAATTAAATGGAAATTTAATTTAGTTGAAGTGATGTTGAATGAAGTAAATGTTTACTCAACTAAATCCAAAATGATTGTTTGGAAATAAATCATGTGTAAGCTAAATTAAATAGAGTTTGTATTGGCATGGATGAAATTTTGATAGTTGTTAGAATTTGGAAAGTAAGAATAAGACCCAGTTCTGGAATGGAATTTAATTTTGGTAACAAATGTTGGAAGTGAGAATGAATAATGTATTTAGCTTATGATAGTGATGGTTTGAATTGTAAATAAAATTCAAATGAGAGAAATAATTTAAATGGTCTCTTTGTTAATAAAATAAATTTGTACATGGATTGGATAAATAAACGAAGAGCATTAAACTTTGTAAATAAATTGAAATGGGTTGAATGAGAATCAGATGGAAATAAAATTAAATAGATAATGGTAATATTGTGAAACTACTCAAGCAAATTGAAAGAAACAAATGATTGTGGATGAGCTTTATTAAGAAATTTGAATGGAATTTGTTGAATAATAAAATTGAATTGAAAGTGAAATGATATTCATTAATTATTGTGGTAAATTAAGAATGTATGAGTTGAATATAACCCAGGATCGAATGATATTAATATAAACTTGAATTTGGTTAATGGAAATAAAGATGTAAGGAAATGTAATTTAACAATTACATTGGAAAGAGGAAATATTTGGTTTGTGAACCTTGTAATGGAATAAAATTTATATGAATCCAAGTTGAAATTAATTTTGAATGGTGATAAGCTTAAGTGGCAATTATTTTTGCTTGAATGACATGAAATACACATGTATTCGGAATTAAGTTGTTTAACAAGCAATTGAAATTTATCTTTGAATAAATTGATATGGATTGGAATTGAATTGTGAATAAATTGATATGAATGGGAACCCAATTCAAAGAGTTTTGTATATAAATGCAAGTGAATTGATTTTGAATCAGTAGGAATGAATTGACCTCTTAATGAGTAATGTTTGCATATGAATGAAAATGGATCATAAAAGAAATGCAAATGTTTCAAATTGGAAATAAGAATTGGTTGGTGAATCAATTTGGAATTGAATTAAAATAGATTGACGTTTGTGAAGCACATGTTAACCATATGTTAAATAGAAATGAATTGGAAGAGATAAATTTGGATTGTATGTAGTGAACTTGAATTTAAAGCATTCAAGTGAAATAAAATGAAGGTTGGACTTGAATAAGAAATTAAAAGATGATTGAAATCTTTAGATTGTTGGTAAAATATGGTTAACATTGTTACATTATGAAATTGCTTGGTTTGGTTATGAAATGGTTAGGTTTGGCTTGCATTTACATGGGAAATGTTGTTAAAATGCTCATATCCTGAAACTGATGAGTTTGTTGAGTTTAGTACAGGTACGGGAGGCGTTCGAGAGAGTTGGAGCGCGTATATGCGTTATATTAGCCGCTCGCTATTAAAATTTGCTAAAAGGTACGCCTACGCAAATATAATTGGGAATTGATATATATATTGTGATATATTTTGGTTTCCGGCCATGTGAGCCGATGTATATATATTTGTGTATCCTGCGATATCGCAGAAGCTCCTCCGTACAAAGGAGACTCCGCCAAAATTTTTCAAAAATTTTGGGAGTTAGAAAATTTTTGAGGGTTTTTGGGAAAATTTATTAATAAGTAAAGTTATTTTGAAAACGAGTGTTAAGATAAAGGCTTTAGAGTAAATAAAGCAAATGGTTTTGGAATGGAGTTGAAACTTTTTGGGAAGTGGATATATGTTTTTAACTAAGCCAATTGGATAAGTAAATGGATTGGAGAGTATTTTTTTCCTTAGCAAATTTCGAGGACGAAATTTTTATAAGGGGGGAGGAATGTAACATCCCGTATTTTTAAGCCATTGAATTTGAACATTTAATTCATTTTAAATGTTTAATATGGGTTTAAGATTTATTTTGAACTAAAAAGGATTGGTTTAAACTAAAACAACAAGTGATAATTTCTAATGTGGAGGTTTAATTTGAGATTGGATAATAATAATTAAATATTCGAAATTGGGATAAAAGGTGAATTTGGGATAAATGATTATAAAAATGGTGTTTACATGTATTTTTAAGTTCAATTGGTTATAAATAATATTGTTGGAATTTTAGATGAATTTTAAAGTGAATAAATTATTATTTGGGATTTTATATTAATTCAAAAATGAATTTAATATTATTAAAATGCAATACAATCAGATTTTGATCTGGATTGAACCAGAATGATTTTAAATGTGGTTATACATTTTATATGGTTTATTATTAAGTTAACAAAATTTTAAAAGTGAAATTTGAAGCGTTTTCGATGATTTTCAGAAATCGCCTGATTTAATAGACGAGTTAAAATAGTCTTCCGGGGCACAGTCTCGGAATTCGACGAAACCAGTTCCATTGGATCCGTAATAGATAGTTATTATCGGATTTCAATTTTCGTAGCAATCGGAGTTGTTGTTTGACCGTGGCAGCTTGAAACGCATCGAAATCGATTTAACCGATTTAATTTTAAATTGATCGTTTTATTTCGTATCTCGCACATACGATCAAATTAGCTTACGAAACCTGTCCCATTGTGTTCGGAATGCAGAAAAACCCCAAGGTAGCCTGTCGGAACGTGAGAATTGGAGGTCGTTTGCATTAACGGTTAAATTGAGATATTTTATTAATTAAATAATATTAAAACTATTATATATATACATTTATATTTACAAAACCCTAGCTTATTATCGTGGCCGCCACGAAAACATTTCAATGGCTGAGAGGCAATTCATTTCTTCCTTATTTTTCATGAAATCCACTCACTAATAGCAAAAACTCCCAACTGGGATATCCTAGATCTCGTCGAGCACATCGTAGCCAACGGCTACGATCGAATTTAGGGCTTTAGATCGGTGGCAATCGTGGTTCAAACGCACGCCGTTCGTCCATGAATTCTGGGCACAAGGGTTGACCGAGCTTCGAGGGGATCTGGTCGAAGATGGAGATTGTGAAAGGGTTCACGTTGGCGTCGCCTGATCGTTGTTTCGGCAGTCGTGGTGAGTGCGATCATCAGGGAACGAACGGCAGTTGGGTTTGTTCATGAGGGAGTGGGAAGCGAACGTGGATGGGGAAGAAGTTTTGAGCGGCCACGTTTTGCTAATTTGAAATTCACGGCTGTGATGGTATAAAATTTAATAAAAGAAATTTGTTTTAAATTGTTGTTCAAACTTTATAAAACCGTAACTCGTTCATACGTTCTCAGAATTTGACGATTCTCGAAGCGTTGGAATCGCAGAGACGAGCACTACGAGATGGTGCAGATCCGGAGTCATTCCGGGCAAGTAAGAATTTGAGTTATATCGGACGTCGTCCGGTTTAATTCAAAATTTCAAACCCTCGCCTAAAGTCAAGGTGAGTTTTTCTCACTCACATCTGGATGCTAGACATTATAAATAATTGATATTTAAATATCTGTGTGGTTGATTGTCTATATCTGTGATTATCAGTCTGGATTGATATTTATATTGCGATGTGCTAATATCTGTGATGCAGGGAGAAACAGGTTGGAGGGATCCAACTGGATTCCTCACAATGTAGCAATTATTTTATAATTGATAGTGATACCTGTTTATATGATGTGATTGATAAATCTGGAAATTTAGTTGTTCTGTGACATTGTTGTATAAAGTATAATCACAGAATTTAATTATAAATGGATAAATTGTGTTTTTACGAAATAAAATGAATTGTTAAATTTAGAATTTCAAAGAATAAAATTTGAAATCGGATTTGAAAGGAAAAATGTAAATTGGGCCAAATTGGGATTTTGAATATAATGAGAAGTTTATGAAATGGGTAAATGGAAAGCATAGTTTTCTGGAGATTAAATTTATGAAATTATAAATTGTTTAAAATAACGGTGTTTATTTTAATAACGACTAATGTTATCCGGAAATTAAAAATATGTTAAAATGGAGTTTCCGACTATAAATAAACAAGTTCAAATGAAAAACAGAATGTTTTGAAATGCCGTATTTCATTGGAATGTAACTAAGTGAATTGGAAATTTGGCTTCCATTGAAAATTCACCAAGATGTTTATTTAAAAATGTTTAAACTATATTAAAAAATGAATTTTTGAAAATGGGAAAAATTGTGATTTTACTTCGGAGGAAGTTATAGTTAAGTATGGAATTGGAAATTTATGTTGAAATCATAAATTGACTTGAAATAAATCAGTGGATTTATATGAAAGAGTACTTTGGAATGTTTGGAAACGAGAAAGTGTTTCCCTGGGAAAAACCAAGTTAGTGTTTTTAAAGATTTTATTTAATTTAAAGGTTAAGTTTAAAGTTTGTTTAAAGAGTATTTTTAAGAAATTGTTATTTTTAAAGTAACAAACTAATAATTTAGAAATCGTAATGATTTGAGAATATATTAGTAAATATTTTTACGAATGGATTTATTTAAAAGTTGGTTTTGGCTTAAGTTGTTAAGATTAGCATTTTTCTTCTTATAACGCTATTTTGAAGTTAGTTAAACTAAAACCCTTATTTTTAAATCAAAGTTTATGTGTAAATAACTAGTTTTCTTCACATATTTTAAATTTATATTTTGAGTAAATAAATAGAAGTAATTTTCATATTTTAAAGTATATTTCAGTATAAAGTATTTTTAACTGTTTTAAATGCAAATTGTTTATACTTGGTTATTCCCGATGGGAATAAATGGGTAAAAGATTTACCTTGTAAAGGAAGAGTGGAAAATTGTTTTCAAATAAGTTTTGAAAATGTGAAGATATATCTTTGAAAGATATTAGAAGAAAATAAATAATATGGCGATTATTTATTGTGTGATGGATGTGTATGGATGTTTGTGAACATTAATTGATAGTTAAATCACCGACTATCAATATTGGCCAAATGCGCTGATCGTTTCGAAGAGACCGAGATCGAGTTTCCGTATACCGGGATTCTAGGTCTGGAGACTCGAAAACCACTTCGATTCGGTTTGTACGTTTTGTGTAACATGTTCGGAGTCGAAGATGGAGCAGTGAAGTGCAAGGGCTAGTCGCTACTAATCCTGAGGATATTTCCAAAATGGATGTAGTAGGAGTAGTGCCTTCGGTTCCGTTCGGACCCTGGACGGACTTGTATGGACGAATGCTTTCGTGACATCGTCAGGTGGACGATGGGCATTCTAAGTGAAATGTGCTATAAAGGTATCGTTTAGCCTCAAGCCTCATCAACCGGGAATGACTGAAAATCAGGGGTTATGCAGCAAGGCTTCGTGGGTAGCCCCCACTTGAGAGTAAGGTCATCCCTGTCTAGATGTCCCTTTTATTTCGGCTTAGTGGTGCGGTTGCTGATCACAACCGTGGGGTGATTTTACTTGGAATTATCCAGTAAGGGATGATTCCGGCCTTGTGTTGCAGGGGAGCGGGCGTACTCCTCGGTACTGTGATCTAGGCCACGTACTGTGACAGGTGGTACCCCAGTGCCTAGTCATTCGTTGGAAATCCATTCTCCCTACGTGCCTTGTACGAGTTTTGTTTGTATTACCCACGTTGTGGCTAGTATGCCGGAATTTAATAGATGTAACAATTTCGGCTATTTTATAAGTATTTGTAAATAGACACTATTATAATATCAGAGGATTTTTATAAAAAGTGTTTTAGCTATCGTAAGGTAAAAACCCGTCATGTTTATTTGTGGCGTGGTCTTACGAGATGCTTTTGATTTTCAAAGGATTTTTGAAACTTTAATAATCAATTGGGTGTATTTATGATGCGCTGGTATTCCAGACTGACTCGGGTGTTATTTTATTATAATGCTCGGGTCAGACCGAGTATATTTACAGGATAGGATGCTATGGAGCTCAGGAGAGGAGCTGGAGTCCGAGACGTATTTCTCGTACTTGTATTATTCCGCTGCTATGATTGTTGTGATTGTTGTATTGACTGATTGACGGGATATTGATGATTGTATTGATATACTCTGATGATGATGTATTGTATATAAACAGATATAGTTTCATTTTGTGTAAAGATCTATTCTATATATTATATTTTATCCGCTGTGACTGTGAGGTTCTGATTTTGTTTAGTTCTTTCTTCTTCTATCTACTTTCTTATTCTTCTACAATCTGTCTTTTCCGGCATTCGATCGTCGGCATATTATACTGTTGAGTATTTTGTGTCGATTTTCGAGGGTCGAGAAGGGCGGGTCGTCACAAAACTGGTGAAAATCCAATGGAGCTTGGACACTAATGATTGTACATGGGAGGTTGAAGATAAAATGAGGGCTAAATACCCCAATTTGTTTACTGATGAAGAGGTATGTTTAAGCAGCCTAAGATATTTTTTCTAAATATACTTATACATTGTTTGTTTTCATAAAATATGGGTACGGGGTTATGGAGTTAAAACAGGCTATGGATTAGTGCTTTTAATTGGAGAAATTAGGTGAAATTATGGGGACATAATTCCTTTAAGGGGGAGGGTATGTAATGACCCTAAAATAAAAATAAAATGATATATATTTATATTAGAAAATTCTGAGATATATATATATATATAAGTATATATATATATATTGCATTAAAACAGAAAAGAATTTGGCATTAAATTAAATAAATGGGAGCTTCTGTTTGATAAAATGCAAGGAATTAAGGTAATTAGAAGAAAAATTGGAACTCAAAATAAATATAGCTTTATGTTCAAAGAATTATGTAAATATATATACACATTTAATATATATGGGGTGTTTGCTGTTTTATATGAAGATAAAATAAAATGAAGTTTAATATAAAGGTTTATATGTCTTATAATTGTGCCAGAAAATAATTAGCATAATATATGTGATTTTTAATTTAAAAGGGAGTTGACTGATTTGACATAAAGGCAGAAATATATATATATATACATATATACAGAATCAAATAAAATTTCCATACCATATTTGTTCCAAGCAAATAATTTGTGTAAATGATTTTACATTACAAAGTATGGTAGTATGTCTGATTTAATGGAGGTAATAGATAGGTAGAAAAAAATATACAAAGTAGATTTTCAGATTTCCTTAAAACTTATAAAAAGAAATAATAAACTAAGGGTCACATGCTTATTGCATGAGTAGAAAAGAGTCATGAAAATAGTATTGAGTGTCTAAAAATGCATGATCCCCGAAATAGCTAATTAAAGTGTGCATTTCCAATTTATGATCACACAGAAATATGATGTGTACATAAACATCTAAGGGTATCAGGGGAATTACCCATTTTCTAAAACCCTAGAATGGATTTATAGATAACTGCACATAGCCAAATCCATCACTCTCTCGGGATCAAAAACAAAATAAAATAAACAAGGAGAAACACTAGCTTGAGGCTTTGGGGGATTTGCTGTTCTAAGAAATTAAGGCAGTGAAAGGAGAAACATTATGTGAGTATTTATCTTTTGTATGCAATGGCATTAAGTCCTATTGCAGGCAGCCTAAAAATACTATGAGTTATTTGAATCTTTGAAATGATTTGTTATGGGTGATATGGATGTTTGTTTGTGCATTTTTGTTTGGAGCATTGATCTGTAATTTGGCTTTCAGAGTTAACATGTTTTAAGTATTCTTGTTCTATCATCATTAAACATGGATCAAGATTAATAGGGGAACATGGGGATTGAGCCAGAAAATATGCAGGTAGTCATATTTCTCTGATATATGAATGAAAGAAAAAACTAAATTGGTCACTTGGGGGTAGTCAATGATCTGCTTACTTCAGGTGGAAGCAAGTATATGCATGGTGCAACTGCACCCTGAGGCCTTTGTGTGTTGGAATAATTTAAACAACCTGGGAGTTTCCATCACAATGCATACATAGTGTTCATTTGACAAGGAGTTAAAGACCATAAAATAAATGGGGGTAGGGGTTTAAAAATCTGGGTTATAAACTTTCAGATTTGGTGTTAGATTTAATCAAGATAAATATTGTTCATTGATTAATTGCTGGGTGGAAGTTTGGAGTATGAATCAGTGATTACTTATCCAAGATTTGATGAGGATGAATTAAAATTGTACACATGATTAATCATAACTGACTGTTGTGCATTGTATAATTTGTTGAATGTTATATTGTGTCTTCTTGCATGAACCAAAACTTGCTAAGTATAAGACCTGTTAATCTAGGGAGGCATTGCAAGATCACTACAATTATGTACATGTATACAAAATTGATAAATGCTCATACCAGTGTAAAATGACCCTTTTGGTTGCCCTTGCAATCATCTGGGTGTCTCAAAAATTATTTGGGGCAGCTAAATGATTTGCTTGCAGGAAATTGAAGTTGGCTTGATGAGTAAAGAAGGCATTGGCTGCTAGTATAAATAAGAGAGACTTGTTTTAAATTTGCAGTTGCTTTGTAATGGAATTACTAGACAAATTCTATTTTCTGTAATTGAAGTACTTGTAGGAAACTTTCTAAGTATTTGGGGTTGAAAACTTGTACTTAAGTAAAATTCATTTTGAATGATATTTGATGGAGTTTGATTTTTATTGATTTTATGATCATCTGATTTGGAGAAAACAAGGGGATGGATATAACACATAAATATAAAATGTGAATGTAATGATCTCTGGTTTTATTGCCTGAGTTTATTCTATGATTTTCTTTAAATAAAATTACAATAGATTTGACAAGATTTGAATAAGAAATACTCGAGTGGAATAAATGTATGCATGTCAGTTAATTGATACTGAGATATATATATATATATATATATACATTTGAATCTCTGATTTCTATTGTTTATATTTTGTCTTATGGAAATTAAACAGCTAAGGGGATTTAATTTTTTTTGAAATGAACTCTCAAAGATTTTAGCAGAACATTCAAGTAAAATGAATTTGTGCATGGCAAGTAAATGATACTGGCAGGTGCATAAATTCTGGAAATTTGTATGGATTTGAGCATTTAAAAAAAAAGGGATCTTTGAGAATAATAGACCTGGAAGGGTAATGGACTTTGGATATTTGGTTGAACACTTATAAGAAAGTATTTTCCAGAAAACTTGAACTAGGCACAAAAAGGCTTGGAAATTTAGGAGTAGGAATTTTGTAAAAGTTTGTCAAAATGAAGGGTATGGGTTTGCAAGTGGTAAAAGGGGGACTATGGTTGGTCTAGGTGGCCATGGGTCAAACCTTTGGAGCCTGGAATCTCTTCATTTCAATTGATGAAGTGTGAGTGCATCTGGGACAAAACCAAGAAAAACACCAAGCAACCCTCAGATAACACCAAGCAATTATAGTGATATACCAAGCAACTAAAAATCTGTACCATGTCAAATATAGAAATGAAATCTAACTTCAATTGTTTAATTTGAGACAGTGATTAGGAAATCACTTTTAATGTTCCTAACTACAAGTAGGATCTTGAAATAATTTTATGCATAAGCCTAATAACTGTCACAAGAACAAATAAATGCTAATAGCCTTATTTAGGCAGATTAATATTTATATATAGTCAGATAACAAGTTTAGGTATTATAATTTGCTAAAAATATACCTCTGGCAGTAGAATAAGATTTAAATGGGAAATCAGTGGCTTGTCAATAGCTTGTATGATATTTTGTTTTCAATTTGATTTAAATTGACTCTGATATATATATATATATAAATATATATATAAATATTAATAAAGGAGCAATTGTATATCATCAAATATATAATTGGTTTAATCTTTGTACACTGATATGATTATATTGGTAATTACAGGGTCTTGGGAAAAATATTTGGAAACTATATAAAAATTTAAATATAAAAGTATTTGGGGTTTAGTGGTGAAGTCCCTCTTGAATAAAAAAAAATCTAAGTGATTTTAAAGATGAGGGTCACCACACAAAGATAGATGAAGAATATTTCATCAAATCAACTGAATATCTATTCTGCATTTGGCTTACCAAATCAGAATATCAATAACAGATACAAGAACGAATCTTTTAATTTTTCCACAAGATACTCGGGTTATCCAGATCTACGAAATATGTAGGGGCATCGGTCAGTTCGAAGGGATAACTAACCATTCGTAGAATATATTGGGACCCAAAGAATAGATAGATATATGGATACAATTTCAAAACCTTTTAGTTTAGAACTAAAGTATACCAATCAACCATAGCAACCAAATCAACCAATTCATCCAAACCAACAATTCTGGCCGATTTGGAGTTTATGTCCCATGCAAATATATCAAATCTCTTCTTCCTGGATCTACCAGGAACTATCGAACAATTGAGAAAAGATGACGAACAAAAGAGATTGATAGAGAAAAGATTGTTTCCTTGTTGTTACAGGGTATTGACCATTTATAGTCATATTTCCCTGTCCCCTATCTCATCATCTTCTTGCACTCATACTTACTATCAGTGGATAGTAAGAGAATTTACTAAGGCATACAGACATATATCTTAGGGATACTCATTCTAGGGTATACTTCACCCTATCTCTAATGAGCTACTTAATGTGTTATACTCCTGAGCTAAAGTTCAAACTTAGCTCTGATACCAAAATGTCACGGTCCAAATTTTAGCGTTCGAAAATTGACACCCGTACTTCACATGTACTCGAATGCCGCAGATTCAATCGTTGAAATTCGACTAGCGCTGGAGCTTATAACACAATAAGTATAACAACACAGCGGAAGAAAGAAATGAATAATATCATATACAACTCCAATGAATACAATATCCAGAATGATATACAACAATGATATCAACATGATACAACAATATCAGAGATAAATAATGATACAGCGGAAAACAGAAGTGATAACTCCAAATGATCCTCAAAAGAGAATGAGTCCAACAACTCCAACATCAGCTCAAACCACCATCACGTTGCACCAAGATAAGCAATGTCAGTCATGATCTCCAAAAACTGAACTAGCTTCAATTAGTCTACTAAACCTGACTATCTGAAAAACCCAACTTTAGACTGCCCGTGTGGAAAATTGTGGGCACCCAGAGAGGAAAGGAACAATAAACTCCGAGTCAGTCATGGGACTGGTGTGAGTAACAAAAATAGTTTATCTTTAAACAAACAACAAAAGATTTTTGAACATTGAAATCCGCAAAGCTTTTTGGAAAATGAAACTACCATAAGGCCTCCCGCCACACACACAATGAAAATGCAGAATTGGAGGAGATTTCTCCTTATGATAGTCAAAAATGCTTACTACGCAAAAGAATTATTTTGATATTATTACTATTAGTGCATAGTGTAGAAATCCATTTCGAAAGTATAATATTAATCCTAGCCAGCATAGACATTCCGAACTATGCCTACTATAGCTACCATCTAAAAAGTGGTGACCACCATAAGTAAATGGCAGGTTCTACAACTAAAACCGTACTGGGTTCGTATTGTTTGGTTGGATTTCCAACAAATGGTCAGGCTAAGGAACATCCCATGCCACGTAGGAACGCCTCTGGAGGGACGCCCCGAGAACCACCTGGCTCTCTGCCAACACAAGGCCGGTTACCCCCTTCCCGGGTAGTAAACCCGAGATATGCCACCCCCGGTCGTTTTCGACCTTTATCCGAGGGCCCTCGATCACACAACAACAATCACACAGTAAATGAGATTGGAGCAACCACACAGGTAAATATCTGGGCTCCATACCATGATACCACCTTTTTCTAGAAGGAATGGTCATACCCTAGGGGAGCTACCCCTGAAACCTTGCCGCATCTTTCCTGTTTCGACCATTTCCGGTTTGTGAAGTCCGATGAGGTCTCGCCCATAAAGCTATGCTTTTTCACAAAGCCATGCTTTAATCAACAAATGATCAGCAACACACAGCAGCACTTAGCGTGCCACACTACCACATTGGGAATATATCACTGATAACCTTCAACTACATAACCTCTGAGCTCGTACGTCTCAGAGAAGGGTGTTAAGCTAAGAGAATAAATCTCCGCCACCAAACAAAAATGTATTTGAAAGAAATTAGCTTTATATCTCAAAGTGTAATGTCAGACATACAACCATACAAGTCTGTTCCGGGTTCGAACAGAACCGAAGGCACTTCCGAAGAAGCCCTTGCAATCCGGGTATTAACAATCCCGATCGGACTTCCCATCACTTAGGGAATCTCTATACCGTAGCTACTCAGTGCAGAGACAATCGATAGGTTATCCTATCATTCTCGCAAACACCCGGTCTTCAACACCGGTCTTCAAATGCTATCCATTTACGTCGTATCACTATTCGGAATGAGTTATATGACACAAAGTCCTCTCCCGGCTAAATCGAATAGTGAGCGCAATATTTTAAAACATATGGATATTGGGATTTCAATTAAGTCACAATTATTACCCAAAACTTCTCTTTCAAATGGTTTAAACAAATCACCATTTTAATATTTTTAAAACAAAAGGATTCATCTCACAAAGTTCACCCAGTTTCACAAAGATCTGTTTATAGATTTTCCAAATCGATTTCTATTCAATTGGATTTAACTCGTTATATCTTTAAATCAAAGATTTAACTCATAGCTTTCAAAACAATTCCATTTCGATTTCAAAACAAAGTTCTACAATCTTTCACAAAGATTTATTCATAACTCCGAAAAACATTTTCATTTCAAACTTGAAATTCTTTAACACAAATTTGGAAATTCATTCCTTATATGAAAGCTTCTATTACTTGAAAACAAGTAGTTTTAATTTTGGAAAATCCGATTCATTTATACGAATTAAAATCCTTGGGTTAAATTCAAATTCTCAAAACCATACTTTTAAAATGGTTTAAATTCATATAAACACATTTATAACATCTTTAACCATAATTTCCAAATATGGAATTCAATTCCAAAATTTTGAATTCAAATTCAAATTAAATTATTTAAATTGGAAATTTTACCAAGTTATTCAAAATAACTTTTATCTTAAAAACTCCTTTTCAAAAGCTTTAACATTTAACCCAAATCCATTTCCAAAATCAATTGAAACTAAAATTTCAATTTCAAAAACATTAAATTTAAATCATCTGTGACTTAACCGATTTCCTCGTGCAATCCATATTTGTGTATGTATGGTGTAGTCCAGGGGTTTAACACAATAGTTCAACATCATTCAATCATCACATATCAAAACACATAAATATAGTTGATAAGCGGTATAAACTATAATGCTCATCTTTCATATACAGATCACCGATATAAATATCACAGATAATAAATTACATCACAGATAATTAATTACAGATCACAACATAAATCAGGATGTATCACAAAGCATCACATATCAGAGATATCAAACAATTCAACATCTAATGTAACGCAAACATCCATAAGTAGGATCAATTTAATTATCTGATTGATTTAAATCGGATTAATTTCTATGAATAAATTGGCTAGTCATGGTAAATTAATTATCAATTAATTACAATAAGCAATTAATTTCTCAATTACTTCCACAAAGTAATTACACTTACACAATTTCATAAATGATCATCATTAATTAATTAATATAATTAATTGTTAAAATCAATCACATTAATTAATTATTTAAATAATCTTAATTAATGACCCTCATTAACTATTAGAATTCCTTTAATTGCTTTTCTAAAGAAATTACTTACATTAATCATTATTAATTATAAGTTTGATTAACCATTAATAACTCATTAATTAATCCTAATTATTTAATTAACTAAGTCTTAATTGTAACTTAATGAATTCTTAAATACAATTAATTTTTTCCTTAATTAAATTAACTTAACTTTAATTAATAAATTTAAACTTGTAATTACTAAGTGAATTAATACAAAACATTAATTATCCATTCTACTTAACTTAATAGTTAATTAATTACAAATCATTCAATCTTTGTTTACTTAAAAGTAAAACTCATATTTATTAATGATTTAATTAACACTCACAAATATATTGAAAACATTGATTTTCAATTTGCTTTTAAATTCACGTGTTAAAGTATTACTTTTGTTGTAAAGAAATTTAAAAGTGTTTAAAATTAAATTCCTTTACAAATCAGATTCTAATTTTAAATTCAATTCCCCTTTAGAAACACTTAATTGTTATTAAAACAATTTAAACTTAAAAAATTATTTATGCCCCAAAACTAAGTTGTAAACTAACTTAAGTTTATATTAAACTTTTGTTTTTTTTAAAACTTGTTTAAGCTTTGTTTTAAAATTAAATTTTAAAATTCAGAAAACAGAACAGTTCTGTTTATAAAACCTGGACAAAACATTGACCCGAGCCCTTATCACTCTGCTTCGAGCCAAAACTAACACCCTTCGAGTAAATACTCGAGACCATCACGAGACCCACGCGAGAAAAATCGAGCTCTACCCAAACTACACCACAGTTTCCAGACTACTAGAAACTTATGCACGGTGTACTTGCACGGCATCGTCGAACTCCTCCCATCAGCGCTACTACGTCGAGCAAGTCACTGATCACCTCCAGACCATCCTTCGACCAACATAATTCCCGACATCCCTTCAAATCGAAATCGAGACAAAACTCAAACCTGGAAAAACATGAGGCTGGAACTTCTCCAACCTGGAAACGCGTCATTCCCCATACCCCGACCACCAGAATTCATACGACTCTGGCCATGACCTCGTTTACGACCCAGCTACCATCACCCAAAAGCCCATCGCACTCGATCGATCGACGACGATGAACGAATCAATAAACTAAACCTCATCAAAACCATGAGTTAAACCCTAAATCTCCCTCGTCCCATCATTTCTTGCAATAGAAAAATTAACCAACAATTTTCCCGATATAATCGATTGACAAACTTGCTTCGAGCAATGTTTCAGCATTTAATAACTGATCGATCGCCGGTAGTTGATTAAAAAGCATATTTTGATCATCTGAGAACTGTTCATAAACTACACCTCTAAAAATCATGATCTTTGCTTTAAAATTCATGTTAAAGTATGAGAATTCAATTCACATATCTGAATTCGAAAATTAAAAGTTTTGAATTTTAACTTGCTTAAAGCTTTACTCAGTTATTTTGATTTCCAGAGGTATTTACAAGTTATTTTTCACTTGAATAAAATTTAAATCTTGAGTTTATGCTATATCAAACAATTTTTGTTTTAATACTAAATCCAGACATTGAGTAGATCAGGTAACAATGGTTTTTGAATCAAAATCTGGTGTTTTAAATCTAAGACAGAGGAACAATTTTGATCATCAGTCTGCACACAAATCATCCATTCATTCAAATATTCACAAAGCATTCAAAACATACTTATTCTCAGATGTAAATGCAACAAAGTCAAGCTTTAAAATTTTTAAAGGTTGATGTTACTCACAGTGTTTTCCAGGAGAAGAAAAATAGAGTTGATATATTCCAGGCTTGTGAAAATTGCAAAACTAAAACTCCTCTTTGATCTCTGGTTGTATTGATTTAGTTGATGTTGATTGTTTAAAGTTATAGCCTTTCTTTCCCTTTTTCTTTTTATCAATACTCAGGCATTAGATTGATGAACGAATTAAGAAGATGGTGTATATAAGAAAACAGTGTGCATGCTAATATTATTATGTTTGTACAACAAAACAGAGATATTTCTCTTCTTGGTGGTTGAAGATATGATTTTGGTTGTGGTTGCATTAATTAGCTAGTACAATATGCTTATCTTATTATTTTCTTTCATTTCATTCGTGTACATATATGAAGATATTTGGTGGCTTCCCTTGCAAGCTTCTCATATGTATATTTTTTTTTTCAAGTGTTCATTCTTATGTGTATATACTTGAATGTATTATTTGTTTCATTCTTTTACAATATTTCTTTATTTGTCTTATGCTTTGTGATATAAATGAATTCTAATTTTAACATGATGTTTAAATTTATTCTAATATATTTATTTTATATTGTATAAAAACTATATTTTGTATTTTACTTTAGTCTTTGTAATATTACTTCATACTATAAACAATTTCTATTTTAGTTTATGTTATTTCATTTTATCCAATGTATTTACTTTATACTTTTATATCTTATATATTTACATTTTTATACTTTATCTTATATAATTTGTACTTTTATTTTTAAACCATTTATTTACGATTTAAATTCAAATCAAATATATTTATATATATATATATATATATAATTTCAAATTTACTCATATATGCCCAAACATATATATATATATATATATATATATATATATTCACATATATATATACAATATTTTAAATTTAAATGATTTATACAGAATTTATTTGAATTCGGGGAAACTCGCATCGATTTATCAATTAATTTTACAAATTTTATTCAAAAATTCAATTAATTATCAATTTAAATATATATAAAATCCGGGGTCGTTACATTTTCCTTAGTTAAACTTCAATTCATATAGTTCATTTTACTAACTCAATTTTATTTAACTTTTACTTAAGTTAAAATTTTAATTTCATATCTCAATTTAAATTTTCTATACCATTTTCAATTTATAAGTTCAAAACTCATTTTCTATATATTTGTCAAATCATACTTTGGATTTTAAATTCAAAACTTATTTTATCAAAACAAATTCATTAACAAATAACTCAAGTAGCAAATCCATCACTTAGAAACTCGAAAATGAATACTGACGATGCTGCAGTCACCACCCGAATTATTTCCTAGCTACTGTAGTGAATTCAATGCTTTTTATTTCTTTTAAATCCTTTTATTATTTATAAATCACATTCATAAATTTATATCTATAATTTCACTTATTTCACTTTTCTTATATAAGTTCATTTAAATTTTTGTTATTCTTTGTTTAGATTGATAATGATAACATCTTTTATTTAGACACAACAAATAATAAGTGACAATAATCAAATATTACCAATCGTTAACAACCAACAAATCATCTAACTATAATATTTTTTGAAAAACAAAATTATTCCTTTATATATAAAATATAACAAAGGTAAAATTATTTCATTTACCCAATTTAAAAACAATATTGTGTCAGTTTGCTTGCTCAAGTGTTTTGGAATCCCAACCAATGACTTTAGCTAGACGCATCGGCCAGAACCTAAAATTCAAACTTAACAAATAAAACAACCCAATATAAAACTTTTTTATATCATTAACAAATACACGCTCATATTTATATATACACTCGGACTCATTCTGTGGTATTACTAACCATATCTATAATGAGTACCTATCAAAGCCTAGGTTTATCGCTAAACCCAAAGCTTTGATACCACGCTGTGATGACTCACAAATCTATACCCTTTGAATCAGCAATAAACCACACATATTCGACCCAAAAAGCAAAGAATGATGGAAGGTCATGAGAAAGAAGAGAGAGGGTTAGAAGAAATAAAGATGAGAGAAGAAGAGAGGAGAAGAAGAAGAGAGAAACAAAACCATAAAAATATAGAATCTCACATCGTAGCGGAATAACATATAATATATGAATAATCTTTACAAAAGAGAAACTGTAATATACATACATCAATTAATTAGAGTACAACAATCAATCACCAATCATCAGCCTGGACAGTTATAATAATATGTCCTCACAATTGCTGATAATTTAAATAACAAAGTAGCAGAAAATAACATATACATGGAATACGACTAGAAGGCTTCCAGCTCTCCTACTGAAGCTCCAAAGCATCCAAATCTACATATGTAAATATACTCAGTCTGACCTGAGCATTGAAAGGGAAGAATGTTGAGACTTGGTTTTGATTCATCACACGAAGCTATCACTACGACATAACGATTTGACGATTGCTACGACAAAAAGAGACAAGGAGACAAGACTTTAAAAAAACTGGTGCATCAACTATGGTATTTTGTTTGTTTTTAAGTCTTAGGTCAAAATTGTTAAAATCTCTCCTCGATTATGTCTACATTAGCTTATATATTCAATCATAATGTTTATCAAATATTTTATATAAGCATACATTTAAAAGTATAAAAATGTTTTAAAGTTATAGAAATTAATATACCTATGTAAACTGTGCTTACTGCACAAATTTAACCAGGCAGTCGACTGACCCAGACGACCAGACGGCTGACACTGGGGATTTTTTGCAGCATGCACAGATACATAGATATACGAATTTAAATTTAAAAATTACTTTGAATATTTAGTCGACTGACCCAGAGGCTTAGTTGACTGAATTTCTATAACAGCCACTTTTCGAAAAGACACGACTTTTAGTGAAGAGTTGCGAACCTCTAACAAAAAGATTCGGATGCAACACTTCAATCGAAACTCTTCACCAATAGTCGTTGCCTTCTAATCTTTATAAATACATACTTCAACTTCATTTCAAATCACTGAATCATAATCTAATTCTCTTATCTTTGCTCTTCTATCTATTTGCAATACACTTTCAAATATTCTGCATTAAAGCAATACTAGACCTTTCTGTTCTTCATATACTTCAAATATATATATTTATACTCGAGGAGAAGATTATAGGAAGAGTGTACTACAAGTGAAAAATTCATGTTATTAAGAACACACAAAGTCAAAAGTATTTTTGTATTTGTTGAAGTTCTGTTCTGCTGCTCAGGCGTGTGAAGTTCTCTTCGGCTGTTGAGGCGAAATCCTGTTTTGCTGCTCAGGTCCTTGTTCGACTGCTCAAGGGTTGTATATACCTGTTCCTCCGGGTTAAGTGAGGGTTATTAGTGAAATTTCAGAAGGAGTCTAGGACTGGACGTAGGACGGTGCTCCGAACTAGTATAAAAATCTCTGGTGTCATTTTTACTATACTGCTTTTATATTCCGCACTATTTACCGTATAGCTGTCATCACTACACTCTGTATTATCATATATCCATATTACACGATCCATATGAGACTTTCATTTGGTATCATAGCAAGGTCATCATATAACCGTAACACAGTTATCTGATAATCTAATAATATGGACACTAACACTAGCAATAGCACTAGCATTAACACTAGCTTCATTGAAGGACAATCAACTACACGTCCACCACTATTTAATGGCATGAATTATAACTATTGGGCAACATGAATGAGAATATATATGCAAGCAAATGGTTTTGATTCATGGAATATAACTCAGTCAGAATACTCTATTCCAACTAAAGAGTATTCCACTTGGTCAAATACACAGAAACAAGATGCCACAGCTAATGCAAAAGCCATGAATATGTTGTTTTGTGCCTTAGATAAAAATGAATTTAATCGTGTCAACATATGCAACACTGCATATGAAATATGGCGTACACTCAAAGTTACTCACGAATGAACTAACAAGGTCAAACAAAGCAAAATATCCATGCTCAAAAGTCAGTTTCAAAACTTTAGGATGAAAGAAAATGAATCTATAAATGATATGTATTCAAGATTTCAGGATATCTACCATTCATTAGTAGGACTAGGAGAAAAATATTCAGATTTTGATATTGTGTCTAAAATTCTTAACTCTTTAACGGATGAATGTTAAAGAAAAGTTCTCGCAATTGAAGAAGCAAACGATATTTCCAAAATAACTCTAGAAGAGTTAATAGGAAATCTAATGTCCTATGAAGTGAATTTGCAGCCTAAACGAGTTCAAGCTCAAGATAAAAAGAATATAGAATTCCATGCAGAACAAGAAGAATCAGATTCAGACAAAGACGACCTAGCTTTTATTGCTAAAAACTTCAAGAAATTCTTGAAATATTGAAAAGGAAACATAAATAATGGCAAGAGAAACTCAAACAGCAATAAACCACCGTCTTTATCAGTTATGGAGTGTTTTAACTGTCACTAAAAGGGGCATATGTAGAAGGACTGTCCATATCAAAAGAAAGAATACTGAAATAAAAGGAAGGAAAAATTCAAAAGAAAAGCCTTTTCAGTTACGTGGGATGATTCAAATTCCTCTTCTTCTTCTGGAAGTGAAAGTGACAGCGATAATGAACAAGCTAACGTATGTTTTATGGCTAAAGCTAATGAGGTTAGTGATTTTACTTTTGATGATATGATAGAAATAAATTCTGAATTATTGGATACTTTAAAAAGTCTCAAAAATAAAATATAAAGAGGCTGTAGAAAATCAAAACAAGGCAGAATTCGAAAGATATATGCTTAAAGACCAGAAGAAAATATTGGAAGAAGAACTTGAGAAAACTCAAGAATCCCTTTCAAATGTTAATTCTTAACTTATATTATTGAGTCAAGAAATTAAAACTCAAAAAGAAAAGAATGATAGTCTTGTTTCTAAAAATCATGTTTTAAAAACTAATATTAAAATGGTTGAACTAGAAAATTCAAGTCTAAAAACCAAACTAGATGGAATCACTAAAAATGTTTCAAATTTCAATAAAGGAAGAGAAAATCTATCTAGAATTATTGAGAATTCACAATCTGTTAGTAATAAAAATGGTTTAGGATATAAGAAAAAAATCAAGGATTTACAATCTAGTGGTTTAAATAAAGTTAAGTATGATAAAACATCCACATATTCAAATAGATTAGTTTCTAAAACTATAAATAAATGGGTACCTAAAAATAATAACAAATTAATAAGGAAAAAGTATATTAGTTCATTTATAGAAGATGTTCATAATAATAAAAATTCTATTTATAAAAGGGATACTAAGCCCACTTGGGTTTGGTTTCCTAAGACCTAACTCTTAGGACCCTATTAAAAAGGTGGGTACCAACATTATCTCATATTTTTTGCAGGTCCCACTAAAGAAAAGAGGAAAATGGATACTCGACTGTTTTGCTCAAAACATATGATAGGAGACAAAGATATGCTGGTAAATATTACATACTCAGATGGAGGTTTTTTCACTTTTGGAGATAATTCCAAGGGCTATATCATTGGCAAAGGCGATGTGAGCAATTATGGTACATCTAATTTACCTCTTATCACAAATGTTTTATTAGTTAAAAATCTAAAACATAATATTTTAAGTATAAGTCAATTATGCGATAAAGGTTTTAAAATATCATTTTATGAAAATAAATGTAGTATTCTTGATCAAAATCAAAATCTTATTTTCGAAGGAAATAGAGATAAAAATATATACGTTTTGAATATGAAAGTTAATCATAATTCTGATATGTGTTTAATAGCTAAAGAAAATGATCCCTGGATATGGCACAAACGATTTTGTCATATCAATTTCAAAAATATAAATAAAATTTCTAAAAATAATCTTGTAAAAGGATTACCGAATATGAATTTTAAAATTAATAATATATGTGACTCATGTCAATTAGGTAAATTAACTAAATCTTCATTTAAATCTAAGAAAGTTATTTCGACATTACAGCCACTCGAGTTACTTCATATGGATTTATTTGGCCCTACCCAAATTCAATCCATAAATCATAATAAGTATGTATTTGTAATAGTTCATGATTTTTCTAGATATACATGGACTATTTTATGAAAAATAAAAGTGATACCTTTGAAAATTTCAAATCTTTTTTTAAACAAATACAAAATTTAAAAGGTATTAGAATTAAAAATATTAGAAGTGATCACGGAGGAGAATTTGAAAACATACAGTTTGATAACTATTGTAAGAAGAAAGGAATTGTAGCGACCCGACCTTCTATCACCAGAAAGTCGCATCATCTAAAAGAAAGAAAGGGATAGAAAAGAGAAAAGATAGAGAAGAAAGAACTAAACAACAACATAATCTCACAGCGGAACGAATAAATTATATTAATTACATAAGATATTACATAGTATCATATACATAAGAGATACACAGCTTATACATCACAAATTAGACAGTTATAAACACCTGTCTTTCATACAACTCAAAATATCACAGAGATACAACTTAACGGAAATACAGATAAACACTAACACAGCGGAACCACTATATATCTATACGCTGAAGCCTCCTGCTCCATTGCTCCTCCAGAATTCGTCAAAGCTAACCTGAATCCCTTGGCTACTCGTAAAAATTTGAGTACCCGAGAGTTTAAGGAAAACAGAAATAAACTCCGGGTCAGACATGGGTCTGGTATGAGTAAACGGTTAAAGTTGCTTAATTTAAAAAACCTTTTTGAAAACAAAGGTATCACGTAAGACTCCCCATACATAAACATGGGTAAGTTTTTACCTTACGTTAACCAAACATTCGATAGGAAATTCAGTGATATTATAATAGGGTCTAAGGTTTTCAAGTAAAATACAGAAATAGCTGGAATGCTTACATCTCACGTTCCAACATAGTTGGGCACAACTAAATCGTACGGCGCTTATTGGAGATTGGATTCCATACAATGGCAGGGCTACTGGGGTACCGCCCGTCACAGCACGTGACCTAGAACACCGTACCGAGGATCCACCCTAAATCCCTGCAACAGAAAGCTGGAACCATCCCTTACTGGACAGTCCCGAACAAGACAACCCCGGCGGTTGTAGCTATTCAACCGCCCACACAGCCGAATAAAAAGGGACTCTAGACAGGGGTATATCTCGCTCTTAAGTGGGTGCTACCCACGAAGCCTTGCTGCACCTCCCCTGTTTTAGCCATTCCCAGTTGATGAGGCTTGAGGCTACGATTACCTTTATAGAACACATCTATCTTAGAATGCTCATCGTCCACCTGACGATGTGCTGAAAGCATTCAATCCATACAAGTTCGTTCCGGGTTCGAACGAAACCGAAGGCATTATCTCGTTACACCTCATTTTGGAATCATCCTCAGAGTTAACGACAATAACCCTTGCACTCTGAATCTTCATCTTCACTTGAGATTCATGACCTATCGTTAATTTGGATCGATGTGGTTTTCAGATATCCAAATCTGGAAACCCGATCCGGGTCTCATCGAAATCCAAATCGCCATCTTTTAGGTCCAAGTTGTTTTAAAGTTAAACAATTCAATTCCATTATCTATATATACACAGATAGATAATTCATAATATCATCACAACAGATAATTCACATTATCATAATAAACAGATAATTCACATTATCATCACATTTCAACCAAAACATCCATATCATACAACATCATTTATCTCATATCTGAGATCTCAAACCATTCAAGACAATCAATATCATTCAACATCCATAAGCAAATGACTTATTAATCACCATTTATAATTAATTTAAAGTGAATTAAATTAATTACTTCCATCTCTAATTAATTTAAATAAATTAAATTAAATTAATTACTTTCATCTCATAAATCTTGCTTACTTAATCATTAATTAATTACAAATCAATTAATTGATCATCCTCTAATTATCCATCTTAATTAATCATCCTGATTAGTTATTCTTAATTACCTTAAGTAATTAGCCTTTAATTAATTATACAAATTAATTATTCTTAACCATTCACAGTAATTAACCATTTCTTATTTAATTAATTACATTAATCAATGATCCTTAATTAACTACTTCCATTAATTAATTAACTATAATTAATTACATTTATTAATTAAACTTTTAATTTATCACTTCTATTAATCAACCTTAATCATAAACAGTAATTATCATCCTGTAATTACTTACCTTAATTAATTAACTTCTTAATTAATTATATAAAATTTTGATTAATTACACCAAGTAATTAATCCTTAATTAATTCTACTAAGTAATTCTACTTTAATTACTTCCCATTAATTAATTCCCTTTAATTAATTACATCCCGTAATTATACATTAATTACTTCGCTAAGTAATTATACTTATCAATCTTATTAAGTATTCATACTTAATCAACCATCAAATGATTATCTTTAATTAATCAATCAATTAATTATCTTAAATTAATCACATTCATTTGATTAATTACAATTGGGTAATTCATTCCTTAATTGCCTTTAAAACAAATTAATTAATCTTTAATTATAGATTAATTATCTTTTGATTATTAATTAATAAATATTAATTATCAATTCATACAACTTACTTACATATTTCTTAATAACCAATTAATCAACCTTTAATTACTTAATTAAGTAAATTCTAATTACAAATTAATTAATCTCTAATCATTAATTAATCAATCATAATCATTAGTTAATTTAAATTAATTAATTATTCTTAATTAATCCTTAATCATTATTAATTAAATTAATTAATTATACTTAAATTTCTTAATTAACTTAATCAATACCAATCACTAAAACTTTAATTATCTTAAGATAAACATTATCTTATCAATGCCTTAATTATCATTAACATATTTAAACTACTTTATCTTTAGTTAACTTTGCTTAACAAAATTTAAATTAAACAAAATTTAAAACTTCTTTATTAAATGTTAAAGAAAACAATTATTATTTATAAAGAAATTTTATAAAAGAAAGTTTAAACTAAATTTATTTTTAAATTTCAAAAACTTTGTTTTTAAAACTCTTTTTAACACTGTTCAGTTTTACTTCGGGTCACACCCTAAGATTTCTCGTGTCAAACCCGAGTCTTCCTCTACTCTTTCCCTTTTACAAAACTTAGATAAATTTTAAGGTAAAAACTGTAGGCTTCACCTCTAAACTACTCGAGACATTACTCGAGTCACTCACCCCAAAAACCCGATCACTACTTCGAGTCCCCCACAGCAAAATCACAACAACACACTGACACAACCCAACCACTCTGTGCACATGCACCATCGCCGGAGTTGCTCTTCACTTCCGATGAACTCTCATGCATGTCGAACATCAATGCAGCAACCATCACTAACCCTTAAAACACCATCACCAGTCTCGAATCAAAATCGAGCTACCCAGAAGGCCTGGAACAAATGACTCCGGCCAAAACTCACTTCGTTCAGGCGACGTCGACCCCTAGGGCTTCCCAAACTCCGGCCACAGCCTCGTCCACATCCCAAGCTTCCTTTCCCCTTGGAACGACGAACTCCGATGCCCTGTAAATGGAGCAGCAACCCAACCTTCCACCCTGACTTCAAACCTTCCCAAAACCCTAATTCGACCATCCCTCGACGCCACGGTCCAGGATCACCACCTTCACTATTTTTGCCAAATACCCCGATCATCATTCTAGCTCCAGCCGAAAACCCAACCACTCGAGTACCTCCGGTCACCAGAAATGCCTCAAAAACCCAATCACGTTCAACCTACGAATACTCACTCGATCCCAAACTAAAATTCATGATTTTACTTTTAAAAATCATGATTTTTGATGAGGATTCAGATTATACAAAGGAATCAAAGAATTTTGGTACTTGAATTTAACATGTTTTCAAAGTTTTACTGACTTCGTAAATCCTACAAAATTTCCAAACCTATTATACTTAAATATATTTTTAAGACTTAATTCATGTATAAACAAACACAACTTGTTTGAATTCCTAAGCCTATCAGAGATTCGATGCGGAGATTTTGGTTTTGATTAAATTTTTAACTCTGTAACTTTACAGAGATGATATCCAAACATGCACAACATATATACATTCAATCATACTTAAACAAACATGCAAGCATATATCTCATCATAGATTCAAGAATTACAACATGCATCAGATCATCAAACAATAATTTAAGCTTGTTAAATTTTTTTTAATATAAGGTGATGATCAGAGGATTAAAAACTGTGATGCTCTGGGTTTTGAAAAAAACTGGAATCACTTATATGCAAAGCAATCATCATCATAGAAAACTTCACAAACAACAATCATTTACCTACTTAAACTTTTAAATTAAAATGTTTACTCACCTTAGAAAAATGCAGAGAGATTTAAAACTGGATTGCTAAAAACTGGAAACTTGAATGCTTAGATCTTTGAAACTGAAATACTTAGTTGAACTCGACTTGATGATGAGATGCTTCAAAGCTTTTGATTTCAGGTTACATTTTGAAGATGTTACAGGCTTTTGAAAAGATTACAAGGTTTTGATTTGTTTTTCTCTAATTTGAAAATGGTTACAGGTTGTTTTCTGGTTTATATTGTTTTAATGAACGAAAATGAAAAAGAAGCTTTGATAAATAAGAAACAAGTATACCGGGTAAGTACTTTCCTGGTACAAGATTTTGATCAGAGATTTTTCCTCTTTGGAGGCTGATATGAAACATTTGTACAAGCATTAATTAAAAGTGTCTTGTATTATCATACTTATCTCCATTATTTCAATTCGTATGTACTTATGTTGTATGTATTTTTATCTTGACTTATTTCTTCTTGCCTGCAAATATAAGTATTCCTCTTTATTTCCCTGCATAACCACATATTGCCATAGTATAAATATTACTTGCCTACAAATATATGTATTTGTTTCTATAAAGTTATATTTTTAGAATTTATCTTATGTTCATTTCATATTCTCTTTTTACACAACCATTTATTTGAAATATTCATTTCTATTTTTTAAACTTAATGTTTCTATTTTAAACCAACTATCAAACACTTCATTTATAATTATTTATTTATTTTCACTTAAGTTCTAATATCATAGTTTCTTATGTCTATATGTTTATGTATTTATACTTACGTTTATGACTATATATATTTGTTTTCCTTATATTTAATATTGATAAGATTTATTTTATTTTATTTCTAAACATTTTAATCTAGATTACACATAAATATATACATAGATCAAATGTGAAAAAGTAGCGCTTTACTTTAATTTTAAGATAGATTTTCTTTTAAATATTTTTTTGAAAAACTTTATTTTAAATTTTTAAATCATAGCTTCCTTTTTAAAATACACACATATATATACACACTTATTAAATTTGAAAATCTATTTTTTTAATAACACAAATTAAATAATTATTCTTATTTAAAATCAATCTATAATCATAATTTAAAACATCACATTATTAATTAATTGGTTATTTATATATTGAAAATAACAAATTTATCAAATTTAAATAATTTAATTAAGAGATTATCACATTTTAAATTCCTTGAAATTTCGGGATATCACAGGAATATTTCATAACTTTTCGTTTCCTAGAACTCCACAACAAAATGGAGTTGTAGAACGAAAGAATCGAACTCTGCAAGAATGTGCAAGAACTTTACTAAATGAAAGCACATTATCAAAACATTTTTGGGCTGAAGCTGTTGCAACTGCCTGTTATGTTTTGAATCGTGTTTCTATTAGACCTCTCACTAAAAATACTCCTTACGAACTTTTTAACGGTAGAAAACCAAACATATCCTATTTTAAAATATTTGGATCAAAATGTTTTATATTAAATACCAAAGATCAGCTTGGCAAATTTGATTCAAAATGTGACGAAGGTATATTTCTTGGATATTCGAATCGAAGCAAAGCTTATCGAATTTGTAATAAACGAACTAATACTATCGAAGAGTTCCTCCATGTATCTTTTGATGAGAACTCTAAAACAAATAATGAAAATGATTTGCTTAATAATAATAAAACAAATATAATATTAAACAATTCAAGAGATGATGACGATATTGTTTATAATCCTAGAGAAGATTAAAACATTGTTAATAATAGAGATATTACAAATATAATAAGATCTCCTCGAATAATTTTACGAAATCAGCCTACTGAAAATATAATTGGAGAAATAAATTCAAATGTTCGAACTAGAAATCAACTAAATTTAATGGGTAATGTAGCTTTTCTCTCTACTATAGAACCTAAAAATACTAAGGAAGCATCATCCGATGAAAATTGGATTATTGCTATGCAAGAAGAACTCAATCAGTTTGAACGAAATGAAGTTTGGGAACTAGTACCCCGACCGAACGATCAAACTATTATAGGAACTAAATGGGTTTATAAAAATAAAGCAGACGAATTAGGAAATATAACTAGAAACAAAGCAAGACTAGTAGCACAAGGATATAACCAGGAAGAAGGAATAGACTACGAAGAGACATTTGCTCCAGTCGCTAGACTAGAAGGAATACGAATTTGATTGGCATACGCATGTTTTAATAACTTTAAACTCTATCAAATGGATGTTAAAAGTGCATTTTTAAATGGCTATATTAAAGAAAATGTTTATGTTGAACAACCTCTGTTATTTATTCATGAAAAATATACAGATCATGTCTATAAACTTAAGAAAGCTTTATATGGTTTAAAACAAGCACCACCTGCTTGGTATGAACGCCTTAAAAGCTATCTAATTGACTCAAGATTCGTAATAGGAAAAGTAGATCAAACTTTATTTATAAAACATTCTAAGAATGATATCTTAATAGTTCAAATATATGTCGACGACATTATATTTGGATCAACTAATAATGAATTATGTAATGAGTTTTCTAAAATAATGAGTAAAGAATTTGAAATGTCCCATATGGGAGAATTATCATATTTTCTAGGACTTCAAGTAAAACAAGTTTCAAAAGGAATTTTTATTAATCAAGAAAAATACTGTAATAATCTTATCAAACGTTTTGGAATGGAAAACACTTCTGCCAAACCAACACCTATGAGCACAACAACACATCTTGATAAAGATGAAAATGGGAAAAGTGTAGCCCAAAAACTATATCGTAGTATGATAGGATCTTTACTTTATTTAACAGCAAGTAGACCAGATATTATGATGAGTGTTTGTCTATGTGCACGATTTCAAGCTGACCCAAAAGAATCACATTTAAGAGCCGTAAAACGCATACTACGCTATCTTAGTAAAACTACAAACTTCAGACTTTTCTATCCAAAAGAGTGTTCGTTCGAGTTAGTATCATACAGTGATGCTGATTTCGACGGATAACGAACAGATAGAAAAAGTACAAGTGGTACGTGTCACTTCATTGGTAAATCATTAATATCATGGTTTAGCAAGAAACAAAACTATGTCTCACTATCAACTTGTGAAGCAGAATATATTTCTGCGGCACTAGCTTGCACACAAGTAATTTATATGCAACAGACACTTAAAGATTTTGGAATTAATCTATCAAAATCAACAATTTACTGCGATAATTCTAGTGCAATAAATCTATCTAAAAATCCAGTAAACCACTCAAGAACTAAACATATAGATATTAGACATCATTTTTTACGTGATAATATATAAAAAGAAGTAATAAATCTTGACTACGTACCATCAGAAAATCAATTAGCCGATATTTTTACTAAACCACTATTAGAAAATACATTTATAAAATTGCGTCGTGAGCTTGGTATAATGTCAATTAAAGATATATAAATAGAATATAAAATTTTTAACTAAAAACTCAAGGATAATTTTTTATTTTTACAAAAATTCATTATTCTAACCATGCTGAGACTCGAACCCATGACCTGCTGTGCATAGCCCAAGTGTCTTAACCACCTGAGCTATTAATTTTTTCTGTTCTAGTCTAGTATGGCCATCTTATTATATGGTAACATTAAGTTTTACTACATTACTTGTCACACTTAACTTTAGAATCTATACTAATTTTATAAATATTAAAATTATACAAAATAGTTCAGCCAACAAAAAAACAAATGTTTCACCATATTTCTTGGCTATAATTAATATAATCCACCAAATTTTATCCTATTTTTCCTAAACTAAGCCTATAAATAGATGCATACCCCTTTGTCTATGCAATCAAACTAAAAAGCAATCTTTTGATTCTCTCTCTGAAGTAAAAAGCTTTTATAAACTATTTTGTTTAAAAATGTCAACCTCCTCTTCAACGGATTCTATCGAAATTATTGCTTCAAACAACTTTCCAAAAACTCCGGATCATAAAATATCACCATCATCTATCTGTCATACCAGATATACTCCGGATAAGAAAAAGGGAAAGAAAACGATCGATATTTATCCAAACACGAAGCAAAAGATAGATGATCTCCACCATTATCAGCAAGAATCTTTAATGCTACAACGAGAAATGTATTACGAACAAAAAATAAACTCCAGACGAATAGGAATCATTGAGCATATCGCTATGAAATTCTATGGGGCATCATCACATCCGATAGACGAACATGTTGTTTCGCCTATCAAACGACCATCGACTTCTTCTCCACCGCGACCACCATATTCACCTAATTCGTGGGATCGCAACGAAGAATCAAATGCTCATCGTAAGCAACTGAAAGAATTTAAGATGCCTAGCCCCTCGAAATAATCGTAGTCATTATTGTTTTTGTTCTATTTTCGAATAAATTCTCTATATATGTATGTTTCTGTTTGAATTTAAATTATTTCTACTACATCTCACATATACAAAATATTAACATTTAATAGCAAAATTAAGTAATTTCTATATCATTCATCAATATAAAAAGTATTTATATAAATAGAATTAACAAACATAAAATATATATATACATTTCACACCAAAATAAATCTATTGTAGAAAATACTCCAGGTCAGTCGACTAAATCAGGATGTCTGTGATGCCCCACCTCTATGCTCACAATAACAAAGAGTATTAAAAGAAATACTGTCTGTTATTACGAAGAATAAGGCTGGATAGGAGCGGCCATCCGTAGTTGGGTCTTACACTAGTACTGTTACCTCGATAGGAGTGGTATATATTTTTATTTTTCTTCTCTTATTTATTTACTCCCATCGACATACCCAATTCCAGTATAAAACGAACTACGATGGTTCATAATAGTTTAGGACAATATATATAATAATAACACAGATAAGCTAAATGCGGAACACAGCTAATAAAAGTCTCATATATATATAACTGATGTTAGTTACAACACATTTGACACAATACATATGATACAACTACAACTATCGACTCTGGAAGTTATATATACAAGTACATTATCGAATAATATACATGAATACATATCATCCTATACTAGGACACGGCTACTTCAAAAGATATAAAGAGACTTCATAGCTCAAGCAGCAACCCAAAGCAGGATATCAACAACCTGAAATAACTCGGTCTGACCCGAGTATTAAATTCAAAAGAAAATAATACACGGGTCAGTCTAATTCAAACTCAGTTATTAATGCACGGAAGCAATAATAATTAAATAATCAATAGACGACAGTCACAGAAATCTCGTATATCCAATTCTTCAATAAGAGAATCGAATAACGACAAATATAACACTAAACAATGTTAAACAAAAATCAACAAATTCAAATCATCAACAAAGACAAAAAAAAGATTATCAAAGAAGATAATTTAGAAAGCAATAGAATTGTCTAAACGACAATTAACAACAAAATCTAATCATTAAATAAATAATTAGAAACTCAGAATCTAATTATCTAGAAGATAATTAGTCAACAACAAATGATCAAATTTAAACCAAATCAAAATACACTTTCAAAATATTGAATTGAACACAAAACAATTCAAACAATTGAAATCCCACTTGAAACATAATTACTGATAGGGCTGCAGTACACGCACGCGTGCATTGCCTCGCCACTACAGTAATGAAATACACACAAGCTCAATGAAAGTTCACAACACGAGCACAAGGTCAAACTGAAATACCGGATTCAAGTCAAGTGCGATTAGAAAAGTAAATCCAACTGCATCAATGCAATGCAAACCAGCAAGGGCAAGATTACATACAAAATGAAACAAGACCACATGAATAAATATGATCTGGGTCGAATCAGTAAACACATGCACTGGTAAAGATATCAAGTGCAACCAGATCATCTCAAGCATTCAAGCAAATAGGACCAAAATATCATCACAAAATCACCATGGCCGAAGTCAACCACGATCAAAGTCAAAATGAATTCTCATCTAAAACATTTTCACAAAATCATGCTTTCAGATTTCAAACCAAAATCAGACAGCAAACTCCATGTGGAACAATATGCAGCAGTGACCAAAGTCAAAGCAAAATCAGGTCGAACGGAGACTACAAGCAGTGAACACTTGTAGACCTATGCAAGCAATTCAAGTGTAGATACCAAATACAACATGAATGAAACTGCAACTGAATAGACAGTACACAACACAACAGGTCCAACTATCAAGTTCAAGTATGAAGTACAAAGGAGATGCACATGCCAACAAGTCAAAGGGATGCACCAGTGAACCAAGCTACCACATAAGGAAACAAGCAACAGTGCAATAGCCCTGATATGCAACTCACTAAAACATGGACAATGGGGTACATAGCTACATGAAGTCCAACAACAAATGAACATCAAAAATGCAAACTTAAACACACATGTGTACAGTGTCCAGAGCAAGCTCGAATGAGCAGCTACACCAAATCAACCCAATAAAGTGAATCAAGTCCAGATTCATCTAGCAATACAAAACTGTCAAGTATACAGGAACCAAATCGCATGAAGTCATAGAACAACAAGCAGAAATCGAACAAGTCAAGTACATTACAAGAATGAATATCAAATAACTGAAGTCAATTCTCAAAGCCCATAAAAAGTAAAATTTAAAATCAACTATGACATTGCCGAAGTCATGTATGGTAAGTCAAGTGTGCTACAGAAATTATCAAAGCAGTAGTGTTTGAAATCAATCCTACAGGAATGAACGCAACTGGCCAGAGTCGAGCACAGAGCATAATCGAAGTAAAACAGAAATTATCATCAAAATAGTCAAGCCATGACATCAAAGAAATCAAAATCAAAGTCGTGGTAATCAAGGTGTCAAACAAGTTCAAAATCAATGCCATGGAAACCAAGTAAGCAGGAAATATATGATTATGAACAAGTCAGAATAGATCACCATTATCCATATGAAAATCAACGGCAAGCCAAAGAATTCAAACAACAAAAGTTACGAATTTGAACAACCCAGAAATCATTGAAATTTGAATTAGATGTGAGTATATATTACTCACCTTTTTCAACGAAATTTGAAGTCGTGGTTGTCGCGAAACCAAAACAGAATCAATTGAGAACTCGACCAACATCGAAGAAACCGAGTGGAACTCGAACGAGAACAATCTATCACGCAAAATCCCTAAATTTGCCAAGAGGAACGAAGCCGCCATTTATTTTCTTTCGTATGTTTTTCTTTTTGGTTTAGGGTTTGAACGAAAATGAATGGGTCAGGGAAAAAGAACAGACATTGATAACTATCACGACAACAACAATAAAACATGGGCCAGATTCGATTTTAAAGCCTGCTTAACTCCTAATAAATTTTCAAAAGAATACCAACCGATTAAAATTCCAAACAGCGATTAAGAAACAATTTAATCGTCATTTGACGATAATTAATTGTTATAAAACTCTGGGTTGTTACAGACTCCCCTCCTTATAAAAATTGCGTCCCCGCAATTTCCATAATTAAAGTCGTCTCTAACAAATATTTTTTTCTAACATAAACTGGTTAAGCTAGAAAAATAAAGATCAAGAAAATAGACGTCAAAGAGATCTTTTAATTCTATAAAATAAATTCACAAATTCTCAACAAAATCTAATTATCAATAGATAATCAGAAAACAACAAAACTGAATAAATACTATTATCGGAAATTTTTAATTATCAATTAGATAATTAGAATACAGAAATCACAAAACAGAAATATCTAATTTTCAATTAGATGATTAGAATACAGAAATCACAAAATAGCAATATCTAATTATCGATACGATAATTAGAAAACAGCAAAATCTAATTATCAGCAAAGATAATTAGAAAACACGAATCACAAATCGCAAAACTGCAAATATCTAGTTATCCAACAAATAACTAGAAAACACGAACTTCAAAATCAACAAACTCTAACTATCAACAGAGATAGATAGGAAACATCAATTCAATATAATCAACATAATCTAAAATCAATTAGAGACTAGAAAAGCTCATAATCAGCAAAACTAGCAAATATCCAATTATCAAAAACGATAATCAGAAAGCACAAATATCTAATTAACAAAAACGATAATCAGAAATCTCAAATCAACAAATATCTAATTATCAAAAACGATAATCAGAATTCTCCAATATCTAATTATCAAAACGATAATCAGAAATCACAAATCAACAAATATCTAATTATCAAAATGATAATCAGAAATCTCAAATATCTAATTATCAAAAACGATAATCAGAAATCTCAAATCAACAAATATCTAATTATCAAAAACGATAATCAGAAATCTCAAATCAACAAATATCTAATTATCAAAAACGATAATCAGAAATCTCAAATCAACAAATATCTAATTATCAAAAACGATTATCAGAAATCAACAAATATCCGATTATCAAAAACGATAATCAGAAGCAAAAAATATCCGATTATCAAAAACGATAATCAGAAATCAACGAATATCTAATTATCAAAAACGATAATCAGAAATCTCAAATCAACAATTATCTAATTATCAAAAACGATAATCAGAAATCTCAAATCAACAAATATCTAATTATCAAAAACGATAATCAGAAATCTCAAATCAACAAATATCTAATTATCAAAAATGATAATTAGAAATCTCAAATCAACAAATATCTAATTATCATAAACGATAATCAGAAACATCAAATATCTAATTATCAAAAACGATAATCAGAAACAACAAATATCCGATTATCAAAAACGGTAATCAGAAACAACAAATATCCGATTATCAAAAATGATAATCAGAAACAACAAATATCCAATTACCTGCAGATAATTGGAAACAACAAATATATAGAAATCAATTAAGATGACTAGAAAATCAACATAAAAGGTGGATCGATCCCATCAGATGGCGAGTTTTTAGCTACGCCGCACGTGCATCAACAAATGGCCGAAGCCTACCAAGTACTGTCATCATAATTTTGGCGCCCAACAAATGACCCGAAGGTCCAACAAATGACCCAAAGGTCTAGTACTGGTATTTGACCCGAAGGTCCATCATATGACCCGAAGGTCCAACATATGACCCGAAGGTCCAACATAATGGCTCAAAAGCAAACAAAATCATCAAAATCATCAAAACATCAAATATTTCAATTAACGAGTCCGGAATTAACCGAAATAGCAAACGCACATGTCCCATACCACGAGTTTTACTAAATCATTTGATTCTCTTCATCGTTTCCTTGAAAGTGCAAAATTGTGTATTTTGTAAAAATAACATTTTACATTCTCAAACGGACAAGTCCGGAATTAAGCGAATCAGTAAAAGTAAGTGTTCATAGTCCTCGATTTTGCTGAATCGTTTAAATCGCTTCCTCATTCTTTTGAAAGCGCAAACTGTAATTTTTTTGTATTTTATATAATTAACATTTTACGTTCTCAAACGGACAAGTTCGGAATTAAGTGAAACAGTAAAAGTGAGGGTTCATAGTCCTCAATTTTGCTGAAGCGTATAAATCGCTTCCTCATTCTTTTGAAAGCGCAAACTGTGAAAATTTTAAAACAATTTTTAGAACACGTGATTAAAATAGAAACCTCAGTAGCAATTTCGAAAAGGAAATTGCACTTCCCAAAACATCGTAAAACGAATCTCAAAATCAGCATTGCGGAATAACCGCTCGAAAATCCACTTTTAAAATTTGACGGTTACTGAAGTCAAAGCGACAGTAATTTCTAAACGTCAAAATCTCATCAAAATAATTCACATCAAAATGTAATACCAGTGAATTTTCATTCATCAAAATGCCACAAAACACCGTGCTTTAAAAATTTAGCACCGATGTAAAAATCCCGTTATAAAAATAACGGCAACAAAATACGTTTAAAACCAAACACTGGTTCAACGTAAAATTAATGCAGTAACGTGCAACTCAAATTTGCATGTATACTACAAAATAAACAAAGAAATCACTAGATTATATCTTCAATGAAGATAATTCAAAATAGCAAAAATATCAATAAAAATCACATAACTGTAATCGTTTCGAATCCTTAAATCGGATTCGAAATTTTCAAAGAAACAAAATAAACCCAGCTATTTAAACAACAGATGAAATTTATTTCAATTTCATATTTTGATTTTTAAATCAAAAAGGTTATCAGCTGTACTTAGCGAAGACAGTGTCACTGCGTCCGCTGCGCACTTTGATAAACAGAACACAAATTACTCAATCATCAAAACAGAGTTTCACTTTTATTTTTAAATAAACATATTTAAAAATTTCATCATAATTTCAAAAATTTAGTTTTGACTCAAAACAAAAATAAAACATCAACAAATAGTTGTAACACATGTTCCATCTAAGTTATGTTTTATATTATGTCCACAAACCCCAAGCTCTGATACCAACTGTGATGCCCCACCTCTATGCTCACAATAACAAAGAGTATTAAAAGAAATACTGTCTGTTATTACGAAGAATAAGGCTGGATAGGAGCGGCCATCCGTAGTTGGGTCTTACACTAGTACTAGTTACCTCGATAGGAGTGGTATATATTTTTATTTTTCATCTCTTATTACCTCGATAGGAGTGGTATATAGTTTAGGACAATATATATAATAACACAGATAAGCTAAATGCGGAACACAGCTAATAAAAGTCTCATATATATATATATAACTGATGTTAGTTACAATACATTTGACACAATACATATGATACAACTACAACTGTCGACTATGGAAGTTAAATATACAAGTACATTATCGAATAATATACATGAATACATAACATCCTATACTAGGACACGACTACTACAAAAGATATGAAGAGACTTCATAGCTCAAGCAGCAACCCAAAGCAGGATATCAACAACCTAAAATAACTCGGTCTGACCCGAGTATTAAATTCAAAAGAAAATAATACACGGGTCAGTCTAATTCAAACTCAGTTATTAATGCACGAAAGCAATAATAATTAAATAATCAATAGACGACAGTCACAGAAATCTCGTATATCTAATTCTTCAATAAGAGAATTGGATAGCGACAGATATAACACTAAACAGTGTTAAACACAAATCAGCGAATTCAAATCATCAACAAAGACAAAAAAAAGATTATCAATGAAGATAATTTAGAAAGCAACAGAATTGTCTAAACGATAATTAACAACAAAATCTAATCATTAATTAAATAATTAGAAACTCAGAATCTAATTATCTAGAAGATAATTAGTCAACAACAAATGATCAAATTTAAACCAAATCAAAATACGCTTTCAAAATATTGAATTGAACACAAAACAATTCAAACAATTGAAATCCCACTTGAAACATCAATACTGATAGGGCTGCAGTACACGCATGCGTGCACTGCCTCGCCACTACAGTGATGAAATACACACAAGCTCAATGAAAGTTCACAACACGAGCACAAGGTCAAACCCGAAATACCGGATTCAAGTCAAGTGCGATTAGAAAAGCAAATCCAACTGCATCAATGCGATGCAAACCAACAAGGGCAAGACTGCATACAAAATGAAACAAGACCACATGAATAAATATGATCTGGGTCGAATCAGTAAACACATGCACTGGTAAAGATATCAAGTGCAACCAGATCATCTCAAGCATTCAAGCAAATAGGACCAAAATATCATCACAAAATCACCATGGCCGAAGTCAACCACGATCAAAGTCAAAATGAATTCTCATCTAAAACATTTTCACAAAATCACGCTTTCAGATTTCAAACCAAAATCAGACAGCAAACTCCATGTGGAACAATATGCAGCAGTGACCAAAGTCAAAGCAAAATCAGGTCGAACGGAGACTACAAGCCGTGAACACTTGTAGACCTATGCAAGCAATTCAAGTGTAGATACCAAATACAACATGAATGAAACTGCAACTGAATTGATAGTACAAAACACAACAGGTCCAACTATCAAGTTCAAGTATGAAGTACTGTTGGGTGTGTTTCGACCGGTCTAACACCACCGAACCAACTTCCTTCCTATGCATAGCCGAACCAGCCTCCACCGATCCAAACTCCAACTAACCACTGCCGAACCACTCACCACCGGACCAAGCCACGCCCTCACCACCGAATCCACCTTCACCGAATCAGCCACACCGAACCAATTCCCTCTTCTCTCATCACCAGACCAAAGCCACACCGGACCAAGTGTTACCGGACCTAGACTACAACCCAACCATCACCGGACCAAGTGCTACCGGACCAAGACGTGCCAGGCCAGATCACATCAGCCCAGGCCCACCAGCAGCTATACACATCCAAGACCCCTACCCCCAGCCTCACTCTATAAATAGAGGGGTAGGGGTACAACAATGAGGGACAAGTTTTAGAGCTCAAGCACGGAGAGAAATTTCAAACAACTTTCAGATACTAGTATCAAAGCTTTGTACTTGTAATCTAAACAAGAAAAGAGAAATAATATATAAATTGGACGTAGGCACATTCTGGCTGAACCACTATGTTAACTCTCTCTTAGCAACGACCTACGAGTTAAGAAATGGATGACTCAGATTGCCGTGATTCAAGAAGCTAACGAGTTAAAAAGCCTACGACCTAAGTGGTCATGACGACTTACGACCTAGCAACTGAAGAGACCTTACAACCTAAAAGTTTCACGAGTTAGCGGACTACAACCTATAGCGGCTTACGACTTAACAAGTTTACGACCCAGAGGATCTACGACTTAAGAGCTTCATGACTCAACAGGATAAGCTTCTTACGACTCAAGGGATCTACGACTTAAGGAGTTAGACAACTTACAACTTAAGAGACAGGATTGAGCTTAAGTCGTCCACGACCTAATAATGTACGAGTTAAAATGTCTGCGAGTTAAGAAGTCTGCGACCTAAAATGTCTACGACCTAGGACTCAGCGACTTAACTTGCCTAGCGACCCAACCTAAAGACAACGACTTAAGAAGAGCTCCGACTTAACAGTTTGCGAGTTAAAAGGTTGACGACCTACGACCTAAGAACATGGCGACCTAAAGAATGTCGCGACCTAACTGTTAAAGGAGGCTCTGCGACCTAGGGGAGTCTGCGACCTAACTATCAGAAGATCTTGCGACCTAAAGACTTAAGAAAGGGCTGCGACCTAGCTACAGGAAAGGTTTGCGACCTAAGGACTTTGGAGAAGTTTGCGACCTAAGAGGCTAACGAGTTAGGGCTTCAACGACCTAGAGCTCCCACAGCTATCCCTTAACTCGCCTACGACCTACCACTTGATCAAATAAAGCCAGGCACTGCTTCACCAGCTAATCTTTTATGCCGCAAGGAGACTGCGACCTAGCTTAGGTCGCTCGCGACCTACGACTTATCTAAGGTCGTACGCGACCTAAGACTTAGGCGAATTTTCTGAGTCCAAATCAGCCCCTATAAATACCCCACTACTTCCAACTTGGAGAGGACTTTTGGCCATTCATTTCTCCAAGCGCCGTTACGCTGTCAAAGCCTCCTCTCATTCAGCAATCAAAGATCTTCAAGCATTCGAGACACTACAACAATCTTCGAGAAGAGCTCCTTACATCCAACACGGATTCGTCGAGTTTCATCATCAAAGATCGAGCTAGTAGTCAAGAGTGTTTTCATGATCAAGTTGTATTGTATTTTGAAGGATATTGTATCAAATTGTAACCGAATCAGCAATAAAAGACTATAAAGTGGACGTAGGCTCAATTACGGGCCGAACCACTATAAATCTGTTGTTCATTTACTACTTTTCTGCTATTTTCAGCTTATATTCTGTTCCCGTACCAACGGGTGGTGCTTTCACAATTCTATTACACACACCGGGTGTTAGCGTTCACTTTTTACCGTTAACACACTATAAATCTGCGTGTCTTTTATAGTTTAGTCCCTGCTTTTTCGTATATTTGCATAAATCACCCAAATCACTAAGAACAACGTAAAATCAATTAAATCATACGACTTTGAGGTGTTTGTCCATTTTTTGTACAAACATTTTTGGTGCTTTCACTGAGAACTAGAAGCTCGAAGCTTCAGCTTCTTCCACTTAACCTTCTTCCTAACAGCATCGTTCATTGCTTGGAAAACATGCCTCCCAAGCAGAAGAAAGATGTTAACAAAGGAAAAAACATCGCAACCAGCAGTCTTCCAGATCCAATGGTCACAGATCAAGTAAATCGTCCCCTTCCAACAGCAGTACCAAATGAAGGTCGGGCGAATCCAACAACCCCTGCCTCAGAACAACCGACAACAATTACTAGGGCAGATCTAGACAGGGTTGTGGCTGAAGTGACTAACCGCTTTACGTCCCAGTAGGAAGCCTTGGTGGACCATCTCATGTCACGCTTAAGGGATGCTGAAGAGTCCAACCACGACACTGAATCATGGGGTGAGTCCCAGTCTGGAGGATCTCAGAGACAACAAAGATCTTCCTTCTTCAAAGGAGCTAACAATAGAAGCGGCCATGGTAGGAGCCGAGATCGAGCACAACCCGAAGTTAGGCCTGAGGAAACGCTTGGAACCGAACCCAACGAGGGAGGTACCGGGCGGAGGTCAACTATACCTGAGCCGGTTGTACTGCCTAACCACGGAAACACCAATGAACGGGGCCGAGCTAGAGTCCAGCCCAAAGTTGGACCCGAGGAAGTGCTTAGATCAGAACCCAGTAGAGGAAGATCGAGGCAAGGGCCAACTGTAGCTGACCCTAACATGCTCCCAGAAGACCAAAGGAAGCCACTGGAAAATATGAGAGATGATGGGCGATACCATCCCTACAGGTCATCTAGACGGAATCAATCCCACAGAACCGAACCAGACTCGTTTCTATCTGCTCCAAATTCCGATGAAAGGATGGCACGCTTGTTCAGAGAGTGCGTCCAACGGGATCAAAGAGATCGAGGGATAGGCGCTAGGGTAACCAGCCCTTTCGCTCGCAATATCGAAATTGCTATTACCCCCCGAGAATAGAAGATGCCAACGATGGAACCTTACAAAGGAACCTCCGACCCCGTTGTACACTTACAGAGATACACACAACATATGCTCATGAGTGGAGCAACAGAGGGAGTACTATGCAAATGCTTTCCACTATTCTTAGCAGATCTGGCCACCTCCTGGTTCTGTCATTTACCCCAGGGATCCATCAGCTCATGGGAAATGTTGAAAGAAAAGTTTATCAGTCAGTTCCGCATCCATGTGGAACAACCCAAGGACGCTTATTCCTTATCCAGCATCAAACAAAAACCTGGAGAGAAACTGTAGCAATACCAAACCCGATTCAATGCCGCAGCGGCCGCAGTCCAAGATGCCGATGAGAAGCTTATCCTAATGGCCCTCTGTAGTGGTGTGCATCCGGATACTAAATTTGCTAGGAGGTTGACAAAAGAAAAACCAGCTACTTTACCCGATTTCTTCCATGAAGCCGGGAAATATATGAGGCTTGAAGATGCTGCCACCGAGGGCTAATCAGGGCAACAAAATAAGGCAACTCACAGCAACTCACCCGCTGTAGCAAGGGACGTTTGAAGAAATGATTCTAGAGACAATGCTGGGGGCAAGAAGGGAGAAAAGCGCCTATATCGGCCAGGACCGAGATTCGACACTTACACTCCTTTGAACGAAACCGTCGAAAACATCTTCCTTGCCACCCAAGGCGAAGTTAGATACAAACGCCCACCGTACAAGAAGGAATCAGATAACGCACAGAAGTCTGGAAAGTTCTGCCGCTTCCACGAATCTCATGGGCATGATACCAATGAGTGCCATCATCTCCGGGACTTGATTGAGGAACACATCAGAAGGAAGAAACTGGAGCGCTATGTAAAAGGTCAGGACAGGACTCTAGCTCCTGCCAATGAGAACCCAAGGCTACCCTCACCAGAGATAGGCAGAGGAAATCGCAACACTAGCGGCTCCAGTCAAGAGAAGATAGTGGTCCATAACATCTCGGGAGGACCGCACGTCGCCGACAGAAGCTGGGCAGAGATGGAAAGATATGGAAAGTCGCTTAGAAACAATGAAGACTGTGTTAATTCTGTTATAGAAGAGCGCCACCCGAAGCGGAAAGAGAATGATGACATCACATTCGGTAGGCATGACCTGGAAGGAAGGCAATACCCTCACATGGATCCCATGGTTATCTCTGCCCGGCTCGGTCCAGCCGAAGTATTCCGGATTCTAGTAGACACTGGAAGCTCAGTAAATATCCTATTCAAGCATGCGTTTGACAAAATGAAACTATCAATGAAGGATGTTTCTCCCTGCAATAAACCGCTACACGGTTTCACTGGAGATGCGAAGATGCCCCTCGGGCAACTGGACCTCTTCGTTGAAATTGGAAGTCATCCCCGCTCCGTTGTGCGGAAACAGATATTTGTGCTGATAGAAAACCACTCGGCCTACAACGCCTTCTTAGGAAGGCCAGCCTTGTCTGACTTCCAAATTGTCCTGGCCCCATGGTGCCTAAAGATGAAATTTCCAACAGACAATGGAGTAGGGGAAGTAGAGGGAGACCAGGACGTGGCTCGAGACTGCTATGTAACTGAACTTCGCAACAACCACAGGAAGGATAAAGGGAAAAGTGTAGAGGTTGCCCTCTGCACAAAAAGTTTGGAAGCATAGCAACTAAAGAAAGCCCCTCCTCTTCGATATACCAGCGACCCTTTCAATGAATTAGACCCCAGGGACAAAGAGGAGGAGGCCACCGCCGAGCCAGTAGAGGCTATGGAATTTGTACCTGTGGACAAACATGACTCGAGCAGACTATTGAAAATCGGGTCCCAACTAAAAGCAGGGTTGAAGGAACAACTCATTGACTTTCTCCGCCACAACTTGAATGTATTTGCATGGTCACATGCTGACATGACCGGAATCTCCCCTGACATAGCATGCCACGTACTAAACATTGATCCTACCAAGGCGCCAGTAAAACAGAAAAAGAGAAGTATGGGGGCAGAGCGATCAGCAGCCCTCGATGAAGAGGTAAAGAACCTACTTGCCAATGACTTCATACGAGAAGCCATATACCCAGAGTGGATCGCCAACCCGGTACTGGTAAAGAAGGCTAATGGAAAGTGGTGAACATCCATTGACTTCTCCAACTTAAATGACGCCTGCCCGAAGGATTACTTCCCACTTTCCCTGATCGATCAGCTTATAGACAGCACAGCCGGACACGAACTCTTATCTTTTATGGACGCATACTCAGGATATAACCAAATTCCTATGCATGCTCTCAATCAAGACCACACTAGTTTCATCACTGACCGGGGATTGTACTGCTACAAGGTAATGCCTTTCGGACTTAAAAACGCAGGAGCCACCTATCAACGCCTCATCAACAAGATGTTTGCGGGGCTAATAGGACAAACTATGGAAGTTTATGTGGATGACATGCTGGTAAAGTCAAGGGAAGCCGACAACCACCTAAGCCACCTGGATGAAATGTTTCGAGTACTTTGCCAATATGGAATGAAGCTGAATCCTCTAAAGTGCTCCTTCGGAGTATCATAAGGAAAGTTTCTAGGATTCATCGTCCATGCCAGAGGAATTGAAGCAAACCCTGAACAGGTCCGAGCTCTGAAAGATATCAAGATACCTTCTACCCAAAAAGAAATGCAGAGCCCAAATGGGAAGGTGGCCGCCCTGAGCAGATTCATCTCCAAAGCGACCGACAAATGCATCCTCTTCTTCGAAGCTCTAAAGAAAGAGAAAGGAAAATTCGAATGGACTGATGAATGCTTAACAGCTTTCCTTAACTTAATCGAACACCTCTAGAGACCGCTAGTACTCTCAACTCCGAACAGGGGCGAAGAGCTATACCTATACCTTGCTGTGTCATCTCATGCTCTAAGCGCTGCATTGGTTAGAGAAGACGAATGCACGCAGCGGCCAGTATACTTTGTAAGCAAGAGGTTTACAGGGGCGGAAGCCAGATATCCTAAACTTGAGAAACTAGTGTACTGTTTGCTAATCACATCACGAAAACTGCGACACTATTTTCAATCTCATTCCATCAGAGTTCTAACTGATCAACCGCTGAGGCAGGTACTCCATCATCCCGACACTTCTAGGCGACTACTTAAATGGTGCATTGAACTAAGTCAATATGACATTACCTACCATCCTCGCACCGCCATCAAGGGGCAGGCCATGGCCGATTTCATTTTCAAATTCACTACCAACGAAGGTAAAGAGCAATCAGAAATAGCGGAAGACATCAAGTGGAACCTCTTTGTGGATGGTGCATCAAACGAACAAGGCTCGAGGGCAGGTGTGGTAATAATCACTCCCAGGGGAAATAAGCTGCACTATGCTATAAGGTTGGAATTCGCTGCCACCAACAACGATGCAGAATATGAGGCAGTGGTAGCTGGATTAGAACTTGCCTTAGAAATCGGAGCCAATTCTTTGTGTCTTCATAGCGATTCTCAACTTATTGTTAATCAAATACTAGGAGAATTCCAGGCTCGAGAAGAACGACTCATAGCATATTTAAAGAAGACCAAGTTACTTCTCAGTCGATTGGACCACTACTTAGTCAAACACATTCCTCGGGAAGAGAACCAAGAGGCCAACGAATTGGCGAAGCAAGCTAGCATGGGAGACGGCGCTATTTCCGGAGCAGTAGCCATCTCAAAGCAACTGACCCCAAGTTTTGAGCAAGTGAATCTGATAGCTGCAACCGAAGAAGCAACTTGGATGACTCCCATCCGAGACTACTTACAAAATGGCACACTACCCAACGGGCGTAACGAAGTCAAGAAAATCTTAAGGAAAGCTTCTCGCTACACAATACAAGAGGACACCCTCTATCGGCGCGGCTTCTCTAACCCCTTATTAAGGTGTGTCGCTGGAAGGGAAGCCAAGGAAATCTTATCCAACATTCATCAAGGAAGTTGCGGAGATCACACCGGAGGGTAGACTTTGGCAAAAAAGATACTCCGATATGGATATTTCTGGCCCACCTTAAGCAAGGACGCCTTAGATTTCGTCAGAAAATGTGACAGATGCCAAAAGTTTGCTAAGATTCCACGGCTACCAACAACTGAGATTACTCAAATGACCAGCCCTTGGCCCTTTGCAGTTTGGGGAATTGACTTAATCGGCGAATTGCCAATGGGCCGAGGCGGGGCCAAATATGCTATAGTGGTAGTCGACTATTTCACCAAATGGGTGGAAGCAGAACCCCTGAATAAAGTATCTTCAACAAAAGTTATTAACTTCTTGATCAAAAATGTTCTGTGCAGGTACGGAGTCCTATTCAAAATCATATCAGACAATGGACTTCAGTTTGACAGCGAGGAATTCGCCAACTGGTGCCAAGAGCACGGAATTCACAAAAGCTTCTCATCCGTAGCGTATCCCCAGGAAAACGGACAAGTCGAAGCCGTCAACAAAATTCTGAAAACTCTAATAAAAAAGAAACTCGAAAAGTCAAAGGGCGCTTGGGTGGATGAACTCCCTACGGCACTGTGGGCCTATCGCACATCTTTCAGAACATCAACAGGGCATACTCCTTTCTCTTTGGCATACGGATCGGAGGCTATGCTCCCAGTTGAAACCATCGTGCCTTCCCACCGTAGGATCCACTATAACCCAGAAGAGAACGAAGAACTCCTTCACATGTCTTTGGATCTAATTGAGGAAAGAAGAAATGATGCAGTCCTCAAAGCAGCAGCCCACAAGCAAAAAGTGGCAGCACAATACAACTCCAAAGTCAAGCATTGCACCTTACAAGAAGAGGATCTTGTCCTCAAGCGAATCTTCCCTCGCCCCGGAGCACTAGATCCAATCTGGGATGGACCATATGTAATTCATAAAGGTCTCCACAACGGAGCTTATATTTTGTCAACAGTGGACGGAGAGGTGTTCCAGAGGGCATGGAACATCCAACACCTCCATCGATACTTTTCTTAACTTGTACTGCCCATATGAAGTGAATTAACAAAGAGAATCAGTGGACGTAGGCATTTTCGTGCCGAACCACTTTAAAAAAAACCTTGTCTCTTTTTTAACTTGTTCCTTTATATCTTGGCTGCTTGTTAACTTTATCCTTTTCTGTTGAACGAAATCCTGTGCATATAGCATTTCCATTCAAGGCACTCCACAGCGCAACTTCACCTAGACAAGACCTAACAGGTACTATGCGAATCTATGCCCTCGCCAATGAGACACTTTCGCTCCGGCATCCCTCTGTTGCGGGTTAACTCATTGCTCGCAACGGCCCTTAAAGCCAACTGTAATGAGCCGATTATAAGCTACAGAGAAGGCCGACTATAGCCGAGGCAGCTCATTACGGCTTTCGGCTCGCCGGCAACTGTGAACCGACTATAAGCCCCAACATAAGGTGTGGCCAGCCAGGGGCAGTTCACGGTTGACGATCGGCACCCATGCTAGCCGGCCACAGTAAATCGAATAATACCCACGATTATGGGCCATAATGGCCCGGGTAGTTACTGTGCGCGATCTCGGCTCCGATGTGCCTTAAGTGCGGCTGTGGTAAAAAAGAATTAACTCCCCGCGGACGCGTAAGATGGGTGAAAAATGTCTCCAAGACCCACAGCTAGGGAAAGTGACTACAAAGTCCGTTTGCCACGAACTTAAGCGCATCGAAGGCCTTCCATGATTGGAAGTTTTACTATTTCACATATTTCAATTTTATTTAAAAAACTTTTCTCCTATCCTTTGTAACAATCCCTGAAGTACAGGACACAGAACAAGAAACATTCGCTAATGGAAGCAGATACTCACAGCAAGATACTGGACCGCATTCCATACTCGGTCACACAAGACATTCAAAGCTGCCATCTACAAGCAAAATATAAAGGGCGGTATTTCCTTCTTTCATGTGTAAACACGTGACTATAATTTATTCACACCTCACGCTAACATTGCAAGTCATGAAATTATGTTTTAAACAAGAACTTGACGTCAAACACAATTTAATTACAAGAATATGCATAGCTATATTTCTCATACAACATGTCAAAATAGCAAAAACATTCAAAAGACGACAGAATCAGCTTAAGTTAAAGAATTACACGTCAAGAATAGTGTTGTTTATTACAAGTAGCATAATTACAACCTAAGAGTTACGTTACTGTTTTGAGACTAACATATACAATGATGTCAAGTCCACAAAAAGATATCCAGGTCCAATCAAGGAGCCGGCTGCATCAGAGTCTTATCCTTGTCCTGTTGCCCATCTGTCCAGTCAGAGAAAGAATTCATTAGTGATAGTCAACCAAGTTAACGGAAAGACTAGAAAGGAAGACTTACCAGCATCTGCTCCTTGACCATCTTGATCAACATCCTTTACTTGCACACCTGCCTCCTCAGCTGCAAGCAACCGCATGCCCTCCTTCACCGCCACTTTTTCCTCCTTGGTAAACTGGGCGGTAACCACATCCATCCTGAAGGCCACACCGCCCTCCTTATCCGCCTCATCCTTGGTCTCCTCTAGAGCCCTGAGATAGATCCTAGCCATAACCCGGGGGTAATCGTCCATCCAGGACAAGTTACCCTGCCTCCAAGTACGAAAGTACATATCCTGGAGCATTCCCTCCATCATCCCCTCGTTCTCTTCAAACTCCCTCATTTGGACCTCAGAAGCCCGCAGCTTTGCAACAACAGCATCCCTCTCCGATCGATACCGTAAATGGTCAGCCTGAAGGGACCTCCTCATCGCCTCCATCTCCTCCTTCGACTTGGCCTGAGCAAGCTCCGCGGCCTCGAGTCTCCTCGATAGTTCCTCTACCCGCTCGAGGTCCGCTTGCCGAACCTCATCCACCGTGGCAATGGCCGTGTAAATCCGCTCCTTACAGACGACCTCCATCCTCCGCAGCTCCGCCCTACTGGCCTCTTCGATAGTCTTCCTCAATTGACTGGATGCGGCCTCATGCTGGGAGATTTGGATGGTTTGGTCGGCGAGTTGTTTAGCCTGGTCGGAAACCATCAACCGTAGCCGAATGTTGGCACTTCCTATCTCTTCCCCAGCCTTGACCAATCGAGCATGGTGCCCCATCAATTTCCTGGTCTCCTCAACGACCCGGTCAATATTTGCCTTAGCCTCGTCCCCCAGAGTTACGACCCAGGTAGTAAGCAGATCAAGATCCAGAGACTTAGCTTCGTCAAGCACCCGTACCATAGGATTACGAGGAAGGAGATGCTCACCAGTAACCTCATCGAAGGAGATGTCGTGAGATGCTGGGTCCAGGTCCGGATGACCCGCAAACGGATTGCGAGCTAAGCCAGGATGATCTATCGGGATGACGGTTGGATTCTCGGACGGATGGGGGGAAGGTATAGACTTGGTGCCCTCCTCCTCAATATCATGAATAGGCTGGAGTGGGGCCGGAGGACCAGGAAGAGATTCAAATGTAGATCGACTCCTCTTCTTCTTCTGTATATCTTCTTCAATGACTCCAAGAAGAGGACGATAACCGACTACGTCTCCAGGACGGTTAGTAGGAGGCTTTGGCTTGGCGGAAGCTTTGAGGAGTTTGTATTGTTCAAGCCTGTGCCGAAGATCTGAGGTCTTGGCCGTTTTGCCCGCTCTTGGAATGAAAACCAAGTGTCACCAACATGTATTGAGCCATCATTCAAGAATTAAAAAGAGTAAAGAGAAATTCACCTTGAACCGCAGAAGTTGCCTCAGTAGAAGCGCTCCCGAAAGATAAATCGACGCCGATCCCAACTTTATCAGATTTCTTGGACTTCTCTGTTTCCTCCAAACCTTCGAAGGCTTGGCGGAAAGCATCGTCCGTCCACTCTTGCATCTCGCCTACTTGCCCAGAAGACAAAGCCCCGGTACCATTACCACCCTGTCCTTTGCCACCGTCATCTCCGTGACGATGATTTCTGTTGGTTTCGAGCACATGATTTCTAAAACAATTTTGAAACGATTTTTATAATGAAATAGCTTTCGAAATAAATGTTTTACAATATTTATAATTATTTTTAAAGCTATAAAAATTATATATTCTCTATAATAAAGAGAATTTCAAAGCTATGATTTCCAAATGATTTCGAAAATTGTTTTAAAAATTAGTTTTCTCAAACAAAGTATTTTCTATATAAAATTTCACGTTTTTGCACACTTCAAGCGAATGAGGAAGCGATTTAAACGATTTAGTAAAACATGTGGTATGGGACACATGCATTTACTTTTTCGGTTAATTCCAGACTTGTTCGGTTGAGGTCACACACAAGAGTGAAATTAACTACCTTATAGTAAATAGTTAAGTGAGAACGTGTGGTATGGGACACACTGTTGACACTGATTTGGTTACTATCTAGAAGTTGGTGACACTTTATTTTGGACCTTCGGGTCATTTGGGCTTTTATAGCTGTTTGTCCTTCGGGTTGTTGTCCTTCGAAATGTTTTTTCTTCGGGACGTATTTGGCGCCTTATTTGAGATACAGTGCTTGGAGGGCTTCGGCCGTTTTATTAAGCACGTGCTTTCTTTTGTGATATTTCATGATTTATTTGTGATTTCCAAATGTTTTCACCATTTCGAGATTATTGGGCCTTTAGAGCCATTTGGGAAATTTATTATATGGTGATTACATTTTGGAGTTTTGAACTCTTAATTGAGTTATACACATTGAGATTTGTGATTGCCATCCTTTGGCATATTTTGAGATTTATGATCTCTTTTTTAGGAGCTATTTGTGATTGCCATTCTTTGGCGTATTTTTGAGATTTGTAATTTCCTATGTTAACGGTAAAAAGTGAACGCTAACACCCGGTGTGTGTAATTGAATTGTGAAAGCACCACCCGTTGGTACGGAAACAGAATATAAGCTGAAAATAGCAGAAAAGCAGTAAATGAACAACAGATTTATAGTGGTTCGGCCCGTAATTGAGCCTACGTCCACTTTATAGTCTTTTATTGCTAATTCGGTTACAATTTGATACAATATCCTTCAAAATACAATACAACTTGATCATGAAAGCACTCTTGACTACTAGCTCGATCTTTGATGATGAAACTCGACGAATCCGTGTTGGATGTTAGGAGCTCTTCTCGAAGATTGTTGTAGTGTCTCGAATGCTTGAAGATCTTTGATTGCTGAATGAGAGGAGGCTTCGACAGCGTAACGGCGCTTGGAGAAATCAATGACCAAAAGTCCCCCCCAAGTTGGAAGTAGTGGGGTATTTATAGGGGCTGATTTGGACTCAGAAAATTTGCCTAAGTCTTAGGTCGCGTACGACCTTAGTTAAGTCGTAGGTCGCGAGCGACCTAAGCTAGGTCGCAGTCTCCTTGCGGCTTAAATGATTAGCTGGTGAAGCAGTGCCTAGCTTTATTTGATTAAGTGGTAGGTCGCAGGCGAGTTAAGGGATAGCTGTGGGAGCTCTAGGTCGTTGAAGCCCTAACTCGTTAGCCTCTTAGGTCGCAAACTTCTCCAAAGTCCTTAGGTCGCAAACCTTTCCTGTAGCTAGGTCGCAGAGCTTTCTTAAGTCTTTAGGTCGCAAGATCTTCTGATAGTTAGGTCACAGACTCCCCTAGGTCGCAGAGCCTCCTTTAACAGTTAGGTCGCAAGATCTTCTGATAGTTAGGTCGCAGACTCCCCTAGGTCGCAGAGCCTCCTTTAACAGTTAGGTCGCAAGATCTTCTGATAGTTAGGTCGCAGACTCCCCTAGGTCGCAGAGCCTCCTTTAACAGTTAGGTCGCGACAATCTTTAGGTCGCCCCGTTCTTAGGTCGTAGGTCGTCAACCTTTTAACTCGCAAACTGTTAAGTCGGAGCTCTTCTTAAGTCGTTGTCTTTAGGTTGGGTTGCTAGGCAAGTTAAGTCGCTGAGTCCTAGGTCGCAGACTTCTTAACTCGCAGACATTTTAACCCGTACATTATTAGGTCGTGGACGACTTAAGCTCAATCCTGTCCCTTAAGTTGTAAGTTGTCTAACTCCTTAAGTCGTAGATCCCTTGAGTCGTAAGAAGCTTATCCTGTTGAGTCATGAAGCTCTTAAGTCGTAGATCCCTTGAGTCGTAAACTTGTTAAGTCGTAAGCCGCTATAGGTTGTAGTCCGCTAACTCGTGAAACTTTTAGGTCGTAAGGTCTCTTCAGTTGCTAGGTCGTAGGCTTTTTAACTCGTTAGCTTCTTGAATCACGGCAATCTGAGTCATCCATTTCTTAACTCGTAGGTCGTTTCTAAGAGAGAGTTAACATTTGCCCCTCGAAGTACATGCCTTAAGTCGTAAGTCGTGTGCTTCGATTTCCTTAGCTCGCTTCCTGACGAGTCGTATGTCGCGAACGACTTTGTATAAGTCATAAGTCGGATGTGTCGATTCACCTTTCACTGTCCCAGAGTATAAATAGCTTAGGTCGTTCCTTCTTCTCCTTTACCTGTTTCATTCCGTCATTTGCAAGCATTCAAGTTCTTCTCAGACAAACTCAATTACTCGATCGCCAGACACCTTCAATTTTGTATTGCGTAAGTAGATTCGATTGCTATTCATTCCTCGATTATCACCCAGTTACGAATCCTATTTTTACCATCGACCCCCCTTTTCTCATGCCGTACCTCTCTGCAATCCTTGTTTCAATTGATTATTGATGGGTTTGAGACGGCTTATCCTGGTTTTGGGTAGTCGGTTAGAACAAGACGATGGACAGCAGCATTTTAGTTTGATTGATTCGTGGTTTGAGATGGAATGACATTAGACCGGGTTTATGGTGATTTCGGGATGATTAAATGCGCTGAGGGAACGAGAGGCTTGGTTGGAGGAGAAGCTAATGGTTTAACGGGTTAAGGAGAGCGAACTGATGTATTGGGGAGAAAACGAACGACTTAAGGCCTTCGCGTTCTGAACAGAAATCTTGAGACCTAAGTCCTAAGTCGCAGACGACATAAAATAGGTCGTAGGTCGGTAACGACCTAAGACTTCAATTTTTCATTGCCTTGAGATCTTATGCAGCACTCCTTAATAGACTGATGGCTTAACCTAACTCGTAGCTTGCCCTTAGGTCGTGGACGAGTTAGCCCATTAAGGATTTCACTTGCGAGCACATCTGAATGACTAGGTCGTGGATGAGATATCCCTTAACTCGTAACTCGCGAATCCATCCGGACGACTTAATAACTTGAACTCCATGACTTCGAATTCTTGAACTTGAACGATCTGACTTAAGAGAACATGCCTTGAAAATCCTGACTCGCCTAATACGACCTAAAAGTTACGACTTATGATAGGTCGTTTAACGACTTAAGACTTAGATGATTTTGCACAGAAGTTGGCTGAACTCTTGAATTGGAACTGTGTTGTGTTACCTCTCACACCGTCTTGACTTTAATGCTAATAACCTGCTTAACATAACATTCACAGAATACTGGGACGAATATACTGCCATTAACCGCCCACATCGAATGACAGATTAGTTGATAAAGAGAAAATTAAATTAAATGAACTGTATGAGTGAAATGCTACACAATAACCAACTCAAGTGAAGTATTAAAGCAAAAATCGTAATGGTAAACTAAAACTGATTTGTCTGCATTAACACTATACTTGAGTATTAACAAGTTCTGAAATCTCGTAACCGACTGATTGTCAGTTAGTTTAATTCCAGCTATACTTGTTTTTTCTTGTTTTCATTAGTTTTGCACAGCACTTCACACTTTTAGGAAACGTGCACCTTCACTTTTGAACATTCAGCTGATTGTGTAGAATGGCATCTCATCAAGAAGACTTGGAACCAACTGGAGAAGCTTTTCCAATCGCTACTCCGTTGAATGATCCCCCGGAAAGGACTCCTACCACTCTGAGTCATAAAGTCTTCCGTCAACTATGCACCCAGTTTGGCATCGCTGAATCTGACGCTTTGCTCCCTAGAGTAAATGACACTGCTGATAGGCCGCCCCACGGCTTTATCGCAGTGAACCGCCAAATGTGCTTGAGTGGAGCGATTCCTCCGTTTAATGACTGTCTTCGGGAACTTCTCCTTCGATTATCTATCTCCCCTTTTCAACTTCATCCTAATGGCTACGCCATCCTGCTGGGACTGTGTGTGCTTTTTAGGAGAGTGCTGGACCGTTTTCCCAGTTTTGGAGAAATTTGCTTTCTATGCTCATTTACAAAGAACAAAGACCATCCCTCTATCACAGTTGTAAGGAGTGCCAGGAATCGTAAACTGATTATTGGTCTTCTCGAAAGTGTTCCTGGGTTTCTGAGCTAGTTTTTCTTTGTTCGTTGTCCCCCGGGATTTTACGCCATTTGGAGAGTGGGAAGTACGATTATCTATCTTTTCCCTGTGTTTTCTAAAGTCTTTGAAGTCCAAATTGTCAAGTGTTAACTTCTTTTTCTACTATTTCAGCGCTTCCTCCCCCCTCTAGGGAACCTCGTCATAAGACTACCTTTGAGAGGCTTATGGCCGTGCCGGTTGAGGAGAGGAGTGTTCAATTTCTATTGAGAGATGAGTTCCTCCACGAATTTGGACTCTTACATCCTTCCCGTTCCACTCAGCCACATGAAGTCCCTGATTCTACTGCTGAGGAGTCAGATTCCCCTGTTCCTGCTAAAGAACTTTTACCGCAAGATCTTACCGCTGAGACTTCATTGGTAAAGTGTTCTACTCCTACCGACATTGCTGGATCGTCCAGTAAGTTAGCACTTGTCCCGGTTGTTGAAGAGGAGGAAAATCTTCACACTCTTGAAAAGACGGCTGAGGTGGAAGTTGAAAAAGATAATTCTCCCATGCACCATGGCGATGATACTTTTGACAGTCTGAGCGACATCATGATAACCTCTCAGGAGCTCTTTAAAGATGATGTTTCTAAAGTGGTCCCTCCTGTTGTCGAAGCAACTTCTTCTTTGCAACAAACCACAACGCCTTCCACACAACTTATTGCCATTTCTACACCCAAAAGTGGTTTGTAGTCTGACGCGCGTAGTTTGCACATCACACACACTTAGAATTTTGGCACTTACATGCACTTAGCTTCTTCAATTTGAGGATTTCTAAAACTGGTCTTTTTCTTCAATTTCAGGTTCTCTGATGGGACGAAGCGGCTCTTACTACAACAAATTCCAGCGTTACGGAAGCCGTGAGGCTTATGACTTTAGGAGTTATATCGGTGCTGTGAAGGAAACTGATGAAGAGAGGGCTGCCAGAAAGGCTCACGAGAGGCGAGCTCATGAAGAGCGTCCCCGGAGAGAAGATGAGGAATACTATGGGAGTAGGGACGAGCGACGTGACTCTTCCCGCAGAAGCGACGATCCTTACAAGAGGAAATCTTACGATGACAAGGGGAAGAGTCATACTTCCGATGATTCCAGCAAACGGATCAGACTTGGCGAGAAAGATACATCTAATATCTCGGAAAAGGCTACCGCTTCTATTCCTCCTAATACATCTTCCGGTTCTCCTGCCCTTAAGGAGTCTGACATCCAGACAATCATTAATAGGCCACAGTACCAAGCTGGAGATGGTCCTCCCACACTCCAGAGCCGATTTCCGAATTGGTGCCTGAAAGGAGTGCGTTTTGATTTGGATTTGGTCCCCATTGATAAGCAGGCGATGCTGAAAAATGTCGATGCTGTAAAACTTGACATCGAAAGAATGTCTGGATGGCAGAAGCTGGTTGATGAACTTCAAAGGGTCAACCATATGAACCTTGAGGCGATGATGACCATGGAGAATGACAAATCTGAGTGGGACAAATGGCGTAAGCAGCATGACGCGGAGATGAAAAGCATTAGCGATGGTTATGGGAAGCTCGAAGCTGAAGTTGAAAGACTTAAAAAAGAGCTTGCTACTTCTTCCACTTCTTATTCTCAGAAAGAAGAAATGCTTCAAAAACAAGTTCGAGATGCCCATGCTGCTCAGAGAGATATTGAGGTGAAACTCGAAGCAGAACAGCAGGTTACAAGAAAATACCGCGATGATGCTGTTCAGCTTCGAGAGAAAGTCAGCTCTCAAGATTTAGAAATTATAAGACTGCAATCTCAGCTACTGAAGGTTGAAAGAGAACGTGATGAAGTTCTCTCTGGTAAAGCTGCAGCCGAAGAATCTCATAAGGCGACCATAGCCACCGTTGACGCGACTCTGTTCGACTTTTATATGCATTGTGTCCTGGGGCGTGGGAGCCTTTCATTTTTGGGACCAGAATATGAAGTCACCTTAGCGGAAGTATGGGAGGCAATCATTGACTTATTTGGTGGTGCCGGATATTCTGAAACAGATCTTCAAGCTACCTACTTAGGTGAGAGCGATCGCGCTGCCCTTGCCAAAGGAAAAGAGCAGCTTATCCGAGTGCGGGCCGAGGCGACAGGAGAGAAGCTTCCTGAGAAAGAAACACCTCCTATTGCTCCTGCTTATACTTCGGCTTTAGCTTACGCGGATATTACTGGCTCTAGTTCTCATTCCACGCCTCCCGCTAAGGTTGACAAAGAAACTGTAACCACCCCTACAGAGGAAGAGGCAATGAAGGACTTCCAAGCTCGGGAATTTGAGATTGATCTCGCTAAACCGGCTCCTCCAGGTAACTTTGACGATTCATGGTCTTCTTTTTTCTCGGAGAATACTGATTTTGATTTCTTTTATTATGCAGCAGTCGTATCGGAAACTGCACCAATTCTTCCTTCTTCAGCTGTCGTTCCTCCTCCTTCTCAAGTTATACCTCTTCCAACTTCTCAGCTCGGTTCACAGGAAGAACCAATAGCAGCTCTTCAAGGTTTAGACGAACCACCTACTTCCGAAGAACAGCAGGCAGAAGGTCTGGAAGATAGCGAGAAGACCCCGGAGCGGTCTTTTGACTACGACACAAAGCTTTCTACATTTCTTGCTCCGGGGAGTGAGTCTTCTTCCAAGAAGAAGGGAAAGCGTGCGGTTTCGAAGAAAGGAAAGAAGAGTTCTTCTGCTGTTGGGGATGAAGCAGAGATTGATCCGGTTGAGTCTCTTTCTCCTTCTTCTCCGATACGGCCTAGGAAGCTAATTACCAGGCCGGGTAAAAGCTCCAAGGGTGGGAAGAAGGGGAAATGAGTTTGATTTTGTCTTTTCTGCTTTTTGTATTGACCGGGGATTGTGCGAATACCGGTCTCCGCTTCTTTTTGTAACCTGTACAATGTAAAAAATTTCTCATAGTGTTGAAATAAATAGATATTTTTCTTGTACAAATCCTTGTGTATGTAGGAATACATATGTTTTTCATTTGAAGTGTAGAGTAAACGATTCTTTCTATTTGTACAAACTTTTTGTCTGTGTTTCAAGAACGCATTTACTCCACATCTTTATTACGTGATATTGCAATGAACTTGTGGTATGTCGCTTGTATATTACTTTTATTACTGTAACTGAATTGTATAATGCTGCCCCCATACCACAAGTATATTGTAATATTTCTTGCTTTCACAAGACCGATACTCTTATTTTAGAGAATAACTTTCCACTTTTTCAGGGAAGAATTATTCTGCTTTTTAATAGAGTATATCTTGTCTTTGGAGAAATTTTTATTTTCTTTTTCTTCCTGAAGAACATTTCGACTTCTGGGAATGATCACTTTTATTTGTTTGAAAGTGAATTTTTCCTGTACAATGAAATGAGCTTCTGAAGAAAGTTTTGATTTTATGCCCCAGTAAAGGGTTTATTTTTGGTACTTCAAGCAAGGTGAAGTACGCCTCTGAAGAGGTCTTTTGGTCTCTGAAGAGAAGCATTTTGCACTTCTACACGGGTGAAATGTGCCTCCGAAAAGGGCTTTTGCCTCCGAAGATGGCTTGTGCCTCCGAAGAGGGCTTGCGATTGCCTAGAAGTTACTTTCTCATGGTCGGAGGGGTCCACGGGACAGGCGCAAGTTGCTTGATTGGATGTTTGTTTGTACAAACGATCGCAATCAATTAACAAGGTGCCCCTTCGGTGGTCCTACCAATCTTTTTGATTGAGGAAAGCATTCCCATTTATTGGCGTGCCTCGCTAGAGGGCTTTTTAGTATTTCATCACTGGTGAAGTGGGTCTCCGAAGAGAAGCATTTTGCACTTCTACACGGGTGAAATGTGCCTCCGAAAAGGGCTTTTGCCTCCGAAGATGGCTTGTGCCTCCGAAGAGGGCTTGTGCCTCCGAAGAGTGCTTGCGATTGCCTGGAAGTTACTTTCTCATGGTCGGAGGGGTCCACGGGACAGGCGCAAGTTGCTTGATTGGATGTTTGCTTGTACAAACGATCGTAATCAATTAACAAGGTGCCCCTTCGGTGGTCCCACCGATCTTTTTGATTGAGTAAAGCACTCCCATTTATTGGCGTGCCTCGTTAGAGGGCTTTGGTTGGTTGGTGTGCCGGGTAGGTTGCGTCTCAGGGGCGAGTGGATCCACAGGATGGACACAGACTGCCTGATCGGATGCATCACAATCAGTTAGCGAGGGTCTTATTCCTTCTGCTTGGGAAGGTATCCCTTTAGTGGATCCACCGGCTTTCCTGTTGGGAGGCATACCTCCCTTTGGCTACTACCATGCTTGTCCGGTCATATTGTATCATCATCTGCCAATTTGCGATCCTTTATCATCGTTTCCAAGCGCATCTTCCTTTCTTTTGCAAGTAAATTGCTTTTATCCGAAGAAGTAGACTTCACTGTTGAATGACTCCACAAAGTAACCGCAAGTTATTTGGTTGGATGCCTTTTTATATCAACGATCGCAACCAGTTAACGAGGGCTTGACACAGTGTAGCCGTCAACTTTTTATGTGAAGTTTCTCTTGTATGGGATTTGAGTTTGGAATTTTTGTTGCTTGAAATTTGCTTTAATAAATGATTTGTAAGGCTCGGTTAGCTTTGCGATGGGTGAGCTTTGCTTTAATGACCTGCAGTATTAGATCGACATTTTAGCAATACATTTAGAGTATTTACACATCGAAATATAACAGGCATTTTATAATAGAAAACACAGAATGCATAGTTTTTCATTATTGAGTCACGCTGTTTTCTCAACAATTTACAATGCAGAAGTTACACATCCATCATTATCTTTACAAATTCAAGCAATGCTGTTAAGTAAAAATGAATGATAGTTATTGTTGTTTCAGAATCTCCAAGCTGGATTTCCATTTGTGCTTGATTCATTGCTCTTGGATTTTTATGCCAGAAAAAGTGAGAGATGCCCCAGCCGCAGTTTTGTGGGTAATTAGTAGTCATCCCAACTTCTGCTTGCTGGTATGGTCCCCCTGTGATAGCATTAATGACAAGTTTTTCTGAATCTTTCACTACAGTGTTGTTGTGAGAATCGGATTGATGGGTAGGGTGTTGTTGATCCCGAGTGGATGAGGTTGGATCGACTCCGCTCCTCTTAACATATTGTTGGAGTTTACCTTGTTCCAGCAATTCTTCAATCACTTTCTTTAACTGGCGACATTGGTCAGTGTCATGGCCAGGTTGATTGTGAAATTGGTAGAATTTTCCATTACTCTTTGCACCTTTCGTCATCTCAGGTGGCTTAGGATACCGGACAACGTCTTTTGTTGCAAAAAAGATATTTCTTGGTGTATCAGTTAAAGGAGTATAATCCGAAGAATTAAAGCGGCGAGGTTTCTTTTCATTTCCCTGGCTCTTTTCTCCTTCATTCTCCCTTTTCTGATTTTCAGATTCTCTTTTCTTAGATGGGACACTGTTATTATTAGTTTGGGCAGCAACCACCTTCGACGTCGTAGAAAGGCTTTCAAGGCGAATGAACTCGTCGGCCTTTTTATAAAATTTATCAAGTGAGTTCGGTTCCTTCATCTTTAGCCATATTCCAAATTTACTCGATTTATCAATGGCTCGCATCAAATAAGTCAGGATCATGCGTGGTTCCGCATTTTCTACCTCGGCTAAAGCTATATTGAAACGGCTCAAGAAAGATTTGATTGATTCCTCGGGCGCCTGCTCAAGGTTAGACAGTGACATTATATCCTTAGCTTTTGAAGCATACAATCTGAACTGTTCTTTAAACTTTTGTGTCAAGTCGGAGAACTTATCTACAGACCGAACTGGAAGCTTTGTGAACCAAAGCAAAGCCACACCTTCCAGATATACTGGAAAGTATCGACACTTGATTTCATCTGATGCTCTTGCACCGGTCATATGCCAATCGTATTTGTATAGGAAATGATTAGGGTCACCGGTTCCCCTATAGGCTTGGATAGTAGGAGGTGCAAATTTCCTTGGAAACTCCGCTCTCAGGATCCTTTCAGTAAACGGAGTTCTGCTTGGAGCAAATCCCCAGTCGTTCTCATCCTCTTCCCTTTGCATGCTCTCTTTCATGATGCGGTTAACGATTTCAGACAGGTATTCTTTATTGTTCAAGGACACCTCCGGACAAGCATCAGTTCTTCCCTCGGAAGTTTGCCCGGGCATATGTTCATGACAAGTTGGTTGCGACATAGAACCATCAGCCTGGAAAGGTGGCATTTCAGGAAGAGTAGTTTGACGGTTCTCTGGTTGACGATTTGCCCCGAGCAGAGCAGTTAACCTATCCATCATCAAAGCGTTTTGGGCTTCAATTTGTTGGTATAATCCAGAAACTGCATCATCCAATTCAGCCCTGGTGACTCCAACGGTTGGAGCTGCTTGGTCTGTTATTGGGGAAGCGGAAGTCCCTTCGTGAGCACTTCCGGATCTGATAGGTCTACCTCTTCTTCCAGGAGCCATTATTTCGGATCTGGTTTTTAAGAGAGGTTCTTTTTATGAGCCTTTGTGAAGCAACGATGGATGATTGCCTGAGTTCAATTCTCAGTGAAAGCACCAAAATGTTAACGGTAAAAAGTGAACGCTAACACCCGGTGTGTGTAATTGAATTGTGAAAGCACCACCCGTTGGTACGGGAACAGAATATAAGCTGAAAATAGCAGAAAAGCAGTAAATGAACAACAGATTTATAGTGGTTCGGCCCGTAATTGAGCCTATGTCCACTTTATAGTCTTTTATTGCTAATTCAGTTACAATTTGATACAATATCCTTCAAAATACAATACAACTTGATCATGAAAGCACTCTTGACTACTAGCTCGATCTTTGATGATGAAACTCGACGAATCCGTGTTGGATGTTAGGAGCTCTTCTCGAAGATTGTTGTAGTGTCTCGAATGCTTGAAGATCTTTGATTGCTGAATGAGAGGAGGCTTCGACAGTGTAACGGCGCTTGGAGAAATCAATGACCAAAAGTCCCCCCCAAGTTGGAAGTAGTGGGGTATTTACAGGGGCTGATTTGGACTCAGAAAATTTGCCTAAGTCTTAGGTCGCGTACGACCTTAGTTAAGTCGTAGGTCGCGAGCGACCTAAGCTAGGTCGCAGTCTCCTTGCGGCTTAAAAGATTAGCTGGTGAAGCAGTGCCTAGCTTTATTTGATTAAGTGGTAGGTTGCAGGAGAGTTAAGGGATAGCTATGGGAGCTCTAGGTCGTTGAAGCCCTAACTCGTTAGCCTCTTAGGTCGCAAACTTCTCCAAAGTCCTTAGGTCGCAAACCTTTCCTGTAGCTAGGTCGCAGAGCTTTCTTAAGTCTTTAGGTCGCAAGATCTTCTGATAGTTAGGTCACAGACTCCCCTAGGTCGCAGAGCCTCCTTTAACAGTTAGGTCGCAAGATCTTCTGATAGTTAGGTCGCAGACTCCCCTAGGTCGCAGAGCCTCCTTTAACAGTTAGGTCGCAAGATTTTCTGATAGTTAGGTCGCAGACTCCCCTAGGTCGCAGAGCCTCCTTTAACAGTTAGGTCGCGACATTCTTTAGGTCGCCCCGTTCTTAGGTCGTAGGTCGTCAACCTTTTAACTCGCAAACTGTTAAGTCGGAGCTCTTCTTAAGTCGTTGTCTTTAGGTTGGGTCGCTAGGCAAGTTAAGTCGCTGAGTCCTAGGTCGCAGACTTCTTAACTCGCAGACATTTTAACCCGTACATTATTAGGTCGTGGACGACTTAAGCTCAATCCTGTCCCTTAAGTTGTAAGTTGTCTAACTCCTTAAGTCGTAGATCCCTTGAGTCGTAAGAAGCTTATCCTGTTGAGTCATGAAGCTCTTAAGTCGTAGATCCCTTGAGTCGTAAACTTGTTAAGTCGTAAGCCGCTATAGGTTGTAGTCCGCTAACTCATGAAACTTTTAGGTCGTAAGGTCTCTTCAGTTGCTAGGTCGTAGGCTTTTTAACTCGTTAGCTTCTTGAATCACGACAATCTGAGTCATCCATTTCTTAACTCGTAGGTCGTTGCTAAGAGAGAGTTAACATCCTATTTTAGGATATATTTGAGATTTCCATTCTTTGGCGGATTTTGAGACTTTTGATTTCCTATTTAGGAGTTATGGTTGCTTAAAGCCATTTTATTAGCTATTGTACATGCCGATGATATGAGGTGATTATTGACGATTCATTGATATTATTGTCAAACTTGCCTCTTTCGAGAAACTTCTATATGAAGTATTTTAGTGACATTACCTCATATTTAGTAGTTGACATATGTTAGATGTTGCTTCTTCTTTTTTGAGAAGAGACGTTATCACTTATCCCTATATTTCACTTATCTTATGCTAATCAGTTTGTTTAAGCTAGACTGACCCGTGTATATTTATATACTTGGGTCAGGCCGAGTTGTTTCAGGTTAGTCACCCGTTGTAGATTTCTGCTTTGCTGCTTCCACTATGGACTTTCTGCTAGTTACCTTTTGTTTAGTTTTGTAGTGTTTTGTAAACTCTGGTATGTACTATTCGTTTTGATTCAATGTGTATATTGTGGTTCATGTACCACTACTATTGTATCACTGTAGTGTACTATGATGTATCTGTGTGTGTGTATATATATATGTGTGACTGCTGTTCTGTGATCTATTATATTTGTTGTTATTATATTTGTTCTGATAGATCCGTTAGCGACCGTAGTTTTGTGTTAAACATTTATTGAGTATGTCGATCCACTTGAGAAAGGTAAAAGAAAAAAAATAGCACCCAATCGACATATTCAATACTTGTTTAAGACAAGACTTACGGATGGTTGCTCCTAACCAGCCCTATTCTTCGCATTAATAGACAGTATTACTACGTAATACTCTTTGTTAATGTGGGTCTCGGGGTGGGGCGTCACACGGTGTGTTAGAGAAGCTTGGAAAAAGTGGTGTTTACATATCTTCATTTACACACTTCTTTATTCATATAAATACCCTACCCTCTTCTCTCTTTTTCCACTCATTTCTTTTTCGTATTTTCAAGCTTTTGCTTCCTCTTTAATGGCTTCCAAACTAAAAGAAATAATGTCAAAAATTATTTCAAAAAGAAGCTAAAATCGTAAAATACAGCTACATATAGTAAAACACCTCAAAATGATCCAAAAACTCCTCATTTCCCTTTGTTCTTCACAAACCCCTCTTCACTCCACCCTAGGTCGATCCCAACCCAAGCTACACCCTAAGCCGTGCACCCCTTAGCCTCATCAAGGCTTGGTCGAGACATTTAGGAGCTAAAATATGAAAAATAGCAAGCTTCGAAACTCGAATAGTGGAGCTATCACAATTTTTTTGTGAATCATTGGAAATCCAAGGTGAGAACTCCTATAACTATTATAATATATGTTGGATAATGATATGATGTTGCAAATGGATATTTAATATGCTTTGATCATCAAGTTTGGTTGTTTTTATATAAATGCTGAAAATATATACAAGTTGCAAATATACACGTCGATAAACACAAAAGTAAATCACTTTCCTTAAATTAATGAAATGGTGTATATGGAAGTGTTAACCTCTTACAAATGGTTTATAATGTATTTTAAATGTTTCTTCAACATTTAAAAGTGTTTTGATGAAATTTGGAAAGAAATAGAAAATTTGGTCAAAAATAAGCGCGTCCCGTAACGGTAGTTCGCGATTTCGTGCTATAAAAGCCAAACAAGTATAAAAGTTGGAATATAGCTTGGAATTCTTCAAGATAAGAATTTTTAGAACTATTATATCCATAGTTTTCCAATGAAGAAAGAAAATTGAGATTTTGATAAGTAGATTTTAAAATATGAGTAAAACAAGTTTCGGAAAAATCCTGATTTTGTAGTTCGGAGTCCAAAACTAGATTTCTTTGAAAATGATGTTTTAAAATTGTTTTAAAATGTGGAATAAATCTTATAAATGTTTTAAAATGGGTTAAAAGAGATTTAAGAAATAAAAGTTAATTTTTAAATAATAAAAAGTCGTTTTGATCAATATAGCTCAAAAGGCACTTTCCGCAGCACTTTTTATAACTTTTGAAAAATAGTTTTGAACTTAAAAATTCTTTTACAGATCTTTTATAAATATTTTTAAATGATTATAAAGTGTTTTAAAGATGATTTAAAGAATTTTTGGAATGATTAAAGATTTAGAGTCGATCAAATAACTTGACCGCTTAATGGGTGTCAAAGAGATAATGTCTAGGCTTGTGTTTGGAAAACCAGTTTTCTGCTCTCCCTGGTTATTCGGACTGGCCCGACAGAGGGAATGGTGAATTTTTTTACTCGGATCAATATCTTCCTAAATAAAAAATGAAACGATTTCGAGTTTATTAAAAAGAGTTTAAAAGTTATTAAAGGGTTTTATAAGAGAGGTTTAATATTTCGGTATATACCAAAAATAATGTTTTATAAATGTATATCTCCAAAAGAGATTTTGATAAAAAGAACTAAATTAATTAATGAATGATTTACTATTCACAAGAACATCTTTTTACCGATAGGAGCCCAGATATTTTACCTATGTTGATGCTGCAAATTTATTATACTTTGTGGTTGTTGCTTTATGGTTGAGGATCCTCGAATAATGGTCGGTGACGACCGGGGGATGACATAGCTTGTGTGTTAGTTACCTAGTTACAGCTTGGTTAAAGCGTGAGGTAGCGTCGGCCTTGTATTGCAGAGATCCGGTTAGGTTCTCGAGGACGTCTTTCCAGAGGCGTTTCCATTTTGATGTAAGGAAGTTCCTTAGCCTAACCATTTGTTGGAAATCCAAAGAAACAATACGAACCTTGTACAGTTTTAGTTGTATTACCTGCTATGGAATGTGGTGGTAACCTGCTATTGAACATGGTAGCTATAGTAGGCATACAATAATGGTTGTATGTTGGCTAAGATTAATATTATATTTTCAAAATGGTTTTCGACACTATGCACTAATGATAATAATATCGAATGATTTTGCGTAGTAAGCATTTTTGACTATCATAAGAAGAAATCTCCTCCAATTCTGCGTTTGCATTGTGTGTGTGGCGGGAGGTCTTATGGTAGTTTCATTTTCCAAAAGCATTGCAAAATTGTTTTATTTTCTTTGTGAAGATAAACTTTTTTTAAGTTCTCACACCAGTCCCAAGATTGACCTAGAGTTTATTGTTTCCTTCCTAAACTCTGGGTGCCCACCAATTTCCACACGGGCAGTCTAGAGTCAGGTTATCAGGTAAATAACCAGTCCCATGACTGACGAAATTTAAAATATGCTGCCAAACAACCAATAACTTTTTGTTGCATTTTAAAAATGCTACAAAAACAAATGTAAACTAATTAAAAAAATTATATAGTTGCATTTTAAAAACGCTACAGAAAATCAAAAAAAGTATAAAAATAAAAATGCAACCAAAAATGTTCATTTTGGTAGCGTTTTTTATTGTGTTTTTTAAACCCTACAAAAAAACCTATAGTGGCATTTCAAAAACGCAACAATATGGTGATTTTTGGTAGCGTTTACTATAAGGCAAAAAAAAGTTTCAAACTTTTAGTTGCATGCCGTATTGCAGCATTCTCTAAAACGCTACTACAAGTTATGGTAGTGTTTTTTCAACGCTACCAAAAGTCTTTTCTGGTGTAATGAGACCATGTGCCGTTCAGATATTGAGTGGTGGTTTACACTGGCATAAGCTGAAATGTAAGTTTGCTCGTAGGTTCTCTTGGTTTGCAAGTAGACAGAAGAAGAGTGGGGGACGAGCCCGGGCTCGAACCTGAGTGCTTGGGGCTGTGAGGTTCTCATGGGTGACATGTTGCCTGTCATGAAGCGACTGTTGATCCCAAATCGAACCAGACTGCACTACTTAGCTCAGACACTCTAGTGTAAGTGAGTTGCATGATGGGGATGCGGGCTACATATAGCTTGCTCACAAGGACTTGTAGATGGGAAAGTATATTTTAGAAAGGAGACTTATCGGTAATGATGGGTCCGAATTGAGGTTGCAACGTCCCTAGTTCATAGATGAGGTGACCGACTATGAGAGGGTAGGAGCTACCGCCAACTATGAAGTTAAAGCCCTACCAAAAATCCACAAAGACTCGATATAGTCCATAGAGCTCTTCAACCACTACAACTTTTCTATTTTACCCTATTAAACAGTTGATCTGCTTTAAGCCTCGCTATTTTCCGCTACACCTGTTAAATCAAGGCTTTTTAACACTCGCTTTAGCAACACTAATATTAAAAGTTTGGTTTAACTAATTCTCTTCTAAATCAATTCAAAAAAATTAGGGTAAATACCTAATTTCAAGGCACCCTAATTTCAAGGCATAATGCTCAACATAAATTACAAATCTATTATAGTCACCAAATTTGGACCGCATAAATTAAGATTTCTTAGGTTTTATTATATAAGGTTAAACAATATTTCTTTTCTACATAAATGGTGTGGGAATGAGAATAAATTAAAATTAAATATTTTGTATTATATCCAATGAAGCTTTTTGCACCTCCATTATATTTCGCTATAAAACCAAAAGATGCTTTAACTGCACATGCCGCCAATGCTTCAGGGTTGGTGAGGGTCTTGGGAAGAACCAGGGTGTTGGCCGTCACATTGGATCTGTTAAAAACCCATCGCTGATTATTGAATGCTCTTGTTCCAGCATGAGAACACCCATATTTGCCTGCCTAAGGAAAGTCCCATAAAATTCCTCTGCCTTTTGCTGATTGCCCTTGATTTCTCCAAACCCATCTTGAATGGGGAACTTCATGACAAGATGGTTGTCTGAGATGATGGCATCCATCTCAGCAAGTACTGGTCATCTTATTAAATGGTTATAAGCGGACAGGCAATCAACTAGTACAAGTTTACATTGATATTTGCAGCGAGGAGCTCTTGGCCAAAAGTTGTTACTAGCGTGGTTTTGCCCATCGGAATAATACTTATACTCCTAAAGCCATAAATGGGTATGGCAGAGGCTGGAAGCAGCGAGCCTGAGAGCTTCAAAGACATTTTTGAACATGACGTTGACCGAGATGCCCCCATCCACGAAGGCTCAATGCATATGTATCGATATACATTTCTCTTGGGCACCTGGTCTAGGCCCTTAGTTGCTGCCGAAAACATGTAGACCACCACATATGGTCAGGACCTTGGCGATGGCTTGGACACTCAAACTATTAGGCTAAGGAGGCTAATTTTGCAGTTCTTTACGGTTTGCTCTTTGATCGACCTAATGTCGAACAAATTCCAGGAGTATTCCTTCCCAGATGAGTCTTTCAATTTCATCCTTGAGCATACGACAGTCTACTGTAGAGTAGCCGTTGATTTGATGGAACTGGCAGTACTTTCCATTGTGGCAAGGTTCTTCCTGCTTCCCATCCCTAGCGGTGGCTGGCCTTTGAAATTGCACTCAACCCTGGTGGCGAGATATATTGTGGAAATGTCCCTGTTCAAATGAGAGTAATTATTATCACTGTTCAATTATGAGTAATTATTGTTCAAATGAGATACATGATTTCATGAACATCATATGAATATCAATACTTACTTACCTCAACCTGGCTCACCTGCATCCACAGAGTTAATCCATTGTAATAAATATAATAAGGCGACCACTATTATATATTTCTATCAACATTTAACATATACTAGATTTAATTAAATATAGACTAGTTCATTTATACACAATTAAGGAAATGGAATAGAGTCATTTGAACATGGACTAGTTCATCTACATACAATAGATAAAATAGAATAGAGTTAGTTAAACACATACTAACCCAATGATAAATAAGAGAGTTAAACATAAACTAACCCAACGATACATATAAGAGTTAGTTAGACAGAGATTAACCTAGGATATAGTTAAACATAGACTATTCCCACAAACATAAACAAGAGTATGAGTTAGATAGACATAGTCTAACTTGCGATACATATAGGATAGGTAAACATGGCCAAACTCCATTATACAGGACTTAACCATTCGTCACAATGCACAATCATTTAAGTACGCGTCTATACGTTAAACGCTTCCAAACATCACAAAATAACCAACATGTTACTTAACATCTATTTCATATAGGCTTGGCTAGAGAAAAATTTCTCTAGCCCCGATCCAGGTTCAAGCTGACAAATTAAATGCCCATAGGTTGATTGGTTGAAGGCACAGGTGGACCGTTGGACATTGATTTAGGTTTGTAAACTGCCAGTTTGAAACTGTTTCTTTCCCAATTTGAATCTTTGTCGTTAATTACTATTTCAGTTAGTTATCTACACCTCCTTAACATTAATTTCCACCGTCCTAACCATTCATGTCTCACATAGTAACCATATAACCATAACCCAACTCTAATTTCCATATATTCAATCATTTAGCTCAAATCTTCAATTCTAACACCAATTTAATCCTACATATATCGTCGTTAACATTATTAAATCTTATAATCATATCAGTATCCATTACCTAATTGAATTAACTGAAGTTCTACCATTATCAATCCTAATTAGTAGTTAAATGAAGCAAACTATTCCCATATGAACAATATGTCCTCAATAATGATTCCCACTCACCGAATTACATTGCAAAGCGCTTGAATCCTTTTGATTTACCCCAATCCTAATTGTAGTCCTTCCGAGATTCCCGAATTGTAAACCAATGATATCTTCGCATAGCCCTCGCCGCTCTCTTCGATTGGATATATAAATCTATAGGTTTTCGTTTAGATTTGAATGAGAAATAGAGAATTAGAGAGATTAAGGAAGAAGGATAAGACATTATAGAAACGTACGTGAATGATAAAATGGGAATTCAAATTCTTCTCAGTGCATTAAAAAAAATTATGAAACGTCGCTTTAGCCTAATGGGTTTAGGCCCGTCTAAATAATTATAAACCCACAACTTAAAACCAAAGTAACCCATTCATACAGACTCCGATTCAGACAAACCAATATATCATTCTGACTAGAAAAGTGAGCTCTACTTAATGGTACAAGTCCCATTGCCTACTTCTAATGTTGGTAAAATTACTATTTCCCCCTAGCACTAAAATAATGACTAAATTCTATGAGGTATTACAGAATACTTAACATTATTCAAAATTTTCCAACAAATAAAGCATATAGTTTGCTCGGGTTCAAAAACTCTCTCATCGTACATGGATGATAACTAATTTACTAAGCGTACCTTACCCACAATAACCTTAGGTTATTACTTAGATGATTATTCAAGCTACTTCAGAAAAAATCAAAGAGTCATTTTCTGAACTCTCCATAAGCCAACAAAACATAGTATACATATACTTAAGCTTATATGATGCACATGGATCATCCATACGTGCTATCCTATCTGATCACTCCCTCGATCACACAAATTTCACTTCCGGTCTAGTATACACTTAACCTCTCTAGTGCGGACTTCGATCAGGTTTCTTCATTAGAAACCTATTTTTCCCTTACATAGCCATACATTATGATAGAAAACCTCAAGATCATATCAAGAATCAGTTCTAAATGTTCGTCGTCGAGAATCGAGTGAAAAATCCTTGTACAAATCAATGTAAAACACCTAGAAATCTTGTGCTCGAATCTTAGATCAAGATCTGTCATGCAAATAAAATGATCTACGTACAATTACTTGCGTATTTTATCCTATTGGCTTCTTCAACTATACTAATTTCTTTTTAATCACATTCATTTACACAAATAGTATATCATTCAATATTAAAATCTTTTATGAAGCATTTTTTAAAACATAACTCAAGTTTATAAATGTTTTATAAAGGCATAACTTTATTTATATGATATTTCACAAGGACATAACTTCATGTTATTACTCATATAATACTATACTACATCCAATGAGTATATACAAAACGTCAAATTTATTTAACTCTCTAATATTCAAATAAAGGCCCAAAATAATTCTGAGTCATATAACCGAGTTAACCATTTGACTTCTTTAACCGTCGAATTAGGAAAATAGCTTGGAAGCGTAGGACACTGGTATCAAACTTAAACCTATAGTTTACTTTCCTTAGACACCTCTAAGTTGAAGATGTTTATTAGTTGGCCCAATAACATCGAACATTTTACTTAACATGAATGTCCAAAAAATTTAAAACATGTGTAAACTTACTACATTCTAAATTCAAGAGTTATATAAACTCATCTTTATATTCTCTAAAACACTAAACTTAAAGTACTAAAACAATTTGAAAGTTCCAGGATGTCCAAAATTGTCGAAAATCCATTTCATTCTAACGAATGAAAACTATCAAACAATCATATCATAAAAAGATGAACATACCACATTGTTCTAATGCATAGGATACATGCGTCAATAAAACAACTTAACAATGTTTTTACTTATTTATTGACACACTTCACTAGAAGGAAAAACAAGAAAAAGTTTCAAAATTATTTGGGTTATGCCACTACCACACAGGCTCCCTGCATAACATATATACAAAACTTTTCTTTTGAAAATTCATATCAAAATTTGAATTACCAGAACAACTCTATAGCCCACTACACTGCATTTTACCTAAAATTTCATTTACAAAAATTTTTAGAACTAAACTCCTAGGTTTTTATTCTAATTAATTGAAATAATAATATATACATATACAATTTGTATATCAAATCATACTTTCAGGATTAAACCAAAATCCTTTTCAAAGTCGTATCAAATACTTCATATAATATTACTAAGTATCATGATCTCAATTTATAAACCAATTTCCTAAATGTTTCCTTTTAAATAATAGAAAATATAAATATAGATTGTGTAATACAAAAATGATACTAGGAAACAGGTCCTACCATATCGTACCATATATTCCCTTAATAAGAAGGGTAATACTCCTGAGAAGTTCTTACCAACTAAACACATCTCTTGCCCATTTTTAGTCACTTCGAGCCACTTAAACTAAATAACATAAAAAATAATTATTTTCGAATTGACTCGTCGATTCCGAGAGCAACCTCGAACTTGAACAAATCTTAAAACTCTTTTAAAAATATGAGTATTCACAAATGCTCTCAAATAATACTATTAATTCCTACGTTAATTAAACTACACTTTAATAATTCATACTTGTATAAGTTACCTTATATAAGATCTTTTAGTTTTTGTAGTTAAAATATCTTTAAGGCATACACTTATAGCAAATACAAATACGCTCTCATATGTATAATACACTAACTCATTCTAGGGTGGCACATACCTTATCTCTAATGAGTTATACCCAACAAAAGCAAAGGTTCTCATTTACCTTCAGCTCTGATACTAAGTTTAACGACTTGCCTTTTTGACCCCTAAATGTCGACACTAATACATACACGGTATTCACATGCCAAGCACTCAAGTTTCGGAAAGACTGACTATTAGGGTAAAATAAAAGGAAAAGAAAACGGAAACCGAATAAGGAAGAAAGAACACAACATCAGAATCTTATAGTGGAATGATAACATATAATGTCAAAAAGATAGTAAAATGTGTCACTCTAAGATATATAGAATTTTAGAGTTACAATCCTAAGTACTACCATCATCCTGGACAGTTATAATAGTCGGTCCTCACAAATATTGATATATACATAATAGTAGTGCATCGAAAATAAAATACTAGAGTAGGCAAATGGAAGCATCTAGCTTGACTCCTTGAGCTCCAAAGAATATCCAACGAAAACTTGCCTTCCACAAACTGGTCGAAAGAGCACTCGAGGAATTAAGGGAAATATAAAATCACGAGTCAAACATAAGTCTGGTATAAGAAACTCAAGATGTATGTAATAAGCATATAGTAGTATCTTCCGAGACCACCCAAATCACCGGAATGGTTTTCTCCTCAAAAGAACTAAACCTGTCTAATAAGTACATATGGAAATATAATAGATAATATATAGGGTGCAGAATATATATCAGTAAATAGTCGTGCTACTTGCACTCACAACACAACAATATTAGAATCACAACTAAAGCCCCTAAGATATGTTTGCATATGGAATTCCATTGGAGGTGTCCTCAGTACATCGAGGACGCGCCTCCTGACAAGGGTCGAAATCTACCTTTTGAAACCACGCATATCTTTAGATAAAATATGTCACAAAGGTAAACATAGTTGGTGAAACACCCCACACCCCTTAGTATCCCTAAAAAGGGCACACCAAAGGATGTGGTGCGGTATAGCTAGAGCATCACAAAGACTAAGATTCACAAGACAAATAAGTAAAAGCAGCGGAAAACATTTAAATAATAACTTATCATTCAGAATTAAACTACAAGATAAGTCATAAATATATAACATGTCTCAAAAATCTCTTATGTCTCATGAAAATACATCTCAGTCTCACAAAATCAGAGTACGAAAATAACAACAATAATAATCCCTCTCACAAGTGCCATAAGCCAAATAAAAAAGATGAAAAGCAGAAGATTGCATCTGAAATGAGAAAACTCCGGAAATGAATCTCCAAGCAACATAACTCAACTACCTCAATTCTAGTGGCCTATGGGAGGGAAAGGAAAGATAGAGGAGTGGGTCAGACAATAAGTCTGGTGAGTGGAAGTAATTACTAGCATTTCTATGCAAGATAAAGATTAAGCAATAGTTCTAGCATTAAAGGGAAATACAGAAAAGATAAAACTCGCATAAAATATTGTTTCTGATTCTATTTGACTGCTTGCTTTGATTGTTTGCTTCGGTTGTTTGCATTTGTCTTAAACTGCCGTGATTAGGCTGAAACCCTAATCCTATCTCGACTGCTAATCTTGATTAGGCTAAAATCCTAATCATACCCATTGATAGGCCTTTCCTATCTCTGTTGTGCCACTGTGAGCCAATCTTGGTGGTCCCACAGCAAAAGACACCTCTTAGCACTTAGGATGCACTAGCGAATTATTTACCCTAATCGATGCCGCATGCTCGGTCATCGTTGGTACACACTAACTGTCGCCCCCTATTTGTAACATTCCCCCTTTTTGACCATCTCCAGTCGGTAATTAAACCAACTCGAAACGTTCAAAAAGACGAATTGTTATTTAGTTTATAACGTTTAAACAGAATCAGCCACAGAAACACAGATAATAACAATGAATTTAAACAAATGAATCTTGATTTCATTACTATAAATCTTTTATATACATCAGAGTTTATACAATTTAATACTGATACAGCGGAATTTCTAAAAATACAATTTTCTCGAAAATAAATGATTCTTTACTCTCTCTCTCTCTAACTTCGCTGCTCGAAAATCCTCAAGCTGTAAAAATACTCGGTCTGACCCGAGTATTATATTCAAAAGAAAATAATACACAGGTCAGTCTAATTCAAACCAGTTTATTAGTGCATAGAGGCAGTAATAATTTAAATAGACGACAGTCACAATAATTCCCGTCTATCCGATCCTTTTAACAAAGAAATCGGATAACGAAAATTTAACACTAAACAGTGTTCAACAATAAATCAGCAGATTTAAATCATCAACAGAGATAAATAAATAAATTTATCAAATCGCCTAAATCAATTTAAGACAATTAAAATTTGTCACTTTAAACCCATCAAGACTCGATTGGCTGCCGTACACGCACGCGTGTACGGCCTCGCCAATACGGCATAAAAGATCAATGCATCACGACGCAAAGAAAAAATATCAATTCAAAACTGTCAACTCTGGGTGTCTGCAGTGCACGCACGCGTGCACTGCCTCGCCACCACCGAATATAAAGTCACCACAAGGGACAAGGGTAAAACTGCAACGAAAATGCAGCCTCCACATTGAAGTTTGGGTGAAGGCAACAAAAATAAACAAGGATGAATGAAACTGGTCAACCAAGTGCAGCAGGCACAAAGGCCCACAACAAAATGCAGACCAACCAAAACAATATCAAGTACACTAGCAGCTAACCAACATGTACACATGAATGGCAACATAAATAAAGCATGAATGCTACTGGCGACAAGATGAAGACTACACTGACAAGTGCACACCAACAACATGCAACCATGAACGGATAGACAAGCAACAAATGAATGACCAGAGCACATGACTACAGCAGCTCACAATCAATAATATAACTCAATGCATAAACAAGTGTACAACTGCCCAGGCTCCAAAATAAATGTGTGCATAAATGCATCATGAACTCAACTGTGAAGTAAACTGGTTGAAACAAAGGAGCTCAAGCACAAGACTCAAACAACAAAATGCCCAAAATATATTTACATATATAGTGATGAACAAATGAGACAACACTAACTCGAGTACATCATGCAAATGAATTTAACAGTGAATCCAACTAAATCAGGCCATGGGTTTAAGTCAGAGCACTGGAGTGAATGCAAGACAGACAAACGAATTCAAAGCTACTGCAGACACATGAATGCACCAACTCAAAAATTTAGCAATGTCAGAAACTACACATGCACAAGTAAGATCAAATGACTAACCAGACACAGGGCAGACATTGCCAGATTTTCCAGAAAACAGGAAGCAAGGCTACAAGATCTCTTAGTACAGTCATCAGACAATGTAAGCCTCAAGTGTGCATGGTTCAAAACAAATACAAAATGCAGTAGTGAATGCAGACACAACATACATGAAGACCACAATACTTGAAACAGTGGCATTCTAGAAAAATCAGACTCGACTAGGTTCATAAATACAACTCACTAATCAATGAACCAGACTCGAGTGTTAGTGATGTACACATGACTACAGAATAAAGAACATTGACAAAATCCATGATGATCACGGTTCAAACGATTCAAGTGAAGATGCAGTGAAGTATGGTCAGTGAAGCCAAACTCTGAATGCATAGTGAATACATGAATATCAGATGGTCAAGCTACAACATGAAGTGCTGCAATTCAAATAGCAGTACAACTGGAAGTGATTAGATGAACATGTACAGGTGAAGTACAACTACAGATGATCAAGATGCAACAGTGGTAACACAACTTAGATGAATCAGTGTCAAGTTGACATGCATCATAACACTACATGTAACAGTTTTCAAACAACATCAATATCCAGTTCAAATGCTTCACAATGCAACAGACTCAAGTAATACAAAGACCACAGGTTAGACAACTCCAAGTCAGAAGACTACAAGCAACTGGAAAGACAAAGCATCATCAAGTATAGTTCAACTTAACTACAACAAAAAAAAAATGTACGCAGCAGCAAGTATATCAATGTCATCACTGAAGACATGCTATCAAATAGATAATCAAGTCAAAGCCAATAAAACTGGAACGAAGTTCAACAGTGCAGAGATGACCAACGTTGAATTTAAAATTCACAAGAATGAAAACAGTGATGGCCGAGAAAAATCAAAAATCGTTTTTTTTTTGAATTAGTCAAGACGAAAATATAATTCAAAGCCGTGATTCAAAATCGAGAACATGCCGATAATCTCAGCCCCAAAATATACGCATATATCCAATTTGAAAATGTCAAAGAAAGTCGCAAGCATTAAACCCAGCACGAATTAGATGTGAGAAATAAAATTCCTCACCTTTAGATTGAAGAGCCCAGATCGAAGAAAAATTGAAGCAGCTAACGAAAAACATCTCGAAATCGATCGACCAGGCAACATCGAAAACATCCAGCAACGATCGAAACACTCTCGTGCTTCGAATTAGAAAGCCCAAAGATCAGAGCAAATCGAAAGCCCCAATTTTTTCCAGATCGAAGGAACGAAAGATTGAAGCGGCCGCCATTTTTTTCCGCTTATTTTTGTTTTTAGGGTTAGGGTTATACGAATGAAATGAGATAAAGGAAAGGGGGTCGTGGTTTTACAGAGATAAAGGGGAAAACGATCGTGGGTTAGGGTATGGGCCGGTAATATAGGGTATGGTATTATTTTTATTTTTTTTCTTTTTACTTTTATTTTGTTTTTATTTTGTTTAAACTTGTTGTTAAAATTTTACTAGGTGTATTTATTCATTTCGTACAAATAAAATTTAATAAGAGAATTTCAATCGATTTACAAATTCCAAATTCTAACAGAAATTAACAATTTGATATTAAATCGTTAATTGACGAAGATTTTATCGTTATAAAAATTTCAACAATAAACAGAAATTTAACTGTCAACATAGATCGTTTATTGATGATTAAAATTTTGGGCATAACCCCAGTTGTTATAGAAATTCGAATTGAATCCGATTAAATTGTCTACGCGTTTATACGCCGTATGTTCACAAAACAATTCTGATAAATACGAAAATTGAAATCTAGTAATAATTCAATATTACAGACCAAATGAAACTGGTTTCGTCAAATTCCGAGACTGTGCCTCGGAAGGCTATTTTTAAATTCAATTTAAACGATAATATTTCAAAACTGAACAAATCGCTTTCAAATTCAATTCTGAAGCTTCTATTATCTTTAGTATTATCAATATGAATTTTCTAAGCCTTTAAATTATTTTTAACCGGCTTAAAATTGAAGATTCAAATTTTTATTCAATTTTCAATAGATTAAATTCAAAATTTAATCACCAATTCATTCTGATAATTTGAAATTCAAGTCAAATCATCGTTCAAATATTTAAAATTAATTAAATATTTTCAATTTTAAATTGTTCAAAATTCAGGGTCGTTACACTATTTGACCCTTTATTTACCCTAATCAGCATAAGTGTGCCCAGCCTCACCCACGTGTGAGACCATCAGTCCTCGACCTGAAAGGGAATGCAGCCGGTACAGGTCCTAACGAACAAATCTTCTAACTTTGCGCCCCTTGCCTAAATCCCCAAATTTGAGCCTCTATCTATTGGCCACTTATTTACTCTAATCAGCATAAGCGTGCCCAGCCTCACCTACGTGTGAGACCATCAGTCCTAGACCTGAAAGAGAATGCTGTTGGTACGGGCTACTACTGCTATATTTGCTTATTAACTTAATCAAAGATCTAAGTTTTAAAATAAGCCCCTTCTGTTATTTCTTTCTTTCTAATTATAACCTACGTGTTATAATTGTTCTTGCAGCTATTACTCTTCTATTTTGTCTTTTTAGTTATAACTGCTTGTTATAATTATGCTTGCAAATATCTTAAATTTCCTATTTCAGTCCATCTCTATTTTATTTCAGTTTTTCTCATTTTACATCCGATTTATGTAAATTTAGTGTTTTTCTATTTTAATCCATATTTGTAAATTCTTCTCTTTTTAATATTTTATTCGCGTCAAAAAGGATAAATTTCTATAAAAAGAAACTAACATTTACAGTCTAAATTCCAACTTAAAATAGATGTAAATAACTGAATAAAATAGCTAAATAAAAATAGATGGAAAAGAACTTCTGAAATTTACTTAAAACTGAGTGTAAATAAACTTACATAAAAATGTCTCAAAATTGTAGAAAAACCAAAACTATTGAGAACCCTATTATTTTAAATTGCTTATGAATCTAAAATAATTACAAAACACTCACCTGTGCTCCTTAGCTCTAATCCTTGGCCTTCTTGAATCCACTTCTAGGATATAAAATATTTTTATCAAAAAGATTTCCTCCCCAGAAATATTTTCTATTTAGGGTTTAGCCTCAGGTAATAAACCCAATTGGAAGAAAATATGAATGAGAAAAACAGTTAGACCTAGGGTTATATTTATAGTGTGGCTTAGGGATCTCAGGCCATCAGATTTGAAGATATAATCTGGTGCAACCACGTCACAGGCACACTAGGGACCCTAAGATGCAACCACGAACATACAAGATTGCACAAAAATTGAATTTTACTTTCTTCAGCTCGTACTTGGATGGAATATCGTCTAGGAAGTTTTGCGGGTCGACATAAGCTCAATGGCGGTCGACCTGACCATAACATGGGTCGGCCCTTATGGGTCTTTTTTTCGTTTTTGTTTATATAATTCTGATATCTTGTTTCTCTCGTAACTTCTTCATACTAGCTCGGATTTCGACAAGTTATATATGAAAATTGATCAGAAAATTACCACGGACCCAATGGTGCAACTCCTTTTGCTCAATTCTGACAATTTTCTAACCCTATTTCATTATTTAATTAATTATTTAATTACTCTAATTTTTCGGGCTGTTACATTCTCCCTTCCTTAAAGGATTTCGCCCCCAAAATTTCCAAGGACAGAATAATGAAATAACTATTTTCATCCAAATTGCACAACCATATATTCAACCATTATCCATTACATCCATTGTCCTTAAGCTTTTTAATGCAATTTAAGATATATGCAGTAGTGTAGTGTCAATGTCCCTAACTAATGCAGAAAATTAGATGGTCTACTGATTCAGTCGACCTCCTTTCTATGCGCTCATGTACGTGCCATGTATCCAAATGAATGCAAATTCCCTAATGACATCTGATAGTTCTATATGCGTGCTACAATCATCATCCAAATGCAGCAATCATATGATAATCACCCATTCATAGCAACCATGAAATAAAAATGCAAGTGCATACACATCCATATGCATATGCTTTAGTGACCTAGATAGGCCTGTAACAACACGCATATTTTACGATTCGAATATTTAAATGTTTAATTTAAATATAGCATCGTTAGTCGGATTTTAGTCTGAAAAAGTCACTATTCGAAGAAGAACAGTCGAATTAGTGAAAAGTCTATGTGGATAGTGTTATTTGGAAGCGCCAATGTGAAAACACCTTCAAACAGGAATTCAAACGCCTGAAATCAATCGTTCAGACATCTGAAATTGCTCGAGTCATTCCAGAAAGAAAACAGGCTAAACTAGCCATTTTCAGACGTCTGAAATCCCCGAGTTAGACGTCTGAATATTGTTCTTGACAACATTTATTTTTCCAGATTCAGACGTGAATCGTCAACTTCAGACGTCTGAATGAAGTTTGAGAATTCTTATTTTTCCAGATTCAGACGTCTGGTTTGGACATTTCAGACGTCTGAATCAAGAATGAAGTTGAGAATCAATAATTCGGACTTGAGACCATTTCCATTGAGTTCAAAATGTTGTTTGCGACTTTTTTGAGTATAGGATTCGACATGTTTGGAGTTGAGTGAATTTGCCTATTTTCTAAGTGGGCTTTTGGGTTTGGGTTTCACCCAACTCATTTTATAACCTAACTCAGCCCCCTCTCCTCTCCATTCACTCATCCCATTTCCTAAACACTCAAGCTCAACTGAAAATTAGGGAAGATAATTGGAATTAGAAATTCCAAGCCTTAGCTTCCATTTGCAAACTCAAGTCTAGCTCCAAACTCTTGGAAAAACTTAGGTAAGCATCCTCTCCTTCTTCTCCAACTCATTCTCTATTTAATTTTAGAAATTTCCTAAACCTAACTTAGGAAATGTTCTTCTTTTGAGCTTAGATTCAAGCTTCTAGAGTTGAAGTTGAAGAGTAGTTGATCTTCCTTTGCTTTCAAGCTTCTCCTTCATCGTTTTTGGGTTTAAAGGTGAGATTTTATCCCACATCTAAGTCTATATCTATCTTTGATGTTAGGTATGAATTCCTAACACTTATTTATGTTCATTGCCTTCCATTTTAATTGATTTGGTGAACATTCCAATTTTGGTGTTTTGAAGTCAAAATCTATCAAAATTCTTATATGGTTGTTTGGGCATGTTGGTCGGAGTGTATTGGTGAGTCTTTTAGGTTGGGTAGTCGTTTGGCGTAAACCCATAGCTATCATCACTCATCCGATTGCTTCCAATATGATTTGGCCATTTTTGGCCTAGGCAAAGTATTGCTTGAACACTAGTTTCAAACGTCTGAATAGACAATTCAGACGTCTGAATAGACAATTCAGACGTCTGAATCTGCTTATCTCAGCCCAATTTGCCTATTTTGTGTGGGATTCCAATTTTTATCAATTTATGATTATCTGATTTGTTGTTATCATTTATTATCGACTTTGATGACTTCTCTCTTTGGATTTTTGAGAATATCCATTTTGATGGATTTGGTATCGATTTCCTTGGATTTAATTCACGTCTTCGAATGTGGTTTTTGTGATTGATTATTTCTACAATCATTTTGTGATTTGTCACTTCTAAATACAATGGTTTCTATACTAGTAGTAAATATCCAAACACTTTTAAAAAGATGATTTCAACTCTATTTTTAATACAAAGCTCGTTTATAAAACCGTTTTCTAATCTATTAGTATATACAAACCTTTACCTCATTCATATGAGAAAATCTAACTAAACGGCTTAGAAAAACAAGTGGTATGAAATGCTTGCGTTTACTTCGTCGGTTAATTTTTGGACTTGTTCGATTGAAATTCTTGTGACAATTTTCGAGTGGGAATCTACAATTTGTTCGTAAATATTTAAGTTAAGCTAGTGGTTGTGGGACATGAAGCTAAACTCATATATTTACTAGCTTAGTGTAATCGACACTTTTTATTGATCGATGATGATCATTTTGTGATTTAGACTACTGATGTGCGATGTCTATTTGTTTGTGCGGGGATTACAATCCCCGTTTGTGGAACTTCGGTTCAATTTGGCGGGGTAGCGACCCGTGGTCTTCGGGCCGTTTTTGGAGCTTCGGCTCAAAATTTATGGTTAGCGACCATGGAATAGCGTTCCGTTTGTGATACACGTGTTGGTGAGTTTTCGTGCTCCCGTTTGTGATAGGCCCCCCCTTGTGATTTCTGGGTTTCTAATTGATGATTTCTAGAATTTGTGTTTCACTAACTTTTGCGATTGGCATTAATATGTTTGTCAATATTTGTAGTTTGGTGAATAAAATTAAGAATATGATATTCTTTTTGGTGCTTTGAGATTCTTGAGATATTGTATGATTTTGTTGTTGTTTAAATCACATTTGTCCTAGTATGACATTATTGTTATCATACGTTCTTATTATATCTCTGCTTACATCTCCTTTCTTTAATGATAATTATAGCTAGACTGATCCGTTTATTATTTTCTTATTAAATAATACTCGGTTCAGACCGAGATGTTACAGGTGCTTCTGCTTGACTCCTTATCTAGGATCAACTTTTGACTTTTTCCTAACTACACAGTTTTGTAGTTTTTGTTATTATACATTAGAGATAGAGACTCCTTGATGTATAATTATTCTTTTGTCTAGCACTTGTATCTATTCTTTTGTGATATTGTGGATCTTATTTGACCACTACTCTAATGTACACTTTTATGTGTTATATTCATATCTGTTTCCGCCTTTGAGATATGAACATCTGTGACTGATTTATGTTATGTTTATTTCTATATTTGATTCCGAAGGCCTCATAGCCACTGTGTGGTAGCTTTGATTTTGAATCGATATGTCGGATTTCCTCTTGAAATGAAATTCAATGTTGTACTATCTGACATATCGGTACTCGCACAAAGCAATTACACAGATGGTTGCTCCTCAACAGCCTTATTCTTCGTGCTAGTCGACGACATTACTTAGTGGTGTTCTTGGCTAGCGTGAGTATAGAGGTGGGGCGTCACAGCTTGGTATCAAAGCCCTACTTCGGAAAAATGTACAGTAATCTAGCAAGGATCATTGTCCTAATTCTTTCTTAGGAGTCGTGCCTTAGGATTAATTCGAGTCATTGAACCCGTTCTATCCTATTTCTTTTTATGATGCCTTGTTTTATCAATCAAGTTTGTTTGATATTCATTCTGAGATTAAACTTTTTCTCTTTTCTTTCTTTCTTAAAGAAGAGAAATGGTTAGACCCGGCCGTCCCAGCGCCAGTCAATCTAGTGCTACTCCCCAGGATGGAGTGTTTATGTCTGCTCAGCAACTTCTAGATCTTGTAAGGAATGCTCAAGCTATCGGACCCACTCCAGAGCCCACTCATCCCAAATCTGGGTTTGCACGCTTGTGCAGTGATTACACTAACTTTGATGGGAAGCCATTCAAAGGTTCCGAGAGCGTTATAGAAATCCAGGCTTGGCTTCGAACATGCAATCACATCTTTTCTCGCATGAATCTTATTGATCTTCATCGAGTCCAAGTGGCTTCTAGTATGCTCCAAGTAAGAGCATTAGACTGGTATGAGCTTTTGATCTCTGAAATTATTGAAGCGGACCTTACTTGGGAGCAATTTCGGGAAAGGTTCGAGTTGAAATTCATGCCAGAAGCTGAAAAAGTATCTCTAGCTCGACGCTTCATTGACCTTGTTCAAGGTGAATCTTCCATGATGGACTACGTCGCTTCTTTCGAATCTCTATCTAAATATGGGGTCGAGTATATTAATACCCCATTGAAGAAAAGTCAGAGATTTGTCTACGGGTTGAATAAGAATCTCAAGAAGCCATTACTTCTGAAATTAGAAGTTTCTTTTGATCAACTTGTTGATATTGCTCTTCGACTCGAAGAGGCTGATAAAGATAGTGATGCTGAGGTCAAACAAAACATCAACAAGAAGAGACCTTTTAAATTCAAGCCTAATCCCAACAAGAAGGGAAAGCAAGCAACACCGGTAGCAAATACTCCTACCTCTCGTCGTGGAGAATGTTACAATTGTGGTTCTAAGGACCACTATGCAAACAAGTGCCCGAGTCTAATTCTTGCCGCTTTTGCAAGAGTTCGGGGTCATACTTTATCTTCGTGTCCCAAACTTCAAGGCAAAAAGGAAGGCAAGCTAAATGTTGTGCAAGCCCCTGCTAACACTTCTCGTGGTCAAGGTATTTCTCATTCTATCCTTGATGGCATCATTATATTTCGTGATCTTCCTATTAGAGTTCTTTTTGATACGGGTGCATCTCACTCTTTTATATCAAAAGAACTTGTAGATGCTTTGTCTTTGAATGTTATTAGCTTGATGACTTCTAGTATGCAACACTCAGTTTACTTTGTAAAGATGTTGAAATTATTTTATGTGATTACTCTTTCCATGCCGATTTGCATGTTATGCGTTACCTTGGTTTCGAAATGATTTTGGGAATGGATTGGCTTAACCGTTATGAAGCCCATATCCTATGTCCTGAGCGAACTATATATCTTCAACATCCTCAATCTGTTAAGCAGATTTCTCTTATTCTGAAAGATTCAGATTCCAATTCGAAAGCAACTTTGTATTCACTAAATCCTCATGATGACGATAATGATGATGAGGAAGATGTTATTTCTCTCATTCACATTGTTTGTGAATTTCTCGATATATTTGAGCCCGTTCTAGGATTACCACCTAAGCGAGCAATTGAGTTCAGAATTAATCTAATCCCTGGAGCTCTACCTATTACTCGTCCTCCTTATCGTATGTCCAATAAAGAAAATGAGGAGATGCACAAACAATTATCCGAATTGGAAGTGAAGCAAGTTATTCAATCTAGTTCCTCTCCAGGGGGAGCTTCAGCTATTTTTGTGAAGAAATCTAATGGTACACTTAGGCTTTGCGTTGACTACCGCAAGCTTAACGATCTCACCATCAAGAATAAATATCCCTTGCCTCGGATTGATGATTTATTCGATCAACTTAGTGGTGCTAAAGTCTTTTTATAGTTAGACTTAGCAACCAGTTTTCATCAGCTCCGTATTTTAGAGGATATCATTCCTTTGACATCGTTCCGTACTCGTTATGGATCTTATGAATGGCTTGTTATGCCTTTTGGTTTAACGAATGCTTCAGCTTATTTCGTTGACCTTATGAATCGAGTTTTCAAAGACTTCCTCGATCGATTTGTTCTCATCTTTATAGATGATATTCTTATTTATTCTAAAACCGAGGAAGAGCATGAAAATCATCTTTGGATTGTGTTGGAAACTCTTAGGAGAAATAAATTGAAAGAAATTTTTTCTAAATGCCACTTTTGGCAATCTCGTGTGAAATTTTTACGGCATATTATTTCTGAATCCGGAATTTCCATGGATCCTTCAAAGATTGAAGCGATTCAAAATTGGAAGAGACCAGAGAGTGTGACAGAAATTCGTAGCTTTCTTGGATTGGCGGGCTATTAACGTCGGTTCATAAAAGACTTTTCTAAGATTTCCATACCTCTTACTAGTTTGAAAAAGAAGGGAGTTAAATACATTTGGTCAAACAAATGTGAAGCTTCATTTCAAAAATTAAAAGAACTCCTTTCCAATGCTCCTATTCTTGTGATTCCCGATGGGAACCAAGATTTTATTGTTTATACCGATGCTAGTCATGTTGGTTTGGGTGCTGTTCTCATGCAAAGGGAATGTGTTATTGCTTATGCTTCTAGGCAATTAAAGCCTACCGAGACTAGATATGCCACTCATGATTTAGAGCTCGCGGCTATTGTTTTTGCTCTTAGAATTTGGCGTCATTATCTTTTGGGAGAGAAATTTGTTCTCTACACCGATCACAAATCTTTGAAGTATTTATTTTCTCAAAAGGAACTTAACTTGCGTCAACAACATTGGCTCGAGTTTCTTGCATCTTATGATTTTGATATTCTTTATACTTGTTAACGCTAAAAAGTGAACGCTAACACCCGGTGTGTGTAGTAGAATCGTGAAAGCACCACCCGCGTGACGGGAACAGAATTTAAGCAGTAAAATGGCAGAAAAAGCAGTAAAAGACAGCAATTTATAGTGGTTCGGCTTGAGATTCAGCCTACGTCCACTTTAAATCTCTTTATTACTGAATTCGGTTACAAGTCGATACAAATCTCTTATCAAAACAGTACAATTTGATCACAAGAAACAATCTTGACTACTAGCTCAATCTTCGTCGATGAAATTCGATGAATCCGTGTTGGATGTAAGGAATTTCTCTTGAAGCTTGTTGTAGCGTCTTGAATGTTTGAAGATCTTTGATTACTGGATGAATGGAGACTTCGACAGAGTAACGGTTCTTGAAGAAATGAATGGCCAAAAGTCCCCTCCATGTTGGAAGTGGTGGTCTATTTATAGGAGTCGAATTCTGAACTCTCGTTTTTTGCCAAGTCATGAGTCGTGACCGACTTAAGATAAGTCGTAACTCGTAGTTGACCTAAGATGAGTCGTAACTCGTGGGCGCCTTACTGGGTTCATCTTGTGGCTCAGTCGAAGACAAGTGCTAAGTCGTGGCCGACTTACCAAATAAAGGTAGATAGGCCTGGACTCTGGATTTTAACCTAATAGCCTTTAAGTCGTAAGACGTTTAAGTCGTAAGACCCTTAAGTCGTAAGACCCTTAAGTCGTAAGACCCTTAAGTCGTAAGACCCTTAAGTCGTAAGACCCTTAAGTCGTACGATCCTTAAGTCGTAAGACCCTTAAGTCGTAAGACCCTTAAGTCGTAAGATCCTTAAGTCGTAAGGTCCTCTTGAGTCGTACAGACCTTAACTTGTTGAGTCGTAGACAGCTTAACCCGTTGAGTCGTAGATAGCTTAACTCGTTGAGTGTTAAGTCGGAGACCCCCCTTAAGTCGTAGGCCTGCTAACTCGTAGGTCCCTTCAGCGATTAGGTCGTTAGCTCTTAAACTCGTTAGGTCGTGACATAACATAAGTCGTTCACTTCTTATCTCGTAGGCCGTTGATAGCGTTAACTCGTTAAGTTGTCTGGGCCGTGAGTCGTATACTTCTTGAGTCGAAGAAAATTAAGGGTTAACATTTGCCCCTCGAAGTACGCGCCTAAGTCGTAGGTCGTGTGCTTCGACTTATCTTAACTCATGTGTGCCTTTTCGTGTTCCACTATCCAGAGGTATAAAAAGCTTGAGTCGTTCCTTCTATCCATTGCCTATCTCCTGAGTCGTATCTGCCATTAATATCTCTCAAAGCTTTCTCAAGGCGATTTCATCCTCTCTTGTTAATCAATCGATCACCGATACTTAATCCTCTACAGCGTAAGTGCTCCTGCCTCCTCCTTGAATCTCGATCATCAGTAACTCGTGAATCCCCCTTTTTGCCCTTAACTCGCCCTCTTGTGTATTACTCTGCTGCGAATTCCATCGCATTGGCAGTTCGTGTGCCTGACGTTCGATCGATTTCATCTTTAGGCGAATGAGGTGATGGAGAGGAGAGATTTTTAGGTTTAATTGATTAGGTGGGCGAAGCTCCGGCGAATTGGCTCTTGGGTGATTCAATGGTCTGGTGGCACGAGGATGGGGATCATAGTTGATTGAGAGTCTATCGGGTTTGGAGTATAGCGGGTTAGGAGAAAAGTCAATAGGTCCAGTGGAGTGGGATGTTAGCACGGTCATGGTTTAGCATCGTCTTGTGACTTACGACATAAGCCTCATTCAATATAACACTTGTACAATTTAAGCTTGTCACGACATAAGCTTTGTACGACTTAAGCCTGTCACGACATAAGCTTTAAGTCGTGGACGACTTAGGACTTAGGGAAATTGCCTCGCTTTAACCTGAAGCCCCTTTCTTCCTTTACACGACTTAATGACTTGAGGTGTTGTCGACTGAAGGCAGCAACAACCTAGAATCGAAATGACCTGATCTGTCTTGTTTAAAGGTCCTTAAGCCGTGGACGAGTTAACATATAAGTCGTTGGCGACTTAAGACTTAGGTTTTGCATGGACTTTGAACTGCTGAACTTTGAACTGCTACATTTTGAAGTGCTGAACTTTGAACTGCTGCATTTTTCTTCAGATCGTTCTAACTTGCAAATTAATCAACCTGTTTAATACCACATTTACAGAAAATTTGGACGAATATACTGTCACTGACCGCCCACATCAAATGACAGATTAGCTAATAACAGATAATCAATATAAATAGATCGTGTGAATGAAGTGCTTTAAATCAACAGATTCAAGCAAAGTATTAAAGCAGCATTAAAACAGTCAATTAAAAATGACCAGTTTACACTTAATACTGTACCTGAACTCTAAATTAACAAGTCCTGAAATTCGATAATCGATCAATTACCGACTATCTTAATTCCAGTTGTATTTACTTGTCATCTTTACTAGTTTTGCACAACACTTCACACTATTTAGGAAACGTGCACCTTCACATTTGAATATCCAGTTGCTTGTGTAGAATGACATCTCAACAAGGAGATGTAACAGTTCAGACCGGAGAGTCCATTCTCATTCCAGCTCCTTTAGTCAATCCCCCGGAGAGAGCCTCTACCACTCTATTGTACAAAACTTTTCGGCAATTGTGCACTCAATTTGGCATTGCTGAAGCTGACGCTATCCTTCCTGAGAAGAATAACACTGCTGATGTAGCACCTCCTGGCTTTGTAGCGGTCAACCGACAAATGTGCTTGAGTGGGGCCATTCCTCCTTTCAACAACTTTCTTCAACATCTTCTTCGCCAACTGGCAATCGCTCCATTTCAATTACACCCCAACAGCTATGCTGTTCTAATGGGGCTATGCGTATTATTCGGTAGGACACTTGACCGACTTCCCAGTGTTGATGAAATCTATTATTTATGCTCTTTTATCAGAACCAAAGATCATCCTTCGATCGTCGTTGTAAGAAGTGCTAGGAATCGTAAATTGGTTGTCGGCCTCCCTGATACTGCTCATGGGTTTTTGACTCAGTATTTTTACGTTCGCTGTCCCCCTGGGTTTTATGCTGTGTGGAGAGAAGGAAGTAAGAATGCCTATCTTTTCTTCTTCTTATTCTCTGAGTATTTTGCAGTCCAAATCATCAAGTGTTAACTTTGCTTTCTCATTTCAGCACTACCCTCTCCCTCTAGGGATCCTAATCACAAGCAAACTCTGGAGAGGCTCATGGCTGTTCCAGTTGAAGAGCGGGATGTGAAATTTTTGTTGAAAGATGAGTTTCTCCACCAGTTTGGACTTCTTCATCCCTCTCGCTCTACTCAGCCTTGCGAAGTTCCAAATTCTCCTACGGAGGTACCGGATGTCCCACCTTCTGTTGAAGAACCCATGCTAAAGGAATCTACCACTGAAAATCCACTAGTAAAATGCCCCACGCTTATTAATGCTGCGGGATCGTCCAGCAAACCGGCACTTGCTCCAATTGTTGAAGAGGAAGAAAATCCTCAAAGTTATGAAAAATCTGCTGATGTGGATGTTGAAAAGGAGAAGTCTGCTGAGTACCATGGTGACGACACCTTTGATGGCTTGAGTGACATAATGATAACTTCTCAAGAGCTTTTCAAGGATAACATTCCAATAGCGAAATCTCCTGTCGTTGAAGCGACTTCCTCTTTGAAACAAACTTCGACGCCTTCTACACCTGTCGTCTCCGTTCCCACACTAAAGCGTGGTTTGTAGTTTGACGCACATAGTTCGCACGACGCACACACTTAGGATTTTTCAACACTTACAAGCATTTATCTTCTTTTTCTGGAATTTCTAAACTTTACTTCTTTTTCGGTTTTCAGATTCTCCGATGGGGCATACCGGCTCATATTATGACTCATTTCAGCGCCATGGAGGCCGTGGATCCTACGACTTTAGGAAATATCTTGGTGACCAGAGAGAGACAGATGAGGAACGGGCCCAAAGGAAGGCTCAAGAAAAATGGGATTATGAGTAGCGGCAGAGAAGAAGAGATGCTGATCGATATGATTCTTCTTACAGAAGTTACGATTCTCATAAGCGAAAGTCTTATGATGATAAGGGAAAAACTCATATTACTGATGAATCGAGCAAACGGTCTAAGCCAAGTGACGCGTCTGCTATTTCTGAGAAGACTAACGCTCCCATTTCTTCTGATATTCCGGCCGGCTCTCCTCCTCTAAAGGAATCTGATATTCAAACAATCATTAACAGGCCACAATATCAAGTTAAAGACGGCCCTCCAACGCTTCAGAGCCGATTTCCGAATTGGTGCCTAAAAGGAGTGCGCTTTGACTTGGATTTGGTTCCGATTGATAAGCAAGACATGCTTAAAAGTCTTGACGCGGTCAGGCTTAATATTGAGAGGATGTCGCAATGGCAGAAACTTGTCGACGAACTTCAAAGGGTCAACCACATGAATCTTGAGGCGATGATGACCATGGAGAATGATAAATCAGAATGGGACAAATGGCGCAAGCAGCATGATGCGAAGATGATGAGCATTGCAGACGACAACGCAAAGCTTGGATCTGAAGTTAAGCAGCTTAAGGAAAATCTCGCTTCTTCTTCTGCATCATATACTCAAAAAGAAGAAGTCTTTCAGAAGCAAGTGCGGGATGCACATGCTGCACAAAGAGATGTCGAAATGAAGCTTGCCGCCGAACAGCACATTACTGAGAAATATCGCACAGAAAACGCCGAACTGCGGGAAAAGGTCACCTCTCAGAACGTAGAGATTGAGTTACTAAAGTCTCGACTCGCTAAAGCTGAGACAAAGCGTGATGCGGCTATTGCTGGTCGGGTTGCTGCCGTTGCCGAAAAGGAAGTGGCTGAGCAATCACATGAGGCGACGAAAGCAAACATCAGCTCTACCTTATTTGACTTTTATTTACACAGTGTTCTGGGTCGTGGGAGTCTCGCTTTTCTGGGTCCTGATTATGAAATCACTCTGGCTGAAGTGTGGGAAGCCACACTTGATATGTTTAAAGGTGCCGGCAATGATGAAGCAAAATTCAAGGAAGCAAAATTCGAGGCTCGCTATCTTGATGATGAGGCTCGCGCCGCTCTTGCTAAAGGGAAAGAGCAGCTTGCTAAAGCACGGGCTGAATCACTGGGAGAAGAGCTTTCAAAAGAGGAAGCTCCTTTACCTGCCCCTGTTCATACTTCCACTTCGACTGATGCAAACATTATGGATTCCGGCTCCCATTCTTCACTCCCAGCTAAAATTGCCCAAGAAACTGCGACCACTCCTACTGAGGATGAGGCACCGGACGATATTGAAGCCGAGAAATTTGAGATTGACCTTGCGAAGCCAACTCCTCCAGGTAATTTTGGCGTCGTCCCGGGCCCAATGAACCAGTTATTTGATTTAACCGAGTTTGATGACCTTCTTACTTGTTACTTAAACTTTGGCGAACCGATACCTTCTCTATTTTCGGGAGATATTGATTTTAACTTCTTTTCTTCTACAGCGGAGGCACCAAACACTGCACAAGTTTCCACTCCTTCAGTTGCTGTAGCTCCATCTTTACAGATTACTCCTCCTTTTGCTTCCCAACTGGGATCGCAGGCAGAAAAAATCGAAGCTCTTCATGGCCTGGACGATCCGGCTATTTCACAGGAGCAGAAGGCGGAGGATCTTGAAGACGTCGAGAAGACCCCGGAGCGGTCTCTAGATGATGACACGAAGCTTTCAACATTGCTTACTACTCCGGAGAGCGAATCTTCTTCGAAGAGGAAGGGGAAGCGTGCCATAAGGAAAAAGAAGAGAGGTGCTTCGACTGGGGAAGACAAAACAGAAGAAGACCCAACCACTCCTCCTTCTCCGTCCCGCCCACATCGGATTCCGAAATTAACTATTAGGCCAAGCAAAGGCTCCAAGGGTGGCGGAAAGAAGGAGTGACAAGCTGAACTTTCTACTTCTTATTTTGCCTTTTACATGTATAGACCGGAGATTGTGCGGGTACCGGTCCCTGCTTTTGCTTTTTTGAGATATCTGCACATGTAAAAGAATTTTCATAGTACTAAATAAAACAGTAATTTTACTTGTACAAATTCTTGTGTATGTGAGAATGCATCTGTTTCTCTTTTTAGTGTAGAATAAACGATTCCTTTTACTTGTACAAACTTTTTGTCTGTGTCTGGGAATACATTTATTCCACGTCTATTTTTCGTGATATTGCAATGAACTTGTGGCATGTTGTGTTTATTAATATAATCGAATTGTACAGTATTGCCCCCATGCCGCAAGTATATTGCAATATTCCTAGCTTTTTCAAGGCTAATACTCTTATTTCAGAGAATAATTACTCCGCTTTTAAGGAAAGAATTATTCTGCTTTTAATAGAGTATATCTAGTCTTTAGAAGAATTTTTATTTTCTCTTTCTGAAGAACACTTCAACTTTCGGGGATAATCACTTTTATTTATTAAAAAAGTGAATTTTCCTATGAAGTGAAGTAAACTTTTCTGAAAGAATTTTGTAGTATTTTAACTCTTTTAGGAGGAATTTTTTATTTTGAGATGAACAAGTTAATCCTTCCTTTGAGAATCGAATTGTGCTTCCGGAGAATGCTTTTCGTTCGAGTGTTCTATTTTTGGGACATGCCTCCGGAGAGGGCTCCTCTTAAAGAGTTGTGCCTTCGAAGAGGTCTTGTGCCTCCGAAGAGGGCTTGTGCCTCCGAAGAGGGCTTGTGCCTCCGAAGAGGGCTTGCGGTGCCTTGGGAAAGGGCTTTTGCCTCCGAAGAGGTCATGTGCCTCCGAAGAGGGCTTGTGGTGCCTTGGGAAAGGGCTTTTGCCTCCGAAGAGGTCATGTGCCTCCGAAGAGGGCTTGTGATTCCGAAGAGGGCTTTTTTGATTACCTGGAAGTTACTTTCTCATGGTTGAGTGGATCCACGGGGCGGACGCAAGTTGCTTGATTGGATGCTCGTTTGCACAAACGATCGCAATCAACTAATAAGGGCCCTGTTCCTTCCGCTTGGGAAGGTGCCCCTCCGGTGGTTCCACCAATCTTTTTTGATTGAGGAAAGCACTTTCATTTTTTGGCATGCCTCGTTAGAGGGCTTTGTTGAACTTTGAGAAGGAGCGTTGGTTGGTTGGTGTGCCAGGAAGGTTGCGTCTCAGGGGCAAGCAGATCCACGGGACGGACGCAAGCTGTCTGATCGGATGCATCACGATCAGTTAGCAAGGGCCCTGTTCCTTCTGCTTGGGAAGGTGTCCCTTCGGTGGTTCTTACTGACCCTTTTATTGAGAAGCATACCTCCTTTTGGCTGCTTCTTTGTTTGCTTGGTAATGTTCTCTCATCATCTGCTCATTAGCGATCTTTTATTATCGTCTCCAAGCGCATCTTCTTTCCCTACATTGCTATGTTCGAAGAAGTGGACTTCACTATTGAACGACTTCACGGGACAAACGCAAGTTATCTAGTTGGATGTCTGTTTATATCGACAATCTCAATTAATTAACAAAGGTTTGTCACAGTGGAGTTGCCAACTTTTTATGTGAAGTTCTCCTTGTATAGGATTTGTATTTGGAGTTTCTTGTCGCTTGGTATTTGCATAACAGGTGATTTTTAGAGGTCGCTTGGTTTTGTGACAAGCAAGCCTTGTTTTGATGTCCTGCAATTTTGAATCGACATTTTAGCAATACACTTAAAGTATTTACATATCGAAATAAAACAGGCATTATGAAATAGTAAAGAACACAAGATTTATAGTGGTTCGGCCAAGAATCGGGCCTACATCCACTTTATAGCTTTCATTCATTCACACTGATTTACAATGTTTTACAATACAACTGATACATTCATCATTATTTTACAATTTTGAACCAAGCTTTTTCTTTCAAGTAAAATAGGGACGTAAGTGGTTGCTATTCCAGGCTCTTGGAATTGGATCTCCTTCAACAGTTATGAGCTTGAAAGTGCCATCAAGAAGTTTACTGCCAATGGCATATGGTCCTTCCCAGTTAGGTCCAAACACACCAGTTGCTGTCATGATCCTTTTCAAAACTAAGTCCCCGACCTCAAACCTGCGTTGGCGGACTTTAGAGTTGAAGTGCCTGGCTATCCTTTGCTGATAAGCTGAAACTCTGAGCCTAGCTTCTTCTCTTTTCTCATCAAGAAAATCAAGTGCTTCAAGTTGTAGCTTTTCATTTTCAGCTTCGTTGAAATGAACTCTTCTATGTGAAGGAACTTCTACTTCCACTGGAATCATTGCTTCTGATCCGTATGCCAGTGAAAATGGAGTATGCCCAGTTGCAGTTTTGTGAGTAGTCCTGTATGCCCATAGTGCTAATGGAAGCTTATCAACCCAACCACCTTTTGCTCTTTCGAGTTGCTTTTTGATGGTTGACTTGATGATTTTATTTACTGCTTCCACTTGCCCGTTTGCCTGCGGATGAGCCACTGCTGAGAAGCTTTTCTGAATTTTGAATCGTCTGCAAAAATTCTGGAACTCTTCACTTTCAAACTGAGTACCGTTGTCTGTGATTATCTTCTGTGGCACACCATATCTGCAAATGATATTTTTCGTTACAAAATTTATCATCTTTTTAGAAGTAATGGTGGCCAAAGGTTCAGCTTCAGCCCATTTGGTGAAATAATCAACGGCTACAATAGCATATTTGATTCCTGATTTGGCAACTGGTAATGGTCCGATTAGATCTATCCCCCAAATGGCGAATGGCCATGGGCTGACCATCTGTGTGAGTTCGGTGGAAGGTGCTTTTGGGATTTTTGCAAATCTTTGACATTTGTCGCACTTTCTAGAGTAAATAGTAGCATCTCGGTTAATGTCAGGCTAGAAATATCCATATCGGAGAACTTTCTTTGCTAAAATTTGACCAGCTGAATGATCTCCACATTCTCCCCCGTGTATCTCGGCTAGAATTATTTTGGCTTCCTCCTTAGTTACACATCGGAGCAGAGGCATTGAAAATCCCCGTCTGTATAATTGGCCATCTTGAATTATATACCTTGACGCTTTTCTCAATAATTTTCGACGTTCCTTAGAACTTTCTGGTAGGGAACCACAGAGTAGGTATTCTTTGATTGGAGTCATCCATGATTCATGCTCTTGAGACGTAGTCATAATCCAATCAACATCCATTTCATCAATGCTTGGAGCTGACAGAACTTCTACAGGAACTAATCCTAGTAACTGAGCTTCTCCGGAACTTGAGTACTTTGCTAAAGAATCTGCCTTCATATTTTCCTCTCGGGGTATGTGGCTTATTGAATAGTGATTGAAATCATTGAGGAGTTCAGAAGTTTTTGTCAAATATGCAGGCAAATTTCCTCCTTTGGCTTGGAATTCTTTCTTCACCTGGCAAACAATAAGCTGAGAATCGCTAAAAATTTGTAACACTTTGATGTTTAGTTCCTTGTCGATTTTTAAACTGGCAATAAGTGCTTCATATTCTGCTTCATTGTTTGTTGAAGGAAATTCCAGTCTCAATGCATAACACAATGACCGTCCTTCGGGGGTTTCAAGCACAACCCCTGCCCCAGAACAGTAATCATTTCTTGATCCGTCAACATACAACTTCCACTGGATTGGAATGCCGTCAGTTGTTTCATTTTTACTATCGCCTTTGTCAGTAGATTCTGCGATGAAATATGCTAAAGCTTGTCCGTTGATTGCTCTCCGGGGATGATAAGTGATGTCATACTGGCTAAGTTCAATGTTCCATTTCAAAAGACGACCCGAAGTTTCAGGACGAAACAGGACTTGCTTTAGAGGTTGATCAGTAAGAACTTTGATAGGATGAGCTTGAAAATATGGTCTCAATTTCCTGGAAGCAATTAGCAAACAATAGGCGAGCTTTTCTATCTTCGAATAATTCATCTCTGCCCCAGTGAACCGTTTACTGATGTAATAGACTGGACGCTGTATTTTCATATCTTCCCGTACAAGTGCTGCGCTGAGGGCGTGAGATTAAATTGCTAAATAGATAAAAAGGTATTCACCGTCAGTGGGCTTGGAAAGAACCGGAGGTGTTTCCATATGACGAATTAGTTCATCGAAAGCATTCTGGCATTCGGGAGTCCACTCAAAATTTTTCTTTCCTTTCTTTAGAGCGTTAAAGAAGGGAATGCATTTGTTTGTGGCTTTGGAAATGAAGCGACTCAGAGCAGCGACTTTTCCATTGAGACTTTGCATTTCTTTCTTTGTTTTTGGGGCTTTGACTTCCCTTAGGGCTGTGATTTGAGTAGGATTGGCTTCAATGCCCCTGGCGCTCACAATGAAACCCAAAAATTTCCCAGATTCTACTCTGAATGAACATTTCAATGGATTGAGCTTCATTCCGTACTTTCGAAGAATTACGAACATTTCCTCCAAGTGTCCCATGTGATCTACAGCTTTCTTTGATTTTACCAACATATCGTCGACATAAACTTCCATGGTTCTACCAATCTGAGGCTTGAACATTGCATTGACAAGCCTTTGGTAGGTTGCCCCAGCGTTTTTCAATCCGAAAGGCATAACTTTGTAGCAGTAGAGACCCACATCTGTAATAAAGCTTGTGTCTTCCTGATCCGGCTCATGCATCATAATCTGATTGTATCCGGAGTAAGCATCCATAAACGATAACAACTCATGCCCAGCTGTTCCATCCACCAATTGATCAATTCTGGGCAGCGGGAAGCAATCTTTGGGGCAAGCTTTGTTTAGATCTGAGAAATCTATGCATACTCTCCACTTTCCATTTGCCTTCTTGACCAATACTGGATTTGAAACCCAATTTGGATAAGTGGAGTTTCTGATAAAGCCGTTCTCCATGAGCCGATCGACTTCTTCCTTCAGTGCTGTCGATCTTTCTTGGCCTTGAGTTCTTCTCTTCTATTTCACTGGTGTGAATTTTGGATCTATGTTCAGAGTATGTACAGCAATTTCCGAGGAGATCCCACACATATCAGCGTGACATCAAGCGAACACATCTAGATTGGCTTTTAAGAATGAAATCAGCGTGTTTTGAACTGTTATGCTTAGCTGTGAACCCACATTGAGTACTTTGTTCGGGTCTTTCGAGTCAACAGATATTGGTACCGTTACCTCCACGGGTACCACTCTATTCTCCCCTGTACTGGCTTTCCTGGGATCCATTTCTTTTCTTGCATTGCTGTGTTCGCCAGTACAGGGGCCACTCCGTAGTTGCTACAGGGTTGGTTCCTTGATGCGGAGCGGTGCTGCCGCATCTTTCCCCATTTCTCTTTTCCTGGCCTCTCGGAGTTCTACAAGATAACATTCTCGTCCTGCGTTCTGATCTCCTTTAATAACAGCAATCCCATTATCAGTAGGAAATTTCATTGTTAAGCACCATGGAGCGAGGACGGCCCTGAAAGCAGCAAGAGTAGGCCGACATAAGAAAGCGTTATAGGCGGAGAATCCATCAACAATTACAAAAGTTTGCTTCCGAACCAACTTCTTCTGCCCTTCGCCCATTTCAACAAACAAGTCCACCGTGCCAATTGGCTGTTTCAGTTCTCCTGTGAATCCGGCAATTTTGTGTGAAGAGGCTTGTACATCTGTCATAGGGATTTTCATTTGGTCAAATGTCCTTTTAAAGAGTATGTTGCATGAAGCACCACTATCAACCAGAACTCTTCTGACAATAGCCGGCCCAATACCGACTGAAACAACTAAAGGGTCCTCAGTTGGAGCTTCCACATCAATAGAATCCCTGGTTCTGAACATAATATCATCGTGAAAAGTCTTCTGCTGCTTTAGAGGTGTAGCATCTTCCAAGATCAAGACACTTTCTTCAATCGGAGCATACTTCAAAGCTCTAGCATATCTTTCCATTTCACCCCAACTCCTGCCAGCTGGATGAGGTCCTCCTGTGATCACATTGATAACAGGTCTTTCTTTTTCAGCAGGCCTTTCTCTTGAACCAGATGAATGAGATGGGGGTAGTTGCCCCTGGTTAGATGAAGACGGGTCTTTTCTATTCCTCTTGACGTATTGCTGCAACTTATTCTCCCTTAACAATTCCTCAATCAGGCTTTTCAAATGGCGGCACTCATTGGTATCGTGCCCTGGTTGGTTATGAAACTTGCAAAATCTTCCGCTTTGAATAGCATTCTTCCCAACTTTCACGGCCGGTGGTTTTGGAAATTCAACAGCATCCTTAGTGGCGATGAAAATATTCTCCGGGGTATCGGTCAGAGGAGTAAAGTCTGAAGGTTTAAGGAAGCGGGGCTTTTTGAAGTCTTTCTGCCTTTTCCCACCATTACTTTCCCTTTTCTGATCTGCAGGTTCTTTCTTGCTTTGAACGGTAGCATTATTTTCCACCACTGTTGTCACAACTTTAGCTGGTGCGGAAAGATTCTCTAGGCATATAAATTCGTCAGCCTTTTTGTAGAATTTCTCGAGCGAATTTGGCTCCTTCATCTTCAGCCATTTTCCAAATTCGCTCGATTTGTCGATAGCACGCATAAAATAGGTCAAGATCATTCGTGGTTCTGCTTTATCGACTTCTGCCAGAGCTAAGTTGAAGCGGTTCAAGAATGACTTAATAGGCTCTCCCGGATTCTGTTCAAGACTGGACAATGACATTATGTCTTTTGCCTTTGAAGCGTATAGCCTGAATTGCTCTTTGAATTTTCGGGTCAGATCGGAAAACTGATCTACAGATCGGACAGGAAGCTTGGTAAACCAGAGAAGTGCTACTCCTTCCAAATAAACTGGGAAATATCGGCACTTTATTTCGTCAGTTGCTCTTGCGCCGGTCATGTGCCAGTCGTATTTATACAAGAACTGATTTGGATCACTTGTTCCCCGATAAGCAGGAATGGTGGGGGGAACAAATTTTCTAGGAAATTCAGCCTTTAGAATCTTCTCGGTAAACGTAGTTCTACTTGGTGTGAATCCCCATTCGCTCTGATCTTCATCTCTTTGCATGCTCTCTTTCATTATTTACTTGATCATACCAGAAAGATATTCCTCATTGTTCAGAGATTTCGCAGAATAGACCTCGGCCATCTTTTCGGGGGTTTGTCCAGGTAAATGCTCATGAAGAACTGGTGACGGCCTGGATCCTTCGGCCTGGAGGGGTGCCCCTTCGGCAGCACCTGATCCCCCATGAGGAATATTTCTTCCCTCGGAATTGGGAGTAGCATTAGCAAAGTTTCCCTCATTACTTACTGGTCTTTGATTCGTACCAAATAGAGCATTCAGCTTTTCCATCATCAGATTATTCTGAGTTTCAATCTGCTGGTACAGTCCGGATACAGCAGCATCTAACTCCTGTCGAGTAACACCGACGCTTGGAGCTGCCTGATTTGGAGAGAGAGAAGTGGCAGTATTGTCATGGTCATCGTCAGTTCTGACAGACTTTCGTTTCCTTCTAGGAGCCATTATGTCTGATAAACTTCTGGTTTTGTAGGAAATTCTTTCAGCAAATTTCTGTGAAGCAATGGTGAGTAGTAGCCTGAGTTGGGTTCTCAGTGAAAGCACCAAAATGTTAACGCTAAAAAGTGGACGCTAACACCCGGTGTGTGTAGTAGAATCGTGAAAGCACCACCCGCGTGACGGGAATAGAATTTAAGCAGTAAAATGGCAGAAAAAGCAGTAAAAGACAGCAATTTATAGTGGTTCGGCTTGAGATTCAGCCTACGTCCACTTTAAATCTCTTTATTACTGAATTCGGTTACAAGTCGATACAAATCTCTTATCAAAACAATACAATTTGATCACAAGAAACAATCTTGACTACTAGCTCAATCTTCGTCGATGAAATTCGATGAATCCGTGTTAGATGTAAGGAATTTCTCTTGAAGCTTGTTGTAGCGTCTTGAATGTTTGAAGATCTTTGATTGCTGGATGAATGGAGACTTCGACAGAGTAACGGTGCTTGAAGAAATGAATGGCCAAAAGTCCCCTCCATGTTGGAAGTGGTGGTCTATTTATAGGAGTCGAATTCTGAACTCTCGTTTTTTGCCAAGTCATGAGTCGTGACCGACTTAAGATAAGTCGTAACTCGTAGTTGACCTAAGATGAGTCGTAACTCATGGGCGCCTTACTGGGTTCATCTTGTGGCTCAGTCGAAGACAAGTGCTAAGTCGTGGCCGACTTACCAGATAAAGGTAGATAGGCCTGGACTCTGGATTTTAACCTGATAGCCTTTAAGTCGTAAGACCCTTAAGTCGTAAGACCCTTAAGTCGTAAGACCCTTAAGTCGTACGATCCTTAAGTCGTAAGACCCTTAAGTCGTAAGACCCTTAAGTCGTAAGATCCTTAAGTCGTAAGGTCCTCTTGAGTCGTACAGACCTTAACTCGTTGAGTCGTAGACAGCTTAACCCGTTGAGTCGTAGATAGCTTAACTCGTTGAGTGTTAAGTCGGAGACCCCCCTTAAGTCGTACGCCTGCTAACTCGTAGGTCCCTTCAGCAATTAGGTCGTTAGCTCTTAAACTCGTTAGGTCGTGACATAACTTAAGTCGTTCACTTCTTATCTCGTAGGCCGTTGATAGCGTTAACTCGTTAAGTTGTCTGGGCCGTGAGTCGTATACTTCTTGAGTCGAAGAAAATTAAGGGTTAACAATACTCCTGGAAAAGGGAATCGTGTTGCCGATGCCCTTAGCCGTAAGCAACAAGCGGTTGTTTCCATGATGGTATCTGAATGGAATGATCTCGCGACTTTGTCCACTTGTGAGATTCGAGATCGTGAATCCGATTTATGTTCATCTCTTGTTTTGTGTAGCCTTAAGGCTCATCCTTCTCTTTTAGACCGCATTCTTGAAGCTCAAATGCAGGATCCCGAATTGGTTCTTCTTAGCCAGAGTTGTAGGGATAAAATTGATATTGAAGGTTTGAAAGCCTTTGATATTGATGCACGTGGCGGTATTCGAAAATTTGGAAGACTTATTGTGCCAAATATTATTGATCTTCGTAAAGAAATTTTAGAAGATTCTCATCGTTCTAAATTTACCATTCATCCCGGTAGTAGTAAAATGTACGCAGATATGAAGCGACTTTATTACTGGGAGGGAATGAAATCCGATATTGCTAACTTTGTTAAGCGTTGCATGACTTGCCAACTTGTTAAGGCCGAGCATCAAAGACCCAGTGGGTTATTGCAACCTTTGGAAATTCCAATATGGAAGTGGGATGATGATTTCCATGGATTTTATAGATGGTCTTCCCCGTTCTCGTTCGGGCCATGATAGCCTATGGGTGATAGTAGATAGACTTACAAAATCTGCCCATTTTCTTCCCGTTCGGTCCAATCGGACCGTACCTCTTTTGGCCAAACTCTATGTCAAGGAAATTGTTAAATTGCATGGAGTTCCTACTTCTATTGTTAGCGATCGTGATCCATTGTTTACTAGTGGATTTTGGAAAGGTCCTCAAAAAGCTTTAGGAACAAAGCTTAATTTTAGCACCGCTTATCATCCTCAGTCCGAAAGACAAACCGAGCGTGTGAATCAAACTCTTGAAGATCTTCTTCGTGCATGTGTTCTTGATTTTAGTGGAAGTTGGGAAGATCATATTTCTCTTGTTGAATTTTCCTATAATAATAGCTTCGAATCTAGTATTGGTATGGCACTTTTTGAGGCACTTTACGGAAGGCCATGTCGATCCCCTTCGTGTTGGCTTGAAGCCAGTGAGAAGCTGGTTTTAGGTCTAGATTTTGTTCGTGATGCGACAGAAAAGATTGACCTTATTCGTCATAGGATGAAAGAAGCTCAAAGTAGACAAACATCCTATGCCGATAACCGAAGAAGGAAATTAGAATTTTCTATGGGGGATTTGGTGTTCATCCGTGTTTCACCTATGAAGGGTGTTGTGCGATTCAGTCGATCAGAAAAGTTAGCACCTCGATATATTAGGCCATTTCCCATCACCAAACGCATTGGTTCCGTGGCTTATCGCTTTTTGTTACTGGCTCAATTCTCTGCTATTCATGACGTATTTTACGTCTCTCAACAACGGAAATGACTTCGAGATTCCGATTCTATTCTTGAGCCCGGTGTTATTGAAGAAATTGAAGTTTCGCCTAATTTGACTTATGAACAACATCCTATATGTATCATTTCTTCGGAGGTTAAACGCCTTTGAAATAAAGATGTTCCTCTTGAGAAAGTCAGTAGTCCTCAAATCCTAAGGATTGCTCTTGGGAATCTAGAGAATTCATCGAGCGAACACATCCGGACTTACTCTCTCGTGCTCATTAAGGTGGACTTCTTATTTCAAATTTTCTTCTCTTTGTATTGATATGCTTTTATAGTTGTTACCCTTTGATTTCTTCTTTATTATTGCGAGGACGCAATTTCTTTAAGGAGGGGAGTCTGTAACAACCCGCATATTTTACGATTCGAATATTTAAATGTTTAATTTAAGTATAGCATCGTTAGTCGGATTTTAGTCCGAAAAAGTCACTATTCGAAGAAGAACAGTCGAATTAGTGAAAAGTCTATGTGGATAGTGTTATTTGGAAGCGCCAATGTGAAAACATCGTCAAACAGGAATTCAGACGTTTGAAATCAATCGTTCAGACAACTGAAATTGCTCGAGTCAATCCAGAAAGAAAACAAGCTAAAATAGCCATTTTCAGACGTCTGAAATCCCTGAGTCAAACGTCTGAATATTGTTCTTGACAACATTTATTTTTCCAGATTCAGACGTCTGAATCTTTCACTTCAGACGTCTGAATGAAGTTTGAGAATTCTTATTTTTTCAGATTCAGACGTCTGGTTTGGACATTTCAGACGTCTGAATCAAGAATGAAGTTTAGAATCAATAATTTGGACTTAAGACCATTTCCATTAAGTTCAAAATGTTGTTTGCGGCTTTTTTGAGTATAGGCTTCGACATGTTTGGAGTTGAGTGAATTTGGCTATTTTCTAAATGGGCTTTTGGGTTTGGGTTTCACCCAACTCATTCTATAACCTAACTTAGCCCCCTCTCCTCTCCATTCACTCATCCCATTTCCTAAACACTCAAGCTCAACTGAAAATGGGGGAAGAGAATAGGAATTAGAAATTCCAAGCCCTAGCTTCCATTTGCAAACTCAAGTCTAGCTCCAAACTCTTGGAAAAACTTTGGTAAGCATCCTCTCCTTCTTCTCCAACTCATTCTCTCTTTAATTTCAGAAATTTTCTAAACCTAACTTAGGAAATGTTCTTATTTTGAGCTTAGATTCAAGCTTCTAGAGTTGAAGTTGAAGAGTAGTTGATCTTCCTTTGCTTTCAAGCTTCTCCTTCGTCGTTTTTGGGTTTAAAGGTGAGATTTTATCTCACATCTAAGTCTATATCTATCTTTGATGTTATATTTATGTTTATTGCTTTCCATTTGAATTGATTTGGTGAACATTCCAATTTTGGTGTTTTGAAGTCATAAACTATCAAAATTCTTATATGGTTCTTTGGGCATGTTAGTTGGAGTGTATTGGTGAGTCTCTAAGGTTGGGTAGTCATTTGGCGTAAACCCCTAGCTATCATCACTCATCTGATTGCTTCCGATATGATTTGGCCATTTTTGGCCTAGGAAAAGTATTGGCTAAACACCAGTTTCAAACGTCTGAAATAGACAATTCAGACGTCTAAATCTGCTTGTCTCAGCCCAATTTCCCTATATTGTGTGGGATTCCAATTTTTATCGATTCATGATTATCCGATTTGTTGTTATCATTTATTATCGACTTTGATGACTTCTCACTTTGGATTTTTAGGAATATCCATTTTGATGGATTTGATATCGATTTCCTTGGATTTAATTCAGGTCTTCGAATGTGGATTTTTGTGATTAATTGTTTCTACAATCATTTTGTGATTTGTCATTTCTAAATACAAAGGTTTCTATACTAGTAGTAAATATCCAAACACTTTTAAAAAGATGATTTCAACTCTATTTTTAATACAAAGCTCGTTTATAAAACCATGTTCTAATCTATTAGTATATACAAACCTTTACTTCATTCGTATGAGAAAATCTAATTAAACGGCTTAGCAAAACAAGTGGTATGAAACGCTTGCGTTTACTTCGTCGGTTAATTTTTGGACTTGTTCGATTAAAATTCTTGTGACAATTTTCGAGTGGGAATCTACAATTTGTTCATAAATATTTAAGTTAAGCTAGTGGTTATGGGACATGAAGCTAAACTCATATGTTTACTAGCTTAGTGTAATCGACACTTTTTATTGATCGATGATGATCATTTTGTGATGTAGACTAGCGATGTGCGATGTCTATTTGTTTGTGTGGGGATTACAATCCCCGTTTGTAGAACTTTGGTTCAATTTGGCGGGGTAGCGACCCGTGGTCTTCTGGCCATTTGTGGAGCTTCGGCTCAGAATTTATGGTTAGCGACCATGGAATAGCATTCCGTTTGAGATACACGTGTTGGTAAGTTTTCGTGCTCCCGTTTGTGATAGGCCTCCCCCTTTGTGATTTCTGGATTTCTAATTGATGATTTCTAGAATTTGTGTTTCACCAACTTTTGCGATTGGCATTAATATGTTTGTCAATATTTGTAGTTTGGTGAATAAAATTAAGAATATGATATTTTTTTTGGTGCTTTGAGATTCTTGAGATATTGTATGATTTTGTTGTTGTTTAAATCAGTTTTGTCCTAGTATGCCATTATTGTTATCATACGTTCTTATTATATCTCTACTTACATCTCCTTTCTTTAATGATAATTATAGCTAGACTGATCCGTTTATTATTTTCTTATTAAATAATACTCGGTTCAGACCGAGATGTTACAGGTGCTTCTGCTTGACTCCTTATCTGGGATCATCTTCTGAGTTTTGCTTAACTACACAGTTTTGTAGTTTTGTTATTATACATTAGAGATAGAGACTCCTTGATGTATAATTATTCTTTTGTCTAGCACTTGCATCTATTCTTTTGTGATATTGTGGATCTTATTTGACCACTACTCTGATGTACACTTTTATGCGTTATATTCATATCTGTTTCCGCCTTTGAGATATGGACATTTGTGACTGATTTATTTTATGTTTATTTCTATATTTGTTTCCGAAGGCCTCATAGCCACTGTGTGGTAGCTTTGAGTTTGAATCGGTATGTCCGATTTCCTCTTGAAATGAAATGCAATGTTGTAATATCTGACATATCGGTACTCGCACAAAGCAATTACACAGATGGTCGCTCCTCAATAGCCTTATTCTTCGCGCTAGTCGACGACATTACTTATTGGTGTTTTTGGCTAGCATGAGTATAGAGGTGGGGCGTCACAAGGCCGATCTCTAAGAGATAATAGTACCTAGTGTGTGTGTGTATGCGTCCATTAGCATCCACTAGCAAACGCTTGCAACCACTTGCATCCAACATACATAACATGTTCTAGTAACATGTTTACATTTAGTCCTACCGTCCATAGGTTGAATCCTAAGATCTACCCTCCCAAAGGATATTAAAGGGAAGAATCTATTCAAAACTAAAGATGGAAATAGAAAATTCAAGACGTACCATTGAAGAGATGCGGATAAGAGATAAGTATTTTCCCCTCAGCCTCCTATGTAGCATCCTCAATACTATCTCCCCACTGCACCTTAACTAAAGGGACTTCCTTATTCCTAAGCTTCTTGATATCATGACCAACGATCTTGGTAGGAACGTGACGAACTGATGCTTCTCTCTCCACTTCAGCTTCCTCAAGTTGGCTAGGTTCCACTATCTCTACTGAATCATGTAAGCACTTTCTCAAGTGCAAAACATGAAAAACATCATGAACTCCCGCAAGCCTTTCCGGTAGCTTTATCCGATATGCCATCTTCCCTACCTTTTTCACAATGGGGAACGGTCCTACGAATCTGGCAGCAAGTTTCCCACTTGATCCAAACCTCACTACCTTTCTTAGTAGAGACACCTTAATGAAAACCAAATCCCCTACCTCGAACTCAATATCCCTTCTCCGCTTATTTGCATAGGATTTCTATCTATCTTGGACCATCTTCATTCTTCTTATAATCAAATCAATCTTTTCTGAAGTCTCTCTAACCATGTTGGGACCAAGTAGCAATCTTTCCATAGAATCCAACCAACAAAAAGGCGACTAGCAAGGTCTTCCATAAAGGGCTTCAAAAGGAGCCATCCTAATGCTAGCTTGAAAACTATTGTTATATGTGAATTCCACTAATGGAAGGTGCTCCTCCCAAGTCCCTCCAAAATCAAGAACGCGCATCCTCAACAAATCCTCAAGAACTCTATTAACTCTCTCCGTTTGACCATCCGTTTGAGGGTGATAGGCCGTACTCAATCTAAGCTGTATCCCTAAAGCCTATTGTAAGCTCCTCTAAAACTTGCTAGTAAAAATAGGGTCTCTGTCGCTCACTATGCTAGAGGGAACTCCATGAAGTCGGACTATCTCACGAATGTATATGGATGCCAAATAAGGTGTTATCCTCTTACTCTTGACCGGAATGAAGTGGGCGCTCTTAGTCAAACGATCTACAATCATCCAAATACTGGTATTCCCCTTCCTAGATCGAGGCAAACCATCTATAAAGTCCATAAAAACACTATCCCACTTCCATTCGGGTACATCCAATGGTTGAAGCAATCCGCTAGGCCTCTGTTGTTCATCCTTAACACTTTGGCACACAAGACACTTAGCCATGAACTCTGTTACATCCTGCTTCATGCCACTCCAATAAAACACTCTCTTCATGTCCCTATACATCTTATCACCACCCGGATGAATAGTCATCCGAGAATGGTGTGCTTCTGCTAGAACTGCACTCATCAGATCACCAATGCGGGGGACACAAAGTCTTCCATCTCTCCTTATCCACCCTTTACTATCGATGGAATAGCGTTGGAGATGTCTAGAGACCTCTCCCCTTCTAATCTTATCCAGAATATCCAAAAGCTCTGAATCCACTCGCTGCCTTGATCCATATGATCTATGAGGGTAGGCCAAGTGCTGCCAATAATCTAGGAGTAATGTCTATAGAGGGATTAAAATCAAAGGTGGAAATAAACTCTAGGCTTTTCCACTCCACGAACATTGGGCTAAGGTTTGTTCTCTTCCTACTTAAAGCATCTGCAACCACATTCCCCTTACCATGGGTGTAAGCTATCTCAAAGTCATATGATGCTAGAAACTCCACCAACACTGCTGCCTCAAGTTTAAATCCTTTTGTGGGAATAGGTACTTTAATGATTTATGATCAGTGAAAAGCTCGAACCTCTCTCTTAGCAAGTAATGTCTCCAAGACTTGAGTGCGTAAATAATAGCAGCTAGCTCCAAATCATGGGTAGGGTAGTTATTCTCATGTGTTCTCAACTATCTACTCCTATAGCATACTACCCGCCCCTCCTGCATCAATACTACCCCAAGGCCAGTCCCACATGCATCAGTGTGTACTATAAAGGGCTTAGCTCCGTCGTATAAAACTAACACTGATGCACTAGTAAGGCCCCTCTTTAGCATCATGAAGGAATCCTCATAGTCCGCATCCGAAATGAATGCCGCATAGTGTGGTGAGTAAGCAGTGCTGAAATCTTAGCAAAATCTCTGATAAACTTCCTATAATAACCAGCCAGACCTAGGAAGCTTCTAACTTCGGTAGCATTCTTGAGGGCCTTGCAATCCTGTACTGCTACTACCTTAATGGGATTCACCGCTATACCCTCTCTTGAGACTACATGCCCAAAGAAATGCACCTCCTCATGTGAAAAGTGACAATTCGAGAATTTTTCTTTCAATTGATGAAAACAAAGTGTACGAAGAACCTCCTCAAGATGAATAACATGCTCTTCCATGCTCTGGGAAAACACTAGAATGTCGTCCACAAACACTACAACGAACTTATTTAGGACATCTCGAAAAACATGGCTCATTAGATCTACAAAATAGGATGGGGCGTTGGTCAGCCCAAACGGCATAACCAACCACTCAAAGAATCCATCGGGTGTCCTAAATGCTGTCTTATCGATGCTATCGTCAACGATTCTAAGTTGTTGAAATCCAGTGGCTAAGTCAAGCTGAGAAAGTACTGAAGAGCCAACCAACTGATCGAAAAGATTGTCTAGCCTAGGAAGTGGGTAACGGTTCTTCTTTGTGATCATATTCAACTCTCTACAGTCTACACAAAGTCGAAGGGAACCATACACCTTTGTAGCAAAGATGACTGGCGTCCCCCACTCAGATATGCTCTGTCTGATGAAGCCTTTCTCAAATAGCTCACCAATCTACTTACTTAACTCCTTCCTCCCCTTAGGATCCATATGTCTCACGGGCAATGCCACTAGCTTAGCATTGTCATTCAGATAGATCCTAAAGTCATCTCTCCTTATGGGGTAGCTCTCTAACCTCCTCAAAAACGTCTGAGAAATCTCTAACAACTAGAACTGAATCTAACTCTCCTAGTGATGAATCAAGGGAATAAAGGAAGCTCAACATGACCAACCCCTGTGGGTTGCAAGAAACCTCGAGAGTCCATCCACTACATGTCCCTAGCCTAATGACTCTCCTCTCGCAGTTCAATATCGCCCCATAAGTGGATAACCAATCCATCCCCAATATCATCCCATATCCCGAAAATCCTAGTACATAGGCGTCACAATCAAACTCTACGCCTTGTATAAAAATTTTCAAACCCCTACAAATCATGGATAAATGTGCCGATCCTCCTATGAGGTTTGAAACAACTATATGGTCTACAAATAGAGAAATATCTAAGTGCAAACAATCAAACAAGGAGCTAGAATTAAAGAATGCGATGCTCCAGAGTCAAAAGGAGTTCGAATAAGAAAATCCGAAATAGAGATCAAACCTTCTACAGAGACTTTCCTACCTCGATTCGATCCACTACTAGAAGGTGCTGCGTCCAAAGCCTTTACTTGCGCCATAGGTGCACCTGCTTTTTGCCCTGCCTTCTGAGGACAAGCTCTACTAAGGTGTCCAGGCTGCCCACAGCTATAACACCTCCCTTTCATCTTGTCCTTCTTACAGTCCTTTGAGTAATGCCCAACCAATCCACAATTATGACATTTCTCGCCCTTCTTGATATGTCCCTTTATAGGTTCTCCTCCTTTCTTCTTGTCCTTATCCTTCTTATTCTTCCACCACTGCTTCTTAGAGTTTTCAGATTTAGGAACCTCCTTAACCTCTTCTTCCTGAGCAACATCTGATATTAGGGCCATTTCCATAAGTGACTCATACGTCGTTCCCATAGGTACATATGCCAATGCCAACCCTTGGAGGGGCTGGTCAAACCCTTAGAAAACATGGTGGCCTTCTTATGCGGTGTATTAACAAACTCCATCTCGAACCTCGATAACTCATTAAACTGATTTATATACTCTTTCACCGAAAGACTCCCCTGCTTTAGACTAATGAATTTCTCTAACTGCACGCTTTCCTCAACTTGCGACAAGAACTTTCTCTCAAACTTTTCTCGAAATCCAACCCAACCAATATCTCTACCCTCCATCTCTACAATCTCCCACCAGTAAGAAGCCTCTCCCTTCAACTGCCAAGATGCAAGCTGAACTCTCTATCGATTCTCCAATCCTAGTAGGCCAAATATCCTCTACGTATTCCTCAACCAAGTTCATGCCTCTATGACATCCTCGATGCCAGAAAATGTCTTGCCTCCTAGATTGGCAAAGTTCTTGCATAGCTTAGAAAAATTAGCTATTATAGGTGGATTAATGGGGTCTCCACCCGCCGGTGCTGCATTGAGCGCTTGCCATTGCAGCTTTGGTGCCTTAGCTTGGAGGTACCTACGAAACCAACCAGGTACTTGGACACCCACTGGAAGATTTGGGGCGTCCGCCATTCTATGCAAAGAAAAGAAAATTTAGGCTCGAATTAATCGAAAGAAGGTTGAACTGGACTTTTTGGTGATTTTTATAAAAACTCTCTTATACATGAAAATAATTTCTATAATAAGAGTTTCTTTCTGAAAAATACTTTTAGTTTGAAGATATGTTACCTTTGAAAAATACTTTACTTTTAAAACAAGTTTTAAGGAATCCTGTAACCTTAGGCTCTGATACCAAATGAAACACCCCACACCCCTTAGTATCCCCAAAAAGGGCACAAAAGGATGTGGTGCATTATAGGTATAGCTAGAGCATCACAAAGACTAAGATTCACAAGACAAATGAGTAAAAGCAGCGGAAAAGATTTAAATAATAACTTATCATTCAGAATTAAACTTCAAAATAAGTCATAAAAACATGACATGTTTCAAAATCTCTTATGTCTCATGAAAATACATATCAGTCTCACAAAATCAGAGTACAGAAATAACAACAATAATAATCCCTCTCATAAGTGCCATATGCCAAATAAAAAAGATGAAAAGTAGAATAATACATCTGAAATGAGAGAACTCCGAAAATGAATCTCCCATCAACCTAAGTCAACTATCCTTAACTCTGCTGGCCTATGGGGGGAAAAGGAAAGATAGAGGAGTGGGTCAGACAATAAGTCTGGTGAGTGAAAGAAATTACTAGCATTTCTAAGCAAGATAAAGATAATAGACTAAGCAATAGTTCTAGCATGAAAGGAAACTACAGAAAAGATAAAACTCACATAAAATACTGTTTCTGATTCTATTTGACTGTTCGCTTTGATTGTTTGCACTTGTCTTAAACTGCTGTGATTAGGCCGAAACCCTAATCATATCTAGACCGCTAATCTTGATTAAGCTGAAATCCTAATCCTACCCATTGATCGGCCTTTCCTATCTCTGTTGTGCCATTATGAGCCAATCATGTTGGTCCCACAGCAAAAGACACCTCTTAGCGCTTAGGACGCAATAGCGAATTATTTACCCTAATCGATGCTGCACGCTCAGTCATCGCCGGTTCACACTAACTGTCGCCCCATATTTGACCCTTTATTTACCCTAATCAGTATAAGCATGCCCAACCTCACCCACTTGTGAAAACATCAGTCCTCGACCTAAAAAGTAATGCTGTCGGTACTTGTCCTAACAAACAAATCTTCTAACTTTGTGCCCCTTGCCTAAATCCCCAAATTTGAGCCTCTATCTATTGGCCACTTATTTACCATAATCAGCATAAGCATGCCCAACCTCCCCTACATTTGAGACCATTAGTCCAAGACCTCAAAGGGAATGCTTTCGGTACGGGCCACTACTATTATATTTGCTTATTAACTTAATCCAAGATCTAAGTTTTAAAATAAGCCCCTTCTGTTATTTCTTTCTTTCTAATTATAACGTACGTGTTATAATTGTTCTTACAACTGTTACTCTTCTATTTTCTCTTTTTAGTTATAACTACTTGTTATAATTTGCTTGCAAATACCTTAAATTTGCCTATTTCAGCCCATCTCTATTTTATTTTAGTTTTTCTCATTTTATATCTGATTTCTGTAAATTTAGAGTTTTTCTATTTTAATCCATATTTGCAAATTCGACTCTTTTTAATATTTTATTTGTGTCAAAAAAGATTAAATTTCTATAAAAAGAAACTAACATTTATAGGCTAAATTCCAACTTAAAACAGATGTAAATAGTTGTAAATAATTGAATAAAATAGCTAAATAAAAATAGACTGAAAAGAACTTCTGAAATTTACTTAAAAACTGACAGTAAATAAAATTACATAAAAACTGTCTCAAAATTGTAGAAAAACTACAACTATTAAGAACCTTATTTTTTAAATTGCATACAAATCTAAAATAATTAGAAAACACTCACCTGTGGTCCTTAGCTCTAATCCTTGGCCTTCCTGGATCCACTTCTAGGATGTAAAATATTTTTATCAAAAAGATTTCCTCCCTAGAAAAGTTTTCTATTTACTGTTCAGCCTCAGGCAATGAACCCAATTGGAAGAAAATCTGGATGAGAAAAACAGCTAAGCCTAGGGTTCTATTTATAGTGTGGTTTAGGGATCTCAGGCCATTAGATTTGAAGATTTAATCTGGTGCAACCACGTAATAGGCTCACTAGGGACCCTCGGATGCAACCACGAATGCACAGGATTGCACAAAAATTTAATTTTACTTTCTTCGGCTCGTATTTCGATGAAATATCATCTAGGAAGTTTTGCGAGTCGACATAAGCTCATTGGGGGTCGACTTATGGGTCAACCTGACCATAACATGGGTCGACCCTTATGGGCCTTTTTTTCGTTTGTTTATATAATTCTGAATCTTGTTTCTCTCGTAACTTCTTCATACTAGCTCGGATTTCGACAAGTTATATATGAAAATTTCTTTGAAAATTACCACGGACCCAATGGTACAACTCCCGTAACTCAATTCGGACAATTTCCCAACCCTATTTTATTGTTCAATTAATTTGTTAATTAATTATTATTGCTCTAATTTTTCGGGTTGTTACAGTTGGTTCATGCCTGCACATGTGATACCGAATACTAACAACTCCCGCATGCCTCATCCAAAAGCATCTTTAGATAATTGGAGTTGACGTACCCTTTAGGTTAGCTAAACCCCTATAGATATGCTCATTCTTTGATTATTGTCATTATCGATGGTGAAGTCACATTCAACATCTCAATAAATGAGCTTCATCACTTGAACAGATCATGAATCTCTCCCTAGATTCCAGCATTTCGAAAAGTTCAGGAAATTCTCCATGGATTCCAACATAAGTCGTTCGACGAATGCTAACTTTGTCCTCTCCTTTAGAATCAACCAGGGAGAAAATACCCTCGCTTGCATCATTCGAAATTTTAATGCTGACCTCTTCCTTGGACTTAATCTTAGGACATACAGTTTAACTCTATAACATTTCACTCCATAACTACTTCCAAAACATAGAACTCATATATCAGTTTTGTAGTGGTTTTCTGTAAGTAATACACTTATCCGATCTCAGACTCTTCAAAACTAAATTGATGAATGTTTAGTTAACTCAATTCTAGTTCTTTTAGAAGTAAATGAATGATATAAAGGAGTCCTCCCTGGGGGTCTTATATATATACGTTCTTCAAGTGAGAGACTTTTCTACTAATAAGTCCTCCCCAGGGGATCTTATACCGTATGAAGCTTCGAAGCTTTTATACACTTCCTAAGTTAATTTGGTCAAATTTAGATTATAATGAAAAATGATCGCATATGGAAACCAAGTGTCGCATACTTATCACGTTTCCGACCTTCTTAGCTTTCACTATCCCTTTGAGTGAAGCCGATAGGTAAAAGCACAGGTTGCTTTCTATACCCTACTTGAACATCATTCTTAACTCTCACAGATAGAATAAGTCTACTAATTCGGCTTTTAGTGCTAAGTATAGGATTAAATACTTTCCATAAACATGTAAACACATAAAGCATGATTAAGTCACATAAGCAACTTCTCCCTTTTCTATTTGATTAATTCTTTTATTAATTAAAAATCTTTGTAATTACTTGTATTTATATTTAAAATACCTTTACAAATGATATATACATGTATACTACTATTGGACTATTTATTTCTACTCTTTTTGTACTTAGAAATTATTCATATTCTTACCCAAATGGTATAAGAATATTCACAAATCTCTTAACAAGATTTCACATTTTTAAAGGTATATCCAAATGGGTTAAAAAAATGTTATTAAAACATTGTTACTATAAATCCAAAGCCATTTTTTACATAACATTATCTTTAAAATATTCTTTTTAAAGCTTTAAGTATCTCTACACTTATTTAACAAAGTAATGTACTTTTAATTAACTTCTCGAAAACCATTCATTAGTGTTATAACAAAACCACTTTTATCCTCTTAAGAATTACTTAACTTATTTTTCCAAACTTATATATACTTTAAAATTACTTACAATTAGGTTTTAAATATCTATATAAAATATTACTTAAAAATAACTAATTTCAAATTTCAAAAAAATCAATAAAAAGCATGTTTTACATTTTAAAAACCCTTTACCTTAAAAATTCATAAATAATTATTAAAATTATATTTAAACTTAAAACCACTCTAATAAATGTTATTAAACACCCCGAAAAATATTATAGAAAAACACTTTATTTAAATATCATTTTTAACTATTTTAAAATCTCAACAACATACTACAGCATTTATAGAAGTGATGTCTAAAGTTTAGAAACACCCAGAAAGTACTTCATTTTAAAGTTTATTTTAAACTATTTGAAGTTTCAAATATCAAACGACAGCATTTACAGAAATACTATTCTAAGTTTTGATATACCTAGAAAGTGCTTTAGATCCAAAGTGTTCTAGATTCATGTTTATGCCACAAGACTAGTTTTAAACACTTTAATGTTCGATTTTTTTTCAACAAGCTACCAAGTGATTTAATGTCCAATTTTCTTATAGTAACTACTATACTCATAGTATATAATAATCCTGCCATAAAAATCCTAATAATATCTTTCTGTTACACCAACAATCAACCTTCCGTCCAGGACGAAAGGTCTCTCGACAAAGATTAAAGAAAAGGAGTTCGGTTCAAACCTTTCGGAAGGGTCGAAGGGATGTAGTCAACGGTGTGTAGCAGTCCTAAACCTTTCGAAGGAGTCAAAAGGTTTCATTCCTCAGCATTCAAAGTGTTCTTATCTTTCAAAGAGGATGAAGAAGTCAAAGCAAGTGTGAGAGAGTACTTAATGACCTTTTCAAAAGCATAATAAGCCTTTCGAACCGGTTGAAGCACATCCAGAGCAACCTTCCGACAAGGTCGCAAAGTTTACGATAAACAGCATAAAACAGGACAAACCCTTCGGTAAAGATAGAAGAATCATGGAGACATAAGAGTAACAAACCTTTTGACAAAGGTGGAAGGTTCATAATAGTAGATGAAAAGGCAAACCTTTCGATGAAGACAAAGGGTTTAAGGCGGCATATAAAAGGGAGACCTTCCTACCCAGTCAAGAGCATGAAGTCGAAAGGAGGACCGCCTGCATAGATAAATAAGACCTAAGGGGGTCCAGCTGGGGGATTCAATTTTTTTCATTCTAGTCATGTATCTTCTTAATTAGTGCATTGTAACCCTAATTGAATGTTGATTTAGGGAATTTAATAAATAGAGCTTTTTCTTGGATAAAGAGGGAAGACTTAAACTTGGTTAATTACTTTTCTATTTACTTAAAACTTTATTGGATTTACTCTTATTTTCAGGTTAAACCCTTGCAAAAGGTTCTTGTTGACAGGATCAACAATACTTTAGTCATAGGTAACCATTTCAACCCTTCGAAGATTCCAACTCTCCAATCAGAACCTTTTGATTAAGTTAAGGACCTAATCAGTTTAACAGTCATTAAACCTTTCCAAATCATTGAATTAAAGGACTAAACCTTTCGACGAGATTGATAATGGATCTACTCTAAATACTAACTTCAATCTTCCAGGGTGATTAACTTAGAGCCCCAAACCTTCTGACTAGGTCGATAGCTCTTTTACTATAACAATCCCAATATCTTTTCGACATTATAATCCCAGCCATCAAACCTTTCGGCAAGGTCAAAGTTGAAGGAGATCATTCACAAACCTTTCGACTAGGTTGAATCCAACTTCATACAAGCTAACAAACCTTTCGACAAGGTTGAAAGCTACTGTTGTTCAACAAGGAGTTTGATAACCATCTTAAACCTTAAGGTCGCTTCCACCCTTAAAAGGATAAACTCATAGGGATCCAATTTAGCCGAAAAAGGAGACCACATACCAGTTTAACTAGGACAAAAAGAATCAAACTCAAGCAAGTATCTAACCTTTCGACGACGTCGAAAAGTCTGATTCGGAAGATATATACAAGCGAATCACAAAGGCAATACTTAAGGCTGTCATGCTCTTCATTCAAACCTAACCACATTAGTTAGAATAGTTTTGGTGTGTTGACCATAAATTTGGATACAAGCGAATCACAAAGGCAATCCTTAAGGCTGTCAAGCTCTTCATTCAAACCGGACGAACCACATTAGCTAGAGTAGTTTTGGGGTGTTGACCATAAATTTGGTTAACATTTTGGCGCTAGAAGGGTGGCATGAACCTTCAACCTTATTGAGTTCCCTACCTATTCTTCTACTTGAATAAATTTCTTAAAGCTTATCAACTCCTCTTTTTGAACAAGAAAGGATCTATTTTGGATAAAAGACTCACAATTCTTCTAACTGCATTTAAAGGATAAGGAATAGATTCAATGTTCGAAACAAGAGAAAGTTTTTGCAAAGAAAAATCGATTCAAGGGTCCATGAAACTTTTGGAAATAAGGTCTAATTATCAAGTGGATTATAATTCACACTTACTTGAAGAGAAAACCCTCTGGTTTTAAGCTCTACAAGTCATTAAGAGGAAAAGACAAGTTATGCCCTATGACCCTTTAAAATGGAGTATTAACCCGTTCCATTTGGGATCTACCTCAACCTTTGCTCTCGGAAAGGAGAATTCGAGGAAAGAAGACCTATTTCTACAAATGAGAAGGACCATCCAGTCATATTCCCATAGGACTATCTTTGAAAGGAAATGATAAAGGATTATGACAGTTTAGCATATAAATAGAGTAATATTATAAATGAGGCACACCATTCAAGGGAAAACCATGAACATATAGAAAAATCCACAATCGAAGAATTGAGGATAGTGAAAGAATTACCAAGTGGAAATATAAAAATTACCATGAAAATTTCGACCAAAACCTTAAGATTGAAAGAAAGGCCCATGAAAGAGGATCAACTAACAATGAAAAGGAAACCTACTCCTCAAGAAGAAGTACCTGAACCATGTCACAAAAGAATTAGATGTCAGTCAAAGACGGCTCAAAATTCAAGACTTCTTAAAGAATATAATCTTACTACCTCGATCAAAGACATATATATCCGAACCAAAGAAGAATTGTATTATTGGCCTTCTTAGAAAAAGAAGCCAGGATTTGAAAGGAAACTTAAGGGATTATATTGCAACTTTCACCTAATAAATGGACATGATACAAATTAATGTAAGGTGCTTGAAAAGATGATCCTACACTTCCTGAGACAAGGAAAACATAAACAGTTTGTAAAGGATTGAACAAGTCACGGAATAAAGTTTCTATTCTCAAAATAAGAGAAGTCTACATGGTCGGGAGTAAATTCTCCTTTAACTTGGACTACCTAAAATGGTAGGCTACCAATAATGGTAGAAAGCCCTTGGTCATGCCAAGATGGCCAGGTTAAGGCACCTCTTGGAGGGAGGGCGTCAGCCTTTAGCCGCGCCAAAGTCTGAAATGGCTAGGTTAAAGCAGCATAAGCCCTTATCTACATCACGTTATGGCCAAGATAAGGCGCCGTCTGGAAGGAGGATGGGTAGTCCCTTGGTCCCGCCACTCGATGGCCTGGCCAAGGTTATTCAACTCTAGGTTGAGATGTGATCAGTTAGAACTTGATCTGTTAGGTCATAAGTTTGCATGCAACATGTATGTTATTGATTTCGTAGATTTCGAAATCATTTTGAGTAAGAATTGGTTAGGTAGGTATGAGGCTAGAATATTTTGCCAAGATAGGAGATAACACTAAGATACCTTGATAATCATAACCGAGTAATATTCTCAGTGGAGAATTCCGATCGGAGTGTTAGTGCTTTGCTGAGTGCTATAGATGTAGGAGATGAGTTAAGTTAGGTTCAAATAGCAAGAGAATTTGTAGTTGTCTTTGAGCCGTTATGGGATTACCACTGAAACGAGCAGTTGAGTTTCGGATAGATCTTGTGCTCGGAGCTGAACCTGTGAGTAGACCACCTAGCAGGATGACACCGACAAAGATGAAGGAATTGTGCAGCTAGTGGATCTTGAAGGAAGGACTTTTATTAGGCCAAGCAGTTCGCCTTGGGGAGCAGTCATGGTGTTCGTGAAGAAACTAGATGGGTCGTTGAGGATGTGTATTGACTATTGTAAGTTGAACGAGAGGAAGATCAAGAATAAGTATCATTTGCCAAGAATAGGGGATCTGTTCGATCAGTTAAGTAAAGCCATAGTGTTTTCCCAGTTGGATTTTCCATAAGTTTCCATCAGTTAAGAGTGGCAGAGGACAGTATTCCTTTGACAGCTTTTCGGATTAGGTATGGTTCATATGAGTGGTTAGTGATGCCATTTGGATTAACGAACACACCTGCTTTCTTCATGGATTTGATGAACCGAGTTTTCTGAGAGTACTTGAATAGTTTTATGCTAGTGTTTATAGATGACATTTGAGTATACTCTAAGGATGAAAGAGAGCATGAGGATCATCTTAGAGTGGTGCTTGAGATGCTGAGGCAGAATCAGCTTAAGGCGAAGTTTACCACGTGTCATTTTTGGAAGAAAGAGGCTAAGTTTCTTGGTCATGTGGTTTCAGAGAAAGGCTTGTCTGTTGATACCGATAAGATCAAAGCTGTGAATAATTGAAGAGACCAAAGATGATGACTAAGATTAGGAGTTTTCTTTGACTCCCTGGCTACTATCGGAGATTCATTAAGGATTTCTCACGAATAGTTGCACCTTTGACTAAGTTAACTAGGAAGGAGGTGAAGTTTGTCTGGTTCGACAGATGTGAGGGTGCATTCCTTAAGTTAAAGCATTTGTTGACAAATGCACCAGTGCTAGTAGTTCCAAAATGAAACCAAGGGTTGGTGGTGTATATGGATGCATGCGGAACTGGATTACGAGCAGTGTTGATGTAGAAGGGTAACATTATTGCCTAGGCTTCATAACAGCCTAGACCGCATAAAGTGAGATATCCTACTCATGATTTGGAGTTGGCTGCGGTGATCTTCGCATTGAAGATTTGAAGACATTATCTCTTAGGGGAGAAATTTGAGATTTACACGGATCATAAGTCTTTAAAATATTTATTCTCTCAGAAGAAGTTGAATATGAGACAGTAGAGGTGGCTAGAGTTTTTGGCTGCTTATGATTTTGGAATAGAGTATACACCAGGGAAAGGAAATAAGGTAGCGAATGCTATTAGCAGAAACATCAGAATATGGTGTTAGCTATGTTGGCAAAGTGGAAGGATTTAGAAGCTTTGGCCCGTTGTGATGTGCAGTTAAGCTCGACTGCTAGTTCTAGTCAAAGTACCCCTATGTTGTCTCGTTTAGAAGTTCGACCAGTGTTGATCAAAAGGATTGCTTCTAAGCAGAAGGAGGATCCAGTATTGGCTGAGAGGATTAGAAGTCTTGAGGTTGGAATAGAGATTGATGATGTAAAGGATTTTAGTCTTGACCAAGGAGGATGGTTGAGAAAGAAGGGACGGTTGTGTGTTCCGAATATTGAGGACTTGAGGAAAGAAGTTCTTAGGGAATGTCATTGATCCAAGTTTACGATTTATCCTTCAGGGACCAAGATGTATCAAGATATGAAGAGGAGCTTCTATTGGGAATGTACGAAGAGGGATGTTGGCTTGTGGGTTAGGCAGTGTGCAAATTGTCAACAAGTGAAGGTCAAACATCAGAAGTCGAGTGGGTTGCTTCAGCCTTTAGAGATTCCAGTTTGGAAATGGGATTCGATGTCCATGGATTTATAGACGGGCTGCCAAGGTCAAATAGAGGAAATGAAAGTATATGGGTCATAGTGGACAGATTGACCTAGAGTGCCCATTTCATTCTAGTTAAGTCAACCAGGATGGAACCTGTATTAGCTAAGTTGTTCATGAAGAATATAGTTAAACTACATGGAGTTCCTAGTAGTATAGCAGTGATAGAGATATCTTGTTCACTAGTGAATTCTGAAAGAGTCTATAGGAAGTGTTGGGTGCCACGCTTATTATGAGTATTGCAAATCACCCTCAGACAAATGGGCAGACAGAGAGAATCAACAAGGAACTCGAGGATTTGTTAAGACCTTGAGTATTAGACTTTGGTGGATCTTTGGTAGATCACCTACATTTGGTCGAGTTTTCCTATAATAATAGTTATCAGACTAGTATAAGAATGTCACCTTTTGAAGCTTAGTATTTTGAATTAAGTAGTATTTTGAATTTTGAGTCTTTTTTCTAAGAAGGCCGTGCAAATCACCAGCATGTTTGTTGGAGACTGGAGACATATTATTCTTCGGTCAAGATATGGTTAGGGAGGCATCAGAGAAGATTGAGTTGATCCGAGAAAGGAAGAAGGAAGCTCAGTCCTGACAAAAGAGTTACGCAAACAAGAGGCGTAAAGACCTAGAATTCTAAGTTAGAAATAAGGTTTTCATTAAGGTATCACCAAAGAAGAGTGTGGTGCGATTTGGAAAGTTAGGGAAGTTAGCCTCGAGATATGTTGGTCCATTCCATATTATAGAGAGGATTGGAAAGCTCGCATACAGAGTAGAGCTACTAAGTAGTATGATAGGTGTCCATAATGTATTTCATGTGTCTCATCTTCGCAAGTATGTGCATGATCTAGGGACTACTATTTGTGACGACCCGGATTTTAATTAAATTTAAATTGATAATTAAATGAATTTTTAAATTAAATTTGTGAAATGTATCGATAAAGTGATGCGAGTTTCCCCGAACTCAAATAAATTTTGTATAAATCATTTAAATTCAAAAATATTGTAAATATTGTATATATATATGTATTTGAGCATATATGAGTAAAAAAATAGAAATAAATATATATATAAGATTGACTATAAAAATATAAAGTAATAAATAGATATAAATTTAACAACATATTAGAATAAAAGTTCGTTTATATTTTAAAGTAATGAAACAAGTAAACATAAAAACAAGTAAGTAAGAAGACACAACAAAATATGATTGAGTATTTAAACAAGACAGCAATAAACTAGGTACACTTGAACTTGAAACAAATGAAGAAACATAGTTAAAAATAATATGAACAAAACAAAGATACCATTCTCAGCCATCAAAATATTATCATATCAGTCGAAGTCAACAAGTATAAGTATGAAAACATAAATATCTTTGAACTTGCAAGAGAAAATAACAAATATATATTTAAGTATATATTGGATAAGTATGAACAAATGAACTAAGTATGAACTGGAAAAAAAGTAAAGAAAGGTTATGCAGGCAAGTAAAAAGTAGGATAATAGACAAGGTAATAAACAAAATAAGAAAACATATAAAAACATAAAGTACTTAGCATTAAATGCTTTCATCTCAGCTCAAAGTATTTGGTCAATTCGAAATCTTACAAAGTATTATCAGCCTAAAGAAAGAAGAAAAAATCTTTGATGTGCATTGTACAAACAAGCAAAATAATGTATATCACTTGTACAAACCAATAAAATTATACATTACCTTGTACAAATATCATCATCAACCTGCAACTTCATTTCTTCATATCAACTTCTTCATTCCACTTCGTCCATCAAGCTGAGGGAAAGAAAAGAAAATCTGAAGAAAATAACTTCTTTAAAACTTAAAACAAATACTTCAATCTAAACAATAAATCAATTCAAACCAGAAGATCAAGTGAAGATTCCAGCTTGCAATTTTCACCAGCCTGTCTCAGCATATATGGAGCTCTGTTCTTCTTCTCTGGAAAATAATGTGAGCAAACTTCACCTTCTTTGTTTTGAAATGCCTGTGAGTAACATCATTATTTTAAAATTTAAGTAATAGTTCTGTTGCATGCTTGTCTCTGAAAACAAGTATGTTTGTTGTATCATAGTTTTAAGTTTAAAATTATGTGTAAGTTAAAATAATGTGTATTGCCGCTGGAAAAAAATAAATAAAAATAAAACAACAGTGCAAACTTAAATAAGATAAAAATATATATTACCACTACAAACTAAAGAATCAAGCAAAAGAACTCAACAGATTCAAAGTACAGATCAATACAAGTTCCAGGAAAACAACAATGCTATAAAACAGTGCTCTCTGCTTGATAATAGGTGAGTAAACTTTTGAATCTGGATTTAGCTGGTTATTTTAATAATCATGATAAAATAAAAGCGATGAAGTTTTGTATGCATACAGATAGGTATGAATATGAGTATTAGTGGACTATGCTTGTCAGAGAAACAGACATGGTTCTCTGTTTTAACACAACAGGTTTCCAAACATGTTTTGAAATCAAATTCCTTCTCTTCTGATTATTGTTAAACTTCAGACTTTAAACAAAAGTTGTTAGCTTTAACATGGTTCAAATATTAAAAATAGATTTAAGTAAAACAAATCGAAGTTTCTCTGGAAAAGTTGAAAATATAGACATCATTTAAATTATGTCAAAATTTCAAACATCATAAATCTTAGTTTCAGGTAGACCATCTTAAATGTCATCGAAGATAATGTTTTTTTAAAGAAGAATCGAGATTTTTAATGAACTATTGATCGAGAAAATCGAAGTATAACAATATTTGGATTTTTTGATGAATTCGAGTGATCGCCTGCATGAGGGGTGGCGTGATTGGAATCGAAGCTTGTATGATGACGGGAAGGTTGAGAAAAATACTAGTTATCTTTCTCGAAGGTCGTGGTGTTCGTACTGGTGCGAATTAGGGTTTAGCATCGTGTTTTGCTCGACGTGGTTGTCAATCCATTTTTGATGTGGGCGAAGAACCGGGGTGGCACGCGATGATGGGGATGGGTGCTAGATTGTATGATGAAGTTTCAGTGTGTTGGTCAGGTAACCTCGAGATCGTAGGTATTGGGGAGGAAGAGTTTTCTGGCCATGGTGAGTTCCAGGTTGGGTCGTGAATACCTCGTTTTCGATTCGAGAAGAATTCGTTCGATCGGGGTGTAGATGTGAGTTCGTGTGGGTTCAAGAGATGTTCGACTATCGCCGTACCGATCACCGGAGGTCGGTGATGCTGGTGTACGTGCACCATGTGTATGACGTGTCTGGGTCGATGTGTTTCTGTGAAGGCTCGGGTGGGTTCTCGCGCAAGTGGAGAATGACTCGAAGTGATGAAGGAAGTAACTCGAGTTCATACTCGAGTGGTTTAGCGGTATTAACCTGTAAGTTTTAAAACTAAAATTTTAAACTAAAGTTTAAATAAAATAAAAATGGGTAGAGAAGATGTTTACTCGGGTTAGACCCGAGTGATCATCGAGACTCGAAGCAGTAGAGATGATAAGCAGTTTTTTTAAAGGGTTTAAAAATGGTAATGTTAATAAAGGTATTAAGAAGATAATGTTTTAATCTTAGGGTAATTAAGGACCTAATGTCTTGAGATTATTTAATTTAATAAAGGGAATTAAGTATAATTAATTAATTTGATAATTAATTATAAAGGATTCATTAAGTAAATAAATTAAGAATAATTAATTGGTTTAATTAATAATTAATTAAGGGTTATTATTTAATTAATTAAAGGTTAATTAATTAAAAGTAATTAAGGGTTGATTACTTTGTAATGAAGGAGATCAATTAATAATTTAGGTTTGTTAATTGATAGTTAAAGGATAATTAATCCGTGATTAGAGGTTAATTAATTGATTGATATGGTAATCAAGGAGTCATTAATTAATTAACAGTTGTAATTAATTAATGATTGTTGAGCAGGATTAGGAGATTAATTCTTAAGTAAATATATTAATTCAATGTTATTAAATTAATTATAACATGGATTAATAATTCTTGTTTATGGATGATTGTTTGTGTAGAATATCTGGTCTGGATGATATCTATTGGATGATATGCAGTGATATTCTGTGCTATGATATATCAATGATAAATGTATAATATTTATCTATGTTAAATGCTGTATGAATTTAATATATTAAATTGAATTGAATTGTTTAAACCTTTAAACAACTTGGCCTTAAGACACGTTTGGATACGAAGAGACTGGGTTCGGTATTTGTAAATACCCGAAATCACTTTAATTCTTCATAGAATGATATGTGAAATAAATAAGCTGAAATGAAATGATTTAAGTAAATTGGACCATTTAATCTAAGTTTGGTACATAGAAATTGATGTGTGAAATCAGTGATGACTATAACAAGTTGATGATTTGTAAATTGATATGAGTTACCTCGGGTTCTATATAAGTTGTATGCTTTTACCTTTCTGGTTAGATAGGTTTACTCACGCTGGTTTCCAGCCTGACCCGGGTGTTACTTTGATGTAATGCTCGGGTCAGACCGAGTATTACAGATTTTCAGGTAAGGACGTTCTGGAGCTCAGAAGACGAGCTAGATGGCAAGAACATATGGAGTGTATTCCGCTGTGATATATTGTAGTTTGTCTGGGACATGTTGATTGTATATGTCCAGTGGTTGTATATATGTTGAACTCAGATGTATTAAAGTGTAATGTGACAAGTACAGATTTCATTTGTATAACTGTTATTATTTGATATTATATTTTGATCCGCTACTAATGTGAGATTCTGTGTCTTCTTCTATCTCTTTCTTTTTCCCTAACTATCTGGAATTTTCAGGATTGAAAACTCCGGGTCTTTACAGTTGGTATCAGAGCCAAGGTTAAGCGAGAACCTTGGCTCTGGTAGGTATACTCATAAAGATAGGGTCAGTAGTGCCCTAGAATGAGTTGAGTGTATATGTATATATGAGAGAACGTACTTGTTATTTTCCTATATAAAGATTTTAAATGGTTTTAAAGGTAAATGATTTTATATAAAATTATATTTGATATATATATAAAGCAATATTCCTTAACTAATAAATGTTAAGGTAATTGGTTGTTAAATTATTGGAATTAAATTAAGAAGTAATAGAAATATAATCAAACTGAAATTGAATAAATATAAGTTTGAAATAGATTCGAATTAGAATTAAAATCTTGAATTTGGGAAAGAGTTTCAGAATAAGATGATAATGAATGGTTTCCAGTTGCAATAACCTTGGTTATTTTCATAAATGATAGATGTGTTTGATAATAAATGTGTATTAATGAGTAAGCAAAATGAAATGTTTTAGGGAAGTAAAACATTTAGGCAAGTATGACTTATAAATTGGAACTGAAGATGATATAAATTGTGAAGTTTTAAATCTAAGTTCAGATGGTTTGAAATTGTTTCAAAGTATTAATAGATATAATGGATAATATTTTCTAAGAGTAGGAATCTTATTATAAACAAGAGTTGTGTTAAAATTTTAAGGGGAATTTGTTTTGAAATTAAAAACCAATAATGGTTTAAAATCTAAAGTATGACTTGAAGTGCGAATGAAATAAATATGTATATATGTGGGATATACATAAGACCAAAGTTGATTGGAAGTAAACACTAGGTGTTGAGTTTTGAATTTTCTCTAAAATGTGATAAGTTTTTGAGCTTATAAGTGAGAAGGGATATTGATGAGAAGTTTAAGAATTTGAAATGGAGAAATCCCAATTTTGTGAGGTTGACTGGATCAAGTGAATTGAATTTAACTTAGGGGAAGTTAAATAAGAACAACCTGAATTGGAAATTTCAAGATGAAATTAAAATTTTACTTAGTGAAGTTAAATGGGTTGTTTTGAAATGGGAGTTATGTGTGATCTCAAACGGATTGAGGTCTAGAAATGGGAAATGTGAGCCATTGAGGGATGTTGTTTTAAATAATCTGGATGTTTATTTACTTTGGCTTATCATTATATCATCCTTTTGTTATTAATAATCCATCAAACTGTGAATTGGATTATTTTAATTGAATTAAGAAATGGACTGAGGTAATATACATCCATTGCAGAAATTAAATGGAATCACTTTGAACTTAAGAATTAAATTTGCAAACTAAAATTGTTTAAGAATTGGTTTCAAAGTTAGAAGTTAAAAAATTGGAGATAAATGAAATTCTAAAGATTTAATTGTTTAAAAGTTTTGAACTCTTATTTGAACCTTGAAATAAGTTAAGTAAAGGCAATTTAAAATGAACATTTGAAATTTGGATTCAGAATTGAAAATTGTTAAAGATTTAGGTTGTTAAATTAAAGATAAAGGTTAATTTGATTTAAAGGATTAAATCAACATTTAAAATTTAACTCGAATTTATATATTTCGAGATGGTTTAAAATTGAGATTTAAATTGAATTAGTTCAAACTGAATTTGATTTGAATTAATGAGAATTGTGATTGAAGATGGATAAGTATAAAATTCAAATGAAAATTTTGAATTGGATTAATTTGAAATGATTAGAAATTGAGGTTAATTCAACTTGAATTGGGGATTAATCAAGTTCAAGAGAAATTGAAGTTATTCAAATTTGAAGTGAGTCAATGTAAATGGAAGTGGAAATTTAAATTGAATTGATGAAAATGGAGATTGGGAATTGAACAGTTTGGCTCTGGACTATTTTTCAAAATAAATTTGTAACGACCTGAAATTTTCGATCCCGAAAATTCCAGATAGTTATGAAAAAGAAGAAGAGATAGAAGAAGAAACAGAAAATAAAACACAGAATCTCACATTCGCAGCGGATAAAATATAATAATAAATAAATAACAGTTTGCAAAAAGATACTATATCTGTCGATTTCATTTTTATACATCAGAGTTACACATTTATACAGACACTGGATATATACAATTATCATGTCTCAGATATACGATAATATAATACAGCGGAAACACTCCATACGTTCTTGTCATCCAGCTCCTCTCCCAAGCTCCAGAACGTCCTTACCTGAAAATCTGTAACACTCGGTCTGACCCGAGCATTACAACAAAGTAACACCCGGGTCAGGCTGGAAACCAGCGTGAGTAAACCCATTTAAAAAGAAATACAAGCATATAATTGTATAAAACCCGGGTAACTCGTAGCAAATTTACAATTCCACAATTTGTTGTCAACACTTCTGGATAGTCAAATTTTACTTAATTGGTTTCATTTAAATTTATTGATTCCACATTCCTACTTATAAAGAATCTAAGTGGTTCCGAGTATTTATTCTTAGCCAACTCCCACCACACAAGGAAATTATACCCCAACCGTTTCCATTAAAATTACCTTTCCAATTCAATTAACAATTCAGAAATTTTCCATTAATTACTTTGTTACGAAATTATTCTTTTCAATTTCATTCAGAAATCTTACTTTATCAAACCATCATGTGATTATCTTAGGTTAATTTAACCAATTAATTAGCTTGGCTAAATCACATCGCTTTATTTGAATACATTGAGTAATTAGTCTCTTCATTTACTTCATTTAGTAATTATACTTTAAACAATTCAATAACTGGATTATCTTAAATTAATTAATCTAATTAATCATCTTAATTAGTCCTTAGATAATCCTTAGTTGATGATTCTTCATCAACTATTAACAATCCTTTAGTTTCTCTCTAGGTAAACCATAATCAATCATCTCTTAACCCAAATTTATAAATTCTGAATAACCAACTAATTAATTTTAAATTACTCAATTTTCTAAGTGCTTAATTATATTAATCACATAAATTAATTACCCGTTTTGATTGACCTCAAAATTTAATGAATTACGAATTTTCAATCTCTCGTTCATTTAAAGATCAAGACAACATTTCCTTATTAATGTACCAATTATCATTATCAAATCATTAAATCAATTTTGCTTTAAATGTTCTTCCAAATTAAATCTTAAATTTAAGATTACAAATTACCTTCACCAAAGTTTTAAAACCATTAAAAATCTCTTTTATTTCACGAGATAAGAAATATTTATCTTATAACGAAACCAAATTTATTTAAAACCCAACCATTATTAAAATTAACTTTAATCCTACCGAGTCGATTAACAATTTACATCCCAAACTTGTCCTTATTTCAAAAATTGAATCACAGATCTACCTTGATTCAAGATTTATCATAGATGTAAAAAAAAAAAAAAAAAAAAATCTTACTTACTCTTTAAATACAATTTAAATCCAAACTATTTTATTATTTCTTGACTGTGATTTAAAACTTGAATTCCAGATGTTGTAAACCTTCGATTTACTAGTTTAAACCCTTACCTTACCATGTACAATTCTAATTTTAGGTATCTCTGTTTTTTTTTAAAGAATAGGTTTCTTTAAACCTGTAACCCACAGCCTACCCACGCCACCACTCAAATGCCTCGAGCCAACACATCCATTTCTTCGAGCTAGGCACGTGAATTACCCGAGAAATATTGAAATACAACCCCCTGCTTCATACCCATCTTCCTCCAGGCACAAGAAGATATGCCGTGCACCTGCACCGTACCTCCGTTCACCTCCGGTCTACTGCAACGACTCCCTCACATCGGCAATCAATCTTCGACCCGTTTCCGACCATCAGAACATCACACAAAACTCGAAATCAACTTCGAGCTTTCAACTCCAAACCTGGAACCGAAGTCGAAACCTGGAACATCGCCAAACCCCTTCCTCCGATCACCGAAACACCAAGGCCTCCGACCACGACCTCGCCAATACCTCTTCTTCCACATCCCAATACCTGGTAGAACTCGATCCACCAGAGCGTTCGAGGTGAAGCAATGTCCGACCATCAACATAACTAGGTCTACGAGCCTAAAACGATCACTGCCGCCACCTCGATCATCTCCACCCCCATCCAATATTTTTCCTATATTCTCCGATCACTCTTCTACCACTAGGGACAATTCCGACTTTCCAGATCAAACAGATCATCAGAGGCAATCCCAAACCCCCAATCTGATCGAACCCAAACTGTACATTCTATACACTTCTAAAAATTTGGATTCGAGTCTTAAAATTCATGTTTTTGGACAAGGTTCTAGATTATATGCCTGAAACCATAGCTCAAGATGTTTGGGTTTCACTTAAATTTAGTTTGGTCTAGTCGTTTGGTTTCCAGTGAGTTTCCATTTATCTTAACTTGAATATTTTTTTTTTAACATTAATATGTATTAAGACAACCAACTTTTGTTTAAATCTTAAATTCTAACAAGGATAAGATCAAGTGTCAATGGAAATTTTGTTTTAAGATCCTAGATTAAAACCAACACAGGCAAGAACAGATACACATCAAAGCATAAACATATGCCCTGACAAATCACTTTATAACATCACACAAAACACTCTTATTTCCAGAGGATTTGCCTGAAATCAGATTTAGTATACTTAAGCTAATGGAATGTTACTCACCTGTCTACAAACAGAGCAGTGCTTCCAGGAAAAAAAAACTGCTAGCTTGTTGTTTTGTTGATCTTCTTATTGCTTGACTTATCTTGATTCTTTAGTTTTGATTTCTGTTCTTGAATGCTTCTTATTTACCTTTACGTTGTAACGATCGTTTGTATTCTTATTTCTTCCTCAGTTCGAATGCAAGTAATGGAAACAGTGAGGAAGTATATAGGCTGCTCTGGTGTACACAGCAAGCTTCACTCATTTTTTTTTTCATTTTTTTAACTTTGATAAAACTGATGTGATTTTGCCTTCTACATGGTTTGAAGTCATCGGATGATTTGCCATTGATTTTGATGTGCATTTATGAGGTTGTCCCCCATGTGTACATACATATACTATTGTATGAATTGATATATGTATGTATATTCTTTTGTAAGCCTATATATGTATATATTTTTTTCTTCTCTCAACAACTGCTGTTTGGATTTTGAAGATGTCAAAACGTAAAGCACAAAGCATCAATATCAATAGAAGGTAAGTGCAGGCTGAAGTGTATAAGTTGAAATAAGATATTGATGTAAGATTTTTTTCATGTACTAAAAAAAATATTTTTATAAATGTTGGCCAGAGACTTTCCTTCAATTTGTAGGCTGAAAAGATTAAAGTTGTCTGCTACATTAATTTTGTTTGTCTTGTTTAGGAAGCTAATATCTCTTTTGGTTTTATATTATGTACACTTGATTTGTGAGCATATATATCACTTTGTCCTGTTTTAATTATCTTACCCCCTTTATTTATTTTTTTCTTTTCATGAGTACAACCAAGTGCGGGTAACTTGTTCCATTATCTTAAGTGTTCAATATATATATGTTGCTTGACCATAATGTATTTTAAATATCTATTTTTATTCTTTTAACTTAACTACCAAATACTTGTGTTCATTTATAGTTCTCTTGTTTTCAATATATATATATATATATATATATATTTGTTTTTAAAAGATAAGTTATATTTTAATTAATCCCATTAAATGTTTATTAAAATAACACTGCCCGAAATCCGGGATGTCACATCCCTCCCCCCTTAAAACTTTTCGTCCTCGAAAAGGAACGAAGCCAGAATTTATGAAAATATTTACAATCAGATAGATATTCTTTAATCATTTCTGAACACCTTTTTAATATCTATACAATATTATTTCAAAATAGTTTTTATAAAAATACTTTTATAACTCGATGTTTCAACAAGTCCATCCTCGTTCTCATAGAGATTCGGTCATACGTTGATCAGGCGTAGAACTGAAAATCTATAAATACTTGGTAAACCCGTTTTCAACACCCAGTGAACATACTTGAAAAATAATTTTATTGAAAATATCGAAAACAGTTTTTGAAAATAGAGGAAATATCTTTGGTGAAAATGCTCTGGAAATCATCACACCCATCCATGGTCGCAGTTAACCCGATGGTTACGTTGCCGTCCCGGCAAAATCCATAGATAACTGTAGGTCTCCGCGCCACTCGATTACGCCATGGAACCCGCTACAGATCGCAGCTACAACTGGGGTTACGTAGCTATCACAGCTAAAACCCGTATAACTGTAGGCATCAGCGCCACCGAATTTCGCTGCCAAAAGAATGAAACTCCTCCACTTGACCATAGATCACAGTCTACCGATGTTGCGTTGCCTTCCCGACAAAATCAAGTGTAGGCTGCTGGCACTCATCCTCCACACGATTTTCGCTATGGTCCCCACACAGTAGATCGCAGCGACATCGAGTTACACTATCGTCACAGCACAACTCAAATGCCCCTGTAGGCATCAACGCCACCGACTTTCGCTACCCAATAATCCCCAGGAACTAGTTTGTCCGGACTCCTCACAGGATCAACTTTAGAACCTCCCTCTTAGAGGCTCAAGGCAGTGCCACCCTGTGACACTCCTGAGAAGTTCATTCCAAGGGAGCGCCTTTTTTTCCCAGAGCCAATCTCAAATCAATTTATACTATACACATATAGTATTTTCTCAAAATCATACACCTAGTATGAATTTCATATAAGGCTCCTTTACACAAATCGATTTCCAAAATCGATAAATTTCAAAATAGGCTTTTCCAAATCTCAATATTGATTTTCCCAAAAATCAAAGTCTTTTCCAAATCCATAGGTTCTCAAAACCTTTCCTCAAAAATCATATTTTTTTCCAAAATCATTTTACAAAGTCCTTTTTATATAAATATATATACTAATCTTGAAAATTTTTGAATCAAATTTATACTTGTATAAGTTTACGTTTATACTCCAAATCTTTTCAAAAATCTTTTCTTCTGGCTATAGATTCATTCAAAGGTAGTTTTTATCTTATTTAACAAAGATATATAATTTAAATTTTCTTTTCCTTTCAAGACAAACATTAAATTTCAAAATTTACACTTGCCAAATTATTTACTTTTATTATAAAGTACAATTTTATTTTTAATCAAAGAGATATTCAATTTCCACTTTATTTCCATAAAATTAATTTCTGCCATAGAAATATCAAATTTTAATTTATTTATTTTAGTTTCTCATATATTCACAAATATATATTTTTTTTTCCATTTCAAAGATCATCTTATAACTTTTTATCTATACTTCAAAATCAAATCTCCACCTTTATTCATTGTTCATTTCTCAAAATATTCTTTCATTTCAAAAATCATTTACAGTTCTTATCCAAAAAAAATTCAATATCCCTTTTATTCAAAGCCCGTACAATGTCCACATATCCTTCGTACGCAATATCAATCTGATCGTTCACTCGATCACATAATTTCACTTCCGAACTAGTATCGTCCACCCGACTATCTAGTGCGGACTCAGATCTGGTTTCCTGATCAGAAACCGTCATTCTCCTTGCATAGTCATAACTATGATAGAGAATATCCAGAACCAATCAAAAATCCATATCCAGGTTCGCCGTTGAAAATCAAGTGAAAAATCCCAACTCGGATCGATAATACTATCTCGAAATTCTGTGCTCGAATCTGGATCAAATCACTATGCGAATAGAATAATATACGTACATCCTACGTATTTATCTTCATTGATTATCAGTTAAATCAATTTCCTTTCTATTCATCCTCACTTTGATCTTATTCACCTATTCACATTTACCTTAATCCCCATTTGGATTATCACTCAATTCTTACCTCAATTGGGTATTTACTCATAAACAGTTTGAACTCTGACCTGCTTATATTTAGAAAATAGCTTGAAAAATTTTTAAAACAGATAAGTAGTTGAAAATAATTATGAGTTTGCAAAATAGCCATAAAATAGTTATTAATTATAAAATAGTTGGAAAATAGTTGAATAGTGATAGAAATCTTAGATAATTGCAAAATAGTTGTAAAATAGTAATTAATTTATAAAACAGTTGAAAAATAGTAATTAGTTTAGAAAACAGTTGAAAATTGGTTAAATAGCTCCAAAAATATTTATAAAACAAATATAAAATAATTTGGCTTTAAAAGGAAAGGTTGTATATATTTAATAGCTTGGAAAAATAAGTTTATATCGAAGCAATTTATATTAAAATGGTCCAGAGTCAAAACTGTTAACTTTCCTAACAATTCAATTTAAATTTCCATTTAAATTGACCCAATTTCCGATTCAAATAACTCCAAATTCCATTGGACATGATTTATTCCCAATTCAAGTTGAATCAATCCTCAATTTCTCTCTAACCCAAATCAAATCCCATTTGATTTTTAACTTATTCAACTTTAATTATAACTTCAATTTATTCCCATCAATTCGGACTAATACCAATTGAACCCACTTCAATTTCAAATTATTTCAATTTAATCTACTCCAAATTTTCCATTTAAATTTGAAACTTATACCTCTTTAATCTTTAATCCAATTAATTCGAATCAGATTCAATTTGAATGAATTCAATTCCAATTTCAAAATTTAAACCATCTCAAATTATATAAATTCGAGTTAAATTTCCAAGGGTTGGTTTAACCCTTTAAACCAAATTAACTTTTATTTAAAGTTTTTAAACAATTTAATTTCTGAGTCCAATTCTTAAAATTCCATTTTAAATTATCTTTTACTTATGTATTTCAAAGTTCAAATAAGAGTTCAATACAATTTTATTTTAAAAATTTAATTTGTTACTCAATTTTTATCTTCCAGTTTGAAGCCAGTTCTTAAACAAAAATTAACAAATTTAATTATTCAGATTTTCAATTTAAAGTAATTCCACATCCTTAATTTCAAATTAACGTTAGATTCCCTTTTTCTCATTAATGGATATATTACCACACTTCATTTCTTAATTTAATTAGAATAAATCCAATTCACAGTTTCATGGATTATTTATAACAAAAGGATGATATCGGGATAAGCCAAAGTAAATAAACATCCAGATTATTTAAAACAACATCCATCAACAACACACATTTCCCATTACCAGATCTCAAATCCGTTTGAGATCACACATAACTCCCATTCCAAAACAACCCATTTAACTTCACTAAGTAAAATTTTAATTTCATCTTGAAATTTCCAATTCAGGTTGTTCTTATTTAACTTCCCCTAAGTTAAATTCAATTTACTTGATCCAGTCAACCTCACAAAATTTGAATCTCCCCATTTCAAATTCTTAAACTTCTTATCAATACCCTTTCATTCAAATTTCTTTATCACTTTGAAACAATTTTCAAATTTCTGGACCTAGATTTAAATCTTCACAATTTAGATCATCTTTAGTCCAAATTTATAAGTCATACTTATCTAAAACATTTCATTTTGATTACTCATTAATACACATCTTATTATTAAACACAACAATCATATATAATAATAACCAAGATTATCATATTAGGGAAACCAATTCATTATTATCTTATTCTGAAACTCTTTCCCAACTTCAAGATTTTAATTCCAGTTTGAATCCATTTCAAACTTATATTTATTAAATTTTAAATTTGGTTGTATTCCTATTACCTCTTAATTTAATTCCAATAATTTAACAACCAGTTACCTTAACATTTATTGGTTAAGGAATATTGCTTTATATATATATATATATATATATCTAATATAATTTTATATAAGATCATTTACCTTTAAAACCATTTAAAATCTTTATATAGGAAAATAACAAGTACGCTCTCTATATATTACACTCAACTCATTCTAGGGCACTACTGACCCTATCTTATGAGTATACCCAACAGAGCCAAAGTTCTCGCTTAACCTGTGCTCTGATACCAACTGTAACGACCCGAAATTTTCGATCCCGAAAATTCCAGATAGTTATGAAAAAGAAGAAGAGATAGAAGAAGAAACAGAAAATAAAACACAGAATCTCACATTCGCAGCGGATAAAATATAATAATAAATAAATAACAGTTTGCAAAAAGATACTATATCTGTCGATTTCATTTTTATACATCAGAGTTACACATTTATACAGACACTGGATATATACAATTATCATGTCTCAGATATACGATAATATAATACAGCGGAAACACTCCATACGTTCTTGTCATCCAGCTCCTCTCCCAAGCTCCAGAACGTCCTTACCTGAAAATCTGTAACACTCGGTCTGACCCGAGCATTACAACAAAGTAACACCCGGGTCAGGCTGGAAACCAGCGTGAGTAAACCCATTTAAAAAGAAATACAAGCATATAATTGTATAAAACCCGGGTAACTCGTAGCAAATTTACAATTCCACAATTTGTTGTCAACACTTCTGGATAGTCAAATTTTACTTAATTGGTTTCATTTAAATTTATTGATTCCACATTCCTACTTATAAAGAATCTAAGTGGTTCCGAGTATTTATTCTTAGCCAACTCCCACCACACAAGGAAATTATACCCCAACCGTTTCCATTAAAATTACCTTTCCAATTCAATTAACAATTCAGAAATTTTCCATTAATTACTTTGTTACGAAATTATTCTTTTCAATTTCATTCAGAAATCTTACTTTATCAAACCATCATGTGATTATCTTAGGTTAATTTAACCAATTAATTAGCTTGGCTAAATCACATCGCTTTATTTGAATACATTGAGTAATTAGTCTCTTCATTTACTTCATTTAGTAATTATACTTTAAACAATTCAATAACTGGATTATCTTAAATTAATTAATCTAATTAATCATCTTAATTAGTCCTTAGATAATCCTTAGTTGATGATTCTTCATCAACTATTAACAATCCTTTAGTTTCTCTCTAGGTAAACCATAATCAATCATCTCTTAACCCAAATTTATAAATTCTGAATAACCAACTAATTAATTTTAAATTACTCAATTTTCTAAGTGCTTAATTATATTAATCACATAAATTAATTACCCGTTTTGATTGACCTCAAAATTTAATGAATTACGAATTTTCAATCTCTCGTTCATTTAAAGATCAAGACAACATTTCCTTATTAATGTACCAATTATCATTATCAAATCATTAAATCAATTTTGCTTTAAATGTTCTTCCAAATTAAATCTTAAATTTAAGATTACAAATTACCTTCACCAAAGTTTTAAAACCATTAAAAATCTCTTTTATTTCACGAGATAAGAAATATTTATCTTATAACGAAACCAAATTTATTTAAAACCCAACCATTATTAAAATTAACTTTAATCCTACCGAGTCGATTAACAATTTACATCCCAAACTTGTCCTTATTTCAAAAATTGAATCACAGATCTACCTTGATTCAAGATTTATCATAGATGTAAAAAAAAAAAAAAAAAAATCTTACTTACTCTTTAAATACAATTTAAATCCAAACTATTTTATTATTTCTTGACTGTGATTTAAAACTTGAATTCCAGATGTTGTAAACCTTCGATTTACTAGTTTAAACCCTTACCTTACCATGTACAATTCTAATTTTAGGTATCTCTGTTTTTTTTAAAGAATAGGTTTCTTTAAACCTGTAACCCACAGCCTACCCACGCCACCACTCAAATGCCTCGAGCCAACACATCCATTTCTTCGAGCTAGGCACGTGAATTACCCGAGAAATATTGAAATACAACCCCCTGCTTCATACCCATCTTCCTCCAGGCACAAGAAGATATGCCGTGCACCTGCACCGTACCTCCGTTCACCTCCGGTCTACTGCAACGACTCCCTCACATCGGCAATCAATCTTCGACCCGTTTCCGACCATCAGAACATCACACAAAACTCGAAATCAACTTCGAGCTTTCAACTCCAAACCTGGAACCGAAGTCGAAACCTGGAACATCGCCAAACCCCTTCCTCCGATCACCGAAACACCAAGGCCTCCGACCACGACCTCGCCAATACCTCTTCTTCCACATCCCAATACCTGGTAGAACTCGATCCACCAGAGCGTTCGAGGTGAAGCAATGTCCGACCATCAACATAACTAGGTCTACGAGCCTAAAACGATCACTGCTGCCACCTCGATCATCTCCACCCCCATCCAATATTTTTCCTATATTCTCCGATCACTCTTCTACCACTAGGGACAATTCCGACTTTCCAGATCAAACAGATCATCAGAGGCAATCCCAAACCCCCAATCTGATCGAACCCAAACTGTACATTCTATACACTTCTAAAAATTTGGATTCGAGTCTTAAAATTCATGTTTTTGGACAAGGTTCTAGATTATATGCCTGAAACCATAGCTCAAGATGTTTGGGTTTCACTTAAATTTAGTTTGGTCTAGTCGTTTGGTTTCCAGTGAGTTTCCATTTATCTTAACTTGAATATTTTTTTTTTAACATTAATATGTATTAAGACAACCAACTTTTGTTTAAATCTTAAATTCTAACAAGGATAAGATCAAGTGTCAATGGAAATTTTGTTTTAAGATCCTAGATTAAAACCAACACAGGCAAGAACAGATACACATCAAAGCATAAACATATGCCCTGACAAATCACTTTATAACATCACACAAAACACTCTTATTTCCAGAGGATTTGCCTGAAATCAGATTTAGTATACTTAAGCTAATGGAATGTTACTCACCTGTCTACAAACAGAGCAGTGCTTCCAGGAAAAAAAAACTGCTAGCTTGTTGTTTTGTTGATCTTCTTATTGCTTGACTTATCTTGATTCTTTAGTTTTGATTTCTGTTCTTGAATGCTTCTTATTTACCTTTACGTTGTAACGATCGTTTGTATTCTTATTTCTTCCTCAGTTCGAATGCAAGTAATGGAAACAGTGAGGAAGTATATAGGCTGCTCTGGTGTACACAGCAAGCTTCACTCATTTTTTTTTTCATTTTTTTAACTTTGATAAAACTGATGTGATTTTGCCTTCTACATGGTTTGAAGTCATCGGATGATTTGCCATTGATTTTGATGTGCATTTATGAGGTTGTCCCCCATGTGTACATACATATACTATTGTATGAATTGATATATGTATGTATATTCTTTTGTAAGCCTATATATGTATATATTTTTTTCTTCTCTCAACAACTGCTGTTTGGATTTTGAAGATGTCAAAACGTAAAGCACAAAGCATCAATATCAATAGAAGGTAAGTGCAGGCTGAAGTGTATAAGTTGAAATAAGATATTGATGTAAGATTTTTTTCATGTACTAAAAAAAATATTTTTATAAATGTTGGCCAGAGACTTTCCTTCAATTTGTAGGCTGAAAAGATTAAAGTTGTCTGCTACATTAATTTTGTTTGTCTTGTTTAGGAAGCTAATATCTCTTTTGGTTTTATATTATGTACACTTGATTTGTGAGCATATATATCACTTTGTCCTGTTTTAATTATCTTACCCCCTTTATTTATTTTTTTCTTTTCATGAGTACAACCAAGTGCGGGTAACTTGTTCCATTATCTTAAGTGTTCAATATATATATGTTGCTTGACCATAATGTATTTTAAATATCTATTTTTATTCTTTTAACTTAACTACCAAATACTTGTGTTCATTTATAGTTCTCTTGTTTTCAATATATATATATATATATATATATATATATATTTGTTTTTAAAAGATAAGTTATATTTTAATTAATCCCATTAAATGTTTATTAAAATAACACTGCCCGAAATCCGGGATGTCACAAAATTGTTTCCATATAAATCTATTTTTCCAAGCTATTTACTATATACAATCTTTCTTTTTAAAGCCAAATTATTTTATATTTATTTTACAATTATTTTTGGAACTATTTAACAATTTTTCAACTGTTTTATAAACTAATTACTATTTTACAACTATTTTGTAATTATTTAAAATTTCTATAACTATTTGATTATTTTCCAACTATTTTACAATTTCTCAACTATTTTACAAACTAATAAGTATTTTTTTAACTACTTATCTATTTTTCAAACTTTTCAAGCTATTTTCTAAATATAAACTAGTCAGAGTTCAAACTGTTATTGATTAAATACCCAACTGAGATAAGAATTGAAGTGATAATCCAAATGGGGATTAAGGCAAAAGTGAATAAGTGAATAAAATCAAAGTGAATGTGAATAGAAAGAGAATTGATTTAATTGATAATCAATGAAGATAAATACGTAGGATGTACGTATATTATTCTATTCGCATAGTGGTTGGATCCAGATTCGAGCACAAAATTTCGAGATAGTATTATCAATCCGATTTGGAATTTTTCGCTCGATTTTCGAAGCCGAACCTGGATATGGATTTTTGATTGGTTCTGGATATTCTCTATCATAGTTGTGACTATGCAAGGGGAATGACGGTTTCTGATCAAGAAACCAGATCTGAGTCCGCACTAGGAAGTCGGGTGGACAATACTAGTTCGGAATTGGAATTATGTGATCGAGTGAGCGTTCAGGTTGATATAGCGTACGGATGATATGTGTACATCGTACGGGTTTGAATGGAATTGATATTGAAATTTTGTGGATAAGAACTGTAAATGATTTTTGAAATTGAAAATATATTTTGTTAAATATATGACGAAGTAAAGTGGAAATTGGATATTTCTATCATAAAAATTTACTTTATGGAAGTAAGTAATTCGGTAGGTGACTTTATAGAGTAATTAAATTTGAATATTGATTTGGACTAAACAAGTTATATATCTTTGTTATATATATGATAAAACTCCCCTTGTTGAATCTTTTGCTAGAAGAAAAGGGTTTTTGGAAGTATTTGAAGTATAAAAGTGAATTTATACAAGAAAAAATTGACTCAAAGATTTTTCAAAACATTTATATGTATGTATTTATAAAAAGGATTTGTGAAAATGATTTTGAGGAAAGCTTTTGGGAACCTATGGCAATTGGAAAAACCTAATATGAGAATTATCGATTTTGAGAATCGATTTTGTAAAGGAGATATATATGAGATTCATACTTGGTGTATGATTTGGAAAATACTATATGCGTATAGTATAAAGTGTTTTGAAAGTGGCTCTGGGAAAAAAGGCGCTCCCTTGAATGAACTTCTCAGGAGTGCCACAGGGTGGTACTGCCTTGAGCCTCTAAAGGGGAGGTTCTAAAGTTGATCCTGTGAGGAGTCCAGACAAACTAGTTCCTGAGGATTATTTGGTAGCGAAAGTCGATGGCGCTGATGCCTACAGGGGCATTTGGGTTATGCTGTGACGACAGTGTAATTCGATGTCGCTGCGATCTACTGTGTGGACCATAGCGAAAATCGTGTGGAGGATGAGTGCCAACAGTCTACACTTGATTTTGCCTGGATGGCAGCGCAACATCGGTAGACTGCGGTCTATGGTCAAGTGGAGGAGTTTCATTCTTTTGGCAGCAAAATTCGGTGGCGCTGATGCCTACAGTTATATGGTTTGTGCTGTGATAGCAACGTAAGGCTCGGGTTTAACTGCGATCTGTAGCGGGTTCCATGGCGTAATCGAGGAGCGCGGAGACCTATAGTTATCTTTGGATTTTGCCGAGACGGCAACGTAACCATCGGGTTAACTGCGACCATGGATGTGGGTGATGATTTCCAGAACATTTTTACCAAAGATATTTCCTCTATTTTTGAAACTGTTTTCTATATTTTCAATAAAATTATTTTTCAAAGTATTTTCACTGGGTGTTGGAAACGAGTTTACCAAGTGCTTATAGATTTTCAGTCCTACGCCTGATCAACGTATGACCGAATTTCTGTAAGGACAAGGATGGACTTGTCAAAACATCGAGTTATAAAAGTATTTTTATAAAAACTATTTTAGTAATATTATATAGATTTTTAAAATGATTTTAAAAATGATCAAAGAAATTTATCTGATTTTAAGTATTTTAATAATTCTGGCTCCGTTCCTTTTCGAGGACGAAAAGTTCTAAAGGGGGGAGAAATGTGACGACCCAGATTTTAATTAAACTTAAATTGATAATTAAATGAATTTTTAAATTAAATTTGTGAAATGTATCGATGAAGTGATGCGGGTTTCCCCGAACTCAAATAAATTTTGTATAAATCATTTAAATTCAAAAATATTGTATATATATGTATTTGAGCATATATGAGTAAAAAAAATAGAAATAAATATATATATATAAGATTGACTATAAAAATATAAAGTAACAAATAGATAAAAATTTAACAACATATTAGAATAGAAGTTCGTTTATATTTTAAAGTAATGATACAAGTAAACATAAAAACAATTAAGTAAGAAGACACAACAAAATATGATTGAGTATTTAGACAAGACAGCAATAAACTAGGTACACTTGAACTTGAAACAAATGAAGAAACATAGTTAAAAATAATATGAACAAAACAAAGATACCATTCTCAGCCATCAAAATATTATCATATCAGTCGAAGTCAACAAGTATAAGTATGAAAACATAAATATCTTTGAACTTGAAAGAGAAATAACAAATATATATTTAAGTATATATTGGATAAGTATGAAAAAATGAACTAAGTATGAACTGGAAAACAAGTAAAGAAAGGTTATGCAGGCAAGTAAAAAGTAGGATAATAGACAAGGTAATAAACAAAACAAGAAAACATATAAAAACATAAAGTACTTAGCATTAAATGCTTTCATCTCAGCTCAAAGTATTTGGTCAATTCGAAATCTTACAAAGTATTATCAGCCTAAAGAAAGAAGAAAAAATCTCTGATGTGCATTGTACAAACAAGCAAAATAATGTATATCACTTGTACAAACCAATAAAAATATACATTACCTTGTACAAATATCATCATCAACCTGCAACTTCATTTCTTCATATCAACTTCTTCATTCCACTTCGTCCATGAAGCTGAGAGAAAGAAAAGAAAATCTGAAGAAAAAAACATCTTTAAAACTTAAAACAAATACTTCAACCTAAACAACAAATCAATTCAAACCAGAAGATCAAGTGAAGATTCCAGCTTGTAATTTTCACCAGCCTGTCTCAGCATATATAGAGCTTTGTTCTTCTTCTCTGGAAAATAATGTGAGCAAACTTCACCTTCTTTGTTTTGAAATGCATGTGAGTAACATCATTATTTTAAAATTTAAGTAATAGTTCTGTTATATGCTTGTCTCTGAAAACAAGTATGTTTGGTGTATCATAGTTTTAAGTTTAAAATTGTGTGTAAGTTAAAATAATGTGTATTGCCGCTGGAAAAAAATAAATAAAAATAAAACAACAGTGCAAACTTAAATAAGATAAAAATATATACTGCCACTACAAACTAAAGAATCAAGCAAAAGAACTCAACAGATTCAAAGTACAGATCAATACAAGTTCCAGGAAAACAACAATGCTATAAAACAGTGCTCTCTGCTTGATATAGGTGAGTAAACTTTTGAATCTGGATTTAGCTGGTTATTTTAATAATCATGATAAAATAAAAGCGATGAAGTTTTGTATGCATATAGATAGGTATGAATATGAGTATGAGTGGACTATGCCTGTTAGAGAAACAGACATGGTTCTCTGTTTTAACACAACAGGTTTCCAAACATGTTTTGAAATCAAATTCCTTCTCTTCTGATTATTGTTAAACTTCAAACTTTAAACAAAAGTTGTTAGCTTTAACATGGTTCAAATATTAAAAATAGATTTAAGTAAAACAAATCGAAGTTTCTCTGGAAAATTTGAAAATACAAACATCATTTAAATTATGTCAAAATTTCAAACACCATAAATCTTAGTTTCAGGTAGACCATCTTAAATGTCATCGAAGATAATGTTTTTTTAAAGAAGAATCAAGATTTTTAATGAACTATTGATCGAGAAAATCGAAGTAGAACGATATTTTGATTTTTTGATGAATTCGAGTGATCGCCTGCATGAGGGGTGGCGTGATTGGAATCGAAGCTTGTATGATGGACGGGAAGGTTGAGAAAAATACTAGTTATCTTTCTCGAAGGTCATGGTGGTCATACTGCTGTGAATTACGGTTTAGCATCTTGTTTTGCTCGACGTGGTTGTCAATCCATTTTTGATGTCGGCGAAGAAACGGGGTGGCATGCGATGATGGGGATGGGTGCTAGATTGTATGACGAAGTTTCAGGGTGTTGGTCAGGTGACCTCGAGATCGGGGGTATCGGGGAGGAAGAGTTTTCTGGCCATGGTGAGTTCCAGGTTAGGTCGTGAATACCTCGTTTTCGATTCGAGAAGAATTCGTTCGATCGGGGTGTAGATGTGAGTTCGTGTGGGTTCAAGAGATGTTCGACTATCGCCGTACCAATCATCGAAGGTCGGTGATGCTGGTGTACGTGCACCGTGTGTATGACGTGTCTGGGTGGATGTGTTTCTGTGAAGGCTCGGGTGGGTTCTCGCGCAAGTGGAGAATGACTTGAAGTGATGAAGGAAGTAACTCGAGTTCATACTCGAGTGGTTTAGCGGGATTAACCTGTAAGTTTTAAAACTTAAATTTTAAACTAAAGTTTAAATAAAATAAAAATGGGTAGAGAAGATGTTTACTCGGGTTAGACCCGAGTGATCTTCGAGTGTGACTCGAAGCAGTAGAGATGATAAGCAGTTTTTTTAAAGGGTTTAAAAATGGTAATGTTAATAAAGGTATTAATAAGATAATGTTTTAATCTTAGGGTAATTAAGGATCTAATGTCTTGAGATTATTTAATTTAATAAAGGGAATTAAGTATAATTAATTAATTTGATAATTAATTATAAAGGATTCATTGAGTAAATAAATTAAGAATAATTAATTGGTTTAATTAATAATTAATTAAGGGTTATTATTTAATTAATTAAAGGTTAATTAATTAAAAGTAATTAAGGGTTGATTACTTTGTAATGAAGGAGATTAATTAATAATTTAGGTTTATTAATTGATAGTTAAAGGATAATTAATCCGTGATTAGAGGTTAATTAATTGATTGATAAGGTAATCAAGGAGTATTTAAATAATTAACAGTTGCAATTAATTAATGATTGTTGAGCAGGATTAGGAGATGAATTCTTAAGTAAATATATTAATTCAAGGTTATTAAATTAATTATAACATGGATTAATAATTCTTGTTTATGGATGATTGTTTGTGTAGAATATCTGGTCTGGATGATATCTATTGGATGATATGCAGTGATATTCTGTGTTATGATATATCAATGATAAATGTATAATATTTATCTATGTTAAATGCTGTATGAATTCAATATATTAAATTGAATTGAATTGTTTAAACCTTCAAACAACTTGGCCTTAAGACACGTTTGGATACGAAGAGACTGGGTTCGGTATTTGTAAATACCCGAAATCAGTTTAATTCTTCATAGAATGATATGTGAAATAAATAAGCTGAAATGAAATGATTTAAGTAAATTGGACCATTTAATCTAAGTTTGGTACTTAGAAATTGATGTGTGAAATCAGTGATAACTATAACAAGTTGATGATTTGTAAATTGATATGAGTTACCCCGGGTTCTATATAAGTTGTATGCTTTTACCTTTCTGGTTAGATGGGTTTACTCACGCTGGTTTCCAGCCTAACCCGGGTATTACTTTGATGTAATGCTCGGGTCAGACAGAGTATTACAGATTTTCAGGTAAGGAAGTTCTGGAGCTCAGAAGACGAGCTGGATGGCAAGAACGTATGGAGTGTATTCCGCTGTGATATATTGTAGTTTGTCTGGGACATGTTGATTGTATCTCTCCAGTGGTTGTGTATATGTTGAACTCAGATGTATTAAAGTGTAATGTGACAAGTACAGATTTCATTTGTATAACTGTTATTATTTGATATTATATTTTGATTCGCTGCGAATGTGAGATTCTGTGTTTTATTTTCTGTTTCTTCTTCTATCTCTTTCTTTTTCCCTAACTATCTGGAATTTTCGGGATCAAAAACTCTGGGTTGTTACACTATTCCTCCGACAGGGTTGGAAGACTTGGTAGTAGAGCCTACTTTGACTTTGGTTAAACAATCTGTTCGGGTTGTAGCAAGAGATGAGAAACGGTTGAGGAACAAGACAGTCAGGTTGGTGAAAGTTCAATGGAGCGACAACAAGAAGGACTGTACTTGGGAGACAGAAGATAGGATTCGAGATACTTATCCTGATCTGCTTGAAGGGTATGTCTATATTATATTTATATAGATAGTTGCTAGTCAGATAGGCTAGTATGGTTGTTAGGAGGCTTTACACATGATTGCTATGTTTAGTATTTAGTCATTACTGAAATTCGAGGACGAAATTCTTTATGGGGGAGCCTGTAACATCCCTAATTCTTGATAACATTATTTAGAAAATTTAGTTAGATAAATTAAGTAGAATAATGTAAGAATTAGAGTGATAAGGAGATTGAGATTTAAATAAACCATAAGAAGGCCATGCTTAGAGTTAATTAAATAGGCTTAAAAGAGTTTATAAGCTAATTAATTTACATAAGGCTTTGTTAGTGAATAGCCGCACCTATTATTCACGTACCTTTTCATTTCTCATGTCCATTCTTCATTTTCAAAAACCAAAAATAGAAGCCGGCCATTACAAATAAGAAAAAGGGGGAAATTTATTCAATGCTAAGGATTAAAGCTAGGGGATTTATTCAACAACATCTCAAAGTTCTTATCATATACAAGGTAAATAATAATTTTATACTATCTTTGTTTTATTCTATGATTATATGTTTTAGGATTTAAGATTAAATTCCTTTTTATGATGTTTTGAATCATGATATGCTTGAACAATTATATGTTTGATTTAAATCAATTCATTTACATATGAATTTACACAAGTTTAAGGCGAAATCGATTGTTGATGATTATAGAATGCCATGGAAAATATTTATGTTATGTAAAATACGATTTAGGAGATGGATTTCAATTTGTGTAATTTTCCAAGCCATGGAAAATTTATTATGAATTTTCATTTGAAAATATGATAAAATTGGGTTTAAAATTAATATCGATTATTTCAGGAAGAATTTGGGTCTGAAATTTTAATATGTTAGATTACATGATGAAAATGAATTTCTGTGATTTTTGGGGATTTTTCCTAATAGATTTGCTATGGAAAATTAAATATGTTAAAAGAAGGACTTATTTGCAATATTGGTTTTGCTTAATGGAATGGCTTAAACGCTAATTTTCCTTGATTTAGGTCTGATAAATGCGGCAGCTATTTTTGTAAACGATTTGAAAAGTTTTAAGGCAACCAATTAAAAGATTACACTAGACAGGTTAGTTATAAAGTAATTACTAAAATTAGCATGATTTCAGCATTTATTCAGAAAAGCACGTTCCGCCTCCTTTAGTAGTGCCTTTCAACTCCAATGCCTCCTCTTGGACTCCGTCGAAACCAACCCAGTTGAAACCAATACACAAGATATCACGTAGATGGTACGTAGTGGATTGGAGGAAAGGTGAGAGCCTTGGTGTCGAAAGCAATGCTTCCGATGGGGTCGAAACCTTAGTTTTGTTTTCAAATGTTAAGTGCATGCTTTGTATTTACTTAAAGCTTTCGACGTATTTGAAACATATGTGTTCGAAAGGGGTTTTTCTAAATAGCTTTCGAAGGAGGTTACCATACTATATTTTAAAGTGCAGCCTTCAAATGAGTTCCTTTATTCTTAAATAAGACTTTCGAAGATGATGGTTCCAACCTAGTCGAAACCCCGCTACTGTTCTTATGCCTTTCGAGTGCATTGAAGTCATCAATGCTTTTGAAGGGTGCCTTTATTATAAACTTATACTAAGTCACTTCTTAAATGCTTTCAAAAGGGTTCAAGGGTTTCGAAGGTAAAGGTGTCGAAAGGAGGTTTCGATGTTATCCTTCAAAGTTTTACTCAAAGGTTTTGAGGTTTCGAATATATGGTTCCGAAACCATCAAATTTTCCCCAAATAATTTTATTAGAGGTTTTGAAAGAGATACTTCGTATGTTACCTCTTTGATCCAAATGATGTTTTTAAAGTAAAACCCAACACTTTCGAAAGGGGTACGTTCATTTGTTTTGAAGCTATGTTTTGAGGTAATGTTTTGATACATTCAAAAGGTATATTTTGGTTTCGAAAGGAATAAGTTAAAGAGCTTCGAAAGGTATATACTAGTGTTTTGAAAAGAAGTTTTCTATGCTTTCAAAGAAGGTTATCTAGGGGTTTCGAAAGTGATTTTTTAAGGTTTCAAAACAAATAACCCAATCTTATTTTAAAGAAAAAACCATGGCATAAATAAAGAGTTCTAAAATGAAGTTTTGAAGTAGTTTTCCTTGATTAACAGGTTAAAGGGATTAACCGAGTTTTATATAAAAAGATCTCAAGGATATTTAACCATAGGTGTTGGTATTATTATGTTGTTATGATTGCTTCTTCATATATTTATTCAAATTATTGTGAACCCATAGCAGTACTTTAGGGAAGGGTAGAATAACCAGCTAGGTTGACCCGGTAGTGAATATAAGTTAAGGATGCTAAAATATAAATTAAAGATATTAGCAGGGGCCAATAGGTTCACGGTAAGCCCATGAAAACTGTGTATAATAAAAGATATTGGCAGGGCCAATAGATTCATAGTCAGCCCATAAAAACTATTATTTGATATTGACAAGGGCCAATAGGTTTGTATTTAGTCCATTAAAACTAAATCCGGATTAAGATGTTGATAGAAGTCAATAGGTTCCTAGTCAGCCCATGAAAACCAGGATAAGAGAAAAGATATTGGAGTTACCAATAAGCTCTTAGTGATCCCATGAAAATTATGAAATCAGATAGGAAGTATGTAAACATTTCACAGGGTATTATTAAGCCCTTGAAATCTATTAGGTTAATAGTGATCGTAGAAACTATAAATGAGACAGGTAGTCAGAATGAATGGGGATGGGTAATCCAGAATTAATTTACTTGTTTGCATATCATCATATTGTTTTGAATTGTTTTAAATATTGTTGATGCGAGAGCATAGTATATGGTCTTATAAAGGTTTTAGGATACTAATTAGGGGAAAACCTGTTCCGCTAAGCGACGTGATCTCACTAGATATCTAAATGGTTTGAGATGGTAGATTATTATTCATACCAGGTTTTATGTCTGACTTGAAGTTTTTGTTTTTCCCTTAAACTTTCGGGTGCTAAATTTAATTTAAGTAGTTTGACGGTCAAGGTTTTTAGATTTTCTTTTTAGACGAATAAAGCTTCCAGAGACGTGAAGGAGGCATGCTAGCTATTTATAGTACTTTTTATTCCACTGTGTTTTGGTCGTAATGGCAAATTTGTTTTATTGCCTTCTTATATACTTTGATCAATGAAGGGGGCAACTTCATATGTCGCTTTTGGCGTATTTTGTATTAATTATATGTTATCTGAACGTGGTCTATATACTGGGATTATGTAATGATTTGAAATATTTTAAAATGGAATGTGGAATTTGTTTGTTGTTTAAATTTTTTCCATATTCATATGTTTTTGTATATCAATGTATCTAACCTTGCTGTATTTGGTCTCTGAGGATTAATAACTATGGATGACTGCAGCATCCGTAGCCGTTTGTTTTGGGCCTCCAAGTAGGAGGATGTTACAGTATATCTCATGGTTTCAAGCACAAATCCCCTAATGGAAAGAGGAAACTCGATATCACTGATCAAACTATGTCTAGCAAAGATCAATTTTCCTTTCAAAAACACCATTGTGTTAAGAAATATAGGGAGGAGTGACTTGAGGGAGAATCTCATTCTCTTTAAGGTGCCCATGGAGTTCATATCTAATGTACTCATCATCTCTATGAGATCGAAATAATTTACTTTTCTTTCTTGTTTGGTTCTCAACTTCGTTCTTGTATTCTAAACTATTGTAGACCTCCAATTCATAACATACTTATATCCATACTAGGATTAACCATCAGTGAACGTGACAGTGAAAAAGGATTCACATTTAGGTCATATAGACATAAGACCATATACATCTACGTGTACTAGTCCTAAGATTTCACTAACTGTTTCGCTGCTCTCACTAAATGGGTGTTTAGCCAATTTTCCTATGAGACATGATCATACAAATATCAAATTATTTTGAATCAAAGGTTAGAAACCCTACGTCTCTCATTTGTTTAAACATTTCTTTCTTATATGGCTTATTTTTACAAGTAGTTGTCACTTATTTTAGATGAATTAATACTTTCAACAGCAAATACATAATCATAGTAAGAATTCAAATGCCATCTTTAAGAGTATCAAAACACGTAGCTTTATTTCATAACAAACATTCATAATATAAAAATTGCATATAATACTATAGTCATTTTCTGCTAAATGGGAAACAGAGATTATTACACCAATAAAACTAGACACAAAATAATATAAAACTATTGAACTCTTTCGACATTGATAGAATACATTGCAACCACTACTATTTTATTTCATGCCATTTGGTTAAGAAGCTTGCCGAAGGAACTTAAATTATCACAAACAGATCCAACAAAGATTTTCATAGATAATAATTCACTACATCATTAGCCAAAATCCCCTACTTCATGATAGGAGTAATCTTATTAATACTAAATATCATTTCATTTGAGAGATTATATCCAAAATAGAAGTAAAGTATAAGAATCCAAAGGCACGTGGCCAAGTTTTGGATACATTTATGGGGCTTTAAAGTGTGATGTTTTTCAAAGGTAGCAACTTTCCCTTAGAGTAATAGAATAGAATCTAAGGGAAGGGTTAAAAATTAAACCTAATTTAACTGATAATATTATTGTATAATTGTTCCTTTGTAAAAAATCATCTCAAAATGAAGAGTCACTTGAAACTAGTTAAATGAAAATTCGTTTCCATTAGAAAAGAATTATACTTAAGTAGTCATTATAATTAAGGGAGGATATTTAAGAATTAGGTTCATTAAAATAAATGGTGTCTAAATGGAAGGTCATGTTTATTTTTATGGAGGGTAGAAGTGTTGGATCTGGTACATTGGCTAGTGGGGTGAAATGGGAAATTAAAAAAAATCATTTTAATTCATTATGCACAATATCTTTAATAGCATTATTCTAGACAACATTGTTAACATTAAGCATATATAATGTTTTATTAGATGAATTTGATTTGAATATTGAGTTATATTATATTACTGTTATAATAATATTAATAAACTGATATACAATGAATTATTTACTCAACATAATATTTAGTGAAATAATTTTTGTCAGTTTGAATAATAATTGTTTGAATATAAATTAATAATAAAATACTTTTTAGATATAATGGTATATATAGTTTTTAGTTTTGAATAATACATTTCTAAATACATAATTTTATTAACAATTCAAGTATCACATGTTCGAATTTAATAGTGGTAAATTGGTATAATAAATGTAATTAATTATGATTTGTGTAATTCAAATATAAGATATTTAAATAAAATGAATAATGTTTCAATTTATTAATTTGGGTTAATGTTACTGATATATAAATATTTAGCTATAATATTAATATATAATATCTAATATAATGTATTAGAAACATGTGTATAACTTAAAGTTAGAAAATATAAATGTGTTCAGAGTTTAATTATGAACTCATCAATGCGAGTTTTTTGTAAAACGAAGTTTGTACGTGAGAGGTATACTCATTCAAACATATGTAGGCTAAAGTAAAATTTTATGTTTATCAAGGCATTTGTATAAAACTACCTTCATCCTCCCCGTCTCTTCAAAAAACCTAACCACCTATGTCATAACTTCATGCAATTATCCGTGCCTCCCTAGACTCTCTATGTCGCCTTTGACACAACTACCCTTCTCTCATCAACAACTTCCAACTGATGCCACTCTGATCAACTTTGATAGTCTAATCACAAAACTGCAATCCATGTCGATACGCGCTTCTTAACTTCATCGCTGCTATAGATGTCGATGGCCACTGATATCAAAGTAGTGCTCCTCCCTAATCATATCACGCTAGTTGAATCTTTGGTTGTGAGGGAGTTCAACATTGTCGAGAATGACATCATTTTTCATTATATACATACATACACATATGTACTTATTCCTTGTAAATATTATGAGTTTTATTTTGATTTAAATTTTAAATCATATCTTAAATCTATTTTACATACATTATATAAGATTCTCTTATTTAATTATAACACTTATAATATAATATTCGATCTTATAGTTATATGTATATTATTTATTATTATTACAACTCTATTATAACCTTTTATGAATTATAATGTTTATAACTCATATTTAATTTAAAAATATTTTGAATTATTTATTTATAAAGTGCAACAACCCGCGTATTTATCGATTTTATATTTAAATATTTTATCATTCGTCGGATTTTTGTCCAAAAAGATACTTTTTGCATACGATCGAATTAGGACTCGTGACCACCTACATTGAGTTCAAAATGACGTTTGTGACCATTTTGAGAATACACATTGATATGTTTGGAGCTAGCCAAAAATTTGACCATTTTCACTTTGGGTTTGGGTTTGGGTTCAGCCCTATGTCCAACTTAATACTCAAAACTGAAACCCCCTCTTCATTCACTCCCTCCCCCTCTACTTTTCAGTTCTAAAGAGATTAATGGTGAGTGGAATAGGAAATTAAAACTCCAAACCCTAGTTTCCATTTACAAATCAAGTTCTAGCTCCAAACTAATAGAAGAAACTTTGGTAAGCCTCCTCTTCTTCTTCTCCAACTCATTCTTTTATCAATTTCAGAAATTCCTAAACCTAACTTTGGGAATGTTCTCCTTTTTGAGCATAGATTCAATCTCATTTGGGTTGTGTTGAAGAGTGGTTGATTCTCCCTTTGCTTTCAAGCTCCTTCTTCATTATTTTTGTGAAAAGGTGAGATTTTCATCTCACATCTTAATCTATATTTATCTTCGATTGTTAGGTATGAATTCCTAACACTTAATCTTGTGCAAATGCTTTTGGTTTGGATTGATTTGGTGAATATTCCAATTTTTAGTGTTTTGAGTTCAATTCTTTGAAAATCCTAACTTTGATGTTTTGATCATGTTTTTGGTGATGAATCGAAGAGCTTATATGGCCGGGTAGTCGATGGGCGTAAACCCTTAGTGTCGTTGCTCGACCGATTGCAATTCGGAAGGGATTGGCATTCATTAGATAGGCGTGGGAGTGCTGGTAACAGGCTCCGGTCGGCCGAACTCAGGGTCTGGTCAACCGACCTGCTACCCGAGCATTTCCCTGCCTCTGGTTTGGTAGAATTGGTAACAGGCTCCGGTCGACCGAACTCAGGGTCCGGTCGACCGACCTGCTACCCGAGCATTTCTGCCTCTTGCCCGGTCAACCGAACTCAGTGAGCCGTTTGACCGACCTGCTTCCTTTTGCCAATTATGCCCATATTGCCTATTTGTTTGAATTTCCAACTTTAATCGATTCTTGTTGTTTCCCTTTTGTTGTTATCATTTATTATCGACTTTGATGACATTTTCTTCGGGAATTTTCGGAAATATCCATTTTGATGGATTTGATATCGATTTCTTTGGATATAATCCACGTCTTCGAATGCGAATTTTGATGATTGATTGTTTCTACAATCATTTTTGTGATTTGTCACTTTAAAAAAATACAAAGGTTTCAACACTAGTATTAAATATCAAAACTTCTTCATCAAAACGATTTCAACCCTATTTTCAATATCAAACTCGTTTATAAAACCGTTTTCCAATCTACTAGTATATACAAACCTTTACCTCACTCGTATGAGAAATCTAATTAAACGGCTTAGTAAAACAAGTGGTATGAAACGCTTGCGTTCACTTCGCCGGTTAATTCTTGGACTTGTTCGATTGAAACTCTTGTGACAACTTTCGAGTGGAGATCTACAATTTGTTCATAAATATTTAAGTTAAGCTAGTGGTTATGGGACATGAAGCTAAACTCCTATATTTACTAGCTTAGTGTAATTGACACTTTTTGATGATCATTGATGATCATTTTTGTGATTTAGACTAGCAATTTGTGCGACGTCTCTTTGTCTGCGAGGGAGACTAAACCCCATTTGCGTGATGTTTCGACTCACATATGTGGGGTAGCGACCCACGATCTTCGGGCCATTCTTGTGGAGCTTCGGCTCAAAATTAATGGTTAGCTACCATGAGATAGCGTCTCATTTGTGATACACGTGTTGGAGATTTTTCATACTCCCATTTTGTGATAGGCCTCCCCCTTCTTGTGATTTCTAGATTCCTTGTGATGATTTCTGGAATTTTGTGCTTCACCAATTTTCGTGATTTCCATTGATAAGTTTTATCAATTTTTGTGCATTGGTGAATTTGTGTGTCATTGACTTGTTATGAATACAAGCTTAGGGTATGATGCCCCATTTTATCTTTGAGAAGATTCTTGTGATATTGATTAATCTCTTGTTGATTTTCAATTACATACTTATAGTAGTATGCCATTATGGTTATTATATGTTCATGCCATATCTTTTATTCTATACCATATCATCTGATATTTATAGCAAGACTGATCCGTTTATTATTTTCTTATAAATAATACTCGGATCAGACCGAGATGTTACATGTTCTTCTGCTTGACTTCTCTTCTGGGATTACTCTGACTTTTGGCTAACGACTTAGATTAGTAGTTTTTGGATGTATACATTTGAGATATAGACTCTGTAATGTATACTTATTCTTTTGTGTAGCTTGTAGCTATTCTTTTGTATTATCGTGGATCTTTCAGACCACTACTCTGATGTACACTTTCATGTGTTATATATATACATTCATATCTTTTTCCGCCTTTGTGATATGGATGTCTATGACTGATTTGTTTTATGTTTATTTCTATTATTGTTTCCGAGGATTATATATAGCCATTGTGTGATAGCCTTGAGTTTGTATCGGTATGTCGGACTTCCTCTTATGCATGTTATTCTGTTTGACATATCGGTGCTCGCACAAAGCAATTACACGGATGGTCGCTCCTCAACAGCCTTATTCTCCGTGCTAGTTGATAGCATTACACCGTAGTGTTCTTGGCTAGCGTGGGTATAGAGGTGGGGCGCCATAGCTTGGTATCGGAGCCAAACTTTGGAACAATGTAGAATAATCTAACAAGGATCATTGTCCTAAGTCTTTCTTTGGAATCGTGTTATAGGATTTTATTCGAGTCTTCGTACCGTTCTATCCTATTTCTTTTTATGATTCCTTGTTTTATCAATCAAGGGTTGTTTGAGATTCATTCTGAGATTAACCTTTTTCGTTTTTCTTTCTTTCTTGAAGAAAAGAAATGGTTAGACCAGGCCGCCCCAGCGCCAGTCAATCTAGTGCTACTCCCCAGGATGGAGTTTTTATGTCTGCCCAGCAGCTTCTTGATCTTGTAAAGAATGCTCAAGCAGCCGGTTCTATTCCGGTGCCTACTCATCCTAAGTCTGGATTTGCACGCTTGTGCAACGATTATACCAACTTGGGTGGAAAGCCATTCAAAGGTTCTAAACCCATTATTGAAGTCCAGGCTTGGCTAAGAACATGCGATCGAATCTTTTCTCGCATGAATCTTATTGATCTTCACCGAGTTCAGGTGGCCTCTAGTATGCTCCAAGAAAGAGCATTGGACTGGTACGAGCTTCTAATCTCCGAAATTATTGAAGCGGATCTTACTTGGGAGCAATTCCGGGAACGATTCGAATTGAATTTGTGCCAAAAGCTGAGAAGGTGGCTTTGGCCCGTCGTTTCATAGACCTTGTTCAAGGTGAATCCTCCGTGGTAGATTACGTCGCTTCCTTCGAGTCACTTTCTAAATATGGGGTTGAATACATCAACACCCCATTAAAGAAGAATCAAAGATTTGTCTATGGCTTGAACAAAAATCTCAAGAAGCCATTACTTCTAAAATTAGAAGTTTCTTTTGATCAACTCGTTGATATCGCTCTTCGACTTGAAGAGGCGGATAAGGAGAGTGATGTTGAAGTGGTGGGTGCCAAACCAAACTTCAACACCCAGAAAAGGCCTACCAAATTCAAAGGTCCTTATCCCAATAAAAAGGGAAAACAAGCATCTCCTGCAACACAGACTTCTTCCTCTAATAGTGGGCAATGCTACAACTGTGGTTCTAAGGACCATTTTGCGAACAAGTGTTCAAAGCCCAGATCTTGTCACTATTGTAAAAGCCTGGATCATTATCTGCATGCGTGCCCCAAACTTCAAAATAAGAAGGAGGGAAAGCTTAATGTCGCTCAAGCCCCTGACAACACATCTCGTGGTCAAGGTATATCTCATTCTATCCTTGATGGTATTATTGTGTTTCATGATCATCCTATTCGAGTTCTTTTTGATATGGGTGTGTCCCATTCTTTCATTTCAAAAGAGCTTGTTGATACTTTTTCTTTGGATGTTTTGTGTTTAATGACTTCATTGAGAATTGTGAATCCGGTTGGTGGATCCGCAACACTCAGTTTGTTGTGTAAAGATGTCGAGATTATTTTATGTGATTTTTCTTTCCTAGCCGATTTGCATGTCATGCGTTATTTAGGCTTTGGAATGATTTTGGGAATGGATTGGCTTAACCGTTATGAAGCTCACATCCTATGTCTTGAGCGGACTATTTATCTTCGACATCCTTAATCTGTTAATCAGATTTCTATTGTACTTAAAGATTCGGATTCCGGCTTGACAGCATCTTTATATTCTTTAAATCCTCGTGATGACAATGATGATGATGAGGAGGATGTTATTTCTCTTATTCACGTTGTTCGTGAATTTTCCAACATATTCAAGCCCATTCTAGGGTTGCCACCTAAGCGAGCAATTGAGTTCAGAATTAATCTTGTCCCTGGAGCTCAACCTATCACTCGTCCTCCTTATCGTATGTCCAATAAGGAAAATGAGGAGATGCGCAAACAATTATCCGAATTGGAGGCGAAGCAATTTATTCGCTCTAGTTCCTCGCCTTGGGGAGCTTCGGCTATTTTTGTGAAGAAATCCGATGGTACACTTAGGCTCTGCGTTGATTACCACAAGCTTAATGACCTTACTATCAAGAATAAATATCCTTTGCCTTGGATTGATGATCTATTTGATAAACTTAGTGGTGCTAGAGTATTTTCACAATTGGACTTAGCAACTGGTTTTCATCAGCTTCGTATTGCAGAGGATAGTATTCCTTTGACATCATTCCGTACTCATTATGGATCGTATGAATGGCTTGTTATGCCATTTGGTTTGATGAATGCTCCAGCTTATTTTATTGACCTTATGAATCGAGTTTTCAAAGATTTCCTCGATCGATTTGTTCTCATCTTTATTGATGATATTCTTGTGTATTCAAAAACCGAGGAAGAACATGAAAAGCATCTTCGGATTGTGTTGAAAACTCTTAGGAGTAATCGATTAAAAGCAAAATTTTCTAAATGCCACTTTTGGCAATCTCGTGTGAAGTTTCTTGGTCACATTATTTCCGAATCCGGAATTTCCATGGATCCTTCGAAGATTGAAGCGATTAAAAATTGGAAGAGACCGGAGAGTGTGATGGAAATCCGTAGTTTTCTTGGTTTGGCGGGTTATTACCATCGTTTTATAAAGGACTTTTCTAAAATTTCCATGCCTCTTACTAGCTTAACAAAGAAAGGCGGTAAATACATTTGGTCAGACAAATGTGAAGCTTCATTTCAAAAATTAAAAGAACTCCTTTCCGATGCTCCTATTCTTGTGATTCCCGATGGGAACCAAGATTTTATTGTTTATACCAATGCTAGTCGTGTTGGTTTGGGAGCCGTTCTCATGCAAAAGGAACGTGTTATTGCTTATGCTTCTAGGCAATTGAAGCCAGCCGAGACTAGATATGCCACTCATGATTTAGAGCTCGCGGCTATTGTTTTCGCTCTTCGAATTTGGCGACATTACCTTTTGGGAGAAAAATTTATTCTTTACACCGATCATAAATCTTTAAAGTATTTATTTTCTCAAAAGGAACTTAATTTGCGTCAACAACGTTGGCTCGAGTTCCTGGCATCTTATGATCTTGATATTCTTTATACTCCCGGAAAGGGAAATCATGTTACCGACCCCTTAGCCGAAAGCAACAAGCGGTGGTTTCTTTGATGATATCCGAATGGAACGATCTCGAGACTTTGTCTACTTGTGAGATTCGAGATCGTGAATCCGATTTATGTTCATCTCTTGTTTTATGTAGCCTTGAGGCTCATCCATCTCTTTTGGACCGCATTCTTGAAGCTCAAAAGCTAGATCCCAAATTGGCTCTTCTTGGCCAAACTTTTAGGGATAAAATTGATATTGAGGGTATGAAAGACTTTGGTATTGATTCTCGTGGCGGTATTCGAAAATTGGGTAGACTTGTCGTACTAAAAATTGGTGATCTTCGCAAAGACATATTAGAAGATTCCCATCGTTCTAAATTCACCATTCATCCCGGTAGTAGTAAAATGTACGCGGATATGAAGCGACTTTATTATTAGGAGGGAATGAAATTTGATATCGCTAACTTCGTTAAGCGTTGCATGACTTTCCAACTCATTAAGGCCGAGCATCAAAGGCCCGGTGGATTATTGCAACCTTTAGGCATCCCAATGTGGAAGTGGGATCATATTTCCATGGATTTTATTGACGGCCTTCCCCGTTCTCGTTCGGGCCATGATAGCTTATGGGTGATTGTTGATAGACTTACTAAATCCGCCCATTTTATTCCCGTTCGGTCTAATCGGACCGTTCCTCATTTGGCCAAACTCTTTGTTAAAGAAATCATTAAATTGCATGGAGTCCCTACTTCTATTGTTAGTGATCGTGATCCATTGTTTACTAGTGGATTTTGGAAGAGTCTTCAAAAAGATTTGGGAACGAAGCTTAATTTTAGCACCGCTTATCATCTGCAGTCCGATGGACAAATCGAGCGAGTGAATCAAACTCTTGAAGATCTTCTTCGTGCTTGTGTTCTTGACTTTGGTGGAAGTTGGGAAGATCATATTTCTCTTGTTGAATTTTCCTATAATAATAGCTTCCAATCTACCATTGGTATGGCACCTTTTGAGGCACTCTATGGAAGGCCATGCCGTTCTCCTTCTTGTTGGCTTGAGGCCGGTGAGAAGCTGGTCTTAGGTCCAGATTTTATTCGTGATTCCACAGAAAAGATTGACCTTATTCGTCATACGATGAAAGAAGCCTAGAGTAGACAAAAATCCTATGCCGATAACCGAAGGAGGAAATTATAATTTTCTGTGGGAGATCTTGTGTTTATTCGTGTTTCACCTATGAAGGGTGTCGTGCATTTCAATCGATCGGGAAAATTAGCGCCTCGATATATTGGTCCGTTTCCAATCTCTGAACGTATTCATTCTGTAGCTTATCGCCTCTTGTTACCGGCTCAATTTTCTGCTATTCATGACGTGTTTCACGTTTCTCAATTACGGAAATGCCTTCGAGATTCCGATTCTATGCTTGAGCCCGGTGTTGTTGAAGAAATTGAAGTTTCGCCTAATTTGACTTATGAGCAACATCCCATTCGTATTATCGATTCGGAGGTTAAACGCCTTCGAAATAAAGATGTCCCGCTTGTGAAGGTTCAATGGTCCTCAAATCCTAAGGATTGCACTTGGGAATCTAGAGAATACATCGAGCGAACACATCCGGACTTACTCTCTCGTGCTCTTTAAGGGTGAACTTCTTATTTAAAATTTCTCCTTTTGTGTTGATTTGCTTGTATGGTTGTTACTTTTAGTTCATTTATTCCTTATGATTGCAAGGACGCAATTTCTTTAAGGAGGGGAGTCTGTAACAACCCGCGTATTTATCGATTTTATATTTAAATATTTTATTTAAATATTTTATCATTCGTTGGATTTTTGTCCAAAAAGATACCTTTTGCATACGGTCGAATTAGGACTCGTGACCATCCCCATTGAGTTCAAAATGACGTTTGAGACATTTTTGAGTATAAATATTGATATGTTTGGAGCTAGCCAAAAATTTGACCATTTTCACTTTGGGTTTGGGTTTGGGTTCAGCCCTATGTCTAACTTAATACTCAAAACTGAAACCCCCTCTTCATTCACTCCCTCCCCCTCTACTTTTCAGTTCTAAAGATATTAATGGTGAGTGGAATGGGAAATTAAAACTCCAAACCCTAGTTTCCATTTACAAATTAAGTTCTAGCTCCAAACTAATAGAAGAAACTTTGGTAAGCCTCCTCTTCTTCTTCTCCAACTCATTCTTTTATCAATTTCAGAAATTCCTAAACCTAACTTTGGGAATGTTCTCCTTTTTGAGCATAGATTCAAGCTCATTTGGGTTGTGTTGAAGAGTGGTTGATTCTCCCTTTGCTTTCAAGCTCCTTCTTCATTTTTTTGTGAAAAGGTGAGATATTCATCTCACATCTTAATCTATATTTATCTTCGATTATTAGGTATGAATTCCTAACACTTATTCTTGCGCAAATGCTTTTGGTTTGGATTGATTTGGTGAATATTCCAATTTTTAGTGTTTTGAGTTCAATTCTTTGAAAATCCTAACTTTGATGTTTTGATCATGTTTTTGGTGATGAATCGAAGAGCTTATATGGCCGGGTAGTCGATGGGCGTAAACCCTTAGTGTCGTTGCTCGACCGATTGCAATTCGGAAGGGATTGGCATTCATTAGATAGGCGTGGGAGTGCTGGTAACAGGCTCCGGTCGGCCGAACTCAGGGTCCGGTCGACCGACCTGCTACCCGAGCATTTCCCTACCTCTGGTTTGGTAGAATTAGTAACAGGCTCCGGTCGACCGAACTCAGGGTCCGGTCGACCGACCTGCTACCCGAGCATTTCTGCCTCTTGCCCGGTCAACCGAACTCAGTGAGCCGTTTGACCGACCTGCTCCCTTTTGCCAATTATGCCCATATTGCCTATTTGTTTGAATTTCCAACTTTAATCGATTCTTGTTGTTTCCCTTTTATTGTTATCATTTATTATCGACTTTGATGACATTTTCTTCGGGAATTTTCGGAAATATCCATTTTGATGGATTTGATATCGATTTCTTTGGATATAATCCACGTCTTCGAATGCGAATTTTGATGATTGATTGTTTCTACAATCATTTTTGTGATTTGTCACTTTATAAAAATACAAAGGTTTCAACACTAGTATTAAATATCAAAACTTCTTCATCAAAACGATTTCAACCCTATTTTCAATATCAAACTCGTTTATAAAACCGTTTTCCAATCTACTAGTATATACAAACCTTTACCTCACTCGTATGAGAAATCTAATTAAACGGCTTAGTAAAACAAGTGGTATGAAACGCTTGCGTTCACTTTGCCGGTTAATTCTTGGACTTGTTCGATTGAAACTCTTGTGACAACTTTCGAGTGGAGATCTACAATTTGTTCATAAATATTTAAGTTAAGCTAGTGGTTATGGGACATGAAGCTAAACTCCTATATTTACTAGCTTAGTGTAATTGACACTTTTTGATGATCATTGATGATCATTTTTGTGATTTAGACTAGCAATTTGTGCGACGTCTCTTTGTCTGCGAGGGAGACTAAACCCCGTTTGCGTGATGTTTCGACTCACATATGTGGGGTAGCGACCCACGGTCTTCGGGCCATTCTTGTGGAGCTTCGGCTCAAAATTAATGGTTAGCTACCATGAGATAGCGTCTCGTTTGTGATACACGTGTTGGTGAGTTTTCATACTCCCGTTTTGTGATAGGCCTCCCCCTTCTTGTGATTTCTAGATTCCTTGTGATGATTTCTGGAATTTTGTGCTTCACCGATTTTCGTGATTTCCATTGATAAGTTTTATCAATTTTTGTGCATTGGTGAATTTGTGTGTCATTGACTTGTTATGATTACAAGCTTAGGGTATGATACCCCATTTTATCTTTTAGAAGATTCTTGTGATATTGATTAATCTCTTGTTTATTTTCAATTACATACTTATAGTAGTATGCCATTATGGTTATTATATGTTCATGCCATATCTTTTATTCTATACCATATCATCTGATATTTATAGCTAGACTGATCCGTTTATTATTTTCTTACAAATAATACTCGGGTCAGACCGAGATGTTACAGGTGCTTCTGCTTGACTTCTCTTCTGGGATTACTCTGAATTTTGGCTAACTACTTCGATTAGTAGTTTTTGGATGTATACATTTGAGATATAGACTCCGTAATGTATACTTATTCTTTTGTATAGCTTGTAGCTATTCTTTTGTATTATCATGGATCTTTCAGACCACTACTCTGATGTACACTTTCATGTGTTATATATATACATTCATATCTTTTTCTGCCTTTGTGATATGGATGTCTGTGACTGATTTGTGTTATGTTTATTTCTATTATTGTTTCCGAGGATTATATACAGCCACTGTGTGATAGCCTTGAGTTTGTATCGGTATGTCGGACTTCCTCTTATGTATGTTATTCTATCTGACATATCGGTGCTCGCACAAAGCAATTACACGGATGGTCGCTCCTCAACAGCCTTATTCTCCGTGCTAGTTGACACCATTACACCGTAGTGTTCTTGGCTAGCGTGGGTATAAAGGTGGGGCGCCACATAAAGTGTAAAAAATTTAATTCAAAATAATTTCAAATTTATTTATTTATTACTTTATAAATTCAAATTCAAACAATTTTAAAATTTCTTTATGAATATAAATTTAAAACAATTTTAAATTATATTCCTAACCCCTATAAATTTTAATTTTAATCAATTTTAAGTTAGTTTGTTTATAATTGTGAATACAAAATTTCATTGCCTAGAGCTCGGTCAATGATCAAAACTCTAATAGTATCTATAGTTAATTGCAAAGTCCAACATTAATGTCCATGGTTCAACCCAATAAGTATTATTAAATAACGGATTGGCTTTTGCCAAACACTTTGACTATACGTTGACTATCAATTACGGTGATACTAACTTCTATTCAGAGGAGACGAATCCTCTCTTGAATTGTGTTTCACTTTAAGCGTGTCAACTTAACCTAACTATGACTTTTACTCAATCCTCGTTGTCATGTGATTGACAATAATTAAAGTATAGTTTAGACAGTTAAGATTCATATTAATCTCATGTCAAAAGACTACGCACATGGTCACGTGATCTTCTATTTGAATTTTAACCTATAGAAGACTCTCGATGAGTCGTTCTGTAATTATTCCAAGCAACTACGCTAAGCCACCCCTTGTTTCCCCCAATGACATGAATAATTTCCTAGTCCATCATATAGAGAGTGTTATGTACACCAGTCTCAATGTACTTAATGATATCCCATTCTCAATATGTTTTTACTAGGAATATTTAAGGGGATTTTATACGATTCAGTGCTCATGGTTATGAACACATTTGAAACTGCAATCGATTAAACATCTTTCGTAAGTATTTTCTACATCTATAGTTAATGTTTTTAAAATATTACTTATATCTCATTACAATAGAAAATAATACCAAAAGCTTACTTTATTTCAAAGAAGATTCCCTATAAGAGTGAAGTTATATGATTAAATTACATAATTATCTTTAGCGCACACCCTTAACACTATAAATTTCTCACTGGCACTTGGTGCCCATTATAGGGACTCATAACATACTCCCAATCAATTTTCCTAGATAAAAATGAGAAAGGGCCTTAGTGAGTGGATCTGTAATATTATTGTTTCATATCTACCTTTCGATTATATTTCCCCATCAACGATAAACTGTATTAACATGTCATGATTATGGCACACAGATCTCGACCTCTTAGTGAGTTGTTGACCCCTATTGCAATCTATGTTGCATCTTAGTTAGATTCTCAATGGTGGGAACTAGTCCAAGCATTCATATAAATGTCTCTCCCACCTATCTTATCAGATGTTAACGCTAAAAAGTGAACGCTAACACCCGGTGTGTGTAATAGAATCGTGAAAGCACCACCCGTGTGACGGGAACAGAATTTAAGCAGTAAACTGGCAGAAAAGCGGTAAAAGACAGCAATTTATAGTGGTTCGGCTTGAGATTAAGCCTACGTCCACTTTGAATCTCTTTATTACTGAATTCGGTTACAAATTGATACAAATCTCTTATCAAAACAGTACAACTTGATCAAAAGAAACAATCTCGACTACTAGCTCAATCTTCGTCGATGAAATTCGATGAATCCATGTTGGATGTAAGGAATTATCTCTTGAAGATTGTTGTAGCGTCTTGAATGTTTGAGGATCTTTGATTGCTGGATGAATGGAGACTTCGACAGAGTAACGGCGCTTGAAGAAATGAATGGCCAAAAGTCCTTTTCATGTTGGAAGTGGTGGCCTATTTATAGGAGCTGATTTCTGAGCAGAAAATTCGCCTAAGTCTTAGGTCGCGTACGACCTTAGTTAAGTCGTAGGTCGCGAGCGACCTAAGCTAGGTCGCAGTCTCCTTGCGGCTTAAGAGATTAGCTGGTGATGCAGTACTTGGCTTTATTTGATCAAGTGGTAGGTCGCAGACGAGTTAAGGAATAGCTGTGGGAGCTCTAGGTCGTTGAAGCCCTAGCTCGTTAGCCTCTTAGGTCGTGGGTCCCTTAGGTCGCAAACCTTTCCTGTAGTTAGGTCGCAAACCTTTCCTGTAGTTAGGTTGCAAACATCTTCAGTAGTTAGGTCGCAAGCTCCTTTAGGTCGCAACACTGCTAGGTCGCGAAGTTCTTGAGATAGTTAGGTCGTAGACTCCCTTAGGTCGCAGAGCCTCCTTCAACAGCTAGGTCGCGACATTCTTTAGGTCGCTATGTTCTAGGTCGCTGAGATAATGGAATTAACATTTGCCCCTCGAGGCATATGACTATGCCATAGGTCGTATGCTTCGACTCAACCTTGCTAAGTCGCGAACGACCTAGAACTTGCACGCCTGTTCGCCTCCCATTCTCAGTTTCATATAAATTGGTTAGGTCGCACCTTCTTCCTCACCTTACTTTTTTGAGTCTCCATCGCCATTAACGATTGTTCAAGCTTCCAAAGACAAATTCGACTCACTCAATTGACGATTCTTTCTCACCAATCATAATCCGTAAGTGGATCGACCTTTATTCGTCCATAGTCACTGCTTTGATCACGAATCGTTGTTACTTGTCCCAAGCCTAATTTCATACATCATGTTTTCTGAACGGTAGTCTCAGTTGACTTTCGTTTGTCATTTGACGTATCATGGTGATTTGCGATCACACGAAAGCTTTTACTACGGATCTGTGGGGTTTGCAATTGATTTGCTAGTTAATTGGTGGTATGTTGAGGTAGGATGAAGGGGAAGATGAACTCTTTTTGAACTGGCGGTATTGGGTTATCGGACCCAATATGATGTTGCTTGGAGAGGAAGTCAACAACCTATCAGATTTGAACGACCTAAGAGTTAGGTCGCGTGGGAACGCTTAGCGACTTAAGCCTTTGCGATCTGAAAACATTTGCGACCTAGAGAATCTCCAACCTAAAAACAATTGTGCACGACCTAGGACTTAAAGAAAATTGCCTCATCTTAATCCATTCAACTGCAACGTGCGACTTACAGAAATCTTAACCCATAATAGGTCGCTGAACGACCTAATACTTAGACAATTTTTCACAGCCCTGAACTCTTAACCTGAACAACACAGCATAAGAATGCTGCAACCTGTGTTAGGTCGTAAGCGACCTAACACTTAGAATTTTTGAGCAGAATTTGACTGATTTTCTGAATTTATATTGTTTTGGACTTTGTACTTCTTTTTAGATTGCCTCAACTTTAATGCTGATAACCTGTTTAGAAGTAACATTCACAGAAAAATGGGACGAATATACTGCTATTGATTGCCCACATCAAACAACAGATTAGTTGACAAAGAATATCAAACTTAAATGAACTTCGTGAATGAAATGCTGTGAACTAACAAATCTAAGTGAAGTATTAAAGAAAAATTGAAATGATCAACTAAAGCTGATTTATTTGCATCAACACAACACTGTTCTTGGACTTAAGATATCAAGCCCTGAAACTTTATAATCGACAAGTATCAATTAATTTAGTTTCTTTTACATTTGCTTGTTATTGCATTAGTCTTGCACAACACTTCACTCTTTTTAGGAAACGTGCACCTTAATATTTGATCGTCCAGTTCCTTGTGTAGAATGGAATCTCAACAGGAAGACTTGGAAACAGCTGGAGAAGCCTTTCCAATTGCTACTCCATTAAACGATCCTCCGGAAAGGACTCCTACCACCTTGAGTCATAAAGTCTTCCGTCGATTATGAATCCAATTTGGCATTGCCAAAGCTGATGCTTTGTTCCCTGGGATAAATGACACTACTGATAAGCCGCCCCATGGCTTTGTCGCAGTTAACCGTCAGATGTGTTCGAGTGGAGCCATTCCCCCATTTAACGACTGTCTTCGAGAACTTCTCCTTCGGCTATCTATTTCTCCCTTTCAACTACACCCTAATGGATACTCCATCCTGTTGGGACTGTGTGTGCTTTTCAGGAGAACGTTGGACCGTTTTCCCACTTTTGCAGAAATTCGCTTCTTGTGCACATTTGCAAAGAACAAAGACCATCCCTCTATCACACTTGTGAGGAGTGCAAGGAACCGTAAACTAATTCTGGACTTGCCTGAAAGCGCCCATGGATTCTTGACTCAATTCTTTTACGTCCGCTGTCCTCCGGGATTTTATGCCATCTGGAGAGTCGGAAGTAAGATTGCCTCTCTCTGATTTGTTTTCTAGACTTTCCAGAATTAGAACTGTCAAACGTTTGACTCCATTCTTTTCTTTTTGCAGCACTTCCTCCTCCACTTCGAGATACTAGTCACAAGTCGATTTTAGATACTTTGAGTGCCGTTGATGTTGAAGAGAGGAGTGCCAAATTCTTACTGAAAGATGAATTTCTGCACCAGTTTGGTCTTTTACATCCTTCCAGATCGACTCAAATTCATGAAATCTCCAATTCTGATGCGGAAACATTAGCTGCTTCGGGTTCTCGAGCAGAGGCCTCGAATGCCCCAGCTTCTGTAGAAGAAATTGCATCAGAAGCACCCGTCGTAGAGGCTGCTTTGATAAAATGTTCCGCATCCACCGGTGCTGTAGGGTCAGTCAACAAGTCGGCACTTGCCCCGATTATTGAGGAGGAAGAGAATCCTCGAGCTCCTGAAAAATCAATCGATACGGAAGTTGAAGAGGAGAAGTCTGCTGAACACCTGGGTGATGACACCTTTGATGGCTTAAGCGATATCATGATAACTTCTCAAGAGCTTTTTGGGGATAACAATCCAAAAGCAACTTCCCCCGTTGTTGAAGCGACTTCCACCTTAAAACAAACCCTGACGCCTACTACGCCAGTCGTCCCTGTTTCCACACTAAAGCGTGGTATGTAGTTTGACGCATGTAGTTTGCACGCCGCACACACTTACGATTTTTCAGCACTTTTAAGCATGTATCCTCTTTTTCTGGAAATTTCTAAACTTTACTTCTTTTCCGTTTTTCAGATTCTCCGATGGGACGTACCGGCTCATACTACGACAACTTTCGGCGCTACGGAGTGCGTGATTCTTACGATTATGGACGTTATCTTCCCTCCCGCAAAGAAGCTGACGAAGAGCGTGCAGTTAGAAAAGCTCAAGAAAGGCGTGCCTATGAAGAGCAGCAAAGAAGGAGAGACGATGACTCTTATAAAAGAAAATATCATGATGACAAGGGGAAGAAGCATGCTACCGATGACCCAAGTAAACGGGTTAAACATGATGAGAAGGACGCGCCTGAAATTTCTGAAAAAACTGACGCTCCTATCCCTTCTGATACTCCGGCCGGCTCTCCTCCTCTAAAGAAGTCTGATATTCAAACAATCATTAACAGGCCACAATATCAAGTTAAAGACGGCCCTCCAACGCTTCAGAGCCGATTTCCAAATTGGTGCCTAAAAGGAGTGCGCTTTGACTTGGATTTGGTTCCGATTGATAAGCAAGACATGCTTAAAAGTCTTGACGCGGTCAGACTTAATATCGAGAGGATGTCGCAATGGCAAAAACTTGTCGACGAACTCCAAAGGGTTAACCACATAAATCTTGAGGCGATGATGACCATGGAGAATGACAAATCAGAATGGGACAAATGGTGTAAGCAACATGATGCGGAGATGACAAGCATTGCAGATGACAACGCAAAGCTTGCATCTGAAGTCAAGCGACTAATGGAAGATCTGGCCTCATCTTCTGCATCGCACACTCAAATGGAAGAAGTTTTTCAGAAGCAAGTGCGGGACGTACATGCTGCGCAAAGGGACGCCGAAATGAAGCTTGCAGCTGAGCAGCATATAACTGAGAAATATCGCACAGAAAATACTGAGCTGCGGGGAACAATTGCGTCCCAAAATGCAGAAATTGAGATGCTGAAAGCTAAGCTTCTTAAAGTTGAGAAGGAGCGTGATGACGCGGTTGCTGGACAAGTTGCGGCCGAAGAGTCTCACGACACCACTAAAGCTAACATCGATTCTACTCTATTTGACTTCTACATGCACAGCGTTTTGGGCCGCGGCAGCCTTTCATTCTTGGGTCCCAAATACGAGATTACACTTGCTGAAGTTTGGGAGACCATACTTGATACATTTGCCGGCTATGCGGAAGCAGACCTTGTAGCGCTTTATCTAGACGATGAAGCACGTGATGCGCTTATTAGAGGCAAAGAGCAACTTGCCGAAGTTAGAGCCGAGACAGTGGTAGAGGAACATCCAGAAAAGACAACATCACTACCTGTTCCTGTCCATACTTCAACTTTGACTGATGTTGATACCATCGGTTCTAGCTCTCAATCTCCACTTGCTGCAAAAGATGCTGAAGCTAAACTCGATACTTCCGAGACTCCTCTTTCCCAAATTGAAGAGAAGAGCCAGGAAGAAACTGAGGCTGATAAATATGAAATTGAACTTGCGAAGCCAACTCCTCCAGGTAACTTTGGTGAAGTTCCGGGTCTAATGAACCAGTTATTTGATTTAACCGAGTTTGATGACCTTCTTACTTGTTACTTGAACTTTGGTGAACCGATACCTTCTCTATTTTCGGAAGATGTTGATTTTAACTTCTTTTCTTCTACAGCGGAGGCACCAAACACTGCACAAGCTTCCACTCCTTCAGTTGTCGTCCCTCCATCTTTACAGGTTACTCCTCCTTCTGCTTCCCAGCCGGGATCACAGGCAGAGAAAATCGAAGCCCTTCAAGGCCTGGATGACCCGGCAGCTTCGCAGGAACAGAAGGCGGAGGACCTTGAAGACGTCGAGAAGACCTCGGAGCAGTCCCTTGATGATGACACGAAGCTTTCAACACTGCTTGCTACTCCGGGAAGCGAATCTTCTTCAAAGAGGAAGGGGAAGCGTGGCATAAGGAAGAAGAAGAGAAGTGCTTCAACTGGGGACGAAGCAGAAGTTGATCCAGCCGCGCCTTTTCCTCCTTCTGCCCCGACCCGTCCACAACGGCTCCAAAAACTAATCATTAGGCCGGGGAAATGCTCCAAAGGTGGCGAGAAGAAGGAATAACAAGCTAGATTTTCTACTCCTTACTTTTGCTTTTTGCATGTATCGACCAAGGATTGTGCGGGTACCGGTCCCTGCTTTTACTTATTGAGATATCTACACATGTAAAGAATTTTCATAGTACTAAATAAAACAATTATTTTACTTGTACAAACTCTTGTGTATGTGAGAATGCATCTGTTTTTTATTTTTGGTGTGGAACAAACGATTCTTTTTACTTGTGCAAACTTTTTGTCTGCGTTTGAGAATGCATTTATTCCACATCATCTATTTTTCATGATATTGTGATGAACTCGCGGTATGTTGCTTGTATATTACTTTGTTCATGTAACTGAATCGTATAGTATTGCCCCCATACCACAAGTGCATTGCAATATTCCTAGCTTTTTCAAGACTGATACTCTTATTCCAGAGAATAACTATTCCACTTTTAAGGGAACAATCATTCTGCTTTTAATAAAGTATATCTCGTCTTTCGAGAATTTTATACTTTCTCTTTCCTTCTGAAGAACACTTCAACTTTTGGGGATGATCACTTTTATTTGTTAAAAGCGAATTTTCCTACGCAGTGAAATGAGCTTTCGAAGAAGGTTTTGATTTTGTGCCCCAGTAAGGGGCTTATTTTTGGTACTTCAAGCAAGGTGAAGTGCGCCTCTGAAGAGGTTTTTGAAGAGAAGCGATTTTGGTCTCCGAAGAGAAGCAATTTTGGTCTCCGAAGAGAATCAATTTTGGTCTCCGAAGAGAAGCAATTTTGGTCTCCGAAGAGAAGCAATTTTGATATTTCAACTCTGGTGAAGTGGGTCTCCGAAGAGAAGCATTTTGCACTTCTACCCTGGTGAAATGTGCCTCCGAAGAGGGCTTTTTATTTTATGCTTCAAGCATAGTGAAGCGTGCCTCCGAAGATGGCTTGTGCCTCCGAAGAGGGCTTGTGCCTCCAAAAAGGGCTTTTGATTTTGTGCTTCAAGCATGGTGAAGCGTGCCTCCAAAGATGGCTTGTGCCTCCGAAGAGGGCTTATGCCTCCGAAAAGGGCTTTTGATTTTGTGCTTCAAGCATGGTGAAGCGTGCCTCCAAAGATGGCTTGTGCCTCCGAAGAGGGCTTGTGCCTCCGAAAAGGGCTTTTGATTGCCTGGAAGTTACTTTCTCATGGTCGGAGGGGTCCACGGGGCGAATGCAAGTTGCTTGATTGGATGTTTGTTTGCACAAACGATCGCAATTAACTAACAAAGTGTCCCTTTGGTAGTCCCACCGATCTTTTTGATTGAGGAAAGCTCTCCCATTTATTGGCGTGCCTCGTTAGAGGGCTTTGGTTGGTTGGTGTGCCAGGTAGGTTGCGTCTCATGGGAGAGTGGATCCACGGGACGGACGTAAGCTATCTGATCGGATGCATCACGACCAGTTAGCGAGGGTCCTGTTCCTTCCGCTTGGGAAGGCGTCCCTTTAGTGGATCTTCCGGCCTTCCTGTTGAGAGGCATACCTCCCTTTGTCTGCTTCTTTGTTTGCTTGGCAACTTTCTTTCATCATCTGCCCATTAGCGATTTCTCATTATCGTTCCCAAGCACATCTTCTTTCCTTTTACAAGTAAATTGCTTCATCCGAAGGAGTGGATTTCACTGTTGAATGACCTCACGAGACAAACGCGAGTTATCTAGTTGGATGTCTATTCATAACGACAATCTCAACTAGTGAACAAAGGTTTGTCACAGTGGAGTTGCCAACTTTTTATGTGAAGTTTTCCTTGCATAGGATTTGAGTTTGGAACTTTTGTCGCTTGGTTTTCATGTAATAGCTGATTTATAGAGGTCGCTTAGCTTTGTGACGAGCAAGCATTGTTTTGATGTCCTGCAATTTTGAATCGACATTTTAGCAATACATTTAAAGTATTTATATATCGAAATAAAACAGGCATTATGAAATAGTAAAGAACACAAGATTTATAGTGGTTCGGCCAAGAATCGGGCCTACATCCACTTTATAGCTTTCATTCATTCACACTGATTTACAATATTTTACAATACAACTGGTACATTCATCATTATTTTACAATTTTGAACCAAGCTTTTTCTTTCAAGTAAAATAAGGACGTAAGTGTTTGCTGTTCCAGGCTCTTGGAATTGGATCTCCTTCAACAGTTATGAGTTTGAATGTGCCATCAAGAAGTTTAGTGCCTATGACATATGGTCCTTCCCAGTTTGGCCCAAACACACCAGTTGCTGTCATGATCCTTTTCAAAACCAAGTCTCCGATCTCAAAGCTGCGTTGGCGAACCTTAGAGTTGAAATGCCTGGCAATTCTCTGCTGATGAGCTGAAACTCTGAGCCTAGCTTCTTCTCTTTTCTCATCAAGAAAATCAAGTGCTTCAAGTTGTAGTTTCTCATTTTCAGCTTCGTTGAAATGAACTCTTCTATGTGAAGGAACTTCTACTTCCACTGGAATCATTGCCTCTGATCCGTATGCCTAGTGAAAATGGAGTGTGCCCAGTCGCAGTTTTGTGAGTAGTTCTGTACGCCCATGGTGCTAATGGAAGCTTATCAACCCAACCACCTTTTTCTTTTTCGAGTTGCTTTTTGATAGTTGACTTGATGATCTTATTAACTGCTTCCACTTGCCCATTTGCCTGCGGATGAGCCACTGCTGAGAAGCTTTTTCGAATTCTGAACCGTTTGCAAAAATCCTGGAATTCTTCACTTTCAAATTGAGTACCGTTATCTGTGATTATCTTCTGTGGCACACCATATCTGCAAATGATATTCTTCATTACAAAATTTATCATCTTTTTAGAAGTGATGGTGGCCAAAGGTTCAGCTTCAGCCTATTTGGTGAAATAATCAACGGCAACAATAGCATATTTAATCCATGATTTAGCGATCGGTAATGGTCCAATTAGGTCTATTCCCCAAATGGCGAATGGCCATGGGCTGATCATCTGTGTGAGCTCGGTGGAAGGCGCTCTTGGGATTTTTGCAAACCTTTGGCATTTGTCGCACTTCCTGGAATAAGCTGCAGCATCTCGATTAATATCCGGCCAGAAATACCCATATCGGAGAATTTTCTTTGCAAGTGTTTGACCACCTGAATGATCTCCACATTCTCCTCCGTGTACCTCTGCTAAGATTGTCTTAGCTTCTTCCTTGGTTACACATCGGAGTAATGGCATTGAGAATCCTCGCCTGTACAACCGACCATCCTGAATTACATATCTTGATGCTTTTCTTAATAGCTTTAGATGTTCTTTAGAGTTTTCTAGCAATGAACCATTGAGCAGATATTCTCTGATTGGAGTCATCCATGATTCATGCTCTGAAGACGTAGCCATGATCTAATCGACATCCATTTCATCAATGCTTGGAGCCGACAGAACTTCTACAGGAACTAATCCCAGTAATTGAGCTTCCCCGGAACTCGAGTACTTTGCTAGAGAATCTGCCTTCATATTTTCCTCTCGGGGTATGTGGCTTATTGAATAGTGATCCAAATCATTGAGAAGTTCGGATGTTTTTGACAAATATGCAGGCAAATTCCCTCCTTTGGCTTGAAATTCTTTCTTCACCTGGCAAACAATAAGCTGAGAGTCGCTGAAAATCTGTATCACTTTGATGTTTAGTTCCTTGGCGATTTTTAAACCGGCAATAAGGGCTTCATACTCTGCTTCATTGTTTGTAGAAGGGAATTCTAGTCTCAATGCATAACATAGTGATCGTCCTTCGGGAGTTTCAAACACAACTCCTGCCCCAGAACAATAATCATTTCTCGAGCCATCAACATACAACTTCCATTGTACCGGAATACAGTCAGTTGTTTCTTCCTTGATGTCACCTTTGTCAGTGGACTCTGCAATGAAATCTGCTAAAGCTTGTCCGTTAATTGCTCTTCGGGGATGGTAAGTGATGTCATATTGGCTGAGTTCTATGTTCCACTTCAAGAGACGACCCGAAGTTTCAGGACGATACAGGACTTGCTTTAGAGGTTGATCAGTCAGGACCTTGATAGGATGAGATTGAAAATAGGGCCTCAACTTCCTGGAAGCGTTTAACAAACAATAAGCAAGCTTTTCTATCTTTGAATAATTCATCTCTGCCCCAGTGAATCGTTTGCTGATGTAGTAGACTGGACGTTGTATTCTCATATCTTCTCGTACGAGTGCTGCACTTAGAGCATGGGATGAAATTGCTAAATAGATGAAGAGGTCTTCGCCATCACTAGGCTTGGAAAGGACCGGAGGAGTTCTCATATGATGAATCAGTTGATCGAAAGCATTCTGACATTCGGGAGTCCATTCAAAAAATTTCTTTCCTTTCTTTAAAGCATCAAAGAAGGGAATGCATTTGTCTGTGGCCTTGGAGATGAAGCGACTAAGAGCGGCAACTTTTCCATTGAGACTTTGTAGTTCTCTCTTTGTTCTAGGGGCTTTAACTTCTCTCAGAGCTGTGATTTGAGCAGGATTGGCCTCAATACCCCTAGCGCTTACGATGTAACCCAGGAATTTCCCAGACTCTACCCCGAATGAACATTTCAATGGGTTGAGCTTCATTCCATACTTTCGAAGAATTGTAAACATCTCCGCCAAATGATCCATGTGGTATACTGCTTTCTTTGACTTTACTAACATATCGTCAACATAGACTTCCATAGTTCCGCCAATCTGAGGTTTGAACATAGCGTTGACAAGTCTTTGGTAGGTTTCCCCTGCATTCTTCAATCCGAATGGCATGACTTTGTAACAGTAGAGTCCCACATCTGTGATAAAGCTTGTGTCTTCCTGATCTGGTTCATTCATCATAATCTGATTGTATCCGGAGTAGGCATCCATAAAAGACAACAACTCATGTCCAGCCGTCCCATCTACCAGTTGATCGATTCTAGGCAACGGGAAGCAGTCTTTGGGGCAAGCTTTGTTTAGATCTGAAAAATCAATGCATACTCTCCACTTTTCATTTGCCTTCTTAACCAGTACTGGATTTGAAACCCAATTTGGATAAGTGGATTCTTTGATGAAATTATTCTCCGTAAGACGATCTACTTCTTCCTTTAAAGCTGCTGACCTTTCTGGACCTTGAGTTCTTCGTTTCTGTTTTACTGGTGTGAATTTCGGATCGACATTCAGAGTGTGAACAGCAATTGTTGGAGAGATTCCACACATATCAGCATGACACCAAGCGAACACGTCCAGATTTGCTTTTAGAAATGATATCAGTGTGTTTTGAACTGTTGTGCTTAGTTGCGAACCCACATTAAGTACTTTGTTTGGGTCTTTGGAGTCGACAGGTATTGGTACCGTAACTTCCACGGGCACCACTCTATTCTCCTCTGCACTGGATTTTCTGGGGTCCATTTCTCGCCTTGCACCACTATGCTCACCAGTGCAGGGACCACCCAGTATTTGCTATAAAGTTGGGTTTTTGATGCGGAGGGGAGCTGCCGCATTTTTACCTATTTCTCTCTTTCTGGCTTCTCGAAGCTCTATAAGATAACATTCGCGTCCAGCATTTTGATCTCCCTTGATGACACCAACACCATTTTCTGTAGCAAACTTCATAGTTAGGCACCACGGGGCCAAAATGGCCTTGAATGCAGCTAGAGTTGGCCTGCCTAGGAAAGCATTGTAGGCAGAAAATACATCGACAATTACAAAGGTTTGCTTGCGAACTACCCTTTTCTGCCCTTCCCCAAGTTCCACGAACAACTCGACGGTTCCGATTGGTTGCTGTGGTTCCCTAGTGAAACCAACAATCTTTTATGACGAAGCTTGAACGTCGGTCATTGGGATCTTCATCTGGTCAAATGTTTTCTTGAAGAGTATATTGCAGGAAGCACCGCAATCAATGAGCACTCGTCTTACTATTGCCGGTCCAATTCCTGCAGAGATAACCAAGGGATCTATGGTGGGAGCTTCAATACCAATAGAATCCCTAGCTTTGAACATAATATCATCATCTGAAATCTTTTGCTGTTTCAGGGGTGCAGCATTTTCTACAGCAAAAACACCTTCCTCTGCTGGGATGTGTTTCAAAGCACGAGCATATCGTACCATTTCACCCCAGCTTCTGCCCGCTGGGTGTGGGCCCCCCGTAATCACATTGATAACGGGCCTCTTAGATTCTTGTGCCGCAGTACCTTTACCTGAACCTGATGGTTGAGTAGGGAGTTGCTGCCTCTGAGTTGACGAAGATGGGTCACTTTTGTTTTTCTTGACATACTGTTGCAGCTTGTTTTCCCTCAACAATTCTTCAATTAAGCTCTTTAAGTGACGACAGTCATTGGTATCATGACCGGGTTGGTTGTGAAAACGGCAGAACTTTCCATTTCTCATAGCGCCCTTTCCCGGTTTTATCTCAGCCGGTTTGGGATAATCCACAGCATCTTTGGTGGCGAAGAAGATATTTTCCAGAGTGTCGGTCAATGGAGTGAAATCTGAGGGTTTGAAGAAGCGAGGTTTCTTTGTATCCTTTTGTTTCTTCCCCTCGTGATTTTCCCTTTTCTGACCCCCGGAATCTTTCTTTTTCGAAGCGGCAATATTATTTTCCACCTTTGCTGCCACCACCTTCATCGATGCTGGAAGATTTTCCAAGCGTATGAATTCATCAGCTTTCTTGTAGAATTTCTCGAGAGAATTTGGCTCTTTCATCTTCAGCCATTTTCCAAATTCGCTCGATTTGTCGATAGCACGCATCAAATAGGTCAAGATCATTCGTGGCTCTGCGTTATCAACTTCTGCCAGAGCTATATTGAAACGGTTCAGGAATGATTTAATAGGTTCTCCCGGATTCTGTTCAAGACTGGACAATGACATTATGTCTTTTGCCTTTGAAGCATATAGCCTGAATTGCTCTTTGAACTTTCGGGTCAGATCGGAAAACTGATCTACTGATCGGACAGGAAGCTTGGTAAACCAGAGAAGTGCCACTCCTTCCAAATATACTGGGAAATACCGACACTTAATTTCATCAGTTGCTCTTGCGCCGGTCATGTGCCAATCATATTTATACAAGAATTGATTTGGATCACTTGTTCCCCGATAAGCAGGAATGGTGGGGGGAACAAATTTTCTAGGAAATTCAGCCTTTAGAATCTTCTCGGTAAACGGAGTTCTACTCGTTGCAAATCCTCATTCGCTCTCATCTTCATCCCTCTGCATGCTCTCCTTCATTATTTGCTTGATCATGCCAGAAAGATATTCCTCGTTGTTCAAAGATTTGGCGGAATAGACCTCGTCCATTTTCTCAGAAGTTTGTCCGGGCAAATGTTCGCGGAAAATCGGCGATGGCCTAGATCCTTCAGCTTGGAGGGGTGCCCCTTCAGCAGCACCTGATCCCCCTTGAGGAATATTTTTTCCTTCGGAATTGCGAAGAGCATCAGCGATGTTTTCTTCATTACCCACTGGTCTTTGGTTGGCGCCGAGCAGAGCGTTCAGTTTTTCCATCATCAGATTGTTTTGAGTTTCAATCTGTTGGTATAGTCCAGACACAGCAGCGTCTAGCTCCTCTCGCGTCACCCCGACGCTTGGAGCCGCTTGACTCGGTGAAATAGAAGTGGCGGTATTATCTTGAACATTTTCAGATCTGACAGCCTTTCGTTTTCTTCCAGGAGCCATTATGTCTGATAGACTTCTGGTTTTGTAGGAAATTTTTTCAACAAACTTGTGTGAAGCAATGATGAATGGTAGCCTGAGTTGGGCTCTCAATGAAAGCACCAAAATGTTAACGCTAAAAAGTGAACGCTAACACCCGGTGTGTGTAATAGAATCGTGAAAGCACCACCCGTGTGACGGGAACAGAATTTAAGCAGTAAACTGGAAGAAAAGCGGTAAAAGACATCAATTTATAGTGGTTCGGCTTGAGATTAAGCCTACGTCCACTTTGAATCTCTTTATTACTGAATTCGGTTACAAATTGATACAAATCTCTTATCAAAACAGTACAACTTGATCAAAAGAAACAATCTCGACTACTAGCTCAATCTTCGTCGATGAAATTCGATGAATCCATGTTGGATGTAAGGAATTATCTCTTGAAGATTGTTGTAGCGTCTTGAATGTTTGAGGATCTTTGATTGCTGGATGAATGGAGACTTCGACAGAGTAACGGCGCTTGAAGAAATGAATGGCCAAAAGTCCTTTTCATGTTGGAAGTGGTGGCCTATTTATAGGAGCTGATTTCTGAGCAGAAAATTCGCCTAAGCCTTAGGTCGCGTACGACCTTAGTTAAGTCGTAGGTCGCGAGCGACCTAAGCTAGGTCGCAGTCTCCTTGCGGCTTAAGAGATTAGCTGGTGATGCAGTACTTGGCTTTATTTGATCAAGTGGTAGGTCGCAGGCGAGTTAAGGAATAGCTGTGGGAGCTCTAGGTCATTGAAGCCCTAGCTCGTTAGCCTCTTAGGTCGTGGGTCCCTTAGGTCGCAAACCTTTCCTGTAGTTAGGTCGCAAACCTTTCCTGTAGTTAGGTTGCAAACATCTTCAGTAGTTAGGTCGCAAGCTCCTTTAGGTCGCAACACTGCTAGGTCGCGAAGTTCTTGAGATAGTTAGGTCGTAGACTCCCTTAGGTCGCAGAGCCTCCTTCAACAGCTAGGTCGCGACATTCTTTAGGTCGCTATGTTCTAGGTCGCTGAGATAATGGAATTAACATCAGACATTCTTACCCCCTTATTTTCTACTTCCCTATTCCAATCAGGTGTCATTTCCAATTATACACCCTATTAAAAAGAATATTCAGGAAAAGAACAACCAAATTTATAAAGTAGAAGAAATCATATAAAAATAGAAGAATCCAAAAGTTGAAAACTTTTATTTCAACAAAATATTAAACTGAGAAGTTAACAATTAAAAACCTTATCTTTTTTTCAACTTTTCAAGTCATTAGATTTTCAAAAATCATCCCCCATTTTGTTTTAAAACGTTTCACCACTTCAAAATTACATTCTTTTTCTAAACTTTTCACATAACAAATGGTAGTATATTTCCAAAGCCGTTTAAAATCAGTTTCTATCAAACAGATTTTAACTTATAATACCTAAGATCTTCACTTAATAATCTTTTGAAAAGCTCTTTCAAAACATTCAAGAAGTTTTCATAAACCTTTTTAACAAAATTCTTCCTCGGGGGTAGGATTTAAAATTGGTTTTAATTGTTCTTTCCTTGGAACTCTCCTACTAAATCATCTTAAATATATGTTTATCTTCTTGTGTTGATTAATGTACATCTTGTTATGAAAGCTTATTCCATTCCCCTTTTACATCAAACTTCCAGATGTTTACAAATATTCTGCCTTATAATATTTAATTAATACCTAACATTTTTATTCATTAACTCCATAAATGTCACCGTGTCCATATTATCTTAATGGATGTTTCCTAAAGACATTTATTTACTTATTTAAACTTTACCTTAATGGTCTCATTGATCTATTTAATTTCTTGCAACTCCTCATTTATTGCACGTTCGTTGTCTATTAAAGTTTTAGAGTTACAACCTTTCCTTCTACTTTTTCTACCCATATTATTTAATATGCTTATAGGGTCCACAATTGTAAGGCAGTCTAGGTCCAACAAAAGATTGAAGTACTATTCAACTTCTAGGGTGCTTCCATATGTTATGGTCATGCTCTTCTCAATCCACTTCTCACGATATGATCTTTGCTCCGTAAGTAATTGGAGTAGGAGTATAAATTTAACTCTATTTATTTTTCCAAGCCATAGTCACTTCGCCCATCCTTTTGCAATATGGTCGCAACTACTTCTATAGTCGAAATTTGTAGAATTAGGCGTATATTCAAAATAAGTATACATATTTATAGTAAAACATTTTTCAAATATAACAAGTACGCCACTCATACGTATATTTTCCCGTTGATCGGGTAACCTAAGCTCTGATACCAAATGTTACAACCTACCCTGAAACAGGCCTAAATTCCAACCCAAAAAAGTCCCATCAAAACTTAGACTCATTCCAAAGCTGCCTGTTGGTTGGTAAAAAAGAAAAACAATACAAAGCTATCTATCTATTCCTTCAGAACTCACAACAAAAGGAACAAAATATAATAGCGGTAATAGTACCCTTTTATTTTAAACCATTTCAAATATCACAAAACATATCATAATGTTAACAACAACTGTTACATCAATTTGTTCAAAATCACATTTTATGGGTACAATAGAAAATAACAAGAAAAGATTGATAATGGCTACCATAAGCTTCACTCTGGCCATCTTCAAGCATCATCAATTCCACTAACCTGTGTTGTAATGAGGAGGGAGTCAGAACAACAAGTTTTTGGTGAATAAAAACCTTAAGCTTTACTATTTTAGTACTTAGGCAGTATAATTTAAATAAAAATATGTCTTACGTATTTAAACCATTTAATTCTTCAGGAAAGGAGACAGGCCTCAAACAACTGCTTAATACCTTCCACTTTTGAAGCAGGTTGCCCAATCCCATAATCCATAACCAATGTCAAGAATGTCTAATAATGCGAGAGATAGAACCCAATCCACTTAATACTTTTTAATGAAAAATAGGAAGACTCTGACCAGTTAAGACAACAATTGAGGTAGGCCCCCATCATTTAATACCTATTCCTAAGGCGGACTCCACATAGGCATCTATCTAGCTGACATTGCACGAAAATCTCTTTGGACACTTAATGCTTTCGATTGAAGCTAACCTTTCTAAGATATCCTTAACCATGCCTAAACCCAATCCTGACCATTTAATACTCCATTTGGGGGCAAAGGCAGGCCTTCAAACAACCACTTAATACCTCCAAAACGTAGAAGTAGGTCCTTCGTCTTATGACCCATATTCTCGATGACGTCTCACATTAGCCCGACTATTCGTAGGTACTAGTAGCCATATTAATTAGGCAGATTTACCCTACGGAATCGGAACTAATCTCGCGCCATCGTAGTTACATACCATAGGTGATGTCTCACATTAGCCCACACTGATGGTAGCCAAATTAACTGGACAGACTTCCGTGTGTCTTTTGACTGACCTCGCACCACTTAAGACTTAGTCATATTTTACAACACTCTTAATATATTTTCACACACCTCGTTGTGTCCATTAATTAGGTTGGATAAGAATTCTTTTTTATTTTGCATTAACAAATCAATTACTTTCCAAAGGGGGATTTGATGACAATTATTACCTAATTAACTACGCAATTAATACGTTATAATTGTATGCTACTTACGGTAATTAATGTATATAAATACGCGCTTATTATTTTCTATGCATGTGGAGATAACGCCCTAACTAACGTTAAATGTCAATTCCTTTTTAAGAATAGTAATACAAGTCCTTTTTCCATATTATCAATGGAGTCATATTTCCAATATCCATAACAAGGGATTTGAATACCCTTAACAAATGATTTAATATTCATATCCAAAAATTGCAATAGACTTATACATAATAAAATTTTCAATTCAATCATCACATCAAATAAATGGAATAATCTAAAAAATAGAAACTACAATTCCAATTTCAGCTTTTATTCAACCCCTCTTTTATAATGAATTAAATAATGGAATTTCTCTTTTATTTTCATATGGAATAAACGGTGTAAACTACAAATAAGTTCATACTTTACACCATATTCCTTAATTAAAACTTCATAATAAAATTAGATTAAAGAGGAGTGGAATAGAAAACAAAATCACCAAAAAATGCAAAAACTACATATTCCTACAATTTAACGTAAACAATTGAAAATTCCAACGAGAATGGACATTTCGAATTATAGGAGATTTGGGAGGCTTCATTTTGTTTTATTTTTGTAAACCCAAAACCTCTAAGCCATATTCAAATCCATAATATACTAACCGATTACTGAAATAGAAATGCTAATATTTCCACTCATAGTTGGTCCTTAACTTTGCTTCTCTTTGGATTTGAAACGCCCATTGCAATCTCGTTCAAATCTCTTCTAATTGATATATACAACAAGGGATTTGTGTATACACTAGATTAAGAAAGGTTGGAGGAGAAGAGGATTAGAAATTAAATAATAAACAAAGATAAGTACATATGATTTCTTACCTGAAACCCTAGTGGAGTTTTCTGAATCTAAGAAGAGATGAACTGACAGAGCTTCGTTGATGCTTTCAAAATATTTATGAATAAAAGTGAGGGGTCTAGGGTTTTATTTATAGAGGTTGAAACATACTAGAACCGTAGGATGAAAATATATTAAAATAGATAAATCTGGAATGTTTGTTGATGGGAAAACCCTAACAGCCACCAATAGGAGTGGTCGACCACCCTATATGCACTGGTTGACTACTAGCGGTCGACTGGTTGGGATCGGTGGTCGCCCCTCCGCCATTTTTTGGGAATGTGATTATTTTTCAACCATTGGTATTATTTAATTCCTTTATTATATTTTTAACGTTAATTTTTAACGTTAATGGTTTCTTAACCTCCAAGTCTAATCTAAATTAATTTTCAAATTTCAACTACAATTATTTATTTGAATTTGAATATGAATCAAATTATTTTAAACTCAAAAAATTCAAAAGCCCATAACTTCTTCGTTGAGCTTCGTTTTTAGCATATTATATATGGAAACAGATCAGAATTTCCTCATGAACACAGGTATACTTTCATGGCCAAATTCTAACTTTTACAAAATTCTCATTTTTACCTCTACTTAATTTAATTTAGTTATTTAATTCTTACTGATTTTATTGGGTTTACATTAATGGTAAAGATAAATTTAAGATTGACTTCATATTTTCGATATCATTTATGAAGTTTGAGTTTGAACACCACTTCATAAGAAGTTCGTTGTTTCCATAAACAATTCTCTGGTATTTCATAAATACCTAAGAATACTCTAAATTCACATTCAATGATTTTAACTAGGATTTGAAATTCTCTCACTACACTAAGTGCAATAGGTGAATTCTAATCTAGTACAGAAGATAACATAAATGGTGGTTCCTATTGCCGATGCATATGGAATCTATCTCATATGCTCCATATTAGACATTCTAGTACGGTGTTTGTGTATACCAACTAGAAAAATCCCAACATTCTCTTATACCGAGTATAAGGACACCTCTTTCAAATACTTCGTTGGGAATTAAACAATTAAGCTTTAACTAACATGGATGCACCACTATCGATCAGTAAGTATGTTATTTACTTATACTATTTGAAATGTCTTGGTACCTTATATTTTCTTTCATATATACATACACTTCCTCTGATTTTGATTGAAACCAAACGATTTTGTTCCCTTGCTAGAATATTTGCATAGACTTTATATGCCTATTTAAGATCATTTTCTAATCTCAAGGAGTTAACAAGCTTTATTATCTCTCTTATTCACTTAAAGATAGTTTAGCAATGATGTGCAAATAGTATCCTCTAAATCATTGTCTAGAAGTTATGTTTCAACGTCAATATGCCAAAATCCATAGTCATGTAGAGCAATAATTTGCAAGTAGAATTCTAATGGAACTTAAGCATGTTGACTTACAAATTGCTTCATGAATTTTAATATTTGAAATCAACAAGGTCATATCCCAGCATTCTTTTTTATATATTTCCAATTGCATTGGTCTTCTTTTCGAATACTCATTTGCAACCAACGGATCATATTCTTTCGGTTAAAATTTCCAAAAACAAATTTTGTTAATGTACTTGGAATACATTTTGGATTTAGATCATAATTCCATGTGGTAGAGTATATATTCCCAACGACTTGTCGACAATTGAGGAGATCGTCATTACTAACAGTACATTTTCTTAACATCGATAAGAAACTCCTACTTTCTCCTTAATGTGCAAGATTTCCTATTAGATACTATAACAAGCTCTGTCCTTTTGGTTTTGGATAAATTTTAATCATCTGTATAATCTTTTTTCATGTTAAAATATTAGAATATGTCTAACCTCGTCGCACTGCCATTAATTTCTCTAAAAAAGGAATTTCATCAGTAAGTGGCATTTCTTGAATCAGTAATTTGTTTCGTAATGTGATGGAACTGGCATTCAAAACATTTTATGAACTACCTATATACTTACATCAAATAGATTTAGCCTTGAGTTTACGAAACTTACATTTATAAACTAGATCGGATAACTACATTCTTAAACTATTTAAGATGAGGTTTCTTCTCGATTCATATCCCATATGGAATCGTAATACCAGATTTAGATGAAACCAAATTTAAGATGTCTACTTACTCTTAAGTTCATATCCTTAAAGAAAAAGGTAACTCAACTCAACTCATTATCAATCATACTTTGTCCAATAGAGTTTGATTACTCCTTTATGATACATCATTATGTAGCATATAGAGAAGAGACTTTGGATTAAATCATATTCTCTTTTAGGTACTTCTGGAAATTTTAACCACGATACTCACTTATTTGATCAAATCACGTTTTTAATTCACTTGCATGTTATATTTTCTACTTCCATTTTATATTTTATGAACTTATCATAGATTTCTAACTTATGTATCAAAAATACATATTCATAACTGGGACATCAATAAATTTAATAAAGTAAGTAGATCTTCTTTCCGTATCATTAGAACTTGGACTACACACATCTATATGTAGCAATCCAAAGAGTTCGTCAACTCTTTTTTCGCTCCTAATTAATGGATGTTTTGTTATTTATTCTTTGAGATATCAGTCATAAGTACCATATAATCCATAATCACAAGGTTAAAGTAAAATTTTCAAAAAGATATGGCTTTATATATGGTTCAAAAATAATCATCAATATTTTAGATGCTTTTGTATTTTATAGCTAAAAAACACATCACTAATGTTATGAAAACAAATACCATCATTGATATACCAACAATAGGTTTATTTTATAACAAATATTTGTAGTATTCATGTTAAAAAATATGCATCGATTTTGGAAAAACCGAAAATGGTAATTATTTCATAAATAATATTTGGTATACATGATAGTAATTTTTCAAAACATGATGTGTCCATTAGCAATTTTTCAATGGTATACTTCCACTATTTTTGCTATTAAAATAACAACATTCAAAATGCAAAGCTCCATTCAATCATGTACCATGAACTATTTATTTATTTTATAGAAATCAATCTATAGTCTAGAATTTTGGATCAAGTATCTCGAACTCAAAAAATAGATCTTAAAGAGACAATTATCTATAAAAAAATACATTGAAATAGAAATCTTATTTATTGTTTCATATTAAGCATCTACATATATTATAAAGTTTCATTTCCATTATTGCTTCATGAAGCAGAGGCGATCATTTACCCTCTCTTCATCTCAACCGTGCCTATGTTATTTCTACTCTCAAACTTTCATTGTATCTTTCAAATGGTCGAACTGTTCAAAAAGGAAACCCTTTACTATAAGAGTGCACAAGATATCTTTACAAAAACGCATTCTACCACCCTTAACATGTTATGTATATTGAATAACTTACACTTATGTAAACAGACAAAAATTGACATTTCGATGGTCGAATTCTTAGATCTGTTTATAGTCCTTGGTTAACTATTGTTCCAAACACAACAAGATCCCCATTGTATTCAATTGTATTGAACACATAGTCTGTAACAACCCGGGATTTGCATTACCAATTAATAAATAAAAGTTAGGATTTTTATTTATTTTAATGAAGCATAAAAGAATTTGGAATAACAAAATTTATTTGAAAAAGGCTATTTTAATTAAATGGGAAATATGGGATTTTAAAATGAGGATAAAATTTTATTTTTGGAAAGTTAAATATTTTAGGAGAGATTTTAAAACGGGTTTGGATAAGAAAAATGAGTTTTATAAACATATATGAACACTTAGACTAATTGTTGGAAACATGTAAATAACTCTCTTCTTATTGGGTTACTAAACCTAGCCCAATAACCCACCCTAAACCTCCTCTATAAATTATCTCAAACTCTCCTAACCTCATTCATTCATCCCTAATCAAAACCCTAATCATTTCCTAAAGCTTTCATAACAGAAATGGCCTCTATCTTCATCTCCTTCTAGTTTTAGCTTATGCAAGTCATTCTATGCAAAGGTAATGCAAATACCCACCTCAAATCAATTTTTATATCTTTCTTATTTCTGAAATTGATTTGGTAACACATGTTTTATGTGTTTTTTTGATCTTATAGCCTCCTAATCATCTTTTGCTAACTTGGGTTGATGCTATAGTAGTCTTTGTTGCTTTCTAGAGAGGTATATTGCAAAAAAACTCTTCTAATATGTGTTTAATCATCTTTTGATTTCGGTAATCAGTTAGTAACACATGTTTTATTATGTAACATGTGAATCATAGCTCTTTGATCATCTTTGCTTTCATTTTGGGGTGTGCACATAAGGTGCTTGTAATATATGCTAGCTGAAATTATAATTAGTTTATTGCTGTTAGTAAATTAGGAATATCTCATTCATCTTAAATCGGAATTAAGATTTTCTTGATGTTCTGGAAAGCTTATTCCATAGCCTATAACTTTTATGTTTTGTGCTTTGCCTAATTTTGAGGTTTGAATGGTCGAAATCACGTTTGTTTGTCGCTGACCTGACAACAAACTACAGGGTTGAGAAAATAAAAACCTGAAATTGATTTGGCCATAAGTTACTCGTTTCTTGTCCAAATCTAATAATTTTGGATGTTCTGGAAAGCTTAGAGTTAGGGCTAAAAGTTTCATGTTTTGAGTTTCATGAAATTTCGAAGTTAATTTCGTCAAAACTGTGCATTCTTACCACTGTCCCGAGAGCACAACGACAGTGATATAGAACTTAGATCTGAGAATTGTTTTAGTCATAGAATTTTCATCCCCGATCGGAATTTGACGATCTTGGTCATTCCGGAAAGCTTAGAAACTAAGCTACAACTTTTATATTATTTATCTTATCAGAATTGGAAGTTTACTGTGCCAAAATTGTGGTTTTTCATCTCTGGTCTGTTAGTGCATAGCTACAGGTCATAGTCTCTTTGCTCCCGTTGTTTTCAGCGCAGAACCCCGACTTTGCGATACCATACCGGGCTCGTCCTTTGTCGGATTTCATTGTTTTTGGTCTTGTTAAAAATATGAGGTCGAGTTCTTCAACCATGCAAAGTTTGGTTTAGATCTGGGTGCATTAGATACTTTGTTTCTATTGCCGAAGTAGCACCCAGAAATTGTTTTACAATAGTGATCATTTTCAGTTATCGTCGGACCAACTTTGAAACATTGTCATTTCTTCGTTTTAAGTCGGAACCGAACGATTCTTTTTGCATATCAAAGTAGGAGTACTTTTCTACGCTCCTGCAAATTTTTATCAAGATCTGAGTTCATGTGACCCTTCGACCATGTCGTCGAAGTGGAACCTTTGCACTGTTTTGACACAGTAGAGTTTTGTGATTTTTGTCCGACTTTGAGACGACGCCGTTTCTTCGTTTCAAGTTGGAATCGAGTAATTCTTTTTGCGTTCTGAAATAGGAATGTCGGACTACCTTCCTAAAAAATTTCATGTCATTCGGATTTAGTTTGCTGGTCCGAATAATTTTCCGAACTTGGGTTCGCGTCAGTTTTGGACTATTTTCCAACACTAGGAATATTTTCAGTGATTTTCTGGTTTTATCGATTTCTTTGAGATTTGTCTCTGGATTTCATACACGGGCCTTATAAAAAGGTTTTAAAAGGATTTTTCACTCTGAAATGGCTTTCGAAATTATTATACAATATTATTTTTAATTAGTAAACTATTTACTCCATAATAGGAGAGTTTTCAAAAGCCGTTTTAAAGTGTTCTCAAAATCAATTATAAATCCATTTCGAACCATTATTTTCTATAATAAAAATCTCACACTCACTTTTAGCACGTCGAGCGAAGTGGAAAAGTGCTTAAACGGTTAGGAAATCTCCGGCCTATGGAACCATGTGTATTTTCTTTCCGGTTAATCCCCGACCTATTTGATTGATCGTTTTGACCTTTGGGTCTAGTTTACCGATGATACGAGGGGGAATTTTTATTGTTTGGAATGTGAGCTTGCTATTGGTTAGTAAACCGTTTAGTGCGAACATGGGGTATGGGACTCATTGTTAACACTTTACGGGTTCCTCTCCAAGAAGTTTGTGACACATTAGCCTCTAGGCAGCCAGTACTGGACCTCTGGGTCACCACGCCTCTGGGCAACTGTCTCTGGACACCTGTTCTATGGAGCAGTTACTTTTTCGGCGTGTGCCTCTGGGCCTTTATCCTTCTGGGAAGGATCTCGCCGTCTCGCGCGTTCCGCATCTGTGCGAGTGATCGATCACAACTCTACAGTACTTGGCAATAACGACTCCGGTCGGTGCACGTGCTATACTTGTATTATCTGATGATTTTTATATCCATTCGAGTACCGCCATTCGGTGTTGGTTCTATGGAACCATACGATGTAAGTGCGATTACCTTGTGGATTCACAGTCTCTCTGGACACTGCTTTTCAGTGTTTGATTTCATTGTCTTTTCAGTATATCCCCATTGCTCTTTGGAGCATCGATCTTTGCTTGGGCATTGATTACAGACTCTGGTCATTCTTGGGATTATTGACTATGGGCAATTTTATATATCTTTGGCTACGCCGATGATATGAGGCGATTTTATTTATTCAACACTTTGGTGCTGATATTCTCTTTGGAGATTTTTACTGTTGATTTATGATTAGGGACCGTCATTATATTCATGTGGTCCAAAATACTCTTCTCTTAGGAAAAGTACTGTTTTATTTATGTACCGCATTATTATATATCTCAGTTATTACTGATTGTTTAGCTAGCCTGACCCGAGTGTTTTCGCTCGGGTCAGATCGAGTTGTTTCAGGTTAGGTCTCTGGACTTAGCTTATGTGCTTCCGCTTGGACATTATCTGCTATGCTGATAGATAGCGCTTTTATTTGTCCACTATTCCGCTACTCTGTTATTATTCAGACTTTGATATGTACATATTTTTGACTCACTTGTGTGGGCAGTGGCTTTGTACCCACTTAGAGTATTTGGATCTGTATTGACGATGTATTGTTCTGAGACTCTGTGCTGTTATGTGATACTGTTCTGTGATGCTATTTCATTATGTTATTATGCTTTGTCCTGATAGATCTTTAGCCATTTGTAATTTCGTTATAAGTATTTACCGAATATGTCGAACCACTTGAGAAAAAAAATATAGATACCATCCTTTCGACGTATTCAGTAGATGGTTATAGCCTGATTACAAATGGTCGCTTCCACTATACTCTATTCTCCGCTTTAACAGACAGTATTACTCTCGTAATACTCTTTGTTACAGTGGGTCTCAGAGTGGGGCGTTACATAGTCTTGCCCTATTGTTTATTTACTTTTTTCAATCAAACAATTTCACAGAAAATCGGTATTTGTGGAATGTGACAATTCATATGCTGCTTTTTTATGTGACCGAATATGAATTGAATATACATACTCTTGTATTGTTTTAGAGTTTAAAACGAATGGAACACAATATGCAGCCTTAAGAAAATTCACACTTAAGTTACTAAGACTCGAAAGTTTTAGGGTTGTACTGTTTGGCTCTTGCATAGGCTTTGAAGTGTCAACATTCCAAAATATTAATTTATTGGTAAATAAAATTTTACATCACTTTGTCGATCTATAATTTAGTTCATTTAGTATATTTTAATGATAAACAACTTTATCAATAACATTATCAATGAAAATTTATTAACGTAGGTTATTATAATATTACATTGTTAATACCTCAGTTATTGATTTTCATGATAATAACCATATACAACCATGTAAAATATAGATACCAATGTTTTTCCAATTTTTATAGTATATGATATAGAATATTACACAGGTGCTAAATCGAAGACTATACAGTATAAAGACTAAGGATAAAGATATGAAGATTCATGAGTTCAAAGACAAAGAAATAAAGATTTCAAGATTATAATTTAGTGTATAGAGTCATTAGTGTATATTGTTAAAATCCTTGATAGCAATTTCTGATCTCCATCTCAAAATTCTAATATTTGATATTTTTTATAAAGTATAAATTATTTAAATTGCAAAATGTATTTTTAAAACTATTTAATAAAAGTTTTTTAGAGTTTAAAATATTTAAAAACTATGTTGAAATTATTTTACGAAGTATAGGATTTTCAAAACAATTTAAAAGAAAAGTATTTTCAAAATTCACTAAAGTATATCGACATACCTAGTCCTTATATATCGACGTATGGACCTTTGGATCATTTTTTAAATTTTGAATGGAAGTGTTTATTCAACACAACCCTTCATGAATGGACACATATATTAATTTACTATATAAAAGAGAGTGAAAACGAATTTTGTGATAACTAATTACTTACTTTCTTCCCACTCCTCACTCACACGAAAATTCTCTTGAAAATTATACTTTATTGTATTCAAAATTATATAGAATCAATTCATACTTCATTGTATTGACTCAATACTACATTCTCACTATTTTGGAAATATCTCTCACTCAATTCAAAGATCAAAGTGCTATCCAAGAGGCTATACGATCCATTGTATCCAAACTATAAAAATTTGTCATTGCAAAACTATCAACTCTATTTGTGTTTGCTTAGGCGTGCTTGTAGCCGGTTCAGATCAAGTGGGTGTGCTTAGTAGCCCATTCAAATCTAGAAGGTATGCTTGTAGCCCATTCAAATCAAGTGAGTTTACCCCCATACTCGGAATACAAGAGGGTGTGTCCTATAGCCTCGAAATCGAGATTGTATTTGGGTTTTCCTTCTACTTGGTTAAAGATTGGCATTTGAAAAGAAATATGTATAAAAAAATTTATGGGATTGGATGTAAGAGAAAACTGAACTAGTATAAATCTCCAGTGTCATCTCTCTAACTCTTACTTTAATTTACTGAATTTTTATCTTTGATCGCATCAATGACTGATAATTGTATAATTTTGTGTTTTTAATCTGTAATTTAATATTATTCTTAAAAGAAAATTTAAAAGATTTACATAAACTAGAAAAAACAATTCACTCCACCTCTAATGTTAAATTAGCTTTAAGATCCATAATTCCGCAACCCATATTTGGAATCAGAGCACTAGGTTTACAAAATCTCATAATTTGATTTTAAAAAAGTACCAATGACTAACACCTCTGTTAGTACAGTTGTTAACACTTTTGTCGAAGGACAATCTACTACTAGACCCTCACTTTTTAATTGTAGTAATTACACTTATTAGTCATGTAGGATGAAGATTTATATAAAGTCGGATGGTTTAAATATTTTAAATATTACACAAAATGGGTATACAGAACCGCGGACTAACTTTTCATAATGAACCACTGACCAAAAGACACTTCCACTTAATAATTCTAAGGCCATGAATATTTTATTTTTCTCATTAAATAAAAATGAATTTAATAGAGTCTTTATCTATAAGTCTGCATATGATATTTGGATAACATTGCAAGTCGCTTATGAAGGCACTAGTAAAGTTAAATAGACTAAAATTTCCATGCTAAATAATCAATTTCAATTATTTAAAATGTATCAAAATGAAAGTCTATTTCTAACATGTTTTGTGGATTTCAAGATATAGTACATTCTTTAGTATCATTGGGTTAAAACTTTTCTGAAGATGACCAAGTTAGAAAAACCATCAATTCACTATCTTTAGAGTGGGATCAAAAGACACTAAAAATTGAAGTGGCTAATAACATTAGCACTCAAAAACTGAAGAGTTAATATGTGATTTAATGTCCTATGAAGTATAATTGCAGGGAAGAAGAGAAAGCAAAGCAAAAGAAAAGAAATCTATTGCCTTCAATGCAATAACTGAAGATCGGGATTCAAACGATGACAACGATGAGAAGATTACTTTCATGACTAGAAATTTCAAAAAGTTCTTGAAGTATAGAAAGATGAACAACTTTCGAAGACCTCAAAATAAAACTCTTGGAACTGGAACTGCAATTAGATGTTTCAACTATGATGAACCTGGTATCTACATTGAGACTGTCCACATCAAAATAAATCAAGGATCTCGCTAGTTACTGATTCATCCAGAAAAATAAAGAGGGCTTATATAGCAACATTAAATGATTTACACACTACTTCATGTGACAATGAATCGGATACCGATGATGCAAACATATGTTTCATGGCAATGGTAGATTAATCAGAACAGATCAAAGGAATAGAGCAAAAAGTGGTACCGTTTACATTTAATTTTTATTTAATTATTTTATTAAAATTAGGAATAAAATATATATTAATAATAATATAGGAAGCATACAACTATATGGATATATATAGGAATATTTTACCTTAGTTTTAACTTGGGATTTTACGGCCTATATCAACATATTCATAGCCCATATATACAATCTGCCCCTTGTAATACCCGAAAATCAGTGCCTTACATCATCGTACTTCTTTCGAATACTATAACAGACAGATCATCGAGGTAAAATTAGAACAAAGCACTAAACCAAGCATCGACAATATTTCAAAACGGAATGACAACATATAATGTTCTGGATTTACATGAACATAATAGAATAGTAATATATAAGAGGCCGCACTAGCAAAAGCAACTGATAAATAAATATCATTACAGAAAGTCAAAATACATCAACTTCCAAAAGCATGGAGTTCTGAATGAATATCTTATACAACAAGCTCATATACAAATAACATGTCTGTCATGTACAAACAAAATAACAAGTGTATATATCTCTAAACATCGATGCCACCCCTCCAAAATGCTCCAGCTGCGCACTCTGCTAACGAATCCCTAAAAGCACCTGACTTCGGAACTACTCAATCGAGTACCCGAGAATTGTTATGACATAAGCATGCAAAGACAAAATGTAGGTCAAACATAAAGTCTGGTATGAGGGGAACTATCTCAAAATAATTATATTAAAAATATATACAAATAAACAGGAACAACTAAATCACAGCCGGCCCTCTCCACAAACATGGGTCAAGGGTAATCCGGACTGCCTATAATAAGTATAGTAAATCCATCTCCAAAGTAGGGGATTACACCATAACCTGCTCTTCAACTGTAATAACAAGTTAGAACAATATCTTCCACGACACTATGCTAGCCCAAAACTACTAAAAATATAGTACAAACATACCATGATTAAATCATGATCCCAAAACAATGACCGTTACTATTAAGATCGATAAGGTATGCCCCAAGGCATATGGTCACTACTGCTAAGACCGAATAGGTATGCCACAACACGTATGGTTACTACTGCTAAGACCAAATAGGTACACCACAATGCATATAATCACTACTACTAAGACCAATTGTTCATAAGATTATGAACATAGAAACCTAAAACGTCCAAGCGATCATAACAAGATAAAACTATTTATGGTCCCTCTAAGACCGTATCGAGTGTGTCATGGCCATCAACAACACTCTATGTACACCACAACATGATCGATATCTGGTTAGGTCACATAATTCCATACCCTTGCCGTGCCACAACAATTCAACACCAAACAAATCATTTATTACTGTAAGGCCAAAATCTTAGAGTATGGACTCATTCCATAAGAACGTTTGGAATCGCCATACACAGCTCCAGTCGCCATGACCTAAAAACCCGCCGAACAACTCGATCAAAACCTCATACTAACCCAAATTACCTTCAAAATGGAATACATGACTTTAATTTCATAATACTCTTTCAGTATACCCTCTCGATCTAACTCAAAATCTACGGTTTTGGAATACGTGCCGAGGCGGGTCTCACGTGGGCCTCAAAATAAAATTACTCTAAAACCACCCAAACTTTCATAGATTGTTTCTCTTGAAAAATGATGAATAATGGTCCAAACCTTACCTCAATCTGACTTCGTATGCGAAATTCATCGCATTTTGAAGTTTGCACGATACTTGCTCATAAATCACTTTATAAAATACAATGGTAGCTTGTAAATCGATTTAGCCCTTTAAAATACTTATTTTTCCCCACTGAAAATTAAGTATTCATCATTTTACTATTTTATAAAATCTAATACCTATTTTATAAAATATATTCTTTATTTATAAAATCATGAAACCATTTTATAAATATTAATTAAGCTTCATTAGTCTCTGATCGCTTTAATAATAAGTGTAAAGTTCACAAACCACTTAAATTAGCTTACTAACGCTTTTCAAATCAATTCAAATGGATTAATTAATATTTTTTAATGATGTGCATATCATTACACTAATTAATTAATCCCAAATCAAACAATAACAACGTAACTAATCATCTAATTAGCCCAAATCAATTCTAGGGCTTACTAACTATTTTCAAACATAGAAATTAGGGTCTTAAACAATTAATTAGCTAAGGGAAACATGTTTATAACATGAATACAAGTCTAAACATAGCATAGAAATCTCCAAATCATTCCATAATACTTCATAATTATAAATGAATGAATTAAGGAAGTAAAATACACAAAATTAATAGGAGAATCATCTCACTCTCCTTAATTAAACCCAAGCTAAGCTCTGTCACCAAAACCCCAAATTTAGCTTTCTTTAATTTTGAAATCTCCATCCATAATTCAATTCATGCCAATCCCTTGTTGAGTTTGTAGAGAATAGGAAGAAAAGATTTATGGTGATTTTTATTTGATTTTAGGAAATTTATTTCATGGGTTTAGGGCTCGGGCATTAAGGAGTGATTATAGAGTGATTAGGAGAGGATTGGAGGAGTGGTGAAAAAATGAACATAGAATGAGATGAAGAGTTTAGTTAAATATAAGCTATGTTAGAAGCAAGCTAGTGGGCTTAGCCCAGTTCTTTTCATCCGGCACAATTCATCCCCGAAATTCATCGATTCCAAACATAGTCAAGTTTATACTCATTTTACTCGCATCGAAAAAGTGATCTCAACCACGGATGTATCGAGTCCTAATTCGCTCCTTTGTAAAAATCGAGTATAAGAGGCATTCCGTCGCTTAACGTTTAAATATTTAAATTAATTATTTAATTATTCGATCATTAAAATTACGGGGTGTTACACCATATGTCGACATACATGCCAGAATTTTGAAATTTCATTTCAAATTCAAATTTTGAATTTACCTCCTTTTGCATTAATTCCAATAACTAAAAAGGCATCTTTTCAAAACTGAAATGAAAGTTCTCTCTCTATTAAATCATCCTATCTCTATTCACTCATTCATCCACTCAAAATTTAATTTATCTCTTCACTCTCTTATCTCTTCAACAACAATGGCCTCCTCAAGCCAACCACCAAAAACCATAAGGCTCTCAAAAAGAATCAAAGACTTTCTTTTCGATGACAAAGAAGCAATAGATACTTATATTGAATATGCTACTTCCGAAAAAGTTTTTCTCGAAAGATTTGCAAACTTTGGTGATTTTTCTTCTTATGGTCTTGAAGATCTTTGTTTTCAAAATGGTATCCCTAGTTTAGTCAACTCTTCTCAAAATGATTTTGTGTGTTATCTAGATTTAGTTAAAATGTTTTATGCAAATTTAAATGGAATGTTTTTATAGGAAAAGAGGGACAAATTTGGAGTAGTGTGAAAGACACCACAATTATTTTAGATTGTGAACTTTTGGGTCAAATACTTGGATGCAAATTTATTGGAACTGACTTCTCCAACTTTAAAATTAATGAACAAAATTGTGATTTTCATGATATTTTTGAAAGAGACGAAGAATTTGATTTCAAACACAAAAATTTTGGACAAAAATCGAGACTTATGAGTCTCATTTTAAAACAAAGCATCACCCTGAGGATGGGAAATCGCAATAACCTAACACAAAGAGTTTTTAATCCCTTTTTTCCATTTATGAAAACTACAATGTCAATTGGGCACAAGTCATTTTAGATGATTTTGTTCAAAAGAATATTTCTAGACATGAGAACACACTTTACCATTGTGTGTATCTTACTAGAGTGATCAAATGTTTTGTTGTTGATTTACAGAGATAACCCACTTTGCCTCGAAAAGTTTTCGACGAGAACAATATCTCTCTCATGTATATTCCTCCTTACTTTGAACCATATAAGACTGTTCCCTAAAAAAAGGAAAGATTAGCATGGGAAGAGAAGCGAGAAATTCAACAACAACAACAAGAAGGCGACGAAATGGAAATTGGAAAAGAGGATAATCAAAAAGAGGAAGAGGGGGAAATGGATACTTCCTTAGAAAGCTTTGACAAACCTTCTCACCCGTACAACAAAGAGATGCTAAAGAACCAAGAGAAGCTTCTCAAAAACCAATAGAAGCATAAATGTTCCTTTAGTAAAAAGTTCGGTTCTCTCTTCAATAAAGTGGATAATTACTTTGGGAAAATCATTAAGAAGCTTGGTGGAAACTCTTTATCTTCATCATCATTCTTTTGGAACTAGTTATTCTATCTTTGCACCCTTGTTGTGTGTTTATCTTGTTTTATTTCATGTCATTTTTCTGTATTTATTTTATTTTTCTTCGAATCCATGTATTTCTCCATCATTAAGTAATGAAATATATTTCTTTCTATTCTATATAGATATTAATCTCTAGAAATTGTAAAAATATATTGTTATTAAATAAAAACAAAACCTATATCAAAAACTTAAATATTGCAATTTAAGGCATATATGTCGACATACATGTATGAGATATGTCGACATATCCTAGCCGTTTGGAAAAAAATTGAATTTTAAAAAATGTTATAATTACCATCTATTCAAACATTCCAAACAACTTTTCACTCCTATTTAAGCCTATTTCTTCCATAATAGTTCACTTATCATTTCATTCTCTATTCCATTTTCATTCTCAAACATTTTTAATAAAAATGTCTTCTCTATACCAAAAACTTTGTAAAAACCTGAAGAAACTCTCCAATCATTTAAAGATATACCCTCTTTTATTCTAAGCCAAATGCAAATGATAAAAGAGCAAGAGAAGCACTTTGACGCTCTTCGATGATTAATTTCTTCCTTGATCAAAGATGGTCAAACCAACAACCCAGAATGCTTAAAACCAAGGACAATGAAGACTGGGATGTGATAAAAGAAAATCCAATATTTCGATCTGAAGGTTGGGTTGAAGTTCCATGGAATGTCTAGATTTCTATTTTTTAAGTTCGTAAATTAAACTTATTTATTTTTGATGATAATATATAAATAATTTGGTTTGGATTGATTACATTAAGATTTTATTATATAGTGTGGAATGTAAATAAGTATGGCTTTTGATTTGTTTTGGTTTGTTTAGAATTGTATGCTTGGATTGTTTAATTTAAATAAATAGACTATCTAATTTTATTTATTTAAGTCTCCATATGTTAATCATCATTTATGTCAAGAATATAATCATATTCTTATAAAAGCTTCAATTATTTTTATCTAAATTTATTGATTTTGACTCTATTGTTTATGAGTATTTCATCTAGGGGGAGTTTTATTTTTCATCCATTCTTGTTGATGACAAAGAGGGAGAAAAATATACAATGCACACATGCATATATTTTGGGGGAGTTATATCATATTTTATATATAGGAATATTTAATGGTTGTCGTCATTAAAAAAAGAGAGATTGTTAATACCTCAATTATTGATTTTGATGACAAAAACCATATACAACCATATAAAATATATATACTAATGTTTTGCCAAGTTTTATAGTATACAATACAGAATACTCCATAGGTGCTGAATTGAAGACTACACAGTATAGAAACTAAAGGTAAAGATAGGAAGACTCATGAGTTCAAAGACAAAGAAATGAATATCTCTAGATTATAATTTAGTGTATAGAGTCATTGGTATATATTGTTAAAGTCCTAGATACCAATTTCTAATCTCCATCTTAAAATTTGATCTTTGCTATTTTATATAAAGTATAAATTATTTAAATCACAAAATATTTTTTTTTAAATATTTTATAAAAGCATTTTAGAGTTCAAAATATTTAAATACTATGTTCATATTGTTTTACAAAGTATAGGATTTTCAAAACATTTTAAAAGAAAAGAATTTTCAAAATTCACTAAAGTATGTTGACAAACCTGATCCCTATATTTCAACAACTGGACCGTTTGGTCATTTTCTAAATTTTGAATGGAAGCGTCTATTCAACATAACCCTTCAAGAATGGACACATCTGTAATTTACTATATAAAGGGGAGTGCAAACAAATTTTTTGATAACTAATTACTTACTTTCTTACAGTTCTTGCTCTCTTGAAAATATACTCTATTCTCTTCAAAATTATATAGAATCAATCATACTTCATTGTATTGACATAATACTACTTTTTCACTGTTTTGGTAACATCTTTCTCTCAATACAAAGATCAAAGTACTATCCAAGAGGCTATAGGAACCATTGTATCCAAAGTACAAGAATTTGTCTTTGGAAAAACTACCAACTCTATTTATGTTTGCTTGGGTGTTCTTGTAGCCCGTTCAAATCAAGTGGTTGTGCTTAGTAGCCCGTTTAAATCTAGTAGGTGCACTTGTAGCCCGTTCAAATCAAATGAGTTTACCCCGGACTCAGAATACATGAGGGTGTGTAGCCTCAAAATTGAGATTGTATTTGGGTTTGCCTTCTACCCAGTTAAAGATTGGCATTTGAAAAGAAATATGTACAAGCAATTGTATGAGACTAGATGTAGGAGACAATCGAACCAGTATAAAATCTCTGGTGTCTTCTCTCTAACTCTTACTTTACTTTACTGCTTTTATTTTTATCTGTGTGTGCATCAATGACTGATTATTAGTATAGTTCTGTGTTGTTAATCTGTAATTTAATATTAATCTCGAAAGAAAATCTAAAAGTTTACATAATTTAGAAAACGATAATCACCCCCTCTTTAGTGTTAAATTAGCCTTAAGGTCCATAATTCTGCGACTCGCATATCATATGTGTTTATACTTATTGAAATGATTTACTATATTTTACTAATAAGGCTCCTACTAGAATTTACATATTTTACAAATTGAAAAAGATATATTGAAATTATATAAATTCCTTTAGTGAGTATTAGGATACATTTATCACGTTACTACAACCTAAAGGGAGCTCAATAAATTGTAGTCTCCATAAATGGTAAATAAAATGTTATTAGTTATATCTTGTACATAACTCCTAACCACAAAAACTTTAATTTGCATCTCATCATCTTTATGACCTTAAGAGTGCACAAGAAATCATAAATTACATTAGATGCTCATGACTTATCATTTCATGAGTGTATAAGGAAAATTTTGTAAACCTAGAGGATGCTCAAAAAACTACAAAATATTCTTACAAATGTAGTGACAATATAAACATTACTATAAATATTGATGCAGCCAAGGAAGCGAATTCGACGATGTAAATCGAATTTGTCCAGGATCTCACACGATTAGCGAAAATAATCGGTGAATCGATGATAAATCGGTGAATTTAAGAATACCCAAATGCCCAAATCCGTTGATCACGAAGATACCGGATTCTAGCAATCTTCGACACGTTGATCGCGCACGATGCCGTGAGAGAAGATCTACAATTCTTCGAGCGTTGATCAAGCGCACTTGATTCCGTAAATTGGCTTCAACAATTGTTGATTCGAGCGCACTCGAATGTCGAAGGTGGAGATAGGAGATAACACTCAACTACCAATTTTAATGGAGGCACAAAGCACAAACCAAATTTTATTCAAAAATCAACCTCTTTCCAAATGACACAAACCCCCCTATTTATAATCTTACAACATACATAACCCGTTCAACACCTGACTCGACCTATGCGACTTACGACTTAACAGATGTGACTCAACCAAAACGACTTACGACTTAACAGATGCGACTCCACAGAACGACTTACGACTTAACATACACTACGACATAACAATATATGAAGATACAACATCACACGACATACGACTTAACAATCACAACAAGACACAGCATTACACGACGTATAACAGGCGACGTAACAACATAGCACATCACAGGAATGGCTTGAGCGACCTATCACTTGAGCGACATAAGAAAGCATGCGACTCAACATCAGGAATGACCTAAGCATCAGGAACATCTTAAGCTTCAGCGACATAAGTAATTGCGACTTAACTCATTAGGTCGCTTATCCCGCTTGAGCGACCTAAGGAGATGCGCATCAGTTGAGCGACTTATAGCTCGGTAGTGTTAGGTCGCAACCCTCTAGGTCATAACTCGCATAACTCGGTAGCGCGCTGCAGGCTACTTAACTCGCTGACCTTGATTTCTTGAACCTTTAACTCGTTGGGCTTGATGTTTGGAGTTGTTAACTCGCTAGAGTTAGGTCGCGACTCACTGGGTTGTAGCTCGCAGGCATGTTGCCTTTTCACCCCTTTAACTCGTTCGTACGACTTAGTTGAGTCGTTAACTTGTTTCAGCTTCAAATCTTGAATTGGAATATCAGGCTGGGCTGCATCATCCTCCCCTGGTTGAGAAAAATTCGTCCTCGAATTTAAAAGTTCTTCCCCATTGGGTTGTTCATCTCCATAATAAGGTATAAGATGTTTAACATTAAACACGTCAGAAGTGTACACATCCTCCGGCAGCTTCAACCTATAAGCATTTTCATTGATCTGTTTCACAATCTTTACAGGACCAATCTTTCGAGCTTTAATTTTATTGTATGCTCCCACTGGAAAACGATCCTTTGTTAGTATAGCATATACTAAATCTCCTTCATTAAATTCAGCACTTCTTCGCTTCAGATCCGCAGATCGTTTATACTTCTCATTCGTCTTCTCCAATCGTTCCTGAACGATTCTATGGCATTCTGTCAACCCATCAACAAAATCAGCAGCCCGCTTAACTGTCCCCTTCGGTTGTGGCACAATCGTTAAATCCAACGGCCCCTTTGGCAAGCTTGAATATACAATCTAAAATGGACTGAAACCCGTACTACGGTTGATAGCATGATTATGAGAAAACTCTGCTTGACATAACTTCACATCGCAACTCTTCAGATTATCCTTCACAAGACACCGCAACAAATTTCCCAGTGATCTATTCACAATCTCGGTTTGTCCATCGGACTGCGGATGATAAGCACTACTGAAATTCAGCTTTGTTCCCACCATCTTCCACAAACTCAGCCAAAAATGACTTAGAAATCTGGTATCCCTATCTAAAACTATAGATTCTGGTAAACCATGCAAGCGATAGATCTCTCTAAAGAACAACTATGCCACATGGACTACATCTGCCGTCTTCTTACAAGCAACAAAATGTACCATCTTCGAGAAACGGTCCACCACAACATATATAGAGTCATTTCCCCGTTGAGTCCTTGGCAAGCCCAACACAAAATCCATGCTTACATCAACCCACGGTTTTGTAGGAACAGGTAAAGGCATATACAAACCCGCATTTGTAGCTGTCCCTTTCGAAACTTGACAAACATGACATCTTCGAACAAACCTTTCAACTTCCCGCTTCATCGAGGACCAATAATAAGACTGAGAAATCAACTGCAATGTGCGATCCCGACCAACATGTCCTTTTTCATGCAACTCTTTTACAATTTTCATTCTCAAGCTGCAATCTGGTATGCACAATCGATTCCCCTTGAATAAGAATCCATCTACCAACACAAACTCATTAGTACTCCCATCCTTGACTTTCTCAACAATCTTCGCAAAGTAAGGATCTTCCTCAAACAACTCTGGCAATAGTTCAAATCCTGTCACTTCAACCTTTATCGTCGTCAACAAATGATTCCTCCTGCTCAAGGCATTAGCTACACGATTCGTCACCCCTAATTTGTGCTTTACAACAAAAGTAAACTGCTGCGGATACGCGACCCATGAAGCGTGTCTAGCTGAAATTATGTCCTGCCCTTGCAAATGTTTCAAAGCTTCATGATCCGTATAAAGAACAAACTCCTTCTGAAACAGATAATGCCTCCAGTGCTTCACAGCTTGAACAATTGCGTAAAACTCCACGTCATAAGTGCTATATCTCAACTTGGCTCCAGACAACTTCTCACTAAAATAAGAAACTGGTCTTCAATTCTGACTCAATACTCCACCAATCCCAACCTTCGAAGCATCAGTGTGTAACTCGAACAATATTTGAAAATCCGGCAGTACCAGAATGGGTGCTGTCGTCAAAAGTGTCTTGATCTTCTCAAAAGCTAACTCTGCTTCCTCTGTCCACATGAACTTCTTTCCATTCATGCTATCGGTTACAGGTGCCATCGCACTGCTAAAATGTGGAATGAATCTTCGATAAAAAGATACCAACCCATGAAAACTCCTCACTTCAGTAATTGTCTTGGGTTGTGGCCAACTCTTGACAGCTTCCACTTTGCTTTCATCCACTTGAATACCCTCCTTCGACAGAACATATCCCAGAAACAAAACACTGTGCGTCATGAACACGCACTTCTTCGTTGCTGCATAGAATTGCTCCTGTCGTAGAATCAACAGCACTTCTCGCAAATGCTGGATATGCTCTTCCATACTCCCACTATAGATCAAAATATCGTCAAAGTAAACTACTACGAACTTTCCAATAAATGGTCTGAAAATCTGGTTCATCACTCTCATAAAAGTACTAGGAGCATTTGACAAGGCAAACGGCATAACCAGCCATTTGTATAGACCTTCCCTAGTTTTAAAAGCAGTCTTCCACTCATTACCCGATCTAATACGAATCTGATGGTATCCACTCTTCAAGTCAATCTTTGAGAACACAACAGCCCCACTCAACTGAGCAATCAAATCATCGAACCTCGACATAGGAAACCTGTATCTCACAGTGATCTTGTTTAGAGCCCGACTGTCCGTACACATCCGCCAAGTCCCATCCTTCTTCGGTACCAATAATACTGGCACTGCACAAGGACTCAAGCTCTCTTGAACACGCCCTTGTTCTAACAACTCCTCCACCTGCCTTCTCAGTTCCTCATGCTCCTTAGGACTCATCCTGTAATGTGGCCTGTGAGGTAATGACGCCCCTGGCACAAGATCAATCTAATGCTGATATCTCTCAACGGTGGTAACTCCTTTGGCAACTCTTCAGGAATCACATCTCTGAATTCTTCCAACACTGGCTTTACTTCCTCTGGAACTTCAATAGATTCAGTAGCTTCATGTCCAATCAACAAGAACACCTCTGGACTCTCCTCTACTTCTTCAACAAACTCCTTCAAAGTCAACAAAGTCTTCAGCTCCTCAATCTCTTCTGACTTGTTCTCTCCTTGCTGTCTCTTCTTCGGAACTAAAATGATCTTAGTACCCTCAAACATAAAGATGTAGTTATTGGTTCGACCATCATGCTGCACTGCTCGATCATACTTCCATGGTCTTCTCAAAAGTAAGTGACAAACATCCATCTCCACCACATCACACCAGATCTCATCTTTATACTTCTTCCCAATAGAAAATGGAACATGAACTCGCATGTCCACCTTCACCTCTCCTCCTTTCCTTAACCACGCTGACTTGTAGGGATTTGGATGCTTCTCCGTCTTCAACTTCAACTTTCTCACAGCTTCGGTAGAAATGATATTGTCACAACTTCCTGCGTCAATCACAAATTTACACACCTTCCCCAGTATAGTGCATGTTGATTGAAAGATATTACTCCTCAACCAACTGGCCTCCTCTTCCTGCTTCGGTGTCAAACATGATCTCCTCAACATTAGATTACATCCTTCATCTCCCGATGCGATATCCTGTTCATCCTCCTCAACTGGACTAGAATAACCTTCATCAACATCCTCACCTTCCTCTTCAGCAATCATAGCTCGCCTCTTCGGTTTTGGGCATTCATTACTCTTGTGACCCACTTCCTGACAATTATAACACTTGAAACTGTTGTTGACCTTCGCCTTCGCAACTTCATTCACAACCGGTTTACTGACAGCTTTAGAAACATTGGAACTCCCACTAGCACCCTTGCTCTGAGTATTGGAACTTGGAAACACACCACCTCCTCGCCTTCCCTGCTTCCCCCAAGCCAACGCCTTCTGGTGCGCTTCAGCCACAGATCTAGGGTCAAACATATTTACCATATCCTGGATCTGGATCCTCAACCCCCAACAAACCTAGCAGTCAATTGTTCCTCCGTCTCCATAATGTCATTTCGAGCAATCAGTTGATAAAACTCATCAGCATAATCATTAACAGTCTTCGTCCCTTGCCTCAGATTCTGCAACCTCTGATACATGAGTGATTGATAATTGTAAGGCAAGAATGTAGCCTTCATCATCTTCTTCATTTTCTCCCAAGCAACAATCTTCGACTTCCACATTCGTTCTCGTGTAAGTTTGGTTTGCTGCCACCACGCCATAGCTCTCCCTCTCAACCTGGTAGCAACCAACTTCACTCGACGATCTTCCGGAACCTCCTTGAAATCAAAGATCTCTTCAACATTAGATAACCAATCTAGAAATTCTTCAGCCTGCATACCACCCTTAAACTCTGGAATTTCAATTTTCATTTCGGACTCCCATTTGTGATCATACTCTGAATGATTTCTTCCTTGGCTTCAATTTCGACCATGAACACTACCAGAGTTTAAGGGCTATTTTCCGTTGTTATGCCTTCCGTTCCTTATAGTGCCACCATCAAACTCCTCATCAAAATCTGATGCATATTGATGTCGATCATGACCACCAACATCTCTACCACCACCATTTCTACCACCAACATCCCTTCGATCTACATTCCTCCAATCACGATCATCAACATTCCTATCACGATCGTCAACATTTCTACGATCATGATCGTCTCTTCTCTCCCGATCTGAATGTGGTGAAACTCTATTTCCCCCATGGCTCGATTCAGGTGAAACCCTTCTTCTACTTTGATTCATTTCAAGCATCATTCTCTCTAATCGACCAATCCCCTCATTCAACTTCTCATTGAAATTCTCGTTGATTCGTAGCTCCATTTCATCGGCATCTTCTCTTCCATACAAAGCATCAACATTGCGATGACGTTGAGCTCGTCTCGGTGGCATGTTTGAATTTCAAACAAATCTTCAAAAATTCAAACTTCACACTGCTAACATGAACACTTAACGAAAAATGATACACAGCTTTCACAAATCAATGGACAATCTCGACCCTCCAAGCTCTAGGTCGTAACTCTCCAAACTTCAATTTGAGCACGACTTATGCAAAGGCGCACTTCCCAAACTTCAACTACCTCGGCCGAACGACTTAGCGAAATGTTTACGACCTAAGGCGCAAACCAACATGCACGACCTAAGACGATAAGGCGCGAAACTTCAATACGGCACGGAATTTCAAACTTCACTTCGGCGCGCAAAAATCCCAACGAGCAAAATTCAAACACTTTCCGAATTTTCATCCAAAATGATATGGATCGAAACTCCCAACTTGTTGCAACTTCACGATGAACACGATGAACACCAAACTTCTCAACAATGCAAATCCGATCTCCAAACTTCAAATTCTCAAAATGATGCAAACTTCTTGCGATCTCGCTCTGATACCAAAATGATGAAGCCAAGGAAGCGAATTCGACGATGTAAATCGAATCCGTCCAGGATCTCACACGATTAGCGGAAATAATCGGTGAATCGATGATAAATCGGTGAATTTAAGAATACCCAAATGCCCAAATCCGTTGATCACGAAGATACCGGATTCTAGCAATCTTCGACACGTTGATCGCGCACAATGCCGTGAGAGAAGATCTACAATTCTTCGAACGTTGATCAAGCGCACTTGATTTCGTGAATTGGCTTCAACTATCGTTGATTCGAGCGCACTCGAATGCTGAAGGTGGAGATAGGAGATAACACTCAACTACCAATTTTAATGGAGGCACAAAGCACAAACCAAATTTTATTCAAAAATCAACATCTTTCCAAATGACACAAACCCCGCCTATTTATAGGCTTACAACATACATAACCCGTTCAACACCTGACTCGACCTATGCGACTTATGACTTAACAGATGTGACTCAATCAGAATGACTTACGACTTAATAGATGCGACTCCACAGAACGACTTACGACTTAACATACACTACGACATAACAATATATGAAGATACAACATCACCCGACATACGACTTAACAATCACAACAAGACACAGCATTACACGACTTACAACAGGCGACGTAACAACATAGCACATCACAGGAACGGCTTGAGCGACCTATCACTTGAGCGACATAAGAAAGCATGCGACTCAACATCAGGAACGACCTAAGCATCAGGAACATCTTAAGCTTCAACGACATAAGTAATTGCGACTTAACTCGTTAGGTTGCTTATCCCGCTTGAGCGACCTAAGGAGATGCGCATCAGTTGAGCGACTTATAGCTCGGTAGGGTTAGGTCGCGACCCTCTAGGTCGTAACTCGCATAGCTCGGTAGCGCACTGCAGACTACTTAACTCGCTGACCTTGATCTCTTGAACCTTTAACTCGTTGGGCTTGATATTTGGAGTTGTTAACTCGCTAGAGTTAGGTTGCAACTCACTAGGTTGTAGCTCGTAGGCATGTTGCATTTTCACCCCTTTAACTCAATCATACGACTTAGTTGAGTCGTTAACTTGTTCCAGCTTCAAATCTTGAATTGGAATATCAGGCTCGGCTACATCAAATATTTATTAATATTTATGGCTTAAAGGTCCTTATAAACCATAAGTATGTATATTACTCTAATTTATAGAGCAACATTATTGAAGGTTCGTAATCTCAAAATAGGAATAATGAGTATTATCAACACTCAATGACATCATTTTCCATACACACACAAAAAATTATATACATACATATACATACATACATACATATATATATATATATATATATTCCTTATAACTATAATGGGTTTTATTATAATTTTAATTTTTAAATTTTTTTAGCTTATTTTATACAAATTACACAATATTCTTTTATTTCATTATAATATTAAATCTTAAATTCATGTATGTGTGTGAGTGTATTATAAATTAACACTTTAACTAATATTATGACTTAATTATAACATTTTATGGACTATAACATTTATAGTTCATACTATAATTTTATTTTGAATTCAATTATTTGTAACTTTTATGATTTTAAATTCAAAATAATTTCAAAATCATTTATTTATAACTGTACAAATTCTATTTTAAATAATTTTAAATTTGTTTATTTATAACCTTTTGAATACAAATTTAAACAATTTTAAATTTTAATCATAAATTTATAAATTTTAATTATTTTTAAGTGACTATATTCATAGTTTTTATGAATACAAATATATAATATTTTTAAATTTATTCATAACTATTATAAATTTTGGATTTAATTTAAACAAATTTTAAATTAAAATTTCATATATCATTCATAATAATAGAATGCAGGCATTGATATTATTATTGGATCAAGTGCATCGAGAAATGGGGTAAAAAAGGCAAATTTAAAAAATTTCTTTTAACTCATTATGCACTAGCCCTTTAATAGTATTATCATAAATAATAATGCTAACATTAATTCATATTCAATGTTTTATTGGATAGATTTGATTTAATCACTTAGTTATATTATATTATCATAAAAATATTATTATTAGTTTGATTTACAATGATATTAATTATTCAACACAATATTTTACAAAATAATTTATTATCGGTTTAATAACATGTGCTTGAATATAAATTCAAAAAACAAATTAATTTTAAGATATAATGGTATACATATGTTTTTAATTCTAAATAATAAATTCTAAATATTAATAATCAATAAAATAAATTTGTTATAAATTTAAGTGTCACATGATCAAATTTAATATTTGTAAATTGATATAATATATTTGAATAATTACGATTCATCTTAAATCAAATAGCATATATTCAAACTATCAATTTATTTTAGTTAGTTTGATTAATATGTGAATATTTAATGATAATATTAATATAATAATTTCTAGTTCAAAGTATAAGCAATAGGTGTATAATTATTATTAGATACTGTAAGTGTGTTCGTAATTTGATTTGAACTCATCAAGGCGAGTGGTTTGTTAAAACAGAGTTCATACGTGGGAGTTGTACTAGATGAAACATATGAAGGCTAAAATAGAATTTTATATTTATCAAGGATTTTATATAAAATTACCTTTGCCCTCTCCATCGCTTTAGAAACCCTAGCTTCTTATGCCATAATTTCATATAATTTTCCATCCTGCCCAAAACTCTATATCACACCTCCGACATCATCGTCCTCAACAATAGCTTCCAACCAGTGCCACTTTAACCATCTCCGACGACAAAACCCTTATCCATGTCAATGATGCTCTGCTCGCCTTTGCTACTACTACAGATGTTAACGACCATTGATATCAATGTAGTCCTCTTCCCTGATCATCTGACTCTAGATGAATCTTCGGTTCTGGTGAAGTTGGATATAGTGTCGGTGATGGTGTAGAGAAAGAAGACTTACACAAGCCTGAGTTCACACAATTCATAGTTTATTTTCTTTTTAGAAATAAAATTTTGAAATAAATAAAATTTAAAATAATTTTACAAATGTTACTTTGAAAAGTTTTCCTCGATAATTATGTCGGTTGAATATACCTTAAACCATCAGCTTTGCCTTATATTGAAAATTTCTCTACCTCAATAGTGAATTTTCAAAGCCAATCATTAAGGTGTAATTTATTTATGGAGAGAGAAGAAAAATTCTATGTGTTTATAATGTCAATAGGCTATGTGAAATATCTTACACGGATCCACTATTCATGGTAGGACCCATATAAGTGAGATCCTATCTCACTTAACTAATTAAACACATTTAGTTAATTCATACATACATAATTTTGACCCCCTTATTTCAAAAACAATTTTAAAATTTTTATCTACCAGATATATATAAACACACACACCTTACATACAAACATAGATACATATATATAAAACACACACACAAATATATATATATATATATATTATTTAAATTATTATATTGGCTCAAAAATAATTAAATAAATATATAATCTTTAATAATAGTTTTAATATAGTGAATATTAGGCTCAGGTCCCTAATAAATTTCAAAATACACAAAAACTCCAGTAAAAAAAAGTGTGTAAATTAGGTCCTTAGAATTAAGTTACTAAGTAATTGCATACAATTATGCAATTATTCACTGAATAATTACATACATTTATGTAATTATATCCAAAAGTTGCATAAATTTATGCAATTTTTTTGGTGAATAATTGCGGAAATTTTCGCAATTTTTTGAAAAAATTGCAGAAATTACCGCAATTTTTTAGTGAATAATTATGGAATTTTCCGTAATTTTTCAGTGAATAATTGCAGATATGTCTGCAATTTTTTGATATAACTGCGTAAATGTCCGCAATTATTCACTGAATAATTGCATAAGTGTATGCCATTATTCGGTAACTTAATTCTAGGTACCTAATTTACAAACTTTTTTTTACTGGGGTTTTTGTGTATTTTGAAACTTATTAGGGACCTATGCCAAACTGTCCCTTTAATATATTTGGTACCATACTTTTTTTTACAAGCGTGAACTATCAAAAATGTCCCTCTACATATGTTGTCAAATCTTAATATCGCTAAAAAATAGTATCTAATAAATAAACTTCATTTACCAACTCAAAATTCTCTTTTATAAATATTACCAAATCTTACCATCACTTAAAAATAGAATCTAATAAGTAAACTTTATTTACAAATTTAAAACCCACATTTACAAATATTACCAAATATAAATACCACTCGAAAAATAGGATCTGATAATAAATTTATTTTATAAATTCGATCTTCATTAATTAATAGTAGAAATAAAAATTAAAACTAACAAAAAATTAGATGTTGCAGCACCGAATAAAAATTCAAACTAACTACACATGATTTCATCGCAAAAATATGGCTAAATATTTGGGTAAATCATTCATCTTGAATGTGTTAAACATATATAATTTGTAGAAAAATAATTCACCTGCAAAACTTGTGTCATTATCACGTGTGAAACGTGTGTCATAACACTCGTAAATATATATATATTATTATTATTTAATTATAGGCATTCTAGTAATAATAAAAACAATAACAAATTAATCAATATAAGCATTATATTAATTTGTCGATAATAATAATTTACAACATTTATTAATTATTTCATTTTATTATTTTCGATCGAAAGTTGAATGTCGTAGTTTCATGATCCTCACATGTGAACTCAACCCTTAATAATATTTAATAAAGTTATATTAAAGCCTAAACAGACATTGTTGAACCACGGTACTAGACATGAGTTTAATTGCTTACAAATTATATAGGTGAGATCCAATTCTTTATCTTTTAAAATTAACACCTTAAGCAACCATATATTGTGCACATTTTTAATTCGTCATCACTATATCACTTATATATGTACAACTTGGTCAATGGTCAAACTCTAATAAAATCCATAATTAATTGTGTAGTGCAACATGAAAGTCTATAGTTCAATTCCATAATGGTTATTGATTAATCAATTTTCTTTGGTCAAAGACTTCAATTTTACGTTGACTACCAATTACGGTGATACTAACCTTCTATTTGAAGGAGAAAAATTATTTCTTGAATGTTGTTTCAATTAAAGTGGTTAAAGATATACCCAACTATGTCCTTAAGATAATCATCATTGTTGCTTGATTGACCACAATTAAACTATAGTTTGGACACTTAAGATTCACGGTATTTTCAAGTCAAGAGACTACTACACATTTTACATGAGATGTAACAACGCGTATTTTTAGCTATTTTAAATTATTAAATGAAAAAGGTTAAAAATATGAAAATTCAATGATTTTGAATGTAAGTGATTGATAACGAGAATTCATTTAAAATTCAATATAGGGATTTGTTGAATATTGAACAATTAAACTGTTTAAATTCAATATTTGAAATTAATTGAATAATTGAATAACGGGAATTGAACAACTTTAAAATGAAAATAGTTGTTCTTTAATTCAAATTTGTTTTAAAAGTTAAGTCTTATAAGTTCATTTTCAAATATTTCAAAAGATAGTGAATTATTGAATAATCAAAATTGTTTAAATTTAATATTGCAAATATTTGAATAACTCAATTTTGAGGTTAATATGATTAAAAATGAAACCGGAAATTGATGTAAAGTTTTTTTAAATGACAATGAAGAGTGTTAACATTTAAAAGTGGATTTAAAACTGAATAATTAGAAATTGGAAATTTTATATTATAATCGAGACGTTAAAATAGCGATCCGGGGCACAGTCTCGGAATTCGACGAAACCTATTCCATTGGATCCGTAATAGGGTGTTATTATCGGATTTCAAATTTCGTAGCGTTTGAAGTTATCGTTTAGTCGTATGGGTTAGAAACGCGTTGAACTAAATATCGAAAAATTAATATTTTAATTTAATTCGAAAAGCTATCTTCCATATACGATCGAATTAAGCCCCGGAACATGTTCCATTGTGTTTTGAATAGGGGTAAAATCTTATAAACGCCAGGTGGAACGTGCTGTTTGAAGTTTTTTTGAAAAGGCATGAAATTTTGGAGAAAATAATAACAAAATAAAATAAAAATTCGTTTATATAAATATAGGAACAGTAACTGAAACCCTACCCATTTCTTTCGTAGCTGCCACTTAAAAGTTCAATGGACGAAAGGCTTCGTGCTTCTTTACTTAATTATTCGAAATCCATCAACAATTAGCTAAAGTCGTCAACTAGGAAATTATAGATATCAGTGAGAGCTACACATCCGTACAGTGGACGGTCGCGAAGCTCGATAGGATGGCTAGAAATTAGCCGAGAAGCACGAGCTTTTACACGCGAATTACGATACATAGGCAAAGCCGAGCTCGATGGAACTCAGGACGGTGGTAGCTATCACTATCGCATAGGCGCACGTTTTGGAATGGTCTGATCGACCTCTGGCAACTCGATAGAGGAGCGGCGATCGACGAAGGAGGCGGCGTGTTGGGTTTGTTGTACGTGAGTTATCTGGGAAGAAAAGAGAAGGCATCGGCCTTGATTTCTGTAGCGAACGTCCATGATTTTGTAAAGAAAAAAAATAAATAAAAAAAGAAAATTTTGTTTTAAATTATATAAATATATATACAATCTTCAAAAACTCATATCTCATCCATACGAGGTCGGAATCGGACGAAACTGGCAGCGTCGGAATCGCAGCGATGAGATCTATGCTGCAGTGTAGACCTGGAGTGTTTGGAGCTCGTTAAATTTTTTGGTTAAATCGAACGTCGTTCGATTTGATTTGAAATTGAAACTCAAGATGAGTGTTTTCTAACGCTCACAACGTACTAGAATATTTTTATACTATTTAAATTTGAATTTATGAAGTGATATGAATTTATTGGTAGTTGTTTGACAAAGTTGATGGTCATTTGAATTAACTTCTATAAATTAAAATTGGCAGTCAAATTGAAATTTGAATTTAACTTCAATTAACTTACCTGATATTGATAACTATGAAATTGTCGTGAATAATATTGTACGTTTGTATGATTGATTGTGATGGATGCAAATTGGTTGATATTTGGATGGTTAGATGTTATTTGTTTTATATATACAGCTTATTACCACCCTGTAATTTATTTACAGTATATAGAACTGTAAATTGAATTATTTCGAATAAATTAAGAAATGGGTTGAAATGATATATACCTATGACACTTTGATTCGGATTGAAATGATATATATCCATCCCTAAAATTAAATTGAAATAACTGATCACTTGGCCATAGGATAGAAAATTATATACGGACAACGGATTGGTTAAATTAAATGATTTTAAAATCTTTGATTTGAAATTAATTAAATGGTTTGAAAAAAAATCAATTTATAGAAATTGAATTAATCACGAATTCGAGTTTGAAAGGTTGAAATAAATTTTTGGTTAAAAGAAATTGCTTAATAATTGAAGTTGAGATTTTGAAGTTAAAATTGGAATGTGATGGAATTTCATAAATTGATTTGTTTCAAAAGGTTTGGACTTTTATTATAACTTTGGACTATTGCTAAATAAAAGTGATATAAAACTATATTTTTGGGAATCGAGCTCAGAATTGAATCATATTTGAAAATTGGATTTTTATTTGAATATTGAAGTTAAATTTAATTTAATTGATTTAAAATCGATATTTTGAAAAACGAACTTGGATTTATATAAGTCGAAATGGTTTGAATCGAGAATTGAATTGAAATTAATCCAAATTGGAATTGAGTTAATTGGAATTGAAATCGATTTGAATATAAACCGGAATCGAAGTTGAAATGGATTTGAATGGAAATCGAAATTGAATCGATTGAATGGAAATTGGAATTGATTTGAATTGCGAAATTGGAATTGGATTAGTTTGACTTTGAAACTATTTTCAGATTAATTATTTAATATAAAACTATTTAAAAGCTATCTTCTTAAATATACCAATTATTTTGGTTTTCCAAATTATTTTGCTATATAAACCATGTAACAACCCGAGAATTCGCATTTATTTATTATCGTCATTAGACGATTAATATTGTTGGCTAATTGCAATTTGGAGTTTGTAATCGGGTTTATTTTGTGTTAATTGTTGATGGGCTTTTGAAATGGATCCTAGCCTTGTTTTATTTTGATGCCGTGATGATATCCAACCCGATCCCCTCTCTCATTTCATTCATTTGAACCCTAAACAAAATAATCGAGCGAAAAATATATAATGGCGGCTCGTCTCTCCTTCATTCCTCCATGAAACTAGGGCATAGAAATCGAAGAGGATAGATGGCGCTCGCTCGTTCGTTCTCGTTTTCGTTCGTCTACAAAATTAGGGCTTTTGGGATTCGAAGGCGCTGACTTTAACGGCTTCTTCAATTTGCTCATGGCTGCATCGACGTTGGTCGTGCTCGATTGGACTTCGGCTGCTAACTTCGTTCGTTTTCCTCAATAGCTTCGGCCTCGTCTCCGAATTACTTCAATTTGCTACAGGCCAATGTGAGTAACTTTATTTACTCAAATCTAATTCGAGTTTCGAATGATTTCTAGCTTGTTCAAACTTGTGATTTTGTTTCTTGTTTGACTGATTTTTCTCGGCTTTGAATTCTCTGAGATTTTTGTTGGGTTCGTCAGTTGATTTTGTTCGCTGGCTTCGATTTTGAGTTGTTTGATCTTTTTCTAGTCAACACGTCTCTGACTTTGGTTGATACATGATTGTGTCTTCATTTACATTTGTTACACTATTTTTTTTAACTGCTGTTAACAACAGTTTCTTGGTCGAACTTGTTGCCACCCCTCTTGAACTTGTTTCACTGATGCATTGAGCTCGTGTAGTCTGCATTTATGTGCAGTCTGCATTTACATGGTCTCTGACCTGATGTGAAGTATGAGCTACTAGCCTGCATTTACATTGAACATTGGTGGTCTTTGTTGCACTGCCTTATGTCATACTTGTTGATGTCTTTGTAGTTTTTTTTCCAGTCAGCACTTCACGGCCTTCATGTATTTCATGTTGCATATTCTTTGTAGCACACTTGAGCTTGTTTATGCAATTAGTCACTGTATCACATATGACATAGTTTGCCTTTGAGTTGTTACTGTTGCCTTGAACTGTTGCCACAACGTTCATGTGCATTTTCTATTTAAGTGAAATGGGTTTCGAGATGTATTATTGGACACTTGAGTTTCACTGAGCATTGTGCATATTACTTTTACCACTTAATTCATTCAGTTTATATTTACATATCACCAATGCTTGCTGCCTTGACCTGTTGCAACTGCATTTTTCATTGTGGCGTTCATTCTCTACTATTCTGATTTTGATGTAGTGTACATATATGGTTATTTAAAACCATTTCACTGAGTGAGGCTGTGACACCTGTTGTTGTCATCCTCTCTTGACCATTTTGGCATCGTCTTGCTGTGTTCGGAATTATATACCTGCTATTGCTTATATGATGCAGTTGCCTTGGGCTTGTGTAATACTTTGTCGAATTCATTTTGTAAGGACCCGATTCTTCGACTTCCGAATATCGACATCGATACGTCCACTGTATCAACTGCCGAGCAAACGAATGCCGAAAAACCGAATTCTTAGGGTTTTTAAAAGAAGAGGTAGAAGAAAAGACAGAAGAAAAAGAAAAGAAGAAAAGAGAAAAAGAAACAACAGAAGACACAGAACAGAAACAATATCAGAATCTCACATATCGCAGCGGAACAATATATAATAGATAATCACTAGTCTTTTAAAACAAAGAACTATATCAATTTATACATACATCAATCAGAGTCAATATACAACAATGTACAGTTATATAAACTTGTCCTCACACAGAATACACAGCGGAATAAATAATATCAGATACAAATACTACGTCTCGCCATCCAGCTTGCTTCCAAAGCTCCAGAATATCCTGATAACCTAACTCTAGACTGCCCGTGTGGAAATTGGTGGGCACCCAGAGTTTAGAAGGGAAACAATAAACTCTGAGTCAGTCATGGTGACTGGTGTGAGATCGTAAAACAGTGATTCTTTATAACAACAAAATAATTTTTAAAGTCAATTCGAAATGCTTTTGGAAAATGAAACTACCATAAGACCTCCCGCCACACACACAATGCAAACGCAGAATTGGGGAAGATTTCTTCTTATAATAGTCAAAGATGCTTACTACGCAAAATCAAATCCTTTATTGATATTATCATTAGTGCATAGTGTAGAAATCATTTCGAAAGTACAATATAAATCTTAGCCGACATAGGTACCATTATAGTATGCCTACTATAGCTACCATATTAAATTGCAGGTTCTACAACTAAAACCGTACAAGGCTCGTATTGTTTCTTTGGATTTCCAACAAATGGTCAGGCCAAGGAACTTCCCATTGCCACATGGAAACGCCTCCGGAATGACGTCCCGAGAACCTAACCGGATCTCTGCCAACACAAGGCCGGGTTACCTCTGCAAAAATAGGTTACTACTGACACGCGTATGCCATCCCCCGATCGTAACCGATCTTCCCGAGGATCCTCGATTCGCAACAACCACATAATAATAATAATGCAGTAACCACATAGGTTAAGTATCTGGGCTCCATACCATGATACCACCTCTATCCAGAAGGAATGACATACACTAAGGGGCGCTACTCCCTAGAACCTTGCTGCATCCTTCCTGTTTTGACCATTTCCGGGGTGTGAGGCTCGACGAAGTCTCGTCCACAAAGCTACGCTTTGTCACAAAGCCATGCTTCAGGTCAAACAAATGATCAACCTATGATCACAAAGATATAAGATCAAACAAATGATCATATCGCAAATGATCAAACACTGATCATCACACTGCAACACTCAGCATGCCACGTTACCAAATTGGGAATATATTGCTGATAAATTTCAACTACATAACCTCTGAGCTCGTACGTCTCAGAGAAGGGTGTTAAGCTAAGATAATAAATTCTCCGCCACCAACAGATATGTATTTGAAAGAAATCAGCTTTATATCTCAATCTGTAACGTCAGACATACAATCCATACAAGTCTGTTCCGGGATCGAACAGAACCGAAGGCACTTCTCACGAAGCCCTTGCACATCCGGATAAATTTCTAATCACGTCCGGGCTTCCCGTCACTAAGGGTGATAAAACCTCTAAACCAGAGATCAGCCGATGTAGAGTAACTCGACGGTAATCCTTCCGTTTTCAAAAATATCCGGTCTTCAACACCGGTCATCAAATGCGATTCATAACGACGTATCACATATTCGGAATGGGTTATACGACCCTATGGTCCTTTCCCGGCTAACCCGAATAGTGAGCGCTTATTCAAAAATAAGTGTGGCATTCAAATTCATCCAACTCACAACAAATACCATTCAAGGTAATTATTGATAGTCGGTTATTTAACTATCAATAAAGATGCGCAACATCATCAGATTCCCAAATAATTTCCCAAATTATTTATTTTCCAAAATATCTTTACTAGATATAAAATTTCCACACTCCACCGTTTGAACACAAATTTCAAATATTCACTTTTCAATTTATCTTTAAAAGATAAATTCTCAAAAACGTTTCATTTCATTTTGGAAAGAATTTCCATACTTATTTAAAAATAAGTATTTCACAAATCTTATTTATTTTCAACACTTGGAAAATATCCGATATACTTAAATCAAATTAAGTATAAATTTCATTCTTTAAGGAAATCTATTTCTATAACACATTTATCTGAGTCAAAACGAATGTTACGTAAAACATCGTTACGACGACTCAAAATCACTAGTATAGGGATTCGAAATTTAGATAGATATATAAATCCCAATACTATATAAAAACATTTCCTTTTGGAAATCATTTACTATAACAACAGTGTTATAGTCCATCATTTCCTTATTTTCCTCGAAAACGTCTATTTCAACAATGAATGTTGAAATTTATGGTTTCGATATTTAACATATTTTAAAACATCGTTAAAACAATTAACTTCATTTTTAAATGTCACTTCCCCAAAACATATCCATTTTACTTAACAATATATTCACTGTCCAAAATCGTGAATATACTTCACTAACCAAATTTCCATATTTCTACACATTTATATTTCAATAAAAATTCGCTATCCAAATCGCGAATATATTTCATTTAATAAACTTCTATATTTGATTTATCAAATTTAATTGATTTCAAATTTATAAAACAACGTTTATAAATTCTATTTCTATTTCTATTTTCTAACAACTTCGATTTATAGATTTCTTTTATTAACAAACTCAATTTATAACTCGATATAAATATCACAAGTCCATATTATAAGTTAATAACTTATAATTCATTTATTTAAAAGAAATCGTTCTTTTAAAACTTCACAAATTTTAAATCTCATTACTTATAAGATTTCACCTATAACCTTATTTTCAATAATAACCGAACTACTTTTTTTATTCCATTGTTTTGATTTATAAATATCAATTTTATAAATCTCATCTATAAACCATTCATACTTATTCAGAAATCTCAATTAAAATATCAAAATCCGATTTATAAGTAAATTACTTATAAATCTTTTGTTTTACAAAATCTATTCATTTTGTAACTTCACAATTTATACATCTTTCATATACATCGTTTTAATAATTCAAAAATCCCAATTTAAACCATTTTATAAATTACTTAACCATTTATTTCAAAAATCACCTTTCGGTTATATTTCACAAAACTCTTAACTTTTATAGCTTTAAAATTTTAACGTTTATTTATTTAAAATAAATCAATTCAAAAATTCAAAATAAACGTATACTTTCAAATAATTACCTTTAAAATCTCTTTTAAAGTTAAAATCGTTATTTTTAAACTTCAAAATTTGAATCTGATGATGCAATAGCACCAATTAGTCAATCACAGCATTCAATATCATATATCAGTATGATAACAGAATATACATCAATATCTGTAAATAAATAAATAAATGGTGAGGAATCCAGTTGGATCCCTCCAACCTGTTTTCCTGCATCCACAGACGTTAGCACAATACCCATTCCACTTCGAGGTGGAATATCGTGGTATATAGGTTTTATAAAAATCATCCGCTTACTAATGGCGCAATAGGGTCTCATCCGCTATACGAGGCGGGAAATCAATCAATCCAATATATACATATGCCAATATGTATATATTGCTATATATATAGATATATCCTACCATATCTAATATCACATCCAAATAGCAATCAAATCAATCAATAACTGTAAAAATCAACTTTTCATTTGAGTGAGAAAAATCTCACCTTTGCTTTTAATTTGCCATCCATTTCCATTCCAGTTTGTTTTCTCGATTATTTTAACCTTGTATAAACAATTTTGTAATTGATAAATATTCCAATTAATTGACAATAAATTACCATCTGTTAATTTATTTTAAACTAATAAATTTAATTTTATCGAATGATTTATTTTTAAACAAATTTCCTTATTATTATTTTTTCAACTTAATCTGTATATATAAATTTCCAGTTTCTATATATATATATTTATCTGATTAAAACTGAATTATTTGGAATCTTTACTCTAAAATTTCAAATACATATATATTTATTAAATCACTTTTAAAAGAAAAGAAAAAAAATTCGAATACCTCATTGCTATCTGAGAACCAAGGCCACCATCGCGACCCACTGCCGTCGAACTTCATCGAAACCCCACGGTCACGGCCTCGACATCGCGCTCGAGATCACCGTGCCTCCTCGTATTCATGAGATGAATCGTAACGTCGCCACCACAAATCGATCCCCTTCCCATCGTCTTGCCCATGCCTTTTCTGCCTACTTCGAGACCATCACAGTCGCAGCCTCCACGACATCGCCATACTCCGCTTCGAGCTTTCGTGAGCGCGAGCGCGCGCCTCCTTCCACGCCTCCCAGGTCGTTCTGCTACTTGACTTCGGCCCGTTCCCAGGCGATCGACTTTGCCCTAATCATCGCGCTTCGACAACGAACTTGAGACTTCGCCTCCCCTTGCTCGCGACCTCGAATCGCCGCTTCCATCTATGCGAGCCTCCACCAATTTGAATCGAACGAAAATTTGAAACTATTCTCGAACGAGGCTTCGGCCATTTTTTTATTTATTTTGATTTTGTTTTCGTTTGAATCTGAAGAGGGGGCTTTTGAAAAGGAGGAATGAAATGATTTTGTTTTGAACCTGAAGAGGAGTAACGAAGGGACAGAGGCATGGTTATCACGATTTCTTTTGTGATTTTGAACGAGATTCCAGGCGTATTCGACGGGAGATAACGTGGTGGTGTTATGTTGACCAAATATCCAATTTTAAATTTTTAAATTTAAATTCGATTTGAATTTCAATGCATTTGCATATCGTACGGTCACAAAACAACTCCGATCAATACGAAATTTGAAATCCGGTAATAATTCAATATTACGGACCCAATGGAACTGGTTTCGTCAAATTCCGAGACTGTTTGAAAAATGACTATTTTTAAATATCGGTTCAAACAATTAAATTCAAAACTGAGCAAAACAGTTTAAAATCCAATTCTGAAAGTTCGATTATCTTCGGTATTATCAATATGAATTTTAAAAGCTTTCGAAATATTTTTCTTCAACTAAAAATTAAAGATTCAAATTTTATTCAACTTACAATAGATTAAATTTTAAAATTTAATCGTCAAATTCCTTCTGATAATTTGAATTTCAAATCAAACCATCATTTAAATATTTAAAATCAATTAAATATTTTCGATTTAAATTGTTCAAAATTCTGGGTCGTTACAATCTTCCCTCCTTAAAAGAATTTCGTCCCGAAATTACAAGTTAGGAAAAATGGTCCTTAACTCGGCTACTATTTTCTCACAATCCAATAGTTTTATCAATTTATCAAAACAAATCTTTCTACTAAAGATTCGTTATTAATTTAACTAGTTTTTCAACTTCAATTACAGGTTTCAAAACAACATTGTTTTCTTCAAAATTCAAATTCGAGTTTAAATTCAAAATTTTAAACTTTTAAATTTTCTCAAAAATTTTCTAACACCCGAAATTTTCAAAAAAATTCGCCAGCGTCTCCTTTGCGCGGCTAACACGGCACGACTACAAAACGTCCCTACGGACTATCAAATTTCAAAAAGAAAAGAAAAAGCCAAGCGGCTAGACAAGAAATCATCAAATCTCATATTGAAATTTAAAATACATACCTTTTGTCGAGCAATTCAAATTTATCTTTGAAAATCAAATCCAATTTCCTTTATAACACATGTATATCCTACTAGCCATAATATCTAGTTACATATTCAAACCATTTTGCACATTCCCTTTGAATTTAATTCACAATTTCAATTCTATTTGAATTCAATTTTATCTTCTATTCTGAATATTGAATTTTTATCGATTATCTTTCATTTACTAATTCATATCACTCTATATATTAGTTTCATTCATTAATTCATTTTAAATTTCAATTTCCAATATTCAGCTTGAATTACATTTACTAAAAAATTCAAAACAAAGTTTAACATTCATCTTTAATTTTATTTACTAGCAACTGTAAATTCCATTCATTCGGAAATTTATTTCTACTTACTTGAATATATTTGCAATTTCGAATCATTCTTTTATTTAGTCACAATTCAAGTTTTAATTTCACTAATTTAACTTCCAATTCCGTATTTAATAAATTATCAAAGTAGTTTATTTGGATTCAATCCATTTCTATTTTATTTTCTCCAAGTTAGGAATTTTCTATTCAACATGATTCAAATCAAATTACATCCCATTATTGAATATATTTTTTATTCATCTTCCATTTATAATTATTCAATTCAATTCATTGCTTACAAATTCGAAATGAATTTCAACTTTCAATTTCATTTTCATTAAATTGATTCACTTGTACTTACTTTAATTTAACTCCATCCTTTTAGTTGAATTTATTCTATCAATATTCAAATTCTATAAGTTATCAACTTAATAATATTTCATAAATATTTTTATATAGTATTCCAGAGTTTTGCCAACCTTCAAAAATCATTTTGAAAACAATTCAAATTATCCTTTGAATTTCAAAAACCAAACCCAAAATTTTTTTTAACAACTTTCATTTAAAACAATTTGGCAGCAATTTCTCTTTTGGAAACCCGAAAATGAACACCAATGATGCCATGGTCATCATCGGAATTATTTTCCAGCGACCGAAAAGAGTTTAGAGCTTTCATCTCTCCAAAATACTTTTCAAAACCTTCGAAATTCATTTTCAAATCAAAAAATGATTTAAACTTTCCAAATCTCCAAAATTTTCAAATTCTCTTCGAAACATTTCTAAAAACTTCTCTGGAATTCCGTTTCCAATTATAAGTCACATTTATAATTTATATTCTCAAATTTCATTTGTATGTGAATTTATTTCTTAACTTTGGAGTTATGATTTCAATTTCTTATTCAATTTCATATAATAATGATAACATTTCAATATAATCACTTTCCTAACAACCAAACATCCATATACTATGATAATTCATAGAAAATTATTTCTTTTTTATACAAAAATAGTTATGGGCAAAATTATCTCATTTACCCTATTTTAAAACAATACTGTGTCGGTTTACCTTGTTTAAGAGTTTAGAAACTCCTATCAACACAGTTAGCTAGACTGCACCGACCAGAATCCATAAACAATCAACCGATAAGTTAACACAATACAAAACAATTTCATATTCACTAACAAATACGCGCTCATATCTATTATTACACTCACACTCATTCTAGAGTACTACTGACTCTATCTCTAATGAGTAACACCCAATAGAGTAGGGTTGTCGCTTAACCATATGCTCTGATACCACGTTGTAAGGACCCGATTCTTCGACTTCCGAATATCGACATCGATACGTCCACTGTATCAACTGCCGAGCAAACGAATGCCGAAAAAGCGAATTCTTAGGGTTTTTAAAAGAAGAGGTAGAAGAAAAGACAGAAGAAAAAGAAAAGAAGAAAAGAGAAAAAGAAACAACAGAAGACACAGAACAAAAACAATATCAGAATCTCACATATCGCAGCGGAACAATATATAATAGATAATCACTAGTCTTTTAAAACAAAGAACTATATCAATTTATACATACATCAATCGGAGTCAATATACAACAATGGATAGTTATATAAACTTGTCCTCACACAGAATACACAGCGGAATAAATAATATCAGATACAAATACTACGTCTCGCCATCCAGCTTGCTTCCAAAGCTCCAGAATATCCAGAATATCCTGATAACCTAACTCTAGACTGCCCGTGTGGAAATTGGTGGGCACCCAGAGTTTAGAAGGGAAACAATAAACTCCGAGTCAGTCATGGTGACTGGTGTGAGATCGTAAAACAGTGATTCTTTATAACAACAAAATAATTTTTAAAGTCAATTCGAAATGCTTTTGGAAAATGAAACTACCATAAGACCTCCCGCCACACACACAATGCAAACGCAGAATTGGGGAAGATTTCTTCTTATGATAGTCAAAGATGCTTACTACGCAAAATCAAATCCTTTATTGATATTATCATTAGTGCATAGTGTAGAAATCATTTCGAAAGTACAATATAAATCTTAGCCGACATAGGTACCATTATAGTATGCCTACTATAGCTACCATATTAAATGGCAGGTTCTACAACTAAAACCGTACAAGGCTCGTATTGTTTCTTTGGATTTCCAACAAATGGTCAGGCCAAGGAACTTCCCATTGCCACATGGAAACGCCTCTGGAATGACGTCCCGAGAACCTAACCGGATCTCTGCCAACACAAGGCCGGGTTACCTCTGCAAAAATAGGTAACTACTGACACGCGTATGCCATCCCCCGATCGTAACCGACTTCCCGAGGATCCTCTATTCGCAACAACCACATAATAATAATAATGCAGTAACCACATAGGTTAAGTATCTGGGCTCCATACCATGATACCACCTCTATCCAGAAGGAATGACATACACTAAGGGGCGCTACTCCCTAGAACCTTGCTGCATCCTTCCTGTTTTGACCATTTCCGAGGTGTGAGGCTCGACGAAGTCTCGTCCACAAAGCTACGCTTTGTCACAAAGCCATGCTTCGAGTCAAACAAATGATCAACCTATGATCACAAAGATATAAGATCAAACAAATGATCATATCGCAAATGATCAAACACTGATCATCACACTGCAACACTCAGCATGCCACGTTACCAAATTGGGAATATATTGCTGATAAATTTCAACTACATAACCTCTGAACTCGTACGTCTCAGAGAAGGGTGTTAAGCTAAGAGAATAAATTCTCCGCCACCAACAGATATGTATTTGAAAGAAATCAGCTTTATATCTCAATCTGTAACGTCAGACATACAATCCATACAAGTCTGTTCCGGGATCGAACAGAACCGAAGGCACTTCTCACGAAGCCCTTGCACATCCGGATAAATTTCTAATCACGTCCGGACTTCCCGTCACTAAGGGTGATAAAACCTCTAAACCGGAGATCAGCCGATGTAGAGTAACTCGACGGTAATCCTTCCGTTTTCAAAAATATCCGGTCTTCAACACCGGTTATCAAATGCGATTCATAACGACGTATCACATATTCGGAATGGGTTATACGACCCCATGGTCCTTTCCCGGCTAACCCGAATAGTGAGCGCTTATTCAAAAATAAGTGTGGCATTCAAATTCATCCAATTCACAACAAATACCATTCAAGGTAATTATTGATAGTCGGTTATTTAACTATCAATAAAGATGCGCAACATCATCAGATTCCCAAGTAATTTCCTAAATTATTTATTTTCCAAAATATCTTTACTAGATATAAAATTTCCACACTCAACCGTTTGAACACAAATTTCAAATATTCACTTTTCAATTTATCTTCAAAAGATAAATTCTCAAAAACATTTCATTTCATTTTGGAAAACATTTCCATACTTATTTAAAAATAAGTATTTCACAAATCTTATTTATTTTCAACACTTGGAAAATATCCGATATACTTAAATCAAATTAAGTATAAATTTCATTCTTTAAGGAAATCTATTTCTATAACACATTTATCTGAGCCAAAACGAATGTTACGTAAAACATCGTTACGACGACTCAAAATCCATAGTATAGGGATTCGAAATTTAGATAGATATATAAATCCCAATACTATATAAAAACATTTCCTTTTGGAAATCATTTACTATAACAACAGTGTTATAGTCCATCATTTCCTTATTTTCCTCAAAAACGTCTATTTCAACAATGAATGTTGAAATCTATGGTTTCGATATTTAACATATTTTAAAACATCGTTAAAACAATTAACTTCATTTTTAAATGTCACTTCCCCAAAACATATCCATTTTACTTAACAATATATTCACTGTCCAAAATCGTGAATATACTTCACTAACCAAATTTCCATATTTCTACACATTTATATTTCAATAAAAATTCGCTATCCAAATCGCGAATATATTTCATTTAATAAACTTCTATATTTGATTTATCAAATTTAATTGATTTCAAAATTATAAAACAACGTTTATAAATTCTATTTCTATTTCTATTTTCTAACAACTTCGATTTATAGATTTCTTTTATTAATAAACTCAATTTATAACTCGATATAAATATCACAAGTCCATATTATAATTAATAACTTATAATTCATTTATTTAAAAGAAATCGTTCTTTTAAAACTTCACAAATTTTAAATCTCATTACTTATAAGATTTCACCTATAACCTTATTTTCAATAATAACCGAACTCCTTTTTTTTATTCCATTGTTTTGATTTATAAATATCAATTTTATAAATCTCATCTATGAACCATTCATACTTATTCAGAAATCTCAATTAAAATATCAAAATCCGATTTATAAGTAAATTACTTATAAATCTTTTGTTTTACAAAATCTATTCATTTTGTAACTTCACAATTTATACATCTTTCATATACATCGTTTTAATAATTCAAAAATCCCAATTTAAACCATTTTATAAATTACTTAACCATTTATTTCAAAAATCACCTTTCGGTTATATTTCACAAAAATCTTAACTTTTATAGCTTTAAAATTTTAACGTTTATTTATTTAAAATAAATCAATTCAAAAATTCAAAATAAACGTATACTTTCAAATAATTACCTTTAAAATCTCTTTTAAAGTTAAAATCGTTATTTTTAAACTTCAAAATTTGAATCCGATGATGCAACAGCACCAATTAGTCAATCACAACATTCAATATCATATATCAGTATGATAACAGAATATACATCAATATCTGTAAATAAATAAATAAATGGTGAGGAATCCAATTGGATCCCTCCAACCTGTTTTCCTGCATCCACAGACGTTAGCACAATACCCATTCCACTTCGAGGTGGAATATCGCGGTATATAGGTTTTATAAAAATCATCCGCTTACTAACGGCGCAATAGGGTCTCATCCGCTATACGAGGCGGGAAATCAATCAATCCAATATATACATATGCCAATATGTATATATTGCTATATATATAGATATATCCTACCATATCTAATATCACATCCAAATAGCAATCAAATCAATCAATAACTGTAAAAATCAACTTTTCATTTGAGTGAGAAAAATCTCACCTTTGCTTTTAATTTGCCATCCATTTCCATTCCAGTTTGTTTTCTCGATTATTTTAACCTTGTATAAACAATTTTGTAATTGATAAATATTCCAATTAATTGACAATAAATTACCATCTGTTAATTTATTTTAAACTAATAAATTTAATTTTATCGAATGATTTATTTTTAAACAAATTTCCTTATTATTATTTTTTCAACTTAATCTGTATATATAAATTTCCAGTTTCTATATATATACATTTATCTGATTAAAACTGAATTATTTGGAATCTTTACTGTAAAATTTCAAATACATATATATTTATTAAATCACTTTTAAAAGAAAAGAAAAAAAATGCGAATACCTCATTGCTATCTGAGAACCAAGGCCACCATCGCGACCCACTGCCGTCGAACTTCATCGAAACCCCACTGTCGCGGCCTCGACATCGCGCTCGAGATCACCGTGCCTCCTCGTACTCACGAGATGAATCGCAACGTCGCCGCCACAAATTGATCCCCTTCCCATCGTCTTGCCCATGCCTTTTCTGCCTACTTCGAGACCATCACAGTCGCAGCCTCCACGACATCGCCAGACTCCGCTTCGAGCTTTCGTGAGCGCGAGCGCGCGCCTCCTTCCACGCCTCCCAGGTCGTTCTGCTACTTGACTTCGGCCCGTTCCCAGGCGATCGACTTTGCCCTAATCATCGCGCTTCGACAACGAACTCGAGACTTCCCCTCCCTCTGCTCGCGACCTCGAATCGCCGCTTCCATCTATGCGAGCCTCCACCAATTTGAATCGAACGAAAATTTGAAACTATTCTCGAACGAGGCTTCGGCCATTTTTTTATTTATTTTGATTTTGTTTTCGTTTGAATCTGAAGAGGGGGCTTTTGAAAAGGAGGAATGAAATGATTTTGTTTTGAATCTGAAGAGGAGTAACGAAGGGACAGAGGCATGGTTATCACGATTTCTTCTGTGATTTTGAACGAGATTCCAGGCGTATTCGACGGGAGATAACGTGGTGGTGTTATGTTGACCAAATATCCAATTTTAAATTTTTAAATTTAAATTCGATTTGAATTTCAACGCATTTGCATATCGTACGGTCACAAAACAACTCCGATCAATACGAAATTTGAAATCCGGTAATAATTCAATATTACGGACCCAATGGAACTGGTTTCGTCAAATTCCGAGACTGATTGAAAAATGACTATTTTTAAATATCGGTTCAAACAATTAAATTCAAAACTGAGCAAAACAGTTTAAAATCCAATTCTGAAAGTTCGATTATCTTCGGTATTATCAATATGAATTTTAAAAGCTTTCGAAATATTTTTCTTCAACTAAAAATTGAAGATTCAAATTTTATTCAACTTACAATAGATTAAATTTTAAAATTTAATCGTCAAATTCCTTCTGATAATTTGAAATTCAAATCAAACCATCATTTAAATATTTAAAATCAATTAAATATTTTCGATTTAAATTGTTCAAAATTCTGGGTCGTTACACATTTGCATTGGGTTGCCTGGCCTTTCCCTCTGTGCAGCCTTTTCAGGTTCCACTGATATATATATATATATATGTGTGTGTGTGTGTGTGTGTGCATACATACATATGTATGTGTGTATGCATATATTCTTGGATTTGTACTAATCTTGAGTTATTGATTTTGGTCGAGACTTGTTTCAGTTTGATCTTGTTGGTTTTCTTCTGGCATTTGGTCTGGAGTACATTATTTCTTTGTTTCGACCATGTCACTGTTGAGTTCATCAGTTTCCATATCATGTGCTTGAGATCTTTCCAGACTTGCACACTGATTTATTCGAAGTTGTTACCTAGGTCTTGACCTCCTGTCTATGATTATGTGCAGTTTAGTTGTTTGTATGTCTTGCATTCATTCTTTCTTCATTGCTGGTGTGTATTGCATACATTTATGTATGTATGTTATTGCATTGTTGTGAGTTTGAAGTTGTTGTCTCATTTGTTGCTGTGTTGTTGTTGCACACTACTGGTCTTTATTTACATTTCTCTGTTCATGTTGATACTGTGCACTCTGGTTTAATTGTAGTTGTCACTGTGAAGCTTCAAGTCTGGTGCATTGTTCCAGTTGAGTCTGCACATGTGTACTCGAGTCTGTACCTCTGGTATGCAGCAGCTTGGTCTGTTGTAGATGTATACTTGTGGTCTGGTGCACTTGCTCGTCTACTGTCTCATTTCTGATAGTGGATTTGCACTTGAATTTCTAACCTGTTGCACTATTAGTTTTATATGCAGTTGTGTTGAGTCACGATTGTCGTGACTTGACCTCTGTAGTTTCATTTTGCTGATCTACATTTGGTGTTGTGATGATTTTATATACTGTTGTGGTGAGGCAGTACATGCGTGCGTGTACTGCAGCTACACAGTTTTAACATTTCTATGTGGCAAGGCAGTGCACGCGAGCGCGTACTGCAGCCCAGTCAGATTTGACAATTTCAATTGATATTTCAATTGCTGGATTTGTTTCGTGATACCAATTCAACATATTTTTGAAGTGTATTTTGATTTGGTTTAATCTGATGATTTTGTTGTTAAATTGCCGTTTTTGGCAATTATGTTGTTTTCTAAATTATCTTCATTGATGATCTTTTTATTTATCTTTGTTGATATTTTGAATCTGCTGATTTGTTGTTTAACACTATTACGTGTTATATTCACCGCTATCCTATTTCCTTGTTAAAGGATCGAATAGGTGAATTTATTTTGACTGTTGTCTATTTGATATTTGATTATTATTGCTTCCGTGCATTAATGAGTGAGTTTGAATTAGACTAACCCGTGTATTATTTTCTTTTGAATTTAATACTCGGGTCAGACCCGAGTTATTTCAAGTTGTAGATTTCCTGCTTAGAGTTGCTGTTGAGCTATGAAGACTTTTCATATCTTTTGAAGGGGTCTTCGTCTTTTTGTAGTAGTCAGTGTATTGTTTTAGGTTGATATGTATTCATGTATATTAGTCGATAATGTACTTGTATATATATAACTTCCAAAGTCGACAGTTGTAGTTGTATCATATGTATCGTGTCAAATGTATTGAAACTGACATCAGTTATTTATATATATGAGACTTTCCTTTTTATCTGTGTTCTGCATTTATATTATCTGTGTTATTATTCTATATTTTGTCCTAAACTATTATAGCCACTGTGTAGTAGCTTTGAGTTTGTATCGGTATGTCGGATTCCCTCCAAAAATGAAATGCATGTTATACTATCTGACATATCGGTGCTCGCACAAAGCAATTACATAGATGGTCGCTCCTCAACAGCCTTATTCTCCGCGCTAGTTGACAGCATTACACCGTAGTGTTCTTGGCTAGTGTGGGCATAGAGGTGGGGCATCACAGCTTGGTATCAGAGCCTGGGGTTTAGGACAATTATAAAACATAACTTAGATGGAACATGTGTTACAACTATTTGTCGATTGTTTTATCTCTCATCTTTGCATATGATCATCTTTGATTGTTAGGTATGAATTCCTAACTCTTATTCATGTACATTTGATTTTGATTTCGTGAAAGTATTTTGGCTTCTGCCTCTGTTTGCTTTGCGAACTCTAGTTGGGTTTTTGATGATGAGGATTTTGTTCTTGTGTTTTCGGCTTTGAATTGATTTAGCCGATGTTGATTTTGTTCGAATTTGGTCAATTAAAGCTATTTTGACCTCTGGACTTTGTTCCACTTTTGTGCTATGCTATGGGTGTCATTGTGTACCTGTTACACTATGTTGAAAAATAGCTCGACCGGTTCCAAATTTAGTGATTTTGATTTCACTCATATCTAGTTCGAATCTCAGCGATTTTGAACTTGATATTTTGTGTTTTCCTCGGCTTGATTTCCATTCGACTTCGGTCACTTTGTTTTTGTGAAATTGCTAATTTCTTGATTTCCAAGACCCTGATTTTGTTTGCCGTTGAATTCTTTGATGATGACGTTGATTCATTTTGTACTCGACAATGGCCATTACTTGTTGACTTCGGCATTGACTTGATTCTTATTTTTGTTGAAGTCATTTATCCATTTATGCATTTATGCTCGTTTTGCTTTGTTTTTCCAATTGATAATCGATTCTTCTTTTTCAATTAGTTGTTATCACCTATGTCGACTTTGATAACTTCTATTTTTGGAATTTTTGGGTATTTCTGCTTTTATGAAATTGGAATCGAATTTTTTGGATTTTATTCACGTCTTCGAATGTGAATTTTAGTGAATTGATTTGGTTTCCAAATTTAATCGATTCTTGATCATTTCCCCGATTTTTTGCTATCATTTATTAGCAACTTTAATGACATTTTCTTCGGGATTTTTGTGAACATACTTTTTGATGGATTCAGTATCGATTTCTTTGGATTCTATTCACATCTTTGTATGTGAATTCTTGTGATTGATTGTTTCTACAATCATTTTTGTGATTTGCCACTTTAAAAATATAAAGGTTTTCTACACTAGTAGTAAATATTAAAATCCTTTTCTCCAAACGATTTCAAAACTACTTTACTACAAAGTTCTTTTCCTAAAACCATTTTCGAATCTATTAGTATATACAAACCTTTACTTCACTCGTATGAGAAATTGAATTAAACGGGTTAGTAAAACAAGTGGTATGAAACGCTTTCGTTTACTTCGTCGGTTAACTCCTGGACTTGTTCGACTGATCCTTTTTGTGATAATTTCCTAGTGAAGATCTACAGTTTGTTCGTAAATATTTAAGTTAAGCTAGTGGTTATGGGACATGAAGCTAAACTCATATATTTACTAACTTAGTGTAATTGACACTTCTTGATGATCATGATGATCATTTTTGTGATTTGGTTTAGACTAGCAATTGTGCGATGTCTCTTTGTCTACGAGGGAGACTAAACCCCGCTTGTGTGATGTTTCACCATCAAATATGTGGGGTAGCGCCCCACGGTCTTCGGACCATTCGTGTGTCAAAAATTAATGGTTGGCCACCAAGAGATAGCTTCTCATTCTTGTGATACCGGTCGGTGAGTTTTCATGCTCCCATTTTGTGATAGGCCTTCCCCTTTTCTTTTTATGATTTAGACTAGCGATTGTGCGATGTCTCTTTGTCTGCGAGGGAGACTAAACCCCGTTTGTGTGATGTTTCGCCATCACATATGTGGGGTAGCGCCCCACGGTCTTCGGACCATTCGTGTGTCAAAATTGAATGGTTAGCCACCACGAGATAGCATCTCATTTTGTGATACCGGCATTTTGAGTTTTCATACTCCTGTTTTATGATAGGCCTCCCCCCCCTCTTTGTGATTTCTGGATTTCGTGTGTCGATTCTAGAATTTTTGTGATTTCTGGATTTCGTGTGTCGATTCTACAATTTTTGTGATTTCTGGATTTCGTGTGTAGATTTCTAGAATTTGTGTTTTCTGGATTTCGTGTGTCGATTCTAGAATTTTTGTGATTTTTGGATTTCGTGTGTCGATTCTAGAATTTTTGTGTTTTCTGGATTTCATGTGTAGATTTCTAGAATTTGTGTTTTCTGGATTTCGTGTGTAGATTTCTAGAATTTGTGTTTTCTGGATTTCTTGTGATGATTTCTAGAATTTGTGCTTCACCAATTTTCGTGATTTCTATTGATAAGTTTTATCAATTTTTGGTGCATTGGTGAATTCGTGTGTCATTGACTTGTTATGAATACAAGTTTAGGGTATGGTATCCCTTTCTATCTTTGAGAAGATTCTTGTGACATTTTTGATGAATGAAAATTCATTGGTATTATATTTTGATGCCAGTTATTTTGATGTAATTTTGACGTGTTAACTTCAGTAACCGTCAATTTTAAAATGGATTTACAAGCGGTTCTCCCGCAATGTTGTTTTGGTTGTCCGTTTTTACGGTATTTTGAGAAGTGCAATTTCTTTATCAAAGTTGCTACTGATGTTTCTAATTTAATCACGTGTTATCGAAATTCATTATTTTAAAAGTTGTTTCAAAATATAAATTAAAATTGTTTTCAAAATTTTTACACTTTGCATTTTCAAAAGAATGGGGAAGCGATTTAAACGTTTCAGCAAAATCGAGGACTATGACCCCTTTCTTTTACTGATTCGCTTAATTCCGGACTTGTCCGTTTGAGAATGTGAAATCTTATTTTTTTTTTTAAATATACACAATTTTTCACTTTCAAGGGGCGATGAAGAGAATTAAACGATTTAGTAAAACTCATGGATTATGGGACATGTGCGTTTGCTAATTCGGTTAATTCCGGACTCGTTAATTGAATATTTGTGATTTCTTATTATCGTTTTTGATAATCGGATATTTGTGATCTCTGATTATTGTTTTTGATAATCGGATATTTGTGATTTCTGATTATTGTTTTTGATAATCGGATATTTGTGATTTCTGATTATCGTTTTTGATAATCGGATAATTGTGATTTCTGATTATCGTTTTTGATAATCGGATATTTGTGATTTCTGATTATCGTTTTTGATAATCGGATATTTGTGATTTCTGATTATCGTTTTTGATAATCGGATATTTGTGGTTTCTGATTATCGTTTTTTAATAATCGGATATTTGTGATTTCTGATTATCGTTTTTGATAATCGGATATTTGTGATTTCTGATTATTGCTTGTGATAATTCGATATTTGAGATTCTAATTGTCATTTTGATAATTAAATATTTGTTGATTTGATTATCGTTTGAGATAATTAAATCTTTGTGATTTGAAAATTCGATTATCGTTTTTGATGATTGAATATTTGCGATTTGAGATCTGATTATCGTTTTGATAATTAGGTAATTGCTAATTTTGCTGATTATAAAGTTCGTGTTTTCTACTTATCTGCAGGATAACTAGATATTTGCAGTTTTGCGATTTGCGAATTTTGTTTTCTAATTATCTTTGTTGATAATTAGATTTTGCTGTTTTCTAATTATCGTATCGATAATTAGATGTTGCTGTTTTGTGATTTCTGAATTCAAATTGTCTAATTGATAGTTATATATTGTTGAGAATTGTGAATTTCTTTTATGAAATTAAAAGATTTCTTTGATGTTTGAATTCTCTACCTTTATTTTTCTAGCTTAACCAGTTTAGGTTAGAAAATTTATTGTTATGACGACCTTAATTATAAAAATTGCGGGGACGCAATTTCTATAAGGAGGGGAGTCTGTAACAACCCGGGAATTCGCATTTATTTATTATCGTCATTAGACGATGAATATTATTGGCAAATTGCAATTTGGAATTTGTAATCGGGTTTATTTTTTGTTAATTGTTGATGGGCTTTTGAAATGGATCCTAGCCTTGTTTTATTTTGATGCCGTGATGATATCCAACCCGATCCCCTCTCTCATTTCATTCATTTGAACCCTAAACAAAATAAGCGAGCAAAAAATATATAATGGCGGCTCGTCTCTCCTTCATTCCTCCGCGAAACTAGGGCATAGAAATCGAAGAGGATAGATGGCGCTCGCTCGTTCGTTCTCGTTTTCGTTTGTCTCCAAAATTAGGGCTTTTGGGATTCGAAGGCACTGACTTTAACGGCTCCTTTAATTTTGTTAACGCTAAAAAGTGAACGTTAACACCCGGTGTGTGTAATAGAATCGTGAAAGCACCACCCGTTGGTACGGGAACAGAATATAGGCTGAAAATAGCAGAAAAGCAGTAAATGAACAACAGGTTTATAGTGGTTCGGCCCGTAATTGAGCCTACGTCCACTTTATAATCTTTTATTGCTGATTGGATTACAATTTGATACAATATCCTTCAAAATACAATACAACTTGATCACGAAAGCACTCTTGACTAATAGCTCAATCTTTGATGATGAAACTCGACGAATCCGTGTTGGATGTAAGGAGTTCTTCTCAAAGATTGTTGTAGCGTCTCGAATGCTTGAAGATCTTTGATTGTTGAATGAGTGGAGACTTCGACAGAGTAACGGCGCTTGAAGAAATGAATGGCCAAAAGTCCCCCTCATGTTGGAAGCGGTGGGGTATTTATAGGAGCTGATTTGGACTCTGGAAATTTTCCTAAGTCCTAAGTCGTAGCCGACTTAGTATAAGTCATGGCCGACTTATGATAGGTCGCAGCCGGCTCATCAACACTCCCTTAGTAGCTCACCTCCTCTTCTGAAACATGTTCTAAGTCCTAAGTCGCCGAAGACTTCAGGTAAGTCGGTGACGAGGTAAAGGAGTATAAGGTGTTCTGAGATTGTATACGACTTAGTATAAGTCGTAGGTCGGCGACGACTTAAGAGATAGGTCGTAGGTCTTAAGTTATCAACAATTGCCTTAGGTCCAAGACTCCCTTATCTTGTAGACTCTTAAGTCGTAGTACTTCTTAACTCGGAGCATTTCATAACTCGGTGTTGTTAGGTCGGAGCAGAGTTAACCCATAGGTTGTTAAGCTTTTAACTCGTAGGTCGTTGAATCCCCATAGGTCGTGGCCATCCTTAACTCGCAAACTGCTAAGTCGGAGCTTTCTTAACTCGGAACCCTTCTGAAGTCGGAGCTCTCCTTAAGTCGTAGTTCTTTAGGTCGCAACATTGCTAGGTCGCAATGTTCCCTGTAGCTTTAGGTCGCATCATTGCTAGGTCGCAGTGTTCCTCAGGTTGGCTCTGTAGTTAAGCCGGAGACTTCTTTAAGTCATAGCCTGTTAGGTCGTTTAGGTAGCAATACTGCTAGGTCGCAATATCCCCTAAGTCGTTAGGTCGCAGCTTCACTAAGTCGTAAGTTGCGAGCTTCCTTTAGCAGTTAGGTCGATAAGTCTTTAGGTTGCGAGGTTCTTGAGATAGTTAGGTCGCAGGCTTCTTAGGTCGTTAACTACCTTAGGTCGCGACATTCTTTAGGTTGCTATGTTCTTAGGTCGCAGACTTCAGTTAGGTCGCAGAATCTCTTCAGCAGTTAGGTCGCAAGCTTCATTGACTCGCTCAATATTTTAGGTCGCTTCTCAATGGGAGTTAACATTTGCCCCTCGAAGTACGGGCCGAAGTCATAGGTCGTGTGCTTCGACTTAACTTCGCTAGGTCGCGAGCGACCTAAAACACACTAACTTGCTTGTCTATTCATCTTCCTTTCCTGGTTTCATATAAATCGGTTAGGTCGCTTCTTCCTCCCTACTCTACTGCTTCGATCCCCTGCTGCCATTGACGAATTTTTCGAGTTTTCAAAGGTGACTTCAACCTATTCCGGTCATCGATTCTTCCTTACCATTACATCCCGTAAGTGAGTTTGATATCCATCCTATCATAATCATCGTCTAATCTTGAATCCCTGCTTTTTCGACCTTAGCCCCATTCTATGAGTTGTGCATCGTCTCAAGTGGCTGTCGTGGTTGACTCTCGATAGTTGCTTTGGCTGATTCATGAGGGCATAGTAATGTGTTGAATCTGCGATGGATTGGGGATGTGTTGAATCGCTTTTGGTATCTTTCGATGAATTGAAGGGGTGAGGAAGGCGATGGGTTTATAGGTGTAATTGATAACGGGTTATAGGGTTTGGTGGTTTGTGGCGTGGAGAGGAAGTTAGCAGCATAAGGGTTTCAGGCGACTTAAGACCATTCGCGACCTAAGGAATAGTTCGGCCTAAGGAAGACTATAACCTGTGTTAGGTCGCTGAACGACCTAATAGTTGCTTGAACCAGAAACTACACGACCTAACTTTCCCGTGACATAAGCTTTAAATCGCAGCCGAGCTAGGACTTGATCAAATCCGCATTGCTTTTAACCCTTCAGTTGCACTGTGCGACCTAAAGGTGCCTCAACCAAGGATAGGTCGCCGAACGACCTAGAACTTGAAATAATTTTGCACAGCCCAGAATGCTTTTATTTGCACTGCACGACTTAAAATTGCTCCAACTTATGTTAGGTCGTGAACGACCTGGGACTTAGAAATTTAGGCAGAATTTGGCTGATTTTTGAATTTGAATTGTTTTAGACTTCGTTGTACTTCTTTTCAGATTGCCTTAACTTTAATGCTGATAACCTGTTTAGAAGCAATATTCATAGAAAAATGGGACGAATATACTACCACTGATTGCCCACACCAAATGACAGATTAGTCGACAAAGAATATCAAACTTAAATGAACTTCGCGAATGAAATGCTGTGAACTAACAAATCTAAGTGAAGTATTAAAGCAAAATTGAAACGATCAACTAAAGCTGATTTATTTGCATCAACACAACACTGTTCTTGGACTTAAGATATCAAGCCCCGAAACTTTATAATCGACAAGTATCAATTAATTTAGTTTCATTTATATTTGCTTGTTATTGCGTTAGTTTTGCACAACACTTCACTCTTTTTTAGGAAACGTGCACCTTAATATTTGATCGTCCAGTTCCTTGTGTAGAATGGCATCTCAACAGGAAGACTTGGAAATAGCTGGAGAAGCTTTTCCAATTGCTACTCCACTGAACGACCCTCCGGAACGGACTTCTACTACTCTGAGCCACAAGGTCTTCAGACAATTGTGCATCCAGTTCGGCATTGCCGAAGCAGATGCTTTACTTCCTGGGTCAAGCGACACTGCTGACAGGCCGCCTCTTGGCTTTGTTGCTGTGAATCATCAGATGTGCTTGAGCGGAGCTATTCCGCCCTTTAATGATTGTCTTTGAGAACTTCTCCTTCGGCTATCTATCTCCCCTTTTCAACTGCACCCTAATGGATACTCCATCTTGCTGGGACTGTGTGTGCTTTTCAGGAGAACGTTGGGCCGTTTTCCCAGTTTTGCCGAAATTCGCTTCTTGTGCACATTTTCAAAGAACAAAGATCATCCCTCCATTACACTTGTGAGGAGTGCCAGGAACCGTAAACTAATTCTGGACTTGCCCGAAAGTGCCCATGGGTTCTTGACTCAATTCTTTTATGTCCGCTGTCCTCCGGGATTTTATGCCATCTGGAGAGTCGGAAGTAAGAATGTCTCTTTCTGATTTGTTTTTAAGACTTTTCAGAACTCGAACTGTCAAATGCTTAACTTCATTCTTTCTTTTTGCAGCACTTCCTCCTCCACTTCGAGATACCAGTCACAAGTTAATTTTAGATACTTTGAGTGTCGTTGATGTTGAAGAGAGGAGTGCCAAATTCTTGCTGAAAGATGAATTTCTGCACCAATTTGGTCTTTTACATCCTTCTAGATCGACCCAGATTCATGAAATTTCTAGTTCTGATGCAGAAACGTTAGCTGCTTCGGGCTCTCAAGCAGAGGCATCGAATGCCCCAGTTTCTGCAGAAGAAGTTGCATCAGAAACACCTGTCATAGAGGCTGCTTTGATAAAGTGTTCCGCATCCACTAATGTTGTAGGGTTAGTCAGTAAATCGGCACTTGCCCCAATTATCGAGGAGGAAGAGAATCCTCGAGTTTCTGAAAAATCAATTGATGTGGAAGTTGAGAAGGAGAATTCTGCTGAGCATCATAATGATGACACCTTCGATGACTTGAGTGACATAATGATAACTTCTCAAGAGCTTTTCAAGGATAATATTCCAAAGGCGAACTCTCCTGTCATTGAAGCAACTTCCACTTTGAAACAGACCTCGACGCCTTCTACACCCGTCGTCTCCGTTTCCGCACTAAAGCGTGGTTTGTAGTTTGACGCACGTAGTTCGCACGCCGCAGACACTTAGGATTTTTCTGCACTTATAAGCATTCACTCTTTTTTTTCTGGAAATTTCTAAGTTTTACTTATTTTTCGTTTTTCAGATACTCCGATGGGACGCTCCGGCTCATACTATGACTCATTTCAGCGCCATGGAGGTCGTGGATCCTATGACTTTAGGAAATATCTTGGTGACCAGAGAGAGACAGATGAGGAACGGGCCCAAAGGAAGGCTCAAGAAAAATGGGATTATGAGCAGCGGTAGAGAAGAAGAGATGCTGATCGATATGATTCTTCTTACAGAACTTACGATTCTCATAAGCGAAAGTCTTATGATGACAAAGGGAAGACTCATATTACTGATGAATCGAGCAAACGGTCTAAGCCAAGTGATGCGTCTGCTATTTCTGAGAAGACTAACGCTCCCATTTCTTCTGACATTCCGGCCGGTTCTCCTCCTCTAAAGGAATCTGATATTCAAACCATCATTAACAGGCCACAATATCAAGTTAAAGACGGCCCTCCAACGCTTCAGAGCCGATTTCCGAATTGGTGTCTAAGAGGAGTCCGTTTTGACTTAGATTTGGTTCCCATTGATAAGCAGGCAATGCTAAGAAATGTCGATGCTGTCAAGCTTGATATTGAAAGAATGTCTGGATGGCAGAAGTTGGTTGATGAACTTCAAAGGGTCAACCATATTAACCTTGAGGCGATGATGACCATGGAGAACGATAAATCAGAATGGGACAAATGGCGTAAGCAGCATGATGCGGAAATGACGAGCATTGCAGACGACAACGCAAAGCTTGCATCTGAAGTTAAGCAGCTTAAGGAAAATCTTGCTTCTTCTTCTGCATCATATACTCAAAAAGTAGAAGTCTTTCAGAAGCAAGTGCGGGATGCGCATGCTGCACAAAGAGATGTAGAAATGAAGCTTGCCACCGAATAGCACGTTAATGAGAAATATCGCACAGAAAACGCCGAACTACGGGAAAAAGTCACCTCCCAGAACGTGGAGATTGAGTTACTAAAGTCTCGACTCGCTAAAGCTGAGACAGCGCGTGATGAGGCTATTACTGGTAGGGTTGCCGCCATTGCCGAAAAAGAAGCGGCTGAGCAATCACATGAGGCAACGAAAGCAAACATCAGTTCTACCTTATTCGACTTTTATTTACACTGCGTTCTGGGTCGTGGGAGCCTTGCTTTTCTGGGTCCAGATTATGAAATCACTCTGGCTGAAGTGTGGGAAGCCGCACTTGATATGTTTAAAGGTGCCGGCTATGATGAAGCAAAATTTGAGGAAGCAAAATTTGAGGCTCGCTATCTTGATGATGAGGCTCGCGCCGCTCTTCTTAGAGGGAAGGAGCAGCTTGCTAAAGCACGGGCTGAATCACTGGGAGAAGAGCTTTCAAAAGAGGAAGCTCCTTCAACTGCCCCTGTTCATACTTCCACTTCGGCTGATGCAAACATTATGGATTCCAGCTCTCATCCTTCACATCCAGTTGTGACCACTCCTACAGAAGAAGAGGCAATGAAGGACTTTCAGGCTCGGGAATTTGAGATTTATCTCGCTAAACCGGCTTCTCCAGGTAACTTTGACGAGACGAATTCAGTGAATTGCTTATTCGATTCAACCGAGTTCGACGAACTTCTTACTTATTACTTAAGCTTTGACGATCCACTGTCTTCTTTTTCCTCAGAGAATACTGATTTTGATTTCTTTTATTATGCAGCGGACGTGCCGGAAACTGCACCAATTTCTCCTTCTTCAGCTGCCGTTCCTCCTCCTTCTCAAGTTACTCCTCTTCCAGCTTCTCAACCAGGTCTACAGGAAGAACAGATAGCAGCCCTTCAAGGCTTGGACGAACCACCTGCTTCCGAGGAGCAGAAAGCAGAAGATCTGGAAGATAGCGAGAAGACCCCGGAGCAGTCTTTTGACTACAACACAAAGCTTTCTACGTTTCTTACTCCGGGGAGTGAGTCTTCTTCCAAGAAGAAGGGGAAACGTGTGGTTTCGAAGAAAGGAAAGAAGAGTTCTTCTGTTGCTGGAGATGAAGCAGAAGTCAATCCGGCTGAGTCTCTTTCTCCTTCTTCTTCGATATGGCCTTCGAAACTAATTACCAGGCCGGGTAAAGGCTCCAAGGGTGGGAAGAAGGAGAAAATAGTTTGATTTTGACTTTTTCTGCTTTTTGCATGTGTTGACCGGAGATTGTGCGGATACCGGTCTCCGCTCCTTTTTGTAATCTGCACAATGTAAAAAGTTTCCATAGTATTGAATAAAATAGCTATTTTACTTGTACAAATTCTTGTGTATGTGAGAACGTATCTGTTTCTCTTTTTTAGTATAGAACAAATGATTCTTTTTTGTTTGAACAAACTTTTTGTTTGTTTTTTGAGAATGCATTTATTCCACATCTATCTTTCATGATATCGTAATGAACTCGCGGTATGTTGCTTGCATATTACTTTATTCATGTAACTGAATAGTATAGTGTTGCCCCCATACCGCAAGTACATTGCAACATTTCTAACTTCTTCAAGACTGATACTCTTACTTCATAGAATAACTACTCCACTTTTAAGGGAGGAATCATTCTGCTTTTGATAGAGTATATCTCGTCTTCAGAGAAGTTTTTACTTTCTCTTTTTTTTTCTGAAGAACACTTCAACTTTTGGGAATGATCACTTTTATTTGTTAAAAAGTGAATTTTCCTAAGCAGTGAAATGAGCTTTTGAAGAAGGTCTTGATTTTGTGCCCCAGTAAAGGGTTTATTTTTGGTACTTCAAGCAAGGTGAAGTACGCCTTTGAAGAGGTCTTTTGGTCTCTGAAGAGAAGCGTTTTTGGTCTCCGAAGAGAAGCAATTTTGGTCTCCGAAGAGAAGCATTTTTGGTCTCCGAAGAGAAGCATTTTTGGTCTCCGAAGAGAAGCAATTTTGGTCTCCGAAGAGAAGCAATTTTGGTCTCCGAAGAGAAGCAATTTTGGCATTTCAGCTCTGGTGAAGTGGGTCTCCGAAGAGAAGCATTTTGCACTTCTACACGGGTGAAATGTGCCTTCGAAAAGGGCTTTTTAGCATTTCATCACTGGTGAAGTGGGTCTCCGAAGAGAAGCATTTTGCACTTCTACACGGGTGAAATGTGCCTCCGAAAAGGGCTTTTTGCCTCCGAAGAGGTCTTGAAATTGCCTGGAAGTTACTTTCTCATGGTTGAGTGGATCCACGGGGCGGACGCAAGTTGCTTGATTGGATGTTCGTTTGCACAAACGATCGCAATCAATTAACAAGGGCCCTGTTCCTTCAGCTTGGGAAGGTGCCCTTCCGGTGGTTCCACCAATCTTGTTATTGAGAGAAGCACTTTTATTTATTGGCGTGCCTCGTCAGAGGGCTTTGTTGACCTGTGGGAAGGAGCATCGGTTGGTTGGTGTGCCAGGAAGGTTGCTTCTCAGGGGCGAGTAGATCCACGGGACGGACGCAAGCTGCCTGATCGGATGCATCACGATCAGTTAGCAAGGGCCCTGTTCCTTCTGCTTGGGAAGGTGTCCCTTCGGTGGTTCTACCGGCCCTTTTATTGAGGAGCAAAATTCCTTTTGGTTGCTTCCGTGCTAGCTTGGCCATGTTCTCCCATCATCTGCCCATTAGCGATCTTTTGTTATCATTTCCAAGCGTATCTTCGTTCCTTTTGTAAGTAAATTGCCTTATCCGAAGAAGTGGACCTCACTGTTGAACAACTTCATGGGACAAACGCGAGTTACCTAGCTGGATGTCTGTTCATATGGACAATCACAACTGGTTAACGAAGGCTTGCCCCAGTGAAGTTGCCAACTTTTAATGTGAGGTTCTTCTTGTATAGGATTTGAATATGGATTTTGTTGCTTGGTATTTGCTTTAATAAATGATTTGTAAGACTCGCTTAGCTTTGCGATGGGTGAGCTTTGCTTTAATGACCTGCAATAATAGATCGACATTTTAGCAATACATTTAGAGTATTTACACATCGAAATATAACAGGCATTTTATAATAGAAAACACAAAATGCATAGTTTTTTATTATTCAATCACGCTGATTTCTCAGCGGTTTACAATGCAGAAGTTATACATCTGTTATCATTTTTTACAAATTTAAGCAACGCTGTTAAGCAAAAAATGGATGCTAGTGATTGTTGTTTCAGAATCTCCGGACTGATTTTCCATTTGCACTAGATTTGCAGCTTCGGATTTATATGCCAGAGAAAGTGAAAGATGCCACAGTTGCAGTTTTGTGGACAATTAGCAGTCGTCCCAACTTCTGCCTGCTGGGTGTGGACCTCCTGTGACAACATTAATGACAAGCTTTTCTGAATCTTGCGCTGCAGTGTTGTGGTGAGAATCGGATTGATGGGTAGGGCGTTGTTGATCTCGAGTGGATGAAGTTGGATCGACTCCACTTCTCTTAACGTATTGTTGGAGTTTACCCTGCTCCAGCAATTCTTCAATCACATTCTTTAATTGGCGACATTGGTCAGTGTCATGGCCAGGTTGATTGTGAAATTGGCAGAATTTTCCATTACTCTTTGCACCTCTCGTCATTTCAGGTGGCTTAGGATACCTGACAACGTCCTTTGTTGCAAAAAAGATATTTCTTGGTGTATCAGTTAAAGGAGTAAAATCTGAAGGATTAAAGCGGCGAGGTTTCTTTTCATTTCTCTGGCTCTTTCCTCCTTCATTCTCCCTTTTCTGACTTTCAGATTCTCTTTTATTAGATGGGACATTGTTATTATTAGTTTGGGCAGCAACCACTTTCGATGTCGTAGAAAGGCTTTCAAGGCGAATGAACTCGTCAGCCTTTTTATAAAAAATTTCAAGTGAGTTCGGTTCCTTCATCTTTAGCCATATTCCAAATTTACTTGATTTATCAATGGCTCGCATCAAATAAGTCAAGATCATGCGTGGTTCCGCATTTTCTACTTCGGCTAAAGCTATATTGAAACGGCTCAAGAAAGATTTGATTGATTCTCCGGGCGCTTGTTCAAGGTTAGACAGTGACATTATATCCTTAGCTTTTGAAGCATACAATCTGAACTGTTCTTTGAACTTTTGCGTTAAGTCGGAGAACTTATCTACAGACCGAACTGGAAGCTTTGTGAACCAAAGTAAAGCCACACCTTCCAGGTATACTGGAAAGTATCGACACTTGATCTCGTTTGATGCTCTTGCACCGGTCATATGCCAATCGTATTTGTATAGGAAATGATTAGGGTCACTGGTTCCCCTATAGGCTTGGATAGTAGGAAATGCAAATTTCCTTGGAAACTCCGCTCTCAGGATCCTTTCAGTAAACGGAGTTCTGCTTGGCGCGAATCCCCAGTCAGCCTCATCCTCTTCCCTTTGCATGCTCTCTTTCATGATGCGGCCAACCATTTCAGACAGGTACTCTTTATTGTTCAAAGACACCTCCGGGCAAGCATCAGTTCTTCCCTCGGAAGTTTGCCCGGGCATATGTTCACGACAAGTTGGTTGCGGCATAGAACCATCAGCTTGGAAAGGTGGCATTTCAGGAAGGGTGGTTTGATGGTTTTCTGGGTGACGATTTGCCACGAGCAGGGCAGTTATCCTATCCATCATCAAAGCGTTTTGAGTTTCAATTTGTTGGTATAATCCAGAAACTGCGTCATCCAATTCAGCCCTGGTGACTCCAAAGGTAGGAGTCGCTTGGTCGGTTGCTGGGGAAGCGGAAGTCCCTTCGTGAGCATTTCTGGATCTGATAGGTCTACCTCTTCTTTCAGGAGCCATTATTTCGGATCTGGTTTTTAAGAGAGGTTCTTTTTATGAATCTTTGCGAAGCAACGGTGGATGATCGCCTGAGTTCAATTCTCAGTGAAAGCACCAAAATGTTAACGCTAAAAAGTGAACGTTAACACCCGGTGTGTGTAATAGAATCGTGAAAGCACCACCCGTTGGTACGGGAACAGAATATAGGCTGAAAATAGCAGAAAAGCAGTAAATGAACAACAGGTTTATAGTGGTTCGGCCCGTAATTGAGCCTACGTCCACTTTATAATCTTTTATTGCTGATTCGATTACAATTTGATACAATATCCTTCAAAATACAATACAACTTGATCACGAAAGCACTCTTGACTAATAGCTCAATCTTTGATGATGAAACTCGACGAATCCGTGTTGGATGTAAGGAGTTCTTCTCGAAGATTGTTGTAGCGTCTCGAATGCTTGAAGATCTTTGATTGTTGAATGAGTGGAGACTTCGACAGAGTAACGGCGCTTGAAGAAATGAATGGCCAAAAGTCCCCCTCATGTTGGAAGCGGTGGGGTATTTATAGGAGCTGATTTGGACTCTGGAATTTTCCTAAGTCCTAAGTCATAGCCGACTTAGTATAAGTCGTGGCCGACTTATGATAGGTCGCAGCCAGCTCATCAACACTCCCTTAGTAGCTCACCTCCTCTTCTGAAACATGTTCTAAGTCCTAAGTCGCCGAAGACTTCAGGTAAGTCGGTGACGAGGTAAAGGAGTATAAGGTGTTCTGAGATTGTATACGACTTAGTATAAGTCGTAGGTCGGCGACGACTTAAGAGATAGGTCGTAGGTCTTAAGTTATCAACAATTGCCTTAGGTCCAAGACTCCCTTATCTTGTAGACTCTTAAGTCGTAGTACTTCTTAACTCGGAGCATTTCATAACTCGGTGTTGTTAGGTCGGAGCAGAGTTAACCCATAGGTTGTTAAGCTTTTAACTCGTAGGTCGTTGAATCCCCATAGGTCGTGGCCATCCTTAACTCGCAAACTGCTAAGTCGGAGCTTTCTTAACTCGGAACCCTTCTGAAGTCGGAGCTCTCCTTAAGTCGTAGTTCTTTAGGTCGCAACATTGCTAGGTCGCAATGTTCCCTGTAGCTTTAGGTCGCATCATTGCTAGGTCGCAGTGTTCCTCAGGTTGGCTCTGTAGTTAAGCCGGAGACTTCTTTAAGTCGTAGCCTGTTAGGTCGTTTAGGTAGCAATACTGCTAGGTCGCAATATCCCCTAAGTGGTTAGGTCGCAGCTTCACCAAGTCGTAAGTTGCGAGCTTCCTTTAGCAGTTAGGTCGATAAGTCTTTAGGTTGCGAGGTTCTTGAGATAGTTAGGTCGCAGGCTTCTTAGGTCGTTAACTACCTTAGGTCACAACATTCTTTAGGTTGCTATGTTCTTAGGTCGCAGACTTCAGTTAGGTCGCAGAATCTCTTCAGCAGTTAGGTCGCAAGCTTCATTGACTCGCTCAATATTTTAGGTCGCTTCTCAATGGGAGTTAACAAATTTGCTCATGGCTGCTTCGACGTTGGTCGTGCTCGATTGGACTTTGGCTGCTAACTTCGTTCGTTTTCCTCAATAGCTTTGGCCTCGTCTCCGAATTGCTTCAATTTGCTACAGGCCAATGTGAGTAAATTTATTTACTCACATCTAATTCGAGTTTCGAATGATTTCTAGCTTGTTCAAACTTGTGATTTTGTTTCTTGTTTGACTGATTTTTCTCGGCTTTGAATTCTCTGAGATTTTTGTTGGGTTCGTCAGTTGATTTTGTTCGCTGGCTTCGATTTTGAGCTGTTTGATCTTTTTCTGGTCAACACGTCTTTGACTTTGGTTGATACATGATTGTGTCTTCATTTACATTCGTTACACTATTTTTTTTAACTGCTGTTAACAACAGTTTCTTGGTCGAACTTGTTGCCACCCCTCTTGAACTTGTTTCACTGATGCATTGAGCTCGTGTAGTCTGCATTTATGTGCAGTCTGCATTTACATGGTCTCTGACCTGATGTGAAGTATGAGCTACTAGCCTGCATTTACATTGAACATTGGTGGTCTTTGTTGCACTGCCTTATGTCATACTTGTTGATGTCTTTGTAGTTTGTTTCCAGTCAGCACTTCACGGCCTTCATGTCTTTCATGTTGCATATTCTTTGTAGCACACTTGAGCTTTTTTTATGCAATTAGTCACTGTATCACATATGACATAGTTTGCATTTGAGTTGTTACTGTTGCCTTGAACTGTTGCCACAACGTTCATGTACATTTTCTATTTAAGTGAAATGGGTTTCGAGATGTATTATTGGACACTTGAGTTTCACTGAGCATTGTGCATATTACTTTTACCAATTAAGTCATTCAGTTTATATTTACATATCATCAATGCTTGCTGCCTTGACCTGTTGCAACTGCATTTTTCATTGTGGCGTTCATTCTCTACTATTCTGATTTTGATGCAGTGTACATATATGGTTATTTAAAACCATTTCACTGAGTGAGGCTTTGACACCTGTTGTTGTCATCCTCTCTTGACCATTTTGGTATCGTCTTGCTGTGTTCGGAATTATATAACTGCTATTGCTTATATGATGCAGTTGTCTTGGGCTTGTGTAATACTTTGTCGAATTCATTTGCATTGGGTTGCCTGGCCTTTCCCTCTGTGCAGCCTTTTCAGGTTCCACTGATATATATATGTGTGTGTGCATACATACATATGTATGTGTGTATGCATATATTCTTGGATTTGTACTAATCTTGAGTTATTGATTTTGGTTGAGACTTGTTTCAGTTTGATCTTGTTGGTTTTCTTCTGGCATTTGGTATGGAGTACATTATTTCTTTGTTTCGACCATATCACTGTTGAGTTCATCAGTTGCCATATCATGTGCTCGAGCTCTATCCGGACTTGCACACTGATTTATTCGAAGTTGTAACCTAGGTCTTGACCTCCTGTCTATGATTATGTGCAGTTTAGTTGTTTGTATGTCTTGCATTCATTCTTTCTTCATTGCTGGTGTGTATGCATACATTTATGTATGTATGTTATTGCATTGTTGTGAGTTTGAAGTTGTTGTCTCATTTGTTGCTGTGTTGTTGTTGCACACTACTGGTCTTTATTTACATTTCTCTATTCATGTTGATACTGTGCACTCTGGTTTCATTGTAGTTGTCACTGTGAAGCTTCAAGTCTGGTGCATTGTTCCAGTTGAGTCTGCACATGTGTACTCGAGTCTGTACCTCTAGTATGTAGCAGCTTGGTCTGTTGTAGATGTATACTTGTGGTCTGGTGCACTTGCTCGTCTACTGTCTCATTTCTGATAGTGGATTTGCACTTGAATTTCTAGCCTGTTGCACTATTAGTTTTATTTGCAGTTATGTTGAGTCACGATAGTCGTGACTTGACCTCTGTAGTTTCATTTTGCTGATCTACATTTGGTGTTGTGATGATTTTATATATTGTTGTGGCGAGGCAGTACACGCGTGCGTGTACTGCAGCTACACAGTTTTAACATTTCTATGTGGCAAGGCAGTGCACACGAGCACGTACTGCAGCCCAGTCAGATTTGACAATTTCAATTGATATTTCAATTGCTGGATTTGTTTCGTGATGCCAATTCAACATATTTTTGAAGTGTATTTTGATTTGGTTTAATCTGATGATTTTGTTGTTAAATTGCCGTTTTTGGCAATTCTGTTGTTTTCTAAATTATCTTCATTGATGATCTTTTTATTTATCTTTGTTGATATTTTGAATCTGCTGATTTGTTGTTTAACACTATTACGTGTTATATTCACCGCTATCCTATTTCCTTGTTAAAGGATCGAATAGGTGAATTTATTTTGACTGTTGTCTATTTGATATTTGATTATTATTGCTTCCGTGCATTAATGACTGAGTTTGAATTAGACTAACCCGTGTATTATTTTCTTTTGAATTTAATACTCGGGTCAGACCCGAGTTATTTCAGGTTGTAGATTTCCTGCTTAGAGTTGCTGTTGAGCTATGAAGACTTTTCATATCTTTTGAAGGGGTCTTCATCTTTTTGTAGTAGTCAGTGTATTGTTTTAGGTTGATATGTATTCATGTATATTAGTCGATAATGTACTTGTATATATATAACTTCCAGAGTCGACAGTTGTAGTTGTATCATATGTATCGTGTCAAATGTATTGAAACTGACATCAGTTATTTATATATATGAGACTTTCCTTTTTATCTGTGTTCTGCATTTATATTATCTGTGTTATTATTCTATATTTTGTCCTAAACTATTATAGCCACTGTGTAGTAGCTTTGAGTTTGTATCGGTATGTCGGATTCCCTCCAAAAATGAAATGCATGTTATACTATCTGACATATCGATGCTCGCACAAAGCAATTACATAGATGGTCGCTCCTCAATAGCCTTATTCTCCATGCTAGTTGATAGCATTACACCGTAGTGTTCTTGGCTAGCGTGGGCATAGAGGTGGGGCGTCACAGCTTGGTATCAGAGCCTGGGGTTTAGGGCAATTATAAAACATAATTTAGATGGAACATGTGTTACAACTATTTGTCGATTGTTTTATCTCTCATCTTTTCATATGATCATCTTTGATTGTTAGGTATGAATTCCTAACGCTTATTCATGTGCATTTGATTTTCATTTCGTGAAAGTATTTTGGCTTCTGCCTCCGTTTGCTTTGCGAACTCTAGTTGGGTTTTTGATGATGAGGATTTTGTTCTTGTGTTTTCGGCTTTGAATTGATTTAGCCGATGTTGATTTTGTTCGAATTTGGTCAATTAAAGCTATTTTGACCTCTGGACTTTTTTCCACTTTTGTGCTATGCTATGGGTGTCATTGTGTACCTGTTACACTGTGATGAAAAATAGCTCGACCGGTTCCAAATTGAGTGATTTTTATTTCACTCATATCTAGTTCGAATCTCACCGATTTTGAACTTGATATTTTGTGTTTTCCTCGGCTTGATTTCCATTCGACTTCGGTCACTTTGTTTTTGTGAAATTGCTAATTTCTTGATTTCCAAGACCTTGATTTTGTTTGCCGTTGAATTCTTTGATGATGACGTTGATTCATTTTGTACTCGACAATGGCCATTACTTGTTGACTTCGGCATTGACTTGATTCTTATTTTTATTGAAGTCATTTATGCATTTATGCTCGTTTTGCTTTGTTTTTCCAATTGATAATCGATTCTTCTTTTTCAATTAGTTGTTATCACCTTTGTCGACTTTGATAACTTCAATTTTCAGAATTTTTGGGTATTTTTGCTTTGATGAAATTGGAATCAAATTCTTTGGATTTTATTCACGTCTTCGAATGTGAATTTTAGTGAATTGATTTGGTTTCCAAATTTAATCGATTCTTGATCATTTCCCCGATTTGTTGCTATCATTTATTAGCAACTTTAATGACATTTTCTTTGGGATTTTTGTGAACATACTTTTTGATGGATTCAGTATCGATTTCTTTGGATTCTATTCACATCTTTGTATGTGAATTCTTGTGATTGATTATTTCTACAATCATTTTTGTGATTTGTCACTTTAAAAATATAAAGGTTTTCTATACTAGTAGTAAATATTAAAATCCTTTTCTCCAAACGATTTCAAAACTACTTTACTACAAAGCTCTTTTCCTAAAACCATTTTCCAATCTATTAGTATATACAAACCTTTACTTCACTCGTATGAGAAATTGAATTAAACGGCTTAGTAAAACAAGTGGTATGAAATGCTTGCGTTTACTTCCCTTGTCATATTTTTATCCCTAAACGAGACCCATACGATTTTGGTTTAGTGTTGTCGTATCACGGCGCATCCATATCCATCGACCGTGTAATTGGTGTTTTATATGCAAACTGTACGACAACGCTTAAAAACGCGTTAAGGGGGATTTATGTAAAGCCATAACGCTATTTTAATATTTATTTTACTGACTAGACATTATTTATGTAGTGTATTCTACTACATATAAATATTTTGACGGATCCTTAAGAGATGAAAATCCCATAACATTTCTTAAGTTATAGCACGCACGTTATACACTGAATAGGAGATGTGAAAACCCGTAAGCATCTCTGACGCCGTGACACTCATATTTTATAGGCGACATCGATTTGACTTACATAAGGATATTTTAGTCCTGACTCGAGTGTTTTGTTTTTTCATTACGCTCGGGTCAGTCCTGAGTTTTTCAGCTTATTGAAGACTTATTATGGAGGATGAAGACGAAGATTTGGTATATTACTACTATTATTATCCCCGCATCTTATTGTCTGCTGCATTAGTGTATTTATTCCTTATGTATTTATAACTCTGATAAATGTTATATTGAATATAATCAAATGTATTGTATAAACAGCTTCATGAACTGTTTACTTGATTATTATATTTTATCGTTTTGCTGCGAGATTCTATGTTGGTTTTCTTCTTCCTTTTCTCTTATTTTCTTATTTACCCCATTAACAATCCTCCCTTTTGAATGGTTTGAGTTGACATGTGAAGTTTATTGTCGATCTAAACTGCCCAAAAAGGTGAGTCGTTACAGTTGGTATCAGAGCTTTGGTTTAGCGATAACCTTAGCTTTGTAGGGTTTGACACATTGGAGATAGGGTCAGTAGCACCCTAGAATGAGTTTGAGTGTATTAATAGATATGAGCGCGTATTTGTTAGTGATATAAAATTATTTTATATTGTGTTGGTTGATTTGTTGAGTGGCTTATGGATTCTGGTCAATACGAGTAATTAACGTCATTGATACGGATCTCTAAACACTTGAACAGAACCATTCGACATAGTATTGTTCTGAAATTGGGTAAATGAAATAATTTTGCCCTAATTATATTGTGTATATAAAGAAATAATTTTCAGAAATTATTATGATTTATCTAGCTAGTTGGTTGTTAGGAATGATAATATTGATTGCTATCATTATTGGATATTTTGTTTTAATAAATAAGGTTTATTACAAAATAAACTTATAACAATTTTTGGAATGTTTTAAGAAAGTAAAATTTTGTAAGAATAGTTTATAAATGTGACTTATAAATTAAAATAGATTTAAATTGAGAATGTATTGAATTTAAGACCCGAGGATTTTGAAAGTGGTTTTCGTAACTTTGAAGAAAAATATATAGTGATATTAGTTGAAAAATATTTATAGAAAATGTTTTTGAAAGGATTTTTAAAAGGAGTGAATTCAGTACTCCCCTTTTATGTCGCTGGACAATAATTTCGGTGATGACTGCGCAGCATCATCGACATTCATTTTCGAGTCTCAAAGTGGGGGAGACTTCTACGAAGCTTTGCTTTGCTTCAAAATGGTTTTGATAAATGGATTTTGGTTTAAACTCCCAAGGTATGATTTGATATATAAAGGACATAAGTGTATATATTTTAAATGATTTGAAAAGAACCGGGCATTTAAATTTCTAAGTTCTGTTAATTAATAATTTTCGAATTATTTGAATGAAATGTGAATAACCAGAACTTATAAAAATAGAGGATTAAAAATTCTAAGCTTAATGTTTTTGAGAAACTTTAGAGTTGAAGTGTAACTCTTAAAATTAGAAAGTAAAGAAAATTTAAACAAGTAAAATTATAAACACTCTAATTAAGTAAACTGAATCCTATTAATTTTTATAATATCAAATTTCATTCCAATAACATATAATAAGACTTACCAAATGTTAAAAGTTAAAAAGATGATTTGGTTATGTAATGGGATATTATACGAGTAAACAAAACCTAAAAGTGATTGAAATATACAAGTAAGAAAAACTTAAAAGTAATTAAAATGTATATAAATGGAAATTTGGTTGTGATAAAAATGTTATATACTTAAATATAATATGAAATGATGAATGGCTAAATGTAATAAGTAAGTGGAACTTAAGGAAGCAGACAAGTGAATCAAACAATATCTTTGTAAACTGGTTATCGAATTAAATATAAATTTGCAAAGAAATTGTGAAAATGAATTTATGAATTTTAAGATAATTATAAACTTAGATAAAGTCTGACCTCTTATATATGGCTTTTATAGAATGATTATAAACTAAAGTGATGATTAATAAAATGTTCCACAAACAAATTTGTTATTAACTAAAATTATGAAAATGAAGTAAATGTAAACAAAGGAATTTGGTATAGCTAAGAATCATTTGGAAAATGAAATTGAATTTAATTAAATTGAATAGAAAGTTTAAAATGAACTTGAGTAAGAAAATTCTATGAGGGATGTATAAGAAATGATAGTATAAAAGAATATGCTATGTAAAGAAATGGATATACTAAGTAAGTAAGGGGTATGAATAATGCATTGTGAATAATCAATTGTAAATGAAACGCGGGTAAGTAAAATGATTTAATATAGATAAATTGGATAGAAACTTATTGAAAAGTAATACGTATACGTATATTATTTTTTTCGCATAACAATGTGATTCAGATTCGAGCATAGAATTTCGAGATAATTTATATCGATCCAAGTTAGGATTTTGCACTCGATTCTCGATGGCGAACCCTGGATATGGATTTTTGATTGGTTCTAGGATTCTCTATCATGGTTATGGATATGCAAGGAGAATAACGGTTTCTGATCAAGGAACCAAATCCGAGTCCGCACTAGAGAGTCATGTGAACGATACTAGTTCGGAAGTGAAATTGTGTGGTCAAGTGAGCGATCAGATTTGATACTGCGTATGGATGATATATATACATCGTACGGGCTTAAGTAAAGTTAATATTGAAAATTGAAAATGCAAAATATAAAATGATTTTAAATTATATGATTGGATATCATTGATAAATGAGATGTAGGTATTTAAAATCAAGAAAATTTGGATTGCCCGACAAAAAGGTATGTGTTTATTTTGTCATTTGATTTGATGGTTTTATAATGGAGCCACTTGGCTTTTGTTTTCTTTTATTGGTTTAAGGCCCGTAGAGGCATTTTGTAGTTGTACCGATCGAGCCACACAAAGGAGACACTGCCAAAAAATTTCATAAATCCAGGTGTTAGAAAATTTTTGAAGTTTTAAAAATTTTATAACTTGTTTGTTAACTAACTTGTAAATTCTGTAAGCCAATCAGAGTAGCGTAGTGGAAGTGTAGTAACGAATTTATAAATGGAATTTCATTGTTTTATAAGTTGATAATTTTGAATAAAATATATCAAAAGTTGAATACTTAGTTCCTTTTCGAGGACGAAAAGCTTTGAGTGGGGGAGATTGTAACAACCCGTATTTTTAGCTATTTTAAATTATTAAATTTAATGCAATTATTAAATGAAAATGGTTAAAAATAAGAAAAATCAATGATTTTGAATGTAAGTTATTGATAATGAGAATTCATTTAAAATCCAATATAGGAATTTGTCGAATATTGAATAATTAAACTGTTTAAATTCAATATTTGAAATTAATTGAATAATTGAATAACGGGAATTGAATAACTGTAAAATGAAAATAGTTATTCTATAATTTGAATTTGTTATAAAAGTTAAGTCCTATAATTTCATTTTCAAATATTTCAAAAGACAGTGAATTATTGAATAATCAAAATTGTTTAAATTTAATATTGCAAATATTTGAATAACTCAATTCTGAGGTTAATATGATTGAAAATGAAACCGGAAACTGATGTAAATTTGTTTAAACGACAATGAAGATTGTTAGCATTTAAAATTGGATTTAAAACTGAATAATTAGAAATTGGAAATTTTATATTATAATCGAGACGTTAAAATAGCGATCCGGGGCACAGTCTCGGAATTCGACGAAACTAGTTCCATTAGATCCATAATAGGGTGTTATTATCGGATTTTAAATTTCGTGGCGTTTGGAGTTATTGTTTGGTCATACGGGTTAGAAACGCGTTGAACTAAATATCAAAATTTTAATATTTTAATTCGATTCGAAAAGCTATCTTCCACATACGATCGAATTAGGCCCCGGAACATGTTCCATTGTGTTTGGAATAGGGGTAAAACCTTATAAACGCCAGGCGGCACATGTTGTTTGGAATTTGTTTGAAAAAGCATGAAATTTTGGAGAAAATAATAATAAAATAAAATAAAATTTCGTTTTTATATATAGGAACAGTAGCCGAAACCCTACCCATTTCTTTCTTATCCACCACTTAAAAGTTCAACGGCCGAAAGGCTTCATGCTTCTTTCCTTAATTATTCGAAATCCTTCAACAATTAGCTAAAGTCGTCAACTAGGCAATTGTAGATCTCAGTGAGAGCTACACATTCGTACGGTGGACGGTCGCGAAGCTCGATAGGATGGCTAGAAATTGGCCAAGAAGCACGATCGTTTGCACACGAATTACGATACATAGGCGAAGCCGAGCTCAATGAAACTCAGGCTGGTGGTGGCTATCGCATAGGCGCACGTTTTGGAATGGTCTGATCGACATCTGGCGACTTAACGGAGGAGCGGCGATCGACGAAGGAGGCGGCGTGTTGGGTTTGTTGTACGTGAGTTATTTAGAAAGAAAAGAGAAGGCATCGGCCTTGATTTCTGTACCGAACGGCCATGATTTGGTAAAGAAAAAATAAATAAAAAAAGAAAATTTTGTTTTAAATTATATAAATATATATACAATCTTTAAAAACTCATATCTCATCCATGCAAGGTCAGAATCGAACGAAACTGGCGACGCCGGAATCGCAGCAACGAGATCTACACTGCATTGCAGACCTGGAGATGTTTGGAGCTCGTTAAAATTTTTGGTTAAATCGAACGTCGTTCGATTTGATTTGAAATTGAAACTCAAGGTGAGTGTTTTCTAACACTCATAACATACTAGAATATTTTTATACTAGTTAAATTTGAATTTATGAAGTGATATGAATTTATTGGTAGTTGTTTGACAAAGTTGATGGTCATTTGAATTAACTGCAATAAATTAAAATTGGCAGTCAAATTGAAATTGGAATTTAATTGCAATTAAATTACCTAATATTGATAACTATGAAATTATCGTGAATAATATTGTCTGTTTGTACGATTGATTGTGATAAATGCAAATTGGTTGATATTTGGATGGTTGGATGTTATTTGTTTTATATATACAGCTTGTTACCACATTGTAATTTATCTACAGTATATAGAACTGTAAATTGAATTATTTCAAATAAATTAAGAAATGGGTTGAAATGATATATACCTATGACACTTTGATTTGGATTGAAATGATATATATCCATCCCTGAAATTAAATTGAAATAACTGATCACTTGGCCATAGGATAGAAAATTATATACGGACACCGGATTGGTTAAATTAAATGATTTTAAAATCTTTGATTTGAAATTATTTAAATGGTTTGAAAAAAAAATCAATTTATAGAAATTGAATAAATCACGAATTCGAGTTTGAAAGGTTAAAATATTTTTTTGGTTAAAAGAAATTGCTTAATATATGAAGTTGAGATTTTGAAGTTAAAATTGGAATGTGATGGAATTTCATAAATTGATTTGTTTCAAAAGGTTTGGACTTTTATTCGAACTTTGGACTATTGCTATATAAAAGTGATATAAAACTATATTTTTGGGAATTGAGCTCAGAATTGAATCATATTTGAAAATTGGATTTTTAATTGAATATTGAAGTTAAATTTAATTTAATTGATTTAAAATCGATATTTTGAAAAACGAACTTGGATTTGTATAAGTCGAAATGGTTTGAATCGAGAATTGAATTGAAATTAATCCGAATTGGAATTGAAATCGATTTGAATATAAACCGGAATCGAAGTTGAAATGGATTTGAATGGAAATCGAAATTGAATCGATTGAATGGAAATTGGAATTGATTTGAATTGCGAAATTGGAATTGGATCTGTTTGACTTTGAAACTATTTTCAGATCAATTATTTAATATAAAACTATTTAAAAGCTATCTTCTTAAATATACCAATTATTTTGGTTTTCCAAATTATTTTGCTATATAAACCATTTTCATACTTAAACTATTTTAATACTTAAATTATTTTTAACTATTTTAACCATTTTGAACATTTTTAACTATTTTAATCATTTACACTATTTACACTGTTTTAATTATTTAAACTATTTTAAACTATTCAAACTATTTTTCAAAGAGTCAATCTAGTCAAGGGTGAAATGTTTATTTTAAATCATGGAGTTTAATACGAGTGGTGTTAAATGAAGTTATAACCCAAATGTAAATTTGAAACAATTTTGAAATCGAAATTGCGATATTGAGGCAAAAATGATTTTGAATTGAAATAGCATACTTTGAGTAAATATGATGATTTCGAAATGGATTTGTTTTTTGAAGCGAATATGATATTTTGATATCAAGTATGAACTGTTTTCGAAATGTAAAAGAACCAACCGGTGTGTAAAATGACGTTTGGTTGTTAAAGAGACCGTAGCTAGATATGGGCATACTCTCTGTCGATACTGGAACCACTTTAACAACTGTGTACGCAGAGAAGAATCCAGAATGAAGTGGTTGGATTTGGCGACGGTTGCTGGATTTGAAGAAAGAGAACGATGATGGATAGACCCCGGCACTTGTGCCAATTTGAAATGACTAAAATAGGACGGATTGACAGGGCCAAGTGGGCTAATTACCCCGAGCGGACATCCTTTCTTCGATTTTCTCGGACTCGGTCCATATTATTGCTCTTGTTATTGGTTTCGATTGGTGCACCTTGATTGGGATAGCCTCACTTTGACTCGATATGGGATGGATGGATGAGGTGGGCGGTCATGGCTATGATGCGTTACCACCAGCCCTACGACCCGAACTGGTAGTATCCTACCTTGGGCATTACCTCACGTGCCTTGTCATACTTTTATCCCTAAAAAAGACCCATACAATTTTGGTTTAGCGTTGTCGTATCACGGCGCATCCCTATCCACCGACCGTGTAACTGGTGTTTTATATGCAAACTATATGACAATGCTTAAAAATGTGTTAAGGGGGATTAATGTAAAGCCTTGATGCTATTTTAATATTTATTTTACTGACTAGACATTATTTATGTAGCGTATTCTACTACATATAAATATTTTAATGGATCCTTAAGAGATGAAAATCCCGTAACATCTCTTGAGTTATTGCACGCAAGTTATACACTGGATAGGAGATGTGAAAACCCGTAAGCATCTCTGACGTCGTGACAATCATATTTTATAGGCGACATCGATTTGACTGACATAAGGATATTTTAGTCCCGACTGGAGTGTTTTGTCTTTTCATTACGCTTGGGTCAGTCCAGAGTTTTTCAGCTTATTGAAGACTTATTCTGGAGGATGAAGACGAAGATTTGGTATATTACTACTATTATTATCCCTGCATCATGTTGTCTGCTGCATTACTGTATTTATTCCTAATGTATTTATAACTCTGATAAATTTTGTATTGAATATAATCAAATGTATTGTATAAACAGCTTCATGAACTATTTATTTGATTATTATATTTTATCATTCCGCTGCGAGATTCTATGTTAGTTTTCTTCTTCCTTTTCTCTTATTTTCTTATTTACCCCATTAACAATCCTCCCTTTTGAATGGTTTGAGTTGACATGTGAAGTTTATTGTCGATCTAAACTGTCGTTGGTCGTTACATGAGATCTTATGTTTTATTTTTAACCTATAGAAGACTCTCGGTGAGTCATTTTGTAATTGTTCATAACAACTACACATACGTTGATAGAGTTAGAGCTATGCCCTAGAGGCAATTTTTTAATTTATTATAAAATATTAACTGTGTAATAAAATCTTGTTTGAAATAATAAATATTTTTCATTATATTATATACTTGTCATATTGTGACATGTTAATAAACTATTTATTTTAAGTGTATTGAATAGAAAATCCTTAGATGATGTGTTATGTGATAGTAATTACAATGTATTGTAATCATGAGAAATTTATCACATTAAAAACATATTATTTTAAATATTCCTAGTGAAAACATTTGGAGAAAAGATATCGATACATCCATTGAGACTAGAGTAAATAACGCTCTCTAAATATTTGGCAGTGCATTACTCATGGCTATTGGAGGCACCTAAAGGTTATGCACTAATAGTTATTGGATTACCATGAAATGACTTACCAAGAGTTTTCTGTTGGTTAATATAACTAAGATCTTGAATTGACGATATTACACGGTTCTCTCGACTTGAGAATACTATTAAACTTCAATATAAATATTACACTTTAATTATAGTAAAATCATGGTGTGACGTCCATTAAATGACTATAGTTAGATCTAAGTTGAAGCATTGGAAGTAAAACAATATTCAATAGAGAATTCATCTCCTCGATTATATGAGGTTAGTATCACCGTCAGCTGTAGTCAACTCAAAGTTAAAGTCTCTAGTCAGAGCAGTACGGTTAATAATAATTGTTATTGTTGAATCAAGAACTTTGTTTTTTGGACTAACTAAGTTGAATGTGTTGAATGTGGATGATGTTGGAATTTTGATAAAGCTAAATTCCATAAATCCTGAAGTGTTATAGTTCTGATGAAGAAAATTAGTGTATATAATCATTGCTACAAGGTACCACTTATAATAGTAAAAATTAGATTTTATCGAAAAGATGTGTAAGTGATAATCCAACCAAATGTCACAACGCTAGCTCAAGTGACGTGTAAATGTTGATATTCTAATTTTCTAATATTAATCGTTGATTGAGTTTGCACCATTGAGTCACACAACTTTAATGATGAATACTTCGGAAAATACCATATGATTTAATTAATTCATTGTAAATTAATTTAATTTATGGAATAATTATTATATTCTAATTGATGTTGGAATGCCATTAGTATTTAATGAAATGTGTATACATAAAAAGTTACGTATGTGCGTATCGATATACGATATCGATAAAATAACTAAATTTGATTTAAATCGATTAATTACTAGATAGGTTTGCTAATTTTAAATTTCTATCTAGGATCTATCTTGACTGGCCATGCATGGATATGGGGATTTGATTGAGAATTGATGGAGAATTAAAGAGGGAAGGTTTTAAGGAATGAATTGGAAATGTCTCTATTGTTCCATAAAATAAAATCCTTTCATTCATTTATTAATTCTTTTCTCACAATCACTATAGTTTTTATTTAATTACTAAAAAGCTATCTTTAATGGCGTCAACTGCTTTCTCGATCCCATATCCAGCGTCCTCAATCTCGCCTTCTCTCTTTTCTAAATTTCCCAATTCTTATTCTTCTTTCGATCGCGATTCTTTGTATAACCGTACTTATGCTTAGGTGGTTAAGGATTTCAAATATCCTTCTCCATAACCTTTAAACCATAAATTTAAATCCAAGAATTGGATCGAATCTTGAAGAGGAAGAAATATCTACTTTCTTTGTGGAGATTATAATCATTTAGCTTAAGATTGTCGCGACCCTGTTAGATGTTTTGGGTGTGGCCATTTTGGTCATAAAAAGATCAAATGTTCAGCAAAATCCATTCCTATCTCTGAAAGGAGTAAAAATCTACCTGAGTATGGATTTCTTTTTGTTCTTAAATGTATGAAGCTTAAGAGAATATTGCTTGATCATCTATGGATTTAGAGGAAAGAAGGAATTGAATTCTTGGAAGATTTGTTCAAACACTTTGATGTGATCAATGCGGTTAATATTGGTAGAAATCATAGAAAGAAATTTAGAGATCCTAAAGAATATTTTGGGAAATCTACTTATTCTTTGGATGGTGATGTTTCGGTTGTTGATATGATGGCAGGTTCTAGTGTGAATAATGGTATTTCGAACAGGTTTGAAGGTGTTATTAAAGCTTTTGATATCTTTGTTTCAATTCAAAGAGAGGAGTTTAATTACTTTGATACAATACTCTTAGATCCTGTTATTTTACATTCTCTGAAAATCAATGATACAGTATCTGCAAGTTATTCTAAGGGGGAATCTGGTTCTGAAATTCATTTGAGTGAATTGAACAATGAATTTATGTATGTTCATAGTAAAAAATCCAGAATAAAATCTTGTGAAGTAAGGAGTTTTGAGATAATCACTGCTAATCGCTTTGATCGTCTTAAGACAATGGTTTAGTAAGAATTCTGAATTGATTGAAGGAGTAGATGTAAATTCTTAGTGTAATATTGTTGATATTGATGTTCCTTCATCTTTGGAACCCTTGGTATATGAAATCAGAGTTTAAAATCAGATTCGAGAGTGCATTGTTATTTCTGACAGTCAGATCGAGGAATTTGTGTGTAGGGAAGCTAACAAGATGGTGGTTTTTTGCGCAGGAGATACTGTAAGTAATCGAATTTTTGATGCTCATGTCTTAGATGATTGGATGGTTTCATATGGCTACTTGGATGATGTTAATGTGTATTGTGATTCTGGTGATTTATGTGATGATACACACAAGGCTATTGATACTTTAGATATGCACAAGGTAAATGATGATATGCACAAGGTAAATGATGTTATATCAAATTGCTTGGTTATTCATAGTGATCATTTTTGTGATGTGGTTGGGGGATATAAATTAACTGACTGAGAACAGGTTGACAAGCTTGGATGTTTTACTGGATGGGGATGGTAAGCACGCGGATAATGATGTAGTTATTAGAAATGATCATTTATATGAGGAGGTTGGAGTTTTAGATGAAAAGGATGTGAGAAGATTGTCAGATTCTGGTGTAACAGAGTTTCAGTCTGGGGTTGTGGGGATTCAGAATGATGATGGTAATCAAATAGTGGCTACGGACATTATACATGCAGTGAAAGGCAAAGTGGTAAACATAGGTCTTCCTGTGATTGATGAGTTCAAGGAAGGAAAAGATATAATTGCAAAATCAGATACTGGTAAAGGTATAATCTCTAGCATTGATGACTCGGTGGGTGGTACTGCTGTAGATGACGTATTACAATGAGCATCCTCCAATTTAACAGTAGTTGTTAGTGAATGCAGTATTGACAACAAGGCTTCACTTTTATCTTCATCGACAAAGAGAGTTAGGTGTAGGAAATCAGTTGTCGTCAATGGTGTTGTTCGTTGTAGTGCCAGGGTCCGTAACAGTCATTCTTCGTTTATGGATGTGTCACCTAATTCAAGTGCTATGAGTAGCACTACGAATTCAGGTTCAGGTATGGTTTCTGTTTTAGGCGGTACTTATTCTTCCTATGCTCTAGGTAGTTTATCCTTTAGTGAGTTATGTCAGTTAGCTAGGGATACCACTTTTGTTTTTACTAATGATGAATTCGATACTGCCTACATTAGGAGTAGGGAAGTAGAGAGGGCTAGATCATCTGGATTATGAGGATTATTAGTTGGAATATTAGGGGTCTACATGATTTAGATAAATGTGATAAAATTAGAACATTTTTTAAAGATTATTTTATTGATATTGCCCTTTTACAAGAAACAAAAATAGATTGTCCTGATTTTCGTTTTTATAGAAGATTAGGTGGTTATCATTTTAGACATTAGGCTTGTTTACCTTCATTTGAGCTTCTCGGGGTTTACTTATAGGGTGGCGTGATAATTCTTTTAAGCTTCTTCAAATTATTACTAAGCAACATTCTTTACATATTATTCTCATTAACCTTAGAGATAACTCTTTATTAAATATATCTCATGTTTATGGGCCAAACTCGAAAATTAGTCATCGAGTTCTATGGAACGAATGTCTATAGTTTAGGTCATTTGCTCTTAGATCTTGGATTATGGGTGGTGACTTCAATGTAATGCGTTTTTTAGGGGAATAAACACACGGGAAGGAGATTTCTCTTCTATGGAAGAATTTGATCAATTTATTATTAGTACTAATTTGATTGAATTACCACTAACTAATAGAGAATTCACTTGGAGTAATACTAGAGAATCCCCTTCAATGGCTCCTCTAGAAAGATTTTCTATCAGTGACGAAATTGAAGATAAATTTCCTATTTGTAGAGTCACTGGTTTGCCATATACATATTCTGACCATTGCCTTATCATTCTTACGTGTGATCATCACAAAATTGTTAATAAGACTTTTAAATTTGAAAAAAATATGGTTATTAGAATCTAATTTCCCTTATCTAATTAAAAATGAACGGATATTAATGAATTTTTATAATATTAGAAATACGGATAACTCTGCAAAAAAATTTGTTTTAAAACTTAGAGACTTTTGGAATTTTCTTAAAAATTGGAATAAGAATGTATTTGGTAGTATTAAAATTAAAAAAAAAATTTACTTTCAGAAATGCTTAAAATTAATAAGATAGAAGAAACTAGACAACTAAATCTTAGAGAGCATAATGTACTTGCAAATTTAAATAAAGAGCTTAATTCAATTTTAGAAAAAGAAGAGGTTATATGGAAACAGAGATCTAGAATTCAATGGATTAATGAAGGTGATAATAAAAAAAATTCATAATATGGCTAATGGTAGAAAACGTAGCAACACAATAAATTCTATTTTTGTGAATAATGTTGAATCGGTTGATCAAATAAATCTGAATAAGGCCTTTACTGATGACTATAGGGACATTTTTGGCAATAAGAACAAGCATAGAATAAACATTAGATGGAATGAACTATATCTTTTTGAGCCTTGAATTAATCTTAATGACTTTGATAATCCTTTTTCTAAAGAGGATATTTTGAAGGCTATTAACGACATGCCTAGTGATAAAGCTCCGGGTCCCGATGGTTTTCCTACTTTATTTTACAAAATATTTTGGAATGTATTAAAATTTGATTTAATTAGCATGTTTAATGAATTTTATAATAGGAAACTAAAATTAGGAAGATTTAATTTTGCAAACGTCGTTCTATTACATAAAAAAATCGGGGCTAATAATTTAAAAGATTTTAGACCAATTTCTTTAATTAATTGTTCTGTTAAAATTATTTTAAAAGTTTTAGCGAATAGACTTGGTACAAGAATAAATGATCTAGTTGATTGTTCACAAACCGCTTTCATTAAGGGTAGAAATATCAAGGATGGAGTGGCTGCTGTTCAAGAGTACATTAATCACTATTGCAAGAATAACATTACATGTGCGCTTCTAAAACTTGACTTTGCAAAAGCTTTTGACTCGGTAGATTGGAATTTTCTAACTGATATGTTACTGGCTAGAGGTTTTAGTCGTAAATGGATTGGTTGGATTATGTCATTGCTTAAAATTGGTAATTCTAATATAATGGTTAACGGGTTTAAGGGAATAAAATACAGTCTAAACGTGGCTTACGATAGGGTGATCCTTTATCGCCTCTCTTGTTTAATTTAGCTACCGATGTTTTTGTTACGATAATTAAAAAAGTTGTTGGTAATGGATCTTTAGGGAGCGTTGATAGCGAAATTTCACATTATGTACTCTCAATTCTTTAATTTGCAGACGATACCTTATTATTTACTTCTTATTTGCCTAATCATGTCATTATCCTTATATTTATTTTATACAGCTTTAAACTTCTTTCAGGTCTAAAAATTAATTTTGATAAAAGTTCAGTTTTAGTTTTAAATGACGTTGATAAGGTTGAGGGTTTAGTAGCTAATACGTTAAATTGTAAAACAATGAATTTTCCTATTGATTATCTTGGATTTTTGGTTAGACCAACTAAGCTTAAATATGACGACTGGCTAATTATAATAGATAAAATTAAAAATAGAATTTCTAAATGGAATGGGAGGGTTTTATCGAGAGTAGATAGATTAGTTCTCATCCATTCTGTTTTATCTGCACTTCCGGTTTATTGGATGTCTATGGATCTTTTTCTAGAATGGGTGATCAATAAAATTGATAAGATTAGAATGGAATTTTTATGGAGTGGTGATAATCCTAGCAGTTGTCTAAAATGTTTAGTTATTTGGGAAATGGTTGTAAATCGAAGAAGGAGGGATGACTAGGTGTTATTAATTTACGTAACATGAATTTGCCTTTATTAGGGAAGTGGTTGTTGAAATTTAAGGATATAAATGATAATTCTATTTGGAAATAAATTGTTTATAAGCATTATTATAACAGTAATAATAATTTATACCAAATTACACATTCGGTTAACAATAAATTGTCTAATTTTTGGAAATCAATTTTAAAATGTCATGATATTTATAACCTTGGTACTAATACGATTGTTCATTTAGGAAATAATACTACTTTTTTGCATGATCGTTGGTTATCAGTCATTCCTCTTATGGTCGGATTTAAAGAACTTTTAGAAATATGTAACTTTAAAAACGCTTTAATTAAGATGTTTTTTCTCTGGATAATGATCCTTCTTGGAACTTTAGTTTTAATAGAATCTTAGAAGGTACAACTCTTGGAAAATTTTCTTTATTATGTGCAAGATTGAATTTATATAATATTGATAATGAAAATGATATTATTAACTGGGAATTGGATAAAAGTAAGAAATTTACTTCTAATTCATTGTATAAATTTCTTAATTTCTCGGGCGTTACTTATAACTCTTTTAATCTTATTTGGAAAGCAAATGTACCTCCAAAAAATGTCGTTAATTATGCATGAAAAGCTAAATAACATTGAACTTTTAAAAAGAAAGAATTTCCCAATTGATAGTAAATGTATTTTTTGTAACTTGTATTTTGAAAATATTAATCATATATGTTACGATTGTAAGGATACTTGCTACATTCTTAATAATACTCTTACAGTCTTTAACATTATTCTGACAACTAAAGTTACGGATTGTGATTTTTATTGGATAACTTAAGATGTAAGTTTAAAAAGGGAAATAGATTTTTACTAGATACTTTATTCACCATAATATGTTGGTCTATTTCGTTTGAGAGAAACTAGAGGCTATTTAATAATAAAAATAGTTATATTAATAGATTGGTAATAATAATAGCGTCATTTTGTTTCAAATGGATCTCAAATCCAAATATAGATTGGCTAAAAATAATAATTTTAATGAATATCTTAATAAGGTGAGGAAGAGCATTGAATTATTTAAGCATAAAAACAATAGTTTTTATTTTAATAACTACAACGTTAGCATTTATTTGAATTCGAATGAAATTTTACTGATCATCATAATGTTCTTTTGATCAAAAGAGCTTAATGTTAATATCTATGCCTCTTGATTTCATGATCATTATCTTATAACATATATGCTAGTTTAGATGTTGTATAATGAGTTTGACCCTTTTATTAGTATAACTCTTATTATAATTTATTTGTTGTCTTATAGTTTAACTCTAGTTTTATTACTTTTATTTCATTAATTAATGCATATATATGTATATAATTTTATTTATATACATATATATGTGTATTATTCTTATACTTTTGTTTAGTTCGATCTATAGGTACAGGTTTAGGCTATAAATGGTGCTAGAATGCTATTCTTAGGGTTTCAGGGTTGCTGTCGCCAGGATTACTGGATACAGTTCGTAGGATTATTGATAGGAGAGATTTCTTATTTTAGTCCTGGATCATTCGTGCTTGCTGTGAGGAGTTTATTCTTTGGTGGAGACGCTTGTTGTTCTTATTTGTTCACTTGGATACACCATGGTTTATATTGGATACTTCGAACACTTCATTATTGGGTAGTGGCCTTGCCGAAGTTCGATACTGAGGTGTAATGGACGACGGCATTGCCAGAGCTCATTTAAGAAGTTACCTGACGTTGTTATCTTTGATTTTCTCTGTTATGATTTGTTACCTACCAGGCATGTTGGCAGCTCCTTTACTACCGGTGATATATATATATATATATATATATATATATATATATATATGGTCATGTGTGCTCTCCTCTACTTTAAAGGATCACACATTTCTCTTCAAAAAAAATACTTTTCCATAGTCAAATTGTAAGCTCTCCTCGTCTATCCTCGTCCAACTGAAAATCCATGGCTCCCAAGCTATAAAAATTCTAGAAACAAATTCAAAAATAATCAAATAATGCAAGGTGGTGTTTGTCTCTAAATTGTTGCAAAATCCGGAGACTGATTCAATCAAATCTACAAGTTATTCTTCATTCAATGTGTGATTTTTGGCTACATGATAAGGTAATTATCCAATCCATTTTAATATATGTTACATCATGTTAGAATAGTTCAGATTCCGTGTCTTTACGTCCTATTATGTTTATATGTTACATCTTGCCAATTTTGTTTAGATCTTAAATCTTTTACCAAAAATTAATAAGCCTATGTCGTCCAATCTTTTGCTTGCTATTGTGCAAAATTATAAATCTAATGTGGAATTCCTCTTTATCTTGTAAAACACATAAAATTATAAGTTTTACACACACACACACATACGTATGTGTGTGTTATTTTGAATTTAAATATTTTTTTATTATTTATATATTTATACACATATACATATGTTATTTCAATTCAAAGTTTATAAAAATACTTTGGTATAAAATTACAGACTTAACGTTGAACTCCTTCTTAAGTCAAAACTAGATTTAAATTGTTGAATTTAGATGTTAAAACATGTAAAATAGTCAAAATCAATTTTAATATGTATATGTGTATATACACACGCGCACAACTGTTATTTCATGTACAATTTATAATAAAAAACAATGGATAACAAACACATATATAAAGGGACAAATGCGTTCGTTATAGTGTAAATCCCAACGCATATAAATGTATATATTAACCATGTATATTGTTTATATGTTGCGCTTAGCGGTTTAATAGTGGTGAAAGTGCAAAAAGTTAAAACGGGGATAAAGCGAGAATATAATGGAAAATAGCCGAGGTGCAAAAAGCTTCATTAGATATAAAACCAATCTTTAAAGCTAATTAATTCTCATTCTCACATCTTTTTTGTGGAAGAAAGAAATATTGTTTAATCTTATATAAGGAAACCTAAGAATATCATGATTTATGCAATCTAGATTTGATGACTAAAATAGAGATCTAACTTATATTGAGCATTTATACCTTAAAATTAGGTCTTACCCTAATTTTGCTGATTTGGTTTAGTCAAATCAACAATATTTATATTGATGTTGCTAAAGCGGGTGCTAAAAAATTTTGATTTAGTGGGTGTAGCTGAAAATAACAGGGATTAAAGCGGATCTACTAATTAATAGCGCTAAATTAAAAAAACATAGTGGTCGAAGAACACTATGTACTATAACGAGCATTTTACTAGGCTTTAGCGCGGCTTTAACTGCACGACACTATACACATATAAGTGTATTTGATATGCTCATATAATATATTTAATTTAAATTAGATTTAAACTTCTTTTAAACATAAGATTAGATTTTATTTGAAAACACTGTTAGACTGAATCTAATAAACCCTTTAGAACTCGCACTATATGTCCCAAAATTGGAAAAAAAATGAAATATATATATATATATATATATATATATATATATATATTTCACCCACTTCTGACTGCATGGTTCATTAATAGGTGACCCCTTGGTGCCTCCAACAGTAATGAGTAATTCAACATTCATCATATGGAGGGTGTTACGTACACTAGTCTACATGGCTATATCATTCTCGATAGATCTTAACTTTTAGTATTTAAGGATAAGTATTTATTTATATGGATAATCCATGGTTATGAACACGATCGTAACTGCAATCGATTAAAAATATTTTCTCAAAGAATGTTCTACTTGTATATATTTGATGTTTTTAAAAAAAATAATTTTTTTTCCAGTATAACAATATATATAATATAATATAAATCAAAAACTTAGTTTATGTCGAATAAGAATCGCTACAACACATTACATAATTAACTCAGGGAACAACCATAACTCTATCATAAAGTACCATAAACATGTGGTCATTTGCTTAATTGTTGTAAGTATGTTGACTTGAAGTAATAATGAAAATAAAATTTCCTCCACTCTTCTTTTCTACATTTAGCTTTTTGAATAGTATATATTCTTCTTTTCTAACATGGGGAAGTTGTTGGTGTACAATTGGCTATAAACCAATATGGCGGTGTTTAGGGATTTGACCACGTTATTTTCTCCTGTGCAGAAGTCCGAAAGGTAAATAAATTGCATACTACAAGTCAACATTTATCCAGTGATTTAAATCATGCTACTAAGGATTCAGAACTGTGACCTCAAAGATCCTATTCAAAAAACTAAAATAGAAATCCAAAAAATGAATACAAATACGGATACGACAATATCTACGTCTGAAAATTATCCGTCCAACTTTTATCAAGATAGTGGTTGAGATTATGCATATTTTACTACACAAGATGATTGATATATATTGTATTATAATGATAATAATTCATATTATGCATGTAATTATCGTATTTTTTGTTTTTTGTAATTCGTATTATGCATGTAAATGAATTTTTGCTATCAAAAATTCATTATTATTATCGTATTTTTATTTTACTTTTACTTATGTTAACATTATTACTGAGAATTTTTATGCGTGTATAATTGAATTTTTACTATTGAAATTTGATTTATATTATCATATTTTTTATTTATTTGTATTTATGTTAGCATTATCACTGAAAATGATTTATGTTTATCTTTATCTTTATCTTTATCTTTATCTTTACTACTAATAATCTTCTTTACTACTAATAATGAGAATTCCTTGAATAGGAATTCAACCGTGTCTTTTTGAAATACCAGAAATACCCCTCATTATAATAATCGAAATCGTTCATTCTATCTTTAATACTAATAAAGAGAATTCATTGAATAGATTTACTTAGTGTCCTTTTGAAATTCCAAATATACCCTTTTACATCTTATAGAGAAATAGTACTAAATATGGGAATATAACCTGTTATTTTCTAAGTACAACTGTCAGTCCTCATGGAGAACTACATTGTACGTTCACAAGATGAAGTATCCGAGTGTTTCATATTGTCCGTAATTTTGGTGGGAGTTAATCGGTCGAAGTCTCGCCGGATTCCGAGTTAGTATGAAGAAAATATTGCAGTCTGAACAAAAAATATAGCGGCTTCTACACTAGGCGGAGTTCAAATATGGGGATGTGGTATCCTGTTATTTTCTAAGTACAACTGCCAGTGCCCATGGAGAACTACAGTATGCGTTCACAAGATGAAGTATCTGAGCGTTCCATATTGTCCGTAATTTAGGTGGAGGTTAATTGGTCGAAGTCTCACCGGATTCTGAATTAGTATGAAGAAGTTACTGCAGTTTGAACAAAAAAAATAGCGGCTTCTGCACTAGGCGGAGTTCTAATATGGGGATGTGGTAGCCTGTTATTTTCTAAGTACAACTATCAGTCCCCATGGATTGTTATGTCAACATCACATCTTTATCTTTATCTTTATCTTTACTACTAATAATGAGAATTCCTTGAATAGGAATTCAACCGTGTCTTTTTGAAATACCAGAAATACCCCTCATTATAATAATGGAAATCGTTCACTCGATCTTTACTACTAATAAAAAGAATTCATTTAATAGATTTACTCAGTGTCTTTTAGAAATTCTAAATATACCCTTTTACATCTTATAGAGAAATAGTACTCAAATATGGAAATATAGCTTGTTATTTTCTAAGTACAACTGTCAGTTCCCATGGATAACTATAGTGTACGTTCACAAGATAAAGTATTCGAGTGTTTCATATTGTCCGTAATTTAGGTGGGAGTTAATCGGTCGAAGTCTCGCCGGATCCCGAGTTAGTATGAAGAAAATATTGCACTCTGAACAAAAAAAATAGCGGCTTCTGCACTAGGCGAAGTTCAAATATGGGGATGTGGTATCCTGTTATTTTTTAAGTACAACTGTCAGTGCCCATGGAGAACTACAGCGCGCGTTCACAAGATGAAGTATCCGAGTGTTCCATATTGTCCGTAATTTAGGTGGGAGTTAATTGGTCGAAGTCTCACCGGATTCTGAATTAGTATGAAGAAGTTATTGCAGTTTGAACAAAAAAATAGCGGCTTCTGCACTAGGCGGAGTTCAAATATGAGGATGTGGTAGCCTGTTATTTTCTAAGTACAACTGTCAGTCCCCAAGGAGAACTACAGTGTACGTTCACAAGATGAAGTATCCGAGTGTTTCATATTGTCCGTAATTTAGGTGGGAGTTCATCGGTCGAAGTTTTTCCTGATTCCGAGTTAGTATGAAGAAGTTATTGTAGTCAGAACAAAAAAATAGCGGTTTCTTCCTAGGCGGCGTTCAAATGTGGGGATGATACTATCAAATCTACTTCCACAGATACAAATAAAAATGAATGCACATTGTGGTTAAATGCAGGCCCACCTGTGCGTGCATATGTACTCGTAATGATAATAATAATAATAATAATTCATATTATTCATGTAAATGAATTTTTGCTACCAAAAATTCATTATTATTACCGTGTTTTTTGTTTTTTTGTAATTCGTATTATGCATGTAAATGAATTTTTGCTACCCAAAATTCATTGTTATTATCTATTTTTTATTTTATTTTTACTTATGTTAACATTATTACTGAGAATTGTTTATGCATGTATAATTGAATTTTTACTATCGAAATTTGATTTATATTATCGTATTTTTTATTTATTTGTATTTATGTTAGCATTATCACTGAAAATGACATTTTCATGTTTGATCAAAAAAATTCATTAATTTTTTGACTTAATTAAATTTGAGCTATGCAGATAAATATTCGATATTTTTATCCACGGTTATGGATATCCGATATGCGAAAATAATTTCGAACGGGAATACAGATACAAATCGATTAGTTTATACATTTTATCTTTTCAAAGTATTAAGACTATTCGACTTTCCTAGCAAAAAATGCAATTCTAATCAGGCTGCAGAGAAAATGTAGCTAGTCAAAATAATGTACATCTACAAATCAATTTAGCTATATCCAAGCGAATACAAAAAAAAAAGCTGATGTAAGTCTGCATAAAAACAAAGAAGCCATTTTCCTTCGGATCTATTGTTATTGCACTTCTAACTATTTAATTATAATGGTTGGAAAATTCAGTGTTAATAGGATGATAACATGGTCTATGCGTACAAAGTAAGAATAAACTAATGGTCAGGGAAGTGCCACGTGTCAAAACGAAAGAGACATGAATAAATATTTTTACTTAAATTATACGAGATTATACATATTTTGCGATTTAAGATGATTGATAATTTGATATATAATATATATTGGTTTATCTCGGTAATAATTCATATTTTGCATGTATGTATAAACGAGTGTATACTATTAAAAATTGGTTGTTATTATCATGCTTTTTGTTATTTGTTTTTATGTTAGTAAAATTACTGAAAATAATTTATACTGAATACAAAAATTTCAATTATTTATTTATTTATACTTATTTTGAATTTTTCAGTTTTATTCGATTTTTATTTAATCAAGTATAAGCAGCGAAGATGAATATTCGATATCCGTGATCTATATCTATGAATATCGATATCCGATGTTTAAAAATGATTTCGAATGATGATACAGATTTGATACGGTCCGCATTCAAAAGTTTACATTGGCAACCTAGTCGTTAGTATAGTTTTTTTTAGTGAATATTAGGCTTAGGTCCCTAATAAGTTTCAAAATACACAAAAACCCCAGTAAAAAAAAGTATGTAAATTAGGTCTCTAGAATTAAATTACTAAGTAATTGCATATAGTTATGCAATTATTCACTGAATAATTGCATAAGTGTATACCATTATTCGGTAACTTAATTATAGAGACTTAATTTATAAAAAAAAATTTACTGGGATTTTTGTGTATTTTGAAACTTATTAGGGATCTGTGCCAAACTGTCTTTTTTTTTAAGTATTAAGACAATTATACTTTTCACGTAGAAAATGGAAGGAGACCACCTAGTTCCATTTCTCTTTGTTCCGGTGTGCCAAGTCAATAAAAATATCGAGATTTTTACACGAAAGTCCTTTCTCTCCTAAAAAAAAGGCGATTTTTGCAAAAAAATTAAAAAAATGAAGTGTTTTATGACTGCGTCACCGGGACATGAAAAAAATGAAATAAGATGATTTGCTCTTGCAAAAAATGCACTTCTACTGAAGGGTGTGTAGAACGTGTAACTAGTCAAATAATGTAATAATATACGTGTACGAATCTTTTATATCCAATGAATACAAAAGACAACTGATGTAACTCTGCATATAAACATTTAATTATTATGGTCGGAAATATTAAATTGCGTTAACAGGATGATAGCATCGTCCATGCGTACAAAGTACGAACGAACTTATGGTCAGGGATGTGCCACGTGTCAGACGAAAGCGACGTGGTTAATTTTTAAGTGGATGGAGATATAAATCCGGCGTCTGGGCGGTTAGTGGGTACGCCTTGTCTTTGGGCGTGGACCCGCTGACATTAATTATCATTTTTGACTTATTAATTTGCTAAGATAACAAAAGCCACAAAAAGTTTATGATAATTGTTAATCTCTACCGTTAAGAATTCAACGATATAATTTTCCTGCTTGAAATTCCGAAAATACCACCATCCATCAATGAAATTCCACCACCGATTTATACTTTCGTTTTCTTTTCTTTTCCGACTATTTATCAATTGAATTTGTTTATCAATCTATCGTGACAGTACCAAAATTGAATGGTGTTAGATTTTTGCTTAAAATTCACTTGCTCCAAACTCGACAAATTCAATTCCAGTGAATAGATAACGCTTCAAATCAAAGAAATTTTGTCCAACAATGTAGAGTAAGTGTTTTAAACCATATCTCTATCCTTTAGAACTCTAAAAGAATGATTTTGATCCCATTTTTGATCAACTTGCTTGCTGTTCAAATTTTGTACTTGAATTTTTAGGTGATTTTGGAGAAGCTAGGAGATTGGCAAGGCTTCATTTAGCAAGCTATAGGAAAATAATATGTGAGTTAATCACTCACACTACTATCTCTAACCCATAAGAATAACTGTTAATTGTTGTTTGGGTTGAATTGGTTGGTTTGTTGATTGAATTACTTTCAATTTGGTTGTCAATTGGTTGTTTGAATTTGGTGATTATTTCATTGTTTGCTGAAAATAAATTGCGAAGATCGCTACAGTAAAGCAACGATATTTTAGTGTAAAATGCTCCAAATTGACTCAATCTATTTACGGTAAAAAGTTCCTTCAATAAGCTACAAGTTATCTTTTAATCACTTTTTAAAATTCGGTAGTTTAATGAGTCGAAATTGGGTTTGAAACTGATATACATGCTCAACTCCGTCAATTTTTTAAGTTAAAATCTAAAATATTAAAATTACCATAACTTTTTCGTTACTTATCGGAATTGAACGATTCTTGATGTTTTGGAAACCTTAGACTATCTGCTACAACTTTCCTGTTTTTAGTTTTGTGATATTTTATAGTTTACATGGTCGGAAATGCGTTTTAGTGTCACTGTCCCGAGAATAAATGACAGCGATAATGAAGTTAAAAATCTAAGAATTCTTTTGGTCATAACTTTTTCGTACTTATCGAAATTCGATAATTCTTGATGTTTTGAAAGCATAGACTTTTATTTCCAACTTTCATGTTTTATGTTTTGTAAAGTTATGAGATTTAAGTGGTCGTAACTGCAGATCTTTAGACCTTAAATTTGAGTTAAATGAAATAAGCTGATAAGCTTCGTATACAAGTAATTTTACGAAAGAGAATTATTTATGTTTATAAATCTTAGAATTATTTCTAAATTAAGTTAATAAGTATTAAAAATGATTATTTTTAGCAAGTTATTTTATATATTAAGCATGGTCAGTAAAATATTTATGGATTTGGAAATATGATTTTGGAAATACAAATCTAATCTATTTTTACATAAATGTGATTATAGATTTGGAATATAAGTATTACGGTTTTATTAAATAAATAATATAGGATTCATGGAATTTGGAAATGTAGTTTTAAAAAGTACAAACTTAATTTATTTTTAAAAAATGGTTATATTTTAATATGTATTTAGAAGAGTAATTAAATATGGTTTTAAAATATAGTTTTGTGAATAATACAATGCGTAACGCAAAAGACCGTGTCTCGATTGGACCTCGTATGAAGAAGATATTGATTTTATAAAATTTGGGGATTAAAACTTGAATTAATTAGCTTAATTAGCAATTTATATTAATTATCCCTCCCACTAATCATCTTTCCCAATCACTAATCTATTCCCGGTACATGCACATAACCGTGCACAAACACACCCACTCCTCCAATCACCTCTCTCCTTCGTTCTTCCTCCATGCTCCATGAAATCGACCACCTACAATTGCAACAAACTCCACGTCTGGCGCTATCTGCATTCCACACTACTGCTCGAAGCTAGATCACCTCCTTTAATTCGCGACCTGGAATGGATTTTCTCTCAGCCATAGAATGATGCGACTCCCAAACCACCGTCGCGCCACCCTAAACTCCTGCCATTTGACTCCCCTTCACTCGAGAAGAATGTTGCCACCTTCGCATTGGCCAACCGTCGCCTAAATCGACCACAAATCCAAACCCTAGTTTTTCCTTGTTCACGTCGATCATCTCAGACATAACCGCATCCAACCAAACTCCGTAGATTTGAAGCTCTGGTCGATATGAACTCAACGGATCCAATTTTGTATTTTTTCATTTAGTAAATCATTTTATTTTAATTTTTGAAAGAGGAGGCTTTGATTTTATTTACAATAAAATAAAAAATGAGGGAAAAAGAAATGTAAGAGAGAAAGTGGAGGAAATGAAGAATGGTTTTAGTGTGTGGTGCTGTTTATTCTATAATTTTCGGCACTTCGCTACATAATATTTCGTTCGTGTACGAACCACGAACGAAAGAAATAAAAATACGATTTCGCACAGCAATGCGACACGATCCCAAAACAACAATAAAATATACTGGTTACCTTATTCTATGAAATTTTAGAAATACCAACATTTGTCGAAAAATATGTCGAATGAAAATTTAAATATTTTCCAAGTTAAAATTATGGAAAATCCTATAAGTTCATTTAAAAATACTTCATTAAAAACTAAGTCATTTTATTGACCATTTATTTTCTTATTATTTATTACATTTGAATCAAATTTTAATATCTAAATAAATTAAATATTCTCATTCAAATTGTTAAATATTTCGGGTCGTTACATTCTTCCCCCTTAAAAGAATTTTGCCCCAAAATTCCTAAAGGATGAAAATGTCTTCCAACCCTTAAGCTTTTAGTACTCTTTAATTAAAAATGAGTTATTAAACTTTATAGTTTCATACATTATGGAAAATTTTGGTAGCACCTCCTTTGCACGGCTTGATCCGAAAAAAGTACAACTTGCCACAACTGGCCAAATCAACAAAAGAAAACAAAAGACCAAAAGTGGCCTCACATAATTGGAACATAAAACCATCAAAAACAGTATATATTTATGAAATCCTTTTAAAAATATTGTTGTTAAAAACAACAGTTCAACAACGGTATATACTTACAAAATCAACAACAGAATTTAAGTTTCCTAATTTTCAACAATTCCTCAACACTTTCTATCTCCTTTAAAATTCTATTCATAAATACTTTCCAATAATCCTATTATTATATTTCCAAAAACTTTGAAAAACAATTTCCAATTACATCGGGATTTAAGTTCTCAAATTCTCAACTTCAAATCCCTTTTTATTTATAAATCATACTTATATAAAATCATTCCAAAAGTGTTTACCTTAAATATCTTAATTTTTTTAAAAATTATAACTAACAAATTTTATTAAAATTAAATTATAACCTAACATTATCACCGAACGCCTTATAGTCATGTGAAACTTAATTCACAAGGTGTTCGTTGCAATATTCTTACAATTACTATATACCCAACCCATACAGTAAAAAGGTAAAACTGCTTATAAACTGGTTATGCACAATTCAAAAATCAACAACGATAATCATTTCCCCTAAATTAGGTGATCATAACTAACCAAACAATAAATGATAATAATAGAACATTATCACTTCCAAACAAAAAACACATAATAAATAACCATATAAATATCCGAAAATTATACTTTTTTATATAAAATATAATCCAAGGTAAAATTATTTCATTTACCAAATTTCAAAAATAATACCATGTCGGTTTGCCATGTTCAATTATTTAAAAACCCCTATCGCTACGGTTGTTCCTTCTATATCGACCAGAATTCATAAACCACTCAAAAGATCAATCAACATAATACAAAACAATTTTATAACACTCTTAAATACACACACATACACTCACTCTCAAACTCATTCTAGGGTGTACTTACCCTATATATAATGAGTCTACCCTACCAATGCCTAGGTGTTCACTCAACCTAAGCTCTGATATCACTCTATAACGACCAGCCTTTTCGACCCTCAAAAGTTGACATTAATACATCCACAATATTCACGTGACGAGCATCCAAGTGCTGGAAAGACATATTGTTGTAGTGAAAGAAAGAAAAGACAAAATAGAATCTTATATCGTGAAAAGTATACATATATAATATATAATAGGTCTTTATAAAAGAAAACAGTAATATACATACATCAATCAGAGTAAACTAACTTATCATCAACCTGGACAGTTATGAAAGCTTGTCCTCACAAATTTTAATATACAAAACAACAAATGCAGTGGAAATAAAATATACGTGAATATGTCTTGGAGGCACCTAGCTCGTCTCTTGAAGATCCAAAGAATCCATAACTAAATCTGGAAATATGCTCGGACTGACCCGAGCATTATAAGAAAATAATTCCCAGATCAGTAAGGTAAACTAGCCTAAAAAACACAAATCATATGGATTTTTAATCTTATAAAACCTTTCAAAATAAAGGCATCTCTTAAGACCAAGCCGCACATAAACATGGATGAGTTTTTACCTTATGATAACCAAACCATTAGTAGGAAATCTCCTGATATTATAATAATGTCTAAGGTTTAAAACTTTTAAGCTTTTCCAACCCTTAAGCTTTTAATAAATAGGAAATTTTCGAAATTTTTAAAGGATGAAAATGTTTTCCAACCCTTACGCTTTTTTTTTGAAGCAAATGGGTACTTTTATTAGAAATAACAGGTTACAAAACATGTAGGAACAACGTCAAACAAGTGAAAAAAAACCGCTAAAAAATCACTCGTACTGACCACACTACAATATTATAACCTGAGACGACTCAAACAACGGACTAAAAAGGAAACTGAACTGACGACAAAACAAAAAACACGAAAACGCGGACAAAAATAACCAAAAGTCACGCAATAAGCTCGACCGAAGTGATGCCCAAACAGGGAACAGCAGCTTCACATCCCCCTTTTCAATCTCACCCACCACATCATAAATAAACAACAGTTCATTAATTCCCAAATGTAACCACGGCTGAAGAAAAAGCAATGGCGGCGTCTTGCAAAACCATGGCAGTCGAACGGCAGCTTCGAGGCGAAAACTCAGACCAACCGATTGAAGCCGGAGGCAGTGGCAAGGAGGTACCTTCTTTATTTACTATTCAACTTGTATATCATAATTTTAACATCAGTAGCTATAAGTTCAGATCTGACCTTGAAGGGGAGAGTTTGTTTATTATATATTCGATTACTTCTTTCACACCATAGATGCCACACAGTAGCCACAATACATGCATCAATTTTCTGCATATGCTGTTTGCTACTATTCTGATTATGAGAAATACTTGTTAAAATGCCTTGCAAGTTATAATGGTGTTGTAAGTTAATATGCATATGTTGGAAGACCTCATTCCAAATATTTTTTGAGTAATCGCATTCAAAAAATAGATGGCTATGACTTTCCTCATACTGTTGCAAAGAGCACAAGTAGTAGTTGCGATAGAATTGTTCCACGTATGAATTCTATCCAACGTATTCAGTTTGTTGAGAACAGCAAAATATGTACAAGCAGACATTTTAGGAGAACAAATGCTATTCCATATATGATGATGCCAATCTACAAAACTTGATTTCGTTCGAATGCTATCCCAGGCTGATTTAAAGGAGAATTCACCACTATTTGATGGTAGCCACCACCAATAATCCTCTTCACTATGTCTGTCAATATTGATACTTTTCACCACATTGCATATGTCATTTGGTAATTCAACAGTTCCAAAATGCCAATCATGGTCTCTGATCATAGTAGACACTAGGTGTTTGCTATTACCAGCGTAGACCATCCTTTGCCACCCCAGTTTATGCACCAATGACTCCCCATGTATCCACGGTTCGAACCAAAGACTAGTGGTTCGTCCATTAGCAATACACTTACCAATCAGTCCTTTGCTGCTATCCCTTGCTTTGAGAATGGATTTCCAGGTAGCAGAGGCAGTGGGATCATCCATAATATTCCAAAATTGCTTATCTTTACAATATCGATTTGTCATCCATTTCGCCCATAAGCTTTTATTCTCTAGCAATTTCCACAATAATTTAATGGAATTAGCCTTTTGTATATCCTGAATATTTCTTAGGCCCAGCCCACCCTCTGCCTTAAGCATACATACTTGATTCCAATTAATTTTGTGTTGTTTGCTGCCCTATAGGAAATTGGCACATATGGAATCAATTTTCTTACTGACGCATATTGGCATTTGAAAATTTTGAAGCCAAAAGGAGATCATAGGGTATACAACAGTCTGAATTAGTTCTAACCTACCCGAGAAAGTTAATAACATATTATTCCAGGTAGACAGCCTTTTCTTAATTTTATCTATAAGTTTGTTAAAATCAGCTGTCTTGAGACTAGTACAGCTGAGAGGAAGACCCAGATAAATGACTGGAAGTTGAGCAGATTCGATATTCAAAATTGAAGTAATCTGCTGTTTACCCCTGACACTTTTACTAAAAAATAATTTGGATTTTTGTTCATTAATGTTCAGTCTAGCATTTGCATTTAATTTACCGAGAACGCTTTTAATAGTTTGCGCGCTTTTCTCATTAGCTTACGAAAAAACAAGCAAGTCGTCTGCATACATCAAATGATTTACTGTCGGGGTACATTTATAAATAGGAATAATATTACCTTCGTGATGCGCAATCTCCATTTGGATAGATAAGAATTCCATAGCTATAGCAAATAGGTACGGGGACAGCGGATCTCCATGTCGAAGTCCACGGTTACTGTGTATAAATCCATAAGCGCTACCCTCCATAATGACCGAAAAAGTAGGAGTAGAAATGCAGATAAATATTAGTCTCACAAGCTCAGCCGGAAAACCCATACATAACATCACATGGCAGATGAATTCTCTATTAATTTTGTCATAGGCTTTTTGCAAGTCCACTTTTAGACATAAATTATTTGAGCCTTTTCGATTGAATGTCCTCAACATCTCATGTGCCAAAAGTGAATTCTCCGAAATATTTCTTCCCGGGATAAAAGCATTTTGGTTAGAAGAGATCAAATCACCAAGATAACATTTAATTCTGTTACAAATGACATTAGCAATGATTTTATATAAAACGTTGCAACATGCAATCGGTCGGTAATCTGATATGGTACAAGCGTTCTCCTTTTTCGGAATCAAAGTTATGGTTGATTTCCTTAACAATTAATCCTGTGTCGAACACGCCTTTTATAGCTGCTACTAAGTCCTTACTAATAAAGTCCCAATGAAGTTTAAAAAATTTGGAGCCAATACCATCAGGCCCCGGGCTGCTATCTTCATTAATATGAAAAGTGGCTTCCTTAATTTCCTCTTCTGTCACCTCCGCGATGAGAGACTGCCGTGCATTTTCAGTTAAGACTCTTTTACAAATAACATCATCAAACTCAGTTGTAATATAGTTTGAATTATATAATTCAGTAAAATAAGACAAAGCCAAATCTTTAATATTTTCAGCCTCGATAACTGGTTTTCCTTCCTTGTTAAGTATGCCAGTAATTCTTTTATTTTTATGATTGTGTGACATTTTAGCATGAAAAAACTTTGTACATCTGTCCCCGTCAGTTAACCAACTGACTTTAGATTTTTGTTGATTCTCAATTGCATGACTATGAAGAGCACACTCAAGTTGAAAAATATTTTCCTTATATGCATCAATAATACCTTGATCTGTGGGATTAGTAAGTAGCAGCCCATAAAGGTTGTCACACTTTTGTCTAAGGTCATTAATTATTTTGTTAAAGGAAGTTCTACCCTTATTCCACATTTTGAGAGCAATTTTAACTTGTTTCAATTTAAAAGGAATTTTATAAAGAGGGTTACCTTCAGTTGCTTACTGCCAAGCATTATGAACAGTATCTTGATACCCCAAGCCCAGCCTCCAAGCATTATTATATTTAAAAGATTTTTTCGCCTTTTGAGTAGATTCAGAATTTAGTTGAACAAGAATGGCACAGTGATCACTCGTCGAGTGTGGTAAGATAAATATATCATAGTTATGCATTAAAGTGTTCCAAATTTGATTAGTGAACACTCTATCAATTTTACTATGAATAGAATAATTTTTCCCTCCTCTCAAGTAAATTTGTTCCCTTTTCCTTGTTGTTCACAAAGCCTACTGAACTGCATGGCCTCATAAAAATCCTCGTATGCATTGTTTCCAGTATTACGTGGACTGATTCTATCAGTATTGTACAAAACCGTATTAAAATCCCCGGCTACAAGCCAAGGTAATGAACATTGCCGAGACATGTGACAAATGTGCTCCCACAATTCTTTTCTCTGATCAGAGTTGTGAAGGCCATAGACTACAGTTAAAATCATAGTTAAACCACCAGTATTAGTAAGCGTACCGGTTATTACTTGAGAATTACTATTAATAGGCGAATAAGTCCAAACATTTTTATTCCACATCACCCCAATTCTGTTCTTGTTATTGGAACTGTTATTACATGTACAATCCCATCCCTGTAAATTAGAATTGACATATATAGATAAGTCTTCTTCTGACATCTTGTGTTCAAGTAAAGCAGCTATAGAAATCTTGTAGGAAAGGAGATGATTAATGACATCTAATTTCCAAGAAGGGGAGTTCAATCCCCTAACGTTCCAGATGAGGAACGTCATAACGAAACATGTCCATCTGTTCCCCTGTTATTAGAGCAACTAGGGGAAGTAATCACTCTACTCTTCTTCGCACGACTGTTCTTGTTTTTAACTTGAGTAATTAGTTCACTCCATGCAGGGTTGTCGATCACATTTTCAGAGGCTGCGGCTTTGAATTCGAACTTATCCTGCTCATCACGACTTCTTCGGGTAATGCGTAGACTGACATTATCTTTAATTGTGTTGTAATTTGATTGGGACTTCTGAGAAACGTTATAATCTGTTATCTCATTTCCAGGTTTCTTCAACTCGGATCTCTGACCCATTTCAACAGTTTCATGCGGAGCATCTGCTTCGGTTTCCATGCTGTCAATACATGTCTCCGCCGTAGGAATGACGGTTTTTACTGTGCCAGTGGGCGTGGCATCAGGTTTATCAAACAAAGCGTTCACTTCATCAATTGTATTAATAGGCCATTTATTATTCTTAGCAGTAACATTATAAATAACTTTATTTGTCATTTTGCTGCTGTTATTTGATTGAGCGAAGTTAGATTTTCCACTGCTATCGATAGTTGTGTTATTATTGACTATTTCATTCGTACATGCTGTAGTCTGTTGATGAATATTTGCATTATACTCCATAGGATCTTCAACCATGGTAGATCCTTCATGATTTGCAGCACTACTAGATTGTTTTGGTATCCACGTCTTGACTGATAAGCAGTGTTTTTCCCCATGACCATAACAGTGACAGTTAGAACATTTAGGAGGCTTCCATTCATAGACGACTGCTTGCCAACTCATATTATTATCTCCATCGATTATTGGAACCCTTTCCAGAAACGTAAAAGTATTATCTATTTCAACAAGGACACGAGCAAATGAAATGCGTACCATGCCTTTAGTAACTTGATCAAGCTTAATAGGGCAACCAAGAACGGAAGCAATCCGTCTTATTGCCTCATCTGTCCAATAATATAAATCAAGGTTTGGGAGGCGAATCCAAATAGGTAGACTGTTAAGGAACTCACGAGAAAGTTTCATACCTTCCTTCCATTTTTTCATAATAATGAGACGTTTATCATAAAAATAAGGACCGTTAGCAATAACAAGATCACAGTCTTGCTTGTCAAACTTAATGATATAAAACCCATTCTCTCGAGAGAAAAAATCTGAAACTCGCCTTTGGGTTTCCAAACCCTAGAAATATAGGCTTTAAAAACAGGAAAATAAGGCTTTGGCCCCATAACGTAGACCGCAATAGACTTCTTCCATTTTTCTCTAGCTGTTGATATTAATTGTGAATCAATCTTAGCATATTTCGTATTATTGACTTCTGTGGGGGGGATAGTAGCTAATTGGGGCATACACAGAGACATCTAGATCAGTGACAATATCCTTCCATGCCCGTATAGGAGTAGGACCAGCCTTATCAAATTTTGGAACAGACTTGTTTGAATTTCCTGAAAAGGGAGGAAATTCATCTGACGTTTTATGCATGCTGAAGCCTGTGTGATGCAAAGGCTGTGAATTCCCTGATTGGAAGACCCTGTTTGAAAACATCTTTCCCGTTTTAGCAGATCCATGAAATGTCATATTCCCACATCCCAAACATTCCTTCCCCTTATTCTTCTTGTTAATCACAGGCGTGAAGCCATCTGCACCTCCAGCATCTGGAGGTTCCGAAGATCTGGGGTCAGATCTGGCATTTGAAGTTATTCAACTTTAAATTCCCATACATTATGAAAATTTTTGGCAGCATCTCCTTTGTGCGACTCGATCCAAAAAAACTACAACTCCCCACAACTGGTCCAAATCAACAAAAAAAAGTCCAAAAGTGACCTCATATAACTAGGGCATAAAATCATCAACAACGGTATATAATTATGATATACTTTATAGAGTGTGTATGACACATAGCAAACACACCGTTAAGCATAAACATAGTACCTATTTATTGAGCAAACGAACTCTACTCATGAAACCAAAAAAAGCAAGCTAGCATTTGCTTCCATATACGTGAATCTCAGTTGCATAACCCAAAAGAGAGTTAAACACGAAAATGAAATGATACAACAATTCACCCATCTTATCATGAATTCAAACATGCTAAATAATGTATAGCAATCATCTCACATAAACATGCCATATCAAACCAAATGTAACTTGCATTTCTGATGTAAAAAGTATAGAATTACATTAAAGCCTATATGATATACATATGTCATTTGTACGCAATATCAATTCCGATGACTTGTTCGAATACACAAACTTCTCTTTCAAGCTAGTATCGCTTACTGGACTTCCCTAGTGTAGACTCCAATCAGTTCCTTGATTAGAAACCTCTATTCTCCTTACATAGCCATATACTATGATAGAAAATTTCAGAATCATACAAAAAATGTAGAGATTCAGAAATTCGAAAACTACGTCTTCGAATATTGATACATTTTGAGATATGTTTAAGTATTATAAATATGATTTTATAACCTTGTTTAACATCATTTAATTAATAAGAAATGATGAGAAACTTGTTTTTGAAAAGTGTTTAAAAAATATATTCTTCGAAGAAAAATCGATAATGGACTGAAAATCGGTTTATTGATATAAGTTGTTTGAACTCTTGTATACTTAATTAATGATCAAATGAACACATTAGCAACTAATTAACACAATCTCCTATATAAATCATGCAATGTTCTAGAAAATTCTAATAGGATAAGAGATATTATCATGGTACGGGTAAAATGGTAAAATGAATAAAGGAGAAGTGACATAAAGTTATCATGATAAGAAGCAATTAATGTCATTAGGGTTTTGAAGAGTTTTTGGTCTTTTCCCATCATCATTTTGTTTGATCTTGAGTGCTTAAACTTGGTTGCTTGTTGGATAAAAGTTGAGCTAACTTACTGCTTTGGTTGATAATATATATAACTCATATATGATTATATTTTGTTGTGTTAAAGTTGTTTGAATAATTTGGACATATGTTGAAAACATTGATTTTGATTCTTGTTTTGATAAAAAGTGGAACATAGGATCCATATATGGACTTGAATGGACTTGTAGACTATACCTTGGAATAAAGAACATAGGTTGTAGTTGAACGTAGGTCGGAATATAACTCGGATTTAGAAGTGCACTTATAGCGATATTCGATATAGATGCAGTTCAGAATTGCCTTGTTTTTTGCAATTGTCATGGAACTTTGTAGAGAGATACTTAAGGGTTTCTCTCCATATTTGCAATATTTTATATGTATGTTTCCTGCTATTAAAATCTTGAAAATTAAAAAGTTAAGTAACATCTTGAAAATGGTCAAAACATTACTACTGCAAAACTGTCCGTTTAACCTTGATTTTTGAACTTCAAATGTTTAAAGAAGGACTTTAAGTTTGAATGATTTGTTTCATTATTTTTAAAAGTATTGCCTAACTTATATTAGAGTATCCTAAAAGTGGTTTGAGATATTTATGAATTTTTAAGAATTAGTTGTGAATTTTTAAAGAAAGAATTTTATAATAAAACATGTTCATTTTCCAAGTTTTGTTGACTTTTCAAACTTGTTATTTTAACTAATATTTTGGATAAATGTTTTGAAACCTATTATAAGTATTTCCAAGTATTTCAAAAGTATATACAAATGTTTTCGAAAAGGGGTTAGAATTGCTTAGTGGTTAAATGGTTAATTATTTGATTATTTGTTTAGAAAGTAATCAACTATACTTAACACTAAAAGTCGATGAAATAAGTCTTATCTATTTGTGAAAGTTAAGATTGATTTCGAGTAGGATAGTGCAATAGAGCTCTAACCTATCGAGCTTCCGTCTTGACTGAGGAATAGTAGGTCAGAAAATGTCGAAAATGTGTTTGTCATGTTGATTTCTTATTGTTTATGGAAATCATTAATACTTTACTTAATAGTAAAAGACGATGAGATAGACTTATCTATTTGTGAGATTCAAGAATGAAGTGTCTAGGCAAGACTTGGAGCAACCAGTGCCCAAATTTACAAGGCTTCACTCTTGGACGAGGAATAGTTAAGTTGGAAGGTCGAAAACGAGTTAAGCATACGAATATTGATTTGTATGAACAAGTGTTTTTGACTGGATAGTCGATTAGTTGACTATAGAAATTGACCTCATATCAACTTGGGAAGTAATAGAAAGGCTTCACAATTTCATACAATAAGAAATCGCGGGGAGGAGTATTGGTACTAAATGTCTCTAGGTTTCACTTACTTCTGGAAGAACTGAGATTGAGTTAACCAGAAATTCATCAATTGGTTTTGATGAGTCCGAGATTAGTAAGTGTTCTACTTACCAAATACCACTTTAAAACTAGTATATAAGTTCTATGTTTTGGAAGCGGTTGAAGAAAAGGAATCTATGTTGAGATTTGAGATTTCTTCAAGATGCTCGAATCCATGTAGTGATTTGTGATCTGTTCAAGATGCTTAAATCCATGTAGTGATTCGTGATCTGTTTGAGATATGGGAATCCATTTGGGGATTCGTTTTCTGTTCATGCAATGAAGACTCGAGTTAAAGATGCCGAAGGTAACCTTGACATCGAAATTGGCTAAAAATAGAGTAGTATGCACAACCTGAGGTTTAGCAACCCGTGTCAGGATGTTATCAACTTCATTTCTACATATACTTATGGATTGTTGGCTGGTGGGAGTTGATGATATATGGTTCACATTGTTCATGTTTATGTTCGGATGATGGCCTTTTGTGTTTACCTTTACGGTATATTTTATTAAGAGATATACGACGCTCGGAAGGTATTTTCTGACCCTTTTGCTAAGGGATTGGATTAGGCTTCCCTAAAGAGATCTCCATGGAAAATCCATTAAGCGAATGTACCTTAGCAGTTTTGAATGTAACATAATATGTTGTGGTGTGACCAATGTAAGCGTCGTAGCTATTTGATATCATTATATCCTACACTATAGACATTATGCAACATATCACTATACTAAACTTAATGAATGTTTGGTTTCTTTTGAGGGGATAACCATTACGGTAACCCGTATGTCTCAATAATTACTGTTACATAGATTCATATATCTCAAGTTTTCTCATACCAAACTTTTGTCTGGTGCTTAGTTTTTGTTTTCCCTAAGTTCCTCGCATATTCTTTCGAGTAGGTTGAGTATCAGGTTTTACTTTGGATGCGTCAGAGTTTAGAAGACGAGTTGGAGGCTTCCATTATCTATCTATCTATTTCTATTTTAGTTATTCCGCTTTAGCTATATACATATATCAACGTTGTGACGACAAGTAGTTATAACTGTCCAGGCTGATGATAGTACTTAGGTTTTGTAATGCTAAAATTCCTATATTCACAGTAACCCTTTGTACTGTTCTATTGATATTATGTATTATCGTTCCTCTTTGAGATTCTCATATTGTGTTCTTCCCTTCTTGTTCTTTTCCTTTTGTTTTATTTTACCTTAACTTTCCGTATTTCCGACACTTGGGTGATCGGCACACAATTATCATGGATGTATTTAGTGTCGACATTCGAGGATCGAAAAGTCGGATCATTACATTTGGTATCAGAGCTAAAAGTTAAGCAAACACCTTGGCTTTAGTTGGGTATGACTCATTAGAGATAGGGTAAGCGACACCTTAGAATGTGTCCAGTGTATAAAAGAGAGTGTATTTGTATTTTCTATAAACATATACCTCCTTTTCAACTTTCCTTAGGATTAATCTCTTTCTTTGAAATAACTCTAGCCTTTCATATCCTAAATATATAGTGCATCATGTGTACTAGAGCTGCCAATGCTCGAGGAGGCAGAGGTAGAGGTTGCCAAGGTAGTATCATCACCAATGGTGGAGATCGGGCACCAAGGAATGTTGCTCCAGTCGAGAAACCAAGGGTGGATATTATAGAGAAGGTCGTGTTAGTTCCTGAGATGATGGTTTTGATGACAACAACCTTAGGACTTGTTATAAAATATAAATACTATTATCTTTGTCTAGATATATGTATATGCAGGATATATATATATATATATATATACACATATATGCAGGTACTAAGAATGAAGACTGTACAGTATAGAGATTCAAGACTAACAAATTCAAAATTGTAGAAATCAAGACTGAAGACTCATGAGTATCAAGATTATCAAGAGTTCAAGATATCAAGATAAGTAATAGAGCCTAGATTTATGTTAAAACTTCATAATAGCACTAAAATCTTTATTCGGATTTTAATTGTGGATTGGAATCCACCTTCTCGCTTTAATAGTGGGATGGAACCCACGACTCTTCTCTAGTGGAATGGAATCCACGAAATTTTTAAAATGACTTATTTTTAGTTTTTTTCAAAACTATTTTTTTTAAAAGACATATCTCTCTCGGTTAAAATATTTTAGCCTTAATTCAAAAACTATTTTTAATCATATTAATTTCAAAATTATTTCTTGTTTTTAAACTATCTCCTAGTTTTAATGTTTTAGCTTTAATCTCAAAATATTTATATATTTAGTTTTTATTACTTTTATATTTCGTAAGATCACTTTCCAAAGGTTTTTATAATCATAAAGTATATTCAAAATAGTTTACATAGTTCTAAGATTGTTTTGACAAACTTTAGAATGAAAATCTCTATTAAAACAAAAATCAATGTTCAAAAAATACTATGGGAAGTCGACATGCCTATACCCCCATGTCGACATTGTAGCCGTAGATTTCAAATTTCAAATTTTCAAAAAAATTGTCTATTCGTCATAACCTTTCATGCATGTACATGACTGTTATTCTCCTATATATACCAGTTGTTTTCAATGATTTTTCACTTAAGATTTCTTAATTTTCTCTCCTCTTTCTCTTCCATTCTTATTTTCAAACATTCTTAACAAAACTCTGCTGAAATCCTAAGTGAATCAAACTTGATCGTCTCTAGTTTGATTCTCTGCCACTCTCTCTCAAAGATCTCAGTGTTATTCAGAGTTATAGGATCATTTGTAATCAAGATCGAAAGGTCGAAGTGTATCGAGTCTCTCTCTATCAATGTGTGATTGGAAACGGTGTGATTGTGGCCCGTAAATCAATTGGGTGTGATTGTAGCCCGTAAATCAATTAGGTGATCTTGTAGCCTGGTTAAATCAAGAGAGGTTGCCCTAGACTCGAAGATAGGAGGGTGTATCTCATGGCCTTGAAATCAAGGTTGTAATATCGACATTATATTTGAAAAGAAATCTGCACAAGAAATTGTGTGGGACTGGACGTAGGGTAACTCCGAACCAGTATAAAATTTCGGTGTGTTCTTTCCTTTACTGCTTTTGTTTACTATTTGCATCTATGTCTGGTTCTTTGATTGTCTCTGTGTTTTTGAATTGCATCCGTTGTGTTTAATCTAAAAGATTTCAAAAATTCCTTAAAATCCATTAAACACTATTCACCCCCCTCTAGTGTTAATCCAGCTTTAAAATCCGTAATCCATATTTCCAGCATTTGATATCAGAGTATTGGTTTTTAAAGTTATCATATTTTGAATTTTCAAAAGTTTAAAATGACAATTTTTGGAGAATTTGTTAACACTAGTTCAAAACTGTCCAAATCATCGTTGTCTCATAAGTCTGCATATTGTTATTATAGAAAATCAAGTTATCTACCGAATTGGTGTGTTGTGCAGGAACAAATGTGTTATATGGCTTTTGAAGAATCAACACTCAATGGACAAATGGTGTAAATCAAGAAAAACAAATGGATACTTGATAGTGGATGTTCAAGACACGTGACTGGTAATCCAGAGATACTAAATGACATAATTTATGAAGATGGAGGAATGATCAACTTTGGAGACAATTCAAAGGATATGTGATTAGCATTGGCAATGTTGGTAACTCTAAAACTCCTACTATTTCTGATGTTCTATTAGTTAGGAATTTAAAACACAACTTACTGAGCATAAGTCAACTATGTGACAAGGGCTACAAAATTAAATTTGAAAAGGATAAGTGTCATATCAAAGATAATAAATCAAATATTATCTTTGAAGGAATTAGGAAGAAAAATATTTATATTCTCAGTATGAAAATCTCACATGATAACCTATGTCTCTTGGCTAATACAAGTGACCCTTGGATTTGGCATAAAAGATTTGGGCATTTGAATTTCGAACTCTTATCTAGACTTTCAAAACTTGATCTAGTAAAAGGTCTTCCTAAAATGTATTTTATAGTAGATAGTATATGTGATGCATGTCAATTAGGAAAACTTAAGAAAAGTTCATTCATATTGAAAGATATGATTTCAACTTCAAAACCTCTTGAGTTACTTCATTTAGATCTGTTTGGTCCATCTCAAATTCAGTCAATAAATCACAGTAAATATTTTTTTGTAATTGTAGATGATTATTCTAGATTGACATGGACAATTTTTCTGAAACATAAAAGTGATGCTTTTGATTTATTTAAAACTTTTGCAAAAAGATTCAAAATCAACTTTCTTTAAAAATCAAAACTATCCGTAGTGATCATGGTGGAGAATTTGAAAATGAAAATTTTGAGAATTTCTATAATAAAAAAGGAATAGCTCATAATTTTTCTTTTCCAAGAACTCCACAACAAAACGGAGTGGTAGAGCGTAAAAATAGGACGATTCAAGAGTTTGCAAGAACTATGCTTTCAAATAATAAATTACCAAGAAATTTTTAGGCGGAAGAAGTCGCTACATCTTGTTACATTTTGAATAGGATTTTAATTAGACCTTTAACCAATAAAACGCCATATGAACTTCTTTTCAATAAGAAACCAAAAGTATCTTATTTTAAAGTTTTTGGAAGTAAATGCTTTATTCTAAATACAAAGGACAATTTGGATAAATTTGATCCTAAATCCGAAAAAGGAATCTTTATCGGGTATTCTACTAGAAGTAAAGCATACAGAGTTTTCAATTTAAAAACTAACACCATTGAAGAAACAATGCATGTATCTTTTGATGAAAATTTCAGAGATTTTGTTCAAATAAATTATGAAGATTATTTTGTTACTTTAAATAATGAATCAAAGGAAACAAATTCTGAAACTGTTCATCCTAATAAAAGGATCAGACTTTTAAAAGATCATCCTATAGAAAATATACTAGGAAATATTGAATTTGTTGTTAGAACTAGAAATCAACTAAACAAGATGAGTAATGTAGCTTTCATATCAACTATTGAACCCTAAAATCCAAAGGAAGCATCATCTGATGATTCATGGATTCTTACTATGCAAGAAGAACTGAATCAATTCACTAGAAATGATTTATGGGAACTTGTTGCTAGACATGAGGACAAAACTATAATAGGAACTAAATGGGCTTATAAAAATAAAATGAATGAACAAGGTGAGGTCGTTAGAAATAAAGCTCGGGTTAGTCACGCAAGGTTATTGTAAAGAAGAAGGAATAGACTTTGATGAAACCTTTGCACCTGTAGCAAGATTAGAAACCATTAGAATTCTACTTGCTTTCACAAACCACAACAATTTCAAATTATTTCAAATGGATGTCAAAAGTGCCTTTTTAAATGGTTTTGTTAAAGAGGATGTTTATGTTGAACAACCTCCACTTTTTGAAGAAGAAAAGTTTCCAAATCATGTTTACAAATTAAAGAAAGCTTTATATGGTCTGAAACAAGCTCCTAGAGCTTGGTATGATAGGATAAGATCTTACCTATTACAATCAAATTTTGAAATTGGTAGAGTAGATATTACTATTTTTATTAAAAGAAACAAAAATGATATCCAATCAGTATAGATTTATGTAGATGATATCATTTCTGGATTAACAAACAATGAAATGAACAAAGAGTTTTATGAAATAATGACAAAAGAGTTCGAGATGAGTCATATAGGTGAACTTACTTTCTTTTTAGGATTGCAAATAAAACAATTAGATAGTGGTATTTTCATTAGTCAAGAAAAGTATGCTAGGGATCTGGTTAGTAAGTTTGGTATGGCCACTGCGAGTGGAAAACCCAGTTCTATGGCAACCAATGAAGCCATGAATAAAGAAGACATGTCAAAAGATGTTGATCAAAAACTATACAGGGGAATGATTGGATCGCTACCTTATACAATTGCAAGTAGGCCTGATATTATGTATAGTGTCTATTTCTGTGCAAGATACCAATCTCAACCCAAAGAAGCCCATTTAAAAGCTGTTAAACGTATTCTAAGATATGTTAAACACACTTTAGACTTTTACCCTAAAAATGATTCATTTGATTTAATCTCATATTGTGATGCTGACTATGATGGTTGTAAATCAAACCGAAAAAGTACAAGTGGAACCTGTCACTTTTTAGGACATTCTCTGGTTTCCTGGTTTAGTGAAAAGCAAAATACTATCTCATTATCAACAACTGAAGCAGAATATATCTCTACTGCTTTGGCTTGTTCTCAAGTTATCTATATGCAACAGACCCTAAAGGATTTTGGATTAAATATTTCAAAATCACCAATTTATTATAACAATACAAGTGCAATAAATTTATCCAAAATATCCTACTCATCATGCCAGAACCGAACATATTGATATCAGACATCATTTTCTAAGAGATAATAAGTAAAGAGATTATTTCTCTTGAATTTATCAACATTGAGAATCAAATAGCTGATATTCTGACTAAACCCTTGAATCAATCAATCTTTACTAAATTAAGAAGAGAACTAGATATTTGTTTTATAACTGAGATATAGAATATAGATATAGTAACATATATATTTAAATAAATAAAGAAAAACAAAATTGTCAAAATTTTCAAAGGGATGTCAACATGCCCCTACCCCCATGTCGACATACAACGGTTAGATTTGAAAATTTGATTTTCCCTCTAAAATCAGTTTGGTGGTTATATAACCATAATATTTCGAATTTATCTATCTTCTCACTTCATTTTCTCTGTAATAAACTTTTGAAAATACAAAAGAATGGCCTCCTCTTCTAAATCAAACCAAAATGCAACCATTTCCTTCCCTTCTCCTAATTTTGGTCCATTCCAACGTACTACATTGGCTCAAGTAATGAAGATCGAGGAAATTATGATGGTTCTCTGCAAATGCTGACTGAATTGCAAGTCATGCAAATAAGGATGGCGAAGGAATAAGAGAAACAAGGCAAGATTCTTAGAAATTTGCAAAAAATTCTATTGGATAATCATGCAGACCCTATTATGATTGAAGATGATTCCTTTAACATACGTATTCATAATCCATTAGAGGACGACGAAGAAGAAGAGGAAGAAGCGCAAATGGACGAGGACGATAATGTTGTTTGCGTTGGAGAAGTCTATTTTGTCAAAAATGGTAATTTGGTCAAACAATATGGAAACTTTTGTCTCCATTACCCTAATTGTTCGATTCAAAAGTCACCGATTGTCAAAGACTCTCGTTAGATTGTTATTATATTCATGTTTTTATATTTTGTGTACTTGTATATATTTGTGTCTATGTTTCATATATATGTGTGTGTGTAATGTAACATCATATATAATAAAACTAGATTTATGTTTTGCTTATTATACTTCGTTACTAGAACTTAGTTCCATAGTATTAGTTTAAGGGGGAGTTTTGTAGTTTGGGCTTAGTTTTTGTTGATGACAAAGGGGGAGAATTATAAAATAGGATAGTTAGGCTGTTAGTTAGGCTTAGATTAAGGGGTAGTTAGTAGATTAAGGGGGAGTTGTTGGAATAAAGGGGAGTCAGAGTAGAATCAGAGTTTGATGGAGTATATTTTATAAACATAGGTTGTCATCGTCAAAAAGGGGGAGATTGTTAGTTCCTGAGATGATGGTTTTGATGACAACAACCTTAGGACTTGTTATAAAATATAAATACTAATATCTTTGTCTAGATATATGTATATGTAGGATATATAAATGCAGATACTGAGAATGAAGACTGTACAGTATAGAGATTCAAGACTGACGAATACAAGTTGTAGAAATCAAGATTGAAGACTTATGAGTATCGAGATTATAGAGAGTTCAAGAGTTTAAGATATCAAGATAAGTAATAGAGTATAGATTTATGTTAAAACTTCATAATAGCACTAAATCTTTATTCATATTTTAATTGCGGAATGGAATCCACCTTCTCGTTTTAATAGTGGGATGGAACCCATGACCTTCTCTAGTGGAATATAATCCACGAAATTTTCAAAATGACTTATTCTTAGATTTTTTCAAAACTATTTAAAAAAAAGACATCTCGCTCTCGATTTAAATATTTTAGTCTTAATTCAAAAACTATTTTTAATCGTATTAATTTCAAAATCATTTCTTGTTTTTAAACTATCTCCTGGTTTTAATTTTTTAGCTTTAATCTCAAAATATTTATATATTTAGTTTTTATTACTTTTATATTTCGTAAGATCACTTTCCAAAGGTTTTTATAATCATAAAGTATATTGAGAATAGTTTACAAAGTTCTAAGATTGTTTCGACAAACTTTAGAAAGAAAATCTCTTTTAAAATAATAATCAACTTTCAAAAAATACTAGGGGATGTCGACATGCCTATACCCCCCATGTCGACATGGTAGCCGTAGATTTCAAATTTTAAATTTTCAAAAGAAGTGTTTATCCGTCATAACCATTCATGAATGGATATGACCGTTATTCTCCTATATATACCAGAGCTTTCAACGAAGTTTCACTTAAGATTTCTTTGTTTTCTCTCCTCTTTCTCTTCCATTCTTATTTTCAAACATTCTTAACAAAACTTTGCCGAAATCCTAAGCGAATCAAACTCGATTGTCTCTAGTTTGATTCTCTGCCACTCTCTCTCAAAGATCTCAGTGCTATTCAGAGTTATAGGATCATTTGTAGTCAACGATCGAAAGATCGAAGTGTATCGAGTCTCTCTCTATCAAAGTGTGATTGGAAACGATCTGATTGTGGCCTGTAAATCAATTGGGTGTGATTGTGGCCTGTAAATAAATTAGGCGATCTTGTAGCCTGGTTAAATCAAGAGAGTTTGCCCTGGACTCGGAGACAGGAGGGTGTATCTCGTGGCCTAGAAATCGAGGTTGTAATATCAACATTATATTTGAAAAAAAATTGCATAAGAAATTATGTGGGACTGGATGTAGGGTAACTCCGAACCAGTGTAAAATTCCGGTGTGTTCTTTCCTTTATAGTTTTTATTTACTATTTGCATCTGTGTCTGGTTTTGTGATTGCCTCTGTGATTGTGAATTACATCTGTTTGTGTTTAATCTGAAAAGATTTCAAAAATTCCATAAAATCCAGTAAACACTATTCACCCTCTCTAGTGTTAATCCAACCTTAAGATCTATAATATGCATTTCCAACAGGTCGTGCATGTCAGGCCTCGGGTGAATTTTGCTTTGCTTTGCCATGATTATGAGAGGTTGGGAGTAAGAAGGTTTGGTGATACAGAGATGATCATAGAAGTCCAGACTTGGATTAAGTTATGTGACCGTATATTTGAGAATATGGAGTTGGAGGATGCAATGAAGCGTCAATTGACATTACGACATCTGACGGATGCAGCCAAAAATTTGTGGAGTTCTATCACTGTAGATGTCCAAGTGAACGACTTCTCTTGGGCCTAATTTAAGGAGGGTTTTGAGATGAAGTTTGTCCTGGAAGCCTGGAAGACTTTGGTATTTAGGAGCTTCATTGATCTAAAGCAAGGGGCAATGTTAGTAGTGAAGTATTATAGCCGATTCACTGCCTTGTCTCTGTTCGGGCTTGGTTTGGTAGATACGCCGTTGAAGAGGAATGAGATGTTCATCGTAGGAATGCGTTTGGAGTTTAAGGAGAATATGGAAATCACATCTTGGGGTCTTATGTGAATTTGGTGAACATGGGGTTAAGGTTTGAGAGTTTGACTCCGAAGCCATCTATTTTTGCACCAGTTGGGGACAATAACCAGAAGTTTCAACCATCAAGGAATACTTCAACTTTAACTTGCCATAAGTGTGGACAGAAAGGACACTTTGCAGCGAGTTGTAGGTCCAGTATGGGTGGGCCATTGGTGAAAGCACCATCGGTTAAGGCACCTGTTGCTAAGTTAATGAAGATAGGGCCACAAATGGCCAAGGCTCAATTTGCACCAAAGAGCTACTACAACTGCCATCTGCCAGGTCATTTTGCTAGGGAGTGTCCGATACTTCGGAAGGGGGAACAACCTCAAGCTTTTGCACTAGCTTTAGCACCTTCCACTTCCGTTGCAACAAAGGGGAAGCAAGTTTTGGTAGGTATTCTATCTATTTTTGGCATTTTCATTCATGTATTATCTGATACTAGTGCTTCTCTTATATTCATTTCTCGTACCGTCACTAATAGACTGAAACTTGAGCCAATTATGGCCTTAGATTCTATTTGTGTGTTGAACCCTGTTGGAGGCATGGTTAATCTTAGTATGTTTTGTTTAGGAGTTCCAATTTCATTCTTCGACTAACTCCTTCCTTGCAATATGTATGTTTTGGGTTTTCAGGGTTTCGATGTTTTACTTGGGGTGGATTGGCTATCTCGAAATAATGCTATCTTGGATTGTGCTAAGCATACCGTGTTACTGAAAAAGGAGGGATGGAAGGAACTATTAGTGCCTTATGAGGAATCTATCTCTTTTATGAGTTGTTTTCTTTATTTTCTTGATGTAGCAGAGGAGTTAGGTTCGATCCTAATTGTTTAAGAATTTGGGGATATTTTCGAAGAGGTGTCAAGTTTATCACTTCATAGGGAGATAGAATTTTGCATTGATTTATTGAAGGATGTGAAGCTTATCGTATTGCCTATTCGTAGACTTGCACCAAAGGAGAGGTTTGGGCTAACAAATTAGGTTAGTGATTAGTTACAGAAGGGCTTGATCCGACCAAGTCATTCGAGTTGGGGAACACCCATCGTCTTTTCTATGAAGGCGGACTATAACGACCCTAATTTTGATTAACATTATTTAGGACATTTAATTAGTTAAATTAAATGAAATAATATAAATGGTTAAGGGATTGAGATTTGAATAATTGAGGGGCAACCATGCGTAATACCTAATGAACTAAGGGGAGTCAAAATGAAATAAGTAAGGGTAGTTGATAAGGGCAAGATAGGAATAAGTCATATTCTAATATTCTGTATCCTCATGCACTTTCATTTTACACATTCACAATCAAAACTAAAAAACTAAACCAAGAGGCCGGCCGCCGTTAGGAGAAAGCAAGAGGAATAATCAATTTAATTCAAGAACAAATCTCAACTGCTAAATAACAAGTTAAAGGTGAATAACAGATTACATCTCTTTTTATGATTTTCAGTTGCTAGATTGAGATCCAAATTTATTTTGCAAATGTTTTGCCATTTATTGATTGTTTAAATGGATATATATGCTTGTTGATGATTTAGGCTATTTGATATATATTTTATGATAAGAATTGATTTAGAAAACCTATTAGATGACATCCAAATAACTTGAGATTTTGATATGAGGTCGAAAATAATATTTTAGAGATGTGTTTCAAGTTTCATAATTTTCTGAATTATTGTGGATTTATTATAAATTTTCTAGTGAACAAAATGCTATCTTTGGTTTAAATTAATTACGGCTGTTATATGTAAGCTTCGGGTCAGAAATTTAAATATGTTAGAAAACATATTAAAAATGATTTATTGGAATTTTTAGAGAATTTTCCTAAGTGTTTTATTAATCATATAAAATTATTTAAGGTATGAGACTTAAATGTTTTATATGTTTAAAATTGGAGAAGAGGCAATTTGCTAAATGTTTTAAATATGAAATTCTGAATTTGGCAGGACCTTTAGGAAAGATTTTGGAAATGAAATTGGAAACCAATAGTGTTTTGACAAACATAGGAAGTTAGTTGAAAAGTAATTACTTTAGATAGTAATAAAACAGTTTTATATAAAATCACTACTTCACCACTCCCCAGGGTGCTTTCGACCCCATATCTCCTCCTTCGACCCAGTCGAAACTAATACACATGGTATCAATGCCTTGGTGCGTAGTGAATTGGAGATAGGCGAATGGAATCGAGTCAAAACGTGCTTTCAAAGGGGTAAGAGTAGCCTTTGAACTATCTTTGCTCATAAAGAATGCTTTCAAATGGATCTAACTAGCTTTCGACTTAGTTGCTTTCGTATATATACAATAAGAGCTTTTGAAAGGGTATAAAGTTAGCTTTCAATCTAGGTTGTGGCCTTTTATTTTAATTTAGCTTTCGATAGAGTTGAAACATATGTTTCCACAATTCTACCTTTCCACCCAATTGAGACCGCTTTGCCTTTAAACATGGTTTCAAATGGGTGCTTTCGTCTTTGTTAAAGAAGCTGCTTCTCTAATGCTTTCAAAAGGGATGGTGTCGAAACCATCTACTTTCTTTACATAGGAAATTGCTTTCGAAAGATTGCTTTCGACTAGGTTATTTTAAGACCCTTTGCTCTATTAAAAGATAAACCCATAAGTTTTGAATAGAATGGTTTTAATAGTTTTGAAACTATTTCGAAACTATGTTCCACAAGCTTTTACTTGAACCCAATGTTTCGGCAGATTTATTTATAGTAAAGGATTTTAATGCTTTCGAAAGGTTAAACGAAGGTTTCAAAGGGGAGGTTCCCAATGGTTTCAAAAGGTACTTAAAGTATTTCAAATGGAAGGTTTCAAATTGCTTTCGAAAGGCAAGTTTTATGGTGTTTTGAAAAGAGGATGTCTAAGGTTTATAAAGGTTTCGAAGGGATACCTTCAATGATTTCGAAAGGTATGTTTTGACCTTTCGGCCTAATGTTTCAAGGTATAATAGTTAATATGTTTCGGAAGGGTTACTTTCAATGGTTTTGAAAGAGTTTAAAGTTTTTAAACAAAGGTTTCAAATGGTTTACCTTGGCTATATGGCCTAAGGTCTTTTTAAGTTAAGAAGGGTTTTAACTTACATTGGAGGGATAGGTAATGTAACGATCCGTATTTTTCGATAATTAAAGTATTAATTACATAAGATTTTAGAATTTTATATTGAAAGAAAACTAAAATTTGTGATGTTATAATGAGAGTAATAACTAGAATGTAATGCTAGTAATGTTAATATAAGGTAATTGCTAACTATTTTAATGTAATTCCAATTAATTGATGTGACTGTAAAGTTATAATTGGTTATAACTATAAATAAGGAAATACATTGAATGTTGAAATTATATGTAATCAATCAGAATTGCCTAATATTCAATATGAAATCAGTGACGTTGTTTAAATGCTGTTGATAACTATTTAATGTAATTTCAAATTAATTGAAATAAATTGTAGGTTGACTTGGTTATAATTGTAAATAATGAAATAAATTAAATGATGTAGTTAATGGTGAACTAGTATGTAATAAATTGAAATAGGTTAATATTGAATACAGAACCTTTTTGGGAAAGCAAATTATAAACCTTGGTTGTAAAGAATAAGGTAATGGGTATGAATTATTGTTATAAACGATTGTATTAACTATTTTCTCATTAATTAATCCGTTTGAATATTGAATGGGTAACTAATGGAATTAAAGCAATTGAATGTTGGAATTGTATGTCAGTAATTGAAGTAATTGTGAAGTTATTTGGTGATAAGTTGAAATAAGGAAAAGAATTAAATGTTATATAAAAATGGGATTATCATATGAAATTAATGGAAAATTGGGTATAATCAGGATTGCGTAAGTAGTCATAACATTTGTTGTTGATAATAAACTTATAAATGTGATTAAGTAAGTAAAAGGTAACATTTTTCATTTATCACCTATTTATTTAATCCATTGAAATTAAATTGAAAATCAATTGGTATTAATCTAATAACTTATTTCAGTTAATATGAATTAAAGTGATAACTATAGAAGATTTGAGGTAATGAAATGGTAAACCAATGTTAAGTATATCTATAAGATGATAATTGATTGAATACTAAGATGAAAATCAAAATAAATATATATTGGAATTTAAATTGATTAATTAATTTATTACCGTTAATTTGACTTAGAATCTTTTAATAAAAGGGAAAGAGAATTTATTTGAAATTAATGGCGTTTAATGAAAGAAATGTACGTTTGTTAGGATCCGTTTTAAGGTGTAATTTTGAAATTAATTACAATCATGTCGATTTTGAGTCTTTCAATTTAAAAGAGTAAAAAAAGAAACATTAATTTTAATTAATGGATTTAACGAAAGAAAGATATATTATTGTTCAAAATAAAAAGAATATTTTAATGAAAATAAAACGAACATTTTCATTTTAAAGGTAAAAGTAATTTTATAAAAAGAAGAAAAAAATGAATTTTAAAACAATATTTTACAGTCATTAAATATCAATTTGAGGCTGTATATAAGTAATTTTAACACTAATCTTGAAATTTAAATTAAATTAACTATTTAGGTTTCGTGATTACGCTCTGAGAAAAATTTCATTTTTAAAAAAACTTGAATTTGAGTTCCAAATCATCTTTTATTTTGTGTAACGTTACGTTGGTTGTTGTATTCAAATTCATTTATTGTATGTTAATTATGTTTAAATGGGTGTAAAAAATAGTATATTTGGTGTTAATATATTTAATTGAGTGGAACATGCAATTAATTAGATCCTAAGTGGTCCCTTCATTTCCTTATTATTCAATACACCTGCCACTATTTCCACATTTGTTTTTATTGCAATTCTCTGATGTAGTTGAAACGTGAATTCAAATCCTTTCCACTTCTTCCGTTTTGTTTATTTTATTACCCAAAGCATTTACTTAGATCATATAGCTTCATTTTATTTGTCCCTTCCATACCTATTTCGTTTGTTACTTCCCTTTCTTCTTTTGTTTCATATCATATCTCATTCTTTCCCCTAAAACTTCATTATTTTTCAAACATCAGGGCCTCTATTTTTTTTCCTCAAAGTCTCAATGTCAACATAGCTTTATACCTCCACTTAATTACTGTCAATTCATTTTTACTGAAGCTATGTTCAAAAAAAAGAAAAGAGTGTGAGGTTCTATTTCTTCCTTAACCACATCCGCACCTTTCCTCATCACCTTGCCTTCTTTTGCAAGAAGCCTTCAAAAAAATTGAACAATGAGAATTAGCTTTCATGGTTTTGGCTTTATACTTCTTGCCTTTGTTTTGGGTACATCACATTTGAAAACGTGAGTTATTAAAGTTTCTTATTTTAATAATTAAATGTGTATATTTTTTTTAATATATCCTTATAACCTGAATATCTTCCACATACGAGCTCTGATACATGCGTAGTTTCTTCCATTGGACTCGTATTGGAATTCACGACGACCTGAAATAGTTTTGGCTGAGTTTGGAAACTATTGGGAAAGGCATATTTGTTTGGATTTTTGCGTTCTAAATATCAAAGGTGAGTGTTTTGACCCACTCACAAATACTAAATTATCTTATATTAGTTAAATTAAATTTATGATGTGATTAGAAATTTATTGATTGCTGTTTGGTATTTTTTTGTAGATTGTCATTTAAGTTAAATTTGAATTTATATTGAATTGAATTGCCATTTAATTAATATTGAATATACATTGCTAGTTAAACACGTGATAATGATAATCAATTGATTGTTGTGATTTATTGGCCGATTTGTATGTTGGATTGTGATGGATGTTATTGGTTGACAATTTGGATGATTAGATGTTTATTTATGTATATATCTCTGTTATCGCTATGGATTAAAATGATAACCCGAGCGGTTTTCATTGATTTGGAAATTTTGATTTTGGATACTGGTTGAAATGACATATACCCATATAATTTTTTGAATTTGTATTATTTATTGTTATTGAATTATTTGAAAGGTTTAAGTTTTAAATTTAAACTTCGGATTTATTTTAATTAAAATGATTAAGATTGGTATTTAGAATTATTTGAAATCTTTTTAATAATTATATTCACATTGTACACTTGATAGGAGATGAAAATCCCATAACATCTCTGAAGCCATTACAATAATATTTCTATTCTACTTATTTTGATTTGACTTACATAAGGTCTTTTAGTCCCGACTCGAGTGTTTTGTCTTTTCATTACGCTCGGGTCAGTCTGAACTTTTCGGTTTATTGAAGACCATTTTATTTTGGAGGATGAAGACGGAGATGAGTTTACTATTTATTATTAATTATTCCACTACATCATGTGTTTCGCTGCATTATTTATTTATTTCTACTGTATGTATAACTTTGATTTGTATTGTAAAAGTGTAATCAAATGTCATTTGTAAAACAACTTCATGAACTGTTTATTTGATTATTATATTTTATCATCCCACTGCGAGATTCTGTATTTTGTTTTTCCTTCTTTTCTATTATTTTCTTATTTACCCAATTAACAATCCTCTCTTTTGAATGGTTTGAGTTGACATATGTGGTTTATTGTCGATTTAAACCATCCAAAAAGGTGGGTCGTTACAGTTGGTATCTGAGCTTTGGTTTAGAGATACCTTAGCCTGTTGGGGTAAACTCATTAGGGATAAGGTTAGCAATACCCTAGAATGAGTTTGAGTGTGTGTGTGTATACATGGGCGCGTATTTGTTAGTGTTATAAAATGTTTTATATGAGTTTTGAAATGAAATAATTTTTCCTAATATTATATGTTATATATAAAGAAATTTTATGTAACTGTTATAATTATTTGTAATGTTGTTTGATTTGTGAAATGGTAATATTTAATTATTATCATTTATTATTGATTTGTTGTATTTAGTTAGTTTATAAGCATTGGCTAATTATTATTGATTTAATTTATGGACTAAACACTAGTTTAGTAATGGTGTATTAAAGAGAATAAAATGAATAATTAGGATATTTGGTTATGAAATTGAAATGCTTGGTTGTGACTATTGTTGTTTGTTGATTGGTAGTTTCAACTATTGAAATAAAATGGAATATCTAGTTATTTTGGATAGTCGAAACTTCTGAATTAATATATGAGTTGAAATGTAGAAATTTTGTTGAATTATGCAGTTGAATTTGGTAACCTTAAATTGAAAGCAAGTGAAACAAGATTAAATTTGTTATATCAATATTAGTAAATGAATAGAATTGTTGTATACATTATTGGCATGTAATGTAATAGTATACAAGTGTGAACTTTAAGCCTTGGCATGTTTAAATCGAAATTGTGATTAAGGAAAAGCTGTAAATGAGATTTAAAAAAAAGTGTTATGAACTTAATTAAATTTATGAAATGTGGTATAAATAAATTTGAAAAGTAAGTGAAAACTAATTGGATAAACGAATATGAACTAAAAGTGAAATGATTTTAATAAAGTCATGAATTGTAAATTGTTTATGAAATAAATGGATGTTGCAATAAATGTAGTATTAAATGAGAAATTTTACATGTGAATTGAATTTAATTTAAAAATGAAGAGAAATACAAGCAATGTTATGAGAATGAATATATGAATGTTTTATATTAAATGGAGAAATTCTGTGAAACAAATATTAAAGTATGAAGTGATATTTTTGTTAATCAATGAGATTAATAATGAATTTAAATCAAAATGTAATGGTGGTAAAACAAATTGGAATAAGTACGTAAGTTGTACGTATATTATTTTATTCGCATAATTAATTTGATCCGGATTTGAGTACACAAGTTCGAGGTGAATTACACCATTTTGTATTAGGATTTTTCATTCGATTCTTGATGGTGAATATTTGATATGGATTTTTGATTTGATTCTAAACTTCTCTATCATAGTGTATAGCAATGCAAGAATAATGACGGTTTCAAGTCAAGAAACCTTATCAAAGTTCGCATTAGGGAAGTCGAATGAACAATACTAGTTCGAAAGCGAACTTGTGTGATCGAGCGAGCGATTGAATGTGATTTTGCGAAATGAAGGCATATGTACATCTTATGTTCTAATATTATTGATATGCTTTGACGTTGAAATTGAAAGTTATTGGGTTGGATATTCTTTGTAATTTAAATTGGAAATTTTCTTTTATGCAAAACTACTATTAATTTAAAACCATTTTACAAAACTATTTTCTTTTATTTTTCTTATACAAACTAGTTTATTCTATTTTATATACAAAACTATTTTACAAACTATTATATTTACAAACTATGTTACAAACTATTTTACAAACTATTTTATGAACTATTTTATTTACAAACTAATTTTCAAACTATTTTTTATTCAAACTATTTTACAAACTATTCTATATATACAAAACTATTCTAAATTCAAAACCTTTTATAAAGCAAAGATGTTCAATCCCATATGGCTCTTCATACAGCAAAATTGATTTTGGGAAATTTGATTCTTATATAAGATGGAATTTATATAAGTATATGGTGATTTTGAAGATTACTGATTTGGAAGGTATTCGATCTGAAGAGATAAATCTTATATACAACAAAATTTATATAAGAATGATTTGATATATTCGAGACCAATGATTTTGGAAAATATTCGATTTAAAAATGAAATATTGTATATAATGGAATTTATATAAGTGTGATATTTGAAGTTATGATTTCGGAAGGGTACTATATATAATATGATATATTTTGAAGTAAAAGGTATGGAGAGGTACCCTCCATAAAGAAGTATAGTATGATATGCTTCGACCCAGATGAACATGGAGAATCCAGGAATGGATTCGACCGATAAACCCTAAGATACTTGGGTGAATTCAGAAATGGATTCGAACTGATATGGTTATCGAGACTTAAACTCATGAGTTCCTCAATTTTTTTTCCAGGGTAGATGCTTCTTTAGTTTACCCAATGGAGGCGCTTTCGATCCTGGGATCTATTGTTTATGGATCTTCCGGGAAGGAAGTGCATCCATTGCGTAAATCATTGAATCAGCAATTACCACTGCAGCAGGGGTCGATGGTCCCATGTTTACGAAATGGCTATAGTATTTTTCTAGAATCCGGAAGGTGGAAGGATCTTCTGGAAAGTTTTGTGTCCATTGCGTAAACACTAGATCAGCAGCGGGCCACTGCTATCGTAACAACATCATTTGACATCAAATTTTGAGCGGTACTTCTCATCCCTGTTTTTTTTGTATTTTTCACTAGGTGTTGAAATAGGTCTACTAAGTTCTTGAAGACTTCTAGTCTTACGCCTGATCAACGTACGATCAGAGTCTGCAAGAATGAGGATAAACTTGTTAAAACATCGAGTTATAAAAGTGTTTTGATAAAGTATTATATAAAGAATATTTTGGTCATTTTTTCATTTCTAAAGACTTAAAAAATGTTTAAAATATTGTTATTTATGTACAACATGGTTTAATAGTAAATCATTAGTGTTGTAAATATTGTGAGAAGTTATTAATTAAATAAAACATATTTAAAGTTAATGATTATTGATTTATTAATGATGTTTAAAAGTATTCTGAGATTTAAAATTTATAAATAACGGATTTAAGGTTTTCAATAACTTCTTTTTAAATATAAGTAGTGATGTAAATAATTGTTTTCAAATAGTTTGCACATATTTATAAAGATGTTATTTAAAAAAAATTATGTGGTATTTATAAATGAATCAAGAAATTTTACAGAAGAATTTTTTTCTGTAAAGTATTAAAGTATTAAAGATGATGATTTGCAAATGAAGTTTTCAAATGAATATTTCAAGTAAAATTTATATAAGTTTCTTTGAATGTATAATTTGAAGATACTATATAAATGGGAAAGAAAAATGATTTGCGAAGTTTTATTTATAGTAATATACTTACCAATAAATTTGAATCTCTATTTTAGAACTATGGTTTGAAATATTTACTTGATTTCGAAGCACTAACAGTAAATTTGTAGGTTTATTCACTATTTGAATTTTTGTATTAAACCATAATAAATGTTTTTCCATGATTTGAATATTCATTTTAAACAAATGTGTAAAATTAATTATGAAGATATGAAATTTTATACTTTGATTTGGATATTTAATGTAAGATTTTAGTATACTATCAGTTTCAATTTAATAATCTAGGGTTATACTTATTTTAAAATATAAGCCTAATAAATTATCTGATCTAAGGAACTTTATAAAAAAAAGAGGGGCTTATCATAATGTTTTGATATAAACTTCTAATATTGTTTAAACTTTTGGAAAATTCTTGTATAATGCTATGAATATGTTTTAAATATATCTTATATTCTTACTAGGTGAATGAGTTTAAATGTTTAATTTAATTTTTAGATATATTGAAATACTCATTTTCTCTTCAAGGGCGAATACCAAAAACTTGTGTAACATTCAATTACATTCCTAAAATATACATATAACTTACAAGAAATGTTTAATAAGTTGAAATGTTAATAGAATATGTAATAGGATATTATACAAGTAAAACTTAAGTAATGGAAGTGTTCAATGAAATTATTTCTAAATAAGAATTTTGATGTATAAGAAATGTTATGAACGTAAGTTAATATTGTGAAATAATTGATGTAAGTACATGAAAGAAAAAGAAAAGGACGTTATATGAAAAACAATGAACAGTAATGATGTAAAAGAAACCAATTGAATAAACTTAAATATTGTGTTCAAATTATTGGTTGTTTTGGCTTATGGGATGTTAGGAAAGGATACTTCTAACTGTATAAGGATGTATATATAATCTATCAAGTAATTATCTAAGGTTGTTGAGCATAGGGTACACTTAATAGTTTATTTATCATCTTGTAAGATTAAAAGTTTCTAAACCTGAACAAATCATTAGTTTGGTTGTTATAGATGTATGATTGATTCCTTTGTTACATATGATGGTCGTGTTGTTTGTTTGCATGTGACTATTATTATATTGTGTTGATTTGTTTGTTATTAATTGAAACAACTTAAATATATCTCTTTTCACGTAATTATTAACTTCTTTGGATTTTATAAGTGAAGTACAGGTTTATGGGAGCAATAGCTACTGCTTTGGTTTCATAAATTAAGCGTTGTTTGCCCGACAAATAGGTCCGTTTATGATTATGGGTTTCTAACGATATTATATTATTTTCCCGTGGTTTAGGATGTTTATTTTTGAAATATGATATATATATATGGTAATTATTGATATTATTACTTTTCCCGGACCTCTACGTACAAAGGAGACTCTACCGAAATTTTTCGTGAATTTTAAACTTATAAATTTTCTGAAAAGTGAAATATTTTCAAACTTTGGTAGACTTGAATTTAAAGATTTACTTGTTATTAATTGTATATTGTATTTAAATTACTTAATTATTGTTAACGCTAAAAAGTGAACGCTAACACCCGGTGTGTGTAGTAGAATCGTGAAAGCACCACCCGCATGACGGGAACATAATTTAAGCAGTAAAATGGTAGAAAAGCAGTAAAAGACAGCAGTTTATAGTGGTTCGGCTTGAGATTTTGCCTACGTCCACTTTGAATCTCTTTATTACTGAATTCGGTTACAAATCGATACAAATCTCTTATCAAAACAGTACAATTTGATCAAAAGAAACAATCTTGACTACTAGCTCAATCTTCGTCGATGAAATTCGATGAATCCGTGTTGGATGTAAGGAATTTCTCTTGAAGCTTGTTGTAGCGTCTTGAATGTTTGGAGATCTTTGATTGCTGGATGAATGGAGACTTCGACAGAGTAACGGTGCTTGAAGAAATGAATTGCCAAAAGTCCCTTCCATGTTGGAAGTGGTGGTCTATTTATAGGGGTCGAATTTTGAATCTCTTGTTTTTGCCAAGTCATGAGTCGTGACCGACTTAAGATAAGTCGTAACTCGTAATTGACTTAGGATGAGTCGTAACTCGTGGGCGCCTTACTGGGTTCTTGTGGCTCAGTCGAAGACAAGTGCTAAGTCGTTGCCGACTTACCGGATAAAGGTAGATAAGCCTGGACTCTGGATTTTAACCTGATAGCCTTTAAGTCGTAAGACGTTTAAGTCGTAAGACCCTTAAGTCGTAAGACCCTTAAGTCGTAAGACCCTTAAGTCGTGAGACCCTTAAGTCGTAAGACCCTTAAATCGTAAGACCCTTAAGTCGTGAGACCCTTAAGTCGTAAGACCCTTAAGTCGTATGACCCTTAAGTCGTAAGACCCTTAAGTCGTAAGACCCTTAAGTCGTATGACCCTTAAGTCGTAAGACCCTTAAGTCGTGAGACCCTCTTGAGTCGTAGACAGCTTAACTCGTTGAGTCGTAGATAGCTTAACTCGTTGAGTGTTAAGTCGGAGACCCCCCTTAAGTCGTAGGCCTGCTAACTCGTAGGTCCCTTCAGCAATTAGGTCGTTAGCTCTTAAACTCGTTAAGTCGTGACATAGCTCAAGTCGTTCACTTCTTATCTCGTAGGCCGTTGATAGTGTTGACTCGTTAAGTCGTCTGGGCCATGTGTCGTATACTTCTTGAGTCGAAGAAAATTAAGGGTTAACATTTGCCCCTCGAAGTACGCGTCTAAGTCGTAGGTCGTGTGCTTCGACTTATCTTAACTCGTGTGTGCCTTTTCGTGTTCCACTATCCAAAGGTATAAAAAGCTTGAGTCGTTCCTTCTATCCATTGCCTATCTCCTGAGTCGTATCTGCCATTAATATCTCTCAAAGCTTTCTCAAGGAGATTTCATCCTCTTTTGTTAATCAATCGATCACCGATACTTAATTCTCTACAGCGTAAGTGCTCCTGCCCCCTCCTTGAATCTCGATCATTAGTAACTCGTGAATCCCCCTTTTTGCCCTTAACTCGACCTCTTGTGTATTACTCTGCTGCGAATTCCATCGCATTGGTAGTTCGTGTGCCTGACGTTCGATCGACTTCATCTTTAGGCGAATGAGGTGATGGAGTGGAGGGATTTTCAGGTTTTAATTGATTAGGTGGGCGAAGCTTCGGCGAACTGGCCCTTGGGTGATTCAATGGTCTGGTGGCACCAGGATAGGGATCATAGTTGATCGAGAGGCTATCGGGTTTGGAGTATAGCGGGTTAGGAGAAAAGTCAATAGGTCCAGTGGAGTGGGATGTTAGTATGGTCACGGTTTAGCATCGTCTTGCGACTTACGACATAAGCCTCATTCAATATAACACTTGTACGATTTAAGCCTGTCACGACATAAGCTTTGTACGACTTAAGCCTGTCACGACATAAGCTTTAAGTCGTGGACGACATAGGACTTAGGGAAATTGCCTCTCTTTAACCTGAAGCCTCTTTCTTCCTTTACACGACTTAATGACTTGAAGCATCGTTGACTGATGGCAACAACGACCTGAAATCGAAATGACCTGCCTTGTCTTTCCTTAAAGTCCTTAAGCCGTGGACGAGTTAACATATAAGTCGTTGGCGACTCATGACTTAGGCTTTGCAAGAACTTTGAATTGCTGCATTTTTTTTTCACAGATCGTTCCAACTTGCAAGTTAATCAACCTGTTTAATACTACATTTACAGAAAATTTGGACGAATATACTGTCACTGATCGCCCGCATCAAATGACAGATTAGCTAATAACAGATAATCAACATAAATAGATCGTGTGAATGAAGTGCTTTAAATCAACAGATTCAAGCAAAGTATTAAAGCAATATTAAAACAGTCAATTAAAAATGACCGGTTTACACTTAATACTGTACCTGAACTCTAAATTAACAAGTCCTGAAACTCGATAATCGATCAATTACCGACTATCTTAATTCCAGTTGTATTTACTTGTTATCTTTACTAGTTTTGCACAGCACTTCACACTATTTAGGAAACGTGCACCTTCACATTTGAATATCCAGTTGCTTGTGTAGAATGACTTCTCAACAAGGAGAGGTAACAGTTCAGACCGGAGAGTCCATTCTCATTCCAGCCCCTTTAGTCAATCCCCCGGAGAGAGCCTCCACTACTCTTTTGTACAAAACTTTTCGGCAATTGTGCACTCAATTTGGCATTGTTGAAGCTGACGCTATCCTTCCTGAGAAGAATAACACTGCTAATGTAGCACCTCCTGGCTTTGTAGCGGTCAACCGACAAATGTGCTTGAGCGGGGCCATTCCTCCTTTTAACAACTTTCTTCAGCATCTTCTTCGCCAACTGGCAATCGCTCCATTCCAATTACACCCCAACAGCTATGCTGTTCTAATGGGGCTGTGCGTATTATTCGGCAGAACGCTCGACCGTCTCCCCAACGTTGACGAAATCTGTTATCTATGCTCTTTTATCAGAATCAAAGATCATCCTTCGATCATTGTTATAAGAAGTGCCAGGAATCGCAAATTGGTTGTCGGTCTCCCTGATACTGCTCATGGGTTTTTGACTCAGTATTTTTACGTTCGCTGTCCCCCTGGATTTTACGCTGTGTGGAGAGAAGGAAGTAAGAATGCCTATCTTTTCTTCTTCTTATTCTCTGAGTATTTTGCGGTCCAAATCACTAAGTGTTAACTTTGCTTTCTCATTTCAGCACTCCTCTCTCCCTCTAGGGACCCTAGTCACAAGCAAACTCTAGAGAGACTCATGGCTGTTCCAGTTGAAGAACGGGAAGCGAAATTTTTGCTGAAAGATGAGTTTCTTCACCAGTTTGGACTTTTACATCCTTCTAGATCAATTCAGATTCATGAAATCTCTAGTTCTGATGCGGAAACGTTAGCCACTTCGGGCTCTCGAGCAGAGACCTCAAATGCCCCAGCTTCTGTAGAAGAAATTACATCAGAAGTACCCGTCGTAGAAGCTGCTTTGGTAAAATGTTCCGCATTCACCGATGTTGTAGGGTCAGTCAGCAAGTCGGCACTTGCCCCAATTATTGAGGAGGAAGAAAATCCTCGAGTTTCTGAAAAATCAATTGATACGGAAGTTGAAAAGGAGAAGTCTGCTGAACACCAGGGTGATGACACCTTTGATGGCCTGAGTGACATAATGATAACTTCTCAAGAGCTTTTCAAGGATAATCTTCCAAAAGCGAATTCTCCCGTCATTGAAGCGACTTCCTCTTTGAAACAAACTTCGACGCCTTCTACACCTATCGTCTCCGTTCCCGCACTGAAGCGTGGTTTGTAGCTTGACGCACGTAGTTCGCACGCCGCACACACTTAGGATTTTTCTGCACTTATAAGCATTTACTCTTCCTTTCTGGAAATTTTCTAAGCTTTACTTATTTTCCTTTTTCAGATTCTCCGATGGGACGGACTGGCTCGTATTACGACTCATTTCAGCGCCATGGAGGTCGTGGATCCTATGACTTTAGGAAATATTTTGGCGACCAAAGAGAGACAGATGAGGAAAGGGCTCAAAGGAAGGCTCAAGAAAAATGCGATTATAAGCAGCAGCAGAGAAGAAGGGATGCTGATCGATATGACTCTTCTTACAAAAGTTACGATTCTCATAAGCGAAAATCTTATGATGACAAGGGAAAAACTCAGATTACTGATGAATCAAGCAAACGGTCCAAACCAAGTGACACGTCTGTAATTTCTGAGAAAACTGATGCTTCTATCCCTTCTGACACTCCGACCGGCTCTCCTCCTCTAAAGAAATCTGATATTCAAACAATCATTAACAGGCCACAATATCAAGTTAAAGACGGCCCTCCAACGCTTCAGAGCCGATTTCCGAATTGGTGCCTAAAAGGAGTGCGCTTTGACTTGGATTTGGTTCCGATTGATAAGCAAGACATGCTTAAAAGTCTTGACGCGGTCAGGCTTAGTATTGAGAGGATGTCGCAGTGGCAGAAACTTGTCGACGAACTTCAAAGGATCAACCACATGAATCTTGAGGCGATGATGACCATGGAGAATGATAAATCAGAATGGGACAAATGGCGCAAGCAGCATGATGCGGAGATGACGAGCATTGCAGACGACAACGTAAAGCTTGCATCTGAAGTCAAGCGACTTAAGGAAGATCTCGCCTTATCTTCTGCATCGCACACTCAAAAAGAAGAAGTCTTTCAGAAGCAAGTGCGGGATGCACATGCTGCACAAAGAGATGTCGAAATGAAGCTTGCCGCCGAACAGCACATTACTGAGAAATATCGCACAGAAAACGCCGAACTGCGGAAAAAAGTCACCTCCCAGAACGTGGAGATTGAGTTACTAAAGTCTCGACTTGCTAAAGCTGAGACAGAGCGTGATGAGGCTATTACTGGTAGGGTTGCTGCCATTGCCGAAAAAGAAGCGGCTGAGCAATCACACGAAGCAACGAAAGCAAACATTAGTTCCACATTATTCGACTTTTATTTACACAGCGTTCTGGGTCGTGGGAGCCTTGCTTTTCTGGGTCCTGATTATGAAATCACTCTGGCTGAAGTGTGGGAAGCCGCACTTGATATGTTTAAAGGTGCCGGCTATGATGAAGCAAAATTCGAGGAAGAAAAATTCGAGGCTCGCTATCTTGATGATGAGGCTCGCGTCGCTCTTGTTAGAGGGAAGGAGCAGCTTGCCAAAGCACGGGCTGAATCACTGTGAGAAGAGCTTTCAAAAGAGGAAGCTCCTTTAGCTGCCCCTGTTCATACTTCCACTTTGGCTGATGCAAACATTATGGATTCCTGCTCCCATTCTTCACTACCAGCTAAAATTGCTCAAGAAACTGCGACCACCCCTACTGAGGATGAGGCACCGGACGATACTGAAGCCGAAAAATTCGAGATTGACCTTGCGAAGCCAACTCCTCCAGGTAATTCTGGCGTTGTCCCGGGCCCAGTGAACCAGTTATTTGATTTAACCGAGTTTGATGACCTTCTTACTTGTTACTTAAACTTTGGTGAACCGATACCCTCTCTATTTTCGGGAGATGTTGATTTTAACTTCTTTTCTTCTACAACGGAGGCACCAGACACTGCACAAGTTTCCACTCCTTCAGTTGCCGTTCCTCCATCTTTACAGATTACTCCTCCTTCTGCTTCCCAACCGGGATCTCAAGCAGAGAAAATCGAAGCTCTTCAAGGCCTGGATGATCCGGCTGTTTCGCAGGAGCAGAAGGCGGAGGATCTTGAAAACATCGAGAAGACCCCGGAGCGGTCCCTAGATGATGACACGAAGCTTTCAACATTGCTTACTACTCCGGGGAGCGAATCTTCTTCGAAGAGGAAGGGGAACCGTGCCATAAGGAAAAAGAAGAGAGGTGCTTCGACTGGGGAAGACAAAGCAGAAGAAGATCCATCTACTTCTCCTTCTCCGTCCCGCCCACATCGGATTCCGAAATTAACTATTAGGCCAAGCAAAGGCTCCAAGGGTGGAGGATAGAAGGAGTGACAGGCTGAACTTTCTACTTCTTATTTTGCCTTTTATATGTATAGACCGGAGATTGTGCGGGTACCGGTCCCTGCTTTTGCTCTTTTGAAATATCTGCACATGTAAAGAATTTTCATAGTACTAAATAAAACAGTAATTTTACTTGTACAAATTCTTGTGTATGTGAGAATGCATCTGTTTCTCTTTTTAGTGTAGAATAAACGATTCCTTTTACTTGTACAAACTTTTTGTCTGTGTCTGGGAATACATTTATTCCACGTCTATTTTTCGTGATATTGCAATGAACTTGTGGCATGTTGTGTTTATTAATATAATCGAATTGTACAGTATTGCCCCCATGCCACAAGTATATTGCAATATTCCTAGCTTTTTCAAGACTAATACTCTTATTTCAGAGAATAATTACTCTGCTTTTAAGGGGAGAATTATTCTGCTTTTAATAGAGTATATCTAGTCTTTAGAGGAATTTTTATTTTCTCTTTCTGAAGAACACTTCAACTTTCGGGGATAATCATTTTTATTTATTAAGAAGTGAATTTCCCTATGAAGTGAAGCGAACTTTTCTGAAAGAATTTTGTAGTATTTCAACTTTTTTAGGAGGAACTTTTTGAGATGAACAAGTTAATCCTTCCTTTGAGAGTTGAACTGTGCTTCCGGAGAATGCTTTTCGTTCGAGTGTTCTATTTTGGGACATGCCTCTGGAGAGGGCTCCTCTTAAAGAGTTGTGCCTCCGAAGAGGTCTTGTGCCTCCGAAAAGGGCTTGTGCCTCCGAAGAGGGCTTGCGCCTCCGAAGAGGGCTTGCGGTGCCTCGGGAAAGGGCTTTTGCCTCCGAAGAGGTCATGTGCCTCCGAAGAGGGCTTATGGTGCCTTGGGAAAGGGCTTTTGCCTCCGAAGAGGTCATGTGCCTCCGAAGAGGGCTTGTGCCTCCGAAGAGGGCTTTTTGATTGCTTAGAAGTTACTTTCTCATGGTTGAATGGATCCACGGGGCGGACGCAAGTTGCTTTATTGGATGTTCGTTTGCACAAACAATCGCAATTAACCAACAAGGGCCCTGTTCCTTCAGCTTGGGAAGGTGCCCCTCCGGTGGTTCCACCAATCTTTTTTGACAGAGGAAAGCACTTTCGTTCTTTTGGTGTGCCTCGGTAGAGGGCTTTTGTTGGCCTTTGAGAAGGAGCATTGGGTGGTTGGTGTGCCAGGAAGGTTGCGTCTCAGGGGCAAGTAGATCCACGGGACGGACGCAAGCTGCCTGATCGGATGCATCACGATCAGTTAGCAAGGGCCCTGTTCCTTCCGCTTGGGAAGGTGTCCCTTCGGTGGTTCTTACTGGCCCTTTTTATTGAGAAGCATACCTCCTTTTGGCTGCTTCTTTGTTTGCTTGGCAACGTTCTTTCATCATCTGCTCATTGGCGATCTTTTATTATCGTTTCCAGGCGCATCTTCTTTCCTTATATTGCTATGTTCGAAGAAGTGGACTTCACTGTTGAACGACTTCACGGGACAAATGCAAGTTATCCAGTTGGATGTCTGTTCATATCGACAATCTCAACCAATTAACAAAGGTTTGTCACAGTGGAGTCGCCAACTTTTTATGTGAAGTTCTCCTTGTATAGGATTTGTATTTGGAATTTTTTGTCGCTTGGTATTTGCATAGCAGGTGATTTAAAGAGATTGCTTGGCTGTGTGACGAGCAAGCCTTGTTTTAATGTCCTGCAATTTTGAATCGACATTTTAGCAATACATTTAAAGTGTTTACATATCGAAATAAAACAGGCATTATGAAATAGTAAAGAACACAAGATTTATAGTGGTTCGGCCAAGAATCGGGCCTACATCCACTTTATAGCTTTCATTCATTCACACTGATTTACAATGCTTTACAATACAACTGATACATTCATCATTATTTTACAATTTTGAACAAAGCTTTTTCTTTCAAGTAAAATAAGGACGTAAGTGGTTGCTGTTCCAGGCTCTTGGAATTGGATCTCCTTTGACAGTTATGAGTTTGAAAGTGCCATCAAGAAGTTTACTGCCAATGGCATATGGTCCTTCCCAGTTTGGTCCAAACACACCAGTTGCCGTCATGATCCTTTTCAAAACTAAGTCCCCGACCTCAAAGCTGCGTTGGCGAACTTTAGAGTTGATGTGCCTGGCTATCCTTTGTTGATAAGCTGAAACTCTGATCCTAGCTTCTTCTCTTTTCTCATCAAGAAAATCAAGTGCTTCAAGTTGCAGCTTTTCATTTTCAGCTTCGTTGAAATGAACTCTTCTATGTGAAGGAACTTCTACTTCCACTGGAATCATTGCCTCTGATCCGTATGCCAGTGAAAATGGAGTGTGCCCAGTTGCAGTTTTGTGAGTAGTCCTGTATGCTCATAGTGCTAATGGAAGCTTATCAACCCAACCACCTTTTGCTCTTTCGAGTTGCTTTTTGATGGTTGACTTGATGATTTTATTCACTGCTTCCACTTGCCCGTTTGCCTGCGGATGAGCCACTGCTGAGAAGCTTTTCCGAATTCTGAATCGTTTGCAGAAATCCTGGAACTCCTCACTTTCAAACTGAGTACCGTTGTCTGTGATTATTTTCTGTGGCACACCATATCTGCAAATGATATTTTTCGTTACAAAATTTATCATCTTTTTAGAAGTAATGGTGGCCAAAGGTTCAGCCTCAGCCCACTTGGTGAAATAATCAACGGCTACGATAGCATATTTGATTCCTGATTTGGCAACTGGTAATGGTCCGATTAGATCTATCCCCCAAATGGCGAATGGCCATGGGCTGACCATCTGTGAGAGTTCGGTGGAAGGGGCTCTTGGGATTTTTGCAAATCTCTGACACTTGTCGCACTTTCTAGAGTAGATAGCAGCATCTCGGTTAATGTCAGGCCAGAAATACCCATATCGGAGAACTTTCTTGGCTAAAGTTTGACTAGCTGAATGATCTCCACATTCTCCTCCGTGTACCTCGGCTAGAATTGTCTTCGCTTCTTCCTTAGTTACACATCGGAGCAGAGGCATTGAAAATCCCCGTCTGTATAATCGGCCATCTTGAATTATATATCTCGATGCTTTTCTCAATAATTTTCGACGTTCCTTAGAACTTTCTGGCAGGGAACCACTGAGTAAGTATTCTTTGATTGGAGTCATCCATGATTCATGCTCTTGAGACGTAGCCATAATCCAATCAATATCCATTTCATCAATGCTTGGAGCTGACAGAACTTCTACAGGAACTAATCCCAGTAATTGAGCTTCTCCGGAACTTGAGTACTTTGCTAAAGAATCTGCCTTCATATTTTCCTCTCGGGGTATGTGGCTTATTGAGTAGTGATCGAAATCATTGAGGAGTTCGGAAGTTTTTGTCAAATATGCAGGCAAATTTCCTCCTTTGGCTTGAAATTCTTTCTTCACCTGGCAAACAATAAGCTGAGAATCGCTGAAAATCTGTAACACTTTGATGTTTAGTTCCTTGGCGATTTTTAAACCGGCAATAAGTGCTTCATATTCTGCTTCATTGTTTGTTGAAGGAAATTCTAGTCTCAATGCATAACACAATGATCGTCCTTCGGGGGTTTCAAGCACAACCCCTGCCCCAGAACAGTAATCATTTCTTGATCCGTCAACATACAACTTCCACTGAATTGGAATGCCGTTAGTTGTTTCATTTCCACTATCGCCTTTGTCAGTAGATTCTGCGATGAAATCTGCTAAAGCTTGTCCGTTGATTGCTCTTCGGGGGTGATAAGTGATGTCATACTGGCTAAGTTCAATGTTCCATTTCAAAAGACGACCCGAAGTTTCAGGACGAAACAGGACTTGCTTTAGAGGTTGATCAGTAAGAACCTTGATAGGATGAGCTTGAAAATATGGTCTAAATTTCCTGGAAGCAATTAGCAAACAATATGCGAGCTTTTCTATCTTCGAATAATTCATCTCTGCCCCAGTGAACCGTTTACTGATGTAATAGACTGGACGCTGTACTTTCATATCTTCCCGTACAAGTGCTGCACTGAGGGCGTAAGATGAAATTGCTAAATAGATGAAAAGGTCTTCACCGTCAGTAGGCTTGGAAAGAACCGGAGGTGTTTCCATGTGATGAATTAGTTCATCGAAAGCATTCTGGCATTCTGGAGTCCACTCAAAATTTTTCTTTCCTTTCTTTAGAGCGTCAAAGAAGGGAATGCATTTGTCTGTGGCTTTGGAAATGAAGCGACTCAGAGCAGCGACTTTTCCATTGAGACTTTGCATTTCTTTCTTTGTTTTAGGGGCTTTGACTTCCCTTAGGGCTGTGATTTGAGTAGGATTGGCTTCAATGCCCCTGACGCTCACAATGAAACCCAAAAATTTCCCAGATTCTACTCCGAATGAACATTTCAATGGATTGAGCTTCATTCTGTACTGTCGAAGAATTGCGAACATTTCCTCTAAGTGTCCCATGTGATCTACAGCTTTCTTTGATTTTACCAACATATCGTCGACATAAACTTCCATGGTTTTACCAATCTGAGGCTTGAACATTGCATTGACAAGCCTTTGGTAGGTTGCCCCAGCATTTTTCAATCCGAAAGGCATAACTTTGTAGCAGTAGAGACCCACATCTGTAATAAAGCTTGTGTCTTCCTGATCCGGCTCATGCATCATAATTTGATTGTATCCGGAGTAAGCATCCATAAACGATAACAACTCATGCCCAGCTGTTCCATCCACCAATTGATCAATTCTGGGCAGTGGGAAGCAATCTTTGGGACATGCTTTGTTTAGATCTGAGAAATCTATGCATACTCTCCACTTTCCATTTGCCTTCTTGACTAATACTGGATTTGAAACCCAATTTGGATAAGTGGAGTTTCTGATAAAGCCGTTCTCCATGAGCCGATCGACTTCTTCCTTTAGTGCTGTCGATCTTTCTGGGCCTTGAGTTCTTCTCTTCTGTTTCACTGGTGTGAATTTCGGATCTATGTTCAGAGTATGTACAGCAACTTCCGGGGAGATCCCACACATATCAGCGTGACACCAAGCGAACACATCTAGATTGGCTTTTAAGAATGATATCAGTGTGTTTTGAACTGTTATACTTAGCTGTGAACCCACATTTAGTACTTTGTTCGGGTCTTTCGAGTCTACAGATACTGGTACCGTTACCTCCACGGGTACCACTCTATTCTCCCCTGTACTGGCTTTCCTGGGATCCATTTCTTTTCTTGTATTGCTGTGTTCGCCAGTACAGGGGCCGCTCCGTAGTTGCTACAGGGTCGGTTCCTTGATGCAGAGCGGAGCTGCCGCATCTTTCCCCATTTCTCTTTTCCTGGCCTCTCGGAGTTCTACAAGATAACATTCTCGTCCTGCGTTCTGATCTCCTTTAATAACAGCAATCCCATTATCAGTAGGAAATTTCATTGTTAAGCACCAAGGAGCGAGGACGGTCCTGAAAGCAGCAAGAGTAGGCCGACCCAAGAAAGCGTTATAGGCGGAGAATCCATCAACAATTACAAAAGTTTGCTTCCGAACCAACTTCTTCTGCCCTTCGCCCATTTCGACAAACAAGTCCACCGTTCCAATTGGCTGTTTCAGCTCTCCTGTGAATCCGGCAATTTTGTGTGAAGAGGCTTGTACATCTGTCATAGGGATTTTCATTTGGTCGAATGTCCTTTTAAAGAGTATGTTGCACGAAGCACCACTATCAACCAGAACTCTTCTGACAATAGCCGGCCCAATACCGACAGAAACAACTAAAGGGTCCTCAGTAGGAGCTTCCACATCAATAGAATCCCTGGTTCTGAACATAATATCATCGTGAAAAGTCTTCTGCTGCTTTAGAGGTGCAGCATCTTCCAAGATCAAGACACTTTCTTCAGTCGGAGCATACTTCAAAGCTCTAGCATACCTTTCCATATCACCCCAACTCCTGCCAGCTGGATGAGGTCCTCCTGTGATCACATTGATAACAGGTCTTTCTTTTTCAGCAGGCCTTTCTCCTGAACCAGATGAATGAGCTGAGGGTAGTTGCCCCTGGTTAGATGAAGACGGGTCTTTTCTATTCCTCTTGACGTATTGCTGCAACTTATTCTCCCTTAACAATTCCTCAATCAGGCTTTTCAAATGGCGGCACTCATTGGTATCATGCCCTGGTTGGTTATGAAACTTGCAAAATCTTCCGCTTTGAACAGCATTCTTCCCAACTTTCACGGCCGGTGGTTTTGGAAATTCAACTGCATCCTTAGTGGCGATGAAAATATTCTCCGGGGTATCGGTCAGAGGAGTAAAGTCTGAAGGTTTAAGGAAGCGGGGCTTTTTGAAGTCTTTCTGCCTTTTCCCACCATTACTTTCCCTTTTCTGATCTGCAGGTTCTTTCTTACTTTGAACGGTAGCATTATTTTCCACCACTGTTGTCGCAACTTTAGCTGGTGTGGAAAGATTCTCTAGGTGTATAAATTCGTCAGCCTTTTTGTAGAATTTCTCAAGCGAATTTGGCTCCTTCATCTTCAGCCATTTTCCAAATTCGCTCGATTTGTCGATAGCACGCATCAAATAGGTCAAGATCATTCGTGGCTCTACGTTATCGACTTCTGCCAGAGCTAAGTTGAAGCGGTTCAAGAATGACTTAATAGGCTCTCCCGGATTCTGTTCAAGACTGGATAATGACATTATGTCTTTTGCCTTTGAAGCGTATAGCCTGAATTACTCTTTGAACTTTCGGGTCAGATCGGAAAACTGATCTACAGATCGGACAGGAAGCTTGGTAAACCAGAGAAGTGCCACTCCTTCTAAATAAACTGGGAAATATCGGCAGTTTATTTCGTCAGTTGCTCTTGCGCCGGTCATGTGCCAGTCGTATTTATACAAGAACTGATTTGGATCACTTGTTCCCCGATAAGCAGGGATGGTGGGGGGAACAAATTTTCTAGGAAATTCAGCCTTTAGAATCTTCTCGGTAAACGGAGTTCTACTTGGTGCGAATCCCCATTCGCTCTCATCTTCATCTCTTTGCATGCTCTCTTTCATTATTTGCTTGATCATACCAGAAAGATATTCCTCATTGTTCAGAGATTTCGCAGAATAAACCTCGGCCGTCTTTTCGGGGGTTTGTCCAGGTAAATGCTCACGAAGAACTGGTGACGGCCTGGATCCTTCGGCCTGGAGGGGTGCCCCTTCGGCAGCACCTGATCCTCCGTGAGGAATATTTCTTCCCTCGGAATTGGGAGCAGCATTAGCAAAGTTTCCCTCATTACTTACTGGTCTTTGATTCGTACCAAATAGAGCATTCAGCTTTTCCATCATTAGATTATTCTGAGTTTCAATCGGCTGGTACAGTCCGGATACAGCAGCATCTAACTCTTGTCGCGTCACATCGACGTTTGGAGCTGCGTGATTTGGAGAGAGAGAAGTGGCAGTATTATCACGGTCATCATCAGTTCTGACAGACTTTCGTTTCCTTCCAGGAGCCATTATGTCTGATAAACTTCTGGTTTTGTAGGAAATTCTTTCAGCAAACTTCTGTGAAGCAATGGTGAGCAGCAGCCTGAGTTCAATTCTCAGTGAAAGCACCAAAATGTTAACGCTAAAAAGTGAACGTTAACACCCGGTGTGTGTAGTAGAATCGTGAAAGCACCACCCGCGTGACGGGAACAGAATTTAAGCAGTAAAATGGCAGAAAAGCAGTAAAAGACAGCAGTTTATAGTGGTTCGGCTTGAGATTTTGCCTACGTCCACTTTGAATCTCTTTATTACTGAATTCGGTTACAAATCGATACAAATCTCTTATCAAAACAGTACAATTTGATCAAAAGAAACAATCTTGACTACTAGCTCAATCTTCGTCGATGAAATTCGATGAATCCGTGTTGGATGTAAGGAATTTCTCTTGAAGCTTGTTGTAGCGTCTTGAATGTTTGAAGATCTTTGATTGCTGGATGAATGGAGACTTCGACAGAGTAACGGTGCTTGAAGAAATGAATTGCCAAAAGTCCCTTCCATGTTGGAAGTGGTGGTCTATTTATAGGGGTCGAATTCTAAATCTCTTGTTTTTGCCAAGTCATGAGTCGTGACCGACTTAAGATAAGTCGTAACTCGTAATTGACTTAGGATGAGTCGTAACTCGTGGGCGCCTTACTGGGTTCTTGTGGCTCAGTCGAAGACAAGTGCTAAGTCGTTGTCGACTTACCAGATAAAGGTAGATAAGCCTAGACTCTGGATTTTAACCTGATAGCCTTTAAGTCGTAAGACGTTTAAGTCGTAAGACCCTTAAGTCGTAAGACCCTTAAGTCGTAAGACCCTTAAGTCGTGAGACCCTTAAGTCGTAAGACCCTTAAATCGTAAGACCCTTAAGTCGTGAGACCCTTAAGTCGTAAGACCCTTAAGTCGTATGACCCTTAAATCGTAAGACCCTTAAGTCGTAAGACCCTTAAGTCGTATGACCCTTAAGTCGTAAGACCCTTAAGTCGTGAGACCCTCTTGAGTCGTAGACAGCTTAACTCGTTGAGTCGTAGATAGCTTAACTCATTGAGTGTTAAGTCGGAGACCCCCCTTAAGTCGTAGGCCTGCTAACTCGTAGGTCCCTTCAGCAATTAGGTCGTTAGCTCTTAAACTCGTTAAGTCGTGACATAGCTCAAGTCGTTCACTTCTTATCTCGTAGGCCGTTGATAGTGTTGACTCGTTAAGTCGTCTGGGCCATGTGTCGTATACTTCTTGAGTCGAAGAAAATTAAGGGTTAACAATTATGAAAATGAATTGTTTATAAATTGAATACTTTGAATAAAATATATTGATTCCATATTTCCTCCTTTTCCCTTTTCGAGGACGAAAAGTTTTAAGTAGGGGAAAGTGTAACAACCCGTATTTTTCGATAATTAAAATATTAATTAAATAAGATTTTAGAATTTTATATTGAAAGAAAACTAAAATTTGTGATGTTATAATGAGAGTAATAACTAGAATGTAGTGTTAGTAATTTTAATATAAGGTAATTGCAAACTATTTTAATGTAATTTCAATTAATTGAAGTGACTTTAAAGTTATAATCGGTTATAACTATAAATAAGGAAATACATTGAATGTTGAAATTGTATGTAATCAATCAGAATTGCCTAATATTGAATATGAAATCAGTGATGTTGTTTAAATGCTGTTGATAACTATTTAATGTAATTTCAAATTAATTGAAATAAATTGTAGGTTGACTTGGTTATAATTGTAAATAATGAAACAAATTAAATGATGTAGTTAATGGTGAACTTGTATGTAATTAATTGAAATAGGTTAATATTGAATACAAAACTTTTTGGGAAAGCAAATTATAACCCTTGGTTGTAAAGAATAAGATAATGGGTATGAATTATTGTTATAAACGATTGTATTAACTATTTTCTCATTAATTTATCGTTTGAATATTGAATGGGTAACTAATGGAATTAAGGCAATTGAATGTTGGGTTTTATGTTGGAATTGTATGTCAGTAATTGAAGTAATTTTGAAGTTATTTGGTGATAAGTTGAAATAAGGAAATGAATTAAATGTTATATAAAAAGGGGAAAATTATATGAAATTAATGGAAAATTGAGTATAATCAAGATTGTGTAAGTAGTCATAACATTTGTTGTTGATAATAAACTTATAAATGTGATTAAGTAAGTAAAAGGTAACATTTGTCATTTATCGCCTATTTATTAACAAGGAACGGTTGCCAGGTCCCTGGAATTGGAAGATGACGGAAGAAAAGTCCCTCTCAAAAAAGTTATGAAAATTTGGTCCCTATTTTTAGTTTTTGACTAATTTATGCCACTTTTGCCCCTGATTTCAATGCTAGGTCGATTTTCTAAACGGGGACAATTTGGTAAAAAATAATAAAATAGGGACCTAATTTACATGAGTTTATTAGTAGGGACTTTTTGTGCATGGGCTTTGAGAATAGGGACCTTTGGTCTGAAATTAAATTGAAAATCAATTGCAATTAATCTAATTACTTATTGTAGTTAATATGAATTAAAGTGATAACTATAGAAGATTTGAGGTAATGAAATGGTAAACCAACGTTAAGTATATCTATAAGATGATAATTGATTGAATACTAAGATGAAATTCAAAATAAATATATATTGGAATTTAAATTAATTAATGAATTTATTACCGTTAATTTGACTTGGAATCTTTTAATAAAAGCGAAAGAGAATTTATTTGAAATTAATGGTGTTTAATGAAAGAAATGTATGTTTGTTAGGATCCGTTCTAAGGTGTAATTTTGAAATTAATTACAATCACGTCCATTTGGAATCTTTCAATTTAAAAGAGTAAAAAAAAGAAACATTAATTTTAATTAAAGGATTTAACGAAAGAAACATATATTATTGTTAAAAATAAAAAGAATGTTTTAATGAAAATAAAACGAACATTTTCATTTTAAAGGTAAAAATAATTTTATTTAAAGAAGAAAAAAAAGAATTTTAAAACAATATTTTACAGTCATTAAATATCAATTTGAGGCTGTATATAAGTATATTTAACACTAATCTTGAAATTTAAATTAAATTAACTTTTTAGGTTTCGTGATTACGCTCTGAGAAAAACTTTATTTTGAAAAAAACTTGAATTTGAGTTCCAGATCATCTTTTATTTTGTGTAACGTTACGTTGGTTGTTGTATTCAAATTCATTTATTGTATGTTAATTATGTTTAAATGGGTATAAAAAATAGTACATTTGGTGTTAATATATTTAATTGAGTGGAACATGCAATTAATTAGATCCTAAGTGGTCCTTTCATTTCCTTATTATTCAATACACCTGCCACTATTTCCACATTTGGTTTTATTGCAATTCTCTGATGTAGTTGAAACGTGAATTCACATCCTTTCTCCTTCTTCCATTTTGTTTATTTTATTACCCAAAGCATTTACTTAGATCATATAGCTTCATTTTATTTGTCCCTTCCATACCTATTTCATTTGTTACTTCCCTTTCTTCTTTTGTTTCATATCATATCTCATTCTTTCCCCTAAAACTTTATTATTTTTCAAACATCAGGGCCTCTATTTTCTTTTTCCTCAAAGTCTCAATGTCAACATAGCTTTATAACTCCACTTAGTTACTACCAATTCATTTTTACTGAAGCTATGTTCAAAAAAAGAAAAAAAGTGTGAGCATCTATTTCTTCCTCAACCACATCCACACCTTTCGTCATCACCTTGCCTTCTTTTGTAAGAAGCCTTCAAAAGAAATGAACAATGATAATTAGCTTTCATGGTTTTGGCTTTCTACTTCTTGCCTTTGTTTTGGGTACATCAAATTTGAAAACGTGAGTTATTAAAGTTTCTTATTTTAATAAATAAATGTGTATGTGTTTTTTAAATATATCCTTATAACCTGAATATCTTCCACATACCAGCTCCGATACATGCGTAGTTTCTTCCATTGGACTCGTATTGGAATTCCCGACGATATGAAATAGTTTTGGCTGAGTTTGGAGACAGTTGGGAAAGGCATCTTTGTTTGGATTTTTGCGTTCTAAATATCAAAGGTGAGTGTTTTGACCCACTCACGAATACTAAATTATCTTATGTTAGTTAAATTAAATTTATGATGTGATTAGAAATTTATTGATTACTGTTTGGTATTTTTTTTGTAGATTGTCATTCAAGTTAAATTTGAATTTATATTGAATTGAATTGCCATTTAATTAATATTGAATATAAATTGCTAGTTAAACATGTGATAATGATAATCAATTGATTGTTGTGATTTATTGGCTGATTTGGATGTTGGATTGTGATGGATGTTATTGGTTGACATTTTGGATGATTAGATGTTTATTTATGTATATATCTCTGTTATCACTATGGATTGAAATGATAACCCGAGCGGTTTTCATTGATTTGGAAATTTTGATTTTGGATACTGGTTGAAATGACATATACCCATATAATTTTTTGAATTTGTATTATTTATTGAAATTGAATTATTTGAAAGGTTTAAGTTTTAAATTTAAACTTCGGATTTATTTTAATTAAAATGATTAAGATTGGTATTTCAAATTATTTGAAATCTTTTAAATAATTATATCCACGTTGTACACTTGATAGGAGAAGAAAATCCCGTAACATCTCTGAAGCCATTACAGTAATATTTCTATTATACTTATTTTGATTTGACTTACATAAGATCTTTTAGTCCTGACTCGAGTGTTTTGTCTTTTCATTACGCTCGGGTCAGTCTGAGCTTTTCAGTGTATTGAAGACCATTTTATTTTGGAGGATGAAGACGGAGATGAGTCTACTATTTATTATTAATTATTCCACTACATCATGTGTTCCACTGCATTATTTATTTATTTCTGCTGTATGTATAACTTTGATTTGTATTGTAAAAGTGTAATCAAATGTCATTTGTAAAACAGCTTCATGAACTGTTTATTTGATTATTACATTTTATCATTCCGCTGCGAGATTCTGTGTTTTGTTTTTCCTTCTTTTCTATTATTTTCTTATTTACCCCATTAACAGTCCTCCCTTTTGAATGGTTTGAGTTGACATGTGTGGTTTATTGTCGATTTAAACAATCCAAAAAGGTGGGTCGTTACAGGTAACCCTCATTATATTTCATCAATATTGTTTTGAGTAAAGTATATATAACATTGGAAAATAGATTTGAGTAAAGCTAAAGTATATTTTTCTTGTTTAAGTATGATTTAAAGGGCTAAATCAATTTGAAACAGTTTTCAAGGAAAATTTAAAGGGTATTTAACCCTAATAAATGAATCAGATATTAGAATACCATATGAGACTGGTATAGGGTCGCACCCTATACATTAGCTATAGCCCTTAGCTAATTTAGTCCAAAGTTCCAGCGTGTAGGGCTTAGTCATAGGTAAGATTTAAATGATGGTTACACATAGATAGGGATATATATAGAGAAGGAGGATAGGTTATTGGTGAGTCCGCAAAACCATTAGAATCAGGTAAACCTTGGAGATGTAAGTTAAGGACAGACTGTCCAAAAGTTTGTCTAACAGATGTTAGATTATTTATTTTGTCCTATAGGCCCAAGTCAGCCAATGGTTAGTAGTTAGCCAAACAAAACTATATTATCTGGATAGATGGTCCATTTATTACCTAATTTTGAGTATATGTATTATATTGCTGTTATTGTTTTAATCGGTTTGATTAACCAATTTGGTTGCAGGATTTTGGTTTGCAAAAAGATATGTTTTAAAGGGATATTAATGAGGGGAAACCCATTCCGCTAAGCGGCGTAGCCTCACTTAATATCAAATAACTGAGATGTATAGTATTATTCACACTAGGCTTCATGTCTAACTCGAAGTTTATGTTTTCCCCTTAAACTCTCAGGTGCTCAAAATTAATTTAAGTAGATTAAGAGCTGAGGATTTACAGGTTTTAGTAAGTGGACGAATAAAGCTTCCGAAGACGAGCTGGAGGCTGATGTAGCTATTTAGGAGTTGTTGTGTTTTATTGCGTGATGTATTAAGATAGTTTTTGTCTATTTAGTACTTTGATCATCCAAGAAGGCATCTTCATATGTCGCTCTTGGCATATTTTGTAATAATTAAATTTGTCCAATGCTTGGGAAACGTTTGGGATTATGTAATTGGATATGAAACATGATTTTGTAAAATATAATCAAAAAAGTTGTTTTTGAAATCTATGATTTTGTTTCATATTCATGTGCTTCATATATTGTGGATACCATTAACATAACCGTATTTGGTCACCGAAAGTTAATACTATGGATGTCTACAACATCTGTAGCGCTTAGCTTCAGGCCTCCAGATAGGGGATGTTACAACTTAGTATCAGAGCATAGGTTTATGAAAAACTTTAAATTTAAAATTATTTTGAAAACATAATCCTAAGGAATTAGAGAAAAGATCGGGATATGGGATAATGCTATAGTAACATACTTATATTTGTTATATATAAGTATACACTTTATCTCTATTCTCCCATCTATATTAGGATATTATTCCGTATCTTATGAAGACTCAAATATAGATATAGACGCTAGAGGTGGAAGAGTTAACCTTGGTGGGGGAAGTGCCACAACTAATGGAAATGCCATAATAAACACTAGGAGGAATCAAGGTCAGGCACAAGCTGCAAATGTGGGTGTTGGATTCCCGCAAGTAGACATGGGAGCAATGTATCAGTTCTTCGTAAACATGATGCAAGCATGAATTTTCTGCTGTGGTAGTTGGAGGAAATGCCGAAGGAGGAAATCAGGAAGCTCCAGTGGTTAATAACTATGCTATTTTAAGAAGAGATCATGCTCATTTGGGAGGAAAGCCGTTTATTGGTACCAAAAACACAATTGAAGTGGAGTATTGATTACTTCATTGCGAGAGGATTTTCGCTGATTTGAGGCTCAACGACAAGCAAAAAAGGTGACTTGCTGCTAGACAGCTACAAGGAGCAGCACTGTATTGGTTGATGTTGGAGTCAAGGAGGAGACCAAGACTTGGGCTGAGTTTAGGAGGAGGTTTGAAGAAAGGCTTATGCCAGAAATTGCTAAGTCTACACTACTCAAGAAGTTTGCTGAGATGGAGCAGGGGATATGACTATACTTGAGTTTGTAACATGGTTTGAGGAGCTAGCAAGATATGGCTATGCTACGGTTGATACTGTTATTAAGAGGAATGAAAAGTTCATTTGAGGGTTGATGCCTAAGCTTGCTAAGGCCATGTTATCGCACATTAGAGATCCATGTGAAGTTGTTGTTCAGATGACCTTGAGGCATGAGGAGATGCTTGCTTATTTTGAAGGAAATAACACAAAGGAAGCTCAAGGAGGGCCGAGTCAAAAGAGGAAGTTTTTCCATAAGAAAGGAGCTAAGAAGGATGGAACTTCTAAGAAAAGGAAGGCAGAGGTTGTTTGTTATAAGTGTGGCAAGAAAGGACACTACGCTCATGAATGTCGGACAGGCAAAGGAAAAAAAAGCTGTTGAGAAGAAAGGAATAAGGTATTTCAACTACGATCAGATTAGACACTAAAAGAGCCAGTGCAAGGAAACAACCAAGGATGGGAAAGGCAAGATGTTTGCATTGGAGCCAGTTGCATCGAGACCAACAGCAAAGGAGAGAGGAAAGGCTGTGTTGGGAGGTATGCTTTTGATTTATGGTGTATCAGTTAGAGTTCTATTTGATACCGATGCATCACATTCTTTTATATCTCATTGTTTGGTAGATAAGCTTAACATAGAACCCTCATACGTAGTCACTTCCTTAAGGGTTGCAAATCCAATAGGAGGGTATACGATGCTTGGTATGAGATACGACCACTTAGAGTTTGAATTGTTAGGTCATACCTTTGTTTGCAGTTTGCATGTGTTTGATTTTGTAGGGTTCAGAATTATTTTGGATATGGATTGGTTAAGTAAATACGATACTAGGATATTTTTCCATGATAGGAAAATATCACATGGACACCCTGACTATAACGATCAGATTGTATACTCCATAGAAAACCCTAGTTTTGAGGTTAATGCCTTGTTGGGTGTTGTGGAGGTAGAAGACGAGTTGAATCGAGTTTTCATTGTTAGAGAATTCGAAGATGTCTTTGAACTTGTAGTAGGACCACCACTGAAACAAGCCATTGAGTTTCAAATAGATTTAGTACCTGGAACAGACATGGTGAGTTGACCGCTAAGTAGATGACACTTACCGAGATGAGGGAGTTAAAGGTTTAGTTGGTGGATTTGGAATGCAAGAATTTTATCAGACCGAGCAGTTCGCCTTGAGGAGCAGCCGTAGTGTTTGCCAAGAAGCTGGATGGATCATTAGGGTTATGTATCGGTTATCGTAAGTTGAATGAGAAGATGATAAAGAATTGATCCTTACCTGGAATTGACGATTTGTTCGACCAATTGAGTGGAGCCAAAGTATTTTCCCAGTTGGATTCGGCGATAGGGTTCAATCAGCTTAGAGCGGCAAAGGATAGTATTCCTTTAACAGCATTTAGAACCAGATATGGATCGTACGAATGGTTAGTAATGCCATTTGGACTAACTAATGTGCCAACATTCTTTGTAGATTTGATGAACCAAATTTTCCGAGCGCACTTGGAAAGGTTCGTATTGGTATTCATAGATGATATCTTGATATACTCTAAGGATGAGAGAGAGCATAAAGTTCATCTTAGAGTGGTGCTTGAGATGTTGAAGCTGCATTAACTAAAGGTGAAGTTTTTGAAGTGTCATTTCTGGAAGAAGGAAGTGAAGTTTCTTGGACATGTAGTCTCAGATAATGGGTTATCTGTAGATCCGACTAAGATCGAAGCGGTGAATAATTGAAAAAGACCCTAGACAGTGACTGAGATAAAGAGTTTTCTGGGATTAGCTGGTTACTATCGGAGATTCATTAAGGATTTCTCGCAGATAGCGGCGCCGATGACTAAGCTAACGTGAAAGAATATGAAGTTCGTTTGGACCGATAAGTGTGAGGAGGCTTTCTAGAAGCTGAAACACTTATTGACTAACACACCTGTGTTGATTGTTCCAGAAGGGAATGAGGATTTTGTAGTGTAAATGGATGCATGTGGAACAGGATTAGGAGCGGTGTTAATGGAAAGAGGTAAAGTAATTGCCTATGCATCTCGACATCTTAGATCGCAAGAGGTTAGATATCCAACGCATGATTTGGAATTAGCTGCGGTATTTTTTACATTAAAGGTACGGAGACATTATCTCTTAAGAGAGAGATTTGAATTATATACGGATCATAAGTTGCTGAGATATTTATTCTCTCAGAAGGAGTTGAATATGAGACAGAAGAGATGGTTAGAGTTTTTACCCGCTTATGATTTTTGTATTGAGCACACACCAGGAAAAGGCAAAAAGGTGGCAGATGCACTTAGTAGAAAACATCAAAGTGCAGTGTAGGCAATGATAGCTGAGTGGAAAGAATTAGAAGCGTTGACTACATGCAAAATATAGTGGAGATCTAAGAGTAGTTCTAGTATAGAAACTGCTATGTTGACATGTTTATAAGTTCAACTGGTAATGATCAAAAGGATTGCTTCTAAGCAAGGAGAGGATCCGGTACTAGCTGAATGGATCAAGAAGTTAAGAAATGAAACAGAGAGTGATGACTTGAAAATTTTCAGTCCTGACCAGAATGGGCGGCTGAGGAAGAAAGGTAGACTATGTGTTCCAAATGTTGGAAACATTAGGAGGGAAGTGCTAGAAGAATGCCATCGTTCAAAGTTCACTATTCATCCGGGAGGAACTAAAATGTATCAGGATATGAAGAGATGTTTCTTCTGGGAAGGTATGAAGAGAGATGTAGGATCATGGGTGAAGCAGTGTTTGAACTGTTAACAGGTAAAAGCCGGACATCAGAGCCATATGGGTTACTTCAGCCATTAGAGGTTCCAGTATGGAAATGGGATTTCAATGGATTTTATAGACGGGTTGCCAAGATCAAATCGAGAAAATGAAAGTATATGGGTCGTAGTGGACCGATTGACCAAGAGTGTCCATTTCATTCCAGTTAAGTCAACTAGGACGGCACCTGTATTAGCTAAGTTATTTATGAAGAATATAGTTAGACTTCATGGAATTTCTAGTAGTATAGTAAGTGATAGAGATTCCTTATTCACTAGCGAGTTCTAGAAGAGTCTACAGGAGATTGTAGTACCAAGCTCAAGATGAGTACTGCTTATCATCCGCAGACAGATGGGAAAACGGAAAAAGTTAACAAAATCTTGGAGGATTTGTTAAGAGCTTGTGTGATAGACTTTGGGGAATCATAGGAAGATCATCTACACTTAGTCCAGTTTTTGTATAACAACAGTTATCAGACTAGTATAGGGATGGAACCATTTGAAGCTTTGTATGGAAGGCTATATAAATCTCTAGTTTGTTGGTTAGAGACCGAGGACAAGTTAGTTCTTGGTCCAGATTTGGTTAGAGAATCTACAGAAAAGATTCAGTTAATTCGAGCTAGAATGAAGGAAGCCCGGTTTAGGTAGAAGAGCTATGCTGATGGGTGATGGAAAGACTTAGAGTTCTCAGTTGGAGACCATGTTTTCGTCGAGGTATCACCGATGAAAGGTGTTATCAGATTTGGGAAATCAAGAAAGTTGGCACCGAGGTTCGTTGGACCATTTCTTATTATAGAAAGGATCGGGAAATTCACAAATAGGTTTGAGTTACCAAACAGTTTGGCAATAATCCATGATGTTTTTCATATTTCTCATCTAAGGAAGTGTATTCGAGATCCAGATACTACTATTACACCGACTGTGTTAGATGATTTAGTAGTGGAACCGGATATGACAATAGTTATACAACCAGTTCGCACAGTCGTGAGTGATGAGAAAAGGCTAAGGAATAAGATAGTCAGATTAGTCAAAGTCCAATGGAGCAACGACGAGAGAGACAGTACTTGGGAAATTAAGAGCAAGATTAGAGATACTTATCCTAACTTGTTTCATGGTATGTTTTACCTTTATGATTAATTTTGATGAGTCCCTTATTGTAGTTTCAAAAATGAAATTCTTTAAGGAAGCGAGTCTGTAATGACCCTAATTTTGATTAACATTATTTAGGACATTTAATTAGTTAAACTAAATGAAATAATGTAAGTGGTTAAAGAATTGAGATTTGAATAATTAAGGGGCAACCGTGCCTAATAACTAATGAACTAAGGGGAGTTAAAATGAAATAAGTAAGGGTAGTTGATAAGAGCAAGATAGGAATAAGTCATATTCTAATACCCTAAACTCTCATGCACTTTCATTTTAAACGTTCACAATCAAAACTAAAATACTAAACCAAGAGGCCGGCCACCATTAGGAGAAAGAAAGAGGAAGAAGCTAATCAATTTAATTCAACAACAAATTCAACTACTTAACAACAAGTTAAAGGTGAATAATAGATTACATCATTTTTATGATTTTCGGTTTCTAGATTGAGATCCGAATATATTTTGCAAATGTTTTACCATGTTTTGATTGTTTAAATGTATATATATATGCTTGTTGATGATTTAGGCTATTGCATATAGATTTTATGATAAGAATTGATTTAGAAAACCTATTAGATGACATCCAAATGACTTGCGATTTTTATATGAGGTCAGAAATAATATTTTAGAGATTTGTTTCAAGTTTCATAATTTTTGAATTATTGTGTATTTATTATAAATTTTCTAGTGAAGAAAATGCTATTGTGGGTTTAAATTAATTACGACTGTTATATGTAAGCTTTGGGTCAGAAATTTAAATATGTTAGAAAACATATTAAGAATCATTTATTGGAATTTTTGGAGAATTTTTTTAAGTGTTTTATTAGTATATAAAATTATTTAAGGTATGAGACTTAAATGTTTTATATGTTTAAAATAGGAGAAGGGGCAATTTGCTAAATGTTTTAAATATAAAATTCTGAATTTGGCAGCACTTTTAGAAAAGATTTTGGAAAAGAAATTGGCAACCAATAGTATTTTAACAAATATGGGAAGTTAGTTGAAAACAATTACTTTAGATAGTAATAAAACAGTTTTGTATAAAATCACTACTTCGCCACTCCCCAGGTTTCTTTCGACCCCATATCTCAGCCTTCGACCCAGTCGAAACCAATGCACATGGTATCAAAGCCTTGGTACATAAGGAGATAGGCGAAAGGTCTCTCAAAACGTGCTTTCGAAGGGGGTAGGAGTAGCCTTTGAACTATCTTTGCTTATAAAGAATGCTTTCAAATGGATCAAACTAGCTTTCGACTTAGTTGCTTTCATATATATATATATATACAATAAGAGCTTTCGAAAGGGATGGTGTCGAAACCATCTACTTTTTTTACTTAGGAAATTGCTTTTGAAAGAGTGCTTTTGACTTGGTTATTTTAAGACCCTTTGCTCTATTGAAAGATAAACCCGTATGTTTCGAATAGAATGGTTTTAATGGTTTTGAAACTATGTTCCACAAGATTTTACTTGAACCCAATGTTTTGAAAATTTATTTATAGTAAAGGATTTTAATGCTTTCGAAAGGTTAAATGAAGGTTTCGATGGGGAGGTTCCCCAATGGTTTCGAAAGGTACTTGAGTATTTCAAATAGAAGGTTCCCAATTACTTTTGAAAGGCAAGTTTTATGGTGTTTTGAAAAAAGGATGTCTAAGGTTTACAATGGTTTCGAAAGGAAATCTTCAATGATTTCAAAAGGTATGTTTTGGCCTTTCGGCCTAATGTTTCAAGGTATAATAGCTAATATGTTTCGAAAGGGGTTCTTTCAATGGTTTCGAAAGAGTTGTTTAAAGTTTTTAAATAAAGGGATCGAATGGTTTACCTTGGCTATATGGCCTAAGATCTTTTTTAGTTAAAAAGGGTTTTAACTTACTTTGGAGGGATTGGTAACCCTCATTATATTTCATCAATATTGTTTTGAGTAAATTATATATAACATGGCAAATAGCTTTGAGTAAAGCAAAAGTATATTTTCCTTGTTTAAGTATGATTTAAAGGGTTAAATCAATTTGAAAATGTTTTCAAGGAAAATTTAAAGGGTAGTTAACCCTAAGCAAATGACTCGAATATTAGAATACCAGATGGGACTGGTATAGGGTCATGCCCTATACATTAGCTATAACACCTATCTAATTTAGTCCAAAATTGTACTATGTAGTGCTTAGTCACAGGTAACACTTAAATGATGGTTACACACAGAAGGGAATATATACAGAGAAGGAGGATAGGTTATTGGTAAGCCCGTAAAACCATTAGGATCAAGTGACCCTTGGAAATGTAAGTTAAGGACAGACCATCCAGAAGTTTGCCTAATAGATGTTAGATTATTTATTTTGTCTGGTAAGCCTGAGTCAGCCAATGGTTAGTAGTTAGCCAAGAAAACTATATTATCTGGACAGATGGTCCATTTATTACCTGATTTTGAGTATATATATGATATTGCTATTATTGTTTTAATCGGTTTGATTAACCAGTTTGGTTGCAGGATTTTGGTTTGAAAAAGATATGTTTTAAAGGGATGTTGGTATGGGGAAACCCGTTCCACTAAACGGCGTGGTCTCACTTAATTTCAAATAACCGAGATGTATAGTATTATTCACACCAGGCTTTATGTCTGACTCAAAGTTCATGTTTTTCCCCTTAAACTCTCAAGTACTCAAAATTAATTTGAGTTGATTGAGAGTTGAGGATTTACAGGTTTTATTAGGTAGATGAATAAAGCTTCTGGAGATGAGCAGGAGGCCGACATATTTATTTAGGAGTTATGTTTTTGTTTCCGCTGTGATGTATTAAGATAGTTTTTGTCTATTTAGTACTCTGATCATCCATTGGGGCATCTTCATATGTTGCTCTTGGTGTATTTTGTAATAATTAAATTTGTCCAATGCTTGGGAAATATTTGGGATTATGTAATTGGATATGAAAAATGATTTTGTGAAATATAATCAGAAAAGTTTCTAAAATCCGTGATTCTGTTTCATATTCATGTGCTTCTGATATTATGGATACCATTAACATTACCGTATTTGGTCACCGAAAGTTAATACTATGGATGTCTGCAGCATCTGTAATGCTTAGCTTCGGGACACCAGATAGGGGATGTTACACGGATGATTCCTTAATATTGTGCGTAGATTACCGCGAGCTCAATAAGAGGACTGTTAGGAAGAAGTATCCTTTGCCTAGGATAGATGACTTATTCGATCAGTTCCACAGAGCTCTTGTATTTTCTCAACCTGACCTTGCTACAGGTTTTCATCGATTGAGGGTGACAGAGGAGAGTGTACCCATGATCGCATTTAGATCCGACTTGTTTTATAAGTGGTTAGTTATGTCATTCGGCCAAACTAATGCTCCAACATATTTCGTAGACCTAGTGAAATAGTTTTTCCAATATGCGTTGAATAAGTTTGTCCTTGTTTTTATCGATGATATTCTGGTCTATTCTTGGACCGAGGAGGAACATTCGTACCATATAAGGATTGTTCTAGGAACACTAAGGGGGCATTTGTTGAAAGCTAAGTTCTCAAAGTGTCATTTTTGGCGTTTATAAGTTAGGTCCTTAGGTCATGTTGTTTTGGTAGAGGGTATTATTGTGGATCCCGCAAAGATTGTGGCTATTCAAGACTCGAAGAGGCCGGAAAACACAACGAATATTACAAGCTTTCTGGGTCTAGCAGGTTACTACAGGTGATTCATAAAGGATTTCTCAAAGATTTCCTCTTGCTTAACGAATTTTACAAAGAAAGATGTCAAAATTATATGGACGGATATATGCGAGTAAGCATTCTTAGAGCTAAAGGGGAAGTTGACTAGTGCCCCTTTTCTTACTGTGCCAAATGAAGATGAGGGATTGATTGTTTCACTGATGCATGTGGAACAGGTCTAGGTGTTGTGTTGATGCAGCATGAGACGATTATCGCTTATGCGAGTCGGAAGCTCAAACCATATGAAGCAAGGTATTTAACTCATGACTTAGAGCTGTTAGCAGTGGTATTTGCATTAAAGATGTGGAAGACACCATTTGCTAGGTGAGAGGTTCGAGTTATATATGGACCATAAGTCCTTGAAGTATCTTTTTATGCAAAAGGACTTGAACATGAGGCAATAAAGGTGGTTGGAGTTTTTTGCGGCATGTGATATAGATATTTTGTATACTCTGGGGAAAGCTAATGTCATAACTAACATGCTCAGTAGGAGATATGAAGTTATAGCAAATGTTGAGGTTTGTCCGACTTCGATTCATTGTATCAAAAGGAATCAGCTTAGAGAAATGTAACAACCAAAAAGTTTAAGGTATAATAATTAATTAACGAATTAATTAAATAATAAAATAAGTTTGTGAAATTATCAGAATTGAGCCAGGAGAGTTGCACCATTGTGTCTGTGGTAATTGTCTGGTCAACTTCCATATATAGATTGTCAAAATCTGAGTTAAAACGAAGAAGTTATGAAGTAAATAAGAAAAGAAGAAGAAATAATATATATATATATATATATGTATGTATGTATGTATATATATAAGGTCAGGTCAACCTTAGGGTCGACCCCTAATATGCATAGGTAGACCTATAGGTTGACCCCAAGCATATATGGGTCGACACCCAGGTCGACCTGACCCTTAATATGGACGTGAATTCGTCCAGCTTCGAAGATGACGTATTTTCAACTTTTCTTCAATCATGTGCGTTCGTGCTTCCATCCGACGGTTCTCAGTAAGCCCATGACGTGGTTGCACCAGATTTAATCTTCAAACTCAACGGTCTGAGATCCCTAAACTACACTATAAATAAGACCCTAGGCCTAGCTATTTTTCTCACTCAGATTTTCTCCTATCTGGATTCATTGCCTGAGGCTGGACCCTATATAGAAAAAATTTCTAAGGAGAAGATCTTTTTGATAAAAATATTCTACGCTCTAGAAGTGGATCGAGGAAGACCAGGAAATAGAGCTAAGGACCACGGTGAGTGTTTTGTAATTATTTTAGATTTTTATGTAATTTAAAATAATAGGGTTCTCAATAGTTGTAGTTTTTCTGCAATTTTGAGACAATTTTTATATAAGTTATTTTCAGCTAGTTTTTAAAGTTCTTTTCAGTCTGTTTTATTTAGTTATTTTTATTCATCTATTTTATTCAGTTATTTACAGTTATTTGTATTTTATTTGCATCTGTTTTAAATTAGAATTTAGCCTGTAAATATTAGTTTCTTTTTATTCCTTTTTACGCGAATAAAATATTAAAAAGAGAAGAATTCGCTAATATGGACTAAAATATAAGAACATTAAATTTACAGAAGATAGATGTAAAACAAGAAGAACTGTAATATAAAGAAGAGAGACTGAAATAGGCAAATTTGAGACATTTGCAAGCATGTTTATAACTAGTGGTTATAACAAATAAAGCAGAAATAACAAAAGAGGCTTATTTTAAAACTTACACTAAGTTAATAAGCAAAGATAGAAGCAGGGCCCGTACCAACAGCATTCTCTTTCAGACTAGGACTAATGGTCTCAGAATAGTTAGATGAGGTTGGGCATGACCCTTTTAGACTAGGACTGATGGTCTCACAACATATTAGGTGAGGTTGGGACATGCTTATGCTAACTAGGGTAATTAAGGGGCAAATAAATAGAAGCTCAAATCAGAGGATTTGGGCAAGGGGCGCAACTAGATTTTGTTTGTTAGGACCCGTATAGGCAGCATTCCCCTTTCAGACTAGGACCGACGGTCTCACAAAACACTTAGGTGAGGCTGGACAGGACCCCTTTCAGACTAGAACTGATGGTCTCACAACAGAACAGGTGAGGTTGGGCACGCTTATGCTGATTAGGGTAGATAAAAGGTCAAAATAGGGAGCGACGGTTAGTGTGTACCGGTGATGACCGAGTGTGCGGCATCGATTAGGGTAGATTAATCGCTACTACGTTCCAAGCGCTAAACATGTGTCTTTTGTTGTGGGACCCACAGGATGGGACTATCTCATAGTGGCACAATAGAGATAGAAGACCGATCAACGGGTAGAATTAGGATCCAGCCTAATTAAAATAGGATTAGGGTTTCAGCCTAATCACAACAATCTAAGACAAGTGCAAACAATAACAGTCAAGGAAAATAGTTAAACAGTTTTTTATTCCAGTTTTATCTTTCCTTTATTTCCTTTTATACTAGAGCTGTTTCTAAGTCTATTATCTTTATCTTGCTTAGAAATGCTAGTAATTACTTTCACTCACCATACTTAAAGTCTGACCCACTCCTCTATTTCCCCTCTTCCCCCAAAGGCCAGCAGAGGCAAGAATGGTAGATTCGAATTTCCTGGAGATTCAGTTGTAGAGTTTTTATTCATGTATTCTTCTTTTTCAGTTTTCATTCATTTGGCTTTTTTGATGCACTGGTACTTTATGAGAGGGATGATTTTTATTGTCTATGAGCTCTGATGATGTGACTGTGATGGTGTTTTTCACGAGACATGTGTATTTGGTTTTTAAGACATATTCTATTTTAATGACTTATTTTATGAAGTACTGAAGTTTAATTTTAAAATTTTCCGCTGTTATTATTTATTTGTCTTGTGAATCTTAGTCTCCGTAATGTTTTAGCTATACCTATAACGCACCACATTCTTTAGTGTGCCCATTTTAGGTATACTAAGGGGTATGGGGGTGTTTCACTTGGTATCAATGCCTAAGGTTATAGGATTCCTAAAAACTTGTTTTAAAAAAGTAAAGTATCTTTCAAAGGTAACTTATTTTAAAAGTATTTTTCAGAAAGAAACTCTTAGAAATAGTTTTTAAGCATAAAAGATTTTTTTATAAAAATCCCCTCAAAGTCCAGTTCAACCTTTTTTCGATTTTTCTAGCCAAAATTTTCTTTTCTTTGCATAGAATGGTGGATGCCCCAAACCTTCCATAGGGTGTCCAAGTCCCTGGCTGGTTTTGTAGATACCTCCAAACTTCGACACCAGAGGTGCATGGGCAAGCACCCAATCCAGCACCAGCGGGTGGAGATCCCATTAATCCACCTGCAACAGCCAATTTTTCTAAGCTATGCAAGGACTTCGCTAATCTAGGAGGCAAGATGTTTTCTGGCACAGAGAATTTTGTGGAGTCACGAGCTTGGTTAAGGAATATAGAGCTTATATTTGGGCTGTTAGGATTGGAGGATCGCTGAGAGTTCAGCTTGCATCTTGGAAGCTGAAAGGAGAAGCTTCTTATTGGTGGGAGATCATAGAGATGGAAGGAAGAGACATTGGTTGGTTTGAGAGAAAGTTCTTATCACAAGCTGAGGAAAGCATGCAGTTGGAGAAGTTTATTAATCTGAAGCAAGGGAGTCTTTCGGTGAAGGAGTATATAAATTAGTTTAATGAGTTGTCGCAGTTTGGGATGGAGCTTGTTAATACACCGCATAAGAAGGCCATGAAGTTTGCTAAGGGTTTGAATCAGCCACTCCAAGGCTTGTTATTGACGCATGTACCTATGAGAGTGACGCATGAGTCACTAGTTGAAATGGCGCTCATGTCTGATGCTGATAAGGAAGGAGAGCTTAAGGAGGTTCCTAAGTCAGAGAATTCTAAGAAGCAATGGTGGAAGAACAAGTAGGACAAAGATAAGAGGAAAGAAGGAGGCCCTCAAAAGCAGATCAAGAAAGGCGAGAAATACAATAGCTGTGGATTGGTTGGTTATTACGCAAAAGACTGTAAAATGGAAGCGATGAAGTGGAGGTGTTACAATTGTGGGCAGCCTGGTCATCTTAGTAGAGCTTGTCCTCAGAAGACGGGGTAGAGAGCAGGCGTACCTACAGCGCAAGTACAGGCTCTGGATGCAACACCTTCTAGTAGTGGACCGGACTGAGGTAGGAAAGTCTCTGTAGAAGGTTTGATCTCTATTTCGGATTTTCCTATTCGGACTATTTTTGTCTTTGAAGCATCGCATTCTTTCATTTCTAGTTCCTTGGTTGATTGTTTGCACTTAGATATTTCTCTAGTAGTAGACCCTATAGTTGTTTCAAACCCCATAGTAGGATCGAAAAATTTATCCATGATTTGTAGTGGTTTGAAATTTTTTATACTAGGCGTAGAGTTTGATTGTGATACCTACGTACTGGGATTTTTTGAATAAGGGATGATTTTAGGGATGGATTGGCTATCCACTTATGGAGCAATATTGGACCGCGAGAGGAGAGTCTTAGATTAGAGACATGCAACGGTAGGACTCTCGAGGTATCTTGCAACCCACAGGGGTTAGTCATGTTGAGCTTTGTAACGACCCCGAATTTTAATTACATTTAAATTGATAATTAAATGGATTTTTGAATAAAAATTGTGAAATTAATTGTAAATTGATTCGAGTTTCCCCCTATCAAATAAAAATGTGTTAAATCATTTAGAGTTAAATATTGTATGTATGTGTGAATATATGTGTATATGTGCATATATGAGTAAATATGAATTTGAGTTTAAATCTAGAATAAATGGTTTAATAATAACATTTTGAGTTTATAAAAATATATTTATAGAATTCAAATAAGTGTTGATGATTAAACAAATATTTCAAATAGATTTATAGTTATATAAAATGTGAAATGAACATATTAAATAATTCTAGAATTATATGAACTATAAAAATGAATATTATAAAGTAAAGCAAAATTAAAATGGAAATTTATTTTATTTTAAAGTGATATTGCAAAAGAAAAAAAAATACATTCAAGTATATTCTAGTGTGAATAAATATACATAGCTATGTATATACACTTGCAAAAGAAAGCATATATTCAAGTGTAAACAAATATATTCCCCAGCCACCAACTAGCTCCTATATGGTACAGCTGAAATGGGAAAAAGAAAAGAAACAATATATGAATTTGTACAAGTCAAATATAAGTATGGCAAAGCAATTAATACCATATCCCTTAGTACACAACACATTTTCTATCAGCCAACATAAAATAAAAAAATATCTTTGATATGGTACAAACAAGATAATATCACTTATACAAAATAATACATCCCTGTAAATTTCTTTATTTATATCAACTTCTTCATTTTATCATCAGTTCGTCCATCAACAAAAATGAGTAAACCTGAAGCAATACCATCACAAAATTTAAACAAAAGTTCAATTTAAACAAACTTCAATCTAAAAACAAATCAAACCAGAGAAGATTCTAGCAAGAATTCAAAGGCTGTTTCAAATTTAAAGCAACTCTGTTTCAAGCAGGCTCTGTTCTTTCTTTTAAATCACTGTGAGTAACTTCATTTTAAAAAATGCTTAAGTGTACTTCTATATGGTTGCTTGATGAATGTTTGAAATAAATTTTTATTTGTGTTTATATATTGTTGAATTTCTGTGTATGATGAATGCGTGTTTGTATAACCTGTAGAACACCTCTGTTCAAAATTTCAAACTCAAGTTATAATTCAAAAGAAAAATTATTTACTCTTGATCCAAGCAAAATCTGGATTCATAATTTAAACAAAACTTGATTGTTTTATCATAAGCTTTAATTTAAAATTTTATTTAAGTTAAAACAATTTAAGTAATGCCTCTGGAAATCAAGAAAAAACTGAGCAACTCAATATAAGCAAAAATTCGAACATCTTAGTTTATAAATCCAGGTATATGAATCAAAAGCTAAAACTAAAACTTGGTTTTTAAAACCAAAATTACTATTTTTAATCAAGCGTTGAGGTAGCAGCTTGGGTTTGAATGGAAATGAGAATATTTGGTTTTTCTGGTAATCAAGCAGATTGGAGTGCTCGGGGTTCTTTGTGGTAATGGAGGGGCGATCAAAGAGTTTGGGAAAAATAGTGGGTGGTGGTCCAGTTCATCGTGGAAGCGGCGACGAACGTTTAAAGTTTTTAACCCTAGTTTTAACGAGGGGTCGCATTTTTGATTCGTTCTCTCTCCATGATGCATCGAGCGTTACGAAACCTTGGGAGGTGGAAGAGGTCGTTTCGACGAAGTGGTGGCCGGAGTGGCAGAATGTCAGGTGGTCGGAATTTTGCAAGCGTGGCGATGACAGGTTTTGGGGTGGTGACGCTCTTGCGTTTCCAGGGTTGTAATTAGTTCTCGAATTCGATTTCGAGAATCAGAGCACGATTAGATGATCGAAGTGTGATGTTTGAGTTTTGGCCGACATGGAAGATCATCAGCGTTGGTCAGGAATGACCAGCGTCACCGTGCACGATGCACAACATTTCTGGGTGAAGTTGGTTTTGTGTGTTTCGAGTTGTGGTTGTGTTGACTCGAAGTAGGTATGTGTTTTTCTCGGGTAAGTGGGGTCTTGGACTCAAAGCAAAAGAGTGGTGCCTCGGGTAATTTTTGTGTTACAGGGTTTTTACAGAAAACCTGTTATTCTGTTTTAAAATTTTAAGATAGAATTTAAAAGGAAGGTTTAAACTGAGTTTTTATTCAAAGCTTAAATATAAATTTAAGTTTAGGTTGAATCTTAGTTTGGAAATAATTAAGTTTAAATTAAAAATTGTTTAATAACTTTAAGGTGTTTAAGCATTTAAGTATATTTGAATTTAAAATGGAATTTAAATTGTAAATGAACGATTTAAACAAAGTCAAATTAAATTTTGAAAACCTGGACCTAAACCTAGATTTTGAAAAGAAATAAAGTTTATAAATTTAAATGTTTACATAAGTTATATGTTAAAGTAAAACTTTAAAATATGTTGAATCTAAAAGGAATTTGAATTTAACCTCTTTTAAATTTCTTGATAACAAAAGTAATGCTTTGACATGTGAATTTAAAGCAAGTTGAAAATCAATGTTTCAAATATTTTTTGTGAGTGTTAATTAAATCATTAATAAATATGAGTTTTACTTTTAAGTAAATAAAGATTCAATAATTTGTAATTCATTAATTTTGAAGTTAATTAGAATGGAATAATTAATGTTTTGTATTAATTAAATTAGTAATTAGAAGTTTAAATTTATAAATTAAGGTTTAAGTTAATTAATTAAGAGATAGTTAATGCGTAATCATAGATTTCCAATTTGTGTTAAAGGAATTTCAATTTGAAATGAAAATGGATAATTTATGATTAGAAATTTATTAATTGTAATTAAGAACTAATTAAGTTACAATTAACACCTAATTAATTAAATAATTAGGATTAATTAATGGATTATTAATGGTTAGTCAATTTCTATAAATAATGATTAAAGTTAATTAATCAAGTGATTAAGATATAATTACATTTAATGTAATTAAATGTTGATTTATTTATAAAGGAAATTAATTACTTAAAGATAATTATTTAATGAAATTGAATTAAGGTTAAATGATTATGTAATTAACTTAAGGTTAATTTAATTAATGCGATTAATTAGGAATCATTTAATAAATTAAGGTAATTGGTAAATTAGTTTATATCAAATGATTTGGAATTAATAAATCAGAATTGGATAATTAATTCATAAGTAAATAAATTAACTTGGAAATAAATTGAATTTTATTAGGATTAAATAATTAATTAATCCTACTTATAAATAACTATTGAATGCTTGACCTTACTTATGAATGATTGTATTGTATGAGATGCCTTGAATTGATTATCCTATCTGATCTGTGATATTTTGTTCTTTGGATTGAACTGAGTATTTTATTCATTTATTGATGATACTTCTGCATATTCTCTGTGAATTTGTGAATGGACGATAAGGGTTATAGTTTATATCGCCTATCAGCTATATTTCTATGTTTTGATCTATGATGATTGAATGATGTTGCACTATTGTGTTAAACCCCTGGACTATACTTATACACACACAAAAATGGATTCACGAGGAAATCGATTAAGTCATAGATTTTTGAAGTGATTTTTAAATAGACAATTTGATTCAAATGTTTTGGAAATGGATTAGGTTTAAAGTGAAAAGCTTTTGAAATGAAATTTCAAAGATGAGATTTATTTTGAATAACTTTATTGAGTTTTGAAATTTAAATATTTTGATTTAAATTTGAATTCAATATTTGAAATTGAATTCTATGATTTGAAAACTAGGGTTTAAAAAGGCTATTCAACTTATAAATGAGTTTATATGGGTTAAACCATTTTTTAATGTATTGATTTGGGAATTTGAATTTAAATTCAAAGGTTTTAACTCGTGCAAATATAATCGAATTTTTCTAAAACGAAAGCTGTTCATTTGCAAATAATAAAAGCTTTCATATAAGAAGTGAACTTCCAAATTGTGTTAAAAGGGATTTCAAGTTAAAAATGAAAAATGATTTTTCAAGTTATGGAAACGGTTTGAAAGCTATAAGTTAAATCTTTAATTTAAAGATTTTAAACGAGTTAATCCAATTGAAATGGAAATTGTTTTGAAATCCGTAAATGGATCTTTGTGAAACTGGGTGAACGTAGTGAAATGAATTTTTTTGTTTAAAGGATTTGGAAATGGTAACTTGTTTAAACCATTTGAAAGAAAAGTTTTAGGTAATAAAGTTGTGACTTAACTGAGACCCCAATATCCATATGTTCCTTGTAAATATTGCGCTCACTATTCGGTTTAGCCGGAAGAGGACCTTTGTGTTGTATAACCCTTTCCGAATATGTGATTCGACGTTATGGATAGCATTTGAAGACCGGTGGTTAAGACCGGGTATTTGCGAGAACGATAGGATGACCTATCGATTGTCTCTGCACTGAGTTGCTCCGGTATAGAGATTCCCTAAGTGATGGGAAGTCCGATCGGGATTGTGAATACCCGGATTTGCAAGGGCTTCTTCAGAAGTGCCTTCGGTTCTATTCGAACCCAGAACAGACTTATATGTTTACATGTCTGATATTACATTTTGAGATATAGAGCTGATTTCTTCCAAATACATTTCTGTTTGGTGGCGGAGAATTTATTCTCTTAGCTTAACACCCTTTTCTGAGACGTACGAGCTCAGAGGTTATGTAGTTGAAATTTATCAGCGATGTACTCCCAATTTGGTGATGTGGCATGCTGAGTGTTGCTGTGTGATGATCATTTATTGATCATTTGTGATCAAAGCGTGGCTTTGTGAAAAAGCGTAGCTTTGTGGACGAGACCTCTTCGGACCTCACAGACCGGAAATGGTCGAAACAGGAATGATGCGGCAAGGTTATGAGGGTCGCGCCCTTTAGGTTATGTCATTTCCTTCTGGAAAAGGGTGGTATCATGATATGGAGCACAGATACTTACTTATGTGGACACACTTTATTTATTACTGTGTGATGTTGGTTACCGAGGCCTCGGATAAAGGTCCCAAAGGACCGGGGAATGGCATAGTCGTGAAGTAGTTACCTATACCCAGAGGTTACCCGGCCTTGTGTTGGCAGAGAGCCAGGTTGGTTTCTCGGGACGTCCATCCAGAGGCGATCCCATGTGACAGTAGGAAGTTCCTTAGCCTGACCATTTGTTGGAAATCCAATTTCCAATACGAACCTTGTACGGTATTAGTTGTAGGACCTGCCATTTACTTATGGTGGCGCCTCACTGTTTAGATGGTAGCTATAGTAGGCATACAATAATGGTTGTATGTTGGCTAAGATTAATATTATACTTTCGAAATGTTTTCTACACTGTGACGACCGCCCATGACCCCTGCACCGAATCTAGAGATAGTGCGCTGTAAAGTGTGCCAGGCGACCATAGACGATTGTCAAGGTAAGATTTAAAACAAAAAGGATCTATCGTATTACTCACAGCGCATGGACAAAATACAATAGAACATATGTATAGTGAAGCTTTACAGAACAAAATGACATCATATAAAACTCCATAATAGTTGAATACAAGCATCCACATAGTCAATACATCCAGCCTCACTACAAATCTCTCAGAGAATACAAAACAGCGGAATATCCAGTACATATAAGAAAATAATATGCAACCCTCTAGCTCGTCTTCGATATCAGCACCGTGAGAAGAGAACAGCACCTGTCACCTGCTACCTAGTCTGCCCGTCCCAAAATGGACGAACAGCCCAAGGCAATAAGAATTAAAAACATAAAGCCTTGAGTCAGACAACAGTCTTAGTGAGCAGTAAATTAACTAACAACATACCAAAAGAGCATAAAGGAAAAGGAATAGGAATACAACCCTCCCACTCCAACCTCATTCTACAGTGATAGCCCCCAGACACACACTAAGCAGAAGCAAACATAGCAGAGCATACAATTTCAAAGTAAAGCTACTATCACTCGAGTCAAGAGCGATGTTTTCCAAGTACCAAGGCCTAAATCAGATAAGCACCCAGAAAATACCGCTCTTGAGTCCGAATGACGATACAACCAAACATCCATGACTCTGGCTATCACTGTTATCATTGCTTCGATATCACCGTTAATTGAATGACCGGCACATTCTTTCAGCCGTCCGTCAAGGGCTAATGGAAACCCCGGTTCTAGACATAACTCCCGCACGTCGTCGCAGCCCGTGCCTAGGACTATCGAATCTGCCCAGAGTACTCGACCATCAACAGTTGGCCGTTGGGACTATCGAATCTGCCCAAACGTACTCTTGCTTAGAGCATGCTAGAACCTTCAACAACGATGCTATCCAAGCCTCCTAGTCATCCTCCTCGACGACTATTCTCATATCCATTCATTATCTTCAACTCGAATCATATCACCGAGTTATCAACATGCTTGGAATGATCCCGTCTGGATTAGACCAAGTCTTCATCATATGATGCCTCGCTTCATTACACCCTTGCAAAGCTTCATCTCAACTTCACATCATCAGATCTATGCATAAGAGCTTCATCATCCCGCTACATATGCCACGAGCAGCTTTTCCAATTCAAGAGCCTTTCCCTTAGCTTTTGAATCACCTTCGATCTAAATCTAGTCATCTATCATCTAGTTCATAACAATCAATCAAATCAAACATCAATCCAAGCAATCAAGCATTCAAAAATGATCTAAGTAGACAATTATAACAATAATGGCATTTTCGTAATTAAAGAGTTGAAAGTCCAATAAGCATGAAAACATGTATTATATCTCTACAAACTTGATGAATGAACTTGCATAGGTTAACATATGATAAAATGGATGCAACATCATCATGAACAATGGATCTATATGGATCTACACATAGGATGAAGAAAATGCATGGAAATCTCTATTTTAACACCAAAACGAGCCAACAATCCGATATACTCCTTTGGATCCGTGTGAGAGATAATCACCACTCACCAAATCACCTAAACAACCTCAAATCAACACACTTCAGATCTGGACAGCGAAGGATGAAGCTAGATCTATCACAAATCCGCTTCAAATGAAGAAATCTCTCTTGAAAAGATGAAGATCTTCAATCCAAGCTTTTGAATCTTCAATCTCGATCTTCGATTTGGATGGATGGAAGCACTAGATTAGAGTGGAGAAAAGAAGTGAAGAAGTGTAGAAGTCGAGCTCTCAAAATGGCAGCACTTCGTCGCTTCAAAATCCGGATCCCAAAAAGTGAGAACAACCCCTCCTATTTATAGCTGAAAACTGCCTGAGTCGTAACTCGGCTATCTCCTTAAGTCGTTGCCGACCTAACATATGCCGACCTACGACCTAAAAACCCCCACGACTTAACAGAGCCTCCGACCTAACCCTTAGCCAACAACTCCGACCTAACAGATACGCGCGCCTCAACTCCTACGATCTAACACTTCTGCGCATACGACCTAACTATTAAGTCGACCTACGACTTAACACATACTTCGACCTAACACTTAGACGAAACCCAGCGACCTACGACTTAACAGGTTACGACCTAATTCCTTAAGCCTCCACGCGACCTAACATAAGTCGCGAACAACTGGGATGCGACCTAACTCTACCCAGACTTACGACTTAACTCCTTAAGTCACTCACTACTACTTAGGTCGTTGCCGACCTAACTACACTGCTAACTTCTATAGGTCGTCCCATCCGACCTAACAACTTAATTACTAAGTCGCTAACCCGGAACCACTAGGTCTGCCTACCCTTGAGTCGTCATATCCTTAAGTCGGTCAGTCTTTAGGTCGTTAACTCGCCCTGCCGACCTAATTACTTAACTAAATCCTAGGTTGCACAATTTTATAGGTCGCTCCAACTAACCCACGACCTAACACTAACTCGCAAGTCCTTAACTCGGTCACGACTTAGCTCTTAGGTCGTCCACGACCTAGGACTTAGACAAATTTCGCCAAAAATCTGAAATGACTTAAAATGCAAAAATTCCAGATTTGACGAACTTTTCGATCCGTGAAAAATACGGGTCGTTACATTCTCTCCCCCTTAGGAATTTCGCCCCCGAAATTCCAAGCAAACAAAGCAATCAAAGACTATTCTGTACGCCTACCATCCATAGCAATCAACAAACCATACATCCAATTCTAACTTAGCGTACAGAATTCTAAAATTAGAACAAGTTACAATATCGTGAGATGACACGACACCTTAGGGCCATACCTTGAAGAGTTCAGGATGAGCTGCTTTCATCCTCTCTTCCACCTCCCACGTACAGTCGTTATCATCATCACTCCATTGTATCTTGAGCAACTTAACTACCTTCCTCCTAAGCTGTTTCGTGTCGGTTTCCACAACACGAAGTGGCTTACGAGGTCTTCTATCAACTGGATCAACTTCAAAGTCTTCATAGCTATCAGCAGAAACCACTGCATTCGAGTCATGCACATACTTCCGTAGATACGATACGTGAAAAACATTGTGCACACCCGACATCTTCTCCGGTAACTCCAATCTATAAGCGAGCTTTCCAATTCGCTCGATGATCGGGAATGGTCCAACAAATCTCGGAGTCAATTTTCCTTTCTTCCCGAATCTAATAACATTCTTCAGTGGAGAAATCTTCACAAAAACCATATCCCCTACGTCGAATTCCAAATCCTTTCGACGCTTATCGGCATAACTCTTCTGACGGTCTTGGGCTGCCTTCATTCGTTGCCGAATGATCTCTATGCAATCTGAGGTCTGACGAATCATCTCTGGCCCAAGTATCAGCTTTTCTCCAGTTTCCAACCAACATGTCGGAGAGTTACACGGTCTTCCATACAACGCCTCATACGGTGCCATACCAATGCTTGATTGGTAACTGTTGTTGTACGCAAACTCCACCAAATGAAGGTGATCTTCCCATGATCCTCCGAAGTCCAAAACACATGCTCTGAGAAGATCTTCCAAAACTCGGTTGACTCTCTCGGTCTGACCATCTGTTTGGGGATGATAAGCTGTACTCAAACACAACTCGGTTCCCAAAACTTCCTGGAAGCTCTTCCAAAATCCACTAGTGAACAATGGGTCTCGATCGCTCACTATGCTCTTCGGAATACCATGGAATCGAACTATCCACTTAATATACAACTCAGCCAACTTTGATGCAGTCCTAGTCGATCGAACAGGAATGAATCGTGCACTCTTAGTCAGACGATCCACAATGACCCAAATCCCTTCATTTCCCGTTCTGGTTCTAGGCAATCCATCGATGAAATCCATCGACACTTGTTCCCACTTCCATGTAGGAACTTCTAATGGCTGAAGCAATCCACTTGGCTTCTTCTGTTCAGCTTTAACCAACTGGCAGTTCATACACTTGGAAATAAAATTTCCAACATCCTTCTTCATACCTTCCCAATAGTAGGTTCTCTTCATATCCCGATACATCTTATTTCCACCTGGATGAATTGTCAACTTCGAGTGATGACTTTCCTTCAGAACTTCACTCCTCAATTCATCTATATCGGGAACAACTAGTCGTCCTTGCTTCCGAAGCCAACCCTCTTGATCGACCTCGAATCCTTTATCCTTTTCTGGATCCGATCCAGATTCCAACTCACGGATAATCTTGACAAGCTTATCATCTCGCTTTTGGCTCTCACCAATCCTTTCCACAAGAGTGGGTCTTATCGATAAGTTTGCCAACATCTCAGGTTCCAATTCACATCTAGGCCTGAAGTCAAATCCAGCTAAATACTCGAGACTCTTCCATTCTGAAAACATGGCTCCCAATCCTGCATGTCTTCGACTTAACGCATCTGCCACTGCGTTACCTTTTCCCGGAGTATAAGCTATACCAAAATCATACGATGCCAAAAACTCTAGCCAACGTTGCTGCCGAAGATTCAAATCCTTTTGGGAAAAAAGATACTTCAACGACTTGTGATCCGTAAACAACTCGAATCGAACTCCCAACAATTAATGCCTCCACATCTTCAGAGCAAATACAATCGCCGCTAACTCCAAATCATGAGTTGGGTAATTCCTTTCATGCGGCTTCAGTTGTCGACTGGCATACGCAACAACTTTATCCTTCTGCATCAGCACTGCTCCAAGTCCAGTACCACATGCATCGGTGTAAACCACCATCTCATCATTTCCACTTGGAATAGTCAAAACAGGAGCACTCGTCAATCTCTCTTTCAGGATTCCGAAGGCTTGCTCACACTTAGCATTCCAACTGAACACTTGGTTCTTCTTCGTCAATCCTGTTAACGGTGCAGCTATCTTGGAGAAGTCTTTGATAAACCGTCGATAATATCCCGCTAATCCAAGAAAACTTCTCACATCGGATGCATTCTTAGGTCTAACCCAATCCTGGATTGCTGCCACCTTAGCGGGATCAACCGCTATTCCATTTCCAGAAATCACATGGCCTAAGAATCTCACTTCACTCTTCCAGAAGTGACACTTCGAAAACTTAGCCTTCAGCTGATGTTTCCGTAAGATCTCCAAAACAATACGCAAGTGCGTCTTGTGCTCTTCTTCCGTTCTGGAATAAATCAGAATATCATCCACGAACACAAGTACGAACTTGTTCAACTGATCTCTGAACACTCTATTCATAAGATCCACAAAATATGCTGGCGCGTTAGTCAATCCAAACGGCATTACCAGCCACTCAAAGAAACCGGATGGTGTCCTGAAAGCAGTCTTCGGCACACTATCCTTAGCCACTCTCAACTGGTGAAATCCCGTTGCCAAATCCATCTGAGAAAACACCTTAGCCTCATGAAGCTGATCAAACAAGTCATCTATTCTTGGCAATGGATACTTGTTCTTCTTAGTCACCTTATTCAGCTCACGATAATCGACGCACAATCTCAACGATCCATCTGCCTTGGTTGCGAACACAACTGGTGCACCCCACTCGGACACACTACGCCGAATGAATCCTTTCTGTAAAAGGTCATCAACTTGCACCCTCAACTCCTGCTGTTCCCTAGGCGCCATCCGCCTAAGAGGCATCACAACAGGTCTGGCTCCTTCAACTAGATCTATACGAAACTCGATCTCTCTATGCGGCGGCAACCCTTTGACTTCGTCAAAGACATCCTCGAATCTATTTGCGATCGGCACTAAAGACAGTCCATCCCGTGGAACAACTAGCGAATACATGAAGCTCATGAAGACGCCTTCTTCATGCTTACATCGTATCACAACCTTTCGCCCCTCCACATTCTCGACTGTCACCTCCAGCCTCTCACAATCAACCTTAGCCGCATACTTCCTAAGCCAGTCCATACCCAAGATAATTCCGAACCCCGCAAAGTTCAGAACAAAGCAATCACAAACAAAAGAGCAACCATGACTCGATACAACTAGACCACGGCATAACATACACAAACAAGACGAACCCCCAACTGGATTAGTCACAACCAGTGGCCTATCAACAATATCCGGCTTCAAATTTAACCGGCCTACTAGTTCATTACAAACAAACGAATGCGAAGCTCCAGTATCAAACAAAACTCTAACTGGAACACCACATAGGAAAAGAGTACCTTGAACAACCACACTCTTTCCCTTCTCTTCAGCAGTAGGAGCTTTCGAAGACGACGGAACAGCTCCTAAAGCATAGGCTTGCACAATCTGCCTGTCCTTCCTTGGTTCTGGACAATTCTTCCTGAAATGCCCCGGCTTGTCACAGTTGTGACACTTCATCGGTGCCTTCGGATTCTTACAATCCTTAGAGAAATGGCCCTTCTGTTGACAATTGTAGCAAGTCACCTCGCCTTTCGGCTTCTTCTGGCCATCCTTACCTTTCTGCTGCTGCTGCTTCCTCTTCTGGTTTCCACCCTGCTGTGGTTTAGATTCTCCCTTGGTAACAGCAACAACAGGTCCTTCCTTAGGAAACAGACTCTCATGCCTAAGAGCTTTCTCCACAAGCTTCTCAAATGAATCGTCCAAATGATCCACCAACTGTCTCCCAAGATAACTATCCAAGCCGGTCACAAACTTCTCATTCTTCTGATAAGCAGATTCAATATATGACCGAGCATACTTGGACAAAGCTTCGAACTCAGAAACATACTCAAGAACAGATCTTCCACCCTGCTTGAGCTCTACAAACTTCTTGAACAGAACAGACTTCTGAGCTGTAGAAATGAACTTAGCTTCAAATCTGACTTGGAATTGCTCCCAAGTAATCTCTTCTTCCGGAGTAGTGATGGTAATAGAGTTCCACCAATCAGAAGCTCTCCCTTGAAGCTGCCTCGATGCCAACTTCCTCTTAGTTGCATCATCAATTCCCAAATCACCAAAGATCCTTCTACAAGCATCTATCCACCTCTGGACTTCAATGGTAGATTCTGTTCCCAAGAAAACCTTCCCTCCAAGAGCAGTATAATCCTTGCACAGCTTAGCAAAATCCACTGGTTTTGGAGTTTGGACTTGAACTCCAACATCTACCGTTGCCCCCGGAACTGGTATCCTTCTCATGATCGAAGTCATCATAGCTTCGAACATGGCTGCATAATCAGCAGTCTCTCCAGTAGCACGGTCTTCCCTAGCAGCTGGTCTCCCTCTTCGACTCATTCTCAATATCTATAAAAAGGAATGATTAGAACCTCTAGAGAAACAACTGCATAAAGGACTCAAACTCTACTAAGCTACTATATTATATATAGTAGTCATCCATCAAAATTACAAGTACGTCTCTCCTACGTAGTTACGTCAGCGAGCGTTGGGTAAAATCGATTAACCAATGCTCTGATACCAAATGTGACGACCGCCCATGACCCCTGCACCGAATCTAGAGATAGTGCGCTGTAAAGTGTGCCAGGCGACCATAGACGATTGTCAAGGTAAGATTTAAAACAAAAAGGATCTATCGTATTACTCACAGCGCATGGACAAAATACAATAGAACATATGTATAGTGAAGCTTTACAGAACAAAATGACATCATATAAAACTCCATAATAGTTGAATACAAGCATCCACATAGTCAATACATCCAGCCTCACTACAAATCTCTCAGAGAATACAAAACAGCGGAATATCCAGTACATATAAGAAAATAATATGCAACCCTCTAGCTCGTCTTCGATATCAGCACCGTGAGAAGAGAACAGCACCTGTCACCTGCTACCTAGTCTGCCCGTCCCAAAATGGACGAACAGCCCAAGGCAATAAGAATTAAAAACATAAAGCCTTGAGTCAGACAACAGTCTTAGTGAGCAGTAAATTAACTAACAACATACCAAAAGAGCATAAAGGAAAAGGAATAGGAATACAACCCTCCCACTCCAACCTCATTCTACAGTGATAGCCCCCAGACACACACTAAGCAGAAGCAAACATAGCAGAGCATACAATTTCAAAGTAAAGCTACTATCACTCGAGTCAAGAGCGATGTTTTCCAAGTACCAAGGCCTAAATCAGATAAGCACCCAGAAAATACCGCTCTTGAGTCCGAATGACGATACAACCAAACATCCATGACTCTGGCTATCACTGTTATCATTGCTTCGATATCACCGTTAATTGAATGACCGGCACATTCTTTCAGCCGTCCGTCAAGGGCTAATGGAAACCCCGGTTCTAGACATAACTCCCGCACGTCGTCGCAGCCCGTGCCTAGGACTATCGAATCTGCCCAGAGTACTCGACCATCAACAGTTGGCCGTTGGGACTATCGAATCTGCCCAAACGTACTCTTGCTTAGAGCATGCTAGAACCTTCAACAACGATGCTATCCAAGCCTCCTAGTCATCCTCCTCGACGACTATTCTCATATCCATTCATTATCTTCAACTCGAATCATATCACCGAGTTATCAACATGCTTGGAATGATCCCGTCTGGATTAGACCAAGTCTTCATCATATGATGCCTCGCTTCATTACACCCTTGCAAAGCTTCATCTCAACTTCACATCATCAGATCTATGCATAAGAGCTTCATCATCCCGCTACATATGCCACGAGCAGCTTTTCCAATTCAAGAGCCTTTCCCTTAGCTTTTGAATCACCTTCGATCTAAATCTAGTCATCTATCATCTAGTTCATAACAATCAATCAAATCAAACATCAATCCAAGCAATCAAGCATTCAAAAATGATCTAAGTAGACAATTATAACAATAATGGCATTTTCGTAATTAAAGAGTTGAAAGTCCAATAAGCATGAAAACATGTATTATATCTCTACAAACTTGATGAATGAACTTGCATAGGTTAACATATGATAAAATGGATGCAACATCATCATGAACAATGGATCTATATGGATCTACACATAGGATGAAGAAAATGCATGGAAATCTCTATTTTAACACCAAAACGAGCCAACAATCCGATATACTCCTTTGGATCCGTGTGAGAGATAATCACCACTCACCAAATCACCTAAACAACCTCAAATCAACACACTTCAGATCTGGACAGCGAAGGATGAAGCTAGATCTATCACAAATCCGCTTCAAATGAAGAAATCTCTCTTGAAAAGATGAAGATCTTCAATCCAAGCTTTTGAATCTTCAATCTCGATCTTCGATTTGGATGGATGGAAGCACTAGATTAGAGTGGAGAAAAGAAGTGAAGAAGTGTAGAAGTCGAGCTCTCAAAATGGCAGCACTTCGTCGCTTCAAAATCCGGATCCCAAAAAGTGAGAACAACCCCTCCTATTTATAGCTGAAAACTGCCTGAGTCGTAACTCGGCTATCTCCTTAAGTCGTTGCCGACCTAACATATGCCGACCTACGACCTAAAAACCCCCACGACTTAACAGAGCCTCCGACCTAACCCTTAGCCAACAACTCCGACCTAACAGATACGCGCGCCTCAACTCCTACGATCTAACACTTCTGCGCATACGACCTAACTATTAAGTCGACCTACGACTTAACACATACTTCGACCTAACACTTAGACGAAACCCAGCGACCTACGACTTAACAGGTTACGACCTAATTCCTTAAGCCTCCACGCGACCTAACATAAGTCGCGAACAACTGGGATGCGACCTAACTCTACCCAGACTTACGACTTAACTCCTTAAGTCACTCACTACTACTTAGGTCGTTGCCGACCTAACTACACTGCTAACTTCTATAGGTCGTCCCATCCGACCTAACAACTTAATTACTAAGTCGCTAACCCGGAACCACTAGGTCTGCCTACCCTTGAGTCGTCATATCCTTAAGTCGGTCAGTCTTTAGGTCGTTAACTCGCCCTGCCGACCTAATTACTTAACTAAATCCTAGGTTGCACAATTTTATAGGTCGCTCCAACTAACCCACGACCTAACACTAACTCGCAAGTCCTTAACTCGGTCACGACTTAGCTCTTAGGTCGTCCACGACCTAGGACTTAGACAAATTTCGCCAAAAATCTGAAATGACTTAAAATGCAAAAATTCCAGATTTGACGAACTTTTCGATCCGTGAAAAATACGGGTCGTTACATACACTATGCACTAATAATAATGATCCAAAGATTTGCGTAGTAAGCATGTTTGACTATCATAAGAAGAAATCTTCTCCAATTCTGCGTTTGCATTGTGTGTGTGGCGGGAGGTCTTATGGTAGTTTCATTTTCCAAAAACATTGCGGATATTTTCTACTTCCTTTGTTGTTGTTGTTTTAAAGATAAAAACTGTTTAAGTTCTCACACCAGTCACCATGACTGACCTGGAGTTTATTGTTCCCTTCCTAAACTCTGTTTGCCCACAAATTTCCACACGGGCAGTCTAGAGTTGGGTTTCTTTTTTAGATAGTCAGGTTTAGTGGATTATCTAGAGCTAGTTCAGTCCTTGGACGACTGACCTTGCCTAGCTTTGTGCACCGTGATGTTGGTACGAGCTAGCTATGGATTGGAGCATTCTATTGGAGATATTCTATCCACTGCTGGTGTTATCTATTTTCTTTTCGCTGCTATTTCTTGTATCATATCTCTGATGTATAATGATATCTATTGTATCATTCTGTTGTATCATATTGTATCAGATTTTGTATCTGTCATTGTATCAATGTTATGTATATTGATATATTCCTTTTCTTCCGCTGTGTTGTTATACTTACTGTGTTATAAGCTCCAGGAAGCCAAATTCGGCATTTGAATCTACGGTAATTTGAGTACAAGTGAAGTACGGATGTCGATTTTCGAAGGCCGAGTTTTTGGACTCTTACAAGCTTCCTTTATTCCCTTGATTCATCACTAGGAGAGTTAGATTCCCATTCTATTGTTAGAGATTTCCCAGGCGTTTTCGAGGAGGTTAGGGCACTACCCCCTAAGAGAGAGATCGACTTTAGGATCTATCTAAATGACAATGCTAAGCCAGTGGCATTGCCCGTGAGACATATGACTCCTAGGGAGAGGAAGGAATTAAGTAAGCAGATTGGTGAGCTATTGTAGAAAGGCTTCATCAGACGGAGCATATCTGAGTGGGGAGCGCCAGTCGTCTTCGCTACAAAAGTGGATGGTTCCCTTCGACTTTACGTAGACTATAGAGAATTGAATAAGCTCACGAAGAAGAACCGCTACCCACTTTCTAGGATAGACGATCTTTTTGATCAGCTAGTTGGCTCTTCAGCATTTTCTTAGCTCGACTTAGCTCCTGGATTTCATTAGCTTAGGATCGCCGATGATAGCATCGATAAGACAGCATTTAGGATACCCGATGGATTCTTTGAGTGGTTGGTTATGCCATTTGGGCTGACCAATGCCCTAGCCTATTTTGTAGATTTGATGAGCCGTGTTTTTCGAGATGTCCTAAATAAGTTCGTTGTAATATTCGTGGACGATATTTTGGTGTTTTCCAAGAGTATGGAAGAGCATGCTATTCATCTAGAGGTGGTTCTTCGCACACTTCGTGTTCATCAGTTGAAGGCTAAGTTCTTGAAGTGTCACTTTTGGCATAAGGAGATGTGATTCTTGGGGCATGTAGTCTTAAGAGAGGGTCTAGCTGTTGATCCCGCTAAGGTAGTAGCAGTGCAAGATTGGAAGGCCCCCGAGAACGCTACCGAAGTCAGAAGCTTCCTAGGTTTGGCTGACCATTATAGGAAGTTTATCAGAGATTTCACTAAGATTTCAACACCGCTTACTCACCTCACTAAGAAGAATGCGGCATTCGTGTGGGACGTAGATTATGAGGATTCCTTCACGATGCTAAAGAGCGCCCTTACTAGTGCACCAGTATTAGTTTTACCTGGCAGACCTAAGCCTTTTACAGTATACACTGATGCATGTGGGACGGGTCTTGGGGCAGTATTGATGCAAGAAGGAAGGGTAGTATGCTATGGAAGTAGACAGTTGAGGACTCATTAGAAGAACTACCCTACCCATGATTTGGAGTTAGCTGCTATTGTTTTCGCGCTCAAGTCTTGGAGACATTACTTGTTAGGAGAAAGGTTCGAGCTTTTCACTAACTATAAGTCATTGAAGTACCTACTCTCACAGAAGGATTTAAACTCAAGGCAACAGCGTTGGATGGAGTTCTTGGCATCATATGACTTTGAGATAGCTTATACCCCTGGTAAAGGGAATGTGGCTGCGGATGCGTTAAGTAGGAAGAAAGCAACTCTTAGTCCTATGTTTATGGAGTGGAAAAGCCTAGAATTTGTTTCCACCTATGATTTAAGCCCTCTACAGACATTACCCCTGGATTATTAACAACACTTGAAGTCAAGCCTACCCTCATAGATCAGATTGGCTCAAGGCAGCGAGAGGATTCAGAGCTTATGGATATTCTAGAGAGGATTAGCAGAGGAGAGGTCTCTAGACATCTCCAACGTTATTCCATTGATAATAAAGGGTGGCTAAGGAGAGATGGAAGACTTTGCGTCCCCCGCACTAGTGATTTGATGAGAGCTATTCTAAAAGAAGCACACCATTCCCGAATGACTATTCATCCGGGTGGAAATAAGATGTATATGGACATGAAGAGAGTGTTTTATTGGAGTGGCATGAAGAAGGATGTGGCAGCGTTTGTAGCCAAGTGTCTTGTTTGCCAAAGATTTAAGGCGGAACAGCAGAAGCCCGGTGAATTGCTTCAACCATTGGATGTGCCCGAATGGAAGTGGGATAGTGTTTTGATGGACTACATAGATGGTTTACCCAGATCTAGGAAGGGAATACTAGTATTTGGGTGATGGTAGATCATTTGACTAAGAGAGCCCACTTCATTCCGGTTAAGAGTAAGAGGACGACACCTTATTTGGCATCCTTATATGTTTATGAGATAGTCCAACTTCATGGAGTTTCCTCTAGCATAGTGAGTGATAGAGACCCTATCTTTACTAGCGAGTTTTGGAGGAGCTTGCAAGAGGCTTTAGGGACGCTGCTTAGATTAAGTACGACCTATCACCCTTAGACGGACGGCCAAACGGAGAGAGTTAATAGAGTTCTTGAAGATTTGTTGAGGACGTGCATTCTTGATTTTGGAGGAACTTGGGAGTAGAATCTTTCTTTAGTGGAGTTCGCATATAACAATAGTTTTCAAGCTAGCATTGGAATGGCACCTTTTGAAGCTCTTTATGGAAGACCTTGCAAGTCGCCTTCGTGTTAGTTGGAATCTACAGAGAGATTACTATTTGGTCCCGACATGGTTAAAGAGAATTCAAAAAAGATTGAATTGATTAAGAGGAGGATGAAGAAGGTCTAAGATAGGCAGAAATCTTATACAGATAAACGGAGAAGGGATATTGAGTTTGAGATAGGAGATTTGGTTTTCATTAAGGTGTCTCCGCTTAGAAAGGTAGTAAGATTTGGATCAAGTGGGAAACTTGCTCACAGATTCGTAGGACCGTTCCCCATTGTAGAAAGAGTAGGGAAGATGGCATATCGGATAAAGCTACCAGAGAGGCTCATGGGAGTTCATGATGTTTTTCATGTTTTGCACTTGAGAAAGTGCTTACATGATTCAGCAGATGACGCAGCAGCGGAATACAAAAATTGATGATACGATGAAAGTAGCAATCGATGGAGTAAAAGATACTGAATGGTCCAAATCCGTTGATCGAACGATACTAGATTCTAGCTATCTCAAACACGTTGATAGCGCACTATACCGTGTTTAAAGATCTACGATTCTTCTGACGTTGATCTAGTGCACTAGATACCATGAATCGGCTTCAGCAATCGTTGAATCGAGCGCACTCGATTATCCGAGAGTGGAGATAGGAGATTACACTCAACTATCAATTTAGATGAAAGCACAAAGCTAACAAAACGAAATTTTATTCAAAATCAACCAAACTTCAAATGTACAACTCACGCCTATTTATAGCATTTTACAATCCAGACCCTTAAGTCGTTCACGACTTACGACCCAACTTAGGTCGGCAACGACTCAACAATCCACGACTCAAGCACTTGTATTACAACCCACTCAACATCACAAATTTACAACACTTAGGTCGTATACGACCTAACAGACACACGACTCACGACCTACGACTTAAGTACAAACGACTCAACACATATATACAACAAGTCCAGCAAAACACCCACGACATACGACTTAAACCTGACAACTTATCAATGCTCATGAGTTAACAGGTGCCGCGACTCAACAACAAACGACTTATCATTGCCATGAGTTAACAGGTGCCGCGACTCAACAACAAACGACTTATCATTGCCACGGGTTAACATTCAACGACTCAAGAGAAAAACTGCTGCATCACGTCACGCGACCTAACTAGGTCGTAGGTCGTACGCGACTTATATTAGGTCGTGAACTTTCCTTAGGTCATAGACGACTTAAGCCTTGCGTATTCTCAACTCGTGCTGCTACTTTCTTATCTCGTGGTGCTCCTCCTGTAGCCTTAGATCGTACACGATCTAAAGATCCCGAACGACTTAAGCTAAGTCGTAGCCTCTTTCCCTTAAGTCGTAGACGACCTAAATCTCCTTCCTTAGGTCGTGGACGACCTAAATCTCCTTCCTTATGTCGTGGACGACCTAGGCCTTGTGAATTCGTAGCTTGCACTGCTTCGACTCTGGCCTGAGCTGCATCATCCTCCCCAGGTTGAGAAAAATTCGTCCTCGAATTTGTAAATTCTTTCACATCAGATTGTTCATTCCCAAAATATGGTACGAGAAGCTTAACATTGAACACGTCAGAAGTGTACACATACCGGTAGCTTCAATTTATAAGCATTTTCGTTAATTTGTTTCACAACTTCTACATGACCAATTTTTCTGGATTTTAACTTGTTATAAGCGCCCACTGGAAAACGATCCTTTGTTAACACAGCATATACCGTATCTCCTTCATTAAACTCAACATTTCTTCGCTTCAGATCTGCGGATCATTTATACTTCTCATTTTCCTTCTTCAATCGTTCCTGAACGATTTTATGACATTCAGTCAATACATCAACAAAATCAACAGCTGGTTTAACCGTCCCCTTAGGTTGTGGTACTACCGTTAGTCCAACGGTCCCCTTGGCAAACTTGAATATACAATCTGAAATGGACTGAAACCTGTGCTACGATTTACCGCATGATTATGAGAAAACTCTGCCTGGCATAGCTTCATATCCCAACTCTTCAGATTGTCCTTCACAAGACATCGCAACAAATTCCCCAATGATCTATTCACAACCTCGGTCTGACCGTTTGTCTGCGGATGATAAGCGCTACTAAAGTTCAACTTTGTTCCCACCATCTTCCACAAACTTAGCCAAAAATGACTTAAAAATCTAGTATCCCGATCAGAAACAATGGATTCTGGTAAACCATGCAAACGATACACTTCTTTAAAGAATAATTCGGCCACACAGATGGCATCAGCTGTCTTCTTACAAGCGATGAAATGTGCCATCTTCGAAAACTTGTCCACTACAACATATATCGAATCATTCCCCCTTTGAGTTCTCGGTAATCCCAAAACAAAATCTATACTGATATCAACCCATGGTTTAACAGGTACAGGTAACGGCATATACAATCCCGCATTCGTCGCTGTCCCTTTGGATACTTGGCAAATATGGCATCTCTCCACAAACTTCCCTACTTCCTGTTTCAACGAAGGCCAATAATAAGATTGCGAAATCAATTGCAAAGTGCGATCTCGGCCCACATGACCTTCCTCATGTAACTCCTTCACAATCTTCATACGTAAGCTGCACTCAGGAATACATAATCGATTTCCCTTAAAAAGAAAACCATCCACCATTACAAACTCATCCGTCTTTCCCTCCTTGACTTCATCAACAAACTTTGCAAAGTAAGGATCATCGACAAATAATTCTGGCAACACATCAAACCCTGTCACTTCTATCTTCATTGTAGTCAACACATGATTCCTTCTGCTCAACGCATCCGCCACACGGTTCGTAATCCCAGATTTGTGTTTCACAACAAAGGTAAACTGCTGCAGGTACGCAATCCACGATGCATGCCTTGCCGAAATCTTCTCTTGTCCTTGCAGATGTTTCAGAGCCTCATGATCAGTGTATAGCACAAACTCCTTGTGAAATAAGTAATGTCTCCAATGTTTAATGGCTTGCACAACAGCATAAAATTCCACATCATACGTACTATATCTTATCTTCGCTCCTGATAACTTCTCACTGAAATATGCAATAAGACGCCCCCTCTGACTCAACACCCCTCCAATTCCAACCTTCGATGCGTCAGTATGTAATTCAAACAACAACTGAAAATCAGGTAATGCCAGAATTGGTGCTGTCGACAACAATTCCTTGATTTGTTCAAAAGCAACCCCTGCTTCCTTTGACCATGCCAACTGTTTGCCCTTCATACAATCTGTAACCGGCGCCATCACACTACTAAAGTGTGGAATGAACCTTCGATAGAATGAAGCCAACCCGTGAAAACTCCGAACCTCCGTTATCGTCTTGGGTTGCGGCCAATCTCTGATAGCTTCAACTTTACTTTGATCAACCTGTATTCCTCCTTCCGATACAACATACCCCAGAAATAAAACACTCCTCGCCATAAAAACACATTTCTTCGTAGCAGCATAGAATTGTTCTTCACGAAGAATAATTAACACTTTCTTCAAATGTTGAACATGTCCTCTGTACTCGCACTATAAATCAAAATATCATCAAAATAAACCACCACAAATTTCCCAATGTACGGCCTGAAAATTTGGTTCATCACCCTCATGAAGGTACTTGGTGCATTCGACAGACCAAATGGCATGACCAGCCATTCATACAATCCTTCCCTTGTCTTGAACGCCGTCTTCCACTCATCTTCTGGTCTAATTCGAATTTGATGATAACCACTTTTAAGATCAATCTTCAAAAAGATCACAGACCCACTGATTTGATCTAACAGATCATCTAGTTTCAGCATCGGAAATCTATATCTGACAGTGATCTTATTCAGTGCCCTGCTATCCGTACACATTCTCCATGAACCATCCTTCTTCGGTACGAGTAATGCTGGTACAACACACGGACTCAAACTCTCCTGTATTCGTCCCTGTTCAAGCAATTCCTCTACCTGCCATCGCAACTCTTCATGTTCTTTCGGACTCATTCTATAGTGTGGTTTATGTGGCAACACAGTACTTGGAACAAGATCTATCTGGTGTTGTATATCCCTCAACGGTGGCAATTCCGTTGGCAGCTCTTCAGGAAATACATCATTAAATTCTTCAAGTACTAGTTTAACTTCTTCAGGTATTTCCACCACTTCACTACTCTCACGCCCAATTAACAAAAACACTTCAGGCTCCTCTTCGACTTCTTTAACAAACTCCTTCAAGGATAATAAAGTTTTCAGCTCTTCAATCTCCTCCAGTTTGTTTTCTTCTTGTTGTCGCTTCTTTGGAACTAGAGTAATCTTCGTGCCTTCAAACATGAAACTGTAACTGTTGGTACGACCATCATGTTGCACCGCCCTATCATACTGCCACGGTCTTCCCAGCAATAAATGACAGACATCCATATCTACCACATCGCACCAGATTTTGTCTTTGTATTTCTTTCCAATTGAAAAATTCACACAAGCCCTTCGTCCAACCTTCACCTCCCCGCCTTTTCTCAACCAAGCCAACTTGTATGATTTTGGATGTTTCTCAGTCTTCAATGCCAACTTCCTCACAGCTTCTGAAGAAATTATATTATCACAACTTCCAGCATCAATAACAAACTTGCAAACTTTTCCCAGAATAGTACATGTCGACTGAAAAATATTGCTCCTCAACCAACTACAATCCTCCTCTTGCTTTGGTGTCAAACAAGACCTCCTCATCATCAGATTACAACCTTCGTCTCCCGACACTTCTTCTTCCTCCTCATCAGGTGGTGAATTGGAACATTCATCTTCTTCATCCTCATCCTCAACCTCCGCTAACATAGCTCTCTTCTTCGGCTTTGGACATTCATTACTTTTGTGGCCCATTTCTTGACAATTATAACACTTGAAACCATTATTGACTTTCATCTTCCCAACCTCATTCACAACTGGTTTTGCAACAGCTTTTGAAATATTAGAACTTCCACTAACACCCTTACCTAGATTGTTGGAATTTGTAAACACACCAACACCTCGTCTTCCCTGTTTCTCCCAAGCCAACGCTTTCTGGTGTGCTTCCGCTACAGATCTGGGATCAAACATATTTACCATGTCTTGAATCTGCATACGCAACCCTCCAACAAATCTGGTAGTCAGTTGTTCCTCCATCTCCATAATATCATTCCTTGCAATCAGTTGATAAAATTCGTCAGCATAGTCATTCACAGATTTCGTTCCTTGCCTCAGGTTTTGCAGCCTCTGATACATAAGCGATTGATAATTATAAGGTAAGAATGTGGCTTTCATCAATTTCCTCATCTTCTCCCAAGATTCAATCTTTGACTTCCCCATCCGTTCACGTGTAAGTTTGGTTTGCTGTCACCATGCCAAAGCTCTACCCCTCAGCCTTGTAGCAACCAACTTCACTCTACGATGTTTTGGAACTTCCTTAAAATCAAAAATCTCGTCAACATTAGACAACCAATCCAAAAACTCCTCAGCTTGCATACCACCCTTGAATTTTGGTATTTCCGTCTTCATCCCAGACTCCCACTTGTGATCATACTCCGATTGATTTCTTCCTTGGCCTCGTCCATGAACACTACCACCATCAAACTCCTCTTCAAAATCAGATGTATATCGATGTCGATCCTGACCACCAACATCTCTACTACCATCATGTCTTCCACCAACATCCCTTCTATCTACATTCCTTCGTTCACGATCATTCACATTCCTATCATGCCTTCGATCATCATCATTTCTATAACAATCTCTACTCGTACTTCTATGATCATTATCAACACTTCTCTCCCGATTGGAATGTGGTGAGACTCTACCTCCTCCATGGTTAGATTCAGGTTAAACCCTTCTCCGATTTTGATTCATTTCTAACATCATCTTCTCTAATCGACCAATCCCTTCATTAAGCTTCTCACTAAACTTTTCATTTATTCTTTGCTCCATCTCATCATCTTCTTCTCTTCTATACAAAGCTTCTACGTTCTGATGGCGATTAGCTCTTCTTGGTGGCATGATTGATTCAAATAATCTTTGACTTTCGAAATGATACCAAATGATGTACACGGCCTTCACTTGCTTAGCTCGGCCGAAGCTCTTCAACACTTCAAAATTCAAACCCAATTCGAACTTAGATCCAGAATGCTATTGATCGAAAACTCCCAAGTTGTTGCAATTTGTGATGAACACGATGAACAATCAACTCCTCAAAAATGCAAATCCGAACTCCAATACTTCAACACAAAGATGAACACTTCAACTTGCTCTCGGCCTAGCTCAAGATCGTACAAATCAACACTTCAAATTCTCGGCACCAAGACTCGATTTAGCTATGATTGGCTAAAACAAGCTCTGATACCAAAATGACGCAGCAGCGGAATACAAAAATTGATGATACGATGAAAGTAGCAATCGATGGAGTAAAAGATATTGAATGGCCCAAATCCGTTGATCGAACGATACCGGATTCTAACTATCTCAAACACGTTGATAGCGCACTATACCGTGTTTAAAGTTCTACGATTCTTCTGACGTTGATCTAGCGCACTAGATACCGTGAATCGGCTTCAGCAATCGTTGAATCGAGCGCACTCGATTATCCGAGAGTGGAGATAGGAGATTACACTCAACTACCAATTTAGATGAAAGCACAAAGCTAACAAAACGAAATTTTATTCAAAATCAACCAAACTTCAAATGTACAACTCATGCCTATTTATAGCATTTTACAATCCAGACCCTTAAGTCGTTCACGACTTACGACCCAACTTAGGTCGGCAACGACTCAACAATCCACGACTCAAGCACTTGTATTACAACCCACTCCACATCACAAATTTACAACACTTAGGTCGTATACGACCTAACAGACACACGACTCACGACCTACGACTTAAGTACAAACGACTTAACACATATATACAACAAGTCCAGCAAAACACCCACGACATACGACTTAAACCTGACGACTTATCAATGCTCACGAGTTAACAGGTGCCGCGACTCAACAACAAACGACTTATCATTGCCACGAGTTAACAGGTGCCGCGACTCAACAACAAACGACTTATCATTGCCACGAGTTAACATTCAGCGACTCAAGAGAAAAACTGCTGCATCACGTCACGCGACCTAACTAGGTCGTTGGTCGTACGCGACTTATATTAGGTCGTGAACTTTCCTTAGGTCGTAGACGACTTAAGCCTTGCGTATTCTCAACTCGTGCTGCTACTTTGTTGTCTCGTGGTGCTCCTCCTGTAGCCTTAGATCGTACACGATCTAAAGATCCCGAACGACTTAAGCTAAGTCGTAGCCTCTTTCCCTTAAGTCGTAGACGACCTAAATCTCCTTCCTTAGGTCGTGGACGACCTAAATCTCCTTCCTTAGGTCATGGACGACCTAGGCCTTGTGAATTCGTAGCTTGCACTGCTTCGACTCTGGCCTGAGCTGCATCAGCAGAGGTAGTGGAACCTAGCGAACTTGAAGAAGTTTGAGTGGAGAGAGAAGCATTGGTTCGTCGCATTCCTACCAATATCGTTGGGCGTGATATCAAGATGCTTAGGAATAAGGAAGTCCCTTTGGTTAAGGTGCAGTGGGAAGGTAGCATTGAGGACGCTACGTGGGAGGCTGAAGAGAAAATACGTATCTCTTAACCATTTCTTTTCGATGGTTCGTTTTGAATTTTCCATTTCCATCTTTAGTTTTGAATAGGTTCTTTCCTTTAGTATCCGTTGGAATAGTAGATCTTAGGATTTAACCTATGGATGGTAGGACAGAATGTAAACATGTTACTAGAACATGTTATGTATGATGGACACTAGTGGTTGCAAGTGTTTGCTAGCGGATGCTAATGGATGCATATATATACACTAGGCACTATTATCTCTTAGGAATTGGCGTAACTAGGTCACTAAAGCATATGCATATGGATGTGTGTGTGTATTTGAATTTTAATTTTATTTTCCATGGTTGCTATAAATGAATGATTATCATATGATTGTTGCATTTGGATGTAGCACACATATAGAACTATCAGTTGTCATTAGGGAATTTGCATTCATTTGGATGCATGGCACAGACATGATTTCATAAAAAGGAAGTCGACTGAATCAGTAGACCGTCTAATCTTTTGCATTAGTTAGGGACATTGATACAACACTATTTGTACATATATATATATCATAAAATGCATTAGAAAACTTAAGGACAATGGATGTAATGGATGGTGGTTGAGTATATGGTTGTAGACTTGGGATGAAAATATTTATTTCATTCTTTTGTCCTTAGAGATTTCGGGGACGAAATCCTTTCAGGAGGGGAGAATGTAATAACCCAAAAATTTAAGCTATAATAAATAATTAACAAATTAATAAAATAATAAAATAAGTTTGTGAAATTATCAGAATTGAGCCACGGGAGTTGCACCATTGTGTCCGTGGTAATTTTCTGGTCAATTTCCATATATAGTTTGTCAAAATCCGAGTTAAAACGAAGAAGTTTCAAAATAAACAAGACAAGAATATATATATATATATATATATATATATATATATATATAAGGTCAGGTTGACCCTAGGGTCGACCCCTAATATGCATTTTAGCTAGGTTTTTGTTTTCCCTAAATTCCTCACGTACTCTTTCGAGTAGGTTGAGTATCATGTTTTACCTTGGATGCGTCAAGTTCAAAAGGTGAGCTGGAGGATTCCATTATCTATCTATCTATTTCTATTTCAACTGTTCCATTTTAGCTATGTACATATATCGGCGTTGTGAGGACATATAGTTATAACTGTCCAGGCCGATGATAGTACTTAGATTTGGTAACTCTGAAATTCCTATATTCAGAGTAACCCTTTGTATTGTTTTATTGATATTATATATTATTGTTTCACTATGAGATTCTGATGTTGTGTTCTTTCCTTCTTGTTCTTTTCCTTTTGTTTTATTTTACCCTAACTTTCTATCTTTCAGACACTTGGGTGTTTGGCACACGAATACCGTAGATGTATTTAGTGTCGGCATTTGAGGGTCAAAAGTACGAGTCGTTACATAAAATATATAACAAGTATTCATCATCAACAATCAAGTGAAATATTCTTATTCGGGTCAGTGTAAATCACATCGAATCAAGTACTCGAATTTGGATCAATAACAGTTATGCAAATAAAATGATCTACGTTTAACTTACTTATTTATTCCATTGGTTTCTTAACTATACAACTTTCTTTTAGTAAATTTATTTACAATAATAGTATTTCATTTAACACTTAAATTATGTACAAACCATTTCTTACCACATTATTTACGTTTTTACAAACATTTCATAAAGACATATCTTTGTTTTCAAACCTATAACGACCAGTATTTTTAACTATTTTAAATTTTAGAATTTGATATAATCATTGAATAAAATGGTTGGGGATAAAATTTAACGACTTATTAGTGTAATTGATTGAATTTTAGTTTGGATAAAATTTTGAAATAACCACTTTCGATGATTTAGGCAATAACAGTATTGAAATTAAATTATACGTATTTAATGTATTTGTAATAAATAGTTTGATTGGATAATGAATGTTAACTTATGCAGTTGAAAATAAACTATTTGTAGATAACTAAAATTCATTGGGATTTTAGTATTGGACAATTAGATAATTTAAATTTTAATACTGGGATTATTTAAATAATTGAATTTTGGATTTAATGTGAATGAAAATGATGTCGGAAGTTGATTTAAATTTTATTTGAACAACAATGAAGTTTGTTAAACTTAAAATTCGAATTTAAAGTGATCAATTAATTTCTGGGAAATACTTGTTTTAATTGACGAGTAAAAATAGCCATTTTGGCCACTGTCTCGGATTTTGACGAAATTAGTTTCATAGGATCTGTAATAGTGAGTTACAGTAGGATTTCAAGTTTCGTAGTGATCGAACTTGCCGTTTGGCCGTGCGAGTTTGAAACGCGTAGAAATTTATTTAGGAATTTAATTAAAATAATTGATTTTGAAAAGCTATCTTCTGCATACGATCGAATTACGATTCGAGACTAGTTCCATTGTGTTCGGAATGGGGGTAAAACATTATAAATGCCAGGTGGCACGCTGCGTTTGGAGTTCAAGAATTCTGGACGTTAAGTGGCTAGATATTTTCAATATAATACATAATTATTTTCCTCCTTCCAATAATACGTCACCCATGCCCTATTTTTTGGTCAACCTGTACTCGTTCCTTCCCTTTCCCTTCTTATTAGAATCGAGCCTTCAAAAAAAGAAACAAACATCAGCTCGATTTAAAAAAAAAACAAATCGCGATCGAAGAACGCCTAGGGATGGAAGCATCGCACGATGGGAAGGAGCACGTGGAGGCAGAGGCAGTTAGGGTTGGGTCACGATTTCTGGAGTGGCGCGTGCGCGCGCTTGCGCGAGAGGCTGGAAGGGGTGGCGCTTGGGGCGATGGTGGCTAGGGAGGTGGCGGCTGTCGTTCGATCGATCTAAAAAAGTGGAAACGAAGAAGACGAAGTCGTTGGGAGGATGGAGATTTGTGCGCGTACGAAGATGGGAAAGGGAAGTTAGGTTTGTTGTTATTATTATTATATTTAATTAAGTTATTTTAGTTTTAATCATCGTTATATTAATAAAGCTGTATCTTTTGCATTTGAGATCCGTTTCGGACGAAACAAAGTGCGTTGGGATCGTATCGACGTCGTCTACAGCTTGGCATTAGATTGGATTTTTTTGAAGCTGAAATATTTTTAGTTTCAAATAGAAAGGTGAGTGTTTATATGCTCACAATTGACTAAATAAATTTTATGTTAGTTAAATGAATGTCGGGAAGTAATTTAATTGCATTGCTTGATGTTTGGTAAATTAATTGACATCAGATTGATATAAAAAAATTGAATTGATAAGGATTTAAATTGACAGTTAAATTTGAAAGGGGAATTTATTTGCCAGTAAAATACCCGATATGGATAACGATGTAATTGTTGTGAATTATTGGCTGATTTGGTTGTTGATTGAAATTGAATGCTATTGGTTGATACATTGGATGTTTAGATGTTTATGTAGTTTATATATATCATGTTATCACCCTGAATATTATTTGGCAGTATATAATTTAATATTTGAATTATTTCGAATAAATTAAGAAATAGGTTGAAATGATATATAAATATGGCATTTATTTGGATTTAAATGATATATATCCATCCTTGGAATTATATACGGACACCAGATTGGTTAAATTAAATGATTTTAAAACTTTTAATTTGAAATTATTTAAATTGATTTTTATTTTAAGAAATAAAATCGAATTTATGAAAATTGAATTATTTCGAATTGGAGCTCGAAATGTTGAAATTTAAATTGGGTAAACGAAATTGTTTAAATAATCAAAGTTGAGATTTTGAAGTTATAATCGAAATATGATTTGAATTTCAGAAAATTATTTATTTTAAAAGATTGCACTTTTATTCGAACTTTGAATATTGCTAAGTAAAAGTGATATAAAATGATATTTAGAAATTGAGCTCGGAATTGAATTATATTTGAAGATTTGGATTTTAAATTGGACATTGAAGGTTAATTTGACTTAAGTGTTTTGAATCGATATTTTGAAAAACAAACTCGGGATTGATAAAAATCAAAATGGTTTAAATATGAGAATTGAGTTAAAATTAATTTGGAATTGGAACTGAAATTAATTTGGAATTGGAAGTGAAATTTATTTGAAATTAAAATTGAAATTTATTTGGAATCGGAGTAAAATTCGATTTGAAATCAGAATTGAATCGATTAAATCGAATTGGAAATTGGAATTGATTTGAATTGGGAAATTTGGAATTTGAACCAGTTTGACATTGAAACTATTTTCAAATAAATTATTTTAGTATAAACTATTTAAAATCTATATTCTTAAATATTTAAATTATTTTGAATTTCCAAACTATTTTACTATATAAACCATTTTCAATACTCAAACTATTTTCTATTAAACTATTTTAACTATTTTAAAACTATTAAAACTATTTTCTAAAAATATAAAATGGTCATGGGTGGAATGTTTATATTTCAATCTTAGATTAAAATGCGAATGAGGTTAAAATGAAGTTATAATTTAAATGAATTTCGAAACAATTTTGGTAGCGGAATCAAGATATTGAAGCAAAAATGATATTGTATCTTTTGAGTAAATATGATGATTTCGAAATGAATTTGATTTTAAAACGAATATAATATTTTGATATCAAGTACAAATTGTTTTCAAAATATAAAAGTACCAACCGGTGTGTAAAATGACTTTTGGTTGTTAAAGAGATCGGGTACTCTTATTGGCATACTCTCTGTCATTATTGGAACCACTTTGACAACCGTGTACTCGGTGGATGATATCCAGAATGTAGTGGTTGAATTAGTGAACATTTACTTTAATGAAGTAAGAGAACGATGATGGATAGCCTTAACACTTGTGTCATAATTAAAATGACTAAAATAGGATCCTATGTCTGGCCAATGAGTTAGCTACCTCTAGTGACGTTGATCCCTCGTATTACTATTGTGGTTTTTGACTCGATAGGTGCACCTTTTTGTTTGTATTGATAGTCGCGGTCAGCCATGGATGGGTTATGACCAGCCAGAAAGGGCAAACTGGTAGAATCCTACCTTGGGCATTGCCTGATGTGCCTTGTCATACTTATCCTTATACGAGCCCATTACGACTTTGGTTTAGTATTGTACCTATAGAGGGATCACTGGCTACGGACGTTACTAGTTGTATTATAGGACCTGCATAGACTATATGCTATAAAATCTGTTAAGGTGGATCAATGTAAAGCCTTAATGCTATTTTAATATTTATTTTATTGATAGACATTACCTATTATAGTCCATACTATTATATATAGATAGTTTAACGAATCCTTAAGAGATGGAAAACCCCGTAACATCTCTTAAGTTATTGCACGCACATTATACACTGGATAGGAGATGAAAAATCCCGTAAAGATCTCTGATGCCACGACACTCATATTATTTGTGATATCAATTTGACTTACATAAGAGTATTTTAGTCCTGACTCAAGTGTTTCATCTTTTCATTACGCTTGGGTCAGCCTTGAATTTTTTCCAGTGCATTGAAGATCATTTTCTGGAGGACGAAGACGAAGTTTTTGTATATTATTACTATTATTATTATTCCCTACATCATGCTATTCTCCTGCATTGATCCTTTAACCCTGATTTATATATATAACTCTAATAAATGTTTTATAGATTATAATCAATTGTATAGCAAACAACTTCATGAACTGTTTATTTGACTATTATATTTTATCATTCCGCTATGAGATTCAGTGTTTTTTTTCTTCTTCTTTCCTTATTTTTATTAATTATCCCTATTGATTATCTATGTTCCGGATTGTTTAAGTTGGACATGAGTGGATTATTGTCGATTTAAACCATCCAAAATATGGGTTGTCACAATTGGTATCAGAGCTTAGGTTTAGCGATAACCTTGGCTTTGTAGGGTTCTGACTCAATAGAGATAGGGTAGTAACACTACATCAGAAAAAGCCTTTTGTAGCGTTGAAAAAACGGTACAAAAACTTTTAGTAGTGTTTCGATAAACGCTGCGATATAACATGAAACTAAAAGTCAGAAATTTTTTTGTAGTGTTGTAGAAAATTCTACCAAAACTTGACCTGTTGTAGGGTTTTAGAAACGCTACAAAAAGTTTCAGACTTTTAGTTGCATGTCGTATCGCAGAGTTTATCGAAACGCTACTAAAAGTTTTTGTAGCATTTTCTCAACGCTTCAAAAGTCGTATCGCATCTATTTACATTTATTTTAGTAGGGTTTTTAAATGCTACTAAAAATTAGTAACTATTTTGTAGCATACTGTACACACCACTATTTCATGTTAATGGCTTGTACCATTTCCAACCATCGCTCACATGATAGTCTTATTACAACCAGCAATCAATCATATGATCATCGTATTCAAACAATCAAACAATCAGAAACATAATCATCATATTCAAACAATTAAAAAACATGTTAATCACTTAATCAAATATAATATCCTTAACCACTTCGATAATAGTTTTTCGACAAACCGAGCAAATTCACATAAAATCCATAACCATTCATAAACAAGTTTACACAACAAGTACTGACAAAAGGTTAAAGTATATATAACAATTAATGTCATGTTCATTCCTTGATTACCCACAATTCTTAGCTGCACCTGGTCTTTACTCCTAAAAAGCTAATTACATGTAGACAAGTTTAACAATCAACAAATGATTATGAAACTATTTCATATTTAAAGTATATCAAACATCCTTAGTTGAACTGTTCTTAAATTTAAATAATTCTAATAAAACTTAGTTAAATTTTTATAAAACTTGGTTAATTTTTATAATAAACTTATTTAATTTTTAATAACTTATTTACGTAGTTAAATTCTAATAAAACTTAATTACTTTGTATAAATTTATTTAATTTTCATAAAACATAGTCAAATTATATAACTCTTAGTTAATTTTTAAAATTTGGTTAATCTTTTTAAAAATTAGTTAAATTTTTATAAAGCTCGATTAACTTATTTATAAATTTATTTATATTAACTCAATCTTATAAATTATCTCAATTAGTAAAACTTAAATGTCATGACTTATATTTTAATTAACTTAAACTTATATATATTTATGAACATATAAAGGAAAAAAAATAGTTAAAAAAATTTGTTCAGGCCAAAATAAAAGAAGCAGTAACTAAAGAAAACTAGAAATAGGCCAAATATTCATCTATAATTGCACACGCCAGGACATGGTATCTTATAAACAGCAACACTCATATATATATATATATATATATATATATATATCTGTATATATATATTTAGGTGCTCACTCACGCCACTACTAGGAATATATAAATGCACACTGCTCACACAATATTAAACCATTACCCAGCTTTAGAACGCACACACAGACCAAGACTGGCATACACCCACACATGCACTTACAGAGGAAAACACACGCATGCACATACACATTAACACGCACACAAAACAGTACATATACCTCCACACATACAGGCACTATTTCACACCCACACACATTAACACACATCTCACAACAACATTCACCTAAACGCAGCAATCTACACACTGTTATCTCCTACGCATGCACAACAGCGACAAACAATGATACACACGGTTGCACAAGCACACACATGGAGCCTTGCATACAACTACACATATATATCAATAAAACAACTTGTTCACGAATTTATATATGCAATTTCAAGTATTAAACAAAGGTTTGTGACGTTAAACTCGCCTATTTACTGCTCGAACATGTCGCTCACTCCACCGTGATCAAACCTCGCATCACTAGATATTGTAAATGCTAGACAGTGGCACAACTAAACTGATTTTTCTTGTTGAACTGACTTTTGTGGTTCTCTGTTTTCATTTGTAAATTTGTAAATATATAAACATAGGCACTGCTCTTTCACCTGGTTTTAATGGCATGATTGCATGTAGAAATATTCTTGTAAATGCTTGTATTCTCGCTAATTCCTGTCTTACTTCCCCTTCCTAAATGAGTTAATAGAATAACATAGTACCTGAGGAACATGCATAAATGAGACATCATACATCAAGGAATAACAAAGCACTCCACAAGCAGAAGTCTTCAATTTATAACTTATTGAATTGTGCATTAGGTTCTTTACTACTTTAATTGCTCTAAGAATTAAATTGCTCCACATTTTCTATAAATGTTAGTCCTTTATAAAGTAATGATCAATCTGTAGAATAAAAATGTACTTTGAAATAATCATTTTTTGTCACAAATTTGTCTACGTTGCTCTCACTATTGCTTTTGCAGTAATACTTATGTTATTCAGTATAAAAAAATAATATTAAGCTTAGAATCTACTTGAAGAAGCAATAGAGCTATCATTCTTTGTTGTCAAGTTCAAACTTCATAGCACTAAATACATATTAAGTGGTCGAAATACATGTACAAAATTGGGATATACATTCACCTACTATAATGTTCAGTTTTTTCCAGTCCAATGTGATTCACTCATATCTACCACTATAAGTAGACATTCGCTCCCAAATTATTATAATTATTATTTTGACCAACTAATATGTTTCTTGGACTACAAGTTTCAATTGTATAAACTCATATGAATGCATAGTGTGCATCTACATCTTTGAACTTGTATCTATTTCATGGGTTTCTTCTTTTCTTCTCCAAATATACTTATGCTTTTCTTCAACTGTTGTGCATGTAGCATATTGGTTGTTTCTGGTTCGTCTTCTATAGATGGTTTACTAGAGAAGCAACATTGAGAAGAGATGCTTCTTCTTGTGCAAATTGACTAGCTATGTACATTAATGTGTTATAGGTGTTGGAAATTCTGTCTTCCATGACGAAAATGTTGTATATATGGTGGAAGCAAATAACATTATTTGATTATAAAATGTAGTTAAATTTTTATAAAGCTCGGTTAACTTATTTATAACTATATTTATATTAACTCAAACTTATTAATTATCTCAATTGTTAAAATTTGAAATGTCATAAATTATAACTTATGATCAATTAGATCAAACATCCAATAAGAAACAACAAATAAATCAAAATTATACCTCCATCCAAGTGATCAGTTCCAAAATATCGACATAATGGTCAATGTTTGCCATCAACAACCTCACCTGCATGAAGTACTCATAATTTAAATCTATTATATGTGACCGTGAAACAAAGTAAATCAAGAATTAAGTAATCCTTTTATAAGAAATATAAACCAAAGGTTGCTTTCACTTGAATTTTTTCCTACTGGAAACTTAAACTAAAATCACATATGGCTCACATAAATTAAAGTGAAATAAAACCCATGAGAAAATTCATGCCATCTTCAAATAAAGTATACATGAAACATAAATTAAGAAACAACAACAATATGCTTTATTTAATGTAATAATGAACATTGTTCCCATAAAAATAGATGACATTCATATTACCTTATCATTCCTTAGATGACAGAAACAACAGCCAGTCTGATGTTCAATTGTTTTATTTTATTTCTTATCTTCAGCTACCGAGTAACAATATTTATTGTAATATTTGGAGAATTTATTTATATGTATTATTACCTATCAAGTTCTTTAGTGTCAAGCTGGCCACTGTATATAAGCTTTTGCAACCTGTCATCGATTAAGTTGACATGCTCCTGGCCAATGTCGAGAGAATATACCAAAATTGGCAATCCAGTTTAGTATGCAACTGCATCACACAGAAGACAATCTCATATGAAATACTACCAAAGTATTTGAAATATATAATCAAATATCCTGCATCAGATGCATTTTAGATGGCATAGGTGTTGGTCTCTTTCTTTATGATGATAGCTCTAAATTTACCTAAGAAATGAGTGCTTCATGGCTAGAGACCCTTTCTTGATTGTTTCGAAAAAAGGTTGAAAAACAGCCTATAGCAGCCTATAAAAGTCTAAAACAAGATTATATACGTTTTTTTCATAACCATCCGTACATGTATGTACGCACATAGTATGTATGTGTATATATTAAAAAACTTAATGTATAGATACCTAGGACAAATGCTGCATACAGCCAGAACAACAAGTGAAATGCTTCCAAGTAAGGAGGGCATAGAGAAACCCCAATCCTGAAAGTGTATGTATGCTCGAATTCTACCATCATTTAAAGGAAATATGTATCTGGATTTACTATATTTTAACTACTAAATGTGAGCATTAGTTATACCCTAGGCAGCTGACCAGCAAATACACCAAGAAACCCTATAATTCTAACCACAGTAAACAAAAAAGCTTCCTGCAGATTGAAAATTAATCAATTTGATAAATAAGGAATATTAATTACTTGAGGTTGAAAATGTACATCATTCCGAACACTTGGTATTACGAGATTTTCTGCATATTTGAGCCCAATAGAAGTTAACTCTCTAAGAGAAGTCTAAATGTATATATAGAATGTAAAATGAACTTGTAATCATTATTATCATACATAGGTATATACATAGATGATGATGAAATAAAAATAAATATGAAATAGCCGAAGGAAAGAAAAATAAGCACCATACGTCGTGATACCTATAAGCAACAACATTCTAAGAGAAGTCTAAATGTATATATAGAATGTAAAAGACCTTTTGGATTGCATTTTATAAGCAACAATTACATTTTCACTCTTTACTAAACTAATTTATAAGCAACAATTACATTTTCTTTTACTTTTTCTCGCAAAATGTGAAGCTTAAAAACAGAATATGTATCCGCATGAAGAAATCTATAGAAAATTGGTCATAAAATAAGCGATAAGGAAAAAGACCTTTTGGATTGCTTCTTCTAAAGCCTTCAAGTCCACTAAACCAGAAGCCGCAGTAGACGATGCTTCAACACACCATTTTTTATTGAGATTAGAGTTATATCTAGGATTTGTTAGTAAAGAAAAAGTGTAATTTAGTCACGGAAAGAATGGAGAAGAAAAGGATTGAGAGAAGCTTAATTTAGGGTATTAGGTGATTTGAGCAAAAGACGCGAGGGAACGAAAATAAAATAAAGGAGGAGAGCAAAAAGATCTGCCGCCTTCTAAAATGTTGGGCGAGACTGGTTCAGAAGTGTTATTTTTCTAATTTATTTTATTTTTTACATCAACAGATGCATTTGATGATTAAACACTGCTATATAACGCATTCGATAATATATTTTCTTATGCCCTAGAATGAGTCTGTTGAGTGTATATATGAGAGAGCATACTTGTTAGCGTTATAAAATGTTGTATATTGTGCTTACTTATCTGTTGAGTTGTTTATAAATTCTGGTCGGTGCGTGGGACGCCATGTTATCGATAGGGGTTTCTAAACACTTAAACGAGGCAAGTCGACATAATTTTGTTTTAAAATAGGATAAATGAAATAATTTTACCTAAATTATATTTTATATATATAAAATGATAATTTTTAATGATAGTTGTTAGGAGATGATAATATTTAATTATCATCGATTATTGGTTGAATTAAAATAAAAGGAATACTTAATGAATTTTATTTTCTGAAGCATTTGATAATTATTGAATTTAATTACAATAAAAATTGTTAGAAATAAAAAATGTAAAGTAATGAAATATTTTCATAATAAAGAAATGGAATTGTATAAGCTATATTATAAATAGAAGGATAAAAAAATTAAGAATTTTAGAATTTAAATCCCTTTGTTTTTAGAATTGTTTTCAAAATTATTTTCAAACCTTCAAAATTAATAATAATATTATTTGAAAGTGTTTTGACTAGAAATATATTTTGAACAGATTTTTAAAAAGAAATAAAAGCATTGAACTCACTTTAGTTACTTGGAAATAATTCTAGGGATGATTGCAGCATCGCCAGTATTCATTTTCGAGTTTCTAAGTGAGAATTGCTACCAAAAGAAATTTATTTTTGGTTAAAACAAGTTTTGATTATGGAGAAAAATTTATTACAAATATGATTTGATAAATATATGGAAATAGTTTTGAACTTATAATTGAAAATAGTATCGATAAAAATAAGTTATAACTTATAGATTCTAACAAGGAAATAAAATCAAATTTTAAAATAGTTGAGTTTTTTGGTTAAGAAAACAAAATAAAATTTGAATTTGAGAGATGAGATGGAATAATTAACTTAAGAATGTTAAATAAATCAAGTCAGTAAAATGAAGAAAATAAAATGAAGTTTAACTTAAGAAAGCTCAAATAAAGAAATGAACTGTATTGGAAATGAGTTAGATATAATAATGAAATGAATTTTAAGTAAATTAGTTTGTGTAACTTATAAACTTGAGAAATATTCAGCTAAAAACAAATTTAAATTTTGTTGAATGTGAATGATAAAAAAGGAAAAGAAAAATTTAACTTAAATAACGTTGAATAAACCGAGTAATGGATTAAAATGAAATGAAGTTTAACTTAATATTAAATAAATTGAATTGGACATTAAACGAAACTAGATAAATTATTAAAGTGAATTAATTCCACTCAAGATATAAAATAAATTAATAGTATGAATACGAACTTGGATTATAAAATAAAATGCAATTTGGGTGTGAAGAAATTGAGTAAAAAAATGAGTGTAAGGAAATTAATATGAGTAATTGAATTGAATTGAATTTGGATGTAAATAAATTGAATACAAATGGAGTGAGTTTTAAATAAATCGAATGTTAACTAATTGAATATGAAATAAGAAATGAAATTAATTATAAAATGGAGCATTATACAAGTGAAACAGAAGTAATAAAAATGTTCAAATTAAGATTGTGTTTAAAGAAATGTTTGAAGATAAAAGTTAAGTTGCTATAAGAATGTTTATACGCTTAATTAATGCTAAATAAATATTAAATGAATAAATTGAATAGTAAAAGAAGATATTATTTAAGTAAATGAATATAAACTTAAGAAATTGATTAATGAATTGTTTCATTAATGAATTTGGTATTAGATAGAAATTATGAAATACTGGAACTAAGTGTAAGAAATAAAATGTTAAATAAATTGAAAATTTATAAATATAAATAAAATTTAAGTTGTTATAGTAAAAAATATACACTTAGGTAATGTTATGAAATTTAATTCAATTAAGCAGAGTTAAATAAATGGAATCAATGAAATAAACTAGTAAAATGAATTATGAGGTTTGATTTAACATAAGGGAAGTTAATAGAAATGAATAAACAAAATTCGTTAAGGGAATAAATTAACAAAATGAGTCAAATAAAATAGAATTTGATTCAAAATGAAATGAACTTAAGTTGTAAAGTTAAATTGAATGTAATAACTTTAATCATTAAATATAAGATAAATTTGATTTCAATGAATGTAAATAAGTGAATGTGAATCAATTTAAAATAAATGGAAGTGAATGTGAGCATAATAAAATTTAAATAAATGAAAAAAACCAATTGAAACGAATGAATTAAATCAAATTGGATGTTAATAGAAATGGAAGTGTATGAATAAAAATGTTAACATTGAATAATAGTATGGTTATGAATAAAACTTGCATGAATATGGTTGTTTGGATGTTTCTTTTATTGCATGGCTATGTTTGCTTATATGGTTGTTGTATAGTTATGTTATATTGATTTCTCTTTCCATATAGATATTCTCATATATTATTGAGTGTGTAATAGGTACAAAGGGCGTATATGTGCGCTTTTGAAGCTCGATTAGGCATTATGTTGCTTTTGCTTGCTTAATACGAGCGAACTCGCTCGTATTAAAAATAATAAGATACGTATCTCGGATTACATACCACGATTTTATACCTTTTCCCTCCGGGATGCCTCATCATTGAGATGAGATGTATGTTTGATATATATTGGGTATATTTGTATTATATATTATATTGTAAAATTTTTCTGAACGAGCCGCACAAAGGAGACGCTACCGAAATATTTTCTAAATCTAGGTGTTAGAAAATTTTTAAAGTTTCAAAACTGATATCGGAGGAGCATAGCCAGAGAGTAGTAAAGGTTTTACAATTAAGATGCTTATGTTTTATAAGTTAATTATTTTGAGAAAATATATCAAATGTTAAATTATCTACTTAACGCCTTTTCGAGGACGAAAAGTTTTGAGTGAGGGGGAATGTAACGACCCATATTTCTAACTATTTTAAATTTTATAATTTGATATAATTATTGAATAAAAATGGTTGGAGATAAAATTTAATGACTTATTATTGTAATTTATTGAATTAGATTTTGGATAAAATTTTGAAAGAACCAATTTCGATGATTTTGGCAATAACAATATTGAAATGGAATTATACGCGTTGAATGTATTTATAATCAATAGTTGGATTGGATAATAAATGTTAACTTATTCAGTTTAAAATAAACTAATTGAAGATAACTAAAATTCATTGGGATTTTAGTATTGGACAATTAGATAATTTAAATTTTAATACTGGGATTATTTAAATAATTGAATTCTGGATTTAATGTGAATGAAAATGATGTCGGAAGTTGATTTAAATTTTACTTAAACAACAATGAAGTTTGTTAAACTTAAAATTCGAATTTAAAGTGATCAATTAATTTCTGGGAATTACTTGTTTTAATTGACGAGTAAAAATAGCCATTTTGGCCATTGTCTCGGATTTCGACGAAACTAGTTTCATCGGATCCGTAATATTGAGTTATAGTAGGATTTCAAGTTTCGTAGCGATCGGACTTGCCGTTTGGCCGTGCGAGTTTGAAACGCGTAGAAATTTATTTCAGAATTTAATTAAAATAATTGATTTTGAAAAGCTATCTTCTGCATCTGATCGAATTAGGTTTCGAGACTAGTTCCATTGTTTTTTGGAATGGGGGTAAAATATTATAAATGCCAGGCGGCACGCTGCGTTTGGAGTTCGAGAATTCCGGGCGTTATGTGGCTAGATATTTTCAATATAATATATAATTGTTTTTCCTCCTTCCAATAATACGTGACCCACGCCCTATTTTTTGGTTAACCCGAACTCGTTCCTTCCATCGCCCCTTTTATTCGAATCGAGCCTTCATTAAAAAAAGTGAAACGAACATTGGCTCGATTTAATTAAAAAACAAATCGCGATCGAAGAACGCCTGGGGAAGGAAGAATCGCGCGATGGGCGAAGTGCGTAGAGCAAGAGGCAGTTAGGGTTGGGTCGTGATTTCTGGAGTGGCGAGTGCATCTGTTCACGCGAGAGGCTGAAAGAGGTGGCGCTTGAGGCGATGGTGGCTAGGGAGGTGGCAACTGGCGTTCGATCGATCTAAAAAAAAGGAAACGAAGAAGACGAAGTCGCTGGGAGGATGGAGATTTGTGCGCGTACGAAGATGGGAAAGGGAATTTAGGTTTTTTGTTATAATTATTATTATTTAATTTAGTTATTTTAGTTTTAATCATGTTATATTAATAAAACCGTATCTTTTGCGTATGAGACCCATTTCGGACGAAACATGGTGCGCTGGAATCGTATCGACGTCGTCTACAGCTTGGCATTGGATTGGAATTTATTTGGAGCTGAAATATTTTTAGTTTCAAATAGAAAGGTGAGTGTTTATATGCTCATAATTGACTAAATAAATTTTATGTTAGTTAAATTAATGTCGTGAAGTAATTTAATTGCATTGGCTGATGTTTGGTAAATTAATTGACATCAGATTGATATAAAAAATGGAATTGATAAGGATTTAAATTGACAGTTAAATTTGAAAGTGGAATTTATTTGCCAATATATTACCCGATATGGATAATGATGTAATTGTTGTGAATTATTGGCTGATTTGGTTGTTGATTGAAATTGAATGTTATTGGTTGATATATTGGATGTTTGGATGTTTATGTAGTTTATATACATCCTGTTATCACCCCGAATATCATTTGGCAGTATATAATTGATATTTGAATTATTTTGAATAAATTAAGAAATAGATTGAAATGATATATACCTATGGCATCTATTTTGGATTGAAATGATATGTATCCATCATTGGAATTAAATTGAAATAACTGTTTCACTTGGCCATAGGATAGAAAATTATATATAGACACCAGATTGGTTAAATTAAATAATTTTAAAACTTTTAATTTGAAATTATTTAAATTGATTTTGATTTTAATAAATAAAATCGAATTTATGAAAATTGAATTATTTTGAACTGGAGTTCAAAATGTTGAAATTTAAATTGGGTAAATGAATTTGTTTAAATAATCAAAGTTGAGATTTTGAAGTTATAATCGAAATACGATTTGAATTTCAGAAATTGATTTGTTATAAAAGATTAGACTTTTATTCGAACTTCGAATATTGCTAAGTAAAAGTGATATATAACGATATTTAGAAATTGAGCTCGGAATTGAATTATATTTGAAGATTTGGATTTTGAATTGGACATTGAAGGTAAATTTGACTTAAGTGTTTTATATCTATATTTTGAAAATCGAACTCGGAATTGATATAAATCGAAATGGTTTAAATTTGAGAATTGAGTTGAAATTAATTTGGAATTGGAATTGAAGTTAATTTGGAATCGGTAGTGAAATTTATTTGAAATTGAAATTGAAATTAATTTGGAATCGATGTAAAATTCAACTTGAAATCGGAATTGAATCGATTAAATCGAAATGGAAATTGGAATTGATTTGAATTGGGAAATTTGGAATTTGAACCAGTTTGACTTTGAAACTATTTTCAAATAAATTATTTTAGTATAAACTATTTAAAATCAATATTCTTAAATTTTCAAATTATTTTGATTTTCCAAACTATTTTACTATATAAACCATTTTTGTGATGACCTGCCCGTTCGACCCTCGAAAAATCAACATAAATATGCTCATCGTATAACATGCCGAACGATCGAGTGCCGAAAAGACAGATTATTGAGGGAAAAGAAAGTTGGTAGAAGTACAAATACTAAACAAAACATAATTTCACAGCGGACTGAACAACATATAGTATGAATAGTACTTTACACAAATCAAAACTGTAATTTACATACCTCACATCAGAGTACACAAATCAATAGTTACCAGCTTGGACAGTCATAACAACCTGCCCTCACAATTGCTGATAACTTCAACAAACACTGCAGCGGAATAAAATCAAATATGAGTAATTCGTCTTCGCCATCCAGCTCGTCGCCTGAGCTCCATAGCATCCCATCCTAAACCTAAAATACTCGGTCTGACCCGAGCATTATAATAAAATAACACTCGAGTCAGTCTAGAAAACCAGCGTGAGAAAAACACACTCGGTTTGAATTACTAAAGTTTTCAAAATCCTTTTAAAATCAAAGGTATCTCGTAAGACCACGCCACACATAAACACGATGCTTTTTTACCTTACAATAACCAAAACATTTTCATATCAAATCATCTGATATTATAATTGTGTCTAAGTACAAATACTTATTCAAATAGCTGAAATTGTTACATTAATTAAATTCCAACATTCTAGGCTCTACAATCAAAACCGTAAAGGCACGTATTGAAGAATGGATTCTATACGAATGACTAGGCACTGGGGTACCACCTGTCACAGTACACATCTAGAACAGCGTATCGAGGACCATGCCGGGATCCCCTACAACACAAGACCGGACTATCCCTGACCTGGATAGACTGAATATGCTATCACCCCGGGTGTTCCCACACTTTATCGAGCTCCTTCCATAAATCGTGGTAATAATAATATTCGAGGGTATCTAGAAAGGTGATAAACATACCCTACTTGGGTGCGACCCACTTAGCCTTGCTGCATCCCCCCTGATTTTCAGTCATTCCCGGTTGATGAGGCTAGAGGCTACGATTACCTTTTTAGAAAGATTTCACTTAGAATGCTCATTGTCCTCCAATGATAATGCACTGATAGCATTCATCCATACAAGTCCGTTCCGGGTCCGAACGGAACCGAAGGCACTATTCCTACTACATTCATTTTGGAATCACCCTCAGGATTAGTAGCGATTAGCCCTTGCACTTCATAGCTCCACCTTTGACTCCATACTTTTTTCTTCATTTCGAAAACGTACTCGTTGGATCGAAGTGGATTTCGAATAATAAATCTGATCTCGGTCTCTTCGAAACAACGTTCGCGGTTTTCGGTAAACTCAACCCCGGTTTTTTTAGGAAATATACAGACGACGATAAGATCGGAGATCACCTCCTAACCATTAGTGGACGGATTTCCTTAACATAGTCCCGAAAGAACGAAACGAGTTTATACGTACAGTATAGCACCTCGAACGGTAACTATACCATATAATTCCCGTATTTCTCCCAGATATTTCCAAAGTTATATTTAGGTCCAGATTTGATAGTTGGTTATTTAACCATCAAATAACAATCAATTCAACCAAATACTTCATTTCACTGGAAAACACCAAATCTTATTTAATTTAAATTTTAAACAAACCAAATCTCTTTATCAAGGTCATGCACTTGTTTTATCGAATTCAGTATGTTCATAAAGTTTCTTTTTCCAAAAATATTTGAATACCCTTTTAAAATAATATGGAGAGTACCACTACAGTATCAAACCATGGACCACAGCTCAATGGTTACGTGTCTATCCCAAAGAAAATCCAAAACTTAACTGTAGGCACTCACTGCCTCCGATTTAAGCCACGCGAGTATACCATTACTTTCTGAAACTTTATTTAAAAATTATCTCAAAACAATGCTTGTCAATTCTAAAATAATTTTTCATGTTTAATCTAGGTAAATGTATTAAATAAAAGCTATTATACAAAGCCACATAAATATTTTATAATTTATCTTCAAAAATGATAATGTTGACTAATCCCTAAATAATAGATGATATTAATAAATCTTTAACAATCATTATAAGGTTATTAATTAATAATTAAATATGCTTTAAACGATTTAAAATACTTAAATAACTAATTTCCAGAATATTTTTTAACTCTTTTAAAGTTACCAAATTAATAATTAAAAACTCTCTTTTTTAAAAGCAAGCCAAATTCTCGATTCCAATTACATTCTGTTAATTTGGATATCTCACTTGAACTCCAGTATAACCAATTTTATATTCATTCCCAAAATCACTTCTATCTTTCCAATCTGTTAAAAATCTCGATTTTAACTCTTTTATATTTTAACGAGCACCCTTTTTATATACTTTATCCCAAAATTCCATTTACAATATTTCGATTTAGTTAAGTACAAATTTCAAAACCACGTATTTAATCCAATTTATTAATCCAAAATCCTTTATAAACATTTTACTTCAAAAACCCCCTTTTAAATTCTTTTCCAATTTAAAACATATATTACTGGTATTTAAAAATACCAAAATTTAGGTCAAAACCTGCCATAACATCCAATCAATTCAAAATCACATAACAATCTATCACATATAATCCCGACAAATCATATACAAATAACTATGAAATTTATTTAAACATTTTTGAGGAATCCAGTTGGATCCCTCCAACCTGTTTCCCTTCATCTACAGATGTTAGCACAACATAAAAATACCAATTCCACTTTGAGGTGGAATATCGTTGTATATAGGGTCATCTGCTACTATGCGGGGCGCATAGGGTCTCATCCGCTATATATATGTAGGAATATTAATCACTCCAATATATATATATATATATATACTACTATATATAATATCACATTCAACTGATAATATGTATCAATTCAACCAATCAACCATTTATTAATTTTAACTATTTAAAATTAATACCGGAAGTCCAAAATTGAGTGAGATTAACTCTACTTGAGTCTTATTCGCTAAGCGTTCCAATTTTAAATTAAATCGAACACGTTCGATTTAACCTTAAATTTTCGCTCGCTTCGATCGACTCTAGATCTGCACCACAACGTAGTGTTTGTCGCTGTGATTCCAACACCGCTTGTTTCGTCCGATTTCGACCTCGTATAAGAAAGATATGCAATTTCAAAGTTTTGAATATAATTTAAAATAATAAATTCTTTTTTTTTACCAAGAACAACATATGGCCGCTCAATTCAAACACATAGATCTTGGTCGCACCTATGCTCTTCTTCCCTCCCATTAACTCTGAGACCCTTCATGAACAAAGAAACCGATAGCCGTCTTCCTTCCATTGAGTGTCGCTACCTCCATGATACTCTAGCAGACAATCGGCGACTGCCATTGCGCACCCCCACGCGAGTACTACCAACGCCCAGAATCTCAAGAAGCTCGGCAGTTCCCACGTCATGAAAAAAGAAATAGAACGGAAACCCTATTTGGTCGATTTCTGGTCACTACGTCAAATTATAGCGAAATTCCTCCCGTAGATGTCTAGATCTCAGGATGCTCTTTGATTTTGTTTTAAGATTTGTTGGATAATATCGAGTGGATGGAGAGATCAGAGGGGATGATGATTGGAGCATTTCGGCCATTGAAATGATAACAGCGGCAGCTGTGAAGTTTTGATTAGGGTTTACTGTGCTACGAATTTATATACGTATACATTTATTATTTTAATATTGTTTCCAATTTTAACGTGCTATTTCAAACGAACTCCAAACAAAACGTGCCACCAGGCGTTTATAATGTTTTACCCCTATTCTGAACATAATGGAACATGTTTCGAGGCATAATTCAATCATATGTGGAAGATAGCTTTTTGAATCGAATTAAAATATTAAATTTTCGATATTTATTTCAATGCGTTTCCATCCCGTAAGTAAGATTGATGAAGTTACAATTAATGCAAAAACAGCTAATTGGAAAGCAATAGTCATATTTTTAATCCTCCAAGTTACCAACAAATGAACTATACCATTTGATCCCCCGCTTCGTTAAAATTGGAATAAAATGCATCATGGAGGGATTTTACCATGAATTAATCAATTGATTTTTTAGAACTTATTACCACTTTATGTTATTCAGATATGGAGTACCAAACGGAGACTCCAAACGCTATGAAATTTGAAATCCGATAATAATAAACTATTACGGATCCAATGGAACTAGTTTCGTCGAATTTCGAGACTGTGCCCCGGAAGGCTATTTTAACTCGTCGATTAAATCGAGCAAGTTTCAAAATCATCGAAATCGTTTGAAATTTCAATTTTTAAAACTTACTAACTCCATCATATTTCAAATAGAATTTATATTCATATTAGAAATCATTTCGATTTATATTAAATAAAGATTCAGTTATTTACATTGTTTCCATGTATTAATTTTCACTATTAAATTAATATATAAATTTCCAATTTATACTTATCGAATTTAAATTCCATTCAAAAGTCGAACATCATAATTCTAATCCAAATAAAATTTTAAATCAACTTAGAAATCATCTCTATTCATATCTAACTCCAAATTACCATTTTTTTTACCCAATTTCAAATATCAAATTTAATTTTAGCAAATAAAATTAATCGCTATATTTGAAAATTTACACCATTCCCCTAATTTTTTTCCATATTCAAAATCAATTAATAATTCAAATTCAACATTTAAAAATAAATTAAATTTTCAAAACTAACGACTAGAATTCCGGGTCATTACAATTTTCAATACTCAAACTATTTTCTATTAAACTATTTTAACTATTTATGCTATTTTAAAACTATTCAAACTATTTTCTAAAAATTAAAACTGGTCAAGGGTGGAATGTTTATATTACAATCTTGGATTAAAATGCGAATGAGGTTAAAATAAAGTTATATTCTAAATGAATTTCAAAACAATTTTGGAAGCGGAATCGAGATATTGAGGCAAAAACAATATGGTATCTTTTGAGTAAATATGATGATTTCAAAATGGATTTAATTTTTAAATGAATATGATATTTTGATATCAAGTACAAATTGTTTTCGAAATATAAAAGTAACAACTGGTGTGTAAAACGACGTTTGGTTGTTAAAGAGACCAAGGCCTCTTATTGGCAAACTCTATGTCAATATTGGAACCACTTTGACAACCGTGTATATAGTGGATGATATCCAGAATGTAGTGGTTGAATTGGCGAACATTTACAGGAATGAAGTAAGAGAACGATGATGGACAACCTTGACAATTGTGTTGTAACGACCCAGAATTTCAGTCATTCGTAATAGGAATATTTAATTGATTTTAAATATACAAAAGTAAATTTTATAAGTTGAATAACTTATATTTCGAATATAAGGATTTAATTGGATAATTAAATTGTTAATTTAATATTTGAAATTGTGTAAATAATTGGAATTTCAATTTAATGTGAATAAAAATGATTTATAAATATGAATTAAATTCTATTTGAGTTAGAATTGAATTAGTAAACTTTTAAAATTGATTTAAAAGCGATTTAATAGAAATTAGAAATTTTAATATTTAATTAACGTGTAAAAATAGTCATTTTTGACACTATCTCAGATTTTGACGAAACTAGTTTCATTTGATCCACAATGTTATAATATTGTAGGATATCTAAATTTGTGTCAATCGGACTTACGTTTTGATCGTGGGAAGTTGAAATGCATAGAAATTTATTTAAGTAAATTTTAATTAAATAATTCGATTCGAAAACCTATCTTCCAAATATGTTGGAATTTGCTCCCGGTATATACCCTATTATGTTCGGAATAGGGGTAAAATATTATAAACTCCAGGTGGCACGCTTCGTTTGGAGTTCAGAAAATTTGAGGATGAATAGTGTCACGAAATTTTATATAAACGGACCTCACGCCACATTAATTTGCATAACCTAATCCTCTAAAATCCTAGCTGCCACTTCTTGATTCAATGGCTAGAAAATTCAAAACTTCTCCCCTCGACCTCTGCAAATCCACTCAATACCAAGCAAAACCCTCAACTACAAAATCGAAGAGCGCTCGTCGAGCTCTATAATATCAACGGTTGTTGTAACAATCCGCATATTTATCAATTTTATATTTAAATATTTTATTTGAATATTTCGTCGTTCGTCGGATTTTGGTCCGAAAAGCTACTTTTTGCAAACATTCGAATTAGGACTCGAGACCACTTCCATTGAGTTCAAAATGCCGTTTGCGACCTTTTTGAGTATAAACTTTGATATGTTTGGAGCTAGTCTAAAATTTGACCATTTGCACTTTGGGTTTGGTTTTGGGTTGAGCCCACTAGCCAACTTAACCCCCAAATCTGAACCACTCCTCTCCATTCTCCCTCACTTCCTCCTCATTTCAGTTCTTGAGCAACAATGGTGAGTGGAATGGGAAATTAGAATTCCCAAGCCCTAGTTTCCATTTGCAAATCAAGTTCTAGCTCCAAATTCAAAGAGAACCCATTGGTAAGCTTCATCTTCTTCTTCTCCAACTCTTTCTCCTTTCAATTTCAGAATTTCCTATGCCTAACTTAGGAAATATTTCTCTTTTAAAGCTTGTTGAGTTGGAATTGAAGAGTAATTGCTCTTGCCATTGCTCCATAGCATCTTCTTCATTCGTTTGGGTTCAAAGGTGAGATTTTTATCTCACATCTTAAACTATATTTATCTTCGATTGTTAGGTATGAATTCCTAACATTTATTCTTGTGCAATTGCTTTTGGTTTGGATTGATTTGGTGATATTCCAATTTTTAGTGTTTTGAGTTCAATTCTTTAAAAATCCAAACTTTGATCTTTGATCATGATTTTTGTGATGCATTGAAGAGCTTATAAGGCCGGGTAGTCGATAGGCGTAAACCCTTAGCGCCGTTGCTCGACCGATTGCATTTCGGAAGTGTTTGGCATTCATTTGATTGGCATGGGAGTGCTGGAAACAGGCTCCGGTCGACCGACCTCAGAGTCTGGTCGACCGACCTGCTACTCTAGCATCTCCCTGCCTCTGTTTGGAAGTGCGGGTTACAGGCTTCGGCCGACCGACCTCAGGGTCCGGTCGACCGACCTGCTACCCGAGCACTTCTGTCTCTGGTCCGGTCAGCCGACTCAGGGAGTCCGGTTGACCGACCTGCTCCTATTTGACAGTTTTTCCTATATTGCTTATTTGTTTGAATTTCCAACTTTAATCGATTCGTGTGGTCTCCTATTTGTTGTTATCATTTCTTAAGACTTTGATGACTCCTCTCTCGGGATGGTACCTCGTTAGGGCGCTGCCCCCTGGACCCCCGTACAACTCTGCGTAAGCAATCTTATCCGAAAGCCATTTAACCGAACTTCTTACTTTGATGGTTTTGGGAGTTGATTTCTTTGGACTTTACTCGCGTCTTCGAACGTGAATTTTTATGATTGATTGTTTCTACAATCACTTCTATGATTTGTCACTTCAAAATATAAAGGTTTTCTATACTGGTATTAAACTTCAAAACTCTTTCATTAAAACGATTTCAACTCTATTTTCAATATCAAAGCTCGTTTCTTAATACTGTTTTCCAATCTACTAGTATATACAAACCTTTACCTCATTCGTATGAGAAAATATAATTAAACGGCTTAGCAAAACAAGTGGTATGAAACGCTTGCGTTTACTTCGTCGGTTAATTTTTGGACTTGTTCGATTGAAACTCTCTTGTGACAATTTTCTAGTGGAAATCTACAGTTTGTTCGTAAATATTTGAGTTAAGCAAGTGGTTATGGGACATGAAGCTAAACTCTTATATTTACTAGCTTAGTGTAATTGACACTTCCTAATGATCATGACGATCATTTTTGTGATTTAGACTAGCGATTGAGCGATGTCTCTTTGTTCGCCAGGTTAGTCTAGACCGCAGTAGTGTGATTCCGACTCACACATATCTCTTTGTTCGCAAGGTTAGTCTAGACCGCAGTAGTGTGATTCCGACTCACACATATCTCTTTGTTCGCAAGGTAAGACTAGACCGCAGTAGTGTGATTCCGACTCACACATATCTCTTTGTTCGCAAGGTTAGTCTAGACCGCAGTAGTGTGATTCCGACTCACACATATCTCTTTGTTCGCAAGGTAAGACTAGACCGCAGTAGTGTGATTCCGACTCACACATATCTCTTTGTTCGCAAGGTTAGTCTAGACCGCAGTAGTGTGATTCCGACTCACACATATCTGTTTGTTCGCAAGGTAAGACTAGACCGCAGTAGTGTGATTCCGACTCACACATATCTCTTTGTTCGCAAGGTTAGTCTAGACCGCAGTAGTGTGATTCCGACTCACACATATCTCTTTGTTCGCAAGGTAAGACTAGACCGCAGTAGTGTGATTCCGACTCACACATGTCTCTTTGTTCGCAAGGTTAGTCTAGACCGCAGTAGTGTGATTCCGACTCACACATATCTCTTTGTTCGCAAGGTAAGACTAGACCGCAGTAGTGTGATTCCGACTCACACATATCTCTTTGTTCGCAAGGTTAGTCTAGACCGCAGTAGTGTGATTCCGACTCACACATATCTCTTTGTTCGCAAGGTAAGACTAGACCGCAGTAGTGTGATTCCGACTCACACACATCTCTTTGTTCGCCAGGTTAGTCTAGACCGCAGTAGTGTGATTCCGACTCACACATATCTCTTTGTTCGCAAGGTAAGACTAGACCACAGTAGTGTGATTCCGACTCACACATATCTCTTTGTTCGCAAGGTTAGCCTAGACCGCAGTAGTGTGATTCCGACTCACACATATCTCTTTGTTTGCAAGGTTAGACTAGACCGCAGTAGTGTGATTCCGACTCACACATATCTCTTTCTCTTTTTATGATTTCTGGATCTCTTGTTTTGATTTCTGGATTTTTAGGTCATTGACTTGTTATGAGTACAAGTTTAGGGTATGATGCCCTCTTTGGATCTTTGAGAAGATTCTTGTGATATTGATCATTTCTCATCGGTTTATCTTCTGTTGATCATCATTTTCATACTTATAGTTGTATGTCAGTATGGGTATTCTATGTTTATGCCATATCTATTATTTTATATCATGTCATCTGATATTTATAGTTAGACTGATCCGTTTATTATTTTCTTAAATAATACTCGGGTCAGACCGAGATGTTACAGGTGCTTCTGCATGACCTCCTACCTGGAGCCATCTTCTGACTTTTGGCTAACTACTCTAGTTTAGTAGTTTCTTGTTTGTATACATTTGAGATTAGACTCCTCGATGTATACATATTCTATTATCTTGCACTTGTATCTATTCATTTGTGTTATTGTGGATCTTATTCGACCACTACTCTGATGTAAACTTTCATGTGTTATATTCATATCTATTTCCGCCTTTGTGATATGAATTGTCTGTGACTGATTTATGTTATGTTTATTTCTATATTTGTTTCCGAAGATTATATAAAGCCACTGTGTGATAGCTTTGAGTTTGTATCGGTATGTCGGATTTCCTCCTTAAATGATATGCATTCTATACTATCTGACGTATCGGTACTCGCACAAAGAAGTTACATGGATGGTCGCTCCTCAACAGCCTTATTCTCCGCGCTAATTGACAGCACTACATCGTAGTGTTCTTGGTTAGCGTGGGTATAGAGGTGGGGCGTCACAGTTGTGATCGTGATTGGTGAACTACGGCAGCCTCGGGATGAGCTCGAACGGTGCACGTATGGGGGGCGATTTCTCATCGATGGCAGCGCTACGTGGAGCCGGCCTCTAGCCGTGGTGGCATGGGGGAAGTAGCGTTTGACTGGCGGTGTTGGATCGTCGTCGAATGGGACGATGGGGGTGCGGCGTTGAAGAGATGCGTGCACGTGTGGCTTGTTTCGACCTGGGTTTCAAACGCGTGGGGGAAGAAAATGAATTTGCGGCTAGATTTGCTTTATTCAAAACGAACGGCCCAGATTAATTTGAGGTTAAATAAAAAAAAGAATTTGTAATTTATCTATATTTAAATTCTTGTAAAGTTATAAATATCATAACTTCTTCATACGAGATCGAAATTGGATGAAACAAGTTGTGTTGGTTCGTATTCGCAAATACTACACGATGGAGCTAGATTCGGATTTATTTGAGCTAGTAGAAAATTCAAAATAAAAAGCTGCAATGACTATTGGAGTCAAAGTGAGTACAACTCACTCTTTCTGACTCGCTTATATTTTTATACAAGTGAGAATAAATTTCTTTTATGCTGTTTGATGATTGTTTGGGTGATATATGATATATTATATATATATATTAGTTGGTTTGGATAAATTCCGGTATATTTTAGCGGATGAGACCCTATACCTTCCCGTGTATCAGTGCATGACCCTTTGTACGCGTGTTTGCCTCGAAGCGGACATTGTACATATTTTTTCTTATGTATATTTGTTGCAGGTGACAGGTTGGAGGGATCCAACTAGATTCCTCATCGGTGTTGATTTTTATTTACAAATATTGTTATATATGCTGTTAGCATGTGATATATGACATTAGGACGCCAGGATTGACATGGTTGATGTGAATCACCTTATTTAGTGCTGTTGTAGCATTGGACCATATTTTGGGATTTTCGAAAAAATATATTAAAATGATCATTTCAAATTAAAAAGGATTTCAAAGTGGTTTTGGAAATATATGTTTTATTAATTTTTAAATTGTTAAGAAAATGGATTTATTTTAAATATATAAAAAGTTATAATTTTTATGTTATAAAAATTATGATTTTTGTGAAATATACTTAAATATGATTGTTGAAGTTATATAAGTTTTAATAATGATTTGAAAATTATTAAAAGAAGAATTTTATTTAAATGGAATCAAAATATGATTTTTGAAATATGGAGTTAACTATTTTGTAAAATTAGTTAAAATTGAGAATTTTGGATTTTTTATGAATGGTTTATGTATAAGATTTATAAAATTGATATTTTATAAATAAAAATAATGGAATTATAAAGGAGTTTTATAAGTGTTAAATTGAAGTTGTAAGTGAATCTTGTAAATAAATAAGATGATTTATAAATTTATGAAGTTATAAAAAGAATGAATTTGTAAATGAAGAGATTTATAAGTAAATAAACTTATAATTGGATATTGAGATATAAATGAGATATAAATGGAATTGGTTAATAAAAGGAATTTTATAAATGGAAGTTTTAATAAAATAGAAATGTGAATTATAAACATTGTTTTATAAATCCGAAATCAATTTAATTTGATAAGTTAAATATGAAAGTTTATTAATGGAACTATATTCACGATTTTGGACAGTGAATAATTCTTTAAATTAAATGTGTGGAAATAATGAATTTGGTAAGAGAATTATATTCACGATTTTGGACAGTGAATAATCCTTTAAATTAAATGAATGTTTTGGGAAGTGATATTTCAAAATGATGTTTGAATGTTTTGAAAATAAAGTGAAAAGTGAATTCACTTATTATTAAAATAAGTATACAGAAATGTTTTCCAAATGTTGAAATAACTGAAACGGTTTTGAGAATATATCTTTTTAAATATAATTTGAAGTGAATATTTGGAAAGTGATTTAATTAACAAAAGATTAATTAAAAGGGCCTAGTGATTGCTTATGGTGCTAGATAATTGTTGTTTGCTTTGATAGTTAAATAACCGACTATCAAATTTGGCCATTTTAGTTCCTCGACTTGATGTGGGAACAATTAGTCGTACGCTTAGTACGTGACTGATTGTGTAGGCTTGATTATCGTTTGTGTTGAGAAGGTTGATTCTGTAGTGCAGAGTGATTAATCCAATCTATCGAGCTTCCTTCTTGGCCGAAAGATAGCAAGTAGAAAGTAGGAGACGTGATAAGTCTATGAGACTTAGTTTTTGTGTGAGGTTGAGAAACACTTTTGCGTTGTTGGTGCAAAGAGACCGGGATCAGATTTATCTGAAAACCACTTCGGACCAATGCATATGCGTTCGATTGTGCAGGTTGTGTTGATATTGATATTTAGGATTTTCATAGTGAAGGACCGCTTTTTGAACGTTTGGGGTTAAAACCCAATATACATCCAGTAGCAGTAGTCACTTCGTTATGAAATATCCAATGCAAGGATTATTCCCTACTAATCCTATGGATATCTCGACAGGATGTTGTAAGAAAGTACCTTCGGTTTGTCCTGTTCCTGGACAACTTGTATGGACGAGTGTTTGACATTGCATTTCTAAGATTATGTACATTAGTTTTTACAAATGTACATCAGTGATGGCGGAGAAGGCAACTTCTCTTAGCTTAACACCCTCCTTGAGATGTACGAGCTCAAGGGTTGTTTTTTTGTGGAAGGCAATCAGTGGTCAATGGAAATGGCAATGTGGCATTCAAAGTGATGTGATACGTGAAAGATAATCGTTACCTCAGACCTCATCATCCGGAAATGATCGAAACAGGGTTAGATGCAGGAGGGCTAAATGGGTCATTCCCAATTAGGATATGATCAGCCCCTTCTAGATATATTTCTTCCCGCTATGACATTCGGGATGTAAATTAATGTGGTTTGTATGCTAGAGGGCCCTCGGAAAGGCCGGTAACGACCGGAGGAAGACATATTCGGTACTACCTAGTTACAGAGGTAGGCTGGTCTTGTGTTGGTAGAGGGCAGATGTTCTATACCTTGGGACATCCATCTAGAGGTGTACCCATTGGAAGGTAGTCCCTTCACCTGGTCATTTGTTTGGAAATCCAAACTCCACTGGAGCTTGCGGTTTTGTTTGTATTGGCGTAATGAATAGCCCTAAATGCTATATGGGTAACCATTTCGGCTATGATTAATATTAGTCGTATACTAGAGACTAGTATAATATAACATGATTTGATATGAAATGTTTTGGTTATCGTTAGGTAAAAACATCTCCGTGTTTATGTGTGGGCGTGTCTTACGAGATACTTTTGTTTTGAAAAGAAAAGTTTTGGTAATTTAATAAATTCAGTTGAGTGTGTTTTCTCATGTTGGTTTACCAGACTGATCTGGGCGTTCTTCCCTTTTAATGCTCGGGTCAGAGCGAGTATATTTTCAGGTTTAGATTTGGTGCTTTTGGAGCTTCAGCAGGAGAGCTAGAGATCTTCATTTTCGTATACATGTATCTGTTTATTTTACGCTGCATTGTTGTTGTATATTGTCAGCATTTGTGAGGACAAGTGGTTATAAATGTGCAAGCTGATAATTATGTATTCATGTACTATGATTGATGTATATATGATATTACAGTTTCTCTTTTGTAAAGATCATTGATATCATATTATATGTTTTTCGCTGCGAGGTGAGATTATGTATTGTTCTGTTTGGTTCTCTCTTCTCTCTTTCTTCTCTTCTATTCTTCTCTCTTCTTTTCTTTCTCATGACTTTCCGTCATTCTGTGCTTTTTGGGTCGGACATGTGTGATTTATTGTCGATTTAAAGGGTATGGATTTGTGGGTCATCACACGTGGTATCAGAGCTTAGGTTTAGTATATTCCTAGCCTTAGATGTGTACTTAGTATAGATAGGATCAGTAGCGCCCTAGATTGAGTTTGAGCATATTATAGATATAAGCGCGTATTTGTTAGTGATATAAAAATGTTTTATATCGTGTTTACTTATCCGTTGAGTTGTTTATGAATTCTGGTCGGTGCATGGGATGCCATGTTATCGATAGGGATTTCTAAACACTTAAACGAGGCAAGTCGACATAGTATTATTTTTAAATTGGTTAGATGAAATAATTTTACCTCGATTATATTTTATATATAAAGGAAACCATTTTTTAGAAATTAGTATAGTGTATATAAATTGATTGTTTCGTTGTTTGAAAATGTAAATATATATATATATATAAGTTAATAAAAGCTGTTTGAATAATTTAAATAAAATCAACAATTGTAAAGGAATAAATTATATAAGCTAATGAATTATATAATATGGAATTATAATTAATATGATTTACAATTGTGAAATAATCTTAGATATAAGAAGTGAAACTATATGAGTATATTTATAAATATGAGTTAGAAATAAAAATGGATTTAAACTAAGAATTTGAGAATTTGAATCTCGTTGATTTTGATAGTTGTTTTTCAAAGTTTAAAGAGGTTATATTGTTATAAATCTAAATAAGTTAAATAAATTTGGAATGAATCTTATATAAGTAAAGTAAAATAGTGAAATTATATAAGTAAAAGAATTTATAAATGTGATTTATAAATATAAGGGATTTTAAAAGAATTTAAAGCACTGAATTCACTACCGTTGCTTGAAATTAATAAGGGTGATGACTGCAGCATCATTTGTATCATTTTCGAGTTTCTATGTGATTGATTTGCTACCAGAGTAAATTGAAAATTGAAGTTTTCTTGTGATAAACAAATTTGAATTTAAAATCCAAGTTGAAATTGATAAATATAAGTAAAATGAATTTGGACTTATAATATGAAATAAAAATGTAACTTGGTAAAGTTAAATAAATTGATGTTAGTGAATTGAATTAAGTATATATTCAAGAAAACTTAGGCAAATGAGTTTATAACTTATAATTTAAGAGATAAGTGATTATATAATATGAATTTGAAATTTTAAATAAACCTAAGTTGTAAAGTGATTGTATAATCATGAATTGAAATTATAAAATGTGAATTGAAGTAAACTTAAGTAAATGTTCATGGGATTATAAATAAATAAGTTGTATAACTTATAAATGAGAAATGTAAGTAAAACCAAATATTAAAATGTTTAAATAATTATGTTAAGAAAAACAAAATCTGACTTTGAATACTGATATGAAATTTGACCTAAGTAAAAGTTAAATAAAACAAACTTTGAAAATGAAATTTAACTCAAGCAAATGAAAAGAAATGAGTTAACGAAATGAGTTAAATAAAACAGAATTTGAATTAAATTAGAAGTGAACTTAAGTTGTATAAGGAAAGTAAATGTAAGTGAGAATGAAATGAAATTTAACTTAAGTGATGTTGAATGAAGTTGAATTTGATGTCAAAATGAAGTAATAAAGTGAATTAATGAAATGAAGTAATTAAATGAATATGAATTTGAGTTATATAATGAAATTCAACTTTAGTTGTAAAATGAATTAGCAATCGAATTAATGAATGAACTGAATTGAACTAATGAAATAAATAAGTAAATAAAATATGGATTGATTGGATAGATATTGGTTTGTTGGATGTTAGTTGGATGATAGTTGTTTGATGGTTGAATTTGTTGCTTATTGATTGCATTTGCTATATTGGCATATATAGTTGTTGTATTGGTATATGTTGTATATTGATATTACTTTCCATATATACATGTACTTATGGTTTGTTGAGTGTTTAGTAGGTGCGGATGGCGTATGCTTTGCATTTGGAGCTCACTTTCGCGCTATATTAGCCGTATATGCTCGCTAATAATATATAAGGTACATATCTAGGATTACATATCATACTTTTATATTTTTTTCTCTACGGGATGCCTCATCCTTGAAGATGAGATGTATATTTATGATGTGTATATATATATATTGTGATTTTTTTTCGGATCGAACCGCGCAAAGGAGGCAATGGAAATTTTTTTTGAAATTAAGGCGTTAGAAAATTTTTGAGAAATTGGAATTTTTTTGATTTTGAGTTAAAAGTTAAACGATATTAGTTGGTTTTGAAAAGATAACTATGAATGGATTTGAAAACTTAGAAAAGTTTTTATAAGAAGTTTAACTAATGGATTTTTGAAAAAGTTTAAAGGTTTAAATGATGTTGGTAATCTAGTTTGAACGATTTGTTTTTGAAAGCTTAATGGATTTTACGACTTTTTCTTATTTGGTAATTTCGAGGACGAACTTCTTTTAAGTAGGGAAGAATGTAACGACCCAGAATTTCAGTCATTCGAAATGGGAATATTTAATTGATTTTAAAAATTCAAAAGTAAATTTTATAAGTTGAATAACTTATATTTCGAATATAAGGTTTTAATTGGGTAATTAAATTGTTAATTTAATATTTGAAATTGTGTAATTGGAATTTGAATTTAATGTGAATAAAAATGATTTATAAATATGAATTAAATTCTATTTGAGTTAGAATTGAATTAGTAAACTTTTAAAATTGATTTAAAAACAATTTAATAGAAATTGGAAATTTTAATATTTATTTAACGTGTTAAAATATTCATTTTTGACACTATCTTGGATTTTGATGAAACTAGTTTCATTGGATCTGTAATGTTATATTAGTGTAGGATTTCAAATTTCATGTCAATCGGAGTTACGATTTGATCGTGGGAAGCTGAAACGCATAGAAATTTATTTAAGTAAATTTTAATTAAAATAATTCGATTCGAAAACCTATCTTCCAAATATGATGGAATTGGCTCTCGATATATATTCCATTGTGTTCGGAATAGGGGTAAAATATTATAAACGTCAAGCGGCACGCTTCGTTTGGAGTTTTGAAAATTTGAGGATGAATAGTGTCACGAAATTTTATATAAAAGGACCTCAAGCCAAATTGATTTGCAAAACCTCATCCACTAAAACCGTAGCCGCCACTTCTTGATTCAATGGCCAGAAAATTCGAAATTTCTCCCCTCGATCTCTGCAAATCCACTCAATATCAAGCAAAACCCTCAACTACAAAATCAAAGAGCTCGTCGAGCTCTATAATATCAACGGTTGTTATCGTGATTGGTGAACCACGGCAGCCTTGGGGTGAGCTCGAACGGCGCACGTATGGGGCGATTTCTCGTCGACGGCGGCGCTATGTGCAGCCGGGCTCTGGCTATGGCGGTGTGGGGGAAGCAGCGTTTGACTAGCGGCGTTGGATCCTCGTCGAATGGGACGATGGAGTTGCGACGTGGAAGAGATGTGTGCACGTATGGGTTGTTTCGAACTGGGTTTCAAACGCGTTGGGAAGAAAATGAATTTGCGGCCAGATCTGCTTTATTCAAAATGAAAGGCCCAGATTAATTTGAGGTTAAATAAAAAAATAATTTGTAATTTATTTATATTTAAATTCGTGTAAATTTATAAATATCATAACTTCTTCATACGAGGTCAAAATTGGACGAAACAAGTTGCATTGAGTTCGTATTCGCAAATACTACACGATGGAGCTGGATTAGGATTTATTTAAGCTAGTAGAAAATTCGGAATAAAAAGCTGCAACGACTATTGGAATCAAAGTGAGTACAACTCACTCTTTCTGACTCGCTTATAATTTTATACAAGTGAGAATAAATTTATTTTATGTTGTTTGACGATTGTTTGGGTGATATATGATATATTATATATATATATTAGTTGGTTTGGATATATTCCCGCATATTTTAGCGGATGAGACCCTATACATTCCCGTGTATGAGCGAATGTCCCTTTGTATGCGCGTCTGCCTCGAAGCGGACATTGTACATATTTTCTCATATGTATATTTGTTGCAGGTGACAGGTTGGTGGATCCAATTGGATTCCTCATCAGTTTTGATTTTTTTTAAAGATATTGTTATATATGCTGTTATCATATGATATATGATATTGGGATGCCAGGATTGATATGATTGATGTGAATCACCTTATTTAGTGTTGTTGTAGCATTGGGCCATATTTTGGTATTTTAGAAAAAATATATTAAAATGACGATTTCAAATTAAAATGGATTTCAAAGTGGTTTTGGAAATATATGTTTATTAATTTTCGAATTGTTAAGAAAATGGATTTATTTTAAATAAATAAAAAGTTATAATTTTTATGTTATAAAAATTATGATTTTTGTGAAATATACTTAAATATGATTTTTGAAGTTATATAAGTTTTAATAATGATTTGTAAATTATTAAAAGAAGAAGTTTATTTAAATGGAATCAAAATATGATTTTTGAAATATGGAGTTAACTATTTTGTAAAATAAGTTAAAATTGAGAATTTTGGTTTTATTATGAATGGTTTATGTATAAGATTTATAAAATTGATATTTTATAAATAAAAATAATGGAATTATAAAGGAGTTTTATAAGTGTTAAAATGAAGTTGTAAGTGAATCTTGTTAGTAAATAATATGATTTATAAATTTATGAAGTTATAAAAAGAATGAATTTGTAAATGAAGAGGTTTATAAGTAAATAAACTTATAATTGGATTTTGAGATATAAATGGAATTGGTTAATAAAAGGAATTTTATAAATGGAAGTTTTTATAAAATAGAAATGTGAATTATAAACATTGTTTTATATATCCGAAATCAATTTAATTGATAAGTTAAATATGAAAGTTTATTAAAGGAATTATATTCACGATTTTGACGGTGATTAATCCTTTAAATTCAATGTGTGAAAATAATGAATTTAGTAAGAGAATTATATTCACGATTTTGGACAGTGAATAATCCTTTAAATTAAATGAATTTTTTGGGAAGTGATATTTTAAAATGAAGTTTGAATGGTTTGAAAATAAAGTAAAAATTGAATTCACTTATTATTAAAATAAGTATTTAGAAATGTTTTCCAAATGTTGAAATAAGTGAAATGGTTGTGAGAATATATCTTTTTAAGGATAATTTGAAGTGAATATTTAGAATGTGGTTTAATTAACAAAAGATTAATTAAAAGGGCCTAGTGATTGCTTATCGTGCTAGATAATTGTTGTTTGCTTTGATAGTTAAATAACCGACTACCAAATTTGGCCATTTTAGTTCCTCGACTTGATGTGGGAACTAATTAGTCATACACTTAGTACGTGAATGACTGTGTAGGCTTGATTATCGTTTGTGTTGAGAATGTTGATTCTGTAGTGTAGAGTTATTACTCCAATATATCGAGCTTCCTTCTTGGACGGAGGATAGCAAGTTGAAAGTTGGAGACATGATAAGTCTATAAGACTTAGTTTCTGTGTGAGGTTGAGAAATGCTTTTGCGTTGTTAGTGTGAAGAGACCAAGATCAGATTTATCTGAAAACCACTTCGGACCAACGTATATATGTTCGATTGTGCAGGTTGTGTTGATATTGATATTTAAGATTTTCATAGTGAAGGACTGCTTGTTGATCGTTTGGGGTAAAATCCCAATATACATCCAGTAGAAGTAGTCTCTTCGTTATGGAATATCCAATGCAAGGACTATTCGCTACTAATCCTAGGGATTTCCCGATGGGATGTGGTAGGAAAGTACCTTCTGTTTGTCCTGTTCCTAGACAACTTGTATGGACGAGTGTTTGACATTGCATTTTTAAGATTACGTACATTGGTTTTTACAAACGTACATCAGTGGTGGAGGAGAAGGCAACTTCTTTTAGCTTAACACCCTCCTTGAGACGTACGAGCTCAAGGGTTGTATTTTTGTGGAAGGAAATTAGTAGTCAATGGAAATGACATTGTGGCATTCAAAGTGATGTGATATGTGATATGTGATATGTGAAAGGTTATCGTTACCTCAGGCCTCATCAACCGGAAATGACCGAAGCAGGGTTAGATGCAACAGGGCTAAGTGGGTCATTCCCAATTAGGATATGATCATCCTCTTCTATTTCTTTCCGCTATGATGTTCGGGACGTAAATTAACGTAGTATGTATGCTAGAAGGCCCTCAGAAAGGTCGGTAACGACCGGGGGATGAGGTGACGCCCCACCTTTATACTCACACTAGCGAAGGACACTACGGGGTAATATCGTCGACTAGCGCGAAGAATAAGGCTGTTGAGGAGCGACCATCTGTGTAATTGCTTTGTGCGAGTACCGATATGTCAGATAGTGTGACATGCATTTCATTTCAAGAGGAAATCCGACATATCAAATACAAACTCAAAGCCACCACACAGTGGCTATATGGCCTTTGGAAACAAATATAGAAATAAGCATAACACAAATCAGTCACAGATATTCATGTCACAAAGGCAGAAACAGATATGAATATAACACATAGAAGTGTACATCAAAGTAGTGGTCATACAAGATCCACTACATCACAAAAGAATAGGTACAAGTGCTAGACAAAAGAATAAGTATACATCATGGAGTCTCTATCTCGAGTGTATAAAAGAAAAAACTACTAATCTAAAGTAGTTAGCCAAAAATCAGATGATGGTCCCTGATAAGAAGTCAAGTAGAAGCACCTGAAATACCTCGGTCTGACCCGAGTATTATTTAAGAAGAAAAATAATAAACGGATCAGTCTAGCTATAAATATCATATAAAATGAGATAGGATAAGAGATATGACAAAAACGTATGATAACAATAATGCCATACTGTGACAAGTATACATCAGGTAACCACAAAAATCATACAATATCTCAAATATTCTCAAACACTAAAAAGAATGTCATATTCTTTAAATTATTCACCAAAACACAAATATTGACAAAACATATCAATGCCAATCGCAAAAATTAGTGAAACATAAATTCTAGAAATCATCAACTAGAAATCTAGAAATCACAAAAAGAGGAAGGCCTATCGCAAACGGGAGCATGAAAACTCACCAACACGTTTATCACAAACGGGTCGCTATCCCATGGTCGCTAACCATAGAGCCGGTGCCACGACATAGTATAGTGAAACGCCCGAGGAACCTAGAGCTCAAATAATCCGGGACATCGATGTAGTACAACGTTACACCCGATGAACCTGAAACTCAAATAATCCGAAACAACAACGTAGTACAGCGTTACACCCGATGAACCTGAAACTCCAATAAGTCGGAACAACGACGTAGTACAGTGTTACGTCCGATGAGCCGAACTCCAATACGCCGGAACAACGACGTAGTACCGCGTTACGCTCGATGAACCAAACTCCATAAAAACCATAGGTCGCTTGCCTATAAAATTTGAGACGAGGCTCCATAAAATGAGGTACTGTCCCCCACGTGGACAAAGAGACATCGCACATCGCTAGTCTAAATCACAAAATGATCATCAATGATCGACAAGTGTAAATTACACTAAGCTAGTAAATAAATGAGTTTAGCTTCATGTTTCATAACCACTACCTTAAATTAAATATTTACGAACAAATTGTAGATTTCCACTTGAAAATTGTCACGAGAGTTCAATCGAACAAGTCCAAGAATTAACCGACGAAGTAAACGCAAGCGTTTCATACCACTTGTTTTGCTAAGCCGTTTAATTAGATTTCTCATATGAATGAGGTAAAGGTTTGTATATACTAATAGATTGGAAAATGGTTTTTAAAGTGAGCTTTATATTTAAAATAGTGTCGAAATCGTTTTAAGGAAAGAGTTTTAGTATTTACTACTAGTATCAAAACCTTTGTATTTTAAAGTGACAAATCACTAAATGATTGTCGAAACAATCAATCACCAAAAATTCACATACGACAATGTGAATTAAATCCATAAAAATCGATATCAAATCCATCAAATGGATACTCGCAAAAATCCAAAGAAAGAAGTCACCAAAGTTGATAATAACTGATAACAACTAACCGGATCGACAAAAATCGATTAAAATTCGAAATCCAATCAAAACCAGCTAAAATAGGCAGAATTGGCAGTTCCAGACGTCTGGGGCTTCATCCAGACGTCTGGATTTGGGTTCTGGAAATATTCCAGAAACTCACCAGACGTCTGAACTCTAACCAGACGTTTGAAAACTAACCAGACGTCTGGTAGGTTTGGACCAGACGTCTGGTCCAAGTCTTTGACGTTTTTTTTCATCTGCTGCCCAAACCAGACGTCTGGACCTTACAACCAAACGTCTGGTTGCCTTTTCTGGGCAACAATTTGCCTAGGCCAATGATGGGCAAAATGATTCGGAAGCGATCGGACGAGCGACGGAGGCTAGGGATTTATGCCAAGCGACAACCCAATGCTATTAGGCTCTTCGATACACCCCAAATAACACGTCCAAATATCCAAGATAGGATATTTAAAGATTTTGACTTCAGAACACCAAAATTTGGAAAATTCACCAAATCAATTCAAATCAAAAGCAAATGAACATGAATAGATGTTAGGAATTCATACCTAACAACAATGAAAGTTATAGACTTAGATGTGAGTTAAAGAACTCACCTATAAACCCAGAAACAACGAATGAGAAGCTCAAAAACAAAGAAAAGAAGCTCCAATCTAAGATCATAAGCAAATATTTCCTAAGTTAGGTTATAGGAAATTTCTGAAATTGGAGAGAGATTGAGATGGAGAAGAAGAAGGGGATGCTTACCTAAGCTTCTCTTTGATTTTGGACTTGAATTTGTATTTCCTAATCAAACTAGGGTTTAGGAATTTTAATTTCCTATCTTTTTCACCATTTTTACTTTAACTTGAGAGTCTTAGGAAATGAGGAGTAGAATGAATGAAGAGTAGAGGAGTTAGGGTATTAAGTTGGGTTAGTGGGCTGAAACCCAAACCTATAGCCCAAAATAGAAAAATAGCGAAATTCTACTCAACTCCAAACATATCGATGCTTATACTCAAAAAAGTTGTAAACGCCATTTTGGACTCAATGGAAGTGGTCTCGAGTCCCAATTCGATTGTTTACAAAAAGTAACAGTTCAGACTTTAATCCGATTAACGATGCTATAATTAAACAAAACATTTAAATATATATAATCGTGAAATATGCGGGTTGTTACAGACTCCCCTCCTTAAAGAAATTGCGTCCTCGCAATACTCAAGAAGAAAATAAAAAATAACAACCAAACTAAGGCATAACAACACAAAAGAAGAAATTTTGAAATGAGAATTTCACCTTAATGAGCACGAGAGAGTAAGTCCGGATGTGTTCGCTCGATTAATTCTCTAGATTCCCAAGTGCAATCCTTAGGATTTGAGGACCATTGAACTTTCACAAGCGGAACCTCTTTATTTCGAAGGCGTTTAACCTCCGTAGCAATGATACGAATAGGATGTTTCTCATAAGTCAAATTTGGTGAAACTTCAATTTCTTCAATTACACCGGGCTCAAGAATAGAATCGGAATCCCTAAGGCATTTCCATAGTTGAGAGACGTGGAATACGTCATGAATAGCAGAAAACTGAGCCGGTAATAAAAGGCGATAAGCCACGGAACCAATGCGTTCAGTGATGGGAAATGGACCAATATATCGAGGTGCTAATTTTCCCGATCGACTGAAACACACAGCACCCTTCATAGGTGAAACACGTATGAACACCAAATCTCCCATAGAAAATTCTAAATTCCTTCTTCGATTATCGGCATAGGATTTTTGTCTCTTTGCGCTTATTTCATCCTATGACGAATAAGGTCAATCTTTTCTGTGGAATCACGAATAAAATCAGGACCTAAAACCAGCTTCTCACTGGCTTCAAGCCAACACGGAGGAGATCGGCATGGCCCTCCGTAGAGTGCCTCGAAAGGTGCCATATCCATACTAGATTGGAAGCTATTATTATAAGAAAACTACAATAAGAGATGAACATGAATCAGATTCACGATCTCGAATCTCACAAGTGGACAAAGTCTCGAGATCATTCCATTCGGATATCATCATGGAAACAACCGCTTGTTTCTTACAACCAAGGGCATCGGCAACACGATTTCCCTTTTCGGGAATATAGAGAATATCAAGATCATAAGATGCAAGGAACTCGAGCCAACGTTGTTGACGCAAATTAAGTTCCTTTTGCGAAAATAAATACTTCAAAGATTTATGATCGGTGTAGAGAACAATTTTCTCTCCCAAAAGATAATGACGCCAAATTCTAAGAGCGAAAACAATGGCTGCTAGCTCTAGATCATGAGTGGCATATCTAGTCTCGGCAGGCTTTAATTATCTAGAATCATAAGCGGTAACACGTTCCCTTTTGCATGAGAACGACATTCAAACCAATACGACTAGCATCGATACAAACAATAAAGTCTTGATTCCCTTCGGGAATCGCAAGAATAAAAGCATCGGAAAAGAGTTCTTTTAATCCACTTTCCCGAAAAGCTAAGACATTCAAAATTATAATTAACTTCATGTAATCATCTTTTTAGAAAATTTTACTTATTACAAGTCAATTTATTCTATCTGACTCTCCCATTATAGCGTTTAGGAGACTCCTATCGATAACGTTGATCAAGCGCATCGAACAGAATTCTTAAAGCACTCAATGGGCAAAACAACACAAAATCATCTTCTATATGATAAACTTGCCTCTTAAAAATTTTACGAATATTCTTTGCTCGTTTTAAGAACAAAAATCCAATCATACTTATAAATATCTTATTAAAAAGATTTGCAAATTTTAAATTGTCGTTTTCATCCATAATCATTGAATACAAGGATGGTCTCATCGAGATATTCGCAGAATACTCGATTCATAAGATGGATGAAATAAGCTGAACAAACCAAATGACATCACGAGTTACTCATAAGAATCATAATGAGTGCGGAATGTGGTAAGTGGAATGCCACCCTCCGCAACTCGTAGCCGATGAAAACCGGTGGCAAGGTCGAGCTGAAAACACCTTAGCACCACTCAATAGATGCTTAGGTGATAATCTTAAGACAAGCTCAAATATACCGAAAAATTCACAAACTACTTGAATGAGAGAAATAACACTTTCCTTATCATGTGGGTTTAAAGAATAAAATAATCCCACCGAATTTGGAAATCAAACTCATTAAGAACAATAGAAATCTGCTTAAAAGATTGAGAATGTCAAAGATGGATAGTCCTCACTGGACATAGGATATGGGCTTCATATCGATTAAGCCAATCCATTCCCAAAAATCATTCCGAAACCTAAGTAACAATCGGATCGGAAAGCATAATCACATAAAATAATCTCGACATCTCCACAAAGTAAACTGAGTGTTGCGGATCCACCAACCGGATTCGAAATTCTCAATGAAGTCATCAAGCTCATAATATTTAAAGAAAAAGTAACAACGAGTTCGTTTGATATAAAAGAGCGAGATGCACCCAAATCAAAAGAAATTCGAATAGGATAATCATGAAACAAATTAATCCCATCAAGGACTGAATGAGAAATACCTTGACCAAGAGAAGTGTTACTAGAAGCTTGCGCAACATTCAGCTTACCCTCTTTCTTGCCCTGAAGTTTGGAACATGAAGATAAAAGATGACCCAAACCTTTGCAATAGCGACAAGTAAGAGGCCTCAGACACATATTTGCATAGCAGTCCTTAGAAATACAATAGTAGCATACTCCACGATTAGGGATTGGAGTCTTTCCTACCAAAGTTGCTTGCTTTACTTTCTTGTTGGGATTAGGACTTTTGAACTTAATATGCCTCTTCTTGTTGATGTTGAAGTTTTGTTTGGCATCCACAACTTCAACATCACTTTCTTTATCGGCCTCTTCTAGTCGAAGAGTGATATCTACAAACTGGTCGAAAGACACTTCTAATTTCAGAGGTAAAACCTTTTTAGGGTTCTTACTCAAAGCACAAATAAACCTTTGATTCTTTACAAAATCCAAAAGTTGTTGGGCAGACATGAATACGCCATCCAGATAAGGACTACTGGATTGACTAGCGCTAGGACTGCCAAATCTAACCATTTCTCTTCTTTAAGAAAGAAAGAAAAAGAAAGAAGAGGAAAATTATTCTCAGAATGAATATCAAACAAACTTGATTGATAAAACAAGGTGTCACAAAAGAAAATAGGATAGTACGAGTCCAATGACTCGAATTAAATCCTAAGGCACGACTCCTAAGAAAGACTTAGGACAATGATCCTTGCTAGATTATTCTACATTGTTCCGAAGTTTGGCTCTGATACCAAGTTGTGACGCCCCACCTCTATACTCACACTAGCCAAGGACACTACGGGGCAATGCCGTCGACTAGCGCGAAGAATAAGGCTGTTGAGGAGCGACCATCTGTGTAATTGCTTTGTGGGAGTACCGATATGTCAGATAGTATGACATGCATTTCATTTCAAGAGGAAATCCGACATGTCAAATACAAACTCAAAGCCACCACACAGTGGCTATGTGGCCTTCGGAAACAAATATAGAAATAAACATAACACAAATCAGTCATAGATATTCATATCACAAAGGCAGAAACAGATATGAATATAACACATAGAAGTGTACATCAAAGTAGTGGTCATACAAGATCCACTACATCACAAAAGAATAGGTACAAGTGCTAGACAAAAGAATAAGTATACATCATGGAGTCTCTATCTCGAATGTATAAAAGAAAAAACTACTAATCTAAAGTAGTTAGCCAAAAATCAGATGATGGTCCCTGATAAGAAGTCAAGTAGAAGCACCTGAAATACCTCGGTCTGACCCGAGTATTATTTAAGAAGAAAAATAATAAACGGATCAGTCTAGCTATAAATATCATATAAAATGAGATAGGATAAGAGATATGACAAAAACGTATGATAACAATAATGCCATACTGTGACAAGTATACATAAGGTAACAACAAAAATCATACAATATCTCAAATATTCTCAAACACTAAAAAGAATGTCATGTTCTTTAAATTATTCACCAAAACACAAATATTGACAAAACATATCAATGCCAATCGCAAAAATCGATGAAACATAAATTCTAGAAATCATCAACTAGAAATCAAAAAATCGCAAAAAGAGGAAGGCCTATCACAAATGGGAGCATGAAAACTCACCAACACGTGTATCACAAACGGGTCGCTATCCCATGGTCGCTAACCATAGAGCCGGTGCCACGACGTAGTACAGCGAAACACCCGAGGAACCTGGAACTCAAATAATCCGGGACATCGACGTAGTACATCGTTACGCTCGATGAACCTGAACTCAAATAATCCGTAACAACGACGTAGTGTAGCGTAACGCCCGATGAACCTGAAACTCCAATAAGCCAAAACGACGACGTAGAGCCAAACTCCAATAAGTAGGAACAACGACGTACAGCGTCACGCCCGATGAACCAAACTCCATAAAAACCATAGGTCACTAGCCTATAAAAATTGAGACGAGGCTCCATAAAATGAGGTACTGTCCCCCACGTGGACAAAGAGACATCACACATTGCTAGTCTAAATCACAAAATGATCATCAATGATCGACAAGTGTAAATTACACTAAGCTAGTAAATAAATGAGCTTAACTTCATGTCCCATAACCACAACCTTAACTTAAATATTTACGAACCAATTGTAGATTTCCACTCAAAAAATTTCACGAGAGTTCAATCGAACAAGTCCAAGAATTAACCGACGAAGTAAACGCAAGCATTTCATACCACTTGTTTTGCTAAGCCGTTTAATTAGATTTCTCATACGAATGAGGTAAAGGTTTGTATATACTAATAGATTAGAAAACGGTTTTTAAAGAGAGCTATATAATTAAAATAGTGTTGAAATCGTTTTAAGGAAAGAGTTTTAGTATTTACTACTAGTATCGAAACCTTTGTATTTTAAAGTGACAAATCACAAAATGATTGTAAAAACAATCAATCACCAAAAATTCACATACGACAATGTGAATTAAATCCATAAAAAATGATATCAAATCCATCAAATGGATACTCCCAAAAATCCAAAGAAAGAAGTCATCAAAGTTGATAATAAGTGATAATAACTAAACGGATCGACAAAAATCGATTATAATTGGAAATCCAATCAAAAACAGCTAAAATAAGCAGAATTGGCAGTTCCAGACGTTTGGGGCTTCATCCAGACGTCTGGATTTGGGTTCTGGAAATATTCCAGAAACCCACCAAACGTCTGAACTCTAACCAAACGTCTGAAAACTGACCAGACGTCTGGTAGGTTTGGACCAGACGTCTGGTCCAAGTCTCTGACGTTTTTTTTCATTTGCTGCCCAAACCAGACGCCTGGACCTTACAATCAGACATCTGGTTGCCTTTTCTGGGAAACAATTTTCCTAGGCCAATGATGGCCAAAATGATTCGGAAGCGATCGGACGAGCGACGGAGGCTAGGGATTTATGCCAAGCGACAACCCAGTCCTATTTGGCTCTTCGATACACCCCAAATAACACGTCCAAATATCCAAGATAGGATCTTTAAAGATTTTGACTTCAAAACCCTAAAATTTGGAAATTTCACCAAATCAATTCAAATCAAAAGCAAATGAACATGAATAGATGTTAGGAATTCATACCTAACAACAATGAAAGTTATAGACTTAAATTTGGGTTAAAGAACTCACCTTTAAACCAAAAAAACAACGAATGAGAAGCTCAAAAACAAAGGAAAGATCAACTACTCTTCAACTTCAACTCTAGAAGCTCCAATCTAAGATCATAAGCAAATATTTCCTAAGTTAGGTTATAGGAAATTTCTGAAATTGGAGAGAGATTGAGATGGAGAAGAAGAAGGGGATGCTTACCTAAGCTTCTCTTTGATTTTGGACTTGAATTTGTATTTCCTAATCAAACTAGGGTTTAGGAATTTTAATTTCCTATCTTTTTCACCATTTTTACTTTAACTCGAGAGTCTTAGGAAATGAGGAGTAGAATGAATGAAGAGTAGAGGAGTTAGGGTATTAAGTTGGGTTAGTGGGCTGAAACCCAAACCTATAGCCCAAAATAGAAAAATAGCGAAATTCTACTCAACTCCAAACATATCGATGCTTGTACTCAAAAAAGTTGTAAACGCCATTTTGGACTCAATGAAAGTGGTCTCGAGCCCCAATCCGACTGTTTATAAAAAGTAACATTTCATACTTTAATCCGATTAACGATGCTATATTTAAATAAAACATTTAAATATATATAATCATGAAATATGCTGGTTGTTACAGATGACGTATTCAGTACTACCTAGTTACAGAGGTAGGCCGGTCTTGTGTTGGTAGAGGGCAGATGTTCTGTTCCTCGGGACATCCATCTAGAGGTATACACATCGGAAGATAGTCCCTTCACCTAGTCATTTGTATAGAAATCCAAACTCCACTACGAGCTTGTGGTTTTCTTTGTATTGGCGTAATGAATAGCCCCGAAATGCTATATGGGTAACCATTTCGGCTATGATTAATATTATTTGTATACTAGACACTAGTATAATATAACATGATTTGATATGAAATGTTTTGGTTATCGTAAGGTAAAAACATGTCCGTGTTTATGTGCGGGCGTGTCTTACGAGATACTTTTGTTTTGAAAAGAAAAGTTTTGGTAATTTAATAAATTCAGTTGAGTGTGTTTTCTCACGTTGGTTTACTAGACTAATCCAGGCGTTCTTCCCTTTCAATGCTCGGGTCAGACCGAGTATATTTTCAGGTTCAAATTTGGTGCTTTTGGAGCTTCAGCAGGAGAGTTGGAGATCTTCATTTTTGTATACATGTATTTGTTTATTCTACGCTGCATTGTTGTTGTATATTGTCAGCATTTGTGAGAATAAGTGGTTATAATCGTCCAAGCTGATAATTATGTATTCATGTACTATGATTGATGTATATATGATATTATAGTTTCTATTTTGTAAAGATCATTGATATGATATTATATGTTTTTCGCTGCGATGTGAGATTTTGTATTCTTCTGTTTGGTTCTCTCTTCTCTCTTTCTTCTCTTCTCTTCTTCTCTCTTCTTTTCTTTCTCATGAATTTCCGTCATTCTCTATTCAAATAATTATTAAAATACCTTTTACAAAAGATATAATCACAAACCCTCTTCAATGCTTGAAAAATATTAATATACTAATCTCAACTATATAAGTATACTCACAAAACATTTTACTTTCAATACTTAGAAAACTTTTCCATATGCTTACATCAATAGTATAAGTATATTCATAAAACATTTCACTTCCAATACTTTGAAAATTTTCCTATATGGTTATATCACTAGTATAAGTATATTCAGAAAACACTACATTTCCAAACCCATACTTGATTGGGTTAAAAAAATGTCATTTAAAAATTGGAAATAATAAACCAAAACACTTTCCTTTTTGGTGTAAGTAAACAGGTCATATGGAAATTAGACCAAATATACTTTTAAAACATTTTCATATAAATTAGGAGAGACTATCAAAAAGGGTTGAAGTAAAATAGAGAAGTTCTCAAACCATTTCTGAACCAAATGCTATAGAAAATTCCATATAGAAATCACATTTAAATATCATCTTCCGAATCAAAACCATTTTAAAAAAACAATTAATACTATTTCCACATAGAACCATGCCACCTTCGCCATGACCGACCATCACCTAAATCGACTACAAATTCAAGCCCTGGTTTGCCTTGCTCATGTCAATCATCCTCAAACACAACCGCACCTGACCAAACTCCATAAATTTGAAGCTCTCATCCATATGAACTCAACGGATCCAACTTTGTAATTTATTTCGTTTAGTAAATCATTTTATTTTAATTTTTGAAAGAGGAGGCTTTGATTTTCTTTTCAGTAAAATGGAAAATGAGGGAAAAGGAAATGTAAGAAGGAAAGTGGAAAAATGAAGAATAGTTCTAGTGTGTGCTGTTGTTTATTCTATAATGGCAGACACTTCGCTACACGGTATTTCATTCACGCGAACGACAGAAATAAAAATACGACCATGCATAACAATGCAACACGGTCCCAAAACAACAATAAAATACATTGGTTATCTTATTCTGTGAAATTTCAAAAATATCAACTTTTGCCGATAAATATGTCAAACGAAAATTTGAATATTTTCCAAATTAAAAATTATTAAAAATCCTATAAATTCATTTAAAAATACGTTATTGAAAACCAAGTCGTTTTATTAACAATTTATTTTCTTATTAACTATTACATTTGAATCAAATTTGAATATATAAATAAATTAAAAATATTCTCATTCGAAACGTTAGAAATTTCAAGTCGTTACACTCTTCCTTCCTTAAAAGAATTTCATCCTCGGAATTCCAAAGGAAGAAAAAGCCTTCCAACCTTTAAGCTTTTAAAACTCTCTAATTAAAAATGAGATATTAAACTTTAAAGTCCCATACGTTACGGAAAATTTTGGCTACACCTCGTTTGCGTGGCTCGATCTGGAAAAAGTATAACTCGCCACAACTGGTCCAAATCAACAAAAGAAAATAAAAGCCCAAAAGTGGCCTTCCATAACTGGGGCATAAAATCATCAACAATAGGATAGCAATCATGGAACCATAAGCAGCAAGCTGGCATTTGCTTCCATATACCTGAATCTCAGTTACATAACCCAAAAGTGAGTTAAACACGACAAATTAAAAATATTACATTTCACCCTTCCTACCTTGAATCCAAGCATGCTAAATAATATATAGCAATCATCCCACATAAACATGCTATATCAAGCCAAATGTAACTTGCACTTCTGATGTAAGAAGTACAAAATTACATTAAAGGCTGTACGATGTAAATATGTCATTTGTATGCAATATCAATTCCAATCACTTGCTCGAATACACAAACTTCTCTTCCGTACTAGTATTGCTTACTCGACTTCCCTAGTCGACTTCCCTAGTGCGGACTCCGATTATGTTCCTTGATATGAAACCTCTATTTTACTTTCATAGCCATATACTATGATAGAAAACTTCAAAATCATATCAAAAATCTGTATCAAGTGTTCGCCATCAAGAATCGAGTGAAAAGTTCTTGTTCGGGTCAGTGTAAACCACCTCCAGAATATGTACTCGAATCTAGATCAAGAATAGTTATGTGAATAAAATGATCTACGTACGACTTATGTACTTATTCCATTGTTTTCTTAACTACACCAATTTCGTTTAATTCACATTTATTTACAACAATAGTATTTCATTTAATGCTAAAATCATCTGTGAACCATTTCATACCACATTACTTACATTTTACAAACATTTCATAAAGACATATCTTAATTTCAAACCATTCCATACTTAAGTTCATACTCATATCACTCTTCTACATCCTAAGAGTATATATACAATATCAGATTTGTTTTACTTAACCAATATGTTCAACAAATTTAAAACTAGTTTAACTTACTATCTCCTCAAACTTATAAGTTACAAAACTTATTTTCTTATATTTTCCCAAAAACGCTTAACTTTAATTCCTAATCAGGAAGATTCTGACTATCCAAAATCGTTGAAAATTCCGTTTCTTCTCAATAAATGTGTGATGCCCCACTCCGAGACCCACACTTACAAAGAGTATTACTAGGTAATTCTGTCTGCTAATATGGAGAATAGGGTTGGTTAGGAGCGACCATCTATAGCTTTGTCTTAAAAATCTATCAGAGCGAGATTGAAAAAATAGACTAGAGTCTTCGTCAAACCCAATGGTATTACGAACTACTCACAAAAACTATACGAGTGCGGAATGCGGTAAGAGGTACGCCATCCTTCGCAACTCGTAGCTCATGAAAATCGGTGTAGGTTCAAGCTTAGGAATTCCCTTAACACCACCTCAATTAATTAAAAAGAGATCGATAAAATATAAGAATAAGGACAAGATATCTTCTCAAATTAGAAGAAGAACACAAACGACACATCATTACTTGGAATGAAGTAACATCTCAGAGTATACCATCAATTGAGTATCCTAAGAGGATATCTCAAAAAGAGGACACAAAGGACAATATCAGTAAAATTCAATGAATAACCTCATTCCCTTAGTGGACATCCTCGTGGAAGGATGACCGAAAGGCTAAGAATTGGAAAAGAGGTCAATACAACACTCGATTGTCCGATTGGGTATCATACCCCAACGAACTCACAGAAATCAACAGAGTCACAATGACTGACATTTGAGATATATCGTCAACATCTCGAAACTCAAGAGTGAATACAGGGACTTCAAAATCATCGCTAACATTCCGAAGAACAAGAAACAATAAATCAACCGAATTAGGATACCTAATATAGGATCCTTCAAATCATAGAATATGGCTTGATAATATACAAGCCACTCCATCTCAAATCACTCCAAACTCTAGATAAAAAAAAATGCTAATACGCACGAAAAGATAAGTTTCAAGGAACAACCTCAAAATTCTCATACATCATGCCAAATATTGCAGATCCCCTCAATAGGATTCGCAATCCTCCAAGAAATCTCAAGATAAAGACATCAAAAAGCATTAACAAATCCCTCCCCCCGGACGAGTTTCAAGCACCCGTATCGAAGAGGACTCAAATAGAATAATCCCAATGGATTACTCCTATGGTAAGGTGTCATCAATTCAATTTGGGAATACTACAGAATTTCCTAATCATTTCCCAAACTCCTATCTCAAAGGACACTATAAGATAAAGGACACGATGATTAAGGGATCCGTACACTTGTACTATACTTGGATGTATCATAATATATGCTTCTGTTCTGTGTTTATCACATTTTGTTCTGAACCTCGCTATGATACCAATCTGTGACGCCCCACCCTAAGACCCACACTAACAAAGAGTATTACTAGGTAATACTGTCTGCTAATGTGGAAAATAGGGTTGGTTAGGAGCGACCATCTATATCTTTGTCTTAAAAATCTGTCAAATACGTCGATTTGGTAATCTACATTTTTTTTTCTATCTCAAGTGGATCGACATATCCAATAAATTCTTAATACAAAACTACAGGTGGCTAAAGGATCTATCAGAAAAAAATACAATAACTGAATGCATATCACATCATAGAACAGTAAACATCATATATATATACATATACATATACACTGATACATCTAATCAAAGTGCACATCAGAGTCAAGTAGAAAGGAATATAACTACACAAAAGTGATAGGCTGATATCTAAGCAGATGCATCAAAGCTAAGTCCCATAACTGATAGCTAACCTGAAACAACTCGGTCTGACCCGAGTATAAAATACATGGGTCAGTCTAGCCAAAACATCAGCTTAGTAAAGATAGACGATAAAATGAAGCATAAGGAAAAAGTAGAGTATCTTCTCGAACAAGAAGATACCATACTAAGAGCATGACACTAATTCACATTAGGAGAGGATGATTGCTCTTCTCGAATTAGAAGGATTAATAAGGATGCTCATAACTCAAGTGATCTAATATCAAAAGAAGAAAACTCGATGATAATACTCAATAGGAATTAAACATGCCTAATATCATCGGCGAAATCTCAATAATAACTATAATAGTTTCGATGAACCATATCTCCTAAATAGGAGAAATCATCAATACAAACTCTCGCCAAAATGGCAAACACAAAACGTTCTCAAAATAGGATAATCCCAAAACTCAAATATACCTCATCTCATTGGCATAAATAAATTCTCAGAATGCAATGGAATGACAATATAAATCTCAAATATAGAAGAATCTCCAAACTCAATTATACCTCATTTCATCGGTATAAATATATATAAAAATCAAACTCAACTCGCCAAAATGGCAAAACCCAGAATATATCCTCAAAATCTAAAAATCATCAAAACTCATAACTCAAGGAACTCAATAAGAGTTCAAAACCTCATAAATGAAATCACCATATGTATAACATCTCATGTAGCTCTAGACTTTCGATGTAATATAGACTTCTTAAAATGGTGAAGTTATAATAAAATAGAAAACTTAGAAAACTAAGAAAACCCGGATTGGCCAGATCCCCGATTGCAATGTCATAGCAACGCTGCACGTGCCACCTCCTGTCCAGTAATGTATGATAGGTACCTCTCTCTTGGTGACCGAAGTCACACAAACATCGTGACGACCGTAGTCTTAATAAATCGTGATAACCGAAGTCGTAGAACATCGAGACGACCGAAGTCGTAGAACATCGTGATGGCCCGAAGGTCTACAGTACTGGCATACATCATGAATGTGTCACAAACTCACAGATAGGAACCTGAAAAGCGGTAACATGCGTCCCATACCACACGTTCTCACTAAACGGTTTACTAACCACTAGTCAATGTCACACTAAAAAACATCACAAAACCAAAAATATCAGAAAATCATACCTTGCCTAATCTCATCGACAAGTATCAAAAGACATCGTAACTTGTCTCATCTCATCGACAAGTAAAAACATCATGATGGTTTCTCATAAACCATAAATTTCAAAATATAAACCTCAAACTCAAGACTTGCCTCATATCATCGGCAAGTATAAAAATACATTGTAATGGTCCTCATCGACAATACTCCTAGAATAGGAGATCTCAAACCATAAAATTTCGCCAAATATTGGCCATCCCAAATAATTCCTAAAAATAGGAATTTATAAATCTCAAATCGCGCCATAAAATGGCAAATCTCAAATATCAACTCAAAAAATTATAATCTCGAACAGCTTCGATCGTACAAGTCCGAAATTAATCGAAAAAGAAAACGCACGTGTCTCATACCACGTGTTTTACTGAATCGTTTAATTCTCTTTCTCACATGTTTGAATAGTGCAAAATTGTGTATTTTATATTTATAATAATTTATTAGAGAAAACTAGCTTTTAAAACTATTTCCCAAAAACGAATTTTGAAACTAATATTTGAAATTCCCTTATTATAGAGAATAAATAGATTTTAAATCCTAAAATAATTTAAAAATATTATAAAATAATTATTTAAAATGCCCATTTATTTTAAAAATTATTTCAAAAATGTTCAGAAAAATCAGTGCTCGTAACTAGGAAAAACGAAGAAATCACTCAAAACCGATAATTCAAATTCAATTTGAAATCAACTCAACATCAATTCAAATTTGAAATTTCAAATTCTCCAAAAATTAGCTAGCCTATTGATAGGCATCATAGCTCTCAAAACATCACAAAAACATCATCAAAATCAAGCAAGAAAGAGAGCAAACAAGCTGGACAAGTCACAAAACAAAAGAACAAATAGCAAAAAAATACAGGCTATAGGTCGACCAACATATCGACCTATAGGTCGAACATTGTCACCCATAGGTCGACCGTACAGTCGACCTACGAGGCATGAAGGTCGACCGCTTGGTTGACATGCTTGTCGACCTAGCCCACGTGATTTCCAAACTTCATTTGCAAAGCTTCATACTGATTTTCATACGCTAATTTAACACAAAAAATGAAGGATTTATGCTAAGAAATTTTGCATGCACAATAACCAATAACTAATCTATGATCCAGAAAAGATCCAACAGCAATTCATCAAGAGATCAAGAAGTTATTCATTCACAAAGAGGCAAACAGAAGCAGATTTTTAAACAATAAAGGAACAAGATAAATTGTTATAGTAAACGATCTTGCCCATATTCTTGCTTGCAAATTTGATTTTTAGCTAGAAATGTGATATTTAACTCACCTTAGCACCTTACTAGATAATTTAGAGCTGCATGATATAACCTTTTGCCTTGGATTTGATTATAGAAGCTTGAAACTTGAGAACAATGGACATGCAAAACTAGAAATAAGAGTTACGGATAAAATTTCTTCTCCAACAAAATAAAGAGAATATAGATTCAGTTATTTGGATTAGATTACCTGTATTTGATTCTATTTGCAATTTACTCTCTTGATTTCTCTTTAATTTTAGCAGCAAATTGAGTGGAATTGAGTTTTAGTTAGAGGAAGCCATTTTTCTTTCTTTCTAATCACTGTAAAGGTGAGTTTGAGAAGAAGAGATGAGTGAAAAGATGCAAACAACATATTTCTTTTCTTTTACCAGATAGTTCTAGAAAGGGTTAATGGAGTTAAAACCCTACCCAATTGGCCCAAGACAATTTTACTTAGAGAAATTACAAATAGATGTGTATTTATAACCTATATTTCAATTTTATATACTAGCTTTTCTCATTTTTAACCAAATAAAATATCTACCACCAACTGTTTGCAATAAAATTGTTATTTTAAGAAAATAAAATTTATTTTAACAATAAAATGTTATTTTTATTAATAAAACCCCATTTTTATTAATATTACACAATTTACACTATTTTATTACAAAAACACAATTTTTAATCCAACAATTTGTACAAAAATTATTTTCTTGCTAAGAAAATTACTACAAACCATTTCACACACTCAATGATAACTAAAATACATTTTTAAACCAAATTTCATCTTTTTATTTAGGTAAACAACCTTTAAAAATAACATACTTCTTTTAAAAATTAATAAAAGAAGTAACTGACAATAATTAATACAATTATTGCATTTTCTTCAAATAAAACCCATTTTCCAATCATTATTAACCAAAATAAATAAAATAACGTTCAAAACTTTGTTTTTTCATTTTATTGCCAAAATTTATTGTTTATTCCAAATAAACAATTTAATTCTCAAATTTTATTTTAATTACAATATTAAATTATAACTACCATTATAATTTAATATTAATAGGTAATCTCCAAACCAGGGTTGTTACAAACTCCTTCCTTAAGAAAATTGCGTCCTCACAATTTCTAGAGAAGACTTTGTATTCAACATAATGATTTCATCAATGAAAGGAAGGATAGACAAGCACGAGATCAAAATTCCTCACTTTCTACTCAAGATAAAAGAAGACTAAGATAAAATTGCTCGGTAAATTCAATGATTTTCCCAAGTATAAATACTGGGATTAGCGTACAATTGAATTTCATTAAGAAATACATCATGATTTCGAAAGTATCTCACTTTCGAAACAAGAACACAATAGAGTGCTACCCAAAAATCAATCGAAAGAGATTGATTCATAAAAGTTTCTCGAATGGAGTTGGGATTTAGCATCGCTTCATCCAAACTCCAAACAACAAGGTGATGACTTTTCGTGTGTCACTACGGAAGGAGCCATACAGATACTAAGATAACAACAATTGAGGTAAGAAACCCCGATAAGAGATGATTACTTCAAAGATCACTAAACTAAAAATGACCGAAAAAATGCAAGTCATTAGATTATTGCACTGAGGCAAAGTAAATAAAAAAAACCAAAAATAGATAAATATTTTAATTTACAATCAAAATTTCTTAGAGTTTCAAAACTTATTAACTTCAAAACCATAATCTTAATTTACAGTATTTGAAAATTTTCCAAAACTCTTTATATAGCACCTTATAGTAATAAATAAATTTAGACTCATATCCTCTCTTGTAACAAGATTAAATTTCCAAAAGAGTTTTATAAATCCATACTACTAAATTCTCAAGATAAAGTTTAAAATTTTACCACTCTTTATTTTCAACCACCCAAAAATTTCAAAACAAGCTTCATCTTCAACATGTATAACTCATATTAAAATATTCAATAAACATTTACTTTTCACACAAAGTATTATCTTATTTAAAATACACAATTCCAACAATAAAACATGACTATATCAAACCCATAAATTTTAATTATCCTAATCAATTGCAATTAATCTAATTACTTATTGTAGTTAATATGAATTAAAGTGATAACTATAGAAGATTTGAGGTAATGAAATGGTAAACCAACGTTAAGTATATCTATAAGATGATAATTGATTGAATACTAAGATGAAATTCAAAATAAATATATATTGGAATTTAAATTAATTAATGAATTTATTACCGTTAATTTGACTTGGAATCTTTTAATAAAAGCGAAAGAGAATTTATTTGAAATTAATGGTGTTTAATGAAAGAAATGTACGTTTGTTAGGATCCGTTCTAAGGTGTAATTTTGAAATTAATTACAATCACGTCCATTTGGAATCTTTCAATTTAAAAGAGTAAAAAAAAGAAACATTAATTTTAATTAAAGGATTTAACGAAAGAAACATATATTATTGTTAAAAATAAAAAGAATGTTTTAATGAAAATAAAACGAACATTTTCATTTTAAAGGTAAAAATAATTTTATTTAAAGAAGAAAAAAAAGAATTTTAAAACAATATTTTACAGTCATTAAATATCAATTTGAGGCTGTATATAAGTATATTTAACACTAATCTTGAAATTTAAATTAAATTAACTTTTTAGGTTTCGTGATTACGCTCTGAGAAAAACTTTATTTTGAAAAAAACTTGAATTTGAGTTCCAGATCATCTTTTAGTTTGTGTAACGTTACGTTGGTTGTTGTATTCAAATTCATTTATTGTATGTTAATTATGTTTAAATGGGTATAAAAAATAGTACATTTGGTGTTAATATATTTAATTGAGTGGAACATGCAATTAATTAGATCCTAAGTGGTCCTTTCATTTCCTTATTATTCAATACACCTGCCACTATTTCCACATTTGGTTTTATTGCAATTCTCTGATGTAGTTGAAACGTGAATTCACATCCTTTCTCCTTCTTCCATTTTGTTTATTTTATTACCCAAAGCATTTACTTAGATCATATAGCTTCATTTTATTTGTCCCTTCCATACCTATTTCATTTGTTACTTCCCTTTCTTCTTTTGTTTCATATCATATCTCATTCTTTCCCCTAAAACTTTATTATTTTTCAAACATCAGGGCCTCTATTTTCTTTTTCCTCAAAGTCTCAATGTCAACATAGCTTTATAACTCCACTTAGTTACTACCAATTCATTTTTACTGAAGCTATGTTCAAAAAAAGAAAAAAAGTGTGAGCATCTATTTCTTCCTCAACCACATCCACACCTTTCGTCATCACCTTGCCTTCTTTTGTAAGAAGCCTTCAAAAGAAATGAACAATGATAATTAGCTTTCATGGTTTTGGCTTTCTACTTCTTGCCTTTGTTTTGGGTACATCAAATTTGAAAACGTGAGTTATTAAAGTTTCTTATTTTAATAAATAAATGTGTATGTGTTTTTTAAATATATCCTTATAACCTGAATATCTTCCACATACCAGCTCCGATACATGCGTAGTTTCTTCCATTGGACTCGTATTGGAATTCCCGACGATATGAAATAGTTTTGGCTGAGTTTGGAGACAGTTGGGAAAGGCATCTTTGTTTGGATTTTTGCGTTCTAAATATCAAAGGTGAGTGTTTTGACCCACTCACGAATACTAAATTATCTTATGTTAGTTAAATTAAATTTATGATGTGATTAGAAATTTATTGATTACTGTTTGGTATTTTTTTTGTAGATTGTCATTCAAGTTAAATTTGAATTTATATTGAATTGAATTGCCATTTAATTAATATTGAATATAAATTGCTAGTTAAACATGTGATAATGATAATCAATTGATTGTTGTGATTTATTGGCTGATTTGGATGTTGGATTGTGATGGATGTTATTGGTTGACATTTTGGATGATTAGATGTTTATTTATGTATATATCTCTGTTATCACTATGGATTGAAATGATAACCCGAGCGGTTTTCATTGATTTGGAAATTTTGATTTTGGATACTGGTTGAAATGACATATACCCATATAATTTTTTGAATTTGTATTATTTATTGAAATTGAATTATTTGAAAGGTTTAAGTTTTAAATTTAAACTTTGGATTTATTTTAATTAAAATGATTAAGATTGGTATTTCGAATTATTTGAAATCTTTTAAATAATTATATCCACGTTGTACACTTGATAGGAGAAGAAAATCCCGTAACATCTCTGAAGCCATTACAGTAATATTTCTATTATACTTATTTTGATTTGACTTACATAAGATCTTTTAGTCCTGACTCGAGTGTTTTGTCTTTTCATTACGCTCGGGTCAGTCTGAGCTTTTCAGTGTATTGAAGACCATTTTATTTTGGAGGATGAAGACGGAGATGAGTCTACTATTTATTATTAATTATTCCACTACATCATGTGTTCCACTGCATTATTTATTTATTTCTGCTGTATGTATAACTTTGATTTGTATTGTAAAAGTGTAATCAAATGTCATTTGTAAAACAGCTTCATGAACTGTTTATTTGATTATTACATTTTATCATTCCGCTGCGAGATTCTGTGTTTTGTTTTTCCTTCTTTTCTATTATTTTCTTATTTACCCCATTACCAGTCCTCCCTTTTGAATGGTTTGAGTTGACATGTGTGGTTTATTGTCGATTTAAACAATCCAAAAAGGTGGGTCGTTACAGGTAACCCTCATTATATTTCATCAATATTGTTTTGAGTAAAGTATATATAACATTGGAAAATAGATTTGAGTAAAGCTAAAGTATATTTTCCTTGTTTAAGTATGATTTAAAGGGCTAAATCAATTTGAAACAGTTTTCAAGGAAAATTTAAAGGGTAGTTAACCCTAATAAATGAATCAGATATTAGAATACCATATGAGACTGGTATAGGGTCGCACCCTATACATTAGCTATAGCCCTTAGCTAATTTAGTCCAATGTTCCAGCGTGTAGGGCTTAGTCATAGGTAAGATTTAAATGATGGTTACACATAGATAGGGATATATATAGAGAAGGAGGATAGGTTATTGGTGAGTCCGCAAAACCATTAGAATCAGGTAAACCTTGGAGATGTAAGTTAAGGACAGACTGTCCAAAAGTTTGTCTAACAGATGTTAGATTATTTATTTTGTCCTATTGGCCCAAGTCAGCCAATGGTTAGTAGTTAGCCAAACAAAACTATATTATCTGGATAGATGGTCCATTTATTACCTAATTTTGAGTATATGTATTATATTGCTGTTATTGTTTTAATTGGTTTGATTAACCAATTTGGTTGCAGGATTTTGGTTTGCAAAAAGATATGTTTTAAAGGGATATTAATGAGGGGAAACCCATTCCGCTAAGCGGCGTAGCCTCACTTAATATCAAATAACTGAGATGTATAGTATTATTCACACTAGGCTTCATGTCTAACTCGAAGTTTATGTTTTCCCCTTAAACTCTCAGGTGCTCAAAATTAATTTAAGTAGATTAAGAGCTGAGGATTTACAGGTTTTAGTAAGTGGACGAATAAAGCTTCCGGAGACGAGCTGGAGGCTGATGTAGCTATTTAGGAGTTGTTGTGTTTTATTGCGTGATGTATTAAGATAGTTTTTGTCTATTTAGTACTTTGATCATCCAAGAAGGCATCTTCATATGTCGCTCTTGGCATATTTTGTAATAATTAAATTTGTCCAATGCTTGGGAAACGTTTGGGATTATGTAATTGGATATGAAACATGATTTTGTAAAATATAATCAAAAAAGTTGTTTTTGAAATCTATGATTTTGTTTCATATTCATGTGCTTCATATATTGTGGATACCATTAACATAACCGTATTTGGTCACCGAAAGTTAATACTATGGATGTCTACAACATCTGTAGCGCTTAGCTTCAGGCCTCCAGATAGGGGATGTTACAACTTAGTATCAGAGCATAGGTTTATGAAAAACTTTAAATTTAAAATTATTTTGAAAACATAATCCTAAGGAATTAGAGAAAAGATCAGGATATGGGATAATGCTATAGTAACATACTTATATTTGTTATATATAAGTATACACTTTATCTCTATTCTCCCATCTATATTAGGATATTATTCCGTATCTTATGAAGACTCAAATATAGATATAGACGCTAGAGGTGGAAGAGTTAACCTTGGTGGGGGAAGTGCCACAACTAATGGAAATGCCATAATAAACACTAGGAGGAATCAAGGTCAGGCACAAGCTGCAAATGTGGGTGTTGGATTCCCGCAAGTAGACATGGGAGCAATGTATCAGTTCTTCGTAAACATGATGCAAGCATGAATTTTCTGCTGTGGTAGTTGGAGGAAATGCCGAAGTAGGAAATCAGGAAGCTCCAGTGGTTAATAACTATGCTATTTTAAGAAGAGATCATGCTCATTTGGGAGGAAAGCCGTTTATTGGTACCAAAAGCGCAATTGAAGTGGAGTATTGATTACTTCATTGCGAGAGGATTTTCGCTGATTTGAGGCTCAACGACAAGCAAAAAAGGTGACTTGCTGCTAGACAGCTACAAGGAGCAGCACTGTATTGGTTGATGTTGGAGTCAACGAGGAGACCAAGACTTGGGCTGAGTTTAGGAGGAGGTTTGAAGAAAGGCTTATGCCAGAAATTGCTAAGTCTACACTACTCAAGAAGTTTGCTGAGATGGAGCAGGGGATATGACTATACTTGAGTTTGTAACATGGTTTGAGGAGCTAGCAAGATATGGCTATGCTACGGTTGATACTGTTATTAAGAGGAATGAAAAGTTCATTTGAGGGTTGATGCCTGAGCTTGCTAAGGCCATGTTATCGCACATTAGAGATCCATGTGAAGTTGTTGTTCAGATGACCTTGAGGCATGAGGAGATGCTTGCTTATTTTGAAGGAAATAACACAAAGGAAGCTCAAGGAGGGCCGAGTCAAAAGAGGAAGTTTTTCCATAAGAAAGGAGCTAAGAAGGATGGAACTTCTAAGAAAAGGAAGGCAGAGGTTGTTTGTTATAAGTGTGGCAAGAAAGGACACTACGCTCATGAATGCCGGACAGGCAAAGGAAAAAAAAGCTGTTGAGAAGAAAGGAATAAGGTATTTCAACTACGATCAGATTAGACACTAAAAGAGCCAGTGCAAGGAAACAACCAAGGATGGGAAAGGCAAGATGTTTGCATTGGAGCCAGTTGCATCGAGACCAACAGCAAAGGAGAGAGGAAAGGCTGTGTTGGGAGGTATGCTTTTGATTTATGGTGTATCAGTTAGAGTTCTATTTGATACCGATGCATCACATTCTTTTATATCTCATTGTTTGGTAGATAAGCTTAACATAGAACCCTCATACGTAGTCACTTCCTTAAGGGTTGCAAATCCAATAGGAGGGTATACGATGCTTGGTATGAGATACGACCACTTAGAGTTTGAATTGTTAGGTCATACCTTTGTTTGCAGTTTGCATGTGTTTGATTTTGTAGGGTACAGAATTATTTTGGATAAGGATTGGTTAAGTAAATACGATACTAGGATATTTTTCCATGATAGGAAAATATCACATGGACACCCTGACTATAACGATCAGATTGTATACTCCATAGAAAACCCTAGTTTTGAGGTTAATGCCTTGTTGGGTGTTGTGGAGGTAGAAGACGAGTTGAATCGAGTTTTCATTGTTAGAGAATTCGAAGATGTCTTTGAACTTGTAGTAGGACCACCACTGAAACAAGCCATTGAGTTTCAAATAGATTTAGTACCTGGAACAGACATGGTGAGTTGACCGCTAAGTAGATGACACTTACCGAGATGAGGGAGTTAAAGGTTCAGTTGGTGGATTTGGAATGCAAGAATTTTATCAGACCGAGCAGTTCGCCTTGAGGAGCAGCCGTAGTGTTTGCCAAGAAGCTGGATGGATCATTAGGGTTATGTATCGGTTATCGTAAGTTGAATTAGAAGATGATAAAGAATTGATCCTTACCTGGAATTGACGATTTGTTCGACCAATTGAGTGGAGCCAAAGTATTTTCCCAGTTGGATTTGGCGATAGGGTTCAATCAGCTTAGAGCGGCAAAGGATAGTATTCCTTTAACAGCATTTAGAACCAGATATGGATCGTACGAATGGTTAGTAATGCCATTTGGACTAACTAATGTGCCAACATTCTTTGTAGATTTGATGAACCAAATTTTCCGAGCGCACTTGGAAAGGTTCGTATTGGTATTCATAGATGATATCTTGATATACTCTAAGGATGAGAGAGAGCATAAAGTTCATCTTAGAGTGGTGCTTGAGATGTTGAAGCTGCATTAACTAAAGGTGAAGTTTTTGAAGTGTCATTTCTGGAAGAAGGAAGTGAAGTTTCTTGGTCATGTAGTCTCAGATAATGGGTTATCTGTAGATCCGACTAAGATCGAAGCGGTGAATAATTGAAAAAGACCCTAGACAGTGACTGAGATAAAGAGTTTTCTGGGATTAGCTGGTTACTATCGGAGATTCATTAAGGATTTCTCGCAGATAGCAGCGCCGATGACTAAGCTAACGTGAAAGAATATGAAGTTCGTTTGGACCGATAAGTGTGAGGAGGCTTTCTAGAAGCTGAAACACTTATTGACTAACACACCTGTGTTGATTGTTCCAGAAGGGAATGATGATTTTGTAGTGTAAATGGATGCATGTGGAACAGGATTAGGAGCGGTGTTAATGGAAAGAGGTAAAGTAATTGCCTATGCATCTCGACATCTTAGATCGCAAGAGGTTAGATATCCAACGCATGATTTGGAATTAGCTGCGGTATTTTTTACATTAAAGGTACGGAGACATTACCTCTTAAGAGAGAGATTTGAATTATATACGGATCATAAGTTGCTGAGATATTTATTCTCTCAGAAGGAGTTGAATATGAGACAGAAGAGATGGTTAGAGTTTTTACCCACTTATGATTTTTGTATTGAGCACACACCAGGAAAAGGCAAAAAGGTGGCAGATGCACTTAGTAGAAAACATCAAAGTGCAGTGTAGGCAATGATAGCTGAGTGGAAAGAATTAGAAGCGTTGACTACATGCAAAATATAGTGGAGATCTAAGAGTAGTTCTAGTATAGAAACTGCTATGTTGACATGTTTATAAGTTCAACTGGTAATGATCAAAAGAATTGCTTCTAAGCAAGGAGAGGATCCGGTACTAGCTGAATGGATCAAGAAGTTAAGAAATGAAACAGAGAGTGATGACTTGAAAATTTTCAGTCCTGACCAGAATGGGCGGCTGAGGAAGAAAGGTAGACTATGTGTTCCAAATGTTGGAAACATTAGGAGGGAAGTGCTAGAAGAATGCCATCGTTCAAAGTTCACTATTCATCCGGGAGGAACTAAAATGTATCAGGATATGAAGAGATGTTTCTTCTGGGAAGGTATGAAGAGAGATGTAGGATCATGGGTGAAGCAGTGTTTGAACTGTTAACAGGTAAAAGCCGGACATTAGAGCCATATGGGTTACTTCAGCCATTAGAGGTTCCAGTATGGAAATGGGATTTCAATGGATTTTATAGACGGGTTGCCAAGATCAAATCGAGAAAATGAAAGTATATGCGTCGTAGTGGACCGATTGACCAAGAGTGTCCATTTCATTCCAGTTAAGTCAACTAGGACGGCACCTGTATTAGCTAAGTTATTTATGAAGAATATAGTTAGACTTCATGGAATTTCTAGTAGTATAGTAAGTGATAGAGATTCCTTATTCACTAGCGAGTTCTAGAAGAGTCTACAGGAGATTGTAGTACCAAGCTCAAGATGAGTACTGCTTATCATCCGCAGACAGATGGGAAAACGGAAAAAGTTAACAAAATCTTGGAGGATTTGTTAAGAGCTTGTGTGATAGACTTTGGGGAATCATAGGAAGATCATCTACACTTAGTCCAGTTTTTGTATAACAACAGTTATCAGACTAGTATAGGGATGGAACCATTTGAAGCTTTGTATGGAAGGCTATATAAATCTCTAGTTTGTTGGTTAGAGACCGAGGACAAGTTAGTTCTTGGTCCAGATTTGGTTAGAGAATCTACAGAAAAGATTCAGTTAATTCGAGCTAGAATGAAGGAAGCCCGGTTTAGGTAGAAGAGCTATGCTGATGGGTGATGGAAAGACTTAGAGTTCTCAGTTGGAGACCATGTTTTCGTCGAGGTATCACCGATGAAAGGTGTTATCAGATTTGGGAAATCAAGAAAGTTGGCACCGAGGTTCGTTGGACCATTTCTTATTATAGAAAGGATCGGGAAATTCACAAATAGGTTTGAGTTACCAAACAGTTTGGCAATAATCCATGATGTTTTTCATATTTCTCATCTAAGGAAGTGTATTCGAGATCCAGATACTACTATTACACCGACTGTGTTAGATGATTTAGTAGTGGAACCGGATATGACAATAGTTATACAACCAGTTCGCACAGTCGTGAGTGATGAGAAAAGGCTAAGGAATAAGATAGTCAGATTAGTCAAAGTCCAATGGAGCAACGACGAGAGAGACAGTACTTGGGAAATTAAGAGCAAGATTAGAGATACTTATCATAACTTGTTTCATGGTATGTTTTACCTTTATGATTAATTTTGATGAGTCCCTTATTGTAGTTTCAAAAATGAAATTCTTTAAGGAAGCGAGTCTGTAATGACCCTAATTTTGATTAACATTATTTAGGACATTTAATTAGTTAAACTAAATGAAATAATGTAAGTGGTTAAAGAATTGAGATTTGAATAATTAAGGGGCAACCGTGCCTAATAACTAATGAACTAAGGGGAGTTAAAATGAAATAAGTAAGGGTAGTTGATAAGAGCAAGATAGGAATAAGTCATATTCTAATACCCTAAACTCTCATGCACTTTCATTTTAAACGTTCACAATCAAAACTAAAATACTAAACCAAGAGGCCGGCCACCATTAGGAGAAAGAAAGAGGAAGAAGCTAATCAATTTAATTCAACAACAAATTCAACTACTTAACAACAAGTTAAAGGTGAATAATAGATTACATCATTTTTATGATTTTCGGTTTCTAGATTGAGATCCGAATATATTTTGCAAATGTTTTACCATGTTTTGATTGTTTAAATGTATATATATATGCTTGTTGATGATTTAGGCTATTGCATATAGATTTTATGATAAGAATTGATTTAGAAAACCTATTAAATGACATCCAAATGACTTGCGATTTTTATATGAGGTCAGAAATAATATTTTAGAGATTTGTTTCAAGTTTCATAATTTTTGAATTATTGTGTATTTATTATAAATTTTCTAGTGAAGAAAATGCTATTGTGGGTTTAAATTAATTACGACTGTTATATGTAAGCTTTGGGTCAGAAATTTAAATATGTTAGAAAACATATTAAGAATCATTTATTGGAATTTTTGGAGAATTTTTTTAAGTGTTTTATTAGTATATAAAATTATTTAAGGTATGAGACTTAAATGTTTTATATGTTTAAAATAGGAGAAGGGGCAATTTGCTAAATGTTTTAAATATAAAATTCTGAATTTGGCAGCACTTTTAGAAAAGATTTTGGAAAAGAAATTGGCAACCAATAGTATTTTAACAAATATGGGAAGTTAGTTGAAAACAATTACTTTAGATAGTAATAAAACGGTTTTGTATAAAATCACTACTTCGCCACTCCCCAGGTTTCTTTCGACCCCATATCTCAGCCTTCGACCCAGTCGAAACCAATGCACATGGTATCAAAGCCTTGGTACATAAGGAGATAGGCGAAAGGTCTCTCAAAACGTGCTTTCGAAGGGGGTAGGAGTAGCCTTTGAACTATCTTTGCTTATAAAGAATGCTTTCAAATGGATCAAACTAGCTTTCGACTTAGTTGCTTTCATATATATACAATAAGAGCTTTCGAAAGGGATGGTGTCGAAACCATCTACTTTTTTTACTTAGGAAATTGCTTTTGAAAGAGTGCTTTTGACTTGGTTATTTTAAGACCCTTTGCTCTATTGAAAGATAAACCCGTATGTTTCGAATAGAATGGTTTTAATGGTTTTGAAACTATGTTCCACAAGATTTTACTTGAACCCAATGTTTCGAAAATTTATTTATAGTAAAGGATTTTAATGCTTTCGAAAGGTTAAATGAAGGTTTCGATGGGGAGGTTCCCCAATGGTTTCGAAAGGTACTTGAGTATTTCAAATAGAAGGTTCCCAATTACTTTTGAAAGGCAAGTTTTATGGTGTTTTGAAAAAAGGATGTCTAAGGTTTACAATGGTTTCGAAAGGAAATCTTCAATGATTTCAAAAGGTATGTTTTGGCCTTTCGGCCTAATGTTTCAAGGTATAATAGCTAATATGTTTCGAAAGGGGTTCTTTCAATGGTTTCGAAAGAGTTGTTTAAAGTTTTTAAATAAAGGGATCGAATGGTTTACCTTGGCTATATGGCCTAAGACCTTTTTTAGTTAAAAAGGGTTTTAACTTACTTTGGAGGGATTGGTAACCCTCATTATATTTCATCAATATTGTTTTGAGTAAATTATATATAACATGGCAAATAGCTTTGAGTAAAGCAAAAGTATATTTTCCTTGTTTAAGTATGATTTAAAGGGTTAAATCAATTTGAAAATGTTTTCAAGGAAAATTTAAAGGGTAGTTAACCCTAAGCAAATGACTCGAATATTAGAATACCAGATGGGACTGGTATAGGGTCATGCCCTATACATTAGCTATAACACCTATCTAATTTAGTCCAAAATTGTACTATGTAGTGCTTAGTCACAGGTAACACTTAAATGATGGTTACACACAGAAGGGAATATATACAGAGAAGGAGGATAGGTTATTGGTAAGCCCGTAAAACCATTAGGATCAAGTGACCCTTGGAAATGTAAGTTAAGGACAGACCATCCAGAAGTTTGCCTAATAGATGTTAGATTATTTATTTTGTCTGGTAAGCCTGAGTCAGCCAATGGTTAGTAGTTAGCCAAGAAAACTATATTATCTGGATAGATGGTCCATTTATTACCTGATTTTGAGTATATATATGATATTGCTATTATTGTTTTAATCGGTTTGATTAACCAGTTTGGTTGCAGGATTTTGGTTTGAAAAAGATATGTTTTAAAGGGATGTTGGTGTGGGGAAACCCGTTCCACTAAACGGCGTGGTCTCACTTAATTTCAAATAACCGAGATGTATAGTATTATTCACACCAAGCTTTATGTCTGACTCAAAGTTCATGTTTTTCCCCTTAAACTCTCAAGTACTCAAAATTAATTTGAGTCGATTGAGAGTTGAGGATTTACAGGTTTTATTAGGTGGATGAATAAAGCTTCTGGAGATGAGCAGGAGGCCGACATATTTATTTAGGAGTTATGTTTTTGTTTCCGCTGTGATGTATTAAGATAGTTTTTGTCTATTTAGTACTCTGATCATCCATTGGGGCATCTTCATATGTTGCTCTTGGTGTATTTTGTAATAATTAAATTTGTCCAATGCTTGGGAAATATTTGGGATTATGTAATTGGATATGAAAATTGATTTTGTGAAATATAATCAGAAAAGTTTCTAAAATCCGTGATTCTGTTTCATATTCATGTGCTTCTGATATTATGGATACCATTAACATTACCGTATTTGGTCACCGAAAGTTAATACTATGGATGTCTGCAGCATCTGTAATGCTTAGCTTCGGGACACCAGATAGGGGATGTTACACGGATGATTCCTTAATATTGTGCGTAGATTACCGCGAGCTCAATAAGAGGACTGTTAGGAAGAAGTATCCTTTGCCTAGGATAGATGACTTATTCGATCAGTTCCACAGAGCTCTTGTATTTTCTCAACCTGACCTTGCTACAGGTTTTCATCGATTGAGGGTGACAGAGGAGAGTGTACCCATGATCGCATTTAGATCCGACTAGTTTTATAAGTGGTTAGTTATGTCATTCGGCCAAACTAATGCTCCAACATATTTCGTAGACCTAATGAAATAATTTTTCCAATATGCATTGAATAAGTTTGTCCTTGTTTTTATCGATGATATTCTGGTCTATTCTTGGACCGAGGAGGAACATTCGTACCATATAAGGATTGTTCTAGGAACACTAAGGGGGCATTTGTTGAAAGCTAAGTTCTCAAAGTGTCATTTTTGGCATTTATAAGTTAGGTCCTTAGGTCATGTTGTTTTGGTAGAGGGTATTATTGTGGATCCCGCAAAGATTGTGGCTATTCAAGACTCGAAGAGGCCGGAAAATACAACGAATATTACAAGCTTTCTGGGTCTAGCAGGTTACTACAGGTGATTCATAAAGGATTTCTCAAAGATTTCCTCTCGCTTAACGAATTTTACAAAGAAAGATGTCAAAATTATATGGACGGATATATGCGAGTAAGCATTCTTAGAGCTAAAGGGGAAGTTGACTAGTGCCCCTTTTCTTACTGTGCCAAATGAAGATGAGGGATTGATTGTTTCACTGATGCATGTGGAACAGGTCTAGGTGTTGTGTTGATGCAGCATGAGACGATTATCGCTTATGCGAGTCGGAAGCTCAAACCATATGAAGCAAGGTATTTAACTCATGACTTAGAGCTGTTAGCAGTGGTATTTGCATTAAAGATGTGGAAGACACCATTTTCTAGGTGAGAGGTTCGAGTTATATATGGACCATAAGTCCTTGAAGTATCTTTTTATGCAAAAGGACTTGAACATGAGGCAATAAAGGTGGTTGGAGTTCTTTGCGGCATGTGATATAGATATTTTGTATACTCTGGGGAAAGCTAATGTCATAACTAACATGCTCAGTAGGAGATATGAAGTTATAGCAAATGTTGAGGTTTGTCCGACTTCGATTCATTATATCAAAAGGAATCAGCTTAGAGAAATGTAACAACCAAAAAGTTTAAGGTATAATAATTAATTAACGAATTAATTAAATAATAAAATAAGTTTGTGAAATTATCAGAATTGAGCCAGGAGAGTTGCACCATTGTGTCTGTGGTAATTGTCTGGTCAACTTCCATATATAGATTGTCAAAATCTGAGTTAAAACGAAGAAGTTATGAAGTAAATAAGAAAAGAAGAAGAAATAATATATATATATATATGTATGTATGTATGTATGTATGTATGTATATATATAAGGTCAGGTCAACCTTAGGGTCGACCCCTAATATGCATAGGTAGACCTATAGGTTGACCCCAAGCATATATGGGTCGACACCCAGGTCGACCTGACCCTTAATATGGACGTGAATTCGTCCAGCTTCGAAGATGACGTATTTTCAACTTTTCTTCAATCATGTGCGTTCGTGCTTCCATCCGACGGTTCTCAGTAAGCCCATGACGTGGTTGCACCAGATTTAATCTTCAAACTCAACGGTCTGAGATCCCTAAACTACACTATAAATAAGACCCTAGGCCTAGCTATTTTTCTCACTCAGATTTTCTCCTATCTGGGTTCATTGCCTGAGGCTGGACCCTATATAGAAAAAATTTCTAAGGAGAAGATCTTTTTGATAAAAATATTCTATGCTCTAGAAGTGGATCGAGGAAGACCAGGAAATAGAGCTAAGGACCACGGTGAGTGTTTTGTAATTATTTTAGATTTTTATGTAATTTAAAATAATAGGGTTCTCAATAGTTGTAGTTTTTCTGCAATTTTGAGACAATTTTTATATAAGTTATTTTCAGCTAGTTTTTAAAGTTCTTTTCAGTCTGTTTTATTTAGTTATTTTTATTCATCTATTTTATTCAGTTATTTACAGTTATTTGTATTTTATTTGCATCTGTTTTAAATTAGAATTTAGCCTGTAAATATTAGTTTCTTTTTATTCCTTTTTACGCGAATAAAATATTAAAAAGAGAAGAATTCGCTAATATGGACTAAAATATAAGAACATTAAATTTACAGAAGATAGATGTAAAACAAGAAGAACTGTAATATAAAGAAGAGAGACTGAAATAGGCAAATTTGAGACATTTGCAAGCATGTTTATAACTAGTGGTTATAACAAATAAAGCAGAAATAACAAAAGAGGCTTATTTTAAAACTTACACTAAGTTAATAAGCAAAGATAGAAGCAGGGCCCGTACCAACAGCATTCTCTTTCAGACTAGGACTAATGGTCTCAGAATAGTTAGATGAGGTTGGGCATGACCCTTTTAGACTAGGACTGATGGTCTCACAACATATTAGGTGAGGTTGGGACATGCTTATGCTAACTAGGGTAATTAAGGGGCAAATAAATAGAAGCTCAAATCAGAGGATTTGGGCAAGGGGCGCAACTAGATTTTGTTTGTTAGGACCCGTATAGGCAGCATTCCCCTTTCAGACTAGGACTGACGGTCTCACAAAACACTTAGGTGAGGCTGGGCAGGACCCCTTTCAGACTAGAACTGATGGTCTCACAACAGAACAGGTGAGGTTGGGCACGCTTATGCTGATTAGGGTAGATAAAAGGTCAAAATAGGGAGCGACGGTTAGTGTGTACCGGTGATGACCGAGTGTGCGGCATCGATTAGGGTAGATTAATCGCTACTACGTTCCAAGCGCTAAACATGTGTCTTTTGTTGTGGGACCCACAGGATGGGACTATCTCATAGTGGCACAATAGAGATAGAAGACCGATCAACGGGTAGAATTAGGATCCAGCCTAATTAAAATAGGATTAGGGTTTCAGCCTAATCACAACAATCTAAGACAAGTGCAAACAATAACAGTCAAGGAAAATAGTTAAACAGTTTTTTATTCCAGTTTTATCTTTCCTTTATTTCCTTTTATACTAGAGCTGTTTCTAAGTCTATTATCTTTATCTTGCTTAGAAATGCTAGTAATTACTTTCACTCACCATACTTAAAGTCTGACCCACTCCTCTATTTCCCCTCTTCCCCCAAAGGCCAGCAGAGGCAAGAATGGTAGATTCGAATTTCCTGGAGATTCAGTTGTAGAGTTTTTATTCATGTATTCTTCTTTTTCAGTTTTCATTCATTTGGCTTTTTTGATGCACTGGTACTTTATGAGAGGGATGATTTTTATTGTCTATGAGCTCTGATGATGTGACTGAGATGGTGTTTTTCACGAGACATGTGTATTTGGTTTTTAAGACATTCTATTTTAATGACTTATTTTATGAAGTACTGAAGTTTAATTTTAAATTTTTCCGCTGTTATTATTTATTTGTCTTGTGAATCTTAGTCTCCGTAATGTTTTAGCTATACCTATAACGCACCACATTCTTTAGTGTGCCCATTTTAGGTATACTAAGGGGTGTGGGGGTGTTTCACTTGGTATCAATGCCTAAGGTTATAGGATTTCTAAAAACTTGTTTTAAAAAAGTAAAGTATCTTTCAAAGGTAACTTATTTTAAAAGTATTTTTTAGAAAGAAACTCTTAGAAATAGTTTTTAAGCATAAAAGAGTTTTTTTATAAAAATCCCCTCAAAGTCCAGTTCAACCTTTTTTCGATTTTTCTAGCCAAAATTTTCTTTTCTTTGCATAGAATGGTGGATGCCCCAAACCTTCCATAGGGTGTCCAAGTCCCTGGCTGGTTTTGTAGATACCTCCAAGCTTCGACACCAGAGGTGCATGGGCAAGCGCCCAATCCAGCACCAGCGGGTGGAGATCCCATTAATCCACCTGCAACAGCCAATTTTTCTAAGCTATGCAAGGACTTCGCTAATCTAGGAGGCAAGATGTTTTCTGGCACAGAGAATTTTGTGGAGTCACGAGCTTGGTTAAGGAATATAGAGCTTATATTTGGGCTGTTAGGATTGGAGGACCGTCAGAGAGTTCAGCTTGCATCTTGGAAGCTGAAAGGAGAAGCTTCTTATTGGTGGGAGATCATAGAGATGGAAGGAAGAGACATTGGTTGGTTTGAGAGAAAGTTCTTATCACAAGCTGAGGAAAGCATGCAGTTGGAGAAGTTTATTAATCTGAAGCAAGGGAGTCTTTCGGTGAAGGAGTATATAAATTAGTTTAATGAGTTGTCGCAGTTTGGGATGGAGCTTGTTAATACACCGCATAAGAAGGCCATGAAGTTTGCTAAGGGTTTGAATCAGCCACTCCAAGGCTTGTTATTGACGCATGTACCTATGAGAGTGACGCATGAGTCACTAGTTGAAATGGCGCTCATGTCTGATGCTGATAAGGAAGGAGAGCTTAAGGAGGTTCCTAAGTCAGAGAATTCTAAGAAGCAATGGTGGAAGAACAAGTAGGACAAAGATAAGAGGAAAGAAGGAGGCCCTCAAAAGCAGATCAAGAAAGGCGAGAAATACAATAGCTGTGGATTGGTTGGTTATTACGCAAAAGACTGTAAAATGGAAGCGATGAAGTGGAGGTGTTACAATTGTGGGCAGCCTGGTCATCTTAGTAGAGCTTGTCCTCAGAAGACGGGGTAGAGAGCAGGCGCACCTACAGCGCAAGTACAGGCTCTGGATGCAGCACCTTCTAGTAGTGGACCGGACTGAGGTAGGAAAGTCTCTGTAGAAGGTTTGATCTCTATTTCGGATTTTCCTATTCGGACTATTTTTGTCTTTGAAGCATCGCATTCTTTCATTTCTAGTTCCTTGGTTGATTGTTTTCACTTAGATATTTCTCTAGTAGTAGACCCTATAGATGTTTCAAACCCCATAGTAGGATCGAAAAATTTATCCATGATTTGTAGTGGTTTGAAATTTTTTATACTAGGCGTAGAGTTTGATTGTGATACCTACGTACTGGGATTTTTTGAATAAGGGATGATTTTAGGGATGGATTGGCTATCCACTTATGGAGCAATATTGGACCGCGAGAGGAGAGTCTTAGATTAGAGACATGCAACGGTAGGACTCTCGAGGTATCTTGCAACCCACAGGGGTTAGTCATGTTGAGCTTTGTAACGACCCCGAATTTTAATTACATTTAAATTGATAATTAAATGGATTTTTGAATAAAAATTGTGAAATTAATTGTAAATTGATTCGAGTTTCCCCCTATCAAATAAAAATGTGTTAAATCATTTAGAGTTAAATATTGTATGTATGTGTGAATATATGTGTATATGTGCATATATGAGTAAATATGAATTTGAGTTTAAATCTAGAATAAATGGTTTAATAATAACATTTTGAGTTTATAAAAATATATTTATAGAATTCAAATAAGTGTTGATGATTAAACAAATATTTCAAATAGATTTATAGTTATATAAAATGTGAAATGAACATATTAAATAATTCTAGAATTATATGAACTATAAAAATGAATATTATAAAGTAAAGCAAAATTAAAATGGAAATTTATTTTATTTTAAAGTGATATTGCAAAAGAAAAAAAAATACATTCAAGTATATTCTAGTGTGAATAAATATACATAGCTATGTATATACACTTGCAAAAGAAAGCATATATTCAAGTGTAAACAAATATATTCCCCAGCCACCAACTAGCTCCTATATGGTACAGCTGAAATGGGAAAAAGAAAAGAAACAATATATGAATTTGTACAAGTCAAATATAAGTATGGCAAAGCAATTAATACCATATCCCTTAGTACACAACACATTTTCTATCAGCCAACATAAAATAAAAAAATATCTTTGATATGGTACAAACAAGATAATATCACTTATACAAAATAATACATCCCTGTAAATTTCTTTATTTATATCAACTTCTTCATTTTATCATCAGTTCGTCCATCAACAAAAATGAGTAAACCTGAAGCAATACCATCACAAAATTTAAACAAAAGTTCAATTTAAACAAACTTCAATCTAAAAACAAATCAAACCAGAGAAGATTCTAGCAAGAATTCAAAGGCTGTTTCAAATTTAAAGCAACTCTGTTTCAAGCAGGCTCTGTTCTTTCTTTTAAATCACTGTGAGTAACTTCATTTTAAAAAATGCTTAAGTGTACTTCTATATGGTTGCTTGATGAATGTTTGAAATAAATTTTTATTTGTGTTTATATATTGTTGAATTTCTGTGTATGATGAATGCGTGTTTGTATAACCTGTAGAACACCTCTGTTCAAAATTTCAAACTCAAGTTATAATTCAAAAGAAAAATTATTTACTCTTGATCCAAGCAAAATCTGGATTCATAATTTAAACAAAACTTGATTGTTTTATCATAAGCTTTAATTTAAAATTTTATTTAAGTTAAAACAATTTAAGTAATGCCTCTGGAAATCAAGAAAAAACTGAGCAACTCAATATAAGCAAAAATTCGAACATCTTAGTTTATAAATCCAGGTATATGAATCAAAAGCTAAAACTAAAACTTGGTTTTTAAAACCAAAATTACTATTTTTAATCAAGCGTTGAGGTAGCAGCTTGGGTTTGAATGGAAATGAGAATATTTGGTTTTTCTGGTAATCAAGCAGATTGGAGTGCTCGGGGTTCTTTGTGGTAATGGAGGGGCGATCAAAGAGTTTGGGAAAAATAGTGGGTGGTGGTCCAGTTCATCGTGGAAGCGGCGACGAACGTTTAAAGTTTTTAACCCTAGTTTTAACGAGGGGTCGCATTTTTGATTCGTTCTCTCTCCATGATGCATCGAGCGTTACGAAACCTTGGGAGGTGGAAGAGGTCGTTTCGACGAAGTGGTGGCCGGAGTGGCAGAATGTCAGGTGGTCGGAATTTTGCAAGCGTGGCGATGACAGGTTTTGGGGTGGTGACGCTCTTGCGTTTCCAGGGTTGTAATTAGTTCTCGAATTCGATTTCGAGAATCAGAGCACGATTAGATGATCGAAGTGTGATGTTTGAGTTTTGGCCGACATGGAAGATCATCAGCGTTGGTCAGGAATGACCAGCGTCACCGTGCACGATGCACAACATTTCTGGGTGAAGTTGGTTTTGTGTGTTTCGAGTTGTGGTTGTGTTGACTCGAAGTAGGTATGTGTTTTTCTCGGGTAAGTGGGGTCTTGGACTCAAAGCAAAAGAGTGGTGCCTCGGGTAATTTTTGTGTTACAGGGTTTTTACAGAAAACCTGTTATTCTGTTTTAAAATTTTAAGATAGAATTTAAAAGCAAGGTTTAAACTGAGTTTTTATTCAAAGCTTAAATATAAATTTAAGTTTAGGTTGAATCTTAGTTTGGAAATAATTAAGTTTAAATTAAAAATTGTTTAATAACTTTAAGGTGTTTAAGCATTTAAGTATATTTGAATTTAAAATGGAATTTAAATTGTAAATGAACGATTTAAACAAAGTCAAATTAAATTTTGAAAACCTGGACCTAAACCTAGATTTTGAAAAGAAATAAAGTTTATAAATTTAAATGTTTACATAAGTTATATGTTAAAGTAAAACTTTAAAATATGTTGAATCTAAAAGGAATTTGAATTTAACCTCTTTTAAATTTCTTGATAACAAAAGTAATGCTTTGACATGTGAATTTAAAGCAAGTTGAAAATCAATGTTTCAAATATTTTTTGTGAGTGTTAATTAAATCATTAATAAATATGAGTTTTACTTTTAAGTAAATAAAGATTCAATAATTTGTAATTCATTATTTTTGAAGTTAATTAGAATGGAATAATTAATGTTTTGTATTAATTAAATTAGTAATTAGAAGTTTAAATTTATAAATTAAGGTTTAAGTTAATTAATTTAGAGATAGTTAATGCGTAATCATAGATTTCCAATTTGTGTTAAAGGAATTTCAATTTGAAATGAAAATGGATAATTTATGATTAGAAATTTATTAATTGTAATTAAGAACTAATTAAGTTACAATTAACACCTAATTAATTAAATAATTAGGATTAATTAATGGATTATTAATGGTTAGTCAATTTCTATAAATAATGATTAAAGTTAATTAATCAAGTGATTAAGATATAATTACATTTAATGTAATTAAATGTTGATTTATTTATAAAGGAAATTAATTACTTAAAGATAATTATTTAATGAAATTGAATTAAGGTTAAATGATTATGTAATTAACTTAAGGTTAATTTAATTAATGCGATTAATTAGGAATCATTTAATAAATTAAGGTAATTGGTAAATTAGTTTATATCAAATGATTTGGAATTAATAAATCAGAATTGGATAATTAATTCATAAGTAAATAAATTAACTTGGAAATAAATTGAATTTTATTAGGATTAAATAATTAATTAATCCTACTTATAAATAACTATTGAATGCTTGACCTTACTTATGAATGATTGTATTGTATGAGATGCCTTGAATTGATTATCCTATCTGATCTGTGATATTTTGTTCTTTGGATTGAACTGAGTATTTTATTCATTTATTGATGATACTTCTGCATATTCTCTGTGAATTTGTGAATGGACGATAAGGGTTATAGTTTATATCGCCTATCAGCTATATTTCTATGTTTTGATCTATGATGATTGAATGATGTTGCACTATTGTGTTAAACCCCTGGACTATACTTATACACACACAAAAATGGATTCACGAGGAAATCGATTAAGTCACAGATTTTTGAAGTGATTTTTAAATAGACAATTTGATTCAAATGTTTTGGAAATGGATTAGGTTTAAAGTGAAAAGCTTTTGAAATGAAATTTCAAAGATGAGATTTATTTTGAATAACTTTATTGAGTTTTGAAATTTAAATATTTTGATTTAAATTTGAATTCAATATTTGAAATTGAATTCTATGATTTGAAAACTAGGGTTTAAAAAGGCTATTCAACTTATAAATGAGTTTATATGGGTTAAACCATTTTTTAATGTATTGATTTGGGAATTTGAATTTAAATTCAAAGGTTTTAACTCGTGCAAATATAATCGAATTTTTCTAAAACGAAAGCTGTTCATTTGCAAATAATAAAAGCTTTCATATAAGAAGTGAACTTCCAAATTGTGTTAAAAGGGATTTCAAGTTAAAAATGAAAAATGATTTTTCAAGTTATGGAAACGGTTTGAAAGCTATAAGTTAAATCTTTAATTTAAAGATTTTAAACGAGTTAATCCAATTGAAATGGAAATTGTTTTGAAATCCGTAAATGGATCTTTGTGAAACTGGGTGAACGTAGTGAAATGAATTTTTTTGTTTAAAGGATTTGGAAATGGTAACTTGTTTAAACCATTTGAAAGAAAAGTTTTAGGTAATAAAGTTGTGACTTAACTGAGACCCCAATATCCATATGTTCCTTGTAAATATTGCGCTCACTATTCGGTTTAGCCGGAAGAGGACCTTTGTGTTGTATAACCCTTTCCGAATATGTGATTCGACGTTATGGATAGCATTTGAAGACCGGTGGTTAAGACCGGGTATTTGCGAGAACGATAGGATGACCTATCGATTGTCTCTGCACTGAGTTGCTCCGGTATAGAGATTCCCTAAGTGATGGGAAGTCCGATCGGGATTGTGAATACCCGGATTTGCAAGGGCTTCTTCAGAAGTGCCTTCGGTTCTATTCGAACCCAGAACAGACTTATATGTTTACATGTCTGATATTACATTTTGAGATATAGAGCTGATTTCTTCCAAATACATTTCTGTTTGGTGGCGGAGAATTTATTCTCTTAGCTTAACACCCTTCTCTGAGACGTACGAGCTCAGAGGTTATGTAGTTGAAATTTATCAGCGATGTACTCCCAATTTGGTGATGTGGCATGCTGAGTGTTGCTGTGTGATGATCATTTATTGATCATTTGTGATCAAAGCGTGGCTTTGTGAAAAAGCGTAGCTTTGTGGACGAGACCTCTTCGGACCTCACAGACCGGAAATGGTCGAAACATGAATGATGCGGCAAGGTTATGAGGGTCGCGCCCTTTAGGTTATGTCATTTCCTTCTGGAAAAGGGTGGTATCATGATATGGAGCACAGATACTTACTTATGTGGACACACTTTATTTATTACTGTGTGATGTTGGTTACCGAGGCCTCGGATAAAGGTCCCAAAGGACCGGGGAATGGCATAGTCGTGAAGTAGTTACCTATACCCAGAGGTTACCCGGCCTTGTGTTGGCAGAGAGCCAGGTTGGTTTCTCGGGACGTCCATCCAGAGGCGATCCCATGTGACAGTAGGAAGTTCCTTAGCCTGACCATTTGTTGGAAATCCAATTTCCAATACGAACCTTGTACGGTATTAGTTGTAGGACCTGCCATTTACTTATGGTGGCGCCTCACTGTTTAGATGGTAGCTATAGTAGGCATACAATAATGGTTGTATGTTGGCTAAGATTAATATTATACTTTCGAAATGTTTTCTACACTATGCACTAATAATAATGATCCAAAGATTTGCGTAGTAAGCATGTTTGACTATCATAAGAAGAAATCTTCTCCAATTCTGCGTTTGCATTGTGTGTGTGGCGGGAGGTCTTATGGTAGTTTCATTTTCCAAAAACATTGCGGATATTTTCTACTTCCTTTGTTGTTGTTGTTTTAAAGATAAAAACTGTTTAAGTTCTCACACCAGTCACCATGACTGACCTGGAGTTTATTGTTCCCTTCCTAAACTCTGTTTGCCCACAAATTTCCACACGGGCAGTCTAGAGTTGGGTTTCTTTTTTAGATAGTCAGGTTTAGTGGATTATCTAGAGCTAGTTCAGTCCTTGGACGACTGACCTTGCCTAGCTTTGTGCACCGTGATGTTGGTTCGAGCTAGCTATGGATTGGAGCATTCTATTGGAGATATTCTATCCACTGCTGGTGTTATCTATTTTCTTTTCGCTGCTATTTCTTGTATCATATCTCTGATGTATAATGATATCTATTGTATCATTCTGTTGTATCATATTGTATCAGATTTTGTATCTGTCATTGTATCAATGTTATGTATATTGATATATTCCTTTTCTTCCGCTGTGTTGTTATACTTACTGTGTTATAAGCTCCAGGAAGCCAAATTCAGCATTTGAATCTACGGTAATTTGAGTACAAGTGAAGTACGGATGTCGATTTTCGAAGGCCGAGTTTTTGGACTCTTACAAGCTTCCTTTATTCCCTTGATTCATCACTAGGAGAGTTAGATTCCCTTTCTATTGTTAGAGATTTCCCAGGCGTTTTCGAGGAGGTTAGGGCACTACCCCCTAAGAGAGAGATCGACTTTAGGATCTATCTAAATGACAATGCTAAGCCAGTGGCATTGCCCGTGAGACATATGACTCCTAGGGAGAGGAAGGAATTAAGTAAGCAGATTGGTGAGCTATTGTAGAAAGGCTTCATCAGACGGAGCATATCTGAGTGGGGAGCGCCAGTCGTCTTCGCTACAAAAGTGGATGGTTCCCTTCGACTTTACGTAGACTATAGAGAATTGAATAAGCTCACGAAGAAGAACCGCTACCCACTTTCTAGGATAGACGATCTTTTTGATCAACTAGTTGGCTCTTCAGCATTTTCTTAGCTCGACTTAGCTCCTGGATTTCATTAGCTTAGGATCGCCGATGATAGCATCGATAAGACAACATTTAGGATACCCGATGGATTCTTTGAGTGGTTGGTTATGCCATTTGGGCTGACCAATGCCCCAGCCTATTTTGTAGATTTGATGAGCCGTGTTTTTCGAGATGTCCTAAATAAGTTCGTTGTAATATTCGTGGACGATATTTTGGTGTTTTCCAAGAGTATGGAAGAGCATGCTATTCATCTAGAGGTGGTTCTTCGCACACTTCGTGTTCATCAGTTGAAGGCTAAGTTCTTGAAGTGTCACTTTTGGCATAAGGAGATGTGATTCTTGGGGCATGTAGTCTTAAGAGAGGGTCTAGCTGTTGATCCCGCTAAGGTAGTAGCAGTGCAAGATTGGAAGGCCCCCGAGAACGCTACCGAAGTCAGAAGCTTCCTAGGTTTGGCTGACCATTATAGGAAGTTTATCAGAGATTTCACTAAGATTTCAACACCGCTTACTCACCTCACTAAGAAGAATGCGGCATTCGTGTGGGACGTAGATTATGAGGATTCCTTCACGATGCTAAAGAGCGCCCTTACTAGTGCACCAGTATTAGTTTTACCTGGCAGACCTAAGCCTTTTACAGTATACACTGATGCATGTGGGACGGGTCTTGGGGCAGTATTGATGCAAGAAGGAAGGGTAGTATGCTATGGAAGTAGACAGTTGAGGACTCATGAGAAGAACTACCCTACCCATGATTTGGAGTTAGCTGCTATTGTTTTCGCGCTCAAGTCTTGGAGACATTACTTGTTAGGAGAAAGGTTCGAGCTTTTCACTAACTATAAGTCATTGAAGTACCTACTCTCACAGAAGGATTTAAACTCAAGGCAACAGCGTTGGATGGAGTTCTTGGCATCATATGACTTTGAGATAGCTTATACCCCTGGTAAAGGGAATGTGGCTGCGGATGCGTTAAGTAGGAAGAAAGCAACTCTTAGTCCTATGTTTATGGAGTGGAAAAGCCTAGAATTTGTTTCCACCTATGATTTAAGCCCTCTACAGACATTACCCCTGGATTATTAACAACACTTGAAGTCAAGCCTACCCTCATAGATCAGATTGGCTCAAGGCAGCGAGAGGATTCAGAGCTTATGGATATTCTAGAGAGGATTAGCAGAGGAGAGGTCTCTAGACATCTCCAACGTTATTCCATTGATAATAAAGGGTGGCTAAGGAGAGATGGAAGACTTTGTGTCCCCCGCACTAGTGATTTGATGAGAGCTATTCTAAAAGAAGCACACCATTCCCGAATGACTATTCATCCGGGTGGTAATAAGATGTATATGGACATGAAGAGAGTGTTTTATTGGAGTGGCATGAAGAAGGATGTGGCAGCGTTTGTAGCCAAGTGTCTTGTTTGCCAAAGATTTAAGGCGGAACAGCAGAAGCCCGGTGAATTGCTTCAACCATTGGATGTGCCCAAATGGAAGTGGGATAGTGTTTTGATGGACTACATAGATGGTTTACCCAGATCTAGGAAGGGAATACTAGTATTTGGGTGATGGTAGATCATTTGACTAAGAGAGCCCACTTCATTCCGGTTAAGAGTAAGAGGACGACACCTTATTTGGCATCCTTATATGTTTATGAGATAGTCCGACTTCATGGAGTTTCATCTAGCATAGTGAGTGACAGAGACCCTATCTTTACTAGCGAGTTTTGGAGGAGCTTGCAAGAGGCTTTAGGGACGCTGCTTAGATTAAGTACGGCCTATCACCCTTAGACGGACGGCCAAACGGAGAGAGTTAATAGAGTTCTTGAAGATTTGTTGAGGACGTGCATTCTTGATTTTGGAGGAACTTGGGAGTAGAATCTTTCTTTAGTGGAGTTCGCATATAACAATAGTTTTCAAGCTAGCATTGGAATGGCACCTTTTGAAGCTCTTTATGGAAGACCTTGCAAGTCGCCTTCGTGTTAGTTGGAATCTACAGAGAGATTACTATTTGGTCCCGACATGGTTAAAGAGAATTCAAAAAAGATTGAATTGATTAAGAGGAGGATGAAGAAGGTCTAAGATAGGCAGAAATCTTATACAGATAATCGGAGAAGGGATATTGAGTTTGAGATAGGAGATTTGGTTTTCATTAAGGTGTCTCCGCTTAGAAAGGTAGTAAGATTTGGATCAAGTGGGAAACTTGCTCACATATTCGTAGGACCGTTCCCCATTGTAGAAAGAGTAGGGAAGATGGCATATCGGATAAAGCTACCAGAGAGGCTCATGGGAGTTCATGATGTTTTTCATGTTTTGCACTTGAGAAAGTGCTTACATGATTCAGCAGATGACGTAGCAGCGGAATACAAAAATTGATGATACGATGAAAGTAGCAATCGATGGAGTAAAAGATACTGAATGGTCCAAATCCATTGATCGAATGATACTAGATTCTAGCTATCTCAAACACGTTGATAGCGCACTATACCGTGTTTAAAGATCTACGATTCTTCTGACGTTGATCTAGTGCACTAGATACCATGAATCGGCTTCAGCAATCGTTGAATCGAGCGCACTCGATTATCCGAGAGTGGAGATAGGAGATTACACTCAACTATCAATTTAGATGAAAGCACAAAGCTAACAAAACGAAATTTTATTCAAAATCAACCAAACTTCAAATGTACAACTCACGCCTATTTATAGCATTTTACAATCCAGACCCTTAAGTCGTTCACGACTTACGACCCAACTTAGGTCGGCAACGACTCAACAATCCACGACTCAAGCACTTGTATTACAACCCACTCAACATCACAAATTTACAACACTTAGGTCGTATACGACCTAACAGACACACGACTCACGACCTACGACTTAAGTACAAACGACTCAACACATATATACAACAAGTCCAGCAAAACACCCACGACATACGACTTAAACCTGACGACTTATCAATGCTCATGAGTTAACAGGTGCCGCGACTCAACAACAAACGACTTATCATTGCCACGAGTTAACATTCAGCGACTCAAGAGAAAAACTGCTGCATCACGTCACGCGACCTAACTAGGTCGTAGGTCGTACGCGACTTATATTAGGTCGTGAACTTTCCTTAGGTCATAGACGACTTAAGCCTTGCGTATTCTCAACTCGTGCTGCTACTTTCTTATCTCGTGGTGCTCCTCCTGTAGCCTTAGATCGTACACGATCTAAAGATCCCGAACGACTTAAGCTAAGTCGTAGCCTCTTTCCCTTAAGTCGTAGACGACCTAAATCTCCTTCCTTAGGTCGTGGACGACCTAGGCCTTGTGAATTCGTAGCTTGCACTGCTTCGACTCTGGCCTGAGCTGCATCATCCTCCCCAGGTTGAGAAAAATTCGTCCTCGAATTTGTAAATTCTTTCACATCAGATTGTTCATTCCCAAAATATGGTACGAGAAGCTTAACATTGAACACGTCAGAAGTGTACACATACCGGTAGCTTCAATTTATAAGCATTTTCGTTAATTTGTTTCACAACTTCTACATGACCAATTTTTCTGGATTTTAACTTGTTATAAGCGCCCACTGGAAAACGATCCTTTGTTAACACAGCATATACCGTATCTCCTTCATTAAACTCAACATTTCTTCGCTTCAGATCTGCGGATCATTTATACTTCTCATTTTCCTTCTTCAATCGTTCCTGAACGATTTTATGACATTCAGTCAATACATCAACAAAATCAACAGCTCGTTTAACCGTCCCCTTAGGTTGTGGTACTACCGTTAGTCCAACGGTCCCCTTGGCAAACTTGAATATACAATCTGAAATGGACTGAAACCTGTGCTACGATTTACCGCATGATTATGAGAAAACTCTGCCTGACATAGCTTCATATCCCAACTCTTCAGATTGTCCTTCACAAGACATCGCAACAAATTCCCCAATGATCTATTCACAACCTCGGTCTGACCGTTTGTCTGCGGATGATAAGCGCTACTAAAGTTCAACTTTGTTCCCACCATCTTCCACAAACTTAGCCAAAAATGACTTAAAAATCTAGTATCCCGATCAGAAACAATGGATTCTGGTAAACCATGTAAACGATACACTTCTTTAAAGAATAATTCGGCCACACAGATGGCATCAGCTGTCTTCTTACAAGCGATGAAATGTGCCATCTTCGAAAACTTGTCCACTACAACATATATCGAATCATTCCCCCTTTGAGTTCTCGGTAATCCCAAAACAAAATCTATACCGATATCAACCCATGGTTTAACAGGTACAGGTAACGGCATATACAATCCCGCATTCGTCGCTGTCCCTTTGGATACTTGGCAAATATGGCATCTCTCCACAAACTTCCCTACTTCCTGTTTCAACGAAGGCCAATAATAAGATTGCGAAATCAATTGCAAAGTGCGATCTCGGCCCACATGACCTTCCTCATGTAACTCCTTCACAATCTTCATACGTAAGCTGCACTCAGGAATACATAATCGATTTCCCTTAAAAAGAAAACCATCCACCATTACAAACTCATCCGTCTTTCCCTCCTTGACTTCATCAACAAACTTTGCAAAGTAAGGATCATCGACAAATAATTCTGGCAACACATCAAACCCTGTCACTTCTATCTTCATTGTAGTCAACACATGATTCCTTCTGCTCAACGCATCCGCCACACGGTTCGTAATCCCAGATTTGTGTTTCACAACAAAGGTAAACTGCTGCAGGTACGCAATCCACGATGCATGCCTTGCCGAAATCTTCTCTTGTCCTTGCAGATGTTTCAGAGCCTCATGATCAGTGTATAGCACAAACTCCTTGTGAAATAAGTAATGTCTCCAATGTTTAATGGCTTGCACAACAGCATAAAATTCCACATCATACGTACTATATCTTATCTTCGCTCCTGATAACTTCTCACTGAAATATGCAATAGGACGCCCCCTCTGACTCAACACCCCTCCAATTCCAACCTTCGATGCGTCAGTATGTAATTCAAACAACAACTGAAAATCAGGTAATGCCAGAATTGGTGCTGTCGACAACAATTCCTTGATTTGTTCAAAAGCAACCCCTGCTTCCTTTGACCATGCCAACTGTTTGCCCTTCATACAATCTGTAACCGGCGCCATCACACTACTAAAGTGTGGAATGAACCTTCGATAGAATGAAGCCAACCCGTGAAAACTCCGAACCTCCGTTATCGTCTTGGGTTGCGGCCAATCTCTGATAGCTTCAACTTTACTTTGATCAACCTGTATTCCTCCTTCCGATACAACATACCCCAGAAATAAAACACTCCTCGCCATAAAAACACATTTCTTCGTAGCAGCATAGAATTATTCTTCACGAAGAATAATTAACACTTTCTTCAAATGTTGAACACGTCCTCTGTACTCGCACTGTAAATCAAAATATCATCAAAATAAACCACCACAAGTTTCCCAATGTACGGCCTGAAAATTTGGTTCATCACCCTCATGAAGGTACTTGGTGCATTCGACAGACCAAATGGCATGACCAGCCATTCATACAATCCTTCCCTTGTCTTGAACGCCGTCTTCCACTCATCTTCTGGTCTAATTCGAATTTGATGATAACCACTTTTAAGATCAATCTTCGAAAAGATCACAGACCCACTGATTTGATCTAACAGATCATCTAGTTTCAGCATCGGAAATCTATATCTGACAGTGATCTTATTCAGTGCCCTGCTATCCGTACACATTCTCCATGAACCATCCTTCTTCGGTACGAGTAATGCTGGTACAACACACGGACTCAAACTCTCCTGTATTCGTCCCTGTTCAAGCAATTCCTCTACCTGCCATCGCAACTCTTCATGTTCTTTCGGACTCATTCTATAGTGTGGTTTATGTGGCAACACAGTACTTGGAACAAGATCTATCTGGTGTTGTATATCCCTCAACGGTGGCAATTCCGTTGGCAGCTCTTCAGGAAATACATCATTAAATTCTTCAAGTACTAGTTTAACTTCTTCAGGTATTTCCACCACTTCACTACTCTCACGCCCAATTAACAAAAACACTTCAGGCTCCTCTTCGACTTCTTTAACAAACTCCTTCAAGGATAATAAAGTTTTCAGCTCTTCAATCTCCTCCAGTTTGTTTTCTTCTTGTTGTCGCTTCTTTGGAACTAGAGTAATCTTCGTGCCTTCAAACATGAAACTGTAACTGTTGGTACGACCATCATGTTGCACCGCCCTATCATATTGCCACGGTCTTCCCAGCAATAAATGACAGACATCCATATCTACCACATCGCACCAGATTTCGTCTTTGTATTTCTTTCCAATTGAAAAATTCACACAAGCCCTTCGTCCAACCTTCACCTCCCCGCCTTTTCTCAACCAAGCCAACTTGTATGATTTCGGATGTTTCTCAGTCTTCAATGCCAACTTCCTCACAGCTTCTGAAGAAATTATATTATCACAACTTCCAGCATCAATAACAAACTTGCAAACTTTTCCCAGAATAGTACATGTCGACTGAAAAATATTGCTCCTCAACCAACTACAATCCTCCTCTTGCTTTGGTGTCAAACAAGACCTCCTCATCATCAGATTACAACCTTCGTCTCCCGACACTTCTTCTTCCTCCTCATCAGGTGGTGAATTGGAACATTCATCTTCTTCATCCTCATCCTCAACCTCCGCTAACATAGCTCTCTTCTTCGGCTTTGGACATTCATTACTTTTGTGGCCCATTTCTTGACAATTATAACACTTGAAACCATTATTGACTTTCATCTTCCCAACCTCATTCACAACTGGTTTTGCAACAGCTTTTGAAATATTAGAACTTCCACTAACACCCTTACCTAGATTGTTGGAATTTGTAAACACACCAACACCTCGTCTTCCCTGTTTCTCCCAAGCCAACGCTTTCTGGTGTGCTTCCGCTACAGATCTGGGATCAAACATATTTACCATGTCTTGAATCTGCATACGCAACCCTCCAACAAATCTGGTAGTCAGTTGTTCCTCCATCTCCATAATATCATTCCTTGCAATCAGTTGATAAAATTCGTCAGCATAGTCATTCACAGATTTCGTTCCTTGCCTCAGGTTTTGCAACCTCTGATACATAAGCGATTGATAATTATAAGGTAAGAATGTGGCTTTCATCAATTTCCTCATCTTCTCCCAAGATTCAATCTTTGACTTCCCCATCCGTTCACGTGTAAGTTTGGTTTGCTGTCACCATGCCAAAGCTCTACCCCTCAGCCTTGTAGCAACCAACTTCACTCTACGATGTTTTGGAACTTCCTTGAAATCAAAAATCTCGTCAACATTAGACAACCAATCCAAAAACTCCTCAGCTTGCATACCACCCTTGAATTTCGGTATTTCCGTCTTCATCCCAGACTCCCACTTGTGATCATACTCCGATTGATTTCTTCCTTGGCCTCGTCCATGAACACTACCACCATCAAACTCCTCTTCAAAATCAGATGTATATCGATGTCGATCCTGACCACCAACATCTCTACTACCATCATGTCTTCCACCAACATCCCTTCTATCTACATTCCTTCGTTCACGATCATTCACATTCCTATCATGCCTTCGATCATCATCATTTCTATAACAATCTCTACTCGTACTTCTATGATCATTATCAACACTTCTCTCCCGATTGGAATGTGGTGAGACTCTACCTCCTCCATGGTTAGATTCAGGTTAAACCCTTCTCCGATTTTGATTCATTTCTAACATCATCTTCTCTAATCGACCAATCCCTTCATTAAGCTTCTCACTAAACTTTTCATTTATTCTTTGCTCCATCTCATCAGCTTCTTCTCTTCTATACAAAGCTTCTACGTTCTGATGGCGATTAGCTCTTCTTGGTGGCATGATTGATTCAAATAATCTTTGACTTTCGAAATGATACCAAATGATGTACACGGCCTTCACTTGCTTAGCTCGGCCGAAGCTCTTCAACACTTCAAAATTCAAACCCAATTCGAACTTAGATCCAGAATGTTATGGATCGAAAACTCCCAAGTTTTTGCAATTTGTGATGAACACGATGAACAATCAACTCCTCAAAAATGCAAATCCGAACTCCAATACTTCAACACAAAGATGAACACTTCAACTTTCTCTCGGCCTAGCTCAAGATCATACAAATCAACACTTCAAATTCTCGGCACCAAGACTCGATTTAGCTATGATTGGCTAAAACAAGCTCTGATACCAAAATGACGCAGCAGCGGAATACAAAAATTGATGATACGATGAAAGTAGCAATCGATGGAGTAAAAGATATTGAATGGCCCAAATCCGTTGATCGAACGATACCGGATTCTAACTATCTCAAACACGTTGATAGCGCACTATACCGTGTTTAAAGTTCTACGATTCTTCTGACGTTGATCTAGCGCACTAGATACCGTGAATCGGCTTCAGCAATCGTTGAATCGAGCGCACTCGATTATCCGAGAGTGGAGATAGGAGATTACACTCAACTACCAATTTAGATGAAAGCACAAAGCTAACAAAACGAAATTTTATTCAAAATCAACCAAACTTCAAATGTACAACTCACGCCTATTTATAGCATTTTACAATCCAGACCCTTAAGTCATTCACGACTTACGACCCAACTTAGGTCGGCAACGACTCAACAATCCACGACTCAAGCACTTGTATTACAACCCACTCCACATCACAAATTTACAACACTTAGGTCGTATACGACCTAACAGACACACGACTCACGACCTACGACTTAAGTACAAACGACTTAACACATATATACAACAAGTCCAGCAAAACACCCACGACATACGACTTAAACCTGACGACTTATCAATGCTCACGAGTTAACAGGTGCCGCGACTCAACAACAAACGACTTATCATTGCCACGAGTTAACAGGTGCCGCGACTCAACAACAAACGACTTATCATTGCCACGAGTTAACATTCAGCGACTCAAGAGAAAAACTGCTGCATCACGTCACGCGACCTAACTAGGTCGTTGGTCGTACGCGACTTATATTAGGTCGTGAACTTTCCTTAGGTCGTAGACGACTTAAGCCTTGCGTATTCTCAACTCGTGCTGCTACTTTGTTGTCTCGTGGTGCTCCTCCTGTAGCCTTAGATCGTACACGATCTAAAGATCCCGAACGACTTAAGCTAAGTCGTAGCCTCTTTCCCTTAAGTCGTAGACGACCTAAATCTCCTTCCTTAGGTCGTGGACGACCTAAATCTCCTTCCTTAGGTCATGGACGACCTAGGCCTTGTGAATTCGTAGCTTGCACTGCTTCGACTCTGGCCTGAGCTGCATCAGCAGAGGTAGTGGAACCTAGCGAACTTGAAGAAGTTTGAGTGGAGAGAGAAGCATTGGTTCGTCGCATTCCTACCAATATCGTTGGGCGTGATATCAAGATGCTTAGGAATAAGGAAGTCCCTTTGGTTAAGGTGCAGTGGGAAGGTAGCATTGAGGACGCTACGTGGGAGGCTGAAGAGAAAATACGTATCTCTTAACCATTTCTTTTCGATGGTTCGTTTTGAATTTTCCATTTCCATCTTTAGTTTTGAATAGGTTCTTTCCTTTAGTATCCGTTGGAATAGTAGATCTTAGGATTTAACCTATGGATGGTAGGACAGAATGTAAACATGTTACTAGAACATGTTATGTATGATGGACACTAGTGGTTGCAAGTGTTTGCTAGCGGATGCTAATGGATGCATATATATACACTAGGCACTATTATCTCTTAGGAATTGGCGTAACTAGGTCACTAAAGCATATGCATATGGATGTGTGTGTGTATTTGAATTTTAATTTTATTTTCCATGGTTGCTATAAATGAATGATTATCATATGATTGTTGCATTTGGATGTAGCACACATATAGAACTATCAGTTGTCATTAGGGAATTTGCATTCATTTGGATGCATGGCACAGACATGATTTCATAAAAAGGAAGTCGACTGAATCAGTAGACCGTCTAATCTTTTGCATTAGTTAGGGACATTGATACAACACTATTTGTACATATATATATATCATAAAATGCATTAGAAAACTTAAGGACAATGGATGTAATGGATGGTGGTTGAGTATATGGTTGTAGACTTGGGATGAAAATATTTATTTCATTCTTTTGTCCTTAGAGATTTCGGGGACGAAATCCTTTCAGGAGGGGAGAATGTAATAACCCAAAAATTTAAGCTATAATAAATAATTAACGAATTAATAAAATAATAAAATAAGTTTGTGAAATTATCAGAATTGAGCCACGGGAGTTGCACCATTGTGTCCGTGGTAATTTTCTGGTCAATTTCCATATATAGTTTGTCAAAATCCGAGTTAAAACGAAGAAGTTTCAAAATAAACAAGACAAGAATATATATATATATATATATATATATATATATATATATAAGGTCAGGTTGACCCTAGGGTCGACCCCTAATATGCATTTTAGCTAGGTTTTTGTTTTCCCTAAATTCCTCACGTACTCTTTCGAGTAGGTTGAGTATCATGTTTTACCTTGGATGCGTCAAGTTCAAAAGGTGAGCTGGAGGATTCCATTATCTATCTATCTATTTCTATTTCAACTGTTCCATTTTAGCTATGTACATATATCAGCGTTGTGAGGACATATAGTTATAACTGTCCAGGCCGATGATAGTACTTAGATTTGGTAACTCTGAAATTCCTATATTCAGAGTAACCCTTTGTATTGTTTTATTAATATTATATATTATTGTTTCACTATGAGATTCTGATGTTGTGTTCTTTCCTTCTTGTTCTTTTCCTTTTGTTTTATTTTACCCTAACTTTCTATCTTTCAGACACTTGGGTGTTTGGCACACGAATACCGTAGATGTATTTAGTGTCGGCATTTGAGGGTCAAAAGTACGAGTCGTTACATAAAATATATATCAAGTGTTCATCATCAACAATCAAGTGAAATATTCTTATTCGGGTCAGTGTAAATCACATCGAATCAAGTACTCGAATTTGGATCAATAACAGTTATGCAAATAAAATGATCTACGTTTAACTTACTTATTTATTCCATTGGTTTCTTAACTATACAACTTTCTTTTAGTAAATTTATTTACAATAATAGTATTTCATTTAACACTTAAATTATGTACAAACCATTTCTTACCACATTATTTACGTTTTTACAAACATTTCATAAAGACATATCTTTGTTTTCAAACCTATAACGACCAGTATTTTTAACTATTTTAAATTTTAGAATTTGATATAATCATTGAATAAAATGGTTGGGGATAAAATTTAACGACTTATTAGTGTAATTGATTGAATTTGAGTTTGGATAAAATTTTGAAATAACCACTTTCGATGATTTAGGCAATAACAGTATTGAAATTAAATTATACGTATTTAATGTATTTGTAATAAATAGTTTGATTGGATAATGAATGTTAACTTATGCAGTTGAAAATAAACTATTTGTAGATAACTAAAATTCATTGGGATTTTAGTATTGGACAATTAGATAATTTAAATTTTAATACTGGGATTATTTAAATAATTGAATTTTGGATTTAATGTGAATGAAAATGATGTCGGAAGTTGATTTAAATTTTATTTGAACAACAATGAAGTTTGTTAAACTTAAAATTCGAATTTAAAGTGATCAATTAATTTCTGGGAAATACTTGTTTTAATTGACGAGTAAAAATAGCCATTTTGGCCACTGTCTCGGATTTTGACGAAATTAGTTTCATAGGATCTGTAATAGTGAGTTACAGTAGGATTTCAAGTTTCGTAGTGATCGAACTTGCCGTTTGGCCGTGCGAGTTTGAAACGCGTAGAAATTTATTTCGGAATTTAATTAAAATAAATGATTTTGAAAAGCTATCTTCTGCATACGATCGAATTACGATTCGAGACTAGTTCCATTGTGTTCGGAATGGGGGTAAAACATTATAAATGCCAGGTGGCACGCTGCGTTTGGAGTTCAAGAATTCTGGACGTTAAGTGGCTAGATATTTTCAATATAATACATAATTATTTTCCTCCTTCCAATAATACGTCGCCCATGCCCTATTTTTTGGTCAACCTGTACTCGTTCCTTCCCTTTCCCTTCTTATTAGAATCGAGCCTTCAAAAAAAGAAACAAACATCAGCTCGATTTAAAAAAAAAACAAATCGCGATCGAAGAACGCCTAGGGATGGAAGCATCTCACGATGGGAAGGAGCACGTGGAGGCAGAGGCAGTTAGGGTTGGGTCACGATTTCTATAGTGGCGCGTGCGCGCGCTTGCGCGAGAGGCTGGAAGGGGTGGCGCTTGGGGCGATGGTGGCTAGGGAGGTGGCGGCTGTCGTTCGATCGATCTAAAAAAGTGGAAACGAAGAAGACGAAGTCGTTGGGAGGATGGAGATTTGTGCGCGTACGAAGATGGGAAAGGGAAGTTAGGTTTGTTGTTATTATTATTATATTTAATTAAGTTATTTTAGTTTTAATCATCGTTATATTAATAAAGCTGTATCTTTTGCATTTGAGATCCGTTTCGGACGAAACAAAGTGCGTTGGGATCGTATCGACGTCGTCTACAGCTTGGCATTAGATTGGATTTTTTTGAAGCTGAAATATTTTTAGTTTCAAATAGAAAGGTGAGTGTTTATATGCTCACAATTGACTAAATAAATTTTATGTTAGTTAAATGAATGTCGAGAAGTAATTTAATTGCATTGCTTGATGTTTGGTAAATTAATTGACATCAGATTGATATAAAAAAATTGAATTGATAAGGATTTAAATTGACAGTTAAATTTGAAAGGGGAATTTATTTGCCAGTAAAATACCCGATATGGATAACGATGTAATTGTTGTGAATTATTGGCTGATTTGGTTGTTGATTGAAATTGAATGCTATTGGTTGATACATTGGATGTTTAGATGTTTATGTAGTTTATATATATCATGTTATCACCCTGAATATTATTTGGCAGTATATAATTTAATATTTGAATTATTTCGAATAAATTAAGAAATAGGTTGAAATGATATATAAATATGGCATTTATTTGGATTTAAATGATATATATCCATCCTTGGAATTAAATTTAAATAACTGTTTCACTTGGCCATATGATAGAAAATTATATACGGACAGCAGATTGGTTAAATTAAATGATTTTAAAACTTTTAATTTGAAATTATTTAAATTGATTTTTATTTTAAGAAATAAAATCGAATTTATGAAAATTGAATTATTTCGAATTGGAGCTCGAAATGTTGAAATTTAAATTGGGTAAACGAAATTGTTTAAATAATCAAAGTTGAGATTTTGAAGTTATAATCGAAATATGATTTCAATTTCAGAAAATTATTTATTTTAAAAGATTGCACTTTTATTCGAACTTTGAATATTGCTAAGTAAAAGTGATATAAAATGATATTTAGAAATTGAGCTCGGAATTGAATTATATTTGAAGATTTGGATTTTAAATTGGACATTGAAGGTTAATTTGACTTAAGGGTTTTGAATCGATATTTTGAAAAACAAACTCGGGATTGATAAAAATCAAAATGGTTTAAATATGAGAATTGAGTTAAAATTAATTTGGAATTGGAACTGAAATTAATTTGGAATTGGAAGTGAAATTTATTTGAAATTAAAATTGAAATTTATTTGGAATCGGAGTAAAATTCGATTTGAAATCAGAATTGAATCGATTAAATCGAATTGGAAATTGGAATTGATTTGAATTGGGAAATTTGGAATTTGAACCAGTTTGACATTGAAACTATTTTCAAATAAATTATTTTAGTATAAACTATTTAAAATCTATATTCTTAAATATTTAAATTATTTTGAATTTCCAAACTATTTTACTATATAAACCATTTTCAATACTCAAACTATTTTCTATTAAACTATTTTAACTATTTTAAAACTATTAAAACTATTTTCTAAAAATATAAAATGGTCATGGGTGGAATGTTTATATTTCAATCTTAGATTAAAATGCGAATGAGGTTAAAATGAAGTTATAATTTAAATGAATTTCGAAACAATTTTGGTAGCGGAATCAAGATATTGAAGCAAAAATGATATTGTATCTTTTGAGTAAATATGATGATTTCGAAATGAATTTGATTTTAAAACGAATATAATATTTTGATATCAAGTACAAATTGTTTTCAAAATATAAAAGTACCAACCGGTGTGTAAAATGACTTTTGGTTGTTAAAGAGATCGGGTACTCTTATTGGCATACTCTCTGTCATTATTGGAACCACTTTGACAACCGTGTACGCGGTGGATGATATCCAGAATGTAGTGGTTGAATTAGTGAACATTTACTTTAATGAAGTAAGAGAACGATGATGGATAGCCTTAACACTTGTGTCATAATTAAAATGACTAAAATAGGATCCTATGTCTGGCCAATGAGTTAGCTACCTCTAGTGACGTTGATCCCTCGTATTACTATTGTGGTTTTTGACTCGATAGGTGCACCTTTTTGTTTGTATTGATAGTCGCGGTCAGCCATGGATGGGTTACGACCAGCCAGAAAGGGCAAACTGGTAGAATCCTACCTTGGGCATTGCCTGATGTGCCTTGTCATACTTATCCTTATACGAGCCCATTACGACTTTGGTTTAGTATTGTACCTATAGAGGGATCACTGGCTACGGACGTTACTAGTTGTATTATAGGACCTGCATAGACTATATGCTATAAAATCTGTTAAGGTGGATCAATGTAAAGCCTTAATGCTATTTTAATATTTATTTTATTGATAGACATTACCTATTATAGTCCATACTATTATATATAGATAGTTTAACGAATCCTTAAGAGATGGAAAACCCCGTAACATCTCTTAAGTTATTGCATGCACATTATACACTGGATAGGAGATGAAAAATCCCGTAAAGATCTCTGATGCCACGACACTCATATTATTTGTGATATCAATTTGACTTACATAAGAGTATTTTAGTCCTGACTCAAGTGTTTCATCTTTTCATTACGCTTGGGTCAGCCTTGAATTTTTTCCAGTGCATTGAAGATCATTTTCTGGAGGACGAAGACGAAGTTTTTGTATATTATTACTATTATTATTATTCCCTACATCATGCTATTCTCCTGCATTGATCCTTTAACCCTGATTTATATATATAACTCTGATAAATGTTTTATAGATTATAATCAATTGTATAGCAAACAACTTCATGAACTGTTTATTTGACTATTATATTTTATCATTCCGCTATGAGATTCAGTGTTTTTTTTCTTCTTCTTTCCTTATTTTTATTAATTATCCCTATTGATTATCTATGTTCCGGATTGTTTAAGTTGGACATGAGTGGATTATTGTCGATTTAAACCATCCAAAATATGGGTTGTCATAATTGGTATCAGAGCTTAGGTTTAGCGATAACCTTGGCTTTGTAGGGTTCTGACTCAATAGAGATAGGGTAGTAACACTACATCATAAAAAGCCTTTTGTAGCGTTGAAAAAACGGTACAAAAACTTTTAGTAGTGTTTCGATAAACGCTGCGATATAACATGAAACTAAAAGTCAGAAATTTTTTTGTAGTGTTGTAGAAAATTCTACCAAAACTTGACCTGTTGTAGGGTTTTAGAAACGCTACAAAAAGTTTCAGACTTTTAGTTGCATGTCGTATCGCAGAGTTTATCGAAACGCTACTAAAAGTTTTTGTAGCATTTTCTCAATGCTTCAAAAGTCGTATCGCATCTATTTACATTTATTTTAGTAGGGTTTTTAAATGCTACTAAAAATTAGTAACTATTTTGTAGCATACTGTACACACCACTATTTCATGTTAATGGCTTGTACCATTTCCAACCATCGCTCACATGATAGTCTTATTACAACCAGCAATCAATCATATGATCATCGTATTCAAACAATCAAACAATCAGAAACATAATCATCATATTCAAACAATTAAAAAACATGTTAATCACTTAATCAAATATAATATCCTTAACCACTTCGATAATAGTTTTTCGACAAACCGAGCAAATTCACATAAAATCCATAACCATTCATAAACAAGTTTACACAACAAGTACTGACAAAAGGTTAAAGTATATATAACAATTAATGTCATGTTCATTCCTTGATTACCCACAATTCTTAGCTGCACCTGGTCTTTACTCCTAAAAAGCTAATTACATGTAGACAAGTTTAACAATCAACAAATGATTATGAAACTATTTCATATTTAAAGTATATCAAACATCCTTAGTTGAACTGTTCTTAAATTTAAATAATTCTAATAAAACTTAGTTAAATTTTTATAAAACTTGGTTAATTTTTATAATAAACTTATTTAATTTTTAATAACTTATTTACGTAGTTAAATTCTAATAAAACTTAATTACTTTGTATAAATTTATTTAATTTTCATAAAACATAGTCAAATTATATAACTCTTAGTTAATTTTTAAAATTTGGTTAATCTTTTTAAAAATTAGTTAAATTTTTATAAAGCTCGATTAACTTATTTATAAATTTATTTATATTAACTCAATCTTATAAATTATCTCAATTAGTAAAACTTAAATGTCATGACTTATATTTTAATTAACTTAAACTTATATATATTTATGAACATATAAAGGAAAAAAATAGTTAAAAAAATTTGTTCAGGCCAAAATAAAAGAAGCAGTAACTAAAGAAAACTAGAAATAGGCCAAATATTCATCTATAATTGCACACGCCAGGACATGGTATCTTATAAACAGCAACACTCATATATATATATATATATATCTGTATATATATATTTAGGTGCTCACTCACGCCACTACTAGGAATATATAAATGCACACTGCTCACACAATATTAAACCATTACCCAGCTTTAGAACGCACACACAGACCAAGACTGGCATACACCCACACATGCACTTACAGAGGAAAACACACGCATGCACATACACATTAACACGCACACAAAACAGTACATATACCTCCACACATACAGGCACTGTTTCACACCCACACACATTAACACACATCTCACAACAACATTCACCTAAACGCAGCAATCTACACACTGTTATCTCCTACGCATGCACAACAGCGACAAACAATGATACACACGGTTGCACAAGCACACACATGGAGCCTTGCATACAACTACACATATATATCAATAAAACAACTTGTTCACGAATTTATATATGCAATTTCAAGTATTAAACAAAGGTTTGTGACGTTAAACTCACCTATTTACTGCTCGAACATGTCGCTCACTCCACCCTGATCAAACCTCGCATCACTAGATATTGTAAATGCTAGACAGTGGCACAACTAAACTGATTTTTCTTGTTGAACTGACTTTTGTGGTTCTCTGTTTTCATTTGTAAATTTGTAAATATATAAACATAGGCACTGCTCTTTCACCTGGTTTTAATGGCATGATTGCATGTAGAAATATTCTTGTAAATGCTTGTATTCTCGCTGATTCCTGTCTTACTTCCCCTTCCTAAATGAGTTAATAGAATAACATAGTACCTGAGGAACATGCATAAATGAGACATCATACATCAAGGAATAACAAAGCACTCCACAAGCAAAAGTCTTCAATTTATAACTTATTGAATTGTGCATTAGGTTCTTTACTACTTTAATTGCTCTAAGAATTAAATTGCTCCACATTTTCTATAAATGTTAGTCCTTTATAAAGTAATGATCAATCTGTAGAATAAAAATGTACTTTGAAATAATCATTTTTTGTCACAAATTTGTCTACGTTGCTCTCACTATTGCTTTTGCAGTAATACTTATGTTATTCAGTATAAAAAAATAATATTAAGCTTAGAATCTACTTGAAGAAGCAATAGAGCTATCATTCTTTGTTGTCAAGTTCAAACTTCATAGCACTAAATACATATTAAGTGGTCGAAATACATGTACAAAATTGGGATATACATTCACCTACTATAATGTTCAGTTTTTTCCAGTCCAATGTGATTCACTCATATCTACCACTATAAGTAGACATTCGCTCCCAAATTATTATAATTATTATTTTGACCAACTAATATGTTTCTTGGACTACAAGTTTCAATTGTATAAACTCATATGAATGCATAGTGTGCATCTACATCTTTGAACTTGTATCTATTTCATGGGTTTCTTCTTTTCTTCTCCAAATATACTTATGCTTTTCTTCAACTGTTGTGCATGTAGCATATTGGTTGTTTCTGGTTCGTCTTCTATAGATGGTTTACTAGAGAAGCAACACTGAGAAGAGATGCTTCTTCTTGTGCAAATTGACTAGCTATGTACATTAATGTGTTATAGGTGTTGGAAATTCTGTCTTCCATGACGAAACTGTTGTATATATGGTGGAAGCAAATAACATTATTCGATTATAAAATGTAGTTAAATTTTTATAAAGCTCGGTTAACTTATTTATAACTATATTTATATTAACTCAAACTTATTAATTATCTCAATTGTTAAAATTTGAAATGTCATAAATTATAACTTATGATCAATTAGATCAAACATCCAATAAGAAACAACAAATAAATCAAAATTATACCTCCATCCAAGTGATCAGTTCCAAAATATCGACATAATGGTCAATGTTTGCCATCAACAACCTCACCTGCATGAAGTACTCATAATTTAAATCTATTATATGTGACCGTGAAACAAAGTAAATCAAGAATTAAGTAATCCTTTTATAAGAAATATAAACCAAAGGTTGCTTTCACTTGAATTTTTTCCTACTGGAAACTTAAACTAAAATCACATATGGCTCACATAAATTAAAGTGAAATAAAACCCATGAGAAAATTCATGCCATCTTCAAATAAAGTATACATGAAACATAAATTAAGAAACAACAACAATATGCTTTATTTAATGTAATAATGAACATTGTTCCCATAAAAATAGATGACATTCATATTACCTTATCATTCCTTAGATGACAGAAACAACAGCCAGTCTGATGTTCAATTGTTTTATTTTATTTCTTATCTTCAGCTACCGAGTAACAATATTTATTGTAATATTTGGAGAATTTATTTATATGTATTATTACCTATCAAGTTCTTTAGTGTCAAGCTAGCCACTGTATATAAGCTTTTGCAACCTGTCATCGATTAAGTTGACATGCTCCTGGCCAATGTCGAGAGAATATACCAAAATTGGCAATCCAGTTAAGTATGCAACTGCATCACACAGAAGACAATCTCATATGAAATACTACCAAAGTATTTGAAATATATAATCAAATATCCTGCATCAGATGCATTTTAGATGGCATAGGTGTTGGTCTCTTTCTTTATGATGATAGCTCTAAATTTACCTAAGAAATGAGTGCTTCATGGCTAGAGACCCTTTCTTGATTGTTTCGAAAAAAGGTTGAAAAACAGCCTATAGCAGCCTATAAAAGTCTAAAACAAGATTATATACGTTTTTTTCATAACCATCCGTACATGTATGTACGCACATAGTATGTATGTGTATATATTAAAAAACTTAATGTATAGATACCTAGGACAAATGCTGCATACAGCCAGAACAACAAGTGAAATGCTTCCAAGTAAGGAGGGCATAGAGAAACCCCAATCCTGAAAGTGTATGTATGCTCGAATTCTATCATCATTTAAAGGAAATATGTATCTGGATTTACTATATTTTAACTACTAAATGTGAGCATTAGTTATACCCTAGGCAGCTGACCAGCAAATACACCAAGAAACCCTATAATTCTAACCACAGTAAACAAAAAAGCTTCCTGCAGATTGAAAATTAATCAATTTGATAAATAAGGAATATTAATTACTTGAGGTTGAAAATGTACATCATTCCGAACACTTGGTATTACGAGATTTTCTGCATATTTGAGCCCAATAGAAGTTAACTCTCTAAGAGAAGTCTAAATGTATATATAGAATGTAAAATGAACTTGTAATCATTATTATCATACATAGGTATATACATAGATGATGATGAAATAAAAATAAATATGAAATAGCCGAAGGAAAGAAAATTAAGCACCATACGTCGTGATACCTATAAGCAACAACATTCTAAGAGAAGTCTAAATGTATATATAGAATGTAAAAGACCTTTTGGATTGCATTTTATAAGCAACAATTACATTTTCACTCTTTACTAAACTAATTTATAAGCAACAATTACATTTTCTTTTACTTTTTCTCGCAAAATGTGAAGCTTAAAAACAGAATATGTATCCGCATGAAGAAATCTATAGAAAATTGGTCATAAAATAAGCGATAAGGAAAAAGACCTTTTGGATTGCTTCTTCTAAAGCCTTCAAGTCCACTAAACCAGAAGCCGCAGTAGACGATGCTTCAACACACCATTTTTTATTGAGATTAGAGTTATATCTAGGATTTGTTAGTAAAGAAAAAGTGTAATTTAGTCACGGAAAGAATGGAGAAGAAAAGGATTGAGAGAAGCTTAATTTAGGGTATTAGGTGATTTGAGCAAAAGACGCGAGGGAACGAAAATAAAATAAAGGAGGAGAGCAAAAAGATCTGCCGCCTTCTAAAATGTTGGGCGAGACTGGTTCAGAAGTGTTATTTTTCTAATTTATTTTATTTTTTACATCAACAGATGCATTTGATGATTAAACACTGCTATATAACGCATTCGATAATATATTTTCTTATGCCCTAGAATGAGTCTGTTGAGTGTATATATGAGAGAGCATACTTGTTAGCGTTATAAAATGTTGTATATTGTGCTTACTTATCTGTTGAGTTGTTTATAAATTCTGGTCGGTGCGTGGGACGCCATGTTATCGATAGGGGTTTCTAAACACTTAAACGAGGCAAGTCGACATAATTTTGTTTTAAAATAGGATAAATGAAATAATTTTACCTAAATTATAATTTATATATATAAAATGATAATTTTTAATGATAGTTGTTAGGAGATGATAATATTTAATTATCATCGATTATTGGTTGAATTAAAATAAAAGGAATACTTAATGAATTTTATTTTCTGAAGCATTTGATAATTATTGAATTTAATTACAATAAAAATTGTTAGAAATAAAAAATGTAAAGTAATGAAATATTTTCATAATAAAGAAATGGAATTGTATAAGCTATATTATAAATAGAAGGATAAAAAAATTAAGAATTTTAGAATTTAAATCCCTTTGTTTTTAGAATTGTTTTCAAAATTATTTTCAAACCTTCAAAATTAATAATAATATTATTTGAAAGTGTTTTGACTAGAAATATATTTTGAACAGATTTTTAAAAAGAAATAAAAGCATTGAACTCACTTTAGTTACTTGGAAATAATTCTAGGGATGATTGCAGCATCGCCAGTATTCATTTTCGAGTTTCTAAGTGAGAATTGCTACCAAAAGAAATTTATTTTTGGTTAAAACAAGTTTTGATTATGGAGAAAAATTTATTACAAATATGATTTGATAAATATATGGAAATAGTTTTGAACTTATAATTGAAAATAGTATCGATAAAAATAAGTTATAACTTATAGATTCTAACAAGGAAATAAAATCAAATTTTAAAATAGTTGAGTTTTTTGGTTAAGAAAACAAAATAAAATTTGAATTTGAGAGATGAGATGGAATAATTAACTTAAGAATGTTAAATAAATCAAGTCAGTAAAATGAAGAAAATAAAATGAAGTTTAACTTAAGAAAGCTCAAATAAAGAAATGAACTGTATTGGAAATGAGTTAGATATAATAATGAAATGAATTTTAAGTAAATTAGTTTGTGTAACTTATAAACTTGAGAAATATTCAGCTAAAAACAAATTTAAATTTTGTTGAATGTGAATGATAAAAAAGGAAAAGAAAAATTTAACTTAAATAACGTTGAATAAACCGAGTAATGGATTAAAATGAAATGAAGTTTAACTTAATATTAAATAAATTGAATTGGACATTAAACGAAACTAGATAAATTATTAAAGTGAATTAATTCCACTCAAGATATAAAATAAATTAATAGTATGAATACGAACTTGGATTATAAAATAAAATGCAATTTGGGTGTGAAGAAATTGAGTAAAAAAATGAGTGTAAGGAAATTAATATGAGTAATTGAATTGAATTGAATTTGGATGTAAATAAATTGAATACAAATGGAGTGAGTTTTAAATAAATCGAATGTTAACTAATTGAATATGAAATAAGAAAAGAAATTAATTATAAAATGGAGCATTATACAAGTGAAACAGAAGTAATAAAAATGTTCAAATTAAGATTGTGTTTAAAGAAATGTTTGAAGATAAAAGTTAAGTTGCTATAAGAATGTTTATACGCTTAATTAATGCTAAATAAATATTAAATGAATAAATTGAATAGTAAAAGAAGATATTATTTAAGTAAATGAATATAAACTTAAGAAATTGATTAATGAATTGTTTCATTAATGAATTTGGTATTAGATAGAAATTATGAAATACTGGAACTAAGTGTAAGAAATAAAATGTTAAATAAATTGAAAATTTATAAATATAAATAAAATTTAAGTTGTTATAGTAAAAAATATACACTTAGGTAATGTTATGAAATTTAATTCAATTAAGCAGAGTTAAATAAATGGAATCAATGAAATAAACTAGTAAAATGAATTATGAGGTTTGATTTAACATAAGGGAAGTTAATAGAAATGAATAAACAAAATTTGTTAAGGGAATAAATTAACAAAATGAGTCAAATAAAATAGAATTTGATTCAAAATGAAATGAACTTAAGTTGTAAAGTTAAATTGAATGTAATAACTTTAATCATTAAATATAAGATAAATTTGATTTCAATGAATGTAAATAAGTGAATGTGAATCAATTTAAAATAAATGGAAGTGAATGTGAGCATAATAAAATTTAAATAAATGAAAAAAACCAATTGAAACGAATGAATTAAATCAAATTGGATGTTAATAGAAATGGAAGTGTATGAATAAAAATGTTAACATTGAATAATAGTATGGTTATGAATAAAACTTGCATGAATATGGTTGTTTGGATGTTTCTTTTATTGCATGGCTATGTTTGCTTATATGGTTGTTGTATAGTTATGTTATATTGATTTCTCTTTCCATATAGATATTCTCATATATTATTGAGTGTGTAATAGGTACAAAGGGCGTATATGTGCGCTTTTGAAGCTCGATTAGGCATTATGTTGCTTTTGCTTGCTTAATACGAGCGAACTCGCTCGTATTAAAAATAATAAGATACGTATCTCGGATTACATACCACGATTTTATACCTTTTCCCTTCGGGATGCCTCATCATTGAGATGAGATGTATGTTTGATATATATGGTATATTTGTATTATATATTATATTGTAAAATTTTTCTGAACGAGCCGCACAAAGGAGACGCTACCGAAATATTTTGTAAATCTAGGTGTTAGAAAATCTTTAAAGTTTCAAAACTGATATCGGAGGAGCATATCCAGAGAGTAGTAAAGGTTTTATAATTAAGATGCTTATGTTTTATAAGTTAATTATTTTGAGAAAATATATCAAATGTTAAATTATCTACTTAACGCCTTTTCGAGGACGAAAAGTTTTGAGTGAGGGGGAATGTAACGACCCATATTTCTAACTATTTTAAATTTTATAATTTGATATAATTATTGAATAAAAATGGTTGGAGATAAAATTTAATGACTTATTATTGTAATTTATTGAATTAGATTTTGGATAAAATTTTGAAAGAACCAATTTCGATGATTTTGGCAATAAAAATATTGAAATGGAATTATACGCGTTGAATGTATTTATAATCAATAGTTGGATTGGATAATAAATGTTAACTTATTCAGTTTAAAATAAACTAATTGAAGATAACTAAAATTCATTGGGATTTTAGTATTGGACAATTAGATAATTTAAATTTTAATACTGGGATTATTTAAATAATTGAATTCTGGATTTAATGTGAATGAAAATGATGTCGGAAGTTGATTTAAATTTTACTTAAACAACAATGAAGTTTGTTAAACTTAAAATTCGAATTTAAAGTGATCAATTAATTTCTGGGAATTACTTGTTTTAATTGACGAGTAAAAATAGCCATTTTGGCCATTGTCTCGGATTTCGACGAAACTAGTTTCATCGGATCCGTAATATTGAGTTATAGTAGGATTTCAAGTTTCGTAGCGATCGGACTTGCCGTTTGGCCGTGCGAGTTTGAAACGCGTAGAAATTTATTTCAGAATTTAATTAAAATAATTGATTTTGAAAAGCTATCTTCTGCATCTGATCGAATTAGGTTTCGAGACTAGTTCCATTGTTTTTTGGAATGGGGTAAAATATTATAAATGCCAGGTGGCACGCTGCGTTTGGAGTTCGAGAATTCCGGGCGTTATGTGGCTAGATATTTTCATTATAATATATAATTGTTTTTCCTCCTTCCAATAATACGTGACCCACGCCCTATTTTTTGGTTAACCCGAACTCGTTCCTTCCATCGCCCCTTTTATTCGAATCGAGCCTTCATTAAAAAAAGTGAAACGAACATTGGCTCGATTTAATAAAAAAAACAAATCGCGATCGAAGAACGCCTGGGGAAGGAAGCATCGCGCGATGGGCGAAGTGCGTAGAGCAAGAGGCAGTTAGGGTTGGGTCGTGATTTCTGGAGTGGCGAGTGCATCTGTTCACGTGAGAGGCTGAAAGAGGTGGCGCTTGAGGCGATGGTGGCTAGGGAGGTGGCAACTGGCGTTCGATCGATCTAAAAAAAAGGAAACGAAGAAGACGAAGTCGCTGGGAGGATGGAGATTTGTGCGCGTACGAAGATGGGAAAGGGAATTTAGGTTTTTTGTTATAATTATTATTATTTAATTTAGTTATTTTAGTTTTAATCATGGTATATTAATAAAACCGTATCTTTTGCGTATGAGACCCATTTCGGACGAAACATGGTGCGCTGGAATCGTATCGACGTCGTCTACAGCTTGGCATTGGATTGGAATTTATTTGGAGCTGAAATATTTTTAGTTTCAAATAGAAAGGTGAGTGTTTATATGCTCATAATTGACTAAATAAATTTTATGTTAGTTAAATTAATGTCGTGAAGTAATTTAATTGCATTGGCTGATGTTTGGTAAATTAATTGACATCAGATTGATATAAAAAATGGAATTGATAAGGATTTAAATTGACAGTTAAATTTGAAAGTGGAATTTATTTGCCAATATATTACCCGATATGGATAATGATGTAATTGTTGTGAATTATTGGCTGATTTGGTTGTTGATTGAAATTGAATGTTATTGGTTGATATATTGGATGTTTGGATGTTTATGTAGTTTATATACATCCTGTTATCACCCCGAATATCATTTGGCAGTATATAATTGATATTTGAATTATTTTGAATAAATTAAGAAATAGATTGAAATGATATATACCTATGGCATCTATTTTGGATTGAAATGATATGTATCCATCATTGGAATTAAATTGAAATAACTGTTTCACTTGGCCATAGGATAGAAAATTATATATAGACACCAGATTGGTTAAATTAAATAATTTTAAAACTTTTAATTTGAAATTATTTAAATTGATTTTGATTTTAATAAATAAAATCGAATTTATGAAAATTGAATTATTTTGAACTGGAGTTCAAAATGTTGAAATTTAAATTGGGTAAATGAATTTGTTTAAATAATCAAAGTTGAGATTTTGAAGTTATAATCGAAATACGATTTGAATTTCAGAAATTGATTTGTTATAAAAGATTAGACTTTTATTCGAACTTCGAATATTGCTAAGTAAAAGTGATATATAACGATATTTAGAAATTGAGCTCGGAATTGAATTATATTTGAAGATTTGGATTTTGAATTGGACATTGAAGGTAAATTTGACTTAAGTGTTTTATATCTTTTGAAAATCGAACTCGGAATTGATATAAATCGAAATGGTTTAAATTTGAGAATTGAGTTGAAATTAATTTGGAATTGGAATTGAAGTTAATTTGGAATCGGTAGTGAAATTTATTTGAAATTGAAATTGAATTTAATTTGGAATCGATGTAAAATTCAACTTGAAATCGGAATTGAATCGATTAAATCGAAATGGAAATTGGAATTGATTTGAATTGGGAAATTTGGAATTTGAACCAGTTTGACTTTGAAACTATTTTCAAATAAATTATTTTAGTATAAACTATTTAAAATCAATATTCTTAAATTTTCAAATTATTTTGATTTTCCAAACTATTTTACTATATAAACCATTTTTGTGATGACCTGCCCGTTCGACCCTCGAAAAATCTATAACATGCCGAACGATCGAGTGCCGAAAAGACAGATTATTGAGGGAAAAGAAAGTTGGTAGAAGTACAAATACTAAACAAAACATAATTTCACAGCGGACTGAACAACATATAGTATGAATAGTACTTTACACAAATCAAAACTGTAATTTACATACCTCACATCAGAGTACACAAATCAATAGTTACCAGCTTGGACAGTCATAACAACCTGCCCTCACAATTGCTGATAACTTCAACAAACACTGCAGCGGAATAAAATCAAATATGAGTAATTCGTCTTCGCCATCCAGCTCGTCGCCTGAGCTCCATAGCATCCCATCCTAAACCTAAAATACTCGGTCCGACCCGAGCATTATAATAAAATAACACTCGAGTCAGTCTAGAAAACCAGCGTGAGAAAAACACACTCGGTTTGAATTACTAAAGTTTTCAAAATCCTTTTAAAATCAAAGGTATCTCGTAAGACCACGCCACACATAAACACGATGCTTTTTTACCTTACAATAACCAAAACATTTTCATATCAAATCATCTGATATTATAATTGTGTCTAAGTACAAATACTTATTCAAATAGCTGAAATTGTTACATTAAGTAAATTCCAACATTCTAGGCTCTACAATCAAAACCGTAAAGGCACGTATTGAAGAATGGATTCTATACGAATGACTAGGCACTGGGGTACCACCTGTCACAGTACACATCTAGAACAGCGTACCGAGGACCATGCCGGTATCCCCTACAACACAAGACCGGACTATCCCTGACCTGGATAGACTGAATATGCTATCACCCCGGGTGTTCCCACACTTTATCGAGCTCCTTCCATAAATCGTGGTAATAATAATATTCGAGGGTATCTAGAAAGGTGATAAACATACCCTACTTGGGTGCGACCCACTTAGCCTTGCTGCATCCCCCCTGATTTTCAGTCATTCCCGGTTGATGAGGCTAGAGGCTACGATTACCTTTTTAGAAAGATTTCACTTAGAATGCTCATTGTCCTCCAATGATAATGCACTTATAGCATTCATCCATACAAGTCCGTTCCGGGTCCGAACGGAACCGAAGGCACTATTCCTACTACATTCATTTTGGAATCACCCTCAGGATTAGTAGCGATTAGCCCTTGCACTTCATAGCTCCACCTTTGACTCCATACTTTTTTCTTCATTTCGAAAACGTACTCGTTGGATCGAAGTGGATTTCGAATAATAAATCTGATCTCGGTCTCTTCGAAACAACGTTCGCGGTTTTCGGTAAACTCAACCCCGGTTTTTTTAGGAAATATACAGACGACGATAAGATCGGAGATCACCTCCTAACCATTAGTGGACGGATTTCCTTAACATAGTCCCGAAAGAACGAAACGAGTTTATACGTACAGTATAGCACCTCGAACGGTAACTATACCATATAATTCCCGTATTTCTCCCAGATATTTCCAAAGTTATATTTAGGTCCAGATTTGATAGTTGGTTATTTAACCATCAAATAACAATCAATTCAACCAAATACTTCATTTCACTGGAAAACACCAAATCTTATTTAATTTAAATTTTAAACAAACCAAATCTCTTTATCAAGGTCATGCACTTGTTTTATCGAATTCAGTATGTTCATAAAGTTTCTTTTTCTAAAAATATTTGAATACCCTTTTAAAATAATATGGAGAGTACAACTACAGTATCAAACCATGGACCACAGCTCAATGGTTACGTGTCTATCCCAAAGAAAATCCAAAACTTAACTGTAGGCACTCACTGCCTCCGATTTAAGCCACGCGAGTATACCATTACTTTCTGAAACTTTATTTAAAAATTATCTCAAAACAATGCTTGTCAATTCTAAAATAATTTTTCATGTTTAATCTAGGTAAATGTATTAAATAAAAGCTATTATACAAAGCCACATAAATATTTTATAATTTATCTTCAAAAATGATAATGTTGACTAATCCCTAAATAATAGATGATATTAATAAATCTTTAACAATCATTATAAGGTTATTAATTAATAATTAAATATGCTTTAAACGATTTAAAATACTTAAATAACTAATTTCTAGAATATTTTTTAACTCTTTTAAAGTTACCAAATTAATAATTAAAAACTCTCTTTTTTAAAAGCAAGCCAAATTCTCGATTCCAATTACATTCTGTAAATTTGGATATCTCACTTGAACTCCAGTATAACCAATTTTATATTCATTCCCAAAATCACTTCTATCTTTCCAATCTGTTAAAAATCTCGATTTTAACTCTTTTATATTTTAACGAGCACCCTTTTTATATACTTTATCCCAAAATTCCATTTACAATATTTCGATTTAGTTAAGTACAAATTTCAAAACCACGTATTTAATCCAATTTATTAATCCAAAATCCTTTATAAACATTTTACTTCAAAAACCCCCTTTTAAATTCTTTTCCAATTTAAAACATATATTACTGGTATTTAAAAATACCAAAATTTAGGTCAAAACCTGCCATAACATCCAATCAATTCAAAATCACATAACAATCTATCACATATAATCCCGACAAATCATATACAAATAACTATGAAATTTAATTAAACATTTTTGAGGAATCCAGTTGGATCCCTCCAACCTGTTTCCCTTCATCTACAGATGTTAGCACAACATAAAAATACCAATTCCACTTTGAGGTGGAATATCGTTGTATATAGGGTCATCTGCTACTATGCGGGGCGCATAGGGTCTCATCCGCTATATATATGTAGGAATATTAATCACTCCAATATATATATATATATACTACTATATATAATATCACATTCAACTGATAATATGTATCAATTCAACCAATCAACCATTTATTAATTTTAACTATTTAAAATTAATACCGGAAGTCCAAAATTGAGTGAGATTAACTCTACTTGAGTCTTATTCGCCAAGCGTTCCAATTTTAAATTAAATCGAACACGTTCGATTTAACCTTAAATTTTCGCTCGCTTCGATCGACTCTAGATCTGCACCACAACGTAGTGTTTGTCGCTGTGATTCCAACACCGCTTATTTCGTCCGATTTCGACCTCGTATAAGAAAGATATGCAATTTCAAAGTTTTGAATATAATTTAAAATAATAAATTCTTTTTTTTACCAAGAACAACATATGGCCGCTCAATTCAAACACATAGATCTTGGTCGCACCTATGCTCTTCTTCCCTCCCATTAACTCTGAGACCCTTCATGAACAAAGAAACCGATAGCCGTCTTCCTTCCATTGAGTGTCGCTACCTCCATGATACTCTAGCAGACAATCGGCGACTGCCATTGCGCACCCCCACGCGAGTACTACCAACGCCCAGAATCTCAAGAAGCTCGGCAGTTCCCACGTCATGAAAAAAGAAATAGAACGGAAACCCTATTTGGTCGATTTCTGGTCACTACGTCAAATTATAGCGAAATTCCTCCCGTAGTTGTCTAGATCTCAGGATGCTCTTTGATTTTGTTTTAAGATTTGTTGGATAATATCGAGTGGATGGAGAGATCAGAGGGGATGATGATTGGAGCATTTAGGCCATTGAAATGATAACAGCGGCAGCTGTGAAGTTTTGATTAGGGTTTACTGTGCTACGAATTTATATACGTATACATTTATTATTTTAATATTATTTCCAATTTTAACGTGCTATTTCAAACGAACTCCAAACAAAACGTGCCACCAGGCGTTTATAATGTTTTACCCCTATTCTGAACATAATGGAACATGTTTCGAGGCATAATTCAATCATATGTGGAAGATAGCTTTTTGAATCGAATTAAAATATTAAATTTTCGATATTTATTTCAATGCGTTTCCATCCCGTAAGTAAGATTGATGAAGTTACAATTAATGCAAAAACAGCTAATTGGAAAGCAATAGTCATATTTTTAATCCTCCAAGTTACCAACAAATGAACTATACCATTTGATCCCCCGCTTCGTTAAAATTGGAATAAAATGCATCGTGGAGGGATTTTACCATGAATTAATCAATTGATTTTTTAGAACTTATTACCACTTTATTTTATTCAGATATGGAGTACCAAACGGAGACTCCAAACGCTATGAAATTTGAAATCCGATAATAATAAACTATTACGGATCCAATGGAACTAGTTTCGTCGAATTTCGAGACTGTGCCCCGGAAGGCTATTTTAACTTGTCGATTAAATCGAGCAAGTTTCAAAATCATCGAAATCGTTTGAAATTTCAATTTTTAAAACTTACTAACTCCATCATATTTCAAATAGAATTTATATTCATATTAGAAATCATTTCGATTTATATTAAATAAAGATTCAGTTATTTACATTGTTTCCATGTATTAATTTTCACTATTAAATTAATATATAAATTTCCAATTTATACTTATCGAATTTAAATTCCATTCAAAAGTCGAACATCATAATTCTAATCCAAATAAAATTTTAAATCAACTTAGAAATCATCTCTATTCATATCTAACTCCAAATTACCATTTTTTTTTACCCAATTTCAAATATCAAATTTAATTTTAGCAAATAAAATTAATCGCTATATTTGAAAATTTACACCATTCCCCTAATTTTTTTCCATATTCAAAATCAATTAATAATTCAAATTCAACATTTAAAAATAAATTAAATTTTCAAAACTAACGACTAGAATTCCGGGTCATTACAATTTTCAATACTCAAACTATTTTCTATTAAACTATTTTAACTATTTATGCTATTTTAAAACTATTCAAACTATTTTCTAAAAATTAAAACTGGTCAAGGGTGGAATGTTTATATTACAATCTTGGATTAAAATGCGAATGAGGTTAAAATAAAGTTATATTCTAAATGAATTTCAAAACAATTTTGGAAGCGGAATCGAGATATTGAGGCAAAAACAATATGGTATCTTTTGAGTAAATATGATGAGTTCAAAATGGATTTGATTTTGAAATGAATATGATATTTTGATATCAAGTACAAATTGTTTTCGAAATATAAAAGTAACAACTGGTGTGTAAAACGACGTTTGGTTGTTAAAGAGACCAAGGCCTCTTATTGGCAAACTTTATGTCAATATTGGAACCACTTTGACAACCGTGTATATAGTGGATGATATCCAGAATGTAGTGGTTGAATTGGCGAACATTTACAGGAATGAAGTAAGAGAACGATGATGGACAACCTTGACAATTGTGTTGTAACGACCCAGAATTTCAGTCATTCGTAATAGGAATATTTAATTGATTTTAAATATACAAAAGTAAATTTTATAAGTTGAATAACTTATATTTCGAATATAAGGATTTAATTGGATAATTAAATTGTTAATTTAATATTTGAAATTGTGTAAATAATTGGAATTTCAATTTAATGTGAATAAAAATGATTTATAAATATGAATTAAATTCTATTTGAGTTAGAATTGAATTAGTAAACTTTTAAAATTGATTTAAAAGCGATTTAATAGAAATTAGAAATTTTAATATTTAATTAACGTGTAAAAATAGTCATTTTTGACACTATCTCAGATTTTGACGAAACTAGTTTCATTTGATCCGCAATGTTATAATATTGTAGGATATCTAAATTTGTGTCAATCGGACTTACGTTTTGATCGTGGGAAGTTGAAATGCATAGAAATTTATTTAAGTAAATTTTAATTAAATAATTCGATTCGAAAACCTATCTTCCAAATATGTTGGAATTTGCTCCCGGTATATACCCTATTATGTTCGGAATAGGGGTAAAATATTATAAACTCCAGGTGGCACGCTTCGTTTGGAGTTCAGAAAATTTGAGGATGAATAGTGTCACGAAATTTTATATAAACGGACCTCACGCCACATTAATTTGCATAACCTAATCCTCTAAAATCCTAGCTGCCACTTCTTGATTCAATGGCTAGAAAATTCAAAACTTCTCCCCTCGACCTTTGCAAATCCACTCAATACCAAGCAAAACCCTCAACTACAAAATCGAAGAGCGCTCGTCGAGCTCTATAATATCAACGGTTGTTGTAACAATCCGCATATTTATCAATTTTATATTTAAATATTTTATTTGAATATTTCGTCGTTCGTCGGATTTTGGTCCGAAAAGCTACTTTTTGCAAACATTCGAATTAGGACTCGAGACCACTTCCATTGAGTTCAAAATGCCGTTTGCGACCTTTTTGAGTATAAACTTTGATATGTTTGGAGCTAGTCTAAAATTTGACCATTTGCACTTTGGGTTTGGTTTTGGGTTGAGCCCACTAGCCAACTTAACCCCCAAATCTGAACCACTCCTCTCCATTCTCCCTCACTTCCTCCTCATTTCAGTTCTTGAGCAACAATGGTGAGTGGAATGGGAAATTAGAATTCCCAAGCCCTAGTTTCCATTTGCAAATCAAGTTCTAGCTCCAAATTCAAAGAGAACCCATTGGTAAGCTTCATCTTCTTCTTCTCCAACTCTTTCTCCTTTCAATTTCAGAATTTCCTATGCCTAACTTAGGAAATATTTCTCTTTTAAAGCTTGTTGAGTTGGAATTGAAGAGTAATTGCTCTTGCCATTGCTCCATAGCATCTTCTTCATTCGTTTGGGTTCAAAGGTGAGATTTTTATCTCACATCTTAAACTATATTTATCTTCGATTGTTAGGTATGAATTCCTAACATTTATTCTTGTGCAATTGCTTTTGGTTTGGATTGATTTGGTGATATTCCAATTTTTAGTGTTTTGAGTTCAATTCTTTAAAAATCCAAACTTTGATCTTTGATCATGATTTTTGTGATGCATTGAAGAGCTTATAAGGCCGGGTAGTCGATAGGCGTAAACCCTTAGCGCCGTTGCTCGACCGATTGCATTTCGGAAGTGTTTGGCATTCATTTGATTGGCATGGGAGTGCTGGAAACAGGCTCCGGTCGACCGACCTCAGAGTCCGGTCGACCGACCTGCTACTCTAGCATCTCCCTGCCTCTGTTTGGAAGTGCGGGTTACAGGCTTCGGCCGACCGACCTCAGGGTCCGGTCGACCGACCTGCTACCCGAGCACTTCTGTCTCTGGTCCGGTCAGCCGACTCTGGGAGTCCGGTTGACCGACCTGCTCCTATTTGACAGTTTTTCCTATATTGCTTATTTGTTTGAATTTCCAACTTTAATCGATTCGTGTGGTCTCCTATTTGTTGTTATCATTTCTTAAGACTTTGATGACTCCTCTCTCGGGATGGTACCTCGTTAGGGCGCTGCCCCCTGGACCCCCGTACAACTCTGCGTAAGCAATCTTATCCGAAAGCCATTTAACCGAACTTCTTACTTTGATGGTTTTGGGAGTTGATTTCTTTGGACTTTACTCGCGTCTTCGAACGTGAATTTTTATGATTGATTGTTTCTACAATCACTTCTATGATTTGTCACTTCAAAATATAAAGGTTTTCTATACTAGTATTAAACTTCAAAACTCTTTCATTAAAACGATTTCAACTCTATTTTCAATATCAAAGCTCGTTTCTTAAAACTGTTTTCCAATCTACTAGTATATACAAACCTTTACCTCATTCGTATGAGAAAATATAATTAAACAGCTTAGCAAAACAAGTGGTATGAAACGCTTGCGTTTACTTCGTCGGTTAATTTTTGGACTTGTTCGATTGAAACTCTCTTGTGACAATTTTCTAGTGGAAATCTACAGTTTGTTCGTAAATATTTGAGTTAAGCAAGTGGTTATGGGACATGAAGCTAAACTCTTATATTTACTAGCTTAGTGTAATTGACACTTCCTAATGATCATGACGATCATTTTTGTGATTTAGACTAGCGATTGAGCGATGTCTCTTTGTTCGCCAGGTTAGTCTAGACCGCAGTAGTGTGATTCCGACTCACACATATCTCTTTGTTCGCAAGGTTAGTCTAGACCGCAGTAGTGTGATTCCGACTCACACATATCTCTTTGTTCGCAAGGTAAGACTAGACCGCAGTAGTGTGATTCCGACTCACACATATCTCTTTGTTCGCAAGGTTAGTCTAGACCGCAGTAGTGTGATTCCGACTCACACATATCTCTTTGTTCGCAAGGTAAGACTAGACCGCAGTAGTGTGATTCCGACTCACACATATCTCTTTGTTCGCAAGGTTAGTCTAGACCGCAGTAGTGTGATTCCGACTCACACATATCTGTTTGTTCGCAAGGTAAGACTAGACCGCAGTAGTGTGATTCCGACTCACACATATCTCTTTGTTCGCAAGGTTAGTCTAGACCGCAGTAGTGTGATTCCGACTCACACATATCTCTTTGTTCGCAAGGTAAGACTAGACCGCAGTAGTGTGATTCCGACTCACACATGTCTCTTTGTTCGCAAGGTTAGTCTAGACCGCAGTAGTGTGATTCCGACTCACACATATCTCTTTGTTCGCAAGGTAAGACTAGACCGCAGTAGTGTGATTCCGACTCACACATATCTCTTTGTTCGCAAGGTTAGTCTAGACCGCAGTAGTGTGATTCCGACTCACACATATCTCTTTGTTCGCAAGGTAAGACTAGACCGCAGTAGTGTGATTCCGACTCACACACATCTCTTTGTTCGCCAAGTTAGTCTAGACCGCAGTAGTGTGATTCCGACTCACACATATCTCTTTGTTCGCAAGGTAAGACTAGACCACAGTAGTGTGATTCCGACTCACACATATCTCTTTGTTCGCAAGGTTAGCCTAGACCGCAGTAGTGTGATTCCGACTCACACATATCTCTTTGTTTGCAAGGTTAGACTAGACCGCAGTAGTGTGATTCCGACTCACACATATCTCTTTCTCTTTTTATGATTTCTGGATCTCTTGTTTTGATTTCTGGATTTTTAGGTCATTGACTTGTTATGAGTACAAGTTTAGGGTATGATGCCCTCTTTGGATCTTTGAGAAGATTCTTGTGATATTGATCATTTCTCATCGGTTTATCTTCTGTTGATCATCATTTTCATACTTATAGTTGTATGTCAGTATGGGTATTCTATGTTTATGCCATATCTATTATTTTATATCATGTCATCTGATATTTATAGTTAGACTGATCCGTTTATTATTTTCTTAAATAATACTCGGGTCAGACCGAGATGTTACAGGTGCTTCTGCATGACCTCCTACCTGGAGCCATCTTCTGACTTTTGGCTAACTACTCTAGTTTAGTAGTTTCTTGTTTGTATACATTTGAGATTAGACTCCTCGATGTATACATATTCTATTATCTTGCACTTGTATCTATTCATTTGTGTTATTGTGGATCTTATTCGACCACTACTCTGATGTAAACTTTCATGTGTTATATTCATATCTATTTCCGCCTTTGTGATATGAATTGTCTGTGACTGATTTATGTTATGTTTATTTCTATATTTGTTTCCGAAGATTATATAAAGCCACTGTGTGATAGCTTTGAGTTTGTATCGGTATGTCGGATTTCCTCCTTAAATGATATGCATTCTATACTATCTGACATATCGGTACTCGCACAAAGAAGTTACATGGATGGTCGCTCCTCAACAGCCTTATTCTCCGCGCTAATTGACAGCACTACATCGTAGTGTTCTTGGTTAGCGTGGGTATAGAGGTGGGGCGTCACAGTTGTGATCGTGATTGGTGAACTACGGCAGCCTCGGGATGAGCTCGAACGGTGCACGTATGGGGGGCGATTTCTCATCGATGGCAGCGCTACGTGGAGCCGGCCTCTAGCCGTGGTGGCATGGGGGAAGTAGCGTTTGACTGGCGGTGTTGGATCGTCGTCGAATGGGACGATGGGGGTGCGGCGTTGAAGAGATGCGTGCACGTGTGGCTTGTTTCGACCTGGGTTTCAAACGCGTGGGGGAAGAAAATGAATTTGCGGCTAGATTTGCTTTATTCAAAACGAACGGCCCAGATTAATTTGAGGTTAAATAAAAAAAAGAATTTGTAATTTATCTATATTTAAATTCTTGTAAAGTTATAAATATCATAACTTCTTCATACGAGATCGAAATTGGATGAAACAAGTTGTGTTGGTTCGTATTCGCAAATACTACACGATGGAGCTAGATTCGGATTTATTTGAGCTAGTAGAAAATTCGAAATAAAAAGCTGCAATGACTATTGGAGTCAAAGTGAGTACAACTCACTCTTTCTGACTCGCTTATATTTTTATACAAGTGAGAATAAATTTCTTTTATGCTGTTTGATGATTGTTTGGGTGATATATGATATATTATATATATATTAGTTGGTTTGGATAAATTCCGGTATATTTTAGCGGATGAGACCCTATACCTTCCCGTGTATCAGTGCATGACCCTTTGTACGCGTGTTTGCCTCGAAGCGGACATTGTACATATTTTTTCTTATGTATATTTGTTGCAGGTGACAGGTTGGAGGGATCCAACTAGATTCCTCATCGGTGTTGATTTTTATTTACAAATATTGTTATATATGCTGTTAGCATGTGATATATGACATTAGGACGCCAGGATTGACATGGTTGATGTGAATCACCTTATTTAGTGCTGTTGTAGCATTGGACCATATTTTGGGATTTTCGAAAAAATATATTAAAATCATCATTTCAAATTAAAAAGGATTTTAAAGTGGTTTTGGAAATATATGTTTTATTAATTTTTAAATTGTTAAGAAAATGGATTTATTTTAAATATATAAAAAGTTATAATTTTTATGTTATAAAAATTATGATTTTTGTGAAATATACTTAAATATGATTGTTGAAGTTATATAAGTTTTAATAATGATTTGAAAATTATTAAAAGAAGAATTTTATTTAAATGGAATCAAAATATGATTTTTGAAATATGGAGTTAACTATTTTGTAAAATTAGTTAAAATTGAGAATTTTGGATTTTTTATGAATGGTTTATGTATAAGATTTATAAAATTGATATTTTATAAATAAAAATAATGGAATTATAAAGGAGTTTTATAAGTGTTAAATTGAAGTTGTAAGTGAATCTTGTAAATAAATAAGATGATTTATAAATTTATGAAGTTATAAAAAGAATGAATTTGTAAATGAAGAGATTTATAAGTAAATAAACTTATAATTGGATATTGAGATATAAATGAGATATAAATGGAATTGGTTAATAAAAGGAATTTTATAAATGGAAGTTTTAATAAAATAGAAATGTGAATTATAAACATTGTTTTATAAATCCGAAATCAATTTAATTTGATAAGTTAAATATGAAAGTTTATTAATGGAACTATATTCACGATTTTGGACAGTGAATAATTCTTTAAATTAAATGTGTGGAAATAATGAATTTGGTAAGAGAATTATATTCACGATTTTGGACAGTGAATAATCCTTTAAATTAAATGAATGTTTTGGGAAGTGATATTTCAAAATGATGTTTGAATGTTTTGAAAATAAAGTAAAAAGTGAATTCACTTATTATTAAAATAAGTATACAGAAATGTTTTCCAAATGTTGAAATAACTGAAACGGTTTTGAGAATATATCTTTTTAAATATATTTTGAAGTGAATATTTGGAAAGTGATTTAATTAACAAAAGATTAATTAAAAGGGCCTAGTGATTGCTTATGGTGCTAGATAATTGTTGTTTGCTTTGATAGTTAAATAACCGACTATCAAATTTGGCCATTTTAGTTCCTCGACTTGATGTGGGAACAATTAGTCGTACGCTTAGTACGTGACTGATTGTGTAGGCTTGATTATCGTTTGTGTTGAGAAGGTTGATTCTGTAGTGCGGAGTGATTAATCCAATCTATCGAGCTTCCTTCTTGGCCGAAAGATAGCAAGTAGAAAGTAGGAGACGTGATAAGTCTATGAGACTTAGTTTTTGTGTGAGGTTGAGAAACACTTTTGCGTTGTTGGTGCAAAGAGACCGGGATCAGATTTATCTGAAAACCACTTCGGACCAATGCATATGCGTTCGATTGTGCAGGTTGTGTTGATATTGATATTTAGGATTTTCATAGTGAAGGACCGCTTTTTGAACGTTTGGGGTTAAAACCCAATATACATCCAGTAGCAGTAGTCACTTCGTTATGAAATATCCAATGCAAGGATTATTCCCTACTAATCCTATGGATATCTCGACAGGATGTTGTAAGAAAGTACCTTCGGTTTGTCCTGTTCCTGGACAACTTGTATGGACGAGTGTTTGACATTGCATTTCTAAGATTATGTACATTAGTTTTTACAAATGTACATCAGTGATGGCGGAGAAGGCAACTTCTCTTAGATTAACACCGTCCTTGAGATGTACGAGCTCAAGGGTTGTTTTTTTGTGGAAGGCAATCAGTGGTCAACGGAAATGGCAATGTGGCATTCAAAGAGATGTGATACGTGAAAGATAATCGTTACCTCAGACCTCATCATCCGGAAATGATCGAAACAGGGTTAGATGCAGGAGGGCTAAATGGGTCATTCCCAATTAGGATATGATCAGCCCCTTCTAGATATATTTCTTCCCGCTATGACATTCGGGATGTAAATTAATGTGGTTTGTATGCTAGAGGGCCCTCGGAAAGGCTGGTAACGACCGGAGGAAGACATATTCGGTACTACCTAGTTACAGAGGTAGGCTAGTCTTGTGTTGGTAGAGGGCAGATGTTCTATACCTTGGGACATCCATCTAGAGGTGTACCCATTGGAAGGTAGTCCCTTCACCTGGTCATTTGTTTGGAAATCCAAACTCCACTGGAGCTTGCGGTTTTGTTTGTATTGGCGTAATGAATAGCCCTAAATGCTATATGGGTAACCATTTCGGCTATGATTAATATTAGTCGTATACTAGAGACTAGTATAATATAACATGATTTGATATGAAATGTTTTGGTTATCGTTAGGTAAAAACATCTCCGTGTTTATGTGTGGGCGTGTCTTACGAGATACTTTTGTTTTGAAAAGAAAAGTTTTGGTAATTTAATAAATTCAGTTGAGTGTGTTTTCTCATGTTGGTTTACCAGACTGATCTGGGCGTTCTTCCCTTTTAATGCTCGGGTCAGAGCGAGTATATTTTCAGGTTTAGATTTGGTGCTTTTGGAGCTTCAGCAGGAGAGCTAGAGATCTTCATTTTCGTATACATGTATCTGTTTATTTTACGCTGCATTGTTGTTGTATATTGTCAGCATTTGTGAGGACAAGTGGTTATAAATGTGCAAGCTGATAATTATGTATTCATGTACTATGATTGATGTATATATGATATTACAGTTTCTCTTTTGTAAAGATCATTGATATCATATTATATGTTTTTCGCTGCGAGGTGAGATTATGTATTGTTCTGTTTGGTTCTCTCTTCTCTCTTTCTTCTCTTCTATTCTTCTCTCTTCTTTTCTTTCTCATGACTTTCCGTCATTCTGTGCTTTTTGGGTCGGACATGTGTGATTTATTGTCGATTTAAAGGGTATGGATTTGTGGGTCATCACACGTGGTATCAGAGCTTAGGTTTAGTATATTCCTAGCCTTAGATGTGTACTTAGTATAGATAGGATCAGTAGCGCCCTAGATTGAGTTTGAGCATATTATAGATATAAGCGCGTATTTGTTAGTGATATAAAAATGTTTTATATCGTGTTTACTTATCCGTTGAGTTGTTTATGAATTCTGGTCGGTGCGTGGGATGCCATGTTATCGATAGGGATTTCTAAACACTTAAACGAGGCAAGTCGACATAGTATTATTTTTAAATTGGTTAGATGAAATAATTTTACCTCGATTATATTTTATATATAAAGGAAACCATTTTTTAGAAATTAGTATAGTGTATATAAATTGATTGTTTCGTTGTTTGAAAATGTAAATATATATATATATATAAGTTAATAAAAGCTGTTTGAATAATTTAAATAAAATCAACAATTGTAAAGGAATAAATTATATAAGCTAATGAATTATATAATATGGAATTATAATTAATATGATTTACAATTGTGAAATAATCTTAGATATAAGAAGTGAAACTATATGAGTATATTTATAAATATGAGTTAGAAATAAAAATGGATTTAAACTAAGAATTTGAGAATTTGAATCTCGTTGATTTTGATAGTTGTTTTTCAAAGTTTAAAGAGGTTATATTGTTATAAATCTAAATAAGTTAAATAAATTTGGAATGAATCTTATATAAGTAAAGTAAAATAGTGAAATTATATAAGTAAAAGAATTTATAAATGTGATTTATAAATATAAGGGATTTTAAAAGAATTTAAAGCACTGAATTCACTACCGTTGCTTGAAATTAATAAGGGTGATGACTGCAGCATCATTTGTATCATTTTCGAGTTTCTATGTGACTGATTTGCTACCAGAGTAAATTGAAAATTGAAGTTTTCTTGTGATAAACAAATTTGAATTTAAAATCCAAGTTGAAATTGATAAATATAAGTAAAATGAATTTGGACTTATAATATGAAATAAAAATGTAACTTGGTAAAGTTAAATAAATTGATGTTAGTGAATTGAATTAAGTATATATTCAAGAAAACTTAGGCAAATGAGTTTATAACTTATAATTTAAGAGATAAGTGATTATATAATATGAATTTGAAATTTTAAATAAACCTAAGTTGTAAAGTGATTGTATAATCATGAATTGAAATTATAAAATGTGAATTGAAGTAAACTTAAGTAAATGTTCATGGGATTATAAATAAATAAGTTGTATAACTTATAAATGAGCAATGTAAGTAAAACCAAATATTAAAATGTTTAAATAATTATGTTAAGAAAAACAAAATCTGACTTTGAATACTGATATGAAATTTGACCTAAGTAAAAGTTAAATAAAACAAACTTTGAAAATGAAATTTAACTCAAGCAAATGAAAAGAAATGAGTTAACGAAATGAGTTAAATAAAACAGAATTTGAATTAAATTAGAAGTGAACTTAAGTTGTATAAGGAAAGTAAATGTAAGTGAGAATGAAATGAAATTTAACTTAAGTGATGTTGAATGAAGTTGAATTTGATGTCAAAATGAAGTAATAAAGTGAATTAATGAAATGAAGTAATTAAATGAATATGAATTTGAGTTATATAATGAAATTCAACTTTAGTTGTAAAATGAATTAGCAATCGAATTAATGAATGAACTGAATTGAACTAATGAAATAAATAAGTAAATAAAATATGGATTGATTGGATAGATATTGGTTTGTTGGATGTTAGTTGGATGATAGTTGTTTGATGGTTGAATTTGTTGCTTATTGATTGCATTTGCTATATTGGCATATATAGTTGTTGTATTGGTATATGTTGTATATTGATATTACTTTCCATATATACATGTACTTATGGTTTGTTGAGTGTTTAGTAGGTGCGGATGGCGTATGCTTTGCATTTGGAGCTCACTTTCGCGCTATATTAGCCGTATATGCTCGCTAATAATATATAAGGTACATATCTAGGATTACATATCATACTTTTATATTTTTTTCTCTACGGGATGCCTCATCCTTGAAGATGAGATGTATATTTATGCTGTATATATATATATATTGTGATTTTTTTTCGGATCGAACCGCGCAAAGGAGGCAATGGAATTTTTTTTTGAAATTAAGGCGTTAGAAAATTTTTGAGAAATTGGAATTTTTTTGATTTTGAGTTAAAAGTTAAACGATATTAGTTGGTTTTGAAAAGATAACTATGAATGGATTTGAAAACTTAGAAAAGTTTTTATAAGAAGTTTAACTAATGGATTTTTGAAAAAGTTTAAAGGTTTAAATGATGTTGGTAATCTAGTTTGAACGATTTGTTTTTGAAAGCTTAATGGATTTTACGACTTTTTCTTATTTGGTAATTTCGAGGACGAACTTCTTTTAAGTAGGGAAGAATGTAACGACCCAGAATTTCAGTCATTCGAAATGGGAATATTTAATTGATTTTAAAAATTCAAAAGTAAATTTTATAAGTTGAATAACTTATATTTCGAATATAAGGTTTTAATTGGGTAATTAAATTGTTAATTTAATATTTGAAATTGTGTAATTGGAATTTGAATTTAATGTGAATAAAAATGATTTATAAATATGAATTAAATTCTATTTGAGTTAGAATTGAATTAGTAAACTTTTAAAATTGATTTAAAAGCAATTTAATAGAAATTGGAAATTTTAATATTTATTTAACGTGTTAAAATATTCATTTTTGACACTATCTTGGATTTTGATGAAACTAGTTTCATTGGATCTGTAATGTTATATTAGTGTAGGATTTCAAATTTCATGTCAATCGGAGTTACGATTTGATCGTGGGAAGCTGAAACGCATAGAAATTTATTTAAGTAAATTTTAATTAAAATAATTCGATTCGAAAACCTATCTTCCAAATATGATGGAATTGGCTCTCGATATATATTCCATTGTGTTCGGAATAGGGGTAAAATATTATAAACGTCAAGCGGCACGCTTCGTTTGGAGTTCTGAAAATTTGAGGATGAATAGTGTCACGAAATTTTATATAAAAGGACCTCAAGCCAAATTGATTTGCAAAACCTCATCCACTAAAACCGTAGCCGCCACTTCTTGATTCAATGGCCAGAAAATTCGAAATTTCTCCCCTCGATCTCTGCAAATCCACTCAATATCAAGCAAAACCCTCAACTACAAAATCAAAGAGCTCGTCGAGCTCTATAATATCAACGGTTGTTATCGTGATTGGTGAACCACGGCAGCCTTGGGGTGAGCTCGAACGGCGCACGTATGGGGCGATTTCTCGTCGACGGCGGCGCTATGTGCAGCCGGGCTCTGGCTATGGCGGTGTGGGGGAAGCAGCGTTTGACTAGCGGCGTTGGATCCTCGTCGAATGGGACGATGGAGTTGCGACGTGGAAGAGATGTGTGCACGTATGGGTTGTTTCGAACTGGGTTTCAAACGCGTTGGGAAGAAAATGAATTTGCGGCCAGATCTGCTTTATTCAAAATGAAAGGCCCAGATTAATTTGAGGTTAAATAAAAAAATAATTTGTAATTTATTTATATTTAAATTCGTGTAAATTTATAAATATCATAACTTCTTCATACGAGGTCAAAATTGGACGAAACAAGTTGCATTGAGTTCGTATTCGCAAATACTACACGATGGAGCTGGATTAGGATTTATTTAAGCTAGTAGAAAATTCGGAATAAAAAGCTGCAACGACTATTGGAATCAAAGTGAGTACAACTCACTCTTTCTGACTCGCTTATAATTTTATACAAGTGAGAATAAATTTATTTTATGTTGTTTGACGATTGTTTGGGTGATATATGATATATTATATATATATATATTAGTTGGTTTGGATATATTCCCGCATATTTTAGCGGATGAGACCCTATACATTCCCGTGTATGAGCGAATGTCCCTTTGTATGCGCGTCTGCCTCGAAGCGGACATTGTACATATTTTCTCATATGTATATTTGTTGCAGGTGACAGGTTGGTGGATCCAATTGGATTCCTCATCAGTTTTGATTTTTTTAAAGATATTGTTATATATGCTGTTATCATATGATATATGATATTGGGATGCCAGGATTGATATGATTGATGTGAATCACCTTATTTAGTGTTGTTGTAGCATTGGGCCATATTTTGGTATTTTAGAAAAAATATATTAAAATGACGATTTCAAATTAAAATGGATTTCAAAGTGGTTTTGGAAATATATGTTTATTAATTTTCGAATTGTTAAGAAAATGGATTTATTTTAAATAAATAAAAAGTTATAATTTTTATGTTATAAAAATTATGATTTTTGTGAAATATACTTAAATATGATTTTTGAAGTTATATAAGTTTTAATAATGATTTGTAAATTATTAAAAGAAGAAGTTTATTTAAATGGAATCAAAATATGATTTTTGAAATATGGAGTTAACTATTTTGTAAAATAAGTTAAAATTGAGAATTTTGGTTTTATTATGAATGGTTTATGTATAAGATTTATAAAATTGATATTTTATAAATAAAAATAATGGAATTATAAAGGAGTTTTATAAGTGTTAAAATGAAGTTGTAAGTGAATCTTGTTAGTAAATAATATGATTTATAAATTTATGAAGTTATAAAAAGAATGAATTTGTAAATGAAGAGGTTTATAAGTAAATAAACTTATAATTGGATTTTGAGATATAAATGGAATTGGTTAATAAAAGGAATTTTATAAATGGAAGTTTTTATAAAATAGAAATGTGAATTATAAACATTGTTTTATATATCCGAAATCAATTTAATTGATAAGTTAAATATGAAAGTTTATTAAAGGAATTATATTCACGATTTTGACGGTGAATAATCCTTTAAATTCAATGTGTGAAAATAATGAATTTAGTAAGAGAATTATATTCACGATTTTGGACAGTGAATAATCCTTTAAATTAAATGAATTTTTTGGGAAGTGATATTTTAAAATGAAGTTTGAATGGTTTGAAAATAAAGTAAAAATTGAATTCACTTATTATTAAAATAAGTATTTAGAAATGTTTTCCAAATGTTGAAATAAGTGAAATGGTTGTGAGAATATATCTTTTTAAGGATAATTTGAAGTGAATATTTAGAATGTGGTTTAATTAACAAAAGATTAATTAAAAGGGCCTAGTGATTGCTTATCGTGCTAGATAATTGTTGTTTGCTTTGATAGTTAAATAACCGACTACCAAATTTGGCCATTTTAGTTCCTCGACTTGATGTGGGAACTAATTAGTCGTACACTTAGTACGTGACTGACTGTGTAGGCTTGATTATCGTTTGTGTTGAGAATGTTGATTCTGTAGTGTAGAGTTATTACTCCAATATATCGAGCTTCCTTCTTGGACGGAGGATAGCAAGTTGAAAGTTGGAGACATGATAAGTCTATAAGACTTAGTTTCTGTATGAGGTTGAGAAATGCTTTTGCGTTGTTAGTGTGAAGAGACCAAGATCAGATTTATTTGGAAACCACTTCGGACCAACGTATATATGTTCGATTGTGCAGGTTGTGTTGATATTGATATTTAAGATTTTCATAGTGAAGGACTGCTTGTTGATCGTTTGGGGTAAAATCCCAATATACATCCAGTAGAAGTAGTCTCTTCGTTATGGAATATCCAATGCAAGGACTATTCGCTACTAATCCTAGGGATTTCCCGATGGGATGTGGTAGGAAAGTACCTTCTGTTTGTCCTGTTCCTAGACAACTTGTATGGACGAGTGTTTGACATTGCATTTTTAAGATTACGTACATTGGTTTTTACAAACGTACATCAGTGGTGGAGGAGAAGGCAACTTCTCTTAGCTTAACACCCTCCTTGAGACGTACGAGCTCAAGGGTTGTATTTTTGTGGAAGGAAATTAGTAGTCAATGGAAATGACATTGTGGCATTCAAAGTGATGTGATATGTGATATGTGATATGTGAAAGGTTATCGTTACCTCAGGCCTCATCAACCGGAAATGACCGAAGCAGGGTTAGATGCAACAGGGCTAAGTGGGTCATTCCCAATTAGGATATGATCATCCTCTTCTATTTCTTTCCGCTATGATGTTCGGGACGTAAATTAACGTAGTATGTATGCTAGAAGGCCCTCAGAAAGGTCGGTAACGACCGGGGGATGAGGTGACGCCCCACCTTTATACTCACACTAGCGAAGGACACTACGGGGTAATACCGTCGACTAGCGCGAAGAATAAGGCTGTTGAGGAGCGACTATCTGTGTAATTGCTTTGTGCGAGTACCGATATGTCAGATAGTGTGACATGCATTTCATTTCAAGAGGAAATCCGACATATCAAATACAAACTCAAAGCCACCACACAGTGGCTATATGGCCTTTGGAAACAAATATAGAAATAAGCATAACACAAATCAGTCACAGATATTCATGTCACAAAGGCAGAAACAGATATGAATATAACACATAGAAGTGTACATCAAAGTAGTGGTCATACAAGATCCACTACATCACAAAAGAATAGGTACAAGTGCTAGACAAAAGAATAAGTATACATCATGGAGTCTCTATCTCGAGTGTATAAAAGAAAAAACTACTAATCTAAAGTAGTTAGCCAAAAATCAGATGATGGTCCCTGATAAGAAGTCAAGTAGAAGCACCTGAAATACCTCGGTCTGACCCGAGTATTATTTAAGAAGAAAAATAATAAACGGATCAGTCTAGCTATAAATATCATATAAAATGAGATAGGATAAGAGATATGACAAAAACGTATGATAACAATAATGCCATACTGTGACAAGTATACATCAGGTAACCACAAAAATCATACAATATCTCAAATATTCTCAAACACTAAAAAGAATGTCATATTCTTTAAATTATTCACCAAAACACAAATATTGACAAAACATATCAATGCCAATCGCAAAAATTAGTGAAACATAAATTCTAGAAATCATCAAATAGAAATCTAGAAATCACAAAAAGAGGAAGGCCTATCGCAAACGGGAGCATGAAAACTCACCAACACGTGTATCACAAACGGGTCGCTATCCCATGGTCGCTAACCATAGAGCCGGTGCCACGACATAGTATAGCGAAACGCCCGAGGAACCTAGAGCTCAAATAATCCGGGACATCGATGTAGTACAACGTTACACCCGATGAACCTGAAACTCAAATAATCCGAAACAACAACGTAGTACAGCGTTACACCCGATGAACCTGAAACTCCAATAAGTCGGAACAACGACGTAGTACAGTGTTACGTCCGATGAGCCGAACTCCAATACGCCGAAACAACGACGTAGTACCGCGTTACGCTCGATGAACCAAACTCCATAAAAACCATAGGTCGCTTGCCTATAAAATTTGAGACGAGGCTCCATAAAATGAGGTACTGTCCCCCACGTGGACAAAGAGACATCGCACATCGCTAGTCTAAATCACAAAATGATCATCAATGATCGACAAGTGTAAATTACACTAAGCTAGTAAATAAATGAGTTTAGCTTCATGTTTCATAACCACTACCTTAAATTAAATATTTACGAACAAATTGTAGATTTCCACTTGAAAATTGTCACGAGAGTTCAATCGAACAAGTCCAAGAATTAACCGACGAAGTAAACGCAAGCGTTTCATACCACTTGTTTTGCTAAGCCGTTTAATTAGATTTCTCATATGAATGAGGTAAAGGTTTGTATATACTAATAGATTGGAAAATGGTTTTTAAAGTGAGCTTTATATTTAAAATAGTGTCGAAATCGTTTTAAGGAAAGAGTTTTAGTATTTACTACTAGTATCAAAACCTTTGTATTTTAAAGTGACAAATCACTAAATGATTGTCGAAACAATCAATCACCAAAAATTCACATACGACAATGTGAATTAAATCCATAAAAATCGATATCAAATCCATCAAATGGATACTCGCAAAAATCCAAAGAAAGAAGTCACCAAAGTTGATAATAACTGATAACAACTAACCGGATCGACAAAAATCGATTAAAATTCGAAATCCAATCAAAACCAGCTAAAATAGGCAGAATTGGCAGTTCCAGACGTCTGGGGCTTCATCCAGACGTCTGGATTTGGGTTATGGAAATATTCCAGAAACTCACCAGACGTCTGAACTCTAACCAGACGTTTGAAAACTAACCAGACGTCTGGTAGGTTTGGACCAGACGTCTGGTCCAAGTCTCTGACGTTTTTTTTCATCTGCTGCCCAAACCAGACGTCTGGACCTTACAACCAAACGTCTGGTTGCCTTTTCTGGGCAACAATTTGCCTAGGCCAATGATGGGCAAAATGATTCGGAAGCGATCGAACGAGCGACGGAGGCTAGGGATTTATGCCAAGCGACAACCCAATGCTATTAGGCTCTTCGATACACCCCAAATAACACGTCCAAATATCCAAGATAGGATATTTAAAGATTTTGACTTCAGAACACCAAAATTTGGAAAATTCACCAAATCAATTCAAATCAAAAGCAAATGAACATGAATAGATGTTTGGAATTCATACCTAACAACAATGAAAGTTATAGACTTAGATGTGAGTTAAAGAACTCACCTATAAACCCAGAAACAACGAATGAGAAGCTCAAAAACAAAGAAAAGAAGCTCCAATCTAAGATCATAAGCAAATATTTCCTAAGTTAGGTTATAGGAAATTTCTGAAATTGGAGAGAGATTGAGATGGAGAAGAAGAAGGGGATGCTTACCTAAGCTTCTCTTTGATTTTGGACTTGAATTTGTATTTCCTAATCAAACTAGGGTTTAGGAATTTTAATTTCCTATCTTTTTCACCATTTTTACTTTAACTCGAGAGTCTTAGGAAATGAGGAGTAGAATGAATGAAGAGTAGAGGAGTTAGGGTATTAAGTTGGGTTAGTGGGCTGAAACCCAAACCTATAGCCCAAAATAGAAAAATAGCGAAATTCTACTCAACTCCAAACATATCGATGCTTATACTCAAAAAAGTTGTAAACACCATTTTGGACTCAATGGAAGTGGTCTCGAGTCCCAATTCGATTGTTTACAAAAAGTAACAGTTCAGACTTTAATCCGATTAACGATGCTATAATTAAACAAAACATTTAAATATATATAATCATGAAATATGCGGGTTGTTACAGACTCCCCTCCTTAAAGAAATTGCGTCCTCGCAATACTCAAGAAGAAAATAAAAAATAACAACCAAACTAAGGCATAACAACACAAAAGAAGAAATTTTGAAATGAGAATTTCACCTTAATGAGCACGAGAGAGTAAGTCCGGATGTGTTCGCTCGATTAATTCTCTAGATTCCCAAGTGCAATCCTTAGGATTTGAGGACCATTGAACTTTCACAAGCGGAACCTCTTTATTTCGAAGGCGTTTAACCTCCGTAGCAATGATACGAATAGGATGTTTCTCATAAGTCAAATTTGGTGAAACTTCAATTTCTTCAATTACACCGGGCTCAAGAATAGAATCGGAATCCCTAAGGCATTTCCATAGTTGAGAGACGTGGAATACGTCATGAATAGCAGAAAACTGAGCCGGTAATAAAAGGCGATAAGCCACGGAACCAATGCGTTCGGTGATGGGAAATGGACCAATATATCGAGGTGCTAATTTTCCCGATCGACTGAAACACACAGCACCCTTCATAGGTGAAACACGTATGAACACCAAATCTCCCATAGAAAATTCTAAATTCCTTCTTCGATTATCGGCATAGGATTTTTGTCTCTTTGCGCTTATTTCATCCTATGACGAATAAGGTCAATCTTTTCTGTGGAATCACGAATAAAATCAGGACCTAAAACCAGCTTCTCACTGGCTTCAAGCCAACACGGAGGAGATCGGCATGGCCCTCCGTAGAGTGCCTCGAAAGGTGCCATATCCATACTAGATTGGAAGCTATTATTATAAGAAAACTACAATAAGAGATGAACATGAATCAGATTCACGATCTCGAATCTCACAAGTGGACAAAGTCTCGAGATCATTCCATTCGGATATCATCATGGAAACAACCGCTTGTTTCTTACAACCAAGGGCATCGGCAACACGATTTCCCTTTTCGGGAATATAGAGAATATCAAGATCATAAGATGCAAGGAACTCGAGCCAACGTTGTTGACGCAAATTAAGTTCCTTTTGCGAAAATAAATACTTCAAAGATTTATGATCGGTGTAGAGAACAATTTTCTCTCCCAAAAGATAATGACGCCAAATTCTAAGAGCGAAAACAATGGCTGCGAGCTCTAGATCATGAGTGGCATATCTAGTCTCGGCAGGCTTTAATTATCTAGAATCATAAGCGGTAACACGTTCCCTTTTGCATGAGAACGGCATTCAAACCAATACGACTAGCATCGATACAAACAATAAAGTCTTGATTCCCTTCGGGAATCGCAAGAATAAAAGCATCGGAAAAGAGTTCTTTTAATCCACTTTCCCGAAAAGCTAAGACATTCAAAATTATAATTAACTTCATGTAATCATCTTTTTAGAAAATTTTACTTATTACAAGTCAATTTATTCTATCTGACTCTCCCATTATAGCGTTTAGGAGACTCCTATCGATAACGTTGATCAAGCGCATCGAACAGAATTCTTAAAGCACTCAATGGGCAAAACAACACAAAATCATCTTCTATATGATAAACTTGCCTCTTAAAAATTTTACGAATATTCTTTGCTCGTTTTAAGAACAAAAATCCAATCATACTTATAAATATCTTATTAAAAAGATTTGCAAATTTTAAATTGTCGTTTTCATCCATAATCATTGAATACAAGGATGGTCTCATCGAGATATTCGCAGAATACTCGATTCATAAGATGGATGAAATAAGCTGAACAAACCAAATGACATCACGAGTTACTCATAAGAATCATAATGAGTGCGGAATGTGGTAAGTGGAATGCCACCCTCCGCAACTCGTAGCCGATGAAAACCAGTGGCAAGGTCGAGCTGAAAACACCTTAGCACCACTCAATAGATGCTTAGGTGATAATCTTAAGACAAGCTCAAATATACCGAAAAATTCACAAACTACTTGAATGAGAGAAATAACACTTTCCTTATCATGTGGGTTTAAAGAATAAAATAATCCCACCGAATTTGGAAATCAAACTCATTAAGAACAATAGAAATCTGCTTAAAAGATTGAGAATGTCAAAGATGGATAGTCCTCACTGGACATAGGATATGGGCTTCATATCGATTAAGCCAATCCATTCCCAAAAATCATTCCGAAACCTAAGTAACAATCGGATCGGAAAGCATAATCACATAAAATAATCTCGACATCTCCACAAAGTAAACTGAGTGTTGCGGATCCACCAACCGGATTCGAAATTCTCAATGAAGTCATCAAGCCCATAATATTTAAAGAAAAAGTAACAACGAGTTCGTTTGATATAAAAGAGCGAGATGCACCCAAATCAAAAGAAATTCGAATAGGATAATCATGAAACAAATTAATCCCATCAAGGACTGAATGAGAAATACCTTGACCAAGAGAAGTGTTACTAGAAGCTTGCGCAACATTCAGCTTACCCTCTTTCTTGCCCTGAAGTTTGGAACATGAAGATAAAAGATGACCCAAACCTTTGCAATAGCGACAAGTAAGAGGCCTCAGACACATATTTGCATAGCAGTCCTTAGAAATACAATTGTAGCATACTCCACGATTAGGGATTGGAGTCTTTCCTACCAAAGTTGTTTGCTTTACTTTCTTGTTGGGATTAGGACTTTTGAACTTAATATGCCTCTTCTTGTTAATGTTGAAGTTTTGTTTGGCATCCACAACTTCAACATCACTTTCTTTATCGGCCTCTTCTAGTCGAAGAGTGATATCTACAAACTGGTCGAAAGACACTTCTAATTTTAGAGGTAAAACCTTTTTAGGGTTCTTACTCAAAGCACAAATAAACCTTTGATTCTTTACAAGATCCAAAAGTTGTTGGGCAGACATGAATACGCCATCCAGATAAGGACTACTGGATTGACTAGCGCTAGGACTGCCAAATCTAACCATTTCTCTTCTTTAAGAAAGAAAGAAAAAGAAAGAAGAGGAAAATTATTCTCAGAATGAATATCAAACAAACTTGATTGATAAAACAAGGTGTCACAAAAGAAAATAGGATAGTACGAGTCCAATGACTCGAATTAAATCCTAAGGCACGACTCCTAAGAAAGACTTAGGACAATGATCCTTGCTAGATTATTCTACATTGTTCCGAAGTTTGGCTCTGATACCAAGTTGTGACGCCCCACCTCTATACTCACACTAGCCAAGGACACTACGGGGCAATGCCGTCGACTAGCGCGAAGAATAAGGCTGTTGAGGAGCGACCATCTGTGTAATTGCTTTGTGGGAGTACCGATATGTCAGATAGTATGACATGCATTTCATTTCAAGAGGAAATCCGACATGTCAAATACAAACTCAAAGCCACCACACAGTGGCTATGTGGCCTTCGGAAACAAATATAGAAATAAACATAACACAAATCAGTCATAGATATTCATATCACAAAGGCAGAAACAGATATGAATATAACACATAGAAGTGTACATCAAAGTAGTGGTCATACAAGATCCACTACATCACAAAAGAATAGGTACAAGTGCTAGACAAAAGAATAAGTATACATCATGGAGTCTCTATCTCGAATGTATAAAAGAAAAAACTACTAATCTAAAGTAGTTAGCCAAAAATCAGATGATGGTCCCTGATAAGAAGTCAAGTAGAAGCACCTGAAATACCTCGGTCTGACCCGAGTATTATTTAAGAAGAAAAATAATAAACGGATCAGTCTAGCTATAAATATCATATAAAATGAGATAGGATAAGAGATATGACAAAAACGTATGATAACAATAATGCCATACTGTGACAAGTATACATAAGGTAACAACAAAAATCATACAATATCTCAAATATTCTCAAACACTAAAAAGAATGTCATGTTCTTTAAATTATTCACCAAAACACAAATATTGACAAAACATATCAATGCCAATCGCAAAAATCGATGAAACATAAATTCTAGAAATCATCAACTAGAAATCAAAAAATCGCAAAAAGAGGAAGGCCTATCACAAATGGGAGCATGAAAACTCACCAACACGTGTATCACAAACGGGTCGCTATCCCATGGTCGCTAACCATAGAGCCGGTGCCACGACGTAGTACAGCGAAACACCCGAGGAACCTGGAACTCAAATAATCCGGGACATCGACGTAGTACAGCGTTACGCTCGATGAACCTGAACTCAAATAATCCGTAACAACGACGTAGTGTAGCGTAACGCCCGATGAACCTGAAACTCCAATAAGCCAAAACGACGACGTAGAGCCAAACTCCAATAAGTAGGAACAACGACGTACAGCGTCACGCCCGATGAACCAAACTCCATAAAAACCATAGGTCACTAGCCTATAAAAATTGAGACGAGGCTCCATAAAATGAGGTACTGTCCCCCACGTGGACAAAGAGACATCACACATTGCTAGTCTAAATCACAAAATGATCATCAATGATCGACAAGTGTAAATTACACTAAGCTAGTAAATAAATGAGCTTAACTTCATGTCCCATAACCACAACCTTAACTTAAATATTTACGAACCAATTGTAGATTTCCACTCAAAAAATTTCACGAGAGTTCAATCGAACAAGTCCAAGAATTAACCGACGAAGTAAACGCAAGCATTTCATACCACTTGTTTTGCTAAGCCGTTTAATTAGATTTCTCATACGAATGAGGTAAAGGTTTGTATATACTAATAGATTAGAAAACGGTTTTTAAAGAGAGCTATATAATTAAAATAGTGTTGAAATCGTTTTAAGGAAAGAGTTTTAGTATTTACTACTAGTATCGAAACCTTTGTATTTTAAAGTGACAAATCACAAAATGATTGTAAAAACAATCAATCACCAAAAATTCACATACGACAATGTGAATTAAATCCATAAAAAATGATATCAAATCCATCAAATGGATACTCCCAAAAATCCAAAGAAAGAAGTCATCAAAGTTGATAATAAGTGATAATAACTAAACGGATCGACAAAAATCGATTATAATTGGAAATCCAATCAAAAACAGCTAAAATAAGCAGAATTGGCAGTTCCAGACGTTTGGGACTTCATCCAGACGTCTGGATTTGGGTTCTGGAAATATTCCAGAAACCCACCAAACGTCTGAACTCTAACCAGACGTCAGAAAACTGACCAGACGTCTGGTAGGTTTGGACCAGACGTCTGGTCGAAGTCTCTGACGTTTTTTTTCATTTGCTGCCCAAACCAGACGCCTGGACCTTACAATCAGACATCTGGTTGCCTTTTCTGGGAAACAATTTTCCTAGGCCAATGATGGCCAAAATGATTCGGAAGCGATCGGACGAGCGACGGAGGCTAGGGATTTATGCCAAGCGACAACCCAGTCCTATTTGGCTCTTCGATACACCCCAAATAACACGTCCAAATATCCAAGATAGGATCTTTAAAGATTTTGACTTCAAAACCCTAAAATTTGGAAATTTCACCAAATCAATTCAAATCAAAAGCAAATGAACATGAATAGATGTTAGGAATTCATACCTAACAACAATGAAAGTTATAGACTTAAATTTGAGTTAAAGAACTCACCTTTAAACCAAAAAAACAACGAATGAGAAGCTCAAAAACAAAGGAAAGATCAACTACTCTTCAACTTCAACTCTAGAAGCTCCAATCTAAGATCATAAGCAAATATTTCCTAAGTTAGGTTATAGGAAATTTCTGAAATTGGAGAGAGATTGAGATGGAGAAGAAGAAGGGGATGCTTACCTAAGCTTCTCTTTGATTTTGGACTTGAATTTGTATTTCCTAATCAAACTAGGGTTTAGGAATTTTAATTTCCTATCTTTTTCACCATTTTTACTTTAACTCGAGAGTCTTAGGAAATGAGGAGTAGAATGAATGAAGAGTAGAGGAGTTAGGGTATTAAGTTGGGTTAGTGGGCTGAAACCCAAACCTATAGCCCAAAATAGAAAAATAGCGAAATTCTACTCAACTCCAAACATATCGATGCTTATACTCAAAAAAGTTGTAAACGCCATTTTGGACTCAATGAAAGTGGTCTCGAGCCCCAATCCGACTGTTTATAAAAAGTAACATTTCATACTTTAATCCGATTAACGATGCTATATTTAAATAAAACATTTAAATATATATAATCATGAAATATGCTGGTTGTTACAGATGACGTATTCAGTACTACCTAGTTACAGAGGTAGGCCGGTCTTGTGTTGGTAGAGGGCAGATGTTCTGTTCCTCGGGACATCCATCTAGAGGTATACACATCGGAAGATAGTCCCTTCACCTAGTCATTTGTATAGAAATCCAAACTCCACTACGAGCTTGTGGTTTTCTTTGTATTGGCGTAATGAATAGCCCCGAAATGCTATATGGGTAACCATTTCGGCTATGATTAATATTATTTGTATACTAGACACTAGTATAATATAACATGATTTGATATGAAATGTTTTGGTTATCGTAAGGTAAAAACATGTCCGTGTTTATGTGCGGGCGTGTCTTACGAGATACTTTTGTTTTGAAAAGAAAAGTTTTGGTAATTTAATAAATTCAGTTGAGTGTGTTTTCTCACGTTGGTTTACTAGACTAATCCAGGCGTTCTTCCCTTTCAATGCTCGGGTCAGACCGAGTATATTTTCAGGTTCAAATTTGGTGCTTTTGGAGCTTCAGCAGGAGAGTTGGAGATCTTCATTTTTGTATACATGTATTTGTTTATTCTACGCTGCATTGTTGTTGTATATTGTCAGCATTTGTGAGAACAAGTGGTTATAATCGTCCAAGCTGATAATTATGTATTCATGTACTATGATTGATGTATATATGATATTATAGTTTCTATTTTGTAAAGATCATTGATATGATATTATATGTTTTTCGCTGCGATGTGAGATTTTGTATTCTTCTGTTTGGTTCTCTCTTCTCTCTTTCTTCTCTTCTCTTCTTCTCTCTTCTTTTCTTTCTCATGACTTTCCGTCATTCTCTATTCAAATAATTATTAAAATACCTTTTACAAAAGATATAATCACAAACCCTCTTCAATGCTTGAAAAATATTAATATACTAATCTCAACTATATAAGTATACTCACAAAACATTTTACTTTCAATACTTAGAAAACTTTTCCATATGCTTACATCAATAGTATAAGTATATTCATAAAACATTTCACTTCCAATACTTTGAAAATTTTCCTATATGGTTATATCACTAGTATAAGTATATTCAGAAAACACTACATTTCCAAACCCATACTTGATTGGGTTAAAAAAATGTCATTTAAAAATTGGAAATAATAAACCAAAACACTTTCCTTTTTGGTGTAAGTAAACAGGTCATATGGAAATTAGACCAAATATACTTTTAAAACATTTTCATATAAATTAGGAGAGACTATCAAAAAGGGTTGAAGTAAAATAGAGAAGTTCTCAAACCATTTCTGAACCAAATGCTATAGAAAATTCCATATAGAAATCACATTTAAATATCATCTTCCGAATCAAAACCATTTTAAAAAAACAATTAATACTATTTCCACATAGAACCATGCCACCTTCGCCATGACCGACCATCACCTAAATCGACTACAAATTCAAGCCCTGGTTTGCCTTGCTCATGTCAATCATCCTCAAACACAACCGCACCTGACCAAACTCCATAAATTTGAAGCTCTCATCCATATGAACTCAACGGATCCAACTCTGTAATTTATTTCGTTTAGTAAATCATTTTATTTTAATTTTTGAAAGAGGAGGCTTTGATTTTCTTTTCAGTAAAATGGAAAATGAGGGAAAAGGAAATGTAAGAAGGAAAGTGGAAAAATGAAGAATAGTTCTAGTGTGTGCTGTTGTTTATTCTATAATTGCAGACACTTCGCTACACGGTATTTCATTCACGCGAACGACAGAAATAAAAATACGACCATGCATAACAATGCAACACGGTCCCAAAACAACAATAAAATACATTGGTTATCTTATTCTGTGAAATTTCAAAAATATCAACTTTTGCCGATAAATATGTCAAACGAAAATTTGAATATTTTCCAAATTAAAAATTATTAAAAATCCTATAAATTCATTTAAAAATACGTTATTGAAAACCAAGTCGTTTTATTAACAATTTATTTTCTTATTAACTATTACATTTGAATCAAATTTGAATATATAAATAAATTAAAAATATTCTCATTCGAAACGTTAGAAATTTCAAGTCGTTACACTCTTCTTTCCTTAAAAGAATTTCATCCTCGGAATTCCAAAGGAAGAAAAATCCTTCCAACCTTTAAGCTTTTAAAACTCTCTAATTAAAAATGAGATATTAAACTTTAAAGTCCCATACGTTACGGAAAATTTTGGCTACACCTCGTTTGCGTGGCTCGATCTGGAAAAAGTATAACTCGCCACAACTGGTCCAAATCAACAAAAGAAAATAAAAGCCCAAAAGTGGCCTTCCATAACTGGAGCATAAAATCATCAACAATAGGATAGCAATCATGGAACCATAAGCAGCAAGCTGGCATTTGCTTCCATATACCTGAATCTCAGTTACATAACCCAAAAGTGAGTTAAACACGACAAATTAAAAATATTACATTTCACCCTTCCTACCTTGAATCCAAGCATGCTAAATAATATATAGCAATCATCCCACATAAACATGCTATATCAAGCCAAATGTAACTTGCACTTCTGATGTAAGAAGTACAAAATTACATTAAAGGCTGTACGATGTAAATATGTCATTTGTATGCAATATCAATTCCAATCACTTGCTCGAATACACAAACTTCTCTTCCGTACTAGTATTGCTTACTCGACTTCCCTAGTCGACTTCCCTAGTGCGGACTCCGATTATGTTCCTTGATATGAAACCTCTATTTTACTTTCATAGCCATATACTATGATAGAAAACTTCAAAATCATATCAAAAATCTGTATCAAGTGTTCGCCATCAAGAATCGAGTGAAAAGTTCTTGTTCGGGTCAGTGTAAACCACCTCTAGAATATGTACTCGAATCTAGATCAAGAATAGTTATGTGAATAAAATGATCTACGTACGACTTATGTACTTATTCCATTGGTTTCTTAACTACACCAATTTCGTTTAATTCACATTTATTTACAACAATAGTATTTCATTTAATGCTAAAATCATCTGTGAACCATTTCATACCACATTACTTACATTTTACAAACATTTCATAAAGACATATCTTATTTTCAAACCATTCCATACTTAAGTTCATACTCATATCACTCTTCTACATCCTAAGAGTATATATACAATATCAGATTTGTTTTACTTAACCAATATGTTCAACAAATTTAAAACTAGTTTAACTTACTATCTCCTCAAACTTATAAGTTACAAAACTTATTTTCTTATATTTTCCCAAAAACGCTTAACTTTAATTCCTAATCAGGAAGATTCTGACTATCCAAAATCGTTGAAAATTCCGTTTCTTCTCAATAAATGTGTGATGCCCCACTCCGAGACCCACACTTACAAAGAGTATTACTAGGTAATTCTGTCTGCTAATATGGAGAATAGGGTTGGTTAGGAGCGACCATCTATAGCTTTGTCTTAAAAATCTATCAGAGCGAGATTGAAAAAATAGACTAGAGTCTTCGTCAAACCCAATGGTATTACGAACTACTCACAAAAACTATACGAGTGCGTAATGCGGTAAGAGGTACGCCATCCTTCGCAACTCGTAGCTCATGAAAATCGGTGTAGGTTCAAGCTTAGGAATTCCCTTAACACCACCTTAATTAATTAAAAAGAGATCGATAAAATATAAGAGTAAGGACAAGATATCTTCTCAAATTAGAAGAAGAACACAAACGACACATCATTACTTGGAATGAAGTAACATCTCAGAGTATACCATCAATTGAGTATCCTAAGAGGATATCTCAAAAAGAGGACACAAAGGACAATATCAGTAAAATTCAATGAATAACCTCATTCCCTTAGTGGACATCCTCGTGGAAGGATGACCGAAAGGCTAAGAATTGGAAAAGAGGTCAATACAACACTCGATTGTCCGATTGGGTATCATACCCCAACGAACTCACAGAAATCAACAGAGTCACAATGACTGACATTTGAGATATATCGTCAACATCTCGAAACTCAAGAGTGAATACAGGGACTTCAAAATCATCGCTAACATTCCGAAGAACAAGAAACAATAAATCAACCGAATTAGGATACCTAATATAGGATCCTTCAAATCATAGAATATGGCTTGATAATATACAAGCCACTCCATCTCAAATCACTCCAAACTCTAGATAAAAAAAATGCTAATACGCACGAAAAGATAAGTTTAAAGGAACAACCTCAAAATTCTCATACATCATGCCAAATATTGCAGATCCCCTCAATAGGATTCGCAATCCTCCAAGAAATCTCAAGATAAAGACATCAAAAAGCATTAACAAATCCCTCCCCCCGGACGAGTTTCAAGCACCCGTATCGAAGAGGACTCAAATAGAATAATCCCAATGGATTACTCCTATGGTAAGGTGTCATCAATTCAATTTGGGAATACTACAGAATTTCCTAATCATTTCCCAAACTCCTATCTCAAAGGACATTATAAGATAAAGGACACGATGATTAAGGGATCCGTACACTTGTACTATACTTGGATGTATCATAATATATGCTTCTGTTCTGTGTTTATCACATTTTGTTCTGAACCTCGCTATGATACCAATCTGTGACGCCCCACCCTAAGACCCACACTAACAAAGAGTATTACTAGGTAATACTGTCTGCTAATGTGGAAAATAGGGTTGGTTAGGAGCGACCATCTATATCTTTGTCTTAAAAATCTGTCAAATACGTCGATTTGGTAATCTACATTTTTTTTTCTATCTCAAGTGGATCGACATATCCAATAAATGCTTAATACAAAACTACAGGTGGCTAAAGGATCTATCAGAACAAAATACAATAACTGAATGCATATCACATCATAGAACAGTAAGCATCATATATATATACATATACATATACACTGATACATCTAATCAAAGTGCACATCAGAGTCAAGTAGAAAGGAATATAACTACACAAAAGTGATAGGCTGATATCTAAGCAGATGCATCAAAGCTAAGTCCCATAACTGATAGCTAACCTAAAACAACTCGGTCTGACCCGAGTATAAAATACATGGGTCAGTCTATCCAAAACATCAGCTTAGTAAAGATAGACGATAAAATGAAGCATAAGGAAAAAGTAGAGTATCTTCTCGAACAAGAAGATACCATACTAAGAGCATGACACTAATTCACATTAGGAGAGGATGATTGCTCTTCTCGAATGAGAAGGATTAATAAGGATGCTCATAACTCAAGTGATCTAATATCACTTAAGTTTATCTAATATCAAAAGAAGAAAACTCGATGATAATACTCAATAGGAATTAAACATGCCTAATATCATCGGCGAAATCTCAATAATAACTATAATAGTTTCGATGAACCATATCTCCTAAATAGGAGAAATCATCAATACAAACTCTCGCCAAAATGGCAAACACAAAACGTTCTCAAAATAGGATAATCCCAAAACTCAAATATACCTCATCTCATTGGCATAAACAAATTCTCAGAATGCAATGGAATGACAATATAAATCTCAAATATAGAAGAATCTCCAAACTCAATTATACCTCATTTCATCGGTATAAATATATATAAAAATCAAACTCAACTCGCCAAAATGGCAAAACCCAGAATATATCCTCAAAATCTAAAAATCATCAAAACTCATAACTCAAGGAACTCAATAAGAGTTCAAAACCTCATAAATGAAATCACCATATGTATAACATCTCATGTAGCTCTAGACTTTCGATGTAATATAGACTTCTTAAAATGGTGAAGTTATAATAAAATAGAAAACTTAGAAAACTAAGAAAACCCGGATTGGCCAGATCCCCGATTGCAATGTCGTAGCAACGCTGCACGTGCCACCTCCTGTCCAGTAACGTATGATAGGTACCTCTCTCTTGGTGACCGAAGTCACACAAACATCGTGACGACCGTAGTCTTAATAAATCGTGATAACCGAAGTCGTAGAACATCGAGACGACCGAAGTCGTAGAACATCGTGATGACCCGAAGGTCTACAGTACTGGCATACATCATGAATGTGTCACAAACTCACAGATAAGAACCCAAAAAGCGGTAACATGCGTCCCATACCACACGTTCTCACTAAACGGTTTACTAACCACTAGTCAATGTCACACTAAAAAACATCACAAAACCAAAAATATCAGAAAATCATACCTTGCCTAATCTCATCGACAAGTATCAAAAGACATCGTAACTTGTCTCATCTCATCGACAAGTAAAAACATCATGATGGTTTCTCATAAACCATAAATTTCAAAATATAAACCTCAAACTCAAGACTTGCCTCATATCATCGGCAAGTATAAAAATACATTGTAATGGTCCTCATCGACAATACTCCTAGAATAGGAGATCTCAAACCATAAAATTTCGCCAAATATTGGCCATCCCAAATAATTCCTAAAAATAGGAATTTATAAATCTCAAATCGCGCCATAAAATGGCAAATCTCAAATATCAACTCAAAAAATTATAATCTCGAACAGCTTCGATCGTACAAGTCCGAAATTAATCGAAAAAGAAAACGCACGTGTCTCATACCACGTGTTTTACTGAATCGTTTAATTCTCTTTCTCACATGTTTGAATAGTGCAAAATTGTGTATTTTATATTTATAATAATTTATTAGAGAAAACTAGCTTTTAAAACTATTTCCCAAAAACGAATTTTGAAACCAATATTTGAAATTCCCTTATTATAGAGAATAAATAGATTTTAAATCCTAAAATAATTTAAAAATATTATAAAATAATTATTTAAAATGCCCATTTATTTTAAAAATTATTTCAAAAATGTTCAGAAAAATCAGTGCTCGTAACTAGGAAAAACGAAGAAATCACTCAAAACCGATAATTCAAATTCAATTTGAAATCAACTCAACATCAATTCAAATTTGAAATTTCAAATTCTCCAAAAATTAGCTAGCCTATTGATAGGCATCATAGCTCTCAAAACATCACAAAAACATCATCAAAATCAAGCAAGAAAGAGAGCAAACAAGCTGGACAAGTCACAAAACAAAAGAACAAATAGCAAAAAAATACAGGCTATAGGTCGACCAACATATCGACCTATAGGTCGAACATTGTCACCCATAGGTCGACCGTACAGTCGACCTACGAGGCATGAAGGTCGACCGCTTGGTTGACATGCTTGTCGACCTAGCCCACGTGATTTCCAAACTTCATTTGCAAAGCTTCATACTGATTTTCATACGCTAATTTAACACAAAAAATGAAGGATTTATGCTAAGAAATTTTGCATGCACAATAACCAATAACTAATCTATGATCCAGAAAAGATCCAACAGCAATTCATCAAGAGATCAAGAAGTTATTCATTCACAAAGAGGCAAACAGAAGCAGATTTTTAAACAATAAAGGAACAAGATAAATTGTTATAGTAAACGATCTTGCCCATATTCTTGCTTGCAAATTTGATTTTTAGCTAGAAATGTGATATTTAACTCACCTTAGCACCTTACTAGATAATTTAGAGCTGCATGATATAACCTTTTGCCTTGGATTTGATTATAGAAGCTTGAAACTTGAGAACAATGGACATGCAAAACTAGAAATAAGAGTTACGGATAAAATTTCTTCTCCAACAAAATAAAGAGAATATAGATTCAGTTATTTGGATTAGATTACCTGTATTTGATTCTATTTGCAATTTACTCTCTTGATTTCTCTTTAATTTTAGCAGCAAATTGAGTGGAATTGAGTTTTAGTTAGAGGAAGCCATTTTTCTTTCTTTCTAATCACTGTAAAGGTGAGTTTGAGAAGAAGAGATGAGTGAAAAGATGCAAACAACATATTTCTTTTCTTTTACCAGATAGTTCTAGAAAGGGTTAATGGAGTTAAAACCCTACCCAATTGGCCCAAGACAATTTTACTTAGAGAAATTACAAATAGATGTGTATTTATAACCTATATTTCAATTTTATATACTAGCTTTTCTCATTTTTAACCAAATAAAATATCTACCACCAACTGTTTGCAATAAAATTGTTATTTTAAGAAAATAAAATTTATTTTAACAATAAAATGTTATTTTTATTAATAAAACCCCATTTTTATTAATATTACACAATTTACACTATTTTATTACAAAAACACTATTTTTAATCCAACAATTTGTACAAAAATTATTTTCTTGCTAAGAAAATTACTACAAACCATTTCACACACTCAATGATAACTAAAATACATTTTAAACCAAATTTCATCTTTTTATTTAGGTAAACAACCTTTAAAAATAACATACTTCTTTTAAAAATTAATAAAAGAAGTAATTGACAATAATTAATACAATTATTGCATTTTCTTCAAATAAAACCCATTTTCCAATCATTATTAACCAAAATAAATAAAATAACGTTCAAAACTTTGTTTTCTCATTTTATTGCCAAAATTTATTGTTTATTCCAAATAAACAATTTAATTCTCAAATTTTATTTTAATTACAATATTAAATTATAACTACCATTATAATTTAATATTAATAGGTAATCTCCAAACCAGGGTTGTTACAAACTCCTTCCTTAAGAAAATTGCGTCCTCACAATTTCTAGAGAAGACTTTGTATTCAACATAATGATTTCATCAATGAAAGGAAGGATAGACAAGCACGAGATCAAAATTCCTCACTTTCTACTCAAGATAAAAGAAGACTAAGATAAAATTGCTCGGTAAATTCAATGATTTTCCCAAGTATAAATACTGGGATTAGCGTACAATTGAATTTCATTAAGAAATACATCATGATTTCGAAAGTATCTCACTTTCGAAACAAGAACACAATAGAGTGCTACCCAAAAATCAATCGAAAGAGATTGATTCATCAAAGTTTCTCGAATGGAGTTGGGATTTAGCATCGCTTCATCCAAACTCCAAACAACAAGGTGATGACTTTTCGTGTGTCACTACGGAAGGAGCCATACAGATACTAAGATAACAACAATTGAGGTAAGAAACCCCGATAAGAGATGATTACTTCAAAGATCACTAAACTAAAAATGACCGAAAAAATGCAAGTCATTAGATTATTGCACTGAGGCAAAGTAAATAAAAAAAACCAAAAATAGATAAATATTTTAATTTACAATCAAAATTTCTTAGAGTTTCAAAACTTATTAACTTCAAAACCATAATCTTAATTTACAGTATTTGAAAATTTTCCAAAACTCTTTATATAGCACCTTATAGTAATAAATAAATTTAGACTCATATCCTCTCTTGTAACAAGATTAAATTTCCAAAAGAGTTTTATAAATCCATACTACTAAATTCTCAAGATAAAGTTTAAAATTTTACCACTCTTTATTTTCAACCACCCAAAAATTTCAAAACAAGCTTCATCTTCAACATGTATAACTCATATTAAAATATTCAATAAACATTTACTTTTCACACAAAGTATTATCTTATTTAAAATACACAATTTCAAAAATAAAACATGACTATATCAAACCCATAAATTTTAATTATCCTAATGGCATTGCCTCGCCGTTGGTTTATAATGAATAACCCTATCGATTGGCTGCATAGTTGATCAAATGATCAGAACTGCCTCGCCACTCATCCAGCCCACTATGGTTCAATGATTGCATATGTCTTCTAGAATAAAATTTAATTCTCAACCCATTTTAATTTATTTCCAAATTTAATCTAATTAATACTCAATTTATTGTGTTTGATTGTCTCATCATAGCGTTTAGGAAATTCCTATCGATAAGGTTGGCCAAACGCATCAACCAGAATTCTTAAAGCACTCGATGGACAACCCGACACAAAACCATTTCCTATAGAAGAAAATACCTCATATAAAATATTCAAAATTTTCTTTGTTTATCTCAAAAACAAAATCCAATTTCTTTTGGAAACACATATTCAATTTCTGAAAATTTGAAAACTCAATTTAATGCTTATTCTTAAAATCAAGGAACACAAATTAAGATCATCGAGATATTCCCAGAATACTCGATCCTCGAGATTGACGAAATAGACTAGAGCATTCGTCAAACCCAATGGTATTACGAACTCATCACAAAATATATACCAGTGCGAAATGCGGTAAGAGGTACGCCATCCTCCGCAACTAGTAGCTCCTGAAAATCAGTGTAGGGTCGAGCTAAGGAATTCCCCTAACACCACCTCAATAAATTAAAAAGAGATCGATAAAATATAAGAGTAAGGACAAGATATATTCTCAAATGAGAAGAAGAACACAAACGACACATCATTACTTCGAATGAAGTAACATCATAGAGTATACCATCAATTGAGTATCCTAAGAGGATATCTCAAAAAGAGGACACTGACGACAATATCAGTAAAATTCAATGAATAACCTCATTCCCTTAGTGGACATCCTCATGGAAGGATGACTGAAAGGCTAAGAATTGGAAAAGAGGTTAATACAATACTCGATTGCCCGATTCCGTGTCATAGCCCAACGGACTCACAGAAATCAACAGAGTCACAATGACTAACATTCGAGATATATCATCAACATCTCGAAACTTAAGAGTGAATACAGAGACTTCGGAATCATCGTTAACATTCCAAAGAACAAGAAACAATAAATTAGCCGAATTAGGATACCTAATATAGGATCCTTCGAATCACAGAATATGGCTTGATAATACACAAGACACTCCATCTCAAATCACTCCAAACTCTAGATAAAAATAGCATGCTAATACGCATGAAAAGATAAGTTTCAAGGAACAACCACAAAATTCTCATACGTCATGCCAAATATTACGGATCCCCTCAATAGGATTCACAATCCTCCAAGAAATCACAAGATAAGGACATCAAAAAGCATCAACAAATCCCCCCCGGATGAGTGTCAAGCACCCGTATCGAAGAGGAATCAAATAGAATAATCCCAATGGATTACTCCTAAGGTAAGGTGTCATCAATTCAATTAGGGAATACCGCAGAATAAAATATATTCCTAAACATATCCCAAACTCCTATCTCAAAGGACACTATAAGATAAAGGACACGATGATTAAGGGATTCATACACTTGTACTATACTTGGATGTATCATAATATATGCTTATGTTCTGTGTTTATCAAATTTTGTTCTGAACCTCGCTCTGATACCAAGATGTGACGCCCCACCCCGAGACCCACACTTACAAAGAGTATTACTAGGTAATATTGTCTGCTAATGTGGAGAATAAGGCTGGTTAGGAGCGAACATTTATAGCTTTGTCTTAAAAATTTATCAAATACATCGATTTGGTAATCTACATTTTTTTTCGATCTCAAGTGGATCGACATATCCAATAAATGCTTAATACAAAACTACTGGTGGCTAAAGGACCTATCAAAACAAAATAGAATAACTGAATGCATATCACATCATAGAACAGAAAACATCATATATATATCTATACATATACACTGATACATCCTAGTAAAATACAAAATTATACAAAAAAAAGTGGTTCAAAGACCACACTATATACATCTAATCAAAGTACACATTAGAGTCAAGCAGAAAGGAATATAACTACATAAAAGTGATAGGCTGATATCCAAGCAGATGCATCAAAGCTAAGTCCCATAACCTATATGTAACGACCCGGATTTTTGGCCATCGAATATTGAGTGGTTAACTGATATAATTATTGAAAATATTTATTTTGATATATAAATAGATATATACTCGCTTTATGGCATTTGATTATATGTATATAAATATATAAATACACAAATATATGAATGTATGCTGATATGAAATAATATATATGGAAGTAACAATAATAAATGAGGAGGAATATATGTATAAAAATGACAAAAATATACATAAGTAAATGCATACGTATACATGTTATATGAATGATGGAAGTGATAAAATGTAAGTATATGTATATATTTGTCAGGAAGTATGTGTGTGGATAAAATTGAAAAGTGATTTAAACATGTAAGTATATATGTTAACATAGCTATGCATACATATACATATGTAAATTCATATAAAATTATTTGTAAACAAATAGGGAGACAAGTAATTAATGCAAGCACACAAAAACAATTTATCAAAATCATGTCAGGTCACAAAAACTTTCAGACTAAAGAAATGAAAAGGATAAACACATATAAAAAAAAAGAGATAGCTTGCTGTATACAACCAAATAAAATGCAGTACACTTTCCTATATATCTCCACTCTGTCTTTATTTTTTCCATTCGAACTAAGCAAGTTAAACAAGATAAAATCATCACTGTATTTTTATAACTTGGAAACCCGAAACCAAACTTAACATCTGGACAAAAGATGATCAAAACCAGATCAAAAGCAAGCTTGTAGCTTCTCAAACCCAGGTTCTCTGTCAAAAACGAATCAAGGTGAGTAAACAAGATCTTTTAAAACTTTAGTATGGTTGAAAACTTTATTGCATGTGATGAATGATTGTATTAGTGAAGTTTGCATAAGTATATATGAATTGTATGTATGTATAAACATCTGATTTGCCTGTGTATGTGCGTGTATATATATATATATCTTTGCTTTGTGTTATTAACAGTCCCTAGTTTTCCTTTCAACAATTTATATCATTCCATAGATTCATTGTTAAATCTTGATCATTAAAAATAAAATGGTTATAACTACCTAAATTTATTTTCAAAAATAGTTTCAGGATCTTATGTTTAGTAATTAATTCAAATTTGGGAAAGTTCATGGAAAAATCAATTTGGGTCAAAAATAAATCATTTTGATTCTCTGTTTTAATTAGTCTATCTTATTTATGATAGTGAATGATGAATTTTAAAGGTAATAACTTGATTTTTAGTTTGCTAAATCGTTGGGATAATCAAATTGAACATTTTGAGCATTTTGGATGATTGCCATTGATCGGCGGTGAATGGAAGGTTGGTGTTTGGGTTGAAGGTGGCCTCGGGGATGTCGATCGTAGGAAAAATTCAGGTGGAATTTATCATCGGTTGTGGTGGTCTGAGAATGGCGATGTAGGGTTTAGCGTGATGATTTTGTGAAGATGGTTGCCGAGGTGATCTCAACGTCGTAGGTGCACCGAGTTGGATGGGTCAGAGGGGGATCATCACTGGGTTTCCTGACATGGCTATGGTCATAGTGGCAAGGGTTCCGGTGGTCTGGATTGTCGTCGGCGATGGGTTTTAGTTGTTTTGGTTTGGGTTCCAGTGAATCGAATAGCTCGATTTTGTTTTGCTGTCATGTTCGTCGAAGTAAGAAGTCGAATGGGTCGGCGAGGTCACGTGGATTTGTTGATGGTCGGGGAGTTGGCCAGAGGTGGTCGGGATGGTGTGCATCATGCACGTGCACGAACTTTCTGGTGGTGTTGTAGGCTTCTGGAATGAGGAAGATTTACTCGGTTCGTACTCGAGTATAGGAGAGGAATTACTCGAGTTTTGACTCGACTTGTTTTCTTGTTCCAAGATTTGAATTTTATAATAGTTGACCCGGTTTGAAAAGTTATAAACTATTGCAAGTTTATAGCAAAGGGTTAAACAAGTTTAAAGTTTTAAAAATAAGCAAGGAAGATAAACCAAGTATGTTTAATAAATTTATTTAACAAGCTTTGAACAAGTTTCAAGTTTAAATGAAATTTAATGATGATTCCTAATGATTTTAAAAATGAAATTTAATGATGTAGTTAAGAAGTAATTAAGGTATGTGGAATTAGACTAAATTAATCAATAATCATTTTTTGTATAAAATGATTTCTAGCATTTGAATTAATAAGAATTTAATGAAACTAATTAGAGGTTACTTAATAAAAGAGATTAGAGGTTAAATTAATTAGAGATTAATTAATGAAAGAAATTTGAGGTTAAGTAATGAAAGAAATAAAGGTTAATCACTTAATGGAAGTAATTAAGGATTAAATTACTTAGTGTAATTAGTGAAATTAATTAAAAGGTTAGTTAATTAATGTAAGTGATTATAATTTAGGATCATTAATTAATAATAAGAGAAATTAAAGGTTAATTAATATGAATGGTTAAAGGATAATTAATTAGTATTATTAATTAAAGGTTAATTACTTATTGTAATTAAAGAATAATTAATCAAAAATGATTAATTAAGTTAATAATTAGAGGATGATTAATTAATTGATTTGTAATTAATAAATGTTGAGTAAGTAGGATAAAAAATGATGGAAGTAATTAATTTAATGTATTTAAATTAATTAGAATGGTATGGCTAATCAACCTTTTGTATGGATGATAGAATGATATTGGAAGTCTTGGATTAATTGTCATCCCTAATATGTAATTTGTGATGCTACGTGATATGATATGTTTGATTTAAACTGTGATGATGTGGTTATCTATTGATGATGAATTACGGTGACACCCTGTATTTAAAGTTGAATTATATTTCATTTGAATAACTTGGGTTAAGATGACATTGGATTTGAAGAAACAGGAGTCGGGTGTTAGTTAATACCCGAAACCACTTCGATTCTTTATAGATTGATTTGTGAAATCAATAGACTGGAATGGAATGATTTAAGTGAATTGGTCCATTTAATCTAAGTTTGGTACTTAGAAATTGATGTGTGAAATAAGTGAGGTCTATTTCAAATTGTGAATTTGCAAATTGATATGAGTTACCCCGGGTTTTAAATAAGTTTTATGCATTAGTATTTCTTATTAGATTGATTTATTCACGCTGGTTTCCAGCCTGACCCGGGTGTTACTTTGATGTAATGCTCGGGTCAGACCGAGTATTACAAATTTTCATGTAAGGACGTTCTAGAGCTCAGGAGACGAGTTGGATGGCAGGTCGTATGGAGTGTTTCCGCTGTGACTATTATTTATGTTTATCTGAGATATATTTGATTTGTATATGTCCAGTGTTTGTGTATGTGTAACTCTGATGTATTGATGTAAATTAACAGATATAGTTTTCTTTTGTATAACTGCTATTTTATTTGATATTATATTTTAATCCGCTGCGAATGTGAGAATCTGTGTTGTGTTTATGTTTCTTCTTCTTCTATCTCTTTCTTCTTTCCCTAACTATCTGGAATTTTCGGTCGAATATTTCGGGTCGTTACATTTGGTATCAGAGCTGATGGTTAAGCGAGAACCTTGGCTCTGGTGGGTTTACTCATCAAGGGTAGGGTCAGCGATACCCTAGGATGAGTTGAGTGTATATATATATATATATATATATGAGAGCGTACTTATTATTTTCTTATATAAAGATTTTAAATGGTTTTAAAGGTAAATGATTTTATATAAAGTTATATTTGATATATAAAGCAAAATGAAATGTGTTAAGGAAGTAAACTTTTAGATAAGTATGACTTGTAAATTGAAGGGGGGTTTTAAATTGTGAAGTTAGAATCTTAGGATTTAAAAACATTTGAAGTTTGTTTTCAAACCGTTAAAGGGAATGATAAATAATATTATTCAGAATATTTCTGAAAGAAATCTTATTTTGAAATAAGAAGTTGTTTGAAACTTTGTTAGAAATTAAAAACCAAAGGTGTTAAAACATAAGGTATAACTTGTAAGCACATTAATATATATAAGAGTAAAAGTTGAATTATTCTAATTAAATCTAATTTATAGGTTAGCAAGTCCCTCTAGAATTCAGTCTTTGAGAGAGATGACTAAGAATGAAGAATGGAAGGATAGACGCAGAGAGCAAAGAGCAGCTGCACGTAGGGATCGAGAAGAAGAAATCCGAGAGTATGAAAAACTGGTTAAGGAAAGGGCTGAACCAGGACCTTATGATAGTGTCACCTGCTACAGATGTTTCAATAAGGGTCATTACACAGCCAAGTGCAGTAAAACAAGGGAGGAATTGAAGGGTACATTCCATCGGTTTCGCTTTGAGATCTCGTGCTTTAAGTGTCATAAGAAAGGACATTTCCTAAATCATTGCCCTGAAGTAAGGAAGGCGAAGCGTAAACCATTTGAACCGGTCAATGAGTCGACTATTTGCTATCATTGTAAGAAGACGGGACACATTGCTAGAAATTGTTTCGAGAGGCAGAAGAGGAGTAAAGTGGTGGAACGTACTGTTGGAGGCGTGAAGGTTATCCGGATTGATGATAGGGTAGAAACAATTTATGGTAAATGTTATAAGTGGGGACACCCTGTGTTCGGGCTTTGCCCTTTGGAAGGAAGTCCATAGCAAGGATTCTTGTAAGAATATTAGGACTTTGTTCTTTCCAAACCTCTAGGTAATAGAAAGGCATCTAGATTTATGATTTTTGTAAGACTCTTATTTTGGATAGATGTATGTAATGTATGACCTACTAGTATGTAGTCAACTAATGTATGGAATATTTTGTGGTAGTACAATCTAATATAAAATTTTCTTTATCTATTAATAATTAAACTCAGAATTAAATTGTTTAAGGTTTGGATTATGGATTAAAAAAAAGGGAGGAAGGGTAATCTAATTTAAGGAGTTAAATCAACATTTGAAAATTTAACTCGAATATATATAATTCAAGATGGTTTAAGATTGAGGTTTAGATTTCTTTAGCTCAAATTGAATTTAGTTTGAATTATTTAGAATTGAAGATGGATAAGTATAAAATTCAAATGGAAAATTTGAATTGGATTAATTTGAAATAAAATTGAAGGTTAAATGAGTTCAAGTTCAAATGGGAATTGGGATTAATTCATATAGAAATTGAAATGATTTGAAATTGAAGTGGATTCAATTTGAAATTAGTCAAAATTAATTTGAATAATTTGGAATTGTAATTGAAGTGAATATGTTTAAAAATCAAATGGAACTTGATCTGAAATTGGAAAGAAATTGAGGTTAATTCAACTTGAATTGGAGATAAATCAAGTTCAAGGGAAATTGAAGTTATTCAAATTAGAAGTGAGTCAATTTAAATGGAAGTGGAAATTTAAATTAAATTGATGGGGCATTGAACAGTTTGGCTCTGGACTATTTTTAAATAAATCATTTTGATATAAACTGTTTTAAATCTATTTTCCTAACTATTTACTATACAACTTTTCTTTTCCAAGACTACTTATATTTATTTAACAACTACTTTTGGAACTATTTAACTATTTTACAACTATTTTATAAACTAATCACTATTTTTCCAACTATTTTATAACTAATTACTAATTTACAACTATTTTGTAATTATTTTACTATTTTTCAATTATTTACAATTACTTAACTATTTTACAGCTATTTTACAAACTAATAATTACTTTTCAAGTACTTATCTATTTTAAACTCTTTAAGCTATTTTCTAAATCTAAGCTGGACAGAGTTCAAACTGTTATTGATTAAATACCCAATTGAGATAAGAATTGAAGTGATAATCCAAATGGGGATTAAGGCAAATGTGAATAAGTGCATAAAATCAAAGTGAGGATTAATAGAAAGGGAATTGATTTAACTGATAATCAATGAAGATAAATACGTAGGATGTACGTATATTATTCTATTCGTAAAGTGGTTTGATCCAGATTCGAGCGTAGAATTTCGAGATAGTATTATCAATCCAAGTTAGGATTTTTCGCTCGATTTTTGACGGCGAACCTGGATATGGATTTTTGATTGGTTCTGGATATTCTCTATCATAGTTGTGACTATGCAAGAAGAATGACGGTTTCTGATCAAGAAACCAGATCTGAGTCCGCACTAGGAAGTCGGGTGGATAATACTAGTTCTGAAGTGAAACTGTGTGATCAAGTGAGCGATCAGATTTATATTGTGTACGGATGATATGTGTACATCGTATGGGTTTGAATGAAATTGATATTGAAAATTTATGGATAAGAATTGTAAATGATTTTTGAAATTGGAAGTATATTTTGTGAAATATATGATGAAGTAAAGTGGAAATAGGATATTTCTATGGTAAAAATTTGCTTTATGGAAGTAGTAATTTGGTAAGTGACTTTATAGAGTAATCAAATTTGAATATTTGATTTGGAATAAACAAAGTTACATATCTTTGTTATATATATGATAAAACTCCCCTTGTTGAATCTTTTGTCAGAGGAAAAGAGTTTTTGAAGTATAAAGAGGGAATTTATACAAGTTTGAAGTGATCCAAAGATTTTTAAAGTTATGCATATGTCTATATATATATGTAAAGGATCTTATGAGAATGATTTTGAAAAAAAAGGTTTTGGAACCTATGGATCTAAAAAGGCTTTTGATTTTTGGGAAAAATCAATATTGGAATTTGGAAAGCCTAATGTGAGAATTATCGATTTTGGGAAATTGATTTTGAGAAAGGAGATTTATATGAAATTCATACTAGGTGTATGATTTGGAAAATAATATATGTGTATAGTATAAAGTGTTTTGAAGTGGTTCTGGGGAAAAAGGCGCTCCCTTGAATGAACTTCTCAGGAGTGCCACAAGGTGGTACTGCCTTGAGCCTCTAGGGGGAGGTTCAAAAGTTGATCCTATGAGGAGTCCGGACAAAACTAGTTCCTAAGGATTATTTGGTAGCGGAAGTCGAGGGGCTGATGCCTACAGGGGCATTTAGGTTATGCTGTGATGACAGTGTAGCTCGATGTCACTACGATCTACTGCAGACCATAGCGAAAATCGTGTGTGCCGTTGAGAGCTAACAGTCTACGTTTGATTTTATATCGGTAGACTGCGACACTATGGTAACATAGCGAAAGTCGTGTGTGCTGCTGAGAGCCAATAGTCTACGTTTGATTTTACATCAGTAGACTGCGACCTATGTGGGAGTGGAGAAGTTTCATTTTTAACAGCGAAAATCGAGGGCGTTGATGCCTACAGTTACATAGACTTTTGCATTGATGGCAACGTAACCCTGGAATGTAACTGTGATCTGTTGTGGGTTCCATGGCGAAATCGAGGGGCGCGGAGTGCCTACAGTTACATGGACTTTTGCTGCGATGGCAACGTAACCTAGGATGTAACTGCGACCATGGATAGGGGTGATGATTTCCAGAGCATTCTCACCAAAGATATTTTCTCTATTTTCGAAACTGTTTCCTATATTTTCAGTAAAATTATTTTCCAAAGTATTTTCACTGGGTGTTGGAAACGAGTTTACCGAGTACTTATAGATTTTCAGTCCTACGCCTGATCAACGTATGACCGAATTTCTATGAAAACAAGGATGGACTTGTTGAGACATCGAGTTATGAAAAGTATTTGTATAAAACTATTTTGGTAAAATTATGTAGATTTTAAAGTGTTTTAAAATTTAAAAAAAAATATAGGAGTAAAGGGTTAAATGATTAAATGGAAAATAAACATCAAAATTAAAATTCTCGCTTCGTCCCTTTTCGAGGACGAAAAGATCTAAAGGGGGGAGGAATGTGACCACCCAAATTTTTGGTCATCGAATATTGAGTGGTTAACTAATATAATTATTGAAAATATTTATTTTGATATATAAATAGATATATACTCGTTTTATGGCATTTGATAGTATATATAAATACACAAATATATGAATGTACGCTGATGTGAAATGATATATATGGAAATAACAATAATAAATGAGGAGGTATATATGTATAAAAATGACAAAAATATACATAAGTAAATGCATACGTATACATGTTATATGAATGATGGAAGTAATAAAATGTAAGTATATGTATATATTTGTCAGGAAGTATGTGTGTGGATAAAATTGAAAAGTTATTTAAACATGTAAGTATATATGTTAACATAGCCATGCATACATATACATATGTAAATTCAAATAAAATTATTTGTAAACAAATAGGGAGGCAAGCAATTAATGCAAGCACACAAAAACAATTTATCAAAATCATGTAAGGTCACAAAAACTTCAGACTAAAGAAATGAAAAGGATGAACACATATATAAAAAAAGATAGCTTGCTGTATACAACCAAATAGAATGCAGTACACTTTCCTATATATCTCCACTCTGTCTTTATTTTTTTCCATTCGAACTAAGCAAGTTAAACAAGATAAAATCATCACTGTATTTTTATAACTTGGAAACCCGAAACCAAACTTAACATCTGGACAAAAGATGATCAAAACCAGATCAGAAGCAAGCTACTAGCTTCTCAAACCTAGGTCCTCTGTCAAAAACGAATCAAGGTGATTAAACAAGATCTTTTAAAACTTTAGTATGGTTGAAAACTTTATTGCATGTGATGAATGATTGTATTAGTGAAGTTTGCATAAGTATATATGAATTGTATGTATGTATAAACATCTGATTTGCCTGTGATATGCCTATGTATGTGCGTGTATATATATATCTCTGCTTTGTGTTATTAACAGTCCCCAGTTTTCCTTTCAACAATTTATATCATTCCATAGATTCATTGTTAAATCTTGATCATTAAAAAGAAAATGGTTATAACTACCTAAATTTATTTTCAAAAATAGTTTCAGGATCTTATGTTTAGTAATTAATTCAAATTTGGGAAAGTTCAGGGAAAAATCAATTTGGTTCAAAAATAAATCATTTTGATTCTCTGTTTTAATTAGTCTATCTTATTTTTGATAGTGAATGATGAAATTTAAAGGTAATAACTTAATTTTTAGTTTGCTAAATCATTGGGATAATCAAATTGAACATTTTGAGCATTTTGGATGATTGCCGTTGATCGGCGGTGAATGGAGGTTGGGGTTCGGGTTAAAGGTGGCCTAGGGGATGTCGATCGTAGGAAAAATTCAGGTGGAATTTATCATCGGCCGTGGTGGCCTGAGAATGGCGATGTAGGGTTTTGGGTGATGATTTTGTGAAGATGGTTGCCGAGGTGATCTCGACGTCGTAGGTGCATCGAGTTGGATGGGTCAGAGGGGTATCGTCACTGGGTTTCCTGACGTGGCTCTGGTCGTAGTGGTAAGGGTTCCGGTGGTCTGGATCGTCGTCGGCGATGGGTTGTAGTTGTTTTGGTTTGGGTTCCTGTGAATCGAATAGCTCGATTTTGTTTTGCTGGCATGTTCGTCGAAGTAAGAAGTCGAATGGGTCGGCGAGGTCAACGTCGATTTGTTGATGGTCGGGGAGTCGGCCAGAGGTGGTCGGGATGGCGTGCATCGTGCACGTGCACGAACTTTTTGGTGGTGTTGTAGGCTTCGGGAATGAGGAAGATTTACTCGGTTCGTACTCGAGTATAGGAGAGGAATTGCTCGAGTTTTGACTCGGCTTATTTTCTTGTTCCAGGATTTGAATTTTATAATAGTTTACCCGGTTTGAAAAGTTATAAACTATTGCAAGTTTATAGCAAAGGGTTAAAGAAGTTTAAAGTTTTAAAAATAAGCAAGGAAGATAAACCAAGTATGTTAAATAAATTTATTTAACAAGCTTTGAACAAGTTTCAAGTTTAAATTTTAAAGTCAAATGTTTAAAAATTATTTTGTTAAAGGTAATTATATTGGACTAACTATATAGTTGATTCCTAAAGATTTTAAAAATGAAATTTAATGATGTAATTAAGAAGTAATTAAGGTATGTGGAATTAGACTAAATTAATCAATAATCATTTTTTGTATAAAATGATTTCTAGCATTTGAATTAATAAGAATTTAATGAAAGTAATTAGAGGTTACTTAATGAAAGAGATTAGAGGTTAAATTAATTAGAGATTAATTAATGAAAGAAATTTGAGGTTAAGTAATGAAAGCAATAAAGGTTAATCACTTAATGGAAGTAATTAAGGATTAAATTACTTAGTGTAATTAGTGAAATTAATTAAAAGGTTAGTTAATTAATGTAAGTTGTTATAATTAAGGATCATTAATTAATAATAAGATAAATTAAAGGTTAATTAATATGAATGGTTAAAGGATAATTAATTAGTATTATTAATTAAAGGTTAATTACTTATTGTAATTAAAGAATAATTAATCGAAAATGATTAATTAAGATGATAATTAGAGGATGATTAATTAATTGATTTGTAATTAATAAATGTTGAGTAAGTAGGATTCAAAAATGATGGAAGTAATTAATTTGATGTATTTAAATTAATTAGAATGGTATGGCTAATCAACCTTGTGTATGGATGATATAATGATATTGGAAGTCTTGGATTAATTGGCATCCCTAATATGTAATTTGTGATGCTACGTGATATGATATGTTTGATTTAAACTGTGATGATGTGGTTATCTATTGATGATGAATTACTGTGACACCCTTTATTTAAAGTTGAATTATATTTCATTTGAATAACTTGGGTTAAGATGACACTGGATTCGAAGAAACAGGAGTCGGGTGTTAGTTAATACCTGAAACCACTTCGATTCTTTATAGATTGATTTGTGAAATCAATAGACTGGAATGGAATGATTTAAGTGAATTGGACCATTTAATCTAAGTTTGGTACTTAGAAATTGATGTGTGAAATAAGTGAGGTCTATTTCAAATTGTGAATTTGCAAATTAATACGAGTTACCTCGGGTTTTAAATAAGTTTTATGCATTAGTATTTCCTATTAGATGGATTTATTCACGCTGGTTTCCAGCCTGACCCGGGTGTTACTTTGATGTAATGCTGGTGTCAGACCGAGTATTACAAATTTTCAGGTAAGGACATTCTAGAGCTCAGGAGACGTGTTGAATGGCAGGTCGTATGGAGTGTTTCCGCGGTGAATATTATTTCTGTTTATCTGAGATATATTTGATTTGTATATGTCCAGTGTTTGTGTATGTGTGTAACTCTGATGTATTGATGTAAATTTAACAGATACAGTTTTCTTTTGTATAACTGCTATTTTATTTGATATTATATTTTGATCCGCTGCGAATGTGAGAATCTGTGTTGTGTTTCTGTTTCTTCTTCTTCTATCTCTTTCTTCTTTCCCTAACTATCTGGAATTTTCGGTCGAAAATTTCGGGTCATTACACTATAGCTAACCTGAAACAACTCGGTCTGACCCAAGTATAAAATACACGGGTCAATCTAGCAAAAACATCAGTTTAGTAAAGATAGACGACAATATGAAGCATAAGGAAAAAGTAGAGTATCTTCTCGAACAAGAAGATACCATACTAAGAGCATGGCACTAATTCACATAAGGAGAGGATGATTGCTCTTCTCGAATGAGAAGGTATAATAAGGACATGCTCATAACTCAAGTAATCTAATATCACTTAAGTATATCTAATCTCAAAAGAAGAAAACTCGATGATAATACTCTACTAGGAATTAAACTGCCTCATATCATCGGCGAAATCTCAATAATAACTATAATAGTTTCGATGAACCATATCTCCTAAATAGGAGAAATCATCAATACAAACTCTCGCCAAAATGGCAAACACAAAACGTTCTCAAAATAGGATAATCCAAAAACTCAAATATGCCTCATCTCATAGGCATAAACAAAATCTCAGAATGCCATGGAATGGAAATATAAATCTCAAATATAGAAGAATCTCCAAACTCAATTATACCTCATCTCATCGGTATAAATATATATAAAACTCAAACTCAACTCGACAAAAAGGCAAAACCCTGAATATATCCTCAAAATCTAGAAATCATCATAACTCATAACTCAAGGAACTCAATAAGAGTTCAAAACCTCATAAATGAAATCACCATATGTATAACATCTCATGTAGCTCTAACCTTTCGATGTAATAAAGAAATCTTAAAATGGTGAAGTCATAATAAAATAGAACACTTAGAAAACTCAGAAAACTCAAAAAACCCGGATTGGCCAGATCCTCGATTGCAATGCCATAGTAAAGCTGCACGTGCCACCTCCGGTCCAATACTGTATAATAGGTACCTCGCTCTTGGTGACCGAAGTCACATAAACATCGTGACGACCGTAGTCGTAATACATCATGACAACCGAAGTCGTAGAACATCGTGCACCGAAGTCGTAGAACATCGTGACGACCGAAGTCATAGAACATCGTGATGACCCGAAGGTCTACAGTACTGGCATACATCGTGAATGTGTCACAAATTCACAGAAAGGAACTTGAAAAGTGGTAACGTGCGTCCCATACCACATGTTCTCAGTAAAAGGTTTACTAACGCTAGTCAATGTCACACTAGAAAACATCATAAAACCATAAATCTTAGAAAATCATACCTTGCCTCATCTCATCGGCAAGTATCAAAAGACATCGTAACTTGTCTCGTGTCATCGACAAGTAAAAACATCGTGATGGTTTCTTATAAACCATTAATCTCAAAGTAGAAACCTCAAACTCAAGACTTGCCTCATATCATCGGCAAGTATAAAAATACATTGTAATGGTCCTCATCGACCATATTCCTAGAATAGGAGATCTCAAACCATAAAATTTCACCAAATATTTGCCATCCCAAATAATTCCTAAAAATAGGAATTTATATATCTCAAATTGCGCCATAAACTGGCAAATCTCAAATATCAACTTAGAAAATTGTAATCTCGAACAGCTTCGATCGTACAAGTCCGAAATTAACCGAAAAAGCAAACGCACATGTCCCATACCACGTGTTTTACTAAATCTTTTAATTCTCTTTCTCACACGTTCAAATAGTGCAAAAAATTGTATTTTGTATTTATAATAATTAATTAGAGAAAACTAGCTTTTAAAACTATTTTTCGAAAACGATTTTTGAAACCAATATTTGAAATTCCCTTATTATAGAGAATAAATAGATTTTAAATCCTAAAATAATTTAAAAATATTATATAATAATTATTTAAAATGCCCATTTATTTTAAAAATTATTTCAAAATTGTTTAGAAAAATCCGTGCTCGAAACGAGGAAAAACGAAGAAATCACTCAAAACCGATAATTCGAATTCAATTCAAATTCAATTCAACATCAATTCAAATTTGAAATTTGAAATTCTCCAAAAATTAGCTAGCCTATTGATAGGCATCATAGCTCTCAAAACATCACAAAAACATTATCAAAATCAAGCAAGAAAGAGAGGAAAATAAGCTGGACAAGTCACCAACCAAAAGAACAAAGAGCAAAAAAATACAGGTTATTGGTCGAACATTGTCACCCATAGGTCGACCGTACGGTCGACCTATGAAGCATGAAGGTCGACCGCTAGGTCGACATGCCTGTCGACCTAGCCCACGCGATTTCCAGACTTCATTTGCAAAGCTTCGTACTGATTTTCATACGCTAATTTAACACTGAAGGGTTTATGCTATGAAATTTTGCATGCACAATAACCAATAAATAATCTATGATCCGAGAAAGATCCGACAGCAATTCATCAAGATATCAAGAAGTTATTCATTCACAAAGAGGCAACTAGAAGTAGATTTTTAAACAAAAACTAAAGGAACATGATAAATTGTTAGAGTAAATGATCTTGCCAGATTCTTGCTTGCAAATTTGATTTTTAGCTAAAAATGTGAGATGTAACTCACCTTAGCACCTTAATAGATAATTTAGAGCTGCAAGATACAACCTTTTTCCTTGAATTTGATTGTAGGAACTTGAAACTTGAGAACAATGGACATGCAGAACAAGAAATAAGAGTTACAAATAAAATTTCTTCTCCAACAAAATAAACAGAATATAGATTTAGTGATTGGGATTAGATTACCTGTATTTGATTCTATTTGCAACTTACTCTCTTGATTTCTCTTTAATTTTAGCAGCAAATTGAGTTGAATTGAGTTTTAGTTAGAGGAAGCCATTTTTCTTTCTTTCTAATTACTGTAAATGTGAGTTTGAGAAGAAGAGATGAGAGAAAAGATACATACAGCTTATTTCTTTTCTTTTACCAGATAGTTATGGAATGGGTTAATGGATTTAAAACCTTACCCAATTGGCCCAATACAATTTTACTTAGAGAAATTACAAATAGATGTGTATTTATAACCTATATTATCAATTTTATACACTAGTTTTTCTCATTTTTAATCAAATAAAATATCTACAACCAATTGTTTGCAATAAAATTGTTATTTTAACAAAATAAAATTTATTTTAACAATAAATAGTTATTTTTATTAATAAAATCCCATTTTTATCAATATTACATAATTTACACTTTTTATTACAAAAACACTATTTTTAACCCAACAATTTGTACAAAAATAATTTGCTTGCTAAGAAAATTATTACAAACCATTTCACACACTCAATTATAACTAAAACACATTTTTAAACCAAATTTCATCTTTTTATTTAGGTAAACAACCTTTAAAAATCACATACTTCTTTTAAAAATTAATAAAAGAAGTAATTGGCAATAATTAATACAATTATTGCATTTTCTCCAAATAAAACCCATTTTCCAATCATTATTAACCCAAATAAATAAATAAAGTTCAAAACTTTATTTTCTCATTTTATTCCCAAAATTTATTGTTTATTCCAATAAACAATTTTATTCTCAAATTTTCTTTTAAATACAATATTAAATTATAACTAACGTTATAAAATAATACTAATAGGTAATCTCCAAACTAGGGTTGTTAAAAAATGAAAATTACCAAACAACATATCAAAAATAGATATACAAACCAAACAACCCCAGTGCATACGATACATGTATTTGTATAATAACTTAACCGAAAACTTTAGAATTAAATACTCAGGTTTTATTTCAAATTAGTTTGGAATAATATATACTTATAACCTTTTGTACATCAATTCATATTTTCAAAATTTAAAACAAAAATTGTTTTTCCAAAACAATTATGAAGCAAAACTACTATTGTAGCATTCCCTACTTAGAAAATCAAAAACAAATGGTTATGATGCTGCAGTCATCACCAGAATTATTTTCCAACGACAGATATGAGTTAATGCTTTCTATCTCCTTTATAATCCTTTTAAAAATATTTATATTCATAAATACTTTCAAATGATCTTATAATTATTTTCCCTAAAACTTTGAAAATGAATTTCGAATAACACCAGGATTTAAGTTCTCAAATTCTCAGCTTTAATCCCTTTTTATTTATAAACCATACTTATAAATCATACTTATATAAAATCATTCCAAAAATGTTTACCTTTAAATATCTTACCTTCCTTTAATACTATAATAAACAAATTTTATTAAAATTAAATTTTAACCCAACATTATCACCGAACGCCTTATAGTCGAATTGTGAAACTAAATTCACAAGGAGTAATTTCAATGTTCCGTAATTACTATCTACCCTACCCATGCAATAAAAAGGTAAAACTACTCATAAACTGGTTGAGCACAATTCAAAAATCAACAAACAATAGTCAATGCCCCAAAACTGGCCAAGCATAACTATCCAAACAATAAATGATAATAATCAAACATTACCATTTCCTAACTAACTAACACATTATAAATAACCATATAAATTTCTGAAAATTATACTTTTATATATAAAATATAATCGTAGGTAAAATTATTTCATTTACAAAGTTTCAAAAACAATACTATGCTGGCTTGTCATGTTCAAGTGTTTAGAAACCACTATCAATACAGTTGCTCCTTTTGTACCGACCAAAATTCATAAACCACTCAACAGATCAATCAACACAATATAAAACAATTTTATTGCACTAGCAAATACGGGCTCTTATATACACAAACACACTCAAACTCATTCTAGGGTGTCACTTACCTTACCTTTAATGAGTCAACCCCACTAAATCTTAGGTGTTCGCTTAACCTAAGCTCTGATACCACTATGTAACGACCGACCTTTTCGACCCTCAAAAGTCGACATTACAACATCTACGGTATTCACATGTTGAGCATCAATGTGCCGGAAAGAAAGATTATTAGGGTGAAAGAAAGAAAAGATAGAACAGAATCTCACATTGTGACGAGTAATATATAATATGCAACATGCCTTTACAAAAAAAAACTGTAATATACATACAATTAGAGTAAACTAACCTATCATCGGCCTAGATAGTTATAACAATCCATCCTCACAAATGCTGATAAATACAAAACAATAAATGTAGAGGAAATAAAATATACATGAATACATCTTGGAGGCATCCAGCTCATCTCAAGAAGCTCTGAACCCATAACTAAATCTAGAAATATGCTCGAGCTGACCCGAGCATTATAAGAAAATATTGCCCAGATCAGTCTGGTGAACCAACGTGAGAAAATTCATATGGGTTTTTAATGTTATTAAAACTTTCAAAAATAAAGGTATCTTGTAACACTATGCCATAAAAAAACACGGACGAGTTTTTACCTTACCATAACCAAACCATTTATAAAAACTCTTCTGATATTATAATAATGTCTAGGGTTAAAATAAATATTGAATCATAGTCGGAATGGTTACATTAATTACATTCAACAGCATATTAAGTATACAACTAAGTCCGTAAAGCACGTATTGGAGAATGGATTCCAATAATGAAAAGGTAAGGGAATGCATTCCATGCAGTAGGTCTCTAGATAAAATGTATAGATGCTGTAAAACATTTGCACCTCTACCAACACAAAACCGGCCTACCCCTTCCTAGATAGTACCGAATATGATCATCACCCTGGCTGCTAAGTTAACAAACCATTTCTGTAGCCACAAGCATACAAATTTCAAAATATCACTCTGGATACAAGTGATGAACATACCCTAATGGGAGCGACCCACATGGCCCTGCTGCATCTACCATATTTTAGCCATTCCGGGTAGTGAGGCTTGGGTTTACGTTTTACTTTTTGGAAAATATCACAAGGAATGTTAACACTGCCCTCCAGGCAACAATGCAATGCCAGTATTCATCTACTACAAGTTACTCTAGGATAGGACAAACCGAAGGTACTATTTCAACTACAACCATTTTGGAAGCACCCTCAAGATAGTAGTAATTAGCCTTTACACTTCAAAGAACTCCATCTTTAATCATCTTCAAGATGTCCCAAATTCGAATGCTTATGCCGATTCGAAGTGGTTTTTGGATAACATATACTTATCCGATCTTGCTCTCTTCGAACCAACAATCGATGGTATTCAAAATTGGCCAAGGTTAGATAGTCAGTTATTTAACTATTACATAAAAAATAATCCAACCGGAGATTTTAATTTCATATGGAAACCAACCCTGGTTAAACACATAAGCAACCACTAAGCCTCTTTAATTAATTCTTTCATTAATTAAAATCTCCTTTCAAATATTTGTATTAAAATACCTTTTACAAACGATATATTCACAAACTATCTTTACTCCTTTCAATACTTGAAAGATATTGATATACTTATCTCAACTGCATAAGTAAACTCACAAAACATTTCACTTCCAATACTTAGAAAACTTTTCCATATGCTTATATCAACAATATAAGTATATTCACAAATCATTTCACTTTTCAATACTAAGAATTTTTTTTCCATATGCTTATATCAACGTCATAAGTATATTCACAAAACACTACATTTCCAAAACCACACTTAATTTGGTTAAAACAAATGTCGTTTAAAACATTGGTAACAATAAACCTAAAAAACTTTAATTTTTGGTGTAAGTAAACAAGTCGTATGAAAATTAGACCAAATGTACTTTTAATACGTTTTCATAAAAATTAGAAGAGAATATCAAAAAAGGTTGATGAAAAATAGAGATGTTTTAAATCCATTTCCAAAAAAATGCTATAGAAAATTCCAAAAAAATCAAATTAAAAATCATCTTCTTAATCAATGCCATTAAAAAAACAACAATTAATAGTATTTCCAAAACATTGTAATGAGGCCAATAGGTATTATAGCACTTAACTAGTGCTACTGCTACCTTTATCACTAGAAAGGTTCAATTTTTAACATATATCAATGTCACATCCTATATGGCCAAACGACTAAGTTTTGACATTCAACAATTTATACAATAGATATATAACTGAAATTTAATATCAATAATGGTAATGAATTCGGATTCCTGTATGAAATTCTCTGTATTTCATTATATATGCCTTTCGCTTTTCAAAGCGGGAATTTAACGAAACCAAACCAATAAATCATTCAAACACAAAACCAAATATTTATATTTACCATATATCATATACTACTCATCTAAAGGTGAGTAGACTCACCAAAATTCCAACGGACGCTTAAGCATTCCTGTTCGATCTAAAATTCCAATGGATCCTTAAGCGTTCCTCTGTTCTTCCCCCACACTCCATGAAATCGACCATCAGCAATTACAATGAACTCCACATCTCGTGCTCTCTGCACTCCACACCACCGCTCGTAGCTCGACCACCTCCTTTAATTCATGACATGGAATAGGTTTTCCCACTGCCGTAGAACAATGTGACCCCCAAACCACCGTTGCACCATCCCAAACTCTAGCCACCGAACTCCCAATACTAGAGTAGAACCATGCCACCTTCGCTCTGGCTAACCATCCCCAAAATCGATTGCAAATCCAAAACCCTAGTTTTTCCTTGTTCATGTCGATCACCCTCAAACACAACCGCACCCCATCAAACTCGGTAGATTCGAAGCTCTTGTCGATATGAACTCAACAGATCTAATTTTGTATTTTTTGTTTAGTAAACCATTTGATTTAATGTTTGAAAGCGGAGGCTTTGATTTTCTTTTATAGGAAAATGGAAAATGGGGGAAAAGAAAAGTAAGAGGGAAACTGGAAAAATAAAGAATAGTCTTAGGGTGTGGTGTTGTTTATTCTATAATTTTAGGCACTTCGCTGCATAGTATTTCCTTCACGTACTAACCACGAATAAAAGAAATAATAATACGATCATGCACAATAATGTGACACGATCCCAAAATAACAATAAAATATACTAGTTATCTGTGAACTTCCAAAAATATCAATGTTTGTCGAAAAATACATCAAACAAAAATTTAAATATTTTCCAATTTAAAATTTATGGAAAATCCTATAAGTTTATTTAAAAATATGTCATTAATAGCGAAGTCACTTTATTAAAAATTTATTTTCTTATTATTTATTACATTTGAATCAAATTTGAATATTTAAATAAATTAAATATTCCTATTAGAAACGTTAAAATTTTTTGGTTGTTACATGTATGTGATTATGTATGTATATTTATTTATTTATATGTATGTATCTATATATATGTTTACATGTGTAAATGTATATATAGATACGAAATAAATATTTTGCATAGTAGTTCAAATTGAAATAGACTGCATTTATATTAAATGCAATAAATCAAAAAATATAAAGTCTAATTAAAGTATTTTAAAAGTTGATTAATTGCGTCTTGTACAAAACCCCTTTTGAAAACTTTGAGTTAAGAGCAAATACACACACAAACACAAATGATATTATGTAAATATATAAATTCATGTACTCATACAAACAAAACAAAATTTAAAACAAAGTAAAAATATATACAAAAATAGAATGTTTCCTTTTAAATAATGATTTAGTACTAGGCTGGATACAATTGTTAAACTAGGAATAAATCATTAATTTCACCTTTCCCTTTTTGTTTCAATTAGCAAAGTATGTTTTAAAATGATTAAAAACATAACCTAATTATGTCATCATATTATGTTGACAACAAATTTAATTAAATCAATTATTTCAAAGTAATATTCATATAGTAATTTATGTGCAAACATTTAAGTCTATATCTTCTATTATGAAAACTGACTTATTAACAACAGTATTAAAAAATTCAATTTAGATTTTTATTAACAATAATAAAATCTTATGAAATAGGCATATACAAATTCGCAATAAGAGGGTCTAGATCAAAGTTATACATGGATGAATCGACATACAAAACAGAGGAAATGAAATTAAAAGGATCTAAAACTAGGTTGAACAAACATGATAAACAAAGATACAAAATAAAGACAAGAAATTATTATTGTTGTTCATAACAAAATAGCAGTGAACATAGCAAGGGTTTTTTTGATAAGAATATACAATTGATTCAAGCAGGGGGTTTGAGACATTCAAATCCAAATCCAAATTCATATATATGAATAGAAGGAAGAGATACAAAATTAAGAAGATGTAAACAAAATTAAAAGTATGTGAATATATAGAATTACCTTAGCATGAAGCCTAGAGAATACACCTTGAATGAAGAAGAATTCCTAGATTCTTCAAATTGATTTCTAGATCTGCAATAATCTAGAGACAACCAACTTTTTTTCTTTTGTTTTGTTTGAAATTTGTTTTGAAGTTTTTGGAGACTTATTGTAACGATTCGAATTTTTATCACTTTAATTAAAGTGATTTAAATAATTTTAAATATTCAAATATAGATTATTTTCAAAAATAATTAAGTTTTAAGTGATTAGTAATAATAATGAACTTATTTTGGAAAAATGTTCATAAAAATGTAGTTCCTTTGGGAATAATACAGATAAAATGGCCGAAAACCGTTTTATCGATAAATAGCTCTATAATCGTAAAACAACGTGCACAGAGCTAGATACATACACTTATTTTTATAATTGAACAAGAATATGAAATAAAATTAATTATTTTATTTTTGGAAATTAAATGTATTTATGACATCATCGGTTATGCTCTTATATTTAAATATTGATTTATGAATTTAAGTTGAAATTTAATGATTTAATAATTATTATAATTATTCAAATAATTGTTTAAATGATGATAATTCATTTTAAATAGTTATAAAATGATAATAAGTCATTTGTAATAATTTTATGAAGATCTATACTTGATTTGAAAATATAAGAAAAATTCATATTGCTTCATCGATATAATAGCATTTTTGTAAATATTTGTTAGTATTAATTTATATGATTTTATAAATAAAATGTGATCATTTTAATTAGTTAAAAACGATAAAAAATTTATTTTCAAATTTTGTTTACATTTATATGTAATTTAAAATATAAGTGAAAATGTGACTGGAAATCTGTCTCTCGATTTTCAACGGTTTAACGAATGGAAGTCGTTCAAAGGTTGTTGCAACCTTATTTACATGTCATGTGCACATATTTAACCATACAGATACTTGCACAAACTTTTCATGTGCATGCATGAATATATAAATACAAATATACATGTAAACACATATATACATATACATATCTAAGATATTTTGGATTCTTCATTCTTAAGCATTCACAAAGTCAATGCACATGCATAATTATAAGCCCATGGCCTTGTCCAAGATGAACGAATTTCTAGCTATCCTAAGTTGATGTAGGGAGGGGGTGTATGTAATGATGGTTGGTAATGGTGATGTAAGGTGGAGATATTTTCTACTTCTCCACTTGCTTATAAATACCCATCCATTTTGCCTCTTCTTCATTCCTCCATAACTTCTTCATATCAGAACGAAATTAAAAAGGTCGTTTTTTAAAACCATGTAAAATTGCAATGGCTACAGCTTTTATGATGAGCACTTATTCCATTTTTGAGCATAGCCATGTCAAAAGCTCACTTCTTTGCATTACATTTTCGGGCTCAAAATTTTAGGTATGGGAATACCCTCTCTTCTTTTGATCGTGTCTTTCTCATAAATAATCAAAATCGAGTGTATCTTTTTTTTAATTATAGAGAAAAGAATTTTCAAGAAATTTCCTTTTGACTACTTTTCAAAATATTTTGAGTAACATGTCCAAAATTCAGTTAAAATTGACCCATTTTCGGGTATGATTTTTGTAAATTCGAGAATGCCACTTTTTCATTTGACCGTATCTCATTCAAAACTAAATCATATTGGATGATTTTTTTTCTTATAACCACAGAGAAAAGAATTTCCTACAAATTTTATGCTGACCACTTTCCGAATTCAATAGTAATCCATAGTCCTGCACCTCATTCTCTATGCTTGGCCGAGCACCTCATTGGATGGCCGAGTACACTAGGAGGCAAGGAGTAAGGGTTCGTAAGCTCAGATCGCGATTAGTGAAGCTATAGCCCATTTTTCGATGAAAATCAATGTGAGAACTCTAACTTTAAACCATTATATGTAGTTATAAATGTTTAACATAACTATTTGGACGCTAATGATGTTTGGATGTTTGGTTGATGAATGTTTGAAAAAGTAATTAGCAACATTTAAGTAAAAGTGAGAAACTCCTAAACTATCGTAATATATGTTATTGGATGATATATATATATTTGGATATGATTATTAATGATGGTTGTTTAAATGGTTGTTGAATATATATGCAAGTCACGTTAATACACATCAATAAGCACAAAGGAAATCACTTTCCTTTACTGAATGAAATGGTGTATATGGAATGTTTAAACCACTTTAAAATGGTTTAATATTATATAGAAATGTTTTATAAACATTTAAAAGTGTTTCGACAAAGTTTAAATGAATATTGAAAATTGAGTCAAAAATAGGCGCGTCATGTAATGGTAGTTCGCGATTTCGCACCGTAAAAGTCAAACGAATATATAGAATGGAATATAGCTTGGAATCCACCGAGATTAAAAAAATTTGAACTATTATATCCATAATTTTCAAACAAAGAAAGAAAATCGAGATTTCAATAACTAGATTTTGAAATATGAACAGAACAAGTTTTCGAAATAACCGCGGTTTTGCAGTTCAGAATCCATAAAGGAATTTCTTTAAAAATGATATTTTAAAATCATTTAAAAATATTAATTAAATTCTAAAATTCTTTTGAAATGTTTTAAAAGTGATTTTTATAAAAATGAATTTCCAAAAGATAGAAAAGTCGTTTCGATCAATCTAGCTTAAAAGCACCATTCGTAGCACTATTTGCAGCACTTTTCTATAAGTTTTGAAATATGGTTTTAAAACTTAACGATTCTTTTCAAATCTTTTATAAATGTTTTCATATAAATAATTAAGTGTTTTAATAATGTTGGAAGTTTTATAATTTATTTAAAAATGTTTAAATAAATGATTTAAAGAAAAGCTGTCAAAAATCAGCTGATTTAATCTTGGCTCTAAAAGCGGACGAGTAAACTGGATTTTTTCTATTCATGACATCTGGGTGAGGTTGTTGAACTAAGGAGATGTTCAAGAGCAACCAGTGCTTTGGCTCACCTGGCCTCTCCTGGGCGAGGGATAGATAAGGTCGAAATGTCAGAAATGGGTTAAGTATAAAAGATTAAAATTTCCAAATTTAAACAACTTGGATTTTATGGAGATAATCTTCTTTTACATGTTGTTAAAGCCCGAAGAGGGAACTCATACTATTCGTGGAATTTAAAAGGTGATTTCACCATTATTCCGCACATAGTACTTGTTGATTATGGGAATTGATATTAAGTATAATTCGATGATTTATATAGATTCTTCTCACATAGTATTTACTGGTTTTGGATTAACATCCTAGATAACATGATTTTAGCTCAATCAAAATTTTGATTTTGAATTATGAAATCTTTGTTAAGATTTAAAGAAATGATTTGGAAATATTTTCCTAAGTAAAGAATGAAATGGTTTGGAATTTAAAAAGGTTTTAAGTAATCAAAGGATTTGATAAGAGTGGTTAAAAAATTCCGTATATACCTGAAAGAAATGTTTTAAAAGATATATATATCTTAAATATATTTTTGATAAAAAGAAATTGATCAATCAAAGAATAATTCCCTATTCACCAAACATCTGATTTGTTCGAAGGAACTGTGGTCGGATTTTAAGTGATTCTTATCCAAAAACCACTTTGAACCAATTCACTTATCCAAAGTGAAGACATGGAAATGATTTGGAGGATAGAATGTATGGCTGCTTGTCACTGACCCTCCGGGAAAATTTCCCATATCATATTATGTGGCAGTAGTTCTTCATTTAATATCTTCGATGCAAGGGCTCCTCTCAACTAATCCTAGGGGTAATTCCCGACAAGATGAGGTAGAAGAGTTCCTTCGATTTTTCCTACCCCTGGACAACTTGTATGGAAGAATGTTTGACGTTGCATTTCTGATTACATAAATTGATCTCTATGAACGTATCATCTGTTTGGTGGTGGTGAAGGCAACATCTCTTAGCTTAACACCCTTTCCCAATACGTACGAGCTCAAGAGTTATACGTTTATGGAAATCAGTTATGTGATCATGGAATGGTAGTGTGGCATTCAAAGTGGAATATGCTATGTGAAAGGTAAAACATTACCTAAGACCTCATCAATAGGAAGTGGCAAAAACATGGTAGATACGACAGGGCTATGTGGGTCATTCCATTATAATATAGTCATCACCTTTCTAGATAACCCTCTATATATCGGGTATGTTGTGTATGCTATGAGACATCTCGGATAGGTCGGTAACAACCGAGTTGATGTCATATTCGATACTATCCTGCGAAGGGGTAGGTCGGTTCTGTGCTGGTATAGGTGTTCAATATCTGGACCCTAGGTACATCCCTATAGAGGTGTACCTAGGGTCTGTAGTCCCTTATCTTGTCATTGAATAGAATCCATTCTTCGAACGATCCTAGTAAGAGTTTTGTCTGTAGAGCCTAACATATCTAGAATTTAATAATGGTAACAATTTCGAATAAGGTTCATAAGTTTACTTGCAATTTTTTTCAAAAGAATGTTATTAAAAATAATATTCAAATATTTTGCGTAGCAAATGGTTTGGTTATCATAAGGTAAAAACCCGTTCCTTGTTTATGTGCGGCATGGTCATATGAGATACCTTTGTTTTCAAAATGCATATTTTGAGTTTCTCACACCAGTCCCATGACTGACACGTAGTTTATTTTCCTTTTCCCTTAAACTCTGGATACCCTAATTTTCCTAGGTAGTCTAGTAGCTAGGTTTAGTTATAAGAAATCTAGAAGAGTTCGGAGCATGGAGTTAGAAGATTCTTCTGAAGATTGTTATTTATTTCCACTACACTCGTGTTCTATTGTATTCCACATTTGTAAGGATGGATATTTATAATTGTCCATGTTTAACTTTGATAAATGTATTTAAATTTTCCGCTGTAAATATTATATGTTGAAATAATATATGTTACTCCATTCATGTGAGATTATGTTCTGTCTTTATTTTCTTTCTTACCCTTAATGATCGGGTTTTCAGCACTTGGATTTGCGGCGCGTGAATATCGAGAATGTATTAATGTCAATTTTTGAGGGTCGAAAATGACCTTTGTTACATTTATCCCCATGGAATTTTCTAATTTTTAAAGAGAAGATGAGAATGAGAGAGGCAAATGATAGAGAGAAAATTTTATTAAAGAAGGAAATAAATGTAGCATTCAATATATGTTGATTCCTCTCATTCTCATTCGAAATAAAAGTACTCCTATTATTCCTCAAAGTAAGTCCAGTTTTTACATGGTCTATTTGGGCTCCAAAATATTCAGAAAACAATTAGTATTATTCCTATTTAAATCCAATTTTAATTTCCTATCGATATTATATATCAGTACGCGCACTTATAACAGTTATATATGCACTTTATTAAATACTAACGAAAATCAAACAAATCAAAAAAGAAATTTTTTAGCAATTAATATTTTACAAATATTAATTAATTTAATTTTTAAAGTCCTTTTTAGTACTTACTCTATTTAAATAAAATTTAAACATTCTACTGATATCGTAAATCAATACATACGTTTATAACTTGTATTTATGCATTTTACTAAATACTAATAGTATTCAAATAAATTAAATAAAATTTAATAATTAATATTTTATAAATATTAATTAATTTAATTCATTTTTTACTATTAAAAATCAATTAAACAATGTAGTTCATTAGGAATCTTCATCATTTCGGTTGTGTGACTCATAGGTGTAAATGTATTCGGCGATTAATATAAAACAATTCAAATATGAATGTTCACACATCACCTTAGCTAGTGGTGTCACATTTTGTAATGACCCACCCTCTCGAACCCTAAATATCGACACTAATACATATGCAGTATTCGTTTGCTTAGCATCAATTGCTAGAAGGGTGAATTGTTAGGGTGAAAAAAGAAATAGAACAAGAAAGAAGGAACACAATGTCAGAATCTCACTAGAGGAACAGTGATATATAATATCAAAAGTATAGTACAAAGGGTTACTCTGCTACATAAATTTTGGATTTACAAAGGGTTCCTCAAGCTCTAATGAACATCAACAAGAACATGCCTTCCTTAAACTACTCGAAAGAGCCCGCGAGGAATTTAGGAAAAACAAAATCAAGCATTGGACATAAGTCTTGTACGAAAAACTCAAGAAATATGTGTACAGCACATAACAATATTTTTGAGACTGCATGGAATGCTATAATGGTTATCCCCTCAAAAGAACCACTCATCTAATAAGTACATAAGGTGACATATTAGATAATGTATAGGGTGAAAAATATAAATATATAACATAGTCGGAATGGTTACATTCATTATATTCCGTAACATATTAAAGGGTATAATCAAAATCGATATGGGAAGTTCACGTATTGGGATTTCCATAGAGATCTCTCCAGTTGAGCCAGATCCAATCTCCTTCACAAGGGTCAAAAACTACCTTCGAGCACCGTATATCTCTAGATAAAATATACCATTAAGAAAAACATAGCCAGTCCACATCTGAATTCGTTATCCCAAATACCAAAACCTCCTGCGCCCAACATCGGTAAGCATACTCTAGATATGGACAGATAATATCATGTCATGGGTCAGCCAAACACTAGGCAATGCCTCTACTTTATTTTCTGCCATTTTCGATGTCGAGGTTACGTTCATCATTTTTCACACGAGTCTTCATCACTCGAAATGAACACACATCTCGAATTGGATTCTCACATCTCGAACAGATATCAAAACCACACATGGGTTCCAACATTTCCAAAATATCCACTTCTAAGAGATAGACTACGTATCTCAGTCTTGAAGTGGTTTTTGGTAAGTAAAATACTTACTGATCCCGATCTCTTCAAGACTGAATCGACAAATTTGATCATTTAATGATAATAAGATCGATCACATATGGAAACCAAGTTTCATATACTTATCACGTTTCTGATATTTTCATCCCACGTTATCCCTTGATCAAGAGTGAAGCCGGTAGGTTAGAGCTTTATTGCACATATCCCTACATGAACATCGATCTTAATTCCCACAGATAGACAAGCCTACTCCATCGGCTTTTAGTGCTAAGTATACAACTAAATGCTTTCCATAAACAAGTAAACATACAAAGCACGATTAAGTCATGCAAAGCACGATTAAGTCATGCAAAGCACGATCAAGTCACATAAGCGACTTCTAATCCTCTTTTTGTTTAATTAATCTTTTATTAATTAAAACCTCTTTTATTAGTAAAACTTCATTTATATAATAAAACATTATTTATGAATTTCTACTATTCATTTATACTCTTGTCAATACTTCAAAACATATTCATATACTTATCTCAAATGGTATAAGTATATTCACGAATCATTAACAAGATTTCTTATTTTAAACCTCTGCTTTTTCTACACTTCAAAATGTATTCATATGCTTGTCACAAATGGTATAAGTATTCACATATCGTTAACAAGATTTCTTACTTTAATTTCCTTCAAAATATCCATTTTAAGGTTCTAAGTACTTTCAAAAACTATTCAACGGGTTTAAGACAAATGTTACTTAAAAATTGTCAATGCTAACCCAAAACCATTTCACTTATGCTTATCTTTAAAACATTCATTTAAAGATCTATTGACATTCATAAGTATAATAAAAAAAGGCTTAAAGACAAATGTAATTAACACATTATCACAATAAACCCGAAACCATTTCATACTTGTATTATCTTTAAAAATATTCTTTTAAAGATCTAAGATAATATTTGGTTAAGTTCAATGGTCAACTAATCGAATCCTATTGAAACAGTTGCTTATACAAATCAATGTTCATATACTTATCTCGTTTCCGATATTTCCAACTTGACCGTTCCTCGTTCAAGAGTGAAACCAGGTAAGCTAGAGCACTGCTTGCATCAAAGCCTTGCCTAGACACTTCATTCTTGAATCTCACAAATAGACAAGCATATTCATAGGTTCTTAGTGTTAAGTATAGTATTAATGATTTCCATAAACAAGTAACAAGCAATATGATTAACCTGTTTTCGACATTTCGGACTTAACTATTCCTCATTCAAAAGGGAAGCCAAGTATGTTAGAGCTTTATTGCTCCATCCCTATTTGACATCAATCTTAACTCTCGCAAATAGATAAGCCTACTTCATCGGCTTTTAATGTTATGAAAAGTTAATTACTTTTTAAACAAGTAAGTAAACAATAAGATTAACACGTTTTCGACATTCCAACTTAAGTATTCCTCGTTCAAGAGGGAAGTCCAATTAGTTAGAGCTCTATTGCTCATATCTCTACTCGACATCAATCATAAATCTCAGAAATTAGAGAAATCTACCTCGTTAGCTTTTAGAGTTAAGCCCTGTCTATTACCTTTTTCAAAAACTTACATATACTTTAAAAAAACTCATAAACATGTTTTAAATATCTATGTAAAATATTACTTGAAAATAACAAATTTATAATTTGATGAAAAATCAACAAAACATATTTTATATTTTACAGCACTTTACTTCCAAAATTCGTAAATAATCATTAAAACTATATTTAAACCGCTAATCTTTTTTTTACTCAAATACATTATATTAGAACTTCCATAAAAAGATTTTATAAAGAAAAGAATTAAGAAACCATTTAAATCACGAAAAACAAGTCAAAATGTCGCATTTTAAACAATTAAAACCATAAGTGACTTACTTACTACATTACTTATAAATGCTATTAAAAGTCCTTGTTAAAACAACATTGAAAAGCACCATCTCTACGACTAGTTTTAACCACATAAAAAAATGATCTAAGACTTGAAATTTTGATAGTAAGAACTACCATTAGGGTGGTTAAAAATCATGGAAATAAATACCTTAGAACATCTTCCAATTTATTTATAAAAATCCCCAAAAACAAGGGATTCAGAAGTGCACTTATAGGGACTATTCTCACTCCAAACACTTCCAAACTTACTTCGATTTTACAGACAAGTTAAACTACCATTTAAACATCAAGTCAAGGCCATGCCACAAGTTTAAGAGGGTAATAAAAGTGATGTTATACAATATAAACTTGTCATTTACATTCAAAAGCAAAAGGGGTCCAAAGTTTATAACTTTACTTAGTTAATGTCGCTTTAACTATTATACTTTGCATAAAACATATATATACACAATATATACTTATAAGACCGTGAGATAACTCACTTAGATCCATGCCAAACCCAAGCACAAAGCCACAAGAACAAAGAATCTCCTCCTTCCATCACCAAAAGCCTAAAGATCCAAACTTTAGTACTTCCAAACCAAATCCACACCTCCTCTCCTCCTCCCACGCTCACGGCCCCTTTTAAGATCCCCCTCTTCCTCACACCTTCTCTTCCTATGGGTTATATTGCATTAAATTGCATTAAAAGTGAAAACGGTGAATTTTGAGCAAAATAGTGTTTTTCTGAACATAATTGAGTTAAAAATAAATGTTAAACATGTAAATATTTTTTGGAAAATATTTATTTGAGTGTCTAAATAATTTTTTTATAGTTTTACATTTAGTTGCTACAAAATAAAATAGTTTGGATAATTTTAATGCTGAAATTTGTAAGTTTTGTACAAATAAAATCCAAATTTAACAATATTTGTAAAAATGGAAAATTATGATGTAAATATGTTAAAATGGTGTTAAAATGGTTACAATAATTTTTAATATGATTGTGTAGGTTTTACAAAGATCAAACATTTCAAAATTTGTTCATTAGTTGATAAAATAATGTAATATGTAGACAAATATGTACTAAGTGTTGTTTTTAGCCTAATTAATCAAACACCCTTCATACATAAGCTTAATGGACCATAATTAAGCTCATAACTACGTATTAGCTAAGAAGGGTCTAGAGAAAAAGGCTCTGTACGTTCAGAGGAGTTGTGGCAGGCGAGATATAGATGCTCAATGCATGCCCTAAGGCTCCGCTATGTTGAGCTATATGTATTCTCTTAGCCTATCACAAGATGAGTTCTCATATGTGCCTGTAGTTTGGGAATTTCCAAATGCTTTTGAAGAAGTCTCCAGCCTCCCACCCCGAAGAGAAATAGATTTTATGATTGATTTGGAGAAAGACGCTACATCATTCGCACTGCATTGAGTCAAATAGCCTCCAAAGAAAGGTGAGAACTAGATAAGCATGTTTCAAAGCTATTAAAGAAGAAGTTATTCACCGTAGTGCTTCAGAGTGGGGAGCACCAGTTATCTTCACCATTAAGGTAGGAGGCTCTTTAAGGCCATGCGTTGATTACCGAGCACTCAACAAGCTGACCAAGAAGAATAAGTATCCCTTACCTAGAATAGATGACTTATTTGACCTGAATTGTTAGATCCAAAGTCTTTTTTTAGTTAGACTTGGCAATTGGATTCCATCAAACTAAGAATAGCCTCAGATAGCAAGGAGAAGATCGCTTTTCGCACTCCAAACGGACTATATGAATGGGAGGTAATGCCTTATGGGTTGACAAATGCTCCTGCATACTTTGAAGATTTGATGAGTATAGTAATTAGAGGGCAACTAGATAAGTTCGTCGTAGTATTTGTGGATGATATTCTAGTATTCTATAAAAGTGAAGGCAAACATAAAAATCACTCAAGGGAGGTACTACTATACTAGAGACCTTAGCAAGGCACCAACTAAAAACCAATTCTCGAAGTGTCATTTTTGGAGGAAGAAGGTAAGGTTTCTTGATCATATTATCTCCGAGAAAGGGTTATCTATTGACCTTGTAAACGTAGCAGCTATTCAAGACCGGAAAATTCCAAGTAGTGCTACTAAAGTTAGGAGTATTCTTGGTTTGGTTGGTTACCATAGGAAGTTCATTAAGAACTTCGCAAAGATAATAGTGCCATTGATTCGCCTAACTAAGAAAAACTCAGTCTTCACATGGGATGAGAAATGTACGGAAGCCTTTGAGAAGCTAAAAGAGCTATGCATCAACTAATGCACCGGTACTAACGATCCCAGATGGATCAAAGCCTTTCACCGTTTACATCGATGCATGTGGTGCAAAGTTAGGAGCTGTTCTTATGCAAGAAAGCAAGATGATAGCCTATGCAAGTAGGCGGTTGAAAGACCATGAGAAGATGTATCCTACTAATGATTTAGAATTAGCGGCTATCATATTCACCTTAAAGATGTGGTGGCATTATCTTTTGGGAGAAAGGTTTGAGCTATTCATTGAACATAAGTCCCTTAAATACCTGTTTTTCCAAATAGATTTAAACCTTAGGCAATAAAAGTGGATGGAGTTGATAACATGGTATGACTTTGAGATTTAGTATACCCCCAGAAAAGGGAATGTTGTTGCCAATGCCCTTAGCTAGAGGAATGCTGCTCTAGGTGCTATATACAAATGGAGGTGGCCCTCTAAAATTTCAATTTCCAACTGCCATCAGAATTCACTCCAAGATATCTAACAGCAATGGAAGTAAGCCAGCATTGATAGACCGCATCAGTCAAGAGCAGAAGAAGGATGTGGCAATAGTCGATATTTTGGGTAAAAGTTGAGTAGGGAGAGCATTCCCTCTATATCAGTAGGTATTCAATCAGATGCAAAATGATGACTAAGGAGAGACGAACGCCTATGTGTTCAAATGTTGAAGGACATTTTGGAGGAAGTACTAGCTTAATGCCACCATTCTTACATGATTGTTTATCCCGATGGAGATAAGATGTATAGGGACATTAAGCAGACACTCTGTTGCCCGAGAATGAAGAGGAGAGTAACAGAATATATAGTTAAGTGTTTGACATGTCAACGAATCAAATCTAAACAAGGAAAGCCCGAAGGTCTATTATTACTGTTGGAGGTTTCAATTTCGTAGTGGGAACACATATCAATGGATTCATGGATGGATTACCTAGAAGACAAAGAGGAAATGAAGCTATTTGGGTTATAGTGGATAGACTCATTAAGTGCCCACTTTATTTTGGTAAGGAGTAATAGGATCACAACATCTTTGGCTTGGATTTATGTCAAGGAAATGGTCCAATTACATGGAAATCCATTTATTATTGTCAACGATCAAGACCCTTTATTTACTAGTGAGTTTTGGAGGAGTTTGGAGACAGCTTTAGGGATGATGCTGAATCTTAGCACCACTTACCACCCTCAAACCCATGGGCAAACGGAGAGCGTGAATGATATTTTCGAAGATTTTCAGAGGGGTTGCATCATGGATTGCGAAGGACATTGGGAGTAGCATTTACCTTTAGTGGAATTTACTTATATTTATAGTTATGAGGTGATGAAAATTAAGACACCCTTAGAAGCCTTATACGGGATACCATGCAAGTTACCTAATTGTTGGCGGGAGAATATTGGCAAAATTATACTTGGACCAGATTCGATCTGTGAGACTACAATGAAGGTTAAGGTAATTAGGCAACAAATGAGGACCGCTTAGGGCCGAAAGAATTCATATGTTTGCAAGCAAAGGAAAGAGTTGGAATACTTAGTTGGGGACATATATTTGTTAAGGTTTCCATCTTAGGAAGGTTATGTGATTTTGAACTTTGGGAAGCTGACGCCGAAATTTGTTGAGCCTTTCTCAATTTTGGAAAAGTATGGAAGCTTGCATATCGGGTAGAGCTTCTAGCTAAGTTGGTTGTAGTTCATAATGTTTTCTATGTATCGCATTTGAGGAAGTGTCTGCACAACACATCCAACATAGTAAAGCCCAGTCAGTTAGTAGACATAGAGACAGAGCCGATAGCACCTTATGCCACCACACGCATAATGGAACACATAGTTTGGAAGCTTTGTAATAAAGAAATTAGGCTGGTCCAAGTATAATGAGGAGATAATCCGGCGGATCCTGGGAAATAGAATTGAAGATGAAGGCTTCTCACCTAGAGCTTTTGTTTGGTAAATTTTCTCCCTCTATATTTAGTATTATATAGATTTTGGTTGCATCGTGGTTCCTAGATTGGATGGTAGGGGATGGTTGCCACACTTTTCCTGTTATTTTTGCACTCCTATAGAATTTTATGCATATTTATGTTGTTTTTCATACATGCCTATCCGTCAAGTTCTTGCATTCATGTTAGGGTTGAGCTCACCTATAGATATGTTGCATGCATAATCACATTGCATGTTTGGTTGAGTAAAAGGATGTGTAGATAATTTGGTTGTAAAATATTGTTATATTGTATGCATTACACTACTTGTCCCTTAGGAATTTCGGGGATGAATTTATGTTAAGAGTGGGAGAATGTAACACCCTGAAAAATTAATAGGAAACTAATTAATGAAAAATCAATTATAATAAAGCTAAAAATGGAAATTTTGCAAACGTTGGATTTTGGCCATGAAACTTGCACCATTGTTTTGTGATAATTTTCTAAGCAATTTTCATATGTAGAGCTTCACGACTGGAGTAAAAACGAAGAAGTTATCGACGTTTGAAAATTTTGAATCAAAAATAATTCAAAGCTTTTTAAGGAAATAAAAATTATTAAGTTAACATTAAAGTAAATGTTTAATATAAGACTTAAGCCTTAACTGATCGATAAATTTTAAATTAAAATAAGGTAATAAATATTAACAAAATAACATTAACAAATACACGCCCAGGAACATTAACTGGTTGACCTCCTTTATAGGGGCGGTCGACCACTAGTGGTCGACCGCCTATGAATGGCCAATCGACCGATCTTTTGTGACGGCTGGGGTATGCCAAGGTCTGAATGACCCGGATTTAAAAAAATAAAAGATTCTCGATCAGACGGTTCCAGCGAAATCCAAACAACTATAAATAAGAAGCTAGCCCCTTCATTCTTTTCATATAAATCTTAAACCGTGAACGACACTCTGCCATTCTCTTTCTCCATAAAAACCTTCTTACACTCCAATTTCAAATATATATATATATATATATATATGTATGTATGTCCAAGTATTGGAGGAAGATTTAAAGGAATCTAGCGAAAGAAAAAGGTAAATATATATATATATATATATATAAACATACACACACACATACCACTACAACAAAACTATCCTTTTACAATGTCTGTTTTACAATGGGCCATAAAAACCGTTGTAATAGAAACCTTTTACAACGGTTTTCTTAAGCCCGTTGTAATAGGTGCAACTTTTCATCATCCAGTACACCTATTACAACGTCGTCAACTTGCCCATTGTAATATGGTCCTATTACAACGGTTTCCAGTCAGATGTGATAGATACTAGTTTTCAGCTCTATTACAACGGTTTGGCCCGTTGTAATATAGTTCTTACAACAGTTTTCGGCCCGTTGTAATATAGTCCTATTACAACAGTTTGTAACATAGTTCTATTACAACGGTTTGTAATCAATAATTATTTTATATTTAATACAACTACAACAACTAAACCATTATTCCCAAACAAGTCGGGGTAGTCGGTTAGAGATGAAACCCAAATCTAAATGACAATGTCAATTTAAAAGTAATAATAATAATAATATAAACCATGATAATAATAATAATATAAATATAATCAATAATCAATATTAAATAACTACCGTTGAATAAACATATCAATTATAGTTAATATTTATAATAACTACTATTAAATCATAAATAATTAATAATTAATAAATAATAATTTATAACAGTTACCAGTAAATAATTAATAAATAATATTTAATATTTAATACATAATAATAGATAATAATAAATTAAAAATTATAATTATAATTAATAATTATGAATTATAGTTAACATTAAATATTAATTATTAAAAGTTATCTATTAATTATCTGTTACTTAGTAACTATTTAATATTAATTATTAAATGTAAGTAATAAATATTAACTATAATTTACTAAATATTAATAATAACTAATTATTAATAATTATTTTTTTATATTTAATAATTTCTTTTAGTAAAATATTAATAATTAGTAAATTATAGTTAATATCTATTAATTACATATTAGTTAATAAATATGATTATACTAAGTAATTAATTGCTAATATTAAATAATTACTATTAAATAATTATTAATTAATAATAAAAATTAATAATTAACAAATAAGAAACAATGTTTAATAATTAATTTTAAAAATAACAAAACAAGAAACTAAATTATTGGATAATTTAAAATAATAATATATATATATATAATAATATGTACATAACAAATTAACTAGGCCCCGGCTTTTGTTTCCCCCCAAAAATTTCGCAACCAGCATTTTGTGCCCAAAGAAACTATTTTCCGTATAAGTTACCTCTTCCCACTTAAACGCAATATTTTCTTCTACTATAGAACCTTAGTTCCCAAACCCACCTCTCACATTCCCAAATCCACCTCTCACGTTCCTAAACCTCTTTCTCAAAATCCCTAATTCCTAAATCGACACAGCCAAAACCACTTCGGCAAACTCCTCCACTGCAAGCTCCTCCAGCTACAAGCTCCACCGCTACAAGAATAATGGTTACAGCTATCAACACGAGGAAGAAACAGTCGACGTTCCTCCCATCACTAAATCGACCATTCGAACCTTCGCCAAAAGGTTGGGAGTATCAGATCCCCTACCGCTGCTGCAGCCAACGCCGCAGCCGCGCTGAGCGCCGCCGTGGCAGCGCAAGTTGTCTAGACACAAATCGACGTTGTCAGTCAACAATTGATGGTTCGAGATTCATAATACAATGGCTAACAGGGAGCAAGTGTGGCCATGGCAGGTGGAGCTGCGGCTGTGGTGACCATGCCACTAAATATAGTGAAAACAAGAATTCAAGTTATAGAAAGGTTTTTGAAGAGACTACACGCAAAGAATTAGGATGCGATTTAGAGGTATGTAACATAAATTATGATAATGACGATGATGAAAAGGTTTAAAAAGGTTTTTTTAGGCTAGTTGAATTTAGTTTTTTTTGTTTATGTTCTGATGATCAATGCATGTGTACATATTAGAAAGGAAGAGGAAGATTGGGTTTCTTTGGTGGGTTGGTTAAAATGAATTTAATGTTTGTTTATGTTAGATTATTAGGTAGTAAATTGAAATAAGTAATATTATGATATATATAGTTCATCGAACTAAGCTGGAGGAGCTTGCAGCAGCTTAGTTCGATGATGTTAATTTATATGTTTAACATGCTAACTCAAATACGTTAAGCCTCTAACATTAATAAATACTGACAAGTCATATATTCATGATGTTCTCCAACGTCCATTGTAAAGGATAGTTTTAGTCCAAACCTACAGATACAAAGGATCTCCGTAAACCTGAAGGAGTGAAAAACAATATCTATATTGAGAAACAAATATAAATGTAACTTATTCACCTAGCAACCAAAAAGTGGCTATGTCTTATTCGCAGGTAAACATCTATATTTTCCCTGTTTCTATCATTCAAATAAAAGATGAGTGAACTCCAATATTATTATAGTTCAACAAATAAGTTTCATAACCTACAGTACAAAATTACTAAAGTCTATGATACTTTTATGCAGCAAAAAAATGAATAATGTCAATTCTTTTTCGAATGTATAAAGATACCTTCATGGCCTTGCCATTCACTTATGAATGGTCAATGATTATTTATTAAATATATATCCTTCTAAATTCTTTATTTAGTTGGCTACCATTAGCAATGGGTTAGGTTGAGTTCAATGCTTGCAAAATTCAATGACGAATTGAAAGGAACATGGATAATGAGGGTGTAAGGGATGATTCAGTCAAGTTTGTAGTGAATTTAGATTACTGAATATTAGAATTATATTATCGCAATGTGTTGATATAAAATTTATAGATTACTAATAATCAAATGAGATGTCACATTTGTTAAACATTTATATTTTAAGAGATATGATGAAGAAGTTCGTGATTGTCTAATAGAGTTGCTTTGATAGCGCACATGTAGAGTAAAAGAGTTTAAATATGATAAAGCTGACGCAAGTAGGTGATGAGATGCCCTTGTATTATATTTCAATATTTAATTATTCATACGTGAATTCAAATAAGAGAACTACAGTTAAATTAACTTATAGTGTGCACAGTGGCTACTGTTGGTAATGATGGTATGATGGAATCTAGTTTCGAGTAGGATCATACTCCAAATGTGTTTAACAATGTCGAAATTAATGAAATGGTATATTTAAATGACAAAAAATGATGATTTATGAGTTTAAATATCCTTTGTATCTGTAGGTAGTACAGGGAACAAATTTATATGTTTAACATGCAAAGTAAGCAATTTGCATGATTTTGAAGCTTTAATTTATTTTCATGATATTCAAATAAAAACTTGTCTAACTATGCTGATATATTTTTAAAGGACGTGCGTCAAGTTGAGATTTAAGGAATATCAAAACACTGATGTAACGCCCCACTCTGAGACCCACTGTAACAAAGAGTATTACGGGAGTAATACTGTCTGTTAAAGCGGAGAATAGAGTATAGTGGAAGCGACCACCTATAATCAAGCTATAACTATCTACCGAATACGTCGAAAGGTGGAATCTATTTAAATTTTTCTCAATCAGGTGGTTCGACATATTCGGTAAAAACTTATAACGAAATTACAAATGGCTAAAGATCTATCAGGACAAAGCATAATAATAAATGATAAAAACATCACAGAACAGAATCACATAACAGATATAAAATCCCAGAACAATACATCATCAATACAGATCCAAATATCATAAGTGGGTACAAAGCCACTGCTCACACATGTGAGTCAAAAATATGTACATATCAAAGTCTGAATAATAAGAGAGTAGCGGAATAGTGGACAAATAAAAGCGCTATCTATCAGCATAGCAGATAATGTCCAAGAGGAAGCACAGAAGCTAAGTCCAGAGACCTAACCTGAAACAACTCGGTCTGACCCGAGCGAAAACACTCGGGTCAGGCTAGCTAAACAATCAGTAATAACTAAGATATATAATAATGCGGTACATAAGTAAAACAATACTTATCCAAAGAGAAGTATATTATGAACCACATGAATATAATGACGATCCCTAATCATCAATAAACAATAAAAATCTCCAAAGAGAAATCAACACCAAAGTGTAGAATAAATAAAATCGCCTCATATCATTGGCGTAGCCAAAGCTATAAAAAGATGCCCATAGGCAATAATCCCAAGAGTGACCAGAGTCTGTAATCAATGCCCAAGCAAAGATCGATGCTCCAAAGAGCAATGGGGATATACTGAAAAATCAATGAAATCAAACACTGAAAAGCAGTGTCCAGAGACATTGTGAATCCATAAGGTAATCGCACTTACATCGTATGGTTCCATAGAACCAACGCCAAATGGAGGTACTCGAATGGATATAAAAATCATCAGATAATACAAGTTTTGCACGTGCACCGACCAGAGTCGTTGTTGCCAAGTACTGTAAAGTTGTGATCGATCACTCGCACAGATGCGGAACGCGCGAAACGGCGAAATCCTTCCCAGAAGGATAAAGGCCCAGAGGCACACGCCGAAAAGTAAACTGCTCCATAGAGCAGGTGTCCAGAGACGGTTGCCCAGAGGCGTGGTGACCCAGAGGTCCAGTACTGGCCGCCTTGAGGCTAATGTGTCACTAAATCTTGGAGAGGAACCCGCAAAGTGTTAACAATGAGTCCCATACCCCACGTTCGCACTAAACGGTTTCCTAACCAATAGCAAGCTCACACTCCAAACAATAAAAAGTCTACCTCATATCATCGGTAAACTAGACCCAAAGGTCAAAACGATCAATCGAATAGGTCGGGGATTAACCGGAAAGAAAATACACACGGTTTCCATAGGCCGGAGATTTCCTAACCGTTTAAGCACCTTTCCACTTCGCTCGACGTGCTAAAAGTGAGTGTGAGATTTTTATTATAGAAAATAATGGTGTAAAACGGATTTATAATTGATTTTCGAAATCAATTTTAAAACGGTCTTTTGAAAGGTCTCCTATTATGGAGTAATTAATTTAATAATTAAAATAATATTATATAATAATTTTCAAAAGCCATTTAGGAGTGAAAAATCTTTTGAAAATGATTCATAAAACCCGTGTACGAAATCTAGAGACAAATCTCAAAGAAATCAATGAAAACCAGAAAATTATCAAAAATATTCTAAGTGTTTGTAAACATTCAAAAACAGCTGCGAACCCAAGTTCGGCAATTTATTTGGACCAGCAAACTATGTCCAAATGTCAATGAAAATTTGCAGGCATGTAGTCCAACATCCCTACTTTAAGATGCAAAAAGAATTTCTGGATTCCGAGTTGAGACGAAACGGCAGCGACGTCTCAAAGTTGGACCCAGAACAAGATTCACACTGTTTACCAAGAGCGACCAGAGTTCAACTTCGACACGAAATTCGAAGTACCAAACGAATGCCGATGACGCCCAAATTTTACAGAGATGGAGTTCGAAACTCCACCTTTCCAACGAGACCAGAAACGTCGAATGCCGACTTCCGATGCGAACGTGACGGCATCGCGAAGTGGCGCTCAAAAGCTGGAAACAGAGATGATATTTGATTTTGGTTTTTTTTTTTTTTACGCGGGCCCGGCCCGCGTCAGCCTGCCCCAGCCCGCCTGGGCTGGGAGATAATACATGCCCCAGCCCGCCTGGGCTGGGGATATAGGACGCGGGCCAAGGCCCGCGCCCGTATGCCCCAGCCCGCCTGGGCTGGGGATGTGGGACGCGGGCCAAGGCCCGCGTCCGTTTGCCCCAGCCCAGGCTGGCTGGGGACATATGTCCTGCCCCAGCCCGCCTGGGCTTGGGATGTGGGACGCGGGCCTAGGCACGCGCCCATATGCCCCAGCCCAGGCGGGCTGGGGACTTATGTCCTGCCCCAGCCCGCCTGGGCTGGGGATGTGGGACGCGGGCCTAGGCCCGCGCCCATATGCCCCAGCCCAGGCGGGTTGGGGACTTATGTCCTACCCCAGCCCGCCTGGGCTGGGGATGTGGGACGCGGGCCAGGGCCCGCGCCCATATGCCCCAGCCCAGGCGGGCTGGGGGTAGATTCCATGCCCAGCCCGTGCGGGCTGGGTGGAATAACATGCACCAGCCCCCTAAAGGGCTGGCCTGCTCTTGGCTAGCCCAACTGGGCTAGCCTGCATCAGTCTGGGTGCAACCCAGACCTGTTCTGGTGCACCCAGATCACTAATTCAGCCTGTTTCAGACTGAAGCAATTTCCAGTCAACTATTTTTTGTGTTTTTAGGCGATTTGGGGTGTTTTTTTCAGTTTTTGGCAACAAATTTTCACTAAAATTTTAACTAGCAATAATCACTAATCAATAGTAATTACCAATATTACAACTAGCATTAATTACTAATCAATAGTAATTACCTTAATGAAGCAAATGATCAAATAGTTAGAGTGCAACAATCAAAGTAAGCCAAACTCTTCCAAAGCAAAAGATCAAGCCACTTCAAGGACCCAAAATCAACAAAAAACAATAATTACAACAAGATGGAAGAGATAAAAAAAGAGGATTAAGGAGGATTAGATAATAAGAGAGAGATTGCCTTACCCCTTTTTTTCATTAAAATTAAGCTAATCAAATTATGAAGAGAAGGAGAAGGAGCTTCTAAATGGAGGCTATTATTTTGTTTAGATCTAGGTTTTAGGAATTTATGAAGAGGAGGAGGGTTAGGGTTATGGGTTTAAGATATTATATAGGAGGGGGTTAGGCTAATGGGTCATGATAAGGGGTTTTAAAACCCATTAGGACTTAGTTTATTTTCTAATGTTATCATGTAAACAAAAATCCTAACAAGCATCCTAGTTTTTAATTAAAACCATGTAATTGTCTCATTTGGCCAATTAAACCCATTATCACAATAAAAATTCCCTTTTTAAATATTAAATTCCAAAAATATTAATTTTCCCATTTTAAACCCAAAATACTTTAATTTGCAAACCAATTGCAAATTTAAATTCCCAAATTTTTTGTTGAGCTTCCTTTTCAACTTAAAATCATAATTTTAATTTATTATTCGGTAATTGCAATCTCAGGGTTGTTACAGACTCCCCCCCTTAAGAAAATTGCGTCCCCGCAATTCCTTAAATATAGAAATCGTCTATAACATCTAATCCACAACGTGCAGATTCGCACGGAAAGAAAATCCACAAAGATCAATATTTATATTCTCACAGAGCAAGCTAAGGATCGTGGATCCACCAATGGGATTCACAATCCTTAGTGAAGAAACCATACAAGTAACATCCAAAGATAAAGTATCAACTAGTTCCTTTGATACGAATGAGTGAGAGACAACCGTATCAAAAGAACTCTAAAAGATCTACCATGAAATAAAATAGAGCCTTCAAGAATGGAAGGATGTGTACCTTTAGGCTGAGAAGAAGTGGTAGGAGGCTTGGCAGCATTAAGCCTGCCAGGCTTGGCACTAGCTGGAGTAATAGGACAAGTGGTGATCCTGTGTCCCTCCTTCTTACAGAAGGTGCAATAGAGAGGTTTGGGACACTCCCGAATAAAGTGATCAGGAGAACCGCAATTGAAGCATTTCTTCGGAGGACGGGTCCTACTAGGCAGAGCAGGAGTCTGGGACTCAGTCTGAGGCTCAGAACAAGAGCTGATCGCTATATTCTTCTTGTGCTGAAAAGAAGAGCCAGACAGGTCAGGAGGAAACCTCTTCTTGGTGGGGTTTGTGGATTCCACACCACCATCATCACTATGCTCCATCTCGACGGACTCAAGATGTAGAGCTGCATCGACTAGCTTCTCGAATGATAGCTCAAGCTGAAGCATAAGCTGCCTCTTCAGATATTTCTTCAAGCCCTCAACAAATTTGAGGTTCCTCTTATAAGGAGTAGCAATAAACTCAAGGCCGTACTTGGACAGGGCCTCAAAGGAAGAGACATAGTCGGATACAGAGGATTTCCCCTACTTGAGATCAAGAAAGCGGCGAGCAAGGGAGTTCTTCTCTGACTCTGGGATGAATTTGAGCTCAAATCTCTCATGAAACTGAGCCCAAGTAAGTATGGACTCATCTATCTCAGCAATAAGGAGTTCGTACCAATCCAGGGCACGACTCAGAAGCTGACTAGAAGCAATAAGAACACGGTCATGATCCGGGATATCCATACGAGTGAAAATGCGCTCGCATATCCGAATCCAAGCCTGGACCTGTAGGACATTCTCAGAGCCACTGAGCGGCTTCCCTCCGAGATGGGTAAAATCACTGCAGAGACGCGCAAAAGCAGACTTGCGCGGAACATCAGCAACTGGGGCTGGAGACTGAGAATGAGACTGGGAATTCCGAACCAGCTCCATGATCTGGTCGGTGGTCATGAACACGCCCTCAGGATGAGTGTTGCTGGACTACCCAGCAGCACTGGTCTGACGTGTGGGTCTCCCTCTTCCCCTTCCAGACATACTGAAAGTCAAACGGGAATTAGAGTTAGACATGATTCAATGATAGATAATTAATTAAGGAATACTACGAAATATAACGGATTCCTAAACCTATTCCTAACTTATCTATCAATAGGCACAAGGAAGGGATTTGATTTAATTCGGATCTAATTAAAATGTATTGTACTAAGTGTATCTGTTCTGTGTTTATTATGCTTATTCCTGAAACCAGGCTCTGATACCAAACCGTAACGCCCCACTCTGAGACCCACTGTAACAAAGAGTATTACGGGAGTAATACTGCCTGTTAAAGCGGAGAATAGAGTATAGTGGAAGCGACCACCTATAATCAAGCTATAACTATCTACCGAATACGTCGAAAGGTGGAATCTATTTAAATTTTTCTCAATCAGGTGGTTCGACATATTCGGTAAATACTTATAACGAAATTACAAATGGCTAAAGATCTATCAGGACAAAGCATAATAATAAATGATAAAAACATCACAGAACAGAATCACATAACAGATATAAAATCCCAGAACAATACATCATCAATACAGATCCAAATATCATAAGTGGGTACAAAGCCACTGCTCACACATGTGAGTCAAAAATATGTACATATCAAAGTCTGAATAATAAGAGAGTAGCGGAATAGTGGACAAATAAAAGCGCTATCTATCAGCATAGCAGATAATGTCCAAGCGGAAGCACAGAAGCTAAGTCAAGAGACCTTACCTGAAACAACTCGGTCTGACCCGAACGAAAACACTCGGGTCAGGCTAGCTAAACAATCAGTAATAACTGAGATATATAATAATGCGGTACATAAGTAAAACAATACTTATCCAAAGAGAAGTATATTATGAACCACATGAATATAATGACGATCCCTAATCATCAATAAACAATAAAAATCTCCAAAGAGAAATCAACACCAAACTGTAGAATAAATAAAATCGCCTCATATCATCGGCGTAGCCAAAGCTATAAAAAGATGCCCATAGGCAATAATCCCAAGAGTGACCAGAGTCTGTAATCAATGCCCAAGCAAAGATCGATGCTCCAAAGAGCAATGGGGATATACTGAAAAATCAATGAAATCAAACACTGAAAAGCAGTGTCCAGAGACATTATGAATCCATAAGGTAATCGCACTTACATCGTATGGTTCCATAGAACCAACGCCAAATGGCGGTACTCGAATGGATATAAAAATCATCAGATAATACAAGTTTTGCACGTGCACCGACCAGAGTCGTTGTTGCCAAGTACTGTAAAGTTGTGATCGATCACTCGCACAGATGCGGAACGCGCGAAACGGCGAAATCCTTCCCAGAAGGATAAAGGCCCAGAGGCACACGCCGAAAAGTAAACTGCTCCATAGAGCAGGTGTCCAGAGACGGTTGCCCAGAGGCGTGGTGACCCAGAGGTCCAGTACTGGCCGCCCAGAGGCGTGGTGACCCAGAGGTCCAGTACTGGCCGCCTAGAGGCTAATGTGTCACTAACTTCTTGGAGAGGAACCCGCAAAGTGTTAACAATGAGTCCCATACCCCACGTTCGCACTAAACGGTTTCCTAACCAATAGCAAGCTCACACTCCAAACAATAAAAAGTCTACCTCATATCATCGGTAAACTAGACCCAAAGGTCAAAACGATCAATCGAATAGGTCGGGGATTAACCGGAAAGAAAATACACACGGTTTCCATAGGCCGGAGATTTCCTAACCGTTTAAGCACCTTTCCACTTCGCTCGACGTGCTAAAAGTGAGTGTGAGATTTTTATTATAGAAAATAATGGTGTAAAACGGATTTATAATTGATTTTCGAAATCACTTTTAAAACGGTCTTTTGAAAGGTCTCCTATTATGGAGTAATTAATTTAATAATTAAAATAATATTATATAATAATTTTCAAAAGCCATTTAGGAGTGAAAAATCTTTTGAAAATGATTCATAAAACCCGTGTACGAAATCTAGAGACAAATCTCAAAGAAATCAATGAAAACCAAAAAATCATCAAAAATATTCTAAGTGTTTGTAAACATTCAAAAACAGCTGCGAACCCAAGTTCGGCAATTTATTTGGACCAGCAAACTGTGTCCAAATGTCAATAAAAATTTGCAGGCATGTAGTCCAACATCTCTACTTTAAGATGCAAAAAGAATTTCTGGATTCCGAGTTGAGACGAAACGGCAACGACGTCTCAAAGTTGGACCCAGAACAAGATTCACACTGTTTACCAACAGCGACCAGAGTTCAACTTCGACACGAAATTCGAAGTACCAAACGAATGCCGATGATGCCCAAATTTTACAGAGATGGAGTTCGAAACTCCACCTTTCCAACGAGACCAAAAACGTCGAATTCCGACTTCCGATGCGAACGTGACGGCATCGCGAAGTGGCGCTCAAAAGCTGGAAACAGAGATGATATTTGATTTTGGTTTTTTTTTTTTTGAACGCGGGCCCGGCCCGCGTCAGCCTGCCCCAGCCCGCCTGGGCTGGGAGATAATACATGCCCCAGCCCGCCTAGGCTGGGGATATAGGACGCGGGCCAAGGCCCGCGCCCGTATGCCCCAGCCCAGGCGGGCTGGGGACCAATGACATGCCCCAGCCCGCCTGGGCTGGGGATGTGGGACGCGGGCCAAGGCCCGCGTCCGTTTGCCCCAGCCCAGGCTGGCTGGGGACATATGTCCTGCCCCAGCCCGCCTGGGCTGGGGATGTGGGACGCGGGCCTAGGCCCGCGCCCATATGCCCCAGCCCAGGCGGGCTGGGGGTAGATTCCATGCCCAGCCCGCGAGGGCTGGGTGGAATAACATGCACCAGCCCCCTAAAGGGCTGGCCTACTCTTGGCTAGCCCAACTGGGCTAGCCTGCATCAGTCTGGGTGCAACCCAGACCTGTTCTGGTGCACCCAGATCACTAATTCAGCCTGTTTCAGACTGAAGCAATTTCCAGCCAACTATTTTTTGTGTTTTTAGGCGATTTGGGGTGTTTTTTTTCAGTTTTTGGTAACAAATTTTCACTAAAATTTTAACTAGCAATAATCACTAATCAATAGTAATTACCAATATTACAACTAGCATTAATTACTAATCAATAGTAATTACCTTAATGAAGCAAATGATCAAATAGTTAGAGTGCAACAATCAAAGTAAGCCAAACTCTTCCAAAGCAAAAGATCAAGCCACTTCAAGGACCCAAAATCAACAAAAACAATAATTACAACAAGATGGAAGAGATAAAAAAAGAGGATTAAGGAGGATTAGATAATAAGAGAGAGATTTCCTTACCCCTTTTTTTTCTTTAAAATTAAGCTAATCAAATTATGAAGAGAAGGAGAAGGAGCTTCTAAATGGAGGCTATTATTTTGTTTAGATCTAGGTTTTAGGAATTTATGAAGAGGAGGAGGGTTAGGGTTATGGGTTTAAGATATTATATAGGAGGGGGTTAGGCTAATGGGTCATGATAAGGGGTTTTAAAACCCATTAGGACTTAGTTTATTTTTTAATGTTATCATGTAAACAAAAATCCTAACAAGCATCCTAGTTTTTAATTAAAACCATGTAATTGTCTCATTTGGCCAATTAAACCCATTATCACAATAAAAATTCCCTTTTTAAATATTAAATTCCAAAAATATTAATTTTCCCATTTTAAACCCAAAATACTTTAATTTGCAAACCAATTGCAAATTTAAATTCCCAAATTTTTTGTTGAGCTTCCTTTTCAACTTAAAATCATAATTTTAATTTATTATTCGGTAATTGCAATCTCAGGGTTGTTACAACTGAGGAGTCCTCTTCTTGCAATGCCAACCTCAGTAGTAAGTATATATACTAATAGTCTAATAATATAGACCTTATGCTATTTTCATTTTTGTAGTAGCTTACTAAGTATGTTATTAAATTTTTACATATAAAGATGATAAATGAACAGAACTCATGCTTATCTAAGGAGCAAAGGCCTGAGAAAGCTAGAAAAAGACTCTGTGAGAATTATCAAGCAGTTGAAAAAGGTACTACATTATGCTATCTTACGTTTAGTTTTAATATAGTATAATTTTTCATTAGATACTACACTATTATTGTTAGATGTTTGTATATACAGTGTTCCTCATTCTTATAATGAAATTTTAGTTTGTGTGAATATCTGTTTGTTGATTTCAATATAACGCAATGTTTTTGTGCATTAATTTTAGCTGAAAAGTAAACATCTAAACTTGACCCATTGTTGCACTCCAAGATTTCTGCTTATACCAAAAGCGATAGGATACCTAAATTGAGTATTCAACTGCTATTTCTATGTTGTTCATTAATTATTTCAGAAGATATTTTGGGTATTTGATGAATAAAAGTATTCAAAAATATGTGCAGGTTAGAATATCTAAATTGAGGAGGATTATAAGTCCATTCATAAGCAACGTTTTCAAGAAGATAGCAATAGAGTCTCAGATAATGTAACATCCCGCCCTTTTGGACGCTTTAAGCAGGCACACGTGCCGACTCAAACGATACAAAAGGGCGGATTGTTATTGGGGTGAATAAGAAAAAGCAGAGAAAGAAAAAACAAAACAGAATCTCGCAGCGGAATGACAAAATATAATAATCAAAATAACAGTTCATGAATCTGTTTACGAAACATTGATTATACTTATACAACACGGAATCAGAGTTACACATATTAGAGATAAATACATAACAATGCAGCAGAACAGTATGATGTAGTGGAATAATATAGTAAATAATAATAACACAATCTTCATCTTCGTCCTCTGGAAATAACGTCTTCAAATCCTGAAATGCTCATCCTGACCCGAGCGAATTGAAAAGACAAAACACTTGAGTCAGAACTAAAAGATCTTATGTAAGTTAAGTCAACGGTAAATAAATATGAGTGTAAATGGCGCCGGAGATGTTTACGGGGTTTGACATCTCTTATCCAGTGTCTAACGTGAGTGTGGTAACTTAAAAGAAGTTCGGGATTCACATCTCCTAAGGATCTGTTAAACTATCTACTACGTAGTACAATACGCTATTATAATATGTCTACAGTAAAGTAAAAGTATTAAAATAGCATTAAGGCGTTACCCATTTCCCCCTTAACAGATTTTTATATATTCCCATAGTCTATAAAGTACCATAATCCCATCCATACTGGACGTCGTCAGAGGCACTCCATAGGTATGGTACAAAACAAACTCGTAGTGGTCTCGATAGTGTAGGTGACACGGCACAACAAGGCAATGCCAAGGTAGATATACCAATTACACTTCCGGACTGGTGGTAATGCATAGCAGCTACTACCGCCCACCTCGGAACACACTCCAAAATCAAAAATCGAGGGTGGCCACCAAATCAATCGCAAAGTCTGAATATAGTATCGAAGGAATGTGCCCTATCGGAGGAATGACCTCATTTGGCTCGTCAATTGCTCCTGTTTTAGCCACCTTAAGCTAACTGATGGGAGTCAGGTCCACGTATATACCTCATATAGGATCATCACTAACCATCCTACTTCATTCAGGAATCTCCACCACGTACACAGTTCTCAAAGTGGTTTTCGGTATTGGCAGAGAGTATGACAATATCCAATCTCGGTCTCTTTAACAACAAATCGCTTATTACACACCGAATGGTTCTTCTACATTTCCAAAATCATTTCATAATTGATATCAAAATATCATATTCAATTCAAATCATATCATTTTCGAAATCATTACTTACTTCCGAAATCATATTTACCTTTGAAATCATATCACATTTGAAATCATAGTTCGAAATTATATTTCCTTTCAAAAGTCATATTTCCAAAATAGGCTAAACTCTCACTTCAAATATTATAATAAACCAAATATGTTATTTAAATCCCAACTTAAGTTATAACATCATTAACCATATTCACTTAAAAATCGAGAATTTGAATATAAACCCATCCATTTTACTTAATTTGGAATTTAGAAGAAAATAGTTTTAAATGGTTATAAATAGTTAATATAGATTTAAAATAGATTAAATAGCTTTAAAATAGATTAATTAGATTTGAAATAAGTTAAAACAGGTTAATTAGTTTAACTAAATTAAATGGTTTAAAATAGGTTAAAATGATTTAATATAATTGATACAGGTTAAAATAGTTTAATACTTTGAAATCTTAATAATTAGAAATTTTGAAATAATATATTTTTAAAACAGTTTATATTAAAACATGAATTTGGAATTAATGTCAAATTAAACTATTCATTTCATTTCAACACCTTTGGACCATTTTCAATTTCCAAGTCAACAAACCAAATTCCAAACCTTTCAATTTCAAAATATTTCAAAGTTATTTTCAAACAACTTCAATAACTTAATTTCGATAGAATTTCATTTATACTTAAAAGTTTAACTTTAAACTTCCAATTTAATTTCTTAAAGCGATTCCTTTAAACCAATTCACATTTCAAAACAAAACTTGATTTTCCAATAATACTTCAATTTATATACATCAAATTTTATTTCAAGATATCATTTAATTAATTCAAAAATTAAGAAGTTCAAAATCATTAAATTTAACCAATCCGGTGTCCGTATATAATTTTCTACCCTAGGGTCAAGTGATACAGATATTTATCATTTCAATCCGCAATTTAAAATGTTACGGTTATATATATATCATTTCAAACCGCAATTCCGAATTAATAATAAAATCCATAAAATCGCTGGAGTCTATCATTTCAACCCATAACGATTTTTCCTTAATCTATCGATCATTCGGGTATATATCATTTCAACCCATAGTGAACTTGCAGTTTATAACAATATAAAATAAAACATCCATTTATCCAGTATCAACAATCAACATCCATCACAATCATCATACAAATCAATCAATCTATATCAATATAGAACTGATAATCAATAGTAGGTATTTAACTGGCAAATTATATTCAATAATAAATTAAATAACGATTTAATTCAAATAAATTCGAATTAATTTAGATGGCGATTAAAATATACCAAACAGTCATAAATAAATTTCTAATCACATCATAGATTAAATATAACAAACATAAGAAATTTTAGAAGTTGTGAGTGAGTCAAAACACTCACCTTTGAATTTAAATCGAATTTAAATTCAATCCAAGCCCAAAATTTGAACGGTCTCAGAATCCGTCGAAACCAGCATCCAAATGTCTGGAATTCTAATACGATCCCAATGGAGAAAATCGCGTGTGAATCGGACCTCGTATGCAAAAGTTATGATTATTAGAACATTTTGAATTGAAATTTAAACAAATAAGTAAATAAAAAAAATACCCAAACATCATCGTCCACGTACACATCTCGTGCCCAAAACCCTACCAATATCCAGAACGCAAGATGCCACCTTTGACTCGATGCCGCACGGCCATCTTACGCCTGACCTTCGATTAGGCAATGCCACGAAGCACCCCCCAACAAGCCGCACCCCCAGCATCCTCGCGGCCGTCCACCAACGCCTCGTCGACGGTGAAATCGAGCAGCCGCCGCTATATTAGATGCAACCCTAATTTAATTTTGCACAAAAATCAAGCCGTCAAAACGCCATGTGAACTACGCCAATGGGCTACGTTCGCTGCTCTCCACACCATGGTACCATCGATTTGTCGATCAGACGGAGTTGATCTCGACGCGATGGGTGGCCGAGATTAGTTCTTCAGTCTCTGGACGAACAGTGGTTAAAATTGGAAAACGAATTACAGATCTGAGATGTGCTCGTCGAGAGCTTCAAATCGATATATAATTCGATATAGTTTGTGGAATTTGAAATTTTGGTTTGAATTTGATTTTGAAATTGAATTGAGAAGTTTGTTTGGTTTGTCTGCCATTGAGAAGGAGGAGAAGACTGAAATGTACCTATAGAAACGAAAATGAGGAGTGGCTAGTGTTTATAACGGGATATTTATAGACAAAGCTGAAAAATAGAATGGATGGACAAGATTTTGTTTACACGTTGAACGATAAATGGCCCGAAAAGCCCGTTCCGTCTTCGGAACGAAAATGGGTCATCCCATATATCAAAATAGATGTTTTCATTATTTTTAAATCCAATGGAACAGGTTTCAGGTCCTAATTCCATCGTATGAAGAAGTTATATTAAAATCAGCTTATTTCAAATTGATTTCAATTAAATTGATTTCAAGGCGTTTCGAGCCCGTACGATCAAAAGACAAGTCTGATCGTTACGAAACTTGAAATCCATTAATAATTCACCGTTATGGATCCAATGAAACTGGTTTCGTTGAAATCTAAGTCAGTGGCCAAAATGGCTATATTTCAGTTAATTAAATAAATTAATAATAAATTAATTAAATCACTTTTTAATTCAATATTTATTAACTAACAAATTTTATCAATTTTGATCACCTAGACATATATAATAATTTATAGTAAACTTACATATCAATTTCAGTGTTGATTATTTCAATAATTACAGCATTCAAATTCAACTGCAATTAATCCAATTAGTTAAAGTTTATTTCAAATAAATTAATTTTATTTGATTCAAATCTTTATACTCAATCAATTATTACTTTATAACATAGTTAACATTTGTTTTACATTTCATTATATTAAGATACTCCAATTTCCATCTTTAGTTTGTATTAACTATTATATTTCCATTTTATTGAATTTTCGCCAATTTCACACACTAAATAAAATTTAAAATCCCAAATTGATTTATTATCTTGATTTCACTATTTTATTAAATCAATCATTACAATATGAATATAATTAACATTTTTATTTATTTTATTACATTTACAATTTACATATAAATTTCTGTTAATGTAATATTTAATTCCATTTAATTGCAATTGATTTCCAATTTAAATTTAATAGCCTAAATAAATTGGTAACATATAATAATTGTCACTATTGACCAATAATCACATTTATAGGTTTATTATTCACAACAAATGTTATAATTGCTTTCATAACACTAAATTTTTCCAATTACCATTAACTATATACTAGTTCATAAGTTTATACAACATTTACATTTATTTACTTACATTCAATTTATAACCAAGTTATAACATTTACATTATTTCAATTAATTGGAATTTCATAGAAATTGTTGATAGTTAACCTACATTAGTATTGTTACAATTCATTCTACTCATTATTTTCATTAATAAGTCACTAATATTTATTTCCTCAAATATTAAATAACAAAACTTATTAAATTAAAAAAAATTAATTATCGATAATTTACGGGTCGTTACACTCTCCCCCACTCAAAACTTTTTGTCCCCTAAAAGGAAAGGAAGGGAAAAGAAGGGATTAAGTAATCAATATATCTTATTCAAATTATAAACAGTTAAATCCTTTTATACTCAAACTAAAAATAAATTGGAAAAAATTTCACAAAATTTTTCTAAGTCTAAAATTCACGGAAAATTTCGGCAGAGTCTCCTTTGTACGGAGAGGTCTGGAAGAAAATAGTAATATCAGTAATAATAATATATATCTTATTTTCAAAATAGTATCCCAAACAATGGGAGAAACAATATAATATCGCTATAAAACCGTAATCCGAAAACGTACCTATTTGTCGGGCAAATAACGCTTAAATTATGAAACCAAAAGCAGTAGCAATTGCTTCCATAACCTGTATTTCACTTATATAATCCAAAAGGAGTTAACAATTATATAGAAGAGAAATGTTTTGAGTGGTTTCAACTAATAACAAAGCAATCAATGCAACCTAACAACAATCACTTGCGAACAAGCATACAATCATTACATGAAATCAAAGAGATCAACCATTCATCCATAGCAAGCAAAACAAATGGTTTGTTCGGGTTCAGAAACTTTTAATCGAATAGAATGAAAATAAACTACTGAGTATACCATCTACTCAACAGTCTTCGATAAAACTTAAGAGATTATTCATACATCCAAACAATTTGAAGTATCCTTTTCCAAACAATCCATAAATCAAACAAACAACAGATTCCAACATTATTTATGTTTGTTCTTATTAATTTCTTTTAATATTTTTACCTTCCTTCGATTTCATTCATACAAAAACTATTTTACATTCATTCATTTAATACTTATTTCTATTTACTTATATCCATTACTTACAAAATTCCTTTCATTTATTCATTTAATGAAAAATTCTTTTCATTACTTTATATTAATTACTTACATAAGTTATCTCTATTCAGTTTGATTATAAAAATCAATGAATTCATTATTTAAGTTTTACATCAATTTTATTGCAGTTTAGTTTACATTTGTTAATTTATATACTTGACTTCATTAGATATTTATACCCATAGGTGTATAAGTTGATACTCAAGTTGTAACGACCCGTAATTTCGCTACTTCGAAAATAAGAGATTTCGTTCGTTTTAAATTTAAAAAGGAATTTAAATCTTAAATAAATATGTTATATATAATAAATAATTATCTATTCTTATAATTAATAAATTAAAAAGTATAAATTTGGATTTTAGAACAAATCAACAAAAGTTAAGTTTTATTAAAAATAAATAAAGGCTTAAATAAATAAGTTTAAATATTTATTTGATAAGATAAATCTTATTTAAAATACCTAATAAAGATAATAAAAGTATATTAATATATTTAAAAGTATGTTAATAATTGTTTTATAAAAATAACCAAAATTTGTCGCATTTTGTTAGTTTTACATACACTATAAAATTAAAGATTTTGATACTATTCAAATAAGATTTTAAAATATGAATAGACATGTTTTAATTTATTTAAAGAAGGAAAAGATTCATTTTAAAATTTGGTTTACATCAATATATAGCTTAACAAAAATGTCAAATTTTGACTGTAAAATTTGTCGACAAAAACATCGTTTTTAACCGAAACAAGTTATCGACAAGTTGTTGCAACTTGATACATTTTCTAATGAATAAATACAAGTTTACAAACTTTTTAAATCACTTTACACTTAGCATATAAGACAAAATACTTATATTAGGAAAGTTTGAATAAATATATAAAAAATGTAAAAAGGTATGATTTGACAAATTTAAATTTAATTAAAGCTTTAATAAACCCATCATTTCTTTATATCATATCTCATTAATGAGATGGTATGTATAAGCATGGAAAAAGAGCAAACTTAAGTATTAAAATAATTACAAACCATAAGGAAGTGACACTTCTCTTTACTACTTACACACTTTTCCTTAACATCATTTCCATCATTAATGCATATCAAATCTCTCCTTTCATGTAAAAGAAAAATGTATATTTAAATTTAAAAATGAAGAGGGTATTAATGTCATTTTCCACTCAAATCTCCACTTATAAATACAAGCCTAAACCCTTCCTTCTTCACTACATTTTCATTCCATAAAATTCTGAACTCCATTCTCTTCCTCTTCCATTACTTCCTTCTTCTTCACCTCCATTTCCATGGCTTCCCACCTCTCCATTCTCTTCCATCAAGCTCCACCACCACCTAAACCTCCTCTACTCACAACCCAAACACCCAACCCACCTCCACACTCACATACCCGAGCTCCACCTCCACCCTTCAAGGCCGAGCCTCACCCCCTCAAACCCGAGCCCAAAACTCCTCCTACACGCCTAGACCCAAGCACCCAAAGCCATACCCTCCTCCACACTCAAGGACGTACACCCCTTCCCCTCCAAAAAAGCCCACGTTTTTATAAAAAAACAAAAGAAAAAAAAGAGAGAAGAAAATAAAAAAGAAAAAGAAAGGAAAACAAAACCGGTTCGGAAAGAAAATAAGATAAGGCGAGAATTCAAGACGTTCGGGAAAAGCGCATTAGTCGAAAAGCACGTAGTCTACAAAAAATATTTGGTATAGTTAAGAAGATGTAATGAAGTGTTGTTGCATATGAATGTTGGTAGGAAGTTAATCTTTTGGTAAAATGTGAGAAATTCTCATCGCTTTTGGATTTATATTTTAGTTATGATAAAACAATCACATTTACACACTTATGACATATGAATGTTTATTTGATTGTTAATATGGATGATTTGACAGTTAGTTAATTAATTTAATTGTGATAATATGTCCCGTTATGATATTTATAGTGAATGTTAGATTTGAAATCATATGTTGTGCGATTTGTTGAATGGATGTTATGTTAGCGATAAATATGAATATTGGATATGTTCATTTTGATTTAAATAATCACTTTGTTTATAAGACCATATTTTAGTGATATAAGATATTTTGGAAAAATAAGTCTCTTTTCAATTAGAAGTGAAATTAAAGTTAAAATAAAAGAGAATTTGAAATTTGAAGTGAAATGGATTTGAAAAGGATAGTTAAATTGAAATTGAAATTGAGATGAATAGTGAAATTGAAATTGAAATCGATTTTGAAAATTGAAGTTTAGTTTGAGATTGAATTGAAGTTTAAATTGAAATTAGATTTGAAATCTAAGTTTTAAATGTGTTTAATTTGAAGATAGAATTGAAATTGGGATTTAAAAATTTAATATTAAAATAATGTGAATAAAATAATATTATAATACGGTAATAGTGAAAATATAATTTAAATACTTTAAAAAGTGAAAATATTGATCTGTAATGATTTTATAAGTAATAAAATCCAATTTGAATATATTATTTCAAATATTGAAAAATAAGTTAAAACTAGGTGCGTTGCGCAACGGTAGTTCGCGATTTCACGCCGAAAAGATCAAATAAATGTGTATAGTGGAATATAGCTCGAAATTCTTCGAGATAAGAAAATTCCGGACTATTATATCCATATCTTCTAAACGAAGAAAAAAAATCAAGATTTCGTTTTGTAGATTTTGAATTAAGTTCAAATCAATTTTCTAGAAAAATCGCGCTAGTGTAGTTAAGTGACCATAACAGGAAATCTGTTTAAATGAACGTTTTTAATTACGGAAAAATATGGAATAAATTTGATAAACCTATTTAAATGATATTTGGATTGAAAAATATGAGTTAGCAAATGTTTAAAAGTTGATTTAATCAAATAAGCTTATATAGCACTTTCCGTTGCACTTTTATGCTGCGAATGGTATAACTTTTTGAAAATAAGTTTAAATGCAACGATTTTTCCTAGAATCAATTGGGAATGTTTTTTTTAAAAGGGAAGTTAAGTATTTGAAAGATAATTTGGAGTATTTATAAGGAATTCTAAATAAAATTGATATCTGAGTATGCGGAAAGGACTAGTATATTTGTCCCGCCTGTGAGATCTGGGAAGATAAAACAAGGTGTTTAACTAAGGTTAGGGATGGAGCAACCAGTGCCTTGAACTTACCTGGCCTATGTTTTCTTTTCTTAGGCGAGGGGTGGAACAGATTGAAAGGAAAGCCCGGATGCTCTTAAATAAAAGATTGTATTAAGTTTTCGAAATAAAAGAAGATTAGTATTGTAACGACCCCGGATTTTATATATGTTTAAATTGATAATAAATTTATTTTTTGAATAAAAATTGTAAAATTAATGGTAAATTGATCCGAGTTCCCCCAATATCAAGTAATTATATATTAAATCATATGAATTAAATTGTTGTATATATGTGATTTGGATTTAAATTTCAAGTAAATGGTTTAATAATTTGAATATATATATGTATATATATATATATGTTGATAATTGAATTTAAATCTTAAATAAATGGGTTAGAAATAAAATATAAATATATAAGATAAAATAAAAATAAAAAGTAAACACTAGCTAAAAAAAATTTTAATAACAAATTAAATTATAGGAGTTCACTTATATTACAAAATAAAAAAATAGAAATAAATAAATAAAATAAAAATACAAATATATATATGATAAAAATATAAAGAAAAACATTAGCTCAAATTCTAACAACAAATTAAACTTTAGAAATTCATCTATATTACAAAATAAATAAATATATATGTAGTTTTATTCAATATAAAGTAGATATATAAATCTTAATAAATCAATACAAAGTAATACACATAGGATAAAAACAAACAAAATAATAAAAGAAAAATAAAGTAAAGTAAAACAAAATACATCAAAAATAAATATAAAATATAAACTATTGAAATAAATATATAGATAAATACAAGACAATAAATAAAAGTAATAATAAATATTTAAGCTAGAAATAAAAATAGAAATAGGAATAGAAATAAATTAAAGACAAGTCAAAAAGGAAATGTGAATCTCTTGGACCTTGCAAATGAAGAAAACAACTTACATTCAAATATGTAAAAAGATAAGTATGAAGACAAAACAAAGATAACATTATATATTTACAAGTATGAAACCAGACAACAACAATACAAATTCAACTATGTACAAGCAAAAAATTAGATAAGTGTGGATTTGTACAAAGCAAATTAATGCTAGCCTCCTTAGTACACAGCCATATTCCATCAGCCGAAATGAAAGAAAAAAAATATAAATATGTAAATTTGTACAAGCCTAATTAATGCAAGGTACCTCAGCCTCCATTTGCTAGAAATATCACTTTGTATTGTACAAACAAATTATATCTCCCTGTACAAATAATTTATCACCCTATTAACTCATATATACATATCAACTTCTCTCATTACAATTCGTTCATCAAAATTGAGTAAAACTGAAGTAAACATCATATAAAATTTAAACAAAAATTCAACTACAAACAACAATAATTCAATCAACTACAAACCAGAGATCAAAAGCTTCAGCTTGCAATTTCAAAATCTGGTTCAAAGAATAAGCTCTGTCCATTTGCAAATATAGGTGAGTAACTTCTTTTTTAAAAATGCTTGAGTATATTTATATATGTTGCTTGAATAATGTCTAAAATGTGTATGTTTATATGTATACATACTTATGCAATTCTGAGTATATATGATATCCGCATGTTTGTTTATCTGGAAAATACTCTGTTTATAAATTTCAAACCCAGGTTTAAATTCAATATCATTTTCTCTTGATCCATTGATTTCTAAGACTTAGGATCAAAATAAGATCTGTCTGTTCGATTACAAAGGAAGTGTTAAAATTTTATTTAAGCTAAAAATGAATTAGTTTGCTCTGGAAAAACCTTAAGAATAGTAATGCTCAAGTATTTATCAAATATTCAAACTTGGTAAATCAATGATTCAGGATCATAAACTAATTACTAAATCAAAATTAGGATTTTTAAAACTAAAATCTCATTTTTTTAGTTAAGTATTGGATATACATTACTGGTTTGATCAATTTGGGGATTTTGGGTTGCGTTTGGCAATACAGTTGATCGGAGTGGCTGTGGTTCTCTCTGGAGGTAGATGAGTGATCGGAGAGGCCAGGAAAAATGGTTGATGGTTGATCAGAGGATTGTGGCGATGGTGGTTGGGGAGAAGGTTTTCTAAACCTAATTTTTGCCTGGGTTGAATTTTCGGTCAGGTCGATCACTCTGTTGCATCGAGTGTTGCGGGGTTCTGGATATTGGAAGTAAGAGTGTGGTTGAAGACGTGGTTGAAGTCTCGGTCGATCTGGTGGTCGGAGTTTGAGGAGAAGCGAAGATTCTAGGTTTTGAGGTGATGTTGCTTTCGAGTTTTCCAGGTCTGAATCTAGACTCGAATTCAAATTCGAGTTGAATTGGAGGGAGCCTGATAATGGTGTTTGGATGTGGAGGTTGTCGCTGACGTGGGTGGACCATCGGAGATGGTCGAAGGTGGATAAAGTCACCGTACATGTGCACGGTGCACTCTTTTTCCTGGGGAAGCTCTGGTTTAGGGGAATGATGGTAGTCTCGAGTTTTAGTCGAAGATAGGAGTTGGTGGACTCGAAGTTATGGTAGGCTGGACTCGAAGCAAATAGCAGTAGCCTCGGGGTGATTTGCTTGTTACAGGTTTTACGGAAGACCCATTACCCAGTTTCTAGATTTTAAATAAAATTTAAAACCTAAGTTAAATGAAAAGCAAAATTTTAAATTTAAAAGTTAAGTTTAGTTTTCAAATAAACTTTTGAATCTTGAAGTTTTAAAATGAATTTGGATTTTAAATAAAGAATTTAAAATCAAAGTTAATGGCAAGATTTCAATCAAAGATTTAAATCAAAGGTTTAAAATAAATGTTTAAATTAGTGGATTCAAGTCTCTTTGAATCCAGATCTGAGAATTTGAATTAGATTAAATCAAACAGTTTTTTTTAAAAGTAAATTTGTTTCAAATAAGTGTTGAATTGGATTTTGATGAAGTTCTTTTATAAAAGAATTTTGAATGAAAATATATGATTGTTTTTTTTAACTTGAATTTGCAAGATAAAATGTAATGTATTTTAAAGCTTAAATTTTAAATACAAACTTAAGTAATTTAGTTAGAACTTTTCTTATATAGGTTTATAAGTTGATATTTAAATCTGGTTAATATTTAAATAAATAATCATTTTGAATTTTAAATCCAAAATGAAATTTGAATCTAAATTTAGAAGTGTAAGGTTTTAAATACACTTTAATATTAATGAAGTCATTAATAAAGAAATGGATTACCTTAGAGATAATTAAAGTAATTAAGTGATTTAACTAATAAGATAATTAAAGAATAATTTATTTAAATTATAAATTAATGATTTAGATTAATTTATAATTAGAGATTAATAATTAATTAATGTGATTAATTTTATTAATTAATTAGATTAATTAATTAAGATAATCAATTGTAAATTGTTAATTACTTAATGAAAGTAATTAAGGGATTGATTACTTATTGTAATTAATTTTGGATATTCTAATTTATTAAAGTTAATTAATTTAGTTTAATTAATTTAAGAAAATCATTAGATAAATTGATAATAAATGATTAAGTGTTATGAGATGATTGCTTAATGGTAAGTAATTAAAGGTTTAATTTCTTAAAATAATTAATTAAGGGGTTAATTAATTAGGTAACTAGTTTAAAGGTTAATTTAATTAAGAATAACTTAATTTATTAAGGTAATTGATTAATTAATTGATATCAAATGATTTGTAATAAATTAATCAAGATTGAATAATTAATTCATAAGTGGTTAATTTAATTGGAAATAAATTGAATAAATTAGGATTAAATAATTAATTAATCCTACTTGAAAATGATTATTGAATGCTTGACCTTACTTATGAACGATTGTATTGTATGAGATGCCTTGAATTGATTGTCCTATTTGATCTGTGATATCTTGTTTTGTGGATTGAGCTGTGTATAATTTAATCATTTATTTGTGATACATCTGTATATTATCTGTGAATCTGTGAATGAGCGATGAGCGTTATAGTTTACATGGCTTATCAACTATATTTCTCTATTTAATCTGTGATGATTGAATGTTGTTGCACTATTGTGTGAAACCCCTGAACTACACTATACACACAAATATGGATTTAACGAGGAAATCAGTTAAGTCATAGATGATTTAAATTTAATATTTTTGAAATTGAAATTTTAATTTCAATTGATTTTGGAAATGGATTTGGGTTAAATGTTAAAGCTTTTGAAAAAGAAGTTTTTAAGATAAAAGTTATTTTTAATAATTGGTAAAGTTATTCAATTTAAATAATTTAATTTGAATTTGAATTCAAAATTGGGAATTGAATTCCATGTTTGGAAATTATGGTTAAGATGTTATAAATGTGTTTATATGAATTTAAACCATTTTAAAAGTATGGTTTGAGAATTTCAATTTAACCCAAGGGCTTTAACTCGTATAAATGAATTAGATTTTCCGAAATGAAAACTATTTGTTTTCAAATAATAGAAGCTTTCATATAAGAAATGAAATTCCAATTTGTGTCAAAAGAATTCCAAGTTTGAAATGAAAATAGTTTTCCGAATTATGAATAAACTTTTGTGAAAGATGGTTGAACTTTGTTTTGAAATTGGAAAGGTGTACCTTTTGTATAAAAGGTTGAAATGGAATTGTTTTGAAAGCTATCAGTTAAATCTTTCATTTAGATATTTAACGAGTTAATCCAATTGAAATGGAAATTGATTTGGAAAATCTATAAATAGATCTTTGTGAAACTAGGTGAACTTTGTGAAATGAATCTTTTTGTGTAAAAGATTAAAATGGTAATTTGTTTAAACCATTTGAAAGAGAAATTTTGGGTAATAAATTGTGACTTAATTGAAATCCCAATATCCATACTTTTAAAATATTGTGCTCACTATTCGGTTTAGCCGGGAGAGGACTTTGTGTCATATAACCCATTCTGAATAGTGATACGACGTGAATGGATAGCATTTGAAGACCGGTGGTGAAGACCGGGTATTTGCGAGAACGATAGGATAACCTATTGATTGTCTCTGCACTGAGTGGCCCCGGTATAAAGATCTCCTAAGTGATGGGAAGTCCGATCGGGATTGTGAATACCCGGATTGCAAGGGCTTCTTCGGAAGTGCCTTCGGTTCTGTTCGAACCCGGAACAGACTTGTATGGTAGTATGTCTGACACTACACTTTGAGATATAAAGCTGATTTCTTTCAAATACATTTCTGTTTGGTGGTGGAGATTTATTCTCTTAGCTTAACACCCTTCTCTGAGACGTACGAGCTCAGAGGTTATGTAGTTGAAGGTCATCAGTGATATACTCCCAATTTGGTAGTGTGGCATGCTAAGTGTTGCTGTGTGTTGTTGATAATTTGTTGATCAAAGCATGGCTTTCGTGTAAAACGTAGCTTTGTGGACGAGACCTCATCGAGCCTCACAAACCGGAAATGGTCGAAACAGGAAAGATGCGGCAAGGTTTCAGGGGTAGCTCACCTAGGGTATAACCATTCCTTTTGGAAAAAGGTGGTATCATGGTATAGAGCCCAGATATTTACCTGTGTCGTAGCTCCAATCTCATTTACTCTATGTGATTGTTGCTGTGTGATCGAGGCACCTCGGATAAAGGTCGCAAACGACCGGGGGTGGCATATTACAGGTTTACTACCCGGGAAGAGGGTAACCGGCCTTGTGTTGACAGAGAGCCAGGTGGTTCTCGGGGCGTCCCTCCAGAGGAGTTCCCATGTGGCAGTAGGAAGTTCCTTAGCCTGATCATTTATTGGAAAAATCCAAAGAAACAATACGAGCCTATTACGGTTTTAGTTGTATAACCTGCTATGGAATGTGGCGGTAACCTGCTATTGAACATAGTAGCTATAACAGGCATAGTTCGGAATGTCTATGCTGGCTAAGATTAATATTATACTTTCGAAATGTTCTCTACACTATGCACTAGTAATAATATCAAAAGAGTTTTTCTTTTGCATAGTAAGCATATTTGACTATCATAAGGAGAAATCTCCTCCAATTCTGCATTTGCATTGTGTGTGTGGCGGGAGGCCTTATGGTAGTTTCATTTTCCAAAAGCATTGCGGATTTCAATGTTTAAAAAAAATTCTTTTGTTGTTTGTTTTAAAGATAATCTGTTTTTGTTACTCACACCAGTCCCATGACTGACCCGGAGTTTATTGTTCCCTTCCTAAACTCTGGGTGCCCACAATTTTCCACACGGGCAGTCTAGAGTTGGGTTTTTCAGATAGTCAGGTTCAGTAGAGTATCTGGACTAGTTCAGTGTTTGGAGTTCACTCGTGACTGCACTTGCTTATCTTGGTGGATGGTGATGGTGGTTCGAGCTAGATGTTGGAGTCGTTGGACTAATTCTCTTTTCAGATCATTGGAGTCTTCTCTTCTACTGATATTTTTCCGCTGTTATTGTATCATATCTCTGATATTCTTGTATTATTGATATCATTGTTATATATCATTCTGGATATTGTATTCATTGGAGTTGTATATGATATCGTCTATTTCTTTCTTCCGCTGTGTTGTTATACTTACTGTGTTATAAGCTCCGGCATGACTCGAATTTCAACGATTGAATCTGCGGCATTCAAGTACAAGTGAAGTACGAGTGTCGATTTTTCGAACGCTGAAATTTGGATCGTGACAAGTATTATCCAAAATTTAAGCAATCTTCAAAATGAATGATTTCTATGATCCTATTTACTCAAAAATGTTTGCTAAGATTTATTTTAGGCTTTATCATAAACGATGTCTTAAATAACATTGTTTTTGACCCGCCTAAAAGTTAAGGAATTTGGATCGAGAGTTAAGTAAGAAAATTTGAGATATCATCCGAAGCAAAAGAATGAATTTCTTAGAATTATTCTAAGTCGAAAGAAAGAGATTTTGAAATCATCCGAAAAGAGTTAAAGTGAAAAGAGACTTAATAAATCATGTATACTCATATTCGCTTTTTTTATCGATAATTGGATTTCGAAGGAACCGGGGTCGGATTTGGGTAATCCCTATCCGAAAACCACTTCGAACCAATGTATACGTTCAAAAGTGAAGACATGTTGAAGATGATGATTATTGAAGACCGTGGATCTTTATAGCGTGAGGACTGCTTGTTGACTTGCTCTGGGTAGCTCCCGAGTTATATATAGCAGTGGTCTCCTCGTTGTGGAGATTTTTCGGATTTCAAGGACTGCTCGCTACTAGTAGTAGTAGGAGAGTGCCTTCGGTTTGTCCTGTTCCTGGACAACTTGTATGGATGTTTGTCTGACATTGCATTTCTAAAGATTACGAACATTGGTTTTTACAAACGTACATCTGTTTGATGGCGAAGAAGGCAACTTCTCTTAGCTTAACACCCTTCCTTGAGACGTACGAGCTCAAGGGTTGTATTTTTGTGGAAGGCAATTAGTAGTCAACGGAAATGGTAATGTGGCATTCAGAGATGTGATATGTGCTATGTGAAAAGGTAATCGTTTCCTTAAGCCTCATCAACCCGGAAATGACGTTGACGTTATATGTTATAACTAATGTTTCTTCCCGCTATGACGTTCGGGATGTAAATTAATGTGGTGTATGGAAATCGAGCGCTCGGATAAAGGTCGGTAACGACCGGGGGATGACATATTCGATACTAACTAGTTAAAGAGGTAGGCCGGTCTTGTGTTGGTAGAGGGCAGATGTTCTGTGCCTTGGGACATCCATCTAGAGGTGTACCCATTTCGAAAGGTAGATCCTTCACCTGGTCATTTGTATGAAAATCCATTCTCCAATAAGAACCTACGGTTTTGTTTGTAGAGCCTAGTATGCTGGAATTTAATAATGGTAACAATTTCAGCTAAGATTAATAAGTTTATTTGCAAATGTTTTCAAAGAGATGTCATTAGAAATAATATCAAATGTTTTGATATATAAAAGTGTTTTAGTTATCATAAGGTAAAAACCTGTCCGTGTTTATGTGTGGGCGTGGTCTTATGAGATAGTCTTTACTTTCAAAGGATTTTATTAAAAGGCTGATATATGACACTGTCATCTATTATTGAGTTTTTCTCATGCTGGTTTATCATCCAGGTATTTTTAATACTCGGGTCAGATCCGAGTAGTTTCCGGTTAGTCGAAGACGATTGGAGTTTTCCAAAGGAGAGCTGGAGATATTCATCTACGTATGGACGTATTCTATTGTGACGACCGCCCATGACCCCTGCACCGAATCTAGAGATAGTGCGCTGTAAAGTGTGCCAGGCGACCATGGACGATTGTCAGGGTAGATTAAAACAACAGAATCTATCGTATTACTCACAGCGCATGTACAAAATACAATAGAACATATGTATAGTGAATAGGAATACAACCCTCCCACTCCACCTCTTTCTACAGTGATAGCCCCCAGACACACACTAAGCAGAAGCAACATAGCAGAGCATACAACTTAAAGTAAAGTAATAATCATTCGAGTCAAGAGCGATGTTTTCCAAGTACCAAGGCCTAAATCAGATAAGCACCCAGAAAATACCGCTCTTGAGTCGGAATGACGATACAACCAAACATCCATGACTCTGGCTATCACTTTTATCACTGCTTCGATCTCACCGTTAATTGAATAACCGGCACATTCTTTCAGCCGTCCGTCAAGGGCTAATGGAAACCCCGGTTCTAGACATAACTCCCGCACGTCGTCGCAGCCCGTGCCTAGGACTATCGAATCTGCCCAGAGTACTCGACCATCAACAGTTGGCCGTTGGGACTATCGAATCTGCCCAAACGTACTCTTGCTTAGAGCATGCTAGAACCTTCAATAACGATGCTATCCAAACCTCCTAGTCATCCTCCTCGACGACTATTTCCATACTAGCTCAAGCGCCTCTCAAGCATCCATTACCCTTAACTCGAATCATATCACTGAGTTACCAATGTTCTTGGAATGATCCCGTCTGGATTAGACCAAGTCTTCATCACATGATGCCTCGCTTCATTACATCCCCGCAAAGCCTCATCTCAACATCACATCATCAAATCTATGCATAAGAGCTTCATCATCCCGCTACATATGCCACGAGCAGCTTTCCCAATTCAAGAGCCTTTCCCTTAGCTTTTGAATCATCTTCGACCACCTTGTCTAAAACCAATCAACAATCATCTAATTCACAGCAATCAATCATGTCAAACATCAATCCAAGTAACCAAGCATTCAAATATAAGCAAAATGGACAATTATAACAATAATGGCAATTTCGAAATTAAGGAGTTGAAAGTCTAACAAGCATGAAAACATGAGAATTATCTCTACAACTTGATGAATGAACTTACATAGGTTAATCATATACAAAAATGGTTGTCAAATAATCATGAACAATGGATCTACATGGATCTACACATAAGATGAAGAAAATGCATGGAAATCACTATTTTAACACCAAATCGAGCCAACAATCCGATACACTCCTTTGGATCCGTATGAGAGATAATCACCACTCACCAAATCACCTAAACAACCTCAAATCAACACGCTTCAGATCTGGACAGCGAAGGATCAAGCTTGATCTATCACGATCCGCTTCAAACGAAGAAATCTCTCTTGAAAAGATGAAGATCTTCAATCTAAGCTCTTGAATCTTCAATCTTGATCTTCGATTTGGATGAAAGGAAGCACTATATTAGAGTGGAGAAAAGAAGTGAAGAAGTGTAGAAGTCGAGCTCTCAAAATGGCAGCACTTCGTCGCTTCGAAATCCGGATCCCAAAAAGTGAGAAAAACCCTTCTATTTATAGGCAGATTTTTAGGTCGTCTACCTCTATAGGTCGTCTCCGACCTAAGCCCCTCCGACCTAAGCCCCACCGACCTAAGCCTAACGACCTACAACAATGCGCACTTGCGACTTAACATGCAAGCGACCTACGACCTAATGCGCACGACCTATCACAAGCGCGCGACTTAACAACAGGTACGACCTAACACTTAGACAAAACCTTGCGACCTAACAACTTAGCAACCCACGCGACCAACAGATGCTACGACTTAACTCCTCAGCGACCTAACACATGACGACCTAAAACAACACGCGACCTAACTCCCACGCGACCTACCAACCTATGCGACCTAACAACTTATGCCAACACGTGACCTAACTAAAACAGAATTCACGACCTAACTTAGGTCGCGTACGACCTAACTACCCTAACCAGCCATCCCCTACTCTGCTTAACTCTTAGGTCGCTAACAATTAGATCGCTAACTCCTATAGGTCGCGAACTATTATAGGTCGCTAACCACTAGTTTCCTTAGGTCGCTGCCGACCTAAATATACTAACTCGGTAGCCACTAGGTCGCAACTCACTCAACCCGCTAACTTCTATTAAGTCGTCAACACTTAGGTCGCTCGACTGACCTAACCTACCATATGACCTAACCACCTACGACCTAAAATCCTTAGGTCGCTAACATCCTATAGGTCGTTCCAACCGACCTAACACTTAACCAGTCCACTCTCTTAGGTCGTAAAACCTCCCTAAGTCGTCTACGACCTATCCCTTGAGTCACCAATCCTATAAGTCGGTCACGACTTAAGACTTAACCAAATCCTGCTAAAAATCTAAAATGACTTAACAACAATGCGACCAAAGGTCATCTATTTTACGATGTTTCAATCCGTAAAATACGGGTCGTTACATTCTCTCCCCCTTAGGAATTTCGCCCCCGAAATTCCAAACAATCAAAGCAATCAAAGGCTATTCTGCATGCCTACCATCCATAGCAATCAACAAACCATGCATCCAATTCTAGCTTAGCATGCAGAATTCTAAAACTAGAACAAGTTACAATTTCGTTAGATGACACGACACCTTAGGGCCATACCTCGAAGAGTTCAGGATGAGCTGCCTTCATCCTCTCTTCCACCTCCCACGTACAGTCGTTATCATCATCACTCCATTGTATCTTGAGCAACTTAACTACCTTCCTCCTAAGTTGTTTCGTGTCGGTTTCCACAACACGAAACGGCTTACGAGGTCTTCTATCGAATGGATCAACTTTGAAATCTTCACAGCTATTAGTAGAAACCACTATATTCGAGTCGTGCACGTACTTCCGTAGATACGATACGTGAAAAACATTGTGCACACCCGACATCTTCTCCGGTAATTCCAATCTATAGGCGAGCTTTCCAATTCGCTCGATGATCGGGAATGGTCCAACAAATCTCGGAGTCAATTTTCCTTTCTTCCCGAATCGAATAACATTCTTCAGTGGAGAAATCTTCACAAAAACCATATCACCAACGTCGAATTCCAAATCCTTTCGACGCTTATCGGCATAACTTTTCTGACGGTCTTGGGCTACCTTCATTCGTTGCCGAATGATCTCTATACAATCTGAAGTCTGTCGAATCATCTCTGGCCCAAGTATCAGCTTTTCTCCAGTTTCCAACCAACATGTCGGAGAGTTACACGGTCTTCCATACAATGCCTCATACGGTGCCATACCAATGCTTGACTGGTAACTGTTGTTGTATGAAAACTCCACCAAATGAAGGTGATCTTCCCATGATCCTCCGAAGTCCAAAACACATGCTCTAAGAAGATCTTCCAAAACTCGGTTGACTCTCTCAGTCTGACCATCTGTTTGAGGGTGATAAGCTGTACTCAAACACGACTCGGTTCCCAAAACTTCCTGGAAGCTCTTCCAAAATCTACTAGTGAACAATGGGTCTCGATCGCTCACTATACTCTTCGGAATACCATGGAATCGAACTATCCACTTAACATACAACTCAGCCAACTTTGATGCAGTCCTAGTCGATCGAACAGGAATGAATCTCGCACTCTTGGTCAGACGATCCACAATGACCCAAATCCCTTCATTTCCCGTTCTGGTTCTGGGCAATCCATCAATAAAATCCATCGATACCTGCTCCCACTTCCATGTAGGAACTTCTAATGGCTGAAGCAATCCACTAGGCTTCTTCTGCTCAGCTTTCACCAACTGGCAGTTCATACACTTGGAAGTAAAATTCCCAACATCCTTCTTCAAGCCTTCCCAGTAGTAGGTTCTCTTCATATCCCGATACATCTTATTTCCACCTAGATGAATTGTCAACTTTGAGTGGTGACTTTCCTTCATAACTTCACTCCTCAATTCATCTATATCGGGAACAACTAATCGTCCTTGCTTCCGAAGCCAACCCTCTCGATCGACCTCGAATCCTTTATCCTTTTCTGGATCCAATCCAGATTCCAAATCACGGATAATCTTGACAAGCTTATCGTCTCGCTTTTGGCTCTCGCCAATCCTTTCCACAAGAGAAGGTCTTATCGATAAGTTTGCCAACATCTCAGGTTCCAATTCACATCTAGTCCTGAAGTCAAATCCAGCTAAATACTCGAGACTCTTCCATTCTGAAAACATGGCTCCTAATCCTGCATGTCTTCGACTTAACGCATCTGCCACTGCGTTACCTTTTCCCGGAGTATAAGCTATACCAAAATCATATGATGCTAAAAACTCTAGCCAACGTTGCTGCTGAAGAATCAAATCCTTTTGGGAGAAAAGATACTTCAACGACTTATGATCCGTAAACAACTCGAATTGAACTCCCAACAGATAATGTCTTCACATCTTCAGAGCAAATACAATCGCCGCTAACTCCAAATCATGAGTCGGGTAATTCCTTTCATGCGGCATCAGTTGTCGACTTGCGTACGCAACAACTTTATCCCTCTGCATCAGCACTGCTCCAAGTCCAGTACCACATGCGTCGGTGTAAACCACCATCTCATCATTCCCACTTGGAATAGTCAAAACAGGAGCACTTGTCAATCTCTCTTTCAGGATTTCGAAAGCTTGCTCACACTTAGCATCCCAACTGAACACTTGGTTCTTCTTCGTCAATCCTGTTAACGGTGTAGCAACCTTGGAGAAGTCTTTGATAAACCGTCGATAATATCCTGCTAATCCAAGAAAACTTCTCACATCAGATGCATTCTTAGGTCTAACCCAATCCTGGATTGCTGCCACCTTAGCGGGATCAACCGCTATTCCATTTCTAGAAATCACATGGCCTAAGAACCTCACTTCACTCTTCCAGAAGTGACACTTCGAAAACTTAGCCTTCAGCTGATGTTTCCGCAAGATTTCCAAAACAATACGCAAGTGCGTCTTATGCTCTTCTTCCGTTCTGGAATAAATCAGAATATCATCCACGAACACAAGTACGAACTTGTTCAACTGATCTCTGAACACTCTATTCATAAGATCCACAAAATATGCTGGCGCGTTAGTCAATCCAAACGGCATTACCAGCCACTCAAAGAAACCGGATGGTGTCCTAAAAGCAGTCTTCGGCACACTATCCTTAGCCACTCTCAACTGGTGAAATCCCGTTGCCAAATCCATCTGAGAAAACACCATAGCCTCGTGAAGCTGATCAAACAAGTCATCTATTCTCGGCAATGGATACTTGTTCTTCTTTGTCACCTTATTCAGCTCACGATAATCCACACACAATCTCAACGATCCATCTGCCTTGGTTGCGAACACAACTGGTGCACCCCACTCGGACACACTACGCCGAATGAATCCTTTCTGAAAAAGGTCATCAACTTGCACCTTCAACTCATGCTGTTCCTTAGGCGCCATCCGCCTAAGAGGCATCACAACAGGTCTGGCTCCTTCAACTAGATCTATACGAAACTCGATCTCTCTATGCAGCGGCAACCCTTTGACTTCGTCAAAGACATCCTCGAATCCATTAGCGATTGGCACCGATGACAGTCCATCCCGTGGAACAACCAGCGAATACATGAAGCTCATGAAGACGCCTTCTTCATGCTTACATCGTATCACAACCTTTCGCCCCTCCACATTCTCGACTGTCACTTCCAACCTCTCGCAATCAACATTTGCCGCATACTTTCTAAGCCAGTCCATACCCAAAATAATTCTGAACCCCGCAAAGTTCAGAACAAAGCAATCACAAACAAAAGAGCAACCATGACTCGACACAATCAGACCAAAGCATAACTTACACAAACAAGACGAACCCCCAACTGGATTAGTCACAACCAATGGCCTATCAACAATATCCGGCTTCAAATCTAACCGGCCTACGAGTTCATTACAAACAAACGAATGCGACGCTCCAGTATCAAACAAAACTCTAACTGGAACACCACATAGGAAAAGAGTACCTTGAACAACCACACTCTTTCCTTTCTCTTCCGCGGTAGGAGCTTTCGAAGACAACGGAACAGCTCCCAAAGTATAAGCCTGCACAATCTGCTTGTCCCTTCTCGGTTCTGGACAATTCTTCCTGAAATGCCCTGGCTTGTCACAGTTGTGGCACTTCGCCGGCGCTTTCGGATTCTTGCAATCCCTGGAGAGATGGCCTTTCTGCTGACAGTTGTAGCAAGTCACCTCGCCTTTCGGCTTCTTCTGGCCATCCTTACCCTTCTGCTGCTGCTGCTTCCTCTTCTTGTTTCCACCCTGCTGGGGTTTAGACTCTTCCCTGGTCACAGCAACAACAGATCCTTCCTTAGGAAACAGACTCTCATGCCTAAGAGCTTTCTCCACAAGCTTCTCAAATGAATCGTCCAAATGATCCACCAACTGTCTCCCAAGATAACTGTCCAAGCCTGTCACATTATTCTCATTCTTCTGGTATGCAGACTCAATATATGACCGGGCATACTTGGACAACGCTTCAAACTCAGAAACATACTCAAGAACTGATCTCCCTCCTTGCTTGAGCTCCACAAACTTCTTGAACAGAACAGACTTCTGAGCTGTAGAAATGAACTTAGCTTCAAACCTAACTTGGAATTGCTCCGAAGTAATCTCTTCCTCCGGAGTAGTGATGGTAATAGAATTCCACCAATCAGAAGCTCTCCCTTGAAGCTGCCTTGATGCCAACTTCCTCTTAGTTGCATCCTCAATTCCCAAATCACCAAAGATCCTTCTACAAGCATCTATCCACCTCTGGACCTCAATAGTTGATTCTGTTCCCAAGAAAACCTTCCCTCCAAGAGCAGTATAGTCCTTGCACAACTTAGCAAAATCCACTGGTTTCGGAGTCTGAACCTGAACTCCAACATCAACTGCCGCCCTCGGAACTGGTATCCTTCTCGTGATCGAAGTCATCATAGCTTCGAACATAGCTGCATAAGCAGCAGTTCCCTCAGTAGCATGGCCTTCCCTAGCAGCTGGTCTCCCTCTTCGACTCATTCTCAATATCTATAAAAAGGAATGATTAGAACATCTAGAGAAACAACTGCATAAAGGACTCAACTCTACTAAGCTACTATATTATATATAGTATTCATCCATCAAAATACAATTACGTCTCTCATACGTAGTTACGTCAGTGAGCGTTGGGTAAAATCGATTAACCAATGCTCTGATACCAAATGTGACGACCGCCCATGACCCCTGCACCGAATCTAGAGATAGTGCGCTGTAAAGTGTGCCAGGCGACCATGGACGATTGTCAGGGTAGATTAAAACAACAGAATCTATCGTATTACTCACAGCGCATGGACAAAATACAATAGAACATATGTATAGTGAAGCTTTACAGAATAAAATGCCATCATATAAAAACTTCATAATAGTTGAATACGAGCATCTAAATAGCCAATACATCAAGCCTCACTACATAACACTCAGAGAATACAAAACAACAGAACATCCAGTACATATAATAAGAAGATAATATGCAACCCTCCAGCTCGTCTTCGATATCAGCATCGTGAGAAGAGAACAGCACCTGTCACCTGCTACCTAGTCTGCCCGTCCCAAAAATGGACGAACAGCCCAAGGCAATAAGAATTAAAACATAAAGCCTTGAGTCAGACAACAGTCTTAGTGAGCAGTAAATTAACTAACAACATACCAAAAGAGCATAAAGGAAAAGGAATAGGAATACAACCCTCCCACTCCACCTCTTTCTACAGTGATAGCCCCCCAGACACACACTAAGCAGAAGCAACATAGCAGAGCATACAACTTAAAGTAAAGTAATAATCATTCGAGTCAAGAGCGATGTTTTCCAAGTACCAAGGCCTAAATCAGATAAGCACCCAGAAAATACCGCTCTTGAGTCTGAATGACGATACAACCAAACATCCATGACTCTGGCTATCACTGTTATCATTGCTTCGATATCACCGTTAATTGAATAACCGGCACATTCTTTCAGCCGTCCGTCAAGGGCTAATGGAAACCCCGGTTCTAGACATAACTCCCGCACGTCATCGCAGCCCGTGCCTAGGACTATCGAATCTGCCCAGAGTACTCGACCATCAACAGTTGGCCGTTGGGACTATCGAATCTGCCCAAACGTACTCTTGCTTAGAGCATGCTAGAACCTTCAATAACGATGCTATCCAAACCTCCTAGTCATCCTCCTCGACGACTATTTCCATACTAGCTCAAGCACCTCTCAAGCATCCATTACCCTTAACTCGAATCATATCACCGAGTTACCAACGTGCTTGGAATGATCCCGTCTGGATTAGACCAAGTCTTCATCACATGATGCCTCGCTTCATTACATCCCCGCAAAGCCTCATCTCAACATCACATCATCAAATCTATGCATAAGAGCTTCATCATCCCGCTACATATGCCACGAGCAGCTTTCCCAATTCAAGAGCCTTTCCCTTAGCTTTTGAATCATCTTCGACCACCTTGTCTAAAACAATCAACAATCATCTAATTCACAGCAATCAATCATGTCAAACATCAATCCAAGTAACCAAGCATTCAAATATAAGCAAAATGGACAATTATAACAATAATTGCAATTTCGTAATTAAGGAGTTGAAAGTCTAACAAGCATGAAAACATGAGAATTATCTCTACAACTTGATGAATGAACTTGCATAGGTTAATCATATACAAAAATGGTTGTCAAATCATCATGAACAATGGATCTACATGGATCTACACATAGGATGAAGAAAATTCATGGAAATCACTATTTTAACACCAAATCGAGCCAACAATCCGATACACTCCTTTGGATCCGTGTGAGAGATAATCACCACTCACTAAATCACCTAAACAACCTCAAATCAACACGCTTCAGATCTGGACAGCGAAGGATCAAGCTTGATCTATCACGAATCCGCTTCAAACGAAGAAATCTCTCTTGAAAAGATGAAGATCTTCAATCTAAGCTCTTGAATCTTCAATCTTGATCTTCGATTTGGATGAAAGGAAGCACTAGATTAGAGTGGAGAAAAGAAGTGAAGAAGTGTAGAAGTCGAGCTCTCAAAATGGCAGCACTTCGTCGCTTCGAAATCCGGATCCCAAAAAGTGAGAAAAACCCTTCTATTTATAGGCAGATTTTTAGGTCGTCTACCTCTATAGGTCGTCTCCGACCTAAGCCCCTCCGACCTAAGCCCCACCGACCTAAGCCTAACGACCTACAACAATGCGCATTTGCGACTTAACATGCCAGCGACCTACGACCAAATGCGCACGACCTATCACAAGCGCGGGACTTAACAACAGGTACGACCTAACACTTAGACAAAACCTTACGACCTAACAACTTAGCAACCCACGCGACCAACAGATGCTACGACTTAACTCCTCAGCGACCTAACACATGACGACCTAAAACAACACGCGACCTAACTCCCACGCGACCTACCAACCTATGCGACCTAACAACTTATGCCAACACGCGACCTAACTAAAACAGAACTCATGACCTAACTTAGGTCGCGTACGACCTAACTACCCTAACCAGCCATCCCCTACTCTGCTTAACTCTTAGGTCGCTAACAATTAGATCGCTAACTCCTATAGGTCGCGAACTATTATAGGTCGCTAACCACTAGTTTCCTTAGGTCGCTGTCGACCTAAATATACTAACTCGGTAGCCACTAGGTCGCAACTCACTCAACCCGCTAACTTCTTTTAAGTCGTCAACACTTAGGTCGCTCGACTGACCTAACCTACCATACGACCTAACCATCTACGACCTAAAATCCTTAGGTCGCTAACATCCTATAGGTCGTTCCAACCGACCTAACACTTAACCAGTCCACTCCCTTAGGTCGTAAAACCTCCCTAAGTCGTCTACGACCTATCCCTTGAGTCACCAATCCTATAAGTCGGTCACGACTTAAGACTTAACCAAATCCGGCTAAAAATATAAAATGACTTAACAACAATGCGACCAAAGGTCATCTATTTTACGATGTTTCAATCCGTAAAATACGGGTCGTTACATCTATTATCCACTATACTTGTTTGTTTTAGTTGATGTTTGTCAGCAATTGTAAGGACAAATATTTATAACTATCCAAGCTGAATTTAGGTTAGACTCTGATATATGTATTTAAATGTTTTCCGCTGTAAAGATATTTGTTCAATATTATATGTTATTCCATTCGTGTGAGATTCTGTTTTGTCTATTTTTCTTTATTACCCTTCATGTTCCATATTTTCGTGCAATTTGAGTGGGACATGTGTGCTTTATTATCGATTCAAAGGGTACGGAAAAACGGGCCTTGACACAAGTTCTTACCTTTTAATTTACATTCATTTCCTTATATAATGTCGTTGGATAATAAATCCATTTTCTAAATCATTTCAACAATTTCTGACGTTATAACTATTTAATTTATTATAGTGTTCATTTTTCTATTCATTTCAATTATAAATGGCTTCCATCATTAACTTAAGTTTATATCTATTTATTTATAGTATTCATGTTCAATTCAATTACTTAGCATATTAATTCTTTAACTTATGTTTACAATTATTTACTTACAATACTTACTTTCGATTACATTTTATTATAGTAACATTTTAATTATAACTTAAGTTTATAACAACTATAACATCAAATTCTTATTTATAAAAGTAATTCATTGAACACTTCCCTTACATAAGTTTTACTTGTAAAATTTTCCATTACATATTCTTTTAACATTTCCACTTTTATAATTGGTAAGTTATATATATATGTCTTTAAGAATGCAATTGAAAGTTACGCAAGTTTGACTTACTTACTCTAATTAACTTAAGGTTCAATAGTTATCATTCCTTATTTTCATATTCTTTTCGTTTACAAGCTACAAATTTCAAATTCCTTGTATATTTCAGTTATAACTTAGCATATAATTTCTTATTTTCATTTAGAAGTTTCAATTATTAAATAGTTAAAATTTTATTCCATTACAATGATTGAAATCTCTAGTTTATAAAAATTTAAGAGCTAAATGTCGGGTTCCATTTTTAAATCATTTAAAATAACATTTACATATACATATATATACTCATAACTTTTATCCAATCATATTTAAACTTAAAATTTTTATTTGTTTATCAAAATAGATCTATAGTAAAACTACTACAATGGCCTTCCCACTTTGAAACTCGAAAATAAAAGTTGATGATGCGTGCACTCATCACCGAAATTATTTTCCAGCGACAAAGAGGGGAGTACAAAACTTATTCCTTTTCCAAAATTTCTTTAAAACATTTCCTTCAAATTATATTGAAATGTTATATCAAAAATACTTTTAAATAATACAAATATTATATTCCAAATCCTTTGAAAGAAATTTTCAAAAATCTTGGAAATTAATTTCTCAAATTTTCCAATTTATATTTATTTTATTTACAAATCTTATTTTCAACCAATATTTATAAATTTACTTACCCAACAAACAAATATATTACAACCAAATATATCATTTTATAAAATTATTATTTTATATACAAATTATATAATAGGCAAAATTATTTCATTTACCTATATTTCAAAACAATATTGTGTTCGTCTGCCCTATTAAGTGTTTAGAAATCCCTATCGATGTCATAGCGTCCTATGCACCAACTTATAAATACAAAACGGAACAAATTCACACAATACCAAAACCTTTTTATAACACTAACAAATACGCGCTCTCATATATATACACTCTCAATGACTCATCATAGGGTATTACTACCCTATTAATAAAGAGTCAGACCCCACAAAGCTAAGGTTTTCGCTAAATCAAAGCTCTGATACCAACTGTAACATCCCAGCCTTTTGGACGCTTTAAGCAGGCACATGTGCCGACTCAAATGATACAGAAGGGCGGATTGTTATTAGGGTGAATATGAAAAAGCAAAGAAAGAAAAAAAACAAAACAGAATCACGCGGCCGAATGACAAAATATAATTATCAAAATAACAGTTCATGAAGTTGTTTACGAAACATTGATTATACTTATACAACACGGAATCAGAGTTACACATATCAGAGATAAATACATAACAATGCAGCGGAACAGCATGATGCAGTGGAATAATATAGTAAATAATAATAATGCAATCTTCGTCTTCATCCACCGGAAATAAGGTCTTCAAATCCTGAAATGCTCAAGCTAACCCGAGTGAATTGAAAAGACAAAACACTCGAGTCAGAACTAAAAGATCTTATGTAAGTTAAGTCAATGGTAAATAAATATGAGTGTAAACGACGTCGGAGATGTTTACGGGGTTTGACATCTCTTATCCAGTGTCTAACGTGAGTGAAGTAACTTAAAAGATGTTCTAGATTGACATCTCCTAAGGATCCGTTAAACTATCTACTACGTAGTACAATACGCTATTATAATATGTCTATAGTAAAGTAGAAGTATTAAAATAGCGTTATGGCGTTACCCATTTCCCCCTTAACACATTTTTATAAATTTCCAAAGTCTATACAGTACCGTAATCCTGTCCGTACTGGACGTCGTCAGAGGGCACTCCATAGGTATGGTACAAAACAAACTCGTAGTGGTCTCGATAGGGTAAGTGACATGGCACAACTAGGCAATGCCAGGGTAGATATACCAATTACACTTCTGGACTAGTGGTAACGCATAGCAGCTACTACCGCTCACCTCGGAACACACTCCCAAATCAAAAATCGAGGGTGGCCGCCAAATCAATCGCAAAGTCAGAATATAATATCGAAGGAATGTGCCAGATCGGAGGAATGACCTCACTTGGCCAATCAATTTCTCCTGTTTTAGCCACCTTAAGCTAACTCATGGGAGTCAGGTCCATGTATATACCTCATATAGGATCATCGCCAACCATCCTACTTCATTCTGGAATCTCCACCGCGTACACAGTTGTCAAAGTGGTTTTTGGTATTGGCAGAGAGTATGACAATATCTGATCCCGGTCTCTTTAACAACCAATCGCTTATTACACACTGGATGGTTCTTTTACATTTCCAAAATCATTTCATAATTGATATCAAAATATCATATTCAATTCAAATCATATCATTTTCGAAATCATTACTTACTTCCAAAATCATATTAACCATCGAAATCATATCACATTTGAAATCATAGTTCGAAATTATATTTCCTTTCAAAAGTCATATTTTCAAAATAGGCTAAACTCTCACTTCAAAATATCATATTAAACTAAATATGTTATTTAAATCCCAACTTAAGTTATAACAAAATTAACCATATTCACTTAAAAATCGAGAATTTGAATATAAACCCATCCATTTTACTTAGTTTGGAATTTAAAAGAAAATAGTTTTAAATGGTTATAAATAGTTAATATAGATTTAAAATTGATTAAATAGCTTTAAAATAGATTAATTAGATTTGAAATAAGTTAAAATAGGTTAATTGGTTTAAATAAATTAAATGGTTTAAAATAGGTTAAAATGATTTAATATAATTGATACAGGTTAAAATAGTTTAATACTTTGAAATCTTAATAATTAGAAATTTTGAAATAATATATTTTTAAAGCAGTTTATATTAAACATGAATTTGGAATTAATATCAAATTAAACTATTCATTTCATTTCAACACCTTTGGACCATTTTCAATTTCCAAGTCAACAAACCAAATTCCAAACCTTTCAATTTCAAAATATTTCAAAGTTATTTTCAAACAACTTCAATAACTTAATTTCGATAGAATTTCATTTATACTTAAAAGTTTAACTTTAAACTTCCAATTTAATTTCTTAAAGCAATTCCTTTAAAACAATTCACATTTCAACACAAAACTTGATTTTCCAATAATACTTCAATTTATATACATCAAATTTTATTTCAAGATATCATTTAATTAATTCAAAAATTAAGAAGTTCAAAATCATTAAATTTAACCAATCCAGTGTCCGTATATAATTTTCTACCCTAGGGTCAAGTGATACAGATATTTATCATTTCAATCCGCAATTTAAAATGTTACGGTTATATATATCATTTCAAACCGCAATCCCGGATTAGTAATAAAATCCATAAAATCGCTTGAGTCTATCATTTCAACCCATAACGATTTTTCCTTAATCTATTGATCATTCGGGTATGTATCATTTCAACCCATAGTGAACTTGTAGTTGATAACGATATAAAATAAAACATCCATTCATCTAATATCAACATCCAAATAAATCAATAAATATCAATATAGAACTGATAATCAATAGTAGGTATTTAACTGGCAACTTATATTCAATAATAAATTAAATACCGATTTAATTCAAATAATTCAAATTAATTTAGCTGGCGATTAAAATATACCAAACAGTCATAAATAAATTTCTAATCACATCATAGATTAAATTTAACAAACATAAGAAATTTTAGAAGTTGTGAGTGAGTCAAAACACTCGCCTTTGAATTTAAATCGAAATTAAATTCAGTTTAAGCCCAAAATTTGAATGGTCTCAGAATCCGTCCAAACCTACGTCAAAATGTCCGGAATTCTGATACGATCCCAACGGAGAAAATCGCATGTAAATCGGACCTCGTATGCGAAAGTTATGATTATTAAAACATTTTGAATTGAAATTTAAACAAATAAATAAATAAATAAATTACCCAGACATCATCGTCCACGTCAACATCTCGTGCCCAAAACCCTACCGTTATCCAGAATGCGAGCCGCCACCTTTGACTCGATGCTGCGTTGCCATCTTGCGCCTGACTTTCGATTAGGCAACGTCACGAAGCACCCCCCAGCAAGCCGCACCCCCATCATCCTCGCGGCTGTCCACCAATGCCTCGTCGACGGTGAAATCGAGCAGCCGCCGCTAAATTAGATGCAACCCTAATTGAATTTTGCACGATAATCAACCGTCAAAATGCCAAGTGAACTACGCCGATGGGCTACGTTCGCTGCTCTCCACACCATGGTACCATCGATTTGTCGATCAGACAGAGTTGATCTCGACGCGATGGGTGGCCGAGATTAGTTCTTCATTTTCTGGACGAACCGTGGTTCAAATTGGAAAACAAATTACAGATCTGAGGTGCTCTCGTCGAGAGCTTCAAATCGATATATAATTCGATATAGTTTGTGGAGTTTGAAATTTTGGTTTGAATTTGATTTTGAAATTGAATTGAGAAGTTTGTTTGGTTTGTCTGCCATTGAGAAGGTGGAGAAGACTGAAATGTACGTATAGACAAATGAAAATGAGGAGTGGCTAGGGTTTATAACGGGCTATTTATAGAAAAAGGTGAAAAATAGAATGGACGGACAAGATTTTGTTTACACGGTGAACGATAAATGGCCCGAAAAGCCCGTTCCGTCTCCGAAACGAAAATGGTTCATCCCATATATCAAATAGATGTTTTCATTATTTTTAAATCCAATGGAACAGGTTTCATGTCCTAATTCCAACGTATGAAGAAGTTATATTAAAATCAGCTTATTTCAAATTGATTTCAAGGCGTTTCGAGCCCGTACGATCAAACGACAAGTCTGATTGTTACGAAACTTGAAATCCTTTAATAATTCACCGTTACAGATCCGATGAAACTTGTTTCGTCGAAATCCGAGTCAGTGGCCAAAATGGCTATATTTCAGTTAATTAAATAAATTAATTAAATCACTTTTTAATTCAATATTGGTAAATAATAACAAATTTTATCAATTTTGATCACCTAGACATATATAATAATTTATTGTAAATTTACATATCAATTTCAGTGTTGAATATTTCAATAATTACAGCGTTCAAATTCAACTGCAATTAATCTAATTAATTAAAGTTTATTTCAAATAAATTGATTTTATTTGATTCAAATCTTTATACTTAATCAATTATTACGTTATAACATAGTTAACATTTGTTTTACATTTCATTATATTAAGATACTCCAATTTCCATCTTTAGTTTGTATTAACTATTATATTTCCATTTTATTGAATTTTTGCCAATTTCACACACTAAATAAAATTTAAAATCCCAAATTGATTTATTATCTTGATTTCACTATTTTATTAAATCAATCATTACAATATGAATATAATTAACATTTTTATTTATTTTATTACATTGACAATTTACATATAAATTTCTGTTAATTTAATATTTAATTCCATTTAATTGCAATTGATTTCCAATTTAAATTTAATAGCCTAAATAAATTGGTAACATATAATAATTGTCACTATTGACCAATAATCACATTTATAGGTTTATTATTCACAACAAATGTTACAATTGCTTTCATAACACTAAATTTTTCCAATTACCATTAACTATATACTAGTTCATAAGTTTATACAACATTTACATTTATTTACTTACATTCAATTTATAACCAAGTTATAACATTTACATTATTTCAATTAATTGGAATTTCATAGAAATTGTTAATAGTTAACCTACATTAGTATTGTTACAATTCATTCTACTCATTATTTTCATTAATAAGTCACAAATTTTTATTTCCTCAAATATTAAATAACAAAACTTATTAAATTAAAAAAAATTAATTATCGATAATTTACGGGTCGTTACAGATAATCTCTTCGTTGCTTACTTTCTCAGTTGATACATCGCAGCTACTTATCAGGATGCAGCATTAATCAATGGAACAGTGCTTGCATTATTGTTTGCAGTTCTTCTCCACTTATCTTTGCCTATCTATCGAGCTTCTCATCTCTTTAGATCATGCAACCCGATTACAGCACCTGGCAGTACTTATTATTGCAATAGTATTAATTACTGCAGCACCCATCATGCTTGCAGTAGTAATTATCATTGTAATGCTTGCATCCTTCAGTATCATAATAGCAGTTCTTATTTGTCCAACATCCATCATTGCCTATCACTGCCGCATCAGTACACTTATCACTCAAACAGGAAACCAAGTACACCAGGATGGCTACCTTACATGGAATTTCCAACAACCAGGATGACTAATATTCTTATTTATCATGGAGTATGTTCTTCGTTAATTGGTTTTATAAATGTGCGACAATATTTATAAGCATGGTTTTATAAATGTGTGATAATATGTATAAGAAGAATTAAATGTGCAACTTTATAAATGATATGTATGTATAATTTATTTTTGCTTTTTAGCAATTGTGCATATAATCGGTGTATATGTTGCTTCAATGGTCTAATTTTTTTTTTAATTTTGCAACTTTTTTTAACAACGGGCAAAAATAGTTGTAATAGACATCTATTACAACGGTTAATGCTTGTTGTGGCTTGGGAATATTGCAACGATCCATGACCGTTGTAAAAGGCTCCATTGCAACGGCTTTGGACCATTGTAAAATCTTTTACTACAATGGTTTTAAAACGTTGTAAAATCTATTTAGTCTATTTCAACATCGCATAATAAGACGGACACTTACCTATTGCAAAACCCCTATTACAACAGGTATTGCCTGTTGTAAAAAGTGTATTTTGATGTAGTGTACACACATGTATATCTCACTTCCTCCCTAATCTATAATTTTTAAATCTAATATGCGTAAATGAATTTATTATATGATAAAATGAGATAATTTGAAGAAAGGGAAAGGCTATAGCATAAAGAAATCCCAAGAGGTTCATTGGGAATTATCTATGAGTTGGAATCTGGATTTTTCCTTGATAGTATTGTATTGTTTGATACTTGGATTTGTATTGTACCTTAGAAGATTTAATATGTGAAAACTATCAACTTAAACACCAAAATATCTCCATAATCTATGAGTTTATGAATCGGTTGGAATCTTAATTGTTTTATTTTAATGTAGTAGAACTTGATTCATTAATATTTATATTAAAAATAATGTATGATTCTATTTGATTTCATTTTTTATTTGTGTTTTTAATGCTAAAGAATTCCAATAATAAAATAAAATGAGGTGTGCAAAGTAGGGAAAAGGAGATTTTCTCTTGTTTGTAGTTTGCATCGCCTATTTCAATAATTAAAATATGTGCGATTTCTTTGTCACTGCAACACTTTTCATTTAAAAATCTTGAATGGAATACAAAGTATTTGTATTGTAATTTGGCTTCTTGGAAAGGATGCATAGTTCTACTATATCAATGTGAAACAAATTATATGCTTTGGATTCTCTTTTTGAATATGTATACAAGTCTATTTTTGATGTAGTTAATCTGTTGGTGATATTACTTTTATATGATTGATGTATTTAAGTGAGACTTGTATAGTAATGGTATTATTAACATAAAATAATATAACACCCCAAATAAGAAACAGACAAACTACCTAAATACGCATAAAACGAACTAGGCATAAAATAATAGTAGCATATTCCCTTAAACGTTGAAATTGGCAGTTATAATTGTAAACTTGCAGCAAACATAATAATTAACCATTAACAATTAATCTAATAAAATTAGTTAGGGACAACGGTGGAATTTAATCCAATATTAAAGGCGAAATAAGAAGTTTACCTCGTACGACCTTTGACACATAAATACAAGTGAGGCATGCTCTATGCACGTAAATGTGCATATATTTACATCCATATTTTACCTATTTTTATTTAAATAAATGTCATATTTGGGTTTTTAAACATGTTTAAAACCAAAATTCAATTATTTTCAAATCATCATATATTCATCTACATATAGGGGCAAAATAGTCATTTTTGTGCATGTGTTAATTTGGGACTTTTTACTTGGACATTTTTCATAATTTTTATAGGAATTTGGATGCATATGGAAGAGGGTTTCATGAAGATATATGCATGCACAAGAGAATACAAAGGAATGAAGAGGAAATAATTCAAGCTCATGATAATGGAGGACCCCACCCACTTACCTAAATCTACAATTAGAAGCTAATGGACAACTAAGTGGAGGTTAAAGCTTCATGCACATTAAATGATGGATTAATTAGTAGCTAATGGTTACTTGGTGGCCATACTTCCTAAAGGGCATTTTGAGAAGAACCCTAATAATTGAATTAGGGTTTTATGCATGTATAAATAGCCCTCTTATGTACATGTAAATATCTTCCTACTCTCTCATTTTACTTAGGAAATCAGCAAGTTGTAAACACAAATCAAAGTGAAATAAAAATGGCTTCCTAAGACTTCTCTTTTCTACATGCTTCTCTTTACTTTTATGCTCAATTTTATTCTTATGCTCTCTTTCATTCATGTTCATAGCTTAGATTTACATTTATGCACTTAGTTTAGCTCATTTCTTTCTAGTAGTTAATCTTCTTTTTCTTTGTTTATTTTCTACTTTATTTTATTTTCAATGTTGAAATCTCTATGTGTTGAAATGATAACACAATTGAGAGGCTAAATCCCTACAATTTAGGGGTAATGAATCTTTCTTTTATCATGTATATTCAACATAATTTCTATGTATGATCTCTTTTGTGCTTCATGGGCAAATGGATGTTTATGTTTGTTTGTGTTTATGTTGAATTTGATAGCCTACTTTGTTCATAACAAATAGGCTATGCTTATCTCATTAATCACAAATTTCCTCTTTATCTAAAATATGATCATGACAATGAAGTGAAGTTTTAATCAAAATTTGATGATCTATGTTACTAACTAATAGTAAATAGATCATGTTTAAACTAGATTTCGGTTTCATTTTCTATGCCTTGTTTCATGAGATTTGAAAAAGTAGGACTAGATTTGTATTATATTTTGATGGTTTGATTTGTGTTAATTAATAACTCAAATAGGCCACGCTTATGATAAATACATAACTAATCCTACTTAGATTAAAAAGAGATCATCATTTGATTCTATGTTGATTTATGTGAAAAATATAAGAAAGTGGATTTGCCTCTAAATTGAATTTTAATCACATTGTTTTCAATCTCAATATTTTCCTAGTTTTCTAGTTCTCAAAACAATCTCCGATTTTGGTTTAATTTAATTGATTAGAAAATTTTAAAATTTTAAAAACTCCCTACAGATCGAATCGTACTCGCCACGTACTAAAATTGTACGTCGTGCGCTTGCGGTAATTTTAATTTAAAATTTATGCCGATTTTCTAACTCGATAGAAAATTCATCGTTAAATAAGTTTTTGGCGCTGTTGTTGGGGAATAGCTTTGATTTTGATTTTCTATTCTTCGAATTATTTGTTGTTTGATTTTTGTGTGTTTTTATTTTGTGTGTGTGAATTGCATTTAAAAAAAATTATTTGTTTGTTAAGTCATTTTTTGTTTTCAATTTTGTTTGTGTGCTTGTTGTTGTTTGTTTACACTTGCATTTGCTTTCCAATTTAAAAAAATAGATATATATATATATAGACACAATTTCATTCAAAAAGAAAAAAGTTCCATTTCATTTTCCTTTTCATTTACAATTTTCTCTTTTACAACATTCAAAAAGAAAAAAATTTGCAATTTCTTTTCACTCTTCACTGTGCTTGTGCACACTTCCCCGACCACTTATGCACATCATCACATACCTATCATCTACAACCTGCATACTCCCTAACCCCTGCATTTCTAGACCAAACCTCAATGCCCCCATTAATCTACAGTTCAACATCAACACTCCATCACCATACCTGTACAAACTTCTTGACTGTTGCCCACAGTCACTCCAGATCTTCAACCTCTACTTGCACTTCACATCTCATATTCATCTTCAATCACACCACACTTCTTCAATCATCACCTGCCATTGCAACACAATACATCACACCCCACCATCATCTTGCCACACCATATCAAGCACCTTGCAAACAACAAACAAACCATCCTCTACCCTTATTGCCACTCAACACCCTCTCATACAACAAACAAGTTTCTTTCCACTTTTCTCAACAACCTGCTCTTGTCCATTATTACATACTGTCACAACCTTATTCATATTCACAACTTTGCCTACCCACTTACTACTGTTGTACACCTACAACCACTAACCCACTTCTCTGCCAAACACTGTTGTCACCAACATCTGCAACTCCATCAACACCCAATCATACTCATCAATACCATTCACTTCATAAAGACTTCATACAATACAAACTTACTCAATTACCAGAAACTAAAACATCATCACACTTCACTGACTCCTACAACATACTGTAAATATCATCACCTTCCCAAATTTTGTCTGACAACTTCCCAAAAAAAACATCTGCAGGTCATTCATTAACTACTCCTCCACATACTCCAAAATCCCACTGCAACTGGTACTGCCACCAACCTCATCGATCATCACCTGCATCGTAAACCAGAACTTCATCGCACAGCTCGATAACTTAAATCAAACATCACCTCTGTCTTCGCATAACATCGCCAGAACCTCTCCACTCCCCTGCCTCATCCTACATCACATCACTTCTCGCTGCTGCCTGCTGCCAAATTGCAAACCCACTATTCCTCAAAATCCTCAGCCCGAATCCCCAAATCTCCATAACCTCCTTTATCTCACTCGAACGACCCCAAGATTCGCAAAACCAAGGCGATTTGAAAATTCCTCCACCTTTCGATTTTTTTTATTGCTGAGCGCAAATTGTTTTGGGAATTTTACTGCGTAGATTTTGTGAGGAATTTGAGCGTGCGTTTATCTGAGGAATTTTGCCTTCTATGTGTTTGTTAGGATAGTGGGTTGGGTTTGTTAAATTGTGTTGCAAGTTTAATTTGAAAATTTAAGTGAATTTGCAAGTTTAATTCATCTACTAAAAAAAAGAGACTTCTCAAAAAAACGGTTGTTTTGTAATTTGTCTTTGTTTTTGTATGGCTAGTGATTGCTTTTGGTTTTCCTTTATTTAAAAAAAAGATTTCAATTTTTTTAATTTTCATTTTTCATTTGTTTTAGTTCTTACGTGTTTTAGTTTTCATTTTCACTTGTTTTAGTTTTCAATGGTTTTAGTTTAATTTGTTTTGTTTTTCATTTGTTTTACTTCTTCTTTCAAAAAAAACTATATATATCTTGTTTTTAATTTTCAGGTTGTAGAAAATAGGTGGCATAAGTGCTTGTTAAAAATAATTTCCTTTGCTTGCTCTAAAAAAACCGCCGCTAAAAAAATTGCTAATAATTTTGCATGCTCTAGTATCGTGCCCTTGTCCTTGTTTTTATTTGAATTGCATTGTTGGTTGCTTGCATTTGCATTTGTTAAAAAAAAATTCAAAATCCAAAAACAAAAATAACTTCATTTTAGTTGCATTGTAAATTCACGTTTAATTTTTGTTTTGCATTCATCTCATCTTGTTTTATTTTCTAAGGGCAATACCCCAATTCACATAAGGTGAGGGATTTCATCACATTTTCCTTAGCCCACAAATCGCATTTCATCGTAGAATTTGACTAATAATAAAGGTTAGACATTCGACTTAAGGGTGTCACGAGCTCATTTAGGACTTAATTGTATCTTCACAATTGTTTTCTTTGAAGAATTTAATTTCTTCGTATCTAGGCTACGGTAGAGTAATAACCATTTATAAATATTATGGTGGTTCGTAAACATTATAGTGGTTGTTCCTCTAAAGGTACTTAAACTGTAACATTCCCCCTTCTGACCGCCTCCAGTCGGTAATTAAACCAACTCGAAACGTTCAAAAAGACGAATTGTTATTTAGTTTATAAGGTTTAAACAGAATCAGCCACAGAAACATAGAATAATAACACTGAATTAAAACAAATGAATCTTTATTTCATTACTATAAATCTTTTTATATACATCAGAGTTTATACAATTTTTTATACTGATACAGCGGAATATTTAAAATACAATTTTCTTCTGAAAACTAAAATGATTCTTTACTCTCTCTCTCTAACTTCGTTGCTCGAAAATCTTCAAGCTGTGAAAATACTCGGTCTGACCCGAGTATTATATTCAAAAGAAAATAATACACAGGTCAGTCTAATTCAAACCAGTTTATTAGTGCATAGAAGCAATAATAATCAAACAGATGACAGTCACAATAATTCTCGTCTATCCGACTCTTTTAACAAAGAAATCGGATAACGAAAATATAACACTAAACAGTGTTAAATAATAAATCAACAGATTTAAATCATCAACAGAGATAAACAGTGTTATTGGCTGCCGTACACGCACGCGTGTACGACCTCGCCAATACGGCATAAAAGATCAATGCATCACGACACAAAGAAATATCAATTCAAAATTGTCGAGTTTGGGTGGCTGTAGTGCACGCTAACGTGCACTGCCTCGCCGCCACCGAATATAAAGTCATCACATAGAAACAAGGGTAAAACTGCAACGAAAATGCAGCCTCCACTTGAATTCAATGGCCAGTGCAAGGGACAACCAAATCAGACTGCAAATAAAAATCTGTGCATCAATGCAAATGAAGACTAGTCCACACATATACAATTATGTGGCCACACAGTGTGCAGAACACATGAAGGAAATGCACATGTTAAATGGGCAGCAAGTGCCACCCAATGATGCAAGGAAATGAAACAACAAGATGGACTTAAATCAGTGGCAACTTCACAACTAATCAAGTCAGACTTCGCTAAGCAATGGACCAGAAGCATGTGCAGACACCCAACGAAAACACAAATGCAAAGATGCATGCACATGTACACTAAATCAAAAAGTGCAGCAGCTACAACAAAACAAAACTGCATCAAAACATATGTATGTAGGCCTAACGCCTCAAATGACCAAGTACAACCGAAATCAAGAAATGCACTTAAGTTAAAAGCTATGCAGTGGAGACGTAAACAAGGGTATGTGCAGACCACTTGAAGTATGTTAACATATACAACCATGAAATACAAGTGCAAGTACACAATGAATGCCACGACTATAGAGGGTCAAGTGCAATCACAACTGTACATATTTAAAAGCACTTAAACAAAGAACTCGAAGACATTATCAAGTTAATGTCGAAGTTCAACCATAAAATAAGTTCAACATTTATCGAGAACCAAAGTCATCAAGTATTACTCTTGAAACAAAACCTGGCAGTTATATACACAGTGAAAACATGCACATAAGGGGTGGTGAACTGCGAATATAAGCCTACACCCACATAATGGAGACCAGACTACACAAATGCAAGTATAACCCAGTGGTCAAGACAGCCTATTCATATACAAACTGCCTCAACACAACTGCAAAGCAACTCAACTTGAATTTGACCCAGTGCACAAGGCAACTAGACCATCAAAGTGCAAACAAGATGAAGTCAGTGCCAATAGTAATGACAGCAACTCCACCAAGTCGTAATTCAATCCCAAAATACAGTCAATCATCCCAAGAGAAAATAAAATGCAGTTCGAACATACATATATACATATCAATTTAATGTATATACATACATCACTGCATACATATGTTTGAAGACTAGGATGCAACTGGGTGCAGACAGTCTCAAAAAAAAACATAAGTGTACGAAAGGTAACATATATAATACTGTAACTGGACAATACTGCATCAACGTACACAAGTGAGGATTGAAGAACAACAACTACAACTAACTCATGCTTAACTAATCAGTGTGAACAAAAAAAAACTGCAGAGAAGATCCATACCCAACATAAATTAACTACATGATGCACAATTATGTAGTGACAACATTAGTGAACACTTGCAGTTTCAAGGACGTAATGAACAAGTGCAGGCATGAATATTAATGCATGAACAAGTGTACAACATGCAACTGCTACAAATACACAGAGGCAACATCACATAACATACAACAACATGAATACAAGTGCAGAAAGAAGACAGTGACACCCCAGAATCAAAGTAAACAAATGGTGGCAACTGTAGATCAGACTTGGTGCCATCAAGTGATACGATGCATATACCACTAGACTCGACAATGTCCACAAATGAGACTCACTGACCATATGCAAACTCAAAATGGAAGTGAGACACCAAACCACAAACCAGCAACAAAATGACCAAACTTTGCATTTAAATTCAAGAATATATGCATACACACATCATATGTATATATGCACATACATAGTCTTGAAAAAAAAAACAGGTCACAGTGAGAACCAAACTACAGAAATGTGATCAACCCCGAAATAAACAAGTTCAAAGTCACAGTGAAATCGATACCGAAGAAAAGTCGAAGGGCCAAGTCGAACAAGTCAAAACCCAAAACTACTGAGCATAAAAACGTTTCGATAATTTAAGGCTAAAATCGAACAAAACAGTGGTAATTCACTAGTGTTACCAGAAATTAAGACCGAAGTCGCAAGAGAAATCAACATCGAAGTATTTTAAAACCAATTTAATAAATCAAAGTGGAGCGGGGCTAACCAGGATATCATAAGTTCGAAAACATTTACTAAGTAAATCAGAACGAAAAACGAACTTTCCAGAGGCAATTAGATAGACCTCAAGCCAACAAATAAATCAGACAATGAGCAAAGTAAATCAACAACTCAAACAATTTAACACACGAAATCACTGGATTTGAAGTAGATGTGAGTAATGAATTTACTCACCTTTAAATCTGAAATGGTCGCGAAGCGGTTGCGAACGGAGGATGGAAGATGAACGAAGATTGATCGCCCCCCCTGTTTCCCTTTCTCGAAGCCCTAATTTTCAAATCGAAGAAACTAGAGAATCGGAGCCGCCTCTTTTTCGAAGACGATCCAACGAAAACAAAATCGCCGCCATTTTTTTTCGTCGCTTATTTTTGTTTTAGGGTTTTGGATGAGGAGGGGAGAGGGGGTCGGGTACATGTTTTATCAGAGAAACATCGTGGAGGTATGGGCTGAAGCATGGGCCGGTGTATGATATTTTTCTTTTCTTTTATTTTTCATTTTGTTTTTATAAATAAAAAAGTATGTTATTATTATTATTTTTTGTGTTAATTAAATTTTACAAAAGAATTTCAATTGATTTATAATTTGCAATAAAAGTTAACAACCAATTTATATTACTAATTTACGAAAATTTTATTGTTATAAAATCCCAACAATAACATCAATTTAGCTGCCAACACAAATCGTTTATTGATGATTAAAATTTGGGCGAAATCCCGGTTGTTACATAAATTCAAATTGAATTCAATTAAATTTTATACGCGTTTATACGCCATATATTCACAAAATAATTCTGATAAATACGAAAATTGAAATCCAGTAATAATTCAATATTACGGACCCAATGAAACTGGTTCCGTCAAATTCCGAGACTGTGCCTCGGAAGACTATTTTTAAATTCAATTCAAACGATACAATTTCAAAACTGAACAAATCGCTTTCAAATTCAATTCTGAAGCTTCTATTACCTTCAGTATTATCAATATGAATTTTTCAAGCCTTTAAATTATTTTTAACCGGCTTAAAATCGAAGATTCAAATTTTATTCAACTTTCAATAGATTAAATTCAAAAATTTAATCGCCAATTCCTTCTGATAATTTGAAATTCAAGTCAAATCATCATTCAAATATTTAAAATTAATTAAATATTCTCAATTCAAATTGTTCAAAATTCAGGGTCGTTACAAACTCCCCTCCTTAAAAACTTTTCGTCCACGAAAAGGAAAAGTTGTTAAAATTTCATCGATATTTATACTCTAGTCAATTTTTTTCTAAACTTAAAACTTATTACAAATAAATGAAGATAGGATTCATTTCATTTGTTTAATCTCACTAGTTCTGCTTAACTTCTCTTTTGTTCAATGATTTTCTAAAATCAAAACCCAAAAGTCTTTTATCAACATTTTCGATTTACAACTCAGATTCAAACTTAAAATTCTTCACATTAGAGATTTATATAATATATCTCTTCCAAAGCTGTGGACTTTCAAAACATTACAAAGATCCTCTTTCTTAATTTATTAGGTAGGAATTTTTTTGTAATTCTACTTTCAAATCATTGATTTGCTATTTACAGTTTGAAAATACTTGCTAACTCGAAATTTAACAAGTCCATCTTCGTTCTCACAGACATTAGACATACGCTGGCCAGGCGCAGGTCTAAAAATCTCCAAGTACTAAACATACTTGCTTCAATTCCCAATGAAAATACTTTTAAAAATTCTTTTAAAAAATGGATATGGAAAGCACATTCCCCCATGGATTACAGTTTCACCCGGCGGTTACGCTACTATCCCAGTAGAGTCGCTTGTGGCTGTAGATTTCTCATCTCTTAAATTTCGTGTAATATCCCGGGATTTCGAGGAATTTAAAATGTGATAATCTCTTAATTTAAATTATTTTAAATTGATAATATTGTTATTTCAAATATAAATAACCAAATAATAATAATAATAGGATGTTTTAATTATGGTATAGATTGAATTATAATAAGAATAATTAATTAGTTAATTAAGTTTAATTATTGATTTTAAATAGATTTATCACTTTCAAATTTAATAAGTATTGTTTAAAATATATATATATATATATATTGTCTTGAGTTGTTTTTAAATGAAATATATCAATTTCAAACCTAATAAAATGTTTATTTAAAAATATAAATGTTGAATTGATTTTTAAATTGGATTTTAAAAGTCAAATTTGAATTTGAATCTGGATTTAAATTTGAATCTTTAAAAGATAATTATCTTATTTTATTTGGGTATAAAATATATGAACAAGACTTTTATTTAAAATAAGATTTGTTTACAATATTTTCTTTAAAAGGAATTTTATTCATATAAATTTAGAAAGTGTTTATTTAATAGTAAATGAATACAAAAGATATGTTTACACTTAAAAATGAATGAAATATATTGTATATGATTTTAGAATATAAATGGGTTTTTATTTTATTTTTCTTTCAAAGGTTTCATTTATGTATAATATAGAAAAGCATTTATTTAAAAAGATATGTATTTATCTATTTAGAAAATACATATAAAAGCTTTTATAATTTTTTTAAAAATAATATAAAAATAAATAATACAAGTGTTAATTTTATATGCATGTAAAATACATGTGTTAACATAATAAGAATGGATGAAGACAAGTGTCAACTTTATTTTCATTTTCCTTGATTTTTAATAAACCATCAATTTAGTTTATATAAGCCTATCTCTCATTTCTCTTTTCTTTTCTAATTCCATTTTTTCAAAAACAAAGATCAAAACTGAAATCATCTCAAACCGGAACTAAAATCATATCCTCAAACCAAACTGAGATCATTTCATCTTCAACCTGAAAATCTCCTCAAACCTGAAAATATTCCTCTAATCAAAAATCAGTGCTCTGTAAAACAATCAGACCTGTAACCCTTTGTTCTTGCAAGCCTGTTTAACAAAAATCTATAGATTAAATTTCTCAAACCTGGAATATTCAAAAGCCTGAAATCTACCAAAAGCCTGTCTTAAGTCTCAAGTTCAAAAGATCTGTAACCATGTTCTTCAAGTCTGGATCCTTTTCAAGTGCATGAAATTGCAAGCATTTTCTTCCAATCTGGAAATTATCTAAAGCAACATGCATGTAGTTTAGATCAGTAAAGCTCCATCAACTCAAGCATTTTATCAATTCCAGTCTTAAGTCAAAACAGTTTCAAAAGCTTTTCAAAGATAGGCTCTGTCCCCATTTTAATTGGTGAGTAACAATTTTTGTTAAAATAACTTAAGTATAATTGTGTTGCATGCTAAATTCTATGGTGAATATTATTTTTTGGTATGAATGTTTATAGATGATTTTGCATATACATGAATGTATATAGGTGTGCATGTATGATATTATTCCCTGTTCTGTTTCGTTGCCAGACTCCAGAATTTTCTTTTAATCTCTTACTACTTGATTAGTTCTTATTAGTATTTAACTTACAAACAAAAGTTGTTGATTTATTATAGAGGAATCTTTAAAGAACTTTAATTAAGTCAAAATCTAAAGTTCGAATGTCTCTGTAAATAAAAACCACAGTGCATGTTAAAATAAAGTAAAAACTTAACCTTGTAATTTATAAATTCAAGTATATGTATTGAATATATAAGCTATAACATGATTTTTAACATTTAAATCATAACTTTTAGTTTAGAATTAAAAGAGCAGTTCTGGTTTTAACAGAAAATGGATTTTTGGTTAGAACTGTTAATCTAGGAGGATTGATTGACCAATATTATGTCTGGTAATAGTGGAATGATCGAGGAGTAAGGGAAAATTACTAGAATTTAAATTAAGGAAGTGGGGTAGAAATAATTTAAGTTTGAAATTTTTAAACCTAGTTTTAACTAGGTTAAGAAAATCAATCACCACAGTTTCGTTGATGGATCGAGTGTTCCAAGTTTTTTGGGAAATGGAAGTTTAGATATAGACGTAGGCATGGCCAGAAAATTAGCCTCTCTGATGATCGGGATTTCGAGGACGAGGAGTTGTTGCCGGTTTTTTTTGAAATGGTGGTCTGTGGTTCCAGTTTTGATTTTAGGCTCGATCTTGAGTTCGTCTTCATTTCGTTGATCGAGTGACTTGGGGTTTTGGGTTTTGGAAGAGGATGGGTTGTCGAAGACGTCGCTGGAGTTTCAAAGGTGATGGTGGCCGGAGATGGGAGGAATCGCCGTTGACAGGTTGGGGATGTGTATGCTGTCTGCAGTTCCAGGTTTTGATTTTAAACTCGAATTCGAATTCGAGTTGAATTCTGAAGGATCTGATGTTTGAAGGGAGTTGTGGGGTTGCTGGCCGATGGGAGATGACCATTGATGATGGCCAGTAATGGCCGGAGTTGATGTATGGGTGTACAGAGAGGTGGTGTGCATGTTGGTGATGATTATTGGGTTACAAGGTTTTGGATCTCGTGATTGGCTCGGGGAATTTGGGTTTCTGCTCGAAGCTGATTTGTTTTGACTCGAAGTAAAAATAGAGAGGATCGAGTGTTTGTATTGTTTCAGGTTTTTCAAAACAGAAACAGAAACCTGTTTACAGTTTTTAAAATTAAAGGCAGAAGTAATAAGTTTAAATGTAAACTAAAATCTGAACTGAGTTTAAAACCTAAATTTAAATATGAATTCAATTAGTTTAAATTATGGTTTTTGAAATAGTATGAATTTTTAAAAGGAAGATGTAAAATGTAAATAAAGCTTTCAAGGATTTAAGTTTAAATCTAAATTAAAATCAAGATTCAAGTTTAGTTTGAATTCTAGTTTGAAATTAATAATGGTTAATCTAAGTAAATTACTTAAGAAAAGTAACTAAATAATCGTTAATGAAGGTCATTAATTTGAGATTATTTAATAATTGAATAATGTGATAAATTTTGATAATTAATTAGATTAATTAATTTAAAGATAATCAAATATAGAATTTGTTTAAATGAATTACTTAATGGAAGTAATTAAGAATTAATTACTCATTGTAATTAATTAAGTTAATTTGATTAGTTAAGTTAATTAATTAAGTTTAATTAATTTAGAATAATCAATAGATGATTTGATAATAATTACTTAATGTAATTATTAAGGTAAGTTTATTTAGAGAAGTAAATAATAAGATAATTACTGGTAGTAATTAGTTGAATAAATGATTTTATTAATAGAAGTAATTTGAGTTAATTACTTTGAATAATTAATCAAGGGATTAATTAAGAAATTAATTAAGGAGTAATTAATTTAGTTAATAAAAGTAATTAGGGGAGTTAATTACTAGATGAGATTAATCAAAAGTGATTAATAAATGTTGTTTAATTAAAGGTTAATTACTTAATGTAATTAATTTAATTAAGTAATTAATAATTAAGTTGTAATTAAGGATCATTAATTAATATAATTAATGATGTAATTAAGATTGGTTAATTAAGTAATAATTAATAAATGAAGTAATTAATCAATGTAATTAATTAAGGATTAATGTAATTAATTATAGTTGATTAAGTTAATTAATTTTAGTTAATTAATTAATGAAGTAATTAAAGGTTAATTACTATAAGTGGTTAAGGATAATTAATTTGAGTAATTAATTAAAGATAAATTACTTGGATGTAATTAAAAGATAATTAATCAAAGATGATTAATTGAAATGAAATATTAGAAGATAATTAATTAATTAAATTGTAATTAATTAATGGTTAAGTAAGCAGGATTTATAAAATAAAGTAATTAATTTAATTCAATTTAAATTAATTAGAGATGATATAAATCATTACTTATGAATGGGTGTTAGTATTGGATACTTGACTTTGATTGATATCTCTGATGAGATATATGCTGTGTGATATGGATGTTAGTTGAATTGTATGGATTATCTGATAATGTTGATTATCTGTTGTGAATTATCTTTCTTTATGTATAAAGATAATAAATTAAATTGTTTTAACCTTTAAAACAACTTGGCCTTAAAAGATACGCTTTGGATTTCGATGAGACCGGGATCGGGTTTCCGTATACCGGAATTCCAGGTCTGGAGACCCGAATACCACATCGATCCAAATTAACGATAGGTCGTGAATCAAGTGAAGATGAAGATTCAGAGTGCAAGGGTTATTGTCGTTAACTCTGAGGGTGATTCCAAAACGAGTGTAACGAGATAATGCCTTCGGTTTCGTTCGAACCCGGAACGAACTTGTATGGATTGAATGCTTTCAGCACATCGTCAGGTGGACGATGAGCATTTTAAGTGATGTGTTCTTTTCTAAGGTAATCGTGACCTCAAGCCTCACAAACCGGGAATGGCTAAAACAGGGGAGGTGCAGCAAGGTTAGTGGGTAGCACCCAAGTAGGACAAGATTACCTCTGTCTAGATGTCCCTTTCTATTTTCGACTTAGTGGTGCGGTTGCTGATCCCAACCGTGAGGTATCTTGTGCGGGAATTATCCAGTAAGGGATGTTCCGACCTTGTGTTGCAGGGGATTGGGAGTGATCCTCGGTACGGTGATCTAGGCCACGTACTGTGACGGGTGGTACCCCGGTAGCCCTGCCATTGTATGGAATCCAAACTCCAATAAGTGCCGTACGTATTAGTTGTGCCCAACTATGTTGGAATGTGAGATGTAAGCATTTCAGCTATTTCTGTATTTTACTTGAAAACCCTAGACCCTATTATAATACAATCGAATTTCCTATCAAATGTTTTGGTTAGCGTAAGGTAAAAAAACTTACCCATGTTTATGTGTGGGAAGTCTTACGTGATACCTTTTCTTTCAAAAGGTTTTCAAGTTAAACAAGTTTAACCTGTTACTCACACCAGACCCATGTCTGACCCAAGTTGTTTATTTCTGTTTTATAAACTCTTGGGTACTCAAATTTTTACGAGTAGCCAAGGGATTCAGGTTAGCCTTGACGAATTGTGGAGGAGCAATGGAGCAGGAGGCTTCAGCGTTGTAGATATAGATAGTAGTTTCCGCTGTGTTGATCTTGTTTAGATCTTTGTTTTGTATTGAGATGTAATAACTAGACAGATGTTTATAACTGTCTAGTATATGAGATGTAATCTGTGTAACTCTGATAAGTGTTGTATATGATACTATGTAATAGTTATGTGATATATTATATTTTGTTTCGTTCCGCTGTGAGATTCTGATATTGTTTAGTTCTTTCTTTCTCTTCTTTTCTCTTTTCTATCCCTTTCTTTCTTATTAGCGATACGACTTTCTATGGAGAGAAAGTCGTGGTCGTTACAGTGGTATCAGAGCGTAGGTTGAGCGAATACCTAAGCTATTGGTTAAGTGAATATCAGAGCAGTAGGTTGAGTGAATACCTAGGCTCTGAAGTGGTGTCTATCTTGAGAGCGCGTAATTGTTAGTTATATAAAAATGGTTTAATATTGTGTTAATTGATCGGTTGAGTGGTATATGGATTCTGGTCAATACGAGTAGCTAACGTTATTGATAGGGATCTCTAAACACTTGAACCAGGCCAACGGACACAATATTGTTTTAAAGAGGTAGATGAAATAATTTTACCCAGAAATAATTTCAATATAAAAAAAAATAATATATATCATTTTAAATATATATATTTATGTATTTCTACCTATTTATTGGGTTACCTGTTCGGGTTTTCCAATATAGGATATAAAGGTAGATAGGGTAGTGGTGTGTGTAACACGACTACCAATGGTTGGAGTCTGAGTGTTGAGGTTGGAAGTGTATCTGTCGAAACTGTAGACCCAATACCGTCTCAAGTAAACTTTGCTGTGGTGAAGGATTTCATCGATCTCCGAAGGAAACTGTAATGGTTCGGAGTTTATCTTTGAAGTGTGGATGAGTAGAGTTGGATCTGTCGATGAGGCAGAAGTGAGTGATGGTACCTTGATACCTCAGGTAATAGTAGCTGTATGATGAGATGCAGTGACTATGGATGTTCCTGAAGATGTTTTCTTTGGAACAAGATTAAGGAAGTGTGTCTGTTTCCGGGTTGTGGCTGAGTTCAGCATGGTGTTTCTGTTTGGTTTGAAGTCCGAGTTTCTCTAGAAGCTTTGGATAAGGAGTCTTAGGCATCTATGTCAGCAGTGTAGCTCGAGTGTTATGTGTTCTTGTTGGAAGATCTTTTGGCTTAACTTTCTTAGAAGTGGAGTTCAGAAGCTGCAGAGTAGATTCATTTTTCAAATGGATTAGTCAAGCATAGACTGTTCTGATGGATTAAGAAAGAACATTATTTTTGGATATTGGACTAGATATAATCGCAAAAGTGACTTGCGAAAGTTTGAGTATTCTCTGGGGAAATCTTTTTCTTGAGTTTGAGGCATCTCTAGTAGATATTGGAGTTATAGGGTTGCCAAAGATCTTCTGAAATGTGTTGGTCTAGTTGGTGTTCGAGTTCATAGACGACATCTAGATCAGAGTTGAGCAACGAAAGATAGGTAGCAGTTGTTCTAGAATGGAAGCAACCGGAAGTTGCAGTGTTTGGATTAGAGGGTTCCTACAGGAAGCTTTTCAAGATTTGAAGGTTAGATTGGTGAGAGAATCTGTTTTGTCTTGTCCAGATAGAAGAAGTATTTGGAAATCTACTGATGATTGAGGAGTAGAGTTTGAGTTCTGGATTTCTGTAGATCTCGAGAGGATCCGTTTATTTGATTGTTTTTGATCCGGTTTGTTTCAAGAAGCATCAGCGATGGTTAAGCTGATCAAGAAGGATGAAGGCATCCCAGAATCGGCAGAAGAGTTCTGTAAACTGGAGATGGAGAATTTGGAATTCGAAGTTGGAGACTTCATTATTATTTCTCCAGTAAAAGGGAGCAAATAAGATTGGGTAAGACTAGGAAGATAGCACCGAGTATATTGGATCTTTCTGATTTTTATGAGGATATATGTTTTTGTTTCGGTATTGAATTACCAGTCTGGATTCGGTAGAGCGAGTAACCCAGTATCTGTATTGGGGAAACTCGGGATAATATTAGGTAGTTTATCCGGATCTATGTTCGGATAACTAGAATTGTTGTTTGTATAACTAAAGTTGATTGTTTAGATAAAATTGTTTGTTTGGATGAATGGTTGTTTGATTGATAGTGTATGGTTGATGTATATGCTTGAATTTTTGAAAATAAATATAAAAAAAAAAATTGGATTATCTTTTGTTTAAATTTCGAGGACGAAATTCTTTTAAGGGGGGAGGAATGTAATATCCCGGGATTTCGAGGAATTTAAAATGTGATAATCTCTTAATTTAAATTATTTTAAATTGATAATATTGTTATTTCAAATATAAATAACCAAATAATAATAATAATAGGATGTTTTAATTATGGTATAGATTGAATTATAATAAGAATAATTAATTAGTTAATTAAGTTTAATTATTGATTTTAAATAGATTTATCACTTTCAAATTTAATAAGTGTTGTTTAAAATATATATATATATATTGTCTTGAGTTGTTTTTAAATGAAATATATCAATTTCAAACCTAATAAAATGTTTATTTAAAAATATAAATGTTGAATTGATTTTTAAATTGGATTTTAAAAGTCAAATTTGAATTTGAATCTGGATTTAAATTTGAATCTTTAAAAGATAATTATCTTATTTTATTTGGGTATAAAATATATGAACAAGACTTTTATTTAAAATAAGATTTGTTTACAATATTTTCTTTAAAAGGAATTTTATTCATATAAATTTAGAAAGTGTTTATTTAATAGTAAATGAATACAAAAGATATGTTTACACTTAAAAATGAATGAAATATATTGTATATGATTTTAGAATATAAATGGGTTTTTATTTTATTTTTCTTTCAAAGGTTTCATTTATGTATAATATAGAAAAGCATTTATTTAAAAAGATATGTATTTATCTATTTAGAAAATACATATAAAAGCTTTTATAATTTTTTTAAAAATAATATAAAAATAAATAATACAAGTGTTAATTTTATATGCATGTAAAATACATGTGTTAACATAATAAGAATGGATGAAGACAAGTGTCAACTTTATTTTCATTTTCCTTGATTTTTAATAAACCATCAATTTAGTTTATATAAGCCTATCTCTCATTTCTCTTTTCTTTTCTAATTCCATTTTTTCAAAAACAAAGATCAAAACTGAAATCATCTCAAACCGGAACTAAAATCAAATCCTCAAACCAAACTGAGATCATTTCATCTTCAACCTGAAAATCTCCTCAAACCTGAAAATATTCCTCTAATCAAAAATCAGTGCTCTGTAAAACAATCAGACCTGTAACCCTTTGTTCTTGCAAGCCTGTTTAACAAAAATCTATAGATTAAATTTCTCAAACCTGGAATATTCAAAAGCCTGAAATCTACCAAAAGCCTGGCTTAAGTCTCAAGTTCAAAAGATCTGTAACCATGTTCTTCAAGTCTGGATCCTTTTCAAGTGCATGCAACTGCAAGCATTTTCTTCCAATCTGGAAATTATCTAAAGCAACATGCATGTAGTTTAGATCAGTAAAGCTCCATCAACTCAAGCATTTTATCAATTCCAGTCTTAAGTCAAAACAGTTTCAAAAGCTTTTCAAAGATAGGCTCTGTCCCCATTTTAATTGGTGAGTAACAATTTTTGTTAAAATAACTTAAGTATAATTGTGTTGCATGCTAAATTCTGTGGTGAATATTATTTTTTGGTATGAATGTTTATAGATGATTTTGCATATACATGAATGTATATAGGTGTGCATGTATGATATTATTCCCTGTTCTGTTTCGTTGCCAGACTCCAGAATTTTCTTTTAATCTCTTACTACTTGATTAGTTCTTATTAGTATTTAACTTACAAACAAAAGTTGTTGATTTATTATAGAGGAATCTTTAAAGAACTTTAGTTAAGTCAAAATCTAAAGTTCGAATGTCTCTGTAAATAAAAACCACAGTGCATGTTAAAATAAAGTAAAAACTTAACCTTGTAATTTATAAATTCAAGTATATGTATTGAATATATAAGCTATAACATGATTTTTAACATTTAAATCATAACTTTTAGTTTAGAATTAAAAGAGCAGTTCTGGTTTTAACAGAAAATGGATTTTTGGTTAGAACTGTTAATCTAGGAGGATTGATTGACCAATATTATGTCTGGTAATAGTGGAATGATCGAGGAGTAAGGGAAAATTACTAGAATTTAAATTAAGGAAGTGGGGTAGAAATAATTTAAGTTTGAAATTTTTAAACCTAGTTTTAACTAGGTTAAGAAAATCAATCACCACAGTTTCGTTGATGGATCGAGTGTTCCAAGTTTTTTGGGAAATGAAAGTTTAGATATAGACGTAGGCATGGCCAGAAAATTAGCCTCTCTGATGATCGGGATTTCGAGGACGAGGAGTTGTTGCCGGTTTTTTTTGAAATGGTGGTCTGTGGTTCCAGTTTCGATTTTAGGCTCGATCTTGAATTCGTCTTCATTTCGTTGATCGAGTGACTTGGGGTTTTGGGTTTTGGAAGAGGATGGGTTGTCGAAGACGTCGCTGGAGTTTCAAAGGTGATGGTGGCCGGAGATGGGAGGAATCGCCGTTGACAGGTTGGGGATGTGTATGCTGTCTGCAGTTCCAGGTTTTGATTTTAAACTCGAATTCGAATTCGAGTTGAATTCTGAAGGATCTGATGTTTGAAGGGAGTTGTGGGGTTGCTGGCCGATGGGAGATGACCATTGATGATGGCCAGTAATGGCCGGAGTTGATGTATGGGTGTACAGAGAGGTGGTGTGCATGTTGGTGATGATTATTGGGTTACAAGGTTTTGGATCTCGTGATTGGCTCGGGGAATTTGGGTTTCTGCTCAAAGCTGATTTGTTTTGACTCGAAGTAAAAATAGAGAGGATCGAGTGTTTGTATTGTTTCAGGTTTTTCAAAACAGAAACAGAAACCTGTTTACAGTTTTTAAAATTAAAGGTAGAAGTAATAAGTTTAAATGTAAACTAAAATCTGAACTGAGTTTAAAACCTAAATTTAAATATGAATTCAATTAGTTTAAATTATGGTTTTTGAAATAGTATGAATTTTTAAAAGGAAGATGTAAAATGTAAATAAAGCTTTCAAGGATTTAAGTTTAAATCTAAATTAAAATCAGGATTCAAGTTTAGTTTGAATTCTAGTTTGAAATTAATAATGGTTAATCTAAGTAAATTACTTAAGAAAAGTAACTAAATAATCGTTAATGAAGGTCATTAATTTGAGATTATTTAATAATTGAATAATGTGATAAATTTTGATAATTAATTAGATTAATTAATTTAAAGATAATCAAATATAGAATTTGTTTAAATGAATTACTTAATGGAAGTAATTAAGAATTAATTACTCATTGTAATTAATTAAGTTAATTTGATTAGTTAAGTTAATTAATTAAGTTTAATTAATTTAGAATAATCAATAGATGATTTGATAATAATTACTTAATGTAATTATTAAGGTAAGTTTATTTAGAGAAGTAAATAATAAGATAATTACTGGTAGTAATTAGTTGAATAAATGATTTTATTAATAGAAGTAATTTGAGTTAATTACTTTGAATAATTAATCAAGGGATTAATTAAGAAATTAATTAAGGAGTAATTAATTTAGTTAATAAAAGTAATTAGGGGAGTTAATTACTAGATGAGATTAATCAAAAGTGATTAATAAATGTTGTTTAATTAAAGGTTAATTACTTAATGTAATTAATTTAATTAAGTAATTAATAATTAAGTTGTAATTAAGGATCATTAATTAATATAATTAATGATGTAATTAAGATTGGTTAATTAAGTAATAATTAATAAATGAAGTAATTAATCAATGTAATTAATTAAGGATTAATGTAATTAATTATAGTTGATTAAGTTAATTAATTTTAGTTAATTAATTAATGAAGTAATTAAAGGTTAATTACTATAAGTGGTTAAGGATAATTAATTTGAGTAATTAATTAAAGATAAATTACTTGGATGTAATTAAAAGATAATTAATCAAAGATGATTAATTGAAATGAAATATTAGAAGATAATTAATTAATTAAATTGTAATTAATTAATGGTTAAGTAAGCAGGATTTATAAAATGAAGTAATTAATTTAATTCAATTTAAATTAATTAGAGATGATATAAATCATTACTTATGAATGGGTGTTAGTATTGGATACTTGACTTTGATTGATATCTCTGATGAGATATATGTTGTGTGATATGGATGTTAGTTGAATTGTATGGATTATCTGATAATGTTGATTATCTGTTGTGAATTATCTTTCTTTATGTATAAAGATAATAAATTAAATTGTTTTAACCTTTAAAACAACTTGGCCTTAAAAGATACGCTTTGGATTTCGATGAGACCGGGATCGGGTTTCCGTATACCGGAATTCCAGGTCTGGAGACCCGAATACCACATCGATCCAAATTAACGATAGGTCGTGAATCAAGTGAAGATGAAGATTCAGAGTGCAAGGGTTATTGTCGTTAACTCTGAGGGTGATTCCAAAACGAGTGTAACGAGATAATGCCTTCGGTTTCGTTTGAACCCGGAACGAACTTGTATGGATTGAATGCTTTCAGCACATCGTCAGGTGGACGATGAGCATTCTAAGTGATGTGTTCTTTTCTAAGGTAATCGTGACCTCAAGCCTCACAAACCGGGAATGGCTAAAACAGGGGAGGTGCAGCAAGGTTAGTGGGTAGCACCCAAGTAGGACAAGATTACCTCTGTCTAGATGTCCCTTTCTATTTTCGACTTAGTGGTGCGGTTGCTGATCCCAACCGTGAGGTATCTTGTGCGGGAATTATCCAGTAAGGGATGTTCTGACCTTGTGTTGCAGGGGATTGGGAGTGATCCTCGGTACGGTGATCTAGGCCACGTACTGTGACGGGCGGTACCCCGGTAGCCCTGCCATTGTATGGAATCCAAACTCCAATAAGTGTCGTACGTATTAGTTGTGCCCAACTATGTTGGAATGTGAGATGTAAGCATTTCAGCTATTTCTGTATTTTACTTGAAAACCCTAGACCCTATTATAATACAATTGAATTTCCTATCAAATGTTTTGGTTAGCGTAAGGTAAAAAAACTTACCCATGTTTATGTGTGGGAAGTCTTACGTGATACCTTTTCTTTCAAAAGGTTTTGAAGTTAAACAAGTTTAACCTGGTTCTCACACCAGACCCATGTCTGACCCAAGTTGTTTATTTCTGTTTTATAAACTCTTGGGTACTCAAATTTTTACGAGTAGCCAAGGGATTCAGGTTAGCCTTGACGAATTGTGGAGGAGCAATAGAGCAGGAGGCTTCAGCGTTGTAGATATAGATAGTAGTTTCCGCTGTGTTGATCTTGTTTAGATCTTTGTTTTGTATTGAGATGTAATAACTAGACAGATGTTTATAACTGTCTAGTATATGAGATGTAATCTGTGTAACTCTGATAAGTGTTGTATATGATACTATGTAATAGTTATGTGATATATTATATTTTGTTTCGTTCCGCTGTGAGATTCTGATATTGTTTAGTTCTTTCTTTCTCTTCTTTTCTCTTTTCTATCCCTTTCTTTCTTATTAGCGATACGACTTTCTATGGAGAGAAAGTCGTGGTCGTTACATTTCGCCATGGTTGTCGCCATAGATTGCAGTACACACGGCGGTTACGCTACTATCCCAGTAGAGTCGCTCGTGTCTGTAGGCATCACGCCCCTCAAATTTCGCCTGGCATTAGATTGCAGTTTACTCGGCGGTTACGCCACTATCCTAGTGGAATCGCTTGTAACTGTGGGCATCTCGCCCCTCAAATTACGCTAATCATCAATCAAATCTAATCTCATCGCGATGAACTATCGCGAAGGATTTCCGATTCAAATAGTCACTCTGACTAAAATTCTACGTAGCTACGAATTTCAAATGGACACTCATCGAGAGTTCCAATACCTTCTTTAATAATAAATGGAAGGTACTTTTCCACATCCTCAGTTTAGAAAACATAATATCATATATGTAGTACTTTCATTTCACATTTCGTACATATCATATCGATGTAAACATACATAAGATTTCCATAACAATGTCTTTCTAAACTAACGGTTTTCAAATTTACCGTATTCATATATATATAAGTTCTAAAAACTTACATATTCCATATTCATAACAAAATAGAGGATTTCAAAATTTTCCTCTAAGTCGATTTGGAAATTTAAGGTTATCTCAAACCTAATTCATATTCATAATTCCATTTATTATCGACTTTCACATTCGATTTGGATTTCACGCTTACATCGTCAATTCTCAACACAAAATTGATGTCTATCGATATATAACCTCTGAGCTCGTACGTCTCAGAGAAGGGTGTTAAGCTAAGAGAATAAATTCTCCGCCACCAACAGATATATATTTAATAGAGATCAATTGCTATGTCATCAATTCACAATGTTAGAGATACAATCCAAATCATCATCTGAAATTCAAAGCTCAACTTATATTGTCTTTGATGTCGAAGTTAAACTCAATTTTAACTTAACGATTCAATCTTTTGAAAAATTTCAAATTGAACAAATTGTTCAAATTCTCATTTAACTTTTCAACTTCGACTTCAAAAATGAATTTGAAATCATTTATTCCTTACGGAATATATTCACAACATTTCACATTTGGAAAAACATTTCCATACTTATTTAAAAATAAGTAATTCACAAATCCATTTTATTTTCAACATTTGAAAATATTCGATATACTTTAATCAAAATTAAGTATATATTTCATCTTTAAGGAAATAATTCTTTTTCACATTTTCATTTGAGTTAAAACGAATGTTACGTAAAACATCGTTACGACAACTCAAAATCACTAGTATAGGGATTCGAAATTTAGATAGATGTATAAATCCCAATACTATACAAAACATTTCCTTTCGGAAATCATTTACTATAACAACAGTGTTATAGTCCACCATTTCCTTATATTCGAAAACGTCTATTTCAACAATGAATGTTGAAATCTATGGTTTCGATATTCAATGCCTTTGAAAACATCTTTTTAAAACAATTATCTTCGTTTTAAAATATCACTTTCCCAAAACATGTCCATTTTATTCAATAATATATTCATGGTCCAAAATTGTGAATATACTTCATTTAACAAGCTATAAGAATTTACTTATCAAAATAAGTCAGTTTCGAATTTATAAACAACGTTTATAAATTCTATTCCTATTCATAAAGACTTCAATTCATAAAAATTTACTTATCTTTCAATTTGAGTTCAATTTACATAGCTTCCAATTTCCATCAATACAATTTCATTAACACTTAATGAATTTCATAAAATCAACTAGCAAAACCAAATTTATTTACTTTGCTTACATTCAATTTGGTTCAACACACTTAATTTCAATTGGTTTATATTCCAATTCAGATTAAATTTTTTTATACTCACCATATTCACAAATTCACTTTTACAATTAAAGTTGAATTTCCTTTATATAACTCAAATTCATATTCATTCTTTACTTTATCAATTCATTTTGATATCAAATTCAATTTGATTCAATATTACTTAAGCCATGTTTCATTTTATCTTCACTTGTATTTATTTTCACTGTACAACTTAAGTTCGTCTCAAATTTATTTGAAATTCTATTTTATTTAACTTTACTTAGATTTCATTTCAAAAATCATTTTATTTAACTTGTACTAAAGTCAAATTCATATCACATTCAAAATTCAGATTTTTTTTCACTTAACAAAACTGTTCAAACATTTTAACAATTGGTTTTTATTCAAATTTCCTCATTTTATAAGTTAAACAACTTATTAATTTTAAACTTTCCGATTCATATGATATAATCACTTATCTTTCAAGTTTAACTTTTCATCTCAATAATTTATTTAATCAAGTTCATTTATTAATGCCAACTCAATTCAATTTAACTTTTCTTAAGTTAAAAATCTTTATTTTCAAAAACAATTTTATACTTCTTTGGATTTGAAAAACATTCTCCTTTTTAAAAGTGTTTCTAGTAACTATTCATATTAAACATCATAAACTAAGCTTTGTGTAAACCAAAGCTCTGATACCACTCTATAACATTCCCCCTTCTGACCGCCTCTAGTCGGTAATTAAACCAACTCGAAACGTTCAAAAAGACGAATTGTTATTTAGTTTATAAGGTTTAAACAGAATCAGCCACAGAAACACAGAATAATAACACTGAATTAAAACAAATGAATCTTTATTTCATTACTATAAATCTTTTTATATACATCAGAGTTTATACAATTTTTTATACTGATACAGCGGAATATTTAAAATACAATTTTCTTCTGAAAACTAAAATGATTCTTTACTCTCTCTCTAACTTCGTTGCTCGAAAATCTTCAAGCTGTGAAAATACTCGGTCTGACCCGAGTATTATATTCAAAAGAAAATAATACATAGGTCAGTCTAATTCAAACCAGTTTATTAGTGCATAGAAGCAATAATAATCAAACAGACGACAGTCACAATAATTCTCGTCTATCCGACTCTTTTAACAAAGAAATCGGATAACCAAAATATAACACTAAACAGTGTTAAACAATAAATCAACAGATTTAAATCATCAACAGAGATAAACAGTGTTATTGGCTGCCGTACATGCACGCGTGTACGACCTCGCCAATACGGTATAAAAGATCAATGCATCACGACGCAAAGAAATATCAATTCAAAACTGTCGAGTTTGGGTGGCTACAGTGCACGCTAACGTGCACTGCCTCGCCGCCACCGAATATAAAGTCATCACATAGAAACAAGGGTAAAACTGCAACGAAAATGCAGCCTCCACTTGAATTCAATGGCCAGTGCAAGGGACAACCAAATCAGACTGCAAATAAAAATCTGCGCATCAATGCAAATGAAGACTAGTCCACACATATACAATTATGTGGCCACACAGTGTGCAGAACACATGAAGGAAATGCACATGTTAAATGGGCAGCAAGTGCCACCCAATGATGCAAGGAAATGAAACAACAAGATGGACTTAAATCAGTGGCAACTTCACAACTAATCAAGTCAGACTTCGCTAAGCAATGGACCAGAAGCATGTGTAGACACCCAACGAAAACACAAATGCAAAGATGCATGCACATGTACACTAAATCAAAAAGTGCAGCAGCTACAACAAAACAAAACTGCATCAAAACATATGTATGTAGGCCTAACGCCTCAAATGACCAAGTACAACCGAAATAAAGAAATGCACTTAAGTTAAAAGCTATGCAGTGGAGACGTAAACAAGGGTATGTGCAGACCACTTGAAGTATGTTAACATATACAACCATGAAATACAAGTGCAAGTACACAATGAATGCCACGACTATAGAGGGTCAAGTGCAATCACAACTGTACATATTTAAAAGCACTTAAACAAAGAACTCAAAGACATTATCAAGTTAATGTCGAAGTTCAACCATAAAATAAGTTCAACATTTATCGAGAACCAAAGTCATCAAGTATTACTCATGAAACAAAACCTGGCAGTTATATACACAGTGAAAACATGCACATAAGGGGTGGTGAACTGCGAATATAAGCCTACACCCACATAATGGAGACCAGACTACACAAATGCAAGTATAACCCAGTGGTCAAGACAGCCTATTCATATACAAACTGCCTCAACACAACTGCAAAGCAACTCAACTTGAATTTGACCCAGTGCACAAGGCAACTAGACCATCAAAGTGCAAACAAGATGAAGTCAGTGCCAATAGTAATGACAGCAACTCCACCAAGTCGTAATTCAATCCCAAAATACAGTCAATCATCCCAAGAGAAAATAAAATGCAGTTCGAACATACATATATACATATCAATTTAATGTATATACATACATCACTGCATACATATGTTTGAAGACTAGGATGCAACTGGGTGCAGACAGTCTCAAAAAAAAACATAAGTGTACGAAAGGTAACATATATAATACTGTAACTGGACAGTACTACATCAACGTACACAAGTGAGGATTGAAGAACAACAACTACAACTAACTCATGCTTAACTAATCAGTGTGAACAAAACAAAACTGCAGAGAAGATCCATACCCAACATAAATTAACTACATGATGCACAATTATGTAGTGACAACATTAGTGAACACTTGCAGTTTCAAGGACGTAATGAACAAGTGCAGGCATGAATATTAATGCATGAACAAGTGTACAACATGCAACTGCTACAAATACACAGAGGCAACATCACATAACATACTACAACATGAATACAAGTGCAGAAAGAAGACAGTGATACCCCAGAATCAAAGTAAACAAATGGTGGCAACTGTAGATCAGACTTGGTGCCATCAAGTGATACGATGCATATACCACTAGACTCGACAATGTCCGCAAATGAGACTCACTGACCATATGCAAACTCAAAATGGAAGTGAGACACCAAACCACAAACCAGCAACAAAATGACCAAACTTTGCATTTAAATTTAAGAATATATGCATACACACATCATATGTATATATGCACATACATAGTCTTGAAAAAAAAAACAGGTCACAGTGAGAACCAAACTACAGAAATGCGATCAACCCCGAAATAAACAAGTTTAAAGTCACAGTGAAATCGATACCGAAGCAAAGTCGAAGGGCCAAGTCGAACAAGTCAAAACCCAAAACTACTGAGCATAAAAACGTTTCGATAATTCAAGGCTAAAATCGAACAAAACAGTGGTAATTCACTAGTGTTACCAGAAATTAAGACCGAAGTCGCAAGAGAAATCAACATCGAAGTATTTTAAAACCAATTTAATAAATCAAAGTGGAGCGGGGCTAACCAGGATATCATAAGTTCGAAAACATTTACTAAGTAAATCAGAACGAAAAACGAACTTTCCAGAGGCAATTAGATAGACCTCAAGCCAACAAATAAATCAGACAACGAGCAAAGTAAATCAACAACTCAAACAATTTAGCACACGAAATCATTGGATTTGAAGTAGATGTGAGTAATGAATTTACTCACCTTTAAATCTGAAATGGTCGCGAAGCGGTTGCGAACGGAGGATGGAAGATGAACGAAGATTGATCGCCCCCCCTGTTTCCCTTTCTCGAAGCCCTAATTTTCAAATCGAAGAAACCAGAGAATCGGAGCCGCCTCTTTTTCGAAGACGATCCAACGAAAACAAAATCGCCGCCATTTTTTTTCGTCGCTTATTTTTGTTTTAGGGTTTTGGATGAGGAGGGGAGAGGGGGTCGGGTACATGTTTTATCAGAGAAACATCGTGGAGGTATGGGCTGAAGCATGGGCCGGTGTATGATATTTTTCTTTTCTTTTATTTTTCATTTTGTTTTTATAAATAAAAAAGTATGTTATTATTATTATTTTTTGTGTTAATTAAATTTTACAAAAGAATTTCAATTGATTTATAATTTGCAATAAAAGTTAACAACCAATTTATATTACTAATTTACGAAAATTTTATTGTTATAAAATCCCAACAATAACATCAATTTAGCTGCCAACACAAATCGTTTATTGATGATTAAAATTTGGGCGAAATCCCGGTTGTTACATAAATTCAAATTGAATTCAATTAAATTTTATACGCGTTTATACGCCATATATTCACAAAACAATTCTGATAAATACGAAAATTGAAATCCAGTAATAATTCAATATTACGGACCCAATGAAACTGGTTCCGTCAAATTCCGAGACTGTGCCTCGGAAGACTATTTTTAAATTCAATCCAAACGATACAATTTCAAAACTGAACAAATCGCTTTCAAATTCAATTCTGAAGCTTCTATTACCTTCAGTATTATCAATATGAATTTTTCAAGCCTTTAAATTATTTTTAACCAGCTTAAAATCGAAGATTCAAATTTTATTCAACTTTCAATAGATTAAATTCAAAAATTTAATCGCCAATTCCTTCTGATAATTTGAAATTCAAGTCAAATCATCATTCAAATATTTAAAATTAATTAAATATTCTCAATTCAAATTGTTCAAAATTCAGGGTCGTTACATAAACCTTCGGTTTTATTGCTACGGTGATTTGTGGTGCACCGATAACCCCTGCCCGTTACCTGGCTGAGAAATATTTTTGTTGATTTAAGACAAAGTGTGATTATACAATTTTGGGTTAGGAGCTACTAAGGACAGAAAATTGTAATTTAGTCCGTTGCATTCATTTAGTTGCATTAGCTCATGCATATTTTTAAAAAAATCAATCAAAAACTCAAAATCCAAAAAAAATTTGTAAATTTTACTTAGCTTAGTTTTTAATCCCAAAAAACAAAAAACAAAAAAAATCCTTTTTCCTTTCCTTTGAAAATTTTCAATCCAAAAAAAAAATATAAAATCTTTTCAAAAAGAAAAAAAAAATTAAAATTCAAAAACAAGAACAAAAAAAATCAATCTCCCATTTTGCAAAAGCAAAAAACAAAAAAAATTCCTTTTGGTAAATATTGGAAAATTTGAAAACTCCAAAAAAAAAATTTAGAAAAACAAAAACATATAAAAATTTGAAAAGCACAAAAAAAAATCGAACTTTTCTTTTGAAAAATAAATTTCACTTAGTAAATAGTTTCCTTTCTTTAAAAAAAAAGACAAAAACAAAAACAATTTTTCACTTCATTTTCCAAATCTTGTTTCTTTCTCTAAACCAGTTTCCAACTTCTTTCTCTTTTCGACTTTCACTTGTGCATGAGTATTTGGACTCGTGACACAACAACTAATCGTTGGACTCGCGACTCAACAACTAATCGTCTAACTCGAATAGACAATCCTCTCGAAATGGCGAACGAGAACGCCCCCTCAAACTCTTATGGATAGAATCTTTCTCGATAGAGTTTCTATTCCATCTAGCATCACATTACCCGCCCCTATGGGTAACCATTTTGAAAGTCACTCGAAACATATTGCCATGCTTCCAAAATTTGGAAATTACGAACACGATGACCCAAACATTTTCTTGACTAAATTCGAACAAGTTTGCGCAAACATTAAACTCCAACAACTTTCCGATGACGGAATCGAACTTCGATTAATCCCATTCGCACTTACGGATTACGCTGAAACTTGGTTGTACAGCTTACCATCGAACTCGATTAAAACTTGGGAAGAATTCGTAAAAGCTTTCTTAAAAAAGTTCTAGCCCTTGGAAAAAACAAGTAGAATCCAAAATGAAATTGTCAATTTTCATCAATTCAAGGGAGAACCATTCGAAAAATATTTTGAAAGATTCAAAGAGATTTTGATAAAATGTCCACACCATAACTTCGAAAAATGGACGATTTGCCAAATCTTATACGATGGACTAGAAAACAGCTCACGAACCATGCTCGAATCAATGTGCCAAGGCAAATTTCTTGCCCAACGTCACGATGATGCTTAGCAATTTCTTGAAAACCTCGTCGAAATGTCATCCCAATGGGAACGTTCGAATGAAAAATCAATTTACTCACGATCGAGTGCACACTCCGTAGGATCTTCTTTTGCATTGGAAGCTAAGATCGACGCAATGATTAAAAAATTCGATAACGTTTTCTCATCGAATCAAATGAACTAAGCTTCCAAACCGATGTGTTATAAATGCAACGATCCTAATCATATAGCCGATCAGTGCCCTAATTCTGTCGAACAAATCAATGCTTTCAATAAAGCAAAAAACAACATGTTTTCTCCAATGTACAATCCTGGTTGGAGAAATCATCCGAATTTTTCTTGGAACCAAACAATCCCAACACGAATACGGTTCATCCCATTTTTCAAGCATTATCGAACAATGCTTCGAATCCTCCCTTTCAGCCCAACCATTTTCAACCAAACTTTGTGGGTTCGTCTCATAATCAACCGCAACAATCAAATTTTCAACCAAATTCTGCTCATCCTCCCCAAGACGATAAACGTTTAAGTTCACTTGAGAAAACTCTTGAAACGTTGGCTAAAGCAACTACTCAAAGCCTTCAATCAAACAACAATTTGCAAAATTTATTGACCTCATATATGAAAAACACAAACCAACCGATTGCAAAACTTGAAATGCAAATGAGTCCATTAGCTACGTCTGTAAGTGAACACGAACAAGGAACATTCCCAAGCCAGCCCCTTCCAAATCCCAGAAATCAAAACGCAAATTCAAATCAAGCCCATGTTGTTTAAGATAGCAATGTCACCCAATTGAATGCAATCACAACTCTACATTCCAATAAACAAATCGATAATCAAGTTGTTAACCCAAAGGATTTACCAAAAACCTTTCTCGACGCTTTAAACGAATCAGAACAAAACGTGGAGCCAAACATTGAATCAAATGTCGATCAAAATTCTTCTTCTACTCGAGTAGACCCGCCTACCGAGTATCGTGTTCCATTTCCACGTCGTCTTCGACCAAAAAACACTCAGACCAAATGGAAAAGATGTTGGAAATTTTCAAACAAGTGAAAGTTAACATCCAGCTTCTTGACATAGTTCAGCAGGTACCCACGTACGCGAAATTTCTTAAGGATTTGTGTACCCAAAAGAGACACACTCAAGTGCCCAAAAAAGTCTTCTTAGCCGCCAGTTTGAGGAAGTCTTGTCCCAATCCATGCTCGTTAAATACAAAGATCCTAGCTACCCTATGATTTTGTGTACAATTGGAGACAAGACGATTAACAAATGTTTGATAGAGTTAGGCGCGAGTGTCAATTTAATTCCATACTTTATGTACGAACAATTAGGCTTAGGTGAGCTCAAGCCCACAAAAGTCACGCTTCAATTCTTCGATCGTTCCATTAAGAAGCCCGTGGGAGAAATCGAGGACTGCTTATTAGAGTAGGGCAATTCATATTCCCCGTTGACTTTATCGTTCTCGAAACACAACCCATGACAAACCCTGCGAGTCAAATTCCATGGGTTTTAGGCCACCCATTCTTTGCCACCTCAAATGCCTTAATCAATTGTCGTAATGGTTCGATGAAAATCTCTTTTTGAAACATGACTTTGGATTAATATTTTCAATCTTGAAAACCAATCGAATGAACCTTGTGACCAAATGTTGGAAGTTAGTGCCATTCACGAAAACTTCGAAAATGGGACACTTGACCTTAACGACGAATGCGAAGCTGAAAACAAAAAATTGTTTCACGAAATCCCCAACAAGATTGAATATACTCTTCCCATTGAATCGCTTCAAGTTGAGTTCGAATCTCAACCCAATTCTTTGATCGAGCAACTCCCTAAGTTGGACCTCAAACCACTTCCCGATCACCTTAAGTAAGCATACTTAGGTGAAAACGAAACTTGTCCTGTCATAATTTCTAACGATCTTTCTCTTGACCAAGAAGCTTCTCTTCTCTCTATTCTTTCGAAAAACAAGGAAGCGATTGGATGGTCGATCACTGATATAAAGGGAATTAGTCCCGCTCTTGTTCAACATCACATCCATTTAATCGACGATTCCAAGCCTATTGGTGACGCGCAACAAAGGCTTAATCCAAAAATGAAAGATGCGGTGCATGATGAAATTCTTAAACTTCTAGACAATGGAATCATTTACCCAATCTTTGATAGTTCATGGGTTAGCCCAATTCACGTAGTACCGAAAAAGTCTGGGCTTACCGTTGTCAAGAATGATTTAAACGAACTTATTCCAACTCGCACTCAAACGAGTTGGCGTGTTTGCATTGATTATCGAAAACTAAATGCCGCAACACGTAAGGATCACTTCTCTCTTCCTTTCATCGATCAAATGCTCAAACGTTTAGCCGGCCACGAATTCTACTGCTTCCTTGACGGTTATTCCGGCTATAACAAAATTCCAATCGCACCCGAAAATCAAGAGAAAATGACTTTCATGTGTCCATTCGGTACCTTTGCTTATCGACGTATACCATTCGAACTTTGTAACACTCCTGCTACTTTCCAACGATGCATGGTTGGCATCTTTTCTGACATGATTGAACGCTTTCTAGAAGTTTTTATGGACGATTTCTCTATCTTTGGTGATTCTTTTTCCCATTGTTTATATCATCTTGAGTTGGTTCTAAATCGATGCAAAGAAAAACATTTGACTTTGAACTGGGAAAAATGCGACTTTATGGTCAAATAAGGCATAGTTCTTAGACATATCATCTCAAATAAAGGCATTGAGGTAGATAAAGCGAAAATCGATGTCATTGCAAACCTACCCATTCCCAAATCTGTGAAGGACATTCGATCATTTCTAGGACACGCTAGCTTTTACCGACGCTTTGTGAAAAACTTTAGCAAAATTGTTCATCCTTTTACGACTCTTCTTGGAAAAGACGTTCCTTTCGATTTTAACTTTGATTGTATCTCTTCTTTCGAACGTCTCAAAAATGAACTCATTTTTGCTCCAATCATTTGCGCACCCAATTGGGATCTCCCATTTGAAATAATGTGTGACGCTTCTAACTTTGCGATTGGTGCTGTCTTAGGACAACACATCAACAAAATCCTTCATGTCATTTACTACGCAAGTATGACTTTGAACAACGCTCAACTCAACTACACAAGAAACGAAAAAGAGCTTCTAGCTGTTGTTTTTACACTTGAAAAGTTTCGACCTTACTTAATAGGTTCACACATCACGGTCTACAGTAAACATACTACTCTTCGATACCTTTTTGCCAAAAAGGATGCTAAATCTCATTTGATTCCTTAGATCCTTTTACTTCAAGAATTTGACCTTACAATCAAAGTCAAAAAAGGATCCGATAACGTCATAGTCGATCACTTGTCTCGTTTTTCGAACGCACCATCTTCTTTGCCAATCAATGAATACTTCCCCGATGAACAACTTCTTTCAATTTCTATCGATCCATGGTACACTGATATAGTGAACTACTTAGTCACTAAAGAAACTCCCTCATCTTGGTCCAAACAGGACAAATGCAAATTCATGTCCCAAGTGAAATATTTCTATTAGGAAGATCCATACTTGTTTAAATATTGTCCCGACCAAATCATCCAACGTTGCATTCCGGATAATGAGATCAGGAGTGTTCTTTCGTTTTGCCACGATCAAGCGTGCGGTGGACATTTCAGTCCTAAAAAAACTACGAAAAAGGTGCTTCGGTGTGGTTTCTATTGGCCTTCTCTTTTCAAAGACTCATTCGAATTTTGCAAAACTTGTGATCGATGTCAAATGCTTGGACAAATTTCTCGACGAAATATGATGCCTCTAAACCCCATTCTTACTATCGAAATCTTTGATGTTTAGGATGTAATGACCTGTAATTTTCGATAATTAAAAATTGTAAATATAAAGATTTTGTGACTAAATAATGGAAAGAATAAAAATCTGTGATTTAATAATGAAAATATAACTGGAAGGTAATGAAATAGTATTAATTTATGGTAATTGATAATTGCTCTAAATGAAATTCCAAATTCCTTAAAATGATTAAAGAGTTATAATTGATATAGATTGTCAATATATTATATTAATGTATGTATTAATTGGTAATTGGATTAAAAGAGCAATTAATAATTCAAATGTTGATTAATTAATGAAATAAGGTATAATTAATTGTAATTGATAATAGTAGTGGGGTAGTAGTAGTTATAACAATTATTTGTAAATAATAAACATACAAATGTTATTAAATGTAGAAATGGTGACAATTGTTATTTGTTACCAGTTTAATTAATCAATAACAAATAACGGTAATAAATGTTACATTAATGAGAATTAAGACAATAACTGCAAAATTTGGAATGTAGTAAAATGTACAGGAATGTTAATTGTACTCAAAAGACAATAAATTGATTTAATAACAACAAAAATGAAACCAAGATAAATAAATTTATAGAGATTTTAAATTATAATAACACTAATAAAATTTCAATGTAATTGAAATGCTGCAACTAATATGGTAAAAGGTGACGATTGGAGAATATTAGTGTAACAAGATATAAACAAATGTTAACTATGTTATTAGAGTAATGAATGATGAAATAAAAAGGTTGAAATCAAGTTTAATCAAATTTCCGAATTAAATTATAATATATTGGAATTAATTACTATCGAAATTGAACACTGTAATTAGTAAAATAATTGACATTGAATGGATATGTAAATTTGTTTCAATTTATTGTAAATGTCCAAGTAATCAAAGATGATGAAATTTGTTAGTTCATATATATTCAATTAAAAAGTTATAAATTTAATTTAATATTAAATTATTTAATTAATGTCGAAATAGCCATTTTGTCCACTGTCTCGAATTTCGACGAAACCAGTTTCATCGGATCTGTAACGGTGAATTATTGTAGGATTTTAAGTTTCATAGTGATTGGACTTGTCGTTTGTTCGTACGGGCTTAAAACGCGCAGAAATCAATTTAATTAAAATCAATTGAAATCAATTTGAAATAAGCTGATTTTAAGCTAACTTATTCATACGATGGAATTAGGACATGGAACATGTTCCATTGAGTTTAAAATTATTGAAAATGTCTATTTTGATATATAGGGTGACCCATTTTTGTTTCGAGAATGAAACGGGCTTTTCGGGTCACCTGTCGTTCAACTTTCAAATCAATCATGTCCATTCATTTCTATTTCTGATTTGCCTATATATAGCCTGTTATAAACCCTAGCTATTTCTTATTCCATTTGTATGTACATACAATTCTATCTGCTTCTCTCTTTCCAATGGTAGACAAACCAAAACAACTTCCTCAATTGCAAATCGAAATCAAATCAAAAATTTTAACTCCTCAAAATATATCGAATTATATATCGATTTGAAGCTCTCGACGAGCGCAGGTCAAATCTGCAGCTTGTTTTTCGATTTGGGTTCTAGTATGGTCGAAATTTGGCGATTTAATCTCGGCCGTTCATTGGTGTTTGATGATCTTCGTCGGATCGTCGAATCAAGGTTACCGTTGCGTGGAGATTGGTGGGTGCAACTCATCGTTGTAGTTCGTTTGGTCATTGTGTGGTCTGATCGTCGTCTAAAATTCACCTAGGGTTAGGCTTATAAACGGCGGCTACTGTTTTTAGGCATCGATCGGGGCAAATGGGGTCGCAAGGGGGTCGTGGCCTTGGAGGAGTGTCAGCGGCGAGGTCTGGGTGGCCGTGATGGCCGGCGGCAGCGTAGGGAGACTGTAACAACCCGGGATTGCAATTACCGAATAATAAATTAAAATTATGATTTTAATTCAAATGGAGCTAAAAATGGATTTTTTTGGATAGGCTAATTTCTTTAAAATAAAGTTATTTAAAAAAAACGGACGGTTTTATAATGGTGGGTTTTAGTTGGCTAATGAAGAATTAAATAGTTTTAGTGAACATTAGGATGCCACTTCTCTTATTGGGTCAATTAGTGAAACCAAACCCATTACCCACCTCTATGTATTATCTTAAACCCACCCTAAACCCTAACCCTCCTCTTCATAATTTCCTCAAACCTAAACACCTCATAAAAACCTAATTAATGGCCTACATTTGATAGAAGATCAATTTTCCTCTCCACATAGCTAATCTAGGTTAATACAAGCTAAAAGGTAAAGCAATCCTTCTCTAATCACTCTCTAATCTTCATTCTAATTTCTGAAATTAATTTTTAATACATGGTTTTTGGTTTATTTTTGTTATGAAGCCTATTGATCTCCTCTCTCTAGCTTTTGGAGTGCACGCCAAGTGTTTGTGCATATTTTTCTTGCATTGGTTGAGGTAAAATTGCTAGCTAAATCCTTTTTTTACTTGATGCTTCTATAATTTTCGTTTTTGAATTGTAGCTGAAATGAAATCAGGCATAACTTCTTCATTTCTCATCCGTTTTTGGTCAGGTTTTTTTTGCTGCAAACTAGATTCAATGTGGAACACCTTTTGTTCAGTGAGTTTCCTATAATTTTGCCATTTAGATGACCTGAAATGCATTCAAAGACAGAAGACCAATTCTGTCTTTAACAAGTTATCTTGAGTTTCAATATGATATAGTTTTGCTTGTATCTCTCTCGTTTTTTATCCGAATTAGATAATTTTGGATGTTCCAGAAAGCTTAAAACATATGCTACAATTTTTGTTCAGTGAGTTTTCTGTAATTTTTCCATTTAGATGACCTGAAATACGTTTAAAGATAGAAGACCAATTCTGTCTTTAACAAGTTATCCTGAGTTTCAATCTGATATTATTTTGCCTGTATCTCTCACGTTTTTTTATCCGAATTAGATAATTTTGGATGTTCCGGAAAGCTTAAAACATATGCTACAATTTTTGTTCAGTGAGTTTTCATTAGCCAACTAAAACCCACCATTATAAAACCGCCCGATTTTTTTTTCAAATAACTTTATTTTAAAGAAATTAGCCTATCCAAAAAAATCCATTTTTAGCTCCATTTGAATTAAAATCATAATTTTAATTTATTATTCGGTAATTGCAATCCCGGGTTGTTACAGAGACGATGGATGGTGGTGGCGCAGTTATGTACGAAGGTGAAGATAGGGTTAAACGGTTAGGCTGGGGAGATGTTTGACGTGGCATTGGTAATACTTGTTTTATAATTTTGTTTATTTAATTTACATTTAATTTTAAAACATTCTAACACGCATAACTTCTACATACAAGGTCCAATTCACGCGCAGTTTGTTCCGCTGGGATCGTATCAAAATTTCGGACATTTTGATGCTTGTTTGGACGAATTCTGAGACTGTTTGAATTTTGGGCCTAAATTGGATTTTAATTCGATTTAAAATCGAAGGTGATTGTTATAACCCACTCACAATTACTAAACTATCTTATGTTAGTTAAATTAAATTTATGATCTGATTGAGAATTTATTTATTGATGTTTGGTATGTTTAAATTGTCATTCTAGTTAAATTTGACTTTTATTGCATTCGATCATCGTTTAATTAAATATTGAATTTTAAATTGTCAATTTAATACCTGTATTAATTATCAGTTATCTATTGATGTTTATTGATTGATTTGGATGATGATTGTGATGTATGTTTGATTGTTGATATTGGATGACTAGAGGTTGTATTTTATATTATTATAATATTGCATGTTCCCTATGGGTTGAAATGATACATACCCGAATGATCTATAAATTAAGGAAAAATCGTTATGGGTTGAAATGATAGACTCAAGCGATTTTATGGATTTTATTTAATTCGGGATTGCGGTTTGAAATGATATATAACCGTAAAATTGTAAATTACGGATTGAAATAATAAATATCTGTATCACTTGACCCTAGGGTAGAAAATTATATACGGACACCGGATTGGTTAAACTAAATGATTTTGAATCTTTGAAATTTTGAATTCAATTAACTAGTATTTTAGAAAAGAAATTGATTTATATAAACTGAAGTATTTTCGATAACCCAAGTGTTAATGCTGAAAAGGGAATTGATTTAATGAATTTTTCAAAGAATTTAAATTGGAATTTCAAGGTTGAATTGTCGAATAAATGAATTTATCGGAATTGAGTTATTGGAAATGTTTGGATATAACTGCGAAATCTATTTAAACTAATTTAAACTATTTTATCAATTTAAACTATCTTAATTTATTTTAATCTATTATAACCTATTTAATAGAATTTTATCTATTTTACCTATTTTAAACTAATTAACTTATTTAATCTATTTTAAATCCATTTAATATAATTTAAATCTATTTAACCTATTTTAAAATTTATTTCATCTATTTAAAAATCTACTTAGTATAATTTAAATCTATTTAATCTATATTTAATCTATTAAAACATTTTAAACTAATTGAATCAAACTTAAATCTATTTAAACTATTTAAAATCTATTTAAACTATTTTAAAAAATATATATAAACTATTTATAATTACCTAAACTATTTTCTAAAATTTTCAAACTGTGTAAAGTTGAAATATTTATATTTAAATCCTTGACGATGATCCAACCTAAGTTGGAATTTGGAATTGATACCTTCTTGGGAAAATGTCATATTTGAGTAAATATGATGATTTGAAATGAGAATTAAATTAGCCTGTCTTATCGACAATTTCAAAAGCGAATATGATTTTGAAGTGTATATGGTTTTGGAAGTGTATATGGTTTCGAAAGTGATATGGTTTGAAATTGAATATGATATTTTGATATAAATTATGAATTGACTTTTTGAAATGTAAAAGAACCGTTCGGTGTGAAATAAGCATTTGGTTGTTAAAGAGACCGGGATCGGATATTGTCATACTCTCTACCAATACCGAAAACCACTTTAACAACTATGTACGTGGTGGAGATTCCAGAAATGAAGTAGGATGGTTTGGTGAATGATTTCTGTATGAGGTATGACATGATCCTCTCCCGTGAGTCAGCTTAGATGTGACTAAAATAGGAGCCATGCCTGGCCAAGTGAGGTCATTCCTCCTATCGGGCACATTTCTTCAATAACATTCTATTACTTTGTGATTGATTTGGTGGCCACCCCTTGATTTGATTTGGGAGTGTGTCCGAGGTGGGCGGTACTAGCTGCTATGTGTTACCACCAGTCTGGATCCGCAATTGGTATATCTACCCCGGCATTACCTCAAGTGTCATGTTCACATGCCCTAGAGCGCCTTTTATGAGTTTGTTTTGTACCGTACCTATGGGGATTGTATAGACTACGGGAATATATAAAATGTGTTAAGGGGGATATAGGTAACGCCTGAACGCTATTTTAATACTTTTGCTTTTGCTGTAGACATATTATAATAGTGTATTGTACTACATAGTAGATAGTTTAACGGATCCTTAGGAGATGGGAATCCCGAACATCTCTTAAGTTACTGTACCCACGTTAGACACTGGATAGGAAATGTCAAACCCCATAAACATCTCTGATGCTATTACACTCATATTTATATACCGTTGATTTAACTTACATAGGATCTTTTAGTTCTAACTTGAGTGTTTTGTCTTTTCAATTCGCTCGGGTCAGCCTGAGCACTTCAAGGTTGAAGACCTTATTTCTGGAGGACGAAGACAAAGATTTGTACTATTATTATTTATGATATGTATTCCGCTGCATCGTGTTGTTCCGCTGCATTTATTGTTTCTTTATTCATGTTTTATGTAACTCTAATTTTTGTGTTGTAAAAGAATAATCAAATGTATTTATAAACAGCTTCATGAACTGTTATTTGATTATTATATTCTGTCATTCTGCTGTAAGACTCTGTATTTGTTAATCCATAAGGGATGACTAACCATTTGTCCGGGAGGAAGGACAACAGGTTGAGCTCTAGGAATAAGATCAATGCGGAATTCAATTTACCACTTGGAAGGGAGAGAAGTGACTTCACCAAAGACATTCCGAAATAGTTGGACAACAGTGGTGGAGTCAAGATCACTAGGCTGAGCATCAATGAAAAGATAAAACTGCATGCATGATACTGATGCAATCGACATTCGATCAGAAGAGAATTACCCTAGTCCTTTACTAGGGAAACGACTCAGGCTTAGCAAGATGTAACAACATTGAAACCGAGGATATAGAAATCTCTGGTGAATCGATGCCAGTTGTAAAGGAGTTTCACCCCTTTACAAATTATACTAAATTTAGTGGGACCGCCGATGGAATTACACACAAGGATGAAGTTGCCAATTGAGATGGCAAGATGAGCTCAATTCATTTTAGAGATCAACTGAAATGGAGCTATAGAATGCTCCAGTATCAAAAGAACACGAACAGGAAAACACGCGAATGGATTTCAAAACTAAGGGATAGTTCCAGAATTCAAAAGAAATCCTAATCAAAGAGGAGAAATTCAAGCTCGAACGAAGGTGATTCTGAAATTAATTTTTACTCCATATGCTAAGTTTTGCCAAAACCTTGCTCTGATACCAACTGTAATGATCCGGTATTTCAAACCATTCGCATCCGTACATGTCAGACTTGAATTGCTCAAAACAACATATTGTTAATTTATATTTGGCAAAACTTAGAATATGCAGTAAATAAAATAAATCACAGAATCACAAACACAGAGTATTACAATAATAAGCAGCGGAATAGATAAATAGTAGTTCATGAAGCTACTATATAAACATCAGAGTCTAAAACAAATACAATGGATATCTCAATTACAATGGAATCTAATACAGAAACAATGACAAGTTTGAATGAATCAACTGGAAATAACTGAGAAGCTGAATAGATAAAGACAGGTCTTCAAGCAAAGCTCCAAGCTCCAAAGGTGAGTCTCAAATGCTGTGACACTCAGTCTGACTCGAGCATAAAGCAAAACACAAAACACTCGAGTCAGGATTAACATTCTTATATCGGTATATTTTACTCAAGTGAAATGTCAACTAAAATACAAATAACTTAAAGGATATTTGGGATTTCCATCCTCTAAGGATCCGTGGAACTATCTACTATGTAGTAATATACGCTACTATAATATGTCTATAGTAAAGTAAACTATTAAAATAGCATTAAGGCATTACCCATATCCCCCTTAACACATTTTATATAGGGGCATTTCACCAGAAGGACAAACTTTGCAGTCCAATTAGTTTCTAGGACACACATTCAAAGAAATTACTTTCAAGGATAAAGTCAGCAGAATAATTATTTCCAAGGACAAAGTCAGCAGTCCAATTACTTTCAAGAACATAATATCATAGATTTTTAGGCCCTAAAAACTAATTATTTTGCATTTTGTCCTTGAAAGTAATTATTTCAGTTGTGCGTCCTAGAAACTAATTCCACCTGCTAAAGAGGCCCTTGTGGCTAATTTCCACTTTTATATATTCCCGTAGTCTATACAATGCCGTACGCTCCACCAAACCGGTGGTTTACCCAAAGGACACCCCATAGGTAAGGTACAAAACAAACTCGTAGAAGGCGCGATAAGGCATGCAACAAGGCACGCGAGGCAATGCCTAGGGTAGGATTCTACCGTTTTGTGGATCTGGACTGGTGGTAACGCATAGCAGCTACTACCGCCTATTTCGAGACACACTCCCAATCAAATCACAAAGTAATAGATTGGTATCGAAGAAATGTGCCCGATAGGAGGAATGACCTCACTTGGCCCGGCGTGGCTCCTGTTTTAGCCACATCAAGCTGACTCACGAGAGTCGGGGCTGCGCTAAAACCTCATACAGAATCGTCATCAAACCATCCTACTTCGTTCTGGAATCTCCACCACGTACACAGTTGTTAAAGTGGTTTTCGGTATTGGTAGAGAGTATAACAATATCCGATCCCGGTCTCTTTAACAACCGAACGCTTATTTCACACCGTGGTCATTTCATTTCAAATAGTTCATACTTCATATCAAAATATCATATTCATTTCAAAACCATATCAATTCGATATCATTATTCACTTTAAATAATATTCATTTCCAGAATCGTAACACTTTCAAAATTATAACACTTTCGAAGTCATAACACTTTCGAGATCATAACACTTTTGAAATTATAACACTTTCGTAATCATAACAGTTCCAACTTAAACAGTTTAGATATTGAAAATAGTATATATATTAAAAAAATTATAAATTAAAATAATTTATATACTAATATATTAAAATAGTTATAAATTAAGATAGTTTATATCTATTTAAAGAGATTATATTGAAATAGTTCCCAATTAGAATTGTTTCATCCAATTCCACAAATCGATTCAAATCAACTTAAATTATAAAAATTCAATTTAAATCAATCTCTGTTCAAAACTTTCAATTTTAAAGGTTAAAGATTCAATTCAAATCTCAATAAACCATTTCAATTTTATCGATTTCAAATCTAGGTTTGAACTATCATTTCAAGTCCAATAAGATTCAAAGTTAAATATTCAAACATTTTCAAATATAAGTTTCATTTATATTCAACATTTAACTTTAATTTTTATTAGAATTTGAAAATATTCACTTAATCATTTTAATAACAATTAAATAAAATCTCCAATTACACCTTTAAATCAAACTAAATATTCAAATTTTAAATTATTTAAATTTGAAAATATTCATTTCGTCGCCTTTTATCAAATTCAAGTTATAAAATCCTATCTTTAAAATCTCAAATTCAATAAATTTCAAATCTTATTTAAGTTTAATTTTAAACCAATTTAATTATAAATCAATTCTTATTTAAATTCAAGTATTAACCCGTTCAAGTTACAAATTAATTCTTATTTAATATATCTTCCCAACCTTTATTTATTTAAATTTGTTACAAAATCTATTTAAAAAATGATATATTATATATACCAATTAAATTAAAATTGTTAAATTAAATCTTATTATTAAATTTCATTTTATATTAAGTCTTATTTTATAAAAGAAAATAATAATAAAGTTATAAGTGAAATCTTAAAATTTATATTTTCAAAATTAACTTATAAATTTAAGATTTTCAAAACATTAAATTTTAAAATCTAAATTTTACACATATATAAAAATAAATTCTTTATATTATAATTTAAAAAAAATCAATATTTAAAGAAATCCATATATTTCCTTTCAAACTTTGGCAATCATTTTCAAAATATAGACCAACGGTGTCTGTATATAATTTTCTATCATGTGGTCAAGTAATATGGATATTTATCATTTCAATCCACAAATTTAATATTTACGGGTATATATCATTTCAACCCGCAATCCCAATATTCAAAACCAATGAAAATCCCTTGGGTTTATCATTTCAACCCATTGCGATTTTCCCCTAATCTATAATATCGTTCGGGTATGTATCATTTCAACCTATAGGGAATTTCTAAACTAATAGGGAACTTGCAGAGTGAGAACAAATATGATAATAATATAACATATCAACAACATGCATATATCATCAGTAACAAATTTAAATATAATATATACAATAGTTATGGTGTCATATGTCATAGGTGAACAATTTCAAATAATGGCATATCATATTTAACAATTAAATAACTTAATAATTCAAATTTAACAGCATATTTCCATCGTCATTTCATGTGAATTAAATTTACTAAATTTAAGAATGTTAATCGTGAGTGATTGCTCACCTTTCGAGGTTAGAGAAACAAGAAGATGGCACGGACACGCACACGGATACGACACGAACAAGCGGGACAGCGACAAGCTAGGAATTGGTACAACAAACTCGATATTAAGAAGGTGAGTCAAGATGGACTAGAGGTCGATGAAACAAAGTATATGTTATATACTTATATATATGTGTATGTATTTTCTCAAAAAAAAAACAGTTTAAAACATATATTAAAATGAAATATATATGTGTATATATATATATATATTCAAATCCATATTAAATTCAAGCTCATAAAAATGAAATCTCCATCTATATATATTTAAAAACCATACTCACGTATACTTATATATAAACATAAACATATATATATATATGTGTATATATATATAAACTTACATATATATTATATTTTAAAAAACAATATCTATTGTAAAATCAATATAACTTACTTTATTATTATTATTACTATAAACCCATATATATGTAAAACAAGTATAGTATAATATATTTATTACAGACTTAATATATATATTCAAAAATCCAAACAAAACATATTACACATACTTTTTATATTAAATCACTTATATAATACATGTTATAAACATGTATATACCTCTGTAACATATATACTATTGTAAATATATATATATATATAATACTTCTTTATATAACTTTCTTATATAATATATATACTGCAATCATATATATACTATAAACATATACCACTTTATCATATATACCCCTTTTATAATATAACAGAAAATGTAAACAAAATTTTATAACTCATATATATATATATAAACTAACTGTTAAAACAAGATTCTATAAACTGATACGCAAGATAATTTGAAAACATATGTATATATATGTGTATATATATATATATGTACGTATATATATATATATATATGTATATATATACAATTTTACCTTAATATTTTTCTTTCAAAAAGAATACCGCTGCTCGGTCATAGAGATGCGGAAAGGTGGAGGAGTGGGTTTGTCGGCAAGGTAAAATGGCTTTGGTGGTCGGGGAAGTTGTAGCCGAACTGGAAGGGGTAGGGCCGGGTTTTAGTGGTGGAAGTGGGATATGCTCGGGGTTTTGGACGTTGGTTGAGGAAGGCTGTTGTGTGTGGTGATGGGGAGACAAGATTAGTGGCTTCGGCTATGGAGATGGGACGTGGAAAGCTCGGGTGGCTGTCGACAGTGAGAGGTGGAGAGGGGATGGGTGGCTGACGCGTTGGAGGTGGAAGGGTTGCTCGGCTTTGAATGGGAGGGTACCAAAGCGGCTGAAAGGGGAATGTGAGGAGATGGCCAGTAGGCTGCTGTGCATCGGGAGGGGCGTTTCGATGTGGGCGTGCTATCAGATGGAAGGTCGGAGAGAGGGGAAGGCAGTTTGGATTTGTGTGATGGTGTTCGGGTGGATGCTTGCGTGAGCGGAGGCGAGGTAGGAAGAAGTTGGCGGAGGAGACGGTCGATCTGAGAAGGCTATGAGCTTGGTTTGTTTGGCTGAGGCGGAGGGTTGTTTCGGTGAGCCAGAGGCGTTCAGTGACTTGGTGGAAAAACTTGGAGCTACGTGGAGGTTTTAGGCATTGTGGCAGGTTATTGCGCGTGGAAGTGGAGGCGAACCTGGATGATGCGGTGGGAGGACGAGCGGATTAAGGGAGCGAGCAGGATATGTTCTCTCAGATCTATATAAAATTTACAATTATAATATATTTCTTTTAGAGGAAGGAGATGACTCACAGGCAAAATGAGCTTTCGTATATAATTTTCTATATATATATATATATATATATATATATATTTTCGGAATGGCCGAATAAAAGTGAAGAGAGTAAGGGAACGAAAATGAAGGGACAATAGCTATTGAATATAGTGGGCATAGGGAAAGTTAATAGTTGGATTTCTAGGAATATAAAAATTAGTGGCTATTGGTTAAAACATGGTGGATAACTAAATGTACAGGGAAACCAAAAGGTTAAAAACGATTACCGATACGGCAAATTGTTTCGCATATTCCACCGTGTACCAGACACTGAAATGGACAAGTGAATATACTACAAAGATCAGCACGATGCGACGAATAAAATGGTACACTGATATGAAAGATAAGACCATCCTATCAAAAGTTGATATTCGTTGCCGAAACTAATGCTAAAATGCCGAAAATAAGAAAATCGAGCTAGAGTAGTCCAAATTTGGCGAAACGAAATACGATGTCTCACTCAGAAAATGATTTAAAATTTTATTATATAAAAATATTCAGATTTCGAAAATGTTTTATTTTCATCAAATATTAACTGATTTAAATTAAATAAAATTACACAACAAAATAAACTTCCATATTCTCAGGTGAAAATCTGGCATTTACTGTGTCTAAATAGACGTATTCCAAATATCAAATTTTCATTGTTAAATTTAATTATTTAATTTCAAGCAAAATTTCAGTTAATTACGTTATAAAAACCGTTAAAATTTATGGGTCGTTACACTCTCCCCCACTCAATACTTTTCGTCCCCGAAAAGGAACGAGATAGGAGAATTGAAACAATAAAAAAGATAAATTTGAAATACACAGCATTAGATACAACAATTAATTTAAAACCATATAAATTTCAATTTTTTTTAAATTGATTTATATTCAACTAATTCGGTTTAAATCCATTTTATTCAGTCAATAAATAGTCATTGTATTAACATTTGGTTGACTCCAATTCAATGTATTTTCATTCAATTTATTTGCTTTCAATTTATTAACCTCTGTTACAAAAAAATTCTTTCAAACAGAATTTTTTTTGTTTAACTCATTTATTATTCAGTTTGTTTTAAGTGTATAAATATTCACTATAACACTCAATTTTAATTTATAAATTCCCTTAACAAAATTTCACTTTTTCCATCTTATTACTTACATTTATTATTTTATATTATTCAATCACATTTAACCTTTCCCAGGTAAGTTTTATTGATCTTTAGAGTGTAATTGAGTACTATACAAATTTACCTCCTATTTACAACATTCTTATTAAGAAAGTTCAGTTTAAACATTTTATTACTTAAGTTTTTCTCTTCTATAACCTTCAGTTACATATTCACATAACATTTTAACCTTTTCGAATATTTCAGGTACGTTATATATATATATATATATATATCTTGGAATGCAATTGAACATTATACAAATTAAATTTTTTTATACTAGTTCAACTATTTCAAGTTGTTTTAAATTCTTGTTCTTATTTTAGTTACTCCAACTATTGAAAACTTTTGCTTCATTTCAATAGTTTAAAACCATTACTTAACATAGACTTGAGAGTTAAATTTCCAATTTCACTTCAAACCATTTCGAATTAAATATATACACATATATATTTTATAAATCAAATCATACTCAAGAAATTCAAAGAAAATCCATTTTTCCAAAACAATAGTGTAGCTAAGCTAATAAGTGGTTTCTCTACTCTAAGGCTCGAAAATGAATGTCGATGATGCTGCAGTCATCACTGAAATTATTTTCCAGCGACAAAAGAGGGGAGTACTGACTTGTTTCTTTTAAAATTCTTTGGAAACAATTTCCATTCGAAAATACCTCTAAATAAATAATATATTTATTTTGTTCAAAACCTTGAAAAACAAATTTTGAAAAACACTAGAATATTAAATCCTTAATTTAAATTTATTTCATTGGCAAATCAGATTTATAAACCATGTAAAAAAACATACAACAATAGTTAATGGTTTAGAAATGTTTATAACAATAAATGATAATCTAGTATTATCATTTCTAACAACTAATTCATTTAACTATCTAATTTCAGAAAATTATACTTATATATATATAATATATATAATCATATATAGAAGTATCTCATTTACTAATTTCCAAAATAATATTGTGTCGATTTACTTTGTTCAAGTGTTTTGGAATTCCTATCGATAGCGTTGGCCAGATGAATCATCGAACCCAAAATTCAAACTTAACAACTCAAACAACACAATATAAAACATTTTTATATTAATTACAAATATGTTCTCTCATAGGATGATTCAAGAATGGATTCTAGAATAAGGATAGAGATTCAAATTTAAAGGTACCATAATCAAAGAAAATTTTAAAAATAAGATAGGTTCGAAAGGAAGATAAGGTAATTCAATTACAAAAGAGGGAAGATGGATAGTTTTATATTAATCGCGACAACCTTAACCGGGTCAACTGAGACTTAGAAAACGAGAATATCATCAATGAAAAACCAGGACAAGCTCGATGAGAATATCAAAGAAATGCGATTCGTAAGATCAACAAAGAAGGCTAAAGCATTTGTTAATCCATAAGGGATGACTAACCATTTATGAAAACTATTTGTCCAGGAGGAAGGACAACAGGTTGAGCTCCATGAATAAGATCGATGCGGAATTCAATTTCCCACTTGGAAGGGAGAGAAGAGACTTCACCAAAGACATCATGAAATAGTTGGACAACAGTGGTGGAGTCAGGATCACTAGGCTGAGCATCAATGAAAAGATAAAACTGCCTGCATGATACTGAGTCAATCGACATTCAATAAGAAGAGAATTACCCTAGTCGTCTACTAGGGAAACGGCTCAGGCTTAGCAAGATGTAACAGCATCGAAACCGAGGATATAGAAATTTCTGTTCAATCAATGCCAGTTGTAAAGGAGTTTCACCGCTTTACAAATTATACTAAAGTTGGAGGGACCACCGATGGAATTACATAGAAGGATGAAGTTTCCAATTGAGATGGCAAGATGAGCTCAATTCATTTTAGAGATAAATTGAAGTGGAGCTATGGGATGCTCCAGTATCAAAAGAACACGAACTGGAAAAGACACGAATGGATTTCAAAACTAAGGGATAGTTCCAGAATTTAAAAGAAATCCTAATCAAAGAGGAGAAATTCAAGCTCGAACGAAGGGACTCTGAAATTAATTTTTACTCCATATGATAAGTTTTGCCAAAACCTGGCTCTGATACCAACTGTAACAACCCAGTATTTCAAACCATTCGCATCCGCACATGTCAGACTTGAATTGCTCAAAACAACAGATTGTTAATTTATATTTGGCAAAACTTAGAATATGCAGTAAATAAAATAAATCACAGAATTACAGACACGGAGTATTACAACAATAAGCAGTGGAATAGATAAATAGTAGTTCATGAAGCTACTATATAAACATCAGAGTCTAAAACAAATACAATGGATATCTCAATTACAATGGAATCTAATACAGAAACAATGACAAGTCTGAACGAATCAACTGGAAATAACTGAGAAGCTGAATAGATAAAGGCAAATCTTCAAGCAAAGCTCCAAGCTCCAAAGTTGAGTCTCAAATGCTGTGACACTCAGTCTGACCCGAGCATAAAGCAAAACACAAAACACTCGAGTCAGGATTAACATTCTTATACTAGTAGATTTTACTCAAGTGAAATATCAACTGAAATACAAATAGCTTAAAGGATATTTGGGATTTCCATCCTCTAAGGATCCGTGGAACTATCTACTATGTAGTAATATATGCTATTATAATATGTCTATGGTAAAGTAAACTATTAAAATAGCCTTAAGGCATTACCCATATCCCCCTTAACATATTTTATATATTCCCGTAGTCTATACAATGCCGTATGATCCACCAAACTAGTGGTTTACCTAGAGGACACACCATAGGTACGGTACAAAACAAACTCGTAGAAGGCGCGATAAGGCACGCGAGGCAATGTCCACGTTAGGATTCTACCATTTTTCGGATCCGGACTGATGGTAACGCATAGCAGCTACTACCGCCCACCTCGGGACACACTCCCAAATCAAAAGTGCACCCAATCAAAACACAAAATAATAGAATGGTATCGAAGAAATGTGGCTGATAGGAGGAATGACCTCACTTAGCACGGCGTGGCTCCTATTTTAGCCACATCAAGCCGACTCACGAGAGTCAGGGCTGCGCTAAAACCTCATACAGAATCGTCGCCAAACCATCCTTCTTCGTTCTGGAATCTCCACCACGTACACAGTTGTTAAAGTGGTTTTCGGTATTTGCAGAGAGTATGACAATATCCGATCTCGGTCTCTTTAACAACCAAACGCTTATTTCACACTGTGGTCATTTCATTTCAAATAGTTCATGGTTCATATCAAAATATTATATTCATTTCAAAACCATATCAATTCGATATCATTATTCACTTTAAATAATATTCATTTCCAGAATCGTAACACTTTCAAAATTATAACACTTTCGAAATCATAACACTTTCGAGATCATAACACTTTTGAAATAATAACACTTTTGAAATTATAACACTTCCGTAATCATAACAGTTCCAACTTAAACAGTTTAGATATTGAAAATAGTATATATATTAAAATAGTTATAAATTAAAATAGTTTATATATTAAAATAATTTATATATTAAAATAGTTATAAATTAAAACAGTTTATATCTATTTAAAGAGATTATATTGAAATAGTTTCCCAATTAGAATTGTTTCATCCAATTCCACAAATCGATTCAAATCAACTTAAATTCCAAAAATTCAATTTCAATCAATCCCTGATCAACACTTTCAATGTTAAAGGTTAAAGATTCAATTCAAATTCCCAATAAACCATTTCAATTTTTATCAATTTCAAATCCAGGTTTGAACTATCATTTCAAGTCCAATAAGATTCAACGTTAAATATTCAAACATTTTCAAATATAAGTTTCATTTATATTCAACATTTAACATTAATTTTTATTCGAATTGGAAAATATTCACTTAATCATTTTAATAACAATTAAATAAAATCTCTAATTACACCTTTAAATCAAACTAAATATTCAAATTTTAAATTATTTAAATTTGAAAATATTCATTTCATCACCTTTTATCAAATTCAAGTTATAAAATCCTATCTTTAAAATCTCAAATTCAATAGGTTTCAAATCTTATTTAAGTTCAATTTTAAACCAATTTAATTATAAATCAATTCTTATTTAAATTCAAGTATTAACCCGTTTAAGTTACAAATCAATTCTTATTTAATATATCTTCCCAACCTTTATTTATTTAAAGTTATTACAAAATCTGTTTAAAAAATGGTATATTATATATTTTTAAAACATATTATATATATTAATTAAATTAAAATTATTGAATTAAATCTTATTATTAAATTTCATTTTGTATTAAGTCTTATTTTAAAAAAGAAAAATAATAATAAAGTTATAAGTGAAATCTTAAAATTTATATTTTCAAAATTAACTTATATATTTAAGATTTCCAAAACATAAAATTTTAGAATCTAAAATTTACACATATATTAAAATAAATTCTTTATATTATAATTAAAAAAATTAATATTTAAAAAAATCCATATATTTCCTTTCAAACTTTGGCAATCATTTTCAAAATATAGATCAACGGTGTCCGTATATAATTTTCTATCCTATGGTCAAGTAATATGGATATTTATCATTTCAATCTGCAAATTTAATATTTACGGGTATATATCTTTCAACCCTTAATCCCAAAATTCAAAACCAATGAAAATCCCTTGGGTTTATCATTTCAATCCATAATGATTTTCCCCTAATCTATAATATCGTTCGGGTATGTATCATTTCAACCTATAGGGAATTTCTAAACTAACAGGGAACTTGCAGAGTGAGAACAAATATGATAATAATATTACATATCAACAACATGCATATATCATCAGTAACAAATTGAAATATAATATATACAACAGTTATGGTGTCATATATCATAGGTGAACAATTTCAGATAATGCCATATCATATTTAACAATTAAATAACTTAATAATTCAAATTTAATAGCATATTTCAATCGTCATTTCATGTGAATTAAATTTACTAAATATAAGAATGTTAATCGTGAGTGATTGCTCACCTTTCGAGGTTTGAAAAACAAGAAGATGGCACGGACACGCACAAAGATACGACATGAACAAGCGGGATAACGACAACCTAGGAATTGCTACAACAAATTCGATATTAAGAAGGTGAGTCAAGATGGACTAGAGATCGATGAAATAAAGTATATGTTGTATACTTATATATATATATATGTATGTACGTATGTATGTATACGTATATATATATATATATGTATATATATATGTATATGTATATATGTATATGTATATATGTATATGTATATTTATATGTATTTTTCAAAAAAAAACAATTTAAAACATATATTAAAATGAAATATATATGTGTATATATATTCAAATCAATACTAATTCAAGCTCATAAAAATGAAATCTCCATCTATACATATTTGAAAACCAGACTCACGTATAGTTATATATAAACATATATATATAAACTTACATATATATTATAATTAAAAAAACAATATTTATTGTAAAATCAATATAACTTACTTTATTATTATTATTACTATAAACCCATATATATGTAAAACCAGTATAGTCTAATATATATATATATATATATATATATATTACAGACTTAATATATATATTCAAAAATCAAAACAAAACATATTACACATACTTTTTATATGAAATCACTTATATAATACATGCTATAAACATGTATATACCTCTGTAAACATATATACTGTTGTAAATATATATAAAATACTTCTTTATATAACTTTCTTATATAATATATACAATAAACATATACTACTGTAACATATATACCACTTTTATAATATAATAGATAATGTAAAAAAAATTATAACTCATATATACACTTATATATATATAGTAACTGTGAAAACAAGATTCTATAAATTGATTTGCAAGATTATTTGAAAACACACACACACACACACACACACACACACACACATATATATATATTTATGTGTGTGTGTATCTAATCTTACCTTAATATTTTTCTTTCAAAAAGAATATTGCTGCTCGGCCATGGAGATCCGAAAAGGTGGAGGAGTGGGTTCATCAGTGCGGTAAAATGGCTGTGGTGGTCGAGGAAGTTGCGGCCGAACTGGAAGGGGTAGGGCCGAGTTATAGTGGTGGACGTGGGTTATGCTCGGGGTTTTGGACGGTTGTTGAGGAAGGCCGTTATGTGTGGTGATAGGGAGACAAGATCAGTGGCTTCGGCTGTGGAGATGGGATGTGGAAAGCTCGGGTGGCTGTCGACAGTGAGAGGCAGAGAGGGGATGGGCGGCTGACGCGTTGGAGGTGGAAGGGTTGCTCGGTGTTGAGTGGGAGGGTACCGAAGTGGCTGAAAGGGGAAGGTGAGGAGATGGCAATTAGGCTGTTGTGCATTGGGAGGGGCGTTTCGATGTGGGCGTGTTATCAGATGGAAGTTCGGAGAGAGGGGAAGGCGGTTTGGATTTGTGTGATGATGTTCGGGTGGATGCTTGCGTGAGCGGAGGCAAGGTGGGAAGAAGTTGGCGGAGGAGATGGTCGGTCTGGGAAGGCTACGAGCTTGGGTTGTGCGGCTGAGGCAGAGGGTTGTTTCGGTGGGCCAGAGGCGTTCGATGATGTGGTGGAAAAACTTGGAGCTGCTTGGATGTTTCAGCATTGTAAAGACCCAAAAACTCGGCCTTCGAAAATCGGCATCCGTACGTCACTTGTACTCAAAATGCCGTAGATTCAAACGCCGAATCTGGTTCTCCGGAGCTTATAACACCATTAAGTATAATAACACAGCGGAAGAAAAAGAATATATCAATATATATAACATTGAAATGATGACAGATACAAAATCTTATACAATATGATACAACATAATGATACAACAGATATCAATATACATCAGAGATATGATATAAGAAATAGCAGTGGAAAGAAAATAGATAACACCAGCAGTGGCTAGAATATCTCCAATAGAATGCTCCAATCCATAGCTAGCGGAAAGCAAGGTCAGTCGTCCAAGGACTGACTAGCTCCAGATAATCTACTAAACCTGAATATCTGAAAACCCCAACTCTAGACTGCTCGGGTAGAAAATTATGAGCACCCAGAGTTTAGGAAAGGAACAATAAACTCCGAGTCAGTCGTGGGACTGGTGTGAGCAACAAAAACAGTTTATCTTTAAAACAACAACAATAAAATTGAATTTCGCAATGCTTTTGGAAAATGAAACTACCATAAGGCCTCCCGCACACACACACAATGCAAACGCAGAATCAGAGGAGATTTCTCTTTATGATAGTAAAAGATGCTTACTACGCAAAAACAATCATTGAATATTATTACTAGTGCATTGTGAAGAAAACATTTCGAAAGAATAATATTAATCTTAGCCAACATACGACCAGTATCATATGCTTACTATAGCTACCATCTAAACAATGGTGACCACCATAAGTAAATGGCAGGTTCTACAACTAAAACCGTACACGGTTCGTATTGGAAGATGGATTTCCAACAAATGGTCAGGCTATGGAACTTCCTTTCCTCATGCCGAATGGGATCGCCTCTGGCTGGACGTCCCGAGAGACAAACTGCTCTCTGCCAACACAAGGTCGGGTTACCCCTGTAACAGGTAACTCACGAATATGCCATCCCCCGGTCCTTTGGGACCTTTATCCGAGGCCTCGGTAACCAACATCACACATAATAAATAAAGTGTGTCCACATGAGTAAGTATCTGGGCTCCATACCATGATACCACCCTTTTCCAGAAGGAAATGACATACCCTAAAGGGCACGACCCTCATAACCTTGCCGCATATTCCTGTTTCGACCATTTCCGGGTTGTGAGGTCTGACGAAGTCTCGTCCACAAAGCTACGCTTTGTCACAAAGCCATGCTTTGGGTCAACAGATGATCAAAGTAATGATCACAAAGATAAATGATCATATCACAAATGATCAAACAATGATCATCACACAGCAACACTCAGCATGTCACATTACCAAATTGGCAGTATATTGCTAATAACCTTCAACTACATAACCTCTGAGCTCGTACGTCTTAGAGAAGGGTGTTAAGCTAAGTGAATAAATTCTCCGCCACCAACAGAAATGTATTTGAAAGAAATCTGCTTTATATCTCAAAATGTAATGTCAGACATGTAACCATACAAGTCTGTTCCGGGTTCGAACAGAACCGAAGGCACTTCCGAAGAAGCCCTTGCAATTCCGGGTATTCACAATCCCGATCGGACTTCCCATCACTTAGGGAATCTCTATACCAGGAGCGACCCAGTGCAGAGACAATCGATAGGTTGTCCTATCGTTTTCGCAAACACCCGATCTTCAACATCGGTCTTCAATTGCTATCCATATACGACATATCACTTATTTGGAATGGGTTATGCGACACAAAGGTCCTCTCCCGGCTGAACCGAATAGTGAGCGTAACATTCAAAAACGTACGAATATTGGGATTTCAATTAAGTCACAACTTATTACCCAAAACTTTCTTCAAATGGTTTAACAAATTACCATTTTCAATCTTTAAACAAAAAGATTCATTTTAACAACCTACAACGGTTTAAACAATTTCCACATTTTTATCTTTTAAACAAAAGATTCATTCACAGATTTTCCAAATCAATTTCCATTTCAATTTAACTCGTTAAATCTTTTAATCAAAGATTTAACTTATAGCTTTCAAAACAATTTCATTTCAAATGGTTTAAATAAATCATCATTTTAAATCTGTTAAAAATAAACAGATTTAATTCATAGCTTTCAAAAAGAATTCATTCATAATTTGGAAAACCAATTTTTAATTCAAACTTGAAATTCCTTTAACTTAAATTGGAATTTCATTTTCTTATATGAAAGCTTTTATCATTTGAAAACAACCAGTTTCATTTTAGAAAATCTGATTCATTCATATGAGTTGAAATCCTTGGGTTAAATTCAAATTCCCAAAATTATACTTTTAAAATGGTTTAAATTCATATAACTTGTACAACATCTTAAATCCCTAGTTTCGAATCATAGAATTCAATTTCAAACTTGAATTCAAATCAAATTATTTAAATTTCAAAACTTAATCAAGTTATTCAAAAATAAGTTTTATCTTTGAAATTTCATTTCAAAAGCTTTTCACTTTAAACCCAAATTTCCAATTTCAAAATCAATTGAAATTCAAATTTCAATTTCAAAAACATCAAATTTAAATTATCTATGACTTAACCGATTTCCACGTGAAATCCATATTTGTGTGTGTAAAGGTGTAGTCCAGGGGTTTCACACAGTAGTGCAACATCATCAGTCATTACAGATCAAAATACAGAAATATAGTTGATAAACAGTATAAACTATAATGCTCATCGTTCATTCACAGATTCACAGATAGATATATAAATGCATCACAGATAATGAGTCACAAATCACAGTTTAAACATACAATTCATATCACATAATGGCACATATCAAAAGATATTAAACAATACAAGACATGTCATATAATTCAAACATCCAAGCATTCGATGATCATTTATAAGCAGGACTAATTACATGTTTAATTCTAAATTAATTCAATTAAATTAATTACTCATGAATTAATTACTCCACCCTGGTTATATCTTAATTTAACTAGATTAATAAATTATTAACCCTGTTTATTAACTTTTATTTATAAAAAATCATTTTAATTAATCTTTAATCATTTATTAATTAACTTTAATTAATAAATCGATTAACCCTTAATCATTAAATAATTAATCTTTAATTATTTAATTACTCTTTTGTTAACTATTCCTCAATTACTTATCATTATTCATTAAATAAATTAATCTTTAATGATTTATTCTTAATTAATACAATAAGTGATTATCCTAATCACTTATATTATTGAATTACTAATTAATATCACTTGATAAATTAATTTTTAATCATAAGTTAATTTATCCCTCAACAAATTAATCAATCTTTAATTTATGCTCAATTAAACTCTGATTAAGTAATTATCCCTAGATATTAAAATTAATAATCTTTTAAAATAACACATTTATCTTAATTAATTTCATAAAATTTAACTTAACCCTTTTTAAGTTAATTGATAATCAAAATCGTAATTTCAAATAAACCATTTTTTTATCATTGAAACCTTATTTTAAATAATCTTAAAAATGGATTATCATCAACAAACGAGTTAACTTTATACCTTCAAGTTATTCTTATCTGAGCCTAATTCCATTTTTTTTCCGAGCAAAATACAGTTCCTCTTTCTTTTTGCCTTTTCTTTTTTAAACTTTACCGGTTTAACTTCCAAACTGTTAACAATCAAATGAATACTTCGAGTTGAACCCGATCCTGCCCTTTCTTCCTCACCGCCCAAAAACCATCAGATACACGCGATGACTCCGTGCACGTGCACAGGGACGCGGTGGTGCTCCGGTCAACATCCCCGATTCCGGCAAGTCGTAAACCATCCTCACAATCGAAAGCAACACCCAATTCGACATGTAATACTCGAAATCAAAAAGTACCCATCTGTTCGAACTGGAGCTCGAACACACCCAAAGGCAATCGCCTCCACTTACAAAAGTTGACCACCTGATGCCATGAAACTCTGGACAGACCTCGACCCTGCCCTCCTCTACCTTCACCTAGAATCACGACGAAATCGATCAACTATAGGGGCCGTGGTGGTCAATCCATTCGACCTAGTAAAAACTAGGTCACCAGACTTCATCAACCTCCCCTTGCCACCACCGGCCTCTGATCGACACTTGACTATTTTCCTTCAATCTCCGATCATCCCTCTAACATCTCCAAGAGCCCCGACCTCCCTCGATCTCTAGATCACCGGAAACACTCAAAGCAAAGATTTTCAGACAAACCCAAATTCCTCTCCAATCTTTATTCTAAAAATCTAAATCTTTGATTTAAAAATCATGATTAAGTGTAAGCATTCGGTCTGCGTATCTGGATTCATGTTTTAAGGAGTTCGAATTTTGACAAAAATTAAAGCTTGCTCAGTTCTTTGATTCCCAGAGGCAAACCAATGTATTTTAACTTAAATAAATTTGTTTAAAAACTAGTTCGTGATCAAACATACATCTTTTGTTTTGGTCTTGAGTCCAAACATTAAGGAAATCAAGTAGAAATGATTTTTTGGAAGTAAGGCATGAACTTGAAAATTTATCAGAGGTAAATTTTTACGGGTTATCAATAAGCAGATATAAATTTTCACCATACACAGAGCAATGCACATATGAATATTCACACAAACATACTTTTAGATATTAACATGCAACTATATTTAAAACTCAAGTTATTAAAAAGTGTTACTCACATGAAGTAGGAAGGAAGACAGAGTTTTGCCTGTAGATAGAAAGCTCCTGATGGTTTTCTAAAATAAGAATGAAGCCTGGCAACTTTTCTTCCTTTAATCTCTTTTTATGTTTTGTTTTTATTGAATGAATTGAACTTGTTTAAGATTTAAGATGGTGCTTGCTTTAGATTCTCAGCTTTGATTTTCTTTAAACACTGAAATGCTTTTGCTTGCTTGATGATCGAAAAATGAAAAAGGAACTTTGATATAAAATAAAACAACGCCGAGGCTAAGTTGTATTAGTACAAAGAAAATAATCTTAGCTCGTACAAGATTTTATGTTTTGATCAGAGATCTTTTTTCATACATGGCTGAAATGAAACATTTGGGTACAAGCATTAATTAGCAATGTCATACATATCCTCTTATTAAATTTCATATGTACTTATGTGATCTTTACTTTATTTCTTGCCTGCAAAGCTGTAACGACCCGTAAATTTAACCGGTTTTAATAACGTAATTAGTTGAAATTTTGTGAAATTTTAAACGATAAAATTTTGAAATATAAATTGATATTTGGAATGCGTTTAGTTAAACAAAGCAACTGGTAAATTCTCGTCCAAAAATATGAAATTTTATTTCGCGCGTAGATTTACTTTTAATTTAATCAGTTAAAAAGCGATAAAAATAAAATGTTTCCGAAACCTAAATATTTTTACATAGAAAAATTCTAAACCATCTTCTGAGCAAGATTTCAGTTTATCGTTTTTCCAAATTCGGACATCTTTGGCTTCGTCGATCTTATTTTTCAGCATTTTTCTTGCACTTTCCGCTAGTAGAACATTCGAATTTTTATAATTCAATCATACCACAGATATCTGTATACTGTTTTGATCGTCTCATCGTGCTGATCTCTATGGTATATTCAATTTTGTGTTTTGAAGTCCGATACGCAGCAGAGTCCGTGAAAAACGATTTCGTATCGGTACACGTATTCGTGTCCTTTCGGTTCTAAGTCCTTTCGTTTCCTTCGGTTCTTGTGTCTATTCATTTCTCAAAGGTGAAAGCTGTCAGCCCGCAGCAATTATTACTTTCTGAATTCAACTCTTACTCTTTGATATTCACGTCGTTCAAAATTGTATGTGATGTGAAGAGACACGTCCTTTCCGGTTGCAAGCTGTCATGCATTTATTGTATGAAACTGTTACATTACTTTTGCTTACTGAAATTCATTTCTTCTTACTTCACCTACCATCTCCTCCATTCCTCTTTGTATCATTTCAGTTTTTTTTTTTGATGAAAACTTAAATATATGCTTGCCTTCGTCTGCTCATCCATGCTTGCTTTAGCATGAACATCTTTTATGGCTGCTAGCCATTTTCACCATGCCTCCCACTGCTCCCCTCCTCCTCACGCCCTTCCTCTCGGCCAAAACCCAAACCCACTCCACACAACACCACGCAAGACAAGCAGCCCCGGCCTCTGCCCTCACGCACCTCTCCCCCTCCTCCTCCAGCTTCACCGACCGAGTAGCTCCACAACCCGACACCACTGACGTTCCTTCTTCCACCCCGCTTTCGGTCATTAGAGCAGCAGGCATCACCTCTTTCTCCGCCTTCGCCCAGACCTGCCGCCTACCACTCCACTGCCTTCACCGCCTATGCCACTGGAACCACCGCACCCTTACTTTCCTATTTTCTCCACCTTGCCTCGGCAGTTGCGCCGCCTTAGCCTGCTTTGCCAAGACACCAAACTCGCGTGACTACCCTTCCATCCTCTCTCTCTCTTACGCACGCATTTCCTTCCGTGCTCCGACCGATCATAGCAGCTTCATGTATGTTTAATTTTTTTTTATGAGTTATATATTCCGTGTTTATAAGATTATATATATAAATCTATTTGTTATATATGCATGCAAGTTTAGATAAGTTTACATTTATGTGTAATGTGCAGTAGTAAATCATATGTACTTATTTAGTAAAGCATGTTGTTAACATCCTGATATGTTTATATTTAATATTATGATGTATTTACATTTTATTAATACTTTGGAAAGTATACAAATTATGTGTTTCATAACAGAGACGAGACTATTAAGTTTTATATATAAACAAGGTTATAAGATATTGTTTGAAAACTGCCACTGTAGCTACTTTATGAAACTATATTTATGAAGATATTTTATAACTTGATTTGCTCTATATTCCTAATTCCATTTTACGTGTGTTTGGGGAAAATTGATGTAAATCGGTTTTTTAAACTATAAGATATAGATGTAGTTATATATATATATATATTTTACACTGCTGCAAACACGACTTGAGTTCATGTTTGACGCATCGTATCTCTTCTGTCTTACGTCGGAATGGGTTGATTTTATTTTTACAAAGAAGTCAAAGTTACCTAGTTTATGCTTGTCAAATTTCAGCCAAATCCGACATCGTTTGATTAATGGTCGAGGATCTGGAAGTTAGACCCAGACAGCTGTTCTTTTGTACTTGGAATTATTTTACACTGCTGCAAACACGACCTGAGTTCATGTTTGACGCATCGTATCTCTTCTGTCTTACGTCGGAATGGGTTGATTTTATTTTTAAAAAGAAGTCAAAGTTACCTAGTTTATGCCTGTCAAATTTCAGCCAAATCTGACATCGTTTGATTAGTGGTCGAGGATCTGGAAGTTAGACCCAGACAGCTATTCTTTTGTACTTAGAATTATTTTACACTGCTGCAAACACGACCTGAGTTCATGTTTGACGCATCGTATCTCTTCTGTCTTACGTCGGAATGGGTTTATGCTATTTTCAAAAAAGAGTCGAAGTTACCTAGTTTATGCCTGTCAAATTTCAGTAAAATCCGACATCGTTTGATTAGTGGTCGAGGATCTGGAAGTTAGACCCAGACAGCTATTCTTTTGTAAGAATTATTTTACACTGCTGCAAACATGGCCTGAGTCTATGTTCGTGACATCGTAACTTTTCTCGTCTCTTGTCCAAAACAAATGAATCTTTTGCAGTTTGAAATACAAGTTTTGATCTTTATTCATACCAAATTTCAGACCATTTCGATCTCGGTAGCACATAGAATTATATTGTTAAACTTTGATGCATGACATGTTTTATTTGTTGCTATGTTGAATGTTGTGATTTGATTTCATCGATTTCTGTTATCAGCTTTGATCGTTGTATTCATGCCGATTTGTTTTGCTTGGATTCGTAACTCAATCTCTGTGTCCGTATCAGTATGCGTATCCGTGTCATCTTCTCGTGCATCTCTAGCCTCGAAAGGTGAGCAATCACTCACGATTAACGTTCTTATATTTATTAAATCTGATTTTAATTGAAACGACAATTGAAATATACTGCTGTTAGTTATTTATATTGCTATATCTATGACATCATCTGTATCTGTTTACCTGTGACACCTGACATCATTATCTGTTATTTATATTGATATATATATATATGCCATCGTCTGTATCTGTTCACCTATGACATCTGACACCCTTATCTGTTATTTATACTGATGATATATGCCTGTTACCGTTGTTATATTATTATCATATCTGTTATCACTCTGCAAGTTCCCTGTTAGTATAGAATCACTATGGGTTGAAATGATACATACCCGAACGGACTTTAGAATAGGAGAAAATCGTTATGGGTTGAAATGATAAACCCAAGCGATTTTCAAATTAAATTGAATTTGGGATTTCGGGTTGAAAAGATATATACCCGAATATATTTTAAATTGCGGATTGAAATGATAAATATCCGTATCACTTGACCATAGGATAGAAAATTATATACAGACATCGTTGGTCTATATATAAATGTTTTGAAAAACATTTCTACGGTTTTGAAAGAAATATATGGTTTTAAATAAATAATGATTTTAAAGATTTATTAAAGTTGATTTAATAAAGTTGATTCGAATCAATATGAAATATGTTCAAGTATTTATGTAAAGTTTATATTTTTTAAATATAGAATTTATAATGTTTCAGGTTGAAAGATAAATTTGAATTGATTTGGAATTCTTAATTATTTAAGAATTATACTTAAATAAGTTGATTTGAAATCTATTAAAAATTGAAATTTTAAGATATGTTTTATAACTTGGATTAACTGAGAAGTGGCTTTAATGAATATTTCAAATGATATAAATTTAAATGAGATATTTTGTTTATTTGAATTCGTGAATTGAAGTTGTATTAGATGTTATTGAAATGTCAAATATTTAAAGCTTTGAAATATATTGAAATTGAAATGGCTTATTTTATGGTTTAAATATGTATTTGAAATCGATAGATTGAAATGGTTATTAGAAACTGAATCGAATTGAAATTGATGATTTGAGATTTGATTAAATTAAAATTTTGGAATTCGAGTTAATTTATATCGATTTGTGAATTTTGAGGAAGCTATTTTATTTTATAAAGAAATTTTAAATTATATTTAAACTAATGATATTTTGCTTTATAAATTATTTTAATATAAACTATTTTAATATAAATCATTTTTGATATAAATTACTTTATTTATAAACTATTTTATTATATATACTAATTTTAATATCTAAACTGTTTAAAAGAAAAGTACTATGATTTTGGAAATGGATTTATTTGAAGCAAAAGTGATATCGCATTGATATGGTTTTTAAAATGGCAATGATGTGTCGGTTTTGAAATATAACTATTTTGAAAGTTTATTAAATGACCATCGGTGAAATAATACGTAGTTATTAAAGAGACCGGGATCGGATATGGACATATTCTCTGTCGATACCGAAAACCACTTTAATAACTATTATACGCGGAGTGTTGATCCAGAATGAAGTGGATGGTTTGATGAACGCGTTGACTGAAGAAAGAGAACGATTTTGGATGACCCCTGACATGACTAAAACAGGAGCCGCGCTGGGCCATTGAGGTTCGCCATCTCTAGCGGACACACTTCTTCGTTACCATATCTATTACTTTTGTGATTCGATTTGGGTGCACCCCTCGATTATGGGAGTGTTGTTTCGCGGTGTTGGGGTAGTAGCTGCTATGCCCAACATCAGTCCGGATCACGCAACTACTAGTATCCTAGTTGGTATCGCCTCATGTACCTTGTCATACTGATTATCCTATTCGCGACCACTACGATTTCGATTTGTACCTTTAGTATATGGATTGCCCTCTGGTGACTTCCGGTTTTGGGGAAACTACGGTCTTGTATATGCTCTTGGGAATAAAAATGTGTTAAGGGTGGAATGGTCCATGACTTAACGCTATTTTGATATCGTACTTTACCGATTAGACATTATCTACTTAGCGTATTCTACTGTATATATATAGATAGTTTAATGGATCCTTAGAGGATGGTTATCCCAAACATCCTTTGAGTCACTTGTATTTCAGTCGTTATTTCACTTGAGTTGGATTTATTGATATAAGAATGTTAATCCTGACTCGAGTGTTTTTGTGTTTTCTTTACGCTCGGGTCAGACCGAGTATACCAGTATTCGAGACTCACCTATGGAGTTGGAGCTTCGCTTGGAGATCCAGCTATCTATCCAGCTTTCAGATATTCAGTTGATTCTAGTGCTGTATTCTGATATTGTATTTGACTATTGTATTCGAGACTTCTGTCGTATCTTGTTTAACTCTGTTATATATATAGTAGCTTCATGAACTACTATTCTTTTGTTTCCGCTGCATTATTGTTATATTACTCTGTGTCTGTGATCTGTGATTATTTTATTTACTGTATATGTTGAGTTTTGCCAATTTAAATTAACAATCTATTGTTTTGAATTATTTAAGTCCGACATGTGTGGATTTATTGTCGATTTGAATGGTCCAAAATAGCGGGTTGTTACAAAAGCTTCATTGCCATGGTACATATATTTATTTAACTTTGTACATCTTGAGTATATTTTTACTTCTTTTTGCCAGCCAATCTAGACAGTGCCATAGTACAAATATTTTTACCTTAACTTAAATCTTCTTATTACAATTCGTGTACACATATCTGTACAAATAAAGGAAGATATCTTCCTTGTGATTTAGCCTAGCATATCTACAAGTTTACTAAACCATTCATTTGCAGGTACAATCTTGTATATCTTTTATTTTGTTTTGACTTTGTTACTTTGCATATATATGATGATAGTTTATACATGTTACTTTCTTTTCTTTACTTTGAATATGTTCTTGCACTTGCCTTACTTTTATATTTACATATGCATTTATACTTGCAAAAGAAATACACTGTGACGCCCCACCTCTATACCCACGCTAACCAAGAACACTACGGTGTAGTGCTGTCAATTAGCGCGGAGAATAAGGCTGTTGAGGAGCGACCCTCCATGTAACTTCTTTGTGCGAGCACCGATACGTCAGATAGAATAGGATGCATATCTTTTAAGGAGGAAATCCGACATACCGATACAAACACAAAGCTATCACACGGTGGCTATATATAATCTTCGGAAAACAAACATAGAAATAATCATAACGTAAATCAGTCACAGACATCCATATCACAAAGGCGGAAGAAGATATGAATAAATATATAACACATGAAAGTGTACATCAGAGTAGTGGTCAGAAAGATCCACGATAATACAAAAGAATAGCATCACGTGCTATACAAAAGAATAAGTACACAACATAGAGTCTATATCTCAAAGGTGTACATCCAAAAACTACTAATCTAAGTAGTTAGCCAAAAGTCAGAATAATCCTGAAGAGAAGTCAAGCAGAAGCACCTGTAACATCTCGGTCTGACCCGAGTATTATTTATAAGAAAATAATAAACGGATCAGTCTAACTATAAATATCAGATGATATGGTATACAGTAAAAGGCATGACATGAACATGTAATAACCATAGCGACATACTACTATAAGTATGTAAATGATAATCAACAAAAGATTAATCAATATCACAAGAATCTTCTCAAAGATAAAATAGAGCATCATACCCTAAACTTGTATTCATAACAAGTCAATAACACATAAATTCACCAATGCACAAAAGCTGATATCATATCAATGAAAATCATGAAAATTGGTGAAGCACAAAATTCCAGAAATCATCATCAGAAATCCAGAAAACACATAAAGTATGGCCAATCCCAAACAGGAGCATGAATGCCGGTACATTGACGCAGTGCAAACGGTACGTCCAATGAACCAGAAAGCCAAGACATCGATGTAGTACAAACGGTACATCAGATGAATCAAACATTGACGCAGTGCAAACGGTACGTCCAATGAATCAGAAAGACAGAGACATCGATCTAGTACAAACGGTACATCAGATGAATCGAACATTGACGCAGTGCAAACGGTACGTCCAATGAATCAGAAAGACAATACAATTCAGAACATTGACGTAGTGCAAACGGTACGTCCAATGAATCAGAAAGCCAAGACATCGATGTAGTACAAACGGTACATCAGATGAATCAAACATTGACGCAGTGCAAACGGTACGTCCAATGAATCAGAAAGACAGAGACATCGATGTAGTACAAACGGTACATCAGATGAATCGAACACATTAAAAGTACTTGGGTTGCCAGCCCACAAAGAAATGAGACGAAGCTCAATAAAATGAAGTACAGTCCTTCATATGGACAAAGAGACATCGCACAATTGCTAGTCTAAATCATAAAATGATCATCATGATCAGCGAGAAGTGTCAATCACACCAAGCTGGTAAATATATGAGTTTAGCTGCATGTCCCATAACCACTTGCTTAACTTAAATATTTACGAACAAGCTGTAAATCTTCACTAGGAAATTGTCACGAAAAGGGTTCAATCGAACAAGTCCAAGAGCTAACCGACGAAGTGAACGCAAGCGTTTCATACCACTCGTTTTACTAAGTCGTTTAAGTCGATTTCTCATTCGAGTGAAGTAAAGGCTTGTATATACTAGTAGATTGAAAATCGGTTTGAGAAAACGAACTTTAGATATTTAAAATAGTGTTGAAATCGCTTTGATGAAAGAGTTTTGATATTTACTATTAGTATTGAAACCTTCATATATCTTTAAAGTGACAAGTCATAAAACGATTGTAGAACAAATCAATTCACGTTCGAAGACGTGAGTAAAGTCCAAAGAAGTCAATCCCAAAACCATCAAAGTACGACTTAGTGAAGGCAAGCTGTCTCGAGGAGCCAAACCGGTCAAACGACCAAGTACTAACTCGCGAACGACTTACGACTTAAGGGATAAGGTCATACGACCTAAGTGGAGAATGCCACACGAGCTAGCAGAAGAACAGGTCAAATGACCAAGTACTAGTCTCGCGAACGAGTTACGACTTAAGGGAGGAATGCCACACGACCTAGCAGATAACAGGTCATTCGACCTAAGGGTAAGGTCGGTGGCGACCTACGACTTAACAAAGTCGAGCAACCTACGACTTAACGATTTAAAGCCAACGACCTAGGAGAAGAACAGGTCGAACGACCTAGGGGAAAACAGGTCAAAACGACCAAGTGCTAACTCGCGAACGAGTTACGACTTAAGAGGGTTCTGCGACCTAAGTGGGATGCGCGACCTAAGAGTTTCAGGGTCTTCGACCTAACGAGTTAAGAAGGTCCAACGACCTAAGAAAAAGTAGTTCATACGACCTATGAGTTCACGCGACTTAACAAGGCTAAGGACAAGGTCGGAGACGACCTACGACTTAAGGTTTTAAATCGCGAACGACTTAGTACTTGCTTATCTCGCGAACGACTTAAAGTCAATACGACTTAACGACTTAAGCTCAAATACGAGCTACGAGCTAAGGTCTATACGACCTAACGACTTATCTCAGTACGACCTAAGCCAGGACGAGATAGCAGAAGGCAACGACTTAAGTCTTAACTCGGGGACGACCTACGACTTAAGGTCATACGACTTAACAGTTTAAAAGCCAACGACCTAGGACTTAAGAGCCATACGAGCTACGACTTATCACTTAACTCGCAAAAGATCTAGCGAAGGCAGAACACCCAGAACGACTCAAGGAGTTAACTCGCGAACGACTCAAGGAGTTAACTCGCGAACGACTCCAGCCAGGCGAACAGAAATGCACGCGCGCGACCTAAGCCCTTAACTCGTGAACGACTCACGACTTAGGCTTAACTCGTGGACGACTCAGCGAAGGCAGAAACGACTTAACGCCAGAAAAACCACCAAAACGCTGAAAATCGAAGTTTTTCGCCAATCCAATCCAAACCAAATGCAAATGTTGATGCAAATACAATAGGGGATCATTCCCAACAGTCCAAGATAGATATAGGCAAGATGTGAGATCAAAAATCTCACCTTTTCACGGAATTTGATGAAGATGAAGCTCGGGCAAAGCAAAGATCAACCACAAGCTTGAATCAATGTCTTCACTTTGAATTTGGAGTTAGATGTTGAATTTGCTAAAGAATTTGAGCTTGGAATTTTAATTTCCTATTCCCTCCACCATTGTTGCTAAAGCTTCAAAGTTGATGAAGTGATGAAGAGAAGGAAGGGGTTGGGCTGAGGTAGAAGAGGTGCAGCCCAAACCAAAAGCTCAACACAAAAAGTGACGAAAATTTCACTATCTCCAAACATATCGAAGTTTACACTCAAAAAGATCGCAAACGTCATTTTGAACTCAATGGGGGTGGTCTCGAGTCCCAATTTGACCGTATGCAAAAAGTAGCTTTTCGGTCTAACATCCGACTAACGATAAAATATTTAAATATAAAATCGATAAATATGCGGGTTGTTACAGACTCCCCTCCTTAAAGAAATTGCGTCCTCGCAATAAGTAAGATGGAAATAAAAGAGTAACAACCATAAAAGCATATCAATACCAAAGAAAATTTGAAATGAGAAGTTCACCAAAAAGAGCATGAAAGAGAAAACCCGGACGAGTTCGCTCGATGAATTCTCTAGATTTCCCAAGAGCAGTCCTTGGGATTTGAGAACCATAGAACTTTCACAAGAAGGACATCCTTATTTCGAAGACGCTCAACCTCCGAAGCAATGATGCGAATAAAATGTTGCTCAAAAGTCAAACGGACGAAAATTCAATTTCCACAATAACACCGGGCTCAAGAATAAAATTAGAATCCCTAAGGCATTTCCATAGTTGGAAGACGTGGAAAACGTCATGAATAACAGAAAATTGAGCTGGTGGAACGGCGTAGCACAAAAAGCGATACGCCTAAGAAACTGGAAACCCGAACATCTCCGAACACCGACGTAGTACAAAAACGGTACGTCCAATGAATCAAAGGCCATAAAAGAACATCGGACGCAAGTCCATAAAAGAAATGAGATAAAACTCCATAAAAATGAAGTATGTCAAAACGTCCGATGAACTTGATAAAAAGATTATTCCTTTCGGACATCATCAAAGAATCAACAACTTGTTGCATATGAGTAAACGCATTGGCAACACGATTTCCCTTCTGGGAATAAAAGGAATATCAAAATCATAAGATGCAAGAAACTCAAGCCAATATTAAGTTCCTTATGAGAAAATAAATATTCCAAAGATTTATGATTAAGGTAGAGAACAAATTTCTCACCCAAAAATAGTGATGCCAAATTTTCAAAAGGAAAAACAATAACCGCGAGCACTAGATCATGAGTGGCATACCTAGTCTCGATAGGCTATAACTATTTAGAAGCAAAAGAAAAAGAACGACATCCAAACCAATACAATTAGCATTGGTACAAAAGATAAAGTCTTGGTTCCCATCGGGAATCACAAGAATAAAAGTAGCGGAAAAGAATTCTTTCAAATAATCTTTCTAGAGAAATTTACATTTTACTGTGTCTGATTGTCTCATCAAAGCGTTTAGGAAATTTCTATCGATAACGTTGATCAAGCGCATCGACCAAAATTCTTAAAGCACTCAATGGACAATACAATCACAAAATCATCTTCAAGATTGTTTCTTAAAAACTCTTAAAAATATTCTTTGTTTGCTTAAAGAATAAAAATCCAATTTTACTTATAAATAAATCTTATGAAAAAGATTTGCAAAATTTTAAATTGCTATTTTCATCCAAAATCAAAGAATGGAGTCATCGAGATCGTAAAATACTCGATTCATAAAATGGATGAAATAAGCTGGATAAACTGAATGACATAACAAGTCATTCATAAGAATCATATTGAGCGCGGAATGCGGTAAAGGGAATGCTAACTCCCGCAACTCGTAGCAAATGAAAATCGAGGGCAAGGTCGAACTAAAAAGACCTTAACATCACTCAAAAGATTTCTTAGGCGATAATCCTAAGACACGCTCAAAAATACCGGAAATTCACAAACTACAAGAATAAAATGATGCCCTCAAATTGGAATCAAAATCTCAGAGGAAAAACAGAAATCTGTTTAACAGATTGAAAATGTCGAAGATGAATATCCCACACGGGACAAAGGATATGGCTTCACAGTAATTAAGCCAGTCCTTACAAAAGTCAATTCCGAAGCATAAGTAGAAATCGGTTCGGAAAGAAAAATCACATAAAATAATTTCGACATCAATAAAAAGAAAATTGAGTGTTGCGGATCCGCCAACCGGATTCGCAATCCTCAAAGAAGTCAACAAGCCCAAAAATGTCTAAAGAAAAGGAATCAACCTGTTCTTTTGTTATAAAATAATGAGACGAAACCCATATCAAAAGAACTCGAATAATAATAATAATAATAATAAAAATGTTCACGAAATAAATGTCATCAAGGATAGAATGGATACCTTGACCATGGGAAGTGTCACTAGGGACTTGAACCACATTTAGCTTTCCCTCTCTCTTGTCCGGAAGTTTGGGGCATGAAGATAAAAGATGTCCCGAACCTTTGCAATAACGACAGAAAAATGGTTTCGGGCACTCATTTACATAGTGGTCCGTAAGGCCACAATTGTAGCATCGTCCACGACTAGAGGTAGGAGTCTTTGCTACCGAAGATTCTTGCTTCCCTTTCTTGTCGGGAATTGGATTAGGGCCTTTGAACTTAGTAGGCCTTTTCATGTTGTTGTTGAAGTTTTGTTTAGCACCCACAACTTCAACATCACACTCTCTATCGGCCTCTTCAAGACGAAGAGCGATATCAATAAGCTGATCAAATGAAACCTCGAGTTTCAGGAGTAATGGCTTCTTTAGATTCTTATTCAAGCCATAGACAAATCTCTGATTTTTCTTCAATGGGGTATTAATGTATTCAACCCCGTATTTAGAAAGAGATTCGAAAGATGCGACGTAGTCCGTCACAGAAGATTCACCTTGAACAAGGTCGATAAATCGCCGGGCCAAGGTTACTTTTTCAGCCTCCGGCACAAATTTCAATTCGAATCGCTCCCGGAATTGCTCCCAAGTGAGATCCGCTTCAACAATTTCAGAAATAAGGAGCTCATACCAATCCAATGCTCTTTCTTGGAGCATGCTAGAAGCCACTTGGACTCGGTGGAGATCAACAAGATTCATGCGAGAAAAGATGCGGTCGCATGATCTAAGCCAAGCTTGGATTTCAATAACACTCTCGGATCCCCGGAATGGCCTTCCACCCAAATCGGTATAATCTCTACACAAGCGTGCAAAACCGGATCTAGGATGAGTAGGCTCTGAAATGGGTCCGATAGCTTGAGCATTCTTAACGAGATCTAGAAGCTGCTGGGCAGACATAAATACTCCCTCCTGAGGAGTAGCACTGGATTGACCGGCGCTGGGACGGCCAGATCTAACCATTTCTCTTCTTTAAGAAAGAAAGAAGAAGAAAATGTTATTCTCAGAATGAATATCAAACAATCTTGATTGATAGAACAAGGAATCATAAAATGAAAATAGGATAGAATGGTACGAAGACCCGAATCAAATCCTATGGCACGATTCCTAAGAAAGACTTAGGACAATGATCCTTGCTAGATTATTCTACATTGTTCCGAAGTTTGGCTCTGATACCAAGCTGTGACGCCCCACCTCTATACCCACGCTAACCAAGAACACTACGGTGTAGTGCTGTCAATTAGCGCGGAGAATAAGGCTGTTGAGGAGCGACCCTCCATGTAACTTCTTTGTGCGAGCACCGATACGTCAGATAGAATAGGATGCATATCTTTTAAGGAGGAAATCCGACATACCGATACAAACACAAAGCTATCACACGGTGGCTATATATAATCTTCGGAAAACAAACATAGAAATAATCATAACGTAAATCAGTCACAGACATCCATATCACAAAGGCGGAAGAAGATATGAATAAATATATAACACATGAAAGTGTACATCAGAGTAGTGGTCAGAAAGATCCACGATAATACAAAAGAATAGCATCACGTGCTATACAAAAGAATAAGTACACAACATAGAGTCTATATCTCAAAGGTGTACATCCAAAAACTACTAATCTAAGTAGTTAGCCAAAAGTCAGAATAATCCTGAAGAGAAGTCAAGCAGAAGCACCTGTAACATCTCGGTCTGACCCGAGTATTATTTATAAGAAAATAATAAACGGATCAGTCTAACTATAAATATCAGATGATATGGTATACAGTAAAAGGCATGACATGAACATGTAATAACCATAGCGACATACTACTATAAGTATGTAAATGATAATCAACAAAAGATTAATCAATATCACAAGAATCTTCTCAAAGATAAAATAGAGCATCATACCCTAAACTTGTATTCATAACAAGTCAATAACACATAAATTCACCAATGCACAAAAGCTGATATCATATCAATGAAAATCATGAAAATTGGTGAAGCACAAAATTCCAGAAATCATCATCAGAAATCCAGAAAACACATAAAGTATGGCCAATCCCAAACAGGAGCATGAATGCCGGTACATTGACGCAGTGCAAACGGTACGTCCAATGAACCAGAAAGCCAAGACATCGATGTAGTACAAACGGTACATCAGATGAATCAAACATTGACGCAGTGCAAACGGTACGTCCAATGAATCAGAAAGACAGAGACATCGATGTAGTACAAACGGTACATCAGATGAATCGAACATTGACGCAGTGCAAACGGTACGTCCAATGAATCAGAAAGACAATACAATTCAGAACATTGACGTAGTGCAAACGGTACGTCCAATGAATCAGAAAGCCAAGACATCGATGTAGTACAAACGGTACATCAGATGAATCAAACATTGACGCAGTGCAAACGGTACGTCCAATGAATCAGAAAGACAGAGACATCGATGTAGTACAAACGGTACATCAGATGAATCGAACACATTAAAAGTACTTGGGTTGCCAGCCCACAAAGAAATGAGACGAAGCTCAATAAAATGAAGTACAGTCCTTCATATGGACAAAGAGACATCGCACAATTGCTAGTCTAAATCATAAAATGATCATCATGATCAGCGAGAAGTGTCAATCACACCAAGCTGGTAAATATATGAGTTTAGCTGCATGTCCCATAACCACTTGCTTAACTTAAATATTTACGAACAAGCTGTAAATCTTCACTAGGAAATTGTCACGAAAAGGGTTCAATCGAACAAGTCCAAGAGCTAACCGACGAAGTGAACGCAAGCGTTTCATACCACTCGTTTTACTAAGTCGTTTAAGTCGATTTCTCATTCGAGTGAAGTAAAGGCTTGTATATACTAGTAGATTGAAAATCGGTTTGAGAAAACGAACTTTAGATATTTAAAATAGTGTTGAAATCGCTTTGATGAAAGAGTTTTGATATTTACTATTAGTATTGAAACCTTCATATATCTTTAAAGTGACAAGTCATAAAACGATTGTAGAACAAATCAATTCACGTTCGAAGACGTGAGTAAAGTCCAAAGAAGTCAATCCCAAAACCATCAAAGTACGACTTAGTGAAGGCAAGCTGTCTCGAGGAGCCAAACCGGTCAAACGACCAAGTACTAACTCGCGAACGACTTACGACTTAAGGGATAAGGTCATACGACCTAAGTGGAGAATGCCACACGAGCTAGCAGAAGAACAGGTCAAACGACCAAGTACTAGTCTCGCGAACGAGTTACGACTTAAGGGAGGAATGCCACACGACCTAGCAGATAACAGGTCATTCGACCTAAGGGTAAGGTCGGTGGAGACCTACGACTTAACAAAGTCGAGCAACCTACGACTTAACGATTTAAAGCCAACGACCTAGGAGAAGAACAGGTCGAACGACCTAGGGGAAAACAGGTCAAAACGACCAAGTGCTAACTCGCGAACGAGTTACGACTTAAGAGGGTTCTGCGACCTAAGTGGGATGCGCGACCTAAGAGTTTCAGGGTCTTCGACCTAACGAGTTAAGAAGGTCCAACGACCTAAGAAAAAGTAGTTCATACGACCTATGAGTTCACGCGACTTAACAAGGCTAAGGACAAGGTCGGAGACGACCTACGACTTAAGGTTTTAAATCGCGAACGACTTAGTACTTGCTTATCTCGCGAACGACTTAAAGTCAATACGACTTAACGACTTAAGCTCAAATACGAGCTACGAGCTAAGGTCTATACGACCTAACGACTTATCTCAGTACGACCTAAGCCAGGACGAGATAGCAGAAGGCAACGACTTAAGTCTTAACTCGGGGACGACCTACGACTTAAGGTCATACGACTTAACAGTTTAAAAGCCAACGACCTAGGACTTAAGAGCCATACGAGCTACGACTTATCACTTAACTCGCAAAAGATCTAGCGAAGGCAGAACACCCAGAACGACTCAAGGAGTTAACTCGCGAACGACTCAAGGAGTTAACTCGCGAACGACTCCAGCCAGGCGAACAGAAATGCACGCGCGCGACCTAAGCCCTTAACTCGTGAACGACTCACGACTTAGGCTTAACTCGTGGACGACTCAGCGAAGGCAGAAACGACTTAACGCCAGAAAAACCACCAAAACGCTGAAAATCGAAGTTTTTCGCCAATCCAATCCAAACCAAATGCAAATGTTGATGCAAATACAATAGGGGATCATTCCCAACAGTCCAAGATAGATATAGGCAAGATGTGAGATCAAAAATCTCACCTTTTCACGGAATTTGATGAAGATGAAGCTCGGGCAAAGCAAAGATCAACCACAAGCTTGAATCAATGTCTTCACTTTGAATTTGGAGTTAGATGTTGAATTTGCTAAAGAATTTGAGCTTGGAATTTTAATTTCCTATTCCCTCCACCATTGTTGCTAAAGCTTCAAAGTTGATGAAGTGATGAAGAGAAGGAAGGGGTTGGGCTGAGGTAGAAGAGGTGCAGCCCAAACCAAAAGCTCAACACAAAAAGTGACGAAAATTTCACTATCTCCAAACATATCGAAGTTTACACTCAAAAAGATCGCAAACGTCATTTTGAACTCAATGGGGGTGGTCTCGAGTCCCAATTTGACCGTATGCAAAAAGTAGCTTTTCGGTCTAACATCCGACTAACGATAAAATATTTAAATATAAAATCGATAAATATGCGGGTTGTTACATACACATATATTTAAAACTTTCATAAATTCTTATTTACATTTTATTTTGTACCTAATACAATTCTATAACAAATGATATGAAATCAAATCATTCATTACTAACAATTAACTATATATAAAAGTTTAATGAATCCAATATTATTCTCAATATATTCATTTTAGCGATTTCAAATCAACAATATTCATTTCTATTTCTATTTCTAACTCAGATATTATTATTTTACTTTAATACTTATCGTCTTGTATTTATTTCATAAATTCAAATCATTATTAACCATTTACTTGAAATTTAAATCTAAATCACATATATACAATATTTTAGATTTTAATTGATTTAACATAGAATTTATTTGAATGCGGGGAACCTTGCATCACTTTAATCAATTTATTTTACTATTTTTATTCAAAAATACAATTAATTATCTATTTAAATTTAATTAAAATCCGGGATCGTTACAGACTTCCCCCCTTAAAAGAATTTGGTCCTCGAAATTGCCAAGGAGACACAAAGATAGATGAAGAATATTTCATCAAATCGAATTGAACATCTATTCTGCATTTGGCTTACCAAATCAGAATATCGATAACAGTACAAGAAAGAATCTGTTTAACACTTCACAAAATACTCGGGTTATCCAAATCTACGAAATATGCAGTGGCATCGGTTAGTTCGAAGGATAACTAACCATTCGTAGAATATATTGGGACCCAAAGAATAGATAAATATATGGATACGATTCCTAAATTTTTAACTTTTAGTTTAGAAACTAAATTATACCTATCAACCATAGCAATCCATGCAACCAATTCATCCAAACAAACAATTTTGGTCCTTTTGGAGTTTATGTCCCATTTTAATATATCGAATCTTTTCCTGGATCTACCAGAAATTATCGAAGAATTTAGAAAAGATGCTGAACAAAAGAGATTGATATAGAAAAGATTACTTCCTCGTTGTTACAGGGTATTGACCATTTACAGTCGTATTCCCCTATCCCCTATCTCATCCTCTTCTTGCACTCATACTTACTATTAGTGGATAGTAAGAGAATTTACTGAGGCGTACGGACGGATATCTAAGAATTACTCATTCTAGGGTATGCTTCACCCTATCTCTAATGAGTTACTTAATGTGTTATACTCCTGAGCTAAAGTTTTACCCTCAGCTCTGATACCACGTTGTAAAGACCCAAAAACTCGGCCTTCGAAAATCGGCATTCGTACGTCACTTGTACTCAAAATGCCGTAGATTCAAACGCCGAATCTGGTTCTCCGGAGCTTATAACACCATTAAGTATAATAACACAGCGGAAGAAAAAGAATATATCAATATATATAACATTGATACGATGACAGATACAAAATCTGATACACTATGATACAACATAATGATACAACAGATATAAATATACATTAGAGATATGATACAAGAAATAGCAGCGGAAAGAAAATAGATAACACCAGCAGTGGATAGAATATCTCCAATAGAATGCTCCAATCCATAGCTAGCGGAAAGCAAGGTCAGTCGTCCAAGGACTGACTAACTCCAGATAATCTACTAAACCTGAATATCTGAAAACCCTAACTCTAGACTGCTCGTGTAGAAAATTATGAGCCCCCAAAGTTTAGGAAAGGAACAATAAAATCCGAGTCAGTCGTGGGACTGGTGTGAGCAACAAAAACAGTTTATCTTTAAAACAACAACAATAAAATTGAATTTCGCAATGCTTTTGGAAAATGAAACTACCATAAGGCCTCTCGCACACACACACAATGCAAACGCAGAATCAGAGGAGATTTCTCCTTATGATAGTTAAAGATGCTTACTATGAAAAAACAATCATTGAATATTATTACTAGTGCATAGTGAAGAAAACATTTCGAAAGTATAATATTAATCTTAGCCAACATACGACCAGTATCGTATGCCTACTATAGCTACCATCTAAACAGTGGTGACCACCATAAGTAAATGGCAGGTTCTACAACTAAAACCGTACACGGTTGGTATTAGAAGATGGATTCCCAACAAATGGTCAGGCTAAGGAACTTCCTTTCCTCCTGCCGAATGGGATCGCCTCTGGCTGGACGTCCCGAGAGACAAACTGCTCTCTGCCAACACAAGGTCGGGTTACCCCTGTAACATGTAACTCACGAATATGCCATCCTCCGGTCCTTTGGGACCTTTATCCGAGGCCTCGGTAACCAACATCACACATAATAAATAAAGTGTGTCCACATGAGTAAGTATCTGGGCTCCATACTATGATACCACCCTTTTCCAAAAGGAAATGACATACCCTAAAGGGCGCGACCCTCATAACCTTGCCGCATATTCCTGTTCGACCATTTCCGGGTTGTGAGGTCTAACGAAGTCTCGTCCACAAAGCTACGCTTTGTCACAAAGCCATGTTTTGGGTCAACAGATGATCAAAGTAATGATCACAAAGATAAATGATCAATAAAATGATCATATCACAAATGATCAAACAATGATCATCACACAGCAACACTCAGCATGTCACATTACCAAATTGGGAGTATATTGCTGATAACCTTCAACTACATAACCTCTGAGCTCGTACGTCTCAGAGAAGGGTGTTAAGCTAAGAGAATAAATTCTCCGCCACCAACAGAAATGTATTTGAAAGAAATCTGCTTTATATCTCAAAATGTAATGTCAGACATGTAACCATACAAGTCTATTCCGGGTTCGAACAGAACCGAAGGCACTTCCGAAGAAGCCCTTGCAATTCCGGGTATTCACAATCTCGATCGGACTTCCCATCACTTAGGGAATCTCTATACCAGGAGCGACCCAGTGCAGAGACAATCGATAGGTTGTCCTATCGTTTTCGCAAACACCCGGTCTTCAACACCGGTCTTTAATTGCTATCCATATACGACGTATCACTTATTCGGAATGGGTTATGCGACACAAAGGTCCTCTCCCGGCAGAACCGAATAATGAGCGTAACATTCAAAAACATACGAATATTGGGATTTCAATTAAGTCACAACTTATTACCCAAAACTTTCTTCAAATGGTTTAACAAATTACCATTTTCAATCTTTAAACAAAAAGATTCATTTTAACAACCTACAACGGTTTAAACAATTTCCACATTTTTATCTTTTAAACAAAAGATTCATTCACAGATTTTCCAAATCAATTTCCATTTCAATTTAACTCGTTAAATCTTTAAATCAAAGATTTAACTTATAGCTTTCAAAACAATTTCATTTCAAATGGTTTAAATAAATCATCATTTTAAATCTGTTAAAAATAAATAGATTTAATTCATAGCTTTCAAAAAGAATTCATTCATAATTTGGAAAACCAATTTTTAATTCAAACTTGAAATTCCTTTAAATTAAATTGGAATTTCATTTTCTTATATGAAAGCTTTTATCATTTGAAAACAACCAGTTTCATTTCAGAAAATATGATTCATTCATACGAGTTGAAATCCTTGGGTTAAATTCAAATTCCCAAAATTATACTTTTAAAATGGTTTAAATTCATATAACTTGTACAGCATCTTAAATCCCTAGTTTCGAATCATAGAATTCAATTTCAAACTTGAATTCAAATCAAATTATTTAAATTTCAAAACTTAATCAAGTTATTCGAAAATAAGTTTTATCTTTGAAATTCCATTTCAAAAGCTTTTCACTTTAAACCCAAATTTCCAATTTCAAAATCAATTGAAATTAAAATTTCAATTTCAAAAACATCAAATTTAAATTATCTGTGACTTAACCGATTTCCACGTGAAATCCATATTTGTGTGTGTAAAGGTGTAGTCCAGGGGTTTCACACAGTAGTGCAACATCATCAGTCATTACAGATCAAAATACAGAAATATAGTTGATAAGCAGTATAAACTATAATGCTCATCGTTCATTCACAGATTCATAGATAGATATATAAATGCATCATAGATAATGAGTCACAAAACACAGTTTAAACATACAATTCATATCACATAATGGCACATATCAAAAGATATTAAACAATACAAGACATGTCATATAATTCAAACATCCAAGCATACGATGATCATTTATAAGCAGGACTAATTACTTGTTTAATTCTAAATTAATTTAATTAAATTAATTACTCATGAATTAATTACTCCACCCTGGTTATATCTTAATTTAACTAGATTAATAAGTTACTAACCCTGTTTATTAACATTTATTTATAAAAAATCATTTTAACTAATCTTTAATCATTTATTAATTAACTTTAATTAATAAATCGATTAACCCTTAATCATTAAATAATTAATCTTTAAATATTTAATTACTCTTTTGTTAACTATTCCTCAATTACTTATCATTATTCATTAAATAAATTAATCTTTAATCATTTATTCTTAATTAATACAATAAGTGATTATCCTAATCACTTATATTATTGAATTACTAATTAATATCACTTGATAAATTAATTTTTAATCATAAGTTAATTTAGCCCTCAACAAATTAATCAATCTTTAATTTATGCTCAATTAAACTCTGTTTAAGTAATTATCCCTAGATATTAAAATTAATAATCTTTTAAAATAACACATTTATCTTAATTAATTTCATAAAATTTAACTTAACCCTTTTTAAGTTAATTGATAATCAAAATCGTAATTTCAAATAAACCATTTTTTTATCATTGAAACCTTATTTTAAATAATCTTAAAAATGGATTATCATCAACAAACGAGTTAACTTTATACCTTCAAGTTATTCTTATCTGAGCCTAATTCCATTTTTTTTTCCGAGCAAAATACAGTTCCTCTTTCTTTTTGCCTTTTCTTTTTTAAACTTTACCGGTTTAACTTCCAACTGTTAACAATCAATTGAATACTTCGAGTTGAACCCGATCCTGCCCTTTCTTCCTCACCGCCCAAAAACCATCAGATACACGCGATGACTTCGTGCACGTGCACAGGGACGCGGTGGCGCTCCGGTCAACATCCCCGATTCCGGCAAGTCGTAAACCATCCTCACAATCGAAAGCAACACCCAATTCGACATGTAATACTCGAAATCAAAAAGTACCCATCTGTTCGAACTGGAGCTCGAACACACCCAAAGGCAATCGCCTCCACCTACAAAAGTCGACCACCTGACGCCATGAAACTCTGGCCACACCTCGACCCTGCCCTCCTCTACCTTCACCTAGAATCGCGACGAACTCGATCAACTATAGGGGCCGTGGTGGTCAATCCATTCGACCTAGTAAAAACTAGGTCACCAGACTTCATCAACCTCCCCTTGCCACCACCGGCCTCTGATCGACACTTGACTATTTTCCTTCAACCTCCGATCATCCCTCTAACATCTCCAAGAGCCCCGACCTCCCTCGATCTCGAGATCACCGGAAACACTCAAAGCAAAGATTTTCAGACAAACCCAAATTCCTCTCCAATCTTTATTCTAAAAATCTAAATCTTTGTTTTAAAAATCATGATTAAGTGTAAGCATTCGGTCTGCGTATCTGGATTCATGTTTTAAGGAGTTCGAATTTTGACAAAAATTAAAGCTTGCTCAGTTCTTTGATTCCCAGAGGCAAACCAATGTAGTTTAACTTAAATAAATTTGTTTAAAAACTAGTTCGTGATCAAACATACATCTTTTGTTTTGGTCCTGAGTCCAAACATTAAGGAAATCAAGTAGAAATGATTTTTTGGAAGTAAGGCATGAACTTGAAAATTTATCAGAGGTAAATTTTTACGGGTTATCAATAAGCAGATATAAATTTTCACCATACACAGAGCAATGCACATATGAATATTCACACAAACATACTTTTAGATATTAACATGCAACTATATTTAAAACTCAAGTTATTAAAAAGTGTTACTCACATGAAGTAGGAAGGAAGACAGAGTTTTGCCTGTAGATAGAAAGCTCCTGATGGTTTTTTAAAATAAGAATGAAGCCTGGCAACTTTTCTTCCTTTAATCTCTTTTTATGTTTTGTTTTTATTGAATGAATTGAACTTGTTTAAGATTTAAGATGATGCTTGCTTTAGATTCTCAGCTTTGATTTTCTTTAAAGATTGAAATGCTTTTGCTTGCTTGATGATCGAAAAATGTAAAAGGAACTTTGATATAAAATAAAACAACGCAGAGGCTAAGTTGTATTAGTACAAAGAAAATAATCTTAGCTGGTACAAGATTTTATGTTTTGATCAGAGATCTTTTTTCATACATGGCTGAAATGAAACATTTGGGTACAAGCATTAATTCGCAATGTCATACATATCCTCTTATTAAATTTCGTATGTGCTTATGTGATCTTTACTTTATTTCTTGCCTGCAAAGCTTCATTGCCATGGTACATATATTTATTTAACTTTGTACATCTTGAGTATATTTTTACTTTTTTTGCCTGCCAATCTAGACAGTGCCATAGTACAAATATTTTTACCTTAACTTAAATCTTCTTATTACAATTCGTGTACACATATCTGTACAAATAAAGGATGATATCTTCCTTGTGATTCAGCCTAGCATATCTACAAGTTTACTAAACCATTCATTTGCAGGTACAATCTTGTATATCTTTTATTTTGTTTTGACTTTGTTACTTTGCATATATATGATGATAGTTTATACATGTTACTTTCTTTTCTTTACTTTGTCTATGTTCTTGCATTTGCCTTACTTTTATATTTACATATGCATTTATACTTGCAAAAGATATACACATATATTTAAAACTTTCATAAATTCTTATTTACATTTTATTTTGTACCTAATACAATTCTATAACAAATGATATGAAATCAAATCATTCATTACTAACAATTAACTATATATAAAAGTTTAATGAATCCAATATTATTCTCAATATATTCATTTTAGCGATTTCAAATCAACAATATTCATTTCTATTTCTATTTCTAACTCAGATATTATTATTTTACTTTAATACTTATCGTCTTGTATTTATTTCATAAATTCAAATCATTATTAACCATTTACTTGAAATTTAAATCTAAATCACATATATACAATATTTTAGATTTTAATTGATTTAACATAGAATATATTTGAATGCGGGGAAACTCGCATCACTTTAATCAATTTATTTTACTATTTTTATTCAAAAATACAATTAATTATCAATTTAAATTTAATTAAAATCCGGGGTCGTTACAAGCATTGTGGCGGGTTCTTGCGCATGGAAGTGGAGGCGACCATGGATGATGCGGTGGAAGGACGAGCGGATTAAGGGAGCGAGCATGATATGTTCTCTCGGATCTATATAAAATTACAATTATAATATATTTCTTTTATAGGAAGGAGACGACTCACAAGCAAAATGAGCTTTCGTGTATAATATTATATATATATATTTATTTCAGAATGGCCGAATAAAACTGAAGAGAGTAAGGGAACGAATATGAAGGGACAATAGCTATTGAATATAGTGGGCATAGAGAAAGTTAACAGTTGGATTTTTAGGAATATAAAAAGCATTGGCTATTGGTTAAAACACGGTAGATAATTAAATGCACAGGGAAACCAAAAGGTTAAAAACGATTACCGATACGGCAAATTGTTTTGCAGATTCCACCGTGTACCGGACACCGAAATGGACAAGTGAATATACTGCGAAGATCAGCACGAGGAAGTGAACAGAATGGTACACTGATATGAAAGATAAGACCATCCTATCAAAAGTCGATATTCGTTGCCGAAACTAATGCTAAAACGCCAAAAATAAGAAAATCGGGCTAGAGTAGTCCAAATTTGGCAAAACGAGATACGACGTCTCACTCAGAAAATGATTTAAAATTTTATTATATAAAAATATTCAGATTTCAAAAATGTTTTATTTTCATCAAATATTAACCGATAAAATTACACAACAAAATAAACTTCCATATTCTCAGGTGAAAATCTGACATTTACTATGTCTAAATAGACGTATTCCAAATATCAAATTTTTATTGTTAAATTTAATTATTTAATTTCAAGAAAAATTTTAGTTAATTATGTTATAAAAACCGTTAAAATTTATGGGTCGTTGCACAATTTACCTATTAAAATCGAACATAAAGCGTTGTGGGCAATAAAGAACTTAAACTTTGATCTTAAGAGCTGGCGAAAACCGAAAACTACAACTCAACGAACTAGAACAACATAGGAACGACGCGTATGAAAATGAGAAAATTTACAAAAAAAACAAAAGTTTTTCATGACAAGTCAATCCTAAGAAAAACGTTTTCGCCTAACCAAAAAGTTCTTTTATATGACTCAAGACTTTATTTATTCCCTGGGAAACTTAAATCGTGATGGACTGGACCAATTGTGGTACGAACTGTTTTTCCACATGGTGCCGTAGAAATAGAAAACCCCAGGGATGGATCGATTTTCAAAGTCAATGGTCATCGTTTGAAACATTTCTTGGAATTGCCCAATAACCAAGAGGAGGAGCTCATGATTCTTCATGAGTCAAGCTGCCTCTAGTAAGAATGTTAACCCACTTTTGTAAATATGTACATTTTTTCCCCGTTACACTCATTATATCGTACATTGACTATGAGGACACAGTCAAAATTAAGTGTGTGGGGGTCTCATTTTCATTTTTTTTAGTTTCATGGCATTTTTGAATTTTCATTTTCTTTTAACTTAAAAAAATCTTAAAATTTCTAAATCTCAATAACATTTTCTTTTTAGCATTTTGATTTATTTTAGAAGAAACATTATGGGATAAGTATAAGTTTTGGTTAATAAATTGAAATTTTTGAAAATTTATGTCTTAACAAAAATAAAAATAATGTTTGATTACAAATAATAATGGTTTAACTAGTATATAGAAAGGTTCATATGTGTTAATTATGAAGTATGTTGTAATTGAAAATCTTCGTTTAAAAAAGTGGTAAATTTTAAGTAAAGGATATAACATTTTTATTTTCTAAGTTAAATGGTGCTAAGATGATTTTGCAAAACTCTCTCTTTCTAAAAAAATAGAAAAAAAACACAAAAAAATATATAAGTAAAAAAACATTTGTAGATATGTATATATTTTTAACACCTAGAGTCATGTGTTCACACTCGTGTGTTCACTCGCCACGCTCTGTATTCCCCTCACATCAGTCCGCAAGGCAGTGCATAGGTAATATATCTAGCCTCAGTTTATCTGAGTTAGGTGTATGTATATAAAAATTCTTTTTAATAACGCCTACAGTTGATAAGTGTTCACACTTGTGTGTTCACTCGCCACGCTCTATATTCCCCTCACATCAGTCTGCAAGGTTGATAATCAACTAAGGATCCATTTTATAATTACATTGTGTTATCAACCGAAACAACTAGCCAAACTCTAGTCTATCTGTTATGACAACTTAATTTTTGTTGGAAATTTTGACAAGTAAAAGGACTTAAATTTCTTGATAGTGACCAAAACTTATATTTAACTTATTAATATCAATTTGAAAGTAAATCCTTCATTTGAAAATACTTTCAAAAACTTGCATTCATCCCATTGTAAATAAATCTTGCATTTTGTAAATGTTTTCACTTTGCATTTGGATTTTGTGGGTAGTATCCGCTGAAAACCCTCACGAGACAACACTCGTCCTACTAAGGACACCCAAAGATTTAACAGCTTGTTTCATACGCTTAATGCAATCATGCTCCCTATGAAAACGAATTTATATTAGTTTTCCTTTATTCGAGGACGAATAAAAGGATAAGTGTGGGAGTATTTGATGTGCACGTAAATGTGCATATATTTTCATCCATATTTTATCTATTTTTATTTAAATAAATGACATATTTGGGTATTTAAACATGTTTAAAACCAAAATTCAATTATTTTCTAATCATCATATATTCATCTACATACAGGGGGAAAATAGTCATTTTTGTGCATGTGTTAATTTGAGACTTTTTAGTTGGACATTTATCATAATTTTTATAGGAATTTGGAGGCATATGGAAGAGGGTTTCATGAAGATATGTTCATGCACAAGGGAATATAAAGGAATGAAGAGGAAACAATTCAAGCTCATGATAATGGAGGATCCCACTCACTTACTTAAATCTACAATTAGAAGCTAATGGACAACTTAGTGGGGGTTAAAGCTTCATGCACATTTAATGATGGATTAATTAGAGGCTAATTGTTACTTGGTGGACACACTTCCTAAAGGGCATTTTGGGAAGCACCCTAAAAATTGAATTAGGGTTTTATGCATGTATAAATAGCCCTCTTATGTACATGTAAATATCTTCCTACTCTCTCATTTTACTTAGGAAATTAGCAAGTTGTAAACACAAATCAGAGTGAAATAAAAATGGCTTCCTAAGCCTTCTCTTTTCTACATGCTTCCCTTTACTTTTATGCTCATTTTTATTCTTATGCTCTCTTTCATTTCATGTTCATAGCTTAGATTTACATTTATGCACTTAGTTTAGTTCATTTCCTTCTAGTAGTTAATCTTCTTTTTCTTTGTTTATTTTCTACTTTATTTTATTCTCAATGTTGAAATCTGTATGTGTTGAAATGATAACGCAAATGAGAGGCTAAATCCCTACAATTTAGGGGTAATGAAGCTTTCTTTTATCATGTAGATTCAACATAATTTTCTATGTATGATCTATTTTGTGCTTCATGGGAAAATGGATGTTTATGTTTGTTTGTGTTTTATGTTGAATTTGATAGCCTAATTTGTTCATAACAAATAGGCTATGCTTATCTCATTAATCACAAATTGCCTCTTCATCTAAAATATGATCATGGCAAAAAGTGAAGTTTTAATCAAAATTTGATGATCTATGTTACTAATTAATAGTAAATAGATCATGCTTAAACTAGATTTTGGTTTCATTTTCTATGCCTTGTTTCATGAGATTTGAAAAAGTAGGACTTGATTTGTATTATATTTTGATGCTTAGATTTGTGTTAATTAATAACTCAAATAGGCCATGCTTATAATAAATACATAACTAATCCTACTTAGATTAAAAAGGGACCATCATTTGATTCTATGTTGATTTATGTGAAAAATATAAGAAAGTGGATTTGTGTAAAGACCCAAAATTTTTGAGAATAAAAATTACTTTAAAGAAAAAAAAACAGGAAATGGAGAATAAATACCAAGAGTGAATAAGTGAGAGAATGATAGTTAGAGAAAATAAAAATGGGGAGAAAAATAGCTGAGCAAAGAGGAGCATTATATTCACATATTTTATGTGTGAATATATATATATAAGTATTATATAAATAACCAAAGAATAAAAATAGCTTGAAAATGAATACCAGAAGTGAGTGAAGTAATTATGCAAGGAATAATTATTTTTATACAATGATGAGAGGAAAATGATTAAGTATAAAATGAATTCAAAAATTCACATGACTTGTATATATGTGAATATTGTATAGAAAATATATATACATATGGTTAGAGAAGTATGGGATGATAAAATAAAAATCCTCTTGATAATTAAAATGCATAGAAATCAATCAAGCAATATTTATGAGTATGGATGCATTTTTGGAATAAATCAAGAAAGAAGCAAATGGTAAATTATGTTAGTTAAAAACAAAACTTATAAAAAGAAACATGAAAAATAACTCGGGTATAATAAAAATACATTGTCAAGTTGAGTCATAGGAAAACAATGTGCAGGTAAAAATCATGCAAATAGCATGCATTCAGAAAAGAGAAAAACAACTGTTTTCACCTGAAATGGAAATAAAAAGAAAATGGCCAAATTAGCCATAAACATGCATACATGCTTCTTTTATTTTTGTGAGGATAAAATGGGTGTTTCCTTTATTAAAACCCTAGTTAATAAATCAAGGGGTAAGGCAGAGGTTTTCTCTGGGGAGGAAAAACAGAAGTTTAATTCAAAAAAAAATAGAAAGGAGAAACTCACACAGTCTTCAAGCTAAAGCATTCTCGGGGAAGAGGAAAGGAAGGTGAGTGAAAATCATTTAAAAGACTTAAGGCATTAAGACCCAAGTAAGGGCAGCCAAATTATTTTATATAAAATCATATTATGTTTTTCTGTTTGGTTTTATTCTCTGAATAAATACATGTTGATCATGGATGGTATTTTGGTTGAATTTCTGGTTAATGTTTTGATCTGTTTTGAGATGTTTTAATTGTTTCAACTTTTGCTTTGAAATATAAATAATCAAACATATATTCATATTATAGAAATGGATTTTATAATCCAGTTTTATATGAAGAATGAACTAAATGTTTTACTGAGAAATAGGATATCAAAGGGAAATGAAGTGGGCAGTGTGAATAATGAGATTCATGCTCTTGCCTAGTTCATATTAAAAATGATGTGAACAATGCAATACTATAAACATGTGCTGATTTGTTCAGATCATGAGCCAATATGTTTTTATGGGTTTTTCTTAAAAACCCTATCCTATGTTCACAGTAAAATAAATATAGTATTTCTTATGGTTTCATCAGATTTATGCAAGCAATGGGAAAATTTTTAGAAATAAATATAAAGGCAGTTTTATAAAATAAGATTAAGCCAGAATGATTTTGGATGTGCAATTTTGCATGAATGCTTTGTATGATTGGATGTAAACCCTTGAGTGTGTTTAAAAATTTTTGGGGTTTATGTAATGAAAGGAAGAACATGAGCACCTCTGGAATTAAAAAGAAAATTTCTCAGCAATTAAATGAGCATGGTCTCTAAATTACAAAGTAATTTAGGAGAGGTGCCTTGATCTACTCATCATCAGGTGGATGATGGGTATATGCATGACTTGTTCAAGTCCTGAAGGCCTCTGTGCAAAGGTTAACAGAATTGAGTCCTTTGCAATGCACACTTTGTGTTCAAAGGCAAGAGTTTAGACCATATAAAATATAAAATGGGTTTGAAAGGTTATGCTATGGATTTTAGGAAGCTAAAATCCATAGGAGTTTGTACATGTACAACTGAATGGATTGAATGGATGAATGCTTGGGTGTATGTTTGTTAGATAAATTTAAATGTACATATGCTCAGGTTTAATATGAAATTGAATAGTGTCAAATATACATGTTCTCTGCACATTTTTAAGAATTTATAAGTTGTTCTAATAATGATTTCACTCATACCAGAATTTTATTCTGACCCTATTTATTGCCTTTGCAATATTTAGGGTGTCTTATTTTTATTGAGGCGCTCAAAATATTGTTGCAGGTAGAGATGCATGAGTAGCTTGCTTGCTTGGAAAATTAGAAGACTTACTTGAGTTTATAAAATGCAGTAGTTCATTGTAATAAAGATAACTAGGCAAACTTTCTTAAGTCTATGCAGACCTTTCAGTATTGTAGTGGCTTTGTTCATTTGAAAAGAACTTGTAAAACTTAAATATTATATGTGTCTAGAGTTACAGATCTAAGTAACTGATCTTGATGTTTACTAGTAGACTGTGATGGAGAAAAATTATGCCATGTAATTTAATATGTGGACATGCTTTCTTTATCAAAGGTTGTTAATTTTTTTAAATAGAAAAGTTGCAGTAGTTCATGGATAAGCATGTAGCTAAAAATTGTTAAGTGATAATTGAATCTGGCATTAGCTAACCAGAAGAGCTTGACCATGACTTATAACCGATATAAGATCATGAGAAGCTTGAAATCTTAACTTGTTAATTCTCCTTGAACATCTGATTTTCCAGTAAAGAATTTGCATTGTATTGTATAGTAAAAATAAAATACATGCTTTATACTTATAATCTGGATTGTAACTATATTGAACTGAGCTTAGCTAACCACCTATTTGGTTTAAAGTTAAGTGAGTTTTGTCTTTAACAAATCTGTTGAAAAAAATGCATTGCCATGTAGTCTACCTAGATATTAAACATGCTAATAATCCCACTGTTTGATTGATCACTATCATTTGTTTTAGAATCTGAGAGCCTATCAGTACCCTTCTCAAAATGTTCATCTGAAAGTTTGCATTAGACTGATTTTGATATTGCTCCCATCATTCTGTTTTCATATACATGTAAGTCTATATCTGGTATGCTAGATTAAGTTAGCATTTTGTTTGCCTGTAGTTCTTCTTTTGCCTGGTCTATAACACACTTATCACCAAATGTTCATAAGATCATTACCAATATTTTAAGACATGAGTATATTTACCTGACAAAAACCTTGTTTGAATAAGTAATAAGCACCCCGGGATAAATTCTCAAACTTGAGTTGTTTTAGAGCTTTGCATAAATTCAAAGGAAAAACAATAAGCAACAAACTCCTAGATTCACAGACATTAAAAGTATGAGTAGTTAATCCATAAATTAAATTATTGGGCCATGAAACAAGTTGTGAAGTAAATCAATTAAATAACTGATAGTAGAAATAAAACAAGAAAAAAAATGGTTATATCAGAATTAAATAATAATCAAAGAGATGGCTATGTGACACAAAATCTCTTGAATATGAGAAACATTGTGTGATTGAATTTCTTTGCTAATTTAATTACTCTGATAGGCAAAGAAACATTTATATATCCTTATATATATAAATGACATGATTGGATTGAAATACTGATATTTTTATATTGGTAAAATATGGATCTTGGGGAAATGAATTAAACAATTGACCACACAAAAAATCATATAAATTAGAGTAAAATGAAGTGGGTCACTTCAGTTGGTATCAGAGCTATGTTGTTAAAACATAGCATAAATATACTGTCTAATCTTCTTGTATGGATAAAATTCTAAAAAATAATAATAATAGAAATAAATATTCACAGTAGAAATAAATTGCAGAAAAAAATTAAATTAGAAATATGACTAACTAGCTATGCAATTGAATAGTGAATCATGGTAGGAAGACCACCAAGCACTGGAGCAGGACCCTCAAATGTTGCACCATTGGTTAACTTGCAAGATTTGGTTAGAGCATTTAGAGAAGGAGCAGTGCACAGGGAAGAGAATCCTCATGAGGAATTAGCTAAGCTATTGAAGACATTTTCAAATTTAGGAGGCAAGGATTTTGAAGGCACTGAGGGAGTTATGGGAGTGCAGACATGGTTGAGAACTTTGGAAAGAATATTTGCAGATATGCAAATTAATGACCAAAGAAAGAGGCAGATAGCTTCAAGGTGACTCAAAGGAGCAGCATTAGATTGGTGGGAGGTGATCATCACAGGAAGGCCAGAAAATGAGATAACATGGGATCAATTCAAGGAGATGCTTGAGGCAAGGTTTGTTCCAGCAACAGCTAAGGCAACATTGCTTGAGGAATTCATAAGGCTGAGGCAAGGACCAATGAGTGTGACTGAATACACTCAAAAATTTGAGAGTTTGTCCAAATATGGAACTATGCTCATAGGAAATGAAGAATCAAAGAATTCAAGATTTATCCAAGGACTAAATGCAGGTCTGAGTAGAGCAATGTTACCATACAAGGATAAAACATTTGATCAAGTCATAGACCTTACTCTTTCTTCTGAACAACATGACAATGCAAGGGAAAAATTTAGGAACATGAGGGCTAATAATCAAAAGAAGGGGAAAAATAGAGCACATCCCTATGACAAAAAGAATATGGATAAGAAAGTGGAGTGTAACAACCGGGGTTTTGCTGCTAATTTGTCATCGTCATTTAACGATTAATCTGTTGGGTTATCGCAGTTGGAAATTTTTTTAATCAAGCTGAAATTCTTTTGAGTATTCATTAAAGAAGTTATGCGGGCTTTCGATTCAATCTTGGCCCAGGAAGCCTCACTCCTTTATTTTATCTTTGTGTGGCCGTTCCCTCCTTATTCAATTCGACCCGGTCCCCTTCATTTTTCATTCAAAAACCCTAGATCGATCGAGGAAAAATGATGGCAGCCTCCTTTCGTTTGTTCCTCATCTCAAAAATTAGGGCTTCGATTTCAACTTTGCTCGATTCCTCGTTTGGCCACGGCATCGACTATGGAGGGATCGATGGTGACTCGGCCGTCTGATTGAGTCCGTTTCTGGGCTTCGCTCGACTCGTCGGTTACGTGCTCGTCAGTATAAGGTGAGTAATTTATATTACTCACATCTAATTCAAACACATATATCTGTGAGTTGTGATTTCCACTGCTTTGAATTCTTGGGTTTTTGTTCGTATACGAACGTTTGGGTTCGTTTTAATTACCGTGGCCATTCTATTTTGTTTGAATTTGGTTAGATGGTGGTGATGTTGATGATTTCGGACTTGTCCTTACTGTTCGATTTTTGCCTTGCCTTTATTTTTGATCACTGCCTCGTCTTTGGATTTATTCGAACTTGTTTGATTTTGTTAAAACTTGACTTGAACTATTTTATTGGGTATCTGTGTCTTCGGCACAGTTTGTTCGACCTTGTTTTCATGGAAAATTGGCTTTGATGTTTTTGCACTAGTACCATAACTTTGATCTTCACTGACCTGTTGTCCCCTGATTTCGACTATACTGTGAATTCTGTTCTTTGTCAAACTACTTGAGAAATTGACTTCGGTCTGCAGTTTTGTTTCTTTGTAGCTCTGTTGCTCTTGACATTGTGATGTTGAACTTGGATAGTATATCAGTGATGTATCATCCCTATTGTATACCTATAGTTGCATTATTCAGGTTGTAACTGTGCACTTGTCAGTGTAGTCTTCATCTTGTTCACCTGGTTATTGTTTAGTCACTTGAGTCCGTAGTTGATTCACTGTTGCATTTGTGGCTGCACTTTGATAATCACGTTGTCAGGCTTGTGTATACATGTACACATGTTCTATTTTACTTCGGTATTGAATCAGGTCTTTTGGGGCTGGTCTTCGATGATGCTTGACTTCGTGTACTTTGTCTTTGATCAAGAATTGCATATAAGTAATTGCCAGTTGCATTGCCATGTATTCGTGTAATCTTCATTCAGCCAGTACATTGTTGTCAGTTTCATTGCCATGTATTTGTATAGTCTGCACTGACATTCTGGTTGTATTCTGGGTTGCATTGAGTTGCACTTTGATGTTTTTGTATTACTTGTGTACTGGTGCACTGTTGTAGCTGCACTTGAATCTCTTTAGTCACTGTTTACATGATCCATTTGTGATATTTGTTGAGTCTGGGCATTCTTGTTGTCCAGACTTGTACATGATACTTTTGACCATTTGTTCATTGCTGGTATTTGCATTGGTACATATGTTATACATTTGCTTGAAATTGATTCTGGCCATTCTCTGTGCTACCATTCATGTGTGTCCAGACCTTGTTCATTTGAGTCTTTGTGCACTTGTCTTGTGCACTTGAATGTGTGTTCTTCATCTTGTTGTCTGGTTTTCTTTCACTACCCTTACTTTGATATGTTTTGTGTCTTCACCTTACTTTGATCTTCATTCTGCTCGACTTGTTTACGATTGCTGCACTTGAGTTGTTTACTTGATCCACTTGAACTTGAGTCAGTGGTCTTGTTGAAGTCCAGTTTTGGTTATATGTGCATGTTGTAGCTTTGTATCCATTTGCATTTGGTCATTGTGCTTCACTGGTGACCTTATTTTCTAATGAGGCTGATCTGTGTCTTTTTCTGTGGAGTGTTGTAGTGCCATATCCTTTGTGCTCTCACCTTCAGTTCGCTATTTCACTGTGCTTTGCTTTGTGACATGTTGAACTTGGTTCACTTGTTTCCTCTGATCTTGTTTAGTATTGTTTTGGGTTGTTTTGTAGTGGCGAGGCAGTACACGCGTGCGTGTACTGCAGCCCTAGCTGGATTGACAGATTTAGTTGATATTTCGATTGTTAAATTGTTTCGTTGGTTAAATTCAATATTTTGAAGTTGTATTTTGAAATGGTTCATTTTGATTTGAGTTGGATCCGTTTGCTTTTGGATTTATTGATCTTCTGAGTATTTCATAGACTGTATAGGCGAGGCAGTACACGTTAGCGTGTACTGCAGCCAATCAGCATTGATGTTTTTAAATTGACATTTCAATTGTTTAAATTGATTTGGATGGTTGAATTGTTGTTTAACACTGTTTAGTGTTATATCTGCCGTTATCCGATTCTTTTATCGAGGAGTCGGATATACGAGATTTATGTGACTGTCATCTATTTGATATTTGATTATTACTGCTTCTGTGCATTAATAACTGAGTTTGAATTAGACTGACCCGTGTATTATTTTCTTTTGAATTTAATACTCGGGTCAGACCCGAGTTATTTCAGGTTGTAGATTTCCTACTTTGAGTTGCTGTTTGGGCTATGAAGACTTTTATATCTTCTGAAGTAGTTTTCGTCGTTTTGTAGATGTCGTGTCATTGTATAGGATGATATGTATTCATGTATATTAGTTGATAATGTACTTGTATATATAACTTCCAGAGTCGACAGTTGTAGTTGTATCATATGTATTGTGTCAACTATATTGTAACTGACATCAGTTATATATATATATATATATATATATGAGACTTTTGTTTTATCTGTGTTCCGCATTTATATTCTCTGCGTTATTATTATATCTAATGTCCTAATTTATTATGAACCATCGTAGTTTGTTTTATACTGATAATTGGGTATGTCGATGGGAGTAAATAAATAAGATGAAAAATGAAAAGTATATACCACTCCTATCGAGGTAACCAATATTAGCATAAGGCCAACTACGGATGGCCGCTCCTATCCAGCCTTAGTCTTCGTAATAATAGACAGTATTTCTTTTAATACTCTTTGTTATTATGAGCATAGAGGTGGGGCGTCACAGTTGGTATCAGAGCTTGGGGTTTATGGACATAATATAAAACATAACTTTGATGGAACATATGTTACAACTATTGGTCGATGTTTTATTTGTGCTTTGAGTCAAAACTAAAGTTTTGAAATTTGGATGAAATTTTTAAGTATCTTTATTTAAAAATAATAGTGTAACTGTGTTTTGTTGATTTGATTGATTTGTGTTCTGTTTATCAGAGTGCGCAGCGGAAACAGTGAAACTGTCTTCGCTGAGTACAACTGATAATCCTTTTGATTTAAAAATCAAAATATGAAATTGAAATAAATATCATTTGATGTTTACATAGCTGTATTTATTTTGTTTCTTTGGGAATTTCAAATCCGATTTGAGGATTCGAAGTGATTGCAGTTATGTGATTCTTGTTGAAATTTTTAGCTGATTTTCTTTTATGATAATCACATGTTGATTAGATTTTTGCTGTTCTAAATTATCTTCATTGAAAATAATAGAGTAATTTCTTTGTTTATATTGTAGTGTGCGTGCAAATATGAATTGCATGTTACTGCATTTATTTTACGTTGAACCGATGCTTGGTTATGAAATGTATTTTGGTGCCGTTATTTTTATAACGGGGCTTTTACACCAATGCTAAATTTTTGAAGCACGGTGTTTTGTGGCATTTTTGATGAATGAAAATTCACTGATATTACCTTTTGATGTAAATTATTTTGATGTGATTTTGACGTTTTAAAATTTCTGTCGCTTTGGCTTCAGTAACCGTCAAATTTTAAAAGTGGATTTTCAAGCGGTTATTCCGCAATGCTGATTTTGAGATTCGTTGTACGATGTTTTGAGAAGTACAATTTCCTTTTCGAAATTGTTACTAATATTGCTGCTTTAATCACGTGATTGGAAATCGTTTTAAAAATGAAAATTTTTTTACAAAATTTTTCAGTTTGCGCTTTCAATAGAATGAGGAAGCGATTTAAACGATTCAGCAAAATCGAGGACTATGACCCCTTTCTTTTACTGATTCGCTTAACTCCGGACTTGTCCAGTTGAGAACGTGAACTGTTATTAAAATAAATAACATTGTTTCAGAAATTTTACAGTTTGCGATTTCAAAAGAATGAGGAAGCGATTTAAACGTTTCAGCAAAATCGAGGATTATGACCCCTTTCTTTTACTGATTCGCTTAATTCCGGAATTGTCCGTTTGAGAATGTAAAGTGTATTTTTACAAAATACACAATTTTGCACTTTCAAGGAAACGATGAAGAGAATCAAACGATTTAGTAAAACACGTGGTATGGGACATGTGCGTTTTTTATTTCGGTTAATTCCGGACTCGTTAATTGAATATCTGTTGTTTTGATGATTTTGATGAATTTGTACTTTCAAGGAAACGATGAAGAGAATCAAACGATTTAGTAAAACACGTGGTATGGGACATGTGCGTTTGCTATTTTGGTTAATTCTGGACTCGTTAATTGAAATATTTGATGATTTCGTGTGCTTTCGAGCCACTATGAGGACCTTCGGGTCATTTGTTGGACCTTCGGGTCAAATACCAGTACTAGACCTTCGGGTCATTTGTTGGACCTTCGGGTCATTTGTTGGGCGCCAAAATTATGTTGAGTACTTGGTAGGCTTCAGCCATTTGTTGATGCACGTGCGGCGAATTAAAAACTCACCATCTGATGGGATCGATCCAACCTTTTATGTTGATTTTCTAGTCTTCTTAATTGATTTCTAGATATTTGTTGTTTCCAATTATCTGCAGGTAATTGGATATTTGTTGATATGAGTTCTGATTATCGTTTTTGATAATCGGATATTTGTTGCTTCTAATTATCGCTTGTGATAATTAGATATTTGATATGAGATTTGATTATCGTTTTTGATAATCGAATAATTGTTGATTTGAAATTTGATTATCGTTTTTGATAATCGGATATTTGTTGCTTCTAATTATCGCTTGTGATAATTAGATATTTGTTGATTTGAGATTTGATTATTGTTTTTGATAATCGAATAATTGTTGATTTGAAATTTGATTATCGTTTTTGATAATCGGATATTTGTTGCTTCTAATTATCGCTTGTGATAATTAGATATTTGTTGATTTGAGATTTGATTATCGTTTTTGATAATCGAATAATTGTTGATTTGAAATTTGATTATCGTTTTTGATAATCGAATATTTGTTGATTTGAAATTTAATTATAGCTTTTGATAATTAAATATTTGTTGATTTGAGATTTAATTATCGCTTTTGATAATTAAATATTTGTTGATTTGAGATTTATTTATCGCTTTTGATAATTAAATATTTGTTGATTTGAGATTTAATTATCGCTTTTGATAATTAAATATTTGCTGATTTGAGATTTAATTATCATTTTTGATAGTCGAATATTTGTTGATTTGAAATTTGATTATCGTTTTTGATAATTAAATATTTTTTGATTTGAGATTTAATTATCGCTTTTGATAATTAAATATTTGCTGATTCGAGATTTAATTATCGTTTTTGATAGTTGAATATTTGGTTGATCTGAGAATTGATTATCGTTTTTGATAATCGAATAATTGTTGATTTGAAATTTTGATTACCATTTGTGGTAATTAGATATGTGCTGATTTGTTTTCTGATTATCATTTGAGATAATTAGATATTTGATTTGTCTTCTGATTTTCGTTTGAGATAATTAGATATTTGATGTTTTCTGATTATCGTTTTGATAATTAGATATTTGATGTTTCCGATTATCGTTTTTGATAATTTGATATTTGTTGATTTGTTTTCTGAGTATCGTTTGGATAATTGGATGTTTGCTGATTGTATGGAGAAGAGATTTTCTAGTCTCTAATTGAGTTCAGATTTTGTTGATTTTATTGAATTGCTATTTTCTATCTATCACTGTTGATAGTTAGAGTTTGCTGATTATGAAGTTCGTGTTTTCTATTTATCTGTTAGATAACTAGATATTTACAGTTTTGCGAATTGTGGTTTGTGCTTTCTAATTATCTTTGCTGATAATTAGATTTTGCTGTTTCCTAATTATCGTATCGATAATTAGATATTGTTGTTTTGTGTTTTCTGAATTTCAATTATCTAGTTGATAATTAAATATTGTTGATGATTGCATTTATTCAGCTTTGTTGTTTTATGATTATCTATTTGATAGTTAGACTTTGTTGAGGATTTGTGAATTTCTTTTATGAAGTTGAAAGATTTCTTTGGCATTTGTATTTCCGACTTCTACTTTTCTAGCTTAACTAGTTTATGTTAGAAAAATAATTTTTATTGATGATTTTGACTATGAAAATTGCGGGGACGCAATTTTTATAAGGAGGGGAGTCTGTAACAACCGGGGTTTTGCTGCTAATTTGTCATCGTCATTTAACGATTAATTTGTTGGGTTATCACAGTTGGAATTTTTTTAATCAAGCTGAAATTCTTTTGAGTATTCGTTAAAGAAGTTATGCGGGCTTTCGATTCAATCTTGGCCCAGGAAGCCTCACTCCTTTATTTTATCTTTGTGTGGTCGTTCCCTTCTTATTCAATTCGACCCGGTCCCCTTCATTTTTCGTTCAAAAACCCTAGATCGATCGAGGAAAAATGATGGCAGCCTCCTTTCGTTTGTTCCTCATCTCAAAAATTAGGGCTTCGATTTCAACTTTGCTCGATTCCTCGTTTGGCCACGGCGTCGACTATGGAGGGATCGATGGTGACTCGGCCGTCTGATTGAGTTCGTTTCTGGGCTTCGCTCGACTCGTCGATTTCGTGCTCGTCAGTATAAGGTGAGTAATTTATATTACTCACATCTAATTCAAACACATATATCTGTGAGTTGTGATTTCCACTGCTTTGAATTCTTGGGTTTTTGTTCGTATACGAACGTTTGGGTTCGTTTTGAATTACCGTGGCCATTCTATTTTGTTTGAATTTGGTTAGATGGCGGTGATGTTGATGATTTCGGACTTGTCCTTACTGTTCGATTTTTGCATTGCCTTTATTTTTGATCACTACCTCGGCTTTGGATTTATTCGAACTTGTTTGATTTTGTTAAAACTCGACTTGAACTATTTTATTGGGTATCTGTGTCTTCGGCACAGTTTGTTCGACCTTGTTTTCGTGGAAAATTGGCTTTGATGTTTTTGCACTAGTACCATGACTTTGATCTTCACTGACCTGTTGTCCCCTGATTTCGACTATACTGTGACGACCGCCCATGACCCCTGCACTTAAACCTAGAGATAGTGCGCTGCAAAGTGTGCCAGGCAGCCATGGACGATTGTTAGGATAAATTAAAAAAAACAACAGAAGTCTATCGTATCACTTACAGCGCATGGACAAAATACAATAGAACATATGTATAGTGAAGCTTTACAGAATAAAATGCCATCATATAAAACTTCATAATAGTTGAATACAAGCATCCAAATAGTCAATACATCAAGCCTCACTGTACAACACTCAGAGAATATACAAACAACGGAACACCCAGTACATATAGTAAGAAGATAATATGCAACCCTCTAGCTCGTCTTCGATATCAGCATCGTGAGAAGCAAGAACAGCACCTGTCACCTGCTACCTAGTCTGCCCGTCCCAAAAATGGACGAACAGCCCAAGGCAATAAGAATTAAAATATAAAGCCTTGAGTCAGACAACAATCTTAGTGAGTAGTAAATTAACTAACAACATACCAAAAGAGCATAAAGGAAAAGGAATAGGAATACAACCCTCCCACTCCAACCTCATTCTACAGTGATAGCCCCCAGACACACACTAAGCAGAAGCAAACATAGCAGAGCATACAATTTAATGTAAAGCAATTATCACTCGAGTCAAGGGCGATGTTTTCCAAGTACAAACCCCCAAGGCCTAAACCAAGATCAGATAAGCACCCAGAAAATACCGCTCTTGAGACCGAATGACGATACAACCAAACATCCATGACTCTGGCTATCACTGTTATCACTGCTTCGATATCACCGTTAATTGAATGACCGGCACATTCTTTCAGCCGTCCGTCAAGGGCTAATGGAAACCCCGGTTCTAGACAGTACTCCGCACGTCGTCGCAGCCCGTGCCAAGGATTTTTGCAACTACCCAGGGTACTCGACCATCAATTCATTGTCGTTGGGATTTTCGCAACTGCCCAAACGTACCCTTGCTTTGAGTCTGCTAGAACCTTCAACAACGATGCTATCCAAGCCTCCTAGTCATCCTCCTCGACGACTATTTCCATACTAGCTCAAGCGCCTCTCAAGCATCCATTATCCTCAAACTCGAACCATATCACCGAGTTATCAATCTGCTTGGAATGATCCCGTCTGGATTAGACCAAGACTGTCTCATATCATGCTTCGCTTCATCACATCCTCGCAAAGCCTCATCTCCACATCATCATCAAATCTATGCATAAGAGCTTCATCATCCGCTACATATGCCACAAGCAGCTTTCCCAATTCAAGAGCCTTTCCCTCAGCTTTTGAATCATCCTCGATCTAAATCAAATCATCAATCATCTAATTCATAGCAATCAACCAAGTCAAACATTAACCCAAACAATCAAGCATTCAAATATGATCTAAATAGACAATTATTACAATAATGGCAATTTCGTAATTAAAGAGTTGAAAGTCTAACATGCATGAAATCATAAGAAATATCTCTACAATCTTGATGAATGAACTTGCATAGGTTAACACTTAGTAAAATGGTTGTCAAATCATCATGAACAATGGATCTACATGGATCTACACTTAGGATGAAGAAAATGCATGAAAATCACTATTTTAACACCAAATCGAGCCAACAATCCGATATACTCCTTTGGATCCGTGTGAGAGATAATCACCACTCACCAAATCACCTAAACAACTCAAAAGCAACACACTTCAGATCTTGGACAGCGAAGGATCTAACTCGATCTATCACAAATCCGCTTTAAACGATGAAATCTCTCTTCGAAGAATGTAGATCTTCAATCTAAACTCTTCGATCTTCGATTTGATCTTCGATTTGGATGGAAGGAAGCACAAGATTAGAGTGGAGAAAAGAAGTGAAGAAGTGTAGAAGTCGAGCTCTCAAAATGGCAGCTCTTCGTTGCTTCGAAATCCGGATCCCAAAAACTGAAGCCAACCCCCTTCTATTTATAGCTGAAAATTCACTAAGTCGTAACCCGGCTATCTCCATAAGTCGTTTCCGACTTACGACCTAAGACCCCTCCGATCTAAGCCTTCACCGACTTAACACTTCTGCGCATCCAAGCACCCAGCGACCTAACAGCTACGACTTAACTCCTCAGCGACCTATCGCTTACGCCTCTTCGACCTAAGACTTAAGAGGATATGACTTAGCACAACAGCGCCTAACGACCTAACAGCTAAGTCCTTACGCGACCTAACACTCACGCGCCTCAACAACCCAGCGACCTAATAGTGTAATAGCCTAGCGACCTAAAAATGTTACGACCTAACACTTAGACCCACGCGACTTAACACTAAACTACTAGGTCGCTCACTGTTACCCAGCTTCTCTAGGTCGTTGCCGACCTAACTATACTAACTAGATAACCACTAGGTCGTAAACCCTCATAACTCGCTAACATCCCATAAGTCGTCAACGCTTAGGTCGCTCTACCTACCATACGACCTAACCACCTACGACCTAAAATCCTTAGGTCGCTAACATTCTATAGGTCGTTCCAACCGACCTAGCACTTAACCAATTCACCTCCTTAGGTCATCTAGACGACCGAACAATACAATTCCCAAACTTAGGTCGTTCACACACTAGGTCGCGCTACCTCTTAGATCGTCTACGACCTAAACCAAGAAGACCTAACCTCTAAGTCGCTCCAAAACTTCCTTAGGTCGTCTAACCCACATAAGTCGGTCACGACTTAACTCTTAACTCTCCAAATCCCTGGGTCGCTCCTATGCCCTAAGTCGTATACGACTTACGACCTATACTAAGTCGTGAACGACTTAGGACTTAGCCATATTTTGCCTAAAATATGAAATGGCTCAACAACACTAAAATTCCAGATTTTGACAAACTTTTCGATCCGTAAAAATACGGGTCGTTACATTCTCTCCCCCTTAGGAATTTCGCCCCCGAAATTCCAAACAAACAAAGCAATCAATGACTATTCTGTACGCCTACCAAACCATAACAATCAACAAACCATGCATCCAATTCTAGCTTAGTGTACAGAATTCTAACACTAGAACAAGTTACAATATCGTGAGATGACACGACACCTTAGGGCCATACCTTGAAGAGTTCAAGATGAGCTGCCTTCATCCTCTCTTCCACCTCCCACGTACAGTCGTTATCATCATCACTCCATTGTATCTTGAGCAACTTAACTACCTTTCTCCTAAGCTGTTTCGTGTCGGTTTCCACAACACGAAGCGGCTTGCGAGGTCTTCTATCGACTGGATCAACTTCGAAATCTTCATAGCTATCAGCATAAACCACTGTACTCGGGTCGTGCACATACTTCCGTAGATATGATACATGAAAAACATTGTGCACACTCGACATCTTCTCAGGTAACTCCAATCTATAGGCGAGCTTTCCAATTCGCTCGATGATCGGGAATGGTCCAACAAATCTCGGAGTCAATTTCCCTTTCTTCCCGAATCGGATAACATTCTTCAGTGGAGAAATCTTCACAAAAACCATATCACCAACGTCGAACTCCAAATCCTTACAACGCTTATCGGCATAACTTTTCTGACGGTCTTGGGCTGCCTTCATTCGTTGCCGAATGATCTCTATGCAATTTGAAGTCTGTCGAATCATCTCTGGCCCAAGTATCAACTTTTCTCCAGTTTCTATCCAACACGTCGGAGAGTTACACGGTCTTCCATACAATGCCTCATACGGTGCCATACCAATACTTGACTGGTAACTGTTGTTGTACGCAAACTCTACCAAATGAAGATGATCTTCCCATGATCCCCCGAAATCCAAAACACAAGCTCTGAGGAGATCTTCCAAAACTCGGTTGGCTCTCTCGGTCTGACCATCTGTTTGAGGGTGATAAGCTGTACTCAAACACAACTCGGTTCCCAAAACTTCCTGGAAGCTCTTCCAAAATCCACTAGTGAACAATGGATCTCGATCACTCACTATACTCTTCGGAATACCATGGAATCGAACTATCCACTTAACATACAACTCTGCCAACTTTGATGCAGTCCTAGTCGATCGAACAGGAATGAATCTTGCACTCTTAGTCAAACGATCTACGATGACCCAAATCCCTTCATTTCCCGTTCTTGTTCTAGGTAATCCATCAATAAAATCCATCGATATCTGCTCCCACTTCCATGTAGGAACTTCTAATGGCTGAAGTAATCCACTTGGCTTCTTCTGTTCAGCCTTTACCAACTGGCAGTTCATGCACTTGGAAATAAAATTTCCAACATCCTTCTTCATACCTTCCCAGTAGTAGGTTCTCTTCATATCCTGATACATCTTATTTCCACCTGGATGAATTGTCAGCTTTGAGTGATGACTTTCCTTCAGAACTTCACTCCTCAATTCATCTATATCGAGAACAACTAGTCGTCCTTGCTTTCGAAGTCAACCCTCTCGATCGACCTCGAACCCTTTATCCTTTTCTGGATCCAATCCAGATTCCAATTCACGGATAATCTTGACAAGCTTATCGTCTCGCTTTTGGCTCTCGCCAATCCTTTCCACAAGAGAAGGTCTTATCGATAAGTTTGCCAACATCTCAGGTTCCAATTCACATCTAGGCCTGAAGTCAAATCCAGCTAAATACTCGAGATTCTTCCATTCAGAAAACATGGCTCCCAGTCCTGCATGTCTTCGACTTAACGCATCTGCCACTGCGTTACCTCTTCCCGAAGTATAAGCTATACCAAAATCATATGATGCCAAAAACTCAAGCCAACGTTGCTGCCGAAGATTCAAATCCTTTTGGGAGAAAAGATACTTCAACAACTTATGGTCTGTAAACAACTCGAATCGAACTCCCAATAGATAATGTCTCCACATCTTCAGAGCAAAAACAATCGCCGCTAACTCCAAATCATGAGTCGGGTAATTCCTTTCATGCGGCTTCAGTTGTCGACTAGCATACGCAACAACTTTATCCTTCTGCATTAGTACTGCTCCAAGTCCAGTACCACATGCGTCGGTGTAAACCACCATCTCATCATTCCCACTTGGAATAGTCAAAACAGGAGCACTCATCAATCGCTCTTTCAGGATTCTGAAAGCTTGCTCACACTTATCTTCCCATCTGAACACTTGGTTCTTCTTCGTCAATCCTGTTGACGGTGCAGCTATCTTGGAGAAGTCTTTGATAAACCATCGATAATATCCTGCTAATCCAAGAAAACTTCTCACATCAGATGCATTCTTAGGTCTAACCCAATCCTGGATTGCTGCCACCTTAGCGGGATCAACCGCTATTCCATTTCCAGAGATAACATGGCCTAAGAACCTCACTTCACTCTTCCAGAAGTGACACTTCGAAAACTTAGCCTTCAGCTGATGTTTTCGTAAGATTTCCAAAACAATACGCAAGTGCGTCTTGTGCTCTTCTTCAGTTCTGGAATAAATCAGAATATCATCCACGAACACAAGCACAAACTTGTTCAACTGATCTCTGAACACTCTATTCATAAGATCCACAAAATATGCTGGCGCGTTAGTCAATCCAAACGGCATTACCAGCCACTCAAAGAAACCGGATGGTGTCCTAAAGGCAGTCTTCGGCACACTATCCTTAGCCACTCTCAACTGGTGAAATCATGTTGCCAAATCCATCTGAGAAAACACCTTAGCTTCGTGAAGCTGATCAAACAAGTCATCTATTCTCGGCAATGGATACTTGTTCTTCTTAGTCACCTTATTCAGCTCTCGATAATCCACACACAACCTCAGCGATCCATCTGCTTTGGTTGCAAACACAACTGGTGCACCCCACTCGGACACACTACGCCGAATGAATCCTTTCTGCAAAAGATCATCAACTTGCACCCTCAACTCTTGTTGTTCCCTAGGCGCCATCCGCCTAAGAGGCATCACAACAGGCCTGGCTCCTTCAACTAGATCTATACGAAACTCGATCTCTCTATGCGGCGGCAACCCTTTGACTTCGTCAAAGACATCCTCGAATCCATTAGCAATTGGCACCGATGACAGTCCATCCCGTGGAACAACCAGCGAATACATGAAGCTCATGAAAACGCCTTCTTCATGCTTACATCGTATTACAATCTTTCGCCCTTCCACATTCTCGACTGTCACTTCCAACCTTTCGCAATCAACCTTTGCCGCATACTTCCTAAGCCAGTCCATACCCAAAATAATTCTGAACCCCGCAAAGTTCAGAACAAACCAATCACAAACAAAAGAGCAACCATGACTCGATACATCTAGACCACGGCATAACATACACAAACAAGACGAACCCCCAACTGGATTAGTCACAACCAATGGCCTATCAACAATATCCAGTTCCAAACCTAACCGGCCTACGAGTTCACTACAAACAAACGAATGCGACGCTCCAGTATCAAACATAACTCTAACTGGAACACCACATAGGAAAAGAGTACCTTGAACCACCACACTCTTTCCCTTCTCTTCAGAGGTAGGAGCTTTCAAAGACGACGGAACAGCTCCCAAAGCATAAGCTTGCACAATCTGCTTGTTCCTCCTCGGTTCTGGACAATTCTTCCTGAAATGCCCCGGCTTGTCACAGTTGTGGCACTTCGCCGGCGCTTTCGGATTCTTGCAATCCCTGGAGAGATGGCCTTTCTGTTGACAGTTGTAGCAGGTCACTTCGCCCTTCGGCTTCTTCTGGCCATCCTTACCCTTCTGCTGCTGCTGCTTCCTCTTCTTGTTTCCACCCTACTGGGGTTTAGACTCTTCCCTGGTCACAGCAACAACAGATCCTTCCTTAGGAAACAGACTCTCATGCCTGAGAGCTTTCTCCACAAGCTTCTCAAATGAATCGTCCAAATGATCCACCAACTGTCTCCCAAGATAACTATCCAAGCCTGTCACAAACTTCTCATTCTTCTGATATGCAGATTCAATATATGACCGAGCATACTTGGACAAAGCTTCAAACTCAGAAACATACTCAAGAACTGGTCTTCCACCTTGCTTGAGCTCCACGAACTTCTTGAACAAAACAGACTTCTGCGCTGTAGAAATGAACTTAGCCTTAAATCTGACTTGGAATTGCTCCCAAGTAATCTCTTCCTCCGGAGTATTGATGGTAATAGAGTTACACCAATCAGAAGCTCTCCCTTGAAGCTGTCTTGATGCTAACTTCCTCTTAGTTGCATCCTCAATTCCCAAATCACCAAAAATCCTTCTACAAGCATCTATCCACCTCTGGACCTCAATAATTGATTCTGTTCCCAAGAAAATCTTCCCTCCAAGAGCAGTATAGTCCTTACACAGCTTAGCAAAATCCACCGGCTTTGGAGTTTGGACTTGAACTCCAACATCAACTGCCGTCCCCGGAACTGGTAACCTTCTCATGATCGAAGTCATCATAGCTTCGAACATAGCTGCATAATCAGCAGTTCCTTCAGTAGCACGGCCTTCCCTAGCAGCTGGTCTCCCTCTTCGACTCATTCTCAATATCTATAAAAGGGAATGATTAGAACATCTTAGAGAAACAACTGCATAAAGGACTCAAACTCTACTAATCTACTATATTATATATAGTAGTCATCCATCAAAATTACAATTACGTCTCTCATACGTGGTTACGTCAGCGAGCGTTGGGTAAAATCGATTAACCAATGCTCTGATACCAAATGTGACGACCGCCCATGACCCCTGCACTTAAACCTAGAGATAGTGCGCTGCAAAGTGTGCCAGGCAGCCATGGACGATTGTCAGGATAAATTAAAAAAAAAACAGAAGTCTATCGTATCACTTACAGCGCATGGACAAAATACAATAGAACATATGTATAGTGAAGCTTTACAGAATAAAATGCCATCATATAAAACTTCATAATAGTTGAATACAAGCATCCAAATAGTCAATACATCAAGCCTCACTACACAACACTCAGAGAATATACAAACAGCAGAACACCCAGTACATATAGTAAGAAGATAATATGCAACCCTCTAGCTCGTCTTCGATATCAGCATCGTGAGAAGCAAGAACAGCACCTGTCACCTGCTACCTAGTCTGCCCGTCCCAAAAATGGACGAACAGCCCAAGGCAATAAGAATTAAAACATAAAGCCTTGAGTCAGACAACAGTCTTAGTGAGCAGTAAATTAACTAACAACATACCAAAAGAGCATAAAGGAAAAGGAATAGGAATACAACCCTCCCACTCCAACCTCATTCTACAGTGATAGCCCCAAGACACACACTAAGCAGAAGCAAACATAGCAGAGCATACAATTTAATGTAAAGCAATTATCACTCGAGTCAAGGGCGATGTTTTCCAAGTACAAACCCCCAAGGCCTAAACCAAGATCAGATAAGCACCCAGAAAATACCGCTCTTGAGACCGAATGACGATACAACCAAACATCCATGACTCTGGCTATCACTGCTTCGATATCACCGTTAATTGAATGATCGGCACATTCTTTCAGCCGTCCGTCAAGGGCTAATGGAAACCCCGGTTCTAGACAGTACTCCGCACGTCGTCGCAACCCGTGCCAAGGATTTTCGCAACTACCCAGGGTACTCGACCATCAATTCATTATCGTTGGGATTTTCGCAACTGCCCAAACGTACCCTTGCTTTGAGTCTGCTAGAACCTTCAACAACGATGCTATCCAAGCCTCCTAGTCATCCTCCTCGACGACTATTTCCATACTAGCTCAAGCGCCGCTCAAGCATCCATTATCCTCAAACTCGAACCATATCACCGAGTTATCAATCTGCTTGGAATGATCCCGTCTATATTAGACCAAGACTATCTCATATCATGCTTCGCTTCATCACATCCTCGCAAAGCCTCATCTCCACATCATCATCAAATCTATGCATAAGAGCTTCATCATCCGCTACATATGCCACAAGCAGCTTTCCCAATTCAAGAGCCTTTCCCTCAGCTTTTGAATCATCCTCGATCTAAATCAAATCATCAATCATCTAATTCATAGCAATCAACCAAGTCAAACATTAATCCAAACAATCAAGCATTCAAATATGATCTAAATAGACAATTATCACAATAATGGCAATTTCGTAATTAAAGAGTTGAAAGCCTAACATGCATGAAATCATAAGAAATATCTCTACAATCTTGATGAATGAACTTGCATAGGTTAACACTTAGTAAAATGGTTGTCAAATCATCATGAACAATGGATCTACATGGATCTACACTTAGGATGAAGAAAATGCATGAAAATCACTATTTTAACACCAAATCGAGCCAACAATCCGATATACTCCTTTGGATCCGTGTGAGAGATAATCACCACTCACCAAATCACCTAAACAAATCAAAAGCAACACACTACAGATCTTGGACAGCGAAGGATCTAACTCGATCTATCACAAATCCGCTTTAAACGATGAAATCTCTATCCGAAGAATGTAGATCTTCAATCTAAACTCTTCGATCTTCGATTTGATCTTCGATTTGGATGGAAGGAAGCACAAGATTAGAGTGGAGAAAAGAAGTGAAGAAGTGTAGAAGTCGAGCTCTCAAAATGGCAGCTCTTCGTTGCTTCGAAATCCGGATCCCAAAAACTGAAGCCAACCCCCTTCTATTTATAGCTGAAAATTCACTAAGTCGTAACCCGGCTATCTCCATAAGTCGTTTCCGACTTACGACCTAAGACCCCTCCGACCTAAGCCTTCACCGACTTAACACTTCTGCGCATCCAAGCACCCAGCGACCTAACAGCTACGACTTAACTCCTCAACAACCTATCGCTTGCGCCTCTTCGACCTAAGACTTAAGAGGATACGACTTAGCACAACAGCGCCTAACGACCTAACAGCTAAGTCCTTATGCGACCTAACACTCACGCGCCTCAACAACCCAGCGACCTAACAGTGTAATAGCCTAGCGACCTAAAAATGTTACGACCTAACACTTAGACCCACGCGACTTAACACTAAACTACTAGGTCGCTCACTGTTACCCAGCTTCTCTAGGTCATTGCCGACCTAACTATACTAACTAGATAACCACTAGGTCGTAAACCCTCATAACTCGCTAACATCCCATAAGACGTCAACGCTTAGGTCGCTCTACCTACCATACGACCTAACCACCTACGACCTAAAATCCTTAGGTCGCTAACATTCTATAGGTCGTTCCAACCGACCTAGCACTTAACCAATTCACCTCCTTAGGTCATCTAGACGACCGAACAATACAATTCCCAAACTTAGGTCGCTCACACACTAGGTCGCGCTACCTCTTAGGTCATCTACGACCTAAACCAAGAAGACCTAACCTCTAAGTCGCTCCAAAACTTCCTTAGGTCGTCTAACCCACATAAGTCGGTCACGACTTAACTCTTAACTCTCCAAATCCCTGGGTCGCTCCTATCCCCTAAGTCGTATACGACTTACGACCTATACTAAGTCGTGAACGACTTAGGACTTAGCCATATTTTGCCTAAAATCTGAAATGGCTCAACAACACTAAAATTCCAGATTTTGACAAACTTTTCGATCCGTAAAAATACGGGTCGTTACATATACTGTGAATTCTGTTCTTTGTCAAACTACTTGAGAAATTGACTTCGGTCTGCAGTTTTGTTTCTTTGTAGCTCTGTTGCTCTTGACATTGTGATGTTGAACTTGGATAGTATATCAGTGATGTATCATCCCTGTTGTATACATGTAGTTGCATTATTCAGGTTGTAACTGTGCACTTGTCAGTGTAGTCTTCATCTTGTTCACCTGGTTATTGTTTAGTCACTTGAGTCCGTAGTTGATTCATTGTTGCATTTGTGGCTACACTTTGATAATCACGTTGTCAGGCTTGTGTATACATGTACACATGTTCTATTTTACTTCGGTATTGAATCAGGTCTTTAGGGGCTGGTCTTCAATGATGCTTGACTTCGTGTACTTTGTCTTTGATCAAGAACTGCATATAAGTAATTGCCAGTTGCATTGCCATGTATTCGTGTAATCTTCATTCAGCCAGTACATTGTTGTCAGTTGCATTGCCATGTATTTGTATAGTCTGCACTTACATTCTGGTTGTATTCTGGGTTGCATTGAGTTGCACTTTGATGTTTTTGTATTACTTGTGTACTGGTGCACTGTTGTAGCTGCACTTGAATCTCTTTAGTCACTGTTTACATGATCCATTTGTGATATTTGTTGAGTCTGGGCATTCTTGTTGTTCAGACTTGTACATGATACTTTTGACCATTTGTTCATTGCTTGTCTTTGCATTGGTACATATGTTATACATTTGCATGAAATTGATTCTGGCCATTCTCTATGCTACCATTCATGTGTGTCCAGACCTTGTTCATTCGAGTCTTTGTGTACATGTCTTGTGCACTTGAATGTGTGTTCTTCATCTTGTTGTCTGGTTTGCTTTCACTACCCTTACTTTGATATGTTTTGTGTCTTCACCTTGCTTTTATCTTCATTCTGCTCGACTTGTTTACGGTTGCTGCACTTGAGTTGTTTACTTGATCCACTTGAACTTGAGTCAGTGGTCTTGTTGAAGTCCAGTTTTGGTTATATGTGCATGTTGTAGCTTTGTATCCATTTGCATTTGGTCATTGTGCGTCACTGGTGACCTTATTTTCTAATGAGGCTGATCTGCGTCTTTTTCTGTGGAGTGTTGTAGTGCCATATCCTTGGTGCTCTCACCTTCAGTTCGCTATTTCACTGTGCTTTGCTTTGTGACATGTTGAACTTGGTTCACTTGTTGCCTCTGATCTTGTTTAGTATTGTTTTGGGTTGTTTTGTAGTGGCGAGGCAGTACACGCGTGCGTGTACTGCAGCCCTAGCAGGATTGACAGATTTAGTTGATATTTCGATTGTTAAATTGTTTCGTTGGTTAAATTCAATATTTTGAAGTTGTATTTTGAAATGGTTCATTTTGATTTGAGTTGGATCCATTTGCTTTTGGATTTATTGATCTTCTGAGTATTTCATAGACTGTATAGGCGAGGCAGTACACGTTAGCGTGTACTGCAGCCAATCAGCATTGATGTTTTTAAATTGACATTTCAATTGTTTAAATTGATTTGGATGGTTGAATTGTTGTTTACACTGTTTATTGTTATATCTGCCGTTATCCGATTCTTTTATCGAGGAGTCGGATATACGAGATTTCTGTGACCGTCGTCTATTTGATATTTGATTATTACTGCTTCTATGCATTAATAACTGAGTTTGAATTAGACTGACCCGTGTATTATTTTCTTTTGAATTTAATACTCGGGTCAGACCCGAGTTATTTCAGGTTGTAGATTTCCTGCTTTGAGTTGCTATTTGGGCTATGAAGACTTTTATATCTTCTGAAGTAGTTTTCGTCGTTTTGTAGATGTCGTATCATTGTATAGGATGATATGTATTCATGTATATTAGTTGATAATGTACTTGTATATATAACTTCCAGAGTCGACAGTTGTAGTTGTATCATATGTATTGTGTCAACTATATTGTAACTGACATCAGTTATATATATATATATATATATATATATATATGAGACTTTTGTTTTATCTGTGTTCCGCATTTATATTCTCTGTGTTATTATTATATCTAATGTCCTAAACTATTATGAACCATCGTAGTTTGTTTTATACTGATAATTGGGTTTGTCGATGGGAGTAAATAAATAAGATGAAAAATGAAAAGTATATACCACTCCTATCGATGTAACCAATATTAGCATAAGGCCAACTACGGATGGCCGCTCCTATCCAGCCTTAGTCTTCGTAATAATAGACAGTATTTATTTTAATACTCTTTGTTATTATGAGCATAGAGGTGGGGCATCACAGTTGGTATCAGAGCTTGGGCTTTATGGACATAATATAAAACATAACTTTGATGGAACATATGTTACAACTATTGGTCGATGTTTTATTTGTGCATTGAGTCAAAACTAAAGTTTTGAAATTTGGATGAAATTTTTAAGTATCTTTATTTAAATATAATAGTGTAACTGTGTTTTGTTGATTTGATTGATTTGTGTTCTGTTTATCAGAGGTTGCAGCGGAAACAGTGAAACTGTCTTCGTTGAGTACAACTGATAATCCTTTTGATTTAAAAATCAAAATATGAAATTGAAATAAATATCATTTGTTGTTTACATAGCTGTATTTATTTTGTTTCTTTGGGAATTTCGAATCCGATTTGAGGATTCGAAGCGATTGCAGTTATGTGATTCTTGTTGAGATTTTTTGCTGATTTTCTTTTATGATAATCACATGTTGATTAGATTTTTGCTGTTTTAAATTATCTTCATTGAAAATAATAGAGTAATTTCTTTGTTTATATTGTAGTGTGCGTGCAAATATGAATTGCACGTTACTGCATTTATTTTACGTTGAACCGATGCTTGGTTATGAAACGTATTTTGTTGCCGTTATTTTTATAACGGGATTTTTACACCAATGCTAAATTTTTGAAGCACGGTGTTTTGTGGCATTTTTGATGAATGAAAATTCACTGATATTACCTTTTGATGTAAATTATTTTGATGTGATTTTGACGTTTTAAAATTTCTTTCGCTTTGGCTTCAGTAACCGTCAAATTTTAAAAGTGGATTTTCAAGCGGTTATTCCGCAATGCTGATTTTGAGATTCGTTTTACGATGTTTTGAGAAGTACAATTTCCTTTTCGAAATTGTTACTAATATTGCTGCTTTAATCACGTGATTGGAAATCGTTTTAAAAATGAAAAAAAAATTTACAAAACTTTTCAGTCTGCGCTTTCAATAGAATGAGGAAGCGATTTAAACTATTCAGCAAAATCGAGGACTATGACCCCTTTCTTTTACTGATTCGCTTAACTCCGGACTTGTCCAGTTGAGAACGTGAATTGTTATTAAAATAAATAACATTGTTTTCAGAAATTTTACAGTTTGCGATTTCAAAAGAATGAGAAAGCGATTTAAACGTTTCAGCAAAATCGAGGATTATGACCCCTTTCTTTTACTGATTCGCTTAATTTCGGACTTGTCCGTTTGAGAATGTGTGACGACCCAACTTTCTACTACCGGAAAGTTGCATCGTTTTTAAGAAAGAAAGGGAGTGAGAAATAGAAAAGATAAAGAAGAAAGAAGAAACAACATCAGAATCTCAACAGCGGAACGGATAAAATATAATATATCACATAAGAGAATACATAATATCATATACATCAGAGTTACACAGATAATACAACACATACTAAACAGTTATAAACACCTGTCTAGTTAATACAACTCGATACAATACAAATACAACACAGAGATACCAACATAGCAAAACACTATATATATATCTACAACGCTGAAGCCTCCTGCTCCATTGCTCCTCCACAATTCGTCAAAGCTAACCTGAATCCCTTGGCTACCCGTAAAAATTTGGGTACCCGAGAGTTTAAGAAAAACAGGAAATAAACTTCGGGTCAGACATGGGTCTGGTATGAGTAACAGGTTAAAGTTGCTTAACTTTGAAAATCTTTTGAAAACAAAAGGTATCACGTAAGACATCCCACACATAAACATGGAAATGTTTTTACCTTACGCTAACCAAAACATTTGATAGGAAATCCAGTGATATTATAATAGGTCTAGGGTTTTCAAGTAAATAGGAAATAGCTGAAATTGTTACATCTATTAAATTCCAGCATACTAGCCACAAAGTGGGTAATACAATCAAAACCGTAGGGTCTCGTAGGGAAAATGGGTTTCCAACAATGGCAGGGCTACTGGGGTACCGCCCGTCACAGTACCTGGCCTAGATCAGCGTACCGAGGAGTACGCCCGCTCCCCTGCAACACAAGGTCGGAACCATTCCTTACTGAACAGTTCCGAACGAAACAACCCCAGCAGTCAGAGCTCTACAACTGCCCACACAGCCGAAAATAAAAAGGGACATCTAGACAGGGGTATATCTCGCTCTCAAGTGGGTGCTACCTACGAAGCCTTGCTGCACCTCCCCTGTTTTAGCCATTCCCGGTTGATGAGGCTTGAGGTCATGATTACCTTGTCAGAACTCATCACTTAGGATGCTCATCGTCCGCCTGACGATGTGTTGAAAGCATTCAATCCATACAAGTTCATTCCGGGTTCGAACAAAACCGAAGGCATTATCTCGTTACACTCATTTTGGAATCACCCTCAGAGTTAACGACAATAACCCTTGCACTCTGAATCTTCATCTTCACTTGAGATTCACGACCTATCGTTATTTTGGATCGATGTGGTATTCGGGTCTCCAGACCTAGAATCCCGGTATACGGAAACCCGATCCCGGTCTCATCGAAATCCAAACCGTGTCTTTTAAGGCCAAGTTGTTTTAAAGTTAAAACAATTCATTTTAATTATCTATATACACACAGATAGATAGTTCACAATATCACAGATAGATAATCTACATATCACAGATAGATAATCTACAATATCATCATAAATAGACAATCCATATCACACAGCATTATTTATCCCATATTTGAGATTTAAACCATTCAAGGAAATCAATATCATCCATCAATACATAAGCAATGATTCATAAACACATCATTTATAATTAATTTAAAATGAATTAAATTAATTTCTTATCTCTAATTAATTTAAAGTAAATTATATTAATTACTTCAATCTATAAATCCTGCTTACTTAACCATTAATTAATTACAAATCAATTAATTAATCATTCTCTAGATTTCCATCTTAATTAATCATCCTGGATTAATTATCCTTTAATTACATTCAAGTAATTATCCTCCAATTAATTTCACAAATTAATTATCTTTAACCAAAAACAGTAATTAACCTTTAATTACTCTTTTTATTAGTTAACCATAATTAATTACATTTATCCTTAATTAATTACAATTAATTACTTACTCAAAATCACTTATTATTGATTAATTAGTTTTAATGAATCAATTCTTAATTACATCATTAATTATATAAATTAATGATCCCTAATTACATTCTTGATTTAATTATTCCATTTAAATTAATTACACAGTAATTAATCTTTAACTAACTACATTTATTAATCAGTCTTGATTAATCCCATTCAGTAATTAACTACTCTTAATTACTTCACTTAATAAATTAATTACTCCTTAATTAATTATCTCAATTAATCCCTTGATTAATTACACAAAGTAATTTAATCCAAATTACTATCATTATTAAATCATCTTCAATTAATTACATACAGTAATTATCTATTAATTACTTCACTATGTAATTATACTTTATTAATTACATTAAGTAATTACTTATCAAATTCCAAAGCAATTAAATTAATTAACTTAATTAATTAACTTCAATATATCACATTAAACCCAATTAATTACATTAAGTAATTAATTTCTTAATTACTTTAAGTAATTTTACTAAATCAATTTTTACAAATGATTATCTTAAATTAATTGTTTAAAAATCTCAAGTTAATAATCCTCATTAACTATTAATAATTTCTTATTTCTTTCCTTAAGAAATTTATACTTAGACAAACCATTATTTATTTCAAATTAATTTATCTTTAATAACCCATTAATTAACCACTAATTATTAAATTAATTTTAAGTTCTAACTGTAACTTAATTAACTTTTAATTACTTGATTAATTAATTCTTAATCATTAATTAACATCTAATCTTACCTAATTAGTGATCTTTAATTACAAATTAATTATGCCTAATTAATTAGTCTTAACTTTAATTAATTTAAACTCCTAATTACTTAATTAATCATTCATATCATTAATTTAATAAATTAATTAATTATTCATTTTTAATTATCTTAACAATTTAATGAATCCAAATCAACTTTATCAAGCTTTAAATAATTCCAGACCCTTCTTAATTCACAAGTTTAAGAATTATATATCTTATAGTTGATGTGAAGAGAATTTAAAATCCAATTTCATTTTAAATTCAATTAAATAAAATACACTTAATCATTCAAATTATTAAAACAGTTTAAATTTCAAAACTTTATTTTGTTTAAAACTGAGATTCAAACTACATTTGAATCCATTCTAACTTTAATTTAAAACTGGTTTAAATACCTCTCACATTTCTTTTAAACCCAGTTTAAAGTCTTAAAAGAACTGACAGGTTTTAACCCTGTCTCACACTTACCCGAGCAACCCACGACAAAAACTCGCGTCAACCACGAGTCCCCCATCCCTAAACCTACTTCGAGAAAACTCAGCAAATACCCGAAGTAAAACTCGAGCCCAACCTTTCTTCTTCCCAAAACCCAAATTCCACTGATACACCTTTACGCGTGCATCATGCACCATCACCCCGACCACCCACGACCATCACCGTGACTTCGATGAGTCGCTGTCGACCACTACATCACTACGCAAAATCCAAAAATCACGTTGCGTTCGAGAATCAACATTTGACTCTCTGAAACCCAATCTGTCTGAACATAACCCAGCAGAAAAGACCACCGCCGACAACCCATCACTCGAGGCGCCTCGCCAACTTTTCCGAAGCCATGTCGCAACTCCCTGAGCCTATCGCAACCCTCGCGATCGCCACCGTTCGTCCCTTGACGCCGCGAAACCCAATTGAACACTCATGACAAAAACTGAGCCTTAAACCCTAAATCCCATTCGAGTTAAAAATTCTTGCATTAGAATTTTTTTTTACATTTTTCCTATATCCACAAATCAATGATTTAACTCCACAACACATTCCAGCATCAAAAATTTATTTGATCAACAGAATTTTACAAAAGAACGATTTTTATTCAATGGTAAACTGCTCCTTTATTTCTCCATTAAAAATTCCCATTTCTGTTTTAAAAATCAAGTTTTAGTTTTTGTTTTTGATTCAATTAAGCACCTGAAACTAAAATCTACGACGAATAATTTTTGACTAAATTTAAGGTTTCACTGAGTTTTCTTATTTCCTGAACAATACCCAGTCCTTTTAACTAATTATACATATTTAAACTAACATTTATGGTAAAACATTCATACGTCATTTGTATTTCAACACATAACAGAGCCTAGATCACGAGGTAAAGAATTTTGGAAACAAACTTATCTAGGAAAATTAGAACAGAGGTGTTAAGTGCCACAGATGTACACATCAGATATGCATGCACACATATATTCAAATCACAGAGTAACACTTATATATGCAGAAACAAAGTATCATCCATCACAAAGCTTCAGAAGCAAGCAAACATCTACTTACTATAGTTTTTAAATTTTAAAATGTTACTCACCTGAAATAAATGAGAACAGAACCTTTACTTTGAAATCTGTTTTAAAACTTGAAACTGGGATGCTTGCTTATGTTTGAAACTGAAATGCTTCTTGCCCTTGAAAACTTGAAAACGACATGCATGCTTGCTTTAGATAATTTCCAGATTGGAAGAAAATGCTTTGCTTTTAAAACTTTCAAAACTTTGAGTTGCTAATGTCCTTGTTAGAAAAGATGCAGACTTGCTCTTCTTTAAATTTGTTGTTTTTACTTGAGGAAGTTGTAAAATGTTTTCAGTTTGTAAATGATAATGCTTGCTTCAGTTTTAATGTGTTTACTGGAAAGGTTAAGTCTCCTTATACACGAGAGGAGATAGATTGATATAGGAAAATGTTTACAGGCTATTACTTCGCTGGTACAAAATTTATTGAATTGGGTCAGAGATTTTTATCTCCTGGAGGCTGAAATGAAATATCAGTGTACTAAATTGTTTTTAACATTTAATGCCCACGTCCTTTATGTCCACTTATACTTATCCCTATCTCAATTTCGTATGTACTTAGGCTGGTATATACTTTTCTTTATACCATTTGTATACAAAGATAGTTCATATCTTTAACTTGCTCTGTTATGCCTGCAACACGCCTTTGTACATAGATATAAAGTTATTTTTTTTTCTCTTGCCTAACATGATTACTTACAGCCTTGCATCTATACTTGTTTCCAGAACTATCAAAGTGTTTAATTTTACTTTGTCTATTTTTGCCTACAAACTACTTATAGGTCACATACAAGATACTTATCTTTCTTTTACTTCACTTTGTTTATTTGCCTTTGCTCTTATCTTTGAAATATAATTAAGTATATTTATAGTTTATTAACATATAGTTAGAATTAGGTGATGTGTTTACTTTTATACTTAGTTTATTTCCTTCTTCGATTTTCTAATCCAAATACTTAATTATATTTCCCTATGTATATTTTTATTATTTATATTTATGAATTTCATTTTAGAGAAAATGAAACAAAACTATGTATATATATATATACAAATAGAAGCTTATACATATATATATAACAAGATATTTAATTTGAAAATAACACCTCTAATTTAAACCTATTTATATTTACATATATAACAATACATTAATAAATGTATTTTGAAAACAATAATTTGTCAAATTAAATTTATTTATAAAAGAGATTATAACTTCCTATTATTATTTAAATGAATAAATATCTCATACTTATTAAACCATAAAACAACCCTTTTATTAACCTTAAACTTAAGCTAAGAGATAAATTTAATCAATTAAACATTTATTTTAACTATTTAAAACTATACATTCTATATTAAATCCTAATTTCCAAATTACCAGAAATATATTAGAATTAGAAAACAAGCTTTATTCAATTATTAATTTCAAACCAAAGATTTCTATTTGTAATATATATACAAATAGATATACATTATAAATAGAAAACAATTTATTGGTTTTTTTAAAAGATCAGTTATCAGTTAAATATCATTTAAAAGAAGATTATTGTATCAATTCTAAATTTATCAACAAGAATTTATCAAATCAATTTAATTTTAAATGTAGATTATTAAATTGATATTGTCAGAAATTCTGGGATGTCACAGAATGTAAAGTGTATTTTTACAAAATACACAATTTTGCACTTTCAAGGAAACGATGAAGAGAATCAAACGATTTAGTAAAACACGTGGTATGGGACATGTGCGTTTGCTATTTTGGTTAATTCCGGACTCGTTAATTGAATATCTGCTGTTTTGATGATTTTGATGAATTTGCACTTTCAAGGAAACGATGAAGAGAATCAAACGATTTAGTAAAACACATGGTATGGGACATGTGCGTTTGCTATTTTGTTTATTCCGGACTCGTTAATTGAAATATTTGATGATTTCGTGTGCTTACGAGCCACTATGAGGACCTTCGGGTCATTTGTTGGACCTTCGGGTCAAATACCAGTACTAGACCTTCGGGTCATTTGTTGGACCTTCGGGTCATTTGTTGGGCGCCAAAATTATGTTGAGTACCTGGTAGGCTTCGGCCATTTGTTGATGCACGTGCGGCGAATTAAAAACTCGCCATCTGATGGGACCGATCCAACCTTTTATGTTGATTTTCTAGTCTTCTTAATTGATTTCTAGATATTTGTTGTTTCCAATTATCTGCAGGTAATTGGATATTTGTTGATATGAGTTCTGATTATCGTTTTTGATAATCGGATATTTGTTGCTTCTAATTATCGCTTGTGATAATTAGATATTTGTTGATTTGAGATTTTATTATCGTTTTTGATAATCGAATAATTGTTGATTTGAAATTTGATTATCGTTTTTGATAATTGGATATTTGTTGCTTCTAATTATCGCTTGTGATAATTAGATATTTGTTGATTTGAGATTTGATTATCGTTTTTGATAATCGAATAATTGTTGATTTGAAATTTGATTATCGTTTTTGATAATCGTATATTTGTTGCTTCTAATTATCGCTTGTGATAATTAGATATTTGTTTATTTGAGATTTGATTATCGTTTTTGATAATCGAATAACTGTTGATTTGAAATTTGATTATCGTTTTTGATAATCGAATATTTGTTGATTTGAAATTTAATTATTGCTTTTGATAATTAAATATTTGTTGATTTGAGATTTAATTATCGCTTTTGATAATTAAATATTTGTTGATTTGAGATTTATTTATCGCTTTTGATAATTAAATATTTGTTGATTTGAGATTTAATTATCGCTTTTGATAATTAAATATTTGCTGATTTGAGATTTAATTATCATTTTTGATAGTCGAATATTTGTTGATTTGAAATTTGATTATCGTTTTTGATAATTAAATATTTTTTGATTTGAGATTTAATTATCGCTTTTGATAATTAAATATTTGCTGATTCGAGATTTAATTATCATTTTTGATAGTTGAATATTTGGTTGATTTGAGAATTGATTATCGTTTTTGATAATCGAATAATTGTTGATTTGAAATTTTGATTACCGTTTGTGGTAATTAGATATGTGCTGATTTGTTTTCTGATTATCGTTTGAGATAATTAGATATTTGATTTGTCTTCTGATTTTCGTTTGAGATAATTAGATATTTGATGTTTTCTGATTATCGTTTTGATAATTAGATATTTGATGTTTCCGATTATCGTTTTTGATAATTTGATATTTGTTGATTTGTTTTCTGAGTATCGTTTGGATAATTGGATGTTTGCTGATTGTATGGAGAAGAGATTTTCTAGTCTCTAATTGAGTTCAGATTTTGTTGATTTTATTGAATTGCTATTTTCTATCTATCACTGTTGATAGTTAGAGTTTGCTGATTATGAAGTTCGTGTTTTCTATTTATCTGTTAGATAACTAGATATTTGCAGTTTTGCGAATTGTGGTTTGTGCTTTCTAATTATCTTTGCTGATAATTAGATTTTGATGTTTCCTAATTATCGTATCGATAATTAGATATTGCTGTTTTGTGTTTTCTGAATTTCAATTATCTAGTTGATAATTAAATATTGCTGATGATTGCATTTATTCAGCTTTGTTGTTTTATGATTATCTATTTGATAGTTAGACTTTGTTGAGGATTTGTGAATTTCTTTTATGAAGTTGAAAGATTTCTTTGGCATTTGTATTTCCGACTTCTACTTTTCTAGCTTAACTAGTTTATGTTAGAAAAATAATTTTTATTGACGACTTTGACTATGAAAATTGCGGTGATGCAATTTTTATAAGGAGGGGGGAGTCTGTAACAACCGGGGTTTTGCTGCTAATTTGTCATCGTCATTTAACGATTAATCTGTTGGGTTATCGCAGCTGGAAATTTTTTTAATCAAGCTGAAATTCTTTTGAGTATTCGTTAAAGAAGTTATGCGGGCTTTCGATTCAATCTTGGCCCAGGAAGCCTCACTCCTTTATTTTATCTTTGTGTGGCCGTTCCCTTCTTATTCAATTCGACCCGGTCCCCTTCATTTTTCGTTCAAAAACCCTAGATCGATCGAGGAAAAATGATGGCAGCCTCCTTTCGTTTGTTCCTCATCTCAAAAATTAGGGCTTCGATTTCAACTTTGCACGATTCCTCGTTTGGCCACGGCGTCGACTATGGAGGGATCGATGGTGACTCGGCCGTCTGATTGAGTTCGTTTCTGGGCTTCGCTCGACTCGTCGATTTCGTGCTCGTCACTATAAGGTGAGTAATTTATATTACTCACATCTAATTCAAACACATATATCTGTGAGTTGTGATTTCCACTGCTTTGAATTCTTGGGTTTTTGTTCGTATACGAACGTTTGGGTTCGTTTTGAATTACCGTGGACATTCTATTTTGTTTGAATTTGGTTAGATGGCGGTGATGTTGATGATTTCGGACTTGTCCTTACTGTTCGATTTTTGCCTTGCCTTTATTTTTGATCACTGCCTCGGCTTTGGATTTATTCGAACTTGTTTGATTTTGTTAAAACTCGACTTGAACTATTTTATTGGGTATCTGTGTCTTCGGCACAGTTTGTTCGACCTTTTTTTCATGGAAAATTGGCTTTGATGTTTTTGCACTAGTACTATAACTTTGATCTTCACTGACCTGTTGTCCCCTGATTTCGACTATACTGTGAATTCTGTTCTTTGTCAAACTACTTGAGAAATTGACTTCAGTCTGCAGTTTTGTTTCTTTGTAGCTCTGTTGCTCTTGGCATTGTGATGTTGAACTTGGATAGTATATCAGTGATGTATCATCCCTGTTGTATACATGTAGTTGCATTATTCAGGTTGTAACTGTGCACTTGTCAGTGTAGTCTTCATCTTGTTCACCTGGTTATTGTTTAGTCACTTGAGTCCGTAGTTGATTCATTGTTGCATTTGGGGCTGCACATTGATAATCACGTTGTCAGGCTTGTGTATACATGTACACATGTTCTATTTTACTTCGGTATTGAATCAGGTCTTTTGGGGCTGGTCTTCGATGATGCTTGACTTCGTGTACTTTGTCTTTGATCAAGAACTGCATATAAGTAATTGCTAGTTGCATTGCCATGTATTCGTGTAATCTTCATTCAGCCAGTACATTGTTGTCAGTTGCATTGCCATGTATTTGTATAGTCTACACTTACATGCTGGTTGTATTCTGGGTTGCATTGAGTTGCACTTTGATGTTTTTGTATTACTTGTGTACTGGTGCACTGTTGTAGCTGCACTTGAATCTCTTTAGTCACTGTTTACATGATCCATTTGTGATATTTGTTAAGTCTGGGCATTCTTGTTGTCCAGACTTGTACATGATACTTTTGACCATTTGTTCATTGCTGGAATTTGCATTGGTACATATGTTATACATTTGCTTGAAATTGATTCTGGCCATTCTCTATGCTACCATTCATGTGTGTCCAGACCTTGTTCATTCGAGTCTTTGTGTACTTGTCTTGTGCACTTGAATGTGTGTTCTTCATCTTGTTGTCTGGTTTGCTTTCACTACCCTTACTTTGATATGTTTTGTGTCTTCACCTTGCTTTGATCTTCATTCTGCTCGACTTGTTTACGGTTGCTGCACTTGAGTTGTTTACTTGATCCACTTGAACTTGAGTCAGTGGTCTTGTTGAAGTCCTGTTTTGGTTATATGTGCATGTTGTAGCTTTGTATCCATTTGCATTTGGTCATTGTGCTTCACTGGTGACCTTATTTTCTAATGAGGCTGATCTGTGTCTTTTTCTATTGAGTGTTGTAGTGCCATATCCTTGGTGCTCTCACCTTCAGTTCGCTATTTCACTGTGCTTTGCTTTGTGACATGTTGAACTTGGTTCACTTGTTGCCTCTGATCTTGTTTAGTATTGTTTTGGGTTGTTTTGTAGTGGCGAGGCAGTACACGCGTGCGTGTACTGCAGCCCTAGCAGGATTGACAGATTTAGTTGATATTTCGATTGTTAAATTGTTTCGTTGGTTAAATTCAATATTTTGAAGTTGTAATTTGAAATGGTTCATTTTGATTTGAGTTGGATCCGTTTGCTTTTGGATTTTTTGATCTTCTGAGTATTTCATAGACTGTATATGCGAGGCAGTACACGTTAGCGTGTACTGCAGCCAAGCAGCATTGATGTTTTTAAATTGACATTTCAATTGTTTAAATTGATTTGGATGGTTGAATTGTGGTTTAACACTGTTTAGTGTTATATCTGCCGTTATCCGATTCTTTTATCGAGGAGTCGGATATACGAGATTTCTGTGACTGTCGTCTATTTGATATTTGATTATTACTGCTTCTGTGCATTAATAACTGAGTTTGAATTAGACTGACCCGTGTATTATTTTCTTTTGAATTTAATACTTGGGTCAGACCCGAGTTATTTCAGGTTGTAGATTTCCTACTTTGAGTTGCTGTTTGGGCTATGAAGACTTTTATATCTTCTGAAGTAGTTTTCGTCGTTTTGTAGATGTCGTGTCATTGTATAGGATGATATGTATTCATGTATATTAGTTGATAATGTACTTGTATATATAACTTCCAGAGTCGACAGTTGTAGTTGTATCATATGTATTGTGTCAACTATATTGTAACTGACATCAGTTATATATATATATGAGACTTTTGTTTTATCTGTGTTACGCATTTATATTCTCTGTGTTATTATTATATCTAATGTCCTAAACTATTATGAACCATCATAGTTTGTTTTATACTGATAATTGGGTATGTCGATGGGAGTAAATAAATAAGATGAAAAATGAAAAGTATATACCACTCCTATCGAGGTGACTAATATTAGCATAAGGCCAACTACGGATGGCCGCTCCTATCCAGCCTTATTCTTCGTAATAATAGACAATATTTCTTTTAATACTCTTTGTAATTATGAGCATAGAGGTGGGGCATCACATGGAGGGAGCATCCACTAGGGAAGCTAAGAAGAAAATTACTTGTTATAATTGTGGCAAAGAAGGACACATGAGTAATAGGTGTCAAGCAGCCAAGAAGGCACCATTTAGCTGCTATAACTGTGGGAAAGAAGGTCATATTAGAAGAAATTTCCCAGAGTTTAAGAAAGGAGCAAAGGTAGGAGCATTGGAAACAAAGGCAAAGGCAAATGTAGCAGGAAGCTCTGGACAATTGGAAGGTATACTTCTAATTAAAAGTTACCCAATCACAGTTATATATGACACTGGAGCCACACATTCTCTAATATCACAAGACATAGTGGATAAATTAGCTCTCACATGCAACAAAGTTGAAAAAACCTTGTTTATTCAAAGTCCCCTGGGTAGCTCTTGTTTGCTAGGATTAAAATGTTTGGGAGTAAAATTAAACATAGGAGGAAATGAGTTTAAATCTGATTTGTTTGTATTGAAATACCCTGGAATAGGAATTATTTTAGGGGTAGATTGGTTGAGTAAATTCAAAGCAATTTTGAATTTAGAAAATTTCACTATTTCTTTGAAAACAGAAAATGGTAAAAATATTTTAGTCATGAGTGAAATAGCTAAAACAAATTGTCTGAATCAAATATGGAATATGATTGAGATGGAATTAATTTTAGAAAATATGGAAGTAATAAGAGAGTATCCAGATGTTTTTGGTGAGGTAGTAGGGGTACCAGACAATAGACCAGTTGAATTTCAAATAAGCTTAATTCTTGGATCAAGTCCTATCATCAAGAAACCTACTAGAATGGGTCCAAAAGAATTAATAGAATTGAAGCAACAGCTGGAAGAATTGGAGCAGAAAGGCTTCATAAGGCCTAGCAGTTCAAACTGGGGTTCTCCAGTGGTGTTTGTGAAAAAGCATGATGGTACACTAAGAATGTGTATTGATTATAGAGAACTAAATAAAGTCACCATCAAGAACAAATACCCACTCCCCAGAATTGATGATCTATTTGATCAACTAAATGGGGCAAAGGTCTTTTCAAGGCTAGATTTAGCCTCTGGGTTTCACCAGATGAAGGTAGAGGAAGAAAGCATTAAGTATACTGCCTTCAACACAAGGTATGGGTTATATGAATTTTTGGTGATGCCTTTTGGATTGACAAATGCACCATCCTATTTTGTAGATTTAATGAATAGAACATTTAGAGACTTTCTAGACCAATTTGTAGTTGTTTTCATTGATGACATATTAGGGTATTCAAAATCAGAAGAGGATCATGCAAAACACTTGCATCTGGTTTTGTCTAGACTGAGAACACATGATTTAAAGGCCAAATTCTCTAAATGTACATTTTGGCAAAATGAAGTAAATTTTTTGCGGCATATTATTTCTCAACAAGGAATTAGTGTAGACCCAAGTAAGGTTATGGCAGTTCAATCATGGAACATACCCAAATCAGTGACTGAGGTGAGATCCTTTTTGGGAATGGCAGGCTATTATAGGAGATTTATAAAAGACTTTGCAAGAATAGCCATTCCATTGACCAAGCTAACTAGAAAGGAGCAGCCATATGTGTGGACAGAGAAATGTGAACAGGCCTTTACATTATTGAAGAAAGCATTGATGGAAGCTCTAGTTTTACAAGTACCAGAGGGAAATGAAGGATTAGTAGTTTACACATACGCTAGTGGATCTGGACTAGGGGCAGTGCTCATGCAACATGTTAGAGTCATAGCATATGCATCAAGGCAACTCAAGCCAAATGAAACTAGGTATGCTACACATGATTTAGTGCTAGCTGCTGTAGTATATGCATTGAAACTATGGAGACACTATTTATTAGGTGCTAAGTTTGAATTGTTTATAGACCATAAGTCACTTAAATACTTGTTTTCCCAAAAAGACTTAAACATGAGGCAACATAGGTGGGTAGAATTTCTAGCTGCCTATGATCTTGATATATTATACACCCTAGGAAAAGCTAATAAAGTGGCAGATGCAATAAGTAGACATCAAGCAAAATTGGCAAGCTTAATGATGGCTGAGTTCAAGGATTTGACAATCCTTAGTGAGGTGGAAGTGAAAGAAGAAACTAGTATATCAGATAAGACACACAGTGAGATGATTGAATATGGTAAATTAAGCCTCATTTCTTTAAAGTCAACACTGGTTGATAAAATAAGACAAATGCAGAATCAAGATACAAATTTGAAGGAGAAAAAGAACATGATATCACAAGGCAACTATGAGGTAGATGATAAAGGATACTTAAGGAAAAAGGGGAAACTCTGCATACCAAATGTAGAGGAACTGAAGCAAGAAGTTATGGATGAGCATCACAAAACAAAATATACTATACATCCAGGTGGTACAAAAATGTACCATGATCTTAGGAGGAATTACTGGTGACCAGGGATGAATGGAGCAGTGGCCAAATATGTGGCAAATTGCTTGACATGCCAACAAGTAAAGGAAGATTATCAAAGACCCTCAGGCCTATTGCAACCTTTGGAAGTGCCTACTTGGAAATGGGAAAGCATATCAATGGATTTTGTGGATGGTTTGCCAAGAACAAGAAGAGGCAATGATAGTATTTGGGTAGTGGTTGATAGGCTTACAAAAACAACGCACTTCATTCCTATAAATTCAAACAAAAATGCCCATAAACTAGCTCAGTTATTTGTGAAAAAGATAGTGAGATTGCATGGCATACCCAAGACTATCATTAGTGATAGAGATACTTTGTTTACTTCAAGGTTTTGGAGTAGCTTTCAAGAAGCTATGGGGACAGAACTAAGCCTAAGCACAGCCTACCACCCACAAACAGATGGGCAAACTGAGATTGTTAATAAGGTTTTAGAAGATTTGCTTAGAGCATGCATACTTGATTTTGGAGGCAACTGGGAGGATCATATTTATTTAGCTGAATTTGCTTATAATAATAGCTACCAGTCCACCATAGGAATGGCTCCATTTGAGGCTTTGTATGGAAAGCCTTGTTTATCTCCTGCATGTTGGATGGAGGCTGGTGAAAGAGTGTTGCTTGGACCAGACAAAGTAAAAGAAACTTCTGTAAGAATTGAATTAGTGAGGCAAAGAATGAGAGTAGCTCAAGAGAGACAGAAAGCATATGCAGATAAGAGGAGAAGGCCAGTAGAATTTGAGGTGGGAGACTATGTGTTTCTCAAAGTTTCACCAATGAGGAAAATACTGAGATTTGGCAAAGCAGGGAAACTATCACCAAGGTATATAGGACCATATGAAATTGTTCAAAGAATAGGGACTTTAGCTTATAGGTTGAAGTTACCAGAGGAATTGAGCAAAATACATAATGTATTTCATGTATCCCAATTGAGAAAATGGGTGCATGATAAGGAGACCATTCTTGAATCTCCTACACATGTTGAAATTCAAGAAAATCTGGTTTATAAAAAGGATCAGTGGGCATTGTGGCAAGAGAAGAAAAGAAACTGAGAAATAAAATAATTAAACTAGTTAAAATCCAATGGAGTTTAGATGGGAATGAGTGCACATGGGAGGCTGAAGATAGGATGAAGGATAAGTATCCTAATCTATTTTCTGCTTGAAGGTATGTTTAGAACTGTAATAACTTTAAATATTACTTAAGTGTATTTGACTGATCTTAGATGAATGAATTTCTGATATGTTTGAAATATACTAATAAACCAATATATAATTGTGGGACACAATTCCTTTTAGGAGGAGAGTATGTAGAGACCCAAAATTTTTGAGAATAAAAATTACTTTAAAGAAAAAAAAAAACAGGAAATGGAAAATAAATACCAAGAGTGAATAAGTGAGAGAATGATAGTTAGAGAAAATAAAAATGGGGAGAAAAATAGCTGAGTAAAGAGGAGCATTATATTCACATATTTTATGTGTGAATATATATATAAGTATTATATAAATAACCAAAGAATAAAAATAGCTTGAAAATGAATACCAGAAGTGAGTGAAGTAATTATGCAAGGAATAATTATTTTTATACAGTGATGAGAGGAAAATGATTAAGTATAAAATGAATTCAAAAATTCACATGACTTGTGTTAACTCTCTTTTAGCAACGACCTACGAGTTAAGAGAAATAAACAAGTCAGGTTATGCCACGACTCATAAGAAGCCAACGAGTTAAACAGCCTAAAACCTGTGGATTCGACGACTTACGATTTAGCTGCTGAAAGAGGATCTACGACTTACGACTTACCGGGTTAGGGAGCTACGACCTAAGAGAGTCTACGACCTAACTGCTGAAGGTAACTCCGCGACCTAGCAAAGCTACGACCTAAGAGAGTCTACGACCTAACTGCTGAAGGTAACTCCGCGACCTAGCAAAGCTACGACCTAAGAGAGTCTACGACCTAACTGCTGAAGGTAACTCCGCGACCTAGCAAAGCTACGACCTAAGAGAGTCTACGACCTAACTGCTGAAGGTAACTTCGCGACCTAGTAGTGTTGCGACCTAAAGACTACGACTTAAGAAGGTTCCGACCTAATGAGTTACAACTGAGCTTAAGTCGTTCACGACTTATAGCTCCAGTTCCTAAAGACTTAGGAAGTACAAAACTCAACAGGCCACGACTTAACAGTTTACGACCTAGTGGGTGCACGACTTAAGAACTTCACAGCTTACGACTCATGGTCCTAACGACTCAACGAGTTAAGGTTTTACGAGTTAAGGTCTTACGACTGAAGGGTCTTACGATTTAAAGGCCATGAGGTTAAAGTCCAGAGCCCATGCTTATACTTGTCTGATAAGTCGGCTACGACTTAACACTTGTCGAAGACAAAGCCACAGGATGAGCCCCGACCTAACCCAAACCCTTAACTCGTCACCGACCTAACCCAATCCCTTAACTCATCACCGACCTACCCTAAGTCGGCTACGACTTAGGACTTAGGAAGATTTCCAAAGTTCAAATCAGCCCCTATAAATACCCCACCACTTCCTACATCACGGGGACTTTTGGGCCATTCATTTCTTCAAGCGCTATTACGCTGTCGAAATCTCCTCTCATTCAGCAATCAAAGATCTTCAAGCATTCAAGACGCTACAATAATCTATGAGAAGAACTCCTTACATCCAACACGGATTCGTCGAGTTTCATCATCAAAGATTGAGCTAGTAGTCAAGAGTGCATTCATGATCAAGTTGTATTGTATTTTGAAGAATATTGTATCAAATTGTAACCGAATCAGCAATAAAAGATTATAAAGTGGACGTAGGCTCAATTACGAGCCGAACCACTATAAACCTGCTGTTCATTTACTGCTTTTCTGCTATTTCCATCTTATATTCTGTTCCCGTACCAACGGGTAGTGCTTTCACGATTCTATTACACACACCGGGTGTTAGCGTTCACTTTTTATCGTTAACATTTTGGTGCTTTCACTGAGAACCCAACTCAGGCGATCATCCACCGTTGCTTCGCAAAGATTCATAAAAAGAACCTCTCTTAAAAACCAGATCCGAAATAATGGCTCCTGGAAGAAGAGGTAGACCTATCAGATCCGGAAATGCTCATGAAAGGACTTCCGCCTCCCCAACCGCAGACCAAGCAACTCCTACCTTTGGAGTCACCAGGGCTGAATTAGATGACGCAGTTTCTGGATTATACCAACAAATTGAAACTCAAAACGCTTTGATGATGGATAGAATAACTGCCCTGCTTGGGGCAAATCGTCAACCAGAAAACCATCAAACTACTCTTCCTGAAATGCCACCTTTCCAAGCCGATGGTTCTATGCCGCAACCAACTTGTCATGAACATATGCCCGGGCAAACTTCCGAGGGAAGAACTGATGCTTGCCCGGGGCTGTCTTTGAACAATAAAGAGTACCTATCTGAAATGGTTGGCCGCATCATGAAAGAGAGCATGCAAAGGGAAGAGGATGAGAACGACTGGGGATTTGCACCAAGCAGAACTCCGTTTACTGAAAGGATCCTGAAAGCGGAGTTTCCAAGGAAATTTGCACCTCCTACTATCCAAGCCTATAGGGGAACCAGTGACCCTAATCATTTCCTCTACAAGTACGATTGGCATATGACCGGTGCAAGAGCATCAGACGAGATCAAGTGTCGGTACTTTCCAGTATACCTGGAAGGTGTGGCTTTACTTTGGTTTACAAAGCTCCCAGTTCGGTGTGTAGATAAGTTCTCCGACTTAACGCAAAAGTTCAAAGAACAGTTCAGATTGTATGCTTCAAAAGCTAAGGATATAATGTCACTATCTAACCTTGAACAAGCGCCCGGAGAATCAATCAAATCTTTCTTGAGCCGTTTCAATATAGCTTTAGCCGAAGTAGAAAATGCGGAGCCACGCATGATCCTGACTTATTTGATGCGAGCCATTGATAAATCGAGTAAATTTGGAATATGGCTAAAGATGAAGGAACCGAACTCACTTGATAAATTTTATAAAAAGGCCGACGAGTTCATTCGCCTTGAAAGCCTTTCTGCAACATCGAAAGTGGTTGCTGCCCAAACTGATAATGACAATGTCCCATCTAAGAAAAGAGAATCTGAAAGTCAAAAAAGGGAGAATGAAGGAGGAAAGAGCCAGGGAAATGAAAAGAAACCTCGCCGCTTTAATCCTTCGGATTTTACTCCTTTAACTGATACACCAAGAAATATCTTTTTTGCAACAAAGGACGTTGTCAGGTATCCTAAGCCACCTGAGATGACGAGAGGTGCAAAGCGTAATGGAAAATTCTGCCAATTTCACAATCAACCTGGCCATGACACTGACCAATGTCGCCAATTAAAGAATGTGATTGAAGAATTGCTAGAGCAGGGTAAACTCCAACAATACGTTAAAAGAAGCGGAGTCGATCCAACCTCATCCACTCGGGATCAACAACATCCTACCCGTCAATCCGATTCTCTCGACAACACTGCAGTGCAAGATTCAGGAAAGCTTGTCATTAATGCTGTTACAGGAGGACCATACCCAGCAAGCAGAAGTTGGGACGACTACTAATTACCCACAAAACTGCGGCTGGGGCATCTCTCACTTTCTCTGGCATAAAAATCCAAAAGCTATGAATCAAGCACAAATGGAAATCCAGCTTGGAGATTCTGAAACAACAATAACTAGCATTCATTTTTACTTAACAGCATTGCTTGAATTTGTAAAGATAATGATGGATGTGTAACTTCTGCATTGTAAACCGCTGAGAAATCAGCGCGACTCAATAATGAAAAACTATGCATTCTGTGTTTTCTATTATAAAATGCCTGTTATATTTCGATGTGTAAATACTCTAAATGTATTGCTAAAATGTCGATCTAATATTGCAGGTCATTAAAGCAAAGCTCACCCATCGCAAAGCTAAGCGAGCCTTACAAATCATTCATTAAAGCAAATTTCAAGCAACAAAAATTCCAAACTCAAATCCCATACAAGAGGAACTTCACATAAAAAGTTGACGGCTCTACTGTGTCAAGCCCTTGTTAACTGGTTGCAATTATTGATATAAAAAGGCATCCAACCAAATAACTTGCGTTTACTCTATGGAGTCATTCAACAGTGAAGTCTACTTCTTCGGATAAAGCAGTTTACTTGCAAAAGAAAGGAAGACGCGCTTGGAAACGATGATAAAGGATGGCAGATTGGCAGATGATGATACAACATGAGCAGGCAAACATGGAAGCAGCCAAAGGGAGGTATGCCTCTCAACAGGAAAGCCGGTAGATCCACTAAAGGGATACCTTCCCAAGCAGAAGGAATAAGACCCTCGCTAACTGATTGTGATGCATCCGATCAGGCAACTTGTGTCCATCCCATGGATCTACTTGCCCCTAAGACGCAACCTTCCTGGCACACCAACCAAAGCCCTCTAACGAGGCACGCCAATAAATGGGAGTGCTTTCCTCAATCAAAAAGATTGGTAGGACCACCGAAGGGGCACCTTGTTAATTGATTGCAATCGTTTGTACAAACAAACATCCAATCAAGCAACTTATGCCTGTCCCGTGGACCCCTCAGACCATGAGAAAGTAACTTCCAGGCAATCACAAGCCCTCTTCGGAGGCACAAGCCCTCTTCGGAGGCACAAGCCATCTTCGGAGGCAAAAGCCCTTTTCGGAGGCACATTTCACCCGTGTAGAAGTGCAAAATGCTTCTCTTCGGAGACCCACTTCACTAGTGATGAAATACTAAAAAGCCCTTTTCGGAGGCACATTTCACCCGTGTAGAAGTGCAAAATGCTTCTCTTCGGAGACCCACTTCACCAGAGCTGAAATGCCAAAATTGCTTCTCTTCGGAGACCAAAAATGCTTCTCTTCGGAGACCAAAAATGCTTCTCTTCGGAGACCAAAATTGCTTCTCTTCGGAGACCAAAAATGCTTCTCTTCGGAGACCAAAAATGCTTCTCTTCGGAGACCAAAATTGCTTCTCTTCGGAGACCAAAAATGCTTCTCTTCGGAGACCAAAATTGCTTCTCTTCGGAGACCAAAATTGCTTCTCTTCAGAGACCAAAATTGCTTCTCTTCAGAGACCAAAAGACCTCTGCAGAGGCGTACTTCACCTTGCTTGAAGTACCAAAAATGAACCCTTTACTGGGGCACAAAAATCAAAACCTTCTTCAGAGGCTCATTTCACTATGCAGGAAAATTCATTTTTAAACAAATAAAAGTGATCATTCCCAAAAGTCGAAGTGTTCTTCTGACAGAAAGAGAAAGTAAAAATTTCTCCAAAAAAAAACGAGATATACTCTATTAAAAACAGAATGATTCCTACCTCAAAAATGGAGTAGTCATTCTCTAATATAAGAGTATCAGTCTTGTAAAAGTGAGAAATATTACAATGCACTTGTAGTATGGGGGCAACATTATACAATTCAGTTACATTAATAAAAGTAATATACAAGCGACACACCACAAGTTCATTGCAATATCACATAAAGAAGATGTGGAATAAATGCGTTCTTGAAACACAGACAAAAGTTTATACAAGTAAAAAGAATCGTTTACTCTACACTTCAAATGAAAAACAGATATATTCCTACGTACACAAGAATTTGTACAAGTAAAATACTCATTTTATTCAATACTATGGAAACTTTTTACATTGTGCAGATTACAAAAAAGGCGGAGACCGGTATCCGCACAATCCCCGGTCAATACAAAAAGCAGAAAAGACAAAATCAGACTCATTTCTCCTTTTTCCCACCCTTGGAGCTTTTACCCGGCCTGGTAATTAGTTTCGAAGGCCATATCGGAGAAGAAGGAGGAAGAGACTCAGCCGGATCAATCTCTGCTTCATCTCCAGCAGCAGAAGAACTCTTCTTTCCTTTCTTCGAAACCACACGTTTCCCCTTCTTCTTGGAAGAAGACTCACTCCCTGGAGCAAGAAATGTAGAAAGCTTTGTGTCGTAGTCAAAAGACCGCTCCGGGGTCTTCTCGCTATCTTCCAGATCTTCTGCTTTCTGTTCCTCGGAAGCAGATGGTCCGTCCAAACCTCGAAGGGCTGCTATCGGTTCTTCCTGTGAACCTGGTTGAGAAGCTGGAAGAGGAGTAACTTGAGAAGGAGGAGGAACGGCAGCTGAAGAAGGAGGAATTGGTGCAGTTTCCGGCACGTCTGCTGCATAATAAAGGAAATCAAAATCAGTATTCTCCGAGAAAAAAGAAGACCGTGAATCGTCAAAGTTACCTGAAGAAGCCGGTTTAGCGAGATCAATCTCAAATTCCCGAGCTTGGAAGTCCTTCATTGCCTCTTCTTCTGTAGGAGTGGTTACAGTTTCTTTGTCAACCTTAGCGGGAGGCGTGGAATGAGAACTAGAGCCAGTAATATCTGCATAAGCTAAAGCCGAAGTATAAGCAGGAGCAATAGGAGGTATTTCTCTCTCAGGAAGCTTCTCTCCCATTGCCTCGGCCCGCACTCGGATAAGCTGCTCTTTTCCTTTGGCAAGGGCGGCACGGTCGCTCTCACCTAAGTAGGTAGCTTGAATATCTTCTTCAGCATAACCGGCACCGCCAAACAAGTCAATGATTGCCTCCCATACTTCCGCTAATGTGACTTCATATTCTGGTCCCAAAAATGAAAGGCTCCCACGCCCCAGGACACAATGCATATAAAAATCGAATAAAGTCGCGTCAATGGTGGCTTTGGTTGCCTTTTGGGATTCTTCAGCCGCATCCTTACAAGAGAGAGCTTCATCACGCTCTCTTTCATCTTTCAGTAACTGGGATTGCAGTCTCGCAATTTCTAAGTCTCGAGAGCTGATTGTCTCCTGAAGTTGAGCAGCGTTATCACAATATTTTCTAGTAACATGCTGTTCTGCTTCAAGTTTTACTTCAATATCTCGCTGAGCAGCATGGGGGTCGCGAACTTGTTTTTGAAGCATTTCTTCTTTCTGAGAATAAGAAGTGGAAGAAGTGGTAAGCTCATTTTTGAGTCTTTCAACTTCAGCTTCGAGCTTCCCATAATCATCGCTAATGCTTTTCATCTCCGCATCATGCTGCTTACGCCATTTATCCCATTCTGACTTATCATTTTCCATGGTCATCATCGCCTCAAGGTTCATACGGTTGACCCTTTGAAGTTCATCAACCAGCTTCTGCCATCCAGATATTATTTCAATGTCAAGCTTGACGGCATCGACATTTCTCAGCATCGCCTGCTTATCAATGGGAACCAAGTCTAAGTCAAAACGGACCCCTCTTAAACACCAATTTGGAAATCGGCTCTGAAGTGTGGGAGGCCCGTCCCCGGCTTTATACTGAGGCCTATTAATAATTGCCTGGATGTCAGACTCCTTAAGGGTAGGAGAACCGGACGATGTGTTAGGAGGAATAGAAGCAGTAGTCTTTTCCGAGATGGTAGATGTGTCATTCTCACCAAGTCTAATCCATTTGCCAGAATCATCAGAAGTATGACTCTTCCCCTTATCGTCGTAAGATTTCCTCTTGTAAGGATCGTCGCTTTTGCGGGAAGAGTCACGTCGCTCGTCTCTACTCCCATAGTACTCTTCGTCTTCTCTCCGACGACGTTCTTCGTAAGCTCGCCTTTCGTGAGCCTTTCTAGCAGCCCTTTCCTCATCAGTTTCCTTCGGAGCACCGATGTAACTCCTAAAGTCATAAGCGTCGCGGCTTCCGTGACGTTGGAATTTGTCAAAGTAAGAGCCACTTCGCCCCATTGTAGAACCTGAAATTGAAAAAGAAAGGCAAGTCTTAGAAATTTTCAAATTAAAGGAGCTAAGTGCATATAAGTGCCAAAATTCTAAGTGTGTGTGATGTGCAAACTACGCGCGTCAGACTACAAACCACTTTTGGGTGTAGAAATGGCAATAAGTTGTGTGGAAGGCGTTGTGGTTTGTTGCAAAGAAGAAGTTGCTTCGATAACAGGAGGGACCACTTTAGAAACATCATCTTTAAAGAGCTCCTGAGAGGTTATCATGATGTCGCTCAGACTGTCAAAAGTATCATCGCCATGGTGCATGGGAGAATTATCTTTTTCAACTTCCACCTCAGCCGTCTTTTCAAGAGTGTGAAGATTTTCCTCCTCTTCGACAACCGGGGCAAGTGCTAACTTACTGGACGATCCAGCAATGTCGGTAGGAGTAGAACACTTTACCAATGAAGTCCCAGCGGTAAGTTCTTGCGGTAAAAGTTCTTTAGCAGGAACAGGGGCATCTGACTCCTCAGCAGGAGAATCAGGGACTTCATGTGGCTGAGTGGAACGGGAAGGATGTAAGAGTCCAAATTCGTGGAGGAACTCATCTCTCAATAGAAATTAAACACTCCTCTCCTCGACCGGCACGGCCATAAGCCTCTCGAAGGTAGTTTTGTGACGAGTTTCCCTAGAGGGGGGAGGGAGCGCTGAAACAGTGGAGAAAGAAGTTAGCATTTGACAATTTGGACTTCAAAGAATTTTAGAAAACGCAGGGAAAAGATAGATAGTCTTACTTCCCACTCTCCAAATGGCGTAAAATCCCGGGGGACAGCGAACAAAGAAAAACTGGCTTAGAAACCCAGGAACGCTTTCAGGAAGACCAATAATCAGTTTACGGTTCCTGGCACTCCTTACAACTGTGATAGAGGGATGGTCTTTGTTCTTTGTAAATGAGCACAGGAAGCAAATTTCTCCAAAACTGGGAAAACGGTCCAACGTTCTCCTGAAAAGCGCACACAATCCCAGCAGGATGGAGTATCCATTAGGGTGTAGTTGAAAGGGAGAAATAGTTAGCCGAAGAAGAAGTTCTCGAAGACAGTCATTAAACGGGGGAATCGCTCCACTCAAGCACATTTGGCGGTTCACTGCGACAAAGCCGTGGGGCGGCCTATCAGCAGTGTCATTTACTCTAGGGAGCAAAGCGTCAGATTCAGCAATGCCAAACTGGATGCATAGTTGACGGAAGACTTTATGACTCAGAATGGTAGGATTCCTTTCAGGGGGATCATTCAGCGGGGTAGCAATTAGAAAAGCTTCTCCAGCCGGTTCCAAGTCTTCTTGATGAGATGCCATTCTACACAATCAGCTGAATGTTCAAAAGTGAAGGTGCACGTTTCCTAAAAGTGTGAAGTGTTGTGCAAAACTAATGAAAACAAGAAAAAACAAGTATAACTGGAATTAAACTAACTGACAATCAGCCGATTATGAGATTTCAGAACTTGTTAATACTCAAGTGCAGTGTTAATGCAGACAAATCAGTTTTAGTTTACCATTACGATTTTGCTTTAATACTTCACTTGAATTGGTTATTGTGTAGCATTTCACTCGTACAGTTCATTTAATTTAATTTTCTCTTTATCAACTAATCTGTCATTCGATGTGGGCGGTTAATGGCAGTATATTCGTCCCAGTATTCTGTGAATGTTATGTTAAGCAGGTTATTAGCACTAAAGTCAAGACGGTGTGAGAGGTAACACAACACAGTTCAAATTCAAGAGTTCAGCCAACTTCTGTGCAAAATCATCTAAGTCTTAAGTCGTTAAACGACCTATCGTAAGTCGGGGCTTTTAGGTTGTATTAGGCGAGTCAAGATGTTCAAGGCATGTTCTCTTAAGTCAGATCGTTCAAGTTCAAGAATTCGAATTAGGTCGTTCAAGTTATTAAGTCGTCCGGATGGATTCGCGAGTTACGAGTTAAGGGCTATCTCATCCACGACCTAGTCATTCAGATGTGCTCGCAAGTGAAATCCTTAAGTGCTAACTCGTCCACGACATAAGGGCAAGCTACGAGTTAGGTTAAGCCATCAGTCTATTAAGGAGTGCTGCATAAGGTCTCAAGGCAATGAAAAATTGCAAGTCTTAGGTCGTTACCGACCTACGACCTACTTTAGGTCGTCTACGACTTAGGACTTAGGTCTCAAGATTTCTGTTCAGAACGCGAAGGCCTTAAGTCATTCGTCTTCTCCCCAATACATCAATTCGAAACTCCTTAACCCGTTAACCCATTAGCCTCTCCTCCAACCAAAACTCTCATTCCCTCAGCGCACTTAATCATCCCAAAATCACCATAAACCCAATCTAATGTCATTCCATCACAAACCACGAATCAATCAAACTGAAATGCTGCTGTCCATCGTCTTGTTCTAACCGATTATCCAAAACCAGGACAAGCCGTCTCCAACCCATCAGTAATCAATTGAAACAAGGATTGCAGAGAAGTACGGCATGAGAAAAGGGGGTCGATGGTGAAAATGGGATTCGTAATTGGGTGATAATCGGGGAATGAATAACAATCAAATCCACTTACGTGAGAAGGAAATAAGGATGACTGGCAACCGGTAGGTCTGAGTCGTCTTTGGAAAACTTGAATGCTTGCAAATGACGGAATGAAACAGGTAAAGGAGAAGAAGGAACGACCTAAGCTATTTATACCCTGGGACAGTGAAAGGTGAATCGACACATCCGACTTACGACTTATACTAAGTCGTTCGCGACCTACGACTCATCAAGAAGCGAGCTAAGGAAATCGAAGCACACGACTTACGACTTAAGGCGTGTACTTCGAGGGGCAAATGTTAACTCTCTTTTAGCAACGACCTACGAGTTAAGAGAAATAAACAAGTCAGGTTATGCCACGACTCATAAGAAGCCAACGAGTTAAACAGCCTAAAACCTGTGGATTCGACGACTTACGATTTAGCTGCTGAAAGAGGATCTACGACTTACGACTTACCGGGTTAGGGAGCTACGACCTAAGAGAGTCTACGACCTAACTGCTGAAGGTAACTCCGCGACCTAGCAAAGCTACGACCTAAGAGAGTCTACGACCTAACTGCTGAAGGTAACTCCGCGACCTAGCAAAGCTACGACCTAACTGCTGAAGGTAACTCCGCTACCTAGCAAAGCTACGACCTAAGAGAGTCTACGACCTAACTGCTGAAGGTAACTTCGCGACCTACTAGTGTTGCGACCTAAAGACTACGACTTAAGAAGGTTCCGACCTAATGAGTTACAACTGAGCTTAAGTCGTTCACGACTTATAGCTCCAGTTCCTAAAGACTTAGGAAGTACACAACTCAACAGGCCACGACTTAACAGTTTACGACCTAGTGGGTGAACGACTTAAGAACTTCACAGCTTACGACTCATGGTCCTAACGACTCAACGAGTTAAGGTTTTACGAGTTAAGGTCTTACGACTTAAGGGTCTTACGATTTAAAGGCCATGAGGTTAAAGTCCAGAGCCTATGCTTATACTTGTCTGATAAGTCGGCTACGACTTAACACTTGTCGAAGACAAAGCCACAGGATGAGCCCCGACCTAACCCAAACCCTTAACTCGTCACTGACCTAACCCAATCCCTTAACTCGTCACCGACCTACCCTAAGTCGGCTACGACTTAGGACTTAGGAAGATTTCCAGAGTTCAGCCCTTATAAATACCCCACCACTTCCAACATCACGGGGACTTTTGGGCCATTCATTTCTTCAAGCGCCATTATGCTGTCGAAATCTCCTCTCATTCAGCAATCAAAGATCTTCAAGCATTAAAGACGCTACAACAATCTACGAGAAGAACTCCTTACATCCAACACGGATTCGTCGAGTTTCATCATCAAAGATTGAGCTAGTAGTCAAGAGTGCATTCATGATCAAGTTGTATTGTATTTTGAAGGATATTGTATCAAATTGTAACCGAATCAGCAATAAAAGATTATAAAGTGGACGTAGGCTCAATTACGAGCCGAACCACTATAAACTTGTTGTTCATTTACTGCTTTTCTGCTATTTCCATCTTATATTCCGTTCCCGTACCAACGGGTGGTGCTTTCACGATTCTATTACACACACCGGGTGTTAGTGTTCACTTTTTATCGTTAACAACTTGTATATATGTGAATATTGTATAGAAAATATATATACATATGGTTAGAGAAGTATGTGATGATAAAATAAAAATCCTCTTGATAATTAAAATGCATAGAATCAGTCAAGCAATATTTATGAGTATGGATGCATTTTTGGAATAAATCAAGAAAGAAGCAAATGGTAAATTATGTTAGTTAAAAACAAAACTTATAAAAAGAAAATGAAAAATAACTCGGGTATAATAAAAATACATTGTCAAGTTGAGTCATAGGAAAACAATGTGCAGGTAAAAATCAGGCAAATAGCATGCATTCAGAAACGAGAAAAACAACTGTTTTCACTTGAAATGGAAATAAAAAGAAAATGGCCAAATTAGCCATAAACATGCATACAGGCTTCTTTTATTTTTGTGAGGATAAAATGGGTGTTTCCTTTATTAAAACCTTAGTTAAATGATTTAAATCAAGGGGTAAGGCAGAGGTTTTCTCTTGGGAGGAAAAACAGAAGTTTAATTCAAAAAAAAATAGAAAGGAGAAACTCACACAGTCTTCAAGCTAAAGCATTCTCGGGGAAGAGGAGAGGAAGATGAGTGATAATCATTTAAAAGACTTAAGGCATTAAGACCCAAGTAAGGGCAGCCAAATTATTTTATATAAAATCATATTATGTTTTTCTGTTTGGTTTTATTCTCTGAATAAATACATGTTGATCATGGATGGTATTTTGGTTGAATTTCTGGTTAATGTTTTGATCTGTTTTGAGATGTTATAATTGTTTCAACTTTTGCTTTGAAATATAAATAATCAAACATATATTCATATTATAGAAATGGATTTTATAATCCAGTTTTATATGAAGAATGAACTAAATGTTTTATTGAGAAATAGGATATCAAAGGGAAATGAAGTGGGCAGTGTGAATAATGAGATTCATGCTCATGCCTAGTTCATATTAAAAATGATGTGAACAATGCAATACTATAAACATGTGCTGATTTGTTTAGATCATGAGCCAATATGTTTTTATGGGTTTTTCTTAAAAACCCTATCCTATGTTCACAGTAAAATAAATATAGTATTTCTTATGGTTTCATCAGATTTATGCAAGCAATGGGAAAATTTTTAGAAATAAATATACAGGCAGTTTTATAAAATAAGATTAAGCCAGAATGATTTTGGATGTGCAATTTTGCATGAATGATTTGTATGATTGGATGTAAACCCTTGAGTGTGTTTAATAAATTTTGGGGTTTATGTAATGAAAGGAAGAACATGAGCACCTCTGGAATTAAAAAGAAAATTTCTCAGCAATTAAATGAGCATGGTCTCTAAATTACAAAGTAATTTAGGAGAGGTGCCTTGATCTACTCATCATCAGGTGGATGATGGGTATGTGCATGACTTGTTCAAGTCCTGAAGGCCACTGTGCAAAGGTTAACAGAATTGAGTCCTTTGCAATGCACACTTTGTGTTCAAAGGCAAGAGTTTAGACCATATAAAATATAAAATGGGATTGAAAGGTTATGCTATGGATTTTAGGAAGCTAAAATCCATAGGAGTTTGTACATGTACAACTGAATGGATTGAATGGATGAATGCTTGGGTGTATATATGTTAGATAAATTTAAATGTACATATGCTCAGGTTTAACATGAAATTGAATAGTGTCAAATATACATGTTCTCTGCACAGTTTTAAGAATTTATAAGTTGTTTTAATAATGATTTCACTCATACCAGAATTTTATTCTGACCCTATTTATTGCCTTTGTAATATTTGGGGTGTCTCATTTTTATTGAGGCAGCTCAAAATATTGTTGCAGGTAGAGATGCATGAGTAGCTTGCTTGCTTGGAAAATTAGAAGACTTACTTGAGTTTATAAAATGCAGTAGTTCATTGTAATAAAGATAACTAGGCAAACTTTCTTAAGTCTATGCAGACCTTTCAGTATTGTAGTGGCTTTGTTCATTTGAAAAGAACTTGTAAAACTTAAATATTATATGTGTCTGGAGTTACAGATCTAAGTAACTGATCTTGATGTTTTCTGGTAGACTGTGATGGAGAAAAATTATGCCATGTAATTTAATATGTGGACATGCTTTCTTTATCAAAGGTTGATAATTTTTTTAAATAGAAAAGTTGCAGTAGTTCATGGATAAGCATGTAGCTAAAAATTGTTAAGTAATAATTGAATCTGGCATTGGCTAACCAGAAGAGCTTGACCATGACTTATAACTGATATAAGATCATGAGAAGCTTGAAATCTTAACCCGTTAATTCTCCTTGAACATCTGATTTTCCAGTAAAGAATTTGCATTGTATTGTATAGTAAAAATAAAATACATGCTTTATACTTATAATCTGGAATGTAACTATACTGAACTGAGCTTAGCTAACCACCTATTTGGTTTAAAGTTAAGTGAGTTTTGTCTTTAACAAATCTGTTGAAAAAAATGCATTGCCATGTAGTCTACCTAGATATTAAACATGCTAATAATCCCACTGTTTGATTGATCACTATCATTTGTTTTAGAATCTGAGAGCCTATCAGTACCCTTCTCAAAATGTTCATCTGAAAGTTTGCATTAGACTGATTTTGATATTGCTCCCATCATTCTGTTTTCATATACATGTAAGTCTATATCTGGTATGCTAGATTAAGTTAGCATTTTGTTTGCATGTAGTTCTTCTTCTGCCTGGTCTATAACACACTTATCACCAAATGTTCATAAGATCATTACCAATATTTTAAGACATGAGTATATTTACCTGACAAAAACCTTGTTTGAATAAGTAATAAGCACCCCGGGATAAATTCTCAAACTTGAGTTGTTTTAGTGCTTTGCATAAATTCAAAGGAAAAACAATAAGCAACAAACTCCTAGATTCCCAGACATTAAAAGTATGAGTAGTTAATCCAGAAATTAAATTATTGGGCCATGAAACAAGTTGTGAAGTAAATCAATTAAATAACTGATAGTAGAAATAAAACAAGAAAAAAAATGGTTATATCAGAATTAAATATTAATCAAAGAGATGGCTATGTGACACAAAATATCTTGAATATGAGAAACATTGTGTGATTGAATTTCTTTGCTAATTTAATTACTCTGATAGGAAAAGAAACATTTATATATCCTCATATATATAAATGACATGATTGGATTGAAATACTGATATTTTTATATTGGTAAAATATGGATCTTAAGGAAATGAATTAAAGAAATGACCACAAAAAAAATCATATAAATTAGAGTAAAATGAAGTGGGTCACTTCAATTTGCCTCTAAATTGTATTTTAATCACATAGTTTTCAATCTCAATATTTGCTTAGTTTTCCAGTTTTCAAAACAATCTCCAGTTTTGGTTTAATTTGATTGATTAGAAAATTTTAAAATCTTAAAAATTTCCTGCGGATCGGCCCGTACTCGCCACGTACTAAAATTGTACGCTGTGCGCTTGCGGTAATTTTAATTAAAAATTTATCGACGATTTTCTAACTCGATAGAAAATTCGTCGTTAAACAAGTTTTTGGCGTCGTTGCCGGGGAATAGCTTTGATTTTGATTTTCTATTCTTCGAATTATTTGTTGTTTGATTTTTGTGTGTTTTTATTTTATGTTTGTGAATTGCATTTAAAAAAAATTTGTGTTTGTTGTGTTGTTTTTTTTTCAATTTTGTTTGTGTGCTTGTTGTTGTTTGTTTGCACTTTCATTTGCTTTTCTATTTAAAAAAAATAGATATATATATATATACACAATTTCATTCAAAAAGAAAAAAAAATCCGTTTCATTTTCCTTTTCATTTACAATTTTCTCTTTCACAACATTCAAAAAGAAAAAATTTGCAATTTCTTTTCACTGTGCTTGTGCACACCTCCCCGACCACTTGTGCACATCATCACATACCCATCATCTACAACCTGCCTACTCCCTGACCCCTGCATTTCTAGACAAAACCTCACGCCCCATCAATCTACAGTTCACCATCAACACTCCATGACCATACCTATACAAACTTCTTGACGGTTGCCTACAGTCACTCCAGACCTTCAACCTCTACTTGCACTTCACATCTTCAATTTACTTCACATCTCATATTCATCTTCAATCACACCACACTTCTTCAATCATCACCTGCCATTGCAACACAATACAACACACCCCACCATCATCTTGCCACACCATATCAAGCACCTTTCAAACAACAAATAAACCACCCTCTACTCCTCACTGCCACTCACCACCCTCTCATACACCAAACAAGTTTCTTTCCACTTTTCTCAACAACCTGCTCTTATCCACTGTTACATACTGTCACAACCTTTTGCATATTCACAACTTTGCCTACTTGCTAACTGTTGTTGTACGCCTACAACCACTAAACCACTTCTCTGCCAAACACTGTTGTCACCAACATCTGCAACTCCATCAACACCTATTCATACTCATCAATACCATTCACTTCATAAAAACTTCATACAATACAAACTTACTTAATCACCAGAAACCAAAACATCATCACACTTCACTGACTCTTACAGCTTACTGTAAATATCATCACCTTCTCAAACTTCGTCTGACAACTTCCCAAAAAAAAACATCTACACTTCATTCATCAACTGCTCCTCCACATACTCCAAAATCCAACTGCAACTCGTACTGCCACCAACCTCATCGGTCATCACCTGCATCGTAAACCAGAACTTCATCACGCAGCTCGACAACTCAAATCAAACATCACCTCTATTTTGTAGAACATTGCCAGAACCTCTCCACTCCCCTGCCTCATCCTACGTCATGTCACTTCTCACTGCTGCTTGCTACCAAACCGCAAACCCACTACTACTCAAAATCCTCAGCCCGAATCCCCAATAAATAAAAAATATTGTGTTACCTAATAAGATTTGAAAATTCTTCACAATTCGGTTGCACTATTTTTCTAGCTATGACAAACCCTTTAATTTTTTAATAACTTCCATCCTTCCATTTACTCGAAGGAAGTCCACGTTTGGAAAATGGAAAGAGAAATGATAGATGACACATCCATGGCATCATCATTACGAGGATAAGTGTTAGAATTCAATTTAACATGGTCTCCAAAATAATAACTAAAACAAGTTGATGTTTCTTCAACAATGTATGCTTGACATATTGAACCTTCAACGTGTTTTTTTTGTTTCACCTTTTTTAAGGTGGCCCAGGTACCCTCATTTCAAAAGGTTATTAATTACACATTTACTACCTTGATTTCAAAAAAGAATATATAACTCCAAATTATATTTTACGTACCTCTCAAAAGGATACATCCATCTTTATTGCACCAGTACTCACATTAAAGTTTCAATTGGTAGATGTTTTAGGTACATATTTCATGCAGTTGAATACCCGAGGAAGAAATATTTTCTCTAATTTACATGATAATTTAGGTATACCCGTTTTCAGTTTTTTCAAATCAATTTTATTCGGTGTGGTTGAGCATAACTCTTTATAGGATAAACTAAGTTCAGTAATAGGCATCCACACTTTTGGTGGCAAAAGATCCTTAAATATTATCGAGAAAAGAGTCCCTAAAAATAAATAACAATCATGACTCTTCATTCCCGATAGTTGAAGATTCTTCATATCAACACATCTTATCATGATCGAAGCAATTTCATTTGGAAACCTCAAATTTTTAACCTACTCTAATAGTTTTTGTCAATGCTTATTTTCTAAATCATAACAAGTAAAAGTTTGAAATTTGGTTGTTCGCTATCAATTTTAAGCTCTAGACAATTATAGTATAACACAATATCCTTTCGTGACTTCAAAGCATCTCTTGTTTTTCCTTTCACGTTCATTACGGTGTTAAAGAAGTTCTCGAACACATTTTACTTGTTATGCATTTATGTCTATATTATGTCAAAGTTTACGATTTTTCCAATATAAACTCCCAAAACATAATTTGTTTGCACTAACTTCGATGCTCTCATTTAGAAGGAATTTTGGGCTTTTTTCCTGTTTCGTGTATTTTCGGATAATCTTGCACAAGTTCATACACTTCTTCGCTACTTAGAACAGACGGTGGCTCCAATGTAATGGTTTTTTTTGTCTGAAGTTTTTCATCAAATCTAAAGTGATCATTTATGTGTAAAAAATAACGATGTTGATCCCACCAACACTCACTATGCCATAGATGGCCTTCTACAACAGATTTGCAAGGTGTTGCCAGCTAAAATGTTGCGACAGCTATAAAATTTTGGTCCTACTGCAACGGTGTATTTTTGGTGTTACCTTAGCCATAAAAATGTGTTGCTCTAGCTAAACAAGTGTAACACGATGCAACATTTTGATATAGTGTTGCTATAGATATATTCTAATTAAAAAAATTAAAAAAAAATACACTTCAGTGATCCACACCATTAGTTAAAACAAAATCTCAACCATTCATCCACTATCATCTACGCTTCCTCTGATTCCCGCTAACATTTTCATTCACGCGCTTCTTTTTCATTTCTTTCTCCTCCAAATCGCGCAGAATCAAAAAATTAGGGCTTCTCCCCCAATTCCAATTCTCATAATCGGATCTTGTATCCCACCTCTCTTCCCTTCCCATGGCAAGCGCTTGTAAATATAAGCCCTTGTCTAGCCATCCTACAGAAGCAACCTCGCCGACCAGATCTGGTTGACAGTTCATAGCTTCATCTAATGCCTAGATTATTTTGCTAGTTGCTCCTTTGTCTAATGTTGAATTTGATCAAGAATTTCCCACCCTAATCTGGTGGTCGCACCATCGTCATCCTCTCCTATTTGCGACTTGACTTCTTCGCTTATGGATCTAGTAGATACCATTGATCGAATGTCTTCTCCTTTGTCGCCTATTTTCGATATTAAAACAAAGCCCTATACTCCAGTTCGTGATTTTTCATGCGCGCGTCTTGCCTTTTTGAACACAGGCCCTTTGTCTGTTGAGTTGGATGTATCAGCATTGGCTGTTGGTGTTTTGGTTTTTGATAATATAGGTGATTTTTTTTTTAATATTAACTATGCCATGGTTATAAGTTTTGATGCACAGATTTCTGCAGAAGTTGGTTTGGGTTGTGAGCGGGCTTAAGATGTTCGACAATATGCCTCTATTAGTGCTACTGATAATTCTTTATACTGGACAGCTGCTTCCCCTGGCCTCTAACAAATGGACCTTGCTATTCACATCGTTGCCAACAAATGTGGGTGTGTACACACCTCATTCTTTTGAAACTTCTGTTATTGATGGAGTGATGGTGTTGTTGGTTGAAATTATTCAAGCGGGAATGGACTATTGGTCGGAATACTTGGTTGGACCTTTTCTCGATTCTAATCCCCCGTATCATGTTGTAAAAGATCACTACAAAAATGTATAGAGACTTAGGAGTGGACTTCAAGTACACTATGATAATTCAATGTTCTATTTTAAGTTCACTAAAGCTAATATTTTCTTCCAAGATTTGTCTAATTTAGCTGATATTTTCTTCACTTTTTTTTATGCTCGTAGGTGAACCTGACCCTGAAATAAAAATAACATGCCGTCAAATATCACAATTTATTCCTCAACTATCAGCAAAGTAGTCTGCCCGTTTCAGCGTTTACCTACACAGTGAGAAAATTACTCACTGAACTATTCTTGTTACAACAGTGTCACTATTTGTGGATTTACTTACAATTATTTGCTTGATGATTATTACAGCTAAGTTTGGTGAGTGTTCTGGTGTTTATAAAGTATTGAAGGTTGGTGAAATTTGGGAAGTTTGGGAAAGTTATAATATGGTGAAGGGTGGTTTCAAAGAAGGCTCGATTTTCATTTGTGCATCATTTTACGTCGTTTCAAAGAAGGCTCGATCTTCCGAAATCGGATGAATCGGGCGGTGCCCACTTGAAAGTGATCTTTGGTTTTCTAAAACTGTTGACTAATCTGAACATTGAGTTTTGATTTCCATGATATATACAAACACATGTGTGTTGAGCTTTGTTGGTTTTGCTTGGTCTGGACTGAACAGGTACCATGCTAACCTTGTTCTTTAACATGAACTGATGCTCCAAGTCCTCTGTATATCATATTACTGTCTATGTTTCTCTTGTAAATGCCTGATGCATTCACTGTTTTTGCTTGATGGGCTGCCTATGTGTTGATGATGTAATTTGATGAGGCAGTGAGTGGGTGTTTTGTGAAAGAGGTTGGGATTGTGGTCAGTGTTTGGTAGATGGTCAGTGTTTCAGGCAATTGTGTTTCAGGTAAGTGGTAGATGGGCAGTAGTTTCGATGGGTGATGAAGTTGCTGAGGATGGGGTTTGCGGGTTTGCTAAGTTCAATCTTCATTTGTGCATCATTTTACGTCGTTTCAAAGAAGGCTCGATCCCCGCCGGGACTGCGGGGCCTCGGACCCCCGCCGGCGCGGCGCCCGGACCCGCTACTCGGCTCGCCTTCGGCTCGGCACTCGGCTCGTCATATATTTGTCGGTGTCTGTATAAATTGAAACTGCATATGTAATGAGTGAACTGAGTGATGTAGTGAGGAATATCTGTATATGTGAATATCAGTGTTATATATCATTGAATTGTAAAATAGTGGAGTCAGGAATTTGTACTATTTCAAATGTTGAAATAAAATATTTATTTAAATAAATTACTGTTTAAATATCAAATTCTGTGCAATAGAATTTTATTAAATAAATATTTATTTCTATTAAAAAAATCAAATATGCTCTACAATGTGGGCCCCACAAATTCAGAAAGTTAATACTATAGCAACATTTTGGAATGTTGCTACAGATACCTATGGGTGTTGCTATAAACCCAAATAGGTTTAAGGCAACGGCAAAAATTGCATCACCCGAAAAGTGTTGCCATAGACCTATGGCAACATTTTTTGGGCCTGACCCAACATTTTTTTTGTGTTGCAAAAGGCCATTTATGGCGTAGTGACTGTTTAGCACCATGTGTAAGTCTAGATGATTCTATCCAATCCATACAAAAAGGACAAGCGAATTTGCCACTAGTGCTCCATCCAGAAAGCATCCTGCATGTAGGAAAATCATTTATCATCCACAATAAAGAAGCAAACAATCAAAATTTCTTTTTATTTGAGACGTCATATGTAATAATACCCTTTGTCCATAGTTTTTCAACTCATCATCCAAAGGCTTCAAGTACACATCTACCTTGGTTTTTGGATTTGTAGGTCCAAGAACAATACAGTTAGAAATATCTATGGATTCTTCATACACATCGAAGGAGGAAGATTATAAGGGGATAGAATAACTCTACGTTGAATAAGGCTTACCGAACAATGAAAATAGGGAAAAACCATCTGTATACAAACAAAGTCTAACATTATGTGATTATTTAGCACAATTTGGACATGTCATATCGGAATGTTTTCAAGCTTCATCGTCCGGAGGATAACACGGAACTCCTTCATCTCATTGCCGTTCACTATGTCATCACATGTGTTTCACGATAGCAGTAGATGCATATAACTTTTGCAATCTCGGTGTAATACGAAAATCATGCATTCTAGTGAAATGTATGCCTTTACCATTGGTTTTCATCGACTTATATCTTGGTTGTTTACATAATTTACACAATATCAAATCTTTATATTCCTTTCAATAATCATGCATCCCCCTGGACACTTGTTAATTTTTTCATAAGGTAATCCAAAGGCAAAGACCTCCCTTTTAAGGCAGTACCAGTTCTCCACCAATACACTATCAGTGGAAGCATTTCTCTACACAAGCTAAGAATTACATACATCAGGTTTTCACATGCATTGTATTCAGATTTTATGGCAATTGTTACTACCTTTATTACTCTTGAAGAGAGATGACAAACAATATGCTTGTGGTGCTAGTAATCAGCATCGGAAATAGGAAGATGGATTAGCATCAGAGGAACATGATGTCGCGCTTTATCGATAAAAGGGCATAAGTAATGCCGCGTGTAATTAAAGAAGCAATGACATCGAACTTGTTGGAATTGGACTAGCCCGCAATGGAAGTTATGGACGAATTTCAAAAAATTTACCCTATTGGATCTTTTATTGGGCCTACGAAGTCTAACTGAATTAGAACATTTCTAAATTTCATTTAAATCAAATCATTTATTTTATTTAAATTTAAGTATTTTGTAATGTAAAATTAATTCGAATGATTTAATTTATATATATACATGTATCATATAAATATACATATGTGTGTGCATGTGTAACATAATAATCCGTGAAGGGTATAACATGCCCATATATAGATGTTTGGATTTAGATCGCAACAGACACATTAGCTCATTTCGTATGTATTGTATGTTGTTTAAATATGTGCATAATTCTATAATGCAAAGTATATTTATATAAATACGTATACATATTAAAATATATTTTATAACTAAAAGTCTCAAAATTAAATATATATATAATTTAAAACATTTGTATAAATATATATACATAATTAAACATATAAAATTGTACATACATATATATATATAATAATTAAAATTATATATATAAGGTTAAATAAAATGTATATATATGAAAAATTAATTACATTCAAATACTTAAAATATGAATATATATATATATATATATTAAAATTATTTCCAGATCGAAATTAGCAAAACTAACATAAAATAATAATTTTTTAATTTTATCATTATTATATATATATAATAAATAGTTTTGATCATAATAATTAAAAATATTAGTAATAAATATTTAAAAAATCAAATTTTAAAATTTACGAAAATTTAGGATCATAAAATACAGGTTCAAAAATGTTTTCATGATTTTTCGAAATAAAATATTATTTTTAATAAATAAAAGAAATATTCAACCGAAGTAATTTAATTATTAAAAATAATAATATTAACAAAAAATTCTGAGATTCTTTCCACAGGTTACTCTTAGATGTAGTAATTTTAAAAAATATAAAATCGAATTTTCAGTGCAATAATTATTTTAGATATAATAAACAATTCAAATAATCAATGAAAGATAATTTAAAATTATTTATATACAAAAAAATTATTTTCGAATTTGATAATTTATATTATGTATAAATAGGTGTAAGGAAAAATTCTAAGTTGTTTATACATTATAAATATACATGTAATTATATGTTTAAAATATACATTAGTCTATATTTAAATTAATATATAAATATACATAAAATAATTAATATGAAAACTTTAATTTTTTTACAGCAAATTAGATTTGTTTATACATAAATTATAACACATAATAATATAACCATGCACATAACTAAACTAATTTGTGACAACTACATATACCTACGAAAATCTCACCTAACTCGATATACATCATTAATATATATACAGATTTGGGATTAATCAATATTAAATCATAAAATATGATATGATTACTATAATATATAAATAAAATACCAATTGATGAGGCATTTGAGTCCACTTGAATCAATGTATTCCCTTTTGCTCGATCCGTCAGATTATAAGTCTGGAATCGTCGACCTTTTCTATCAAATAGTGCTTTTACTTAACTTGAATTAATTTGAAATTCTTAGAACTAATATGGGGATTAATTTCAGCCAGCAAACTTGATAATTATGGTAGCCAAAAGTTTTTTTTTTATTAAGGGTTTAGAGATCCATATATATAGCTTTGTACAAGAGAGATATTAGGACAATCTCATTACATATTCTCTCTTAATCTTAGCCATCCATCTCTAGATCTAATCCTAAGTTTTAGCAGCCTCCAATAACTTGTCAAAACCAAAATTTGCAGCCCTAATGATAGGCTTTAAACCCATTTAAGCCGAAGCCAAAATGCTATGCAATTAAATCTAATTTAATCGCTTATCGATATCGTATACCGATTGGTACATTTATAACTATTATAAATGTATAACGATTTTACTTCTTAAATCATATTCAAATTTTATGATTAATATTTCATAAATATTAATTAATTTAATTAATTTATAACAATTATAAACTAATTAAATCGTTCGGTCTTAAGGGAATTCATCATTTCGGCTGTGTAACTCTTGGGTGTAAATTTGGTCAGCGATTAACATCGAACTATTCTAATGTTAACGTTCACACATCACTTAGCAGGTGGTGTGACATTATGGACAAATTTATCGCCTACTCATTTTCGGTAAAATCCAATTTTAGTTTAATAAGCGTTGCCCGGTTGTGACATTTGTTTACACCAATTCTCTTTGTCAAAACTATATCACTTTTGACTTATGGAATTTGGTAATGGTCAAAATTCCAACCTCATCCACATTCAACTTTATAGGCTAAATACAAAGTCCTTGGTTCAATAATAACAATTATTATTAACCGAAATGCTCTGGGTAGAGACTTTGACTTTGAGTTGACTTGAGTTGACTGTGATACTAACCGCATATAACTGAGGAGACGTATCCTCTCTTGAATAGTGCTTCACTTCCAATACTTCCACTCGACCAACTATAGTCACTCGATGGACGCCATGCCATGATTTGGCTATAATCAAAGCGGAGCTTTCATATTGAAGACCCATAGTATTCTTAAGTCGAGAAAACTGTGTAAATCAGTCACATTGATATTTTCTGTTTGACCTTAGTTATATTAACCAACAGAAAACTAACGAGTGAGTCATTCCATAGTTATCCAATAACTATTAGTACGTAACCCCTAGGTGCCCCCAGCAGTCATGAGTAATACACTGTCCAACATTTGGAGAGTGTTACGTACTCCAGTCTCAACGAATACATCGATATCCAGTCTCGATGCATCTTGACTAGGAACATTTAAAATGGTATATTTGTTTCGTTGTGATAAATTACTCGTGGTTATAACACTTTGTAACTACTATCACAAAATATACCATTTATGGATTTTTCTATTAATAACTTTTGTTAAGTTAAGTAATTAATATAATCACATTATATCGTGTATATAATAGGAAGAAAATACCTTTTATTTCGAACAAGATTGGTCAACGAGTTAGATATATGTAACAAATAACATAATTGCCATTAGGGTATACCCCTAACTCTATCAATCTCACACTTGCACTTAGGGTCAATTATGGAATCTAATTCCAACTTCTCCAATCAGTTTTCTCAAAACCAATTAGGTCAGTCTGTTAGTGAATGGGTATGCTGTTATGTTTTAATTATCTACTTTGTTGATTAACTCTCTCTAACATTGATAAACTGCCTTTATCATGTGGAACGATTCGAAGAATATCTTTTGACTTCTAGTGAGTTTTAAGTTCTGTCATGACCAATTTCATGACATTATTATCTTATAACAATATTATGCTCAACATTTGGAATCACCTTTGGCTTAATTATAAATTTGTGCATTTATATCTATATACATTAGTTTATTGTAGCGCTATTCAAGTTAATGTTCTCGACATTTCGTTGAATCGACATCAATCACTTTTATTTTGAAACATTTTTGTGATAACCCGATTTTTCATTCCCGAAAAATCGAACCATCAGGGTTAAAGAAGAAAGAGGTAGAAGAAGAGAATAGAAAACAACATCAGAATCTCACAAACGCAGCGAAATAAAATATAATAGATATTAACTGATCTTTACACAAAAGGAAAATGTATCTGTTTATACATTACATCATCAGAATACAATAACCAAATACACACCACCGGACAGCTATCACAACCTGTCCTTACAAACTGAATACACAACTAATCAACACAGCGGAATAATACATCAAGTACGTAAGTACGTACCGACATCCAGCTTATCTCCTGAGCTCCACAGCATCCTTTCCTATAATCTATAATACTCGGTCTGACCCGAGCATTATAATAAAATAACACCCGAGTCAGTCTAGAAAACCAGCGTGAGAAAACACACTCAATTGGATTATTAAAGTTTTCCAAACCCTTTGAAATCAAAAGCATCTCGTAAGACCACGCCACAAATAAACATGTCAGGTTTTTACCTTACGATAGCCAAAACTCTTTTATCAAAATCCTCTGATATTATAATAGTGTCTATATACAAATACTTATTCAAATAGCCGAAATTGTTACATCTATTAAATTCTAGCTAATAGGTATACAAATGAAACCGTAAAGGCACGTAGGGATAATGGATTTCCAACTAATGACTAGGCACTGGGGTACCACCTGTCACAGTACCTGGTCTAGATCAGTGTACCGAGGACCACGCCCGATCCCCTACAACACAAGACCGGAACTACCTAAGGGTAATTCCGAGTAAAATCACCCCACGGTTGGCGCGACCAACCGCCACACAGCCGAAATAAAAAGGGACATCTAGACATGGATGATCTCACCCTAATGGGCGCTACCCACATAGCCTTGCTGCATAACCCCTGATTTTCAGTCATTTCCGGTTGATGAGGCTCGAGGTTAAGCGTTACCTTTATAGAACGTTTCACCTAGAATGCCCATAGTCCACCTAACGATGTTCCGAAAGCATTCATCCATACAAGTCCGTCCCGGGTTCGAACGGAACCGAAGGCACTACTACATCTCAGATTTCTAACTCGTTTTCCCCACGAAAACGTACAAACCGGATCGAAGTGGTTTTCGAGAAATTAATCTCGATCCCGGTCTCTTCGAAATGATCAGCGCATTATCCAATATTGATAGTCGGTTATTTAACTATCAATTAACATTCACAAAAAACCATCAAACAATAAATAATTTTCCAAATTATTTATTTATTTCAAATATCTTCTTATGATATATATCCCCTTTCCACCCTTTGGAAACAGTTTCAAACTATCTTCAAATCACGGAATAAATTTCCCAAATATTTTCTATTTCCACTGAAATCACCAAGTACAAATACTTTAGAGCTTAAAAATAATTTAAAACACTTTATTATCAAATATACTTTTAAACACTTTAATTAAAACAACTTTAATACTTTATTCAAAATTTTATACCCTAAGAATATTTAAAATAAGGCTACTTAATAAAATATAAAACTAACTTTATCTTTAAAACATAATACCCATTTCAACCTTTAAATAATTACTACAAAAATAAATTTGAAAAATACTTACTTTAAAATTTAAACAATTTAAAAATAATAATTTCCCAAAACATACTTGAATTTTAACTTATACTTAAGAATTTGCTTTGAAACGTACTTTAGATTTTTGAACAAAATAACTTTAAAACACTTTATTATAAAATACACTTTATACGTTTAATAATACATTTTCTAAACATTCTTTATAACAAATTTTTAAAGCCTTTATCTTATACATAAAAGTCTCCTTTAAAATATACTCGGCTTTCCAGGAAAATACGCTTCCCATTTCCATACCTTTAAAAATAAATCACTATTTATTTTTAAATCAAATTTCCATTCCTTTATAAATTCCCATCGTGAAATTTATATTTCCAAATATCCACTGATATTTTACTTCACTTTATAAATCCAGTTTATTCCAAAATCTCACTAAATTCCAATTTCCGACACTTAAATCAATTTCCAATTTATTACTAATTTACTTTACTCAAAATAAATTTCCTTACTTACTTTATTTATTTCAAATCCATTAACTTTAGATTTTGTTTCTTAATTATGATTTTAAAACTTCTTAACTGAAATACCAATCTCAGAGTTCCCAAATTCCTTCTTTATCTCTTTAACTAAATTTAAACCTTGAATTTTAAAATAAATCCTTTATTTCTTGAAATAATATTACTTAAGTTTAAATTTCATTATTTCTCTGTTTATTTAAAATCCTCTTTTCTTATTCGGAATTTATTCATTAGGATTTTAAAATCACTTTTATTCTTTCCCAATTCGTTATTATTTTATTCAAATTCTCTATAATTCATTTTACTTAAAATTTTACTCTTATATTTCTTTCAAAAATCCAATTCTATATATTTTGGTAACTCGGTGCACCGAAATATATTCAAACAAACCATAGCATTAAATATTCCAATTATCAATATAATTCATCACAGAATCAAATAATCATACACGGAATTATTAGAACAATCTAAATAATTTTGAGGAATCCAGTTGGATCCCTCCAACCTGTTTCCCTGCATCCACAGATGTTAGCACAATACCAATTCCACTTCGAGGTGGAATATCGCGGTATATGGGATTAATAAAAAATCATCCGCTATTATGCAGTGCATAGGGTCTCATCCGCTATATAATGCGGGAAATCAACCACTCCAATATATTCTATATACTACTATATAATATACCACATCCAATCAATTCAATCAAATATTTAAATTTAACCATTTAAATTAAAATTAAACCCAGATGAGTGAGATTAACTCACCTTTGCTTTTTATTTGTACCCCAAACCAAACTGGCTCGTCTCTTCACGATTTTTGACCTTGTATAAACAATTATATAAATTATTAATATTCGAACTAACCGAACAATTAATTTCCATTTGATAATTTTAATTACCCAACGATTTTATTTTAAACTAATACTTTTAATTTTAAACCAATTCCTTTTAATAAAAAATGTTTTTGGCAACTAAAATAATTAAATAAGTTTATTAAACAAATTTATCTCCATAATACATTATTTCAAAAATAAACTAGTAACTGAAAAATAGGTATATGTATATCTATTTCCTTTTCATCTTGAAACTACATATCCCAAAAATAACCCATATACTTTTAAATGAAAATAGATATATGTATATATAAATTTATACTTGTATTCTATTTTTTCTTAACTACATATATATATATACACACACACAAATGTACATAATATATTTATATTTACATTTTCTCTCTGTTTTTTTATATAAACAATACAAATTTACTTTACTGCAAAAATTCTAATACATATATATATTTGTAAAAATATAATAAGTCTGGATTTAAATACTCCTTCCTGTTTTACTGTGTTTATATTCATATATATATATTATTAAATTAAAATTAAAATAAATAACTGTATATATGTTTGGCTGTAAAACCAAATACGGACCTAATGTATATTTCCTTTGCAGTTTGCAACAAAAATAGTTTAATTTCTCATTAAATCTATAGAAAGAGATTTCCCATATATATATATATCAAAATAAATTAGTAAGCTATTGCATGTGTATTTCCTCTAAATCTGTATATATATTGATTATTGAACAAATTAAATCGAAGAAAAAACTGCAAACCCTCACCTCGAACACGCACCGCGCCGACCATATGCCGCCTGCTTTGCACCTCGTTCGTTGGACTTAATCGCCTATCGATTTTCCCCCAATTCTAAACATTCGCCCTACGCGACGCCCAATGCGTTCGAGCTTCGAATCAGAACGACGCGACAAAGTCGCGAATCCATCAAGATCCTCTAGCTGCCGAGTCGCCTCGGTCGACACCCCTTCGTTTTCAATTCGACTTCGAGAATCGAACAAAGGCGAGAGGGAGACGCGAATCTAATCAAAATCGAAATCGATTCGAAAGCCCTTCTGCCATTTTAATTTATACAGACGTGATTTTTGAATTTAAGGAAGGCTCAGCATTTTTTTCTTCGTTCGAACCAAAAGAATGAAAGGGGAAAAGGTATGCGTGAGTTAATATTGAGGTGAAGGGTTGCATGATTTACACTAGAAAAGAGGATAGAACGATATCTAGGGTGGCTTATTTTCAGAGGAGGTCGGCTGATGGGAAAGAATTTTGACTGGTGAAATAATGTAAGATATTTAAATTAAATCGATAAATTATTGTCTAGGCGTTCTTATCTCGTACGATCACATGATCATTCTGAAAGCTACAAAATTTGAAATTCGATAATAATACAATATTAGGGATCCAATGAAACTGGTTTCCTCGAATTTCGAGACTGTGCCCCAGAAGGCTATTTTTAAATTCAATTTAAACTAAATATTTTTAAAACTGAACAAAACACTTTGAAATTCAATTTTAAAAGTTTTATTATCTTCAGCATTATCAATATAAATTTTCCAAGCCTTTGAAATATTTTTAACCGGCTTAAAACTGAAAATTAAATATTTTACTCAACTTCAAAAATTAAATTTAATAATTTAATTGCCAAATTCATAATGATATTTGAAATTCAAGTTAAACATTAACTTTTAAATATTTAACATCAATTAAATATTCCAATTTCAAATATCCAAAAAATCCGGGTCGTCACATTCCTTCCTCCTTAAAAGAATTTCGTCCCCGAAATTACTAGTTAGGAAGAATGATTCATAACCCATTAACTATTTCCTCAACCCAAATAGTTTTTATCAATTTACCAAAACAAATCTTTTTATCAAAGATCAAAACTTATCCATAAGTCCCAAATAATATTACTTACTTAACAATTCAAATTTTAAATTTGAAATCAAATTTTGAACTATCAAAATTTTCTCAAAATTTTTCTAACTCCTTAAATTTTTGAAAAATTTCGCCAGCGTCTCCTTTGTGCGGCTAGCTCGGTACAACTACAAAATGCCTCTACGGGCTTCCAGATTCCGAAAGAAAACAAAATGCCAAGTGGCTAGATCAAAAACCCAATCAAATTTCATATAGAAATTTAAATACATACCTTTTGTCGGGCAATTCAAATTTTTCTTCGAAATCAAAATCCAATTCCATTTTCCTCTAGCCTTTATAATCCTTGTATACTTTACTTAACAACAATGGCCAAATTTCACTTAGTGTATTCCCAATACCAAATTTACTTAAGAATTCCACCATTCATTTCTTAATTTAAATATAAGCATTTCATATACTCATATTGTTACTCTACCATTTTAGTCTTTATATCCACTTATTTTAAAACTGGATTTCCAATTTCATATGAATTCAATTTGCTTCATTTTAGATATTGAATTCTATTTACCTTATCTCAATTTCAAATTTTAAATCATTTGTCGTTAGTGAAAATTTCCAAAAATTTCAAAAAATTTCTAACTCCCAAAATTTTTGGAAAATTTCAGTAGAGCCTCCTTTGTACGGAGGAACTTTTGCAATTTGACAAGAGGTATAAATATATATACATCGACCCACACGGTCGGAAAAACAAAAACAGTTCATATTTTCTATTTTTATTGCGTAGGCGTACCTTATTTAGCATTTTTTTAGCAAAGCGGCAAATTATTTTAGCAATTTGCGCGTCCACAATCCCGCTAAATGGTCTCCCAGTACCTGTACTTACTCAATTTAAACATATAAGCACAATATATAAGAAGTTTATAGCATTTCACTTATACTTAAATAGCTAAAACATGGATTCTATAAACAATGCATGTTATATACTTCCATAAGCACATATGTAATGTTTTCGACACTTATTTTAATTGCTTTCAATCAATATTCAAACCGTCCTATTCAATTTAAATGATTTTACAACTCTCTTACTTAACTTCAATTCATTTTTAAGTCCAAACAAACCCATTTCAATTGAATTGATTTTAAAATCAATCTATTCCACTTCTATCAATTTATAGTATTTTATTCAATTCCGTTCCATTCTAATTTATTCATAGCCATTTTATTTAGCTTGACACATTCCATGCTTTTATACTACTAATCATTTCCAAATTAAATTTAACCCAAACCTTTATTCAATGGACTTCCATTTTTATTCGAAGCCAAGTTCTCATTACTATTAAACTTAAGTTAATTTACTTCAAATGATTCTAATTTCATAATTTTCATTTGCATATAAAGCCCATTTCAACTTAACTTGATTCTATTTCAAACAAATCCATGTCATTTACTAATTAACTCAATTAGTTCATTTATTTAATATATTTTAAATTTTAATTTCCACACTCAATTTATCTCGAGTTTATTTTATTAATAACAGGGCCATCTTCATAAGCAATATACACAAAATAGTTTTTCATAAGCAATTAGTAAGTTCTCCATATTAATTCAATTGCTTTTACTCGATTTTTATATCATCCTATCCAGATCGGAATGATTTCCACTACATTCAATTTATTTTTTCACACTTACATCCATTTACACTCAATCGTATTCATTTTTCATTTTTATTTCAAGATCTTACCTTTATTAAGCCAAGTATACTTTATTTCAAGCATTTAAATTCTTTTGATAAGCCATCGAAGTTTATTTATTCAAACTTTATTAAGTAAGAGCTTAATTTTATTTAATGTATCCACCACGTGATACATTTCTAGTTCAGTTATATTTCAACTCTAATTCAAATCTAGTCAAAATATTATTAAACTTGGCTTAAGTTCATTTAATTCGACTTATTCTTCTAACTTATTTCATTCCCACACTTTTTTTAAATTAGTTACATTTACTACTTTATTTCAAATTCCAATAAATTTTTAATTCTTAGAACTTTGTTCTTTTAATCCACTCAAACTATATTTTTCAATTCCACGTTACTAACCTTCTTTAATTTACTTTATTTAATTGGTTTATCTTTCTGACTTTATTAACTTTTGCAAGTTAATTTCATTCCAGGAAATTTTTAAACTTTATAAATTTCCAAACCTGTTTATAATCCATAACATTTTTAAACTAATTCCAGGGTCTTCAATAATCACTTAAGTATTTCAAAAATCATTTGAAATCAATTATATCCAAAATTCTTTGGTAAATTAAATTATCTATTTGAATTTCAAAATCAAACCCAGTTTTGCAAACAATTCCGATTTAAAACAATTTGGTAGCAATTTCTCTCTTGGAAACTCGAAAATGAACATCGATGATGCTGTAGTCATCACCGAAGTTATTTTGCAGCGACCGAAAGAGAGTTAAATGCTTTTATCGCTTAAAAATCCCTCAAATATTTTTAAATTCCAAATCTCCCAGATTTCAATCCAATTTCAAAAATATTACCGAAATAATACCACCATTATTTCTCCAAAACCTTTGAAAACTATTTTCAAACTCAAAGGAATTTTAAACTTCCCAAAAATTTCAAATTCCAAATCCATCCAATTCATATCCAACATTACTCGGGAATTTCCAACTCAAATTACTTTTCAAATATTTCTCTGGAATTCTATTTCAGATTATAAATCACATTTTTAGTTTACATTTACATATCTCATTTGTATATGAATTTATTTCTTAGCAGTTAGTTATGATTTCAATTTCTTACTCAATTTCCCCACAATAGTGATAATAGTTTAATATTATCACTCCTTAACAACCAAACATCCAAATATAACTATAATAATTTACGGAAAATTAGTTCTTTTATACACAAAAATAATTTGGGTAAAATTATTTCATTTACCCTATTTTAAAACAATATTGTGTCGAATTGTTCTATTCAAGTGTTTAGAGACCCCTATCAATAAAGTTAATTACTTGTATTGACCAGAATCCATAAACTACTCAACAAACCAATCAACACAATATAAAACCATTTTATATTCACTAACAAATACGTGCTCATATCTATTAATACACTCAAACTCATTCTAGAGTACTATGGACTCTATTTCAATGAATAATCCCCACCAGAGCCAAGGTTCTCGCTTAACCTTCAGCTCTGATACCAACTGTGATAACCCGATTTTTCATTCCCGAAAAATCGAACCATCAGGGTTAAAGAAGAAAGAGGTAGAAGAAGAGAATAGAAAACAACATCAGAATCTCACAAACGCAGCGGAATAAAATATAATAGATATTAACTGATCTTTACACAAAAGGAAAATGTATCTGTTTATACATTACATCATCAGAATACAATAACCAAATACACACCACCGGACAGCTATCACAACCTGTCCTTACAAACTGAATACACAACTAATCAACACAACGGAATAATACATCAAGTACGTAAGTACGTATCGACATTCAGCTTGTCTCCTGAGCTCCACAGCATCCTTTCCTGTAATCTATAATACTCGGTCTGACCCGAGCATTATAATAAAATAACACCCGAGTCAGTCTAGAAAACCAGCGTGAGAAAACACACTCAATTGGATTATTAAAGTTTTCCAAACCCTTTGAAATCAAAAGCATCTCGTAAGACCACGCCACAAATAAACATGTCGGGTTTTCACCTTACGATAGCCAAAACTCTTTTATCAAAATCCTTTGATATTATAATAGTGTCTATATACAAATACTTATTCAAATAGCCGAAATTGTTACATCTATTAAATTCCAGCTAATAGGTGTGCAAACGAAACCGTAAAGGCACGTAGGGATAATGGATTTCCAACTAATGACTAGGCACTGGGGTACCACATGTCACAGTACCTGGTCTAGATCAGTGTAACGAGGACCACACCCGATCCCCTGCAACATAAGACCGGAACTACCTAAGGGTAATTCCGAGTAAAATCACCCCACGGTTGGCACGACCAACCGCCACACAGCTGAAATAAATAGGGACATCCAGACAGGGATGATCTCACCCTAATGGGCGCTACCCACATAGCCTTGCTGCATAACCCCTGATTTTCAGTCATTTCTGGTTGATGAGGCTCGAGGTTAAGCGTTACCTTTATAGAACGTTTCACTTAGCATGCCCATCGTCCACCTGACGATGTTCCGAAAGCATTCATCCATACAAGTCCGTCCCGGGTTCGAACGGAACCGAAGGCACTACTACTTCTCATATTTCAAACTCATTTTCCCCACGAAAACGTACAAACCGGATCGAAGTGGTTTTCGAGAAATTAATCTCAATCCCGGTCTCTTCGAAACGATCAGCGCATTGTCCAATATTGATAGTCGGTTATTTAACTATCAATTAACATTCACAAACAACCATCAAACAATAAATAATTTTCCAAATTATTTATTTATTTCAAATATCTTTGCATGATATATATCCCCTTTCCAACCTTTGGAAACAGTTTCAAACTATCTTCCTATCACGGAATAAATTTCCCAGATATTTTCTATTTCCACTGAAATCACCAAGTACAAATACTTTAGAGCTTAAAAATAATTTAAAACACTTTATTATCAAATATACTTTTAAACTCTTTAATTAAAACAACTTTAATACTTTATTCAAAAATTTATACCCTAAGAATATTTAAAATAAGGCTACTTAATAAAATATAAAACTAACTTTATCTTTAAAACATAATACCCATTTCAACTTTTAAATAATTACTACAAAAATAAATTTGAAAAATACTTACTTTAAAATTTAAATAATTTAAAAATAATAATTTCCCAAAACATACTTGAATTTTAACTTATACTTAAGAATTTGCTTTGAAACGTACTTTAGATTTTTGAACAAAATAACTTAAAAACACTTTATTATAAAATATACTTTATACGTTTAATAATACATTTTCTAAACATTCTTTATAATAAATTTTTAAAGCCTTTATCTTATACATAAAAGTCTCCTTTAAAATATACTCGGCTTTCCTAGGAAATACACTTCCCATTTCCATACCTTTAAAAATAAATCACTATTTATTTTTAAATCAAATTTCCATTCCTTTATAAATTCCCATCGTGAAATTTATATTTCCAAATATCCACTGATATTTTACTTCACTTTATAAACCCAGTTTATAAATTCCAAAATCTCACTAAATTCCAATTTCCGACACTTAAATCAATTTCCAATTTATTACTAATTTACTTTACTTAAAATAAATTTCCTTACTTACTTTATTTATTTCAAATCCATTAACTTCAGATATTGTTTCTTAATTATGATTTTAAAACTTCTTAACTGAAATACCAATCTCAGAGTTCCCAAATTCCTTCTTTATCTCTTTAACTAAATTTAAACCTTGAATTTTAAAATAAATCCTTTATTTCTTGAAATAATATTACTTAAGTTTAAATTTCATTATTTCTCTATTTATTTAAAATCCTCTTTTCTTATTCGGAATTTATTCATTAGGATTTTAAAATCACTTTTATTCTTTCCCAATTCGTTATTATTTTATTCAAATTCTCTATAATTCATTTTACTTAAAAATTTAATCTTATATTTCTTTCAAAAATCCAATTCTATATTTTGGTAACTCGGTGCACCGAAATATATTCAAACAAATCATAGCATTAAATATTCCAATTATCAATATAATTCATCATAGAATCAAATAATCATACACAGAGTTATTAGAACAATCTAAATAATTTTGAGGAATCCAGTTGGATCCCTCCAACCTGTTTCCCTGCATCCACAGACGTTAGCACAATACCAATTCCACTTCGAGGTGGAATATCGCGGTATATGGGATTAATAAAATATCATCCGCTATTATGTGTTGCATAGGGTCTCATCCGCTATATAATGCGGGAAATCAACCACTCCAATATATACTATATACTATTATATAATATACCACATCCAATCAATTCAATCAAATATTTGAATTTAACCATTTAAATTAAAATTAAACCCAGATGAGTGAGATTAACTCACCTTTGCTTTTTATTTGTACCCCAAACCAAACTGGCTCGTCTCTTCACGATTTTTGACCTTGTATAAACAATTATATAATTTATTAATATTCGAACTAACCGAACAATTAAATTTCCATTTGATAATTTTAATTAACCAACGATTTTATTTTAAACTAATACTTTTAATTTTAAACCAATTCCTTTTAATAAAAAATGTTTTTGGCAACTAAAATAATAAAATAAGTTTATTAAACAAATTTATCTCCATAATACATTATTTCAAAAATAAACTAGTAACTAAAAAATAGGTATATGTATATCTGTTTCCTTTTCATCTTGAAACTACATATCCCGAAAATAACCCATATACTTTTAAATGAAAATAGATATATGTATATATAAATTTATACTTGTATTCTATTTTTTCTTAACTACATATATATATATATACACACACACAAATATACATAATATATTTATATTTACATTTTCTCTCTGTTTTTTATATAAACAATACAAAATTTACTTTACTGCAAAAATTTTAACAAATATATATATTTGTAAAAATATAATAAGTCTGGATTTAAATACTCCTTCCTGTTTTACTGTGTTTACATTCATATATATATATATATTATTAAATTAAAATTAAAATTAATAATTGTGTATATATATATATATTTGGTTGTAAAACCAAATACTGACCTAATGTATATTTCCTTTGCAGTTTGCAACTAAAATAGTTTAATTTCTCATTAAATTTATAAAAGGAGATTTCCCATATATATATATATATATATATATATCAAAATAAATTAGTAAGCTATTGCATGTGTATTTCCTCTAAATCTGTATATATATTGATTATTGAACAAATTAAATCGAAGAAAAAACTGCAAACCCTCACCTCGAACACGCACCGCGCCGACCATATGCCGCCTACTTTGCACCTCGTTCGTTGGACTTAATCGCCTATCGATTTTCCCCCAATTCTAAACATTCGCCCTACGCGACACCCAATGCGTTCGAGCTTCGAATCAGAATGACGCGACAAGGTCTCAAATCCATCCAGATCCTCTAGCTGTCGAGTCGCCTCGGCCGATACCCCTTCGTTTTCAATTCGACTTCGAGAATCGAACAAAGGCGAGAGGGAGACGCGATTCTAATCGAAATCGAAATCAATTCGAAAGCCCTTCCTCCATTTTAATCTATACGAACGTGTTTTAGAATTTAAGGAAGGCTCAGCATTTTTTTCTTCGTTCAAACTGAAAGAATGAAAGGGGAAAAGGTATGTGTGAGTTAATATTGAGGTGAAGGGTTGCGTGATTTACACTAGAAAAGAGGACAGGGACAATATCTAGGGTGGCTTATTTTTAGAGGAGGTCGGTTGATGGGAAAGAATTTTGACTGGTGAAATAATGTAAGATATTTAAATTAAATCGATAAATTATTGTCTAGGCATTCTTATCTCGTACGATCACATGATCATTCCAAAAGCTACGAAATTTGAAATCCGATAATAATACAATATTACGGATCCAATGAAACTGGTTTCATCGAATTTCGAGACTATGCGCCGGAAGGCTATTTTTAAATTCAATTTAAACTATATATTTTTAAAACTGAACAAAACACTTTGAAATTAAATTTTAAAAGTTCTATTATCTTCAGCATTATTAATATAAATTTTCCAAGCCTTTGAAATATTTTTTACCAGCTTAAAACTGAAAATTAAATATTTTACTCAACTTCAAAAATTAAATTTAATAATTTAATTGCCAAATTCATAATGATATTTGAAATTCAAGTTAAACATTAGCTTTTAAATATTTAACATCAATTAAATATTCCAATTTCAAATATCCAAAAAATCCGGGTCGTCGCAATTTTCAAATCAAAGATTTTAACTTGAGTTTTATCATTGATGTGTTATACTCAATATCACTTATAAAAGTTCATGTCCAAACGTTCCATCATAACGATTTCATTGTTTCTGTAAACAATTCTATACTATTTCATAAATAAACGAGAACACCTCAAACAACCATTTTGTGATACCAATTTGGATTTTATATTTGCTCCATGTACCAAATACATAAACAAAACACAATATCATACACAACATAACCTGTATGATAATTCCAATTGCTAATGCATAAGGAATCCAACTTACATATTCTCCTTTTAATAGGGTGCTCTTGTATATCGTTTTGGGACAATCCCTATATCTTTTATACTCACCATAAAAGACATCATTTACAATCCAAAATTGAGTATTAAAACAACTAAAGTTGATTTTAATACAAGCATATTGTTAAAATCAACAATGTGTTGTTTACTTATAGTTTAGAAATATCAATGTACCTTTTAACATTCTTTCTTATGAACACACGCCTCCTCAGCACTTTGATTGAAAATCAAACTATTTGATATTTCTATCAAAATACTTATTCAATCTTGATGCATATAAAATGATACATTTGTATCATTTCTTGGATCATATCCAAAGACACACAAACCCAATATCGCTCCTACTGGCTTCGAGGCATTTTTGGTTAATATGTGTAAATGGATTACTATGAATCATTATTTAGATTTTTCTATTTCAATACATAAGTACCAAACACTAAGTATTATCGAGCAATAATGTCACATACCGAAATTTTCGACTTTCGAAAATTCGACATCGATACTCACTTTATCGACTGCCGAGCAACCGAGTGCCGGAAACTCCAATAGTGATGGTTTTAAATAGAAGAAAAAGGTAGAAGAAGAAGAAAGCAGAAGAAAGAGAGAAGAAGGTAGAAGAAAAAGAAGGAAGAAGAAGAACAACAATAGAAACACAGAACAGAGACAATATCAGAATCTCACATATCGCAGCGGAACAATATATAATAGATAATCACTAGCCTTTTAAAACAAAGAATTATATCAGTTTTTATACATACATCAATCAGAGTCAATATACAACAATGGACAGTTATATAAACTTGTCCTCATACAGAATACACAGCGGAATAAATACTATCAGATACAAATACTACGTCTCGTCATCCAGCTTATCTCCAAAGCTCCAGAATATCCTGATAACCTAACTCTAGACTGCCCGTGTAGAAATTGGTGGGCACCCAGAGTTTAGAAGGGAAACAATAAACTCCGAGTCAGTCATGGTGACTGGTGTGAGATCGTAAAACAGTTTATCTTTAAAATAAACAACAGGAAAACTTTAATGTCAATTCGCAATGCTTTTGGAAAATGAAACTACCATAAGACCTCCCACCACACACACAATGCAAACGCAGACTTGGAGGAGATTTCTTCTTATGTTAGTCAAAGATGCTTACTACGCAAAATCAAATCATTTTGGATATTATTATTAGTGCATAGTGGAAAACATTTCGAAAGTAGAATATAAATCTTAGCCAGCATAGGTACCATTATAGTATGCTTGTTATAGCTACCATATTAAATGGCAGGTTCTACAACTAAAACCGTACAAGGCTCGTATTGTTTCTTTGGATTTCCAACAAATGGTCAGGCTAAGGAACTTCCTATTCCACGAATAGAACGCCTCTGGAATGACGTCCCGAGAACCTAACCGGATCTCTGCCAACACAAGGCCGGGTTACCTCTGCAAAAATAGGTAACTACTGACACGCGTATGCCATCCCCCGATCGTAACCGATCTTCCCGAGGATCCCCGATTCGCAACAAACTACATAATAAGCAGTATCAACATAGGTTAAGTATCTGGGCTCCATACCATGATACCACCTCTATCCAGAAGGAATGACATACACTAAGGGGCGCTACTCCCTAGAACCTTGCTGCATCCTTCCTGTTTTGACCATTTCCGGGGTGTGAGGCTCGACGAAGTCTCGTCCACAAAGCTACGCTTTCTACAAAACCATGCTTCGGGTCAAACAAATGATCAACCTATGATCACAAAGATATAAGATCAAACAAATGATCATATCGCAAATGATCAAACACTGATCATCACACAGCAACACTCAGTATGCCACGTTACCAAATTGGGAATATATTGCTGATAAATTTCAACTACATAACCTCTGAGCTCGTATGTCTCAGAGAAGGGTGTTAAGCTAGGAGAATAAATTCTCCGCCACCAACAGATATGTATTTGAAAGAAATCAGCTTTATATCTCAAATTTGTAACGTCAGACATACAATCCATACAACGTCTGTTCCGGGATCGAACAGAACCGAAGGCACTTCTCACGAAGCCCTTGCACATCCGGATAATTTCTAATCACGTCCAGACTTCCCGTCACTAAGGGTGATAAAACCTCTAAATCGAAGATCAGCCGATGTAGAGTAACTCGACGGTAATCCTTCCGTTTTCAAAATATATCCGGTCTTCAACACCGGTCATCAAATGCGATTCATAACGACGTATCACATATTCGGAATGGGTTATTCGACCCCATGGTCCTTTCCCGGCTAACCCGAATAGTGAGCGATTATTCAAAAATAAGTGTGGCATTCAAATTCATCCAATTCACAACAAATACCAATTCAAGGTAATTATTGATAGTCGGTTATTTAACTATCAATAAAGATGCGCAGCATCATCAGATTCCAAATAATTTTACAAATTATTTAATCTCCAAAATATCTTTATTAGATATAAAATCTCCACACTTCAAAATAAATCAACATTTATTTTTAAAATGAATTCCCATTTCTTTTATAAATTCCATATTGAATTTATATTTTCAAATATTTACTGATATACGATTTTCAAATCGTTTTCAATATTCAATTTCAATTTATCTTTAAGAAGATAAATTCTCAAAAACATTTCATTTCATTTTTGGAAAAGCAATTCCATACTTATTTAATAATAAGTAATTCACAAATCTATTTATTTTCAACATTTGAAAATATTCGATATACTTAAATCAAAATTAAGTATAATTTCATTCTTTAAGGAAATCACCTACTATAACAATATTTATTTGAGTCAAAACGAATGTTACGTAAAACATCGTTACGACGACTCAAAATCACTAGTATAGGGATTCGAATTTTTAAGATAGATATGTAAATCCCAATACTAAAAACATTTCCTTTCGGAAATAATTTACTATAACAACAATGTTATAGTCCATCATTTCCTTATTTCTCGAAAACGTCTATTTCAACAATAAATGTTGAAATCTATGTTTTCGATATTTAACACATTTTTAAAACATCGTTAAAAACAATTTAACTTCATTTTAAAATATCACTTCTTCAAAAATGAATCCATTTTATTCAATAATATATTCACTGTCCAAAATCGTGAATATAATTCACTTAACCCAATTTCAATCATTTCTACACATTTTTATTCCAATAGAAATTCGCTATCCAAAATCGCGAATATATCTTGTTTAATAATCTTCTATATTCAATTTATCAAACTCAATTGATTTTGAATTTATAAACACGTTTATAAATTCTATTTCTCTTTTATAACAACTTTGATTTATAAATCTTCTTTATTAACAATTTCGATCAATATTTCATTTGAAGGCAAAAATCCAATTTATAAGTTAATTTCTTATAAATCTTCTATTCTACAATTTCATTTTAACTTCACAATTTATACATCTATAAATTTCATATTGATTTTCCAAATTCGTTTCAATTTTGCCAATTAAATTTCTAATTGGACTTCCCACTTATTTCTTTTTTTTAAATAAATTCCTTTTAAAGAAAATAAATTTCTTTGTCTCTTTCAATCTATTTAAAAATCCAAATTTAAATTAAATTCTTCAATTTATAATCACTGTTTTATGAAATCCATTTATTTAGCATTTTCACTTTATTCTGGAATTAATTCGATAAGATTATAAAAATTAACTTTTATACTTTTAAATTCTTTCTTCGAATTTATTCAATTTCTAAAATTAATTCACTTAAAAATTTCTACTTGAATTTCAAAAACTCAATTTCGTTTATTTTTGGAATCCAATGATATCAAACATCCCTTCAGCTAAATTTTAGCTTTCAAACAATTTCCAGACATCAATTCAATAACATCAATAATCATTCACAGATTATCACATCACAGTAGAAATAAATTCAATCAATGTGAGGGGTCCAGTTGGATCCCTCCAACCTGTTTCCCTACATCCAAAAACGTTAGCACAATACCAATTCCACTTCGAGGTGGAATATCGCGGTATATGGGTTTTATAAAAATATCCGCTTACTAACGGCGCAATAGGGTCTCATCTGCTATACGAGGCGGGAAATCAATCAATCCAATATATACATATGCCAATATGTATATATTGCTATATATATAGATATATCCTATTATATCTAATATCACATCCAAATAGCAATCAATAACTGCAATCCAAATTTATTTTGAGTGAGAAAAATCTCACCTTAGCTTTTATTTCTTTACCATCCATTTCCATCTTGACTCGATTTTCTTGATTTATACCTTGTATAAACATTATATAATTTTATTAATATTTGAATTAATCAAATAATTAGATTACTGTTTTATAGATTTAGTTTTATCATATGATAAATTTGACAAACAGTTAAATTTTAAACTAAATTTCCTTAAAAATCTGATAGTACTTAAAATAATTAAATGAATTTTGTGAAACAAATAAATCACCCTTACTATATTATTTTTGAAATACCCAGTGGATAAAAATATGAATGTGAATATTTATTTTATTCTTTTCTTTTTTTTCTTTATAATCTATATAGATTTAAAAATCTATTTTTCAAACTTTATTTAAAAAAAATTCTGTTTAGTAAAAATAGAACTGGGTTTAAATTTTTGTTTAAAACCTATTATAACTTTCTAAATCTAGATCCATATATATATATAAACTGCATTTAAATTTACTGTGATAAATCTTTTTACTTTCGGCTTGCAATTTTCTATATATCAAATTATATTTTACTGTAAAAACCTTCACTGTATATTCACATACCTAGACTTCGAATTGAACCCAGAAGAACGACGACCACTGCCCCCTGTCAACTGCTCGACATCCCAGCCACGTCGCCAATCACCACTCGCGATTGATAATACGTTCGCGACACTACTGCTCCTCTCCCCCAAATCCAAAGCCACCACTTCCAGATGCTCGAGACCCCACGACTCGACTGTGCCGCCGACATTCCTGCCACCACGATTGATCGCGAGCCACTCGCTTGCGCCACTAGCCACCAGCATCATGAGAACGCGCCTTCCAGCTTCGAGACCACTGCTCTGACCTAGGTCGCAACCTCGCACTCGAACCCACATCGAACTTCGACCAAACCCACGCGCTTACGCGTGTAGACAGTCGCGACACGCAGCCATCGTGATTTGAGGTAGCTCGTAATTCGATTCGAAATCGAATTGATTTTCACTAAAAAACTTCGAACTGAATTTGATTTTCTGAAATGGCAAGAGGGAGGCGCGATTTGAAAAACTAGGGATGAGTTTGATTTTGTGAATTTACAGAGGGAAATGAATTGGATTTTCGAAAGAGGAAGAGCGGACATTGTTTTTATTTTCGAATGAAGAAAGTTTTGCAATTGAATTTTTTATCTGGCCTTCATTATTTTTTTCTCGTAAAAGAAAAGGGAGAAAAGGGTACGTGATGTAGCAGAGAATAGGTACAAAGGAAACAATCCGGGTGCGTGATGTACGTATTGTCGTTTAACAAAGTTTTAAGTTTAATTTCAAATCGAATTCAGTTTAAGCTTCAACGCGTTTATATGTCGTATGCTCACATAACAACTCCAAATAATGCGAAATTTGAAATCCGACAATAATTCAATATTACGGATCCAATGGAACTGGTTTCGTCGAATTCCGAGACTGCGCCCCGGACGGCTATTTTTAAATAACGATTCGAACGATAAAATTTCAAAACTGAACAAATCACTTTCAAACTCGATTCTGAAGCTTCTATTATCTTCAGTATTATCAATATGAATTTTAAAAGCTTTCGAAATGTTTTTCTTCAACTTAAAATTGAAGATTCAAATTTTTATTCAATTTACAATAGATTAAATTTTATAATTTAATCGCCAAATTCAAAGTTATATCGGGGATTCAAATTAAATCATCGTTCAAATATTTAAAATTAATTAAATATTCTCAATTTAATTTGTTCAAAATTTTGGGTCGTTACAAACTTCCTTCCTTAAAAGAATTTCGTCCCGAAATTACAAGTCAGGAAGAAAAAGTCCTTAACTCGTCTACTATTTTTCACAATCCAATAGTTTTATCAATTTTCAAAACAAATCTTTCTACTAAAGATTCGTTATCATTCAACTAACTTTCCAATTTCAATTATAAATTTTAAACAACATTGTTTACTTCAAAATTCAAATTGAAGTTTAAATTCAAATTTTAACTTTCAAAATTTCTCAAAAATTTTCTAACACTCGAAATTTTCGAAAAATTTCGCCAGCGTCTCCTTTGCGCAGCTAATACGGCACGACTACAAAACGTCCCTACGGACTCTCAGATTTCAAAAAGAAAAGAAAAAGCCAAGCGGCTAGACAAGAAAATCATCAAATCTCATATAGAAATTTAAATACTTACCTTTTTGTCGAGCAATTCAAATTCATCTTTGAAAATCAAATCCAATTTATAACACCTGTATATCCTACTAGACATAACATCTGGTTACAACATTCAAACTATTTTGCAAATTTGATTACAAAATTTTCAATATATACTTCATATATATTTTTACTCCACTATTGAAGTTATATATCTATTTTCATTCAAATTTACATTTCATATTCATTTGAATTCAATTTACAATTTTAATTCAATTTGGATTCTATTAGCTTCTGAATATTGAATTTTATCAGCTTTCTTTTATTCAACTGCACTATTTTAAATTAGTTTCAATTACTAATTCATTACTAATTTCAATTTTATTTATTCAATTTCGGCTTCAACATCCAGTTTTAATCTTATTCACTTCATTCAAATTTGCCTTTCTTTTATAATTATAATCCTTTCTTTTATAATCATTGAATTTAATTCGTTCCAACCTTTATTCATTTGGTCAATATTCAATTAGCTTTACTTACTAATTTTCAGTTTAATAGTTTACTTTGTTTTCCACAAATCTAAATTCAATTCAGTCTTACTTACTTACAATATCGCTTTCATTTATTCAAATTTATTCACTTATACTTTCTTTAATTTAACTCCATTCTTTAAGTTAAATTTATTCTATCAAGATTCAATTTGTATAAGTTATCAACTCATTTCTTATTTCATAAATATTTTAAATAGGATTCCAGAGTCTTTTCAACTTTTCAAAAATCATTTTGAAAACAATTCAAATTATCCTTTGACTTTCCAAAACAAAACCCAAATTTCCCAAATTACCTCCATTTAAAACAATTTGGTAGCAATTCCTCTTTTGGAAACCCGAAAATGAACATCGATGATGCTGCAGTCATTACCGAAGTTATTTTCCAGCGACCGAAAAGAGTTTAGAGCTTTCAACTCTCCAAAATACTTTTCAAACCTTTGAAATTCATTTTCAAATCAAAAAGAAATTTAAACTTTCCAAATCTCCAAAATTTTCAAATTCTTTTCAAAACATTTCCAAATACTTCTCTGGAATTCCATTTTAAATTACAATTCACATTTATAATTTACATTCTTTAATTTCATTTGTATATGAATTTATTTCTTAACTTTGGAGTTATAATTATAATTTCTCATTTAATTCCAATGATAATAATTTAATATTATCACTTCTAGCAACCATGCAACCATATACTATAGTAATTCATAGAAAATCATTTCTTTTCTATACAAAAATAGTTTTGGGCAAAATTATCTCATTCACCCTATTCAAAAAAACAATACTGTGCTGAACTGTTCTATTCGAGCGTTTAGAAACCCCTTCGATACAGTTTTGCAGACTATACCGACGAAGGTTCATATGCCACTCAATAAACCAATCATCACAATACAAAGAAATTTTATATTCACTAACAAATACGCACTCGTATCTATTATTACTCTCAACTCATTCTAGAGTACTACTGACTCTATCTCTAATGAGTAACACCCAACAGAGCAGGGTTGTCGCTTAACCATATACTCTGATACCACTTTGTCACATACCGAAATTTTCGACTTTCAAAAATTCGACATCGATACTCACTTTATCGACTGCCGAGCAACCGAGTGCCGGAAACTCCAATAATGATGGTTTTAAATAGAAGAAAAAGGTAGAAGAAGAAGAAAGCAGAAGAAAGAGAGAAGAAGGTAGAAGAAAAAGATGGAAGAAGAAGAACAACAATAGAAACTGTAACGACCTGTATTTTTAACACTTTAAAAATACGAATTAAAATAAAAAAATTTGATAAAAAAATCCGAAGGAAATAAAATTTTGTGTTGTTAAATGTGAATTACAAGTTGAAATACAAAACTGAATTCTGAAATAACTTATTTAAAATTAAATATGGATGTTAACTTGTATTGAATGTAAATAATGAATTGAATTTGATTGTAAACAACGAAATAAATAAAATGTTACATTTAATATTGAAGTTATAATATTGGAATCAACGTAAATAAATGTAATTTGGTATTACTGTGAATTTAAATAAGATGATAGCTGAAGAAAACGAAAGTAAATGAATTATAGACTATTGATAATAATGTATAAGTAAGTAAATGGTTGATTCAATAATGAAAGTGTAAATCAAAATAAAAGAATTCAATTGGAATTAAATAACTTAAATTTGAATTATAATATAATTGAACGCTGAATCTAATGTAATCTTTTATACTGGATTTATAATGGAAAACTGCATTGTAAAAGATTGTTAATTACTGTGAAATTAAAAATGAAATTTGTGAACAATTGAAATTTGATTTAAAAGTTAATAATTTAAAATTGGGAATTTTATATTGAAATTAGACTGTAGAAATAGCCATTTTTACAACTGTCTCGGATTTTGACGAAACCAGTTTCATCGGATCCGTAACAGTGAATTATTGTAAGGTTTCAATTTTCGTAGAAATCGGACTTGTCGTTTGGTCGTGCGAGCTTGAAACGCGTAGAAATTTAACGTCGAATTTAATTAAAATAATCGACTTCAAAAGCTATCTTCCACATATGATTGAATTAGGCCTTGGGACTAGTTCCATTGCGTTCGGAATATGGGTAAAACCTTATAAACGCCTGGCGGCATGTCTCGATTGGAGTTCAAATGATTTTGGACCTACCTTTATAAATACGCTTGCAAACCGAGACAGTTTTATCATTATTTCATCTCAGAAACCCTAATTTCAAACCATGGCCGCCACCTACTCTATGGCCAGAAATTGCCGATCTTCTTTCCTTAATATCTCTCAATCCGTTCAACGAAATCGAAAATTTCCAAAAGCAAAAGTGTAGATCTCGACGAGCTCTTCAAATCCATACGGTTGATTCGTGCTAATTCGTCACGGATTGGTCCAGATCTGGCTTTGAAGTCGTGCGTATTTTCTCGGTTTGCGTGCAAACGATGGCGAATGGGGTGGCGAAACTTGGCGCGGAGGTGGAGCAAGGAGAGGCGCATGCGATGGCATCCCCTGATCAACGTCCGGTCGCTCCTAGTTGCGTGCGTATGGAAGAAAGGGGCGTGCGTGAGTGGGTTTCGTTCGCGTGCTCCTGTACGTGTTTGGGAAGATGGAGATGCGGCCAGATTTCTTCAATTCTTTTGTGCGGCCAGATCTGATATGGTATATATAAAAAAAAAATTTATATATTTGTATACAAACTTTAAAATATCATATCTCATCCGTGCGTGGTCGGAATTGGACGAAACCGGCGACGTTGGAATCGCAGCGACGAGAGCTACGCTGCAGTGCATATCCGAAGTCATTTGGTGCTTGTTAAAGTTTTAGGTTAAATCGAACGTTGTTCGATTTGATTTAAAGATCGAAACTCAAGGTGAGTGTTTATACGCTCACAATTGACTAAAATAATTTTGTTAGTTAAATTTGATATTATGAAGTGATATGAATTTATTTGTCGTTGTTTGATAAAAATTTAAATTGTCATATAGATTGTCATGTGAATTCACCGTTGGAAATTTAAATTGACAGTAGATTGAAATTAGGATTTAATTGAAATCAAATTTCCCGATATTGATAACTATGAAATTGCCGTGAATTGTATTGACTATTGGATGATTTATTTCGATGGATGCTATTGGTTGATATTTAAATGTTGGATGTTTATTTGCTTATATATATCCTGTTATACATGCACATGACACTGTGATTGGTTTAAGTAATATATATTCATCCCTGACATTTAATTGAAATAACTAACCACTTGGCCATAGGATAGAAAACTATATACGGACACCGGGTTGGTTAAATTAAATGATTTTAAAAGTTGTTTTGAAATTATTTAAATGAATTGATTTTAAGAATAAAATCCAATTTATGGAAATTGAATTATTTTGAGTTGAAGATCGAGATGTTGGAATTTAAACTTGGTAAATGAATTTGTTTAATTATTCGAAGTTTAGATTTTGAAGAAAAAGTTGAAATACGGCGTAAATTTTCGAAAGATTGATTTGTTTTAAAAGATTGGACTTTTAATCGAACTCTGAATATTTCTAAGAAAATTTATATGAAATGATATTTCAAGTGGAGTTTGGAATTGAAAATTGATTTGAAATTGAGATTTAATTAATTTGGAATTTAATTGAAATTCAAAGAAATTTGTGAATTGGACTAAATTGAAACTATTGAATTAAATTTGAAGATAAAATTGATTTGAATAGGATTTGAACTGAAATTGATTTGGAATGTAATACTTAAATGAATTCTTGAAATCCGAATGTTAATCTAAGTTTATTGAATTGGAATTGTTCCAGAAATTAAGTAAACTACTTAATACGGATGTTTAATTTGAAGAATATTCTAATTTGAATACGAAATGGTTTTAAAGCGAATCTTATATTCTTATATAAATATATGAACTGTTTTGAAATGTGAAATATTTAAAGTTTCGAAATATATTGGAAGTAAAATTGTTTATTTTGTGGTTCAAATATGTATTTGAAATTGATAATTTGAAATGGTTTATTGAGAAGCTGAATCGAGTTGAAATTGATGATTTGAGATTTGATTAAATTTTAAAATTTGGAATTCGAGTTTATGTGAAATCGAAATGAGATTTTGAGGCGAAAAGTGATTTTGAAATCGAAATGAGATTTTGAGGCGAAAAGTGATTTTGAAATCAAAATGAGATTTTGTGGCGAAAAGTGATTTTGAAATCGAAATGAGATTTTGTGGCGAAAAGTGATTTTGAAATCGAAATGAGATTTTGAGGCGAAAAGTGATTTTGAAATCGAAATGAGATTTTGAGGCGAAAAATGATTTTGAATAGATATGATGATATTTGAAATGGATTTGATTTTGAAGCGAATATGATATTTTGATATCAATTATGAATCGATTTGAAAATGTAAAAGATCGAACCGGTGTGAAAAATATAACGTAGTTATTAAAGAGACCGGGATCGGATATGGACATACTCTCTGTCGATACCGAAAACCACTTTAATAACTAATACACGTGGAGTGTTGATCCAGAATGAAGTGGATGGTTTTGGTGAACGTGTCGATTTGAAGAAAGAGAACGATTTTGGATGACCCCTGACATGACTAAAACAGGAGCCGCGCCGGGCCATTGAGGTTCGCCACCTCTAGCGGACACACTTCTTCGTTACCATGTCTATTGCTTTTGTGATTCGATTTGGGTGCACCCCTCGATTTTGGGAGTGTTGTTTCGCGGTGTTGGGGTAGTAGCTGCTGTAACGACCCCAAATTTTCTATAAATTTAAATTGATAATTTATTAAATTCTTGAATAAAAATTTGTAAAATTAATTATAAATAGATGCGAGTTTCCCCGAACTCGAATAAATTCTGTATAAATCGTTTAAATTTAAATTATTGTATATGAATTTAAACCATGAATAAATGGATTAGAAATAAATGATAATAATAAATATTAGAATAAATCCTAACATCGAATTTAAAATAGAAATTTATTTATATTACAAAACAATAAGATTTAAAGAAAATAGAATACATTTAAATATGAATAAATGTAGACAAATATGAAACAAATAATACAAATATATGTAATAAAAATATATACATTCAAGGATATAAACAAAATAGACTACAAAAAAATAAATATGAGAAGTAAGATATAGTACCAACAAAAATACTAACAACATAAATAAGAAATGTATTTCTTCTCTAACTCAAACAAACCATATCTCATCAGTAAAACATATGAAGGCATATATTTGCAGGCAAGAGAGAATCATATTGGTATATAAGAAATTAAAAGGGCAAGTATGTTTAAGTATTCAAACATATGAAGACATAAAGGACTTGAGCAATGAATGCATGAATCCTTAGTACACAACATAGATTTATACAAGCCACCTTTAAAATATTTCATTTTCTTTTGTACAGCCGAAAGAAAATAATAAGATGAGTGTATTGTACAATGCCAATTAATGCAAGCACACTAAAAATTCACATCAGCAACCTAAAGAAGAAATATCTCTGAAATGATGGTACAAAACAATATTAACTGGTACAAATAATAACATCAACCTGTAACTTCACTTTCCATATATCAGTCTTCATTTCAAATTCGTTCCTTCAAAACTGAGTAGCATCTGAAGTAATTTAATTCAATATAAACAACAATACCATTCAAAACAAACCAGATCGATCAAAGGATCAAGAAAAGAAAAGAAAAAGGATTTCCACTGCCAGTTTTCAAGAGCCTGTTTCAACATAAATTAAGCTCTGTTCTTTTTTTTTCTGAAACCAAGGTGAGTAACATTTTTTTTTAAAAAAAAAACTTAAGTATCTGGATTTGGTTGCATGCTTATATCTGGAAAATGTGAATGTTCTGAATTTAGAAATGAGTTCCTGTGATATATGTGGATATTTAGATGTGTGATTGCATCTGTGTTTACTGTTTTAACTTCCAGGTTCAAATTTTATTTAAAAATTCAATTCCTCTTGATCTAATTTCTGATTAGACTTAGGATTTAAATGAAGTTTGTTTGTTATATGATAGAGTAAAGGTAGAAATTTATTTAAGTTAAAATAAATTAGATTTTGCTTTGGAAAAACTCAAAAGGGCAGGCAAGCTTTAGTTTGCCTAAATTTCAAATATCTTAATTTGTTAAATCAGGTATATAATCTGAAATCTAAATCAAACACATGAATTTTACAACTAAAATTATAATTTTTAGTAAAGAGGTTAAGGTGTAGTTTGGGTTTGAACTGGAAATGAACTTGTGGGGTTTTCCGGTGATCTCGAGGTCGAGGGAGGTCGGAGCTCTTGGGAATGGTAGAGGGATGATCAAAGGTTGGAGGAAAAATAGCCGAGTGTCGATCAGAGGCTGGTGGTGGCGATGGGAGGTCACTGATGTGTGTAGACCTAGTTTTGATGGGTTGGACAATTTCGATCGGCGCGACCTGGGTTGATGATTGAGTGCGACCGGATTTTGGAGGATGGTAGCGGGGTGGTAGACGAGGTCGTGGCCGGAATTTCGTGACCTCCGATGGTCGAGGCGGCGAGTTCGAGGTCGTTTCCAGGTTTTGGGTTGTGGTGGTCTGCCTGTTCCAGGTTTTGATTAGCTGCTCGATTTTGATGCTCGATCGTATTGTGTTTTTTTGGGTTTTGCAAAGTGTTGTCATGGTCGAGTGGGACTTGTCGGAGGCCAGTTCTTGGTTCGTTGTTGGCCAGGGTGGTGGTGCACGTTGACGTGCACGGTTTCGTGCATCAGGTGTTGAAGGATGGGAAGAAAGTGAAGCTGTCTCGGGTAACTCGCGTTTTTACTCGAAGCAAGAATGTGGGGGACTCGGGTCGAAATTGTATTACAGGCTCTTCAACCTGGACCCTGTTTCTGTTTTGAAATTTAAAATCAAATTCAAATTTTAAAATCAAGTTTTTAAAACTGAGTTTAAATCTGAAATGCGAATGGAGGTCCTAGTTTGAATTAAAATGTAGTTTGTAAATAAATAAAGTGTTAAATTCAATTTGTTTCAATCGTTTAAAAATAATTAAATGTAGTGGAGAAATTTGGAATTTAAATAGATCTGTAATTTGAAAATGAAATTTAAACAAGTTGAATTTAAAAGTAAAACTTGGAACTAATTTTAAATCAGATTTTAAAATTAAATATAAGAAATTTCTTTGAAAAATAATAATTAAAGAAATTTAAAAAATTGATAAAGATCATTAACCAAGATTTTATTTGAATAATTAATTAATGATTAAAGGTGGATAAATCAAGTGATTATCCTTGATTTAAGATTACGGATAATCACTCATCTTAATTAATTAGGGAAAATTATTATTTGCGGTAATTGATTTATCATGGGTTAAATTAATCAATTAAAGATAATTTATGAAATGGTGAATTAAATAATTAAAGATTTGTCATTTAATAATTAAAGGTTGGTGAATTATAATTAAATGGTTAATTAATGAGTAAAGAAAGAATTAATCAAAATGATTGGTAATTAATTAATATTAATTAATCAGGATTAGAAATTTATTCATAAGAAATTTATCTGATTTAAATTAATCAGATAATTTATTGATCTTACTTATGGATGCTTGGATTTTATTGGATGATTTGAATTGTTTGATATCCCTGATATGTGATGATTTGTGATATACCCTGATTTATGTTGTGGTCTGTGATAAATTAATCTGTGATGTAATTTATTATCTGTGATATATATCTATGATCTGTACGATGAGCGTTATAGTTATATCGCTTATCAACTATATCCTGTATTTTGGTATGTGATGATTGATGTTGCACTATTGTGTGTGAAACCCCTGGACTACACTTTTACACACACAAATATGGATTTCACGTGGAAATCGGTTAAGTCACAGATAATTTAAATTTGATGTTTTGAAATTGAAATTTTAAATTTCAATTGATTTTGAAATTTGAAATTTCGGTTTAAAGTGAAAAGCTTTTGAAATGGAATTTCAAAGATAAAAGTTGTTTTGAATAACTTAATCGAGTTTTGGAATTTAAATAATTTGATTTAAATTTGAATTCAAGTTTGGAATTGAATCCTATGATTTGAAACTAGGGATTAAAGATGATATAAATGTGTTTATATAAAGTTAAACCATTTAAAAGTATAATTTTGGGAATTTGAATTTAACCCAAGAACCTTAACTCGTATAAATGAATCAGGTTTCCAAAATGAAAACTGTTGTTTTCAAAAGAATAAAAGTTTTCATATAAGAAATGAAATTTCAATTTAGTTAAAGGAATTTCAAGTTTGAATTGAAAAAAATGGTTTCTAAGTTATGAATGAATTCTTTTTGAAAGCTATGAATAAAATCTGGTTATTTTTAACAGATTTAAAATGATGATTTGTTTAAACCATTTGAAATGAAATTGTTTGAAAGCTATAAGTTAAATCTTTGTTTTAGAGATTTAACGAGTTAATCAAATTGAAATGGGAATTAATTTGGAAAATCTGTGAATGAATCTTTTGTTTAAAAGATTAAAGTGTGGAAACTGTTAAACCGTTGAAGGTTGTCAAAATGAATCTTTTTGTTTAAAGATTTGAAAATGGTAATTTGTTTAAACCATTTGGAAAGAAAAGTTTTGGGCAATAAATGATGACTTAACTGAAATCCCAATATCCATATGTTTTTAAAGATTGCGCTCATTATTCAGTTTAGCCGGGAGAGGACCTTTGGGTCGTATAACCCATTCCGAATAATGATACGTCGTATATGGATAGCATTTGAAGACCGGTGTTGAAGACCGGATATTTTCGAAAACGAAAGGACAACTCGTCGAATGTCTCTGCACCGACTGGTCCCCGGTATAGAGATTTTACCACCCTTTGTGATGGGAAGTCCGGACGTGATTGGAAATTATCCGGAATTGCAAGGGCTTCATGAGAAGTGCCTTCGGTTCTGTTCGAACCCGGAACAGACTTATATGGATACATGTCTGACATTACACTTTGAGGTATAAAGCAGATTTCTTTCAAATACATTTCTGTTGGTGGCGGAGAATTTATTCTCTTAGCTTAACACCCTTCTCTGAGACGTACGAGCTCAGAGGTTATGTAGTTGAAGGTTATCAGCGATATATCCCAATTTGGTGATGTGACATGCTGAGTGTAGCTGTGTGATGATCAGCGTTTGATCATTTGTGATATGATCATTTGTTTGATCATTTATCTTTGTGATCATAGATTGATCATCTGTTGACCCAAAGCATGGCTTTGTGACAAAGCGTAGCTTTGTGGACGAGACTTCGTCAGGGCCTCACAACCCGGAAATGGTCGAAAAAGGATCGTTGCGGCAAGGTTATGAGGGTCGCGCCCTTTAGGGTATGTCATTTCCTTCTGGAAAAGGGTGGTATCATGGTATGGAGCCCAGATACTTACTCATGTGGATACACTTTCTTTATGATGTGTGATGTTGGATACCGAGCTCGGATAAAGGTCCCAAAGGACCGGGGGATGGCATATTCGTGAGTTACCTGTTACAAGGGTAACCCGGCTTTGTTGGCAGAGAGCAGTTTGTCTCTCGGGACGTCCCGCCAGAGGCGATCCCATGCGACGGAAGGAAGTTCCTTAGCCTGACCATTTGTTGGAAATCCATTTCTCCAATACGAACCTTGTACGATTTTAGTTGTAGAACCTGCCATCTAATATGGTAGCTATAGTAGGCATAGTATAATGGTACCTATGCTGGCTAAGATTAATATTATACTTTCAAATTGTTTTCCACTATGCACTAATAATAATAATCCAATGATTTGCGTAGTAAGCATCTTTGACTATCATAAGAAGAAATCTCCTCCAATTCTGCGTTTGCATTGTGTGTGTGGCGGGAGGTCTTATGGTAGTTTCATTTTCTAAAAGCATTGCGGATTTCAATGTTTAAAACCTTTTGGGTTTGTTTAAAGATAAACTGTGTTTTTGTTGCTCACACCAGTCCCATGACTGATCCGGAGTTTATTGTTCCTTTCCTAAACTCTGGGTGCTCATAATTTTCCACACGAGCAGTCTAGAGTTGGGTTTCTTTTCAGATATTCAGGTTTAGTAGATTATCTGGAGCTATTTCATTCATCGGAGTTGCTTATCTTGGAGTTGTGGATTCATTCTTGTCTGAAGATCATTTTGGAGTTATCACTTCTATTGATATTGTTCCGCTGCTGTTGTTATCTTTTCTTTTCCGCTGCTATTTGTTGTATCATATCTCTGATGTATATTGATATTCATTGTATCACTCTGTTGTATCAGATATTGTATATCAATGTATTATTCTTTTCTTCCGCTGTGTTATTTACTTAATTGTGTTATAGCTCCGGCGAATCGGATTTGAACGGTCGAATCTGCGGCATTCTAGTACAATGTGAAGTACGGATGTTGATTTTCGAGCGGGCAAAACCCGGTACGTCACATGTGGTATCAGAGCTAAGGTTGAACTTTAGCTCAGGAGTGTAACACGTTAAGTAGCTCATTAGAGATAGAGTGAAGTAAACTCTAGAATGAGTGTATCCCTAAGATATCCGTCTGAACGTCTCAGTAAATTCTCTTACTATTCAGCGATAGTGAGTATGAGTGCAAGAAGAGGACGAGATAGGTGACAGGGGAATACGACTGTAATGGTCAATACTCTGTAACAATAGTGGAAATAATCTTTTCTCTATTCATCTCTTTTGTTCAACATCTTTTCTCAATTCTTCGATAGTTTCTGGTAGATCCAGGAAGAAAATTCGATATATTAATATGGGACATAAACTCCGGATAGGCCAAATTGTTTGTTTGGATGAATTGTTTGCTTTGATTGCTATGGTTGATAGGTATACTTTAGTTCTAAACTGAATTTTTTTGAAATTGTATCCATATATCTATCTATTCTTTGGGTCCGGATATATTCTACGAATGGTTAGTTATTCCTTTCGAACTGACCGATGCCCCTGCATATTTCGTAGATCTGGATAACCCGAGTATTTTGTTGATTGTTAAATAGATTCGATCTTGTATCTGATTTTGATATTCTGATTTGGTAAACCAAATGCAGAATCAATGTTCAGTTTGATTAAATGAAACGTTCTTCATCTATCTTTATGTCTCCTTGGTAATTTCGAGGACGAAATTCTTTTAAGGGGGGAAGTCTGTAACGACCCCAAATTTTCTATAAATTTAAATTGATAATTTATTAAATTCTTGAATAAAAATTTGTAAAATTAATTATAAATAGATGCGAGTTTCCCCGAACTCGAATAAATTCTGTATAAATCGTTTAAATTTAAATTATTGTATATGAATTTAAACCATGAATAAATGGATTAGAAATAAATGATAATAATAAATATTAGAATAAATCCTAACATCGAATTTAAAATAGAAATTTATTTATATTACAAAACAATAAGATTTAAAGAAAATAGAATACATTTAAATATGAATAAATGTAGACAAATATGAAACAAATAATACAAATATATGTAATAAAAATATATACATTCAAGGATATAAACAAAATAGACTACAAAAAAATAAATATGAGAAGTAAGATATAGTACCAACAAAAATACTAACAACATAAATAAGAAATGTATTTCTTCTCTAACTCAAACAAACCATATCTCATCAGTAAAACATATGAAGGCATATATTTGCAGGCAAGAGAGAATCATATTGGTATATAAGAAATTAAAAGGGCAAGTATGTTTAAGTATTCAAACATATGAAGACATAAAGGACTTGAGCAATGAATGCATGAATCCTTAGTACACAACATAGATTTATACAAGCCACCTTTAAAATATTTCATTTTCTTTTGTACAGCCGAAAGAAAATAATAAGATGAGTGTATTGTACAATGCCAATTAATGCAAGCACACTAAAAATTCACATCAGCAACCTAAAGAAGAAATATCTCTGAAATGATGGTACAAAACAATATTAACTGGTACAAATAATAACATCAACCTGTAACTTCACTTTCCATATATCAGTCTTCATTTCAAATTCGTTCCTTCAAAACTGAGTAGCATCTGAAGTAATTTAATTCAATATAAACAACAATACCATTCAAAACAAACCAGATCGATCAAAGGATCAAGAAAAGAAAAGAAAAAGGATTTCCACTGCCAGTTTTCAAGAGCCTGTTTCAACATAAATTAAGCTCTGTTCTTTTTTTTTCTGAAACCAAGATGAGTAACATTTTTTTTAAAAAAAAAACTTAAGTATCTGGATTTGGTTGCATGCTTATATCTGGAAAATGTGAATGTTCTGAATTTAGAAATGAGTTCCTGTGATATATGTGGATATTTAGATGTGTGATTGCATCTGTGTTTACTGTTTTAACTTCCAGGTTCAAATTTTATTTAAAAATTCAATTCCGCTTGATCTAATTTCTGATTAGACTTAGGATTTAAATGAAGTTTGTTTGTTATATGATAGAGTAAAGGTAGAAATTTATTTAAGTTAAAATAAATTAGATTTTGCTTTGGAAAAACTCAAAAGGGCAGGCAAGCTTTAGTTTGCCTAAATTTCAAATATCTTAATTTGTTAAATCAGGTATATAATCTGAAATCTAAATCAAACACATGAATTTTACAACTAAAATTATAATTTTTAGTAAAGAGGTTAAGGTGTAGTTTGGGTTTGAACTGGAAATGAACTTGTGGGGTTTTCCGGTGATCTCGAGGTCGAGGGAGGTCGGAGCTCTTGGGAATGGTAGAGGGATGATCGAAGGTTGGAGGAAAAATAGCCGAGTGTCGATCAGAGGCTGGTGGTGGCGATGGGAGGTCACTGATGTGTGTAGACCTAGTTTTGATGGGTTGGACAATTTCGATCGGCGCGACCTGGGTTGATGATCGAGTGCGACCGGATTTTGGAGGATGGTAGCGGGGTGGTAGACGAGGTCGTGGCCGGAATTTCATGACCTCCGATGGTCGAGGCGGCGAGTTCGAGGTCGTTTCCAGGTTTTGGGTTGTGGTGGTCTGCCTGTTCCAGGTTTTGATTAGCTGCTCGATTTTGATGCTCGATCGTATTGTGTTTTTTTGGGTTTTGCAAAGTGTTGTCATGGTCGAGTGGGACTTGTCGGAGGCCAGTGCTTGGTTCGTTGTTGGCCAGGGTGGTGGTGCACGTTGACGTGCACGGTTTCGTGCATCAGGTGTTGAAGGATGGGAAGAAAGTGAAGCTGTCTCGGGTAACTCGCGTTTTTACTCGAAGCAAGAATGTGGGGGACTCGGGTCGAAATTGTATTACAGGCTCTTCAACCTGGACCCTGTTTCTGTTTTGAAATTTAAAATCAAATTCAAATTTTAAAATCAAGTTTTTAAAACTGAGTTTAAATCTGAAATGCGAATGGAGGTCCTAGTTTGAATTAAAATGTAGTTTGTAAATAAATAAAGTGTTAAATTCAATTTGTTTCAATCGTTTAAAAATAATTAAATGTAGTGGAGAAATTTGGAATTTAAATAGATCTGTAATTTGAAAATGAAATTTAAACAAGTTGAATTTAAAAGTAAAACTTGGAACTAATTTTAAATCAGATTTTAAAATTAAATATAAGAAATTTCTTTGAAAAAAAATAATTAAAGAAATTTAAAAAATTGATAAAGATCATTAACCAAGATTTTATTTGAATAATTAATTAATGATTAAAGGTGGATAAATCAAGTGATTATCCTTGATTTAAGATTACGGATAATCACTCATCTTAATTAATTAGGGAAAATTATTATTTGCGGTAATTGATTTATCATGGGTTAAATTAATCAATTAAAGATAATTTATGAAATGGTGAATTAAATAATTAAAGATTTGTCATTTAATAATTAAAGGTTGGTGAATTATAATTAAATGGTTAATTAATGAGTAAAGAAAGAATTAATCAAAATGATTGGTAATTAATTAATATTAATTAATCAGGATTAGAAATTTATTCATAAGAAATTTATCTGATTTAAATTAATCAGATAATTTATTGATCTTACTTATGGATGCTTGGATTTTATTGGATGATTTGAATTGTTTGATATCCCTGATATGTGATGATTTGTGATATACCCTGATTTATGTTGTGGTCTGTGATAAATTAATCTGTGATGTAATTTATTATCTGTGATATATATCTATGATCTGTACGATGAGCGTTATAGTTATATCGCTTATCAACTATATCCTGTATTTTGGTATGTGATGATTGATGTTGCACTATTGTGTGTGAAACCCCTGGACTACACTTTTACACACACAAATATGGATTTCACGTGGAAATCGGTTAAGTCACAGATAATTTAAATTTGATGTTTTGAAATTGAAATTTTAAATTTCAATTGATTTTGAAATTTGAAATTTCGGTTTAAAGTGAAAAGCTTTTGAAATGGAATTTCAAAGATAAAAGTTGTTTTGAATAACTTAATCGAGTTTTGGAATTTAAATAATTTGATTTAAATTTGAATTCAAGTTTGGAATTGAATCCTATGATTTGAAACTAGGGATTAAAGATGATATAAATGTGTTTATATAAAGTTAAACCATTTAAAAGTATAATTTTGGGAATTTGAATTTAACCCAAGAACCTTAACTCGTATAAATGAATCAGGTTTCCAAAATGAAAACTGTTGTTTTCAAAAGAATAAAAGTTTTCATATAAGAAATGAAATTTCAATTTAGTTAAAGGAATTTCAAGTTTGAATTGAAAAAAATGGTTTCTAAGTTATGAATGAATTCTTTTTGAAAGCTATGAATAAAATCTGGTTATTTTTAACAGATTTAAAATGATGATTTGTTTAAACCATTTGAAATGAAATTGTTTGAAAGCTATAAGTTAAATCTTTGTTTTAGAGATTTAACGAGTTAATCAAATTGAAATGGGAATTAATTTGGAAAATCTGTGAATGAATCTTTTGTTTAAAAGATTAAAGTGTGGAAACTGTTAAACCGTTGAAGGTTGTCAAAATGAATCTTTTTGTTTAAAGATTTGAAAATGGTAATTTGTTTAAACCATTTGGAAAGAAAAGTTTTGGGCAATAAGTGATGACTTAACTGAAATCCCAATATCCATATGTTTTTAAAGATTGCGCTCATTATTCGGTTTAGCCGGGAGAGGACCTTTGGGTCGTATAACCCATTCCGAATAATGATACGTCGTATATGGATAGCATTTGAAGACCGGTGTTGAAGACCGGATATTTTCGAAAACGAAAGGACAACTCGTCGAATGTCTCTGCACCGACTGGTCCCCGGTATAGAGATTTTACCACCCTTTGTGATGGGAAGTCCGGACGTGATTGGAAATTATCCGGAATTGCAAGGGCTTCGTGAGAAGTGCCTTCGGTTCTGTTCGAACCCGGAACAGACTTATATGGATACATGTCTGACATTACACTTTGAGGTATAAAGCAGATTTCTTTCAAATACATTTCTGTTGGTGGCGGAGAATTTATTCTCTTAGCTTAACACCCTTCTCTGAGACGTACGAGCTCAGAGGTTATGTAGTTGAAGGTTATCAGCGATATATCCCAATTTGGTGATGTGACATGCTGAGTGTAGCTGTGTGATGATCAGCGTTTGATCATTTGTGATATGATCATTTGTTTGATCATTTATCTTTGTGATCATAGGTTGATCATCTGTTGACCCAAAGCATGGCTTTGTGACAAAGCGTAGCTTTGTGGACGAGACTTCGTCAGGGCCTCACAACCCGGAAATGGTCGAAACAGGATCGTTGCGGCAAGGTTATGAGGGTCGCGCCCTTTAGGGTATGTCATTTCCTTCTGGAAAAGGGTGGTATCATGGTATGGAGCCCAGATACTTACTCATGTGGATACACTTTCTTTATGATGTGTGATGTTGGATACCGAGCTCGGATAAAGGTCCCAAAGGACCGGGGGATGGCATATTCGTGAGTTACCTGTTACAGGGGTAACCCGGCTTTGTTGGCAGAGAGCAGTTTGTCTCTCGGGACGTCCCGCCAGAGGCGATCCCATGCGACGGAAGGAAGTTCCTTAGCCTGACCATTTGTTGGAAATCCATTTCTCCAATACGAACCTTGTACGATTTTAGTTGTAGAACCTGCCATCTAATATGGTAGCTATAGTAGGCATAGTATAATGGTACCTATGCTGGCTAAGATTAATATTATACTTTCAAATTGTTTTCCACTATGCACTAATAATAATAATCCAATGATTTGCGTAGTAAGCATCTTTGACTATCATAAGAAGAAATCTCCTCCAATTCTGCGTTTGCATTGTGTGTGTGGCGGGAGGTCTTATGGTAGTTTCATTTTCTAAAAGCATTGCGGATTTCAATGTTTAAAACCTTTTGGGTTTGTTTAAAGATAAACTGTGTTTTTGTTGCTCACACCAGTCCCATGACTGATCCGGAGTTTATTGTTCCTTTCCTAAACTCTGGGTGCTCATAATTTTCCACACGAGCAGTCTAGAGTTGGGTTTCTTTTCAGATATTCAGGTTTAGTAGATTATCTGGAGCTATTTCATTCATCGGAGTTGCTTATCTTGGAGTTGTGAATTCATTCTTGTCTGAAGATCATTTTGGAGTTATCACTTCTATTGATATTGTTCCGCTGCTGTTGTTATCTTTTCTTTTCCGCTGCTATTTGTTGTATCATATCTCTTATGTATATTGATATTCATTGTATCACTCTGTTGTATCAGATATTGTATATCAATGTATTATTCTTTTCTTCCGCTGTGTTATTTACTTAATTGTGTTATAGCTCCGGCGAATCGGATTTGAACGGTCGAATCTGCGGCATTCTAGTACAATGTGAAGTACGGATGTTGATTTTCGAGCGGGCAAAACCCGGTACGTCACAGCTGCTATGCCCAACATCAGTCCGGATCACGCAACTACTAGTATCCTAGTTGGTATTGCCTCATGTACCTTGTCATACTGATTATCCTATTCGCGACCACTACGATTTTGGTTTGTACCTTTAGTATATGGATTGCCCTCTGGTGACTTCCGGTTTTGGGGAAACTACGGTCTTGTATATGCTATTGGGAATAAAACTGTGTTAAGGGTGGAATGGGCCATGGCTTAACGCTAGTTTGATATTTTACTTTATGATAGACATTATTGTATATAGCGTATTCTATTATATAGTAGATAGTTTAACGAATCCTTAGGAGATGGAAATCCCGAACATCTCTTAAGTTAATGCACGCACGTTAAACACTAGATAGGAGGTGTCTAAAACCCGTAAACATCTCCGACGCCATCACACTCATATTTACTTATTCGATTTAACTTACATGAGATATTTTACTCCTGACTCGAGTGTTTTGTCTTTTCATTACGCTCGGGTCAGCCTGAGCATTTCAGATAAGGTTGAAGATCTATTTTGGAGGACGAAGACGGAGTTTGGTATTACATCATTTGTATTCTACTACCATATTATTTTTTCCGCTGCATTATTGTATTATCTCTGATATGTATGTAACTCTGATTTATGATGTATAATAATAATCAAATTTATTTATTTAACAGCTTCATGAACTGTTATTTTATTATTATATCTTGTTCCTTCCGCTGCAAGATTCTAAGTTTGCTTCTGTTCTTTCTTTCCTTTTCTTATTTAACCCCAATAACCATCTGCCTTTTTGAACGGTTTGAGTTGGACACGTGTGGATTATTGTCGACTTGAACGGTCGAAAATGCGGGTCGTTACAGTTGGTATCAGAGCTTTGGTTTAGATTACCTTGGCTCTAGTGGGGAATAAGTCATTGAAATAGGGTTAAACCTTATGAATGAGTTTGAGTGTATATGAGAGAGCGTATTTGTAATTTTGATATAAAAATAATTTTATATTGTGTTAATTTGTTCTGTTGAGTATTTATGAATTCTGGTTGGTACTTGGGACGCCAAGGCATCGATAGGAATTTCTAAACACTCGAATAGGACAGATTGACATAATATTGTTTTGGATTATATTTTATATATATAAAAGAATTATCTTGAAAATTTATAAATTTTGATTGTATTGGTTGTTAGGAGATGATAATATTAGATTATCATTGGTTATTGTTGATTAGTCAATATTTCTAACTATTGACTATTGGATGATTTTAAGAAATGAAACTTGTAAATATGATTGACAATGAATATAAATGGTAAATAAAATAAAATAAAAATGAATTTAAATTAAGATGGAGAATTTAAATTCCGGTGTTTTGAAATTTATTAACAAAAATTTGAAATGCATAATATAAGTATTATATGATAGTATATTCGATTAGAAATTGTTTTCAAAGGATTTTCAAATGAAGTAAGTGTTATACTCCCCTCTTGACACTAGAGAATGATTTCGGTGATGAGTGCACGCATCATCGACGTTTATTTTCGAGAGTCTAAGTGGGGGAGATCACTTAATAGCTTTTTCTAAACCTTGTTTTGATTGAAATTGAATTTTATTTTGTATTCTCTATAGTATGACTTGATACACATTAATATAAGTATATATTATTTCAAACTTGATTTGAAATGAAACCGGAGATGAAATTCTTAAGTTCTTTAATATTTAATGACTTTAAACTATTGAGATAAACAAATACTTGAATCATTACGGAACTTCTGAATTGTGAAATGAGAAATGAACCTAAGAGCTAAGTGAAAATATCAATTGAAGTAGAAATCCTTAGAATTAGGAAATTATGAATTTAAAATAAAATTGATACTGTAAAACTCGCATAGTATTAAATTTCATTCTATAGCATAAATATAACTTACCAAAATATTTAAGAAGTTCAAAAATGTTATATGAATTGTTAATCGGATAATATACAAGTTTAGGTTTGAATAATGAAATATGCATTTAATTAATGGTTTGCAAATATAAATAAAATTGTTAGTAAATAATTGGAATTTAAATTAAGATTTAAAGGTGATTCACCATTATGTTAATATAAAATGGAAATACTATATGTGAATGTAAATGTGAAATTAAATTATAGTGAAATTTAAGTAATGACTTAAGAATTAATTAATTGAAAATTCAACTTTGAATGAAAAGAGGTTGTATGTTGTTTAACTACATTCTATTTGCATAACAAAAACTTACCAAATACTTAAAAAGTTTAAAATGCTAATAAGGATAAGTAGAGGAATAATATACCAGTGTGAGAGTGAATAATAAAATGTGAAGATCTATTGATAGTTGTAAACATAAAGGAAATTTAAGTTGTAAAATGAATTAAATTTAAAATTAATTAAATATAGAATTAGTAAATGGAAACTAATTAAATTTGAATAAAACTAAATGTCAATAAACTTGGAAGTGTATGAAATTAAAATTTTGACTTGGAAATGTATAATTGATTTATTATAGATTTGGATGGATGTTAATGTTTGATATGCATTGGTTGTTAGATGGATGATAATTGATTAAATAGAATTCATTAGTGTAAATGGAATTGACTAAACGGAATAAAATTTTAAATAATTAAATTCAAATTTGAAGCAAGGTGTAATTAAATATAATTGAATTCAAATTAAATTGAAGCAAATTGACTTGAATTTAAATTATGAAGGAAACAAACTTGAAAAAAATCGGAAACAAATCGAATGTAAACTTATTTCATGGATAAATAAGAAAATAAACGACTTTGTGTTTATGATTGTTTGTTTAGAAAATTTGAAGTTTGATGGTTTGTACTTTGAAATAATAAAAGCAAATTTTTGAAAAAAATCCAAATTTGTCCAATATATGCTGAAACAAAAACAACCATAACTTTTAAATGGCTGGACGAAATTCGACGATCTTAGACTTTTCGGAAAGCCTAGAAACTGTGCTACATCTTTTGTTTAGAATGTTTTGATAAATACCTTTATCCACTAGGCTTAAAACACCAATATTAGTCGCTGGTCTGTGCGAAGTAGAAATCTGAAGCACCTTAGTATTATCGCCATAACTTTTTACTGGTGTATCGGATTTTGACGATCTTGCACTTTCTGGAAAGCTAAGAACTTAAGTTAAAACTTTTGCTTTAAGTGTTTTGTGTTTTTCTATCATTTAGATGGTCGAAAAGGGGAGTGAACGTCGCTGACCTGCGCAATTCATTGCCAGACTGAGGCGTATCATTTTTGTAAAACGGCCGTAACTTTTGAACAGATGGTCCTAATTCGATGATCTTGGACATTCCGGAAAGCCTAAAACGAATGAAATAACTTTTTTTTAGATTCCATTTCCAAATTTTATCGTTTAGGTGACCAAAAACTGAGATTCGTTTGCTGCTCTGGAATTGGAATTTCAGTTTTGAAGCTAAAACATGTTATATGTATGTCGTTTATGCTAAGTATATCGATCTATCTTTATATGCATGGTTCTAACTTGGTTATTGAGCATTTTAGTAGGTAGCAAAGGGGTTGCGCTTCGCTTGTGGAGCTCGCTTTTGCGCTTAATGCACAATGTAAGTTAAAATGCTAATAAACGCTAAATAAAAGGTATGTTCTCGGATTACAGTTTATGTTGTGGTATATTATTGTGTTCCCCATGTTTTGGGATGCCTCATTCTTGTAATGAGATGTATATCATACAATTATTACTACTGTAAAAAATTTCGGTCCTAGCCGCGCAAAGGAGGTGCTGCCGAAATTTTTCAAAAATCCGGGAGTTAGAAAATTTTGAGATTTAAAAAAAAATCCTATAACTAAATTTTGCAAATAAGTCGAATATTTTGAATGAATTATATCTAAATGATGGTTTCCCCTTCTCCGTTCCTTTTCGAGGACGAAAAGTTTTAAGTGGGGGAGAATGTAACGACTTGTATTTTTAACACTTTAAAAATACGAATTAAAATAAAAAAATTTGATAAAAAAATCCGAAGGAAATAAAATTTTGTGTTGTTAAATGTGAATTACAAGTTGAAATACAAAACTGAATTCTGAAATAACTTATTTAAAATTAAATATGGATGTTAACTTGTATTGAATGTAAATAATGAATTGAATTTGATTGTAAACAACGAAATAAATAAAATGTTACATTTAATATTGAAGTTATAATATTGGAATCAACGTAAATAAATGTAATTTGATATTACTGTGAATTTAAATAAGATGATAGCTGAAGAAAACGAAAGTAAATGAATTATAGACTATTGATAATAATGTATAAGTAAGTAAATGGTTGATTCAATAATGAAAGTGTAAATCGAAATAAAAGAATTCAATTGGAATTAAATAACTTGAATTTGAATTATAATATAATTGAACGCTAAATCTAATGTAATCTTTTATACTGGATTTATAATGGAAAACTGCATTGTAAAAGATTGTTAATTACTGTGAAATTAAAAATGAAATTTGTGAACAATTGAAATTTGATTTAAAAGTTAATAATTTAAAATTGGGAATTTTATATTGAAATTAGACTGTAGAAATAGCCATTTTTACAACTGTCTCAGATTTTGACGAAACCAGTTTCATCGGATCCGTAACAGTGAATTATTGTAAGGTTTCAATTTTCGTAGCAATCGGACTTGTCGTTTGGTCGTGCGAGCTTGAAACGCGTAGAAATTTAACGTCGAATTTAATTAAAATAATCGACTTCAAAAGCTATCTTCCACATATGATTGAATTAGGCCTTGGGACTAGTTCCATTGCGTTCGGAATATGGGTAAAACCTTATAAACGCCTGGCGGCATGTCTCGATTGGAGTTCGGATGATTTTGGACCTACCTTTATAAATACGCTTGCAAACCGAGACAGTTTTATCATTATTTCATCTCAGAAACCCTAATTTCAAACCATGGCCGCCACCTACTCTATGGCCAGAAATTGCCGATCTTCTTTCCTTAATATCTCTCAATCCGTTCAACGAAATCGAAAAATTCCAAAAGCAAAAGTGTAGATCTCGACGGGCTCTTCAAATCCATACGGTTGATTCGTGCTAATTCGTCACGGATTGGTCCAGATCTGGCTTTGAAGTCGTGCGTATTTTCTCGGTTTGCGTGCAAACGATGGCGAATGGGGTGGCGAAACTTGGCGCGGAGGTGGAGCAAGGAGAGGCGCACGCGATGGCATCCCCTGATCAACGTCCGGTCGCTCCTAGTTGCGTGCGTATGGAAGAAAGTGGCGTGCGTGAGTGGGTTTCGTTCGCGTGCTCCTGTACGTGTTTGGGAAGATGGAGATGCGGCCAGATTTCTTCAATTCTTTTGTGCGGCCAGATCTGATATGGTATATATAAAAAAAATTTTTTTTTATATATTTGTATACAAATTTTAAAATATCATATCTCATCCGTGCGTGGTCGGAATTGGACGAAACCGGCGATGTTGGAATCGCAGCGACGAGAGCTACGCTGCAGTGCATATCCGAAGTCATTTGGTTCTTGTTAAAGTTTTAGGTTAAATCAAACGTTGTTCGATTTGATTTAAAGATCGAAACTCAAGGTGAGTGTTTATACGCTCACAATTGACTAAAATAATTTTGTTAGTTAAATTTGATATTATGAAGTGATATGAATTTATTTGTCGTTGTTTGATAAAAATTTAAATTGTCATATAGATTGTCATGTGAATTCACCGTTGGAAATTTAAATTGACAGTAGATTGAAATTAGGATTTAATTGAAATCAAATTTCCCGATATTGATAACTATGAAATTGCCGTGAATTGTATTGACTATTGGATGATTTATTTCGATGGATGCTATTGGTTGATATTTAAATATTGGATGTTTATTTGCTTATATATATCCTGTTATACATGCACATGACACTGTGATTGGTTTAAGTAATATATATTCATCCCTGACATTTAATTGAAATAACTAACCACTTGGCCATAGGATAGAAAACTATATACGGACACCGGGTTGGTTAAATTAAATGATTTTAAAAGTTGTTTTGAAATTATTTAAATGAATTGATTTTAAGAATAAAATCCAATTTATGGAAATTGAATTATTTTGAGTTGAAGATCGAGATGTTGGAATTTAAACTTGGTAAATGAATTTGTTTAATTATTCGAAGTTTAGATTTTGAAGAAAAAGTTGAAATACGGCGTAAATTTTCGAAAGATTGATTTGTTTTAAAAGATTGGACTTTTAATCGAACTCTGAATATTTCTAAGAAAATTTATATGAAATGATATTTCAAGTGGAGTTTGGAATTGAAAATTGATTTGAAATTGAGGTTTAATTAATTTGGAATTTAATTGAAATTCAAAGAAATTTGTGAATTGGACTAAATTGAAACTATTGAATTAAATTTGAAGATAAAATTGATTTGAATAGGATTTGAACTGAAATTGATTTGGAATGTAATACTTAAATGAATTCTTGAAATCCGAATGTTAATCTAAGTTTATTGAATTGGAATTGTTCCAGAAATTAAGTAAACTACTTAATACGGATGTTTAATTTGAAGAATATTCTAATTTGAATACGAAATGGTTTTAAAGCGAATCTTATATTCTTATATAAATATATGAACTGTTTTGAAATGTGAAATATTTAAAGTTTCGAAATATATTGGAAGTAAAATTGTTTATTTTGTGGTTCAAATATGTATTTGAAATTGATAATTTGAAATGGTTTATTGAGAAGCTGAATCGAGTTGAAATTGATGATTTGAGATTTGATTAAATTTTAAAATTTGGAATTCGAGTTTATGTGAAATCGAAATGAGATTTTGAGGCGAAAAGTGATTTTGAAATCGAAATGAGATTTTGAGGCGAAAAGTGATTTTGAAATCAAAATGAGATTTTGTGGCGAAAAGTGATTTTGAAATCGAAATGAGATTTTGTGGCGAAAAGTGATTTTGAAATCGAAATGAGATTTTGAGGCGAAAAGTGATTTTGAAATCGAAATGAGATTTTGAGGCGAAAAATGATTTTGAATAGATATGATGATATTTGAAATGGATTTGATTTTGAAGCGAATATGATATTTTGATATCAATTATGAATCGATTTGAAAATGTAAAAGATCGAACCGGTGTGAAAAATATAACGTAGTTATTAAAGAGACCGGGATCGGATAAGGACATACTCTCTGTCGATACCGAAAACCACTTTAATAACTAATACACGTGGAGTGTTGATCCAGAATGAAGTGGATGGTTTTGGTGAACGTGTCGATTTGAAGAAAGAGAACGATTTTAGATGACCCCTGACATGACTAAAACAGGAGCCGCGCCGGGCCATTGAGGTTCGCCACCTCTAGCGGACACACTTCTTCGTTACCATGTCTATTGCTTTTGTGATTCGATTTGGGTGCACCCCTCGATTTTGGGAGTGTTGTTTCGCGGTGTTGGGGTAGTAGCTGCTATGCCCAACATCAGTCCGGATCACGCAACTACTAGTATCCTAGTTGGTATTGCCTCATGTACCTTGTAATACTGATTATCCTATTCGCGACCACTACGATTTTGGTTTGTACCTTTAGTATATGGATTGCCCTCTGGTGACTTCCGGTTTTGGGGAAACTACGGTCTTGTATATGCTATTGGGAATAAAACTGTGTTAAGGGTGGAATGGGCCATGGCTTAACGCTAGTTTGATATTTTACTTTATGATAGACATTATTGTATATAGCGTATTCTATTATATAGTAGATAGTTTAACGAATCCTTAGGAGATGGAAATCCCGAACATCTCTTAAGTTAATGCACGCACGTTAAACACTGGATAGGAGGTGTCTAAAACCCGTAAACATCTCCGACGCCGTCACACTCATATTTACTTATTCGATTTAACTTACATGAGATATTTTAGTCCTGACTCGAGTGTTTTGTCTTTTCATTACGCTCGGGTCAGCCTGAGCATTTCAGATAAGGTTGAAGATCTATTTTGGAGGACGAAGACGGAGTTTGGTATTACATCATTTGTATTCTACTACCATATTATTTTTTCCGCTGCATTATTGTATTATCTCTGATATGTATGTAACTCTGATTTATGATGTATAATAATAATCAAATTTATTTATTTAACAGCTTCATGAACTGTTATTTTATTATTATATCTTGTTCCTTCCGCTGCAAGATTCTGAGTTTGCTTCTGTTCTTTCTTTCCTTTTCTTATTTAACCCCAATAACCATCTGCCTTTTTGAACGGTTTGAGTTGGACACGTGTGGATTATTTTCGACTTGAACGGTCGAAAATGCGGGTCGTTACAGAAACACAGAACAGAGACAATATCAGAATCTCACATATCGCAGCGGAACAATATATAATAGATAATCACTAGCCTTTTAAAACAAAGAATTATATCAGTTTTTATGCATACATCAATCAGAGTCAATATACAACAATAGACAGTTATATAAACTTGTCCTCATACAGAATACACAGCGGAATAAATACTATCAGATACAAATACTACGTCTCGTCATCCAGCTTATCTCCAAAGCTCCAGAATATCCAGAATATCCTGATAACCTAACTCTAGACTGCCCGTGTGGAAATTGGTGGGCACCCAGAGTTTAGAAGGGAAACAATAAACTCCGAGTCAGTCATGGTGACTGGTGTGAGATCGTAAAACAGTTTATCTTTAAAATAAACAACAGGAAAACTTTAATGTCAATTCGCAATGCTTTTGGAAAATGAAACTACCATAAGACCTCCCACCACACACACAATGCAAACACGGACTTGGAGGAGATTTCTTCTTATGTTAGTCAAAGATGCTTACTACGCAAAATCAAATCATTTTGGATATTATTATTAGTGCATAGTGGAAAACATTTCGAAAGTAGAATATAAATCTTAGCCAGCATAGGTACCATTATAGTATGCTTGCTATAGCTACCATATTAAATGGCAGGTTCTACAACTAAAACCGTACAAGGCTCGTATTGTTTCTTTGGATTTCCAACAAATGGTCAGGCTAAGGAACTTCCTATTCCACGAATAGAACGCCTCTGGAATGACGTCCCGAGAACCTAACCGGATCTCTGCCAACACAAGGCCGGGTTACCTCTGCAAAAATAGGTAACTACTGACACGCGTATGCCATCCCCCGATCGTAACCGATCTTCCCGAGGATCCACGATTCGCAACAAACTACATAATAAGCAGTATCAACATAGGTTAAGTATCTGGGCTCCATACCATGATACCACCTCTATCCAGAAGGAATGACATACACTAAGGGGCGCTACTCCCTAGAACCTTGCTGCATCCTTCCTGTTTTGACCATTTCCGGGGTGTGAGGCTCGACGAAGTCTCGTCCACAAAGCTACGCTTTCTACAAAGCCATGCTTCGGGTCAAACAAATGATCAACCTATGATCACAAAGATATAAGATCAAACAAATGATCATATCACAAATGATCAAACACTGATCATCACACAGCAACACTCAGTATTCCACGTTACCAAATTGGGAATATATTGCTGATAAATTTCAACTACATAACCTCTGAGCTCGTACGTCTCAGAGAAGGGTATTAAGCTAAGAGAATAAATTCTCCGCCACCAACAGATATGTATTTGAAAGAAATCAGCTTTATATCTCAAATTTGTAACGTCAGACATACAATCCATACAAGTCTGTTCCGGGATCGAACAGAACCGAAGGCACTTCTCACGAAGCCCTTGCACATCCGGATAATTTCTAATCACGTCCAGACTTCCCGTCACTAAGGGTGATAAAACCTCTAAATCGGAGATCAGCCGATGTAGAGTAACTTGACGGTAATCCTTCCGTTTTCAAAATATATCCGGTCTTCAACACCGGTCATCAAATGCGATTCATAACGACGTATCACATATTCGGAATGGGTTATTCGACCCCATGGTCCTTTCCCGGCTAACCCGAATAGTGAGCGATTATTCAAAAATAAGTGTGGCATTCAAATTCATCCAATTCACAACAAATACCCATTCAAGGTAATTATTGATAGTCGGTTATTTAACTATCAATAAAGATGCGCAACATCATCAGATTCCAAATAATTCTACAAATTATTTAATCTCCAAAATATCTTTATTAGATATAAAATCTCCACACTTCAAAATAAATCAACATTTATTTTTAAAATGAATTCCCATTTCTTTTATAAATTCCATATTGAATTTATATTTTCAAATATTTACTGATATACGATTTTCAAATCGTTTTCAATATTCAATTTCAATTTATCTTTAAGAAGATAAATTCTCAAAAACATTTCATTTCATTTTTGGAAAAGCAATTCCATACTTATTTAATAATAAGTAATTCACAAATCTATTTATTTTCAACATTTGAAAATATTCGATATACTTAAATCAAAATTAAGTATAATTTCATTCTTTAAGGAAATCACCTACTATAACAATATTTATTTGAGTCAAAACGAATGTTACGTAAAACATCGTTACGACGACTCAAAATCACTAGTATAGGGATTCGAATTTTTAAGATAGATATGTAAATCCCAATACTAAAAACATTTCCTTTCGGAAATCATTTACTATAACAACAGTGTTATAGTCCATCATTTCCTTATTTCTCGAAAACGTCTATTTCAACAATAAATGTTGAAATCTATGTTTTCGATATTTAACACATTTTTAAAACATCGTTAAAAACAATTTAACTTCATTTTAAAATATCACTTCTTCAAAAATGAATCCATTTTATTCAATAATATATTCACTATCCAAAATCGTGAATATAATTCACTTAACCCAATTTCAATCATTTCTACACATTTTTATTCCAATAGAAATTCGCTATCCAAAATCGTGAATATATCTTGTTTAATAATCTTCTATATTCAATTTATCAAACTCAATTGATTTTGAATTTATAAACACGTTTATAAATTCTATTTCTCTTTTATAACAACTTTGATTTATAAATCTTCTTTATTAACAATTTCGATCAATATTTCATTTGAAGGCAAAAATCTAATTTATAAGTTAATTTCTTATAAATCTTCTATTCTACAATTTCATTTTAACTTCACAATTTATACATCTATAAATTTCATATTGATTTTCCAAATTCGTTTCAATTTTGCCAATTAAATTTCTAATTGGACTTCCCACTTATTTCTTTTTTTTAAATAAATTCCTTTTAAAGAAAATAAATTTCTTTGTCTCTTTCAATCTATTTAAAAATCCAAATTTAAATTAAATTCTTCAATTTATAATCACTGTTTTTTTAAATCCATTTATTTAGCATTTTCACTTTATTCTGGAATTAATTCGATAAGATTATAAAAATTAACTTTTATACTTTTAAATTCTTTCTTCGAATTTATTCAATTTCTAAAATTAATTCACTTAAAAATTTCTACTTGAATTTCAAAAACTCAATTTCGTTTATTTTTGGAATCCAATGATATCAAACATCCCTTCAGCTAAATTTTAGCTTTCAAACAATTTCCAGACATCAATTCAATAACATCAATAATCATTCACAGATTATCACATCACAGTAGAAATAAATTCAATCAATATGAGGGGTCCAGTTGGATCCCTCCAACCTGTTTCCCTGCATCCAAAAACGTTAGCACAATACCAATTCCACTTCGAGGTGGAATATCGCGGTATATGGGTTTTATAAAAATATCCGCTTACTAACGGCGCAATAGGGTCTCATCCGCTATACGAGGCGGGAAATCAATCAATCCAATATATACATATGCCAATATGTATATATTTTTATATATATATATAGATATATCCTATTATATCTAATATCACATCCAAATAGCAATCAATAACTGCAATCCAAATTTATTTTGAGTGAGAAAAATCTCACCTTAGCTTTTATTTCTTTACCATCCATTTCCATCTTGACTCGATTTTCTTGATTTATACCTTGTATAAACATTATATAATTTTATTAATATTTGAATTAATCAAATAATTAGATTACTGTTTTATAGATTTAGTTTTATCATATGATTAAATTTGACAAACAGTTAAATTTTAAACTAAATTTCCTTAAAAATCTGATAGTACTTAAAATAATTAAATGAATTTTGTGAAACAAATAAATCACCCTTACTATATTATTTTTGAAATACCCAGTGGATAAAAATATGAATGTGTATATTTATTTTATTCTTTTCTTTTTTTTTCTTTATAATCTATATAGATTTAAAAATCTATTTTTCAAACTTTATTTTAAAAAAAATTTCTGTTTAGTAAAAATAGAACTGGGTTTAAATTTTTGTTTAAAACCTATTATAACTTTCTAAATCTAGATCCATATATATATATATAAACTGCATTTAAATTTACTGTGATAAATCTTTTTACTTTCGGCTTGCAATTTTCTATATATCAAATTATATTTTACTGTAAAAACCTTCACTGTATATTCACATACCTAGACTTCGAATTGAACCCAGAAGAACGACGACCACTGCCCCCTGTCAACTGCTCGACATCCCAGCCACGTCGCCAATCACCACTCGCGATTGATAATACGTTCGCGACACTGCTGCTCCTCTCCCCCAAATCCAAAGCCACCACTTCCAGATGCTCGAGACCCCACGACTCGACTGTGCCGCCGACATTCCTGCCACCACGATTGATCGCGAGCCACTCGCTTGCGCCACTAGCCACCAGCATCATGAGAACGCGCCTTCCAGCTTCGAGACCACTGCTCTGACCTAGGGCGCAACCTCACACTTGAACCCACATCGAACTTCGACCAAACCCACGCGCTTACGCGTGTAGACAGTCGCGACACGCAGCCATCGTGATTTGAGGTAGCTCGTAATTCAATTCGAAATCGAATTGATTTTCACTAAAAAAACTTCGAACTGAATTTGATTTTCTGAAATGGCAAGAGGGAGGCGCGATTTGAAAAACTAGGGATGAGTTTGATTTTGTGAATTTACAGAGGGAAACGAATTGGATTTTCGAAAGAGGAAGAGCGGACATTGTTTTTATTTTCGAATGAAGAAAGTTTTGCAATTGAATTTTTTATCTGGCCTTCATTATTTTTTTCTCGTAAAAGAAAAGGGAGAAAAGGGTACGTGATGCAGCAGAGAATAGGTACGAAGGAAACAATCCGAGTGCGTGATGTACGTATTGTCGTTTAACAAAATTTTAAGTTTAATTTCAAATCGAATTCAGTTTAAGCTTCAACGCGTTTATATGTCGTATGCTCACATAACAACTCCAAATAATCCGAAATTTGAAATCCGACAATAATTCAATATTACGGATCCAATGGAACTGGTTTCGTCGAATTCCGAGACTGCGCCCCGGACGGCTATTTTTAAATAACGATTCGAACGATAAAATTTCAAAACTGAACAAATCACTTTCAAACTCGATTCTGAAACTTCTATTATCTTCAGTATTATCAATATGAATTTTAAAAGCTTTAGAAATGTTTTTCTTCAGCTTAAAATTGAAGATTCAAATTTTTATTCAATTTACAATAGATTAAATTTTATAATTTAATCGCCAAATTCAAAGTTATATCGGGGATTCAAATTAAATCATCGTTCAAATATTTAAAATTAATTAAATATTCTCAATTTAATTTGTTCAAAATTCTGGGTCGTTACAAATAATTTTGTGAGTAAATCTGAATTAACTTGAGCATGTTAAATATCGAATCTGTTATGCTAATTTCAACGATTGAAATTTTCGATATTATTCTTATCAACATTGCTTATTTAATCCCAACCACATTAGTCTTTCAAATGAAGTCACAATCTCAGCTGATGGATCAGTACATCTGTTTGGTTACGACCACCAAAATCATATTTTGATAGCGTACTTGGAATTCTTTCAGATCTGCGCATCATACCATATAGAGTCAACAATATTAATTGTTTAGTTGAACAACCGAGGGTAATGTATATTTTTGACATTAATAAGAAACTCATAGTTTCTCTTCGATGTACGAGAATACTTATTAGACATTCTAATACTATTTTATCATTTAGATTAGTTAATTTCACTTCATCTCATATAATTAGTTCTATCTATGGATCGAATCCAATTCCATTTAACTGCCAAAAATTTCTCAAAGAAATTCCTTCACAATGAAGTTGATATATCTTGAAACAACAATTGTTTCTTAGTGCAAATAGAATAGGGATTCATAAATGCTTTATGATCCTTTTTATTTATAAAACTAATTTTAGTTTACAAAAATTATGTTCAAAACATAAATATGTCATTTGATTATAGATCTTTCCAAAAAAATAACTTTTGAAGATTCATACAAGATCCCTTGAAAAATTATTAGGTGCAATCTTTCGACTCGCACCACCTGCCAACTCCTTGGCCTAGGATATGTTGGGATTTCTTACAAACCCTTATCTTGTATGATTTTGTAAACTGTTGTTTTGATGAAATAATATCAATCTTGTGTACAAATCTTAAGTACATGACCTTATAGAAAGAAACTAACTCAACTTCACTCATAATTAATCGTAAATCGTCCAACAATGTCTGATTACTCCTTATCGATGCATCATTATGTATCACATGAAGGAGTGATTTTGAGATTGAATATATATTCATTTTTAGGTACATTTAGAACTCTTTCCATTATGCTCACTTATTCAACCAAATCAAATCATTTTATTCTATTACATGTTATTTCATTTACTTTTCTTTTATATTCTATGATTTTATCATAAACTTACTATGTGTGTCTAATAGATATGTTCATGTTGGTAATAAATCATCGATGAATATAACAAAGTATGTGGAACCCTTATGGTATTAATAGACTTGTGATTGCATACATCAATATGTACTAATTCAAAGAGTTCATCAACTCTTTTGATGCTCCCACTGAATGGGTGCATAGCCATTAATTGTTTGAGATACAATTAACCTGTATCATATGATTCATTATCATATAGTAAAATTATTTCTCAAAACTACGGCTTAGTCTATAATTCCAAAACAATTGAAAAAAATATTATGTACATATATATTTTTGTTGCATCAATTTTACTATGAAAAAAATTCCATAATATAGTTGTAACGACCCGTAAATTTAACTGGTTTTAATTACATTGCTAATTGAAATTTTGCGAAAATTTTAACGATAAAATTTTGAAATATAAATTTGATATTTGGAATGCGTCTAGTTAAACATAGCAACTGGTAAATTTTCATCCGAAAATATGGAAATTTATTTCGCGCGTAAATTTACTTCAATTTAATCAGTTAGAAAGCGATGAAAATAAAATATTTTCGGAACCTAAATATTTTTACATAGAAAAATTCTAAATCATCTTCTAAGCGAGACGTCATTTTTCGTTTTTCCAAATTCGGACTTCTTTAGCTCCGTCGATCTTATTTTTTTGCGTTTTTGCTGCATTTTCCGGTAGTAGAAAATTCGAATTTTTATAATTTGATCCTACCACTGGCATCTATATACCGTTTTGATCGTTATGTTGTGCTGATCTCAACGGTATATTCACTTCTGTTTTTCGAACCCGGTACGCCGCAAAATTTGTAAACGGTTAACCGTTGCGGTCTGTTATCTGAGCCTATTAGCTCCATATGGCTTTTCATATATCCCAATGGTTATGCCAACAACCTCTTGTTTTAATATTCCCAGAATTCAAAGCGTACCTGACTTTTGGTTTCACATTGGTTCAAATATCATTTGGTTCCATTTTTTTTTTCGTTCGTTTTGCTTTGGAAAGAAAAAAAACGTTCCTTCTTCTGCTTCATTCCATTTGGATCTGCTCTTGTATAAAAAAAATCAAAACTTCCGTTCTGATAATAAAATACAAGGGTTGTTCATATTTGAAGAGAGTGTTGCTCCTATAACTTTGCTGTGAGAACCTCCACCCCATCATTTCTAGAAGCCGGCCTTATCTCCGCCCGAAGCCGCCATGACCGAATCTCCATCCCAACTGTCCCCTCTTTACCGCCATCGGCCGCTTTCCCAAACTAGGTAGCCGAAGCCACTCGAACCACCTACCTTCCAAATGCACAAAACCATCCTCCGCCAAATGCAACACTTCCCTCGCTTGAAACCTGCACGCACTCTTCCCATCCCATCTTCTCCATGAACCTGAAACCGACCACCACAGCCTCACCTTTCCACCAACATCGCGAATCCAAACCCAGTCGTCTCTCCCTAGCAGTCACGGCCGGCCACTGCCCCATTCGATAGCCTCTTCATCGCCGCTCCTCGTCTTTAGGTTTGGAATGTTAGGTGAGTTTGTTTATATATATATATTAAGATGTTGTATATACAGTAATATATGGATGTTGTATAGTTGTATATAATATGTTTAAGGATATAAAATATAATATGTTTCAAAAACTTTGTTATGTTGATATGTTCCAAAAGTATAGATTGTACATATATGTTAGTTATATACCTATATAATTTCAGAAGTAGTATATATTAGTTCTTATCTTTATGTTCTATGTTATATACAAGTCAGTTTGGAGATATATACATTTGTATATATGAGTTTATAAGGTTTGGTTGTAGATTTCCTGTATAGTTAATATATACATATGTATGTTATATTTTCTAAAAATTTTAGTACAGCAACTGATGTATAAAGGCACTAGTAACTATATATATATTTTCCAATCTAGAGGCCACTTTAGTTCTTTGTTTTATATTTTATTTTATACGCATTTCTTATATAATGGTTTGCATACGTGATTTTGTTAGCTTATATATAGAAATATATATATGTGAGGTTTGATTATTTATTTATTTATTTATTTATTTATTTATTTTCTCTCGTTTGCAGTTTTCATATTTGTATAATACAGTATAATGAATATATTGCAGTATAAAAGAGGTTAGTTATATATGTTGGATTATGCATATACTTATATATGAGTCTGCATATGTAACAACCCTACATTTTAGGCTTATTTTATTTTATATTTTATTTCTGTTAAATTGAATTTCCTGATTGAAAAACTTTATTTTAATTTGAAATTATTTTAAACTTGTTTTGTTTCAAATATTTCATTTCTAAATATATATTTTGATTGTTATGTAAATTATAATTTCAAACTGGTAAAAATTGGATATTTTACTGTAAAGTGAATTTCTGTTCAAACTGGTCAAACTTTGACTTTTAAACTTTAAATTTAAATATTTAAAATTCTTAAATTTGATCTTTTATTATGAAAATAGATTTAATTCCATGAATACTGCTTTTCGTTTCATTGAAAACGGACTTATATTGTAGAAGTTATGTAATTTTCAATTTTGTGTATAAACTTTTATTTTGCAATATTATTTATTTTAAAACATATAAATTATATTTTATTTGTCATATTTTGTTCTAATATATGTTAATATTTTATTTTATGTATAATTTTGTCTTTTAATAATTTTAAAGTGATTATAAAATTTTTCCAAAGCTTGTTGAATTTATTTTGTAATTTTAAAGCCTAATTTCTATTTTCTTTGCTATTTTCTTAATTTAACTATATATAATTAAAATTTATTTATTTATTTTATACATTCACTTTATTTTCTTTGTTTTACTTTATTAATATTCACTTTACATGTATTTAGATTAGAATAGATTTTTCCAAAGATTATTTGAATTTGTTTCAGTTTATTTAACCTAGTTTGTATATAGTGTTATTTTTCTTCATTTAATTTAATTAATATAAAATTTATTTATTTATTTTTCTTATTTACTTTATTTCTGAGTTTATTTATCTTTAATTTCAGCTATTTTCATATTTATAAATATATATAAATATATAATGGAAATTTGAAAAGTTTATGTCTCTTTAGTTGCTTAAGGTCCTTTAATCTTCCGACCTTTCATTTTCTCAACCTCCACCTTAATGATTTTTTTTGCCGTGCTTTTCTTTTCTTTTCCAGCAACATCTTCCTCATTTTTCACGTGAATTCTCACCTCTAACTTGAAAAAAAATGACGGCCTCTCCCTTGTTCAAAGATTTGGTAAAATTCCCTTTCTTTTCCATTGTTTTCTACTTGTTTTGTTGATTTTGCACTTGCTCTCTTCTCCTTTTAGGCTCGGCTCCTCTCAACTCCAGCACCTTGGCTTCCTCCACCACCACCTGAACCTATCACTACCTCCTCCAGCCCAACCATAAGCCCAAGCCGTGGCCTCCCATGATGTTGATCCACACAAAAATGAGCAAACTTCACCTATATCTTCCTAGTCGAGCACCATACATCACCACCACCTCCAACTCCTCCTTGGCCGCCACCTACATCACCACCACCTGCCATAGTGGACCCTGACACCACTGCCACACCTAGACCTAACCCACTACAGACCTGACCATGACTTGTATTGCCTTAGCCGTGACCTTATGTGGCTTAGAAACCATGTAGTTTGCCTTTGTGTTGTAGTTCATGCTCACATATCTTTGCACCATCACCATACATGTTTGGCCAACCCTATGGAACCCAAAACCAGATCCAAACCCACCCCTTAGCCATGCATTTCAGATCTGGAGCTGAAGCATAGATGGTAGAAAGCAGGTGCAATCACTTTGGCTTTGGTTCATGCATTCATTTCTAACATTGTTTTATTGAATTTTGAGTTAAAAACTCATGTTGTCTGTATTTGTTTTGTTTGAATGTGACAAGGGAATTTATCTTTGGCTCTCCCATATCAAATCATATTCGTGTTATCGTGCTTGTTTGGATCCCATTCGTGCAGTCGTCGTCGTTTCTCCAGCACAAAACGGTGAGTTATTCTCACCAGACAATATATACTTATATAACTGATAAACCGACACCATTTGAATCTGTAAAGTATATCATCATGCTATATCTATTTATATTATTATCATATGATGTTCACACCTGTTATTACACTTATTATATCATATGTTACTATTATTTAATGTTATTCTGTTATTTATATCTGTTATCACCATTGCAAGTTCCCTGTAGATTAGAATCACTATGGGTTGAAATGATACATACCCGAACGGACTTTAGAATAGGGAAAAATCGTTATGGGCTGAAATGATAGGCCTGAATGATTTTTATTTAAATTATTTTAACTTGGGATTGCGGGTTTGAAATGATAGAACCCGGATTTTTCTTTTTTAACTGCGGATTGAAATGATACATATCCGTATCACTTGACCTAGGTTAGAAAATTATATACAGGCCCGTGGTTATTTTATAAAGTGTTTTGAATATTTTTAAGTATTTTAAAAATATAAATTTATGAAATTTGATTTAAATAGATTTTGAAATGTTTAAAATAAAGAAATTATGATTTTTCTATGTGTTAAAAATGTAATTAATGAATGGTTTAACTGGATTTTTGAAATATAACTTAAGTTGGAAATTTGGAATTTGGTTAAAAATGATATTTAAGTTATATAAATAAATTGGATATTAAATTTTATTTGGAAATGGTAAATATGATAATTTGATTAAATGTGAATTTAAGTGATTTATTAAAGTATTATTGATTTTTCTATGAATTTAAGTGGTTAAATAAATGAATGTTTAAAAGTGATCTTTTAAAATATAACTTGACTTGGAAATGTGAAATTTGGTTTTAATAAAGGTTTTAGTTAATTAAATAAAATTGGAAATTTAGTTAAATTTGTGAAATGGTAATTTAAATTTGAAGTGTTAAGTTATTTGTTGAAATGTGAAGAATTGGAAACTTTTACACTTAAATTTATTAAGTAAATTGTTGAAAATTGGATTTAATTATAAGAAATTTATTGTGAAAAAGATACATGTTAAATGATATGTAAATAAACATTTTAAATGTTAAATTATGATTTTTAAAATGTTTAAAGAGTTTAAAATGAAGTTATTTAATTGCTGGAAATACACTAAAAAGCTGGAAATCACTTTTAATAGCATTCAGAAATGCTATGGTTCTGAATTACACTAAAATTTGAATAAAAGGGCTACTACAGCATTTCTGAAATGCTGCAGTTGCTGCAGTTGAACTTATAGGCTAATATTGAACCCAGGTCTATTATAGCATTCTCTGGAAATGCTATAATGGTCTGCAGTCTTTGCTGAAACCAAATTTAACCCTTGTTTTGAAATCTGAACTACCGCAGCACTTCTGAATTGCTGTCTTTTCTGTTTTGAACTATAATTCAACTAAAACTGAGTTTTAACAGCAGTTTTAAGTGCTGTCTTTGCTGAATTAAAAATGTTTTCAAATATAACTTATAGCAGTTGTTTTTAAATGCTGTGAAATGCTGAAATTTTAATAATTAGGGTTTTTGACTTAGTAAACGAACTCAGAATGGTTTGAAACTTTGGAAATTGAATACTTGATTTGAAAATATAATAATTACACTTTAAAAGGTTTAAATGAATTATTTTGATTGGAATATAAACTATTTAAAGGTGATTTGAAATGATAGTAAATGAACGATATCTTTGAATTTAAAAGGTATTTAAAGTTGAATATTGGATTTGAACTGATAGGATATTTTATTTTATTAAAATGATTTGAAATGAAGTTTTGTAAGGATATGATATTTTATTATATTAAAATGATTTGAAATGAAGTTTTGAAATTATATGAAAATTTAAATATATGGAAATGGTTTGGAATTGATTTAATCTTTATTTTGATAAAGATATGGTTTGAAATGATATTTTATTTTGAAGTAAAGTATTGTTTTTAAAAGTTATAACCACGGGTTATAATAACGTTGGGTTGTTAAAGAGACCGGGATCGGATATGGACATACTCTCTGTCTTACCGAAAACCACTTTGGCAACCGTGTACGCGGTGGAGATTCCAGAATGAAGTAGGATGGTGGAGACGATCCTAAGGTATATACGTAGACCCAACTCCCGTGAGTTGGCATAAGGTGGCTAAAACAGGAGCGATTGACGGACCAATGAGGTAGCACCTCTGATCGGACACACTTCTTCGATACCATTCTATTACTTGTGATTGATTTGGTGCGCACCCTTGATTTGGGAGTGTTGTTCGAGGTGGGCGGTAGTGGCTGCTATGCGTCACCACCAGTCCGGATGCGTAATTGGTATATCTACCCTGGCATTGCCTAGTTGTGCCGTGTCACCTACCATATCGAGCTTTACTACGATTATGATTTTAAGATCCGACCGCGTTAAGGTTCTCCATCCCCTTAACGCTATTTTCTATATGATTATACTTTACTGATTAGACACTACTGTATATAGCGTATATTACTACATAGTAGATAGTTTAACGGATCCTTAGAGGATGGGCGGTCCCAAGCATCTTCTAAGTTACTTGTACCCTTATTACAGTTCGCTTGAGTTGGTTTACATTATATAAGTATATATTGTCCTGACTCGAGTGTTTTGTGTTTTGCTTTACGCTCGGGTCAGCCTGAGTTATTCACAGATTTGGATTTCCACTCTCTTGGAGATTTGAATCGCTGGAGATTATCTGCTTGTCATGTCCTATCTATTCCAGTTCCGTTGTTCTACTCAGCTTGTACTTGGTTATTTTATTGAGACTTTTGTTGTACTCTATTTCTTCTGTTGTATCTTATGTAACTCTGATATATTTATATAGTAGCTTCATGAACTACTATTTCTTTTACTTCCGCTGCATTATTTTACTCTGTGTCTGTGATCTGTGATTATATTTATTTACTGTATATTCTGAGATTTGCCAAATTTTATTTACAACGTGGTATTTTGAGCAATTCAACTCTGGCATGAGTGTCTACCTATACACTTATAATGGATGCGAATGGTTGAAAATATCGGGTCGTTACAGCATATTATGTTGAAACAGCCACATATTGAAGCTCAAGTATCACATAATAAATATTATGGTCAAATTTTGTATTTTAGTAATTAGGTTAATAGATTGAATTAAATACTCTATTATATTTATTACTGTGTTTGTTTGTGATTTTATTTACATTTGAAAACGTACTACTGAATTGGAAAGAATACGTTATTATATTTGCATTTGAAAACATACAATTGAATTGGAAAGAATACGTTGTTATAAATTATGATTATATTTTTGCATTTGAAAATGTACAACTGAATTGGAAAGTATATGTTGTTATAAATTATTAACGATGACAGTAATGCTATGTAATTGACCTCCATTTTCTATGATTCAAGCTAATAATGCTAAGTACAATAATGCTATAATTAAGCTCAAGTACAACTGTGTTTTCTATAATGCATGCCAATATATAATTCTACAGAATATCGAAGTTAAAGTAATTGACCTAGCTAGCAACAGCCAATGATCGAAGCCAACGTTCAGCGTATTTGTCAATGATAGAGTGAACTTTGTTTCTAACATCCTCTCTGCAGTTGAACACACAAAAAAACTTGAAGGAACTACTTGACCAATAATGCGCAAAGTTGCAGAAATAAATTTAATAAATGTGTACATTTAGCTTGTAAACAAATTAAGAGTGTCATATTCAAGAATAATGATTGTTGCACTTTACTGCATTTTCTTCTCAAACGTGTATAAGTGACAATGTGATGCCTATGAAACCAAAACTTGTATCGTTTTTTTTTAAAAAGTACTTTACTGTATATGAATAGTCTGCATATTTTTTTTTTGTAATTACATTTTATTAGTATAAGTTTATATCAGTTTTATATTGTATTAGTTACATTATATGTTGATTTACGTATATAGATGTTTCTATAAGTTATTAAAGATCTGTTGCTTTATATACATATGAATTTATCTAAGCCCTACATCATTTTGTTGTTTATATATAGGTCTGTTGAGAATATACATGAATTTTAAATGGTTTTGAACTGAATTGATTTTATTATTATAAGTAGGTGTTTTATTTTAACTACATATATATATATATATATATGTTTTATTTTAATTTTGTCTTAGATTAGATTAAAGTATTGATTTTAATGAAATAACAAATATTTTTGTTTTTATCAAACTAATTTGATTCATTCTCATCGATTCACATTTATCAGCTTGTCCATCGAATTCGTGTCCGTCGTGCTTTATTTTGGAATTTGTGCTTGGATTCATAACTCGTGTCATCGTCGAATCTTTCTAGCCTCTGAAGGTGAGCAATCACTCACGATTAATGTTCTTCTATTTGTTAAATCTGATTTCAATTGAAACGACAAGTGAAATATGCTACTGTTAGTTATTTACACTGTTATTTATGCTATTAACTGTACCAGTTCACTTGTGACATCTGACACAATTATCTGTTAATTTTTTATGCGATGATAATACAGTTTGGCTGTTAATTCATTGATTGTTGATGTTTGCATTGGTCGTTAAATTGTAAATGTATAAGTGATAAATAACATGCAACTGAATTTGACGTAGGATAGTTAAAGTTTGAATTGATATATGTGTTGGATTTGATTAGTTAAATTTGTAAAATATGACCCCTTAAATGTTTAATTGTTCGACACATAGAAATGGTTAATTACCCTTGAACCCTTTGAATTTATGGTATGAAATCGAATTAGAAATGTCAAGTGTAGAACCGCATCAAATAATAGTGTAATAATCTTTAATCTACATGAAATGATAGTGTAGATTCTAGAAATAATTATATTAATTTGCACAAACAACAATGTGAATTAATACGATTATTTTGGGATTATTTGAATTGATTATTGGATTGTTATTAATTGTTGTTCTTGATTGTTTATTTACTTTGACACCATCCCAGTTATCACACTGCAAGTTCCCTTTGCTATGCTTTGATATTTGAATTGAATTGGAATCGGGTTGAAATGATAAATACCCAAATTAAACTTTGACTTAGGATAGAGAATTAAATAAAACCCGATTGGTCAATGATTTGATTTAAAAATAAAATAAAGATTTTATTTGAATAAATAATGAGGTTTGAAATGAAGTTGGAATTTGGACTTTAATGAAAGGAAATGTTAATATTTAATAACCTGAATCAAAATATTAACATAGTAGATGATGAATGAACGTTGTTTTAAAATTAATAATTTAATAAATAAATTTGGAATTATTAATAATTAAGTTTTGAAATTAGTTAATAATTAAGTTTTGAAATTATTTAATAATTAAATAAGATTGAATTATTTAATAATTAAATTGAATTTTTATTAAGTGAAATTGAACCTCTTGAATTAGTGGAATTTAGTTCTTTATTAATTAAGCTTTGAAATTGTAATTAAGTAAATAAATAAGTGAAATTGAATTTTCCTTAATAAGAAATAAAATGTGTTTTTTTGAAATTAATGTGAGACTTGAAATGTAAAGAAATTGGTTTGATGAATTTAATTTAATTCAAAATTGTAAGTTTTGATTTAATGAAGTTGAACTTAAGTAATTGATTTAATGAATTGGAAATTAAATAGAAACTGTTTTGAATGTCAAGTTTACTTAATGAATATTGAATAAAATCGATCAATGAAGTTAAATTGATTTGAATGTTAAATTAAATTAAATTAAATGATTTCGGAATGAAACTTATATACAAACTTGAATCAATATTTGAATGGTTTAATAGAAATCGAAATTGTATTATAAGATTTTGAAATGTTAATTTGAAAGTTTTGAAACGTAAATTTTGGAAATTGGTTTAGAAAGTCAAATGGAATGTTGGTTTACAAATTCTATTTGAAATTGAATTTGATTTGGTTTTGAAATATATTAAACGACCAATCGGTATAATAATTGCGAAAGTTATTAAAGAGACCAGAATCGGTTAGGGACATACTCACTGTCTAAACCGAAAACCACTTTAATAACTATACGCGGAGTGTGATCCAGAATGAAGTGGTTGGAACGATGTACGTGATGACTGAAGAAAGAGAACGATAATGGATAGCCTAGACACTTGTGTCAAATTGGAAATGACTAAAACAGGAGCCGTGCCGGGACAAATGGGGTTAGCTACCTCGAGCGAACACACTTCTTCGAAAACTACTCATTACTTGTTGTCGATTGGTGCACCCTCGAATTTTGTGAGTGTTGTTTCGCGGTGTTGCGATCGCTGCGGCGATGCGTTCTCACCAGTCCGGATCAGGCAAACGGAAGTTTCACTACCTTGGGTATTGCCTCATGTGCCTTGTCATACTTGTATCCCTTTATACGTGACCACTACGATTTTTTTTGCGTTATACCTATGGAGTACTCCCTGATATCCCACTAGTTTACGGTGGAGTTTACAATGCTGCATAGACTATAACGTTTATATAAAATGTGTTAAGGGGGATAATGGTAACGCCTTAAAACTATTTGGATACTTTATATTACTGATAGGCATTATCTACTTATCGTGCACTACTACATAGTAGATAGTTTAACGGATCCTTTAAGGATGGTTATTCCAAACATCCTTTGAGTTACTTGTATTTCAATTGCTATTTCACTTGAGTTGGATTTATTGATATAAGAATATTAATCCTGACTCGAGTGTTTTGTGTTTTGCTTTACGCTCGGGTCAGACTGAGTGTACCAGTATTCAAGGCTCACCTTTAGAGTTGGAGCTTCGCTTGGAGATCCAGCTATCTATCCAGCTTTCAGATATCCAGTTGATTCCAGTGATGTATTCTGCTATTGTATTTGACTATTGTATTCGAGACTCATATTGTACATTATTTTACTCTGATATGTATATAGTAGCTTCATGAACTACTATCTTTTATTTACGCTGCATTTATTACTCTGTGTCTGTGATCTGTGATTATTTATTTAGTGTATATGTTCAGTTTTGCCAAATTTAATTAACAATTCGGTATTTTGAATTATTCAAGTTCGACATGTGCGGATGCGAATAGTCCAAAATAGCAGGTCGTTACAGTTGGTATAAGAGCTTTGGTAGCTCTAGGCAAAACTTAGCATATAGGGTAAATGTGTTTACAGAATCACTCTCATTCTAGTATCAATCTCTTCCTTTGACTCAACTCCTTTGAATTTTGGAACGTTCCCCTCGGTTCCGAAATTCATTCGTGTCCTTCACTATTCGTCTTCTTTCAATCCTGGAGCACCCCATAACTCCATTTTGAATGTTATCTATAATAGATCGGCGGTCTCGCCAATCTTCGAATGATTCGTAAAGGAGCAAAACTCCTTTATAATAGGCATCGATTTACCGGAGATTTATGTATCCTTGGTTTACGATGCTATCTATTACCTGTTATACCTGTAACGTCACGGATTTTTCGCACTCGAAAATCGACATCCATACTTAACATCGTACCCGAATGCCGTAGATTCGACAGTTCAAATCCGAGTCGCCGGAGCTTATAACACAATTAAGTAAATAACACAGCGGAAGAAAAAGAATAATACATTGATATACAATATCTGATACAACAGAGTGATACAATGAATATCAATATACATCAGAGATATGATACAAGAAATGGCAGCGGAAAAGAAAACGATAACATCAGCAGCGGATAATCTTCATCTTCAAAGCACCAATCTAGAAATAGCTTGAACTCCCAATAACGATACACCAAGATAAGCAAGTGCAGTCCGATCCAAAGACTGAACTAGCTCCAGATAATCTACTAAATCTGAATATCTGAAAAACCCAACTCTAGACTGCCCGTGTAGAAAAATTTTGAGCATGCAGAGTTTAGGAAAGAAACAATAAACTCCGGATCAGTCAAGGGACTGGTGTGAGCAACAAAAACAGTTTATCTTTAAAAACGAACAACAAGAGAATTTTAAAGTCAATTCACAATGCTTTTGGAAAATGAAACTACCATAAGGCCTCCCGCTACACACACAATGCAAATGCAGAATTGGAGGAGATTTCTTCTTATGATAGTCAAAGATGCTTACTACGCAAAAATCAAATCATTGGATATTATTATTAGTGCATAGTGTGGAAACACATTTCGAAAGTAGAATATAAATCTTAGCCAGCATAGACATTCCAAACTATGCCTACTATAGCTACCATCTAAACAGTGGTGACCACCATAAGTAAATGGCAGGTTCTACAACTAATACCGTACATAGTTCGTATTGGAAGATGGATTTCCAATAAATGGTCAGGCTAAGGAACTTCCTATGCCACGAAGGAACGCCTCTGGAATGACGTCCCGAAAACCTAACCGGATCTCTGCCAACACAAGGCCGGGTTACCCCTAACTGGGTAACTACCGACACGAATATGTCATCCCGCGATCGTAACCGATCTTCCCGAGGATCCTCGATTCCAACAACCACATAAGAATAATAATGCAGCAACAACATAGGTTAAGTATCTGGGCTCCATACCATGATACCACCTCTATCCAGAAAGAATGACATACACTAAAGGGGCGCTATCCCCTAATAACCTTGCTGCATCCTTCCTGTTTTGACCATTTCCGGGGTGTGAGGTCCGACGAAGTCTCGTCCACAAAGTTACGCTTTGTCGCTTTGTCACAAAGCCATGCTTCGGGTCAAACAAATGATCAAAGTAATGATCACAAAGATAAATGATCAAACAAATGATCATATCACAAATGATCAAACAATGATCATTTCACAGCAACACTCAGCATGTCACATTACCAAATTGGGAATATATCACTGATAAATTTCAACTACATAACCTCTGAGCTCGTACGTCTCAGAGAAGGGTGTTAAGCTAAGAGAATAAATTCTCTGCCACCAAACAGAAATGTATTTGAAAGAAATCGGCTTTATATCTCAAAGTGTAATGTCAGACATGTAACCATACAAGTCTGTTCCGGGTTCGAATAGAACCGAAGGCACTTCCAAAGAAGCCCATGCAAATCCGGGTATTCACAATCCCGATCGGACTTCCCATCACTTAGGGGATCTCTATACCGGGCGCTACTCGGTGCAGAGACAATCGATAGGTCATCCTATCGCTCTCGCAAATACCTGGTCTTCAAATGCTATCCATATACGACGTATCACTATTCGGAATGGGTTATATGACACAAAGGTCTTTTCCCGGCTAACCCGAATAGTGAGCGCAATATTCAAAAATATATGGATATTGGGATTTCAATTAAGTCACAATTTAAACCCAAACTTTCTTTTCAAATGTTTTAACAAATTACCATTTTAATCCTTTTAAACAAAAAGATTAAATTCACAAAGTTCACTTAATTTCACAAAGATTCATTCACAGTTTTCAAAACAATTTCCATTTCAATTGGATTAACTCGTTAAATCTTTAAAACAAAGATTCAACTTATAGCTTTCAAAACAATTCCATTTCAAATGGTTTAAGCAAATCATCATTTTAAATCTGTTAAAAATAAACAGATTCAATTCATAGCTTTCAAAAAGAATTCATTCATAACTTGGAAAAACATTTTCAATTCAACTTGAAATTCCTTTAATTAAACTGGAATTTTATTTCTTATATGAAAGCTTTTATCATTTGAAAACAAACAGTTTCATTTTGGAAATCTGATTCATTTATACGAGTTAAGGTTCTGGGTTTAAATCCAAATTCTCAAAATTTCACTTTTACAATGGTTTAACTTCATACAAACACATTTATATCATCTTTAATCCCTAGTTTCAAATCATAGGATTCAATTTCAAACTTGAATTCAAATTTAAATCAAATTATTTAAATTTTCAAAACTCGATTAAGTTATTCAAAATAACTTTTATCTTTGAAATTCTATTTCAAAAGCTTTTCACTTTAAACCCAAATTTCCAATTTCAAAATCAATTGAAATTAAAATTCCTATTTTAAAAACATCAAATTTAAATTATCTGTGACTTAACCGATTTCCACGTGAAATCCATATTTGTGTGTGTAAAGGTGTAGTCCAGGGGTTTCACACAGTAGTGCAACATCAATCATCACAGATATATCGATAAGCGGTATAATCGATAACACTTATCTTCATTCACAGATTCATAGATAAAATAAATTTATCGGTCACAAAGATTCACTATTACAATTCGATGTGGGTTTCGGATAACCAACTAGAATCCGACTCCCTGTCGCATCGAAATTCAAATGCCGTTTTACGGGCAAAAAGGGTTTTCACAGAAACAAATTACGATACACTGTATAGCATAAGGCAGTTCACATCACATAGCATCACGATCAGAAATATCAATCCAGTATACGACATTTGATGATTAATCGATCATCTTCAATTTAAGGTGAAGGTGATTTAAAAGGATTAACTATATGACTATTTTTATTGACTTATTTAAATCAATGATTAAATATTCTTAATGATAAGTTAATCAAATCCTTAATTAACTACTAGTTATAAATTTATTAACTTTAATCATCTAATTAACAGTTTGTAATTACAATTAGATTTAAACACTTAATTACTTGATTTATTAAGCTCTGATCATTAATTTGAAATCTAGTTAATGATCTTTAATTACAATTTAATTAATCTTAAATTTATTAACCTTTAATCCTTAATTATTTATTAATCAAGTAAAATATTTTTTTTCTTAAAAACTGGGTAAACGTTTCACCGAGCCCATCTCTGAAAACCCCGAGCACGACTTCGGGTTTTACCACCTTCTATTTGCTTCGAGAAAATCACTTGCTCACTCGCGCTTACACCCAAGCCCCGCCTTTCTTCCCCGACTCCACGAACCCCAGGTATGAATGCGATGCACGTATACGTGCACAACCACGTCGATCATCGCTGATGGTCTTCGAGACCACCGTGGCACCATCGTTGGTCACTGGAACCATTCAAACCATCAAAGGACCAGATTTTCTACTTATCGAATTCGAGCTATTGTCGATTTCCTGGAATCAAACCTGTGACGACCCTAGATTTTGGCCCTGTTTATTTTAAATAAACATTTAATCCAATTAAATAAAATAAAAAAGGGTAAACTTATCATTTTAAAATGATTATGACTCTTGTAGTAATTGCCAATTATTTGTATGGTTTTGTATTTAAAAAGGAAATTGGATTCTGGAGATTTAGAATAAAATCCCTTGATAATATTTATAATAAAATTTATCTTATACAATTATATTAAAATGTTCACCTTGTTAACATCTAATGTTGGGAATAAAATCAAAGTCCATCAAAATAAAATATAAATATAAATATAAGGTATAGTTATAAATATGATATAAATAAATGTTGTAAATCAAATGTGTGGAAATTTAATTACAAATAGAAATAAAAATAAAGCAAGAATTTAGTGATTAAAAATATGCATACAACATAACTTTAAAATTGTAAGAAACAAAGTGTTAAATAAGCATAAGCATAAGTAAGTAAACCACATGAATTTTTCAAGCTAGAACAAATATCTTTATATACAAATTCAATGTTTGATAGTTCAACTTTAACAACGAAATAAAATAAGTATTTCTGTGAAAATAAGTATCTTATAGGTTATAGTGGTGTAAAATATTTTATGAACATACAAGTAATAGAAATTGAACAAGACAAACATGCATATGGATGTACTCTCAAAGTAAGATGTATACAAGTGTACAAAAATATATATATGAGTACAAAGACTGTATATGGCAATTAATGCAGCCACCAAGATGTAAAGCATCAGCCCCAATTTAGAACAAATATCTCTGGCAAAAACTTAAAAAAAAAATTAGAATATTAGTACAACTCGAAATCTAAGATGTTCAAAACAGAGTAAAGCTGAACCAGATATAACCTATACCGTTCAAGCCTATTTCTTATATATTTATACATCATATTATTTTAGTTCATTCCAAAACATAATAAACCTGAGAAGCAAAACTGAGATAAGAAAAAAATCAAGTGAACAAACTTTTCAAATTTAAGTACAAGATGATAATATATACAAGACAAATTTAATAAATGAAGCCACATTTTTATCTTTTCAGCCACCATTTTATTGAGGAAACAAAATGATCTCTGGCAAAGGAAGAAAAATATATGTGGTTAGTACATTAAAATATCTTGCCTCAATATCATCAGCCTGAACTCTCATCTATATACCATCTTTTATTTCATTTCGTTCATAAAAAAAAAACTGGAAGAAAGAAGAGAAAAGCTTAAAACTGAAACTAAATTCAACAACTTGATCAATTGTATCAACATCTATTTCAACAGCATCATCAAAGCTAAAGTCTGGGAATCAAATCACTGTGTTCACCTGGGAAGAAAGACCCAACCATATCCTCTGTTAATCAATTCAGGTGAGTAAACAATTTTTGAAACAGTATAGATTTATATTTAATGCTTGTGATGATGAATACAAAATTACATGAATGTTTCAATTTAAAATTTGGCTGAATTATACTATTTGAAACATGACAGTGAATATATGGCCACTGTTTTAATTCCAGGATCAAGATTTACTTCTAAAAATCATATCTCTCTAATGAATCATTTTTGAACCTTGATTTTTGAAAAGGAATTGGTTGTAACCATGTAATCTTGTTTTTAGAATTCAGCTTAAGTATTTATATTTACTAAATATTCTGAAATTTCAAAATTTCAGTTAGGAGCTAAAATAAGTTCAAGTTTTTTTTAATAAGGAACAACAACTCAAGTTTTTAAATCAAACTGCTGCTAAGGCTCTGGTCTTCGTCATGTCTGGTGAGTGAACATATATATAGCTAAACTATATATATAGCTAGAGTTAAATAGCTGTGATGAAGTTTTCTTCTTCCTCTCTGTTGTTTTTCTAACAGGGTTGAAGCTAGCAAACAAATTTAAATCTCTCTTCATATATACTGTTTTTTTTTACGAATTCGAGTTTAAAAAAAAAGGGGTTTGTTTCCATCTATAGGTAGATTTAAAAATAGTTTTGAACTGAATAGTGTTGTACAACCTTCAAACTTGTTTGGCAAATTCTATTTCAACACAGATAATTACTTAGTTTTTACAGTGAAACACCAAAAATGTGATAAATTCGAACATCACGAATTCCTGATTCAATTATACCATGTGAATCATCATTCGAAAATATGATTTTTAAGCCAAGTTTGGTAATTTTTAGAAGTGTGGTTTTTGAGCAATTCGTAGATGATCAGGATATACTTTTTAACCTATTTCTGCCAATCGATCAAACATTGGGTGCCGAAACCTTGCTGGAAGCAAGTTTAGCTATGGACTTCATCAGGAAAATTGTTGATAAATTTTTCTATTGCAAGGGTTGAGGGGACGAGGGGAATTTAGGTTTTACTTCGTGGTCTTGTCGAAGTCAGGGAATGCGGTGATTTCATCACCGACAATTGATCGAGTCGCGCGTGTTTTGGGAAAATGGTGGTAGGAAGTGTGATGCGCTCATGGCGGGAGGCTGGAAGTTTACGGTGGTCGGAAAACGCTCAGGCGAGACAAATTTGGTCAGTGGTCTGAACTCGAGATTTATCGAGTTATACTCGTTTTCGACTGTGGACGAGTGAGAGTCTGTAGTCGATCAAAACTCGATGACGAGGTGTTACTCGATGTGTTGGAATCGCCGGAGTTGGTTAGAGTTCGCCGGCGAGGCTGTGTACGTACACGGTGTCTTAGTGTATCAGGCGAGTTCGTTCGCCTGGGAGGCTCGATGGTGTTCTCGTGCATCTGAGCTTAATACTCGAGGTCGAACCCGAGTTGGTTAAATGCAAGATTAAGAACTGTTGATTATAATTAACCGTAAGGTGATAAAAGATGTTAAGAGATTTAAATTTGAAACTTTAGATCAAATAAATCGTAATTAGGAAATTTTATTTATCAAATGTTAATAAGTTTGTAATTAAGAGATTTTAACATTTCCTAATTGAAGTAATCAAGAGTTAACTAATTTGAAATAAAATTAAGGGATAATATTTAAGTGATTAGGTAATTAATTAAGAAATTGGTGAGTGATAATGGGGAATTTAGATTTAATTAATAATGAAGGTTATTAATTGATAACGAATTAAGATTAATTTAAATTGATCTTAAAGATAATGTAGGAATGATTAATCCAAATGTTGAAATTAATTGATAAATTAATTAAGGATATATTAATCGAGGAAGTGGTAAATTCATAAGCAACAATCTAGTTTGAGATAAGTCAATTAGACTAACTATATTATACCTTGAGGATTTTTGTTCATTGACCGTTGTATATCTGGATTGTATCGACTATATGGTGTTATACGTTGTGATATTTCTGTTCTGATTATGTATAAATTTAATTGTGATAAATGCTATATGAATAAACGAGGGTAAATAAATCAGTAGATTTGAGGATAATAAATTGATTATAAGATATTTAAGGATTGATTTCATTTAAGGAATTAAATCCTCAGCTAAAGTTTATTAATTGATAATTAAAGGGTCATCAATTTGAAATTAGAGATTTATTGATGAATAAGAAAATCTACTTGATGCTATAAAGATTGGATGTGTGAAATTACTAGGCTGAATTGGAATATTATGAACCTTCAAATATTTAGTATCGGATTTTGAAATATGTATTGGATATATTGAGTAATGAACTCGTCATGAAGTACGAGTTACCCGGGTTTTTGTAAGTTTTATGCTATTATATTCCATGTTAAATGGGTTTACTCACACTAGTTTCCAGCCTGACCCGGGTGTTACTTTGATGTAATGCTCGGGTCAGACCGAGTATTACAGATTTTCAGGTAAGGACGTTCTGGACCTCTGGAGGCGAGTTGGATGGCAGGACGTATGGAGTATTTCGGTTGTGATTATTATCTGAGATATGTTGTTTGTATATGTCCTGTGATTGAGTATGTGTGAACTCTGATGTATATAAAAATGTAAACTGACAGATACAGTATTCTTTTGTAAACTGTTATTTGTTATTATATTTTATCCGCTGCGAATGTGAGATGTTGATGTTTTCTGTTCTTCTTCTTCTATCTCTTTCTTCTTTTCAATAACTATCTGGAATTTTCGGGATCGAAAATTCCGGGTCGTTACAAAACCCGATCCTTGTAACCACCTCGCGTTCTCTCCTCCGCCCACCAGAGCGTCGCCACCTCCGGCCACGTCTTCGACAAACTCTAAACTGGCCTCCCCCTGAGTGTCGTTACGCTCGATCAATTATAGAAGCCCCGGCGATCAAAAGTTTAAACCCAATAGAAACTAGGGTTACCACCAACAACTGATCGCCGCCGCTTCCACGACCCATTGCACCACCTCCCCACCATTTTCTCCGACACCCCATAGGCTCCTCTACCACCTCTAACAACCCCGATATCCCAAACTTTGTTGATCATCGGGAACTGATGATTTTACGTTTACTGATCAACTCACTCTTGCTCAACGATTACATACATAAAATTTATGAAATGAATCTCTAAATTTATGTTTTTTACAACCTAAATTAGATCGTATAATGCAAACACATAATTATAATCATCAATGTTTGATTCGTTTTGATTTTTATAAGAAAATGAACATCGGAACATATATGTATTATGTTTCATACTCAAATACCTGATGAATACATTAAAAGTCATTTTTTTCTTTTTCTTATCTGTATTACATCATTATGATAAATTTCCTTTTTGAGTTTATCACCTGAACACGTTTATGACTTGAGATATGATTTTTTTTCTTTTCTTCCCGGTGAAGAATTCTGCCTGTTGGATAACAGAGTAGCATATATGCATATACACAGTCCTGTATACCCCAATTCATTCTTATAAACACGTGTAGATACATGTTTATTACATTCTTTTCCACAACAGCAATTAAACATCAAACATATCAAATATTCAAGCTTAAATAGGTCGTGTTTACTCACAAATAATTGTTCAACATGTATCATACTTTTAAGTTACTCACCTTTGAAAGAAGATGAAGAACAGAGACTTTATTGATTTTAAAACTGCAGATTGAATCTTCCTCTACTTTGTTTTCTTCAGTAAATTGCTTTCAACTTTGAATATAAGGTGATGTTTGCTTTTCTTTTTAATTTCTGTTCTTTGCTATTTTTTTTTCCAGTACAAAAAAAGTTGAACGAATTGGAGGCAATGTTCATGTATGTATATAAAGAGACGTGCAGTTCATAGTAAAGAACTGAGCATCATTCTCTTGAAAAATTATTTTATACAAGCTTTGTACTTTATATATGGGTGAATTTGAAAGCATTTAATGAAAGTATGGCTGATATCTTGCATTAAATGAAAGTATGTAATGTATACTTACAGCAATGTGCTGTTTGGTCCTTTTTATTTCTACAAGTACATTTTAATTTATTTTTTGTAAGACTAGGTCTCATTTTGTTTGCTGGTTGCATATTTTTTTCTTGCCTTTCTAACTTGTCTCGGCTGAACCTGATTTTTTTTGTATCTTATTTTATATATTTATTTTGTCTTTGTCTTGTTTTATAATATTTGTCTTGCATTACTACTTATCAAATTTTGTTTGTTTACTTTGTCTTTATATAATATAACAAATTTCTATTTTTAATTTGTTGTTAAATTCATTTTGATGTGTTCACTTAATAATTTATTTGCCTTATAATATGAATGAAATGCTATTTTTAATGTGTGGTTTTAATTTAACTAATGTGTTATTCTATACCTTTACAATTTATAAATTTTGTAATAAAAATGAGTTTCTATTTTTAATATATTGTTTAAATCTAACTAATTTGTTTACTATATATTTTATATACATGAGTGTATATCTAACTTAAATATTCATTGAATTGTATTATTTTATAAACTCAATTATTTATTTTACTATTTTTATTCAAAATTCAATAAATTATTAATTTAAATTAAATAAAAATCTAGGTCGTTACAAACTTCCCCCCTTAAAAGAATTTCGTCCTCGAAATTCGCAGGCACGAAAACAACATAGAGGTAGACAGATTCGATCTCCTATAATTCCCCAAACTTAAGATATGAATTCCAAACTCAAGTCGGAATATCTCAGAATATATACCAATTTGTCCCTCTTCGGACTTTGGTATTCACAAGAAATTACAATAGAATTTCAAAATTCGGTTTCAAACGAAATCGTTTTATCGATACAATTCAAATTTATCTTCACATTCTATTAATCAATTTATCTCAATTTAAATATCCAATTTATTTAAATTTCTAAGTTCTAATTTAAAATTCATATTCATTAAGGTTTAAAATCAAAAACTGATAAGAACCGATGAAATACGAAGTAAAAATTTCCTACAACGATTCGTAGAGCCATCATCACACCGAAACTTCTTCTTGTAGCTGGTACGAAGTAATCAAAAGAATTTGTAATCGAATCAAAGGAGATTGATAGAGAAAGAATGTTTCCACTGTTGCAGGATATTGACCATTTATAGTCGTATTCCTCTGTCCCCTATCTCGTCCTCTTCTTGCACTCATACTCACTATTAGTGGATAGTAAGAGAATTTACTAAGGCGTTCAAACAGATATCTTAGGGATATACTCATTCTAGAGTTTACTTCACTCTATCTCTAATGACACCATTAAGTATAATAACAAAGCGGAAGAAAAAGAATATATCAATATATATAACATTGATACGATGACAGATACAAAATCTGATACAATATGATACAACATAATGATACAACAGATATAAATATACATCAGAGATATGATACAAGAAATAGCAGTGGAAAGAAAATAGATAACACCAGCAGTGGATAGAATATCTCCAATAGAATGCTCCAATCCATAGCTAACGGAAAGCAAGGTCAGTCGTCCAAGGACTGACTAGCTCCAGATAATCTACTAAACCTGAATATCTGAAAACCCCAACTCTAGACTGCTCGTGTAGAAAATTATGAGCACCCAGAGTTTAGGAAAGGAACAATAAACCCCGAGTCAGTCGTGGGACTGGTGTGAGCAACAAAAACAGTTTATCTTTAAAACAACAACAATAAAATTGAATTTCGCAATGCTTTTGAAAAATGAAACTACCATAAGGCCTCCCGCACACACACACAATGCAAACGCAGAATCAGAGGAGATTTCTCTTTATGATAGTTAAAGATGCTTACTACGCAAAAACAATCATTGAATATTATTACTAGTGCATAGTGAAGAAAACATTTTGAAAGTATAATATTAATCTTAGCCAACATACGACCAGTATCATATGCCTACTATAGCTACCATCTAAACAATGGTGACCACCATAAGTAAATGGCAGGTTCTACAACTAAAACCGTACACGGTTCGTATTGGAAGATGGATTTCCAACAAATGGTCAGGCTAAGGAACTTCCTTTCCTCCTATCGAATGGGATCGCCTCTGGCTGGACGTCCCGAGGGACAAACTGCTCTCTGCCAACACAAGGTCGGGTTACCCCTGTAACATGTAACTCACGAATATGCCATCCTCTGGTCCTTTGGGACCTTTATCCGAGGCCTCGGTAACCAACATCACACATAATAAATAAAGTGTGTCCACATGAGTAAGTATCTGGGCTCCATACCATGATACCACCCTTTTCCAGAAGGAAATGACATACCCTAAAGGGCACGACCCTCATAACCTTGCAGCATATTCCTGTTTCGACCATTTCCGGGTTGTGAGGTCTAACGAAGTCTCGTCCACAAAGCTACGCTTTGTCACAAAGCCATGCTTTGGGTCAACAGATGATCAAAGTAATGATCACAAAGATAAATGATCAATCAAATGATCATATCACAAATGATCAAACAATGATCATCACACAGCAACACTCAGCATGTCACATTACCAAATTGGGCGTATATTGCTGATAACCTTCAACTACATAACCTCTGAGCTCGTACGTCTCAGAGAAGGGTGTTAAGCTAAGAGAATAAATTCTCCGCCACCAACAGAAATGTATTTGAAAGAAATCTGCTTTATATCTCAAATTGTAATGTCAGACATGTAACCATACAAGTCTGTTCCGGATTCGAACAGAACAGAAGGCACTTCCGAAGAAGCCCTTGCAATTCCGGGTATTCACAATCTCGATCAGCTCTCCCATCACTTAGGGAATCTCTATACCAGGAGCGACCCAGTGCAGAGACAATCGATAGGTTGTCCTATCGTTTTCGCAAACACCCGGTCTTCAACACCGGTCTTCAATTGCTATCCATATACGACGTATCACTTATTCGGAATGGGTTATGCGACACAAAGGTCCTCTCCCGGCTGAACCGAATAGTGAGCGTAACATTCAAAAATATACGAATATTGGGATTTCAATTAAGTCACAACTTATTACCCAAAACTTTCTTCAAATGGTTTAACAAATTACCATTTTCAATCTTTAAACAAAAAGATTCATTTTAACAACCTACAACGGTTTAAACAATTTCCACATTTTTATCTTTTAAACAAAAGATTCATTCACAGATTTTCCAAATCAATTTCCATTTCAATTTAACTCGTTAAATCTTTAAATCAAAGATTTAACTAATAGCTTTCAAAACAATTTCATTTCAAATGGTTTAAATAAATCATCATTTTAAATCTGTTAAAAATAAATACATTTAATTCATAGCTTTCAAAAAGAATTCATTCATAATTTGGAAAACCAATTTTTAATTCAAACTTAAAATTCCTTTAACTTAAATTGGAATTTCATTTTCTTATATGAAAGCTTTTATCATTTGAAAACAACCAGTTTCATTTCAGAAAATATGATTCATTCATACGAGTTGAAATCCTTGGGTTAAATTCAAATTCCCAAAATTATACTTTTAAAATGGTTTAAATTCATATAACTTGTACAGCATCTTAAATCCCTAGTTTCGAATCATAGAATTCAATTTCAAATTTGAATTCAAATGAAATTATTTAAATTTCAAAACTTAATCAAGTTATTCGAAAATAAGTTTTATCTTTGAAATTCCATTTCAAAAGCTTTTCACTTTAAACCCAAATTTCCAATTTCAAAATCAATTGAAATTAAAATTTCAATTTCAAAAACATCAAATTTAAATTATCTGTGACTTAACCGATTTCCACGTGAAATCCATATTTGTGTGTGTAAAGGTGTAGTCCAAGGGTTACACACAGTAGTGCAACATCATCAGTCATTACAGATCAAAATACAGAAATATAGTTGATAAGCAGTATAAACTATAATGCTCATCGTTCATTCACAGATTCATAGATAGATATATAAATGCATCACAGATAATGAGTCACAAAACACAGTTTAAACATACAATTCATATCACATAATGGCACATATCAAAAGATATTAAACAATACAAGACATGTCATATAATTCAAACATCCAAGCATACGATGATCATTTATAAGCAGGACTAATTACTTGTTTAATTCTGAATTAATTCAATTAAATTAATTACTAATGAATTAATTACTCCACCCTGGTTATGTCTTAATTTAACTAGATTAATAAGTTACTAACCCTGTTTATTAACATTTATTTATAAAAAATCATTTTAACTAATCTTTAATCATTTATTAATTAACTTTAATTAATAAATCGATTAACCCTTAATCATTAAATAATTAATCTTTAATTATTTAATTACTCTTTTGTTAACTATTCCTCAATTACTTATCATTATTCATTAAATAAATTAATATTTAATCATTAATTCTTAATTAATACAATAAGTGATTATCCTAATCACTTATATTATTGAATTACTAATTAATATCACTTTATAAATTAATTTTTAATCATAAGTTAATTTAGCCCTTAACAAATTAATCAATCTTTAATTTATGCTCAATTAAACTCTGATTAAGTAATTATCCCTAGATATTAAAATTAATAATCTTTTAAAATAACACATTTATCTTAATTAATTTCATAAAATTTAACTTAACCCTTTTTAAGTTAATTGATAATCAAAATCGTAATTTCAAATAAACCATTTTTTTATCATTGAAACCTTATTTTAAATAATCTTAAAAATGGATTATCATCAACAAACGAGTTAACTTTATACCTTCAAGTTATTCTTATCTGAGCCTAATTCCAATTTTTTTTTCCAAGCAAAATACAGCTCCTCTTTCTTTTTGCCTTTTCTTTTTTAAACTTTACTGGTTTAACTTCCAAACTATTAACAATCAAATGAATACTTTGAGTTGAACCCGATCCTACCCTTTCTTCCTCATCGCCCCAAAACCATCAGAAACACGTGATGACTTCGTGCACGTGCACAGGGATGCGGCGACGCTCCGGTCAACATCCCCGATTTCGGCAAGTCGTAAACCATCCTCACAATCGAAAGCAACACCCAATTCGACATGTAATACTCGAAATCAAAAAGTACCCATCTGTTCGAACTGGAGCTCGAACACACCCAAAGGCAATCGCCTCCACCTACTAACGTCGACCACCTGACGCCATGAAACTCTGGCCAGATCTCGACCCTGCCCTCCTCTACCTTCACCTAGAATCGCGACGAACTCGATCAACTATAGGGGCCGTGGTGGTCAATCCATTCGACCTAGTAAAAACTAGGTCACCAGACTTCATCAACCTCCTCTTGCCACCACCGGCCTCTGATCGACACTTGGCTATTTTCCTCCAACCTCCGATCATCCCTCTAACATCTCCAAGAGCCCCGACCTCCCTCGATCTCGAGATCACCGGAAACACTCAAAGCAAATATTTTTAGACAAACCCAAATTCCTCTCCAATCTTTATTCTAAAAATCTAAATCTTTGTTTTAAAAATCATGATTAAGTGTAAGCATTCGGTCTGCGTATCTGGATTCATGTTTTAAGGAGTTTGAATTTTGACAAAAATTAAAGCTTGCTCAGTTCTTTGATTCCCAGAGGCAAACCAATGTAGTTTAACTTAAATAAATTTGTTTAAAAACTAGTTCGTGATCAAACATACATCTTTTGTTTTGGTCCTGAGTCCAAACATTAAGGAAATCAAGTAGAAATGATTTTTTGGAAGTAAGGCATGAACTTGAAAATTTATCAGAGGTAAATTTTTACGGGTTATCAATAAGCAGATATAAATTTTCACCATACACAGAGCAATGCACATATGAATATTCACACAAACATACTTTTAGATATTAACATGCAACTATATTTAAAACTCAAGTTATTAAAAAGTGTTACTCACATGAAGTAGGAAGGAAGACAGAGTTTTGCCTGTAGATAGAAAGCTCCTGATGGTTTTCTAAAATAAGAATGAAGCCTGGCAACTTTTCTTCCTTTAATCTCTTTTTATGTTTTGTTTTTATTGAATGAATTGAACTTGTTTAAGATTTAAGATGATGCTTGCTTTAGATTCTCAGCTTTGATTTTCTTTAAAGACTGAAATGCTTTTGCTTGCTTGATGATCGAAAAATGAAAAAGGAATTTTGATATAAAATAAAACAACGCAGAGGCTAAGTTGTATTAGTACAAAGAAAATAATCTTAGCTGGTACAAGATTTTATGTTTTGATCAGAGATCTTTTTTCATACATGGCTGAAATGAAACATTTGGGTACAAGCATTAATTTGCAATGTCATACATATCCTCTTATTAAATTTCGTATGTGCTTATGTGATCTTTACTTTATTTCTTGCCTGCAAAGCTTCATTGCCATGGTACATATATTTATTTAACTTTGTACATCTTGAGTATATTTTTACTTCTTTTTGCCTGCCAATCTAGACAGTGCCATAGTACAAATATTTTTACCTTAACTTAAATCTTCTTATTACAATTCGTGTACACATATCTGTACAAATAAAGGAAGATATCTTCCTTGTGATTCAGCCTAGCATATCTACAAGTTTACTAAACCATTCATTTGCAGGTACAATCTTGTATATCTTTTATTTTGTTTTGACTTTGTTACTTTGCATATATATGATGATAGTTTATACATGTTACTTTCTTTTCTTTACTTTGTCTATGTTCTTGCATTTGCCTTACTTTTATATTTACATATGCATTTATACTTGCAAAAGATATACACATATATTTAAAACTTTCATAAATTCTTATTTACATTTTATTTTGTACCTAATACAATTCTATAACAAATGATATGAAATCAAATCATTCATTACTAACAATTAACTATATATAAAAGTTTAATGAATCCAATATTATTCTCAATATATTCATTTTAGCGATTTCAAATCAACAATATTCATTTCTATTTCTATTTCTAACTCAGATATTATTATTTTACTTTAATACTTATCGTCTTGTATTTATTTCATAAATTCAAATCATTATTAACCATTTACTTGAAATTTAAATCTAAATCACATATATATAATATTTTAGATGTTAATTGATTTAACATAGAATTTATTTGAATGCGGGGAAACTCGCATCACTTTAATCAATTTATTTTACTATTTTTATTCAAAAATACAATTAATTATCAATTTAAATTTAATTAAAATCCGGGGTCGTTACAAGCATTGTGGCGGGTTCTTGCGCGTGGAAGTGGAGGCGACCATGGATGATGCGGTGGGAGGACGAGCGGATTAAGGGAGCGAGCATGATATGTTCTCTCGGATCTATATAAAATTACAATTATAATATATTTCTTTTATAGGAAGGAGACGACTCACAAGCAAAATGAGCTTTCGTGTATAATATTATATATATATATTTATTTCAGAATGGCCGAATAAAACTGAAGAGAGTAAGGGAACGAATATGAAGGGACAATAGCTATTGAATATAGTGGGCATAGAGAAAGTTAACAGTCGGATTTTTAGGAATATAAAAAGCATTGGCTATTGGTTAAAACACGGTGGATAATTAAATGCACAGGGAAACCAAAAGGTTAAAAACGATTACCAATACGGCAAATTGTTTCGCAGATTCCACCGTGTACCGGACATCGAAATGGACAAGTGAATATACTGCGAAGATCAGCACGAGGAAGTGAACAGAATGGTACACTGATATGAAAGATAAGACCATCCTATCAAAAGTCGATATTCGTTGCCGAAACTGATGCTAAAACGCCGAAAATAAGAAAATCGGGCTAGAGTAGTCCAAATTTGGCAAAACGAGATACGACGTCTCACTCAGAAAATAATTTAAAATTTTATTATATAAAAATATTCAGATTTCAAAAATGTTTTATTTTCATCAAATATTAACTGATAAAATTACACAACAAAATAAACTTCCATATTCTCAGGTGAAAATCTGACATTTACTATGTCTAAATAGACGTATTCCTAATATCAAATTTTTATTGTTAAATTTAATTATTTAATTTCAAGAAAAATTTTAGTTAATTATGTTATAAAAACCGTTAAAATTTACGGGTCGTTGCACAATTTACCTATTAAAATCGAACACAAAGCGTTGTGGGCAATAAAGAACTTAAACTTTGATCTTAAGAGCTGGCGAAAACCGAAAACTACAACTGAACGAACTAGAACAACATAGGAACGACGCGTATGAAAATGAGAAAATTTACAAAAAAAACAAAAGTTTTTCATGACAAGTCAATCCTAAAAAAAACGTTTTCGCCTAACCAAAAAGTTCTTTTATATGACTCAAGACTTTATTTATTCCCTGGGAAACTTAAATCGAGATGGACTGGACCAATTGTGGTACGAACTGTTTTTCCACATGGTGCCGTAGAAATAGAAAACCCCAGGGATGGATCGATTTTCAAAGTCAATGGTCATCGTTTGAAACATTTCTTGGAATTGCCCAATAACCAAGAGGAGGAGCTCATGATTCTTCATGAGCCAAGCTGCGTCTAGTAAGAATGTTAACCCTCTTTTGTAAATATGTACATTTTTCCCCGTTACACTCATTATATCGTACATTGACTATGAGGACACAGTCAAATTTAAGTGTGGGGGGTCTCATTTTCATTTTTTTTTAGTTTCATGGCATTTTTGAATTTTCATTTTCTTTTAACTTAAAAAACCTTAAAATTTCTAAATCTCAATAACATTTTCTTTTTAGCATTTTGATTTATTTTAGAAGAAACATTATGGGATAAGTATAAGTTTTGGTTAATAAATTGAAATTTTTGAAAATTTATGTCTTAACAAAAATAAAAATAATGTTTGATTACAAATAATAATGGTTTAACTAGTATATAGGAAGGTTCATATGTGTTAATTATGAAGTATGTTGTAATTGAAAATCTTCGTTTAAAAAAGTGGTAAATTTTAAGTAAAGGATATAACATTTTTATCTTCTAAGTTAAATGGTGCTAAGATGATTTTGCAAAACTCTCTCTTTCTAAAAAAAATAGAAAAAAAACACAAAAAAATATATAAGTAAAAAAACATTTGTAGATATGTATATATTTTTAACACCTAGAGTCATGTGTTCACACTCGTGTGTTCACTCGCCACGCTCTGTATTCCCCTCACATCAGTCCGCAAGGCAGTGCACAGGTAATATATCTAGCCTCAGTTTATCTGAGTTAGGTGTATGTATATAAAAATTATTTTTAATAACGCCTACAGTCGATAAGTGTTCACACTTGTGTGTTCACTCGCCACGCTCTATATTCCCCTCACATCAGTCCGCAAGGTTGATAATCAACTAAGGATCCATTTTATAATTAAATTGTGTTATCAACCGAAACAACTACCCAAACTCTAGTCTATTTGTTATGACAACTTAATTTTTGTTGGAAATTTTGACAAGTAAAAGGACTTAAATTTCTTGATAATGACCAAAACTTATATTTAACTTATTAATATCAATTTGAAAGTAAATCCTTCATTTGAAAATACTTTCAAAAACTTGCATTCATCCCATTGTAAATAAATCTTGCATTTTGTAAATGTTTTCGCTTTGCATTTGGATTTTGTGGGTAGTATCCGCTGAAAACCCTCAATGGACAACACTCGTCCTACTGAGGACACCCAAAGATTTAACAGCTTGTTGCATACGCTTAATGCAATCATGCTCCCTATGAAAACGAATTTATATTAGTTTTCCTTTATTCGAGGACGAATAAAAGGATAAGTGTGGGGGTATTTGATGTGCGCGTAAATGTGCATATATTTTCATCCATATTTTATCTATTTTTATTTAAATAAATGACATATTTGGGTATTTAAACATGTTTAAAACCAAAATTCAATTATTTTCTAATCATCATATATTCATCTACATACAGGGGGAAAATAGTCATTTTTGTGCATGTGTTAATTTGAGACTTTTTAGTTGGACATTTTTCATAATTTTTATAGGAATTTGGAGGCATATGGAAGAGGGTTTCATGAAGATATGTTCATGCACAAGGGAATACAAAGGAATGAAGAGGAAACAATTTAAGCTCATGATAATGGAGGACCCCACTCACTTACCTAAATCTACAATTAGAAGCTAATGGACAACTTAGTGGGGGTTAAAGCTTCATGCACATTTAATGATGGATTATTTAGTGGCTAATGGTTACTTGGTGGCCACACTTCCTAAAGGGCATTTTGGAAAGCACCCTAAAAATTGAATTAGGGTTTTATGCATGTATAAATAGCCCTCTTATGTACATGTAAATATCTTCCTACTCTCTCATTTTACTTTGGAAATTAGCAAGTTGTAAACACAAATCAAAGTGAAATAAAAATGGCTTCCTAAGCCTTCTCTTTTCTACATGCTTCTCTTTACTTTTATGCTCATTTTTATTCTTATGCTCTCTTTCATTTCATGTTCGTAGCTTAGATTTACATTTATGCACTTAGTTTAGTTCATTTCCTTCTAGTAGTTAATCTTCTTTTTCTTTGTTTATTTTCTACTTTATTTTATTCTCAATGTTGAAATCTGTATGTGTTGAAATGATAACGCAAATGAGAGGCTAAATCCCTACAATTTAGGGGTAATGAAGCTTTCTTTTATCATGTAGATTCAACATAATTTTCTATGTATGATCTATTTTGTGCTTCATGGGAAAATGGATGTTTATGTTTGTTTGTGTTTTATGTTGAATTTGATAGCCTAATTTGTTCATAACAAATAGGCTATGCTTATCTCATTAATCACAAATTGCCTCTTCATCTAAAATATGATCATGGCAAAAAGTGAAGTTTTAATCAAAATTTGATGATCTATGTTACTAATTAATAGTAAATAGATCATGCTTAAACTAGATTTTGGTTTCATTTTCTATGCCTTGTTTCATGAGATTTGAAAAAGTAGGACTTGATTTGTATTATATTTTGATGCTTAGATTTGTGTTAATTAATAACTCAAATAGGCCATGCTTATGATAAATACATAACTAATCCTACTTAGATTAAAAAGGGACCATCATTTGATTCTATGTTGATTTATGTGAAAAATATAAGAAAGTGGATTTGTGTAAAGACCCAAAATTTTTGAGAATAAAAATTACTTTAAAGAAAAAAAAACAGGAAATGGAAAATAAATACCAAGAGTGAATAAGTGAGAGAATGATAGTTAGAGAAAATAAAAATGGGGAGAAAAATAACTGAGCAAAGAGGAGCATTATATTCACATATTTTATGTGTGAATATATATATATATATAAGTATTATATAAATAACCAAAGAATAAAAATAGCTTGAAAATGAATACCAGAAGTGAGTGAAGTAATTATGCAAGGAATAATTATTTTTATACAGTGATGAGAGGAAAATGATTAAGTATAAAATGAATTCAAAAATTCACATGACTTGTATATATGTGAATATTGTATAGAAAATATATATACATATGGTTAGAGAAGTATGGGATGATAAAATAAAATTCCTCTTGATAATTAAAATGCATAGAAATCAATCAAGCAATATTTATGAGTATGGATGCATTTTTGGAATAAATCAAGAAAGAAGCAAATGGTAAATTATGTTAGTTAAAAACAAAACTTATAAAAAGAAACATGAAAATAACTCGGGTATAATAAAAATACATTGTCAAGTTGAGTCATAGGAAAACAATGTGCAGGTAAAAATCATGCAAATAGCATGCATTCAAAAAAGAGAAAAACAACTGTTTTCACCTGAAATGGAAATAAAAAGAAAATGGTCAAATTAGCCATAAACATGCATACATGCTTCTTTTATTTTTGTGAGGATAAAATGGGTGTTTCCTTTATTAAAACCCTAGTTAAATGATTTAAATCAAGGGGTAAGGCAGAGGTTTTCTCTGGGGAGGAAAAACAGAAGTTTAATTCAAAAAAAATAGAAAGGAGAAACTCACACAGTTTTCAAGCTAAAGCATTCTCGAGGAAGAGGAAAGGAAGGTGAGTGATAATCATTTAAAAGACTTAAGGCATTAAGACCCAAGTAAGGGCAGCCAAATTATTTTATATAAAATCATATTATGTTTTTCTGTTTGGTTTTATTCTCTGAATAAATACATGTTGATCATGGATGGTATTTTGGTTGAATTTCTGGTTAATGTTTTGATCTGTTTTGAGATGTTATAATTGTTTCAACTTTTGCTTTGAAATATAAATAATCAAACATATATTCATATTATAGAAATGGATTTTATAATCCAGTTTTATATGAAGAATGAACTAAATGTTTTACTGAGAAATAGGATATCAAAGGGAAATGAAGTAGGCAGTGTGAATAATGAGATTCATGCTCATGCCTAGTTCATATTAAAAATGATGTGAACAATGCAATACTATAAACATGTGCTGATTTGTTTAGATCATGAGCCAATATGTTTTTATGGGTTTTTCTTAAAAACCCTATCCTATGTTCACAGTAAAATAAATATAGTATTTCTTATGGTTTCATCAGATTTATGCAAGCAATGGGAAAATTTTTAGAAATAAATATAAAGGCAGTTTTATAAAATAAGATTAAGCCAGAATGATTTTGGATGTGCAATTTTGCATGAATGCTTTGTATGATTGGATGTAAACCCTTGAGTGTGTTTAAAAAATTTTGGGGTTTATGTAATGAAAGGAAGAACATGAGCACCTCTAGAATTAAAAAGAAAATTTCTCAGCAATTAAATGAGCATGGTCTCTAAATTACAAAGTAATTTAGGAGAGGTGCCTTGATCTACTCATCATCCGGTGGATGATGGGTATATGCATGACTTGTTCAAGTCCTGAAGGCCTCTGTGCAAAGGTTAACAGAATTGAGTCCTTTGCAATGCACACTTTGTGTTCAAAGGCAAGAGTTTAGACCATATAAAATATAAAATGGGTTTGAAAGGTTATGCTATGGATTTTAGGAAGCTAAAATCCATAGGAGTTTGTACATGTACAACTGAATGGATTGAATGGATGAATGCTTGGGTGTATGTTTGTTAGATAAATTTAAATGTACATATGCTCAGGTTTAATATGAAATTGAATAGTGTCAAATATACATGTTCTCTGCACATTTTTAAGAATTTATAAGTTGTTCTAATAATGATTTCACTCATACCAGAATTTTATTCTGACCCTATTTATTGCCTTTGCAATATTTAGGGTGTCTCATTTTTATTGAGGCGCTCAAAATATTGTTGCAGGTAGAGATGCATGAGTAGCTTGCTTGCTTGGAAAATTAGAAGACTTACTTGAGTTTATAAAATGCAGTAGTTCATTGTAATAAAGATAACTAGGCAAACTTTCTTAAATCTATGCAGACCTTTCAGTATTGTAGTGGCTTTGTTCATTTGAAAAGAACTTGTAAAACTTAAATATTATATGTGTCTGGAGTTACAGATCTAAGTAACTGATCTTGATGTTTTCTAGTAGACTGTGATGGAGAAAAATTATGCCATGTAATTTAATATGTGGACATGCTTTCTTTATCAAAGGTTGTTAATTGTTTTAAATAGAAAAGTTGCAGTAGTTCATGGATAAGCATGTAGCTAAAAATTGTTAAGTGATAATTGAATCTGGCATTGGCTAACCAGAAGAGCATGACCATGACTTATAACCGATATAAGATCATGAGAAGCTTGAAATCTTAACTTGTTAATTCTCCTTGAACATCTGATTTTCCAGTAAATAATTTGCATTGTATTGTATAGTAAAAATAAAATACATGCTTTATACTTATAATCTGGATTGTAACTATATTGAACTGAGCTTAGCTAACCACCTATTTGGTTTAAAGTTAAGTGAGTTTTGTCTTTAACAAATCTGTTAAAAAAATTCATTGCCATGTAGTCTACCTAAATATTAAACATGCTAATAATCCCATTGTTTGATTGATCACTATCATTTGTTTTAGAATCTGAGAGCCTATCAGTACCCTTCTTAAAATGTTCATCTGAAAGTTTGCATTAGACTGATTTTGATATTGCTCCCATCATTTTGTTTTCATATACATGTAAGTCTATATCTGGTATACTAGATTAAGTTAGCATTTTGTTTGCCTGTAGTTCTTCTTTTGCCTGGTCTATAACACACTTATCACCAAATGTTCATAAAATCATTACCAATATTTTAAGACATGAGTATATTTACCTGACAAAAACCTTGTTTGAATAAGTAATAAGCACCCTGGGATAAATTCTCAAACTTGAGTTGTTTTAGTGCTTTGCATAAATTCAAAGGAAAAACAATAAGCAACAAACTCCTAGATTCCCAGACATTAAAAGTATGAGTAGTTAATCCATAAATTAAATTATTGGGCCATGAAACAAGTTGTGAAGTAAATCAAGTAAATAACTGATAGTAGAAATAAAACAAGAAAAAAAATGGTTATATCAGAATTAAATAATAATCAAAGAGATGGCTATGTGACACAAAATCTCTTGAATATAAGAAACATTGTGTGATTGAATTTCTTTGCTAATTTAATTACTCTGATAGGCAAAGAAACATTTATATATCCTCATATATATAAATGACATGATTGGATTGAAATACTGATATTTTTATATTGGTAAAATATGGATCTTGGGGAAATGAATTAAACAATTGACCACAAAAAAAATCATATAAATTAGAGTAAAATGAAGTGGGTCACTTCAGTTGGTATCAGAGCTATGTTGTTAAAACATAGCATAAATATACTGTCTAATCTTCTTGTATGGATAAAATTCTAAAAAATAATAATGATAGAAATAAATATTCACAGTAGAAATAAATTGCAGAAAATAATTAAATTAGAAATATGACTAACTAGCTATGCAATTGAATAGTGAATCATGGTAGGGAGACCACCAAGCACTGGAGCAGGACCCTCAAATGCTGCACCATTGGTTAACTTGCAAGATTTGGTGAGAGCATTTAGAGAAGGAGCAGTGCACAGGGAAGAGAATCCTCATGAGGAATTAGCTAAGCTATTGAAGACATTTTCAAATTTAGGAGGCAAGGATTTTGAAGGCACTGAGGGAGTTATGGGAGTGCAGACATGGTTGAGAACTTTGGAAAGAATATTTGCAGATATGCAAATTAATGACCAAAGAAAGAGGCAGATAGTTTCAAGGTGACTCAAAGGAGCAACATTAGATTGGTGGGAGGTGATCATCACAGGAAGGCCAGAAAATGAGATAACATGGGATCAATTCAAGGAGATGCTTGAGGCAAGGTTTGTTCCAGCAACAGCTAAGGCAACATTGCTTGAGGAATTCATAAGGCTGAGGCAAGGACCAATGAGTGTGACTGAATACACTCAAAAATTTGAGAGTTTGTCCAAATATGGAACTATGCTCATAGGAAATGAAGAATCAAAGAATTCAAGATTTATCCAAGGACTAAATGCAGGTCTGAGTAGAGCAATGTTACCATACAAGGATAAAACATTTGATCAAGTCATAGACCTTACTCTTTCTTTTGAACAACATGACAATGCAAGGGAAAAATTTAGGAACATGAGGGCTAATAATCAAAAGAACGGGAAAAATAGAGCACATCCCTATGACAAAAAGAATATGGATAAGAAAGTGGAGTGTAACAACCGGGGTTTTGCTGCTAATTTGTCATCGTCATTTAACGATTAATCTGTTGGGTTATCGCAGTTGGAAATTTTTTTAATCAAGCTGAAATTCTTTTGAGTATTCGTTAAAGAAGTTATGCAGGCTTTCGATTCAATCTTGGCCCAGGAAGCCTCACTCCTTTATTTTATCTTTGTGTGGTCGTTCCCTTCTTATTCAATTCGACCCGGTCCCCTTCATTTTTCATTCAAAAACCCTAGATCGATCGAGGAAAAAAGATGGCAGCCTCCTTTCGTTTGTTCCTCATCTCAAAAATTAGGGCTTCGATTTCAACTTTGCTCGATTCCTCGTTTGGCCACGGCGTCGACTATGGAGGGATCGATGGTGACTCGGCCGTCTGATTGAGTCCGTTTCTGGGCTTCGCTCGACTCGTCGATTACGTGCTCGTCAGTATAAGGTGAGTAATTTATATTACTCACATCTAATTCAAACACATATATCTGTGATTTGTGATTTCCACTCCTTTGAATTCTTGGGTTTTTGTTCGTATACGAACGTTTGGGTTCGTTTTGAATTACCGTGGCCATTCTATTTTGTTTGAATTTGGTTAGATGGTGGTGATGTTGATGATTTCGGACTTGTCCTTACTGTTCGATTTTTGCCTTGCCTTTATTTTTGATCACTGCCTCGGCTTTGGATTTATTCGAACTTGTTTGATTTTGTTAAAACTCGACTTGAACTATTTTATTGGGTATCTGTGTCTTCGGCACAGTTTGTTCGACCTTGTTTTCGTGGAAAATTGGCTTTGATGTTTTTGCACTAGTACCATGACTTTGATCTTCACTGACCTGTTGTCCCCTGATTTCGACTATACTGTGAATTCTGTTCTTTGTCAAACTACTTGAGAAATTGACTTCGGTCTGCAGTTTTGTTTCTTTGTAGCTCTGTTGCTCTTGACATTGTGATGTTGAACTTGGATAGTATATCAGTGATGTATCATCCCTGTTGTATACCTGTAGTTGCATTATTCAGGTTGTAACTGTGCACTTGTCAGTGTAGTCTTCATCTTGTTCACCTGGTTATTGTTTAGTCACTTGAGTCCGTAGTTGATTCACTGTTGCATTTGTGGCTGCACTTTGATAATCACGTGGTCAGGCTTGTGTATACATGTACACATGTTCTATTCTACTTCGGTATTGAATCAGGTCTTTTGGGGCTGGTCTTCGATGATGCTTGACTTCGTGTACTTTGTCTTTGATCAAGAACTGCATATAAATAATTGCCAGTTGCATTGCCATGTATTCGATAATCTTCATTCAGCCAGTACATTGTTGTCAGTTGCATTGCCATGTATTTGTATAGTCTGCACTTACATTCTGGTTGTATTCTGGGTTGCATTGAGTTGCACTTTGATGTTTTTGTATTACTTGTGTACTGGTGCACTGTTGTAGCTGCACTTGAATCTCTTTAGTCACTGTTTACATGATCCATTTATGATATTTGTTGAGTCTGGGCATTCTTGTTGTCCAGACTTGTACATGATACTTTTGACCATTTGTTCATTGCTGGTCTTTGCATTGGTACATATGTTATACATTTGCTTGAAATTGATTCTGGCCATTCTCTGTGCTACCATTCATGTGTGTCCAGACCTTGTTCATTTGAGTCTTTGTGTACTTGTCTTGTGCACTTGAATGTGTGTTCTTCATCTTGTTGTCTGGTTTTCTTTCACTACCCTTACTTTGATATGTTTTGTGTCTTCACCTTGCTTTGATCTTCATTCTGCTCGACTTGTTTACGGTTGCTGCACTTGAGTTGTTTACTTGATCCACTTGAACTTGAGTCAGTGGTCTTGTTGAAGTCCAGTTTTGGTTATATGTGCATGTTGTAGCTTTGTGTCCATTTAAATTTGGTCATTGTGCTTCACTGGTGACCTTATTTTCTAATGAGGCTGATCTGCGTCTTTTTCTGTGGAGTGTTGTAGTGCCATATCCTTGGTGCTCTCACCTTCAGTTCGCTATTTCACTGTGCTTTGCTTTGTGACATGTTGAACTTGGTTCACTTGTTGCCTCTGATCTTGTTTAGTATTGTTTTGGGTTGTTTTGTAGTGGCGAGGCAGTACACGCGTGCGTGTACTGCAGCCCTAGCAGGATTGACAGATTTAGTTGATATTTCGATTGTTAAATTGTTTCGTTGGTTAAATTCAATATTTTGAAGTTGTATTTTGAAATGGTTCATTTTGATTTGAGTTGGATCCGTTTGCTTTTGGATTTATTGAACTTCTGAGTATTTCATAGACTGTATAGGCGAGGCAGTACACGTTAGCGTGTACTGCAGCCAATCAGCATTGATGTTTTTAAATTGACATTTCAATTGTTTAAATTGATTTGGATGGTTGAATTTTTGTTTAACACTGTTTAGTGTTATATCTGCCGTTATCCGATTCTTTTATCGAGGAGTCGGATATACGAGATTTCTGTGACTGTCGTCTATTTGATATTTGATTATTACTGCTTCTGTGCATTAATAACTGAGTTTGAATTAGACTGACCCGTGTATTATTTTCTTTTGAATTTAATACTCGGGTCAGACCCGAGTTATTTTAGGTTGTAGATTTCCTGCTTTGAGTTGCTGTTTGGGCTATGAAGACTTTTATATCTTCTGAAGTAGTTTTCGTCGTTTTGTAGATGTCGTGTCATTGTATGGGATGATATGTATTCATGTATATTAGTTGATAATGTACTTGTATATATAACTTCCAGAGTCGACAGTTGTAGTTGTATCATATGTATTGTGTCAACTATATTGTAACTGACATCAATTATATATATATATATGAGACTTTTGTTTTATCTGTGTTCCGCATTTATATTCTCTGTGTTATTATTATATCTAATGTCCTAAACTATTATGAACCATTGTAGTTTGTTTTATACTGATAATTGGGTATGTCGATGGGAGTAAATAAATAAGATGAAAAATGAAAAGTATATACCACTCCTATCGAGGTAACCAATATTAGCATAAGGACAACTACGGATGGCCGCTCCTATCCAGCCTTAGTCTTCGTAATAGTAGACAGTATTTCTTTTAATACTCTTTGTTATTATGAGCATAGAGGTGGGGCTTCACAGTTGGTATCAGAGCTTGGGGTTTATGGACATAATATAAAACATAACTTTGATGGAACATATGTTACAACTATTGGTCGATGTTTTATTTGTGCTTTGAGTCAAAACTAAAGTTTTGAAATTTGGATGAAATTTTTAAGTATCTTTATTTAAAAATAATAGTGTAACTGTGTTTTGTTGATTTTATTGATTTGTGTTCTGTTTATCAGAGTGCGCAGCGGAAACAGTGAAACTGTCTTCGCTGAGTACAACTGATAATCCTTTTGATTTAAAAATCAAAATATGAAATTGAAATAAATATCATTTGATGTTTACATAGCGGTATTTATTTTGTTTCTTTGGGAATTTCGAATCCGATTTGAGGATTCGAAGCGATTGCAGTTATGTGATTCTTGTTGAGATTTTTTACTGATTTTCTTTTATGATAATCACATGTTGATTAGATTTTTGCTGTTTTAAATTATCTTCATTGAAGATAATAGAGTAATTTCTTTGTTTATATTATAGTGTGCGTGCAAATATGAATTGCACGTTACTGCATTTATTTTACGTTGAATCGATGCTTGGTTATGAAACGTATTTTGTTTCCGTTATTTTTATAACGGGATTTTTACACCAATGTTAAATTTTTGAAGCACGGTGTTTTGTGCCATTTTTGATGAATGAAAATTCACTGATATTACCTTTTGATGTAAATTATTTTGATGTGATTTTGACGTTTTAAAATTTCTTTCGCTTTGGCTTCAGTAACCGTCAAATTTTAAAAGTGGATTTTCAAGCGGTTATTCCGCAATGCTGATTTTGAGATTCGTTTTACGATGTTTTGAGAAGTACAATTTACTTTTCGAAATTGTTACTAATATTGCTGCTTTAATCACGTGATTGGAAATCGTTTTAAAAATGAAAATTGTTTTACAAAATTTTTCAGTTTGCGCTTTCAATAGAATGAGGAAGCGATTTAAACGATTCAGCAAAATCGAGGATTATGACCCCTTTCTTTTACTGATTCGCTTAACTCCGGACTTGTCTAGTTGAGATCGTGAATTGTTATTAAAATAAATAACATTGTTTTCATAAATTTTACAGTTTGCGATTTCAAAAGAATGAGGAAGCGATTTAAACGTTTTAGCAAAATCGAGGATTATGACCCCTTTCTTTTACTGATTCGCTTAATTCCGGACTTGTCCGTTTGAGAATGTAAAGTGTATTTTTACAAAATACACAATTTTGCACTTTCAAGGAAACGATGAAGAGAATCAAACGATTTAGTAAAACACGTGGTATGGGACATGTGCGTTTGCTATTTCGGTTAATTCCGGACTCGTTAATTGAATATCTGTTGTTTTGATGATTTTGATGAATTTGCACTTTCAAGGAAACGATGAAGAGAATCAAACGATTTAGTAAAACACGTGGTATGGGACATGTGCGTTTGCTATTTTGGTTAATTCCGGACTCGTTAATTGAAATATTTGATGATTTCGTGTGCTTTCGAGCCACTATGAGGACCTTCGGGTCATTTGTTGGACCTTCGGGTCAAATACCAGTACTAGACCTTCGGGTCATTTGTTCGACCTTCGAGTCATTTGTTGGGCGCCAAAATTATGTTGAGTACTTGGTAGGCTTCGGCCATTTGTTGATGCACGTGCGGCGAATTAAAAACTCACCATCTGATGGGATCGATCCAACCTTTTATGTTGATTTTCTAGTCTTCTTAATTGATTTCTAGATATTTGTTGTTTCCAATTATCTGCAGGTAATTGGATATTTGTTGATATGAGTTCTGATTATCGTTTTTGATAATCGGATATTTGTTGCTTCTAATTATCGCTTGTGATAATTAGATATTTGTTGATTTGAGATTTGATTATCGTTTTTGATAATCGAATAATTGTTGATTTGAAATTTGATTATCGTTTTTAATAATCGAATATTTGTTGCTTCTAATTATCGCTTGTGATAATTAGATATTTGTTGATTTGAGATTTGATTATCGTTTTTGATAATCGAATAGTTGTTGATTTGAAATTTGATTATCGTTTTTGATAATCGGATATTTGTTGCTTCTAATTATCGCTTGTGATAATTAGATATTTGTTGATTTGAGATTTGATTATCGTTTTTGATAATCGAATAATTGTTGATTTGAAATTTGATTATCGTTTTTGATAATCGAATATTTGTTGATTTGAAATTTAATTATCGCTTTTGATAATTAAATATTTGTTGATTTGAGATTTAATTATCGCTTTTGATAATTAAATATTTGTTGATTTGAGATTTAATTATCGCTTTTGATAATTAAATATTTGTTGATTTGAGATTTAATTATCGTTTTTGATAATTAAATATTTGTTGATTTGAGATTTAATTATCGCTTTTGATAATTAAATATTTGCTGATTTGAGATTTAATTATCATTTTTTATAGTCGAATATTTTTTGATTTGAAATTTGATTATCATTTTTGATAATTAAATATTTGTTGATTTGAGATTTAATTATCGCTTTTGATAATTAAATATTTGCTGATTCGAGAGTTAATTATCGTTTTTGATAGTTGAATATTTGGTTGATTTGGGAATTGATTATCGTTTTTGATAATCGAATAATTGTTGATTTGAAATTTTGATTACCGTTTGTGGTAATTAGATATGTGCTGATTTGTTTTCTGATTATCGTTTGAGATAATTAGATATTTGATTTGTCTTCTGATTTTCGTTTGAGATAATTAGATATTTGATGTTTTTTGATTATCGTTTTGATAATTAGATATTTGATGTTTCCGATTATCGTTTTTGATAATTTGATATTTGTTGATTTGTTTTCTGAGTATCGTTTGGATAATTGGATGTTTGCTAATTGTATGGAGAAGAGATTTTCTAGTCTCTAATTGAGTTCAGATTTTGTTGATTTTATTGAATTGCTATTTTCTATCTATCACTGTTGATAGTTAGAGTTTGCTGATTATGAAGTTCGTGTTTTCTATTTATCTGTTAGATAACTAGATATTTGCAGTTTTGCGAATTGTGGTTTGTGCTTTCTTATCTTTGCTGATAATTAGATTTTGTTGTTTCCTAATTATCGTATCGATAATTAGATATTGTTGTTTTGTGTTTTCTGAATTTTAATTATCTAGTTGATAATTAAATATTGCTGATGATTGCATTTATTCAGCTTTGTTGTTTTATGATTATCTATTTGATAGTTAGACTTTGTTGAGGATTTGTGAATTTCTTTTATGAAGTTGAAAGATTTCTTTGGCATTTGTATTTCCGACTTCTACTTTTCTAGCTTAACCAGTTTATGTTAGAAAAATAATTTTTATTGATGACTTTGACTATGAAAATTGCGGGGACGCAATTTTTATAAGGAGGAGAGTCTGTAACAACCGGGGTTTTGCTGCTAATTTGTCATCGTCATTTAACGATTAATCTGTTGGGTTATCACAGTTGGAATTTTTTTTAATCAAGCTGAAATTCTTTTGAGTATTCGTTAAAAAGGTTATGCGGGCTTTTGATTCAATCTTGGCCCAGGAAGCCTCACTCCTTTATTTTATCTTTGTGTGGTCGTTCCCTTCTTATTCAATTCGACCCGGTCCCCTTCATTTTTCGTTCAAAAACCCTAGATCGATCGAGGAAAAATAATGGCAGCCTCCTTTCGTTTGTTCCTCATCTCAAAAATTAGGGCTTCGATTTCAACTTTGCTAGATTCCTCGTTTGGCCACGGCGTCGACTATGGAGGGATCGATGGTGACTCGGCCGTCTGATTGAGTTCGTTTCTAGGCTTCGCTCGACTCGTCGATTTCGTGCTCGTCAGTATAAGGTGAGTAATTTATATTACTCACATCTAATTCAAACACATATATCTGTGAGTTGTGATTTCCACTGCTTTGAATTCTTGGGTTTTTGTTCGTATACGAACGTTTGGGTTCGTTTTGAATTACCGTGGCCATTCTATTTTGTTTGAATTTGGTTAGATGGCGGTGATGTTGATGATTTCGGACTTGCCCTTACTGTTCGATTTTTGCCTTGCCTTTATTTTTGATCACTACCTCGGCTTTGGATTTATTCGAACTTGTTTGATTTTGTTAAAACTCGACTTGAACTATTTTATTGGGTATCTATGTCTTCGACACAGTTTGTTCGACCTTGTTTTCGTGGAAAATTGGCTTTGATGTTTTTGCACTAGTACCATGACTTTGATCTTCACTGACCTGTTGTCCCCTGATTTCGACTATACTGTGAATTCTGTTCTTTGTCAAACTACTTGAGAAATTGACTTCGGTCTGCAGTCTTGTTTCTTTGTAGCTCTGTTGCTCTTGACATTGTGATGTTGAACTTGGATAGTATATCAGTGATGTATCATCCCTATTGTATACCTGTAGTTGCATTATTCAGGTTGTAACTGTGCACTTGTCAATGTAGTCTTCATCTTGTTCACCTGGTTATTGTTTAGTCACTTGAGTCCGTAGTTGATTCACTGTTGCATTTGTGGCTACACTTTGATAATCACGTTGTCAGGCTTGTGAATACATGTACACATGTTCTATTCTACTTCGGTATTGAATCAGGTCTTTTGGGGCTGGTCTTCGATGATGCTTGACTTCGTGTACTTTGTCTTTGATCAAGAACTGCATATAAGTAATTGCCAGTTGCATTGCCATGTATTCGTGTAATCTTCATTCAGCCAGTACATTGTTATCAGTTGCATTGCCATGTATTTTTATAGTCTGGACTTACATTCTGGTTGTATTCTGGGTTGCATTGAGTTGCACTTTGATGATTTTGTATTACTTGTGTACTGGTGCACTGTTGTAGCTGCACTTGAATCTCTTTAGTCACTGTTTACATGATCCATTTGTGATATTTGTTGAGTCTGAGCATTCTTGTTGTCCAGACTTGTACATGATACTTTTGACCATTTGTTCATTGCTGGTCTTTGCGTTGGTACATATGTTATACATTTGCTTGAAATTGATTCTGGCCATTCTCTGTGCTACCATTCATGTGTGTCCAGACCTTGTTCATTCGAGTCTTTGTGTACTTGTCTTGTGCACTTGAATGTGTGTTCTTCATCTTGTTGTCTGGTTTGCTTTCACTACCCTTACTTTGATATGTTTTGTGTCTTCACCTTGCTTTTATCTTCATTCTACTCGACTTGTTTACGGTTGCTGCACTTGAGTTATTTACTTGATCCACTTGAACTTGAGTCAGTGGTCTTGTTGAAGTCCAGTTTTGGTTATATGTGCATGTTGTAGCTTTGTATCCATTTGCATTTGGTCATTGTGCGTCACTGGTGACCTTATTTTCTAATGAGGCTGATCTGCGTCTTTTTCTGTGGAGTGTTGTAGTGCCATATCCTTGGTGCTCTCACCTTCAGTTCGCTATTTCACTGTGCTTTGCTTTGTGACATGTTGAACTTGGTTCACTTGTTGCCTCTGATCTTGTTTAGTATTGTTTTGGGTTGTTTTGTAGTGGCGAGGCAGTACACGCGTGCATGTACTGCAGCCCTAGCAGGATTGACAGATTTAGTTGAAATTTCGATTGTTAAATTGTTTCGTTGGTTAAATTCAATATTTTGAAGTTGTATTTTGAAATGGTTCATTTTGATTTGAGTTGGATCCGTTTGCTTTTGGATTTATTGATCTTCTGAGTATTTCATAGACTGTATATGCGAGGCAGTACACGTTAGCGTGTACTGCAGCCAATCAGCATTGATGTTTTTAAATTGACATTTCAATTGTTTAAATTGATTTGGATGGTTGAATTGTTGTTTACACTGTTTAGTGTTATATCTGCCGTTATCCGATTCTTTTATCGAGGAGTCGGATATACGAGATTTCTGTGACTGTCGTCTATTTGATATTTGATTATTACTGCTTCTGTGCATTAATAACTGAGTTTGAATTAGACTGACCCGTGTATTATTTTCTTTTGAATTTAATACTCGGGTCATACCCGAGTTATTTCAGGTTGTAGATTTCCTGCTTTGAGTTGCTGTTTGGGCTATGAAGACTTTTATATCTTCTGAAGTAGTTTTCATCGTTTTGTAGATGTCGTGTCATTGTATAGGATGATATGTATTCATGTATATTAGTTGATAATGTACTTGTATATATAACTTCCAGAGTCGACAGTTGTAGTTGTATCATATGTATTGTGTCAACTATATTGTAACTGACATCAGTTATATATATATATATATATATATATATATATATATGAGACTTTTGTTTTATCTGTGTTCCGCATTTATATTCTCTGTGTTATTATTATATCTAATGTCCTAAACTATTATGAACCATCATAGTTTGTTTTATACTGATAATTGGGTATGTCGATGGGAGTAAATAAATAAGATGAAAAATGAAAAGTATATACCACTCCTATCGAGGTAACCAATATTAGCATAAGGCCAACTACGGATGGCCGCTCCTATCCAGCCTTAGTCTTCGTAATACTAGACAGTATTTATTTTAATACTCTTTGTTATTATGAGCATAGAGGTGGGGCGTCACAGTTGGTATCAGAGCTTGGGGTTTATGGACATAATATAAAACATAACTTTGATGGAACATATGTTACAACTATTGGTCGATGTTTTATTTGTGCATTGAGTCAAAACTAAAGTTTTGAAATTTGGATGAAATTTTTAAGTATCTTTATTTAAATATAATAGTGTAACTGTGTTTTGTTGATTTGATTTATTTGTGTTCTGTTTATCAGAGTGTGCAGCGGAAACAGTGAAACTGTCTTCGCTGAGTACAACTGATAATCCTTTTGTTTTAAAAATCAAAATATGAAATTGAAATAAATATCATTTGTTGTTTACATAGCTGTATTTATTTTGTTTCTTTGGGAATTTCGAATCCGATTTGAGGATTCGAAGTGATTGCAGTTATGTGATTCTTGTTGAGATTTTTTGCTGATTTTCTTTTATGATAATCACATGTTGATTAGATTTTTGCTGTTTTAAATTATCTTCATTGAAGATAATAGAGTAATTTCTTTGTTTATATTGTAGTGTGCGTGCAAATATGAATTTCACGTTACTGCATTTATTTTACGTTGAACCGATGCTTGGTTATGAAACGTATTTTGTTGCCGTTATTTTTATAACGGGATTTTTACACCAATGCTAAATTTTTGAAGCACGGTGTTTTGTGGCATTTTTGATGAATGAAAATTCACTGATATTACCTTTTGATGTAAATTATTTTTATATGATTTTGACGTTTTAAAATTTCTGTCGCTTTGGCTTCAGTAACCGTCAAATTTTAAAAGTGGATTTTCAAGCGGTTATTCCGCAATGCTGATTTTGAGATTTGTTTTACGATGTTTTGAGAAGTACAATTTCCTTTTCGAAATTGTTACTAATATTGCTGCTTTAATCACGTGATTGGAAATCATTTTAAAAATGAAAAATTTTTTACAAAATTTTTCAGTTTGCGCTTTCAATAGAATGAGGAAGCGATTTAAACGATTCAGCAAAATCGAGGACTATGACCCCTTTCTTTTACTGATTCGCTTAACTCCGGACTTGTCCAGTTGAGAACGTGAATTGTTATTAAAATAAATAACATTGTTTTCAGAAATTTTACAGTTTGCGATTTCAAAAGAATGAGGAAGCGATTTAAACGTTTTAGCAAAATCGAGGATTATGACCCCTTTCTTTTACTGATTCGCTTAATTCCGGACTTGTCCGTTTGAGAATGTAAAGTGTATTTTTACAAAATACACAATTTTGCACTTTCAAGGAAACGATGAAGAGAATCAAACGATTTAGTTAAACACGTGGTATGGGACATGTGCGTTTGCTATTTCGGTTAATTCCGGACTCGTTAATTGAATATCTGCTATTTTGATGATTTTGATGAATTTGCACTTTCAAGGAAACGATGAAGAGAATCAAACGATTTAGTAAAACACGTGGTATGGGACATGTGTGTTTGCTATTTTGTTTATTCCGGACTCGTTAATTGAAATATTTGATGAGCAGGGCGTGCTTTAGACGAAGCGATCTGTTATCGGGATTTCGTGTGCTTTCGAGCCACTATGAGGACCTTCGGGTCATTTGATGGACCTTCGGGTCAAATACCAGTACTAGACCTTCGGGTCATTTGTTGGACCTTTGGGTCATTTGTTGGGCGCCAAAATTATGTTAAGTACTTGGTAGGCTTCGGCCATTTGTTGATGCACGTGCGGCGAATCGAAAACTCGCCATCTGATGGGATCGATCCAACCTTTTATGTTGATTTTCTAGTCTTCTTAATTCATTTCTAGATATTTGTTGTTTCCATTTATCTGCAGGTAATTGGATATTTGTTGATATGAGTTCTGATTATCGTTTTTGATAATCGGATATTTGTTGCTTCTAATTATCGCTTGTGATAATTAGATACTTCTTGATTTGAGATTTTATTATCGTTTTTGATAATCGAATATTTGTTGATTTGAAATTTGATTATCGTTTTTGATAATTGGATATTTGTTGCTTCTAATTATCGCTTGTGATAATTAGATATTTGTTGATTTGAGATTTGATTATCGTTTTTGATAATCGAATAATTGTTGATTTGAAATTTGATTATCGTTTTTGATAATCGGATATTTGTTGCTTCTAATTATCGCTTGTGATAATTAGATATTTGTTGATTTGAGATTTGATTATCATTTTTGATAATCGAATAATTGTTGATTTGAAATTTGATTATCGTTTTTGATAATCGAATATTTGTTGATTTGAAATTTAATTATCGCTTTTGATAATTAAATATTTGTTGATTTGAGATTTAATTATCGCTTTTGATAATTAAATATTTGTTGATTTGAGATTTATTTATCGCTTTTGATAATTAAATATTTGTTGATTTGAGATTTAATTATCGCTTTTGATAATTAAATATTTGCTGATTTGAGATTTAATTATCATTTTTGATAGTCGAATATTTGTTGATTTGAAATTTGATTATCGTTTTTGATAATTAAATATTTTTTGATTTGTGATTTAATTATCGCTTTTGATAATTAAATATTTGCTGATTCGAGATTTAATTATCATTTTTGATAGTTGAATATTTGGTTGATTTGAGAATTGATTATCGTTTTTGATAATCGAATAATTGTTGATTTGAAATTTTGATTACCGTTTGTGGTAATTAGATATGTGGTGATTTGTTTTCTGATTATCGTTTGAGATAATTAGATATTTGATTTGTCTTCTGATTTTCGTTTGAGATAATTAGATATTTGATGTTTTCTGATTATCGTTTTGATAATTAGATATTTGATGTTTCCGATTATCGTTTTTGATAATTTGATATTTGTTGATTTGTTTTCTGAGTATCATTTGGATAATTGGATGTTTGCTGATTGTATGGAGAAGAGATTTTCTAGTCTCTAATTGAGTTCAGATTTTGTTGATTTTATTGAATTGCTATTTTCTATCTATCACTGTTGATAGTTAGAGTTTGCTGATTATGAAGTTCGTGTTTTCTATTTATCTGTTAGATAACTAGATATTTGCAGTTTTGCGAATTGTGGTTTGTGCTTTCTAATTATCTTTGCTGATAATTAGATTTTGTTGTTTCCTAATTATCGTATCGATAATTAGATATTACTGTTTTGTGTTTTCTGAATTTCAATTATCTAGTTGATAATTAAATATTGATGATGATTGCATTTATTCAGCTTTGTTGTTTTATGATTATCTATTTGATAGTTAGACTTTGTTGAGGATTTGTGAATTTCTTTTATGAAGTTGAAAGATTTCTTTGGCATTTGTATTTCCGACTTCTACTTTTCTAGCTTAACCAGTTTATGTTAGAAAAATAATTTTTATTGACGACTTTGACTATGAAAATTGCGGGGACGCAATTTTTATAAGGAGGGGAGTCTGTAACAACTGGGGTTTTGCTGCTAATTTGTCATCGTCATTTAACGATTAATCTGTTGGGTTATCGCAGTTGGAAATTTTTTTAATCAAGCTGAAATTCTTTTGAGTATTCGTTAAAGAAGTTATGCGGGCTTTCGATTCAATCTTGGCCCAGGAAGCCTCACTCCTTTATTTTATCTTTGTGTGGCCGTTCCCTTCTTATTCAATTCGACCCGGTCCCCTTCATTTTTCGTTCAAAAACCCTAGATCGAACGAGGAAAAATGATGGCAGCCTCCTTTCGTTTGTTCCTCATCTCAAAAATTAGGGCTTCGATTTCAACTTTGCGCGATTCCTCGTTTGGCCACGGCGTCGACTATGGAGGGATCGATGGTGACTTGGCCGTCTGATTGAGTTCGTTTCTGGGCTTCGCTCGACTCGTCGATTTCGTGCTCGTCAGTATAAGGTGAGTAATTTATATTACTCACATCTAATTCAAACACATATATCTGTGAGTTGTGATTTCCACTACTTTGAATTCTTGGGTTTTTGTTCGTATACGAACGTTTGGGTTCGTTTTGAATTACCGTGGCCATTCTATTTTGTTTGAATTTGGTTAGATGGCGGTGATGTTGATGATTTCGGACTTGTCCTTACTATTCGATTTTTGCCTTGCCTTTATTTTTGATCACTGCCTCGGCTTTGGATTTATTCGAACTTGTTTGATTTTGTTAAAACTCGACTTGAACTATTTTATTGGGTATCTGTGTCTTCGGCACAGTTTGTTCGACCTTGTTTTCATGGAAAATTGGCTTTTATGTTTTTGCACTTGTACCATGACTTTGATCTTCACTGACCTGTTGTCCCCTGATTTCGACTATACTATGAATTCTGTTCTTTGTCAAACTACTTGAGAAATTGACTTCGGTCTGTAGTTTTGTTTCTTTGTAGCTATGTTTCTCTTGGCATTGTGATGTTGAACTTGGATAGTATATCAGTGATGTATCATCCCTGTTGTATACCTATAGTAGCATTATTCAGGTTGTAACTGTGCACTTGTCAGTGTAGTCTTCATCTTGTTCACCTGATTATTGTTTAGTCACTTGAGTCCGTAGTTGATTCATTGTTGCATTTGTGGCTGCACATTGATAATCACGTTGTCAGGCTTGTGTATACATGTACACATGTTCTATTTTACTTCGGTATTGAATTAGGTCTTTTGGGGCTGGTCTTCGATGATGCTTGACTTCATGTACTTTGTCTTTGATCAAGAACTGCATATAAGTAATTGCTAGTTGCATTGTCATGTATTCGTGTAATCTTCATTCAGCCAGTACATTGTTGTCAGTTGCATTGCCATGTATTTGTATAGTCTGCACTTACATGCTGGTTGTATTCTGGGTTGCATTGAGTTGCACTTTGATGTTTTTGTATTACTTGTGTACTGGTGCACTGTTGTAGCTGCACTTGAATCTCTTTAGTCACTGTTTACGTGATCCATTTGTGATATTTGTTGAGTCTGGGCATTCTTGTTGTCCAGACTTGTACATGATACTTTTGACCATTTGTTCATTGCTGGTCTTTGCATTGGTACATATGTTATACATTTGCTTGAAATTGATTATGGCCATTCTCTGTGCTACCATTCATGTGTGTCCAGACCTTGTTCATTCGAGTCTTTGTGTACTTGTCTTGTGCACTTGAATGTGTGTTCTTCATCTTGTTGTCTGGTTTGCTTTAACTACCCTTACTTTGATATGTTTTGTGTCTTCACCTTGCTTTGATCTTCATTCTGCTCGACTTGTTTACGGTTGCTGCACTTGAGTTGTTTACTTGATCCACTTGAACTTGAGTCAGTGGTCTTGTTGAAGTCCTGTTTTGGTTATATGTGCATGTTGTAGCTTTGTATCCATTTGCATTTGGTCATTGTGCTTCACTGGTGACCTTATTTTCTAATGAGGCTGATCTGCGTCTTTTTCTGTTGAGTGTTGTAGTGCCATATCCTTGGTGCTCTCACCTTCAGTTCGCTATTTCACTGTGCTTTGCTTTGTGACATGTTGAACTAGGTTCACTTGTTGCCTCTGATCTTGTTTAGTATTGTTTTGGGTTGTTTTGTAGTGGCAAGGCAATACACGCGTGCGTGTACTGCAGCCCTAGCAGGATTGACAGATTTAGTTGATATTTCGATTGTTAAATTGTTTCGTTGGTTAAATTCAATATTTTGAAGTTGTATTTTGAAATGGTTCATTTTGATTTGAGTTGGATCCGTTTGCTTTTGGATTTATTGATCTTCTAAGTATTTCATAGACTGTATAGGCGAGGCAGTACACGTTAGCGTGTACTGCAGCCAATCAGCATTGATGTTTTTAAATTGACATTTCAATTGTTTAAATTGATTTGGATGGTTGAATTGTTGTTTAACACTGTTTAGTGTTATATCTGCCGTTATCCGATTCTTTTATCGAGGAGTCGGATATACGAGATTTCTGTGACTGTCGTCTATTTGATTTTTGATTATTACTGCTTCTGTGCATTAATAACTGAGTTTGAATTAGACTGACCCGTGTATTATTTTCTTTTGAATTTAATACTTGGCTCAGACCCGAGTTATTTCAGGTTGTAGATTTCCTACTTTGAGTTGCTGTTTGGGCTATGAAGACTTTTATATCTTCTGAAGTAGTTTTCATCGTTTTGTAGATGTCGTGTCATTGCATAGGATGATATGTATTCATGTATATTAGTTGATAATGTACTTGTATATATAACTTCCAGAGTCGATAGTTGTAGTTGTATCATATGTATTGTGTCAACTATATTGTAACTGACATCAGTTATATATATATATATATATATATATATATGAGACTTTTGTTTTATCTGTGTTTTGCATTTATATTCTCTGTGTTATTATTATATCTAATGTCCTAAACTATTATGAACCATCGTAGTTTGTTTTATACTGATAATTGGGTATGTCGATGGGAGTAAATAAATAAGATGAAAAATGAAAAGTATATACCACTCCTATCGAGGTATCCAATATTAGCATAAGGCCAACTACGGATGGCCGCTCCTATCCAGCCTTATTCTTCGTAATAATAGACAATATTTCTTTTAATACTCTTTGTAATTATGAGCATAGAGGTGGGGCATCACATGGAGGGAGCATCCACTGGGGAAGCTAAGAAGAAAATTACTTGTTATAATTGTGGCAAAGAAGGACACATGAGTAATAGGTGTCAAGCAGCCAAGAAGGCACCATTTAGCTTCTATAACTGTGGGAAAGAAGGTCATATTAGAAGAAATTTCCCAGAGTTTAAGAAAGGAGCAAAGGTAGGAGCATTGGAAACAAAGGCAAAGGCAAATGTAGCAGGAAGCTCTGGACAATTGGAAGGTATACTTCTAATTAAAAGTTACCCAATCACAGTTATATATGACACTGGAGCCACACATTCTCTAATATCACAAGACATAGTGGATAAATTAGCTCTCACATGCAACAAAGTTGAAAAACCCTTGTTTATTCAAAGTCCCCTGGGTAGCTCTTGTTTGCTAGGATTAAAATGTTTGGGAGTAAAATTAAACATAGGAGGAAATGAGTTTAAATCTGATTTGTTTGTATTGAAATACCCTGGAATAGGAATTATTTTAGGGGTAGATTGGTTGAGTAAATTCAAAGCAATTTTGAATTTAGAAAATTTCACTATTTCTTTGAAAACAGAAAATGGTAAAAATATTTTAGTCATGAGTGAAATAGCTAAAACAAATTGTCTTAATCAAATATGGAATATGACTGAGATGGAATTAATTTTAGAAAACATGGAAGTAATAAGAAAGTATCCAGATGTTTTTGGAGAGGTAGTAGGGGTACCAGACAATAGACCAGTTGAATTTCAAATAAGGTTAATTCTTGGATCAAGTCCTATCATCAAGAAACCTACTAGAATGGGTCCAAAAGAATTAATAGAATTGAAGCAACAGCTGGAAAAATTGGAGCAGAAAGGCTTCATAAGGCCTAGCAGTTCAAACTGGGGTTCTCCAGTGGTGTTTGTGAAAAAGCATGATGGTACACTAAGAATGTGTATTGATTATAGAGAACTAAATAAAGTCGCCATCAAGAACAAATACCCACTCCCCAGAATTGATGATCTATTTGATCAACTAAATGGGGCAAAGGTCTTTTCATGGCTAGATTTAGCCTCTGGGTTTCACCAGATGAAGGTAGAGGAAGAAAGCATTAAGTATACTGCCTTCAACACAAGGTATGAATTATATGAATTTTTGGTGATGCCTTTTGGATTGACAAATGCACCATCCTATTTTGTAGATTTAATGAATAGAACATTTAGAGACTTTCTAGACAAATTTGTAGTTGTTTTCATTGATGACATATTATGGTATTCAAAATCAGAAGAGGATCATGCAAAACACTTGCATCTGGTTTTGTCTAGACTGAGAACACATGATTTAAAGGCCAAATTCTCTAAATGTACATTTTGGCAAAATGAAGTAAAGTTTTTGGGGCATATATTTCTCAACAAGGTATTAGTGTAGACCCAAGTAAGGTTATGGCAGTTCAATCATGGAACAGACCCAAATCAGTGACTGAGGTGAGATCCTTTTTGGGAATGGCAGGCTATTATAGGAGATTTATAAAAGACTTTGCAAGAATAGCCATTCCATTGACCAAGCTAACTAGAAAGGAGCAGCCATATGTGTGGACAGAGAAATGTGAACAGGCCTTTACATTATTGAAGAAAGCATTGATGGAAGCTCTAGTTTTACAAGTACCAGAAGGAAATGAAGGATTAGTAGTTTACACAGATGCTAGTGGATCAGGACTAGGGGCAGTGCTCATGCAACATGGTAGAGTCATAGCATATGCATCAAGGCAACTCAAGCCAAATGAAACTAGGTATGCTACACATGATTTAGAGCTAGCTGCTATAGTATATGCATTGAAACTATGGAGACACTATTTATTAGGTGCTAAGTTTGAATTGTTTATAGACCATAAGTCACTTAAATACTTGTTTTCCCAAAAAGACTTAAACAGGAGGCAACATAGGTGGGTAGAATTTCTAGCTGCCTATGATCTTGATATATTATACACCCCAGGAAAAGCTAATAAAGTGGCAGATGCATTAAGTAGACATCAAGCAAAATTGGCAAGCTTAATGATGGCTGAGTTCAGGGATTTGACAATCCTTAGTGAGGTGGAAGTGAAAGAAGAAACTAGTGTATCAGATAAGACACACAGTGAGATGATTGAATATGGTAAATTAAGCCTCATTTCTTTAAAGTCAACACTGGTTGATAAAATAAGACAAATGTAGAATCAAGATACAAATTTGAAGGGGAAAAAGAACATGATATCACAAGGCAACTATGAGGTAGATGATAAAGGATACTTAAGGAAAAAGGGGAAACTCTGCATACCAAATGTAGAGGAACTGAAGCAAGAAGTTATGGATGAGCATCACAAAACAAAATATACTATACATCCAGGTGGTACAAAAATGTACCATGATCTTAGGAGGAATTACTGGTGACCAGGGATGAATGGAGCGGTAGCCAAATATGTGGCAAATTGCTTGACATGCCAACAAGTAAAGGCAGATTATCAAAGACCCTCAGGCCTATTGCAACCTTTGGAAGTGCCTACTTGGAAATGGGAAAGCATATCAATGGATTTTTTGGATGGTTTGCCAAGAACAAGAAGAGGCAATGATAGTATTTGGGTAGTGGTTGATAGGCTTACAAAAACAACGCACTTCATTCCTATAAATTCAAACAGAAATGCCCATAAACTAGCTCAGTTATTTGTGAAAGAGATAGTGAGATTGCATGGCATCCCCAAGACTATCATTAGTGATAGAGATACTTTGTTTACTTCAAGGTTTTGGAGTAGCTTTCAAGAAGCTATGGGGACAGAACTAAGCCTAAGCACAGCCTACCACCCACAAACAGATGGGCAAACTGAGATTGTTAATAAGGTTTTAGAAGATTTGCTTAGAGCATGCATACTTGATTTTGGAGGCAACTGGGAGGATCATATTTATTTAGCTGAATCTGCTTATAATAATAGCTACCAGTCCACCATAGGAATGGCTCCATTTGAGGCTTTGTATGGAAAGCCTTGTTTATCTCCTGCATGTTGGATGGAGGCTGGTGAAAGAGTGTTGCTTGGACCAGACAATGTAAAAGAAACTTCTGCAAGAATTGAATTAGTGAGGCAAAGAATGAGAGTAGCTCAAGAGAGACAGAAAGCATATGCAGATAAGAGGAGAAGGCCAGTAGAATTTGAGGTGGGAGACTATGTGTTTCTCAAAGTTTCACCAATGAGGAAAATACTGAGATTTGGCAAAGCAGGGAAACTATCACCAAGGTATATAGGACCATATGAAATTGTTCAAAGAATAGGGACTTTAGCTTATAGGTTGAAGTTACCAGAGGAATTGAGCAAAATACATAATGTATTTCATGTATCCCAATTGAGAAAATGGGTGCATGATAAGGAGACCATTCTTGAATCTCCTACACATGTTGAAATTCAAGAAAATCTGGTTTATAAAAAGGAACCAGTGGGCATTGTGGCTAGAGAAGAAAAGAAACTGAGAAATAAAATAATTAAACTAGTTAAAATCCAATGGAGTTTAGATGGGAATGAGTGCACATGGGAGGCTGAAGATAGGATGAAGGATAAGTATCCTAATCTATTTTCTGCTTGAAGGTATGTCTAGAACTGTAATAACTTTAAATATTACTTAAGTGTATTTGACTGATCTTAGATGAATGAATTTCTGATATGTTTGAAATATACTAATAAACCAATATATAATTGTGGGACACAATTCCTTTTAGGAGGAGAGTATGTAAAGACCCAAAAATTTTGAGAATAAAAATTACTTTAAAGAAAAAAAAATAGGAAATGGAAAATAAATACCAAGAGTGAATAAGTGAGAGAATGATAGTTAGAGAAAATAAAAATGGGGAGAAAAATAGCTGAGTAAAGAGGAGCATTATATTCACATATTTTATGTGTAAATATATATATAAGTATTACATAAATAACCAAAGAATAAAAATAGCTTGAAAATGAATACCAGAAGTGAGTGAAGTAATTATGCAAGGAATAATTATTTTTATACAGTGATGAGAGGAAAATGATTAAGTATAAAATGAATTCAAAAATTCACATGACTTGTATATATGTGAATATTGTATAGAAAATATATATACATATGGTTAGAGAAGTATGTGATGATAAAATAAAAATCCTCTTGATAATTAAAATGCATAGAAATCAGTCAAGCAATAGTTAAGAGTATGGATGCATTTTTGGAATAAATCAAGAAAGAAGCAAATGGTAAATTATGTTAGTTAAAAACAAAACTTATAAAAAGAAAATGAAAAATAACTCGGGTATAATAAACATAAATTGTCAAGTTGAGTCATAGGAAAACAATGTACAGGTAAAAATCAGGCAAATAGCATGCATTCAGAAATGAGAAAAACAACTGTTTTCACATGAAATGGAAATAAAAAGAAAATGGCCAAATTAGCCATAAACATGCATACAGGCTTCTTTTATTTTTGTGAGGATAAAATGGGTGTTTCCTTTATTAAAACCCTAGTTAAATGATTTAAATCAAGGGGTAAGGCAGAGGTTTTCTCTTGGGAGGAAAAATAGAAGTTTAATTCAAAAAAAAATAGAAAGGAGAAACTCACACAGTCTTCAAGCTAAAGCATTCTCGGGGAAGAGGAGAGGAAGATGAGTGATAATCATTTAAAAGACTTAAGGCATTAAGACCCAAGTAAGGGCAGCCAAATTATTTTATATAAAATCATATTATGTTTTTCTGTTTGGTTTTATTCTCTGAATAAATACATGTTGATCATGGATGGTATTTTGGTTGAATTTCTGGTTAATGTTTTGATCTGTTTTGAGATGTTATAATTGTTTCAACTTTTGCTTTGAAATATAAATAATCAAACATATATTCATATTATAGAAATGGATTTTATAATCCAGTTTTATATGAAGAATGAACTAAATGTTTTACTGAGAAATAGGATATCAAAGGGAAATGAAGTGGGCAGTGTGAATAATGAGATTCATGCTCATGCCTAGTTCATATTAAAAATGATGTGAACAATGCAATACTATAAACATGTGTTGATTTGTTCAGATCATGAGCCAATATGTTTTTATGGGTTTTTCTTAAAAACCATATCCTATGTTCACAGTAAAATAAATATAGTATTTCTTATGGTTTCATCAGATTTATGCAAGCAATGGGAAAATTTTTAGAAATAAATATACAGGCAGTTTTATAAAATAAGATTAAGCCAGAATGATTTTGGATGTGCAATTTTGCATGAATGCTTTGTATGATTGGATGTAAACCCTTGAGTGTGTTTAATAAATTTTGGGGTTTATGTAATGAAAGGAAGAACATGAGCACCTCTGGAATTAAAAAGAAAATTTCTCAGCAATTAAATGAGCATGGTCTCTAAATTACAAAGTAATTTAGGAGAGGTGCCTTGATCTACTCATCATCAGGTGGATGATGGGTATGTGCATGACTTGTTCAAGTCCTGAAGGCCTCTGTGCAAAGGTTAACAGAATTGAGTCCTTTGCAATGCACACTTTGTGTTCAAAGGCAAGAGTTTAGACCATATAAAATATAAAATGGGATTGAAAGGTTATGCTATGGATTTTAGGAAGCTAAAATCCATAGGAGTTTGTACATGTACAACTGAATGGATTGAATGGATGAATGCTTGGGTGTATATTTGTTAGATAAATTTAAATGTACATATGCTCAGGTTTAACATGAAATTGAATAGTGTCAAATATACATGTTCTCTTCACAGTTTTAAGAATTTATAAGTTGTTTTAATAATGATTTCACTCATACCAGAATTTTATTCTGACCCTATTTATTGCCTTTGCAATATTTGGGGTGTCTCATTTTTATTGAGGCAGCTCAAAATATTGTTGCAGGTAGAGATGCATGAGTAGCTTGCTTGCTTGGAAAATTAGAAGACTTACTTGAGTTTATAAAATGCAGTAGTTCATTGTAATAAAGATAACTAGGCAAACTTTCTTAAGTCTATGTAGACCTTTCAGTATTGTAGTGGCTTTGTTCATTTGAAAAGAACTTGTAAAACTTAAATATTATATGTGTCTGGAGTTACAGATCTAAGTAACTGATCTTGATGTTTTCTGGTAGACTGTGATGGAGAAAAATTATGCCATGTAATTTAATATGTGGACGTGCTTTCTTTATCAAAGGTTGTTAATTTTTTTAAATAGAAAAGTTGCAGTAGTTCATGGATAAGCATGTAGCTAAAAATTGTTAAGTGATAATTGAATCTGGCATTGGCTAACCAGAAGAGCTTGACCATGACTTATAACTGATATAAGATCATGAGAAGCTTGAAATCTTAACCTGTTAATTCTCCTTCAACATCTGATTTTCCAGTAAAGAATTTGCATTGTATTGTATAGTAAAAATAAAATACATGCTTTATACTTATAATCTGGAATGTAACTATATTGAACTGAGCTTAGCTAACCACCTATTTGGTTTAAAGTTAAGTGAGTTTTGTCTTTAACAAATCTGTTGAAAAAAATGCATTGCCATGTAGTCTACCTAGATATTAAACATGCTAATAATCCCACTGTTTGATTGATCACTATCATTTGTTTTAGAATTTGAGAGCCTATCAGTACCCTTCTCAAAATGTTCATCTGAAAGTTTGCATTAGACTGATTTTGATATTGCTCCCATCATTCTGTTTTCATATACATGTAAGTCTATATCTGGTATGCTAGATTAAGTTAGCATTTTGTTTGCATGTAGTTCTTCTTCTGCCTGGTCTATAACACACTTATCACCAAATGTTCATAAGATCATTACCAATATTTTAAGACATGAGTATATTTACCTGACAAAAACCTTGTTTGAATAAGTAATAAGCACCCCGGGATAAATTCTCAAACTTGAGTTGTTTTAGTGCTTTGCATAAATTCAAAGGAAAAACAATAAGCAACAAACTCCTAGATTCCCAGACATTAAAAGTATGAGTAGTTAATCCAGAAATTAAATTATTGGGCCATGAAACAAGTTGTGAAGTAAATCAATTAAATAACTGATAGTAGAAATAAAACAAGAAAAAAAATGGTTATATCAGAACTAAATAATAATCAAAGAGATGGATATGTGACACAAAATATCTTGAATATGAGAAACATTGTGTGATTGAATTTCTTTGCTAATTTAATTACTCTGATAGGAAAAGAAACATTTATATATCCTCATATATATAAATGACATGATTGGATTGAAATACTGATATTTTTATATTGGTAAAATATGGATCTTAAGGAAATGAATTAAAGAAATGACCACAAAAAAAAATCATATAAATTAGAGTAAAATGAAGTGGGTCACTTCAATTTGCCTCTAAATTGAATTTTAATCACATAGTTTTCAATCTCAATATTTGCTTAGTTTTCCAGTTTTCAAAACAATCTCCAGTTTTGGTTTAATTTGATTGATTAGAAAATTTTAAAATCTTAAAAATTCCCTGCGGATCGGCCCGTACTCGCCATGTACTAAAATTGTACGCCGTGCACTTGCGGTAATTTTAATTAAAAATTTATCGACAATTTTCTAACTCGATAGAAAATTCGTCGTTAAACAAGTTTTTGGCGTCGTTGCCGGGGAATAGCTTTGATTTTGATTTTCTATTCTTCGAATTATTTGTTGTTTGATTTTTGTGTGTTTTTATTTTATGTTTGTGAACTGCATTTAAAAAAAATTGTGTTTGTTGTGTTGTTTTTTTTTCAATTTTGTTTGTGTGCTTGTTGTTGTTTGTTTGCACTTGCATTTGCTTTTCTATTTAAAAAAAATAGATATATATATATATATATATAGACACAATTTCATTCAAAAAGAAAAAAAATTCCGTTTCATTTTCCTTTTCATTTACAATTTTCTCTTTCACAACATTCAAAAAGAAAAAATTTGCAATTTATTTTCACTGTGCTTGTGCACACCTCCCCGACCACTTGTGCACATCATCACATACCCATCATCTACAACCTGCCTACTCCTTGACCCCTGCATTTCCAGACAAAACCTCACGCCCCCATCAATCTACAGTTCACCATCAACACTCCATCACCATACCTGTACAAACTTCTTGACGGTTGCCTACAGTCACTCCAGATCTTCAACCTCTACTTGCACTTCACATCTTCAATTTACTTCACATCTCATATTCATCTTCAATCACACCACACTTCTTCAATCATCACCTGCCATTGCAACACAATACATCACACCCCACCATCATCTTGCCACACCATATCAAGCACCTTGCAAACAACAAATAAACCACCCTCTACTCCTCACTGCCACTCACCACCCTCTCATACACCAAACAAGTTTCTTTCCACTTTTCTCAACAACCTGCTCTTCTCCACTGTTACATACTGTCACAACCTTTTGCATATTCACAACTTTGCCTACTTGCTAACTGTTGTTGTACGCCTACAACCACTAAACCACTTCTCTGCCAAACACTGTTGTCACCAACATCTACAACTCCATCAACACCTATTCATACTCATCAATACCATTCACTTCATAAAAACTTCATACAATACAAACTTACTTAATCACCAGAAACCAAAACATCATCACACTTCACTGACTCCTATAGCATACTGTAAATATCATCACCTTCTCAAACTTCGTCTGACAACTTCCCAAAAAAAACATCTGCACTTCATTCATCAACTGCTCCTCCACATACTCCAAAATCCCACTGCAACTCGTACTGCCACCAACCTCATCGATCATCACCTACATCGTAAACCAGAACTTCATCGCGCAGCTCGACAACTCAAATCAAACATCACCTCTATCTTCGCAGAACATTGCCAGAACCTCTCCACTCCCCTGCCTCATCCTACGTCATGTCACTTCTCACTACTGCCTGCTACCAAACCGCAAACCCACTACTCCTCAAAATCCTCAGCCCGAATCCCCAATAAATAAAAAATATTGTGTTACCTAATAAGATTTGAAAATTCTTCACAATTCGGTTGCACTATTTTTCTAGCTATGACAAACCCTTTAATTTTTTAATAACTTCCATCCTTCCATTTACTCGAAGGAAGTCCACGTTTGGAAAGTGGAAAGAGAAATGATAGATGACTCATCCATGGCATCATCATTACGAGGATAAGTGTTAGAATTCAATTTAACATGGTCTCCAAAATAATAACTAAAACAAGTTGATGCTTCTTCAACAATGTATGCTTGACATATTGAACCTTCAACGTGTTTTTTTTGTTTCACCTTTTTTAAGGTGGCCCAGGTACCCTCATTTCAAAAGGTTATTAATTACACATTTACTACCTTGATTTCAAAAAAGAATATATAACTCCAAATTATATTTTACGTACCTCTCAAAAGGATACATCCATCTTTATTGCACCAGTCCTCACATTAAAGTTTCAATTGGTAGATGTTTTAGGTACATATTTCATGCAGTTGAATACCCGAGGAGGAAATATTTTCTCTAATTTACATAATAATTTAGGTATACCCGTTTTTAGTTTTTTCAAATCAATTTTATTCGGTGTGGTTGAGCATAACTCTTTATAGGATAAACTAAGTTCAGTAATAGGCATCCACACTTTTGGTGGCAAAAGATCCTTAAATATTATCGAGAAAAGAGTCCCTAAAAATAAATAACAATCATGACTCTTCATTCCCGATAGTTGAAGATTCTTCATATCAACACATCTTATCATGATCGAAGCAATTTGTAATATCCCGGAAATTTTGACAATATCAATTTAATAATCTGTTGAATAATTAAATTGATATGGATAATCTTTGATAATAAGATTTGAATTTAATTTAATAATCTGATTAAATTAGTATTAATTGGTAATTTTATCTTTTAAAAGTTAATAAGATATTTTCTATTTGAATATATATATTTATTTATATATATTGTAAATAGAAGCTTTGGTAAATTGGAAATTTATATTTAATTTAATCTGGACTTTTCAAAGATATTTCAATAAGTAATTTTATAGTTTTAAAATACTTTAAGAAAATATTTAATTGGTTTAAGATATTTTTACTTAAGCTTAAATATAAATAAGATTTACAAAAATTGGTTTGTTTTATTTCTTTTTAAATATTTCTTGATAATATAATCTCTTGTTTAAATTATAAAATATGTTAATTTCAAATAATAAGTATAATGATTTTTTTTAATATGTATGAATTTTAATGCTAAAAGGAATTGTTATTTTAAATTGAATAAATAGTGTATGTAAATATATATAACTTAACTTTTAAATTGAATCTTAGGATTTAATTTTATTTAAACTTGAATTTAAAGTTTTGAAATTCAAAAGAATATATATTTAAATTGTTTTGGATTTTAAAATATTTGTATAAACTTTTATTTATAAGTATAATTAGCTTTTGTTTTTCTTTAATAAGTAATATATATAGATAAGTGTTTAATAAATAAGAAAAAGACTTTTTAATTACTTTTAAAATAAATAAAAATATGAATAATTACTTAAAGGACATGTGTCATTTATCTAAAGCTTTGTAAAACATGTGTAATTAAATAAACAAATGTATAGGACAAGTGTCCTTATTTATTTTTATTTTCTTTTATTTTTATAAAACCATAAATTCACTTATATATACATATTGCATCCCTTTACTTCATTCTTTCTATTCTCCTTTTCAAAACTAAAGAAACTCAAAACCTTTCCTCTAATACAAATCTGATCAGTAACCTTTCTCTAAGCAAAAATCTGAAATCAATACTCAAAACTCCTCATAAAAACCACAATCTCAAATCAATTTCAAAGCTTGCATGTTTAATCTGAACATCTACAACTTAGTTTTTAAAATTCCAAAAGCATGCAAATCATTTTTCTTCAATCTGGATTCAATACAAGAAACCAGTATGCATTCTTTTCGAATCTGCATCAAATTCAAAAGCCCTGTTGCATTCATTTGCAATCTGGAAATCAAGTCTGAAGCCTGTCTGCCTTCATTTCTTCAACCTGGAGGCAAGCATGCATGCAGTTCTAAATTCAATCAGTAAAGCCCAGCAAATTCAAGTTTTAAATCAAGAGGCATTCAAGTTAAAGTTCAAAACAGTTTACAGTTTTCAAAAGCTAAACTACCCCTGCTCTGCATGTTTGGTGAGTAACTTTTAAACCTAAAATAAAATATGGTTGCATGTTAAATCACTGTGACATATATATGTATTGATGTATGAATATACAAGTGCATTTTTATTTTCTGTTTGTTATGGATGAATTATATGAATGTATGAACATGAACTCTGTTTTTGTTTGTTGCCCAGACTCAGGAATTCTATTTGAAAATCCTTACCACTTGATTTAGTTTTTATTAGGACTTAATTTATAAATAAGAATGGTTTGATTTATCATATACTAAGGTTTAAAAATCTTAGTTAAGTCAAATTTAAGATCTGAATGTCTCTGTAACCAAAACAACAGTATATGTTATATAAAAGTAGAAATGTAAATCTTGTAATTTATAAATTTAGGTACATGAATTGAAAACATAAACTATAATATGATTTTTAGCATTGAAATCATAATTTTTAGCTTAGTATTAAAGGAGCAGTTCTGTGATGAATTAAATATGAAGTTTTGGGTAATTCGTTTGATCTAGATGGTTTGATATGTTGAAATCTTCAGTAAGGATAGAGGGATGATCAAAGATGTAGGGAAAATTATTAGAATTTGAATTAAAGGATCAAGGAGGATATGATTTAGGATTTAAAATTTTTAAACCTAGTTTTACTGGGTTAGGGGAAGATGATCGAAACGGGATCTGTGGTCGATCGAGTTGAACGGGGATTTGGTAGATGGAAGTTTGGTCGTGGATGAAAGCATGGCCGGAGTTGCTAGATATCAGGTGGTCGGAGGTTGGCGAACGACGCGTTGCCAGGTTTGGTGTGTTCGAGCTGTTGATGTTCCAGATTTCGATTTTTAGGCTCGAATTCTCGTTTTCAATTTCGAGGGTTGATCGAAGGTTGGATGATCGTAATCTGGTGTAGGGATGATCGTCGATGTGTGGGGATACTCGGTGATGGTCGGAGGCGTTGCTGGTGACCGTGCACGTGCACTCGATCGTGTATGTTTCTCTGGTGAAATCTGGGTTTGCAGAGGAGGGAAAGCTCGGGTGAGACTCGAAGGGTTTAAGGGTACGACTCGAAGTAATTAGTGGTCTCGAGTATGTTAGGTTGACAGGTTTAAAACCTGTATGTTTAAAAAGTTTAAACTAAAATTTAATTTGTAAAGAAATATTTAAACATGTTTTAAATTTAAATTTAAATCTGATTCAAGTTTAATTTGAATCTCAGTTCAAAATAAAATAAGTTTTTAAAATTTAAAATATTTTGAACAACCTCAAAATGTTTAGATAGCTAAATTTAAAAATAAAGTTTTAAATTGGAAGTAAGTTTAAATCTAAACTTAAAACTGGAATCAAATGTAAATCTGTATTTCAGAATTGAAATAAAAAGGAAGTTTTAAATGAAATTGTTTTTAATAACTTAAATTTTTTTTAAATTGTATATTAAATGGTTGAAATTAAAAAGTAAATTTAAAATCCTTAAGTCCTTTTATAAAATGAGCATTTCTTCAACATATGATTTGAGGGTTGTAAATGGATTTTAAAGTTTGTTAAGGTTAAACTTTTATTCATTTTAAATCTCATATTTAAAATGGAATTTAAAGGAAATATGAAAGTTAAATATTTCAAATATGTTTTAAATGATAAATATCATTATAAGGAAATGTTTTCTTAAGACTTAATTATTTGTGAGGAAATTAATGGATAATTAATTTGTTTGATTAATTAATCATTTGGATTAATTAAATAAATAATAAATTAAAGATTTAAACTAATTTATTTATGATTAAGATAAATTAATTAGGAATAAATAATTTATAATTAAGGATTTTAAAATAGAATATTAATTAATGTTTAGAAATTAATTAATAAAGTAATTAAAGATTAATTAAGTTATGGATAACACTTAATTAATTTAATAATTAGAGATAAATTAATTTGTTATTAAGATTTATCAATTTGGAATTAATAATAATTAATCCAATTTAATTACTTAAGAAAAGTAATTAAAGAGTTGTTAATAGTTAATGGAGATCATTAACTATGGATTATTAAATAATTAATTAATAGGATTAATTTTGATAATTAATTAGTTAATTAATTTAAGATAATAAATTATAGAATTTGTTTTAAATGAATTACTTAATGGAAGTAATTAAGAATTAATTACTTATTGTAATTAATTAAGTTAATTTGATTTAGTTAGATTAATTAATTAAGAAATGATTTGATAATAATTACTTAATGTAATTATTAAGGTATGATTATTTAGGAAGTAAATAATAAGATAATTACTGGAAGTAATTAATTGATGGTTATGTATTAAGGAAAGTAATTTGAGTTTAATTACTTTGAATAATTAATCAAGGGATTAATTAAGAAATTAATTAAGGAGAATTAATTTAGTAAATGAAAGTAATTAAGGGTAGTTAATTACTGAATGAGATTAATCAAGAGTGATTAATAAATGTTGTTTAATTAAATTTTAATTACTTAATGTAATTAATTTAATTTAAGTAATTAATTAATTTGTAATTAAGGATCATTAATTAATATAATTAATGATGTAATTAAGAAGTGATTAATTAATGTAATTAATTAAGGATTAATGTAATTAATTATAGTTGATTAATTTAATCAATTATAGTTAATTAATTAATAAAGTAATTAAAGGTTAATTACTATAAATGGTTAAGGATAATTAATTGGAGTAATTAATTAAAGGATAAATTACCTGAATGCAATTAAAGGGTAATTAGAGAATGATTAATTGATTTGAAATTAATTAATGGTTAAGTAAGCAGGATTTATAAAATGAAGTAATTAGTTTAATTCACTTTAAATTAATTAGAGATGATATAAATCATTACTTATGGATGAATAAATAGTATTGAATGCTTTGCATTGTTTGATATCTCTAATGAGATATATGCTGATCCGTGATATGGATGTTTAGTTGAATTGTGATGATAATATGGATTATCTGTTTATATTGATAATGTTGATTATCTATTGTGATGTTGTGAATTATCTTTCTATGTGAATAAAGATAATGAATTGAATTGTTTTAACCTTTAAAACAACTTGGCCTTAAAAGATACGCTTTGGATTTCGATGAGACCGGGATCGGGTTTCCGTATACCGGATTTCCAGGTCTGGAGACCCGAATACCACATCGATCCAAATTAACGATAGGTCGTAAATCAAGTGAAGATGAAGATTCAGAGTGCAAGGGTTATTGTCGTTAACTCTAAGGGTGATTCCAAAACGAGTGTAACGAGATAATGCCTTCGGTTTCGTTCGAACCCGGAACGAACTTGTATGGACTGAATGCTTTCAGAACATCGTCAGGTGGACGATGAGCATTCTAAGTGATGTGTTCTTTTCTAAGGTAATCGTGACCTCAAGCCTCACAAACCGGGAATGGCTAAAACAGGGGAGGTGCAGCAAGGTTAGTGGGTAGCACCCAAGTAGGACAAGATTACCTCTGTCTAGATGTCCCTTTCTTTTTTCGGCTTAGTGGTGCGGTTGCTGATCCCAACCATGAGGTATCTTGTGCGGGAATTATCCAGTAAGGGATGTTCCGACCTTGTGTTGCAGGGGATTGGGAGTGATCCTCGGTACGGTGATCTAGGCCACGTACTGTGACGGGCGGTACCCCGGTAGCCCTGCCATTGTATGGAATCCAAAATCCAATAAGTGCCAACGGACTTGATTGTATAACCCACTTTGTGGCTAGTATGCTGGAATTTAATAATGTAACAATTTCAGCTATTTCATATTTATTTGAAAACCCTAGACCCTATTATAATATAACTGGATTTCCTATCAAATGTTTTGGTTAGCGTAAGGTAAAAACTTACCCATGTTTATTTGTGGGGAGTCTTACGTGATACCTTTTCTTTCTAAAGGTTTTGAAGTTAAGCAAGTTTAACCTGTTACTCACACCAGACCCATGTCTGACCCAAGTGTTTATTTCTGTTTTATAAACTCTTGGGTACTCAAATTTTTTACGAGTAGCCAAGGGATTCAGGTTTAGCTTTGACGAATTGTGGAGGAGCAATGGAGCAGGAGGCTTCAGCGTTGTAGATATATATAGTAGTTCCGCTGTGTCTGTATCTCTGTAGTGTATTGAGTTGTAATGTCTAGACAGATGTTTATAACTGTCTAGTAAGTGATGTATATGCTGTGTAACTCTGTAAAGTGTTGTATACTATGTAATAGTTTATGTTATTAATATAATTTATTCGTTCCGCTGTGAGATCGTTGTTGTTGTTTCTTTCTTTCTTCTCTTCTTTTCTATTTTCTACCCCTTTTCTTTCTTATTAGCGATACGACTTTCTATGGAGAGAAAGTCGTGGTCGTTACACAATTTCATTTGGAAACCTCAAATTTTGAACCTACTCTAATAGTTTTTGTCAATGCTTATTTTCTAAATCATAACAAGTAAAAGTTTGAAATTTGGTTGTTCGCTATCAATTTTAAGCTCAAGACAATTATAGTATAACACAATATCCTTTTGTGACTTCAAATCATCTCTTGTTTTTCCTTTCACGTTCATTACGGTGTTAAAGAAGTTCTCGAACACATTTTACTTGTTATGCATTTATGTCTATATTATGTCAAAGTTTACGATTTTTCCAATATAAACTCCCAAAACATAATTTGTTTGCACTAACTTCGATGCTCTCATTTAGAAGGAATTTTGGGCTTTTTTCCTGTTTCGTGTATTTTCGGATAATCTTGCACAAGTTCATACACTTCTTCGCTACTTAGAACAGACGGTGGCTCCAATGTAATGGTTTTTTTTGTCTGAAGTTTTTCACCAAATCTAAAGTGATCATTTATATGTAAAAAATAACGATGGTGATCCCACCAACACTCACTACGCCATAGATGGCCTTCTACAACAGATTTGCAAGGTGTTGCCAGCTAAAATGTTGCGACAACTATAAAATTTTGGCCCTACTGCAACGGTGTATTTTTGGTGTTACCTTAGCCATAAAAATGTGTTGCTCTAGCTAAACAATTGTAACACGATGCAACATTTTGATATAGTGTTGCTATAGATATATTCTAATCAAAAAAATTACACTTCAGCGATCCACACCATTAGTTAAAACAAAATCTCAACCATTCATCCACTATCATCTACGCTTCCTCTGATTCCCGCTAACATTTTCATTCACGCGCTTCTTTTTCATTTCTTTCTCCTCCAAATCGCGCAGAATCAAAAAATTAGGGCTTCTCCCCCAATTCCAATTCTCATAATCGGATCCTGTATCCCACCTCTCTTCCCTTCCCATGGCAAGCGCTTGTAAATATAAGCCCTTGTCTAGCCATCCTACAGAAGCAACCTCGCCGACCAGATCTGGTTGACAGTTCATAGCTTCATCTAATGCCTAGATTATTTTGCTAGTTGCTCCTTTGTCTAATGTTGAATTTGATCGAGAATTTCCCACCCTAATCTGGTGGTCGCACCATCGTCGTCCTCTCCTATTTGCGACTTGACTTCTTCGCTTATGGATCTGGTAGATACCATTGATCGAATGTCTTCTCCTTTGTCGCCTATTTTCGATATTAAAACAAAGCCCTATACTCTAGTTCGTGATTTTTCCTGTGCGCGTCTTGCCTTTTTGAACACAGGCCCTTTGTCTGTTGAGTTGGATGTATCAGCATTGGCTGTTGGTGTTTTGGTTTCTGATAATATAGGTGATTTTGTTTTTAATATTAACTATGCCATGGTTATAAGTTTTGATGCACAGATTTCTGCAGAAGTTGGTTTGGGTTGTGAGCGGGCTCAAGATGTTTGACAATATGCCTCTATTAGTGCTACTGATAATTCTGATTTATACTGGACAGCTGCTTCCCATGGCCTCTAACAAATGGACCTTGCTATTCACATCGTTGCCAACAAATGTGGGTGTGTACACACCTCATTCTTTTTAAACTTCTGTTATTGATGGAGTGATGGTGTTGTTGGTTGAAATTATTCAAGCGGGAATGGACTATTGGTCGGAATACTTGGTTGGACCTTTTCTCGATTCTAATCCCCCGTATCATGTTGTAAAAGATCACTACAAAAATGTATGGAGACTTAGGAGTGGACTTCAAGTACACTATGATAATTCAATGTTCTATTTTAAGTTCACTAAAGCTAATATTTTCTTCCAAGATTTGTCTAATTTAGCTGATATTTTCTTCACTTTTTTTTATGCTCGTAGGTGAACCTGACCCTGAAATAAAAATAACATGCCGTCAAATATCACAATTTATTCCTCAACTATCAGCAAAGTAGTCTGCCCGTTTCAGCGTTTACCTACACAGTGAGAAAATTACTCACTGAACTATTCTTGTTACAATAGTGTCACTATTTGTGGATTTACTTACAATTATTTGCTTGATGATTATTACAGCTAAGTTTGGTGAGTGTTCTGGTGTTTATAGATTATTGAAGGTTGGTGAAATTTGGGAAGTTTGGGAAAGTTATAATATGGTGAAGGTGGGTTCAAAGAAGGCTCGATTTTCATTTGTGCATCATTTTACGTCGTTTCAAAGAAGGCTCGATCTTCCGAAATCGGATGAATCGGGCGGTGCCCACTTGAAAGTGATCTTTGGTTTTCTAAAACTGTTGACTAATCTGAACATTGAGTTTTGATTTCCACGATATATACAAACATATGTGTGTTGAGCTTTGTTGGTTTTGCTTGGTCTGGACTGAACTGGTACCATGCTAACCTTGTTCTTTAACATGAACTGGTGCTCCAAGTCCTCTGTATATCATATTACTGTCTATGTTTCTCTTGTACATGCCTGATGCATTCACTGTTTTTGCTTGATGGGCTGCCTATGTGTTGATGATGTAATTTGATGAGGCAGTGAGTGGGTGTTTTGTGAAAGAGGTTGGGAGTGTGGTCAGTGTTTGGTAGATGGTCAGTGTTTCAGGCAATTGTGTTTCAAGTAAGTGGTAGATGGGCAGTAGTTTCGATGGGTGATGAAGTTGCTGAGGATGGGGTTTGCGGGTTTGCTAAGTTCAATCTTCATTTGTGCATCATTTTACGTCGTTTCAAAGAAGGCTCGATCCCCGCCGGGACTGCGGGGCCCCGGACCCCCGCCGGCGCGGCGCCCGGACCCGCTACTCGGCTCACCTTCGGCTCGGCACTCGGCTCGTCATATATTTGTCGGTGCCTGTATAAATTGAAACTGCATATGTAATGAGTGAACTGAGTGATGTAGTGAGGAATATCTGTATATGTGAATATCAGTGTTATATATCATTGAATTGTAAAATAGTGGAGTCAGGAATTTGTACTATTTCAAATGTTGAAATAAAATATTTATTTAAATAAATTACTGTTTAAATACCAAATTCTGTGCAATAGAATTTTATTAAATAAATATTTATTTCTATTAAAAAAATCAAATATGCTCTACAATGTGGGCCCCACAAATTCAGAAAGTTAATATCTATAGCAACATTTTGGAATGTTGTTACAGATACCTATGGGTGTTGCTATAGACCCAAATAGGGTTCTATTGCAACAATATTACTTATGTTGCCTTAGATAGTCAAAATGTTGCCTTTGAGGTTTAAGGCAACGGCAAAAATTGCATCACCCGAAAAGTGTTGCCATAGACCTATGGCAACATTTTTTGGGCCTGACCCAACATTTTTTTTGTGTTGCAGAAGGCCATTTATGGCGTAGTGACTGTTTAGCACCATGTGTAAGTCTAGATGATTCTATCCAATCCATACAAAAAGGATAAGCGAATTTGCCACTAGTGCTCCATCCAGAAAGCATCCTGCATATAGGAAAATCATTTATCATCCACAATAAAGAAGCAAACAATCAGAATTTCTTTTTATTTGAGACGTCATATGTAATAATACCCTTTGTCCATAGTTTTTCAACTCATCATCCAAAGGCTTCAAGTACACATCTACCTTGGTTTTTGGATTTGTAGGTCCAAGAACAATACAATTAGAAACATCTATGGATTCTTCATACACATCGAAGGAGGAAGATTATAAGGGGATAGAATAACTCTACGTTGAATAAGGCTTACCGAATAATGAAAATAGGGAAAAACCATCTGTATACAAACAAAGTCTAACATTATGTGATTATTTAGCACAATTTGGACATGTCATATCGGAATGTTTTCAAGCTTCATCGTCCGGAGGATGACACGGAACTCCTTCATCTCATTGCCGTTCACTATGTCATCACATGTGTTTCACGATAGCAGTAGATGCATATAACTTTTGCAATCTCGGTGTAATACGAAAATCATGCATTCTAGTGAAATGTATGCCTTTACCATTGGTTTTCATCGACTTATATCTTGGTTGTTTACATAATTTACACAATATCAAATCTTTATATTCCTTTCAATAATCATGCATCCCCCTGGACACTTGTTAATTTTTTCATAAGGTAATCCAAAGGCAAAGACCTCCCTTTTAAGGCAGTACCAGTTCTCCACCAATACACTGTCAGTGGAAGCATTTCTCTACACAAGCTAAGAATTACATACATCAGGTTTTCACATGCATTGTATTCAGATTTTATGGCAATTGTTACTACCTTTATTACTCTTGAAGAGAGATGACAAGCAATATGCTTGTGGTGCTAGTAATCAGCATCGGAAATAGGAAGATGGATTAGCATCAGAGGAACATGATGTCGCGCTTTATCGATAAAAGGGCATAAGTAATGCCGCGTGTAATTAAAGAAGCAATGACATCGAACTTGTTGGAACTGGACTAGCCCGCAGCGGAAGTTATGGACGAATTTCAAAAAATTTACCCTATTGGATCTTTTATTGGGCCTACGAAGTCTAACTGAATTAGAACATTTCTAAATTTCATTTAAATCAAATCATTTATTTTATTTAAATTTAAGTATTTTGTAATGTAAAATTAATTCGAATGATTTAATTTATATATATATATATATACATGTATCATATAAATATACATATGTGTGTGCATGTGTAACATAATAATCCGTGAAGGGTATAACATGCCTGTATATAGATGTTTGGATTTACATCGCAACAGACACATTAGCTCATTTCGTATGTATTGTATGTTGTTTAAATATGTGCATAATTCTATAATGCAAAGTATATTTATATAAATACGTATACATATTAAAATATATTTTATAACTAAAAGTCTCAAAATTATATATATATATATATATAATTTAAAACATTTGTATAAATATATATACATAATTAAACATATAAAATTGTACATACATATATATATATAATAATTAAAATTATATATATAAGGTTAAATAAAATGTATATATATGAAAAATTAATTACATTCAAATACTTAAAATATGAATATATATATATATATATTTTAAAATTATTTCCAGATCGAAATTAGCAAAACTAACATAAAATAATAATTTTTTAATTTTATCATTATTATATATATATAATAAATAGTTTTGATCATAATAATTAAAAATATTAGTAATAAATATTTAAAAAATCAAATTTTAAAATTTACGAAAATTTAGGATCATAAAATACAGGTTCAAAAATGTTTTCATGATTTTTCGAAATAAAATATTTTTTTTAATAAATAAAAGAAATATTCAACGGAAGTAATTTAATTATTAAAAATAATAATATTAACAAAAAATTCTAAGATTCTTTCCACAGGTTACTCTTAGATGTAGTAATTTTAAAAAATATAAAATCGAATTTTCAGTGCAATAATTATTTTAGATATAATAAACAATTCAAATAATCAATGAAACATAATTTAAAATTATTTATATACAAAAAAATTATTTTCGAATTTGATAATTTATATTATGTATAAATAGGTGTAAGGAAAAATTCTAAGTTGTTTATACATTATAAATATACATGTAATTATATGTTTAAAATATACATTAGTCTATATTTAAATTAATATATAAATATACATAAAATAATTAATATGAAAACTTTAATTTTTTTACAGCAAATTAGATTTGTTTATACATAAATTATAACACATAATAATATAACCATGCACATAACTAAACTAATTTGTGACAACTACATATACCTACGAAAATCTCACCTAACTCGATATACATCATTAATATATATACAGATTTGGGATTAATCAATATTAAATCATAAAATATGATATGATTACTATAATATATAAATAAAATACCAATTGATGAGGCATTTGAGTCCACTAGAATCAATGTATTCCCTTTTGCTCGATCCGTCAGATTATAAGTCTGGAATCGTCGACCTTTTCTATCAAATAGTGCTTTTACTTAACTTGAATTAATTTGAAATTCTTAGAACTAATATGGGGATCAATTTCAGCCAGCAAACTTGATAATTATGGTAGGCAAAAGTTTTTTTTATTAAGGGTTTAGAGATCCATATATATAGCTTTGTACAAGAGAGATATTAGGACAATCTCATTACATATTCTCTCTTAATCTTAGCCATCCATCTCTAGATCTAATCCTAAGTTTTAGCAGCCTCCAATAACTTGTCAAAACCAAAATTTGCAGACCTAATGATAGGCTTTAAACCCATTTAAGCCCAAGCCAAAATGCTATGCAATTAAATCTAATATAATCGCTTATCAATATCGTATACCGATTGGTACATTTATAACTATTATAAATGTATAACGATTTTACTTCTCAAATCATATTCAAATTTTATGATTAATATTTCATAAATATTAATTAATTTAATTAATTTATAACAATTATAAACTAATTAAATCGTTCGGTCTTAAGGGAATTCATCATTTCGGCTGTGTAACTCTTGGGTGTAAATTTGGTCAGCGATTAACATCGAACTATTCTAATGTTAACGTTCACACATCACTTAGCAGGTGGTGTGACATTATGGCCAAATTTATCGCCTACTCATTTTCGGTAAAATCCAATTTTAGTTTAATAAGTGTTGCCCGGTTGTGACATTTGTTTACACCAATTCTCTTTGTCAAAACTATATCACTTTGGACTTATGGAATTTGGTAATGGTCAAAATTCCAACCTCATCCACATTCAACTTTATATGCTAAATACAAAGTCCTTGGTTCAATAATAACAATTATTATTAACCGAAATGCTCTGGGTAGAGACTTTGACTTTGAGTTGACTTGAGTTGACTGTGATACTAACCGCATATAACTGAGGAGACGTATCCTCTCTTGAAAAGTGCTTCACATCCAATACTTCCACTCGACCAACTATAGTCACTCGATGGACGCCATGCCATGATTTGGCTATAATCAAAGCAGAGCTTTCATATTGAAGACCCATAGTATTCTTAAGTCGAGAAAACTGTGTAAATCAGTCACATTGATATTTTCTGTTTGACCTTAGTTATATTAACCAACAGAAAACTAACGAGTGAGTCATTCCATAGTTATCCAATAACTATTAGTACGTAACCCCTAGGTGCCCCCAGCAGTCATGAGTAATACACTGTCCAACATTTGGAGAGTATTACGTACTCCAGTCTCAACGAATACATCGATATCCAGTCTCGATGCATCTTGACTAGGAACATTTAAAATGGTATATTTGTTTCGTTGTGATAAATTACTCGTGGTTATAACACTTTGTAACTACTATCACAAAATATACCATTTATGGATTTTTCTATTAATAACTTTTGTTAAGTTAAGTAATTAATATAATCACATTATATCGTGTATATAATAGGAAGAAAATACCTTTTATTTCGAACAAGATTGGTCAACGAGTTAGATATATGTAACAAATAACATAATTGCCATTAGGGTATACCCCTAACTCTATCAATCTCACACTTGCACTTAGGGTCAATTATGGAATCTAATTCCAACTTCTCCAATCAGTTTTCTCAAAACCAATTAGGTCAGTCCGTTAGTGAATGGGTATGCTGTTATGTTTTAATTATCTACTTTGTTGATTAACTCTCTCTAACATTGATAAACTGCCTTTATCATGTGGAACGATTCAAAGAATATCTTTTGACTTCTAGTGAGTTTTAAGTTCTGTCATGACCAATTTCATGACATTGTTATCTTATAACAATATTATGCTCAACATTTGGAATCACCTTTGGCTTAATTATAAATTTGTGCATTTATATCTATATACATTAGTTTATTGTAGCGCTATTCAAGTTAATGTTCTCGACATTTCATTGAATCGACCTCAATCACTTTTATTTTGAAACATTTTTGTGATAACCCGATTTTTCATTCCCGAAAAATCGAACCATCAGGGTTAAAGAAGAAAGAGGTAGAAGAAGAGAATAGAAAACAACATCAGAATCTCACAAACGCAGCGGAATAAAATATAATAGATATTAACTGATCTTTACACAAAAGGAAAATGTATCTGTTTATACATTACATCATCAGAATACAATAACCAAATACACACCACCGGACAACTATCACAACCTGTCCTTACAAACTGAATACACAACTAATCAACACAGCGGAATAATACATCAAGTACGTAAGTACGTACCGACATCCAGCTTATCTCCTAAGCTCCACAACATCCTTTCGTGTAATCTATAATACTCGGTCTGACCCGAGCATTATAATAAAATAACACCCGAGTCAGTCTGGAAAACCAGCGTTAGAAAACACACTCAATTGGATTATTAAAGTTTTCCAAACCCTTTGAAATCAAAAGCATCTCGTAAGTCCACGCCACAAATAAACATGTCAGGTTTTTACCTTACGATAGCCAAAACTCTTTTATCAAAATCCTCTGATATTATAATAGTGTCTATATACAAATACTTATTCAAATAGCCGAAATTGTTACATCTATTAAATTCCAGCTAATAGGTATACAAATGAAACCGTAAAGGCACGTAGGGATAATGGATTTCCAACTAATGACTAGGCACTGGGGTACCACCTGTCACAGTACCTGGTCTAGATCAGTGTACCGAGGACCACGCCCGATCCCCTGCAACACAAGACCGGAACTACCTAAGGGTAATTCTGAGTAAAATCACCCCACGGTTGGCGCGACCAACCGCCACACAGCCGAAATAAAAAGGGACATCTAGACAGGGATGATCTCACCCTAATGGTTGCTACCCACATAGCCTTGCTGCATAACCCCTGATTTTCAGTCATTTCCGGTTGATGAGGCTCGAGGTTAAGCGTTACCTTTATAGAACATTTCACCTAGAATGCCCATCGTCCACCTGACGATGTTCCGAAAGCATTCATCCATACAAGTCCGTCCCGGGTTCGAACGGAACCGAAGGCACTACTACATCTCAGATTTCTAACTCGTTTTCCCCACGAAAACGTACAAACCGGATCGAAGTGGTTTTCGAGAAATTAATCTCGATCCCGGTCTCTTCGAAATGATCAGCGCATTGTCCAATATTGATAGTCGGTTATTTAACTATCAATTAACATTCATAAAAAACCATCAAACAATAAATAATTTTCCAAATTATTTATTTATTTCAAATATCTTCGCATGATATATATCCCCTTTCCACCCTTTGGAAACAGTTTCAAACTATCTTCATATCACGGAATAAATTTCCCAAATATTTTCTATTTCCACTGAAATCACCAAGTACAAATACTTTAGAGCTTAAAAATAATTTAAAACACTTTATTATCAAATATACTTTTAAACACTTTAATTAAAACAACTTTAATACTTTATTCAAAAATTTATACCCTAAGAATATTTAAAATAAGGCTACTTAATAAAATATAAAACTAACTTTATCTTTAAAACATAATAACCATTTCAACCTTTAAATAATTACTACAAAAATAAATTTGAAAAATACTTACTTTAAAATTTAAACAATTTAAAAATAATAATTTCCCAAAACATACTTGAATTTTAACTTATACTTAAGAATTTGCTTTGAAACGTACTTTAGATTTTTGAACAAAATAACTTTAAAACACTTTATTATAAAATATACTTTATACGTTTAATAATACATTTTCTAAACATTCTTTATAACAAATTTTTAAAGCCTTTATCTTATACATAAAAGTCTCCTTTAAAATATACTCGGCTTTCCAGGGAAATACGCTTCCCATTTCCATACCTTTAAAAATAAATCACTATTTATTTTTAAATCAAATTTCCATTCCTTTATAAATTCCCATCGTGAAATTTATATTTCCAAATATCCACTAATATTTTACTTCACTTTATAAACCCAGTTTATTCCAAAATCTCACTAAATTCCAATTTCCGACACTTAAATCAATTTCCAATTTATTACTAATTTACTTTACTTAAAATAAATTTCCTTACTTTATTTATTTCAAATCCATTAACTTCAGATTATGTTTCTTAATTATGATTTTAAAACTTCTTAACTGAAATACCAATCTCAGAGTTCCTAAATTCCTTCTTTATCTCTTTAACTAAATTTAAACCTTGAATTTTAAAATAAATCCTTTACTTCTTGAAATAATATTACTTAAGTTTAAATTTCATTATTTCTCTGTTTATTTAAAATCCTCTTTTCTTATTCGGAATTTATTCATTAGGATTTTAAAATCACTTTTATTCTTTCCCAATTCGTTATTATTTTATTCAAATTCTCTATAATTCATTTTACTTAAAATTTTACTCTTATATTTCTTTCAAAAATCCAATTCTATATATTTTGGTAACTCGGTGCACCGAAATTGACGCAGCGGATATTACAAAAATGATGTAAAACGGTGAATGTAGTAATCGGTGGATTGGAAGAATACTGGAATGCCCGAATTCGTTGATCCGAAGATACCGAACTCTAGCTATCTCGAACTCGTTGATCGCGCACGATACCGGTTCAAAGATCTTCAATTCTTCAAGCATTGATCAAGCGCACTTGATTCCGCGAATCGGCTTCTACAATCGTTGAATCGAGCGCACTCGATTATCCGAAAGAGGAGATAGGAGATTACACTCAACTACCAATTTAAATGAAAGCACAAAGCAATCAAAAGAGAATTTTTATTCAATATTCAACCACTTTACAAATGAGACTCACGGCCTATTTATAGGCGAACAATTTTACAACAGAAATTTCTCCAACTCCTAAGTCGTTTCCGACTCATAGCTACGCTCTACGACTCATCATAAGTCGTGTACAACTTATCAACTTACAATACAAATGTCACAACCAAGTACACGACTTAACGACTTAACAAATCAACACTCCTTATTTACAAAGCATATGACTCACGACTTATTACAAGAAAGCCTAGCGACTTAGCAAACAGAAAATACAACATAGAAAAATAAATCTTTTAAGTCGTTGCCGACTCATCAACTCCATTCGACTCAACTTATTTACAACAGACGCCATACGACTTATACTCCAGTAGCGACTTAGAAAACAATCGGTTCAGATTAACTTGTCAGGAGAATCTACGGCATGGATTAAAGCGGCATCAAAATATACAGCTCCAGGCCTCTACGACTTAACCCAGTTTCGATAAGTCGTGGACGACTTATACCAGCCTCGCCCTTGAGTCGTGGATGGCTTATCTCCTCACCTTCCTTGAGTCGTAGACGACTTATCACTTGTGTATTCTTCCCCTTGAGTCGTGAGCGACTCATCTCCCTGTTAAGTCGTAGACGAGTTATAGTTGCTTCGTTAAGTCGTAAACTCGTCACATCTTTCCCTTTGGTCTTCCAGTTGAGTCGTTGACGACTCATCACCACCTCCTTAAGTCGCATACGATTCATGCCTGTCTCTATGAGTCGTGGACGACTCATCACCGCTTCCTTAAGTCGCATACGATTCATGCCTGTCTCTATGAGTCATGGACGACTCATCACCGCTTCCTTAAGTCGTAGACGACTTATGCTTTCCCCTTTGGTTTTCCAGTTGAGTCGTGGACGACTCATCACCGCCTCCTTAAGTCGTAGACGACTTATGCCTTGGCCAAATAAAGGTTGCGCTGCATCATCCTCCCCAGGTTGAGAGAAATTCGACCTCGAATTTGCACACTCTTCATCCCCAACAAACTCATCCCCATGATATGGTACAAGATGTTTAACATTGAATACGTCAGATGTATACACATCATCTGGCAGCTTCAGTTTATAAGCATTTTCATTGATTCGTTTCACAACTTCCACCGGACCAATTTTTCTGGCTTTCAACTTGTTGTATGCGCCCACGGGAAAACGATCTTTTGTTAATACTGCATAAACCATATCACCTTCATGAAATTCTACACTCCTTCGTTTCAAATCTGCAGATTGTTTATATTTCTCATTTGCTTTCTCTAATCGTTCTTGAACGATTTTATGACACTCCGTCAGCCCTTTAACAAAATCAGCAGCTTTCTTAATTGTCTTCTTTGATTGTGGCACTACCGTTAAGTCCAACGGTCCCTTCGGTAAGCTCGAATACACTATCTGAAATGGACTGAACCCAGTACTTCGATTCATAGCATGATTATGAGCAAATTCTGCCTGGCATAACATCACATCCCAACTCTTCAGATTATCTTGAACAAGACACCTCAACAAGTTTCCCAATGATCTGTTGACCACCTCAGTCTGTCCATCCGTTTGTGGGTGATAAGCACTACTAAACTTCAGCTTCGTTCCCACCATTTTCCACAAACTTAGCCAAAAATATCTCAGAAAACGAGTTTCCCTGTCCGACACAATCGATTCTGGCAATCCATGAAGTCGATAGATCTCTCTGAAAAACAACTGAGCAACATGAACAGCATCCGCCGTCTTCTTACAAGCAATAAAATGTGCCATTTTCGAAAATCGATCAACCACCACATAAATGGAATCATTACCACGCTGCGTTCTCGGCAACCCCAACACAAAGTCCATACTCACATCAACCCATGGTTTAGTTGGTACCGGTAACGGCATATATAAACCCGCATTAGTCGCAGTTCCTTTCGAAACTTGACAGATATGGCATCTCTCAACAAACCTCTCCACTTCTTTCCTCATCGATGGCCAAAAGTAGGATTGTGAAATTAACTGTAAGGTACGGTCTCTTCCAACATGCCCTTCTTCATGTAATTCCTTGATAATTTTCATTCTCAAACTACCCTCCGGTATGCACAATCGATTCCCTTTGAACAGAAAACCATTTACCATCACGAAATCATTCGTCTCTCCCTCCTTGACTTTATCAACAAATTTTGCAAAGTAAGGATCATTAGTAAATAAGTCCGGCAACATTTCAAACCCCGTCACTTCAACCTTTAGTGTAGTCAACAAATGACTCCTCCTACTCAAAGCATCAGCCACACGATTTGTCATCCCTGACTTGTGTTTAACAACAAAAGTAAACTGTTGTAGATATGCAATCCACGATGCATGTCTCGCTGAAATCTTATCTTGCCCTTGCAAATGCTTCAATGCTTCATGATCAGTATACAGAACAAACTCTTTCTGAAATAGATAATGTCTCCAGTGTTTAATAGATTGCACAACAGCATAGAACTCCACATCATATGTACTGTATCGCATCTTCGCTCCTGACAACTTCTCACTGAAATATGCAATAGGACGCCCCTTTTGACTCAACACCCCTCCAATCCCAACCTTGGATGCATCAGTATGTAGTTCAAACACCAACTGAAAATCAGGTAGCACTAGAATTGGTGCAGACGTCAGCAATTCCTTGATCTTTCCAAAAGCACTCCCTGCTTCCTCTGTCCATGCAAACTGTTTACCTTTCATGCAATCTATAACAGGTGCCATCACACTACTAAAGTGTGGTATAAACCTTCGATAGAATGAAGCCAACCCGTGAAAACTACGAACTTCCGTTATCGTCTTGGGCTGCGGCCAATTTCTGATCGCCTCAACTTTACTTTGGTCAACCTGTATTCCTTTCTCTGAAACAACATACCCCAGAAATAAAACACTATGCGTCATGAACACGCATTTCTTCGTTGCAGCATAGAATTGTTCTTGTCGCAATACCATCAGCACTTCTCTAAGATGATTCAAATGTTCCTCTGGACTCCCACTGTAAATAAGAATATCATCGAAATACACCACCACGAATTTCCTAATGAACGGTCGAAAAATCTGATTCATTACCCTCATGAAAGTACTTGGTGCATTGGATAAACCAAATGGCATGACCAACCATTCGTATAGACCCTCCCTGGTTTTAAAAGCAGTTTTCCACTCATCTCATGGTCTGATACGAATTTGATGATATCCGCTCTTCAAATCAATCTTCGAAAATATAGTAGCTCCGCTTATTTGATCTAACAAGTCATCCAACCTCGGCATTGGAAATCTATATCTCATGGTAATCTTATTCAATGCTCGACTGTCAGTGCACATCCTCCATGTCCCATCCTTCTTGGGTACCAATAAAGATGGTACGGCACAAGGACTCAGACTCTCCTGCACACACCCCTGTTCAAGCAATTCCTCTACCTGCCTTCGCAACTCTTCATGTTCCTTCGGACTCATTCGATAATGTGGTCTGTGTGGCAATACAGCACCTGGAACAAGATCTATCTGATGTTGTATATCCCTCAATGGTGGCAACTCCGTTGGTAATTCCTCTGGAAATACATCGTCAAATTCTTTCAAAACTGGTTTAACTTCTTCTGGAATTTCAACTTCTTCACTGCTCGCTCGCCCAATTAACAAAAACACTTCAGGTTCCTCCTCTACTTCCTTCACAAACTCTTTCAACGATAACAAAGTTTTGAGCTCTTCAATCTCTTCTGACTTACTTTCTCCTTGTGGTCTCTTCTTTGGAACTAGGATAATCTTCGTGCCTTCAAACATAAAACTGTAGCTATTGGTCCGACCGTCATGTTGTACTGCTCGATCATACTGCCATGGTCTTCCCAATAATAAATGACAAACATCCATCTCTACGACATCACACCAGATTTCGTCTTTGTATTTCTTCCCAATAGAGAATGGAACACGAACTCGTCTATCCACTTTCACTTCTCCTCCTTTTCTCAACCAAGCTAACTTGTATGGACTCGGATGTTTCTATGTCTTCAATTTCAACTTTGTCACAGCCTCGGTCGAAATAATATTATCGCAGCTTCCTGCGTCAATTACAAACTTACACACCTTCCCCAGAATAGTACATGTTGACTGAAAAATATTACTTCTCAACCAACTAGCTTCCTCCTGCTTCGGTGTTAAACACGATCTTCTTAGCATTAGATTACAACCTTCATCTCCTGACGCAATATCCTGCTCATCCTCCTCAGCTGGATTAGAACAATCTCCATCAACATCCTCATCGTCAACTTCTGCAATCATGGTTCTCTTCTTTGGCTTTGGACACTCACTGCTTTTATGACCCAATTCCAGACAATTGTAACATTTGAAACCATTGTTAACCCTTGTCTTCTCAACCTCCTTCACCACTGGTCTACTGATAGGTTTAGAAACATTAGAACTTCCTCCAACACCCTTCGCTTGATTGTTAGAATTAGTAAACACACCACTTCCTCGTCTCCCTTGTTTTTCCCAAGCCAACGCTTTCTGATGTGCTTCTGCCACAGATCTTGGATCGAACATATTAACCATATCCTGAATCTGCATTCTCAATCCCCCAATGAACCTAGATGTCAGCTGCTCTTCTGTTTCCATAATACCGTTCCTTGCAATAAGTTGATAGAATTCATCAGCATAGTCATTAACTGTCTTTGTGCCCTGCCTCAAGTTCTGCAAACGTTGATACATCAAAGATTGATAATTGTATGGTAAGAACGTTGCTTTCATCAATTTCTTCATCTTCTCCCAAGATTCAACTTTTGACTTTCCCATTCGTTCACGTGTAAGTTTGGTTTGCTGCCACCATGCCAAAGCTCTACCCCTCAGCCTCGTAGCAACCAACTTCACTCTACGATGTTCTGGAACTCCTTTGAAGTCAAAAATCTCCTCAACATTAGCCATCCAATCTAGAAACTCCTCCGCTTGCATACCACCTTTGAATTCAGGAATTTCTGTCTTCATCCCCGATTCCCACTTGTGATCATACTCAAAATAGTTTCTTCCTTGACCTCGTCCTTGTCCTAGAACACTACCACCATCATACTCCCCTTCAAAATCAGATGTATATCGTTGTCTATCCCGTCCACCCACATCTCTACTACCTTCTCGTCTACCACCATCATCCCTTCTATCTACATTCCTCCGTTCACGATCATTCACGTTCCTCCCACGCCCTTGATCATTTTCAACACTTCTGTCTCGATTGGAATGTGGCGAGACTCTACTACCCCCATGGTTAGATTCTGGTGAAACCCTTCTCCGATTTTGATTCATCTCCGTCATAAGCCTCTCTAACCGGCCAATTCCTTCATTAAGCTTCTCACTAAAATTCTCATTGATTCTTTGTTCCATCTCATCAGCTTCTTCTCTTCGATACAAAGCTTCTACGTTTTGGTGGCGATTAGCTCTTCTTGGCGGCATACTTGAAAATCTTCCAACACTTCAAAATTCAAACACAATTCGGACTTTGATCCAAAATGAAACGGATCGAAAACTTCCACTTTGTAGCAAATCGCGATGAACACGATGGACAAAGTTTCGGCCTCCAATGCAAATCCGAACTTCAATCTTCAAACAAATGCGAACAACTTCACTTGCTCACGGCTCAACTTCAAACTTCTCGGCCAAACAACTTCAAACTTCAAAACTCCTCAAAATGATTAGGCTCCAAGTCTCGATCTAACTATGATTGGTTAGAACAAGCTCTGATACCAAACTGACGCAGCGGATATTACAAAAATGATGTAAAACGGTGAATGTAGCAATCGGTGGATTGGAAGAATACTGGAATGCCCGAATTCGTTGATCCGAAGATACCGAACTCTAGCTATCTCGAACTCGTTGATCGCGCATGATACCGGTTCAAAGATCTTCAATTCTTCAAGCGTTGATCAAGCGCACTTGATTCCACGAATCGGCTTCTACAATCGTTGAATCGAGCGCACTCGATTATCCGAAAGAGGAGATAGGAGATTACACTCAACTACCAATTTAAATGAAAGCACAAAGCAATCAAAAGAGAATTTTTATTCAATATTCAACCACTTTACAAATGAGACTCACGGCCTATTTATAGGCGAACAATTTTACAACAGAAATTTCTCCAACTCCTAAGTCGTTTCCGACTCATAGCTACGCTCTACGACTCATCATAAGTCATGTACGACTTATCAACTTACAATACAAATGTCACAACCAGGTACACGACTTAACGACTTAACAAATCAACACTCCTTAATTACAAAGCATACGACTCACGACTTATTACAAGAAAGCCTAGCGACTTAGCAAACAGAAAATACAACATAGAAAAATACATCTTTTAAGTCGTTGCCGACTCATCAACTCCATTCGACTCAACTTATTTACAACAGACGCCATACGACTTATACTCCAGTAGCGACTTAGAAAACAATCGGTTCAGATTAACTCGTCAGGAGAATCTACGGCATGGATTAAAGCGGCATCAAAATATACAGCTCCAGGCCTCTACGACTTAACCCAGTTTCGATAAGTCGTGGACGACTTATACCAGCCTCGCCCTTGAGTCGTGGATGGCTTATCTCCTCACCTTCCTTGAGTCGTAGACGACTTATCACTTGTGTATTCTTCCCCTTGAGTCGTGAGCGACTCATCTCCCTGTTAAGTCGTAGACGAGTTATAGTTGCTTCGTTAAGTCGTAAACTCGTCACATCTTTCCCTTTGGTCTTCCAGTTGAGTCGTGGACGACTCATCACCACCTCCTTAAGTCGCATACGATTCATGCCTGTCTCTATGAGTCGTGGACGACTCATCACCGCTTCCTTAAGTCGCATACGATTCATGCCTGTCTCTATGAGTCGTGGACGACTCATCACCGCTTCCTTAAGTCGTAGACGACTTATGCTTTCCCCTTTGGTTTTCCAGTTGAGTCGTGGACGACTCATCACCGCCTCCTTAAGTCGTAGACGACTTATGCCTTGGCCAAATAAAGGTTGCGCTGCATCAGAAATATATTCAAACAAACCATAGCATTAAATATTCCAATTATCAATATAATTCATCATAGAATCAAATAATCATACACGGAATTATTAGAACAATCTAAATAATTTTGAGGAATCCAGTTGGATCCCTCCAACCTGTTTCCCTGCATCCACAGATGTTAGCACAATACCAATTCCACTTCGAGGTGGAATATCGCGGTATATGGGATTAATAAAAAATCATCCGCTATTATGCGGTGCATAGGGTCTCATCCGCTATATAATGCGGGAAATCAACCACTCCAATATATTCTATATACTACTATATAATATACCACATCCAATCAATTCAATCAAATATTTAAATTTAACCATTTAAATTTAAATTAAACCCAGATGAGTGAGATTAACTCACCTTTGCTTTTTATTTGTACCCCAAACCAAACTGGCTCGTCTCTTCACGATTTTTGACCTTGTATAAACAATTATATAAATTATTAATATTCGAACTAACCGAACAATTAATTTCCATTTGATAATTTTAATTACCCAACGATTTTATTTTAAACTAATACTTTTAATTTTAAACCAATTCCTTTTAATAAAAAATGTTTTTGGCAACTAAAATAATTAAATAAGTTTATTAAACAAATTTATCTCCATAATACATTATTTCAAAAATAAACTAGTAACTGAAAAAAGGTATATGTATATCTATTTCCTTTTCATCTTGAAACTAATATCCCAAAAATAACCCATATACTTTTAAATGAAAATAGATATATGTATATATAAATTTATACTTGTATTCTATTTTTTCTTAACTACATATATATATATACACACACACAAATGTACATAATATATTTATATTTACATTTTCTCTCTGTTTTTTTATATAAACAATACAAATTTACTTTACTGCAAAAATTCTAATACATATATATATTTGTAAAAATATAATAAGTCTGGATTTAAATACTCCTTCCTATTTTACTGTGTTTATATTCATATATATATATATATTATTAAATTAAAATTAAAATAAATAACTGTATATATGTTTGGCTGTAAAACCAAATATGGACCTAATGTATATTTCCTTTGCAGTTTGCAACAAAAATAGTTTAATTTCTCATTAAATCTATAGAAAGAGATTTCCCATATATATATATATCAAAATAAATTAGTAAGCTATTGCATGCGTATTTCCTCTAAATCTGTATATATATTGATTATTGAACAAATTAAATCGAAGAAAAAACTACAAACCCTCACCTCGAACACGCACCGCGCCGACCATATGCCGCCTGCTTTGCACCTCGTTCGTTGGACTTAATCGCCGATCGATTTTCCCCCAATTCTAAACATTCGCCCTACGCGACACCCAATGCGTTCAAGCTTCGAATCAGAACGACGCGACAAAGTCGCGAATCCATCAAGATCCTCTAGCTGCCGAGTCGCCTCGGTCGACACCCTTTCGTTTTCAATTCGACTTCGAGAATCAAACAAAGGCGAGAGGGAGACGCGATTCTAATCGAAATCGAAATCGATTCGAAAGCCCTTCCGCCATTTTAATTTATACAAACGTGATTTTTGAATTTAAGGAAGGCTCAGCATTTTTTTCTTCGTTTGAACCAAAATAATGAAAGGGGAAAAGGTATGCGTGAGTTAATATTGAGGTGAAGGGTTGCGTGATTTACACTAGAAAAGAGGATAGAACGATATCTAGGGTGGCTTATTTTCAGAGGAGGTCGGCTGATGGGAAAGAATTTTGACTGGTGAAATAATGTAAGATATTTAAATTAAATCGATAAATTATTGTCTAGGCGTTCTTATCTCGTACGATCACATGATCATTCTGAAAGCTACGAAATTTGAAATCCGATAATAATACAATATTAGGGATCCAATGAAACTGGTTTCATCGAATTTCGAGACTGTGCCCCAGAAGGCTATTTTTAAATTCAATTTAAACTAAATATTTTTAAAACTGAACAAAACACTTTGAAATTCAATTTTAAAAGTTCTATTATCTTGAGCATTATCAATATAAATTTTCAAAGCCTTTGAAATATTTTTAACCGGCTTAAAACTAAAAATTAAATATTTTACTCAACTTCAAAAATTAAATTTAATAATTTAATTGCCAAATTCATAATGATATTTGAAATTCAAGTTAAACATTAACTTTTAAATATTTAACATCAATTAAATATTCCAATTTCAAATATCCAAAAAATCCGGGTCGTCACATTCCTTCCTCCTTAAAAGAATTTCGTCCTCGAAATTACTAGTTAGGAAGAATGATTCATAACCCATTAACTATTTCCTCAACCTAAATAGTTTTTATCAATTTACCAAAACAAATCTTTTTATCAAAGATCAAAACTTATCCATAAGTCCCAAATAATATTACTTACTTAACAATTCAAATTTAAATTTGAAATCAAAATTTGAACTATCAAAATTTTCTCAAAATTTTTCTAACTCCTTAAATTTTCGAAAAATTTCGCCAGCGTCTCCTTTGTGCGGCTAGCTCGATACAACTACAAAATGCCTCTACGGGCTTCCAGATTCCGAAAGAAAACAAAATGCCAAGTGGCTAGATCAAAAACCCAATCAAATTTCATATAGAAATTTAAATACATACCTTTTGTCGGGCAATTCAAATTTTTCTTCGAAATCAAAATCCAATTCCATTTTCCTCTAGCCTTTATAATCCTTGTATACTTTACTTAACAACAATGGCCAAATTTCACTTAGTGTATTCCCAATACCAAATTTACTTAAGAATTCCACCATTCATTTCTTAATTTAAATATAAGCATTTCATATACTCATATTGTTACTCTACCATTTTAGTCTTTATATCCACTTATTTTAAAACTGGATTTCCAATTTCATATGAATTCAATTTGCTTCATTTTAGATATTGAATTCTATTTACCTTATCTCAATTTCAAATTTTAAATCATTTGTCGTTAGTGAAAATTTCCAAAAATTTCTAACTCCCAAAATTTTCGGAAAATTTTAGCAGAGCCTCCTTTGTACGGAGGAGCTTTTGCAATTTGACAAGAGGTATAAATATATATACATCGACCCTGTAACGACCCGTATTTTTACGGATCGACAAGTTCGTCAAAATCTGGAATTTTCAGCATTTTAAGCCATTTCAGATTTTAGGCGAAATATGGTTAAGTCCTAAGTCGTTCACGACTTAGTATAGGTCGTAAGTCGTATACGACTTAGGGAATAAGCGCGACTTAAGGAATCAGCGAGTTAGCGAGCTGAGGTGGTAAGTCGTGGACGACCTAGGGTATGATATAGGTCATATGCGACTTAGTATGTCTTTTCGGTCCTATTTGTTTAAGTCCTAGGTCGTAAACGACCTAAGAGATAAGTCGTGACCGACTTATTGTAGACGACTTAAGGTTTTGAGTTAAGGGTTAAGTCGTGACCAGTGTTTTAAATCTCGGATTTTGGCCAATATCTCGGGAAAATATCTCGGCTATCTCGGGCGATATTTAAAACACTTATAACTAAATAGGCTGCCAAATCTCGGATTTTGGCTGATATCTCGGATTTTTCATCTCGGCCATCTCGGGGAGATTTAAAAGCCTGGTCGTGACCGAGTTAAATGTTAGGTCGCGAAGTGGTTTGGGTCACGTGTCAGTTTGGAGCGACCTAGTGGTTCCGAGTTAGCATTGTTAGGTCGGCAACGACCTAAGGAGTTTGGAGATAGCTGTGTAGCGACCTAGTGTCTTGGTATGACCTATAGGTTAGCGACTTAGGGAGTATACGACCTATGGGAGTTAAGTCGTACGAGTTAAGTTGTAAGTCGTAACATGTTTTAGGTCGCGTGAAGACTTAAGGTGTTAGGTCGCTGGGTTTCTGCCTGAGTGATAGGTCGTGAGCGACTTAGTAGTTGTTAAGCCGCGAGCGACTTAAGAGTTGATCTGTTTTAAGTCGTAGTCTATGTTTTAAGTCGCGAGCGACCTAGGAGTTAGCTGTTAAGTCGTAACCCAGTTATTTGTTAGGTCGCGTAAGGCTTAGTAGTTAGGTTGAAGATGTGCTTAAGCGCTAGGTCGCAGCTGCGCGTTAGGTTAGGTCGTAGAGGCTGGGGGTTTTGTTAAGTCGTAGGTTGGTAAGTCTTTAGGTCGGTAGGTTTTAGGTCGTAGGTCGTGGACGACCTAACTTCGAGCGACTTAAGGGAATTTCAGCTATAAATAGGAAGGGTTTTTCTCACTTTTTGGGATCCGGATTTCGAAGCGACGAAGTGCTGCCATTTTCAAAGCTCGACTTCTACACTTCTTCACATCTTTTCTCCACTCTAATCTAGTGCTTCCTTTCATCCAAATCGAAGATCAAGATCGAAGATCCAAGATCTAAAGTTGAAGATCTTCATCCTTTGAAGTGAGATTTCTTCGTTTGAAACGGATTCGTGATAGATCAAGCTTGATCCTTTGCTGTCCAGATCTGAAGCGTGTTGATTTGGAGTTGTTTAGGTGATTCGGTGAGTGGTGATTATCTCTCACACGGATCCAAAGGAGTATATCGGATTGTTAGCTCGATTTGGTGTTAAAATAATGATTTTCATGCATTTTCTTATCCTAAGTGTAGATCCATGTAGATCCATTGTTCATGATGATTTGACAACCATTTTACTAAGTGTTAACCTATGGAAGTTCATTCATCAAGATTGTAGAGATATTTCTTATGATTTCATGCATGTTAGACTTTCAACTCTTTAATTACGAAAATGCCATTATTGTTATAATTATCTACTTAGATCATATTTGAATGCTTGATTGCTTGGATTAATGTTTGGTTTGATTGATTGTTATGAATTAGACGATTGATGGTTTGATTTAGACCGAAGATGATTCAAAAGGCTAGGAGAAAGGCTCTTGAATTGGGTAAGCTGCTCGTGGCATATGTAGCGGGATGATGAAGCTCTTATGCGTGGATTTGATGATGTGATGTTGAGATGAGGCTTTGCGAGGATGTGATGAAGCGAGGCAATCATGTGATGAAGACTTGGTCTAATCCAGACGGGATCATTCCAAGCACGTTGGTAACTCGGTGATATGATTCGAGTTGAGGATAATGAATGGATATGAGAATAGTCGTCGAGGAGGATGACTAGGAGGCTTGGATAGCATCGTTGTTGAAGGTTCTAGCATGCTCTAAGCAAGAGTACGTTTGGGCAGATTCGATAGTCCCAACGGCCAACTATTGATGGTCGAGTACTCTGGGCAGATTCGATAGTCCTAGGCACGGGCTGCGACGACGTGCGGGAGTTATGTCTAGAACCGGGGTTTCCATTAGCCCTTGACGGACGGCTGAAAGAATGTGCCGGTCATTCAATTAATGGTGACATCGAAGCAATGATAACAGTGATAGCCAGAGTCATGGATGTTTGGTTGTATCGTCATTCGGACTCAAGAGCGGTATTTTCTGGGTGCTTATCTGATTTAGGCCTTGGTACTTGGAAAACATCGCCCTTGACTCGAATGATTATTACTTTACTTTAAATTGTATGCTCTGCTGTGTTGCTTCTACTTAGTGTGTGTCTGGGGGCTATCACTGTAGAAAGAGGTGGAGTGGGAGGGTTGTATTCCTATTCCTTTTTCCTTTATGCTCTTTTGGTACATTGTTAGTTAATTTACTGCTCACTAAGACTGTTGTCTGACTCAAGGCTTTATGTTTTAACTCTTATTGCCTTGGGCTGTTCGTCCATTTTTGGGACGGGCAGACTAGGTAGCAGGTGACAGGTGCTATTCTTGCTTCTCAAGATGATGATATCGAAGACGAGCTGGAGGGTTGCATATTATCTTCTTACTATATGTACCAGATGTTCCACTGTTTGTATAACCTCTGAGTGTTATGTAGTGAGGCTTGATGTATTGACTATTTGGATGCTTGTATTCAACTATTATGAAGTTTTATATGATGGCATTTTATTTTGTAAAGCTTCACTATACATATGTTCTATTGTATTTTGTCCATGCGCTGTGAGTAATACGATAGATTCTGTTGTTTTATTTTACCCTGACAATCGTCCATGGCTGCCTGGCACACTTTACAGTGCACTATCTCTAGATTCGGTGCAGGGGTCATGGGCGGTCGTCACAGACCCACACGGTCGGAAAAACAAAAACAGTTCATATTTTCTATTTTTATTGCATAGGCGTACCTTATTTAGCATTTTTTTAGCAAAGCGGCAAATTATTTTAGCAATTTGCGCGTCCACAATCCCGCTAAATGGTCTCCCGGTACCTGTACTTACTCAATTTAAACATATAAGCACTATATATAAGAAGTTTATAGCATTTCACTTATACTTAAATAGCTAAAACATGGATTCTATAAACAATGCATGTTATATACTTCCATAAGCACATATGTATGTTTTCGACACTTATTTTAATTGCTTTCAATCAATATTCAAACCGTCCTATTCAATTTAAATGATTTTACAACTCTCTTACTTAACTTCAATTCATTTTTAAGTCCAAACAAACCCATTTCAATTGAATTGATTTTAAAATCAATCTATTCCACTTCTATCAATTTATAGTATTTTATTCAATTCCGTTCCATTCTAATTTATTCATAGCCATTTTATTTAGCTTGACACATTCCATGCTTTTATACTACTAATCATTTCCAAATTAAATTTAACCCAAACTTTTATTCAATGGACTTCCATTTTTATTCGAAGCCAAGTTCTCATTACTATTAAACTTAAGTTAATTTACTTCAAATGATTCTAATTTCATAATTTTCATTTGCATATAAAGCCCATTTCAACTTAACTTGATTCTATTTCAAACAAATCCATTTCATTTACTAATTAACTCAATTAGTTCATTTATTTAATTTATTTTAAATTTTAATTTCCACACTCAATTTATCTCGAGTTTATTTTATTAATAACAGGGCCATCTTCATAAGAAATATACACAAAATAGTTTTTCATAAGCAATTAGTAAGGTCTCCATATTAATTCAATTGCTTTTACTCGATTTTTATATCATCCTATCCAGATCGGAATGATTTCCTCTACATTCAATTTATTTTTTCACACTTACATCCATTTACACTCAATCGTATTCATTTTTCATTTTTATTTCAAGATCTTACCTTTATTAAGCCAAGTATACTTTATTTCAAGCATTTAAATTCTTTTGATAAGCCATCGAAGTTTATTTATTCAAACTTTATTAAGTAAGAGCTTAATTTTATTTAATGTATCCACCACGTGATACATTTCTAGTTCAGTTATATTTCAACTCTAATTCAAATCTAGTCAAAATATTATTAAACTTGGCTTAAGTTCATTTAGTTCGACTTATTCTTCTAACTTATTTCATTCCCACACTTTTTTTAAATTAGTTACATTTACTACTTTATTTCAAATTCCAATAAATTTTTAATTCTTAGAACTTTGTTCTTTTAATCCACTCAAACTATATTTTTCAATTCCACTTTACTAACCTTCTTTAATTTACTTTATTTAATTGGTTTATCTTTCTGACTTTATTAACTTTTTGCAAGTTAATTTCATTCCAGGAAATTTTTAAAATTTATAAATTTCCAAACCTGTTTATAATCCATAACATTTTTAAACCAATTCCAGGGTCTTCAATAATCACTTAAGTATTTCAAAAATCATTTGAAATCAATTATATCCAAAATTCTTTGGTAAATTAAATTATCTATTTGAATTTCAAAATCAAACCCAGTTTTGCAAACAATTCCGATTTAAAACAATTTGGTAGCAATTTCTCTCTTGGAAACTCGAAAATGAACATCGATGATGCTGCAGTCATCACCGAAGTTATTTTGCAGCGACCGAAAGAGAGTTAAATGCTTTTATCGCTTAAAAATCCCTCAAATATTTTTAAATTCCAAATCTCCCAGATTTCAATCCAATTTCAAAAATATTACCGAAATAATACCACCATTATTTCTCTAAAACCTTTGAAAACTATTTTCAAACTCAAAGGAATTTTAAACTTCCCAAAAAATTCAAATTCCAAATCCATCCAATTCATATCCAACATTACTCGGGAATTTCCAACTCAAATTATTTTTCAAATATTTCTCTGGAATTCTATTTCAGATTATAAATCACATTTTTAGTTTACATTTACATATCTCATTTGTATATGAATTTATTTCTTAGCAGTTAGTTATGATTTCAATTTCTTACTCAATTTCCCCACAATAGTGATAATAGTTTAATATTATCACTCCTTAACAACCAAACATCCAAATATAACTATAATAATTTACGGAAAATTAGTTCTTTTATACACAAAAATAATTTGGGTAAAATTATTTCATTTACCCTATTTTAAAACAATACTGTGTCGAATTGTTCTATTCAAGTGTTTAGAGATCCCTATCAATAACGTTAATTACTCGTATTGACCAGAATCCATAAACTACTCAACAAACCAATCAACACAATATAAAACCATTTTATATTCACTAACAAATACGTGCTCATATCTATTAATACACTCAAACTCATTCTAGAGTACTATGGACTCTATTTCAATGAGTAATCCCCACCAGAGCCAAGGTTCTCGCTTAACCTTCAGCTCTGATACCAACTGTGATAACCCGATTTTTCATTCCCGAAAAATCGAACCATCAGGGTTAAAGAAGAAAGAGGTAGAAGAAGAGAATAGAAAACAACATCAGAATCTCACAAACGCAGCGGAATAAAATATAATAGATATTAACTGATCTTTACACAAAAGGAAAATGTATCTATTTATACATTACATCATCAGAATACAATAACCAAATACACACCACCGGACAACTATCACAACCTTTCCTTACAAACTGAATACACAACTAATCAACACAGCGGAATAATACATCAAGTACGTAAGTACGTATCGACATTCAGCTTGTCTCCTGAGCTCCACAGCATCCTTTCCTGTAATCTATAATACTCAGTCTGACCCGAGCATTATAATAAAATAACACCCGAGTCAGTCTAGAAAACCAGCGTGAGAAAACACACTCAATTGGATTATTAAAGTTTTCCAAACCCTTTGAAATCAAAAGCATCTCGTAAGACCACGCCATAAATAAACATGTCGGGTTTTTACCTTACGATAGCCAAAACTCTTTTATCAAAATCCTCTGATATTATAATAGTGTCTATATACAAATACTTATTCAAATAGCCGAAATTGTTACATCTATTAAATTCCAGCTAATAGGTATGCAAACGAAACCGTAAAGGCACGTAGGGATAATGGATTTCCAACTAATGACTAGGCACTGGGGTACCACCTATCACAGTACCTGGTCTAGATCAGTGTACCGAGGACCACACCCGATCCCCTACAACATAAGACCGGAACTACCTAAGGGTAATTCCGAGTAAAATCACCCCACAGTTGGCACGACCAACCGCCACACAGCTGAAATAAAAAGGGACATCTAGACAGGGATGATCTCACCCTAATGGGCGCTACCCATATAGCCTTGCTGCATAACCCCTGATTTTTAGTCATTTTCGGTTGATGAGGCTCGAGGTTAAGCGTTACCTTTATAGAACGTTTCACTTAGCATGCCCATCGTCCACCTGACGATGTTCCGAAAGCATTCATCCATACAAGTCCGTCCCGGGTTCGAACGGAACCGAAGGCACTACTACTTCTCAGATTTCAAATTCATTTTCCCCACGAAAACGTACAAACCGGATCGAAGTGGTTTTCGATAAATTAATCTCAATCACGGTTTCTTCGAAACGATCAGCGCATTGTCCAATATTGATAGTCGATTATTTAACTATCAATTAACATTCACAAACAACCATCAAACAATAAATAATTTTCCAAATTATTTATTTATTTCAAATATCTTTGTATGATATATATATCCCCTTTCCATCCTTTGGAAACAGTTTCAAACTATCTTCCTATCACGGAATAAATTTCCCAGATATTTTCTATTTCCACTGAAATCACCAAGTACAAATACTTTAGAGCTTAAAAATAATTTAAAACACTTTATTATCAAATATACTTTTAAACGCTTTAATTAAAACAACTTTAATACTTTATTCAAAAATTTATACCCTAAGAATATTTAAAATAAGGCTACTTAATAAAATATAAAACTAACTTTATCTTTAAAACATAATACCCATTTCAACCTTTAAATAATTACTACAAAAATAAATTTGAAAAATACTTACTTTAAAATTTAAACAATTTAAAAATAATAATTTCCCAAAACATACTTGAATTTTAACTTATACTTAAGAATTTGCTTTGAAACGTACTTTAGATTTTTGAACAAAATAACTTAAAAACACTTTATTATAAAATATACTTTATACGTTTAATAATACATTTTCTAAACATTCTTTATAAGAAATTTTTAAAGCCTTTATCTTATACATAAAAGTCTCCTTTAAAATATACTCGGCTTTCCAAGGAAATACACTTCCCATTTCCATACCTTTAAAAATAAATCACTATTTATTTATAAATCAAATTTCCATTCCTTTATAAATTCCCATCGTGAAATTTATATTTCCAAATATCCACTGATATTTTACTTCACTTTATAAACCCAGTTTATAAATTCCAAAATCTCACTAAATTCCAATTTCCGACACTTAAATCAATTTCCAATTTATTACTAATTTACTTTACTTAAAATAAATTTCCTTACTTACTTTATTTATTTCAAATCCATTAACTTCAGATATTGTTTCTTAATTATGATTTTAAAACTTCTTAACTGAAATACCAATCTCAGAGTTCCCAAATTCCTTCTTTATCTCTTTAACTAAATTTAAACCTTGAATTTTAAAATAAATCCTTTATTTCTTGAAATAATATTACTTAAGTTTAAATTTCATTATTTCTCTGTTTATTTAAAATCCTCTTTTCTTATTCGGAATTTATTCATTAGGATTTTAAAATCACTTTTATTCTTTCCCAATTCGTTATTATTTTATTCAAATTCTCTATAATTCATTTTACTTAAAAATTTAATCTTATATTTCTTTCAAAAATCCAATTCTATATTTTGGTAACTCGGTGCACCGAAATATATTCAAACAAATCATAGCATTAAATATTCCAATCATCAATATAATTCATCATAGAATCAAATAATCATACACAGAGTTATTAGAACAATCTAAATAATTTTGAGGAATCCAGTTGGATCCCTCCAACCTGTTTCCCTGCATCCACAGACGTTAGCACAATACCAATTCCACTTCGAGGTGGAATATCGCGGTATATGGGATTAATAAAATATCATCCGCTATTATGCATTGCATAGGGTCTCATCCGCTATATAATGCGGGAAATCAACCACTCCAATATATACTATATACTATTATATAATATACCACATCCAATCAATTCAATCAAATATTTAAATTTAACCATTTAAATTTAAATTAAACCCCAGATGAGTGAGATTAACTCACCTTTGCTTTTTATTTGTACCCCAAACCAAACTGGCTCGTCTCTTCACGATTTTTGACCTTGTATAAACAATTATATAATTTATTAATATTCGAACTAACCGAACAATTAAATTTCCATTTGATAATTTTAATTAACCAACGATTTTATTTTAAACTAATACTTTTAATTTTAAACCAATTCCTTTTAATAAAAAATGTTTTTGGCAACTAAAATAATAAAATAAGTTTATTGAACAAATTTATCTCCATAATACATTATTTCAAAAATAAACTAGTAACTGAAAAACAGGTATATGTATATCTGTTTCCTTTTCATCTTGAAACTACATATCCCGAAAATAACCCATATACTTTTAAATGAAAATAGATATATGTATATATAAATTTATACTTGTATTCTATTTTTTCTTAACTACATATATATATACACACACACAAATATACATAATATATTTATATTTACATTTTCTCTCTGTTTTTTTATATAAACAATACAAAATTTACTTTACTGCAAAAATTCTAACACATATATATATATATATTTGTAAAAATATAATAAGTCTGGATTTAAATACTCCTTCCTATTTTACTGTGTTTACATTCATATATATATATATATATATATATATTATTAAATTAAAATTAAAATTAATTATTGTATATATATATATATATATATATTTGGCTGTAAAACCAAATACTGGCCTAATGTATATTTCCTTTGCAGTTTGCAACTAAAATAGTTTAATTTCTCATTAAATCTATAAAAGGAGATTTCCCATATATATATATATATATATCAAAATAAATTAGTAAGCTATTGCATGTGTATTTCCTCTAAATCTGTATATATATTGATTATTGAACAAATTAAATCGAAGAAAAAACTGCAAAACCCTCACCTCGAACACGCATCGCGCCGACCATATGCCGCCTGCTTTCCACCTCGTTTGTTGGATTCGATCGCCGATTGATTTTCCCTCAATTCTAAACGTTCGCCCTACGCGACACCCAATGCGTTCGAGCTTCGAATCAGAATGACGCGACAAAGTCGCGAATCCATCCAGATCCTCTAGCTGCCGAGTCGCCTCGGCCGACACCCCTTCGTTTTCAATTCGACTTCGAGAATCGAACAAAGGTGAGAGGGAGACGCGATTCTAATCGAAATCGAAATCAATTCGAAAGCCCTTCCGCCATTTTAATTTATACGAACGTGATTTTTGAATTTAAGGAAGGCTCAGCATTTTTTTCTTCGTTCGAACCGAAAGAATGTAAGGGGAAAAGGTATGCGTGAGTTAATATTGAGGTGAAGGGTTGCGTGATTTACACTAGAAAAGAGGACAGGGACGATATCTAGGGTGGCTTATTTTTAGAGGAGGTCGGCTGATGGGAAAGAATTTTGACTGGTGAAATAATGTAAGATATTTAAATTAAATCGATAAATTATTGTCTAGGCGTTCTTATCTCGTACGATCACATGATCATTCCGAAAGCTACGAAATTTAAAATCCGATAATAATACAATATTACGGATCCAATGAAACTGGTTTCGTCGAATTTCGAGACTGTGCCCCGAAAGGCTATTTTTAAATTCAATTTAAACTATATATTTTTAAAACTGAACAAAACACTTTGAAATTAAATTTTAAAAGTTCTATTATCTTCAGCATTATCAATATAAATTTTCCAAGCCTTTGAAATATTTTTTACCGGCTTAAAACTGAAAATTAAATATTTTACTCAACTTCAAAAATTAAATTTAATAATTTAATTGCCAAATTCATAATGATATTTGAAATTCAAGTTAAACATTAACTTTTAAATATTTAACATCAATTAAATATTCCAATTTCAAATATCCAAAAAATCCGGGTCGTCGCAATTTTCAAATCAAAGATTTTAACTTGAGTTTTATCATTGATGTGTTATACTCAATATCACTTATAAAAGTTCATGTCCAAACATTCCATCATAACGATTTCATTGTTTCTGTAAACAATTCTATACTATTTCATAAATAAACGAGAACACCTCAAACAACCATTTTGTGATACCAATTTGGATTTTATATTTGCTCCATGTACCAAATACATAAACAAAATACAATATCATACACAACATAACCTGTATGATAATTCCTATTGCTAATGCATAAGGAATCCAACTTACATATTCTCCTTTTAATAGGGTGCTTGATGCAGTACAGAAAGCCAAGGGTCTAGGTCGCTCACGACCTAAGGAGTGTGTAGGTCGCTCACGACCTAAGGAGTTAAAGGGGGGAGTGAGTGATGCTGAGAAGAGTAGTTGCACAGTCCAATTCGGTGAAGTGTTAGGTCGCATACGACCTAACAAAGCTTTTAAGTATGGTGAACGACCTAACATAACACCAAGTACAGAGCTACGACCTAACGGGTTAGTGGATGGCGAGCTAAAACAAGGAGATAGGTCGCTGGAACGACCTAACATGCCTTTAGGTCGCATACGACCTAACGAGATAGGGAAGAAGGTGCTGGAACGAGCTAGCGGGGTGCTCCGACCTAACAGTCTGAAGGGAAAGGTGATTCGACCTAACGAGTTGCGAGCTAAGTTAGGTCGCAAAGGCTTAAGGTCGCAAAGTCTTAGGTCGCGAAGGCTAAGGTCGCAAAGTCTTAGGTCGCAAAGGCTTAGGTCGCAAAGGCTTAGGTCGCAAAGGCTTAGGTCGCAAAGGCTTAGGTCGCGAAGGCTTAGGTCGCAAACAATTTCTGAAGCCGCTTCTGTTAGGTCGCAAACGAAGGGATGCCGTTCATTCTTAGGTCGCAAAGCTCTGGAGGCCATTGATTTCCCTAACTCGCCGATCTGGAATGCTGTGTGATCTTAAGTCGCGGAAGATTGTAACCGTAGATTGTTATGCCGCTTTATCAGATACCGTTCATTTGTTAAGTCGTTGAATAATGTAATTAGGTCGTTACCGACCTAAGTGAGTCGTTTATCTTTAAGCCTGTTTGTTTTTAGGTCGCTGTGTTGTACATAGGTCGTTTCCGACCTAGGAGTTGTGAATTTTTCTGCTGTGTTGAGTTGTAGCCTATAAATAGGCATGTATGGTCATTTTGTAAAGGTTGTTGATTTTTGAATAAAATTCTCTTTTGATTGCTTTGTGCTTTCATTCAAATTGGTAGTTGAGTGTAATCTCCTATCTCCTCTTTCGGTTAATCGAGTGCGCTCGATTCAACGATTGTAGAAGCCGATTCGCGGAATCAAGTGCGCTTGATCAACGCTTGAAGAATTGAAGATCTTTGAACCCGGTATCGTGCGCGATCAACGAGTTCGAGATAGCTAGAGTTCGGCATCTTCGGATCAACGAATTCGGGCAATTCAGCATTCATCAATCCATCGACTGCTACTTTCACAGATCTACATTGTTTTGAATTATCCGCTGCGTCAGTTTTTGGTATCAGAGCTTGTTCTAGCCAATCATAGCTAGATCGAGACTTGGAGCCTATTCAATTTGAAGTTTGAAGAGAAGCCGAGCTTGGAGTGTTAGGCCGTGCTCAAGAGTGAAGTGTTCATCATTGTTCGAAGATTGTTTGATCGGATTTGCATTGGAGGCCGAAACTTTGTCCATCGTGTTCATCGCGATTTGCTACAAAGTGGAAGTTTTCGATCCGTTTCATTTTGGATCAAAATCCGAAAAGTGTTAGAATTTGTGAAGTTTCCAAGTATGCCGCCAAGAAGAGCTAATCGCCACCAAAACGTAGAAGCTTTGTATCGAAGAGAAGAAGCTGATGAGATGGAGCAAAGAATCAATGAGAATTTTAGTGAAAAGCTTAACGAAGGAATTGGCCGGTTAGAGAGGCTTATGACGGAGATGAATCAAAATCGGAGAAGGGTTTCACCAGAATCTAATCATGGAGGTAGTAGAGTCTCACCACATTCCAATCGAGACCGAAGTGTTGAAAATGACCAAGGGCGTGGGAGGAACGTGAATGATCGAGAACGGAGGAACGTTGATAGAAGGGATGATGGTGGAAGGCGTAATGGTAGTAGAGATGTTGGTGGTCAGAATCGACATCGTTATGCATCTGATTTTGAAGAAGAGTATGATGGTGGTAGTGTTCAAGGAAGGGGTCAAGGAAGAAACTATTCTGAGTATGATCACAAATGGGAGTCGGGGATGAAGACAGAAATTCCTGAATTCAAGGGTGGTATGCAAGCGGAGGAGTTTCTAGATTGGGTGGCTAATGTAGAGGAGATTTTTGATTTCAAAGAAGTACCAGAACATCGTAGAGTGAAGTTGGTTGCTACGAGGCTGAGGGGTAGAGCTTTGGCATGGTGGCAGCAAACCAAGCTTACACGTGAACGAATGGGGAAGTCAAAGATTGAATCTTGGGAGAAGATGAAGAAATTGATGAAAGCAACGTTCTTACCATACAATTATCAATCTTTGATGTATCAACGTTTGCAGAACTTGAGGCAGGGCACGAAGACAGTTAATGACTATGCTGATGAATTTTATCAACTCATTGCAAGGAACGATATTATGGAAACAGAAGAGCAGCTGACATCTAGGTTCATTGGAGGATTGAGAATGCAGATTCAGGATATGGTGAATATGTTCGATCCAAGATCTGTAGCAGAAGCACATCAGAAAGCGTTGGCTTGGGAAAAACAAGGGAGACGAGGAAGTGGTGTGTTTTCTAATTCTAACAATCAAGCGAAGGGTGTTGGAGGAAGTTCTAATGTTTCTAAAACTATCAGTAGACCAGTGGTGAAAGAGGCTGAGAAGGCGAAAGTTAACAATGGTTTCAAATGTTACAATTGTCAAGAATTGGGTCATAAAAGCAGTGAGTGTCCAAAGCCAAAGAAAAGAACCATGATTGCAGAAGTTGACGATGAGGATGTTGATGGAGATTGTTCTAATCCAGCTGAGGAGGATGAGCAGGATATTGCGTCAGGGGACGAAGGTTGTAACCTAATGCTGAGGAGATCGTGTTTAACACCAAAGCAGGAGGAAGCTAGTTGGTTGAGGAGTAATATCTTTCAGTCAACATGTACTATTCTGGGGAAGGTGTGTAAGTTTGTGATCGACGCAGGAAGCTGTGATAATATTATTTCAACCGAAGCTGTGACGAAGCTGAAATTGAAGACAGAGAAACATCCGAGTCCATACAAGTTAGCATGGTTGAGAAAAGGAGGAGAAGTGAAAGTGGATAGACGAGTGCGTGTACCATTCTCTATTGGGAAGAAATACAAAGATGAAATATGGTGTGATGTAGTAGAGATGGATGTTTGCCACTTATTATTGGGAAGACCATGGCAGTATGATCGAGCAGTACTACATGACGGTCGGACCAATAGCTACAGTTTTATGTTTAAAGGCACGAAGATTATCTTAGTTCCGAAGAAGGGATCACAAGAAGAAAGTAAGTCAGAAGAAATTGAAGAACTGAAAACTTTATTGACTTTAAAAGAGTTTGTTAAAGAGGTTGAGGAAGAACCAGAAGTATTCTTGTTGATTGGACGAGAAAGCAGTGAAGAGGTTGAAATTCCAGAAGAAGTTAAACCAGTTTTGAAAGAATTTGACGATGTATTTCCAGAGGAGTTACCAACGGAGTTGCCACCGTTGAGGGATATACAACATCAGATAGATCTTGTTCCAGGTGCTGTGTTGCCACACAGACCACATTATCGAATGAGTCCGAAGGAACATGAAGAATTGCGGAGGCAGGTAGAGGAATTGCTTGAGCAGGGGCGTGTGCAGGAGAGTCTGAGTCCTTGTGCTGTACCAGCTTTATTGGTACCCAAGAAGGATGGGACGTGGAGGATGTGCACTGACAGCCGAGCATTGAACAAGATTACTGTGAGATATAGATTTCCGATGCCGAGGTTGGATGACTTGTTAGATCAAATAAGCGGAGCTACTATCTTTTCTAAGATTGATTTGAAGAGCGGATATCATCAAATTCGTATCAGACCAGGAGATGAGTGGAAGACTGCTTTTAAAACCAGGGAGGGTCTATACGAATGGTTGGTTATGCCGTTTGGTTTATCAAATGCACCGAGTACTTTTATGAGGGTGATGAATCAGATTTTTCGACCGTTCATTGGGAAATTCGTGGTGGTGTATTTCGATGATATACTAATTTACAGTGGGAGTCCAGAGGAGCATTTGAATCATCTTAGAGAAGTGCTGATGGTATTGCGACAAGAACAATTCTATGCTGCAACGAAGAAATGCGTGTTCATGACGCATAGTGTTTTATTTCTGGGGTATGTTGTTTCAGAGAAAGGAATACAGGTTGACCAAAGTAAAGTTGAGGCGATCAGAAATTGGCCGCAACCCAAGACGATAACGGAAGTTCGTAGTTTCCATGGGTTGGCTTCATTTTATCGAAGATTTATTCCACACTTTAGTAGTGTGATGGCACCTGTTACAGATTGCATGAAAGGTAAACAGTTTGCATGGACAGAGGAAGCAGGGATTGCTTTTGGGAAGATCAAGGAATTGCTGACGTCTGCACCAATTCTAGTATTACCTGATTTTCAGCTAGTGTTTGAACTACATACTGATGCGTCCAAGGTCGGGATTGGGGGGGTGTTGAGTCAGAAGGGACGTCCAATTGCCTATTTCAGTGAGAAGTTGTCAGGAGCGAAGATGCGATACAGTACGTATGATGTGGAGTTCTATGCTGTTGTACAATCTATTAAGCACTGGAGACACTATCTGTTTCAGAAAGAGTTTGTTCTGTATACTGATCATGAAGCATTGAAGCACTTACAAGGGCAAGACAAGATTTCAGCGAGACATGCATCGTGGATTGCATATCTGCAACAGTTTACTTTCGTTGTGAAACACAAGACAGGGGTGACAAATCGTGTAGCTGATGCTTTAAGTAGAAGGAGTCATTTGTTGACAACGATGAAAGTTGAGGTGACTGGTTTTGAACTATTGCCGGAGCAGATTGCAGAAGATTCTTACTTTAAGAAATTTGTTGAAGGGAACAATGAAGGGAAGACTGATGAGTTTATGTTGGTTGACGGGTTTCTTTTTAAAGGAAGTCGATTATGCATACCGGAGGGTAGTCTGAGAATGAAGATTATCAAGGAGTTACACGAAGAAGGGCCTGTTGGAAGAGACCGTACCTTACAATTAATTTCACAATCCTACTTTTGGCCATCGTTGAGGAAAGAAGTGGAGAGATTTGTTGAGAGATGCCATATCTGTCAAGTTTCGAAAGGAACTGCGACTAATGCAGGTTTGTATATGCCGTTACCAGTACCAACTAAACCATGGGTTGATGTGAGTATGGACTTTGTGTTGGGGTTGCCGAGAACACAGCGTGGTAATGATTCCATTTATGTGGTGGTTGACAGATTTTCGAAAATGGCACATTTCATTGCTTGTAAGAAGACGGCGGATGCTGTTCATGTAGCTCAGTTGTTTTTCAAGGAGATCTATCGACTACATGGATTGCCAGAATCTATAGTGTCAGATAGAGATACTCGATTTCTGAGTCACTTTTGGTTGAGTTTGTGGAAAATGGTGGGAACAAAGCTGAAGTTTAGTAGTGCTTATCACCCGCAAACGGATGGACAGACTGAGGTGGTTAACAGATCATTGGGAAACTTGTTGAGATGTCTTGTTCAAGATAATCTGAGGAGTTGGGATGTGAAGTTATGCCAGGCAGAATTTGCTCATAATCATGCTGTGAATCGAAGTACTGGGTTCAGTCCATTCCAGATTGTCTATTCGAGCTTACCGAAAGGACCGTTGGATTTAACTGCAATACCACATTCAAAGGGAACAATTAAGAAAGCCGCTGATTTTGTTGAGGGGCTGACAGAGTGTCATAAAATCGTTCAAGAACGATTAGAGAAAGCAAATGAGAAGTACAAACAGTCTGCAGATTTGAAACGACGAAATGTTGAGTTTAATGAAGGAGATTTGGTTTATGCAATATTGACGAAAGATCGTTTTCCGGTGGGAACGTATAATAAATTGAAAGCACGAAAGATTGGCCCAGTTGAAATTTTAAAGAAAATCAATGAAAATGCTTATAAACTGAAGCTGCCAGATGATGTGTACACGTCAGACGTATTCAATGTTAAGCATCTCGTACCATATCATGGGGATGAGTTTGTTGTGATGGATGCAGAAAGTGCAAATTCGAGGTCGAATTTTCCTCAACCTGGGGAGGATGATGCAGTACAGAAAGCCAAGGGTCTAGGTCGCTCACGACCTAAGGAGTGTGTAGGTCGCTCACGACCTAAGGAGTTAAAGGGGGGAGTGAGTGATGCTGAGAAGAGTAGTTGCACAGTCCAATTCGGTGAAGTGTTAGGTCGCATACGACCTAACAAAGCTTTTAAGTATGGTGAACGACCTAACATAACACCAAGTACAGAGCTACGACCTAACGGGTTAGTGGATGGCGAGCTAAAACAAGGAGATAGGTCGCTGGAACGACCTAACATGCCTTTAGGTCGCATACGACCTAACGAGATAGGGAAGAAGGTGCTGGAACGAGCTAGCGGGGTGCTCCGACCTAACAGTCTGAAGGGAAAGGTGATTCGACCTAACGAGTTGCGAGCTAAGTTAGGTCGCAAAGGCTTAAGGTCGCAAAGTCTTAGGTCGCGAAGGCTAAGGTCGCAAAGTCTTAGGTCGCAAAGGCTTAGGTCGCAAAGGCTTAGGTCGCAAAGGCTTAGGTTGCAAAGGCTTAGGTCGCGAAGGCTTAGGTCGCAAACAATTTCTGAAGCCGCTTCTGTTAGGTCGCAAACGAAGGGATGCCGTTCATTCTTAGGTCGCAAAGCTCTGGAGGCCATTGATTTCCCTAACTCGCCGATCTGGAATGCTGTGTGATCTTAAGTCGCGGAAGATTGTAACCGTAGATTGTTATGCCGCTTTATCAGATACCGTTCATTTGTTAAGTCGTTGAATAATGTAATTAGGTCGTTACCGACCTAAGTGAGTCGTTTATCTTTAAGCCTGTTTGTTTTTAGGTCGCTGTGTTGTACATAGGTCGTTTCCGACCTAGGAGTTGTGAATTTTTCTGCTGTGTTGAGTTGTAGCCTATAAATAGGCATGTATGGTCATTTTGTAAAGGTTGTTGATTTTTGAATAAAATTCTCTTTTGATTGCTTTGTGCTTTCATTCAAATTGGTAGTTGAGTGTAATCTCCTATCTCCTCTTTCGGTTAATCGAGTGCGCTCGATTCAACGATTGTAGAAGCCGATTCGCGGAATCAAGTGCGCTTGATCAACGCTTGAAGAATTGAAGATCTTTGAACCCGGTATCGTGCGCGATCAACGAGTTCGAGATAGCTAGAGTTCGGCATCTTCGGATCAACGAATTCGGGCAATTCAGCATTCATCAATCCATCGACTGCTACTTTCACAGATCTACATTGTTTTGAATTATCCGCTGCGTCAGTGCTCTTGTATATCGTTTTGGGACAATCCCTATATCTTTTATACTCACCATAAAAGACATCATTTACAATCCAAAATTGAGTATTAAAACAACTAAAGTTGATTTTAATACAAGCATATTGTTAAAATCAACAACGTGTTGTTTACTTATAGTTTAGAAATATCAATGTACCTTTTAACATTCTTTCTTATGAACACACGCCTCCTCTGCACTTTGATTGAAAATCAAACTATTTGATTTTTCTATCAAAATACTTATTCAATCTTGATGCATATAAAATGATACATTTGTATCATTTCTTGGATCATATCCAAAGACACACAAACCCAATATCGCTCCTACTGGCTTCGAGGCATTTTTGGTTAATATGTGTAAATGGATTACTATGAATCATTATTTAGAATTTTCTATTTCAATACATAAGTACCAAACACTAAGTATTATCGAGCAATAATTTTGTGAGTAAATCTGAATTAACTTGAGCATGTTAAATATCGAATCTGTTATGCTGATTTCAACGATTGAAATTTTCGATATTATTCTTATCAACATTGCTTATTTAATCCCAACCACATTAGTCTTTTAAATGAAGTCACAATCTCAGCTGATGGATCAGTACATATCTTTGGTTACGACTACCAAAATCATACTTTGATAGCGTACTTGGAATTCTTTCAGATCTGCGCATCATACCATATAGAGTCAACAATATTAATTGTTTAGTTGAACAACCGAGGGTAATGTATATTTTTGACATTAATAAGAAATTCATAGTTTCTCTTCGATGTACGAGAATACTTATTAGACATTCTAATACTATTTTATCATTTAGATTAGTTAATTTCACTTCATCTCATATAATTAGTTCTATCTATGGATCGAATCCAATTCCATTTAACTGCCAAAAATTTCTCAAAGAAATTCCTTCACAATGAAGTTGATATATCTTGAAACAACAATTGTTTCTTAGTGCAAATAGAATAGGGATTCATAAATGCTTTATGATCCTTTTTATTTATAAAACAAATTTTAGTTTACAAAAATTATGTAAAACATAAATATGTCATTTGATTATAGATCTTTCCAAAAATGATAACTTTTGAAGATTCATACAAGATCCCTTGAAAAATTATTAGATGCAATCTTTCGACTCGCACCACCTGCCAACTCCTTGGCCTAGGATATGTTGGGATTTCTTACAAACCCTTATCTTGTATGATTTTGTAAACTATTGTTTTGATGAAATAATATCAATCTTGTGTACAAATCTTAAGTACATGACCTTATAGAAAGAAACTAACTCAACTTCACTCATAATTAATCGTAAATTGTCCAACAATGTCTGATTACTCCTTATCGATGCATCATTATGTATCACATGAAGGAGTGATTTTGAGATTGAATATATATTCATTTTTAGGTACATTTAGAACTCTTTCCATTATGCTCACTTATTCAACCAAATCAAATCATTTTATTCTATTGCATGTTATTTCATTTACTTTTCTTTTATATTCTATGATTTTATCATAAACTTACTATGTGTATCTAATAGATATGTTCATGTTGGTAATAAATCATCGATGAATATAACAAAGTATGTGGAACCCTTATGGTATTAATAGACTTGTGATTGCATACATCAATATGTACTAATTCAAAGAGTTCATCAACTCTTTTGATGCTCCCACTGAATGGGTGCATAGCCATTAATTGTTTGAGATACAATTAACCTGTATCATATGATTCATTATCATATAGTAAAATTATTTCTCAAAACTACGGCTTAGTCTATAATTTCAAAACAATTGAAAAAAATATTATGTACATATATATTTTTGTTGCATCACTTTTACTATGAAAAAAATTCCATAATATAGTTGTAACGACCCGTAAATTTAACTGTTTTTAATAACATTGCTAATTGAAATTTTGCGAAATTTTAACGATAAAATTTTGAAATATAAATTTGATATTTGGAATGCGTCTAGTTAAACATAGCAACTGTAAATTTTCATCCGAAAATATGAAAGATTATTTCGCGCGTAAATTTACTTCAATTTAATCAGTTAGAAAGCGATGAAAATAAAATGTTTTCGGAACCTAAATATTTTTACATAGAAAAATTCTAAATCATCTTCTAAGCGAGACGTCATTTTTCGTTTTTCCAAATTCGGACTTCTTTAGCTCCGTCGATCTTATTTTTTTGCGTTTTTGCTGCATTTTCCGGTAGTAGAAAATTCGAATTTTTATAATTTGATCCTACCACTGGCATCTGTATACCGTTTTGATCGTTATGTTGTGCTGATCTCAACGGTATATTCACTTCTGTTTTTCGAACTCGGTACGCCGCAAAATTTGTAAACGGATAACCGTTGCGGTCCGTTATCTGAGCCTAATAGCTCCATATGGCTTTTCATATATCCCAATGGTTATGCCAACAGCCTCTTGTTTTAATATTCCCAGAATTCAAAGCGTACCTGACTTTTGGTTTCACATTGGTTCAAATATCATTTGGTTCCATTTTTTTTCGTTCGTATTGCTTTGGAAAGAAAAAAAAACGTTCCTTCTTCTGCTTCATTCCATTTGGATCTGCTCTTGTATAAAAAAAATCAAAACTTTCGTTCTGATAATAAAATACAAGGGTTGTTCATATTTGAAGAGAGTGTTGCTCCTATAACTTTGCTGTGAGAACCTCCACCCCATCATTTCTAGAAGCCGGCCTTATCTCCGCCCGAAGCCGCCACGACCGAATCTCCATCCCAACTGTCCCCTCTTCACCGCCATCGGCCGCTTTCCCAAACCAGGTAGCCGAAGCCACTCGAACCACCTCCCTTCCAAATGCACAAAACCATCCTCCGCCAAATGCAACACTTCCCTCGCTTGAAACCTGCATGCACTCTTCCCATCCCATCTTCTCCATGAACCTGAAACCGACCACCACAGCCTCACCTTTCCACCAATATCGCAAATCCAAACCTAGTCTTCTCTCCCTAGCAGTCACGGCCGGCCACTGCCCCATTCGACAGCCTCTTCATCGCCGCTCCTCGTCTTTAGGTTTGGAATGTTAGGTGAGTTTGTTTATATATATATATATATTAAGATGTTGTATATACAGTAATATATGGATGTTGTATAGTTGTATATAATATGTTTAAGGATATAAAATATAATATGTTTCAAAAACTTTGTTATGTTGATATGTTCCAAAAGTATAGATTGTACATATATGTTAGTTATATACCTATATAGTTTCAGAAGTAGTATATATTAGTTCTTATCTTTATGTTCTATGTTATATACAAGTCAGTTTGGAGATATATACATTTGTATATATGAGTTTATAAGGTTTGGTTGTAGATTTCCTGTATAGTTAATATATACATATGTATGTTATATTTTTCTAAAAATTTTAGTACAGCAACTGATGTATAAAGGCACTAGTTACTATATATATATTTTCCAATCTAGAGGCCACTTTAGTTCTTTGTTTTATATTTTATTTTATACGCATTTCTTATATAATGGTTTGCATACGTGATTTTGTTAGCTTATATATAGAAATATATATATGTGAGGTTTGATTATTTATTTATTTATTTATTTATTTTCTCTCGTTTGCAGTTTCATATTTGTATAATACAGTATAATGAATATATTGCAGTATAAAAGAGGTTAGTTATATTTGTTGGATTATGCATATACTTATATATGAGTCTGCATATTATGTTGAAACAGCCACATATTGAAGCTCAAGTATCACATAATAAATATTATGGATCAAATTTTGTATTTTAGTAATTAGGTTAATAGATTGAATTAAATACTCTATTATATTTATTACTGTGTTTGTTTGTGATTTTATTTACATTTGAAAACGTACAACTGAATTGGAAAGAATACGTTATTATATTTGCATTTGAAAACATACAATTGAATTGGAATGAATACGTTGTTATAAATTATGATTATATTTTTGCATTTGAAAATGTACAACTGAATTGGAAAGTATATGTTGTTATAAATTATTAACGATGACAGTAATGCTATGTAATTGACCTCCATTTTCTATGATTCAAGCTAATAATGCTAAGTATAATAATGCTATAATTAAGCTCAAGTACAACTGTGTTTTCTATAATGCATACCAATATATAATTCTACAGAATATCGAAGTTAAAGTAATTGACCTAGCTAGCAACAGCCAATGATCGAAGCCAACGTTCAGCGTATTTGTCAATGATAGAGTGAACTTTGTTTCTAACATCCTCTCTTCAGTTGCACACACAAAAAAACTTGAAGGAACTACTTGACCAATAATGCGCAAAGTTGCAAAAATAAATTTAATAAATGTGTACATTTAGCTTGTAAACAAATTAAGAGTGTCATATTCAAGAATAATGATTGTTGCACTTTACTGCATTTTCTTCTCAAACGTGTATAAGTGACAATGTGATGCCTATGAAACCAAAACTTGTATCGGTTTTTTTTAAAAAGTACTTTACTGTATATGAATAGTCTGCATATTTTTTTTTGTAATTACATTTTATTAGTTTAAGTTTATATCAGTTTTATATTGTATTAGTTACATTATATGTTGATTTACATATATAGATGTTTCTATAAGTTATTAAAGATCTGTTGCTTTATATACATATGAATTTATCTAAGCCCTATATCATTTTGTTGTTTATATATAGGTCTGTAGAGAATATACATGAATTTTAAATGGTTTTGAACTGAATTGATTTTATTATTATAAGTAGGTGTTTTATTTTAACTATATATATATATAAGTTTTATTTTAATTTTGTCTTAGATTAGATTAAAGTATTGATTTTAATGAAATAACAAATATTTCTGTTTTTATCAAACTAATTTGATTCATTCTCATCGATTCACATTTATCAGCTTGTCCGTCGAATTCGTGTCCGTCGTGCTTTATTTTGGAATTTGTGCTTGGATTCATAACTCATTCCATCGTCGAATCTTTCTAGCCTCTGAAGGTGAGCAATCACTCACGATTAATGTTCTTCTATTTGTTAAATCTGATTTCAATTGAAACGACAAGTGAAATATGCTACTGTTAGTTATTTACACTGTTATTTATGCTATTAACTGTACCAGTTCACTTGTGACATCTGACACCATTATCTGTTAATTTTTTATGCGATGATAATACAGTTTGGCTGTTAATTCATTGATTGTTGATGTTTGCATTGGTCGTTAAATTGTAAAGGTATAAGTGATAAATAACATGCAACTGAATTTGACGTAGGATAGTTAAAGTTTGAATTGATATATGTGTTGGATTTGATTAGTTAAATTTGTAAAATATGACCCCTTAAATGTTTAATTGTTCGACACATAGAAATGGTTAATTACCCTTGAACCCTTTGAATTTATGGTATGAAATCGAATTAGAAATGTCAAGTGTAGAACCGCATCAAATAATAGTGTAATAATCTTTAATCTACATGAAATGATAGTGTAGATTCTAGAAATAATTATATTAATTTGCACAAACAACAATGTGAATTAATACGATTATTTTGGGATTATTTGAATTGATTATTGGATTGTTATTGATTGTTGTTCTTGCTTGTTTATTTACTTTGACACCATCCCAGTTATCACACTGCAAGTTCCCTTTGCTATGCTTTGATTTTTGAATTGAATTAGAATTGGGTTGAAATGATAAATACCCAAATTAAACTTTGACTTAGGATAGAGAATTAAATAAAACCTGATTGGTCAATGATTTGATTTAAAAATAAAATAAAGATTTTATTTGATTAAATAATGAGGTTTGAAATGAAGTTGGAATTTGGAATTTAATGAAAGGAAATGTTAATATTTAATAACCTGAATCAAAATATTAACATAGTAGATGATGAATGAACGTTGTTTTAAAATTAATAATTTAATAAATAAATTTGGAATTATTAATAATTAAGTTTTGAAATTAGTTAATAATTAAGTTTTGAAATTATTTAATAATTAAATAAGATTGAATTATTTAATAATTAAATTGAATTTTTATTAAGTGAAATTGAACCTCTTGAATTAGTGGAATTTAGTTCTTTATTAATTAAGCTTTGAAATTGTAGTTAAGTAAATAAATAAGTGAAATTGAATTTTCCTTAATAAGAAATAAAATGTGTTTTTTTGAAATTAATGTGAGACTTGAAATGTAAAGAAATTGGTTTGATGAATTTAATTTAATTCAAAATTGTAAGTTTTGATTTAATGAAGTTGAACTTAAGTAATTGATTTAATGAATTGGAAATTAAATAGAAATTGTTTTGAATGTCAAATTTACTTAATGAATATTGAATAAAATCGATCAATGAAGTTAAATTGATTTGAATGTTAAATTAAATTAAATTAAATGATTTCGGAATGAAACTTATATACAAACTTGAATCAATATTTGAATGGTTTAATAGAAATCGAAATTGTATTATAAGATTTTGAAATGTTAATTTGAAAGTTTTGAAACGTAAATTTTGGAAATTGGTTTAGAAAGTCAAATGGAATGTTGGTTTACAAATTCTATTTGAAATTGAATTTGATTTGGTTTTGAAATATATTAAACGACCAATCGGTATAATAATTGCGAAAGTTATTAAAGAGACCGGAATCGGTTAGGGACATACTCACTGTCTAAACTGAAAACCACTTTAATAACTATACGCGGAGTGTGATCCAGAATGAAGTGGTTGGAACGATGTACGTGATGACTGAAGAAAGAGAATGATAATGGATAGTCTTGACACTTGTGTCAAATTGGAAATGACTAAAACAGGAGCCGTGCCGGGCCAAATGGGGTTAGCTTCCTCGAGCGAACACACTTCTTCGAAAACTACTCATTACTTGTTGTCGATTGGTGCACCCTCGAATTTTGGGAGTGTTGTTTCGCGGTGTTGCGATCGCTGCGGCGATGCGTTCTCACCAGTCCGGATCAGGCAAACGGTAGTTTCACTACCTTGGGTATTGCCTCATGTGCCTTGTCATACTTGTATCCCTTTATACGCGACCACTACGATTTTTTTTGCGTTATACCTATGGAGTACTCCCTGATATCCCACTAGTTTACGGTGGAGTTTACAGTGCTGCATAGACTATAACGTTTATATAAAATGTGTTAAGGGGGATAATGGTAACGCCTTAACACTATTTGGATACTTTATATTACTGATAGGCATTATCTACTTATCGTGCACTACTACATAGTAGATAGTTTAACGGATCCTTTAAGGATGGTTATTCCAAACATCCTTTCAGTTACTTATATTTCAATTGCTATTTCACTTGAGTTGGATTTATTGATATAAGAATATTAATCCTGACTCGAGTGTTTTGTGTTTTGCTTTACGCTTGGGTCAGACTGAGTGTACCAGTATTCAAGGCTCACCTTTAGAGTTGGAGCTTCGCTTGGAGATCCAGCTTTCAGATATCCAGTTGATTCCAGTGATGTATTCTGCTATTGTATTTGACTATTGTATTCGAGACTCATATTGTACCTTATTTTACTCTGATATGTATATAGTAGCTTCATGAACTACTATCTTTTATTTCCGCTGCATTTATTACTCTGTGTCTGTGATCTGTGATTATTTATTTAGTGTATATGTTCAGTTTTGCCAAATTTAATTAACAATTCGGTATTTTGAATTATTCAAGTTTGACATGTACGGATGCGAATAGTCCAAAATAGCGGGTCGTTACAGTTGGTATCAGAGCTTTGGTAGCTCTAGGCAAAACTTAGCATATAGGGTAAATGTGTTTACAGAATCACTCTCATTCAAGTATCAATCTCTTCCTTTGACTCAACTCCTTTGAATTTTGGAACGTTCCCCTTGGTTCCAAAATTCATTCGTGTCCTTCACTATTCGTCTTCTTTCAATCATGGAGCACCCCATAACTCCATTTTGAATGTTATCTATAATAGATCGGCGGTCTCGCCAATCTTCGAATGATTCGTAAAGGAGCAAAACTCCTTTATAATAGGCATCAATTTACCAGAGATTTCTGTATCATCGGTTTACGATGCTATCTATTACCTGTTATACCTGTAACGTCATGGATTTTTCGCGCTCGAAAATCGACATCCATACTTTACATCGTACCCGAATGCCGTAGATTCGACCGTTCAAATCCGAGTCACCGGAGCTTATAACACAATTAAGTAAATAACACAACGGAAGAAAAAGAATAATACATTGATATACAATATCTGATACAACAGAGTGATACAATGAATATCAATATACATCAGAGATATGATACAAGAAATAGCAGCAGAAAAGAAAACGATAACATCAGCAGCAGATAATCTTCATCTTCAAAGCACCAATCCAGAAATAGCTTGAACTCCCAATAACGATACACCAAGATAAGCAAGTGCAGTCCGATCCAAAGACTGAACTAGCTCCAGATAATCTACTAAATCTGAATATCTGAAAAACCCAACTCTAGACTGCCCGTGTAGAAAAATTTTGAGCATCCAGAGTTTAGGAAAGAAACAATAAACTCCGGATCAGTCAAGGGACTGTTGTGAGCAACAAAAACAGTTTATCTTCAAAAACGAACAACAAGAGAATTTTAAAGTCAATTCACAATGCTTTTGGAAAATGAAACTACCATAAGACCTCCCGCCACACACACAATGCAAATGCAGAATTGGAGGAGATTTTTCTTATGATAGTCAAAGATGCTTACTACGCAAAAATCAAATCATTGGATATTATTATTAGTGCATAGTGTGGAAACACATTTCGAAAGTAGAATATAAATCTTAGCCAGCATAGACATTCCAAACTATGCCTACTATACCTACCATCTAAACAGTGGTGACCACCATAAGTAAATGGCAGGTTCTACAACTAATACCGTACACAGTTCGTATTGGAAGATGGATTTCCAACAAATGGTCAGGCTAAAGAACTTCCTATGCCACGAAGGAACGCCTCTGGAATGACGTCCCGAGAACCTAACCGGATCTCTGCCAACACAAGGCCGGGTTACCCCTAACTGGGTAACTACTGACACGAATATGTCATCCCCCGATCGTAACTGATCTTCCCGAGGATCCTCGATTCCAACAACCACAAAAGAATAATAATGCAGCAACAACATAGGTTAAGTATCTGGGCTCCATACCATGATACCACCTCTATCCAGAAGGAATGACATACACTAAAGGGGCGCTACCCCCTAATAACCTTGCTGCATCCTTCCTGTTTTGACCATTTTCGGGGTGTGAGGTCCGACGAAGTCTCGTCCACAAAGCTACGCTTTGTCACAAAGCCATGCTTCGGGTCAAACAAATGATCAAAGTAATGATCACAAAGATAAATGATCAAACAAATGATCATATCACAAATGATCAAACAATGATCATTTCACAGCAACACTCAACATGTCACATTACCAAATTGGGAATATATCGCAGATAAATTTCAACTACATAACCTCTGAACTCGTACGTCTCAGAGAAGGGTGTTAAGCTAAGAGAATAAATTCTCCGCCACCAAACAGAAATGTATTTGAAAGAAATCGGCTTTATATCTCAAAGTGTAATGTCAGACATGTAACCATACAAGTCTGTTCCGGGTTCGAATAGAACCGAAGGCACTTCCAAAGAAGCCCATGCAAATCCGGGTATTCACAATCCCGATCGGACTTCCCATCACTTAGGGGATCTCTATACCGGGCGCTACTCGGTGCAGAGACAATCGATAGGTCATCCTATCGCTCTCGCAAATACCCGGTCTTCACCACCGGTCTTCAAATGCTATCCATATACGACGTATCACTATTCGGAATGGGTTATATGACACAAAGGTCTTTTCCTGGCTAACCCGAATAGTGAGCGCAATATTCAAAAATATATGGATATTGGGATTCCAATTAAGTCACAATTTAAACCCAAACTTTCTTTTCAAATGGTTTAACAAATTACCATTTTTATCCTTTTAAACAAAAAGATTAAATTCACAAAGTTCACTTAATTTCACAAAGATTCATTCACAGTTTTCAAAACAATTTCCATTTCAATTGGATTAACTCGTTAAATCTTTAAAACAAAGATTCAACTTATAGCTTTCAAAACAATTCCATTTCAAATGGTTTAAGCAAATCATCATTTTAAATCTGTTAAAATAAACAGATTCAATTCATAGCTTTCAAAAAGAATTCATTCATAACTTGGAAAAACATTTTCAATTCAACTTGAAATTACTTTAATTAAACTGGAATTTTATTTCTTATATGAAAGCTTTTATCATTTGAAAACAAACAGTTTCATTTTGGAAATCTATTCATTTATACGAGTTAAGGTTCTTGGGTTAAATCCAAATTCTCAAAATTTCACTTTTACAAGTGTTTAACTTCATACAAACACATTTATATCATCTTTAATCCCTAGTTTCAAATCATAGGATTCAATTTCAAACTTGAATTCAAATTTAAATCAAATTATTTAAATTTTCAAAACTCGATTAAGTTATTCAAAATAACTTTTATCTTTGAAATTCTATTTCAAAAGCTTTTCACTTTAAACCCAAATTTACAATTTCAAAATCAATTGAAATTAAAATTCCCATTTTAAAAACATCAAATTTAAATTATCTGTGACTTAACCGATTTCCACGTGAAATCCATATTTGTGTGTGTAAAGGTGTAGTCCAGGGGTTTCACACAGTAGTGCAACATCAATCATCACAGATATATCGATAAGCGGTATAATCGATAACGCTTATCTTCATTCACAGATTCATAGATAAAATAAATTTATCGGTCACAAAGATTCACTATTACAATTCGATGTGGGTTTCGGATAACCAACTGGAATCCGACTCCCTGTCGCATCGAAATTCAAATGCCGTTTTACGGGCAAAAAGGGTTTTCACAGAAACAAATTACGATACACTGTATAGCATAAGGCAGTTCACATCACATAGCATCACGATCAGAAATATCAATCCAGTATACGACATTTGATGATTAATCAATCATCTTCAATTTAAGGTGAAGGTGATTTAAAAGGATTAACTATATGACTATTTTTATTGACTTATTTAAATCAATGATTAAATATTCTTAATGATAAGTTAATCAAATCCTTAATTAATTATTCCTTAATCAATTATCTTAATTAACTACTAGTTATAAATTTATTAACTTTAATCATCTAATTAACAGTTTGTAATTACAATTAGATTTAAACACTTATTTACTTGATTTATTAAGCTCTGATCATTAATTTAAAATCTAGTTAATGATCTTTAATTACAATTTAATTAATCTTAAATTTATTAACCTTTAATCCTTAATTATTTATTAATCAAGTAAAATATTTTTTTCTTAAAAACTGGGTAAACGTTTCCCCGAGCCCATCTCTGAAAACCCCGAGCACGACTTCGGGTTTTACCACCTTCTATTTGCTTCGAGAAAATCACTTGCTCACTCGCGCTTACACCCGAGCCCCGCCTTTCTTCCCCGACTCCATGAACCCCAGGTATGAATGCGATGCACGTATACGTGCACAACCACGTCGATCATCGCTGATGGTCTTCGAGACCACCGTGGCACCATCGTTGGTCACTAGAACCCATTCAAACCATCAAAGAACCAGATTTTCTACTTAATCGAAATCGAGCTATTATCGATTTCCTGGAATCAAACCAGATCCCTGTAACCACCTCGCGTTCTCTCCTCCACCCACCAGAGCGTCGCCACCTCCGGCCATGTCTTCGACAAACTCTAAACTGGCCTCCCCCTGAGTGTCGTTAGGCTCGATCAATTATAGAAGCCCCGGCGATCAAAAGCTTAAACCCAATAGAAACTAGGGTTACCACCAACAACTGATCGCCGCCGCTTCCACGACCCATTGCACCACCTCCCCACCATTTTCTCCGACACCCCATAGGCTCCTCCACCACCTCTAACAACCCCGACATCCCAAACTTTGTTGTTCATCGGGAACTGATGATTTTACATTTACTGATCAACTCACTCTTGCTCAACGATTACATACTTAAAATTTATGAAATGAATCTCTAAAATTATGTTTTTTACAACCTAAATTAGATCGTATAATGAAAACACATAATTATAATCATCAATGTTTGATTCGTTTTGATTTTTATAAGCAAATGAACATCAGAACATATATGTATTATGTTTCATACTCAAATACCTGATGAATACATTAAAAATCATTTTTTACTTTTTTTTATCTGTATTACATCATTATGATAAATTTCCTTTTTGAGTTTATCACCTGAACACGTTTATGACTTGAGATATGATATTTTTTTCTTTTCTTCCCGGTGAAGAATTCTGCCTGTTGGATAACAAAGGAGCATAAATGCATATACACAGTCCTGTATACCCCAATTCATTCTTATAAACACGTGTAGATACATGTTTATTACATTCTTTTCCACAACAGCAATTAAACATCAAACATATCAAATATTCAAGCTTAAATAGGTCATGTTTACTCACAGATAATTGTTCAACAGGTATCATACTTTTAAGTTACTCACCTTTGAAAGAAGATGAAGAACAGAGACTTTATTGATTTTAAAACTGCAGATTGAATCTTCCTCTACTTTGTTTTCTTCAGTAAATTGCTTTCAACTTTGAATATAAGGTGATGTTTGCTTTTCTTTTTAATTTCTGTTCTTTGCTATTTTTTTTTCCAGTACAAAAAAAGTTGAACGAATTGGAGGCAATGTTCATGTATGTATATAAAGAGATGTGCAGTTCATAGTAAAGAACTGAGCATCATTCTCTTGAAAAATTATTTTATACAAGCTTTGTACTTTATGTATGGGTGAATTTGAAAGCATTTAATGAAAGTATGGCTGATATCTTGCATTAAATGAAAGTATGTAATGTATTCTTACAACAATGTGCTATTTGGTCCTTTTTATTTCTACAAGTACATTTTAATTTATTTTTTGTAAGACTAGGTCTCATTTTGTTTGCTGGTTGCATATTTTTTTCTTGCCTTTCTAACTTGTCTCGGCTGAGCCTGATTTTTTTTGTATCTTATTTTATATATTTATTTTGTCTTGTTTTATAATATTTGTCTTGCATTACTACTTATCAAATTTTGTTTGTTTACTTTGTCTTTATACTCTATAATAACAAATTTCTATTTTTAATTTGTTGTTAAATTCATTTTGATGTGTTCACTTAATAATTTATTTGCCTTATAATATGAATGAAATGCTATTTTTAATGTATGGTTTTAATTTAACTAATGTGTTATTCTATACCTTTACAATTTATAAATTTTGTAATAAAAATGATTTTCTATTTTTAATATATTGTTTAAATCTAACTAATTTGTTTACTATATATTTTATATACATGAGTGTATATCTAACTTAAATATTCATTGTCTTGTATTATTTTATAAACTCAATTATTTATTTTACTATTTTATTCAAAATTCAATAAATTATTAATTTAAATTAAATAAAAATCTGGGTCGTTACAAACTTCCCCCCTTAAAAGAATTTCGTCCTCGAAATTCGTAGGCACGAAAACAACACAGAGGTAGACAGATTCGATCTCCTATAATTCCCCAAACTTAAGATATGAATTCCAAACTCAAGTCGGAATATCTCAGAATACATACCAATTTGTCCCTCTTCGGACTTTGGTATTCACAAGAAATTACAATAGAATTTCAAAATTTGGTTTCAAACGAAATCGTTTTATCGATACAATTCAAATTTATCTTCATATTCTATTAATCAATTTATCTCAATTTAAATTTCCAATTTATTTAAATTTCTAAGTTCTAATTTAAAATTCATATTCATTAAGGTTTAAAATCAAAAACTGATAAGAACCGATGAAATACGAAGTAAAAATTTCCTACAACGATTCGTAGAGCCATCATCACACCGAAACTTCTTCTTGTAGCTGGTACGAAGTAATCAAAAGAATTTGTAATCGAATCAAAGGAGATTGATAGAGAAAGAATGTTTCCACTGTTGCAGGATATTGACCATTTATAGTCGTATTCCTCTGTCCCCTATCTCGTCCTCTTCTTGCACTCATACTCACTATCAGTGGATAGTAAGCGAATTTACTAAGGCGTTCAAACGGATATCTTAGGGATATACTCATTTTAGAGTTTACTTCACTCTATCTCTAATGAGCTACTTAATGTGTTATACTCCTAAGTTAAAGTTCAACCTTAGCTCTGATACCAAATGTAACGTCACGGATTTTTCGCTCTCGAAAATCGACATCCATACTTTACATCGTACCCGAATGCCGTAGATTCGACCGTTCAAATCCGAGTCGCCGGAGCTTATAACACAATTAAGTAAATAACATAGCGGAAGAAAAAGAATAATACATTGATATACAATATCTAATACAACACAGTGATACAATGAATATCAATATACATCAGAGATATGATACAAGAAATAGCAGCGGAAAAGAAAACGATAACATCAATAGCGGATAATCTTCATCTTCAAAGCACCAATCCAAAAATAGCTTGAACTCCCAATAACGATACACCAAGATAAGCAAGTGCAGTCCGATCCAAAGACTGAACTAGCTCCATATAATCTACTAAATCTGAATATCTGAAAAACCCAACTCTAGACTACCCGTGTAGAAAAATTTTGAGCATCCAGAGTTTAGGAAAGAAACAATAAACTCCGGATCAGTCATGGGACTGGTGTGAGCAACAAAAACAGTTTATCTTTAAACAACAACAAAAGGATTTTAAACATTGAAATCCGCAATGCTTTTGGAAAATGAAACTACCATAAGACCTCCCGCCACACACACAATGCAAACGCAGAATTGGAGGAGATTTCTTCTTATGATAGTCAAAGATGCTTACTACGCAAAAATCAAATCATTGGATATTATTATTAGTGCATAGTGTGGAAAAACATTTCGAAAGTAGAATATAAATCTTAGCCAGCATAGACATTCCTAACTATGCCTACTATAGCTACCATCTAAACAGTGGTGACCACCATAAGTAAATGGCAAGTTCTACAACTAATACCGTACACGGTTCGTATTGGAAGATGGATTTCCAACAAATGGTCAGGCTAAGGAACTTCCTATGCCACGAAGGAACGCCTCTGGAATGACGTCCCGAAAACCTAATCGGATCTCTGCCAACACAAGGCCGGGTTACCCTTAACTGGGTAACTACTGACACGAATATGTCATCCCGCGATCGTAACCGATCTTCCCGAGGATCCTCGATTCCAACAACCACATAAGAATAATAATGCAGCAACAACATAGGTTAAGTATCTGGGCTCCATACCATGATACCACCTCTATCCAGAAAGAATGACATACACTAAAGGGGCGCTATCCCCTAATAACCTTGCTGCATCCTTCATGTTTTGACCATTTCCGGGGTGTGAGGTCCGACGAAGTCTCCTCCACAAAGCTACGCTTTGTCACAAAGCCATGCTTTGGGTCAAACAAATGATCAAAGTAATGATCACAAAGATAAATGATCAAACAAATGATCTTATCACAAATGATCAAACAATGATCATTTCACAGCAACACTCAGCATGTCACATTACCAAATTGGGAATATATCGCTAATAAATTTCAACTACATAACCTCTGAACTCGTACGTCTCAGAGAAGGGTGTTAAGCTAAGAGAATAAATTCTCCGCCACCAAACAGAAATGTATTTGAAAGAAATCGGCTTTATATCTCAAAGTGTAATGTCAGACATGTAACCATACAAGTCTGTTCCGGGTTCGAATAGAACCGAAGGCACTTCCAAAGAAGCCCATGCAAATCCGGGTATTCACAATCCCGATCGGACTTCCCATCACTTAGGGGATCTCTATACCGGGCGCTACTCGGTGCAGAGACAATCGATAGGTCATCCTATCGCTCTCGCAAACACCCGGTCTTCAAATGCTATCCATATACGACGTATCACTATTCGGAATGGGTTATATGACACAAAGGTCTTTTCCCGGCTAACCCGAATAGTGAGCGCAATATTCAAAAATATATGGATATTGGGATTTCAATTAAGTCACAATTTAAACCCAAACTTTCTTTTCAAATGTTTTAACAAATTACCATTTTAATCCTTTTAAACAAAAAGATTAAATTCACAAAGTTCACTTAATTTCACAAAGATTCATTCACAGTTTTCAAAACAATTTCCATTTCAATTGGATTAACTCGTTAAATCTTTAAAACAAAGATTCAACTTATAGCTTTTAAAACAATTCCATTTCAAATGGTTTAAGCAAATCATCATTTTAAATCTGTTAAAAATAAACAGATTTAATTCATAGCTTTCAAAAAGAATTCATTCATAACTTGGAAAAACATTTTCAATTCAACTTGAAATTCCTTTAATTAAACTGGAATTTTATTTCTTATATGAAAGCTTTTATCATTTGAAAACAAATAGTTTCATTTTGGAAATCTGATTCATTTATACGAGTTAAGGTTCTGGGTTTAAATCCAAATTCTCAAAATTTCACTTTTACAATGGTTTAACTTCATACAAACACATTTATATCATCTTTAATCCCTAGTTTCAAATCATAGGATTCAATTTCAAACTTGAATTCGAATTTAAATCAAATTATTTAAATTTTCAAAACTCGATTAAGTTATTCAAAATAACTTTTATCTTTGAAATTCTATTTCAAAAGCTTTTCATTTTAAACCCAAATTTCCAATTTCAAAATCAATTAAAATTAAAACTCCTATTTTAAAAACATCAAATTTAAATTATCTGTGACTTAACCGATTTCCACGTGAAATCTATATTTGTGTGTGTAAAGGTGTAGTCCAGGGGTTTCACACAGTAGTGCAACATCAATCATCACAGATATATCGATAAGCGGTATAATCGATAACGCTTATCTTCATTCACAGATTCATAGATAAAATAAATTTATCGGTCACAAAGATTCACTATTACAATTCGATGTGGATTTCGGATAACCAACTGGAATCCGACTCCCTGTCGCATCGAAATTGAAATGTCGTTTTACGGGCAAAAAGGGTTTTCACAGAAACAAATTACGATACACTGTATAGCATAAGGCAGTTCACATCACATAGCATCACGATCAGAAATATCAATCCAGTATACAACATTTGATGATTAATCAATCATCTTCAATTTAAGGTGAAGGTGATTTAAAAGGATTAACTATATGACTATTTTTATTGACTTATTTAAATCAATGATTAAATATTATTAATGATAAGTTAATCAAATCCTTAATTAATTATTACTTAGTTAATTATCTTAATTAACTACTAGTTATAAATTTATTAACTTTAATCATCCAATTAATAGTTTGTAATTACAATTAGATTTAAACACTTAATTACTTGATTTATTAAGCTCTGGTCATTAATTTAAAATCTAGTTAATGATCTTTAATTACAATTTAATTAATCTTAAATTTATTAACCTTTAATCCTTAATTATTTATTAATCAAGTAAAATATTTTTTTCTTAAAAACTGGGTAAACGTTTCCCCGAGCCCATCTCTGAAAACCCCGAGCACGACTTCGGGTTTTACCACCTTCTATTTGCTTCGAGAAAATCACTTGCTCACTCGCGCTTACACCCGAGCCCCGCCTTTCTTCCCCGACTCCACGAACCCCAAGTATGAATGCGATGCACGTATATGTGCACAACCACGTCGATCATCGCTGATGGTCTTCGAGACCACCGTGGCACCATCGTTGGTCACTAGAGCCCATTCAAACCATCAAAGGACCAGATTTTCTACTTAATCGAATTCGAGCTATTGTCGATTTCCTGGAATCAAACCTGTGATGACCCTAGATTTTGGCCCTGTTTATTTTAAATAAACATTTAATCCAATTAAATAAAATAAAAAAGGGTAAACTTATCATTTTAAAATGATTATGACTCTTGTAGTAATTGCCAATTATTTGTATGGTTTTGTATTTAAAAAGGAAATTGGATTCTGGAGATTTAGAATAAAATCCCTTGATAATATTTATAATAAAATTTATCTTATACAATTAAATTAAAATGTTCACCTTGTTAACATCTAATGTTGGGAATAAAATCAAAGTCCATCAAAATAAAATATAAATATAAATATAAGGTATAGATATAAATATGATATAAATAAATGTTGTAAATCAAATGTGTGGAAATTTAATTAAAAATAGAAATAAAAATAAAGCAAGAATTTAGTGATTAAAAATATGCATTCAACATAACTTTAAAATTGTAAGAAACAAAGTGTTAAATAAGCATAAGTATAAGTAAGTAAACCACATGAATTTTTCAAGCTAGAACAAATATCTTTATATGCAAATTCAATGTTTGATAGTTCAACTTTAACAACGAAATAAAATAAGTATTTATGTGAAAATAAGTATCTTATAGGTTATAGTGGTGTAAAATATTTTATGAACATACAAGTAATAGAAATTGAACAAGACAAACATGCATATGGATGTACTCTCAAAGTAAGATGTATACAAGTGTACAAAAATATATATATGAGTACAAAGACTGTATATGGCAATTAATGCAGCCACCAAGATGTAAAGCATCAGCCCCAATTTAGAACAAATATCTCTGGCAAAAACTAAAAAAAAAAAAAAAAGAATATTAGTACAACTCGAAATCTAAGATGTTCAAAACAGAGTAAAGCTGAACCAGATATAACCTATACCGTTCAAGCCTATTTCTTATATATTTATACATCATATTACTTTAGTTCATTCCAAAACATAATAAACCTGAGAAGCAAAACTGAGATAAGAAAAAAATCAAGTGAACAAACTTGGAAAAAATATAAGTACAAGATGATAATATATACAAGACAAATTTAATAAATGAAGCCACATTTTTATCTTTTCAGCCACCATTTTGTTGAGGAAACAAAATGATCTCTGGCAAAGGAAGAAAAATATATGTGGTTAGTACATTAAAATATCTTGCCTCAATATCATCAGCCTGAACTCTCATCTATATACCATCTTTTATTTCATTTCGTTCATAAAAAAAAAAAACTGGAAGAAAGAAGAGAAAAGCTTAAAACTGAAACTAAATTCAACTACTTGATCAATTGTATCAACATCTATTTCAACAGCATCATCAAAGCTAAAGTCTGGGAATCAAATCACTGTGTTCACCTGGGAAGAAAGACCCAACCATATCCTCTGTTAATCAATTCAGGTGAGTAAACAATTTTTGAAACAGTATAGATTTATATTTAATGCTTGTGATGATGAATACAAAATTACATGAATGTTTCAATTTAAAATTTGGCTGAATTATACTATTTGAAACATGACAGTGAATATATGGCCACTGTTTTAATTCCAGGATCAAGATTTACTTCTAAAAATCATATCTCTCTAATGAATCATTTTTGAACCTTGATTTTTGAAAAGGAATTGGTTGTAACCATGTAATCTTGTTTTTAGAATTCAGCTTAAGTATTTATATTTACTAAATATTCTGAAATTTCAAAATTTCAGTTAGGAGCTAAAATAAGTTCAAGTTTTTTTTTAATAAGGAACAACAACTCAAGTTTTTAAATCAAACTGCTGCTAAGGCTCTGTTCTTCGTCATGTCTGGTGAGTGAACATAAATCTGTGTATCTCTCATGTTCATTATAGTGTTGCTTGGAAATTTTCTTCAGCTAAACTATATATATAGCTAGAGTTAAATAGCTGTGATGAAGTATTCTTCTTCCTCTCTGTTGTTTTTCTAACAGGGTTGAAGCTAGCAAACAAATTTAAATCTCTCTTCATATATACTGTTTTTTTTTACGAATTCGAGTTTAAAAAAAAAAGGGGTTTGTTTCCATCTATAGGTAGATTTAAAAATAGTTTTGAACTGAATAGTGTTGTACAACCTTCAAACTTGTTTGGCAAATTCTATTTCAACACAGATAATTACTTAGTTTTTACAGTGAAACACCAAAAATGTGATAAATTCGAACATCACGAATTCCTGATTCAATTATACCATGTGAATCATCATTCGAAAATATTATTTTTAAGCCAAGTTTGGTAATTTTTAGAAGTGTGGTTTTTGAGCAATTCGTAGATGATCAGGATATACTTTTTAACCTATTTCTGCCAATCGATCAAACATTGGGTGCCGAAACCTTGCTGGAAGCAAGTTTAGCTATGGACTTCATCAGGAAAATTGTTGATAAATTTTTCTATTGCAAGGGTTGAGGGGACGAGGGGAATTTAGGTTTTACTTCGTGGTCTTGTCGAAGTCAGGGAATGCGGTGATTTCATCACCGACAATTGATCGAGTCGCGCGTGTTTTGGGAAAATGGTGGTAGGAAGTGTGATGCGCTCATGGCGGGAGGCTGGAAGTTTACGGTGGTCGGAAAACGCTCAGGCGAGACAAATTTGGTCAGTGGTCTGAACTCGAGATTTATCGAGTTATACTCGTTTTCGACTGTGGACGAGTGAGAGTCTGTAGTCGATCAAAACTCGATGACGAGGTGTTACTCGATGTGTTGGAATCGCCGGAGTTGGTTAGAGTTCGCCGGCGAGGCTGTGTACGTACACGGTGTCTTAGTGTATCAGGCGAGTTCGTTCGCCTGGGAGGCTCGGTGGTGTTCTCGTGCATCTGAGCTTAATACTCGAGGTCGAACCCGAGTTGGTTAAATGCAAGATTAAGAACTGTTGATTATAATTAACCGTAAGGTGATAAAAGATGTTAAGAGATTTAAATTTGAAACTTTAGATCAAATAAATCGTAATTAGGAAATTTTATTTATCAAATGTTAATAAGTTTGTAATTAAGAGATTTTAACATTTCCTAATTGAAGTAATCAAGAGTTAACTAATTTGAAATAAAATTAAGGGATAATATTTAAGTGATTAGGTAATTAATTAAGAAATTGGTGAGTGATAATGGGGAATTTAGATTTAATTAATAATGAAGGTTATTAATTGATAACGAATTAAGATTAATTTAAATTGATCTTAAAGATAATGTAGGAATGATTAATCCAAATGTTGAAATTAATTGATAAATTAATTAAGGATATATTAATCGAGGAAGTGGTAAATTCATAAGCAACAATCTAGTTTGAGATAAGTCAATTAGACTAACTATATTATACCTTGAGGATTTTTGTTCATTGACCGTTGTATATCTGGATTGTATCGACTATATGGTGTTATACGTTGTGATATTTCTGTTCTGATTATGTATAAATTTAATTGTGATAAATGCTATATGAATAAACGAGGGTAAATAAATCAGTAGATTTGAGGATAATAAATTGATTATAAGATATTTAAGGATTGATTTCATTTAAGGAATTAAATCCTCAGCTAAAGTTTATTAATTGATAATTAAAGGGTCATCAATTTGAAATTAGAGATTTATTGATGAATAAGAAAATCTACTTGATGCTATAAAGATTGGATGTGTGAAATTACTAGGCTGAATTGGAATATTATGAACCTTCAAATATTTAGTATCGGATTTTGAAATAAGTATTGGATATATTGAGTAATGAACTCGTCATGAAGTACGAGTTACCCGGGTTTTTGTAAGTTTTATGCTATTATATTCCATGTTAAATGGGTTTACTCACGCTAGTTTCCAGCCTGACCCGGGTGTTACTTTGATGTAATGCTCGGGTCAGACCGAGTATTACAGATTTTCAGGTAAGGACGTTCTGGACCTCTGGAGGCGAGTTGGATGGCAGGACGTATGGAGTATTTCGGTTGTGATTATTATCTGAGATATGTTGTTTGTATATGTCCTGTGATTGAGTATGTGTGAACTCTGATGTATATAAAAATGTAAACTGACAGATACAGTATTCTTTTGTAAACTGTTATTTGTTATTATATTTTATCCGCTGCGAATGTGAGATGTTGATGTTTTCTGTTCTTCTTCTTCTATCTCTTTCTTCTTTTCAATAACTATCTGGAATTTTCGGGATCGAAAATTCCGGGTCGTTACAAAACCCGATCCCTGTAACCACCTCGCGTTCTCTCCTCCGCCCACCAGAGCGTCGCCACCTCCGGCCACGTCTTCGACAAACTCTAAACTGGCCTCCCCCTGAGTGTCGTTACGCTCGATCAATTATAGAAGCCCCGGCGATCAAAAGTTTAAACCCAATAGAAACTAGGGTTACCACCAACAACTGATCGCCGTCGCTTCCACGACCCATTGCACCACCTCCCCACCATTTTCTCCGACACCCCATAGGCTCCTCTACCACCTCTAACAACCCCGATATCCCAAACTTTGTTGATCATCGGGAACTGATGATTTTACGTTTACTGATCAACTCACTCTTGCTCAACGATTACATACTTAAAATTTATGAAATGAATCTCTAAATTTATGTTTTTTACAACCTAAATTAGATCGTATAATGCAAACACATAATTATAATCATCAATGTTTGATTCGTTTTGATTTTTATAAGAAAATGAACATCAGAACATATATGTATTATGTTTCATACTCAAATACCTGATGAATACATTAAAAGTCATTTTTTTCTTTTTCTTATCTGTATTACATCATTATGATAAATTTCCTTTTTGAGTTTATCACCTGAACACGTTTATGACTTGAGATATGATTTTTTTTCTTTTCTTCCCGGTGAAGAATTCTGCCTGTTGGATAACAGAGTAGCATATATGCATATACACAGTCCTGTATACCCCAATTCATTCTTATAAACACGTGTAGATACATGTTTATTACATTCTTTTCCACAACAGCAATTAAACATCAAACATATCAAATATTCAAGCTTAAATAGGTCGTGTTTACTCACAAATAATTGTTCAACATGTATCATACTTTTAAGTTACTCACCTTTGAAAGAAGATGAAGAACAGAGACTTTATTGATTTTAAAACTGCAGATTGAATCTTCCTCTACTTTGTTTTCTTCAGTAAATTGCTTTCAACTTTGAATATAAGGTGATGTTTGCTTTTCTTTTTAATTTCTGTTCTTTGCTATTTTTTTTTCCAGTACAAAAAAAGTTGAACGAATTGGAGGCAATGTTCATGTATGTATATAAAGAGACGTGCAGTTCATAGTAAAGAACTGAGCATCATTCTCTTGAAAAATTATTTTATACAAGCTTTGTACTTTATGTATGGGTGAATTTGAAAGCATTTAATGAAAGTATGGCTGATATCTTGCATTAAATGAAAGTATGTAATGTATACTTACAGCAATGTGCTGTTTGGTCCTTTTTATTTCTACAAGTACATTTTAATTTATTTTTTGTAAGACTAGGTCTCATTTTGTTTGCTGGTTGCATATTTTTTTCTTGCCTTTCTAACTTGTCTCGGCTGAACCTGATTTTTTTTGTATCTTATTTTATATATTTATTTTGTCTTTGTCTTGTTTTATAATATTTGTCTTGCATTACTACTTATCAAATTTTGTTTGTTTACTTTGTCTTTATATAATATAACAAATTTCTATTTTTAATTTGTTGTTAAATTCATTTTGATGTGTTCACTTAATAATTTATTTGCCTTATAATATGAATGAAATGCTATTTTTAATGTGTGGTTTTAATTTAACTAATGTGTTATTCTATACCTTTACAATTTATAAATTTTGTAATAAAAATGAGTTTCTATTTTTAATATATTGTTTAAATCTAACTAATTTGTTTACTATATATTTTATATACATGAGTGTATATCTAACTTAAATATTCATTGTCTTGTATTATTTTATAAACTCAATTATTTATTTTACTATTTTTATTCAAAATTCAATAAATTATTAATTTAAATTAAATAAAAATCTAGGTCGTTACAAACTTCCCCCCTTAAAAGAATTTCGTCCTCGAAATTCGCAGGCACGAAAACAACATAGAGGTAGACAGATTCGATCTCCTATAATTCCCCAAACTTAAGATATGAATTCCAAACTCAAGTCGGAATATCTCAGAATATATACCAATTTGTCCCTCTTCGGACTTTGGTATTCACAAGAAATTACAATAGAATTTCAAAATTCGGTTTCAAACGAAATCGTTTTATCGATACAATTCAAATTTATCTTCACATTCTATTAATCAATTTATCTCAATTTAAATATCCAATTTATTTAAATTTCTAAGTTCTAATTTAAAATTCATATTCATTAAGGTTTAAAATCAAAAACTGATAAGAACCGATGAAATACGAAGTAAAAATTTCCTACAACGATTCGTAAAGCCATCATCACACCGAAACTTCTTCTTGTAGCTGGTACGAAGTAATCAAAAGAATTTGTAATCGAATCAAAGGAGATTGATAGAGAAAGAATGTTTCCACTGTTGCAGGATATTGACCATTTATAGTCGTATTCCTCTGTCCCCTATCTCGTCCTCTTCTTGCACTCATACTCACTATTAGTGGATAGTAAGAGAATTTACTAAGGCGTTCAAACAGATATCTTAGGGATATACTCATTCTAGAGTTTACTTCACTCTATCTCTAATGACACCATTAAGTATAATAACAAAGCGGAAGAAAAAGAATATATCAATATATATAACATTGATACGATGACAGATACAAAATCTGATACAATATGATACAACATAATGATACAACAGATATAAATATACATCAGAGATATGATACAAGAAATAGCAGTGGAAAGAAAATAGATAACACCAGCAGTGGATAGAATATCTCCAATAGAATGCTCCAATCCATAGCTAACGGAAAGCAAGGTCAGTCGTCCAAGGACTGACTAGCTCCAGATAATCTACTAAACCTGAATATCTGAAACCCCAACTCTAGACTGCTCGTGTAGAAAATTATAAGCACCCAGAGTTTAGGAAAGGAACAATAAACTCCGAGTCAGTCGTGGGACTGGTGTGAGCAACAAAAACAGTTTATCTTTAAAACAACAACAATAAAATTGAATTTCGCAATGCTTTTGAAAAATGAAACTACCATAAGGCCTCCCGCACACACACACAATGCAAACGCAGAATCAGAGGAGATTTCTCTTTATGATAGTTAAAGATGCTTACTACGCAAAAACAATCATTGAATATTATTACTAGTGCATAGTGAAGAAAACATTTTGAAAGCATAATATTAATCTTAGCCAACATACGACCAGTATCATATGCCTACTATAGCTACCATCTAAACAATGGTGACCACCATAAGTAAATGGCAGGTTCTACAACTAAAACCGTACACGGTTCGTATTGGAAGATGGATTTCCAACAAATGGTCAGGCTAAGGAACTTCCTTTCCTCCTATCGAATGGGATCGCCTCTGGCTGGACGTCCCGAGGGACAAACTGCTCTCTGCCAACACAAGGTCGGGTTACCCCTGTAACATGTAACTCACGAATATGCCATCCTCTGGTCCTTTGGGACCTTTATCCGAGGCCTCGGTAACCAACATCACACATAATAAATAAAGTGTGTCCACATGAGTAAGTATCTGGGCTCCATACCATGATACCACCCTTTTCCAGAAGGAAATGACATACCCTAAAGGGCATGACCCTCATAACCTTGCAGCATATTCCTGTTTCGACCATTTCCGGGTTGTGAGGTCTAACGAAGTCTCGTCCACAAAGCTACGCTTTGTCACAAAGCCATGCTTTGGGTCAACAGATGATCAAAGTAATGATCACAAAGATAAATGATCAATCAAATGATCATATCACAAATGATCAAACAATGATCATCACACAGCAACACTCAGCATGTCACATTACCAAATTGGGCGTATATTGCTGATAACCTTCAACTACATAACCTCTGAGCTCGTACGTCTCAGAGAAGGGTGTTAAGCTAAGAGAATAAATTCTCCGCCACCAACAGAAATGTATTTGAAAGAAATCTGCTTTATATCTCAAAATGTAATGTCAGACATGTAACCATACAAGTCTGTTCCGGATTCGAACAGAACATAAGGCACTTCCGAAGAAGCCCTTGCAATTCCGGGTATTCACAATCTCGATCAGACTTCCCATCACTTAGGGAATCTCTATACCAGGAGCGACCCAGTGCAGAGACAATCGATAGGTTGTCCTATCGTTTTCGCAAACACCCGGTCTTCAACACCGGTCTTCAATTGCTATCCATATACGACGTATCACTTATTCGGAATGGGTTATGCGACACAAAGGTCCTCTCCCGGCTGAACCGAATAGTAAGCGTAACATTCAAAAATATACGAATATTGGGATTTCAATTAAGTCACAACTTATTACCCAAAACTTTCTTCAAATGGTTTAACAAATTACCATTTTCAATCTTTAAACAAAAAGATTCATTTTAACAACCTACAACGGTTTAAACAATTTCCACATTTTTATCTTTTAAACAAAAGATTCATTCACAGATTTTCCAAATCAATTTCCATTTCAATTTAACTCGTTAAATCTTTAAATCAAAGATTTAACTAATAGCTTTCAAAACAATTTCATTTCAAATGGTTTAAATAAATCATCATTTTAAATCTGTTAAAAATAAATAGATTTAATTCATAGCTTTCAAAAAGAATTCATTCATAATTTGGAAAACCAATTTTTAATTCAAACTTAAAATTCCTTTAACTTAAATTGGAATTTCATTTTCTTATATGAAAGCTTTTATCATTTGAAAACAACCAGTTTCATTTCAGAAAATATGATTCATTCATACGAGTTGAAATCCTTGGGTTAAATTCAAATTCCCAAAATTATACTTTTAAAATGGTTTAAATTCATATAACTTGTACAGCATCTTAAATCCCTAGTTTCGAATCATAGAATTCAATTTCAAACTTGAATTCAAATGAAATTATTTAAATTTCAAAACTTAATCAAGTTATTCGAAAATAAGTTTTATCTTTGAAATTCCATTTCAAAAGCTTTTCACTTTAAACCCAAATTTCCAATTTCAAAATCAATTGAAATTAAAATTTCAATTTCAAAAACATCAAATTTAAATTATCTGTGACTTAACCGATTTCCACGTGAAATCCATATTTGTGTGTGTAAAGGTGTAGTCCAAGGGTTACACACAGTAGTGCAACATCATCAGTCATTACAGATCAAAATACAGAAATATAGTTGATAAGCAGTATAAACTATAATGCTCATCGTTCATTCACAGATTCATAGATAGATATATAAATGCATCACAGATAATGAGTCACAAAACACAGTTTAAACATACAATTCATATCACATAATGGCACATATCAAAAGATATTAAACAATACAAGACATGTCATATAATTCAAACATCCAAGCATACGATGATCATTTATAAGCAGGACTAATTACTTGTTTAATTCTGAATTAATTCAATTAAATTAATTACTAATGAATTAATTACTCCACCCTGGTTATGTCTTAATTTAACTAGATTAATAAGTTACTAACCCTGTTTATTAACATTTATTTATAAAAAATCATTTTAACTAATCTTTAATCATTTATTAATTAACTTTAATTAATAAATCGATTAACCCTTAATCATTAAATAATTAATCTTTAATTATTTAATTACTCTTTTGTTAACTATTCCTCAATTACTTATCATTATTCATTAAATAAATTAATATTTAATCATTAATTCTTAATTAATACAATAAGTGATTATCCTAATCACTTATATTATTGAATTACTAATTAATATCACTTTATAAATTAATTTTTAATCATAAGTTAATTTAGCCCTCAACAAATTAATCAATCTTTAATTTATGCTCAATTAAACTCTGATTAAGTAATTATCCCTAGATATTAAAATTAATAATCTTTTAAAATAACACATTTATCTTAATTAATTTCATAAAATTTAACTTAACCCTTTTTAAGTTAATTGATAATCAAAATCGTAATTTCAAATAAACCATTTTTTTATCATTGAAACCTTATTTTAAATAATCTTAAAAATGGATTATCATCAACAAACGAGTTAACTTTATACCTTCAAGTTATTCTTATCTGAGCCTAATTCCAATTTTTTTTCCAAGCAAAATACAGCTCCTCTTTCTTTTTGCCTTTTCTTTTTTAAACTTTACTGGTTTAACTTCCAAACTATTAACAATCAAATGAATACTTTGAGTTGAACCCGATCCTACCCTTTCTTCCTCATCGCCCCAAAACCATCAGAAACACGTGATGACTTCGTGCACGTGCACAGGGATGCGGCGACGCTTCGGTCAACATCCCCGATTTCGGCAAGTCGTAAACCATCCTCACAATCGAAAGCAACACCCAATTCGACATGTAATACTCGAAATCAAAAAGTACCCATCTGTTCGAACTGGAGCTCGAACACACCCAAAGGCAATCGCCTCCACCTACTAACGTCGACCACCTGACGCCATGAAACTCTGGCCAGATCTCGACCCTTCCCTCCTCTACCTTCACCTAGAATCGCGACGAACTCGATCAACTATAGGGGCCGTGGTGGTCAATCCATTCGACCTAGTAAAAACTAGGTCACCAGACTTCATCAACCTCCTCTTGCCACCACCGGCCTCTGATCGACACTTGGCTATTTTCCTCCAACCTCCGATCATCCCTCTAACATCTCCAAGAGCCCCGACCTCCCTCGATCTTGAGATCACCGGAAACACTCAAAGCAAATATTTTTAGACAAACCCAAATTCCTCTCCAATCTTTATTCTAAAAATCTAAATCTTTGTTTTAAAAATCATGATTAAGTGTAAGCATTCGGTCTGCGTATCTGGATTCATGTTTTAAGGAGTTTGAATTTTGACAAAAATTAAAGCTTGCTCGGTTCTTTGATTCCCAGAGGCAAACCAATGTAGTTTAACTTAAATAAATTTGTTTAAAAACTAGTTCGTGATCAAACATACATCTTTTGTTTTGGTCCTGAGTCCAAACATTAAGGAAATCAAGTAGAAATGATTTTTTGGAAGTAAGGCATGAACTTGAAAATTTATCAGAGGTAAATTTTTACGGGTTATCAATAAGCAGATATAAATTTTCACCATACACAGAGCAATGCACATATGAATATTCACACAAACATACTTTTAGATATTAACATGCAACTATATTTAAAACTCAAGTTATTAAAAAGTGTTACTCACATGAAGTAGGAAGGAAGACAGAGTTTTGCCTGTAGATAGAAAGCTCCTGATGGTTTTCTAAAATAAGAATGAAGCCTGGCAACTTTTCTTCCTTTAATCTCTTTTTATGTTTTGTTTTTATTGAATGAATTGAACTTGTTTAAGATTTAAGATGATGCTTGCTTTAGATTCTCAGCTTTGATTTTCTTTAAAGACTGAAATGCTTTTGCTTGCTTGATGATCGAAAAATGAAAAAGGAATTTTGATATAAAATAAAACAACGCAGAGGCTAAGTTGTATTAGTACAAAGAAAATAATCTTAGCTGGTACAAGATTTTATGTTTTGATCAGAGATCTTTTTTCATACATGGCTGAAATGAAACATTTGGGTACAAGCATTAATTTGCAATGTCATACATATCCTCTTATTAAATTTCGTATGTGCTTATGTGATCTTTACTTTATTTCTTGCCTGCAAAGCTTCATTGCCATGGTACATATATTTATTTAACTTTGTACATCTTGAGTATATTTTTACTTCTTTTTGCCTGCCAATCTAGACAGTGCCATAGTACAAATATTTTTACCTTAACTTAAATCTTCTTATTACAATTCGTGTACACATATCTGTACAAATAAAGGAAGATATCTTCCTTGTGATTCAGCCTAGCATATCTACAAGTTTACTAAACCATTCATTTGCAGGTACAATCTTGTATATCTTTTATTTTGTTTTGACTTTGTTACTTTGCATATATATGATGATAGTTTATACATGTTACTTTCTTTTCTTTACTTTGTCTATGTTCTTGCATTTGCCTTACTTTTATATTTACATATGCATTTATACTTGCAAAAGATATACACATATATTTAAAACTTTCATAAATTCTTATTTACATTTTATTTTGTACCTAATACAATTCTATAACAAATGATATGAAATCAAATCATTCATTACTAACAATTAACTATATATAAAAGTTTAATGAATCCAATATTATTCTCAATATATTCATTTTAGCGATTTCAAATCAACAATATTCATTTCTATTTCTATTTCTAACTCAGATATTATTATTTTACTTTAATACTTATCGTCTTGTATTTATTTCATAAATTCAAATCATTATTAACCATTTACTTGAAATTTAAATCTAAATCACATATATATAATATTTTAGATTTTAATTGATTTAACATAGAATTTATTTGAATGCGGGGAAACTCGCATCACTTTAATCAATTTATTTTACTATTTTTATTCAAAAATACAATTAATTATCAATTTAAATTTAATTAAAATCCGGGGTCGTTACAAGCATTGTGGCGGGTTCTTGCGCGTGGAAGTGGAGGCGACCATGGATGATGCGGTGGGAGGACGAGCGGATTAAGGGAGCGAGCATGATATGTTCTCTCGGATCTATATAAAATTACAATTATAATATATTTCTTTTATAGGAAGGAGACGACTCACAAGCAAAATGAGCTTTCGTGTATAATATTATATATATATTTATTTCAGAATGGCCGAATAAAACTGAAGAGAGTAAGGGAACGAATATGAAGGGACAATAGCTATTGAATATAGTGGGCATAGAGAAAGTTAACAGTTGGATTTTTAGGAATATAAAAAGCATTGGCTATTGGTTAAAACACGGTGGATAATTAAATGCACAGGGAAACCAAAAGGTTAAAAACGATTACCAATACGGCAAATTGTTTCGCAGATTCCACCGTGTACCGGACACCGAAATGGACAAGTGAATATACTGCGAAGATCAGCACGAGGAAGTGAACAGAATGGTACACTGATATGAAAGATAAGACCATCCTATCAAAAGTCGATATTCGTTGCCGAAACTGATGCTAAAACGCCGAAAATAAGAAAATCGGGCTAGAGTAGTCCAAATTTGGCAAAACGAGATACGACGTCTCACTCAGAAAATAATTTAAAATTTTATTATATAAAAATATTCAGATTTCAAAAATGTTTTATTTTCATCAAATATTAACTGATAAAATTACACAACAAAATAAACTTCCATATTCTCAGGTGAAAATCTGACATTTACTATGTCTAAATAGACGTATTCCTAATATCAAATTTTTATTGTTAAATTTAATTATTTAATTTCAAGAAAAATTTTAGTTAATTATGTTATAAAAACCGTTAAAATTTACGGGTCGTTGCACAATTTACCTATTAAAATCGAACACAAAGCGTTGTGGGCAATAAAGAACTTAAACTTTGATCTTAAGAGCTGGCGAAAACCGAAAACTACAACTGAACGAACTAGAACAACATAGGAACGACGCTTATGAAAATGAGAAAATTTACAAAAAAAACAAAAGTTTTTCATGACAAGTCAATCCTAAAAAAAACGTTTTCGCCTAACCAAAAAGTTCTTTTATATGACTCAAGACTTTATTTATTCCCTGGGAAACTTAAATCGAGATGGACTGGACCAATTGTGGTACGAACTGTTTTTCCACATGGTGCCGTAGAAATAGAAAACCCCAGGGATGGATCGATTTTCAAAGTCAATGGTCATCGTTTGAAACATTTCTTGGAATTGCCCAATAACCAAGAGGAGGAGCTCATGATTCTTCATGAGCCAAGCTGCGTCTAGTAAGAATGTTAACCCTCTTTTGTAAATATGTACATTTTTCCCCGTTACACTCATTATATCGTACATTGACTATGAGGACACAGTCAAATTTAAGTGTGGGGGGTCTCATTTTCATTTTTTTTTAGTTTCATGGCATTTTTGAATTTTCATTTTCTTTTAACTTAAAAAACCTTAAAATTTCTAAATCTCAATAACATTTTCTTTTTAGCATTTTGATTTATTTTAGAAGAAACATTATGGGATAAGTATAAGTTTTGGTTAATAAATTGAAATTTTTGAAAATTTATGTCTTAACAAAAATAAAAATAATGTTTGATTACAAATAATAATGGTTTAACTAGTATATAGGAAGGTTCATATGTGTTAATTATGAAGTATGTTGTAATTGAAAATCTTCGTTTAAAAAAGTGGTAAATTTTAAGTAAAGGATATAACATTTTTATCTTCTAAGTTAAATGGTGCTAAGATGATTTTGCAAAACTCTCTCTTTCTAAAAAAAATAGAAAAAAAACACAAAAAAATATATAAGTAAAAAAACATTTGTAGATATGTATATATTTTTAACACCTAGAGTCATGTGTTCACACTCGTGTGTTCACTCGCCACGCTCTGTATTCCCCTCACATCAGTCCGCAAGGCAGTGCACAGGTAATATATCTAGCCTCAGTTTATCTGAGTTAGGTGTATGTATATAAAAATTATTTTTAATAACGCCTACAGTCGATAAGTGTTCACACTTGTGTGTTCACTCGCCACGCTCTATATTCCCCTCACATCAGTCCGCAAGGTTGATAATCAACTAAGGATCCATTTTATAATTAAATTGTGTTATCAACCGAAACAACTACCCAAACTCTAGTCTATTTGTTATGACAACTTAATTTTTGTTGGAAATTTTGACAAGTAAAAGGACTTAAATTTCTTGATAATGACCAAAACTTATATTTAACTTATTAATATCAATTTGAAAGTAAATCCTTCATTTGAAAATACTTTCAAAAACTTGCATTCATCCCATTGTAAATAAATCTTGCATTTTGTAAATGTTTTCGCTTTGCATTTGGATTTTGTGGGTAGTATCCGCTGAAAACCCTCAATGGACAACACTCGTCCTACTGAGGACACCCAAAGATTTAACAGCTTGTTGCATACGCTTAATGCAATCATGCTCCCTATGAAAACGAATTTATATTAGTTTTCCTTTATTCGAGGACGAATAAAAGGATAAGTGTGGGGGTATTTGATGTGCGCGTAAATGTGTATATATTTTCATCCATATTTTATCTATTTTTATTTAAATAAATGACATATTTGGGTATTTAAACATGTTTAAAACCAAAATTCAATTATTTTCTAATCATCATATATTCATCTACATACAGGGGGAAAATAGTCATTTTTGTGCATGTGTTAATTTGAGACTTTTTAGTTGGACATTTTTCATAATTTTTATAGGAATTTGGAGGCATATGGAAGAGGGTTTCATGAAGATATGTTCATGCACAAGGGAATACAAAGGAATGAAGAGGAAACAATTTAAGCTCATGATAATGGAGGACCCCACTCACTTACCTAAATCTACAATTAGAAGCTAATGGACAACTTAGTGGGGGTTAAAGCTTCATGCACATTTAATGATGGATTAATTAGTGGCTAATGGTTACTTGGTGGCCACACTTCCTAAAGGGCATTTTGGAAAGCACCCTAAAAATTGAATTAGGGTTTTATGCATGTATAAATAGCCCTCTTATGTACATGTAAATATCTTCCTACTCTCTCATTTTACTTTGGAAATTAGCAAGTTGTAAACACAAATCAAAGTGAAATAAAAATGGCTTCCTAAGCCTTCTCTTTTCTACATGCTTCTCTTTACTTTTATGCTCATTTTTATTCTTATGCTCTCTTTCATTTCATGTTCGTAGCTTAGATTTACATTTATGCACTTAGTTTAGTTCATTTCCTTCTAGTAGTTAATCTTCTTTTTCTTTGTTTATTTTCTACTTTATTTTATTCTCAATGTTGAAATCTGTATGTGTTGAAATGATAACGCAAATGAGAGGCTAAATCCCTACAATTTAGGGGTAATGAAGCTTTCTTTTATCATGTAGATTCAACATAATTTTCTATATATGATCTATTTTGTGCTTCATGGGAAAATGGATGTTTATGTTTGTTTGTGTTTTATGTTGAATTTGATAGCCTAATTTGTTCATAACAAATAGGCTATGCTTATCTCATTAATCACAAATTGCCTCTTCATCTAAAATATGATCATGGCAAAAAGTGAAGTTTTAATCAAAATTTGATGATCTATGTTACTAATTAATAGTAAATAGATCATGCTTAAACTAGATTTTGGTTTCATTTTCTATGCCTTGTTTCATGAGATTTGAAAAAGTAGGACTTGATTTGTATTATATTTTGATGCTTAGATTTGTGTTAATTAATAACTCAAATAGGCCATGCTTATGATAAATACATAACTAATCCTACTTAGATTAAAAAGGGACCATCATTTGATTCTATGTTGATTTATGTGAAAAATATAAGAAAGTGGATTTGTGTAAAGACCCAAAATTTTTGAGAATAAAAATTACTTTAAAGAAAAAAAAACAGGAAATGGAAAATAAATACCAAGAGTGAATAAGTGAGAGAATGATAGTTAGAGAAAATAAAAATGGGGAGAAAAATAGCTGAGCAAAGAGGAGCATTATATTCACATATTTTATGTGTGAATATATATATATATATATATATATATATGTATTATATAAATAACCAAAGAATAAAAATAGCTTGAAAATGAATACCAGAAGTGAGTGAAGTAATTATGCAAGGAATAATTATTTTTATACAGTGATGAGAGGAAAATGATTAAGTATAAAATGAATTCAAAAATTCACATGACTTGTATATATGTGAATATTGTATAGAAAATATATATACATATGGTTAGAGAAGTATGGGATGATAAAATAAAATTCCTCTTGATAATTAAAATGCATAGAAATCAATCAAGCAATATTTATGAGTATGGATGCATTTTTGGAATAAATCAAGAAAGAAGCAAATGGTAAATTATGTTAGTTAAAAACAAAACTTATAAAAAGAAACATGAAAATAACTCGGGTATAATAAAAATACATTGTCAAGTTGAGTCATAGGAAAACAATGTGCAGGTAAAAATCATGCAAATAGCATGCATTCAAAAAAGAGAAAAACAACTGTTTTCACCTGAAATGGAAATAAAAAGAAAATGGCCAAATTAGCCATAAACATGCATACATGCTTCTTTTATTTTTGTGAGGATAAAATGGGTGTTTCCTTTATTAAAACCCTAGTTAAATGATTTAAATCAAGGGGTAAGGCAGAGGTTTTCTCTGGGGAGGAAAAACAGAAGTTTAATTCAAAAAAAATAGAAAGGAGAAACTCACACAGTTTTCAAGCTAAAGCATTCTCGAGGAAGAGGAAAGGAAGGTGAGTGATAATCATTTAAAAGACTTAAGGCATTAAGACCCAAGTAAGGGCAGCCAAATTATTTTATATAAAATCATATTATGTTTTTCTGTTTGGTTTTATTCTCTGAATAAATACATGTTGATCATGGATGGTATTTTGGTTGAATTTCTGGTTAATGTTTTGATCTGTTTTGAGATGTTATAATTGTTTCAACTTTTGCTTTGAAATATAAATAATCAAACATATATTCATATTATAGAAATGGATTTTATAATCCAGTTTTATATGAAGAATGAACTAAATGTTTTACTGAGAAATAGGATATCAAAGGGAAATGAAGTAGGCAGTGTGAATAATGAGATTCATGCTCATGCCTAGTTCATATTAAAAATGATGTGAACAATGCAATACTATAAACATGTGCTGATTTGTTCAGATCATGAGCCAATATGTTTTTATGGGTTTTTCTTAAAAACCCTATCCTATGTTCACAGTAAAATAAATATAGTATTTCTTATGGTTTCATCAGATTTATGCAAGCAATGGGAAAATTTTTAGAAATAAATATAAAGGCAGTTTTATAAAATAAGATTAAGCCAGAATGATTTTGGATGTGCAATTTTGCATGAATGCTTTGTATGATTGGATGTAAACCCTTGAGTGTGTTTAAAATTTTTTGGGGTTTATGTAATGAAAGGAAGAACATGAGCACCTCTAGAATTAAAAAGAAAATTTCTCAGCAATTAAATGAGCATGGTCTCTAAATTACAAAGTAATTTAGGAGAGGTGCCTTGATCTACTCATCATCCGGTGGATGATGGGTATATGCATGACTTGTTCAAGTCCTGAAGGCCTCTGTGCAAAGGTTAACAGAATTGAGTCCTTTGCAATGCACACTTTGTGTTCAAAGGCAAGAGTTTAGACCATATAAAATATAAAATGGGTTTGAAAGGTTATGCTATGGATTTTAGGAAGCTAAAATCCATAGGAGTTTGTACATGTACAACTGAATTGATTGAATGGATGAATGCTTGGGTGTATGTTTGTTAGATAAATTTAAATGTACATATGCTCAGGTTTAATATGAAATTGAATAGTGTCAAATATACATGTTCTCTGCACATTTTTAAGAATTTATAAGTTGTTCTAATAATGATTTCACTCATACCAGAATTTTATTCTGACCCTATTTATTGCCTTTGCAATATTTAGGGTGTCTCATTTTTATTGAGGCGCTCAAAATATTGTTGCAGGTAGAGATGCATGAGTAGCTTGCTTGCTTGGAAAATTAGAAGACTTACTTGAGTTTATAAAATGCAGTAGTTCATTGTAATAAAGATAACTAGGCAAACTTTCTTAAATCTATGCAGACCTTTCAGTATTGTAGTGGCTTTGTTCATTTGAAAAGAACTTGTAAAACTTAAATATTATATGTGTCTGGAGTTACAGATCTAAGTAACTGATCTTGATGTTTTCTAGTAGACTGTGATGGAGAAAAATTATGCCATGTAATTTAATATGTGGACATGCTTTCTTTATCAAAGGTTGTTAATTGTTTTAAATAGAAAAGTTGCAGTAGTTCATGGATAAGCATGTAGCTAAAAATTGTTAAGTGATAATTGAATCTGGCATTGGCTAACCAGAAGAGCTTGACCATGACTTATAACCGATATAAGATCATGAGAAGCTTGAAATCTTAACTTGTTAATTCTCCTTGAACATCTGATTTTCCAGTAAATAATTTGCATTGTATTGTATAGTAAAAATAAAATACATGCTTTATACTTATAATCTGGATTGTAACTATATTGAACTGAGCTTAGCTAACCACCTATTTGGTTTAAAGTTAAGTGAGTTTTGTCTTTAACAAATCTGTTGAAAAAAATTCATTGCCATGTAGTCTACCTAAATATTAAACATGCTAATAATCCCATTGTTTGATTGATCACTATCATTTGTTTTAGAATCTAAGAGCCTATCAGTACCCTTCTTAAAATGTTCATCTGAAAGTTTGCATTAGACTGATTTTGATATTGCTCCCATCATTTTGTTTTCATATACATGTAAGTCTATATCTGGTATACTAGATTAAGTTAGCATTTTGTTTGCCTGTAGTTCTTCTTTTGCCTGGTCTATAACACACTTATCACCAAATGTTCATAAAATCATTACCAATATTTTAAGACATGAGTATATTTACCTGACAAAAACCTTGTTTGAATAAGTAATAAGCACCCTGGGATAAATTCTCAAACTTGAGTTGTTTTAGTGCTTTGCATAAATTCAAAGGAAAAACAATAAGCAACAAACTCCTAGATTCCCAGACATTAAAAGTATGAGTAGTTAATCCATAAATTAAATTATTGGGCCATGAAACAAGTTGTGAAGTAAATCAAGTAAATAACTGATAGTAGAAATAAAACAAGAAAAAAAATGGTTATATCAGAATTAAATAATAATCAAAGAGATGGCTATGTGACACAAAATCTCTTGAATATAAGAAACATTGTGTGATTGAATTTCTTTGCTAATTTAATTACTCTGATAGGCAAAGAAACATTTATATATCCTCATATATATAAATGACATGATTGGATTGAAATACTGATATTTTTATATTGGTAAAATATGGATCTTGGGGAAATGAATTAAACAATTGACCACAAAAAAAATCATATAAATTAGAGTAAAATGAAGTGGGTCACTTCAGTTGGTATCAGAGCTATGTTGTTAAAACATAGCATAAATATATTGTCTAATCTTCTTGTATGGATAAAATTCTAAAAAATAATAATGATAGAAATAAATATTCACAGTAGAAATAAATTGCAGAAAATAATTAAATTAGAAATATGACTAACTAGCTATGCAATTGAATAGTGAATCATGGTAGGGAGACCACCAAGCACTGGAGCAGGACCCTCAAATGCTGCACCATTGGTTAACTTGCAAGATTTTGTGAGAGCATTTAGAGAAGGAGCAGTGCACAGGGAAGAGAATCCTCATGAGGAATTAGCTAAGCTATTGAAGACATTTTCAAATTTAGGAGGCAAGGATTTTGAAGGCACTGAGGGAGTTATGGGAGTGCAGACATGGTTGAGAACTTTGGAAAGAATATTTGCAGATATGCAAATTAATGACCAAAGAAAGAGGCAGATAGTTTCAAGGTGACTCAAAGGAGCAGCATTAGATTGGTGGGAGGTGATCATCACAGGAAGACCAGAAAATGAGATAACATGGGATCAATTCAAGGAGATGCTTGAGGCAAGGTTTGTTCCAGCAACAGCTAAGGCAACATTGCTTGAGGAATTCATAAGGCTGAGGCAAGGACCAATGAGTGTGACTGAATACACTCAAAAATTTGAGAGTTTGTCCAAATATGGAACTATGCTCATAGGAAATGAAGAATCAAAGAATTCAAGATTTATCCAAGGACTAAATGCAGGTCTGAGTAGAGCAATGTTACCATACAAGGATAAAACATTTGATCAAGTCATAGACCTTACTCTTTCTTTTGAACAACATGACAATGCAAGGGAAAAATTTAGGAACATGAGGGCTAATAATCAAAAGAACGGGAAAAATAGAGCACATCCCTATGACAAAAAGAATATGGATAAGAAAGTGGAGTGTAACAACCGGGGTTTTGCTGCTAATTTGTCATCGTCATTTAACGATTAATCTGTTGGGTTATCGCAGTTGGAAAATTTTTTAATCAAGCTGAAATTCTTTTGAGTATTCGTTAAAGAAGTTATGCGGGCTTTCGATTCAATCTTGGCCCAGGAAGCCTCACTCCTTTATTTTATCTTTGTGTGGTCGTTCCCTTCTTATTCAATTCGACCCGGTCCCCTTCATTTTTCATTCAAAAACCCTAGATCGATCGAGGAAAAATGATGGCAGCCTCCTTTCGTTTGTTCCTCATCTCAAAAATTAGGGCTTCGATTTCAACTTTGCTCGATTCCTCGTTTGGCCACGGCGTCGACTATGGAGGGATCGATGGTGACTCGGCCGTCTGATTGAGTCCGTTTCTGGGCTTCGCTCGACTTGTCGATTACGTGCTCGTCAGTATAAGGTGAGTAATTTATATTACTCACATCTAATTCAAACACATATATCTGTGATTTGTGATTTCCACTCCTTTGAATTCTTGGGTTTTTGTTCGTATACGAACGTTTGGGTTCGTTTTGAATTACCGTGGCCATTCTATTTTGTTTGAATTTGGTTAGATGGTGGTGATGTTGATGATTTCGGACTTGTCCTTACTGTTCGATTTTTGCCTTGCCTTTATTTTTGATCACTGCCTCGGCTTTGGATTTATTCGAACTTGTTTGATTTTGTTAAAACTCGACTTGAACTATTTTATTGGGTATCTGTGTCTTCGGCACAGTTTGTTCGACCTTGTTTTCGTGGAAAATTGGCTTTGATGTTTTTGCACTAGTACCATGACTTTGATCTTCACTGACCTGTTGTCCCCTGATTTCGACTATACTGTGAATTCTGTTCTTTGTCAAACTACTTGAGAAATTGACTTCGGTCTGCAGTTTTGTTTCTTTGTAGCTCTGTTGCTCTTGACATTGTGATGTTGAACTTGGATAGTATATCAGTGATGTATCATCCCTGTTGTATACCTGTAGTTGCATTATTCAGCTTGTAACTGTGCACTTGTCAGTGTAGTCTTCATCTTGTTCACCTGGTTATTGTTTAGTCACTTGAGTCCGTAGTTGATTCACTGTTGCATTTGTGGCTGCACTTTGATAATCACGTGGTCAGGCTTGTGTATACATGTACACATGTTCTATTCTACTTCGGTATTGAATCAGGTCTTTTGGGGCTGGTCTTCGATGATGCTTGACTTCGTGTACTTTGTCTTTGATCAAGAACTGCATATAAATAATTGCCAGTTGCATTGCCATGTATTCGATAATCTTCATTCAGCCAGTACATTGTTGTCAGTTGCATTGCCATGTATTTGTATAGTCTGCACTTACATTCTGGTTGTATTCTGGGTTGCATTGAGTTGCACTTTGATGTTTTTGTATTACTTGTGTACTGGTGCACTGTTGTAGCTGCACTTGAATCTCTTTAGTCACTGTTTACATGATCCATTTATGATATTTGTTGAGTCTGGGCATTCTTGTTGTCCAGACTTGTACATGATACTTTTGACCATTTGTTCATTGCTGGTCTTTGCATTGGTACATATGTTATACATTTGCTTGAAATTGATTCTGGCCATTCTCTGTGCTACCATTCATGTGTGTCCAGACCTTGTTCATTTGAGTCTTTGTGTACTTGTCTTGTGCACTTGAATGTGTGTTCTTCATCTTGTTGTCTGGTTTTCTTTCACTACCCTTACTTTGATATGTTTTGTGTCTTCACCTTGCTTTGATCTTCATTCTGCTCGACTTGTTTACGGTTGCTGCACTTGAGTTGTTTACTTGATCCACTTGAACTTGAGTCAGTGGTCTTGTTGAAGTCCAGTTTTGGTTATATGTGCATGTTGTAGCTTTGTGTCCATTTAAATTTGGTCATTGTGCTTCACTGGTGACCTTATTTTCTAATGAGGCTGATCTGCGTCTTTTTCTGTGGAGTGTTGTAGTGCCATATCCTTGGTGCTCTCACCTTCATTTCGCTATTTCACTGTGCTTTGCTTTGTGACATGTTGAACTTGGTTCACTTGTTGCCTCTGATCTTGTTTAGTATTGTTTTGGGTTGTTTTGTAGTGGCGAGGCAGTACACGCGTGCGTGTACTGCAGCCCTAGCAGGATTGACAGATTTAGTTGATATTTCGATTGTTAAATTGTTTCGTTGGTTAAATTCAATATTTTGAAGTTGTATTTTGAAATGGTTCATTTTGATTTGAGTTGGATCCGTTTGCTTTTGGATTTATTGAACTTCTGAGTATTTCATAGACTGTATAGGCGAGGCAGTACACGTTAGCGTGTACTGCAGCCAATCAGCATTGATGTTTTTAAATTGACATTTCAATTGTTTAAATTGATTTGGATGGTTGAATTTTTGTTTAACACTGTTTAGTGTTATATCTGCCGTTATCCGATTCTTTTATCGAGGAGTCGGATATACGAGATTTCTGTGACTGTCGTCTATTTGATATTTGATTATTACTGCTTCTGTGCATTAATAACTGAGTTTGAATTAGACTGACCCGTGTATTATTTTCTTTTGAATTTAATACTCGGGTCAGACCCGAGTTATTTTAGGTTGTAGATTTCCTGCTTTGAGTTGCTGTTTGGGCTATGAAGACTTTTATATCTTCTGAAGTAGTTTTCGTCGTTTTGTAGATGTCGTGTCATTGTATGGGATGATATGTATTCATGTATATTAGTTGATAATGTACTTGTATATATAACTTCCAGAGTCGACAGTTGTAGTTGTATCATATGTATTGTGTCAACTATATTGTAACTGACATCAATTATATATATATATATATATGAGACTTTTGTTTTATCTGTGTTCCGCATTTATATTCTCTGTGTTATTATTATATCTAATGTCCTAAACTATTATGAACCATTGTAGTTTGTTTTATACTGATAATTGGGTATGTCGATGGGAGTAAATAAATAAGATGAAAAATGAAAAGTATATACCACTCCTATCGAGGTAACCAATATTAGCATAAGGACAACTACGGATGGCCGCTCCTATCCAGCCTTAGTCTTCGTAATAGTAGACAGTATTTCTTTTAATACTCTTTGTTATTATGAGCATAGAGGTGGGGCTTCACAGTTGGTATCAGAGCTTGGGGTTTATGGACATAATATAAAACATAACTTTGATGGAACATATGTTACAACTATTGGTCGATGTTTTATTTGTGCTTTGAGTCAAAACTAAAGTTTTGAAATTTGGATGAAATTTTTAAGTATCTTTATTTAAAAATAATAGTGTAACTGTGTTTTGTTGATTTTATTGATTTGTGTTCTGTTTATCAGAGTGCGCAGCGGAAACAGTGAAACTGTCTTCGCTGAGTACAACTGATAATCCTTTTGATTTAAAAATCAAAATATGAAATTGAAATAAATATCATTTGATGTTTACATAGCGGTATTTATTTTGTTTCTTTGGGAATTTCGAATCCGATTTGAGGATTCGAAGCGATTGCAGTTATGTGATTCTTGTTGAGATTTTTTACTGATTTTCTTTTATGATAATCACATGTTGATTAGATTTTTGCTGTTTTAAATTATCTTCATTGAAGATAATAGAGTAATTTCTTTGTTTATATTGTAGTGTGCGTGCAAATATGAATTGCACGTTACTGCATTTATTTTACGTTGAATCGATGATTGGTTATGAAACGTATTTTGTTTCCGTTATTTTTATAACGGGATTTTTACACCAATGTTAAATTTTTGAAGCACGGTGTTTTGTGCCATTTTTGATGAATGAAAATTCACTGATATTACCTTTTGATGTAAATTATTTTGATGTGATTTTGACGTTTTAAAATTTCTTTCGCTTTGGCTTCAGTAACCGTCAAATTTTAAAAGTGGATTTTCAAGCGGTTATTCCGCAATGCTGATTTTGAGATTCGTTTTACGATGTTTTGAGAAGTACAATTTACTTTTCGAAATTGTTACTAATATTGCTGCTTTAATCACGTGATTGGAAATCGTTTTAAAAATGAAAATTGTTTTACAAAATTTTTCAGTTTGCGCTTTCAATAGAATGAGGAAGAGATTTAAACGATTCAGCAAAATCGAGGATTATGACCCCTTTCTTTTACTGATTCGCTTAACTCCGGACTTGTCCAGTTGAGATCGTGAATTGTTATTAAAATAAATAACATTGTTTTCATAAATTTTACAGTTTGCGATTTCAAAAGAATGAGGAAGCGATTTAAACGTTTCAGCAAAATCGAGGATTATGACCCCTTTCTTTTACTGATTCGCTTAATTCCGGACTTGTCCGTTTGAGAATGTAAAGTGTATTTTTACAAAATACACAATTTTGCACTTTCAAGGAAACGATGAAGAGAATCAAACGATTTAGTAAAACACGTGGTATGGGACATGTGCGTTTGCTATTTCGGTTAATTCCGGACTCGTTAATTGAATATCTGTTGTTTTGATGATTTTGATGAATTTGCACTTTCAAGGAAACGATGAAGAGAATCAAACGATTTAGTAAAACACGTGGTATGGGACATGTGCGTTTGCTATTTTGGTTAATTCTGGACTCGTTAATTGAAATATTTGATGATTTCGTGTGCTTTCGAGCCACTATGAGGACCTTCGGGTCATTTGTTGGACCTTCGGGTCAAATACCAGTACTAGACCTTCGGGTCATTTGTTGGACCTTCGAGTCATTTGTTGGGCGCCAAAATTATGTTGAGTACTTGGTAGGCTTCGGCCATTTGTTGATGCACGTGCGGCGAATTAAAAACTCACCATCTGATGGGATCGATCCAACCTTTTATGTTGATTTTCTAGTCTTCTTAATTGATTTCTAGATATTTGTTGTTTCCAATTATCTGCAGGTAATTGGATATTTGTTGATATGAGTTCTGATTATCGTTTTTGATAATCGGATATTTGTTGCTTCTAATTATCGCTTGTGATAATTAGATATTTGTTGATTTGAGATTTGATTATCGTTTTTGATAATCGAATAATTGTTGATTTGAAATTTGATTATCGTTTTTAATAATCGAATATTTGTTGCTTCTAATTATCGCTTGTGATAATTAGATATTTGTTGATTTGAGATTTGATTATCGTTTTTGATAATCGAATAGTTGTTGATTTGAAATTTGATTATCGTTTTTGATAATCGGATATTTGTTGCTTCTAATTATCGCTTGTGATAATTAGATATTTGTTGATTTGAGATTTGATTATCGTTTTTGATAATCGAATAATTGTTGATTTGAAATTTGATTATCGTTTTTGATAATCGAATATTTGTTGATTTGAAATTTAATTATCACTTTTGATAATTAAATATTTGTTGATTTGAGATTTAATTATCGCTTTTGATAATTAAATATTTGTTGATTTGAGATTTAATTATCGCTTTTGATAATTAAATATTTGTTGATTTGAGATTTAATTATCGCTTTTGATAATTAAATATTTGTTGATTTGAGATTTAATTATCGCTTTTGATAATTAAATATTTGCTGATTTGAGATTTAATTATCATTTTTTATAGTCGAATATTTTTTGATTTGAAATTTGATTATCATTTTTGATAATTAAATATTTGTTGATTTGAGATTTAATTATCGCTTTTGATAATTAAATATTTGCTGATTCGAGAGTTAATTATCGTTTTTGATAGTTGAATATTTGGTTGATTTGGTAATTGATTATCGTTTTTGATAATCGAATAATTGTTGATTTGAAATTTTGATTACCGTTTGTGGTAATTAGATATGTGCTGATTTGTTTTCTGATTATCGTTTGAGATAATTAGATATTTGATTTGTCTTCTGATTTTCGTTTGAGATAATTAGATATTTGATGTTTTTTGATTATCGTTTTGATAATTAGATATTTGATGTTTCCGATTATCGTTTTTGATAATTTGATATTTGTTGATTTGTTTTCTGAGTATCGTTTGGATAATTGGATGTTTGCTAATTGTATGGAGAAGAGATTTTCTAGTCTCTAATTGAGTTCAGATTTTGTTGATTTTATTGAATTGCTATTTTCTATCTATCACTGTTGATAGTTAGAGTTTGCTGATTATGAAGTTCGTGTTTTCTATTTATCTGTTAGATAACTAGATATTTGCAGTTTTGCGAATTGTGGTTTGTGCTTTCTTATCTTTGCTGATAATTAGATTTTGTTGTTTCCTAATTATCGTATCGATAATTAGATATTGTTGTTTTGTGTTTTCTGAATTTTAATTATCTAGTTGATAATTAAATATTGCTGATGATTGCATTTATTCAGCTTTGTTGTTTTATGATTATCTATTTGATAGTTAGACTTTGTTGAGGATTTGTGAATTTCTTTTATGAAGTTGAAAGATTTCTTTGGCATTTGTATTTCCGACTTCTACTTTTCTAGCTTAACCAGTTTATGTTAGAAAAATAATTTTTATTGATGACTTTGACTATGAAAATTGCGGGGACGCAATTTTTATAAGGAGGAGAGTCTGTAACAACCGGGGTTTTGCTGCTAATTTGTCATCGTCATTTAACGATTAATCTGTTGGGTTATCACAGTTGGAATTTTTTTTAATCAAGCTGAAATTCTTTTGAGTATTCGTTAAAAAGGTTATGCGGGCTTTTGATTCAATCTTGGCCCAGGAAGCCTCACTCCTTTATTTTATCTTTGTGTGGTCGTTCCCTTCTTATTCAATTCGACCCGGTCCCCTTCATTTTTCGTTCAAAAACCCTAGATCGATCGAGGAAAAATAATGGCAGCCTCCTTTCGTTTGTTCCTCATCTCAAAAATTAGGGCTTCGATTTCAACTTTGCTAGATTCCTCGTTTGGCCACGGCGTCGACTATGGAGGGATCGATGGTGACTCGGCCGTCTGATTGAGTTCGTTTCTGGGCTTCGCTCGACTCGTCGATTTCGTGCTCGTCAGTATAAGGTGAGTAATTTATATTACTCACATCTAATTCAAACACATATATCTGTGAGTTGTGATTTCCACTGCTTTGAATTCTTGGGTTTTTGTTCGTATACGAACGTTTGGGTTCGTTTTGAATTACCGTGGCCATTCTATTTTGTTTGAATTTGGTTAGATGGCGGTGATGTTGATGATTTCGGACTTGCCCTTACTGTTCGATTTTTGCCTTGCCTTTATTTTTGATCACTACCTCGGCTTTGGATTTATTCGAACTTGTTTGATTTTGTTAAAACTCGACTTGAACTATTTTATTGGGTATCTGTGTCTTCGGCACAGTTTGTTCGACCTTGTTTTCATGGAAAATTGGCTTTGATGTTTTTGCACTAGTACCATGACTTTGATCTTCACTGACCTGTTGTCCCCTGATTTCGACTATACTGTGAATTCTGTTCTTTGTCAAACTACTTGAGAAATTGACTTCGGTCTGCAGTCTTGTTTCTTTGTAGCTCTGTTGCTCTTGACATTGTGATGTTGAACTTGGATAGTATATCAGTGATGTATCATCCCTATTGTATACCTGTAGTTGCATTATTCAGGTTGTAACTGTGCACTTGTCAATGTAGTCTTCATCTTGTTCACCTGGTTATTGTTTAGTCACTTGAGTCCGTAGTTGATTCACTGTTGCATTTGTGGCTACACTTTGATAATCACGTTGTCAGGCTTGTGAATACATGTACACATGTTCTATTCTACTTTGGTATTGAATCAGGTCTTTTGGGGCTGGTCTTCGATGATGCTTGACTTCGTGTACTTTGTCTTTGATCAAGAACTGCATATAAGTAATTGCCAGTTGCATTGCCATGTATTTATGTAATCTTCATTCAGCCAGTACATTGTTGTCAGTTGCATTGCCATGTATTTTTATAGTCTGGACTTACATTCTGGTTGTATTCTGGGTTGCATTGAGTTGCACTTTGATGTTTTTGTATTACTTGTGTACTGGTGCACTGTTGTAGCTGCACTTGAATCTCTTTAGTCACTGTTTACATGATCCATTTGTGATATTTGTTGAGTCTGAGCATTCTTGTTGTCCAGACTTGTACATGATACTTTTGACCATTTGTTCATTGCTGGTCTTTGCGTTGGTACATATGTTATACATTTGCTTGAAATTGATTCTGGCCATTCTCTGTGCTACCATTCATGTGTGTCCAGACCTTGTTCATTCGAGTCTTTGTGTACTTGTCTTGTGCACTTGAATGTGTGTTCTTCATCTTGTTGTCTGGTTTGCTTTCACTACCCTTACTTTGATATGTTTTGTGTCTTCACCTTGCTTTTATCTTCATTCTACTCGACTTGTTTACTGTTGCTACACTTGAGTTATTTACTTGATCCACTTGAACTTGAGTCAGTGGTCTTGTTGAAGTCCAGTTTTGGTTATATGTGCATGTTGTAGCTTTGTATCCATTTGCATTTGGTCATTGTGCGTCACTGGTGACCTTATTTTCTAATGAGGCTGATCTGCGTCTTTTTCTGTGGAGTGTTGTAGTGCCATATCCTTGGTGCTCTCACCTTCAGTTCGCTATTTCACTGTGCTTTGCTTTGTGACATGTTGAACTTGGTTCACTTGTTGCCTCTGATCTTGTTTAGTATTGTTTTGGGTTGTTTTGTAGTGGCGAGGCAGTACACGCGTGCGTGTACTGCAGCCCTAGCAGGATTGACAGATTTAGTTGAAATTTCGATTGTTAAATTGTTTCGTTGGTTAAATTCAATATTTTGAAGTTGTATTTTGAAATGGTTCATTTTGATTTGAGTTGGATCCGTTTGCTTTTGGATTTATTGATCTTCTGAGTATTTCATAGACTGTATATGCGAGGCAGTACACGTTAGCGTGTACTGCAGCCAATCAGCATTGATGTTTTTAAATTGACATTTCAATTGTTTAAATTGATTTGGATGGTTGAATTGTTGTTTACACTATTTAGTGTTATATCTGCCGTTATCCGATTCTTTTATCGAGGAGTCGGATATATGAGATTTCTGTGACTGTCGTCTATTTGATATTTGATTATTACTGCTTCTGTGCATTAATAACTGAGTTTGAATTAGACTGACCCGTGTATTATTTTCTTTTGAATTTAATACTCGGGTCATACCCGAGTTATTTCAGGTTGTAGATTTCCTGCTTTGAGTTGCTGTTTGGGCTATGAAGACTTTTATATCTTCTGAAGTAGTTTTCGTCGTTTTGTAGATGTCGTGTCATTGTATAGGATGATATGTATTCATGTATATTAGTTGATAATGTACTTGTATATATAACTTCCAGAGTCGACAGTTGTAGTTGTATCATATGTATTGTGTCAACTATATTGTAACTGACATCAGTTATATATATATATATATGAGACTTTTGTTTTATCTGTGTTCTGCATTTATATTCTCTGTGTTATTATTATATCTAATGTCCTAAACTATTATGAACCATCGTAGTTTGTTTTATACTGATAATTGGGTATGTCGATGGGAGTAAATAAATAAGATGAAAAATGAAAAGTATATACCACTCCTATTGAGGTAACCAATATTAGCATAAGGCCAACTACGGATGGCCGCTCCTATCCAGCCTTAGTCTTCGTAATAATAGACAGTATTTATTTTAATACTCTTTGTTATTATGAGCATAGAGGTGGGGCGTCACAGTTGGTATCAGAGCTTGGGGTTTATGGACATAATATAAAACATAACTTTGATGGAACATATGTTACAACTATTGGTCGATGTTTTATTTGTGCATTGAGTCAAAACTAAAGTTTTGAAATTTGGATGAAATTTTTAAGTATCTTTATTTAAATATAATAGTGTAACTGTGTTTTGTTGATTTGATTTATTTGTGTTCTGTTTATCAGAGTGTGCAGCGGAAACAGTGAAACTGTCTTCGCTGAGTACAACTGATAATCCTTTTGATTTAAAAATCAAAATATGAAATTGAAATAAATATCATTTGTTGTTTACATAGCTGTATTTATTTTGTTTCTTTGGGAATTTCGAATCCGATTTGAGGATTCGAAGTGATTGCAGTTATGTGATTCTTGTTGAGATTTTTTGCTGATTTTCTTTTATGATAATCACATGTTGATTAGATTTTTGCTGTTTTAAATTATCTTCATTGAAAATAATAGAGTAATTTCTTTGTTTATATTGTAGTGTGCGTGCAAATATGAATTTCACGTTACTGCATTTATTTTACGTTGAACCGATGCTTGGTTATGAAATGTATTTTGTTGCCGTTATTTTTATAACGGGATTTTTACACCAATGCTAAATTTTTGAAGCACGGTGTTTTGTGGCATTTTTGATGAATGAAAATTCACTGATATTACCTTTTGATGTAAATTATTTTGATATGATTTTGACGTTTTAAAATTTCTGTCGCTTTGGCTTCAGTAACCGTCAAATTTTAAAAGTGGATTTTCAAGCGGTTATTCCGCAATGCTGATTTTGAGATTTGTTTTACGATGTTTTGAGAAGTACAATTTCCTTTTCGAAATTGTTACTAATATTGCTGCTTTAATCACGTGATTGGAAATCGTTTTAAAAATGAAAAATTTTTTACAAAATTTTTCAGTTTGCGCTTTCAATAGAATGAGGAAGCGATTTAAACGATTCAGCAAAATCGAGGACTATGACCCCTTTCTTTTACTGATTCGCTTAACTCCGGACTTGTCCAGTTGAGAACGTGAATTGTTATTAAAATAAATAACATTGTTTTCAGAAATTTTACAGTTTGCGATTTCAAAAGAATGAGGAAGCGATTTAAACGTTTCAGCAAAATCGAGGATTATGACCCCTTTCTTTTACTGATTCGCTTAATTCCGGACTTGTCCGTTTGAGAATGTAAAGTGTATTTTTACAAAATACACAATTTTGCACTTTCAAGGAAACGATGAAGAGAATCAAACGATTTAGTTAAACACGTGGTATGGGACATGTGCGTTTGCTATTTCGGTTAATTCCGGACTCGTTAATTGAATATCTGCTATTTTGATGATTTTGATGAATTTGCACTTTCAAGGAAACGATGAAGAGAATCAAACGATTTAGTAAAACACGTGGTATGGGACATGTGTGTTTGCTATTTTGTTTATTCCGGACTCGTTAATTGAAATATTTGATGAGCAGGGCGTGCTTTAGACGAAGCGATCTGTTATCGGGATTTCGTGTGCTTTCGAGCCACTATGAGGACCTTCGGGTCATTTGATGGACCTTCGGGTCAAATACCAGTACTAGACCTTCGGGTCATTTGTTGGACCTTTGGGTCATTTGTTGGGCGCCAAAATTATGTTAAGTACTTGGTAGGCTTCGGCCATTTGTTGATGCACGTGCGGCGAATCAAAAACTCGCCATCTGATGGGATCGATCCAACCTTTTATGTTGATTTTCTAGTCTTCTTAATTCATTTCTAGATATTTGTTGTTTCCATTTATCTGCAGGTAATTGGATATTTGTTGATATGAGTTCTGATTATCGTTTTTGATAATCGGATATTTGTTGCTTCTAATTATCGCTTGTGATAATTAGATACTTCTTGATTTGAGATTTTATTATCGTTTTTGATAATCGAATATTTGTTGATTTGAAATTTGATTATCGTTTTTGATAATTGGATATTTGTTGCTTCTAATTATCGCTTGTGATAATTAGATATTTGTTGATTTGAGATTTGATTATCGTTTTTGATAATCGAATAATTGTTGATTTGAAATTTGATTATCGTTTTTGATAATCGGATATTTGTTGCTTCTAATTATCGCTTGTGATAATTAGATATTTGTTGATTTGAGATTTGATTATCGTTTTTGATAATCGAATAATTGTTGATTTGAAATTTGATTATCGTTTTTGATAATCGAATATTTGTTGATTTGAAATTTAATTATCGCTTTTGATAATTAAATATTTGTTGATTTGAGATTTAATTATCGCTTTTGATAATTAAATATTTGTTGATTTGAGATTTATTTATCGCTTTTGATAATTAAATATTTGTTGATTTGAGATTTAATTATCGCTTTTGATAATTAAATATTTGCTGATTTGAGATTTAATTATCATTTTTGATAGTCGAATATTTGTTGATTTGAAATTTGATTATCGTTTTTGATAATTAAATATTTTTTGATTTGAGATTTAATTATCGCTTTTGATAATTAAATATTTGCTGATTCGAGATTTAATTATCATTTTTGATAGTTGAATATTTGGTTGATTTGAGAATTGATTATCGTTTTTGATAATCGAATAATTGTTGATTTGAAATTTTGATTACCGTTTGTGGTAATTAGATATGTGCTGATTTGTTTTTTGATTATCGTTTGAGATAATTAGATATTTGATTTGTCTTCTGATTTTCGTTTGAGATAATTAGATATTTGATGTTTTCTGATTATCGTTTTGATAATTAGATATTTGATGTTTCCGATTATCGTTTTTAATAATTTGATATTTGTTGATTTATTTTCTGAGTATCATTTGGATAATTGGATGTTTGCTGATTGTATGGAGAAGAGATTTTCTAGTCTCTAATTGAGTTCAGATTTTGTTGATTTTATTGAATTGCTATTTTCTATCTATCACTGTTGATAGTTAGAGTTTGCTGATTATGAAGTTCGTGTTTTCTATTTATCTGTTAGGTAACTAGATATTTGCAGTTTTGCGAATTGTGGTTTGTGCTTTCTAATTATCTTTGCTGATAATTAGATTTTGTTGTTTCCTAATTATCGTATCGATAATTAGATATTACTGTTTTGTGTTTTCTGAATTTCAATTATCTAGTTGATAATTAAATATTGATGATGATTGCATTTATTCAGCTTTGTTGTTTTATGATTATCTATTTGATAGTTAGACTTTGTTGAGGATTTGTGAATTTCTTTTATGAAGTTGAAAGATTTCTTTGGCATTTGTATTTCCGACTTCTACTTTTCTAGCTTAACCAGTTTATGTTAGAAAAATAATTTTTATTGACGACTTTGACTATGAAAATTGCGGGGACGCAATTTTTATAAGGAGGGGAGTCTGTAACAACTGGGGTTTTGCTGCTAATTTGTCATCGTCATTTAACGATTAATCTGTTGGGTTATCACAGTTGGAAATTTTTTTAATCAAGCTGAAATTCTTTTGAGTATTCGTTAAAGAAGTTATGCGGGCTTTCGATTCAATCTTGGCCCAGGAAGCCTCACTCCTTTATTTTATCTTTGTGTGGCCGTTCCCTTCTTATTCAATTCGACCCGGTCCCCTTCATTTTTCGTTCAAAAACCCTAGATCGAACGAGGAAAAATGATGGCAGCCTCCTTTCGTTTGTTCCTCATCTCAAAAATTAGGGCTTCGATTTCAACTTTGCACGATTCCTCGTTTGGCCACGGCGTCGACTATGGAGGGATCGATGGTGACTTGGCCGTCTGATTAAGTTCGTTTCTGGGCTTCGCTCGACTCGTCGATTTCGTGCTCGTCAGTATAAGGTGAGTAATTTATATTACTCACATCTAATTCAAACACATATATCTGTGAGTTGTGATTTCCACTGCTTTGAATTCTTGGGTTTTTGTTCGTATACGAACGTTTGGGTTCGTTTTGAATTACCGTGGCCATTCTATTTTGTTTGAATTTGGTTAGATGGCGGTGATGTTGATGATTTCGGACTTGTCCTTACTATTCGATTTTTGCCTTGCCTTTATTTTTGATCACTGCCTCGGCTTTGGATTTATTCGAACTTGTTTGATTTTGTTAAAACTCGACTTGAACTATTTTATTGGGTATCTGTGTCTTCGGCACAGTTTGTTCGACCTTGTTTTCATGGAAAATTGGCTTTTATGTTTTTGCACTAGTACCATGACTTTGATCTTCACTGACCTGTTGTCCCCTGATTTCGACTATACTATGAATTCTGTTCTTTGTCAAACTACTTGAGAAATTGACTTCGGTCTGTAGTTTTGTTTCTTTGTAGCTATGTTTCTCTTGGCATTGTGATGTTGAACTTGGATAGTATATCAGTGATGTATCATCCCTGTTGTATACCTATAGTAGCATTATTCAGGTTGTAACTGTGCACTTGTCAGTGTAGTCTTCATCTTGTTCACCTGATTATTGTTTAGTCACTTGAGTCCGTAGTTGATTCATTGTTGCATTTGTGGCTGCACATTGATAATCACGTTGTCAGGCTTGTGTATACATGTACACATGTTCTATTTTACTTCGGTATTGAATTAGGTCTTTTGGGGCTGGTATTCGATGATGCTTGACTTCATGTACTTTGTCTTTGATCAAGAACTGCATATAAGTAATTGCTAGTTGCATTGTCATGTATTCGTGTAATCTTCATTCAGCCAGTACATTGTTGTTAGTTGCATTGCCATGTATTTGTATAGTCTGCACTTACATGCTGGTTGTATTCTGGGTTGCATTGAGTTGCACTTTGATGTTTTTGTATTACTTGTGTACTGGTGCACTGTTGTAGCTGCACTTGAATCTCTTTAGTCACTGTTTACGTGATCCATTTGTGATATTTGTTGAGTCTGGGCATTCTTGTTGTCCAGACTTGTACATGATACTTTTGACCATTTGTTCATTGCTGGTCTTTGCATTGGTACATATGTTATACATTTGCTTGAAATTGATTATGGCCATTCTCTGTGCTACCATTCATGTGTGTCCAAACCTTGTTCATTCGAGTCTTTGTGTACTTGTCTTGTGCACTTGAATGTGTGTTCTTCATCTTGTTGTCTGGTTTGCTTTAACTACCCTTACTTTGATATGTTTTGTGTCTTCACCTTGCTTTGATCTTCATTCTGCTCGACTTGTTTACGGTTGCTGCACTTGAGTTGTTTGCTTGATCCACTTGAACTTGAGTCAGTGGTCTTGTTGAAGTCCTGTTTTGGTTATATGTGCATGTTGTAGCTTTGTATCCATTTGCATTTGGTCATTGTGCTTCACTGGTGACCTTATTTTCTAATGAGGCTGATCTGCGTCTTTTTCTGTTGAGTGTTGTAGTGCCATATCCTTGGTGCTCTCACCTTCAGTTCGCTATTTCACTGTGCTTTGCTTTGTGACATGTTGAACTAGGTTCACTTGTTGCCTCTGATCTTGTTTAGTATTGTTTTGGGTTGTTTTGTAGTGGCAAGGCAATACACGCGTGCGTGTACTGCAGCCCTAGCAGGATTGACAGATTTAGTTGATATTTCGATTGTTAAATTGTTTCGTTGGTTAAATTCAATATTTTGAAGTTGTATTTTGAAATGGTTCATTTTGATTTGAGTTGGATCCGTTTGCTTTTGGATTTATTGATCTTCTAAGTATTTCATAGACTGTATAGGCGAGGCAGTACACGTTAGCGTGTACTGCAGCCAATCAGCATTGATGTTTTTAAATTGACATTTCAATTGTTTAAATTGATTTGGATGGTTGAATTGTTGTTTAACACTGTTTAGTGTTATATCTGCCGTTATCCGATTCTTTTATCGAGGAGTCGGATATACGAGATTTCTGTGACTGTCGTCTATTTGATTTTTGATTATTACTGCTTCTGTGCATTAATAACTGAGTTTGAATTAGACTGACCCGTGTATTATTTTCTTTTGAATTTAATACTTGGGTCAGACCCGAGTTATTTCAGGTTGTAGATTTCCTACTTTGAGTTGCTGTTTGGGCTATGAAGACTTTTATATCTTCTGAAGTAGTTTTCATCGTTTTGTAGATGTCGTGTCATTGCATAGGATGATATGTATTCATGTATATTAGTTGATAATGTACTTGTATATATAACTTCCAGAGTCGATAGTTGTAGTTGTATCATATGTATTGTGTCAACTATATTGTAACTGACATCAGTTATATATATATATATACGAGACTTTTGTTTTATCTGTGTTTTGCATTTATATTCTCTGTGTTATTATTATATCTAATGTCCTAAACTATTATGAACCATCGTAGTTTGTTTTATACTGATAATTGGGTATGTCGATGGGAGTAAATAAATAAGATGAAAAATGAAAAGTATATACCACTCCTATCGAGGTATCCAATATTAGCATAAGGCCAACTACGGATGGCCGCTCCTATCCAGCCTTATTCTTCGTAATAATAGACAATATTTCTTTTAATACTCTTTGTAATTATGAGCATAGAGGTGGGGCATCACATGGAGGGAGCATCCACTGGGGAAGCTAAGAAGAAAATTACTTGTTATAATTGTGGCAAAGAAGGACACATGAGTAATAGGTGTCAAGCAGCCAAGAAGGCACCATTTAGCTTCTATAACTGTGGGAAAGAAGGTCATATTAGAAGAAATTTCCCAGAGTTTAAGAAAGGAGCAAAGGTAGGAGCATTGGAAACAAAGGCAAAGGCAAATGTAGCAGGAAGCTCTGGACAATTGGAAGGTATACTTCTAATTAAAAGTTACCCAATCACAGTTATATATGACACTGGAGCCACACATTCTCTAATATCACAAGACATAGTGGATAAATTAGCTCTCACATGCAACAAAGTTGAAAAACCCTTGTTTATTCAAAGTCCCCTGGGTAGCTCTTGTTTGCTAGGATTAAAATGTTTGGGAGTAAAATTAAACATAGGAGGAAATGAGTTTAAATCTGATTTGTTTGTATTGAAATACCCTGGAATAGGAATTATTTTAGGGGTAGATTGGTTGAGTAAATTCAAAGCAATTTTGAATTTAGAAAATTTCACTATTTCTTTGAAAACAGAAAATGGTAAAAATATTTTAGTCATGAGTGAAATAGCTAAAACAAATTGTCTTAATCAAATATGGAATATGACTGAGATGGAATTAATTTTAGAAAACATGGAAGTAATAAGAAAGTATCCAGATGTTTTTGGAGAGGTAGTAGGGGTACCAGACAATAGACCAGTTGAATTTCAAATAAGGTTAATTCTTGGATCAAGTCCTATCATCAAGAAACCTACTAGAATGGGTCCAAAAGAATTAATAGAATTGAAGCAACAGCTGGAAAAATTGGAGCAGAAAGGCTTCATAAGGCCTAGCAGTTCAAACTGGGGTTCTCCAGTGGTGTTTGTGAAAAAGCATGATGGTACACTAAGAATGTGTATTGATTATAGAGAACTAAATAAAGTCGCCATCAAGAACAAATACCCACTCCCCAGAATTGATGATCTATTTGATCAACTAAATGGGGCAAAGGTCTTTTCATGGCTAGATTTAGCCTCTGGGTTTCACCAGATGAAGGTAGAGGAAGAAAGCATTAAGTATACTGCCTTCAACACAAGGTATGAATTATATGAATTTTTGGTGATGCCTTTTGGATTGACAAATGCACCATCCTATTTTGTAGATTTAATGAATAGAACATTTAGAGACTTTCTAGACAAATTTGTAGTTGTTTTCATTGATGACATATTATGGTATTCAAAATCAGAAGAGGATCATGCAAAACTCTTGCATCTGGTTTTGTCTAGACTGAGAACACATGATTTAAAGGCCAAATTCTCTAAATGTACATTTTGGCAAAATGAAGTAAAGTTTTTGGGGCATATATTTCTCAACAAGGTATTAGTGTAGACCCAAGTAAGGTTATGGCAGTTCAATCATGGAACAGACCCAAATCAGTGACTGAGGTGAGATCCTTTTTGGGAATGGCAGGCTATTATAGGAGATTTATAAAAGACTTTGCAAGAATAGCCATTCCATTGACCAAGCTAACTAGAAAGGAGCAGCCATATGTGTGGATAGAGAAATGTGAACAGGCCTTTACATTATTGAAGAAAGCATTGATGGAAGCTCTAGTTTTACAAGTACCAGAAGGAAATGAAGGATTAGTAGTTTACACAGATGCTAGTGGATCTGGACTAGGGGCAGTGCTCATGCAACATGGTAGAGTCATAGCATATGCATCAAGGCAACTCAAGCCAAATGAAACTAGGTATGCTACACATGATTTAGAGCTAGCTGCTATAGTATATGCATAGAAACTATGGAGACACTATTTATTAGGTGCTAAGTTTGAATTGTTTATAGACCATAAGTCACTTAAATACTTGTTTTCCCAAAAAGACTTAAACATGAGGCAACATAGGTGGGTAGAATTTCTAGCTGCCTATGATCTTGATATATTATACACCCCAGGAAAAGCTAATAAAGTGGCAGATGCATTAAGTAGAAATCAAGCAAAATTGGCAAGCTTAATGATGGCTGAGTTCAGGGATTTGACAATCCTTAGTGAGGTGGAAGTGAAAGAAGAAACTAGTGTATCAGATAAGACACACAGTGAGATGATTGAATATGGTAAATTAAGCCTCATTTCTTTAAAGTCAACACTGGTTGATAAAATAAGACAAATGTAGAATCAAGATACAAATTTGAAGGGGAAAAAGAACATGATATCACAAGGCAACTATGAGGTAGATGATAAAGGATACTTAAGGAAAAAGGGGAAACTCTGCATACCAAATGTAGAGGAACTGAAGCAAGAAGTTATGGATGAGCATCACAAAACAAAATATACTATACATCCAGGTGGTACAAAAATGTACCATGATCTTAGGAGGAATTACTGGTGACCAGGGATGAATGGAGCGGTAGCCAAATATGTGGCAAATTGCTTGACATGCCAACAAGTAAAGGCAGATTATCAAAGACCCTCAGGCCTATTGCAACCTTTGGAAGTGCCTACTTGGAAATGGGAAAGCATATCAATGGATTTTTTGGATGGTTTGCCAAGAACAAGAAGAGGCAATGATAGTATTTGGGTAGTGGTTGATAGGCTTACAAAAACAACGCACTTCATTCCTATAAATTCAAACAGAAATGCCCATAAACTAGCTCAGTTATTTGTGAAAGAGATAGTGAGATTGCATGGCATCCCCAAGACTATCATTAGTGATAGAGATACTTTGTTTACTTCAAGGTTTTGGAGTAGCTTTCAAGAAGCTATGGGGACAGAACTAAGCCTAAGCACAGCCTACCACCCACAAACAGATGGGCAAACTGAGATTGTTAATAAGGTTTTAGAAGATTTGCTTAGAGCATGCATACTTGATTTTGGAGGCAACTGGGAGGATCATATTTATTTAGCTGAATCTGCTTATAATAATAGCTACCAGTCCACCATAGGAATGGCTCCATTTGAGGCTTTGTATGGAAAGCCTTATTTATCTCATGCATGTTGGATGGAGGCTGGTGAAAGAGTGTTGCTTGGACCAGACAATGTAAAAGAAACTTCTGCAAGAATTGAATTAGTGAGGCAAAGAATGAGAGTAGCTCAAGAGAGACAGAAAGCATATGCAGATAAGAGGAGAAGGCCAGTAGAATTTGAGGTGGGAGACTATGTGTTTCTCAAAGTTTCACCAATGAGGAAAATACTGAGATTTGGCAAAGCAGGGAAACTATCACCAAGGTATATAGGACCATATGAAATTGTTCAAAGAATAGGGACTTTAGCTTATAGGTTGAAGTTACCAGAGGAATTGAGCAAAATACATAATGTATTTCATGTATCCCAATTGAGAAAATGGGTGCATGATAAGGAGACCATTCTTGAATCTCCTACACATGTTGAAATTCAAGAAAATCTGGTTTATAAAAAGGAACCAGTGGGCATTGTGGCTAGAGAAGAAAAGAAACTGAGAAATAAAATAATTAAACTAGTTAAAATCCAATGGAGTTTAGATGGGAATGAGTGCACATGGGAGGCTGAAGATAGGATGAAGGATAAGTATCCTAATCTATTTTCTGCTTGAAGGTATGTCTAGAACTGTAATAACTTTAAATATTACTTAAGTGTATTTGACTGATCTTAGATGAATGAATTTCTGATATGTTTGAAATATACTAATAAACCAATATATAATTGTGGGACACAATTCCTTTTAGGAGGAGAGTATGTAAAGACCCAAAAATTTTGAGAATAAAAATTACTTTAAAGAAAAAAAAAATAGGAAATGGAAAATAAATACCAAGAGTGAATAAGTGAGAGAATGATAGTTAGAGAAAATAAAAATGGGGAGAAAAATAGCTGAGTAAAGAGGAGCATTATATTCACATATTTTATGTGTAAATATATATATAAGTATTACATAAATAACCAAAGAATAAAAATAGCTTGAAAATGAATACCAGAAGTGAGTGAAGTAATTATGCAAGGAATAATTATTTTTATACAGTGATGAGAGGAAAATGATTAAGTATAAAATGAATTCAAAAATTCACATGACTTGTATATATGTGAATATTGTATAGAAAATATATATACATATGGTTAGAGAAGTATGTGATGATAAAATAAAAATCCTCTTGATAATTAAAATGCATAGAAATCAGTCAAGCAATAGTTAAGAGTATGGATGCATTTTTGGAATAAATCAAGAAAGAAGCAAATGGTAAATTATGTTAGTTAAAAACAAAACTTATAAAAAGAAAATGAAAAATAACTCGGGTATAATAAACATAAATTGTCAAGTTGAGTCATAGGAAAACAATGTACAGGTAAAAATCAGGCAAATAGCATGCATTCAGAAATGAGAAAAACAACTGTTTTCACATGAAATGGAAATAAAAAGAAAATGGCCAAATTAGCCATAAACATGCATACAGGCTTCTTTTATTTTTGTGAGGATAAAATGGGTGTTTCCTTTATTAAAACCCTAGTTAAATGATTTAAATCAAGGGGTAAGGCAGAGGTTTTCTCTTGGGAGGAAAAATAGAAGTTTAATTCAAAAAAAAATAGAAAGGAGAAACTCACACAGTCTTCAAGCTAAAGCATTCTCGGGGAAGAGGAGAGGAAGATGAGTGATAATCATTTAAAAGACTTAAGGCATTAAGACCCAAGTAAGGGCAGCCAAATTATTTTATATAAAATCATATTATGTTTTTCTGTTTGGTTTTATTCTCTGAATAAATACATGTTGATCATGGATGGTATTTTGGTTGAATTTCTGGTTAATGTTTTGATCTGTTTTGAGATGTTATAATTGTTTCAACTTTTGCTTTGAAATATAAATAATCAAACATATATTCATATTATAGAAATGGATTTTATAATCCAGTTTTATATGAAGAATGAACTAAATGTTTTACTGAGAAATAGGATATCAAAGGGAAATGAAGTGGGCAGTGTGAATAATGAGATTCATGCTCATGCCTAGTTCATATTAAAAATGATGTGAACAATGCAATACTATAAACATGTGTTGATTTGTTCAGATCATGAGCCAATATGTTTTTATGGGTTTTTCTTAAAAACCATATCCTATGTTCACAGTAAAATAAATATAGTATTTCTTATGGTTTCATCAGATTTATGCAAGCAATGGGAAAATTTTTAGAAATAAATATACAGGCAGTTTTATAAAATAAGATTAAGCCAGAATGATTTTGGATGTGCAATTTTGCATGAATGCTTTGTATGATTGGATGTAAACCCTTGAGTGTGTTTAATAAATTTTGGGGTTTATGTAATGAAAGGAAGAACATGAGCACCTCTGGAATTAAAAAGAAAATTTCTCAGCAATTAAATGAGCATGGTCTCTAAATTACAAAGTAATTTAGGAGAGGTGCCTTGATCTACTCATCATCAGGTGGATGATGGGTATGTGCATGACTTGTTCAAGTCCTGAAGGCCTCTGTGCAAAGGTTAACAGAATTGAGTCCTTTGCAATGCACACTTTGTGTTCAAAGGCAAGAGTTTAGACCATATAAAATATAAAATGGGATTGAAAGGTTATGCTATGGATTTTAGGAAGCTAAAATCCATAGGAGTTTGTACATGTACAACTGAATGGATTGAATGGATGAATGCTTGGGTGTATATTTGTTAGATAAATTTAAATGTACATATGCTCAGGTTTAACATGAAATTGAATAGTGTCAAATATACATGTTCTCTTCACAGTTTTAAGAATTTATAAGTTGTTTTAATAATGATTTCACTCATACCAGAATTTTATTCTGACCCTATTTATTTCCTTTGCAATATTTGGGGTGTCTCATTTTTATTGAGGCAGCTCAAAATATTGTTGCAGGTAGAGATGCATGAGTAGCTTGCTTGCTTGGAAAATTAGAAGACTTACTTGAGTTTATAAAATGCAGTAGTTCATTGTAATAAAGATAACTAGGCAAACTTTCTTAAGTCTATGTAGACCTTTCAGTATTGTAGTGGCTTTGTTCATTTGAAAAGAACTTGTAAAACTTAAATATTATATGTGTCTGGAGTTACAGATCTAAGTAACTGATCTTGATGTTTTCTGGTAGACTGTGATGGAGAAAAATTATGCCATGTAATTTAATATGTGGACATGCTTTCTTTATCAAAGGTTGTTAATTTTTTTAAATAGAAAAGTTGCAGTAGTTCATGGATAAGCATGTAGCTAAAAATTGTTAAGTGATAATTGAATCTGGCATTGGCTAACCAGAAGAGCTTGACCATGACTTATAACTGATATAAGATCATGAGAAGCTTGAAATCTTAACCTGTTAATTCTCCTTCAACATCTGATTTTCCAGTAAAGAATTTGCATTGTATTGTATAGTAAAAATAAAATACATGCTTTATACTTATAATCTGGAATGTAACTATATTGAACTGAGCTTAGATAACCACCTATTTGGTTTAAAGTTAAGTGAGTTTTGTCTTTAACAAATCTGTTGAAAAAAATGCATTGCCATGTAGTCTACCTAGATATTAAACATGCTAATAATCCCACTGTTTGATTGATCACTATCATTTGTTTTAGAATTTGAGAGCCTATCAGTACCCTTCTCAAAATGTTCATCTGAAAGTTTGCATTAGACTGATTTTGATATTGCTCCCATCATTCTGTTTTCATATACATGTAAGTCTATATCTGGTATGCTAGATTAAGTTAGCATTTTGTTTGCATGTAGTTCTTCTTCTGCCTGGTCTATAACACACTTATCACCAAATGTTCATAAGATCATTACCAATATTTTAAGACATGAGTATATTTACCTGACAAAAACCTTGTTTGAATAAGTAATAAGCACCCCGGGATAAATTCTCAAACTTGAGTTGTTTTAGTGCTTTGCATAAATTCAAAGGAAAAACAATAAGCAACAAACTCCTAGATTCCCAGACATTAAAAGTATGAGTAGTTAATCCAGAAATTAAATTATTGGGCCATGAAACAAGTTGTGAAGTAAATCAATTAAATAACTGATAGTAGAAATAAAACAAGAAAAAAAATGGTTATATCAGAACTAAATAATAATCAAAGAGATGGATATGTGACACAAAATATCTTGAATATGAGAAACATTGTGTGATTGAATTTCTTTGCTAATTTAATTACTCTGATAGGAAAAGAAACATTTATATATCCTCATATATATAAATGACATGATTGGATTGAAATACTGATATTTTTATATTGGTAAAATATGGATCTTAAGGAAATGAATTAAAGAAATGACCACAAAAAAAAATCATATAAATTAGAGTAAAATGAAGTGGGTCACTTCAATTTGCCTCTAAATTGAATTTTAATCACATAGTTTTCAATCTCAATATTTGCTTAGTTTTCCAGTTTTCAAAACAATCTCCAGTTTTGGTTTAATTTGATTGATTAGAAAATTTTAAAATCTTAAAAATTCCCTGCGGATCGGCCCGTACTCGCCATGTACTAAAATTGTACGCCGTGCACTTGCGGTAATTTTAATTAAAAATTTATCGACAATTTTCTAACTCGATAGAAAATTCGTCGTTAAACAAGTTTTTGGCGTCGTTGCCGGGGAATAGCTTTGATTTTGATTTTCTATTCTTCGAATTATTTGTTGTTTGATTTTTGTGTGTTTTTATTTTATGTTTGTGAACTGCATTTAAAAAAAATTGTGTTTGTTGTGTTGTTTTTTTTTCAATTTTGTTTGTGTGCTTGTTGTTGTTTGTTTGCACTTGCATTTGCTTTTCTATTTAAAAAAAATAGATATATATATATATATATAGACACAATTTCATTCAAAAAGAAAAAAAATTCCATTTCATTTTCCTTTTCATTTACAATTTTCTCTTTCACAACATTCAAAAAGAAAAAATTTGCAATTTATTTTCACTGTGCTTGTGCACACCTCCCCGACCACTTGTGCACATCATCACATACCCATCATCTACAACCTGCCTACTCCCTGACCCCTGCATTTCCAGACAAAACCTCACGCCCCCATCAATCTACAGTTCACCATCAACACTCCATCACCATACCTGTACAAACTTCTTGACGGTTGCCTACAGTCACTCCAGATCTTCAACCTCTACTTGCACTTCACATCTTCAATTTACTTCACATCTCATATTCATCTTCAATCACACCACACTTCTTCAATCATCACCTGCCATTGCAACACAATACATCACACCCCACCATCATCTTGCCACACCATATCAAGCACCTTGCAAACAACAAATAAACCACCCTCTACTCCTCACTGCCACTCACCACCCTCTCATACACCAAACAAGTTTCTTTCCACTTTTCTCAACAACCTGCTCTTCTCCACTGTTACATACTGTCACAACCTTTTGCATATTCACAACTTTGCCTACTTGCTAACTGTTGTTGTACGCCTACAACCACTAAACCACTTCTCTGCCAAACACTGTTGTCACCAACATCTGCAACTCCATCAACACCTATTCATACTCATCAATACCATTCACTTCATAAAAACTTCATACAATACAAACTTACTTAATCACCAGAAACCAAAACATCATCACACTTCACTGACTCCTACAGCATACTGTAAATATCATCACCTTCTCAAACTTCGTCTGACAACTTCCCAAAAAAAACATCTGCACTTCATTCATCAACTGCTCCTCCACATACTCCAAAATCCCACTGCAACTCGTACTGCCACCAACCTCATCGATCATCACATACATCGTAAACCAAAACTTCATCGCGCAGCTCGACAACTCAAATCAAACATCACCTCTATCTTCGCAGAACATTGCCAGAACCTCTCCACTCCCCTGCCTCATCCTACGTCATGTCACTTCTCACTACTGCCTGCTACCAAACCGCAAACCCACTACTCCTCAAAATCCTCAGCCCGAATCCCCAATAAATAAAAAATATTGTGTTACCTAATAAGATTTGAAAATTCTTCACAATTCGGTTGCACTATTTTTCTAGCTATGACAAACCCTTTAATTTTTTAATAACTTCCATCCTTCCATTTACTCGAAGGAAGTCCACGTTTGGAAAGTGGAAAGAGAAATGATAGATGACTCATCCATGGCATCATCATTACGAGGATAAGTGTTAGAATTCAATTTAACATGGTCTCCAAAATAATAACTAAAACAAGTTGATGCTTCTTCAACAATGTATGCTTGACATATTGAACCTTCAACGTGTTTTTTTTGTTTCACCTTTTTTAAGGTGGCCCAGGTACCCTCATTTCAAAAGGTTATTAATTACACATTTACTACCTTGATTTCAAAAAAGAATATATAACTCCAAATTATATTTTACGTACCTCTCAAAAGGATACATCCATCTTTATTGCACCAGTCCTCACATTAAAGTTTCAATTGGTAGATGTTTTAGGTACATATTTCATGCAGTTGAATACCCGAGGAGGAAATATTTTCTCTAATTTACATAATAATTTAGGTATACCCGTTTTTAGTTTTTTCAAATCAATTTTATTCGGTGTGGTTGAGCATAACTCTTTATAGGATAAACTAAGTTCAGTAATAGGCATCCACACTTTTGGTGGCAAAAGATCCTTAAATATTATCGAGAAAAGAGTCCCTAAAAATAAATAACAATCATGACTCTTCATTCCCGATAGTTGAAGATTCTTCATATCAACACATCTTATCATGATCGAAGCAATTTGTAATATCCCGGAAATTTTGACAATATCAATTTAATAATCTGTTGAATAATTAAATTGATATGGATAATCTTTGATAATAAGATTTGAATTTAATTTAATAATCTGATTAAATTAGTATTAATTGGTAATTTTATCTTTTAAACGTTAATAAGATATTTTCTATTTGAATATATATATTTATTTATATATATTGTAAATAGAAGCTTTGGTAAATTGGAAATTTATATTTAATTTAATCTGGACTTTTCAAAGATATTTAAATAAGTAATTTTATAGTTTTAAAATACTTTAAGAAAATATTTAATTGGTTTAAGATATTTTTACTTAAGCTTAAATATAAATAAGATTTACAAAAATTGGTTTGTTTTATTTCTTTTTAAATATTTCTTGATAATATAATCTCTTGTTTAAATTATAAAATATGTTAATTTCAAATAATAAGTATAATGATTTTTTTTAATATGTATGAATTTTAATGCTAAAAGGAATTGTTATTTTAAATTGAATAAATAGTGTATGTAAATATATATAACTTAACTTTTAAATTGAATCTTAGGATTTAATTTTATTTAAACTTGAATTTAAAGTTTTGAAATTCAAAAGAATATATATTTAAATTGTTTTGGATTTTAAAATATTTGTATAAACTTTTATTTATAAGTATAATTAGCTTTTGTTTTTCTTTAATAAGTAATATATATAGATAAGTGTTTAATAAATAAGAAAAAGACTTTTTAATTACTTTTAAAATAAATAAAAATATGAATAATTACTTAAAGGACATGTGTCATTTATCTAAAGCTTTGTAAAACATGTGTAATTAAATAAACAAATGTATAGGACAAGTGTCCTTATTTATTTTTATTTTCTTTTATTTTTATAAAACCATAAATTCACTTATATATACATATTGCATCCCTTTACTTCATTCTTTCTATTCTCCTTTTCAAAACTAAAGAAACTCAAAACCTTTCCTCTAATACAAATCTGATCAGTAACCTTTCTCTAAGCAAAAATCTGAAATCAATACTCAAAACTCCTCATAAAAACCACAATCTCAAATCAATTTCAAAGCTTGCATGTTTAATCTGAACATCTACAACTTAGTTTTTAAAATTCCAAAAGCATGCAAATCATTTTTCTTCAATCTGGATTCAATACAAGAAACCAGTATGCATTCTTTTCGAATCTGCATCAAATTCAAAAGCCCTGTTGCATTCATTTGCAATCTGGAAATCAAGTCTGAAGCCTGTCTGCCTTCATTTCTTCAACCTGGAGGCAAGCATGCATGCAGTTCTAAATTCAATCAGTAAAGCCCAGCAAATTCAAGTTTTAAATCAAGAGGCATTCAAGTTAAAGTTCAAAACAGTTTACAGTTTTCAAAAGCTAAACTACCCCTGCTCTGCATGTTTGGTGAGTAACTTTTAAACCTAAAATAAAATATGGTTGCATGTTAAATCACTGTGACATATATATGTATTGATGTATGAATATACAAGTGCATTTTTATTTTCTGTTTGTTATGGATGAATTATATGAATGTATGAACATGAACTCTGTTTTTGTTTGTTGCCCAGACTCAGGAATTCTATTTGAAAATCCTTACCACTTGATTTAGTTTTTATTAGGACTTAATTTATAAATAAGAATGGTTTGATTTATCATATACTAAGGTTTAAAAATCTTAGTTAAGTCAAATTTAAGATCTAAATGTCTCTGTAACCAAAACAACAGTATATGTTATATAAAAGTAGAAATGTAAATCTTGTAATTTATAAATTTAGGTACATGAATTGAAAACATAAACTATAATATGATTTTTAGCATTGAAATCATAATTTTTAGCTTAGTATTAAAGGAGCAGTTCTGTGATGAACTAAATATGAAGTTTTGGGTAATTCGTTTGATCTAGATGGTTTGATATGTTGAAATCTTCAGTAAGGATAGAGGGATGATCAAAGATGTAGGGAAAATTATTAGAATTTGAATTAAAGGATCAAGGAGGATATGATTTAGGATTTAAAATTTTTAAACCTAGTTTTACTGGGTTAGGGGAAGATGATCGAAACGGGATCTGTGGTCGATCGAGTTGAACGGGGATTTGGTAGATGGAAGTTTGGTCGTGGATGAAAGCATGGCCGGAGTTGCTAGATATCAGGTGGTCGGAGGTTGGCGAACGACGCGTTGCCAGGTTTGGTGTGTTCGAGCTGTTGATGTTCCAGATTTCGATTTTTAGGCTCGAATTCTCGTTTTCAATTTCGAGGGTTGATCGAAGGTTGGATGATCGTAATCTGGTGTAGGGATGATCGTCGATGTGTGGGGATACTCGGTGATGGTCGGAGGCGTTGCTGGTGACCGTGCACGTGCACTCGATCGTGTATGTTTCTCTGGTGAAATCTGGGTTTGCAGAGGAGGGAAAGCTCGGGTGAGACTCGAAGGGTTTAAGGGTACGACTCGAAGTAATTAGTGGTCTCGAGTATGTTAGGTTGACAGGTTTAAAACCTGTATGTTTAAAAAGTTTAAACTAAAATTTAATTTGTAAAGAAATATTTAAACATGTTTTAAATTTAAATTTAAATCTGATTCAAGTTTAATTTGAATCTCAGTTCAAAATAAAATAAGTTTTTAAAATTTAAAATATTTTGAACAACCTCAAAATGTTTAGATAGCTAAATTTAAAAATAAAGTTTTAAATTGGAAGTAAGTTTAAATCTAAACTTAAAACTGGAATTAAATGTAAATCTGTATTTCAGAATTGAAATAAAAAGGAAGTTTTAAATGAAATTGTTTTTAATAACTTAAATTTTTTTTAAATTGTATATTAAATGGTTGAAATTAAAAAGTAAATTTAAAATCCTTAAGTCCTTTTATAAAATGAGCATTTCTTCAACATATGATTTGAGGGTTGTAAATGGATTTTAAAGTTTGTTAAGGTTAAACTTTTATTCATTTTAAATCTCATATTTAAAATGGAATTTAAAGGAAATATGAAAGTTAAATATTTCAAATATGTTTTAAATGATAAATATCATTATAAGGAAATGTTTTCTTAAGACTTAATTATTTGTGAGGAAATTAATGGATAATTAATTTGTTTGATTAATTAATCATTTGGATTAATTAAATAAATAATAAATTAAAGATTTAAACTAATTTATTTATGATTAAGATAAATTAATTTGGAATAAATAATTTATAATTAAGGATTTTAAAATAGAATATTAATTAATGTTTAGAAATTAATTAATAAAGTAATTAAAGATTAATTAAGTTATGGATAACACTTAATTAATTTAATAATTAGAGATAAATTAATTTGTTATTAAGATTTATCAATTTGGAATTAATAATAATTAATCCAATTTAATTACTTAAGAAAAGTAATTAAAGAGTTGTTAATAGTTAATGGAGATCATTAACTATGGATTATTAAATAATTAATTAATAGGATTAATTTTGATAATTAATTAGTTAATTAATTTAAGATAATAAATTATAGAATTTGTTTTAAATGAATTACTTAATGGAAGTAATTAAGAATTAATTACTTATTGTAATTAATTAAGTTAATTTGATTTAGTTAGATTAATTAATTAAGAAATGATTTGATAATAATTACTTAATGTAATTATTAAGGTATGATTATTTAGGAAGTAAATAATAAGATAATTACTGGAAGTAATTAATTGATGGTTATGTATTAAGGAAAGTAATTTGAGTTTAATTACTTTGAATAATTAATCAAGGGATTAATTAAGAAATTAATTAAGGAGAATTAATTTAGTAAATGAAAGTAATTAAGGGTAGTTAATTACTGAATGAGATTAATCAAGAGTGATTAATAAATGTTGTTTAATTAAAGTTTAATTACTTAATGTAATTAATTTAATTTAAGTAATTAATTAATTGTAATTAAGGATCATTAATTAATATAATTAATGATGTAATTAAGAAGTGATTAATTAATGTAATTAATTAAGGATTAATGTAATTAATTATAGTTGATTAATTTAATCAATTATAGTTAATTAATTAATAAAGTAATTAAAGGTTAATTACTATAAATGGTTAAGGATAATTAATTGGAGTAATTAATTAAAGGATAAATTACCTGAATGCAATTAAAGGGTAATTAGAGAATGATTAATTGATTTGAAATTAATTAATGGTTAAGTAAGCAGGATTTATAAAATGAAGTAATTAGTTTAATTCACTTTAAATTAATTAGAGATGATATAAATCATTACTTATGGATGAATAAATAGTATTGAATGCTTTGCATTGTTTGATATCTCTAATGAGATATATGCTGATCCGTGATATGGATGTTTAGTTGAATTGTGATGATAATATGGATTATCTGTTTATATTGATAATGTTGATTATCTATTGTGATGTTGTGAATTATCTTTCTATGTGAATAAAGATAATGAATTGAATTGTTTTAACCTTTAAAACAACTTGGCCTTAAAAGATACGCTTTGGATTTCGATGAGACCGGGATCGGGTTTCCGTATACCGGATTTCCAGGTCTGGAGACCCAAATACCACATCGATCCAAATTAACGATAGGTCGTAAATCAAGTGAAGATGAAGATTCAGAGTGCAAGGGTTATTGTCGTTAACTCTAAGGGTGATTCCAAAACGAGTGTAACGAGATAATGCCTTCTGTTTCGTTCGAACCCGGAACGAACTTGTATGGACTGAATGCTTTCAGAACATCGTCAGGTGGACGATGAGCATTCTAAGTGATGTGTTCTTTTCTAAGGTAATCGTGACCTCAAGCCTCACAAACCGGGAATGGCTAAAACAGGGGAGGTGCAGCAAGGTTAGTGGGTAGCACCCAAGTAGGACAAGGTTACCTCTGTCTAGATGTCCCTTTCTTTTTTCGACTTAGTGGTGCGGTTGCTGATCCCAACCGTGAGGTATCTTGTGCGGGAATTATCCAGTAAGGGATGTTCCGACCTTGTGTTGCAGGGGATTGGGAGTGATCCTCGGTACGGTGATCTAGGCCACGTACTGTGACGGGCGGTACCCCGGTAGCCCTGCCATTGTATGGAATCCAAAATCCAATAAGTGCCAACGGACTTGATTGTATAACCCACTTTGTGGCTAGTATGCTGGAATTTAATAATGTAACAATTTCAGCTATTTCATATTTATTTGAAAACCCTAGACCCTATTATAATATAACTGGATTTCCTATCAAATGTTTTGGTTAGCGTAAGGTAAAAACTTACCCATGTTTATTTGTGGGGAGTCTTACGTGATACCTTTTCTTTCTAAAGGTTTTGAAGTTAAGCAAGTTTAACCTGTTACTCACACCAGACCCATGTCTGACCCAAGTGTTTATTTCTGTTTTATAAACTCTTGGGTACTCAAATTTTTTACGAGTAGCCAAGGGATTCAGGTTTAGCTTTGACGAATTGTGGAGGAGCAATGGAGCAGGAGGCTTCAGCGTTGTAGATATATATAGTAGTTCCGCTGTGTCTGTATCTCTGTAGTGTATTGAGTTGTAATGTCTAGACAGATGTTTATAACTGTCTAGTAAGTGATGTATATGCTGTGTAACTCTGTAAAGTGTTGTATACTATGTAATAGTTTATGTTATTAATATAATTTATTCGTTCCGCTGTGAGATCGTTGTTGTTGTTTCTTTCTTTCTTCTCTTCTTTTCTATTTTCTACCCCTTTTCTTTCTTATTAGCGATACGACTTTCTATGGAGAGAAAGTCGTGGTCGTTACACAATTTCATTTGGAAACCTCAAATTTTGAACCTACTCTAATAGTTTTTGTCAATGCTTATTTTCTAAATCATAACAAGTAAAAGTTTGAAATTTGGTTGTTCGCTATCAATTTTAAGCTCAAGACAATTATAGTATAACACAATATCCTTTTGTGACTTCAAATCATCTCTTGTTTTTCCTTTCACGTTCATTACGGTGTTAAAGAAGTTCTCGAACACATTTTACTTGTTATGCATTTATGTCTATATTATGTCAAAGTTTACGATTTTTCCAATATAAACTCCCAAAACATAATTTGTTTGCACTAACTTCGATGCTCTCATTTAGAAGGAATTTTGGGCTTTTTTCCTGTTTCGTGTATTTTCGGATAATCTTGCACAAGTTCATACACTTCTTCGCTACTTAGAACAGACGGTGGCTCCAATGTAATGGTTTTTTTTGTCTGAAGTTTTTCATCAAATCTAAAGTGATCATTTATGTGTAAAAAATAACGATGGTGATCCCACCAACACTCACTACGCCATAGATGGCCTTCTACAACAGATTTGCAAGGTGTTGCCAGCTAAAATGGTGCGACAGCTATAAAATTTTGGTCCTACTGCAACGGTGTATTTTTGGTGTTACCTTAGCCATAAAAATGTGTTGCTCTAGCTAAACAATTGTAACACGATGCAACATTTTGATATAGTGTTGCTATAGATATATTCTAATCAAAAAAATTACACTTCAGCGATCCACACCATTAGTTAAAACAAAATCTCAACCATTCATCCACTATCATCTATGCTTCCTCTGATTCCCGCTAACATTTTCATTCACGCGCTTCTTTTTCATTTCTTTCTCCTCCAAATCGCGCAGAATCAAAAAATTAGGGCTTCTCCCCCAATTCCAATTCTCATAATCGGATCCTGTATCCCACCTCTCTTCCCTTCCCATGGCAAGCGCTTGTAAATATAAGCCCTTGTCTAGCCATCCTATAGAAGCAACCTCGCCGACCAGATCTGGTTGACAGTTCATAGCTTCATCTAATGCCTAGATTATTTTGCTAGTTGCTCCTTTGTCTAATGTTGAATTTGATCGAGAATTTCCCACCCTAATCTGGTGGTCGCACCATCGTCGTCCTCTCCTATTTACGACTTGACTTCTTCGCTTATGGATCTGGTAGATACCATTGATCGAATGTCTTCTCCTTTGTCGCCTATTTTCGATATTAAAACAAAGCCCTATACTCTAGTTCGTGATTTTTCCTGTGCGCGTCTTGCCTTTTTGAACACAGGCCCTTTGTCTGTTGAGTTGGATGTATCAGCATTGGCTGTTGGTGTTTTGGTTTCTGATAATATAGGTGATTTTGTTTTTAATATTAACTATGCCATGGTTATAAGTTTTGATGCACAGATTTCTGCAGAAGTTGGTTTGGGTTGTGAGCGGGCTCAAGATGTTTGACAATATGCCTCTATTAGTGCTACTGATAATTCTGATTTATACTGGACAGCTGCTTCCCCTGGCCTCTAACAAATGGACCTTGCTATTCACATCGTTGCCAACAAATGTGGGTGTGTACACACCTCATTCTTTTTAAACTTCTGTTATTGATGGAGTGATGGTGTTGTTGGTTGAAATTATTCAAGCGGGAATGGACTATTGGTCGGAATACTTGGTTGGACCTTTTCTCGATTCTAATCCCCCGTATCATGTTGTAAAAGATCACTACAAAAATGTATGGAGACTTAGGAGTGGACTTCAAGTACACTATGATAATTCAATGTTCTATTTTAAGTTCACTAAAGCTAATATTTTCTTCCAAGATTTGTCTAATTTAGCTGATATTTTCTTCACTTTTTTTTATGCTCGTAGGTGAACCTGACCCTGAAATAAAAATAACATGCCGTCAAATATCACAATTTATTCCTCAACTATCAGCAAAGTAGTCTGCCCGTTTCAGCGTTTACCTACACAGTGAGAAAATTACTCACTGAACTATTCTTGTTACAATAGTGTCACTATTTGTGGATTTACTTACAATTATTTGCTTGATGATTATTACAGCTAAGTTTGGTGAGTGTTCTGGTGTTTATAGATTATTGAAGGTTGGTGAAATTTGGAAAGTTTGGGAAAGTTATAATATGGTGAAGGTGGTTTCAAAGAAGGCTCGATTTTCATTTGTGCATCATTTTACGTCGTTTCAAAGAAGGCTCGATCTTCCGAAATCGGATGAATCGGGCGGTGCCCACTTGAAAGTGATCTTTGGTTTTCTAAAACTGTTGACTAATCTGAACATTGAGTTTTGATTTCCACGATATATACAAACATATGTGTGTTGAGCTTTGTTGGTTTTGCTTGGTCTGGACTGAACTGGTACCATGCTAACCTTGTTCTTTAACATGAACTGGTGCTCCAAGTCCTCTGTATATCATATTACTGTCTATGTTTCTCTTGTACATGCCTGATGCATTCACTGTTTTTGCTTGATGGGCTGCCTATGTGTTGATGATGTAATTTGATGAGGCAGTGAGTGGGTGTTTTGTGAAAGAGGTTGGGAGTGTGGTCAGTGTTTGGTAGATGGTCAGTGTTTCAGGCAATTGTGTTTCAAGTAAGTGGTAGATGGGCAGTAGTTTCGATGGGTGATGAAGTTGCTGAGGATGGGGTTTGCGGGTTTGCTAAGTTCAATCTTCATTTGTGCATCATTTTACGTCGTTTCAAAGAAGGCTCGATCCCCGCCGGGACTGCGGGGCCCCGGACCCCCGCCGGCGCGGCGCCCGGACCCGCTACTCGGCTCACCTTCGGCTCGGCACTCGGCTCGTCATATATTTGTCGGTGCCTGTATAAATTGAAACTGCATATGTAATGAGTGAACTGAGTGATGTAGTGAGGAATATCTGTATATGTGAATATCAGTGTTATATATCATTGAATTGTAAAATAGTGGAGTCAGGAATTTGTACTATTTCAAATGTTGAAATAAAATATTTATTTAAATAAATTACTGTTTAAATACCAAATTCTGTGCAATAGAATTTTATTAAATAAATATTTATTTCTATTAAAAAAATCAAATATGCTCTACAATGTGGGCCCCACAAATTCAGAAAGTTAATATCTATAGCAACATTTTGGAATGTTGTTACAGATACCTATGGGGGTTGCTATAGACCCAAATAGGGTTCTATTGCAACAATATTACTTATGTTGCCTTAGATAGTCAAAATGTTGCCTTTGAGGTTTAAGGCAACGGCAAAAATTGCATCACCCGAAAAGTGTTGCCATAGACCTATGGCAACATTTTTTGGGCCTGACCCAACATTTTTTTTGTGTTGCAGAAGGCCATTTATGGCGTAGTGACTGTTTAGCACCATGTGTAAGTCTAGATGATTCTATCCAATCCATACAAAAAGGATAAGCGAATTTGCCACTAGTGCTCCATCCAGAAAGCATCCCGCATATAGGAAAATCATTTATCATCCACAATAAAGAAGCAAACAATCAGAATTTCTTTTTATTTGAGACGTCATATGTAATAATACCCTTTGTCCATAGTTTTTCAACTCATCATCCAAAGGCTTCAAGTACACATCTACCTTGGTTTTTGGATTTGTAGGTCCAAGAACAATACAGTTAGAAACATCTATGGATTCTTCATACACATCGAAGGAGGAAGATTATAAGGGGATAGAATAACTCTACGTTGAATAAGGCTTACCGAATAATGAAAATAGGGAAAAACCATCTGTATACAAACAAAGTCTAACATTATGTGATTATTTAGCACAATTTGGACATGTCATATCGGAATGTTTTCAAGCTTCATCGTCCGGAGGATGACACGGAACTCCTTCATCTCATTGCCGTTCACTATGTCATCACATGTGTTTCACGATAGCAGTAGATGCATATAACTTTTGCAATCTCGGTGTAATACGAAAATCATGCATTCTAGTGAAATGTATGCCTTTACCATTGGTTTTCATCGACTTATATCTTGGTTGTTTACATAATTTACACAATATCAAATCTTTATATTCCTTTCAATAATCATGCATCCCCCTGGACACTTGTTAATTTTTTCATAAGGTAATCCAAAGGCAAAGACCTCCCTTTTAAGGCAGTACCAGTTCTCCACCAATACACTGTCAGTGGAAGCATTTCTCTACACAAGCTAAGAATTACATACATCAGGTTTTCACATGCATTGTATTCAGATTTTATGGCAATTGTTACTACCTTTATTACTCTTGAAGAGAGATGACAAGCAATATGCTTGTGGTGCTAGTAATCAGCATCGGAAATAGGAAGATGGATTAGCATCAGAGGAACATGATGTCGCGCTTTATCGATAAAAGGGCATAAGTAATGCCGCATGTAATTAAACAAGCAATGACATCGAACTTGTTGGAACTGGACTAGCCCGCAGCGGAAGTTATGGACGAATTTCAAAAAATTTACCCTATTGGATCTTTTATTGGGCCTACGAAGTCTAACTGAATTAGAACATTTCTAAATTTCATTTAAATCAAATCATTTATTTTATTTAAATTTAAGTATTTTGTAATGTAAAATTAATTCGAATGATTTAATTTATATATATATATATATACATGTATCATATAAATATACATATGTGTGTGCATGTGTAACATAATAATCCGTGAAGGGTATAACATGCCTGTATATAGATGTTTGGATTTACATCGCAACAGACACATTAGCTCATTTCGTATGTATTGTATGTTGTTTAAATATGTGCATAATTCTATAATGCAAAGTATATTTATATAAATACGTATACATATTAAAATATATTTTATAACTAAAAGTCTCAAAATTATATATATATATATATATATAATTTAAAACATTTGTATAAATATATATACATAATTAAACATATAAAATTGTACATACATATATATATATATAATAATTAAAATTATATATATAAGGTTAAATAAAATGTATATATATGAAAAATTAATTACATTCAAATACTTAAAATATGAATATATATATATATATATATTTTAAAATTATTTCCAGATCGAAATTAGCAAAACTAACATAAAATAATAATTTTTTAATTTTATCATTATTATATATATATAATAAATAGTTTTGATCATAATAATTAAAAATATTAGTAATAAATATTTAAAAAATCAAATTTTAAAATTTATGAAAATTTAGGATCATAAAATACAGGTTCAAAAATGTTTTCATGATTTTTCGAAATAAAATATTTTTTTTAATAAATAAAAGAAATATTCAACGGAAGTAATTTAATTATTAAAAATAATAATATTAACAAAAAATTCTAAGATTCTTTCCACAGGTTACTCTTAGATGTAGTAATTTTAAAAAATATAAAATCGAATTTTCAGTGCAATAATTATTTTAGATATAATAAACAATTCAAATAATCAATGAAACATAATTTAAAATTATTTATATACAAAAAAATTATTTTCGAATTTGATAATTTATATTATGTATAAATAGGTGTAAGGAAAAATTCTAAGTTGTTTATACATTATAAATATACATGTAATTATATGTTTAAAATATACATTAGTCTATATTTAAATTAATATATAAATATACATAAAATAATTAATATGAAAACTTTAATTTTTTTACAGCAAATTAGATTTGTTTATACATAAATTATAACACATAATAATATAACCATGCACATAACTAAACTAATTTGTGACAACTACATATACCTACGAAAATCTCACCTAACTCGATATACATCATTAATATATATACAGATTTGGGATTAATCAATATTAAATCATAAAATATGATATGATTACTATAATATATAAATAAAATACCAATTGATGAGGCATTTTAGTCCACTAGAATCAATGTATTCCCTTTTGCTCGATCCGTCAGATTATAAGTCTGGAATCGTCGACCTTTTCTATCAAATAGTGCTTTTACTTAACTTGAATTAATTTGAAATTCTTAGAACTAATATGGGGATCAATTTCAGCCAGCAAACTTGATAATTATGGTAGGCAAAAGTTTTTTTTTATTAAGGGTTTAGAGATCCATATATATAGCTTTGTACAAGAGAGATATTAGGACAATCTCATTACATATTCTCTCTTAATCTTAGCCATCCATCTCTAGATCTAATCCTAAGTTTTAGCAGCCTCCAATAACTTGTCAAAACCAAAATTTGCAGACCTAATGATAGGCTTTAAACCCATTTAAGCCCAAGCCAAAATGCTATGCAATTAAATCTAATTTAATCGCTTATCAATATCGTATACCGATTGGTACATTTATAACTATTATAAATGTATAACGATTTTACTTCTCAAATCATATTCAAATTTTATGATTAATATTTCATAAATATTAATTAATTTAATTAATTTATAACAATTATAAACTAATTAAATCGTTCGGTCTTAAGGGAATTCATCATTTCGGCTGTGTAACTCTTGGGTGTAAATTTGGTCAGCGATTAACATCGAACTATTCTAATGTTAACGTTCACACATCACTTAGCAGGTGGTGTGACATTATGGCCAAATTTATCGCCTACTCATTTTCGGTAAAATCCAATTTTAGTTTAATAAGTGTTGCCCGGTTGTGACATTTGTTTACACCAATTCTCTTTGTCAAAACTATATCACTTTGGACTTATGGAATTTGGTAATGGTCAAAATTCCAACCTCATCCACATTCAACTTTATATGCTAAATACAAAGTCCTTGGTTCAATAATAACAATTATTATTAACCGAAATGCTTTGGGTAGAGACTTTGACTTTGAGTTGACTTGAGTTGACTGTGATACTAACCGCATATAACTGAGGAGACGTATCCTCTCTTGAAAAGTGCTTCACATCCAATACTTCCACTCGACCAACTATAGTCACTCGATGGACGCCATGCCATGATTTGGCTATAATCAAAGCGGAGCTTTCATATTGAAGACCCATAGTATTCTTAAGTCGAGAAAACTGTGTAAATCAGTCACATTGATATTTTCTGTTTGACCTTAGTTATATTAACCAACAGAAAACTAACGAGTGAGTCATTCCATAGTTATCCAATAACTATTAGTACGTAACCCCTAGGTGCCCCCAGCAGTCATGAGTAATACACTGTCCAACATTTGGAGAGTGTTACGTACTCCAGTCTCAACGAATACATCGATATCCAGTCTCGATGCATCTTGACTAGGAACATTTAAAATGGTATATTTGTTTCGTTGTGATAAATTACTCGTGGTTATAACACTTTGTAACTACTATCACAAAATATACCATTTATGGATTTTTCTATTAATAACTTTTGTTAAGTTAAGTAATTAATATAATCACATTATATCGTGTATATAATAGGAAGAAAATACCTTTTATTTCGAACAAGATTGGTCAACGAGTTAGATATATGTAACAAATAACATAATTGCTATTAGGGTATACCCCTAACTCTATCAATCTCACACTTGCACTTAGGGTCAATTATGGAATCTAATTCCAACTTCTCCAATCAGTTTTCTCAAAACCAATTAGGTCAGTCCGTTAGTGAATGGGTATGCTGTTATGTTTTAATTATCTACTTTGTTGATTAACTCTCTCTAACATTGATAAACTGCCTTTATCATGTGGAACGATTCAAAGAATATCTTTTGACTTCTAGTGAGTTTTAAGTTCTGTCATGACCAATTTCATGACATTGTTATCTTATAACAATATTATGCTCAACATTTGGAATCACCTTTGGCTTAATTATAAATTTGTGCATTTATATCTATATACATTAGTTTATTGTAGCGCTATTCAAGTTAATGTTCTCGACATTTCATTGAATCGACCTCAATCACTTTTATTTTGAAACATTTTTGTGATAACCCGATTTTTCATTCCCGAAAAATCGAACCATCAGGGTTAAAGAAGAAAGAGGTAGAAGAAGAGAATAGAAAACAACATCAGAATCTCACAAACGCAGCGGAATAAAATATAATAGATATTAACTGATCTTTACACAAAAGGAAAATGTATCTGTTTATACATTACATCATCAGAATAAAATAACCAAATACACACCACCGGACAACTATCACAACCTGTCCTTACAAACTGAATACACAACTAATCAACACAGCGGAATAATACATCAAGTACGTAAGTACGTACCGACATCCAGCTTATCTCCTAAGCTCCACAACATCCTTTCGTGTAATCTATAATACTCGGTCTGACCCGAGCATTATAATAAAATAACACCCTAGTCAGTCTGGAAAACCAGCGTTAGAAAACACACTCAATTGGATTATTAAAGTTTTCCAAACCCTTTGAAATCAAAAGCATCTCGTAAGTCCACGCCACAAATAAACATGTCAGGTTTTTACCTTACGATAGCCAAAACTCTTTTATCAAAATCCTCTAATATTATAATAGTGTCTATATACAAATACTTATTCAAATAGCCGAAATTGTTACATCTATTAAATTCCAGCTAATAGGTATACAAATGAAACCGTAAAGGCACGTAAGGATAATGGATTTCCAACTAATGACTAGGCACTGGGGTACCACCTGTCACAGTACCTGGTCTAGATCAGTGTACCGAGGACCACGCCCGATCCCCTACAACACAAGACCGGAACTACCTAAGGGTAATTCTGAGTAAAATCACCCCACGGTTGGCGCGACCAACCGCCACACAGCCGAAATAAAAAGGGACATCTAGACAGGGATGATCTCACCCTAATGGTTGCTACCCACATAGCCTTGCTGCATAACCCCTGATTTTCAGTCATTTCCGTTTGATGAGGCTCGAGGTTAAGCGTTACCTTTATAGAACATTTCACCTAGAATGCCCATCGTCCACCTGACGATGTTCCGAAAGCATTCATCCATACAAGTCCGTCCCGGGTTCGAACGGAACCGAAGGCACTACTACATCTCAGATTTCTAACTCGTTTTCCCCACGAAAACGTACAAACCGGATCGAAGTGGTTTTCGAGAAATTAATCTCGATCCCGGTCTCTTCGAAATGATCAGCGCATTGTCCAATATTGATAGTCGGTTATTTAACTATCAATTAACATTCACAAAAAACCATCAAACAATAAATAATTTTCCAAATTATTTATTTATTTCAAATATCTTCGCATGATATATATCCCCTTTCCACCCTTTGGAAACAGTTTCAAACTATCTTCATATCACGGAATAAATTTCCCAAATATTTTCTATTTCCACTGAAATCACCAAGTACAAATACTTTAGAGCTTAAAAATAATTTAAAACACTTTATTATCAAATATACTTTTAAACACTTTAATTAAAACAACTTTAATACTTTATTCAAAAATTTATACCCTAAGAATATTTAAAATAAGGCTACTTAATAAAATATAAAACTAACTTTATCTTTAAAACATAATAACCATTTCAACCTTTAAATAATTACTACAAAAATAAATTTGAAAAATACTTACTTTAAAATTTAAACAATTTAAAAATAATAATTTCCCAAAACATACTTGAATTTTAACTTATACTTAAGAATTTGCTTTGAAACGTACTTTAGATTTTTGAACAAAATAACTTTAAAACACTTTATTATAAAATATACTTTATACGTTTAATAATACATTTTCTAAACATTCTTTATAACAAATTTTTAAAGCCTTTATCTTATACATAAAAGTCTCCTTTAAAATATACTCGGCTTTCCAGGGAAATACGCTTCCCATTTCCATACCTTTAAAAATAAATCACTATTTATTTTTAAATCAAATTTCCATTCCTTTATAAATTCCCATCGTGAAATTTATATTTCCAAATATCCACTAATATTTTACTTCACTTTATAAACCCAGTTTATTCCAAAATCTCACTAAATTCCAATTTCCGACACTTAAATCAATTTCCAATTTATTACTAATTTACTTTACTTAAAATAAATTTCCTTACTTTATTTATTTCAAATCCATTAACTTCAGATTATGTTTCTTAATTATGATTTTAAAACTTCTTAACTGAAATACCAATCTCAGAGTTCCTAAATTCCTTCTTTATCTCTTTAACTAAATTTAAACCTTGAATTTTAAAATAAATCCTTTACTTCTTGAAATAATATTACTTAAGTTTAAATTTCATTATTTCTCTGTTTATTTAAAATCCTCTTTTCTTATTCGGAATTTATTCATTAGGATTTTAAAATCACTTTTATTCTTTCCCAATTCGTTATTATTTTATTCAAATTCTCTATAATTCATTTTACTTAAAATTTTACTCTTATATTTCTTTCAAAAATCCAATTCTATATATTTTGGTCACTCGGTGCACCGAAATTGACGCAGCGGATATTACAAAAATGATGTAAAACGGTGAATGTAGCAATCGGTGGATTGGAAGAATACTGGAATGCCCGAATTCGTTGATCCGAAGATACCGAACTCTAGCTATCTCGAACTCGTTGATCGCGCACGATACCGGTTCAAAGATCTTCAATTCTTCAAGCATTGATCAAGCGCACTTGATTCCGCGAATCGGCTTCTACAATCGTTGAATCGAGCGCACTCGATTATCCGAAAGAGGAGATAGGAGATTACACTCAACTACCAATTTAAATGAAAGCACAAAGCAATCAAAAGAGAATTTTTATTCAATATTCAACCACTTTACAAATGAGACTCACGACCTATTTATAGGCGAACAATTTTACAACAGAAATTTCTCCAACTCCTAAGTCGTTTCCGACTCATAGCTACGCTCTACGACTCATCATAAGTCGTGTACAACTTATCAACTTACAATACAAATGTCACAACCAGGTACACGACTTAACGACTTAACAAATCAACACTCCTTATTTACAAAGCATATGACTCACGACTTATTACAAGAAAGCCTAGCGACTTAGCAAACAGAAAATACAACATAGAAAAATAAATCTTTTAAGTCGTTGCCGACTCATCAACTCCATTCGACTCAACTTATTTACAACAGACGCCATACGACTTATACTCCAGTAGCGACTTAGAAAACAATCGGTTCAGATTAACTTGTCAGGAGAATCTACGGCATGGATTAAAGCGGCATCAAAATATACAGCTCCAGGCCTCTACGACTTAACCCAGTTTCGATAAGTCGTGGACGACTTATACCAGCCTCGCCCTTGAGTCGTGGATGGCTTATCTCGTCACCTTCCTTGAGTCGTAGACGACTTATCACTTGTGTATTCTTCCCCTTGAGTCGTGAGCGACTCATCTCCCTGTTAAGTCGTAGACGAGTTATAGTTGCTTCGTTAAGTCGTAAACTCGTCACATCTTTCCCTTTGGTCTTCCAGTTGAGTCGTTGACGACTCATCACCACCTCCTTAAGTCGCATACGATTCATGCCTGTCTCTATGAGTCGTGGACGACTCATCACCGCTTCCTTAAGTCGCATACGATTCATGCCTGTCTCTATGAGTCATGGACGACTCATCACCGCTTCCTTAAGTCGTAGACGACTTATGCTTTCCCCTTTGGTTTTCCAGTTGAGTCGTGGACGACTCATCACCGCCTCCTTAAGTCGTAGACGACTTATGCCTTGGCCAAAGAAAGGTTGCGCTGCATCATCCTCCCCAGGTTGAGAGAAATTCGACCTCGAATTTGCACACTCTTCATCCCCAACAAACTCATCCCCATGATATGGTACAAGATGTTTAACATTGAATACGTCAGATGTATACACATCATCTGGCAGCTTCAGTTTATAAGCATTTTCATTGATTCGTTTCACAACTTCCACCGGACCAATTTTTCTGGCTTTCAACTTGTTGTATGCGCCCACGGGAAAACGATCTTTTGTTAATACTGCATAAACCATATCACCTTCATGAAATTCTACACTCCTTCGTTTCAAATCTGCAGATTGTTTATATTTCTCATTTGCTTTCTCTAATCGTTCTTGAACGATTTTATGACACTCCGTCAGCCCTTTAACAAAATCAGCAGCTTTCTTAATTGTCTTCTTTGATTGTGGCACTACCGTTAAGTCCAACGGTCCCTTCGGTAAGCTCGAATACACTATCTGAAATGGACTGAACCCAGTACTTCGATTCATAGCATGATTATGAGCAAATTCTGCCTGGCATAACTTCACATCCCAACTCTTCAGATTATCTTGAACAAGACACCTCAACAAGTTTCCCAATGATCTGTTGACCACCTCAGTCTGTCCATCCGTTTGTGGGTGATAAGCACTACTAAACTTCAGCTTCGTTCCCACCATTTTCCACAAACTTAGCCAAAAATATCTCAGAAAACGAGTTTCCCTGTCCGACACAATCGATTCTGGCAATCCATGAAGTCGATAGATCTCTCTGAAAAACAACTGAGCAACATGAACAGCATCCGCCGTCTTCTTACAAGCAATAAAATGTGCCATTTTCGAAAATCGATCAACCACCACATAAATGGAATCATTACCACGCTGCGTTCTCGGCAACCCCAACACAAAGTCCATACTCACATCAACCCATGGTTTAGTTGGTACCGGTAACGGCATATATAAACCCGCATTAGTCGCAGTTCCTTTCGAAACTTGACAGATATGGCATCTCTCAACAAACCTCTCCACTTCTTTCCTCATCGATGGCCAAAAGTAGGATTGTGAAATTAACTGTAAGGTACGGTCTCTTCCAACATGCCCTTCTTCATGTAATTCCTTGATAATTTTCATTCTCAAACTACCCTCCGGTATGCACAATCGATTCCCTTTGAACAGAAAACCATTTACCATCACGAAATCATTCGTCTCTCCCTCCTTGACTTTATCAACAAATTTTGCAAAGTAAGGATCATTAGTAAATAAGTCCGGCAACATTTCAAACCCCGTCACTTCAACCTTTAGTGTAGTCAACAAATGACTCCTCCTACTCAAAGCATCAGCCACACGATTTGTCATCCCTGACTTGTGTTTAACAACAAAAGTAAACTGTTGCAGATATGCAATCCACGATGTATGTCTCGCTGAAATCTTATCTTGCCCTTGCAAATGCTTCAATGCTTCATGATCAGTATACAGAACAAACTCTTTCTGAAATAGATAATGTCTCCAATGTTTAATAGATTGCACAACAGCATAGAACTCCACATCATATGTACTGTATCGCATCTTCGCTCCTGACAACTTCTCACTGAAATATGCAATAGGACGCCCCTTTTGACTCAACACCCCTCCAATCCCAACCTTGGATGCATCAGTATGTAGTTCAAACACCAACTGAAAATCAGGTAGCACTAGAATTGGTGCAGACGTCAGCAATTCCTTGATCTTTCCAAAAGCACTCCCTGCTTCCTCTGTCCATGCAAACTGTTTACCTTTCATGCAATCTATAACAGGTGCCATCACACTACTAAAGTGTGGTATAAACCTTCGATAGAATGAAGCCAACCCGTGAAAACTACGAACTTCCATTATCGTCTTGGGCTGCGGCCAATTTCTGATCGCCTCAACTTTACTTTGGTCAACCTGTATTCCTTTCTCTGAAACAACATACCCCAGAAATAAAACACTATGCGTCATGAACACGCATTTCTTCGTTGCAGCATAGAATTGTTCTTGTCGCAATACCATCAGCACTTCTCTAAGATGATTCAAATGTTCCTCTGGACTCCCACTGTAAATAAGAATATCATCGAAATACACCACCACGAATTTCCCAATGAACGGTCGAAAAATCTGATTCATTACCCTCATGAAAGTACTTGGTGCATTGGATAAACCAAATGGCATGACCAACCATTCGTATAGACCCTCCCTGGTTTTAAAAGCAGTTTTCCACTCATCTCATGGTCTGATACGAATTTGATGATATCTGCTCTTCAAATCAATCTTCGAAAATATAGTAGCTCCGCTTATTTGATCTAACAAGTCATCCAACCTCGGCATTGGAAATCTATATCTCATGGTAATCTTATTCAATGCTCGACTGTCAGTGCACATCCTCCATGTCCCATCCTTCTTGGGTACCAATAAAGATGGTACGGCACAAGGACTCAGACTCTCCTGCACACACCCCTGTTCAAGCAATTCCTCTACCTGCCTTCGCAACTCTTCATGTTCCTTCGGACTCATTCGATAATGTGGTCTGTGTGGCAATACAGCACCTGGAACAAGATCTATCTGATGTTGTATATCCCTCAATGGTGGCAACTCCGTTGGTAATTCCTCTGGAAATACATCGTCAAATTCTTTCAAAACTGGTTTAACTTCTTCTGGAATTTCAACTTCTTCACTGCTCGCTCGCCCAATTAACAAAAACACTTCAGGTTCCTCCTCTACTTCCTTCACAAACTCTTTCAACGATAACAAAGTTTTGAGCTCTTCAATCTCTTCTGACTTACTTTCTCCTTGTGGTCTCTTCTTTGGAACTAGGATAATCTTCGTGCCTTCAAACATAAAACTGTAGCTATTGGTCCGACCGTCATGTTGTACTGCTCGATCATACTGCCATGGTCTTCCCAATAATAAATGACAAACATCCATCTCTACGACATCACACCAGATTTCGTCTTTGTATTTCTTCCCAATAGAGAATGGAACACGAACTCGTCTATCCACTTTCACTTCTCCTCCTTTTCTCAACCAAGCTAACTTGTATGGACTCGGATGTTTCTCTGTCTTCAATTTCAACTTTGTCACAGCCTCGGTCGAAATAATATTATCGCAGCTTCCTGCGTCAATTACAAACTTACACACCTTCCCCAGAATAGTACATGTTGACTGAAAAATATTACTTCTCAACCAACTAGCTTCCTCCTGCTTCGGTGTTAAACACGATCTTCTTAGCATTAGATTACAACCTTCATCTCCTGACGCAATATCCTGCTCATCCTCCTCAGCTGGATTAGAACAATCTCCATCAACATCCTCATCGTCAACTTCTGCAATCATGGTTCTCTTCTTTGGCTTTGGACACTCACTGCTTTTATGACCCAATTCCTGACAATTGTAACATTTGAAACCATTGTTAACCCTTGTCTTCTCAACCTCCTTCACCACTGGTCTACTGATAGGTTTAGAAACATTAGAACTTCCTCCAACACCCTTCGCTTGATTGTTAGAATTAGTAAACACACCACTTCCTCGTCTCCCTTGTTTTTCCCAAGCCAACGCTTTCTGATGTGCTTCTGCCACAGATCTTGGATCGAACATATTAACCATATCCTGAATCTGCATTCTCAATCCCCCAATGAACCTAGATGTCAGCTGCTCTTCTGTTTCCATAATACCGTTCCTTGCAATAAGTTGATAGAATTCATCAGCATAGTCATTAACTGTCTTTGTGCCCTGCCTCAAGTTCTGCAAACGTTGATACATCAAAGATTGATAATTGTATGGTAAGAACGTTGCTTTCATCAATTTCTTCATCTTCTCCCAAGATTCAACTTTTGACTTTCCCATTCGTTCACGTGTAAGTTTGGTTTGCTGCCACCATGCCAAAGCTCTACCCCTCAGCCTCGTAGCAACCAACTTCACTCTACGATGTTCTGGAACTCCTTTGAAGTCAAAAATCTCCTCAACATTAGCCATCCAATCTAGAAACTCCTCCGCTTGCATACCACCTTTGAATTCAGGAATTTCTGTCTTCATCCCCGATTCCCACTTGTGATCATACTCAAAATAGTTTCTTCCTTGACCTCGTCCTTGTCCTAGAACACTACCACCATCATACTCCCCTTCAAAATCAGATGTATATCGTTGTCTATCCCGTCCACCCACATCTCTACTACCTTCTCGTCTACCACCATCATCCCTTCTATCTACATTCCTCCGTTCACGATCATTCACGTTCCTCCCACGCCCTTGATCATTTTCAACACTTCTGTCTCGATTGGAATGTGGCGAGACTCTACTACCCCCATGGTTAGATTCTGGTGAAACCCTTCTCCGATTTTGATTCATCTCCGTCATAAGCCTCTCTAACCGGCCAATTCCTTCATTAAGCTTCTCACTAAAATTCTCATTGATTCTTTGTTCCATCTCATCAGCTTCTTCTCTTCGATACAAAGCTTCTACGTTTTGGTGGCGATTAGCTCTTCTTGGCGGCATACTTGAAAATCTTCCAACACTTCAAAATTCAAACACAATTCGGACTTTGATCCAAAATGAAACGGATCGAAAACTTCCACTTTGTAGCAAATCGCGATGAACACGATGGACAAAGTTTCGGCCTCCAATGCAAATCCGAACTTCAATCTTCAAACAAATGCGAACAACTTCACTTGCTCACGGCTCAACTTCAAACTTCTCGGCCAAACAACTTCAAACTTCAAAACTCCTCAAAATGATTAGGCTCCAAGTCTCGATCTAACTATGATTGGTTAGAACAAGCTCTGATACCAAACTGACGCAGCGGATATTACAAAAATGATGTAAAACGGTGAATGTAGCAATCGGTGGATTGGAAGAATACTGGAATGCCCGAATTCGTTGATCCGAAGATACCGAACTCTAGCTATCTCGAACTCGTTGATCGCGCATGATACCGGTTCAAAGATCTTCAATTCTTCAAGCGTTGATCAAGCGCACTTGATTCCGCGAATCGGCTTCTACAATCGTTGAATCGAGCGCACTCGATTATCCGAAAGAGGAGATAGGAGATTACACTCAACTACCAATTTAAATGAAAGCACAAAGCAATCAAAAGAGAATTTTTATTCAATATTCAACCACTTTACAAATGAGACTCACGGCCTATTTATAGGCGAACAATTTTACAACAGAAATTTCTCCAACTCCTAAGTCGTTTCCGACTCATAGCTACGCTCTACGACTCATCATAAGTCATGTACGACTTATCAACTTACAATACAAATGTCACAACCAGGTACACGACTTAACGACTTAACAAATCAACACTCCTTAATTACAAAGCATACGACTCACGACTTATTACAAGAAAGCCTAGCGACTTAGCAAACAGAAAATACAACATAGAAAAATACATCTTTTAAGTCGTTGCCGACTCATCAACTCCATTCGACTCAACTTATTTACAACAGACGCCATACGACTTATACTCCAGTAGCGACTTAGAAAACAATCGGTTCAGATTAACTCGTCAGGAGAATCTACGGCATGGATTAAAGCGGCATCAAAATATACAGCTCCAGGCCTCTACGACTTAACCCAGTTTCGATAAGTCGTGGACGACTTATACCAGCCTCGCCCTTGAGTCGTGGATGGCTTATCTCCTCACCTTCCTTGAGTCGTAGACGACTTATCACTTGTGTATTCTTCCCCTTGAGTCGTGAGCGACTCATCTCCCTGTTAAGTCGTAGACGAGTTATAGTTGCTTCGTTAAGTCGTAAACTCGTCACATCTTTCCCTTTGGTCTTCCAGTTGAGTCGTGGACGACTCATCACCACCTCCTTAAGTCGCATACGATTCATGCTTGTCTCTATGAGTCGTGGACGACTCATCACCGCTTCCTTAAGTCGCATACGATTCATGCCTGTCTCTATGAGTCGTGGACGACTCATCACCGCTTCCTTAAGTCGTAGACGACTTATGCTTTCCCCTTTGGTTTTCCAGTTGAGTCGTGGACGACTCATCACCGCCTCCTTAAGTCGTAGACGACTTATGCCTTGGCCAAATAAAGGTTGCGCTGCATCAGAAATATATTCAAACAAACCATAGCATTAAATATTCCAATTATCAATATAATTCATCATAGAATCAAATAATCATACACGGAATTATTAGAACAATCTAAATAATTTTGAGGAATCCAGTTGGATCCCTCCAACCTGTTTCCCTGCATCCACAGATGTTAGCACAATACCAATTCCACTTCGAGGTGGAATATCGCGGTATATGGGATTAATAAAAAATCATCCGCTATTATGCGGTGCATAGGGTCTCATCCGCTATATAATGCGGGAAATCAACCACTCCAATATATTCTATATACTACTATATAATATACCACATCCAATCAATTCAATCAAATATTTAAATTTAACCATTTAAATTTAAATTAAACCCAGATGAGTGAGATTAACTCACCTTTGCTTTTTATTTGTACCCCAAACCAAACTGGCTCGTCTCTTCACGATTTTTGACCTTGTATAAACAATTATATAAATTATTAATATTCGAACTAACCGAACAATTAATTTCCATTTGATAATTTTAATTACCCAACGATTTTATTTTAAACTAATACTTTTAATTTTAAACCAATTCCTTTTAATAAAAAATGTTTTTGGCAACTAAAATAATTAAATAAGTTTATTAAACAAATTTATCTCCATAATACATTATTTCAAAAATAAACTAGTAACTGAAAAAAGGTATATGTATATCTATTTCCTTTTCATCTTGAAACTAATATCCCAAAAATAACCCATATACTTTTAAATGAAAATAGACATATGTATATATAAATTTATACTTGTATTCTATTTTTTCTTAACTACATATATATATATATACACACACACAAATGTACATAATATATTTATATTTACATTTTCTCTCTGTTTTTTTATATAAACAATACAAATTTACTTTACTGCAAAAATTCTAATACATATATATATTTGTAAAAATATAATAAGTCTGGATTTAAATACTCCTTCCTATTTTACTGTGTTTATATTCATATATATATATATTATTAAATTAAAATTAAAATAAATAACTGTATATATGTTTGGCTGTAAAACCAAATATGGACCTAATGTATATTTCCTTTGCAGTTTGCAACAAAAATAGTTTAATTTCTCATTAAATCTATAGAAAGAGATTTCCCATATATATATATCAAAATAAATTAGTAAGCTATTGCATGCGTATTTCCTCTAAATCTGTATATATATTGATTATTGAACAAATTAAATCGAAGAAAAAACTACAAACCCTCACCTCGAACACGCACCGCGCCGACCATATGCCGCCTGCTTTGCACCTCGTTCGTTGGACTTAATCGCCGATCGATTTTCCCCCAATTCTAAACATTCGCCCTACGCGACACCCAATGCGTTCGAGCTTCGAATCAGAACGACGCGACAAAGTCGCGAATCCATCAAGATCCTCTAGCTGCCGAGTCGCCTCGGTCGACACCCTTTCGTTTTCAATTCGACTTCGAGAATCAAACAAAGGCGAGAGGGAGACGCGATTCTAATCGAAATCGAAATCGATTCGAAAGCCCTTCCGCCATTTTAATTTATACAAACGTGATTTTTGAATTTAAGGAAGGCTCAGCATTTTTTTCTTCGTTCGAACCAAAATAATGAAAGGGGAAAAGGTATGCGTGAGTTAATATTGAGGTGAAGGGTTGCGTGATTTACACTAGAAAAGAGGATAGAACGATATCTAGGGTGGCTTATTTTCAGAGGAGGTCGGCTGATGGGAAAGAATTTTGACTGGTGAAATAATGTAAGATATTTAAATTAAATCGATAAATTATTGTCTAGGCGTTCTTATCTCGTACGATCACATGATCATTCTGAAAGCTACGAAATTTGAAATCCGATAATAATACAATATTAGGGATCCAATGAAACTGGTTTCATCGAATTTCGAGACTGTGCCCCAGAAGGCTATTTTTAAATTCAATTTAAACTAAATATTTTTAAAACTGAACAAAACACTTTGAAATTCAATTTTAAAAGTTCTATTATCTTGAGCATTATCAATATAAATTTTCAAAGCCTTTGAAATATTTTTAACCGGCTTAAAACTGAAAATTAAATATTTTACTCAACTTCAAAAATTAAATTTAATAATTTAATTGCCAAATTCATAATGATATTTGAAATTCAAGTTAAACATTAACTTTTAAATATTTAACATCAATTAAATATTCCAATTTCAAATATCCAAAAAATCTGGGTCGTCACATTCCTTCCTCCTTAAAAGAATTTCGTCCTCGAAATTACTAGTTAGGAAGAATGATTCATAACCCATTAACTATTTCCTCAACCCAAATAGTTTTTATCAATTTACCAAAACAAATCTTTTTATCAAAGATCAAAACTTATCCATAAGTCCCAAATAATATTACTTACTTAACAATTCAAATTTAAATTTGAAATCAAAATTTGAACTATCAAAATTTTCTCAAAATTTTTCTAACTCCTTAAATTTTCGAAAAATTTCGCCAGCGTCTCCTTTGTGCGGCTAGCTCGGTACAACTACAAAATGCCTCTACGGGCTTCCAGATTCCGAAAGAAAACAAAATGCCAAGTGGCTAGATCAAAAACCCAATCAAATTTCATATAGAAATTTAAATACATACCTTTTGTCGGGCAATTCAAATTTTTCTTCGAAATCAAAATCCAATTCCATTTTCCTCTAGCCTTTATAATCCTTGTATACTTTACTTAACAACAATGGCCAAATTTCACTTAGTGTATTCCCAATACCAAATTTACTTAAGAATTCCACCATTCATTTCTTAATTTAAATATAAGCATTTCATATACTCATATTGTTACTCTACCATTTTAGTCTTTATATCCACTTATTTTAAAACTGGATTTCCAATTTCATATGAATTCAATTTGCTTCATTTTAGATATTGAATTCTATTTACCTTATCTCAATTTCAAATTTTAAATCATTTGTCGTTAGTGAAAATTTCCAAAAATTTCTAACTCCCAAAATTTTCGGAAAATTTTAGCAGAGCCTCCTTTGTACGGAGGAGCTTTTGCAATTTGACAAGAGGTATAAATATATATACATCGACCCTGTAACGACCCGTATTTTTACGGATCGACAAGTTCGTCAAAATCTGGAATTTTCAGCATTTTAAGCCATTTCAGATTTTAGGCGAAATATGGTTAAGTCCTAAGTCGTTCACGACTTAGTATAGGTCGTAAGTCGTATACGACTTAGGGAATAAGCGCGACTTAAGGAATCAGCGAGTTAGCGAGTTGAGGTGGTAAGTCGTGGACGACCTAGGGTATGATATAGGTCATATGCGACTTAGTATGTCTTTTCGGTCCTATTTGTTTAAGTCCTAGGTCGTAAACGACCTAAGAGATAAGTCGTGACCGACTTATTGTAGACGACTTAAGGTTTTGAGTTAAGGGTTAAGTCGTGACCGAGTTAAATGTTAGGTCGCGAAGTGGTTTGGGTCACGTGTCAGTTTGGAGCGACCTAGTGGTTCCGAGTTAGCATTGTTAGGTCGGCAACGACCTAAGGAGTTTGGAGATAGCTGTGTAGCGACCTAGTGTCTTGGTATGACCTATAGGTTAGCGACTTAGGGAGTATACGACCTATGGGAGTTAAGTCGTACGAGTTAAGTTGTAAGTCGTAACATGTTTTAGGTCGCGTGAAGACTTAAGGTGTTAGGTCGCTGGGTTTCTGCCTGAGTGATAGGTCGTGAGCGACTTAGTAGTTGTTAAGTCGCGAGCGACTTAAGAGTTGATCTGTTTTAAGTCGTAGTCTATGTTTTAAGTCGCGAGCGACCTAGGAGTTAGCTGTTAAGTCGTAACCCAGTTATTTGTTAGGTCGCGTAAGGCTTAGCAGTTAGGTCGAAGATGTGCTTAAGCGCTAGGTCGCAGCTGCGCGTTAGGTTAGGTCGTAGAGGCTGGGGGTTTTGTTAAGTCGTAGGTTGGTAAGTCTTTAGGTCGGTAGGTTTTAGGTCGTAGGTCGTGGACGACCTAACTCCGAGCGACTTAAGGGAATTTCAGCTATAAATAGGAAGGGTTTTTCTCACTTTTTGGGATCCGGATTTCGAAGCGACGAAGTGCTGCCATTTTCAAAGCTCGACTTCTACACTTCTTCACATCTTTTCTCCACTCTAATCTAGTGCTTCCTTTCATCCAAATCGAAGATCAAGATCGAAGATCCAAGATCTAAAGTTGAAGATCTTCATCCTTTGAAGTGAGATTTCTTCGTTTGAAACGGATTCGTGATAGATCAAGCTTGATCCTTTGCTGTCCAGATCTGAAGCGTGTTGATTTGGAGTTGTTTAGGTGATTCGGTGAGTGGTGATTATCTCTCACACGGATCCAAAGGAGTATATCGGATTGTTAGCTCGATTTGGTGTTAAAATAATGATTTTCATGCATTTTCTTATCCTAAGTGTAGATCCATGTAGATCCATTGTTCATGATGATTTGACAACCATTTTACTAAGTGTTAACCTATGGAAGTTCATTCATCAAGATTGTAGAGATATTTCTTATGATTTCATGCATGTTAGACTTTCAACTCTTTAATTACGAAAATGCCATTATTGTTATAATTATCTACTTAGATCATATTTGAATGCTTGATTGCTTGGATTAATGTTTGGTTTGATTGATTGTTATGAATTAGACGATTGATGGTTTGATTTAGACCGAAGATGATTCAAAAGGCTAGGAGAAAGGCTCTTGAATTGGGTAAGCTGCTCGTGGCATATGTAGCGGGATGATGAAGCTCTTATGCGTGGATTTGATGATGTGATGTTGAGATGAGGCTTTGCGAGGATGTGATGAAGCGAGGCAATCATGTGATGAAGACTTGGTCTAATCCAGACGGGATCATTCCAAGCACGTTGGTAACTCGGTGATATGATTCGAGTTGAGGATAATGAATGGATATGAGAATAGTCGTCGAGGAGGATGACTAGGAGGCTTGGATAGCATCGTTGTTGAAGGTTCTAGCATGCTCTAAGCAAGAGTACGTTTGGGCAGATTCGATAGTCCCAACGGCCAACTATTGATGGTCGAGTACTCTGGGCAGATTCGATAGTCCTAGGCACGGGCTGCGACGACGTGCGGGAGTTATGTCTAGAACCGGGGTTTCCATTAGCCCTTGACGGACGGCTGAAAGAATGTGCCGGTCATTCAATTAATGGTGACATCGAAGCAATGATAACAGTGATAGCCAGAGTCATGGATGTTTGGTTGTATCGTCATTCGGACTCAAGAGCGGTATTTTCTGGGTGCTTATCTGATTTAGGCCTTGGTACTTGGAAAACATCGCCCTTGACTCGAATGATTATTACTTTACTTTAAATTGTATGCTCTGCTGTGTTGCTTCTACTTAGTGTGTGTCTGGGGGCTATCACTGTAGAAAGAGGTGGAGTGGGAGGGTTGTATTCCTATTCCTTTTTCCTTTATGCTCTTTTGGTACATTGTTAGTTAATTTACTGCTCACTAAGACTGTTGTCTGACTCAAGGCTTTATGTTTTAACTCTTATTGCCTTGGGCTGTTCGTCCATTTTTGGGACGGGCAGACTAGGTAGCAGGTGACAGGTGCTATTCTTGCTTCTCAAGATGATGATATCGAAGACGAGCTGGAGGGTTGCATATTATCTTCTTACTATATGTACCAGATGTTCCACTGTTTGTATAACCTCTGAGTGTTATGTAGTGAGGCTTGATGTATTGACTATTTGGATGCTTGTATTCAACTATTATGAAGTTTTATATGATGGCATTTTATTTTGTAAAGCTTCACTATACATATGTTCTATTGTATTTTGTCCATGCGCTGTGAGTAATACGATAGATTCTGTTGTTTTATTTTACCCTGACAATCGTCCATGGCTGCCTGGCACACTTTACAGTGCACTATCTCTAGATTCGGTGCAGGGGTCATGGGCGGTCGTCACAGACCCACACGGTCGGAAAAACAAAAACAGTTCATATTTTCTATTTTTATTGCATAGGCGTACCTTATTTAGCATTTTTTTAGCAAAGCGGCAAATTATTTTAGCAATTTGCACGTCCACAATCCCGCTAAATGGTCTCCCGGTACCTGTACTTACTCAATTTAAACATATAAGCACTATATATAAGAAGTTTATAGCATTTCACTTATACTTAAATAGCTAAAACATGGATTCTATAAACAATGCATGTTATATACTTCCATAAGCACATATGTATGTTTTCGACACTTATTTTAATTGCTTTCAATCAATATTCAAACCGTCCTATTCAATTTAAATGATTTTACAACTCTCTTACTTAACTTCAATTCATTTTTAAGTCCAAACAAACCCATTTCAATTGAATTGATTTTAAAATCAATCTATTCCACTTCTATCAATTTATAGTATTTTATTCAATTCCGTTCCATTCTAATTTATTCATAGCCATTTTATTTAGCTTGACACATTCCATGCTTTTATACTACTAATCATTTCCAAATTAAATTTAACCCAAACTTTTATTCAATGGACTTCCATTTTTATTCGAAGCCAAGTTCTCATTACTATTAAACTTAAGTTAATTTACTTCAAATGATTCTAATTTCATAATTTTCATTTGCATATAAAGCCCATTTCAACTTAACTTGATTCTATTTCAAACAAATCCATTTCATTTACTAATTAACTCAATTAGTTCATTTATTTAATTTATTTTAAATTTTAATTTCCACACTCAATTTATCTCGAGTTTATTTTATTAATAACAGGGCCATCTTCATAAGAAATATACACAAAATAGTTTTTCATAAGCAATTAGTAAGGTCTCCATATTAATTCAATTGCTTTTACTCGATTTTTATATCATCCTATCCAGATCGGAATGATTTCCTCTACATTCAATTTATTTTTTCACACTTACATCCATTTACACTCAATCGTATTCATTTTTCATTTTTATTTCAAGATCTTACCTTTATTAAGCCAAGTATACTTTATTTCAAGCATTTAAATTCTTTTGATAAGCCATCGAAGTTTATTTATTCAAACTTTATTAAGTAAGAGCTTAATTTTATTTAATGTATCCACCACGTGATACATTTCTAGTTCAGTTATATTTCAACTCTAATTCAAATCTAGTCAAAATATTATTAAACTTGGCTTAAGTTCATTTAATTCGACTTATTCTTCTAACTTATTTCATTCCCACACTTTTTTTAAATTAGTTACATTTACTACTTTATTTCAAATTCCAATAAATTTTTAATTCTTAGAACTTTGTTCTTTTAATCCACTCAAACTATATTTTTCAATTCCACTTTACTAACCTTCTTTAATTTACTTTATTTAATTGGTTTATCTTTCTGACTTTATTAACTTTTTGCAAGTTAATTTCATTCCAGGAAATTTTTAAAATTTATAAATTTCCAAACCTGTTTATAATCCATAACATTTTTAAACCAATTCCAGGGTCTTCAATAATCACTTAAGTATTTCAAAAATCATTTGAAATCAATTATATCCAAAATTCTTTGGTAAATTAAATTATCTATTTGAATTTCAAAATCAAACCCAGTTTTGCAAACAATTCCGATTTAAAACAATTTGGTAGCAATTTCTCTCTTGGAAACTCGAAAATGAACATCGATGATGCTGCAGTCATCACCGAAGTTATTTTGCAGCGACCGAAAGAGAGTTAAATGCTTTTATCGCTTAAAAATCCCTCAAATATTTTTAAATTCCAAATCTCCCAGATTTCAATCCAATTTCAAAAATATTACCGAAATAATACCACCATTATTTCTCTAAAACCTTTGAAAACTATTTTCAAACTCAAAGGAATTTTAAACTTCCCAAAAAATTCAAATTCCAAATCCATCCAATTCATATCCAACATTACTCGGGAATTTCCAACTCAAATTATTTTTCAAATATTTCTCTGGAATTCTATTTCAGATTATAAATCACATTTTTAGTTTACATTTACATATCTCATTTGTATATGAATTTATTTCTTAGCAGTTAGTTATGATTTCAATTTCTTACTCAATTTCCCCACAATAGTGATAATAGTTTAATATTATCACTCCTTAACAACCAAACATCCAAATATAACTATAATAATTTACGGAAAATTAGTTCTTTTATACACAAAAATAATTTGGGTAAAATTATTTCATTTACCCTATTTTAAAACAATACTGTGTCGAATTGTTCTATTCAAGTGTTTAGAGATCCCTATCAATAACGTTAATTACTCGTATTGACCAGAATCCATAAACTACTCAACAAACCAATCAACACAATATAAAACCATTTTATATTCACTAACAAATACGTGCTCATATCTATTAATACACTCAAACTCATTCTAGAGTACTATGGACTCTATTTCAATGAGTAATCCCCACCAGAGCCAAGGTTCTCGCTTAACCTTCAGCTCTGATACCAACTGTGATAACCCGATTTTTCATTCCCGAAAAATCGAACCATCAGGGTTAAAGAAGAAAGAGGTAGAAGAAGAGAATAGAAAACAACATCAGAATCTCACAAACGTAGCGGAATAAAATATAATAGATATTAACTGATCTTTACACAAAAGGAAAATGTATCTATTTATACATTACATCATCAGAATACAATAACCAAATACACACCACCGGACAGCTATCACAACCTTTCCTTACAAACTGAATACACAACTAATCAACACAGCGGAATAATACATCAAGTACGTAAGTACGTATCGACATTCAGCTTGTCTCCTGAGCTCCACAGCATCCTTTCCTGTAATCTATAATACTCAGTCTGACCCGAGCATTATAATAAAATAACACCCGAGTCAGTCTAGAAAACCAGCGTGAGAAAACACACTCAATTGGATTATTAAAGTTTTCCAAACCCTTTGAAATCAAAAGCATCTCGTAAGACCACGCCATAAATAAACATGTCGGGTTTTACCTTACGATAGCCAAAACTCTTTTATCAAAATCCTCTAATATTATAATAGTGTCTATATACAAATACTTATTCAAATAGCCGAAATTGTTACATCTATTAAATTCCAGCTAATAGGTATGCAAACGAAACCGTAAAGGCACGTAGGGATAATGGATTTCCAACTAATGACTAGGCACTGGGGTACCACCTATCACAGTACCTGGTCTAGATCAGTGTACCGAGGACCACACCCGATCCCCTACAACATAAGACCGGAACTACCTAAGGGTAATTCCGAGTAAAATCACCCCACAGTTGGCACGACCAACCGCCACACAGCTGAAATAAAAAGGGACATCTAGACAGGGATGATCTCACCCTAATGGGCGCTACCCACATAGCCTTGCTGCATAACCCCTGATTTTCAGTCATTTTCGGTTGATGAGGCTCGAGGTTAAGCGTTACCTTTATAGAACGTTTCACTTAGCATGCCCATCGTCCACCTGACGATGTTCCGAAAGCATTCATCCATACAAGTCCGTCCCGGGTTCGAACGGAACCGAAGGCACTACTACTTCTCAGATTTCAAACTCATTTTCCCCACGAAAACGTACAAACCGGATCGAAGTGGTTTTCGATAAATTAATCTCAATCACGGTTTCTTCGAAACGATCAGCGCATTGTCCAATATTGATAGTCGATTATTTAATATCAATTAACATTCACAAACAACCATCAAACAATAAATAATTTTCCAAATTATTTATTTATTTCAAATATCTTTGCATGATATATATCCCCTTTCCATCCTTTGGAAACAGTTTCAAACTATCTTCCTATCACAGAATAAATTTCCCAGATATTTTCTATTTCCACTGAAATCACCAAGTACAAATACTTTAGAGCTTAAAAATAATTTAAAACACTTTATTATCAAATATACTTTTAAACGCTTTAATTAAAACAACTTTAATACTTTATTCAAAAATTTATACCCTAAGAATATTTAAAATAAGGCTACTTAATAAAATATAAAACTAACTTTATCTTTAAAACATAATACCCATTTCAACCTTTAAATAATTACTACAAAAATAAATTTGAAAAATACTTACTTTAAAATTTAAACAATTTAAAAATAATAATTTCCCAAAACATACTTGAATTTTAACTTATACTTAAGAATTTGCTTTGAAACGTACTTTAGATTTTTGAACAAAATAACTTAAAAACACTTTATTATAAAATATACTTTATACGTTTAATAATACATTTTCTAAACATTCTTTATAAGAAATTTTTAAAGCCTTTATCTTATACATAAAAGTCTCCTTTAAAATATACTCGGCTTTCCAAGGAAATACACTTCCCATTTCCATACCTTTAAAATTAAATCACTATTTATTTTTAAATCAAATTTCCATTCCTTTATAAATTCCCATCGTGAAATTTATATTTCCAAATATCCACTGATATTTTACTTCACTTTATAAACCCAGTTTATAAATTCCAAAATCTCACTAAATTCCAATTTCCGACACTTAAATCAATTTCCAATTTATTACTAATTTACTTTACTTAAAATAAATTTCCTTACTTACTTTATTTATTTCAAATCCATTAACTTCAGATATTGTTTCTTAATTATGATTTTAAAACTTCTTAACTAAAATACCAATCTCAGAGTTCCCAAATTCCTTCTTTATCTCTTTAACTAAATTTAAACCTTGAATTTTAAAATAAATCCTTTATTTCTTGAAATAATATTACTTAAGTTTAAATTTCATTATTTCTCTGTTTATTTAAAATCCTCTTTTCTTATTCGGAATTTATTCATTAGGATTTTAAAATCACTTTTATTCTTTCCCAATTCGTTATTATTTTATTCAAATTCTCTATAATTCATTTTACTTAAAAATTTAATCTTATATTTCTTTCAAAAATCCAATTCTATATTTTGGTAACTCGGTGCACCGAAATATATTCAAACAAATCATAGCATTAAATATTCCAATCATCAATATAATTCATCATAGAATCAAATAATCATACACAGAGTTATTAGAACAATCTAAATAATTTTGAGGAATCCAGTTGGATCCCTCCAACCTGTTTCCCTGCATCCACAGACGTTAGCACAATACCAATTCCACTTCGAGGTGGAATATCGCGGTATATGGGATTAATAAAATATCATCCGCTATTATGCATTGCATAGGGTCTCATCCGCTATATAATGCGGGAAATCAACCACTCCAATATATACTATATACTATTATATAATATACCACATCCAATCAATTCAATCAAATATTTAAATTTAACCATTTAAATTTAAATTAAACCCAGATGAGTGAGATTAACTCACCTTTGCTTTTTATTTGTACCCCAAACCAAACTGGCTCGTCTCTTCACGATTTTTGACCTTGTATAAACAATTATATAATTTATTAATATTCGAACTAACCGAACAATTAAATTTCCATTTGATAATTTTAATTAACCAACGATTTTATTTTAAACTAATACTTTTAATTTTAAACCAATTCCTTTTAATAAAAAATGTTTTTGGCAACTAAAATAATAAAATAAGTTTATTAAACAAATTTATCTCCATAATACATTATTTCAAAAATAAACTAGTAACTGAAAAACAGGTATATGTATATCTGTTTCCTTTTCATCTTGAAACTACATATCCCGAAAATAACCCATATACTTTTAAATGAAAATAGATATATGTATATATAAATTTATACTTGTATTCTATTTTTTCTTAACTACATATATATATACACACACACACAAATATACATAATATATTTATATTTACATTTTCTCTCTGTTTTTTTATATAAACAATACAAAATTTACTTTACTGCAAAAATTCTAACACATATATATATATATATATTTGTAAAAATATAATAAGTCTGGATTTAAATACTCCTTCCTATTTTACTGTGTTTACATTCATATATATATATATATATATTATTAAATTAAAATTAAAATTAATAATTGTATATATATATATATATATTTGGCTGTAAAACCAAATACTGGCCTAATGTATATTTCCTTTGCAGTTTGCAACTAAAATAGTTTAATTTCTCATTAAATCTATAAAAGGAGATTTCCCATATATATATATATATATATATATCAAAATAAATTTGTAAGCTATTGCATGTGTATTTCCTCTAAATCTGTATATATATTGATTATTGAACAAATTAAATCGAAGAAAAAACTTCAAAACCCTCACCTCGAACACGCATCGCGCCGACCATATGCCGCCTGCTTTCCACCTCGTTTGTTGGATTCGATCGTCGATTGATTTTCCCTCAATTCTAAACGTTCGCCCTACGCGACACCCAATGCGTTCGAGCTTCGAATCAGAATGACGCGACAAAGTCGCGAATCCATCCAGATCCTCTAGCTGCCGAGTCGCCTCGGCCGACACCCCTTCGTTTTCAATTCGACTTCGAGAATCGAACAAAGGTGAGAGGGAGACGCGATTCTAATCGAAATCGAAATCAATTCGAAAGCCCTTCCGCCATTTTAATTTATACGAACGTGATTTTTGAATTTAAGGAAGGCTCAGCATTTTTTTCTTCGTTCGAACCGAAAGAATGTAAGGGGAAAAGGTATGCGTGAGTTAATATTGAGGTGAAGGGTTGCGTGATTTACACTAGAAAAGAGGACAGGGACGATATCTAGGGTGGCTTATTTTTAGAGGAGGTCGGCTGATGGGAAAGAATTTTGATTGGTGAAATAATGTAAGATATTTAAATTAAATCGATAAATTATTGTCTAGGCGTTCTTATCTCGTACGATCACATGATCATTCCGAAAGCTACGAAATTTAAAATCCGATAATAATACAATATTACGGATCCAATGAAACTGGTTTCGTCGAATTTCGAGACTGTGCCCCGAAAGGCTATTTTTAAATTCAATTTAAACTATATATTTTTAAAACTGAACAAAACACTTTGAAATTAAATTTTAAAAGTTCTATTATCTTCAGCATTATCAATATAAATTTTCCAAGCCTTTGAAATATTTTTTACCGGCTTAAAACTGAAAATTAAATATTTTACTCAACTTCAAAAATTAAATTTAATAATTTAATTGCCAAATTCATAATGATATTTGAAATTCAAGTTAAACATTAACTTTTAAATATTTAACATCAATTAAATATTCCAATTTCAAATATCCAAAAAATCCGGGTCGTCGCAATTTTCAAATCAAAGATTTTAACTTGAGTTTTATCATTGATGTGTTATACTCAATATCACTTATAAAAGTTCATGTCCAAACATTCCATCATAACGATTTCATTGTTTCTGTAAACAATTCTATACTATTTCATAAATAAACGAGAACACCTCAAACAACCATTTTGTGAACCAATTTGGATTTTATATTTGCTCCATGTACCAAATACATAAACAAAACACAATATCATACACAACATAACCTGTATGATAATTCCTATTGCTAATGCATAAGGAATCCAACTTACATATTCTCCTTTTAATAGGGTGCTCTTGTATATCGTTTTGGGACAATCCCTATATCTTTTATACTCACCATAAAAGACATCATTTACAATCCAAAATTGAGTATTAAAACAACTAAAGTTGATTTTAATACAAGCATATTGTTAAAATCAACAATGTGTTGTTTACTTATAGTTTAGAAATATCAATGTACCTTTTAACATTCTTTCTTATGAACACACGCCTCCTCTGCACTTTGATTGAAAATCAAACTATTTGATTTTTCTATCAAAATACTTATTCAATCTTGATGCATATAAAATGATACATTTGTATCATTTCTTGGATCATATCCAAAGACACACAAACCCAATATCGCTCCTACTGGCTTCGAGGCATTTTTGGTTAATATGTGTAAATGGATTACTATGAATCATTATTTAGAATTTTCTATTTCAATACATAAGTACCAAACACTAAGTATTATCGAGCAATAATTTTGTGAGTAAATCTGAATTAACTTGAGCATGTTAAATATCGAATCTGTTATGCTGATTTCAACGATTGAAATTTTCGATATTATTCTTATCAACATTGCTTATTTAATCCCAACCACATTAGTCTTTTAAATGAAGTCACAATCTCAGCTGATGGATCAGTACATATCTTTGGTTACGACTACCAAAATCATACTTTGATAGCGTACTTGGAATTCTTTCAGATCTGCGCATCATACCATATAGAGTCAACAATATTAATTGTTTAGTTGAACAACCGAGGGTAATGTATATTTTTGACATTAATAAGAAATTCATAGTTTCTCTTCGATGTACGAGAATACTTATTAGACATTCTAATACTATTTTATCATTTAGATTAGTTAATTTCACTTCATCTCATATAATTAGTTCTATCTATGGATCGAATCCAATTCCATTTAACTGCCAAAAATTTCTCAAAGAAATTCCTTCACAATGAAGTTGATATATCTTGAAACAACAATTGTTTCTTAGTGCAAATAGAATAGGGATTCATAAATGCTTTATGATCCTTTTTATTTATAAAACTAATTTTAGTTTACAAAAATTATGTAAAACATAAATATGTCATTTGATTATAGATCTTTCCAAAAATGATAACTTTTGAAGATTCATACAAGATCCCTTGAAAAATTATTAGGTGCAATCTTTCGACTCGCACCACCTGCCAACTCCTTGGCCTAGGATATGTTGGGATTTCTTACAAACCCTTATCTTGTATGATTTTGTAAACTATTGTTTTGATGAAATAATATCAATCTTGTGTACAAATCTTAAGTACATGACCTTATAGAAAGAAACTAACTCAACTTCACTCATAATTAATCGTAAATTGTCCAACAATGTCTGATTACTCCTTATCGATGCATCATTATGTATCACATGAAGGAGTGATTTTGAGATTGAATATATATTCATTTTTAGGTACATTTAGAACTCTTTCCATTATGCTCACTTATTCAACCAAATCAAATCATTTTATTCTATTGCATGTTATTTCATTTACTTTTCTTTTATATTCTATGATTTTATCATAAACTTACTATGTGTATCTAATAGATATGTTCATGTTGGTAATAAATCATCGATGAATATAACAAAGTATGTGGAACCCTTATGGTATTAATAGACTTGTGATTGCATACATCAATATGTACTAATTCAAAGAGTTCATCAACTCTTTTGATGCTCCCACTGAATGGGTGCATAGCCATTAATTGTTTGAGATACAATTAACCTGTATCATATGATTCATTATCATATAGTAAAATTATTTCTCAAAACTACGGCTTAGTCTATAATTTCAAAACAATTGAAAAAAATATTATGTACATATATATTTTTGTTACATCACTTTTACTATGAAAAAAATTCCATAATATAGTTGTAACGACCCGTAAATTTAACTGTTTTTAATAACATTGCTAATTGAAATTTTGCGAAATTTTAACGATAAAATTTTGAAATATAAATTTGATATTTGGAATGCGTCTAGTTAAACATAGCAACTGTAAATTTTCATCCGAAAATATGAAAGATTATTTCGCGCGTAAATTTACTTCAATTTAATCAGTTAGAAAGCGATGAAAATAAAATGTTTTCGGAACCTAAATATTTTTACATAGAAAAATTCTAAATCATCTTCTAAGCGAGACGTCATTTTTCGTTTTTCCAAATTCGAACTTCTTTAGCTCCGTCGATCTTATTTTTTTGCGTTTTTGCTGCATTTTCCGGTAGTAGAAAAATCGAATTTTTATAATTTGATCCTACCACTGGCATCTGTATACCGTTTTGATCGTTATGTTGTGCTGATCTCAACGGTATATTCACTTCTGTTTTTCGAACCCGGTACGCCGCAAAATTTGTAAACGGATAACCGTTGCGGTCCGTTATCTGAGCCTAATAGCTCCATATGGCTTTTCATATATCCCAATGGTTATGCCAACAGCCTCTTGTTTTAATATTCCCAGAATTCAAAGCGTACCTGACTTTTGGTTTCACATTGGTTCAAATATCATTTGGTTCCATTTTTTTTCGTTCGTTTTGCTTTGGATAGAAAAAAAAACGTTCCTTCTTCTGCTTCATTCCATTTGGATCTGCTCTTGTATAAAAAAAATCAAAACTTTCGTTCTGATAATAAAATACAAGGGTTGTTCATATTTGAAGAGAGTGTTGCTCCTATAACTTTGCTGTGAGAACCTCCACCCCATCATTTCTAGAAGCCGGCCTTATCTCCGCCCGAAGCCGCCACGACCGAATCTCCATCCCAACTGTCCCCTCTTCACCGCCATCGGCCGCTTTCCCAAACCAGGTAGCCGAAGCCACTCGAACCACCTCCCTTCCAAATGCACAAAACCATCCTCCGCCAAATGCAACACTTCCCTCGCTTGAAACCTGCATGCACTCTTCCCATCCCATCTTCTCCATGAACCTGAAACCGACCACCACAGCCTCACCTTTCCACCAATATCGCAAATCCAAACCCAGTCTTCTCTCCCTAGCAGTCACGGCCGGCCACTGCCCCATTCGACAGCCTCTTCATCGCCGCTCCTCGTCTTTAGGTTTGGAATGTTAGGTGAGTTTGTTTATATATATATATATATATATTAAGATGTTGTATATACAGTAATATATGGATGTTGTATAGTTGTATATAATATGTTTAAGGATATAAAATATAATATGTTTCAAAAACTTTGTTATGTTGATATGTTCCAAAAGTATAGATTGTACATATATGTTAGTTATATACCTATATAGTTTCAGAAGTAGTATATATTAGTTCTTATCTTTATGTTCTATGTTATATACAAGTCAGTTTGGAGATATATACATTTGTATATATGAGTTTATAAGGTTTGGTTGTAGATTTCCTGTATAGTTAATATATACATATGTATGTTATATTTTTCTAAAAATTTTAGTACAGCAACTGATGTATAAAGGCACTAGTTACTATATATATATTTTCCAATCTAGAGGCCACTTTAGTTCTTTGTTTTATATTTTATTTTATACGCATTTCTTATATAATGGTTTGCATACGTGATTTTGTTAGCTTATATATAGAAATATATATATGTGAGGTTTGATTATTTATTTATTTATTTATTTATTTTCTCTCGTTTGCAGTTTCATATTTGTATAATACAGTATAATGAATATATTGCAGTATAAAAGAGGTTAGTTATATTTGTTGGATTATGCATATAATTATATATGAGTCTGCATATTATGTTGAAACAGCCACATATTGAAGCTCAAGTATCACATAATAAATATTATGGGTCAAATTTTGTATTTTAGTAATTAGGTTAATAGATTGAATTAAATACTCTATTATATTTATTACTGTGTTTGTTTGTGATTTTATTTACATTTGAAAACGTACAACTGAATTGGAAAGAATACGTTATTATATTTGCATTTGAAAACATACAATTGAATTGGAATGAATACGTTGTTATAAATTATGATTATATTTTTGCATTTGAAAATGTACAACTGAATTGGAAAGTATATGTTGTTATAAATTATTAACGATGACAGTAATGCTATGTAATTGACCTCCATTTTCTATGATTCAAGCTAATAATGCTAAGTATAATAATGCTATAATTAAGCTCAAGTACAACTGTGTTTTCTATAATGCATACCAATATATAATTCTACAGAATATCGAAGTTAAAGTAATTGACCTAGCTAGCAACAGCCAATGATCGAAGCCAACGTTCAGCGTATTTGTCAATGATAGAGTGAACTTTGTTTCTAACATCCTCTCTTCAGTTGCACACACAAAAAAACTTGAAGGAACTACTTGACCAATAATGCGCAAAGTTGCAAAAATAAATTTAATAAATGTGTACATTTAGCTTGTAAACAAATTAAGAGTGTCATATTCAAGAATAATGATTGTTGCACTTTACTGCATTTTCTTCTCAAACGTGTATAAGTGACAATGTGATGCCTATGAAACCAAAACTTGTATCGGTTTTTTTTTAAAAAGTACTTTACTGTATATGAATAGTCTGCATATTTTTTTTTGTAATTACATTTTATTAGTATAAGTTTATATTAGTTTTATATTGTATTAGTTACATTATATGTTGATTTACATATATAGATGTTTCTATAAGTTATTAAAGATCTGTTGCTTTATATACATATGAATTTATCTAAGCCCTATATCATTTTGTTGTATATATATAGGTCTGTAGAGAATATACATGAATTTTAAATGGTTTTGAACTGAATTGATTTTATTATTATAAGTAGGTGTTTTATTTTAACTATATATATATATAAGTTTTATTTTAATTTTGTCTTAGATTAGATTAAAGTATTGATTTTAATGAAATAACAAATATTTCTGTTTTTATCAAACTGATTTGATTCATTCTCATCGATTCACATTTATCAGCTTGTCCGTCGAATTCGTGTCCGTCGTGCTTTATTTTGGAATTTGTGCTTGGATTCATAACTCATTCCATCGTCGAATCTTTCTAGCCTCTGAAGGTGAGCAATCACTCACGATTAATGTTCTTCTATTTGTTAAATCTGATTTCAATTGAAACGACAAGTGAAATATGCTACTGTTAGTTATTTACACTGTTATTTATGCTATTAACTGTACCAGTTCACTTGTGACATCTGACACCATTATCTGTTAATTTTTTATGCGATGATAATACAGTTTGGCTGTTAATTCATTGATTGTTGATGTTTGCATTGGTCGTTAAATTGTAAAGGTATAAGTGATAAATAACATGCAACTGAATTTGACGTAGGATAGTTAAAGTTTGAATTGATATATGTGTTGGATTTGATTAGTTAAATTTGTAAAATATGACCCCTTAAATGTTTAATTGTTCGACACATAGAAATGGTTAATTACCCTTGAACCCTTTGAATTTATGGTATGAAATCGAATTAGAAATGTCAAGTGTAGAACCGCATCAAATAATAGTGTAATAATCTTTAATCTACATGAAATGATAGTGTAGATTCTAGAAATAATTATATTAATTTGCACAAACAACAATGTGAATTAATACGATTATTTTGGGATTATTTGAATTGATTATTGGATTGTTATTGATTGTTGTTCTTGCTTGTTTATTTACTTTGACACCATCCCAGTTATCACACTGCAAGTTCCCTTTGCTATGCTTTGATTTTTGAATTGAATTAGAATTGGGTTGAAATGATAAATACCCAAATTAAACTTTGACTTAGGATAGAGAATTAAATAAAACCCGATTAGTCAATGATTTGATTTAAAAATAAAATAAAGATTTTATTTGATTAAATAATGAGGTTTGAAATGAAGTTGGAATTTGGAATTTAATGAAAGGAAATGTTAATATTTAATAACCTGAATCAAAATATTAACATAGTAGATGATGAATGAACGTTGTTTTAAAATTAATAATTTAATAAATAAATTTGGAATTATTAATAATTAAGTTTTGAAATTAGTTAATAATTAAGTTTTGAAATTATTTAATAATTAAATAAGATTGAATTATTTAATAATTAAATTGAATTTTTATTAAGTGAAATTGAACCTCTTGAATTAGTGGAATTTAGTTCTTTATTAATTAAGCTTTGAAATTGTAGTTAAGTAAATAAATAAGTGAAATTGAATTTTCCTTAATAAGAAATAAAATGTGTTTTTTTGAAATTAATGTGAGACTTGAAATGTAAAGAAATTGGTTTGATGAATTTAATTTAATTCAAAATTGTAAGTTTTGATTTAATGAAGTTGAACTTAAGTAATTGATTTAATGAATTGGAAATTAAATAGAAATTGTTTTGAATGTCAAATTTACTTAATGAATATTGAATAAAATCGATCAATGAAGTTAAATTGATTTGAATGTTAAATTAAATTAAATTAAATGATTTCGGAATGAAACTTATATACAAACTTGAATCAATATTTGAATGGTTTAATAGAAATCGAAATTGTATTATAAGATTTTGAAATGTTAATTTGAAAGTTTTGAAACGTAAATTTTGGAAATTGGTTTAGAAAGTCAAATGGAATGTTGGTTTACAAATTCTATTTGAAATTGAATTTGATTTGGTTTTGAAATATATTAAACGACCAATCGGTATAATAATTGCGAAAGTTATTAAAGAGACCGGAATCGGTTAGGGACATACTCACTGTCTAAACTGAAAACCACTTTAATAACTATACGCGGAGTGTGATCCAGAATGAAGTGGTTGGAACGATGTACGTGATGACTGAAGAAAGAGAATGATAATGGATAGTCTTGACACTTGTGTCAAATTGGAAATGACTAAAACAGGAGCCGTGCCGGGCCAAATGGGGTTAGCTTCCTCGAGCGAACACACTTCTTCGAAAACTACTCATTACTTGTTGTCGATTGGTGCACCCTCGAATTTTGGGAGTGTTGTTTCGCGGTGTTGCGATCGCTGCGGCGATGCGTTCTCACCAGTCCGGATCAGGCAAACGGTAGTTTCACTACCTTGGGTATTGCCTCATGTGCCTTGTCATACTTGTATCCCTTTATACGCGACCACTACGATTTTTTTTGCGTTATACCTATGGAGTACTCCCTGATATCCCACTAGTTTACGGTGGAGTTTACAGTGCTGCATAGACTATAACGTTTATATAAAATGTGTTAAGGGGGATAATGGTAACGCCTTAACACTATTTGGATACTTTATATTACTGATAGGCATTATCTACTTATCGTGCACTACTACATAGTAGATAGTTTAACGGATCCTTTAAGGATGGTTATTCCAAACATCCTTTCAGTTACTTATATTTCAATTGCTATTTCACTTGAGTTGGATTTATTGATATAAGAATATTAATCCTGACTCGAGTGTTTTGTGTTTTGCTTTACGCTTGGGTCAGACTGAGTGTACCAGTATTCAAGGCTCACCTTTAGAGTTGGAGCTTCGCTTGGAGATCCAGCTTTCAGATATCCAGTTGATTCCAGTGATGTATTCTGCTATTGTATTTGACTATTGTATTCGAGACTCATATTGTACCTTATTTTACTCTGATATGTATATAGTAGCTTCATGAACTACTATCTTTTATTTCCGCTGCATTTATTACTCTGTGTCTGTGATCTGTGATTATTTATTTAGTGTATATGTTCAGTTTTGCCAAATTTAATTAACAATTCGGTATTTTGAATTATTCAAGTTTGACATGTACGGATGCGAATAGTCCAAAATAGCGGGTCGTTACAGTTGGTATCAGAGCTTTGGTAGCTCTAGGCAAAACTTAGCATATAGGGTAAATGTGTTTACAGAATCACTCTCATTCAAGTATCAATCTCTTCCTTTGATTCAACTCCTTTGAATTTTGGAACGTTCCCCTTGGTTCCAAAATTCATTCGTGTCCTTCACTATTCGTCTTCTTTCAATCATGGAGCACCCCATAACTCCATTTTGAATGTTATCTATAATAGATCGGCGGTCTCGCCAATCTTCGAATGATTCGTAAAGGAGCAAAACTCCTTTATAATAGGCATCAATTTACCAGAGATTTCTGTATCATCGGTTTACGATGCTATCTATTACCTGTTATACCTGTAACGTCATGGATTTTTCGCGCTCGAAAATCGACATCCATACTTTACATCGTACCCGAATGCCGTAGATTCGACCGTTCAAATCCGAGTCACCGGAGCTTATAACACAATTAAGTAAATAACACAACGGAAGAAAAAGAATAATACATTGATATACAATATCTGATACAACAGAGTTATACAATGAATATCAATATACATCAGAGATATGATACAAGAAATAGCAGCAGAAAAGAAAACGATAACATCAGCAGCGGATAATCTTCATCTTCAAAGCACCAATCCAGAAATAGCTTGAACTCCCAATAACGATACACCAAGATAAGCAAGTGCAGTCCGATCCAAAGACTGAACTAGCTCCAGATAATCTACTAAATCTGAATATCTGAAAAACCCAACTCTAGACTGCCCGTGTAGAAAAATTTTGAGCATCCAGAGTTTAGGAAAGAAACAATAAACTCCGGATCAGTCAAGGGACTGGTGTGAGCAACAAAAACAGTTTATCTTCAAAAACGAACAACAAGAGAATTTTAAAGTCAATTCACAATGCTTTTGGAAAATGAAACTACCATAAGACCTCCCGCCACACACACAATGCAAATGCAGAATTGGAGGAGATTTTTCTTATGATAGTCAAAGATGCTTACTACGCAAAAATCAAATCATTGGATATTATTATTAGTGCATAGTGTGGAAACACATTTCGAAAGTAGAATATAAATCTTAGCCAGCATAGACATTCCAAACTATGCCTACTATAGCTACCATCTAAACAGTGGTGACCACCATAAGTAAATGGCAGGTTCTACAACTAATACCGTACACAGTTCGTATTGGAAGATGGATTTCCAACAAATGGTCAGGCTAAAGAACTTCCTATGCCACGAAGGAACGCCTCTGGAATGACGTCCCGAGAACCTAACCGGATCTCTGCCAACACAAGGCCGGGTTACCCCTAACTGGGTAACTACTGACACGAATATGTCATCCCCCGATCGTAACTGATCTTCCCGAGGATCCTCGATTCCAACAACCACAAAAGAATAATAATGCAGCAACAACATAGGTTAAGTATCTGGGCTCCATACCATGATACCACCTCTATCCAGAAGGAATGACATACACTAAAGGGGCGCTACCCCCTAATAACCTTGCTGCATCCTTCCTGTTTTGACCATTTTCGGGGTGTGAGGTCCGACGAAGTCTCGTCCACAAAGCTACGCTTTGTCACAAAGCCATGCTTCGGGTCAAACAAATGATCAAAGTAATGATCACAAAGATAAATGATCAAACAAATGATCATATCACAAATGATCAAACAATGATCATTTCACAGCAACACTCAACATGTCACATTACCAAATTGGGAATATATCGCAGATAAATTTCAACTACATAACCTCTGAACTCGTACGTCTCAGAGAAGGGTGTTAAGCTAAGAGAATAAATTCTCCGCCACCAAACAGAAATGTATTTGAAAGAAATCTGCTTTATATCTCAAAGTGTAATGTCAGACATGTAACCATACAAGTCTGTTCCGGGTTCGAACAGAACCGAAGGCACTTCCAAAGAAGCCCTTGCAAATCCGCGTATTCACAATCCCGATCGGACTTCCCATCACTTAGGGGATCTCTATACCGGGCGCTACTCGGTGCAGAGACAATCGATAGGTCATCCTATCGCTCTCGCAAATACCCGGTCTTCACCACCGGTCTTCAAATGCTATCCATATACGACGTATCACTATTCGGAATGGGTTATATGACACAAAGGTCTTTTCCTGGCTAACCCGAATAGTGAGCGCAATATTCAAAAATATATGGATATTGGGATTCCAATTAAGTCACAATTTAAACCCAAACTTTCTTTTCAAATGGTTTAACAAATTACCATTTTTATCCTTTTAAACAAAAAGATTAAATTCACAAAGTTCACTTAATTTCACAAAGATTCATTCACAGTTTTCAAAACAATTTCCATTTCAATTGGATTAACTCGTTAAATCTTTAAAACAAAGATTCAACTTATAGCTTTCAAAACAATTCCATTTCAAATGGTTTAAGCAAATCATCATTTTAAATCAGTTAAAATAAACAGATTCAATTCATAGCTTTCAAAAAGAATTCATTCATAACTTGGAAAAACATTTTCAATTCAACTTGAAATTACTTTAATTAAACTGGAATTTTATTTCTTATATGAAAGCTTTTATCATTTGAAAACAAACAGTTTCATTTTCGAAATCTATTCATTTATACGAGTTAAGGTTCTTGGGTTAAATCCAAATTCTCAAAATTTCACTTTTACAAGTGTTTAACTTCATACAAACACATTTATATCATCTTTAATCCCTAGTTTCAAATCATAGGATTCAATTTCAAACTTGAATTCAAATTTAAATCAAATTATTTAAATTTTCAAAACTCGATTAAGTTATTCAAAATAACTTTTATCTTTGAAATTCTATTTCAAAAGCTTTTCACTTTAAACCCAAATTTACAATTTCAAAATCAATTGAAATTAAAATTCCCATTTTAAAAACATCAAATTTAAATTATCTGTGACTTAACCGATTTCCACGTGAAATCCATATTTGTGTGTGTAAAGGTGTAGTCCAGGGGTTTCACACAGTAGTGCAACATCAATCATCACAGATATATCGATAAGCGGTATAATCGATAACGCTTATCTTCATTCACAGATTCATAGATAAAATAAATTTATCGGTCACAAAGATTCACTATTACAATTCGATGTGGGTTTCGGATAACCAACTGGAATCCGACTCCCTGTCGCATCGAAATTCAAATGCCGTTTTACGAGCAAAAAGGGTTTTCACAGAAACAAATTACGATACACTGTATAGCATAAGGCAGTTCACATCACATAGCATCACGATCAGAAATATCAATCCAGTATACGACATTTGATGATTAATCAATCATCTTCAATTTAAGGTGAAGGTGATTTAAAAGGATTAACTATATGACTATTTTTATTGACTTATTTAAATCAATGATTAAATATTCTTAATGATAAGTTAATCAAATCCTTAATTAATTATTCCTTAATCAATTATCTTAATTAACTACTAGTTATAAATTTATTAACTTTAATCATCTAATTAACAGTTTGTAATTACAATTAGATTTAAACACTTATTTACTTGATTTATTAAGCTCTGATCATTAATTTAAAATCTAGTTAATGATCTTTAATTACAATTTAATTAATCTTAAATTTATTAACCTTTAATCCTTAATTATTTATTAATCAAGTAAAATATTTTTTTCTTAAAAACTGGGTAAACGTTTCCCCGAGCCCATCTCTGAAAACCCCGAGCACGACTTCGGGTTTTACCACCTTCTATTTGCTTCGAGAAAATCACTTGCTCACTCGCGCTTACACCCGAGCCCCGCCTTTCTTCCCCGACTCCATGAACCCCAGGTATGAATGCGATGCACGTATACGTGCACAACCACGTCGATCATCGCTGATGGTCTTCGAGACCACCGTGGCACCATCGTTGGTCACTAGAACCCATTCAAACCATCAAAGAACCAGATTTTCTACTTAATCGAAATCGAGCTATTATCGATTTCCTGGAATCAAACCAGATCCCTGTAACCACCTCGCGTTCTCTCCTCCGCCCACCAGAGCGTCGCCACCTCCGGCCATGTCTTCGACAAACTCTAAACTGGCCTCCCCCTGAGTGTCGTTAGGCTCGATCAATTATAGAAGCCCTGGCGATCAAAAGCTTAAACCCAATAGAAACTAGGGTTACCACCAACAACTGATCGCCGCCGCTTCCACGACCCATTGCACCACCTCCCCACCATTTTCTCCGACACCCCATAGGCTCCTCCACCACCTCTAACAACCCCGACATCCCAAACTTTGTTGTTCATCGGGAACTGATGATTTTACATTTACTGATCAACTCACTCTTGCTCAACGATTACATACTTAAAATTTATGAAATGAATCTCTAAAATTATGTTTTTTACAACCTAAATTAGATCGTATAATGAAAACACATAATTATAATCATCAATGTTTGATTCGTTTTGATTTTTATAAGCAAATGAACATCAGAACATATATGTATTATGTTTCATACTCAAATACCTGATGAATACATTAAAAATCATTTTTTACTTTTTCTTATCTGTATTACATCATTATGATAAATTTCCTTTTTGAGTTTATCACCTGAACACGTTTATGACTTGAGATATGATATTTTTTTCTTTTCTTCCCGGTGAAGAATTCTGCCTGTTGGATAACAGAGGAGCATATATGCATATACACAGTCCTGTATACCCCAATTCATTCTTATAAACACGTGTAGATACATGTTTATTACATTCTTTTCCACAACAGCAATTAAACATCAAACATATCAAATATTCAAGCTTAAATAGGTCATGTTTACTCACAGATAATTGTTCAACAGGTATCATACTTTTAAGTTACTCACCTTTGAAAGAAGATGAAGAACAGAGACTTTATTGATTTTAAAACTGCAGATTGAATCTTCCTCTACTTTGTTTTCTTCAGTAAATTGCTTTCAACTTTGAATATAAGGTGATGTTTGCTTTTCTTTTTAATTTCTGTTCTTTGCTATTTTTTTTTCCAGTACAAAAAAAGTTGAACGAATTGGAGGCAATGTTCATGTATGTATATAAAGAGATGTGCAGTTCATAGTAAAGAACTGAGCATCATTCTCTTGAAAAATTATTTTATACAAGCTTTGTACTTTATGTATGGGTGAATTTGAAAGCATTTAATGAAAGTATGGCTGATATCTTGCATTAAATGAAAGTATGTAATGTATTCTTACAACAATGTGCTATTTGGTCCTTTTTATTTCTACAAGTACATTTTAATTTATTTTTTGTTAGACTAGGTCTCATTTTGTTTGCTGGTTGCATATTTTTTTCTTGCCTTTCTAACTTGTCTCGGCTGAGCCTGATTTTTTTGTATCTTATTTTATATATTTATTTTGTCTTGTTTTATAATATTTGTCTTGCATTACTACTTATCAAATTTTGTTTGTTTACTTTGTCTTTATACTCTATAATAACAAATTTCTATTTTTAATTTGTTGTTAAATTCATTTTGATGTGTTCACTTAATAATTTATTTGCCTTATAATATGAATGAAATGCTATTTTTAATGTATGGTTTTAATTTAACTAATGTGTTATTCTATACCTTTACAATTTATTAATTTTGTAATAAAAATGATTTTCTATTTTTAATATATTGTTTAAATCTAACTAATTTGTTTACTATATATTTTATATACATGAGTGTATATCTAACTTAAATATTCATTGTCTTGTATTATTTTATAAACTCAATTATTTATTTTACTATTTTATTCAAAATTCAATAAATTATTAATTTAAATTAAATAAAAATCTGGGTCGTTACAAACTTCCCCCCTTAAAAGAATTTCGTCCTCGAAATTCGCAGGCACGAAAACAACACAGAGGTAGACAGATTCGATCTCCTATAATTCCCCAAACTTAAGATATGAATTCCAAACTCAAGTCGGAATATCTCAGAATACATACCAATTTGTCCCTCTTCGGACTTTGGTATTCACAAGAAATTACAATAGAATTTCAAAATTTGGTTTCAAACGAAATCGTTTTATCGATACAATTCAAATTTATCTTCATATTCTATTAATCAATTTATCTCAATTTAAATTTCCAATTTATTTAAATTTCTAAGTTCTAATTTAAAATTCATATTCATTAAGGTTTAAAATCAAAAACTGATAAGAACCGATGAAATACGAAGTAAAAATTTCCTACAACGATTCGTAGAGCCATCATCACACCGAAACTTCTTCTTGTAGCTGGTACGAAGTAATCAAAAGAATTTGTAATCGAATCAAAGGAGATTGATAGAGAAAGAATGTTTCCACTGTTGCAGGATATTGACCATTTATAGTCGTATTCCTCTGTCCCCTATCTCGTCCTCTTCTTGCACTCATACTCACTATCAGTGGATAGTAAGCGAATTTACTAAGGCGTTCAAACGGATATCTTAGGGATATACTCATTTTAGAGTTTACTTCACTCTATCTCTAATGAGCTACTTAATGTGTTATACTCCTAAGTTAAAGTTCAACCTTAGCTCTGATACCAAATGTAACGTCACGGATTTTTCGCTCTCGAAAATCGACATCCATACTTTACATCGTACCCGAATGCCGTAGATTCGACCGTTCAAATCCGAGTCGCCGGAGCTTATAACACAATTAAGTAAATAACATAGCGGAAGAAAAAGAATAATACATTGATATACAATATCTAATACAACACAGTGATACAATGAATATCAATATACATCAGAGATATGATACAAGAAATAGCAGCGGAAAAGAAAACGATAACATCAATAGCGGATAATCTTCATCTTCAAAGCACCAATCCAAAAATAGCTTGAACTCCCAATAACGATACACCAAGATAAGCAAGTGCAGTCCGATCCAAAGACTGAACTAGCTCCATATAATCTACTAAATCTGAATATCTGAAAAACCCAACTCTAGACTACCCGTGTAGAAAAATTTTGAGCATCCAGAGTTTAGGAAAGAAACAATAAACTCCGGATCAGTCATGGGACTAGTGTGAGCAACAAAAACAGTTTATCTTTAAACAACAACAAAAGGATTTTAAACATTGAAATCCGCAATGCTTTTGGAAAATGAAACTACCATAAGACCTCCCGCCACACACACAATGCAAACGCAGAATTGGAGGAGATTTCTTCTTATGATAGTCAAAGATGCTTACTACGCAAAAATCAAATCATTGGATATTATTATTAGTGCATAGTGTGGAAAAACATTTCGAAAGTAGAATATAAATCTTAGCCAGCATAGACATTCCTAACTATGCCTACTATAGCTACCATCTAAACAGTGGTGACCACCATAAGTAAATGGCAAGTTCTACAACTAATACCGTACACAGTTCGTATTGGAAGATGGATTTCCAACAAATGGTCAGGCTAAGGAACTTCCTATGCCACGAAGGAACGCCTCTGGAATGACGTCCCGAAAACCTAATCGGATCTCTGCCAACACAAGGCCGGGTTACCCCTAACTGGGTAACTACTGACACGAATATGTCATCCCGCGATCGTAACCGATCTTCCCGAGGATCCTCGATTCCAACAACCACATAAGAATAATAATGCAGCAACAACATAGGTTAAGTATCTGGGCTCCATACCATGATACCACCTCTATCCAGAAAGAATGACATACACTAAAGGGGCGCTATCCCCTAATAACCTTGCTGCATCCTTCCTGTTTTGACCATTTCCGGGGTGTGAGGTCCGACGAAGTCTCCTCCACAAAGCTACGCTTTGTCACAAAGCCATGCTTCGGGTCAAACAAATGATCAAAGTAATGATCACAAAGATAAATGATCAAACAAATGATCTTATCACAAATGATCAAACAATGATCATTTCACAGCAACACTCAGCATGTCACATTACCAAATTGGGAATATATCGCTAATAAATTTCAACTACATAACCTCTGAACTCGTACGTCTCAGAGAAGGGTGTTAAGCTAAGAGAATAAATTCTCCGCCACCAAACAGAAATGTATTTGAAAGAAATCGGCTTTATATCTCAAAGTGTAATGTCAGACATGTAACCATACAAGTCTGTTCCGGGTTCGAATAGAACCGAAGGCACTTCCAAAGAAGCCCATGCAAATCCGGGTATTCACAATCCCGATCGGACTTCCCATCACTTAGGGGATCTCTATACCGGGCGCTACTCGGTGCAGAGACAATCGATAGGTCATCCTATCGCTCTCGCAAATACCCGGTCTTCAAATGCTATCCATATACGACGTATCACTATTCGGAATGGGTTATATGACACAAAGGTCTTTTCCCGGCTAACCCGAATAGTGAGCGCAATATTCAAAAATATATGGATATTGGGATTTCAATTAAGTCACAATTTAAACCCAAACTTTCTTTTCAAATGTTTTAACAAATTACCATTTTAATCCTTTTAAACAAAAAGATTAAATTCACAAAGTTCACTTAATTTCACAAAGATTCATTCACAGTTTTCAAAACAATTTCCATTTCAATTGGATTAACTCGTTAAATCTTTAAAACAAAGATTCAACTTATAGCTTTTAAAACAATTCCATTTCAAATGGTTTAAGCAAATCATCATTTTAAATCTGTTAAAAATAAACAGATTTAATTCATAGCTTTCAAAAAGAATTCATTCATAACTTGGAAAAACATTTTCAATTCAACTTGAAATTCCTTTAATTAAACTGGAATTTTATTTCTTATATGAAAGCTTTTATCATTTGAAAACAAATAGTTTCATTTTGGAAATCTGATTCATTTATACGAGTTAAGGTTCTGGGTTTAAATCCAAATTCTCAAAATTTCACTTTTACAATGGTTTAACTTCATACAAACACATTTATATCATCTTTAATCCCTAGTTTCAAATCATAGGATTCAATTTCAAACTTGAATTCAAATTTAAATCAAATTATTTAAATTTTCAAAACTCGATTAAGTTATTCAAAATAACTTTTATCTTTGAAATTCTATTTCAAAAGCTTTTCATTTTAAACCCAAATTTCCAATTTCAAAATCAATTAAAATTAAAACTCCTATTTTAAAAACATCAAATTTAAATTATCTGTGACTTAACCGATTTCCACGTGAAATCTATATTTGTGTGTGTAAAGGTGTAGTCCAGGGGTTTCACACAGTAGTGCAACATCAATCATCACAGATATATCGATAAGCGGTATAATCGATAACGCTTATCTTCATTCACAGATTCATAGATAAAATAAATTTATCGGTCACAAAGATTCACTATTACAATTCGATGTGGATTTCGGATAACCAACTGGAATCCGACTCCCTGTCGCATCGAAATTGAAATGTCGTTTTACGGGCAAAAAGGGTTTTCACAGAAACAAATTACGATACACTGTATAGCATAAGGCAGTTCACATCACATAGCATCACGATCAGAAATATCAATCCAGTATACAACATTTGATGATTAATCAATCATCTTCAATTTAAGGTGAAGGTGATTTAAAAGGATTAACTATATGACTATTTTTATTGACTTATTTAAATCAATGATTAAATATTATTAATGATAAGTTAATCAAATCCTTAATTAATTATTACTTAGTTAATTATCTTAATTAACTACTAGTTATAAATTTATTAACTTTAATCATCTAATTAATAGTTTGTAATTACAATTAGATTTAAACACTTAATTACTTGATTTATTAAGCTCTGGTCATTAATTTAAAATCTAGTTAATGATCTTTAATTACAATTTAATTAATCTTAAATTTATTAACCTTTAATCCTTAATTATTTATTAATCAAGTAAAATATTTTTTTCTTAAAAACTGGGTAAACGTTTCCCCGAGCCCATCTCTGAAAACCCCGAGCACGACTTCGGGTTTTACCACCTTCTATTTGCTTCGAGAAAATCACTTGCTCACTCGCGCTTACACCCGAGCCCCGCCTTTCTTCCCCGACTCCACGAACCCCAGGTATGAATGCGATGCACGTATACGTGCACAACCACGTCGATCATCGCTGATGGTCTTCGAGACCACCGTGGCACCATTGTTGGTCACTAGAGCCCATTCAAACCATCAAAGGACCAGATTTTCTACTTAATCGAATTCGAGCTATTGTCGATTTCCTGGAATCAAACCTGTGACGACCCTAGATTTTGGCCCTATTTATTTTAAATAAACATTTAATCCAATTAAATAAAATAAAAAAGGGTAAACTTATCATTTTAAAATGATTATGACTCTTGTAGTAATTGCCAATTATTTGTATGGTTTTGTATTTAAAAAGGAAATTGGATTCTGGAGATTTAGAATAAAATCCCTTGATAATATTTATAATAAAATTTATCTTATACAATTAAATTAAAATGTTCACCTTGTTAACATCTAATGTTGGGAATAAAATCAAAGTCCATCAAAATAAAATATAAATATAAATATAAGGTATAGATATAAATATGATATAAATAAATGTTGTAAATCAAATGTGTGGAAATTTAATTACAAATAGAAATAAAAATAAAGCAAGAATTTAGTGATTAAAAATATGCATACAACATAACTTTAAAATTGTAAGAAACAAAGTGTTAAATAAGCATAAGTATAAGCAAGTAAACCACATGAATTTTTCAAGCTAGAACAAATATCTTTATATACAAATTCAATGTTTGATAGTTCAACTTTAACAACGAAATAAAATAAGTATTTATGTGAAAATAAGTATCTTATAGGTTATAGTGGTGTAAAATATTTTATGAACATACAAGTAATAGAAATTGAACAAGACAAACATGCATATGGATGTACTCTCAAAGTAAGATGTATACAAGTGTACAAAAATATATATATGAGTACAAAGACTGTATATGGCAATTAATGCAGCCACCAAGATGTAAAGCATCAGCCCCAATTTAGAACAAATATCTCTGGCAAAAACTTAAAAAAAAAAATAAGAATATTAGTACAACTCGAAATCTAAGATGTTCAAAACAGAGTAAAGCTGAACCAGATATAACCTATACCGTTCAAGCCTATTTCTTATATATTTATACATCATATTACTTTAGTTCATTCCAAAACATAATAAACCTGAGAAGCAAAACTGAGATAAGAAAAAAATCAAGTGAACAAACTTGGAAAAAATATAAGTACAAGATGATAATATATACAAGACAAATTTAATAAATGAAGCCACATTTTTATCTTTTCAGCCACCATTTTGTTGAGGAAACAAAATGATCTCTGGCAAAGGAAGAAAAATATATGTGGTTAGTACATTAAAATATCTTGCCTCAATATCATCAGCCTGAACTCTCATCTATATACCATCTTTTATTTCATTTCGTTCATAAAAAAAAAACTGGAAGAAAGAAGAGAAAAGCTTAAAACTGAAACTAAATTCAACTACTTGATCAATTGTATCAACATCTATTTCAACAGCATCATCAAAGCTAAAGTCTGGGAATCAAATCACTGTGTTCACCTGGGAAGAAAGACCCAACCATATCCTCTGTTAATCAATTCAGGTGAGTAAACAATTTTTGAAACAGTATAGATTTATATTTAATGCTTGTGATGATGAATACAAAATTACATGAATGTTTCAATTTAAAATTTGGCTGAATTATACTATTTGAAACATGACATTGAATATATGGCCACTGTTTTAATTCCAGGATCAAGATTTACTTCTAAAAATCATATCTCTCTAATGAATCATTTTTGAACCTTGATTTTTGAAAAGGAATTGGTTGTAACCATGTAATCTTGTTTTTAGAATTCAGCTTAAGTATTTATATTTACTAAATATTCTGAAATTTCAAAATTTCAGTTAGGAGCTAAAATAAGTTCAAGTTTTTTTTTAATAAGGAACAACAACTCAAGTTTTTAAATCAAACTGCTGCTAAGGCTCTGTTCTTCGTCATGTCTGGTGAGTGAACATAAATCTGTGTATCTCTCATGTTCATTATAGTGTTGCTTGGAAATTTTCTTCAGCTAAACTATATATATAGCTAGAGTTAAATAGCTGTGATGAAGTTTTCTTCTTCCTCTCTGTTGTTTTTCTAACAGGGTTGAAGCTAGCAAACAAATTTAAATCTCTCTTCATATATACTGTTTTTTTTTACGAATTCGAGTTTAAAAAAAAAAAGGGGTTTGTTTCCATCTATAGGTAGATTTAAAAATAGTTTTGAACTGAATAGTGTTGTACAACCTTCAAACTTGTTTTTACAGTGAAACACCAAAAATGTGATAAATTCGAACATCACGAATTCCTGATTCAATTATACCATGTGAATCATCATTCGAAAATATGATTTTTAAGCCAAGTTTGGTAATTTTTAGAAGTGTGGTTTTTGAGCAATTCGTAGATGATCAGGATATACTTTTTAACCTATTTCTGCCAATCGATCAAACATTGGGTGCCGAAACCTTGCTGGAAGCAAGTTTAGCTATGGACTTCATCAGGAAAATTGTTGATAAATTTTTCTATTGCAAGGGTTGAGGGGACGAGGGGAATTTAGGTTTTACTTCATGGTCTTGTCGAAGTCAGGGAATGCGGTGATTTCATCACCGACAATTGATCGAGTCGCGCGTGTTTTGGGAAAATGGTGGTAGGAAGTGCGATGCGCTCATGGCGGGAGGCTGGAAGTTTACGGTGGTCGAAAAACGCTCAGGCGAGACAAATTTGGTCAGTGGTCTGAACTCGAGATTTATCGAGTTATACTCGTTTTCGACTGTGGACGAGTGAGAGTCTGTAGTCGATCAAAACTCGATGACGAGGTGTTACTCGATGTGTTGGAATCGCCGGAGTTGGTTAGAGTTCGCTGGCGAGGCTCGGTGGTGTTCTCGTGCATCTGAGCTTAATACTCGAGGTCGAACTCGAGTTGCGTGGAGAGTTTTGAGTGTTGCTGTGATTAAAACTTAAGTATATAATTGGACAGATGTTGGTTAAATGCAAGATTAAGAACTGTAGATTATAATTAACCGTAAGGTGATAAAAGATGTTAAGAGATTTAAATTTGAAACTTTAGATCAAATAAATCGTAATTAGGAAATTTTATTTATCAAATGTTAATAAGTTTGTAATTAAGAGATTTTAACATTTCCTAATTGAAGTAATCAAGAGTTAACTAATTTGAAATAAAATTAAGGGATAATATTTAAGTGATTAGGTAATTAATTAAGAAATTGGTGAGTGATAATGGGTAATTTAGATTTAATTAATAATGAAGGTTATTAATTGATAACGAATTAAGATTAATTTAAACTGATCTTAAAAATAATGTAGGAATGATTAACAAGAAAAGTGTCACAGGTTCCTATTTTTGATGTTGTTATAAGAAAAGTCCCTGTAAATAAAAATATGTAAATTTAGTCCCTGTTTTTTGAAAAATAGAAAATGCAAGGTGTTTTGCATTTTTCTGACAGAAAATGCAAGCTAGCTTGCAACTTTTTGACTATAAATTTTTATTTTTGAAAATTTTGAAAATTTTAAAACTTTTGAAAAAATTAAAAAGCGCAAGTTAACTTGCGCTTTCTATCAAGAAAGCGCAAGTTAGTTTGCGCTTTTATTTTGAATTTTTTTGAAAATTTTGAAAAATTTAAAACTTTTTAAAAATGCAAGTTAACTTGATGGAAAGCGCAAGCTAGTTTGCGCTTTCTGATTTTGAAATATTTTTTAAAATTTTCAAAAATTTTAAAATGTTTGAAAAGCGCAAGTTAACTTGCACTTTTTATCAGGAAAGCGCAAGCTAGTTTGCGCTTTTTGATTTTGATTTTTTTTAAAAATTTTGAAATTTTCAAAAAAATTTAAATTTTTGAAAAGCGCAAGTTAACTTGCACTTTCTATAAGAAAAGCGCAAGATAGTTTGCACTTTCTGATTTAGAAAAAAAATAGGGACTTAATTTATATACTCATTATCATAGGGACTTTTCTTATAACAACATGAAAAATAGGGACCTTTAGTGCAAAGCCCCAATGATTAATCCAAATGTTGAAATTAATTGATAAATTAATTAAGGATATATTAATCGAGGAAGTGGTAAATTCATAAGCAACAATCTAGTTTGAGATAAGTCAATTAGACTAACTATATTATACCTTGAGGATTTTTGTTCATTGACCGTTGTATATCTGGATTGTATCGACTATATGGTGTTATACGTTGTGATATTTTTGTTCTGATTATGTATAAATTTAATTGTGATAAATGCTATATGAATAAACGAGGGTAAATAAATCAGTAGATTTGAGGATAATAAATTGATTATAAGATATTTAAGGATTGATTTCATTTAAGGAATTAAATCCTCAGCTAAAGTTTATTAATTGATAATTAAAGGGTAATCAATTTGAAATTAGAGATTTATTGATGAATAAGAAAATCTACTTGATGCTATAAAGATTGGATGTGTGAAATTACTAGGCTGAATTGGAATATTATGAACCTTCAAATATTTAGTATCTGATTTTGAAATAAGTATTGGATATATTGAGTAATGAACTCGTCAGGAAGTACGAGTTACCCGGGTTTTTGTAAGTTTTATGCTATTATATTCCATGTTAAATGGATTTACTGTGATAACCCAGATTTTTGAACATCGGTTAATTGGATAATTAACTATTTTAATCAATTAAACAGATAAAATCCTAATAATAAAAGATATCCGGATATGTAAATGAATTTGGAAATATAATAAAAATTAAATTATAAATATCTGGATAAATATTTTATAATCTACTAATATAATTATTTAAAAATTGGCAAATTATTCTTTTAAAATAAATAATAATGTGTTGTTATATGTATATATATACATATGAGTAGATTTTACATAGAATTGGATTGGAAATTCAAGAATAAATATATATGATTATTATTAGTATAAAATTAAGATTTTAAAATCATTCTCTTTTAAAAGTTATAAATACTAGAAAATGTATGAATATAAATATAAAATTAAATAGAAAATACAATATATAAACATATAAAAAGATTTAATGTACTTCCTTTTAAAAAAATACACATGAGATAAATTGAATTTATATATAAACCTTTAAAAACATAAGAGATAAATTAATTCACAAATTATAAAAGGAAAAGGTTTAAACCATAAATTATAAACAAGGGTTTAAAACATAAATTTAAATATTCTTAACAAGTGTAAGATTATATAAAAGCATGCATTTACAAGTGTTGGTTAGTATAGACAAGTGGCATTAAATCTCTTTAATTAAAATGTATATACATGATACTTAAAAAAAAATATAAAAAAAAAATAGGCTATACATATTTCTCAAACCTCCTCTCATCTTCTTAAAAATCAAAACCGGGAAGCTAAACCAGAGAGAAATCAACCTGTAACAACTTAAAAGATCATCATCAAAAATCAAGTATCAGGTCATCTCAAACAAGATTTCATCTTCAACTAAATCAAGGCCTATTTCAATATTTTCTACCTGATCAAAGCAAAAGTAAGCAATGTTCAACTAAATTGTAGAAGATCAGATCGAAGTCAGGCAAACCAAAATTCCCAGTTTTCAAAGTAAGATCAATCAAAACAAGGAAGCAATACTCTGGTTTCAGAAGAAAAGGTGAGTAAACAAACTATAACTTATTTAAACTAGATGACTGTGATGATCTTTAAAGTTATGATACGAACTATGCTTGCATGTATGTATCAAAATGTAAATTCCTGTATATATGTATAAGTATGTATGTCTGAGTTGCTATGTTCTTTATTCACGGGATTTTTAAATAAAGTTAAAATCTAAATCTCACCTTTAAATCTCTTATAGGCTGTGAAATTTAAACAAGATATGTTTGTTTAAACATAATCTAAGTTTTAAGAATATATTTAAGCATAATAAGTTTGGAAATTATCTGGAAATTAAGAAGGGCAGTGAAAATTTTAAACATATCAAAATTCCGACTCAAACAATTCATGCTTTCAGGCATATAACCTGTTTTGTTATCTAAAATCATGAATTTTAAGAATCAAATCCAGATTTTTAGGGCTAGATTGAGTGAGGAATCTTGGATTGGTCGGATTTTGGGTTTTTGGGCTTTTCTGATGATCGCGTAGGTCGGAGGGTTAGGGATGGAGGTCAGAGGAAGCTGGCAGACCAGGGATGTCGGCAAAAATGGTGAGGAGGGTGTCTGATCATCGTGGCGTCGTTCGCGAAGTGGTTTAGATTCTAAACCTAGTTTTGGGTCGAGATTGTAAATTAGGGCAGCGCGTCTTCTATGGTGAATCGAGTGTTGCCATACTTTGGGTAACGATAGACTGGACCTAGGCGAAGCTGTGGCCGGAGCCTCTGAGGTTCTGGTGATCGGAAATTGAAGGACGAGGAGGTTTTTCCAGAAATGGGTGTTCCAGGCTGGAGCTTGTAAGCTCGATTTTCGATTTCGAATTTGAGACGCAGTTCAGATGATCGAATTTTAGTATGAAGATGATCATCGTCTTGGGAGGATCATCGCTGATGATGGGAGGTGACTGTATCAGGTGTACATGTGCACGGAGCACACTTTGGTGTCTGGAGGGTTGGGTTGTTGGATTCGAAGTTCCTCGAGTAGAATGTCGGGTGAAGCTCGAAGATGCGGGGAGTTCGACTCGAAGTATTTTGGGGTATCTTGGGTACATAGGTGTTTGAACGGTGAGGAATACTTAGAGATGTAGGCTGAGTGAACCCAAATTTTAAGTATGGACTCAAATCTAAGTTGTATTCTAGTTTTGAGATAAGTAAAGTTTTATCAAATTTAAATGTTTAAACAACTTTAAAATGTTAATGATAGTTAAGAAATTAATAAAGATAATGATTTATCTTAAAGTTAATTAAGGATTGATAATTAAGATTAATTACATTAATCAAGTAATTAATAAAGAGTAATTAATTTATTTATTTAATTAATGATTAAGGAGTGATTAATGTATTTAAAGGATAATTAATTTATGTGATTAATTAATTTAAGGGTAATTAATTAAAAGTGAATTAATTAAAGGTTAATTAATTTATGATTAAAAGATAATTGCTTAATAGAAGTGAGTAAGGATTAATTAATAATTTAGGGATAATTATTGATTGTAATTAAGAAAAGAGGAAATTACTTATGGAAGTAATTAAATGGAAGTGATTAAGGGTTAATCACTTGATGATATTAATTTAAGGATAATTAATATAATTGAATTGAAGTTAATTAATTAAAGGATTAAGGTTAATTAATAATGTGATTAATTACTAGTTAAGGTAATTAATTAAAAGAGAGTAATTAATTAAGGAAGTAATTAAGGATCATTAATTTATATAATAAATAATTAAGGGTTCATTAATTAAGATCAATTAATGAATATGGTTAATTAAAGATTAATTATTTAATTATAGTAATTTAATGATAGTAATTAAAAGTAAATTATTGTGTATGGTTAAGGATAATTACTTGAATGTAATTAAAGATAATTAATCAAAGGAGATTAATTAAGGAAGATCATTAAGAGATAATTTATTTATTTGTAATTAATTAGGATTAAGGTAATCCAAGTAATTAAAGGATAGTAATTAATTTAATTAAAGGTTAATTAAATTGATTAAGAGTTTATCAAACTTGCTTATGGATGATTGATTGATATTAATACTGGATGATTTGGGTATGATATCTATGATATATGCTGCTTTGTGAGATGAATGTTTGATATGAATTATTTATTGTGATATTGTGATTTATCTATCTGTTTATATCATCCTGAATATAAGTTTAAATGTTTAAACCCTTAAACAACTTGGACATTTAAAATGATGACATTTGAATTCGAAGAGACCGAGGTCGGGTATTAGTAAATACCCGAAACCACTTCGATTTGAAATCTTCCATAAATTCTTTATAGATTGATATGTGAAATCAATAGGCCGGTATTGGAATAATATGGACCTTTTAAACTAAATTGGATACTTAGATATTGTTTTGTGAAATAAGTGTTGACCATATAAGTTGTTTACTTGTGGTAAAGTACGAGTTACCCCGGGTTTATATAAGTTCTATGAATCGAAATTTCTTGTTAGATGAGTTTACTCACGCTGGTTTCCAGCCTGACCCGGGTGTTACTTTGATGTAATGCTCGGGTCAGACCGAGTATTACAGATTTTCAGGAAAGGACGTTCTGGAGTTCAGGTGGCGAGCTGGATGGCAGAGACGTATAGAGTGTATTCTGCTGTGTATTTGAGAGTTGTATTGATAGTAGTATGAGGCAGGTTGATATAACTGTCCAGTCTATTGTAATGATTGTAACTCTGATGAATTGTATGTAAAGTAACCATTACATCTTTCTTTTATAAAATGCTATTATTTGTTATTATATTTAATTCGCTGCGAATGTGAGATGTTGTGTTCTCTATTCTTCTTTCTTCTTTCTGTTTCTTTCTTCTATCTCTTTCTTTTTCTTCTAACTATCTGGAATTTTCGGGTTCGAAAATTCCGGGTCGTTACATTTGGTATCAGAGCTGGGTTAAGCGAGAACCTTGGCTCTGTTGAGATTACTCGTTAAGGATAGGGTCAATGATACCCTAGAACGAGTTGAGTGTATATATATATATATGAGAGCGTATTTGTTATTTTCATATATAAAGATTTCAAATGATTTTTATATAAGATTATATTTGATATATAAAGCAATATTTCTTTTAATATATTAAAGAAATTGGTGTTGAATCATTGGAATTAAATAAGATAATAAGAATTAAGTGGTAATAGAAATACAACGAAATTGAAATTAAATGAAGATAAGTTTGAAATAGAATTCAAACTGAAATTAAAATCTTGGATTTGTAGAAGTGTTATCAAGAATAAAGATAATAATGAATTGTTTTCCAGATATGATAATCTTGGTTATTATCATAAATGGTAGTTGTGTTTAATAATGAATGTTGTTAATGACTAAGCAAAATGAAATATTTTAGGGAAGTAAACTTTTAGGTGAATATGACTTATAATTTGTAAATTAAATTGGATTTAAATTGTGAAGTTTTGAATCCTAAGTTTGAAAACATTTGAAATTGTTTTCAAAATATTAAAAGAAAAGGAATAAATATTTTTCAGGTTGTTTTTGAATATGATCTTATTTTAAAATAAGAGTTGTTTGGAAAATTTAAAAAAAAAATTGTTTTTGAATTAAACCAAGAATGGTTTAAAATTTAAAGTATAACTTGGTGTGTAAAGAAAATGTATATATGAGGAATATACATAATACCAATGATGATTTGAAATGAACACTTAGTGTTGAGTTTTAAATTGGAATGTGATGTAAAACCCAAAGTAAAGTAAGTTTTTAAACTTAAAAGGGGAAAGATTATTAATCTGAAGTTTAAAATTTGAATGGGAATTCAAATTGTGTAAAGTATTCCGGATTAAGTAAATATAATTTAACTTAAGGAAGTTAAATAAGTTTAGATTGAACAACTTGAATTGGAAATTTCAAGATGAAATTTAAATTTAACTTGGGTAGTTAAATGATTAATTTAAATAGGAGCTATGAGTGATCTCAAATTGGGTTTGAGATCTGGAAATGGAAAATGGATAATAAATTAGAATCTGAAATTTAATTGTTTTTGAATTCTTATTTGAACTTTATAATAAGTTAAGTAAAGATAATTTTAAAATGGAATTTGGAATTTGGATTCAGAATTTAATGGTTTAAAGATATAAGTTAATTTGATTTAAGAAATTAAATCAACATTTAGAAATTTAACTCGAATTTATATAAATTTGAGATAGCTTAAAATTGAGTTTTAAATTGAAATTTGTTCAAATGGGATTTGGTTTGAATTAATTAGAATTGTGATTGAAGATGTATAAGTTTAAAAATCAAATGGAATTTGATTTGAATTTGGAAAGGAATTAAGGTTAATTCAACTTGAATTGGGATTAAATCAATTTCAATGGAAATTGAAGTTATTTAAATTGCAATTGAGTTAATTTAAATGGAGATGGAAATTTAAATTGAATTGATGAGAATTGAACAGTTTGGCTCTGGATTATTTTCAAAATAAATTGTTTTAATACAAATATATTTTTCCAAACTATTTACTATATAATCTTTCTTCTTAAACCCCAAACTATCTCATACTTATTTTACAATTATTTTGGAACTATTTAACTATTTTGAAACTGTCTTATAAACTAATTACTATTTTTCAGTTACCTACATCTAATCACTATTTTAAATCTATTTTGCAATTATCTAACTATTTTACATCTACTTAACTATTTTACAGATATTTTATAAACTAATAACTATTTTTCAACTACTTATCTATTTTAAATTTTTTTCAAGTTATTTTTAAATTTAAATAGGTCAGAGTTCAGACTGTTTGTAATTGAAGTAATAACTCAATTGGAAATGGAAGCAATTGAGATTAAGTGAATGAAATTAAAGGAAATATGAATAGAAAATGAAACTGATTTGGCTAATAACCAATAAAGATAAATACGTAGGATATACATATATTATTCTATTCGCATAGTGATTTGATCCAGATTCGAGCACAGAATTTCGAGATAGTATTATCGATCCGAGTTGGGATTTTTCGCTCGATTTTCGACGGCGAACCTGGATATGGATTGTTGATTGGTTCTGGATATTCTCTATCATGGCTACGACTATGCAAGGAGAATGACGGTTTCTGATCAAGAAACCAGATCTGAGTCCGCACTAGGAAGTCTGGTGGACGATACTAGTTCAGAAGTGAAATTGTGTGATCGATTGAGTGATCAGATTGATATTGTGTACGGATGATATGTGTGCATCGTACGGATTTGAATGAAATTGATATTGAAGATTGAGGATAAGAACTGTAAAATGGTTTTTGAAAAGAAATATGGTTAATAACTTTATAAAAGATTTATCAAATGTGAATATTTGATTTAGAATAAAATAAAGTTATATATCCTTGTTATATAAGGTAAATCTTCCCTTGTTGAATCTATTGCTAAAAGAAAAGGGTTTTGAAATATTTGAAGTATAAAAGAGGTTTTATACAAAGTTTGAAATGATCCAAAGATTTTCAAAGTATATATATATCTATATCTATATATATATAAAGGATCTTATGAGAATGATTTTGGAAAAGGTTTTGGGAACCTATGGATTTTGGAAAGGGCTTTTGATTTTTGAGAAATCAATTTTGGATTTTGGAAAGCCTAGTTTGAGAATTATCGATTTTTGGTAATCGATTTTGTGTAAAGGAGATTTTTGATAAATCATAAAGGGTATGATTTGAAGATACTATAAGTATATAGTATAAAATGTTTTGAGTATAGCTCTGGGGAAAAAGGCGCTCCCTTGAAATGAACTTCTCAGGAGTGCCACTGGGTGGTACTGCCTTGAACCCCAAGGGGGGATTCTAAAGTTGATCCTGTGAGGAGTCCGGACAAAACTAGTTCCTGAGGATTATTTGTGTAGCGAAAGTCGAGGGGCTGGTGCCCACAGAGGCATTTGGGTTATTCTGTGACGACAATGTAACTCGATGTCACTACGATCTACTGCAGACCATAGCGAAAGTCATGTGTGCCGCTGAGAGCCAACTGTCTACGTTTGATTTTATATCGGTAGACTGTGACACTATGGTAACATAGCGAAAGTCGTGTGTGCCGCTGGGAGCCAACTGTCTACGTTTGATTTTATATCGGTAGACTGCGACCTATGTGGGAGAAGTTTCATTATTTGGCAGCGAAATTCAGTGGCGTTGATGCCTACAGTTATATGGGTTTGTGCTATGATAGCAACGTAAGGCCCGGGTATAACTGCGATCTGTAGCGGGTTCCATGGCGTAATCGAGGAGCGCGGAGACCTACAGTTATCTGTGGATTTTGCCGGGACGGCAACGTAACCATCGGGTTAACTGCGACCATGGATGGGGGTGATGATTTCCAGAGCATTCTCACCAAAGATATTTCCTCTATTTCAAAAATGTTTTCTATATTTTCAATAAATTATTTTCCAAGTATTTTCACTGGGTGTTGAAAACGGGTCTGCTAAGTACTTATAGATTTTCAGTCTTACGCCTGATCAACGTATGACCGAATTTCTATGAGAACGATGATGGATTTGTTGAAACATCGAGTTATAAAAAGTATTTTTATAAAAACTATTTTATAACATATATAAATTTTAAAAGTGTTTTAAAAATGTTTCAAAGAAAATTTTTCTGATAAATAAGCATTTAATAAATTCTGGCTTCGTTCCTTTTCGAGGACGAAAAGATTTAAAGGGGGGAGGAATGTGATAACCCAGATTTTTGAACATCTGTTAATTGGATAATTAACTGTTTTAATCAATTAAACAGATAAAATCCTGATAATAAAAGATATCCGGATATGTAAATGAATTTGGAAATATAATAAAAATTAAATTATAAATATCTGGATAAATATTTTATAATCTACTAATATAATTATTTAAAAATTGGCAAATTATTCTTTTAAAATAAATAATAATGTGTTGTTATATGTATATATATACATATGAGTAGATTTTACATAGAATTGGATTGGAAATTCAAGAATAAATATATATGATTATTATTAGTATAAAATTAAGATTTTAAAATCATTCTCTTTTAAAAGTTATAAATACTAGAAAATGTATGAATATAAATATAAAATTAAATAGAAAATACAATATATAAACATATAAAAAGATTTAATGTACTTCCTTTTAAAAAAATACACATGAGATAAATTGAATTTATATATAAACCTTTAAAAACATAAGAGATAAATTAATTCACAAATTATAAAAGGAAAAGGTTTAAACCATAAATTATAAACAAGGGTTTAAAACATAAATTTAAATATTCTTAACAAGTGTAAGATTATATAAAAGAATGCATTTACAAGTGTTGGTTAGTATAGACAAGTGGCATTAAATCTCTTTAATTAAAATGTATATACATGATACTTAAAAAAAAATATAAAAAAAAAATAGGCTATACATATTTCTCAAACCTCCTCTCATCTTCTTAAAAATCAAAACCGGGAAGCTAAACCAGAGAGAAATCAACCTGTAACAACTTAAAAGATCATCATCAAAAATCAAGTATCAGGTCATCTCAAACAAGATTTCATCTTCAACTAAATCAAGGCCTATTTCAATATTTTCTACCTGATCAAAGCAAAAGTAAGCAATGTTCAACTAAATTGTAGAAGATCAGATCGAAGTCAGGCAAACCAAAATTCCCAGTTTTCAAAGTAAGATCAATCAAAACAAGGAAGCAATACTCTGGTTTCAGAAGAAAAGGTGAGTAAACAAACTATAACTTATTTAAACTAGATGACTGTGATGATCTTTAAAGTTATGATACGAACTATGCTTGCATGTATGTATCAAAATGTAAATTCCTGTATATATGTATAAGTATGTATGTCTGAGTTGCTATGTTCTTTATTCACAGGATTTTTAAATAAAGTTAAAATCTAAATCTCACCTTTAAATCTCTTATAGGCTGTGAAATTTAAACAAGATATGTTTGTTTAAACATAATCTAAGTTTTAAGAATATATTTAAGCATAATAAGTTTGGAAATTATCTGGAAATTAAGAAGGGCAGTGAAAATTTTAAACATATCAAAATTCCGACTCAAACAATTCATGCTTTCGGGCATATAACCTGTTTTGTTATCTAAAATCATGAATTTTAAGAATCAAATCCAGATTTTTAGGGCTAGATTGAGTGAGGAATCTTGGATTGGTCGGATTTTGGGTTTTTAGGCTTTTCTGATGATCGCGTAGGTCGGAGGGTTAGGGATGGAGGTCAGAGGAAGCTGGCAGACCAAGGATGTCGGCAAAAATGGTGAGGAGGGTGTCTGATCATCGTGGCGTCGTTCGCGAAGTGGTTTAGATTCTAAACCTAGTTTTGGGTCGAGATTGTAAATTAGGGCAGCGCGTCTTCTATGGTGAATCGAGTGTTGCCATACTTTGGGTAACGATAGACTGGACCTAGGCGAAGCTGTGGCCGGAGCCTCTGAGGTTCTGGTGATCGGAAATTGAAGGACGAGGAGGTTTTTCCAGAAATGGGTGTTCCAGGCTGGAGCTTGTAAGCTCGATTTTCGATTTCGAATTTGAGACGCAGTTCAGATGATCGAATTTTAGTATGAAGATGATCATCGTCTTGGGAGGATCATCGCTGATGATGGGAGGTGACTGTATCAGGTGTACATGTGCACGGAGCACACTTTGGTGTCTGGAGGGTTGGGTTGTTGGATTCGAAGTTCCTCGAGTAGAATGTCGGGTGAAGCTCGAAGATGCGGGGAGTTCGACTCGAAGTATTTTGGGGTATCTTGGGTACATAGGTGTTTGAACGGTGAGGAATACTTAGAGATGTAGGCTGAGTGAACCCAAATTTTAAGTATGGACTCAAATCTAAGTTGTATTCTAGTTTTGAGATAAGTAAAGTTTTATCAAATTTAAATGTTTAAACAACTTTAAAATGTTAATGATAGTTAAGAAATTAATAAAGATAATGATTTATCTTAAAGTTAATTAAGGATTGATAATTAAGATTAATTACATTAATCAAGTAATTAATAAAGAGTAATTAATTTATTTATTTAATTAATGATTAAGGAGTGATTAATGTATTTAAAGGATAATTAATTTATGTGATTAATTAATTTAAGGGTAATTAATTAAAAGTGAATTAATTAAAGGTTAATTAATTTATGATTAAAAGATAATTGCTTAATAGAAGTGAGTAAGGATTAATTAATAATTTAGGGATAATTATTGATTGTAATTAAGAAAAGAGGAAATTACTTATGGAAGTAATTAAATGGAAGTGATTAAGGGTTAATCACTTGATGATATTAATTTAAGGATAATTAATATAATTGAATTGAAGTTAATTAATTAAAGGATTAAGGTTAATTAATAATGTGATTAATTACTAGTTAAGGTAATTAATTAAAAGAGAGTAATTAATTAAGGAAGTAATTAAGGATCATTAATTTATATAATAAATAATTAAGGGTTCATTAATTAAGATCAATTAATGAATATGGTTAATTAAAGATTAATTATTTAATTATAGTAATTTAATGATAGTAATTAAAAGTAAATTATTGTGTATGGTTAAGGATAATTACTTGAATGTAATTAAAGATAATTAATCAAAGGAGATTAATTAAGGAAGATCATTAAGAGATAATTTATTTATTTGTAATTAATTAGGATTAAGGTAATCCAAGTAATTAAAGGATAGTAATTAATTTAATTAAAGGTTAATTAAATTGATTAAGAGTTTATCAAACTTGCTTATGGATGATTGATTGATATTAATACTGGATGATTTGGGTATGATATCTATGATATATGCTGCTTTGTGAGATGAATGTTTGATATGAATTATTTATTGTGATATTGTGATTTATCTATCTGTTTATATCATCCTGAATATAAGTTTAAATGTTTAAACCCTTAAACAACTTGGACATTTAAAATGATGACATTTGAATTCGAAGAGACCGAGGTCGGGTATTAGTAAATACCCGAAACCACTTCGATTTGAAATCTTCCATAAATTCTTTATAGATTGATATGTGAAATCAATAGGCCGGTATTGGAATAATATGGACCTTTTAAACTAAATTGGATACTTAGATATTGTTTTGTGAAATAAGTGTTGACCATATAAGTTGTTTACTTGTGGTAAAGTACGAGTTACCCCGGGTTTATATAAGTTCTATGAATCGAAATTTCTTGTTAGATGAGTTTACTCACGCTGGTTTCCAGCCTGACCCGGGTGTTACTTTGATGTAATGCTCGGGTCAGACCGAGTATTACAGATTTTCAGGAAAGGACGTTCTGGAGTTCAGGTGGCGAGCTGGATGGCAGAGACGTATAGAGTGTATTCTGCTGTGTATTTGAGAGTTGTATTGATAGTAGTATGAGGCAGGTTGATATAACTGTCCAGTCTATTGTAATGATTGTAACTCTGATGAATTGTATGTAAAGTAACCATTACATCTTTCTTTTATAAAATGCTATTATTTGTTATTATATTTAATTCGCTGCGAATGTGAGATGTTGTGTTCTCTATTCTTCTTTCTTCTTTCTGTTTCTTTCTTCTATCTCTTTCTTTTTCTTCTAACTATCTGGAATTTTCGGGTTCGAAAATTCCGGGTCGTTACATTTACTCACGCTAGTTTCCAGCCTGATCCGGGTGTTACTTTGATGTAATGCTCGGGTCAGACCGAGTATTACAGATTTTCAAGTAAGGACGTTCTGGACCTTTGGAGGCGAGTTGGATGGCAGGACGTATGGAGTATTTCGGTTGTGATTATTATATGAGATATGTTGTTTGTATATGTCCTATGATTGAGTATGTGTGAACTCTGATGTATATAAAAATGTAAACTGACAGATACAGTATTCTTTTGTAAACTGTTATTTGTTATTATATTTTATCCGCTGCGAATGTGTGATGTTGATGTTTTCTGTTCTTCTTCTTCTATCTCTTTCTTCTTTTCAATAACTATCTGAAATTTTCGGGATCGAAAATTCCGGGTCGTTACAAAACCCGATCCCTGTAACCACCTCGCGTTCTCTCCTCCGCCCACCAGAGCGTCGCCACCTCCGGCCACGTCTTCGACAAACTCTAAACTGGCCTCCCCCTGAGTGTCGTTACGCTCGATCAATTATAGAAGCCCCGACGATCAAAAGCTTAAACCCAATAGAAACTAGGGTTACCACCAACAACTGATCGCCGCCGCTTCCACGACCCATTGCACCACCTCCCCACCATTTTCTCCGACACCCCATAGGCTCCTCCACCACCTCTAACAACCCCGACATCCCAAACTTTGTTGTTCATCGGGAACTGATGATTTTACATTTACTGATCAACTCACTCTTGCTCAACGATTACATACTTAAAATTTATGAAATGAATCTCTAAATTTATGTTTTTTACAACCTAAATTAGATCGTATAATGCAAACACATAATTATAATCATCAATGTTTGATTCGTTTTGATTTTTATAAGCAAATGAACATCAGAACATATATGTATTATGTTTCATACTCAAATACCTGATGAATACATTAAAAATCATTTTTTACTTTTTCTTATCTGTATTAAATCATTATGATAAATTTCCTTTTTGAGTTTATCACCTGAACACGTTTATGACTTGAGATATGATATTTTTTTCTTTTCTTCCCGGTGAAGAATTCTGCCTGTTGGATAACAGAGGAGCATATATGCATATACATAGTCCTGTATACCCCAATTCATTCTTATAAACACGTGTAGATACATGTTTATTACATTCTTTTCCACAACACAGCAATTAAACATCAAACATATCAAATATTCAAGCTTAAATAGGTCATGTTTACTCACAGATAATTGTTCAACATGTATCATACTTTTAAGTTACTCACCTTTGAAAGAAGATGAAGAACAGAGACTTTATTGATTTTAAAACTGTAGATTGAATCTTCCTCTACTTTGTTTTCTTCAGTAAATTGCTTTCAACTTTGAATATAAGGTGATGTTTGCTTTTCTTTTTAATTTCTGTTCTTTGCTATTTTTTTTCCAGTACAAAAAAAGTTGAACGAATTGGAGGCAATGTTCATGTATGTATATAAAGAGATGTGCAGTTCATAGTAAAGAACTGAGCATCATTCTCTTGAAAAATTATTTTATACAAGCTTTGTACTTTATGTATGGGTGAATTTGAAAGCATTTAATGAAAGTATGGCTGATATCTTGCATTAAATGAAAGTATGTAATGTATACTTACAGCAATGTGCTGTTTGGTCCTTTTTATTTCTACAAGTACATTTTAATTTATTTTTTGTAAGACTAGGTCTCATTTTGTTTGCTGGTTGCATATTTTTTTTCTTGCCTTTCTAACTTGTCTCGGCTGAACCTGATTTTTTTTGTATCTTATTTTATATATTTATTTTTTCTTTGTCTTGTTTTATAATATTTGTCTTGCATTACTACTTATCAAATTTTGTTTGTTTACTTTGTCTTTATACTCTATAATATAACAAATTTCTATTTTTAATTTGTTGTTAAATTCATTTTGATGTGTTCACTTAATAATTTATTTGCCTTATAATATGAATGAAATGCTATTTTTAATGTGTGGTTTTAATTTAACTAATGTGTGATTCTATACCTTTACAATTTATAAATTTTGTAATAAAAATGAGTTTCTATTTTTAATATATTGTTTAAATCTAACTAATTTATTGGGTAAGTTTGGCTCACATCCCTAACAAGTTTTAAAATAGAGAAAACATCCTTCCCAACCAACATTTACGTTTCCGCTCCCTGTTTTCAAATTCACACACGCAAAAGGACCGAAATACCCTTTATGTTTTTAACTTTTCAAACGTGTATAACTTTATTTACAAAAACCGGATCAACATAACGTTTTCACCAAAAAATCGCAAATTTTATGATTTTTAAAATGAGATCCATTGTTGATACCAAAAATTTAAATTTGTATTAAATCTGCAATTATTTCAAACATTTGCAGACAATTCAGCAAATATTGAACATTTTCGATTTTTTTTCAAATATATAAAAATTGCAGATATTTCTGCAACTATTGCATATAGTTGCAGATGCAACTATTGCAAATAGTTGTAGAAATGTCTGCAACTATTTCATATAGTTGCAGACATTTCTGCAACTATTGCATATAGTTGCAGAAATGCAAATAGTTGCAGATGCAACTATTGCAAATAGTTGCAAAAATGTCTGCAACTATTGCATATAGTTGCAGACATTTCTGCAACTATATGATATAGTTGCAGAAATGCAAATAGTTGCAGATGCAACTATTGCAAATAGTTGTAGAAATGTCTGCAACTATTGCATATAGTTGCAGACATTTCTGCAACTATATGATATAGTTTTGCAAATAGTTGCAGAAAACGAACTTACACGGTATTTCAGTAAAAATCTTTTATTGCAAACAGATAAATCATTAAGCAAAGATAATTTTATCGTTCAATATAAACCAAATAATCACAGATAGAAAAAATGGAGCACGGTATAAACGAGGGTATTTATGGAAAAGAATTAAGCCGAAACAAAAATAGGGACCGGATTTATAAAGTTTCGAACGGAAGGAGTTTTTGTGAATTACGTTTGGTTTTAGGGATGTGACCCTAATTTTCACTATTTTATATACATGAGTGTATATCTAACTTAAATATTCATTGTCTTGTATTATTTTATAAACTCAATTATTTATTTTACTATTTTTATTCAAAATTCAATAAATTATTAATTTAAATTAAATAAAAATCTGGGTCGTGCAATACCTGAATTCCATCCCTTGAGATCGAGTGTTGATTTACCTCGGAATTCAGCATCGATCTTATTCTTGAAGTTACGGACGACCCGGTTAAGGTTGCCCGTGAATTAAATAAACTCATCCATCTCCCGATTGTGGTAATTGAATTATCTTATCTTTTGTTTCAAACTTATTTTCTAATCAAAATTCTCTTTGATTTGATTTCCATCAAATTTGAATCGTTATACATGTTTTGAAATCTATTCTTGTATCGTCGAGTGAGGAATTGTATTTGTAAAATTATATTTAAAATGTTTTAAAAATATATGGTGTTGTTTGAGTTGTTGATGTGGATTTGGATTTTCGATCGATTCGTCTGATCAACACTATAATAGGATTTCCAAAATACTTTAACAGAGCAAACCGACACAATATCGTTTTCAAATTTGGTAAACAAAATAAATTTTTGAATGATTATATTATATATACAAGTATAAATTTTTCTGAAATTAAATTGTTAATGAGTTGTTGTCCGAAATGATAATATTTAATTTTTTATTTCATAAACCATTGACTATTGGATAATATAAATAAATGAATTTATAAAATGGGTTAAAATTGATTTTTTTTAATAAGGATTCAAACTTTTCTATTAGGATTGAGAAAAAAATACAAAGAAACAAATACAAGGCCAAGGCAACCATATAAATGTTCAAACACCTCCGGCCCAAAGCCCACCAAAACAAAAACAAAGACTAGAAACATCTAGACAGAACTGAAAAGTAAAAAAGGAAACGCGGTCTACAACGTTCGTTCATTAACTCATCTCTAAAAAAAGAAACCTAAAAGAAAGGTAATGGCGGCGAGACAAGAAAAAGCGAGAGTCACCAACAATATGCTCAGAAAATACTCCAGAAATCCTCTGCTAAATCCAAATCGAAGCACAAAGGAGACTAGATCCAACACTTCACGAGATCCCGACAGATAAGTCTCTTTGCCTAAGCAAAAGTAAGTCTTTAATCTTTACAACGAAGAACTAACATATGTCGTTTGAACCATAGGAACCAAGATCAACAGCAAGAACTTCAAATCTTCTAAATCAAGGAGACTGACACTCGGAACAAGCAGACGATAGCCAACCTTCCTGGAGTCGAGATAAGTCTCTTGAATTCTAACAAGAAAACCTCTTATAGCTTTAAGAAATCTAATTTCTTTTGATTCTGCTCAGATCTAAAATGTCAGTAGTTTAGGACGAGACTGTAAAAGTTGTCAAGTAGAAACCTCCTGGATAGACAAGGTAATTACTGAAGAAATCCTCCAAAATAAATCTCTATTCTCTAACTAGCTACTGAAATGCCCAGGTTCAATCACTCGGAGAATCCTGCAGATCTGCAACCTTATAGACTAATTCAATATATATTGTAAACTGTAAAATAAAATGTAATTTATAAGAGAGGAAAAAAATTGTAAATAAAATTGATTTTTAATTTAAATGGATTTAAACTAAATTTGAGAATTTAATATTCGGTGGTTTCAAACTTTGATTTGAAAAGTTTTAAAGTGTATAGTATTTAAATATCTTCAAAAAGAATCATTCCAAAGAATTTAAAGTCTAAATCAGTGCTCTTCTCTTTATCGCTGGAAAATAATTTCGGTGATGACGGCCGCATCATCGACATTCATATTCGAGTTTCGAAGACTAGAGACCGTCAGTAGCTTGCTACACTTTTGTTTTGAAATGAATTTGATTTGAATTTTTAAAGTATGACTTGATTTAAAAATATTTATATACATATATATTAGTATTTAATTTAGATTTGACTTGGATATATTGTATGTATATATTTATCTCTAAATTGTTTAAATTTAATCGGAAATTTAATTCTAAATTTTCTTAAAGGATGATCTTCAATTATAAATGAAACCAAATTCTTTTTATAAATACTTAACTTGAAATAACTGAATTGTAAAATGTACTTGTATAATACTCAATTGCATTCAATATAACTTACCTAAATTTTCAAAAGTTAACTATGTAATTGAATATTATACAGTAGAAAATGATACCAAAAGAAATTTTAAATAAATTTGAGTAGTTAAAATAAATGTAAATATACTTAATATATATGTGATAGGATATATTAAGTAGAATAAATTTAATAATAATTTGGTATGAAGAATAATTAAATTTGTCGAATAAAGTGTGATTATAATAAATGACTATTCAAATTTAGGACTTTTGAAATTGTTAATTTAAGAAAATTGGAGAATATACAATAAATTGTCTTTATAAATAAAATGTGAATGCGTATAATAAATGTTATTCACTTAAATTTTAAACTATAAAATGTTTATGGAGATAAATAGAATAATAAGTTAAATAAATAATAGGTATGATTAATAGAAGAAAATTTGAATTGAAAGTTAATAAATTGAATTATATCAACTTAAGGGAGTATCTCGGATTAATTGAATTTAAATTTAATTTCATTTGGAAGAAATCTTTTGTACCTAACATTAATAAATGTGAAATCAAATCAATTTAATGAAAACCTTGAATTTAAAAACAAATCGTTGAATATAAATTTATTTAAGTTGAAATTTATATGTTAAATAAATTGTTTTATTTTGTTTTCAATCTATTTTCTTCTAGTTGGTTCTATTCTTCTACCTCGTTCCTTTTCGGGGACGAAAAGTTTTGAGTGGGGGAGAGTGTAACGACCCGTAAATTTAATTGGTTTTAATAACATTGCTAATTGAAATTTTGCAAAATTTTAAACGATAAAATTTTGAAATATAAATTTGATATTTGGAATGCGTCTAGTTAAACATAGCAACTGGTAAATTTTCGTCCGAAAATATGGAAGTTTATTTTGTGCGTAAATTTACTTCAATTTAATCAGTTAAAAGGCGATGAAAATAAAATGTTTTCGGAACCTAAATATTTTTACATAGAAAAATTATAAACCATCTTCTGAGCGAGGCGTCATTTTTCGTTTTTCCAAATTCAGACTTCTTTAGCTCCGTCGATCTTATTTTTCTGTGTTTTTACTGCATTTTCCGGTAGTAGAAAATTCGAATTTTTATAATTTGATCCTACCACTGGCATCTGTATACCATTTTGATCGTTATGTTGTGCTGATCTCAACGGTATATTCACTTCTGTTTTTCGAACTCGGTACGCCGCAAAATTTGTAAACGGTTAACCGTTGCGGTCCGTTATCTGAGCCTATTAGCTTCCATATGGCTTTTCATATATCCCAATGGTTATGCCAACAGCCTCTTGTTTTAATATTCCCAGAATTCAAAGCGTACCTGACTTTTGGTTTCACATTGGTTCAAATATCATTTGGTTCCATTTTTTTTCCGTTCGTTTTGCTTTGGAAAGAAAAAAAAACGTTCCTTCTGCTTCATTCCATTTGGATCTGCTCTTGTATAAAAAAAACAAATCAAAGCTTTCGTTCTGATAATAAAATACAAGGGTTGTTCATATTTGAAGAGAGTGTTGCTCCTATAACTTTGTTGTGAGAACCTCCACCCCATCATTTCTGGAAGCCGGCCTTATCTCCGCCCGAAGCCGCCACGGTCGAATCTCCATCCCAACTGTCCCCTCTTCACCGCCATCGGCCGCTTTCCCAAACCAGGTAGCCGAAGCCACTCGAACCACCTCCCTTCCAAATGCACAAAACCATCCTCCGCCAAATGCAACACTTCCCTCACCTGAAACCTGCACGCACTCTTCCCATCCCATCTTCTCCATGAACCTGAAACCGACCACCACAGCCTCACCTTTCCACCAACATCGCGAATCCAAACCCAGTCGTCTCTCCCTAGCAGTCACGGCCGGCCACTGCCCCATTCGACAGCCTCTTCATCGCCGCTCCTCGCCTTTAGGTTTGGAATGTTAGGTGAGTTTGTTTATATATATATATATATATATATATTAAGCTGTTGTATATATAGTAATATATGGATGTTGTATAGTTGTATATAATATGTTTAAGGATATAAAATATAATATGTTTCAAAAACTTTGTTATGTTGATATGTTCCAAAAGTATAGATTGTACATATATGTTAGTTATATACCTATATAGTTTCAAAAGTAGTATATATTAGTTCTTATCTTTATGTTCTATGTTATATACAAGTCAGTTTGGAGATATATACATTTGTATATATGAGTTTATAAGGTTTGGTTGTAGATTTCCTGTATAGTTAATATATACATATGTATGTTATATTTTTCTAAAAATTTTAGTACAGCAACTGATGTATAAAGGCATTAGTTACTATATATATATTTTCCAATCTAGAGGCCACTTTAGTTCTTTGTTTTATATTTTATTTTATACGCATTTCTTATATAATGGTTTGCATACGTGATTTTGTTAGCTTATATATAGAAATATATATATATATATATATGTGAGGTTTGATTATTTATTTATTTATTTATTTTCTCTCGTTTGCAGTTTGCAGTTTTCATATTTGTATAATACAGTATAATGAATATATTGCAGTATAAAAGTGGTTAGTTATATATGTTGGATTATGCATATACTTATATATGAGTCTGCATATTATGTTGAAACAGCCACATATTGAAGCTCAAGTATCACATAATAAATATTATGGGTCAAATTTTGTATTTTAGTAATTAGGTTAATAGATTGAATTAAATACTCTATTATATTTATTATTGTGTTTTGTTTGTGATTTTATTTACATTTGAAAACGTACAACTGAATTGGAAAGAATACGTTATTATATTTGCATTTGAAAACATACAATTGAATTGGAAAGAATACGTTGTTATAAATTATGATTATATTTTTGCATTTGAAAACGTACAACTGAATTGGAAAGTATATGTTGTTATAAATTATTAACGATGACAGTAATGCTATGTAATTGACCTTCATTTTCTATGATTCAAGCTAATAATGCTAAGTACAATAATGCTATAATTAAGCTCAAGTACAACTATGTTTTCTATAATGCATGCCAATATATAATTCTAGAGAATATCGAAGTTAAAGTAATTGACCTAGCTAGCAACAGCCAATGATCGAAGCCAACGTTCAGCGTATTTGTCAATGATAGAGTGAACTTTGTTTCTAACATCCTCTCTGCAGTTGCACACACAAAAAAACTTGAAGGAACTACTTGACCAATAATGCGCAAAGTTGCAAAAATAAAGTTAATAAATGTGTACATTTAACTTGTAAACAAATTAAGAGTGTCATATTCAAGAATAATGATTGTTGCACTTTACTGCATTTTCTTCTCAAACGTGTATAAGTGACAATGTGATGCCTATGAAACCAAAACTTGTATCATTTTTTTTTAAAGTACTTTACTGTATATGAATAGTCTACATATTTTTTTTTGTAATTACATTTTATTAGTATAAGTTTATATCAGATTTATATTGTATTAGTTACATTATATGTTGATTTACGTATATAGATGTTTCTATAAGTTATTAAAGATCTGTTGCTTTATATACATATGAATTTATCTAAGCCCTATATCATTTTGTTGTTTATATATAGGTCTGTAGAGAATATACATGAATTTTAAATGGTTTTGAACTGAATTGATTTTATTATTATAAGTAGGTGTTTTATTTTAACTATATATATATATATATATATGTTTTATTTTAATTTTGTCTTAGATTAGATTAAAGTATTGATTTTAATGAAATAACAAATATTTCTGTTTTTATCAAACTGATTTGATTCATTCTCATCGATTCACATTTATCAGCTTGTCCGTCGAATTCGTGTCCGTCGTGCTTTATTTTGGAATTTGTGCTTGGATTCATAACTCATTCCATCGTCGAATCTTTCTAGCCTCTGAAGGTGAGCAATCACTCACGATTAATGTTCTTTTATTTGTTAAATCTGATTTCAATTGAAATGACAAGTGAAATATGCTACTGTTAGTTATTTACACTGTTATTTATGCTATTAACCGTACCAGTTCACCTGTGACATTTGACACCATTATCTGTTAATTGTTTATGCGATGATAATACAGTTTGGCTGTTAATTGATTGATTGTTGATGTTTGCATTGGTCGTTAAATTGTAAATGTATAAGTGATAAATAACATGCAACTGAATTTGACGTAGGATAGTTAAAGTTTGAATTGATATATGTGTTGGATTTGATTAGTTAAATTTGTAAAATATGACCCCTTAAATGTTTAATTATTCGACACATAGAAATGGTTAATTACCCTTGAACCCATTGAATTTATGGTATGAAATCGAATTAGAAATGTCAAGTGTAGAACCGCATCAAATAATAGTGTAATAATCTTTAATCTACATGAAATGATAGTGTAGATTCTAGAAATAATTATATTAATTTGCACAAACAACAATGTGAATTAATACGATTATTTCGGGATTATTTGAATTGATTATTGGATTGTTGTTCTTGCTTGTTTATTTACTTTGACACCATCCCAGTTATCACACTGCAAGTTCCCTTTGCTATGCTTTGATTTTTAAATTGAATTGGAATCGGGTTGAAATGATAAATACCCAAATTAAACTTTGACTTAGGATAGAGAATTAAATAAAACTCGATTGGTCAATGATTTGATTTAAAAATAAAATAAAGATTTTATTTGAATAAATAATGAGGTTTGAAATGAAGTTGGAATTTGGACTTTAATGAAAGAAAATGTTAATATTTAATAATCTGAATCAAAATATTAACATAGTAGATGATGAATGAACGTTGTTTTAAAATTAATAATTTAATAAATAAATTTGGAATTATTAATAATTAAGTTTTGAAATTAGTTAATAATTAAGTTTTGAAATTATTTAATAATTAAATAAGATTGAATTATTTAATAATTAAATTGAATTTTTATTAAGTGAAATTGAACCTCTTGAATTAGTGGAATTTAGTTCTTTATTAATTAAGCTTTGAAATTGTAATTATGTAAATAAATAAGTGAAATTGATTTTCCTTAATAAGAAATAAAATGTGTTTTTTTGAAATTAATGTGAGACTTGAAATGTAAAGAATTTGGTTTGATGAATTTAATTTAATTTAAAATTGTAAGTTTTGATTTAATGAAGTTGAACTTAAGTAATTGATTTAATGAATTGGAAATTAAATAGAAATTGTTTTGAATGACAAATTTACTTAATGAATATTGAATAAAATCGATCAATGAAGTTAAATTTATTTGAATGTTAAATTAAATGATTTCGGAATGAAACTTATATACAAACTTAAATCAATATTTGAATGGTTTAATAGAAATCGAAATTGTATTATAAGATTTTGAAATGTTAATTTGAAAGTTTTGAAACGTAAATTTTGGAAATTGGTTTAGAAAGTCAAATGGAATGTTGGTTTACAAATTCTATTTGAAATTGAATTTGATTTGGTTTTGAAATATATTAAACGACCATTCGGTATAATAATTGAGAAAGTTATTAAAGAGACCGGAATCGGTTAGGGACATACTCACTGTCTAAACCGAAAACCACTTTAATAACTATACACGGAGTGTGATCCAGAATGAAGTGGTTGGAATGATGTACGTGATGACTGAAGAAAGAGAACGATAATGGATAGCCTTGACACTTGTGTCAAATTGGAAATGACTAAAACAGGAGCCGTGCCGGGCCAAATGGGGTTAGCTACCTCGAGCGAACACACTTCTTCGAAAATTACTCATTACTTGTTGTCGATTTGTGCACCCTCGAATTTTGGGAGTGTTGTTTCGTGGTGTTGCGATCGCTGCGGCGATGCATTCTCACCAGTCCGGATCAGGCAAACGGTAGTTTCACTACCTTGGGTATTGCCTCATGTGCCTTGTCATACTTGTATCCCTTTATACGCGACCACTACGATTTGTTTTGCGTTATACCTATGGAGTACTCCCTGATATCCCACTAGTTTACGGTGGAGTTTACAGTGCTGCATAGACTATAACGTTTATATAAAATGTGTTAAGAGGGATAATGGTAACGCCTTAACACTATTTTGATACTTTATATTACTGATAGGCATTATCTACTTATCGTGCACTACTACATAGTAGATAGTTTAACGGATCCTTTAAGGATGGTTATTCCAAACATCCTTTGAGTTACTTGTATTTCAATTGCTATTTCACTTGAGTTGGATTTATTGATATAAGAATATTAATCCTGACTTGAGTGTTTTGTGTTTTGCTTTACGCTCGGGTCAGACTGAGTGTACCAGTATTCAAGGCTCACCTTTAGAGTTGGAGCTTCGCTTGGAGATCCAGCTATCTATCCAGCTTTCAGATATCCAGTTGATTCCAGTGATGTATTCTGCTATTGTATTCGACTATTGTATTCGAGACTCATATTCTACCTTATTTTACTCTGCTATGTATATAGTAGCTTCATGAACTAGTATCTTTTATTTCCGCTGCATTTATTACTCTGTGTCTGTGATCTGTGATTATTTATTTACTGTATATGTTCAGTTTTGCCAAATTTAATTAACAATTCGGCATTTTGAATTATTCAAGTTCGACATGTGCGGATGCGAATAGTCCAAAATAGCGGGTCGTTACAATAGTTCTGTTTCATAATGAATATTCATAATACTCATATTGAAATATAGTTATATCTATTTTTCAGTCAATACTAAAAATAAATATTATTTCACAAATAATGTTCGGTACATTTTACGAAAAAAATTTCGTAATTTGATGCAATCATTAGGTGCTATATGGCATGCTCCCACTATTTCCGCCATTATTATAATAGTGTACTAAAGTTAGAGGTCCACCATTAATTTAATATTGTTAATATTGTTTACTTATTTCATATGCTGCAACTAGTTTACAGAGGAGATTTCTTTGATCAAATATCTTGAACTCAAAGAAATAAATGTTATAGAAAACAATTTTCTATATGAAAATACATTTCGGAATAAAAAAACATATTTCATATTCCAATATTAAGTATTAGTTATTATTACAATTCTTGTTTCCAATGTTTCTCTATAAAGCAGAAGTGACTATTCATTCTCTTCATTCCAAATTTACCTTAAATTACATCTATTCTTATACATTCGTTTTTCTTTCAAATAGTCAAACTATTCAAAAGAAAACCTTACTACAATATCATAACAAACCTTTTACAAAAGCGCATTCGATTATTCTTAACATTTAAGACATCATATATGTTGCACATTATGTAAACCGATTAAGATGATATTTCAACGATCAAATTCTTAGATGTATCTCGTAGTTTATGGTTTTGTGTTACATTAACACAGTATGATCCTTTTGAAATCATTCAAATTGAATACATGATCTTAAAATACCGTTTATTGGCTTACTTCGAATGAACTAACTTCATCGAAATATTGTACCCCACAAACTATGACTGTTCACCATATATCATTTATATGTGAAAGTACATGGATCAAATATCCATAGTCTTGAATATATTAAGTGACCAACTTACGAATGTATTAAGTAGTTGAAATTGGGCACTTGCATGGGTATAGAAACATTATATAACATGCAATTAGAATTATTAGTAAGTTTATATTATATTTCTATTGGTCAACTTTTAATTCAGTTTGTTTATATATGTTGATTGACAAACATTTTATCAATCATATTAAATGCACAAATTTATCATTGTACATAATTATAACATTATATAGCATATGTACTTACAATATTAGAAAGGTTACATGTTACCATTTTATTTTTCTAATAAGGCTCCCACTAGTCTTTTATATTTCTCCAAACCCTAAGATGAAACATAGAAGTCTTACAACTTCACTAGTGGGTGTTAGGACTTCTTTGTTTTGGTATTCTGACTTTGAGTTTGCTCAAAAAATCATAGCCCCACAAACGATGGATAACTCATTATCAGTAGTATCATATACAACTCCTAACCTATTTTTCCTTGTTCTAATCTCATTTCGACATTGAGTTTTCTCAACAAATCGAAAGAGATTATTCACTCATACCTACCATATCGTGATGGCCTAAGTATAGTATATGTACCTTGAGTTTGCTCAACAAATACATATAGTTATCTTACCTCATTTGTTCAATATATTAATAATACTACGCATAACATCCCTAGCTTGAATTTTCTCAACAACTAAGAAGTATGCAAGTAATTTATAAATATATATGGTAGAGGACAACATTATATTGAAGATTCATAATCTTCAATATATATATTGAGTGATATCGACTTATAGAATATTATACTTTTTATGAAATACCCCAACGATTCAAGTGCAAGACACATCAGAAATCAAGGTATATGTACATTTACATATGTATTTATTTCTCAAGTCAATTTGGGTTTCTTTAATGTTCAACATTTTAGTTTATACACATATCATATAAGTTTTATTGTTATATAACTTTTATATTTCATATTATTTATATAATAGTCTTACGTATAATATATCATTAATTAAATCTTATCTAATTAATTTTAATCAATTAACTCTTTAACTAATTTTAAATTAGTATTCCAATATAACTTTTATATTGCAAATATCTACTATAATATTTATAGTGTATACTATAACCTTTATAGTGTAACATACATATATCATATATATGTGTGTTTTATTTATTTAATTAACCTTTAATTAATTTATTCAATTAAACAATTTTTATTAAAATTTATTAATTTCAAAATTTATCTTGTATAAATACATGCATACTTATGTTATCTTAAACATTTTAAAATAACATAACATATATTAACATATGTAATACATGCATATATGCATTAATTAATTAACATATTTAATTAATTTATTTTATTAATCTTATTAATAAATTTGAAATTATTATATAAAAATTTTCAAACATTTTGAAAATATCATTATCCTTTCAAACATTTTGAAACCTTATGTATTATTATAATTTTTATAATAAACATGTTTTATTTTAAATTTAACTATTAAATTTAAAATCTTTAACTTTAATTTTCAAAACGATTTTGAAAATTAGCCCAAGGCCAAAATTAAGTTGGGCCTTTTCTATTAGGAGCAATCTTTGGGCTCACTTCACCTTTCGGGCCAGACCGGTAACCAGGTAGAACATGGTATTTAATTACCCAATTTCAATCCTAGACATTACCTTTCTAGACACCGTACTAAGTGGGCAAGCTTAATTAGTTAGCCCTAATATGACTAATTTAGACTACATAGGCTATTGGGCTACAGTACCTGTAACGATCCATAATTTTTCCACTTTGAAAATGAGATATTTAATTATTTTAAATATTCAAATGTAGAATTTTCAAAATTAAACAATCAAATTTTATATGATAAATAATAATGACAAACTTATTTTTGATATTGAATAAAGATTTTGGATTTCCATTGTAAAATTGACAAAAGTGGATTCCAATAAATTAGGATAAATATTTGAGAAATTTGTATAAAGGATAAATAATTCCTTTTAAATATATATATATATATAATCGATATCAAACTCATTTGATAATAATAGTAATTTAGTTTATAATGGTTTGATAAATATATAAAACCCATTTTATAAAAGTTGATAAATTTCGTTGCATATCAATAAATCGATGTCGTATTTTTATAAATAGATTTGGATATTATTTTATAAGTCAAATATGCTTGTTTTAATTATTTAAATATAATAACAAATTTATTTTGAAGTTTGGTTTACATGAATAAATAGTTTAACAAAAACGTCAAAATGTGATCGGAAAACGTTTTGTCGAAAATCAACGTTTTGTTCAAAATAAGTTGTCGCAACGTTGTCGCACATTTGTTAACATGTTTTAACATATGTATTACACATTTTAATAACTAAACATGTTTACTTTTACTAATTATGATTAGGAAACTTCTAGAACATCATTAAGAAAAGTAAGTAAGTTTAAGAAAAGTCAAAAGTAAACATCAAATCCAAATCACATCAAAATCCAAAAAAATAATTACTTTTCTTTACTTAATCTTTAAGTGACTAAGACATAAAGTAAGGATGTGAAATATGATGTTAAGTAGGGGTGTTACGGTTGCGGTAACCATCGTTATTACCACCAACCGTAACTGTAACCATTGTTGATGGTTATAAATTCCTATAACTGTTACTGCAACCGTCTATGATGGTTAACTGTCGTATTTTCAAATTTGAAGCATGTCGTACATATATTTTCAATTATATGCATTATTGATGATAAATTGATATAGGTCAAACTGTTTTTTGCAAATTTATATATTTGTTTATAAAACGACCAATATGCATGCACATGTTATTGGTTCATTAAGACACATATTATTAATATACAAGTCATTCCTTTAACTTAAATTACTCATTTTTATACTTAAATGTTAAATATTACACAAAACAATCATGTATGGTTAGTATGGTTAACCACGATTGTTAAATTATTCAACCGTTACCGTAACCGTTACCATTATAGATGGTAACCGCATGAACAGTTGGTACGGTTGAGCGGTTAAGCGATTCAACCGTAACAGCCCTAATGTTAAGTATTGAAAAAGTGGAGATTGCTTTAGATTGAAGTAAGGTTAGTTTGGTAATTTGGTGAGAGGTTATTTGGATAAATTTACCACTTCTTTCTTTTTCTATAAATACCCACCTCATTCTTCACTTTCATTCACATTTTTCTTCTTCTTCTTTTCTCAAACTTCTTTATCTTCTTCCTCTCCTCTTTAATGGCTTCTAAGCCATAGAAAAATTTAGAAAGAAATAATGTCAAAATATTTAAAAAATATTCAAAAGAAATCAATGGCTTCAAATCAAACTCATTTTTTTTTTTCATATTTTACATCTTCTTCTCTCGGCCATAACTTCTTCAAAACAGAATCAAAATGTATAATTCTTTATTTCAAACCATGTATTTTTTCAGTGGCTACAACTTTCATGTTGACCACTTTGTCTCATTCTAGATCTTACTATGACAAAAATTAACTTATTTTTAATGCATTCTCTGGCCCAGTTTTTAACACAAAAATTTTCCCTTTTTTTAATCATAACTAGATCACTGATCCAAATTAAGAAATTATTTTTACCAAATCATATTAAATTCCAGTGGCTACAACTTTTATGTTGATTACTTTTTCCAGTTTTGAATTTTTCTATACGTGAAACTCAATTCTTTGAAGTGCATTTTTGGGCTTCATTTTTGTCAATTCGACAATACCTCTTCTTCATTCTATCATATCTCCCTCAGAACAACTTGGATTCTAATAATTCTTTTTGAAATTCAAGAAAAAAGAAATTTCAACAATTTTTAGTTAACAACTTTTCTAAATTTTGAGATTTAGAGGGCGTAAAATCAGTTACAAGATAATCTATTTTTCGGATCAAAATCTTAGGAATTCAAGTTCAAAGCTCTACCGCTTTTTCTCTATACTTTCGGCCAACCTCCATCTCAAGCCTCGGCCAAGCTATTGGAAGGGAGAGGGTGTTGTCTAGTGTTTAATGGAGTAGGAAGTAGTTAGTGAAGTGTTGGTTGATTAGAATGTTGGTAGGAAGTTAATCGCTTGGGTTTATGGTGAGAAACTCTATTTAACATCTATATATACACATGTTTGATGATGTGTTATGATTGCTATGGATGCTTATATATGCTTTGATCATCAATTATTGATTGTTTGACATGATTGTTAACTTGTTTTACCAAGTCACGTTAATACACGTCGATAAGTACAAAGGAAATCACTTTCCTTTTGAAAATGAAATGGTGTATATGGAATGCTTAAACCTTTTGGAAATAGTTTTAAATTGAGTTAGAAATGTTTTATAAACATTTAAATATGTTTAAAGAAATAAAGAAAGAAAAATCAAGATTTCATCTTGTATATTCTAAAATATGTCCAAAACAATTTTCCAGAAAAAACGCGCTTTTGCAGTAAAGTGACCAAAGTTTAAAATTAATATTTTAAATGTTTTAAAAATATGATATAAAAGTCATTTTGAAGAATATAGCTTTTAAAACACTATTTGCAACACTTTTCGCAACGCTTTTCCGCAGCAGTTTTAAATAACCTTTGAAGTGTAGTTTTAAACTTAACAATTCTTTCCTATAATTAATTATGAATGTTTTAAAAGAGATTTAAATTGAATAGATGGATTTTTAAGTGATATAAAAGTCGTTTTGAAGAATATAGCTTTTAAAACACTATTTGCAACACTTTTCGCAACGCTTTTCGTAGTAGTTTTTAATAACACTTGAAATGTAGTTTTAAACTTAACAATTCTTTTTCAAATATTTTTTGAATGATTTTAAAAGAATATATAGTTAAGTAATTTAAAAATGATTTGTAATTTTTAATAAGAGTTTTAATAAATGGTTAAGAGAAATTTCTTGTAACACTTAAGTAAAAAATGAAAAATATTGAATATAATAACAAATTGAGTACGCGGAAACGACTAGTACATTTGTCCCGCCTATGAGAGCTAAACGGTAAAACAAGGTATGTAACTAAGGTTACGAATGGAGCAACCAGTGCCTTGAACTTACCTGGCCTTCGCTTTATCTGTTAGACGAGGGGTGGAACAGATCGAAAGGAAAGCCCAAATGCTCTAAAAAGAACATATTTAAGTTTTTCCAAGAAATAAAAGAGAGAGAAAATTCTTTGAATATTAGTTAACCACTTTACATCTTTTATTCGATGATTGGTATGAAGGAACCGGGATTGGATTTGGATGATTCCTATCCGAAAATCCCTTCAAACTAATTTTCAAAATAAAACATATTGAAGACAAAGATCATTAAAGACAAAGATCTTCATGATGTAGGATTACTTGCCACTAGTCCCTGGAGGTGAAATTTACCATATTTAAAGTGGTAATAGTGCTCTGTTATGAAAATCTTCAATTTGCAAGAATATGATTTGAAGTTAAGAAAGAAATCTTTGATTTAGATTTAATGAATGATTTGGGAATATTGTCCCTAAGTTAAAAGTTATAACTTGAATATAAGAAATCTTTGATTAAGATTTAGCGAATGATTTGGGAATGTTTTCCTAAGTAAAAGATGAAATGATTTGAAATTATTCGAAGATAAAAGGAAAGGTAAATAAACCAAATAATTTGATAAATGAGGCTTAATGATTCCATATACCCATTGAAAAGAAAATGGAATAAATTGAAAAGAATATATCTAAGAAAGATATTTGATTAAATGGAAAAATAAAGTAATTGATTGATGATTGATAATCGTATATGAACTTAACATTTTTTAATCGATGATTGTATTCGAAGGAACCGGGGTCGGATTTGGATAATTCCTCTCCGAAAACCACTTCGAACTAGTTTACGTGTTCAAAGAATGAAGATATTTGACGACGGAGATATTGAGACGAATAATAACGAGGGGATACTTGTTGATTAATTGGGGATAAACTCCCAATTCACTATATTGTAGAAGTGGTTTCTTTGTTATGAAAAATCTCAAAACCACAAGTACTTCTCGCCTAGTAATGGCCAAGGAAAGTACCTTCGGTTTCATTCGGTGCCAGAACGAACTTGTATGGATGAGTGTCTGACCTTGCATTCTAAATCACAATGAGTGATCTCTATAAATGTAAATTTGTTTGGTGGCGGAGAAGACACTTTCTCTTAGCTTAACACCCTTTCCTGAGGGGTATGATCTTAGGAGTTATACGTTTATAGAAATCAGTCATGTGAATGTGGAATGACAATGTGGCATTCAAAGTGAAAGAAGATGTGCTGTGTGAAAAGGCAATTGTTGCCTTGAGCCTCATCAACCGAAAATGACCGAAACAGGGTTAGATGCAGCATGGCTAAGTGGGTCATTCCCAATTAGGGTATGATCATCCCCTTCTAGATATATTTCTTTCCGCTATGACGTTCGGGATGTAAATTAATGTGGTTTGTATGCTAGAGCGCGCTCGGTTGAAGGTCGGTAACGATCGAGGGATGATATATTTGGTACTATCTAGTTATAGAGATAGGTCGGTCTTATGCTGGTAGAGGATCCTTTGTGATGGTCCTCGGCACATTCCTCTAGAGATGTATTGCCGAAAGGTAGTCCCTTCACCCGGTCATTTGTATGGAAATCCATTCTCTAATAAGAACCTACGGTTTTGTTTGTGTTGGCGTAATGAATAGCCTCGAAATGCTATATGGGTAACCATTTTGGCTAAGATAAATAGGTTTATTTGCAAATGTTTTCAAAGAGATGTCATTAAAAATAATATCAAATGTTTTGATATAAAAGTGTTTTGGTTATCATAAGGTAAAAACACATCCGTGTTTATGTGTGGGTGTGGTCTTATGAGATATTCTTTATTTCCAAAGGATTTTATTCAAAGGTTGATATATGAAACTATCATTTATTATTGAGTTTTTCTCACGCTGGTTTATCAAGCCTGATCCGGATACTTTCAATACTCGGGTAAGATTCGAGTGGTTTCAGGAATAGTCGAAGACGGTTGAAGTTTCCAGAGGAGAGCTGGAGATATTCATCTACGTATGACATATTCTATTATCCACTGCTGTTGTTTGTTTTTGTTTAATGTTTGTCAGCAATTGTAAGGACATATGTTTATAACTGTCCAAGCTGAATTTAGGTTAGACTTTGATATATGATATTTAATTTTTCCGCTGTAAAGATATTTGTTCAATATTATATATTATTCCATTCGTGTGAGATTCTGTTCTGTCTTATTTTCTTCTTACCCTTCGTGTTCCGTCTTTTCGTTCAATTTGAGTTGGACATGTGTGGTTTATTGTCAAAGGGTATGGAAAAACAGGCCATGACATTTGGTATCAGAGCTGAAGGTTAAGCGAGAACCTTGGCTTTGGTGTGGTAAAGACCCATTAGAGATAGGGTTAGTAATACCCTAGGATGAGTAACTCATTGTAGATAGGGCTAGTAACACCCTAGAATGAGTTGTGAGTATTATATATGAGCACGTATTTTTTAATATTATATATATAAAGGTTTTGTTTTAAAAAAATTGGTAAATGAAATAATTTTACCTAGGATTATATTTTGATTACAAAGTATATATTTTAAAACATTATATAGTTAGAAATCAAGATAAGTGAAATTTAAATATGAACATCTTGGGATTAGAATTTCACAGTTTGAGTATAAAGTGTTTGATACTAAGATTAGTTTAAGAAATGAACATATAAGATAAAAATGTATTTAACAAATAGAAAATGATTATGTAAAAGGTAAATGTAAAAGGAATGAGAATTTAAATTCGAGTAATTTAAAAGAATTATGGTAATCTAAATGAAGTTAATTAATATAAAAGAATTTATAAAATAGGTTTTATAAACAAAATAATCTCTAAAGGATTTTAGAAAGAGATATTTTATGATAACTAATTCGAATGGCTCAAAAATAAACTAAAAATGGGAAGGAGATGTGTTCGGATGGTAAACACTTCTCTTAAGTATTACTCTTCTTGTTAAGAGGATATATAATACTATTGGTAGTACCCAGTTCCTTGGTATTATTTTGGAGTTACTCGATCTATATAATTTTCTTAAGTTAAAGAGATAATGTGAATCATTAATTGATAAATTGATTGGTAATATTTATAAAAGTGTTTAAACCAAAGATAAATTTGGAATCATTAATTGATAAGATAAAGCGGGATTCTCGACGATTTTGGACGGTCGAAAATTTCTGAATCACACCAAACTCGAAGCTAAGGAATTTATGAAAACTTTTGGTAAAGATAAAAAATTATGAAATGTTTTGAGTAAATGAAATTGGATAAGTATAATTTATAAATGTGATTATAAATAAAAAGGATTTAAAAGTGGAGAAATTTATAATAGCATTAAATTAGAAATAAATTTCGTAATTATGAATTTGAAATGATAGCAACCTACAACAAATTTTAATTCTGTAATTCACCCGGATATAAAACCGATCAGAATTGGGGATGTGTATATATACTATTAGGTTGTAAAAGGGTATTATACAAAAATAGATTTAAGTCATGAACTATTTATACACTTAAGTAAAATCATGACTCTTTAAAATGTAATTATAACCTGGAAAATGTTTTATTAATGAATTCTAGCATTAATTAAGGATTTGGACTTATGTTTTTAAAAGTGATGGATTTACACAGTTGTGTTCATAAGATATAATAAACTTATGTAATATTTTTACAAAATGATTCAAAACAATATTAGTGTTAAAGAAAATATACTAAAAAAATGAATGTGAAAAATAAAGGATGTGAATAATGAGAATTTGTTATAACTGAGAAAAACCAATAGGAATAAATACGTAATTTATATGTAAATCATTTCATCACACAAATTTTGATCTAATATTCGAGTACGGAAGTTTGGGGTGTTTACACCAATCCGGAAAATAATTTATCGCTCAATTTCTTAACGGCGAACATTGATGATGTTTTGTGGTTAGTTACTCGATTTTTCTATCATAGTTGAGAGCTATGCAAGGAAAGCAAGTGTATCAGATCTAGAAGCTTGATTAGAGTTCGCACTAGAGGATCGGGGGATCGATACTAGTTCGGAAATAAAGTTGTGAATTCGAATAGAAGATCAAATCAGAAATTTTATACGGATGATTTGGGTACATCGTATGGGTTTAAGTTTGTGAAATAATGATTTAGGTAAAACAAAATTGTGGGTTTAGGTTTAGGGTAATTTCAGGGACGAAATTATTTTAAGTAGGGGAGAATGTAATGACCCGTAATTTTTCCACTTTGAAAATGGGATATTTAATTATTTTAAATATTCAAATGTAGAATTTTCCACTTTAACAACCCGTAATCATCCGGAGGATGACACAGAACTCCTTCATCTCATTGTCATTCACTATGTCATCGCATGTGTTTCACGATAGCAGTAGATGCATATAACTTTTGCAATCTTGGTGTAATACGAAAATCATGCATTCTAGTGAAATGTATGCCTTTACCATTGGTTTTCATCGACTTATATCTTGGTTGTTTACATAATTTACACAATATCAAATCTTTATATTCCTTTCAATAATCATGCATCCACTTGGACACTTTTTAATTTTTTCATAAGGTAATCCAAAGGTAAAGACCTCCCTTTTAAGGCAGTACCAGTTCTCCACCAATACACTGTCAGTGGAAGCATTTCTATACACAAGCTAAGAATTACATACATCAGGTTTTCACATGCATTGTATTCAGATTTTATCGAAATTATTACTGCCTTTATTACTCTTAAAGACAGGTGACAAGCAATATGCTTATGGTGCTAGTAATCAACATTGGAAATACGAAAATGAATTAGCATCAGAGGAATACGATGCAACGCTTTATTGATAAAAGGGCATAAGTAATGCCGCATGTAATTAAAGAAGCAATGACATCGAACCTGTTGGAACTGGACTAACCCACAGCTGAAGTTATGGGTAAATTTTAAAAAATTTACCCTATTGGATATTTTATTGGGCTTATAAAGTCTAAGTGAATTAGAACATTTCTAAATTACATTTAAATAAAATCATTTATTTTATTTAAATTTAAGTATTTTGTAATATAAATTTAATTTGAATGATTTAATTTATATATATATATATACATGTATCATATAAATATACATATGTGTGCGCATGTGTAACACAATAATCCGTAAAGGGTATAACATGCACATATATAGATGTTGGGATTTACATCGCAATGGACGCATTAGCTCATTTCGTATGTATTGTATGTTGTCTAAATATGTGCACAAATCTATAATGCAAAGCATATTTATATAAATACGTATACATATATTTAAAATATATTTTATAACTAAATGTCTCAAAATTATATATATATATATATATATATATATATATATATATAATTTAAAACATTTGTATAAATATATATACATAATTAAACATATAAAAAAAATTTTGGCAAGGCCGACGGGGTTGGATGGTCCCCGACCATTTTATTGCAGCACCAAAGATTACAAGACACAAGTTACAACAAGATGAGCATGAGCTCATAGAAAGCGGGGGAAAAACATGGTGCTACAAGCACAACTGATGAAAACACAACTTAAGCAAAAAAAACATAAAACACAGACATATACGAATTAAAGTTCTACCCTATTCCTGGATCATAGGTGAAAAGAAACCTTAGTGAACTATCAATTTCATTCATAATCCATAGCCTGAAAGTGGTAGCATTCTTGGCCTTTGAGGCGTCAAAAACTCTGCAGTTACGTTCTCTCCACACCGCGTAAACGAAACTTTTCAACGCCACACCAAAAATTCTCTTTACCTTTTGCTTGTTACCTGTTTTTGTGTATATCCATTCCCATTCAGCTTGGTTGTTATCCATTGGTCGTTTACTTTGCATCTTACTCATCACCGCATTCCACAGATACTTGATCTCTGGACATTCAAAGAATAAATGCTCGATAGTTTCAGGTTCAGCACAACAGAAGGTGCAATAGATGTCAATATTCTTGCCTAAACTAACTAGCTTTGCCTTGGTCAGCATAGCACGGTTCAAAATTTTCCACAATGTTAAGTTCTCTCTCATGCTACTATCTCTACTCCAAGTTCTCTTCATCCATTTCCAGTTTTGTTTTGCACTGTTCTGCATCAAAAATTCATACGCATCACTAATTTTGAATTTACCTTTTTTCTTTCCCCAAACAACTAAATCAGATGTAGAAGGGAGAGGGGAGAACTTCTTTATACTATCCCACACTTTTTGAACTCTCTGATTAGAAGAAAAAGTTTGAATACCCTGAAAATGCTCGAGAACATCACTAACTTTCGTATTAGCATGCACACCAGTCTGCTGTATTTCATTGTAAGTAAGATGTCTTCTGAGAATGAAACCATTATCAAGCCATGGATCATCCCAGAAACTAACATTGTGTTCATTGTTGGTGTTCATCTGTATGAGAGGAAGAAAGAGCTCCTTGATCTTGAACATACTCTGCCAGGTCCAGCTCATTTTTTGCCTTTTATCCATGTTCCACATTCTCCTGCATTTAAGAATATGTTTTTTGGACCACTCAGCCCATAGACTATCAGGGCAATTAAACAAAGAATCAACATGCTTAGCAAAAGCAGCCTTGTTCCACTGTTTCATATTTATAATTCCAAGGCCTCCTTTGTTCATAGGCTTCTCAATTGTAGCATACCCAGTTGGTGCAATATATCTTCCCGATGTTCTACAAGTCCACAGGAAACGCATGATAGCAGTTCTAATCATATTAATTAATTTGGTTGGGAGAATATAAGCTCTGGCCCAATACACTTGCATGGCAAAGGTAACAGACTTAATCAAAGTTAATCTACCAGCTTGACTAAGCTTTCGAGTGGTCCAACAATTCAGTTTAGCAATGATCTTCTCATACATCGGAAGACAGTGATTAGTTGTGATTTTAGACGTGGTAAGTGGCAGACCAAGGTAGGAAACAGTCGTTTGGTTATGGGGTAGACCAGTCATTTGAGTTATTAGATTTGCCTGAGCTAAACTAACACCAGCAAGAGTGATGTTAGACTTTTGAATATTTACCTTTAACCCCATCATAGAATAAAAAAGATCGAGGGTTATCATTATGTTTTTGACGGTTTCAGTGTCCGGAGAGCAAAACAGAATCAAGTCATCAGCAAACAACAACGCAGAGATAAGCGGGTCCTTACATGCTGGATGCAATTTGATTTTCCCTTGTTGGATTGCTTTGTTTATCAACCTGGTAAGTAATTCCATGACAAGAATGAATATGTATGCTGACAGTGGGTCTCCCTGTCTTATTCCCTGCCTACTTTTGAAAAATCCTTTGGCAGTTCCATTGACATTGATTGAATATGTTGGAGAAGAGATGCACTCAAAGATCCATGCTATAATATGAGGAGGGAAATTCATATACCCCATGATGCGTACAATACTGTCCCACTGTAACATATCAAACGCCTTCATAATGTCGAGCTTCATCATTGCTTTAGGTGGGGAATTTTTGCTTTTATAACCCTTAATAAGCTCATGCGCAAGCAGGATGTGGTCTAGAATATTTCTACCAGGTAAAAAAGCAGCTTGGTTGCTGGAAACAATAGTAGGGAGAACATTCTTGAGTCTAGTAGCAATGACTTTGGAGATGCATTTATATATTGTGTTGCAACAGGATATAGGACGAAAATCTTTAACATGATATGCATTTTTATGCTTCGGGATTAAAGCAATATTGGTATAATTGAATGACCTATATAGTTTACCCTTTTTGAAGAAAAGAGATATGGCATTGCATACATCTTCAGAAACTATTAACCAGCATGTAGTATAAAAATAAGCATTCAGCCCATCGGGACCACCGCATGAATTAGAATTAAGAGAGAACATAGCTTTTTCAATTTCATCTCTGGTTACTTCAGAGCACAGTAAGTTGAATTCAACCTCATCAAGTCTTGGTAATAAATCATAAGGGATGTCATCAATCTTAGGAACGAAGTTGTTTGTGTTGCCATAAATACTCATGAAATGTTGCTCAAAAGCTTCCTCAACTCCAACAGAAGTAGTTTGCAAAACATCATGCATGTCAAAGATAGTGACAATGTTGTCCCTCCTCTGCCTGTTCTTAAGACTGCTGTGAAAGTAAGCACTGTTTCTATCCCCTTTTTCCCACCATTTAATTCTCGCTTTTTGCCTAATCATGTCACTTTCAAGAACAAGTGCATTATAGTACTGTTGAGACAAAGTTGTTTCAGTAGAAGACAGGCTATCATCCAGAACATTATTTAGCATAGCCTTCTGGACCTCTACAAGCTTTACCAGAATACTACTACTCAGTTTATCGCCTTTGCCAAATTTTTTTGATGCCCATAGCTTCAGAACGTCTTTCATTTCTCTTATTTTTTCCTGCAAAATAAAAAGATGATTACCATTTATGTTTATGTTCCAAGAAGCTTGGACAGTGGGTTTAAAGTCAGGTTCAGAAACCCAACTGTTAAAAAATTTACAATTTGATTTTCCTTTCACGTCCGCTTCACGAAGATGAATAATTTGAGGGGAGTGGTCAGATAGAAGTGGAGGGGGGAGAAGGTTGTAAATGGTGGGCCATTTGGTTAGGGCATTTTGATTAGCAAAGGAATGATCAATTCTGGAAAAAGTTCTCCTGCCTTGCTTCCTTTTGTTATTCCAAGAGAATTGCATACCAACAGATTTTATAGATACAAGTTCAGCATCATGTAAAGCACTACTAAGTGGATGAATTTCGCTCAGGGACAGAGGGTTTCCTCCTACTTTATCAGAGATAGAATGACAGCAGTTGAAATCCCCTAGTATAATCCAGGGGTGGGAGGACTGCCTTAGAGATGGGATGACAGTTAACAGCGATGATCTATTAACAACAGAGTTAGAAGCATATATAAAGGTGATATACAATGGAGTACTGTCAGTGAGGTCTTGGGCATAACAGTGAATAAATTGAGGAGAGGAGAGAATGGGAGTAATCTGATACTTCATGGGATTGAAAAGAATTAAGATTCTTCCATAGGGTGATTCGTTGTGGTTGTGAATAAGTTTCCAATTTGGATTAATATATTCAGCCGCCTTAATCGTTAAAGGAAGGTTAAGCTTGGTTTCAAGAATCGCCAATACCGATAATTGGTGAGTAGTAATGAGTTGTTTACACTGGTCTTGTTTGATAACATGGTGTGCCCCCCTTATGTTCCAAATTCCAATGTGTGACATCATTGGAGTATTCTAGCATTAAGATATTCTATTTTCATCCTCCTCGTTACCGCATGTGTTGAGGACAAGTAATTTGGAAATGTTGCCGAAAGGGGGGTATTATCTTTGCTAGCAGTTTCATTATCCATTGTGGTGGAGGTCATTTGGTTGCGAGTGAAGGTTGGTGGAGGGGTGTGTTGCAATGTAGGAGAATCGAGAGGGGACGAATTGGGAGGAGGTTTGTAGGCTAATGGAGGTTTGATTTTGGCATAAGTTGATGGAGATGATGCATTCTGTTCTCTGTCTTTGTTTGGGGAATAGATTGGTTTAGCTGTGCATTCAGTTTTGTGCTTGTGCATGTCAGCATCTGCGTCAGCTACTCTTTTGAATTTATTGCTCTTGCTATTCCTTCTGCTGCCTCTTCTACCACTGCTGCTCTTTTCTTCATCATGTTCTTTCGTACTTTCTGCTTTCGTTTCATTGAGCATTGTTTTCCCAATATTGTTGTAATCGTTTTGTTGAACTTGTTCAAAACGATCTGCCCCAGTTGGACTTGCTGTTTTGTTGCTTTGTTTCTTATGTTTTATGTTGCTTTCTTCTATGTTTGTTGCATTGACCCAATCGCTTTCCATAGCTCCTCTGTTGTTTTTACTTGCTTCAGGCATGTTTATTAGTAGCTCTGATTCCTCCAAACCAATCAAAGCTTCAAATCTGTTGGACATCATAAGTTTATCAAGCAACACTTCTTCAGTTATACCTTCATTTATCTCTGTTTCTTTGCTTGCATTTTCTTCAACAGTTTGTATATTGACTTTTTCTGTGTGTGCTTTGTTACCACTTGTTTGTTTTTTAATTCCTTCAATTTCTTCTCCTATCTCTTGACATTCTCCTTTATCATCTTTCTTTTCATTATTAACATCTCCCATCTCATGACATTCTCCCTCCTCATCTTTCTTTTCTTCATAATCATTGTCTCTATCTTTGTCATATATAACTTCTTGATTGTTACCTCTTTTATGCTCGCTGATACTTTCATTCGCTACTGAGACAATTTTCTTTTTACCTACACGTTGCCATTTCCTTGTTACTTGTATCTGATAGGGTTTAATTCGTTTATTTGTCTGAACATGTCCTGCAGAATTAACTTTGTTTTCTTTTGCTTCATACTTGCTTGCATCATTTTCTTTGTCAGATGTATTCATACTCTCTTCCTCACATCTTTCAGTTGTGTGACCAAATCTCTTGCACTCAACACATATATCTGGTCTCCATTGATACTCTACATATATTTTTTGAAAACCACCCTCCACCAATTTAACTTTAAATTCATTTACAAGCTCCTTGTCTGGTTTCACTTCAATTAGGCACTTTGCGTAGCTCAACCTGTTCTGTTTCTCAGTAGATTCATCCATGCACAGCATTCTTCCCAGATGACTACACAATCAATTGATTCCCAGAGGCGACCATGCAAATATTGGAAGATTATATAGATGGACCCAAACTGGTACTGAGGTAACTGAGCCAGTAATGTTACTGACAGCTACATCGTATGGTTTAACTATGAACATCTTGTTGTTCATTATAATGGGGTCACCCTGAAGTACTTTGAGTCTGTCTTCATCACAAGAAAAATTAAAAAGGAAGACAGTACCATCTGATTTGACTCTAACAGAGCCTTTAAGCTTCCAGTTGATTTTGAGTTTTTGAATCACAGCAGTATAGGATAAAGGCTTGTCCAGGAAGAATCCAACAAGTGTGTCATTCCAAATCTCTGCACCAGCATCCAGAATGAGTTGCGGCGGCACAAGAGCATCTTTTTCATAAACAGGAATAAGGTCAACGGGAATGTACTTCCCAGCATTTCTGGGCTTGTGCTTAAACAAGGAAGTCCATTTTCGTTCACCTTGACTGGGGGAAGGAGGAAGAGGTTGTTTTGACATCGAAACAGAAGAAGGTAGCTTGGTGGGGTATTGATCAGGATTGAGGAGCGGTGGAGGGACAGGAGGTAAAGAAGCTAAAGGTGAAGAGTTCAAACGCTCAGGGGGTGGATCACTGATAGGAGAGGAAGCCATGGTGGTGGACGTGACAAGATTAAAAGCTGGCGGAAAAGAAGAAGGTTGAGCTGAAAGGCAAGAAGGTAGGTCAGAGAAGAGAGCAGGTGGCGTCAGCGGAGCGCGTTGGTCAGGGAGAAGGGGCGGAGGAAGGACTGATGGAAGCTGAGATGGAACTGGGGATGGTTTACTGACAGGAGAGGATAACAAGGTGGACGTGACATGATAGATAGGTGGCGAAAGAGAAGAAGCGGAGGGAAGGACAGAAAGACATGGTGGAAAGTCAGAGTTGTCGGTGGAGAAGGACGATACAGTAGGGGCAATGGGACGTACTGGGGAAGCGGACATGAGCGGACACGAGGACGAATTTCGTTTTTTGAAAAAACATATAAAATTATACATACATATATATAATAATTAAAATTATATATATAAGGTTAAATAAAAGTGAATATTAGGCTCAGGTCCTTAATAAGTTTCAAAATACACAAAAACCCCAGTAAAAAAAGTATGTAAATTATGTCCCTAGAATTAAGTTACTAACTAATTGCATATATTTATGCAATTATTCACTGAATAATTACAGACATTTATGCAATTATATCCAAAAGTTGCATAAATTTATGCAATTTTTCGGTGAATAATTGCGGAAATTTCCGCAATTTTTTGTAAAAAAAATTTCGGTGAATTTCCGCAAAAATTATGGAAATGTCTGCAATTTTTTGATATAATTGCATAAATGTCTGCAATTATTCACTGAATAATTGCATAAGTGTATGCCATTATTCGGTAACTTAATTCTAAGGACCTAATTTACAAAAAAAAATTTACTGGGGTTTTTCTGTATTTTGAAACTTGTTAGGGACCTGTGCCAAACTGTTCCTAAATAAAATGTATATATATGAATAATTAATTACATTCAAATACTTAAAATATAAATATCTATATTTTAAAATTATTTCCAGATCTAAATTAGCATAACAAACATAAAATAATAATTTTATCATTATTATATATATAATAAATAGTTTTGATCATAATAATTAAAAATATTAGCAATAAATATTAAAAAAATAAAATTTTAAAATCTACAAAAATTTAGGATCATAAAATATAAGTTTTAAAAAAATTCAAGATTTTTTGAAGTAAAATATAATTTTTAATAAATAAAAGAATTGTTCAACCGAAGTAATTTAATTATTAAAAATATCAAATATTAACAAAAAAAATTAAATTTTTTTTCGTGGATTACTGCATAGATGTAGTAATTTTAAAAAATATAAAATTGAATTTTTAGTGCAATAATTATTTTATATATAATAAACAATTCAAATAATCAATAAAAGGTAATTTAAAATTATTTATATATATATAAAAAAATTATTTTCGAATTTGATAATTCATATTATGTATAAATAGGTGTAAGGAAAAATTCTAAGATTTTTATACATTATAAATATACACACATGTAATTATATGTTTAAATTATACATTAGTCTATATTTAAATTAATATATAAATATACATAAAACAGTTAATAATAACAAAATTTAATTGTTTACAGCAAATCAGGTATTTTTATACATAAATTATAACACATAGTAATATAACCATGCACATAACCAAACTAATTTGTGACAACTACATATACCTACGAAAATCTCACCTAACTAGATATACAGCATTAATATATATACAGATTTGGGATTAATCAATATTAAATCATAAAATATGATATGATTACTATAATATATAAATAAAATACCAATTGATGTGTAACGACCCGTAATTTTTGATAATTAAAAATATTTAATTTAATAAGATGGTGGTGCTTATTATTGGAAGAAATCGAATTTTGTGACTTATTAATGAAAAATAACTAGAATGAAATGTAATAATGTTAATGTAAAGTAATTGATAACTACTCTAATGTAATTCCAATTAATTGAAATGATTGTAAATATAAAAATTGGTTAAAATTTGTAAATAAGTAAATAAACCAAATGTTGTAGTAAACGGTGAAGTTGTATGTAATTAATTGAAATGGCTTAATAAAGAATAATTAATCAGTATGTGAATTTATTAGTTTTGTTTGTGAACAATAAACATAGAAATGTGTTTGAATTGGTAAGTTGTAGCAATGGTTTAATTATAAATTCACTATTTAATTCCAATTAATGGCAACTATCTCATATTTCGACGAAACCAGTTTCATCGGATCCGTAAAGGTTAATTATTGTAGGATTTGAAGTTTCGTAGCGATCGGACTTGTCGTTTGATCGTACGGACTCGAAACGCGTAGAAATCAATTTAATGAAATCAATTTAAAATAAGCTGATTTTAAAAGCTAACTTCTTCATACGATGGAATTAGGACTTGAAACTTGTTCCTTTGAATTTAAAAATATCAAAAACATCTATTTTGATATATGGGATGTCCTACTTTCGTTTCGAAGATGGAACGGGCTTTTGGGTTGTTATTGTCGTTACGAACCAATTCAATGTGTTCATTCTTTCTTATCGGGCTTTGTACATATAAATATATTCTTCTAAACCCTAGCAGCCTTTCAATTTCTGATTTTAATACGTACAATTCTATCTGACTATCTCCTTCTTCTAATGGCAGAAGCCAATTCCAATTCAAACCCAAAATTCAATTTCCAAATCATTTTCAAAATCCGAATCCTCGAAACCCTAACATATTATAAAAATTGGAAAGCTCTCGACGAGTGTAATCTACTACAGTGGTTCGTTTTCCAGTTTGGTTCATCATTTGGCTAGAAATCGAGGATGAACCTCAGTCGTTGAAATTAGGTTTTCACAATCCAACGGTAGATTCTCATCCGATCGACGATCGGGAGGCAACGTTGGCAAGGTGTTGTCGAGCAAGTCACGATGATGGTGTTCGTTTGTGCTCGTAGTGCATCAATTCGCCACAAAAAGGCCACATTGGTCACAGCGGCGGCTGTCACATCAGGGAGACGAAGGCGGTCGTTCTGGGTTCGTGGGGGCGGCCGAGGTTGAACTTCACTTTGGCGGTTTCGGATCTGATGGAGGTTGAATGGCATGGTGGAAAATTCGACTGGTAGGCGGCGGCTAAAGTTGGAGGTCGTGAGTCGAACAGGTCGCGTACGAGATGGGAGCTAGGGTTCGAACATGCGTACGTGTATGCTGACGTGGTGAGTTGTTTATATTGTTTTATTTATTTTAATTTAAATCGTATGATCATTCTAATTATCGTAACTTTTACTTACATGCTTGGATTTGCACGTGCTTTATTTCATTGGGATCATATTGAAATTCCAAACATAATGGAACTAATTTGGACGAATTCTAAGACTGTTGAATTTTGGGCCTTATTTTGGATTTCAAATTGATTTGGAATAAAATGTGAGTGTTTTAACACACTCACAACTACTAAATTATCTTATGATAGTTAAATTGAATTTATGATGTGATTAGAAATTGGTTGGTCGATGTTTGGTATATTTAAATTGTCATTCCAGTTAAATTTGACTTTTATTGAATTTAATCGCCATTTAATTTAATATTGAATTTTAAATTGCCTTTTAATACCTGTTATTGAGAATCAGTCAATTGTTGTTATTATTTGTTGATTTGAATGGTGATTGTGATGGATGTTTGATTGTTGATATTAGATGACTGGATGTTATACTTATATTGTTATAACACTGCAAGTTCTCTTAGTTGTTGTTAGAAATTCCCTATGGGTTGAAATGATACATACCCGAACGATCTGATAGATTAGGGAGAAATCATTATGGGTTGAAATGATAGACTCGAGCGATTTCATTGGTTTGAAATTAAATTCGAGATTGCGGGTTGAAATGATATATACCCGTAAATTTAAATTTATTACGGATTGAAATGATACATGTCCGTACCACTTGACCATAGGGCAGAAAATTATATACGGATACCAGATTGGTTAAATTAAATGATTTTAAATCCTTAAATTTTGAATTTAGTTAAATGATATTTTGAAGAAAATTTGTTTTATATAAACTGAATTATTTTTGAAAACCCAAGCTTTAATGTTGATGTTGGAATTGGTTTAAATGAATTGTTTAAAGAAATTAAATTGAAATTTTAAAGTTGGATTTGAAGTATAAATGAAATTTATCGAAATTGAGTTTTTGAAATATTTGAATATTTAAACTTTGAAATCTATTAAATTTGAAATAGTTTAAATTTATATTTCGAACATGGATTTGAAATCGATATTGATTAAATGGTTTTAAATGAGAATCTGAATTGAAAGACAAATTTGAATTTGCTATTTTGAAAGCTGGACATGGTTTAGATGTGTTGAAATGAAAGAAATAGTTCAATCGATATTAATTTCAAATTTATTATTTTAATATAAACTGTTTAAAAATATATTATTTTAAAACTCCTGGTTTTTTTAGATTTTCAAACTATTAAACTAATTTAATCTATTTTCAACTATTTTAAACTATTGTAATCAATTTAAAACTATATTAATTTATTTAAATTTATTTTAATCTATTTAATCTAATTTAATCAATTTTAACCTATTTTAAACTAATTAACCCATTTTAATCTATTTTAAATCTATTTAAACTATGCTTAACTATTTAAACTATTTATAACCATCTAAACTATTTTCTAAATTTCAGACTGTGTAAAGTGGAAGTGTTTATATTTAAATCCTTGATTTAAAAGCGAATACGGTTAAATGATGTTATAACCTAAGTTGGGATTTAAATGACATATTTGAGGAATATGATTGGCCGAGGTTCAACTTCACTTTGGAGGCTTCGGATCTGATGGAGGTTGAACGGCGTAGTGGCAAATTCGACTGGTAGGCGGCGGCTGAAGTTGGAGGTCGTGAGTCGAACAGGTCGCGTACGAGATGGGAGCTAGGGTTCGAACATGCGTACGTGTATGCTGGCGTGGTGAGTTGTTCATATTATTTTATTTATTTTAATTTAAATCGTATGATCGTTCTAATTATCGTAACTTTTACATACATGCTTGGATTTGCGTGCGGTTTGTTTCATTGGGATCGTATCGAAATTCCGGACATAATGGAAATAGTTTGGATGAACTCTGAGACTGTTAAATTTTGAGTCTTATTTTGGATTTCAAATCGATTTGGAATAAAATGTGAGTGTTTTAACCCACTCACAACTACTAAATTATCTTATGTTAGTTAAATTGAATTTATGATGTGATTAGAAATTGATTGTTTGATGTTTGGTATATTTAAATTGTCATTCCAGTTAAATCTAACTTTTATTGAATTTAATCGCCATTTAATTTAATACTAAATTTTAAATTGCTTGTTAATACCTGTAATTGAGAATCAGTCAATCATTGTTATATTTTTTGATTTGAATGGTGGTTGTGATTGTTACCCAGTTGTTTGACCATGTAACAAGGGACTCGACATGGAGACTTTGATCGGCACACCTCCCCTCGTTCGGCATCTGGCATCGTTCGGCTTTAAGAGGTCGCTCGGCATATGGCCCCGTTCGGCATCCAACTTCGCTTGGCATAGCAGGGTCGCTCGGCATGTTGCCTGGCTCGGCATACGAGCATCGTCCGGCATGATAGGGTCGCTCGGCATACGAATGTCGTTCGACGTGAATCCCTCGCTCGGCACACCAGGCCTTGACCGGCATTTTCCTTCGCTCGGCATCCCAGGCCTCGACCGGCATCTTCCCCCGCCCGGCATCCATTAGCAACATCAATTAGCAAAGTTTCTCAACGAGGCCGTTCGGCATCCCTGGTTCGGTGCATATGAGGGATGTTAACAAGCTGTCAAGTCCACAACAACGTAAGGGCGTTCGACATAGCTTCACATCGCTTCAACTCACTACTTGCCTTGGTTCTCTTGAGTGGTTACTTCAAGTCACTCGATGGTAAACCAAAAATGGTTCTTGACCGGCATTCCTCGCTCGGCATGGCTCGTTCGGCATGCCTGGTTCGGTGTGCTGGAGTTACCTACTGTGGACCGACATACCTTGTTCCTAGGCTCGTGAGGGAAGTCCAACCCATCTTCGTTTATAAATAGAAAGGCGGGGGCATAGTGAAAAGGACCTTTTTTGGGAAAACACTAGGGAGACTCTGCCGATTTCAAGACTCACTCTTTTTAGTTCAAACTTGTACTCAAGCCATTATTATACGGATTGTATCTGTATTTAACTACTTGGGAAAGCAATAAAGAGTATAATTCAAAGTGGACGTAGGCAGTTACGCCGAACCACTATAAATCTGGTGTTCTAGATTTCTGTAGTTAATTTAGTCTATATCTCTCTATTTTAATTTATCTTCTTCATTTATCTCTCTACACAACCTTTCTAAAAGGGGTTAGTGTCCAATTTTGGTGCTAACACTTTGGTGCTTTCACTAAGAGTCGAATTCTCAGGCCACAAGGATCTGCTTTGTAGCTACTGGATTGAATAAATCCCCCGAAGGAGATCCAAGTCATTCACAAGACGTCTGTTGATTCTACTCAGAGTTCCTATCAATAACTCTATTATGGGAAGACCATGTACCAGATCAGCCTCTCATAATGCGAACATCAATGAGATTGCTAGCAAATAGGACCTAGCAATCAACAAGCAAATTTGGGTGCAGGAACTACCACCCAAAACCAAATGGAAGTTATCACCAGAACATAGTTCAACGACTTGATGAGAGAACTCATGGAAAGCAGGAGACAACTTGGAGAACAGATGCAAGCCAACGCCAACCTTATGGCTTAGCTCACTCAACAACAGCATCAGAATGCTGGGGGTGGTCCAGCCCCTTTCTCTTCATCTGATAGCTCGACTTCGTCCGATGAACCTCCCAGGCATAGATGCCGCAAGACTGAAACTACACAGGCGGGAGCTGCTGATCGATCAACTAGGGATCACTTACACCTCGGAGACTGCAACCAAGCAGGAACGGGAAACTTAGGATCTGGAGCGCGTGTGGAAACTGGACGCCCGGCTCACCAAGACGCCAATGATGCTGAACCTCAAGATACACGTTTGGCAGATTGCCAACAGAGGAGACATCAACCTGAACGATCCCGTAGAACGGACTCCAACCTTCCATCTTCCATACAAACCCCAGACCTATCGGCTATGGTCAGACAGCTGATGAGAGAAAATCAAGGCCTGACCAATGAAGATTGGGGGATATCCAGGAGTCATACTCCATTCACAGACACTGTTCTACAGGCCGAGTACCCCAGGAAGTTTAGCATGCCAACTATCCCGGCCTACGAAGGAAAGACCGATCCCCAACAGCATGTGATGAGATATGAATGGATGATGGATTCAGCAAGAGCGAATGATGCAACCAAGTGTAGATGCTTCCTAATAACTCTATCTAGGATCGCTACCATGTGGTTTGCCCGACTTCCTACGCAGTTTGTATCCAGTTTCGAGGAGTTGGCAACGAAATTTATAGAACAGTTCATAATACATGCTACGCGTCCAAAGGATGTGATGTCTCTATCAAGTGTAATCCAGGCTCCAGGGGAGTCGTTGAAGGAGTATTTACAGAGATTCCATGTTGCGGCTACTGAAGTTAGCAATCCTAATGATCACGTAATTCTTATGGCTGTGATGCGAGGTGTGGATCCGGATTCAGAGTTTGGAGATTGGTTAGCGGGAAAACCTCCAACTACGGTGGAGCGTTTTTACTCAAAGGCTCATCAATTCATTAGAAGAGAGGAAGCCAGGTGGACAAGGCGAGATAAGGCACCAGGGCCTGTTCAGGAGACCGTGAAAAGCAACATCGCTATAAAGCAATCCGGAGATAACTCAGGGAAAGTTCAGGTCAATGTCCAGAACAAGCCCGGGCAATCTAAGGAGTCCGGAGGAGGAAATCAGGGGAAGAAAAGAGAAGCAGGGAAATGGAAACCGAGAATTCCAACCTACAACGAATACACCCCACTAAATGCATCTCTTGAGAATATTTACCTATCAACTTGTAATGCCTTTCAATACAGAAAGCCACGCCCAAAGGAGTCAACCGAGGAGCAAAAGCGGACTGGGAAGTATTGCCGCTTCCATGAGACTTATGGGCACAATACTGAAGAGTGTAGGCACCTACATGACGCTATAGAAAAGTTGATTAGACAGAAAAAGCTACAGGAGTTTGTAAAGAGTCCTCAAGAGGGTGGACAAGGAACGTCCAATCCTAGTCACGCACTAGCTCCACGTCACCCCGAGGAGCCTGCTCGAACTGTGGGAAGACTGGTCATAAACACGATAATAGGCGGACCTCATCTTGTAGATAAGAATTGGCAGGAAATGGAGCGATACGCTAACTCCCTAAGGCATGCAGATTTTGAGTGTTGTTCAAATACAAAGGACGGGTCCCCAGCTAAGCAGCGGCGGACAATGACAGACGATATAGTATTCAAGAGTCGAGATGCCGATCAGTAGAAGCTCCTACCGTTGACCCGATGGTCATATCCGCGACTACCGGGCCGGCATTAGTGAAGAGAATTTTGATCAATTGTGGAAGTTTAGTTAACATCATCTTTAAAAAGGCTAATGACCAAATGAAGATGGAGACAAAGGATTTAAAGCCATCTAAAGCTCATATTCATGGCTTTAACGGTGCAGCGACTGATGTAGTGGGGTATGTTGAGTTACCAGTCGAACTGGGACAAGGTGAGCGTAGGAGGGTGCGAATCCTACCTTTCATAGTCTTGGATGTAGATTCCCCATACAATGTGTTTCTGGGTCGATCGGCCCTGGCTGAATTCAGGGCAGCATTGGCCCCGTGGTGTTTGACTTTGAAATTTCCCACCGGCAAAGGAGTGGGTGTTGTGCATGGCGACCAGGCGACCGGTCGTGCATGTTATGTGGCTGAGCTCCGAGAGGCCCAGCGGAGAGAGAAAGGAAAGGTTGCAGACAACTCCGTCCGCATTCAGAATACTGACAATTGACAAGTAATGCCCAAGCCCTTGCTCGGGCAACATTCTCGGATCTATAGAGACATAGATCCGAGAGACGATGATGAGGAACCCAAGGAAGAAAAAGCAGCACCAGCTGAACTGACGATTGACATTTCGGTCAGCCGAGAAGATCCGTCACGAGTACTGAAGATTGGAACACAACTCAACCCCTCGATGACCGAGGACCTTAGTGATTTCCTCTGAGCGAATCTCGATGTTTTCGCTTGGACACATTCCGACATGTCCGGGATTTCTCCCGCTATTACGAGTCATATGTTGAACATAGACCCAAGGTACGTTCCAGTTAAGCAAAAAAGGATAGGAATGGAACCGGAGAGGTCCGCTGCTCTCAAAGAGGAGGTGGACAAACTCAAAGCCAATGGGTTCGTCCGCGACGCCCTCTACCTTGAATGGGTGTCAAACCCCGTGCTAATGAGAAAAGAAAATGGGAAGTGGAGAACTTGCGTAGAATACTCTGATTTAAACAAAGCATGTGTGACGCCCCACCTCTATGCTCATAATAACAAAGAGTATTAAAGTAAATACTGTCTATTATTACGAAGAATAAGGCTGGATAGGAGCGACCATCCGTAATTGGCCTTACACTAATATTGGTTATCTCGATAGGAGTGGTATATACTTTTTATTTTTCTTCTATTATTTGTTTACTCCCATCGACACACCCAATACTAGTATAAAACGAACTACGACGGTTCATAATAGTTTAGGACATTAGATATAACAATAACACAGATAATATAAATGCGGAACACAGAATAACAATAATCTCATATATATATAACCAATGTCAGTTACAATATAGTTGACACGATACATATGATACAACTACAACTGTCGACTCTAGAAGTTATATATACAAGTACATTATCGACTAATATACATGAATACATATCGTTCTATACAATGACGCGACTACTACAAAATGACACTAACAACTTCAGAAGATGTGAAAAGTCTTCAAATCCTGAACAGCAACTCAAAGAAGAAAATCTACAACCTGAAATAACTCGGGTCTGACCCGAGTATTACATTCAAAAGAAAATAATACCCAGGTCAGTCTAATTCAAACCAGTTTATTAATGCATAAAGGCAGTAATAGTTTAAATAGACCACAGTCACAATAATTCCCGTCTATCCGATTCTTTAAACAAAGAAACCGGATAACGGTCAATATAACACTTAACAGTGTTTAGCAAAAATCAGCAGATTTAAATCATCAACAGAGATAAATAAACAATTTATCAAATCGACTAAATCAATTTAAAGCAATTGAAATTGTCACTTTAAAACCATCTAAAATTCGATTGGCTGTCGTACACACGCGCGTGTACGACCTTGCCAATACGGCATAAAAGATCAATGCATCAAAAGCAAAAGAAAGATCAATTCAAAACTGTCGGGTTTGGGTGGCTGCAGTGCACGCACGCGTGCACTGCCTCGCCACCACAGCATATACTGAAATATCAATAAGGCACAAAAGGCCAATGCTCAAGAATTCACAGTGCCAACGAATGCAATAAGCAAGTGTATGATATAGTGAACTACATAACACATCAGCCCTACGACAGTACTACGAGTCAGGAAGTAGTGAGCAAGTCAGAGATGCATAATGAATCAACCACAACATATAAAGCAGCAGGTTAAACAGTAAGCAACTATGATTACCAAGGTCAATGTAAATGCAGACTGAAGTGCACATCTAAACCAATTCAACTCAAGTGAAGATTGCAGCAAAAATCTAGTATCAGCATGCACAGACTATATGAAAATATCATAGGTGAAGACTACAAGGTGATGTTAAATGACCAAGTCGAGTATCAAATGAAGTACAGTTCAATATCTAGACCAATGTCGAAGATAACCCGGATGTCACGAAATCCAAACAAGTTAGAACTCAAGCGAAATCAAAACTGTACTGTTGAAGCATATAGGGAAATCAGTAATTAAGATCGAAACAATTTCCAGCATTGAAGCCACCCAATACAACCACTAACCCAAAGCAACCATATTTTTAAACTCGAAATCGATGATTAAAAACGAGTTAAAGCCTGGTAATAACAAAAATCAATCTGAAGCCGTAAACTACTGAGCGAAATCGTGGGATAATGCAACATAGCAGTGTGGATGAAACAGTCAATCAAAGACTGAAAATTCAGGTTTGCACATCGAACTACAGCAGTTCAAGTAAGGAAGCAAACTACAGGTAACTGGAAGTGACCATGGGACGGTCAACAAGGTGAATGCACAAAGTACACAAGTGCTCGACTACAGGTAGAAGAAGATACAGTGAAGAAGTGAAAATGCCAACTCACATATGCATTTTTCATATACAACAGATGAACATCAGATGAAGACTGCATATAACAGGCCAACAAATACTAGGTCAACATCAAAATGACACTACAAATTTTGAACTACAATTACGCAGTAATACTTGTGATGTCCAGACCAAAGCAATGTTATCAGACAAGGCAAAGGCCATATAAATATATATATATACACATATGTGCCAATATATGTATACATATATACGAGTCTGAATGACAACAGTGGACACAATTGTATTCAATTTAAATATGGACTCGAGTACACAGGTAGACACACAAGAAGATTCAAGCACAATGCAACTCGAGCGAGTCACAGTGAATGTGGTCAGAAACAACAAGCAAAGTGTACACATGTCGATGGACAATTGATCTCAACTAATCAAGTGAGACAATACAACAGCGAAGGCGAAAGGGTCGAAATCGAACAAAATAATAATATCAGTGGCATGGCCTAATACAAGTTAGAGCCAAATCATCTCGGCAAAGATCATCAACATCGAAACCCAAAATCAAATGACCGAAGTCAACCCGAAATCATCGATCAAAGTTCGACTTATTTTTGATAACAGCGACACCCATCAACAAAAACCCAAATGAAGTTCGCAAAGTACAAGGAGACCGAAGCCAAAATGTTGTCACAAAACCAAAGTACCAGAGAATTCAAAACAACAGATTCAAACCAAAATCAAAGCCATGGAATCAATCAATAAAGGATTATACGACTTTGAATTAGATGTGAGTGAGAAATCACTCACCTTTTTCGAAGAACCCAACTCGAATCGTTGCCGATAGCATCCCCTTTTGCTCGCCTTTGCACGGTGCTCAACCGAAGCGAAGACGAATTCAATCAAGCAACGGAGAAGCAATCGGTCGAAGCCAAGCACGAAACCTCCTTCGACGAGTTGAAGCAGGGACGAGGCCGGCATCACGAAGTCGATCGAAGACAATTGGTAGTAGCCCTAATTCTTTAATTTGGGAACGAGAACTAATAACCAGGCCGCCTCCATTTTCTTTTCTTTCTTTAGCTAGGGTTTTGTTTTTCTCTTTTGATTTTGAACGAAAATAAAATATGAGGGAAGACCGGGTTTTCGTTTGATAATAAGGCACCGAAGTAAATTAAGGCATGGGCTAGCTTTAAAGGTCCACTAACACTTAACAATCTATAAAGGAATTTCAAACTGATTACATTTCCAACAGCGATTTACCCTTGTTTAAATCGATAATTGACGATTATAAGTTGAAACTAAATCCCGGGTTGTTACAGCATGTCCTAAGGACAGTTTCCCATTACCTAGAATTGATCAGTTGGTCTACTCCACTGCAGGACACGAGTTATTGTCATTCATGGATGCATACTCGGGATACAATCAGATCCCGATGCAAATTCCGGACCAGGAATACACTAGTTTTGTCACAGACGTTGGGTTATATTGCTATGTAGTGATGCCTTTCGAATTGAAAAATGTGGGAGCAACTTATCAATGTCTGGTGAATCGAATGTTTAAAGACCATATTGGTAGAACAATGGAAGTCTACGTGGATGACATGCTTGTGAAGTCACGGCAGTAAAATGACAACATTCGAGACTTAGCAGAGATGTTTGGCATACTCAGATACTATGGGATGAAGATCAACCCTCTGAAGTGTTCATTCGGCGTTGCGTCAGGGAAGTTTTTAGGGTTCATTGTTAATGCCCGGGGAATCGAAGCTAACCCGGAAAAGATTCATGCTATTCGAGACATACAAGTGCCCAGGACTATAAAACAGGTACAAAGCTTGAATGGAAAAGTGGCTGCACTGAGTCGATTCATTTCCACAGCCACAGACAAGTGTATTCCCTTCTTCAATATAATAAAGAAAGAAAAAGGAATTTCGAATGGACATCCAACTGTGAGGAAGCATTCCGAGCTCTAGCAAGGCATTTAGAAAATCCTCCAGTGCTGTCGAAACCAGTAGACCATGAAATGTTGTATGTATACTTGGTCGTATCCCCACATGCCATAAGTGCGGCTTTGGTCCGCGAGGAGGACCGAGTTCAAAAGCTGGTGTATTACGTTAGTAAATGTTTAACGGGGGCAGAAAGAAATTATCTTAAAATTGAGAAATTGGCCTATTGCTTGGTGATTGCATCACGTAAGCTGCGCCCATACTTTCAAGCACACTCAGTTAGTATTTATACCGATCAGCCCTTGCGACAGGTACTCCAACGACCAAAAACTTCTGGAAGGATGCTAAAATGGAATATCGAGTTGAGTCAGTTCGATATTACCTACCTGCCACGAAGAGCTATACAAGGGCAAGCATTAGCAGACTTCATCGCTGAGTTCACTATGTCAGACGAACCAGATAGTCATAGTGTCATTCCCCCCATTCGATGAAAATTGTACATCGATGGGGCGTCAAACGACCGTTGTTCTGGGGCTGGTGTAATTCTTGTGACTCCAGAAAATCGATCGATTTGTTATGCTTTGAAGCTCAATTTCCCGGCTATGAATAATGAAGTAGAATATAAAGCATTTATTGCTGGTTTAAAGCTTATTGGAGAACTCGGGGTAAAATTAGTTGAAATCTTTTGTGACTCACAGTTGGTGGTGTACCAAGTACGAGGAGATTACCAAGCAAGGGGACAAAGGCTTCCTCGTACCTTGTTCTAGTTCAGGAACTATTGACGAACCTTGAACATTATGACATTTCGCATGTCCGGCGTGAACAGAACAAGGAAGCCGACTCACTGGCCAAATTCGCAAGTACCGGCGATGCACAGCAAATGGGATTAGTTCCCGTCGAAACCTTACATGCTCCAAGCATCGATATGATGGAGGTAGATTTTGTGTTGGAAACGGAAATCGAGAATGAATCATGGATAACCCCATTCAAACAATACCTGCTAAACGGGACTTTGCCCGAAAGAAGAAGTGAAAGATGTCAGGTCATTCGTAAAGTCGCGCGATATGTGATGCGGGATGGAGTAATGTATCGATGGGGGTTCTCGGTCTCCCTACTCCGGTGCATTGCCCATGATGAGACAAAGCGGGTCTTGAAAGAAGTACACGAAGGAGAATGTGGCAACCATACTGGGGGTAGACATTAGCAAAAAAGATCCTCCGCTACGGATACTATTGGCCAACTGTGAATCGAGATGCTGCAGATTATGTAAGAAAATGTGATAAGTGTCAAAGATACGTGAAAATCCCAAGAGCTCCACCAACGGAACTCACGCAAATGGTTAGTCCCTGGCTGTTTTCAATTTGGGGAATCGACGTAGTCGGTTCCTTGCCTATGGCGCAAAATATGCAATAGTTTCGGTCGACTACTTCACCAAATAGGCCGAGGCAGAGCCCTTAGCCACAATCACCTCCAAGAAGTTCATTAATTTCGTTGTGCAAAACATTATATGCCGCTTCGGCCTCCTGCGAACCATCATTACAGATAACGGAACTCAGTTCGAAAGTAGGGAATTCAAAGATTTCTGTTTAAAATATGGCATTGAGAAAAAGTTCGCCACAGTTGCTCATCCTAAGGCTAATGGACAAGTTGAAGCCGTGAACAAAATAATCAAGTCCATATTGAAGAAGCGTTTGGAAAAGGCTGGAGGCAAGTGGGTAGATGAACTTCCAATAGCGCTATGGGCTTATAGAACCACCCACACGTCCGCGACTGACCACACTCCATTCGCATTGGCATATGGCATGGAGGCTGTAATACCCGTGGAGCATGAAGTTCCATCACATCGGGTGACACATTATGATCCTAGGACGAATCGGGATCTCTTGTTGGAATCACTGGACTTCGTTGATGAAAAACGTGAAGAAGTTGAGTTAAGGGCGGCAGCATATAGGCACCGAGTTAAGTGATATTATAACGAAAAAGTCCGCCCGATAATCTTTGATGTGGGTGATCTTGTTTTGAAACGAGTTTTTCCGGTACCGTCACGTATGAATCCCAACTAGGAAGGTCCATATGTCGTTGAACGGAAGCGTGGAGAGGGAACTTTTAAGCTAGCGACCGTTTATGGCATGACACTCCCCCGGGCATGGAATAGTAAACATTTGCGACGTTATTATATTTAGCCTTTTTCTTTCGTGTTTTAGGTGCAATTATTTCCAGTATGTTTTTGTTCCATTGATTCTTAGTTTTTTTTGGGCATGTAATCGGACGATTTAGTTTGTTTTCATTAATAAAGGCTTGAAGCCATCTTTTCCAAGAATTACTGATGTTTCTATGCATGATAATCCGATGGCAAATAACTAGAGTTGCATTATTCTGTCTGACGTAAGAACGCGCATAAACAACTTAAAATATCTAAGTCCCCTGAGTGCGGAATGGAGTACTTTGAGTCCCAGAGTGCGGACTAGAGTATAAACGACTAAAATCTCCAAGTCCTCTGAGTGCGGACTGGAGTACTCTGAGTCCCAGATTGCGGACTAGAGTATAAACGACTTAAATCTCCAAGTCCCCTGAGTGCGGACTGGAATACTCTGAGTTCCCAGAGTGCGGAATAAAGTATAAACGACTTAAATCTTCAAGTACCCTGAGTGCGGACTGGAGTACTCCGAGTCCTAGAGTGCGGACTAGAGTATAAACGACTTAAATCTCCAAGTCCCCTCAGTGTGGACTGGAGTACTCTGAGTTCCCAGTGTGCAGACTAGAGTATAAACGATTTAAATCTCCAAGTCCCTTAAGTTCGGACTGGAGTACTCTGAGTTCCCAGAGTGCGGACTAGAGTATAAACGATTTAAATCTCTAAGTCCCCTGAGTGCGGACTGGAGTACTTTGGGTCCCCAGTGTACGGACTAGAGTATAAACGATTTAAATATCCAAGTCCCCTGAGTGCGGACTGGAGTACTCCAAGTCCCCAGAGTGCGAACTAGAGTATAAACGACTTAAATCTCCAAGTCCTCTGAGTGCGGACTGGAGTACTCCGAGTCCCTAGAGTGCGAACTAGAGTATAAACGACTTAAATCTCCAAGTCCCCTGAGTGCGGGCTGGAGTACTCTGAGTCCCTAGAGTGCGGACTAAAGTATAAACGACTTAAATCTCCAAGTCACCTAAGTGCGAACTGGAGTACTCTGAGTTCCTAGAGTGCGGACTAGAGTATAAACGACTTAAATCTCCAAGTCTCCTAAGTACGGACTGGAGTACTCTGAGTCACCAAAGTGCAAACTAGAATATAAAAGACTTAAACCTCCAAGTCCCCTGAGTGCGGACTGGAGTACTCTGAGTTCCCAGAGTGCGGATTAGAGTATAAACGATTTAAATCTCCAAGTCCCCTGAGTGCGGACTGGAGTAATCCGAGTTCCCAGAGTGCGGACAAGAGTATAAACGACTTAAATCTCCAAGTCCCCTGAGTGCGGACTGGAGTACTCCGAGTTCCTAGAGTGCGGACTAGAGTATAAACGACTTAAATCTCCAAGACCCCTGAGTGCGGACTGGAGTACTCCAAGTCCCCAGAGTGTGGGCTAGAGTATAAACGACTTAAATCTCCAAGTCCCCTGAGTGCGGACTGGAGTACTCCGAATCCCCAGAGTGCGGGCTAGAGTATAAACGACTTAAATCTCCAAGTCCCCTGAGTGCGGACTGGTGTACTCTGAGTTCCTAGAGTGCGGACTAGAGTATAAACGATTTAAATCTCAAAGTCCCCTGAGTGCGGACTGGAGTACTCTGATTGCCCAAAGTGCAGACTAGAGTATAAACGACTTAAATCTCCAAGTCCCCTAAGTGTGGACTGGAGTACTCCGAGTCCCCAGAGTGCGGACTAGAGTATAAATGACTTAAATCTCCAAGACCCCTAAGTGCGAAGTGGAGTACTCCGAGTCCCTAGAGTGCGGCCTAGAGTATAAACGACTTAAATCTCCAAGTCCCCTGAGTGCAGACTGGAGTACTCCGAGTCCCCAGAGTGCGAACAAGAGTATAAACGACTTAAATCTCCAAGTCCCCTAAGTGCAGACTGGAGTACTCCGAGTCTCCAGAGTGCGGACTAGAGTATAAATGACTTAAATCTCCAAGTCCCCTTAGTGCGGACTGGAGTACTCTGAGTTCCTAGAGTGCGGACTAGAGTATAAACGATTTAAATTTCCAATTCACCTAAGTACGGACTGGAGTACTCTGAGTTCCCTGAGTGCGGACTGGAGTACTCCGAGCCCCAGAGTGCGGACTGGAGTACTCTGGGTCCCTAGTGTACGGACTAGAGTATAAACGATTTAAATCTCCAAGTCCCCTGAGTGCGGACTGGAGTACTCCGAGTCCCCAGAGTGCGGACTAGAGTATAAACGACTTAAATCTCCAAGTCCTCTGAGTGCGGACTGGAGTACTCTGAGTCCCTAGAGTGCGGACTAGAGTATAAACGACTTAAATCTCCAAGTCCCCTGAGTGCGGGCTGGAGTACTCTGAGTCCCTAGAGTGCGGACTAGAGTATAAACGACTTAAATCTCCAAGTCCCCTGAGTGCGAACTGGAGTACTCTGAGTTCCTAGAGTGCGGACTAGAGTATAAACGACTTAAATCTCCAAGTCTCCTAAGTGCGGACTGGAATACTCTAAGTCACCAGAGTGCGGAATAGAATATAAACGACTTAAATCTCCAAGTCCCCTGAGTGCGGACTGGAGTACTCTGAGTTCCCAAAGTGCGGATTAGAGTATAAACGATTTAAATCTCCAAGTCCCTTGAGTGTGGACTAGAGTACTCCGAGTTCCCAAAGTGCGGACAAGAGTATAAACGACTTAAATCTCCAAGTGCCCTGAGTGCGGACTGGAGTACTCCGAGTTCCTAGAGTGCGGACTAGAGTATAAACGACTTAAATCTCCAAGACCCCTGAGTGCGGACTGGAGTACTCCAAGTCCCCAGAGTGTGGACTAGAGTATAAACGACTTAAATCTCCCAGTCCCCTGAGTGCGGACTGGAGTACTCCAAATCACCAGAGTGCGGGCTAGAGTATAAACGACTTAAATCTTCAAGTCCCTTGAGTGCGGACTGGAGTACTCTGAGTTCCTAGAGTGCGGACTAGAGTATAAACGACTTAAATCTCCAAGTTCCCAGAGTGCGGACTGGAGTACTCTGAGTTCTCAGAGTGCGGACTAGAGTATAAACGATTCAAATCTCCAAGTCCCATGACTGCGGACTGGAGTACTCTGAGTTCCTAGAGTGCGAACTAGAGTATAAACAATTTAAATCTCAAAGTCCCCTGAGTGCGGACTGGAGTACTCCGAGTCCCCAGAGTGCGGACTAGTGTATAAACGACTTAAATATCCAAGTCCCCTGAGTGCGGACTGGAGTACTCCGAGTTCCCAGAGTGTGGACTGGAGAATAAACGATTTAAATCTCCTAGTCCCCTGAGTGCGGACTGGATTACCCTGAGTTCCTTGAGTGCGGACTGGAGTACTCCAAGTCCCCAGAGTGCGGACTGGAGTATAAACGACTTAAATCTCCAAGTCCTCTGAGTGCGGACAGGAGTACTCCGAGTCTCCAGAGTGCGGACAGGAGTATAAACGACTTAAATCTCCAAGTCCTTTGAGTGCGGACTGGAGTACTCCGAGTCCCCAATGTGCGAGTTAGAGTAGAAACGACTTAAATCTCCAAGTCTCCTAAGTGCGGACTAGAGTACTCCGAGTTTCCAGAGTGCGGACTGAAGTATAAACGACTTAAATCTCCAAGTCCCCTGAGTGGGGACTGGAGTACTCCGAATCCCCAGAGTGCAGACTGGAGTACTCTGAGTCCCCAGAGTGCGGACTGGAGTATAAACGACTTAAATCTCCAAGTCCCCTAAGTGCGGACTGGTGTACTCAGAGTTCCCAGAGTGCGGACTAGAGTATAAACGACTTAAATCACCAAGTCCCTTTGAGTGTGGACTGGAGTACTCTGAGTCCTCAGAATGCGGGTTAGAGTATAAACGACTTAAATCTTCAAGTCCCCTGAGTGCGTACTGGAGTACTCCGAGTCCCCAAAGTGCGGACTAGAGTATAAACGACTTAAATCTCTAAGTCCCCTGAGCGCGGATTGTAGTACTCCGAGTCCCTAGAGTGCGGACAAGAGTATAAACGATTTAAATCTCCAAGTCCCCTGACTACGGACTGGAGTACTCTGAGTTCCCAGAGTGCGGACTAGAGAATAAACGATTTAAATCTACTAGTCCCCTGAGTGCAGATTGGAGTACTCCGGGTTCCCAGAGTGCGGACTAGAGTATAAACGACTTAAATCTTCAAGTCCCCTGAGTTCTCCAAGTGCCCTGAGTGCGAACTGGAGTACTACGAGTCCCCAGAGTGCGGGCTAGAGTATAAACGACTTAAATCTCCAAGTCCCCTGAGTGCGGACTGGAGTACTCTGAGTCCCCAGAGTGCGGGCTAGAGTATAAACGACTTAAATCTCCAAGTTCCCTGAGTGCGGGCTGGAGTACTCCAAGTCCCCAGAGTGCGGGCTGGAGTATAAACGATTTAAATCTCCAAGTTCCCTGAGTGCGGACTGAAGTACTCCGAGTCCCCAGAGTGCAGGCTGGAGTATAAACAACTTAAATCTCCAAGTCTCCTGAGTGAGGACTGGAGTGCTCCGAGTCCCCAGGGTGCGGGCTAGAGTATAAACGACTTAAATCTCCAAGTCCTCTGAGTGCGGACTAGAGTATAAACAACTTAAATCTCCAAGTCCCATGAGTGCGGACTGGAGTACTCCGAGTCCCAAGAGTGCGGACTAGAGTATAAACGACTTAAATCACCAAGTCCCCTGAGTGCGGAGTGGAGTACTCCGAGTCCCCAGAGTGCGGACTGGAGTATAAACGACTTAAATCTCCAAGTCCCCTGAGTGCAGACTGGAGTACTCCGAGTCCCCAGAGTGCGGATTGGAGTATAAACGACTTAAATCTCCAAGTCCCCTGAGTGCAGACTGGAGTACTCCGAGTCCCCAGAGTGCGGACTAGAGTATAAACAACTTAAATATCCAAGTCCCCTAAGTGCGGAGTGGAGTACTCCGAGTCCCCAGAGTGCGGACTAGAGTATAAACGACTTAAATCTCCAAGTCCCCTGAGTGCGGACTGGAGTACTCCGAGTCCCCAGAGTGCGGACTAGAGTATAAACGACTTAAATCTCCAAGTCCCCTGAGTGTGGACTGGAGTACTCCGGGTCCCTAGAGTGCGGGCTAGAGTATAAACGACTTAAATCTCCAAGTCCCCTGAGTGCGGATTGGAGTACTCCGAGTCCCCAATGTGCGAACTAGAGTATAAATGACATAAATCTCCATGTCCCCTGAGTGCGGACTGGAGTACTCCAAGTCCCCAGAGTGCGGGCTAGAGTATAAACGACTTAAATCTCCAAGTCCCCTGAGTGCGGACTGGATTACTCCGAGTCCCCAGAGTGCGGACTAGAGTATAAACGACTTAAATCTCCAAGTCCCCTGAGTGCAGACTGGAGTACTCTAAGTTCCCAGAGTGCGGAATGGAGTATAAACGATTTAAATCTCCAAGTCCCCTGAGTGCGGACTGGAGTACTCCGAGTCCCCAGAGTGCGGACTGGAGTATAAACGACTTAAATCTCCAACTCCCCTGAGTGCGGATTGGAGTACTACGAGTCCCAGAGTGCGGACTAGAGTATAAACGACTTATATCTCCAAGTCCCGTGAGTGCGGACTGGAGTACTCCGAGTCCCCAGAGTGCGGACTAGAGTATAAACGACTTAAATCTCCTAGTCCCCTCAGTGCGGACCGGAATACTCCGAGTCCCCAGAGTGCGGACAAGAGTATAAAATACTTAAATCTCCAAGTCCCCTGAGTGTGGACTGGAGTTCTCCGAGTCCACAGAGTGCGGACTAGAGTATAAACGACTTAAATCTCCAAGTCCCATAAGTGCGGACTGGAGGACTCTGAGTTCCCAGAGTGTGGACTAGAGTATAAACGATTTAAATTTCCAATTCCCCTGAGTGTGGACTGGAGTACTCTGAGTTCCCTGAGTGCGGACTGGAGTACTCCGAGTCCCCTGAGTGCGGACTGGAGTACTGCGAGTCCCCAGAGTACGGACTGGAGTATAAACTACTTAAATCTCCAAGTCCCCTGAGTTCGGACTGGAGTACTCTGAGTCCCCAGAATGCGGACTAGAGTATAAACGACTTAAATCTCCAAGTTCCCTGAGTGCGGACTGGAGTACTCTGAGTCCCCAAAATGCGGGCAAGAGTATAAACGACTTAAATCTCCAAGTCCCTAGAGTGCGGACTGGAGTACTCCGAGTTCCAAGAGTGTGGACTAGAGTATAAACGACTTAAATCTCCAAGTCCCCTGAGTGCGGACTAGAGTATAAACGACTTAAATCTCCAAGTCCCCTAAGTGCGGACTGTAGTACTCCGAGTCCCCAGTGTGCGGATGATATGCACGTAAATGTGGATATTTTTACCACCATATTTAATCTAATTAATTCAAATAAATGATCATATTGGGTATTTTAACTTGTTTTAACCAAAATCCATATTAATTCCAAATTGTCACATATTCATCTTCATCCAAGGGCAAAATAGTCATTCTTTGTGCATAAATTAACTTGAGAAAATTTAATTAGAAATTTCCATACTATTTTGTAGGAATTTGATTTCCATTACAAGTGGTTTCATGAAGAAGATATGCATGCACAAAAAGAACACAAAGGAATGAAGATGGAAATAATTCAATGTGAAGATCATGTAGGACCCCACCTACCCACCTACCTTAATGTACACATTACAGGCTAATGCACATGCTTATGGAATTAATGGCTTCATGTACACTTAAATGATGATTAATGGATGTTAATGGTTTCTTAGCCACCACACTTCCTAAGGGGTAGTTTGGGCATTCCCCAAATTATGGATTAGGATTTCATGCTTGTATAAATAACCCATTATGTTCATGTAACCTCTCTCCTCCTCCCTTCTCTTTTCTTTTCATGGCTACTTAGCCATTTCTTTTATGTAATTCTTTTTCTTATGCAACTTTAATACATTGCTCTTTTCTTTTCTTGTTTGTTTTCCTTTCATGTTAGTATAGATTTATTTCCATGCAAGTAGATTAGTTTTATTTCTTGTTAATTAGCTCTTCTTTCATTTATCTCTCCTTTTCCTTTTCTTTTTCATTCATGTTGCAAGCTACATTTGTTAATCAAATGACAAATATGAGAGGCTAAACCCCTTCAATTTAGGGGTAATGAAGCTCTCTAATTATGTAGCTTCAACTATTTGTTAATTCATGCTCTCCTTTTGTGCTTAATGATGATGATAGAAATGGTTTACTAGTTGTTTTTGCTTTGAATTTGATAGCCTATATTGTTGACATCAAATAGGCTATGCTTAAACAATCACTAACACTAATTGCCTCTTCATCAAAATATGATTATGGCAAAAGAAAGTGATTTGAAATTAAAATTTGATGGTCTATATTTTAATCAATAGTTAATAGGCCATACTTAAAATAGATTTCATTTTCATTTTCATTGTCAAATTTCATGAAAGTTAGTGAGTGATTTAAGGGGTGTGTTATAGTTTGATAGCTTATGTTGGCTAATCAATAGCACAAATATGCCATACTTATGATAAACACATCAATTAAAGCACTAATGACCAAAAAAGAGAGATTATGATTTCATATGTGTTGAACTACATGATTTAGAGAGTGGATTTATTCTCTAAATTGTCATTTAACTCTTATATTTCCATTTCTTTTCTTTTAGTTAGCTAGTTTTCATACATTTTTAGTTTAATTCACTCTCGACTTCGGTATAATTTGATTGAATAGGAAATTTAAATCAACAATTCCCTGCGAATCGACCCGTACTCGCCACGTACTTCAATAGTACGCCGTGCGCTTGAGGTTATTTTTATTTCTAAATTCGTTTGGCTATTTTCTAACTCGATAGACATTTAGTCGTACGAACAAGTTTTTGGCGCCGTTGCCGGGGATTTGTTTTGATTTCTATTTTCTATTCTTCGAAATTATTTGTGTTTGATTTTAGTGTGTTGTGTTGTGTTTAAAAAAAAAGAAAAAAATATTGTGTGTTTGTTTGTTTTTGTGTGCATTTGTTTGTGTTCTTGTTTGTTTTGCATTTTCATTTGCATTTCCATATTAAAAAAAAAGAAAAGAAAAAAAACAATCACAATTTCAAAACAATTTTTTCTTTATTATTTTCCATTTTCAATTACATTTGCATTCAAATTTCTACATTTACAATTCACTGTTGCATTGTATATATTCACTGTTTATCCCCTGCATACTTCTAAACTCACTATCATTTCGTCTGCAATTCCACATTTCTGAACATTCACTTCACAAAATCCCATACAGTCACAAATTCTGTCCATTTATACTCTGTGCTCTTCCTACACTTCCTCAAAACTGCTACCGTCACTTCCAAACTAAACTCCTCACCACAGTGCTTCAACAGTCTCCACATCCTACATCACCTACACATTCACTTACCTACCTATAAACCATCAACAACTTCTTAACTGTCAAAAATCCTCTGCACACACTTTCTACCACTGCTCTGCATACATTTTCTGCCCATCTTCTTTGCCAAATATCTGCCACAACCGAACTTCCTGCCTCCCATGCCAATCCACCAGAAACAACTGCAGCCCTACACCTCACTTCCCTGTTGCCATCATCAACCCATAACTGCTTCATAATTGCCATCCACTTCTTCCCACTTTACCACATCATCTCCAATTAGTTCACCACCATTCCAAATAAAAGCTCCTCTGATCATCTGCCTCCATAAACCACCTTACTACTGTGACCTGACAACTCCTCCATCATTCTACTGCTGCCACTCACCATTCCTTTTGCATACTTACTCTTCATACAACTACATACATCTTCATTCATCACCTCCATACAACATCACATCAACAGTTCCCTGTCACTAACCAACCATCCACTTCCACCATCCCACTCAACCATCACCCGCTACTGCTTGCTTCACACATTCTCTATCACAACTAACCCAAAACTCCATACATTTCATTCCATCACCCATACTTGCAGCTCCACACCACAAACAAGCTCCAACCAAGTAAGCTTCTCCATCTCCAAACTGTCATCAGCACTTGCCTCTATCACGAAACTGCACTGCAACATCCCCCGACCACCTGAAACGAACAACTCCTCCACTAGCTACCAAGACTCAAACAATCAAAACAATCAAATTCACCAACCCATACAACAAACTCCTCTTGCATTACTGCACTAACAATTCTCGTTGCTGCACCGTTCCATCACAAACATCTGAACATCACAACACTGCATATACCAGAGCGCACACTATTTCAACTACAACTACACCATTCATTGTTTCACCACCTCCGTATTCATCATCTACCAATACTTCTTCCTAAACAACATATACCATCATCCAACAACAACTCTTGCACCTATCACCATCTGATCAACTTCGCCATCTGACCACCATCTACTATCGAACAGTCGCAACAATCCTACAGTCTACTTCATACGACAACTCAACAGTCACTGCATATACGTCATCCTACTACCAGACAGACATCACCAAAGAAAAAAAAGGGGGCAAACATACACCTTTGTACTACCATTCCCATCGAAGCTTCTCCAACTCCCTGTTGCATACTTCACTTCGGCCAAACGATTCCTTGCAAACTTTGGCCTTTCAACCACAACATATCATTTTGCAGCAGACACCTACAAACATCACTGTCCATCACACTCACCCAACCACAGCAGTCTCAACCACCACAATAACCACTGCCTTCATATTCCTTACCCCATTGCTTGCACAAGACTACACTACAACCACCAACTACAGCTACACTTCATTATACTAACAGCAACCTATCCCACAGCCTTACTTCTTCCTTCCACTAGTCAATCACTTGTCTGCTAAACCTTTCCACCTTACCACCAGTACAATTCTATAATCCACGGCTTACAAGCCTCTGCACACTCCTTCAAGCTGCTGCCAACATCACAGAACCTCTGCCCACATAACAAACCATACTTCACCACTGTGCAATCACCCTCCCATCAATAAAACACAGCCACCCCAAACTACCAACATCACTCTGTCAAAATCCATCACCGCAACCAAGTCACTACTCAACCGCAACCTCACCCAAAAAAAAAACAATCAGTCTTCGAATCGAATTCCACAGCAATTCGCCAATCACTTTAACCCAATCGAACTCCTCGAACCAGAATCCCAACAGTAATCGAACCACAAACTCGAGAAATAATCGGAATTGGGGAGCTTGCGAACTTGGAAATTGAATTCGAAGTCTAAAATTGATTTAGGGAATCGATTTTTACGAAGAGTGGCATCGGTGAGATAAAATTGTGTAGTCTGGGTTGAAATATTTAGGCTTGTTTTCCTTCCGTTTTTAACTTGCCTTGTTTTAATTTTTTTTAGCTGTTTAGTTTTCTTGTTTTCATTTTCGTCTTTGCAAATAGTAAAAAAAAATTGTTTTCATTTTGGTGTGGGTAATAAGTTTAGTGAGTGAGAGGTTTAATTTTGGGTATTCTTTTTTTTATTTTGTTTTTAGGTTGGTTTTATCATAAAAAAAAAAGAAGGTTGATTTTGTTTTGTTTTGTTTTAGAGTTTTAAATTGTTTTAAGTTCCATTTTCAAAAAAAAAGGACTAGAGTAGAAACGACTTAAATCTCCAAATCCTCTGAGTGCGGACTAGAGTATAAACGACTTAAATCTCTAAGTCCCCAGAGTGCGGACTAGAGTATAAACGACTAAAATCTCCAAGTCCCCTGAGTGCAAACTGGAGTACTCCGAGTCCCCAAAGTGCGGGCTAGAGTATAAACGATTTAAATCTAAAAGTCCCCTGAGTGCGGACTGGAGTACTCCGAGTCCCCAGAGTGCGGACTGGAGTATAAACGACTTAAATCTCCAAGTCACCTGAGTGCGGACTAGAGTACTCCGAGTCCCCAAAGTGCGGACTAGAGTATAAACGAGTTAAATCTCCAAGTCCCCTGAGTGCGTACTAGAGTATAAACGACTTAAATCTCTAAGTCCCCTGAGTGCGGACTGGGGTACTCCGAGTCCCCAAAGTGCGGACTAGAGTATAAACGATTTAAATCTCCAAGTCCCCTGAGTGCGGACTGGAGTACTCCGAGTCCCCAGAGTGCGGACTAGAGTTTAAATGACTTAAATCTCCATGTCCCCTGTGTGCGGACTGGAGTACTCCAAGTCCCCAAAGTGCGGACTAAAGTATAAACGACTCAAATCTCCAAGTCCCCTGATTGCGGACTTGAGTACTCTGAGTCCCCAGAGTGCGGGCTAGAGTATAAACGACTTAAATCTCCTAGTCCCATGAGTGCGGACTAGAATACTCCGAGTCCCCAGAGTGCGGACTAGAGTATAAACGACTTAAATCTCCAAGTCCCCTGAGTGCGAACTGGAGTACTCTGAGTTCCCAGAGTACGGAATAGAGTATAAACGATTTAAATCTCCAAGTCCCCTTAGTGCGGACTAGAGTACTCCAAGCCCCCAAAGTGCGACTAGAGTATAAACGACTTAAATCTCCAAGTCTCCTGAGTGCGCACTGGAGTACTCCGAGTCCCCAGTGTGTGGACTAGAGTATAAACGACTTAAATCTCCAAGTCCCCTGAGTGCGGACTGGAGTACTCCGAGTCCCCAGAGTGTGGACTAGAGTATAAACGACTTAAATCTCTAAGTTCCCTGAGTGTGGACTGGTGTACTCTGAGTTCCCAGAGTGCGGACTAGAGTATAAACGATTTAAATCTCCAAGTCCTCTGACTGCGGACTGGGGTACTCTGAGTTCCCAGAGTGTGAACTAGAGTATAAACGATTTAAATCTCCAAGTCCCCTGAGTGCGGACTGGAGTACTCCGAGTCCCTAGAGTGCGGACTTGAGTATAAACGATTTAAATCTACTAGTCCCCTGAGTGCGGACTGGAGTACTCTGAGTCCTCAGAATGCGGACTAGAGTATAAACGACATAAATCTCCATGTCCCCTGAGTGCGGACTAGAGTACTACGAGTCCCCAGAGTGCGGGCTAGAGTATAAACGACTTAAATCTCCAAGTCCCATGAGTGCGGACTGGAGTACTCCGAGTCCCCAGACTGCGGGCTAGAGTATAAACGACTTAAATCTCCAAGTCCCCTGAGTGCGGACTAGAGTACTGAGTCCCCAGAGTGCGGACTAGAGTATAAACGACTTAAATCTCTAAGTCCCCTGAGTGCGGACTGTAGTACTCCGAGTCCCTAGAGTGCGGAATAGAGTATAAAAGATTTAAATCTCCAAGTCCCTTGACTGCGGACTGGAGTAATCTGAGTTCCCAGAGTGCGGACTAGAGTATAAACGATTTAAATCTTCAAGTCCCCCACTACTACAAAACAGGCCATTTGCATCGGTTGTTTACCCCCCTTTTGCATCAGTTCAACAACCGATGCATATGTAACCGATGCAACAGGCTTAACACTTTTGCATCAGTTCTGAAACCGATGCAAAAAATTCCTTTTTGCATCGGTTGTTACTAACAACTGATGCAAAATATCATGGTTGGTTGCTTGAACACAGCCCCTATGTTGCATCGGTTTTTTATAACAACCGATGCAAACTAATCCCTCTATTGCATAATGCTATTTATACCTGATGCAAAAAAACCATTATTACAGTACTCAAATAGACTATATATATATAATTGATTACAACAAACAATTATTGATTGCAATATTACCATCATTCAAAATTAAATTTGATGGCAAATACAAACTGAATAACATTATACCAAAATAAACATATATCAATTAAAGTGTTAATAATCTATACAAAATAATGGTTCATACATTCATTTTTGCAGCATAATTCAGATCTTTTGTACAAAATATGAACGGAAGATTTTCACATGTTCGAAATTATGAAATGACGGTTCTCTTTCAACTACCATCCACCACCAACAAAACTGTGCAATGCAAAACATCTCACTACCCCTACCTACCCAGAAACATCATTTACGTGCCTACCATCCACTGCCCATTACTTCTACAACGACCACAACTTCTTCAACTGACCACAACGAACATCAACAGTCCCATACTTCTTCATATCCATTTACTGCTGCTATACGCCTACAACCACTAAACCACTTCTCTGCCAAACACTATTGTCAAAAACATCTGCACTTCATTCATCAACTGCTCCTCCGCATACTCAAAAATCCTTCCTCACTGTCACATTTTGCCATTCACAAAGCAACCCACCTGCTTAAAGCAATCCTCATAAATCACCCATAATTTCCATTCTGAACCCATAATCTCCATTCTGAACCCATAATCTCCACTTAATTCCTTCCCTGGTCACAGCACAAACCACTGTTCATTCCCCTTCAACTTAATTCCCTACAGCACTTCAACCATCCAAACGCAGCAATACCATCACTGCAGCAGTCACCAAAACAACATATCGCTCCCTCCCAATCCCCACTGCACACTCAACCAAAACGACTAATACAACAACCCATCGCTCTGCATCACTTTATTCCACTACACAAAGCAACCACCATCTCACCATTTCAACACGCAACCAGAACCATGGCAACCCATCCTCACTGTCAAAACTGCTTCCTATACAAAACTGCACTCCTTACCATCACTCCCTATACAACTCCCATTGCCAATACATCCACTTTCGTCACCTGCTTCTAAACTGCATTAAACGACAAACAAAAACTCCATTAAATATTTGAATACATGCAGCATATCAGTAATCGAAGCTTCATTCCCATCCAGTGGCTGCAGGAGCAACGCCTTCTACTGGAGGTACTGCTGCATTCCACTCAGCTGCCACTGGAGCTGCACATTTTTTTAGTCACAAACTCATCAGAATTACTGCTTTCTTCAACTTTAAATCATACCACGATAGATACACATCAAATTCCTACAGGAACCATAGCAATAACGTTGCTTCCTACAATCATTCTATAACAACACAGCAAACAGTAAGCATATTGTTTAAAACAACATTGTAGAATGCTACACATACCGAGAGGGTCCACCTTGCTTCTCAAAATACGCACCAAGCGTTGCAACATCAGTAATCGTAAATTTTGACAGATCAAAATGGAGCTGTTAAGGTTCTTTGAAGCTTCTTTTCTTTGGAGACATGGGCATCCACTTTTGGACGTAGCTGCATCAACAACAACGAAATCCAACATGATCGTATATACATACATACATACATACATAGTAGCATGAGCGTTTAGAAAAGAGGACGTTATACTATTCTACGTTAGTTACCTCATCACATTGTATCCTGAGTTTATCATTCTCCATGACTAGTCTTGCAACTTCCATTTCTAACTGATTTGTATAAGCCTGTTTTTACAAATACATAGTTTAAGTTCATCATAAATCACTTATGGACAGTTCAACGAATAACCATTATATATTTACTGCTTTTAATTTGTAGTAAGCGAGGAGAGTAATCAAAAAAAATACAGTGTTGCTATATAATGAAGCAGACCTGTTTTCTAGCTCTGGATTTAGCAGCGGACTGTCTGTTGTTCATCATGCGTTTATATTTACGGTCGCAACCACGAGTGCTGGTAGATCTACGGATAACAACTCGGCTGCCTGGAATATCTGCATTGATAAAGGAAAATAATCCGACTTGGCCTGTTTTCACATTGTCATCAGCATAGTTCAAGCGCAAGGCGGTTGAGCAATGTTTCCCGCACACTATAAGGAATCTTACACTAATTTCTAGGCTGAATCGAATGAAAAAATCAAAACCAAAATCTATGAGTAGCAATTATTGTTGCCATGCATTTTATTTTCACTCAAACTTTGTAAATTTACCACTCATATGAGGAGTGTGATAACGTAATTTCTCTTATATTGGTGGAAAATACACTATTTCAATTAATATTTATTTCATCAATAACTGGGACTCACACTCCCCTTCAGTGAAAGAGCATGGTACTCCTCCACAGCAATGAGAGTATCAATACATTATGGAACCAACAAGTTTTGACGAGATCAGTTCCTCTAATAAACAATTAAAATTGGCAAAAATGCGCCCATTATTTTATATATTGACTAAAACAAAGTTGCAAAAATCAAAGGCTAATCGTGAAGATCTAGAAACTGTTGGTTTCTGTGATCATAAATGCAATGTCTCCTCTAAATATCAGAGTATAGTAGTATCTACTATTATACATTCATTAAGTAAATGATTTTAGTACAAGTTGACCTTAGACTATTGGGATCACATTAATGTACAAAGATGCGGCATATGATACTTCTCCATCTAATCTACAGTCAAGCATATTAATGGCAACATAGTAGTATTAACTAGGACTATTCATTGTATAATAGTTGTCATTGTCACGTGCAAATTATATTAATTAGCAAAAATTATGAGATATCCTGAGCTAATAGAATAAGGAATTAGTGCCACCATACTGGTAGCTCGCAAATTATATTAATTAGCAATAATTATGAGATATCCTGAGCTATTAGAATAAGGAATTATTGCACCATTACTGGTAGCTCTTTTGTGTACCTTGATATTGGTTCATATTTTTTTTAACAAGAGCACATAATATAACTAAGTAGATATTTTCTTAATATTAAATTTATATTAATACCATTTGTGTCCAGGAGCAATAGTTCCTCGCATCTGAAGAACCATTCTAGCCAACAACCAGAAAAGGCATCTAATACTGCGCTTGCCTTTGTTGTTCGCTGGAATGCCAATATCAACATGCCTCATTGGTGAATCAATATCATAGAAAGCAATGGTTGGAATATTTCCAAGAGCTGCTTCTTTGATTGGCTGCAACAATTTGTATTTCCTTTTGTTAAAATAATAATCATTATTATTATTATTATATATATATATATGTATGTATGTATGTATGTATGTATGTATGTATGTATGTATAAATTGAAGTTATTTCATTATGTGCAGGTCTAAAGTAATTTTCTTGAAATCCAACGAGGCCTTTCCAGTGTTAACAAATTATGTCATTAACAAGCAAGAAGGATACAAGGATTCCAATTTAACATAAGTATTGAGTAACAGGGAAAATGACCTGATGATCGGTTCTACGGTCAGTAAGAATAAGTAGGCGAGGCTTACAAAAGGAAGTCTGGAGTTGATTGGTGAAAGTACCAGGAGTGTGTCTCCCAACAATAGGATGAGCACCAGTGTACTGGGCAAACTTCAAAACAGCTCTCTGACCATATGGCCTTGCAGACTGAACAATAATATCTTGAGGATTCTCAATAGCAACGATAACCCTTGCAGCAAGGTAAAGCTTTTCCCATGTCTTGCCAAGGTTGATTATGAAAATACCTTAATTATTAAATTGAAAACTATTATAGGGCCAAATATATACACACAACAATAACCTTATGGGTGCCAACTGAAAATGTATTTTAATCGCAAATCCGTTGGCACCATTAGACCACAGGCAACGTTAAAGTATTAAAACATCTTAACTTGTAAGGAATACAGATATATTTTTTTCTCAAGTTGACTTTACTGATTCTTACAGTTTAACTTTGACATTGTACTATGTCAAATAATTTTATGCTTCCATGGATAAAACTATCAAAAATTCATGTCAAAAATTTTATGCTTCCAGGGATAAAACTGTCAAAAATTGTGGCAATGTGTTCACTCTACTTAAACATCATATTCAGGTAAACTTCTACCATTATTACATCGCAGTTATCATAAATCAGCCAACGCATATTAACATGTACTCTCCAAAGTGCAAAACATTGTGAAATTTTCAATAATGTCATAGTTATAATTTAATTTTTTTACCTTTGATATAATTAAATTAAAAGCGTTTTGCGAGTAATGTGTATTTCAATAAACCTTTCTGTATATAATATAATTCAGCTGACAAGAAAAAGTGAAGAGGGTATATTTCACCACTTACAACAATTCAACCCATTAAACATTAACGAAAATAGCCCAAGTTTTGGATATTTTCAACCGATACTGCAAACTAAGATTTACGTGTGCATGTAGTGCTTTCTCAAAATCAAATAAGACAATAGTATAGAAACGATACCATCAGATCTGCGCTTGAAGACATATCACTCCATTTGAAAATCGCAGTTCTTTGTACCCAAATGAACGTCGGCGGCCAGCATCATTTGGATGTCCTTTTCTTTCTGTGAAAGTGCTCTAGTAGCCATAATTGCTAGGAATAAGGTGTAAAATACAAAAACTGCCCTGCTTTTTTGTACTGATTTGCTTGGAGGAGGAGGCGGCGGTTGGAGAAAAGGATAAGAATATTTATACTAAGAGTTGGAAACCTAAATGCGCTAATTAAAGAGAGCTCAGTATTTATTTAGGCCAGTTAATTAGTAAGGTTGTAGCAGAATTTAGCTTGAAGCAGACGTTAATTAGCAGCAAAAAACCCATTTTAGCATCTCGTTTAATTTGTTGAAGAAGAAAAGAAGTAAAAAATAAATTTTTTGGCACCGAGGATTCGGAGGAGGAGAAGAATTTTTTTTCGGGAGTAGGTTATTGAGGAGGAAGGAGTACATTTGTCCAAAGTAGTAACTTTGGAGCCAATTTTTCATTATCTCCCACCTAAATTTCATATTGTCATCAACATGTAGTTGCATCGGTTGACTTTAAAACCAATGCGACTAAAACTATTTGCATCGGTTGTTGGTGTGAACTAATGCAAATTTGATTTTTTTTTATTACCTATTGCTTTCCACGTACCAATTGCATCGGTTATTAAGATAGAACTGATGCAAATAGTTCTATTTGCATCAGTTTTTACTTCAACCGATGCAAATGAGGCGAAGCAATATGCACTTTTTGTACTAGTGCCCTGAGTGCGAACTGGAGTACTCCGAGTCCCCAAAGTGCGGACTAGAGTATAAACGACTTAAATCTTCAAGTCCCCTGAGTTCTCTAAGTCCGCTGAGTGCGGACTGGAGTACTCTGAGTCCTCAGAGTGCGGGCTAGAGTATAAACGACTTAAATCTCCAAGTCCTTTGAGTGCGGACTGGAGTACTCCGAATCCCCAGAGTGCGGGCTGGAGTATAAACGACTTAAATCTCCATGTCCCCTGAGTGGGGACTGGAGTACTCCGAGTCCCCAGAGTGGGGATAAACGACTTAAATCTCCAAGTTTCCTGAGTGCGGACTAGAGTATAAATGACTTAAATCTCCAAGTCCCCTGAGTGTAGACTGGAGTACTCCGAGTCCCCAGAGTGCGGACTAGAGTGTAAACGACTTAAATCTCCAAGTCCCTTGAATGCGGACTGGAGTACTCCGAGTCCCCAGAGTGCGGACTAGAGTATAAACGACTTAAATCTCCAAGTTTCCTGAGTGCGGACTAGAGTATAAATGACTTAAATCTCCAAGTCCCCTGAGTGTAGACTGGAGTACTCCGAGTCCCCAGAGTGCGGACTAGACTATAAACGACTTAAATCTCCAAGTCCCCTGAGTGCGGACTAGAGTATAAACGACTTAAATCTCTAAGTCCCCAGAGTGCGGACTGGAGTACCCCAAGTCCCCAGAGTTTGGACTAGAGTATAAACGACTTAAATCTCCAAGTCCCCTGAGTTCGGAGTGGAGTACTCCGAGTCCCCGGAGTGTGGACTAGAGTATAAACGACTTAAATCTCCAAGTCCCCTAAGCGCAGACTTGAGTACTCCAAGTCCCAGAGTGCGGACTAGAGTATAAACGACTTAAATCTTCAAGTCCCCTGAGTGCGGACTGGAGTACTACGAATCCCCAGAGTGCGAACTAGAGTATAAACGACTTAAATTTCCAAGTCCCCTGAGTTCGGAGTGGAGTACTCCGAGTCCCAAGAGTGCGGACTAGAATATAAACGACTTAAATCTCCAAGTCCCCTGAGCGCAGACTGGAGTACTCCGAGTCCCAGAGTGCGGAGTAGACTATAAACAACTTAAATCTCCAAGTCCCCTAAGTGCAGAGTGGAGTACTACGAGTCCCTAGAGTGCGGACTAGAGTATAAACGACTTAAATCTCCAAGTCCCCTGAGTGCGAAGTGGAGTACTCCGAGTCCCTAGAGCGCGGACTAGAGTATAAACGACTTAAATCTCCAAGTATCCTAAGTGCAGACTGGAGTACTCCAAGTCCGCAGAGTGCGGACAAGAGTATAAACGACTTAAATCTCTAAGTCCCCTGAATGCGGACAGGAGTACTCCGGGTCCCCAGAGTGCAGGCTAGAGTATAAACGACTTAAATCTCCAAGTCCCCCGAGTGCGGACTGGAGTACTCCGAGTGCCCAATGTGCGGACTAGAGTATAAACGACATAAATCTCCAAGTCCCCTGAGTGCGGACTGGAGTACTCCGAGTCCCCAAAGTGCGGGCTAGAGTATAAACGACTTAAATCTCCAAGTCCCCTGAGTGCGGACTGGATTACAATGAGTCCCCAGAGTGCGGACTAGAGTATAAACGACTTAAATCCCCAAATCCTCTGACTGCGGACTGGAGTACTCAAAGTTCCCAGAGTGCGGACTGGAGTATAAACGATTTAAATCTCCAAGTCCCCTGAGTGCGGACTGGAGTACTCCGAGTTCCTAGAATGCGGACTGGAGTATAAAGGACTTAAATCTCTAACTCCCCTCAGTGCGGACTGGAGTACTCCGAGTCCCATAGTGCGGACTAGAGTATAAACGACTTTAATCTCCAAGTCCCCTGAGTGCGGACTGGAGTACTCTGAGTCCCTAGGGTGCATACCAGAGTATAAACGACTTAAATCTCCTAGTCCACTCAATGCGGACAGGAATACTCCGAGTCCCAGAGTGCGGACAAGAGTATAAAAGACTTAAATCTCCAAGTCCCCTGAGTGCGGACTGGATTACTCCGAGTCCCCATAGTGCGGACTAGAGTATAAACGACTTAAATCTCCAAGTCACCTAAGTGCGGACTGGAGGACTCTGAGTTCCCAGAGTGTGGACTAGAGTATAAACGGTTTAATTCTCCAATTTTCCTGATTGCGGACTGGAGTACTCTGAGTTCCCTGAGTGCGGACTGGAGTACTCCGAGTCCCTAGAGTACGGACTGGAGTATAAACTACTTAAATCTCCAAGTCCCCTGAGTGCAGACTGGAGTACTCCGACTCCCCAGAATGCGGACTAGAGTATAAACGACTTAAATTTCCAAGTTCCCTAAGTGCGGACTGGAGTACTCTGAGTCCCCAGAGTGCGGGCTAGAGTATAAACGACTTAAATCTCCAAGTCCCCTGAGTGCGGACTGGATTACAATAAGTCCCCAGAGTGCGGACTAGAGTATAAACGACTTAAATCCCCAAATCCTCTGACTGCGAACTGGAGTACTCAAAGTTCCCAGAGTGCGGACTGGAGTATAAACGATTTAAATCTCCAAGTCCCCTGAGTGCGGACTGGAGTACTCCGAGTTCCCAGAGTGCGGACTGGAGTATAAAGGACTTAAATCTCTAACTCCCCTGAGTGCGGACTGGAGTACTCCGAGTCCCATAGTGCGGACTAGAGTATAAACGACTTAAATCTCCAAGTCCCCTGAGTGCGAACTGGAGTACTCTGTGTCCCTAGGGTGCATACCAGAGTATAAACGACTTAAATCTCCTAGTCCACTCAATGCGGACAGGAATACTCCGAGTCCTAGAGTTCGGACAAGAGTATAAAAGACTTAAATCTCCAAGTCTCCTGAGTGCGGACTGGATTACTCCGAGTCCACAGAGTGCGGACTAGAGTATAAACAACTTAAATCTCCATGTCACCTATGTGCGGACTGGAGGACTCTGAGTTCCCAGAGTGTGGACTAGAGTATAAACGATTTAATTCTCCAATTTTCCTGAGTGCGGACTGGAGTACTCTGAGTTCCCTGAGTGCGGACTGGAGTACTCTGAGTCCCCAGAGTACGGACTGGAGTATAAACTACTTAAATCTCCAAGTCCTCTGAGTGCGGACTGGAGTACTCCGACTCCCCAGAATGCGGACTAGAGTATAAACGACTTAAATCTCCAAGTTCCTTGAGTGCGGACTGGAGTACTTTGAGTCCCCAGAGTGCGGGCTAGAGTATAAACGGCTTAAATCTCCAAGTCCCCAAAGTGCGGACTGGAGTACTCCAAGTCCCAAGAGTGCGGACTAGAGTATAAACGACTTAAATCTCCAAGTCCCCAGAGTGCGGACTGGAGGACTCCGAGTCCCCAAAGTGCGGGCTAGAGTATAAACGATTTAAATCTAAAAGTCCCCTAAGTGCGGACTGGAGTACTCCGAGTCCCCACAGTGCGGACTAGAGTATAAACGATTTAAATCTCCAAGTCACCTGAGTGCGGAATAGAGTACTCCGAGTCCCCAAAGTGCGGACTAGAGTATAAACGAGTTAAATCTCCAAGTCCCCTAAGTGCGTTCTAGAGTATAAATGACTTAAATCTCTAAGTCCCCTGAGTGCGGACTGGGGTACTCCGAGTCAACAGAGTGCGGACTAGAGTATAAACGATTTAAATCTCCAAGTCCCCTGAGTGTGGACTGGAGTACTCCGAGTCCCCAGAGTGCGGACTAGAGTTTAAATGACTTAAATCTCCATGTCCCCTGTGTGCGGACTGGAGTACTCCGAGTCCCCAGAGTGTGGACTAGAGTATAAACGACTCAAATCTCCAAGTCCCCTGATTGCGGACTTGAGTACTCGGAGTCCCCAGAGTGTGGGCTAGAGTATAAACGACTTAAATCTCCTAGTCCCATGAGTGCGGACTAGAGTACTCCGAGTCCCCAGAGTGCGGACTAGAGTATAAACGACCTAAATCCCCAAGTCCCCTGAGTGCGAACTGGAGTACTCTGAGTTCCCAGAGTGCGGAATAGAGTATAAACGATTTAAATCTCCAAGTCCCCTTAGTGCGGACTAGAGTACTCCAAGTCCCCAAAGTGCGACTAGAGTATAAACGACTTAAATCTCCAAGTCTCCTGAGTGCGCACTGGAGTACTCCGAGTCCCTAGTGTGCGGACTAGAGTATAAACGACTTAAATCTCCAAGTCCCCTGAGTGCGGACTGGAGTACTCCGAGTCCCCAGAGTGCGGACTAGAGTATAAAAGACTTAAATCTCCAAGTTCCTTGAGTGCGGACTGGTGTACTCTGAGTTCCCAGAGTGCGGACTAGAGTATAAACGATTTAAATCTTCAAGTCCCCTGACTGCGGACTGGGGTACTTTGAGTTCCCAGAGTGTGAACTTGAGTATAAATGATTTAAATCTCCAAGTAACCTGAGTGCGGACTGGAGTACTCCGAGTCCCTAGAGTGCGGACTTGAGTATAAACGATTTAAATCTACTAGTCCCCTGAGTGCGGACTGGAGTACTCTGAGTCCTCAGAATGCGGACTAGAGTATAAACGAGATAAATCTCCATGTCCCCTGAGTGCGGACTGGAGTACTACGAGTCCCCAGAGTGCGGGCTAGAGTATAAACGACTTAAATCTCCAAGTACCCTGAGTGCGGACTGGAGTACTCTGAGTCCCCAGACTGCGGGCTAGGGTGTAAACGACTTAAATCTCCAAGTCCCCTGAGTGCGGACTAGAGTACTCCGAGTCCCCAGAGTGCAGACTAGAGTATAAACGACTTAAATCTCTAAGTCCCCTGAGTGCGGACTGTAGTACTCCGAGTCCCTAGAGTGCGGAATAGAGTATAAAAGATTTAAATTTCCAAGTCCCTTGATTGCGGACTGGAGTAATCTGAGTTCCCAGAGTGCGGACTAGAGTATAAACGATTTAAATCTTCAAGTCCCCTGAGTGCGAACTGGAGTACTCCGAGTCCCCAAAGTGCGGACTAGAGTATAAACGACTTAAATCTTCAAGTCCCCTGAGTTCTCTAGGTCCCCTGAGTGCGGACTGGAGTACTCCGAGTGCGGGCTAGAGTATAAACGACTTAAATCTCCAAGTCCTCTGAGTGCGGACTAGAGTTCTCCGAATCCCCAGAGTGCGGGCTGGAGTATAAACGACTTAAATCTCCATGTCCCCTGAGTGCGGACTGGAGTACTCCGAGTCCCCAAAGTGCTGGCTGGAGTATAAACAACTTAAATCTCCAAGTCCCCTGAGTGCGGACTGGAGTACTCCGAGTCCCCAGAGTGCGGACTAGAGTATAAACGACTTAAATCTCCAAGTTCCCTAAGTGCAGACTAGAGTATAAATGACTTAAATCTCCAAGTCCCTTGAGTGCAGACTGGAGTACTCCGAGTCCCTAGAGTGCGGATTAGGGTATAAACGACTTAAATCTCCAAGTCCCCTTAGTGCGGACTAGAGTATAAACGACTTAAATCTCTAAGTCCCCAGAGTGCGGACTGGAGTACCCCAAGTCCCCAGAGTTTGGACTATAGTATAAACGACTTAAATCTCCAAGTCCTCTGAGTTCGGAGTGGAGTACTCCGAGTCCCCAGAGTGCGGACTAGAGTATAAACGACTTAAATCTCCAAGTCCCCTAAGCGCAGACTTGAGTACTCCGAGTCCCAGAGTGCGGACTAGAGTATAAACGACTTAAATCACCAAGTCCCCTGAGTGCGGACTGGAGTACTATGAATCCCCAGAGTGCGAACTAGAGTATAAACGACTTAAATCTCCAAGTCCCCTGAGTTCGGAGTGGAATACTATGAGTCCCAAGAGTGCGGACTAGAATATAAACGACTTAAATCTCCAAGTCCTCTGAGCGCAGACTGGAGTACTCCGAGTCCCAGAGTGCGGACTAGACTATAAACAACTTAAATCTCCAAGTCCCCTAAGTGCGGAGTGGAGTACTCCGAGTCCTTAGAGTGTGGACTAGAGTATAAACGACTTAAATCTCTAAGTCCCCTGAGTGCGGAGTGGAGTACTCCAAGTCCCTAGAGTGCGGACTAGAGTATAAACGACTTAAATCTCCAAGTATCCTAAGTGCGGACTGGAGTACTCCGAGTCCGCAGAGTGCGGACTAGAGTATAAACGACTTAAATCTCCAAGTCCCCTGAGTGCGGACTGGAGTACTCCGAGTCCCCAGAGTGCGGACTAGAGTATAAACGACTTAAATTTCCAAGTCCCATGAGTGCGGACTGGAGTACTCCGAATCCCCAGAGTGCGGACTAGAGTATAAACGACTTAAATCTCCAAGTTCCCTGAGTGCGGACTGGAGTACTCTGAGTTCCTAGAGTGCGGACTAGAGTATAAACGATTTAAATCTCCAAGTCCACTAACTACGAACTGGAGTACTTTGAGTTCCTAGAGTGTGAACTAGAGTATAAACGATTTAAATCTCCAAGTCCCCGAGTGCGGACTGGAGTACTCCGAGTCCCAAGAGTGCGGACTTGAGTATAAACGATTTAAATCTCCAAGTACCCTGAGTGCGGACTGGAGTACTCCAAGTCCCCAGAGTGCGGACTAGAGTATAAACGACTTAAATCTCCATGTCCCCTGAGTGCGGACTGGAGTACTCCGAGTCCCCAGAGTGCGGGCTAGAGTATAAACGACTTAAATCTCCAAGACCCCTGAGTGCGGACTAGAGTACTCCGAGTCCCCAAAGTGCGGAGTATAAACGACTTAAATCTCTAAGTCCCCTCAGTGCGGACAGTAGTACTCCGAGTCCCCAAAGTGCGGAATAGAGTATAAAAGATTTAAATCTCCAAGTCCCCTGACTACGGACTGGAGTTATCTGAGTTCCTAGAGTGCGGACTAGAGTATAAACGATTTAAATCTTCAAGTCCCCTGAGTGCGAATTGGAGTACTCCGAGTCCCCAGAGTGCGGACTAGAGTATAAACGACTTAAATCTTCAAGTACCCTGAGTTCTCTAAGTCCCCTGATTGCGGACTGGAGTACTCCGAGTCCTCAGAGTGTGGGCTAGAGTATAAACGACTTAAATCTCCTAGTCCCCTGAGTGCGGACTGGAGTACTCCGAGTCCCTAGAGTGCGGGCTAGAGTATAAACGACTTAAATCTCCATGTCCCCTGAGTGCGGACTAGAGTACTCTGAGTCCACAGAGTGCGGGCTGGAGTATAAACGACTTAAATCTCCAGGTCCCCTGAGTGCGGACTGGAGTACTCCGAGTCCCCAGAGTGCGGGCTAGAGTATAAACAACTTAAATCTCCAAGTACCCTGAGTGCGGACTGGAGTACTCCGAGTCCCCAGAGTGCGGACAAGAGTATAAACGACTTAAATCTCCAAGTTCCCTGAGTGCGGACTAGAGTATAAATGACTTAAATCTCCAAGTCACCTGAGTGAGGACTGGAGTACACCGAGTCCCAGAGTGCGGACTAGAGTATAAATGACTTAAATCTCCAAGTCCCCTGAGTGCGGACTAGAGTATAAATGAAATAAATCTCTAAGTCCCCAGAGTGCGGACTGGAGTACCCCGAGTCCCCAGAGTGCGGACTAGAGTTTAAACGACTTAAATCTCCAAGTTCCCTGAGTTCGGAGTGGAGTACTCCGAGTCCCCATAGTGTGGACAAGAGTATAAACGACTTAAATATCCAAGTCCCCTGAACGCAGACTGGAGTACTCCGAGTCCCAGAGTGCGGACTAGAGTATAAACGACTTAAATCTTCAAGTCCCCTGAGTGCGGACTGGAGTACTCTGAGTCCTCGGAGTGCAGACTAGAGTATAAACGACTTAAATCTCCAAGTCCCCTGAGTGCGGACTGGAGTACTCCGAGTCCCCAGAGTGCGGACTAGAGTATAAACGACTTAATTCTCCAAGTCCCCTGAGTGCGGACAGGAGTACTCCGAGTCCCCAGAGTGCGGACTAGAGTATAAACGACTTAAATCTCCAAGTCACCTGAGTGCGGCTAGAGTATAAACAACTTAAATCTCCAAGTCCCTTGAGTGCGGACTGGAGTACTCTGAGTCCCCAGAGTGCGGACTAGAGTATAAACGACTTAAATCTCCAAGTCCACTGAGTGCGGACTACAGTACTAAAGATTTAAATCTCTAAGTCCCCAGAGTGCGGACTGGAGTACCCCGAGTCCCTAGAGTGTGGACTAGAGTATAAGTGACTTAAATCTCCAAGTCCCATGAGTGCGGAGTGGAGTACTCCGAGTCCCCTGAGTGCGGACTGGTGTATAAACGACTTAAATCTCCAATTCCCCTGAGTGCGGCCTGGAGTACTCTGAGTTCCCTGAGTGCGGACTGGAGTACTCCGAGTCCCCAGAGTGCGGACTGGAGTATAAACGACTTAAATCTCCAAGTCCCCTGAGTGCGGACTGGAGTACTCCGAGTCCCCAGAGTGCGGACTACAGTATAAATGACTTAAATCTCCAAGTCCCCTGAGTGCGGACTGGAGTACTCCGAGTCCCCAGAGTGCGGACTGAAGTATAAATGACTTAAATCTTCAAGTCCCCTGAGTGCGGACTGGAGTATTCCGCGTCCCCAGAGTGCGGGCTTGAGTATAAACGACTTAAATCTCCAAGTCCCTAGAGTGCGGACTGGAGTACTCCGAGTCCCAAAGTGCGGACTAGAGTATAAACGACTTAAATCTCCAAGTCTCCTGAGTGCGCACTAGAGTACTCCGTGTCCCAGAGTGCGGGCTAGAGTATAAACGACTTAAATTTCCAAGTCTCCTGAGTGCGGACTAGAGTACTCCGAGTCCCCATAGCGCGGACTAGAGTATAAACAACTTAAATCTCCAAGTCTTCTGAGTGCGCACTGGAGTACTCCGAGTCCCTAGAGTGCGGACTAGAGTATAAACGACTTAAATCTCCAAGTCTCCTGAGTGCGCACTGTAGTACTCCGAGTCCCCATAGTGTGGACTAGAGTATAAACGACTTAAATCTCCAAGTCTCCTGAGTGCGCACTGGAGTACTCCGAGTCCCTAGCGTGCGGACTAGAGTATAAACGACTTAAATCGGACTGGAGTACTTCGAATCCCCAGAGTGCGGACTAGAGTATAAACGACTTAAATCTCCAAGTCCCATGAGTGCGGACTGGAGTACTCTGAATCCCCAAAGTGCGGACTAGAGTATAAATGACTTAAATCTCCAAGTCCCCTGAGTGCGGACTGGAGTACTCTGAGTACCCAGAGTGCGGACTAGAGTATAAATGATTTAAATCTCCAAGTACCCTGAGTGCGGACTGGAGTACTCCAAGTCCCCAGTGTGCGGGCTAGAGTATAAACGACTTAAATCTCCAAGTCTCCTGAGTGCGCACTGGAGTACTCCGAGTCCTCAGAGTGCGGACTATAGTATAAACGACTTAAATCTCCAAGTCCGCTGAGTGCGGACTGGAGTACTCCGAGTCCCCAAAGTACGGGCTAGAGTATAAACGACTTAAATCTAAAAGTCCCCTGAGTGCGGACTGGAGTACTCCGAGTCCCTAGAGTTCGGACTAGAGTATAAACGACTTAAATCTCCAAGTTCCCTGAGTGCGGACTTGAGTACTCTGAGTTCCCAGAGTGCGGACTAGTGTATAAACGATTTAAATCTCCAAGTCCCCTGACTGCGGACTGGAGTACTCTGAGTTCCCAGAGTGTGAACTAGGGAAAAACGATTTAAATCTCCAAGTCCCCGAGTGCGGACTGGAGTACTCGGAGTCCCAAGAGTGCGGACTTTAGTATAAACGATAAAATTTCCAAGTACCCTGAGTGCGGACTGGAGTACTCCAAGTCCCAAGAGTGCGGACTAGAGTATAAACGACTTAAATCTCCATATCCCCTGAGTGCGGACTAGAGTACTCCGAGTCCCCAAAGTGCGGGCTAGAGTATAAACGACTTAAATCTCCAAGTCCCCTGAGTGCGGACTAGAGTACTCCGAGTCCCCATAGTGCGGACTAGAGTATAAACGACTTAAATCTCTAAGTCCCCTCAGTGCGGATAGTAGTACTAAGAGTCCCCAGAGTGCGGAATAGAGTATAAAAGATTTAAATCTCCAAGTCCCCTGACTAAGGACTGCAGTAATCTGAGTTCCCAGAATGCGGACTAGAGTATAAACGATTTAAATCTTCAAGTCCCCTGAGTGCGAACTGGAGTACTCCGAGTCCCCAAAGTGCGGACTAGAGTATAAACGACTTAAATCTTCAAGTCCCTTGAGTTCTCTAAGTCCCCTCAGTGCGGACTGGAGTACTCCGAGTCCTCAGAGTGCGGGCTAGAGTATAAACGACTTAAATCTCCAAGTCTCCTAAGTGCGCACTGGAGTACTCCGTGTCCCCACAGTGCGGGCTAGAGTATAAATGACTTAAATCTCCAAGTCTCCTGAGTGCGCACTGGAGTTCTCCGAGTCCCCATAGTGCGCACTAGAGTATAAACAACTTAAATCTCCAAGTCTTCTGAGTGCGCACTGAAGTACTCCGAGTCCCTAGAGTGCGGACTAGAGTATAAACGACTTAAATCTCCAAGTCACCTGAGTGCGCACTGGAGTACTCTGAGTCCCCATAGTGAGGACTAGAGTATAAACGACTTAAATCAGACTGTAGTACTTCGAATCCCCAGAGTGCGGACTAGAGTATAAACGACTTAAATCTCCAAGTCTCCTGAGTGCGGACTGGAGTACTCTGAATCCCCAAAGTGCGGACTAGAGTATAAATGACTTAAATCTCCAAGTCCCCTGAGTGCGGACTGGAGTACTCTGAGTTCCCAGAGTGCAGACTAGAGTATAAACGATTTAAATCTCCAAGTACCCTGAGTGCGGACTGGAGTACTCCAAGTCCCCAGAGTGCGGGCTAGAGTATAAACGACTTAAATCTCCAAATCTCTTGATTGCCCAATGGAGTACTCCGAGTCCCCAGAGTGCGGACTAGAGTATAAACGAATTAAATCTCCAAGTCCTCTGAGTGCGGACTGGAGTACTCCGAGTCCCCAAAGTGCGGGCTAGAGTATAAATGACTTAAATCTAAAAGTCCCCTGAGTGCGGACTGGAGTACTCCGAGTCCACAGAGTGCGGACTAGAGTATAAACGACTTAAATCTCCAAGTCACCTGAGTGCGGACTGGAGTACTCCGAGTCCCCAAAGTGAGGACTAGAGTATAAACGAGTTAAATCTCCAATTCCCCTGAGTGCATACTAAAGTATAAACGACTTAAATCTCTAAGTCCCCTGAGTGCGGACTGGGGTACTCCGAGTCCCCAGAGTGCGGACTAGAGTATAAACGACTTAAATCTCCAAGTCCCCTAAGTGCGGACTGGAGTACTCCAAGTCCCCAGAGTGCGGACTGGAGTATAAATGACTTAAATCTCCATGTCCCCTATGTGCGGACTGGAGTACTCCGAGTCCCCAGGGTGCGGACTAGCGTATAAACGACTCAAATCTCCAAGTCCCCTGATTGCGGACTTGAGTACTCCGAGTCCCCAGAGTGCGGGATAAAGTATAAATGACTTAAATTTCCTAATCCGCTCAGTGCGGACTGAAGTACTCCGAGTCTCCAGAGTGCGGACTAGAGTATAAACGACTTAAATCTCCAAGTCCCCTGAGTGCGGACTGGAGTACTCTAAGTTCCCAGAGTGCGGAATAGAGTATAAACGATTTCAATCTCCAAGTCCCCTTAGTGCGGACTGGAGTACTCCAAGTCCCCAAAGTGCGACTAGAGTATAAACGACTTAAATCTCCAAGTCCCCTGAGTGCGCACTGGAGTACTCCGAGTCCCCAGTGTGCGGACTAGAGTATAAACGACTTAAATCTCCAAGACCCCTGAGTGCGGACTGGAGTACTCCGAGTCCCTAGAGTGCGGACTAGAGTATAAACGACTTAAATTTCCAAGTCCCCTGAGTGCAGACTGGAGTACTCCGAATCCCCAGAGTGCGGACTAGAGTATAAACGACTTAAATCTCCAAATTCCCTGAATGCGGACTGGAGTACTCTGAGTTCCCAAAGTGCGGACTAGAGTATAAATGATTTAAATCTCCAAGTCCCCTGACTGCGGACTGGAGTACTCTGAGTTCCCAGAGTGTGAACTAGAGTATAAACGATTTAAATCTCCAAGTCCCCGAGAGCGAACTGGAGTACTCCGAGTCCCAAGACTGCGGACTTGAGTATAAACGATTTAAATCTCCAAGTACCCTGAGAGCGGACTGGAGTACTCCAAGTCCCAAGAGTGCGGACTAGAGTATAAACGACTTAAATCTCCATGTCCCCTGAGTGCGGACTGGAGTACTACGAGTCCCCAGAGTGCGGGCTAGAGTATAAACGATTTAAATCTCCAAGTCCACTGAGTGCGGACTAGAGTACTCCGAGTCCCCAGAGTGCGGACTAGAGTACAAACGACTTAAATCTCCAAGTCCCCTCAGTGCGAACAGTAGTACTCCGAGTCCCCAGAGTGCGGAAGAGAGTATAAAAGATTTAAATCTCCAAGTCCCCTGACTGCGGACTGGAGTAATCTGATTTCCCAGAGTGCGGACTAGAGTATAAACGATTTAAATCTTCAAGTCTCCTGAGTGCGAACTGGAGTACTCCGAGTCTCCAGAGTGCGGACTAGAGTATAAACGACTTAAATCTTCAAATCCAGTCCGCACTCAGGAACATGGAGATTTAAGTCTAGACATAAATACATTTCCTCATATTTAGTCATATTTATATGGATATTTATGAAGTTAATACATATAAATAAGAGGTTAACGACAAATTTAGTTGTAAAATTTGATATGTATGTATATGTTATGTGTATGTATAAAGTCAATAGACATGCAATTAAATTTAAAAAGGAGAAGTAAAGCCATTATATACATTAAAATATGATCTTAAATCATATAAAATATTATTGGCTAGTAAAGTGATTTCAAAAAATAAATATAGTTTGTTTCAAATTTATATGTATTTTTAAATATTTATGAAGTGTTTTTGATGTTAAAGGAAAATAAATTTGATAAAATTTGGTTTACAAACTTATATAAAATTTGGTTTACAAACTTATATAAAATATGAGGTAATGGGAATGAATTTGCTATGGAATTGGGATGGAATGAAGAATATAGTCAAGGTAACACCATATTAAATCTTAGAAATAAGTCAAAGAAAGAAATAATCAGAAAAATCAAAGAAAAAAAGAGAGGCAATAGGACCCCAAGGCACTGTGCTCACCGGTCGACCGATGCTAGCCTGTTGCTCTTATTAAGCCTAGGCCCATAAGGCCGAGGCCAATTGGGGCACTATTATTCAAACTGTGTTTTTTCATGTGGCGTTTGATACCACTTTGGAGTGAATAGACAGAGGAATTTTGACGTGGTGGATGCACAGATAGATTGATGTGTGCATGGTAGTGTATGTGTAGATATCCGATGCTATGGTTGTTAATGACCTATGTTTGAATACAATATTGAATTTACCACTATTGATTATCATGATGACATGATTGCTCAGTTAAATATGATGTGTGTGTAGATGTATAAAAATGAGTCCTTAGGCAATATATGGAGTTAAGTCCATTCCGTGACTAGGCCAAGTATGAACGCAATAAGGGTTTAGACTTGGTGTGGATACGAATGAGACCATATCATCGTGCATGCATTGTTTGTTTGATTGTGACCTTGTTTTCATAAGTCAACCATATATGTTATACTGTTTAACTAACTCGTTCGTTGCAGATGAAACATGTTGAGGTATATTGTATATGCCATAGTAAATCATAATGTTTTATATAGGGTTGTCAATGGATACCCGAAAAATCCGAAATCCATCCGCATCCGCATCTGAAAAGCGGATAAATATCTGATATCCGAAAAACAAATGCGGATGCGGAATCGAAGACATCTGCATCCGAAAATTATCCTTCCGTTTTATGTCAAGATTATAGTTCAAATTATGTGTATTTTAATACAGTAAATGATATCCGTTTATTATTTAATTAAGTTAGTAATTTATATTATATGCAGTTATTGCTTATTAACTGCTCGAAACTATTTATTATCATCATATTTGTTAATTTTTAACACATCTATAATTAATGAGATTGAAAAATATTTATGTTAAACTAAAATTTTCTTTTTATAAACCTTAATTTATCGATCGTTAGCAGATAGGATAATTATCCGATATCCGTCTGTATCCGCGGATGCGGATATCTGATATCCGAGAATGATTTCGGATGCGGATGCGGATATGACACTATCCGCATCTGAATGCATCTGTTGACAGGCCTAGTTTTATAAGTATGATTATAGAATGTGGTAAAGTAGATTTATTTCATCCACTCATACTATTGTGTGATCCATCATTTTTCCCTTTGTGTCATCGCTGTTAGGATGATGGAGTTGGGTCTTATTGCCAAGTGAAGTTTGAAGGAGCGGATGACGATCATAACACTAAAACATGAATTTTGCAACATATATTATTTGGCTGATTCTATTCATACCCCGTTTTCCTCCTTTCACACCCCGCTACTTTATCAATTTTCAGGTTTTCCAAACTTGCCCATATCTTCGAACCACACCAGATTACGTTTAAAATAAATAATTACGTACAAAAGCTCTAAAGGAGCGATGTTTATGTAAAAACCTCGCTCGGCCCAAGTGAGGTTCATGTAACAATCTAGTTCGGACCGAGCTAGATTTGTGTAACAACCTAGTTCGGGTCGAGTGAGGTTTGTGTAACAACCTAGTTCGGACCGAGCGTGGTACGTTAATAAACAACGTTAAAGTTGAACGTGGTTTTAAAAATATGAGGATATTTTTGGAATGAATTGAAGGACGAAAGGGAAAAAATTGGGTGTGATGATTATTTGTAATCCATTGGGATGCGAAAGGAAGAAAGAGGGGTATGAATTTAACTAGCCATATTATTTTATATTCCTATACTAACACATCATAATAATAGAAAAGCGTTAGTATAACTATGCATGAAATGAATTCAAATTTAGGTAACACGACGTTATTTCGTAAAATTTGTCAATGTTACAAAATTCAGTATAATTGAAAATGTTACAAAATTCAGTATAATTGAAATTCAGCCACAAAGCATGGGGCAATTATGTAACATGTTCAGTTTTATTTCTTACCATCTCTCAATAGTTAAGCTTTGTTGATTTTAGCCGGTCTATTTCCCTTTCTTCACCTTACCATGGCTCGAATTACTTTCTCCTTTTGACTACTTTTTAGTTTAAACTGAACTAAAACCAGTTTCCCTTTGATAATGAAAAGGTATTAATCGAGTTTCACCATTTGGATCGACCAATTCGGGGGGAAGGGTCGATTTTCACTCATTAGGGTTAAGGTTTTGAGGATCCTAGTTTTAGTAGGTGAAATAATTTTGGGACATGTTTAAGAAGATGAACGGTTTGGGTCTAATGATGGATGGTATTCGAGCTTGAGAGATTTGAGACTTCTCATCTTTTTTTTGTATGTGTATATTTTACTTGTTATTTTATTCATCATTCTTATGTATGTTTAATATTTAACTTTCTGCTAGTTGGTCAATGTAGATTTTTAATATGTTTTCAAAGTTGATTAATAATATACTAATTGATGTGAGTGATGTATAATTTTATAATTTGCTTGAAGAAAACAATTGACAAACTTACATCTTGTGCAGTTAAATCGTCTAGCTGCTCTCGTAGCTGTATTATAGCGGAAGTTGTATCACCGGATTATTTCATAGGTTGTCATCTGCACATCCTAGGCATCATGTCATTATAGTCTTTACTGGGAATGGCATTTGGAAGCATAGGAAAGTGATCATAAATCCAAGCCTGTATGAAAATGCATTTATTTTAGCATACTGATTGATAAAATTAAACAATAAGTGAAATACTTACAGTCAATAGTGTCAAGTAACCGACCATTTGTCTGACATCCCATCTAGAAGCCAGAACTAACTGTCGATATAAGAAGGCTAATACTCCCATCCCCCAAGCTTGTTCATTCAATTGATTGACGTTCTCCAAACATTCCAAGTAGTTAACGGAAACTTTAGTGCCTAACTTATCACAGAACAAAGTACAACACAATAAATAAAGAAAGTAGACACGGACAACAACTTCATAATCACATTCACTTACATCGTCTTTATTTGCCTTCTCTTCAAAATTTTCCAATAAGAAGTTAAGCTTCACCGAGTTCGAATAATTTAACTCTTCCCTAGCTAGATATTTTCCAACGCAAAGATAATCAACTAAAAGATCGATCGCATTACGATCATTCGAGTCCTTATAAATATAGGTACCAACAATAGGAATTTTCAAAATTTGTGCCACATCATCTAATGTTATTGTCATTTCTTCGAAAGGCATGTGAAAAGAATTGGTTTTTGAATGGCATCTCTCTACGAAAGCGGAAATAGTTACATAGTCAACATGCTTGTATGAGTATTGTGCCAATGAATACAAATCGGAATTTTTAATTTTCTGTACAACTTGAGTTGGCATATCATCGATACTCCATTCCTTCAACTTCGTTGTATGTGAAATGCATTTGAGCGGGCCTCTCTCCTAAATCAAAACAAATTATAATTTGTAATATATTTAAAATATTATATGACAGACTGATTGTGAAATCAAACTAACTTGTTCCTTACTCCAAATAGAAAATGCGAGATGCAATTCAAATCTTTTTAATATGGATTTATTCACGAGTATAGGAGCAATAGTTTGGCTAGAAGAGGGACGATCTGAAGGAGGCAAATTTGTTACCGTTTCCATTTGTGCATTTTCCGAACCATCTTTCCCCGATCCTTCTCCAGAACCATTAGAACCAGACTCATTTCCCGAATCATCTTCATCAGACCCATTTGTCGGTTCTTCATCATTCCTAATTTCCTCTTCTACGTTTTCAGTGTCTACTAATTGCTCCTTTTATTTCTTCTCTAGCTCCGTAGCACGTTTATGTCTCAACGAAGCTATCATGGCTTGCTTCTCCTTTTCTATAACAAATATAATGACATTTACAATTATATTGCATGATTGCTACAAACACATCAATATTCATAGCACATCCAGATTTACTGTATATTGAAGAAAAAAATTGAAATTCATAGCACAACAATATTCACAGCACATCAATATCACATTAATATTCATAGTGCATCAATCCATATTTAGTGCGTATATTTAGATTCAAAATTTAGTAATTCATAGTAATTCAAAAATAATGAATTTCATAGTCATGCATAAGAAAATTGATCGGCTCGGCTATGTTCAACCGAACATCAAACATTATTTCGGCTATAAACAACCGATCAAATATCAAACAATACCTCCAGTTCAAAAATAACTGTTCGGCGACCAAAAAAATCTTTTTTCGGCTATAAACAGCCGAACAAGATTTACGCCAATCCCCAATTCAAAAAATTATCTGTTCGGTAACGTTCAAACGAACAAAAATTAGGTTTTCGGCAATTCAAAACCGAATAAGTATTAGACGCTGATTACCACATTAGGGTTTCACCAGAATGACAAATTAGAATTTTTTTGAGCAACACGAATGATAAATAGAGTTTTTGACAAACGGGAATGACAAATTTAGACCTAAATAACGCAAATTAAGGTTTAGAGACTTACTCGAAGTTGTGGGCTGTTGAGAAGCGACGACGGTCTGCGAACTGCTCTTCTTCATTATCGGCGGCGGCGGCGATGAAGTAGGATTCATCGACGAGGGAAGCTTGGGTTTTGAACCAGTGAAAAAGTAGCACAATAAAGATATTCAATTTTATTTCTTGTCATATCTCAACAGTTACGCTTTGCTGATTTTAGCCGGTCTATCTTCTCCTTTTGGCTACTTTTTAGTTTAAATTGAACTAAAACCAGTTCCCCTTTGATAATGAAAAGGTATCAATCGAGTTTCACCATTTGAATCGACCAATTCGGGGGGAAGGGTCGAATTTCACCTATTAGGGTTAAGGTTTTGAGGATCCTAGTTTTAGTAGGTGAAATAATTTTGGGACATATGTTTAAGAAGATGAACGGTTTGGGTCTAATGATGGATGATATTCGAGCTTGAGAGATTTGAGACTTCTCATCATTTTTTTGTATGTATATACTTTACTTGTTATTTTATTCATCATTCTTATGTATGTTTAATATTTAACTTCCTGCTAGTTAGTTAATGTAGATTTTTAATATGTTTTCAAAGTTTATTAATAATATATAATTGATGTGAGTGATGTATAATTTTGTAGCATCTTCTAATCCTATCATATTCTAAATGCACTCTTGTGTAATAACTTATCTTCAGCACTCTCATTTCATTTGCAATTTTATCTAATGGAATCGAAAAATGGAATGCCCTGGTTAATCCCCTAATTATATTGGATGATACTGTAACATGTTGTACATCTTGTCCAATACTTATTATTTTCCATGTGCATTTTTGCTGCTGTATATTACATAGAATATGGTTGGGCGTTGTTAGTTTATGTTAGGACTGTTACATAGAATATAGGTGGGTATTATGGATAGTTTATTAGGATAGGTAGTTCCATTACATGGGAAGGAAATTTTATCAAAATTTCATCTTAGCATTATGATAATTAGATCTAAAGACAATGAACAAATTTTGAACTTACACCACTTAATGGAGGATATGCTTTTAAGGAAAAAAAGGCAATTAACATTGACATGGTTATAATTATACCACTTGTAGTTTGCAAACACAATTAAGAATCAAGAAAAGAGTCACAGGTCCCTGTTTTTTATGTTGTTATACAAAAAGTCCCTACATAAATGAATATGTAAATTTGGTCCCTATTTTTCAAAAATAGAAAAAACAAAGTGTCTTGCACTTTTCTGACAGAAAGTGCAAGATAACTTGCACTTTTCCAATTTTGAAATATTTTTCGAAATTTTCAAAATTTTGAAAAGCGCATGATAATTTGCAATTTTTATCAGAAAAGCACAAGCAAGTTTGCGTTTTCTAATTTTGAAATTTTTTTGAAAATTTTAAAACTTTTAAAATTTTTGAAAAGCGCAAGGTAACTTGCGCTTTCTTGGAAAGCGCAAGCTAGTTTGCGCTTTCTGATTTTGAAAATTTGGATTTTAAAAAGCGCAAGCTAACTTGCGTTTTCTTATTTAGAAAAAAAGGGACTTAATTTACATACTTATTTCTACAGGGACTTTTGTTGTAACACCATCAGAAGTAGGGACCTTTCGTTTGGGATTAAAACTACTATCAAACTGCCCCCCGAATCTATGGGAGACCAATTAAGAAATGCCTCTACAAGTGTTGCCTCGAATAAGAAATAAAGGCAAATATGACATTTAATTTGCCCCTGTTAAATGGTCCATGCCTATGTTTATGGATTCACGCATAAGAAGATGGCTCTAGAAGTTACAGTAAAGGCAAATAAAATTGCCTGTACAGCTAGAGATAATTATTGCAAAGAAACTGTAGGAGCACAATAATTGGCCTGAAATAAATGAGCAATAAATGAGCATATTTGAAATGAAACAGAGAGAGCTGGAACACAAATTTGTAACATTCCATTTCAGTAAAATTATACATACAATTCAACAATAATAAAGACAAGATATAAGCACATGATTCATTCAACAAAACATATTATATTACACATTGTACTACATTTTTATCATAACACAGCAAAGACTTCTTTCCAAGTGCAAACCGCAGTTATGAATAACATAATTATAAGTTTGCAAACACAAACTACACCAAAGATAAACTATAGATATCAACTCCAATTAAATCAACTACTTATCAGATGTCGAGCCATGAGTTATGAGTTGTAGAAAATCCATATCGTTAAGAGTTGTCATAAAATCTCTTGTAGGATAAGGCAATTGAATGTATAAAGGCAGACGAAATGGAGGTGGATAATAGAAAGATCTATTCCACTGATCAATATATTGATTTACCAGTGGATTTATTCAATGAGTTTATTGGTTTATGACCCCAAAACTACAGGGGCCAAGGTCGGCCAGTAAGACGATGATGGCTGTTACAATATGAAGACAAATTTTGTGTAGATAAAATCATACGTCGTAGCTCCTCTATCTCTTTCTCTTGTTTCTCATTAATCATTGTCGTTTTTCATACATTCCTTGTAGATCCAAACTTTTAGACTCCAGTGAAGCATAATATTGTCCTCTTCGTTCTACGAATCGATGACGTTGGTTGAGTTTGTTGAAACAAAGGAACCATATTTGGAGTTACAACTTCTCTGTAACCGCATACCCTGCTATTGAAGAATAGAGATATTATCTCAAAACAAACCAGTGTAGTATTGTAATATGTGTAAACGGGCCAAGCCCATATAGCCCATATCTCTGTATTTACTTTATAAATACGTTATGTTGTACATGAGTATTATTATTCAATCAATACAATTTCTTTCAATTACAACTTGTTCACTTTCTTTACATGGTATCAGAGCTGTCTAATGCTTAACAGCATATGATCAAAAAATCATTTCTCTCATCAGAGAATTCTCATCATCTGAGAGTCAAGTATACAATTTAACAACTGTATACAAATCAATAAAGGAGATTCATCATCTAGTACTGTGCCGTGCCAATAAAAGATAATATCAGAAGAGTATCATCATATATCATCTTCTTGGCTGCATCAGACTATCAGAAATCAAAAGATTCAGTTTGGATCATACCTGGAGTGTCGTGCCAAGAAACTGCTGTCAATATCAATCATCCAGTCAGTCTCTAGCTGCAGCTCCTCTTTCTGGTAATTTTTACCCTTAATATCACTTTCTTGCTTCGATAATGGCTGAAGAAAATGATAATAGTGCAATCTCTCCCACATCTGTATCCAAATCCACCCAGAATCAATCCAGTACCACCCAAGAACTCCTCAAAACCATTATTAAACCACATAGCCAAATCATAACCACCCCTCTTGATGAAACCAACTACTTGCTATGGAAATTTCAAGTGGAGACTGCAATAAAGGCCTATGGTCTCCAAGAATATGTTCTTGGAACTATCAGTAAGCCTCCAAGATTCACTGTAGATACACAAGGAAAGTTAATTGATAATCAAGAATATGTTATTCATGAAAGACAAGACAGTTTAGTCAGTTATTGGCTATTATCCTCAATCAGTGCAAGTCTCTTGCCACAACTAATTGGCTGCAAAACTGCATATGAGATTTGGCATACAATAGAGCAAAATTTCAGTTCTCAATCTGGTGCAAGAATTATGCAGTATAAAAGACAATTACATAACTTGAAGAAAGGCAGTCAGACCAAGAGAGAGTACTTGTCCAAAACTAAAACCATATGTGATCAGTTAGCCTCTGCAGGACATAATGTAAGTGACACAGAGCAAGTATTGTATCTACTAAGTGGATTAGAAGAAGAATATGAATCTGTTGTAGTTGTAATATCATCAACAGAAAGACTACCAAATCTACAAAATGTGCACTCTATACTATTGGCACATGAAGGTAGATTAGAACAAAATAGACCATCAAATCCTGAATACTCTGCAAACTACATTGCTATCAACAGAGGGAGAAATCAAGATAGAAATTACAGCAACAGGAATCAGTCCAATAATGGTCAAAGAGGTGGTCAGAATAACAGATCAAGGGGAAGAGGTGGTAGATGGAACACCAACAACAATAATAGGATAAGATGTCAAATCTGTGAAAGATATGGTCACACAGCAAACAGATGCTACTTTAGATTTGATGCAAATTACACACCATCTCAACAAAGTACTAACAACTCAAGACAGAGTGATCCTAGTGCTAATATGGTTAATGTTCAACAAGGAAGTAAAGAGCAATCAGAAAGCACAACCAATCATTTAGCAAAAGCAGAAGACATACAGGATGACAGCTGGTACCCAAACTCTGGAGTAACAAATCATGTCACAAATAATCTCAACAACTTGAATCTTGGAAACAAGGAATATAAAGGTAAACATTCATTATATATGGGTAATGGCAAAGCAACTCACATAACACACGCTGGAAATGCAAGTATCACAGGTGCAAGAAAATTATATCTTAATAATCTTTTGAGAGTACCAGTTATCAGAAAAAATCTGATAAGTGTATCAAAATTCTCAAAGGACAATAATGTATATTTCTAATTTCATCCCAAGTTTTGCTTAGTAAAAGATGCACTAACAGATGAAATTCTTTTGCAGGGTAAAGAATGTAGGGGTTTGTACAAATTTGATGTTGGCAACTCAAGAAAATTTGAAAATAGAAAAAATTGGTGTAATATGTATGAAACAAAATGTAATGAAAGCTGTAATAACTATGATGTTTGGCATGCTAGGCTGGGTCATCTTAGCATAAAAATTGTAAGACATATCTTGAGCAATAATAAAATTCATATTAAGAATATTCCCTCATTCTATAATTGCACCTAGTGTCCCATGGGCAAAAGTCATAAACTTGCATTTCCAGACTCAAACACTGTATATGATAAACCACTACAACTTGTTGCTACAGATTTATGGGGACCAGCTCCAATATCTACTGATTATGGTTAAAAGTATTATATTTCATTTATTGATGCTTTTTCTAGACATGTGTGGATCTATTTCTTAAAAGCAAAATCTGAGACTTACAATGCAGTAATGCAGTTCATAGCAAGTGCTGAAAAGCAAACAAGTTGTCAAGTAAAAATTATTCAAACTGACGGTGGCAAAGAGTTTTTACCACTCAAAGAATTCTTTTAACAGAAAGGAATAAATCATAGAACAACTTGTCCTCATACCTCTGAACAGAATGGTCTCATTGAGAGGAAGCACAGGCACATTGTGGAAACTGGCCTGACTCTTCTTGCACAGGCATCTGTACCTCTGAAATTCTGGCCTGATGCTTTTTCCACTGCTGTGTATCTTATCAACAGATTACCAACCAAAGTTCTACAATTTAAAAGTCCAATTGAGACACTAACAAAGGTCAAGCCAGAATATCAGAGTTTAAAGGTGTTTGGATGCCTGTGCTTCCCCTGCTTGAGACCCTAGTACAACACACACAAATTGGACTTCAGGTCTGCTCCTTTTACTTTCTTAGGTTATGCAAACAATCAAAAAGGTTACAAATGTCTTGATAATAAGGGTAGAGTATACATATCAAGGCATGTAACCTTTAATGAGTTTGAATTTCCCTTTATCAAATCTGAATTTAATACTACAAAGAAACTATATAACCCAAAAATCTCAATACCTGCTATACCTGAGATAATCATACCTGTCGAAAGACAGACATCTCAGAGTGAAAACAATGTTGCTCCACAGCAACAAGTAATTAGAAGTATATCAAATCATGAGGAATCTGAAGGCTCATATCAGCTACCACATCAAGACTGCAGCAGTCAAGCAGATCACTACCAAGTATTGAATGATACTCAACCATTCAATACTCAGCAGGAAAGCACAGTGGAGGACATAGCTCAACAGACTAATCCTGCAAATAGTGGTCATCACATGGTAACAAGGTCCAAAAGTGGCATATTCAAACCAAAGATATACAATGCAGAATTATCAAATGAGGAACCAGCTACTTATTATCAAGCCATGCAACATGAGAAGTGGAGAACAGCCATGATGGAGGAATATAATGCACTTACAAAAAATAAAACCTGGAATCTTGTCCAGTTACCTGAACATAAAAACATCATAGGCTGTAGATGGACTTATAGACTTAAGAAAAATCCTGATGGTACAATTCTAAAGTACAAGGCTAGACTGGTGGCAAAAGGATACTCACAACAAAGTGGATTTGATTTCACTGAAACTTTTTCCCCAGTTGTGAAACCATCCACCATCCGAATTGTATTAACTATAGCCTTGTGTAAGAATTGGACCATTAAACAATTAGATGTAAATAATGCTTTTCTGAATGGTGTATTGCAGGAAGAAGTATTTATGGAACAACCACCAGGATTCAAACAACAAGGCAGTGAAAGATTGGTGTGCAAACTAAACAAAGCAATTTATGGACTCAAGCAAGCACCAAGAGTGTGGTTCGACAAGCTAAAACAGACTTTAGCCAGTCTTGGCTACATCTCAACAAAATCTGACAACTCTCTCTTTGTTAAATTTTCTAATGCAACAGTCACTTATATACTTATTTATGTTGATGACTTTATAATTACAGGCAACAGTGAGGCAGAAATCAATAAAGTCACACAACAACTAAACAAAGAGTTCTCAATCAAAGACTTGGGAGAACTAAGTTATTTCCTTGGTATAGAGATCAAAAGAACAACTGACAACAAGCTACATCTATGTCAAAAGAAATATATCTCAGAAATTCTGACAAAAGCAAAAATGGACAAGGCAAACCCTCTTCCAACACCTATGACTAGCAGTTCACACTTATCAAAAACAAAAGGTGAACCAATTGAAAATGAGAAACTTTACAGAAGCATCGTTGGAGCATTACAATATGCAATAATAACAAGGCCAGACATATCTTTCTATGTAAATAAAGTCAGTCAATTCATGCAACAGCCACTAGATGATCATTGGAAAGCAGTTAAAAGAATATTGAGATATCTCAAAGGTACCATAAATCAAGGACTTACTCTATATGCAAGCAAGACACTCAATATCAATGGATATGCAGATGCAAACTGGGCCACTGACAGAGATGACAGGAGATCAACAACTGGGTACTGTATTTTCTTGGGTAAAAATCCAATATCTTGGTGTGCTAAAAACCAACCTACAATATCTAGATCTAGTATTGAAGCAGAGTACAGAAGCGTGGCTAGTGCAACTGCCGAAATTATGTGGGTAGAATCTCTACTAACAGAATTACAAATCAAAACCGACACTACGGCAATCATCTGGTGTGATAACCTAAGCACTATATCTCTCACTGCAAATCCAGTACTACACTCTAGAACGAAGCACATAGAGCTGGACCTGTACTTCGTTCGAGAGCAAGTCATAAAGGGGAAACTAAGGGTGAATCACATACCTTCCTCTTAACAAAAGGCAGATGTATTTACCAAAGCACTATCAAAGATCAACTTTACCAGATTCAAAAGTGAACTGAACATCAATGAAGCAGATCCAGATCCAAACTGCAAGATCTCGACTTACTTGCCAGCAACAGAAGGACCTGCTCATCGAAATGAAGCTACAAATCCTCCAAATCCATCTGTCTCTGCAAATCGTGACGTAACTAGATCTGTGGTCTGCTTGTTAAAATAGAGCCTCAACCCTTCCAGATCCTTCAAACTCACTAATTGCTGCTACAACTCGTGCTAATCTGGCTTCTTCAACCTGATAAACCACCACACAAGTGGAAATTTACCAGATTCGAAGAGAATTTGGATAAGATTTTTGAAGAAAAACTCTCGTGGCGGCCATTTTTTATGCTTCTGAGAAACCCTAACCCTATCACTGGTTTGCAGGGGGGTATCGAAGAATAGAGATATTATCTCAAAACAAACCAGTATAGTATTGTAATATGTGTAAGCGGGCCAAGCCCATATAGCCCATATCTCTGTATTTACTTTATAAATACGTTCTGTTGTACATGAGTATTATTATACAATCAATACAATTTCTTTCAATTACAACTTGTTCACTTTCTTTACACATCAGACTCAAATCCTCTTGCTGATACGTATGCTTGCAACTCGTCGCCATGAGTAGCAACCATATCAGCCAACTGTTGTGATATAAGTGCCTAGAAAATATTGTATCAATATAAAAGTAACTATTTGTATGGTCATGGGTAATTATGTTAATTAAGCTATGATGAGGCCACTTAAGCCTATCTCTTCATAGCTGTTTAACATTTGATATGTTTTAGCAATTCAATGACACTGTCGACTTTGGCTTAATAAATGCAATTTTTTTAGTTGGCAGATTTCATGGGTTCTTCTAGAAGGCAGCTAGTACAGATATGTTTTATTTACAATTTTATTTATAATATAAAACAAGTCTAATGTTTCGGTTGCAGCATAAAATTTTCATTTTTCTTTTATGGATAGTGTTATTAGCTTGTTTACATAAGTTATATATGATTGACTTTTATATTCATCATCATCATAAGCCTTTAACTAATTAACTACAACATTCACAAATTATGAACCATCATCAGGCAAGTACATGATGTCAACCAACTTAAATTTTTCATCTTCTGTACTTCAGTTTTAATTATAATGTTTTTTTTCATGAAATTAGAGGGCAAAACTTCATGATTAAAAAAAATTGAAGAATATAAAATTTTGTTATATTTTTTCAGTTAAGATGATTTAGTTCCTCATTGAGAATAAATCTTAGTTTTTTCCTATCACAGACCTGTTTAAAATATGCAAAAGCTCAAGAGGGAAAATTATATGGTTATCAAATAAGTATGCACTATGAATGTGACAAAATAATAATATCTTGCTGAACTTGCAATTATATCGTAATAATATTCGTATTATTTTTATGAGGGAAATATGTATTTTGTATTTGAAATTGCAGAATTAAGACATAATGATGAATCCTTACATAGTTAACAATAAAATATACTAGTGTTGCGAAGTGCATAATAAAGGCAGCAGCTTTATATTAAATATTAAAGAACTTTGTTTTGCAGGGGTAATTCAAAAGTTTCTGTAACGGTTTATCTTTTGATTGATAATTATGTAAACTAATATGTTACACAAGTTTTTTGAACAATATTTGAATCATTTTGTATTTTTATATTATTGTACACAGTTTGATTTTACAAGACAAGTGTTTGGGATAGGTTAATCTATCAAAGATTTGTGCTAGACTAATTACAAAATTTAACACAAGCTAATCATTCCTTTTGAGAAAAAAATACCATCACAATCAATTTTTCGATTTAGGGTTGGTCTTTATAAAAAGAGTTGAATTAGTATATAAAACTGATGCCTACTTATATCAAAATTTGGAAAAAATAAAATAATAATTTTGAAATATCATTTAATATTGCTCAAAAGATATCAAACTTACCCCCATTTCCTCAAAAGCATCATTGACCCAGCTTCTTCGCTCATCCTTTCTTTTATGGACTAATTCATATGCATGTATAAAATCAATAGATATGCAATTAAATTTAAAAAGGAGAAGTAAAAACCTTATATACATTAAAATATGATGTTAAACCATATAAAATATTATTGGCTAGTAAAGTGATTTCAAAAAATAAATATAGTTTATTTCAAATTTATATGTATTATTAAATGAAGTGTTTTTGATGTTAAGAGGAAAATAAATTTTGATAAAATTTGATCTACAAACTTATATAAAATATAAAATATGACGTAATGGGAATGAATTTGCTTTGGAATTGGGATGGAGTGAAGCAGGTAGTCAAGGTAACACCATATGAAATCTTAAAAATAAGTCAAAGAAAGGAACTATCAGAAAAATCAAAGAAAAAAAAAAGAAGCAATAGGACCTCAAGGCACTGTGCTCACCTATTAGGGTTAAGGTTTTGAGGATCCAAGTTTTAGTAGGTGAAATAATTTTGGGACATATGTTTAAGAAGATGAACGGTTCGGGTCTAATGATGGATGATATTCGAGCTTGAGATTCCTTCCTTGGATGTTTAATTTGAGGCTTTTCATCATTTTTTTGTATGTAAATATTTTACTTGTTATTTTATTCATCATTCTCATGTACGTTTAATATTTAAATTTCTGCTGGTTGGTTAATGTAGATTTTTAATATGTTTTCAAAGTTGATCAATAATATACTAATTGATGTGAGTGATGAATAATTTTGTAGCATCTTCTAATCCTATCATATTCTAAATACACTCTTGTGCAATAACTTACCTTCAGCACTCTCATTTCATTTGCAATTTTATCTAAAGAGGGAACATGGTGTTATACGTCTAGTATACCAAAACAGAGAATAATCAATTATAAACTCATCGCACAAGTTTATAACTCAGATTTCCACTACACTGGAATTCTGTGTTAATTTTATAACAATATGAATGTTGTAAATAAATTACAACAACAACGTTATACTATTTTGAATAAATAGTTAACCAAAATAAAGGATAGAATGTAGAATTCTAACCGAAATATGTCTGAGGCTCGTCATAACGATTTTCGTCGACGCCATAAATATGTTATATGTCTAATATACCAAAACAGAGAATAATCAATTATAAACTCGTCGCACAAGTTTATAACTCAGATTTCCACTACACTGGAATTCTCTGTTAATTTTATAACAATATGAATGTTGTAAATAAATTACAACAACAGCGTTATACTATTTTGAATAAATAGTATAACCAAAATAAAGGATAAAATGTAGAATTCTAACCGAAATATGTCTGAGGCTCGTCGTAACGATTTCCTTAAGAATTTTATTTCAAAATTCTCCCAAGATACAACAGACGAATTCTGCTCGAAATTGTAATGAGTATGTCAACTCTGTGATATATTGTATAGAGCAGTAGAGAAAGAAGAAGCAGAAGAAATTAAAATTAGAATGGGATAAGAATGTGATCAGTATTCTCTCCTATTTATAATTTCGTCCGCACCCCTTCGAACAGTCGCGTCTGCTTGAAAGGTTGCACCTGTTTCATTTCATTGCTGATGTTCGTTTAACGGGCCGCACCCGTTCGCTACTGCCTATGTTCGGCCGCGTCTCTTCAGTCGCACCCACTTCCGTTCGCCTCTAACGGGTCGTGCCTCTTCAGTTATTCGCGTCCGTTTCCGAACACATCCGCACCTGTTCGTTTTAGCCTGCAACTATCAAAAAGCCCGGCCCAGTTTTGTATTAAAAATAGGATCATATTAGACCCAAACCCAATAGTTTTATTGCCGATAACGGCTACATTTGCCTTAAATAGGCCATCACATAAATTTCCGAAAAATGAAAATATTATCAAACTTGGGATTAATTCCAAAATTCCAAGTAGATAAGAACTACAAATATGAGACATGTGTAGAAGCAAAAATGGTTAAAAAATCATTTCAATCTGTTGATAGAAGCACCGAACCACTAGGTTTGGTTCATACAGATTTATGTGATTTCAAATCATTACCCACAAGAGGTGGGAAAAAGTACTTTATCATGTTTATTGATGATTATACACGATATTGCTATGTATATCTTTTGAATAGTAAAGATGAAGCAATTACATCATTTATAAAGTACAAAGCTGAGGTAGAAAATCAGTTAAATAAAAAGATCAAAATATTGAGATCTGATCGAGGTGGGGAATATGAATCACCATTTGAACAGTTCTATGCCGAAAATGGTATAATTCATCAAACAACAGCTCCATATTCACCACAACAAAATGGTGTAGCCGAGAGGAAGAACAGAACGTTAAAAGACATGATTACCGCCATGCTTTTAACTTCTGGTCTACCGACGAACTTGTGGGGAGAAGCCTTAAATATGTCTAATCACATATTAAACAAAGTCCCTCATAATAAAACAGGAACAATTCCATATGAGATATGGAAAGGACACAAACCAAGTTTTAAATACCTCAAAGTGTGGGGGTGCTTGGCAAAAGTTCCAGTTCCGCCTCCCAAGAAAGTAAAACTTGGACCAAAAACAGTAGATTGTTACTATTTAGGGCCAGCCCAAAATAGTAGTGCCTATAGATTTTTGGTATTCAAGTCTGATATAGCTAATATTCATGTTAATACAATCATGGAATCTAGAGATGCCTCATTCTTTGAAGACGTATTTCCGCACAAAAGGAATGAAGGGAATAATGTCCCTAAAAGGACAAGAGAAGAATCAAGCAATTCACATGAAGATGAAACTCATCATGAGATTGAGGAAGTTGAACCAAGAAGAAGCGTAAGGGCTAGGACTTCCAAGACATTTGGTTCGGATTTTTTCACATATGTGTTAGAACATGAACCTCAAACGTACAAGGAAGCAATGTCATCTTCTGAATCTTCATGTTGGAAAGAAGCAATCCAAAGTGAGATTGATTCAATTCTAAGTAATAAAACTTGGGAAATTGTTGATATTCCACCAGGAATAAAACCTATTGGCTGCAAATGGATTTTCAAGAAGAAAATTGACTACGCATCGAGGGGAATGGGTTTAAAAGCCTCCGACATATTTCGGTTAGAATTCTACATTCTATCCTTTATTTTGGTTATACTATTTATTCAAAATAGTATAACGTTGTTGTTGTAATTTATTTACAACATTCATATTGTTATAAAATTAACACAGAATTCCAGTGTAGTGGAAATCTGAGTTATAAACTTGTGCGACGAGTTTATAATTGATTATTCTCTGTTTTGGTATACTAGACGTATAACATCTTAAGAATTTTATTTCAAAATTCTCCCAAGATACAACAGACGAATTCTGCTCGAAATTGTAATGAGTATGTCAACTCTGTGATATATTGTATAGAGCAGTAGAGAAAGAAGAAGCAGAAGAAATTAGAATTAGAATGGGATAAGAATGTGATCAGTATTCTCTCCTATTTATAATTTTGTCCGCACCCCTTCGAACAGTCACGTCTGCCTGAAAGGTTGCACCTGTTTCCTTTCATTGCTGCTGTTCATTTAACGAGCCGCACCCGTTCGCTACTGCCTATATTCACCAACAAAAATTGCATAGTGAATTAAGGAATTACTTCGACAAAAACTTTATACTCTATGATGATAGCATTAGATTTATAACTTACATGGAATTAATATAAATCAAATATGTGATTTGTAATAGAACTTATTATTTGACAAATGGATGATAAATCTATGGAATTGATCAAAACAAAGTTTTGCATTTATTAAACAACTGGAAACTGCTTTTTCTAAAATAAGAAACAAGTGTTGTATTTTTATAAAAAAATAACTTGAGTTCATGAATAGTCATTAATAGTTTATTAACCAAACAACCTTTAGTTAGGCATCCATAAGCTGGTATTTTTATTCGATACAATTATATTGTACAAATAGCATCATATCTATAGACTAAAATCTTTGATTTGTGTTGGCATGACCTAAATATTTGGTAATACTAAATCAACATGGATATAATAGATTATCAATACAACCTTAGTATAATAAGAAAAAAATTGCTCATAGTAAAATAATAAGATTCTTTCATTGGAAGGACATAAAGAATGATGATTACTTACATATCCAACATAGTCTCTCACGAAGCTCATTGACCCACCCGTGTGACTCATTTTCAGTTTCTTGCAATTCTCAATCTTTCAACCCTTATCTGATATTAAGTAGCAATATTTGAAAATTGAATTACTTTGACATATTACCTTTTGGTAGGGTAAATCCAACATTATTGAACCGGCCTAGCAATTGTGGCTTCATTAGCTAAATGAATAATTAAGTTGGTGGATATGGTGGATATGGTGAAGGAAGGTGTCTCCATCATGTATAGGGCTAATGCGGCTCTATATTTGTGTTGACTAAACGATGAAGTGCATTGCTTTTTACTACATAGTTGTATAAATATTGCAGATAACTCGAGCAAAATAAGAGTGATTGGTCTAGGATGGACTCTCGAATTGCAAGCGGAAGTAAATATTGCATAATTCTATAATGGTCATGACTTTCCGAGCCTGGTAGTTTTTTTTCCTTCACATCTACACAACGTGCAATAGTAGTAGAATATCCATCCAGGATGCATACATCCGAAAACACTTTGCCAAACAACTGTTTTTTTCTTCATTGGTTATGAAGAATATTGATGGAGGTATATATGTCATATTTCCTTCATGAATAGGTTCAAGTGTTTTTCTAATTTGTAAAGTTTTCGAATCAAGTCGAGCTTGAAGACCATCCTTTCCTTTTTTTGAGGTACCAAGCAATGTCCCTAAACTATTTTCACTCGCATTTTCCTTCAAATGCATCACATCAATGTTATGTCGTATCAAAAGATGTCTCCAATAAGGTAATGTTAAAAAATGATTTTTTTTCTTCCATGATCCGTCAACTTAAGATCCTCTCTGTATAGATCCCCAAGGACCAATCCTTACATGAATAGCTAAAGATCCAATAAGTCCAACATTGATTCCTTTAGACGTGTCAATTGGGGAAATATGCCCATAGTGGCTCGGGTGGATATCTCGTATCCGAAAGCTAGTAGTTCGTGCGTCAATCCCCCAACACCCAAATAACTCAATTTTCGCCCATGAACAATTTATGTCAATGGATTAGTTCGATCCAAAACTTGAGATAGAATTAATACCCCTTCGTTGTTTTTGGCCAGTGACTTGCTCAACTATTGGTGTTTTACCAAATTTAAAGCTCAAATGTGATGGTTGTATCAAACAATCAATTCTAGTTAACAGTTTTGGTGCAGGATTACCCCTCACGTTTCCTGTTAATTGAGTTGACATCAAATCGAAACCTGTCTTATGGGCAAAAAATGTCGACTTTTTAAATAGCCTTGCTTTTTTACTATTTGGTAAGCACAATGAACATGTCTAGTGATTACAATGCAGACATGCAAGCTTTTCGGATGTACTCCATCCCGATAAATTAGCATAAACAGGTAAGTCATTTATGGTCCATAAAATAGCTACTCTCATGTTGAATGTTTGCTGAAAACATCATGTGTTAGAACCGACTTCCCACAAATCTTTTAACTCATTTACCAATGGTTGCATATACACATCATTGTTCTTACCGGGTTCGTGATGTCCAGGAATTAATAGTGACATAAAAAGATAAGGTTGCTTCCTACACAACCATGGAGGCAAATTGCCTATAGAAATAATCAACGACCAACTGTTATGTTTACTATTCATGTGTGCAAATAGGTTGAATTCATCAATTACAAGTTCTAATCGAACATTGCGAATTTCGAAGGCAAAATCAGGGTATAAAAATTCTAGATGCTTCCAAGCTGATGGATCTATTGGGTGTCTCATGAAACCATCTTTCGAATTACCAAATGAATGACATCTCATATGTTCAGCTATATGTTTTGACATATATAACCTTTTCAATCTAGGAATTAAAGGAAAATAGCGAAGCACTTTAGTCGATACTTTCTTCCCGTCAGTTTTATCTTTATTTACTTTGTACTTTGAAATCCCACAATGAGAGCAAGAATCCAAGTTTGACGTTTCTTTCCAGTATAACATTCAATCATTTATACGAGCATCAATCTTTTCATAGCCGAGGCCCAATTCATCAATAATTTTCTTTGCTTGAGCATTCGATTTTGGCAAACAATATCTTCAAGCAACATATTTCTGAATGCTTCTAAAAACATAGAGAAAGATGAGTCACTCACATTCCCCAAACATTTGATTTGGTACAATTTTACAACCGCATCCATTTTTATACTTGCTACCGACATACATCTTATTTGCTTCATCTAACAACTTGTAGAAACATTTTGCTTCAGGTATTTGACCTTCACAAATGGAAGGATGCATTGATGAACTAACACCTTGTTCGGGTTGCACAAATGTTTCATTAAGAAAATTATACACTCTGCTGCCATTTCTTTCATCATTTATACCAACTGATGTATTATTAATTGAAGTGTCATATGTTTCGTCTTCTACATAAGGGATCAATTCCATACCGAAGAAGATGACCACCAACATTAACTCTATCATTGAAATAACGATTGCAACATTTTTTACAAGGACATATGATCTTATTTTGTTGAGAGGATTTGGAAAAGGCCTCATCCAAAAATTGTTCCATCCTTTTTATATTCATTTGAATTGCGATCCAAATTTACCAACTTTTGTCCATTGTATCAGTAACAAATGCCACAGTAACACTTATCAAAGCAAGCATAATTATAAGTTTAATGATATTGTAGTTTTGAATTTTATTAAAATAAACTATTAAATCATATCTGTTTTCCTAATATCATAGTACTAGTGTGAAAATGACATTGAAGTTGATCAGTAGATTGTAATTTATTATTATAGAAAACTCGTTATCTCATATCATCATAATTTTTATAAATCGCTAGTTTATCTATACAAATGTTTCTTCACTACAAGGAACATATCCTAAAAATTATTAATAAACCATCAAAAGATATACTAACTTTTGTCACAGAGTAAATACTAAAGTAATATATATCCAACTACAATCAAGAAAGATCGACAACCATGCTAGCCAAGATGTTGTTAAAAGGTAGTGCATTAAGGGTGTATGCAATTTTTTTTAAAATAAATGTCTTCTTTTAGAGAACTCTTTAGATTTACCACTAATAGCATGTGATCTTGATAAAGGTGGAGATTCATAATTTTGGGGTAGTTGAAGTTATAGTAGGCATTAATAAGTATATTTTTTTGCAAAAGATATTTATTTAATTTTTGCATTACAATAGTTAGCCTAATACCATGTTATCTTGTTTTTATAATGCCTACATCACATTTCTTGTCCATGATCAGAAGACTAACTGTACATGGAAAGTTTCATCTACATTTGGTATAAAGACTTGAATGAATGACGAGACGAGAAACATGGGAAAACTAAGCTACAAAACAGTAATATTTGCGCACAAAGATAGATCAGGTGGTATGTTTGTATGTGCATAAAAGTGATAATTTTAAATAAATAATGTGGTAAAATATCAACCGTTAATACCATCAACTATCACCGCCTCACGACCAATATTAGAAATCCTTGAATGTAAGCTCCTTAAGCATGCAAAAAGAACAATACAAAATAAACATTTGACATATAGATTTATTTAAAACAAACATTTGGGAAAAAAAGTATGATTGTGTTATGTAATACTTAAAACAAGTGACATAAAGAAGATATCATCGCAAAGAATCATTTACAAATTTGTATACATGGTATCTGCATATCCAAAGTGTTCGAATATATATGATTGGAAGCATCACATATATATCCTTGCTAAAGTAAAAAAGAAATTATCAATGTAAACATGAACAATTGTTAGTAGTTTGATATTATAAGAAAATATTCAAACTAGGCAACCATTTATTTCAACTTAAATGCCTTAATTGCATATTTTTTGTTATACAACATACTACATCAGTTTTCCAAATGTATATAACAATATCCAACATAAGATTCACTTCAAATTCCTATGCATATTAGTGTTTTCAACAAGATTTTTATGTATATTTGTATTGTAGAAAAAAGGATTTGTATCTCAAAGCTTATATTGTAAATGACAACCTGAGGAAGAATTATACAATCAACCTACAATTTGATGTGCTTGAATTTTAACATAATAAAGAATTATGATTCTAAAAGACAACTTTAATAAAAGAATTATCATTTTGAAAATAATTCAGAATAGAATTTTTGCAGTCTTGAAAAAACATTAATTAATAATACAATAACAACAATATGATTTAAAATGAGAGCTAACTTTTTCTCTTTAATTAGCTCTCTCACTTAGGGGCAAAATAAATACTTTGCGTTTATTGAATATAATTAGAGGCCAATTAAAAATGGGTTTTGTTATCATGTGCCCTTAGGGCACATGTTAATAATCACTTTTTGCACTAAAAGACAAAAAAAAGAAAGCAAAATGTCTATATTATCCTTACCGAATTAAAAAAGGTGGAATTCAGGGGGGATTATAGGGTAATTTTGCAATTATTAACATGTGCCCTAAGGGCACAGGTTAGCATTTTCCATTAAAAATTAGCCTTTACTAATGACAATTAGGGCAAATTTAATTGCCATTAATACATTCCCTACCACGTATGATTTAACGGCTAAATTTATCCTTTTCCCTCCCTTTGCAAAAATAAGATTTCATCTTCTCCGTTGGTTTCCTTTTACAACACAGTAAACGTGGCAGATATGAGTTTCCTTCTATATTTTATTTGTTTTTGAATAGTGTAAGTATCTAATCAAATTGCAACTAATCTAATTTATATCATGACAAAGTTATACAAATGGATTTGTGCAATTTAATTGATTTTAATATTAACTGGTCCCATCTTATTTATTCTTCGCCTTTCACTTTACCGAATCAAAACTTTATTCATTGCCATCCCCGAATTAATCCATGCTTCAGTATACTAGTTCTCCCTAATTCCAATGTTTTCAGATCTTCTCAATTTGTTTTTTATTTAAAATAAATGGAAAAAGTGAAAATCAATTAAAATCGATCTAGGCTGAGCGAACAGTTGATGGAGTTTGTGTGGCTTCTGGATTTGGTCGTCAGCTCTGTGAGTAACAATTCAAACATACTTCATTTCATATAATTTTATTGCTGCAATTTTCACTTTTTTTTTTATTACTGCACAGCACTTTAACTCGCAAAATGCTTGATTTTGTTTTTTTTTATCATAGATTTCATATTGTTGACAATAGCGTTGTCTTGATAATTTTGAAATCTAAAACACTTTATGAGATTTTTTATGAGATTGTTTCTGTTTGATAATTGAAAAAAAAACCCTTTGATAATGGGAATCCCTTGATAACCTCTTTTATTAAAAAGTAATGATTATGTACTAGTGTACACTAACAAGAGAGAATGCCGATTCTGTATAGTGTTCATCTGATGCAGGAGCTACTTAGCAAAATCAAATCAAATGGCCTTAGAGTTGATAAACATCCTTTGAATCTTATGGGTGTATTTACTGATGCGTGGATTAATTTGGGAATGACAATGAGTAAAGTTTTGATTTAGTAAAGTGAAAAGGGAAGAATAAATGAGATGGGACCAGCCAAATTAAAATCAATTGAATTGCATGAATCTATTTGAATAACTTTTATCAGGATATAAATTAGATCAGTTGCAATTTGATTAAATACTAATCTTATTCATAAACAAATAAAATATAGAAGAAAGCTCATACTTGCCTTTTTTAGACGAAATCCTATTTTTGCAAGTGGAGGGAAAATGATAAATTTAGCCGCTAAATCGTACTTAGAAGGGAATGCATTAATGTCAATTAAATCTTCCTTAATTGTCATTAGTAAAGATTGATTTTTAATTTGCCTCTAATTGTATATCAATAAAGGCAAAGTGTTTATTTTTCCCCTAATTGAATGTGCTTAGAGGAAAAAACTAAATCTTAGCTGTCATTATGAACGTGCAATAGAAGTGCTTCAGAAGTAATAACATTCTAGTATTATGAGTATCCACATGTAATAACACGACGCCAGTTTGTTGTGTTAATTATAGATGTGGTGGTGGTAAGGATGAAATTTAAGGCGTGGATGATGTTTCTACTACCGTGATTGGTTTTTTCGTATATGGTCCATGCCATTAGCATTTGGAGTTCGAATGGATGTTTGTATATGGTTAGTGAATGGATTTTGTCAACGATTATGCTATTCATTTGTATTCAGACGTTGCTAGGATTATTATAGGTTATCACGTATGATTTTGATCTGTAGTTTTGGATAACATAATACATATCATGAGAAAATAAACATATTGATCGGCCCTCCTTTTTGTGTTATTCTTAATTATAATATTTTACCATTACAACTTTTTTTTTTGGGATTATTCTCATTTACCATCTTCAAAAGATGGATTTTGTCTATCAGAAAACATAATGAATTTTTCATTGAACTTGAAAAATATTATTTCTGGTATGGATTGGTACTTGATATCTATTTCTGTTTAGTTTTCTTTTTTAATTAATGTAATACTATTTTGAGTCATTTACGAACCTGCTTTTGTTGTATAATTTTGTCTATTTTATATGAGTCATTGTTTAGCTTTTTCCTAGAAAATCATTGTAAATTATTGTTACTTTTGCAGTATTTTCTAAAACTTAATAACTGATATTTAGGTTTCAAACACTGGTACTTTGAATATACTACCTAAAGATCTCTCTCCTTTTAACTTTCCATTGTTATAATATATGTAAATGCAGGGTCATTACGTCCTTATTTGCATAAATTTGCGTATTACATAAGTTCAAAAATACTATTTTGTACTAGAGTTCTTTCAGTTAACATTTCGAAGGGAACGATACACAGGTTTATGAAATTCTTTGTTGAGGTCTGAACAGATATAGCATGTAAAATATGATAGATTGAAGTCACACATTCACACCTCATAAAATTTCAATAATATTAGCAAAAATAACAGGCTTTGCATCTAAGAGAAGATGATGCCATGCACCAAACATAAAATGGTGTTTTAGTTTTGTCAGATTATATCTTTTGTTTTGTTTGTACTGGAAATTTCCTTTTCAAGCTTCAAGTTACACTCTTCAAATTAGTTGCATGCATGTTTGTTGATATCTCTAGTAGCAATTATCACTGTTACCAAATGATTTTAATTTGTTCCCTACTTCTATTTGAAATATGGACCATACATGTAGCCTAAATGTTTCTCGTTAAATTATCAAGTTAAAAGAAAATTTTAATCCTTCAAGTGCATGAGAAAAATCTTCTCATAGATAGCAACAACGATATCAGAGTGAGATTTCATGTACCTAGAAGGTAGATGTCATCATCCAGCTTCCAACCATTTTACTTTAGAAATGAACCAGTTCAACATGATTATATAAAAGTGTAAAAAAAATAAAGCATTGGCGATGGAGATGCTTGAGATCAAAATTTCCAAATAAATTCCAAAATGACAGTATACAATAGAATTCAAAATTAATTTCCAATTTTTTAGTAATGCCTCAAGCATAGTGCAATAATGGTTATTATGTTAACTTAATAACCAAATTTTAGTTTCTAAATTCTAGTTTCCAACTTTTTATTTTTAATAACATGTAAAGTAAGTTTTTAAATTTTCATTTTCAATTCAAAAATTTTTGTTCAGCTCTACAAATTTATAATATTATGTTTATTTGACAGTTAACACTTTCCAAATTGCATGCAAATACAAACAAATCAATTGGGGGATGAATATAGCAAATTACCATTTGTGCCCCTAGTTTAATTGAGTTTGAGATTTTCCACTTCTATACTAAACATATTTACCATATATCTACTATACTTGGATTTTATAAATCAATATATAGCATGTTAGTAGAGTGTTACATGAATATACATTTCTCTGGAGGTTAACCTTTCACACTTACGAGAGAATATAAGGATCAGTCTTGGTTGCTTTCTATGCCTAAATGCTCAAATGCATTAGCTCCTTCATGAATTTTGTGCCATTAACAAGTAACGACTAAACATAATGTAAGTTTATTCCTTTTAAATATCATTAGAGAAAAATCAAAACTAAGAATTTATTTTTTATCAAGTTAAAAAAGAAAAGATATTTGGATGTTGTTGCCTTTGACATAGTCTCCTTCTTCTATGTATACAATGAATCTGAAGATGTGAATTTTAATTATGTCTTTTTGAGGGCTTGATGGATTCACCTAATAATGAAATGGTCAACACATATCATCATTTGTAAACACCATCTAACACAGTTGTACGATAAATAATTTATGCATATTGTTGTGGCATCTGTTTTAATTCACGTAGATGCTATTGGGAAGAAAGAATTGATGTTCTCACATTTGCAAAGGACTTGTAAAAGGCATTATCATCGATTCAGGTATGTCACATTAAATCTCGATGATTTTAACATATCGTTAACACTAATATATAGTGATATATAGCAAACTAATATTATGCCAATGTACTCGAATAGTGTAGGTATGTGCTACTGAGAAAGTTGAGTAATATAAGGACATGTTGCTTACCTGTATATCTAACTAATATAATGCAAGTAAACCTTGATGAGAGAAAATTCCAACCAACAGATTCCCTTGAACTTGAAGTGCATGAAACTTTATTGATAGATAGTGGATTTTTTTATATTTCAAAAAAAATTCGCTTCGCCACTAGGAATCTCAAGCCATTCAGTCCCTTTTCAATACAAAATGAAATGGTTCTACTCTACGAGTGTTGAATCCTTCTTGAAGTCTTTAAGTCTTTCAGCATAATTTTATATTATCATTTGTATATTTTTTTTAATTCAGTTGGCTTCTTATTTAATTTTTGTACAATGTCTTCCAAACTGAAATACTATTCATTTTTGTACACTGTTTTTATTTAAAAAAAAAATCATCACTTATGCATCTGTTACTAATTTATAACATAGTAATTTTAAATTTATTTGGATTATCTTTTAAAACTATTATTATACGAAGCACAAATATTTATATGAATCTGCGCTCGAGCAGTAGATATATTTTGTTTTATCTAGTAAAACATAGAAAGATATTATTTCTTTTATTTAATATTGTGCCAAATTTAGTTTGCTTGGTTCTTTTACAAAACTAAACAATGTTTTGATTGTGCCGAAACACAAAACTTTTATTTCAATTGATTATGTAGTTTATTAGCTTGGACATCAATGCAAATTTTATTTGAATTGACCAACTATGAAGTTTTGATTGTGCTGAATATATGTTACATTGCTGAATGGGTTTGCAATAAAATATCCATTTTTGAAATGAAAGCAACTGAGCATGCAAGCTCATTTGCATCATAATTGAGCCCACGGCTCAGTGACATAGCAACTACAGAAATTGTTTGTCGCCTTTTTGATTTCTGCGAACTTGTATATTTTGTATGAAATATTGTGCAACATGCTCTCTCTCTTGTCGTATTTTATAATAGTTCCACCGTCTGGATTTGCTAAACTGTCTTGCTCCCTATATTCAGGTGGTACCCAGTGCACGAAACTCCCGCAGGATAGCTGGTTTTGTGTAGATCGATAATATACGCAGTCTTTCCTTCGCATTGCGAAGAGGCTGTTTCCGGACTCGAACCTGTGCGCCCAGATCACCATGCGGGTGACCTTACAATTGCGTCAAGGCTCCACCGATCTATATAAACATAGTACTCTTTAAATTACGTAATAGGATGTGAAGGTTGCAAGCTAATGATTTGCCCATTATATTATGTTCCTCGAATGATAATTATTATCTTTGAGTTGCTAGTTAAGATTCTTAAGTTGTTAACTATGTGTCTAACAAACATACTATGATTCTAACTTAAAAAAATAAGGTAACTCAGTGCATGCTAGTTGCGTTACCTTATAAAGTCCTATTTCAATTCTCTTGAGACAGTTATTTTATGTAGAAATTAGAAACAACATGATAACAGGGTCAAGATGCATACCATTTTAGAAAAAATCTTTGTAAACCATTTTTGATTCAAGCTTCAGCCTCATCATGGGATTCATCATCATCCTGTTAGACATGATGATACATGAATGATTCGTATTTGGTGCACATTCTAAATCAAATTTTTATCGACTCAAAAACTAAACTGCTTTCTTATCATGTTTTATAATAATTCATAAAAGAAAATTATATTACTATACGATAAATGCTTTGCTAATTCATCTCAATAAACAATTTCAATTTCGGACATTTGACGGGTTAAATATTTGTCATGTTGTTTGTCCGCAAACATATTATTGAGGTTTTACCAAACTAATATCACTAGAACACAGCATACTGTTGTGTTGCTGCTTTGATTTATATCTCTAGCAAGGTGCTCGTAATGCATGGGCAGTTTTATAATACGTTAATAGTTTGTACAAATTTACATAACTGTTAAAATTTTAAATAATTATTATGGTTGGGCAAAAACTCGGTAATTTGCTGTTGTCAGTTACTGGAAAAGCATACGCTAACTTATTTTCATAACAATATGTACTAAATATGAGTGTGTCTCTATATTATATGTATGTTATTTTATGTATGTATAAGTCATTTCATTTGCAAGCAACTAATTTTATTATGAAAGAAAGAAAATTGAGTAGCATATAGCTCCAGTTGTATTGTAACAGTGGCCAAAACTTATACATACTAAAATATATTCAATTCATGTTCTTCCTCAACAATTTATAACATGTGTCATGCTTAAAAACACTGTGTTGCATATAGTTTTTGGCTTTTTTCTAAAATCTTCCAATTATCTTCTTTTTTTCATGCTTCGTCATCTTTTGATTTGATTTTCATTTGGAAGCAAGTATGTGATCTTTGTAAGTGCATAGTCAAATAAAATTTAGGCATACATTCTTTGTCATAAATACTTCCACCCAAGACCCGTCACCCCGTGTTCATGGCTAAGCTCTGTTTTTAGTAAATGAACTTCATGTTATGTTACAAGCATAGTTTTCACAACCGATCCATGAGTCGAACCGTGACGACTCTAAATGTAAGGTTTTGATGACTCAACCGGTCAAATCGTCGGAACCGTGAATTTTTTTTCTTCAAAAATTTACACATTTAACTACAAACTATATGTAAAAGTATTGAAATAAAATGTTAAGTAAGCGAGCCATTGATGATTTTTAAGGTCTGCAACCGAACTTGTGTACTGTTGCAGTGCACAACTGCACCAACACGATTATAGGTGTGCATACAGTAGCATTGTATAACGACAGAAGTTTAATGACGGCAAACTTAACGAATCTTGCAATGGTTTTGAAGGAGTTTGCAGCGGTATAGAATGAAATGGTGAAGTTTGTTGTCTAGATTTTGGGACGATAATTTTTGCAGTATAGAGTTGTTTATTTTCTTCAAAGCAATACAAAAGATGAGAACAAGAGAGAATTACATGGTGAAAAGTAAGAGAAAATAAAAGAACCGCGGTCGGACTAAAGTGGTCCATGGTCCATGGTTATTCGACGTTGGACTGCGGTTGGGTAGAGTCTATTACAAGTCCAATCACGTGTCTCCCACATAGGGATGGCAATGGGGCGGGTCTAGGGTCCAAACCCGGTTGACCCGCCCCTGTTTTGGCCCGCCCAGACCCGCCCCATTGGATCATCGGGGCGGGTAGATCCGTGACCCGTTCTTGAGAGCTCCGGGGCTAGGGTCGGGTCGGGGCTTGGCTGACCCGCCCCAACCCGACCCGCACTTCTAAGATCTCATGAAATCGCTTTAGTATTATAACGATGATTTGTTAATCTTTATATATATATATATATATATATATATATATATATCTGTGTATGTTTGATTATGACATGGATATTATAATGTTCTAATCAATAAGCTATAAAAAGTTTATAGTATTAAGCTGCATCATTGATATTTATAAAATAATATATGCATATTTTTTTGAATTATTTTGTACACCACATTTTTATTATCTTCCTTTATAATTGTAAACACATTGTAATTTGTATTTAATGTATCATTTAGTGACAACAAATATAAATACTTGTACATTAGTACACAATTTTGAATTAATACAAAAACCTTCACCGGGTCTCGGGGCGGGGCGGGTCTACCCTGACCCATACGGGTCTCGGGTTGGGGCAAAATTCTGGACCCGCACCGGGTCTACGGGGCGGGTCTGGGACGAGGTCTAAAAACCCCGGGGCGGGCCTGGGGCACAAGAAACCCGCCCCAACCCGCCCCATTGCCATTCCTACTCCCACACTATCATGATTGAAGCAACTATGAATGCAAATAATGCAGTCTTTTGGCTATGAGTGCAGTATCTACATTGGTTTCCCTAAGTTATTTACTAAGGGCATGCTCTAATTCATTTTTCCTTGGAAAAACCCATTAACATGTGCTATGTTTATACATTAGGATGTTCATTCAAAATTTTTTACTACGGCTGATGGGCATATAAAGGATGTTGAGTCATATGAAGTATTAAATGCTTGTTTTTGCTTTTTGGATATTGTATTTGCTAATAAATGAAAATAGTTGGATCTCTTTTTAGAAACATGTGGAGAAGCTAGAGCTGGTTTTGGATCTGATTAGGTAAATAATATTTGTTTTTTTTCACATTTATGCTAAATATTATCTACGTTAGAAGATCAATGTGTTGATATGCTATTGTGGGTGAAGGTGCTTTTGGTATAGTTATTTTTAATGTTACTAGAGAATGTTATTTAAACTAGGATGGAGATGTGAGTATCAAATTTGATTACAACCATGTACTAAAGATAGTGTACAACTTTTTGATATAGATGAAGTGGCTATAGATCATTTGGTGGTACATGTATTTAGGAATTTATTTATGAGTTGGAAATGGTGACATGAAGCTAGATTTCAACTTTTATGGGTTTTTCTATTGTTGTAAATGGAGATAGGAAGCTTTAGTAAACTGTAAAGAGTACAAAGAAGATTTTGCAGTTGAATTATATTATGTATAGTTAGAGTGTAAAGTTGTAACACCTCATATTTTTGGTAACATTATTTAGATATTTAATTAGCTAAATAAAATAAAATAATGTGTTGATTAGGGGATTGAGATTTGATTCTAATTAAGGTGTAGCCATGCCGTTAACAATGAATTAAGAAAGAGATATAATGAAATATAAGAGGGATAAAATAGGAAAGAGACCATTCCTATATCCTCCAAACCTTGATCCTGTATTAGAATACACGTTCATTTCATTTTGAAAATTTTAGAACAAGAGGCCGACCACCATTAACAAGGGAATGGGAAGAAGAGTAAGAAAAGCTAGTAGAAATCAAATTCATTCAAATCTCAAGCTCCTTAATATCTAAAGTTAAGATGAATAATGTTTACATCTCAAATCTTTTGTTGTTTCAGTATTAAGATGAATTCCGAAGTATTTTGCATTGATTTGTCATGTTTTTGAATGATGAAATGATTATATATACTTGTTGATGATTTATGTATGTTCATATTGATTTTATGATATGTTTTAAGGTGAAAACCCTATAAAATGACATCCAATGCCTTGAGAAATTTATAATAGAGATGAGTTTCAATTTTCAGATTTTTCTGAATTTTCGTGGAATTAATATGAATTTTCTAGTAAAGATAATGGTATTTTGGGTTATAAATTATTTACGGACAAATAATTAATTGTTTAGGTCTGAAATTTTTATATGTTAGAAAACATATACAATGTGATTTTCTGGAATTTTTTTAGATTTTTCCTAAGTGTTTAATGGTTATATAAAATTATTTAAGGTATGAGACTTAAATGTTTTATATAATTAAAGGAGTAGAATGGGCTTTTTGTAAAATGTTTAAATTGTTAAATCTGGAAAGTTGGCAACACTTTTGAAAAGAGAAACTTGCAACCAATCAAATTTAGACAAACAAGGCAGGTTATGTACAAAAGAATAGTTTAAAAGTACAAATAAATAGCTTTTTCACTGTTTCAAAGCCTTCGGCATCAGGTTTTGCTTCCATTCCTTCTCTTTCGACACGGTCGAAAATAATGCATATGGTATTAGGCAACTGATACGTAGCAAATTGGAAGAGGGCGAAAGGTATAGAGTCGAAACCAAGGGGTTCCAAATGGGATCGAAGCATTACATTGGTTTTAAATGAAAATGCGCTTGCATGCTTTCGACTAAGATGCTTTCGACTTAGTTAGCTTTCAACTAGGTCAAATGGTTTAAAAGAATGGTTTCGATTGGGTTGCGCTTTTGTTTTAAATGTTTGTTTTCGACTGAGTGGAACCCTTAGTTGTCGCTTTCTACCTTTCGATCCAGATGGTTTCGAAGGGGTTCCTTTTGTTTTCTAAAATATGGCCGCCTCTCCAATGCTTTCGAAGGGATGGTTTCAACACCATCACTTCATTACTCAGAAAATGTTTTCAAAACAGGTGCTTTAGACTTAAATGATTTAAGTACCTTTTTCTTTTATTTGAAGTATAACCCAAATGGTTTCGAAATAGATGAGATTTCATGGTTTTGAAAGGTGTTTCCATAGGTTTTAAATTGAACCCAAGTGCTTTCGAAGGGGTTGAGTTTTGATGCTTTCGAAAGATTTTAATGAATGGTTTCGAAAGGGGTGGTTCCCTAGGGTTTCGACAGAGTTGAAAAAGGAAAGTTTTTCCTATGTTTTCAAAAGGCAAGGTTTAAAAGTATTAAAGGAGGATGTTTAATGTTTTAAAGCTTTCGAAGGAAAGACTTTTATTGGTTTCAAAAGAGTTACTTTCAATGGTTTCGAAAGTAGTACCTTCAAATGTTTCGAAGGGGTTACTTTCAGGGGTTTCGAATGGGTTGTTTAAAGGTTTTAAACAAAGGTTTTGAATACGATAAATAAACAGAATAGCCTAAGTGTTTTCAAGTTATAAAGAACTTTAACTTATTTTCAAATGATATGTAATCCTTAATGAATACCATCAACATTATTTTGTGTAAAGTATATATATAACATGGTAAAATAGTTTAGAGTAAAGCTAAAGATACATTTTCTTTGTATAAGTACGATTTAAAGGACCAAATCATTTGAAAAGGTTTTCAAGGAAAAATTTAAAGGGTAGTTAACCCTAAGAGAATAGCTCAGATTAGAAGACCAGATAGGACTTGTGTAGGGTCGCGCCCTATGCTCATTACCTATTAGCCCCTAGCTAATTTAGTCCAGAATTCCAGTGTGTAGGGCTTAGTCACCGGAAAGACTAAAATGTTGGTTACACACAGAACATAATACTTATGTACAGAGGTAGGTTATTGGTAAGCCACAAAACCATTATGATCAGTTGACCCTTGAAGATGTAAGTAAGGACAAACCGTCCAGAAATTTTGTCTAACAGTTCTTTAGACTATTTGATATGGTATCTGGTAGGCCCGAGTCAGCCAAGGAGTAGTTAGCCTAGTTTGAAGACAGTTAGTCCAGATTGCGGACAGTTAGTCCATTTATTACCAGTATATATAGCATAACGGTTCTTGCTATTATTTTATTATTATAATCAGTTTGATTAACCAGTTTGGTTGCAAGAAAACATTTGCAAAATATATGTTTTGAAAAGGATATTAGTGAGGGCAAACCCGTTTCGCTAAATGGCGTGGTCTCACTCAAAATCATTAAATCGAGATGTAACAGAATTATTCACATCATGCTTTATGTCCGACTCGAAGTTTTTATTTCCCCTTAAACTCTCGGGTGCTCAAAATTTGATTTGAGTGGGCTGATCGTTGAGGTTTTTAGGTTTTTGTATTTTGACGAATAAAGCATCTAGAGATGAGTAGGTGGTTAACGGATAGCTAAATAGGAACTACAGATCATTCTGTTTATTTTTTTTTGCTGTGTGTATTATGTCAGTATGACTATATTTCTTTGATCAACGAAGGGGACATCGTCATATGTCACTCTTGGCATATTATTGTAAATTATAATCGATCAAAACCTAGGAAACATTATGGGATTATATAACTTGGATATGATTTTGTTTGAAATGTAATCACTAAAATGTTATTTTTGAAAACCTGAGATTTTTTTCATATCCAAGTGCTTCTGATATTATGGATACCATTAACATTCCCATATTTTCTCATCAGTAGTTAATACTACAGATGACTGCAGCATCTATAGCATTTAGCTTTTGGCCTCTAGATATGGGATGTTACAAAAGTGTAACTGTATAATCAGTTAATAAATTATCCAGACGTGAATTTTTTATCTACATGTCTGAAAACATGGTTTTAACAATGATATTATATTCATCGAAAAAAATTGATATGTTTTTTTTAAATTAGGAAACCATATAATAGTCAATAAACTATCTAAACATGAATTTTTCATGTATGCGTTTGAAACATTCTTATATTATGAATTTTGTTATCGCTCACACTAATTACTAATATCTGTTGAAATCATGAACGTTGCAACTGATATGATATAGGTGTTACAAAATAGATATTACTGATCTAAGTGTTGCAAATACGGTATTTCTAACATTATAACCGTTGAGAAAAAATGTTTTCAACGCTTGTAAGTATTGGTAGATAGACTTCTCTAACAGATATAAGTATTATAAATAAATGTCCATACCTCTATTGCAACACATATAAGTCTTACTGAAATTACTAGCAAATGAAATACTCATTGAGACTCCTTTTTTAGTGTAGTGGATGATGTTACTTGTGTATATAAGTTTGTATCTAAATAAACATATGACATTAAAGTGTGTATTTGGATTTAAGTGTATCACGTATAATTATATTGTTTGGGTTGTTTTGGACATGAAATGTTATGATATATATTGTTTACATCATAATTTGTTCCCTTCCGTTGTAAATTTAGAAAGTTATAGATAGATTATATATTTTGTTTTTTATCGTCTCGTAAGGACTCATCATTTTTTATTTTTGGGATTTACGCATCTCTTAAATCAGATGGTCGAAAATGACGGGTTGTTACATTTGGCATTAGAGCAAAATTATCCTTAAAATAAGAACCGAGAACGTATTAAGAGTGTACTTGTATTTTTCATTAGATATTTTGTAACGATCCCGAATTTCATCGTTTTCATTTGCAAATATTTAATTAATTTTAAATATTCAAATAATTGATCTTATAATGGAAATAAAACACCTTTAAATAATGAATAATAATGGTGAAATAGTTTTTGAAATTTGTTTATAAAAATATTCAATTTGAAGAAAGATCAAAAATGCGATCGGAATTTGTTTTTCGAATTTGACTTTTCGTCGGCTAAAAGTTATCGGAAACGTTGTGAACTCTTTAACATAAGTATACACATTTATAAATAAATTAGCATATGTATATATGTGTGTATTAGTGTGTATGTATGTGTGTGTGCATACACACACATAGATATACAAGGTAAAAATAAAATAAAATTAAGTAAAAGTGTCACATCATAGGCATACATGTTTAAACATGTCTAAACAAGGTATTAATGCATGTTTCTCATGAAATGAAGGGAGGAAACATGAAGGAGATGTGATCATGGTGAGGTGGAAGGGGCTTGACGATATGGAAAGTGATGTGTGGAAGGCAAAAGACCAAGGGGTAGTTTGGTAATTTTGAGATTTGCATTTTATATAAAAGTGATTTCACTTTTCTCTCTTCCCTTCAATTTTTCATTTTCTTTCTCTTTTTTTCCAAATGCTTCTTCCTTAAGCTTTCTAAAAAGGATTTTAATGGTTTTCAAAAAGTTTACAAGTTTTTAAAATTTCAAAATTTTAACTTTAAAAGTTTTCAAAATGGTTTTTAAACTCCTCCTTTTCATTTCTAAACATCATTTTCTTCCAAAACAAGCACCACCACCCCACACAACCCTAGGCTGAGCCCTATACCACCCTATGGCCGAACCTAAAAGGCACCATGGCCGAGCCAATAGTGGCCATGATCGAGCCATTTGAGTGTCAATTCTTGGTTTGAGTCCATATAGTTTTGAAGTTGCAAAATTTATAGTTTGTAATTCAAGTTTGCAAAGGATTTGCTAATGATTTTTGGTTGTGTAAACTTCTTTGTTTTAGTTCAAAATTTAAACTTTTACATGATTGCATAATTTGTGGTATGATATGTAATTTGCGAATGATGTTGAATGTTAGGTTAAACAATGTTATATTGTGATTTGCTATATGTTTGAATTGGATGTGTTGGTTTTGATATATGTGTTGTTTCTGGCATGTAATGTTGTTATGGACATTAACTAGTAAGATGATTAGTAGTAAACTAGTAGGTTAGTTAGTATGTAAACTTGTTAGAAAATTTAGTGAGTAAGCAAGTTAGAAAAGTTAGTAACTTAAATAAGTTAGTAAAAGTTAACTTAACTAGTTAGTAAAAGTTGGTAACTAAACTAGTTAGTAATGTTAGTGAACTAAACTTGATAGTAAGTTAGTAAGTTGAAGTAAAAAGTTGGTAAGCTAAAAGTTAGCTCTTTTTGTTGGATTATCGACAAAGGATCCTTATGTGAAAATATGAGCTTTGGATTTTGAAATCAAAATCATTTGTTTTAAAGTTAGAACTTTGTTTATGTTTTTCAAATACCTACTTTGTATTTTCAAAAAGTTAGCAAGCTTCTTAGTGTTAAGTTTTTTTTTCCAAATAGGAAAAGCTAAAACATTTCAATTTATGGCATCCATAACAATAATTGCCATGGATGCATTTCAATAAAATCAGATTTTTGAAAATTCGGTTTTTAAACTTTGAAAATGTTTGAAATATTTATTAATTTAATAATGATGTTTGAAAAGATTATTTAAGGGGCATTTCACCAGAAGGACAAACTTTGCAGTCCAATTAGTTTCTAGGACACACATCCACAGAAATTAATTTCAAGGCCAAAGTCAGCAGAATAATTACTTTTAAGGACAAAGTCAACAGTCTAATTACTTTCAAGGACATAATTTCATAGGTTTTTTGGCCTTGGAAACTAATTATTTTGCATTTTGTCCTTAAATGTAATCATTTCAACTGTGTGTCCTAGAAACTAATTCCACTTGCTAGAGAGACCCTTGTGGCTAATTTGTACATTATTTAAAGTTTTATTAATTAATTTTTAGGTAATTAAGTTTTTGATAATTAATGATTAATTAAGTGTTAACAAGGTTTATTAACTTTAATTAAGTAAAGTTAGTACTAATTAGTTATCCTTTAAAGATAAGATTAATCTTAATTAATTATCAATTAAGTAAGATTAATTTTTAATTAATATTAGTTAAGTATATGTTTTATTTTTAATTAATTGTTAATTAAATATAAGATCAATTATTTATTATTTAATTTATTAAGTGTTTAATTATTATTGATTGTAAATTAATTAAGGTTTAAATTTTAATAAATTATTATCAAAGGTTTAATTTATTATTTAACTTTCAATTAAAGATTATTTAATTAATAAATTGAGATTAATTAATAATTAATTATTAATGAAGGTTAAAATTATTATTTAACTAATAAAGGATTAATTAGGGTTTAATTATTTATATAATGGTTAATTATTATTTAATTATTTATTTAAGGTTTAATTATTTCTTAGTTATTAATTAAATGTAATTCAGATTTAATTAAGTTTAATCATGGTTTAATAAGGGTTTAACTTTTAATTAATTAATTTAAAAAGAGTTTTAAGTTTATAATTACTTTGTTTTTCAAGAATCCATTTGTTTTTAAAAGGAAAACACTTACAAATGATAGTTTTGAACACAGTGGATTCAAGTGTCGATACCATTAAGTAACCAAACAGCTGTGAATGAGTTATGTAAATTGTTTGATTGCTTGGATATCTATTAGCATAATAATCTCCATTCTGCTATAATGTAATTATTGGATTTTGTGGACATCTGTTAGCAGAATAAATTCACGTTTTGCTGTAATGTAATTGTTTGTGTGTGGATATAGACTAGCAGAATAAATCCACATTCTGCTATAATTAAGTAAATTGTTTGGACATCTATTTAGCAGGACAAATCACCATCCTGTTATTATGTTATTGGATATGTGTATGTCAGTTAGTTTATATTGAAATGTTATGTCCTGGTTTGGATATGAATTGAATTTACATACATGTTTGATCTATGTAAATAATTGCTAAATCAATTGGAATTCAAAACCGAAGTTAAATGGTAACTTAAATTAGTACCCTTGGGATTGCTAAGCCTCCTTTTGAATTATTAAAGTATGGCTTGTAATTAACTTCAATTCTTTAATCAATTTGAGGTTAAGGGTTTACAAATGGTTTTGCAAGTTATTTAATAAAGGTATTTATGAATAACAACTTGTTTAAAACGGGGTTTTAATAAATAAATGGTTTATTTAAAGTGATTTACAAATGATATTTTGTGAACGATATTTTATAAAGGAAATTTTATAAAGGAGGTTTAAAGGAAGATTTATAAAGAGTTTTAAAAATAAGGAAAAGATTTATAGATCATTTTAGGGATTTGTAACGAGGCTTTATAAATTAACTTGGAGAAAAAGTGAGTTATAAATTTATTTTATAAGTTTATAAGTTGTTTGAATTATGAAGTGAGCTTTTAAGAAGGAAATTTTTATAAGGGATAAGTGGATGGGCTTTATAATAAATGATGTTTTGAAAAGGGAATTGTTTGGCCATTTAATACCAAAATGTTTTTGGTAAATATTATATTGTTAAGATAAGTAAAAATGTTTTCCAAGTATAAAAGGGATGTAAGTGGTCTGGTAAAAGTGTTTCAGAAAAGATCTTTTGATTAAGTTTTGCAAAGAGTTTTAATTAATGAAAGATTAATTAACAAAGGCTTAGTGGATTAAATCATGTTTGAATGATTGTTTATTTGGTATTTAAATAACCGACTATCAAATCTGGATCGAAATGTAACTTTGAAAATATCTAAGAGAAACACGTGAATTGTATGGCACAGTCATCCCCAATGATGCTGTACTGTGCGTATAAATCTCGTTTCATTCTTCTATGATAAATGGTAATGAAATCCATCCACAAATAGTTAGGGGGTGAACTCCGCTCTTATATTTTGTCTGTTTATTTCCTAAAGAATCGGGGTTGAGTTACTGAAAATTATCGATAGATATTTCGAAAAGACCGGGATCGGATATATTATCTGAAAAACCACTTCGATTCAACTCAAGCATTTCAAATTGAAAACATCTTGAAGAGTGTGGAATCGAAGACGGAGTTTTGAAGTGCAAAGGCTATTTTCTATTATCCTTGGGAGAGATTCCCCGTAATAGTCGTAATGGAAGTAGTGCCTTCGGTTTTGTTCAGTCCCAGAACGAAATTTTATGGATGATTGCTAGCATTTGCATTAACGCCTGGAGGGCACTATTAACATTCCAAGTGAGTTTGCTACTAAAAAAGGTAAAGACGTGATCTCACAAGCCTTACAACTTGAAGAAATGGAAAAAATAGGGCATGTAGTAGAGACATGTGGTTAGCTACCATTACGAGTTGTCATCCCATTCTAGATTGTCCCTTTAAGTGTTGGTTTGCGCATAAGCACCATGGTAGTAGAAGGCCTTGGTGTCAAAGGGGTGAGGTAATCCGGTTTTTCATGTTAAAGGAGCAAACTAACTCTGTGTAGCAGAGGGGCAGAAGCATCTGTAGCCCTCGAGTACATTTTCGAGAGGTGTATGATCAGAAGGTAGTCCCTTACCTTGCTATATTATTGAATCCAGTCTCTAATACGAGCCTATGATTTTGATTGTGCCCAACTATGTTGGAATGTGAGATGCAAACATTTTAGCTATTTTATATATTTACTTTGAACCCTTAGACATTATTATAATATCACTGGATTTTATATAAATGTGTTTTGATTATCATAAGGTAAAAACCCATCCGTGTTTATGTGCGGCGTGATCTTACGATATACCCTTGATTTTAAAAGAGTTTTTAAAGTAATAATTCATTTGTTTTGGGTTTACTCACACCAGACCCATTTCTGACCTGGAGTTTTATTTTGTTTCCTTAAAACTCTTGGGTGCTCAAATTTGTATGGGTAGCCAAGTAGTTCAGGTTTCCATGGATGCATTTTAGAGGAGCTTGGAGTATGAGGCTTCATCGACATGCTGTTATAACTGTCCTAGGGCAGAATTGTATCAGTGACTCTGATATATCTTTTTGGAAATGACTTTGTAGAGTATTATCTTGATTAATATATGTTATTCTGTTGTGTTGTGAGACTCTGTGATTGTTCTAGTTTCTTCTTATCTTATATCCTTTTCTTTCCTCTAATGACCTGTCTTCCGAACACTTAAGTGACCGGCGCACGAATATCGAGGATTTATTAAGTGTCGACTTTAGGTGTAAGAAAGGCAGATCATTACATTTGGTATTAGAGCGCAAGGTTAAGCGAGAACCTTGGCTTTGGTGGGGCAACTCATTAAGAGATATGGTAATAAATGCCTTATTATGAGTTTGAGTGTATATTATATGTGAGCACATATTTGTTAGTGATATAAAAATGTTTTTATATTGTTTGATCTATTTAGTGGCTTATGAGTTCTGGTCAATGCGCTTGATCAACGTTGTCGATAGGGATTCTTAAACAAGAAAAAATGACATAGTATTGTTTTGAAATTGGGTAAATGAAATAATTTTACCCAGGATATATTTTATATAAAGAATGATTTTAAAAATTAGTATAGTATGGTATAGTTATTTGAAGTGTAGGTTGTTTGGAGATAATAATATTTTATTATTGTCATTTAGGGTTTGTTTAGTCATGCTCGTCAAGATTGAGCATTGACTATTATTAGTGTTTATAGGTAGCTTCCCTTTTTAAGATATGGGATGGGTAGATAGAAATTGGAAAAAACATTGAAACGAACACCTTGTGAATTAAGTTTCACAATTTGACTATAAGGCCTTCGATGTTAATGATGGGGTAAAAATTGATTAAACGAAAGAATTTTATAAAAAAAGGGTTAGAATATTTTGTAATAAATATTTTAAAAATGGTTTTATAAAGGTTGATCTTATAAAATGAATTTTTAAGATGTGTCTTTTGATTAAAAAGAATTTAAGTTGAAAACTTGAGGACCTAAATCCCAGTGTTTTTGGAAAATGTTTTAAGGTTTTGAAAATAATAATTGTATTATTTGGAAAGAAAATTGGATTAAGAAAATTTTTTGGGAATGAAAAGGTTAAGTAAGAAGTATTTTCTTTGGATTGGTTGGGGGGAATGAGTCTTGATTGTTTTATGATGATCTGAATAATCTTCTAAGTGATGATCAGATGTTTGCCTAAGCGAACGTTGTAGTGCACTTAGTACATTATTCTCTTTATCATTGTACAATCCAAACAAGTTCAAACCCAAACGAATCCAAACCAAGCGAGTGATAAATGTTTTGTTGGAAAATGTAAAGTATTGTTTCAAAAACGAGATTTTGAAATAAAAAATATATTTTTAAGTTAACCAGTTCAAGTGTCTCGAAAATATCTTAAAATTGGAGAATGGATGTGTACGGATGGTAAGCACTTCTCTTGAGTATTACCCTTCTTGGTATAGAAATGTACATTACTGTTTGGTAACACCTAGTTCCTTAGTATCATTTTGGAGTTACTTGGGCTATATGTATATATTTTCTATGATTAAAATATAGAATTCCATTACAAAATGTTTTTGAAATAAAACCCAGGTGTTTGAATCTTGAGTTTTCTTAGGGAAATCAAAATGGAATAGTTGAATCAGATAGGGCTATATACTCTCATGATACAGTGGTGTATTATACAAGTTGAACCTAAGTTAGTTTATGAAATGTTTTCATAAATATATTTAGTGCAAATAGGATCGGTATTAGTGAGAACCAATTGAATAAGTGCGCAGGCTGGACGTAGATCATTTCTCCTTCTCATAAAATTTGATCCAAGACACGAGTATATAGCTTTGAGGTGTTTAACACCATTCCAAATAGAGATCTGTTACTCGATTTTTTACAGCTAGCACTTGATGAATATTTTTGGTATGGGACCAATGTTTTCTATCATAGTACATGACTATGTAAGAAAAACAAAGTTTCCTAATGTAGGATCCTGATCGGAGTTTGCACTAGAGAATCGAGTAAGTGATACTAGTTCGGAAGTAAAATTATGTATTCGAGTAGAGATCGAATCAGAATTTACATATGAACGATCTATGTATATCATACGAACTGATGTATAGTGGTGAGTGTATTCTAGGATAGGTTGAGGTGTAATTCGGGACCAAATTCTTTTAAGGCGGGAGAGTGTAACGAACTAGAATTTCACCGCTTTGGTTTGCGAATATTTAATTAATTTTAAATATTCAAATAATTGATTTTATAATGGAAATAAAAATCTATTAAATAATGAATAATAACAATGAAATAGTTTTTCAAATTTGTTTACAAAAATATTTAGTTCGAAGAAAGATCGAAAATGTGACCGGAATTCGTTTTTCAACTTTTCAACTTTTCGTCGGCTAAAAGTTATCAAAATTGTTGCAAAATATTTAGCATAAGTATACACATTTGTAAATAATTTAGTATATGTATATATGTGTGTATTTGTGTGTATGTGTATACACATTTGTAAATAATTTAGTATATGTATATATGTGTGTATGTGTATACACATTTGTAAATAATTTAGTATATGTATATATGTGTGTATTAGTGTGTATGTGTATACACACACTCTTAGGTATATAAGGTAGACATGTTTAAACATGTCTAAACAAGGTACTAATGCATGTTTCTCATGAAATGGAGGGGGGAACATGAAGAAGGCGTGATCATGGTGAGGTGGAAGGGGCTTTGATGATATGGAAAGTGATGTGTGGAGGGTAAAGGACCAAGGGGTAGTTTGGTAATTTTGACATTTGCATTTTATATAAAAGTGATTTCACCTTTCTCTCTTCCCTTCCATTTTTCATTTTCATTTTCTTTTTTTCCAAATGCTTCTTCTTCCTTGAGCTTTCTAAAAAGGATTTTAATGGTTTCCAAAAAGTTTACAAGTTTTTTAAATTTCAAAATTTTAACTTTAAAAATTTTCAAAATGGTTTTAAAACTCCTTTTCATTTCTAAACATCATGTTCTTCCAAAACAAGCTCCAGCACCCAGGCACAACCCTAGGCCGAGCCCTATACCACCCAATGGCCGAACCTAATTGCACCATGGTCGAGCCCATAGTGGCCATGACCGAGCCATTTAAGTGTCCATTCTTGGTTTGAGTCCATATGGTTTTGAAGTTGCAAAATTATAGTTTTCAATTCAAGTTTGCAAAGGATTTGCTAAAGATTCTTATATAGAATCCATAGATGTATCTGGTCTAAGACAGCTCTACGAGAGGAATGCAATGGGATGGATGATAGAGGACTGCCTGCACCCAAAAGCGATGATTCAGTGTCCCCTTGTCTATAAGGACCTCGTGGCATACAACCGCCACGACTCCTGTGTTATAGCTGCCTCTTTCTTTTGATTGCCTCGTGGATGGACGAAAATAGGGAAGTTATAGGACAGGGCAGTGAAGGCTCGCGTGGTAGACAGCAAGCCCCCACCCCGTACTATGTTGCCGTAGCGCGCCCTACTTCAATAAGGCGGCGTTGCTACACATGGTATACCGAACCTCTTCCAGAGCTCCCTATCGCTCGTAAGCGACGGCGCGAATATACGACAATATACAGCTACCTCCCGGTTGTCTAAGTTCCAGTTTTCGAAGCTCCCGATTGAATATACAGCCGACCCAATTAATATAGGGTTAGATATCGCCGCAATTAATATACTAGCAATAATTAATATACTGGGTAGTCTGGGTGTAAACCGGCCCTAATTAATATACACTGGCCTTGCTTTCTTTAAAGTTCGCTAGGGGATAGGAAATAGGTAAGCAGGCACTTGCATTTTTGCTTGCACTACAAAATGCTCCGGTTTTAACGCCCTTACGGAAGCTGTGCAGCCTTTCCTCAGGTTCCTAGAGTTGGGTTTTCCGTTTACCTACAACGGAGGAGCCGCCCCCAACCAGGCAGTCGACCATGGTTCATAACGCTCTCTTCACACAACAGATCCACTTTGAAGTTGACATATTTGCTCGGCCAATCGTCGGAATGTGTATGAGATACCAAATGTGTGACGCCCCACCTCAATACCCACACTAGCGAAGAACACTACGAAGTAATGCTGTCAACTAGCACGGAGAATAAGGCTGTTGAGGAGCGACCTTCCATGTAATTTCTTTGTGCGAGCACCGATATGTCAGATAGTATAACATGCATTTCATTTAAGGAGGAAATCCGACATACCGACACAAACTCAAAGCTATCACACAGTGGCTATATATAATCTTCGGAAACAAACATAGAAATAAACATAACATAAGTCAGTCACAGACATCCATATCACAATAGCGGAAAAAGATATGAATAAATATCACATGAAAGTGTACATCAGAGTAGTGGTCTGAAAGATCCACGATAATACAAAGGAATAGCTACAAAGCTACATAAAAGAATAAGTATACATCACGGAGTCTATATCTCAAATGTATACAACAAAAACTACTAATCTAAGTAGTTAGGCAAAAGTCAGGGTAATCCCAGAAGAGAAGTCAAGCAGAAGCACCTGTAACATCTCGGTCTGACCCGAGTATTATTTATAAGAAAATAATAAACGGATCAGTCTAACTATAAATATCAGATGATATGGTATGAAATAAAAGACATGGCATGAACATGTAATAACCATAATAGCATACTACTATTAGCATGTAATTGAAAATCAACAAGAGATTAATCAATATCACAAGAATCTTCTCAAAGATAAAATAGGGTATCATACCCTAAACTTGTATTCATAACAAGTCAATGACACACAAATTCACCAATGCACAAAAATTGATAAAACTTATCAATGGAAATCACGAAAATTGGTGAAGCACAAAATTCCAGAAATCATCACAAGAAATCCAAAAATCACAAGAAGGGGGAGGCCTATCACCAAATCGGAGTATGAAAACTCATCAACACATGTATCACAAGACGAGACACTATCTCATGGTAGCTAACCATTAATTTTGAGCCGAAGCTCCACAAGAATGGCCCGAAGACCATGGGGCGCTACCCCACATATGTGATGGTGAAACATCACACAAACGGGGTTTAGTCTCCCTCGTAGACAAAGAGACATCGCACAATTGCTAGTCTAAATCAAATCACAAAAATGACCGTCATGATCATCAAGAAGTGTCAATCACACCAAGCTAGTAAATATATGAGTTTAGCTTCATGTCCCATAACCACTTGCTTAACTTAAATATTTACGAACAAGCTGTGAATCTTCACTAGAAAATTGTCACAAGAGGTTCAATCGAACAAGTCCAAGAATTAACCGACGAAGTGAACGCAAGCGTTACATACCACTCGTTTTACTAAGCCGTTTAATTAGATTTCTCATCCGAGTGAAGTAAAGGCTTGTATATACTAGTAGATTGGAAAACGGTTTGAGAAAAAGAGTTTTGTAATAAAATAGTGTTGAAATCGCTTTGATAAAAGAGTTTTGATATTTACTACTAGTATGGAAACCTTCATATTTTTGAATTGACAAACCACAAAACGTTTGCTAAAGCAAATCGAATCACAAAAATTCACATTCGAAGTCGTGAGTAAAGTCCAAAGAAATCAATTCCAAAATCATCAAAGTAGAAACACTCCTGCGACCTAACGTGGCCGAGCTAAGGAATACAAGCAGGCCGAGCGACTTAAGAAAGTGAGGCTGAGCGACTCAATTGCTTGCGAGCTAGGTCAGGCGACCTAACATGATAGCGGTTTAAGGGGCGGGCGACCTAAAACTTGGTCGAGTAAAGTATTGGAACGGCCTAAGGAGTTAAAGCAGGCCGAAGCGTTGCGACCTAAAGTGGTGAGCGACCTATCATGGTTGCCCATGCCGAGCGACCTAACGAAACTGGTCTAACGACCTAAGTATAAAAAGGCGAGCGACCTAAAGGGAAAACAGGTCGAGCGACTTATAAAGGCAATAGGGAGAGCGACCTATAGGTAATGCGACCTTGGTTTCAAGCGACCTAAAGTGGTGAGGTCGAACGACCTAAAGAGAGTAAGGTCTAACGACCTAAAGAAATTAAAGTCAGGCGACCTAACAGAATTGAGGTCATGCGACCTAACGACCTAATGGTGTGACCTAAGTGGTATGCGACCTAAGGTGGTACGCGACCTAAAGTGGTACGCGACCTAAAGTGTGCGCGACTTAGTAGGGCGAACGACCTAAGGTACAAACGACCTAAGGAGACCGACCTATTGATGGCGAGCTAGGGAACGACCTAGCGATATTTTAGATCGCCGAGCGACCTAAAGGGTAAACGAGCTAAGGCGAATGACCTAAGCCCAGAACGAGCTAAGTGCAGGCAGAGGCTTTCTCACGCGAACCAGCAGGCAAGGCAGAATGACCTTATGCCAGATTTTTGCCAAAACTCTAAAATTTGGGGTTTTTCACCAATCCAATCCAAACCAAAGGCAAATGTACATGCTAAAGTGATGGGAATTCGTTCCCAACAGTCCAAGATAGTTATAGTCAAGAATGTGAGATAAAAATCTCACCTTTGCACCAAAAGTCAATGAAGATGAAGCTTGAAGCAAAGCAAGAACAGTCCCAAGCTTGAATCAATGTCTTCTTCTTGAATTTGGAGTTGAATGATGGATTGCAAATGAATTTGAGCTTGGAGTTTTAATTTCCCATTACCTCCTCCATTTTTGATGAAGCTTCTATGTTTAGGAAATGAAGAATGAAGTTGTGAAGAGAAGGAGGGGGTTGGGCTGGGTTAGTGAATGGTTCAGCCCAAACCAAAGCTCAAAGCAAAAAGTGACGAAAATTTCACTATCTCCAAACATATCGAAGTTTACACTCAAAAAGATCGCAAACGTCATTTTGAACTCAATGGAGGTGGTCTCGAGTCCTAATTTGACCGTATTCAAAAAGTAGCTTTTCGGACTTAAATTCGACTAACGATAAAATATTTAAATAAAATATTTAAATATAAAATCGACAAATATGCGGGTTGTTACACAATGCCCCAATATCTCAATAGCACCCTTGTCTAAAGCTTCAAATGAGACCGAATATCCGAAACGTAGGAACAATTTGACAAGAAAGTCATTCAAAACTTGATCGAAGAACCAGCGTTTATTGAAGAAGCATTAGAGTTGATTACAAAAAGTAGTAGTTTGAAGGGCTCGTTTGAATTGAGCCGCTATGAGATTTACATTATACGCCAGAGAAGCACCTGAAGTACTAAACATAATAGGTATTAGTTTGTAACGGTTAGAGCAGCAAACTCGAATTCGGTAAGAATCTCATTTTTAGGTAGTATGAAGGGGGAATTGGCCCAAAAATTGGATAGAGGTAAAGACGCAGCCATGGGCTTACTCAAGTTCCCCTCGAACCGCATGAAATGGTCGCCTATTAGATGGCTCACAAACTCTACCTGGGGTGGGGATACCTTTTATTCGTTAGCGGTACGGCAAACATAGAGCCTCGGTTTGCTGCGTGGACTTCCTATGCATTTCCTACAGAGTGCAATGGAACCCAGCTCCGCTGAGCGAAAAGGAAAGAACCGGCGATAGTAGAGTATAACCATGGGGCATTCGTCGTCTGCCTCCCTATTAATATACTGGACTTGGAGATCTGTATTTTCGGAATTATAGAAGAGATGCTTTCTTCGAAGCTTTCCTCTACGACAACGACTTCCGTAATCATTGTTGGACACTTAATCTGGAAACGTTTTTCTATAATGACTCCACGGTAGACTGCTTTTTTGAAGTATGGTAGCCAACTTTCAGTTTTGTTAAGCCGGGAACCTTTGTTTTGAAAGAAGACTACGCCGTACTGGTACAAGCAATCGTGGCCGCTGAACTATGGGAGTTGATATGGAATCCTGAGGTGATGACATCTTATGTAACATCTCCTACTTAGAGGCTCAACACTAACGGCTATGGATGCTGTAGTCATCCATAAGTATTAATCCTCGACAATCAAGTACTGTAATGTTAGATACATTGATACACAGAAACACATAAATATGGAAAAAAATTTAAAACATGAAACAAGTTCCACATTCCATTTCAAAACATTTCAAATTCATTACATAATCCCAATATGAGAACCACGTTCAGAGAAAATATATTTATTACAACATACGCCAAGAGCGACATATGAAGATGCCCCCTTTGATGATCATAGTATATATAGGCAATCTTAACAACTCCGCCTTTACAACAACAACACAACAGAATAAAAATAGCAGAGAAAGATAGCTATCATGCCTCCTGCACGTCTCCAGAAGCTTATTCATCTAAAGAGGTACCTGAAAACCTTAACTCTCAAACTACTCAAAATCAATTGAATACCCGAGAGTTTAAGGGGAAAACATAAACTTCAAGTCAGAGATAAAGCCTGGTATAAATAATAATCTACCATTTAGATATCTAGTAAGACCACCCGCTTAGCGGAACAGGTTTTCCCCTCACTAGTATCCTAAAACCTTTATAAAACCATATAATGTTCTCCTCCATTCGCAATGGTTAAAACAATTCAAAACAATATGATGGTATGCAAAACAAGTAAATCAATTCAGGATTACCCATACCCATTCATTTTTGACTATCTGTCTCTGTTATAGTTTCTAGGGTTACCATTGACCTACTAGTTTTCATGGGCTTACTAATAACATGTTTAATGCTTATGGACTCCCTGTCCTATTACATAGTTTTCTTGGGATCACTAAGAACCTATTGGCCCCTGCCAATATCTTTACTGTTTCATGGGTTCTCCCTGAACCTATTGGTAACTTCGACATCTTTCCACATATCTTAGTTTTCATGGATTGACTAGGAACCTATCGACTTCTGTAAATATCTTAATCCGGATATAGTTTTCATGGGCTAACTACAAACCTATTGGCCTCTGCCAATATCAAGTCATAGTTTTCATGTGCTAACTATGAACCTATCTTCTTGACATCTTTTTTATACATAGTTTTCACGGTCTTACTATGAACCTATTGGCCCCTGCCAATATTTTTTCTATACACAGTTTTCATGGGCTTACTTTGAACCTATTAGCCCCTGCCAATATCTTCCATTAATATTTTAGCATCCTATATTCTGGTATTCTTGACCTCCTTGATGCAATTCTACTCATTCAGAAGTTAACTTAATTTATATTCACTATTGGGTCAACCTAGCTGGTTATACCGCCCTTCCCCAAAATATAGTCATGGGTCCATTACAATGTGAATATATATACATATATGAAGAAGCAAACATAATAACTTGGTTAACCCCTTTAACCTATTAATCAAGGAAAACTTCTTCAAAAACTCCATTTCAAAATACTTTATTCACTTATGCCATGGTTTTCATTTAAAATGAGATTGGGTTATTTGTTTTGAAAACTAAGGCTTTCGAAACCTTGAAACATCACTTTCGAAACCTTTGAATAACCTCCTTTGAAAGCACAGAAAACTTATTTTCAAAACATTAAATATCAACCTTTTGAAGCTCTTTAAATCATCTCTTTCGAAACCAAAATATACCTTTCAAAAGCGTCAAAACATTACTTAATAGACTTTAAAATATAGCTTCGAAACCAATGAAAGTACCACTTTCGAAACCTTTAATCATCATACAAAATTGTTTGGAGAATGTTTGATGGCGTCAACACCATCCTTTCGAAAGTATCAAAACATTTAAGTAAAACATTAAACGTTAGCATCGAAACCCCCTTTCGAAACCTTTGCCTTCGAAACCCTTAAACCCTTTCGAAAGCATTTAGGAAGTGGCTTAGTATAGCTTTAAAACAAAAGCTACCCTTCGAAAGCATTGATGAATTCAATTCACTCGAAAGGCAGTAGAATGGCAACGAGGATTCGACTAGGTCGGAACCACCATTTTCGAAAGCATTGTTTTATAAACAAGGAACTCTTTCGAAAGCTTATACTTTAAAACATAAATGGCAACCCCTTCGAAAGCTATTTAAAACCCCTTTCGGAAGCATATCTTTTGACTCCTTCGAAAGCTCTTAGTAAAACAAAGCAGGCACTTTTCTTTGGAAAACAAACAAAGGTTTCCATACCTATCGAAAGCATTGGCTTCGACACCATGCCTTCCGCCCCTTTTCCAATCCACTACGCACCAATCTCATTGATGCCTTGTGTGTTGGTTTCAGCATAGGTTGGTCTCGACTGAGATGGTTTCGACTTGGTCGAGGCGGAAGCATAGGATCAAAAGGCAGCTTCTAAAAGAGGTGGAACATATTTTTTCTAGGTAAAGGTTGAATTAAAGCCAATAAAAACAATTATTTCATAACTAACCTGCCTAGTTGTAAACTTTTAATTGGTCACCTTAACTTTCAATTTCCTTTTCAAATTAACTGCTGCATACTTACAGATCTAAATCATGATTAATTTAGCAAATAAGCCCTTCCATTAAATGAAATAAATAATGCAAATAAGTCCTTCCTTCTAAAATAGTTTAATTTCCATAGTAAATCAATTAGGAAAAATCCCCAAAAATCATAGAAATTCACTTTCATCATGTTATCTAACATATCTAAATTTCAGACCCAAATCCTTAATATAATTTCTGAAATAAATTCCTAAACCCAATTAACCATATTTTCCTTTGAAAATTCATAATAATCTTTCCATAGCTTGGAAAATTATGAAAATTAAAACCCAACTCCAAAATCATGTTTTTCATAACATATAATATTTCCATGGTATTCAAACATCAGTTTCAATCAGTTTTTCCCTAAAATCGCATAAATTCCTATTTAAACAATTATGTTTAAATAAAAAAATTGTAATTCAAGCATATCATCATCCAAATCGTCATAAAAACGAATTTAATCTTAAATCCAGAAACATATGATCATAAAACAGAATAGAGATGGTATAAATTATTATTCACCTTGATTAGGATAAGGAGATTGGATTGAGATAAGATTTATTCCCATTGTTTTAATCCTTAGCATGATTTGAATTTTCTCTTCTTTTTCTTCCTAGTAATGGCCGGCTCCTCTTCTTATGTTTGCGTTTTTTTATGAAAATGAGAAATGAACGTGAATGGCATAAGGAACAAAAATATATAAGGGTTATGGTAATAGGGTGCGGCTATTTCCCATTATGCCCTTGTGCAGATTGATTAACTTATAACCCATTGTCGGGGTGGAAGATTAATTTTCATAAGTGTTCAGTTATTACTTTGAGTAGTAGTATTGCTGATGACATTAAAATAGCTAATTTATTGAAGTGTAAAGTGGGTAGTTTTCCCCATTCATATTTGGGTATAAAAATCAGGCCAGGTAAATTGCATAAGGAAGATTGGCAGTCTTTTGTTGAGAAATTTGATGTTAAACTTGCTAGATGGAAAAGTGCTTCATTGTCTAAAGCAGGTAGTTTGGCATTAACAAATTCAGTTTTATCAGCACTTCCTTTGTATTGGTTATCTTTCCGTAGATGTCCCAAATGGGTTTTGAATATAATTGATAGTATTAGAAAAAATTTCTTTTGCCATGGTGGTAAAAATGGTTGCTCATTGAAATGTTTAGTTTCTTGGGATCAAGTATGTAAGTTGATTGAGCAAGGTGGTTTGGTTGTGTTGAATATTGCTGATATGAATAATGCTCTATTGAGTAGATGGACTTAGGAGTTGATCAGCAATAAAGATGTCATGTGGAGAAAATGGGTTTTGAAATTATACTTCAATGATTGTTTTCATTGGAATATAGAGGTTAAAGGTTGTTCAGTTTTTTGGAGGAATATTTGGATGTTGGCTCCTTTATTCAAATTATGTCTGCAATATGATTTGAAAAGTGGTAGAAATATATTGTTTTGGCACGACTGTTGGGTTCTGCCTATACCTCTTGCAACAATATTTGCTGATTTATATATACTGTCTCTTGAGAAGTTTAAAACTGTGCATGAAGTATTTAGAGGCATGGCAACTGATGTTAGGTGGAATTTATCTTTTACAAGATTTTTGGAACGGAGAGTGTTATTACAATTTATCAAGCTTATGGAAGTGTTAAAACGTGTGGTGATTAATAGTAATGATAACTTTTTATGGACTAGAGATAAAAAGAGCTTTACTGTTAATTCTTTTTATAATTTCTTGAATTTTTCGGGTAGAAGGATGATTGGTTTCAAAGAAATGTGGGTTATCAAGGTGCCACCAAAAGTGAAGTTACATATGTGGATATTAATGCATAATAGACTCAATACTATTTCCATGCCGAGGAAGAAAATTTTGTGTTTGACTGATAAATGCTACTTATGTAATATAGAAGAAGAAGATTACAAGCATCTTTTTATGGAGTGTGATTTCAGCATTTATGTCTGGACAAAATGTTTGGTAATTCTGAAGTTAAAGATTGAGTGGGGGATGCTTATTGAAGATCAATTTAAATACTGGAACTATAAAAGATTTCTTTTGGAGGATACTATGCGTAGAAATACATTTGAAATGCTTAATCTAGTATTTTGTTTGGTAATTTGGAATGAGAGAAACATAAGATGTTTTTTTAATCAGCATAGATCATCTAATTCTGTTATATTTGCTATTCTAAAGTTTTTATACTTATGGGCAGGTATAGAGAAATTTGATATGGTCGAGGTCAATGATTATGTAGTAGCTAGAGTCAAGGAGCGCAGGGGATGATGGACTGATGCTTTGAAGTTTAGTTGTTCACATTTTGCTGCATAGTTTTTGTTGGATTGTCACTATGGCTGTAAATTTTTTTGGCTTGATACTTTTTGATGGATTACTGATATATAGTTTTTGTTGTTCTATTCAGGTCGTTAATGTTGTAAGAATGTTAAATGTATTTGTGTTGTAAGGTTGGCTGTTCTTAACTGTGTTGTGCTTAGTTTTGTATTGTAATAGTTTTATGTCTTGTGATGTTGTACTGTGTGTGTCTTGTGATGTTGTGTTGTAAGTGTTAGAAGTGTTGTCTTGTAAAAATTTGTTGTTTGTATATGGCATGGTCAACTTTGGCCAATACCTTAATTATCAAAAAACTTATAACTCGTTCTTAAGCCCATTTAATTTGTTAAGCACAGCCTACTTATTATTTATTCAAATTTCAATCTCCTTATCATTCTAATTATTACATTAATTTATCTAATTAAATCTTCTGAATAATGTTATCAAAAATTAGGAGAGTTACAGGCTCCCCTCCTTAAAGAATTTCATCCTCAAAATTCAGTAAGGACTAAATACTAAACATAGCAATCATCTGTAATGACTCCTAACAACCATACTACCCTACCTGACTAGCAATTATATATATAAATCTAATATAGACATACCCTCAAAGCAGATCAGGATAAGTATCTCGAATTCCGTCCTTTGTTTCCCAAGTACAGTCCTTCTAATTGTCGCTCCACTGAACTTTAACCAACTTGATTGTCTTGTTCCTCAATCTTTTCGCATCTCTCTCTACAACCCAAACTGGTTGTCTAATGAAAGTCAAATTAGGCTCTACCATCAAATCTTTCAACCATGTTGGAGAAATAGTAGTCTCTGGACCATGCATATACTTGCGAAGATGAGAGACATGAAATACATTATGGACACCTGCCATACTGCTCGGAAAATCTACTCTGCATGCGATCTTTCCAATCTTCTCTATAATCTGGAATGGACCAACATATCTTGGTGCCAGTTTCCCTGACTTTCCAAACCGTACCACACCCTTCATCGATGATACTTTAATGAAAACTTTATCTCCAACTGAGAACTCTAGGTCTTTACGCCTCTTATCTACGTAACTTTTCTGTCTGGATTGAGCTTCCTTCATCCTTTCTCGAATCAACTCAATTTTCTCTGACGCCTTTCTAACCCAGTCTGGACCTAAGACCAATTTGTCTCCAGTCTCTAACCAACATACGGGTGATTTGCACGGCCTTCCATACAAAGCTTCAAAAGGCGCCATTCCTATACTAGTCTGGTAACTATTATTATAGGAAAACTCAACCAAATGTAGGTGATCCTCCCAAGATCCATCAAAGTCCAAAACACAAGCTCTCAATAAATCTTTGAGTACCTTATTAACTCTCTCTGTCTGCTCATCCGTCTGTGAGTGATATGCAGTACTCATCTTGAGCTTAGTACCTAACACATCCAGTAGACTCTTCCATAATTCGCTAGTGAATAAAGCATCTCTGTCACTGACTATGCTACTAGGTACTCCATGAAGTCTAACTATGTTCTTCATGAACAACTTAGCTAAAACAGGTGCCGTCTTGGTTGACTTAACTGGAATGAAATGAGCACTCTTGGTCAGCCTGTCCACTATAACCCATATACTTTCATTTCCTCTATTTGACCTTGGCAACCCGTCTATAAAATCAATGGATATCGAATCTCATTTTCAAACTGGAATCTCTAAAGGCTGAAGTAATTCACTTGACTCCTGATGTTCGGCTTTCACTTGTTGACAGTTTGCACACTGCCTAACCCACAAGCCAACATCCCTCTTCATACCTTCCCAATAGAAGCTTCTCTTTTTTTTTGTACATCTTGATCCCTCCAGGATGAATCGTAAACTTGGATGGATGACATTCTCTAAGAAATTCTTTCCTCAAGTTTTCAACATCTGGAACACACAACCGTCCTTTCTTTCTCAACCATCCCCTCTGGTCAAGACTAAAGTCTTTCAGATCATTGATCACAGTTCTAACTTTAAGCCTTCTAATCTTCTTGGCTAATAATCGATCCTTCTTCTTCTTAGAAGCAATTCTTTCGATCAACACTCGTTGAACTTCGAAACAGGACAACATATCAGTACAACTGACTAGAACTAGCAGTCGATCTTAACTGCACGCTACAGGTAGTCAAAGCTTCTAAATCTTTCCATTCTGCCAACATAGTTAACACCACATTCTGATGTCTTCTTCTAAGAGCATCCGCTACTTTATTACCTTTCCCTTGTGTATACTCTATACCAAAATTATAAGCAGCCAAAAACTCCAACCACCTCTGCTACCTCATATTCAGCTCCTTCTGAGAGAATAAATACCTTAAAGACTTATGATCTGTGTATAGTTCAAATCTCTCCCCTAAGAGATAATGCCTTCAAATCTTCAATGCGAAGATCACCATAACCAACTCCAAATCATGAGTAGGGTATCTCACTTCATGCGGTCTAAGCTGTCGTGAAGCGTATGCAATCACTTTACCATTCTGCATCAACACAGCTCCTAATTTAGTTCCACATGCATCCGTATACACCACCAATCCTTGGTTTCCATCTAGAACTACTAACACATGTGCATTGTTCAACAAACGCTTTAACTTAAGGAACGCTTCCTCACGTTTTTTGGACTAAAAAAACTTCACCTTCTTTCTTGTTAACTTAGTCAAAGGCGCTGATGTCTGCGGGAAATCCTTAATGAATCTCCGGCAATAGCCAACAAGTCCAAGAAAACTTCTAATCTCAGTCACTGTCTCCGGTCTCTTCCAATTATTAACAACTTCGCTCTTATATAGATCGATTGGCAACCCTTTCTCTGAAATCATGTGATCAAGAAACTTAACCTCTTTCTTCCAAAAATGACACTTGGAAAACTTTGCTTTTATCTAATGCCGCTTCAGCCTCAAGCACAACTCTAAGATGATCTTCATGCTCCCTTTCACCCTTAGAGTATACCAAGATGTCACCTATAAATACCAACACGAACCTATCCAAATACTCTCGGAAAACTCGGTTAATCAAATCCACAAAGAAAGCAGGTGCATTTGTTAACTCGAATGGTGTTACTAACCACTCATAAGAACCATGCCTAGTCCGAAATGCTGACAAAGGAATACTGTCCTCTACCACTCTTAATTGATGGAAGCCTATCACCAAATCCAATTGGGAAAACAGTCTGGCTCCACATAACTGATCAAACAGATCATCAATTCTCGACGAAGGATACTTATTCTTATCATCCTCTCATCAACTTATAGTCGATACATATCCTCAATGACCCATCAGGTTTCTTCATGAATACCACGACCGCTCACCAAGGCGAACTGCTTGGTCTAACAAAATTCCTTCCTTCTAGATCCACTAGCTGCACCTTCAATTCCTTTATTTCAGTCGGTGTCATCCTACTAGGTGGTCTACTTATAGGTTCAGCTCCTGGCACAAGATCTATCCGAAACTCAACAGCTCGTTTTGGCGGTAGTCCCATGACTAGCTCAAAGACATCTGCAAACTCTCTTGCTACTCAAACCCGACTTAACTCTTCTTCCACTTCCATAACGCTTAACAAAGCTTAACTACTCCGGTTAGAATTCTCCACCAAGAATATAATTTGGTTATGACTATCAAAGTGTCTTAGTGATATCTCCTCATCCTGGCAAAATATCCTAGCCTCATACTTACTCAACCAATCCACACCCAAAATGATTCTGAAATCTACAAAATCGAAAACATACAGACTGAATGCAAACTTATGACCTAACAAATCAAGTTCTAATTGGTCACATTTTATCCCCAGAATTGCATACCCTCCTATTGGATTCGCAACCTTTAAGGAAGTAACAAGGTATGTGGGTTCTAAGCATTAACTATCAACCAAACACTAGGATATAAATGAATGTGATGCATCTATACCAAATAGTATCGTAATTGGTATACACTGAATCAAAAACGTACCTTCCATCACAGTATTCTTTTTTTAGCTACAGTTGGCTTAGCAGATGATGGTCCAATAGCAAAAACCTTTCCCTTGTCTGCCCTAATCGGTTCTGGACACTGATTCTTATAATGCCCAACTTGATCACAGTTGAAGCACTTCACATTCTTCTTATCTGCAGTCTTCTTCCCCTTGCCTGACCGACACTCATTTGCATAATGACCCTTCTTGTCACACTTGTAGCAACCTACATCAGCCTTTGCCTCCTTAGCAGCATCTCCCTTCTGAGCTCCCTTCTTCTTAAAGAACTTCCTCTTCTTTCCCTGAAAACCCTAGGTTTCAACTAGCTTCTCTCTAGCACAAACAACAAGCATTTCTTCATGGCAAATTGCTATCTCCACCACTACATTACTAGGATCACGAATATATGCTAGGGTCGCCCTAGCAAGCTCAGGTCTCAATCCCCGAATGAACCTCTCATTTCTCCGGATGACGGTGTCTATAGTATTATATCCATAACGGGACAACACATTAAACTTAGTAGCATACTCAACAACCGACATCTCTCCTTGCTCCAGATCCAAAAACTTCCTCAGCAGCGTTGATTTAGCGAAGTCGGACATAAACCTCTATTTAAATCTCCTTCAAAAATCAGCCCAAGTCAATTCCTCCTTCGGAACTCTGACAGTAACACTGTTCCACAAATGAAGCACTGACCCTTGCAACTGCCTGGAGGCCAACCTTCTCTTCCGCTCGTCATCTAAACCAAAATCAGCAAAGATACGCTCATAATGCAACAGCCAATTCTCTACATCTATGGCATACTCCGTTCCCATAAACGGCTTTCCACCAAGACTGGTGAAATTTCAGCTCAGGTTAGCATAATTATTCCCAACTGGAGCCATAGGATTAGCTCCTCCAACATTACCAGCAACTCCCACTTGCATCATATTGATGAAGAACTGATACATCGCCCCCTATCTACTACTGGATTTTAAGCACCCACATTGGCATCAGCATTTTGGTTAGCATTAGCTTGCCGACCTTGGTTTCCCCGGTATTAGGTCGAACATTTCCATTTTTTGTGTGCTTCTTCTACCGATATTTCCTCTTCCATATCTTCTTTCTCGTAATTCTACATAAGAGCCTTAGTAAGATACAGAAGAACGGTCTGAGAGAGAGGAGAATACGTACTTATATATATATATATATATATATCAAATACAAGTACGTTACTATAGCGTTAACCCAAACCCCGATCTTATTTTCAGATTCATTGGATTACGTTTGAAAATCTTTTAGGTTTAAATTTCTTTTAAGTTTCATAAACCTATACTTTGATACCAACTTGTAACATCCCCTACTTGGGGGCCCAAAACTAACGGCTACGGATGTTGCAGTCATCCATAGTTATTAATCTTCGGTGACCAAATACGATAATGTTAGACACATTTATACATAGAAACACATGAATATGGAAAAAAATTTAAAACATCAAACAAGTTCCACATTCCATTTCAAAACATTTCAAATTCATTACATAATCCCAATATGAGAACCACGTTTAGAGAAAATATATTTATTACAACATATGCCAAGAGCGACATATGAAGATGTCCCTTGTATGATCAGAGTATATAGGCAATCTTAACAACTCTTCCTTTACAACAACAACACATCAGAATCAAATAAAAGAGAACTCTAGATAGCTATCATGCCTCCTGCACGTCTTCAGAAGCTTATTCGTCTAAAGAGGTACCTTAAAACCTCAACTCTCAAACTACTCAAAATCAATTGAATACCCGAGAGTTTAAGGGGAAAACATAAACTTCGATCCAGACATAAAGCCTGGTATGAATAATAATCTATCATCTCAAACCATTTAGATATCTAGTGAGACCATGTCGCTTAGCGAAACGAGTTTTCCCCTCACCGGTATTTCTAAAACCTTTATAAAACCATATATTGTGCTCCTCCATCCGTAATGGTTAAAATAATTCAAAACAGTATGATGATATGCGAAATAAGTAAATCAATTTAGGATTACTCATCCCCACTCATTTTTGACTATCTGTCTCTGTTATAGTTTCTACGGTTACTATTAACCTAATAGTTTTCATGGGCTTACTAATAACCTGTTTAATGCTTATGGACTCCCTGTCCTATTACATATTTTTCATGGGATCACTAAGAACCTATTGGCTACTGCCAATATCTTTACTATTTCTTGGGTTCTCCCTAAACCTATTTGTAACTCCATATCTTTCCTCTTATCCTAGTTTTCATGGGTTGATTAGGAACATATTGACTTCTATCAATATCTTAATCCAGATATAATTTTCATGGGCTAACGACAAACCTATTGGCCCCTGCCAATATCAAATCATAGTTTTCATGGGCTAACTATGAACCTGTCTTCCTAACATCTTTATTTATACATATTTTTCATGGGCTTGCTATGAACCTACTGGCCCCTACCAATATCTTTTCCTATACATAGTTTTCATGGGCTTACTGTGAACCTATTGATCCCTGCCAATATCATCCTTTAATATTTTAGCATCCTATATTCTGGTCTTCCTGACCTCCTGGATGCAATTCTACTCATTTAGGACTTAACTTAATTTATATTCACTCTGGATCAACCTAGCTGGTTATACTGCCTTTCCCCAAAATACAGTTATTGGTCCATTACAATGTGAATATATATATAGGAAGAAACAAACACAATAATTTGGTTAATTCTTTTAAACTATTAATCAAGGAAAACTTCTTTAAAAACTTCATTTCAAAATACTTTATTTATTTACGCCATGGTTTTCGTTTAAAATGAGATTGGGTTATTTGTTTTGAAAACTAAGGCTTTCGAAACCTTGAAACTTCACTTTCGAAACCCTTAGATAACCTCCATAGAAAGCATAGAAACCTTCTTTTCAAAACATTACATATCAACCTTTCGAAGCTCTTTAAACCATCTCTTTCGAAACCAAAATACACCTTTTGAAAGTATCAAAACATTACTTAATAGTCTTTAAAACATAGCTTCGAAACCAATGAAAGTAACCCTTTCAAAACCTTTAATCGTCATATAAAATTGTTTGGGGAAAGTTTGATGGCATCGGCACCATCCTTTCGAAAGTACCAAAACATTTAAGTAAAACATTGAAGGTTAGCATCGAAACCCCCTTACGAAACCATTGCCTTAGAAACCCTTGAACCCTTTCAGAAGCATTTAGGAAGTGACTTAGTACATCTTTAAAATAAAAGCTATCCTTCGAAAGCATTGATGACTTTAATTCACTCGAAAGGCACTAGAATGGCAGCAGGGCTTCGACTAGGTCGGAACCACCATTTTTGAAAGCATTGTTTTATAAACAAGGAACTCTTTCGAAAGCTTATACTTTAAAACATTAGTGGCAACCCCTTTGAAAGCTATTTAAAACCCCTTTCGGAAGCATATATTTTGAATCCTTCGAAAGCTCTTAGTAAAACAAAGCAGGTGCTTTTCTTTGGAACACAAACAAAGGTTTCGACCCCTATCGAAAGCATTGGTTTCGACACCATGCCTTCCACCCCTTTTCCAATCCACTACGCACCAATCTCATTGATACCTTGTATATTAGTTTCGGTATAGGTTGGTCTCGACTGAGATGGTTTTGACTTGGTTGAAGCGGACGCATAGGGTCGAAAGGCTGCTTCTAAAAGAGGCGGAACATACTTTTTATAGGTAAAGACTGAATTAAAGCCAATAAAAGCAATTATTTCATAACTAACCTGCCTAGTTGTAAACTTTTAATTGGTTGCCTTAGTTTTTCAAATTCTTTCTCAAATTAACCGCCGCATAATTCCATATCCAAATCAAGATTAATTTAGCAAATAAGCCCTTCCTTTAAATAAAAATAACAATGCAAATAAATCCTTCCTTTTAAAACAATTTGATTTCCATATAGTTAATCAACTAGGAAAAATCACCAAAAATCATAGAAATTCACTTTCATTATGTTATCTAACATATCTAAATATCAGATCCAAATCTGTAATATAATTTCTGAAATAAATTTCTAAACCCAATTAACCATATTTTCCTTTGAAAATTCATAATAATCTTTTTCATAACTTGGAAAATTATCAAAATTAAAACCCAACTCTAAAATAATGTTTTTCATAACATATAATTTTTCCATGGCATTCAAACATCAGTTTCAATTGAGTTTGCCCTAAAACTGCATAAATCCCCATTTAAACAATTATGTTTAAATCAAGCAAATTGTAATTCAAGCATATCATCATCCGAATCATCATAAAAACGAATTTAATCTTAAATCCTAAAACATATAATCATAAAAAAATATAGCAATGGTATAAATTATTATTCACCTTGATTAGGATAAGGAGATTGGATTGAGATTAAGATTTATTCCTTTTGCTTTAATCCTTAGCTTGATTTGAATTTTCTCTTCCTTTTCTTCCTAGTAATGGCCGGCTCCTCTTCTTTTGTTTGTGTTTTATTTTTGTGAAAATGAGAAATGAACGTGAATGGCATAAGGAACGAAAATATATAAGGGTTATGGTAATATGGTGCGGCTATTTCCCATTATGCCCTTGTGTAGATTAATTAACTTATAACCCATTCTTAAGCCCATTTAATTTGTTAAGCATGGCCTCCTTATTATTTATTCAAATCTCAATCTCCTTATCATTCTAATTATTACATTATTCTATTTAATTTATCTAATTAAATCTCCTAAATAATGTTATCAAAAATTAGGGGTGTTACATCTTACGACAAAAAAACCTGGTCCTTAGACGACAAAAGATCCAAGGAATTGATTCCCCTACCATATTCCTATCGTATCGATACGTGCGGTTGTTAGTAGAAGTTAGCTTCCATTCCATCTATCCTAAGAGCCCTAATAGTTCAGTTGAACCAATGCCTCTCCAGCCTTTGCTCCAGGTGCTGCGTTGTGCTGCTTGAGTGCCTAAAAGACGATTATGCTACAGGCGAAGCCATTGGGTTCGACCCCTTTTGCCACATCTGGCTCGGATGGATCTGGTTTCGTAGGGCCAGCTCATGATCATGAAACTTTTCGGTGGTCCAGGGTCTGGCTCTTGAGAGACCGAATCACGCTTATCCGTTACTGAGGCGAGCATAAGGATTATCTAGGTCTGGCTCTCATCATTGAGAATATTATAACGACCCTTATTTTTAACACTTTAAAAATACGAATTAAAAAGAAAATTTTGGATAAAAATCCGAAGGAAATAAAATTTTGTGTTGTTAAATGTGAATTTCAAGTTGTAAACCAAATTGGTTATGATTGTAAACAAGAATAAATAAAATGGTAGATTTAATATTGAAGTTATAATATGGAAATCAACGTAAATGAATGTAATTTAATATTACTGTGAATTTAAATAAGATGATAGCTGAAGAAAATGAAAGTAAATGAATTATAAACTATTGATAATAATGTATAAGTAAATGGTTGATTCAATAATGAAAGTGTAAATCGAAATAAAAGAATTCATTTGGAATTAAATAACTTGAATTTGAATTACAATATAATTGAACGCTGAATCTAATATAATCCTTTATATTGGATTTATAATGGAAACTGCATTGTAAAAGATTGTTAATTACTGTGAAACTAAAAATGGGATTTGTGAACAATTGAAATTTGATTTAAAAGTTAATAATTTAAAATTGGGAATTTTATATTGAAATTAAACAGTCGAATAATTTATTTTTCGAATATTGGATTTAATTAGACAATTAAATCGATAATTTAATAAGTTAAATTTCAGAAATAATTGAAAATCGAGTTGAATATGATTGAAAATGATTTGTAAAATTTTATCTTATCATATTGGAGTTATTGTAATGTTATAGAACTTTTAAAATTGAATTTAAAGTTAATTTGTGAAAATTGAATATTTTTAATATTTAATTATCGATTAAAAAATAGCCATTTTTCAAAAAGTCTCGGATTTTGACGAAACCAGTTTCATCGGATCCGTAATGTCATATTATTCTAGGGTTTCAAATTTCGTGTCAATCGGATTTACCGTTTGTCCGGGGCGAGCCCAAACGCACAAAAATTTGATTAACCGATTTAATTTTAAATCGATCGCTTATTGCCGTAACTCGCACAGATGATCGAATTAGCTTCCGAAACCTATTCCATTGTGTTCGAAACGCGGGGTAAACCTTAGAAACGTCAGCCGGCATGCTTCGTTTGGAGTTCGGAAAATCCGGGATGAATAGTGTCACGTATTTTTCTATAAAAGCCCCTCACTTTCTCTATTTTCCAAAAACCCTAGGGTTTCAGCCCTTAGCCACCACTTTTAATTCAATGGCCAGAAAATTTCGAAACTTCTTCCTCATTTTCCTCTCAATCCATCAACAATTAGCAAAAGTCGTCAACTACAAAGTTGTAGAGGACGACGAGAGCTTCAAATCCATACAGAGATGATCGAAAACGGAGCAACGAATCAACGGGAAATGGAGCTCGAAGTCGCTGTGTTTTTCACGCAAATCGAGGTGATGGGGCGAGCCGAGTTCAACCACCTCCTGGCCGTGGGTAGCTCTTGCGTAGGCGCTTCTAACGTGGGTCTCCGATCAACTTCTCGTCGAGTGATGGTGGAGAAATCGTCGGTCAAAGGTTGGAAGGAATGGGTTGAGATTGTACGTGATTTTCACGTTGGTTGGGAAGAAAAGGGGCACGGCCCAGATCTGGTGCAGATGGAATGAAGGGCTAGGATCGAATCTAGGGTTTGAAATTTAAATTAAAAGCTGAAATTGTTTATTTGAATTCGTGTAAACTTTAAAATAGCATAACTTTTTCATACGAGGTCCGATTGGAACGAAACTTTTTGCGTTGCGATCGTAATGACGAGAGCTTCGAAATGAAACTGGTTTGGATGGATTTGGAGATGGTGGAAATTTGGGCTAAAGTTGGGCGTCGTCCAGTTTCAGTTCCAAACCGGAACGTCTCGGCGACAACAGAAAATCAAAGTGAGTGTTTATACGCTCACAATTGACTAAAATAATTTTTTTTAGTTAAATTTATATTCTGAAGTGATATGAAATTTATTGGCTATTGTTTAGTAGGTTTAATTATCATCTGTCTTGATATATGAATTAATTGATAGAATTTAAATTGACCGTTAAAATAAATTTAAATTTGCAGTATATTACTCGATATTGATAATTATAAAATTGTTGTGAATGTTATTGGCTTTATGGTTGATTGGTTGTGATGGATGCTATTGGTCGATATTAGTTGTTTATTTATTTTGATATATCATGCTATCATCATGTATATTGTTTATTGCATATAAAACTGTAAACTGAATCATTTCGAATAAATTAAGGAATAGGTTGAAATGATATACCTATGACATCTATTTGGATTGAAATGATATATATCCATCCTTGAAATTAAAATTGAAATCATTAACCACTTGGCCATAGGTTAGAAAATTATATACGGACACCGGGTTGGTTAAATTAAGTTATTTTAAAAGTTGTTTTGAAATTATTTAAATGAATTGATTTTAAGAATAAAATCCAATTTATGGAAATTGAATTATTTTGAACTGAAGCTCGAGATGTTGGAATTTAAACTTAGTAAATGAAATTGTTTAATTATTCGAAGTTTAGATTTTTAAGAAAAAGATTGAAATACGACGTAAATTTTTGAAAGTTGATTTGTTTTAAAAGATTGGACTTTTAATCGAACTCTGAATATTTCTAAGAAAATTTATATGAAATGATATTTCAAGTTTGAGTTTGGAATTGAAAATTTATTTGAAATTGAGATTTAATTAATTTGGAATTTAATTGAAATTCAAAGAAATTTGTGAATTGGACTAAATTGAAACTATTGAATTAAATTTGAAGATAAAATTGATTTGAATAGGATTTGAACTGAAATTGATTTGGAATGTAATACTTAAATGAATTCTTGAAATTCGAATGTTAATCTAAGTTTATTGAATTGGAATTGTTCCAGAAATTAAGTAAACTACTTAATATGGATGTGTAATTTGAAGTATATTCTAATTTGAATACGAAATGGTTTTAAAGCGAATCTTATATTCTTATATAAATATATGAGCTGTTTTGAAATGTGAAATATTTAAAGTTTCAAAATATATTGAAAGTGAAATTGTTTATTTTGTGGTTCAAATATGTATTTGAAATTGATAATTTGAAATGGTTTATTGAGAAGCTAAATCGAGTTGAAATTAATGATTTTGAAATCGAAATGAGATATTGAGGCGAAAAATGATTTTGAAATCGAAATGAGATATTGAGGCGAAAAATGATTTTGAAATCGAAATGAGATATTGAGGCGAAAATGATTTTGAAATCGAAATGAGATATTGAGGCGAAAAATGATTTTGAAACGGAATCTTACATCTTGAATAGATATGATGATATTTGAATGGATTTGATTTTGAAGCGAATATGATATTTTGATATCAATTATGAATCGATTTGAAATGTAAAAGAGCCACCGGTGTAATAATACGTAGTTATTAAAGAGACCGGGATCGGATATGGACATACTCTCTGTCGATAACGAAAACCACTTTAATAACTAATACACGCGGAGTGTTGATCCAGAATGAAGTGGATGGTTTTGGTGAACGCGTTGACTGAAGAAAGAGAACGATTTTGGATGACCCCTGACATGACTAAAACAGGAGCCCTGCCGGGCCATTGAGGTTCGCCACCTCTAGCGGACACACTTCTTCGTTACCATATCTATTACTTTTGTGATTCGATTTGGGTGCACCCCTCGATTATCGGAGTGTTGTTTCGCTGTGTTGGGGTAGTAGCTGCTATGCCCAACATCAGTCCGGATGACGCAACTACTAGTATCTTAGTTGGTATCGCCTCATGTACCTTGTCATACTGATTATCCTATTCGCGACCACTACGTTTTGGTTTGTACCTTTAGTATTTGGATTGCCCTCTGGTGACTTCCGGATTTGGGGAAACTACGGTCTTGTATATGCTTTTGGGAATAAAAATGTGTTAAGGGTGGAATGGGCCATGGCTTAACGCTAGTTTGATATTTTACTTTATGATAGACATATTATAATAGCGTATTGTACTACATAGTAGATAGTTTAACGGATCCTTGAGAGATGGAAAATCCCATAATATCTCTTAAGTTATTGCACTCACGTTGACACTGGATAGGAGATGTCAAACCCCGTAAACATCTCTGACGCCGTCACACTCATATTTCTTATTCGATTTGACTTACATGAGATATTTTAGTCCTGACTCGAGTGTTTTGTCTTTTCATTACGCTCGGGTCAGCCTGAGCATTTCAGATAAGGTTGAAGATCTATTCTGGAGGACGAAGACGGAGTTTGGTATTACATCATTTGTATTCTACTACTGTATTATTTTTCCGCTGCATTGTTGTATTATCTCTGATATGTATGTAACTCTGATTTATGATGTATAATAATAATCAAATTTATTTATTTAACAGCTTCATGAACTGTTATTTTATTATTATATCTTGTTCCTTCCGCTGCAAGATTCTGAGTTTGCTTCTGTTCTTTCTTTCCTTTTCTTATTTAACCCCAATAACCATCTGCCTTTTTGAACGGTTTGAGTTGGACATGTGTGGATTATTGTCGACTTGAACGGTCAAAAATGTGGGTCGTTACAGTTGGTATCAGAGCTTTGGTTTAGATTACCTTGGCTCTAGTGGGGAATAACTCATTGAAATAGGGTTAAACCTTATGAATGAGTTTGAGTGTATATGAGAGAGCGTATTTGTAATTTTGATATAAAAAATGGTTTTATATTGTGTTAATTTGTTCCGTTGAGTATTTATGAATTCTGGTTGGTACTTGGGACGCCAAGGCATCGATAGGAATTTCTAAACACTCGAATAGGACAGATTGACATAATATTGTTTTGGATTATATTCTATATATAAAAGAATTATCTTGAAAATTTATAAATTTTGATTGTATTGGTTGTTAGGAGATGATAATATTAGATTATCATCGTTTATTGTTGATTAGTCAATATTTCTAACTATTGACTATTGGAGGATTTTAAGAAATGAAACTTGTAAATATGATTGACAATGAATATAAATGGTAAATAAAATGAAATAAAAATGAATTTAAATTAAGATGGAGAATTTAAATTCCGGTGTTTTGAAAATTTATTAACAAAAATTTCAAATGTATAATATAAGTATTATATGATAGTATATTCGATTAGAAATTGTTTTCAAAGGATTTTCAAATGAAGTAAGTGTTATACTCCCCTCTTGACACTAGAGAATGATTTCGGTGATGAGTGCACGCATCATCGACGTTTATTTTCGAGAGTCTAAGTGGGGGTGACACTAGAGAATGATTTCGGTGATGGGGGAGCCGAGTTCAACCACCTCCTGGCCGTGGGTAGCTCTTGCGTAGGCGCTTCTAACGTGGGTCTCCAATCAACTTCTCGTCGAGTGATGGTGGAGAAATCGTCGGTCAAAGGTTGGAAGGAATGGGTTGAGATTGTACGTGATTTTCACGTTGGTTGGGAAGAAAAGGGGCACGGCCCAGATCTGGTGCAGATGGAATCAAGGGCTAGGATCGAATCTAGGGTTTGAAATTTAAATTAAAAGCTGAAATTGTTTATTTGAATTCGTGTAAACTTTAAAATAGCATAACTTTTTCATACGAGGTCCGATTGGAACGAAACTTTTTCCATTGCGATCGTAATGACGAGAGCTTCGAAATGAAACTGGTTTGGATGGATTTGGAGACGGTGGAAATTTGGGCTAAAGTTGGGCGTCGTCCAGTTTCAGTTCCAAACCGGAACGTCTCGGCGACAACAGAAAATCAAAGTGAGTGTTTATATGCTCACAATTGACTAAAATAATTTTTGTTAGTTAAATTTATATTCTGAAGTGATATGAAATTTATTGGCTGTTGTTTAGTAGGTTTAATTATCATCTGTCTTGATATATGAATTAATTGATAGAATTTAAATTGACCGTTAAAATAAATTTAAATTGGCAGTATATTACTCGATATTGATAATTATAAAATTGTTGTGAATGTTATTGGCTTTATGGTTGATTGGTTGTGATGGATGCTATTGGTCGATATTGGTTGTTTATTTATTTTGATATATCATGCTATCATCATGTATATTGTTTATTGCATATAAAACTGTAAACTGAATCATTTCGAATAAATTAAGGAATAGGTTGAAATGATATACCTATGACATCTATTTGGATTGAAATGATATATATATCCATCCTTGAAATTAAAATTGAAATCATTATCCACTTGGCCATAGGTTAGAAAATTATATACGGACACCGGGTTGGTTAAATTAAATGATTTTAAAAGTTGTTTTGAAATTATTTAAATGAATTGATTTTAAGAATAAAATCCAATTTATGGAAATTGAATTATTTTGAGTTGAAGCTCGAGATGTTGGAATTTAAACTTAGTAAATGAAATTGTTTAATTATTCGAAGTTTAGATTTTTAAGAAAAAGATTGAAATACGACGTAAATTTTCGAAAGTTGATTTGTTTTAAAAGATTGGACTTTTAATCGAACTCTGAATATTTCTAAGAAAATTTATATGAAATGATATTTCAAGTTTGAGTTTGGAATTGAAAATTTATTTGAAATTGAGATTTAATTAATTTGGAATTTAATTGAAATTCAAAGAAATTTGTGAATTGGACTAAATTGAAACTATTGAATTAAATTTGAAGATAAAATTGATTTGAACTGAAATTGATTTGAACTGAAATTGATTTGGAATGTAATACTTAAATGAATTCTTGAAATTCGAATGTTAATCTAAGTTTATTGAATTGGAATTGTTCCAGAAATTAAGTAAACTACTTAATACGGATGTGTAATTTGAAGTATATTCTAATTTGAATACGAAATGGTTTTAAAGCGAATCTTATATTCTTATATAAATATATGAGCTGTTTTGAAATGTGAAATATTTAAAGTTTCGAAATATATTGAAAGTGAAATTTTTTATTTTGTGGATCAAATATGTATTTGAAATTGATAATTTGAAATGGTTTATTGAGAAGCTAAATCGAGTTGAAATTAATGATTTTGAAATCGAAATGAGATATTGAGGCGAAAAATGATTTTGAAATCGAAATGAGATATTGAGGCGAAAATGATTTTGAAATCGAAATGAGATATTGAGGCGAAAAATGATTTTGAAACGGAATCTTACATCTTGAATAGATATGATGATATTTGAATGGATTTGATTTTGAAGCGAATATGATATTTTGATATCAATTATGAATCGATTTGAAATGTAAAAGAGCATCCGGTGTAATAATACGGAGTTATTAAAGAGACCGGGATCGGATATGGACATACTCTCTGTCGATACCGAAAACCACTTTAATAACTAATACACGCGGAGTGTTGATCCAGAATGAAGTGGATGGTTTTGGTGAACGCGTTGACTAAAGAAAGAGAACGATTTTGGATGACCCCTGACATGACTAAAACAGGAGCCCTGCGGGGCCATTGAGGTTCGCCACCTCTAGCGGACACACTTCTTCGTTACCATATCTATTACTTTTGTGATTCGATTTGGGTGCACCCCTCGATTATGGGAGTGTTGTTTCGAGGTGTTGGGGTAGTAGCTGCTATGCCCAACATCAGTCCGGATGACGCAACTACTAGTATCCTAGTTGGTATCGCCTCATGTACCTTGTCATACTGATTATCCTATTCGCGACCACTACGTTTTAGTTTGTACCTTTAGTATATGGATTGCCCTCTGGTGACTTTCGGTTTTGGGGAAACTACGGTCTTGTATATGCTTTTGGGAATAAAAATGTGTTAAGGGTGGAATGGGCCATGGCTTAACGCTAGTTTGATATTTTACTTTATGATAGACATATTATAATAGCGTATTGTACTACATAGTAGATAGTTTAACGGATCCTTGAGAGATGGAAAATCCCGTAACATCTCTTAAGTTATTGCACTCACGTTGACACTGGATAGGAGATGTCAAACCCCGTAAACATCTCTGACGCCGTCACACTCATATTTCTTATTCGATTTGACTTACATGAGATATTTTAGTCCTGACTCGAGTGTTTTGTATTTTCATTACGCTCGGGTCAGCCTGAGCATTTCAGATAAGGTTGAAGATCTATTCTGGAGGACGAAGATGGAGTTTGGTATTAAATCATTTGTATTCTACTACTGTATTATTTTTTCGCTGCATTGTTGTATTATCTCTAATATGTATGTAACTCTGATTTATGATGTATAATAATAATCAAATTTATTTATTTATTTAACAGCTTCATGAACTGTTATTTTATTATTATATCTTGTTCCTTCCGCTGCAAGATTCTGAGTTTGCTTCTGTTCTTTCTTTCCTTTTCTTATTTAACCCCAATAACCATCTGCCTTTTTGAACGGTTTGAGTTGGACATGTGTGGATTATTGTCGACTTGAACGGTCAAAAATGTGGGTCGTTACAAATATCGATCCCGGGAGCAAAAGAGATTAATAAAGCGATAGCCTTGAGCTAGTCGGAGCGGCGAATCCAAGGGATTAGGTTTCTGTTCCATGAAAGAAAGAGCGTATTCTCTTATATCCATTACGGTCGGCTCTATCTTTGGATAGTGCCTTCCCTCCACTGTCGAGTCAGCTCCTTGGCACAAGCGCTAAGCAATAAGAATTCTTCATTCCTACCGGAAAGCTAAGGACCCAATAATGGAGGTTTCAAAGGGAATAAGAGTTCTTAAAAGGGGTTTAATTGGGTTGAACCCCACAAACTATTTTTCCCTTTCCTGGCCATTATTCAAACATTCCAATCCACCTAGCACCGACTAATCCCATTCTAGTGGGCCTTCATCCGAAGAAGCTACATCCAAAATGGGTAGATCCGATCCATCTATTTTCCTTTAAGCTTTCTTCCGAGGAAGGGGAAACCCAAGCAATGACCAACTCATTCACCATAATTTGGTTGGGGCACGGCGGGTATTGGACATCTAAGTGCGAGCCCGCTAGCGATCCCTCTTTCCCCGGATCCTTTGGTTATGAATCGGCATCGAACTAATGAAAGAACCCATTACGTGATAGGGTGGAACTAATCTTCTAATCTCAAGAATAAAGAAATAAGGATAAGAAAGGCATTTTGACTGCAAGGATGAGGAAGCTCTTGATGCCTCAGATAGGGGTAGTCCAATTAATATACGAGATTAGTTCGCCTAATCAAAAACGATAAGCATACAATACATACCATAGACACAGGCCCAAAGCTAACCCAGGGAAGTGAGAGATAAAGAACAAGAGTTGGTTGTGCTAAGCGAGGCTTTACCTACGCTTGAATTTGACTAAACAAGTGTTATTTCATTTTGGGATGCCTATCGGCTCGGTGCCAAGGTTTGATGAAGCAAGGGGACATAGATAGGACTCGCCTCGAGTAAGTTTCAAGATCTTAGGATTAGAAATTCACAAATGTGCCCAGTCCTATCAATTCTAAGAATTCAAAATTGTAGCTATATGTAAGAGTATGAAATAAAAGGGCCAGAGAAACCGACGTTTCACACTCCTCATTGGTAGGAATGGATTGTTCATTCGAAGGAATTTTTATTGCTCCTCGATCCGAGTCTCGTTCGATGAAATAATGCTTATGATTCTGTTAGTGAGAAGCTAAGTTCTGCTTTAAGCCCGACATGCAGGCAAGAGAACTAGCCTAAAAGTCGGTAACCAAGAGAGGTAGGCGTGGAATGAAGTGCTTCTAGTCGATTGAAGCGGAAATCCCCTCACAAGAAGACATTCCCCCCGGCCCTATATTCCATTTCTGATTATGGGAATAAGGATTTGGATGCCTCAGTGGATCCTCTGAAGCCATCTATTCCATCACTAGACCTTTGCGTCGATTGACTCGACTCCATCTCCACCAGTTACCATTTGGAATCACAAGAATAGCAAGAGCCTATATAATAGAATATAATAAATAAAATTGAAAAATACCCAACATCGATCATCAGAGGGATAATAACGAACGCAACAAGCTCCTATGTCTACAACAGATCCTGTAGTTTCAGCTTCGGCACCAGTGGCTACTTAAGTGGAAGCTCCTGTTTAAGGGAAGGGTTCTAAACCAGCCTTAGAACAAACCTTAGACTAGACCTAGAAGCAACCAGAAGAGAAACCCAAAGCACCCAACTCAACTCCTCGATATAGCTATTGGCATCAGGGGCAGCGATGACCAAGACCTGCACCCTCGGAAAAAGCGAATGGCCCTAGTTTGGCCCTCCCTATAAAGCCTTCCCTTCATTTAAAGAAAGCCCTCTGTGTGAGCTAGACAGCGAGTCAACATTCGTCCAATTATTTAGGTCCATGATCCCTCGTCCGGCTCTCTAAATGATAAGATTCCTTTCCATAGACACCAGATCTCCTTGGCTCAGACAACCACACGAGCGTCTACACCAAGTTTCATAGTCACTACCACTACAACAAAATTAATTTTTAATTGCAAGTGGAGATAGCGTGGTGGCCGTGTTGCTGTATTTAATGATTAGGGGGCGAAATATACAGCGTGCGTACGCTATCACATTGAATCTTCAATCCCGCTAATTAAAAACTTAAGCGGCAAAATATTTTATTTCCCTCCTTCCACCGCTCTACACCAAATCCCTCGTAACGTCTTCTTCTTCACAAAAACCAAACTTTTTCTCCTCTCTTCACTAGTCTAACTTCTGGCTTCACTATCCTCAGCCCAAGGTACCTTCTTGCGACCTCTTTTCTTCATTAATTTACATCCAGATCCGACGACTTGTTGCAGGCAGGGTCGGTCGTTTACCAAAGCAGCTAAAGCAACCGCTCTGCGCCTCATCAAAATCTAGGGCACCATCTTCCCACACCAGTGCAGTAACAGATTAAAAAAACAAAATCACGATTTTGCTTCTCACTCGGCAACGGCGATTCCATCTCCATCCAATCGACACTCGACGGCAATTCCATCTCCATTCAATTGACGGAGGCGAGGCAACGACGACTCCTCAACGCAGCTAGGGCATAGCCAAATAGCGGCATAGGATTGGACAGTGACAGACTTGAGACTTCGATCATTGGTGCTTGGTTTTGGTTACTGCAGCACTACTACTACATGCTTGTTTTTGAAAAGGTAAATAAATTTGGTCTTTTGCATCTTCTAATATATATTTTGTTGTACTTAGTATTGTAATTTGCAAACAACATAACTATGTTCTAAATTCTAATGCAAATTCAATTTTGATCCCTATGTTCTAATTTTGAGTTGGTTAATTGTATATTAAGGATTGATTTGTATAATAAGGGTCAAATCAAAATTGGTATATTTAATTTGTTATTTAAGATAATAGTATAATAAAGATTGATTTAATAATAATTAATGAATTTTTTTAATCGTTAGTTCATGTAAAATTTATCCCCAAATATCTAGATTTGTTTTCATAGGAATTTATAGTTAATGTTTTTGTAGTCAAATTTATTAGTCAAAAAGAATTTGGCTTCAAATTATCGTGAGAAATATTTTTGATAATTTATAACTAACAGATTAAATATTCATAATGAAAATATTTTGTGTTATTTTAATATTTATTAATAACAATACTGTTTGATGTTTAATAGTTATGAAACTTTGGGATTTTTTTAATTTGTTTTCAAGTCCCTCACTTCTATGATTACTTGCTGAGTTTTAATTAGCCCATTTCATTCTTTTAGATGAAATAGTTTACGTAGGTTTGATTTGTGACTTGAGGTGTGTGGATGTGCCACCCTTTATGAGCTAAAGTGAATAATGAGGAAATAATTAATTTTTTGAAATTTTACTATGTTCTTCGTTTGTCTTTTGGTTCTTTTTATAGTAAATTGGATGTTGAATTATTGTTACTGTTAATATACTGGATGTAAATGAAAATCATCCTTTATATCCAGGAGTTCTTTTTCTGATTTATAACTGTGTTTTGAAGACAGATCAATGAATAAACTGGACTCAACTCCCATAATAGAAAATGAGAGAGATTGTACTCAACCATTCAAATCAAAATGTTACCCTTTAGTCTAGATTCTGATAACCAATACTAAATTTTAAATCCGAACACATTGTCAATTTAACCATTTGGAGATGTCAAATTTGATGTATCTGCGTTTGTAATCTATTCTTTGCAACAACTGAACACTCAAGTTTGTGTAATTTATATCCATTTGTTTGTCTTAATCTATGAATTTATAAAGTGGAGAAGATGAGGCAGATTTTTCATTAAGGTAACGATTGAAATTTGGAGACATTTACAAGTACTTTTTTGTAAGCCATATTTATCCAAATGCAAATTATGATGGCTTTTGTATTCATTATCACCGAGTGAAAATTTCAACAAAATCATTATCAGTACTACGGACAATGGTGTATCAAAATGATAATAAATCACATTATAGGATTCACATGTCATGTGCCATTAGTTATTGTTCCTAAATAATAATCTGTTAGGTTTTTGAATCACCTTGCAAAATTTATGACTTTTACGTCATTATGTGTAGTTACTAATTTTATTTTGGCAATAGTAATGTAAATTTTTTCTTGTATTTCCTCCGAGAAACATATGTTATTTTTATTTTAACATACTAATACATCAGTTTCTTCACATTACAGTTATCAGCAGCTTAAATTTTACAATATGTTATTTAGATCAGTAAGCTGTGGGATGTTGAGTTCCTCATAGCTTTCTCAAGCTGCAAATATTGTGATATTACTGCCACATAGTTACAAAATATTCGGATGTGTAACCTTGCTATTTAATTACTGATATTATAGATCAAGCAAATGTCGTTGCCAGTGAATGGAGGTTGAAGTTGGATGGTCTTGAAATCAATGGAAATGGTGGAAATTATTTGGAAGTACATGCATTCCATTTATGCAGGCCCTATCAATAAGGCAACGATGGCTAAATTATGGCGATTGTGACTAAGAGATTTCGTTGTGGGCGCTTGTCAATCATGCTTACACCCATTGAGTTTTTGGGAAATCTTCAAAGATTTCAATTAAAGACAATTTTTTGGTTAAATGGGTCCAGTGGTAGGTTCAGGAATTCCCGTTTCCACAATCTTGTTGCTTGTACCGCTAGTTCCACGGACGAAGAAAAGGAATGATTTGTTTGATTAATCGCCTGAACCTGCCTTCTTTGCTGGGGGTGGCCTAATCACTAATATATCTCTCAACGAGATCCTCATTCTGTGTAGAGGAAATTGCTTCAGCAAATCTAGTTTATTAAGTCGTTGTGTCCGTCGATACCCACCTGCTTGGAGTGCAGGTAAGGGCTCACATGTTGATTGTGTCGTTGAATGCTTTTTTATAGAGCAGGCCCCCATCTCCCATGGCTACAGGTAGCATCAGGATGGTACCTATAAAGGTATAGGCACTAGATCATTTAGTCAATGAAGATGCATTCGGTTCTGATGATTATGCCATTGATTCGGTATATGAGTCAGTCGGTTCGGAAGTTGGTTTAGTGATAGATGTGGTCGACGGTGTAGAGGGTCTGTAGATACTCATCGAGCTCCTCATTGCCCCAATCTTCCCTGTAGGCTTCTTGCTCGGCCAGCGCGACAACTGTTCAAATCACTTGACGCTTCTTCTCACTGAGCAGCTCCTCGGCTTCCACTTTAGGTTTGGGGAGCTCTGGTAGGGGGACTTGAGTCTTAGTAGAACCGATTGCAGCTTCTCTCTCCATTCCCGCATCTCCTGGATCCTCAACCTAATTTTCTCAGTTAGGGGAGCAGAGATAACCTCGAGCGGTGGTAGGGCAGTGATTTTTGTGGGAGCGGGGGTAGCACTCGGAAGGCTGGCCAGGCTTGTGTTCTTCCGAGCGGACGAGGTCGGCTCGGTGATCGAGGGCTTGTGTGGAGGCAACACTGCAAAGTATTAATAAGGCTCGGACATTGCTTCTGAATTTCTCTGCTTTCTTTTTGGATGGGATGCATATATGTAACACGGATTCAGAATAAACAATTATCAAAGGCGATTGAAAAAAAAAGAAATGGCTCGTGGCGATGTAGGGTAGGTTGTCATAGAAAGATGCTTGGGGGTAGTGGCTGTAAGTTCGAAGGGTTGTTACTTACTCAAGTGAGGAGGTTAATAAGATGTAAATAAGCAGAAAAGGAAATAATTTAGGTTTGAACTTACGTTCTCTGTATGGAGCTAACAAAATCTATTACTGGAATACCTACAAAAGAATGATTGACATCGCCGTGCCCAACAAAATGAGATTTTAGGACCCTTCCACCAAAGAATTGAATTAAGAAGCCTTATTTAATGAATTTCTAATCAAGAACGAATTTCACTCTCGAGCTACCCCATACTTGTGCAGATTGATGGGCTGTTTGCGAGGAAGCCCGGATACCACACCAAAGGACCAGGCTAAGCATGATAGAAGCTTATAGAAATCTGGTTTTACCCAATTTTCTAATTACCGAGAGAGAGGCCAACTCTATAGTTCACTTGTTTACTTCGTTCAAGGCACAAAATACAGAGTTCCAAAGGTGCAATTAATATATTGGGCCCAACTATTAAATTGAAGTTGTTGTTCCATAAAAAGGAACAAAATAACTAACCGAATATGCCGTTAAAGAGGCCGTTGTTCTAGGGAAGTCCAGTATACTTCGACCAACAAGAGTTTCCTGAAGACTCGAACCTTCAAAGGGTTTCATTCGTTGGATGGCTAAGGCTTGGGGCATTGTAACCACTACAAGCCAAAAGCAATAGGTGCGTAGCAGCGCAACACCTAACAGTAGTATGTGGCTCACCTTTAGTGCCTAAATTCGTTGTTAGTTCTTTAAGGTCCTAATAAGGTGCTCTTGTAAGGAATAGACATCTGGTCACAGATTGCTCTAGGGGACCATAGCACTACTGTGCTACCTCTTAAGACCGTGGGGAGATTTACCAATGGCAATTATGAGGCATGACCTAATAGAATAGTATGGATGCCTAGTTGATTAATTCAGAGGTACCGTACCGGTCATAGCTTATTTGTTTGCTGGGCTGGTTTCAGCATTCCTTGTAACATCGTTCTTCACAATTAATATACTGGCCTTCCTGATTTAGACTAGTGCGAAAGTTAGTAAGTAGAATAGGTCTACATTTCTGTGTCCTGTGTTAAGCATAACGAGTGCGCTAATTAACTTACTAGAGAAGAAATCTTTTTTACCAAAACCCGTCTTTTCCCATTTTTCAAAATGAGATTTAGAAGGAGACACATTAGAACGTGCCCGGCTAAAATAGAATTTTTTTCATCCAACATTGGTCGAAAGTGACTCAATTTGCCAATTCCCTAGGTGCCAGGATATTCATTCCTAGTATATTCATTGGGAATATCAGATTCATTTCATAGCTATCTAGCGCTACGCACCTCCAGCTTGAGTAGCTCAAAATCTCGCTATATACCAATTAATATACCGACACTCTGTTAGTCACACCTTAATAGTAAGAGGTCACCAATGTTTGTACTAGGAATAGAATGGATTGGCCCCCCGAGTTTGGAGTTATTCTTACCTCCCTGATGGTCACCTTTGTTCCCCATTAGTCGAATAATCCTCTCTTTGTTATGGCATTTCTTCGAGTTAAGATTCACTTATAAAAAAATACATCTCTCCACATATATGCATAGTTTCCTCCTTATAAGAAGGAGGGAATGATAGATGTTAGAGATAGCACGAAGCCACATCTATAACAGTTTCTTCTAGTTAACTGGTTTCATGATTGTTATTGTTGGCCATTTGTCCATTGAATTATCAACGGGGTCGACCACTGACACAATGCCTTACTCAATATGCATGGGGAAATGGGAACATACCATTCTTTAGGGATATAAAACCTTATTTTCTACTCCTTTGGTAACCCTGGTGCGGATCTTTCATTTAAAACATTGGAGTAACCTCGCGGGTCTATGTAAATAAGATTTTTTTGTGCCAAGCCATAAGGCAATGATCCACGGAACCTCACAAGGAGACAAAGGGAGAATACTAAAGAGACATTGGGAGTACGGGACTACTAAAGGGGGAACCAATCATAAGACATGTTGATCGAATGCAGGAAAGAATGGAGAATTCCGTGTCAAAAAAATCTATTTTTTTTTGAATTTTATCTATTTCATCTAAATGAAATACATCCTCACGCCTACTAACCGAACGAGAAGGTAGCGAGGATGTGAAGAAGATCATGGTAGTTGGGAAAGAGCTTATTGATAAATATAATCAAATGTAGTATTACTTAGAACTATTCCACGAGTTTAATAATATACATCGCTTGACCGAATTTTCCAATTTCATTAGTAGACCTAACTAACTGAACAATGACCCGAACACCCAAAGAAACTAGTAGGCTATTAGTCATGGTTTTGAGATTTCTCTAAGCGAAAAGGAGAATTTACCTAGTTTTGAATGAGCGGTCTGTCTCATGTATAAGACCAGAATAGCTCTTCCTCCGTTTCGCAACCTGCGATAGCTTTTCGAATGGGCTATGAACCTCTATCTCCATAGTCAATAGAGCCTTTCTCTCTTTTATTCAATACGACAAGCTTATTATTCTTGCTGATTGGTGATGGGGACTTGCTTATGAGTCATATCACAAGCCCGATTCTTCGTCCATAGAGTATGATTCCCAATTGATAACCTTCTACTTCTTCTTCTTCCTCCTCGAGGAGGTCTTTTAGGGGCATAGACTTTGGATAGCGAAACAAGTCTATTGCTCTCTATTACTTCTGAGGCATCTATCATTTTCACTATTTGAGGTGCTAATCGCTATATATTCTATGGGAGGCACCCGGGGAAGCGGAACAAAATCTATCGAAATTCTTATTTTACTCCTTGCTACATTTAGGTACTCTGGATTGCCTTAGGAAATGGAGAAAGCCCAGCTACTACCCGTTGTAGCCAGCGAAGCGTAAAAAACACTTGATTAGTCAAGGGTAATTGAACTAAAGAAAATCCCATTACTGATAGAGATTCCAGTTAGTTGATCAAATAGCCAATTATACTGGTACCTGAGATTGTGAGTCAAATTCTTATCGTTAGATGTCTCGAACAAGAGCAAAAGGCCAGCAAGCAACAAGTGTTGTGTCCCACAAATGGTCAGAGGTTCTAAATAAAATTCCAGGAAAGGGACATTGAGTTTTAGAGATCTAATGAGTGCCAAACATCTTTGGTCGAATTTCGATAGGCAAGAGAGATAGAGCGGATTGCGCTGGGCAAACAAAAAGTGATATAAAATCCGCATCCGAAGCAACCACGGTCACCCGACATCGTTTACGAAGGTCTCTGCTTATGAAGTTGCACTTAAGGATCGATTTTCTCACTTCTGGTAAGTCTTTCAATAGCTTCGACATCTAATATAGAATATCAAAGTGAGATTCCTTCCAGTGAGCACTTACCCAGTCCCTGCATCGATTGAAGAGGTGACTGATTCAGTATATTACACAAGAGCTGGAAGAACTCAATCAAAAAAGAGTGCAGAGGGATCAAACCATCGATCCAGAGGAACGAATGAGCTATAGAAGCAAGTAGAAGAGAGTGAGAGAATACATGTTACTCTATTATATTCTACTCTTTGGATTGGAGGGAACGAATGAGCTATAGAAGCAAGTAGAAGAGAGTGAGAGAATACACGTTACTCTCTTATATTCTACTCTTTGGATTGGAGAGCCAGATGCTCTTATTTTATGATGGTAGGGATGATTGCTTCCATTAATGACAAGAAAGAACACTAAATTCTCCTTTAGGTGCTTTAACTGTGGTATAGGTAGAAGGAGCTAGTATGGAAAAACCTTCTGGTAAGGTTCGAAATGGTGAATTAAGGTAGAGTAGACCGATGATCCTGTAGTCATTTGGCCGGCTATGGAAAGAAAAAGCTTGCATCTGGTCTCCATAAACTATAACCAGTCCCATCTCTCTCCAAACCTAATGTGGTAGTTTCCCATCATAAGGCTTTCTATTTATAGATTGTGCTACAAAGGATCACATTCATTCAGAATTCAGTTGACATCTTCTATAGATAAGGCAGAGCATCCTTGGTTCAGCATTATAACACATAGGCTTCAACGCTTTGCTAACCTCAGTTTGGTTGCACTACCTCGTTATGAGAATGACGCTTCGCCAACACGTTGCATTATCTGCTTTGCTACCGATGCTTCATCTTAACTACTTTGCTACCGAGGCGAACTCTTCTTTTTAGTGGTCCAGTATACTTCAACCGAAAGTAGCGTAGCTTCGGGAGGCGACAATTAACAAGGGAGGGACGCAATATACAACAACTAGAGTGAGGTCCATGTATATTAAACTGGGCTCTAACATCCAGTATATTAATTGGGACGGGAGCACCAGTATATTAATTGGGAAGGCTGAGGGAGTGAAGCCGTCATTTCTAAATGACAACATCGAAGATATTTTCACCTGCATGGTCATGACAGATTGTGTTTCGGAGTTGCCTACTTGATAGAAAGGGCGGGCACTCTCGGCTCGGAGATAGGCACTCTCTTCAACCCCATGTTACTTTGATAGTTGTGGGGCACTACATACTTACAGCCTCTGTTAGTTGCTTGCAAGTGAATGAGGCTAGTGCGCGGCAAACGGAACTCCCTCATCCACAGGAAGCGACCAGGAGCTCTTTAATAGAGAGCTCGCCTCAACCCCCTACAAAATAGGAAGAGGGGTACTTTACTAAAAAGGGGCAATTGCGTAGCACCTAACTTTGAAGGACCTCTTGATGCCTTATGTTCATTTCATAACTAGTAACTGGCTTCCCATCGCGAAAGCCTTTTCCCATTGCGCGGAGCCCCAACTAGGAAGGTGTTAGTGGTTTGGGGTCAGTAATGCGCTTGAAGCATCTCTTTTTGTGTTACGGGAAAAAGATAATAAAAGACGACCATATGCAACCTCTAATTAAGATACCAGCGTGTGTTGACGGGCCGATCCAAATTATTCTTACTCTAGGCCAAGTATATTAATTCGGGCCCTATATATTAATTGGCGACCCTGATCAATTGGAGGGCTAGTATATTAATTGGCCAGTATAAATATTGGTCTTAAACCACTAACAAGACCTTTAGGCTAGTATATTAATTGCGGGATGCTGTTGTTTCTAAAGGCTGCTCTCTCTCAACTAGATTTTGGTCTAGCCTACTACGAGGATCCCGTATCCCATACATCATCGCAAGCACCTCCTGGTTTCTCGTGGTTCCTATGCCGCTATGTTTCCCAGTCTGTTCTCTTTATGTGCTTTGACCCAAAGTGATAACTTGACGCATTTTTAGTGGATAAGATGGTTGTGCTCCAGCTCACTCAAGAATGGGATAGCAATGGCCCATAGATAAGCTCATTCTGATCTTGGACGTTGTACATTGGAATTATAAAGCACTGCTACGACCGCTACCGCGCATGCACCTACGGTGCGGTAAGGCACAATCTTGTTGTGCTAGCATCCAACTCCGACCTGTCATCATAGTTATCCTCATCAAGCCACAACCTTGATGTCTTGCTTCCCAACTGCTAAATGGTTCCTTTCCTGCAAATCAATGAAGAAGGGAGAAGTCAGTGAATTCTTTCGAAAAATTGGAAGCGAAGCGCTATGCCAGGGTAAGGTGGTGCATACTGGAAAATAAATTGCTTCGAAGAAAGATATTGAAGTTCCCAATTCTTTTACACGCCCGACGAGACGCGCCAACCTCGGGATGCTTTACTCCTTACCCCACGATGGTTCCGAGACGGAGCATAACCCGAGTCTCGGTTAAGAATTGCGATGATCCACGTTTCACACGGCGCACGATTCCATGAATAGTTTCATTCGACATCATGGTGGAGGACAAAGCTTATGGTCATTGGCTTTGATCATGCCACTAGGCATTTGATTAGGACATTGCACAATGATCCAAACACTTTATTGCATCTCTTCGATACAGATACAGTAATGATCGTAGCGATCTCCTCTGGTACCTATTGGTACGTCAAGATCCGATTAGTTATGAAAATCGTAAGGTGCTGCTCTTCGCGAATCCCAACATACCCCAGGTTGGGATGGGTAGGCCCACCACCTCCATCGCCTGGGCCGAGTTAGTAAGGGAACCCTGTTGGGTTCCTCCCCTCCTTAGAAAAAACAAACTGTATGTGGGAGTTTCCCTTCATAGGGCTCGAATCATTCTTAGATGCCCCGGGAGGCATCCTTTCCTTAATTCCCAGGTGCGTGTGCAAACGAGCACCGACTGCAATAGCAAGGAACTATTTATTAGCAATAGAGTCAGACACAAAGCGTCCTGCTTCATTTTTCTCATGATGGTTGAGGAGTTTCTTTATCTGAGGGTGCGGGATGCTCGTGGAGTCTGTGCCTTCTGTACTACCACAGGTCGTTCTTGGGCAGATCCGGTCCTAAACATAAGGCCATAGGGAGGAGAAGGGGGTCGGGCCTATTAAAGAGGTGACCTTTAGTGAGCTTCAGGCCAGTATATTAATTAGGGATGGTTTACACCCAGCATATTAATTATCGCCAATATATTAATTATGGGGGGACGTCGATATATTAATTCCAATCTCGAAGGGAGAAGCGAAGGCGGGCACTAGTGAGCTTCGCCAGTGTATTAATAAGTTGAGACCTTAGGATATTAATTCCCATTCTATTCCCAGTATAAACATTGGTCTTAGATAACTAACTTTTGGTATATTAATTGGCCACCTATTTTCATTTGACGTTCCGGGGCCGTCGATTCCATCAACGATTTCAGTGAGTTGATCCACTTTGTTCCCAGAGAAAGCCCAGTTAACCACCTTTTCGGTGCAGGTCACGTGACCTATAGCTCGGCCTTCATGCTTTTTGAGACTTCCTTTGCCCACATCACTATGTGCTATGCGCCCGCAACACTTCCATATGGAGAAAGATAGGCTTACCATGTTCCATCAATAGCACATAGCCTATGCCGATTTTGGCGGACCGTGCTCCACCGCGGTGAACTCATGTGGTTTAGACATGCCCAGAGGCCAGATGCGAATTCTTTCACGGTCCTACGGACAAACACCATTCGAAGGTGGATGGCTCGCCCGCCTAGAATAGAATTCTTTGACTGGGCTTACACAAATTCGCTCACTTACGCTATCCCCTCTCAGCTCACCCTAGCCTTATCAAGTATATTAATTGGTATCCAAGGCTTCACACAAAATCTTCACTAACAACATATGCATGCTTGAGTAGGGTCAGGCAGAAACGTTGTTTCCTGATGGGAAAATTTCCCTTATATTGCTATCAATGTCTTCATGTCGCTCGACCTCTTAACATTACACCACTGAATCCCTAATCCTTTTCTTGCTGTGTAGTGATAGCACCGATATCCACTAATCATTATTTCCAGATACGGTTGCCAGTTGACATCTCTTCTAATTCGTCGATACGAGAAGCAAATTGTTGTGTGGAGGACTCAATATCTCGACATAAGCCAAGAGGCAGAGCTTGTGCTACTCCACCAGGTCGTATGAAAATGGCATGCATCTTGGCTCCTTAGACTCTTCCATAGAAATCCAACAATTTCTCCTGCTCCTCAATGTCCAAAGAAATGGAATTGATGCTTCCATATCCCTAGCATGAGTAGTTGAAGCAAGCGAATAATTTGAAATTCAAGTTATTTCATGGAATAACACTCGTATATATTGAGATCGTAATGGTTTCTCACAATTCAAAAGTATCTTTATAGCTGAAGATGAGCGTGTTCTTGAGCCATCGTAGAAACATGGATAGGCTCAATGACGAAACGAACAATGAAACTTTACGATAGCTTTTTCGTACACGATCACTTGCATCACATATACAAGCGCTCTCTAAACCATGCAATAAGGTCACCCATAACACAACTCTGCCACAGGAGTTACCCTAGCCCCCGGCCATGATATTGAAAAAATAGGAGCGTAAATACTTATTATAATCATAGTCGAAAGTATGGCGCCTTTTGAATATGAGTGGTGCTCCCGAGCGCCTAGGCGGGGCGGGTTCGTGGAGCCAAAAGGAAGAGGAGTGGTGTCGTCATCTATCTCGACCAGTTTCCTGAGGTGATCGAAGTGAGATCAAGACTGGCTCAGAGAAACACCAGCATGGTTTCCTTAATTAATATATTGGTCGCCAACAAAGAAGTCATCCTTGACTTGACGATTGACCATTTCTTCCACCCTCAACTATTATAAATCGCCGCCTCACTTCATCATTCGAAATCACTATGCACATCTTCCTTCCATTTTTGGCCCTAAGGGCTCGGCCCATTCTCCCGTCTTTCGTACTGCTCAAGTTTGCAACTACGTATGAAGACCTCCTTCCCGCTCTGCCTACTCTTCGTTCACACGGTTCTCAAAGCGGAAGAAGGGTTGGCAGCAAGTACCATGAGCCCTCTGTCCCACATACCTATCAACAAGCAAGTGTAGTTCACTGGTTCCACCGAATGCTCCTATTTCTCAGCAAAGATCATGTGAGTGTGCAGTTATGCTTCGGATATTTCGCCATAGGATAGACCTTGTTCCCTTTTTCGGTGCACTCGCTTTGTATCTTCGACACACAAGAAAGGGCGTGATGGGAAGGAAGCAGCCCTAGCCTCTGTCCAGTCAATCATTCCCCTAGCATCTCCTATTCACGCCCTTTTTTGACTTGGTGACATAGTTGTAGATATGTGAGTCTTAGTGGGTTGTTGGCTGTACCTATTATCTCTTTTTACGACATGCTGTTGTCATAACCATATTCAATATTTCACTTAGTCATATCTGCCTCGCTGGAGGTCAGCACCTCCGAAAGAAACAGAGGACTTCATTCATTGACTCCACGATCTCCCTTTGAAAGATCAAAATAAGGTAAAGCTGGAAGATAAGTTTTTTTTTACTTATTTTAGTTTCTCGGTCACTCTAGTCCGGTGGGCACCAGCTGATCTTTCAGCTTGATCCTCCTGAAAACCATAGGTGCAGGTCTCCCCGCATGCGGCTCACACCATTTGAGGTGGCCCAACATTTATTCGAAAATCCCTTTTCAAATTGAGACTGCTCGACTTTGGAAGCTAATTTGCATGTAGGCAACGCTAAGAGACCTTATTAATATCGAAAAGCTCCGTTGACTCTATCTATTCATTAATTCATTGTCTCCCTCCCTTTCCAAGAATGAATGTGCCCCTCGACTTCCATTTTCGTCAAATGATCCAGCCTCCCCTGGCTCTTCCACCATCTGGGAATAGTTTGGATCGCTTTTCCCGGTTGTCCCCGAACTCTCACTTCGGTCGCCTCCCTAGAGCTTGCCAACCTATGCTCCACCGGTGCAGGCCTACCACGCTTCGCACCTATGGCGTTTTTGCCAGACGGTCTTTGCCAGTAGTCCCATCCTCCCCCATGCTATCTGTAAGAGTGGGTTTTCCCTTGCTGCGACGTTCAGTTAGGCGCTATAGATTATAGGGAATGAAGTGCTTGATTTGGACAGAGGGCGGGTTATACGTTCCGCTGCGCCGAAATGTGAGGTGCAGGTGGGAATGATCACCCCAAGGTATGCGCTAGCACTTTTGATGGGCACTCCAGGATCAGCCAACCCTCTTGAAAGCCCAGCTCAACCTAGATGGTTGTCTTTTAGTCGTCCCTCACTTTGCCAATTAATATACTGGAAAGACAACTGGGAGGTGACCTCTAGCGGGGGACAACCGGGACGAGGCGACCTCTAGTGAGCTTCTCCCTTATGGGAGCCCAGTACATTAATTGGTGAAGGGAGGGCAAAGACAGGAGCAGCTCCTGATCGATACCCGGGAGCAGTAGCAAAGCTAGCCATGGGAGTCATAGGAAAGACGACCAGAGGAAGTGCAGTTGAGGAAGACGATCGAAGGTCTAGTCTAGAGAGGTATACTTTGAGGTGACCTCATAAGCGAGGTCCACAGTATAAACATTGGTGACCTCTTCATGAGGTCCACTTTCATCCGAGGTCTAGTGAGGTAGCATAGCTCTAACAAAGGAGGGACCTCTTTTAGAGGTCGCCTCCATTGATCCGACCAGATATGTGGATAACGAGGCCACCTTCACACCTTCTCCCTTCTATCCTGGTGGGGCGGTTTGCTTGAGTTGCTCAACCATCCTTTTGCTCGGTGCTCATGACGTGCTATAGAACCCCCACCCTGCCGGGGAACCAAGCATGGCATAGCTAGCGGCATAGGTGCCTACTCAGCGTTAGTGCCTTCGTGCTGCACTGGAGTGATTCAATATGTGGTTCAGCACATTCCACAACTTCTCCACTCATTTCCAATATTTATCGTGAAACACAATAAGTATCAAGACGTGGAGGTTCGGAATTCGAAGCGAAATTCTTGATTTTCCCGTTTCTACTTGTCATAGGAAGGTGCTTGCGAAATAAGAAAGAGATTATTCCCTTAGAGCTTGTCTAGTACCATCCGTACTAAAAATGAAACCCCTTTGCCCGCACGCTGGTAAGCCCTTTCTATCATGTCAAATAAGCTAGAAGTTAGTTTTTTCAAGAGTGAAAAAAAGGAATAAGGCCCTTTCTTTTCTTCTATATTTAATTGTAGTTCTTGACCGTATGATGCTTTTCAAGGAGGTTAAGAACCTTTTCCATAACAAATCGTCCACCAGCTTCACTACCTTAGCATATCATTTTGGAACTAGCCCGACCTATTTCGCTACATTAGCATACCATTTCAGAGCTTCCTTGACCGAGAGCTATACCTCTATAATCTCGATTGTCTGGCCAGTATATTAATTAGGGAACGCCTCTTAGAACCACATTTTGGGGCTTTTTTGCTTATCTTCAACAACCCTACAGAATCCATTATCGCAGAGATTTAGAGCGTACTAGGGCCCTTCCTACGGTCAATAGAATAGATCGGTCCCCAATTAATATACCGGTCGCCTCACGTAACATAGATTGGGAGTGGATTTGTCAACCACTTGGGCATGCTTAGTCAATCCCTTGGAAATAGGTAAAGATATGAATCCAGTATATTAAGATGCCTTACTCCGGGAATGCCAGTATATTATTTGGGCCATACCCATTTTGGAAAATTATCGCAAGCACCAGAGATAGATATATGGGAAGTGTTTACATTAGTCGGCTTAGGAGGATGCTTTCTCTGTTCTGGTTCTAGTAGCACTCGGGTTCCATTTCTTTAGGTCTTTTGGCATCATTGGTGCGTAGCGATGGTTAGTGGTATTTCCTACGTAGCGAATAGGCATCAAGTAAGCACTCATCCTCCGTCCTACCAATAGTATAGCAATGCCTTACTTAACTCCCTAACGATCGAGTAGGTAAACTACCACGAATGCATAGGACGACTATAGCTAACTGCCAATAACAATGCCTTATTCAAACAAGTAAGCATAGTCCATCACTACAAATAGTCATGACCGACCATTTTCACCAGATCTAATAATCTCTAGTTCACTAGGAAAGGTTTGGAAAGCAGGGGGGCTTCCTGTGCTCTTTCTTCCACTCTAGAGTAGGAAGCATACATAACTAAGCGCACCATTAGGATCTTCTATTACCTATGGATATTCCAACAACGGCTTCCCAATGTTTATATTGAGAAAGCCCTTCCGATTCACTTGTTCGAGGAGGAGGCCCAACGCAGTTCCTTTAAAGACATCTATGCCACCCGCTTCAAGTAAAGTAAGAAGTCCCCCGGTTATCCAGTCCCATAAGCCTTTATTCTACTAGTCTATCCCTTAGTGAACCAAAATAAGAACTTCATTCATATTGTTTTACCGAAGTATCCATCCATGGCTAGGAACCTAATCTCCTAAAAAGAAGACTAAGGGTCATATCAACTCAAATCATTTCTTAGCTTTGACTTAATAGATGCAACACATGCTCTCACTTATCTTGTGGTTGAGAATCAGATGCTAATCTTTGACACCAAATCCTCTCAGGAAGAAAGGCCAGTATATTAATTGGGGCAGGCAATTTCCTGATAAAGATTGTCAGTTAGTTCAAACAGAGGCAGTCCGATCAGAGCAAGTAGCGTTACTATAATAAGATTATAACTTCATTTCCTTTTTTTGCATAATAGAAAGTAGAAGCGAATGCACATACTTCTTTAGTGGAAAGAGAAAGGAAGAACGATTATCCTTATGACTAATTCGGTTCTATCCTATGCTTTAAGAGAAGCAAGAAAGCGGGTTTTGATCTGAACAATGTAGTTTAGAATCAAGAGCTTCTTTACTATATTTAACAGACTTAGGCATAGCAGGCGCAAGCACCTTCCACTGCAAGTTGTAGGATAATCTGTCTTTATAGCAACTACTCCAATAACGTATAGAGAAGAGATTCTCATTTTCCTAGCTATGGTACGGGTTTGGTTTTGAACGTTTGCAAAGCGAGCGAAGTGAGCAGGAGGACCGATCCCCAAACTATTCTTACTCTACGGTGAATTACAGGTGTATGGAATCTGCTGTGGAAAATGATCTTTCCGCTACTTGTAAACAATACCATCAATGTATTAAGTTTAATTTGCTCTTTCTCATGCAATTATCGAGAGTTCTGACTAATGAGACGAGATAGAATCCTCAGTGTAACGACCCGCCAATCCGCACAATTCAAGCTAACAATAAACCACACATGTCCAACCTAAATTGAATGGAAAGATGGTTAGTTATGTGAAAGAAAGAAGAATAGAGTGAAGAAGAGAAAAAAAACTAAAATAATACAGAATCTTATAATCACAGCAGAACAATATATAATATAAAATCAATAATCTTTACAAAGGAGAAACTGTTATATACATACATCCATCAGAGTACAACAACAATCACAATCATCAGCCTGGACAGTTATAACAATCCGCCCTCACAATTGCTGAAGATTTCAACAACAATGCAGTGGAAAAATAATATATACATGAATACGACTTGATGACCTCCAATTCGTCTCCTGAGCTCCAATGCATCCAAAGCAATCTGCAATATACTCGGTCTGACCCGAGCATTATAATAAAATAATACCCGAGTCTATCTGGAAAACTAGCGTGAGGAAACACACCCAACTGAACTTTTAAAGTTATTGAAACCTTTAAAAAAATCAAAGGTATCTCGTAAGACCACGGTGCACATAAACATGGATGGGTTTTTATCTACGATAATCAAAACATATTTTATGAAATTCTCTGATATTATAATAGTGTTTAGATACAAATACTTATTAATCTTAGTCGAAATTGTTACATTAATTAAATTCCAGCATAATAGGCATACAACAAAAATCGTAAAGATTCGTATCAGAATGGATTCCATACAATGACTGGGCTACTGGGGTACCGCCCGTCACGGTGCATCTCTAAATAAAATAACACCAAGATCGAACCTATCGACCCTTGCTAACACAGAACCGACCTACCCTTCACTCGATAGTATCGAATATGATCACCACTTCTTTAATGAGCCCCGAAACATACAAATGTGAGATAATAGCGACTCTACATAGGGATGATCATACCCTACTAGGGAGTGACCTACTTAGCCCTGCTGCATCTCCCCTGTTTTAGTCATTCCCGGTTGGTGAGGCTTGAGGCTACATTTTACCTTTATATATAGAACTTCCCACTTGGAATGCTTATACTGCCCTCCAGGCAACAATGCAATACCAGCATTTATCCATACAAGTTTGTTTTGGGACTGAACGAAACATTTTAGAGCTCTGTCTCCATTTCCATCATTTTCAAGATGTCTTTACTTCGTAACGCATTCGTTGGATTGAAGTGGTTGTCGGATAACATACCCCATCCTAGTCTCTTCGAAACAACATTCGATAATTCCCGATAAACTCAACCCTGGTTCTTTAGGAAATAAACAGTCAAAGATGAGATCGGGGATTACCTCCTAACTGTTAGTGGATGGATTTCCTCATCATTGTCCTAGGACAACGAAATGAGATTATATGCACAGTACAACATCATCGAAGATGACTGTGCCATATAACTCACGTGTTTCTCCTAGATATTTCCAAAGTTACGTTTGGTTCCAATTTCGAGTATCGGTTATTTAACTTTCAATTAACAAACATTCAATCAGGGATTTAATTCCATAGAGAAAACTAACATTGGTTAAACACCAAGCAACACTAAGCCTCTATTAATTAATATTTTATTAATTAAATTCACTTTGTAAATATTCGTTGCAAAATCCATTTACGAAGATATATATATATATATCCCCAAATCCTTATTTCTCAATACTTAGAAAAATTTCCATACGCTTATCTCAACACTATAAGTATATTCAGAAAAACTGAGAAAGATTTCCTTCTTATACGATTCAAAAATCATTTAAAAATCCCTTACCAATCCAAAACATTTATAAAACCATTTATAAACTTAAAAAATATTTATAAATATCATTTCTCAAATCATTATAAACCTCTTTATAAATCCATGCAACTATTTATCTTATAAACCAACAAAATCCATTTATAATTTCCCTTTATAAATATTTAAAACCATTTATAAAACTATCTTACCTGTTTAACCAATCTTCTTTACACTTTCCAAACATGTTATAAGATTCCTCTTATAGAAACCCTATCTTTTTATAAAACTCCATTAATAAATTTTGGAAACAATTATAAACAAATTCTAATCTTTTACTTAAAAACACTATTTTATAATAATAATCATTATAAATAAATAAATATTAAATTTTAAAACATCTTATACTAATAATTAATAAATTTCAAAAACATTCTTAAATAAATAATAAAAATAATCATCTTCATTTTTTTTAAAATACTAATAATTAATATTCAACCTTTAATGACAAATAATTAAAATTAATTTCAAACCATATTAATAATTAAAATAATTAACCCTTCAAAATATCTAGAGTACTGATAAATAACTTTTAAACAATATTAACATAAATAAACAACTTTTAAAACATAAGTATATTTCCTTGATAAAAATCCATACTTAACTTTCCACATAATCATTTCCTTATTTATAAAGCTATATTTATAAACTCCATTTATAACTCCATTCCTTTATAAATCTCACTTATTCATAAATTCCATTTTAAAACATCAATCACCATTTGTTTTTAACATTGTCCTCCATATGGATAAATTCCTTTTATAAATTCTTTTTAATTTATAAAATATCATTTAACAATCCCAATTCACCCTCACTTTCAATTTCCAAAATAGAGTGAACTATTTTCTAGAACAAACTTTCACATCTTATAATAAATCCATCATTTTATTTATTTCACCCATTTGTTAAATAATTATAATTTCCTTTGATTTATAATACCATTTATAAATCCACTCTTTTATTAACAAAACATGATTTTGGAAATCTTTACTTCATTTGTAAAACATCACTTTATACAAAATGATTAATAATATTTATATCAAATATTTTCTAATTTCTTTTAAAACCATATCCTTTTATTTTAAAAGACGAACTTAATTTAAGATTTAAAAATCTTTATCCACACTTCAAAATTCCTATTTAAAAATATTTTTATAAAACTATAAATTTATAATTTCTCAAAATCATACATTTTATTTTGGAAAAATAATTTAAACATGTAAAATTTCCAAAATCACTTGAAATTCCTTTTTAAAATAAATCACTAGTTTATAATATTTTAAAATACCAAAAATAAGACCAAGTGCTACTAAAGCCCTAAAGAAACAAAATCATATTCATGTCATCATGGCATCCAACAAGTCATATATCATAATATATATAAAAATAAAATAAACAATTTGAGGAATCCCATTGGATCCCTCCAACCCGTCCTCCTGCACACATACAGTATATATAATCATAAAAATACAAATCAATCGCTTCGAGGCAAGATTCGTATACAAAGGGTCATCCGCTCTTACACAGGAATGTAATAGGGTCTCATCTGCTCCAATGGGCGGGAATATATCCAAACCAATAAAATAATTTAGTATATTATCCAACAACCAACCAATAATGATCAGAAATAAATTTACAACCATCCAATAAATAATATTTATTGACTATATAAATTTTTTGATTAGCCAAAAAGGTGAGATTAACTCATTTTGATTTTTAGATTCACTAAACATTTCGTTTTGAATTAAAATTGAACGAACATCCAATTTTAATCCAAAATTTTCACTAGCTCAGAATCCGTCCAATCGAATTCTATAGCATAGCCTTCGCTGATACGAACGGAATGCAACTTGCCGCGCTCGAAATGGACCTCGTATGAGAAAGTTACGAATTAATTAATATTCGATATAATTAAAATTAAATTAACTTAAATTAAAAATTTAAAACTAAAACCTTTCTCATCTCCCTCCTCACGCACGTTTATTCCTAGGACTGCTGTTTTCATTTTTTTTCAATCGCGCTCAACTCAATTGTGTCTCCAACCAACTACCGCCATTCACCCTACATGCCGCCGCTCCACCCCCCAGCACCGCCTGCATCCTCGTCTTGCGTGTGCCTACGTACATGCGAATTAATACTCACGAACCCATGAAAACGCGCGAAATTGAAGCCCAGATCTTGGCGAATTCACATGCTTTCGTCTCGATCCAACCGTTGGATACGTAGAGGAGATCGAGCTCTCCATTTTTCCTTTTGGTGTTGTTCGATTTTGTTGAGTGGATTGGAAGATATCAAGGGAAGAAGATTGGAGATTTTCAACCATTGAAATTTAAAGGAAGGCGGCTGAAAACCTTTGGGCTTTGGATTGAAAAAATATAAAGTTTCAAGTCCTTATATAGAAAATTTCGCGGCACTTTGCATCCATGAAAATTTCAAAATCCAAATGAAGTGTGCCGCCTTGCGTTCTATATATTATACCCCTATTCCGAACATAATGAAATATATAGCAGAAGCCAATTCCATCATATACAGAAGTTAACTTTTAAAGCCGAATTGTGGGATCTTTGCTTCTTTCTCCTCAAACCTGGACGTCATAGCTAAATCATGGGATCTTTGCGGGATGATGAAGGCTGGGAGGAGGTGAGAAGGAAAAGGGGCAAGGCTCCAACGTCTTTGGGACCTGAACAAAGGCTCAACCTGGGAGGGCAAAGACCGAGCAGATCTGGGGCTATTCCAGATCGGAACACGGGGAGGAGGGTGCAGGCGGATCATGCTGGGCGGACATCAACTAAATTTTCGAAAACAACAAAGCAGAAAGCCTTTTAGCCAGGAAGCAACCCGAAAATCGAATTCACTGTCTCAGAGAACGCTAAAAATTTTCAAACAGTGAGGCAGTGAAAGCAGGAGCGGTAGGAGATTTAGGAAACCTAGATCTTGAATTTATTGAGCCTAAAGTAGCGGATGGTAAAAGGATCGGTTCCCTTTCTTCTGAAGCTATCAAAGAAGCAGAGGGAGGCTGGGATTTATGTATATTACTGTATGTAGTTGGTTATAAACCATGGCTTAGAACTTTTGAGGGATATGCCAACAGGGTTTGGGCTAAAAAGAAGCCATTTTTAGTTCACTCAAGGAATAATGGATTCTTTATAGTGAGATTTGGCTCTGAGGAGGATTGCAACAAGATTTTGAAATCAGGTCCTTGGTTCATGGACCAGAACCTGATTATCATGAAGCGCCTGTCCCTAGACATGAGAACAGATAGAGATTTACTTACATCCTTGCCTATGTGGGTCAGACTTCCTGGTTTAAGTTTTAAGTTGTGGGGCAATAAGGCAATTAGTGCACTAACAAGTACCATTGGAGTTCCCATAAAGATGGACGAGGCCACAAAAAATAAATCTAGATTAGCCTACGCCAGAGTTTTGGTTGAGGTTAACGCTACCTATGGTATGCCTAACACCATTGAAGGTATGGACGAAAATGGGAGGTGTTTCATTCAGGAAGTGGAATATGAGAACCCTCCTCCCATATGTGGCAAGTGCGTGTGTTTCGGACACGTAACTGATGAATGCCCAATGACCAAGTCTTGGGTTCCTAAACTGGCCCAAGCTGTCAACTCTGATAAGGAAAGTCCTGTGGATTCAAGTCTTGTTGGATGTTCGGAAATAGTAAGGGAGGAAGGCGGAAATGAGATTTATAATGATATGGAAAAACAGTTGAATGATGGCTGTCCCACTGATTCCCTTAATTCTGAGTTATTGCAAGATGGTCATTTGTCTAATGAAGAAACCAGGAATTATGTGGCAGAGGTTTCATGTGGTGATGGTATGACCGAAATCTTACAGCCAGAAGTGCATCAAGAAAATCAAAACCTAAATGTTGACTGCCTACCTATTGATGGGTCTCGGGATAGATATCAGATAGATTCTAATGAGCTGGAGACAAAAATTAGGGGAAAGTCCTTTGCATAACAAAAGAAAACAGAAGTCTTACCCTCGGATCAGATTATAGAAGGAGCTGCATCCTCAGAAGAGCGCGGTGAGGGGGCAATCTCAGAAGCACCAGAGTCAGAACCAGTTACTCTTACCGAAGTAGGAGTCAGTGAAGATTGCATCACTGTTCCTCTGGCTAGGTCGGATGTCCCTCCTGATCAAGGAATCAGTGAGCCGTTCATTCCTGTGTCTACAACTACCCCGGGAGCTAGAGATCCGAGAACACCACCTCCGAAGTCACCTTCGACCCACATAACTATTCTCAAACGCCCTTCGTCATCATCGGATTCTCCTTCTTTTCCAAATTCTTTATTTTCTAATGATATTTTTATTGATGATTGTATAATTAATAATGTAAATTTTAGGAGAGGCACTGAACCTTGTATTGACATACAGGTGCAAGATAATCTGGATCAAGATACAGGAACGACAGAAGTGGTAGAGGAACAGAATACTTATGATAATGCAGACCCAGCTCAGGAGGTATTTGTGGAGCAACCTCTTCCTAAGCCTCAAGATATAGAGTTTGAGAATATTCAGAAGGAAAAGCTTGTTCGTAAGAATCCCAAGTGGGTTCAGATGCTAGGCATTCCTACGGAAGACAAAGGGGAGTCCTCCAACAGTAGGTCGCTGAGGACCCGCAATAACAAGGTTATTTAATGTCAGTAGCATGCTGGAATGTTAGAGGGTTTCATAACCCCAACAGAATGGGAGAAGTGAGAAAACTCATTGATAAGTATAAAATAAGTTGTTTTGGTGTTTTGGAAAATAAGCTGTTGTTTTTGGATATACTGAAGTTGGAAAGAGCGTTGGATGACAGATGGAAAATAATAAGTAACGTCTCTTGTTATTTTAAGTGCAGGATTTTTGTCCTCATCGATGGAGATTCTTGGGATTTCAATTATATTAGTATGAGTGATCAACATATTACCATTGAATTGATCAATACCTCGAAATTCAAATGCAATCTAACCTTTGTCTACGCTCATAATTTTGTTGAAATCAGGAAAAGACTATGGAAGAATTTACAGGAGGATGTTATCAATATTTACAGACCATGGCTGGTTCTTGGGGACTTCAATTGCATTCGTAGTCCCTCAGAAAGAAAGGGAGGTAACCCAGTGACATTTGGTAACTTGTTTGAACTAGATGATTTGTCTAACTACACAGGTCTTAATGAGATCAATATTAAAGGTTATGAATTTTCTTGGTGGTCTGGTCGGAGCCAAAACATATTTTCTAAGATTGACAGGGTTTTTGCAAACCTAGACTGGATCAACTTATTTACAGACTTATCGGCTGAATATTTTCCTCCTTCTGTGAGTGATCATAATGCCGTCCTCGTCTCGCTTTTCCCTAAGCCTAGGGACAAGAACAGACCTTTCAAATATATGAACCATTGGTCTTTATGTGATCAATACTTCCCTCTGATCGAGAAACACTGGATTTCTAATCATGCAGATCGACCTCTATATCAAATCATTAATATTCTCAAGAATATCAAGAGAGAGCTTAAGATATGGAGTGCTAAATCTCGTAATACCAAACAAGAGGTTAATGTTCAGAGAGAGAATTGTTCTAGACTCCAGAAACTACTGGAAAAATCACATGATCACAATTTAGCTTTGGAATTTCAAAATGCCAAGATTAATCTGGATTTAGCACTTAAAAAAGAATTTCTAGATACCAAACAAAAGGCTAAATGTGATTGGTTGATGATGGGTAACGAGGCTACTTCTTTTTTTTACGCTAAAATGTCTAGTGAAAGAAGTAGAAAACGTTTGACCAACATTGTAGTCGATGGAAAGGCGGTTTCGGAAGATTTGTTTGTTGAATCGGCCATTGATTTCTACAAACGAATCTTTAACCTTCCCTTATGTGACCATTTCCCAGAAGTTATTTGTAAATCGATAATTACTGATTACGGTGCTAATTTTTTGAACGATGGTATATCTTTGGAAGAAATTAAATTTGCATTGTGGGATATTAAAGATACTATTTCTCCAGGTCCGGACGGTTTTAACTCGATGTTTTTCAAAACTCATTGGAATCTTTCGAAAGACTTAATTTTCAAAGCTTTGAACGATATTTTTCAGAAGGGTCTTATAATCAATGAGTGGAACCATACGTTCATGCACTTGATTCCAAAAAAAGACCATTCCACTTGTATTCAAGATTTTAGACCCATTGCCTGTTGTAATACTTTATATAAGGTTTTCACCAAAATCCTGTGTAACAGATTGGGTCCTTTTTTGGATAAGTTGGTGTCCCCGAATCAGACGGCATTTATAAAAGGTAGATCAATAGGGGATGGAATTTTGTTTTCTCATGAAATTATCAGAGGTCTCGAAAGAAAGGATAATAAATATATGTGTATCAAAGTTGATTTAAAGAAAGCATATGATTTGATTAATCGATCTTTTGTTATACATATGTTAATAAGCTTGGGTTTCCCAGACAAATGGGTGAAAATTATTGAAAACATTATTAAGACTTCTGTGTTTTCTATCATTGCAAACGGAGAAGCGCACGGTTATTTCAAGAGTTCTAATGGTCTTAGACAAGGGGACCCGCTTTCCCCTATTCTTTTCACTTTGGTCATGGAATATTTTACGTTATTGATGCAGGAAAAAGTCAGGGTTGGTCTTATTTCCCCAGTTATAGACTTTGATAATAAGTTGACTCACCTAATTTACACTGACGACATTATTGTTTTTACTAAAGCCAATGCCCAAACTGCAAATGCTATTGGTGATGTTTTTAAGACCATGAAGAGAGTTACTGGATTGGAATTAAGTTTTGAGAAATCTAACGTTTTCTTTGGGAAAGGGGTGGATTGTTGCACTGATATTAGTATGATCCTCAATATTCAGCAATCGGATCTCCCAATAAGGTACTTGGGTATTCCCTTGTCTAGTGCTAATTTGAGGGATAAGGATTGTTCTCCTTTGATAGAGAAGATCAAGTTAAGAATTAGAGGATGGGAAACAAGAATGCTTAGCTTAGCTGGGAGACTTGAACTTATTAAATCCACCATTTACCCTATAATACAATTTTGGATGCAATGCTTTTGTCTCCCAGCCTCTACTGTTCAAAAAATTAAACACTTGATTCTTAACTTTCTTTGGAAAAGTCGTAGCAGTAAGATTCCTTGGGAGATTTTGTGTAGGCAAAAAGAAGAAGGAGGAATGAGATTGAGAAATCTAGAAGAGATGAATCGAGCGTTATTTACCAAATTGATATGGAAAGTAATTAATTCAGAAGGAATTTGGGCGGAATTTATGCATTGTAAATATATTGGTCATAAAAGTTTTTGGGAAATTAACCAGCGATCGGACGACTCGGGAGTGTGGAAATTTATTTTGAAGAATAGACGTGAAGCTTTGAAATGCCTTTCTCTCAACATTGCTGATGGTAAAACTATTTCTCTATGGTATGACCCATGGCTAAATGGAAGTTCTATTATGGAACGTATTGGTAGAGACACAGCTTTCAGAACTGGTACGGAAAATTTGTCTCTTAGCAGGATTTTAAGGAATGGTGAGTGGAAGTGGGACTCGTATAGTTTTTTATTTCAAATACATGCAGAAATTGAAGGTGTCAAAATTCACAAGGATAGGGAGAGGGATTTCTGGTCTTGGAAGTGCTCTAAGGATGGTTTGTATCAGTTCAAAAAAGTTTGGAACACGGTTAGATCTAGTTTTAAAATTAAGTACTGGACGTCTTTGGTCTGGAATAAAATACACGTTCCAAAAATGGCGGTATGCCTGTTTAAAGCCATTAATGACTATTTATTGACAAAAGAAATATTACTTCAGAAGCAGATAGTCGTGGACAATAACTGTGTTTTTTGCAATAACCACATTGAAACTATAGACCATCTAGTTTTTCAATGTAATTTTACAGAAAACATTTGGCTTTGGAGCTGTAAAAATTTTTTAATTCGCCGAAAAGTTTATTCTCTTTTTCTTTGAAAGATGATTTATAGAAAATCGTTTCGATCTCAAGCTTAAAAAGTTTCATTTCAGATTTGTTCCAACTATCTCTCTCTGTTTGTGTTTGGCATATTTGGAAAGAAAGGAATGATAGGATTTTTCAGAATTGTTCTAATGAAAGGTCGCAGATCTGTACCAGAATTTTCCAGACAATGAATATCAGAATGGCAAAATCTAAACATTTTAAGAACATTACTGGCATGAATGAAGCAGTAGCACTGAAATGGGGATATACCTCCCAACGCTGAATTGGGGCATCATCTGCTTTATCATAAGTTTCGCTCTTCTGACATCTTCTTGTTTCTCTGTTTCTTGGCTCTGGTTCTCGCGCACCTGTATTATTTACATTGTCCTCACCTCCTCTCTTTTAATTTACATAACAATTTACAATTATCAATAATTATTGATTTAGTTTATAAGGTTGCAGTTTGCAGGTTGCTCCGAGTGCTCGTAATCACTTCCTGGTCACAAAAGAAGTTTTAGATTGGAGTTATGAGATTTACATCAAAGGTTTTCTCAGATCTTATACCTGTCTTGTCAGCTCTGGATGGATCTAAGATCTCTTGTTTGTTGTTGTCCTTCGATTCCTTGTTGTTGTCCCAATCTCCTCAGTTTCAAAGGAAATATGTTAGTTTTACATTTAAAGCTTAAAGACTTCTCCTTTTTAGGTGTTAGAGACTTATCTGCTAAGTTCTTCATTGTTCTTCACGAGGAGGTTCTGGTTTTTGGATTTGTTTCCATTGGTTTGATAGATGCTCCGATCTGGAAGTACAAGAAGATGTTTCGAGTACCAGTCGAACTTTGATAGTTGCTCTGATCTTGTAGTGATTTATGTTGTGATTTTCGTTCTTCCTCTCTCGCCGCCATTATTGTTATTTTTTATTTTTTCTTCTGAGATGAGTAAATGAAGTAGATGAAAGTGTCGTATTGCCTTTTCTGCTTTGAGAGCATTCTCGAAGTTTCTGGCAATTGCTCTTTGCTTGGTGGGCTTTGGGCCTATAGTGTCGAACGATAAGTTCGGGTCTGTTTAGTTTGTTTTGAAGCTAGCTTAGCTTTGCATTGGTCTTGCCTTTTGGCACTTGTAAATACTTTGCTTATAGTTCCTTTCTAATAGAAAAGTTTGAACCCGTATTCAAAAAAAAATAATATAAATTCCTTTAACTAATTTCTACGCATTTCGAACTTGCGCGACCAAACGATACGTCCAATCGCCACGAAAATCGACGGCATATAATAATCCACTATTACGGATCCAATAAAACTAGTTTCGTCAAAATTCGAGATAGTGCCTCGGAAGGCTATTTTTACATGTTATTTAAAACGAATAATTTCCAGAATTAGTTAACTCACCTTTAAATCCAAATTTAAAAGTTCGCTATTTTCCTTCTTATTCAAATAGTATTTAAATCAAAATTTGAAATTATTTTCATTCATATTAAATTAAAGATTTAGTTATTTAAACAATTCCAATATTAAATTCAACAATTTAATTATCAAATAAATCGTTATATTTCAATTTCCAAGTTCTTAAATTTAAAGTATTAACCTTTTCAATATTTAAACTCAATTAAATATTCCTAATTTAAATGGCCGAAATTCTGGATCGTTACATTCAGAGGGAGTGAACAGAGCGATAGCGCAGCGAGTAGCTTAAGGTGTACAAAGCGAGCAAAGTGGAGATATCTTGAGGGGCCCCGAAAAAGGAAAAACGAAAGCCTAGGGTCATGTCATTACCACTCCATGGGGATCATACGAATGAAGAAGACAACCAACTTTTGGATCATCCTTTTCCTAGCTAAATGAGCGAAGCACTTTAGTCAGTCCGAAAGATTTGAGTATAAAACTCTCAATGGATAGGAGACGATGTATCATCAAAAACAGCGGCGCCATAGTGGTCATACCCCAATTAATTTACTAGGCATAAGAATGTGAAGTACAAAAGGAATCTTTGACAATTAACTATGGGGTACTTCGAGCCAACCACCGGCCTGGGCTCACTGCTTATGCCAAATGATCCTTCTTTGGTACTACCTTCCTGGCTAGTCTTACCTATGGAAATGCGTTGTAAAACTGCTACGCACCGGGCCTATTAGCCCTTAACTCTTAGAAGGTTCAAATTTTCTTTAGCTTAAAGTCTCTGTTTTCCTATAACTCACATTAGCCGGCCCGTTGGAAACGTAGATCACATTTTTGCTCTTTCGATTCCCTTCCTTAAAGTTGAGAGCTTAGATTCGAGTTCTTTCTTTGACTTCTAGTATGAGTGTGCCTAGGCATTCATTCAAGTAGCAAGGCCAGTATATTAATTATTTACCGTTCTTATCATTTCAAACATATTATTTCTAAGAATAGGCTCTTCCATTATACTAATATAACTAGATAAAGGAGTGATGGTGCATACAGACTCAAACTAGGATCTCTTAATGTATCCCTCCTACCGCTACTAATGCCATGTGAATGGGCCTTGCATTGATAAAGGAGATAATGAGGATGAGCATATACTAGTTTGAAACATAGGCAACCTCGAACAATTGGGGGAGGATCGAAAGGTGCGACGTCAAGGGTCAAGGAGCAGACAAGTTCATCCTATCTACGAATTAGGTATGCTCGGGGAAGTAATGGAACTGGTGACCATCCATCTATTATGTAATCAGACCAACAAGAGGGGTATTATGTTAAAAAATATATTTTTAGTTTAAGCCTCATTCATTAGGTTACGTTGTTGTTGCCTCTGTTGTGACTTGTTTACCCTATCATATCCGACCCAAAAATAACTTAGGTTCACTCAACTAGTTGGGAAGATGCTTTCTCCAAACCAGAAGCAAAACTAAGAATTTGGCTAAAAATGACAGATATAATGCACCATCGAGAAAGAAGAATTTCTCTGATTCGGGTCGCATCCGAAATATGGTAGCGTTCCTTATCCTTTAGAAAGACGAATCAAGTTCATTTTTACCGGCCATCTACTTTAAGATGAAATATCCATTTGTAGATGAAAATTCTACAACCGCTAGGTCTAGAGGGTTCATTCATGCATTACTTCCAAGGTTGATTAGCCCAAGTCTTAATAAGACGACCTTGCAATTAGAGATTGGTTGCAATTTTCGATTGAAAGCCATAGTAAAAATATAGTAGTGAACCACATTACTACCATAGGCCACCAAGAAGAGAACGAGAATTAATGAAACTAGCATGATTAATCGGCCAAAATAACCATGAGCAACAACGATCAATTAATATATTGGGCCTGAATTAATATGCTTGGCCTCTTGACTGGTGAATCAGCTCTGTAACCGGACTCACCTTTAACGATTGACGAAACTAGAGGTGCCCAAAGGAAGGAACCATGCATAGCACCAAACAAGAAGTTGCCGAATACACCAGCTACACCTAACATATGAAATGGATGCATAAGGATGTTATGCTCTGCCTGGAATACAATCATAAAATGGAAAGTACCAGAAATTCGGCATACCATTAGAGGTTGACCATTAGGATAGATCAAGAAAACAGCAGAAGCAGCTGCAACATGAGCTGAATATGCAACAATAATCTAAGGACGCATACCTAGACGAAAACTATGTTCCCATTCGCGACCTATGTAACAAGCTACACGAAGTAAGATTATTTAAGTAATAAATTAAGATGAATTAATATTTAATTATTAATGAAGGTTTAAATTGTAATTTAATTAATAAAAGATTAATTAGGGTTTAATTATTTATATGATGGTTAATTATTGTTTAATTATTTATTTAAGGTTTAATTATTTCTTAATTATTAATTAAAAGAAATTTAGATTAAATTAAGTTTAATTATGGTTTAATGAGAGTTTAACTTATAATTGATTAATTTAAAACGAGTTTAAGTTTATAACTAATTTGTTTTCCAAGAATCAATTTGTTATTAAAAGGAAAACTCTTTTACAAATGATAGTTTTGAATACAAGGGATTGAAGTGTCGATACAATTAACTAACCAAACAACTGTAAATGAGTTATGTAAATTGTTTGATTGTTTCAACATCTATTAGTAGAATAAATCCCCGTTCTGCTATAATGTAACTGTTGGATTTTGTGCATATTTTTTAGCAGAATAAATCCCCGTTCTGCTATAATGCAACTGTTGATTGTGTGGACATAGACTAGTAGAATAAATCCCTGTTCGGCTATAATTAAGTAAATTGTTTGGACATCTGTTTAGTAGGACAAATCACCATCCTGTTATTATGTTATTGGATATGTATATGCCGATTAGTTTATATTGACATGTTATGTCCTGGTTGGATATGAATTGAATTTACATACATGTTGATCTATGTAAATAGTTGTTAAATGAATTGGAATTCAAAACTGAAATTAAATGGCAACTTAAATTAGTACCCTTGGGATAGTTAAGCCTCTTCTAGATTTATTAAAGTACGGTTTGGAATTAACTTCAATCCTTTAATCAATTTGAGGTTAAGGGTTTATAAATGGTTTTACAAGCTATTTAATAAAGGTATTTTTGAATATAACTTGTTTGAAAAGGGGTTTTACTAAATAAAAGGGTTTATTTAAAGTGATTTACAAATGATATTTTGTAAACGATATCCTATAAAGGAAACTTTATAAAGGAGTTGTAAAGGACGATTAATAAAGAGTTTTAAAAATAAGGAAAGGATTTATAAATCATTTTGGAGATTTGTAAAGAGGTTTTATAAATTAACTTGGAGATTTATAAAAGTGAGTTATAAATTTATTTTGGAAGTTTATAAGTTGTCTGAATTAAGAAGTGAGGTTTTAAAAAGAAAAAATTATAAGGGATAAGTGGATGAGTTTTATAGTAAATGATGTTTTGAAAAGGAAATTGTTTAGCCATTTAATGCGGAATTTGAGAAGGGGAAATTTTCCAAATTGTTTTTGGTAAATACTTATATTGTTGAGATAAGAAAAAATGTTTTCCAAGTATAAAAGGGATGTAAGGGATTTGGGAAAAGTGTTTTAGAAAAGATCTTTTGATCAAGTTTTGCAAAGTGTTTTAATTAATGAATGATTAATTAATAAAGGCTTAGTGAATCCCATATGGAATTAAACCATGTTTGAATGATTATTTATTTGGGAGTTAAATAACCAACTATCAAGTCTGGATCAAAATGTAACTATGGAAATATCTAGGAGAAACACGTGAGTTATATGACACAATCATCCCCAATGATGTTATACTGTGCGTATAAATTGAAAGTGTGCTATGGATCGTGCAATATGGATATATGATAATACAGAGTATAGTGATAATGGTAATACTGTAAATAGTGCGGAATATAAAAGCAGTATAGTAAAATGACACCGGAGATTATTATACTGGTTCGGAGCACCGTCCTATGTCCAGTCCCAGACTCCTTCTGGAATTTCACTAAAACAACAACCCTCACTTAACCCGGAGGAACAGGTCTATACAACCCCTGAGCAGCCGAACAGGGACCTGAGCAGTGGAATAGGATTTCGCCTCAGCAGCTGAAGAGGACTTCACACGCCTGAGCAGCAGAACCGGACTTCAACAAATACAAAAGTTTGTTTTGACTTTGTGTGTTCTAATAACACGGATTTGTCACTTGTAGTACACCCTTCCTATAATCTTCTCCTCGAGTATAAATATATATATTTGAAGTTTATGAAGAATAGAAAGGTATAGTATTGCTTTAATGCAGAATAATTGAAAGTATAATATCAAATAGATTTCAGAGAGTTAGATCAGAATATTTCTCCCCCTTTGTCATCGACAAAAAGGAATAAGGAATATAAAAGTATGAAGCCATAATGTCATAGATATGATGAAGGAAACAACCATTCATACATTAAACTTCCATAAACAAGAGTCTTTGAAATATATGAATAGAGTGGCTATTTAATAAAATCCATACGAAATAAAGACTAATGTATTAAAATAAAATAACAACTTACTCCATCCTATACTTACCCCTTAATTTGTGCTTGCATTGTTTATTACTGCAAATAGTTTTAGAGCAATATCTTTCTCCCCCTTTGTCATCGACGAAAAGGAGAGTTTTATATGATAACAATATAGAACAAAATAACTACTACTTATAATGTAAGGTATCAGAAAACAATGAACATTTAAAGCATGCGATACCCAAGGTTCTTATAATTTCCTAATTTTTAGAAAACCATACCCATTTGGGTGTGGTGAACCTTTATAAATATAATTTTCATTGTTAACTACCATATCAAAATAATCATTAATGCATTTTTCTCTATTTTTCCAATTAACAGGAACCCAAATACTTAGATACTTTTTATTCATATTTCCCGTTAATGATTTTGTACATCTAGAGAAATTATAAACATTATTGGTCATAACAGTGTTTGAATTTCTATGAAAATTTGATTTCGACTTTACTCGAAATTTAGTAGTAGCACTAACATTTTTATTATACATAAAAGCGTATCTAGTGCTATTTCTATGATTAGTTTTATTATATCCTAAACCATTTTTATTATTAACAGGTTGTGAATTCTCAATAAGTCTAGATAAATTTTCTCTTCCTTTATTAAAATTTGAAACATTTTTAGTGATTCCTTCTAGTTTGGTCTTTAGACTTGAATTTTCTAGTTCAACCATTTTAATATTAGTTTTTAAAACATGATTTTCAGAAACAAGACCATCATTCTTTTCTTTTTGAGTTTCAATTTCTTGACTCAATAATATAAGTTGAGAATTAACATTTGAAAGTGATTCTTGAGTTTTCTCAAGTTCTTCTTCCAATATTTTCTTCTCATCTTTAAGCATATCTCTTTCGAATTCTGCCTTGTTCTGATTTTCTGCAGCCTCTTTATATTTTCTTTTGAGACTTTTTAAAGTATATAATAATTTAGAATTTATTTCTATCATATCATCGAAAGTTAAATCACTAACCTCATTATCTTTGGCCATAAAGCATACATTGGCTTGTTCATTATCGCTGTTACTCTCGCTTTCTGATGAGGAAGAGGAATCTGAATCATCCCATGTAACTGAGAAAGCTTTTCTTCTGAACTTGTCCTTCCTTTTATTGCGATATTCTTTCTTTTGATCCGGACAATCCTTCTGTATATGCCTATTTTTATGACAGTTAAAGCACTCCAATACTGATGAAGACGGTGGTTTATTGCTGTTTGAGCTTCTCTTGCCATTATTTCCGTTTCCTTTTCTATATCTCAAGAATTTCTTGAAATTTTTGGCAATAAAGGCTAGGTCATCTTTTTCTGAATCTGATTCTTCTTGTTCTGCATGGAATGCTATATTCTTTTTATCTTGAGCTTGAATTCGTTTAGCCTGCAAATTCACTTCATAGGACATTAGATTTCCTATTAACTCTTCCGGAGTTATTTTGGAAATATCGTTTGCTTCTTCGATAGCGAGAACTTTTCTTTCCCATTCTTCCGTTAAAGAGTTAAGGATTTTGGAAACAATATCAAAGTCTGAATATTTTTCTCCTAGTCCTACTAATGAATGGTAGATATCCTGAAATCTTGAATACATATCATTTATAGATTCATTTTCTTTCATCCTAAAGTTTTGAAACTGACGTTTGAGCATGGATATTTTGCTTTGTTTAACCTTGTTAGTTCCTTCGTGTGTAACCTTGAGTGTACGCCATATTTCATATGCATTATTACACATGCTAACACGGTTAAACTCATTTTTATCTAAGGCACAAAACAACATATTCATGGCTTTTGCATTAGCTGTGGCATCTAGTTTCTGTGTATTTGACCAAGTAGAATACTCTTCAGTAGGAATAGTGTATTCTTTCTGAGTAATATTCCATGAATCAACACCATTTGCTTGCATATATATTCTCATTCGTGTGGCCCAATAGTTATAATTCATGCCATTAAATAGTGGTGGACGTGCAGTGGTGTAACGACCCATAAATTTCAGTGGTTTTATTTATTTAATTAATTGAATTTTGTGAAATTTTAAACAATAAAATATTGAAATAAAAATTTATTATTTGAGATGCGTCTAATTAAACATGGCAAATGGTAAATTTTCATCTGATAATATTGAAGTTTATTTTCTAGTGTAATTATATTCCAAATAAATCAGTTAAAAATTGATGATAATAAAAGTGTTCCAAAACCTAAATATGTCAACATGAGAAAATTTATTTAGAATGCTCTGAATAAGACTGCGTAATTCGTTTCGCAAATTTCGGACGTTTCTTGCTCCGTTTGGGTTTTTCCGTACGGAATAGCAGCGTTTATCGGTACCGATTATCGACTTTTGATCGGATGATCGTACCACTGATATCTGTATACCGTTTTGATCATCTCGTCGTGCTGATCTCTGCGGTATATTCAATTTTGTGTTTTGAAGTCCGGTATGCAGTGGAATCCATAAAACGGATAACCGTATCGGTACGTTTCTAAAGCCTTTTGGTTTCCCTTCGGCTCTTCTTTTTCTCACTGTTGAAATCAATAGTCACTATTGTTTATTTTTTTTTGAAATTGTGGTGACTTTTCCTTTTCATACCGATTCCAATATCTATTAGCTGGCCTTTACTATCCTTAATATTCATTTTAATATTCGGCTGTCATCTTCAATTGAAAAAAAGGAAGCGATGTATATTCTCGAGCCTGCCATCTTCCATTTTCTTTACCCCCTCCCTTGCTCTTATGGCCTTGACAACACCCACCACATCGCCCTCCAACCATATTCTCTTCTCCTCGCGACCCACTGCTGCTGCCTTCCCCACTCCCACTTGTTCCGCCTCCACCACCACCCCGGCAACCATGCCTATGGCGCCCCACCTCTATGCTCATAATAACAAAGAGTATTAAAAGAAATACTGTCTATTATTATGAAGAATAAGGCTGGATAGGAGCGACCATCCGTAGTTGACCTTACACTAATATTGGTTATCTCGATAGGAGTGGTATATACTTTTTATTTTTCATCTATCATTTATTTACTCCCATCGACACACCCAATTATCAATATAAAACAAACTACGATAGTTCATAATAGTTTAGGACATTAGATATAACAATAACACAGATAATATAAATGCGGAACACAGATAAAACAAAAGTCTCATATATATATAACTGATGTCAGTTAATACATAGTTGACACAATACATATGATACAACTACAACTGTCGACTCTAGAAGTTATATATACAAGTACATTATCGACTAATATACATGAATACATATCGTTCTATACAATGACACGACTACTACAGAATGACACCGACAACTTCAGAAGATGTGAAAAGTCTTCGAATCCTGAACAGCAACTCAAAGAAGAAAATCTACAACCTGAAATAACTCGGGTCTGACCCGAGTATTACATTCAAAAGAAAATAATACCCAGGTCAGTCTAATTCAAACCAGTTTATTAGTGCATATAGGCAGTAATAATTTAAATAGACGACAGTCACAGAAATCTCGTATATCCAACTCCTCGATAAGAGAATCGGATAACGGCAGATATAACACTGAACAGTGTTAAACAAAAAAAACAGCAAATCCAAATCAAATTTTCGGTGTGGCTGCAGTACACGCACGCGTGCACTGCCTCGCCACTACCGCGATGAAATACACGAAAGCTCAATGAAAATCACAAACAAATGGCACCATCTCGAGATCAAGTTCGAGTTGTACGACTCAAACTCAACTGGACAGTGCTATCGTAAAACAAAAATGCAGCAAACAAGAGTATAGCCTCAATGATGAGGAGAAAGTGAAGATTCAAAAATCAATACCACTGCCTCAATAGTTATAATGCAACTGGTCTGGGAAGCAAGTACGCCCCAAACCAAATAAGAGCAAAACTTCAACAAAGTCGACACTACTACAAGCAACTCAGAGGATCAAGTACAGAGAAACCAGAATGCAAGCGGTATCACTGCAACTTGAACCGGACTTCGAATTATACAATGCTGTGAAGATAACCAGTGCACGACAGCCAATATATACAATAAGCACATATAGCTGTGAAGTACACAAACAAATCCAAATGCCAAATGAAGACAACAACATCAGGTGTACCGGATCAGGTGACAAACATGCACAGGCAAAGACTGCCCACATGATGCAGTAAAATAATAAGTACAACCTGAACAATAGTGAAACAGAGGTGGCAACAAGGAACTACAGAACAACCAGGCTAATGATGCAAACTGACTCGGAGCAATATACAACGACAACATGTTACAGTGAAGATAAATTAGACCATACAATTCAAACTCAACACTGAAATGGCCATAGCCAATTCGACACAGGTGCAATTGGAAATTCAAAATAGAGAATCAAAGCTTAAGTCAGTTATGCAACCGTAACATGCACAACTTCAAATGTATACCATGTATGCAATGCAGACAACTCAAAGTCAGGCTCGAATCCAATTGAACTAGACTACAGTGAAGGCAACTAATGAATATAATTCAAATACACTCTAGTCAAAAATCACAGATCAGAGTTTGAGAAATTCCAGAGTGAGAGCAATCAGGAGTAGCTCAAGTCAACATATATAAAATGAATAGCATTAAGGCGCAAGTTCCAGTGAAGTACTAAATGCAGTGACACTCAGCATGTAGGCATATGTTACAATGCAACATAGTAGTCAAGGACCGAAGTGGGGAAGAAACTAAACCAAGTCAATAACTTCAAAAGAAAAATGCAATTCAAACATACATATATACATATCAATTTATGTATATACATACGTGACTGCATACACATGTATGAAGACCACTTGAAGTCTGTCAAACAATTTGCAAAGGATTTCAAGACCTGGCATTATATTAGATCATATAAAGATTTCGAAACTCTATATATTTACTGCAACAAAATCATAATAAAGGGACGTACAAACCAAATGGAACAAACTGCTACCATTCACATAAAGGAGTTTTCACTTAAGTCTAAATTAATGTATACAATTGCATATATAGGGATAAGGAAGTGATAGTTTAAAGCAATTAACAGGGGATGCGACTTGTTTCATGGCTACAGTGTGAGGAACAAACAACGGTCAAGGCCAAGACAACAATGTCAAACTCACAGACCAGACCAAACATCAACTGACCAGACATCAACAATGTGTAAGCAAGTACATGATCACAGCAAACATGACAGCAGTGACAAAGTGGAGCAAATCAATACAACCGAGTGATACATGCTACAACGACAATTCAAGCAAAACTGGAAGCAACCAGACAACTGCAGCTATGATGTCAAGGCCATGGTAAATGATGAAATTACAGATGAACTAATCAACAGGGAAGCAGCTAAAATAAATACACAGTAAAGTCAAGATGGAAATTCACGAAATCGACAATACCAGAAAATCCAAATCGCAAGCATCAATATATAAAACAGCCGATTAAACAATTTAATGCGAACAAAACCCACGTAATTCGAATTGAACACAACAGAGAAAATCATCAACCTCCAAACGAAAATCGAACAGCTAACAACAAATCCCAGAAAAACGAATACGACTGAAAATCATCAAATTCGAACATGAATAAACTTAGCTGGAATTAGATGTGAGCGGTTATCCACTCACCTTCTATCACGAAACAAGGATCGAAGGTTGCGAGGGCTAGAGAAACGAAGATTGAAGGAGTTGCAGTCGAGGCCAACCAGGAATCCACCGATTTCAGAGAAGATTCGCAAGCCCTAATTTTCTTTTTAGAGATGGGGAACGAACGAGATTGAAGTCGCCTCCATTTTTTTCTTCCGTTTGTTTACTTTAGGGTTTGAATTGAAAAAGATTAGAAAGGGGAACGGTTCCTATTTGGTAATTATCACGGCCCAACTAAATAAAAGAGAACGGGCCAAAATTTAAATTGGTAAAGCCCACATAACATTTCACAAATTTTTGAAAGGAATTTCATCGATTTAAAAACTACATCAACAAACAGCTATTAACCAGTAGAAATAAATCGTCAAATGACGATAATAAATTAGCAACCAAATTAAGTCATCAAATGACGATTATAAGTTTGTAACAAAACCCCGGGTTGTTACAATGCCGATCCCAAACTTTCCCCTCCTCTGCCAGTGCCCGACAAGCCCACACAAACCCCGCAAGCAACCATCGCCCTTGTTTCTCCTCCGATCCGTGACTCAAACTCCATGTCGAGCCCTTCCCTCCTCCGACTCGCCCATCTGACTTCGGCCACTCCTTCCTTACCTTGCTTGGCAGCAACTACCTACTCAATTCGGCCCCTCTAGATCAATGGCCGAGCAACACTTCAACTTGTGCTCCTCTTGCTTGTCCGTCAAATTCGTGCCAATCTTGCTTTGTTTGGATCTCGTGCTTGGATTCGTAACTCATCTCAGTCTCGTTCATCTCTAACCTCAAAAGGTGAGCAATCACTCACGATTTACGTTCTTATATATATTAAATTTGATTTCAATTGAAACGACAATTGAAATATGCTGCTGTTAGTTATTTATATTGTTATATATATGTTATTACCTATATCTGTTCACCTGTGACATTGGACACCATTATCTGTTATTTATATTGATGATACATGCCTGTTATATTATTATTATATATGTTATCATTCTGCAAGTTCCCTGTTAGTATAGAATTCCCTATGGGTTGAAATGATACATACCCGAGCGATCTGTAGAATAGGAGAAAATCGTTATGGGTTGAAATGATAAACCCAAGCGATTTTCATTGAATTGAATTTGGGATTGTGGGTTGAAATGATATATACCCGTATATATTTAAATTGCGGATTGAAATGATAAATATTTGTATCACTTGACCATAGGATAGAAAATTATATACAGACACCGTTGGTCGATATATAAATAATTTGAAATTATTACTATGGTTTTGGAAGGAAATATATGGTTTTATATAAATATTGATTTTAGATATTATATAAATGTTATTTTATATATAGTTAAATTCTTGATTTTAAGCTATGCATAAATTTGTTTTAATATAAAATAAGCTTAATAATTAAGTTTGATTTTATTAAAGTATTAATATGGTTAAGTATTTATTTAAATTATATTTTAATATAGAGTTTATAATGATTTAATAAATTAAGGTAGAGAAGATAGATTTGAAATTGATTTGAAATTGTATTTAATTAAGAAATATATTTAATTAGAAATCTATTTGGAACTTATTGAGTTTGAGATTTTTAAAGGATATAATTTTATAACTTGATTTTGGTTAAGGTGATTTAAATGAATATTTCAAGTTTAAATAAGTTGAAGGAAATATTTAGTTTATTTGTAATTTGGAGTTTTATTTAAATAATATTGGATTTATTAAGTGAATATTTCAAAACTAAATAATAATAAAGTTAAATTAAGATATATATGAAATTATCAAATTTAGTTTTGAGATTTTGAAATATTTAAAGCTTTGGAATATATCAAAATTTAAATGGTTTATTTGTGGTTCAAATCTGTATTTGAAATCGATATAATAATTTATTAAGAGCTGAATTGAATTGAAATCGATATAATAATTTATTGAGAACTGAATTGAATTGAAATTAATGATTTGAGATTTGACTAAATTTGAAATTTTGGGATTGGTGTTGATTTGGAATTGATTTGTGAAATTTGAGGAAGCTATTTTATTATATAAAGTATTTTTAAATTATATTTAAAACTATTTATATATGTTACTTTATAAATTTATTTTGTATAAACTATTTTAATATAAATTATTTTTAATATAAACTATTTTAAATTATAACTATTTTATATAAACTATTTTAAATTATATACTATTTTATTATATATACTATTATTTATATTTAAACAGTTAAGTGGGAAGTGTTATGATTCCAAAGCATTATGATTTCTAAATTTTGATTTCCAAAGTATTATGATTTCCAAAGTGTTTGATTTAGAAAGTGTTATAACTTTGAAGTACTAAGATTTTGTAAATGGATATATTTGAGATGGATATATTTAAAATGGAAATGATATCGTATTTGGTTTTGAAATGGAAGTGATATCGTATTGATATGGTTTTGAAATGGCAATGATATTTTGGTTTTGAAATATAAACTATTTTGAAAGTTTATTAAATGACCAATCGGTGTAATAATTACGTAGTTATTGAAGAGTCCGGGATCGGTTAGGGACATACTCTCTGTTTAAACCGAAAACCACTTTAATAACTATTATACGCGGAGTGTGATCCAGAATGAAGTGGTTGGAATGATGACGTTGCTGGATTTGAAGAAAGAGAACGATAATGGATAGCCTTGACACTTGTGTCAAATTTGAAATGACTTAAACAGGAGCCATGCCGGGCCAGTGAGGTTAGCTACCTCTAGCGGACACACTTCTTCGTAAACTACTCATTACTTGTTTTGATTGGTGCGCACCATTGAATTGGGAGTGTTGTTTCGCGGTGTTGCGATCGTTGCGGCGATGCGTTCTCACCAGTCCGGATCAGGCAAATGGTAGTTTCACTACCTTGGGTATTGCCTCATGTGCCTTGTCATACTCGTATCCCTATGCGCAACCACTACGATTTGTTTCGTGTTATACCTATGCAATACTCCCTGATAGCCCACTAGTTTACGGTGGAGTTTACAGTGCTGTATAGACTATGACGCTTATATAAAATGTGTTAAGGGGGATAATGGTGACGCCTTAACGCTATTTTGATACTTTATATTACTGATAGGCATTATCTACTTAGCGTACAATACTATATATAAATAGTTTAACGGATCCTTAGAGGATGGTTTTCCCAAACATCCTTTGAGTTACTTGTATTTTCAGTTGTTATTTCACTTGAGTTGGATTTATTGATATAAGAATGTTGATCCTGACTCGAGTGTTTTGTGTTTTTCTTTACGCTCGGGTCAGACTGAGTGTACCAGTATTCGAGACTCACCTTTGGAGTTGGAGCTTCGCTTGGAGATCCAGCTATCTATCCAGCTTTCAGATATTCAGTTGATTCCAGTGATGTATTCTGATCTTGTATTTGACTATTGTATTTGAGACTTCTGTTGTATCTTGTTTAACTCTGTTATATATATAGTAGCTTTATGAACTACTATTCTTTTGTTTCCGTTGCACTATTGTTATATTACTCTGTGTCTGTGATTTTGTGATTATTTATTTACTGTATATGCTGAGTTTTGCCAAATTTAAATTAACAATATGATATTTTGAGCAATTCAAGTCCGGCATGTGTGGATTTATTGTCGATTTGAATGGTCCAAAATACTGGGTCGTTACAAGTGGATTGTCCTTCAATGAAGCTAGTGTTAATGCTAGTGCTAGTGCTAGTGCTAGTGCTAGTGCTAGTGCTAGTGCTAGTGCTAGTGTTAGTGTCCATATTATTAGATTATCAGATAACTGTGTTACGGTTATATGATGACCTTGCTCTGATACCAAATGAAAGTGTGCTATGGATCGTGTAATAGGGATATATGATAATACAGAGTATAGTGATAATGGTAATACTGTAAATAGTGTGGAATATAAAAGCAGTATAGTCTAATGACACCAGAGATTTTTATACTGGTTCGGAGCACCGTCCTACGTCCAGTCCTAAACTCCTTCTGGAATTTCACTAAAACAACAACCCTCACTTAACTCGGAGGAACATGTCTATACAACCCCTAAGCAGCTGAACAGGGACCTGAGCAGTGGAACATGATTTTGCCTCAGCAGCCGAAGAGTTTCACACGCCTGAGCAGTAGAACAGGACTTCAACAAATACAAAAGTTTGTTTTGACTTTGTATGTTCTAATAAAACGGATTTGTCACTTGTAGTACACCCTTCCTATAATCTTCTCCTCGATTATAAATATATATATATATATATATATATATATATATTTGAAGTTTATGAAGAATAGAAAGGTATAGTATTGCTTTAATGCAGAATTATTGAAAGTATAATAGCAAATAGATTTCAGAGAGTTAGATTAGAGAGATAAGAAAATTCGATTGTAATTCTGTTATTTGGAATCAAAATGGAGTTTGTATTTATAAAGGTTAGAAAGCAGCGACTGTTGGTGAAGAGTTTCGATCGAAGTGTTGCGTCCGAATCTTTTCGTTAGAGGTTCGCAACTGTTCGCAGAAGTCATGTCTTTTCGAAAAGTGGCTGTTATAGAAATTAAGTCAACTGAGCCTCTGGGTCAGTCGACTGAATATTCAAAGTAATTATTTAAATTTAAATTCGTATATCTATGTATCTGTGCATGCTGCATAAAATTCCCAATGTCAGTCGACTGGTTATCTGGATCAGTCGATTGACCTGGTTAAATTTGTGCAGTAAGCACATTTTACATAGATATATTAATTTCTATAACTTTAAAACTTTTTTTATAATTAATTGTATGCTTATATATGTATAAAATATTTGGAACTAGAATGATTAAATATATAAGCTAATATATACGTAATCGAGGAGAGATTTTAACAATATTGACCTAAGACTCAAAAACAAAATAATATAATTGATGCACCGGTTTTGAAGTCTTGTCTCCTTGTAGTATATATTCTCTTTTTGTCATAGCAGTTGTCGAATCTGTATGTCGTAGTGATAGCTTTGTGTCATGAATCAAAACCAAGTCTCAACATAAATCTCGTTTCATTCTTCTAGGATAAATGATAAGGAAATTCATCCATAAACGATTAGGAGGCGAACTCCGCTCTCATCTTTTATGTGTTTATTTCCTAAAGAACTGGGGTTGAGTTTACTGAAAATTATCAATAGTTGTTTCGAAGAGACTGGGATCAGATATGTTATCCGAAAATCACTTCGATCCAACTCAAGCGTTTCGAACTAAAAACATCTTGAAGAGTATGGAATCGAAGATGGAGTTTTGAAGTGCAAGGGCTGTTTTCTATTAACCTTGGAAGGGATTCCCCGTAATGGTCATAATAGAAGTAGTGCATTTGGTTTCGTTTAGTCCCAGAACAAACATGTATGGATGAATGCTAGCATTGCATTGACGCCTGGAGGGTTGTGTTAGCATTCCAAGTGAATTTGCTATTAAAAAGGTAAAGACGTGACCTCACAAACCTTACAACTCGGAGAAATGGAAAAAATAGGGCATGCAGCAGAGCCATGTTATTAGTGATAATTAGGAGTCGCTATCCAATTCTAGATTATTCCTTTCAAAGTTGGTTTGCGCATAAGCAAAGTGCTAGTAGAAGACCTCGGTGTCAAAGGGGTGAGGTAATTCAGCTAGTCTTGTTAAAGGGGTAGGCAAGTTCTGTATAGCAGAGAGGTAGATGCATTTGTAGCCCTCGGGTACATTTTCTAGAGGTGTATTATTGGAAGGTAGTCCATTACCTTGCCATAGTATGGAATCCAATCTCTAATACGAGCCATTACGATTTTGATTTTGCCTAACCATGTTAGAATGTGAGATGCAAGCATTTCAGCTATTTTATATATTTACTTTGAACCCTTAAACATTATTATAATATCACGAATTTTATATAAAAGTTTTGGTTATCATAAGGTAAAAATCCTTCTATATATGTGTGGCATGGTCTTACGAGATACCCTTGATTTTAAAAGAGTTTTTAAAGTAATAATTCAGTTGTTTTGATTTACTCACACCAGATCCATGTCTGACCCAGAGTTTTATTTTCTTTTCCTAAAACTCTTGGGTGCACAAATTTGTTTGGGCAGCCAAGTAGGTCAGATTTGCACGGATGCATTTTGGAGGAGCTTGGAGCAGGAGGCTTCATCGATAGCAGCTACTATTTTGTTTCTACTCTACTATATGTATATTGTATCTGTTAGGTATGGACAAGCTGTTATAACTGTCTTAGGGTATAACTGTATTAGTATACTCTGATGTATCTTTCTGGAAATGACTTTGTTAAGTATTATTTTGATTAATATATGTTATTCCGTTGCATTGTGAAATTCTATGATTTTTTTAGTTTCTTCTTATTTTATATCTTCTTCTTTCTCCTAATGACCTATTTTTCGGACACTTAAATGATCGGCACACGAATACCGAGGATGTATTAAGTGTCGACTTTAGGTGTAAGAAAGGCATATCGTTACATATTTATATGTATAAAAGTTGAATACATTTATACACACCATTTATTGTTCCAATTTTATTTACTCTTTGAGGAGTTGCTGGTGAATCGAATTTATAAATAGCTGAAAACGAGCAATTCATTTTAAACTGGAAAGGAGACCACCGCTTATCGGTTGGAGGCTAGAACCGGTAATAGCGCTAGAGTTGATGCCATAGATATCCCCAGAGTGGACATCCATATATGGTTAAGAAGGTATCTACAAGCAACGGGTCATGCTAGTGCTATCAATCCCTCTAAATCCGCACCTACTACCCTGAGAGTGGTTCCTGAACAACAACCACCAATAGTGGATTTTTCGAATCTCCATGGGGATTTCTCTAGTCTTGGTAGGAGATCGTATGTAGGCATTGAACCTTATTCAATGAAAAAGGCATGGCCGAGCAGCTGCGAAAAGATATTCAATTTTTTACATTTGAGCAACATCACAGCAATAAAATACTTTAGAGTTTTAACGTTTGTGCAAAACACTATTAAATGCTTTAATAGTATTTTTATGAAAATTGTACGTCAACATGTTATTATAGGTCAGAGACATATAGTAGCAAAATGAAGAAAAAAAACATTAGTAAGGACCTTTAATAACGTTTGAAAAACCCAACTAAAGCCTTTAAGCATTTTTGTCTATGCTATATATCAACATGTTATTGCAGGTCAAGGACTTAGAATAACAACACAATAACGCTGTCAATAAGAACTTTTAGCGATATTTGAAAAAACCATATTAAAGATTTTAATAGCTTTTGAAAAATTAATTCTTAAAGACTAATAGCATTTAATGACCGTTATATATCAACATGTTAATTATAGGTAATGGACATTCAATAGGAAAAATAAGAAATGCTATAGTTGAGATTTTATAGCATTTTGTGCTTCTTATCTAATACTAATAATAGCATTTCTACGCAATTCTTCATGTTGTGGTCAATTTCAATTGCAATCAAATATAGAAACATTACATGTTAACAATGTGCGTTGCATAAATTTACAGAAACACAATGTCGCATTTCACACAATCATATAAAAACACATTAAATCAAACATAATCTACCACACAAAATTCATACATAATAACACATAATTTATGTCATAATATTTCAGACATTACATTAAAAATTAAAATAAACTATTGCCAAAAGTTTGTAGTACATGCAGCGATCAAACATGCGAGCCAAATCACAAAGATGCCGTGACATGTTGCTAATTGTATACACCATAGATGTTTCCATTACCTAAAGAAGAATAAATTTGATAATTAATGATTATAGAGCCTATGTCCAAACATCTACGTAAATATTAACCATGATTATTAATAATTAACTTGCATTTGGATATTTATCCCTGTAACAAAAATCCAGTGCCTGAAAATCATTACCGTGCATGTCAAAATCATAAAAATCATTAGATGCTTTGAGAATTAAAAAACAAATTGTATTGTTATAAACTTAATTTTTATAAAACTTAATTAACTTAGTTAAATTACTATAAAATTCGATTAATTTTCCAAAGTATATTTTGTTTTTATAAAACCTAATTCATTTATCTTCGTTAATTTCAGTTAATTTTATAAAACTAAGTTAACTTAGTTAAATTATTATAACACTTGGTCAATTTTCATAAAACAATGATTAATTTCTATAAATATAGTTAATTTCTTTAATTTTTATAAAATTTAATTAAATATTTCTAAAACTATTTCAGATTTTATAAATTCATTCAACTTTTATCAAACTTAGTTAACTTTGTTAATTTTATAAAAAACTTTTACTTGTTATGTATTTAGTTAATTTTTATAAAAGTTAGTAAACTTAGTTAACTTTAAAAACTGTGTTAATTTTTATAAATTTAATTATTGTTTACAAAACATAGTTAAATTTTATAACTTACTTAGTTTCTATAAAACTTAGTGAACTTCAAAAAATTTGTATGAAATTTGTTACATTTTATAAAATTTAGTCAATTTTTATAAAAAATTACAAAACCTAGTTAATTTCTATACGACTTAGTTAATTCTTATAAACTTAGTTAATTTATACAAAACTTTATTATCTTACTATTTTGGAATATTATTAAGTATAAGTCACAATGGTAGGTATATTCATGCTTTCCACATCGGTGTTTTAAAGGTTAATATTGATAAATAAGGTTCAACTTGTACCTGTTATGAGAGAAAATTTACCTAATACGCTCCTAAATGTGAAGAAGAATACAAAAAAGTGCAAAACCGACTAGTCAGAATGGTTCATCGAATCCAGTAAGTAGATTACTAGGTGCTTTATACCCAAAGGCTACATTCACAAACCCTCCACACAAAAAAATAGAAAAAAGTAGCAATAAAAATAGAGATCATGGATGCTTTCTTTATACTCAACTCATATCAAATACTCAACTCAATCCCAAACCGAGTTTTTGTAAACTTCGTATGAAGCTGAGTTTGAAATTTCAATAGTCAAAACTGAGTTTTGGGCAACTCAGTTTCCAAAGCTCAATTTCATACTGAGTTTTTAAAAGCTAAGGTAGTGTTTGCTTTAAAAACGAATTTGGCTTTTCTATTTTCAAATATGTATGTCAAATATGACAAGAGTGAAGTGATGAGGAGGGGATGGAAGGAAGATGGAGGGACGATGGAGGGGATGGAGAGATGATGGAAGGATAGATTGTTTCTCGTGCTTCTGTTATTTTTCAAAACACGAAAAATAAAAAAATGTTTTTTTTCTAGTTTGTATGTTAATTTCATTTTCTAAATTAGTCGTTTTCGACAATATACATGCGTCTTACGCATTTTTGCAAGGACGAAACCCAAAACTAAAAAACGACAAACCAAACACAGCCTAAATTTCAAACCGAGTTTTGGAAAACTCAATATGAAACCCAAGTTTCCAAAAACCTTGGCTCGTTTTGAAACTAATTTTCAGGAAACATTGTTTGAAACAGATTTGCTGAATTAATAAATGGATTACCTGTCTTTTGTAGAATTGATGATCACTGGCAATAATTTCTAGCATGTGATATTTGCACCCATGGTAAGGGCAAGAAGAGAAATTGAACGGAGAATTCTCATTCGATAAAAATAGTGCGGACTGCTGGTCTTTTCAAATACCTGTAGTATATACTGACATACTCATAAGATATTTACCAAGAGACATGTTGGCTATTGCATTATAATCCACCTGCCATATCTATTATATTTTTGTTTTTTTGCATAGGAGTTTGTTAGGTTACGACACTTTCGCAAATATCAATATTTGATTTAATTCGATCACACTAACCTGTGAAACAATATGCTGCACAACCCTATCAAGGCCAAATTCCTCTGCATGCCTCTTCAGAATGATCTTCATTTAAGAATTACATTTTTTTATTGCGTACGAAATTATCGGTTTTTTTAAATAGATTTAAAACTTTGTTAAAGAAGTAATTTATTTTGAAATATGATCTGGATGAGCAATAAATACTACTAAGAGTTCTTTAATTGATATATACACATACTCTCCTTTATAAAGATTAGCCAAAAGCTTGTATTGCAGTTCAAATACCATTACAGACGGTCTTGTTATAAGAGAATACTTCGTATTTTTTTCATTTTGTTATGTACGCTTTTGTAAGCTACAAATTGTAACATCTCCTACTTCAGGCCCAAGGCTAAGCGCTATAGATGCTGCAGTCATCTATGGTATTAACTTCCGGTGACAAAGTACGGTAATGTTAACCGCATCCATAATATCAAAAGCACATGAATATGAAATAAAATCAACATAGATTTCAAAAACAGCTTTTCTGGTTACATCTCAAATCAATATTTCATATTCAATTACATAATCCCAGAACGATTCCCAGGTTTTGATCAAATATAATTATTACAAAATACGCCAAGAGCGACATATGAAGATGCCCCCTTGGATGATCAGAGTACTAGATAGACATATCAATCATAAATAAATCACATCGGAAATAATACTATATAACTCCTACATAGCTAGCTTTCCCTCCTACACATATTCAGAAGCTTATTCGTCCAACCAACTGAGCCTGAAAAGTCCTTAACTCTCAATCTACTCAAATCAAATTCTGAGCACCCGAGCGTTTAAGGGGAAAACATAAACTTTGAGTCAGACACAAAGTCCAGTGTGAATAATTTTATTACATCTCGGTTTGCTGATATTAAATGAGAACACGCCCCTTAGCGAAACGGGTTTCCCTCACTAATATCCTTTTAAAATCATATCTTTTCGAATCAGAATCCTAAAATCAAACTGATTATAACAATAATAGCAAAACATATATGCATATAATTCAAGTAATCAATAGACTATCTATCCAAACAATATAGTTTTATCAGGTTGACTATTAACCACTGGTTGACTTGGGCCTACCAGACATAATAAGTACTCTAACTTCTGTTAGATACAATACTGGATGATCAGTCCTTAACTTACTTCTCCTAGGTCAACTGATCCTAATGTTTTGTGAACATACCAATAACCTATCTCTACTCTGTGTATTCCTTTCTGTGTGTAACATTATTTTAGTCTTACCTGTGACAAAACCCTACACACTGGAATTTTGGACTTATATTAGCTAGGGGCTACTAGCTAAAGTATACGGCGCGATGCCATACCAGTCCCATCAGGTATTCTAATATCCGAGTCATTCTTTTAGCAAATATTTGGGTTGACCACCCTATTCAAATTTCATTTCCTTGAAAAAAATATTTACAAATGATTTACCCTTGAAATCGTATCTTTTTATAACAAGGAAATTATACCCTTTTGCTTACTCAAAATACTTATGCCATGATATATGTTTTCAATAAAACGATGTTGATGAAAAATAAATCCATAGGGTTATCTATCCCTTTAAAATAAGTTAAAACCTTTTTAACTTAGAAAGCGTTAGGCTATAAAGCCAAAACCTTCCTTTCAAAGCCACAGCTTAATACCTCAAACAATATCTTTCAAAATCATTGCTTAACACCTCAGACATCCTCTTTCGAAACCATTAAATCACAACTTTCGAAATACTTAAAACAAACCTTTTGAAACACTCGAAGTATACCTTTCGAAAGCACTGGAATCCTTCCTTTCGAAACACTGAAAACATACATTTCTAAAGCATTGAGTTCAAGTAGAGTTTGTGGAAACATAGCTTCGAAACCATTTAAAAGCATCCCTTTCGAAACCCTTGGATTTAACATATAGTATAACTATAGGGTGAAAGAAAACAGAAGCAAAAGTAACCCTTTCAGAAGCATTGATCTTAATTAAAAGATTGGGGAATATGTTCGCTTTGAAACCATCCTTTCGAAACCATTGCCTTCGAACCCATTGACAAAAGCGGCTAAAATGACCCATTTGAAAGCATAGGGAAGGCGGCTTTAAAATTAAAAAGAAGAAAGCTTTCCTTTTGAATACACTATTATAAGACTATAAATAAAAGCGACCCTTAACTAATTCAAAAGATATGAATGCGGCAGCTAAGTATTGAATAGGTTCAAAAGCGGTAACTCTTTTGAAAGCTCCTTTTAAAAACAAAGACAAGCGGCAACTCATTCACAAGCTTCCTTACTGGAGCAAGGTCAAGTTAATGGATTCGAAATCTAATAAAATTGGCTTCAACCCCTTCGAACGCATGCCTTCGGCATGGTCCCTTCCACCTTTCTCCAATACATTATGTATCAATTTCTTGATACCATGAGCATTGGTTTCGAATGGATGCGAAAGGCCTTTAGGGCATGTTGACGAAAGCAAGCAATGGAAGTGATGAAGTTGTAATTCGAAAAAAATCTGGATTTATGCCTTTCAAAGTAATTCTTTTTCACCTAACTTACCTAATTTTTCAAAATATGATTGGTAGCCAATTCTTTATAAAAATCTTTTCTAAAAAGGCTGTTGAATTCAATAATTAATAATTGAAATCATTTTAACAAATAAGTCATTCGCTTCAACAAAACATTTAAGTCCTCCAAATTAAATAATTTGATAGCCATATTAAAGGTCTTAGGAAAAATCCCCAAAAATCATTATAATTCAGTTTAAATATGCTTTCTAACATATATAAATTTCAGATCCAAAAATAATGTTTAATTGCCTTAAATAATTTAAATCCAATATTAACTATTTTCTCTCATAGAAAATCCACAATAAATCCACAATCACTTAGAAAATTGTGAAACTTGGAACCTACATCTAAAATAATATTCTTGACCATATATCAAAAATACATATTATATGGATGTCATTTAATAGGTTTTCTAATCCAAACATAACATAAAATCCATAATAAACCATACAAATCATCAACAAGCATGTACATACATTTAAACAAACACAACATGGCATATAACTTGCAAAATAGTTCGGATCTAACTTGAAACCGAAGACAATATCAAAAGTTAGTTGTAAATTAATTATTCACCTTAGCTTTGTGTTAAGAAGGTTGAGATTTGACTTTAGATTGATTTGCATAAGCTTTCTACTTGAACCTTAGCTTTTCTTCTCCTTGAATCCTCTTAATGGTGGCGTGTCGAGTTCAATAGGATTTTAGTTTTGTTTGTGAAAAATAAAATGAGTAAGGAATGAACGATAGAAGGGTTTAGGGTATAGGAACAAAGGTTATTCCCATTTTACCCTTACCATATTCCTCTTACTTACTTGTTTTTAATTCTCTTTTACTAACACATTCATTAAGGCACGGCTCCTTCTTAGTTAAAAAAAATCTCAATCCCTTAACTATCTTCATTACTTCATTTAATTTATCTAATTAAATGTTTTAAATAATGTTAGTCAAAATTAGGGTCATTACAGACTCCTCTCCTTAAAGATTTCATCCTCAAAATTACGATAAGGTACTCATCTTGAGCTTGGTACCTAAAGTCTCCTGTAGACTCTTCTAGAACTCGCTAGTAAATAAGGAATCTCTATCACTTACTGTACTACAAGGAATTCCGTGCAGTTTAACTATACTTCTCATTAATAACTTAGCTAAAATCTGGTGTTGTCCTAGTCGACTTAACGGGTACAAAGTGTGCACTCTTAGTCAATCAGTCCATTATAACCCATATACTCTCATTTCCTCTATTCGACCTTGGCAACCCATCTATGAAATCCATTAAGACGGAATCCCATTTCCAGACTGGAACATCCAAAGGCTAAAGTAACCCATTCGGTTTCTGGTGTTCCGCTTTTACCTATTGACAGTTTAAACACTGCCTCACCCTTAAGCCCATGTCTCTCTTCATACCTTCCTAGAAAAAACTCCTTTTCATATCTTGATACATCTTATTTTCTCCTTGATGAATAGTGAATTTCAAACGATGACATTCTCTAGAACTTCCTTCCTAATGTTTCCTACACTCGAAACACATAGCCATCCTTTCCTCCTCAACCATCCATTCTTGTCAAGACTGAAACTTTTCAAGTCATTGCTCTCTTTTCCATTCCTTAACTTTCTGATTCGTTAAGCTAATAATGGATCCTTTCCTTGTTTAGAAGCAATCCTTTCGATCATCACCGGTCAAACTTCTAAACACGACAACATAGCAGTTTCTTGACTAGAACTGCTCTTAGATCTCCATCGTACTCCGCATGTAGTCAATGCTTCAAAATCTTTCCACTCAGTTATCATTGCCGATACTACATTCTGATGTTTTCTGCTAAGTGAATTTGCAACCTTATTTCCTTTTCCTAATGTGTACTCAATACCAAAGTTGTACGTAGCTATGAACTCTAACCATCTCTGCTATCTCATATTCAACTCCTTCTGAGGGAATAAATATCGTAGTGACTTATGATCTATATACAACTCGAGTCCTTCTCCTAAAAGGTAATGTCTCCACACCTTTAATGCGAAAATTATCGCAGCTAATCCCAAATCATGAGTTGGATATCTAACTTCATGCGATCTGAGCTGTCGAGAAGCTTAGGCAATCACTTTACCCCTCTACATTAACATAGTTCCTAATCCTGCTCCACATGCATCCATATATACTACATTAACACATATGCATTAGTCAATAAGTGTTTCAGTTTTTGGAATGCCTCCTCGCACTTATCAGTCCAGATAAATTTCACCTCTTTCCGAGTTAGCTTAGTCAACGGTGTCACTATCCGTGAAAAATCCTTAATGAATCTTCGATAATACCCAGCTAATCCAGGAAAAGACTTTATCTTAGTCACTGTCTCGGGTCTCTTCCAACTATTCGTTGCCTCGATCTTAGCTGTATCTACTGACAACCTTTTCTCTGAGACTACATGACCAAGAAACTTTACTTCTTTCTTCCAGAAATGACACTTTGAAAATTTTGCTTTCAGTTGATGCTGCCTAAGCGTCTCAAGCACTATCCTAAGATGAACTTCATGTTCTCTTTCATCCTTGGAATATATCAATATGTCATCTATGAATACCAATACAAATCTTTCCAGTTCCAGAAGATTCTGTTAATCAAGTCCACGAAGAATGCTGGCACATTAGTTAGACCAAACGACATCACTAACCATTCGTATGATCCATATCTGGTCCTAAATGCCATCAAAGGAACACTATCCTTTGCTACTCTAAGTTGATAGAATTCTATTGCCAAATCCAACTGAGAAAATACTTTTGCTCCACTCAACTAATCGAACAAATCATCAATCCTAGGTAACGCATATTGGTTCTTTATCGTCTTCTCATTCAGCTTACAATAATCGAGACACAACCTCAACGATCCGTCCGGTTTCTTAACAAATATTGTGGCTGCTTAGCAATGCGAACTGCTTGGTCTGATAAAATTCTTGCTTTCACCAATTGTACCTTTAGCTCCTTCATCTCGGTAATTGTCATTCTACTCACAGGTTTACCTCTTGGTACTAAATCTATCCAAAACTCAATGGCTCGTTTCGACGGTAGTCCTATTATAGGCTCAAAGACATCTATGAATTCTCTAACAATGAAAACTCGATTCAACTTATCTTTATCTCCATAACACCCAACAAAGCATTAACCTCAAAAGTAGGGTTTTCTATGGAGTATATAATCCGATCACTACAACTGGGATGTCTAAGTGATATTTTCCTATCATGGAAAAATATCCTAACATCGTACTTACTTAACCAACCCATATCCAAAAATATTCCGAACCCTATGAAATCAAATACATGCAAACTGCAAGTAAATATACGACCTAACAACTCAAACTCTAAGTGGTCACATCTCATCCTAGAAGTCACACACCCTCCTATCGGATTCGCAACCCTTAAGGATGTAACTAGGTATGAGGGTTCTAGGTTAAACTTATCTACCAAATAATGAAATATAAAAGAATGTTGTGTGGTAGTATCAAATAGAACTCTAATTGATAAATCATGAATCAAAAGCCTACCTCCCAACATAGCTTTTCATTTCTCCTCAGCTGTTGGTCTTGAGGCAACTGGTTCTAGTGCAAACACTTTGCCCTTTCCATCCTTGGCTGGTTCCTTGCACTTGTTTTTATAATGTCCAATCTGATCACAGTTGAAGAATTTGATATTCTTCTTCCCGATCACCTTCTTTCCATCTCCTGAGCGACATTCATTAGCGAAATGCCCTTTCTTATCACGCTTGTAGCGGACAACTGTCTTTCCTTTCTTGGCAGCTCCACCTTTCTAAGATCTCTTCTTATGGAAAAACTTTCTCTTCTAGTTCTTCCCACCTTGAGTTTCCACTACTTTGTTACTATTAAAGAAAGCGATCATCTCTTCATTCCTCAAAGCCATCTAGACAACTACATCGCACAGATCCCTAATTTGTGGCAGGGTTACTTTAGCAAGCTCGGGTCTCAATCCACGGATGAACTTCCCATTCCTTTTGATAACTGTATCAATATCCGTATCTAGATAAGTCCTCAAATCTGGTAGCATACTCAAGCACTATCCTGTTTCCCTACACGAACTCACCAAACTTCCTAAGCAGAGTCGACTTAGCAATCTCCGACATGAATCTTTCCTCAAATCTCCTTCTAAATTCTGCCCAAGTCACAGCCTCTTCAACTACTCCTACAGTAACACTGTTCCACCAGTACAGTGTTGTTCCTTGCAACAGTCTAGATGCCAATCTCCTTTTCTGCTCATTATCGAGTCCCAAATTAGCAAAATCCCCTCGCAATGAAGCACCTAATTCTTCACTTCAATTTCATACTCAATGTTGATAAAAGGCTTCCCTCCAAGCCTGGCATAGTCTCTACTTAGTACCGCATAGCTATTGACCACCAGATGTAACGACCCGTAAATTTCAACTGTTTTAATAACGTAATTAGTTGAAATTTTGTGAAATTTTAAACGATAAAATTTTGAAACAAAAATTTGATATTTGGAATGCGTCTAGTTAAACATAGCAACTGGTAAATTTTCGTCCGAAAATATGAAAGTTTATTTCGCGCGTAAATTTACTTTAATTTAATCAGTTAAAAAGCGATGAAAATAAAATGTTTCCGAAACCTAAATATTTTTACATAGGAAAATTCTAAACCATCTTCTGAGCAAGATGTCAGTTTATCGTTTTTCCAAATTCGGACATCTTTGGCTCCGTCGATCTTATTTTTCAGCGTTTTTCTTGCATTTTTCGCTGGTTGAAAATTCGAATTTTTATAATTCGATCGTACTGCTAATATCTGTATACCATTTTGATCGTCTCGTTGTGTTAATCTCTGCGGTATATTTAGTTCTATGGTTTGAATTCCGATACGCGACGGAATCTGTAAAACGTCGGATAACCGTATTGATACCAATTTAGCCTTTTATATTTTGGTGACCCCTAGTTGTCCACAACCGTTTGCTTTTATTTCTTCTCAGAATCCAATGCGACTTTTATTTTTCCAACCGGTCATCATTTTTGTATAATCAAATTTATTTATTGTTTTGCATTCCAACAAGTTCTTGAATTTAATTTCCTACTAGTAACAGTTCATTCGTTCCTCTCCAAAGCTGCTCCTCTACCTTCTTCTTTTTCTTTTCTCTTCCCCTCACGGAAAAAAGATAATAAACACGCCTGGCCTTCACCCTTAACATTTTCCTTCCTCCCGTGCAACCCATCACGGCGACACCCTCCACCTAGCGAACCTCCGCCTCACAACCCGCCACCTTTCCCTTTCACTGACCTCCGCCCCAACCACCATGATGGTTCCGCCGTTCCACCCTTCTCGCCATGGCCACCCCGTGCTCCACCTGATCTCATCTCCAAGCTTCCACCAACCATCACCTGACCCGCACCTTTCCCTACCGACCCCAAGCCCAGACCGTAGCACCCTCTTTCGCCACTACTTCTCTCTGCCCTCAGCCGAAATCCACCACTTTACCCTCCTCCAATCCAAGACTTCGCCTCAGCAAGTGTGACGCCCCACCTCTATGCTCATAATAACAAAGAGTATTAAAGGAAATACTGTCTATTATTACGAAGAATAAGGCTGGATAGGAGCGACCATCCGTAATTGGCCTTACACTAATATTGGTTATCTCGATAGGAGTGGTACATACTTTTTTTTTCTTCTATTATTTATTTACTCCCATCGACACCCCCAATACTAGTATAAAACGAACTACGACGGTTCATAATAGTTTAGGACATTAGATATAACAATAACACAGATAATATAAATGCGGAACACAGATAAAAAAAAAGTCTCATATATATATAACTGATGTCAGTTAATACATAGTTGACACAATACATATGATACAACTACAACTGTCGACTCTAGAAGTTATATATACAAGTACATTATCGACTAATATACATAAATACATATCGTTCTATACAATGACACGACTACTACAAAATGACATCGACAACTTCAGAAGATGTGAAAAGTCTTCATATCCTGAACAACAACTCAAAGAAGAAAATCTACAACCTGAAATAACTCGGGTCTGACCCGAGTATTACATTCAAAAGAAGATAATACACGGGTCAGTCTAATTCAAACTCAGTTATTAGTGTATAGCAGCAATAATAATCAGATAGTCAAATAGACGATAATCACAGAAATCTCGTATATCCATCTCTCGATACGAGAATTGGATAACGGCAAATATAACACTAATTTAAACTGTCAAAACTGATAGGGCTGCAGTACACGCACGCGTGTACTGCCTCGCCACTATCGCAAGAGATACGCAAAAGCTCAGTGAAAGTCACAAATGATCACAAGGTCAAACCCCGAAATCGGGTTCAACTCAAGTGTGATAACAACACAAATGACTAAATTGCAACTGCGTGCAAACAGCCTCAAAACCCGAATGAACGAATTGCAACATAAATATAGTACTGTACTGTAAACTGGACAGTAGTAACCTCATAATCAAAGACTAGGCAAAATGACAGTTCAACTCACTTGCCGAAGATAGGGTCATCGTCAAGTCAAAAAGGAGCATCATGTAAAACAACAAGTAAAGTACCCAAAGCATGTGTCAGTATCAACATGGTCACAACGGCTAGCCAATGCCACAAACAAACAAGACTGCAAATTTGTGAACTAGAGAAACACTTCAAAGTACAGTGAAATGCTCAAAGACAAATATATGAACGAAGACTGGTGCCACCCAATTCAGTGAAACCAGAAGTGGAATTAACAACCCAACAACTATAAATAGAAGAGCGCAGGCACGAACTGCAACAAGGCTCAATTGAACTCGGCCATTGAACAAGACTACACATTCAAGTGCAGTGAAGACCAACAGCAACATGAACAAGGGACACAAATACATGCAAATGAAACTGTAATGAATAAAGTGGAACAGCAACCTCAAATGAACCCAAGCTAAAGACACATGCACATAAGACAGAATAGTATAAACACCATGTAGTGATATATGCAGGGACCAAGTGAAGAAACTGCAAGATGTACCCAATGCAAAAGCAGACTCAAGTACAAAACGCAGAATTAAGTAACAATATATACAGTTAAACTGTTCCTGTTCAACTTACACCACATATATACATACATAGATGTATACACATGGTTGTTGAAACAAATGGTTCAAACATGCACAAAGTAAAGACAAGAAGGCAATACAAACACAATTATGCATATAGATGCATGCATATCAAATGAAACAGCTACCGCCAAAAGTCAAGTATGTTATAGATATGAAATCATGTTGAAGTCAACTAACACAAAGAACCAATTGAACAGAGTCAATATCGAGACATAGTGCACAACACAATAGTTCCAAATCAAAATGGCCGAGCATTGAAAATAATTTCGAACAAAGACAATTGCAGTCCAAAATCACAGTCAATCAAGGCCGAAGTTAAGGTGAAGTGTTTATAACAGTAGCAGTTTCAAAATAATGGAAGCAGAATATCATCACCGAACCATGAACAAAGTCAGGAAATAACACTGTAATAATCATGTGATCGAAGTAGAAGTCATAAATCGAGCAAGTCGTATATGCTACTGATCAGACACTAAAAGTGTCCAGGATCGAACAGAAAATGGAACAAAGTCCAATTATAAATTAACTTCAAACAACTCGATCAAAATCAACCTCAACACAAAACCCCAAATTAAGTTCGAATAACAGGCGGAGTTCAAAATCAAAGTCAAAGCCAATGTCAACAGACGAGTTCAAAATTCACAACCGTGATGACCAAGTCACAAGCGCAAATATCACAAGATAAACTGAATACATTATGACCAGCACATGAGCAGGAATAAAAACTGGAATGTAACTCGAAGTCAAACACACTCAAAGTCACGGCCAATGTCAACAGAGAATTCAAAACCATAGGGGCCAAGGAAGTTCGAATAAATCAAAATCACTACCGTGAAAACCAAGTAACCAGGAAGTCACGTAATCGAACCAAGTCAAAAACGACGTCGAGTTAATCAAGTAAATTGACAAAGTCAGAAATCATCAAATACATCCAAACGAAGATCAAGGGCCAACGTAAAGTAATCGATAAATTCAAACAAACTCAGGCGAACAACACAAGGGGTTTCATATCCTAATTTTACTGGAGTAGGAATTAGATGTGAGAAGAACTCACCGTTTTCGACGACCTAGCCAACATTCGACTCGACCAACTGGAAGCGACCGCCAGCAAAAAGAAGAAACAATCGGAGGAGCCATGATCGAAATATCGTTCGATCGAGTTGTTGGAGCCGACGCCTTCGATTACACGAAGCTCTAGTTTGGGGACGAACGAGAAATAACAAGGCCGCCACCATTTTCTTTCTTTTGATTTCTTTTGTTAGGGTTTTCTCGAATGAGGAATGAAAGGGGGTGGACGGGTTTTTGAGTGTAGAGAAAAGGGAATGGCAATGATAATTGTCACGGCCCAAAATAAACAAGGGACCATGTTCAAAATTTTATTTATAAAGCCCGTAAAAATTCTTTAACGAATTACAAAAGAATTTTCAACTCGATTAAAACTTCAACTATCAATTAACTATCACAATAATCGTTTAATGACGATTATTAAAATGGTACAAAACCCCGGGTTGTTACAGACTCCCCTCCTTATAAAAATTGCATCCCCGCAATTTTCATAATTAAGGTCGTCATTAACAATAAATTTTCTAACCTAAACCGGTTAAGCTAGAAAATAAAAGGTAGAGGATATAAACACCAAAGAAATATTTTAATTTCATAAAAGAGATTCACAAATTCTCAACAAAATCTAATTATCGATACGATAATTTGAAAACAGCAAATCTAATCATCAACAAAGATAATTAGAAAGCACAAAACACAAATCGCAAAATCGCAAATATCTAGTTATTCAACCAACTAGAAAATACAAACTTCATAATCAACAAATTCAAAATATTAACAGAGATAGAGATAGATAGAAAACAGCGATTCAAATAAAATCAGCAAACATCAATTATCTAATTATCTCAAACGATAATCAGAAGACAAATCAGCACATATCTAATTACCACAACCGGTAATTTAAAATTTCAAATCAACAAATATTCAATTATCAAAAACGATAATCAAATTTCTCAAATCAACAAATATTCGATTATCATAATCGATAATCAAATTTCAAATTCAACCAATATTCGATTATCACAAACGATAATCAAATTTCAAATTCAATAAATATTTGATTATCTCAAGCGATAATCAAATTCAAATCAACCAACATTTAATTATCTAAAGCGTTAATTAAATCTCAAATCAACAAATATTTAATTATCTAACAGCGATAATTAAATCTCAAATCAACAAATATTTAATTATCTAAAGCGATAATTAAATCTCAAATCAACAAATATTTAATTATCTAACAGCGATAATTAAATCTAAAATCAACAAATTTTAATTATCTAACAGCGATAATTAAATCTAAAATCAACAAATATTTAATTATCAGAGACGATAATTAAATCTCAAATCAACAAATATTTAATTATCTAAAGCGATAATTAAATCTAAAATCAACAAATATTTAATTATCAGAGACGATAATTAAATCTCAAATCAACAAATATTTAATTATCTAACAGCGATAATTAAATCTAAAATCAACAAATATTTAATTATCAAAGACGATAATTAAATCTCAAATCAACAAATATTTAATTATCTAAAGCGATAATTAAAAGCAACAAATATCCGATTATCAAAAACGATAATCAGAACTCATATCAACAAATATCTAATTATCACAAGCGATAATTAGAAACAACAAATATCTGATTATCAAAAACGATAATCAGAACTCATATCAGCAAATATCTAATTATCACAAGCGATAATTAGAAACAACAAATATCTGATTATCAAAAACGATAATCAGAACTCATATCAGCAAATATCTAATTATCACAAGCGATAATTAGAAACAACAAATATCTGATTATCAAAAACGATAATCAGAACTCATATCAACAAATATCTAATTATCACAAGCGATAATTAGAAACAACAAATATCTGATTATCAAAAACGATAATCAGAACTCATATCAGCAAATATCTAATTATCACAAGCGATAATTAGAAACAACAAATATCTGATTATCAAAAACGATAATCAGAACTCATATCAGCAAATATCTAATTATCACAAGCGATAATTAGAAACAACAAATATCTGATTATCAAAAACGATAATCAGAACTCATATCAACAAATATCTAATTATCACAAGCGATAATTAGAAACAACAAATATCTGATTATCAAAAACGATAATCAGAACTCATATCAGCAAATATCTAATTATCACAAGCGATAATTAGAAACAACAAATATCTGATTATCAAAAACGATAATCAGAACTCATATCAACAAATATCCAATTACCTGCAGGTAATTGGAAACAACAAATATCTAGAAATCAATTAAGAAGACTAGAAAATCAACGTAAAAGCTTGGATCGATCCCATCAGATGGCGAGTTTTTAATTCGCCGCACGTGCAACAACATATGGCCGAAGCCTACCAAGTACTCAACATAATTTTGGCACCCATCAGATTGACCCGAAGGTCCGCAGAGTGACCCGAAGGTCTAGTACTGGTATTTGACCCGAAGGTCCGCAGAGTGGCCCGAAAGCCCAACAAATGACCCGAAGGTCCTCATAGTGGCTCGAAAGCACACGAAATCATCAAATATTTCAATTAACGAGTCCGGAATTAACCGAAATAGCAAACGCACATGTCCCATACCACGTGTTTTACTAAATCGTTTAATTCTCTTCATCGTTTCCTTGAAAGTGTAAAATCATCAAAACGACAGATATTTCAATTAACGAGTCCGGAATTAACCGAAATAGTAAAAGTGTGGTTCCATACTCCGCACTTTTGCTAAATCGTTTAAATCACTTCATCGTTTCCTTGAAAGTGCAAAATTGTGTATTTTGTAAAAATACACTTTACATTCTCAAACGGACAAGTCCGGAATTAAGCGAATCATTAAAAGAAAGGGGTCATAGTCCTCGATTTTGCTGAAACGTTTAAATCGCTTCCTCATTCTTTTGAAATCGCAAACTGTAAAATTTTTGAAAACAATTTTATTTATTTTGTAAAAATAACAATTCGCATTCTCAACTGAACAAGTCCGGAGTTAAGCGAAACAGTAAAAGAAAGGGGTCATAATCCTCGATTTTGCTGAATCGTTTAAGTCGCTTTCTCATTCTTTTGAAAACGCAAACTGTTAAAATTTTATAAAACAATTTTCATTTTAAAACGATTCTCCAATCACGTGATTAAAACAGCAAATCGGTAACAATTTCGATAAGGAAATTGTACTTCTCAAAATACCGTGAAAACGGTCACAAAACAGCATTGCGGAATAACCGCTTGAAAATCCACTTTTTTAAAATTTGACGGTTACTGAAGCCAAAGCGACAGTAGTTTTAAAACGTCAAAATCACATCAAAACAATCTACATCAAAATGTAATATCAGTGAATTCTCATTCATCAAAATGCTATAAAACACCGTGCTTCAAAATATAGCATTGGTGTAAAATCCCGTTATAAAAATAACGACAACAAAATACGTTTCATAACCAAGCATCGGTTCAACGTAAAATAAATGCAATAATATGCAACTCGAATTTACACGTATACTACAAAATGAACAAAGAAATTATTCGAAGGTTTCTTCAATGAAGATAATTCAAAACAGCAGAAATCTAATCAATATATGATTAGTATAAAAGAAAGCCAGCGGAAATTTCAACAAAAATCACATATCTGCAATTTCTTCGAATCCTCAATTCGGATTCGAAATTCTCAAAGAAACAAAATAATTACAGCTATGTAAACAACAATTGAAATTTATTTCAATTTCTAAATCAAATAGATTATCAGTTGTACCCAGCGAAGACAGTTTCACTGTTTCCGCTGCGCACTCTGATAAACAGTACTCAAATCAGTCAAATCATCGGAACACAATTTCATCAAAAATTTCAAAACTTTAGTTTTGACTCAAATCACAGATAAAACATCGACCAATAGTTGTAACATATGTTCCATCCAAGTTATGTTTTATATTATGTCCATAAACCCCAAGCTCTGATACCAACTGTGACGCCCCACCTCTATGCTCATAATAACAAAGAGTATTAAAGGAAATACTGTCTATTATTACGAAGAATAAGGCTGGATAGGAGCGACCATCCGTAATTGGCCTTACACTAATATTGGTTATCTCGATAGGAGTGGTACATACTTTTTTTTTCTTCTATTATTTATTTACTCCCATCGACACCCCCAATACTAGTATAAAACGAACTACGACGGTTCATAATAGTTTAGGACATTAGATATAACAATAACACAGATAATATAAATGCGGAATACAGATAAAAACAAAAGTCTCATATATATATAACTGATGTCAGTTAATACATAGTTGACACAATACATATGATACAACTACAACTGTCGACTCTAGAAGTTATATATACAAGTACATTATCGACTAATATACATGAATACATATCGTTCTATACAATGACACGACTACTACAAAATGACATTGACAACTTCAGAAGATGTGAAAAGTCTTCATATCCTGAACAACAACTCAAAGAAGAAAATCTACAACCTGAAATAACTCGGGTCTGACCCGAGTATTACATTCAAAAGAAGATAATACACGGGTCAGTCTAATTCAAACTCAGTTATTAGTGTATAGCAGCAATAATAATCAGATAGTCAAATAGACGATAATCACAGAAATCTCGTATATCCAACTCTCGATACGAGAATTGGATAACGGCAAATATAACACTAATTTAAACTGTCAAAACTGATAGGGCTGCAGTACACGCACGCGTGTACTACCTCGCCACTATCGCAAGAGATACGCAAAAGCTCAGTGAAAGTCACAAATGATCACAAGGTCAAACCCCGAAATCGGGTTCAACTCAAGTGTGATAACAACACAAATGACTAAATTGCAACTGCGTGCAAACAGCCTCAAAACCCGAATGAACGAATTGCAACATAAATATAGTACTGTACTGTAAACTGGACAGTACTAACCTCATAATCAAAGACTAGGCAAAATGACAGTTCAACTCACTTGCCGAAGACAGGGTCATCGTCAAGTCAAAAAGGAGCATCATGTAAAACAACAAGTAAAGTACCCAAAGCATGTGTCAGTATCAACATGGTCACAACGGCAAGCCAATGCCACAAACAAACAAGACTGCAAATTTGTGAACTAGAGAAACACTTCAAAGTACAGTGAAATGCTCAAAGACAAATATATGAACGAAGACTGGTGCCACCCAATTCAGTGAAACCAGAAGTGGAATTAACAACCCAACAACTATAAATAGAAGAGCGCAGGCACGAACTGCAACAAGGCTCAATTGAACTCGGCCATTGAACAAGACTACACATTCAAGTGCAGTGAAGACCAACAGCAACATGAACAAGGGACACAAATACATGCAAATGAAACTGTAATGAATAAAGTGGAACAGCAACCTCAAATGAACCCAAGCTAAAGACACATGCACATAAGACAGAATAGTATAAACACCATGTAGTGATATATGCAGGGACCAAGTGAAGAAACTGCAAGATGTACCCAATGCAAAAGCAGACTCAAGTAAAAAACGCAGAATTAAGTAACAATATATACAGTTAAACTGTTCCTGTTCAACTTACACCACATATATACATACATAGATGTATACACATGGTTGTTGAAACAAATGGTTCAAACATGCACAAAGTAAAGACAAGAAGGCAATACAAACACAATTATGCATATAGATGCATGCATATCAAATGAAACAGCTACTGTGACGCCCCACCTCTATGCTCATAATAACAAAGAGTATTAAAGTAAATACTGTCTATTATTACGAAGAATAAGGCTGGATAGGAGCGACCATCCGTAATTGGCCTTACACTAATATTGGTTATCTCGATAGGAGTGGTACATACTTTTTATTTTTCATCTATTATTTATTTACTCCCATCGACACACCCAATTATCAGTATAAAACAAACCACGATAGTTCATAATAGTTTAGGACATTAGATATAACAATAACACAGATAATATAATTGCGGAACACAGATAAAAACAAAAGTCTCATATATATATAACTGATGACAGTTAATACATAGTTGACACGATACATATGATACAACTACAACTGTCGACTCTAGAAGTTATATATACAAGTACATTATCGACTAATATACATGAATACATATCATTCTATACAATGACACGACTACTACAAAATGACACTGACAACTTCAGAAGGTGTGAAAAGTCTTCAAATCCCGAACAGCAACTCAAAGAAAGAAATCTACAACCTGAAATAACTCGGGTCTGACCCGAGTATTACATTCAAAAGAAAATAATACCCAGGTCAGTCTAATTCAAACCAGTTTATTAGTGCATATAGGCAGTAATAATTTAAATAGACGACAGTCACAATAATTCCCGTCTATCCGATTCTTTAAACAAAGAAACCGGATAACGATCAATATAACACTTAACAGTGTTAAACAATAGGTCAACAGATTTAAATCATCAACAGAGATAAATAAACGATTTATCAAAACGACTAAATCAATTCATAAGCAATTAAAATTTGTCACTTTAAACTCATCAAAACTCGATTGGCTACCGTACACGCACGCGTGTACGGCCTCGCCAATATGGTATAAACATCAACGCATCAGAAGCAAAAGAAAAATCAATTCAAAACTGTCGAGTTTGGGTGGCTGCAGTGCACGCACGCGTGCATTGCCTCGCCACTACAGTGCGTAGAAACTGCCAAGGTCAAATCACGGCTATCGTGACTCAACACACTGCCAACAATGAAAGGTGACAAGCTTTAGTAATGTACACATCAAAGTTCGACTCAAAGAGATAGTCGACCAAATCGGAACTAGGGATACATGCACATGTCAACAACATAGAAATACATGTCAGAGAAGCAGGTGCAGTGATATACACAGTGCACAGTGGCACAGAACAGGTTGGAATTTACCCCATGAACAAGACTCGAGCGAAACCAGATTAGCAAGTGGAACTGATCACCCAATGAATCAAATGACACATACTCGAGTAGAGCCAGAAGCAAAATATACACACGAACGACAACATGAAACTGGACAAAGCAAGTGTAGAACTCGACAGATCAGCTTTTAACATGAAGTGGTCATGTTTACCACTCACTGCCAGGGACTACATGATGGACCAGCATGCTAGTAAATACACATGAACCAACAGTGCACTAAGAAACTGGAAGCACACAATTTCACCTACCAGATACATCAACAAGTCATGTGATGCACCAAAAGGAGTGAAAATGCGAGCTACCACCCAAGACAGTGTAAAAAATGGAATTGAACATGTATAAGTGACCAAGTACAATGCAATATGGGCTAGACAGTAAGTGTCGACCCAGCTTTAACCAAATGCAGTGACAAGCACAACAATGCCCGAGGCTGGAGATATATAATATGGACTATAACAGGTCTACAATGACCAAAGTGCTATCAAAACTTCAAGTCAGAAACCACAAAGAATGCAGAGAAGTAGTTCAAATTAGGGTCCAAGTAGATGAAGTCAAAAAAACATCATCAGATTCAAGTTAAGACTGTGACAACTAAGCCTACAATCGAGTAAGTACACATAAACATAAAAACAACCAACTGGAAATGTCAAAGCATGAACCAATAGAGAGTTCATATGAATGGCCAGGGAAAAGAATGGCCAGGAATGCTACGAGCAGATGCCAAACGACCAGCAAGTTCTCAAAATGGCATATGTCACAAAACAAAACATTTTACCTTTCCAAAACAAAATATCTGAATTCAACACTGCCGTGCAAAGTGAAAGTCAAGGCAGTAGTCAAAAGTCATAACAGTGATAATATCACAGTTTCAAAACTGAGCAGGAATTTTCGAAGATGATCGAAGTCAGAGAATAAAGGCAATAGAAAAATGATCGGAGCTGAAGCCGGTGGTCATCATAAAATCCAAGTCGAAGTTAACCAGAGAAAATCACGAAATGATTCAAAGACGTGGGAAACAAGTGTATACGTTTTCGAACAAGTTAACAGAGATAATGATCGGAGCAGTGAAATATTCACATTTGAATTAGCCAAAAATTTATCACAATCATCCAAACAAAATCGTATGGCCAAGGCACAAATATTGACAATCTACACCTAGTGCAGGCATGCAATTGGACAAGTGGAACTTAACTCCAACAATTGCAACTAGGCATGTACACTGGATTTAAAAGGGCACAACTAACAAATCAAAACAGCAATTGTCAAAAACCAAGAAGTGTCATCACTACAGAATGAACACAGTGAAACAATGAAGCTCTGAAACAACACCAACAATCTGCTTCACAGTGCAACTGGATGGAACGTGATAAACAAACAAATGTGGACATATGAACGTAGACAGTAAAGTCAACCAAGAAATTCACAAGAGAATAATCGAAGCCTTCAGAAATTCAAAGCTCAACAACCACGAACTAACAATCGAATACGAATAAAACAGAGGGGCTCAAACCCAAATCTCGAAACGAAGGCATGAATTAGATGTGAGTAAGTACTCACCTTCAATTCGAGATTGCAAGCATCAACATCAAATTCGACAGAGCGGCACTTCTTTTCGCAAGCCCTAATTCTTTGTCGAAGCGAAGACGAGCACGGCGAAGGCAACGTCGATCTACTAGCAGGAAATGAACCATCGACCGAGTTGCACGAGTCGGTAGAAGCCCAAGCTTTTCGAATGAGCGAACAAAGAAATTTGTGGCCGCCATTATCGCTTCTTTTCCCCCCTTCTTTTCTTTTTTCATTCCGCCATTTCTCGTTTAGGGTTTGAGTGAGAAAATGAGTAAAAACAAAAAGGGGGATCTGTATAAACCCTTATCTTAAAAGATATGGGCTGAAAATATGAAAAGGGAACGGCTTAATAATTTCTAAGTCCACAATCCTTTAACTCATTCTTGTAAAAGAATTTACAACTGATTTTCAAATGAATTTAAACTTGATTCGAATCTGCATTAGCGATTAAAAATGATTTAATCGTCACTTATAAACTGACGCGAAAAACCGGGTTGTTACAGCTACCGCCAAAAGTCAAGTATGTTATAGATATGAAATCATGTTGAAGTCAACTAACACAAAGAACCAATTGAACAGAGTCAATATCGAGACATAGTGCACAACACAATAGTTCCAAATCAAAATGGCCGAGCATTGAAAATAATTTCGAACAAAGACAATTGCAGTCCAAAATCACAGTCAATCAAGGCCGAAGTTAAGGTGAAGTGTTTATAACAGTAGCAGTTTCAAAATAATGGAAGCAGAATATCATCACCGAACCATGAACAAAGTCAGGAAATAACACTGTAATAATCATGTGATCGAAGTAGAAGTCATAAATCGAGCAAGTCGTATATGCTACTGATCAGACACTAAAAGTGTCCAGGATCGAACAGAAAATGGAACAAAGTCCAATTATAAATTAACTTCAAACAACTCGATCAAAATCAACCTCAACACAAAACCCCAAATTAAGTTCGAATAACAGGCGGAGTTCAAAATCAAAGTCAAAGCCAATGTCAACAGACGAGTTCAAAATTCACAACCGTGATGACCAAGTCACAAGCGCAAATATCACAAGATAAACTGAATACATTATGACCAGCACATGAGCAGGAATAAAAACTGGAATGTAACTCGAAGTCAAACACACTCAAAGTCACGGCCAATGTCAACAGAGAATTCAAAACCATAGGGGCCAAGGAAGTTCGAATAAATCAAAATCACTACCGTGAAAACCAAGTAACCAGGAAGTCACGTAATCGAACCAAGTCAAAAACGACGTCGAGTTAATCAAGTAAATTGACAAAGTCAGAAATCATCAAATACATCCAAACGAAGATCAAGGGCCAACGTAAAGTAATCGATAAATTCAAACAAACTCAGGCGAACAACACAAGGGGTTTCATATCCTAATTTTACTGGAGTAGGAATTAGATGTGAGAAGAACTCACCGTTTTCGATGACCTAGCCAACATTCGACTCGACCAACTGGAAGCGACCGCCAGCAAAAAGAAGAAACAATCGGAGGAGCCATGATCGAAGCATCGTTCGATCGAGTTGTTGGAGCCGGCGCCTTCGGTTACACGAAGCTCTAGTTTGGGGACGAACGAGAAATAACAAGGCCGCCACCATTTTCTTTCTTTCGATTTCTTTTGTTAGGGTTTTCTCGAATGAGGAATGAAAGGGGGTGGACGGGTTTTTGAGTGTAGAGAAAAGGGATGGCAATGATAATTGTCACGGCCCAAAATAAACAAGGGACCATGTTCAAAAGTTTATTTATAAAGCCCGTAAAAATTCTTTAACGAATTACAAAAGAATTTTCAACTCGATTAAAACTTCAAATATCAATTAACTATCACAATAATCGTTTAATGACGATTATTAAAATGGTACAAAACCTCGGGTTGTTATAGCAAGCCATCCCGTGTGCAACATCCACCCTGGTGATGAGCTGCAGCTTTATTCCTTTTATTTGAAAGGGATGCGTGCATGTAACGTTTCATTTAGGTGTTGTTGATCTTGTTCTCTTGCTTTTTAAAAGTACTATTTGATATATTATATCATATTATAAGATTTTGCCAGATGGTTCTATTCTTATATGAAATGTAAGAAAAGTTATATAGTATGCTGTAGGCTCATATATATATTTGCTGGTACAAATATATGTTTGCATACTTATGTATTTTATTATATTATATGGATCGACATTTGATTTCAAAATGTACAAAGATTTGAAAATATATATATATATGCATATAATATAGGTTAGTATACAATGTTGTATATATTAGTATATGTAAGCTTCAAGCATATATATTTATGTGCTTACATTTCTTTTGAGTAAACTTTTCATAATGATTCTTATTTTGGCCTTCCAGATCTAAACAGCTCCTTACCTATGTAACTTTAGTTCGTTGAACGTTTGCTGTGGTTTATGCATAAGATCATAAAGGTTAAACTTATATAATTTGTGTTATATATATAGTTAAGTAGTATTTTATATATATTTATAACGTAATACGTTAGTTTATATATGTTTATGTGAGTTTATATGGATCTGTATATATAAAGTGTTTTGTAGGGTAGTTTCAGCCGTATAGTTTACGTATGTTTGTAAATATTAGTTGTATATACATATCAGATTTTAGTCTGGGACAGTGTTACTATTCTTTATACAAGTTACAGTAAATTATATCATATTTATACACATTAGATTTTGTTGAATTATATAGAGTTTATTTGATAAGTGATTCAATGTAAATTTTGATTTTAAAAGAAAATATAGTATAGATAGATTATTTCAGATATGCGTTTTAGACGTTTTCATTATGTTGTATACTGGGTGTTTAACTGTGTATAGTGCTTCTCTTGGTAAAAATGTAATACATATGATATATGTCGCATATATGGGCAGTTTATATATATTAATTTATATGTAAGTATTTGTGAACTTAGCTTTTCAAATATATATATGTAACATAGAAATATTTCAATTTTGTTGTAGATAGGCAATATATTATTTAAAACATTGATTTTTATTAAAGATGATATTTTAATATTTGTTTTAAAATATAAAAAAAATATAAAAAAAAAATTGATTGACTTCATAATGAAAATAATATAATTGTTGTTTATATCAAACTGATTCTGATTCAGTTCATCGATTCCAAACTTTCAGCTCTACTGTCAAATTCGTGCAATTCTTACCTCACTGTAGAATTCGTCCTTGGATTCGTAGCTCATCTTCAACTGTCTACCGCTCTAATCTCGAAAGGTGAGCACTCACTCACGATTAACGTTCTTTTATTTATTAAATTTGATTTCAATTGAAACGACAATTGAAATATGCTGTTGTTAGTTAATTACACTGTTATATATGCTATTACCTGTATCTGTTCACCTGTGACATCTGACACCATTTTCTGTTAATTATTTATGCGATGATGATATAGTTTGGCTGATAATTTATTGATTGTTGATGTTTAATTTGGACGTTAAATTGTTAATGTTACAATGATAAATAGTATGCAATTGAACTTGATATAGGATAGTTAAATGTTAAATTTGATTTAATGACATTGTATAATATGACCCCTTTAACTGTTAAATTTATTGACACGTAGGATTTGTTTAATTACATCTTGAACCACTGAATGTATGTTGTTAAATTGATGATGGATAAAATTGTAATAGATGACAAGTGAAAGCCGTAATGTAATAATCTTTAATCTACATGAAATGATAGTGTAGATTCTAGAAATAATTATATTAATTCGTACAAATAACAATGCGAATTAATACGGTTATTTCGGGATTATTTGAATTGATTATTGGATTGTTATTGATTGTTGTTATTGCTTGTTTATTTACTTTGACACCATCCCAGTTATCACACTGCAAGTTCCCTTTACTATGCTTTGATTTTGAATTGAATTGGAATCGGGTTGAAATGATAAATACCCAAATTGAACTTTGACCTAGGATAGGAAATTAAATAAAACCCGATTGGTCAATAATTTGATTTAAAAATAGACGAAGATTTTATTTGAATAAAGATTATGGTTTTGAAATGAAGTTGAAATTTGAATTTTATGAAAGGAAAATGTTAATATTTAATAATCTGAAACAAAATATTAACAACGTAATTGATGAAAAGAATGTTGTTAAATTTGAGAAATTATTGGATTAAGTTGAAAGTATAATTAAGTTTGAAATAATTAAATTTTGAAATGATTTGATAATTAAGTTTTGAATTATTTAATAATTAAATAAGATTGAATGATTTAATGATCAAATTGAATTAAATTCTTTAATAAGAGAAATTGAACTTTTGAATAAGTGAATTTACTTTGTAAATAATTGAAATTGAGTTTTCTTGATTAATTAAGTTTTGGAAAATTATTTAAGGAAGTAAATAAGTGAAATTGAATTTCTTTATCAAGAAATAAAATACGATTTATTGAAATTAATGTAAGACTTGAAATTTAAAGAATTTGGTTTGACGAATTTAATTTAATTCGATTTAAAGTTTTGATTTAATGAAGTTGAACTTAAGAAATTGATTTAATGAAAGAAAGGTTTAATAGAAGTTGTTTTGAATGATAAATTTACTTTTCGAATATTAAATGAAATCGATAAATGAATTTAAGTTTGATTTGAATGTTAATTAAATTAATTTAAATGTTTTGGAATGAAACTTATTTACGAACTTGAATCAATATTTGAATTGATTCAAAAAGAAATTTAAAATTGAATTATAAGATTTTGAAATGGTAATTTGGAAGTTTTGAAACGAAAATTTTGAAAATTGATTTCGAAAGACAAATGAAATGTTGATTTACAAATTCTAATTGAAATTGTAATTGATTTGGTTTTTGAAATATAAACGACCAATCAGTGTAATAATTACGAAAGTTATTTAAGAGACCGGGATCGGTAATGGATATACTCTCTATCTGAACCGAGACCACTTTAATAACTATACGCGGAGTGATGATCCAGAATGAAGTGGTTGGAATGGTGATCGTGATGACTGAAGAAAGAGAACGATAATGGATAGCCTTGACACTTGTGTCAAATTGGAAATGACTAAAACAGGAGCTGTGCCGGGCCAATGGAGGATTAGCTACCTCAAGTGGACACACTTCTTCGAACTACTTATACTTGTTGTCGATTGGTGCACCCTTGATTTTGGGAGTGTTGTTTCACGGTGTTGCGGGCGCTGCGGCGTTGCGTTCTCACCAGTCCGGATCAGGCGAACGGTAGTATCACTACCTTGGGTATAGCCTCATGTGCCTTGTCATACTTGTATTCCATTTATGCGTGACCACTACGACTTTGATTTGTACCTTTAGTATATGGATTGCCCTCTGGTGACTTCCGGTTTTGGGGAAACTACGGTCTTGTATATGCTTTTGGGATAAAAATGTGTTAAGGGTGGAATGGGCCATGACTTAACGCTATTTTGATATCTTATTATTACTGATAGACATTATCTACTTATCGTACACTACTACATAGTAGATAGTTTAACGGATCCTTAAAGGATGGTTATTCCAAACATCCTTTGAGTTACTTTTATTTCAATTGCTATTTCACTTGAGTTGGATTTATTAATATAAGAATGTTAATCCTGACTCGAGTGTCTTGTGTTTTTGCTTTACGCTCGGGTCAGAATGAGTGTACCAGTATTCGAGACTCACCTTTGAAGTTGGAGCTTTGATTGAAGATCCAGCCATCTATTCTGCTTTCAGTATTCGATGATTCCAGTGATGTATTTTGATTTGTATCTGAAGTATCGTGTTACTCTTCCGTTGTATCTAGTTTAACTCTGATGTATCGTATTACTCTTCTATTGTAAACTCTGATGTATTTTATATATTCATATAATAGCTTCATGAACTACTATCTCTTTTATTTCCGCTGCACTTATTACTCTGTGTCTGTGTTCTGTGATTATTTTATTTACTATATATGTTCAATTTTGCCAAATTTAAATTAACAACGCGGTATTTTGAGCAATTCAATTCTGGCACGAGTGTCTACCTATACACTTATAATGGATGCGAATGGTCCAAAATAGCGGGTCGTTATAGTTGGTATCAGAGCTTTGGTAGCTCTAGGCAAAACTTAACATATATGGTAAATGTATTTACAGAATCACTCTCATTTGAGTTTCAATCTCTTCCGTTTTGATTCAATTTCTTTGAATTTTGGAACGTTCCCTGCGGTTCCAAAAAATTCATTCGTGTCCCTCACTATTCGTCTTCTTTCAATTCTGGAGCACCCCATAACTCCATTTTGTATGATATCTATAATAGATCGGCGGTCTCGCCAATCTTTGAATGATTCGTAAGGAGCAAAAACTCCTTTAAAATAAGCATTGATTTACCAGAATTTCTGTATCCTCGGTTTACGATGCTATCTATCTCCTGCTATACCTGAATTCTATTTCGTGAGATCGAATGTCGATTTACCTCGGAATTCCACATCGATCTTATTCTTGAAGTTACGGACGACCCGATTAAGGTTGCCGTGAATTAAATAAACTCATCCATCTCCCGATTGTGGTAATTGAATCATATTATCTTTTCTTTCAAACTTGTATTCAAATCAAAATTCTCTTTGATTTGAGTCAACAAAAATTTGAATCCCTATCCTTATTTTGAAAATCCATTCCTGTATCGTCGAGCAAAGAAATGTATTTGTAAATTTATATTAAAAATGTTGTTTTCAAATTTGATAAACAAAATAGTTTGAATGATTATATTATATATAAATATAAGTTTTCTGAAATTAAATTGTTAATGAATTTGTTGTCAAAAATAATAATATTTGATTTTCATTTATTGTTTTGTAAACCATTGACTATTGCATAATAAATAAATGAATTTATAAACTTAGTTATAATTTGATTTGGAATTTGAAATGAATTTAAATGAGAAATTTGAGTATTTGATTTCCTAAAATTTCAAGCTTTGGTTTTTAAAATTTTTTTAAAATGTATATTATAGAACGTATTTTTCGAATAGAAATCGTTTTCAAAGAATTTTTAAAATGTTGAAATCAGTACTGTTCTCTTTGTCGCTGGAAAATAATTTCGGTGATGGCGGCCGCATCATCGACGTTCATTTTCGAGTTTCGAAGTGAAGATACTATTCTGTAGCTTTGCTACGGTTTTGTTTTGAAAAATATTTTGATTTGAATTTCTTCAGTATAATTTGATTTATATATATATATAGTTATCTTATTTTAAAATTTAATTTGATTTGATATAAATATATTATATATATCTCTAAATTGTTTAAAGTAAATCGGAAATCAAATTCTTAAATTTTGTTAAAGGATGATTTTAATTATAAATAAAACCAAAATTTGGAATAAATATTTAAACTTGAATAATTGAATTTGGAAAATTTTATTTGTATATTGTTCAACTGCATTCTAATACAACTTACCTAAATCATTCAGAAGTTGAATATGTAATTGGATAATATATAAGATAATTGAATTTATAAATAAAATTTGAGTGTTTATAATAAATGTTATACACTAAATTTTGATTATAAAGTTGTCAATAGAGTTAGATAGGATAATAAGTAAACTCAGTTAATAATTAAATAAATTTGTTTTGAAAGAATTAATAAATTGAAATTTGATCAACTTATGAAATACCTTGAATTTGAAAGCAATTAGTAAATATAAATTAATTTAAATCGAAACTTTTATGGTTTAAATTAATTTATATGGGTTAAATATATGTGATAAGATATATTAAGTGAAATAAAATTTATAATAAATTGGAATTAAAGAATTTAAATTGTTGAAAAAATATGATTATAATAATAAGACTATTCAAATTTATGGTTTTAAAATTGTAAATTGAAGATAATTGAATAATAAGATAATGAATTTAGAAATAGTTGAGATTGATTTTGGTGAAATCAAATGGATTAAATCAATTATTGAATATCAATTAATTAAATTTGAATTTATATGGTTTAAATTAATTATTATTTTGTATTTCAAATCTGTTTTTCTTTCTGGTTGTTTCTATTTTCCTACCTCGTTCCTTTTCGGGGACGAAAAGTTTTGAGTGGGGGAGAATGTAACGACCCGTAAATTTCAACTGTTTTAATAACGTAATTAGTTGATTTGTGAAATTTTAAACGATAAAATTTTGAAACAAAAGTTTGATATTTGGAATGCGTCTAGTTAAACATAGCAACTGGTAAATTTTCGTCCGAAAATATGAAAGTTTATTTCGCGCGTAAATTTACTTTAATTTAATCAGTTAAAAAGCGATGAAAATAAAATGTTTCCGAAACCTAAATATTTTTACATAGGAAAATTCTAAACCATCTTCTGAGCAAGATGTCAGTTTGTCGTTTTTCCAAATTCGGTCTTTGGCTCCGTCGATCTTATTTTTCAGCGTTTTTCTTGCATTTTTCGCTGGTTGAAAATTCGAATTTTTATAATTCGATCGTACTGCTAATATCTGTATACCATTTTGATCGTCTCGTTGTGTTAATCTCTGCGGTATATTTAGTTCTGTGGTTTGAATTCCGATACGCGACGGAATCTGTAAAACGTCGGATAACCGCATTGATACCAATTTAGCCTTTTATATTTTGGTGACCCCTAGTTGTCCACAACCGTTTGCTTTTATTTCTTCTCAGAATCCAATGCGACTTTTATTTTTCCAACCGGTCATCATTTTTGTATAATCAAATTTATTTATTGTTTTGCATTCCAACAAGTTCTTGAATTTAATTTCCTACTAGTAACAGTTCATTCGTTCCTCTCCAAAGCTGCTCCTCTACCTTCTTCTTTTTCTTTTCTCTTCCCCTCACGGAAAAAAGATAATAAACACGCCTGGCCTTCACCCTTAACATTTTCCTTCCTCCCGTGCAACCCATCACGGCGACACCCTCCACCTAGCGAACCTCCGCCTCACAACCCGCCACCTTTCCCTTTCACTGACCTCCGCCCCAACCACCATGATGGTTCTGCCGTTCCACCCTTCTCGCCATGGCCACCCCGTGCTCCACCTGACCTCATCTCCAAGCTTCCACCAACCATCACCTGACCCGCACCTTTCCCTACCGACCCCAAGCCCAGACCGAAGCACCCTCTTTCGCCACTACTTCTCTCTGCCCTCAGCCGAAATCCACCACTTTACCCTCCTCCAATCCAAGACTTCGCCTCAGCAAGCCATCCCGCGTGCAACATCCACCCTGGTGATGAGATGCAGCTTTATTCCTTTTATCTGAAAGGGATGCGTGCATGTAACGTTTCATTTAGGTGCTGTTGATCTTGTTCTCTTGCTTTTTAAAAGTACTATTTGATATATTATATCATATTATAAGATTTTGCCAGATGGTTCTATTCTTATATGAAATGTAAGAAAAGTTATATAGTATGCTGTAGGCTCATATATATATTTGCTGGTACAAATATATGTTTGCATACTTATGTATTTTATTATATTATATGGATCGACATTTGATTTCAAAATGTACAAAGATTTGAAAATATATATATATGCATATAATATAGGTTAGTATACAATGTTGTATATATTAGTATATGTAAGCTTCAAGCATATATATTTATGTGCTTACATTTCTTTTGAGTAAACTTTTCATAATGATTCTTATTTTGGCCTTCCAGATCTAAACAACTCCTTACCTATGTAACTTTAGTTCGTTGAACGTTTGCTGTGGTTTATGCATAAGATCATAAAGGTTAAACTTATATAATTTGTGTTATATATATAGTTAAGTAGTATTTTATATATATTTATAACGTAATACGTTAGTTTATATATGTTTATGTGAGTTTATATGGATCTGTATATATAAAGTGTTTTGTAGGGTAGTTTCAGCCGTATAGTTTACGTATGTTTGTAAATATTAGTTGTATATACATATCAGATTTTAGTCTGGGACAGTGTTACTATTCTTTATACAAGTTACAGTAAATTATATCATATTTATACACATTAGATTTTGTTGAATTATATAGAGTTTATTTGATAAGTGATTCAATGTAAATTTTGATTTTAAAAGAAAATATAGTATAGATAGATTATTTCAGATATGCGTTTTAGACGTTTTCATTATGTTGTATACTGGGTGTTTAACTGTGTATAGTGCTTCTCTTGGTAAAAATGTAATACATATGATATATGTCGCATATATGGGCAGTTTATATATATTAATTTATATGTAAGTATTTGTGAACTTAGCTTTTCAAATATATATATGTAACATAGAAATATTTCAATTTTGTTGTAGATAGGCAATATATTATTTAAAACATTGATTTTTATTAAAGATGATATTTTAATATTTGTTTTAAAATATAAAAAAAATATAAAAAAAAAATTGATTGACTTCATAATGAAAATAATATAATTGTTGTTTATATCAAACTGATTCTGATTCAGTTCATCGATTCCAAACTTTCAGCTCTACTGTCAAATTCGTGCAATTCTTACCTCACTGTAGAATTCGTCCTTGGATTCGTAGCTCATCTTCAACTGTCTACCGCTCTAATCTCGAAAGGTGAGCACTCACTCACGATTAACGTTCTTTTATTTATTAAATTTGATTTCAATTGAAACGACAATTGAAATATGCTGTTGTTAGTTAATTACACTGTTATATATGCTATTACCTGTATCTGTTCACCTGTGACATCTGACACCATTTTCTGTTAATTATTTATGCGATGATGATATAGTTTGGCTGATAATTTATTGATTGTTGATGTTTAATTTGGACGTTAAATTGTTAATGTTACAATGATAAATAGTATGCAATTGAACTTGATATAGGATAGTTAAATGTTAAATTTGATTTAATGACATTGTATAATATGACCCCTTTAACTGTTAAATTTATTGACACGTAGGATTTGTTTAATTACATCTTGAACCACTGAATGTATGTTGTTAAATTGATGATGGATAAAATTGTAATAGATGACAAGTGAAAGCCGTAATGTAATAATCTTTAATCTACATGAAATGATAGTGTAGATTCTAGAAATAATTATATTAATTCGTACAAATAACAATGCGAATTAATACGGTTATTTCGGGATTATTTGAATTGATTATTGGATTGTTATTGATTGTTGTTATTGCTTGTTTATTTACTTTGACACCATCCCAGTTATCACACTGCAAGTTCCCTTTACTATGCTTTGATTTTGAATTGAATTGGAATCGGGTTGAAATGATAAATACCCAAATTGAACTTTGACCTAGGATAGGAAATTAAATAAAACCCGATTGGTCAATAATTTGATTTAAAAATAGACGAAGATTTTATTTGAATAAAGATTATGGTTTTGAAATGAAGTTGAAATTTGAATTTTATGAAAGGAAAATGTTAATATTTAATAATCTGAAACAAAATATTAACAACGTAATTGATGAAAAGAATGTTGTTAAATTTGAGAAATTATTGGATTAAGTTGAAAGTATAATTAAGTTTGAAATAATTAAATTTTGAAATGATTTGATAATTAAGTTTTGAATTATTTAATAATTAAATAAGATTGAATGATTTAATGATCAAATTGAATTAAATTCTTTAATAAGAGAAATTGAACTTTTGAATAAGTGAATTTACTTTGTAAATAATTGAAATTGAGTTTTCTTGATTAATTAAGTTTTGGAAAATTATTTAAGGTAGTAAATAAGTGAAATTGAATTTCTTTATCAAGAAATAAAATGCGATTTATTGAAATTAATGTAAGACTTGAAATTTAAAGAATTTGGTTTGACGAATTTAATTTAATTCGATTTGAAGTTTTGATTTAATGAAGTTGAAATTAAGAAATTGATTTAATGAATGAAAGGTTTAATAGAAGTTGTTTTGAATGATAAATTTACTTTTCGAATATTAAATGAAATCGATAAATGAATTTAAGTGCGAGATGGCTTCACTCTGTTGGACATATAGGATTTTCGGTGCATTAATTAATCTGGTATTTGGGCTAACGGGCCTAAATCCTAATTTAATTACTGCTTTTTTCTGTTTTGCTGTTTTGGCTTTTTTATTTTTATTTTTTCTTTATTTTTCGATCTAGCGATCCCGCTGGTTAGTTGTAATTATTGCTACTTTTTCAACCAGATCAGGTAGAGCCCAGTATAAAATACTCGTTTGCCTTAAAAAAAATGAATTTAAGTTTGATTTGAATGTTAATTAAATTAATTTAAATGTTTTGGAATGAAACTTATTTACGAACTTGAATCAATATTTGAATTGGTTCAAAAAGAAATTTAAAATTGAATTATAAGATTTTGAAATGGTAATTTGGAAGTTTTGAAACGAAAATTGTAACATTGCCCCTTTTGACCGCCTCCAGTCGGTAATTAAACCAACTCGAAACGTTCAAAAAGACGAATTGTTATTTAGTTTATAAGGTTTAAACAGAATCAGCCACAGAAACACAGATAATAACAATTAATTAAAAACAAATGAGAATTTGTTTCATTACTATAAATCTTTTTGGATACATCAGAGTTTATACAATTTTAATACTGATACAGCGGAATATCTTAAAATACAATTTTCTTCTGAAATAAATGATTCTTTACTCTCTCTCTCTCTCTAACTTCGCTGCTCGAAAATCTTCAAGCTGTAGAAATACTCGGTCTGACCCGAGTATTATATTCAAAAGAAAATAATACACAGGTCAGTCTAATTCAAACCAGTTTATGAGTGCATATAGGCAGTAATAATCAAATAGACGACAGTCACAATAATTCTCGTCTATCCGACTCTTTAAACAAAGAAACCGGATAACGAAAATTTTAACACTAAACAGTGTTAAACAATAAATCAGCAGATTTAAAACATCAACAGAGATAAATAAACAATTTATCATATCGACTAAATCAGTTTAAAACAATTGAAATTGTCACTTTAAAAACCATCAAGACTCGATTGGCTGCCGTACACGCGCGCGTGTACGGCCTCGCCAATACGGCCTAAAAATCAATGCATCCGACGCAAAGAAATATCAATTCAAAACTGTCGAGTTTGGGTGGCTGCAGTACACGCACGCGTGTACTGCCTCACCACAACAGTGAAGAAATAGAAATCAACACAAGGTCAAATCCGAGTTTTTTTAAAACTGGATTCAACACAATGTAGAAATTCAAATGAAATGGTCAAGACATAAAATCAAGTCTCGACCCAAAATCAGTGACTCAGTGAAAATGCAACAATAGAGCACAACGCACCAAGTAAGTAACAGCAAGCAACAGGGCCAGACCAAAATAATACAACATGAAGTGAATGCAACTCCAGGTGAACAACCAAAGTGCAATACTAGGAAGATGTATTCATATACATACACACATGTTAACATAACCAGGCAGCACGTTACAGTGAATTCATATATGCAGACTACTAAGGTGAAAACACATGACGTGAGCATGCGACACTGCAGCCACAATGCAGACAATCAATACACTGCATATACAACAGGTAAATGAAGATGCAGTGAGCATATACATGGTTATAAACAGAGGCAACACTAATATAACCTAGACTACATGAAATACATGGAGGCAATGCCCAAACTGTCGCAAGTAACTCAACAGTTCATATTGCAGTGACAACATACAAAAATGACCCAGCAGCAAGCATATATACAACAAAGATGAACTAATGCATCCATACAGTTCAATGCTAAAAGCCCAAGTACACAACCAAGTAAATAAACACAGCAGTGTGCAACTATGTAATGCAACTGCGACCTTACAGGAACCATCACTAATTGGAACCTCAATGCAAAAATGGGACTTCAACAGCCGGAATGGCATTTTTATACGAACCCAACGTATATGTAACAGAGAATGCATAATGCTTTCATGACCAGAACTCAACGGCACAGGCAGGTAGGTCAGGCAGTTTAAAAAGGGTAGTCGTGTATACCCAAAATTGGAAACAAAGGCAACTAAACTCAAGTGCAACAGCCAAAAGGAATAACTCAGAAATGCTCAAAGTCCAACACAATAACAACTGTGCACTAAGTACAACTGCAATTAAAACTAATAAAGTAAAATGGTAGACTACTGAACCTCATATATATATATATATATACATATATATACATATGATTTTAAGGCCAGAAATCATGTAACATCAGCAATATTGAGTGATAATATCAAATCCATGAAAATAAATTTCAAAGTGATCAAGGGCATCTGCAACATTGAATATATAATATCAAGTCAATGCAGCAGATAAAACACAAGTATAGATCCAACCATGCATGCATACACACATACAAGAGTATATATGCCTACATTTTAATCCACACATGTATATGTATACACTGCACTTATACGTACAGGCATCTACAAAATCAGGAACAACAAATCAAACTGCAAGTCAACAAATAAAAATCAACATCAAGTTATGGCAGCAACTACTGGATCAAGGTGGAATAAAGACTACAAGGACAAGACATATATATATATACGTACAAGAATGTATGTATACACATGGTTTCAATGCCTATTCAAGTGCACATAAAAGTTCAAACATCCAAAAGCATTTAGCAGCAGTTTCGAAATAATCCAGACAACAGTAGTTTCAATTTATTTGCTAATTAAATTCAAGGCCGAAGATTAAGAAAATGTCACAGGAAATATCCAACATGACGAAGTCAGTGCCAACAATACTGACAGCGACTTGATCATCTCAAGCCACTAGGGCCAAAATCAAAACAATGCCGAAATCGACATAAAGGCAATAGCCAGAACAAAAATCAAATGCCCGAAGTCAGAAAGTCCTCAACAACGAAATGAAGATCAATTGGCCTAAGCATTCAAAGCAGAGAAAATTCAACAAAAATAAATAGAACTGAAGTTGTTACTAAATCAAGTTATTCACGAAATCGATAAATCACTCAACAGACAGTTCAAATTCCAATTCGAGAAGCAGTCAGGTAGATTTTAACATAATTCGAAGAAGATGTGAGTAATAGAAATTACTCACCATTTTTTCCACGCGATCCTTTCCTCGATCGAGCTAAACAACTTCACCCCATCACGAAGTCGAACCATTGAAGCCGGTGCTCAAATTCGCCAGAGAATTGAGACGACGACTTTGATTTTGGAAAGCCCTAAATTTGGAGACGCCACCATTTTTTTCATTCTTCGATTTAGGTTTTAGGTTACGAATGAAAAGGGATGGGGATGTCGTGGTTTATACCGAGAAAAGGGGTATGGGTATGGGCCGGTGTGCTTTTCTTTTGTACTAAAGGTGTGGTATATTTTTTTTTATTTATCTTTTTATTTTATTTATGTTTTTATTTTATTTTTATTTACTTTGTTTTTATTAATAAACTTGTGCTATTTAAATTTTTGTAGATAAAATTTATTTCCTTTTAAACATCATCATTTATATCTATATTATTTTAACTTGCCTATATCTAATTATATCAAAAATGTAGTGTTTTAATTTTAAATTAAATAAGATAATTTTGATTTTCTTTAAATCCAAAAGCAGATTTTCTTTTCATTCATTTATAAATCCCGATTCAATTTATTATTAAATTTCAGTAGATTAAATCCTAAAATTTAATCGCAAAATTTATTCTGAAAAGTTGAAATTCGAATCAATTAATCATTCAATATTTAAAATTCATTAAATATTTTCAAATTGAATTTTTGAAATTTCAGGGTCGTTACAAACTCCCCTCCTTAAAAACTTTTCGTCCACGAAAAGGAAAAGTTGTTAAAATTTCATCGATATTTATACTCTAGTCAATTTTTTTACTAAACTTAAAATTTATTACAAATAAATGAATATAGGATTCATTTCATTTGTTTAATCTCACTAGTTTTGTTTAACTTCTCTTTTATTCAATGATTTCTACAATCATTGATTTCTAAAATCAAAACACAAAAGTCTTTTATCAACATTTTCGATTTACAACTCAGATTCAAACTTAAAATTCTTCACATTAGAGATTTGCATAATATATATTTTCCAAAGCTGTGGACTTTCAAAACATTACAAAGATCCTCTTCCTTAGTTCATTAAGTAGGAATTTTTTTGTAATTTTAATTTCAAATCATTGATTTGCTATGTACAGTTTGAAAATACTTGCTAACTCGAAATTTAACAAGTCCATCTTCGTTCTCACAGACATTAGACATACGCTGGCCAGGCGCAGGTCTAAAAATCTCCAAGTACTAAACATACTTGCTTCAATTCCCAGTGAAAATACTTTTAAAAATTCTTTTTAAAAATGGATATGGAAAGCACGTTCCCCCATGGATTACAGTTCCACCCGGCGGTTACGCTACTATCCCAGTAGAGTCGCTTGTGGCTGTAGATTTCACATCTCTTAAATTTCGCCATGGTTGTCGCCATAGATTGCAGTACACACAGCGGTTACGCTACTATCCCAGTAGAATCGCTCGTGTCTGTAGGCATCACGCCCCTCAAATTTCGCCTGGCATTAGATTGCAGTTTACTCGGCGGTTGCGCCATTATCCCAATGGAATCGCTTGTAACTGTGGGCATCTCGCCCCTCAAATTACGCTAATCATCAATCAAATCTAATCTCATCGCGATGAACTATCGCGAAGGATTTCCGATTCAAATAGTCACTCTGACTAAAATTCTACGTAGCTACGAATTTCAAATGGACACTCTTCACGAGTTCCAATACCTTCTCCAATAATAAATGGAAGGTACTTTTCCATATCCTCAATTTGGAAAACATAATATCATATATATGTAGTACTACATTTCACATTTCGTACATATCATATCCATGTAAGCTTACATAAGGTTTTCCATAACAATGTCTTTCTAAACTTACGGTTTCAAATTTACCGTGTTCATATATATAAGTTCTAAAAACTTACATATCCATATTCATAACAAAATAGAGGATTTCAAAATTTTCCTCTAAGTCGATTTGGAAATTTAAGGTTATCTCAAACCTAATTCATATTCATAATTCCATTCATTATCGACTTTCACATTCGATTTGGATTTCACGCTTACATCGTCAATTCTCAACACAGAATTGATGTCTATCGATATATAACCTCTGAGCTCGTATGTCTCAGAGAAGGGTGTTAAGCTAAGAGAATAAATTCTCCGCCACCAACAGATATATATTTAATAGAGATCAATTGCTATGTCATCAATTCACAATGTGAGACATGCAATCCAAATCATCATCTGAAATTCAAAGCTCAACTTATATTGTCTTTGATGTCGAAGTTAAACTCAATTTTAACTTAACGATTCAATCTTTTTGGAAAATTTCAAATTGAACAAATTGTTCAAATTCTCATTTAACTTTTCAACTTCGACTTCAAAAATGAATTTCAAATCATTTATTCCTTACGGAATATATTCACAACATTTCATATTTGGAAAAACATTTCCATACTTATTTAAAAATAAGTAATTCACAAATCCATTTTATTTTCAACATTTGAAAATATTCGATATACTTTAATCAAAATCAAGTATATATTTCATCTTTAAGGAAATCATTCTCTTTCACATATTTATTTGAGTCAAAACGAATGTTACGTAAAACATCGTTACGACAACTCAAAATTACTAGTATAGGGATTCGAAATTTAGATAGATGTATAAATCCCAATACTACACAAAACATTTCCTTTCGAAAATCATTTACTATAACAACAGTGTTATAGTCCACCATTTCCTTAATTTCGAAAACGTCTATTTCAACAATGAATGTTGAAATCTATGGTTTCGATATTCAATGCCTTTGAAAACATCTTTTAAAACAATTAACTTCGTTTTAAAATATCACTTTCCCAAAACATGTCCATTTTATTCAATAATATATTCACGGTCCAAAATTGTGAATATACATCTTTTAACAGCTATAAGAATTTACTTATCAAAAATAAGTCAGTTTCGAATTTATAAACAACGTTTATAAATTCCATTCCTATTCATAAAGACTTCAATTTATAAAAATTGCTTTATTAACCCATTCCTTTATAACTCAATTTTATATCAGAATTTTTTAATTTACAAGTAAATTACTAATAAATTCTTTTATTTCGCAACTTCGATTCATTTTATAACTTCACAATCTTAATTCTGTAATTTCCATTCACTTATGAAATCCATTAAATATTTCACTTTTAACACTTATACAATTCCAATATTTTATTAACACTTTCAAATCTTCAATATAGCCCGTTTATAATAATTCAAAATTTCCAATTTAAACTATTGTATAAATTTATCAGTTTTCCATTTCCAAGACAATCTACTAGTTCTTTAGTAAATCATTCATCGACTTGGTTTTCAATTTAATCGCATTTGATTCTTTCACATTGGATTTTACTAACATTCATTCATATCCAATTAGTTCACATTCACTAATTTACATTCAAATTAGTTTACTTCAATTCAAATCAAATTCGATTCTCTTTAAATTTACTTATCTTTCAATTTGAATTCAATTTACATAGCTTTCAAATTCCATTAATACAATTTCATTAACACTTAATGAATTCTATACAATCAACTAACAAAACCAATGCCCATTTAACCAAATTTATTTATTTTGCTTACATTCAATTTGGTTCAACCCACTTAATTTCAATTGGTTTATATTCTAATTCAGATTGAATTCTTATACTCACCATATTCACTAATTCACTTTTACAGTTAAAGTTGAATTTCCTTTATATACTCAAATTCATATTCATTCTTCACTTTATCAATTCATTTTGATATCAAATCCAATTTGATTCAATATTACTTAAGCCATGTTTCATTTTTATCTTCACTTGCATTTATTTTCACCATACAACTTAAGTTCGCCTCAAATTTATTTGAAATTCTATTTTATTTAACTTTCCTAAAGTCAAATTCATCTCACTATCCCAAAATTCAGATTTTGTTTCACTTAACAAAACTGTTTAACCATTTAACAATTGGTTTTACTCAAAAATTTCTCATTTTATAAGTTAAACAACTTATTAATTTAAACTTTCCAATTCATATCATATAATCACTTATCTTTCATGTTTAACTTTCGATCTCAATAATTTACTTAATCCAGTTCAATTTATTTAACTTCCTTTAGTTAAATTTCAAATCCATTCATTTATTAATACTAATTCAATTCAATTTAACTTTTCTTAAGTTAAAAATCTTTATTTTCAAAAACAATTTTATACTTCTTTGGATTTGAAAAACATTTTCTTTTTAAAAGTGTTTCTAGTAACTATTCATATTAAACATCATAAACTAAGCTTTGTGTAAACCAAAGCTCCGATACCACTCTGTAACATTCCCCCTTTTGACCGCCTCCAGTCGGTAATTAAACCAACTCGAAACGTTCAAAAAGACGAATTGTTATTTAGTTTATAAGGTTTAAACAGAATCAGCCACAGAAACACAGATAATAACAATTAATTAAAAATAAATGAGAATTTATTTCATTACTATAAATCTTTTTGGATACATCAGAGTTTATACAATTTTAATACTGATACAGCGGAATATCTTAAAATACAATTTTCTTCTGAAATAAATGATTCTTTACTCTCTCTCTCTCTAACTTCGCTGCTCGAAAATCTTCAAGCTGTAGAAATACTCGGTCTGACCCGAGTATTATATTCAAAAGAAAATAATACATAGGTCAGTCTAATTCAAACCAGTTTATGAGTGCATATAGGCAGTAATAATCAAATAGACGACAGTCACAATAATTCTCGTCTATCCGACTCTTTAAACAAAGAAACCGGATAACGAAAATTTTAACACTAAACAGTGTTAAACAATAAATCAGCAGATTTAAAACATCAACAGAGATAAATAAACAATTTATCATATCGACTAAATCAGTTTAAAACAATTGAAATTGTCACTTTAAAAACCATCAAGACTCGATTGGCTGCCGTACACGCGCGCGTGTACGGCCTCGCCAATACGGCCTAAAAATCAATGCATCCGACGCAAAGAAATATCAATTCAAAACTGTCGAGTTTGGGTGGCTGCAGTACACGCACGCGTGTACTGCCTCACCACAACAGTGAAGAAATAGAAATCAACACAAGGTCAAATCCGAGTTTTTTTTAAAACTGGATTCAACACAATGTAGAAATTCAAATGAAATGGTCAAGACATAAAATCAAGTCTCGACCCAAAATCAGTGACTCAGTGAAAATGCAACAATAGAGCACAACGCACCAAGTAAGTAACAGCAAGCAACAGGGCCAGACCAAAATAATACAACATGAAGTGAATGCAACTCCAGGTGAACAACCAAAGTGCAATACTAGGAAGATGTATTCATATACATACACACATGTTAACATAACCAGGCAGCACGTTACAGTGAATTCATATATGCAGACTACTAAGGTGAAAACACATGACGTGAGCATGCGACACTGCAGCCACAATGCAGACAATCAATACACTGCATATACAACAGGTAAATGAAGATGCAGTGAGCATATACATGGTTATAAACAGAGGCAACACTAATATAACCTAGACTACATGAAATACATGGAGGCAATGCCCAAACTGTCGCAAGTAACTCAACAGTTCATATTGCAGTGACAACATACAAAAATGACCCAGCAGCAAGCATATATACAACAAAGATGAACTAATGCATCCATACAGTTCAATGCTAAAAGCCCAAGTACACAACCAAGTAAATAAACACAGCAGTGTGCAACTATGTAATGCAACTGCGACCTTACAGGAACCATCACTAATTGGAACCTCAATGCAAAAATGGGACTTCAACAGCCGGAATGGCATTTTTATACGAACCCAACGTATATGTAACAGAGAATGCATAATGCTTTCATGACCAGAACTCAACGGCACAGGCAGGTAGGCCAGGCAGTTTAAAAAGGGTAGTCGTGTATACCCAAAATTGGAAACAAAGGCAACTAAACTCAAGTGCAACAGCCAAAAGGAATAACTCAGAAATGCTCAAAGTCCAACACAATAACAACTGTGCACTAAGTACAACTGCAATTAAAACTAATAAAGTAAAATGGTAGACTACTGAACCTCATATATATATATATATATATATATACATATATATACATATGATTTTAAGGCCAGAAATCATGTAACATCAGCAATATTGAGTGATAATATCAAATCCATGAAAATAAATTTCAAAGTGATCAAGGGCATCTGCAACATTGAATATATAATATCAAGTCAATGCAGCAGATAAAACACAAGTATAGATCCAACCATGCATGCATACACACATACAAGAGTATATATGCCTACATTTTAATCCACACATGTATATGTATACACTGCACTTATACGTACAGGCATCTACAAAATCAGGAACAACAAATCAAACTGCAAGTCAACAAATAAAAATCAACATCAAGTTATGGCAGCAACTACTGGATCAAGGTGGAATAAAGACTACAAGGACAAGACATATATATATACATACAAGAATGTATGTATACACATGGTTTCAATGCCTATTCAAGTGCACATAAAAGTTCAAACATCCAAAAGCATTTAGCAGCAGTTTCGAAATAATCCAGACAACAGTAGTTTCAATTTATTTGCTGATTAAATTCAAGGCCGAAGATTAAGAAAATGTCACAGGAAATATCCAACATGACGAAGTCAGTGCCAACAATACTGACAGCGACTTGATCATCTCAAGCCACTAGGGCCAAAATCAAAACAATGCCGAAATCGACATAAAGGCAATAGCCAGAACAAAAATCAAATGCCCGAAGTCAGAAAGTCCTCAACAACGAAATGAAGATCAATTAGCCTAAGCATTCAAAGCCGAGAAAATTCAACAAAAATAAATAGAACTGAAGTTGTTACTAAATCAAGTTATTCACGAAATCGATAAATCACTCAACAGACAGTTCAAATTCCAATTCGAGAAGCAGTCAGGTAGATTTTAACATAATTCGAAGAAGATGTGAGTAATAGAAATTACTCACCATTTTTTCCACGCGATCCTTTCCTCGATCGAGCTAAACAACTTCACCCCATCACGAAGTCGAACCATTGAAGCCGGTGCTCAAATTCGCTAGAGAATTGAGACGACGACTTTGATTTTGGAAAGCCCTAAATTTGGAGACGCCACCATTTTTTTCTTTCTTCGATTTAGGTTTTAGGTTACGAATGAAAAGGGATGGGGATGTCGTGGTTTATACCGAGAAAAGGGGTATGGGTATGGGCTGGTGTGCTTTTCTTTTGTACTAAAGGTATGGTATATATATTTTTTTTATTTATCTTTTTATTTTATTTATGTTTTTATTTTATTTTTATTTACTTTGTTTTTATTAATAAACTTGTGCTATTTAAATTTTTGTAGATAAAATTTATTTCCTTTTAAACATCATCATTTATATCTATATTGTTTTAACTTGCCTATATCTAATTATATCAAAAATGTAGTGTTTTAATTTTAAATTAAATAAGATAATTTTGATTTTCTTTAAATCCAAAAGCAGATTTTCTTTTCATTCATTTATAAATCCCGATTCAATTTATTATTAAATTTCAGTAGATTAAATCCTAAAATTTAATCGCAAAATTTATTCTGAAAAGTTGAAATTCGAATCAATTCATCATTCAATATTTAAAATTCATTAAATATTTTCAAATTGAATTTTTGAAATTTCAGGGTCGTTACAAACTCCCCTCCTTAAAAACTTTTCGTCCACAAAAAGGAAAAGTTGTTAAAATTTCATCGATATTTATACTCTAGTCAATTTTTTTACTAAACTTAAAATTTATTACAAATAAATGAATATAGGATTCATTTCATTTGTTTAATCTCACTAGTTTTGTTTAACTTCTCTTTTATTCAATGATTTCTACAATCATTGATTTCTAAAATCAAAACACAAAAGTCTTTTATCAACATTTTCGATTTACAACTCAGATTCAAACTTAAAATTCTTCACATTAGAGATTTGCATAATATATATTTTCCAAAGCTGTGGACTTTCAAAACATTACAAAGATCCTCTTCCTTAGTTCATTAAGTAGGAATTTTTTTGTAATTTTAATTTCAAATCATTGATTTGCTATGTACAGTTTGAAAATACTTGCTAACTCGAAATTTAACAAGTCCATCTTCGTTCTCACAGACATTAGACATACGCTGGCCAGGCGCAGGTCTAAAAATCTCCAAGTACTAAACATACTTGCTTCAATTCCCAGTGAAAATACTTTTAAAAATTCTTTTTAAAAATGGATATGGAAAGCACGTTCCCCCATGGATTACAGTTCCACCCGGCGGTTACGCTACTATCCCAGTAGAGTCGCTTGTGGCTGTAGATTTCACATCTCTTAAATTTCGCCATGGTTGTCGCCATAGATTGCAGTACACACAGCGGTTACGCTACTATCCCAGTAGAATCGCTCGTGTCTGTAGGCATCACGCCCCTCAAATTTCGCCTGGCATTAGATTGCAGTTTACTCGGCGGTTGCGCCATTATCCCAATGGAATCGCTTGTAACTGTGGGCATCTCGCCCCTCAAATTACGCTAATCATCAATCAAATCTAATCTCATCGCGATGAACTATCGCGAAGGATTTCCGATTCAAATAGTCACTTTGACTAAAATTCTACGTAGCTACGAATTTCAAATGGACACTCTTCACGAGTTCCAATACCTTCTCCAATAATAAATGGAAGGTACTTTTCCATATCCTCAATTTGGAAAACATAATATCATATATATGTAGTACTACATTTCACATTTCGTACATATCATATCCATGTAAGCTTACATAAGGTTTTCCATAACAATGTCTTTCTAAACTAACGGTTTCAAATTTATCGTGTTCATATATATAAGTTCTAAAAACTTACATATCCATATTCATAACAAAATAGAGGATTTCAAAATTTTCCTCTAAGTCGATTTGGAAATTTAAGGTTATCTCAAACCTAATTCATATTCATAATTCCATTCATTATCGACTTTCACATTCGATTTGGATTTCACGCTTACATCGTCAATTCTCAACACAGAATTGATGTCTATCGATATATAACCTCTGAGCTCGTACGTCTCAGAGAAGGGTGTTAAGCTAAGAGAATAAATTCTCCGCCACCAACAGATATATATTTAATAGAGATCAATTGCTATGTCATCAATTCACAATGTGAGACATGCAATCCAAATCATCATCTGAAATTCAAAGCTCAACTTATATTGTCTTTGATGTCGAAGTTAAACTCAATTTTAACTTAACGATTCAATCTTTTTGGAAAATTTCAAATTGAACAAATTGTTCAAATTCTCATTTAACTTTTCAACTTCGACTTCAAAAATGAATTTCAAATCATTTATTCCTTACGGAATATATTCACAACATTTCATATTTGGAAAAACATTTCCATACTTATTTAAAAATAAGTAATTCACAAATCCATTTTATTTTCAACATTTGAAAATATTCGATATACTTTAATCAAAATCAAGTATATATTTCTTCTTTAAGGAAATCATTCTCTTTCACATATTTATTTGAGTCAAAACGAATGTTACGTAAAACATCGTTACGACAACTCAAAATTACTAGTATAGGGATTCGAAATTTAGATAGATGTATAAATCCCAATACTACACAAAACATTTCCTTTCGAAAATCATTTACTATAACAACAGTGTTATAGTCCACCATTTCCTTAATTTCGAAAACGTCTATTTCAACAATGAATGTTGAAATCTATGGTTTCGATATTCAATGCCTTTGAAAACATCTTTTAAAATAATTAACTTCGTTTTAAAATATCACTTTCCCAAAACATGTCCATTTTATTCAATAATATATTCACGGTCCAAAATTGTGAATATACATCTTTTAACAGCTATAAGAATTTACTTATCAAAAATAAGTCAGTTTCGAATTTATAAACAACGTTTATAAATTCCATTCCTATTCATAAAGACTTCAATTTATAAAAATTGCTTTATTAACCCATTCCTTTATAACTCAATTTTATATCAGAATTTTTTAATTTATAAGTAAATTACTTATAAATTCTTTTATTTCGCAACTTCGATTCATTTTATAACTTCACAATCTTAATTCTGTAATTTCCATTCACTTATGAAATCCATTAAATATTTCACTTTTAACACTTATACAATTCCAATATTTTATTAACACTTTCAAATCTTCAATATAGCCCGTTTATAATAATTCAAAATTTCCAATTTAAACTATTATATAAATTTATCAGTTTTCCATTTCCAAGACAATCTACTAGTTCTTTAGTAAATCATTCATCGACTTGGTTTTCAATTTAATCGCATTTGATTCTTTCACATTGGATTTTACTAACATTCATTCATATCCAATTAGTTCACATTCACTAATTCGGAAGACAAATGAAATGTTGATTTACAAATTGTAATTGAAATTGTAATTGATTTGGTTTTTGAAATATAAACGACCAATCGGTGTAATAATTACGAAAGTTATTAAAGAGACCGGGATTGGTAATGGATATACTCTCTATCTGAACCGAGACCACTTTAATAACTATACGCGGAGTGATGATCCAGAATGAAGTGGTTGGAATGGTGATCATGATGACTGAAGAAAGAGAACGATAATGGATAGCCTTGACACTTGTGTCAAATTGGAAATGACTAAAACAGGAGCTGTGCCGGGCCAATGGAGGATTAGCTACCTCAAGTGGACACACTTCTTCGAACTACTTATACTTGTTGTCGATTGGTGCACCCTTGATTTTGGGAGTGTTATTTCACAGTGTTGCGGGCGCTGCGGCGTTGCGTTCTCACCAGTCCGGATCAGGCGAACGGTAGTATCACTACCTTGGGTATAGCCTCATGTGCCTTGTCATACTTGTATTCCATTTATGTGCGACCACTACGACTTTGATTTGTACCTTTAGTATATGGATTGCCCTCTGGTGACTTCCGGTTTTGGAGAAACTACGGTCTTGTATATGCTTTTGGGATAAAAATGTGTTAAGGGTGGAATGGGCCATGACTTAACGCTATTTTGATATCTTATTATTACTGATAGACATTATCTACTTATCGTACACTACTACATAGTAGATAGTTTAACGGATCCTTAAAGGATGGTTATTCCAAACATCCTTTGAGTTACTTGTATTTCAATTGCTATTTCACTTGAGTTGGATTTATTAATATAAGAATGTTAATCCTAACTCGAGTGTCTTGTGTTTTTGCTTTACGCTCGGGTCAGATTGAGTGTACCAATATTCGAGACTCACCTTTGAAGTTGGAGCTTTGATTGAAGATCCAGCCATCTATTCTGCTTTCAGTATTCGATGATTCCAGTGATGTATTCTGATTTGTATCTGAAGTATCGTGTTACTCTTCCATTGTATCTAGTTTAACTCTGATGTATCGTATTACTCTTCTATTGTATACTCTGATGTATTTTATATATTCATATAGTAGCTTCATGAACTACTATCTCTTTTATTTCCGCTGCACTTATTACTCTGTGTCTGTGTTCTGTGATTATTTTATTTACTGTATATGTTCAATTTTGCCAAATTTAAATTAACAACGCGGTATTTTGAGCAATTCAATTCCGGCACGAGTGTCTACCTATACACTTATAATGGATGCGAATGGTCCAAAATAGCGGGTCGTTATACCAGAGCTTCCTGATTTCCTACAACTAATCCCACAACAGCTCCATCTTGCATCATGTTGATGAAGAACTGATACATAGCTCCTATGTCAACTTGCGGCGCTCCAGCATCCACATTAGCAGTTTGTGCACAACTCAGATTCCTTCTAGTGTTTGGTCTTGCATTTCCATTAGTTGTTGTGCATCCTCAACCAATGTTAACTCTTTCATTCCTAATCTTACTTCCTAAAAATCTGCATTCGAGTCTAGGTAAGATGTAGAAGAATAACCTATGAGAGATGGAAGTAATAGAGATAAAGCATTTACTTATGTATAGCAAATACAAGTACGTTACTATAACGTTATTCCATACCCCAATCTTTTATCTATTCTTTAGGATTATGTTTCAAAAATCATTGTAAGTTTAAAATTTCTTTTAAGTTTTCATAAACCTATGCTCTGATACCAAGTTGTAACATCCCCTACTTTGAGGCCCAAAACTAAGCGCTACAAATGCTACAGTCATCTATAGTATTAACTTCTGATGACAAATACGGTAATGTTAATGGTATCCATAATATCAGAAGCACATGAATATGAAATAAAATCAACACAGATTTCAAAAATAGCTTTTCTAATTACATCTCAAATCAATGTTTCATGTTAAATTACATAATCCCAAAATGATTCCCAGGTTCTGATCAAATATAATTATTACAAAATACACTGTTAACGTCAAAATGTGAACGCTAACACCCTGTGTGTGGGATAGAATCGTGAAAGCACCACCCGTTGGTACGGGAACAGAATATGAGTTAAGAATAGCAGAAAAGTAGTAAATGAACAACAGATTTATAGTGGTTCGGCCCGTAATTGAGCCTACATCCACTTTATAGTCTTTTATTGCTGATTTGATTACAATTCGATACAATATCCCTCTAAATACAATACAATTTGATCATTAAATCATTCTTGACTACTAGCTTGATCTTTAATGATGAAACTCGACGAATCCGCGTGGGATGTTAGGAGCTCTTCTCGAAGATCGTTGTAGTGTCTCGAATGCTTGAAGATCTTTGATTGCTGAATGAGAGGAAGCTTCGACAGCGTAACAGCGCTTGGAGAAAAGAATGACCAAAAGTCCTCTGCTCGTTGGAGTTGGAGCTCTATTTATAGAAGCTGATCTGAGTGCTAATTTTTCTGCTAAGTCTTAGGTCGCAAACGACCTAAGTTAGGTCTTAGGTCGCAAGCGACCTAAGATAAATCCTCTTCCTTTGGTAACCTTGCAGCTTGAGTTATAAGTGCGGTCTTAGGTCGGGGACGACCTTAATTGGGTCTTAGGTCGCAAGCGACCTAAGATAAGTCATGGACTTCAAATTGCTCTAGGTCGTAACACTGCTAAACCGTGAAACCTTTAGGTCGTAAGTTGCAGTTCCCCTTAAGTCGTGAAGCCTCTTAGGTCGTTGAGTCTTTTCAGCAGTAAAGTTGCTAACTTCTTTAGGTCGCGAACTCTTCTGTAGTTAGGTCGCGAACTCTCTTAGGTCGCAGAGCCTCTTAGGTCGCAAGCTCCTTTAGGTCGCGACTTCCTTAGGTCGCAGCTTCCTTAGGTCGCAAAGCTTCCTTAGGTCGCAAGCTCCTTTAGGTCGCGACTTCCTTAGGTCGCAGCTTCCTTAGGTCGCAAAGCTTCCTTAGGTCGCAACATTTCATTAGGTCGCAGCATTCTTAGGTCGCAAACTTCTTTAGGTCGCGAAATCTTCTGTAGTTAGGTCGCTGACTCCGTTAGGTCGCAAAGCCCCTTAGGTCGCAAGCTCCTTTAGGTCGCGACTTCCTTAGGTCGCAGCTTCCTTAGGTCGCAGCTTCCTTAGGTCGTGACGTTCCTGTAGCTTAGGTCGCAGCTTCACTAAGTCGCAATATTCCCTAGGTCGTGACTTCGTTAGGTCGCAAACTCTCTTAGGTCGTGAAGTTTTAGGTCGCTGAAATAAAGGAATTAACATTTGCCCCTCGAGGTATATGACTATGCCATAGGTCGTATACTTCGACTCAACCTTGCTAAGTCGTGGACGACCTAAGACTTTGTGCCTATTCGCCTTCCATTCTCAGCCCATATAAACTGTTAAGTCGCCTTCTTCCTCCTAATCCTTCTGCTCTAATTTCCCGTTGCTATTGACAAATCTTTGAACCCCCAAGAGAGAATTCAACTTGTTTAAACGACGATTCATCCTTTCTAGCAAAATACGTAAGTGAGCTTCGATCTCCATTCCACCATAATCGCCGCCCAATTACGAGTTTATGTTGTCTAACTCAAGTTTAATTCCATGCATTTGTGTTTCGTTTTTTTTGAATGATTGTCACGATCGACATGTTAACATGATTCGTGAATGCACGGTAATGTTCGTAATGAATCGAAGAACTTGAAATTGATTTAATGGGCGATTCGGTTGGTATGTAGAGATGAATGGGATTCAAAAAGAGGATGAATCGTTTCCTTTATACTAGCAGTATCGGGTTATTGGATCAGTAGGATTGTTTGGAGAAGACGCTAGCGACCTAGCAGATCTGGATGGCTTTAAAAGTTAGGTCGTAAGGTTCTTGGCGACCTAAGTCTTGCGATCTAAAAAACATCTGCAACTAAAATGAAGCTGACCAACCTCTTTTGCGACCTAAGGATTCTCAACCCATGCTAAGTCGTACGCGACCTAGGACATGGAGTAAATTGCATTGCCTTGATCCAGTTACATTGTGCGACCTAAATATGCCCCGACTTATGATAGGTCGCTGAACGACCTAGTACTTAAACAAATTTGTAAAGCCCTGAACACTTCAAATTGGACAGCACGACTTAAAATTGCTCCGACTTATGTTAGGTCGCTGAACGACCTAGTACTTGGAAATTTAAGCAGAAATTGGCTGATTTTTGAATTTGAATTGTTTTAGACTTCGTTGTACTTCTTTTCAGATTGCCTTAACTTTAATGCTGATAACCTGTTTAAAAGCAATATTCACAGAAAAAATGGGACGAATATACTGCCATTGATTGCCCACACCAAATGACAGATTAGTCGACAAAGAATATCAAACTTAAATGAACTTTGCGAATGAAATGTTGTGAACTAACAAATCTAAGTGAAGTATTAAAGCAAAATTGAAACGGTCAGCTAAAGCTGATTTAATTGCATCAACACAACACTATTATTGGACTTAAGATATCAAGCCCCGAAACTCTATAATCGACAAGTATCAATTAATTTAGTTTCACTTATATTTGCTTGTTATTGCGTTAGTTTTGCACAACACTTCACTCTTTTTTAGGAAACGTGCACCTTAATATTTGATCGTCCAGTTCCTTGTGTAGAATGGCATCCCAACAGGAAGACTTGGAAGTAGCTGGAGAGGCTTTTCCAATTGCTACTCCACTGAACGACCCTCCGGAACGGACTTCTACTACTCTAAGCCACAAGGTCTTCAGACAATTGTGCATCCAGTTCGGCATTGCCGAAGCGGATGCTTTACTTCCTGGGTCAAGCGACACTGCTGACAGGCCGCCTCTTGGCTTTGTTGCCGTGAATCGCCAGATGTGCTTGAGCGGAGCTATTCCGCCCTTTAATGATTGTCTTCGAGAACTTCTCCTTCGGCTATCTATCTCCCCTTTTCAACTGCACCCTAATGGATACTCCATCCTGCTGGGACTATGTGTGCTTTTCAGGAGAACGTTGGGACGTTTTCCCAGTTTTGCCGAAATTCGCTTCTTGTGCACATTTGCAAAGAATAAAGATCATCCCTCTATTACACTTGTGAGGAGTGCCAGGAACCGTAAATTAATTCTGGACTTGCCCGAAAGTGCCCATGGGTTCTTGACTCAATTCTTTTATGTCCGCTGTCCTCCGGGATTTTATGCTATCTGGAGAGTCGGAAGTAAGATTGTCTCTTTCCGATTTGTTTTAAGACTTTCCAGAACTCGAACTGTCAAATGCTTAACTCCGTTCTTTCTTTTTGCAGCACTTCCTCCCCCACTTCGAGATACTAGTCACAAGTTAATTTTAGATACTTTGAGTGCCGTTGATGTTGAAGAGAGGAGTGCCAAATTCTTGCTGAAAGATGAATTTCTGCACCAATTTGGTCTTTTACACCCTTCTAGATCGACCCAGATTTGTGAAGTCTCTAGTTCTGATGCAGAAACGTTAGCTGCTTCGAGTTCTCAAGTAGAGGCATCGAATGCCCCAGTTTCTGCAGGAGAAGTTGTATCAGAAACACCTGTCGTAGAGGCTGCTTTGATAAAGTGTTCCGCATCCACTAATGTTGTAGGGTTAGTCAGCAAATCGGCACTTGCCCCAATTATCGAAGAGGAAGAAAATCTCCGAGTTTCTGAGAAATCAATTGATGTGGAAATTGAGAAGGAGAACTCTGCTGAGCATCATAATGATGACACCTTCGATAACTTGAGTGACATAATGACAACTTCTCAAGAGCTTTTCAAGGATAATATTCCAAAAGCGAACTCTCCTGTCATTGAAGCGACTTCCTCTTTGCAACAATCCACAACACCTTCCACACAACTTATTGCCATTTCTACACCCAAAAGTGGTTTGTAGTCTGACGCGCGTAGTTTACACATCACACACACTTATAATTTTGGTACTTATATGCACTTAGCTTCTTCAACTTGAGGATTTCTAAAACTGGTCTTTTTCTTCAATTTCAGGTTCTCTGATGGGGCGAAGCGGCTCTTACTTCAACAAATTTCAGCGCTATGGAAGTCGTGAAGCTTACGACTTTAGGAGTTATATCAGTGCCGTGAAAGAAACTGATGAGGAGAGAGCTGCTCGAAAGGCTCATGAGAGGCGAGCTCATGAAGAGCGTCGCCGGAGAGAAGATGAAGAATACTACGGGAGAAGGGACGAGCAACGTGACTCTTCTCGCAGAAGTGACGATCCTTATAAAAGGAAATCTTACGACGATAAGGGGAAGAGTCACACTTCTGATGATTCCAGTAAACGTGCCAGACTTGGTGAGAAAGACACATCTAACATCTCGGAAAAGACAACCGCTTCTGTTCCTCCTAATACATCTTCTGGTTCTCCTGCCCTTAAGGAATCTGACATCCAGACCATCATTAATAGGCCACAGTACCAAGCTGGAGATGGTCCTCCCACACTCCAGAGCCGATTTCCGAACTGGTGTCTGAAAGGAGTGCGTTTTGATTTGGACTTGGTCCCCATTGACAAGCAGGCGATGCTGAAAAATGTCGATGCTGTAAAGCTTGATATCGAAAGAATGTCTGGGTGGCAGAAGCTGGTTGATGAACTCCAAAGAGTCAACCATCTGAATCTTGAAGCGATGATGACCATGGAAAATGATAAGTCTGAGTGGGACAAATGGCGTAAACAGCATGACTCGGAGATGAAAAGCATTAGCGATGGTTATGTGAAGCTCGAAGCCGAAGTTGAAAGACTTAAAAAAGAGCTTGCTACTTCTTCGACTTCTTATTCTCAGAAGGAAGAAATGCTTCAAAAGCAAGTTCGGGACGCCCACGCTGCTCAGAGAGATACTGAAGTCAAACTTGAAGTAGAACAACATGTTACTAGAAAATATCGTGATGACGCTGCTCAACTTCAGGAGAAACTCAACTCTCGAGACTTAGAAATTGTTAGGTTACAGTCCCAGTTACTGAAGGCTGAAAGAGAACGTGATGAAGTTCTCTCTGGCAAAGCTGCAGCCGAAGAATCCCATAAGGCGACCATAGCCACCGTTGACGCGACCCTGTTTGACTTCTATATGCATTGTGTCCTGGGGCGTGGGAGCCTTTCATTTTTGGGACCAGAGTATGAAGTCACCTTAGCGGAGGTGTGGGAGGCAATCATTGACTTATTTGGTGGTGCTGGATATTCTGAAACAGATCTTCAAGCTACCTACTTAAGTGAGAGCGATCGCGATGCCCTTGCCAAAGGAAAAGAGCAGCTCGTCCGAGTGCGGGCCGAAGCGACGGGAGAGAAGCTTCCTGAGAAAGAAACACCCCCTATTGCTCCTGTTTATACTTCGGCTTTAGCTCATGCGGATATTGCTGGCTCTAGTTCCTATTCCACGCCTCCCGCTAAGGTGGACACAGAAACTGTAACCACCCCTACAGAGGAAGAGGCAATGAAAGACTTCCAAGCTCGGGAATTTGAGATTGATCTTGCTAAACCGGCTTCTCCAGGTAACTTTGACGATTCACAGTCTTCTTTTTTCTCGGAGAATACTGATTTTAATTTCTTTATTATGCAGCAGACGCCCAAGATACTGCCCCAACTCTTCCTTCAGCTGCCGTTCCCCCTCCTTCTCAAGTTATACCTCTTCCAGCTTCCCAACCTGGTTCACAGGAAGAACCAATAGCGGCCCTTCAAGGTTTAGATGAACCATCTGCTTCCGAAGAACAGAAGGCAGAAGGTCTGGAGGATAGCGAGAAGACCCCGGAGCAGTCTTTCGATTATGACACAAAGCTTTCTACATTTCTTGCTCCGGGGAGTGAGTCTTCTTCCAAGAAGAAGGGGAAGCGTGTGGTTTCAAAGAAAGGAAAGAAGAGTTCTTCTGCTGCTGGGGATGAGGCAGAGATGGAACCGGCTGAGTCTCTTCCTCCTTTTTCTCCGACGCGAACTTCGAAACTTATTATCCGACCGGGTAAAAGCTCCAAGGGTGGGAAAAAGGAGAAATGAGTCTGTTTTTGCATTTTCTGCTTTTTGTATTGACCGGGGATTGTGCGGATTCCGGTCTCCGCTTCTTTTTGTAACCTGTACAATGTAAAAATTTCTCATAGTGTTGAAATAAATAGATATTTTTCTTGTACAAATCCTTGTGTATGTAGGAATACATCTGTTTTTCATTTGCAGTGTAGAGTAAATGATTCTTTTCGCTTGTACAAATTTTTTGTCTGTGTTTCAAGAACGCACTTACTCCACATCTTTATTACGTGATATTGCAATGAACTTGTGGTATGTTGCTTGTATATTACTTTTATTAATGTAAATGAATTGTATAATGTTGCCCCCATACCACAAGTATATTGTAATATCTCTTGATTTCACAAGACCGATACTCTTATTTTAGAGAATAACTTTCCACTTTTTCAGGGAAGAATTGTTCTGCTTTTAATAGAGTATATCTTGTCTTTGGAGGAATCTTTATTTTCTTTTTCCTCCTGAAGAACACTTCGACTTCTGGGAATGATCACTTTTATTTGTTTGAAAGTGAATTTTCCTGCACAGTGAAATGAACTTCTGAAGAAGGTTTTGATTTTTGTGCCCCAGTAAAGGGTTTATTTTTGGTACTTCAAGCAAGGTGGAGTACGCCTCTGAAGAGGTCTTTTGGTCTCCGAAGAGAAGCGATTTTGGTCTCCGAAGAGAAGCAGTTTTGGTCTCCAAAGAGAAGCAGTTTTGGTCTCCGAAGAGAAGCAGTTTTGGTCTCCGAAGAGAAGCAGTTTTTTGGCATTTCATCTCTGGTGAAGTGGGTCTCCGAAGAGAAGCATTTTGCACTTCTACACGGGTGAAATGTGCCTCCGAAAAGGGCTTTTTAGCATTTCATCACTGGTGAAGTGGGTCTCCGAAGAGAAGCATTTTGCACTTCTACACGGGTGAAATGTGCCTCCGAAAAGGGCTTGTTATTGCCTGGAAGTTACTTTCTCATGGTCGGAGGGGTCCACGGGACAAGCGTAAGTCGTTCAATTGGATGTTTGTTTGTACAAACGATCGCAATCGATTAACAAGGTGCCCCTTTTTGGTAGTCCCACCGATCTTTTTGATTGAGGAAAGCTCTCCATTTATTGGCGTGCCTCGTTAGAGGGCTTTGTTGATCCTTGGGAAGGAGCATCAGTTGGTTGGTGTGCCAGGAAGGTTGCGTCTTAGGGGCAAGTAGATCCATGGGATGGACACAAGCTGCCTGATCGGATGCATCACAATCAGCCAGCGAGGGTCTTATTCCTTCTGCTTGGGAAGTTATCCTTTTAGTGGATCTACCTGTTTTCCTGTTGAGAGGCATACCTTCCTTTGGCTGCTTCCATGTTTTCCTGCTCATGTTGTATCATCATCCACCAATCTGCGATCCTTTATCATCGTTTCCAAGCGCATTTTTCTTTCTCTTGCAAGTAAATTGCTTTATTCGAAGAAGTAGACTTCACTGTTGAATGACTCCACAGAGTAAACGCAAGTTATTTGGTTGGATGCCTTTTTTACATCAGCGATCACAACCAGTTAACGAGGGCTTGACCTAGTGGAGCCGTCAACTTTTTATGTGAAGTTCCTCTTGTATGGGATTTGAGTTTGAAATTTTTGTTGCTTGAAATCTGCTAAACGATTTGTAAGGCTCGCTCAGCTTTGCGATGGGTGAGCTTTACTTTAATGACCTGCAGTATTAGATCGATATTTTAGCAATACATTTAGAGTATTTACACATCGAAATATAACAGGCATTTTATAATAGAAAACACAATGCATAGTTTTTTCATTATTGAGTCACGCTGATTTCTCAGCGGTTTACAATGCAGAAAATACACATCCATCATTATCTTTACAAATTCAAGCAATGCAGTTAAGTAAAATGAATGCTAGTTATTGTTGTTCCAGAATCTCCAAGCTGGATTTCCATTTGTGCTTGATTCATAGCTTTTGGATTTTTCATGTCAGAGAAAGCGAGAGATGCCCCAGTTGCAGTTTTGTGAGTGATTAGTAGTCATCCCAACTTCTGCTTGCTGGGTATGGTCCCCCCGTGATAGCATTAATGACAAGCTTTTCTGAATCTTGCACTGCAGTGTTGCTGAGAGAATCGGATTGATGGGTAGGACGTTGTTGACCCCGAGCGGATGGGGTTGGATCGACTCCGGTTCTTTTAACGTATTGTTGGAGTTTACCCTGCTCTAGCAATTCTTCAATCACCTTCTTTAATTCGCGACACTGGTCAGTGTCATGGCCAGGTTGATTGTGAAATTGGCAGAACTTTCCATTACGCTTTGCCCCTCTCGTCATCTCAGGCGGCTTAGGGTACCTGACAGCGTCCTTTGTTGCAAAAAAGATATTTCTTGGTGTATCAGTTAAAGGAGTAAAGTCTGAAGGATTAAGGCGGCGAGGTTTCTTTTCATTTCCCTGGCTTTTTCCTCCTTCATTCTCCCTTTTCTGACTTTCAGATTCTCTTTTCTTAGGTGCGACATTGTCATTGTTAGTCTGGGCGGTAACCACTTTCGATGTTGCAGAAAGGCTTTCAAGGCGAATGAACTCATCGGCCTTTCTATAAAATTTATCAAGTGAGTTTGGTTCTTTCATCTTTAACCATATCCCAAATTCACTCGATTTATCAATGGCTCTCATCAAATAAGTCAGGATCATGCGTGGTTCCGCATTTTCTACCTCGGCCAAAGCTATATTGAAACGACTCAAGAAAGATTTGATTGATTCTCCGGGCGCTTGTTCAAGGTTGGACAATGACATTATATCCTTAGCTTTTGAAGCATACAATCTGAACTGTTCTTTAAACTTTTGCGTTAAGTCGGAGAATTTATCTACAGACCGAACTGGAAGCTTTGTGAACCAAAGTAAAGCCACACCTTCTAGGTATACCGGAAAGTATCGACACTTGATCTCGTCTGATGCTCTTGCACCAGTCATATGCCAATCGTACTTGTAGAGGAAATGATTAGGGTCACTGGTTCCCCTATAAGCTTGGATAGTAGGAGGTGCAAATTTCCTTGGAAACTCCGCTCTTAGGATCCTTTCAGTAAACGGAGTTCTGCTTGGCGCAAATCCCCAGTCAGCCTCATCTTCTTCCCTTTGCATGCTCTCTTTCATGATGCGGCCAACCATTTCAGACAGGTACTCTTTATTGTTCAAAGACACCTCCGGGCAAGTATTAGTTCTTCCCTCGGAATTTTGCCCGGGCATCTGCTCATGACAAGTTGGTTGCGGCATAGAACCATCAGTTTGGAAAGGTGGCATTTCAGGAAGAGTAGTTCGACGGTTTTCTGGTTGACGATTTGCCCCGAGCAGAGCAGTTAATCTATCCATCATCAAAGCGTTTTGAGTTTCAATTTGTTGGTATAATCCAGAAACTGCGTCATCCAATTCAGCCCTGGTGACCCCAACGGTTGGAGTTGCTTGGTCTGTTATTGGGGAAGCGGAAGTTCCTTCGTGAGCGTTTCCGGATCTGATAGGTCTGCCTCTTCTTCCAGGAGCCATTATTTCAGATCTGGTTTTTAAAGAGAGGTTCTTTTTATGAATCTTTGCGAAGCAACGGTGGATGATCGCCTGAGTTCAACTCTCAATGAAAGCACCAAAATGTTAACGTCAAAATGTGAACGCTAACACCCTGTGTGTGGGATAGAATCGTGAAAGCACCACCCGTTGGTACGGGAACAGAATATGAGTTAAGAATAGCAGAAAAGTAGTAAATGAACAACAGATTTATAGTGGTTCGGCCCGTAATTGAGCCTACATCCACTTTATAGTCTTTTATTGCTGATTTGATTACAATTCGATACAATATCCCTCTAAATACAATACAATTTGATCATTAAATCATTCTTGACTACTAGCTTGATCTTTAATGATGAAACTCGACGAATCCGCGTGGGATGTTAGGAGCTCTTCTCGAAGATCGTTGTAGTGTCTCGAATGCTTGAAGATCTTTGATTGCTGAATGAGAGGAAGCTTCGACAGCGTAACAGCGCTTGGAGAAAAGAATGACCAAAAGTCCTCTGCTCGTTGGAGTTGGAGCTCTATTTATAGAAGCTGATCTGAGTGCTAATTTTTCTGCTAAGTCTTAGGTCGCAAACGACCTAAGTTAGGTCTTAGGTCGCAAGCGACCTAAGATAAATCCTCTTCCTTTGGTAACCTTGCAGCTTGAGTTATAAGTGCGGTCTTAGGTCGGGGACGACCTTAATTGGGTCTTAGGTCGCAAGCGACCTAAGATAAGTCATGGACTTCAAATTGCTCTAGGTCGTAACACTGCTAAACCGTGAAACCTTTAGGTCGTAAGTTGCAGTTCCCCTTAAGTCGTGAAGCCTCTTAGGTTGTTGAGTCTTTTCAGCAGTAAAGTTGCTAACTTCTTTAGGTCGCGAACTCTTTTGTAGTTAGGTCGCGAACTCTCTTAGGTCGCAGAGCCTCTTAGGTCGCAAGCTCCTTTAGGTCGCGACTTCCTTAGGTCGCAGCTTCCTTAGGTCGCAAAGCTTCCTTAGGTCGCAAGCTCCTTTAGGTCGCGACTTCCTTAGGTCGCAGCTTCCTTAGGTCGCAAAGCTTCCTTAGGTCGCAACATTTCATTAGGTCGCAGCATTCTTAGGTCGCAAACTTCTTTAGGTCGCGAAATCTTCTGTAGTTAGGTCGCTGACTCCGTTAGGTCGCAAAGCCCCTTAGGTCGCAAGCTCCTTTAGGTCGCGACTTCCTTAGGTCGCAGCTTCCTTAGGTCGCAGCTTCCTTAGGTCGTGACGTTCCTGTAGCTTAGGTCGCAGCTTCACTAAGTCGCAATATTCCCTAGGTCGTGACTTCGTTAGGTCGCAAACTCTCTTAGGTCGTGAAGTTTTAGGTCGCTGAAATAAAGGAATTAACATACACCAAGAGCGACATATGAAAGTGCCCCCTTGGATGATCAAAGTACTAGATAGACATATAGGTCATAAATACATCACAACAGAAATAATACTAAAAAGCTCCTACATAGCTAGCTTTGCCCCTTACACGTCTTGAGAAGCTTATTCGTCTAACCTACAAAACCTAAAAAGTGCTCAACTTTCAATCTACTCAAATCAAATTTTGAGCCCCCAAGAGTTTAAGGAAAAACATAAACTTTGAGTCAGACATTAAGCCTGGTGTGAATAATTCTATTACATCTCGGTTTACTGATATTAAGTGAGACCACGCAGCAAAGAAGAATGGGTTTCCCCTTACTGATACCGTTTTTAAATCATATCTTTTGCAAATCAGAATCCTACAATCAAACCGATTATAACAATAATAGCAATAACATATATGCATATAAATAAGATAATCAATGGACTGTCTATCCGAACAATATAGTTTCGGCTGACTATTAACCACTGGCTGACTTAGGCCTACCAAACATAATAAATATTCCAACTTCTGTTAGATACAATACTTAATGATCTGTCCTTAACTTACTTCTCCTTGGGTCAACTGATCCTTGTGGTTTTGCAGGCTCACCAATAACCTACCTCTACTCTGTGTATTCCTCTCCATATGTAACATTATTTTAGTCTTACTTGTGATAAAGCCATACACATTGGAATTTTGGACTTATATTTGCTAGGGGCTACTAGCTAAAGTGTAGGGGCAACCCCATACCAATCCCATATGGTATTGTAATAACTGAGTCATTCTTTTAGCAAATATCACAGTTGCCCACCCTATTCAAATTTCATTTCCTTGAAAACAAGCTTTACAAATAATATATCCTTGAAATCATATATATACACTTTGCTTACTCAAAATACTTATGCCATGATATATGCTTTACACAAAACAATGTTGATGAAAATTTAAATCCATAGGGTTATTTATCCCTTTAAAATAACTTAAAGCCCTTTTTAACTTAGAAAACGTTAGGCTATAAAGCCAAGACCTTCCTTTCAAAGCCATTGGTTAGGACCTCGTACAATCCCTTTCTAAATCATTACTCAGAACCTTAGAAATCTTCATCCGAAATCATTAAAACATACCGTTCGAATACTTAAGACAAACCTTTCGAAACACTCAAAGTATACCTTTCAAAAGCATTGGAATCCTTCCCTTCAAAACACTTAAAATGCACCTTTCGAAAGCAGTGCATTCAAGTAAGAGTTTGTGGAAATATAGCTTTGAAACCATTTAAAATATCCCTTTCGAAACCCATGGGTTTAATATATAGTATAACTATAGGGTTAAAGAAAGCAAAAACAAAAGTAAACCTTTCAAAATCATTGATCTTAACTAAAAGAATTGGGGAAGAGGTTAGTTTCAAAACCATCCTTTCGAAAACTTTGCCTCCGAAACCATTGACATTTAAGTACTATAACTTAAATAATTTAATAACTATATTAAAGCTCTTAGGAAAAATCCCCAAAAATCATTGTAATTCAGTTTAAATATGCGTTCTAAAATTTATAAATTTCAGACCCAAAAACAATGTTTAATTGCCTTAAATAATTTAAACACGATATTAACTATTTTCTTCCATAGAAAATACTTAATAAATCTACAACCACTTAGAAAATTATGAAACTTGGAATGCACTTCTAAAATAACGTTCTTGACCATATATCAAAAACACAAATCATATAGACGTTATTTAATAGGTTTTCTAATCCACACAAATCATAAAATCCATATTAAACCATACAAATCATCAACAAGCATATATATATGTATATATATATATATACATTTAAACAAACACAACATGCCACATAACTTGCAAAATAGTTCGGATCAAACTTGAAACCGAAGACAATATCAAAAGTGAGATGTAAATTAATTATTCACCTCATCTTTGTGTTAAGAAGGTTGATATTTGCCCTTAGATTGATTTGCTTAAGCTTTCTACCTCAATCCTAGCTTTTCTTCTCCTTGAATCCTCTTAATGGTGGTCGGCCGAGTTCAATAGGGTTTAGTTTTGTTTTTGAAAGTTAAAACGAGTAAGGAATGAAGGATAGAAGGGTTTAGGGTATAGGAACAAAGGCTATTCCCATTTTACCCTTACCATATTCCTCCTACTTAATTGTTTTTAATTCTCTTAACACATTCATTAAGGCACGGCTCCTTCTTAGTTAACAAATCTCAATACCTTAACTATCTTCATTACTTCATTTAATTTATCTAACTAAATGTTATAAATAATGTTAGTCAAAATTAGAGTTATTACACAAATAGACAACATAACAAGAATTCAAAGACATGTCATGTAAATTACTTTACAAAATTATCCTTTTCCTTAACCTTTTGCATTTTATTTTTATGGGTGAATTATAAGTATATATTTGACAAATTATATGTAAAGATTCATTTTCCTTGTGTATATATTACGTAACTTAATTGTAACGACCAAAGACAATATCAACAATAGTTTGACCGCCTTCTTCCTAGGACATCTAGCCCGAAGAATTACACCATTCTTGGGATTTTCTATAGCAAATAAGTCATCATGGCCTCCTACAAAATATGATACCAAAATGATAGATTTCTTCAAAGTTTTAGCAACTTCATTGATGAACTGTATTTGGCATATGGTAACGCTAGAGTAAGCCCGTCTCTAAATTTAGCCTTAATATCAGTGCTTATTCCCATGAATAATATTGTTGCATCATTTTATTTCACCATATTCCTCATTTGGCCGTGAGTGTTTTAATTAGTGCGGTGGAAATGGCATCCATCCACTACATCCACTTTTGCTTCTGCTTTGAATGCATTGAGGTGTAACATATTGGCATTCCTTGACTAGGAAAAAGAAATTTTTTGACATACATCCTTGTAATTACAAAAACTAGGTTCTAGCTTCCTTCTAATTTTTATTTTTATAACAAGAGTGGTACTTCATTCAAGCCGAACCCTCATTATGATGTTTCAAGGGTTCGAACCCATGACCTTTAGCATTCTTGTTTAAAACGTCATACTTCTAACCACTTGAGCTAGAGGTTCTTGACCATTTTCAATTTATTTTTTATAAAATACGTATAAAAAATAAATTGAAAGGGGTTAAGAACCTCTAGCTCAAGCGGTTAGAAGTATGATGTTTTAGACATGACTTCATATTTTTAGAAATATAGGTGTAATTCAGGAGGATATCGAGTGATTTTACTAATCTTAAAATGTACACCTGCTATCATTTTCCTTAACTCATAACCGCATGTATTGCATGCTTTTGTCGCCACTCTTAAATTTGAAAATGAGAGATGTAAAAGAAAATAATTATAAAAAAGAGGGATGAAAAAAATAGTTTAAAAATGAGAGGGGTATAAAACAAATAAGTTTTAGAAAGAGGAATGCGTTCCTGGTTTTTGTTAGAAAAAAGTATATATATTCAAAAGATATGTGCATGCATACATGATTGGCTCAAAAGATGTGTATCTGTAGTACAAAATTTATGGTTCCAAAAAATACCCAACATAATTTTTTTCAACAACAATTGGTAATGAAGCTATTTTGAAATAGCAGCACTGCAATCTACAGTTCAAATATTTCATAAGGCTCATTTTGAATATAGAAAACTAATTAGATGAATAATCCTATTTTGGGTTTAGTATATATGTGTTTCAAAATTGCATGTATACAAATTAAGAGTTTGTTCATGCATACTATGAAAATGTGCATTTACAACTTCAAAAGTGTATATGTGCATGTTCAAGATGTATATATAATAAAATGAAAACGTGATCTAATTTTATAGTAACTTTCAAATAGAAAACATATTTTTGGAATATTTTTTCAACAAATTTATATTGGTGCTATTTCAAATATCACCAATCTATGTGTGATAGGAAGTGGACTATTGTAACGACCAACCTTTTCGACCCTCAAAAGTCGACACTAATACATCCACAGTATTCACGTGTCAAGCAATCAAGTGCTGGAAAGACGGACCATTGAGAAAAGAAAAGAAGAAAGAAGACAAGAAGAAATTAAACAACACATAATCTCACAACGCACCAGAATAATATATTATTAATTAACACATAAATTTACATAGTTATTTCCAAAATGATACATCAGAGTCATAATAGTACAACTTCCGACCTGGGACAATTATAACTAGCTGTCCCTACACAACTGATACAAATTTCATCCAAAACAGCGGAAATAAAGAAACATACGAGATATACGTCTTGGACCTTCAGCTCATCTCCTAAACTCCAAAGCATTCAAAGTTAATCTGAAAACATGCTTGGTCCAACCCGAGCATTTTAAGAAAACAACGCCCTGATCAGTCTGGTAAAACCAGAACGAGAAAAACTCAAAACAAATCAAACCATATTGATTCCTATATCTGAAAACCTTTTCAAAATAAAGGTATCTCCTAAGACAACGTTGCAAATAATTATGGACGGGTTTTTACCATACAATAACCAAATCATTTTTATTATAAATATACAATCAAAAATCGTAGGCTCGTATTAGAGAATGGATTTCCAACAAATGGAAAAGTAAGGGACCACCTTCCGAAAATCTATACACCTCTAGATAAAATGTACAGTGAGATTGAAAACTATTCAACCCCTACCAACACAGGATTGGCCTACCCCTAAACTAGGTAGTACCGAATATGATCACCCGTTGGTTGCGATCAACAACCAAAAATGCGCCTGAAACATACATAGAGATATCAACAGTAGATCTTAGGATTATTTACCCTAATGGATGCGACCCACATGGCCCTACTGCATCTACCCCGTTTTAACCATTACCGAGATGTGTGATTTGAGAGGCTACGCTCTTAACATTTAGCAATCCATCTTGGAATGCTAACACGGCCCTCCAAGAAGAAATGCAATGCTAGCACTCATCCATACAAGTTTTTCTGGGTCTGAACGAAACCGAAGACTCTTCAAGGAGTATCCTCTTTAATCATCTTCAAGATATCTTCCATGCGAGTGCATATGTTTGTTTAGAGTGGTTTTCGGATAACATACCCGATCTCAGTCATGATTATTTCTAGTTGATTCTTTCTTGGTTCTTCTGGAAGTATGCAACAAGTATTCGAGTCCTCACCGAGAACTCGAGTATACAATCATACTTCCTAAGTCAAAGCTAGCCAAGATTTGATAGTCAATTATTTAACTATCAAATAAACAGACAACAATAAATTCAAGGATTTAATTAGACATAGCAATCACTAAGCCTCAAAATAAATCTTTCATTTATTTTAAATATCTTTCCAAAACGTTTATCAAACATTCATATACTTATCTCACTGACATAAGTATATTCAAAAAACATTTGTGAAAGATTTCTCACTTCGAAATCGTATTACAGGATCAAAACAAAATGTTATTTAAATTAAAGATAAAGATAACCTCAAACAATATTCCTTCAGTGTTATGTGTGGAATGAACGTCCATACTACCGGAATTAAGAAGGTTAGTTAAAGGAAATCAAATCTCAAATTATTTTATAAATTTCCTTCAATAAATCCTTTTAACTAATCTCTTTTGTTTATGAAATATCCTTTACTTAAATTCCAAACCCACTTACAAAACTCTTTATAAACCACCAACTTAATTTACAAAACTCTTTTATAAATATCAAATCCATTTATGCAACTCTTTATAAATCTCCAAAATCATTTTATAGAATTTTCTTTGTAAATATCCAAAACCATTTATAAAAATCCTTTTATAAATATCCAAATCATTTATAAAAACTCTTTTATAAATTATCCTTAGTTAAAACAAAACTTCTTTAATACACTTATTCAATTAGGTTCCTTTGATAAACGAAACGATTATATAAACATCTTTACTAAAATAATTACTTAACTCGAAACCATTATTAAAAGTATGATTGACCTTAAAAATTAGGAAGAGGCTTGGTGACCACATTTGTTCTCATTTAACCGGGTTTACTTTTCAAGTTATAACATGGATATTTGCATAACAAGCAGATATGTATAAGGGAATCAGCCAATAACAATCAATCATATAAGTAAATGTCCAAGTTAGTAAAATAGCAGATGGGGATTTGTTCTGCAAAACACATGTCTAAGTTAATATAATGACATAATGAGTTTTTATTTTGCATAATAGATGTCAACATAATCTACTTAGTGAACAAGGGTAGAACGGTGATTTATTCTACCAAATAGATGTCAAATACAAGTTAATTAGCAGAATGATGATTTATTCTGCTGTACAGATGTCATTGGGTTTCATATTACTTAAGGATGATCGATAAAGAAATCCCTTGGATTGAAATCTTCCCTGAAAAGAAATTTGCTTCTCGAAAACAAAATCGATTTTTTTAAAATAAGGTAGTCTAAACTTCAAAAAATTTATTTAATTAAATAACATTTAAATTTTTTATTTAAAAATAATTAAAGTAATTAATAATTAAACAATAATAAACTATTAAATAAATAATTAAACCCTAATTATTCTTTGATTAATTATTAAATAATAATTTGAACTTTAATTAATAATTAAATATAATTATTCTTAATTAATTAATTAAAATTCCTTGATTAAAAATTAAATAATAATTAAACCTTCATTTAAAATAATTAAATCATAATTAAATCTTAACTTAAATTTAACTTGATCAATAATTAATTAAACCCTTTTCAAATAAATAATTTTAATAAATATAAATCAAATAAGAATTAATCTCTAACTAATTAATTAAATAATAATTAACTCATTATTAATTAAAAAATTATAATTAACTTACTTAAAAGTAATTAAGTACTATTTACCCTAACTTAATAATTATTAAGTACTAATTACCTTACTTAAGTTTTTAGTTAAATAATCGTTAAATAAATAAATAAATAAATAAATGCTTTTAAATATTTAAAATATGTCCGAAAACACTTTATAAAAAAGATACTTAAGTCAAAAAAATTTAAATTCAAAAAGAGTTTATTTTTGACGAACTGCATTTATAGCGACTATCGCTATACGACCTGTAATTTTCAAATTTTGTTTAATATAACAATTGGCTTTAAAATTCCTAGCTCCCACATACTACTTTTATAACTTATTATAAGGTTTTGAAAAGTAAAGATAAGATTTAAAACTTTATAAAACATTTCTAAAAAGTAAATTGCCAAAGGATTTCGAAGTCGCGACTAACCACTTTAAACACTAACTTCCTTGACTTAGTGCATCCTAAGTAAGATCATATACTTATATACATGTCATCACAACATCCAACAAGTCAAGATTCTTGCTTTCACCTTACTAACATTTAAATCATATCTTCAAGTTAAAATTACATCACATACATAACACAGTTTCGTACTTAAACCAAGTCATAACCAAATACATCCAAGCACATATAAACATATACAATTCAACATCATAATCAATCAATAAAACTATGATTTAGCAACCAAAATATACAACAAACTTTAAAGTTAGAAACTTTAAATAAAATGAGTAAGTGTCTCACCACAAGTTTTTCAAAATCGTTTCTAATCGGAAAATAAGACCTTGATCTTGCATAGCATTGAAAAAACTTGATTTTGGCCTTTAAAACTTAGAAATGGCTTGGTCATGAAGTATGGAGCTCGGACTAAGGTTGAGGGACTTCAGATTATCATCAAATTCACAAAAATCAAACCCGAAAATGGGTCATCTTCCAACCGATTTTTGGAAATTTGGAGAAGTTTCCAAAGGTAATGTTCTTAGAAATTCTTCTCTCTACAACTTCAAAAAATGAATTACTCAATTTGGATATGTTTTGAGGGAGATATGACCAAAGAAGAAGAGGTATTTTCGAACATGAAAATTTGGATATGAAAATGCTCTGCAAATTAATGAGATTTGGACATGATTATGCTCAAAATTTGAAGAAGTGGTACACATAAAAGTTGTAGCCACTGGAATTTTCCACGGTATTAAAAAAGGAAAACCTCCATTGAATGAGATATGAAAAAGATATGGTAGAAGAAGAAAAGGCAAAATTGAAGAAATGAAAGGTGTATTTATAAGCAAGAAACAAAGTAAATTACCTTAATGTTGTTGGTCCTTTGCCCTCCACCTCCTCTTACCACATCACCTTCATGCACTTTAGCCTACAAGCCTGTCCCCCTTCCCTTTGCTTAGTCAACATGCATTAATTACATAGGTACTTGAGTTGTCAAAGTATCACTTCATGTTTCTTAAGGCATCTTTTTTTTAATATTTAAAAGCTTATATACTTTGGTATGTATATAAACCATAATATATCCTAACTAATATATATATATATATATATCTGTGTATGTGTGTATATATATATATTTATATATATATATATATATATATATATATATTTATTTATACTAACAAAGTTTGCAGACTTTCAAAAACTTTTTGCCAATGAATTCCGGTCATATTTTCGGTTTTTCTTCGAACTAAATATTTTTGTAAACTAAATTTGAAAACAGTTTCACCATCACTTGTTATTATTTAAAAGAGATTTACTTTCATTATAAAATCTATTATTTGAATATTTAAAATTAATTAAATATTCTCAAATTAACGCGGTGAAATTCCGGGTCGTCACAACTATAATCTAAATCCATTTATGTTTCTTTTCTAAATCTGTTCAACTTCTAAGAAGTTACATAAATTGATTAAAATTCCATAAAATAGAAAACCCTATTTATTTTGTTTTATACCAGCATATTTTCTTTTATAGCATCCGTCACATCACAGTAAATAACACCAATAACAAGATTTTTAACCTCTTTACTATTCAATGGCAGTTGGGTCATTATCGTCATAAGCAAAACTATTGCTTGCCTTGCCGCATCTGTTGTCAAATCCATGTATTCTTTGGTGCATATATTTATTGAATCAAATGAATCAAATTCATACATGCCATCAAAAAAATCCAATCTCATAAGCAAAAGATACAGATTTTAATGCTTTTCTTTCAACTTTGCTAGTTTTACTGCTCATAATGTTGTTTTATGCTGTTCCCATCCATATTTCCAAGTCCAAATGTGAAAAATTACTCGTTCAGAACAAATTGATAGAAACTTGTTTAGAATATTATATAAACCAATTCCTTAGGGTGAAGTGAGGTTTGATTAGTGAAATTTCAAAAGTAGTCTGGGACTGGATGTAGGATAGGAAGTCTGAACCAGTTTAAAAATCTCTGGTGCACTTATTCTTTTACTATTCTTTACTTACCATTATTTTCTATTCTAGTTATCCATATCATTAGATCCATGGGGAACTTACATATCATCTTAGATCAAGGTCTTTACTAAATCATAACAAAATTTGTGATTTTTTCCTTATATGGATAAACTGTTGCAACATTTGCTGAAGGAAAATCCACCGCACGACCACCATTGTTCGCTGGTTCAATATGCATATTGGTAAACTAGAATGAGAATTTATATGTAAGATAATGGAAATGAAATATGAATGCAGCACTACTAGAATATGTAATACCGACCACTGAATAAACAATTTTGTCAAATACACAGAAAATCGATGCTACAAATAGTGCAAAAGCTACAAGTATCTTATATAGTTCACTACAAGCACCTTTGTCCAAGTGGTTAATTGATTCGGCTTTGGTGCAGGATGTCACAAGTTCGAAACTTGCTTTCGAACGTTTATTAGACATGGGATATGTTGTCCCCATGATTTGTTGTATATAAAGTACCAGTCCAAAAAAAAAAAAAAAATAAAATAAAAATAAAAATGAGTTCAATATAGTAAGTGTATGCAAAACAGCACATAATATATGGTGTACCTTCCAAGTCACTCATGAAGACACAAGTAAAGTAAAAGAAAATAAGATATCCATGCTTAAAAATCAGTTTCAAAATTTCCAAATGAAACCAAACGGAATAACAGCTGATACGGTTCAAGATTTTAGGATATTACTCATGCTTTAATGGCTCTAAGAAAGAATTTTTTAGATTTTGATATAGCATCAAAAATCTTCAACTCTTTGACAGATGAATGGAAAAGAAAAGTATCGACGATTGAAGAAGCCAATGATCTTTCAACATTCAAAATAGAAGAGCTGATAGAAAATCAATATGAAGTAAATTTGCAGGAAAAAAGGACACATGCTCATGAAAGGAAAACTATAGCCTTTCAAGTCGAATATAACTCCGATATTTAGTAGGATGATTTTTTTTCTTGCCAAAAATTTCAGGAAAATTCTAAAATGTGACAGGAACAAAAACATAAGCATAAATAACAACTCGTCTATCTTAATGTGCTGTGAGTGTAACAAAATTGGTCACCTTAAGAGAGATTGTCCAAATCTTCAAAAAGAAAGGCAAAGTTACAAAACCAAAAGTGACAAGCAACTAAGAAGGAAGAAACAAGCTTTTCAAGTAAATTGGTATGATTTGGAGTCCACATCATCTTTGTCAAAAAGCAAGAGAGATGTCGATCAAGCCAACATATGTTTCATGGCAACAATAAATGATGCAAGTCATGATATCTCTTATGATGATTTGTTTGAGATTAATCTCGAACTTCTTCCACAATTTAAATCACAAGATAATAAACAAAGAAATTACAGGAGAACTTGATGGAGTAGAATTAGAAATAGATATGCAAAATGATGAGAGAACTATTTTAGAAGAACCATTACAAAAGTCACAAGTTTCTTGTGATAACTTGACATCCAAGCTATGAATTTTTATTATATAAAAATGGGAATGTCAAGTTAGCTAAAGAAAATTGTGAACTGAATTCCTATAATGATGCTCTTAATAATGAAATTAAAAATATTATAAATAACTTTGAAAAACTCTCTTCAAATGTTTTAAACTTTAACAAAGAAAGATAAAATCTATTAAAAATAATAAAAGCATCTAGACCATCTTGTAGTAAAGTTGGTTTAGGTTTAATAAAAATCACTATAGATAATCTTTAAATTTAGTTTTTAGATGCTAGATTTTTGAAAGAAAATAACATATTTAAAACTAAGAAAAATACTATTAATATATGGGTATTAAAATTTAGTGATAAAGACACTAAAATTAAATACATAAATGAGTTTTTATGTAATTTTCATAATAACCATAATTTTATTTTCAAAGGAAAAACCAAACCCTCTTGGATATGGTTTCCTAAAATTTAACTCTTAGGACCCTAACGTGTGAAGTGGGTACCAATTCGAATTTTTTTTTGCACGTACCTAACAAAAAAACAAGAAAAAGGAGAGATGGATTCTTGACAGTGGATGTTCTTAGCACATGAAGGGAAATATGAACATGCTTACTAATATCAAATACAAGGTGGAGGCACCGTCATCTTTGAAGATAACTCTAAAGGATGTATCCTTGGCATCAGAGACATCTGTCATGAGGGTATATCTAAATCTTCTTTAATTACTATTGCCCTAGAAGTTGAAAGTTTAAAACATAATCTTCTTAGCTTTAGTCAAATTTGTGATAAGGGTTTTACAGTTTCTTTTGAGAAGGAAAAATGCGATATTGATGATCAAAACAAAAATTTAATTTTCGAAGGAATTAGAAAAAGAAATATTTATAATTTAAATATGAAGTTAAACAGTAATAATAACTTGTGCCTCTTATCCAATGATCACGATCCATGGCTATGGCATAAGAGATTTTGTCACATTAATTTTAAATATATCAACAAGCTTCTTAGAAATGAATAAGTTAAAGGATTAACTTAAATGAGTTTTGAAGTTAATAATCTTTGTGCTGCATTTCAACCTGGAAAATTAAAAAATCATCTTTTAAATCAAAGAAAGTTATTTCTACTTTACAACCTTTAAAACTTCTTAATTTAGATCTTTTTTGACCTACTCAAATAAGGCATCTTAACCACTACAAATATGTATTTGTTATTGTATTTGATTTTTCTAGATATACATGGACTTTATTTTTAAAACATAATGGTAATACTTTTGAAGCATTTAAAATTTTTGTAAAAAGAATTTATAATATAAAGAATTTTAACAAGTGATCATGGTAGTGAAATTGAAAATGATCTATTTAATGATTTTTGCAATAAGAAAGGAATAAGTCATAACGTTTCCTTTCATAAAATAGCAGAACAAAAAAGGGCTATAAAATGGAAAAATAGAACACTACAAGAATGTGCAAGAACATTATCAAGTAGTAGCCAATTACCAAAGAATTTTTGGGATGAATGTGTGGCTACAGCTTGTTATATTCTAAATCATGTCTTGATAAGATCATTAACTAAACATGCTCCATACAAATTATTTAATGGTAGAAAATCAAAGGTCTCCTATTTTATGATTTTTGGCTCAAAATGTTTTGTTTTAAATACCAACGGTATTGAGAAAAAATTGATCTGAAAGCTGATGAAGGTATCTTTGTGGATATATGGAAAGAAGTAAAGCTTATCGAATTTTTTATAAAAATCAAATACAATAGAAGAAACTCTTTATGTTTCATTTGATGAAAATATAAATTAAGTAACAATGATGATGAGAATATCTTAATAAATAAAACAAGAAGTTTTAGAATTCTCCCCAAAAAAATTTATTAATAATTCACTAAAATCACATCCTCTTATATTGAAAGATCATCCTCTCGATAGCATAATAGGAGAAGTTTACACTAATGTCAGATCAAAAAATAAACTAAAACAAATGGGACATGTTGCTTTTATATCTCATATAGAACCAAAAAATATTAAATAAGCTTCTAAAGATGATTTTTGGATCTTAGACATGTAAGAAGAACTTAATCAATTTGGGCACAATGACAGTTGGGAATTGGTTCCAAGACCAAACGATCAAATGATAATCGGTAAGAAATTGATTTTTAGAAGTAAATTAGATGAAAATTGTGACATAATAAGAAATAAAGCTAGATTAGTAGCTCGAGAATATAATTAAGAAGAAGGTATAGATTATGAAGAAACCTTTGCTCTGGTCGTTAGATTGGAAGTTATTAGAATTCTTTTAACCTTTGCGTCTCACTATGATCTTAAACCTTTTCAAATGGATGTAAAAAGTGATTTTCTAATGGACTTATAAAAGAAAACGTATTCATGGAGCAACCACCTCCTTTTGAACACAAAAATTTCCAATTTACATTTTCAAACTTAAAAAAGCACTTATGTTCTTAAACTAGCACCACGTGCTTGGTATGAACATTCGAAAAAGTATCTTTTGAAATCCAATTTTAGAATTGGCAAAGTTGATTATACTTTATTCATTAAAAATCAAGATAATAATATATTAATTATATATATGTCGATGATATTATTTTGGTTCTACTAAACAAACTTTGTGTAACGAATTTCTAAATATTATGAAAAAGGAATTTGAAATGTCTCGTATGTGTGAATTAATTTTGCTTAGCTTATAAATTAAACAATTAAATGATGGAATTGTTGTTTATTAAGAAAAAGATTATAATGATCTATTAAAGAGATTTGGAATGGATAAAGTTTCCAGTAAGCCTACACCAATCAGTATTAGTCTTCATATCGAAAAAATGAATATGGCAAAGAAGTCAATGAAAAATTATATAAAAGCATGATTGGATCTTTACTTTATTTAACGATCACCAGACTTGATGTAATGATGAGTGTTTGCTTGTGTGTTAGATTCCAAGAAAACCCAAAAGAATCACACTTGCATGCCATAAAACAAACTTTACGTTACTTAACCAACGCTAGAAACTACATAATTTTTATCCAAAAGGAAATCCTTTTGAATTGGTGTCTTATAACGACATTGATTTTGGAGGATGCAAGACGAATTGAAAAAGTACGAGTGGTACTTGTCAATTTATAGGACAATTTCTAGTTTCTTTGTAACACGCCACAAAAATTAACTGGGAATATAATTAAAAGAAGTTAAATTAGTTATAAGAAGGATAAAAGTTGAATTTTTACAAACATCGGAATTTGACTACGTAACTTGCGCCGTTGCATTCGTGGTGATTTTTTGAACAATTTTCATTTACAAAAATTCATAATCGTAGCTCATATAAAAAAATTATTAGAGTTTAAAGATTCAGAATAAAAAATAATTAAAATAAAAATATATGATAAGAAATTATAAACTAGGCAACATTAATCGGTAGACACCTTGGTTTGGACCGATTGAGCCATAGCGGTCGACTTCCCTAAGCTCACCGGTCGACCAGTCAACTGTTAGCGGCTGGGGTTAGGTTAGGTCAAATGGTCTGGATTTTATATAATTAAATCTAACGGCTGATATTAATTGAAGCAACTATAAATACAATGTTACCAGACAGTATTCAGAACTCTAATCTATATTGTATGCTCCAAACTCTCTTTCTCCTCCTCTAAACTTTCTGAACCAAAATTTTTGAGAAAAACAAATTAGAAGTCAGGGAAGAGGACGATATAGCCAAGCTAGAAACTAATCCAAGGAGGAGAAAATCAAGTCGATAAACAGAGGAAAGTGCTTAAGAGGTGAGTGGGTTCATTATTAACTATATTGATTTATATGTAATTGAATTTATCTATATGCTTATTTGGTCTAGAATTGGCCCAATTTAATTAGACATAATGTTTATCTAGCAATTGCAACTAATTGGAAATTTGGTAGAAGTCTAAACCTTATGAATATGACCCATATTTGATTAAAGTTTGATTAAAGTAAAAATTTGGGATATAAGTTGATTTAGGTTAACACACCCTTTTTGTTCAAATTGAATATAGAATTTCATGTCAATAATCTGTTGATTCTAAACCTGAGTTAATTTGAATTGATGATAGAAATACAATTATGAAATGGTTAAAAACTGAAATTGGAATTCATTGGAATTGTAGATTTAACGAAATAGGGATTACTGTTGAAAATGTACAAGAAAAGCGTAACTAATCATCAAACAAACAAATAAAAATTAAGTATCAGTTTTTGGTAATTAAAATCGACCGGTTGATAGGCTTACTGTAGCTAGTTGACAGCGAGCTGTCGACCGCTACAGCAACCGATGGTTGACCGGTCATCGAGTTTCGGATGCAATCTGAACCTCGGTCTAGGGCTAAGGTTTAAGATTTATAAATATATATTACTATATATAATATAGGATATTAGTGGGTAAATTAGTTCCTTAATCCTGACTTTTGGATGTTACGTGACTTGATAGATGTGTACGCAGAGAAATAGGCCTATACACTATCCGTTAAGCGAATTTGATATTCGATATAAGGTTGTTCGAATGGAGGGTGTGCTAAGCACATGACATTAACAGGAGGTTGCTCAGTGTATGCATGACACTGTTGGTGGATGCTTGACGTGGTGCATAGTCCGGCACTGACGGGAGGTTCCTCGGTGCATACGGCAAGTAGAATGTAACACCATTAATGGATGCCCGGTGCAGTATGTGACGTTACCATTGAGCTTGGATATAAATGCCATAGTAAGACATCTTTTGGATGAGTCAGCATTGCGGGTTCCTCTCGATGCATAAGTACACAACGTTGTAGTCATTGCTTGGGAAATGCAGTCCCAAGGGTGATATTGTATGCGATCCTATAAAAGGAGTAGTCCTAGAAGTTATTGGCCTAATCTATCATTGATATGAGGTTTGATTAGTTGTTCTACCCTAAGTATAAAACTCCATAAGATGTTTGGGTGTAGGTATATTTGGAGCTATAATCCTTAGGTTAAGAGGACTAACCCTAGTAAGAAATTCACAAACACAAGTAGGACAACCTAGTTTACATTGGTTATAAATGAAGTCTATTGCATGTGATATCATATATTAATGATGTAACTTATTCGTTAGACTATTGTTTGCCCACTCCTTTCCTTTTCCCCCACTACAGGTGGATAGGGCAATAGGTGATTAACCCAGATATAGTACGTGGAAGAGAGAGCTTGGCATTAGCAGCATATATTACTTTTCAACATTCTTCGTGTTACTATCCATCGTATTTAGCACTTATCAGACTATATTCTGTTATTTTATAAATTCTAGATTTTTGGCTACGCATATATTGAGACTGGGTTTTCTAGGATATTTTCTAAAATGATATTTTTCGATATTTATATTTACGACTTATCGTTATGTGATCTAAAAGTTTAGAATGTCTTAGATTTTATCCTTTATCTTAGTCTCTATAATGTTTTAAAACTCGTTAGCTCGTACTTCCTAGCACGACGTGCGTCCTAAAGTCAGCCTAGGCTTTAGATCAATGTATTTGGAGGTGCAGTTTGTCACGCTTGGTATAGGAGCATGGTTTAAGATTCCTTAGGAGATAGGCACGTATTGAGATAATGTACTTGAATATTTTGAAAAAAAAGGATTTTCAAATGGGTTTCCAAATATTTATATATATAATTTTATAGGTTTTATATATCTGAGTATAATATGAAAAATACTACCATTTATTCTTGCTAATACTGTTTGTGGAAAACTTGCTAATAATTTGTAAATCACAAATAGAGATAATGAGCAATCTTGTTAGTTGCGGCTAAGGTGATGAAAATGTGATTTCGGGCGTGGACGTTCCGATATGGGTCCACTGGTATCTACAAGGGGGAGGACAAGCTTAGTTTAACTTAATAAGGGACCCATAAAGCAGACCCCAGGTGTAGTTCCCGGCCACCCACCTGCTACTGATTTTGCTAAGCTTTGTACGGACTTTGTGAGTCTAGGAGGAAAGCCATATGTGGGGATCGAATCTTATGTAGACTCAAAAGCGTGGATTTGTACTTTTGAGAGGATTTTCGGATTGATGGGCCTTGGAGATGACATGTGGAGATAGTTGGCTGCCTGACATTTACAATGAGAGGCTCTAAATTTGTGTGACGTGGTAGTGGCAGAGACCAATGAGGAAGAGATAACTAAGGGAGAGTTTAGAGGGTGTTCTGAGATGAAATTTATTTCCACGGCAAAGCAGGGAGTACAGTTGGAGAAGATCATACATTTACAGCAAGAGGAGATGTTAGTGAAGGAATACATAAATCAATTAAATGAGTTGGCTAGGTTTGGTCTGGATCTGATAAATACCCCTCACATGAAAGCTTTGAAGTTTGCAAAGGGGATGAATCAACCTCTCCAAGATTTGGCCTTTAGTGGCATTCCCATGGAGGTGACTTTTGAGGGTTTGGTGGAGACGGGCTTGCTAAATGCTGTTTCTAAGGAAGAGGTGAGAAGTAAGCCCAAGAAGTCAGGAGGAAATACACCTAAGTAGAATCAACTCAAGGGTGGAATGGGCACCCAAGGGAAGATTAAGAAGCAGGACGTCAAGTGCAGAAGATGTGGCAGGAAGGGGCATGTTGTGAAGGAGTGCGGGATAGACATCTCAAAGATCAAATGTTACAACTACAATCAACTAGGGAAGATGATCAGGGGTATCTAGAACCACCAAAGACCTCTACTTAAGTGGTTTTGGCTTACGCACTATATGTTTTTCCCAACTGTAGTGCGCCTCCAGTGGCGGACAAGGTTAAGAAGGTCATAATTAAAGGTGCATTAAATTTATCTGTTCGTACCTTATTTGACACTTGGGTATCACACTCTTTGTTTTGAGTAGACTTGTAGATCAGTTGCACTTAGACACTAGCATAGTTACTGACCCAGTAGTTGTATCAAACCCTGTTGGAGGATCGACCCATTTATCTATGATTTTGTAAGGGTTTGAAATCGTTTATTTTATGGGTCGAGTTTGATTGCGATGCTTTCATCTTAGGATATTCTGGGATTGGTTAGATTTTGGGAATGGACTGGATGACCATGTATGGGATAGTCTTAGATTGTGATAGGAAAATCGTTTTTTGGGTACTAGTAGTGGACGCATTATAGAGGTATATTGCGACCCTAAAAGTTTAGTTATGTTGAGATACCTATATTCTTTAGACTATCATATGATAAGTTAGCTTCAGTGCTGGTGGTTTATGACTGGCCAGATATCTTTTCTGAAGTTGCTGGTCTTTCACTCCAAAGGGAGATTTTGTTTTATATTTATCTCGAGGAGAACTCAAGACCCGATGCCTTGCCTTTGAGGCATATGTCCCCTAAAGAAAGGCGCAAGCTAAATTAGCAAATGAATTAGTTGTTGGAGAAGGGCTTTATTAGGAAGAGTATTTCAGTATGGGGGGTACCAGTTGTCTTTGCCACCAAGGCAGATGGTTCTTTAAGGCTTTGCATCGATTATCGTAAGCTAAATAAACTGACAAAGAAGAATCGTTACCTGTTGCCCCATGTAGACGATCTCTTTGATCAGTTAGGTGGAGCGAAGGTGTTCTTTCAGCTTGATATGGTGAGTCGAGTTTTAGGAGGGTTGCTTAATAAATTCATGGTGATATTTGTTGATGACATATTGGTCTATTCAAAAAGTTAGGAGAAGCACATGATGAATCTAGAAGAAGTGCTCAATACTCTTCATGGGCATAAGTTGAAGGTGAAGTTTTCCAAATGTCACTTTTAGCGCAAGAAGGTTTGCTTTTTGGGATATGTTGTCTCTGAGCATGGGTTGGCGATCGATCCTAGTAAAGTTGTTGTAGTACAAGATTGGCATGTGAAAAGAATGCCACAGAAGTGAGGAGTTTCCTTGGGTTGGTGGGATACTATAGGAAGTTCATTAAGGACTTCGCTAAAATTTATGCCCCTCTGATCCGCCTTACCAAGAAAAATCTAGTTTTCTCATTGGACTCAAAGTGTGAGGATGCTTTTATTAAGCTAAAGAAATCATCGACTAGTGCAGCTGTCTTGGTATTATCCAATGGTTTGAAGGCATTCACAATATATACTAACACTTGTGGAATAGGATTAGGAACAGTTTTGATGTAGAAAGGGAGTGTGGTTTGCTATGCTAGTCAACAATTGAAAGTTCATGAGAGAAACTTCCTACTCATGATCGTGAGTTGGTAGCCATTGTCTTCGCCCTAAAGTCATGAAAGACAATATTTTTAGGAGAGCTGTTTGAGCTATTCATGGATAATGTCTTTAAAGTATCTGTTCTTCCAGAAAGATTTGAATTTAAGGTAGCAAAGATGGATGGAGTTCTTGGGATTGTATAATTTCGATATCCCATATACTATATGGAAGGATAATGTATAGCCGATGCCATAAGTAGAAAACATGCGATGTTGAGTCCTATGTTCTTAGAGTGGTTAGAGTTTGTCTCTATGTTCGATTTTTGACTATCGTCAAACAATACTCCAAGATTGTTAATAGCTTTGGATGTGCAGCATGCACTCGTGGAACTTATTGGGTCAAGTTAGAAGTAAGAAATCGAGTTAATTGGATATTTTCAAGAAGCTTGATAGAGGAGAGCATTCGAGCCATTTGAGGCATTGCACCGTTGACTCGAAGGGGTGGTTACAGAGAGATGGTAGACTATGTGTTCCTCTCAATATAGATTTGATTGACATGGTACTAACCGAGTCCTATCGTTCTAGGATGACCATTCATCCCAGTGGAGAAAAAATGAACTATGATACGAAGAGAGTTTTTTATTAACCTGTATAAAGAGTCATGTAGCGAAGTATGTGTCCAAATGTATGACTTGCCATAGAGTAAAGGCGGAGCAAAATAAGTCGGGAGGATTGCTGCAGCCATTAGATATACTGTAGTGAAAGTGAGAGAGTGTTTTTATAGATTTCATTGATGAACTACCAAGGAGGATGAGAGGGAATAAGAGTATTTGGATCATAGTCGATCGACTGACCAAATGCGCTCACTTTATTCCAGTCAGGAGTATGAGGAATGCTAGGTCTTTTGCCACTCTATATGCGAGGAAGATAGTTAGGTCACATGGGGTTCCATATAGCATTGCTAGCTACTAAGATCTGCTTTTAACCAATGAGTTTTGGAAGAGTCTTTAAGGGCTCTAGGCATTAAGATGAGTTTGAATACCGCTTACCATCCACAAATGGATGGACAAATGGAGAGGGTGAACCGGATATTGAAGAATTTACTTCGGTTGTGTATCTTGGATTTCAGATGCTCTTTAGAGGATCTCTTGCCACTATTTTAGTTCAATAATAATAACAACTATTAGGTAAGTATTTTGATTAAACTGTTTGGGGCGTTATATAGAAGGCCTAATAGATCAACGCCTTGTTAGTGGGACACTACATATAAGATCATTCTTGGAACTGATATGGTGAGGAAGGCATCAGAGAAGGTTGAATTAATCCGTTGAAGGATGATGGCTGCGCAAGATAAGCGGAAGTTTTTGCTGATAGGAGGCGCACAGAGTTGGAGTTCATAGTGGGCGACATGGTTTTTGTGAAGGTGTCAAAGCTTAAGCATATCATGGGTTTTGGTAGTTCAAGGAAGTCAAGGTTTGTAGGGCCTTTTCTGATCAATGGTAGAGAAGGGAAGTTAGCTTATAGGGCGAAGCTTCCTGAAAAATTAGCAAGAGTACGCGACATTTTCCATGTGTTAACTTGCGGAGTGTCTACACTATACAGAAGTTGTGGTCGAGCCGTGTGACGCCCCACCTCTATACTCACGCTAGCCAAGGACACTACGGGGTAATGCCGTCGACTAGCACAAAGAATAAGGCTGTTGAGGAGCGACCATCTGTGTAATTGCTTTGTGCGAGTACCGATATGTCAGATAATATAAGTTACATTTCGTTTCAAAAGGAAATCCAACATATCAAATACAAACTCAAAGCTACCACACAGTGGCTATGAGGCCTTCGGAAACAAATATAGAAATAAACACAACACAAATCAGTCACAGATATTCATATCACAAAGGCGGAAACAGATATGAATATAACACATAAAAGTGTACATCAAAGTAGTGGTCAAACAAGACCCACTACATCAAAAAAGAATAGATACAAGTGCTAGACAAAAGAATAATTATACATTTAGGAGTCTATATCTCAAATGTATAATAACAAAAACTACTATTCTAAAGTAGTTAGCCAAAAATCAGATGATGAACCCTAATAAGAAGTCAAGCAGGAGCACCTGAAATACCTCGGTCTGACCCGAGTATTATTTTAAGAAGAAAATAATAAACAAATCAGTCTAGCTATAAATATCAGATAAAATGAGATAGGATAAGAGATATGACCAACAACGTATGATAACAATAATGCCATACTGTGACAAGTATACATCAAATAACAACAAAAATCATACAATATCTCAAGAATCTCAAAGCACCAAAAAGAATCACATATTCTTTAAATAATTCACCAAAACACAAATATTGACAAAGCATATCAATTCCAATCCACGAAAATTAGTGAAACACAAATTCTAGAAATCATCAACTAGAAATCACAAAAAGGGGAAGGCCTATCACAAACGGGAGCATGAGAACTCACCAACATGTGTATCACAAACGGAATGCTATCCCATGGTCGCTAACCATAAAGTCGGTGCAACGGCGTAGTGCAATAACGGTACGCCCGAGGAACCTGAAACTCAAATGAGTTGGAACAATGACGTAGTGCAATAACGGTACGCCCGATGAACCTGAAACTCAAATATTTCGGAACAACGACGTAGTGCAATAACGGTACGCCCGATGATCCCAAAACTCAAATAATACGGAACAACGACATAGTGCAATAACGGTACACCCTATGATCCCAAAACTCAAATAATTCGGAACAACGACGTAGTGCAATAACGGTACGCCCGATGATCCCAAACTCCATAAAGCCCGTAGGTCACTGGCCTATAAAAATGAGACGAAGCTCAATAGAACTGGGTACAGTCCCCCACGCGGACAAAGAGACATCGCACATCGCTAGTCCAAACCACAAAACGATCATCATTGATCAATAAGAAGTGTCAATTACACTTAGCTAGTAAATAGATGACTTTTGCTTCATGTACCATAACCACTGGCTTAACTTAAATATTTACGAACAGATTGTAGATTTCCACTCGAAAATTGTCACAAGATTTCAATCGAACAAGTCTAAGAATTAACCGACGAAGTAAACGCAAGCGTTTCATACCACTTGTTTTGCTAAGTCATTTAATTAGATTTCTCATACGAATGAGGTAAAGGTTTGTATATACTAATAGATTGGAAAACGATTTTATAAACGAGATTTGTATTAAAATAGAGTTGAAAACATCTTTGTGAAAGAGTTTGAATATTTACTACTAGTATAGAAACCTTTGTATTTGAAAGTGACAAATCACAAAAATGATTGTAGAAACAATCAATCACCAAAGATTCACATTCGAAGACGTGAATCAAAACCATAGAAATCGATATCAAATCCATCAAATGGATATTCCCAAAAATCCAAAGAAAGAAGTCATCAAAGTCAATAATAAGTGATGACAACTATCCAGATCAACAACAATCGATTAAAAATAGGAAATCCACTCAAAAATAGGCAAATAGGAAAAACTGGGCAGTTCCAGACGTCTGAAGTCAATACAGACGTCTGGATTTGGTTTCTGGAAATATTCTAGAAAACCACCCAGACGTTTGAAATTTATAAACAGACGTCTAAAACCCCTTTCAGACGTCTGAACCATAATTTCAGACGTCTGATGTTGTTCTCTGCCATTTTTTTATTTTCTGCCGTGAATATTTTTGCTCTAGGTCTGATTCCAGACGTCTGAACTTGCATTTCAGACGTCTGAACCACTCAACTGGGCAGAAATTACCCTAGGCCAATGATGGCCAAAACATATCGGGAGCGATCGGACGAGCAACGACGACTAAGGATTTACGCCAATCGACAACCCAGCCTTAAGGGCTCTTCGATACACCCCAAATATCAATGTCCAAACATCCATAGTAGGATTTTCATAAAATTGGACCAAAACACCAAAATTTGGAAAATTCACCAAATCAATTCAAATCAAAAGCAAATGAATATGCACAAATGTTAGGAATTCATACCTAACAACAATGATAGCTATAGACATAGATGTGAGTTAAAGAACTCACCTTTAAACCCAAAAACATGAATGAGAAGCTTTAAAACAAAGGAAAGGCCAATTCCTCTTCAATACACCTCTAGAAGCTCCAATCTAAGCTAATAAGCAAATATTTCCTAAGTTAGGGTTAGGAATTTCTGAGGATTGAAGAGAGATAGAGATGGAGAAGATGAAGAGGATGCTTACCTAAGCTTCTCTTTGATTTTGGAGCAAGAACTTGAGTTTCCAATCCAAACTAGGGTTTGGAATTTCTAATTTCCCATTCCTCTCCTCATTTTTACTTAAGCTTGAATGTATTAGGAAATGAGAATGAATGAAGAGGAGAGGGGATGGAGTTAGGGTATTATGATGGGTTAGTGGGCTGAAACCCAAACCCAAAGCCCAAGTAGAAAAATAGCAAATTCTACTCAACTCCAAACATATCGATGTTTATACTCAAAAGAGTTGTAAACGTCATTTTGGACTCAATGGAAGTGGTCTCGAGTCCCAATTCGACTGTTTACAAAAAGTAGCTTTTCGGACTTTAATCCGTTTGGCAATGCTATAATTATATAAAACATTTAAATATACAATCGTAAAATATGTGGTTTGTTACAAGCCGAGTCAGCTATAAGAGGCGGTAGTAAAAAGGGATTCACTTGTTCATCATGCACCTACCCATATCCTTGAGCATGGTACAAAGTGACTCCGCAATGAAATTTTTAAGCTAGTAAAGGTCCGGTAGGGAGATGACATAGTAGAGAGTACATTGGATCTTGAAGAGAAGATCCAAGCTACCCAACCAGAACTCTTTTCTAGTATGTTTCCATTTTAGTTAATATGTATACAACTGCTTATGTGCTTAGGCTTTAACTTAGTATACCCCATAGATAGGAACATTTTGATGCTAGAAATGGTTGCGAACGTGTCATTTGGAACATTTTGGCTTATGTGCAGGCTTTAACTTAGTATACCCCATAGATAGGAACATTTTGGCTTTCATAGCTTTGCTTGTCGTTTTCCTAGGGCTAAAAAGGGAAGTGATACTTGAGAAGTTTATTAATCTTAGACAAGGAAATTCCACTATGAAGGAGTATATTAATAGCTTTAATACGTTGGCAAATTCTGGTTTTGAATTGATGGACATGGCACTTAAAAAGGCAATGAAGTTTGCGAAAGGGTTGGATTCGCCACTATAGGAATTAGCGCTTAGTCAGATTCCTATGAAAGCGACATATGAAAGTTTATTTGAGGCAGCGTTGTTGAATACCACTATAGCGGTGGCTTCTGAAGGGCATTTGACAAAGAATATTACTCAAGGCAAGAGAAAATATCTTGGAGGTCCAAATGGATAGGGTGATAAGCAAAAAAAGGGTATGGAAGATGCAATATGAGAGGATACAAAGTTAAAGATTGTAGAGTAAAGGTCTCAAAGATGAAGTGTTATATTTGAAATTAGATGGGCCATATGAAAAGGGAATGTCCTAGTGTTGGATAGATTACTATATGGTGTGTTATTATCCTATGTTTTATTTATATACGTTTATATAGTGTAAGATACGTAGATACATAAAAAGGAATTGCATTCGGAAATTTCGAGGATGAATTTTTTTTATGTGCGGAGAATGTAACATCCCGTGAAATTCGGTAGTATATTTTATTAAAAGGTACAAAATGGAAATTTTGCAAACGTTAGAATTAAGTGGAAAGAGCTGTACCACTGCCTAGAGCTCATTTTTCTGTTCTTGATGGTAACTGGTTTGTCCGGGTCGAAGTTTGTATGAAGGAGTTACATGTATTTTAAGTAAGCAGATTTTGATTGGTTTAAACGGGCCTAAGCCCATTCAAATGAAGAGATGTCAGAGAGTTATGTAACAGAGATGCGTAAAATTCAAATTTATTTTCTCATTCATGTACTTTTCTAGATACGGTCCTCCTTCTTCATCCTCCTCTCTGATTTTCTCTTTCTCATTCAAATGTTAACAAACCCTAAATATTTATATATTAAGTCGACGAGTGCGAAGAGGGCTATAAGAAGATATCTATCATTTGTGGAATTGTGGAATTTCAAAGAACGACAATTCTGGATAGTAAGATATTGGAGGCCAGTTTGGTGATTTTTAGTGCTTAGCGACGTAGATTGGTAAACGGGAACCATTATTGGGCTGTTACTACTTATATGAAAGTAGTTGCATTATATTGATAGCTAATTAGGGTAAATAGATGTATGAGTTGGACTAATTGGAGTTTGGGATTTAAAGTTGACATGATTAAATAAGGATAATGACATTTGATATGGGGTTAAATTTGGATTAGATTATATATTATATGAAAATAGAATCAAATAGTTAAGTTTATGATGATTAGGATTTGATTTTGGAATATGTAGGTGTGATACATATAAGGTTAGAATAGTAGAAAATAGTGTCTAAGAGAATTGAAAAGGCACCAAAATAGTAAATGATGGAGTAGAAATGAAATCGAGAAAGAAACAATTTAAGATAATCAATTTTCTGGCATTCAGCACAGCAAATGGCACATTGATGTTAGCATACCGATACACCAATGCATGTTTAGATTTCCAGGTTAAACCTAGACCAAGGTTAAACATTTTTACTTCAGCTTGGCCTATACGAAATGGAAGGTGATAAACATGTTGGTTTCTCAGTGACATCAGGAAGTGTGTAATGTTCAAAAATGTGTTTCGATAATTAGTTGTTGTCACAATTGTGTTGACTCTTCTATTAAAGGAGTTAAGGCTGTGTTTAACTATCCTTTATGTGTACGCAAGTTTAGTCTACATTTATCTAACTCTTGTTCTTGTTTACGTTTACGAGATTAGTCTTTGTTTAAGTATATCCTAGGTTTAGTCCCTGTTTAACCAACTCTTGTATGTGTTGTCAGGTTAGTATATGTTTAACTAACTCTTTCCCTCTCTTTTGTGTAGATGAGTTAGTCTATGTTTAACTAACTCTATCGTACGTTTAGTGTTGTTAAGTATATGATAGCAATCCCCATATTATGTTTATTATGATGGACTAAGTCCATAGGTGGAGGTGAGATAAGTTGAGGTAAAGTAAGTATTAGTTCCCATATGATGTTAATGAATTCATGTTAGCAGTATATAATTAATATTTTTCCTCACTAGACATACGTGTCTGAACCTCTCCTCATAAATTATAAATTAATAAAGTAGCTTTGGTGTGTATGGTTTTGGAATTCGGTAGCTACGCAGCGTTTACATATATTATCCATTTTTTGTACATATTGTACATCTGAATGTCACTACATGTGTATGTATGAAGACTATGTATGACATAATGTATATTTAATGGAATTTGTTTAATGTTTATTATATTTTGATCCATTCCGCTATGAATTCTAAAAGTTATAGTTAGTCAATTCAGCTCTCTATTTACTATTGTATTTAAAACCAGTTTTTTCATTTTACGGCAATTAAATGGCCGAGAAAACTTAGGTTGTTACGTTTGGTATCAGAGCATATGTTAGGATGTATAGAGAGTGTGTACTTGTATATTTTCATATAACGTTTAGTGTGTGTATTAAATAAAGTAAATGGGTGCATTAACATTTAATTCAGGGTTTATGTTTACCATCTTTGTTTAGTACTCTAGGAGGATCAAATATTGAATCTAATTTTACAGATAGCAGAGATGAGTAACTCGACTGAAACTGGCACTGGAAATGAGATGTGGAAGTACCGGGCTTGAAAATTCCACTTTGCTTCTACCATTATCTTCAGCGAAGAGGCAGTTGTAAATAGGGGTATAATATGGAGAAGTTGTTAGTGTACAAGGGCTGAATTTTCCAAAACTGTGTAAGAATTTTTTGAATATGGGTGGCAAGCCGTATAAGGGAACGGGGGCTTTTGTGGAGACTTGAGCTTGGTTGCATACATGTGATAGAATTTTTAGTACGTTGAATTTGAGTGATGAGATAAGGAGGCAGCTAGCTTCTTAGCAACTGTAGGGGGAAGCAATGAATTGATCGGATGTTGTTATAGTGGAAGTTAACGAAAATGAAATTCCTAGACTAATTTTGAAAAAATATTTGAGATGAAATTTTTATCCAAGGTTGAAAGGGAAGTGATGCTTGAAATGTTTATTAATCTTAAACAAAGAAATTCCACTATGAAGAAGTATATTAATAGCTTTAATGAGTTGGGAAAATTTGGTTTTGACATGATAGACGCATCGCTTAAGAAGGTGATGAAGTTTGCGAAAGGGTTGTGTAACACCCCGAAAATTTAATATAAGAATTAAATTTAAATATAATAAAGGTAAAAATGGAATTTTCACTGTTACTACTAAGATGAGTATCGAACACCTAGAATGAACATGTCGAGCCTAAAGAAAGTAAAGATATCAAGAATTAATTCAAGGGAATTGATAACGAGCCTCTAGCTATAACAAAAAGGTGTTGAACATCTAATAGCATACGGATGTCGAGCCTCTACAACAAAAAGGATGAAGAATGTCCAAATAGTTAACAAGCAACGAAGAGGTGCCGAATCTCTAAGGATGTCGATGATTAACAGGCAACAAAGAGGTGCCGAATCTCTAGGGGTAATGAGTCTCTTTAATAACAACTGTTGTTGAGCATTTAATAAGTAGAAGGTGATGTCGAACATTAGAAATGAAGAAGGGTATAGAGCATGAAAGAGGATGAAGATGTCGAACTGGTAAATACTTAGAGATATCAAGTGTCATCCAGCCATTTGACCAGGCAATGTTCGGACTGACTGGGTTGATCAAACTCAAAGTTATCGAGGCAAGGAGCCTAGGGATATAGCCCAAAAATCTGTAAACCAAGCACAGACAGGATTGCAAGGTTAAAGCCAAAACAACCCAAACCAAGGCAACGACCAATTCACCCAAGTTAAGGGTCAGTACCGACCCCAACCTATGGGTTGGTACCGAGTTCCTATTTCCACCTCAGGTGGACCCCATCTTCTGCCTAATAGTTCTACAAGATGCCTTGAGCCTATTTCCAATGTCGTTTTGTAGATTCAATCCAATTCTTCATCGATCTACATGAACACTTGAAGCTGGTACTCTATTCTTCCACGACTCCATCATTTGGGCTCGAAAACAAGTTAACATTGATGCAAACAACTATGGAATCATAAGGCTAACAACAAGGCGAACCAAGATGAAGAGACGAGAGTAGCCATTTTAGCGAACTTAGGGATCAGTACTAACCCCTATCCATGGATCTGTACCAACTCCTACTTCCTGATGATGTGGTAACTACTTTCTAGGGAGAATTGGTCTAAATAGTGTACAACAACTTGGAGATGTTTTATGCAAGATATTAAACTCCTTACCTATATAAATAGGAGGGTATGGCTCATTTTTCATAATCTTTTGGCTGTAATTCTTCCCTACTCTTTATTTTTGTAATTCTGAAAATCCAAGTGATGGAGTTGTACCGACCCCTAAGAACTTCTACCTCCAAGTAAGATATAAGTAGTAAAATCTTCAAGTGGACGTAGGCCTTGCTTTGCCGAACCATCATAAATGATTGTGTCTTGTTTATTTCTCATTTTCATTTACATTTCTTAATATTTATTCTCTACATAAACTTCTAGGTGTTTGTGTCATTCTTGGCTCAAACATTTTGATGCCTTCGTTGAGAAACTTATATTCTCGGGCGGCTTGGATCCACCATCTACTATTAGATTTCCTATATCCAAGGGATAAGTCTAATTTCTCAACCTTTTAATTCTACAACTCAGATTTGCAAAGATCTACAAGAAGCTTTCTGCCATGGCCCCATCAAAAGAGACCGTTCTACCAACTCCAGAGCTATTACTGAAGTTGAGAATCAAAATCCTCAACAAAGGGATGGTGTTGTCCAACTTACTTAAACAAAGATCCATACTCCAACTGATGTCGTGACTAGACTGTACATGGATAGGATGATGAAGCAAATGGAAGATAGGTTCCAGTATAGTTAGAATGAGATGAATCAGACGATTGAATGGGCTAACACAAAATAGCCGTAGAAGGAGTAAAAAGGACTTTAGTTCTTTGTCTGAAAGTTCATGTTCATCTGAGAAAAGACGGAGGGACATGAAGCAAAAGAGGACTCAGAATTCTGTTCGAACATCGTACCAAGGAAGAGGAGAAGCCCCAGGCTCGAGTTTGGGGATCGGTACTGACCCAAGGATAGGGGTTGGTATCGACCCCTCCCATGTTGGGCCCAGAGCCCATCCTCTGGAAGGTGGCATGGACTTGGCTTATGGACGTGCTGCCGGTGGTCAGAATCTAGAGAATCGTGTTTTTGTTGATGATATTACTTATGAGAATCAAATAGGGGAAGTGCTGGATGAATGGATCTCCCGGAGGCTAAAGAACCTAGGTATCGAGAGCCAAACTGAGATCGTTCGCCGGACCGAACACTCAGAGCGGAGTCTGATTACTACCATTCAACCAAACCTGTTGACTCGGACTACCTAGAGGATATAGTCAAGTGACTTGTTAGCGAAAATCATTTCAGGAGTAACAATGAATGGGATACCTTTCCTAGTCGGAATCCGTTTACAGAATATATTCTATGTGGGAGATGCCCCTGAAGATTCGCAATGCCAACTATGCCATGTACAGAGAAATGACGAAACGTAGGCAGCACTTGCTGAGGTACGAATGGCATATGGATTCAGCCAAAGCTTCTGATGCCGTGAAATGCCATTGTTTCATGATTTTCTTAGATGGAGTAGTTATGATGTAGTTCACTCGACTTCCATCGAGGTCCATATCATCTTTTACTGAGTTATCGAAGAAGTTTGTTGAACAATTCCGTTTACATACTGCATGTCCAAAGCATGTGATGTCTTTGTCAAATCTCTTCCAAGCTGAGGGAGAGTCGTTGAAGGATTTCTTGAATCGATTTCATACAACATGAGGGAAGTTACAGGTACCAAGAATGACATAGTGCTAATGGCACTGATTAAAGGGATTCATCCCGATACAGAGTTCGAGGAATGGTTGGAAAGGAATCCCTCATCAATGATGGATGCTTTCTATATGAAGGCTAATGAATACTTACACTTGGAGGAAGCAAAGAAACATCTATAGAGGGCTGATGCTTGAAATTCAAATGAAGTAATACAAAGCAACGTAGCCGTAAAGCAATATGGTGGAAGATCTAAAGTATGGATGTGAATGTTGGGAATCAAAGCAATAATCGAAAATAAAAAATGATGAGGCTAAGAAGAAAAAGCCAGATAATAGGAATCATATTAGGACTCCTAAATATGATAGCTATACTGAACTGAACAACTCGATAGAAAATATCCACTTGGCGAATCAAAACACTGAGCAGTATAGAAAGCCGGCTATAAGAGAGTCGATTGAGAAGGAAAGAAAGTTAGGCAAGTTCTATAGATTCCATAATACTCATAGTCACAATACCAATGAGTGAAAACACTTGCGGGATATGATTGAGGAGTTTGTCCACAAGAAAATGTTACAGCAGTATGTGAAAGCCCAGCAGGACGGAGGGCAAGGAAACTTTAATGCTCTTGGACCGGCCTTGCCTGAGTTCATAGTGGTAATTGCTTCTTGGTGCTTAACTATGAAGTTCATTACAGGGAACGGAGTGGGAATCATGCAGGGAGATTAGGTGGTTGGCCACGAATGCTACGTCATCAAGCTAAAGGAGGCAAGGTGAATGGAGGAAGGAAAAAATGTGGAGGAGACCCTCTGCATTAAGGCTTTAGACGCATAACAACTACAGCTTGAGCCTCGGGTCGGCCAGCCCAGTCGGTTCCATGATGACATGGACCGACATAAAGAGCCAGAAGGTGGAAGGGCAGCTCCTGCATAGTTGATGATCGCTATTCCATTCAGCCAGGATGATCCAAATCGGGTCCTAAAGATCGAATCATGGCTTGGTGCAAGAGTGATGAAGGAGTTGGTCATTTTTCTTTGAGCAAAACTGGATGTGTTTTCCTGGATACACTAGGATATGTGTGTGATCTTACCAGAGATAGCGAGCCAGCCATGCATTAAATATAAATCCCAAATGCATTCCAATGAAAAAGAAACGCCACAGCTTAGGTCCAAAGAGATCCGTTGCACTCAAAGAAGAGGTGGATAGCTAAAGGACAATGGCTTCTTTCGCGATGCCTTATACCCGGAGTGAGTATCTGACCCTGTCTTGGTGAGGAAAGCGAACGGGAAGTGGAGGACATGCATTGACTATTCTGATTTGAATAAGGCATGCCCAAAAGACAGCTTCCGCTCCTAAGGATCGATCAGTTGGTAGATTCGACAGCTGAACATGAGCTACTTTCATTATTGGTTATGCACTCGGGATACAACCAAATCTCGATGCACGTCCCAGATCAGGAAAACACTAGCTTTATAACCGATCTTAGACTGTATTGCTCTCTGGTCAGGGACCTTTGGATTGAATAATGCAGGAGCAACTTACTAAAGGCTTGTTAATCGAATTTTCAAAGACCAGATTGGACGCTCGATGGGAATCTATGTAGATGACATGCTCATGAAGTCACGGCGTTTAGGAAACCATGTTGATGATCTTTAAAGAATTTTATTGTCCTTGGAAAATACAAAATGAAGCTCAATCCCTTGAAATGCTCTTTCGACGTTGTGTTAGGGAAATTCTTGGGCTTTATTGTGAACTCCTGTGAGGTTGAAGCCAACCCTTGGAAGATCGAGGAACTGAGAAAAATCGAGGCCTGGAAGTTGATCAAGGAGCTCCAAGGCCTAAACGGGAAGGTCATCGCCTTGAGACAATTCATTTTTAGAGCCATAGATAAATTTATCCCTTTCTTTAAGGTGATTAAGAAGGAAAAAGGAACTATGAATGGAATAGCACGTGTAAAGACACATTCCAAATTCTGGTGGATCACATGGAAAGACCCCACATCCTCTCGAAGTCGGTGGATGATGAGGACTTGTTTGTATACTTGGCGGTGTCGGTGCATAAGTTGAAGGTGTGTTTTACAGTTCGATAAGCTGGATGTTTGTATCTTGATAATGTCCTGTAAAGAGGTTGATAATCTTACCTAACTGTGAATAGTGATCGTTCTTGATTGTATGCCATTCGGGGCGGTATGTGACCATTCGAGGTCGGATTCCATTCGAGGCGAGTTGTGCCCGTTCGAGGTCGGGTGCCATTCGAGGCGAATTGTGATCGTTCGAGGTCGGGTGCCGTTCGAGGTGAATTGTTACCGTTCGAGGTCGGGTGCCGTTCGAGGCGAATTGTGATCGTTCGCGGTCGGGTGCCATTCGTGGCAAGTTGTGTGTGCCCGGGGGGTACTTAGCATCATTAATGTCGGATTTCATGTTCGAGTGAGTTTCCGAATTGTTTGTTATGGCGGTTTATCCCCATCTCAGAGCATGCCTAAGGACCGTTCGCGATCCCGTACATGTGTAAGTGACTTAGCCGTTATGGAATTATAAATACCAGATTTACAATCAAAATGAGTCTTACAATCAAAATGTTCATCCAAATCAAGTCCAGATGCAAAGAATAGAAAACAAAAGCAAAGTAGAGACGTCAAAGTGCAGACACCTACCCTAATGCGGTTGATAGTCGTCTCAGAGCACGCCTGAGAACCGTTCGTGATCCTGTACATGTGTAAGCGACTTAACCGCACTAGTGTGGAGTTTGCGACTTATTCGTCATTATTTCAATTAGTTGATGACAAGCCGATGCCTCGATCCTGAGCTGACCCCAGTTAATGCAGATGGTAGTCGTTCTTGCTCCACCGTTTCTGCTCGCCTTCTCATGTACTGTGATAGCATGCCGTTTCGGATATGCCCTTCTATCTCATCCCTCAAGTGCCTGCAATCATTTGTACTATTGCTGCTTAGCTCGTGGAATAAGTAGTACTTGTTTGATTTCCTCTCTCTGTTGGTCGGATCCCTCCTCATTGGCCTCTGGTAGGGAACCTGCCCCCTAGTGTCTTGGTAGAATCGCTCTAATGTCTCACTCAGCTCTGAATAAGAGGTGAATCTCGACTCCTTTCGCAGCCGCTTTGGCTCATAACAATTTTCCTCCGCTTTCCGTTTCCCTTTCTCCTTGCCTGAATCCTTTTCGGGCGGATCTCCGCTTTTGACTGCATAAACATCAACCCCCTCTCCTTCCTCTCTCTCAGCATTTTTCATCCTCTTGTCACAGAAACCTTTCTGCCTCATGGTAAAACTCTCCTAAGTCCATAGGTGGATCCCTCGTCAGTGAATTCTTGAACTCTGAGCCATCAGCTATCCCAGATACAGCTGCCATCAGAACTATGGATGGATCTGGCTGATCCACTGATGCCGCCGCTGCATTGAATCGTGTTAAGAAGTTCCTCAAAGACTCTCCGGTCTTCTGCTTCAGTGTCGTCGGACTCATCACATTCTTAGGCCTCGAGATGTGAACTCTAAATTGCCTCATAAACTTTTCGGTCAACTTGGTCCACGTTCCAATCGAATTGCTCTTCAATTGTCTAAACCATAATGCTGATTTGTCCATTAGATACAGTGGGAAACATCAGGCCATGACCTCTTCTGATGCCCTCAGTACTTCCATATGCCGCATATACCTCGTCAGATGAACAGTAGGGTCTGTCCTTCCATCATACATCTCCAACATCGATAGCTTGATTTCTGGTGGATTCCTGGCCTGCCTAATTGCGGGAGCGAAGGGGCACCTGTTAACATCTTCCAGATCTCTATTCACTAATACGCCTCTCATGGCTCGTCTGACCATCTCCACCACTCTGTCACTGTCGTTAAGCTGTAGTCCTTGTTTGTTGCCTCTGATCTGCCCCTCGAGTTCGCGAGGGAATCTTGGATTCTGCTCACCTGGACGATCATCCACTCCTCTATCAATGCTATGTTGAACAGTTCTGCATGGTATCCTGCCTGAGATTGGATCAACATGATCCAGGGGAGTGCCCCCTAGCTCTGGGGCTACTCCTGATGGTCCGGCTCTATTCTGAATTCTGGTTTTTTCCATTCTCCTGATCCCTATTTCCAGCGCTTCCTATAGTTACGTTTCCCTGATTTTGCACTCTAGCTTGTCCGATCTGCTGGAGTAAGTTATGCATCATCTCTTCTTGCTTCTTCAGCATTCCCTCCTGCATAGCTTCCATCATCATCTCCATCTCGTCCCGAGTGATGAAGACCGAGGCTTGATTCGCTCTAGAGGAAGCCTCCTGACTTCCTTCATGCTGGCTCCTTTATGCTCTCGGCCTCCTTGCTGATTGCCTCGTCATAGCTTTCCAGATCCAAATCTTTAAGCTTTTAGATCCGTAGTCCAAGTTATAGGATCCCTGAATGCTAGCATTCTCAATGAAGGCACCAAAATGTTTACGCCGAAATTGGTCACAAACACCCAATTGTTGATGAAAGCATATGTTTACAATCACAGATCACAGATAGCAAGTATGTAGAGAATATAAATGTGAAGAACACTCAAAAATTTAAAAGGAAAGCAGTAGAAACACACGATTTATAGTGGTTCGGCGTTGTAGTCTATGTCCACTTTGAAGAGTTGCTGTTTTATTGATTATCACTCGCTGGTTACAAAAGTATAGATGATAATAATCGAGTTACAATGGAGTTCTGCAGAGTAATGGAGTAGAAGAACCAAAAAAATCCCTTTTTTGAAGCTCTTGGACTACTATTTATAGGTGTAGGCCGAAAACATCTGTCTCAAACTTCGGAAGACTCCTTCCATCACATGGGTGGGCCTACGTGATCAATCCCTGATCGTTTTGACTCGATCCATGGTCGATACGAATGAGATTCATATCGATCCAAATCTTTCCCAATCGAGCCGAGATCGATCATGAACATTCCTGAGGTCGTACACAAGCTCTTGTGAAAATTTGGTGGCATTTGGACTTGTAGATTGTGAGATATGATCGATGCAAGTTTGAATTTGTTGAAGGCTGCCGGGTTTGCGTCACTTCTGTTCGTATCGATGGATACGTATCCATGCTGGCTCGTATCGATAAGGAGTGATGTGGTGCTAGATTACAGGATCGGTCCACTTTCCATGTCGAGTGACTGTTTCTCCCATTTGAATCGTGCTTTGTTCGTATCGCTCCCAGGAAATGCTCTTCCTATCGATTCCTAAAGTCACTTTGTATCGATGGTTGGAAGGCTAGTTCGTATCGATGCTCTGTGCTCTGCTTCGTATCAATGGTATAGAGATTGCTTCGTATCGATTACATGCAGCTGTTTCGTACCGATAGTCCTTGGCCTATTTCGTATCGATAGAGGATGCCAACTTCGTATCGATCTGTAGCTGATCGATACGAAACATTCTAAATAGTGGATCGATACGAATTGGGCTAACATGTCATTGCTGATGGATATGAAGAGGGAGTGATATTTGATGGATACAAATTGAGTCTTGTGGACCGATGGATACGAAATGGATCGATGCGAAATAGATGGATACGGACAGAGCGTGCTTTTCGTAGAATTTGATCGATCCATAACTTGAGCATATGAACTTCGATCGACTTAAAATTTGAAATATTGGCTTTCATAGCTTTGCTTGTCGTTTTATATCATTTGTAGCTTGATTCGAACTCGGACAAAATTTACCAGCATCCATAGTGAACTTTGTAGGTAATCGGTCATTGGGACTGATTATCTTCCGTTTTTAGTCAATTCTTTGGGATCACGGCCTTGCCAAAAGGCGGGATAACATCTATCATTGTTGTGGATTACTTCACCAACTAGGCTGAGGCAGAGCCGTTGGCCACAATCACCACAAAGATAGTAATCAGTTTCTTTGTTTGGAATAGCATCTGTCGTTTTGGAGTTCCACAAGTAACCATTACCAATAACAGGATCCTATTCGACGGTACCGAGTTCAAAGATTTCTATTGTCGGCATCGCATAGAGAAGAGATTTGCTGCGGTGGTATATCCATAGGCGAATGGACAGGTTGAAGATGTAAATAAGATTATATAGTCCATTCTTAAGAAGCGATTGGAAAAGCAAAAGGCAAGTGGGTTGATGAACTTCCATTAGTACTATGGGTTTATTGAATAACTCACAAGTCAGCGATTGACCACTTTCCGTTCGCCCTAGCCTATGGATCGGACATTATGATTTCGATTAAAATGGAAGTAACTGCTCATCAAGTGATTCACTACCATGCACGAACTAATGAGCAACTCCAGCCAGAATCTCTTGATATGATCGATGTGAAGGACGATGCAGTTGAGTTGAGGGCAGCTGCACCCCAACACTATGTTGCACGATATTACAACACTAAGGTCAAGAATCAAAGCTTCAAAGTTGGCGACTTGGTTCTCAACCGAATCTTCCATGGCCCTGGAAACATGGGCCTGACCTAGGAAGGTCTATACGCAATAGAGCAGAAACTTGGAGTTGGAACTTTCAGACTTGCGACGACAGATGGGATTCCGCTCCCGATGGCGTGGAATAGCGAGCACTTACGATGTTATTTCACTTAGAAATAAATTCATAAATAATTGGCTATAGCCATGTAATAAGACAGATTCTATCATTTCCTGTCTTTTATGGAATAAAATGGCTTTTCGAGTCCAAGACTCTATCTTTCCATTAATTAAGAGTTGTGACTTTACCCGTTCGAATGATTCTGCATGTAAATAATGCAGGTGTGCAGGTACCCAGAGTTATGTGCCGACCAAAACTTCTTCAGTTCATGATCGAAATCTCGAAGTTCTTCTTGGTATCCAAAGATAAATACCAGCTAACTCTTTCCTCGGACTTGAGGCGGGAGTATAAACTAAGTGGACTTGACCCGACCATCCGTTGGCCAACTCTTGTTCTCGGATTGGGGGCAGGAGTATAAACTCAAACCGGGTGTGACAAAATTGTCTATGCACAAACTCTTGCACTTGATGTGAGGGCAGGAATATAAATCAAAACAAACGTGATATGACCGTTCACTCACTCAACTCTTTTCCTCGGATTGGGGGCAAGAGTATAAACTAAAGTGGATGTGACAAGACCGTACAACTCTTAGCACTCTGCCCGGAGTAGGCAAAACCAAATGTCAACGTTGGATGAAAGACGAGATCTTTCTTATGAACATTGAATCGACGCCTGGAGATAGGCGCGAATGGAAGTGTAATTCTGGACAAGATGTGCGAATTATAATAAGTTAATTCAAATTAGTGCCCTGAGTTCGGTGCAATCAGATATCGTGCTACTAGAAAATGATACCCAAACTGCTGTTCTAATGGTTAACTCTAATTAATGGCCAGAGCTTAGCGCTTCAACAATTACTTTACGTTCGCAAGAATGATGAAAGGCTGAATAATTCTAAAATGGGCTGAGGATTTGGTCAGACAATAATAACTAAAAGAAATAGATCGCCAGTACATTAAATGGAAAGCATATTTCTTAGGTACTTATAAAAATCTATACAATGAGTTAACGAAACAAAAATCTTTGTTATTTATGTGAAATCTAGAAAGCTAAGTACAAGAGTTATTGACACTAGAAACAAAAAACAAAAATGGAGGCCGAACCCGCACAAGTCAGCCAAAAAACCAAAAATAGACTGCAACTATTACAAAAAAGTAAATCTATTTAAACCAAACAAATCGGTGCTTACTTCTTCGATTTTCTTCTCCTTTGCTTCTTTTTTACACCGTGAGATGCTTCACCTAAGCTTTCACCCCTCCTTTTCCTTCTTTTCCCTCACTTCTTTTTCCCTTGGAAGGATTACTCTTTGACGATCCAATAGGTACACTTTGAGTGCTACCAGGTAATGGAATATGGACCGTAGCAAAGATAGTTTGCCTGGGCAGGGAAATGGATATAGAAGGAGGAATTACTTTAAGTTTTTCCTGCTTAATCTTTATGTTAAGGAGGATGTCTTTCCCAAGTTCCTACTCGAGCTCATGCATGGTGGTATCTGACTAGGGCTATGAGACCCCAGTAATTACAATATTTTCACTAATTTGAGTTTCTTGAGTCCTACCAACTCCTTCATCAAATAAAGCATCAGTCATCTACTTGTCAAGGCTGGGAGTTTCTTCAACCGGGATGGTTGGAATCGTTATTGAAGTCATAACAGTAACTAATTCTGTTACATGCGCTTGTAGTCCCAACTGAGAACCCTTGTTGGGAAGCGGAGAGATGTGGTGCTGACCTGAAACTTGAGAAACAAAGAGAGAAAGATTAACTATGTTAGCGGCGATACATCAACTTTCTGGAATACGAAAGAAGTCAATGAGATACCTTCTTCAGTTTGGGGCTCTATGAGGGCCAAAGTGCCACCAAAGTTCCCCTCAAGGATTAGAGAAAGAATGGTAGACCTATGGATCTTAAGCTTCTCAGGATCATACCCAAGATCAAAGGATGAATCCGAAGCAGCTTGGGACCTAAGTTTTTGGTTGGCAATATCATTATGTGGTGTCAATCTGGAGTCTTCGCCCAAGTCTTTACGTGTTGTTGAGGCAAGCTCCAGATGAAGGATAGCTGGCCATCCTTTAGAATCTTGGGGTCATCTCCAACGAAGACTTTATTCTCCAACTACTCCTATCTACCTCATCACCTTCAAGGAAAGCATTCTCTTCTTCAATGATCCGCTCCCCGGCGAGGGCAAGGATTCTGGGTTAATCATCTTTGAACCACTCTAGATTTCAAAATTTTAGCACGTTGGCATTGTCCAGGTCCAGTAGTGGTTCAAACTTCTCCATCACATGGTCTTCTACCTATTGTACCATGGCCTTAACTTCTCTTTTGACGAGTGTGTCAAGATCTTTAACATGCTCGAGCACTTTTTCGCTTTCCCTCTGGCATTGAGCAACTCATCACAATAACCTTAAGCTTGTTGGAGCGCTTTCTCTTTTCTTTCGCACTCAAGTTTAGTTTTTAGCTCGGCCGCATTTCTGTTTGCGGAATCTTTTTCGGTCGCCAGATCATGATTTCGGTAGAAGGCTATCTCCATCTCATCATGATGCTTTATTCTCTCTTCCTCGAGCACCTTCATGGCGTTCTCGGCTTTCCTTTTGGCTTCAGCTTTAGATTTCCTCAAGTTTTAGACTTCGACATCGAGGGTGCTATAATCGTCTTATTGTCAGCTTTGATGAGTTTCTTATTTTCAATCTCTAGCTGCCTATCCCTCGACACTTTGGAAAAAAATTCAGCTAACTTCGTCCATTCATTATACTGATTGTGAACGTCGATCATAAAATTGATGGTCATCTTTTGGACATCAGCAGGGATTCTTTTCAAGTTAAGCACAAACATAAGACCATCAAAGCAAATGTTTGGAAATCTTTTTTTAGTTTGCCCATTTGAGTATTGGCCGCAAGTTGTTCCTCCGCAGAGATAGGTGGGACTATAGTAGTTTCTTTGCCAGTCCTATGCTCGTAAGTTTCAGAGCCACTCCTGTGATGCCTATGGTCAGTGGATCGACTGGAGTGAGATGGCACTGAAGGTTGCACAGGGATGGAAGCCGAAGGTGGAGCACGAGAAGCGTCACCAGGTGGGATGTCATCATAACGATTAGGTTGCCTATCTGGACCTCTAGGAGGAGGTGATTTAGACCTAGGGCAGCGTTTGGAAGTAGAGTTATGTGATGAGCGATCTCTGTCATAACTGCTTCAATCTTGGTCATCTTTGTATCGGTTGGAACGATAGCTTGACTCATAATTGTGACTGCTCCTCTGGTGGTACGAACTCAACGGAGGCCTATGTGCTTGGAATGCTTTCTCCTCCAGAGATCGATATATGTACTTCCTTTGCTCCGTGTATCCTGAAAGGAAGATAAGAATAAGTCAGATCCAGTAAGCTAGGACACAGGTCAAGTGCGAGTATCGTAAAGTTGATGAGAGTGTGTGAGTGTCCTAGTGCCCCCCCTAACGTACCGTGAGCTGGAGCTTTACTCATGAGAATAACCTCTCCCATACTGGTAGAAATGAAGTCCTTATCGACGCAGATATGGGAGTCAATGCCCTCAATACTAATAGTATCGACATCGAAAGAGGCGAACTCAGTAGGAATTGGCCCTATGGCGGCAAATGCGCCTATCGAAGGAAGAGTTGGAGTTTTCTCCACATTTCTGACTAATGGAGGCTGGGTAGAAGTCTATGCTTTAGAGATTTTCATAATTACCCTCTTCTTCAGAGCAGGTGATTGATCGTCCTTGGATTCTTTAAGCTGAGACTCATGAACCACATTAATTTTATGTTGGCCAGCCTCACCACTTCCACTAACAATTTTGCATTCCTCGGCATCTTCAGTACTTGTTCAATATTTTCTTCAACTCTAGCTAGATGACTTGGGCTTGGAGGTAAATCTGGATCAGCCATGCCTCCTCCGAGCGGGTTGTTATCACCATCTTCATCATCACTGGAAGCTATTTGGACGATTCCAGTGTTGTGGCCCTCTTCTAACATGCCATAGGCAAGAAGATTTTCATCTGACTGGATAATTCTGATATATTGATCTCTTACCGGAACTGCCATAAAAGTGGTAATAGCATCTGAAAGCATCGAGATATAGGGCATCGCTGGAACGTCTGGATAGTAAAACAAGGATATGAGTTAAGTCTGCATGCTATAAGACAAAATTCATGTAAAGCATTTTGAATGGAACTTACACTCGGATTTTCGTCTCCTGCGAATCCAGGCGGGAAGCAAACATAGAACCACTTGCTCTTAAAGTAGCTCAACTTGTTTCATGCCCCAAGTAATCAGTCTGCAACCCCAGATTGGTTCCAAGTAAGTCAAAGATGGTCTCTCTTTTCAGATTTTAAAGCTATAAATGTATTGAATCTCCTCATTGCTAGGTATTCAATTCAAATGCTTAGGGAAAACCATGTATGTGCTAAGGAGGAAAGCATCCTATTTGGATGCAGTTGCAACGGAGCCAATCACATAAAGTAGAGAATTCGTCGCATAAACTAATTAAATGGTAGGACGCTACTCGCCAAGAATAAATATTTATTGCAGGCAATATACCCTTCTGGAGGGTCGTGTGGTCTTTGATGATGGGAAGGAGCTAAAACGTCCACGTGCTTATCACGTATCCTCCAAAGAGGTCCTTCATCGATTTTAGAAGCGTCAGAATTAGCGGGATCTTTTAATATCACGGCATCCTCAACAGTGTCGATATTGGATCTATATCTTGTCTGCCCAACAGCTCTACCAAATTTCAAGGAACTTGTTGCTCGACTGTAGGATTCTCTAGATTTTTCTGCTCAACTTGTGGAATCACTTGTTGTTGCTGCTGCTGAGCTGGAGTTTGTTGTGCATGCTTAACCAAATTTTGCTGGGTATGTGGAGTTGTAGTCGAACTTAATTCGACATCGGATTCAATGTACTTGGAAGTTGATGTACTTGTGGCTTGAGCAGCAAGACGTTTGGAATGTCTCTGTTCTATTTCTATAAAAAAAACTTGATAGATTGTCAACATTAGAAGATTAATTACAAGCTGTACCCCCCATACAAAAGTGGATTCTAGTGAAGTGTCGTGAAGTTCAAGTTTTCGATATTATTTAACAATTTTTTTCTAAATTTTGGATGCCACTCGATGTGACCGTCTTCGCTGGTCGTTCCGACAAGTTTTATGTCATTGGCCGTGCTTTGGGAAGGATTCAAAACTAGGAAGAAGATATTGGTTCACAAGATAGGATACGCATGTGGACTAAAATTTGTAAAAATTTCCTAAGTGTGGGAGTTGCACGACTCTAACACTTGGAATAAATCTTATCCTTCTTCCTTTATCCTCACTGACTCTAGAATCATGACCAACCGCGGTTGCCCGTACAAGTCAATCCATCCGCCTACTCCAACATCTACCTATATTAGGTCAATTTACAAGATGAAATTAGGGCTTGGGATAGGTTCTATACAAGGCAAAGGCTAGATATCAGGTCAGTGGAGGGGTGAGCGACATCAGATTTAGGTGACATAAGGCAGTGGCATCCTTAAAGATGAACGACATCAAGGTTTAGCAGCGGGGCGTTGAAGTTCTTTTAATGGCGGAAGTCAAAGTTTTCAACTCGGAGAAAAATAAGCAAGTGAGGGTAGATGTGAAATAGAAATGGGTTATATACCCACGTTGGAACCAGAGTTTTTGCAGTAAAACTTGGGAAAGCCCCCAAGTTCCAAGTCGGTACCAACCCCTAAGCTATGGGTATATATATATAATGTATGGTATATGCATTTGTATTTGGACGTGTATGCACGAATGATGGAATGTGTGTGTGCAAATCCAATATCCGATGGCCAAAGTCAAAGAGAAATCGAATTCAAAACCTGAATGATCCATGAAAGGAACCAATCCAAAATCGTCATGCTTAGAATGACAGATTACAAGATTACATTCCAAATTTATAATTCCAGATGCCAGTAGGGTGTCATGGTGGATGACTACGGACATAACATTTCATTGAATCGATTTACAGGAAGGATAAAGACCATTCAAAACACAGAGTGGACTCCTTCATGGCAATTCCTACTTTTCTCGATTCAAAGCACATCATGTTAGAAACATGATGTACTTTGGAGGGCAAGTGTTACCAACCTTTTGACGAAGTAATGTTCGGACAAAACTGGATGGATCAAACTTAGAGTTATCGAGGCAGGAAGCCTAGGGAGATAGCCCAAGAATCCAGAAACCAAACACAGACTGGATCTCAAGGTCAAAGCCAAAACAATCCAAACCAAGGCAACGACCAATTCACCAAAGTTAAGAGTCGGTACCGACCCCACCCTATGGGTCGGTACCAAGTTCCTATTTCCACTTCGGGTGGATCCCATCTTATGCCTACTAGTCCTACAAGATGCCTTGAGCCTATTTCCAATGTCATTTTTGTAGATTCAATCCAATTTTCCATCGATCTCCATGAACACTTGAAGCTGCTACTCTATTCTTTCATGACTCCATCATTTGGGCCTAGAAATAAGCAAACATTGACGCAAACAACTATGGAATCACAAGGCTAACAATAAGGTGAACCAAGATAAAGAGATAAGAGTAGCCATTTTGGTGAACTTAGGGATTGATACTGACCCATATCTATGGATCGATACCGACTCCTGCTTCCTGATGATGTGGTACCTACTTTCTTGGAAGAATTGGTCTAAATCGTGTACAATGACTTGGAGATATTTTGTGGAAGATATTAGACTCGTTTCCTATGTAAATAGGAGGGTATGGATTATTTTTTAGAATATTTTGGCTATTTTTCTTCCCTACTCTATATTCTTGTAATTCTGAAAATCCAAGTGTCGGAGTTGTACCGACCACTAAGAACTTCTGCCTTCAAGTCAGATATAAGCAATAAAATATTCAAGTGGACGTAGGCCTTGCTTTGCCAAACCACTATAAAATATTGAGTCTTGTTTATTTCTCATTTTCATTTACGTTTCTTCATATTTTATTCTCTATATAAACTTCTGGGTGTTTGTGTCATTTTTGGTTCAAATATCGAGCTACAACAAACTTGGAAGAATAAGAGATGCTTACCTTTTACCATAAAAAGGTTAACGAGTCTAAAGGTAGCAAGGTTGTCAGAGACGTAAGAAGAGATGTCGAACCTCTACGAACACAAAGTGTTGTAAAGTATGTAAAAATGGGAGGATGTCGAGCATCTAATCAAAAGTGAAGGATATCGAGTTTCAATGGAAAGCAAGCCTTTGATATAGCATCTTTCATTGGGCCTTTAAACAATAACTATTGTAAAGCACCTATAAATAACAAGCGGTATCAAGCTTCTACAGGGATGACGAATTCTAAAGGAGTAACAAACTTTAACACTAGTAAAGGGTTTCAAGAATTTACAAGCGGCAAGGGATACCGAAACTTTAAAGATGTAAAAGATGTCGAGTTTCTGCAAGGAAGATTATGTTAACGTACTTATGTAAGCAAGTGATGTTAAATCTCAACAATGGAATGCCGAGATTTCATCAAGATGGTCCCATCGAAGCCCTTATATTCAAAGCCGTGCCACGTGTCAATCATCCTGCATGATTGATGTCCCTATAAACAAGCCCTAATCGACACCTAGAGAGGGGCGGATCATTCTCTCCTTATTTCTTAACTTTTAAAGTTGTAAAACCTAAATTAAATGGTATTTTTTAGAGCCGATTATAACACTTGAAGTTTTTGCATATAAGGCTATGGACATTTAACTTTGCATAGCATACTTCCTTTGAGGATTGTAACTCTTGAACTTTACATATAAGGACATTGACAATTAACTTTGCATAGCATACTTCTCTCGAATGTGTATACTCGATTATTATTGAACTATGGACATGCATATGACTTATGACTTACCTTCAAACTTGGACTTGCATATTCTCCTAAGTTTGCATAAGGCTACATAAGCCCTTATTCCATCCAGCCTTAGTCTGCCTTGCATATTAGGTTAGCGAAGAAATTTGCTAACATTCACAAATGTTTGAATTTAACAATGAAACTTGCACCATTGTGTTTGTAAGGATTTTCTGGACAATTTTCATATATAACCTTTTGAAAATGGAGCAAGTATTAAAAAGTTATAGACATTTGAAAATCTAGAAGCGAAAATAATTAAATAAACAATTAAGGAAGGAAATCTAATAAAAATAGAAAGCTCCAACAGTCGACATCGTGTCCTTAATCGGTTGACACCTAGAGGTCGACTGCTCCAAGACAAGTGGTCGACCGGTCGACCTTATGCGGATTGGGTTTGGTTAGGCTAACAAACCGGATTTGATTGTATTATTTTTCATCATTTGGGAGTAGATCATATATTTTAAACGGTCGATATTAGTTTCCACCCCTATAAATACCATCCAAATGTAAACCTTAATTCACAAAGTTACAACCAATACGTCCGAACTTTACTCCTTTAAAAAATGAAATCTTCTTTCTCCTTAAATTACAAATTTCTTTAAATTAGATTAAAATAAAAGTAGAGAGATTAAAGAAGGGTAAATCAAGTGAAGATTGAGCGAACGAAGGAGATTACAGGCATTGTTTGGAGGGTATAGCATTGGTTTGAGGTGAGTGGGTTCACTGTTAGTAAGATGATTTACATATAATTAATTTTAGTATACACTATTTTGATCTAGAATTGTTTTAAATGGAATTGGAAGTATTGTTAAATTAAATTGGGAATTTAACATTGATTAAAACCTATAAGAATATGACCTCTTTTCTTCTACTCTAGATCTATTAATGTAAATTGGTTAGTTATGAATTGATTCATTTTAACATACCCGTTTATCTAATTAATATGAATTGTAACCCAGTTGACGATAAACCTAGGTTAAATCAATTCATCGAAAGTTGGAAATATTATATATGAAATTAGGACGATTATAAATTTTAAATATATAAATTAAGGTTACTGTATGTTAAATTATAAGTTAAGTTTACTATATTTGGAACAACAACGATTAATAAACAAAAAAAATACTCTTTGTTAACTATAAACATAAACAACGACGACCGGTCGATCGCTCACTGGACACGGTCGACAACCAGCGGTCGACCGGTTACCGAAATGGGGCATGGCCTGGAACTTGTTCTAAGGCCTAAGTTATGAATAAAATAGTTATGTGTATATATTATATATGTAGAGGTTAGTTTATGTGGGGAAGTTAGTTCCCTATGTAGATCACGCTAGGATGTATGCGACCAGATAAATGTTATTTGTCAGCAGGTGTCGATTTTTGACTAGGGCAATTCAATCACAAATTGCACTTATATGAGGTCCTACGATGGACACGCAACATAGATGATGATGCCTGATGGAGTATGTGACCTGGAACCAATGTGAGTTCCTTGGTATTCATGATGACGCGATGTGAAGTTGTGTTGTTGATGGATCTTAGGGTGGTGTAATAAGAGGTGTTACCTTACCATTGAGAGGTGGACACAGATGCAACGACGATGAGACACGTCGACAAGTCAACATTGCAGACTCCCACTCAATGCATAACAAGGATACATGTAGTCATAGTATGGGAAATGTAGTCCCATGGTGGAACTTGTAGGGAAACCTATGTTGGAATAGTTATGTTTAGTCGTAGTTGTGAGAAACATAGTCCCGTGGTGGAAATTATAGGAAAACCTATGTTGGAATAGTTATGTGTAGTGATAATTGTGGGAAATGTAGTCCCATGGTTGGTAATTGTAGAGAAACTTATGTGGAATAGTTCTAGTAGCTATTAGTTGATCGTTAGTTGTCTTGAGGTTCAATTAGTTATTCGACCCTAAGTTTGAGCCTGCACAAGTCATTAGTGTAGGTGTGTACTGAACTAAACTTTAATGGAGAAAACAAGTAATTCATGGAAACATGTACAACATTCTAGATCATGTAGAGTTTTACTTAAGTCAATTGTATATGGACGCCATATATTAATGTTGTAACTCATTCACCAGACTTTGGTCTGACCAACCTCTTTTCCTTTCTTTTTCCCACTACAAGAGGACATGGCAACAAGTGATACGCCCAACGGTAGTACTTGGAGAGGCGAGCTTGGCATCAGAGTTTCTTTTTTATTTCCTGTTACTCTCATGTATTATTTATCGTATTTATTACTTTATTTGACTACTTGATGTATCTCTGTTTAATGTGGATTTGATTACGTACTTTTTTGAGACTGTGTTTTGGATATTTAATGAGATGACTATTTTCATTGGTATATTTTGTTGCCTTCCACTGTGAAATCTGAAAGTGTAGAATGTCTTATATCATATCTATATATTCTTAGTCTCTTTAATGTAAAAAAACACGATAGCTCATACTTCTCATCACTAACGTGAGTTCCAAAGTCACACTAGTATTTGGATTGGTGTGTCAGGAGGTGCGAGCTATCACATGTGGTACGTTAGCCTAGGTTTGAAATTTCTTAGGGATTAGGGGTGTGCTGAAAGAATGTGCTTTGAAAGTTTTTGAAAAAAAGTTTTCAAAATGGGTTCCCAAAGTATATATGTATACATAGATAAAAGCTTTTTAGAGTTTTTACATATATATAAAATATAATACGTAAACTCTTTGCCTTATTCTTGCCAATAATATCTGTAGAAATGTTGCTAATAAATTCCTAAAATCATAGATAGAAAGGATGAGCAATCTTATTAGTTGCGACTCAAGCAATGTAGCTAAGATTCTGGGTGTGATCGTCCTGATTTGGTTCCACGGGTATCTGCTAGCAAGAGGACAAGCCAAGCTTAACCCTAATAGAGAACCCATGGAAAGGGCGCTAGGTGCAGTTCCCACCCACCCACCTGCCGCTAGTTTTTCCTAGCTTTGTAAGGACTTTGCTAGTGTGATGACCTGCCTTTTCAACCCTTAGGAATCAACACCAATATATCCTTCACATGCTGAATATTCAAGTGCCATAAAGACAGATTGTTGGGGTTAAGATCTTTACAAAGAAATCATCTTTATTATATATAGAACATCATAGAACAATAGCATGTCCTTACAATTGCTGATAAATAGACAGAAATCAAGAACAACAAACTGTGGAAGAATATAAGATACATGAATAAGTCTTGGAGAATCCAACTTGTCTCTTGAAAGCTCCAAAGTATCCAACTAAATCTAGAAAAAATGCTTGGGCAGACCCAAGCATTATAGGAAAACAACGCCTGGGTCAGTCAAGTAAAACCAACGTGAGAAACACAATAAAATGGATTCTTAATGTTTTATAAAACCTTTCAAAAACAAAGGTACCTCATATGACCACGCCACTCATAACATGGGTGAGTTTTTACCTTACGATAATAAAACCATTTATATCAGAAAATCCAATGATATTATTATAATGTCTAGGGTTTTAAAATAAATATCGAATCGTAGCCGAAATGGTTACATTATTTACATTCCAATATACTAGGTTTTACAATCAAAACCGTAAGGCTCGTATAAGGAAATGGATTCCAACATGGCAAGGCAAGGGACTACCTTCCGAAAGTACACCTCTAGAAAAATGTACTTGAGGCTGCAACCAGTTGCACCTCTGCTACATAGAGTCGGCTGCCCCTTTTATATGACAGGTCGGATTACTTCATCCCTCGACAACGAGGTTGCCTTAATTTGCCCGTTGATGCCTGCGTGCATACCAACTCGAGGAAACCGATCTAGATAAAGGAATGATACTCCTAATGCGGCTACCCACATAGCTCTACATTGTGAGGCTTATGATGTCACGCTTTACCTTTTCTTCTTAGCAATTACCACTCGGAATGCTAACACTGCCCTCCAGGCATCAATGCATTGCTAGAATTCATCCATACAAGTTGTTTAGGATAAGAAAAACCAAAGGCACTACTTCTACTACATCCATTTTGGACTCACTCTCGGGATTAGTGGTAAGTAGCCCTTGCACTCTAATAGCTTAATTTCATCAGCTCGAACCTCTTTTGAAACGTAGAATATGCATATGGCTTTGGAGTTGTTATGGTATAAAGTCATCTCATATAAATACACGTTTCCTGCTCACCGATTACCCCAAAACCAAATCGTTAATTCTGGTAAACTCAACTTTGGTTCATCAGAAATAATCAAAGAGTACATAAGTGCGGCGATCACCTCCTAACCTTTTAAGTGGATGGATTTTCTTATCAATTGTCTTAGAAGAACAAAACGAGTTTATACGTACATTATATCAACATTAACGACAACTATACCATATAATTCTCGTGTTTCTCCTAAATATTTCCAGAGTTATATCCTTTGGTGTTGAGTAGGGAGAGAATACTTCCCTACCACCAAAATTAAGATGGATTATTTATTTTAGGCCAAGTTGTTGATAGTCGGTTATTTAACAATCAATTAAACAAACATTCTAGAGATTACATTTCAAATGGAAACCACTAAGCTTTTAAAATTAATCTTTCATTAATTTGAAATTACCTTTTCGAATATTTATTAAATTATTAGTATACTTACCTCACCGGTATAAGTATATTCACAAAACATTTAAGAAAGATTCCTTATTTCAAAATCATACTAAATGGATGAAAACCCAATGTCATTTAAAATAGAGATAACGATAACCCAAAACACTATTCTTTTTTATAAATCTCTTTTATTTATAAATATCTCCTTATAAATCTCCATATCCCTTTATAAAACTTTTTTATAAATTTCCAAGTTTATTTATAAACTCTATATATAAATCTCCAAAATCATTTATAAAACTCCTTTTATAAATCTTTAAAACTATTTATAAAACTCCCTTTATAAATCTTTACAACCATTTATAAAATTCCTTTATAAATTTCTGAAACAATTTCAAAGCCAAACTTCTTTCAAATATATAAACTCCTTTAAACAACCCTTTTATTTAAATAAACTTTTATATAAACCTCTCCATTTAAAATGATTTCTTTTAAATAAGTAGTTTATTATTTTTAATTATCTTTTATAAATCAATTTATTATTTAAAAACACCTTCAATAAACAATCAGTTATCCTTAAACAACAATAGTAAAATAATAGCTTTAAACAATCTTTAATAAAATAATAATAAACTTCAAAACAATTTATAATAATATAATAATTTTAAAAGAAAATAATAACGTAACAATAATAATAAATAACTTTAACGACTATAAAAATATAATGATATAACTATAAAACATTATTAATACTTCTAATAATAAATTTTTAACATTTAAAAAATAAAACTTTAGACATTATTAACAATATAATAATTAAACTCAATAATAAAAAAATTAATTACTTTAAAATAAAATAGTTAACCTTAAATTATAAAATAATTAACCTTTAAATAATAATAATTAACTTTAAATTAATAATATATAGAAAAAAACAAACTATGACGCCTCACCCCAAGACCCATATTAACAAAGGGTATTACTGAGTAATATTGTCTGATAATGCGGAGAATGGAGCTGGATAGGAGCGACCATCCATAGCTTTGTCTTAAACGTCTATTGAATACGTCGATTGAGTGCTCTTATTTTTTTTTGTTTTTATCTTTCTTAAGTGGATCGACATACTCAATAAATGCTTAATACAAAACTACAGTGGCTAACAGATCTATCAGAACAAAATATAACAACTAACACAATAGATCACAGAATAGTATTCAAACATACACACACACACATACACAGATACATCATATTATAATACAATGTGATACAACACTAGTGGTACATAAACCACCATATATACATCGAGTCAAATGAACAAGTACAAATTAGAGTTTACAAAATGACTACAAGACTATACAGAAGATAACTAGCAGATAATCCAATGCGGAAGCAACATAGGAGAAATTAATAGTAGGTAACTAACCTGAAATAACTCGGTCTGACCCAAGTATATAAAAATTCATGGATCGGTCTAGCTTAAACAAACTGATTAGTATATGGTAGATGAAATGTAAGGATAAGGGGAATATTTCTTCTCGAAAGAGAAGAAGTAACATAAATATATGTCAACTATCATATAAGAGATAATATCACTCATATACTTCTAGAAGTTTCTTGAAAGAGGCAAATTCAACAATTATCAAATAATCCGGGCATTTTTCGGAGTTATGAGTTTTATTTATGATTTCACCATTTCTAGATGATTGTTTTATATATTTTATAACTTGGAGCTATATGAGAGTTTATACATATATGGTGATTTCATTTCTGAGTTTTGAACTCTTAATTGAGTTCCATGAGTTAATTGTGTTTGCCACCTTTTGGCGTATTTTTGAGATTTGTAATTTTCTATTTTAGGAATTAGTTGAGATTGCCATCCTTTGGTGGATTTTGAGTCTTGTGATCTCCTATTTAGGAGTTATGGTTAATAAAAACCATTATATTGGATATAAGATAAATTTAAACCACATTTACAATTAAATTAATGATTTTAAACAATATTTAAAATATAAATATGTTAACTTTAAAACATCATTAACAAAATAATTATATAAAACACTTTGCTAAAATAACGATTATATAAACATTTGTAATTGTTTATAACTGAAGTTGATTTAAATCCATAAATTTATGAATTCGAAAAGAGTCTTAGCAATCACAATGGTACTTAAACAAGCTACCATATCATTCTATTTAACTTTTCGAGTTATATAACTAGGATTTAAATAATTGACATTTATGTAAGTAAATTCAACAATTATCCATCAAGGGTAACAAACCACTTATTCAAATTGGCATATCAATTAACGACATATAATTGGATGATCTAAAACTACAAAATAGCATAATGTGAATTTATTCTGCTCCATAGATGTCTAACTGTAATTTATCCAGTAAATTATAGTAGGATGGAGATTTATTCTTCTAAACGGATGTCATAAATCTAATTAGCATAATGGTGTTTTATTCCTCTAAGAAGGTACCCAAATTCCCTTATTTAATTTACTTTAACAAAACGGTGTTTATTTGGCCAAATAGATAACGGCCATTAAGTATAATTAATTTAGCTACGTAATTTTCCAAATTGACGTAATTATAATCAAGCAGTATTAATTTATACTTAAATTATACTACACTAAAACTAGCAATAATTTATGTCAATGCATTGCATTCGTCAATATGAACCCAATGCAAAAATCCATAAGTTAATCGGATTTAAAACAAGCAGGATATTCCATTTTAAAGTTAACACTTCATTTTATAATTAAACAAATTATTACAAAAGCTTGCTCACCAAACATTACGCAGCCTAAGCCCAATAACGAATGTGAACCAAGCTACAATGTCTTCTTCCTCTTCCTTCCCAATCAAAATCTCGATTGCCTGCACCCATAAAATCATGAACGCCATGCACATGCACACTGCAAACCATCACCCAACCGCCGAACCATCGACGTTAACTGACCCCACTCCTTGAGCTCATTTGACTGCCACCCCCGAAACCTCATCCAATCATCTAAATCCATTTCTGACCGAACACCTGAGATATGCAAAACAACCCACAAAATTCGCATCAAATTTCTGAGCCACAACCTCCACACATCTCCGTTCTCCACCAAACTTCACAAATCGATGCTCCTTCCCTCGACAAACCCCCTAAAACAAACCATGACACCTATCTCCACCTCTACCAATAAATACTATAATCTTAGTTTTCAACGACTGTCGACTATCATCACCAAACGTCGCCAAACGTATACTAAAAATTCTACATCGCCATACAACTTCAACTACGCCGGTGCCATTAACTAATTCATCTTGGATTAGGAGAATTAAAATTTTGAAGTTAACAAACAATATTTTATCTTTATTGAAATTTCACGATTTCTCTCTCATTCCTCAATGAAAACTCGAGCTACCAAATTCTAAAAATACTACAAACCGACACGAACAACTTTTATGTTGAATGTTGGGGCTAAAAGTGGATATATTGGGATGTTTTGATTTTTGAATGAAGATGCAGGGGATGTTTTTCTTGGTTTTTGACACTTAGACTAAACCAAAGATGAAATAAAGAAGGACGTGGATTATGGTAACAAGGTGAAATGATAAATGATGATGAATATAAGTATAGACAACCCACACCAATAACCAAGACAGGATATGAAGGCACAAATAAAGGGACAAGGGTTAGAAGGGACAAAGGGAACAAGGGAGATAAGAGGAACAAAGATGTTGCTGAGAGAAAGTTGTGCTATATGCAGTGTATATTTGTTTTTGGTTTGGAAAGTACCCCACTACACAATATTGGGTCCGCGTATAAGCTACGAATGATAGAAAATAGAACAGAGAATTCCACATTGAAAAAAATAAATATCTATTTTTTGTGAATTGTATCTATTTAATCTAAATGAAGTACTTTCGCATGCCTACTAATCGAACGAGAAGATAGCGAGGATGCGAAATAAAAATACGACCGTGCATAGAAATGCGACGTGATCAGTAAACAATAATAAAACACACTATTTATCAAATTCTATTAAATTTCAAAAATATAAATGTTCGACGTAAAATACGTCAATGACAATTTAAATATTTTTCATATTAAAAATTATAGAAAAATCTATAAATTCAATTTATAATAAAAATGATTTCCTTTTTATTTTAAAACCTCGACTCGAATATTTAAAATAAGTTAAACATTCTCAAAAATTAAAATGATAAATTCCGGGTCGTTACAACTAGCCTAGGAGGGAAGCTGTATGTTGGGACTGATTCGTATGTAGATTCGAGGACATGGATTCAAACTTGTGAGAGAATTTTTGGATTGATAGGTCTTAAAGATGACATCAGGAGGCAGCTTACCACTTGGCATTTACATAGGGATGTTCTAAATTGGTGGGATGTGGTAATTGTTGAGACTAGAGAGGGAGATATTACTTGGGGAGAGTTTAGGAGACGATTTCAAATAAAGTTTCTATCCAGGGCCAATGAGGGAGTACAGTTGGATATGTTTACACATTTACAGTAGGAAGTGATGTCGGTGAAAGAGTATGTTAATCAGTTCAATAAGTTGGCTAGGTTTGGAATAGAGATGATTAATACCCCTCAAAAGAAAGCTTTGAAGTTTAAAACGGGACTGAATCAACCTCTTCAAGATTTGGCCCTTAGTCACATTCCCATAGGTGCGACTTTTGAGGGATTTCTGGAGATAGCTTTGCTAAATGTTTAAGAAGGAAGTAAAAAGTGAACTAAGAAGACGGTATGAAAGGCACCCCGATAGAACCAATGCAAGGGCAGAATAGGACCCATGGAAAGATCAAAAAGCATACATACTGGAAGCTATTCATATTGGAAGCTATTAATTGTTACAACTGCAATCAATTAGGGCACATGAGGCAGGAGTGTCCAACAGCTCAGAAGACCTCTACCTAAATGGTTTCAGCCTACGTACTAGAAGCTATTCCTCAAGTGCTCCTCCAGTCACAGATAATGGGAAGAAAGCATGATCAAAGGTGTGTTAACTTTATATGATTTACCTATTCATACTTTATTTGACACGGGGGTATCACACTCTTTTATCTCAAGTATACTTGTGGATGAGTTACTCCTAGACACCAGCATAGTCATAGGGCCAGTAGTTGTATCAAACCTTGTAGGAGGATTGGCTTATTTGTTTATGATATGTAGGGATTTGAAATTGTTTATTTCTTGGCTTATTTGTCTATGATATGTAGGGGTTTGAAATTGTTTATTTCTGGGGTCGAATTCGATTGTGATGCTTTGGTCTTAGGATTTTTTTACTTGGCTCAATTTTGAGCAAGGATTGGATGACGATGTGCGAGGTGATTTTAGATTATGATAGGGAAGTTGTTAGGTTTGGTACTTGTAATGCGCGTAGTCTAGAGGTTTTTAGCGATCCCAAAGGTTTGGTTATGTCAAGTTACCTATATTCATTAGACCTATCACATGACAGTTAGATTCAGTGCATGTAGTTAGAGAATATCCAGATATCTTTTCATAGGTTATGGGTCTCCCACCCCAAAGGGCGGTCGAGTTTCGGATTTATCTTGTGGAGAATGCCAAACCTGTAGCCACCTTTGAGGTATTTAGCTCCTAAGAAGAGACGCAAGCTAAATAAGAATGTGAATGAGCTATTGGAGAAAAGCTGCATTAGGAGGAGTATTTTAGAGTAGGAAGCACCATTAGTCTTTGCCACCAAGATAAATGGTTCTCTGAGGCTTTCCATCAATTATCGAGAGTTGAATAAGCCAACAAAGAAGAACTATAGCCCCACATATATGATCTCTTTGTTAGTTAGAGCGAAGGAGTTCTCTTAGCTCGACTTGGCTACAAGATTCCATCGGTTGTGTGTGGTTAAAGATAGTATTCAGAAGACTACTTTTTGTACACCCGACTGACTGTATGAGTGGTTAGTCATGCCTTTCAGACTGACTAATGCGCCTTCCTACTTTTTGATTTGATGAGTCGAGTTTTAGTTGGTTTTTAATAAGTTTGTGGTGGTGTTTGTGGATGACATATTGGTCTATTCGAAAAGCAAGGAGGAGCACAAATTGCATTTAGAAGAAGTGTTCAATACACTCTGTGAGCATAAGCTGAAGGCGAAGTTTATCAAATGCCACTTTTGGCACGAGGAGTTATGCTTTTTGGGACACGTTATCTCTGAAAGTGGTGGTGGTCGATCCTTGTAAAGTTGTTGCAGTATAGGATTGACATGTGCCAAAGAATGCCATGGAAGGGAAGAGTTTCCATTGTCTGATGAGCTACTATAGAAAAGTTCATTAAGGACTTCTTGAAGATATTTGGCCCTTTGACCCGCCTTACCAAGAAGAATAAGGTTTTCACGTGGGATGCAAATTTTGAGGATGCTTTTATCAAGCTAAAGGAGGCCTGACTTGTTCTAATATTACCCAATGGTATAGAGATATTCATAGTGTTTACCGATGCTTGCGGTATGGGATTGGTTGTGGTGTTGATGTAGGAAGGGAGAGTATTGAGCTATTCTAGTCAGTAGTTGAAGGTCCACGAGAGAAACTATCCTACCATGACCTTGAGTTGGTGGCCCTTATCTTTGCACTCAAGTCATGTGACATAATCTCTTAGGAGAGCGGTTCGAGTTGTATACGGATCATAAGTCTCTAAAATATTCATTCTCCTAAAAGGAATTGAATTAGAGGCAGCAAAGGAGGATGGAGTATTTGGCATCACATGTCTCGATATTTCATATACTCCAGGAAAAGGTAATATGGTAGACGATGCCTTGAGTAGGTAGCACGCGGTGTTGAGTCCTTTGTTATAACAGTGAAAGCATTTGGAGTTCATCTCTACATAAAGACAAGGAGTTGGTAGATTATGTGTTCTTCTCATTATGGATTTGATTTACATGGTACTAGCCAAGTCTCATCACTTTAGGATGACCATTTATCCTAGTGAAGACAAATTGTACCATGATGTAAAGAGAGTCTTTTATTGACCTGGTATGAAGAAGCATGTCGCAAAGTACGTAGCCCGATGTATGACTTGTCAAAAGGGTAAAGGCTGAGCAGAAGAAGCCAGGAGGATTGTTGCAACTGTTGGATATTCCACAGTGGAAGTGGGAGAGTGCTCCTATGGACGTCATCAATGGACTACCCAGGAGTAGGAGGGGGAATGAGAGTATTTGGGTCATAGTTGACCGACTTAACAAATGTGCTTATTTTATTCCTGTTAGGAGTATGAGGACAGTTGCGTCTTTGGTGACATCATACATGAGAGAGATCGTTAGGTTACATAGAGTTCCTTTGAGCACCGTTAGTGATCGGGATCCTCTTTTCACTAGTGAATTTTGGAGGAGTTTACAGGAAGCTTTAAGCACTGATTTGAGCTTGAGTACCGCTTATCATTTGTAGAAGGACGGATGGACGGAGAAGGTAAACCGAGTATTGGTGGATTTTCTTTGGATGTGTTTCTTGGATTTTGGAGCCTTTTAGGAGGATTACTTGTGGATAGTGGAGTTGACCTATAATAATAGCTATCAGGTGTATATTGGGATGGGATCGTTTGAGGCGTTATACGGGAGGCCTTGGAGAGTACCATCTTATTGGTGGGACACTAAAGATAGGATTATTCTTGGATCAGCTATGGTAAAGGAGACATCAAAGAAGGTAGACTAGAACCATAAAAGGATGAAGACCACATAGGATAGGCAGAAGTCTGACACTGATAGGAGACGCACAGAGTTGGAGTTTGCAGTGGGCGATATGGTTTTTGTGAAGGTCCCACCGCTTAGGCATGTTATGAGATTTGGAAGCTCTTGAAATCTAGCATTGAGGTTTGTAAGGCCTTTTCTGATTACCGACAAAGTTGGGAAGTTAGCTTATAGGGTGAAGCTTCCAAGAAGTTAGCAGGAGTACATGACGATTTCCATTCATCCAACTTGCGAATGTGCCTACACGATGCGACAGTCGTAGTCGAGCCAAGTCAGATAGAGGAGGTAGAGGTAGAGAGCAAGTCACTTATTCGCCACACACCCAGCCGTATTCTTGAGAATGGTACAAAGCAACTCCGCAACAAAGTTATAAAGCTTGTTAAGGTCCAATGAGGAGACGACCCAACAGAGAGTACGTAGGAGCATGAGTAGAAGATTGAAGGTATCCATCCATAACTCTTCTCTAGTTTGTTTCCATATTAGTCGAATAAGTATAGACTAATTATGTTTTTAAGTTCCAGCTTAGTATACCCCATATATAGGGGCAATTTGGATGCTTGGAATGTTTGCGAACCTGTGATTAGGAAATGTTTTGAATGATAGATGTTAATGGATGTATTTATTAATTTGTTCTTTGCATACTTAGGCAAATATATCCTTGAGTTACCATAAACACATACCATCACTTCATGAAGTTATATGCATATGGTTGTTGCATATGGATTAAATGGTTGCGCATACATATAGAATTGCCAGTATATTTATATAGGATGTTGCATACATTTTGGGCACATGGCATAGCATTTGCATTTTAAGAGGTCGAGTAGATCATGAGACCGCCTAATTTTAGCATTGTTATAGGTTCACATGCATTCCACGCCTGCATATACATATTGTATTAGAAATTTAACTAAGGATAATGGTTGCCGGTGGTTGATGGATAAGTAGGTGGTTATAGTTAATGATTTTTGTACACATGAGTTACATCTTTTGTCCTTGGAGATTTTAGGGATGAATTCCTTTTTTGGGGAGCCGAATGTAACATCCCTAAAATTTAATCAAAAAATAAGTATAAGAATTATTTAAATATAATAAGAGTAAAATGGAATTTTCAAAAATGTCTGAATTTGGCTATGAAATTTGCACCATTGTGTACATAACTATTTTTTGAACAATTTTCATATATAACATTTTGAAAACGGGGCCAGTATGAAAAAGTTACAAACGTTTGAAAATTTGGAAGCGAAATTAATTAAATAAGCAATTAAGGAAGGAAATCTTGTAAAAATAGAAACCTCTACTGGTCGACATCGTGACCTTTATTGGCCGACCGCTCAATGCAAGCAGCCGATCGGTCAACCTTATGCGGCTAGCGTTTGGTTAGGCCAATGGCTCAGATTTGATCGTATATTTTTTCAGCCTTTGGGATTAGATAGTATATTTTGAATAGTCGATATTAGTTTGCACCTATATAATTACCATCCTAACGTAAACTCTAATTCAAAAAATTACAACTAGTATGTCCAAACTCTGCTCCTCTGAAAACCGAAATCTTCTCTCTCTTCAAATCAGAAATTTCTTCAAATTAAATTAAAATAAAAGTAGAGAGATTGAAGAAGGTTAAATCAAGTGAAGATCTAGTGAACGGAGGAGGTTCCAAGTGTAGTTCGGAGAAGATAGCTTTGGATTGAGGTGAGTGGTTTCATTAGTAGTTGGATGATTTATATGTAATTAATTTTAGTATACCCTATTTTGATCTAGAATTGTGTTAAATGGAATTGAAAATATTTTTAAATTAAATTGAGAATTTAAAAGTGATTAAAACCTATATTAATATGACCCATTTTCTTCTAATCTATGTATGTTTATGTAAAACCTATATTAATATGAACTAGTAATCCTGTTGACAATAAACCTAGGTTAAATCAATTCACAAAAGTTAGAGGTATTGTATATGAAATTAGGATGATTATAAATTATAAATATATAAATTAGTGTTACTGTATGCCAAATTATAAGTTAAGTTTAGTGTAATTGGAATGACAATGATTGATAAACAAAATTAATAATCTTCGCAAATTAAAAACGTAAAAACAACAACGAAAGGTCGATCTCTCACTGGGGTCGGTCGACAGGAAGTGGTCGACCACTCTAGGATAAAGTAGTCAACGGTTACTGAAACGGGGCATGTCATGAACCTCAGTCTGAGGCCCAATTTATAAATAAAATAGTTGTGTGCATGTATTATATATATTTGGACGTTAGTATAAGTAAGGAAGTTAGTTCCCTATGCGAACGACACTAGGATGTACGGGACTAGATAAATGCTATTTAATTGACAGGGATCGGTATTGGACTGGGGTGATTGTATCGTAAATTGCACTTAGAGAAGGTTCTACGGTGGACACACAACACTGATGATGACGTCTGATGGAGTGTGCAGCCAAGCACCAATGAGAGTTTCTTGGTATTCATGGTGATGCGACGCGATACTAAGTTGTTGATAGATCTCGACGTGGTTTAGTAAAAGGCGTTATGTTACCATTGAGAGGTGGACAAGGATGCAGCGACGATGATACACATCGGCAAGATGGCGTTGTGGGCTCCCCCTCAATGCGTAACAAGGATACATTTAGTTATAGTGTGGGAAATGTAGTCCCATGATGGAAATTGTAGGGAAACTTATGTTGGAATAGTTATGTGTAGTCGTAGTTATGGGAAATGTAGTCCCATGGTGGAAATTATAGGTAACCCTATGTTAGAATAGTTACATGTAGTCATAGTTGTGGGAAATGCAGTCCCATGGTTGGAAATTGTAGGGAAACCTATGTGGAATAGTTCTAGTAGGTATTAGCTGATCATTAGTTATCTTGAGGTTCGATTAGTTGTTTGGCCCTAAGTATGAACCTGCACAAGTTGTTAGTATAGGAGTGTACTGAACTAAACTTCTTAAATAGAGAAAACAAGTAGTTCATGGAAACTTTTACAACATCCTAGGCCACGCAAAGTATTACTTAAGTCAATTGTATGTGACCACCATATATTAATGATGTAACTCATTCACTAGACTTTGGTCTGACCCATCCTTTTCCCATTCTTTTCCCCCACCACAAGAAGAAAGGGCAGCAGGTGATAGGCCCAGCGATAGTACTTGGAGAGACGAGCTTGGCATCAAAGTTTCTTTTTATTTAATGTTATACTCCATATACCATTTATCATATTTAGTATCTCATTTGACTACTTGATGTATCTTTGTATACTATGGATTTGACTACATATTATTTTGAGACTATATTTTGGATATTTTCTAAGACGATTGTTTTTCAATATTATATTTTGTTGCCTTCTGCTATGAGATCTGAAAGTGTAGAATATCTTATATTGTACCTGTATATTCTTAGTCTTTATAATGTAAAAAAAACTCCAATGGCTCTTATTTCTCGACACTGACGTGAGTCTGAAAGTCACCCTAGGCTTTGGATTGGTGTGTTGGGAGGTGTGGGTCGTTATAGATTGAGTTTTCTACTTAGAGAATTGCCGCTTAGTCGGATTTCTATAGGACCAACATTCAAAAATTTAGTTGAGGAAGCATTGTTGAATACCACTATAGAGGAGGCTTCTAAAGGGCAACCAATGAAGAATATTACCGAAGGCAAGCGCAATAATATAGGAGGTCCAAGTGGACAGGGTGGTGAGCAAGACACAAGGTGTGAAGATACAATATGAGAGGACACGAAGTGAAAGACTGTACAGTAAAGGTCTCAAAGATTAAGAGATAGAATAACAATCGGATGGGTCATATGAAAGGGGAGTGTCTTGGTGTTGGAAAGATTACTATGAGATATGTTATTATCCTATATTTTTATTTATATACGTTTATATAGTATAAGATACGTAGATATGTAAAAGAAGTTCTGTCCATAAATTTCGAGGATGAAATTCTTTTCAAGGGGGAATGTAATAGCCCTTGAGATTTTGTTGTATATTTTATTAGCTGGGGCAGAATGGTAATTTTACAAATTTTGGAATTAGATGACGGGAATTATACCATTGCATAGAACCCATTTTTTGGTCAAGATGGTATGTTGGTTCGTCCGGATTAGGGTTCGTATGAAGGAGTTGCAAGCATTTTAAGTAAGCGGATTTTGATTGGTTGAAACGGGCCTAAGCCCATTTGAATGAATAGACGGTTAGGGTCTTATATAATAAAACGGGTCGAATTCAAAATTACTTTCCATTTGCATATGTTTCTGTTTATGCCCCTCCTTCTTCATCCCCATCTCTAAATCGCTCTTTCTCTTTCAAATCAATGTCAAACCCTAAACATTTATATATCAAATTGACGAGCACGAAGGGGGTTATAAGAAGATATCCATCGTTTGTGGAATCAAAGAATTTCATAGAATGGAAATTCTATATAATGAGGGATTGGAGGCTAATTTGGTGATTTCTAGGGCTTAGTGATGTAGACTTGTGAGAGGAACTATTATTGGGTTGTTACTACTCATATGACAATAGTTGCATTATATTAATTTCTAATTCGGGTAAATAGATGCATGAATTAGACTAGTCGAAGTTTAGGATTTAATATAGATGTGATTAAAGAATTAAATAAGGTTAATGACCATTGATATAGGGTTAAATTTGGATTAGAGTATATATAATATGAAGCTAGAATTATATAGTTAAGTTTATGATGATTAGGATTTGATTTTGAGATATGTAGATGATATGTGATATATGGAAGGTTAGAATAGTAGAAAATGGTGTCTAAGATAAGTAGAAAAGCACCAAAATAGTAAATGATGGAGTAGAAAAGAAATATGGAAGGAAACAGTTGAAGATGATCGGTTTTTTGGCGTTTGGCATGGCAACCGGAACACTGGTGTTAGTACCAATCCATCATTGCATGGTTAAAATTGCCAGGCTGAAGTTGGACTAGGCCGAAACCTTTTTACTTCAACCAGGCCTATACGAAATGGAAGGTAAGGAACGCGTTGGTTTCTCAGTGGCATTAAGAAGTGTTTGACATCCATAAATGTGCTTTGATGATTGTGTGTTTTTACGATTGTATTGAGTTGTTTGTTAAAGGAGTTAGACTGTGTTTACCTATCCTTTATGTTTACGCAAGTTAGTATATGATTATCTAACTCATATTCTTATTTATGTTGATGGGATTAGTCTATATTTAACTACATCTTGGGGTTAGTCTCTATTTAACTAAATCTTGTATGTGTTAATGGGTTAGTATATGTTTAACTAACTCTTTCCCTCTCTTTTTTGTAGAAGGGTTTGTCTATGTTTAACTAAATCTATCTTACGTTTAATATTGTTAAGTTTATGACAATGATCCTGATATTATATTTATTATGATGGACTAACTCTGTAGATATAGTGAGATAGGTTGAGGTTAAGTAAGTATTAGTTCTCATATGATGTTTATGAAATCACGCTATCAGTGTATAGTTGGTAGTAATTTTTACTCACTAGACATATATGTCTGACTCCCCTCCTCATATATTATAGGTTAACAAAGAAGCTTTGGCGTGCGTAGTATTGGAAAATGGTGACTATGCAGGCGTTTACATATACTATTCAAAAGATGATAACTATGTATGTGATGTATATAGATGGAATTTTTTTATTTTATCTATTTTGTTCCAATCCATTCTACTATGAGTTATGAAAGTTATAGTTAGGTAGGGTAGCTCTCAGTTTATTACTGCGTTTAAAATAATACAGATTCTCATTTTATGGAAATTATAAGCCCACAAAAAATGGATTGATACAATACAATTGACAATGAGTTATCCATTGTATGCGGGCCTATGATTTGTTGATATTAATTAAGATTAGTATTCCAAGGCATTCGAATCCTAATGCCCACTAGAGAAATTGAAATATTTCTATTAGTGTATTAAGAAACTTAAAAATCTAGTTGGAGATTTATTAGAAAAATGAAATGGTAACATTTAACCTTTCTAATATGTTAAGAACATTTGCTATAAAAGGTTAAAATAATCTGTATCGACAAATTTATGCAAATAATAAAATTGATAAAATATTTATTAGCTTGGATATATAAATTAACTAAATAAAGGATTGACAAAGAAATATAAAATATACTTACTTTAAATCTTTTGGCATGTTGTCCCTTCAAGACTTTTGCACAAGAGCCAAACTATACATTACTAAGTACATTCGTAACTTGGTCAATTAAGTGTTCATTTGCACAAAAATTTGTATTGTTTCCATAAGCTTTGAACTCTTAAGAAATACAAGAATATAGATATTTGATCCATATTCGATCATATATAAATGTTATATGATGAAAGATCGCAATTTGTAGTGTGTTATCTACATAATTTCTAAAGGGTATAGGCAAAGGCTCAAAGTCATGTCGAAGTTAAAGCCATGAGCTTCATGCTAAAATTAAGGAGTTCATGTTCAAATGCTAGAAGCTAAGAAGAAATGCAAGGTTATTCAAAGGTGCGTCATCATACCAAAGTAAAACAATGTCAAAGGGGAGCACGCCATGGATCATCGACACAACAACAAGCCTCATACAAATTAACAAGGTAAAGGTAACGTCGAAAGGCTATAATGTCGAAGGCAACAATAAGGAACTATGTTGCCCTTAAAAGCTAAGGGCATCTTGCATCAACATGATAATGTCAAAAAAATAAAAGTGGTAAAGCAATGAAGCTCGCACCAGGCCTCTAGGAATGAATATTGACATCCGCAAATGTACAACAGCCACAAAGGAAGTTGTTACCACTATCATTGTTAATGCCAAAGATATGCGATATAATGACATAACTATGACGCCAAGCAATACAGAAAGAATGGAGAAGAATTGGTGCTGAAGGACTATAGTGGTACTACTCATCTGTAGGAGTTTATAAACAATGTTTTCTCTCATTTATACCGCACCTTATCCATGTCGCATAGTATCATATCACTTCAATACCACATTTTAAGTAATGTCACACTCTATTTATACCATGTTCGATCAATATCGCACCTTACCAATAGGCAGAATGTCGTAAATCAGGTGGGGACATCTTGGACTACCAACACCACCTCTATTCAGTGACAATACTCTTCAATGTCGTTTCTAAAATAATATCGTATAAGGTTAGGAATGATGTCGCACTCAATCAATATCACCTCCAATCGATGTTGCTCCTTGTCAATATTAAGAATCCATGTAATTATAGAGCAATGTCGTTCGTATGCATGCTGCCTTACTTCAATGTTGCATTCCATTAAGGACGTATATCATCGTTGCCATATTACTATAGTACCACACTTTGGAGATATCATCGCAGACCTATAAAGCGACATTAATGATGAACATCGCCAATGTCCATGAAGGCTATCAAGGTAGATGTCACTCCGTATCAATGTCGCTTTGTCAATGCCGCTCCATATCAATGCCTCTCCATATTAATACTACATCATATCAATGTCGCTTCAAGTTGGTTCCACCACCTATTGATGAAGAATACCGAAGATCCTCTATGATACTCAACATCATTAAGATTGTCGAAGATTATGCATGCCGAAGATAATTCAGACCGAAGTTGGCATAAAGCATCACCCGAATCCATCTACCCCTATAAATAGGGACCTAGGGGAATGAAGGAAGGGACGATCATTTCTTTTCTATCCTCTCAAAATTAAACTCTTATGACCTTAAATTGATTTGGGGAAAAACTCCAATTTGATTGTAATCATGCTCTATTGAAATGAATGAAAACTTGGACATGCCTATTATTATGATCATGCATCTTAGACATCATTAACCACGAGCATTCTTATAATGAAGCTCTTTAAGCCCAAAGCAAATGCGATACTATTCACAAAGGATCACATGAACTTCTGTCCAAACTAGTGTTTATATGCATAGCCTCTATTTTTCCTCATGCATATGGACATTGGACTAAGGACATAAGGACAATTTATATAGTTCATTAACATGCTCATTGGGCTATTACACGCATTTACTACTTATCTTCTCTCTCCTTTGAATATATGACGTAGGACTTTGAGTGTTTTATTCCTAAAGACCAAATAGATTCTTGAATATATTATCCAAGTGACCTTAAGGGCTATCAAATATCTTGTTCCAAGTGACCTTAAGAGAACTCGAATATTGTATTCCAAGAAATCATATTGGCTTTCTTATGTGTAACATCCAAATTCCATGGAAATTATGGACCTGTTTTCTATTGATATCCACTCGTACTTTTCCTTGAATGCTAAGCATATTCTTGACACCAACTAAACCATGCTTGGTCGTATCGATATATGAACCCGAATCAAGGATTGGCTCTTCATTCTAGGCATCATGGTTGTTATACCAATTTTTGGTTTAACATTTTGGCACCAGAAGGAGGCCTGAACCTCTGGTTCCGTTTGTTTCTCTTCTCAAACTAATTTGGGTAAATTTGGATTCCAAGAAAATGGGAAGATGAAGGCGAATTAACGCTCCAAACGAAGAATCACACAAACGGCGACGTTAGAAGAAAATGTCATTCCTAACTTTAACTTGGGAAATGTAGAGCCTGGACAGCCATCAGAGCCGGCACAACATATCAATAGCGAAGCTAAAATTAAAGGCCTAAAACAAGAAGTGCTGATGATGAAATAACTTCTTGAAGGAATCCTTGCTCTAAAATCCTCCAAAGCCACCAAGCTAATGGGGGGAGATGAGGTAAAATCTCCAAAAAGGGTTTGGACGCCTCTCTGCATAAAATCAAAAGCAGAAGCAAACTAGTTATGACTCCCCAAAAGAGAAAAAATCATCAACAAGTTGAAACAACCAAACTTTCTCCAAGGTCATTAATAGATAATGAAAATAAGGCAAATTACAATAGGAGATTGGAGGAGAAGTCTAAGGAGCAATCTGGAAGTTCAACCTCTAAAGAATATAAACCAATTAGAAGCAATTACCACAGTGACGAAACTTATCTAAGAGACATGGTCGAGAATATGACAAAGGATATGCTAAATCTTAAAGGAAAAATAACTCTTGATTAGAGGATTAGCAATAACCACCAAGAAGCTCCCTTCACAGACGAGATCGTGTCCACCAAGATCCCGTTCCACATCAAAATTCCATCCTTAAAATACAATGGAACCACTGACCCAAATGATCACTTGATGGCCTTCGAAAATCAATTGGACCTATATAGCGCATTTGGAGTTGTGCATTGCAGGCTTTTCCCTATTACTTTCCAAGGTGAAATAACCAAATGGTACAAGTAGTACCATGAGAAAACCATCCATTCCTGGATGAAATTCTCTTATGAATTCTCAATGCAGTTCTGTATTTATAAAGACCCTACTATTGACTAACTGTGTTGACTAATATCAAGCAGAGACCAAGGGAGTTATTGGGTGATTATCTAAAGAGGTTCAATATAGAGGCACTAAATGCAAAAGGTATAACCGATAGGGATGGTTTAGTGGCAGTACATTTGGGGCTGATTGAACAAACTCCATTCTGGAAGGAGCTCTATATACATGGATGCAGAGCTTTACAAAACATCCATTTCCAGGCTGACAAATTCATTCATATAGATGAAATATTTTATGCTAAGATGAAAGCTCAAGCCAAAAAGAAGACCGGGAGAACACGCTATAACCACAACTATAGAAAACCTAGATAAAAGGAGATCCCTAAAGCTAATTACATTGCTATGAATAAGACACTATCTTACATATTCGCTATGGTAAGGGAAAACGATGATTTCCGATCTCATACAAAGCTAAGACCAATCCTAAACCAAGAAAAGGGGAAGAATATTGTGCTTATCATAAGTCAAATGGGCACAAAACCGATGAATGTCGTGTTTTGGTAGGCATAACCCAATGCATGATTCGCTCTGGATATATAAAGGAGTTTATTAAAGATAGTCAAAAAGTTACTCGTTCTAAAGATCCCCACCAAAGACTCCAAAACAATGCTGCCAACTTAGTGGACGGTAATGGTCAATCGGATTTTGTACCACCTCTCAATAGGATCGCTGTGATTCATGGAAGTCCACATCTAGCGGGAAGTAGTAAAGGGGCTACGGACTGCTATGTTAGAGAAGCAAGGGAAGGGATTTTCTCTATTTACAATGAACCACTGCTCAAGAATCCTAGGTTTCAAATTCAAATGCATAGCCTAACCATCACTCCATATGAGCTAAGAGGAGGAGTTTGTTATCCACACAATGATCTACTCATGATTACTGCTCAAATTGTATTCTTTGTGGTTTCCAAAATTTTGGTGGATATGGGAAGTGCGGTCAACATGACCTTTAAACATGCTTTTAACCAAATGAGAATTCCAGAGGAAAAGCTAGAACCAAGCTTTGAACCCATTTTTGGGCTTAACAATAAAGGATCGACTTCTATTAGGAAAATAAGGCTTTTGGTGGAGATGGATATTCCGCCAAACTCTAGGACATCCGAGACTCTCTTTGTCATTATGGATCAACCATTCTACTATAATGCATTCTTTGGGAGGCCAGCTTTTGATGAAGTTGATGCTTTTGTTTCACCAAAATACTTGATGGTGAAATTCTTAACCAAAAGTGGTTTTAGAACAATAATGAGAGAATAATTTAGCTCCTATGAAGTGTATTTTAACACTCTTGAGCAATATAAACGAGACAATCGTTCTTACTTTGACTCGGAGAAAAGTGAGTTAATTGGAAATGATATTAATAAGCCTTTGGATGAGAGTTCTTCAAACTAATCATCCAAATCAAAAACAAAGCCTATTGAGAAACTAAGCATATATTAAGAAACTTTAATTTCTTTGGAAAGAGAAGGAAGAGAAATGAAACAAATTAGGTAGAGGACGAAATAGAAGGTGAGGAAATAGTCACTTAATTTAGATTGTAGAGACGAGCAAGAAATGTTGAAGCCTACGAAAGAACTTGAGGAAGTATGCTTATATCCCGCTGAACCGATAAAGACAGTAAAAATTGGGAAGGAACTGGATAGAAAACTTAAAGGGGAGCTAATTCAATTTCTTCAATCCAGTAGAGATGTATTCACCTGGACCCATTCTAATATGATCGAAATAGATCCAACTGTTATGTGTCATGCTTTGAATATAGGTCCAAATATCACACCTATCCGACAGAAGAAAAGTAAATTTGATAAAATTCGGTCTAATGCTTTAAAAGAGGAAATCAAAATTTTTTTTTGGAATGGGTTCGTCAGAGAGGTACATTTTGGCCAATCCAATGCCGGTGAAGAAATCCAATGGCAAGTGGAGTTGTTGACTATACTGATCTAAACAAGGCATACCCAAAAGATTGCTACCCCTTCCAAGAATAGATCAGTTGATTGATGCAACCAGTGCACACAAACTTTTAACTTTCATGGATGCCTATTCTATCTACAATCAAATTCACATGTTCAAGTCAAACGAGAAGAACACTAGTTTCATAATGGATTAGGGAACTTATTGCTATAAGGTAATGCCATTTTTGGTTAAAGAATGCAGGGGCCATATACCAGAGATTACTAAACAAAATGTTTAAGGAGCATATTGGCTAGAATATGGAAGTATATGTGGATGATATGCTAGTTAAGTCTCATAAAGGGAGCAGCCATTTAAAAGATCTAGGAGAAATGTTTGGTGTATTGCAAAAGTATCAAATGAAGCTCAAAGCCCTTTTGGAATTCAGTTAGCGTGGTCTTAGGATACATTGTCAGTGCCCGAGGAATTGAAGCTAACCCTGACCAAATTTAGGCTATTAAAGACATGGCAGAGCCCAAAACAAGTAAAGATGAATGAGTCTAAACGGATGAGTGGCGGCATTGTATAGGTTCATTTCCAAGGCCACTGACAAATGCAGTCCATTCTTCGATGTATTTAAGAAAAAAAAGAACTTCGAATGGGGAAAAGACTGTCAAAAAGCTTTCAAGGAGTTGAAAGACCATCTTGAAAAACCACTAATCCTATCTAGTCCCGTAGAAGGAGAGAACCTTTATCTTTATATGGCAGTTTCCAAACGTGCAGTTAGTTCTGTATTGATAAAAGAAGGAAAAGGTATTCAGCTTCCGGTATACTATGTAAGTAGAAGGCTAAAAGATGCAGAGACTAGATATCCAGTCATAGAGAAACTAGCATACTGCTTAATGCTTACAGCATAAAAATTAAGAACCTACTTTCAAGAACATCTAATCAAGGTTTTAACCAATTTCCCTCATAAGCAAATTTTTAACAAACCAGAAGCCTTTAGAAGATTGGTAAAATGGGGGATTGAGCTTAGTCAATATGACATTGAATTTCTTCCCTGAGCGGCAGTCAAAGGACAAGATTTAGGTGATTTTGTTAATGATTGTACATGTTTCATCAAAGAACAGTCAGAACAGGAAAAGGATATAAAGCCTAACTGACAATTATTTGTAGATGGAGCTTCAAATGAACAAGGTGTTGGAACATGATTTTTCATTAGCACAGCCGATGGACATCGCCTAAATTATGCAATGAAATTAGGATTTTAGGCCACTAATAATGTGGCAAAGTATGAATCAATGGTTGTAGGACTCACTTTGGCAAAAAAATTCCCAGAATTGAAACTTCCAGTGATTCCTAATTAATGGTAAATCAGTTGAAACAAACATACCAGACAAAAGATGCCAAGCTAGTCTTATTTGTAAAGAAGGTGTTTAAAATGATGAACCAATTTGAGGATTTCTCAATACACAAAGTACCAAGAGGAAAGAACTTCCAAGATGATTCTTTAGCTAAACTAGCCAGTTCACGGGGAGCGCTAGAAACCTGGATCGTTCCAATATGCTATTAACCAAGTCCCAGTATAGAGGAAAATATTCATGTGTCAAAAAATGAATTAATGGTATTGACCAGATCTCAAGCTCTAGCATATAGAGAGGAGGAAAGTGAGAATGGAAACGAAATCCCTCAAGAGAAATTATCCCATTTAGAGAAAAATGATCGTTATAAGATTAATTGAATTACACCCATTGTTGAATACCTTGTAAATGGAACATTACCGACCGATAAAAAGGAGGCAAGAAGGATTAATTATCAAGCTCCAACTTTCGTTATGCTGAATGGAATACTTTATAAGAAGGGATACTCTCTTCCATTCATAATCCAAAAGGTGGACTAAAACTATTGAAAGAAGCCTGGATTTTGTGGTGATCATTTTAATGTAATAAAACTAGCTAAGATGGTCATGAGTCAAGGCTTTTATTGGCCTTGAATGACTAACCATGCCATCGACTATGTTTAAAGATGTAGCAAGTGCCAAAAGTTCTCTAAATCCCACATTTGCCGCCAAGCGAATTGACTTCAATCTTAAGCCCATGGCATTTGGACATATGGGGCATCGACCTAATAGGACCACTGCCTATCTCCGAAGGGGAGCCAAATACACTATAGCGGCCATCGATTATTTCACTAAGTGGGTAGAAGTAAAGCCCCTATCGAATATCACATCCGAAAAAGTACTCAAATTTTTAATCAAGAATATCATTACTAGATTTGTAATTCCACAAAAGATCATACCTGATAACAAAACTCAATTTGAAAGTGAAGAATTCACACGATTCTACTATAAAAATGGAATCATTAAGAGCTTTTCATATGTAGTTCACCTTAAGGCTAATGGAGTCGTTGAGGCAACCAATAAAACCATCAAAACAATTCTCAATAAATGATTAGATAAAGTAAAAGAAAACTAGGTAGAAGGGTTGTCTTTGGTATTATGGGCCTGTAGAACTTCTTCTAAAATAGCAATAGGACATACCCCATATTCATTAAAATATAGATATGAAGCAATGCTTCCAATTGAGGTGGAAGTGCCCTCTGATTGAAGATTGCTATGCATTCAATCCGAATTAAGAATCGAGTAAAGAATCCTTTGATCTAATTAATGAATTGAGAGATAAGGCAGCCATATGGACAACTGAATACCAATGAAGGATATCAAGGTATTACAACTCAAAAGTAAAAGCAAGGTCTCTAAAAGGAGATTTGGTGCTCTAAAAGTTATAAAAAATACTAAAATCCCAGTAGATGGACCACTTGGGCCAAATTGGGAAGGACCCCAAATCATACACAAAGTGATCCCACCTAGGACCTAAAGATTATGCTAACCTGATGGCAATGTGATAACAAGAACATGGAATGCCAAACAATTTGGACCATACTTTCCAACAATAGATGAATAAAGAAATTGAAATAATTTTTTTTATTGGATCAGGAGTAAGCCTCTCCTTAAATAAATGAAAAAAACTTTTAGTGTCATCATCAAAGGCCTTACTAAAGCGCCATCTAGAGGGAGGTCGAATAAGTCTCTGGTTCTGCCTAAGGTAGCTACCCAGAGTGTTGGACAAGCCTTCAGTGCCGCCATCAAAGGCCTCACTGAAGCATCTCCTAGAGGGAGATCGAGTAAGTCTTTGGTTCTACTTAAGATATCTACCTAAAGCACCGGAATAGCCTTTAGTGTTGTCAACAAAGGCCTCACTAAAGCGCCTCCTAAAGGGAGGTTGGATAAGTTTCTGGTTCCACTTAAAATAGCTACGTAGAGCGCTAGACCATCCTTTAGTGCCGTCATCAAAGGCCTCAACGAAGTGTCTCCTAGATGGAGATTGGGTAAGTCTATGGTTTTCCTAGCACCTGGAGCATCGGACCAGCCTTTAGTGCCGTCATCTGATGCCTTACTAAAGCGCTTCCTAGTGGAAGGTCAGGAAAGTCTATAGTTCTGCTTGATATAGCTAACCAAACGCACCGGACAACAAGACCTAATGAATCACCAAAGATAGTGATAAATGTTTTGATCCAAGTTGAGATCATCATCTAAAGATGGAAACAAGTATATTAATTGAGTCGGTTAAACTATAACAACCCGCATATTTTACGATTATATATTTAAAGTTTTTATTTAAATATAGCATCGTTAGTTGAATTAAAGTCTGAAATGTGACATTTTGTAAACTGTCAAATTCGGACTCGAGACCAGTTCCATTGAGTTTAAAACGACGTTTACAACTTGTTTAAGTATAAACATCGATATGTTTGGAGTTGATTAGGATTTTGGTATTTTCAATTGGGCTTTGGGTTGGGTTCTAGCCCATTAACCCAATAAGAGACCCAAACTCTTCTACCTAATAGCTCCCACTCCACTCCTCTTCATTCATTCATTCCGTTTTCTAAATTCCTAACACTCAAGCCCTAGGATGAATAATGGGAAGAGGAAACTAAAATTCCTAAGCCCTAGTTTCTCTTAGGAATTCAAGTTCTAGTTCTAAAATCAAAGAGAAGCTTAGATAAGCATCCTCTTCATCTTCTCCATCTCAATCCCTCTCCAATTTTCATAATTTCCTATAACCCAACTTTGGAAATATTTGCATATGATCATAGATTAGAGCTTCTAAAGTTGTGATTGAAGTGGAGTTGATCTTTCCTTGTTTTAGAGCTTCTCAATTGTTCTTTTTGAGTTTAAAGGTGAGATCTTGAAGTCACATCTATGTCTATAGCTTTCATTGTTGTTAGGTATGAATTCCTAACATCTATTGCATGTTCAACTGCTTTTGATTTGAATTGGTTTGGCGAATTTCCCAATTTTGGTATTTTGAAGTCAAAATCATTAAAGATCCTATCTTGAATGTTTGGATATGTTGTTTGGGGTGTATTGAAGAGCCTATAGGGCTGGGTTGTCACTTGGCATAAATCCCTAGTCTCCATCGCTCGTCTGGTCGCCTCCGAATTGATTTGGCCATCATTGGCCTAGGCAAATTTTGCCCAGGCCCAGGCAACCAGACATCTGGTTGAAATTTCCAAACATCTGGTTGAGGTCTCTGAGAAAAAGAAAATAATAATGAACATAGAAAAAATGGCAGAGCCTAGAGTCAGACATCTGGTCAAACCAACCAGATGTCTGGTCCTGTTGAATTTTTGCCAATTTGCCTATTTTTATGCGAATTTCCATTTCTTATCGATTTTTGTTGATCCGGTTAGTTGTGGTCATTTATTATCGACTTTGATGACTTCTTTTCTGGATTTTTGGGAAAATCCATTCGATGGATTTGATATCGATTTTCATTGTTTTAATTCACATGGTCGAATGTGGATTTTTGGTGATAGATTGTTTTTACAATCATTTCTGTGATTTGTCACTTTAAAATACAAAGGTTTTTATACTAGTAGTAAATACTCAAACTCTTTCACAAAAATTATTTCAACACTACTTTTAATACAAAGCTTGTTTTAAAACCATTTTCCAACCTATTAGTATATACAAACCTTTTCCTCATTCCTATGAGAAATCCACTTAAACGACTTAGCAAAACAAGTGGTATGAAACGCTTGCGTTTACCTTGTCGGTTAATTCTTGTACTTGTTCGATTGAAATCTCGTGACAATCTTTGAGTGGAAATCTACAATTTGTTCGTAAAGATTTAAGTTAAGCTAGTGGTTATGGAACATGAAGCTAAACTCATTTATTTACTAGCTTAGTGTAATTTACACTTCTTTTTTATCAATGATGATCATTTTGTAGACTTGCGATGAGCAATGTCTCTTTGTCCACGTGGGGGACTAAACCCCGCTTGTGTAGAGCTTCGTCTCATTTTTATGGGCTAGCGACCTATGGTCTTTTAACCGTTTTATGGAGTTCGGTTCATCAGGCGTACCATTGTACTACGTTGTTGTTCCGGCTTATTTGAGTTTCAGGTTCATGGGGCGTACCGTTGTACTACGTCATTGTTCCGGCTTATTTGAGTTTCAGGTTCATCGGGCGTACCGTTGTACTACGTCGTTGTTCTGGCTTATTTGAGTTTCAGGTTCCTCAAGCGTACCGTTGTTCTACGTCGTTGTTCCGGCTTATTTGAGTTTTAGGTTCCTCGGGCGTACCGTTGTACTACGTCGTTGCACCGACTCTATGAGTTAGCGACCCATGGGATAGCGTCTCGTTTATGATACACGTGTTAGTGAGTTTTCATGCACCCGTTTATGATAGGCCTCCCCCGATTTTGTGATTTCTGGATTTCTAATTGATGATTTCTGGAATTTGTGTTTCACCAATATTTGTGATTTTCATTGATAAGCTTTATCAATATTTGTGACTTGGTGAATAAAATAAAGAACATGACATTCTTTTTTGTGTTTGAGAAAATTTGAGATATTGTATGATTTTTGTTGTTATCAAATATATTTGTCATATCTCTTATCCTATCTCATCTTACATGATAATTATAGCTAGACTGATCCGTTTATTAATTTTCTTATTAAATAATACTCGGGTCGGACCGAGGTGTTTCAGGTGCTTCCACTTGACTTCTTAGCAGGGACTAGCTTCTGACCTTTGGCCAACTACTTTAGCATAGTAATTTTTGTTTTTCATACATTCGAGATTGAGACTTCTTGATGTATACATATTCTTTTGAGAAGCACTTGTACCTATTCTTTTGTGATGTAGTGGATCTTGTATGACCAATACTATGATGTTCACATCTATGCCTTATATTCATAGCTGTTTCCGCCTTAGTGATATGAATATATGTGCCTGGTTTTATGTTATGTTTATTTTGTGTTGATTCCGAAGGCCACATAGCCACTGTGTAGTTGATTTGAGTTTGGATTGGATATGTCAGATTTCCTCTTGAAATGGAATGCGTGACATACCATCTGACGTATCGGTTCTCGCTCAAATCAATTACATAGATGGTCGCTCCTCAATAGCCTTATTCTTTGTGCTAGTCGATGGTATTACCTTGCAGTGTCCTTGGCTAGTGTGAGTATAGAGTTGGGACGTTACAGCTTGGTATCAGTGCCAAACTTTGGAACAATATAGAATATTATGACAAGAATCATTGTCCTAAGTCTCTCTTAGGAATTGTGCCTTAGGATTTAATCTTAGTCTTAGGACCCATTCTATCCTATTTTCTTTTATGATGCTTTGTTTTACCAATCAAGCTTATTTGAATTCATTCTGAGAATAACCTTTTTCCTCTTCGTTCTTTCTTTCTTTCTTAAAGAAGAAGAGATGGTTAAACCTGGCAGTCCTAGCGCCGGTCAATCCAGTGGTGCTCCTCTGGATAGCGTATTCATGTCTGCCTAATAACTTTTGGATCTTGTAAAGAATCATAGGTTTATCTGTGCTTTGAATAAGAACCCCAAAAAGGCTTTACCTCTGAAACTAGAAGTGCCTTTAGATCAGCTGGTAGATATCGCTCTTCGGCTTGAAGAGACCGATAAAGAAAGTGATGGTGAAGTTGTGGGTGCCAAGAAGAACTTCAACAACAACAAGAAGAGGCATCTCGATAATAAGTTCAAAAGCCCTAATCCCAACAAGAAAGGGAAGCAGGCAACTTCGGTAGCAAAGACTCCTACCCCTAGTCATGGAGAATGCTACAATTGTGGTTCTAAGGGTCGCTGTGCAAATAATTATTCGAAGTCCCTTACTTGTTGCTATTACAAAAGTTTGGGTCATCTTATATCTTCATGTTCCAGACTTCAAAACAAGAAAGAGGGAAAGCTGAATGTTGTGCAAGCTTCTAGTAACCCTTCTCTTGGTCAAGGTATTTCTCATTCTGTCCTTGATGGCATTATTATGTTTCGTGATTATTCTATTCGAATTCTTTTTGATACGGGTGCATCTCATTCTTTTATATCAAAAGAACTTGTTGATACTTTTTCTTTAAATATTATAGGCTTGATGACTTCACTGAGAATTGCGAATCCAGTTGGCGGATCCGCAACACTCAGTTTACTTTGTAAAAATGTCGAGATTATTTTATGTGATTATGCTTTTTGATTCGATTTGCATGTTATGCGCTACTTAGGTTTCGGAATTGATTTTGGGAAATGATTGGCTTAATCGTTATGAAGCCCATATCCTATATCCCGAGAGGACTATCCATCTTCGACCTCCTCAATTTGTTAAGCAGATTTCTATTGTTCTTAATGATTTTGATTCCAATTCGGTGGCATCATTTTACTCTTTAAACCTACATGATGAGGAAGGTATTATTTCCTTCATTCAAGTAGTTCGTGAATTTCCCGATATCTTTGAGCCTGTCTTAGGATTACCACCTAAGCTATCAATTGAGTGGCGCTAAGGTCTTTTCAGCTCGACCTTGCCACCGGTTTTCATCAGCTACGAGTTGCGGAGGATAGCGTTCCACTTACCACATTCCGCACTCGTTATGATTCTTATGAGTGACTCGTTATGTCATTCGGTTTGACGAACCCTCCAGCTTATTTCATCCATCTTATGAATCGAGCATTCTACGAATATCTCGATGAGTCCGTCCTTGTATTCATGGATTATGGGTGAAAACAACAATTTTAAATTACAAATCTTTCTAATAAGACATATTTATAAGTATAATTGGATTTTGTTCTTAAAACGAGCCAAGAATATTCATAAAATTTTTAAGAGACATGTTTATCATAGAAGATGATTTTGTGTTGTATTGCTAATTGAGTCCTATAAGAACTCTGGTCGATGCGTCTGATCAATGTTATCGATAGGAGTCTCCTAAATGCTATGATGAGACAATCAGACACAGTAAATTGACTTGTAATAAGTAATTTTTTTTTTAAAAAGATGGTTACATAAAGTTAATCATAATTTTGAATGTATTAGCTTTTCGGGAAAGAGAATCATGAAATAAATGATTTAGCATCACTACGCCATAGATGACCTTCTGCAACATTTTTGCAAGGTGTTGCCAGCTAAAATGTTGCGACAGCTATAAAATTTTGGTCCTACTGCAACGTTGTATTTTTTGTGTTACCTTAGCCATAAAAATGTGTTGCTTTAGCCAAACAAGTGTAACACGATGCAACATTTTTATATAGTGTTGCTATAGATATATTCTAATTAAAAAAATTAAAAAAATTTTACACCTCAGCGATCCACACCATTAGTTAAAATAAAATCTCAACCATTCATCCACTGTCTACTACGTTTCCTTTATTTTCCGCTGACATTTTCATTCATGCGCTTCCTTTTCATTTCGTTCTCCCCCAAATCGTATAAACAAAAATTAGGGATTTTTGTTCTACCCCGATCTATTTCTTTTTGCCTTAATTTCCTATTCCTCCAGCAGAGCCTGTAATCGCAACTCTAATCAACATCTTCTAATTCGCATCGTGCTTAGGGATTGCAGGTGGAAAATATGTTCGTCAGTGGTGACTTCGAGATTCAAAAATTGACCAAATCGCAACTCCAATCGTGCTTAGGGATTTCAAGTGGAAAATCTGTTCGTAAGTAGCTCTGATTTATTTCTTTGAAATTCTTGGGATGATTTGTGTACATCCTATCATCTGGAAATGTTCCAGTATTTTAAAGAATAAATAAAAAATCGCAAGAACTTAATTAACTAGGGCTTGCAAATCTGGAAATGTTCGTATTGGAAATATTTCCGTATTGGAAATGTCTTTACGAAGGCCACGATTCCATTCGAAGAAGTGATGATAACGATACACAAGATTATATGTGACGATAGTATCTACTACATGAATGTGTTTGAAGTGAATGTACCGTGATTTCATTTGCATTTGCCAGCTTTCTTAATTCTCTCAACCTTTGCTTCTTTTTCTTTCTTTTTTTCTTCTGTAACATCATATTCATATTCTTTTTTTAAGGCAAGCCACACGTATATATATGGATTTGTATTGAGCACGCATGCAACTACAAAATAACGATACGAGACTTTCATTTATGCCTGGATGATTAACCCTCCATCCAAGTCGTTCCTTGATTTCATTATACTGGGCTAAGAATGGTAATGAACTAATGTACATGTAAGACTTTTGTTTGGTGTTTGCGTACTGCTGGGAAATGAAAAATTCTCAAATCCTACATGAAACTTAGTGGATCAACAAGAGGCCATGTTTTTTCACATGCTGATTATGTTGTTTATTTATGATGATGGATAAATAAAATTTAGAAAGTACCAGGTTAAAGAGTCTTGTTCTAGAATGCTGGAACATGTCATGAAGATTCAAGTTCTTTAAAATACGGGAACATTTCCAGATGATAGGGGTCATTTAATATTAACTCAGATTAACCAATAGCGTTAGTATTGGAAAAATTTGTAGCATGTTAACCAATACTCTGTCTATTTTGGATAAAATATTTCTGGCTGAACCAAATCACCATGCGTAGCTAAAACCACTTATATTAACTCAGTAATGCTAGTAGAAAATAGACAAGAGTTTAATTAGTGCATTTAATTTGTTATGATTATGAATTCTGTTACTACCATTCTTTTCTGAAGAAAATCTCACATAGCTGAAATCCCCATGAGATTTCTTACATGCTACACTCCAAAATTTGGTCTGTTAGATTCAAGATTATGAGCATAGATGAAAGTCGTGATGAATTGTGCCTTTCCCTTGTTATTGACTATTAATGACATATTTTGATCATTTATATCAAGAACATGCCCAAGTATCGCCTCCTTATGAAAATGGACTAGAATTCTACATTTGTTAACATGTTGCAAATTGTCAAACTTTTGCTCAGTCATCGAAAATATGGTCACTGATTATATATATAGATGTTATTCTCGTTTATCTTTGTTTCTAATAAAGCTATACCTACTGGCCTATTTTTGTGAATTGTGTTTGTGAAATTCATCATATTTTTTTGCCATTAAGTCTACTAACATTCCAATATAGCATTGACGTAATTAATGTTTTTTGTTGAATTGGCATCCTATTTTATCCGAGGGAGAAGCATAGTTCACCTTAGCATCTGCATTTAGATATGTCAAAATCGACCATAACCCATTTATCCAATCCACTAACCCTAAAATTAAAAGGGCTAGGTCCAACCCGTTTAATTTTATTTTATTTTATACCCAATCGTTTACAGCTAACACCGTAAAACTCTCAAATCACCCCAACCCAATTATCCATCCAACTTTAATTTCTCCTAAAATCACGATAGAAGAAAATATGGCGATTTCTCTACACCCTAACTTCAAACTTTAACTAGGATTCGAAGAGTAGAACTTTAACCAGGATTCGAAGAGTAAGATCCATCATTGATATGTTCGACAATCCTAACTTCGAATTCAAATGACTCCTCTTCAATGCGAGCTTCATCGTCATTCAGATTTGCAAGCCCTAGTTAATTAAGTTCTTGCGATTTTTTATTTATTCTTCAGCGAATCTGCTACAATGCCTTTTGGAGTAAAATCTGTTATTCTCGTTGATTATTTGTGGACAATGTCTTTCTAAATAAATCGCCATTTTTGGCTATAGTCGCAAACTGAAATCAAAATGTTATATCTACAGTGCATACAGATTGTTGTACATCCTCAATTGGATTTACTGCTACTTCACTGAACTACATTATGTGCATTGGATAGGTATGAAACTTCCACAAATTCCTTGCTTACATTCCAAATATAAGTATTGTTCCTTTTGTAGTATTAACATATGTTTTACCTATTTCCAATTTCAGCTTGGATATCTGGACTTGTACAGACTCTTCTTTATGCTGATTTCTTTTATTATTACATAATCAGGTATGAATACAATCTGTAAGCAAACTTCAATTATCTTGTCATCTCTATTTCATTTTTTGTTATTGACATTGAGTTACAACATGAAAATCTTGTATTATTCACAAAAATAATAAGAAGATTTTTGTATTATTACGAAATAGGTGATAAACGAGACCCTTCGATTCGGAAACGTTGTAAACTTTCTCCATCGGAAGGCGATTAGAGATGTACATTACAAATGCTATGGAAGTAATTGAAGATTCAGTGTATGAGTCGGTATGAAACTGTATATGTAATGAGTGAACTGAGTGATGTAGTGAGGAATATCTGTATATGTGAATATCAGTGTTATATATCATTGAATTGTAAAATAGGGGAGTCGGGAATTTGCACTGTTTCAAATGTTGAAATAAAATATTCATTTAAATAAAATACTGTTTGAATATCAAATTCTGTGCAATAGCATTTTATTAAATAAATATTTATTTCTATTAAAAAATGAAATATGCTCTACATTGTGGGCCCCACAAGATGTGGGCCCCACAACTTCAGAAAGTTAATATCTATAGCAACATTTTTGGAATGTTGCTACAGATACCTATGGGTGTTGCTATAGACCCAAATAGGGTTCTATTGCAACAATATTACTTATGTTGCCTTAGATAGTCAAAATGTTGCCTTTGAGGTCTAAGGCAACAGCAAAAATTGCATCACCCGAAAAGTGTTGCCATAGGCCTATGGCAACATTTTTTGGGCCTGACCCAACATTTTTTTGTGTTGTAGAAGGCCGTTTATGGTGTAGTGCATAGAGGCTGCTTTTCAAAGAAAAAAATTTAATGAACTCATTTCTGATGCTCCTATTCTTATGATTCCCAAAGGGAACCAAGACTTCACTGTTTGTACCGATGCTAGTCGTATTGGTTTGGGTGTTGTTCTCATGCAAAGGGAACGTGTTGTCGCTTATGCTTCTAAACAATTAAAGCCTGCCGAGACTAGATATGCCACTCATAATCTAGAACTCGTGGCCATTGTTTTCGCCCTTAGGATTTGGCATCATTATCTTTTGGGAGAGAAATTTGTTCTCTAGACCGATCGTAAATCTTTGAAGTATTTTGTTAACGCTAAAAAGTGAACGCTAACACCCGGTGTGTGTGGTTGAGTTGTGAAAGCACCACCCGTGTGACGGGAACAGAATTTAAGCAGTAAAATAGTAAAAAAGCAGTAAACGACAGCAGTTTATAGTGGTTCGGCTTGAGATCGAGCCTACGTCCACTTTGAATCTGTTTATTACTGAATCTGATTACAAGACGATACAATGCACTTATCAAAACAATACAATTTGATCACAAAGACAATCTCGACTACTAGCTCAAACTTCGATGATGAAACTTGATGAATCCGTGTTGGATGTAGGAAATTCCTCTCGAAGCTTGTTGTAGTGTCTCGAATATCTGGAGATCTTCAATTGTGGAATGAGTTGAGAGCTCGGCAGAGTAACGACGCTTGAAGAAATGAATAGCCAAAAAGTCCTTTGCTCGTTGGAGTTGGAGCTCTATTTATAGGATATGTTCTGGGTGAGATTCTGTTCCTCAAGTCCTAGGTCGGAGCCGACTTATAGCAAGCCGTAGGTCTTAGGTCGGCGACGAGATAGGAGCTCTTGTCTTTTAGTTACTCCAGAATACGAGCTATTCATCTGCGAGTCATAGGTCGGCAGCGACCTAACATAAATCGTAGGTCGGAGATCTCTTAAGTTATCAGGTTGGCAACAGCCTTAAGTCGTAGACTTTTTGAGTCGGACCACTTTGACTCGTACACTGTTAGGTCGGAGCATTCCTTAACTTGGAGCATTCCTTAACTCGGAGCATTCCTTAACTCGGAGCATTCCTTAACTCGAAGCATTCCTTAACTCGAAGCATTCCTTAGGTCGGTAAGCTACTTAAGTCGGTCTTAGCTCTTAAGTGATAGATTATCTTAAGTCGTACGCTATTAGGTCGGACCTGTAGCTTAGGTCGTATGCTACTTTAAGTCGTGACCTGTTGAGTCGGCACACTTTATAAGTCGTTCGTGCTTAGGTCGGAGACTACCTTAACTCGTACGCTGTTAGGTCGGACTCTTCCTCAAGTCGTCTCATGTTAAGTCGCGAATAAGAGGATTAACATTTGCCCCTCGAAGTGTGTGCCTAGGTCGTAGGTCATATACTTCGATTTTCTTAACTTGCTTTTTGGTTAGGTCGGAGACGACTTAACATAAGTCTTAGGTCGTACACCGTGTAAGTCAACTCACCTTCCAGCGTATAAATAGTTGAGCTATTCTCCCACTTCCTCACTTATTCTTCTTCTCGAATCAGCCATTGACGCAATTTAGAGCTTTCAGAGATAAACTCCAACCATCCAATCGCCGATCATCTTCCTGTTATACTTCGTAAGTCGATCCGATCTTCTTTCACCCATGTCCATTGTCGAATTGATAACCTCCCAGTCTTCGACTTCCATTTGTTTTTAGGCGCCGCGATTCATTATGAATAACCCTTCGATTGTCCTGCGATTGCCATCGACCATGTTGTAGTTGTGATAGGGCAGTAATACATCGCATTCGCAGCCAATCTGATTCGATTCGAATTGGCTCTTTGGGTGATCCAATGGTGTGATGGAATGAGGATCGTCATTGACTGTGAGGTTATTGGGCTAACGGGTTAAGAGTTAGGGAAGAAAGTTGGTTGAGGTACTAACTCGGTCACGACTTAGTGATTTCACGTGATCCAGTGATTTCCATGATTTAAGTCGGAACCGACTTAGCAATTTCATGTGACCTAGGTTTTGAGTCGCTTCCGAGTTAGGACTTGGAGGATTTCTTGTTGCCTCGAACTATTTTTCGCTTCTTTATCCGACCTAAAACTCGGGGACTGCTGACCTTGACCCATAGGGAATCTTTCTTAAGTCGTCACCGAGTTAGTACTTGAGTCTTCGGCGACTTAGCAGATGACTTTAAAATTTTGCCTGGACTTCGAACTATTGAACTATGAACTGTGTTGCATGTATTTCTTTTTACAGATTGCTTCAATTTGCAAGTTAACAGTCCTGCTTAATACAACATTCACAGAATACTGGGACGAATATACTGTCACTGACTGCCCACATCGAATGACAGATTAGTTGATAAAGAAAAAGTTAAATTGAATGAATATGAATGAAATGCTGTACAATAACCAATTCAAGTGAAGTATTAAAACAAAATCGTAATAGTCAACTGAAACTGATTTGTCTGCATTAACACTGCACTTGAACATTAACAAGTTCTGAAATTTTGTAATCGATTGATTGTCAACTAGTTTAATTCCAGTTATGCTTGCCTTTTTTTCCATTAGTTTTGCACAACACTTCACACTTTTTAAGAAATGTGCACCTTCACATTTGAACATCTAGTTGATTGTGTAGAATGTCTTCTCCGCAAGAAGAAATAGAGCAAGTTGAAGAGACATTTCCAGCTGCTGTTCCGTTGAATGATCCTCCAGAAAGGGTCTCGACCACTCTGAACTACAGAACCTTTAACCAGTTGTGTATTCAATTCGGAATTGCCGAAGCAGACGCACAACTACCCGGGAAGCCTGATAATGCTGATAGACCTCCTTGTGGTTTTGTTGCGATAAATCGACAAATGTGCCAGAATGGAGCTATCCCTCCTTTTAATGACTTCTTGCGAACACTTCTTCTACGATTAACTATCTCCCCTTTCCAGCTGCATCCCAACGGATACGCCATCCTGATGGGACTTTGTGTGTTATTCAGGAGAACGCTGGATCGTCTCCCAAGTTTTGATGAAATTTGTTATCTGTGCACTTTCGCTAAAAACAAAGATCATCCTTCTATCACAGTCGTGAGGAGTGCTAGAAACCGTAAGTTGATCATCGGTCTCCCTGACAGTGTTCACAGTTTTCTAAGCCAGTTTTTCTATGTTCGCTGTCCCCCGGGGTTTTACGCTATCTGGAGAGTAGGAAGTAAGATCACTTGTCTCTGTTTCTTCTGTTCTTTCGAACTTGCCAAAGTCCGAGTTGTCAAGTGTTAACTTTGCCTTTTTTCTTTTTAGCACTTCCTCCTCCTTCTAGAGATCCCGGTCACAAGGTGACTTTTGAGAGGCTTATGGCGGTGCCGGTTGAGGAAAGGAGTATCCAGTTCTATTGATAGACGAATTTTTACATCAATTCGGTCTTTTACACTCTTCTCACTTTACTCAGCCTCGTGAAGTTTCTAATCTTCCAGCACAGACATCAGATGCCCCAGCTTCAACGGAAGAGATGGCTTCAAAGGAGCCAACTGTAGACACTGCATTAATAAAGTGTTCTACTTCTATTGGTGTTGCGGGACCGTCCAGCAAACCGGCACTTGCTCTAATTATTGAAGAGGAAGAAAATCCTCGAATTTCTGAAAAATCAGCCGATGTGGAAGTCGAAAAGGAGAATTCTGTTGAGTACCATGGTGATGACACCTTTGATGACTTGAGTGACATAATGATAACTTCTCAAGAGCTTTTCAAGGATAATATTCCAAAAGCGAACTCTCCTGTAGTTGAAGCGACTTCCTCTTTGAAACAAACTTCGACGCCTTCTACCCCTGTCGTCTCTGTTCCCACACTAAAGCGTGGTTTGTAGTTCGATGCACGTAGTTCGCACGCCGCACACACTTAGGATTTTTCAGCACTTATAAGTACTTATCCTCTTTTTTCTGGAAATTTCTAAACTTTACTTCTTTTCCGTTTTCAGATTCTCCGATGGGGCGTACTAGCTCATACTATGACTCATTTCAGCGCCATGAAGGCCGTGGATCTTATGACTTTAGGAAATACCTTGGTGACCAGAGAGAGACGGATGAGGAAAGGGCTCGAAGGAAGGCTCAAGAAAGGCGGGATTACGAGCAGCGGCAGAGAAGAAAAGATGCTGAGCGATATGATTCTTCTCACAGAAGTGACGATTCCCATAAGCGAAAGTCTTATGATGATAAGGGGAAGACTCACATTGCTGACGAATCGAGCAAGCGATCCAAGCCAAGTGACGCATCTGCAATTTCTGAAAAGGCCGATGCTCCCATTTCTCCTAATGTTCCATCCGGCTCTCCTTCTTTAAAGAAGTCTGATATCCAAGCGATCATCAGCAGACCTCAGTATCAGGTCAAAGACGCCCCTCCTATTCTTCAAGGCCGATTTCCGAATTGGTGCTTAAAATGGGTGCGTTTTGACCTTGATTTGGTTCCGATCGATAAATCGGATATGCTGCGTAGCCTAGAGGCCGTCAAACTTAACATTGAAAGAGTGTCTGGATGGCAAAAGCTTGTCGATGAGCTACAAAGAGTCAATCGTGCAAATCTTGAGGCGATGCTGATCATGGAAAACGACAAGGCGGAATGGGACAAAATTTGCAAACAACATGACGCCGAGATGACGAGCATTGTTGATGGTTATGCGAGACTTGAGTCCGAGGTTAAAAAACTCAAGGAAGATCTCGCCGCTTCTTCTGCTTCACAATCTCAAAAAGAAGAAGTATTTCAAAAACAAGTGCGGGATGCGCACGCTGCTCAGAGGGATGCTGAAATGAAATTTGCGGCTGAGCAGTTCGTTGTTGAGGAGTATTGCAAAAATAACGCTTAGTTGCGGGAAACAGTTAGCTCCCAGAACGTGGAGATTGAATTGCTATAGGCCCAACTCGCTAACGCTGAGAAAGAGCATGATGAGGCTGTTGCTGGTCGAGCTGCAGCTGTCTCCAAAAAAGAGGCAACTGAGCAATCGCATGAGACAACAAAAGCTAGCATCAGCTCCACCTTATTCGACTTTTTTCTGCACAGCGTTCTGGGTCATGGGAGCCTCTCTTTTCTGGGTCCTGACTATGAGGTTATGGGAAGCAGCAGTTGACATGCTTGGCGGGGCCGGCTATGATGAGGCGGAACTCAAGGCACGCTACCTTGACGAAGAAGCTCGTGCTGCTCTTGCCAAGGGAAAAGAGCAACTTGCTGAAGCCAGAGCTGGGATAGTGGCAGAAGAACATCTAGAGAAGAAAACATCTTTAACTGCCCCTGTCCACACGTCGACTTCGACCGACGTCGATATCGTTGGTTCCAGCTCTCATTTTTCTTCTCCTGCAAAAACCGTCGAGGCCAAACCCGTCACAACCGAATCTCCCCTTACTCATATCGAGGAGCGGAGCCAAGAAGAGACTGAGGTTGATAAATTTGAAATTGACCTGTCAAAACCGACTTCTCTAGGTAATTTTGGTGTCGATCCAGATCCAGTGAATCATTTATTTGATTTAACCGAGTTTGACGACCTTCTTACTTATTACTTAAACTTTGGTGAACCGATACCTTCTCTTTTCTCGGAGAATACCGATTTTAACTTCTTTTCTTCTACAGCGGAGGTATCGAATACTGCACAAGCTTCCACTCCTTTAGTTGCCGCTCCTCCACCTTCCCAAGTTACTCCTCCTTCTGCTTCCCAACCAGGATCACAGGCAGAGAAAATCGAAGCTCTTCAAGACCTGGATGATCTGGCTACTTCGTAGGAGCAGAAGGCGGAGGATCTCGAAGACATCGAGAAGACCCCGGAGCGGTCTCTAGATGATGACACGAAGCTTTCAACATTGCTTGCTACTCTGGGGAGCGAATCTTCTTCGAAGAGGAAGGGGAAGCGTGCCATAAGGAAGAAGAAGAGAAGTGCTTCAACTGGGGAAGACAAAACAGAAGAAGACCCAACCACTCCTCCTTCTCCGTCCCGCCCACATCGGATTCCGAAATTAACTATTAGGCCAAGAAAAGGCTCCAAGGGTGGCGGGAAGAAGGAATGACAAGCTGGACTTTCTACTTCTTATTTTGCTTTTTACATGTATAGACCGGAGATTGTGCGGGTACCGGTCCCTGCTTTTGCTTTTTTGAGATATCTGCACATGTAAAGAATTTTCATAGTACTAAATAAAACAGTAATTTTACTTGTACAAATTCTTGTGTATGTGAGAACGCATTTGTTTCTCTTTTTTAGTGTAGAATAAACGATTCCTTTTACTTGTACAAACTTTTTTGTCTGTGTTTGGGAATGCATTTATTCCACATCTATTTTTCATGATATTGCAATGAACTTGTGGTATGTTGCTTGCATGTTACTTTTATTAATATAATTGAATTGTATAGTATTGCCCCCATATCGTAAGTGCATTGCAATATTCCTAGCTTTTTCAAGACTGATACTCTTATTTCAGAGAATAATTACTCCACTTTTAAGGGAAGAATCATTCTGCTTTTAATAGAGTATATCTAGTCTTTAGAGAAGTTTTTTACTTTCTCTTTCTTTCTGAAGAACACTTCAACTTTTGGGGATGATCACTTTTATTTGTTAAAAAGTGAATTTTCCTATGTAGTGAAGTGAACTTTCTGAAGAATTTTTTGATTTGTTTAGCGCTTCCGAAGAAGGCTTTGTGTTTATGCCTCTAAAGAGGGCTTATGTCTGGTACTTCAAGCATGGTGAAGTGTGCCTTCAAAGAGGTCTTTTGGTCTTCGAAGAGAAGCGATTTTGGTCTCCGAAGAGAAGCGATTTTGGTCTCCGAAGAGAGGCAATTTGGCATTTCATCTCTAGTGAAGTGGGCCTCCGAAGAGGAGCATTTTGCACTTCCACACTGGTGAAATGTGCCTCCGAAGAGGGCTTGTTAGCATTTCATCTCTGGTGAATTGGGCTTCCGAAGAAGAGCATTTTGCACTTCTACACGGGTGAAATGTGCCTCCGAAGAGGGCTTGTTAGCATTTCATCTCTGGTGAAGTGGGCCTCCGAAGAGGAGCATTTTGCACTTCTACACGGGTGAAATGTGCCTCCGAAGAGGGCTTTTGCCTCCGAAGAGGTCTTGTAATTGCCTGGAAGTTACTTTCTCATGGTTGAGTGGATCCACGGGGCGGACGCAAGTTGCTTGATTGGATGCTCGTCTGCACAAACGATCGCAATCAATTAACAAGGGCCCTGTTCCTTCAGTTTGGGAAGGTGCCCCTCCGGTGGTTCCACCAATCTTTTTTGATTGAGAGAAGTACTTTCATTTTTTGGCGTGCCTCGTTAGAGGGCTTTGTTGACCTTTGAGAAGGAACGTTGGTTGGTTGGTGTGCCAGGAAGGTTGCATCTCAGGGGCGAGTAGATCCACGGGACGGACGCAAGCTGCCTGATCGGATGCATCACGATCAGTTAGCAAGGGCCCTGTTCCTTCTACTTGGGAAGGTGTCCCTTCGGTGGTTCTTACCGGCCCTTTTATTGAGAGGCATACCTCCTTTTGGCTGCTTCTTTGTTTGCTTGGCAATGTTCTCTCATCATCTGCTCATTAGCGATCTTTTATTATCGTTTCCAAGCGCATCTTCTTTCCTTTTTCAAGTAAATTGCCTCATCCGAAGAAGTGGACTTCACTGTTGAACGACTTCACGGGACAAACGCAAGTAATCTAGTTGGATGTCTGTTCATATCGACAATTTCAACCAGTTAACAAAGGTTTGCCGCAGTGGAGTCGCCAACTTTTTATTTGAAGTTCTCCTTGTATAGGATTTGAATTTGGAATTTTTTTTTATCGCTAGGTATTTGCGTAATAGGTGGTTTATAGAGGTCGCTTGGCTTTGTGACGAGCAAGCCTTGTTTTAATGTCCTGCAATTTGGAATCGACATTTTAGCAATACATTTAACGTATTTACATATCGAAATAAAACAGGCATTATGAAATAGTAAAGAATACAAGATTTATAGTGGTTCGGCCAAGAATCGGGCCTACATCCACTTTATAGCTTTCATTCATTCACACTGATTTACAATGTTTTACAATACAACTGATACATTCATCACTTTTTTACAATTTTGAGCAAAGCTTTTTTCAAGTAAAATAAGGACGTAAGTGGTTGCTGTTCCAGGCCCTTGGAATTGGATCTCCTTCAACAGTTATGAGTTTGAAAGTGCCATCAAGAAGTTTACTGCCAATGGCATATGGTCCTTCCCAGTTTGGTCCAAACACACCAGTTGCCGTCATGATCCTTTTCAAAACTAAGTCTCCGACCTCAAAGCTGCGTTGGCGAACTTTAGAGTTGAAGTGCCTGGCTATCCTTTGCTGATAAGCTGAAACTCTGAGCCTAGCTTCTTCTCTTTTCTCATCAAGAAAATCAAGTGCTTCAAGTTGCAGCTTTTCATTTTTAGCTTCGTTGAAATGAACTCTTCTATGTGAAGGAACTTCTACTTCCACTGGAATCATTGCTTCTGATCCGTATGCCAGTGAAAATGGAGTGTGCCCAGTCGCAGTTTTGTGAGTGGTTCTGTATGCCCATAGTGCTAATGGAAGCTTATCAACCCAACCACCTTTTGCTCTTTCGAGTTGCTTTTTGATGGTTGACTTGATGATTTTATTCACTGCTTCCACTTGCCCGTTTGCCTGCGGATGAGCCACTTCTGAGAAGCTTTTCCAAATTCAGAACCGTTTGCAAAAATCCTGGAATTCTTCACTTTCAAACTGAGTACCGTTGTCTGCGATTATCTTCTGTGGCACACCATATCTGCAAATGATATTCTTTGTTACAAAATTTATCATCTTTTTAGAAGTAATGGTGGCCAAAGGTTCAGCTTCAGCCCATTTGGTGAAATAATCAACGGCAACAATAGCATATTTGATTCCTGATTTGGCAACTGGTAATGGTCCGATTAGATCTATCCCCCAAATGGCGAATGGCCATGGGCTGACCATTTGTGTGAGTTCGGTGGAAGGTGCTTTTGGGATTTTTGAAAATCTTTGGCATTTGTCGCACTTTCTGGAGTAAATAGCAGCGTCTCGATTAATATCCGGCCAGAAATACCCATATCGGAGGACTTTCTTGGCTAGAGTTTGGCCGGCTGAATGATCTCCACATTCTCCTCCGTGTACCTCGGCTAGAATTGTCTTGGCTTCTTCCTTAGTTACACATCGGAGCAGTGGCATTGAAAATCCCCGTCTGTATAATCGGCCATCTTGAATTATATATCTTGACGCTTTCCTCAATAGTTTTCGACGTTCCTTAGAACTTTCTGGCAGGGAACCACTGAGTAGGTATTCTTTGATTGGAGTCATCCATGATTCATGCTCTTGAGACGTAGCCATAATCCAATCAACATCCATTTCATCAATGCTTGGGGCTGACAGAACTTCTACAGGAACTAACCCAGTAACTGAGCTTCTCCGGAACTTGAGTACTTTGCTAGAGAATCTGCTTTCATGTTTTCTACCCGAGGAATATGACTTATCGTGTAATGATTGAAATCTTCGAGAAGTTCACATGCTTTTGACAAGTATGCGGGCAGATTTCCACCTTTAGCCTGAAACTCTTTCTTTACCTGGCAAACAATAAGTTGGGAATCGCTGAAGATTTGTAATACTTTGATGTTTAGTTCCTTGGCAATCTTTAAGCCAGCAATAAGAGCCTCATACTCCGCTTCATTGTTCGTTGAAGGAAATTCCAGTCTCAATGCATAAAACAACGATCGTCCTTCGAGGGTTTCGAGCACAACCCCTGCCCCAGAACAGTAATCATTTCTCGATCCGTCAACATACAACTTCCACTGGATTGGAATGCCGTCAGTTGTTTCATTTTCACTATCACCTTTGTCGGTAGATTCTGCGATGAAATCTGCTAAAGCTTGTCCGTTGATTGCTCTCCGGGGATGGTAAGTGATATCATATTGCCTGAGTTCAATGTTCCATTTCAAGAGACGGCCCGAAGTTTCAGGACGAAACAGGACTTGCTTTAGAGGTTGATCAGTAAGAACCTTGATAGGATGAGCTTGAAAGTATGGTCTCAACTTCCTGGAAGCAATAGGCGAGCTTTTCTATCTTCGAATAATTCATCTCTGCCCTAGTGAACCGTTTACTGATGTAATAGACTGGACGCTGTACTTTCATATCTTCCCGTACAAGTGCTGCACTGAGGGCGTGGGATGAAATTGCTAAATAGATGAAAAGGTCTTCACCGTCAGTAGGCTTGGAAAGAACCGGAGGTGTTTCCATATGACGAATTAGTTCATCGAAAGCATTCTGGCATTCGAGAGTCCATTCAAAAATTTTCTTTCCTTTCTTTAGAGCGTCAAAGAAGGGAATGCATTTGTCTGTGGCTTTGGAAATGAAGCGACTCAGAGCAGCGACTTTTCCATTGAGACTTTGCATTTCTTTCTTTGTTTTGGGGGCTTTGACCTCCCTTAGAGCGGTGATTTGAGTAGGATTGGCTTCAATGACTCTGGCGCTCACAATGAAACCCAAGAATTTCCCGGACTCTACTCCGAACGAACATTTCAATGGATTGAGCTTCATTCCGTACTTTCGAAGAATTGCAAACATTTCCTCTAAGTGACCCATGTGATCTACAGCTTTCTTTGACTTTACCAACATATCGTTGACATAAACTTCCATGGTTCTACCAATCTAAGGCTTGAACATTGCATTGACGAGCCTTTGGTAGGTTGCCCCAGCATTCTTCAATCCGAAAGGCATAACTTTGTAGCAGTAGAGACCCACATCTGTAATAAAGCTTGTGTCTTCCTGATCCGGCTCATGCATCATAATCTGATTGGTAGCAGTAGAGACCCACATCTGTAATAAATCTTGTGTCTTCCTAATCCGGCTCATGCATCATAATCTGATTGTATCCGGAGTAAGCATCCATAAACGATAACAACTCATGCCCAGCTGTTCCATCCACCAATTGATCAATTCTGGGCAGCGAGAAGCAATCTTTGGGGCATGCTTTGTTTAGATCTGAGAAATCTATGCATACTCTCCACTTTCCATTTGCCTTCTTGACCAATACTGGATTTGAAACCCAATTTGGATAAGTGGAGTTTCTGATAAAGCCATTTTCCATGAGCCGATCGACTTCTTCCTTTAGTGCTGTTGACCTTTCTGGGCCTTGAGTTCTTCTTTTCTGTTTCACTGGTGTGAATTTCGGATCAATGTTCAAAGCATGTACGGCAATTTCCGGGGAGATCCCATACATATCAGCATGACACCAGGCGAACACATCCAGATTGGCTTTTAAGAATGATATCAGTGTGTTTTGAACTGCTATGCTAAGCTATGAACCCACATTGAGTACTTTGTTCGGGTCTTTCGAGTCAACAGATATTGGTACCGTTACCTCCACGGGTACCACTCTATTCTCCCCTGTACTGGCTTTCCTGGGATCCATTTCTTTCCTTGCATTACTGTGTTCGCCAGTACAGGGGCCACTCCGTAGTTGCTACAGGGTTGGTTCCTTGATGCGGAGCGGAGCTGCCGCATCTTTCCCCATTTCTCTTTTCCTGGCCTCTCGGAGTTCTACAAGGTAACATTCTCGTCCTGCGTTCTGATCTCCCTTAATGACAGCAATCCCATTATTAGTAGGAAATTTCATTGTTAAGCACCATGGAGCGAGGACGGCCCTGAAAGCAGCAAGAGTAGGCCGACCCAAGAAAGCATTATAGGCGGAGAATCCATCAACAATTACAAAAGTTTGCTTCCGAACCAACTTCTTCTGCCCTTCGCCCATTTCAACAAACAAGTTCACCGTTCCAATTGGCTGTTTCAGCTCTCCTGTAAATCCGACAATTTTGTGTGAAGAGGCTTGTACATCTGTCATTGGAATTTTCATTTGGTCAAATGTCTTTTTAAAGAGTATGTTGCACGAAGCACCACTATCAACCAGAACTCTTCTGACAATAGCCGGCCCAATACCGACAGAGATAACCAAAGGGTCCTCAGTAGGAGCTTCCACATCAACAGAATCCCTGGTTCTGAACATAATATCATCATGAAAAGTCTTCTGCTGTTTTAGAGGTGCAGCATCCTCCAAGATCAAGACACTTTCTTCCGTTGGAGCATACTTCAAAGCTCTAGCATACCTTTCCATCTCACCCCAACTCCTGCCAGCTGGATGAGGTCCTCCTGTGATCACATTGATAACAGGTCTTTCTTTTTCAGCAGGCCTCTCTCCTGAATCAGATGAATGAGCTGGGGGTAGTTGCCCCTGGTTAGATGAAGATGGGTCTTTTCTATTTCTTTTCATATACTGCTGCAACTTATTCTCTCTCAACAATTCTTCAATCAGGCTTTTCAAGTGGCGGCATTCGTTGGTATCATGGCCTGGTTGATTATGAAATTTGCAAAATCTTCCGCTTTGAACAGCATTTTTCCCAACTTTTACTGCTGATGGTTTTGGAAAATCAACAGCATCCTTAGTGGCGATGAAAATATTCTCCGGGGTATCAGTCAGAGGAGTAAAATCCGAAGATTTGAGGAAGCGGGGCTTTTTGAGATCTTTCTACTTCTTTCCACCATTACTTTCCCTCTTTTGATTTGCAGATTCTTTCTTGTTCTGAACTGTAGCATTATTTTCCACCACTTTTGTGACAACTTTGGCTGACGCGGAGAGATTCTCTAAGTGCATGAATTCATCAGCCTTTTTGTAGAATTTCTCGAGCGAGTTTGGTTCCTTCATTTTTAACCATTTTCCAAACTTGCTAGACTTGTCAATAGCCCGCATTAAGTAGGTTAAGATCATTCGCGGTTCCGCGTTATCAACTTCTACTAGGGCTAAATTAAAGCGATTCAAGAAGGATTTAATGGGCTCTACAGGATTCTGTTCAAGACTTGAGAGAGACATCATATCCTTTGCTCTTGAAATGTACAATCTGAATTGTTCCTTGAATTTTCGGGTCAGATCGGAAAATTGATCGACAGATCGCACAGGAAGTTTGGTGAACCAAAGTAACGCCACTCCTTCTAAGTATACCGGGAAATACCGGCATTTAATCTCGTCAGTTGCTCGGGCACCAGTCATATGCCAATCATATTTGTATAGGAATTGATTTGGATCACTCGTTCCTCGATAAGAAGGAATGGTGGGAGGAACTAATTTTCTCGGAAACTCAGCTTTCAAGATCCTTTCAGTGAATGGAGTCTTGCTCGAAGCGAATCCCCAATCATTCTCATCTTCGTTTCTTTGCATGCTTTCCTTCATTATTTGCCGAACCATGCTAGAGAGATATTCCTCATTGTTTAGAGATTTCGCGGAATAGACTTCGGCCATCTTTTCGGAGGTTTGCCCAGGTAAATGCTCACGGAGAACTGGTGACGGCCTGGATCCTTCAGCCTGGAGGGGTGCCCCTTCAGCAGCACCTGATCCCCCTTGAGGAATATTTCTCCCTTCGGAATTGGGAGCAGCATTAGCAAAGTTTTCCTCATTACTTACTGGTCTTTGATTAGCCCCAAATAGAGCATTCAGCTTTTCCATCATCAGATTATTCTGAGTTTCAATCTGCTGGTACAGTCCGGATACAGCAGCATCTAACTCTTGTCGCGTCACACCGACACTTGGAGCTGCCTGATTTGGAGAAAGAGAAGTGGCAGTATTGTCGCGGTCATCATCAGTTCTGACAGACTTTCGTTTCCTTCCAGGAGCCATTATGTCTGATAGACTTTTGGTTTTGTAGGAAATTCTTTCAACAAACTTCCGTGAAGCAATGGTGAGTGGTAGCCTGAGTTGGGTTCTCAGTGAAAGCACCAAAATGTTAACGCTAAAAAGTGAACGCTAACACCCGGTGTGTGTGGTTGAGTTGTGAAAGCACCACCCGTGTGACGGGAACAGAATTTAAGCAGTAAAATAGTAAAAAAGCAGTAAACGACAGCAGTTTATAGTGGTTCGGCTTGAGATCGAGCCTACGTCCACTTTGAATCTCTTTATTACTGAATCTGATTACAAGACGATACAATGCACTTATCAAAACAATACAATTTGATCACAAAGACAATCTCGACTACTAGCTCAAACTTCGATAAAGAAACTTGATGAATCCGTGTTGGATGTAGGAAATTCCTCTCGAAGCTTGTTGTAGTGTCTCGAATATCTGGAGATCTTCAATTGTGGAATGAGTTGAGAGCTCGGCAGAGTAATGACGCTTGAAGAAATGAATAGCCAAAAAGTCCTTTCCTCGTTGGAGTTGGAGCTCTATTTATAGGATTGGTTCTGGGTGAGATTCTGTTCCTCAAGTCCTAGGTCGGAGCCGACTTATAGCAAGTCGTAGGTCTTAGGTCGGCGACGAGATAGGAGCTCTTGTCTTTTAGTTACTCCTGAATACGAGCTATTCATCTGCGAGTCATAGGTCGGCAGCGACCTAACATAAGTCGTAGGTCGGAGATCTCTTAAGTTATCGAGTTGGCAACAGCCTTAAGTCGTAGACTTTTTGAGTCGGACCACTTTGACTCGTACACTGTTAGGTCGGAGCATTCCTTAACTCGGAGCATTCCTTAACTCGGAGCATTCCTTAACTCGGAGCATTCCTTAGGTCGGTAACCTACTTAAGTCGGTCTTAGCTCTTAAGTGATAGATTATCTTAAGTCGTACGCTGTTAGGTCAGACCTGTAGCTTAGGTCGTATGCTACTTTAAGTCGTGACCTGTTGAGTCGGCACACTTTATAAGTCGTTCATGCTTAGGTCGGAGACTACCTTAACTCGTACGCTGTTAGGTCGGACTCTTCCTTAAGTCGTCTCCTGTTAAGTCGCGAATAAGAGGATTAACATATTTGTTCTCTCAAAAGGAACTTAATTTGCGTCAACAACGTTGGCTCGAATTCCTTTCAACTTATGATTTTGATATTCTTTATACTCCCAGAAAGGGAAATCGTGTTACCGATGCCCTTAGTGATAAGCAACAAGCGGTTATTTCCATGATGATATCCAAATGGAATGATCTCGAGACTTTGTCTACTTGTGAGATTCAAGATCATGACCCCAATTCATGTTCATCTCTTGTTTTATGTAGCCTTGAGGCTCATCCTTCTCTTTTAAACCGCATTCTTGAAGCTCAAAAGTAAGATCCCGAATCGGCTTTTCTTAGCCAAAGATGTAGGGATAAAAATAAGGTTGATGGTTTGAAAGACTTTGATATTGATGCTCGTGGAGGCATTCGAAAATTTGGTAGACTTATTGTGCCTAATATTAGCGACGTAAGGATATTTTAGAAGATTCTCATCGTTCTAAATTTACCATTCATCCCTGTAGTAGTAAAATGTATGCGGACATGAAGCGACTTTATTATTGGAATGGAATGAAATATGATATTGCTAACTTTATTAAGCGTTGCATGACTTGCCAACTTGTAAAGGCCGAGCATCAAAGGGCCGGTGGGTTATTGCAACCTTTGGACATTCCCGTTTGGAAGTGGGATCAATTCTCAATGGACTTTATTGACGGTCTTTCTCGTTCTCGTTCAGGTCATGACAGTCTATGGGTGATTGTAGATAGACTTACAAAATCCACCTATTTTATTCCCGTTCGTTCCATCCGGACAGTACCTCTTTTAGCCAAACTCTATGTCAAAGAAATTGTTAAAATTGCATTGGGTTCCTACTTTTATTGTTAGCGAACGTGATCCATTATTTACTAGTGGATTTTGGAAAGGTCTTCAAAAAGCTTTGGGAACGAAGGTTAATTTTAGCACCGCTTATCATCCTCAGTCCGATGCACAAACAGAGCGTCTGAATCAAACTCTTGAAGATCTTCTTCATGCATGTGTTCTTGATTTTGGTGGAAGTTGGGAAGATCATATTTCCCTTGTCGAGTTTTCTTATAATAATAGCATCCAATCTAGTATCGGTATGGAACCTTTCGAGGCACTCAATGGAAGGCCATGTCGATCTCCTTCGTGTTGGCTTGAAGCCGGTGAGAAGCTAGTTTTAGGTCCAGATTTTATTCGTGATTCCATAGAAAAGATTGACCTTATTCGTCATAGGATGAAAGAAGCTCAAAGTAGACAAAAATCCTATGCCGATAACCGAAGAAGGAAATTAGAATTTTCTGTGGGAGATTTGGTATTTATTCGTGTTTCACCTATGAAGGGTGTTGTGCGTTTTAGTCGTTCGGGAAAATTAGCACCTCGATATATTGGCCCATTTCCCATCACCGAACGCATTGGTTCCGTGGCTTATCACATTTTATTACCGGCTAATTTTTCTGCTATTCATGACGTATTTCATGTTTCTCTACTATGGAAATGCCTTAGAACCAATGCGTATTTCATGCTATTCTTGACTTATTTCAATTTACATTCCAAATCCGTAATTTCTTTCCACACTTTTTTTTAAAATAAACCAATATTTTTTTTAAAACAAATAACCCATTCCTTTATAAATTCCCATTGTGAATTTACATTTCCAAATATCCACTGATATACGATTTTCAAATCGATTTCCAAATATTCACTTTCAAACACCAAATCAAATTCAAAATTGATTTCCAAATTTATTTCAAACACCAAATCAAATTTCAAATTGATTTCTAAATTTATTATCTTTTAAAACCAATTCCTTTATTTCTTCCAAACTATTTAAAATCTGAATTTTAAATAAATTCTCCAACTTTTAGACAATATCACTCGAAATCCATTTATTAAAATCTTTTTCCCATATTTTGGAATTAATTTGATAAGATTACAAAAATCAACTTTTATACTTTTAAATTCCTTCCTTTAAATTTATCCAATTTTCTAAAATTAATTTACTCCAAATTTTCTACTTTAATTTCCAAAAATCCAATTTTATTTATTTCTGGTATCCTACGATACCAAAAATATATTCGGCTAAACTATAGCCTTCAAATAAATTCCATTTATCAATATAATCATTCACACCAATGTAATCATTTACAGATTATCACATCACAACATATACAAATAAATTCAACAATGTGAGGAATCCAGTTGGATCCCTCCAACCTGTTTCCCTGCATCCACAGATGTTAGCACAACAATTAAATACCAATTCCACTTCGAGGTGGAATATCGCGGTATATGGATTTATAAAATATCATCCGATATTATGCGGTGCATAGGGTCTCATCCGCTATATAATGCGGGAAATCAATCACTCCAAATATATATATATATATATACACTATCATATATACTATCACAACCAAACAATCAATCAATAATTTAATTTTCTATCAATTTCAATTGAGTGAGAAGATCTCCTCTTTTATTATGCATGCAATCCATTTTCCATTTCGGCTTGATTTCTTCACTGTATTAGACCTTGTATAAACATTTATACAATTTATTAATATTCGAATAAATCGAACAATTAATTTTCCTTTTACTAAATTTAATTACTAATGATTCAATTTAACTCAAATAATTAAATTTTAAACTAATATATATATATATATTTCTTTTTATTCGAACAGTTTGATTTTTTTGTTTTGAAGGGAAGCACGGCTGTTTCTATTTTCTTTTTAACAAACGAACGCGTGTAATAACATTTGCCAAGTGTTCGAATTTTCCTCAACGTGCCAATTTGCCCCAAATATGTGAATATAATTAAATTTAAATTTAAATTCAAATTGCTTTCATAAACGCAACTCAAAATCTCGATCTCCAATCGAGGCGTGCCGCTAGGTGTTTATAATGTTAAAACCCTATTCCAAACGCAATGGAAAAGGTTCCGAGTCCAATTTCGATCGTATGGAGAAGATAGCTTTTTGGACCTAGCTATTATATTAAATTTTCGATATAAATTCAGTGCGTTTTCCTACCGTACGGCCAAACGATCACTCCAAACATTACAAAAATTGAAATCCGATAATAATACACTATTACGAATCTAATGGAACTAGTTTCATCGAATTCTGAGACTGTGCCCCGGAAGGCTATTTTTAAATATCGATTTAAACAATATAAATTTAAAACTGAACAAATCGCTTTTAAATTCAATTTTAAATGTTCTATTACCTTCTGTATTATCAATATGAATTTTCTAAGTCTTAAAAATATTTTTAACGGGCATAAAACTGAAGATTCAATATTTTACCCAACTTCAATAATTAAATTTAATAATTTAATTGTCAAATTAATCCTGATATTTGAATTTCAAGTTAAACTAACTTTCAAATATTTAAAATCAATTAATTATTTAAATTTCAAAAGTCCAAAATTCTGGTTCGTCACAAAATAAATTATAGATTTATGTGAATTGAATTATTTCTAATTCAAGCTTTGAAATGTTGAAACTGAAATTATTTAAAAAGAAATTGTTTAAAAGAATTGAATTGGGAATGTAAAGTTATAATCGATATATGACTTTAATTCGAAAAATTGAATTATTTTAAAGATTTAGATATTAAAATTGAATGATGAGATTTAATTTGATTTAAGTGTTTTAAATCAGTAAATTGGAATTAGACTTGAAATCAATATAAATTGAAATGGTTTAAAATAAGAATTGGATTGAAATTTAATTCATTGAATTGAATTGTTGAATCAAATTTGAAGTTAAAAATGAATGTGTTTGGAAATTGAAGTTATTTCGAATTGAAACTGAAATCAAGTTGATTTGAAACTAAATTGAAATTGAGTCAATTGAATTGAAAGATTTGAAATTGAGTTTGTTGATTTGAAATTGGACATGGTTAGATTTCTGAAATGGAAGGAAACAGTTTGATTTGATACTATTTTCAAAATAAATTATTTTAATGTAAACTATTAAAATCTATTCTTTTTATTATTCAAATTATTTAGATTTTCCAAACTATTTCAGTGCATAAAACATTTTCAATACTCAAACTATTTTATATTAACTATTTTAAATCTCTAAACTATTTAAACTATTTTAAAGCTATTTATAACTATTCAAACTATTTTCTAAAATTTCAAACTGTGCAAAGTTGAGATGTTTATATTATCGTTGATTTAAATGCGAATGCGGTTAAATGAAGTTATAACCTAAGTTGGAATTTGAAATGATATTTTCAAGCGGAAATGACATATTTTGAGTAAATATGATGACTTTGAAATAATTTTGAATTGAATATGATATTTTAATATCAAATTTGAATCGGTTTTGAAATTTAGAAGAACCAACCGGTGTGAAATATGACGTTTAGTTGTTAAAGAGACCGAGGCCTCTTATTGGCATACTCTTTGTTAATATTGGAACCACTTTAACATCTGTGTATGTGGTGGATGATCAAGAATGAAGTGGTTGGATTTGGTGAACGTTTGTTGGATTTGAAGAAAGAGAACGATGATGGATAACCCCGACACTTGTGTCAATTGGAAATGACTAAAACAGGAGGCTATGTCTGGCCAAGGGGTTCGCAACCTTTAGAGGCCATTATCCCTTCGTATTATTATACTGATTTTGGACTTGATCGGTACACCTTGATTTGATTTGGGGTGTTGGACTCGGTGGGCGGTCATAGCTACGATGCGTTACCACCAGCTAGAAAGGGTAAACTGGTAGAATCATCCTTGGGCATTGCCTCATGTGCCTTGTCATACTTTTATCCTTATATGTGACCATTACGATTTTGTTTTAGTGTTGTCTTATCACGGCGCCTCCCTGACTACTAACGTTACTGCTGTTGTCAAAGGAAAACTGTAGGACAATGCTTAAAAATGTGTTAAAGGAGATTAATGTAAAGCCTTAACGCTAGGAAAAATATTTGTTTTATTGATTAGACACTACATATATTGCGTATCTTATTGCATATAGATAGTTTAACGGATCCTTAAGAGATGGAAAATCCTGTAACATCTTTTAAGTTATTGCATGCACGTTATACACTGGATAGGAGATGTAAATTCCCGTAAACATCTCTGAAGCTATTACACTCATATTTACTTGTTGTTGATTTAACTTACATAAGAACTTTTAGTTCTGACTCGAGTGTTTTGTCATTTCATTACGCTCGGGTCAGTTTCAGTGTTTGAAGTCATTATTTCCAGATATCGAAGACGAAGTTTGGTATATTATATTATTAGTATTATTCCACTACATCATTATTGGTATGTTGTTAATTGTACTCTGATTATGTTGTAAAATTGTGTAATCAAATATATATTGTAAAACAGCTTCATGAACTGTTTATTTGATTATTATGTTTTGTCAATTCCGCTGCAAGATTCTATGTTTTGGTTTTCTTCTTTTAACTTATTTTCTTATTTACCCTATTGACAATCCTCCCTTTTGAATGTTTTGAGTTAGATATATGTGGTTTATTGTCGATTTAAACCGTCTAAAAAGGTGGGCCGTCACAGTTGATATTAGAGCTTTGGTTTAGAGATATCTTAGCCTGTTTGGGGTTAAACTCATTAGAGATAGGGTTATTAATACCCTAGAACGAGTTTGAGAGTATATATATGAGAGAGCGTATTTGTTAGTGCTATAAAAAATGTTTTGTATTGTGTTAATTTGTCCTGTTAAGTATTTATGGATTTTAATCGGTACATAGGACGCTATGGCATCGATAGGGATTTCTAAACACTTGAGCAGGGTAGACGGACATAATATTGTTCTTGATATAGGTAAATGAAATAATTTTACCTAGTATTATATTTTGTATATATAAATATATATATATATATATAATTTCATAAATTGATTTTGTTATTTTGTTTTGTTTGGATGTTAGTAAATGATAATATTTAATTATTGTCATTTATTGTTTGGTTAGTCAAGGTTCTTAAAATTATTGACTATTGTATGTTATAAGAAAATGAAATTTTGTAAGTATTGGTTTATAATTTTTGTTTCACAAATAAGATGAATTTAAATGGAAATTTGAGAACTTAAATTATAGTGTTTTGAAATTGGTTTTCGAAGAATTTTGAAAAAAATAATATTAGTATTATTTAGAAGTATTTTCGGATAAAAATACTTTCAATAAGATTTAAAAGAAATGTTTTTAAAAGAATTTTAAAGAAAATAAGTTCTGTACTCCCCTCTTCTATCATTGGAAAATAATTTTGATGATGATTATGCAGCATCAGCGAAAATTCATTTGCGAGTCTCAAAATGTAGGAGGCCACTTAGTAGCTTTGCTACGCATTTGGTTTGATAAACAGATTTTGATTTAAAAATTTTAAATATGATTTGATATATAAAAGATATGAGTATATATATTATTTCAAAATGATTTGAAATGAACCCGGTATTAGAATTCTAAAGTTTCTGTTAATTAATGATATCCAGTTGTAGAAATAAAGTGAAATTTTAATAGTTGGCAACTTCTAAAATGAGAAATAAGGGATTAGGAGCTAAGTATTTAATGAAACTGTAAAGAAATTGGAGATTTGTAACTTGTAAATTATAAGATACCGAAAATTAAGAAGATGTAAATTATTGAACGTTTTTATTAACTAAAATAAATAAGATAAATTTGTATAACACTCGATTACTTTCTAAAAACATACATAAAACTTACCAGAATTGTTTAAAAAGTTGAAATGTTAATATGAATATGTAATACAATACTATACAAGTAAAAGGTTAATGACAAAAATGCTTAAAAAATGAACATATGTTTATAAATAAAAGAATTAAGATGTTACAAGAATATTATAAACTTAAGTTAATGTTTTGAAGTTATTTATAATTAAAGTGAATAGTAAAAGTGAATACTATATAAAGTAAAGGATTATAACTCCAGAAAATGTTGAAATGATTCAGAAATTGATTTAATATTCAATAATACTGTATATAAAGGAGTAAATGTAAATCAAATTTAAATGAACTTGAATAATGATTCATTAATGACTATTAATCAAGTTATATAAATAAATGAGAATTAAAAAGTAAAGAAACTGAAGTATGAAATGATTCATTAATGAATAGTATTAAATGGAAATCAAGTATATAGGTAAATAATAAATGTGAATTAAACTGCAATGAAATGTATGTAATACTTGAGAATTTATTCATTGATGATCTTAAATATTGAATGGGAATAATCTACGTAAGTAAATGAATGTAAATTAATAAAAGATAATCTTGTACGAATGAATGAGAATTGAAAAATAAATGGAAAGTAAATGATGTGTTAAAGAAACCAATAGAACAAACTTAAATAATATTTAAAATTCTTTGTTGTTTAGCTTATGGAATGTTTGGGAAATGATACTTTAATTTGTTTGAGGTTGTATGAATAATCTATTGAGTAATTACTAAAGGCTATTGAGCGTAAGGTACACTTGGTAGTTTATTTATCACACTTGTATGATGAAAAGTTTCTAAAACTGAACAAACAATTAGTTTTGATTGCTACAGATGTATGATGGATTCTTTTGTTGCATATAATGGTTGTACGGCTTTTGTTTGCATATGGTTATTACATATGTTGTGTTACTTATGCTATTAATTGAAACAACTAATATATTACCCATTTTACATAATTTTAACTCTTTTGGATTATATAATTGACATATAAGTTTATGGAAGCAATATCTGTTGCTTTTGGTTTCATAAATGAAGTTTGTTTGCCCGACAAATAGGTACGTTTTCAAATTACGGTTTTTAGAACGATATTTTATTATTTTTCCCATGGTTTGGGATATTTTAATATTGAAATATGATATATTTATTTTAATTATTGATATTATTATTTTTCCGGATTTAACCGCGCAAAGAAAACTCTACCGAAATTTTTCGTGAATTTAGGACTTAGAAATTTTTTGGTGGAAATGTGGTTGTTTTCAGAGTTATATTAAAACTTAATGAGGTAAATTTAAGGTGTTTATAAATTGAATATTTTGAATTAAATTATATCAAGTTTCTTTATTCCTTCTTGTTCCTTTTCGGGGACGAAAAGTTTTGAGTGGGGGAGATTGTAATGACACGTATTTTTGATAATTGAAAATATTCAATTAAATAAGATTTTGAAATCTAATATTGTCAGAAATTAAAAGTTATGATTTATAAATGTGAAAAAAATTATTAAAATATAATTTAACGGTGTTGATTGAATGAAATTGACAACTGTTTGATGTAATTTCAATTAATGGTAATACTAAAGGTTAATAACGAATGTTATTCCTAGTTGAAAAATAATTGTAGAGGTTAATTTGGCTATAATGGTAAGTTAATAGGAAATAGATTAAATGTTGTATTAAAGATGGATATAATATGTATATAACTGAAATTGGTTATTATAGAATAGGAAATCAGTTTTGGGTAAGTAATTTATAACTCTTGGTTTTGTAAACAATGAATTAATAGATATGAATTACAAAGTTGTAAAATTGATTTATTATCATCTCATTAATTAAACTAGTTGAAATTAATTTGAAAATCAATAAAATTAATCTAATTGAAATATTTCAATTATTATGGTATAAGATGTTAATTGTAGAGTTGAGTGAAATAAAATGGAAACTTATGTTAATAAATAAGTTGCAATAGGAACTATTGATTTAATATAAGAACATTTAAATCAAAATAAAAGAATATGTCGGAATTTAAATTATTATAGACTAGGCTTTATTTCTATTCTAATTTAATGTTGAAATTAATTTAATATTTAAATATTCGACCCTCGAAAATCGACATCAATACGTCCAGTGTATAAAATGTCAAGCAGTCGAGTGCCAGAAATACCAGTTCATTAGGGGTGAAGAAGAAAAGGTAGGAGAAAAGATACAGAAACAACACAGAATCTCACAATCGTAGCGGAACAAAATATAATATATAATAACAGATTTTAAACACGAGGACTGTACTGTTAATATACATACACTATTAGAGTACAACAATTCAATACATCAAATGGACAATTTAATAACTTGTCCTCACACAGCGGAAATAACCAAGTACGTAATATACGTCTGAACTCCTCCAGCTCGTCTCTTGAGCTCCATAGCATTTTACCTGAATCAGTAATACTCGGTCTGACCGGAGCATTATAATAAAATAACACCCGAGTCAGTCTGGAAAACCAGCGTGAGAAAACACACACAAATTGGATTATTAATTTTTCCAAATCCTTTGAAAAACAAAGGTATCTCGTAAGACCACGTCACAAATAAACACGACGGGTTTTTACCTTACAATAACCAAAACGATTTTTATCGAAATCATCTGATATTACATTAGTGTCTATAGAAGTAAATAGAAAATAGCTGAAATGCTTGCATCTCACATTCCAGTATAGTTGGGCATAATCAAAACCGTACGATGTTTATTGGAGAATGGATTCCATCGAATGACTGGGCCATTGGGGTACCTCCTGCCACAGTACACCTCTAGAACAATGTACCGAGGACCACACCGGGATCCCCTACTACTCAAGACCATCCTACCCCTAACCTGGATAGATCGAATATGTTACACCACGGGTGTTCCCACTCTTACCACTGAGCGCTCCTTCGATGCACAACCAAATCCATAATATAAAGGTTTCCGAGGACATATAGAAAGGTGATAACATACCCTACTTGGGTGCGACCCACTTAGCCTTACTGCATCACCCCCGTTTTAGTCAGTACCGATTGATGAGGCTCGAGGCTAAGCGTTACCTTTCAAGGAACGATTTCTCCTAGAATGCTCATCGTCCTCCAATGACGATGTTCTGATAGCATTTGTCCATACAATGTAACAACCCGGTATTTCGTACCCATTTAATTATCGTCTCTTGACGATTTAATCTGGTTGCTAATAGCTATTGGCATTTTAATCAAATTAAAATTCAGGGATAAAATTTTGTTATTCGCTATTTGGAATTTTTAAAGCAGTTGGAATTCTTTTAAACTAAATGTTAAACGAGCTTTAAAAATTTGTTAAGTGTCGTTTGGGTTTAAATAATAATCTCGGCCCATGTTCTTTTGTTTTGAAGCCATGATATCACTCAACACCCAAATCCCCCTTCCTCCATTCGTTAACCCTAAGTCCAAAATCCAGATAAACAAAATAATGGCAGCTTGCTCGCTCTTTTCTTCGTTCCAAAATTAGGGCTCTCGAGGCTGCGCCTATTTGATCGATCGTTAGGAATTCGCGTTTCGCTCTGTCGATGGTTGCTTCGTGTAGCTTTGCTTTGGCTGCTTCTCGTTTGAACGAGTGCGACTTCGCCTTCTCGACCGGATGAAGGTGAGTTTACTCACATCTATTTCATACTTCAGATGTTTGATTTCCTTGGCTTGAGATTTTATTGAACTATGCTTCGATACTCTAATTTATTAAGAGAATGGTGTCGACCTTATTGGTTTCGACTATACTCTTTACTGCCTCTGGTAGTATTTTTGTCCTTGTTCGATTTTATTTGTTGCTTCATAACCTCGGCCATTAACTGTTGTTTCCATGTTCAATCACTAAGCACTTGTCATGTTGCATACTCCCTGTTGCACTGAGTTTTGATATCACTTGAACCTTAGTGTAGTTGTGTTGCTTTTGGTTCACTATTTTCATCACTGGTCTTTGATGTTTGGACAGACCTGGACTTTGATGTTGTTATGGTTTAGTTTGTTAGTCGAGTTGCCTACATATGCTCTTATAGTCGAGTCTGCATATGTGTATTTTGTAGCAGCTTGGTCTAGCACTTGTATTTAATCTGGATTCTTTTGGGGTCCAGTACCACTCTGGTTTATGTTTTGATTTCTGAGATAGTTTTGACTTGTTTCAGTTTGAAGATTTGTCTGGTTACAAAACTATTTCTTGTCCCTGGTCTTGATGGTGCACTGTTACACTATCATCTGGTTGATTTGTTTTGCATCCATATACTTGAGTCTTTGCCTTTTGGTCTGCATCATTGTTTCACCTGTAGCCACTGTATTCTGATGATCTGTATGCTTCTTAAGTCACTGTTACATATATCACTCTAGCTTGACCTGAGTTGCATTTTCATGTAGTCTGTGCATTAACTAGTGTTGTTTCAGTACTTCATTTGTTAGTACATATCATCTTATCTTGGTTAGTTGTAATCATAGTGGCATGCATCTGTTTGCATCTTGTAATTGCATTCCATTCAGTTGCACTGAGCTCTGTGTAGTTACCACTGTTTCAAGTATGTGGCCTTCATGTATGCTTGTCTTTGGTCTCTGTTTGCTCTATTGAGATTTGTTTTGCCTCTGGCCACTTGTATTTGTCCCTATAGTATACTCGAACTGACCTTAATTTTTGCATCTGGTCAGTGTACTTGGGTCAGTGGCATTGATATCTTTAGCTTGATCCACTCACCTGTTGTTGTATTTAACTGTTCCCTGGTAGTTGCACCATTTGACCTGATCGTTTGATATATTCTGAGCATTCGAGTTTGTTTGTGATGTTGGTACTTCACTGTGTCACTGTCCATGTTCGTTTGTGACAGTCTTGAATCTGCATCCATGTTCTTCATTGATGTTGTGGTGGTGAGCTTTTGTAGTTGCTTGTGTTCTGGTTTTAGTTGTCATCGGTTGCATTCATTCTTCTGCATTCATTGTTGTCCAGCCTTGTTTCATTGCTTTGACTTGTCTGTCCTGTGATTGCCACTGTCACTTGATCTTGCTGTGACATTGTAACTTGGTTCACTTTGTCACTGCATATCTATATATGCTTGACCTATTTCTTTTAGTTGTACTGTCCTATGTTGTCATCGTGTATATTTTTGAAGCTGCACTGTTCTGTTTCACAGTTGCATGATTATATGCCTTTCTTTGGTATGTTAACCTTTGGGTTGTAAATTCTGATTCATTTTAGTTGCAGTAGAGTTGAGTCACGATTGTTGTGACTCGACCTCTATAGTTTTGTTTTGATGATTTACACTTTGGTGATGTGATGATTTTTATATCCTGTTGTGGCGAGGCAGTACACGCGTGCGTGTACTGCAGCCACACAGTTTTAACATTTTAAAGTGGCGAGGCAGTACACGCGTGCGTGTACTGCAGCCACATAGTTTTAACATTTTAAAGTGGCGAGGCAGTACACGCGTGCGTGTACTGCAGCCACACAGTTTTAACATTTTAATGTGGCAAGGCAGTACACGCATGAGTGTACTGCAGCCCAATCAGATTTGACAATTTAAATTGTTATTTCAATTGTTTAAACTGCTTTGGATTTCTGTTTTGTGGATTAACACTGTTTAGTGTTATATCTGCCGTTATCCGGTTCTCTTATCGAGAAGTTGGGTATACGAGATTTCTGTGACTGTCGTCTATTTGATATTTGATTATTATTGCTTCTGTGCATTAATAACTGAGTTTGAATTAGACTGACCCGTGTATTATTTTCTTTTTAATTTAATACTCGGGTCAGACCCGAGTTATTTACAGGTTGTAGATTTTTAGCTTTGGGTTGCTGCTAGAGCTATGAAGACTTTTTATATCTTCTGAAGAAGTCTTCGTCGTTTTGTAGAAGTCGTGTCATTATATAGGATGATATGTATTCATGTACATTAGCTGATAATGTATTTGTATATATAACTTCCAGAGTCGACAGTTGTAGTTGTATCATATGTACCGTGTCAAATGTATTGTAACTGACATCAGTTATTATATATATATGAGACTTTTTGTTCCATCTGTATTCCGCATTTATGTTATCTGTGTTATTTTATATCTATTGTCCTAAACTATTATAGCCACTGTGTAGTAGCTTTGAGTTTGTATCGGTATGTCGGATTTCCTCTAAAAAATGAAATGCATGTTATACTATCTGACATATCGGTGCTCTCACAAAGCAATTACACAGATGGTCGCTCCTCAACAGCCTTATTCTCCATGCTAGTTGACAGCATTACACCGTAGTGTTCTTGGCTAGCGCGGGTATAGAGGTGGGGCGTCACAGCTTGGTATCAGAGCCTGGGGTTTAGGACAATTATAAAACATAACTTAGATGGAGCATATGTTACAACTATTTGTCGATGTTTTATCTCCCATCTTTGCCTATGTTTGATTTTGATTTCGTGAAAGTATTTTTGGCTTCTGCCTCCGTTTGCTTTACGAACTCAAGTTGGGTTTTTGATGATGAGGATTTTGTTCTTGTGTTTTCAGCTTTGAATTGATTTAGCCGATGTTGATTTTGTTCGAATTTCAGCAATTTTGAACTTGATATTTTGTGTTTTCCTCGGTTTGATTTCCATTCGACTTCGGTCACTTTATTTTTGTGAAATTGCTAATTTCTTGATTTCCAAGACTCTGATTTTGTTTGCCGTTGGATTCTTTGATGATAATGATTGATTCAATTTGTACTCGACTGCGGCCATTAATTGTTGACTTCGACATTGACTTGATTTTTATTTTGTTGAAGTCATTTCTGTTATGCTTGTTGTGCTTCGTTTTTCCAAGTGTTAATCGATTCTTCTTTTCCAATTGGTTGTTATCACTTTTGTCGACTTCGATAACTTCTATTTCTGGAATTTTTGGGTATTTCTACTTTGATGAAATTGGAATCGAATTCTTTGGATTTTATTCACGTCTTCGAATGTGAATTTTAGTGAATTGATTTGTTTCCAAATTTAATCGATTCTTGATTAGTTCCCCGAATTGTTGCTATCATTTATTAGCAACTTTGATGACATTTTCTTCGGGATTTTTGTGAACATACCTTTTGATGGATTCAGTATCGATCTCTTTGGATTCTATTCACATCTTCGTATGTGAATTCTTGTGATTGATTGTTTCTACAATCATTTTTGTGATTTGTCACTTTAAAAATATAAAGGTTTTCTATACTAGTAGTAAATATCAAAATCTTTTTCTCCAAACAATTTCAAAACTATTTTACTACAAAGCTCTTCTTCTTAAACCGTTTTCCAATCTATTAGTATATACAAGCCTTTATTTCACTCGTATGAGAAATTGAATTAAACGGCCTAGTAAAACAAGTGGTATGAAACGCTTGCGTTTACTTCGTCGGTTAACTCCTGGACTTGTTCGATTGAACCTTTTGTGACAATTTTCTAGTGTAGATTTACAGTTTGTTCGTAAATATTTAAGTTAAGCAAGTGGTTATGGGACATGAAGCTAAACTTTTATATTTACTAGCTTAGTGTAATTGACACTTCTTGTTGATCATGACGATCATTTTATGATTTAGACTAGGCCTCATCGGTGTGATTCCGTCTCACACATATCTCTTGGGCTTTGAGGATTGTCTAGACACCATTTGTGTGATTCCATTCACACATACCTTTTTGCTTTTTGGTTAGACTAGGCCTCATCGGTGTGATTCCGTCTCACACATATCTCTTGGGCTTTGAGGATTGTCTAGACCCCAATTTGTGTGATTCCACTCACACATGCCTTTTTGTTTGCGAGGTTAGACTAGACACCACTTGTGTGATTCCACTCACACATACCTTTTTGCTTTTTGGTTAGTCTAGACCCCAATTTGTGTGATTCCACTCACACATGCCTTTTTGTTTGCGAGGTTAGACTAGACACCACTTGTGTGATTCCACTCACACATACCTTTTTGCTTTTTGGTTAGTCTAGACCTCAATCTGTGTGATTCCGACTCACACATATGGGGTAGCTCCCCATGGTCTTCGGACCGTCATGATAGGCCTCCCCCTCTTTGTGATTTCTAGATTTTTGTGCTTCACCAACTTTCGTGATTTTTATTGATAAGTTTTATCAATTTTTGTGTGTTGGTGAATTCATGTGTTATTGACTTGTTATGAATACAAGTTTAGGGTATGATACCCTATCCTATCTTTGAGAAGATTCTTGTGACATTTTTTGATGAGTGGAAATTCATTTGGTATTATATTTCGATGCCAGTTATTTTGATGAGATTTTGACGTGTTAACTTCAGTAACCGTCAATTTTGAAATGGATTTACAAGCAGTTCTCCCGCAATACTGATATTGCTAATTTAATCACGTATTTTCAAAATTCGTTATTTTTAAAAGTTGTTTCAAAATATAAATTAAAATTGTTTTCAAAATTTTTACAGTTTGCATTTTCAAAAGAATGAGGAAGCGATTTAAACGTTTCAGCAAAATCGAGGACTATGACCCCTTTCTTTTACTGGTTCGCTTAATTCCGGACTTGTCCGTTTGAGAATGTGAAATGTTATTTTTAAAACACACAATCTTGCACTTTCAAGGAAACGATAAAGAGATTTAAACGATTTAGCAAAAGTACGGAGTATGGAACCATACTTTTACTACTTCGGTTAATTCCGGACTCGTTAATTGAATATTTATGACTTCTGATTATCGTTTTTGATAATCAGATGTTTGTGTTTCTGATTATCGCTTTTGATAATCGGATATTTCTGATTTCTGATTATCGTTTTTGATAATCAGATATTTGTGAAATTTGATTATCATTTGTGATAATTAAATATTTTTTGATTTAATTATCGTTTGAGATAATTAAATATTTTTCGATTTGATTAATCGAATATTTGTGATTTCTGATTATCGTTTTTGATAATCGGATATTTGTGAAATTTGATTATCATTTGTGATAATTAAATATTTTTCGATTTAATTATCGTTTGAGATAATTAAATATTTTTCGATTTGATTAATCGAATATTTGTGATTTTTGATTATCGTTTTTGATAATCAGATATTTGTGAAATTTGATTATCATTTGTGATAATTAAATATTTTTCGATTTAATTATCGTTTGAGATAATTAAATATTTTTTTTCGATTTGATTAATCGAATATTTGTGATTTCTGATTATCGTTTTTGATAATCAGATATTTGTGAAATTTGATTATCATTTGTGATAATTAAATATTTTCCGATTTAATTATCGTTTGAGATAATTAAATATTTTTTTCGATTTGATTAATTGAATATTTGTGATTTCTGATTATCGTTTTTGATAATCAGATATTTGTGAAATTTGATTATCATTTGTGATAATTAAATATTTTTCGATTTAATTATCGTTTGAGATAATTAAATATTTTTCGATTTGATTAATCGAATATTTGTGATTTCTGATTATCGTTTTTGATAATCAGATATTTGTGAAATTCGATTATCATTTGTGATAATTAAATATTTTTTGATTTAATTATCGTTTGAGATAATTAAATATTTTTCGATTTGATTAATCGAATATTTGTGATTTCTGATTATCGTTTTTGATAATCAGATATTTGTGAAATTTGATTATCATTTGTGATAATTAAATATTTTCCGATTTAATTATCGTTTGAGATAATTAAATATTTTTTTCGATTTGATTAATCAAATATTTGTGATTTCTGATTATCGTTTTTGATAATCAGATATTTGTGAAATTTGATTATCATTTGTGATAATTAAATATTTTCCGATTTAATTATCGTTTGAGATAATTAAATATTTTTTTCGATTTGATTAATTGAATATTTATGATTTCTGATTATCGTTTTTGATAATCAAATATTTGTGATTTCTGATTATCGTTTTTGATAATCAAATATTTGTGATTTCTGATTATCGCTTGTGATAATTCGATATTTGAGATTCAAATTGTCGTTTTGATAATTAAATATTTGTTGATTTGATTATCGTTTGAGATAATTAAATATTTGCAATTTGAAAATTCGATTATCATTTTTGTTGATCGAATATTTGCGATTTTGAGATTTGAGCTTCGTCTTTTTCTTTGGCGATTCAGGTGAGTAATTTGGTTTACTCACATTCAATTCGTGCTCAGTATGTGATTTCTGCTCTGATTCCTTTTCTTTTAACTACTGGAACTCGATTGTTCTTGCTTTTGTTAGTTAATGATGATGTTTGGGGTTGTTTATATAGTCGTCTGATTTTGATTCCTTGATCCCTACGATGTTGATTCTTTTGATTTGAAGCAGTCGAACCTTTTGATTTCATATCTAATACTTCCCCTGCTGACCTTTGCTTTGCTTATGCATTCGACATTGTTATGTTCTTATGGTTGTTACCTCTTTCCCACTTATCCCTTAGGATTGCGAGGACGCAATTTCTTTAAGGAGGGAAGTCTGTAACAACCCGGTATTTCGTACCCATTTAATTATCGTCTCTTGACGATTTAATCTGGTTGCTAATAGCTATTGGCATTTTAATCAAATTAAAATTCAGGGATAAAATTTTGTTATTCGCTATTTGGAATTTTTAAAGCAGTTGGAATTCTTTTAAACTAAATGTTAAACGAGCTTTAAAAATTTGTTAAGTGTCGTTTGGGTTTAAATAATAATCTCGGCCCATGTTCTTTTGTTTTGAAGCCGTGATATCACTCAACACCCAAATCCCCCTTCCTCCATTCGTTAACCCTAAGTCCAAAATCTAGATAAACAAAATAATGGCGGCTTGCTCGCTCTTTTCTTCGTTCCAAAATTAGGGCTCTCGAGGCTACGCCTATTTGATCGATCGTTAGGAATTCGCGTTTCGCTCTGTCGATGGTTGCTTCGTGTAGCTTTGCTTTGGCTGCTTCTCGTTTGAACGAGTGCGACTTCGCCTTCTCGACCGGATGAAGGTGAGTTTACTCACATCTATTTCATACTTCAGATGTTTGATTTCCTTGGCTTGAGATTTTATTGAACTATGCTTCGATACTCTAATTTATTAAGAGAATGGTGTCGACCTTATTGGTTTCGACTATACTCTTTACTGCCTCTGGTAGTATTTTTGTCCTTGTTCGATTTTATTTGTTGCTTCATAACCTCGGCCATTAACTGTTGTTTCCATGTTCAATCACTAAGCACTTTTCATGTTGCATACTCCCTGTTGCACTGAGTTTTGATATCACTTGAACCTTAGTGTAGTTGTGTTGCTTTTGGTTCACTATTTTCATCACTGGTCTTTGATGTTTGGACAGACCTGGACTTTGATGTTGTTATGGTTTAGTTTGTTAGTCGAGTTGCCTACATATGCTCTTATAGTCGAGTCTGCAAATGTGTATTTTGTAGCAGCTTGGTCTAGCACTTGTATTTAACTTATCGATAAAATAAATTTTTTAAATCTCAATAACCAAATTTCAATTTATAAATCTTCTCGATTTCCATCACATTACTTCCATTCCGGTCTCCTTAACCATTTTACTTTAAAAATAGTATCTATTATTTTTCTCACCCTATTTCCATATTACAATATAAATTCTTCACGTAAATTTATATTCCCAATTTATCATCCGATATCACTTTCCTACATTTATAAACTTCGTTTATAAATTTTCTATAACTCCTTTGAGTGTTTACTAAAAATAGTCACATTAATAAAATTCCATTTTTATAAATTCAATTTCCATATAAATTCCATTTATTTTTGCCAATCTATTTTTAATATCGATTTTCACCCGTTTTTTTTCCATATTTTTCAAAAATCATTTTTAAATCCTGTCTTTAAAAAAATCATTTATATAATTTATTTTTAAATTCTCTATTTAAAATATTTTTCCCGCATTATTTTGTACGATCAAAAATCTAATTTTGCTTATTCAAATCAGCCTCCTTTAAATAAACCAAATTTCGATATATATATATATATGTGATGCAGCGCAACCTTTATTTAGCCAAGGCATAAGTCGTCTACGACTTAAGGAGGCATTGATGAGTCGTCCACGAGATAAAACTAACACGGCAGATATAAGTCGTCTACGACTTAAGAGCAATGTTATGAGTCGTCCACGACTCATAGAGACAGGCATGAGTCGTCCACGACTCATAGAGACAGGCATGAGTCGTCTACGACTTAAGGAGGCGGTGATGAGTCGTCCACGACTCATCTGGAAGACAAAAGGGAAAGATGTGACGAGTTTACGACTTAACGAAGCAACTATAACTCGTCTACGACTTAACAGGGAGATGAGTCGCTCACGACTCAAGGGGAAGAATACACAAGTGATAAGTCGTCTACGACTCAAGGAAGGTGTGGAGATAAGCCATCCACGACTCAAGGGCGAGGCTGGTATAAGTCGTCCATGACTTATCAAAACGAGGTTAAGTCGTAGAGGCCTGGAGCTGTATAGTCTGATGCCGCTTTAATCCATGCCGTAGATTCTCCTGACGAGTTAATCTGGATCGTTGATTCTTAAGTCATAGAAAGCTGCTGTGGTATTGCTTTGATAAGTCGCATCTGTTATAAATCATAAGTCGTGGTGTGTTGTAATTTGATAAGTCGTAAACGACTTAAGATGAGTCGTCTGATTATGAGTTGTTTACTTTTGAGTCGTGTTGTATGTTGATAAGTCGTTGAAGGTTAGTATTGTAACGTTTTGTATAAGTCGTAAGTCATGTTGTAATTTGATGAGTCGTATACGACTTATGATGAGTCGTAGGTCATAGATGATGAGTCGGAAACGACTTATGACTTAGGAAACTTTCTGGATTTGTGTTGTAGCCTATAAATAGGCAAGTGGTGTCATTTGTAAAGGTTGTTGAATATTGAATAAAATTCTCTTTTGATTGCTTTGTGCTTTCATTTCAATTGGTAGTCGAGTGTATCTCCTATCTCCACTTACGTCATTCGAGTGCGCTCGAATCATCGTTTGTTGAAGCCGATTCACGGTATCTTGTGCGCAAGATCAACGTCGAAGAATCGTAGATCTCTTTCCCGGTATCTTCGGATCAACGAGTCAGAGATAGCTAGAGTTCGGTATCTTCGGATCAACGAATTCAAGCATTTCAGTATCCATCAATCCACAGATTGCTACTTTCAACGATCTACATCGTTTTGGAATTATCCGCTGCGTCAGTTTTGGTATCAGAGCTTGTTCTAACCAATCATAGTTAGATCGAGACTTGGAGCCTATTCATTTGAAGATTTGAAGTTATCAATCACGGCCGAGAGTTTGAGGAAGTGGGTCGTGCATACTTTTGAAGTTTGAAGTTTGGATTTGTGATTTGGAGAAGTCGTGTTCATCGTGTTCATCGAGATTTGCTACAAAGTGGAAGTTTTCGATCCGTTTCATTTTGGATCAAAGTCCGAAAAGTGTTTGAATTTTGACGTGTTGAAGAGTTGTGAAATTTTCAAGTATGCCGCCAAGAAGAGCTAATCGCCACCAAAACGTAGAAGCTTTGTATCGAAGAGAAGAAGCTGATGAGATGGAACAAAGAATCAATGAGAATTTTAGTGAAAAGCTTAACGAAGGAATTGGCCGGTTAGAGAAGCTTATGACAGAAATGAATCAAAATCGGAGAAGGGTTTCACCAGAATCTAACCATGGGGGTAGTAAAGTCTCGCCACATTCCAATCGAGAAAGAAGTGTTGAAAATGATCAAGGGCGTGGGAGGAACGTGAATGATCGTGAACGGAGGAATGTAGGTAGAAGGGATGGTGGTAGACGTGAAGGGAGTAGAGATGTTGGTGGTCAGAATCGACATCGTTATGCATCTGATTTGAAGAGGAGTATGATGGTGGTAGTATTCAAGGAAGAGGTCAAGGAAGAAATTACTCTGAGTATGATCACAAGTGGGAGTCGGGGATGAAGACTGAAATTCCTGAATTCAAAGGTGGTATGCAAGCAGAGGAATTTCTAGATTGGGTGGCTAATGTTGAGGAGATTTTTGACTTTAAAGAAGTTCCAGAACATCGTAGAGTGAAGTTGGTTGCTACGAGGCTGAGGGGTAGAGCTTTGGCATGGTGGCAGCAGACCAAACTTACACGTGATCGGGTGGGGAAGTCAAAAGTTGAATCTTGGGAGAAGATGAAGAAATTGATGAAAGCAACGTTCTTACCATACAATTATCAATCTTTGATGTATCAACGTTTGCAGAATTTGAGACAAGGGACAAAATCTGTAAATGACTATGCTGACGAATTCTATCAACTTATTGCAAGGAATGATATTATGGAAACGGAAGAGCAGCTGACATCTAGATTCATTGGGGGATTGAGAATGCAGATTCAGGATATGGTTAATATGTTCGATCCAAGATCTGTAGCTGAAGCACATCAGAAAGCGTTGGCTTGGGAGAAGCAAGGGAGACGAGGAGGTGGTGTGTTTACTAGTTCCAACAATCAAATGAAGGGTGTTAGTGGGAATTCCAATATTTCTAAACCTATCCGTAGATCGGTGGTGAAGGAGGCTGAGAAGGCGAAAGTTAACAATGGTTTCAAATGTTACAATTGTCAGGAATTGGGTCATAAAAGCAGTGAGTGTCCAAAGCCAAAGAAGAGAACCATGATTGTGGAAGTTGACGATGAGGATGTTGATGGAGATTGTTCTAATCCAGCTGAGGAGGATGAATAGGATATTGCGTCAGGAGACGAAGGTTGTAATCTAATGCTGAGGAGATCGTGTTTAACGCCAAAGCAGGAAGAAGCTAGTTGGTTGAGGAGTAATATCTTTCAGTCAACATGTACTATTCTGGGGAAGGTGTGTAAGTTTGTGATTGACGCAGGTAGCTGTGATAATATTATTTCAACCGAGGCTGTGACAAAGTTGAAATTGAAAACAGAGAAACATCCGAGTCCATACAAGTTAGCATGGTTGAGAAAAGGAGGAGAAGTGAAAGTGGATAGACGAGTTCGTGTTCCATTCTCTATTGGGAAGAAATACAAAGACGAAATCTGGTGTGATGTCGTAGAGATGGATGTTTGTCATTTATTATTGGGAAGACCATGGCAGTATGATCGAGCAGTACAACATGACGGTCGGACCAATAGCTACAGTTTTATGTTTGAAGGCACGAAGATTATCCTAGTTCCAAAGAAGAGACCACAAGGAGAAAGTAAGTCAGAAGAAATCGAAGAGCTGAAAACTTTATTATCTTTGAAGGAGTTTGTTAAGGAGGTTGAGGAAGAACCAGAAGTATTCTTGTTGATTGGACGTGAGAGCAGTGAAGAAGTTGAAATTCCAGAAAAAGTTAAACCAGTTTTGAAAGAATTTGACGATGTATTTCCAGAGGAATTACCGACGGAGTTGCCACCGTTGAGGGATATACAACATCAGATAGATCTTGTTCCAGGTGCTGTATTGCCGCACAGACCACATTATTGAATGAGTCCGAAGGAACATGAAGAATTGCGGAGGCAGGTAGAGGAATTGCTTGAGCAGGGGCGTGTGCAGGAGAGTCTGAGTCCTTGTGCTATACCAGCTTTATTGGTACCCAAGAAGGATGGGACGTGGAGGATGTACACTGACAGCCGAGCATTGAATAAGATTACTGTGAGATATAGATTTCCGATGCCGAGGTTGGATGACTTGTTAGATCAAATAAGCGGAGCTACTATATTTTCGAAGATAGATTTGAAGAGCGGATATCATCAAATTCGTATCAGACCCGGAGATGAGTGGAAGACTGCTTTTAAAACCAGGGAGGGTCTATACGAATGGTTGGTCATGCCATTTGGTTTATCCAATGCACCAAGTACTTTCATGAGGGTGATGAATCAGATTTTTCGACCGTTCATTGGGAAATTTGTGGTGGTGTATTTCGATGATATTCTAATTTACAGTGGGAGTCCAGAGGAACATTTGAATCATCTTAGAGAAGTGCTGATGGTACTGAGACAAGAACAATTTTATGCTGCTACGAAGAAGTGCGTGTTCATGACGCACAGTGTTTTATTTCTGGGGTATGTTGTTTCAGAGAAAGGAATACAGGTTGACCAAAGTAAAGTTGAGGCGATCAGAAATTGGCCGCAGCCCAAGACGATAACGGAAGTTCGTAGTTTTCACGGGTTGGCTTCATTCTATCGAAGGTTTATACCACACTTTAGTAGTGTGATGGCACCTGTTACCGATTGCATGAAAGGTAAACAGTTTGCATGGACAGAGGAAGCAGGGAGTGCTTTTGGGAAGATCAAGGAATTACTGACGTCTGCACCAATTCTAGTGCTACCTGATTTTCAGTTGGTGTTTGAACTACATACTGATGCATCCAAGGTTGGGATTGGAGGGGTGTTGAGTCAGAAGGGACGTCCAATTGCATATTTCAGTGAGAAGTTGTCAGTAGCGAAGATGCGGTACAGTTCATATGACGTGGAGTTTTATGCTGTTGTACAATCTATTAAACACTGGAGACACTATCTATTTCAGAAGGAGTTTGTTCTATATACTGATCATGAAGCATTGAAGCATTTGCAAGGGCAAGACAAGATTTCAGCGAGACATGCATCGTGGATTGCATATATGCAGCAGTTTACTTTTGTTGTTAAACACAAGTCAGGGGTGACAAATCGTGTGGCTGATGCTTTGAGTAGGAGGAGTCATTTGTTGACTACCCTAAAGGTTGAAGTGACGGGTTTTGAAATGTTGCCAGACTTATTTACTAATGATCCTTACTTTGCAAAAATTGTTGATAAAGTCAAGGAGGGAGAGACGGATGATTTCGTGATGGTAAATGGTTTTCTGTTCAAAGGGAATCGATTGTGCATACCGGAGGGTAGTTTGAGAATGAAAATTATCAAGGAATTACATGAAGAAGGGCATGTTGGAAGAGACCGTACCTTACAGTTAATTTCACAATCCTACTTTTGGCCATCGATGAGGAAAGAAGTGGAGAGGTTTGTTGAGAGATGCCATATCTGTCAAGTTTCGAAAGGAACTGCGACTAATGCGGGTTTATATATGCCATTACCGGTACCAACTAAACCATGGGTTGATGTGAGTATGGACTTTGTGTTGGGGTTGCCGAGAACGCAGCGTGGTAATGATTCCATTTATGTGGTGGTTGATCGATTTTCGAAAATGGCACATTTTATTGCTTGTAAGAAAACGGCGGATGCTGTTCATGTTGCTCAGTTGTTTTTCAGAGAGATCTATCGACTTCATGGATTGCCAGAATCGATTGTGTCGGACAGGGATACTCGTTTTCTGAGTCATTTTTGGTTGAGTTTGTGGAAAATGGTCGGAACGAAGCTGAAATTTAGTAGTGCTTATCATCCACAAACTGATGGACAGACTGAGGTGGTGAACAGATCATTGGGAAACTTGCTGAGGTGTCTTGTACAAGATAATCTGAAGAGTTGGGATGTGAAGTTATGCCAGGCAGAATTTGCTTATAATCAAGCTATGAATCGAAGTACTGGGTTCAGTCCATTCCAGATTGTTTATTCGAGCTTACCAAAGGGACCGTTGGATTTAACGGTAGTGCCACAATCAAAGGGGACAATTAAGAAAGCTGCTGATTTTATTGAAGGGTTGACGGAGTGTCATAAAATCGTTCAAGAACGATTGGAGAAAGCAAATGAGAAATATAAACGAGCTGCAGACTTGAAACGACGAAATGTTGAGTTTAATGAAGGAGATATGGTTTATGCGGTATTAACAAAAGATCGTTTTCCAGTGGGCGCATACAACAAGTTGAAAGCCAGGAAAATTGGTCCGGTGGAAGTTGTGAAACGAATCAATGAAAATGCTTATAAACTGAAGCTGCCAGATGATGTGTATACATCTGACGTATTCAATGTTAAACATCTTGTACCATATCATGGGGATGAGTTTGTCGGGGATGAAGAGTGTGCAAATTCGAGGTCGAATTTCTCTCAACCTGGGGAGGATGATGCAGCGCAACCTTTATTTAGCCAAGGCATAAGTCGTCTACGACTTAAGGAGGCATTGATGAGTCGTCCACGAGATAAAACTAACACGGCAGATATAAGTCGTCTACGACTTAAGAGCAATGTTATGAGTCGTCCACGACTCATAGAGACAGGCATGAGTCGTCCACGACTCATAGAGACAAGCATGAGTCGTCTACGACTTAAGGAGGCGGTGATGAGTCGTCCACGACTCATCTGGAAGACCAAAGGGAAAGATGTGACGAGTTTACGACTTAACGAAGCAACTATAACTCGTCTACGACTTAACAGGGAGATGAGTCGCTCACGACTCAAGGGGAAGAATACACAAGTGATAAGTCGTCTACGACTCAAGGAAGGTGTGGAGATAAGCCATCCACGACTCAAGGGCGAGGCTGGTATAAGTCGTCCACGACTTATCAAAATGGGGTTAAGTCGTAGAGGCCTGGAGCTGTATAGTCTGATGCCGCTTTAATCCATGCCGTAGATTCTCCTGACGAGTTAATCTGGATCGTTGATTCTTAAGTCATAGAAAGCTGCTGTGGTATTGCTTTGATAAGTCGCATCTGTTATAAATCATAAGTCGTGGTGTGTTGTAATTTGATAAGTCGTAAATGACTTAAGATGAGTCGTCTGATTATGAGTCGTTTACTTTTGAGTCGTGTTGTATGTTGATAAGTCGTTGAAGGTTAGTATTGTAACGTTTTGTATAAGTCGTAAGTCATGTTGTAATTTGATGAGTCGTATACGACTTATGATGAGTCGTAGGTCATAGATGATGAGTCGGAAACGACTTATGACTTAGGAAACTTTCTGGATTTGTGTTGTAGCCTATAAATAGGCAAGTGGTGTCATTTGTAAAGGTTGTTGAATATTGAACAAAATTCTCTTTTGATTGCTTTGTGCTTTCAATTCAATTGGTAGTCGAGTGTATCTCCTATCTCCACTTACGTCATTCGAGTGCGTTCGAATCATCGTTTGTTGAAGCCGATTCATGGTATCTTGTGCGCAAGATCAACGTCGAAGAATCGTAGATCTCTTTCTCGGTATCTTCGGATCAACGAGTCAGAGATAGCTAGAGTTCGGTATCTTCGGATCAACGAATTCAAGCATTTCAGTATCCATCAATCCACAGATTGCTACTTTCAACGATCTACATCGTTTTGGAATTATCCGCTGCGTCAATATGTATATATATATATATAACTTAAAATTATCTTTTCCATTCCTTAGAAATTTAAAATAATATTTATTGTATTTAATATACCAAAATTAATTTCCATGCCATTATAACATTTAAAAATTCACAACACATAATAATCCAGCATTTTGTATATATGGAAAATAATAACATATTTGAGCAATCTAGTTGGATCCCTCCAACCTGTTTTCCCTGCATCCACAGATGTTAGATAACAATAAAAATACCAATCCCAATTCGATGGGCATATCGCGGTATATAGGATCATCCGCTATTATGCGGGGCGCATAGGATCTCATCCGCTATAATGTGCGGAAATATCACTCCAATGCTAATATATATACTACTATATATATAGTCATCCATCAGATAAATTATAATTTATCAATAAATCAAGCATTCAATAATTTAAATTTAAACATTTAAATTTAAATATGGTAATCCAAATGAGTGAGAAATTCTCACCTTGATTTTTATTTGCAATCCATTCCAATTTTATTTCATCACATAGATTCCCAAGCTACGAATTCAAACGGATGATCACGTTCGATTTAAACCTCGTATAAGAAATAGTTATATCTTTTATAAGCATTCAAATTTAATAATATAATTAACTTAACTAATGACATTTCTTAATTACAAATTAATTACTTAAACGATATTCCCCCTCAATCGTGAAACACTACCAGGCCTCAAAACCCATCTTCGACTTCAACCATTTCCGATGTCGCCCACCATTATTGACTGGAAATAAACATCATGAGCCTTTCACCTTCGTACGCGACGTCACTCCTAGCGGTCTCTAACCCGAAAACAACTAGACGCGACCCCTGCCTTCCATCCTCAACTACTGTAGCCCGAGCACTACGACAGTGCTTCCATCTCCATCCCCAATTCGCGGCTCACCCATCCTAAACTCGCGCGCGGTTCGATCGCCCAAACCCTACACTGAAAATCGCGAGCCTCCCAAAACTCCGCCGCCGCGCCTATCCTCTACACGCGCTGCAACCCACCCCTCTCCTTCCAGCCTCAATCGTGACCATCGCGAGTTTCCCAAACCACGAACCCTAATCGCGATACCTCCATGCTGAGCTCCTCGATCGTGATTTCATTTTCCCAGGTCGCCTCGCGAATTCCATTCGATTCCCTTTTATATTTTATTTTTTTACAGTTTGATTTCGAGCTGATGGAGATAAGCTTCTTTCGTTCTCGATTTTGTTTTGGCTGCGAGGAGGGAAGTATGGACGCGATTTTAAATTTGTTTCTCTTTTTTTCGGTTTGAAGGGGGAAATGATAATGTATGCGATTTTGAATTGAGGGCTGAAAAGGGGATGTGATTTGAATTGAAAGGTGGTGTGTATGAGAAGGTTAGCTAAAGTGGTTTTTGATAGGAAGGGAAAAAGTGCTGATGTGAAAAGATTTTAACTAATCAACATATTATTTATATTATTTCAAATCGTCTCGATTTACGTAGCTTAAAATCACGAACCCCTATCAAGGCGTGCCGCTAGAAGTTTATAATGTTATACCCCTATTCCAAATGCAATGGAAAATGTTTCGAGTCCTAATTCGACCGTATGGAGAAAATAGCTTTTTGGACCCAGTTATTATATTAAATTTCGATATTAAATTCAACGCGTTTTTATTCCGTACGACCAAACGATAACTTCAAATGCTACGAAATTCGAAATTCGAAATCTGATAATAATACACTATTACGGATCCAATGGAACTGGTTTCGTCGAATTCCGAGATTGTGTCCCGGATGGCTATTTTTAAATGTTAATTTAAACAACTATTTTAAAATTGAACAGGTCACTTTTTAAATTCACTATTAAAACCTTTATTATCTTCATTATTATTAATATAAATTTTACAAGCTTTTAAATTATTTTTATCAAGCTTAAAACTCCAGATTCACTATTTTAACCAATATTCAATTATAAACTTCAATAATTAAATTATCCAATAAATTGCTATATTTTAAATTCTGAGTTTATTTTATAAATAAACCCAAATTTCCATATTCAAAATCAATCTATAATTCAAATTCAACTTTTAAAACCATTTAAATACTCAAAATCGAACAATGAAAAATTCGGTCGTTACATTTAACGAGGAAAATTTAATTTTAAAAATATTATCAATTTCTGTGTAATCAAGAATGATGAAAATTGTTAACTTTTGAATTGAATTTAAAAGCGATTAAATTGATTTTGTAATAATAATTCATTTAATTAACGTGAAAATTAGTCTTTCTGGGCACTGTCTCGGATTTCGATGAAACTAGTTTCATTGGATCCGTAATAGTGAATTATTATAGGATTTCAAGTTTTGTAGTGATTGGACTTATCGTTTGATCGTGCGATATCGAAACACGTAGAAATCAACTAAAGGAATTTAAATGATTATAAATTGATTTTAAAAGCCATTTTCTTCATACATTAGAATTAGGGCTTAAAACTAGTTTCATTGAGTTTAAAAATATCAAAAACCTATATTTTGATATATTGGATGACCTAATTTCGTTTGGGAAACGAAACGGGCTTTTTGGGTCTTGGTTATCGTTTCGACCCAAATCAATCTGTCTATTTATTCAAGTTCCATCTTTGTCTATATATAGACTGTTATAAACCCTAGCAGTCTTTTATTTTGTTGTTTGTATGTACAATTTCTATCTTTCTGTTCCATTATATGTTTCTTCTCAATGGAAGACATCTCAAATCCTAATTACAGTTTCAAATCAAATCGAAAAATCCAAACTGCTCAAATCCTATCATATGATATATCATCGCGACGCTCTCGACAAACGTAGTCTACGTCTATAGTTCGTTTTTGCAATCGAGTTTAGGTTTGTCCATTAATGGATGAAATAGTTTCGGTCGTCCGTTGTAGGGTTTTGTGATCAACGGTGGATTTGCTACGATTTGTCGATCGGGAAGTTGCAGCGTGTAAAGGAGGTCGAGTGGAGTGCATTTATGGTCTCCGTTCATCTCCAACGTGCTCGAGATTGCCAAAAATGGCGAGTATGCACGGCGGCGGCGGAGGCTCTTCTGGCGCGTCGTCGTGGCTTCATGGCCTTGGTGGGTGCAGCCTGAAGTCGAGGAGCGCTCTGTTGTTCGTGGATCTGGTTGAAGGCATGCCAAGGTGCGGCGGTAGGTGATTGAAGAACGACGGCTGTTAGGGTTGCTCGATCGCGTACATATTGTTGCTCGTGTATGTTAGAGAAGATGAACTTATTTACCTTTCTACCCCTGTTTAATTTTAATTTTTAAATGTTCCAACCACAACAACTTTTGCATACGAACTCGGTTTGGACATGGTTTCTTCCGTTAGGATCTTATCGAAATTCCGGCAACATGGAATTGGTTTGGTCGAATTTGGAGACTGTTCAAATTTTGGGCTTTCATTGGATTTTAAATCGACTATAAATCAAAGGTGAGTGATTTAACCCACTCATGCAATACTAAATATTCTTATGTTTGTTGAATTAAATTTATGTAGTTATTAGAGTGTTATTGGTTGTTGTTTGGTTGTTTAAATTGACATTTTAATCGAAATTGAATTTTATTGAATTAAATTGTCATTTAAATTAATATTGAAATTTAATTGCTAGTTAAATATCTGATATTGATAACTAGTTAATTATTGTGAATTATGGGCTTATTTGGATGTTGATTATGATGGATGTTTATTTGTTGACAATTTGGATGATTGGATGTTTATTTATTTTTATATATCTTATCACTTTGAAAATTAAGTGATAGCATAGAAACTGTTATTTGAATTATTTCGAATAAATTAAGAAATAGGTTGAAATGATATATACCTATGACACTTTGATTTGGGTTGAAATGATATAGATCCATCCCTATAATTAAAATTGATATAAATGATCACCTGGCCATAGGGTAGAAAATTATGTACAGATACCGGATTGGTTAAGTTCAATGGTGTTTAAAATCTTGATTTTTGGATTTTAATTAAATGATATTGTTTTAAAGGAAATAAATTGTGGATTTATGTGAATTGAATTATTTCTAATTCAAGCTTTGAAATGTTGAAACTGAAATTAGTTAAAAAGAAATTGTTTAAAAAAATTGAATTGGGAAAGTAAAGTTATAATCGATATATGACTTTAATCTGGAAAATTGAATTATTCTAAAGATTTAGATCTTAAAATTGAATGATGAGGTTTAATTTGATTTAAGTGTTTTAAATCAGTAAATTGGAATTAGACTTGAAATCAATATAAATTGAAATGGTTTAAAATAAGTATTGGATTGAAATTTAAATCGTTGAATTGAATTGTTGAATCGAATTTGAAGTTAAAAATGAATGTCTCGGAAATTAAAGTTATTTCGAATTGAAACTGAAATCAAGTTGATTTGAAACTAATGAAATTGAGTCAATTGAATTGAAAGATTTGAAATTGAGTTTTTTGATATGAAATTGGACATGGGTTCAGATTTGTGAAATGGAAGGAAATAGTTTGATTTGATACTATTTTCAAAATAAATTATTTTAATATAAACTGTTAAAATCTATTCTTTTTAATATTCAAATTATTTAGATTTTTCAAACTATTTCTGTAACAACCCGCATATTTGTCGATTTTATATTTAAATATTTTATTTAAATATCTTATCGTTAATCGGATGTTGGTCCGAAAAGCTACTTTTTGCATACGGACAAATTAGGACTCGAGACCACTTCCGTTGAGTTCAAAATGACGTTTGCGATCTTTTTGAGTGTAAACTTCGATATGTTTGGAGATAGTGAAATTTTCGTCACTTTTTGCTTTGTGCTTTGGTTTGGGGCTGAACCATTCACTAACTCAGCCCAACCCCCTCCTTCTCTTCACAACTTCATTCTTCATTTCTAAAATATAGAAGCTTTATCAAAAATGGAGGAGGGAATGGGAAACTAAAATTCCAAGCTCAAGATCTTTAGCAAATTCAACATCTAACTCCAAATTCAAGAAGAAGACATTGATTCAAGCTTGGGGTTGTTCTTGCTTTGCTTCAAGCTTCATCTTCATTGGTTTTTGTGCAAAGGTGAAATTTTTATCTCACATTCTTGTCTATAACTATCTTGGATTGTTGGGAATGACTCCCTATCACTTTAGCATGTACATTTTCCTTTGGTTTGGATTGGATTGGTGAAAAACCCCAATTTTTAGTGTGTTTGGCAAGAAATCTGCACTTAGGTCGTTCTGTCTCGTTAGCTCTCACGGTGTAGAAAAGTCTCTGCCTGCATATAGCTCGTTCTGGGCTTAGGTCGTTCGCCATCAATAGCTCGTTCGGAGTTAGGTCGCTCACCCCTTAGCTCGCTTACCACTTAGGTCGCTCGGCCTTTATATCGTTAAGTCGCTCGATATTGAGTCGTTGGGTCTCTTCGGCTACTAGGTCGCTCTGCTTCATTTACCTCGTTAGGTCGTTCTGCTCTAGGTCGTTGGCCCTAGGTCGCTCGGCCTCGCTTACCTTTTAGGTCGCGGATCCCTTAGGTAGTTAGACCTATTTCCTTTAGGTCGCTCGACCTCACTATCTTAGGTCGCATCACCTATAGGTCGCTCGCCCTATTGCCTTGATAAGTCGCTAGACCCTGTCACTCAGTTAGGTCGCAACTACTAGGTCGCCCCATCCTTTGGTCACGCCGCGTTAAGTCGTTCGGAATATTAGGTCGCGCACCCTCTAGGTCACGTAACCCTTAGGTCGCGTACCACTTTAGGTCGCACTTCCGCGGCCGTATGCTCATCACTACTTAGGCCGTTAGACCTTATTTCCTTTAGGTCGTTAGACCTTATTATCTGTAGGTCGCATGAACCTTAGGTCGCATCACCTATAGGTCGCTCGCACTATTGTTTTGATAAGTTGCTCGGTCTTGTTCAAGATGTTAACTTGCTCAACCCGTAGGTCGCTCGCTCATGTCTCTTGGCCACTCTTCCATTAGGTCGTATGACCTCGTTTCTACTAGGTCGCTCGTCCTGTCCTACCTTAGGTCGCTTGACCTGTAGGTCGTACCATTGCACTTTAGCTCGGCCTTGTTCACTCTCATGGGCATTTCTACTTTGATGGTTTTGGGATTGATTTCTTTGGACTTTGCTCATGTCTTCAAATGTGAATTTATGTGATTCGATTTGTTTCAACAATCGTTTTGTGACTTGTCACTTTAGAAATATAAAGGTTTCAATACTAGTAGTAAATATCAAAACTCTTTCATCAAAACGATTTCAACTCTATTTTATTACAAAGCTCTTTTTCCTAAACCGTTTTCCAATCTATTAGTATATACAAGCCTTTACTTCACTCGGATGAGAAATCTAATTAAACGGCTTAGCAAAATAGGTGGTATGAAACGCTTGCGTTTACTTCGTCAGTTAATTCTTGGACTTGTTCGACTGAACCTTTTGTGACAATTTCCTAGTGAAGATCTACAGTTTGTTCGTAAATATTTAAGTTAAGCTAGTGGTTATGGGACATGAAGCTAAACTCATATATTTACTGGCTTAGTGTAATTGACACTTCTTGTTGATCATGACGATCATTTTTGTGATTTAGACTAGCGATTGAGCGATGTCTCTTTGTCTGCGAGGGAGACTAGACCCCGCTTGTGTGATGTTTCTACTCACATATGTGGGGTAGCGCCCCATGGTCTTCGGGCCATTCGTGTGTCAAAATTTAATGGATAGCTTCCATGAGATAGCTTCTCGTTCATGTGTTACACGTGTTGCTGAGTTTTCATGCTCCCGTTCTTATGATAGGCCTCCCCCTCCCCTTTTTATGTGATTTCTGGATTTCGTGTGTTGATTTCTGGAATTTGTGCTTCACCAATTTTCATGATTTTCATTGATGTGTTTATCAATTTTTGTGCATTGGTGAATTCGTGTGTCATTGACTTGTTATGAATACAAGTTTAGGGTATGATACCCCATTTTATCTTAGAGAAGATTCTTGTGATATTGATTAATCTCTTGTTGATTTTCAATTACATACTTATAGTAGTATGCCATTATGGTTATTACATGTTCATGCCATGTCTTTTATTCTACACCATGTTATCTGATATTTATAGCTAGACTGACCCGTTTATTATTTTCTTATAAATAATACTCGGGTCAGACCGAGATGTTACAGGTGCTTCTGCTTGACTTCTCTTCTGGAATTACTCTGACTTTTGGCCAACTACTTAGATTAGTAGTTTCTTTGTTGTACACATTTGAGATATCGACTCATTGATGTATTCTTTTGTATAGCACATGTTGCTATTCTTTTGTATTATCGTGGATCTTTCTGACCACTACTCTGATGTACACTTTCATGCGTTATATATATATATATATATTCATATCTTTTTCCGCCTTTGTGATATGGATGTCTATGACTGATTTATGTTATGTTTACTTCTATGTTTGTTTCCGAAGATTATTTATAGCCACTGTGTGATAGCTTTGAGTTTGTATCGGTATGTCGGATTTCCTCCTTAAATGATATGCATTCTATACTATCTGACACATCGGTTCTCGCACAAAGAAGTTACATGGATAGTCGCTCCTCAACAGCCTTATTCTCTGTGCTAATTGACAACACTACACCGTAGTGTTCTTGGTTAGCGTGGGTATAGAGGTGGGGCGTCACAATTTCATTGCATAAAACATTTTCAATACTCAAACCATTTTATATTAACTATTTTAATTCTCTAAACTATTTAAACTATTTTAAAACTATTTATAACTATTCAAACTATTTCTAAAATTTCAAACTGTGGAAGGTTGAGATGTTTATATTTAAATCGTTGATTTAAATGTGAATGCGATTAAATGAAGTTATAACCTAAGTTGGAATTTGAAATGATAATTTCAAGTGGAAATGACATATTTTGAGTAAATATAATGATTTTGAAATGAAGGATATTTTGAATTGAATATGATATTTTGATATCAAATATGAATCGGTTTTGAAATGTAAAAGGACCAACCGGTGTGAAATATGACATTTGGTTGTTAAAGAGACCGGGGCCACTTGTTGGTATACTCTTTCTCAATATTGGAACCACTTTAACAACTGTGTACATGGTGGATGATCCAGAATAAAGTAGTTGGATTTGGTGAACGTTTGCTGGATTTGAAGAAAGAGAACAATGATGGATGACCCCGACACTTGTGTCAATTGGAAATGACTAAAACAGGAGCCTATGTCTGGCCAAGAGGTTCGTAACCTTTCGGGGTCATCACCCCTTCGTATTATTATATTGATTTTGGACTTGATCCATGCACCTTGATTTGATTTAGGGTGATGGACTCGGTTTTGTCCTTATACGCGACTTACGATTTTGTTTTAGTGTTGTCTTATTACGGCGCCTCTCTGACTACCAACATTACTACTGGTGTCAAAGGAAAACTATAGGACAATGCTTAAAAATGTGTTAAGGGGGATTAATGTAAAGCCTTAACGCTAGGAAAATATTTATTTTATTGATTAGACACTACATATATAGCGTATCTTATTACACATAGATAGTTTAATGGATCCTTACGAGATGAAAAATCTCATAACATCTCTTAAGTTATTGCACGCACGTTATACACTGGATAAGAGATGTAAAATCCCATAAACATCTCTGAAGCTATTACACTCATATTTACTAGTTGTTGATTTAACGTACATAAGAACTTTTAGTTCTTACTCGAGTGTTTTGTCTTTTTATTACGCTCGGGTCAGCCTGAGCATTTCAATGTTTGAAGACATTATTTCCGGAGGTCGAAGACAGAGTTTGGTATAATATATTATTAGTATTATTCCACTGCATAATTATTGGTATGTTGTTGATTGTACTCTGATTATGTTGTAAAATTGTGTAATCAAATATATATTGTAAAACAGCTTCATGAACTGTTTATTTGATCATTATATTTTGTCAGTTCCGCTGCAAGATTCTATGTTTTTTTTCTTTTCTCTTATTTTCTTACTTACCACATTGACAATCCTCCCTTTTGAATGGTTTGAGTTAGACATGTGTGGTTTATTGTCGATTTAAACCGTCCTAAAAGGTGGGTCGTCACACATTTATTATTTTAGAAGAGTTTAATAAGCTTTCAAAATCATTTTTATTCCTTTTAAATCCAAGATTTAAATATTTAATAATTCCGATATTTAAATATAAAGTGTTCGAAATTCCGAGTCATCGCATATGCGGTGGAAAAGTTTAATGATATCAAAAATTGTTCCACATACTTTGTTTAATTCACAAATGAAACCGAAAATGAACATGTGTATTAAATATACAAGTAATCTATTTATGATAAGTTCATTGAATATAAAATGAAAGTATAAAATGTATTATGCAAAGAAAATAAGAAGACTCAATTCGATCGAATAGGCGAGTATATAGAAAAACGGTTTCAAAAGTACCTAAAAACAAATAAGATTCAACTAAAAGTCACTCCTCCCTATGGTAAATAATGTTATACCGATAAGAATTAATCATACTTTATTAGACAAAGCACGATTGATGATGAGTGAAATTGAGGTGATAACTTTATATAAAGTCATCTACTTAAAAGCAAGTACATAAGGATAAAATTAATTTTATTTAAGACAAGTTTACGAGGTCTTAGAAGAAGAAGTTTTTAAGAATCCCTCACATATCCTATGTCAATAAATTAACAGGTTGTGTGAGTCGAAGAATACACATAACACTGTTCGTGAGCAATCTTGTTTGGACCTTCCTAAAGGAGTTCATAACCCATCAGTATTGATCGACCAATTTATGTTATGAACATAAGTTGAGTAACCTTAAAAACCAAATATGCTTTATACACATATATAGGCAATTATAAAATGTTTATCAATACCTATCTGCTAAACTGAGAAATAGTTGTTGTTTCTAGAATTGCCAAATTCACGATGAACGAATTACTTTTGGAAATTTCTGGTGCTACATTGGATTTGGATACATTCGAAAGATAAAATGGATTATAATGGATGAAATGAAATTAACCAAATCAAATAGATATGACACATTAGAATATCAAATAATTAGTCTTGCATAAAAAAGACTAACTATGATTTTCTTATTGACGTTGAGACAAGAATTTCCTCAATTGATAATGAGCCATTAAGAGATTGACTCTACAAAATGGCATATGATGCGCAAATCCTGAATATCCCAAGTACATTATCAAAATATGAACTTGATTTGTTGTACCTAAAAGGATATGATCCATCGATCACAAAAGCGTTTTTAAAAAAGACCATTGCGGTTGGAATATAGTAAGCTAAATTGAAAGGAATGATTACTTAGGTCTCGATAATTGAAATTGACCTAACATATTCATCATTCTTACTTAAGTTAATTTGAATTTTACTCAAAATTATCGCTCGTTATGATTTTAAGTTTTGGCATATGAACAAAAAATTCTAAATAATGATTAGAATATGTTGTTCGCCCCTAATAACCAAAGTGTCTCGAAGTTAGTAGGAGCAATTCTTAGTTTGTGGGTTATTGAATATGATCCAAGAAGTGTTACGAAAGTATAATTCAATGAGCATCGGAGTTACGCAAGTTTTTTATAGAGAAATAAAATAGATGTATTTTCAGTGAAAATGCAGAGGAAGTGTGTGTCTGTAGGAAAGAATAATAAAGATACTAAAAATTTTCTAAAAACACAAGTAAACAACAAACTAACGATTGTTAACGATGTATTCATGTTGAAATCATTTCAGTATGGTTGTTTATTTTCGGTATAGGATTTGAAAAATCATCTTTTATATTCGGTATAAAAGGATTTTTGGATTGTCCCAAATGACATATGTAGACAGGTATTAAAAATGTTTAATATGGAGCATGTAAGATGGGTTCCATTTGCATTGGCATAGGAATTATCATACATGCTGTATTTTCTACAATATCACATTTTTCTTCTATATTTGATATATAGAGCAAGTATCAAATTCGAATTAAGACCACTAAATGATAGTTTAGAGTGTTCTCGATTATTTACAAAATACTAGAGAATTGTTTATGGAAACAATGAACTCCTAATGAAGGCGCATGTGGACTCGAAGTTCATAAGTGTTATTGAGTATGGTATGTCAATTGCGACGACCCGAATCTTCGTACTCTTTGGATCGACAATAAACCACACATATCTAACCCAAAGTGAATAGAAAGTCAGATCATCAATAACATAACATCCATTCCCATAGCAAAGTGATTAACATTTATTGAGTATATCATCACAACTCAACTATCCAACCAACGTATTCAAACATTCATTTCAGCCAAATGTCCATATTATCAAATGGTGATAATTAACATAAATATAAACAGGATAATCATGATTATTATAACATAAAAAACATGATTTAGAAAGCGGTGAGAATTCCTCACCTTCATTTCCACTCCGTCAAACTTTTCTACGAACTAGCATGGTCCTCTACAAATGTCACGAACTGTCGCCTTTATTTATTTTACTTTTTTTGTGCGTGAGCTTTGAGAGGGGGTGTATGCTCGGCTAGGGGGGTTGTGTGGCCTAGGGAGGAGGGTACGGCTTAGGTGTGAGGCTAGGGGGTGGGTACGGCTTGGTGGAAGGGTGTTTGGCCATGTAGGGGGTGCGTGTGTGGTGGTAGGGTTTAGGTGTGGGTTTAGATGGAGGGTTGTTGGAGGTGGAGGAAGATAATGAAGGAGAACAGCTTAAGGTAGTGAAGAAAATGGTAGAAATGGAAAGTGAATTGTTGTGAGGAAGTGAAGGTTACGACCTCTATTTATACATGAAGCTTCCTTGGCTAAGGACCATTTTTGTGACGCCCCACCTCTATACTCACACTAGCCAGGGACACTACGGAGTAATGCCGTCGACTAGCATGAAGAATAAGGCTGTTGAGGAGCGACCATCTGTGTAATTGCTTTGTGCAAGTACCGATATGTCAGATAATATAACTTACATTTCATTTCAAGAGGAAATCCGACATACCAAATACAAACTCAAAGCTACCACACAGTGGCTATGTGGGCTTCAGAAACAAATATAGAAATAAACATAACACAAATCAGTCATAGATATTCATATCACAAAGGCGGAAACAGATATGAATATATCACATAGAAGTGTACATCAAAGTAGTGGTCGTACAAGATCCACTTCATCAAAAAAGAATAGATACAAGTTCTAGACAAAAGAATAAGTATACATTAAGGAGTCTCTATCTCAAAAGTATACAAACAAAAACTACTAAGCTAAAGTAGTTAGCCAAAAGTCAGGTGACAAACCCTGATAAGAAGTCAAGCAAAAGCAACGGAAATACCTTGGTCTGACCCGAGTATTATTTAAGAAGAAAATAATAAACGGATCAGTCTAGCTATAAATATCATATAAAATAAGATAGGATAAGAGATATGACCAAAAACGTATGATAACAAAAATGTCATACTGTGACAAGTATACATCAAATAACAACAAAAATCATACAATATCTCAAATCATCTCAAACATCCATAATGAATCGCATTCTTTAAATTATTCACCAAAAACACAAATAATTGATAGAGCTCATCAATGCCTATCATCAAAATTGGTGAAACACAAATTCTAGAAATCATCAACTAGAAATCCAGAAATCACAAAGGGGGAGGCCTATCACAAACGGGAGCATGAAAACTTCCCAACACGTGTGTCACAAATGAGCCGGAGCTCCTCCAAACAGGGTATAGTCCCCTCTTGCGGACTATGAGCCAAAGCTCCTCCTATGAGCCGAAGCTCCTCCAAACAGGGTATAGTCCCCCTTTGCGGACTATGAGCCAAAGCTCCTCCTATGAGCCGAAGCTCCTCCAAACAGGATATAGTCCCCCTTTGTGGACTACGAGACGAAACTCCTCCAAACAGGGTATAGTCCCCCTTTGCGGAATATGAGCTAAAACTCCTCCAAACGGGGTACAGTCCCCCACGCGGACAAAGAGACATTGCACATCGCTAGTCTAAATCATAAAATGATCACCATTGATCATCAAGAAGTGTCGATTACACTAAACTAGTAAATAAATGATTTTAGCTTCATGTCGCATAACCACTGGCTTAACTTAAATATTTACGAACAAATTGTAGATTTCCACTCGAAAATTGTCACAAGATTTCAATCGAACAAGTCTAAGAATTAATCGACAAAGTAACGTAAGCGTTTCATACCACTTGTTTTGCTAAAACGTTTAATTAGATTTCTCATACGAATGAGTTAAAGGTTTGTATATACTAATAGATTGGAAAACGGTTTTATAAACGAGCTTTGTATTTAAAAGTAGTGTTGAAATCGTTTTTGTGAAAGAGTTTGGGTATTTACTACTAGTATAGAAACCTTTGTATTTTGAAGTGACAAATCACAAAAATGATTGTAAAAATAATAAATCACCCAAATCCGCATTCGACGACGTGAATTAAAACCATAAAAATCGATACCGAATCCATCAAAATGGATATTCCCAAAAATCCCGAAAAAGAAGTCATTAAAGTCAATAAATGATAACAATAATTCGGATCATGAAAAATCGATTAAAAACTGAAAAACCCACACAAAACGGCCTAAAATAGGCAAAAGGCAAACTTCACAGATTCAGTCGACTTTTCTATAGGGTCAGTCGACTGAAACAAGCCTAGAAACTCTCGCGTTTCAGGTTTAGTCGACTGACTCTCCAGTTCAGTCGATTGATATAGGGACAGAAACATTTCTGTCCCCAGTTCAGTCGACTGAATTGCATGGTCAGTCGACTGACACAGGGCCCGAGAGTTTTTTGGTCCCAGATTCAGTCGACTGACTCTGCAGTTCAGTCGACTGAATTGTGGTTTCCAGTATTCTCAGCCTAGCCCCCAAAAGGGGCAAAAATCCAAACGGGAGCGATCAGACGAGCATCGGAGACTATGGATTTATGCCAAGCGACAACCCAGCCTTATAGGCTCTTCGATACACCCTAACAACGTGTTCAAACATCGAAGATAGGATTTTTAAAAGATTTGACTTCAAAACACCAAAATTTGGAATATTCATCAAACCAATTCAATTCAAAGGCAAATGGACAAGGAATAGATGTTAGGAATTACTACCAAACAACTATCAAAGATATAGACATAGATGTGAGTTCAAAAACTCACCTTTTAAACTTAAAACAACAAATGAGAAGCTCTAGAACAAGCAAAGATTGATTTCTCTTCAACAACACCTCTAGAATCTTCAATCTATTATCAAAGGTGAAGTTTTTCCTAAGTTAGGTTATAGGAATTTCTGAAAATTGAAGAGGGATTGAGATGGAGAAGATGAAGAGGATGCTTACCTAAGCTTCTCTTGGATTTTGGACTTGAATTTGAGTTTCCAAATCAAAACTAGGGTTTTGGAATTCTAATTTCCAATCTCTTCCCCCATTTTTGCTTTAGCTTGAGTGTTAGGAAATGGAATGAATGAATGAAGAGGAGTTGAGTGGAGTTAGGGTATTATGTTAGGTTAGTGGGCTGAAACCCAAACCCAAAGCCTAAAATAGAAAAATAGCAAAATTCTACTCAACTCCAAACATATCGATGTTTATACTCAAAAAAGTCGCAAACGCCATTTTGGACTCAATGGAAGTGGTCTCGAGTCCGAATTTGACTATTTGCAAAAAGTGACATTTCAGACTTTAATCCGATTAACGATGTTATATTTAAATAAAACATTTAAATATACAATCGTAAAATATGCGGGTTGTTACAATTTTAACCTTCTGTACTTTTATATTTTATTTCCATTCTTAAATCCTTGATTAAACCCTTAAGCACATGTATTTATGGAAGGATATGATAGCTCATTAATGTGATGTGTATTTATGGAATGATTACTTTTTTCTTCTTAAATTTTGTAATTTAAAGAGAAGACTTTTGTCTTGATTTGAGTTGCGTAACACTTGTTAACATATTAGGATGTACATTTAATGTTAGGAATGGTGCTTAAGAAGTGTATATGTTTAGTAATAAGAGATGTCAGCATTTCCTTACTTACTAATAGTTAAAAGATATAAATTTGCATGTTTCCCATGTAAACACATAACATCCATTAATGAGATATGATATAAGTGTAATGATGATGTTTGTAAAGTTTTATTTAAATTTTAAAATTGTCAAATCATGTTTTTTTTAAACTTAATTTAAATCAAAATGAATGCTTGTTTGATATGTTAAATGTATATGTGTTTATAGTTTGTAAATTTGTACATATGTATATGTATGTGTTAGGGAACATATCATGTTGTAACAATGTAACGACAACTTGTTTTAGTCAAAAACAGTGCTTTTATTGACATATTTTACAGTCAAAATTTGACGTTTCTATTTAACCATTCATTTCTGTAAACCAACGTAGAAATTGAACTTCCTACTACATTTAATAAATTAAAACAAGTCTACTTTGGTTAAAAACCCATATCATTAGTGTTAATATCAATTTATTGAAATACGACGTTGCATTGACAAAATGTAACAAAGTTAGAATATTTTTGTAAAACGATCATAAGTATATTTTCCAAACCTTTATCATACTTCTCTTATCATTATTAAGTGATTTTGATATAATTTGACCTTTCAAATAAATATTTAAAACAATTTATTTAAGCATTTATTCATTTTTAACAAAACTTAACTTTTGGCGATTTTGTGATGAAAATCCAAAATCTTTATTTTTCCATATTAACTATAAGATAAATAATTTCTCCATCCTTATTCATTATTTACAATGTTAACACCTCTTTTATTCATGGCTTAGCGACTTATTCGACTCAACGACCTAAGGGAATAAGCGACTTAACTATCCAAGGCATAAACGACTTAACGACCTATAGCAGGGCACGGCCTAACGACCTAAAGCACAGAGCGGTTCAATATGGCACGACTCAACGACTTAAGGAGCTCCAGCGACCTAGCGACCTAAAGACACCTGCGATTCAATGGGTTAATGACCTAGCAACTAAATGAAGGCAACGACCTAACTAGTTAAGGAAAGAGCGACCTAACGACCTAGCAAGCTTCAGAGTTAAGCCGCATGCGCACTGCCTCTTCCATTCGGTCGCTTACGACCTTAGCAAGCCGAGATAACTCCTGTGCTGCACATGTTAAGTCGCCCACATCATATATCTCATCCAGAATGGCTCCATTAAGACGCGAACGACTTATGCTACCTCGGGATCGCTCTTAGGTCGCAACTCCCTAGGTCGCTCACGACCTATGACATGGCCGACCTAAGCCCAACTTCTCCTATGAATACCCCGCCTACTCCACACTGAAAAGGGGATGATTTTTGGAAAGCGCGAAGACTTTGTTGTTTTCTCTACTTCTACACTTGCTCCAACACTTCAAATAAAAAAGACACTTCAAAGAACCTTCAGAAAAGATCAAGTTCATCCAACATGAATTCAAAGAGCTTTTCTGCATCAAAGTTCTAACTATCTGTCTTAATTGTGTTGTAATTGAAGAATTATTGGAAATTTGTAATCAAATCAGTAATAGAAGAGATTAAGTGGACGTAGGCTTGACTATGAGCCGAACCACTATAAAAATTGTTGCCTCTTTACTGTTTTCTGCTATTTTCTGCTTGCTTTTAGTTCCCGTACCAACGGGTGGTGCTTTCGCTATATCACAACTCACACTGGGGTGTTAGCGTATATTTTTAGCGTTAACATTTTTGGTGCTTTCATTGAGAGGGCGAACTCAAGGGTGCTCTCATCATTGCTTCACAAAGATTTGTGGAAAGACTCTCCTTAAGAACCAGAAGTCTATCCGAAATTATGGCTCCTGGAAGGAAAAGTAAATCTACTAGATTTGGAAATGCTCATGACAACACCGCCACTTCTCCCACGTCAAATCAAGCGGCTCCTATTATTGGAGTCACAAGGGCGGAATTGGATGCTGTAGTGTCTGGGTTGTATCAACAAATGGAAGCCCAGAACACTTTGATGTTGGACAAGTTGAATGCTCTGCTTGGAGTTAACCAGCAACCAGAAAATAATGAAGAAACCTTCGCTGAGGATGTTCATGATTCCCAAGGGAAAAGTATTCCTCAGAGGGCAGCTGGCACCGCCGAAGGGGCACCTTCCTAAGCTGGAGGTTCAAGGCCGCAGCCAACTCTTCGTGAACGTTTGTCCAGGCAAACTTCCGAAAAAGTAGCTGACGTCTGTCCCGTGGAGCCTCTAAACGATGAGGAGTACCTCTCGGGAATGATTCGACAAATTATGAAGGAGAGCATGCGAAGGGAGGAAGATGAAAGTGACTGGGGTTTTGCTCCAAGCAAAACTCCTTTTACTTAAAGAATTCCGAAGGCTGAATTTTCGAAGAAGTTTGTTCCCCCCACTATTCCAGTTAATTGTGGGACAAGCGATCCTAATCAGTTCTTATACAAGTATAACTGGCATATGACAAGTGCCAGAGCAACAGACGAGATACTTTCCTGTGTACTTGGAGGGAGTGGCCTTGATTTGGTTCACGAAGCTGCCAGTTCGATCCGTGGATTAGTTCTCCGACCTAACTCGGAAATTCAAAGATCAGTTCAGGTTATATGCTTCGAAGGCCAAGGACATAATGTCACTATCCACCCTCGAACAGAGCCCCGGAGAGTCTATCAAATCTTTCTTAAACCGCTTCAATATAGCCTTGGCCGAAGTTGATAATGCAGAGCCTCGGATGATTCTGACTTACTTGATGCGAGCTATTGACAAATCAAGTGAATTCGGAAAATGGCTAAAGATGAAAGAGCCAAATTCACTTGAGAAGTTCTACAAGAAGGCCGATGAATTCATGCGCTTAGAAAGTCTTCCTGTGCCAGCAAAAGTAGAGGTGGCTGAAGTTAAGAATAACAATGTTGCTTCTAACAAAAAGGAGTCTGGTGGCCAGAAGAGGGAGAATGACGGTGGAAAAAAGTAGAAAGATGTGAAGAAAACTCGCTACCTTAAACCTTCAGATTTTACTCCCTTAACTGATACTCCAGAAAATATCTTTTTCGCAACCTAGGATGCTGTCGAATACCCCAAACCACCTGAGATGAAGCCTGGGAAAAATGTTCTACATAATGGGAGATTCTGTCGGTTCCACAATCAACCTGGGCACGACACTAATGAATGTCACCATTTAAAGAATTTGATTGAAGAGCTGTTGAGACAGAATAAACTACAACAATATGTGAAGAGAAACAGAAGTGACCCGACCTCATCTACTCAGGGGCAGCAAGTTCCTGCTCATCAATCCGACTCAGGTGAGAGGACTGCAGCGCAGGAATCTGAGAGGCCTGTCATTAATGTTATCACAGAGGGTCCTCACCCAGCGGGCAGAAGTTGGGGTGAGATGGAGAGATATGCTCACGCTTTGAGAAATGCCCCGGCAGAAGAAAATGTTTTTGTCTTGGAAGATGCTGCACCTTTAAAACAGCAAAGAACTTTTAACGATGACATCATATTCCGGGCTAGAGACTCTGTTGGTGTTGAGGCTCCCACCATGGATCCCTTGGTGATATTTGCAGGCATCGGATCAGCCATTGTAAGAAGGGTGCTTGTTGACTGTGGCGCCTCTTGCAATGTCCTCTTCAGAAAGACATTTGATCAGATGAAAATTCCCATGGCTAATGTCCAAGCTTCCTCGTAGAAAATTGTTGGGTTCACTGGAGAACCAAAACAGCCTATTGGGACTATTGACTTATTTGTAGAGCTCGGAGAGGGGAAAATAAGGTGGTTCGAAAACAAACTTTTGTGATTGTCGATGAATTCTCCGCTTACAATGCCTTCTTGGGTCGATCGACTCTTGCCGCATTCTAGGCCATTCTCGCCCCATGGTGCCTAACTATGAAGTTCCCCACTGATAATGGCGTCGGTGTTGTGAAGGGGGACCAAAATGTCGGGCGAGAATGCTATCTCATAGAGTTACGGGAAAGAAAGAAAAGAGAAATGGGTAAGGGTGCGGCAGCTCCGCTCCGCATCAAAGAGCCCACCTTGTAGCAATTACGGGGTTGACCCTGCACTGGTGAGCATAGTGATGCACGAAAAGAGATTGATCCCAGAAAACCAGTGCAGGGGAGAGTAGAGTGGTGACGGTGCCAATACCTATTGACCTGAATGATCCAAACAAGGTGCTAAATATGGGTTCACAACTCGGTGTGACGGTTCAGAATATGCTGATATCATTCTTGAAAGCAAACCTGGATGTATATGCTTGGAGTCATGCCGACATGTGTGGAATATCTCCAGAAATCGCAGTGCATGCTTTGAATATTGATCAAAAATTCACACCCGTAAAGCAGAAAAGAAGAACCCAGGGTCCTGAAAGGTCAACAACATTAAAAGAAGAATTAGATCGGCTCATGGAAAATGGCTTCATCAGAGAATCCACTTATCCAAATTGGGTTTCTAATCCGGTGTTGGTTAAAAAAGTAAATGGGAAGTGGAGAGTATGCATCGACTTTTCAGACTTGAACAAAGCATGACCCAAAGACTGTTTCCCGTTGCCCAAGATTGATCAGTTGGTGGATGGAATAGTCGGGCATGAATTATTGTCTTTTATGGATGCTTACTCAGGATATAATCAAATCATGATGCATGAGCCAGATCAGGAGGACACGAGCTTCATCACTGATGTTGGTCTTTACTGCTATAAAGTCATGCCCTTCGGACTAAAGAACGCAGGGGCAACTTATCAAAGACTTGTTAATGCCATGTTCAAACCCCAGATTGGCAAGACTATGGAAGTATATGTTGATGATATGTTGGTGAAATCGAAGAAGGCAGTAGACCACATGAATCATTTGGCAGAAATGTTCGCGGTCCTCCGAAAGTATGGGATGAAGCTAAATCCTCTGAAATGTTCATTCGGGGTAGAGTCCGGAAAATTCTTGGGTTTCATTGTGAGTGCTAGGGGCATCGAAGCTAATCCTGCTCAGATTACTGCTTTAAGAGAAGTCAAAGCCCCTAGAACAAAGAAGGAATTGGAAAGCCTCAACGGGAAAGTCACTGCTTTGAGTCGGTTTATTTCCAGGGTCACTGATAAATGCATTCCCTTCTTTGACGCTCTGAAGAAAGGAAAGAAAAACTTTGAATGGACTCCTGAAAGTCAGAAAGCTTTTGATGAACTGATTCGTCACATGGAAACGCCTCCAGTACTTTCTCAGCCCAGCAATGGTGAAGATCTTTTCATATACTTAGCAGTTTCATCTCATGCTCTCAGTGCAGCATTGTGTTGCGACTTCTCTATTGATTAGAAAAACACAAATTTTAATAAATTCTGCAAGCGCACAGGCGTGTAGTATGCAGGTCGAACATAGGGAATTGCGTTTTAAAACAATTGAAATTCATTTTTAAATCTTAGGCGTGTTAAACAAATTCGATGATGGTTTTGAACGGATAATAAAAACAATAATAAAAGCAATCACCCTGAAATTTCAAATTTCACTGAAACTAATCAATAAAATTTACTGTAGAATTCAGAGTAGAAATAAAAAGTACGGAAGGGAAATAAACAGAGTAAACAACTAGAAATCAAACGAACTGTATTTAAATTACTGAAAAGAGTACTAAAACAAAAATAAACAGACTGCTAAAACTAATTAACAAATCTGTCCATGCTCTGAAATAAATAACATTGCTGAAAAAATAAACTAGAAGAAAGAAGTGTTGGGTAAGAGATGATCCTTTGGTTGCTGTATGATGCTATATATATAGCCTTTTCCAGCCCAGAAAATCAATTGCTACTTTTTAGGAGGAAATAGTCTTTTGCTTGAATTGGTGAAAGATAACATATATACATCCACATCATTGCTTGAATTGGTCCATATTGCTTTGAATTGATATTTGCTACTTGAGAGTATGCAGCCAATATTTACTAAGTCAAAGTATGTGCATGTTTTGCCACGTCATTGATTGAAGAAAATATATGTTGAACATTGGTTGGTCCCCACTTGCTTGAATTTATTAAATTTGTTCCATGCTTTGAGATTGAGCACGTGACTTGAGATATATATGATTTGTTTCCCATGTTGCTTGTACCCATATGCTGAAGTGAAAACGTGAACTGACTCATTACGTTGAAATATACATGTCTTATTGCTTGATTTATTCGGTGCTCAAAATGTTGCACTCTTTTCTACGTGTCATTTGAATCAATGGATGGCACAACCGATTAATTTCAGCATAGCACTTCGGAATCTATAATCTGCAAAACGACAACAAAATACCCGTATAGTACCGCTTTATTAAAATAAAAATATATGAAACAAACGGTTTAATATGCAGAAAAATACGTTCATCAAATACCCCCACACTAGAACTTTATTCGTCCTCGGATAAGCAAGAAAATAAAAACTAACGAAATCCTTTTTCGTAGGAAACACGATTGCATTGAGCATATGCAACAAGCCGTTAAACCTCTAGGTGTCCCTAGTAGGACGAGTGGTGTCTCGTGAGGGTTTTCAGCAGATACTACCCACAAAATCCAAATGCAGTATGTGAGGATCCTAATGTACTACATGAATGCAAAATTTTAAACAAATGGAGACTTGATTTATTTCAGAATAATTGCAACAAAATAATGTAGATCAGTTTTAGTCAACTTCTAGAAATTTTTTTTTTGGTTCCTCACTAATCACAAATTTCAATATAACTCAAGTTTTCATACATTAGATTCTAGTTTGGCCAGTTGTTTCGGTCGATAACATGGTGCAGCCATGAAATAAATTCTTTATTGTTAATCACAGTTTTTTTTCAAATGGTATTTTTCATTTCCATTTGTATAACAAGCCAAATCAATAAAGTCAAGAAGTGTTTGGGTTTCAATAGCTTAGTCTCTCTTTATTAATTTTTTTATATATACACCTAACTTTTGGACCAAGGTATACCACCCATGCACTGCCTCGCGGGCTTACGTGAGAGTTGGGACAGAGCTTGGCGGATTGTGCAAACCGACGCTGACTATGTCAGAAAAGGTCGGTAATCCTTAGGTGATTATTTATTTAATTTCTTTATACACCTAACACAGAATGCTGAGGCCAGATATACCATCCATGCACTGAGGCGAGACATATGGACACGTACTCACAAACACTCTGCTACCATGTAAACCAACCATGCACATAGACACAACACATATTTACACGCACTTAACCTACAAAAGTAGCCATCTCACACATGGTTGTTAGTGGTATGGGCGATGGAGTTGTGCTGTGATAAAAGAGTTGGGCTGTGATGAAACAAAACTTGGTAGGTGTTGCATAAGAAACAAAAGAAGCAAAGGGCATTTTCGGTAGTTCAGAAAGACACCGTTGAATTATATACAATGAGCTCTCTTTATTGGATACATGTACACACAGCCATGCATACACGCACACACATATATATATGCGCGCACGCGCATGCATGCATACATACATACATACATACAAATATATATATTGTGTGTGTATGTTCTTAATTAAAAGTTTACAAAATGGACTTTTATTTAAAAATTTAATTTTTAAAAAACTATTCCCTAATTTAAAATAACTTTAAATTGTTTGCTTTAATTTTAAAATATGTCAAGCAGTAAAAAACAATTTTTATGTAAACAAGTATATACATATATGTGTCTTTATATATATATATATACATATATATATATATATGCGTATTTATATAAAATAAATGTTGTTTTGTTTTAAAAAAATTGGACAACAAAGGCAATATAAAAGGCGAATGCATCCGTTGCAGTTTAAATCTCAGCACCTAAACTCGTACACATTAACTTTGTACACTTCTCATATGTTGCACTTACACAATATACACCAGAGTATATTCGGATATATTCACATTTTATGCAATGTATAAATTGCTCATTTATGACATTTAACAAAACATTCAATTGAATTAAAGAGCGGGAAATGAAAGGTTTTTTCTCTTCAAATAAAGAAAAATCTTCACTCAATTATTGTACAGGTTTTAGGGAAAAAAAGGTTTATGTAACATCCCCTATCTAGAGGCCCAAAGCTAAATGCTACAGATGCTGTAGTCATCTATAGTATTAGCTTCCGGTGACAAAATACGGCTATGTTAATGTTATCTATAATATCAGAAGCACTTGAATATGAAACAAATCACAGATTTCAAAATAGAATTTTCCATTACATTTAAAAACACATGTTCCATATTCATATTATATAATCCCAAAACGTTTCCTAGGCAATGATAAAATATACTTATTACAAAATACGCCAAGAGCGAAATATGAAGATGCCATTTGGATGATCAGAGTCATATAGTCATAATTGACTTAATACATATAGAGCTTAAATAAATACAAAACAAAGAACTGCAACTCCTAAATAGCTATCTGTTAGCCTCCCGCTCGCCTCAGGTAGCTTTATTCGTCATCTTACTAAAACATGAAATAACCTCAACCCTCAGCCTACTCAAATCAATTTTGAGCACCCGAGTGTTTAAGGGAAAAACATAAATTTCGAGTCATACATAAAGCCTGTGTGAATAATACTACACATCCTGGTTATAAATGTTAAGAGAGATCATTCCGCTTAGCGGAACGGGTTTCCCCTCACTAACATTCTTATAAAACATATCTTTTGCAAATCTTTTCCTGCAACCAAAACTGGTTAACTATTGTAAATTATCGTTATGTAAACATACATATCATGTAATATAAGAACTATCTATTCAAACACTTTAGTTTTGTTTGGCTAACTATTAACCTTTGGCTGACTCGGGCCTACCATACATAATAACAAAATAATCTAACATCTATTAGAAACTCCTATTTTGGACGATCTGTCCCTAACTATCTGTTAAATACTTCTCTTCTGAATGGCCTGTCCCTAACTTAACATCTCCCAGGGTCACCTGATCCTAATGGTTTTGCGGACTCACCAATACCTACCTGTATACAAATATATATTCCCTTTTGTGTGTAATCATAAATTTTAGTCTTACCTGTGACAAAACCCTATGCCCTAGAATTTTGGACTAGATTAGCTGGGGCCAATAGCTATTGCATAGGATGCGACCCTATACCAGTCCTTTCCGGTATTCTAATATCTAAGTCATTTTACTTAAGGATATCTTCCTAAAATTTTCCTTGAAAACCTTTTTCTCGATTTAAAATCTTTAAATCAAACTCATACAAGAAAGTACATATACTCTATGCTTTACTCAAAATCACTTTGCCATGTTATGTATATATACTTTACTCAAACCTTAGTTGACAAAGATACTTAAACACTTGAAAGTATCCCTTTCGATTCTATTGAAAGTACCCCTTTCTAAACCATTGAAAGCATCTCGTTCGAAACCAAGTAAAACCATTCATTTATCTAGGTCGAAAGGCCAAAGCTTCCCTTTTGAAACCATACGTAAACCCTTTCGAAACCTTTAAAAACCTTCCTTTTGAAAGTATTAAAGCCTTTGACATAATATCTTAAAACACTTCAAAACATTGCCTTTAAAAACCTTGGAAAAAAACCTTCCATTTCAACCCTTTCGAAACCATCAGAAACAATACCTTTCGACTCCTTTGAAACCCTTTGAGGAACCATCCCTTCGAACCATTTTAAATACCTTTCTAAATCATCAAACCTTTCGAAAGCACTTGGGTTCAATTTAAAACACGTGGAAAACACCTTTCGAAACCACCCTCTTTCGAAACCCTTGGGTTATACTTCAACAAAACAAAAAGGGTCTATAAGATCATTTAGGTCAAAATACTAACTTTCGAAAAACTATTCCTTAGTAAAGAACTGATGGTGTTGAAACCATCCCTTCATAATCATTGGAGAAGTGGTTAACTTTAAAAACAGAGTATACCTTCTGAAACCCTTAACTTCGAAAGATAGAAAGGCGGTAGCTGGGGGTTTCTACTCCTTCGAAAGCATTACTTAAAATAAAAGAGTGCAACCCATTCGAAACCTTTTCTTTTAAAATATTTGACCTAGTCGAAAGCCAACTGAGTCGAAGCCTAACCTTTCGAAAGCAAAGAAGGAGCTGCCTTTTATTTTAAAACAGGGCATACTCCAACTCCTTCGGAACCTAGTGTTTCGACCAAGTACCCCTCGTCTTTATCCAATGCGCTACGTACCAAGTAGCCAGATACCATGTGCATTGATTTCGAAACCATTGATGGCGAAATGTTTGGGTCGAAACCTCCTGTACCGAAAGTGGCGGAACATGCTAAAAACATGTTATTTTTGTTTTTAACTTAAAAGAGAAACACTTCATAACTAACCTGCTATTATTTGTCAAATTTCCATTAGTTGCTAAATACCTTTTTCAAAAGTGCCGCTAATATTTTCAGAATTAAACAATGATTTTATTTTGCAAAATCGCCTTCTCCTTAATTAAATATATAAAACATTAAAGTCCTATACCTTAAATAATTTTATATATTCATCAAATCACTTAGGAAAAATTTACAAAAATTCTAGAAAATCCTATTTAATATGTTTTCTAACATATATAAATTTCACACCCAAAAAATTGTTTATTTAGCCATAAATAATTTATAACCCAATAAATCATTTTTCTCACTGGAAAATTAATATAAAATCCACATTAATTCAGAAAGTTATGAAAATTGAAATCCATCTCAAAATTATTTCTGATCTACATTTAAATTCGCAAGGCATTTAGATGTCATTTAGTAGAGTTTTCATCTCAAACATATCATAAAAATCAATATAAATATGCATAAATCATCAACAAGTATATATAAATATTTTTCTCTTCTAAAACATGACTAAATCATGCAAGATATATTCGGGTTTCACCTTAAAACCGAAAACATATAGAAAAGTGAGATGTACTAATTATTCACCTTAGCTTTGTGATTAAAGATGTGAGATTTGATCTTGACCAAGTTGATTTGATTTTCCTCCTAAAAACTTTAGCTTTCTCTTCTTCTCTCTTGCTAATGGTGACCGGCCTTGGTTTTAATGTTTTCGTTTATGATAGAATGAAATGAAGGTGTGTTCATTTTCCCTAAGGGTTTAGGGTATTAGGAAATCCATTTTTCCTATTTTGCCCTCCCCTATTTCCTAACACTTAAGTCCATTTTACTTCACTTACCTATTCATTTATATGGCATGGCTTACCCCTTAATTATAATCAAATCTTTATTCATTAATCATCTTACAATATTTTATTTTATTTAACCAATTAAATATCCTGAATAATGTTACTAAAAATATGGGGTGTTACAATCTCCCCTCCTTAAAGAATTTCGTCCTCGAAATTACGATAAGGTACACAACAAAACAATCAAAGGTAAAACATACCATCAAACAAATCAGGATAAGCGTCTCTAATCCTGCTCTCAGTTTCCCAAGTACAGTCTCTAACATCGTCACTCCACTGGACTTTCACTAATCTGACTGTCTTATTTCTTAACTTCTTCTCATCTCTTGTGACTATCCGGATGGGCTTCCTAACTATAGTCATGTCTGGTTCCACTGCTAAATCTTCTAACACAGCCGGTGCTATAGTAGTGTCTGGATGCCTAACATACTTCCTCAGATGAGAAACATGGAAAACATTGTGGATTTCTGCCAAACCACTTGGTAACTCTACTCTATATGCAAGTTTCCCTATCCTTTCCAAAATTGGAAATGGTCTTACAAACCTCGGTGCTAACGTCCCCATCTTCCCAAACCTGATAACACCTTTCATCGGCGATACTTTGACGAACGCATGATCTCCAACAAAGAACTCTAAATCTTTTCATCTTCTATCTGCATAGCTTTTATGTCTAGACTGAGCTTCCTTCATTCTTGCCCTTATCAGCTCAATCTTTTCTACTGCTTCTTTTACCAAATCAGGACCAAGGAAAATCTATCTCCGATCTCTAACCAACACGCAGGGGATTTGCATGGTCTTCCATACAAAGCCTTAAACGGTGCCATCCCTATACTAGTCTGATAACTATTGTTATACGAAAACTCGACTAGGTGTAGGTGGTCTTCCCATGATCCCCCAAAATCCAATACACAAGCTCTTAACAAGTCCGCCAAGATCTTGTTAACTTTTTCCATTTTCCCATCTGTCTATGGATGGTGAGCGGTACTCATCTTGAGCTTAGTTCCTAAACTTTCCTTTAAACTCTTCCAGAACTCGCTTGTGAATAAGGAATCTCTATCACTAATAATATTACTAGGAATTCGATATAGTCTAACCACATTCTTCATAAATAACTTGGCCAATCCAGGTGCCGTCCTATTTGACTTAACTGGAATGAAATGGGAACTCTTGGTTAATCTGTCCACTATGACCCATATACTTTCATTTCCTCTATTAGATCTCAGCAACCCATCTATGAAATCCATGGAAATAGAATCGCACTTCCATACCAGAATATCCAATGGCTGAAGCAATCCACTCGGCTTTTGATGCTCGGCTTTCACATGCTGACAGTTTAAACACTATTTCACGCATAAGTCAACATCCCTCTTCATTCCTTCCCAGAAGAAACTTCTCTTCATATCCTGATACATCTTTGTTCCTCCTGGATGAATAGTGAGCTTCGAACGATGGCATTCCTCCAAAATTTCCTTCCTTATGTCTCACACATCTGGAACACATAATCTACCCTTGTTTCTCAACCACCTGTTTTGGTCAAGACTTAAATCCTTCAAGTCATCGCTCTCCGTTCTATCCCTTAATTTCCTGATCTTTTCAGCTAACATTGGATCCTCTTCCTGTTTAGAAGTAATCTTCTCAATCAATACCGATCTGACTTCCAAATAAGATAATATAGCAGATCCACCACTAGACCCAGCTTCGGATGTCCACTGTACTCTACAAGCTGTCAAGGTTTCTAGGTCTTTCCATTCTGCTATCATGGCCAACACTACATTCTGATGCTTTTTACTGAGCGCATCTTCAACCTTGTTTCCTTTCCAGGTGTGTACTCTATTCCAAAATCATAAGCGACTAGAAACTCCAACCAACTCTGTTGTCTCATGTACAGCTCCTTCTGAGAGAGCAAGTACTTCAATGACTTATGATCTGTATAGAACTCAAACCTCTCACCCGAAAGTTAATGCTTCCACACCTTCAATGCAAATATAACTGCAGCTAACTCCATGTCATGCATTGGATACCTAACCTCATGCGGTCAAAGCTGTCTAGAAGCGTAAGCAATCACTTTACCCCTCTACATTAGTACAACTCCCAACCCAGTACCACACGCATCAGTATAAACAACTAAATCTTGATTCCCCTTCGGAACCACCAACACTGGTGTAGGGGTCAATAAGTGCTTCAAGCTCTGGAATGCTTCCTTACACTTATCAGTCCATACAAACTTTACATCCTTTCATGTTAGCTTGGTCATCGGCGCTGCTATCCGCGAGAAATCCTTTATGAACCTCCGATAATATCTCGCCAATCCAGGAAACTTCTTATCTCGGTTACCGTTTCTGGTCTCTTCCAATTATTAACGGCTTCGATCTTTTTTGGATCAACGGACAATCCTTTTTCTGAAACCATATGACCAAGAAACTTCACCTCCCTCTTTCAAAAATGGCACTTTGAAAACTTCAAGATTTAGTGGTTCCGAAGATGAACCATGTGACCAATCTTCATTCCCTCTTTCATCGGGATAAGAACGAGCATGAACCATCAACTGACAACTCTAAGATGAACTTCATGCTCGTTCTCATCCTTAGAGTATATCAGAATATCATCTATAAAAACCAACACGAACCTATCCAAGTGCTCGCAAAAAATCTGGTTCATCAAATCCACAAAGAATGCCGGCGCATTAGTGAGTCCGATCGGCATAACTAACCATTTGTATGACCCATATCTTTTTCTGAACACTGTCAAAGGTATACTATCTTCTGCCACCCAAAGCTGATGAAATCATGTTGCAAAATCTAAATGAGAAAATACCTTAGCTCCACTCACCTGATCAAACAAATCGTAAATTCTTGGCAATGGATATCAATTCTTTATCGTCTTCTCATTCAGCTTACGATAATCGATACATAGCCTTAACGATCCGTCCGGCTTCTTAGCAAATACTGTTGCTGCTCTCCAAGATGAACTGTAACGATCCTGAAATTTAGCGCTCGAAAATCAACATCAAATACCTTACTCGTATTCGACTGTTAGATATTCAAACGTCAAACTTCAGTTCGCCGGAGCTTATAACAACATCAGATGAATATAAACAGCGGAAATAAACTGAATATCATACATCACATCATAGATACAACATCATAATAATATCCAGTACTACATCAGAGTACTCATAATACATATTCCACACTCCAAATAAACATCATAATAGTACAACAATGATCACTAGCAAAAGTCTTCAGAGAAATGAAGACGATAGTGAATATCCATGACTAAGCACCTGGTGATCCAAAAAGCTTCCAAAATATCTTCAAGATAAAGTCCCTAAAATCTGATAGCTCCTAAACCCAAAATGAAACTCCAAAATCCAGCTAACACCAAAGCACGGAAAACCTGCTACTAGGCTGCCCGTGTGGAAATAGTGGGCACCCAGAGTTTAGAAAGAAAACAATAAACTCCGGGTCAGTCATGGGACTGGTATGAGTAAACAAAAGTAGTTACTTTAAATAAACAGATTTAAAAGAATCCGATATGCTTTTGGAAAATGAAACTACCATAAGACCTCCCGCCACACACACAATGCAAACGCAGAATTGGAGGAGATTTCTTCTTATGATAGTCAAACATGCTTAATACGAGAAAAATTCTTGATATTATTACTAGTGCATAGTGTAGAAAACATTTCGAAAATAGAATATAAATCTTAGCCAACATACGACCAGTATCGTATGCCTGCTATAGCTACCATCTAAACAGTTGTGACCACCGTACGTAAATGGCAGGTTCTACAACTAATACCGTACAAGTTTCGTATTGGGAAATGGATTTCCAACAAATGGTCAGGCTAAGGAACTTCCTACCGCCGCATGGGATCGCCTCTGGCTGGACGTCCCGAGAGACAAACTGCTCTCTGCCAAACAAGGCCGGGTTACCCCTGTAACAGGTAACTCACGAATATGCCATCCCCCGGTCCTTTGGGACCTTTATCCGAGGCGCCTCGATCAAACACACAATCACAATAAATGAGATCGGAGTATCCACATAGGTTAAATACCAGGGCTCCATACCTGATACCACCCTTTTCCAGAAGGAAATGACATACCCTAAAGGGCGCGACCCTCATAACCTTGCCGCAACATTCCTGTTTCGACCATTTCCGGGGAGTGAGGTCTGACGAAGTCTCGTCCACAAAGCTACGCTTTTTCAAAAAGCCACGCTTTGGGTCAACAGATGATCAACCAATGGTCACAAAGATAAATGATCAAACAAATGATCATATCGCAAATGATCAAACACTGATCATCACACAGCAACACTCAGCATGCCACATTACCAAATTGGGATATATCGCTGATAAATTTCAACTACATAACCTCTGAGCTCGTACGTCTCAGAGAAGGGTGTTAAGCTAAGAGAATAAATTCTCCGCCACCAACAGAAATGTATTTGAAAGAAATCAGCTTTATATCTCAAAATGTAATGTCAGACATGTAACCATACAAGTCTGTTCCGGGTTCGAACAGAACCGAAGGCACTTCCGAAGAAGTCCTTGCAAACCGGGTATTTACAATCCCGATCGGACTTCCCATCACTTAGGGAATCTCTATACCGGAGCAACTCAGTGCAGAGACAATCGATAGGTCGTCCCATCGTTTTCATAAAAACCCCGGTCTTCAACACCGGTCTTCAAATGCTATCCATTACGACGTATCACTATTCAGAATGGGTTATCTCCCGGCTAAACTGAATCGTGATCGATAAATTTTTAAAACACGTGGATATGACAATCACAGAGATTCATATTCAGGGTTCGATGTGGGTTTCGGATAACAAACTGAAATCTGACTCCCTGTCGCATCGAAGTAAAAATGCCGTTTTACGGCCAAAGGGGTTTTCACATCAATACAGAATTAAATCATAAATCACAGTTCAGTTCCAAAACAATCACAGTATCACAGTAGAAATATCTATTCAGTACAGAATATTTGATGATTGTCGATTATTAGAGATAGGGTGAAGGTGATTTAAAAGTGAATTGACCACATAATTATCTTCATAAATCTTAATTTGATAATTAATTATCCTTAACTATAAATTAATTAGATTTTAAATTAACTTAAATAATTATCTTAATTTATTTCTTCTTAACTGTTAATTTATTAAATCTTGATTATCTTAATAAATTATTCTTTAAACTAATTAACTTTTAATTACAAGATAATTACAAATTGTTAATTGTTTAATTATTATTTAATCATTATAAATAATTTTCGTTTTAAGTCAAAAACTTGAATATTTGATTTACTCTTCAAATATTTTATCAAATTAATTTCTTAAACAATTTTACTTTAAATTCAAAAAGGTTAACCCTTTCCTGATAACAACCCGAGCAAAATCTCAGGTTACTCGAGTAACCCTTCGAGCCTTTACCCATTTCCCCGAGACACTTCCCTGTACGCATCTTCTTCTTCTCTTTTTTTTTTCCAGTCAAGTTTAAGTTGACTCAAGTTTAAACTAGCAGCAGGTAAGCAAACTCTCGTGCTCGAGTTCTATACCGAAGCAAACCCCATCTTCCTCGAGTAACTACTCGAGTCGTTCACGCTGACACTCTGACACCACTTCAAAGCCGTACACGTGCACATCAACGCGTCGCCGTTCTGGCGAACGTCGCGACCCTCGTCAAGTCGAAAAACTCACAAACACTCGAATTCAAAAATCAACTCGAAGCCATTGTCTCGAAATCAAAGTTTCGCCACTTCGTCGAACTGTATCTCGAAACCCACCAGCCTAAACGCCTCGTCCTCCTCGCACAGTTCACCAGAAAGGCCACGATTTCGGCCATAGCATGTCGACACTTCGTACAACCATTTTCCAAAAGCATTTACGACTCGATCATGAGATGAAGACGAACTCGACGTATTACAGACAAGTATAAGGACTCGAAGTAAAGCCCTAAATTGAATTCGACCCCAAAATCTACGCATTAGAAAAATTCTTTAACATTTTTCTTGGATTCGTGGATGATTAAGCTTGCTGTATAACAAATCTCAACATTTATAATTGAGTCGATCACCAGGAATTCATAAAGATACAATTTTTGTTCACATACAGACTGCTCTGTACATATTCAACTAAAAATCTTCATCTTTGTTTTAAAAATCGTAACTTGCAATAAGGGTTCGAGCTATGAACTTGAATTAACTTTTTTGTAACAATTAAATTTATCAAATTTTTCTTGTTTACTTGTAAATCAAGCTGACAGTAGTATATTTTTCTCTAACATGTTGAAACAGGTATAAAATCTTGGTTAAAGACTAAACTTCTTGTTTAGTTGAAGACCTTAATTCTTAACAATGATTTGATGAAAATAAGTTTAAGTTCGCATCAATTGATCAACCCTGTGATCACTAACCAGAGAAGAACAATATACAGAGTAATCTATATATACAGAATGTTATTCAAGGATAAAACATATATAATACTATATGATCAAAAATTTATCTTCACTGTTAACTTAAAACTTTAAATTGATGTTTACTCACCTGAAAATACTTGAAAACAGAGAACACTTTTTTTCTTTTGTTTTGAAAGCCTGCAGATTTGAATCTTCCCCTTTGAAACTTTCTTGCTTTGTTTTGTAAATTGATCTCTAGTTTGGAAATATAGTGAAGGTTATATTTTTTTTCTCAGTTTTTTTTCTTTTTTCTATGATATGTTTGAACGAACTGATATTGAGAAATGAAGATGTATAAAAGATAACAAGGCAGGCTGAACAAGATATAAGTTGTACTTTTCTTTTTTTTTTCTTTTTGTTTGTACATTATTTACCAGAGAAAAATATTTGTTTCTTATCAATTCGAATTGACTTGTTCATGGCTGAGTTGCAATGCATTAAATGAAAGCATGCTATGTTGCTTTGTACACTATAGACTGTCGTGTTCATGCTTGGTCTTTTGATAAGGCTGTACTATTTTGTTTCATTGATTATTATAAGTACCCTTTTATTTTTATCAAATTTATTTATGGTGGCTGTTTTATGATTATTTTTGTTGCAAACTTGTTTTAGTTACTAACAGATTTTATAAAAAGGAAACATTATATTGGTTCATATCCTATTTTATTGTTTTAAACAATTTCTTGTTTTGAGTTATGTTTGTTCCTTCCTTAATTCATATTACATATATATCTTTTTAAACTTAACATAAATTTTTATTTATTTTATAACTCATAGAATTTCATAATATTAATCTTAAGAATATTTTTATTTCTTTCGGAATTCTCAAATTTTAAATCCAAAAATTCCAACAATCTAACGAATTAGATTTTCAAAATTCCGGTATGTTACAATATCCCCTCCTTAAGAAAATTTCGTCCTCGAAATTTGAAAGAGAGAGAAAACAACGAAGAATATACGAATGCAAAAGATAGAGAAATGGCTTACCAGTTTAAGCCGAGATGTCTACTCTGCAATTGGGATATGATTTCTTCATATTATCTTCAGTTTCCCAAGTACAGTCCTTTGGATCGCCACTCCATTGCACTTTAACCAGTTTCACAACTTTGTTTCTCAATCGCTTCTCATCACAATCTACGATCTTGATTGGTTCTCTTCTGACCGTTAGATTTGGAGTGATTTCAATATCCTGCTGAGCAGCTTCTTCAATAATACTGTCTGGATCATGCACATATTCCCGAAGACTAGAAACGTGAAACACATCATGCACGCCAGACAACCAGCTGGGTAGCTGCACTCGATATGCTAGAGGACCAATCCTTTCCAGAATAGGAAAAGGACCAATATAACGCGGTGCTAGCTTTCCGGTTTTCCCGAACCTCAATACACCCCGCATCGGAGATACTTTCAGAAATACAGAATCTCCAACCTGAAATTCCAAATCTCTTCTTCGGCGGTCATAATAACTCTTTTGACGGCTTTGGGCAGTTAATAACTTTTTTCGGATAAAATCAACCTTTTCCGTGGCTTCTTTGATCATATCTGGTCCAAGGACGAGTCTATCACCTGATTCGATCCAACATGCAGGTGATCGACACGGACGACCATATAAAGCTTCGAAAGGAGCCATTTCAATACTGGCTTGATAACTGTTGTTATAAGAAAATTCTACCAGATGTAAATGGTCCTCCCAAGAACCACCAAAATCATGAACGCAAGCTCGCAATAAGTCTTCTAGAATTCGATTAACCCTTTCTGTCTGTCCATCAGATTGCGGGTGATAAGCAGTACTGAAATTTAATTTCGTTCCCAATGCGTCCTGGAACGCCTCCCAAAATCTACTAGTGAAGATCGGGTCTCGATCACTCACTATGCTGCTGGGAATACCATGGAGACGAACAATTTCCTTTATATATATCCCTGCTAAGCTTGCTGCAGTCCGAGTGGATTTCACTGGAATAAAGTGAGCAGTTTTGGTTAGACGGTCCACTATAACCCAAATCGCTTCATTTCCCTTCTTAGTTCGTGGCAATCCGTCGATGAAATCCATCGATACTTGATCCCACTTCCATTTCGGTACTTCCAAAGGTTGAAGTAAACCGGCCACTTTCCTTTGATCGCTTTTGACTTGCTGACAAGTAGCACAACGACTCACATATATCGATATGTCTCTTTTCATCGTTTTCCACCAAAATGTTCTTTTAATATCACGGTACATCTTATTGACTCCTGGATGGATACTGAGTTTGGACTTGTGACATTCGTCCAAAACTTCTCGCTTTAATTCTGGGATATCTGGCACACAAAGCCTGCCTTTCAGTCTTATATCCCCTCTATTATCAATTTCAAAATTGGAATCTTCACTACCATCTATTCTTCTACGAATTTCACGAAGGAACTTGTCTTCTGTCTGCCGTCTTGCAATTCTTTTGAGAAGAGTAGGAGCAATGACAAGATGAGCAAGAATAGCATGCTTTCTACTCAAAGCATCGGCAACTACATTGGCTTTTCCCGGAGTATATAGAATATCCAAGTCATAGGATGCCAGAAATTCCAACCAACGTTGTTGTCGCAGATTCAGATCCTTCTGGGTAAAGAGATATTTCAAAGATTTGTGGTCGGTGAATAATTCGAATTTTTCACCTATAACAGAAGGATTTAATAAGTATAAATATATGTTAAGTTAATTCGAACTTAAAATTTCTTTTAGAAAGCTGAAGGAGATTCTTACCCAGAAGATAATGTCGCCAAATCTTTAAGGCGAAAATAACAGCTAAAAGCTCCAAATCGTGTGTTGGGTAGTTTCTTTCATGTGGACGTAATTGTCTACTCGCGTAGGCAATCACCTTTCCTTTCTGCATTAATACTGCTCCTACCCCATCACCACAAGCATCGGTATATACAGATAAATCCTGGTTCCCGTTGATAATCGCGAGAACAGGAGCGGTGGTTAATCTCTTCTTTAACTCCTGAAAAGCTTCATCACATTTCGGAGTCCAGTTAAATTTTGCATTCTTCATCGTTAACTTAGTCATTGGACTAGCTATCTTAGAAAAGTCCTGAACGAACTTCCGATAATAACCTGCTAAACCCAAAAAGCTTCGAACTTCTTTCGGAGTAGTAGGTTGCTTCCAATCTAGAATAGAAGAAATCTTGCTGGGATCAACAGAAATTCCTTCTTCATTAACAATGTGGCCAAGAAATTTAACCTCTTTGACCCAAAAATGGCATTTAGAGAATTTGGCGAACAAGACGTTTCTTCTTAATATTTCCAAAACAATCCTGAGATGTTCAGAATGCTCCTCCTCAGTTTTGGAATAAATCAGGATGTCATCAATAAATACAAGAACGAATTCATTCAACACTTCCCGGAATACACGAGTCATAAGATCTACGAAGTATGCTGGAGCATTGGTTAGCCCGAAAGGCATGACTAACCATTCATAGAACATATTTGGACCCCTGAAAGCGGTCAAATGAACACAATCTTCGGCGATTCGTAACTGATGGAATCCCTGAGCTAGATCCATCTTCGAAAAGAAACGAGCGCCGTGAAGTTGATCAAATAGATCGTCAATTCTAGGTAGAGGAAATTTATTCTTGAGAGTCTGCTTATTGAGATCGCGGTAGTCAACACACAATCTCAAAGATCCGTCCGATTTAGCAACGAACACAACTGCTGAACCCCATTCAGAAACACTAGGACGAATTAATCCTTTGCTTAGCAGATCATTAGTTTGCTTGACTAATTCACCCTTTTCTCTGGGCGCCATCCTGCGACTTGCGTGAACTACAGGACGAGCATTTGGAATTAAGTCAATTCTGAATTCAATTTCTCGGTGTGGAGGTAAGGATTTCACTTCTTCGAACACGTCTGGAAAATCTCTAACAATAGGTATAGACTCCAAACTAGGTTCAGAATATCCCAAATTATACATCAACCCTTCCCTTTTAGGACTAGGGTCCTCACAAGAAATCTCAATAAAATCTCCAGATTTGGTTTTAATCGAAATCAATCGACTGCTACAATCCAATTTGGCTTCATATTTCGCTAGCCAATCCATTCCGAGTAAAATTTCGAATTCCTTGAAATCAAGGACAAAGAGACCAATAGGGAATTGGTAACAAGAATATGAGATAGAAACATCTCTACATCGAAGACAAAGATTTGCGGGGCCTCCGACAGGATTCTTTACGCATATAGGCTCCTCAACGAAATCAGGTTCAAGATTTAATTCATTTACAGTTTGCTGAGAAATAAAACTATGTGTAGCACCCGTGTCAAACAAAACTCGAACAATTCTATCATAAATAGTAAGATTACCTTCTAGAACTCCCTTCCCCTTTTCTGCTTTAGAAGTTGCGGGTTGATCCTTGACTGCGTACACCTTTGCTACCTGTGCTTTCTTCATCATTGGGCAGTGTTTGACTTCATGTCCCTCTTCCTGACAAGCATAGCATTTCTTGGACTTCGATGGAACGAATTGATTCGCTTGTTTCTTAGGCTTCGTACAACTAGTTGAGTAATGGCCTTTCTCTTGACAATTATAGCAAGTAACATTCTCTGCTGTGTTCCCCTGGTCGCTTCCCTTTTTCTTCTTACCCTGCCATGGTTTCTTGCCTCCAAATTTCCTTTTTTTCCAATTTTGGTTGCTCGTATTTCCTCCCTCCTTCGGGACCTCTTGCATATCCAAAGTAGCATATCTATACCCCATATCAATAAGATCAGAAAAAGGCTCTTTGACGTGGCCAGTCATTCTTTCGTGGAACTTCTTATTCATCCCCCGAATAAACTTTTCATTCATCTTCAAAGGTGTGTTCACCAACTCTGGACCAAAACGAGACAATTCATTGAATTTGTTTAGATACTCCTCAAATGACAAACTCCCTTGCTTCAAGTCCATGAACTCCTGATACATACGAGAAATCCCAGCTGATGGCATATAGCGCCCCTCGAATACTTCTTTAAATTTCTCCCAAGAAAACTCGTCTTCTGGCTTATCCACAGTGACTGTCTCCCACCATGCTAAAGCTTCTTCTTGAAGTTGCCAAGAAGCTATCAGTCGCATTTGATCATTTTCCAACTTAAGCCCTCTAAAAATTCTTTCACAAGATCTGATCCATGCTTGGGCCTCAACAACAGACTCCTTGCCAGTGAACGGCTTACCACCAAGCTTCGAGAAATTCTTATATAAGTCAGCCAGATTCGGCTGATGTTGAGTAGGTAAAGCTGCTACTGCTATTGGGGGATTTTGATTAGCTGTTGTGGCATTTCCTTGACCCCTACTTCTTCCTCTTCGTCCGCTCATCCTTACTATCTGTAATTAGTAAGAAGACATGATTTAGATCCACGGACAATATATCTCAAGGAATATCAGCAGTAAAAAGAAATAGACTAGGAAAATTCAAGTTTCGGGTTATACTCATTCTAGGATATACTTCACCCTATCTCTAATGAGCCATCTAATGTGTTATACTCCTTAGCTAAAGTTCTTACTCAACCTTCAGCTCTGATACCAAATGTAACGATCCGCAGACAGCGGCCACCGGTAGGCTTTGCAACCATCCCAGTCCCACCGTGGCTTACATTGGCACCTCGCATTTACTTTTACGGCCAGCCTCTCGACTGTCACGGCATCTGCCTAACCAACCCATCCCTCTTAGGGACATGTAGGGGTAAGAGTCTCCCGTTCGCCACCAAACCGCGAAGCGAGAACCCCCTATCATGCTGTAATATAGCGCTCGAAAATCAACATCAAATACCTTACTCGTATTCGACTGTCAGATATTCAAACGTCAAACTTCAGTTCGCCGGAGCTTATAACAACATCAGATGAATATAAACAGCGGAAATAAACTGAATATCATACATCACATCATAGATACAACATCATAATAATATCCAGTACTACATCAGAGTACTCATAATACATATTCCACACTCCAAATAAACATCATAATAGTACAACAATGATCACTAGCAAAAGTCTTCAGAGAAATGAAGACGATAGTGAATATCCATGACTAAGCACCTGGTGATCCAAAAAGCTTCCAAAATATCTTCAAGATAAAGTCCCTAAAATCTGATAGCTCCTAAACCCAAAATGAAACTCCAAAATCCAGCTAACACCAAAGCACGGAAAACCTGCTACTAGGCTGCCCGTGTGGAAATAGTGGGCACCCAGAGTTTAGAAAGAAAACAATAAACTCCGGGTCAGTCATGGGACTGGTATGAGTAAACAAAAGTAGTTACTTTAAATAAACAGATTTAAAAGAATCCGATATGCTTTTGGAAAATGAAACTACCATAAGACCTCCCGCCACACACACAATGCAAACGCAGAATTGGAGGAGATTTCTTCTTATGATAGTCAAACATGCTTAATACGAGAAAAATTCTTGATATTATTACTAGTGCATAGTGTAGAAAACATTTTGAAAATAGAATATAAATCTTAGCCAACATACGACCAGTATCGTATGCCTGCTATAGCTACCATCTAAACAGTGGTGACCACCGTACGTAAATGGCAGGTTCTACAACTAATACCGTACAAGTTTCGTATTGGGAAATGGATTTCCAATAAATGGTCAGGCTAAGGAACTTCCTACCGCCGCATGGGATCGCCTCTGGCTGGACGTCCCGACAGACAAACTGCTCTCTGCCAAACAAGGCCGGGTTACCCCTGTAACAGGTAACTCACGAATATGCCATCCCCCGGTCCTTTGGGACCTTTATCCGAGGCGCCTCGATCAAACACACAATCACAATAAATGAGATCGGAGTATCCACATAGGTTAAATACCAGGGCTCCATACCTGATACCACCCTTTTCCAGAAGGAAATGACATAACCTAAAGGGCGCGACCCTCATAACCTTGCCGCAACATTCCTGTTTCGACCATTTCCGGGGAGTGAGGTCTGACGAAGTCTCGTCCACAAAGCTACGCTTTTTCAAAAAGCCACGCTTTGGGTCAACAGATGATCAACCAATGATCACAAAGATAAATGATCAAACAAATGATCATATCGCAAATGATCAAACACTGATCATCACACAGCAACACTCAGCATGCCACATTACCAAATTGGGATATATCGCTGATAAATTTCAACTACATAACCTCTGAGCTCGTACGTCTCAGAGAAGGGTGTTAAGCTAAGAGAATAAATTCTCCGCCACCAACAGAAATGTATTTGAAAGAAATCAGCTTTATATCTCAAAATGTAATGTCAGACATGTAACCATACAAGTCTGTTCCGGGTTCGAACAGAACCGAAGGCACTTCCGAAGAAGTCCTTGCAAACCGGGTATTTACAATCCCGATCGGACTTCCCATCACTTAGGGAATCTCTATACCGGAGCAACTCAGTGCAGAGACAATCGATAGGTCGTCCCATCATTTTCATAAAAACCCCGGTCTTCAACACCGGTCTTCAAATGCTATCCATTACGACGTATCACTATTCAGAATGGGTTATCTCCCGGCTAAACTGAATCGTGATCGATAAATTTTTAAAACACGTGGATATGACAATCACAGAGATTCATATTCAGGGTTCGATGTGGGTTTCGGATAACAAACTGAAATCCGACTCCCTGTCGCATCGAAGTAAAAATGCCGTTTTACGGCCAAAGGGGTTTTCACATCAATACAGAATTAAATCATAAATCACAGTTCAGTTCCAAAACAATCACAGTATCACAGTAGAAATATCTATTCAGTACAGAATATTTGATGATTGTCGATTATTAGAGATAGGGTGAAGGTGATTTAAAAGTGAATTGACCACATAATTATCTTCATAAATCTTAATTTGATAATTAATTATCCTTAACTATAAATTAATTAGATTTTAAATTAACTTAAATAATTATCTTAATTTATTTCTTCTTAACTGTTAATTTATTAAATCTTGATTATCTTAATAAATTATTCTTTAAACTAATTAACTTTTAATTACAAGATAATTACAAATTGTTAATTGTTTAATTATTATTTAATCATTATAAATAATTTTCGTTTTAAGTCAAAAACTTGAATATTTGATTTACTCTTCAAATATTTTATCAAATTAATTTCTTAAACAATTTTACTTTAAATTCAAAAAGGTTAACCCTTTCCTGATAACAACCCGAGCAAAATCTCAGGTTACTCGAGTAACCCTTCGAGCCTTTACCCATTTCCCCGAGACACTTCCCTGTACGCATCTTCTTCTTCTCTTTTTTTTTTTTTCCAGTCAAGTTTAAGTTGACTCAAGTTTAAACTAGCAGCAGGTAAGCAAACTCTCGTGCTCGAGTTCTATACCGAAGCAAACCCCATCTTCCTCGAGTAACTACTCGAGTCGTTCACGCTGACACTCTGACACCACTTCAAAGCCGTACACGTGCACATCAACGCGTCGCCGTTCTGGCGAACGTCGCGACCCTCGTCAAGTCGAAAAACTCACAAACACTCAAATTCAAAAATCAACTCGAAGCCATTGTCTCGAAATCAAAGTTTCGCCACTTCGTCGAACTGTATCTCGAAACCCACCAGCCTAAACGCCTCGTCCTCCTCGCACAGTTCACCAGAAAGGCCACGATTTCGGCCATAGCATGTCGACACTTCGTACAACCATTTTCCAAAAGCATTTACGACTCGATCATGAGATGAAGACGAACTCGACGTATTACAGACAAGTATAAGGACTCGAAGTAAAGCCCTAAATTGAATTCGACCCCAAAATCTACGCATTAGAAAAATTCTTTAACATTTTTCTTGGATTCGTGGATGATTAAGCTTGCTGTATAACAAATCTCAACATTTATAATTGAGTCGATCACCAGGAATTCATAAAGATACAATTTTTGTTCACATACAGACTGCTCTGTACATATTCAACTAAAAATCTTCATCTTTGTTTTAAAAATCGTAACTTGCAATAAGGGTTCGAGCTATGAACTTGAATTAACTTTTTTGTAACAATTAAATTTATCAAATTTTTCTTGTTTACTTGTAAATCAAGCTGACAGTAGTATATTTTTCTCTAACATGTTGAAACAGGTATAAAATCTTGGTTAAAGACTAAACTTCTTGTTTAGTTGAAGACCTTAATTCTTAACAATGATTTGATGAAAATAAGTTTAAGTTCGCATCAATTGATCAACCCTGTGATCACTAACCAGAGAAGAACAATATACAGAGTAATCTATATATACAGAATGTTATTCAAGGATAAAACATATATAATACTATATGATCAAAAATTTATCTTCACTGTTAACTTAAAACTTTAAATTGATGTTTACTCACCTGAAAATACTTGAAAACAGAGAACACTTTTTTTCTTTTGTTTTGAAAGCCTGCAGATTTGAATCTTCCCCTTTGAAACTTTCTTGCTTTGTTTTGTAAATTGATCTCTAGTTTGGAAATATAGTGAAGGTTATATTTTTTTTCTCAGTTTTTTTTCTTTTTTCTATGATATGTTTGAACGAACTGATATTGAGAAATGAAGATGTATAAAAGATAACAAGGCAGGCTGAACAAGATATAAGTTGTACTTTTCTTTTTTTTTTCTTTTTGTTTGTACATTATTTACCAGAGAAAAATATTTGTTTCTTATCAATTCGAATTGACTTGTTCATGGCTGAGTTGCAATGCATTAAATGAAAGCATGCTATGTTGCTTTGTACACTATAGACTGTCGTGTTCATGCTTGGTCTTTTGATAAGGCTGTACTATTTTGTTTCATTGATTATTATAAGTACCCTTTTATTTTTATCAAATTTATTTATGGTGGCTGTTTTATGATTATTTTTGTTGCAAACTTGTTTTAGTTACTAACAGATTTTATAAAAAGGAAACATTATATTGGTTCATATCCTATTTTATTATTTTAAACAATTTCTTGTTTTGAGTTATGTTTGTTCCTTCCTTAATTCATATTACATATATATCTTTTTAAACTTAACATAAATTTTTATTTATTTTATAACTCATAGAATTTCATAATATTAATCTTAAGAATATTTTTATTTCTTTCGGAATTCTCAAATTTTAAATCCAAAAATTCCAACAATCTAACGAATTAGATTCTCAAAATTCCGGGATGTTACATGAACTACTTGGTCTAATAAAACTCTTACCTTCCAAGTCTACCTACTAAGCCTTTAACTCCCTTATCTCTGTAGGTGTCATCCTACTTGGCGACCTACTTACCGGTTCTTCCACTGGCACTAAATCTATCCAAAACTCGATGGCTCGTTTCGGAGGTAATCCAACTACCAGCTCAAAAACATCTGCGAATTCTCAAACTACGAAAACGCGATTCAACTCATATTCTAACTCCATAACACCCAACAAAGCATTCACCTCACATCTAGGATTTTCAACGGTATAAACTATTTGATCACTACATTCTAGGTGTCTAAGTGATATCTTCCTATCTTGGCAAAATATTCTAGCATCGTATTTACTTAACCAATCCATGCCTAGTATAATTCCGAACCCTACAAAATCAAATACATGCAAACTGCAAACAAAGGTGTAACCCACCAATTCGAACTATAAGTGGTCACACTTCATCCCAAGAATTGCATACCCACCTATCAGATTTGCAATTCTTAAGGAAGCAACTAAATATGTGGGTTCTAGGTTAAGTTTATCTACCAAACATCGAGATATAAAAGAATGCGATGCACCAGTATCAAATCAAACGATAACAGATATATCATGGATCTGAAGCGTACCTCCCAATACTGCTTTTCCTTTCTCCTGCAGTGTCAGCTTTGAAGTAGCAGGCTCCAATGCAAACTCTTGGCCTCTATCTCCTTTAGCTGGCTCTTTGCACTGGTTCTTGTAGTGCCCAACTTAATCACGATTGAAACACATGATGTTCTTCTTTTCAATCACCTCCTTTCCTTTTCCCTTTCCAGTACGACACTTATGGGCATAGTGTCCTTTCTTGTAAAATTTGTATCACTACTTCAGACTTTCCCTTCTTTGTTGTTCCTCCTTTCTGAGCATTCTTCTTATGGAAAAACTTTCTCTTTTGGCCTTGTCCAACTTGGACCTCCTTCTCCTTCTTCTTCTCCAAACAAGATAACATCTCCTTATGTTTCAATGCCATTTCCACTACCACATCACATGGATCTCTGATGTGCGGTAAAGTAGCCCTAGCCAACTCCGACTTCAAACCTCTAATAAACTTTTCATTTCTTTTCCACACTGTGTCAATAGTGGCATACCCATATCTAGCCAATTCTTCAAACCTGGTGGCATACTCCAGAACTGACATTCTCCTTGTTCCAGCTCAGCAAACTTCCTAACTAACACAAACTGTGCCATTATCGACATGAACCTTTCTTTAAACCTCCTCCTAAACTCTACCAACGTCATAGTCTCTTCATCCACACCAGCAGTTACAGTATTCCACCAAAACAAAGCAGCTCCCTGAAGCTGTCTTGAAGCAAGTCTACTTTCCTGCTCGTCATTGAGCCTTAAGTCAGCAAAAATCCTTTCATAGTGTAGCAACCATTTTTCCACCTCGATAGCATCCTCAGTCCCAATAAACGGCTTTCCCCCAAGCCTAGCATAGTCTCTACTCAAGTTAGCATACTAGTTGACTACTGGAGCTTCTTGAACTCCTCCCGCAGCATTTCCTCCAACAACTCCAACTGCGATCCTAGCTTGCATCATGTTTACGAAAAACTAATACATCCATATCTACTTGTGGGACTCCAACACATACGTTTTCAGCTTTAGCCTAACCTTGAGTTCTTCTAACATTCGGTTGGGCATTTCCATTTGTAGTGGTGTTGTCTCCTCCAAGATTACCTTTGCCTCTTCTTCCATCCATATCTATATTCAAGTCTAGTGAGATATAGAAGAATAGCCTAACGAAGATAGGAGTCTAAAGATAAGGCGTAAACATATATATAGCAAATACAAATAAGCTATAGCGTTATCCCCATACCCGAATCCTAACTATAATTCCTATGGATTTTGTTTTCAAAAAAAATCATTTTTAGTTAAAGTAATTCATAAACCTATGCTCTGATACCAAGTTGTAACATCCCGTACCTAGAGGCCTAACGCTAAGCACTACAGATGATGTAGTCATCTATAGTATTAACTTCCAATGACTAAATACGGCTATGTTAATGATATCTATAATACCAAAAGCACTTGAATATGAAACAAATCATAGATTTCAAAACAGAATTTTCCATTACATTTCAAAACACATGTTCCATATTCATATTACATAATACCAAAACGTTTCCCAAGCAATGATAAAATATACTTATTACAAAATACGCCAAGAGCGACATATGAAGATGCCACCTTGCATGATCAAAGTCACATAGTCATAATTGACTTACTACATACACAGTAGAAATAAATACAAAACAAAGAACTACAACTCCTAAATAGCTATCTGTTAGCCTCCTGCCCACCTCCGGTAGCTTTATTCGTCATCCTGCTAAAACCTGAAAGAACCTCAACCCTTAGCCTACTCAAATCAATTTTGAGCACCCGAGAGTTTAAGGGGAAAACATAAATCTAGTCAGACATAAAGCCTGCTGTGAATAATACTATACATCCCGATTATAAATGTTAAGTGAGACCACGCCGCTTAGCGGAATGGGTTTCCCCTCACTAACATTCTTATAAAACATGTCTTTTGCAAATCTTTTCCTGCAGCCAAAACTGGTTAAATATTGTAAAACATCATTATGAAAACATACATATCATGTAATAAAAGAACTATCTATTCAAACACTTTAGTTTTGTTTGGCTAACTATTAACCTTTGGCTGACTCGGGCCTACTAGACAAAATAACAAAATAATCTAACATCTGTTAGACACTCCTCTTCTGGACGGTCTATCCTTAATTATCTGTTAAATACTACTCTTTGGACGATCTGTCCCTAACTTAACATCTCCCAGGGTCACCTGATCCTAATGTTTTTTGGGGCTCACCAATAACCTATCTCTATACAAATATATATTCCCTTCTGTGTGTAATCATAAATTTAAGTCTTACATGTGATAGAGCCTTACACACTGGAATTTTGGATTAGATTAGCTGGGGCCAATAGATAATGTATAGGGTGCGACCCTATAATAGTCCCATCTGGTATTCTAATATCTGATTCATTTTACTTAGGGATATCTTCCCAAAATCTTCCTTGAAAACCTTTTTCTCAAATTGATTTAAAATCTTTAAATCAAACTCATACAAGAAAAGTACATATACTCTATGCTTTACTCAAAATCACCTTGTCATGTTATATATATATATATATACTTTACTCAAACTTTAGTTGATGAAGACACTTAAACACTTGAAAGTACCCCTTTCGATTCTATTGAAAGTACCCCTTTCTAAACCATTGAAAGCATCTCTTTCGAAACCAAGTAAAATCCTTCATTTATCTAGGCCGAAAGGTCAAAGCTTCCCATTTGAAATCATACTTAAACCCTTTCGAAACCTTTAAAAACCTTCCTTTTGAAAGCATTAAAACCTTTGACATCATATCTTAAAACACTTCAAAACATTGCCTTTAAAAACCTTAGAAAAAAATCTTCCATTTCAACCCTTTCGAAACCATCAGAAACACTACCTTTCGACTCCTTTGAAACCCTTTGGGAAACCACCCCTTCGAAACCATTTTAAATACTTTTCGAAAGCATCAAACCTTTAGAAACTCTAACCTTTCATGAGCAATTGGGTTCAACTTAGAACATGTGGAAAACACCTTTCGGAACCATTTATGTCAAAACCATTCTCATTCGAAACCCTTGGGTTATACTTCAACAGAACCAAAAGGTTCTATAAAAATCATTTAGGTCGAAAGCCTACCTTTCAAAAAACTATTCCTAATTAAAGAAGTGATGGTGTCAGAACCATCCCTTCGAAAGCATTAGAGAAGTGGTTAACTTTAAAAACAAAGTATACCTTCCGAAACCATTGACTTCGAAAGGTAGAAAGACGGTAGCTAGGGGTTTCGACCCCTTCGAAATCATTACTTAAAATAAAAGAGTGCAACCCATTCGGAACCTTTCCTTTTAAAATATTTGACCCAGTCGAAAGCCAACTAAGTCGAAACCTAACCTTTCGGAAGAAAAGCAGGCGCAACCTTTTATTTTAAAACAAGGCATACTCTAACCCCTTCGGAACCTAGTGTTTTATCCAAGTAACCCTTGTCTTTATCCAATGCGCTACGTACCAAGTAGCCTGATACCATGTGCATTGGTTTTGAAACCATTGGTTGCGAAAGGTCTGGGTCGAATCCCCCTGTGCCGAAACTGGCGGAACATGCTAAAAACATGTTATTTTTCTTTTTAACTTAAAAGAGAAACACTTTATAACTAACCTGCTATTATTTGTCAAATTTCCATTAGTTGCTAAATACTTTTTTCAAAAGTGCTGCCAATATTTTTAGAATTAAAAAATGATTTTATTTTGCAAAACGCCCATTCTCCTTAATTAAATATATAAAACATTTAAGTCTCATACCTTAAATAATTTTATTTATTCATCAAAACACATAGGAAAATTCTACAAAAATTCCAGAAAATCCTATTAATATATTTTCTAACATATATAAATTTCAGACCCAAATAGTTATTCATTTAGCCGTAAATAATTTATAATCCAATATATCATTTTCCTCAGTGGAAAATTAATATAAAATCCAAATTAATTTAGAAAATTATGAAAATTGAAACCCATCTCTAAATATTATTTTTGATCTACATTTAAATTCGCAAGGAATTTGGATGTCATTTAATAGGGTTTTCATGTCAAACATATCATAAAAATCAATATAAATATGCATAGATCATCAACAAGTATATATAAACATTCTGCTCTTCTAAAACACGGCTAAATCATGCAAGATATATTCGGGTTTCACCTTAAAACTGAAAACATATAGAAAAGTGAGATGTAGTAATTATTCACCTTAGCTTTGTGATTAAAGATGTGAGATTTGATCTTGACCAAGTTGATTTGATTTTCCTCTTGAAATCTTTAGCTTTCTCTTCTTCTCTCACTACAACAAAAAGACCATACGATAGCGCCAAAAAACGCTATTGAAGCCTATAATAGCGGTTTAATAAACGCTGTATAACGACATGTTATTAAAAACAATAAACAATTTATAGCGCATAATAAGCGCTATAAAAAGTATTAATATAATAGCGCAAATAATCCGCTATTTTAAACATTTTTATAGCGGCAAATTATGTGTTATTGATTACTATAATAGCATTATTTGTTCGCTATGAAATTCGTTATTAGCCACAAAATACTTTTTGTATTTTTAAGATAGCACTAATAATTCGCTATAAAAAGTATTAATAGCGGATTTTGAGCGCTGTATATGGACACGTTATTGTAGATTTTGACTTGTCACAACACCAATATGCCGCTATAAAGATTCGGCTACAATAGCGCTTATACTCTTTTATGATATGTTCTTTTATAGCGCTTACTGACCTATTATTCATCATTCTTTATAGCGCTTTTTATAATACCATAGCGCTTTTTCTGTTACGCATCTGTAATACTGATAGATTTAATAGCGGTCAGTCGGCGCTATTAAATATTTATAGCGGTTTTCAAGTGCTATGATTTAGTTTCACAATTCAAATATTTTTTGCATCCTATTCATAAACTACAGTATTAAATACCATATCAAAATGCATAATAATAATCATTTTAAACATAAAATCATTTAAATAACGTAAGAATCATAAAAGATAATAAATATAGAGATGTAACACATTACATTAAACATATCAAATATTCATACACATAATATCTTATAGCTTACACCACATAAATCAAAACGTAGTAGCAAATGTTTTAAGCACATCCCAAAAAATAGTAGCAAAGTTTAACAAAAAAAACAAGTACATATTTGGTTGTTTGCATTAAAAAGAAGACCACAGTTTTCGCATCCTTCTTCTTTCACACACCTGCAAATAAGATAAATATTTACGTTAGGAACGAATATGAATAAAACATTGACGAAATTGATTTTTAGATAGCATAGTGCAGTATGTGTGCATAAAGAGCTGATAAGTTGAAACTAAGGCCGTTTTTAACTTGACTACAAAATACATCCAAGCCATAGAAAATCAAAGCAATTTTTAAGAATTTGAAATGAAGTGACAATAACAAAACCAAAATCAAGGGAAGAAACCTTTTAGCTTGTTTTGAAAGTAAATTAGTCCTACGGCAATTTGGAGGAAGAATAGAACCTGATATAACAGAATCATCTTTTGATGGTTGAAATGAAGTCAATTTGTGAGCAAGCAAATCATCATGGCTAAACCAATCAGAAAAGATGTGAAGTAAGAAACGTAATATTAGAAAAGGAATAATCTGCAGTAAAACAGGATTTGCATTTTCAACTTTACCTATACCCATCTTTGGAAATAACTAATGAACTTGGAGAACGATGAATGTTGCAGATGACAAAATATTTATGTTGAGATGGCAGTATTTTCTTTGCGGCCCCTAACTTCTAGGAAATAATTAATGGCCTCCATATTAACCTAAGGATGTCACTATAAGATTAGAAGTTCAATTGACTTCAATAACCATAGTTCAAAAAAATTTAGCTACAAAACCATTGGTCCATACAAATTGGCACAACTATATTTGTAGGACAAATTTAGATAGAGATACCTTGAGAAACGCTCCTATAATCAAAATAGTTATCTTTAGAGCAAATACTGTACCCTCATTTCTCCTACTCTTAAACTTCTATCTTATTTTTTTTAATTTGTCATATTTCAAAATTATGCATTTAATTTTTTTCTACCTTGCACATTATATCTATCAAAGGCTTGGTTATTTAAATCCGGTAACTTCTGTCCTTTCTTCCCCCTTTCTCTATCTTCTCAATTCAAACATAAGAAAACAAAGGCTCGTTTGTTCTTAATTTATTTAGAATTGAATAAGTTTGATCTGTAATTTAAGTAAATATGTTAATAGTTTTTGGAAGGTTTGGTATTAAGTTTAGATTTTTACTGAACAAGTGGAAAACTGAAGTGCAACTAATCATTACGTTGGTGTATGCTGATAACAAACTATTTCAAGGCCACATTTGCAGTATCAGCTCTCCTCTTTATGACTTATAATTAATCAAGTTTTGAAATTTTAGTTTATACAGATGGATCAAAAACAAGATAAGGGCTCCAAGATTGATTGTCTCGTAGCTTTGGTATTTTATTTTGGTATCATATTAAAATTTATTTACCATTAAGATCATTAGCACAATGTGGCTTAATTTTTCAATCTATTGATTTTGTTTATAGACCTTGATGACCCTCTATACCCTTTAAGTGTTGCCTTTGCTTACAAAAAACATTGCATGAATGTAAGGTTGTATCTAAAACTGGTATTGTTTCTGATTTTTTATCATTGCATGAATATTTTGATTTTTTTTATGATTGTGTCCGTAGTATTTAGGCAGGCAAGTGAGTTGGACTTCACACTGTTTTGGTACACATTTTCTAATAATTTGAAACACAGCCAAACATAAAAAATTTATCTAAACGCATCGTGCGTGTTGGTTGATTAGTATGGACTAAATAACTAATAGAATAGTAAAAAATAAACTCTGCAACTATATTTGTAACGACCCTGAAATTTTGACATTTGAAGTGTGAATATTTAATTGAGTTTAAATATTCGAATGATAGTTCAATTTGAAATTCGAAATATCAAAATGAATTTGGTAATTAAATTATTGAATTTAATTATTGAATCTGGGTAAAAATTAGAATCTTTAGTTTTAAGCTGATTAAAAATATTTTAAAGGCTTAGAAAATTCATATTGATTATACTAAAGATAATAAAAGCTTCAGAATTGAATTTGAAGGTGATTTATTCAGTTTTGAATTTTATCGTTTAAATCGATATTTGAAAATAGCGTTCCAGGGCATAGTCTTGGAATTTGACGAAACCAGTTTCATTGGATCCGTAATATTGTATTATTATCGGATTTCAATTTTCATAATGTTTGGAGTGATCGTTTGGCCGTACGATAAGCAAACGCGCTGAAATTTATATTGAAATTCAATATTTTAACTGGTCCAAAAAGCTATCTTCTCCATACGATCGAATTTGGACTCGAAACCTTTTCCATCGTGTTCGGAATAGGCGTATAACATTACAAACGCCTAGCGGCACGTCTCGATAGGATATCGAAATTTTAAGTTGCAAATTCGTGACGATTTGAATTTGAATTTAAATTGAATATATATTTATACTCCGCTCAACATCAGTTGAAATTCTTTCACTTCGTGTTACTGTAGCAAGTTGATTTAGACACGCAAACATCAATTCTCCCTTTTATTTCATTTCACAGTCGAAAGAAATAGATTGTGTTGGAAGCTTCAAACGAATAATTTATATCGTTCTCCTCTTCTTCCTTTTTAAAAGCCCTTCAATTCAAGAAAAATGGTACTGCCTCTGAATCCAACTCGAATTCATATAAAAAATAAAAAATAAAATAAAGAGGTGACGATTTCGTTCGAAATTGATTAGGGGCGGATCGAAGGTTGGTCTCGACCCTTTGAAGTTCGCTGGTTTGCGAGCGATCGACTGGGTCGATACTCGATCTAGGCTTCTCGAGATTCGAGACAAGGCGGCACGTGGTCTCTGGAAGGAGGTAGGAAGCGAATTGCACGACAGTGCCTACAGGCGGTGGTGTCGCGAAGGAGGCCGGAGGTTGATGACAACTGCGCCGCGCTCAGGGATCGGAGAAGCTCGCGAATTTGAGGTCGCAAGGCGCAGAGGTCGCGATTCTCTAGGCTAACACGCGATGGAAGGAAGATACTGGATTGAGCGAAGAGGGGAGGGTTGCGATCTTGATGGCAGTTCTCTGGTGGTGGGTTCGTGTTCGAGCAGGGTTCGGTCGAGCGTGGTGAGAACCTGGGTTCATTCGATTTTGTCGGTGAGGTAAATAACTAATGATTTAGTTTATCCAGATAACTATATTATTGAAGATAAACACTTTTAATTTTCTGTACAAAATTTAGTTGTTCAACAACAGTAAAGTCATTTTACTTTATTAAACCACAATTAGGAAACGGAAAATATATTTACAGTAAGTTGATCCTGTTTAATATGTGTAAATGTATATACGTAGGTTAGAAGGTAATTTATAAGAATTTAATAAATATATATATATATTAAAGAAGGAAAATTTTACAATAAAGGAAATTGCTATTTTGTTAAGTACCGAAAAGAAATTTGTTTAATTAAATAATTAGTTAATTAAATTTATTAAATGGGAAATTTATTGTTCGATAGTTCAAATATTAATAAATCAAATAATTATTTATACAAGGTTCGATATCCGAATAGAAATAAGCCAGAAAGGAAATGGATGCTAATAAAAGCAAAGGTGAGATCTTCTCACTCAAATAAAAATTGAAATGCAGTTATTGATTGTTTGGGTGATAGTATATATAGTAGTATATAGCAATATATATATATTGGAATATGTATATATTGGAGTTGTTGATTTCCCGCATTATATAGCAGATGAGACCCTATGCGCCGCATAATAGCGAATGATATATATAAATCCCATATACCGCGATATTCCACCTCGAAGTGGAATTGGTATTGTGCTAACATCTGTGGATGCAGGGAAACAGGTTAGAGGGATCCAACTAGATTCCTCAAATTATATGAATTTGTTTCATATGTTGTATGAATTTGTTTCATATGATGTGTGATGATTTATTTATAATCTGTGAATGATTATATTTGTGATTGAATTTGTTAAAGGCTATAATTTAGCCGAATGTATTTTTGGTATCGTTGGATACCAGAAATAAATAAAATTGGGTTTTTGAAATTAAAGTTGGAATTTTTTGTAAATTTCTTTTGAAAGAATTTGGTGAATTTAAAAGAAGGAATTTAGAAGTATTAAGTTGATTTTTGAAATCTTATTGAATTATTTCCAAAATATGGGAAAAGATTTTTATAAATGGATTTTGAATAGTATTATTCGAAAGTTGGAGAATTTATTTAAAATGGAATTTTAGATGGTTTGGAAGAGAAAAAGGAATTTATTTTAAAAGGTGATAAATTTGTTGAAATCAATTTGAAAATTAATTTGGTATTTGAAAATAAATCTTTGGGGAAATCGATATGAATTTGTATGAAAATAGATTTTGTGTTGAAATAAATTTGGAAATCAATTTGATAAAATGACTTGGTATTTGGAAATAAATTTAGAAATCAATTTGTAATTGATTTGGTGTTTGAAAGTGAATATTTGAAAAATCGTATATAAGTGGATATTTGGAAATTTAATTTCAAAATGGAAATAAATGATATCGGGAATTTTATTCCGCAAGTGAAAATATGATTTGAAATTTGTTTTCCAAAATGATGAAGTGTGAAAAGTGATTTGAAATTGGTTTTCGAAATGTTGAAGTGTGGAAAAATATATATCTTGTGAAGATATTTTGGAAATTTAATAATTTGGAAAAAATTATTTAAATTGGTTAGTTGTCGTGAATGTTGTTTGATAGTTAAATAACCGACTATCAATATTTTCCTTTGAAATGGCACTTGAATTTGTTTGTAAAACAAACGCTCATTATTCGGTTAAGCCGGGAGAGGACTTTGTGTCATATAACCCATTCCAAATAGTGATACGTCGTGAATGGACATCATTTGAAGACCGGTGTGAAGACCGGGTATTTTCGAAAATGAAAGGACAACCTGTCGAATGTCTCTGCACCGAGTTGCTCCGGTATAGAGATTTATATCACTCTTCTTGTGATGGGAAGTCCGGACGTGATTAGTGAATACCCGGATTGCAAGGGCTTCTTTGGAAGTGCCTTCGGTTCCGTTCGATCCCGGAACGGACTTGTATGGATGTGTGTCTGATGTTACACTTTGAGATGTAAAGCTGGTTTCTATCAAATACATTTATGTTAGTGGCGGAGAATTTATTCTCTTAGCTTAACACCCTTCTCTGAGACGTACGAGCTCAGAGGTTATGTAGTTGATGGTTACTAGTGATACATTCCCAATTTGGTAATGTGGCATACGAAGTGCTGTTGATCATTTGTTGATCAAAGCATGGCTTTGTGAAAAAGCGTAGCTTTGTGGACGAGACTTCGTCGAGCCTCACAACCCGGTAATGGTCGAAACATGAATGTTGCGGCAAGGTTTTTAGGGGTCGCGCCCCTAGGGTATGTCATTTCCTTCTGGATAAAAGGTGATATCATGGTATGGAGCCCAGATATTTTACCTATGTTGATGCTGCAAATTTATTTTACTTTGTGGTTGTTGCTTTGTGGTTGAGGATCCTCGGATAAAGGTCGGTAACGACCGGGGGATGGCATAGCTTATGTGTTAGCTACCTAGTTACAACTGTATAGCGTGAGGTAGCGTCGGCCTTGTGTTTGCAGAGATCCGGTTAGGTTCTCGGGGCGTCTTTCCAGAGGCGTTTTCATTTCGGTGTAAGGAAGTTCCTTTGCTTGACCATTTGTTGGAAATCCAAAGAAACAATACGCACCTTGTACGGTTTTAGTTGTATAACCTGCTATGGAATATGGCGGTAACCTGCTATTGAACATAGTAGCTATAGTAGGCATAAGTGCGAAATGTCTATGCTGGCTAAGATTAATATTATACTTTCGAAATGTTTTCCACACTAGACATTAATAATAATATCAACTGATTTTTCGTAGTAAGCATCTTTGACTATCATAAGGAGAAATCTCCTCCAATTTTGCATTTGCATTGTGTGTGTGGCGGGAAGCCTTATGGTAGTTTCATTTTCCAAAAGCATTGCGAAATTCTTTTATTTTCTTTGTGAAAATAACTGTTTTACGATCTCACACCAGTCACCATGACTGACTCGGAGTTTATTGTTCCCTTTCTAAACTCTGGGTGCACATAATTTTCCACACGGGCAGCTTAGAGATATGTTATCAGGATATTCTGGATATTCAGGAGCTTTAGAGGCAAGCTGGATGGCAAGACGTACTCTCGTACTTGTTTATTTATTCCGCTGTGTATTCTGTATGAGGACAAGTTTATATAACTGTCCATTGTTGTATTGAGTTGTATATTGACTCTCATTGTTGTATGGTATAAACTGATATAGTTCTTTGTTTAAAAGACTAGTGATTATCTATTATATATTGTTCCACTGCGAATGTGAGATTCTAATATTGTTTCTGTTTATGTTTTTCTGTTCTTTCTTTTCTTCTGTCTTCTTCTACCTCTTCTTTTTAACCCTAATGGTTCGGTTTTCCGGCATTCGATCGCGCGGCATTTGATACAGTGGACATATTAATGTCGACTTTCGAGCGTCGAAAGATCGTGATTGTTACATGTGGTATCAGAGCAGTTGGTTAAGCGACAACCCTGGCTCTGTTGGGTGTTACTCATTAGAGATAGAGTCAGTAGTACTCTAGAATGAGTGTGAGTGTAATAATAGATATGAGCGCGTATTTGTTAGTGAATACAAAAAATTTGTTTTGTATTGTGTTGACTTATCAGTTGATTGTTTATAGATTCTGGTCGGTGTAGTCTGGCCAACTGTAATCGATAGGGGTTTCTAAACTCTTAAACAAGATAAACTGGCACAGTATTGTTTTAAAATAGGGTAAATGAAATAATTTTACCCAAAACTATTTTTGTATAGAAAAGAAATGATTTTCTATGAATTATTATAGTATATGGATGCTTGGTTGTTAGGAAGTGATAGTATTGAAATATTATCATTATTGTATGGAAATTGAATAAGAAATAATGGTATAACCAAAGATTTGGAGATAAATTCATTTAACAAATGAAATTTATAAATATGAATTAAAAGTATAAGGAAATAAATTCATATATGAATGAAATTTGTAAATGTAAATTATAAATGTGATTTATAATTTGAAATAAAATTTCAGAGGAAGATATTTGAAATAAATTCATTAATGGAATGAAATTGGTAATGTGGATTTATAAATGAGTTTTATAAATTGAAAGGAAATGTGAGTAATTGTAAAAAGACTCTGGAATTTCTTTAAAATGAAATGGAATGTAAATAAGTTGATGACTTATAAAAATATTTGAAATTTGATTGGAATAAGATTCAAATTGAAAAGGAATGAATTTGTGAATGAACAAATGAAGCTACATTTGTAAATAAATGAATTGGAATTGAATAATGTAATGAGATTGATTTGAATCAAGTTAAAGGAAAAAAATCCAAACTTGGAAAAAAAATAAAATAAGATGGATTGAATTCAAGTAAACAAACTTGATAATTTATAAATTCATGAAATAAATGAATTGGAAGTTGAATTAGTTAAATTAAAATTGAATTGTGAGCTGAATAAAAAATGGTTTGAATTTGCATATAAATTCAAGTAGAAGAAATAAATTGAAATTTTCCTTGTTATTGATAAAATAAATTAGAAATGACTTGAATATGGAAATTTGAAATTTAAAAAGAAAAATCGTGAAATGGTCGTCGTCGACTTTTATTGAATGGTTTTGAATAGAATTTGTTTGGTTAATGAAATAAACCGAATGTGAATATGCAACTTGAATTGAATTGAATCAATTGGAAATGAAGTGGAATTAAAATAAATTGAATTGGTATCAATTTAAATTAGTTATAAACTAGAATGGATATTCTATTAAGTGAATATCATCGAAATTTGCATAGAAATGATTGTCGTTTGACGCAAACGAGATTGTATAAAATTATATAAGTTAATGAAAGCCAATAAAATTGATTTTTGAATCAATTGAAATAGATATGAATTTGTTCCGTTTAAAAATGAATAGAATGTAAGAAAGTGAGCTGTAAATCAGTTGAATTGAATGGAAATGACGTGTGATTCAGTTGTAAGCAACTAAATTTATATTGAAACTTTATAAATTGTTTATGGGAATTGTTTTGGATGTATTGCTTATGAAAACTATGTGTTTACTATTGAAAATAAGTGAAATGTTAATAGATTTCCTATATATGTCACTTACGTATTTAATTTGAGTAAGTACAGGTTTTGGAAGCCGTTTGGCTGCATTTTGGGTTGCGCAAATGCTTAAAAATAACCGCTTTGCTTTAAAATGCTAATAAAGGTACTCCTACGCAATACAAAATATGAGATATGAACTGTTTTTGCTTTTCCGACCGTGTGGGTCGATGTATATATATTTATATCTTTTGTCAAATTGCAAAAGCTCCTCCATACAAAGGAGACTCCGCCAAAATTTTCTGAAAATTTTAGGAGTTAGAAATTTTTTTGAAAATTTGGAAAATTTTGTTAACGGAAAATTGATTTTCAAATTGTAATGGAAACATACGAATTGAACTAGAAAATGAAAACCATTGTTTTGGTTGAAGTTGAAAGCTTTGGAAAAGGTGAATATCGAGTTTTCACTAAGTGAATTTTAGTTTTTGAAGATAAAATGAATTCAAATAGAATTGAAATAGTAAATTGAATTCAAATGGAATTGAAAATGCAAAATTGAATGGAAATGAATATATAACTTTGTTTGTGAAGTGAAAATAAATATAAGAAGTATGTAAATACTTATATTGAACTTAAGAAATAAAGAATGAATTTCTTAAGTAAAATGGGTATTGGAAATCCAATAAATAAATTTGGACATTGTCATTGAGTAAAATATACAGGGATTGTAAAGACTAAGGAAAATGGAATTGGATTTTGATTTCGAAGATGAATTTGAAATTTCTCAACAAAAGGTATGTATTTGAATTTCAGTATGAAATTTGATTGTGTTTTTGATTTAGCCACTTGGCATTTTGTTTTCTTTTGGGATTTGGGAGTCCGTATGGACATTTTGTAGTAGTACCGAGTTAGCCGCGCAAAGGAGATGCTGGCGAAATTTTTCGAAAATTTAAAAGAGTTAGAAATTTTTGAGAAATTTTGGATAATTTAAAATTTGAATTGTGAAGTAAATAAAGTTGTTTGGAAACTATGGTTAAGATTTGGACAGTTAGTTGAAATGATGATCTTTAATAAAAATATTTGGGTTGATAAGTTGATAAAACTGTTTGGTTTTGGGAAAATGATAAACGGGTATTGGAGCATTCTTTTTGACTTGTAATTTCGGTACGAAATTCTTTTAAGGGGGGAAGATTGTAACGACCCTGAATTTTTGACAGTTGAAGTGTGAATATTTAATTGAGTTTAAATATTCGAATGATAGTTCAATTTGAAATTCGAAATATCAGAATGAATTTGGTAATTAAATTATTGAATTTAATTATTGAATCTGGGTAAAAATTTGAATCTTTAGTTTTAAGCCGATTAAAAATATTTTCAAGGCTTAGAAAATTCATATTGATTATACTGAAGATAATAAAAGCTTCAGAATTGAATTTGAAGGTGATTTATTCAGTTTTGAATTTTATCGTTTAAATCGACATTTGAAAATAGCGTTCTGGGGCACAGTCTCGGAATCCGACGAAACCAGTTCCATTGGATCCGTAATATTGTATTATTATCGGATTTCAATTTTCGTAATGTTTGGAGTGATCGTTTGGCCGTACGATAAGCAAACGCGCTGAAATTTATATTGAAATTCAATATTTTAACTGGTCCAAAAAGCTATCTTCTCCATACGATCGAATTTGGACACGAAACATTTTCCATTGTGTTCAAAATAGGCGTATAACATTACAAACGCCTAGCGACACGTCTCGATAGGTTATCGAAATTTTGAGTTGCAAATTCGTGACGATTTGAATTTGAATTTAAATTGAATATATATTTATACTCCGGTCAACATCAGTTGAAATTCTTTCACTTCGTGTTACTGTAGCAAGTTGATTTAGACACGCAAACATCAATTCTCCCATTTATTTCATTTCACAGCCGAAAGAAATAGATTGTGTTGGAAGCTTCAAACGAATAATTTATATCGTTCTCCTCTTCTTCCTTTTTAAAAGCCCTTCAGTTCAAAGAAAAATGGTACTGCCTCTGAATCCAACTCGAATTCGTATAAAAAATAAAAAATAAAATAGAGAGGTGACGATTTCGTTCGAAATTGATTAGGGCAGATCGAAGGCTAGTCTCGACCCTTTGAAGTTCGCTGGTTCGCGAGCGATCGACTGGGTCGATACTCGATCTAGGCTTCGCGAGATTCTAGACAAGGCGGCACGTGGTCTCTGGAAGGAGGTAGGAAGCGAATTGCACGACAGTGCCTACAGGCGGTGGTGTCGCGAAGGAGGCCGGAGGTTGATGGCAACTGCGCCGCGCTCAGGGATCGGAGAAGCTCGCGAATTTGGGGTCGCAAGGCGCAGAGGTCGCGATTCTCTAGGCTAACACGCGATGGAAGGAAGATACTGGATTGAGCGAAGAGGGGAGGGTTGCGATCTTGATGGCAGTTCTCTGGTGGTGGGTTCGTGTTCGAGCAGGGTTTGGTCGAGCGTGGTGAGAACCTGGGTTCGTTCGATTTTGTCAGTGAGGTAAATAAGTAATGATTTAGTTTATCCAGATAACTATATTATTGAAGATAAACACTTTTAATTTTCTGTACAAAATTTAGTTGTTCAACAATAGTAAAGTCATTTTACTTTATTAAACCACATACAGGAAACAGAAAATATATTTACAGTAAGTTGATCCTGTTTAATATGTGTAAATGTATATACGTAGGTTAGAAGGTAATTTATAAGAATTTAATAAATATATATATATTAAAGAAGGAAAATTTTACAATAAAGGAAATTGCTATTTTGTTAAGTACCGGAAAGAAATTTGTTTAATTAAATAATTAGTTAATTAAATTTATTAAATGGGAAATTTATTGTTCGATAGTTCAAATATTAATAAATCATATAATTATTTATACAAGGTTCGATATCCGAATGGAAATAAGCCAGAAAGGAAATGGATGCTAATAAAAGCAAAGGTGAGATCTTCTCACTCAAATAAAAATTGAATTGCAGTTATTGATTGTTTGGGTGATAGTATATATAGTAGTATATAGCAATATATATATATATATATATATATGTATATTGGAATATGTATATATTGGAGTTGTTGATTTCCCGCATTATATAGCGGATGAGACCCTATGCGCCGCATAATAGCGAATGATATTTTATAAATCCCATATACCGCGATATTCCACCTCGAAGTGGAATTGGTATTGTGCTAACATCTGTGGATGCAGGGAAACAGGTTGGAGGGATCCAACTGGATTCCTCAAATTATATGAATTTGTTTCATATGTTGTATGAATTTGTTTAATATGCTGCGTGATGATTTATTTATAATCTGTGAATGATTATATTTGTGATTGAATTTGTTAAAGGCTATAATTTAGTCGAATGTATTTTTGGTATCGTTGGATACCAGAAATAAATAAAATTGGGTTTTTGAAATTAAAGTTGGAATTTTTTGTAAATTTCTTTTGAAAGAATTTGGTGAATTTAAAAGAAGGAATTTAGAAGTATTAAGTTGATTTTTGAAATCTTATCGAATTATTTCCAAAATATGGGAAAAGATTTTTATAAATGGATTTTGAATAGTATTATTCGAAAGTTGGAGAATTTATTTAAAATGGAATTTTAGATGGTTTGGAAGAGATAAAGGAATTTATTTTAAAAGGTGATAAATTTGTTGAAATCAATTTGAAAATTGATTTGGTATTTGAAAATAAATCTTTGGGGAAATCGATATGAATTTGTATGAAAATAGATTTTGTGTTGAAATAAATTTGGAAATCAATTTGATAAAATGACTTGGTATTTGGAAATAAATTTAGAAATCAATTTGTAATTGATTTGGTGTTTGGAAGTGAATATTTGAAAAATCGTATATAAGTGGATATTTGGAAATTTAATTTCACAATGGAAATAAATGATATCGGGAATTTTTTTCCGCGAGTGAAAATATGATTTGAAATTTGTTTTCCAAAATGATGAAGTTTGAAAAGTGATTTGAAATTGGTTTTCAAAATGTTGAAGTGTGGAAAAATATATATCTTGTGAAGATATTTTGGAAATTTAATAATTTGGAACAAATTATTTAAATTGGTTGTTTATCGTGAATGTTGTTTGATAGTTAAATAACCGACTATCAATATTTGCCTTTGAAATGGCACTTGAATTTGTTTGTAAACCAAACGCTCATTATTCGGTTAAGCCGGGAGAGGACTTTGTGTCATATAACCTATTCCGAATAGTGATACGTCGTGAATGGACATCATTTGAAGACCGGTGTGAAGACCGGGTATTTTCGAAAATGAAAGGACAACCTGTCGAATGTCTCTGCACCGAGTTGCTCCGGTATAGAGATTTATATCACTCTTCTTGTGATGGGAAGTCCGGACGTGATTAGTGAATACCCGGATTGCAAGGGCTTCTTTGGAAGTGCCTTCGGTTCCGTTCGATCCCGGAACGGACTTGTATGGATGTGTGTCTGACGTTACACTTTGAGATGTAAAGCTGGTTTCTATCAAATACATTTCTATTGGTGGCAGAGAATTTATTCTCTTAGCTTAACACCCTTCTCTGAGACGTACGAGCTCAGAGGTTATGTAGTTGATGGTTACTAGTGATACATTCCCAATTTGGTAATGTGGCATACGAAGTGATGTTGATCATTTGTTGATCAAAGCATGGCTTTGTGAAAAAGTGTAGCTTTGTGGACGAGACTTCGTCGAGCCTCACAACCCGGTAATGGTCGAAACAGGAATGTTGCGGTAAGGTTTTTAGGGGTCGCGCCCCTAGGGTATGTCATTTCCTTCTGGATAAAAGGTGATAGCATGGTGTGGAGTCCAGATATTTTACCTATGTTGATGCTGCAAATTTATTTTACTTTGTAGTTGTTGCTTTGTGGTTGAGGATCCTCGGATAAAGGTCGGTAACGGCCGGGGGATGGCATAGCTTGTGTGTTAGCTACCTAGTTACAGCTGTACAGCGTGAGGTAGCGTCGACCTTGTGTTTGCAGAGATCCGATTAGGTTCTCGGGGCGTCTTTCCAGAGGCGTTTTCATTTCGGTGTAAGGAAGTTCCTTTGCCTGACCATTTGTTGGAAATCCAAAGAAACAATACACACTTTGTACGGTTTTAGTTGTATAACCTGCTATGGAATGTGGCGGTAACCTGCTATTGAACATAGTAGCTATAGTAGGCATAAGTGCGTAATGTCTATGCTGGCTAAGATTAATATTATACTTTCGAAATGTTGTCCACACTAGACATTAATAATAATATCAACTGATTTTTCGTAGTAAGCATCTTTGACTATCATAAGAAGAAATCTCCTCCAATTCTGCGTCTGCATTGTGTGTGTGGCGGGAGGCCTTATGGTGGTTTCATTTTCCAAAAGCATTGCGAAATTCTTTTATTTTCTTTGTGAAAATAACTGTTTTACGATCTCACACCAGTCACCATGACTGACTCGGAGTTTATTGTTCCCTTTCTAAACTCTGGGTGCCCATAATTTTCCACACGGGCAGCCTAGAGTTATGTTATCAGGATATTCTCGATATTCTGGAGCTTTGGAGGCAAGCTGGATGGCGTGACGTACTCCCGTACTTGTTTATTTATTCCGCTGTGTATTCTGTATGAGGACAAGTTTATATAACTGTCCATTGTTGTGTTGAGTTGTATATTGACTCTCATTGTTGTATGGTATAAACTGATATAGTTCTTTGTTTAAAAGACTAGTGATTATCTATTATATATTGTTCCGCTGTGAATGTGAGATTCTGATATTGTTTCTGTTTCTGTTTTTCTGTTCTTTCTTTTCTTCTGTCTTCTTCTACCTCTTCTTTTTAACCCTAATGGTTCGGTTTTCCGGCATTCGATCGCGCGGCATTTGATACAGTGGACGTATTAATGTCGACTTTCGAGCGTCGAAAGATCGTAATCATTACAATATTTATATATATTAAAACTTACTGTTGATTTTATCTTTTCTAAAGAAAGAAGTTCAAAAAGTAGAATTAAGCTACAAGTATATCTTGACTGATCAGCTTGAATGCAAGGCTAGCAAAATTTAATCAAGAAGTGTAGTACAAAACATTTAATTAAAAACAAATCTTTTCCAAAATACTTTCAGAACATTTAGATATTTCTTATGGAAGTTTTTTCATAATGATTTCTAAATTTCTTGTTATATCTTGGCCAAAAAATGGAGACAGAACAACTAATCTTCCAAGATGACATAAAGAAGAAATGCAAGGCACGTGTAAATAGCTGATTAGGGAGTGGCAGCTCAAAACCAAGAGCCCGCATTTAATTATATTGATAAGTGAAATGATCGTAAAAGGTATTACTACTCACACAACGAGGAGAATAAATGATAAATCAATGATTGTCGATTTGTTACCTAGAATATATCAGCCTGTTTTCTTTTTCTCCACTTAAACTATTGTAGACTTATTTTGTAGGACCTTCATATGGCTCAGTGATAGCAACCTTAATGCCTTCAGCATGTTCATGGTTATGCTTTGCTTCGCTGCCATAACAAGCATTATGGCTTTTTCAGATACTACCAATACATGTTTATTGCCTGCAAAATAACAGACCAGTGAATCTTTTTATCCCTGGCCCAATATAAAACTATGATTGATATCAAACACGGTAGCAAAAGTCATTTTTAGTATGTGATGTGGCAATTAATTAAGTGAAAATAAAATAAAATCTGAAATTGCAATTTCTTTTTCTTCTCAAGTCAAAATTAAAATATATTTTCATCATTAAATAGTATTTTAGCTACTCTAAAAATAAGATATACAACTCAACAATCAAAGGAAACATTAACAATGCATTCATAAATTTTAATGTCATAATTTAGGTGGGTAGGGCTTAAAACGGTATAACGCTATCTTTTTGGGTAAAGAATAATGATTTACTCATAAGTAATGATGTAAAGAGACAACAAGAGATTGTGTGCAATGCATATTTGAAATACACCAAAATGACTCAGTAATATGTTTATAAGTTATTGTACCTAACATCAAATAAACTATTAGATGATCTCTTGTTATCACAAAATCAATCAATGTTTCTTTTCTTTTCTTTTTATATTTAGATGAATTTTAAAAGATATGCAAGTATTTTAAAAAGTTTTATTGGGATGAGTGTTTAATTACTTTAAACTTTTTCAAGGAGCGCAACCAAACTTCTCCTATATAATTATGAGCTAACTAATTTCTTCAACCATCATAACAAAATCATTGATACAAAAAAGAAAACCAGCAGTTATACTGTTTAAAGATCTTGTTGAGAAGGTCGTATTGTTGGTTACCACACCTAAGTAAAACAATAAAAACAATATCAATAAAAAATAATTAGCTTTTAATTAGAATCAATTTTTTTATATTACAACAGTTCAGCAAATTCATATAAAATTATCTACTATGAATGATATGAATGATATTGCAATTTGATATAGTTTGGATATTAAATCGCTGGCATCAAGATAAAGATAAAAATGTGAAATGTCAAAAGGATTCCTGAAGTTCAAATGAGAAATCAAACCGATGAAATTTTCATAATATCGAAGAATATATATAATGTGCTAAATAGAGACTTCATAGTAATGTTTATATTAGGCAGACAGTAATGCCTTAATCCTTATTGATTAAAAGAGTGAATAATTTATTCTTAATCTCTATAATATTCATTCTTAATCTCAATTCTACACATACGTATATCGTAGCTTCAATCATTTTATTATTCAAAAACTAAAATTCATACTTCTTTAGTCCATCATAAAGAATTAGCAACAACAACAGTCAATATAATACATTATAAAACACAAAATAACACAACATTAATAGCTACCTATTTCGCCAGGCATGCCACTACAACTTCAAGTGAAACCACAAAGGCGACAAGCCAACAAATTCTTCTCAACTTCAAATCCAGAACATCAAAACTGCAGCTCCTAATCGAATTTAGCAAAAAATGCACGAGCACGGTAGCAAAACATGCAACAAATTCATTAGTGAATAATTGATCCAGTATAATTCATATCAATTTAATAATACTTTACAGATTATGATGAGATGTTCTGCTTATATTAAAGGTAAAAATACCTGAATTAACTTTTGTCAAATAAACAAAAGTAGCATGAATTCTTATTGGCTATGATTATTGTATATACATATATAAATATATGGAACATTAAAATTGAACGGTATACTGGAAGGCATTTATGTAGCTGCTACTTATTTGTATATACTAGACAGTTGAAAGACAAATTCTTTTCTTTTTCTTGAGTTCCCTATTTTTAATTGTTTATTTAGTTACAGTCCGTTGCCAATATGAACCATGCTCTTAAACTCTATGTCTAGAGCTTGTATGTAGGTTTCTACCATAACAAGTTTGATAACCTCCCCCACAAGTTTATCTCCTGGTAAAGAATTCAAATAATTTGAGTAAAACAATAGCTAATAACTATAACTTTATTCTCGAAATTTTCCTATGTTGATTAATGGAAGATATGACATAAATGCTATAAGAGCTGAACTTTATTGAATACCACCAGTACACTGGTCATGGCCGCTTCATCAGCATTCAACCCGTCTACATCCTGTCTTATTTTCTGGTGGTATCGCACTGCATATGGTGGCTTTTCTTGTACACTCACTTTTACACTGGTATTAACTATTTCAAAAATTAATATATGGTTAAAACTAACTCTTTGGAAGAAAGTAATAAGGTCTTGATCAATGATTTCATTCAAAGAAGAAAAAACTAAGATCGTGAACACACACACATTACTTGCCTGATTTATATGTACTCATGGTATTTTCTAGCCAAAACACTTGAAATATAGAAATAGATTTCTAGCCTAGCATAACAAAAATGAATAATCACAACATAAGTATACACTTTATCTTTTCTTTTAACCTAGGCATCCAGAAGTAAGACAAAGCAACTAGAGGTTGGACTGCTCCTTATTTGAGCAAAATTCAACCAACATAAAAAAAATTATCCTAAAGAAAATAAAAAGACATGGTTTGAATCAATGAAGATTAATAAGACAATAAAGCAACAAAATGCGCAACATAAAGGAAAATGTAATTTAAATAGTTGCAAAGAGTATGTATAGCAAAACTAAAATTTGAATGTCTATATACTAAATGTATTCATTAAAGATATCAAGACTTGTGATCATCTATCTTATATATTTCACTGTTTATTGAACTTAATACTTATTTTGAGCTTATACATGAGTACATTTTTTTAATCAACAATAATGCAAATAAAACCTTTAGTTTCTAAGATTTAACATCAAGTACGCTTTTATCCAGTGCCTCTTGTACAGTTTGATGCTAATCAAAATGATGTGTAATTTTGAATTAACATGGATCATCGGTTCTATAATCAGAAACGTGCAATATTTCAGGCACCTATCGTTATCATTATAGTAGTAAAAATATTTGTACCTACAAAATTACCATCGAGCTTGAACAAGAGCGATTTCAGGGTTGTATGCAAGGAATGGAATAGTCTTCTTTAAATGATCGGAATCGGGTTGAAAATCGGCATCAAACATAGCAACATAATCACACTCCTGAACATAATCCTTCTTCATTCCCTCATGCAAAGCCCCTGCTTTGTATCCTTTTTATTATCCCTAACTACATAATCTATGTTTATACCTTCGGTTCTCCATTTGTGGCATTCCAAGCTAATAGATTCCTATATACAATTGATAATTGTTTCATACATACATATATATATATATATATTGAGTTTCAACATTCAAAAGTTAATATATTTTTTCTACGGTTTGTTTAATCAGATACAGACTATTGGAAAGTTCATATTCAAGCCCTCTTAATATGGTTTCTTCACTTGTGTCACTGTGGTAAGAGGTGAGATTACACTAGAGAATTGATGTTCAATAAGTTCTAGCATACACTATAGAAAATCATAATAGGAAAAGGCATAAAAGAAAACAGTGTATATTAGCATTAGAGCTAAACAGAGGTAAAAGAGTAAAGGAAACGCATTGTCACATTGTAATGAAGTTGTAACAATATTTTGGAATGAAATACATAGTAGCAAACAAACTGACATGGAATTGTATATTTTACAGAATAGGGAGAAAACACAAAGTCAAAAGAAAATTAACATAAATTTAAATCCGGGTAATTAACATAAATGTGGCAATTTGGATATGCAGAAAGGAATACAGGAAATAGACCTACTTCATTATCCAGAAGCTGCAGATCAAGCGAATAAGGTGCGTTCATGCTCTGGCTGACAAAAATCCATAATCAAGCCACCCTAACTCTGATGGTTAACCATTTAGTCCCATATATAAAGTTGGATGGCAATTGAACATTTTTATCCATTGTGCCTGCATGATTGAGACAGACTATACATCAGTGATATCTAATAACCAACATAATATTATATAACCAAGTAAAGGGAAAAAAATAAGGATATAAAGAGTTCTTTTTATTATTATTTTGGAATGAATGATGTCTTGTTTGCAGTTCATATTATCTTTCATCCCTGTTCAGAAGCAACAAAATATATACGACTATGCCAGTATAAAGAAAATGGGTAATAAAAGTCGAGGCAGTTGTTAAAATCTACAATCTCCACTTGTGCCACTAAGACAAAAATTTATTACAAAAGAAAATCGTTCATCGCTGATGAGAATTTCTCTATTGCATGTCACTTCACAAGCTTTTATAACATGATAAAATACCCCAACTAAGTACAATTCATACACAAAATTATAGGATAGAATGGTAACATATAGCATATGTAAATACCTTTCACTGTTTGAACATTGAAAGTGCAAACAAATGTATGACCGATCCTAGAGATCCCATGAGAATGTCTCCAGCTCCAAGGTTCAATGATGCTTTTATAAGATATGAACCTGAACATAAATATTTCAATATTATATTTTTAAAGGATTTTACAGTAGAAAACATTTGCATTATACAAGTATATAATTATAATAATGTAAAGTCAGTGATGGAACTAGAACACCACGAAATCCAGACTGAAAAATGCCCATACACAAATGTTGTTGTTGTAGAACAAGTTTGCTCGGTCCTAGTTGTCTAATGAGGAGTCGGCTCCCTTTCATGCTTCAGCAAGCCCTTCATTGGCTCCTACTGATATTCATGTTGACGGTTTTTCCAGTTCTTCATCCCCTTCCAATCCATATGGTTCATCCCCTTAACAAAGTTAATTTTTATATTCTTAGTTAATTTTATTGTGATTATTGTAATTATTTAAATTTTATTGTTACGGTTTGTTAATTCAACTAATCTTAGTTAATTTTATTATTATGATTATTTAACTAAGATTATAAAATTTTATTGTAACTATTATGATTATTGTTGTTGTTGTTATTAGTTTTATTATATCCTAAATTTAGTTAATTGTTATGAAACTTAGCTAATTTTTATAAACTTAGTTTATTTATTATTATTATTACTATTATGATTATTATTGTTGTTAGTCTTATTTATTATAAACTTAATTAAGTTTCATAAACATTAGTTAAATTATTACTATATTATAAAATTAGTTAATTTTTATAAACTTGCTTAATTTAAAAAAACTTAATTAACGAAGTTAATTTTTATAATTTTAGTTAATTTATTTTGATTTTGACTAAAAAGTTAGTTTTTATAAAACTTAGTTAATTTGGTTAATATTTTATGATTTACTATTATTATTATACTGCGCTTAGTTGGTTTTTATAAACTTATAATTATTTTATTATTGTTGTTGTTGTTATATTAACTTAGTTAAATTTTATAAAATTAGTTAACTTGGTTGGTAATATATAATGTATTATTCTTATTGTTATAAACTTAGTTAATTTTCATAAACTTTTTTAATATTTTATTATTATTATAAACTTATTTAATTTTTGTAAATCTTACTTAACAAACAAGGATAGTAATAGCTTCCCGAATCAAATTCATTTTAATAGTAGCAATTGATTATACCAGGCAGCTCGTAATAGTAGAAAGTAAAAAATTAAATAACAATACCTCATTTGGTACCACATCCTATAAATCATCACTTGCAAGAATGAAAAATTCAAGTGATCCTTCAACCACATCCTCTCGCATTAGCAGGATAAAAGTCCTTCACTCACATAAATTAATCGGTATTAAGCAGTATATGCACTTCAATTGCAAAAATGTGCACAACTAGAATATAACATGATGAAGAAAATACCTTACTTTCAAGCTCAACAACAACATATTGCTTCAAGAGTTTATCACAAAATACGTGAGAAATAGCAAGCACATCTCAAACCTGCCATATGTTGATTTGGGTATGATCCTCCATGCACTGATGATCTAATTTCAATTTAAGAACTAGTTTTGATACCTTAAAAACTTTCTGGTTTTACAATACTATATAGTTAATTCTATCTGCTTTAAAAAAAGAGAAAGGAAAACCATTATATCCTTGCTCATTTTATATTGTAAATTCAACTTCTTACCCTTTTTTTACGCTGTAGTTCAAATTTTAGTTCTGCAATAAAATATTTACTAAAAATAGCAAACAATTACATACTGCCACATCTATCACCATTTGCTGAGTTGGCACAATCCTTAAACCAAGCTTAATTTTTCTCCAAACGCATGTTGAGCTAATTCATGATACCAACCGAATTGTTTTCCAAGAACAATTCCTTGCATTTGGACCATTTACCATAGAGTGTATAGTGTTATTATCCATAATACAATTAAACTTGTGACACCAATAATCCTAATGAATAAAATGTCTTTCTAAAGTTTCATATAATTGTTTATTTAAATGAAACAAAAAGGAAGAGGGAGGGGGATATTGGTGGTGGTGATGTGGTTTTCTGACTCTCAAGTTTAAATGCATCCAAACAAATTAAACTAAGTGCACAATCCAAAGTTTAACTTTCTTCCTTTGTTGAGAACCCGACCAAGAAATTAGTCATTGTGGATTCAAACACCATACCCGATGTTCATTTGCAAAAATTAGGGTGAAATTTGCGCTGATAAAACTAAGCATTACGTAAACTAAAGCAATACACATTAAAGAGGAAACAGCTAAATCCAATTCACTAAAAGAAGGTACAGAGCATACTAAAAAAATAATGCCCAAGCAACTGAAATTTCAGGTATACTATTGCTAAGCCTTACCAGTGTACATGTTGTGCACATGTGTGGATTCAAGCAGGAACGGGTCTATGCATTAAGTACCCTTGAGTTGCAGCTTGGTTATAATTTGTCACAAAATGCAATATACATGTAATAACGTAGCCCACTAATAAAAGAAAAACCCATATGTTTCCATGGACATTTTTTTTACATCAAATAGATAAAAGATCCAATCGATTATTCTTTCCTAATATTTCTATCAAGCAACCTACCATTATTACAATATACAAGTAATTTAGCATCAGTTTTCAATGATTTTTCTTCTTTTCATCTAATTCCATCTATTCTAGTTCATTTTTTTTCAAAATCTTTATAGTTTATACATCTAACTGTAAGCCTAAATGAAGACGCATCAAATTATATGCCCGTATACAAACTGAAGTGTACTAGAAGAGCTGTATATGCATAGTTTCTACAACATAGTCAATTGTATATAGGGACATAATTGTTATATATAAACCTAATTGCTGCCAATAAATATTACACCAAACAAAGCAGCTAAATGAATTGAACTCTATGAAATATTACCACATGAACAATACAGCCAAAGGCAATTAGATATATAGTAAAACTCCACAATCATCCCTAAATAAATCAAATTCAAACAAATATTGCTATATAAAAACCATATTATCAACTGAAAGTTCCTTGTACACTTTCATGTAACAAAACATATGAAAGCCACATCATAAGCATTTTAAGATCTGAGCTAAAGAACAAGATTAAGATGATGTCAACAAACAGCAGTTAATATACAAATTCCACATATAAAAGCCATACTATAGGCAAAGACATCTAAAGCATCACTAACAACCAACTAGGATACACTAAAAATAAAAAATAGGATAGTGCATTGGACTAGTAACATAGACTATGTGACTATTACTAAAAATGGTTTAAGAAAATGCAGTGTATTCTCATTCCCATTATTTTGATTTCTGGACGACAATAGTATATTTTAAACCTGATTCTGAAAACTAGACTGACTAATCTGATAACATGATTTGAAAACAATCTCAAAAACTATATAGGAAAATAAAAATGAGAATACATAACAGAGAATTCCTCAATTTTCAAGTTCAAATTTAATGAAAGCACTAGTACTATAGTGAGCTCACACAAGACTCCACCACATTCAGCCTTACACTTTAAAGACTATTAATGAATGAACATAAGCTTAAGGAAAATAAAAGACATTGTAATTTTAGAACTCATGACAACTCAATCATATTATGAATGTGATAAATGAATGCTAAACAAACATATATTGCTTCAAATGAAATGAAATGTCATAAACAAATGTACTAAAAATAAATTGAATGATAAAAATCCTAAACAAATGAAATGAACAGTGATAAACGAATGCCTTCACCTAACTTCACGCAATATAGGATACAAATTTAATATTGCATAGCAAATAAGATTAAGATAATATTTTGAGTGTAAAACTCACCAAAATACTGAGCGAAGTCGTACTTGCCTTCACCTAACTTAAGCCGCCGGCACTCCATTCCACTACTGCTTCATAAAATCGCAACCACACTTTGCCTAAATGTCAATCACCTTCATTACCATCCTTGCCACTGCCCAGTTCGCCTTCAGCCTCATCACCCCAAAATCGAACGATAGCAACTACCTCTGCATACGCACGCAGCTCAAGAATCTACTCGCATCGCCACCTAGTATGTTCGCTCTCGGGTTGATCGTGGCCTCACGATCGTGTTGGCACTACAAGTGCTACACCCGTCTTCGCATGTATCAGTTGTCTTGGCCTGGATCATGCGTCCTTTTTTTCATCAATTGTGTGCGTTCGAATTTTCAGGAAAAAATCAAATTAGGGGTAACGGGTTTTTGATTTGGGCTGGTGAGAGCAAGTAGTGAGCAAAACAAATAAAATTTAAATCGAAGGAGGATAACTGTTTGGTTTGGGATCTGCCAAGAGAGAATAATTTCAGAAAGAGGGAAGAAAAAAAAGAGGGAAATAATTTATGGAAGAGGGAAGAGCAAAATAATTAGATGAGGACGTGGCAAAAGGAAATAATCGGTGGTAGAAAGCGTTACGCAACCAAATACTGCCTCCAAATAAAAAAATTAGAATAAACAATAACACAATGAAACAACGCGTTATAAATTAGCGTTACAAAAGACTGCTTTTCTTGTAGTGTTTCTTGCTAATGGTGGCCAGCCTTGGTTTTGATGTTTTCGTTTATGATAGAATGAAATGAACGTGTATTCATTTTCCCTAAGGGTTTAGTTAGGAAATCCCTTTTTCTTATTTTGCCCTCCCCTATTTTCTAACACTTAAGTCTATTTTACTTCATTTACCTATTCATTTATATGGCACGGCTACCCGTTAGTTATAATCAAATCTCTATCCATTAGTCATCTTACATTATTTTATTTTATTTAACCAATTAAATATCATGAATAATGTTACTAAAAATATGGGGTGTTACAGTTTCCTTCTCAAAATTTACTCATATAAGTAACTGTTACACACATGTATACATTTAAATTTAAATTAAATTCTTCTTTTTAACCAATTTTAAATAAAATAAGATTTTATTTAAACTTTATTAGATTGGATCTAATATACATTTAGACCTCATGGGCCCAATAGATCCAAAATTGGCAACTTTTTTGAAATCTACCTATTTCATTCGCTTCTGATGGGCCTCATCGAATGATATAGTTTCTTAAGCTAACCTTACTATCCATTCTTACAAATGCGCGCTTCCTCTACATTTTGATTTAAAATCAAACTATTTGATTTCTTTGTCAAAATATTTGCTCAAGTATGACACTCATCGAATGATACTACCATTTTTGTTCTCGCATCTTATCCAATACTTAATCATCACTCCTACTAATGTCGTGACATTTTGGTCATCATGTGTGAACATTCTATTCCAAATCATTATTTAGAATTTTGATTTTAACCAAGATGTACCAAAAATCAAAGTCATATTGGGTAATAATTTTACGAGTAAATTCTTTATTAACTTAAGTATGTTGACCGACCAATAATTTACATTAGTTTAAACAATTGAAATTTACAACGTTATTCTCATCATTATTGCTACTATATTCCAATTGCAATTGTCATCCTTTTGAAGATACACCCTCGGTTGATGGAGCATATCCCTTCTGGTACAACTATCAAAATCGTATTTTTAAAACGTACTTGAAATTTATTCTAGATTTAAGCATCATTCTATATTCTAAAGTTTGTACTCTTTACGGCTTATTGGCAACTGAGAAAATTGTTACTACTAACAATTTATTTTCTCGACGGTCATATGAAACTCGTAATATATCTTTAATGTGCGAAAATTCATATTAGTATTTTAATTAGTTATGTCTGTTTTTGGCTAGGTTTATTTCTTTTCATCTTATATAATCAATTTCCACGTTAGAATGTTTGGATCATATCCAAAACATACATAAAAATGTTTCAATTTTGGATTTATGAAACTTATGTTCATCACATAAATTAGACAACAACACACCTTAAAGTATTTAAGATCGTTGTTTCTTATCAACTCATATCTTGTATGAATATGATCTCGTAAACTATACTTTAGATCTCAGATCGAGTAGACCTCAAATCAGGTACATCTATATGCGTCATTCTAAACAGTTCATCAACTCTTCCGTCACTCTCATCAATTTGGTACTTTTCCCTTAATTGCTTGAGATACAATTCACCATGTCTTCGATTCATAATCCTATGATCAAAGAATTATTAGATATGGCCTAGTCTATAATTTCAAAATAATTGTTAAAATTTTTGATACTTCTGTATTTTCTATCGCTAATGCATCGCTAATGTGATGAAAACAAACACCATTATAAATTTATTTTATCACGTATATTCATAATATTCGAAACAAAAAAAAATTATATTTATCTTAGTCAATATTGAAAAAAAATTATTATTTCATAAATAATATTTGGTGTATGTACGAGAACAATCTTTTGTATTTAGATAAATCCACTAATAAGTGTTATATGGTAATCTCTCGCTACTTCTACCATTTATAACAATGTGTAAAACATGAAGCTTCATCAACCACTTATTATGTACTATTTATTTCATCCAATTTAACTAGTTTACAATCGAGCGTTTATATCAAATATCTTGAACACATGGGTATATCCTTTATAGAAAACAATTTTCTATAATAAAATACATTAGTAAATTTTATGCAATTATCGCATTTGACGTCTCTTCATGAAGTAGAGATGACGATTCACTCTCGTCATCCCAACCATGCCTATTTTACATCTACACTCAAACATTCGCTTTAATTTCAAACGGTCAAATATTCAAAAGTAATTTTACATAAAATCGCACTGAATTCTTTATGAAAATGCTTTCGGACATCCATAACATTTAAGGACGTGGAATTGGTTGCACTTAAGTAAACCGATTGAAACTGTCATTCAAGTTATTGTATTCCTAGGTTTGCTTGTTGTCCTTGGTCTTTCGTTGTTTTCAACACAACAAGACACTCATTGTATTTAATCACACTGCACACATGATCGAGCCCTATGTTTTATTTGCTCATTTCGAATAAAACAATTTCATTGAGATTTCATAAATTGCGAACATTCTAATCACCATACAATTTTTGTATGTGATCCGACATGGATCAAAAATCCATAATTTTGTATTACCTTAGAGTTCAAAACTCATAGAAAACAATTCATAGTTAGAATAAATAAATATTTCATTAACCAAGTTACGAATGTATTTAATAGTTGTATCGTTTGTATGTGGTAGTTTAGAATGGTAATTAAGCAAAAGAGGAACCTACGAATAGGAGTACGTAGATGCTTGCATGGATATACAACACAAAAGAATTAACTCATTTCTCCGTCATATCAACAATCTTATTGAAATTCAGGTGGCTTCCTTTGACTCAATTAAAATTCTGGTGTCTTCTTTGGAATAAATAAAACTTCTCGCTGTTAGTATTTGTAATTTAATCAGCTTAAATACCCAACAAGAAAATAAGTAATGATTCTTATTTTTGCCTTCGAATTACTTGCTAATTTTGAACTAACATATTTTATTCATATTGAAGGATGCAAGGATAAAGTTTATGAATACATCAAATTTGTACGAATTTTGTAGTTTAAGTAGGGGTTCACGTCATATAAACTAACCAGAGTACGTCGTATTAGTCGATTCAAAGTCATATTAAAGTCATATCGAATTTGCAGGAACGATACAACAATAATGGAAAACGATAACTTTACCTTGTTTTTTTTACTAAAAGTATTTTCTTATATACAAAACAGATGTTTAAATTCAGCGGAATGCAAAGGGCATTTGTATTTATGCTAGGAGCTACCGTGTTCAGATGTTAACCGATTTTATTTTTATCTTTTTAGTTGCGGTCGGTAGACAACCCCCGATCAAATAATGCTTGATCGATGATTAACCGTTGACCAAACAGTGTTTAGTCGACGATTAACCTTCGATCACGGTAGATCATGGTAGCTCCTAGCATCCGGTGCGTCAAATGCCTAAACGTGATTAGCTTCGTTTTCAGCTCCGTTTGATGAATACTAAAATGTTCCAAATCATAAACTACAAAATGGTATTGGTATCGTGTTACACGTCCGCATTCAGCGCGTCAAATGCCTAAACGTGATTAGCTCCGTTTTCAGCTCCGTTTGATGAATACTGAAGTGAGCTACGTTGGCGTGCGCTACCAACGGTAAACACCAACATCCATTGATTTATTTCTCCTCTTTATCCTTCTATTTAAATACTCCGTTCAAATACTCTGCTCAAATACCTTTTCGCCTCGTCAAACACAACTTCTCCGTTCAAATACTTCGCTCAAATGCTCCGTTCTGATTCCTCGTTTCCATTCCCAAAGAAGGTTTATTCCTTGTGTTTTGGAGGAGAGAGGGGAACACTATTTAAGACAATAATCATGCAACTCTACCTCAAAGTTTCCTACAATTTACTAATTCCCCACAACAGTTTTCCAACCGATTTAAGCAAAACTTTGAATTTTCCATTTCATGATCTGAGTGAACATATGCTTGGCAAATACAATCAGGGAGAGGAATGTTTATCAGGTAATTAGTCATGAATTGTTTACCTCATTGTTTATCTTTTCTGTTCTCATATGTTTGTTACTTGGCCGTCATTTCATCCATCTATAGTTCATAGAGACATAAAGCCAACATTTTAGATGATGAATATGATATGTGGGTTATTAATGCATAGAGAATGATATGTTTATATTCCTACATCATTCATTTCATTCTGTAAAAGCAAAGTGACCGTTTGGTTTATTTTGTATTTCATATTTTGGATTTTCAGCATTAATTACAAAATACAAGGAGTTAAAAGACGACTGGGAGGATTGAATGAAGATGGAAGGGACGACGGAGGGAATGGAGGGACGATGGAAGGATGAATTGTTTCTCGTGCTTTCGAAACATGAAAAATAAAAATAAAAATTATTTTCTATTTTGTGTTTTAATTTTGCTTCCCAAATTAATCGTTTTTCATAATATAAATGCATCGTGCACATTTTTTTTTACATGGACGAAAACTAAAAAGTAAAAAATTAAGGCTATGTTTGGTTTACCGTTTTTAATTTTGAGTTTTCGTCCATACAAAAATACGAACAACGCACGTATATTATGAAAAATTACCATTTTAGAAAACGAATTTAACACACAAAATAGAAAACAATTCTTTTTCATTTTTCGTGTTTTGAGAAAAACGGAAGCACGAGCAACAATTCATCCTTCGGTCGTTCCTCCATCCACTTCGTGGTACCCTCCAATCTTCCGTTCATCCCTTCCGACATACCTTCATTCTTCTCATATTTTGTAATTAATGTTGAAAACTCAAAACATAAAATACAAAATAAACCAAACGACCCAAGGCCCCGTTTGGTTTCGTTTTGAGTTTTGTGTTTTGCATTTTCAACATACACTACAAAATACAAGAAAATGTGGTAAATTTTTTACAATTCTTAGCCATCGCGATGATGGACGGGAAATGAAGGAGATGAATTGTTTTTCATCCTTTTGTTATGTCTCAAAACACGAAAAATCAAATAAACTTGTTTTCTATTTTCTATGTTAGTTTCATTTTTCAAAATTGTATGTTTTTCAACAATACATAATAAATGCAAATTTTTGTTTAGACGAAAACACAAAACTAAAAATAGCAAACCAAACGGGGCATAAGTACCACGTAACATTGTTGATTGGTACAAGGTTAACCCCACTTAATTTTGGCAATATATGTTGAAATCAGATCATGTTGATTTTATGACTCAATGATAGCCACGTTAGTTTTCTTATGCATCCTAAATATCATGAGGTCTATATGGGACCAAGACAGTTTTTTCTTGCTCTAGATGCTAAGCACATATGACCAATACGATTAAAATAATGGACATGTGTGTGGCTTAAGGCAGTACGCAAGAAATGAATTATTTATAAATTTTCTCTCTTGACTTAGCTCTAAGAGGTCATAGTCAATAAATACTAAAATTACAAGCAACGTCCCTTTCCCTATCCAATCTTTGAATATGATGATCCTTTTCCCAGCATGTGTAAAAACAAAGGTTATGGCTAGAGACTTGCCATATTCGCGTGATAAATGGTTCCTTTGTGGGGTTAACCTGAGTTGCTAAATACAACAAATTAAGTACTGGTTAACTTCGTTTTCTAAATTGGTCATTTCGACAATATACATGCGTCGTGTGCAAATTTGCATGGACGAAAACCCAAAACTAAAAATAACAAATCAAACACTACCTTAATTTTTTAATAATTGAAAGCCAAGACGGATTTAGACAACCGCTTATAGTGTAGAAAATACAGGTATAGATTTCTACAGTATAGTATGATCATTTGGTTCGTCTTTGTTATACAGCTGCAATAATTTTTAAGGTGTTTTTTTTTTCCTTCAAATAAATTGTGGCGTATATAGGGTATTAGTAAAGGATATTCAATAGGAGGTGATATTTTCAAAGTAGGGTAAAAGCTACTGTATTTTTTGATGTATCTAGCAGTAGTCTTAATTTAGGAGTTTCTTCTCCATTTATGAAAAGTAATATATCAGTATTGGATAAAATAACGTAAAACAATCAAACTGTATACTAGCTTTTTGATACAATAAAAGCAATGCAATTTTTCAGTTGAAAATATTATAGCAGTCAAAACTAATAAGATATATCATGCAAGAATTATCCATCACGAGAGAAGTAACTGATATGGATTGCCTATTCAGGTTTAGATTGATATTGACCTTGAATTCCAAAATTGAATAAACCTACATCAACTAATGGGTGAAAGAGAGGTAACATATCGTGACTATAAAAGCGTTACGGTACACGCTTCGCACGTGATGAAGACATTTGAATTGTTTTTCTACAAATTATATTTGTTTAATACATTCAAAAGAAAATGATTTACACAAATATTTAATCATATTTTTGTTTTGAACTATACGTAGTTAATTTGAATTTTTATTTCTAAGTTGCAATATTTAATTTTTTATTAGTTTAAATTTTATTTATTGTAAAGTAGTTTATTTGTTATATCATATTTTTAGTGATGCTAAGACTTGGTAAATATGTGTAGTGGAAATTTTGAATTTACAAAAGAAGTTTAATTGTTGGATCATATTTTTAAGTGATGCCAAATTTTAATAACATATGTAGATAGATATTTTTGGTATTTCATGCCGACACTAAAAGAGTGTGATAACAAATATATTATAATCATTAATAAATAAATACATTTAAGGGTATTTTCAATTTCAACTGTTTGTTAATAAAGATAAGTTTACAAACATGGCTTATAATTTTGATTAACCCAAAAGAATTCATGTGAGGCAAACCGTGATATGAATCTTTTAATGACGGAAAGCTAACACATAATTTTAAATTTAAGAAAATTCCAAACTAAAATTATTGCTTTGGCGACTAATGTTAATTGTGGATCGAAATTAAGACATCCTATGATCCTGTCTCTGTGGCAACAGAAGGGTCAAGTATTCATCATGAGATCCAGAAATAATTATAAAGGTCAAGTATATGCAACTTGTGACTATATATTTTCTTTAAATTCACATGCATTCTGTGGAACTATTATAAATCGTACGGACTTGCATCCGATAGCTTTGGTGGTCACAGCATTTTTATTTCAAAAAGTTACGTTGATGGTGTCGGATGTAAATTTATAGTGAAATTATGTTTAAAAGTGCTAGGAAAGGGAATGGTGGTGAAGGTTTTAAACGGACGGTAAGATTCCGTTGGTGGACAAAGAGCATTTTCGAAATTTCAAAAAGATGCGGTTGAAATTTTATTTATCGAATTCTCATTATTAATAGTAGAGATAGAGATGAGATAAGATTCAAGTGGTTTCAGCACATGCAAGCACATAGTAAAAGTATACTGTTGAGTTATAATGAGATGATTACTTAAGTTGAAAAACATTGCAGAGTTGCTTTGTTGTAATTTGATGATACATAGTCTGTTGTTGGAGTTGTAATATCAAGCAGAAAAAGTAGCTAGGTAGTAAGACAAGCGAAATGCTATCTTAATGGAGTTGAAATGAGATGATTTTGTCGGATTTAATGTCTTATAAACATCATATTTGCCCATTTTCTTTTCTTTTTTTCTTTTTTTTTCTTCTTCTTGTACTTTTATTTAAAAAAAGTTGTCTGCGGGAAAAATAGTCAAACTCCTCCAATTGATTTATAATAGAAGAGAGAACTGAGAAAAAATGCTAGAAAGGTAAAAAAGACACACAGATTTATAGTGGTTCACGCAGAATGGGTCTTGTAGAATACAATAGCCTATGATTTTTGTTTGATGTTAATAAACATGTATATATTCGTTTAAATGTATTTTTATTGTACTATTTTATTTTGTCAAATAATTAAATAAATATTTGTTGAATAAAATAAATAACTCAGAATTCTTATTTAAACAAATATTTTATTACAAATTCAAATAGTATAAATTTGAGCTCTCACTACACTTACACATTTTCAATATAATTTCAATTACAATACAATTTTCACTTTACAATTTTCACCTCACTACATATATTCACTCATCGCTCGTATTTAATCTTCAACGCTGCTCCAGCCTATATCTTATATCTGAACTATCTGCAAATTAAACACTGATGCGGTAAAACTGAAAAAGAAATATTTTTGCAGTACACAATGAAGTGTGTTTTGAAAATATTATTTGCCTTGGTTATTTGGGTTGTTCGTCATCATTTTTGTTAATTCATCTTACACGAACAACTTGTGACATGTACAATGTATCACTGTACATGTCACAATGTCGTGCATATCGATGTACACTTGCTTGTTAAAACTGCAGGGACATGTGAGCACAATGTCAAACCCGAGCCAAGGCTGGATTCAACTCAAGTGCAAATGCAAATAACAACAAAACAGCCTCAACACAAAATGTACATATGATAGCAAAATCCTGAATGCAAGCACTCGAGTAAACAGAGCAATGAAATGTCAGCACCAACCAACCAAATCAATAAACATTTCAACATGTACAAAGAATTGATGCCATAGAAAACTGAAGTGCACCTGAGCCACACAAGAACAATGACATGTACACATTGGAGCATGAAGACTCAACCAACATACAACATGCAGACCAGTGTGGATAAAAAAAAAGGGTTAACATGAAGCTTCAAAATGGAACCAGACTATTATTTTTAAAGGCAAGAACAGTCTTCAATGGATGGTCAGAGCATGTGGAACCAGACCAAGGCAATTCAAGCAAAACAACAAAAACAACAAGCCAGTGAAACAAGACTCCAGAGACATCATGGTGACACTTGAACCAGACTACAACATCCAAGGCAAAACCACACCAGTTCTATACATATGAACAGAGGTCGGACAAACAAATACACATGAAGGCAACTATAGCATGAACACCACCACACAATCCAACACAGACCAGTGCACCAGACACTAAAGTCTAACTCAAACAAAACAAGACTACAACATACAACTAAATCAGATTCAATTACCAGTGTGGATGTGTATAAGCAAAACAACAATACAACCAGAATTGATGCCGAGCCATCACACACACATATACATACATATATGTATGTATATACAAGGAGATGACACAGGTTACATGTGTATAACAACGAAGCAGTTTATATGTTTACAGTTATTAATAGTAGCAGTTCGAACAAGTCAAGGAGCAGTTTCAAAGTGTAATGGAAAATAAAAAATTATCAGTTGAAGCCGTGGTTAATCAAAACACTGTTGAAGTGTTCAACAATTGTCAGTAGAAATTCGAAAATTGCCAACAAGTCAATGATGAACCAGTCAATCAAAATTAAACAAGTCATAATAAATCACATCGTTCGAGCAAAAATCCATGGCCGAGAAAAGCAATTGACAAGTTCAAATAGAAATATACGAACGAAAATTTAGGGTTTTAATACCTATAAATAAACCCATATCATCATCGACATTAATTATCGAGTTCGAGCCTAAGAAAATCAACAGAGCAATCAAGTCGATCGTAATTAAAATCGAAAAATGGTCAAAAAATCACATACAAATTTATACCCATTCGAACTCGAAATTGGAGCAGCCGGGAGCAATCATAAGCAAAGAAATTGATTGACGAAGTAATTCAACACAAAATCATAACTTCAATCGATAAATTTCAAGTCGCGGCTCCATCGCATCAAAACCCTAATTTGTTAAGAGCAAAAGTAAAAGAGGATATTAGTCGAAGAGATTACAGTGAAAATGGGAAACTTGTCTTCATTATAGTATTAATTGGGCCGGCTTTGTTATTTTGTATTGGGCTTAATTTTTTAATTAGGGTTTTGTTTTTGTTTTAGCTTTTATTTTCATTTGTAATTTTTTCCTTTTAAATTGTGTAACTTTCTAGTTGTGTAACTAGGTACAAACTACGAGGCGTAGTTTGAGAATTTGCAACTCGGTGGCTGAGTTGTGGTAGGGTTTTGAGCTTAGAGTTAGGTTAGTCAAGTTAGCGGGTGGCACACGTTTATGAGTGTTTGTAAGCGTCTGACTACTTAATTTCTAGTAGAAACCTTGGGGCAGCACGTAGGTAGGTTTTTGCCGAAGTTGGGTAAATTTGTGTGTGATCTCTACTACATTACTTTCTGTGTTTATTTTTATTTACGCATTAATTTTTATTACACCCTATTCACCCCCCCACTCAAGGGTGAAAACGATTCTGCAAGTTGTATCAGAGCTAGGAACAAAAACCAATTTTTTATAAAAAAATTTAATTTTTTAAAATGGCTTCTTTTAATAATGCTTTCGCTGAGGGTCAGTCCATAGTTAGACCACCCATGTTCAATGGTGAATATGCTTATTGGAAAAATAGAATGAAATTTTTTCTGAAAACCATAGATGCTTGGAATATTGTTGAAACGAGATATAGTACACCAATGGTAATGATAGATAATCAAAAAGTTGAAAAACCTATGGATCAATGGACAGATCTTGAAAATAAACTGAAAAATGCTAATGCTAAGGCTATGAATTCTATTATTTGTTCATTAGATCAAATTGAATTTAATCGTGTTTCACATTGTCTAACTACGCAGGAAATCTGGCACCCGCTTGAAGTAACTCATGAAGGAACCTCCAGAGTCAAAGAATCTCTCCTTGCCATACTTAGTCGCAAGTACGAGAACTTCACAATGGCAAAGGATGAAAGTGTCAAAGAAATGTATGGACGACTTTCTAATATTGTATACAAATCAAAATCTCAAGGAAGACCATACTCAGAACTGGAAATAGTCCGAAAAATCATCGGAATTCTTCCACGAAAATTTGAAGCAAAAGTGATTGCCATTTAAGAATCAAAGGATCTGAAACAAGTTAAAGTTGAAGAACTCATCGGAAATCTCACCACTTATGAGCTAGAAATCAAGTTCAAGGAAGAACGTGAAGGAGGAGATACGCGAAAGAAATTGTAACAACTCGCATATTTATCGATTTTTTTTATTTAAATATTTTATTTAAATATTTTATCGTCAGTCGGATTTTAGTCCGAGAAGCTACTTTTTGCATACGGTCAAATTAGGACTCGAGACCACTTCCATTGAGTTCAAAATGACGTTTGCGATCTTTTTAAGTATAAACTTTGATATGTTTGGAGATAGTAGAATTTTGCTACGTTTTCCACTTAGAACTTTGGTCTTGTTTCAGCTCATTAGACCCAAGCCTCACCCCTCCTCTCTTCATTACCTTACTTCTATTTCCTAATACTCAAGCTTTTACAACAATGGAGAGAGGAATGGGAAATTAAAACTCCAAGCCCTAGTTTTCTTTTGCAAATCAAGTTCTAGCTCCAAACTAATAGTAGAAGCTTTGGTAAGCCTCTTCTTCTTCTTCTCCAACTCATTCTCTTATCAATTTCAGAAATTCCTAAACCTAACTTAGGAAATGTTTCTCTTTTTTTTTAGCCTAGATTCAAGATTGTTGAGTTGGAATTGAAGTGTGATTGCTCTTGCCATTGCTCTATAGCTTCTTCTTCATTTGTTTTGGGTTTAAAGGTGAGATTTTTATCTCACATCTTTGTCTATATCTATCTTTGTGATTGGGTATGAATTCCTAACACTTATTTATGTACATTTCCTTTTGTTTGGGATTGAGTTGGTGAATATCCTAATTTCTTTGTTTTTGAAGTCCAATTCTTGTGAAAATCCTTCAATGGATGTTTGGATATGTTGTTTGGGGTGTATCGAAGCGCCTATAAGACCGGGTTGTCGCTTGACGTAAATCCTTAGTTGTCATTGCTTGCTCGATCGCTTCCGAGAACGTTTTGGCCATCTTTGCATAGGCAAATTTAAGCCCAGATTAGGTGTTCAGACGTCTGGAGATCAATGCCAGACGTCTGGTTTTGCCTCCTGGTGAAAAATAACAAACGGCAGAAAAATAAAAAGGGCAGTGACTAATTTCAGACGTCTGAAATATTGTTCCAGACGTCTGAAAAGATGTCAGACGTCTGATTCGTGTTTTCAGACGTCTGGTTGGTTTTCTGGAATATTTCCAAAAACCAAATCCAGACGTCTGGACTTTTCCCCAGACGTCTGAATGCTTTCAGACGTCTGATTTTAGGTTTCAGACGTCTGGATAGTTTTCTGGAATATTTCCAGAGACTAAATCCAGACGTCTGGACCAACCCCTCAGACGTCTGGAAATTCCCAGTTTTGCCTATCTGCCTAATTTTGAGTAAAACTTCCAATGTTAATCGAGTTTTGTCGATCCGATTAGACGTTATCACTTTTACCGACGTTGATGACTTCTTTCTATGGATTTTATGTGAATATCCATTTTGATGGATTTAGTATCGATTCCTTTGGATTTGATTCACGTCTTCGTATGTGAATTTTGATGATTGATTGTTTCTACCATCGTTTTTGTGATTTGTCACTTCAAAAATATAAAGGTTTCAATACTAGTAGTAAATATCAAAACTCTTTCATCAAAACGATTTCAACTCTATTTTATTACAAAGCTCTTTTTCCTAAACCGTTTTCCAATCTGTTAGTATATACAAGCCTTTACTTCACTCAGATGAGAAATCTAATTAAACGGCTTAGCAAAACAGGTGGTATGAAACGCTTGCGTTTACTTCGTCGGTTAATTCTTGGACTTGTTCGACTGAACATTTTGTGACAATTTCCTAGTGAAGATCTACAGTTTGTTCGTAAATATTTAAGTTAAGCTAGTGGTTATGGGACATGAAGCTAAACTCATATATTTACTAGCTTAGTGTAATTGACACTTCTTGATGATCATTGACGATCATTTTTGTGATTTAGACTAGCAATTGTGCGATATCTCTTTGTCTGCGAGGGAGACTAAACCCCGTTTGTGTGATGTTTCGACTCACATATGTGGGGTAGCGACCCATGGTCTTCGAGCCGTTCGTGTGTTCAAAAATTAATGGATAGCTTCCATGAGATAGCTTCTCGTTCGTGTGATACATATGTTGGTGAGCTTTCATGCTCCCGTTCGTGTGATAGGCCTCCCCCTTTTTGTGACTTCTGGATTTTGTGTGTTGATTTCTGGAATTTGTGCTTCACCAATTTTCGTGATTTCCATTGATAAGTTTTATCAATTTTTGTGTATTGGTGAATTCGTGTGTCATTGACTTGTTATGAATACAAGTTTAGGGTATGATACCCCATTTTATCTTTGAGAAGATTCTTGTGATATTGATTAATCTCTTGTTGATTTTCAATTATATACTTATAGTAGTATGCCATTATGGTTATTACATGTTCATGCCATGTCTTTTATTCTACACCATATTATCTGGTATTTATAGCTAGACAGATCCGTTTATTATTTTCTTATAAATAATACTCGGGTCAGACCGAGATGTTACAGGTGCTTCTGCTTGACTTCTCTTCTGGGATTACTCTGACTTTTGGCTAACTACTTAGATTAGTAGTTTTTGGTTGTATACATTTGAGATATAGACTCCGTGATGTATACTTATTCTTTTGTGTAGCCGGTAGCTATTCTTTTGTATTATCGTGGATCTTTTAGACACTACTCTGATGTACACTTTCATGTGTTATATATTTATTCATATCTTTTTCCGCCTTTGTGATATGGATGTTTGTGACTGATTTGTGTTATGTTTATTTCTATATTTGTTTCCGAAGATTATATATAGCCACTATGTGATAGCTTTGAGTTTGTATCGGTGTGTCGGATTTTCCTCCTTAAATGAAATGCATGCTATACTATCTGACATATCGGTGCTCGCACAAAGAAGTTACATGGATGGTCGCTCCTCAACAGCCTTATTCTCCGTGCTAGTCGACAGCATTACTCCGTAGTGTTCTTGGCTAGCGTGGGCATAGAGGTGGGGCGTCACAGCTTGGTATCAGAGCCAAACTTCAGAACAATATAGAATATTGTAACAAGGATCATCTTCTTAAGTCCATCTTAGGAATCGTGCCTTAGGATTAATTCGAGTCTTCGTACCGTCATATCCTATTTTCTTTTGTGAATCCTTGTTTTATCTATCAAGATTTGCTTGGTATTTATTTGGAGAATAACTTTTCTTCTTTTCTCTTCCTTAAAGCAAGAATGTCTAGACCAGGCTGTCCCAGAGCTGGACCATCTACTGTTACTCCCCAGGATGGAGTTTTTATGACCGCTCAATAGCTTGTTGATTTAGTAAAGAATGCTCAAGCAGCTGGTCCTAATCAGGAACCTACTCATCCTAAGTCTGGATTTGCACGCTTGTGCAACGATTATACCAACTTGGGTGGGAAACCATTCAAAGGTTCCGAAACTATTATCGAGGTCCAGGCTTGGTTAAGAACATGCGATCAAATCTTTTCTCGCATGAATCTTATCGATCTTCACCGTGTTCAGGTGGCCTCCAGTATGCTCCAAGAAAGAGCATTGGATTGGTACGAACTTCTTATTTTTTAGATTAATGAAGCAGATCTCACCTGGGAGCAATTCCGGGAACGCTTTGAATTAAAATTCGTACCAGAAGCAGAGAAGGTGACATTGGCTCGTCGTTTTATAGACCTTGTTCAAGGTGAATCCTCTGTGACAGATTATGTCGCATCCTTCGAGTCACTGTCTAAATATGGGGTTGAATACATCAACACCCCATTGAAGAAGAACCAAAGGTTCGTCTATGGCTTAAACAAGAATCTCAAGAAACCATTACTTCTAAAATTAGAAGTTTCTTTCGATCAACTCATTGATATCGCTCTTCGTCTTGAAGAGGCGGATAGGGGAAGTGATGTTGAAGTGGTAGGTGCCAAACCAAACTTCAACAACAACAAGAGGCCAAACAAATCCAAAGGCCCTTATCCCAATAAAAAGGGGAAACAAGCAACTCCTACTGCAAAGACTTTTTCCTCTAGTGATGGGAAATGCTTCAACTGTGGTTTTAGGGACCATTTTGCGAACAAGTGTTCAAAGCCCCGTTCTTGTCGCTATTGTAAAAGTCCAGATCATTATATGCATCTATGCCCTAAGCTTCAAGGCAAGGAGGGAAAGTTAAACGTTGCTCAAGCCCCTGGCAACACATCTCGCGGTCAAGGTATGTCTCATTCTATCCTTGATGGCATTATTATATTTCGTGATCAATCTATTAGAGTTCTCTTTGATACGGCTGCATCCCATTCTTTTATATCAAAGGAACTTGTCGATACTTTTTCCTTAAGTATTGTTGCTCTAATGACTTCTTGAAGAATTTCGAATCCGGTTGGTGGATCCGCAACTCTTAGTTTTCTTTGTGAAGATGTGGAGATTATTTTATGTTATTTTCCTTTTCTAGCCGATTTGCATGTCATGCGTTATTTAGGCTTTGGAATGATTTTGGGTATGGATTGGCTTAACCGTTATGAAGCTCATATCCTATGTCCTGAGCGGACTATTTATCTCCGACATCCGCAATCTGTAAGCAGATTTCTATTATTCTTAAAGATTCGGATTCCACTTTGGCTGCATCTTTATATTCTTTAAATCCTCGTGATGATGATAATGATGATGAGGAAGATGTCATTTCTCGTATTCACGTCGTTCGTGAATTTTTCGACATATTTGAGCCCGTTTTAGGACTACCACCTAAGGAGCAATTGAGTTCAAAATTAATCTTATACCTGGAGCTCAACCTATTACTCGTCCTCCTTATCGCATGTCCAATAAGGAGAATGAAGAGATGCGCAAGCAATTATCCGAATTGGAGACGAAGCAATTTATTCGCTCTAGTTCCTCGCCTTGGGGAGCTTCAGCAATTTTCGTGAAGAAATCCGATGGTACACTTAGGCTTTGCGTCGACTACCGCAAGCTTAATGATCTTACTATTAAGAATAAATATCCTTTACCTCGGATTGATGATCTATTTGATCAACTTAGTGGTGCTAGAGTCTTTTCACAATTGGACTTGGGTACCGGTTTTCATCAGCTTCGTATTGTAGAGGATAGTATTCCTTTGACTTCGTTCCAAACTCGATATGGATCTTATGAATGGCTGGTTATGCCATTTGGTTTAACGAATGCCCCGGCTTATTTCGTTGACCTTATGAATCGAGTTTTCAAAGATTTCCTCGATCAGTTTGTTCTCATCTTTATTGATGATATCCTTGTGTATTCTAAAACCGAGGAGGAACATGAAAAGCATCTTCGGGTTGTATTGGAAACTCTTAGGAGTAATCAGTTAAAAGCAAAATTTTCTAAATGCCACTTTTGGCAATCTAGTGTGAAGTTTCTCGGTCATATTATTTCCGAATCCGGAATATCAGTGGATCCTTCAAAGATTGAAGCGATTCAAAATTGGAAGAGACCGGAGAGTGTCACGGAAATCCGTAGCTTCCTTGGATTGGCGGGTTATTACCGTCGTTTTATCAAGGACTTTTCTAAAATTGTCGTGCCTCTCACTACCTTAACAAAGAAAGGTGTTAAATACATTTGGTCGGACAAATGTGAAACTTCTTTTCAGAAATTAAAGAAACTCCTTTCCGATGCTCCTATTCTTGTGATTCCCGAAGGGAATCAAGATTTTGTTGTTTTTACCGATGCTAGTTACGTTGGTTTGGGTGCCGTTCTTATGCAAAAAGAACGTGTTATTGCTTATATTTCTAGGCAATTGAAGCCGGCTGAGACTAGATATGCCACACATGATTTGGAACTCGCGGCTATCGTTTTCGCCCTTCGGATTTGGCGACATTATCTTTTGGGAGAGAAATTTATACTTTATACTGATCATAAGTCTTTGAAATATTTATTTTCTCAAAAGAAACTTAATTTGCGTCAACAGCGTTGGCTCGAATTCCTTGCCTCTTATGATCTTGATATTCTTTATACTCCCGGAAAGGGAAATCGAGTTGCCGATGCACTTAGTCGTAAGCAACAAGCGGTTGTTTCCATGATGATATCTGAATGGAATGATCTCGAGGTTTTATCCACTTGTGAAATTCGAGATTGTGTTTCCGATTTATGTTCATCTCTTGTTTTATGTAGCCTTAAGGCTCACCCTTCTCTTTTAGACCACATTCTTGAAGCTCAAAGGCTAGATCCCGAATTGACTCTTCTTGGCCATAAAGTTGATATTGAAGGTTTGAAAGACTTTGATATTGATTCTCGTGGCGGCATTCGAAAATTTGGTAAACTTATCGTACCAAATATTAGTGATCTTCGTAAAGATATTCTAGAAGATTCTCATCGTTCCAAATATTCCATTCATCCCGGTAGTAGTAAAATGTACGCGGATATGAAGCGACTTTATTATTGGGAGGGAATGAAATCTGATATTGCTAACTTTGTTAAGTGTTGCATGACTTGCCAACTTGTCAAGGCCGAACACCAAAGGCCCGGTGTGTTATTGCAACCATTGGAAATTCCAATTTGGAAGTGGGATCAAATTTCCATGGATTTTATGGATGGCCTTCCCCGTTCTCGTTCGGGTCATGATAGCTTATGGGTGATCGTTGATAGACTTACTAAATCCGCCCATTTTATTCCTGTTCGGTTGAACCGAACCTTTCCACTTCTGGCCAAACTCTTTATCAAAGAAATTGTTAAATTGCATGGAGTTCCTACTTCCATTGTTAGTGATCGTGATCCATTATTTACTAGTGGATTCTGGAAGAGTCTTCAAAAAGCTTTGGAAACGAAGCTTAATTTTAGCATCGCTTATCACCCCCAATCCGATGGACAAACTGAGCGTGTGAATCAAACTCTTGAAGATCTTCTTCGTTCTTGTGTTCTTGACTTTGGTGGAAGTTGGGAAGATCATATTTCATTAGTTGAATTTTCCTATAATAATAGCTTCCAATCTAGTATTGGTATGGCACCTTTCGAGGCACTCTATGGAAGGCCATGCCGATCTCCTTCTTGTTGGCTTGAGGCCGGTGAGAAGCTGGTTTTAGGTCCAGATTTCATTCGTGATTCCACAGAAAAGATTGAACTTATTCGTCATAGGATGAAAGAAGCCCAGAGTAGACAAAAATCCTATGCCGATAATCGAAGAAGGAGATTAGAATTTTCTATTGGAGATCTTGTATTTATTCGTGTTTCCCCTATGAAGGGCGTTGTACGTTTCAGTTGATCGGGAAAGTTACCACCATGATATATTGGGCCATTTCCTATTACCGAACGTATTGGTTCCATGGCTTATCGCCTTTCATTACCGGCTCAGTTTTCTGCCATGCATGACGTGTTTCACGTTTCTCAATTACGGAAGTGCCTTCGGGATTCCGATGCTATTCTTGAGCCTGCTGTTGTGGAAGAGATTGAAGTTTCGCCTAATTTAACTTATGAGCAGCATCCTATTCGAATTATTGCTTCGAAGGTTAAACGACTTCGAAATAAAGATGTTCCGCTTGTGAAGGTTCAATGGTCCTCAAATCCTAAGGATTGCTCTTGGGAATCTAGAGAATTCATCGAGCGTACACATCCGTACTTACTTTCTCATGCTCTTTAAGGTGAACTTATTATTTCAAATTTCTTTTGTGTTAATATGCTTTTATGGTTGTTACTTTTTATTTCCATCTTATATATTGCGAGGACGCAATTTCTTTAAGGAGGGGAGTCTGTAACAACCCGCATATTTATCGATTTTTTTTATTTAAATATTTTATCGTCAGTCGAATTTTAGTCCGAGAATATACTTTTTGCATATGGTCAAATTAGGACTCGAGACCACTTCCATTGAGTTCAAAATGACGTTTGCGATCTTTATAAGTATAAACTTTGATATGTTTGGAGATAGTAGAATTTTGCAACTTTTTCCACTTAGAACTTTGGTCTTGTTTCAGCTCATTAGACCCAAGCCTCACCCCTCCTCTCTTCATTACCTTACTTCTATTTTCTAATACTCAAGCTCTTACAACAATGGAGAGAGGAATGGGAAATTAAAACTCCAAGCCCTAGTTTTCTTTTGCAAATCAAGTTCTAGCTCCAAACTAATAGTAGAAGCTTTGGTAAGCCTCCTCTTCTTCTTCTTCTCCAACTCATTCTCTTATCAATTTCAGAAATTCCTAAACCAAACTTAGGAAATGTTTCTCTTTTTTTAGCCTAGATTCAAGGTTGTTGAGTTGGAATTGAAGTGTGATTGCTCTTGCCATTGCTCTATAGCTTCTTCTTCATTTGTTTTGGGTTTAAAGGTGAGATTTTTATCTCACATCTTTGTCTATATCTATCTTTGTGATTGGGTATGAATTCCTAACACTTATTTATGTACATTTCCTTTTGTTTGGGATTGAATTGGAGAATATCCTAATTTCTTGGTTTTTGAAGTCCAATTCTTGTGAGAATCCTTCAATGGATGTTTGGATATGTTGTTTGGGGTGTATCGAAGCGCCTATAAGACCGGGTTGTCGCTTGACGTAAATCCTTAGTTGTCATTGCTTGCTCGATCGCTTCCGAGAACGTTTTGGCCATCTTGGCCTAGGCAAATTTAAGCCTAGATTAGGTGTTCAGACGTCTGGAGATCAATGCCAGACGTCTGGTTTTGCCTCCTGGTGAAAAATAACCAACGGTAGAAAAATAAAAAGGGCAGTGACTAATTTCACACGTCTGAACTATTGTTCCAGACGTCTGAAAAGATGTCAGACGTCTGATTCGTGTTTTCAGACATCTGGTTGGTTTTCTAGAATATTTCCAAAAACCAAATCCAGACGTCTGGACTTTTCCCCAGACGTCTGAATGCTTTCAGACGTCTGATTTTAGGTTTCAGACGTCTGGATAGTTTTCTGGAATATTTCCAGAGACTAAATCCAGACGTCTGGACCAACCCCTCAGACGTCTGGAAATTCCCAGTTTTGCCTATCTGCCTAATTTTGAGTAAAACTTCCAATGTTAATCGAGTTTTGTCGATCCGATTAGACGTTATCACTTTTACCGACGTTGATGACTTCTTTCTATGGATTTTATGTGAATATCCATTTTGATGGATTTAGTATCGATTTCTTTGGATTTGATTCACGTCTTCGTATGTGAATTTTGATGATTGATTGTTTCTACCATCGTTTTTGTGATTTGTCACTTCAAAAATATAAAGGTTTCAATACTAGTAGTAAATATCAAAACTCTTTCATCAAAATGATTTCAACTCTATTTTATTACAAAGCTCTTTTTCCTAAACCGTTTTCCAATCTATTAGTATGTACAAGCCTTTACTTCACTCGGATGAGAAATCTAATTAAACGGCTTAGCAAAACAGGTGGTATGAAACGCTTGCGTTTACTTCATCGGTTAATTCTTGGACTTGTTCGACTGAACATTTTGTGACAATTTCCTAGTGAAGATCTACAGTTTGTTCGTAAATATTTAAGTTAAGCTAGTGGTTATGGGACATGAAGCTAAACTCATATATTTACTAGCTTAGTGTAATTGACACTTCTTGATGATCATTGACGATCATTTTTGTGATTTAGACTAGCAATTATGCGATGTCTCTTTGTCTGCGAGGGAGACTAAACCCCGTTTGTGTGATGTTTCGACTCACATATGTGGGGTAGCGAACATGGTCTTCGGGCCGTTCGTGTGTTCAAAAATTAATGGATAGCTTCCATGAGATAGCTTCTCGTTCGTGTGATACATATGTTGGTGAGCTTTCATGCTCCTATTCGTGTGATAGGCCTCCCCCTTTTTGTGACTTCTGGATTTCGTGTGTTGATTTCTGAAATTTGTGCTTCACCAATTTTCATGATTTCCATTGATAAGTTTTATCAATTTTTGTGTATTGGTGAATTCGTGTGTCATTGACTTGTTATGAATACAAGTTTAGGGTATGATACCCCATTTTATCTTTGAGAAGATTCTTGTGATATTGATTAATCTCTTGTTGATTTTCAATTATATACTTATAGTAGTATGCCATTATGGTTATTACATGTTCATGCCATGTCTTTTATTCTACACCATATTATCTGGTATTTATAGCTAGACTGATCCGTTTATTATTTTCTTATAAATAATACTCGGGTCAGACCGAGATGTTACAGGTGCTTCTACTTGACTTCTCTTCTGGGATTACTCTGACTTTTGGCTAACTACTTAGATTAGTAGTTTTTGGTTGTATACATTTGAGATATAGACTCCGTGATGTATACTTATTCTTTTGTGTAGCTGGTAGCTATTCTTTTGTATTATCGTGGATCTTTTAGACCACTACTCTGATGTACACTTTCATGTGTTATATATTTATTCATATCTTTTTCCGCCTTTGTGATATGGATGTTTGTGACTGATTTGTGTTATGTTTATTTCTATATTTGTTTCCGAAGATTATATATAGGCACTGTGTGATAGCTTTGAGTTTGTATCGGTGTGTCGGATTTTCCTCCTTAAATGAAATGCATGTTATACTATCTGACATATCGGTGCTCGCACAAAGAAGTTACATGGATGGTCGCTCCTCAACAGCCTTATTCTCCGTGCTAGTCGACAGCATTACTCCGTAGTGTTCTTGGCTAGCGTGGGCATAGAGGTGGGGCGTCACAGAAATCAATAGCTCTCAAAGGAACAACGAAAAGTGATGATAATGATGATGGTGATGGAGCAGCTAAAATGGCACTGATAATAAAGAGATTCAAAAGGTGGAACCACAAATATGGAAACCCTGCCTTAAATCAACAACTGAAGAATAGAATCATCAAAGTTCTAGACAACTCAGAAGAGCAGGAGATCATTTGTCACAACTGCAATAAACCTGGTCATATCAAGCCAATTTGTCCTCAAAATCAATTCAACAAAGGAAAGAAACCGAAAAGGAGAAGTTTTGCAGCTACTTGGGATGAAAGTGATAAAAGCACTGGCAATGAGAGTGAAAGCGCAAATCTGTGTCTTCAAGGGGAAATAAGTGATGGTGATGACGACGAGCCAAGCGAGGTATCTAAACTTACTCACTCTCAATTTCTTATATATTTTCATAAAATAAATGGCTGTTTTGAAAGACTTAAGGAGAAGTACGCTAAAATTGAATCACAAAAAGATAGTTTGATAGAACTAAATAAGCAACTTGACTAATTGGTTAAAAACTATCAAAATAAGAGCCCTAAGTGTGATAAGTGTCCTTCATTTGAAGAGGAAATAAAAAAATCAGAAATTAAAATTAAATCGCTTAAAAATGAAATTCTGATTTTGAAAGAAAGTGAAAATAGTATGAGAGAAAATTCTATTAAAAAGTGCACTTTGTTATTGAATGAAAATGAATCTCTCATGTCACAAGTCCAACAATTGTCTACAACTTTAGGAAAATTCTCCAAAGGAGAAAGATCACTAAATATGCTACTAGGGAAACAAACTGTTAATACTGTTAGACAAGGACTCGTCCATCAAACTGTTAATAATAATAATAATACATTATCATTGCCCATTGTGACTCTGCCGCCTCTGTACTTCTCTAGGAGAAAGATCACTAAATATGCTACTAGGGAAACAAACTGTTAATACTGTTAGACAAGGACTTGGTATACTCAATCTAAAAAGGGTAGAAGTGAAACTAATCATGTCAATTCCAAGTGCACGATTTGTGAAAAAATTGGATACAATCACAACAATTGTTGGTACAGACACAAACAAGTGAAAACCATACCAATTTGAGTTCCTAAAGGCACGAATGTAAAATCTCTTAAAATCAAACAAATCTGGGTGCCAAAAGAAACATAAACTGTTTTGGTTCTACACAAACTTATTTTTTTCAAAATCGTTTGTCACTAACAATCATGGACCTATAAAAACAAATAGGTCACAAAAATCTTTACTCGTGTAGGTGTGTTGGCAGGCTAAGGAACAACAAGAGTGGTACCTAGATTCTAGCTGTTCTAGGCACATGACGGACGACAAATCAAAGTTCCTGAGCCTAGAGAAGTAAAAAGGCGGCAGAGTCACAATGGGCAATAATAATGTATTATATATCTGCACCATAATCTAATTCAATCAGCCAATAAAAGGAAAGGTAATCAAACAAGGATGAAAAAGGTAAGGTTGTTGATCAAAAGAAATATCGAGGTATGATTGGATCACTTCTTTATCTTACTGCTTCTAGACCTGACATTATGTTCGTTGTTTTTTTATGTGCATGGTTTCAATCAAATCCAAAAGAAACTCATTTAAAATCCATAAAAAGGATTATAAGGTATTTGATGCACACCTCACGGTTTGGTCTATGGTATCTAACTAATGATAACTTTGATTTAAAGGGGCAGATGTAGATTATGCTGGTAGTCTAGTTGATAGGAAAATTACTAGTGGAACGTGTTTTATGTAAGGACATTCATTAGTTGCATCACATTCACAAAGAAAATATCTGCATAAATTTCATTTCAACTAAATTTCAGTTGGCAGACATTTTTACATAACCCCTTCCAGAAAATAGTTTTTTGTCGACTTCATCTCAGTTTAGGCATTTTAGAAATTTGATTTTATATTTTTGGATTTAATCTTAAAATGTCTACATTAACTAATCTGACTCCCTACTGATTATCGAAAAGATAAATAGTGACTGAAAAAAAGGTGATGAGTGTTGATATTAATCATACATTATGACTTGAGACGGTATATTTAGTAAATTTCTTTGAAAGTTTAAACAAAATTTGTAATAACTTTGGTTAGTAAAAATTCCATGACCATCTCCATTTCTATCATATTTCTAACGATCATCACTCATCACAATCCAATATAGTATGTCAAAATATGATATTTAAATAGAAAATTATTCTTTTTTAATTAGCAATAAAATTATCCAAAAGTACTCACTCTCATTTAAATGTCCTCACGGTTATGCATGGGTGAAGTACTTGGAATATTTGATTATGTACTTTCATGCCCATTTAAAATTCCTCACGGTTATGCATGTATGGAACACATATCAAAATTGAATGAAATAGGTAAGTTGATTCTAATTCCATTTAAATGTCCTCATGGTTATACATAGTTAGAAGATGCTTGAAATTCATTTTTTTAAATTAAGGAATACTACTAATCTTATTTAAAAGTCCTAATAGTTATGCATGGTTAGTAAGTATTTAACAATTTTCTGTCATAAATATACGACAAATAAACATGACTATATGGTTTTTTATATCGACATCACCCCTATCACTCTAAAGTGGAATATGCGCCTAACAGAGTATTCATGACTTTTGTTTGATTTTATATTAGAATTTAATATTTATACTTGATTAAGTATTAATGTTGCATTAATGTCTATCACTATATCACTTTTTTCTAACACTGTTACTCTTTTGCTGATAACAAAAGTGGGAGAGGAGTTAAGATTTTGGAAAATAAGTTAAAAAATTTAATTGCATATTCCCATCTAGGCTCATTGCATTTTTTATTGCTTTTTATTTTCATATTTTTTATTTGTTTTCATGCATATATGAAGGGGGAGCTTTGTTGTAGGAGGAGTATTCAAATAGAAGGAGCTAATGGAATTCATCAAGACCAAATACATTTAATAGAGTCAAAATCTTAATATATGTTTGTTATCATCAAAAGGGGGAGATTGTAGAATACAATAGCCTATGATTTTTGTTTGATGATAATAAACATATATATATATATATTCGTTTAAATGTATTTATTATTACTATTTTATTTTGTCACATAATTAAATAAATATTTGTTGAATAAAATAAATGACTCAGAATTCTTATTTAAACAAATATTTTATTCCAATAAATATTTTATTATTCAAATGGTACAAATTTGAGCTCTCGCTACATTTACACATTTTCAATACAATTTCAATTACAACACAATTTTCACTTTACAATTTTCACCTCACTACATATATTCACTCATCACTCGTAATTAATCATCAACTCTGCTCCAGCCTGTATCTCACATCTGAACTATCTGCAAAATAAACACTGACGCGGTAAAATTGAAAAAGAAATATTTTTGTAGTGCACAATGAAGTGTGTTTTGAAAATATTATTTGCCTCAGTTAGTTGGGTTATTCGTTATCATTTTTGTTAATTCATCTTACATGAAGAACTTGTGACATGCATAGTGTATCACTGTACATGCCACAAGGTCATGCACACCAATCTACACTTGTTTGTTAAAACTGCAGGGACAGGTGAGCACAAGGTCAAACCCGAGCCAAGGCTGGATTCAACTCAAGAGCAAATGCGAATAACAACAAAACAGCCTCAACGCAAAATGTACATATGATAGCAAAATCATGAATGCAAGCACTCGAGTAAATAGAGCAATGAAATGTCAGAACCAACCAACCAAATCAATAAACATTTCAACATGTACAAAGAATTGATGCCATAGAAAACTAAAGTGCACCAGACCTACACAAGAACAATGACATGTACACATTGGAGCATGAAGACTCAACCCACATACAACATGCAGACTAGTGTGGATAATAATAAAAAAAAGGGTTAACATGAAGCTTCAAAATGGAATCATACTGCTATGTTTAAAGGCAAGAACAATATTCAATGGATGGTCAGAGCATGTGGAACCAGACCAAGGTAATTCAAGTAAAACAACAAAAACAACAAGCCAGTGAAACAAGGCTCCAAAGACATCGTAGTGACACTTGAACCATACTACAACATCCAAGGCAAAACCACACCAGTTCTATACATATGTGTAACGACCCCGAATTTTATATGAATTTAAATTGATAATTAATTTAGTTTTGAATAAGAATTTGTTAAAATTAATTGTAAAATGATGCGAGTTTCCCCGAATTTCAAATATATTTGGTATAAATCATTTAAAATTTAAATATTGTATATATATTGAATTTGAGTTTAAATCTAAAATAAATGGTTTAAAAATACAAATTATATAAGATATAAATTAAATATATATTTTAATCTCATGTTATCAAATCAATACAAATAATACAAATAGAATAAAACAAATAAAAATAATAAAGAAAGATTTAATAAAAATTAGAAGTTCACTTTTATTTTAAAGTAATAAAAAAACAACTTACATTCAAATATGTAAAAATATAAGTAAATACATTAACAAATTCTAATAACATGTAAATATAGAAACTCATGCATGTTTCATAGTAAAACAAAAAAAAATACAAGTATATGAATGAAGCTTGCTAAAGAAGGAACAAATTATATATATATTTGTACAAGTTAATAAATGCTTGGCCACCACCATATTCTATCAGCCGAAATGAAGGAACAATATATATATATATATATTGGCTGGCAAAACAAGGCAGCAAGTATATATTCAAACATAAAGAGGACAATAGTACATATCTAGGTATAAACAAATAAGGGTATCTATGTACTAATAAGATTAGGATAATACATAAAGTACATTAACATTTAATGTCTTCATTTTAGCAGCAAGACAAAGTCAATTCGAATTGTTTTCAAAAGCAATTCAGCCATCAAGAGCAACAAAGATCTGATAAAAGAAAAGAAAAAGAATCTGCATAGTACAAACTAAATTTTATCACTTGTACAAATTGTATACCCTGTAAACCTCTTTTATATCCATCTACCTCATTTCAGTTTCGATTATTCAAAACTATGAAAAGGAAAAGAAAAAAAACTAAAGTATATATCAATCTCTTCATCACTTCGTTTCCTTCAAAGATTAAAACATCTGAAGTAAGCCTCAGTTCAAATTTAAACAAAACTTCAATTAAAACATCAAACAAATTGATGCAACCAGAGAATCAAAAAGTAGTTCCAGTGTTTAAATCAAGAGTAGCAACTAAAAGCATTTCAGTTTAAAGGAATCAAAGCATTCAAGGCTTTCAGCTTCAATTCCCTTCGAGTTTCCAGTTTTAAAGCTTTCCAGAATTTCAAATTTTTGGCTTGCTCTCTGTTCTTCTTCTTTTAGGTGAGCAAACTACTATTTATATTTTGAATCTGTGGTTGACCTTGATGCTTTGAGTAACACTGAATTTGTAGCTTGTCTATGTGTATGTATAAAGGTATATTTATGAGTGTGATTGTACATCTCTGGAAACAGGCAAACCTTGCCTGTGTTCATCCCAGGCTTTAAAAAAAAATTTTGTTTGAAAATTTAAATTATCAGAACTCAAAACATTTTAGCTTTTGTTTGTTGGGTGGAAAGGGTTCATATGAGGATAACATCATCATAAAATTATAAATAAATGAAATTAACAAGGAGGTTACTGGAAAACTAAAATTACAGTTAAAATACACATCTCTATTATATAACAGTTTTATTTGCAAATCTGTTCAACATTCCATATCTCTTTGGATAATGATATTTACATTGTGATGTCCGAAACAAAGTTGTTCACAAAAATATAAAGTTAGTTTTAAAAATAATATTTGGTATAAAAATCAAGGGAATATTTTCGAAAATAATAAATCACAGGAGATTAACATATTCATCAGTAAATTCGAATATGTCAATTTTGAAATTTGATTATACAGTCACATTTGGATTACAAAATGGTGAATTTAGGTGAAAATATTACAATTTTTAAGCTGATAAATCTCGAGCATAAGGGAGATGAACGGGAAAGGAAGAATGGTCGAGTTCTAGCGACCTACGTCGAGTTAAGCGTTGAAATTCATGGGAAGGGTAGCTAGATCGTAGGGGAACATAGGAAAAATGTGTCGAGATTTTTCAGTGGATCATAGGAGATGCATGAGATCGTTGTAGAGTTTAAAACCCATATTTACTCACGGTCGGAATCGCTACTTCCGCGTCACCGTTAGACGATCAGAATCGATCGCACTTGGACCAATCGACGCGTCAGACGTATGTGAAGCTTCGGGGAAGGCCACGTGGCTTCTGATGGCCAGAGGTGGGTAGACGAGGCGATCTACTGATGTTGGTTGAGTTCCAGGAAATGTTCGAACAACCCAAATCTCGATTTCGTGGAGGTATTGGATTTTTGTGTTGTGGAGTTTGTCGATGGGGTCATGAGAGACTCGGGGTTGATCTCGACGTTGATCGGCGATGCTCGACGTATCTGTGCACGTGTACGAACAGGCGAGCGTATCTGGGTGGTTGATCGAGATAAGAAAGAAGATGTTTGCCTCGAAGTTTTGTCAGAGTTTCTCGGGGAAGAAGATAAGCATGCTCGGGTTGATGTTCGGAGTTTTAAAAAGTTTGACTCGAAGTAATATAACTCGAGCTTGTTGAATTGAAATATGTTACAGGTCTTTAAAATTTTGAAAATAAAATCTGTACCAGGTTTCAAGTTATGGTTATCATACTAAAGTTTAAAACTAAAGAAAGAATATGACCTGGTTTTGAAAACCAAAATAATTAAAATAAGTTATAAACTTAAAGACAAAAGAAAAAGTTTTATTTAGGTTACGTTAAACAAGGATTTTAAACATAGTGTTAACAAAATTCCTAGTAAAGTTTTTTTTTAAGATTAACATGTTAATTTAAATGTTTGAAGTTCAAATTTGTTTTGGAAATTTCATCCCAAAGTGTTTTCAAAATAAAATAAAGTGATTACATAAAGCTTAATTACTTCATGAATGATTAATTAAGAATAATTAACCAAAGGATTAAAGTATAATTACTTAATGTAATTAAATTGTGGTTTATTAAAATAATTGATTAAGGATAAGCACTTATGGTAATTAATTAAGGATAATTAATTAAATGGTAATAAATTAAGGGTTAACCAATTAATAAATTAAAGGATAATTAAATAATTAAAGGATAATTATTTAATGATTAAAGATTGATTTATTTATTAATTAAGATTGATAAATCAAATGTTAAAGGTTAATTAATTTATTATTAAAAGTTAATTAATAAATGATTAAAGGTTAATTAATTAAAATGGGCTGTAATTAATTGATATTAATTAACCAGGATTAGTAATTTATTCATAGAAATTAATTCTGATTTAAATCAATCAGATAATTAAATTGATCCCACTCATGTATGTTTGGATTATATTAGTTATTGAATTGTTTGATATCCCTGATATATGATGCTTTGTGATATATTCTGATTTGTGTGTGATCTGTACTGTAGCTATTTATCTGGGATGAATGTAAATTATTATCTGTAATATTTATGTATCTGTGATCTGTGAATGAAAAGATGAGCGTTACAGTTATACCGCTTATCAACTATATTTCTGTATTTTAATCTATGATGATTGAATGATGTTGCACTACTGTGTAAAACCCCTGGACTACACCATACAAACACAAATATGGATTTCACGTGGAAATCAGTTAAGTCACAGATGATTTGAATTTAATATTTTTGAAATCGAAATTTTAATTTCAAGTTGATTTTGGAAATGGATTTGGGTTAAATGTTAAAGCTTTTGAAAAGGTGTTTTCAAAGATAAAAACTATTTTGAGTAACTTGGTAAAATTTCCAATTTAAATAATTTAAGTTTGAATTTGAATTCAAAATAAGGAATTGAATTCCATGGTTGGAAATTTTAGTTAAAGATGTTATAAATATGTTATATGAATTTGAACCATTTTAAAAGTATTGGTTTGAGAATTTGAGTCTAACCAAGAACTTTAACTCGTATAAATGAATCAGATTTTCCGAAATGAAAACTGTTTGTTTCAAATGATAAAAGCTTTCATATAAGAAATGAATTTCCAATTTAAGTTAAAGGAATTTCAAGTTTGAATTGAAAAATGGTTTCCAAGTTATGAATGAATTCTTTTTTAAAAGCTATGAATTGAATCTGTTTATTTTAACAGATTTAAAATGGTGATTTGTTTAAACCATTCGAAATGAAATTGTTTTGAAAGCTATGAGTTAAATCTTTGATTTAAAGATTTAACGAGTTAATTCAATTGAAATGGAAATTGATTTGGAAATCTATGAATAAATCTTTGTGAAACTGGGTGAACTTTGTGAATTGAATCTGTTTATTTTTAACAGATTTAAAATGGTAATTTGTTAAACCATTTGAAAAGAAAGTCTGAGTTTAAGTTGTGACTTAACTGAACCCAATATCCATATGTTTTTAAATATTACGCTCACTATTCGGTTTAGCCGGGAGAGGACCTTTGTGTCACATAACCCATTCCAAATAAGCGATACGACGTATATGGATAGCATTTGAAGACCTGTGTTGAAGACCGGGTTTTTGCGAAAACGATAGGATAACCTATCGATTGTCTCTGCACTGGGTAGCTCCTGGTATAGAGATTCCCTAAGTGATGGGAAATTCGATCGGGATTGTGAATACCCGGATTTGCAAGGGCTTCTTCGGAAGTGCCTTCGGTTCTGTTCGAACCCAGAACAGACTTGTATGGTTACATGTCTGACATTACATTTTGAGATATAAAGCAGATTTCTTTCAAATACATTTCTGTTGGTGGCGGAGAATTTATTCTCTTAGCTTAACACCCTTCTCTGAGACGTACGAGCTCAGAGGTTATGTAGTTGAATGTTATCAGCGATATACTCCCAATTTGGTAATGTGACATGCTGAGTGCTGCTGTGTGTTGATCATTTACTGATCTTTTGTTGATCAAAGCGTGGCTTTGTGAAAAAGCGTAGCTTTGTGGACGAGACTTCGTCAGACCTCACAACCCGGAAATGGTCGAAACAGGAATATGCGGGAAGGTTATGAGGGTCGCGCCCTTTAGGGTATGTCATTTCCTTCTGGAAAAGGGTGGTATCAGGTATGGAGCCCTGGTATTTAACCTATGTGGATACTCCGATCTCATTTATTGTGTGATTGTATGTTTACCGAGGCCTCAGATAAAGGTCCCAAAGGACCGGGGGGTGGCATAGTCGTGAGTTACCTAGTTACAGGGGTAACCCGGCCTTGTGTTGGCAGAGAGCAGTTGTCTCTCGGGACGTCCAGCCAGAGGCGATCCCATTCGGTAGTAGGAAAGGAAGTCCCTTAGCCTGACCATTTGTTGGAAATCCATCTTCCAATACGAACCTTGTACGGTTTTAGTTGTAGAACCCGCCATTTACTTATGGTGGCGCCCCACTGTTTAGATGGTAGCTATAGTAGGCATAGTTCGGAATGTCTATGTTGGCTAAGATTAATATTATACTTTCGAAATGTTTTCTGCACTATGCACTGGTAATAATATCCAAGGATTTGTTTTGCGTAGTAAGCATCTTTGACTATCATAAGGAGAAATCTCCTCCGATTCTGCGTTTGCATTGTGTGTGTGTGCGGGAGGCCTTATGGTAGTTTCATTTTCCAAAAGCATTGAGGGTTTCAATGTTTAAAGTTCTTTTGTGTTGTTTTAAAGATAAACTGTTTTGTTGCTCACACCAGTCCCATGACTGACTCGGAGTTTATTGTTCCTTTCCTAAACTCTGGGTGCTCATAATTTTCCATACGAGCAGTCTAGAGTTGGGTTTTTCAGATATTCAGGTTAGTAGATTATCTGGAGCTAGTTCAGTATTTGGAGTCCATTCATCGGGGTTGCTTATCCTGGAATTGTGGATTCATTCTTGTCTGAAGACCATTTTGGAGTTATCACTTTTGTTATATTCCACTGTAGCATTGTATCATTATTTATCTCTGACATTGTTGTATCATATTGATATCATTGTTGTATATCATACTGGATATTGTATTCATTGGCTATGTATATGATATCACTGTTTTCTTTCTTCCGCTGTGTTGTTATACTTAATGTTGTTATAAGCTCCGGAGAACCAGATTCGGCGTTTGAATCTACGGCATTTTGAGTACAAGTGAAGTACGGATGCCGATTTTCGAAGGTCGAGTTTTTGGGTCTTTACAATATGAACAGAGGCCAGACAAATGAATACACATGAAGGCAACTCTGGCATGAACACCACCACACAATGCAACACAGACCAGTGCACCAGACACTAAAGTCTGACTCAAACAAAACAAGACTACAACATACAACCAGATTAGATTCAATTACCAGTGTGGATGTGTATGAGCAAAACAACAATACAACTAGAATTGATGCCGAGCCATCACACACACATATACATACATACATATATGTATATACATGGAGATGACACGGGTTACATGTGTATACAGTGAAGCATTTTATATGTTTACAGTTATTAACAGTAGCAGTTCGAACAAGTCAAGGAGCAGTTTCAAAGTGTAATGGAAAATCGAAAATTATCAGTTGAAGCCGTGGTTAATCAAAACACTGTTGAAGTGTTCAACAATTTTCAGTAGCAGTTCGAAAATTTCCCGCAAGTCAATGATGAACTAGTTAATCAAAATTAACCCAATATATTATCTCAAAAATTCAAATGCCGATGTCAAAGGAGCAAAGAATGGAACCGACTCAAAGGGATTCAAGCAAATTCAACACTGAACAAGTCAGAATAAATCACATCGTTCAAGCAATAATCCATGGACAAGAAAAGCAATTGACAAGTTCAAACAGAAATATACAAATGAAAATTTAGGTTTTTAATCTCTATAAGTAAACGCATATCATCATTGACATTAATTATCGATTTCGAGCCCAAGCAAATCAACAGAGAAATCAAGTCGATCATAATTAAAATCGAAAAGGGGCAAAAAATCACATACCAATTTCTATCCGTTCGAACTCGAAATTGGAGCAGCCGGGAGCAATCATAAGCAAGGAAATCGATTTACGAAGCAATTCAACACAAAATCATAACTTCAATCGATAAATTTCAAGCGGCGGCTCCATCGCATCAAAACCCTACTTTGTTAAGAGCAAAAGTAAAAGAGGATATCGGCCGAAGAGATTACAATGAAAAGGGAAAACTTGTCTTCATTATAATATTATTTGGGTCGGCTTTGTTATTTTGTATTGGGTTAATTTTTTAATTAGGGTTTTGTTTTTGTTTTAGCTTTTATTTTCATTTGTAATTTTTTCCTTTTAAATTGTGTAACTTTCTAGTTGTGTAACTAGGTACAAACTACGGGGCGTAGTTTGAGAATTCGCAACTCAGTGGCTGAGTTGTGGCAGGGTTTTGAGCTTAGAGTTAGGTTAGTCAAGTTAGCGGGTGTCGCAAGTTTACGAGTGTTTGTAAGCGTCTGACTACATAATTTCTAGTAGAAACCTTGGGGGCAGCACGTAGGCAGGTTTTAGCCAAAGCTGGGTAAATTTGTGTGTAATTTCTACTGCATTACCTTTTGTGTTTATTTTTATTTCCGCATTAATTTTTAGTACACCCTATTCACCCCTAAGTCCACTATTCTTTTTTACACTCTTTCTCATATTTCAGTTTGGTAGTGTGCCTACCGGACAATAATTCTTGTTTGGAAGCACCACTACCATGCTACGCTTTAGCATATTCCTACCAAACCGAGAATGTCAAGGCTCCACTACCAAACCGAATGAGCTAGTGGGTTTTCCTTGTTTCTCCCAATCATTCTTCCTATTTAATCTCCAGGGTGGTTTACCTCTCAACTAAGGCAATGCGTATGGGTCATTTCCCTTGTAGCTCTCACATGACACTTAGCTTCATCTTAGCCCATTTTGTATTGCTAATCTTCTCGGGCATAATTGCCCATAACACTTGCTCCCCAAAGCTCGCTTCATATAATACGAAGTGGGCTTTGTTTGACATCTTCCTATGGAATTAATCTATCAAAGTAAGCTTCATATTACTATCATTTCTGGAATTCCTTTAATTCACTATTGTTTATCCTTATCGTGTCGGCACTGTTTTAGGGAGTTAGGGTTTTTGAAGGCGTTCGTTCCTTGTTAGGGTTTAGGAAAAAGTGTAGTGCCTTTAGTCAGCTGTGTTGTACGTTATATCCCATTCATTTTTAGGCTAATCAAACCTACAGTTTTCAAGGTTATGATCGGCTGAAGTGTGGTTCGGTCACTGCCAATCGCTGAATGGGAAGGAACGAGCATGAGTGATTAAGTAAGGAATAGGAAATATTATATGGTTGTGTGCATGGGGTTATCTTGGCATTCTACATTTGGATTGGGACTATCAGCAGGCTGGATCGAAGACTAGATGATTGTCATTGAATTATACCAAGCTTAATATTTAAACGCTCCCAAGGATCACTAGTTGCTTATAATTTGATCGCTGAATCGGAAACTTGTGTAAACTAGTAGGGTCATAGGCCGCGTTATACCATTCCACCATTAAATTTCACTAACTGAGAATTCCAAGTCGACGTTACTTAATAGCTATGCAGTTAAAGCCCCGCTAAAGCCTCGTGAAATCCTCGCTATAGCGCTGTTCGACCGCTACACTTTTTCAATGTAGTGTTATTAAATAGTAGATCCTCTTTAAACCCCGCTATTTTCCGTTACACCTGCTAAATCAAGGCTTTTTAGCATCCGCTTTAGCAACATTAATATAAAAATATAGATTTGAGTAGCTCTTTTTTAAATCAAACCAATAAACTTAGGATAAAGACCTAATTTTAAGGCATAAATGCTCAATATAAGTTAGAAATTTATTGTAGTCACCAAATTGGGATTGCTTAAATCATGACGTTCTTCAGTTTTGCTATATATAACTAAATAATATTTCATTTTCCAATATAAATAATGGGAGAATAAGAATAAATTAACTTTAAAAATTTGATTTTACATCTAACGAAGCTTTTTGCATCTCCGTTGTTTTCTGTTATATCCCCGCTTTATTCTCACTATAAATTTTTGCACCTCCACCGCTATAGATCCGCTAAGCGCTTTAGCTGCACAGCTTAATAGTTCATTACACTTTCTTTTGCACACATATATAGACAATCACAAACACACACATACATTGTAATAATGTGTGAGATAGGTTGTCATATTCGACAGGCATGTTGAGTCATCGGAACAGTTGTTCGACTAGTGCTACTGCAGGCGAGGCTACATCTTCTTCTGCTCCTCATAATCCTGCACCGTTTTGATGCTGGACTGACTAGCTTAGTTCTGCTCGCTCATTAGTACATGGGTATGGTCCATCACGATTGCTGGTAGACCCTATTAAATCCATGCCTTCTACATTATCAGCCAAGCAGCTGGATGCTATAACTGCTACTCATGATCTTCCAAGGGAGGATATGTTCCAACCTACTCCCAACCAACGGGCCTATGCCCCCTAAAGGATATAGAGGTAACTCAAGGTACCATTGCACGGCTCGGGCTCCACCCCCTCTTTCATGATTGATTATGGGTTTTCTGGTGTATATGAAGATCGCTTCTTTTCAACTGTACCCTAATGGGTATGCTATAATGACCAATCACTATGTTATCTTCATGCGGGATTTTCAAGTTTCCCCTACTCATCAACATATTAGGTTTTTATATGCGATCAACAGTAAGGCGGAAGGTTCCCCTTTCATTTATCTCGAAGTAGGGAGAAAATTTAAACCGGTGGAGGACTTGTACCCAAATTACAACATGTTCAAGAAAGAGTACTTCTTCATGTGAGACGCTTCTCCGTGCTTCCGTCAATAACACTCAAGATGTAAGTTATATTGATCGCTCATTCAAATTTTTCCTTATATTCTGACCATACACCCTTCCTCTTTTCTATTCTCTTCCTCAGGTTTAGTGAGAGCTATATCGGGTGATGATCTAGAGGATATGTTAACGAATTTGAAGAAAATTCCTATAAGCTAAGGGACATTCCTCGGTTAGTGATAGATAATAATCTTAGATAGCTTGGGATTCTAGCTATCGGGCATTCAATTAGGAAAGGCAGAGCTCCCTCTATGCACAAACTCGCAAAGAAAGGGAAAGGAAAATCTTCGAAAGTAGGTGAAACTAGCAAGGAACCATCTTCATAGCCATTTGCTTCTAGTGCTGATTTGACCTTGGTCTCGCCCAAAGCTAATCAAGCAGTACACATAGAAGCCACAGGTTCAGAGCTAGATGCTATCAGGATCGAACCCCGTGCAGGTGGTCGGCTAAAGTACATAAGGGTAGTGAGATGACAATAGTTTCCTACTAAGACAGTTAAGGAGTCGAGCCCTTATTCTCATGATAATGACGCCACTACTTCAGATTGTAACCAAACTCACTCTTCTAGGTATATAAACCTTAAGAATTTATCTAATCTAGACGTTAAGGAAGCATTGAACTAAAATTTTAAGGCTAAGGAACAAGAAGAATTTATTCTTGGGGACATCACCGTTTCCAATTATTTATAGGATCCCGAGCTAGGGATTGACTATGGTGACTCTGCCTCAATAGCGGAAATTCAACGATTTTTGGAGTTGCATGAGGACCCTAAGGCTTTATTTAGATGTCATACACTGTTTACACATACAAAACACCTCTTTTTATGTTATAGTGATGAACTTCTTGGCTTACATCTTTGTTGTAGCTCGGTTCTAACACTATGTCACTTTCTTTTTATTGGGAGTATGAGCTCAAAATAGGAAAGCTGCAATCCAAGTTTATGCAATTCAAGCCAGATGTACCTCCTACCGATGTTAAGAAGGCTTCCTCATCATTTGGCCCGAGCAAGAATGTAGGGCAACCAGCCACGAAGCTTAAGACCATAGTGATGGTTTCTTACTACCCGATTGGAGATAATAGTGGCCAAGATCCTCATGATGGCTCTTGAAAGAGATCCCACTCTTCTGGTAGCAAGTCAAGATCCAAGACTCAAACCCGTCCCTACAAATCTTCTAGGGCTTCACATTTTCTCCTCTCGGACTTCGAGACATCCAAGCGGCAAGGGAAGATAGATAGAAGGGGAGAGATTGTCATCACTCCCAAGGTCGTCACTTCCAAGGATAAAGAAAAGGTGAAGGGAAAGGAAGGAACCGCCATCATCACCAACCCCAACGACCCCGATTATGACGAGTTCCAACAACTATACCAACCGAGAAACTTCACAGCCCACTAATTATCTAATGCCCCTGCTCTTTTTTTTTGGGGTATGATTGACTTTCTTGGGGATGGGATGAGTGTCGTAAAGGCTTTATCGGAGTTTCACGCTAAAGTATTCAAGGTTGAGGAGGAAATTGGAAAAAAGAATGTAGAGTAGAATTTGAAGATTTTTGAGTTAATGAAATAGATGCACGAGAAAGATAAGGATCATCAGATGGTGCTAGATGCGTTAGAGAAGTCCCAGGTAGAAGAAATTGAAAAGTTCATGTGACGACCCACCTTTTTGGACGGTTTAAATCGACAATAACCCACACATCTCTAACTCAAACCATTCAAAAGGGAGGATTGTCAATGGAGTAAATCAGAAAATAAGAGAAAGGAAGGGAAAACAAAACATATAATCTCGCAGCGGAATTGACAAAATATAATAATCAAATAAACAGTTCATGAAGCTGTTTTATAATATACATTTGATTACACAAATTTTACACAAAATCAGAGTATAAATAACAACATACCAATAATGATGCAGCATAATAATACTAATAATATAATATAACAAATTTCTTCTTCGTCCTTCGAAAATAATTGTCTTCAACACTGAAAAGCTTAGGCTAACTCGAGCGCAATGAAAAGACAAAACACTCGAGTCAGAACTAAAAGTTCTTATATAAGTTAAATCAACAATAAATAAATATGAGTGTAATAGCTTCAGAGATGTTTACGGGATTTCACATCTCCTATCCACTATATAACGTGCATGCAATAACTTAAGAGGTGTTACGGGATTTTCCATCTTCTAAGGATCCGTTAAACTACCTATATGTAGTAAAATACACTATATATATGTAGTGTCTATCAGTAATGTAAAGTATTAAAATAGCGTTAAGGCATTACCATTATCCCCCTTAACACATTTTATATAAGCATCGTAGTCTATATAGTACTGTAAACTCCACTGTAAACTGGTGGGCTATCGGGGAGCACTCTATAGGTACAACACAAACCAAAGTCATAGTGGGCTCGATCAGGATAAATATGAAAAGGCACGCGAGGCAATACCCATGGTAGGATTCTAACATTTTGCCCTCCCGGACTGGTGGTAACGCATAGCCGCAGCTACCGCCCACCTTGAAACAACACTCTTATAATCAAGGATGGCCACCAATCAATCACAAAGTAAAAGATATGGTTTCGAAGAAGCGTGTTCGATAGGGGGAGCGACCCCACTAGGCCCGGTATAGATCCTGTTTTAGTCATTTTAATTATGACTCAAAAGTCAAGGCTATCCATCATCGTTCTCTTTCTTCAAATCCAGCAATCGTTCACCAAATCCAACCACTACATTCTGGATCATCCATCACGTACACAGTTGTTAAAGTGGTTCCAATATTGACAGAGAGTATGTCAATAAGAGGCCCGGTCTCTTTAACAACCAAACGTCATTTTTCACACCAGTTGGTTCTTTTATATTTCAAAACCAATTCACATTTGATATCAAAATATCATATTCACTTGAAAATATCTTCCTTTTCAAAATCATCATATTTGCTCAAAATATGTCATTTACACTTGAAAATATCATTTCAAATTCCAACTTAGGTTATACCCTCATTTAACCACATTCGCATTTAAATCAACGATTTAAATATAAACATTCCAACTTTGCAAAGTTTGAAATTTAGAAAACAGTTTGAATAGTTATAATAGTTTAAAATAGTTTAAATAGTTTGATATAAAATGGTTTGAGTATTGAAAATGGTTTATATAATAAAATAGTTGAAAAATCTAAATAATTTGAATATTAAAAAGATAGATTTTAAATAGTTTATATTAAAAAAAAATTTGAAAATAATATCAAATCAAACTGTTTCTTTCCATTTCAACAAATCTGGACCATGTCCAAATTTCAAATCAACAAAACTCAACTTAAATTAAATTTCAAAGCAACTTGATTTCAATTTCAATTCGAATTAACTTCAATTTTGAAAACGTTCATTTTAACTTCAAATTTGATTCAACAATTCAATTCAATGATTTAAATTTAAATCCAATTCTTATTTTAAACCATTTCAATTTATATCAATTCCAAGCCCAATTTCAATTTACTGATTTAAAACACTTAAATAAATTTAAACCCCATTATTAATTTTTAAGGTCCAAATCTTGAAATAATTCAATTTCCAAAATTAAAATCAAATACCAATTATAACTTCACATTCCCAATTCAATTCTTTTAAACAATTTCTTTTACCCAATTTAAATTTCACTTTTCAAAGCTTGACTTAGAAATAATTCAATTCACATAAATCCTTAATTTATTTCCTTTAAAACAATATCCTTTAATAAAAATCTCAATTCAAGATTTTAAAACCATTTAATTTAACCAATCCGGTGTCCGTATATAATTTTCTACCCTATGGCCAAGTAAACGTTTATTTCAATTTTAATTATAGGGATGAGTATATATCATTTCAATCCAAATCAAAGTGTCATAGGTATATATCATTTCAACCTATTTCTTAATTTATTCGAAATAATTTAAATAATAGTTTATATGCTTTCAATTAATATACAGGGTGATAATAAAGATATATAAATAAATAAACATCTAATCATCCAAAATGTCAACAAATAGACATCAATCACAGTCAACATCCAAATCGGCTAATAAATGACAACAATTAACTAGTTATCAATATCAGGTACCTAACTAGCGATTAAATTCAAATTTCTAATTTAACTGGCAATTTAATTCAATATAAAATTCAATTTCAATTAAAATGTCCATTTAACTACCAAACAGTAGCCAATAAAATTATTATTACTTCATAAATTTAATTCAACTAATATAAGAAGATTTAATATTGTGCGAGTGGGTTAAATCACTCAACTTTGGTTTATAGGCGATTTAAAATCCAAATAAAGTCCAAAATTCCAACAATCTCCAAATTCAACCAAACTAGTTTCATGTTGTCCGGAATTTCGATATGATCCCAACGGAAGAAACCGCGTCCAAATCCGAGCTCCTATGAAAAAGTTATGTGTGTTAGAATTTGAAATTTTAAATTTAAATAAAAATAAAACGAGGGGCAAAATTGCAAAATCGTTAACTCTCAACCCTAGCGTGAAACGCACAACAACCCAAGTATAAGCACGATAGCCGCCACTATCCCCTTCGAATCATCCCCACCAGGGGCCTCCGTGCCCAGATCCAACTACGCTGCCGTGATGACTACCTCCAACCGCCCCTCCACGGCCCACGCACGCGCCAGAAAACGCCAACGGCCGTCGCGCCTTCATCATGTTTTCTGGCGAATCCGAGCACCGATGACATGAACAAAGACTACAGATGAACTCCACTCAACCTCCTCTACATGGTGCAACTTCCCGATCGACGAATCGTTGCAAATCCATCGTTGATCGCGAAACCCTAGAAACAGACAACTGAGAAAGATCATTAATTTTTGGATAAAAGAAGCCTCCAATCAAAAAATGAATTACATATGCAGAATACGGTCATCAAGAGCTTCACGATTATATACTATATGATAGGGTTTGAGCAGTTTGGATTTTCAATTTGATTTGGAATTAGGAATTAGGGTTTTGGATTGTCTACCATTGAGAAGGAACAGATAGATAGAAATTGTATGTACAGAAAATGAAAATAAGAACCTGATTGGGTTTATAACAGCCTATATATAGACAGAGAAGGTTAAAAACAGATGGAACATATCGAATTGGGTCGAAACGATAACAACGACCCGAAAAGCCCGTTTCATTCCCAAAATGAAAATAGGTCATCCAATATATCAAAATATAGCTTTTCGATATTTTTAAACTCAATGGAACTAATTTCAAACCCTAATTCCATTGTATATAGAAGTTAGCTTTTAAAATCGAATTATATTCATTTAAATACCTTTAATTGATTTCTACGCGTTTCGAGCTTGCACGATCGAACGATACGTCCAATCATTACGAAACTTGAAATCATATAATAATTCACTATTGCGAATCCGATGATACTGGTTTCATTGAAATCCAAGATAGTGGCAAAAATATTAATTTTACACGCCAATTAAAACAATTTATTTTAAAGATCAATTTAACCACTTTTAAATTCAAATTTAAAAGTTTAAATCATCATTTTGATTAAACTGAAATTAATAATCTTTTAAAATTAAATTTTTTCATATTAAATCCAAGATTTAAATATTACATTAATCTCAACACTAAATTACAATAGAAATAAGTTTATTATAATTTAATTCGCAACATATTCTTTTATTTTGATTAACATGTTCTTATTATTAAATCAACAAATACCCTATGAATTTTATTAACATAAGTTTCCACTTTATTATTCTCATACTCTATCATTAACGTCTTTTACCATATTAACTGCAATATTTAATTACATTAAATTTCATTGATTCTCCAACTAATTTCAAACGGATGAAATAATAGGGTGATAAAAAAACAATTGTTATATATTAGTAATCCAAGCACATTTCTAAATTTATTGTTTACAAACAAAAGCTAATAAATTTACGTACTAAATAATTGATTCCATATTCTATATTAGAACCAATTTTATTTAATTACATATAATTTCTCTTTTTGATAGAACGTTTATTTTATTCCTCATTAACTTTCATTATTACCATTAATTGGAATTACATTAAAACGGTTTTCAATTACATCCAATCAATATTATTAAATTACATTCTAATAAAAAAAATTCCATTAATAAATCATAAATTTTAATTTCCAACAAAATTAAATTCCAAAATCTTATTAAATTTAATATTTTTAATTATCAAAAATGTAACATCCCGAAATTTTCGACTTTCGAAAATTCAACATCGATACTCACTTTATCGACTGCTGAGCAATCGAATGCCGGAAACCCGAAAAGTTATGGTTTTAAGAAAGAAGATAAAGGTAGAAGAAGAAGATAGAAGAAAAAGAGAAGAAGAACGACAAAACAACAACAGATACAGAACAGAGACAAAATCAGAATCTCACATATCGCAGCGGAACAATATATAATAATTAAACACTAGTCTTTTAAAACAAAGAGCTATATCAGTTTATACATACATCAATCATCAGAGTCAATATACAACAATGGACAGTTATATAACTTGTCCTCACACAGAATACACAGCGGAATAAATACTATCAGATACAAATACTACGTCTCGCCATCCAGCTTGCTTCCAAAGCTCCAGAATATCCAGAATATCCTGATAACATAACTCTAGGCTGCCTGTGTGGAAATTGGTGGGCACCCAGAGTTTAGAAGGGAACAATAAACTCCGAGTCAGTCATGGTGACTGGTGTGAGATCGTAAAACAGTTATACTTTAAAAATAAACAACAGGATAATTTTAAAGTCAATTCGAAATGCTTTTGGAAAATGAAACTACCATAAGACCTCCCACCACACACACAATGCAAACGCAGAATTGGAGAAGATTTCTTCTTATGATAGTCAAAGATGCTTACTACGCAAAATCAAATCATTTTTGATATTATTATTAGTGCATAGTGTAGAAAACATTTTGAAAGTATAATATTAATCTTAGCCAACATACGACCAGTATCGTATGCCTACTATAGCTACCATCTAAACAGTGGTGACCACCGTACGTAAATGGCAGGTTCTACAACTAATACCGTACAAGTCACGTATTGGAGTTTGGATTTCCAACAAATGGTCAGGCTAAGGAACTTCCTTTTCCACGATGGGTACGTCCCTGGAATAGACGACCCGAGAACCTAACTGGATCTCTGCCAACACAAGGCCGGGTTACCTCTGCAAAAATAGGTAACTACTGACACGCGTATGCCATCCCCCGATCGTCACCGATCTTCCCGAGGATCCCCGATTTCCAACAAACCACATAGATAATAATAATGCAGTAACCACAGAGGTTAAGTATCTGGGCTCCATACCATGATACCACCTTTATCCAGAAGGAATGACATACACTAAGGGGCGCTACTCCCTAGAACCTTGCTGCATCCTTCCTGTTTCGACCATTTCCGGGGTGTGAGGCTCGATGAAGTCTCGTCCACAAAGCTACGCTTTCTCAAAAAGCCCTGCTTCGGGTCAAACAAAATGATCAACCTATGATCACAAAGATATAAGATCAAATAAATGATCATATCGCAAATGATCAAACACTGATCATTTCACAGCAACACTCAGTATGCCACGTTACCAAATTGGGATATATCGCTGATAAATTTCAACTACATAACCTCTGAGCTCGTACGTCTCAGAGAAGGGTGTTAAGCTAAGAGAATAAATTCTCCGCCACCAACAGAAATGTATTTGAAAGAAATCAGCTTTATATCTCAAATTGTAACGTCAGACACACAATCCATACAAGTCTGTTCCGGGATCGAACAGAACCGAAGGGACTTCTCACGAAGCCCTTGCATATCCGGATAAATTTCTAATCACGTCAGGACTTCCCGTCACTAAGGGTGATAAAAACCTCTAAATCGGAGATCAGCCGATGTAGAGTAACTCGACGGTAATCCTTCCGTTTTCAAAAATATCCGGTCTTCAACACCGGTCTTCAAATGCAATTCATAACGACGTATCACATATTCGGAATGGGTTATACGACCCCATGGTCCTTTCCCGGCTAACCCGAATAGTGAGCGTTTATTCAAAAATAAGTGTGGCATTCAAATTCATCCAATTCACAACAAATACCTATCTAAAGGTAAATATTGATAGTCGGTTATTTAACTATCAATAAAGATGCGCAACATCATCAGATTCCAAATAATTTTCCAAATTATTTCATCTTCCAAAAAAAATATCTTTACTAGATATAAAATTTCCACACTTTAAAAATAAATCAATATTTATCTTTAAACAGATTCCCTTTCTTTTATAAATTCCATAGTGAATTTATATCTCACAAAAATATCTTCTGATATACGATTTTCAAATTGATTTCAATATTTACTTTCAATTTATCTTTAAGAAGATAAATTCTCAAAAACACTTCATTTCATTTTGGAAAAGCATTTCCATACTTATTTAAAAATAAGTAATTCACAAATCATTTATTTTCAACACTTAGAAAATATTCGATATACTTAAAATCAAAATTAAGTATATATCTCATTCTTTAAGGGAATCATTCTTAAATCTCATTTATTTGAGTCAAAACGAATGTTGCGTAAAACATCGTTACGACAACTCGAAATCATTAGTATAGGGATTCAGAATTAAGATAGATATATAAATCCCAATACTATATAAAATATTTCCTTTCGGAAATCATCTACTATAACAACAGTGTTATAGTCCACCATTTCCTTATTTCTCGAAAACGTCTATTTCAACAATAAATGTTGAAATCTATGATTTCGATAGTTCACACGTTTTGAAACATCTTTTAAAACAATTAACTTCACTTCAAATATCACTTTTCCAAAATTATATCCATTTTACTTAACAATATATTCACTGTCCAAAATCGTGAATATACTTCACTAATTACATTTCACTATTTTCTACACGTTTTATTTCAATGAAAATTCGCTATCCAAAATCGCGAATATATCTCCTTTAAAAATCTTCTATATTTAATTTATCAAATCCAATTGATTTTGAATTTATAAAACAACGTTTATAAATTCTATTTCCATTTTAATACCAACTTCGACTTATAAATCTTCTTTTATCAACTTCTATATTTAACTTATCAAAATAAGCGACTTTGGGTTTATAAACAACTTTTATAAATCCCAATTCTATTTATAAAAACTTCAATACCAAATCAATCTCAATATTGATTTCTAATTTTTTTTATTTATCACTACTAAGTGAATTCCTTATTTTTTTTCAAATTATTCAATATTAGGTTTTAAAATGGATTCTTCAAATTGAAATCATTTTACATTGATTTCACAGCTTACTTCAATTTACCAATTAAATTTCAAACTGAATTTCCAACTTATCTTCTTTTAAATAAATTCCTTTTTAAGAAGATAAATTTCATTTCAATCTATTTAAAAATCCAAATTTAAATTAATTTCTTCAATTTAAAAATCACTGTTTTATGAAATCCATTTATTTAGCATTTTCACTTTATTCTGGAATTTATTCGATAAGATTATAAAAATTTACTTTTTATACTTTAAAATTCTTTTCTTCAAAACTTCTTGAATTCCAAAAATTCAATTTCGTTTATCTTTGGAATCCAATGATGTCAAACATCCATTCAGCTAAATTTTAGCTTTTCAAACAATTTCCAGATATCAATTCAACAACATCAATAATCATTCATAGATTATCACATCACAGTAGAAATAAATTCAATCAATGTGAGGGGTCCAGTTGGATCCCTCCAACCTGTTTCCCTGCATCCAAAGACGTTAGCACAATACCAATTCCGCTCCAGTACGGAATTATCGTGGTATATAGGATTTTATAAATCCGCTTACTAACGGCGCAATAGGGTCTCATCCGCTATACGAGGCGGGAAATCATCAATCCAATATATACATATGCCAATATGTATATATTGCTATATATAGATATATCCTATAATATCTAATAGCACATTCAAACAATCAATCAATAACTGCAAATCAAAATTTTCCTTCGAGTGAGAAAATCTCACCTTAGCTTTTTATTTTGCCATCCGTTTCCATTTCAGTTTTGTTTTCTCGATTTTAACCTGGTATAAACAATTTTATAAAATCTATTAATATTCGAATTAAATCGAATAATCAATTTTCATTTATAAATCTCATTTTAACTAAAATTTAATTTAAACAATTAAACTCCCTTTTAAAATAAATTCCTCTTTAATAATTTCTTTTAGTATTTAAAATAATCCGAATAAGCAAATTATTCACCAAATCTATTTTAAACATTTCCATCTTCAAAAATCTTATCTCAATATATATATATCTACAATTTTAGAATTAAATCGAAAACCACAAGCAGATATACTTCCCTGCAATATATTTTCTGTTTTAAACAGTTTATAACAAAATATATTTCTATATATTTCTTTTCCAGTAATAAAATAAATGTTCTAAGTTCATATCTAAAATTGGAGACCCAAAATCGATACGCATAAAAACATAAATAGATCGAAGATTACTCACCCAACGACTGACGACACACTGCCTCAATCTGCAGAGGTTCACGCGAGCTCCTCCCAGTCAAGACCACTGCTCGCCTCTTCCAGTCGCAATCGCCTAGTCGATCTCGACTTCGACTTCGTCGCCACCTTCCAAACTCGCGAGCACGCACACCTCCAATCACGAATTCTCTAATCGAGCACGACCTGGCCCCTAGCTTCCAGCACCCACGACGCATCACCAGAGTCGCCGCCTTGACTTCGAACTGCGACCCTGTTTTCCACTTCGAGGTCCCACGTCGACGAACCCTAGCACCTCCTCCCATTCTCGCGAACTCGCTGCAGCCACCCATACGCGCGCGCATCTCAATCGCCTCGCCACGACCTCGCTTGCGAACGAAGACGCGGCCCCTTCCAGTCGTCGTCGCGACTCCCCCATTCGAGCGCCGCCGAGAACGCCCCCCATACTCGCGATTTTGATTTGATTCCATTTAGAGTCGCGATGACTCGTGAGCTGAGAAGGAGCGGCCATTAAATTTTCTTCGAACGAGATAGTTTTCAAATTTTTTTTTTCGTTTGATTTGAACTGAACAGAGGGAGGAAGAGAACGTGTTTGAAAACAAAAGGGAATGGTTTGCGTGATAATTTCGCTGTCTTCAGCATGAACAACGGGCCGTGTTTAAAGGCGTGGATGAAGGGAGAAAAGTGTTGACGTTGACCAATAAAAATATAAATTTAAATTTGAATTTCGTTAAAATTCAAATGCGTTTTCCTGTCGTGTGCTCACATACAAGCATCGAAAAATACGAAAATTGAAATCCGGTAATAACAAACTATTACGGACCCAATGAAACTGGTTTCGTCGAATTCCGAGACTATTTGAAAAATGACTATTTTATAAATATCGGTTCGAACGATCTGATTTCAAACTGAACAATTTACTCCTAAATTCGATTCTGAAGCTTCTATTATCTTCAGTATTATCAATCTAAATTCTAAAAGCTTTTGAAATATTTTTCTTCAACTTTAAATTGAAGATACAAATTTTTATTCAACTTCAATCGATTAAATTTTATAATTTAATCGTCGATTTCAATATTTAAATTCGGGATTCGAATTAGATTATCGTTCAAATATTTAAAATAAATTAAATATTCTCAATTTAATTCGTTCAAAATTCTGGGTCGTTATAAAAAATACGGGTCATTACAATTCAAGGTCGCTCGAAGAGTTGGTGAGGTTGAAAAAGGAATATACTCATGGCTTCGAGGTCGCAAAAGAAGATTATAATGCCAAAGCTGGGAGGTTGTTTGAAAAGTACAAGGATGTCAAGTGCAAGTTTACCAAAAGGCAAGATGTGACTCAAGCGGTAGTTACCAAAATGGGGCTCGAATTTTTGGAATTGAAGAAGATGGACAAGGATTGGAAGGTTGAGAGAGGTTCTCTTCAGGCTAAGCTTAAGGCTTTGACCACCGAAAATGCGACTTAAATTAAGAAGGTTGATAAGCTACATATGGAATGTGATTGGATAAATAGCTAGCTAGACTAGGTGGAAGAGCTTCTAGATGATATTTACTTTTAAATGTTCATCGAATGGAGCTTACATGGATGGATGATTATCAAGAAGTCATAGCCTCCATCCATAAATGGCTAATCAATGACAATAAGACGGCTAGTTAATAGGGCGAGCCACCTTTTGGCGTCGAAGCCATCGTAGCTCGCTTCTCAACAAAGGAGTAGGAAGCTATCCGCTAGAGTTATATAAAGCTAACTACTGATGAGAAAGACTAGAAAGAGAAAGAGGAAGCGAAGAAGAATGGCGACTCAACTTGTAGGGTGACTACTCAAGGTCTGACTTCTAAATCAGATATTTATACCCCATGCATGACGTTCCTCTAATCGTTTTCCATGTTTCTTCAGATGCACCAGTGCAATGCTAGCCTTATAACATTCCCCAGCGTCGAGATGAAGCTTAGCACTAGGGCGATTATCCAGTTTCTCCCAAAGGTGGTAGTATTTTTTATATAGCCCACGGGCCACTGATCAGTACATTTGAGCCTGCTTGGGTAAGACCATACTTGAAAGTCCTCTTTGTTTCCATGCAAGTGACATGGCGACGATGGTTCCCTTCGGAGCTATGGTTTCTTCAAAATCCCCATAGCTAGGGATCATGCCCCCAGGTCCTTCAGACTTCACATCCAAGGAGAGTCATGATGAGATGTTGTTGACCTCAAAGAGGATGCTGATGTTAAGATTGTTCGCTTCAATGGGTCCACCAAGGACTTTGATAAGGAGGAAATTCTTATGTATAATTTCATGGCTAAATTCCCGAGGGAAGTTGCCAAGGTTAAGCTAAAGGCGATGGAGGAGCAAAAGTTGATGAAGAGGAAACATTCTGAGCTTGATGAGGTCACTGCGTCCAAGTCAAAGGAGGATAAGAAAGAGAAAGAGCATGTAGGATCCAAGCCATCTAATAAGAGCTGCTCCTCCAAATCGAAGAAAAAGTGGCAGAAACGGTCGTATATCTTTTATTTGGAACAATATATCATGTGCTTCTTTCTATACTAAGCAATTGGATCATGCTCACCTAATTTCAATAATTTAGTGAGGGTGAGCATGTATTATTTTTTTACAGTTGTGGATCTACACTGCAAATATTTGGATATTTGATAGTGTCTGGATGTTCTTGTTATTGTATAACCTGCTTACCCATTGTATTTCTATTATTCTAGTTTATTTATTTTCATATAAGTATTCCATGCATACTTTATACAAGTTAGTCCTAGTACTAGTAGGTTGCTAGTCATTCCATGATATTCTGAATCTGATCGCCTACCTTGAATAGTCTGCTCAACGGTTGTGCTCTGAACACAGACATGCTAAGTTATCCACTAACGCCCAAGTTCAAAGCCGATCGTACCCAGTCGACGGTCATATCTTAATCGTAGGTACACCTACTTTGCCACTGTTGGCAAGAGGTTGGAGCCAATTGTCTATGGTGAACTACCCAATCGGAGGCCATGTCCTGACCGTAGGTAAATCTGATTCACTGCTGCCGACTAGAGTTGAGGTCGATCGTCGATGGCGAACTACCCAGTTAGCAGCCATGTCCTGATTGTTGGTAAATCCGATTAACCACTACCCAATCGACGGTCATGTCCCGACCATAGGTAAACACAGTTCGCCACTACCATCTAAAGGTTGGGGCTAATCGTCAATGGCAAACTACCCAATCGATGGTCATGTCATGACCATAAGTAAATCTGATCCATCACTGCCAGCCAATGGTTGGGGTTAATCATCAATGGCGAACTACTTAGTCGACGACATAATCTAACCATAGGTAAATCCGGTTCGCCACTACCAACTAAAAGTTGGGGTCGATTTTCAATGGTGAACTACCTAGTTGGCAGTCATGTCCAGACCGGGGGTAAATTAGGTTTGCCACTACCGAGCAAAGGTTGGGGTTGATCGTCAATGGTGAACTACCCAGTTGGTGGTCATGTCCTAACCACAGGTAAATCATGTTCTCCATTGCTGGCCAAAGGTTGGGGCTGATCGTCAATGGCGAACTACCCTGTCGGTGGTCTTGTCCTAACCGTAGGTAAATCCGGTTTGCCATTGCCAACTAATGTTAGGGGATAATTCCTACGTCATTGCAACACCATTTGCCCATGGGCAACGAGTTCAACTTATTGAGCTTTCATGTTGTTTGATTGGTGTAAATGTCGTCTCGGCGCATTTGGGTTGTTTAATTTCTTATCCATCAACCATCGAGGGATATCAAGTCATCCCTACCTAATGTCTACGTCCTTCTCTTTAGCTTAAGCATTCACAATAATCCATGTAAAATCGAAAGGTAGCTAACACAACATTATTTCAAGGAACACACATTTTATTATAATTATTTCATAATTGATTCAATTACATAGTAGTAATACAATTAAAAAAACAATAGAAATTAAGTAAAATAATGGCGAAGATTCTATGCGTTCCAAGTTTTTTTTTGAATACAAGCCCATTTATCATGCTCAGGATGAATGCTCCATTTCTTAAGTCTTTATGGATGAAATTCAGTCCTTCCCAGATCGGTTTGATTGCCCTCGGTCTAGGGAATATCTATTTTAGCACTAAGTCCCCTTCTTTGAGAGGGCGGTGTTTGACCTTAGAATTGTGCTGGTTGGTTATCCTTCGCTTATGCACCGCAACCTTTGAAGTAATTTCTGCATGCCTTTCATTGATCAAATCTATTAACATATTCATCAACTCGTCATTCTCATTTGGGTCATAATGAATCCTCCTGCATGATGGCAGTACTATCTCCACCGATAACAACGTCTCCGATCCATAAGTCAGGGAGAAAGAAGTATGTGTTGTCGTCATCTTTAAAGAAGTGCCATAAGCCAATGGTGCCAAAGAAAGCTCGTCTACCCATGCTCCTTTTGCCCTTTTAAGCCGCTTCTTTATGAGGGCCTTTAGAACTTTATTGACAGCTTTCACCTATCTGTTGGCTTGCGAGCCATTGAAGAAAAATCTTCTTTATTTCATGCTCCCGATAGAAGTTGGTAAACTTCTCGCTGTCAAACTACAATCCATTATCCAAGATGATCAAAAGAGGGACTTAGTACCTGCGTATTTCATTCTTAACCAAAAAATTAGTAACCTTGGTTGACGACACCTTAGTAAGTATTTCAGCTTCAACCCACTTGCTAAAGTAGTAGACTGCTACTATAGCATGCTATCTCCACACCTGGCCAATGGGAAGTTCACCGATCAAATCTATTCCCCAGACCGCAAAGGGCCAGGGACTAACCATGTGAGTTAGCTCGGTTGGGGGCAATCTTGGGATCATCGCAAACCATTGGCATTTGTATCATCACTTCATATATTCCATTACATCATGATTTAGCGTTGGCTAGAAGTATCCATATCATAACACTTTCTTCACTATAGTCTTCCCTCCCTAGTGTGGTCGCGGCAGCTGCCCCAATATATATTATCTAGCACCTCCTCGGCTTTCTTTCTGGCTACACACCTTAACAGTGGGTTAGAAAATCCCCTTCGATATAACATGTCATCTTGGATGATAAAGCAAGGTGCCTTCCATAAGATCATCCTTGCTTCATTCCTGTTGTCCGGTAAGACCCCTTCGCTTAAGTACCTTATAATCGGCATCATTCAGGTTTCATTACCATTGATAGCCGCAACCACGTTCACCTCCTCAAAACTAGCGCTAAGTAGGGTCACAACTAGTATTGATCCTAACAAAGGCCTATCTTCTGAACTTGCCAAATTTGCCAACCCATATGCATCCTGATTTTCTTCCTATGGAATATGTCTGATCACATAATGTTCCATCTATTTAAAAAAAATCTTTACCTTTCTTAGATAGGTTTCCCATGGAATGCAACATCTTGAAATTTTATCATTTTGATTCTGAATATTTAATTAATTTAAAATATTTAAGTAATTGGTTTTTGAAATATAAACAACTTATGTTCAAATATAGGGATTATTTAAATATTTGAATTTAATTAAATATTAATTAAATGGATTTAATAACCTTATTTAACTCCTTTTAATTAATAAATAATAATTGTGAACTCATTTTGTAATTTATTTATGGTAACAAATAGTTCGAATAAAAAACAATAAAATCATGTGTTAATAAAACGACTTGATTTTTAATGATGTATTTTTAAATGAATTTATAGGATTATTCAATAATTTTTAATTTTAGAAGTATTTAAATTATCATCTAAAGTATTTTACGGATAACATTGGTAATTTTGAAATTCCACAGTATAAAATAGTCTGTGTATTTTATTGTGAATTTGTGATCATGTCACATTTTGGTGCACGATTGTATTTTTATTTCTGTAGTTTACGGTTCGTACGCGAATGAAATATTGTGCAGCAGGATACCGCAAAACCTTCTTTTCAAAACTTGTTAAATCAAATCAAAATTCAAAGCTTTCAATTAGCCTTAATGGTGATGTGCATTTTGATTTGAGGTGTAGCTTGAAGTCTTTGGCTAGCTTGTGTGGGAAGTAATGTGGTTGTTTTGTGTTTTAAGTTTACTTCAATTCACATTTTTGTTCAGTTTCTTGCCCTCATATTTTTCTTCTTTTCCCTTATCTCTTTTTGTTTTTCATTTCTATGAAATGAAAATGACCTCAAAGCTTAAAAATTAAAATCCAGTGATTCCCTCAATAAAAAATTATAAAACTAGATTCTTTGAACTCGTGTGGTCATTAGCTTCAAATCTGTATCCTCGAAGTCGTATGCGATTGTAACGACCCGCCAATCTGTACAATTCAAGCTGACAATAAAACACACATGTCCAACCCAAAGTGAACGGAAAGACTGATAGTTATAGAAAAGAAGAAGAAATAAGAAGAGAAGATAAGAAGAAGAGAAAAGAAGAAGAAAGAAGAAGAGAAGAGAAGAAGAAGAGAAAAAAAGTTAAAACAACACAAAATCTCACAATCGCAGCGGAACAATATATAATATAATATCAATAATCTTTACAAAGAGAAACTATTATATACATACATTCATCACAGTACAACAACACTCACAATCATCAACCTTGACAGTTATAACAACCTATCCTCACAAATGCTGATGATTTCAACAACAAAACAGCGGAACATAGACTTATACGTGAATACGACCTATGGACCTCCAACTGATCTTCTGAGCTCTAATGCATCCAAAGCAATTTGTAAATATGCTTGGTCTCACCTGAGCATTTAATAAAATAACACTCAAGTTAGTCTGGAAAACCAGCGTGAGAAAAACACACCCAACTGGATTTTTAAAGTTATATAAAACACTTGAAATCAAAAGTAACTCATAGGACCACGCCGCACATAAACACAGACGGGTTTTTACCTTACGGTAACCAAACCATTTTTTTATAGAAAATCCTTTGATATTATAATAATGTCTAGAATACAAATACTTACTAATCATAACCGAAATTGTTACATTATTAAATTCCAACATACTAGGTTCTACAATCATAACCGTAAAGACACGTATTGGAGATTGGATTCCATGACAAGGTAAGGAAATACCTTCCGAAGGTACATCTCTAGATAAATGCACCAGGGTTTTACAAGAACATCTTGTACCCCTGCCACACAAGATTGTCCTACCACTTGACTAGTGGTATCGAATATGATTACCCCACTTAGGCCCGAAGCATACAGGAATAGATAGTAACCGATCTAGATTTGGAATGACCATACCCTACTTGGGAGCGACCCACTTGGCCCTGTTGCATGCCCGATTTTTGTCATTTCCTGGTTGATGAGGTTAGAGGCTACATTTTACCTTTTTATATAGCACTCCCCACTTAGAATGCTAGCACTGCCCTCAAGGCAACAATGCAATATCGGCATTCATCCATACAAGTTCGTTCAGGGACAGAATGAAACACTTGAGAGCTCCGTCTCCAAGTTCCATCATCTTTAAGATGTCTTCAATTCGAAACGCATTTGTTGAATCGAAGTGGTTTTCAGATAACATATCTGATCCCCGTCTCTTCAAAACAACTTTTCGATAATTCCCAATAAACTCAATCCCAGTTCTATAGGAAATAAACAATCAAAGATAAGAGCGGAGATCACCTCCTAACCGTTAGTAGATGGATTTCCTTATCATTGTCCTAAGAGAACAAAAGGAGATTTAAGCGCACAGTACAACATCATCGGAGATGACTATGCCATATAACTCACGTGTTTCTCCTAGATATTTCCAAAGCTACATTGGTCCAAATTCGACAGTCGGTTATTTAACTATCGAATAACAAACATTCAACTGGGGGAATTAATCCCATAGGAAAAACCAACACTGGTTAAGCACCAAGTAAAACTAAGCCTCTTTTAATAAACTTTCATTTATTGAATTCGTTTTGTAAATACTCGAATAAAAATCCTTTTACAAAGGTATATAAATATTTTCACCAGTCCTTATTTCTCAATACTTAGAAAAATATCCGTATACTTATCTCAACGCTATAAGTATATTCACAAAACCGAGAAAGATTTCCTTTCTATACAATTCAAAAATCATTTACAAATCCCTTACCAATATAAAACATTTATAAAACCATTTATAACCTTTAAAACCAATTTTAAATATCATTTCTCAAATCATTTATAAACCTTTTTATAAATCCATGCAACTATTTATAAGGCACTTCTTATAAAACTTTAAACCCATTTATAATTTTCCTTTATAATTATCTAAACCATTTGCAAAGCTCTCTTCATACATTACAAATGATTCTCCTTTAAGTCTGTAAAACATTCTATAAACTTCTCTTATAAACCCAAATCTGTTTATAAAACCTTATTTATAAATCTTGAAATTTTTTATAAATAAATAATAATCATTTTCTTTAAAACACTATTACATAATAATAAACATTATAAATAAATAAATATTAAAAAAATTTAAACATTTTAAAATATTAATTAATAAATTTGAAAACATTCTTAATAAAACAATAATAATTTATCTTAAACGTTATTATAAATAATCATACCTAATTTCCAAAACTGTATTCCAATTAATTAACCTTTCAAATATTAAAATATTTATAACAACTTTAAAACAATATCTATAAAAATAAACAACTTTTAAAACATAACTATATTTTCATGATAAAAATCCATACTTTATTTCCAACATGATCATTTCCATATTTATAAACTATATTAAAAATCTCCTCTTTTTTCATGAAACTTCCTTTTATAAAATTCATTTATTTTCGAACTCCATTTGTTACTCCATTCCATTATAAATCTCACTTATTCATAAAGTCCCAGTTGAAAACATAATTTCAACCGTTTCTAACCTTGCCCCCATAGGCATAAATTTCTTTTATAAATTTCTTCCAACTTATAAAATATCATTTAACAATCCCTATTCTACCCTCACCTTCCATTTTCGAAATAGAATAAACTATTTCTAAAATACCATTCCACATCTTAAAATAAATCCACTGCTTTTTATTTTTCTTTTCAATCTATCCAATGATAATAGTTCCCTTTTATTTATAAACACCATTTATAAATCCATATTTTTACTAACGAAAATACGATTTTACAAATCTTCACTTTCTTTATAAAATATCACTTTTGTAAATTATCGTATTTATAAATCTCACCTTTATAAATAAACTATAATATATGTACCTATATATATTACTTCATACAAAATGGTTAATAAATATTTGTATCAAAATATTTCTATTTTCTTTTAAAAATCATATCTCTTTATTATAAATGATTGACTTATTTTCCCAGATTTTTAAAAACCTTTACTCACAGTTCAAAATTTCTATTTAAAATATTTCAAAAAAATCAATTTATAATATCTAAAAATCATGCTTTATTTTAAAAAAATTATTAAAACATATATAATTTCCAAAATCACTTGAAATTCCTTTTTAAATCAAAACATTAGTTTATAATATTTTAAAATACCAAAAATAAGGCCCAATGCTACTAAAGCACTAAATAAACAAAATCATATTCATGTCGTCAATATGGCATCCAACAAGTCATATATCATAATATATATGAAAAATAAAATCAACAGTGTGAGGAATCCTATTGGATCCCTCCAAGCGACCCCCTTTATTACATGCAGTATATAATCATAAAAATATAAATCTACCGCTTCGAGATGGGATTTGTATACAAAGGGTCATCCACTCTTACAGAGAATATAATAGGGTCGCATCCGCTCTAATAGGCAGGAATATATCCAAAGAAGTAATATAAACTAGAAATTCATCCAAACAGTCAATAACAATCAACTATAAAATATTCTCGCATCTAATAAATAAATTTCATTGACTATATAATATTCTAGTTAACCAAAAAAGTGAGATTAACTTACATTGATTTTAGTTTGGTCAAAACGTTCCATTTTGAATTAAAATTGAATAGATGTTCAATTTCAACCAAAATTCTCACTAGCTCCAAATTCATCCAATCCAATTCCATAGCGTGGCCTTCGTCGATATGATTGCATTGTGAATCGTCACATTCAATTTCGACCTCCTACCAGTTTAATATGGATTAACGAACATTTGAATTAATTAATTGATAATTCTTAAATTAATTAAACTTTTAACCTAACTTTACTTCCCTCTCCATCTCGTTCATGCTCCAGGCAACGCGCTTCTTCTCCTTTTTTTATTTCTCGATCGATGATCGATCGCGACCCATTAGAACTCACCACCAGTAGTGCCTCACCCCGTGTCGCCGCTCCTGCCATGCCGCCGCATGCCACACGCCTCGCGCGTGCGCTAGCGCACGAAAATCGTAGTTGAATCCACAATTTTTTGCTGCGAGCACAGCGTAAAATTGGCCACCATGATGTGAATTTCAATGATCTAACCATTAGTTGACTTCTATTCATCGCTGTTGTCAAGACCCGATTCTTCGACTTCCGAAAATCGACATTAATACGTCCACTAATCAACTGCCGAACAATCAAATGCCGGAAAACCGAACCCTGAGGGTTTAAAAAGAAGAGGTAGAAGAAGACAGAAGAAAAAGAAAGAAAAAGAAACAGAACCAATAACAGAATCTCACATTCGCAGCGGAACAACATATAATAGATCAATGAATAGTCTTTAAATCAAGAACTATATCAGTTTATACATCACATCACGTCAGAGTCAATATTCAACACAATACATCAATGGACAGTTATATAAACTTGTCCTCATATAGAATACACAGCGGAATAAATAATATCATATACAAGTGATACGTCTCGGCATCTAGCTCGCCACTTGAGCTCCACAACATCTCCTGAATCCAAAATGACCTGAAAACCTAACTCTAGGCTGCCCGTGTAGAAAATGATGGGCACCCAGAGTTTAGAAAGAGAATAATAAACTCCAGGTCAGTCATGGGACTGGTGTGAGAACATAAAACAGTTATTATCTTTAAAATAACAACAAAGGAAGTAAAAGACATCCGCAATACTTTTTGGAAAATGAAACTACCATAAGACCTCCCGCCACACACACAATGCAAACGCAGAATTGGAGGAGATTTCTTCTTATGATAGTTAAACATGCTTACTACGCAAACAAAACTCTTTTGATATTATTACTAGTGCATAGTGTAGGAAACATTTCGAAAATATAATATTAATCTTAGCCAGCATAGGCATTTCGCACTTATGCCTACTATAGCTACTATGCTCAATAGCAGGTTACCGCCACATTCCATAGCAGGTAATACAACTAAAACCGTACAAGGCTCATATTGTTTCTTTGGATTTTCCAACAAATGGTCAGGATAAGGAACTTCCTACTGCCACATGGGTACGCCTCTGGATGGACGTCCCAAGAACTAATTAGCTCTCTGCCAACACAAGGCCAGGTTACCTCTTACACTAGGTAACTACTACACAAATATGCCAACCCCCGGTCCTTTGGGACCTTTATCCGAGGCGCCTCAACAAAACAACAATCACACAGTAAATGAGATTGGAGTAACCACATAGGTTAAATACCAGGGCTCCATACCTGATACCACCCTTTTCCAGAAGGAAATGACATACCCTAAAGGGAGCGACCCTCATAACCTTGCCGCATCATTCCTGTATCGACCATTTTCGGGGTGTGAGGTCTGACGAAGTCTCATCCACAAAGCTACGCTTTTTCCATAAAGCCATGCTTTGATCTGATCAATAATTGATCAACACACAGCAGCACTCAGCATGTCACATTACCAAATTGGGAGTATATCACTGATAACCTTCAACTACATAACCTCTGAGCTCGTACGTCTCATAGAAGGGTGTTAAGCTAAGAGAATAAATTCTCCGCCACAAACAGAAATGTATTTGATAGAAATCAGCTTTATATCTCAAAATGTAATGTCAGACATGTAACCATACAAGTCTGTTCCGGGTTCGAACAGAACCGAAGGCACTTCCGAAGAAGCCCTTGCAATCCGGGTATTCACAATCCCGATCGAACTTCCCATCACAAAGGAAATCTCTATACCGTAGCTAACGGTGCAGAGACAATCGATATGTCATCCTATCGTTTTCACAAATACCCGGTCTTCAATGCGATCCATATCGTCGTATCACAAATTCAGAATGGGTTATATGACACAAAGGTCCTCTCCTGGCTAATCCGAATAGTGAGCACAATATTTTAAAACATATGAATATTGGGATTTCAATTAAGTCACAACTTATTACCTAAAATTTTTCTTCCAAATGGTTTAAACAAATTACCATTCCAAATCTTTAAACAAAAAGATTTACTTCACAAAGTTCACCCAATTTCACAAAGATTCATTCACAGATTCCCAAATCATTTCCCATTTCAATTGGATTAACCCATTAATTCTTTAAATCAAGATTTAATTTATAGCTTTCAAAACTATTCACAATTCAAGTCTTTTATAATATAAAAGATACAACTTTTAAAATCTTCTTTGATTTCAAAATAAAGCTTAATCATCTTCACAAAGGTTAATTCATGGTTTTTCCAAACTATTCACAATTTCATTTCAACTTGAAATGTTTCGATACAAATTGGAAATCTTTTCACTTTATGAAAGCTATTATTATTTGAAAACAGATAGTTTTCGTTTTGGGAAAAACTGGTTACAATTACACAGGTTAAAGCCATCCAAGTACAAATCTTGGATTTAAATTTAAATTTCCAAAACCATATTTTTAAATGGTTAAAAACCCATATAAACAACTTTTATAACTTGTACAATCTTTTAAACCAAAATTCCCAAATTATTGAATGCAATTTCAAGATATTGAAGTCAAATTTTGAATCAAATTATTCAAATTCCAATTTTTATTAAGTTATTTAAAATAACTCTTATTTTTTGAAACTCATTTTCAAAAACTTTAAATTCCAATTCCAAAACTATTTTTGACTCAAAAATTCAATCTTTAGAATTGTTAAAAATCTGTGACTTAACTGATTTCCACGTGAAATCCACATTTGTGTGTATGGTGTAGTCCAGGGGTTTAACACAATAGTGCAACAACATTCAACCATCACAGATCAAATATAACAATATAATTGATAAGCGGTATAAACTCTAACGCTTATCTTTCATTCATAGATCACAGATATATATATATATATATATATATCACAGATAAACAAATTATAGATCACAACACAAATCAGGATATATCACAAAGCATCACATATCAGAGATATCAAACAATTCAACATCCAATAAAATCCAAACATCTATAGATAGGATCAATTTAATCATCTGATTAATTTAAATCAGATAAACTTCTATAAATAAATTTTACTAGTTATGGTAAATTAATAATCAATTAATTTCAAATTGATTTTCAAATTTATTTCAAAACACCAAATCAAATTTTCAACGAATTTCCAAATTATTTCATTTTTAAAATAAATTTCTTTATCTCTTCAAATCTATTTAAAAATCCAAATTTTTAAATAAATTCTTCAACTTTTAAACAATGTTATTAAAAATCCCTTTACTGAACCCTTTTTCCCAAAATTTGAAATTTAATTCAATATAGTTCAAAAATAAGACTTTTATCTTTTTTTCAAAACTCCTTTTAAATTTATCCAATTCTCAAAAAATGAATTTATACAAAAACTTTCAACTTGAAATTTCAAAAATCCAATTTTATTTATTTCTAGTATCCAACGATACCAAAAATATATTCGGCTAAACCGTAGCCTTCAACAATTTCAATCACAAAAATAATCACACGGTGATTATAAATAATCAACACACAACATATGAAACAAATTCAAATGTTTGAGGAATCATGTTGGATCCCTCCAACCTGTTTCCCTACATCCACAGATGTTAGCACAATACCAATTCCACTTCGAGGTGGAATATCGCGGTATATGAGATTTATAAATATTATCCGCTATTATGCGGCGCAATAGGGTCTCATCCGCTATATAATGCGGGAAATCAACTCCAAATACATATATAATACCAATTCCACTTCAAGGTGGAATATCGCGGTATTTGTGTTTAATATAATAACCTCCGCTTAATATGCGGCGTATAGGGTCTATTTCAATCCAATAAATAACAACCATCATTCAAGCACATAATCACACAAACAACCAATTTTAAATTTAACTATTTAAAATTTATATTGAAACAAATTCGATTGAGTGAGAAGTTCTCACCTTGAGTTTCCGATATCAGTTGTAGTGTTTCGTTTCGAATAAAATTAAACACACGTTTAATTTTACCCAAAATTATCACTGGCTCCAACTGTAACGACCCAGAATTTTGAACGAATTAAATTGAGAATATTTAATTAATTTTAAATATTTGAACGATGATTTAATTTGAATCCCTGATATAACGTTGAATTTGGCGATTAAATTTTATAATTTAATCTATTGAACTGGATAAAAATTTATATCTTCAATTTTAAAGCTGAAGAAAAATAATTCTAAAGCTTTTAAAATTCGTATTGATGATACTGAAGATAACAGAAGCTTCAGAATCTAATTTCAAACTTTTTCGTTCAGTTTTGAAATTAATCGTTCGAATCGATATTTAAAAATAGTCAATTTTCACACAGTCTCGGAATTCGACGAAACCAGTTCCATTGGGTCCGTAATATTGAATTATTGTCGGATTTCCAATTTCGTATTTATCAGAGTTGTTATGGGAGCACACGATAGTTAAACGCATTGGAATTTAATCAAAGTCAATTTAAATTTAAAATTTAAATTTTTTTGGTCAACGACACCACGTTATTTCCTTTGATCACGCCAGGAATCAAGGAACAACATCGTGTAAAGCATGACTGTGCTCGTTTGAAATACTCCTCCCCCTCACTTCGATTCATAGAAGAAAATAAATAATGGCCGAACTCGTCTCCCCCTCTTTTATTCATTTTAAACGACGAAATCTCATTCCCACTTAAAATTTTAATCTTTCTCGTTCAAATTCGTGACCACGCGGTTCGCTTCAAAGGCAAGGCATCACGAACCAATTCGCGATCAAAATCGCGATGTTGATAGGATGGAGGCAATCAATTTCTGGGTGCGAGCAATTGAAGGCAAGTCGCGAGCTAGGGCTTCAGGCAGCGGCATCGAAGAGTTTCGCGAAGTTCGTGGTGCTCGCGAGCTCGTATGGAGGCGCTCATCGCGGTGCATCGCGAACCACACTCGCGTGAAGGCTGGGGTAGGGGTTTCACGTGCTTGGGGGAAACTCGATCGAGCTTTTGTGATGCTCAAGGCTGGAACGCGGAGGTGATAAGGCCAGTCGACGATTGGGGGCGGCAGCTTCAAGTTGAGGTCAAGGCAGTGGCGTGCGATCTGGATGGCTCGCGATCGATTGAGGAGTTCGCGACGAACTTCGCGATTCGAAGTAACTGAGGGTTCGGCAAGTTCGTCCCTAGGCTGTGAGGTATTCGTCTCCCCTTCTCGTTTATACTTAATTTAAATATATATATATATATATATATATATAGACTGGGAAATTTTTTTTTTATTAATAACAGTGAGGTATATGTACATGTAGTCTAATTTTCCAGTTAGAATATATATTTGTATATGTATGTATAATATGGTTAAAAAGAATATTTTTACAGTAATTTTACTTAAGACAAAATTTAAAAGGAGTTATAGGGGTTTTAAAATGGTCCGAAGAATTTATGAAAGGTTGGATTAACTGGAGTTTTAACTGGGAATATAAATTTATTTTGCTAACCTATGTAATTATTTTGGTAATTAGGAAATATTTTATTAAAAGGGAAATTTGTTTGAAAATTTAAATCAGGTAAGATAAAACTTTTGGTTAAGTAAATAAATTAAACGATAATTTAATTGAGCGATTAATTCGAATATTAATGAATTTGTATAATTATTTATACAAGGTTTAAAAAAATGGAGAAATGGTCAAAATGGAAATTGGGATGGCAAAATAAAAGCTAAGGTGAGATTTTTCTCACTCAAAATGAATTGCAGTTATTATTGATTTGATTGATTTCTATTTGGATGTGATATTAGATATGATAGGATATATCAATATATATATATATAGCAATATATACATATTGGCATATGTATATATTGGATTGATTGATTTCCCGCCTCGTATAGCGGATGAGACCCTATTGCGCCGTTAGTAAGCGGATCATTTTTATAAAACCCATATACCACGATATTCCACCTCGAAATGGAATTGGTATTGTGCTAACGTCTTTGGATGCAGGAAACAGGTTGGAGGGATCCAACTGGACCCCTCACATTGATTGAATTTATTTGTACTGTGATATGAATCTGTGAATGATTATATTGATGTTATTAATCATATTGATATCCGGAAATTGTTTGAAGCTAAAATTTAGCTGAATGGATGTTTGATATCATTGGATTCCAAAAATAGATGAAATTGAATTTTTGAAATCAAAATAGAATTTTTTAAGTAAATAAATTTTTAGAAATTGAACAAATTCGAAGAAAAGAATTTAAAAGTATAAAAGCTGATTTTTATAATCTTATTGAATAAATTCCAGAATAAAGTGAAAATGCTAAATAAATGAATTTCATAAAACAGCGATTATAAATTGAAGCATTTAATTTAAATTTGGATTTTTAAATAGATTGAAAGAGATAAAGAAATTTATTTTCTTTAAAAAGGAATTTATTTAAAAAAGAAATAAGTGGGAAGTCCAATTAGAAATTTAATTGCAAATTGAAACGAATTTGGAAAAAGAATGAAATTTATAGATGTATAAATTGTGAAGTTAAAATCAATATGAAATTTATAGATATATAAATCGTGAAGCTAAAATGAATGAAATTGTAGGATAGAAGATTTATAAGAAATTAACTTATAAATTGGATTTTTGCCTTCAAATGAAATATTGATCGAAATTGTTAATAAAGAAGATTTATAAATCAAAGTTGTTATAAAAGAGAAATAGAATTTATAAACGTTGTTTTTATAAATTTGAGATCAATTGAATTTGATAAATTAAATATAGAAGGTTGTTAAAGGAGACATATTCGCGATTTTGGATAGCGAATTATTATTGAAATAAATGTGTAGCAAAGATTAAAATATGGTTAGTGAAGTATATTCACAATTTTGGACAGTGAATATATTTTTAAGTAAAATGGATATGGTTTTGGGAAAGTGATATTTAAGATGAAGTTAATTGTTTTAACGATGTTTTAAAATGATTAAATATCGAAATCATAGATTTCAACATTTATTGTTGAAATAGACGTTTTCGAGAAATATAAGGAAATGGTGGACTATAACACTATTGTTATAGTAAATGATTTCCGAAAGGAAATGTTTTATGTAGTATTGGGATTTATATATCTATCTTAAAATCTGAATCCCTATACTAATGATTTTGAGTCGTCGTAACGATGTTTTACGTAACATTCGTTTTGACTCGGATGATTTCCTTAAAGAATGAAATGTATACTTAATATTGATTTAAGTATATCGAATATTTTCAAATGTTGAAAATAAATAGATTTGTGAATTACTTATTATTAAATAAGTATGGAAATGTTTTCCAAATATGAAACGAAACGTTTTTGAGAATTTATCTTCTTAAAGATAAATTAAAAATGAATATTGAAAACGATTTGAAAATCGAATATCAGTAGATATTCGAAAAATATAAATTCACTATGGAATTTATAAAGGAAATGGAAACTGTTTAGAAAAATAAACGTTGATTTATTTTTGAAGTGTGGAAATTTTATATCTAATAAAGATATTTTGGAAGATAAATAATTTGGAAAATTATTTGGAATCTGATGATGTTGCGCATCTTTATTGATAGTTAAATAACCGACTATCAATAATTACCTTGAATATGGTATTTGTTGTGATTGGATGAATTTGAATGCCACACTAATTTTTGAATAATCGATCACTATTCGGGTTAGCCGGGAAAGGACCATGGGGTCGTATAACCCATCCCGAATATGTGATACGTCGTTATGAATTGCATTCGAAGACCGGTGTTGAAGACCGGATATTTTTGAAAACGGAAGGATTACCGTCGAGTTACTCTACATCGGCTGATCTCCGATTTAGAGGTTTTATCACCCTTAGTGACGGGAAGTCCTGACGTGATTGAAAATTATCCGGAATTGCAAGGGCTTCGTGAGAAGTGCCTTCGGTTTTGTTCGATCCCGGAACAGACTTGTATGGATTGTGTGTCTGACGTTACAATTTGAGATATAAAGCTGATTTCTTTCAAATACATATCTGTTGGTGGCGGAGAATTTATTCTCTTAGCTTAACACCCTTCTCTGAGACGTACGAGCTCAGAGGTTATGTAGTTGAAATTTATCAGCGATATATCCCAATTTGGTAACGTGGCATACTGAGTGTTGCTGTGAAATGATCAGTGTTTGATCATTTGCGATATGATCATTTGTTTGATCTTATATCTTTGTGATCATAGGTCGATCATTTGTTTGACCCGAAGCATGGCTTTGTAGAAAGCGTAGCTTTGTGGACGAGACTTCGTCGAGCCTCACCCCCCGGAAATGGTCGAAACAGGAAGGATGCAGCAAGGTTCTAGGGAGTAGCGCCCCTTAGTGTATGTCATTCTTCTGGATAGAGGTGGTATCATGGTATGGAGCCCAGATACTTAACCTATGTGGTTGCTGCATTATTATTTTGATGTGGTTTGTTGGAAATCGGGGATCCTCGGGAAGATCGGTTACGATCGGGGGATGACATACGCGTGTCAGTAGTTACCTACTTTTGCAGAGGTAACCCGGCCTTGTGTTGGCAGAGATCTAACCGTAATGTTAGGTTATTTCTCGGGTCGTCTATTCCAGGGACGTACCCATCGTGGATAGGAAGTTCCTTAGCCTAACCATTTGTTGGAAATCCAAACTCCAATACGAACTTTGTACGGTATTAGTTGTAGAACCTGCCATTTACGTACGGTGGTCACCACTGTTTAGATGGTAGCTATAGTAGGCATACGATACTGGTCGTATGTTGGCTAAGATTAATATTATACTTTCGAAATGATTTCTACACTATGCACTAATAATAATATCAAAAATGATTTGATTTTGCGTAGTAAGCATCTTTGACTATCATAAGAAGAAATCTCCTCCAATTCTGCGTTTGCATTGTGTGTGTGGCGGGAGGTCTTATGGTAGTTTCATTTTCCAAAAGCATTGCGAATTGACTCTAAAAATATTCCTTTGTTTATTTTAAAGATAAACTGTTTTACGATCTCACACCATTCACCATGACTGACTCGGAGTTTATTGTTCCCTTCTAAACTCTGGGTGCCCACCAATTTCCACACGGGCAGCCTAGAGTTATGTTATCAGGATATTCTGGAGCTTTGGAGATAAGCTGGATGACGAGACGTAGTATTTGTGTCTGATATTATTTATTCCGCTATGTATTCTGTATGAGGATAAGTTTATATAACTGTCCATTGTTGTATATTGACTCTGATGATTGATGTATGTATAAAATGATATAGTTCTTTGTTTTAGAGATTATTCATTTATCTATTATATATTGTTCCGCTGCGATGTGTAAGATTCTGATATTGTTTTCTGTTCTGCTCTTGTTCTATTGTTGTTCTTCTTTCTTTCTCTTCTCTCTTTTCTTCTGTTTTCTTCTTTCTAAAACCCTAAGAATTCGGTTTTCCGGCATTCGATGGCTCGGCAGTCGATAAAGTGAGTATCGATGTCGATTTTCGGAAGTCGAAGAATCGGGTCCTTACAACGTGGTATCAGAGCATATGGTTAAGCGACAACCCTGCTCTGTTGGGTGTTACTCATTAGAGATAGAGTCAGTAGTACTCTAGAATGAGTTGAGTGTGATAATAGATATGAGTGCGTATTTGTTATTGAATATAAAATTGTTTTGTATTGTGATGATTGATTTGTTGAGTGGTATATGGATTCTGGTCAATACGAGTAATTAACGATCATTGATAGGGATCTCTAAACACTCGAATAGAACAATTCGGCACAGTATTGTTTTAAATGGGGTAAATGAAATAATTTTGCCCAAAACTATTTTTGTATAGAAAAGAAATAATTTTCTGTAAATTATTATGATATATGGATGCATGGTTGTTAGGAAGTAATGATGTTAATTATCCTCATTAATATATATGTGGAAATTGTATATGAAATTGGAATTAAAACAAAGAACCAGGAAATAAATCCATATACAAGTAAAATTTAAGAATGTAAATTATAAATGTGAATTGTAAATTGAAACGGAATTCCAGAGAAGTTTTTGGAAATGTTTTGAAAAGAATTTGAAAATTTTGGGAAATTGGAAAGTTAAATCATTTTTAGAGTTGAAAATGAATTTCAAAGGTTTGAAAAGTATTTTAGAGAGATAAAAGCTCTAAACTCTTTTCGGTCGCTGGAAAATAATTCCGATGATGATCGCGACATCACCGGTGTTCATTTTCGGGTTTCCAAAAGAGGAATTGCTGCCAAATTGTTTTAAATAGAAGTTGTTTGGAAAATTTGGGTTTTGTTTTGGAAATTCAAAGGATGATTTGAATTGTTTTCAAAAATGGTTTTGAAAAGGTTGAAAAGACTCTGGAATACTATATATAAAAATATTTATGAAATATTGTAAGTTGATAACCTATACAAATTGAATTTTGATAGAATAAATCTAACTTAAAAGATGGAGTTAAATTAAAGAAAGTATAAGTGAATAAATTTGAATAAATGAAAGTGAGATTGAATGTTGAGATTCATTTCGAAATTTGTAAGCAATAGAATTGAATTGAATAATTACAAATGAAAGATGGATTAAAATTCATATGTTATTGGAAATCCAGTTTAATATAAGTGGTTATAAACCAAAATAGTGAATTGAAAATAAATTTGAAACTGAATGTTGAAAACCAAATTTGAATAAAATGAATTGGAATCTGTGATGAATTAGTAAATGAAACTAATTTAAAATAGTGCAGTTATGAACTAAAGATAATTGATAAATTCAATATTCAGAAGTAAATTGAATTGAAATGGCGAATTGAATTTAAATGAAATTTGAAATGTAAAATTGAATGATAATAGATATGTAACTTCAATAGTGAAGTAAAAATGTATAAGGAGTATATATTGAAAATTTTGTAATAGAATTTGCAAAATGATTTGAATATATGTAACTAGATATTATGGCTAGTAGGATATACAGGTGTTATAAAGGAATTGGATTTGATTTCGAAGATAAATTTGAATTGCTCGACAAAAGGTATGAATTTGAATTTTAATATGAGATTTGATGATTTTCTTGTCTAGCCGCTTGGCTTTTTCTTTTCTTTTTGAAATCTGAGAGTCCGTAGGGACGTTTTGTAGTCGTGCCGTATTAGCCGCGCAAAGGAGACGCTGGCGAAATTTTTCGAAAATTTAGGGCGTTAGGAAATTTTTGAGAAATTTGAAAGTTAAAATTTAAATTTGAATTTAAATTTGAATTTTGAAGTAAACAATGTTGTTTGAAACTTAAAATTGAAGTTGGAAAAATTTAGTTGAATTAATAACGAATCTTTAGTAGAAAGATTTGTTTTGATAAATTGATAAAACTATTAGATTGTGAAAGATAGTAGACGAGTTAAGGACCTTTTTCCCTAACTTGAAATTTCGAGGACGAAATTCTTTTAAGGGGGGAAGTCTGTAACGACCCAGAATTTTGAACGAATTAAATTGAGAATATTTAATTAATTTTAAATATTTGAACGATGATTTAATTTGAATCCCTGATATAACGTTGAATTTGGCGATTAAATTTTATAATTTAATCTATTGAACTGGATAATAATTTATATCTTCAATTTTAAAGCTGAAGAAAAATAATTCTAAAGCTTTTAAAATTCGTATTGATGATACTGAAGATAACAGAAGCTTCAGAATCTAATTTCAAACTTTTTCGTTCAGTTTTGAAATTAATCGTTCGAATCGATATTTAAAAATAGTCAATTTTCACACAGTCTCGGAATTCGACGAAACCAGTTCCATTGGGTCCGTAATATTGAATTATTGTCGGATTTCCAATTTCGTATTTATCAGAGTTGTTATGGGAGCACACGATAGTTAAACGCATTGGAATTTAATCAAAGTCAATTTAAATTTAAAATTTAAATTTTTTTGGTCAACGACACCACGTTATTTCCTTTGATCACGCCAGGAATCAAGGAACAACATCGTTTAAAGCATGACTGTGCTCGTTTGAAATACTCCTCCTCCTCACTTCGATTCACAGAAGAAAATAAATAATGGCCGAACTCGTCTCCCCCTCTTTTATTCATTTTAAACGACGAAATCTCATTCCCACTTAAAATTTTAATCTTTCTCGTTCAAATTCGTGACCACGCGGTTCGCTTCAAAGGCAAGGCATCGCGAACCAATTCGCGATCAAAATCGCGATGTTGATAGGATGGAGGCAATCGATTTCTGGGTGCGAGCAATTGAAGGCAAGTCGCGAGCTAGGGCTTCAGGCAGCGGCATCGAAGAGTTTCGCGAAGTTCGTGGTGCTCGCGAGCTCGTATGGAGGCGCTCATCGCGGCGCATCGCGAACCACACTCGCATGAAGGCTGGGGTAGGGGTTTCGCGTGCTTGGGGGAAACTCGATCGAGCTTTTGTGATGCTCAAGGCTGGAACGCGGAGGTGATAAGGCCAGTCGACGATTGGGGGCGGCAGCTTCAAGTTGAGGTCAAGGCAGTGGCGTGCGATCTGGATGGCTCGCGATCGATTGAGGAGTTCGCGACGAACTTCGCGATTCGAAGTAACTGAGGGTTCGGCAAGTTCGTCCCTAGGCTGTGAGGTATTCGTCTCCCCTTCTCGTTTATACTTAATTTAAATATATATATATATATATATATAGACTGGGAAAAAAAAATTTATTAATAACAGTGAGGTATATGTACATGTAGTCTAATTTTCCAGTTAGAATATATATTTGTATATGTATGTATAATATGGTTAAAAAGAATATTTTTACAGTAATTTTACTTAAGACAAAATTTAAAAGGAGTTATAGGGGTTTTTAAATGGTCCGAAGAATTTATGAAAGGTTGGATTAACTGGAGTTTTAACTGGGAATATAAATTTATTTTGCTAACCTATGTAATTATTTTGGTAATTAGGAAATATTTTATTAAAAGGGAAATTTGTTTGAAAATTTAAATCAGGTAAGATAAAACTTTTGGTTAAGTAAATAAATTAAACGATAATTTAATTGAGCGATTAATTCGAATATTAATGAATTTGTATAATTATTTATACAAGGTTTAAAAAAATGGAGAAATGGTCAAAATGGAAATTGGGATGGCAAAATAAAAGCTAAGGTGAGATTTTTCTCACTCAAAATGAATTGCAGTTATTATTGATTTGATTGATTGCTATTTGGATGTGATATTAGATATGATAGGATATATCTATATATATATAGCAATATATACATATTGGCATATGTATATATTGGATTGATTGATTTCCCGCCTCGTATAGCGGATGAGACCCTATTGCGCCGTTAGTAAGCGGATTATTTTTATAAAACCCATATACCGCGATATTCCATCTCGAAGTGGAATTGGTATTGTGCTAACGTCTTTGGATGCAGGGAAACAGGTTGGAGGGATCCAACTGGACCCCTCACATTGATTGAATTTATTTGTACTGTGATATGAATCTGTGAATGATTATATTGATGTTATTAATCATATTGATATCCGGAAATTGTTTGAAGCTAAAATTTAGCTGAATGGATGTTTGATATCATTGGATTCCAAAAATAGATGAAATTGAATTTTTGAAATCAAAATAGAATTTTTTAAGTAAATAAATTTTTAAAAATTGAACAAATTCGAAGAAAAGAATTTAAAAGTATAAAAGCTGATTTTTATAATCTTATTGAATAAATTCCAGAATAAAGTGAAAATGCTAAATAAATGAATTTCATAAAACAACGATTATAAATTGAAGCATTTAATTTAAATTTGGATTTTTAAATAGATTGAAAGAGATAAAGAAATTTATTTTCTTTAAAAAGGAATTTATTTAAAAAAGAAATAAGTGGGAAGTCCAATTAGAAATTTAATTGCAAATTGAAACGAATTTGGAAAAAGAATGAAATTTATAGATGTATAAATTGTGAAGTTAAAATCAATATGAAATTTATAGATATATAAATCGTGAAGCTAAAATGAATGAAATTGTAGGACAGAAGATTTATAAGAAATTAACTTATAAATTGGATTTTTGCCTTCAAATGAAATATTGATCGAAATTGTTAATAAAGAAGATTTATAAATCAAAGTTGTTATAAAAGAGAAATAGAATTTATAAACGTTGTTTTTATAAATTTGAGATCAATTGAATTTGATAAATTAAATATAGAAGGTTGTTAAAGGAGATATATTCGCGATTTTGGATAGCGAATTATTATTGAAATAAATGTGTAGCAAAGATTGAAATGTGGTTAGTGAAGTATATTCACAATTTTGGACAGTGAATATATTTTTAAGTAAAATGGATATGGTTTTGGGAAAGTGATATTTAAGATGAAGTTAATTGTTTTAACGATGTTTTAAAATGATTAAATATCGAAATCATAGATTTCAACATTTATTGTTGAAATAGACGTTTTCGAGAAATATAAGGAAATGGTGGACAATAACACTATTGTTATAGTAAATGATTTCCGAAAGGAAATGTTTTATGTAGTATTGGGATTTATATATCTATCTTAAAATCCGAATCCCTATACTAATGATTTTGAGTCGTCGTAACGATGTTTTACGTAACATTCGTTTTGACTCGGATGATTTCCTTAAAGAATGAAATGTATACTTAATATTGATTTAAGTATATCGAATATTTTCAAATGTTGAAAATAAATAGATTTGTGAATTACTTATTATTAAATAAGTATGGAAATGTTTTCCAAATATGAAACGAAACGTTTTTGAGAATTTATCTTCTTAAAGATAAATTAAAAATGAATATTGAAAACGATTTGAAAATCGAATATCAGTAGATATTCGAAAAATATAAATTCACTATGGAATTTATAAAGGAAATGGAAACTGTTTAGAAAAATAAACGTTGATTTATTTTTGAAGTGTGGAAATTTTATATCTAATAAAGATATTTTGGAAGATAAATAATTTGGAAAATTATTTGGAATCTGATGATGTTGCGCATCTTTATTGATAGTTAAATAACCGACTATCAATAATTACCTAGAATATGGTATTTGTTGTGATTGGATGAATTTGAATGCCACACTTATTTTTGAATAATCGCTCACTATTCGGGTTAGCCGGGAAAGGACCATGGGGTCGTATAACCCATCCCGAATATGTGATACGTCGTTATGAATTGCATTCGAAGACCGGTGTTGAAGACCGGATATTTTTGAAAACGGAAGGATTACCGTCGAGTTACTCTACATCGGCTGATCTCCGATTTAGAGGTTTTATCACCCTTAGTGACGGGAAGTCCTGACGTGATTGAAAATTATCCGGAATTGCAAGGGCTTCGTGAGAAGTGCCTTCGGTTCTGTTCGATCCCGGAACAGAGTTGTATGGATTGTGTGTCTGACGTTACAATTTGAGATATAAAGCTGATTTCTTTCAAATACATATCTGTTGGTGGCGGAGAATTTATTCTCTTAGCTTAACACCCTTCTCTGAGACGTACGAGCTCAGAGGTTATGTAGTTGAAATTTATCAGCGATATATCCCAATTTGGTAACGTGGCATACTGAGTGTTGCTGTGAAATGATCAGTGTTTGATCATTTGCGATATGATCATTTGTTTGATCTTATATCTTTGTGATCATAGGTCGATCATTTGTTTGACCCGAAGCATGGCTTTGTAGAAAGCGTAGCTTTGTGGACGAGACTTCGTCGAGCCTCACCCCCCGGAAATGGTCGAAACAGGAAGGATGCAGCAAGGTTCTAGGGAGTAGCGCCCCTTAGTGTATGTCATTCCTTCTGGATAGAGGTGGTATCATGGTATGGAGCCCAGATACTTAACCTATGTGGTTGCTGCATTATTATTTTGATGTGGTTTGTTGGAAATCGGGGATCCTCGAGAAGATCGGTTACGATCGGGGGATGACATACGCGTGTCAGTAGTTACCTACTTTTGCAGAGGTAACCCGGCCTTGTGTTGGCAGAGATCTAACCGTAATGTTAGGTTATTTCTCGGGTCGTCTATTCCAGGGACGTACCCATCGTGGATAGGAAGTTCCTTAGCCTGACCATTTGTTGGAAATCCAAACTCCAATACGAACTTTGTACGGTATTAGTTGTAGAACCAGCCATTTACGTATGGTGGTCACCACTATTTAGATGGTAGCTATAGTAGGCATACGATACTGGTCGTATGTTGGCTAAGATTAATATTATACTTTCGAAATGATTTCTACACTATGCACTAATAATAATATCAAAAATGATTTGATTTTGCGTAGTAAGCATCTTTGACTATCATAAGAAGAAATCTCCTCCAATTCTGCGTTTGCATTGTGTGTGTGGCGGGAGGTCTTATGGTAGTTTCATTTTCCAAAAGCATTGCGAATTGACTCTAAAAATATTCCTTTGTTTATTTTAAAGATAAACTGTTTTACGATCTCACACCAGTCACCATGACTGACTCGGAGTTTATTGTTCCCTTCTAAACTCTGGGTGCCCACCAATTTCCACACGGGCAGCCTAGAGTTATGTTATCAGGATATTCTGGAGCTTTGGAGATAAGCTGGATGACGAGACGTAGTATTTGTGTCTGATATTATTTATTCCGCTGTGTATTCTGTATGAGGACAAGTTTATATAACTGTCCATTGTTGTATATTGACTCTGATGATTGATGTATGTATAAAATGATATAGTTCTTTGTTTTAGAGATTATTCATTTATCTATTATATATTGTTCCGCTGCGATGTGTAAGATTCTGATATTGTTTTCTGTTCTGCTCTTGTTCTGCTGTTGTTCTTCTTTCTTTCTATTCTCTCTTTTCTTCTGTTTTCTTCTTTCTAAAACCCTAAGAATTCGGTTTTCCGGCATTCGATGGCTCGGCAGTCGATAAAGTGAGTATCGATGTCGATTTTCGGAAGTCGAAGAATCGGGTCCTTACACCAATCGACTCCAAACCAGCTCCATTGTGTAGTGCTCGATAATACGGACCCAACGCAATTTGTTTCGTCAATTTTCGACCTCGTATCAAAAAGTTATGATGTTACAAAGTTTATACGATTTAAAATAAATAATTTCACATTTTATTTTATTTTTAAAACCTCTGTTTAATCTGGCCGTTCATTTTTGAAACCCTAGATCTAGGCCGTTGCCTTCTTCTTCCATCGCGTGATCACTCTCAGGTAATGAACGCAAAAACAAACCCAAGGCCGCCGTCTTTTCGCCAATTTTTGTGACGCCATCGTCGACGAATACGGCGATCAAGTGATGCCGTTCAACTCGCCTAGCCAAGCTCTACTATCGGCCAAACCCAGGTGGAGCTCAGTCGCCATCTAGCTTCGGACGACGTGCATGAACGTTTTGCGTTCAAGCTCGAATTGACGACAATCTACCATATGAAATCCAATCATAACCGTTGGATTCGAGCATCTCGTGATGTTCTACAACTTTGTAGTTGAAGTCGAGGCGTAAAAATTTGTAAATTAGAAGAAATCAGGGAGAAAGTAACGAGTGATTTCGGCCATTAAACGAATAGCCGGCGGCCGGAAAAAGAAAATAGGGTTTCAGCCCTATTATCACGTATATATATACATATAACGTATTATTTTAATATTATATCCATTTTAAAACGACTTTTCAAACGATCTCCAAATCACACGTGCCGCCTGGCGTTCATAAGGTTTTACCCACATTCCAAACACAACGAAACGTGTTTCGGGAGCTAATTCGGTCATATGTGCAAGTTACGGAAATAAACGATCAATTTAAATTAAATCGATTAAAACGATTTCTGTGCGTTTTGGCTTGCCCCGGACAAACCGTAAATCCGATTGATACGAAATTTGAAACCTCACAATAATTCAACATTATGGATCCGATGAAACTAGTTTCGTCGAAATCCGAGACTGTTTGAAAAATGACTATTTTTACTAGTCAATTAAATATTAAAATAATCAATTATCATAATTTAACTTTTAATTCAATTTTAAAAGTTTACAAACATCATTCTAACTCCAATATGATTAAATATATCTTTATAAATCATTTTTATACACATTTAATTCAGTTTCCAATTATTTACGCAATTTCAAATATTAAATTATCGATTTAATTATCCAATTAAATCTCTATATTCGAAATTAAATTTATTCGACTAACAAATCTTACTTGTCAATATTTAAAAATTAATTAAATATTTGAATTTCAAATGACAAAAATTTTGGGTCGTTACAATCTTCCCCCCTTAAAAGAATTTCGTCCTCGAAATTGCAAAGTAAAAAAATGCCCCAAATCCATTAACTTTTCAAAAATCCACTTAGTGAAAATTTTATATTCACCTTTTCCAAAACCTTTAACTTCAACCAAAACAATGGTTTCCATTTTCTAGTTCAATTCCTACGTTTTCATTACAATTTAGAAACAGCTTTTCATTAACAAAAAAAAATTTCCAAAAGTTCAAAAATTTTCTAACTCCCAAAATTTACGGAAAATTTTGGCAGAGTATCCTTTGTACGGAGGAGCTTTTACAATATCACAATAGATATAAATATATATACATCGACCCACACGGTCGGAAAACGGAAAAACGGTTCATATTTGCTATTTTTATTGCGTAGGCGTACCTTTTTAGCATTTTTAAGCAAAGCAGTTATTTATTAAGCATTTTAGCGCGACCCAACCAGCCGAACGGCAGCCACGGCACCTGTACTTACTCAATTTAAACACATAAGTGACATATATATAAAGTTATTAACAATTTACTCTTTTAAACAACTACAACATATGCATAATAAAAAGGCATACTAAACAAGGTTTATAAGCAACTTATATAATTTCAACATCACTTGTAATTGTTTACAACCAATTCATATACAACGACATTCATTTCTTCATTTTCAATTAGTTTACATTCACTAATTTAAATTCAAGTTGGTTCACTTTCAATTTAAATCCAATTACATAGCTTTCATACGTTATCTTTCCATTTGATTAATTCAATTACGTATGAATTTCTATACAATCAACTAACAATCATCTAACAACCAAATCATAATCAGCATAACCAAATTCATTCAATTTAATTTACTTAACATTCAATTTGGTTCAACATTTTAAATTCCAATTAGTTTAATATTAAATTGGCTTTCATTGAATTTCCAATTTATTAGCTTTTAATGAATCAACACTTATATCCATTATTCCATATCAATTTACTTACATTCGATTGATTAACATTCAATCCATTAGTTCAATTCAATTGCTAATTCATTTTACAAATAAGGTTGAATCTTCTTTTGTAACGACCCGATATTTTGGACCATTCGCATCCATTATAAGTGTATAGGTAGACACACATGCCGAAGTTGAATTGCTCAAAATACCGCGTTGTTAATTTAAATTTGGCAAAATTGAACATATACAGTAAATAAATAATCACAGATCACAGACACAGAGTAATAAATGCAGCGGAAATAAAAGAGATAGTAGTTCATGAAGCTACTATATAAATGTATAAGTTACATCAGAGTTAGAACAGATACAACGGAAGAGTAATACGATACATCAGATACAAATCAGAATACATCACTGGAATCATCGAATACTGAAAGCAGAATAGATGGCTGGATCTTCAAGCAAAGCTCCAACTTCAAAGGTGAGTCTTGAATACTGGTACACTCAGTCTAACCCGAGCGTAAAGCAAAACACAAAACACTCGAGTCAGGATTAACATTCTTATATCAATAAATCCAACTCAAGTGAAATAGCAATTGAAATACAAGTAACTCAAAGGATGTTTGGAATAACCATCCTTTAAGGATCCGTTAAACTATCTACTAGGTAGTAGTGTACGATAAGTAGATAATGTCTATCAGTAATATAAAGATATCAAAATAGTGTTAAGTCATGGCCCATTCCACCCTTAACACATTTTTATTCCCAAGAGCATATACAAGACCGTAGTTTCCCCAAAACCGGAAGTCACCAGAGGGCAATCCATATACTAAAGGTACAAAACAAATCGTAGTGGTCGCGTATAGGGATACAAGTATGACAAGGCACATGAGGCAATACCCAATGTAGTGAAACTACCGTTTGCCTGATCTGGACTGGTGAGAACGCATCGGCGCAGCGACCGCAACACCGCAAAACAACACTCCCAAAATCAAGGGTGCACCAATCGACAACAAGTAATGAGTAGTTCGAAGAAGTGTGTTCGCTTGAGGTAGCTGACCTCCATTGGCCCGGCACGGCTCCTGTTTTAGTCATTTCCAATTTGACATAAGTGTCAAGGCTATCCATTATCGTTCTCTTTCTTCAGTCACCACGTACATCATTCCAACCACTTCATTCTGGATCACCACTCCGCGTATAGTTATTAAAGTGGTTTTCGGTTTAGACAGAGAGTATGTCCATAACCGATTTCGGTCTCTTTAATAACTTTCGTAATTATTACACCGATTGGTCGTTTGATATATTTCAAAACCAAATCAAATTCAATTTCAAATAGAATTTGTAAATCAACACTTCATTTGTCTTTCTAAACCAATTTCCAAAATTTACATTTCAAAACTTCCACATTCATAATTTCAAGATCTTACAATTCAATTTCAATTTTTATTTAAAACAATTCAAATATTGATTCAAGTTTGTATATCAGTTTCATTCCGAAATCATTTAAATTAACTTAATTTAACATTCAAATCAATTTAAATTCATTTATCGATTTCATTTAATATTCGTTAAGTAAATTTGTCATTCAAAACAATTTCTATTAAATTTCCATTTCATTAAATCCATTATTTAAATTCAACTTCCTTATTTCAAAACTTACAATTTGAATTAAATTAAATTCATCAAATCAAATTCTTTAAATTTCAAGTCTTACATTAATTTCAATAAATCACATTTTATTTCTTGATAAAGAAATTCAATTTCACTTATTTACTTACTTAAATGATTTTCCAAACTTAATTAATAAAGAAACTCAATTTCAATTATTACGAAGTAAAATTCACTTATTCAAAAATTCAATTTAATTTAATCATTAAATAATTCAATCTTATTTAATTATTAAATAATTCAAAACATAATTATTAAATAATTTCAAAGTTTAATAATTTCAAACTTAATTATAATTTCAAACTTGGTTATTAATCATTTCAAACTTAATTCAATCATTTCTCGAATTAAACAACGTTCTTTCATCAATTACATTGTTAATATTTTGATTCAGATTATTAAATATTTACATTTCCTTTCGTTAAAATTCAAATTCTAACTTCATTTCAAAACCTCATTATTTATTCAAATAAAATCTTCATTTTATTTTTAAATCAAATCATTGACCAAACGATTTTTATTTAATTCTCTATCCTAAGTCAAAGTTCAATTTGAGTATTTATCATTTCAACCCGATTTCAATTCAATTCAAAATCAAAGCATAGCAAAGGGAACTTGTAGTGTGATAACTGGGATGGTGTCAAAGTAAATAAACAAGCAATAACAACAATCAATATCAATCCAATAATCAATTCAAATAATCCCGAAATAATCGTATTAATTCACATTGTTGTTTGTGCAAATTAATATAATTATCTCTAGAATCTACACTATCATTTCATGTAGATTAAAGATTATTACATTACGGTTTTTCACTTGTCATCTATTACAATTTCATCCATCATCAATTTAAACAACCTACATTCAACGGTTCAAGGTGTAATTAACCAAATCCTACGTGTCAATTAATTTAACATTAAAGGGGTCACATTATACGAATTTTTAACTAATCAAACTCAACATATAGATCCAATTTAAATCGTTAACTATCATATATCAATTCAATTGCATATTATTTATCACTTTAACATTAACAATTTAACGTCCAATATAAACATCAACAATCAATTATTTATCAACTAAACTGGATTATCATTGTATAAAGAGCAGATAATGGTGTCAGATGTCACAGGTGAACTGATTCAGGTAATAACAGATATAACAGTGTAAATAACTAACAGTTGCATATTTAAATTATCGTTTCAATTGAAATCAGATTTAATAAATAAAAGAACGTTAATCGTGAGTGATTGCTCACCTTTCGAGGCTAGATAGATTGGACGATGAAACTGAGTTACGAATGCAAGTACGATTACCACATCAAAGCGAGATGGGCATGAAATCGGACGGAAAATCTGACAGATAAACATTAACGAAATCAAGTCAAAACGGAATCGATGAGAGTAAATAGTATAATGGACTCGAAAATATATCTATATATAACTATTTATATAAAAAGTATTATATATAACTGCCATAGCCATCTGTACAGACATCATTTAACAATGTATAATTTCATACTTATAACACATATTATATAAATATTAAACTTAATATATACTGCACAAACTCTTACTAACAAAGACATGACCGAAATAACTTTATTATAAAATCAACATATATGCCGATACATATTTAAAACAAGCACCGTCATCTATCTATATATAAAATAGTATTCATAAAATATGTTTGGATTTATATTCAGGAAACTAGTTTATAACAGTACTACTATATGTATGTATATAACGAACAGTTAACTATCAGTCGTATACATGTTCAAACCTTTTAACAGAACACATCAAAATAAAATAATATATACCTCTATTCTTACTCACCTTTATAAACTTATAACTACATAACCCAAAATCTTATAACTCAAATAACATAGCATGCCAACACTATACATATATACTTTTCTTCCAAACCCAATCTATATATAAACCTTACATATAAGACTAATATGCTGTTGTTAAAATATATAGGCAATTCTTATTCACAAAACAGCAATTACTTCATCAAATGTTCACTGTACACATAACAACTTGATTTTATACAACTTGCAAAACAAGTAGTACGGCTGAAGCCTATACTTTAACATATAAGCTAGCAAAATAACCCATACCCTTTGTCCTTCTTTATTATTTGTAAAAAAAACAAACTGCCCAAACAGTACTTCGATATCTCACTATAGATCTGTTGAGTACAACTTTATATAAAATAAAATAGGTGAAAGTAGATTCATCTTAAAGTATATATATACTGTATTTATATACATACAGAAAAAAGAAAAACCACTTCTTATAAAATATACGCAACCCAAAATATATATATTGTTATAGAAAACATTTATAAAGTTTTGCATATGTCTCTGTAACTTATATCATTGCAATTATATATAGTAATGCATATAAAACATATAAAATATATACCATATATACATACATAACAATGTGCATACCGTAAAACAACAAAATATGCAGACGACAGGTTATAAATATGACTATACAAATATATATACAACTCCTATTATATATATACGGCAGGTAATAAATAAACTCGTACCATTTTTTTACATATATATAAACAAAATCGTAACTCATATAACTTTTTAAAACAAAACAGAGTTTGTATAACTATTCATATGTATGCAGACAATGCATATGCTAACCCAAATATAACATAAAACAAATATATAAAGTTGGGATTTTGAATAAACAGACATATGTAACAGACTATACCCTATATTATATATACTGTAACAATTATGAATGCAGACTATTATAAAATGAAACACTTATATCAATTACCAACCATGCAAGCCAAAATATAAATGAGACCGAACCCATATAATTAGTACATGCAAAACTCAAAACTAACATGTGTATAACAATATGCAGTCTCCATTATATCTCTACTAATATATATACACTCTTACGAATGAATGCAGGTGGAACAAATGTAAGCGACGGTGCGGTCGCCTGGAGATGCTGGTGGAGGCAGATGGAGGGGAAACACGAGCTGCTGTGGATAGGCGGGATGTTGGCGGTGTGCGTGGGCCAGGCGGTTGTGGTGGGGTTGTCGAGCACTGGCAGAGGATGGGATCTGGAGGTGATGGTTCGCAGTGGTCTCGGTGAGGGTCTCAAGGCGGAGGAGGGCGGAAGGCCGAGGTGGAGCGGGCCCGGTGGTTACCGCGACGTCAGGTGGGTGGAAATGAGGTCGGAGTTGGGAGGAAGGTCGATGGCGGTGGCTCCGGCGTGGCGGAGGAGGACGTAGGAGATGAAAGATGGGTGCATGCGGTTGTCTTCGGTGGAGCTGGGGACGGTTGGACGTGGGAGATGGTGAGGCGGAGATGGGCTGTTATGAAGTGGGTAGGGAAAAGAATGGTTATGCTACAGGTGAAAAGAAAATGAAAGGAGGAGAAGATGCTTGAAGTCACAGGCTTTGGTAGCAAAATGAGATGAACTTGTACGAAGAGAATGAACCAGCCTTAGATATGACTTATTTGTTATTTAAATTTCATAATGAATGAACAGGTTGGAATAATAAAAGTTAATAGCTGAATTCAAGGAATGCGTAAGGTTGGTGGCTGTTTTGAATTCAACGGGTAGGTATATGAAAGGTGGATAGAAACCAAAAGTTTAAAACGTGTACCGGTACGATTTATCGTTTCCACAGATTTCATCGCGTACTGAATTTTCAAAATACACAAATGAATACACCATTGAGATCAGCACGACAAGGTGATCAAAACGGTATACAAAGATCGCTGGTATGGTTGAATTATAAAAATTCGAATTTTTCTAATAGCGGAAAATGCAAGAAAAACGCTGAAAAATAAGATCGACGGAGCCAAAGATTTCCGAATTTGGAAAAACGACAAACTGACATCTTGCTCAGAAGATGGTTTAGAATTTTTCTATGTAAAAATATTTAGGTTTCGAAAACGTTTTATTTTATCGCTTTTTAACTGATTAAATTGAAGTAAATTTACGCGCGAAATAAACTTCCATATTTTCGGACGAAAATTTACCAGTTGCTATGTTTAACTAGACGCATTCCAAATATCAAATTTATATTTCAAAATTTTATCGTTTAAAATTTCACAAAATTTCGACTAATTACGTTATTGAAACTGGTTAAATCTGCGGGTTGTTACACTCTCCCCCACTCAAAACTTTTCGTCCTCGAAAAGGAAGGAGGTAGGAGAATAGAAATAACTAGAAAGATAATAGATTTGAAAACAAAATAAAACAATTAATTTAAACCATATAATTTCAAATTTAAACTAATTTATATTCAACAGTTGATTTTAACCCATTTAATTTCACTTAAGTTAATCAACCTTAACTATTGCTGAATTAATTATCTTATTATCCAATTATCTTTAATTAACAATTTCTAAAATTATCAATTTGAATAGTTATTTTATTAAATTATATTTTATCCAACCAATTTTATTCTTCTTTATTCAAAATTTTCGAAATTATCAATTTTTGAAATTATTATTAAGTTTATTCCACTTAATATATCCTATCAAATATATATTAAGTATATTTACATTAATTATAACTACTCAAATTTTTTAAAAAAAAATTCCTTTGATATTGTTTATGTTGTATAACATCCAATTACATAGTTAACCCTTGAAAATTTTAGGTAAGTTATATATATAATTAAATTTGAGTATTATACAAATAAAATTTTACAATTTTTTTATTTCAAGTTAAATATTTGCTCAAGGTCTTTGCTTCAATTTACAATTTGAAATCATCTTTAATCATAAATTTAAAATTAAATTTTCGAGTAACTTTAAATTTATTTAAAGATAAATAAATAAATAAATATTATATATCAAATCAAATTTTAAAACATACAACCATATATATTACAAATCAAATCATTCTTTAAGAAATTCAACTCGATTTATTTTCGAAACAAACCGTAGCAAAGCTACAGGATAGTCTCTCCACTTCGAAACTCGGAAATGAATGTCGATGATGCGGCCGTCATCACCGAAATTATTTCCCAGCGACAAAATAGGAGAGCACTGATTCAAACATTTAAAATTCTTTGAAATGATTTCAATTTGAAAATATTTTGAAACTATACACCTAAAACTTTCAAATCAAAGTTGGAAATCACCGGAAATTAAATTCTCAAATTTCTGAATTAAATTCATTTCAAATTCCAATCAATTCATAACCAAGTTTATAAATTCATTTATTTATATTATGCAATAGTCAATGGTTTACAAAACAATAAATGAAAATCAAATATTATTATTTCAAACAACAAATCCATTAACAATTTAATTTCAGAAAACTTATATTTATATATAATATAATCATACAAAACTTTTATTTTATTTATCAAATTTGAAAATGATATTGTGTCTGTTTGCTCTGCTCAAGTGTTTTGGAAATCCTATCGATAGCGTTGATCAGACGAATCGATCGAAAACCCAAATCAACATCAACAACTCAAACAACACAATATAAAAACATTTTAAAATTAATTTACAAATACACTTCCTCACTTAACGATACAATAATGGATTTCAAAGCAAGGATAGAGATTCAATTTTTTGATAGACTCAAATCAAAGAGAATTTCGATTCGAAGATAGGTTTGAAACAAAGACGAGATAATTAAATGAAAAAATAAGGTGATGGATAAGTTTATATAAATCGCGGGCAACCTTAACCGGGTCGACCGTGACTTCAAAATAAGATCGGTGTAGAATTCCGATATAAATCGACATTCGATCTCAAGAAATAGAATTCAGGTATAGCAGGAGATAGATAGCATCGTAAACCGAGGATACAGAAATCTCCGGTAAATCAATGCCTATTGTAAAGGAGTTTCACTCCTTTATAAATCAATTTGAGATTGGCGTGATCGCCGACTCATTATAAAGATCATTCGAAGTGGAGTTACGGGATACTCCAGAATTAAAAGAAGACGATTAGTGAGGGACACAAATGAATTTCAGAACCGAGGGATTTTCCGAAAATTCAAAGGAATGAGTCAAAAGAAAAAGAATCAACTCGAATGAAAGTGATTCTGTAAATACATTTACCCTATATGCTAAGTTTTGCCTAGAGCTACCAAGGCTCTGATACCAACTGTAACGACCCGATATTTTGGATCATTCGCATCCATTATAAGTGTATAGGTAGACACTCATGCCGGAGTTGAATTGCTCAAAATACCGCGTTGTTAATTTAAATTTGGCAAAACTGAACATATACAGTAAATAAATAATCACAGATCACAGACACAGAGTAATAAATGCAGTGGAAATAAAAGAGATAGTAGTTCATGAAGCTACTATATAAATGTATAAGTTACATCAGAGTTAGAACATATACAACGGAAGAGTAATACGATACATCCGATACAAATCAGAATACATCACTGGAATCATCGAATACCGAAAGCAGAATAGATGGCTGGATCTTCAAGCAAAGCTCCAGCTTCAAAGGTGAGTCTCGAATACTGGTACACTCAGTCTGACCCGAGCGTAAAGCAAAACACAAAACACTCGAGTCAGGATTAACATTCTTATATCAATAAATCCAACTCAAGTGAAATAGCAATTGAAATACAAGTAACTCAAAGGATGTTTAGAATAACCATCCTTTAAGGATCCGTTAAACTATCTACTAGGTAGTAGTGTACGATAAGTAGATAATGTCTATCAGTAATATAAAGATATCAAAATAGTGTTAAGTCATGGCCCATTCCACCCTTAACACTTTTTTATTCCCAAGAGCATATACAAGACTGTAGTTTCCCCAAAACCGGAAGTCACCAGAGGGCAATCCATATACTAAAGGTACAAAACAAATCGTAGTGGTCGCGTATAGGGATACAAGTATGACAAGGCACATGAGGCAATACCCAAGGTAGTGAAACTACCGTTTGCCTGATCCGGACTGGTGAGAACACATCGACGCAGCGACCGCAACATCGCGAAACAACACTCCTAAAATCAAGGGTGCACCAATCGACAACAAGTAATGAGTAGTTCGAAGAAGTGTGTTCGCTTGAGGTAGCTGACCTCCATTGGCCCGGCACGGCTCCTGTTTTAGTCATTTCCAATTTGACACAAGTGTCAAGGCTATCCATTATCGTTCTCTTTCTTCAGTCATCACGTACATCATTCCAACCACTTCATTCTGGATCACCACTCCGCGTATAGTTATTAAAGTGGTTTTCGGTTTAGACAGAGAGTATGTCCATAACCGATTCCGGTCTCTTTAATAACTTTCATAATTATTACACCGATTGGTCGTTTGATATATTTCAAAACCAAATCAAATTCAATTTCAAATAGAATTTGTAAATCAACACTTCATTTGTCTTTCTAAACCAATTTCCAAAATTTAAGTTTCAAAACTTCCACATTCATAATTTCAAGATCTTACAATTCAATTTCAATTTTTATTTAAAAAACTTCAAATATTGATTCAAGTTTGTATATCAGTTTCATTCCGAAATCATTTAAATTAACTTAATTTAACATTCAAATCAATTTAAATTCATTTATCGATTTCATTTAATATTCGTTAAGTAAATTTGTCATTCAAAACAATTTCTATTAAATTTCCAATTCATTAAATCCATTATTTAAATTCAACTTCCTTATTTCAAAACATACAATTTGAATTAAATTAAATTCATCAAATCAAATTCTTTAAATTTCATGTCTTACATTAATTTCAATAAATCACATTTTATTTCTTGATAAAGAAATTCAATTTCACTTATTTACTTACTTAAATGATTTTCCAAACTTAATTAATAAAGAAACTCAATTTCAATTATTACGAAGTAAAATTCACTTATTCAAAAATTAAATTAAATTTAATCATTAAATAATTCAATCTTATTTAATTATTAAATAATTCACAACTTAATTATTAAATAATTTCAAAGTTTAATAATTTCAAACTTAATTATAATTTCAAACTTGGTTATTAATCATTTCAAACTTAATTCAATCATTTCTCGAATTAAACAACGTTCTTTCATCAATTACATTGTTAATATTTTGATTCAGATTATTAAATATTAACATTTCCTTTCGTTAAAATTCAAATTCTAACTTCATTTCAAAACCTCATTATTTATTCAAATAAAATCTTCATTTTATTTTTAAATCAAATCATTGACCAATCGATTTTTATTTAATTCTCTATCCTAAGTCAAAGTTCAATTTGGGTATTTATCATTTCAACCCGATTCCAATTCAATTCAAAATCAAAGCATAGCAAAGGGAACTTGCAGTGTGATAACTAGGATGGTGTCAAAGTAAATAAACAAGCAATAACAACAATCAATATCAATCCAATAATCAATTCAAATAATCCCGAAATAATCGTATTAATTCACATTGTTGTTTGTGCAAATTAATATAATTATCTCTAGAATCTACACTATCATTTCATGTAGATTAAAGATTATTACATTACGGTTTTTCACTTGTCATCTATTACAATTTCATCCATCATCAATTTAAACAACCTACATTCAACGGTTCAAGGTGTAATTAACCAAATCCTACGTGTCAATTAATTTAACATTAAAGGGGTCACATTATACGAATTTTTAACTAATCAAACTCAACATATAGATCCAATTTAAATCGTTAACTATCATATATCAATTTAATTACATATTATTTATCACTTTAACATTAACAATTTAACGTCCAATATAAACATCAACAATCAATCATTTATCAACTAAACTGGATTATCATTGTATAAATAGCAGATAATGGTGTCAGATGTCACAGGTGAACTGATTCAGGTAATAATAGATATAACAGTGTAAATAACTAACAGTTGCATATTTCAATTATCGTTTCAATTGAAATCAGATTTAATAAATAAAAGAACGTTAATCGTGAGTGATTGCTCACCTTTCGAGGCTAGATAGATTGGACGATGAAACTGAGTTACGAATGCAAGTACGATTACCACATCAAAGCGAGATGGGCACGAAATCGGACGGAAAATCTGACAGATAAACATTAACGAAATCAAGTCAAAACGGAATCGATGAGAGTAAATAGTATAATGGACTCGAAAATATATCTATATATAACTATTTATATAAAAAGTATTATATATATCTGCCATAGCCATCTGTACAGACATCATTTAACAATGTATAATTTCATACTTATAACACATATTATATAAATATTAAACTTAATATATACTGCACAAACTCTTACTAACAAAGACATGACCGAAATAACTTTATTATAAAATCAACATATATGCCGATACATATTTAAAACAAGCACTGTCATCTATCTATATATAAAATAGTATTCATAAAATATGTTTGGATTTATATTCAGGAAACTAGTTTATAACAGTACTACTATATATATGTATATAACGAACAGTTAACTATCAGTCGTATACATGTTCAAACCTTTTAATAGAACACATCAAAATAAAATAATATATACCTCTATTCTTACTCACCTTTATAAACTTATAACTACATAACCCAAAATCTTATAACTCAAATAACATAGCATGCCAACACTATACATATATACTTTTCTTCCAAACCCAAACTATATATAAACCTTACATATAAGACTAATATGCTGTTGTTAAAATATATAGGCAATTCTTATTCACAAAACAGCAATTACTTCATCAAATGTTCACTGTACACATAACAACTTGATTTTATACAGCTTGCAAAACAAGTAGTACGGCTGAAGCCTATACTTTAACATATAAGCTAGCAAAATAACCCATACCCTTTGTCCTTCTTTATTATTTGTAAAAAAAAACAAACTGCCCAAACAGTACTTCGATATCTCACTATAGATCTGTTGAGTACAACTTTATATAAAATAAAGGGGCATTTCACTAGAAGGACAAACTTTGCAGTCCAATTAGTTTTTAGGACGCACATGCATAAAAATTAATTTCAAGGCCAAAGTCAGCAGAATAATTACTTTTAAGGACAAAGTCAGCAGTCCAATTACTTTCAAGGACATAATTTCATAGGTTGTTAGGCCTTAGAAACTAATTATTTTGAATTTTGTCCTTAAAAGTAATTATTTTAGTTGTGCGTCCTAGAAACTAATTGCACTAGTTAAAGAAGCCCTTGTGGCTAATTTCCACTAAAATAAAATAGGTGAAAGTAGATTCATCTTAAAGTATATATATACTGTATTTATATACATACAGAAAAAAGAAAAACCACTTCTTATAAAATATACGCAACCCAAAATATATATATTGTTATAGAAAACATTTATAAAGTTTTGCATATGTCTCTGTAACTTATATCATTGCAATTATATATAGTAATGCATATAAAACATATAAAATATATACCATATATACATACATAACAATGTGTAGACCGTAAAACAACAAAATATGCAGACGACAGGTTATAAATATGACTATACAAATATATATACAACTCCTATTATATATATACGGCAGGTAATAAATAAACTCGTACCATTTTTTTACATATATATAAACAAAATCGTAACTCATATAACTTTTTAAAACAAAACAGAGTTTGTATAACTATTCATATGTATGCAGACAATGCATATGCTAACCCAAATATAACATAAAACAAATATATAAAGTTGGGATTTTGAATAAACAGACATATGTAACAGACTATACCCTCTATTATATATACTGTAACAATTATAAATGCAGACTATTATAAAATGAAACACTTATATCAATTACCAACCATGCAAGCCAAAATATAAATGAGACCGAACCCATATAATTAGTACATGCAAAACTCAAAACTAACATGTGTATAACAATATGCAGTCTCCATTATATCTCTACTAATATATATACACTCTTACGAATGAATGCAGGTGGAACAAATGTAAGCGACGGTGCGGTCGCCTGGAGATGCTGGTGGAGGCCGATGGAGGGGAAACACGAGCTGCTGTGGATAGGCGGGATGTTGGCGGTGTGCGTGGGCCAGGCGGTTGTGGTGGGGTTGTCGAGCACTGGCAGAGGATGGGATCTGGAGGTGATGGTTCACAATGGTCTCGGTGAGGGTCTCAAGGCGGAGGAGGGCGGAAGGCCGAGGTGGAGCGGGTCCGGTGGTTACCGCGACGTCAGGTGGGTGGAAATGAGGTCGGAGTTGGGAGGAAGGTCGATGGCGGTGGCTCCGGCGTGGCGGAGGAGGACGTGGGAGATGAAAGATGGGTGCAGGCGGTTGTCTTCGATGGAGCTGGGGACGGTTGGACGTGGGAGATGGTGAGGCGGAGATGGGATGTTATGAAGTGGGTAGGGAAAAGAATGGTTATGCTACAGGTGAAAAGAAAATGAAAGGAGGAGAAGATGCTTGAAGTCACAGGCTTTGGTAGCAAAATGAGATGAACTTGTACGAAGAGAATGAACCAGCCTTAGATATGACTTATTTGTTATTTAAATTTCATAATGAATGGACAGGTTGGAATAATAAAAGTTAATAGCTGAATTCAAGGAATGCGTAAGGTTGGTGGCTGTTTTGAATTCAACGGGTAGGTATATGAAAGGTGGATAGAAACCAAAAGTTTAAAACGTGTACCGGTACGATTTATCATTTCCACAGATTTCATCGCGTACTGAATTTTTGAAATACATAAATGAATACACCATTGAGATCAGCACGACAAGGCGATCAAAACGGTATACAAATATCGCTGGTATGGTTGAATTATAAAAATTCGAATTTTTCTAATAGCGGAAAATGCAAGAAAAACGCTGAAAAATAAGATCGACGGAGCCAAAGATGTCCGAATTTGGAAAAACGACAAACTGACATCTTGCTCAGAAGATGGTTTAGAATTTTTCTTTGTAAAAATATTTAGGTTTCGAAAACGTTTTATTTTATCGCTTTTTAACTGATTAAATTGAAGTAAATTTACGCGCAAAATAAACTTCCATATTTTCGGACGAAAATTTACCAATTGCTATGTTTAACTAGACGCATTCCAAATATCAAATTTATATTTCAAAATTTTATCGTTTAAAATTTCACAAAATTTCGACTAATTACGTTATTGAAACTGGTTAAATCTGCGGGTTGTTACATCTTTATATAACTCAAGTTCACATCCATTTAATTTACTTTATTATTTTATTTCGATACCAAAATAAACTTCATTCAACGTTACCTAAGTTATATTCCATTTCAACTCACTTCACTTATACAACAACTTAAGCCCATTTCTAATTTATTTTAAATTCAGTTTGATTTAACTTTTCCTTAAAGTCAAATTCATTACTTAATCAAAATCAAATTTTATTTTGCTTAACAAAACTTGTTTAACCATTTTGATATTTGGTTTTACTTATCTTTTCTCATTCTCCAAGTTATACAACTTATTTATTTAAACTTCCAAATTCATATTATAACCACTTTAACTAATCCAATTCAATTTATTTAACCTTCCTTTAGTTAAATTCACATCATATATTTACTATACTAACTTAAGTTCTTTAACTTTACCAAAGCTAAAATCTTTATTTCATATTTTAAGTCTAAAACTCGTTTCACTTATATTCACCAATTTCAATTTGGATTTTAATTTAAATTTTGTTTATCACAACAAAACTTCAATTTTTTTCAATTTATTATGGTAGCAAATCCATCACATAGAAACTCGAAAATGATACTGATGATGCTGCAGTCATCACCCTTATTATTTCCCAGTAACAGTAGTGAATTCAGTGCTTAATATTCTTTTAAAATTTCCTTTTATTTATAAATCACATTTATAAATCTTTTTCTCATATAATTTCACTATTTAACTTTTAATTTTGAAAAATAAATTCCAAAATAAACAGGATTCAAAATTTCCAAATTCATAGTTCAAATTCATTTTTATTTACAACTCATAATTATAAATATATTCATATAGTTTCACTTCTTATATATAAGATTATTTCACAACTGCAAATCAAATTAATTATAATTCCATACTTAATAATTCATTTGCTTATATACTTCATTCTTTTACAATTGTTGTTTTTATTTAGATTATTCAAACAACTTTTATTAACTCATATATATTCTTACATTTTCAACAACCAAACAATTAATTTATATACACCTCAACAATTTCTGAAAAGTTATTTCTTTATATACAAAATATAATCGAGGTAAAATTATTTCATTTACCCAATTTAAAACCATACCATGTTGGATTATCTCGTTCAAGAGGATAGAAACCCCTATCGATACAGTTAGCTAGACTGCACCGACCAGAATCCATAAACACTCAACCGATAAGTCAACACAATACAAAACAATTTCATATTCACTAACAAATACGTGCTCATATCTATTATTACACTCACACTCATTCTAGAGTACTACTGACTCTATCTCTAATGAGTAACACCCAACAGAGCCAGGGTTGTCGCTTAACCAAATGCTCTGATACCACATTGTCAAGACCTGATTCTTCGACTTCCGAAAATCGACATTAATACGTCCACTGTATCGACTGCCGAACAATCAAATGCCGAAAAACCAAACCCTGAGGATTTAAAAAGAAGAGGTAGAAGAAGACAGAAGAAAAGGAAAGAAAAAGAAACATAAACAATAACAGAATCTCACATTCGCAGCGGAACAACATATAATAGATCAATGAATAATCTTTAAATCAAGAACTATATTAGTTTATACATTACATCACATCAGAGTCAATATTTAACACAATACATCAATGGACAGTTATATAAACTTGTCCTCATACAGAATACACAGCGGAATAAATAATATCATATACAAGTGATACATCTCGGCATCCAGCTCGCCACTTGAGCTCCACAACATCTCCTGAATCCAGAATGACTTGAAAACCTAACTCTAGGTTGCCCGTGTGGAAAATGATGGGCACCCAGAGTTTAGAAAGAGAACAATAAACTCCAGGTCAGTCATGGGACTGGTGTGAGAACTTAAAACAGTTATTATCTTTAAAACAACAACAAAGGAAGTAAAAGACATCCGCAATGCTTTTTGGAAAATGAAACTACCATAAGACATCCCACCACACACACAATGCAAACGCAGAATTGTAGGAGATTTCTTCTTATGATAGTCAAACATGCTTACTACGCAAACAAAACTCTTTTGATATTATTACTAGTGCATAGTGTAGGAAACATTTCTAAAATATAATATTAATCTTAGCCAGCATAGGCATTCTGCACTTATGCCTACTATAGCTACTATGTTCAATAGCAGGTTACCGCCACATTCCATAGCAGGTAATACAACTAAAACCGTACAAGGCTCGTATTGTTTCTTTGGATTTTCCAACAAATGGTCAGGCTAAGGAACTTCCTACTGCCACATGGGTATGCCTCTGGATGGACGTCTCGAGAACTAACTAGCTCTCTGCCAACACAAGGTCGAGTTACCTCTTACACTAGGTAACTACTACACGAATATGCCACCCCCCGGTCCTTTGGGATCTTTATCCGAGGCGCCTCAACAAAACAACAATCACACAGTAAATGAGATTGGAGTAACCACATAGGTTAAATACCAGGGCTCCATACCTGATACCACTCTTTTCCAGAAGGAAATGACATACCCTAAAGGGAGCGACCCTCATAACCTTGCCGCATCATTCCTGTTTCGACCATTTCCGGGGTGTGAGGTCTGACGAAGTATCATCCACAAAGCTACGCTTTTTCCACAAAGCCATGCTTTGATCACAAATGATCAATAATTGATCAACACACAGTAGCACTCAGCATGTCACATTACCAAATTGGGAGTATATCACTGATAACCTTCAGCTACATAACCTTTGAGCTCGTACGTCTCAAAGAAGGGTGTTAAGCTAAGAGAATAAATTCTCCGCCACCAACAGAAATGTATTTGATAGAAATCAGCTTTATATCTCAAAATGTAATGTCAGACATGTAACCATAAAAGTCTGTTCCGGGTTCGAACAGAACCGAAGGCACTTCCGAAGAAGCCCTTGCAATCCGGGTATTCACAATCCCGATCGAACTTCCCATCACAAAGGAAAGCTCTATACCATGGCTAACAGTGCAGAGACAATCGATAGGTCATCCTATCGTTTTTACAAATACCTGGTCTTCACCACCGGTCTTCAATGCGATCCATATCGTCGTATCACTAATTCAGAATGGGTTATATGACACAAAGGTCCTCTCCCGGCTAATCCGAATAGTGAGCACAATATTTTAAAACATATGAATATTGAGATTTCAATTAAGTCACAACTTATTACCCAAAACTTTTCTTCCAAATGGTTTAAACAAATTACCATTCCAAATCTTTAAACAAAAAGATTTACTTCACAAAGTTCACCCAATTTCACAAAGATTCATTCACAGATTCCCAAATCATTTCCCATTTCAATTGGATTAACCCATTAATTCTTAAAATCAAGATTTAACTTATAGCTTTCAAAACTATTCACAATTCAAGTCTTTTATAATATAAAAGAAGTAATGACCCAAGATTTTAGGAATTTATTTTGAAAAATATAAATAAGTTTAAAATAATTTTTAAACCAATTTTAAAGGGGAATTGATATAGCATGATATGGTGTATCTATATATGTGTACATATGTGCATAGGAAATACACATGAATTAAAGCTTAATTTCTGAATGCTAAGAATGAATACATGATTGATGTGTATGGAAATATTATATAGATTAAATCCTTAAAAACAATATGCATAAATAAATAAATAAATATATATATATATGTGGATGCTACTGAGTATTTTTGAGTTTGCATGTGCATGTGTGTCAGTACAAAATAATGTGTATATATATATGGGTGTACTAATTAATTCAGTAAGACTTATATACATATATATATAGATATGTTAATAAAATACTAGAGTTCAAATCAGCAAAATAAAATATATAAACATATTTTAAATTATAGGCAGAAAGAAAAAGAATGAAGATATAAAAAAGAAGAAATCCTCTTATAAATAAATAAAGGAAGTACATACTATTTAAATGAAAGCTAAAAATAGAAAAATAAGATAAAACAGAGAAATGTTTTGTATAGGCAGAATTAGGAAGAATATTTGACAAATGATAAAATCAAGTCACACTTTTAGCATGATAGTAGACAAAAGGAAAAGTAATTTCTGGAAAAGAAAATCTCTGAAAATAACCAAAAGAATATAACCGCTTTTCTTTCCACAAACTCAAGCCGGGGAGGGTGAGATTTTGGGTTTAAAAACTAAATGCAAATGGCATGATTTCTGATGGGCAAAAATGACTTTAGCCAACATCTTAAACCCTAAGAAAAACCCTGCATAAATAGGCAGTGAGATGAGAAACCTTCTTCTTCCCGGATAGCTCTTGAGAAAAATATATAGATATTATATAAATATAATACATGTAAAGAATAGGGTTGAAAGCAGAAGCTTACCAATCAACTGGGAAGTGGAAGAGAGCTAGGTGAGAAAACTCACTCAAAATCTAAGGCAATAAGTCCTAATGTAGGCAGCCAGTTATAAGTTAATTTTCTTGAAAATGAATTTTCATATATGTGATTGTCTATCTGTGATTTTAGAGCTGAAAATGTTTTGATTCTTTTTGGTTGTTCTGTTTGTTTTATTATATGAAAGTCTTAAGTATTATTAGTATATATATGTGTGTTCTATAAACCCAGATCTCTGATATGTTATTGTTTAGAAATAAGTAAATACCCAGAAAATAAAATGTTGAATATAGGCAAGTAGTATTGGTTTTGGATCAACCCAGAAAAATGGAAACATATTGAGCTGCAATATACTCATGTATAAGTGCTGAGGCTTGAGACAAAAAGGAATTAGGGGTGCAATAGGGTTGCCTATGTGCTGATGCTCCTGATTCAATGAAAATGTATAAATATTCATACACATAGCAAATAAATTTTGTGATTCAGTGAAACTTGGTCATTCTGAGTTTAACTCAAACACAAATGTTTGCAAAAGGAAAAACTCTCTCAAAATCCATAAGCCAATGTTAGTTGCCTATACCCCTTCTAAAATACTAGAAATATGTATATACATGTAGAATCTCATTTAAGTAGACAACAATGTTTGCTTGCCTGTTTGTCTCTGTTTGGTTATGAATAATATGAGATACCATGACATGGATATTTATGTTAGTGAAATGAATCACTGAATGGTTTAGTCATGAAAAATCAAAAGAGTTATTACTAACTTAAACCTGATTAGGAAATGGGGGGTCAAGAACACTGCAGGAATGACTTGTTTTCTTCAGTAATACAAGTTGACACATGGCTTGTTTAAGTCCTAAGATCTTTGTGTAATGGAGTGAATTAGTCCATTACAGTGTGTCCATTGATTCAATTAATTGCAGATGAGACCAAGATAGATAAATATATCAATATAAGAGAATTTGATATAAAGGGGAACTAGAGTTTTCCTGGAATGAAATCTGGATAGTGAATAAATGATTTAATTCATTTTGGGTGATCTCCTTGTTTGTATGGATGTTTATTTGATTCATGATTGAATTATATGAATGTATGAATGTACCAGGTCTTCTTGAGGTTTTTGGAAAGGCAGACTTAAGTGTGCACCTGCACACTGACATAGAACATGCACACATGAATTACTTGTTTTCTAAAGGCAGAGTTATATACATATATACATTTTTCAACTTTAACTTGATTAACAAATTGTTTTAGTGGATTTTCTCATACCAGACATGTGTCTGACCCTAGTGTGCTAATGGCATATAGGGTGTCTTATTTAAAAATAGGGCAGCTTCAAATGCATTTTCAGGGACTGCAGCAACTAAGTAGGAGTAGGAGCAAGGCTTTGAGAAGAAGATTATAGCATGCTAAAAAATTAATTAGATAAGAGCTTTAATGATGAAATCCGCATGTATTGATACTTTTAAATTGTAACTTGTATTAAGTACTAAATGTTGGATGAATATTTTGCTAAGGAAATTGACTTGTAACTGGAAATCTGTAAATCTGGATATTATCTGATATGTTGGGGAAGTTAATCTAAATTTTGTAAGTGAAGTGAGCAAGAACACCATGATAAATAGGATGGTTACACTTTATAAATGTATTAGTCAATCTTGAGTCTTTGAAAAGGGTTAAGTTTGGGGAAATCTGGATAACTGAGTCTCAGTAAACTAAATGGTTTTATTTTTCTACCATGACATATGTATACAAGAATTGATAAGCATAGGGAGAATGTATTTATGTGTCTGTAAGGTTTCCAAAATACAACTTGTTCTACACAAATTTTTTTATATCTTATTTTTAAATAAAGGAAGAATCTGTAATAATGGAGCTGAAAGCAAGATCCATAATAGTTGCGGTTATATGCACATTTAAACATATTTTGTACATAAACTAACACACCTGTTACCTTTGTATTTTCAACATGAATCTGAATTCCAGTCCACTCAGGTTTTGATCAAAATGCATTTTTAAGACCCTATGGGTTACACCAGAACAAAGAGCATGGTTGAACCATGTTTTGAGATACCCATGGTTGCAGGAAACCGACCCAAGTTTGCATTTCATTTAGTTTAAGCATACTGGCATCAAAGAATCAAGCTTTTGAAATATGATACCTCACTTTAAAATATTCTAGAAAAGAGATTGTACTCTAGGCAGATTTTATAAGAAAAATTAAACATAGATAATGATAGAAACTTTTATCAATTTCCAGAGCACAAACACAACACCATTAATATATAGATTGTCATAACACAATTATCTGGTTCTAGGAAATATACTCCATACAGAATTTAGCAAGGAATCAAGAGTTTAATATATATATATATATATATATATATATTGATACATATATGGATGGAATTTTATTGTATATATATTGAATTGAACGATGTGTGGATTGATTAAACTTAATCAATCAAATTATCCTCTTGTTTTCCAGAACTCTGATTCAAACAAGAGAGGTACATGCATCATCACATGTATGTGCATATCCTGATGTATATACTGATATATTTATATTGGTTAAGATTTTGATCCTGGATATATGTTGTTTGATAGAAAGAAAAAAAAATGACTCTAGGCTTCAGAAATATATATATGTATATATGTGATAATAAATATATATATATATAACTATGTAAAAAAAATCCTTACGAATTAAGGTATAAAAGAGAGGGTCATTTCATTTGGTATTAGAGCTATGTTACTAAAACATAGTTGAAAATTAAAATCAAATCTTCCTATGAAATTAAAAAACTTAAGAAACAAAAATATAAGTAAAATATTTTGATCACTGGATGATCAAGTTTGAGTAAAAAAAAACTAACCATCTATGTAAATTATTATTAGCAAACTATGGTAGGAAGACCACCAAATCAGGGAGCTGGATCCTCCAATGCACCACCAATGGTCAATCTGCAAGATTTGGTGAGAGCATTTAGGGATGGGGCAAGACAAAGGCAAGAAAATCCCCATGAAGAGCTCTCCAAATTACTCAAGACTTATACTCATTTAGGAGGCAAAAGCTTTGAAGGGACAGAAAGTATTATGGAAATTCAAGCATGGTTGAGAACATTGGATAGGATTTTCAATGACATGCAGCTTGATGATCAAAGGAAGAGGCAAGTGGCTTCAAGACAGCTGAAAGGAGCAGCTTTAAGCTGGTGGGAAGTAATCATTACAGGGAGAGATGAGAATGAAATCACTTGGAATCAATTCAAGGAGATGTTGGAAGCAAGATTTGTACCAGCATCAGCTAAGACCACCTTACTAGAAGAATTTATTAGACTTAGGCAAGGAACTTTGAGTATCACTGAATACACTCAAAAGTTTGAGGGGCTTTCCACATATGGAGCAATGCTTGTGGCAGATGAAGCATCCAAGAATGATAGATACATTAAAGGTTTAAACCCAGGACTTAGCAGAGCTATGTTACCTTATGCTTACAGGACATTTGATCAAGTAATAGACTTGGCTTTGAGGTTAGAGCAGCATGACAAGGAGAGGGAAAAGTTCAGAAATTTTAAAAATAATAACACTAAGAAGGGTAAGGGGAGATATCACCCTTATGATAAGAAGAAAGAAGAGGCCAGTAACAAAGGCACTGGAGATGTCAAAGCTAAGGAAACCAAGAAGAAAATTGTGTGTCATCAATGTGGAAAGGAAGGACATATCAAGCCTAGGTGCCCAGAATTGAAAGAAGGAGCTTTCAAGTGCTATCTATGTGGGAAAGAGGGGCATATGAAGAGGAATTGTCCTGAGTATAAATAGCAAGGAAAATTGGCAAATTTGGAAGGCAAAGGCAAATCCACAGTGGGGAGTAATGCTGAAATCCATAGCCAAGTGGAAGGTACATTACTTATTTGTACCATACCCATAGCAGTAGTATATGATACTGGGGCAACTCACTCGTTGATTTCTTATGAATTAGTTAAAATGCTAAAATTAAGTTGCATATTGGCTGAAACTCCATTGCATATACAAAGTCCACTGGGAGTTCTAGTGTTTTAAATATGATTTGTGTGGATGTGGAATTAAACATAGGTGGAAACATTTTCATTTCCAATTTATATGTTTTAAACTACCCAAATATAGGTGTTATATTGGGGGTAGACTGGTTAAGGCAATTTAAAGCCATAATTAACTTAGAATCATCCACCATATCATTGCAAAATCTTAGGGGCCAGAGAATCATAATTTTATGTGAAGTGGCTAAAGAAAGGAAATTATATCATTTAATTGACTTGGAGAAAGATTTCAGTGAACTTACTATTGAAGAAATTCCCATAGTCAATAAATACTTGGATGTGTTTGGGGAGGTTAAGGGTGTTCCACACCATAGACCAGTAGAGTTTCAAATCAATCTAGTTCCAGGAGCAAGCCCAGTGATTAAAAAGCCAACTAGAATGGGGCCAAATGAACTAAAAGAATTAAAGAAATAGTTAGAGGAATTGGAAGAAAAGGGTTTTATTAGACCAAGTAATTCTTGCTAGGGAGCACCAGTGGTGTTTGTTAAGAAACAAGATGGTTCCTTAAGACTCTGTATAGATTATAGAGAATTGAACAAAGTAACAATTAAAAATAAATATCCATTACCAAGAATAGATGATCTTTTTGATCAATTAGCTGGGGCAAGAGTGTTCTCTAGACTAGATTTAGCATCTGGTTTTCATCAAATGAAGGTGGAGGAGTCAAGTGTTAAGTACACTGCCTTTAACACTAGGTATGGGTTGTATGAATTTCTGGTTATGCCATTTGGCTTGACTAATGCACCATCATACTTTGTGGATTTAATGAACAGGACCTTTAGAGATTATTTAGACAAAATTGTGCTTATTTTTATAGATGACATTTTAATTTATTCCGAAACAGTGGAAGAACATAAAAATCATTTGCACCTGGTTTTGTCTAGATTAAGGGAAAAAGATTTAAAGGCAAAATTTTCAAAATGTGCATTTTGGAAAGAGGAAGTACATTCCCTTGGCCATGTCATTTCTGCCAAAGGAATTTCTGTAAACCCCAATAAAGTAGTGGCTATTCAAGCATGGAAGAGGCCTAGCATAGTGAGTGAAGTGAGATCATTTATGGGGATGGCAGGGTATTATAGGAGATTTATAAAAGATTTTTCAAAAATTTCTACACCACTTACTAACTTAACCAGGAAGAACCAAGCTTTTGTTTGGTCAAAGAAGTGTGAGAAATCTTTTGAACAGTTGAAGGAGGCTTTGGTGAATGCTCCAATCTTGAAAGTACCCCAGGGAAATGAAGAATTAGTAGTATATACTGATGCTAGTGAGTTTGGCTTAGGTGCAGTGTTGATGCAACAAGGCCAAGTCATTGCATATGCATCCAGACAACTTAAACCCCATGAAGTAAGGTATGCCACACATGATCTTGAATTAGCAGCTGTGATCTATGCCTTGAAACTTTGGAGACATTATTTGTTAGGAACTAAGTTTGAACTTTACACTGACCACAAGTCATTAAAGTATTTATTTTCACAAAAAGATTTAAACATGAGGCAACATAGATGGGTGGAGTTCTTAGCTGCCTATGATTTGGACATACTCTATACACCAGGTAAAGCAAACAAAGTTGCTGATGCTCTAAGTAGACAACATGCTAAATTAGCTATGATGATGATAGAAGAATTTAAGGACTTGTCCTTGCTTGCTGAGTTAGAAATTGGGAAGAATGACTGTGTGCACATGGATGTACATGTGCATGGTGCACAGGAAGATAGAGGGAGGTTAAGCTTGATGACACTTCAATCAGATTTAATTTTGAAGGTAGGAAAAATGCAAGAACAAGACACAAACTTATTGGAGAAGAAAGTTCTCATATCAAAAGGGGAGGAAGTGATAAATTACCATATTGACAAAAATGGTTATTTAAGAAACCAGAATAGAATATGTGTGCCAGAGAACATGGAGCTGAAGGAGGAAATATTGAATGAATATCATAGAAGTAAATACTCCATACACCCAGGCAGTACAAAGATGTATCAAAACTTAAGAAGAGATTTCTGGTGGAAGGGAGTGAAATCAGATGTAGCCAAATATATTGCAAAATGTATGACTTGCCAACAAGTCAAGGCTGAAACACAAAAGCCATCAGGGTTGTTGCAACCTCTTACCATACCACAGTGGAAATGGGAAGATATATCTATGGATTTCATAGATGGACTGCCTAGATCTAAAAGGGGAAACACAAGCATATGGATGATAGTTGATAGGCTAACTAAAGTGGCACATTTCATCCCAGTCAAATCAGAAAGGAATGCACCAAAGTTAGCACAAGTATTTGTGAAAGAAGTGGTAAGATTGCATGGCATTCCCAAAACTATTGCGAGTGATAGGGATACCATCTTCACATCAAGGTTCTGGAAAAGTTTTCAAGAAGCCATGGGAAGTGAATTATGCTTGAGCACTGCCTACCATCCACAATCAGATGGGCAGACTGAGGTGGTGAACAAGATTTTAGAGGACTTGTTAAGGGCATGTGCAATGGATTTTGGACGTAACTGGGAAGACTATCTCCATTTAGCAGAATTTACATACAATAACAGCTATCAAGGCACCATAGGAATGGCTCCCTTTGAAGCCTTATATGGCAAGCCATGCTTGTCACCTGTATGTTGGGTAGAAGCAGGGGAAAGAGCTAATCTAGGGCCCGAGTACATACAAGAAACTAAAGAGAAAATTGAGTTGGTAAGGAGAAGAATGGCAGCAGCTGAAGATAGGCAAAAGAAATTTGTAGACATGAAAAGGAAGCAGGTGGAATATGAGGTAGGAAATTTTGTTTTCATCAAAATAACACCTATGAAAAATGTACTGAGGTTTGGGAAACAAGGCAAGTTAACCCCAAGATATATTGGGCCATACAAAATTCTAGAAAGAATTGGTTCCTTGGCGTATAAGTTGGAATTACCAGAAAACATGCAAGGGATGCATGATGTTTTTCATGTATCACAATTGAGAAGATGGGTCCATGATAAGGCAGAAATTCTTGAGACCCCAACTCAAGTGCAGATAAATCCTAATTTGATTTATGAAAAGGATCCAGTGGGAATTTTGGCAAAAGATGTGAAGAAGTTGAGGAATAAATCTCAGAAACTTGTGAAGGTACAGTGGAGTTTTGATCCTAGTGATTGCACATGGGAATTAGAAAACAAAGTTAGGATGAATTATCCTAAGCTATTTTCAGATTAAAGGTAATTCTGATTTTTAATTTCTTTTCCTTTTTAGGTGTATATACTCTTAGTTATTATGATAGAACTAAAAATCTATTTGGTTGGGAATGTACTTGTTCTCTGAATTAAGTTTAAAATTTATTTAAGCTTAGGAAAATTGTGGGACACAATTTATAAAAAAGGTGGGGTGTATGTAATGACCCAAGAATTTAGGAATTTATTTTGAAAAATATAAATAAGTTTAAAATAATTTTTAAACCAATTTTAAAGGGGAATTGATATAGCTTGATATGGTGTATCTGTATATGTGTACATATGTGCATAGGAAATACACATGAATTAAAGCTTAATTCCTGAATGCTAAGAATGAATACATGATTGATGTGTATGGAAATATTATATAGATTAAATCCTTAAAAACAATATGCATAAATAAATAAATAAATATATATATATATATGGATGCTACTGAGTATTTTTGAGTGTGCATGTGTGTCAGTACAAAATAATGTATAAATATATATATATATATGGGTGTACTAATTAATTCAGTAAGACTTATATACATATATAGATATGTTAATAAAATACTAGAGTTCAAATCAGCAAAATAAAATATATAAACATATTTTAAATTATAGGCAGAAAGAAAAAGAATGAAGATATAAAAAAGAAGAAATCCTCTTATAAATAAATAAAGGAAGTACATACTATTTAAATGAAAGCTAAAAATAGAAAAATAAGATAAAACAGAGAAATGTTTTGTATAGGCAGAATTAGGAAGAATATTTGACAAATGATAAAATCAAGTCACACTTTTAGCATGATAGTAGACAAAAGGAAAAGTAATTTCTGGAAAAGAAAATCTCTGAAAATAACCGAAAGAATATAACCGCTTTTCTTTCCACAAACTCAAGCCGGGGAGGGTGAGATTTTGGGTTTAAAAACTAAATGCAAATGGCATGCTTTCTGATGGGCAAAAATGACTTTAGCCAACATCTTAAACCCTAGGAAAAACCCTGCATAAATAGGAAGTGAGATGAGAAACTTCTTCTTCCCGGATAGCTCTTGAGAAAAATATATAGATATTATATAAATATAATACATGTAAAGAAAAGGGTTGAAAGCAGAAGCTTACCAATCAACTGGGAAGTGGAAGAGAGCTAGGTGAGAAAACTCACTCAAAATCTAAGGCAATAAGTCCTAATGTAGGCAGCCAGTTATAAGTTAATTTTCTTGAAAATGAATTTTCATATATGTGATTGTCTATCTGTGATTTTAGAGCTGAAAATGTTTTGATTCTTTTTGGTTGTTCTGTTTGTTTTATTATATGAAAGTCTTAAGTATTATTAGTATATATATGTGTGTTCTATAAACCCAGATCTCTGATATGTTATTGTTTAGAAATAAGTAAATACCCAGAAAATAAAATGTTGAATATAGGCAAGTAGTATTGGTTTTGGCTCAACCCAGAAAAATGGAAACATATTGAGCTGCAATATACTCATGTATAAGTGCTGAGGCTTGAGACAAAAAGGAATTAGGGGTGCAATAGGGTTGCCTATGTGCTGATGCTCCTGATTCAATGAAAATGTATAAATATTCATACACATAGCAAATAAATTTTGTGATTCAGTGAAACTTGGTCATTCTGAGTTTAACTCAAGCACAAATGTTTGCAAAAGGAAAAACTCTCTCAAAAGCCATAAGCCAATGTTAGTTGCCTATACCCTTTCTAAAATACCAGAAAATATGTATATACATGTAGAATCTCATTTAAGTAGACAACAATGTTTGCTTGCCTGTATGTCTCTGTTTGGTTATGAATAATATAAGATACCATGACATGGATGTTTATGTTAGTGAAATGAATCACTGAATGGTTTAGTCATGAAAAATCAAAAGAGTTATTATTAACTTAAACCTGATTAGTAATAGGGGGTCAAGAACACTACAGGAATGACTTGTTTTCTTGAGTAATACAAGTTGACACATGGCTTGTTTAAGTCCTGAGATCTTTGTGTAATGGAGTGAATTAGTCCATTACAGTATGTCCATTGATTCAATTAATTGCAGATGAGACCAAGATAGATAAATATATCAATATAAGAGAATTTGATATAAAGAGGAACTAGAGTTTTCCTGGAATGAAATCTGGATAGTGAATAAATGATTTAATTCATTTTGGGTGATCTCCTTGTTTGTATGGATGTTTATTTGATTCATGATTGAATTATATGAATGTATGAATGTACCAGGTCTTCTTGAGGTTTCTAGAAAGGCAGACTTAAGTGTGCACCTGCACACTGACACAGAACATGCACACATGAATTACTTGTTTTCTAAAGGCAGAGTTATATACATATATACATGTTTCAACTTTAACTTGATTAACAAATTGTTTTAGTGGATTTTCTCATACCAGACATGTGTCTGACTCTAGTGTGCTAATGGCATATGGGGTGTCTCATTTAAAAATGGGGCAGCTTCAAATGCATTTTCAGGGACTGCAGCAACTAAGTAGGAGTAGGAGCAAGGCTTTGAGAAGAAGATTATAGCATGCTAAAATATTAATTAGATAAGAGCTTTAATGATGAAATCTGCATGTATTGATACTTTTAAATTGTAACTTGTATTAAGTACTAAATGTTGGATGAATATTTTGCTAAGGAAATGGACTTGTAACTGGAAATTTGTAAATCTGGATATTATCTGATATGTTGGGGAAGTTAATCAAATATTTTAAGTGAAGTGAGCAAGAACACCATGATAAATAGGGTGGTTACACTTTATAAATGTATTAGTCAATCTTGAGTCTTTGAAAAGGGTTAAGTTTTGGGAAATCTGGATAATTGAGTCTCAGTAATCTAAATGGTTTTATTTTTCTACCATGACATATGTATACAAGAATTGATAAGCATAGGGAGAATGTATTTATGTGTCTATAAGGTTTCCAATACAACTTGTTCTACACAAATGTTTTTATATCTTATTTTTAAATAAAGGAAGAATCTGTAATAATGGAGCTGAAAGCAAGATCCATTATAGTTGCGGTTATATGCACATTTAAACATATTTTGTACAGAAATTAACACACCTGTTACCTTTGTATTTTCAACATGAATCTGAATTCCAGTCCACTCAGGTTTTGATCAAAATGCATTTTTAAGACCCTATGGGTTACACCAGAACAAAGAGCATGGTTGAACCATGTTTTGAGATACCCATGGTTGCAGGAAACCCACCCAAGTTTGCATTTCATTTAGTTTAAGCATACTGGCATCAAAGAATCAAGCTTTTGAAATATGATACCTCACTTTAAAATATTCCAGAAAAGAGATTGTACTCTAGGCAGATTTTATAAGAAAAATTAAACATAGATAATGATAGAAACTTTTATCAATTTCCAGAGCACAAACACAACACCATTAATTTATAGATTGTCATAACACAATTATCTGGTTCTAGGAAATATACTCCATACAGAATTTAGCAAGGAATCAGGAGTTTAATATATATATATATATATTGATACATATATGGATGGAATTTTATTGTATATATATTGAATTGAACTATGTGTGGATTGATTAAACTTAATCAATCAAATTATCCTCTTGTTTTCCAGAACTCTGATTCAAACCAGAGAGGTACATGCATCATCACATGTATGTGCATATCCTGATGTATATACTGATATATTTATATTGGTTAAGATTTTGATCCTGGATATATGTTGTTTGATAGAAAGAAAGAAAAAATGACTCTAGGCTTCAGAAATATATATATGTATATATGTGATAATAAATATATATATATATATATATATATATCTATGTAAAAAAAATCCTTACAAATTAAGGTATAAAAGAGAGGGTCATTTCAAAAGATACACCTTTTAAAATCTTCTTTGATTTCAAAATAAAGCTTAATCTTCTTCACAAAGGTTAATTCATAGTTTTTCCAAACTATTCACAATTTCATTTCATATTGAAATGTTTCGATACAAATTGGAAATCTTTTCACTTTATGAAAGTTATTATTATTTGAAAACATATAGTTTTCGTTTTGGGAAAAACTGGTTACAATTACACAGGTTAAAGCCATCCAAGTACAAATCTTGGATTTAAATTTAAATTTCCAAAACCATATTTTTAAATGGTTAAAAACCCATATAAACACCTTTTATAACTTTTACAATCTTTTAAACCAAAATTCCGAAATTATTGAATTCAATTTCAAGATATTGAATTCAAATTTCAGATCAAATTATTCTAATTTCAATTTTATTAAGTTATTTAAAATAACTCTTATTTTTTGAATCTCATTTTCAAAAACTTTCAATTCCTATTCCAAAACTATTTTTGACTCAAAAATTCAATCTTTAGAATTGTTAAAAATCTATGACTTAACTGATTTCCACGTGAAATCCACATTTGTGTGTGTATGGTGTAGTCCAAGGGTTTAACACAATAGTGCAACAACATTCAACCATCACAGATCAAATATAACAATATAATTGATAAGCGGTATAAACTATAACACTTATCTTTCATTCAAAGATCACAGATATATATATATCGCAGATAAACAAATTACAGATCACAACACAAATCAGGATATATCACAAAGCATCACATATCAGAGATATCAAACAATTCAACATCCAATAAAATCCAAACATCTATAGATAGGATAAATTTAATCATCTGATTAATTTAAATCAGATAAATTTCTATAAGTAAATTTTACTAGTTATGGTAAATTAATAATCAATTAATTTCAAATTGATTTTCAAATTTATTTCAAAACACCAAATCAAATTTTCAACGAATTTCCAAATTATTTCATTTTTAAAATAAATTTCTTTATCTCTTCAAATCTATTTAAAAATCCAAATTTTTAAATAAATTCTTCAACTTTTAAACAATGTTATTAAAAATCCCTTTACTAAGCCCTTTTTCCCAAAATTTGAAATTTAATTCAATATAGTTCAAAAATAAGACTTTTATCTTTTTTTTAAAATTCCTTTTAAATTTATCCAATTCTCAAAAAATGAATTTTTACAAAAACTTTCAACTTGAAATTTCAAAAATCCAATTTTATTTATTTCTGGTATCCAACGATACCAAAAATATATTCGGCTAAACCGTAGCCTTCAACAATTTCAATCACAAAAATAATCACACGATGATTATAAATAATCAACACACAACATATGAAACAAATTCAAATGTTTGAGGAATCCTGTTGGATCCCTCGAACCTGTTTCCCTGCATCCACAGATGTTAGCACAATACCAATTCCACTTCGAGGTGGAATATCGCGGTATATGAGATTTATAAATATTATCCGCTATTATGCGGCGCAATAGGGTCTCATTCGCTATATAATGCGGGAAATCAACTCCAAATACATATATAATACCAATTCCACTTCAAGGTGGAATATCGCGGTATATGTGTTTAATATAATAACCTCCGCTTAATATGTGGTGTATAGGGTCTATTTCAATCCAATAAATAACAACCATCATTCAAGCACATAATCACACAAACAACCAATTTTAAATTTAACTATTTAAAATTTATATCGAAACAAATTCGATTGAGTGAGAAGTTCTCACCTTGAGTTTCTGATATCAGTTGCAGTGTTTCGTTTTGTATAAAATTAAACACGCGTTTAATTTTACCCAAAATTATCACTGGCTCCAATCGACTCCAAACCAGCTCCATTGCATAGTGCTCGATAATACAGACCCAACGCAATTTGTTTCGTCAGTTTTCGACCTCGTATCAAAAAGTTATGATGTTACAAAATTTATACGATTTAAAATAAATCAATTTCACATTTTATTTTATTTTTAAAACCTCTGTTTAATCTGGCCGTTCATTTTTGAAACCCTAGATCTAGGCCGTTGCCTTCTTCTTCCATCGCGTGATCACTCCCAGGTAATGAACGCAAAAACAAACCCGAGGCCACCGTCTTTTCGCCAATTTTCGTGACGCCATCGTCGATGAATACGGCGATCAAGTGATGCCATTCAACTCGCCTAGCCGAGCTCTACTATCGGCCAAACCCAGGTGGAGCTCGGTCGCAATCTAGCTTCGAACGACGTGCGTGAACGTTTCGCATTCAAGCTCGAATTGACGATGGTCTACCATATGAAATCCAATCATAACCGTTGGATTCGAGCATCTCGTGATGTTCTACAACTTTGCAGTTAAAGTCGAGGCGTAAAAATTTGTAAATTAGAAGAAATCGGGGAGAAAGTAACGAGTGATTTCGGCCATTAAACGAATAGCCGGCGGTCGGAAAAAGAAAATAGGGTTTCAGCCCTATTATCACGTATATATATACATATAACGTATTATTTTAATATTATATCCATTTTAAAACGACTATTCAAACAATCTCCAAATCACACGTGCCGCCTGGTGTTCATAAGGTTTTACCCGCATTCCGAACACAACGGAACATGTTTCGGGAGCCAATTCGGTCATATATGCGAGTTACAGAAATAAACGATCAATTTAAATTAAATTAATTAAAAGGATTTCTATGCGTTTTGGCTTGCCCCGGACAAACCGTAAATCCGATTGACACGAAATTTGAAACCCCACAATAATTTCACATTACGGATCCAATGAAATAGGTTTCGTCGAAATCCGAGACTGATTGAAAAATGACTATTTTTACTAGTCAATTAATATTAAAATATTCAATTATCACAATTTAACTTTTAATTCAATTTTAAAAGTTTACAAACATCATTCTAACTCCAATATGATTAAATATATCTTTATAAATCATTTTTATACACATTTAATTCAGTTACCAATTATTTACGCAATTTCAAATATTAAATTATTGATTTAATTATCCAATTAAATCTCTATATTCGAAATTAAATTTATTCGACTTACAAATCTTACTTGTCAATATTTAAAAATCAATTAAATATTCGAATTTCAAATGACAGAAATTCTGGGTCGTTACAGCTGTGGTCATCTTCGTAGTTGAACTCTTTGCCTGATTTTGCCTCTAGCGGAGCCAGATGATTATGGCCGTACGATCGTTGTTTTGAAATTTTAAAAATGGTGAACCGGAGAAACTGATTGAACATGCATAATATAGAGGAGGGGTATGGCTTCGAATGTGGATAGGTAAGGCTATGGTATGGGCTAACGTACTAGGGTATGGCTTTATAAAGAATATATTATTTAATTTAAATTATCAAGCTATAAAATGTTCGAAAATCTCGAACTCCAAATGAGACGTACTGCCTAGCGTCCTATATGTTATACCCCTACTTTGAACACAATGAAACTAGTCTCGAGGCCTAATTCGATCATATAAAAAAGGTAGCTTTTCAAACCCAATTGTTATATAAATTTCTAAAATTAATGTCCATATGTTCCGATCTCGCATGACCAAACGATACATCCAATCGTCACAAAATTTTACATGTATTATAATATACTATTACGGATCCGATGAAATTGGTTTTGTCAAAATCTGAGACAACGCCCCAAAAATCAATTTTTATACGTAAATTAAACCTGAATAATTATAAAAACCAAACTAATCACTTTTAAATCTAAATTAAAAGTTTTCTGTTACCATTTTTATTTAAACAGAATTTAAATCAACTTTCGAAATCATTTTCATTCATATTAAACTTAAGATTTAGTTAATCAAACAATTCCAAATATCAAATTCAACAATTTAATTACCCAATAAATCGCTATATTCGAAATTAAAGTCCTTTAACTTGTAAAATTGACCTACCAATATTTAAATCAATTAAATATTCCAAATTTAAATGGATGAAATCTGGGTTGTTACATTTTCCTCCTCTTAAAAGAATCTCATCCCCAAAAATGCCAAGGTGAGAAAAACGCCTAAACCCATTATTTTTCAAAATCAATTCATAATCGATTTCCAAATTCTTTTAAGTTGTTTAACTTTCCAAAATCAAATAGTTGTAACTTCTTATAAAAAAATTTCTAAGTCTTCCAATTCATTCATAGTTATTAACTAATGCTTTTCCAAAAATCAACTAATATCATTCATTCATTCATTCCAAGTTATAATTCAAAATCAAATTTTAGTTATCAAAAATTTTCCAAAATTCTCAAAAAATTTCTAACTCTTAAATTTACGGAAAATTTCGCCAGCATCTACTTCACGCGACTCGGTTGTAAAAGTTAACAATATATATATATATATATATATATCTGTGTGTGTGTGTGTAAAATCACAAATATACTTCGAGGATTTGGCATCCCGTAGGGAAAAATATAAAAATACAATATGTAATCCAAGATATGCATCTTATTTTAGTATTAGCAAGCGCATACAACCAAAATAATGTGAAAGCGAGCTCTATATGTGAAGCATACGCCATCCACATCTACTAATCACTCAACAACCAATGAGAATATGTATATAGAAATAGCATCTTGCAATTTTAGGCGAATGCAAAAAGAGAACCCATTAAACAAATAATATCCATCCAATTTTATTTACTGTAACGACCCGCAAATTTATCACTTAAATAAATTATACTTATTTTAAAAATATTTAAATACAGGTTTAAACGTAAGAAATAATTATGTTTTAAGTGATAAATAATAATAGTTATTTTGGTTGGGAAAAATATTGTGAACAAATTACCTAGGTAAAATATTGATAAATATTAAATATCATCCTAGGTAAAATATCGATAAAATAACTAGAAATCGTTTTATCGATAAAACTGGTTTTAAACAATAAGGATCATGCACGGCTCTGGATTCATACACTAATATATGTATTCAAACAAGTTTATGAAATAAAATAACTTATTTTATTTTTGGAAAATAAAATGTATTTATGACATCGACAGTTGATATCATCGTTTTTATATATTTGTTCAGAAAGTCAAGTTAAGTTTAAATATTAAATAAATGGGTTTTTATTAACAAATAAACCTATTATAATTATTTAATAATGATGGTAAAATAGTTTTTAAAATTTGTTTACCAAAATAGATAGTTCGTAGAAAAATAGAAAATGTGACCGAATAACGTTTTCCGGAATTTCGACTTTCGACACCGGAAAGTCATTGGGAACGTTGTTTGCCTTTGTGCACTATATGTACACATATATAAGAGATAATTAAACATATAATAATATACTTAATTATGTATTATCTTATATTAATTATGTTTAGCAAATGATGTGACAAGACTGGTTTTAAAATAATAACTTATATATATATGCTAAATCATATCATTATCTATTTTCCTTTCCTTAAGTACCATCAGCATTAACCATCATGCCTTAGGGGATGTGACTAGAGAGGGGGAAGATGTGACATATGAGGGGGAGGAATGTGGTGATGTGATATGTCAAAATAATGGCATGTTATGATATTTTAAACTAAGGATAAAATGGTAATTTTCCCACTTTCTTTCACCTATAAATACACACCCTCACACATACATTTTCATTTACATTCCAACTTCATTCTTTTCTAAACTTCTTCTCTAAAAATTCCATGGCTTCTATGGTTCAAAAAATTTAGAAAAAGTTAGCCTTTTATGTTGTTACTTGCTTTCATACCTTCTATACTTCTTATACTTTAATTTAAACATCCTCTCTTCCAAAAACCAAGGCCATCACTACTCCACAAAATCCTAGCCAAGCCAAAACACCTCTGGCCGAACCCATTCTAAGGCCTTAGCCCCTCCAAAGTTTCAAAATTTTAAGCAAGATTCGAGCGTAGAGGCGTTGCCGAGTTATAGTCGAAGTTTGGGCAAAGTTAGTTAGCATAAAGGTGAGTAAAACTACTTTATTTTTGAAAAGTTTTTGAATTTATTATGATGTGTTATTGTGGTGATAATATGATGAGAAAATTGAATGGTTATTATGTCGGCGATGGTGATTTGATGGATTTTTACGTTTGGTGTTGAATTTGAGATTTAAGTGTGATGTTGTCAAGTTAGTAAGCATATAACCTTATGTTTATATATGTGTTTGATTGTAATGTTAGAAGTATGGTAGTATGGATATATGGTTGTGATCTAAAAATCAAAGTATGTTGAGTTGAAATAAAGTTAACAACTTTGTGTGTTGCGACGGATGTGAGATTCGATTCGAAATCAAAAACTATGTTTTCTTGTTTTAAAGTTTAGAAATTGTTTCAAAGTTTCTATCTTTATTTCTAAGTCTCAAAAACTTTAAAAGTTATATCTTCTAAACATTAAATAGGAAAGAATAAGCAAGTGTTTCCACTTAAAGTATGTTTAAGTGAACTACGCTCATTGCGATAGTCGCTATGGACGCAGTTCGACAAATTGTCGATTTTCGTTTAAAAATGTTTTCTTCTGGAATGTTTTGAAAAAGTTTTCCAAAATTCATTAGTAACATAAAAAGTGATTAAGTTCAGATTGTTTAATAATTTATTTATTTAATAAAATAGTTGGAGGTAATTAGCAGTTAATTAGTAATTAAGTAAGTGATTATAGATTAAGTAACACTTAAAGAAGGTTAATGACCGATTAGTGATTAATAAAGTTTTAATTAATGATTTATGAAGTTAAGAAGTAATTTAATGATTAATTATTATTTAATTAAGTTAAGTAGTTAATTAATTATTATTTAATTAAGTGATTATTTAATTAATTTTTAATTAATTAGGGTTTAACTAATAATGAATTGTTTAAACTTTAACTAAGATACATTAGGAAGTTAATTAGGACTTAACCAAGTTCATTAAGTTAGTTAAAGTTTAACTATGAATTAATCTTAATTTAATTAAGAAATAATTAGGGTTTAAGCTAATTAAAAATATTTTAATCTTTTCAAAGCTATTTTTAAAATTAATCCATTATGTTTTAAATCAGTTTTCTTTTTAAGGTTAACTGATTTTAAATCAAAGGATCTCTCGTATGGACGATTAAGTAGCCAAATGAATTAAAGTAGTGATTATAAAATGTTGACATATTTTATGGGAAGTAAGTTGACTTGTGTTTAGCACAAATGTTGAATATCAATAACGTGATAAACATAAGAAAGTTAATTTCAATAAGCGGGTCATGGTAACTTAAGCATATAGAATATACTTCTATGTGGACATTTTTCACCGATGATAGGTGTATCTATGTTTGTAACTTGGACATCTACCTACGATTGATTGTATGTTATGTGTGAATCTTTTGCATATATGATGTTTAGCGGTATCAATGATATAGCTTAGATAAGCTAAACCCAAATTTAATGATCCATTGTAGTAGTTAAGCCTCCATTTGGTTTTGTAAAGTAAATATTTCATTTTCTTTTGAAATGGACTTCAAAGTTATTCTATTTTGAACAAGATATTTGAAGAATGATTTGACAATTGGTTTGAGAAGTTTTATAAATGATTTTTGGTATTCAGGAAAGGAGTTTTAGAAATGGTTTTGAATGGTTATACAAAGATTTTATAAATGGATTTGAATGTCTATAAAGGGAAGTTTTATGCAAGGTTTGAAAGTTTATAAAGAAGTTATATAAACAGCTTTGAATAATTATAAAGAGTTCATAAATAAGTATATGAATGTTGATAAATGTTTGGGAAAAGAGATTTAATAAATGAAAAATGGTTTTGAGGCTTAGTGATTACTTTGGGTAACTAAATCTCTAGATTTTGTTGTTGTTATTTGATAGTTAAATAACTGACTATCAAATTTGACCTAATTTGACTTAGGAAGTATGAATGTAAATTCGAATTCCATGGTGAGGACTCGAATACTTACTTCCAAAAGAACTAGAAATGAGGCAACCAGAAATTATCGGTTGTTGGTACAGAGAGACCGGGATCAGACTTATATATCCAAAAATCACTCTGAACCAACATGTACGTTCGAGTGGAAGACATCTTAATGATGATTTAAGACAGCGCTCTTTGAAGTGCAAGGGCTACTACTACTAATCCTGAGGGTGATTCCAAAATGGATATGGTAGAGTTAGTGTCTTCGGGTTCGTTCAGACCCATAACAAACTTGTATGGATGAATGCTGGCATTGCATTGACACCTCGAGGGCAATGTTAGCATTCCAAGACGGGTTTCTATTCAGAAAGGTAAAGCCTAGCCTCAAGCCTCACAACCGGGAGGAATGGAAAAAATAGGGCATGCAGTAGAGCTATTTGGTTAGCTACCATTAGGAACGGTCGTCCCATTCTAGATGTCCCTTTTAGAGTTGGTTTGCGTGCGAACATCGTGGTAGTATAAGGCCTCGGTGTGAAGGGGGCGAGGTAATCCGGTCTGCCATGTTAAAAGGGAAACCGGCTCTGGGTTAGCATAAGTGCATTTTCTAGAGGTGTATCACCGGAAGGTAGTCCCTTACCTTGCCATTGTTGGAATCCAATCTCCAATACGTGCCTTATGTTTTTGATTGTAGAGCCTAGTATGTTGGAATGTGAGATGCAAGTGTTTCAGCTATTTTATCTATTTACTTTAAACCTGACACTATGATAATATCACTGGATTTTTATATAAAATGTTTTGGTTATCGTAAGGTAAAAACCCATTTGTTTTTATGTGCGGTGTGGTCTTACAAGATACCCTTCGTGAAAAGTTTTCAAATATAGAAACTTGTTTGGTTGTTACTTGTTATCGAGTTTTGCTCACATTGGTTTGCCAGACTGACTCGGGTGTTATTCCATTTAATGCTTGGGTCAAACCGAGCATGTTTTTCCCAGGTTAGCTGGATACTTTGGAGAGGAGCTGGATGGTCAAGACGTATTCACGTATATTTTTCTTCCACTGTATTATAAAGTCTGTATGTTTTCAATGGAAGGATAGGTTATTGTCTAAATTTAGGATAAGTCTAGTGTACTCTGATGTTGTATATATGAGTAAAGTTGTTTCCTTTTTGTAAAGATCATTGTTGTATTATATATTATTCGCTACGTTGTGAGATTCTGTGTTGTGTAGTTTTCTTCTATCTTCTACCTTCTTCATTCACCCGAATAAATCAGTATTTTCGGCAATTGAATGTTCGGCATATAATACAGTGGACGTATTAATATTGATTTTTGAGGGTCGAAAATATAATTCGCTACATTTACCATCATATTCATTTGCATTTTCAAATGTCAACTTCTAATTTATACACTTTCATTTCTTATTGACACGCAATTGATTCACTTCCTATTTACTCACCTTCATTTTACTAACATTCAATTAATTTTCATTCAATCCATTTGCATTCATTTGATTTACATCCAATTTAAATCAAATCCAATTATTCATATTAATTTTACTTACACTCATTTATTCATGTTCAATTGATTCTCATTTACTTTACTTACATTCCCCTTAAATACAATTTAAGGTTAACAACAATTTATTTGCATACTAACTCGTTTATTGACCATTTCCATAAAAAAATTACTTAAGTTTATTCCAAACATTTCATAATACACAACTCATGCTTATATTACTTCACAACCTAAGTTCATATTTAATTTTATCAAGCAACTTTCCAAACCATATTTTCATTTTTCAACTTAAATCAAATTTCATTTTATAACTCAAATTTATATTCATTCCATTACTTCACTTAATTCATTTCAAATCCAATTCAACTTCATTTAACCTTTCTTTAAGTTAAGCTCCATTTCCTTTAATTCATTACTCAATTTTTTTCCACTTTATTTAAGTTGAATTTTTAATTTCATATCTCGCTTCCAAATTTTCTTTTCTTTTCTATACCCTTTTCCAAATTATAAGTTCAAAACTTATTATCTTATGTTTCCTCAAAACATTTTGATAAAAATCTTCAAGATTTTAAGCACCCGGTTTTATTTCGAATCGTTTTGAAAACATATATATACATAACTCATTTATACTTCAAATCATGTTTTTGAGTTTTACAATCAAAACTAGTTTACAAAAAAACTCCAATGGTAACAATCCCTCACTTAGAAACTCAAAAATGAACGCCGATGATGCTATTGTCATCACCAGAATTATTTTCCACCGACTGAAGTGAGTTTAGTGCTTTCTATTCCATTTAAATCCTTTTTAAATATTTCTAACCAAAATATTTTCAAAATACTATTATTGTTTATTCCAAAACCGTTGAAAAACAATTTTCTTCAAATCAACGAAATTTAAATTCTCATATTTCTTGTTTTAAAACCCATTTCCATGTACAAAATTATATCTATAAATTTACTTATGGAATTTTCATTTCCTTTCCATTTATAAATCACATTCATAACTCATATTTTTAAATTCACTTTCTTATATAACTTATTTTGCAAATGTTTATCTTTGTCTAGATTATAATAATGACACTTTTATTAGAACAACAACAAATGAAAATAATCAAATATTATCATTCTCTAACACCAACATTCCATATATAATTATAATAATTTTTGAAAAATTATTCCTTTATACAGAAAAATATATTTTAGGTAAAATTATTTCATTTATTCAGTTCTCAAAACAATACTGTGTCGGTTTGCCTTGTTCAAGCATTTAGAAACCCCTATCGATAATGTGGCATCCCACGCACCAACCAGAATTCATATGCTACTCAACGGATAAATTAACACAATATAAAACATTTTTATATCGCCAACAAATACGCTATCATAAATATACACTCAAAACCTATGATAAGGCATTCCATTACCTTATCTCTTAATAAGTTGCCCTACCAAAGCCAAGGTTCTCGCTTAACGTTTAGCTCTGATACCAACTGTAATGACCCGCCAATCCGTACAATTCAAGCAGACAATAAAACACATATGTCGAACCCAAAGTGAATGGAAAGACCGATAGTTATGGGAAAGAAGAAAACGAAGAAGAGAGGACAAGAAGAAGAGAAAAGAAATTAAAACAACATAGAATCTCACAATCGCAGTGGAACAATATATAATATAGTATCAATGATCTTTACAAAGAGAAACTATTATATACATACATTCTTCAGAGTACAACAACACTCACAATCATCGGCCTGGACAGTTTTAACAACCCGTCCTCACAAATTCTGATGATTTCAACAATAGAACAGTGGAACATACACTTATTCGTGAATACGACTAATGGACCTCCAACTCATCTCCTCAGCTCCAATGCATCCAAAGCAATCTGTAAATATGCTCAGTCTGACCCGAGCATTATAATAAAATAAAACCCGAGTTAGTCTGGAAAACCAACGTGAGAAAACACACCCAACTGGATTTTTAAAGTTATAGAAAACCTTTGAAATCAAAAGTATCTCGTAAGACCACGTCGCACATAAACATAGACGGGTTTTTACCTTACGATAACAGAACCATTTTTCTAGAAAATCCTCTGATATTATAACAATGTCCAAAATACAAATACTTACTAATTAAAGCCGAAATTGTTACATTATTAAATTCTAGCATACTATGTTCTACAATCAAAAGGCAAAGGCACGTATTAGAGATTGGTGTGACGACCCGCAAATCCGTACCCTTTGAATCGACAATAAACCACACATGTCCGACCCAAAAAGCATAGACTGACGGAAAGTCATGAGAAAGAAAGAAGAGAGAAGAAGAGAAGAGAAGAAAGAGAGAAGAAGAACAAAACATAAAAATACAAAATCTAACATTGTAGCGGAAAACATATAATATCATATCAATGATCTTAATAAAACAGAAACTGTATATGCATACATCAATCAAAGTTCAACAATCAATCACCAATCATCAGCCTGGACAGTTATAATAACTTGTCCTTACAATTGCTAATAATATAAATAACAAAGCAGCGGATAATAAACAGATACGTGTATACGAAAATGAAGATCTCCAGCTCTCTTGCTGAAGCTCCAAAAGCACCAAATCTGAACCTGTAAATATACTCGGACTGACCCGAGCATTGAAAGGGAAGAACGCCCGGATCAGTCTGGTAAACCAGCATGAGAAAAACATTCAACTGAATTTATTAAATTACCAAACTTTCCTTTCAAAACAAAAGTATCTCGTAAGACACGCCCACACATAAACACGGACATGTTTTTACCTTAAGATAACCAAAACCTTTCATATCAAATCATCTTATATTATATGGTATCTATTGCACAAATAATATTAATCATAACCGAAATGGTTACCCATATAGCATTTCGGAGCTATTCATTACGCCAATACAAACAAAACCGCAAGCTCGTAGTGGAGTTTGGATTTCCATATAAATGACCAGGTGAAGGGACTACCTTCCGGCAGTACATCTCTAGAGAAATGTAACAAGAAACCATCACAAAGTTCCTCTACCAACACAAGACCGGCCTATCTCTATAACTAGGTAGTACCAAATATTTCATCCCCTGGTCGTTACCAACCTTTCCAAGGGCCCTCATAGCATACAAACCACAATCATTTATATTTCGAACGTCATAGCGGAAAGAAATATATCTAGAAGGGGATGATCATATCCTAATTGGGAATGACCCACTTAGCCTTGCCGCATCTAACCCTGTTTCGATCATTTTCGGTTGATGAAGCCAAAGAGGTAACGATTACCTTTCACATATCACATATCACATCACTTTTGAATGCCACATTTGCCATTTCTGTTGACTACTAATTGCCTTTCACAAAAATACAACCCTTGAGCTCGTACGTCTCAAGGAAGGGTGTTAAGCTAAGAGAAGTTGCCTTCTCCGCCACCAAACAGATGTACGTTTGTAAAAACCAATGTACGTAATCTCAGAAAATGCAATGTCAGACATTTATCCATACAAGTTGTCCAGGAAGAGGACAAACCGAAGGTACTCTCCTACCACATCCTGTCGGGAAATCCTAGGATTAGTAGCGAATAGTCCTTGCATTGTATATTTCATAACGAAGAGACAACTGCTACTATATGTATATTTGGATTTTAACCCCAAATGATCAACAAGCGGTCCTTCACTATGGAAATCCTAAATATCAATATCATCGGCCAACCAGCACAATCGTCGTATAAATATTGGTCTGAAGTGGTTTTCAGATAAATCTGATCCTGGTCACTTCGCACCAACAACGCAAAAGCGTTTCTCGTCCTCACACAGAAACCAAATCTCATAGACTTATCACGTCTCCAACTTTCAACTTTCTATCCTTTGGCCAAGCAAGAAGCTCGATAGATTGGAGTAATACTCCGCACTACATGAATCAACATCCTCAACACAAACGATAGTCAAGCCTACACAGATGGCTACGTACTAAGAGTATGACTAAATAGTTCCCACATCAAGTCGAGGAACTAAAAATGGCCAAATTTGATAGTCGGTAATTTGACTATCAAAGCAACAAACAAATATTTAGCACCATAAGCAATCACTGGGCCCTTTTAATTAATCTTTTATTAATTAAATCACTTTCCAAATATTCACTTCAAATTATCTTTAAAAAGATATAATTCCAGAACTATTTCAATATTCTATATTTGGAAAACATTTCCATATACTTATTTAATAACAAGTAATTCACAAATCAATTTATTTTCAACACTTAGAAAATATTACATATATTTAAATCATGATTAAGTATATATTTTATTCTTTAAGGAAAAGATTCTCTTAAACATATTTATTTGGGTCAAAACGAATGTTGTGTAAAGCATCATTACGATAACCCAAAATCATTAGTATAGGGATTTGATAATTAGATAGATATATAAATCCCATATACCATACAAAACATCTTCTTTCGAAAATCATTTACTATAACAACAGTGTTATAGTCCATGCTTTCCTTGCTTCTCGAAACGTCTATTTCAACAATGAATGTTGAAATCTATGTATTCGATACTTAACACATTTTAAAACATCTTTAAACCATTTAACTCCATTTAAAAGATCACTTTTCAAAACATTTATTTAATTTAAAGAATTATTCACTGTCCAAAATCGTGAATAAAGTTCCTAACCAAATTCATTATTTCTACACATTTATTAAAGGATTATCCACTGTCCAAAATCGTAAATATAATTCCTTTAATAAGCCTTCATATTTAACTCATCAAATTCAAGTTGATTTCAGATTTATAAAACAATGTTTATAATTCACATTTCTACTTTATAAAAAATTCCTTTACTGACAAATTCCATTATTTTTATTTATAAAATATCAATTTTATAAATCTTATATATATAACCCATTTATAATAAATCAAAATTCTCAATTAACTTATTTTACCAAATAGTTAACTCCATATTTCAAAAATCATACTTTGATTATATTTCAGAAAGCCATAATTTTTATAACATAAAATTATAACTTTTATTTATTTAAAATAAATCCATTTCTTTAACAATTCAAAAATCATATATTTTCAAAATCACTTTGAATTCATTTTAAATTTTGAAATCATCACTTTAATATTTTCAATCTCCAAAATATGGCCCAATGCTGCAAAAATGCTAACCAAGGTGATCGCATCAATCATATTAATCCTGGCATAAAAAAAATCATATATCATATGATAACAGCATATATATCAATATCTGTAAATAAAATCAACACTGATGAGTAATCCAGTTGGATCCCTCCAACCTATCACCTGCAACAAATATACATATTAGAAAAAATGTACAATGTCCGCTTCGAGGCAGACGCGCGTACAAAAGGTCATCTGCTTATACACGGGAATCTATAGCATCTCATCTGCTCCAAAAGGTAGGAATATATCTAATCCAATCAATATATAAATAATATATCATATATCATCCAAACAATCATCAATCAACAGATAAATTTATTCTCACTTATATAAAAATATAAGCGATTCAGAAAGAGTGAGTTATACTCACTTTGATTCCAATAGCCGTTGCAGCGTATTATTCCGAATAAAATTAAACAGAAGTTTAATTTTACCCAAAATTTTCACTAGCTCCAATCAACTTCAAACTAGCTCTAAAATGTAGTGATCGCGAACATGAACCCAACGCAACTTGTTTCGTCTGATTTCGACCTCGTATGACAAAGTTACGATATTTTAAATATTACACAATTTTATATACAAATTAATTTCAATTTCTTTTTATTTTGAACCTCAAATTACATCTGGTCGTCCAATTCAACACTACAAATCTGGGCTGAGCATTTTTGTCTTCTTCCACGTTCGTTTTCACGCACACCATAACCCTTTGCCGCCACCTTTTCTCGAGTTATCGCGCCCACTACGTCGTGCTAGAAAATGATCAAAAACCTTCACGTCGAAGCCCATCACGAACGGCACCACCGCCTTGAACGCCGTCGAACTCGGCCTCCCCATGATCTTGAAATTCGTGTGCAAAGGACAAATGAACGAGGCCAATTTGCCGACGATCCACCACTCCATTCTCGATCATAACCGTTGAAAATATGGATCTCGATATGCTTTTCATCTTTGTAGTTGAACGTTTTTCATAATTGTGCGTGGATGCAGAGAGAATCGAGGAAGAACGAGGATGTTTCTGGCCATTGAAAAGAACGGCGGCTAGCCCTAGATAGATTAGGGTTTGTGAAAAATTAAAGAAATGAAGCCCTTTTATAGAAAAATTTCGCGCACTATTTATCCGAAAACTTTTCGAACTCCAATCGAAGCATGCCGCCTGGCATTTATAATGTTTTACTGTAACGACCCCAGATTTTTAATTAATTTAAATTGATAATAAAAGGAATTTTTGAATAAAAATATTGTAAAATTGATTTTAATGGATTAATTGATTGCGAGTTTCCCCGGATTAAAATAAATTCTATGTTAAATCAATTAAAATCTATAATATGTATATATGTGAATAAATGTATATGGGCATATATGAATAAATTTGAATTTTTATTTATATATATGTATATATATTCTGGATTTGAAATTAAATCTTAAATAGATGATTTAAAAATAAAAATAGAATATAGGCTTTGAACACAAATATAAAATAAATAAAAGACAAGTTATAAAAATATAAGTAATAATACAAAGTAAACATTTGATAAAATCTAACAACAAGATTAAAATAGAAACTTATATTATAAAGTAATATTATAAAAGACAAGTCCAAAGGAAAAGAAACGAACATATATACCTATGGAAAGTATAAAATAAAAAGGTAAAATATCTATGAACACCTACAAAATGAAGGAACAAAACATGCACATTATCCTTTGCATTGTACAGCCGAAGAAGAAATAAAGTAAATATATATATATTTGTTTGTACAACGCAATTAATGCTTGGATCCTTAGCCACCAAAATTTTGAAACCATCAGCCGAAATCAAAGAAGGAAAAAAATGAATTGGTACAAACAAATAAAAGCATCTATGTACTAATAAGATTAGGATAATACCTAAAGTACATAAACATTTAATGTCTTCATTTTAGCAGCAAGACAAAGTCAATTCGAATTGTTTTCAAAAGCAATTCAGCCATCAAGAGCAACAGAGATCTGATAAAAGAAAAGAAAAATATCTCTGGCATTGTACAAATAAAATTATATCAACCTTTACAATGTAATACTATCTGTACAACTCATTTCTATATCTCCAACTCCTTCTTCATTTCAAATTCGTTCACCCTTTTTTAGAAAAAAAGACTGAGTAAAAGAAAAACTAAGTAATGTCATCATCAAACAAAACCAGAGAATTCAAAGAAGATCTTCAGAATGGAAAAGAAATCTAAAGTAATATCATGCAAATCAAAACAAATAAAGTCGAACCAAAGAATCAAGAAGAAAAAAAAAGAGATTTCAACTTGTAGTTTTCCAAGCCTGAGAACAAAAGTTTCAATCAGTTCAACAAGCTTCCCTGTATCCTCTGTTCTTCTCTGATTCAATCTCTGGTGAGCAAACTTCATTTTTGAAACCATTCTCGTGATTCTAATATCTGTGATGATGAATGCCTAGACAAATGATAAACTGTGTATATCAGCAAGTATAACTGTATCTATATGGGAGAATATGTCTGTGCATATCTGTATAAACAGATATATATATGTCTCTGTTAGTCCACTGGCTTTAATTTGATTTAGATATTCAAATTCTTCCTCTAATTCTCTATAGACTTTGATGTCTAAACCAAACTTGATTGTTTTACCTTAAGCTTTAATTTAAAATTTTATTTAAGTTAAAACAACTAGTTAATGTTCTGGAAAACCAAGATACTGAGTAAAACATAAATTTGCCAAAAATTCAAAGTTCTTAATCTACAAGTTCAGGTTTGTAACTTGAATTCGCATCCTATAATATGATTTTTAAAACAAAGTTCAAGATTTTTAATTCACTAAATCATGGGAAATTTTGGGATGAACGAGATCGACATTTTCGTCAATCTCGGGTGATCGGCGTAACTAGAGGGGTCGAGCTCTCAGCCGAAGCAAGCTTAGTGATGGTTGGTGTTGGGAAAAATGTTCAATGATTTTTCCATTGAAGGAGATGATGGGACGAATCGATTTTAGGGTTTAATGCTCGAGTTTTGATGTGGTCTGAAACAAGGAGATTTCGTCTCCTCCGATTGATCGAGTGCTGCCGCACCGGAGGGGAAACGTTGCTGGGTCATCAGGGAAGTTCTCGTCGAAGGGGCGTGGTCGATGGTGGTCTAGATTGTCGGCATGAGGAAGAATTTCCGATCGAATGGGGTTCTAGCATTTCGCTGTTCAACTCGTTTTCGAATCATGGCGAACTTGAAGGTGTTGGCTGGTAGGTGTTGTCGAGGGGGTCGCCAGTGACGTATCGATGGTCTTCGCGATGATCGGAGTTACTCCGATCGAGTGTACACGTGCACCATGTATCTTCGGTGTCAGGTAGATAAAATTGTGGAAGAAGATGTTGCCTTAGGTTCTAGCTCGTGAAAATGATGGGTCGACTCGAAGCAGGTTGTAAATTGTCTCGAGTAAATCTTCCTCTGGCTCGGGTGTATTTGTTAGATAACAGGTTTTCAAAACTAAAGATAAAATCTGTACCAGGTTTTAGTGGTACATCAAATATTGTACCAAGGTTTAAAAACTAAAGATACGAACAAGTTTCAATGGAAAAATGTTAAGTTAAATGTTCTTAAATTGTTTTGAAAATTAATTGATTTTGAATTAATTTATATGATGATAAGGAATAAATTTCTAAGTATTTTTAAATGGAATTTGATAATGCTTGAATCAAGCAAGTGTTTGAAATAAGTATATTAGAAATTTTGATTAAGGGATATTGAAGGTCTTTGTAATTGAAATATAATCTCTTAATTTATTCAAGTATAATTACTTAATAATTTGTGATTAATTAATTAAGTAATTGGAGATTTATTAATTAATGAAAATGATTAAAGAAGAATTGATTTATGAGATTAAATAAAAAGGATAATTACTTAAGATTTAATAAATGGAAGTAATTAAAGAATAATTACTTATTGAAATTAATTAGAGGTTGATTTATGAAAGAGATTAAAGGATTAAGTACTTGATAAATTAAAGATAATTAATTAAACGGTAATTAATTAGGGGTTAATTAATGAATGTAATTAATTAATAATAATTAATTAAAGAATAATTAAATAATTGAAAGTAAATTATTTAATGATTAAAGTTTGATTTAATTATAATTAAAGGTTAATGAATTATAATTAAAGGTTAATAAATTTATCATTAGAGGTAAATTAATAAGTGATCAAAGGATAATTAATCAAAATGGTTTGTAATTTAATAAGATTAATTAACCAGGATTTGTGATTCATAAGTAATTTATCTGATTTGAATTAATTCGACAATTAATTGACTTTACCTATGGATGTTTAGATTCTATTGAATGATTGAATTGTTTGATATCCCTGATATATGATGCTTTGTGATATACCCTGACTTATGTTATGATCTGTAATTTACTTATCTGTGATGTATATATTGTTATATGAATATGCAAACCCCTTGACCCGTAAAACGACACTTGAATTTCGATGCGACAGGGAGTCGGATTCCAGTTGGTTATCCGAAACCCACATCGAATTGTAATAGTATATCTTTGTGGCTGATAAATTTATTTTATCTATGAATCTGTGAATGAAGATAAGCGTTATCGATTTTACCGCTTATCGATATATCTGTGATGATTGATGTTGCACTATTGTGTGTTGAACCCCTGGACTACACTGTTACACACACAAATATGGATTTCACGTGGAAATCGGTTAAGTCACAGATAATTTAAATTTGATGTTTTTGAAATTGAAATTTTAATTTCAATTGATTTTGAAATTAGAAATTTGGGGTTTAAAGTGAAAAGCTTTTGAAATGGAATTTCAAATATAAAAGTTATTTTGAATAACTTAACCGAGTTTTGAAAATTTAAATAATTAGATTTAAATTTGAATTCAAGTTTGAAATTAAATCTATGATTTGGAAACTAGGGATAAAAGATGATATAAATGTGTTTGTATGAATTAAACCATTTTAAAGTATTAATTTGGGAATTTGAATTTAACCCAAGGATTTCAACTCGTATGAATGAATCAGATTTTCAAATTGAAAACTGTTGTTTCCAAATGATAAAAGCTTTTAGATAAGAAAAGAAATTCCAGTTTAAATTAAAGGAATATCAAGTGAATTGAAAAATGGATTTTCCAAGTTATGAATAAAATCTTTTTGAAAGCTATGAATTAAATCTGTTTGTTTTTAACAGATTTAAAATGATGTTTAGTTTAAACCATTCGAAATGGAATTGTTTTGAAAGCTATTAGTTAAATCTTTGATTTAAAGATTTAACAAATTAGTTAAATTGAAATGGAAATTGATTTGGAAAATCTGTGGATGAATCTTTGTGAAATTAAGTGAACTTTGTGAATTGAATCTTTTTTGTTTAAAAAGATTAAAATGGTAATTTGTTAAACCATTTGAAAAGAAAGTTTGGGTTTAAAAATTGTGACTTAATTGAAATCTCATTATCCATTTGTTTTTGAATATTGCGCTCACTATTCGGGTTAGCCGGGAAAAGACAATTGTGTCATATAACCCATTCCGAATAGTGATACGTCGTATATGGATAGCATTTGAAGACCGGTGTTGAAGACCGGATATTTTTCGAAAATGAAAGGACAACCTGTCGAATGTCTCTGCACTGAGTCGCGCCGGTATAGAGATTTATATCACTCTTTTGTGACAGGAAGTCCGGACGTGATTGAAAGTTATCCGGATTTGCAAGGGCTTCGTGAGAAGTGCCTTCGGTTCTGTTCGATCCCGGAACAGACTTGTATGGATACATGTCTGACATTACACTTTGAGATATAAAGCCGATTTCTTTCAAATACATATCTGTTGGTGGCGGAGAATTTATTCTCTTAGCTTAACACCCTTCTCTGAGACGTACGAGCTCAGAGGTTATGTAGTTGAAATTTATCAGCGATATATCCCAATTTGGTAATGTGGCATGCTGAGTGTTGCTGTGTGATGATCAGTGTTTGATCATTTGTGATATGATCATTTGTTTGATCTTATATCTTTGTGATCATAGGTTGATCATTTGCTTGACCCGAAGCATGGCTTTGTGAACAAAGCATAGCTTTGTGGACGAGACTTCATCGAGCCTCACACCCCGGAAATGGTCAAAACAGGAAAGATGCAGCAAGGTTCTAGGGAGTAGCGCCCCTTAGTGTATGTCATTTCTTCTGGATAAAGGTGGTATCATGGTATGGAGCCCAGATACTTAACCTCTGTGGTTGCTGCAAATTTATTACTTTGTGGTTTGTTGGAAATCGAGGATCCTCGGGAAGATCGGTGACGATCGGGGGATGGCATACGCGTGTCAGTAGTTACCTATTTTTGCAGAGGTAACCCGGCCTTGTGTTGGCAGAGATCCGGTTAGGTTCTCGGGTCGTCTATTCCAGGGACGTACCCATCGTGGATAGGAAGTTCCTTAGCCTGATCATTTGTTGGAAATCCATCTTCCAATACGAACTTTGTACGGTATTAGTTGTAGAACCTGCCATCTAATATGGCAGCTATAGCAGGCATAATATAATGGTACCTATGCTGGCTAAGATTTATATTCTACTTTCGAAATGTTTTCTACACTATGCACTAATAATAATATCAAAAATGATTTGATTTTTGCGTAGTAAGCATCTTTGACTATCATAAGAAGAAATCTCCTCCAAGTCTGCGTTTGCATTGTGTGTGTGGTGGGAGGTCTTATGGTAGTTTCATTTTCGAAAAGCATTGCGAATTGACTTTAAAAATCTCTGCTATTTGTTTTAAAAAGATAAACTGTTTTTGTTGCTCACACCAGTCCCATGACTGATCCGGAGTTTATTGTTCCCTTCCTAAACTCTGGGTGCCCACTATTTTCCACACGGGCAGTCTAGAGTTGGGTTTTTCAGATATTCAGATTTAGTAGATTATCTGGAGCTAGTTCAGTTCTTGGAGTTCATGGACTGACGTTGTTTATCTTGGAGCATTCTATTGGAGACATTCTATTCCGCTGCTGATGTTATCGTTTTCTTTTCCGCTGCTATTTGTTGTATCATATCTCTGATGTATATTGATATTCATTGTATCACTTTTTTGTATCAGATGTTGTATATCAATGTATTATTCTTTTTATTCTGCTGTGATATTTACTTAACTGTGTTATAAGCTCCGGCGACTCGGATTTGAACGCTCGAATCTACGACATTCGAGTACGATGTAAAGTATGGATGTCGATTTTCGAACGCGAAAATCCGTATCGTTACATTTGGTATCAGAGCTAAGGTTGAACTTTAGCTCAGGAGTATAACACGTTAAGTGGCTCATTAGAGATAGAGTGAAGTAAACTCTAGAATGAGTAATTCTCAGATATCCGTCCGAATGTCTCAATAAATTCTCTTGCTATCCACTGATAGTAAGTATGAGTGCAAGAAGAAGACGAGATAGGGGACAGGGGAATATGACTATAAATGGTCAATACCCTGTAACAACAGGGAAGTAATATTTTTTCTATCAATCTCTTTTGTTCAGCATCTTTTCTCAATTCTTCGATGATTTCTGGTAGATCCAGGAAGAGATTCGATATATTAATATGGGACATAAACTCCAAATAGGCCAAAATTGTTTGTTTGGATAAATTGGGTGCTTTGTTTGTTATGGTTGATAGGTATACCTTAGTTCTAAACTAAAAGTTTTGAAATCGTATCCATCTATCTATCTATTCTTTGGGTCCGGATATATTCTACGAATGGTTAGTTATTCTTTTGAACTAACCGATGCCCTTGTATATTTCGTAGATCTGGATGACCCGAGTATCTTGTGAAGTTTTAAACAGATTCGTTCTTGTATCTGTCATTGATATTCTGATTTGGTGAGCCAAATGCAGAATAAATGTTCAGTTTGAGTTGATGAAATATTCTTCATCTATCTTTTTGTCTCCTTGGTAATTTCGAGGACGAAATTCTTTTAAGGGGGGAAGTTTGTAACGACCCCAGATTTTTAATTAATTTAAATTGATAATAAAAGGAATTTTTGAATAAAAATATTGTAAAATTGATTTTAATGGATTAATTGATTGCGAGTTTCCCCGAATTAAAATAAATTCTATGTTAAATCAATTAAAATCTATAATATGTATATATGTGAATAAATGTATATGGGCATATATGAATAAATTTGAATTTTTATTTATATATATGTATATATATTCTGGATTTGAAATTAAATCTTAAATAGATGATTTAAAAATAAAAATAGAATATAGGCTTTGAACACAAATATAAAATAAATAAAAGACAAGTTATAAAAATATAAGTAATAATACAAAGTAAACATTTGATAAAATCTAACAACAAGATTAAAATAGAAACTTATATTATAAAGTAATATTATAAAAGACAAGTCCAAAGGAAAAGAAACGAACATATATACCTATGGAAAGTATAAAATAAAAAGGTAAAATATCTATGAACACCTACAAAATGAAGGAACAAAACATGCACATTATCCTTTGCATTGTACAGCCGAAGAAGAAATAAAGCAAATATATATATATTTGTTTGTACAACGCAATTAATGCTTGGATCCTTAGCCACCAAAATTTTGAAACCATCAGCCGAAATCAAAGAAGGAAAAAAATGAATTGGTACAAACAAATAAAAGCATCTATGTACTAATAAGATTAGGATAATACCTAAAGTACATAAACATTTAATGTCTTCATTTTAGCAGCAAGACAAAGTCAATTCGAATTGTTTTCAAAAGCAATTCAGCCATCAAGAGCAACAGAGATCTGATAAAAGAAAAGAAAAATATCTCTGGCATTGTACAAATAAAATTATATCAACCTTTACAATGTAATACTATCTGTACAACTCATTTCTATATCTCCAACTCCTTCTTCATTTCAAATTCGTTCACCCTTTTTTAGAAAAAAAGACTGAGTAAAAGAAAAACTAAGTAATGTCATCATCAAACAAAACCAGAGAAATCAAAGAAGATCTTCAGACTGGAAAAGAAATCTAAAGTAATATCATGCAAATCAAAACAAATAAAGTCGAACCAAAGAATCAAGAAGAAAAAAAAAAGAGATTTCAACTTGTAGTTTTCCAAGCCTGAGAACAAAAGTTTCAATCAGTTCAACAAGCTTCCCTGTATCCTCTGTTCTTCTCTGATTCAATCTCTGGTGAGCAAACTTCATTTTTGAAACCATTCTCGTGATTCTAATATCTGTGATGATGAATGCCTAGACAAATGATAAACTGTGTATATCAGCAAGTATAACTGTATCTATATGGGAGAATATGTCTGTGCATATCTGTATAAACAGATATATATGTCTCTGTTAGTCCACTGGCTTTAATTTGATTTAGATATTCAAATTCTTCCTCTAATTCTCTATAGACTTTGATGTCTAAACCAAACTTGATTGTTTTACCTTAAGCTTTAATTTAAAATTTTATTTAAGTTAAAACAACTAGTTAATGTTCTGGAAAACCAAGATACTGAGTAAAACATAAATTTGCCAAAAATTCAAAGTTCTTAATCTACAAGTTCAGGTTTGTAACTTGAATTCGCATCCTATAATATGATTTTTAAAACAAAGTTCAAGATTTTTAATTCACTAAATCATGGGAAATTTTGGGATGAACGAGATCGACATTTTCGTCAATCTCGGGTGATCGGCGTAACTAGAGGGGTCGAGCTCTCAGCCGAAGCAAGCTTAGTGATGGTTGGTGTTGGGAAAAATGTTCAATGATTTTTCCATTGAAGGAGATGATGGGACGAATCGATTTTAGGGTTTAATGCTCGAGTTTTTATGTGGTCTGAAACAAGGAGATTTCGTCTCCTCCGATTGATCGAGTGCTGCCGCACCGGGGGGGAAACGTTGCTGGGTCATCAGGGAAGTTCTCGTCGAAGGGGCGTGGTCGATGGTGGTCTAGATTGTCGGCACGAGGAAGAATTTCCGATCGAATGGGGTTCTAGCATTTCGTTGTTCAACTCATTTTCGAATCATGGCGAACTTGAAGGTGTTGGCTGGTAGGTGTTGTCGAGGGGGTCGCCAGTGACGTATCGATGGTCTTCGCGATGATCGGAGTTACTCCGATCGAGTGTACACGTGCACCATGTATCTTCGGTGTCAGGTAGATAAAATTGTGGAAGAAGATGTTGCCTTAGGTTCTAGCTCGTGAAAATGATGGGTCGACTCGAAGCAGGTTGTAAATTGTCTCGAGTAAATCTTCCTCTGGCTCGGGTGTATTTGTTAGATAACAGGTTTTCAAAACTAAAGATAAAATCTGTACCAGGTTTTAATGGTACATCAAATATTGTACCAAGGTTTAAAAACTAAAGATACGAACAAGTTTCAATGGAAAAATGTTAAGTTAAATGTTCTTAAATTGTTTTGAAAATTAATTGATTTTGAATTAATTTATATGATGATAAGGAATAAATTTCTAAGTATTTTTAAATGGAATTTGATAATGCTTGAATCAAGCAAGTGTTTGAAATAAGTATATTAGAAATTTTGATTAAGGGATATTGAAGGTCTTTGTAATTGAAATATAATCTCTTAATTTATTCAAGTATAATTACTTAATAATTTATGATTAATTAATTAAGTAATTGGAGATTTATTCATTAATGAAAACGATTAAAGAAGAATTGATTTATGAGATTAAATATAAAGGATAATTACTTAAGATTTAATAAATGGAAGTAATTAAAGAATAATTACTTATTGAAATTAATTAGAGGTTGATTTATGAAAGAGATTAAAGGATTAAGTACTTGATAAATTAAAGATAATTAATTAAACGGTAATTAATTAGGGGTTAATTAATGAATGTAATTAATTAATAATAATTAATTAAAGAATAATTAAATAATTGAAAGTAAATTATTTAATGATTAAAGTTTGATTTAATTATAATTAAAGGTTAATGAATTATAATTAAAGGTTAATAAATTTATCATTAGAGGTAAATTAATAAGTGATCAAAGGATAATTAATCAAAATGGTTTGTAATTTAATAAGATTAATTAACCAGGATTTGTGATTCATAAGTAATTTATCTGATTTGAATTAATTCGACAATTAATTGACTTTACCTATGGATGTTTAGATTCTATTGAATGATTGAATTGTTTGATATCCCTGATATATGATGCTTTGTGATATACCCTGACTTATGTTATGATCTGTAATTTACTTATCTGTAATGTATATATTGTTATATGAATATGCAAACCCCTTGACCCGTAAAACGACACTTGAATTTCGATGCGACAGGGAGTCGGATTCCAGTTGGTTATCCGAAACCCACATCGAATTGTAATAGTATATCTTTGTGGCTGATAAATTTATTTTATCTATGAATCTGTGAATGAAGATAAGCGTTATCGATTTTACCGCTTATCGATATATCTGTGATGATTGATGTTGCACTATTGTGTGTTGAACCCCTGGACTACACTGTTACACACACAAATATGGATTTCACGTGGAAATCGGTTAAGTCACAGATAATTTAAATTTGATGTTTTTGAAATTGAAATTTTAATTTCAATTGATTTTGAAATTAGAAATTTGGGGTTTAAAGTGAAAAGCTTTTGAAATGGAATTTCAAATATAAAAGTTATTTTGAATAACTTAACCGAGTTTTGAAAATTTAAATAATTAGATTTAAATTTGAATTCAAGTTTGAAATTAAATCTATGATTTGGAAACTAGGGATAAAAGATGATATAAATGTGTTTGTATGAATTAAACCATTTTAAAGTATTAATTTGGGAATTTGAATTTAACCCAAGGATTTCAACTCGTATGAATGAATCAGATTTTCAAATTGAAAACTGTTGTTTCCAAATGATAAAAGCTTTTAGATAAGAAAAGAAATTCCAGTTTAAATTAAAGGAATTTCAAGTGAATTGAAAAATGGATTTTCCAAGTTATGAATAAATTCTTTTTGAAAGCTATGAATTAAATCTGTTTGTTTTTAACAGATTTAAAATGATGTTTAGTTTAAACCATTCGAAATGGAATTGTTTTGAAAGCTATTAGTTAAATCTTTGATTTAAAGATTTAACAAATTAGTTAAATTGAAATGGAAATCGATTTGGAAAATCTGTGGATGAATCTTTGTGAAATTAAGTGAACTTTGTGAATTGAATCTTTTTTGTTTAAAAAGATTAAAATGGTAATTTGTTAAACCATTTGAAAAGAAAGTTTGGGTTTAAAAATTGTGACTTAATTGAAATCTCATTATCCATTTGTTTTGAATATTGCGCTCACTATTCGGGTTAGCCGGGAAAAGACAATTGTGTCATATAACCCATTCCGAATAGTGATACGTCGTATATGGATAGCATTTGAAGACCGGTGTTGAAGACCGGATATTTTTCGAAAATGAAAGGACAACCTGTCGAATGTCTCTGCACTGAGTCGCGCCGGTATAGAGATTTATATCACTCTTTTGTGACAGGAAGTCCGGACGTGATTGAAAGTTATCCGGATTTGCTAGGGCTTCGTGAGAAGTGCCTTCGGTTCTGTTCGATCCCGGAACAGACTTGTATGGATACATGTCTGACATTACACTTTGAGATATAAAACCGATTTCTTTCAAATACATATCTGTTGGTGGCGGAGAATTTATTCTCTTAGCTTAACACCCTTCTCTGAGACGTACGAGCTCAGAGGTTATGTAGTTGAAATTTATCAGCGATATATCCCAATTTGGTAATGTGGCATGCTGAGTGTTGCTGTGTGATGATCAGTGTTTGATCATTTGTGATATGATCATTTGTTTGATCTTATATCTTTGTGATCATAGGTTGATCATTTGCTTGACCCGAAGCATGGCTTTGTGAACAAAGCGTAGCTTTGTGGACGAGACTTCGTCGAGCCTCACACCCCGGAAATGGTCAAAACAGGAAAGATGCAGCAAGGTTCTAGGGAGTAGCGCCCCTTAGTGTATGTCATTTCTTCTGGATAAAGGTGGTATCATGGTATGGAGCCCAGATACTTAACCTCTGTGGTTGCTGCAAATTTATTACTTTGTGGTTTGTTGGAAATCGAGGATCCTCGGGAAGATCGGTGACGATCGGGGGATGGCATACGCGTGTCAGTAGTTACCTATTTTTGCAGAGGTAACCCGGCCTTGTGTTGGCAGAGATCCGGTTAGGTTCTCGGGTCGTCTATTCCAGGGACGTACCCATCGTGGATAGGAAGTTCCTTAGCCTGATCATTTGTTGGAAATCCATCTTCCAATACGAACTTTGTACGGTATTAGTTGTAGAACCTGCCATCTAATATGGCAGCTATAGCAGGCATAATATAATGGTACCTATGCTGGCTAAGATTTATATTCTACTTTCGAAATGTTTTCTACACTATGCACTAATAATAATATCAAAAATGATTTCATTTTTGCGTAGTAAGCATCTTTGACTATCATAAGAAGAAATATCCTCCAAGTCTGCGTTTGCATTGTGTGTGTGGTGGGAGGTCTTATGGTAGTTTCATTTTCGAAAAGCATTGCGAATTGACTTTAAAAATCTCTGCTATTTGTTTTAAAAAGATAAACTGTTTTTGTTGCTCACACCAGTCCCATGACTGATCCGGAGTTTATTGTTCCCTTCCTAAACTCTGGGTGCCCACTATTTTCCACACGGGCAGTCTAGAGTTGGGTTTTTCAGATATTCAGATTTAGTAGATTATCTGGAGCTAGTTCAGTTCTTGGAGTTCATGGACTGACGTTGTTTATCTTGGAGCATTCTATTGGAGACATTCTATTCCGCTGCTGATGTTATCGTTTTCTTTTCCGCTGCTATTTGTTGTATCATATCTCTGATGTATATTGATATTCATTGTATCACTCTGTTGTATCAGATGTTGTATATCAATGTATTATTCTTTTTATTCCGCTGTGATATTTACTTAACTGTGTTATAAGCTCCGGCGACTCGGATTTGAACGCTCGAATCTACGACATTCGAGTACGATGTAAAGTATGGATGTCGATTTTCGAACGCGAAAATCCGTATCGTTACATTTACCCCTATTTCAAACACAATGGAATATATATCGAAATCCAATTCCATCGTATTTGGAAGATAGGTTTTCAAATCGAATTATTTTAATTAAAATTTACTTAAATAAATTTTTACGCGTTTCAGCTTCCCACGACTAAACCGTAAGTCCGATTGACATGAAATTTGAAATCCTAAAATAATATAACATTACGGATCCAATGAAATTAGTTTCGTCGAAATCCAAGACCAAGTCAAAAATGACTATCTTTACACATTAATTAAATATTAAAATATTCAATTTCTAGAAATTATCTTTTATTTCGATTTCAAAAGTTTACTAACATCATTCTAATTCAAATAGAATATAATTCAACATTTTAAATCATTTTCATTTACATTAAATTCAAAACCAAATTATTTCTGCAATTTCAAATATTAAATTAACAATTTAATTATCCAATTAAATTAAGATATTTTGAATTATAAGTTATTCAACTTATAAAATTTACTTTCAAATATTTAAAATCAATTAAATATCCAAATTTCGAATGACCAAAATTCTGGGTCGTTACATTCTCCCTTACTTAAAAGAATTTGGTCTTCGAAATTACCAAGTAAGAAAAAGTCATAATATCCATTAATTTTTCAAAATAATTTGTTCAGACTAGATTACAAAAATCATTTAAACCTTTTAGCTTTTCCAAAATCCATTACTTAAACTTCTTATAAAACTTTCTTTAAGTTTACAAATTCATTCATAGTTGTTTACTAAAACCATTTCATAAACCAACAAACATCATTTCAAATTATAACTCAAAATCAAATTTTTAGTTATTAAAAATTTTCCAATTTTCCCAAAAAATTTCTAACAATAAAATTTTCAAAAAAATTTGCCATAGTCTCCTTTGCGTGGTTCGATTGTAGTAAGATCACAATATATATATATATATATATATATATATCACAAATATACATCTCATCTTCGAGGATGAGGCATCCCATAGGGAAAAAATATAAAAGTACGATATGTTATCCGAGATATGTACCTTATATATTATTAGCGAGCATATACGGCTAATATAGCGCGTAAGCGAGCTCCAAATGCGAAGCAAACGCCATCCGCACCTATTAAACACTCAACAAATAAATGAGGAACGTATATGTAAAGTAATATCAATATACAACATATACCAATACAACAACCATATATGCCAATATAGCAAATGCAATCTAAAGCAACAAATTCAACCATTAAACAACTATCATCCAACCAACATCCAACAAACCAATATCTATCCAATCAATCCATAACCAAATCAACATACATTCATTACTCAATAATATTCATTGAATCGATTTTTCAATTTATTCACATTTGATTCTACTAACATTCATTCATTCATATTCAATTAGTTTACATTCACTAATTTCTATTCAATTTAGTTCACTTCCAAATTAAATAAAATTCAATTCTATTTAGATTCACATACTTCTAATTTGAATTCAATTATTTTGCTTTCAATTTTATTAATTATATTTCATTAACATTTAATGAATATCTATTCAATCAACTAACATCCATCTAACAACCAATGCATAACCAAAATTACCAAATTTATTTACTTTACACTCAACATTCATATTTACTTCGTTTACATTCAATTTGGTTTAAACACATTTAATTTTAATTGATTTAATATCTAATTGACTTTCATTTAATTATTCAATTCCCAATTTGATTAGCTTTTAATGAATTAACACTTACATTCGATTGATTAACATTCAAGCCATATTTTTATTTACTAATTTATTTCATTAGTCCAATTCAATTTATTCATTAATTCAATTGCTAATTCATTTTACAACTAAAGTTGAATTATATTATATAACTCAAGTTCATATTCATTTAATTAATTCATTTCATTAATCCATTTTGATATCAAATTCAACTTCATTCAACATCACTTAAGTTATATTTCATTTCATTCTTACTTGCATTTACTTCCATTATACAACTTAAGTTCACTACTAATTTAATTCAAATTCTATTTTTATTTAACTTAACTTAGATTTCATTTCTAAAGTCATTTTATTTAACTTTTACTTAAGTCAAATTTCATATCACTATTCAAATTCAGATTTTGTTTTGCTTAACAAAATTGTTTAACCATTTTAACTATTGGTTTTATTTATATTTTCTCCTTTTATAAGTTGTACAACTTATATAATTAAACTTCCAAATTCATATTATATAATCACTTACCTATCAAGTTTAATTTTTCCATTTCAATAACTTATCTAATCTAATTCAAATCCAATTCACTTTATTTAACTTTACTAAAATTAAATTTTTATTTCATATTATTAGTCCAAAACTCAATTTCCTTTATATTTATCAATTTCAACTTGGATTTTAATTCAAATTTTTTTATCAAAACCAAACTTAAATTTTCAATTTACTATTGTAGCAAATCCATCACACAGAAACTCGAAAATGATATTGATGCTGCAGTCACCACCCTTATTATTTCCCAGCAACAGTAGTGAATTAGGTGCTTTATACTCTTTTAAAATCACCTTTTATATTTATAAATCACATTTATAAATTCTTACTTATATAATTTCACTTATTCACTTCACTTATATAAGATTTATTCCAAATTCATTTATCTTATTTAGATTTATAACAATATAACCTCTTTAAACTTTAAAAAACAACTTTCAAAATCAACGGGGTTTAAATTTTCAAATTCTTAGTTTAAAAATCCATTTTTATTTATATCTCATATTTATAAATACATGTAGTTTCATTTCTTATATATAAGATTATTTTACAATTGTAAATCATATTAATAATAATTCCATACTATATAATTCATTTTCTTATATAATTTATTCTTTTATAATTGTTGTTTTTATTTAGATTATTCAACCAGTCTTCATTAACTTATATATATTTACATTTTCAAACAACGAAACAATCAATTTATATACACTATAATAATTTCTGGAAAATTATTCCTTTATATATAAAATATAATCAAGGTAAAATATTTCATTTACCCAATTTGAAAACAATGCTATGTCGACTTGCCTCGTTTAAGTGTTTAGAAATTCCTATCGATAATATGTCGTCACACATACCGACCAGAATTCACAAACAACTCAACGGATAAGTAAACACAATATAAATCCTTTTATAATCACTAACAAATATGCGTTCATATATATAATACACTCAAACTCAATCTAGGGCGCTACTGACCCTATCTATACTGAGTACACATCAAAGCCTAGGAATATACGAAATCTAAGCTCTGATACACATGTGACGACCCGCAAATCCGTACCCTTTGAATCGACAATAAACCACACATGTCCGACCCAAAAAGTACAGACTGACGGAAAGTCATGAGAAAGAAAGAAGAGAGAAGAAGAGAAGAGAAGAAAGAGAGAAGAAGAACAAAATAGAACAATACAGAATCTCACATCGTAGCGGAAAACTTATAATATCATATCAATGATCTTTATAAAACAGAAACTGTATATACATACATCAATCAGGGTTCAACAATCATCACCAATCATCAGCCTGGACAGTTATAATAACCTGTCCTTACAATTGCTGATAATTTAAATAACAAAGCAGCGAATAATAAACAGATACGTGTATGTGAAGATGAAGATCTCCAGCTCTCCTGCTGAAGTTCCAAAAGCACCAAATCTGAATCTGTAAATATACTCGGTCTGACCCGAGCATTGAAAGGGAAGAACGCCCGGATCAATCTGGTAAACCAGCGTGAGAAACAAACTCAACTAAATTTATTAAATTACCAAACATTCCTTTCAAAACAAAAGTATCTCGTAAGACACACCCATACATAAATACGGACATGTTTTTACCTTACGATAACCAAAACCTTTCATATCAAATCATCTTATATTATAATAGTGTCTATTGCACAAATAATATTAATCATAGCCGAAATGGTTACCCATATAGCATTTCGGGGCTATTCATTATGCCAATACAAACAAAACCGCAAGCTCGTAGTGGAGTTTGGATTTCCATGCAAATGACCAGGTGAAGGGACTACCTTCTGGCAGTACATCTCTAGAGGAATGTAACGAGAAACCATCACAAAATTCCTCTACCAACACAAGACCAGCCTACCTCTATAACTAGGTAGTACCGAATATGTCATCCACCGATCGTTACCGACCTTTTTCGAGGGCCCTCATAGTATACAAACCACAATAATTTACATCCCGAACGTCATAGCGGAATGAAATATATCTAGAAGGGGATGATCATATCCTAATTGGGAATGACCCACTTAGCTTTGCCGCATCTAACCCTATTTCAGTCATTTCCGGTTAATGAGGCCAAAGAGGTAACGATTACCTTTCACATATCACATATCACATCACTTTTGAATGCCACATTTAACATTTTCATTGACTACTAATTGCCTTTTACAAAAATACAACCCTTGAGCTCGTACGTCTCAAGGAAGGGTGTTAAGCTAAGAGAAACTGCCTTCTCCGCCACCAAACAGATGTACGTTTGTAAAAAGCAATGTACGTAATCTTAGAAAATGCAATGTCAGACAATCATCCATACAAGTTGTCCAGGAACAGGACAAACCGAAGGTACTCTCCTACCACATCCTGTCGGGAAATCCCTAGGGTTAGTAGCGAATAGTCCTTGCATTGGATATTTCATAACGAAGAGACTACTGCTAATATATGTATATTGGGATTTTAACCCTAAATGATCAACAAGCAGTCCTTCACTATAAAAATCCTAAACATCAATATCATCGGCCAACCTGCACAATCGTTGTATAAATGTTTGTCCGAAGTGGTTTTCAAATAAATCTAATCCCGGTCTCTTCGCACCAACAATGCAAAAGCGTTTCTTGACCTCACATAGAAACTAAGTCTCATAGACTTATCACGTCTCCAACTTTCAACTTGCTATCCTTCGGCCAAGAAGGAAGCTCAATAGGTTGAAGTAATACTCCGCACTACATGAATCAACATCCTCAAAACAAACGATAATCAGGCCTACACAGATGGCTACGTACTAAGTGTACGACTAAATAGTTCCCACATCAAGTCGAGGAACTAAAAATGGCCAAATTTGATAGTCGGTAATTTGACTATCAAAGCAACAAACAAATATTTAGCACCATAAGCAATCACTGGGCCCTTTTAATTAATCTTTTATTAATTAAATCACTTTCCAAATATTCACTTCAAATTATCTTTAAAAAGATATAATTCCAGAACTATTTCAATATTCTATATTTGGAAAACATTTCCATATACTTATTTAATAACAAGTAATTCACAAATCAATTTATTTTCAACACTTAGAAAATATTACATATATTTAAATCATGATTAAGTATATATTTTATTCTTTAAGGAAAAGATTCTCTTAAACATATTTATTTGGGTCAAAACGAATGTTGTGTAAAGCATCATTACGATAACCCAAAATCATTAGTATAGGGATTTGATAATTAGATAGATATATAAATCCCATATACCATACAAAACATCTTCTTTCGAAAATCATTTACTATAACAACAGTGTTATAGTCCATGCTTTCCTTGCTTCTCGAAACGTCTATTTCAACAATGAATGTTGAAATCTATGTATTCGATACTTAACACATTTTAAAACATCTTTAAACCATTTAACTCCATTTAAAAGATCACTTTTCAAAACATTTATTTAATTTAAAGAATTGTTCACAGTCCAAAATCATAAAATTCCTAACCAAATTCATTATTTCTACACATTTATTAAAGGATTATCCGCTGTCCAAAATCGTGAATATAATTCCTTTAGTAAGCTTTCATATTTAACTTATCAAATTCAAGTTGATTTCAGATTTATAAAACAATGTTTATAATTCACATTTCTATTTTATAAAAACTTCCATTTACAGAATTCCTTTACTGACAAATTCCATTATTTTTATTTATAAAATATCAATTTTATAAATCTTATATATATAACCCATTTATAATAAATCAAAATTCTCAATTAACTTATTTTACCAAATAGTTAATTCCATATTTCAAAAATCATATTTTGATTATATTTCACAAAGCCATAATTTTTATAACATAAAAATTATAACTTTTATTTATTTAAAATAAATTCATTTCTTTAACAATTCAAAAATCATATATTTTCAAAATCACTTTGAATTCCTTTTAAATTTTGAACTCACTTTAATATTTTTAATCTCCAAAATATGGCCTAAAGCTACAAACATGCTAAACAAGGTGATCACATCAATCATATCAATCCTGTCATCCAAAACATCATATATCATATGATAACATCATGTATATCAATATCTGTAAATAAAATCAACACTAGTGAGGAATCCAGTTGGATCCCTCCAACTTGTCACCTGCAAAACAAATATACATATTAGAAAATATGTACAATGTCCGCTTCGAGGCAGACGTGCGTACAAAAGGTCATCCGCTCATATACGGGAACGTATAGGGTCTCATCTGCTCCAATAGGCAGGAATATATCCAAACCAATCAATATATAAATAATATATCATATATCATCCAAACAATCATCAACCAACACAAATAAATTTATTCTCACTTATATAAAAATATAAGCGAGTCAGAAATAGTGAGATGTACTCACTTTGAATCCAATAGCCATTGTAGCGTTTTATTCCGAATAAAATTAAACAGACGTTTAATTTTACCCAAAATTTTCACTAGCTCCAATCAACATCAAAATAGCTCTAAAACGTAGTGCTCGCGAATACAAACCCGACGCAACTTGTTTCATCCAATTTTGACCTCGTTTGACAAAGTTACGATATTTTAAAGATTATACATTTTTATATACAAATTAATTTCAATTTCTTTTTACTTTTAACCTCAAATTACATCTGGCCGTCCAATTCAACACTGCAAATTCGGGCCGAGCATTTTCTTCTTCTTCCACGTTCGTTTTCACGCACGCCACAACCCATTGCTGCCGCCTCTTCTCGAATTATCGCGCCCACTACGTCTTGCTAGAAGATGATCAGAGACCTTCACGTCGAAGCCCATCACGAACGGCACCACCGCCTTGAACGCTGTCGAACTCGGCCTCCCCATGATCTCGAAATTCTTGTGCAAAGAACGAACGAACGTGGCCAATTTGTCGACGATCCACCACTCCATTCTCGATCATAACCGTTTAAAATATAGATCTTGATATGCTCTTCATCTTTGTAGTTGAACGTTTTTCGTAATTGTGTGTGGATGCGGAGATAATCGAGGAAGAATAAGGATGTTTTTTGGCCATTGAAAATAGAACGGTGGCTATCTCTAGATAGATTACGGTTTGTGAAAAATTAAAGAAAGGAAGTCCTTTTATAGAAAATTTTTGCGCACTATTCATCCGAAAACTTTTCGTACTCCAATCGAAACGTGCCGCCTGGCATTTATAATGTTTTACCCCTATTCCGAACATAATGGAATATATATCAGAAGCCAATTCCATCGTATTTGGAAGATAGGTTTTCAAATCAAATTATTTTAATTAAAATTTACTTAAATAAATTTCTACGCGTTTCAGCTTTCCATGACTAAACCGTAAGTCCGATTGACACGAAATTTGAAATCCTACAATAATATAACATTACGAATCCAATGAAACTAGTTTCGTCGAAATCCGAGACCGTGTCAAAAATGACTATCTTTGCACGTTAATTAAATATTAAAATATTCAATTTCTAGAAATTAACTTTTAATTCGATTTCAAAAGTTTACTAACATCATTCTAATTCAAATAGAATTTAATTCAATATTTTATATCATTTTCATTCACATTAAATTCAAAACCAAATTATTTCTCAATTTCAAATATTAAATTAACAATTTAATTATTCAATTAAATTAAGATATTTTGAATTATAAGTTATTCAACTTATAAAACTTACTTTTAAATATTTAAAATCAATTAAATATCCAAATTTCGAATGACCAAAATTCTGGGTCGTTACAATTGGATTTCATACTATGACAAGGTAGAGAACTACCTTCTGAAGGTACATCTCCAAATAAATGTGCTAGGGTCTGACAAGAACATCTTGTACCCCTACCATACAGGACTGGCCTACCACTTGACTAGTAGTACCGAATATGATCGCCCCGCTTGAGCCCGAAGCATACAAGAATAGATAGTAACCGATCAAGATTTGGAATGACCATACCCTACTTGGGAGCGACCCACTTGGCCCTGCTGCATGCCCGATTTTTGTCATTTCCCAGTTGATGAGGTTCGAGGTTACATTTTACCTTTTTATATAGCACTTCCCACTTGAAATGCTAACACTGCCCTCAAAGCAACAATGCAATATCAGCATTCATCCATACAAGTTTGTTGTGGGACTGAACGAAACATTTAAGAGCTCCGTCTTCAAATTCCATTATCTTCAAAATGTTTTCACTTCAAAACGCATTTGTTGGATCGAAGTGGTTTTCAAATAACATACCCGATCCCGGTCATAAATCCCGGTAAACTCAACCCTAGTTCTTTAGGAAATAAACAGTCAAAGATAAGAGCGAAGATCATCTCCTAACCGTTAGTAGATGGATTTCCTTATCATTTTCCTAGGAGAACGAAACGAGATTTATACGCACAGTACAACATAATCGGAGATAACTATGCCATATAACTCACGTGTTTCTCATAGATATTTCCAAAGTTACATTGGTCTAAATTCGATAGTCGGTTATTTAATTATCAAATAACAAACATTCAAATCAGGGATTTAATTCCATAGGAAAAAAAACACTGGTTAAGCAACAAGCAACACTAAGCCTCTTTTAATAGATTTTCATTTATTGAATTTGCTTTGTAAATACTTGAATAAAAATCCTTTTACAAAGGTATATAAATATTTTCACCAATCCCTATTTCTCAATACTTAGAAAAATATCTGTATACTTATCTCAACGCTATAAGTATATTCACAAAACCGAGAAAGATTTCCTTTCTATACAATTCAAAAATCATTTACAAATCCCTTACCAATCTAAAGCATTTATAAAACCATTTATAACCTTTAAAACCATTTTTAAATATAATTTCTCGAATCATTTATAAACCTATTTTAAATCCATGCAACTATTTATAAGGCTCTGCTTATAAACTTATAAACCCATTTATAATTTTCCTTTATAATTATCTAAGCCGTTTGCAAAGCTCTCTTCGTACATTATATATGGTTATCCTTTAAGTCTTCAAAACATTCTATAAACTTCTCTTATAAGCCCAAATACATTTATAAAACCTTATTTATAAATCTCAAAAACATTTATAAATAAATAACAATCATTTGCTTTAAAACATTATAACATAATAATAAACATTATAAATAAATAAATATAATTTTTTTAAACATCGTAAAATATTAATTAATAAATTTGAAAACATTCTTAATAAAACAATAATAATTTGTCTTAAATGTTATTATACATAATAATAATTAATTTCAAAAACCTCATTGATAAATAATTATATTTAATTTCAAACCAAATTAATATTCTAATTAATTAACCTTTCAAATATTGAAATATTTATGACAACTTTAAGACAATATTAATATAAATAAACAACATTTAAAACATAATTATATTTTCATGATAAAAATCCATACTTAATTTCCAACATGATCATTTCCATATTTATAAACTATTCATAAATCTCCTCTTTTTTGTGAAACTTCCTTTCATAAAATCAATTTATTTCCGAACTCCATTTATAACTTTGTTCTGTTATAAATCTCACTTATTCATAAGTCCCAGTCAAAACATAATTTCAACCATTTCTAACCTTGCCCCCATTAGTATAAATTTCTTTCAACTTATAAAATATCGTTTAACAATCCCAATTTTACCCTCACCTTCCATTTTCAAAATAGAATCAACTATTTATAAAATACCATTCCACATCTTAAAATAAATCCACTACTTGATTTATTTTTCTTTCTAATCTATCCAATGGTAATAGTTTCCTTTTATTTATAAACATCGTTCATAAATCCATATTTTTACTAACGATAATACGATTTTACAAATCTTCACTTTCTTCGTAAAATATCATTTTTGTAAATTATCATATTTATAAGTCTCACCTTTATAGATAAATTATAATATATGTACCTATGTATATATATTGCTTCATATAAAATGGTTGATAAATATTTGTATCAAAATATTTCTATTTTCTTTCAAAAACCATATCCCTTTATTATAAAAGACCGACTTATTTTCCCATATTTTTAAAAACCTTTACTCACTGTTCAAAATCTCTATTTAAAATATTTCATAAAACTATCAATTTATAATATCTAAAAATCATGCTTTTATTTTAGAAAAATTATTAAAACATGTATAATTTCCAAAATCGCTTGAAATTTCTTTTTAAATCAAATCCTTAGTTTATAATATTTTAAAAAACCAAAAATAAGGCCCAATGCTACTAAAGCACTGAAAAAACAAAATCATATTCATGTCGTAGATATGGCATCCAATAAGTCATATATCATAATATATATGAAAAATAAAATCAATAGTGCAAGGAATCCCATTGGATCCCTCCAACCTGTCCCCTTGCATCATATATAATATAATCGTAAAAATATAAATCAATCGCTTCGAGGCGGGATTCGTATACAAAAGGTCATAGGGTCTCATCCGCTCCAATAAGCGGGAAAATATCCAAACCAACAATATAAACTAGTAATTCATCCAAACAGTCAATAACAATCAACTATAAAATATTCTCGCATCGAATAAATAAATTTCATTGACTATATAATATTCTAGTTAAACAAAAAGGTGAGATTAACTCACACTGATTTTAGTTTCGTCAAAATAATTAAAATTGAACGGATGTTCAATTTTAACAAAAATTTCCACTAGCTTCGAATCAATCCAATCCAATTTCATAGCGTGGCATTCGTTGATACGATCGCAACACGACTCGTCACGTCCAATTTCGACCTCATACGAGTTTAATATTGATTAATGAACTTTTTAATTAATTAATTGATAATTACTTAAATTAATTAAACTTTGAACCTAACTTTATCTTCCCTCTCCGTCTCATTCATGCTCCAGGCAACACGCTCCTTCTCCTTTTATTTATTTATTTATTTCTCGATCGATGATCGATCACGACCCATTTGAACTCGCTGCCGCCAATGCCTCACCCTGCGTCGCCGCTCCTTCCACGCCACTGTCGCCTGCCACGCATCTTGCGCGCGCGAACGCATGAAAATCGAAGCCAAAACCAGAATTTACTACTGCGAAAGCAGCCTAAAATCGACAACCATGACCCAAATTTCAATAATCCAACCATTGGTTGATTCTATTCGTCCTGCGGTCATCTTCGTAGTTGAACTCTTCGCTTGATTTCGCCTTTAGCGGCGCCAAATGATGATGGTCGTATGATCGTTGTTTTGAAATTTAAAAAATGGCGAACCAGTGAAACTGATTGAACGTGCATAATATAGAGGAGGTTTATGGCTTCGAATGTGGATAGCTAGAGCAATGTACTAGAGCATAGCTATATAAAGAATATATTATTTAAAATTAAATTATCAAGCAATAAAATGTCTGAAAATCTCGAACTACAAATAAGACATGCCGCTTGGCGTCCTATATGTTATATCCCTATTTCGAACACAATTGAACTAGTCTCGAGGCCTGATTCGATCATATACATAAGATAGCTTTTCAAACCCAATTATTATATAAATTTCTGAAATTAATTTCTACACGTTCCGGTCTCGCATGGCCAAACGATACGTTCAATTGTCACAAAATTTGACGGTGTATTATAATATACTATTACGGATCCGATGAAACTGGTTTCATAGAAATCTGAGACAGCGCCCATAAAAAGCTATTTCGATACGTAAATTAAACCAGAATTACTATAAAAACCAAATTAATCACTTTGAAATCTAAATTAAAAGTTTACTATTACCATTCTTGTTTAAATTGAATTTAAATCAACTTCTAGAATCATTTTCATTCATATTAAATTCAAGATTCTGTTATTCAACAATTCCAAATATCAAATTCAACAATTTAATTACCCAATAATTTGCTATATTCGAAATTCAAGTCATTTAACTTGTAAAATTAACCTTCAAATATTTAAAATCACTTAAATATTCAAAATTTAAGTGGTTGAAATTCTGGGTCATTCCATTCTCCCCCCTTAAAAGAATTTCATCCCCGAAATTGCCAAGGTAAGAAAAATGCCCAAACCCATTAATTTTTCAAAACCAATTCGCAATAGATTTCCAAATTCTTTTAAGTCGTTTAATTTTTGAAAATCAAATAGTTGTACTTCTTATAAAAACTTTTCTAAGTCTTCCAATTCATTCATAGTAATTAACTAATACTTTCCAAAAATCAACTAATATCATTCATTCATTCATTCCAGGTTATAATTCAAAATTAAATTTTAGTTATCAAAAATTTTCCAAAATTCTCAAAACATTTCAAACTCTTAAATTTATGGAAAATTTCACTAGCCTCTCCTTTGCGTGGCTCGATCTTAAAAATTTACAATATATATAATCACAAATATACATCTCATCTTCGAGGATGAGGCATCCTGTAGGGAAAAATATAAAAATACGATATGTAATCCGAGATGTGTACCTTATATTAGTATTAGCAAAAGTATACAACCAAATTAATGCGAAAGTGAGCTACAAATGTGAAGCATACGCCATCCACACCTACTAATCACTCAACAACCAATGAGAATATATATACAGAAATAACATAACTATATAATATATAGAATATGCCATAACTATATGCAATTTTAGCGAATGTAACAAGAGAACCCATTAAACGAATAATATCCATCCAATTTTATTTACCATCATATCTATTTGCAATTTCAAGTGTCCACGTCTAATTTATAAACTTTCATTTCTTATTGACATGCAATAGAATCACTTCCAATTTATTCACCTTCATTTTACTGACATTCAATTAATTTTCATTCAATCCATTTGCATTCGTTTGATTTACATCCAATTTAAATCAGATTCAATTATTCCATTAATTTTACTTACACTCATTTATTCACATTCAATTGATTCTCATTTACTTTACTTACATTCCCCTTAAATACAATTTAAGGTTAACAATAGTTCATTTGCATACTAACTCATTTATGGACCATTTCCATAAAACAATTACTTAAGTTTATTCCAAACATTTCACAATACAGAACTCGTGCTTATATTTCTTCACAACTTAAGTTCATATTTAATTTTATCAAACGACCTTCCAAACAATATTTTCATTTTTCAACTTAAATCAAATTTCATTTTATAACTCAAATTTATACTCATTCCATTACTTCACTTAATTCATTTCAAATCCAATTCAACTTCATTTAACCTTTCTTTAAGTTAAGCTCCATTTCCCTTAATTCATTACTCAATTTTTTTTCCACTTTATTTAAGTTGAATTTTTAATTTCATATCTTACTTCCAAAATTTCTTTTCTTATCTATACCCTTTTCCAAATTATAAGCTCAAAACTTATTATCTTATGTTTCCTCAAAACATTTAGATAAAAATCGTCCGGATTTTAAACACCCAGTTTCATTCGAATTATTTTGAAATCATATATATACATAACTCCTTTTTATTTCAAATCATGTTTTTGAATTTTATAATCAAAACTAGTTTATAAAACAAACTCCAATGGTAGCAATCTCTCACTTAGAAACTCAAAAATGAACGCCGATGATACTGCAGTCATCACCAGATTTATTTTCCAACGACTGAAGTGAGTTTAGTGCTTTCTATTCCCTTTAAATCCTTTTAAAATATTTCTAAACAAAATATTTTCAAAATAATACTATTTATTATTTATTCCAAAACCTTTGAAAAATAACTTTTTTCATATTAATGAAATTTATATTCTCATATTCCTTATTTTAAAACCTATTTCCATTTAAAAAATTATATTTGTAAATATACTTATAGAATTTTCATTTCATTTCCATTTATAAATCACATTCATTAATCATATTTTTAAATTCACTTTCTTATATAACTTATTTTTCAAATGTTTATCTTTGTTTAAATTATAATAACGACACTTTTATTAGAACAACAACAAATGATAAAAATCAAATATTATCATTCTCTAACAACAAAAATTTCATATATAATTATAATAATTTCTGAAAAATTATTCCTTTATATAGAAAAGTATATTTTAGGTAAAATTATTTCATTTACCCAGTTCTCAAAACAATACCGTGTCGGTTTGCCTTGTTCAAGGGTTTAGAAACCTCTATCGATAACGTGGCGTCCCACGCACTGACCAGAATTCATAAGTCACTCAACAGATAAATTAACACAATATAAAACATTTTTATATCACCAACAAATACGCGCTCATATCATTCAAAACTCATAATAAGGCATTCCATTAACTTATCTCCTAATGATTTGCCCCACCAAAGCCAAGGTTCTCACTTAACCTTCAGCTCTGATACCAATTGTAATGACCTGCCAATCCATACAATTCAAGGTGACAATAAAACACGCATGTCCAACCCAAAGTGAATGGAAAGACTGATAGTTATGGGAAAGAAGAAAGAAGAAGATAAGAGAAGAGAAGAAGAAAAGAAGAAAAGAAGAGAATAAGAGGAGAAAAGAAACTAAAATAAGACAGAATCTCTTAATCGTAGCAGAACAATTTATAATAAAATATCAATGATCTTTCCAAAGAGTAACTATTATATACATTCATCAGAGTATAACAACATTGTTGATAACGGCGAAAATTTCTATTAAATAGAAAAGCACCGTTAAAAATATATATCGTTAAAAACCGTAAGAGCACGGCATACAATTGTAATTCGTATGCGAGTATGGGTCGATCCGCAGGAAAATGAATTAATTTTAAATTCTACTCAATCAAATTAGCCCAAAGAGTTTGAAATTGTTTTAACTAAAAAGAAATGTAAAAACAAACTAAAACTAAAGTGAATAAAAATATGAGATTAAGAGACAATTTAGAGGCAAATCCACTCTCATACTCTCACATAAAATTAACAAAAACTCAATCTTTGATCTCTCATTTTAATCTAAGTAGAATTAGTGATGTATTTATCATAAGTATGGTCTATTTGTGTTACTAATTAACACAACTTAAACCATCAAACTTTAATATAACAACTAAAACCAATTATTAATTGTAATGAAAATGAACATGAAGTCAAAGCAAAAGCTATTTTAAGCATGATCTATTTACTATTTTGTTTAGTAACATAGATCATCAAATTTTGATTCTACTTTGATTTCATTTTCCAAATCAATTAGTAAGATGATGATGTAAATTGTATTTTTGTTGGATTAAGCATAGCCCATTTGTGATTAGAAACACAACATAGGCTATCAAATTCCCTAATAAACTTACATCATAATCAAGCACTAAAATGAGATCATAAATATTAAAATATGTTGAATCTACATAATTAGAGAGAGCTTCATTACCCCTAAATTGAAGGGATTTAGCTTCTCATTTGTGTTATCATTTCAACACATGTAAATTTCAACATAGCACAAAAAAGGAAAGTGCAAGCTAATTAAAATAAAAAGAACTAAATACTGCATAAAAATAAAACTAAACTAAGTGCATAAATGGAAATCTAATCTACTAACATAAAAGGAAAGAGAGCATGTAAATAAAAATAAGCATAAAATAAAATAAAAGCATGTAAAGAACAAAGAAGAAGAAGAAGCTTTGGAAGCCATTTTATTTCTTCATTAATTTTGTGGCTACAACTTGCAAAATATGATAAGATAATAATAATTTCATTACATGAACATAAGAGGGTTACTTATACATGACTATAATCCTAATTCGTTTTTAGGGAACTCCCTAAAATGCTCTTGAGGTAGTGTGGCCTCCAAGTTTTCATTAGCATGAAATTAATCCTCTATTAAATGTGCATGTGTCTTTAATCCCCACTAACATGTGCATTAGCTCTTAATAGTGGTTCAATAGTTAGTGTGTAGGTGGAGTCCTTCATGATTACATGAATTCTTTTTATTTCTACATTTCTTTGGTTTCCATCCCTTGTATATGTATATTCCCATGAAGACACTTCCAAGTTGAATCCAAATTCCTACAAAACAAATTAAACTGTGTAAGTAATTTTTTTCAAATTAATTCACACACGAAAATTACCGCTTTGTCCCACGTAGATGCATGAATGATGACTTGAAAGCATTTTCAAATTTGGTTTTAAACATGTAAAACACCCAATTATGACATTTATTTTACTAAAATGAGATTAAGTGTGTGAGTAAAAATATACATTTTTACATGCACATCAAACACTCACAATCATCAGCCTGGACAGTTATAATAACCTGTCCTTACAAATGTTGATGATTTCAACAACAAAACAGCAGAATATAGACATATACGTTAATACGACTTATGGACCTCCAATTTGTCTTCTGAGCTCCAATGCATACAAAGCAATCTGTAAATATGCTCGGTCCGACCCGAGCATTATAATAAAATAACACTCGAGTTAGTCTGGGAAACCACGTGAGAAAAACACACCCAACTAGATTTTTAAAGTTATAGAAAACCTTTGAAATCAAAAGTATCTCGTAAGAACACACCGCATATAAACACGGACGGGTTTTTACCTTACGATAACCAAACCATTTTTTATAGATAATCCTCTGATATTATAATAATGTCTAAAATACAAATACTTACTAATCATAACCAAAATTGTTACATTATTAAATTCCAGCATACTAGGTTCTACAATCAAAACCGGAAAGGCACGTATTGAAGATTGGATTCCATACTATGACAAGGTAAGGAACTACCTTCCGAAGGTATATCTCTAGATAAATTCACCAGGGTCTGACAAGAACATCTTGTACCTCTTCCACACAAGACTGGCCTACCACTTGACTAGTAGTACTGAATATAATCACCCCGCTTGGGCCCAAAGCATATAAGAATAGATAGTAACCGATCTAGATTTGGAATGACCATACCCTACTAGGAAGCGACCCACTTGGCCCTGCTGCATCCCCGATTTTTGTCATTTCTCGGTTGATGAGGTTCGAGGCTACGTTTGACCTTTTTATACGGCACTCCCCACTTGGAATGCTAACACTGCCCTCTAGGCAATAATGCAATATTAGCATTCATCCATACATTTTGAGTCTGGGACTGAAAGAAACACTTGAGAGCTCCATCTCTAAATTCCATCATCTTCAAGATGTCTTCACTTTGAAACTCATTTGTTGAATCGAAGTGGTTTTCCGATAACATACCCGATCCCGGTCTCTTCGAAACAACTTTTCAATAATTCTTGATAACTCAACCCTTGTTCTTTAGGAATTAAATAGTCAAAGATAAGAGTGGAGATCACCTTCTAACCGTTAGTGGACGGATTTCCTTATCATTGTCCAAGGAGAACGAAATGAGATTTATACGCACATGTTAGTCTATAGGATAATGGTTTTGATGACAACAACTATAGAAGTGTTATAAAATATATATGTGCAGGAAATCTATATGCAGGTATCAACAAAAGAAGACTGTACAGTAAAGAAGACAAAGATCAAGAGTTCAAGATTGAAGACTCATGAGATTCAAGATATTCAAGAGTTCAAGACAAATAATATAGTTAGGTTAGATATTTGTTAAAACTCCTTGAAAGCACTATCATTCTTTTTTATCCAATTTACTCGTGGAATGGAATCCACTTCGTTCTTGTTAAAGGGATGGAACCCTAGTGAGATGGAACTCACGAAATATCTAGTGGAACGGATAGTAGCCCTATTTTGTTATCCACTAATTTTGATTCAAAATGATTTTCAAAATTATCTCTTGTTTCATAAAATGATTTTCAAATATTCCTTTTCAAAAGAAAAACCTTCGTTCGTATTTCCAAAAATGTTTTAGCCTCAAAATCATATTTATCATTTTGTTATATTTTGATTTCAAAATTGTCCTTGATATTTTAGCCTCAAAATCTATTTTAATATTATATTTACTTTAGTTTATTTACCTTGATTTTAAATATATTTTAGTATATATACATATATATATTCATAAGTATTTCTACTTCTAAATACCTTCTACAAATACATAGAGTCCATTTGAATAAAGTTGCATATGTTTTAAATCATCATTTTCAAAGAAAAGCAAATCATCATTTTTTTAGACCATGTCGACATCATAGTTACTCGTCATGTCGACATGCTTCCCGTTATAGCAAAGGTTGTTTTCAAAAGAAGTGTCTATTCGTTTAAATCTCTTTGAATGGACACATCCATTCATTCTCTATAAATAGAGACTGTTATGGACGTTTTCCAGTAACTACTTTCTTTATTTTCTCTCCTCTTTATTCTCTTATCTTATTTTCTAATCATCCTATCAATATTCTGCCGAAATCTTAAGTGAATCAAACCAGAATATCTCTAGTTTGATTCTCTGCCACTCTCTTCAAAGAATCTCAGTGCTTATCAGAGTTATAGATACATTTGTACTCAAAGAAACTTGTTTAGGGTTTTAAAGGTGTGATCGTGTCCTTGGAAATCGATCGGGTGAACTTGTGTCCTGTGAATCAAGTGGTTCTACCCAGAGACCTGAGAATCTGGAGGGTGTACCTCGTTGCCTTGGAATCGAGGGATTGTAATCTAGATTATTATTGAATAGAAAGCCGTACGAGTTGTGCGGGACTGGATGTAGGGTAACACCGAACCAGTATAAAATTCCTGGTGTGTTCTTTCCTTTACTTGCTTTTTATTTATATTTGCATCTGTTTGTGATTCTGTGATTTGATCTATGATTGTGTATTTGCATTAAGTTAGTTAAATCAATTTAAATCAAAGAAGTTTTAAAGAAATTCTTAAAACACTATTCACCCCCCTCTAGTGTTAAATAGCCTTAAGATCATCTTCCGCGTCCCTGTCATTTGGTATCAGAGCAAGTTTTTCAAAGTATTCATAACCTGATTTTTGAAAAGTAACAATGGCTACCAACACTGGTATTTCTAGTTCATTTGTAGAGGGTCAGTCCACTGCCAGACCACCACTTTTCAATGGCAGTAACTATGCATATTGGGCATGTAGAATGAAGATATATTTACAATCCATTAGTTTAGAAACATGGAATATGACACAAACTGAATACACTGAGCCCACAACTGATTTTGCTCAATGGACGACCGTTCAAAGAGAAGTGGCTCAAAACAATTCAAAAGCCATGAATATTTTATTTTGTTCACTAGATAGAAATGAATTTAATAGGGTATCTGTTTGTAAAACTGCATATGAAATCTGGAAAACTCTGCAAGTTACTCATGAAGGAACAAGCAAAGTTAAACAAACCAAAATTTCTATTCTTACTAATCAATTTCAATTATTAAAGATGTTGCCTAGTGAATCTATTCCAGATATGTATAGTCGTTTTCAGGATATTGTTCATTCACTAGTATCTCTGGGAAAAGCAATCTCCGAAGAAGATCAAGTCAGGAAAATTCTGAATTCACTCACTCCAGAATGGGATCTGAAGACACTGGCGATTGAAGAAGCAAATAACATCAGTACCTTAAAGATTGATGAATTAATTGGAAATCTGATGTCATATGAAGTTCAAATTCAGGAAAGAAGGGAGAATAAGTCATCAGAAAAAAAGTCCATTGCCTTTAATGCACTAACTGGTGAATCAGACTCTAGTGATGATGATGAAGAAATAGCCTTCATGACAAGAAACTTTCGAAAATTCTTGAAGTATAGAAAAATGAATAATCACAAGAGAAAAAGTTTTGGAAATAACACTGAATCACTCAACAACATCAAATGCTTCAATTGCAATGAGTTTGGTCATTATCAAAGAGACTGTCCACATCAAGAAAAGCAAACTCCTCAATCAAACAAAATTCTCCTTCACAATCAACGAGTAATTGTAAAAAATCAAAAAGCTCTCAAACACTCCGTAAACAAAAATTGGACAAAATGTCCAATACTATGAACAAGTTCTTCTCCAAAGTCAACAAGAAGCTTAATATCTCATCATCTTCATCCTCATCTACTAGTTTCTAGAGTTTACTTTTTGTATATCAATGAAATTTGGTATATTGAAAGTTGTATCTTTATGTTTTCTCTATGAGATTCATGTACTTCTCTGTTCTAGTATGAAATGAAGCTTATTCTCTGTTTATCTTACTGTCACTCTTATTTATATCAAGTAATATATATATAAATCATATGTATATACACTGAAAATTCAAAAATAAGATGTGCAAAATCTGCTATGTATGTCAACATACTGTATAGAGGTCATGTCGACATATACTGGTAATATTCTGAATGGACATTTCAATTTGAAATTCAAAATAACTCCTTATGTCTATTCATTTCAAACGACTTTCCTGTCTATTTAAGTCCTATTTTCTTCCAGAAAACTTCTCATAACTTCTCTCTACTCTTATCTACTTATTTCCTTCTTACTTATCGTCAAAATGGCTTCATCCTCTTCAAATCTAAGTGATAATCTTGAAGAGACTCTCAAATCCTTCAAAGACATTCTTACTTTTATTCTACGAAATCAGAGGCACTTAGAACTGAGTCAAATGCAGATGATAAAGGAACAAGAAAGGCATTTCGATGCACTACGATGGATGATCTCCGCTCTCAACAAAGAGGATCTCCAAGTAAATCCACCGAAGACATTGCTCCAGGACGATGAAGATTGGAAAGTAATCAAAGCGGATCCCATCTTTGGAAAAGAGGGATGGGTTGAAGTTCCACGTAACATTTAACTTGTTTGATTTGGTTTAAAATTGATTTGATTTGAAATACTTGATTTGGTTTTAAACATGGTTGATTTATGATAACTTACTATATTGATTATGTAATAAGACATAAATAGGTGTGCTTATGTTTGATTGATTTGTCTACTTATTGTATGCATTTTCTTTTCATTTAACAGTTATGTATATAGTGATATGAATAAAATAATTTGTGGTTACACTTATTATTCTCATTCTTATATTACTCATATATCATTCTGAGTATACAATATTTAGCATTGTTATATCTAGTTTCAGTATCATTAATGATAACACTATCATTAATATCATAGATTTAGGGGGAGTTAGTGTCATTTTTTTTTGTTGATGACAAAGGGGGAGAAGTATAAAATAGGTTAGTTAGGCATAGATTAAGGGGGAGTTATTAGATTTAGGGGGAGTTATAAGGAGAATATAAATATTTTATAAACAAAGGTTGTCATCATCAAAAAGGGGGAGAATGTTAGTCTATAGGATAATGGTTTTGATGACAACAACTATAGAAGTGTTATAAAATATATATGTGCAGGAAATCTATATGCAGGTATCAACAAAAGAAGACTGTACAGTAAAGAAGACAAAGATCAAGAGTTCAAGATTGAAGACTCATGAGATTCAAGATATTCATGAGTTCAAGACAAATAATATAGTTAGGTTAGATATTTGTTAAAACTCCTTGAAAGCACTATCATTCTTTTTTATCCAATTTACTCGTGGAATGGAATCCACTTCGTTCTTGTTAAAGGGATGGAACCCTAGTGAGATGGAACTCACGAAATATCTAGTGGAACGGATAGTAGCCCTATTTTGTTATCCACTAATTTTGATTCAAAATGATTTTCAAAATTATCTCTTGTTTCATAAAATGATTTTCAAATATTCCTTTTCAAAAGAAAAACCTTCGTTCGTATTTCCAAAAATGTTTTAGCCTCAAAATCATATTTATCATTTTGTTATATTTTGATTTCAAAATTGTCCTTGATATTTTAGCCTCAAAATCTATTTTAATATTATATTTACTTTAGTTTATTTACCTTGATTTTAAATATATTTTAGTATATATACATATATATATTCATAAGTATTTCTACTTCTAAATACCTTCTACAAATACATAGAGTCCATTTGAATAAAGTTGCATATGTTTTAAATCATCATTTTCAAAGAAAAGCAAATCATCATTTTTTTAGACCATGTCGACATCATAGTTACTCGTCATGTCGACATGCTTCCCGTTATAGCAAAGGTTGTTTTCAAAAGAAGTGTCTATTCGTTTAAATCTCTTTGAATGGACACATCCATTCATTCTCTATAAATAGAGACTGTTATGGACGTTTTCCAGTAACTACTTTCTTTATTTTCTCTCCTCTTTATTCTCTTATCTTATTTTCTAATCATCCTATCCATATTCTGCCGAAATCTTAAGTGAATCAAACCAGAATATCTCTAGTTTGATTCTCTGCCACTCTCTTCAAAGAATCTCAGTGCTTATCAGAGTTATAGATACATTTGTACTCAAAGAAACTTGTTTAGGGTTATAAAGGTGTGATCGTGTCCTTGGAAATCGATCGGGTGAACTTGTGTCCTGTGAATCAAGTGGTTCTACCCAGAGACCTGAGAATCTGGAGGGTGTACCTCGTTGCCTTGGAATCGAGGGATTGTAATCTAGATTATTATTGAATAGAAAGCCGTACGAGTTGTGCGGGACTGGATGTAGGGTAACACCGAACCAGTATAAAATTCCTGGTGTGTTCTTTCCTTTACTTGCTTTTTATTTATATTTGCATCTGTTTGTGATTCTGTGATTTGATCTATGATTGTGTATTTGCATTAAGTTAGTTAAATCAATTTAAATCAAAGAAGTTTTAAAGAAATTCTTAAAACACTATTCACCCCCCCTCTAGTGTTAAATAGCCTTAAGATCATCTTCCGCGTCCCTGTCAGCACAGTACAGCATCATTGGAGATGACTGTGCCTTATAACACATGTGTTTCTCCAAGATATTTCCAAAGTTACATTGGTCCAAATTCGGCAGTCGGTTTTTTCACTATCGAATATTAAACATTCAAATCGTGGATTTAATTCCATAGGAAAAACCAACACTGGTTAAGCACCAAGCAACACTATGCCTCTTTTAATAAACTTTCATTTATTGAATTCACTTTGTAAATACTCGAATAAAAATCCTTTTACAAAGATATATAAATATTTTCACCAATCCCTATTTCTCAATACTTAGAAAAATATCCATATACTTATCTCAACACTCTAAGTATATTCACAAAACTGAGAAAGATTTCCTTTCTATACAATTCAAAAATCATTTACAAATCCTTACCAATCTAAAACATTTATAAAACCATTTATAACATTTAAAACCCTTTTAAAATACATTTCTCGAATCATTTATAAACCTTTTTATAAATCCATGCAACTATTTATAAGGCTCTTCTTATAAACCTATAAAACCCATTTATAATTTTCATTTATAATTATCTAAACCATTTGCAAAGCTCTCTTCATACATTATAAATGATTCTTGTAACGATCCCGAATTTTAATTAAATTTAAATTGATAATTTATTGAATTTTTGGATTAAATTTGTGAAATTAATTAATAAAGTAATGCGAGTTTCTCCGATTCAAATAGAAAATATATAAAGTCATAAGGATTTGAAATTAAATCTTAAATAAATGGTTTTAAAATAAAATAAATATATAGAATAAAACAAATAAAAATAATATCATAGCTAAAAAAAAATTTAACAAAACATAAGACAAGTAATAAGTCAACAAAACAAAAATATCTACAAACCAAAAGTATAAAACAAAGGTTATTCAAGAAGAATTAAATAAGTGTGTACACTGGAAGGCAAGGAAATAAACTAGATATACTTGTTTTTAGATATAAGGCTGCACGACAAAGGGAATAAATATGTCCTCATGTTTGTACAGGAAATTGAGCATCTACACTTGGAAAAAATATAAATACAAGATATTAGTACATAAGGTTTGTTATATAGTTTTGGTGATAAAGTGAACACCAGGAAAGAAAAAGAAAAAAAGAAGAGAAACAAGAAACGAATACATAAATCTCTTTAAGCTTGCAAAAGAAGGAAGTAAACTAAGAATAAAATATAGGATAAGTGTAGACATAAGGACAGAGCATTTAATGGTAAAAATCTCTAGTACCCAACATTGATCATTTCAGCCCCCTAGTAGAGAAAAGATCTCTGACCTGGTTGTACAAATAAATAAACAAACCTGTAAACTTTGTTCTATTTATCAAACTTTCTCTATTTTCATTTCGTTCACTAAGGGCATCTCCAGTGGGTTACGCACGTAATATTCAGGGTCCTGAATATTACGTGCGTAATCTTGTAGGAGAGCGCACCGGTCTGGCGCCCATTTTATGGGCGCCAGACCATAGGCGCCCATAAAATGGGCGCCTGATGCCAGGCGCCCATTAAATGGGCGCCTAGCATCAGGCGCCCATTTTATGGGCGCCTGAAATGCAGACGCTCATAAAATGAGCGCCTGCCCCCTCCCCTACCCATCCCCTCCCTTTCCTCCCCATTTTTTCTCTACCTTTAATTTTAATTTTTTTTTTAATTAGCAAATCTAAACGAAATGCCGCCGCGTCCAACCAAAATCGCTCGAAGAACGGTTCACAGACATCCAGCGGAGCAAGCTGGACCGTTACATGTTCCGCCGCCACCTGGAGTTTCATCAGACGATCTACGTGTATTACACGAGCTTCCAGATGGTTATCGGCATAGAGCCGAATCCGCTTTGACGACCGTACAGGTATAAATTGCACATTAGTATATTTGATTATTTTTATATGTACATCACATAATCATATTAAATAACTGTTATTCTGTCAAAAATTAATAATTCATAAATTATCTTTAGGACCATTACATTCATTGTCGGGGTAGTTGGGCTAAGTGTATTACCCAGTTTTATGATTCTCTTCCCGGTCCTATTGCTGAGAGGCTACAGGCTAGTCCTTTTGGTCTTTTTTTGTCGATTAGGCCTGTTCAGTCCTTTGATCGACCTCTCATTCAGGCATTAGCTGAGAGGTGGTGGCCCACCACGCATACGTTTCATTTTTCAGATTTTGAGCTTGGTATCACCCCAGTTGATTTCTACGTGTTCACTGGCATTGAGATTGGACGACATGGTCTTCGACCTTTTCCATTTGATGATTTGTACGAGTCCCCCAATCTGTTTACTGTTTTTCTACCATTGATAGATGTTACCTGCGTCAGTAGTGGTTCTGTTAAGTTGACTTACCTGCAGCAGTACATCACCACTTATATAGCTAGAGCCGATATGATGGATGCAGTCACTAGAGCATTTCTGCTGTACTTGTTTGGTTCGACCTTTTTTTCGAACCAAAAAGGTACGGTTCGACTAGGTTATTTAGCATCTCTTGCTAGATTAGACCAGCTACATACTATTGATTGGGGCACAGCGATATTAGGCACCCTTTATACCGCTCTAGATTCATTTGCGCTTGGCGATGTCAAGCAGATGTACGCTTTTTGGTATATTTTGCCGTTATGGTACTACGAGTACACGGCAAACATGCATCCCCGCATACAGGACATGGCTAGTCAGGCTCCTGAGCAGTACTTCCCTAGGATGAGAAGGTGGGAGACTATGCAGTACGTACATCATGTTCCCTTAGGTGTACGGCATGACTTGATGGAGGCTAGGTCACAGCTTGATATGCGTAGTCGAGGTAACATCATTCGTACTCCTTGGGCCTCACATTGGACTCATCTAGCAGATGCAGGTCTTATGGTGGACGACCATCCCATGATGGTTGCGTATTCTCTATCTAGACGTAGGGTTGCTTTGCATACACCTGCATTTATGCCTATGTGGTATTTGGGAGAGAGGTGTGCTTATCAGATTACCGGTGATCGTCGTATACCATATGATCCTTTATCTTGTGAGGACATGTTTGGTAGACATAGGGTGATTGGCGATCATTACTTAGATGCTCTACGACAGGCTGGGTGGGTGGATAGCAGTACTTTCTTCATCGATGGAGACTACGATTCTTATTGGGCCAGAGTAGCACCCCGTAGATTCATCGTACCAGATTATGTTCGTGGGGTCAACTCTGATCATATAGGACCTCACATGGCAGCCGGTAGAGTTCAGGTACCGCAGGTTTCATTTGACCCGATTCCGTCACAGTTCTCGCAGACTCCCATGCAGTTGGAGCCTGATACTACTTTTAGAGCATATGACGTGACAGGTACTATGATTGAGCAGCCTTTAGTCTTTCCAGACCACCCTGAGTTTCCTGGTGTGCCTTCAGTTGGGTTATATCCTCCGTATGAGGTACGTTTGTTGTTTATTGCCCTTTTTCCTTTATTTTATGCTTAGTTTCTTACTATGTCAAATATCATCTTTATGTAGTATGCTGCTAGATTGGACCAGGCCAGAGTTTCACTTGGTGTGTATCGCGATATGACTCTTGCACATACACACACCATGCATGATATGTACATGCAGCATACACATATGCTAGAGACGCAGATTGATCAGCTGTCAGCTAGACTTGCTATATATGAGCCTTTCGGATCACAGGGCGGAGGTGAAGCTGGTCCCAGTGGGTATGATGCTGGTGGTTTAGGTGAGGATGATGGGGGTGAGGAAGATGATGAGGACGAGGGGGAGGATGGTGAGGATGGTGATGGGGATGACGATGATGATGACGGAGATGATGATGACGGAGATGGGGATGATGATGACGATGACGGAGATGATGGTGATGGTGATGATGGTGATGATGATGACGACGACGACGTTGCATCCCTTTAGTTGTATACCTTTTAGTATATGCATAGCGAACGTTTTATTATATGTTGCAGTTCATATATCTTATGTACTTATGTCATTGTCTGAGTGTTTGTTTATATAATTTCACTTTCTTGGATTTTGGCTAATAATGTTCGAGTATGCTATGAATTATATATGTTTGTGTATGCTGTGAATTATATATGTTTGTGTATACTGTGAATTGTATATGTTTGTGTATACTAGTGACATTAGAATTGAAGACATACGAACATTGATAAAAAACGACACAGTAATAATAGAACATAAATATGAATATACTAGACGTGACGATTAAATTGCAACTCCTGTAAAGAAATTCGAAGACGTCTTATCTCCTGTTCTAGTTCGTTTGCATAGGTTATTCCCCTTGGACATAAAGGATCATCCAACCATTCCGCGTAATTGCAACCATTAGGCCAGAATTGACATATTTGGATTCGACGACCAATATTTTCTCCATCCGCACGTACTACAACTTCAACTCCATACCCACACTGACAACAAACTGGGTACGATTCAACTTCTTGCTCAGTGGGAGGTTGAACTACTTGAACCTGGTTCTCAGGTTGTTCATATGCATGACGAACAACATGTTGTTCGTATGGTGGTTCAACCACTTCCTGAAGTCTCAGCTGCTCAAGATCTGGAAATTGACCGCGGACATCTTCATAGTGTTGTTCTTGATAATTGATAAGCCAATCCTCATCAGTATGTGGACTTTCCGTATGCACGTAACCTGCATCTGAATCGATAGAAGAAGGCCAAGAAGGCATTGGATGATGAATTTATTGTTGTGATTGAGGAAGAAGATGATTATGAATGATGAATAAGTAAATAAGAAAGCGTATATATAAACAAACAGGTAGTAGGGGAATGATAAAAACAACAGACATTATTTGAAAAGACAAGTCAGAAAGCTCTCCACACATTAACGACCGTTACATAACCAACTACCAATATTGTTATCTTAAGGCCATCCAAATCTTTCTAGCCAATTTTGGCGTATGAAGTATGCATCATGGCCAATGAACGGAGTGCGGTATTTTAAATTGTATCGACCGTCATATGTCGAACGTGTATTCTCAAACACATTTTCCGATATTACCTCATTAATAATCTTTGTGTAACGCGTGCATGCCCTAGTAAAGTTTCTGTATGCTGTCCTGACCTCTTGAGCCGTACGTCTAACTTGACAACCCACGTCGTTGTTGTACAGTTCAGCCAGAGTCTCCCAAAAATGAATTACCATTACCTCCTGATTGTCGCACATCTCATCGGTTTGTATGTAGTACTGCATAAGTAACTTCAATTCATGAGACTTAAATGTCATGTTGGACAATGTAGTTTGAATAATGTTAAGTTTTTAAATGATTTCAACAGATAACGATTTGTTAATTTATAGAATGGATGTTGATTCTCTCCACTCAAGAATCTTGACCGGCAGATGAACGTGGCTACAGTATTTGATTTGACTGCACACTGAGCCACCTTCTCTCCACTCAAGAAAGCAGAGAATCTTGACCGGCAGATGAACGTGGCTACAGTATTTGATTTGACTGCACACTGAGCCACCTTCTCTCCACTCAAGAAAGCAGAGAATCTTGACCGGCAGATGAACGTGGCTACAGTATTTGATTTGACTGCACACTGAGCCACCTTCTCTCCACTCAAGAAAGCAGAGAATCTTCACCGGCAGATGAACGTGGCTACAGTATTTGATTTGACTGCACACTGAGCCACCTTCTCTCCACTCAAGAAAGCAGAGAATCTTCACCGGCAGATGAACGTGGCTACAGTATTTGATTTGACTGCACACTGAGCCACCTTCTCTCCACTCAAGAATTTGTCTATACATATAACCATTTGGATCTCATACTTGTTCACCTCAATTAAGTCTAACAAAACATTCACATATCAAACAACCATCCTCAAATAACAAACAATGTCTGGAAATTTACTAAAAGCTATATTGCTATGCGACAGTGACTCTGAAGAAGAAGCGTATGCGTTAGCGCATCAACAAGAGGAGGAGGAACTGATGGAGATATACCGTGAAGCATACGGTTCAACTTCTGGAAAACAAGGCGGTTCAGTTATGGGTCGGAAATATATCAACCGTAACCAGCAAGCATTTCATAAAACACTTATGCAAGATTACTTTGCCCGTGATCCAACTTACGGTCCAGAGATGTTTAGACGACGATTCAGAATGAGTCGTCCATTATTTTTAAGAATTCTCGAAAGTATTCAGCAGAATAATAATTATTTTGTTTACAAGCAAGACGCCGCAAAAAAACAAGGTTTAAGTGGACATCAAAAGATGACCGCAGCGTTGAGGATGTTAGCGTACGGTACACCCGCCGATGCCCTTGACGACGCATATCGTATTGCAGAGAGTACGGCATTGGAAAACCTAGATCACTTCTGTCAGTCAGTTGTGGACATTTATGGGACTGAATATCTTCGTTCTCCAAACGAGGCAGATGTAGCGCGCTTGCGTGAAATGCATGAAAGCAAAGGCTGGCCTGGAATGCTTGGAAGTCTAGATTGTATGCATTGGGAGTGGAAGAACTGTCCAAAAGCTTTTCATGGAGCATATAACGGTAAAGAAAAAAAACCTACTATCATCCTAGAAGCGGTTGCCTCTAATGATTTGTGGATTTGGCATGCTTTCTTTGGAATGCCAGGTTCTCTTAACGACATAAACGTTGTCGAACGATCTCATTTGTTTAATGATTTAGCGCAAGGTAAGTCAACTCCCTTATCATTTACTCTTGGTCATAATACATATGAGCATGGATACTATCTTGGAGATGGAATTTATCCCAAATGGAGTACGATTGTAAAGACATTTGCAAACCCAATGACGGCAAAACAGAAACAATTTGCTGCAATGCAGGAAGGACAAAGGAAGGACGTAGAAAGGGCATTTGGGGTCCTTCAAGCAAGGTTTGCAATGGTCAGGAATCCATGTAGATTATGGAAGAGATCAAAAATGGCTGCAATTATGTTCTGCTGTATAATTTTGCATAACATGATCATTGAAGATGAACGCGCTATGGACTATCCCGATTTCGAGTATGATGGGGCAAGACAACCCCCCGAATTGTTTCGCACAGCTACGTTACGAAATGAAGGACAGTACGCAATTCATGTCGATAATCATGAAGTATATCGTAATGCTGCTATTCATAATAGACTGCAAAGGGATTTAATTGAGCATATTTGGAATTCTCATGGAAATCAATAGTTCGGGATGGTGGATCTTTGTTTAATTACATCTGTTTGCCTTTTTATTTCTGTAACGAAGTGTAGAATGCTATAATTTTTATCTTTGTAATATCATTTATGTTTTTTGAAATACATCTTTATTGATGTCTACATAATGCATCGAAATAAATGACATCCCATTGAATATTTTAAAACTAAAAATAACACATGATTGAAAATATAAACTGAAGGTACATGGATATTTAACTGCAATAACTTAAAATATCACATGAATATTTCAACTACATATGTTTTGTTCCCGATCTACTCTCAACAATGCGTTGTTTGTACTCCATCCAATATTGCATTGTAATTGGGTCCATTCCGGTGACATCCTTTTCCATTACTAAGGTCTCTTGGCGTTGCCGTTCTAGCTCAAACCGGCCCTTCTCAATCTCGGCCAGTTCTTTTAACACGGCAAGCTTTTCTGCACTCCCCCTTTGACGTTCTGCATTTTCTCTCGCATGTTTTTCATGCATTTGGGCTAAACGAGAATCGATTTGAGATTGAACGGCAATTTTCTTCTTAGCTGCTCGTTGCCCCATCGGTCTAGCATCTTCATCAAATGCGGGTTCTGCTTCTTCGTCTTCGTTATCTGGGCATACATTAGAGTCCATCTGAGAAGAATTGCTTGGGCTGGAATTATAATTAGTTCGTCTTGTTTTTTTCTTGCCCTTCGAGTTCGTCTGAACATCTCTTAAGCTTTTTGCAGTGTTTGAGCTCCATTTTTGTTGACTAACAAGCAAGTCGTAGCAGTTTGCAAACTGATAGTAGTGGGGTTTCTTGGTACCATTTTCTCTTGGAAATAATTTCAAGAATTGATCGTTCGCCATTCTCTTCTAAAAAAACAGAAACACAAAATGATATATTAACAAAGTGATCAGAATGAATATAAATTAAAAATAATATTTTTCAAAACGCTACCAATTCAGCTTCGCCACCCATTCCACTTGGATTTGCTGTTCTTATTTTGTGAATCTGCGACTCGTAGAATTGTGTTTGTCGATTAATCTTCCCGAAACGACCGGTGATTGCAGACATTGACCTCGTCTTTTCGACATGCTTTTTATTGTACGCAGTCATGACTTTTGCCCAAAACGCCTCTCCACTTTGGTCATTCCCCTTTACCGAGTCGTTAGAAAAATGACAGTAAATATAACACAAATCCTTATCTTCATCGCCAGACCATGTAGCAGAAGAATGGAAGGATAGAGGGGGAGCGGTTTGGGGATGAACATTTTGAATTGGTTGAGAATCAAAATCCCAGCTATCCATATTCATCGCTTCGGTATATGATTGAAAAGGATGAGACATACTTTCAATATTATGGAATTGAGAATATAATTGTAATAGAAGAAGAGATGTGTGTTTTACAATCTGAAAAATAGTCCTATATATATAATGAAATCACAAATATGACCGTTTATAGCCGTTGGGGACAAAATATGACCGTTTATAGCCGTTGGGGACAAAATATGACCGTTTATAGCCGTTGGGGACAAAAATATGACCGTTTATAGCTGTTGGATTTCAACATGATACGATTTTTTGATAGCCGTTGGAGGAGTTTGGCGGGGTTGGGCTTGGGCGCCCATTTTATGGGCGCCCAAGCCCTGGCGCCCATTTTATGGGCGCCAGAGCTCTGGCGCCCATAAAATGGGCGCCAGGGCTTGGGCGCCCATAAAATGGGCGCCTGGGCTTGGGCGCCCATAAAATGGGCGCCCAAGCCCAGTTCAGGATCCTGAACCGGATCCTGAACATTAAGCTTAATATTCACTCTGAATTTGACGACTGGGAAGACTTTTTGGCCTCAATTCAGAATGTAACCTAACGATTGGAGATGCCCTAAGAAACTTAGTAGTCCAGAAAAGTATATTACAAATGAAGCTTTACTCAACTTAAACAACACTGTAGTTCAACTTAAACAACACTGTAGTTCAACTCAATAAAAATGGAGATCAGGTTAAAGAGAGATTTTTGCTGGCAGTTTCAAAAGCCTGTTTCAAGTTTTCAAAGTAAAGGCTCTGTTCTCATTTGTTTCAGGTGAGCAACTTCAAATTTTTCTAAAACCAGTTTTTCTTTTTTTTTTTCATTGCCTGTGAATCTGTGAGTAACATATAGCTATGTAAATTGAATCTATATTGCAATTGTTTTGTTGTATATATATGCATGCCAATGCATCTTCTTCCCTGCTTAGTTACAAAGTACCAAATAACAAGAAATTTCTATTTCTTATTTTCTAAACAACATCAGACCTTGGTTTCAAAACGAAATATTTGTATTTATGTTTGAGTTACAATTTAAAAATAGTTTCGTGAAGTATAAATGCATATAGAAGGAAAAATCATATTTTTTTTTACAGTCAAACTTGAAACTCTGGGAAATTCGAATGTTGAAAAATCTTAGTTCGATTATATATTTGGAAATTCGAATGTTGTTATATTAAAACTCAATCTTTGATCTCTCATTTTAATCTAAGTAGAATTAGTGATGTATTTATCATAAGTATGGTCTATTTGTGTTACTAATTAACAGTATGGTAAAATAGACAGCAATATAACAACAGTCAAATTTATGGACGAACTTAGTACTTCCATTGTAGTATATATTCATTAAGATATTTTGGATCTTAATTTGTCCAAGGCCAGTTTCCTGTTTTCTGCTATAAGTAATAGATAGATTCCAAGTGCTGGTAGTGGACCGTTAGGATAGTGCAAAAGTACCTCAGATCTCATCTTCTTCGTGGTATCCGTCTCTCAATTCAACCACTTTTGGACTTCACCACTTTGAAGTTTCCGCTGTTTCTGCAGGGTTTTTCAACAACAAAATTCAAAAGCTTTAGTCTGAAAATATAGTATAAAGCATTATTGTGATAGATTATTTTTTGAGAAAAATAAAAATTGGTAACAAATAACCGCTGCCTGGTAATCATTTATATTCTTTATTCATCTAACTAACTACGTTTGTAGGGTATTAAAATTACTGACCAAAGATAGTCGAACTATTTTGTATGTCAAAACAAAGTAGACTGGCTAAGTAATCCATAAAACTGCAGGTTTGATATATGAAGATGACAACGATGTTCTATTCGATCATTTTATACTAATTTCAGTCCTGTTCAGTTTGTTTATGATAGTAACAGTTAAATTTAAGCTAAAAGAGTGATAAAAATAACTCATCGGATTGTAAACTTTATAGACATAAACTTATCGGTTTTTACCGTTACTTGTATTTGGCACAAACTAACATTTATTGATTCAACTTAAATGGTTAAACATTCTGATAATTCTATAATTATTTATAATACGGATAATTTACATTCGTAAAGTCAGAGCCTTAATTTGGAAATTAAAATCCACGTAATCAGTTTTATGTTCCATTTAAACGAATATATCTTAGCGTGCTTTACCATTGTAGGATATAAATACAATAGATTGAACGAACGAAAGAACCAAACAAAGTGAGAAAAAACAAAAACTGAATGATTTTTTTATTATTATGTTAGAATAAAAACAAATATATTCAAACAAAACAAAATCCTTTGCAGACTACTTGCTAATAAATTGCTTGATGCTCTTTGTTCTATTGTTTTTGCAGAAAGCTTTAGCTCATGAAGCCTACAAATAAGTTAAGTAACCATTACTTCGATAACACAGTATGGTAATTCAAATCCTTAAATTATATATGAAAATTTGAACTTACCTACAACAACACTATAAGTTGTTCCATTCTTCTTCATGTTGTCTCTAGTAGACAAAAAATGCAAATTAGGCACAAATAGGAAATTTTAAAATTATATTTCGCTGTTGAACTATATTATTCTACAACTAAAGGTAATGGAAACTTAAACGCTTACTACATTCATGGCATGATGGGACTAATTGCAGTGTACACACAATTACGACTACAACCTTTTCATGTAAAATTTCAATTAGTTCAATTGTACTGCATATTTAAGAATGAAGAAGAACTTGAAAAAAAAATAAGAAAAAAGAGAAGAAGGTTGTTATTACTGTAATTTTGTTCCATCCATAGGTTAACAGTGGCTAATGGAGCAGGTGAGTTTCTGAAACAGCTTGTTGGAAATTTTTGCTCGGCCAAGCTATTATTGTTTGAATAGACTATTAACCATGTTATTATAGAATGTTGTTAATTAATGAATAGGGCTATCAAATAGGAAATTTGGCACCACAATGACAATATGCATATGTATCACATGCTTTTCTTTATATCAGTGTAACTATGTCATTTTCGCTACTTTGTATTGCTTTCACTATCTACAGTTTGAAGATTCGTGGCAGTTTAAGAGGACATCTGGGTATAAAAATACAACTGTGATTATATACAGTTCAAAAGTAAAATAATGATGCAAATTGTATTTGGAGAAATTATAAAATAAGCAGCTTATATTCTTTGTTTTATAGGGAGAACAATAAAACCACATGCTGATATTATATTTTAGCTAAAGTTTTGTTGATTTGATTATTTGTCCATTCTATTGATGAGTTGCGCAACTCCTGTTTACATATACTGAGCAACAGTTTAGTGCTCAAAATGCGATTAGTTGGTACATTGAAGTCTGGTTTATCACAGTTCAGAAGTACATCCTTTCATCTAAATGTTTCAGTGACTCGCATTTTTATCTACCCTTGTATTTTCCAAGTGAATAAAGGCATTCATCACCCACTAAAACAGTCCAAGTGAATCATAAGTAACATAGCCTGATAGTGTATCTTGATTGACACATCGAATTATTGTGTATCTTCAGTTACTGGCAAAGAAAAGGAGAAATATTATATGAACATACAAATATATCACTGAAATATTATTCAATAAAACGTCTGAAAACTAAACATGCCTATAACTAAAAGTCTAAAATACTATCTGAATAAGGCATTTGAGAGTGCACATACCTGTATGACTTAGCTGGCATAGTACATATGGGTCTTCTGCTAATACTTGAAGATTTGTAATCGTTTGATGGCCTACTGAATGAGCCAACACTTCTTTTGGGACATCTGCCTCAGGACAAAATCAAATAGTTGCAATTTGTAAATGATAATAAAAGTAAAACTGCATTATTTTTTTCCTTTGGATAATCGTAGCAGATGATAAACACAAATACTTATATTAGCAGTATATATCAAAATATTCACCAACTCCAATACTTATACATGACAGAAAATAACGACCTTCCTGAATTACCTACAGATTGAAACCAAGAGTGAAAAAAAATTCATCTGTTTACCAAGAAGTTGACAGCGCTAGCCAATTTGTCCGCTCGCTCACTGTACTCAGCTGCAATCAAATTGCAAAAATTGAAAGGTTAACAATAGCGAATGGTTCATATTAAAATATAATAACATAAAATGCACTTAAACATATAATTACTAAAACATCATATCAAATTATCAATCAAAAACCTGAAATGTCACTGCTTTATCCTGGATGGAAAAGTGATTTTCGATAGAAGATGGTCGCTCATTTCCTTGTTATATCAACTATGATCTCCTTCCACCTATCTGCCTAATTTATCATACAAAGCCCAGTTCTCAACCCTTCAGCCCGCTAAAATGTATGAACGTGTTTGTGGGTCATTTGATTCTTTCACGAACATCAGACTGAAAGTAACTGGCTCGAACATATGCGACTTCACGTTTGTGGATGGTTAGTATAACCACATTCAATCACGTAGTCTATCTTCTCCTACTTTTCGGCACGTTCTTCCAGACCTCTCGGTGGAGCCGCCTTGTCACCAACCAAATAGCCAAATGTCAGTAACCATTTCACAGGCTGCCTAGTAATTGGCTTTGCCTTGAGTATGGGATACTTCATTCATCCCATAAATCATCGGAAACATACAAATATAGTGCTCAAAATACTTTGCGTGCCTACCGACTTGCCAGAGTTGGTGATTACTATGAATCTTTAAGAGCATATGAGAAAACCAAAAGGATACTTTTCCAGATATAACTTTGATATTCTAGATCCCACCTTGCAAATCGATTTTACTATTTATACAACTTTGATTTTCCAGATCCTACCATGAAATAATTATCTCGATTTACCATTTAACGACATAGATATTGAATTTGTATTAGAATAAGACTTTTCAAGCATATATTTAGAAAATGAAAAATCGTAATCGCCTTGCACATAAAAACAAAGGGATGCGCAGGAATTGGAATTAACTTCGCAGATCCTCTAATTTAATGTTGGAACATACAGGGAAATGAAATACAGAAAAATTGCAAATGTCTTGAAATCGATATAGAAACACACACCCAAATATGGATCTTTGAATCTCTGTGGGTATTCAAAAAATAATGATGAATTGAGGGATCATACCCAAATTTGCATATTGCCACCTCAGTTGTCAGATAGGTGAGCAGTGAGCTACCTCTTCCAGCTCATCCGGTCGTCGGCCATGGATGGTACATCATCGGTGTGATCGAGTTTGGGGATGAATGGACTTGGGAATGAATAAGGAGGGAGCTGGAGAAGCGGGGATCGGATTTGGTAATTCATAGATAAGGAAGATCGGTGTTGAGGAAGGCTATCGTGGATGCTATCTCACCGATGAGGTCAAATTTGAGGATGAATGGAATCAGGGATGAATGGAATTGGTATTTTGAGGATGAATTTAGGGAGGAACACAAATTGGTCAAGGGAGAATGGGAACAGAAGGAACGAATGCGTTGGGAGGGATGACTACTTAGTGCGGACGTGAAAATTTATAAGGGTATTTTTGGCATTTCAAAAAGACACGGTTGAAATTAGTTCGTGGAACTTTCATTATTAGTAGTAAAGATAATTTGATTTCCTAAGCTATCTTCCAAATACATTGGAATTGACTCTCGATATGTGTTCCATTGAGTTCGGAATAGGGGTATAACATATAAAACACCAGACGGTATGTTACGTTTGGAGTTCGAAAATTCGTCGAGTGAATAGTTTCAAACACTTACCTATATAAGGACCCTAAACACCCAAACCCTAACCCTAAAGTCAACCCATGTTCACAGCCGCCTCCATTCATTTCGAAGGCCAGGAATTCGCACCATTCTCCTTCAATTATCTCCCAATCCATCAACAATTGGCAAAAACTTTCTAAAGCAATATTGAAGAGCGTAATGAGATCTTTAAATCCATATGGATGAATCATGTCATCGTTATTGATGGAGGGAGAAATTGTTAGTTCCTGAGATGATGGTTTTGATGACAAATACCTTAGGACTTGTTATAAAATATAAATAATAATATTCTTGTCTAGATATATATGTATATGCAGCATATATATGCAGGTACTGAGAATGAAGACTGGTGGTAAAAATAATATTATTTGAGATAATTAGCTAATTAATGTGATATTTTGCAATGATGATCTCAAAGAAAATTTAAAAAAAATCAGGTCAAATAGTTGCAAACTTAATTAGGTTTCGCATTTAAAATATAGCATCAAATGGAACTTAAATATCAATACGTTGAATGGAACTAAATTACAGGAAGGGAATTGCTAGCTAAACTTAGGAAAATCATAATTTCAATGGTAATGATGGCAAAGAAGAACATCAATTTCTTACCAAGAGAGTGTTGATCAATCTATACTTATTTTGTAGAGAAAAATAAAAATATTGGTTATAGTTAGGATATATATATTCAATTTATCTATTTTTGTGGAAAATAAAGAAGAAAGAAAGAGTGAAATAATAATAATGAGATTAAGAAAATAAGAGTTGAGTGGAAATAATAAAAGAAAGACCAAAAGGAAACTGGTTTATTGGTAGACAAACAAATTCATAATTTTTGAGTTACCTTTGTATCAACCTTATTATTTGAAATAAATTGAAAGCTTGGGTTTTTATGGAACATTGATTAGTTTGGATCTTCTTTTAAATATTAAGAAAAATAAATAAGTTAGACTGGATCCTAATTCATATAATATATAGTATTGTAAAAAAATCATTCAACTTTATACTTTTCGTATCTACTAGTTTTTGATGAAAATTAAAGTTCATGGAATAATATCAGTGTGCTTTATATCTTATATCTTATGTTTAAAAAAACAAAAATGGTGGTTGAATTTTTATGTTTTAAATTTTAAAAAACTGAATAAAGAAAAGAAGTTAAAATGGTAATAAGACCTTTTCTCGTTTTAATACTTTTTAATGATATCAAAATTCATGATCATTATGTTTAGAATAATACTTTTTAATTTTTATAATAATTTACATAGAATCAATGAAATTCAAAAACAGATAATGTTAATTATTTAAAATAACTACATGGAATAAGACCTTTCCAATGGATTGATTTAGATAAACTAAGGTAGACTATTTGATTTGAGTTGTCTTATTCCTTGACTTTATATCTTGCATATTACATTAGATTGTTGGTTTAATTAACAATAAAGGTTAAGGTAAAACTATAGCATGTGTGTGTATTAATTATTAAGCTTTTATTTTAATTTATTGCCACTATTTTTTTCATTCTTACTATTACTATCATAATCGTTTGAGATATGTTATGTTTACAATGGATCTTTTATTTTACAGAATAAATCAATGAAACTTAGTAAAGACCACGGTTGTAATGTGAAAATAGCTATAAAATGTAATGTCATAGGATTTGAGTTTGGATTTTATTTAAATTCATAAGTAAAATGGAGTTTAATAGGAAAAAAGTAAAGTTTTTTAGGTAAACTAAGTGATCCCAAAATGTATTAGGTATATTAAAGTTAATAAGATTCAAAACTTGGGTGCTTGAGAATAAAATAAATCAAGAAAAGTGGAGTTATTTAAATATACAATAGATATAAGCGTGGTTAGTTCTAATTTGAGAGTATATTAAATCGGGTAGAGTTGAGTATTTAAGAGTATAATAAATCGCTTAGAAAAAAAGAAAAATCTGAGTGAGATTCGACCATGCTCTATATTGACAACCATGCTGTAAAACCTTTAGTGATGTCCACCCATATGATCATTTCTTATGTGATAACACAGTTGTCTATCGTGTACAAAATGGTTTCTTATTGTTCCATAATGGCACATACGGATCGATGGTTGCATGCAAAGTCCGAAAGATTAATTATATGGAATCATCTTAATGACCTACCATGTGTATTGCATACATGTAGCATTAAACAATGTTGATTAGGATTAACTTATAACGTCTTTGTTCACACTGCAGACGAATTTATAGCGAAAATATGTATCCAAATTATAAAGATACGTCAATTACATATATAGTATTTATTTTATATATTCCGTAGTGCAATTAATAATAAGGTGGAATCCAATGCACGAGGCTCACGAACGATAGCAAGCTCTTAGAAGGTCGATAATACATGCAACATTTCCTTGCATTGCAAAGAAACTATTCCCGAACTCGAGCTTGAACGTCCAGATCATCATACTTTTGACCTAACCATTGCACCAAGGCTCCACTTCCACAGTGCAACTAATAGCAAACAAAAAAAAAGAATTTAGGGTAAGCAAGTACAAAATTAGACTTTATCTTTAATAGGGAATATTTTAAACAACAAAGGAGTTATTTAATGGCGAATGGTTTGCTCTTCAATAGAAGTGAATAACGAAAAGCATGCTCAATTTTCATCAACTTGGAATTGGAATTTGATTTCATAAGCTATCTTCCAAATACATTGGAATTTGAGATATGTTATATTTACAATGGATCTAATATTTCACAGAATAAATCAATGAAACTTAGTAAAGACCACGATTATAATGTGAAAATATCTATAAAATGTAATGTCATAGGATTTAAGTTTGGATTTTATTTAAATTCATAAGTAAAATGGAGTTTAATAGGAAAAAAGTAGTTTTTTAGGTAAACTAAGTGATCCCAAAATGTATTAGGTATATTAAGGTTAATAAGATTCAAACTTGGGTGCTTGAGAATAAAATAAATCAAGGAAAGTGGAGTTATTTAAATATACAATAGATATAAGTGTGGTTAGTTCTAATTTGAGAGTATATTAAATCAGGTAGAGTTGAGTATTTAAGAGTATAATAAATCGCTTAGAAAAAAAGAAAAATCTGAGTGAGATTCGACCATGCTCTATATTGACAACCATACTGTAAAACCTTTAGTGATGTCCACCCATATGATCATTTCTTATGTGATAACACAGTTGTCTATCGTGTACAAAATGGTTTCTTATTGTTCCATAATGGCATATACGGATCGATGGTTGTATGAAAAGTCCGAAAGGTTAATTATATGGAATCATCTTAATGACCTACCATGTGTATTGCATACATGTAGCATTAAACAATGTTGATTAGGATTTAACTTATAACGTCTTTGTTCACATTGCAGACGAATTTATAGGGAAAATATGTATCCAAATTATAAAGATACGTCAATTACATATATAGTATTTATTTTATATATTCCGTAGTGCAATTAATAAAAAGGTGGAACCCAATACACGAGCTCTTAGAAGGTCGATAATATACGCAAACTTTCCTTGCATTGCAAAGAAACTATTTCCGAACTCGAACCTGAACGTCCAGATCATCATACCGATGACCTAACCATTGCACCAAGGCTCCACTTCCGTAGTGCAATCAATAGCAAACAAAAAAAAGAATTTAGCGTAAGCAAGTACAAAATTAGACTTTATCTTTAATAGAGAATATTTTAAATAATAAAGGAGTTATTTAATGGCGAATGTTTTGCTCTTCAATAGAAGTGAATAACGAAAAGCATGCTCAATTTTCTTCAACTTGGAGCACGGGTTTAAATAATTGTACTAAAAATAAGAGTATATAGATCAAAATTTGCATGTTTCATTTACAAAATTATCTATCCAAAAATCGAATATTATAATATATTTAAGACTGGAATGTTGTTTAAAAGGCACAGAACATATCATTACACATTTAACATAGAGAAATGCATATAGTAAAGCATACTCTACTATTTAAGTTATGCTATTATAAAGAATTTGAATCATATATGAACTTGAAATGTATATATGCATATAAAATGAAAGCACCACTACCTCTGCTTAGAAAGTCATTTTGTTGTATTTCAACAGTACCAATAAGTTATGACAATCAGTGAAAAAATGATATAAATGTCTAACACACAACAAAATCCTAGGAATGCAGTATACGATCAAAATAAATGGGGCACATAGCAAAATAATAATTACACAGAAGAGTATACATAAATTAGCGATGTATTATCTTGGTTGGCAAAAGTGTGACAACCTGGACTATTATTTTCATTTTAATATCCAACATATGTACATGAGCATTCTTCATATGCCATGCAACATCTTCCACTACACCCTCATGTGCCTAATACAAACAATTCATGAAGTCGGTTTGAGCAAAAAAAATTCCAGTTATGATTATTTCAAATTAGAATAAGCTAGTACAACCATAAAAAAATTGCATTTTGGTTAGTCTGCTTTAACTTATTGCACTGATAATATGTATAAACCAAAGTTCGAGAACTCGGTGTCGGTTTCGGTTAGTTGAATATTTCTTAATTTCGGACTCTTTTCGAAATTTTGGAAGTTTTGATTTTGGTTTTACTTTCGGTCCCAATTTCGATTTTCAATTGTTAGTAAAAATGTAACAATGATCTTTCATAAATTAAATTATACTAAACCCTAATCAAATTAAACTTTATAATAAATTAAGCTAAACCCTAATTATTTTATTGTTCTAAATAACCATTACTCAATTAAAACAGAAAATTAATTGGCAGCCTAAGCCCAAAATATATCAAAATAAACACTCCAGCTGCAACCCGGTAGAAACATTATCTCCCAATCATCTCAACTTCGACGTCAACTTCTAGGGCATGAGGAAAAATGACAAAACGGATGTCGAAAGCTTTATGAAAAAAAAACTTGACTTCTAGGGCATGAGGAAAAAAAGACAAAGTAGATATCGATAGCTAAAAAACCAAAAACAAAAATCATCGATTTCGTTCAAATTCGAATTTGTGATGGTGTCGAAGTTTGATTTTGCGTGTGTAAGTTTTTCAATCGATTTCTATATCCTTTGATTTGGCTTTTATTTTAGTTTGATTTCCTCTTATTTGGCTTTGCGCATTTGATTTGGATTTTTTTCTTAACCCTAACCAGAACCGAAATTTATGCTCGGTTCTGATTCAGTTATAGTCGATACCGGTACGGTACCACCGAAATTTCGGAGTACTATTCGATACCTCGAACATTGATATAAACTTATCATTTGAGTTATGCATATGATCCTAATGGAATATATTCCGTAATTTCAATTGTGGTGTCAAATGAAAACAGTCTTTAATTTATTGAGTATTTATAGGTTTGATGGGAATAGAATATTATGATTTCTTACGAAGCAAGCGAGTCATAGAGGGTGGGTTGGAAAATATTGTTGCCATAATTGTTAAAATGAATTATGGAGCTTTATTTTCTTTTCTTCACCTAAATATTTATTTAGTTGTTGAGCATGAATTTAGTATAATGCATATCGAATAGTTTATTTACTTAATTTGGTTAAGTCATTTTAATTGGGAGTTTGAGCGTTGTCTTTATTTCTGATGTAGATATGAGGAATGTCTCTATATCAATGAATACGTAAATAAGGTCCTTTTTAAAAAAATAGAAAGTGTAGACAACTTTGCTTTTTTTAATGGAAATTGCTAGTAAAATTGCGCTATCTGAAAAGCTTTTAAAAGTCAAAAAATTGAATTCCAATATTCATAAGTAGTATAACTATTATTTAAGTATGCTATTAAGTCGCATAATTTTTTTTTACTATTATCTGATTTCATTTAATTTTTGAATTTTTTTTTGAAAAGTGCAAGTAGTTTGCACCTCATATCAGGAAAATGCAAGATAGATTGCACTTATGTTTTTCAAAAATATGAACCCAATTTACATATTTATTGCTACAATGACTTTTTGTATAGCAGCATAAAAGAATAGGGATCTATATATAATTTTATTTTATTTAGTTTTAGAATAGTTTTAACAAACATCAATGAAAACAAATGAAGTACATTATGCATCTCTGACTTAACTTATTTGATGTTAATGTTCTAAATTCCATATTTCTTCATTAACCATCTAAATAATTATATGTTTTGGCATATAATATATTACATCTCATGTTTTTTACATTTATTAGATCAAATTGAGAATTGTAGTTTATCATATGCTAATATCCTTCACTTCACTAATTGCCAACAACCACATCAAATAGGAAAATTCAATCCATTTAACTCTTTATAGAGAATCCATTAAATATGCATATGAAAATAATTAAATCATAGGAACACTAAATAAAATAATCATAGACTAACCACAAAGTACATCTGGTTCTTTATTGATGTGCCATCTTGCATTATCGTAATTTCACCAGAGATATGACATCATTGCCAACGTTTCATCTTCCTAGAAATTGAAAGCTTGACATCAAAGTCATCTCAAAGAATAGTAAAGGCTAAATAATTGATTGAAATTTAGTCAATCGTCTAAATTTCATTAAAAAGAAAAGAATTTAAAATTACATGTCTTCAGCTGACTGCATTGTTTGATAACTTCAATTACGGCAGACCGGTAAACTCCTGAGGATGGTATATTAAAACCGTCCGCTGATCCAAGCCCCCATACCACCGGGTAAATTTTTATAGGATAGGAAAGCGCATGGTAGGAATCGAACCTGAGTCTTTTTATCAGAACCTAAGCCTCCTTTCCACTGCGCCGCACCCGCGGACTGATAACTTCGATTACGTTATGTAGCATGAAGATTAGTTTATTTGGCAATACGCAAAGAGTGATTGAAAATAGCCTACAAAAATATTTACGTTGTTTAGGTTATCTGTTCAAAATAAACATACGAACACAAACACATATAATCGAATTCTTTTGGACGAAACATGTTACAATATTATTATGTAGTTACTATAAGAACTTTTAACCATAATGATACTTGTCCGCCGACATCATCCAAATAAACCACGTTAATGACAAAACCAAATACCACATTTCACAGTAATCTTCAGCTATTTAAATGTTGAATCAAGTACTTAACATGTGCATGGATGCATCTAAAGAAACATTAAAAAAAAGGTTGATGAAATCAACATAAAATTTTCCATGTTGGACTCTGTACTAATTATCAAACATAATATAGATACAGGAAATTATTGTCAAGGACAAAATTTCTCAGCGTTTTAGCCTTAAGAACAGACCTTCAGTATTTTAGTCTGAAGGATAACTTTCTGTAGATATCAGTTTTTAGTTATTGATAGCAGTTTTTAGGTATTAGTTTGTAATTATCGGTAGCAGTTTTTAGGTATCACTTTTTAGTTCGATAGCAGTTTTGAAAGAATGTTTGTTCTTATGAATAATTTTAAAAGAATGTTTGTCCTTGTGGTTAAAATATTGAGGTTGGGTCCTTGAGGTTAAAAATATACAAATTTTTGTGCTTTAAATTAATTCCCCATATAGATACTGGACTGCCTAGGGAAATTTTTTACATCAACATGGGAAGTTGTAGGCAAGACCAACATAGCGCTTAAACTTTGAAGGAAAGAACCTAAAGCCTTCTCATATTCAAGGAATGGCTGCCTAGTCCCCAGAATTGAAAGATCATGGAAGAAAAGTCCCTCCTGAAAAAGTTATGAAAATTAGGTCCATATTTTTGGTTTTTAGCTAATTTATTCTACTTTTGCCCCTGATTTCGATGTTGAGCCGATTTATTGGTTGGGGACAATTTAGTAAAAAATAACAAAATATGGACCTAATTTACATGGGTTTATGAGTAGGGACTTTTTGTGCATGAGCTTTGAGAATAGAGACCGCTGATCCAAAAGCGCTCTCATATTTGGAAATTGACTTCCTGAAAAGGTGGACTGGACATAAATCTTTTTGGTCAAAACAGTAACAAAGCCATGGTACATTAATGACCTAATCATAGTTTAAAATAGGAAATTTGATTTGGCCTTTTTTGAAACAATGGTAAATGGGCCTAGCCCAGAAATAGTACAAAAGGGAAATATGAGATCGGGTAGAGAAAATTGACACCCGCTATCTCACTACAAATACTCAATCCAAATAAACATTTGGGCAAACAGCGCCTCCATCCCCAACTCGAAAAAACTAAAGAAAAATGGCGAACTGTCGAGGGCGAACTCAAATAAATCAAAAAATCAAGGAGGCTTCCAGTCTTGAGTCTTAGCAGGAGTAAACTCGCCTCTATCGCCTTTGAAATTAGCAAACTTTTGGTAATTGAGATCTTTTGGTCTCTGATTGCTGTTGTTGACATCTAAACCAAGTTGGATGTTAGAATTATGGCAAATCTCGCTGCGATTGCAGTTGATTTAATCTTCTGATACCATCTGAAGATCATCCTTGCTGTAAATCTTGTTCCTATCCGCCACTATAACCGTCTCCTTCTCCATTGCATCTGAAAAGCTGCTGCTTTCCCCCTTTTCCCATTCAGATATGTGATAAATTTTGCCATTTATTTTACTGATGTAGTGATAATTGTCGACCATAAGTAAATTGGTGTCTAACTGATTTGATTTATCATGAATCAAGGGAACCATCAGATTCAATGCCTCCTTGCACGTTGCGCGGTAATTCCTTCCAATATCAGGTGAAAAACTATTATTATATCTCTGAATATTATTAATAATATTATAATTTATATTTAAATTCAAATTCTGTTTACTTCCCTTGTAGAGACTTGCTTTGGTATTGGGGTTGGAATGGCCGCCTTCAGTGCAAGCGGTATGGATAGGGATGGTTTCCCTTCCCAAATGAGAATTTCTCAGATTTGAATTCTGAGGATAGTAGCTATAGAAGAAATTATTGAGCTTCCCATTTTGTAAGTATGATTTAATTACACTTTCTGGATTTTGAAGATCATTATTATTGCTTGAGTATAGATGGTGCAAACGATTTCTATTGCTGATGTTTTTATGAAATAATATTTTGAAATTTGCTTCTATGGATTTCCAGATTTGAATAGCATCTGATTCTTTTTTGGTATGCAGTCTAGCATTTCTTTCTTTCCATATAAAGTATATAGCAGTAGTGAGCATGATGTTGGCTTCATTAAAAAATTTTGATTTGAATTTGAGATTTTCCCGAATGTAGTTGATACTTTCCTTGATGTTTTGAGTTGAAATATAGTTGTTGAAATTGAGTTTTCTTTTGGCAATATACCATATATGCCTAGAAAATACACAATCAAAGAAAAGATGATCAGCTGTTTCTTTTTCATTTTTACAAAGAAGACATTCTATTTCACTATTTTTATTCCATTTGCTACATCTATCTCTGGTTGGCAACCTGTTTAATAAAGCAAAATAGGCACAATGTGCCATTTTAGGGCAGTTTGCTCTGTTCTAGATAACAGAGTGCCAATCTAGTTCTGTTTCAAATCCTTTTAAAAAATTCCAAGTAGATTTGAATGAAAAGTTGCCTTTTTTGAGAGCTTCCAATTCCAGTAGTCTTCAACCAAATTTATATCAATTTCGATATTTTCTATACTCCTTTTGAAAATGGAAGCTGCTGGGTGAATATTTGTATTCCATGTATGATTTTGAATGATATGGTCAACTTTTATATTTGCACCACCAAAATTTAGGAAATTATTCCATCCTAACAAGCTAATCAATGATTTTCCATTGATCCATGGATCAAACCAGAGGCTAGTATTTTTACCATCCTTGAAACTTCTTTCCAGTAGTTTTATGCCAGTATTTCTGCTTTTTAAAATATTTTTCCATGAGCTTGAGTTGTGAATTTCAGCTGGCATGGTCCAAAAATTTTTGTTTTTAACATATTTGTTTTTCATCCACTTAGACCAAAGAGATTTTCCTTCAACAAATTTCCAAAAGAGTTTCATACTACAAGTTTCTTGAAGATCCTTTATATTCCTTAGTCCCAATCCCCCATACTCTTTTGGTTTGCATATAGTATCCCATGAAATTTTATGATACTTTCCTTTCCATATGAAATTTGCACACATTTTTTCAATTTTTTGAATGATTGATACCGGAATATTGTGAGTCTGAATCCAATACATTAAGATAGCCGTGATGACAGTGTGCGTTTGCTCAAGTCTACCAGCTATAGATAAAAGTCTACTGGACCAGCTTTCTAATTTTTCTTGAATAATATTACAAAGTCTTGAGCAATCTCTAGTTGTAAGCTGATTTGCACTAAGAGGGAGTCCCAAATATTTGACAGGCAATTGCCCTTCTTGAATATTAAGAATGTTAAGAATATCCACCTTATTAACACAGTTTTTGTTGAAATAAGCTTTGCTTTTGCTTTCATTGATGTGAAGACCAGCATTATCTTTTAATCTATCAAAGAGCTTTTTAATTGTATAAGCACTATTCGAGTCTGCATTTATAAACAAAAGAAGGTCATCAGCGTATAATAAATGAGTAATACTAGGTAAAACCCTATTAATAGGCTTAAGATTTCCTTTTAAAAGTTCATAATCCATCTAAATAGTTAAAAATTCCATAGCAATATCAAACAAGTAGGGGGAAAGAGGGTCCCCTTGTCTAATACCTCTATTGCTGTTGATAAACCCATATGGAGATCCATTAATTAATATAGAAAATGAAGCAGTTTCAATGCATTCTTTAACAAGATTGCAGAATTTATCATGAAAACCCAGTTGATTCATCATGTGAATAATAAAAGATCTATTTATCTTGTCAAAAGCTTTGTGAATATCAATTTTAATACAAACTTTGTTTTTGCTACCTTTGTTAAAGTCTCTAATGATTTCATGAGCCAAAAGGTTATTATCAAAAATGAATCTACCAGGGATGAATGCACACTGGTTTTCAGAAATTAAATGTTTTAAAAATATTTTAATTCTGTTACTTAATATATTAGCAATAATCTTATATATAAAGTTGCAGCATGAAATTGGTCTGTAATCTCCAAGCTCTAAAGGAGTTTTAACTTTAGGAATTAAAGTGATAAAAGTATGATTGAGACTTTTCAAGAGTTTACCAGTGGAAAAGAATTCTTTAACAGCATCAAATATTTTGAATTTAATATCTTCCCAGTGTGTTTTATAAAATATTGCCCCAAACCCATCAGGGCCAGGGCTTTTATTATCCTTGGAATTGAAAACAAATTTTTTAATATCATCTAAAACAATAGGGGCAAGAAGAATGTCCTTACTACTATCTTTAAGAATAAATTTCGGTTCAATGTTTGGGAACTTCTCTCTATAATCCACAGTGTTGTATAAATCAGTAAAATATACTATAGCTAATTGCTCAAGTTGAGAAACATCATTTAAGATATTACCATTTCTATCTAGCAGTTTTCCTATGTCATTGATTTTCCTTCTACTAGACATCTTGGCATAGAAATATTTGCTAGCTTCATCCCCTTTAGTAAGCCAATCTACCTTGTCTTTTTGTCTAAGATTGGTAGCTTGCACATGTAAACTATTATTTAGTTTGTTCTGATATTGGAAAAATTGATTGACAATAGACATGTCTGAGCTATCTTTATCAATAATGTTTTGGAGAGACTCACATTCCTTTCTAATAGTACTGATATCATTTCTCTTCCTATTATTATTCCAGTGTTTCAGATTTTCCTTTGTTATTTTAAGAAAATTCTTGAAATTGAACTGAGCAGAGCCTTGACAGGGAGAGATAATACTGTTTTTAACCACTTTTGTGTAATCTTTTTCAAAAGTCCATCCATTAACAAATCTAAAAGGAGATTTACACTTATAATTTTTATTATCAGAGAAAATTATATGAATAGGAGTATGATCACTAGTGGCTTGATGGAGAGTAAAACATTGATAGTTAGAAAAAGTATTAGCAAAGTTATAATTAATTAGTATTATATCTATTTGCAATGTATATTTCTAGAAATACCAGATTTCCATGTAAATTTATTACCTATGAAATTTGTTTCAATTAGACCAGTTTTAATAAAGAAATTATTCAGAAAATCCAGTTTTTTAAAAGGTATTGGAAGACCACCCCTTTTCTCATAATGATGAAAAACTATATTAAAATCTCCCAGTATAATCCAAGGCTTATTTAAATTCATATTTAAAGTTTCAAGGTCATCCCAGAGGAAATTTCTAGTTTTTTCACTGTTTGAAGCATAAACAAAAGTTATTTCTACTTGAAAACCCCCTTTATTAGAGAATTTACAGTGAATATATTGAAAATTCAAAAAATATTGATCTAAACTCCAGATAGTTGTTTCCCAGAGCACCATAATCCTACCATAACCACCCATACTGTTGTTATTAACTAAACCCCAATTTTTGTAGTAGCTGGAGTGAAATTTTGATATGTTAGAATCATCAAGCTTATGTTTAAAGATGCCAATAATACTAGGTTTAATAGAAAAAATAAGATTACTCAAATCTAACTTTCTAGCAGGAGAGTTCAAACCCCTAATATTCCATGAGATAATTGACATAATAAATAATGATAAAAGGATATATTAAGGATATCGCAGCAGCTAAATAGAGAGACTAGGATCAAAATCCTCTGAGCTCTCCCTATTTTTCCTCCCATCCATGAACTCAATGTCTTTAGCCCCTTTTCTTTTAAGAGGTTTTCTGCCTCGAATTTTTAGATGCTCTTCCCATCTTGGGTTTCTCATTATGTATTTTTCCTGAAAATCATCTTTTTCTCTGCTGCTTTCATTGTTTTGAGCAATAATGTCCTGTAAATTTTTTGTTTTGATTTTCTTATTTTGTTTCTTCCTTTTTGCTGAGCTGAGAGAATTTGGGATAAATTTTATGGCTTTATGAATCAAGTCTTCATCTACTCTTTGTTTTGTATTGTTAGAATTCTATATTGCAACTTCAGTGACTTCAATATTCCTTTCTGGATTGATTTTGTCCCCTGTAATTATAGTTTCCTCAGATATTTCTGCTTGCTGTTGTAATGAGTTTGAAATAGGAACTTCCTCTGCAATTTCTATCATTTCTTGGTCCGGCATAATTTTCTCTTGAGAAGAATCAGAGGTTTGAAGTTCCCCATTTTTCCCTTTCAATTTTTCGAAGAATTTGATTTTTCCAGAGAGAGTGTTTTCCAATTTTCCAAAAACTATAGTTTCTTGCTGGTCAGTCCCAACTATTTTACTATTGTCAATGCTGTTGACTGTTTCTTGATTTCTTATTTGAAATTGATCTGTGGAAATCTCCTTTTCTTGATTGTTGTTTGAAACTTTTTCTTTTTCTTTCCAAACTTTTTTAGATGAACAATCTTCAGTTTTGTGCCCAAAGCATTCACATATTACACACTTTGGAGGAATCCATTCATATTCAATTTTCTGTACTATAGTTTCTCCATCATGCATATTAATGTAAGCTTCATTTGGAAGATTTTCTTTAGCATTGATTTCAACCAGAACCCTAGCATAGCTTAACCTGGTTTCTTTAGCTGTTTGTTCATCCAGTTTTAGAGGGGTACCAACAGTGCTAGCAATTGCTCCAAAAGCTTCACTATCCCACAGCTTTAAACTAATTTCTGGAAGACGAATCCAAATGGGAATTGTGTTTAAAAGATCCTTATCAAATGAAATTTTATTGTTCCATCTTTTCAGAATAATCAATTTTCCATTAATGAAGTAAGGGTCTCCATTGATTGTTTTTTCACAATCGCTTTCAACAGCAAATTTTATAATAAAGAAACCATTGTTTCTTGTAAAGATTTCAAAATTACCCGTGGGATTCCAAGTTCTTTGAACAAAAGCTTTAAAATGATGATAAAATGGCATGTTACCATATACATAAGCTATCACCGAGCAGCCCCACTTGGACTCCGTTCTCTTGCTAACTCCTTCACTGATTGTCACCATTTTCTTATTGTTAATGATTATTGGAGCTTGATACTTCAAGGTACATTCATGGTTGAAGCCCCCTTCTTTTATCAAATCCGCCCATGATGAAATTTTGCGAGAAAATACCCCTTGATTGCTCATTGATTGCCCCTGATTCGTATCAGGTCTTTGTTTGATCTGAATCCCTCTAGCAGAGTTTGGTGAAACCAGAGAATCATTTCTTGATTTTTGAAAACTGGGATTGTTTTTTGGCTCTCGGTTAACTTTGCTATATTGATTCTTATAGTGAAGTGCAGGTTTAGATTGAAGAAGAGGAGGTTTCTCCCTTATGCGGCGGTTCCTTACCATTTGGAACCCCTCACTGTCGAGTTGTGGTTGCACCTCCTTGGGATTAAATGAAGAAGAAAGAGGAGGAGGAGGAGGTGGAGGCTCGGGAGTGATAGAAATAGAGGCCAAAGTCTGATTAAAGCTTTCTTGATTTCTTGATGAACTCGCCATTTTTATTGGAGCTGTATACTCATTTTTTTGATTCGGCCTTAGAACTTAGAAGGAGGACAATTTTATGGTCAAAAGGTGTGTTATTAGTACGATACTAATATAACGTCTGATTATTACATGAACCTTCTTCTGCAACATAAGATTTAGGTAATGGCAACAATTTTGGACTCCAAATAGATTTTAAAATATCAAATGGATATGATTAAAAAAATTACATAAATTTTAAGGAACTACATACTGGATATTCATAATATATATGTTGCAATTTATATTTTATTTTTAAATTATTTCAACAATATTAAAAGTTATTTCCCGTTAAACATGTTTCACATGAAATCCAACGATTCAAACATTCAATTCCAAAATAAAAAAGCAAAATATCCAATCACCAATCGTCTCTTTTATATGAGTTTGTAAAAGCATATAATTTAAAATCAGTAAGTTCGTTAAAAAATCCATGCATCCAAGCATGATAATAAACATTTAAAATCTAAAATAACATGTACATCGCTATTTTTTTGAGTTATGTTATAGTATTGAATGCATCCACACATTAAGGTTTCAAATGGTAACATATTCAAGATTTGATGAGCGGTTACATTATTTATGTACATGGTCATAGGGACATCGAATTGTAAATTTAGAAATTGAAGAAAACAATTAAAACTTTTGGCAAATAAATATTTCGATGGAATTATTGATTAAAAATTCAGAAATATATATATGGTAGTTTGCTAGTTATGCCACAACATTTAACCTATAAACATATCAAATTTTTAAATAGTTTTTAGGAAGTTCAATAATAACAAAATCTTAAGAATATTTTGTATATATATTCTCAAGAGTAGAAAAGCAGTTCAAAGGCGCATGCAGCTATAAAAAATTTACTCTTCCGAATCTTCTTAAAAGGAAATTATTATATTATTAGATTGGGTAGAGTGTTTACCATTCTTCTTTGGGAAAAATTACTTATCTCTAAAATTGTGACCTAATTCTCAAGTGAACATCATAATCCGAAAGAACCATCATTATAAATAGTGGAAATTACCCACAAGGGCATCTTTAGCAAGTGGAATTAGTTTCTAAGACACACAACTGAAATAATTACTTTCAATGACAAAACGCAAAATAATTAGTTTCTAGGACCTAAAAACCTATGAAATTATGTCCTTGAAAGTAATTGGACTGCTGACTTTGTCCTTGAAAGTAATTATTCTGCTGACTTTGGCTTTGAAAGTAATTTCTTTGAATGGGTGTCCTATAAACTAATTGGACTGCAAAGTTTGTCCTTATGGTGAAATGCCCCTTATAAATATATGCATTGAACAATAAAAAATCCTTAAATTGTACAACCATCTAGATCTATAAAAAGAGGAACCCAGTGCACGAGGCTTCCGCACGATAACAGACTCTGGGGAGGTCGATAATGTACGCAGTTTTTCCCTCGAATTGCAAGGAGGATGTTTCCTTACTCGAACTTGGACGCCCACATCACCATGCAGGTGACCTAACCGTTGCGCCAAGGCTCCAGCTCAACCATCTAGAGCTATATGCATAGATATTTATTTCCTTCAAAAAGAAGATGTTAGGATAGACCAAGAAAACCAAGATGAAAGCATGACAAAAACTTTGAAGAATACAAATCAAAGAAACACTTAAAATTAGCACTATCCCAGAAAAGATGACATAATAGTTAAACATCCAAAATAAAAAAAGTAAATAAATTATCCAAAGCATACAATTTAAAATCATTAAAAAAACTCATGCATCAAAACATGGAAACAAAAATTTAAAATTTGAAATAACACGTACATCCCTATTTTTTTAGTTATGTTATAGTATTGAATGCATCCAAACATTAAGGTTTTTAATGGTAACATATTCAAGATTTGATGGGCAGTTACATTATTTATGTGGAAGGTCATTTTATAATATTATATCTTCTCTAATAGAAGGGGTTGGTTTCCAAAGCACAAAGTTTGGAATGAGAGCATATGAACCAATAAACCATGAAATCCATTAGAGAAGGCAAACATGGATCTTGCTCTTTGAGCTTCTGGTAGTTGAAAGCAAGAGTACATTAAGGGCCACATATCCATGATATACCACAAAAATATAAATCATTTTCATCACTTTCCATAATTTATAAATTAAAAATAAAAGTATTTTTGTAACGACCTGGAATTTCACTACTTTGATTTTGTGAATATTTAATTAATTTTAAATATTCAAATAATAGATTTTATAATTAAGATAAAACTGTTTTTAATAATAGATAATGATGGTAAAATATTTTTTAAAATTTGTTTACAAAAATATATAGTTTGAAGAAAAATCGAAAACGTGATCGGAATTCGTTTTCCGAATTTTCGATTTTTTGTCGGCTAAAAGTTGTTGGTAACATTTTGAACTCTATGATATAAATATTCATTTACAAAATAAGCTAGAATATGTTTAGATATATATACATTTACTTAAGTTTATATAAAGTAAGATGTGACATATTATGACATACAAAATAAAATTTAAAAAGTAAGCGCCACATCTTATTAAACATAAGTATATATGGTATTAAATACATGTTGGAACATGTTGGTAAGGAGGTGGACAAGCATGGTGAGGTTGCATGAAGTTGTGGAGGGTAAAGTTTATAAGGGTAGTTTAATAATTTAATTTTTGCACTTAGTATATAAACAAATTTCCTAACATTTTTCCATTTTTCATTTCATTCTCACCTTGAAAATTTTTCTCCAAGTCTTCATGTATGCATTTCCATGGCCTCCTCCAAAGTCTAAATTCAAAATCTAAGGCCCCGTTTGGTTTCGTTTTGAGTTTTGTGTTTTGCGTTTTCAACATACACTATAAAATACAAGAAAATGTGGAATTTTTTTTATAATTCTTAGCCATCGCCATGATGGACAGGAAATGGAGAAGATGAATTGTTTTCCATCCTTTTATTATGTCTTAAAACACAAAAAATCAAATAAACTTGTTTTCAATTTTCTATGTTACTTTCATTTTTCAAAATTGTCTGTTTTTCAACAGTACATAATAAATGCAAATTTTTGTTTAGACGAAAACACAAAACTAAAAATAGCAAACCAAACGGGGCCTAAATCTTTTTCATTTTAGAAATCCATAAAACTTTGTTTAGAAACCTCGTCCTTCCTTTCTTATATCCTCTCTTTTCAAAACAAGCTCAAAAGCACCTCTCACAACCATGGCCGAGCCATGTACCTCTCTTGGCCGAACAAAAAGTCCCTCTCTTAGTTCAAAAACTTGCATTTTGCAAAGTAGGGGCTAAGATCTGGGTTGAATTCAAGTGCTAGTGGAAGATCGGGTCGTGTTAGTAAGCCTTTGGTAGCTTTCGATGAGTTAAAGCTCACATCTTTTAATAAAGTTTTTAAACATTAGCAAAATATTGTCTTGGTTTTTATTTGGCTGCTTGTTTGTTGAAATCAATAACGTGTATATGGCTTATGTATGTATATACGTAATGTTGATTCTTAGCTTATAAAGCGAAATAATAGTTATTAAGGTATGGAAGTTAAGATCTTTACTAACTGAATGTTGTGATGGGTTGTGTGTGTGTATATATATATATATATATATATATATATTTGTTATATGCATGCATATGTTGATGTATGTTAAAGAAAAAGTTAGTATGTTGAAGCGGTTAGTTTGCGACATCAAGATCCTTTGGATTGTTAAAAACTTGTCTTCTAACTTCACTTTCTTGAAATGTTTTATAAAGTTTTCAAACCTTGCTTTGTTTTCCAAAATCTTTCACTAGGTTTATAAAGTGATTAAAGTATAAAAGTTAAGAATTTGGAAACTATTTAATATAAAAATCAAGTTTTTAAATTTCGGGTCATATAGCGATAGTCGCTATAATTGTAGTTCGTAAAACGGACTAGTTTTGGAAAATCTAAAAAAAAATTACTTAAGTATTCTTTTTACAAAGCGTTTTCAAAACTTTAGTTAAGTATTTAAAAAGTAGTTTTAATTAATTATGTATTAATTTATTTTAATGATCATTTAAGTAATTAATTAAGATAATTAGTACTTAATCATTAGTTTATAAAGGTAATCAACACTTAAGTGTCAATCAATTAAGTTAATTAATTTAAGTTAATTATTATTTAATTAATAGTTAGGGATTAATTATTATTTAATTAATAGTTAGGGATTAATTATTATTTAATTATTTATTTAAGAATAATTATTAACTAATTATTTATTTATAAAAGGGATTAATTATGAATTAATTACTAATCACGTTTAATTTAAGTTAAGGTTTAATTAAAACTTAATTATGATTTAATTATTTTAAATGAAGGTTTAATTTATTATTTAAGTTTTAATTAAGGAATATTTAATTAATTAATTGAGATTAATTAATATTTAATTATTAATTAAGTGTTTAAATTATTATTTAATAATTAATTAAAGATTAATTATGGTTTAATTATTTATTTTTAAAGGAGAATTATTATTTAATTATTTATTGAATAGTTAATTATTATTTAATTATTAATTAAAGGTTTAATTATTATTAAATAAAAAGTTTAAATGTTATTTAGTTATTAAATAAAAATTTTAAAGTTTTATACCACTTTAATTCTAAAGATCGGTTTTGTTTCAAAAAGCAACTTTCTTTTAAAGAATGTTTTAAATCCAAGGGATTTCTTTGTCGACTATCCTTAAGTAACCTCAGTTGAACATGAAACCCAATAACATCTGTTTAGCAGAATAAAACACTGTTCTGCTATTTATGTTAGATTGGATATTTGTTTGGTAGAATAAATCACCGTTCTACCATAGTTCATCAAGTAGATTATGTTGACATCTGTTTAAGCAAAATAAAAACCTATTCTGCTATTATATTAACTTGGAAATGTGTTTAGCAGAACAAAGCCCTCTGCTATTATAGTAACATGGACATCTTACCTATATGTTGATTTGTTTGTTGTTAGTTGATTCCCTTATGCATATCTGCTTGTTATGTAAATACCCATGCTATAACTTCAAAAGTAAACTTAATTAAAAGAGAACCATTGCGGTCACTAAGCATCTTTCTAATTTTAAGGTCAAACATACTTTTAATAATGGTTCAAGTTAAGTAATGATTTTAGTAAATATGTTTTAAATAATCATTTTGTTTATCAAAAGGACTTTATTAAATGAGTTTATTTAAGAAGTTTTGTTTTAAATAAGGAATATTTATAAGAAAATTTTATAAATGATTTTGGAGATTTATAAAGAGATATATAAATGGTTTTGATATTTATAAAAGAGTTTTGTAAATTTAACTTGGTGATTTATAATGAGCTTTGTAAATCGGTTTGGAATTTAAGTAAAGAGGAGTCATAAGTAAAAGAGATATATTAAGAGGATTTATATGAGGAAATTTATAAAAAGATTTGAGATTGGATTTCCTTTAACTAACCTTCTTAATTCTGGTGGTATGGACATTCGTTCCACACTTAACACCGAAGGGATATTGTCTAAGGTTATCTTTATCTATACTTCAAATAACATTTTTTTGATCCTTTTATATGATTTGGAAATGAGAAATCTTTCACAGATGTTTTAATGAATATACTTATGTCAGTGAGATAAGTATATGAATGTTTTTTTATAAACACTTTTGAAAAGAGTTTTAGTAAATGAAATATTTAGTTTGAGGCTTAGTGGTTGCAATAGGTAATTAAATATTCGAATTTGTTGTTGTTTGTTTATTTGATAGTTAAATAACTGACTATCAAATATGGACCGAAATATAACTTCGGAAATATCTAGGAGAAACACGTGAGTTATATGGCGCAGTCAACTTCTATGATGTTGTACTGTGCGTATAAATCTCATTTCGTTCTCCTAGGATAAATGATAAGGAGATCCATCCATTTAAACGGTTAGAGGGTGATCCTTGTTCCTATGTATTATCTAAATATTTTCAAAAGAACCGGAGTTGAGTTTACCGGAACTATCGAATGTTGTTTCGAAGAGATCGGGGTCGGATAAGTATAAATTATCCGAAACCACTTTGATCCAACTCAAGCGTTTTGAAATGAAGACATTATGAAGATGATTGAAGATGGAGCTTTTGAAGTGGAAGGGCTACTTGCTACTAATCCTGAGGGTGATTCCAAAATGGATGTAGTAGAGGTAGTGCCTTCGGTTTCGTTCAGGCCTAGAACGAACTTATATGGATGAATGTTGGCACTGCATTGCTGCCTGGAGGGCTGTGTTAGCATTCCAAGATGGTTGCTATATAAAAAGGTAATCGTGGCCTCAAGCCTCATCAACTAGGAAAATGAATAAGGTAGGGACATGCAGCAGGGCTACATGGGTCGCTCCCATTAGGGTATGATCATCCCAAGATCTAGTGTCGATATTGTTAACCCTGAATTATCCACGACCTAAGAAGTATACATCTCAAGACTTAACGAGTTAAGGATTGCGAGACTTAACAAGTTGACTTAGATGATCTACGACTCAGTAGACTCCGATCTAAGGAATGGTCCTACTCAGCGACCTACGAGTTAAAAGGTTAGCGACCTAAGACATGGTGGGACTTAACAGTTTACGAGTTAACAAGTTTACGACTCAATGGATGTACGACTTGAGGGCTTGTCGACTCAGCGAGTTAAGCGACCTACGACTTAAGAAGTTAAGAAGTCTCCGACTTAACTACTCGACGAGTTAAAGTCTCTACGACTTAAGAAGGTTTCGACTTAACATGCTACGACTCATCAGGCTTGTGACTCAAAAGGATCTTACGACTCACAAGGTCTGTACGACTCATCAGACTTATGACTCATGAGGACTTACGACTCATGAGGTCTTACGACTTAAGGGTTGCGCGACTCAAGATAGTTACACGACTCAATGGGTTAAGCCATCTACGACTAATGGTCCAGGCGGTTCAACGAGTCAAGAAGATTTGCGACTCATGAGAACTGACGACTCATGAGGTCTTACGACTCATCACTCTTACGACTCATGAGGACCTACGACTCATGAGAACTGACGACTCATGAGGTCTTACGACTCATCACTCTTACGACTCATGAGGACCTGCGACTCATGAGAACTGACGACTCATGAGGTCTTACGACTCATGAGGACCTACGACTCATGAGAACTGACGACTCATGAGGACTTGCGACTCAGGAGGTCTTACGACTCATCAGGTTTACGACTTAAGGGCTATCAAGCTGGAATCCAAGGCCCTTGCTTGTGCTACTTTGATCTGATGAGTCGACTACGACTTAGCACTTCTCTTCCAACTGAGCCACAAGATGGACCAAATATGGCGCCCACCGTGGGGCATCTTAAGTCGAATACGAGTCACGACTTACCATGAGTCGGTCACGACTCATGACTTGGCCAAACCGAGAACTCAGAAATCTGCTCCTATAAATAGACCACCACTTCCAACATGAAGAGGACTTTTGGCCATTCATTTCTCCAAGCACCGTTATGCTGTCGAAGCCTCCTCTCATTCAGTAATCAAAGATCTTCAAGCATTCGAGACACTACAACAATCTTCGAGAAGAGCTCCTTACATCCAACACGGATTCGTCGAGTTTTATCATCAAAGATCGAGCTAGTAGTCAAGAGTGTTTTCATGATCAAGTTGTATTGTATTTAGAAGGATATTGTATCAAATTGTAACCGAATCAGCAATAAAAGACTATAAAGTGGACGTAGGCTCAATTACGGGCCGAACCACTATAAATCTGTTGTTCATTTACTGCTTTTCTTCTATTTTCAGCTTATATTCTGTTCCCGTACCAACGGGTGGTGCTTTCACAATTCTATAACACACACCGGGTGTTAGCGTTCACTTTTTACCGTTAACATTTTGGTGCTTTCACTGAGAAATGAACTCAGGCGATCATCCACCGTTGCTTCGCAAAGACTCATAAAAAGAACCTCTCTTAAAAACCAGATCCGAAATAATGGCTCCTGGAAGAAGAGGTAGACCTATCAGATCCGGAAATGCTCACGAAGGGACCTCCGCTTCCCCAACAACAGACCAAGCAACTCCAACCGTTGGAGTCACCAGGGCTGAATTGGATGACGCAGTTTCTGGATTATACCAACAAATTGAAACTCAAAATGCGTTGATGATGGATCGAATAACTGCCCTGCTCGGGGCAAATCGTCAACCAGAAAACCATCAACCCACCCTTCCTGAAATGCCACCTTTCCAAGCTGATGGTTCTATGCCGCAACCAACTTGTCATGAACATATGCCCGGGCAAACTTCCGATTGGAGAACTGGTGCTTGCCCGGAGGTGTCTTTGAACAATAAAGAGTACCTGTCTGAAATGGTTGGCCGCATCATGAAAGAGAGCATGCAAAGGGAAGAGGATGAGGCTGACTGGGGATTTGCGCCAAGCAGAACTCCGTTTACTGAAAGGATCCTGAGAGCGGAATTTCCAAGGAAATTTGCACCTCCTACTATCCAAACCTATAGGGGAACCAGTGACCCTAATCATTTCCTCTACAAGTACGATTGGCATATGACTGGTGCAAGAGCATCAAACGAGATCAAGTGTCGGTACTTTCCAGTATACCTGGAAGGTGTGGCTTTACTTTGGTTCACAAAGCTTCCAGTTCGATCTGTGGATAAATTCTCCGACTTAACGCAAAAGTTTAAAGAACAGTTCAGATTGTATGCTTCAAAAGCTAAGGATATAATGTCACTGTCTAACCTCGAACAAGCGCCCGGAGAATCAATCAAATCTTTCTTGAGCCGTTTCAATATAGCTTTAGCCGAAGTAGAAAATGCGGAACCACGCATGATCCTGACTTATTTGATGCGAGCCATTGATAAATCGAGTAAATTTGGAATATGGCTAAAGATGAAAGAACCGAACTCACTTGATAAATTTTATAAAAAGGCCGACGAGTTCATTCGCCTTGAAAGCCTTTCTACGACGTCGAAGGTGGTTGCTGCCCAAACTAATAATAACAGTGTCCCATCTAAGAAAAGAGAATCTGAAAGTCAGAAAAGGGAGAATGAAGGAGGAAAGAACCAGGGAAATGAAAAGAAACCTCGCCGCTTTAATTCTTCGGATTATACTCCTTTAACTGATACACCAAGAAATATCTTTTTTGCAACAAAAGACGTTATCCGGTATCCTAAGCCACCTGAGATGACGAAAGGTGCAAAGAGTAATGGAAAATTCTGCCAATTTCACAATCAACCTGGCCATGACACTGACCAATGTCGCCAGTTAAAGAAAGTGATTGAAGAATTGCTGGAACAAGGTAAACTCCAACAATACGTTAAGAGAAGCGGAGTCGATCCAACCTCATCCACTCGGGATCATCAACACCCTACCCATCAATCCGATTCTCACAACAACACTGCAGTGCAAGATTCAGAAAAGCTTGTCATTAATGCTATCACAGGGGGACCATACCCAGCAAGCAGAAGCTGGGATGACTACTAATTACCCACAAAACTGCGACTGGGGCATCTCTCACTTTCTCTGGCATAAAAATCCAAAAGCTATGAATCAAGCACAAATGGAAATCCAGCTTGGAGATTCTGAAACAGCAATAACTAGCATTCATTTTTACTTAACAGCATTGCTTGAATTTGTAAAGATAATGATGGGTGTGTAACTTCTGCATTGTAAACCGCTGAGAAATCAGCGTGACTCAATAATAAAAAACTATGCATTCTGTGTATTCTATTATAAAATGCCTGTTATATTTCGATGTGTAAATACTCTAAATGTATTGCTAAAATGTCGATCTAATACTGCAGGTCATTAAAGCAAAGCTCACCCATCGCAAAGCTAAGCGAGCCTTACAAATCATTTATTAAAGAAAATTTCAAGCGACAAAAATTCCAAACTCAAATCCCATACAAGAGGAACTTCACATAAAAAGTTGACGGCTCCACTGTGTCAAGCCCTCGTTAACTGGTTGCGATCGTTGATATAAAAAGGCATCCAACCAAATAACTTGCGTTTACTCTGTGGAGTCATTCAACAGTGAAGTCTACTTCTTCGGATAAAGCAATTTACTTGCGAAAGAAAGGAAGACGTGCTTAGAAATGATGATAAAGGATTGCAGATTGGCGGATGATGATACAATATGAGCGGGCAAACGTGGAAACAGCCAAAGGGATGTATGCCTCTCAACAGGAAAGCAGGTAGATCCACTAAAGGGATACCTTCCCAAGTAGAAGGAATGAGACCCTCGCTAACTGATTGTGATGCATCCGATCAGGCAGCTTGTGTCCATCCCATGGATCTACTTGCCCCTAAGACGCAACCTTCCTGGCACACCAACCAAAGCCCTCTAATGAGGCACGCCAATAAATGGGAGTGCTTTATCAATCAAAAAGATTGGTAGGACCACCGAAGGGGCACCTCGTTAATTGATTACGATCGTTTGTACAAACAAACATCCAATCAAGCAACTTGCGCCTGTCCCGTGGACCCCTCCAACCATGAGAAAGTAACTTCCAGGCAATCACAAGCCCTCTTCGGAGGCACAAGCCATCTTCGGAGGCAAAAGCCCTTTTCAGAGGCACATTTCACCCGTGTAGAAGTGCAAAATGCTTCTCTTCGGAGACCCACTTCACCAGTGATGAAATACTAAAAATCCCTCTAGCGAGGCACGCCAATAAATGGGAGTGCTTTCCTCAATCAAAAAGATTGGTAGGACCACCGAAGGGGCTCCTCGTTAATTGATTGCGATCGTTTGTACAAATAAACATCCAATCAAGCAACTTGCGCCTGTCCCGTGGACCCCTCCGACCATGAGAAAGTAACTTCCAGGCAATCACAAGCCCTCTTCGGAGGCACAAGCCCTCTTCGGAGGCACAAGCCATCTTCGGAGGCAAAAGCCCTTTTCGGAGGCACACTTCACCAGAGCTGAAATGCCAAAACTGCTTCTCTTCGGAGACCAAAATTGCTTCTCTTCAGAGACCAAAAGACCTCTTCGGAGGCGTACTTCACCTTGCTTGAAGTACCAAAAATAAACCCTTTACTGGGGCATAAAATCAAAACCTTCTTCAGAAGCTCATTTCATTGTACAGGAAAATTCACTTTCAAACAAATAAAAGTGATCATTCTTAGAAGTCGAAATGTTCTTCAAGAAGAAAAAGAAAATAAAAATTTCTCCAAAGACAAGATATACTCTATTAAAAAGCAGAATAATTCTTCCCTGAAAAAGTGGAAAGTTATTCTCTAAAATAAGAGTATCGGTCTTGTGAAAGCAAGAAATATTACAATATACTTGTGGTATGGGGGGAAGCATTATACAATTCAGTCACAGTAATAAAAGTAATATACAAGCGACATACCACAAGTTCATTGCAATATCACGTAATAAAGATGTGGAGTAAATGCGTTCTTGAAATACAGACAAAAAAGTTTGTACAAATAGAAAGAATCGTTTACTCTACACTTCAAATGAAAAACAGATGTATTCCTACATACACAAGGATTTGTACAAGAAAAATATCTATTTATTTCAACACTATGAGAAAATTTTTACATTGTACAGGTTACAAAAAGAAGTGGAGACCGGTATCCGCACAATCCCCGGTCAATGCAAAAAGCAGAAAAGACAAAATCAAACTCATTTCCCCTTCTTCCCACCCTTGGAGCTTTTACCCGGCCTGGTAATTAGCTTCGTATGCCGTATCGGAGAAGAAGGAGAAAGAGACTCAACCGGATCAATCTCTGCTTCATCCCCAGCAACAGAAGAACTCTTCTTTCCTTTCTTCGAAACCGCACGCTTTCCCTTCTTCTTGGTAGAAGACTCGCTCCCCGGAGCAAGAAATGTAGAAAGCTTTGTGTCGTAGTCAAAAGACCGCTCCGGGGTCTTCTCGCTATCTTCCAGACCTTCTGCCTTCTGTTCTTCGGAAGCAGGTGGTTCGTCTAAGCCTTAAAGGGCTGCTATTGGTTCTTCCTGTGAACCTGGTTGAGAAGCTGGAAGAGGTATAACTTGAGGAGGAGGAGGAGGAACGACAGCTGAAGAAGGAAGAATTGGTGCAGTTTCCGGCACGACTGCTGCATAATAAAAGAAATCAAAATCAGTATTCTCCGAGAAAAAAAGAAGACCGTGAATCGTCAAAGTTACCTGGAGAAGCCGGTTTAGCGAGATCAATCTCAAATTCCCGAGCTTGGAAGTCCTTCATTGCCTCTTCCTCTGTAGGGGTGGTTACAGTTTCTTTGTCAACCTTAGCGGGAGGCGTGGAATGAGAACTAGAGCCAGTAATATCCGCGTAAGCTAAAGCCGAAGTATAAGCAGGAGCAATAGGAGGTGTTTCTTTCTCAGGAAGCTTCTCTCCCGTCGCCTCGGCCCGCACGCGGATAAGCTGCTCTTTTCCTTTGGCAAGGGCAGCGCGATCGCTCTCACCTAAGTAGGTAGCTTGAAGATCTGTTTCAGAATATCCGGCACCACCAAATAAGTCAATGATTGCCTCCCATACTTCCACTAAGGTGACTTCATATTCTGGTCCCAAAAACGAAAGGCTCCCACGCCCCAGGACACAATGCATATAAAAGTCGAACAGAGTCGCGTCAACGGTGGCTATAGTCGCCTTATGGGATTCTTCGGCTGCAGCTTTACCAGAGAGAACTTCATCACGTTCTCTTTCAGCCTTCAGTAGCTGAGATTGCAGTCTTATAATTTCTAAATCTTGAGAGCTGACTTTCTCTCGAAGCTGAACAGCATCATCGCGGTATTTTCTCGTAACCTGCTGTTCTGCTTCGAGTTTCACCTCAATATCTCTCTGAGCAGCATGGGCGTCTCGAACTTGTTTTTGAAGCATTTCTTCTTTCTGAGAATAAGAAGTGGAAGAAGTAGCAAGCTCTTTTTTAAGTCTTTCAACTTCAGCTTCGAGCTTCCCATAACCATCGCTAATGCTTTTCATCTCCGCGTCATGCTGCTTACGCCATTTGTCCCACTCGGACTTATCATTCTCCATGGTCATCATCGCCTCAAGGTTCATATGGTTGACCCTTTGAAGTTCATCAACCAGCTTCTGCCATCCAGACATTCTTTCGATGTCAACCTTTACAGCATCGACATTTTTCAGCATCGCCTGCTTATCAATGGGGACCAAATCCAAATCAAAACGCACTCCTTTCAGACACCAATTCGGAAATCGGCTCTGGAGTGTCGGAGGACCATCTCCAGCTTGGTACTGTGGCCTATTAATGATTGTCTGGATGTCAGACTCCTTAAGGGCAGGAGAACCAGAAGATGTATTAGGAGGAATAGAAGCGGTAGTCATTTCCGAGATATTAGATGTATCTTTCTCGCCAAGTCTGATCCGTTTGCTGGAATCATCGGAAGTATGACTCTTCCCCTTGTCATCGTAAGATTTCCTCTTGTAGGGATCGTCGCTTCTGCGGGAAGAGTCACGTCGCTCGTCCCTACTCCCATAGTATTCCTCATCTTCTCTCCGGCGACGCTATTCATGAGCTCGCCTCTCGTGAGCCTTTCTGGCAGCCCTCTCCTCATCAGTTTCCTTCACAGCACCGATATAACTCCTAAAGTCATAGGCCTCACGGCTTCCGTAACGCTGGAATTTGTTGTAGTAAGAGCCGCTTCGCCCCATCAGAGAACCTAAAATTGAAGAAAAAGTCCAGTTTTAGAAATCCTCAAATTGAAGAAGCTAAGTGCATATAAGTGCCAAAATTCTAAGTGTGTGTGATGTGCAAACTACGCGCGTCAGACTACAAACCACTTTTGGGTGTAGAAATGGCAATAAGTTGTGTGGAAGGCGTTGTGGTTTGTTGCAAAGAAGAAGTTGCTTCGACAACAGGAGGGACCACTTTAGAAACATCATCTTTAAAGAGCTCCTGAGAGGTTATCATGATGTCACTCAGACTGTCAAAAGTATCATCGCCATGGTGCATGGGAGAATTATCTTTTTCAACTTCCACCTCAGCCGTCTTTTCAAGAGTGTGAAGATTTTCCTCCTCTTCAACAAACGGGGCAAGTGCTAACTTACTGGACGATCCAGCAATGTCGGTAGAAGTAGAACACTTTACCAATGAAGTCTCAGTGGTAAGATCTTGCGGTAAAAGTTCTTTAGCAGGAACAGGGGCATCTGACTCCTCAGCAGGAGAATCAGGGACTTCATGTGGCTGAGTGGAACGGGAAGGATGTAAGAGTCCAAATTCGTGGAGGAACTCATCTCTCAATAGAAATTGAACACTCCTCTCCTCAACCGGCACGGCCATAAGCCTCTCAAAGGTAGTCTTGTGACGAGGTTCCCTAGAGGGGGAAGGAAGCGCTGAAACAGTAGAAAAAGAAGTTAACACTCGACAATTTGGACTTCAAAGAATTTAGAAAACACAAGGAAAAGATAGATAATCGTACTTCCCACTCTCCAAATGGCGTAAAATCCCGGGGGACAACGAACAAAGAAAAACTGGATCAGAAACCCAGGAACGCTTTCGGGAAGACCTATAATCAGTTTACGATTCCTGGCACTCCTTACAACTGTGATAGAGGGATGGTCTTTGGTCTTTGTAAATGAGCATAGAAAGCAAATTTCTCCGAAACTGGGAAAACGGTCCAGCATTCTCCTAAAAAGCACACACAGTCCCAGCAGGATGGCGTAGCCATTAGGATGAAGTTGAAAAGGGGAGATAGATAATCGAAGGAGAAGTTCTCGGAGACAGTCATTAAACGGGGGAATCGCTCCACTTGAGCACATTTGGCGGTTCACTGCGATAAAGCCGTGGGGCGACCTATCAGCAGTGTCATTTACTCCAGGGAGCAAAGCGTCAGATTCAGCAATGCCAAACTGGGTGCATAGTTGACGGAAGACTTTATGACTCAGAGTGGTAGAAATCCTTTCCGGGGGATCATTTAGCGGGGTAGCAATTGGAAAAGCTTCTCCAGCTGATTCCAAGTCTTCTTGATGAGATGCCATTCTACACAATCAGCCGAATGTTCAAAAGTGAAGGTGCACGTTTCCTAAAAGTGTGAAGTGATGTGCAAAACTAATGAAAATAAGAAAAAGCAAGTATAACTGGAATTAAACTAACTGACAATCAGTCGATTACGAAATTTCAGAACTTGTTAATGCTCAAGTGCAGTGTTAATGCAGACAAATCAGTTTTAGTTAACCATTACGATTTTGCTTTAATACTTCACTTGAGTTGGTTATTGTGTAGCATTTCACTCATACAGTTCATTTAATTTAATTTAATCTTTATCAACTAATCTGTCGTTCGATGTGGGCAGTCGGTGGCAGTATATTCGTCCTAGTTTTTTGTAAATGTTATAACAGGCAGTTAGAATTATTGACAATCTACAAAAGAATGCAACAAGGTTCAAATAACTCAAGTCTCAACATTCGAGGCAGTGCAAAATTTGCTCAAGTTCTAACTCGATCACAACTTAGCATGGGACAGATTTTCCTAAGTCCTAGCTCGTTCACGGTCTAAAAAAATATGCCATGAATCAAGTTGAGTCGTAACTCTCCAATCGTACTACACATTCAAGCAAAGTGAACAAGTGCTAAGTCGCAAACGACTCAAATGATTCTTGCGAGCTAGGGTCAACTATTCTCTGAGTCGTGAGTCATGCGGTTTAAAAGGAGTCTTCAATTCTCTAAGTCGTAAGTCGTAACTCGGCTACGACTCAAAGCTTAGGTTGCTGTAAGTGATAAGTTAATCCAGAATTTAGTCCATCTAACTCCTGACTCGTTTGATCCCTAACTCATTAACCATATATCCATCCAACTCCTAACCCTTAACTATCCAACCCGTTAACCCATTCACTGGTTAGCCTCTTCGTCAACCCTATTTCTAAACCACCACAGATCGCAAACCACTACAAGCCATATCAAGCCACCTTAATTCCATGAATATCCTACATAGCAGTATTCGCAAGGATCGAGGGAAGAATTCATGGAGAAAAGTCGATAGCAATGGTCAGCGATTTGGAAAAGGGAGAAGACGCTTACGCGATGTAACTAGAAGTGGTTGGAGGAAAATCGAGTCGAAATTGCCTTTGGAAGCTTGAGATCTTGTTAATGGCAGATACGACTTAAAGCACGAATGATAGGAAGAAGAAGATAAGAGGTACGACCTAAGCGTTTTATACCTCAGGTCGAAGGAATTGGAATCGACTCACACGAGCTAAAATGAGTCGAAACACACGACCTACGACTTAGGCGTGTATTTCGAGGGGCAAATGTTAACCCTGAATTATCCACGACCTAAGAAGTATACATCTCAAGACTTAACGAGTTAAGGATTGCGAGACTTAACAAGTTGACTTAGATGATCTACGACTCAGTAGACTCCGATCTAAGGAATGGTCCTACTCAGCGACCTACGAGTTAAAAGGTTAGCGACCTAAGACATGGTGGGACTTAACAGTTTACGAGTTAACAAGTTTACGACTCAATGGATGTACGACTTGAGGGCTTGTCGACTCAGCGAGTTAAGCGACCTACGACTTAAGAAGTTAAGAAGTCTCCGACTTAACTACTCGACGAGTTAAAGTCTCTACGACTTAAGAAGGTTTCGACTTAACATGCTACGACTCATCAGGCTTGTGACTCAAAAGGATCTTACGACTCACAAGGTCTGTACGACTCATCAGACTTACGACTCATGAGGACTTACGACTCATGAGGTCTTACGACTTAAGGGTTGCGCGACTCAAGATAGTTACACGACTCAATGGGTTAAGCCATCTACGACTCATGATCCAGGCGGTTCAACGAGTCAAGAAGATTTGCGACTCATGAGAACTGACGACTCATGAGGTCTTACGACTCATCACTCTTACGACTCATGAGGACCTGCGACTCATGAGAACTGACGACTCATGAGGTCTTACGACTCATCACTCTTACGACTCATGGGGACCTGCGACTCATGAGAACAGACGACTCATGAGGTCTTACGACTCATCACTCTTACGACTCATGAGGACCTGCGACTCATGAGAACTGACGACTCATGAGGACTTGCGACTCAGGAGGTCTTACGACTCATCAGGTTTACGACTTAAGGGCTATCAAGCTGGAATCCAAGGCCCTTGCCTGTGCTACTTTGATCTGATGAGTCGACTACGACTTAGCACTTCTCTTCCAACTGAGCCACAAGATGGACCAAATATGGCGCCCACGAGACATCTTAAGTCAAATACGAGTCACAACTTACCATGAGTCGGTCACGACTCATGACTTGGCCAAACCGAGAGCTTAGAAATCTGCTCGTATAAATAGACCACCACTTCCAACATGAAGAGGACTTTTGGCCATTCATTTCTCCAAGCGCCGTTACGCTGTCGAAGCCTCCTCTCATTCAGTAATCAAAGATCTTCAAGCATTCGAGACACTACAACAATCTTCGAGAAGAGCTCCTTACATCCAACACGGATTCGTCGAGTTTTATCATCAAAGATCGAGCTAGTAGTCAAGAGTGTTTTCATGATCAAGTTGTATTGTATTTAGAAGGATATTGTATCAAATTGTAACCGAATCAGCAATAAAAGACTATAAAGTGGACGTAGGCTCAATTACGGGCCGAACCACTATAAATCTGTTGTTCATTTACTGCTTTTCTGCTATTTTCAGCTTATATTCTGTTCCCGTACCAACGGGTGGTGCTTTCACAATTCTATAACACACACCGGGTGTTAGCGTTCACTTTTTACCGTTAACAGATATCTCTATGTATGCTTCGGGGCCCATTATGGTTGTTTGATTGCAACTAAGGGGTGATCATATTCGACGCTATCCAATAAGGGATAGGGCCGGTCTTGAGTAGCAGAGGTGCAATGCGTTGTGACCTCTCATACATTTTATCTAGAGGTGTATGGATTCGGTGGGTAGACCCTTACCCTTTCATAATTGGAATACATTCTCCAATAAGTGCCTTCAGACTTAATTGTATACCTATTATGTTGGAATTCAATAATGTAACAATTTCGGCTATGATTAATATGTATTTGTATTCTAGACATTATCATAATACCATTGGATTTTCTATAAAATTGTTTTGGTTATCGTAAGGTAAAACCCCATCCGTGTTTATGTGCGGCATGGTCTTACGAGATACATTTGCTTTTAAAAGATTTTACAAATTATAATAAATTAATTCCTTGTGATTTGAGTTTATCGCGCTGGTTTTACCAGACTCCGGACGTTGTTTTTCCTATAATGCTCGGGTTAGCCCGAGCATATTTTCCAGATTTAGCTGGATTCTTGGGAGCTTTTAGGTGAAAAGCTGGATTCTCCCAGACGTATTCACATATCTTATATTCTTCCGCTGTTCTGTTTTGTTTTGTTCTTGTCTGTATTTGTTAGCAATTGTAAGGATAGGTTGTTATAACTGTCTAAGTTCATAATAGTTAGTGTACTCTGGTGTTGTTTATAATAAAGATGATTTCATTTTGTAAAAGACTTATTCATATTATATATTACTCGTCACTTTTTGTTATATTCTGTTCTTTCTTTTTCTTTCTTTCACCCCTAATGACCTTTCTTTCGGACACTTAAATGACCGGCACATGAATACCGAGGATGTATTAAATGTCGTTTTAGGTGTAAGAAAGGCAGTTCGTTACAATTTTAATGTAGTATATTTGTATTTCCAAAGGCTACAGTTTCAACTGCTACAACATAAATGATGCATGCATATAACATTCAAGTGTCTATAACCAGTTACTTTTGTGTTATAAAAGAAGGCATGTGTACATTTAACATATAAGATATTATTTTTTTGACTTCATATTTCTTTCCACTTCAATGACATGTCAAGTAGCATATGCAAGCAGATTTCTCTTTTAAAAGATAAATTAGCAACCATGTATATTAATAAATGCATATTAACTATAACAACTGCACAATAACATCTTATTTTATAATAGTTACATCATAACCATAAATTGGACATGGCGAAGTTCTTCTACTTTTACATGCAAAATATTAGCTTTATTATAATATATATATATAATATCACAAAGAGTGTTCACGTTTACTTTTGTACGAATAGTTTTATAAAATATATTGATAGTTAAACTTAGAATCGTGTTGATTGCCTAAAAATGAAAAAGAAGACTAATGCTCAAACAGAGATAGCTTTTTTCAATTTTCAAAGGAACGTCATAAACTATGTGCATATTCATTACCACTCATATTGCCAATTGTAAATTGTTCCTTGACAATAATCTGCATGTTTTTATCGCACAATCTGAAGATTATATTGCAGGTGAAGGTTCAACCATTTTACTACATGGTAGAGATTAACATACAATATTGCATAAGAAAAATGAAACTGATCAACATAATTTTAGTTTTAAAATAATAAGACAATATTCATGATATTGTACTAGGAAGAATTAGCTAAGTTTCAGAAGCTAAATGCATTGATTAAAGATATCTCTTTGATATTTGCTTGTGAAATGAAGAATTTTGCATTCCATTCAACCAAGCTGGCACATACAAACTGTCATCATGATCCAATTAGTATATTTATACAGGCAAGCTGGTTGAAACGGGAAAACCACAACATTAGCAAAGAATTTCAACTGCCATAGGCAAGTAAACGCTCTTCATAAAACAGTGTATGTCGGTGTAGCATACTGCATATAATCTCTAACTTTTATTTGTGCGATATTGCGAAAAATTAAATTTAAAATAATACCCAGAAAGATAAAATAAGCTTTTCGAAACCTCTTATTTGAATGATTTTGATCCCAATATACGCGGACACGAGCAGGATAGTCAAATTAATATATTTTTCTCGGCCAAGTTGAAGACACAATACGTTTTAGTATATCGCTAGTGGAAAAGGTTGTTAATGGAACCAAAGCAAGGCGATATCCATGAATTTATAAAGACCAAATACCGAAGATCAATTTATCCAGTCCAACAATGGTAGATGATTGTGATTAAACATGGACGTGAACTATGAAAAGTTCAAATGAGCAGTATTCAGTTGATAAAAACTATGAAAACATATAAACCTAGTTGTAACCAATCTCCATACTCGTCAATTGTTTATAGAAAGGGAAAAAATACAAAAAAAATCACATGGCCCGTAAATTGTTATGCTTAAAACAATTTAAAACGCCGTAAAATCGAACACCGAATTCCATGATTTGTAAAAATCGAAATTTTTGTTTAGTGTCAAACTATGCTTTTATTCAAAAAAGGAGAAACGCGATGATTAAGATACAAACCCTTAAATATTCAGAGAGATCGAACCGAAGCAACAACGTAGGATGACAGATCTGAAACCACAGCTTCGAATTACATGACCTCTCCTTATTCTTTGTGCCCTATATACCATAACCGACTGATGACTGTGTAATCGAGGCATGTAATCGATAATCAAAACCTATGACTGAGGAGATGAAACCAAGGATGATGGAAAAGGCGAGGGGATCATTGGATGGGAGGCAAAATAGCAACACGAGGCCTGTAAGGGATGTAGAGTTTTAGAGATTTAGCGGCTTGGAACGGGTATCATAGGAGAGGTTGACGTTGATGCATAGTCAAAGGCACAAATTAGAGGGAGAAAAATATTTAGGGTTTGAGGGTGATGGAGGAAGGGTATAGCTGCGTAGGAAAAGAAAAAACAATATACGCATGACGGTTCAGTTTAAAATTTGTCAATCAAATTATAAGGGGCTTCTGAGCTATAGAAATCAAACTCGGTAATAATAGTATAATATAGATTAATTGACATATTAAATGGCATTTATTCCCAAAATTTACACATACCTTTGTTGTCCAAGTTTTTGACTAATAAAATACATATATGTAAACCTATAATAATTATACATACATACATATATGGTACAATATATATATATATATATATATATATGTAACAAAATTAAGATTGATTATTTTATGCACTTTGAAATCAAAACATAAAACAACATCTAATGTGATAAGTGTTTGAAATTCAATTAATGATTTCATGTTGGAATTAGGCAAGTTCGTTGTGGAGTAATTGGTTAAATTTTAATTTTTTTACTTATTTGGATCTTTAATTGGCTTATGTAGTCTAATTTATTTAGAACTTCTCTAAATTTTCTTTAATCGAAGCCCTTGCGTACACGTTGAATTATTTAATTGATCCCCTTGAATCCATTCATAAATCAGAAGTTCTCAACTACCGAACTGCCTTGGCACCGAAAATTGAATTGAAAAGTTTTGATATACTTTTGTACTTGGATTTTTTGGGATTATAGAGGAGGATTGTTGATCGAAATTATTAGGGAGGGAGGAGAGAAAAAGAGCATAATGAAATGGTGTAAAAGGTGGCTTAAAATAGAAAGTCAAGAGAGTAAAAAGTGAATCACATCCTAATATCTCTCTCTTACCAATTCAACTATTTTAATAATTCAAAATCAGCCCTAATTTCCATCATATGTTTGCCCAAAACATGCCTCCTACATCCGAAAATATCATGTCTATATGGGCCTCAAATCTAGTCCAAGTCAGAACAACATTCAGTGCAATTTTAAATCTCATTTAAATGCATACTGATATCGTATATCAATCAGTATATTTAATACTATTGTAAACAAACTGTTTAATATTATTCAATATACATCAAATACAACTTTATAACTAATATTTCATAAGTATTAATTAATTTAATTAATTTACAATAAAATCTAAATTAGTTAAACCATGTGGTAAAGGAATATTTAACGCGGTTGTATGACTCTTAGATGTAAATCTAGTCAGTGAGTAATATTGAACATTTCAAATATTAACGTTCACACGTCACTTAGCACGTGGTGTGACATAATGGCCCAACTTATCACTTACTTGTTTTTGGTAAAAATCGAATTTAACTTTATTAAGTGTCACCTGGCAGTGACAATTATTTACACCAATTCTCTTCGTCAAAACTATATCACTTTGGACTTATGGAATTTGATAATGGTCAAATTTTAAATATCATCCATATTTAACTCTATAGTCCAAACACAAAGTCCTTGATTCAATAATAATAATTATTATTAATCGAAATACACTGGCCAGAGATTTTGATTTTGAGTTGACACTTCAGCTGACCGCGACACTAACCTCGTATAAATGAGAAAACAAATTATCTTTTGAATAGTGTTTCACTTCCAATACTTCCATTCGACCCTACTATAGTCATCCGATGGATGTCGTGCCATGATTTGACTATAATCAAAGCGGAGCTTTCATACTGAAGATCGACTGTATTCTCAAGTCTAGAGAATGCATAAATTAGTCATATCGATATTAATTGTTCGACTTAGTTATATTAACCAGCAGAAAACTATCGAGTGAGTCATTTTATAGTTATCCAATAACTATCAGTAGTAACTCCTCGGTGCCCCCCAACAGTCATGAGTAATACTCTAGTCTCAATGAATGTGTCGATATCCAGTCTCGATGCATCTTGATTATGAATATTTAAAATGATGTGTTCATTATATTGTGATACAATACTCATGATTACAACTATTTGTAATTAATTTCACAAACACACCATTTATGGATTTTCTATTAAATATATATTAGTTAAATATTAAACTATTTATAAGATATTATAAAAAATATATAACAGAAAGAAAACTCCTTTATTATGAACGAGAATTGATTATAGAGTTAATAGTTTACAATAAATTACATAATTGCCCCTAAGTCATACCCCTAACTCTATCAATCTCTCATTTGCACTTGGTGCCAATTATGGAATCTCAATCCCATTCCTTAGATCAGCTTCTCAAGAGCCGATCGAACTAGACCCTTAGTGAATGGATCTGCTATGTAGTCCTTGGTATCTACCATTTGTATCACCACCTCCTTCCTCTCGATGAATTCTCTAATGAGCTGGAACTTTCGAAGAATATGCTATGACTTCTTATGTGCTCTGAGCTCCTTTGCGATCTGATCTCTGCACTGTTATCACAATAAAATGCCATGGATTCTTAGTATCGAGAATCACCCCAAGCTCGCTTAAAAACTTGCGCACCTAGACTTCCTCTTTAGCAACTTCATCGAGGGCGATGTACTCGGCCTTCGTCGTCGAGTCAGCTATTGTCTCTTGTTTGGAATTTTTCCAACTAACCGCTCTACCGCTAATTATAAAGACATAACCAAACACAGATTTACTATCATCAATGTCACTCTGAAAGCTTGAATCTATATACTCTTTCATAAGGAGGTCTTCATTCCTATAAATGTAAAATAAGTCCCGAGTATTTCTTAAATACTTCAATATACATTTTATAGCCATCCAATGCTTTTCTCCAAGTTTAGACCGGTATTGGCTATTGCATCTTAATGCGTATGCTACATCTGGTCTAGTACATAAGATAAGGTCCATTATGAATCCTATAACTAAAGCATATGGATCATCTTCATATGTTCTTTCTCTTCATTAGTACAAGGAGTGTCCTTTGAAAGGACAAGTCCAAATTGCATTAGAATGTTTCCACACTTGGAATTCTCAATATTGAACCTTTTCAAAATGGTATCTATGTATAGGGATTGGGACAATCCCAGCAGCCTCTTAGATTTATCTTTATAGATCGTTATGCCAAGTATACAGGATGTTTCTCCCAAATCCTTCATGGATAAGTTCTTGGAAAGCCGATTTTTCATTGATTGCAGTAATGAAGTGTCATTGCCAATCAACAGAAGATCACTTACAAATAGTACAAAGAATACGATAGCGTTACCCCATTCCTTTCTGTATACATGCGCTTCCTCTATGTTCTGATAAAAACCAAATCGTTTGGTTACCTTATCAAAACGCTCGTTCTAACCTCTTAAAGCTTGTTTAAGTCCGTAAGTGGACTTTAACAACTTGCAAGCCTTGCCCTCACTTCCACTAACCACAAAACCCTCGAGCTGTGACATATAGACGATCTCTTCTAAATCACCATTTAGAAATGCTATCTTTACATCAATTTGTGATTTTTCATAGTTATAGAATGCAACAATTGCCAGCATAATCCACATGGACTTAAACATGGCTACGGACTAAAAGGTATCATCATAATCAACACCTTGAATTTGACAAATGCTTTTGCAACCAGCCTAGCCTTATAAGTCTCTACTTATCCATTTGCATTTAGCTTTTTCTTAAAAATCCATTTGTAGTTAATGGGTTTTATTCCTTCGGGTACATCTGATAAAGTCTACACTTGGTTTTCGTACATGGAATCCATCTCAGATTTCATTGCTCCAAGCCATAATGCAGACACTACAATGCTTGTTGGAAAGATAGAGGAATATCGTCATCTAAGACACCATCCTCCTTCTCATCATCTACAATAAAACTATAGTATCTCTCTGGTGCATGAGATTCCTACTAAACCTTCTAATATATTGTGTGCTTTCTATATGGGTCAACATGGTTCCCCCATTGTTTCGGCCTTAGTGTTAACTTCTTGGATCTCATCCAAGTCTACAACTTCGCTATTAATTTCCTTTGATAGAAATTTCTTTTCTAAAAATAGCATGCTGAGAAACAATAACTTTTGTTCCGTAGTATTTTAGAATATATATCCTATCGAGATTTTGGGAAATCCAATAAATTTACTAACTACCGATCTTGCCTCTGTTTCATTCAGACCAACGTTCTTAACGTAGGCCGAATAACCCACATTTTCAAATACTTGAGTTGGGGTTTCTTTCCACACCATATCTCATATGGTGTTTTATCGTAAAATAGAGGTAACTCGGCTTTATCGTAGAACAAACCATATATAATATGGTTTGGTTCCTACCCTCCAACACACCGTTGTGTTGTGGAGTATAGGGTGGAGTAACCTAAGAGATAATCCCATTATATTTTAAGTATTGTTGGAGTTCTTGTCCGATGTACAAACCTCCTTGATCAGATCGAAGAATCTTAATCTTAAGATTGTGTGGTTTTCTACTACATTCTTATACTCAACAAATTTCTCATAGACATCGGATTTGTTTTTTATTAGATACACTTATCCGAGCATTGAAAAATCATCAGTGAAGATAACAAAGTAAGAACTATTACTTTCGATGATTACAGGCATCGGGTTACATACATCACTATGTACAAACCCTAAGGCTTTACCAACTCTTTCATCGCTTCCACTTAAAGGGTGCTCGGTCATTTTCCCTTTGAGACACGACTCACACGTGTCAAATGATTTAGAATCCAATGACAGGAGAAAACCTTCAATTTTTAGTTTACGCAGTTGTTTCTCACTAATATGACCTAGCCTACAATGCCAAAGATAACTATCATTTATATTGTTAGAAGAACTATTCACAATACACACATAATTAGCATTAGTCACATAAATTCCACTTCCAAGAACACCATCACAGGCTTTATTTGCATTCAAACTAATGTTCATAACATTATTCGCGCAATGAAATATATATCCAGTCTCAGACAATCTAGAAATCGAACAATTCCACATATAAAGTGTTTTACAAAATAGAGTTATTTAATACCAATACTACTCCACTAGGCAAACATAAATGATAATCTCCTACTACCGTTCCATCTATGATAGATACATCAACAAGTCTAGTTTCTCCTTTTGTCATGCGGCGTCAGTTCCTAAGCTCTTGTAACGATTTAAATGTATGAATTCCATATTCAATACAAAAACCCTAGACATTTTATTGATTAAAAAACAATTTTGAATCATTACTGTACCTAACGGAGTTGCAGAATTATTCTGCTTTCTTTCTCTATAATTCAGTATGAATGGTTCATTCTGAGGTGTAAGAGAACCAAGGATCGAATCAACTTGTAATTCATTGCTTATTTGTACGTCCAATTATGAATGCCTATCAATATAGCCCTTCATTATTAGCAAGTAATCATCCACTTTCTGTCCTTTAGTCATTTTGGTATTGAACAGCTTCTTCGTAAGCTTGTACCTTGCGGAACATGACTGTTCACCAAACAGGGCCTTCAGACTATCAAATATCTCTTGGACATACATGTTTCTATGCTGCCACTGCAATGGCTTATCTAACTTACACAACATGAAAACTTGGGCGATCTCTGGTTCTGAAACCCATTTCTCATAAGCAAGTCTAAATTCGTGGTTCACATCATCAACGGGTTGTTCTTTAGGTTCATATGTAATAGACGACCAAAGACGCTCATAAATCAATGCTATCTTAATAGCTCTTAACCAATCGAAATAGTTAGGTCCAGTAAGCTTGTCGCTTTCGAGAAACAGTTTTGGAGTTGACATTTTCTGCAAGTTTTAATTGGAACATTATTAGGACAATATCATAGTATATGTTAATATTAGTAAGCTTAAACTTTAAGTTTCTTTTTACTAATAAGCTCCCACTAGTCTTTTATGTTTCGCCAGACTCTATATCGAAATATAGAAGTCTTTTGACTTCACAAGTAGGTATTAGGACTCATCTATCTTGGAATTCTGACCTTCAGTTTGCTCAACAAGTCATAGCTCCATAGATGATGGATAACTCCTTATCGGTTATATCATATACAACTCCTAACCCATGGTACCTTGTCTTAATTTCACTTTGACCTTGAGTTTGCTCAACAAATCGAAATAAAATTATTCACTCATACCTACCATATCGCCATGGCCTAATTGTAGTATACATACCTTGAGTTTTCTCAACAAATACATACAATTACCTTACCTCGTCTATTCAGTATATTAATAGTACTACGCATAATATCCCTCGCTTGAGTTTGCTCAACAACTAAGGAGTATGCGAGTAATTTATTAATATATATATATATATATGGTAGAGGATAGCATTATATTAAAGGTTCACAATCTTCAATATATTATATAGAGTGATATTGACTTATTGAATAATGTATTTCTAATGAAATACCATCGTGATTCAAGTGTCGGACACATCGGGAATCATGATATATATACATTTACATGTGTATTTATTCCTTAAGTCTATTTAGGGTTTATATAATGTTCCACCTTTGGTTTATGCATTCGTATTATATAAGTTTCATTATAATATAACTTTTATATTTTAAGTGGCTTATATAATAATCTCATGTATAAAATTATATTAATTAAATCATATTTAATTAATTAACATTTTAATTAATTGTTTATTATTCAGTTTTAACATATTATATTGAATAACATATACTATAACCTTTATAGTAATACACATATATCGCGTGTATGTGTTTTCATTTATTAATTAACTTTTAATTAAATTATTTAATTAAACAATTTTAACTAAATTTTATTAATTTCGAAATTAATATTATTTACATACATCTATACTTATATTGTCTCAAATATTTTAAAACAATATAACATATATCACTATATAGTATACATGCATTTATGTGTATTATTTAATTAAATCATTTAATTAATTAATTTCTTTTATTGTTCTTATTAACATAAGTTAATTTTGAAATTAACTAATGTTTATTTTCAAACATTTTGAAAATTTTCGTTATATTATAACCTTTTACATTATATGTGTTTTATGTTAAATTTAACTTTTTAATTTTAAAATCTTCATTTTTAATTTTCAATCAATTTTGAAAATTAGCCCAAGGACCAATTCAAATTGGGCCTTTCCTATTAGGGACAACCTTTGGGCTCACATATCTATTTGGGTCAGGCTGATAGCCATGAAGGGTAGAGTACTTGATTACCCAAACTCAATCCTTCGACACTACCTTTCTAGACACCCTACTATCTAGGCTGTGAGCTTAATTAGTTAACCCTAGCATGACTAATTTAAACCGCATAGGCTATTGGTCTTTCGTACCATTGTTGGAGCTAGGCCAGCCCACAGCGGAGTAATTAGGTAAATTTCAATTTTTTTAACCTATTTGGATCTTTAATGAGCCTTTGTAGTCTAATTTATTTAGAATTTTTCTAGTTTTTCTTTCACCAAAGCCCTTGCATGTAAGTTGAAAAGTTGAATTGATCCCCTTGAATCAGTTCACAAATCAAAAGTTGTCAACTCCTGAACTGCCTTACCACCGATAATCAAATCGAAGAGTTTTGACGTAATTTTATACTTCGATTTTTGGAGCTTATAAGGGAGGATTGTTAGCCAAAATTATTAGGGAGGGAGGAGAGGAAAAGAGCAAAATGAAATGGTGTAAAAGAAGGCATATAAATAGGAAGTCAGGAGAGTGAAATATGGATCGTATCCTAATATCTCACTCTTACCAATTCCACACTTTTAACTTCAAAATCCTCCCTAATTTCCATAATATGGATGCCCAAACCATACCTTCTACAGCTTAAAATACCATGCCCATATAGGCCTCAAATCTAGTCCAAGTTCGGACAATATTTAATTCAATTTTAAATCTTTTTTAAGCAAAGCTAGCCAGCATTTATAGTAGCCCGTCCACATGTATAAATGAATTCGAAATAGGTGTTCGGTTACAAGCACCAGAATAGCTAAATGAAAATAATGAAGCACATGAGTTTAGCGAAAGTGCTAAACTACTAACAAAAAAAAACCAAAACTAGTCTACCGAGGAGGAGGAAGATCCACTCCCTTCATCCAAAGATTCAGGCTCGATAACATGATAATACCCTAAGAAAAGAGAAGCTGACGTAGGAACAAAATCCACAGAATCAACACTGTAAAGGTGTTTTCTATCCCACAAGGTATCCAATAGAACAGAATGATTCAGATCACCCAACTAACCTATAACCGAGAGCATAAGGCATCACCCAAATCATAATAATATAGCCACCTTTCTTCGTCATCTTCACCAATACTTATAGCACCTACCACCATTAGGGTCAAATCTCATTTCAAAAGGCTCATGAATCTAAGCCTTCTCAGACAAACCCCAAAAAAGTCAACCAACACTACCAGAGCCATTCAAACTGAAAGCAGCCACACAACTACCTTCTACTATATCACCTACACCACACTCCTTCTCACACAACGCAGAGTCTAGAATATGCATAATTGTAGATGACCAACGACCATCACCATAGCCTATGCAAAATCTTATTTATATGCATATTTATATCGTATATCGATTAGTATATTTATAACTATTATAAACACAATATTTAATATTGTTCAATATACATTAAAAAAAATTATATTTTATATTTCATAAATATGAATTAATTTACAACAATTTATAAATTAATTAAATCGGGTGGTAAATGGAATATTCAATGTTTCAGTTGTGTGAATCTTATGTGTAATTTGGTCAGCGAATAATATTGAACATTTCAAATATTAACATTCACATGTCACTTAGCAGGTAGTGTGACAGTATAGCCAAATTTATCGCTTACTTGGTTTTGGTAAAAATCTGATTTTACTTGATCAAATGTTACCTGGCAGTGACAATTATTGACACAAATTCTCTTCGTCAAAACCATAAAACTTTGGACTTATGGAATTTGGTAACGGTTAAAATTCCAATATCATCCATATTCAACTCTATAGTCTAAACAAAATTCCTTGGTTTAATAACAGCAGTTATTATTAACCGAACTACTTTTGCCAGAGATTTTGACTTTGAGTTGACTTTAGTTAACCAAGATACTGTAACAACCCACCTTTTTGAACCCTAGAAGTCAACACTAATACATCCACGATATTCATGTGCCGAACAACTAAGTGTCGGAAAGACAGATTATTAGGGAAAAGAAAGGAGATAGAAGATAAAGTAAATTAAAACAACCATAGAATCTCACAATGCAACGGAATAACATATATTAATCAACATAATACTTTACAAAGTCATTTCAAAAATGATACATCAGAGTCATACTAATACAATTCTACCCTTAGACAGTTACAACAGCATGTCCTACCTAACTGATACAAGATACATATAATACAGTGGAAACAAGACAATAAGTAGCTATCGACGAAGCATTCTGCTCCAAGCTCCTCCAAAATGAATCCATAGGAAATCCTGAATTACTTGGCTGCCCATAAAAATTTGAGCACCAAAGTTTTAGGAAAAGAAAATAAAACTCCGGGTCAGACATGGGTCTAGTGTGAGTAAAATCAAACAAGTGAATTATTATGTTTAAAACCCTTTTAAAATCAAAGGTATCTCGTAAGAACATGCCGCACATAAACACGGACGGGCTTTTACCTTACGATAACCAAAACACTTTTTATAGAAAATCCAGTGATATTATAATAATGTCTAAGAGTTCAAAATAAATATATGAAAATAGTCGAAATTGTTACCATTATTAAATTCCATCATACTAGGCTCTACAATCAAAACCGTAAAGGCACGTATTGGAGATTGGATTTCATGCTATGACAAGGCACCGGGGTACCACCTATCACGGTACACGTCTAGAAAATGTATCGAGGACCTCACTGGGATCCCCTACCAACACAAGGCCGGCCTACCCCTGACTGGATAATACCGAATATGTCATCACCCCGTGTGCTTTTCAACCCTTTTTATTTGAGATCTCAGGCACAACCAATCCATAAATATGTAGACGTATCTAGAAAGGTGATGACACGCCCTAATGGGAGTGACCCACTTAGCCTTGTTGCATCTCCCGTGATTTTACTCATTCCCGATTGATGAGGCTTGAGTCTACGCTTACCTTATGAATAGCAATCCCACTTGGAATGCTAACACCGCCTTCCAGGCAGTAATGCAGTGCCAGCATTCATCCATACAAGTTGTCCAGGATAAGGATAAACCGAAGGCACTACTTCTACTACATCATTTTGAAATCACCCTCAGGACTAGTAGCAAGGAGCCCTTGCACTTCAATGCTCTGTCTTCGATTCCATATTCTTCAAGATGTCTTCAGTTCGAAAAGCTTGAGTTGGATTGAAGTGATTTTCAGATAACATATCTGATCCCGGTCTCTTTGAAACAACTTTTGATAATTTCCCGTAAACTCAACCCTGATTCTTTAGGAAATAAATAGACAAAGATAAGAGCGGAGTTCACCTCCTAACCGTTAGTGGACGGATTTCCTTATCGTTTATCCTAGAAGAACGATACGAATTTACACGTACAGTATAGCACCACCGATGGTAACTGTACCATATAATTTCTGCGTTTCTCCTAAATATTTCCAAAGTTACGTTTTGGTCCAAATTTTGATAGTCGGTTATTTAACCATCAAATAATCAGCCATTCAAACATTGATTCAATTCCATATGGATGTACCAAGCCTTTATTAATTAATCTTTAATTAATAAATCACTTATAAACTTGATCAAAAGATCCTTTCAAAACACTTTCCCAAACCCTTAACATTCCTTTATACTTGAAAAAAAACAATATAAGTATTTACCAAAACATTTTGGAAGTTCCTTTTCCTCAAAATTCCATATTAAATGGCCAAACAATACCATTTTAAAAACATCACCTTCTATAAAAAAAACATTTACATATCCTTTATAAAAATTCTTTTTATAGTTACTTCCACATTTCAAACCACTTAAAAGTTTTCAAACTAAATTTAAAACTTCTTTCAAAAATATCTAAATTGATTTATAAAATCTCTTTCTATTTTTAAAACTTATTTTTAAAACTATTTAAAAATCTTCCTTCATACTTCCTTTTACATAGAGGCTTAGCAATCCCAATGGTACTACTTTAAGTTACCATTCAATTTCCATTTCAATTCACTTAACAGTTATTTACATAGATCAACATATATGTAAATACACTCATATCCAAATCAGGAAATAACATGTCAATATGAACTAACTAGCATATACATATCCAAATGACATAATAGTAGGATGGTGATTTGTCTTGCTAAACAGATGTCCAAACCATTCAACCAATTCATAGCAGAACAGGGATTTAATCTACTAACATATGGCCATACAAACAAACAAGTAAGCAAACAATTTATAGCAGAACGGCTGCTAACACATGTCTAAACAACCCAACAAACAAACAATCAATTTACAGTAGAATGAGGATTTATTCTGCTATCACATGTCTAAACAATCCAAAAATCTACATTATAACTCATTCACAGTTATATGGTTTCTTAATGGTATCGACACTTGAATCACTTGTATTCAAATCCATCTTTGAAAAGAAGTACCTTTAAACAATTTTACTTTTGGAAACTAAAGGTTTTAAAACTTTAGAAAAAACCTTTTTTAAATAATTAATTATAAGTTAAATACTTATTTAAATCACAATTAATTTTAATTGAATCTTAATTTAATTTAATTAAATTGTTAAACAATAATTAACTATTAATTAAACCCAAATTAATCCTTTATTAATTATTAAATAATAATTAAACCTTCATTAATAATTAAATATTAATTAATTTTAATTAATAAAAATAATAATCTCTAATTAGAACTTAAATAAATAATTTATTATTATTTAAACCTTAAATAATTTATAATTTAAAATAATTAAACACTTGATTAATAATAAATATTATACTTAATTAATAATGAATTAAAAATAAATCATATAATTAACTCACGATTAATTAACTTAATTAATAATTATTTTGAACCAAATCTTAACTTCAAAAGATAACTAATTAAGAACTAATCTTTATTTAATTAAAGTTAATAAACCTTATTGACACTTAATTAATTATTAATTACTAAAACCTAATTAATTAACAATTAATTATTAAATCCTTAATTAACTTTTAAAAACATTATTATTTAGTTTATAAAAATATTCACAAAACAACTTGAAGTATAAAAACCAAACTATGCAAAATTCAAAATTTTAGGCGAACCGCATCCATAGCGACTATCGCTATGGATACCCGTAATTTCACTTTACTAACTAGTTTACATGATAACTTGCTCTAGCTCCAAGACAAGATTAACACATACGACATATCCAAGTTCATATATACCAAATCATATCAACATAAAAAATAACCAATAATCACAACCGTTTTATAACCAACATATCTAAACAATACCACAGTCCAAACCAAACATTTATATATATATATATATATATATATATATGTGTGTGTGTGTGTGTGTGTATGTATGTATGTATAACCACATAACCAACACACACACACACACACACATATATATATATATATAAGTAAATTCTTCCCAAAAAGTTAAGAAGTTTACTCACCAAAAATTTTGGAAACTTGAAATACTTTAGCGTTTCGAAAACTTGGAAAACCACGAAATCCACTCAAAAATAGGCCATTTTCTTCTCGATTTTTGGACTAATTATTCTCAGAATTTGAAAAGGTAGTCAAAACAAAAGTTTTAGATAATTCGTACCTCTATCATTTCAAAAAATAATTACTCAATTTGGATAATTTTTTAGAAAGGTATGATCAAAACAGTGAATGGAATTTTTGGACTTCATAATCTAGGTTAAAAAACACTCTCGAAAAATGGATTTTTGGAGTATTTAAGCTCGAAATCAAAAAAAGTGGTCAACTACAAAGTTGTAGCCACTGAAATTATACATGCTTTGAAAAAAAGAAAGTCATGATTTGGAAAGGTTAGAGGATGTTACGGCAGATGGAAGTTGGGGTAAAATGTAGGAATTTTGAAATTGAAAAGAGGAGTTTTAAACACTTTGAATTTTAGAAATTTTTTTCTCATTTCTCTTTATTTCCCCTCTTCCTCTCTCTTAGAAATCTAAAGTGAAGCCATTAGAGCATGCTCAAGAGCTTTAGGAAATTTAAAAATAAAGCGGTGAATGATAATAATGAAAATAAAATAAGAAAAGTTAGTTTTATATAAAGTTAACAAGTGAATTTACTAAAATAGCCTTAGTACTTTACCCCCTTTGTTCTTGTGCCACCTCACCCTCTCCATCCACCCATGAAAATTCCGCCCCCTCCTTGTCTACCCACCCATCATGTCACCAAGAACATGTTTTGTGCTCTCTTGTACTTGATGTCTATAGTGGAACATTATATTATTATATATATATATATAATAAAACTTAACCTATTTTATTCATATGCGAACTTAAGTGTATATACATGTAAGCACATGCATTTTCATGGCAAAATATTTATAAATGTGTGTTTATGTGTGTACAAAAGTGTTACAACAATTCCGACAACTTTAAGCAGATGAAAAGTCGAATATTCGGAAAACGAATTCCGGTCACATTTTCGATTTTTCTTCGAACTAAATATTTTTGTAAACCAATTTTGAAAAATATTTCATCATCACTATTAATCATTAAAAAGAGTTTTATTTTCATTATAAAACCTATATATTGAATATTTAAAATTAATTAAATATTCATAAAACAATGTAGTGAAATTCCGGGTTGTTACATTCTCCCCCCTTAAATGAATTTCATCCCCGAAATTACACCACGACCTAACCCAGAAAATTCTTAACACTATACATCAATTTGTATGATGTATATAGATCATTGATACACAAAAATATGATTCGATCACTACTCGATTTTATAGTGCGGACTCCGATCAGGTTCCTTGATTTGTAACCTCTGTTCTCCTTACATAGTTGTAACTATGATAGAAAACACTGGTCCCATACCAAAAATCCTCATCAAGTGCTCGCCGTCAAAAATCAATTAATACATCCTCATTTGGAATGGTGTGAAACACCTCAAAGTCATGTACCCAATTTTAGATCAAAACTATATGGAAAAGAGAAATGATCTACATCCAGCTTACGCACTTATTTAATTGGTTCTCCCTAATACCAATTTTATTTCCACCAAATGTATTTATGAAAACATTTCATAAACTGACTTAGGTTCAACTTGGATACTACTCCACTACATCCTAAGAGTATATACCACTATTTGATTCAACTACTCCATTTTGCTTTTACTTTCCTAAGAAAACTCAAGATCTAAATACCCAGTCTTATTTCAAAAACTTTTTGAAATGATACTCTAATTTTAATTCTTAGAAAATTTACATATAGCCCGAGTAACACCAAAATGATACTAAGGAATTGGGTGTTACCAAACAGTATCATACACTCCCTTACTAGGAAGGGTAATACTCAAGAGAAGTGTTTACCATCCGAACACATCTCTTTCCCAATTTTAAGTTATTTTCGAGCCACTCGAACTAGTTAACTTAAAAATATTACTTTTATTTCAAAATCCCATTTTTGAAATAATACTTCACATTTTCGAACAAAACATTCATTACCAATTTACTTTTGGTTCGTTCAGGTTTGAACTTGTTTTGATTGTACAATGATAAAGAGAATAATTTACAAAGTACCCCACAGCGTTCGCCTAGGCAAACATCCGATCGTCACTTAGAAGATTATTCTGGTCATCACAAAACAATCATGACCTCATTTTCCCTGACCAATCCAAAGAAAATACTTCTTATATAAAATTTTCATTTCCAGAATTTCCTTAACCCATTTTTTTTCAAATAATACTATTATTACCTTTCAAAACTTAAAAATCATTTTTCGAAAGCACTGTGATTGTAGCCCTCAAGTTTTTAAATTCTTATTAATTAAAAGACACTTTCCTATAAATCCATTTTATAAATCAATATTTATAAAACATTTTCCAAATATTTATTTCAAATATTCTAGCTTTTAATAAACATCTTTTATTAAATCAATTTAACCCTACATTATCAATCGAACGCCTTATAGTCAAATTATGAAACTTAATTCACACGGTGTTCATTTCAATGTTTTCCCAATTCCTATTTACCCACCCCAAATCTTAAAATGGGAAGCTACCTACTAACAATAGGTAATGCTCAACTGGACAAGCATGACTAACAAAATCCTAATTGATAGTAATAGAATATTATTTTCTCCTAACAAACAACACCTCAACTAATTATACCATACTATACTATACCACTTTGAAAATCATTCTTTATACATACATACATACATACATACATACATATACATATATATATATATCCTAGGTAAAAAAATTCATTTACCCAATTTCAAAACAATACTGTGTCAGATGGCCTTATTGAAGAGTTTAAAGATCCCTATCAATAACGTTAGCTACTCGTATTGACCAGAATCCATAAGCCACTCAATAGATCAATCAACACAATATAAAACATTTTTATATCACTAACAAATACGCGCTCTTATATATATATATACACACATATATGTAAATACACTCATATCCAAATCAGGGAATAACATGTCAATATGAACTAACTAGCACATACATATCCAAATAACATAATAGCAGGATGGTGATTTATCCTGCTAAACGGATGTCCAAACCATTCAACCAATTCATAGCAGAATGGGGATTTATTCTGCTAACACACGTCCACACAAACAAACAAGCAAACAAACAGTTTATATCAAAACAGAGGTTTATTCTGCTAAAACATGTCCAAACAACCCAACAAACAAACAATCAATTTACAGCAGAACGGGGATTTATTCTGCTTTCACATGTCTAAACAATCCCAAAATCTACACTATAACTCATTCACAGTTATATGGTTTCTTAGTGGTATCGACACTTGAATCACTTGTATTCAAATCCATCTTTGAAAAGAAGCACCTTTAAACAATTTTACTTTGGAAACCAAAGGATTTAAAACTTTAGAAAAAACTTTTTTTAGATAATTAATTATAAGTTAAATCCTTATTTAAATCATAACTAATTTTAATTGAATCTTAATTTAATTTAATTAAATAGTTAAACAATAATTAACTATTAATTAAACCCAAATTAATCCTTTATTAATTATTAAACAATAATTTAAACCTTCATCATTAATTAAATATTAATTAATTTTAATTAATAAAAGTAATAATCTCTAATTAAAACTTAAATAATAAATTAAAACTTAAATAAATAATTTATTATTATTTAAACCTTTAATAATTTATAATTTAAAATAATTAAACACTTGATTAATAATTAATAATTAATTAATAATTAATCTTATACTTAATTAATAATTAATTAAAAATAAATCATATACTTAACTCATGATTAATTAACTTAATTAATAATTTTTTTGAAAGGAACTTAATTAATAATTAATTTAAAACAAATCTTAGCTTCAAAAGTTAATTAATTAAGAACTAATCTTTATTTAATTAAAGTAGATAAATCTTGTTAACACTTAATTAATTATTAATTACTAAAACCTCATTATTACTTAGTTTATAAAAATATTCACAAAATAATTTGAAGTATAAAAACCAAACTTTGCAAAAATCGAAATTTTAAGCGAACTGCATCCATAGCGACTATCGCTATGGATACCCGTAATTTCACTTTACTAACTAGTTTACATGCTAACTTGCTTTAGCTTCAAGACAAGATTAACACATACGACATATCCAAGTTCATATATACAAAATCATATCATCACCAAACATAACCAACAATCACAACCTTTTTATAACCAACATATCTAAACAATACCACAATCCAAACCAAACATTTATATATGTATATAACCACGTAACAAACACATATATATATATAATTAAATACTTCCCAAAATGTTAAGAAGTTTACTCACCAAAATTTTTGGAACTTGAAATACTTTAGCATTCAGAAATCTTGGAAAATCACGAGATCCACTCAAAAATAGGTCATTTTCTTCTCGATTTTTGGACCAATTATTCTTGGAATTTAGAAAGGTAGTCAAAAGAAAAGTTTTAGATAATTATTTCCTCTATCATTTTAAAAAATGAATTACTCAATATGGTAATTTTTGAGGAAGCTATGATCAAAATAGTGAATGGAATTTTCGGAGTTCATAATCTAGGTTAAAAAACACTCTCGAAAATAATGGATTTTGGAGTATCTAAGCTCGAAATCAGAAAAAGTGGTAAACTATAAAGTTGTAGCCACTGAAATTATACATGCTTTGAAAGAAAGAAAATCATGATTTGGGTAAGGTTAGAGGATGTTACGGTAGATGGAAGTTGGGGTAAAATGGAGGAATTTTGAAATTGAAAAGAGGAGTTTTAAGCACTTTGAATTTTAGAATTTTTTTCTCCTTTCTCTTTTTTTCCTCTTCCTCTCTCTTTGAAATCTAAAGAGAATCCATTAAAGCATGCTCAAGAGCTTTAGGAAATTTAAAAATGATGTAGTGAATGATAATAATGAAAATAAAGTAAGAAAAATTAGTTTAATATAAAGTTAACAAGTGAATTTGCTAAAATAGCCTTAGTACTTTACCTCCTTTCTTCTTGCGCCACCTCACCCTCTCCATCCACCCATGAAAATTCCGCCCCCTCCTTGTCTACCCACCCATCATGTCATCAAAAACATGTTTTGTACTCTATTGTACTTGATGTCTAAAGTGGAACCTTATATTATAATATATATATATATAATAAAACTTAACCTATTTTATTCATATGCATATTTAACTGTATATACATGTACACACATGCATTTTCATGGAAAAATATTTGTAAATGTGTGTTTATGTGTGTACAAAAGTGTCACAACACTTTCGACAACTTTAAGCTGATGAAAGTCAAAAATTCGGAAAACGAATTCCAGTCACATTTTCGATTTTTCTTCGAACTAAATATTTTTGTAAACCAGGTTTGAAAATTATTTTACCATCACTATTAATCATTAAAAGAGTTTTATTTTCATTATAAAACCTATATATTAAATATTTAAAATTAACTAAATATTCGTAAATCAATGTAGTGAAATTCCGGGTTGTTACAGATTCTAACCATGTATAACTGAGGAGATGAATCCTCTCTTGAATAGTGTTTTGCTTGCAATACTTTCACTCGATCCAGCTATAGTCATTCGATGGATGTCATTACATGATTTGACTAGAATCAAAGAGTAGCTTTCATATTAATGATCAACGGTATTATCAAATCAAGAGAACTATGTAAATTAGTCGGATTGATATTTTTTATTTGCCTTAGTTATTTTAATCAATGGAAAACTATCGAGTGAGTCATTTCTGTAATGACCCTAGATTTTAATTTATTTAAATTGATAATTAAATGAATTTTTGAATAAAAATTTGTAAAATTTAATTATAAATGGATGCGAGTTTCCCCGATTCAAATCGAAAATATATTAAGTCATATGGATTTGAAAATTTGTATATATTGGATTTGAAATAAAATCTTAAATAAATGGTTTTAAAAATAAATATAGAGTTAAATATTAATAGATGTTGAACTGGAAATAATATATATATATATATATAAGATAACTATAAAGTAAATAAATTGGATAAGATTTAACAACAAAATTAAATCTAGAAATTCATCTATATTTTGAAATGTAAATAATTGTAGAATTTATAAACTATAAAAACAATAAATATATGTGTAGAAAACAAACAAAAACAAGACTTAAGAAAATATATATATGTTAGTACAAACAAATAAACAAATAAAGTAATAAATACAAGTATCTTTAGCCACCACAATATCTATCAGCCGAGTAAAGTAGTATGTAGGCAAGTATAGGTATGCAGCCTGCAGGCTTGTAAAGGAAGAAAAACAAAATGTCTTTGATATTGTACATAACAACATCACCTCAGCCCAAATGCACAGAAGCTCAATAATACTTGTTGTACAAACTTAAATATATTACCCTGTACAACATATTTTAATCAACTTGTACAAATATACACCCTGTAAATTCAGTGTGTATACATCAACTTCCTCTGCTTCAATTCGTTCAAACCATTTTAACTGAGAAAAAAATTCTAATGCAAATGCCATTCAAACCATAAACAAAAAAAAATATCAACTTAAACAACTACAAATCAGAGATCGAATTGAAGACTTCAACTTTCACAAGCCTGGTTCAAATAGAAGAAGCTCTGTTCTTCTGAAAATAAATAATGTGAGTAACATTTTAAATTGAAAACTAAGTAAGTTGATGTCTGCTTACTTGTGGAATCTGAGATGGATGATATTTTTTTTAAATATATATATGGATTACCTCTATGCTGTGAATGTTTGCAAGAATACATGTTGATTTGTTTACCAGTATCACTGTTCTTGTTCAGGGAATATAAATATGATCAATAAACAAAAAAAATCTATTCCGCTCATTCTAGTCTGTATTTGATGATGCTATAAACTAGAAAAATGTTAAATTTTGAATATAGTTTACGGTAAAAATAGTTTGGGAAGTAAATTTGCTTTGTGGTTCGATAGGGATTCATTTCACAGTGAGTAACCATATTTTGGTGAAAATTCAATGTCATCAATTTAGGAATTCGAGTATAGGATCAGTTTTCATGTGAAAAATTATGAATTTTAGAGGTGGAATTTGGATTTTTAGTGATCTAAATTATGAGTGATCGAAGAATATGTGTTTTCCATTAAAAAATAAATTTATGTCGATCTAGTTGATGAGAGGTGATGTGATCTTGACTGGAGGGTGCTGGTGGATGTCATGGAGGGGGCGACCATGGCGGAATCATAGATCTTGGCTTCGATTTTGAGTATGAATTGTTTTTAGGGTTTAAGGATGTATCGGGTTGATGTGTAGTCGCGACCGTTTTGCGACGAGAGGGTGTGATCGGACATGGCGTAGATTGGCACGGTGATAGTTCCATGAGTGGGCTTTGGATTGAGTTAGGTGGGAGGTGATGGAGCTACCGATCAACGAAGTGGCGGGTTGATTTAAGTGGGTAGGTCGAGTTTTTCTGGGTTTCAGGAGGGTGAGGCGAACGATTGCATTTCAATCGAGAGGATGGTGGATTATCGGGAAGGTGGCAGTGTGATCAATGGGTAGAACGCGACTTGTAGGCGTGGTCACGACGGCAAGATGGCTGTGGATGATGGCGTGCACGTGCACGTGTATCTTCGAGTATCAGGGTGAATTTGGGATCGGGGAAGAAAGAGCAATGATTTTGGGTTTTGTTTTCTTCGGTTTGGGCTTCGGCCTGTTTTTCTCATGATAACTAAATTTGGGTTCAGGCTTGTGTTTTTAGTTTGGGCTTCAATGAAAGTTTTATAACTTAAGTTTTCAAAGCTTCAAAGAAATATAAATTAAAGTTTTCAAATTAGAAATATAAACAAGTTTTCCTTAAACGAAGGGTTTAATTTTAAAGTTAAACGTTTGAATTGATTTTGGGTTTTGAAACTCTCAAGTGGTTCAAGTAAAATTAAAAGATGATTTATTTAAACTAATTGAAAGGATAGTTACTTTATAAAGGTAATTAATTTGGGTAATTAAAAGATAAAAGGGGTTGTCTTTTAATTAAATTAAGTAATTTATGATTGGTTTATACAAGTAATTAGTGGTAATTACTTCTTATAATTAAATTAAGGATGAATTAATTTAAATTAAGGATTATTAATGGTTAATCAATTTTTATAAATAACAATTAAAGTTAATTAATCAAGTGATTAGGATATAATTACATTTAATGTAATTAAATGTTGATTTATGTATAAAGGTGATTAATTACTTAAAGATAATTATCTAATGAAATTAATTAAGATAGATGATTATTGTATGATAAATTTATTTGATATATAATTAATTAACAAGAAGGATTTAAAGGAAATTAAAGTAACTGATTTAATTCATCTAATTGTTAGATGATTGATTATTATTGAAATACTTTGAGCAGTTTGATATCCCTGTTTGTGATTGTGATGCTTTGTGATATGAATTACTTTGTGCTGAGCTGTGATTTCTGTTTCTGTGATATATACTACTATGTGAATATGAAAACCCTTGGCCCGTAAAATGGCACTTGAATTTCGATGCGACAGGGAGTCGGATTCCAGTTGGTTATCCGAAACCCACATCGAATTGTAATAGTGAATCTTTGTGACCGATAAATTTATTTTATCCATGAATCTGTGAATGAAGATAAGCGTTATCGATTATACCGCTTATCGATATATCTGTGATGATTGATGTTGCACTATTGTGTGTAAATCCCCTGGACTACACCATACACACACAAATATGGATTTCACGTGGAAATCGGTTAAGTCGCAGATGATTTAAAATTTATGTTTTGAAATTGAAATTTTTATTTCAATTGATTTTGAAATTGGAAATTGGGGTTTAAATATGAAAAGCTTTTGAAAGGAGTTTTAAAGATATTTTGGATATCTTGAAATTTAAATAATTTGATTTAAACTTAAATTCAAGATTTGAAATTGAATTCTATGATTTGAAACTAAGGATTAAAGATGTTATACCCGTTATATAAGGGTTAAACTATTTTAAAAATATTGATGTGGGAATGTAAATATAATTAAAGGGCTTTAACTCGTGCAAATATAATTGGATTTTTCTTAAACGAAAACTATTTGTTTTCAAATAATAAAAGCTTTCATATAAGAAGTGAACTTCCAATTTGTGTTGAAAGGTTTCAAATTTAAAATGAAATTGAATTGCTTTGAAAGGCTATGAATGAATCTTTGGGAACGAGTTTGAAAGCTGTAAGTTGAATCTTTTCATTTAAAGATTTTAAATGAGTTGATCCATTCGAAATGGAAATTGTTTTGAAACCTATGAATAGATCTTTATGAAACAAAGTAAACTTTGTGAAATGAATCTTTTCGTTTAAAAGATTTAAGAATGGTAATTTGTTTAACCATTTAAAAGAAAGGTTTGGGTAATCAGTTGTGACTTAATTGAAATCCCATATCCATATGTTTTAAATATTGCGCTCGTTATTCGGGTTAGCCGGGAAAAGACATTTGTGTCATATAACCCATTCCGAATAGTGATACGACGTAAATGGATAGCATTTGAAGACCAGTGGTAAAGACCGGATATTTTCGAAAACGAAAGGACAACTCGTCGAATGTCTCTGCATCGACTGGCCCCGATATAGAGATTTTATCACCCTTTGTGATGGGAAATCCGGACGTGATTAGAAAATTATCCGGATTTGCAAGGGATTCTTTGGAAGTGCCTTCGGTTCTGTTCGAACCCGGAACAGACTTGTATGGTTACATGTCTGACATTACACTTTGAGATATAAAGCCGATTTCTTTCAAATACATTTCTGTTTGGTGGCGGAGAATTTATTCTCTTAGCTTAACACCCTTCTCTGAGACGTACGAGCTCAGAGGTTATGTAGTTGAAATTTATCAGCGATATATTCCCAATTTGGTAATGTGACATGCTGAGTGTTGCTGTGTGATGATCATTGTTTGATCATTTGTGATATGATCATTTGTTTGATCATTTATCTTTGTGATCATTACTTTGATCATCTGTTGACCCAAAGCATGGCTTTGTGCCAAAGCGTAGCTTTGTGGACGATACTTCGTCGAACCTCACAAACCGGTAATGGTCGAAACAGGAATTGTGCGGCAAGGTTTCAGGGGTAGCTTCCCTAGGATATGACCATTCCTTCTGGAAAAAGGTTGTGTCAGGTATGGAGCCCTGATATTTAACCTATGTGGTTACTGCAAATATATTTCTTTGTGGTTGTTGGTGTAGAGGATCCTCGTTTAAAGGTCCCAAAGGACCGGGGGTGGAATATCTGAGGTTTTGTATATTCCCCGGGAAGGGGGTAGCCGGCCTTGTTTGGCAAAGAACAGTTTGGTTCTCGGGACGTCCTTCCAGAGGCATTTCCATGTGGCAATGGGAAGTTCCTTGGCCTGACCATTAGTTGGAAATCCTTCTTCCAATACGAACCTTATACGGTATTAGTTGTAGAACCTGCCATTTACTTATGGTGGTCACCACTGTTTAGATGATAGCTATAGTAGGCATAGTTCGGAATGTCTATGCTGGCTAAGATTTATATTATACTTTCGAAAAGTTTTCTACACGTTGCACTTATAAAAATAATATTGAAAAGAATCTGCGTATCAAGCATGTTTGACTATCATAAGAAGAAATCTCCTCCAATTCTGCGTTTGCATTGTGTGTGTGGTGGGAGGTCTTATGGTAGTTTCATTTTCCAAAAGCATTGCGAATTGACTTTAAAAAATTCTCTGCTATTTGTTTTAAAGATAAACTGTTTTTGTTGCTCACACCAGTCCCATGACTGATCCAGAGTTTATTGTTTCTTTCCTAAACTCTGGGTGCTCAAAATTTTCTACACGAGCAGTCTAGAGTTGGGTTTTTCAGATAGTCAGATTAGTAGATTTTCTGGAGCTAGTTCAGTCTTTGGATATGGACTGCACTTGCTTATCTTTGTGCATCATTATTGAGAGTTCAAGCTATTTCTGGATTAGCTTTGAAGATGGAGATTATCCACTGCTGATGTTATCATTTTCTTTTCCGCTGCTATTTCTTGTATCATATCTCTGATGTATATTGATATTCATTGTATCACTCTGTTGTATCAGATATTGTATCAGATATTGTATATCAATGTATTATTCTTTTTCTTCCGCTGTGTTATTTACTTAACTATGTTATAAGCTCCGGCGACTCGGATTTGAACGGTCGAATCTATGGCATTCGAGTACGATGTAAAGTATGGATGTCGATTTTCGAGCGGGCAAAATTCGTATCGTTACAATTTCATAGTTTTAGAATAACTATCAATACGTAACTCCTTGGTGCCCCCATCGGTCATGAGTAATACACTGCCCAACATTTGGAGAACGTTATGTACACAAGTCTCAACGGATACATCAATAGTCCATCTTTATGCATCATGACTAGGAATATTCAAAATGATGTGTTGATTATATTGTGATACAATACTCAAGATTACAACTATTTGTAATTTTCATCACAAACACACCATTTATTGATGTTTTGTTAAATATATTTTAGACAAACATTTAATTATTTATAACACATTACAACAAATATATAATGAAAAAATAACTATGTTATTACGAATAAGAATTTAATTATAGAGTTAATAATTTACAGTAAATTATACAATTGTTCCTAGTGCACATATTTAAATCCAATTCACACAAGGATCTATTTTATAAACTTTACATTAAAAACATACATATATACATACATATATAGATGTATATATACATATTAAAGTTAAGGTTAATAAAATAAAATCCAACATTAACTGCATAAAAGTCCACCTAATTTTATGTAAACGACAAACAAAATTGTTTTAATACAACTTAGAAAAGAACCTTCAATTTTCAATCATATAATATATGTGACGCCCCACCTCTATGCTCACAATAACAAAGAGTATTAAAAGAAATACTGTCTGTTATTACGAAGAATAAGGCTGGATAGGAGCGACCATCCGTAGTTGGGCCTTACACTAGTATTGGTTACCTCGATAGGAGTGGTATATATTTTTGTTTTTCTTCTCTTATTTTTTTACTCCCATCGACATACCCAATTCCAGTATAAAACGAACTACGATGGTTCATAATAGTTTAGGACAATATATATAATAATAACACAGATACTAAAAATGCGGAACACAGATAACAAAAGTCTCATATATATATATATATATAACTGATGTCAGTTACAATACATTTGACATAATACATATGATACAACTACAACTGTCGACTCTGGAAGTTATATATACAAGTACATCATCGACTATTATACATGAATACATATCAACCTATACTATGACACGACTACTCCAAAAGATATGAAAAGTCTTCATAGCTCAAACAGCAACCCAAAGCAAGATATCTACAACCTGAAATAACTCGGGTCTGACCCGAGTATTAAATTCAAAAGAAAATAATACACGGGTCAGTCTAATTCAAACTCAGTTATTAATGCATAGAAGCAGTAATAATCAAATATCAAATAGACGACAGTCACAGAAATCTCGTATATCCATCTCCTCGATAAGAGAATCGGATAACGGCAGATATAACACTAAATAGTGTTAAACAACAAATCAGAAAATCCAAATCATCGACAAAGAGAAATAAAAAGATTATCGATGAAGATAATATGAAAACTCCAGAATTGCCTAAACAGCAATTAACAACAAAATCTAATTATTAAATAAATAATTAGAAACTCAGAATCTAATTATCACATAGATAATTAGACAATCTCAAAATGATCAATCAAATCAAATTTCTGTGTGGCTGCAGTACACGCACACGTGCACTACCTGCCACTACAGTACGTGAAATCATCACAATAGTGAATACTAACAGCAATCAAAACTGCAGAGGTCAAGTCACGACTATCGTGACGCAACTCAACTACAAAGAAATGAACCAGAGGAAGTCTAGATATAAAGCAACAGCAAACTCAAAACAACGCAAAAGTCCTCAAATTCAACATGACAGTAAGCATCAGTGCACAAGGACAATGACACGTACGTATACATGAACCAGCAGAAGCAATTGAAGTGCAACAGTGGAACCACAAGGCACAAAGGCTACAAGTATGAACTGAACAAAGCAAGGCTACAGAGCTCGAGCTTATGCAAGGTCAACATCGCAGCATAAATATACATTGAAGCAACTCGAACTCAAGTCGATGAAACAGCGTAAATAACAAAAATCTAATTATCGATATGATAATTAGAAAGCACATAATCTAACTATCCAAAAGATAATTAGATATCAACAAAATCATCCGATTAAACCAAATCAAAATACACTGAACAAGATCTGGCAACAATGATGAACCAACAAATGCTCAGACAAGTTCAAACAGCAGAAATCATATGATCAAGCAGATTCGAGTCATGCCAGAGATTCATGGAACTCAAACAACGCTTAACACAAATGTACTAAGAGCAAACTATGATGAGCTCAACACAACATCATCAAGACCAGTGAACAACAAATGATGGTAGCAGTTTCAAATCATGAAGCATGCGGCAGTCGACAATGCACATAAATGCACAAAGAACAAAATACAACAGAGTGACAACCAGCACATTGCAACCCAGAGATTAAAGCAACTGAATGCAAGTCAAAAACTACAAACTGCACATGAACTACATGACTTGAAGTTCAGTGGACAATGCAATGAAGGCCACAGGGATACAAGGGCAACTGCAACTAAAAACTACAGCCACCACAAGATCACAATGTAACCAAAAACTGTCTCGAAGCAAAATAGTCGAGACTATTAGAGTTCAGTACAATCAGAAACAAGCAAGAATCAATACATCAAGAAACCAAATCAAGACAGTGACAATATGGCACTGCAATTACAAGGCAGTGACAAGTCTCAGGAATCCAATACATAGCAGTGCAAACTCGAAGATATATGTACAATTATAAAGTAATCAAGTGTACAACTACACTAGACCAAATGTCATCAAGTAAACCAGACAACAGAAAATACTACATGAGATCAAAAAGGCAAAAGTGCAGACTACATAACAATGAATGTACAGACTCAATGATACAATCATGCCTATGACCGAAGGCTGCAACACAAGTCTTGAAATCAGACTCAAGAAAATCACAGTGAGTAGAGGCAACCAATCAGGCAACAAGACACCAACAAGTGATGCATCGAACAACTCAATATGCATTTTAGTACAAAATTCAGAGGCAATGAAACAGTGAACAAAATCAAGCAAAGCAGGATGACCACAAACCAAAATATAAACACTGTCAAATTCGAATATCAAAACCCAATGCAACGATATTCAAAGAATCAATTAATTCACAAATCTAAGAAGTGACAAGGCTGACGTAAACATGCTAGAGAATTCAAAGTAGTAGTCTTGGCCAAAGTCAAAGCAAGGTGTAACCAATGTCACAGTGAAATCAACACCGTCAAAGCCGTGGGACATCAAAGAAAAGTTCGAACAAAAGGAAATTCATAAAGCAGTGGTTTTCTTTCCCAAAAATCTGAGCAGTAATTTATCAAAACAAATTAGCAAGTCAATACCCGAAATTCAACACAGTGATGACCAGGGAGACCAGAGTCGCAAAATATACGAAATTGACAAAGTCAGGAATCATCTCAAACATTAAATTAAACCGAATAGCTAAGATAAATCAAGTGACAGATTCAACAAACGGAAAACAAGGGTCTCGACCCATAAATAACTAGCAGCTTGAATTAGAAGTGAGCGAAGATCACTCACCTTATACGAAGAACCCCAAATCCATCAGCCGATCGAAGCTGAGGTCAACCAAGAATCGAGCGAGGTCGAAAACGAAACTCTAGCTGCAAGAGGGGACGAACGAACGGAGCCACCATTTTTTTTTCGAAGCCCTAACTTTTCGAACGAACGAACGAAGAAAATTTGAAGCCGCCATTATTCTTTCTTTCGTTTTGTATTAGGGTTTTTCGCGAATGAATCAACGAAAAATGAAAGGGGGACGAGTTTCTTATGATAGTTATCACGGCACAACCAACAAATGAGAATGTGGCCCAAAAGTTTTAAAGCCCACATACAATTTATGAATTTACAAAAGAATTTCAAATCGATTCAAAACTGCAATAGCAATTAACAAACGATTTAATTGTCATTTTGACGATAAATAATTGTTGTAAAACTCCGGGTTGTTACAAACTCCCCTCCTTATAAAAATTGTGTCCCCGCAATTTTCATAATTAAAGTTGTCAATAACAATTATTTTTCTAACATAAACTGGTTAAGCTAGAAAAATAAGGTCAAGAACACAAACGCCAAAGAAATCTTTTAATTCCATAAAAGAAGTTCACAAATTCTCAACAAAATCTAATTATCAATAGATAACCAGAAAACAGCTAAACTGGATAAACACAATTATCAGCGATATTCAATTACCAATTAGATAATCAGAAATACAGAAATCACAAAACAGCAATATCTAATTATCGATACGATAATTAGAAAACAGCAAAATCTAATTATCAACAAAGATAATTAGAAAACACAAATCACAGATCGCAAAACCGCAAATATCTAGTTATCCAACAAATAACTAGAAAACACAAACTCCATAATCAACGAACTCTAACCATCAACAGAGATAGATAGAAAACAAAAATTAAATAAAATCATCATACTCTAGAATCAATTAGAGACTAGAAAATCTCATAATCAGCAAAACTAGCAAATTTCCGATTATCAAAAACGATAATCTGAAAACACAATTTTCTAATTAACAAAACGATAATCAGAAAACATCAGATAATCAGAAATCTCAAATCAACGAATATTTAATTATCAAAAACGATAATCAGAAATCTCAAATCAACAAATATCTAATTATCTCAAAGGATAATCAGAAATCTCAAATCAACAAATATCTAATTATCAAAAATGATAATCAGAAACCTCGAATCAACAAATATCTAATTATCAAAAACGATAATCAGAAATCTCAAATCAACAAATATCTAATTATCAAAAACGATAATCACAAATCTCAAATCAAAAAATATCTAACTATCAAAAACGATAATCAGAAATCTCAAATCAACAAATATCTAATTATCAAAAATGATAATCAGAAATCTCAAATCAACAAATATCTAATTATCAAAAACGATAATCAGAAATCTCAAATCAACAAATATCTAATTATCTCAAACGATAATCAGAAATCTCAAATCAACAAATATCTAATTATCAAAAACGATAATCAGAAATCTCAAATCAACAAATATCTAATTATCAAAAACGATAATCAGAAATCTCAAATCAACAAATATCTAATTATCAAAAACGATAATCAGAAATCTCAAATCAACAAATATCTAATTATCAAAAACGATAATCAGAAATCTCAAATCAACAAATATCTAATTATCTCAAAGGATAATCAAAAATCTCAAATCAACAAATATCTAATTATCAAAAACGATAATCAGAAACCTCAAATCAACAAATATCTAATTATCAAAAACGATAATCAGAAATCTCAAATCAACAAATATCTAATTATCAAAAACGATAATCAGAAATATCAAATTAACAAATATCTAATTATCAAAAACGATAATCAGAAATCTCAAATCAATAAATATCTAATTATCAAAGACGATAATCAGAAACAACAAATATCCGATTATCAAAAACGATAATCAGAAACAACAAATATCCGATTATCAAAAACGATAATCAGAAACAACAAATATCTGATTATCAAAAACGATAATCAGAAACAACAAATATCCGATTATCAAAAACGATAATCAGAAACAACAAATATCCGATTATCAAAAACGATAATCAGAAACAACAAATATCTGATTATCAAAAACGATAATCAGAAACAACAAATATCCGATTATCAAAAACGATAATCAGATATCTCAAATATTTAATTATCGATACGATAATTAATCTCATAACAGCAAATATTTAATTATCGATACAATAATTAAATCTCATAATCATCAGATATCTAATTACCTGCAGATAATTAGAAACAACAAATATCTAGAAATCAATTAAGATACTCTAGAAAATCAACATAAAAGGTTGGATCGATCCCATCAGATGGCGAGTTTTAGCTACGCCGCACGTGCATCTCAGATGGCCGAAGCCTACCAAGTACTATAAATTTTGGCACCCATCAAATGACCCGAAGGTCCGCAGAGTGACCCGAAGGTCTAGTACTGGTATTTGACCCGAAGGTCTTTAAAGTGGCCCGAAAGCCCAACAAATGACCCGAAGGTCCAGCAGAGTGGCCCGAAAGCCCAACAAATGACCCGAAGGTCCAACAGATGACCCAAAGGTCCAACATAGTGGCTCGAAAGCACACAAAATCATCAGAATCATCAAAACAGCAGATGTTTCAATTAACGAGTCCGGAATTAACCGAAATAGCAAACGCACATGTCCCATACCATGTGTTTTACTAAATCGTTTGATTCTCTTCATCGTTTCCTTGAAAGTGCAAAATTGTGTATTTTGTAAAAATACATTTTACATCCTCAAACAGACAAGTCCGGAATTAAGCGAAACAGTAAAAGTGAGGGTCCATAGTCCTCAATTTTGCTGAAGCGTTTAAATCGCTTCCTCATTCTTTTGAAAGCGCAAACTGTAAAAATTTTGTATTTTATATAATTAACATTTTACGTTCTCAAATGGACAAGTCCGGAATTAAGCGAATCAGTAAAAGAAAGGGTTCATAGTCCTGATTTTGCTGAATCGTTTAAATCGCTTCCTCATTCTTTTGAAAGCGCAAACTGTAAAGAATTTTAAAACAATTTTCAAACACGTTATTAAGATAGCAATATCAGTAACATCAGTAGCAATTTCGAAAAGGAAATTGCACTTCCCAAAACACCGTAAAATCGGATCTCAAAATCAGCATTGCGGCATAACCGCTTGAAAATCCACTTTTAAAATTTGACGGTTACTGAAGTCAAAGCGACAGTAATTTTTAAACGTCAAAATCTCATCAAAATAATTTTCATCAAAATGTAGTACCAGTGAATTTTCATTCATTAAAAATGTCAACAAAACACCGTGCTTCAAAAATTTAGCATCGATGTAAAAATCCCGTTATAAAAGTAACGGCAACAAAATACGTTCAAACCAAACATCGGTTCAACGTAAAACCAATGCTGTAACGTGCAACTCAAATTTACACGTATACTACAAAATGAACAAAGAAATCATTCGAAGGTATCTTCAATGAAGATAATTCAAAACAGCAAAATCTAATCAATATATGACTAGCATAAAAGAAAACCAGCAAAAATCTCAACAAAAATCACATAACTGCAGTCGCTTCGAATCCTCAAATCAGGTTCGAAATTTTCAAAGAAACAAAATAAACCCAGTTATGTAAACAACAAATGAAATTTATTTCAATTTCATATTTTGATTTTTTTTAAATCAAAAAGATTATCAGCTGTATTCAGCGAAGACAGTCTCACTGTTTCTACTGCGCACTCTGATAACAGAACACAAATTATTCAAATCATCAGAACACAATTTCACTTTTATTTTTAAATAAAGATATTTAAAAATTTATCATAATTTCAAAACTTTAGTTCTGACTCAAAGCACAACTAAAAACATCGACAAATAGTTGTAACACATGTTCCATCTAAGTTATGTTTTATATTATGTCCATAAACCCCAAGCTCTGATACCAACTGTGACGCCCCACCTCTATGCTCACAATAACAAAGAGTATTAAAAGAAATACTGTCTGTTATTACGAAGAATAAGGCTGGATAGGAGCGGCCATCCGTAGTTAGGCCTTACACTAGTATTGGTTACCTCGATAGGAGTGGTATATATTTTTGTTTTTCTTCTCTTATTTTTTTACTCCCATCGACATACCCAATTCCAGTATAAAATGAACTACGATGGTTCATAATAGTTTAGGACAATATATATAATAATAACACAGATACTAAAAATGCAGAACACAGATAACAAAAGTCTCATATATATATATATATAACCGATGTCAGTTACAATACATTTGACACAATACATATGATACAACTACAACTGTCGACTCTGGAAGTTATATATACAAGTACATTATCGACTAATATACATGAATACATATCAACCTATACTATGACACGACTACTCCAAAAGATATGAAAAGTCTTCATAGCTCAAACAGCAACCCAAAGCAAGATATCTACAACCTGAAATAACTCGGGTCTGACCCGAGTATTAAATTCAAAAGAAAATAATATACGGGTCAGTCTAATTCAAACTCAGTTATTAATGCACAGAAGCAGTGATAATCAAATATCAAATAGACGACAGTCACAGAAATCTCGTATATCCATCTCCTCGATAAGAGAATCGGATAACGGCAGATATAACACTAAATAGTGTTAAACAACAAATCAGAAAATCCAAATCATCGACAAAGAGAAATAAAAAGATTATCGATGAAGATAATATGAAAACTCCAGAATTGCCTAAACAGCAATTAACAACAAAATCTAATTATTAAATAAATAATTAGAAACTTAGAATCTAATTATCACATAGATAATTAGACAATCTCAAAATGATCAATCAAATCAAATTTCTGTGTGGCTGCAGTACACGCACACGTGCACTACCTGCCACTACAGCACGTGAAATCATCACAACAGTAAATACTAACAGCAATCAAAACTGCAGAGGTCAAGTCACGACTATCGTGACTCAACTCAACTACAAAGAAATGAACCAGAGGAAGTCTAGATATAAAGCAACAGCAAACTCAAAACAACGCAAAAGTCCTCAAATTCAACAAGACAGTAAGCATCAGTGCACAAGGACAATGACACGTACGTATACATGAACCAGCAGAAGCAATTGAAGTCCAACAGTAGAACCACAAGGCACAAAGGCTACAAGTATGAACTAAACAAAGCAAGGCTACAGAGCTCGAGCTTATGCAATGTCAACATCGCAGCATAAATATACATTGAAGCAACTCGAACTCAAGTCGATGAAACAGCGTAAATAACAAAAATCTAATTATCGATATGATAATTAGAAAGCACATAATCTAACTATCCAAAAGATAATTAGATATCAACAAAATCATCCGATTAAACCAAATCAAAATACACTGAACAAGATCTGGCAACAATGATGAACCAACAAATGCTCAGACAAGTTCAAACAGCAGAAATCATGTGATCAAGCAGATTCGAGTCATGCCAGAGATTCATGGAACTCAAACAACGCTTAACACAAATGTACTAAGAGCAAACTATGATGAGCTAAACACAACATCATCAAAGACCAGTGAACAACAAATGATGGTAGCAGTTTCAAATCATGAAGCATGCGGCAGTCGACAGTGCACACAAATGCACAAAGAACAAAATACAACAGAGTGACAACCAGCACATTGCAACCCAGAGATTAAAGCAACTGAATGCAAGTCAGAAACTACAAACTGCACATGAACTACATGACTTGAAGTTCAGTGGACAGTGCAATAAAGGCCACAGGGATACAAGGGCAACTGCAACTAAAAACTACAGCCACCACAAGATCACAATGTAACCAAAAACTGTCTTGAAGCAAAATAGTCGAGACTATTAGAGTTCAGTACAATCAGAAACAAGCAAGAATCAATACATCAAGAAACCAAATCAAGACAGTGACAATATGGCACTGCAATTACAAGGCAGTGACAAGTCTCAGGAATCCAATACATAGCAGTGCAAACTCGAAGATATATGTATAATTATAAAGTAATCAAGTGTACAACTACACTAGACCAAATGTCATCAAGAAAACCAGACAACAGAAAATACTGCATGAGATCAAAAAGGAAAAAGTGCAGACTACATAACAATGAATGTACAGACTCAATGATACAATCATGCCTATGACCGAAGGCTACAACACAAGTCTTGAAATCAGACTCAAGAAAATGACAGTGAGTAGAGGCAACCAATCAGGCAACAGGACACCAACAAGTGATGCATCGAACAACTCAATATGCATTTTAGTGCAAAATTCTGTGGCAATGAAACAGTGAACAAAATCAAGCAAAGCAGGATGACCACAAACCAAAATATAAACACTGTCAAATTCGAATATCAAAACCCAATGCAACGATATTCAGAGAATCAATTAATTCACAAATCTAAGCGGTGACAAGGCTGACGTAAACATGCTAGAGAATTCAAAGTAGTAGTCTTGGCCAAAGTCAAAGCAAGGTGTAACCAATGTCATAGTGAAATCAACACCGTCAAAGCCGTGGGTCATCAAAGAAAAGTTCGAACAAAAGGAAATTCATAAAGCAGTGGTTTTCTTTCCCAAAAATCTGAGCAGTAATTTATCAAAACAAATTAGCAAGTCAATACCCGAAATTCAACACAGTGATGACCAGGGAGACCAGAGTCGCAAAATATACGAAATTGACAAAGTCAAGAATCATCTCAAACATTAAAACAAACCGAATGGCTGAGATAAATCAAGTGACAGATTCAACAAACGGAAAACAAGTGTCTCGACCCATAAATAACTTGCAGCTTGAATTAGAAGTGAGCGAAGATCACTCACCTTATACGAAGAACCCCAAATCCATCAACCGATCGAAGCTGAGGTCAACCAAGAATCGAGTGAGGTCGAAAATGAAACTCTAGATGCAAGGGGAACGAACGAACGGAGCCACCATTTTTTTTCGAAGCCCTGACTTTTCGAACGAACGAACGAAGAAAATTTGAAGCCGCCGTTATTCTTTCTTTCATTTTGTATTAGGGTTTTTCGCGAATGAATCAACGAAAAATGAAAGGGGGACGAGTTTCTTATGATAGTTATTACGGCACAACCAACAAATGAGAATGTGGCCCAAAAGTTTTAAAGCCCACATACAATTTATGAATTTACAAAAGAATTTCAAATCGATTCAAAACTGCAATAGCAATTAACAAACGATTTAATCGTCATTTTGACGGTAAATAATTATTGTAAAAAGCCGTGGTTAATATGAAACTAAATTTATGTAAATAAAATTATTTCAAAATGTGTAACGCCCCACCCCAAGACCCACATTAGCAAAGAGTATTACTAGGTAACACCGTCTGCTAATACGGAGAATAGAGCTGGATATGAGCGACCATTTATAGCCTTATCTTAATTATCTATTGAATACGCCGACAATTGCCATACATTTTTTTTTCTTTCTCAAGTGGATCGACATATCCAATAAATACTTAATACAAAACCATAGGTGGCTGAAGGATCTATCAGAACAAAATATAACAACTCAAATGTAATACACATCATAGAACAGTGGATCATCACATGCATTTACACATATACAGATACATTACAGAGTATACAAAATGATACATGTCAAGTGGTAAGCAAACCACAATATACAGGCGAGTCAAAAGAATACATATCAGAGCTACAACCAAAAAGGACTACACAAAAAGCTATAACAAAAAGGAGCTAGCGGAATAGTCCATGCGGAAGCAAAATAGGCTAAGTCCAATGTACCTAACTTGAAACATCTCGGTCTGACCCGAGTATAAAATACACGGGTCAGTCTAGCTAAACAAATCAATTAGATAAGCTAAATGATAATGAACATACAAGGTCATAAAGTACCACAAATATCTCCAAAATAGATAACCAGATCATCTAACAAAAGATGAATCAAAACAAGCCTCATATCATCGGCAACTCAATTAAACAAAGGATATCATATCCCAAAACAAGCCAAAAAGGCAAATAACAAATACCAATAAAGGTAACACAAGTTTCCACAAGGTAATCTCTATATATCTTGTGGTTCAAAGAACCTACACCGAAAGGCGATACACTAGGGAAATATAATTGTCAAATAAACAAAAGATGCTCGAGCTCAGTACTGTATAACAAGGATCCACAAGCCCGAAGGCAACATACCCAAATATCTCTCGAGCGGTGACGAATGACCAACTCCAAAAGCGATACTATAGGGCAACAAACCCGAAGGCACAATCCCGAAGGTACAAACCCGAAGGCAACATACCCGAAGGCAACAAACCCGAAGGTACAAGCCCGAAGGCAACATACCCGAAGGCAACAAACTCCGAAGGCTCAAACCCGAAGGCAACAAACCCCGAAGGCAAAAAACCGTAGTGGCGAAGGTCCGAAGGCCCAGTACTGGACACCAATAACTGGAAGAATGTGTCACAACTCTCAGACAGGAACCCGAAAAATGTTAACGTGAGTCCCATAACACACGTTCGCACTAAACGGTTTACTAACCGTTAGTCAATTTCACACTCAAAGCAGTACAAAGTTCACCTCATTTCGTCGGTAAACCAGACCCAAAGGTCAAAACGGTCAAACGGATAGATTAGGAATTAACTGAAAAGATAAACACACGTGTTCATAGCACGCGTTTTATTTAATCATTTAATTCTCCTCCCTCTTCGCTCGAAGTGCAAAATCGTGTGTTTTATACAGAAATTATAAGTTGGAGAAACGAGCTTTTAATACAATTTAAAAAGATCTCCTTATAAAAACCCATGCACTAAATATAAAAAAAGAATCATCAAGGTCAACTAAAGTGAAACAACTAATCGGAGAAAGAAGAATCGATCGAAAATTGGAATCCCACACAAAATAGGCAAATTGGGCTGAGACAAGCAGATTCAGACGTCTGAATTGTATATTTCAGACGTCTGAAACTGGAGCTCAGGCAATACTTTGCCTTGGCCAATGATGGCCAAAACCTATCGGAAGCAATCGGATGAGTGACGATGGCTAGGGGTTTACGCCAAACGACTACCCAACCTTAAAGACTCACCAATACACTCCGACCAACATGCCCAAACAACCATATAAGGATTTTTCGTAGATTTTGACTTCAAACGCCAAAAATTGGAATATTCATTAAACCAATTCAATTCCAAAGCAAATGACAAGGAATATATGTTAGAAATTGCTACCTAACTCTATCAAAGATATAGACGTAGATGTGAGTTCAAAAACTCACCTTTTAAACCCAAACACAAATGATAAGCTCTAGAACAAGCAATAGGTTAATCTCTCTTCAACAATACCTCAAGAACTTCAATCTATAATCAAAGATGAAGTTTTCTCTAAGTTAAGATATTAGGAATTTCTGAGAATTTGAAGAGGGATTGAGATGGAGAAGATGAAAAGAAGGCTTACCTAAGCTTCTCTTTGATTTTGGAGCAAGAATTTGAGTTTGCAATTGAATCTAGGGCTTGGAATTTCTATTTCCCATTCTCTTCCCCCATTTTCAGTTGAGCTAGAGGAAAAAAGAAATGAAATGAGTGAATAGAGAAGAGAGGGGGCTGAGTTAGGGTATAGGATGAGTTGGGTGAAACCCAAACCCAAGCCCAAAGCCCTAGGTGAAAAATAACAAAATTCACTCAACTCCAAACATATCGATGCTTATACTCAAAAAAGTCGCAAACACCATTTTGAACTCAATGGAAGTGGTCTCGAGCCCAAATTGTTGATTTTCAACTTCATTCTTCATTCAGACGTCTGAAATTTCCAAACTAGACGTCTGAATCTGGAAAAATATGAGTTTTCTAACTTCATTCAGTCGTCTAAAGTGAACGATTCAGACGTCTGAATCTAGAAAAATAGAAGTTGTCTAGAACAATATTCAGACGTCTGAATCGTCCATTTGAGACGTCTGAAAATGGCAATTTTAGCCTATTTCCTTTCTGGATTGACTCGAACAATTTCAGACGTCTGAATGCTTCATTTCAGACGTCTGAATCCCTACGAGGTAGTTTTTCTCAAATAGACACCTCCGAATCTCGATCCACAAAGACTTTTCACTAATTCGACTGTTCTTTTATGAATTATGACTTTTCGAGCTAAAATCCGACTAACAATGCTATACATAAATTAAACATTTAAAATATACGAATCGTAAAATATGCGGGTTGTTACAAAATGTTATTTAAACATCAATATTCATATGAAAGAATTGGACGACATAGGCATGTATAAATTCATGACAATGAGATGCAAATCCAAATTAAATATACAATACAAACGTCGAGACAAAACAGATATAAGTCCAAAATTATTATCATAGGTGACATGTGAATATAAAAGAATATAAACGAGGTGATTTTAGTCATATTAACATGATAAGGATAGAGCCAGTTCAATGGAATAAAAAAATATCCAAAATGTTGTCCAAATACATACAAATGAATAAATAGAATAAAAGAAGAATAGAAACATATGAACATGATGAAATTATATGTAAATAAAATAGAATCTAAGCTATCCAAATATGATGATTATGCAATTAAATAAAATTAGATTTATCCAAAGTTAAAGCCAATGATTTGCACCATGAGTGCTGAATAAAACCCTGGATCGCTTGAATCAACCTCTGGTTATCGCAAGGATCTAGGGACAAGAAACCCTTGAATTTATTTGTTTTTGTTTGAATTTATTTTTGGGAATTTTATGGTTTAGAAGCCATGGAAATTTTGGCCAAAATAAAAAGGAAGAGGCATGAGGAAATAAAAATGTCAGGGAGTGTCAAATGAAATGAATAAGGGAGAATATGTTTTAAAAGAAACATTAAAAACTTTCCATTCCTTCCTTTAAATTTTCTCTATTTAATTCTTAATTAAACCTCATTGATTCCTCTCTCTCTCTCTACAAGAATGGCTGGCCATAAATGGTCCATATGGTCCCTCATAATTTCCAAAATCCCACTAGCATTAATTCCATTTAAATCCAATTTAAATGTTTTGACGATATCGTGTATCACTGTATGCATTTATAACTTTTATATACGAATTTTATTTAATACCAATGGCATTCGAACATCAAACAAATTTTAATAATAATTAATATTTCACAAATATTAATTAATTTAATTGGTTTAAAAACACACTTAATGTTTATTCTATTTAAATCCAATTTAAATGCTTTGCCAACACCATATATCGATACGTACATTTATAGCTTTTATATACACATAATATTAAACAATAATGGTATTTAAACGGATTAAATGAAATTTGATAATTAATTTTTCATAAATATTAACTATTTTAATTAATTTACAATGATTATAAATTAATTAGACCGTGTGATTCATTCGTAGTATTCATCATTTCAGTTGTGCGGCTCAAACGTGTAAATTCAGTCAGCGGCTAATGTTGAACAATTCAAATATTAACATTCACATGTCACCTTAGCTAGTGGTGTGACATTTTAGCTAAATTTATCGCTTACACATTTTATGGTAAAATCCTTACTTATTATAAGCAATACCTAGTAGTGACGATTATTTACACTAATTCCTTTCATCAAAACTATATCACATTAGGACTTATGAAATTTGGTTTTGGTCAAATTCCAACATTATCCACATTCAACATTGTAAGTGCAAACACAAAATCCTTGGTTTAATAATAACAATTATTATTAATCGTACTACTATGGCCAGAGACTTTGGCTTTGACTTGACTAAAGTTAACCCTTTGATAATTCCTCGAGCAGACAAACTGTCTCTTAAGTAGTGTTTCACTTCCAATGCTTCCACTCGACCCAACTATAGTCATTCTACGGACACCATGCCATGATTTAACTATAATCAAAGTGGAGTTTCCACATTAAAGCTCGACAGTGTTCTCAAATCAAGGGAATCGTGTAAAACTGTCGCATCGGTATTCTTTGTTTGACTTTAATTATATTTACCAATATAAAACTATTGAGTGAGTTATTCTATTATTATCCAATTATTATCGATGCATAACCCCTTGATGCCATCAGCAGCCATGAATAATACACTGCCCAATATTTGGAAAGCGTTACGTACTTTATTCTCAATGGATGTATCGATATTTAGTCTCGATATATCTTGATTAGGAATATTTAAAACGGTATGTTTAATTTATTATGATAAATCACTCATGATTACAACACATTGTAACTATTATCACAAAAAATATGATTTATGGATTTTCTATATTAGATATATTTTTATTTAAATTAATAATTAATATAACACATTATATCAAGTATTTAATAGAAATAAGACATTTTATTTTGAACAAGATTGGTTTTCGAGTTAGATATTTGTACCAAATTACATAATTGCCCATAGGACATACTCCTAATTCTATTTGCGACGAAGGAGATGATTTCTCTATTGAGCAATGTTTCACTTCGTTTATCTCTACACATAAGCAAATGTGGTTGTAAATCCATATCATATGATTAACAACAGCCAAAGTAAGGTTTCCACACATAAGGTCAACATACTCTAAAGTCGAAAGTCTACTTCACAATGTTACATTTGATCTTCTTTTCATCATAAATACATTAAATTATAGAAGATTCTCTGTGAATGCTTTTGTAATTATTCCAAACAATAAGTAATAAGTGCGCAACCTATTGGTACCCCTGACTAGTGTGAGTACTTAATTTTCCACCATATTAATAGCGTTACACACATTAGTCTTACCAGTATATCGATATCCCATTCTCAAAATACCAAGTAACGAGGAATATTTAAGGATAAGTGTTTATTTATTATGATTTAATACCCATGGTTAAAAACTACTTTGTATTTTCCATCGTTTAAATGCTTTGTCCTTAGTATTTATATTTGTATGTTGTTGTGTGCTATTAACATCATTTTGTAAATACATACAAAAGCAATAAAACCAAAAGGCTTACTTTTATTTAAAATAAGGTTTTTCATAAAAGTTAAGTTACATAGTTAAATTATATAAATGCCCAGAATACATTCCTTTAACTTTATTAACCCTCTAGGGCATATGGGATGGTCCTCGGGTTTGGCAAGTTGAAAGCCCTTGAGAAGAAGTCATGCTTGAAAAAATGAGCCCTTTCCCACACTTTATTCGTCATAATAGAGGCCTCTCCTATGAGCGGAACATCAAGGGCAGGGGTGGCTTGAACACATGTGGTAGTGGTTGCTCTTCCATAAGTCATCTATTTGCAAATCGTGAATGAAGTCAAAATTACAATTATTGAACCGCTTTTTGGTTAATCATAAGGAACTAATTATAATTATGCAATTTAACCACTTGCTATTTGACTAAGATCGAGACTAAGAAGGGACCATGTTAGGTCCATCCCATTATGTTTTCCTAAGAATGCATGACATAGTGTCGACTACAAGCAAGCCTCAAAAGCTGACGCACCATAGCTTGAGTCCTCGTATAATACGTGGAAAATGATTTAAAAATGGGGTTTTTTTTGAAGTGAAATGAACGTTCTATAGTTCATGATGATATTTGGTATCGCATGTACTAAAATGGCAACAAGATCATTTTACATGCGTTTCCTACTAGCGTATGGATAGTGTAGCAATTTACTACATATAAGATAAGTGTCGGTCCATACATCATGCAAAACTGTCGGATTTCATCTATCAATATTTGCCTAGATCTAAAATGAATGCAATAAATACTATGATAAAAAAAATTAGGCCAAAGACCAATAAATGGCAAGGTGACAACATCGAATAAGTATTTCTAATTGACTAGGGCGTGGATAAAAAAATAGTTCACAAATCCAAGGGGGACACTGTAATGACCCGGAATTTCGAACACTTCGTATTCAAATATCTAAATTATTTAGATATTTGAATCTTGGAATAAATGTTATTAAATTGATTTAATAACCTTGTTAACCTTCTTTTAAATCATAACTAATGATGGTAAATTTGTTTTTGGAATAATGTTTACAAACATATATATTTTGAAGAAATATCGATAATATGACCAAATAAATTATTGAAATTTGTTAAGTTATTTTATGGATACATGTAGCCTATTCATTGAGATTGTATGGTATATGCATCATGTATGATATGTTAGTAGATAGTTTTCATCTGTTAAAATGAAACAGAATTTTGGTGATTTTGGACAGTCGGAAACTTTCGAATCGTTATAGAACTTGAAGCTCGGTTTTTTAGTGAAAATATAAAAGTTGAGTTTTTGCAACTCTTGAATTGAGAAGGTAATAAGTTAAAACAAGTTTAAATTGTTAAACATGTTAAGTAAAATGAATTTAGTGTTTTTGTATATACTTTTTGGATGTAGTGGAGTATTATACGAATATGAACTTAAGTTGTAAAAGGTTATAGACTTGATGTTGTGTTTTTATGAAATAGTTCATAAATGGTTTTAGTATTGAAATGATATACTATTTGGATAAATGAATGTGATATATAAAGTAATTGTTATAGTTGAGAAACTAGTGGGATAATTACGTAAGTTGTACGTAGATCATTTTATCCGCATGACTATTCTTGATCCAGTATTCAAGTACAAGATTTCAAGGTGATTTACACCGGTCTGATTAAGGACTTTTCACTCGATTCTTAATGGCGAACACTTGATACGGATTTTTCATATGATCTCTAAGTTTTCTATCATAGTATATGGCTATGTAATGAGAACGGAGGTTTCTAATCAAGGGACCAGATCGCACTAGAGAGGTCAAGTGTTCTATACTATTTTGGAAGTAAATTTTATGTGATCGAGCAAGCGTTCATATTTGATATTGCGCATGGATGGTCCATGTACATCATACGGGCTTTATTATGTTTACATACTATGTTTTTTTGGTTTATGGTGAATTTAGGTGATGGTCCTTTATTTGTTATAAGGTAATGTGAATCGTCGACCAAGTAATAAGATGAGGCTGTTGAGCGCAAGGTGTGATTAATAGATTGTTTATCATCCTTGTGCGATGATAGGGTTTTAGAACCTGGACAATATGAGACCAATGTTCGCTAGTGATTGAATACTTTTGAGTATTGCTATGTGGTTGTTTCTTTTTGTTGCTCATGTTGGAATTTCGAGGATGAAATATTCTATGTAGGGGAGAATGTAACGACCCGGAATTTCAGATAGTTCGTATTTAAATATCTGAATAATTTAAATATTTGAAGCTTGGATTTAATGTTATTAAATTGATTTAATAACCTTATTAAGCCCCTTTAAATCATAATTAACGATGGTAAACTTGTTTTGGAAAAATATTTACAAAATAAATAATTTGAAGAAATATCGTTAATATGACCGAAAATCATTTTATCGATAAATAACTTTTTACTCATCAGAAGTTGTGCATACTTTTTTGGCACACACTTATTTGCTTGAAAATCATTAAAATGATTTTTTTTACTATTTATGGAAATAAAGTTTCTGATGATGTCATGGGTGATGTCATAGAATATATTTTGAAAATGAACTTTTAAAGAAAGTCTTAAGTGAACAAATGAAAACGAGGCATAAAGGTAGCATGTGAGAGGGAGGCTCCTTTGTGACCTTTCATGGAAGAGAAGGTGTTAGTGACCTCTTTTAAAAACCTATAAATATACCCTTAAGGGTTTCATAATTTACATAAACTTGAAATGTAATAAAAACTTGGAAATGGTGGAAGTGGATTAGCATTAATCCACTTTATTCTTCATGAACTTTCTCTAATTAACTCAAATCTTTTCCAAACTCCACCAAGCATTCACCAACACCTTAGAACATCTTAGGAAGCTTAGATTTAAAGTTAAAGTGGAATAAAAGTGAAGGAGAACGGAGGATCTTGGATGGACCATGAGCAATGGAAGAGGAAGGGAGATGTTGCCTTGGTTCCGAAGTGCTAAAGGTTGAATCTTTAGGAGTTTGGTAATGGTAGGAAGTGTTCTTGAGTTTTATTTTTCTTGAGCATGTGTTTGCTTGGATCTAGGTGAGTTATCTCACTATCTTGTTTGTATATATTATGTATATATATGGTGTGTTTGAAATATAAAGTTAAAGTGACATTAACTAATTAAAGTTATAAACTTTGAACCCCTCTTGCTTTTGAAAGCAAATGACAACTTTATATTGTATAACATCACTTCTATTACCCACTTAAACATATCGCGTGGCCTTCGCTTTATGTTTGAATGGTTGTTTGGATTGTGTGTTAAATTTAAGTATGTTTGAACGCGTTTGAAGTGAGAATAGTCGCTATAAGTGCACTTCAATATTCCTTAACTATAACTTGTGTAAATAGAAGTTTTATAAACTTAACTTGGGATAACTTGATTTGATTATTCTCTACATATATTTTGGTGTATCTGATACTAAATAAATGGTTTGGAAAATTATAGAAATTTTGAAACAAAGTTGTGAAAGTTAGAACAAAAAGGTGGTTATAAATAAACTTTGTAAATATAGCCTGTTTTCGAAAAAAATTCTAAATAAACTGAAAGATATTCTTTAGAGTTTCTTTCGATGGTTTTTAATTACCCTAAGGAAAGTACTTAATATAAAAAAATTAGGTCTTGAATCATTTGTTAAAGTGGTTAAAACTGGTCGCAAAGATCAAGCTTTTCAATTTTATTCTTTAACAAATACTTTTAAAGCATTTATAAATGCTGTAGTAAGTTGCTTATGGTTTTAAGTGTTTAAAAATGATATTTAAATTCGGTATTTTTCTATAATCCTTTTAGAGGTTTTTTTTAATACACATTTTGAAGTATTTTAAAGTTGGTTTTGAAGTTTAAATATATTTTTAATAATATATGTATGTATGTATGTATGTATGTATGTATGTATGTATGTATGTATGTATTCAAAGCAATGAGGTTTTGTAATATAAAACATGTTTTTCATCAAATTATAAATTATTTATTTTCAATTAATATTTTACATAGATATTCAAATCCTATTTAGGATTATTTTTAAAGTATTTATAAATTTTTTAAATGGTAATTGACTAGGCTTAACACTAAAAGCCGACAAGGTAGACTTCTCTATTTGTAAGAGTTAATATTGATATCGAGTAGGGATATGAGCAATAGAGCTCTAACCTACTGACTTCCCTCTTGACTAAGGAATAGTTAAGTTAGAATATCGGAAACATCTTAATCTTTTTTTTTACTTATTTGTTTGAAAAATAATTAACTTTTCTTAACGCTAAAAACCGACGAAGTAGGCTTATCTATTTATGAGAGTTCAAATTGATGTTTAAGTAGGGATATGAGCAATAGAGCTCTAATCTACTGGCTTCCCTCTTGGCAAGGGAATAGTTAAGTCGGGAATGTCGAAAATGTGTTAATCATATTGTTTACTAACTCGTTTGTGAAAGTTATTAATACTTAACTTAAAACTAAAAGCCGAAGAGGTAGATTTATCTATTTGTGAGATTCAAGAATGAAGTGTGTAGGCAAGGTTTTGATATGCAACCAGTATTCTAACTTACTTGGTTTCACTTTTGGATGAGGAATAGTAAAGTTGGAATGTCGGAAACGAGTCAAGTATACAAACCATGATCTCTATAAGCGATCGTTCTTTATAAGGTAGTCGCTTAGTCGACTATCAAACTTAACCAAATATTATCATAGATCTTTAAAAGAATGTTTTAAAGATAATATAAGTATGGAATGGTTTTAGGTTTGTTATGACAATATGTTAATAACATTTGTCTTTAACCCTTTTTGATCTTAATAACATTTGTCTTTAACCCTTTTTGATCATACTTATTAATGTAAATAGATCTTTAAAAGAATGTTTTAAAGATTAGCATAACTGAATAGTTTTGGGTTTGTAGTGACAATGATTAAGTAACATTAGTCTTAAAACTTTTTGAATGGATTTGTGAAAGTACTTAGATCCTTAAAATGGATATTTTGAAGGAAATAACAATTAAGGAATCTTTTGGAAAAAGATAGAAAAAGCCAATTTTTAAAGTAATAAATTTTGTTAATGATTTATGAATATACTTATACCATTTGAGATAAGCATAAGAATACCTTTTAAAGTATTGAAAAGAGCACAAATAAATAGTAGAAATTGATAAACGATGTTTTATTATATAATCAAAGTTTTACTAATAAAAGAGGTTTTAATTAATAAAAGATTAATTAAACAAAAAGGGGATTAGAAGTCGCTTGTGTGGCTTAACCGTGCTCTGTATGTGTAACAACCCGAATTCCAGTGGGTCTGGGTTTTTCGCAAAAATGCTAAAATCCAAGCCCACTGAAGCCCGAGTTGGGTTTCTGGTATCCTACAAATAGGCAAAGACAAATATATCAAAGCTCAGATAAATATCTCACAGCGGAACTGACTAAAATATAATAGTAAATACTCACCAATATAATAACACTTTCTAAACAAGTGTCTCAAAGCTGGAAAGTCTCTGCCATCTACCTAACCTGTAGGATGTTATGAGGAGGGGGTCAGAACTAAAGTTCTGTTTAATGGACAAATTATATACTTCTAAGTTTAATTCTACATATACCGTTTTATTTCCATTTTCTGTTATATTAAGTTTATTAGGTTTATAATACTCTCGCCTCTGTGCATTAATCATACCCATCTACTCCCTAGTAGATCAAAACATAATAACTGATATATGTGTAGCTATAAGTCCAATGACCGCATCGGTCCTAGGTACTACCCATAGTACCTTCTGTACCCTCCTCGCAAGGACTCCATCGTCTTGCTTCTATGGTGTTCTATGACTATATCTATAAAGGACTTCCTCGTAAGGCCTACAATACAGATGTTCCGTCGTCTACTATGAAAACGTAAAACTACGTCCGCACTAGTCTATACTAATGCTCGGACATCCACAATGTACCACCCAGTGCGTACCTTGAGGACTATACGTAATCGTTATGCTACTCCCTGAATCCCGCTTAACAAGGTCTACCTTGTACGGAACTCGGTCGGGGATTTTCTATTTCTGTAAAGGGCTGCCTCGTTAGGCCTACAATACAGATATTCTACTTGGTCTGTCCCTTTTCTTATCGTGGTAGTGGCCCCACACAGCCACCCTTCAACTAATCGAAAGACCTCTAAAGAGCTAAGTGGTTGTGCCCTACTGCAAACAATCTAAACATCCAATGGGCTGCGCCCTTCATCCAATGTCTCGATAATAAAAGAATCATTGGACTGTAGGTTTAACCCTAGTCTTTCCCGAACTCGCTTCTTGGTTTTGATGCTGGCTCGATATCCGCATGCGACTATCCTTTTGTGTCCTGCCCACTAAAACTTACTAGCAAGTACCGGGACATATGAATATCCTACTCCAAACATCAAACCCTTTTGATTTCCTATAATGGTCCTGCCATGCAAAAAGCAATCAAGGCATACTCTTTTGATGGAACACCTACAGACATGCCTTCGGAGGACTGCTTTGCTATGCCTACCTCAGTGGGCCATCCTAGAGTACCCTCACGTCCCGTTGAAGTCTCATACTTGCTTCGAGCCAAAAATAACTAAGTTGGACATGCTTCTTCTGTGCTGAAATATGTGATGAACTACTTCGTTAGGCTCTTCATCCTTCGGGCTGCTCCAAACGCATCTCATTCTTTTATTAGACCCTAAGTCTAATTTTTTATTTTGCGTTTAGTTTAGTTTACTTTTCTTATTCTGTTGGCTACTTATTTACCCTAATTAGCATAATCTTGTCCGAGCCTCACCTAACTATTGCGAGACCATCAGTTCCTAACTAAAAGGGAATGTTGTTGGTATGGGCCACTTCTATTATCTTACTTATTAACTTAATCCAAGATCTAAGTTTATTAAAATAAGCCTCTTCTATTATTTCTGCTTTATTTGCTTATTAACTTCATTTAAGTCTTAAAATAAGCCTTTTCTGTCCTTTCTACTTAATTATAACCTATGTTATAATTTTACTTGTAATTGTCTCTTTTATTCTCTTTTATAATCTATATATCATAAATATAATTACAGGTGTCTCTTTTCTATTATAGTCTTTCTTTATTATGATATTGAATTATATTTAATTCTCTTATGTTATATGATAATCTTGGCTTGGGACTACGTCCGATTGTCACAAATTTACTTATCATAATAACTGCTTTACTTGTATTCTATTATCTGCGCAGTAAATGTAGAGCTTCCAGTCTTGTCTAATAATTAACTTGATTCCTTCTTTAATTCCTTTAATTCTTCACTTTAACTTCTTATATTCTAGGAAGTAGTTCTATCCTATTTGGTTGGTTACAAAAACTATGCTAAAAATCCATTTCCATATTTTGATACCAAATAATGCTATAAACAATAATCTGTAACTACAAGATATCTCTTTTATTGTTGCTTTACTTTTTGGATAGTGTAAAATACAGTAGTTTCTCTATTTTACACTAATTCCCTTTTTCTTTCTTTTATCCTTGCAATTACGTTTATCGTTATCTTTTAAATATAAACTATAGAAATTTATTCTCTTTTCTAAACCAACCAATTAATCTATCACTTACTTCCAAATCAAGTTATTAGATTTTCTCTTTTTATTTGTTTTTCCCTTTTTAGCATAATTTATTGCAAATTTCTATTTTTCTCTTTTTATTTCAGCTTTTCTTATTTTACATCTAATTTCTGTAAATCTAGTGTTCTTTCTATTTTAGTCCGTATTTGCGAATTTTTCTCTTTAACTAATTTATTCGTGTAAAAAGGAATAAAAAGAAGCTAACATTTACAGGCTAAATTCCAACTTTTAAAATAGATGTAAATAACTGTAAATTTCTTACTTTTAGGCTTATGCCTTTCTCTAACTGTCAAGCCTAATATTAATTAAATATAAGCTTTCTTATATAATTTACAGTCTCAGCATAACTAATTAACAGAATTAATTATTGAAATAAATACTGAATAAAATTATTTAACGGGAATCTAACGATAATATAACATAAATGTAAAAGATATATAATTAAATCCACTCACATGTCATCCTTAGCTTTAAATCTCTATCTTCTAAAATTACTACGCCGTTCTACAACTTCTCTCCTTTAATTTGTTGCAATTCCTCTATTTTGTTCACATATATTTTATTTAGATTTATTTGGTGAAGATTTGTGAGAAATAGGAGAAAAGAATGAAGAAAGAAGCCATTGTTTACTTTAAGAGAGGGATGAAGAAAGTGACGGCCGATGGAACGAATTACATTACGTTCTCTCTTATATAGATGCAGCCCACCAATTATCTAATTAATCCTCTTCTTAATTGATCCTTCAATTAATTTTTATGTGCAGCAGTATATGGCCTATATGTACACATTCAAATCTAAGTCAGCTATTATTTCATTTCCTTATTAATATTTTACACATTGTAACGTTTCATTAATTGGCATGTCAATTAATTCCACCATTCAATTAACATATATATTTAATATGCATATATTTTTTTATCCAGATTTGAATTTGAACGTTTATTTGCTACATTTATATGTAAACCTCTTTAAATTGAGGGATCTGATATATATATATAGACACATACACACGTTATATATTAATCTCCAATATTAATTCACATATTAATTAATTGCACTTTTTAGTTGATTCTGTTTGTAATGTAAATTATTTCCATTATTTTTTTCCTCCTACATCTAATTCTCTTAATAATTTACATTCATTACAAACATAGTAAATTTGATACTACTTTTATAAATATCCTATGAATTAATTGCAAATGTTTATAATTGATAAAATTTCCATGTTTGCATATGCAATTGTTTCTGATGCTAAAACTCCAAACGGCTATAACTTCTCTGTTTGAAGTCCTTTCAGAAAACATTGCATATGGAAGTTGATCAGAAAATTGCCACGAACACAATGGTATAAGTTTCGTGGTCGAATTCCAACATTAGCAAAAATTCATTTTTCACTGTTTTCATAGTTATCAATTAAATTTATTTTTAATTATATAAAAATGCAGAGTGTTACATTCTCCCACCCTTTAGGAAATTTCATCCCTGAAATTCGACAAGGGTAAAATTATGTAATTCCTCGCATTAATCACATCCATTTTGTGTATATCCAATTTTGCGATCATCCGTGTTTTTGTGCAAAAGTGTTATTCAATACAAAATATATGCATTTACATGAATTTCTAAGCGGTACCTCCTATATGAATGCTTTTCCTCTTTAAAAAATTATTTTAAAATATGATGCACACATCCTAAATATACTTGCAATTTCTATATGAAGGCAATTTTTTGAAAACTCAAAACATTTTTCATCCAATTTTTCCCACACTCCAACTGAATAGGGGTGTAGTTCAAAGAATTTTTCATCCAATCCTACCACACAACTTTAAATATTCGAATTTCAGAAAAAACTAATTTTCCGAACTCGATTTCTTATGTCAGAAAGAAGGTAGAAAACGAAAAAACTTCACATTTCTCTGTTTTACTTTTGCGTACCTCTCTCTTCGTACTTGAAATTTATGTCGCTATCCTATAAAATCTCTATTTTCTTTCCCAAGCACGGTTACATAAGAAAGATTTTTCTTTTCAAACTTTTTCCCTAGCTTATTTTATGGGAAAGATGTATTTTTCTTTTGCAATTCTCATTTAAACTATTGATGTTTCTATTGCTTTCTTTAGATCTTACTGTTTTCTGTTAGTTACCTTTTATTTGCTTTTACTCTTCATATAGCAACTAAACACAATTATCATCTAGGGCTATGAGCTCTAGGACCATGTCCACTCTGACACAGAAAGGTCCTACTCTAGGAATCCAAGTAACTCATATGCTCCTCCTGCCGGCTAGTATTTGTTACCAACTTACGCTGTGTTACTCATGAAGAATAAGATTTATTCATCTCTTCTATTCCAGGCTCAAAAATGAATAACTAAATCTCGTTTACTGCAATGGATAAGGGTTTCAATCTATGCAGTCTCTAGCTAAAAAGGCAACTAAGCTTGGGGAAATTCTCTCTTTAGCTTTCATTTTTCCCAACTAAGGTCTACTTTTCCCAACCACGTGTGTCTTACTATCTTACTAATATCACTTCACTATTCTTTTATAGTCTACACACATGAAGCAACATTTCTAGGTTCTCACTAATGTCTTATACACCTTACGGGATCTTTCATTATTACTACTAGGAGTAATTATTGCTATAGCCTTATACTTTTCCCGTTACACCTAGGAAATGATTCCTATCTACTCCATATTTAAAAGTCTGGTTTGGTTTGGTATTTATCATTTTTCTTCAAAAATTAAAACTCCTAAATTTCTACAACATCAAATCCCAAAATTCTTGCCTTTGAAAGTGTTATTTTGAAGTTTTCTGTTAAATTTAAAGGTACTCGGTTACTTAAAATTTTATCTTTTTAAAAACTTATTTATTTTTCCACCAAACCATTTTTCTTTAAAACATGTCTTGCTTGATCTTAAAACATTCTTCATTCTTCTTGACTTAAAAAATAATGTCCTCGCATGTTTCCAAAATATCTTATTTTCGTAGATTTTCAAATTTACTAAAACTGGAGTAGATAAGAACGATTATTTTATCAAAAATCTCTTAACTTTTCTACTCTTCCAATTACTTAATCTTGAAGGAGTTTCTAACTTACTACACTTAATGGTTTTATAGCTTAATGTATTTGAATTACTTTCTCTTATGAGAAATGTAACATCCCACATATTTTATGATTATATATTTAAATGTTTTATTTAAATATAGCATCGTTTGTTGAATTTAAAGTCCAAAATGTGACTTTTTTTAAACAATCGAATTCGGACTCGAGACTACTTCCATTGAGTTCAAAACGACGTTTACAAATTTTTTGAGTATAAACATTGATATGTTTGGAGTTGGTTAGGATTTTGGTATTTTATTTGGGCTTTGGGTTTGGTTCTAGCCCACTAACCCAATATGAGAACCCAAACCTTCTAACAAATACCTCCCACTTCACTCCTCTTTATTCATTCATTCCACTTTATAAATTCCTAATACTCAAGCCCTAGAAAAATGGGGGAAAAGAAAAGAGATTAGAAATTCCTAAGCCCAAATTCTCTTAGGAAATTAAACTTCAAGTTATAAATCAAAGAGAAGTTTAGGTAAGCATCCTCTTCATCTTCTCCATCTCAATCTCTCTTCAATTTTCAGAAATTCCTATAACCTAACTTTGGAAATTCATTTCATTTGGTAATAGATTGAAGATTCTTGAGGTATTGTTGAAGAGAAATCGATCTTGCTTTGTTTTAGAGCTTCTCATTCCTTATTTTTGAATTTAAAGGTGTGTTTTTGAACTCACATCTATGTCTATACCTTTGATAGTTGTTAGGTATGAATTCCTAACATCTATTTCATGATCATTTGCTTTTAATTTGAATTGGTTTGGTGAATTTTTTGATTTTTGGTATTTTGAAGTCAAAATCAATGAAAATCCTACTATGGATGTTTGGACATGTTTTTTGGAGTGTATTGAATAGCCCATAGGGCTGGGTTGTCGCTTGGCATAAATCCCAAGCCACCATCGTGAAAGGGAGTGCGGATTAAGGATCTTAAGGCTAATTTAACAATAGAGGGGGGTGAATAGTGTTTAATGGATTCTAAGACTTATATGGACTAATTAAAATTTATGATATAAACAAATCCAGAACTTAATCGCAGAACTTAATCGCAGAACAATCACATAATCAAACACAGATTGTAACAACCCAATATTTTTGCAATTATTTTTAATTAGATTTTTATTTCAAAATTTTATTTTTAAAACATTTTAAAACTGTAGTTGTAATTTTCTAATATTAGTTGTATTTTATTTACAATTTTTAATTCTAGTTTCAATATAATAAACTATTTTCTTTATTTTCCTTTTATTTTTCCTAAGAATAATTGTTTATTTTCATTTTCACTTTATTTTTGTTTGTCTTTTATTTTTATTTACTGATTTTTATTTTGTTTACTTTGAATTTATAAAGTGGAAATTCTAAGAGACAAAAAGGCTTTAAACTTGTGACTTTTCATTGTCTAGACTCTTCATTTCTTTGGCCGTTCTTTTCTCATGTTGTAGCCGTGAGTTTTATTGCCTTTTTCACGTGAGAAACTTCACACTTTCTTCATCATTCACGGCTATCATTTCTGAAAATATTTTGGTGAGCAATGGCCTTTTTTCTCATCTTCTTCTTCATTTTTTTTCAATGATTTTGCCTTGATTTCTTCATATATTTGCTCGGCCTAAACCCCACCATCTCCTCCACCGACCACCACCACTTCCTTCCCCACATCATCCACGGCAACATCACCATCTCCTCTGACCAGTAGTGGCCGTGACCTCCATATGAACAAAACACCACAAAACTTTGCCTAAACTCCTTGAAAACTACATAGCCAAGCCTATAGTTCACCATCCCCTTCATTTCTAGCTACGGCCATCACCCCTAGAACCACCACCACCTGATGACATCATCCCTAGCCTTGATTCAGATCTGACTTGACCTGTAAAAGACCATGGCCGAACCCAAACATGACCCTAGGCCGAGCCTTGTTGCAACCAAACCCTTTCTTGCTTTGACCTTTAGCATTCCATGCTTTGTAACTCCCAAACCTTCCACATTCTTACTAGCCGTGAGTTTTGTGATCCAAACCAGAACCTTTTCCACCTGAAAACATGTTGTGGCCGAACCAATAAAGCATTATGGCCGAGCAAAAGTTGTTAGTGGTCAAGCAAAATTGATTGAAAAGCTTGGTGATGTCTTTTGTAAATTCTATTTCCATTTTGTTCCAATAAATTTTGGTGTTGTATTTATATTTGTATTTTGCTTTGTTTTTTTGCTGAATACAAGATTAATATCTTGGTTATCTCACCACTCAAATCAAAAGTCGTGTTATCGTGCTTTCTGGATTTTTGTTTGTGTGTTTGATTTGCTAACTCCAGCGTTAAAAGGTGAGTATTCACACATGACATTTATACTTATATAATTTGTGAAGTGGCAACAAGTGAATGTGTAGAAACTATTATATTATGTTATACTTGCCTGTGACGTAAATTATATGATGTTAAACCCTGTTATAAACCTGTCACATCATCTGCTATGTTATATTCTGTTATATTGTTTATTTTATTATGTTTCTCACACTGCAAGTTCTCTGTAGAATAAATTCACTATGGGTTGAAATGAAACATACACGAACAGATTTTAGAATAGGAAAAAATCATTATGGACTGAAATGATAAGCCTGAGCGATTTTTATTTTTTTATTTACTTGGGATTACGGGTTTGAAATGATAGAACCCGTATTTTCTTTGTAAATTACAGATTGAAATGATATATTATCCGTATCACTTGACTTAGGTTAGAAAATATTATACAGACCCGTGGTTATTTTATATAGTTTTCTGGAATTTTTAAGTATTTTTAAAATGTAAAAATATGATAATTTGATTTAAATTGAATTTAAATGATTTAATAAAGTGATAATGATTTTTCTCTGTATTAAAATGTTAAATAAATGAATGGAAATATTGTGATTTGAAACATAACTAAATTTGGAAATTTGTGATTTGGTTTTTTAAATGGAAGTTTAAGTTAATTAAATAAAAATGGAAATTAAGTTTATTTATGAAATGGAAATTTAAATTTAAGTGTTAAGGTAAATTGTTAAAAATGAAAAGAATATGAAATTGTACACTTGAATTTAATAAGTGAAATTATTGGAAACTTTGATTTTATTGTAAAAAATTTCTTTATAAAATCATAAGTTAAAGGGTATTTAAATGAACATTTTTGAAGTGGAAAAATATGATTTTTATAGGTTAAAATTGTTAAAATTGAAGTTTAATTGTTTCTGCAATTTTGGTATAAATCTGGAAATTCTTTTAGTAGCATTTCAGAAATGCTATCGTTTCTGGAATTAATTTAAAATCTGAAGTAAAGGATACTGTAGCACTTTGTAAGTGTTGTGGTTGATGCAAATGACCTAAAGGCTAAAATTAACTAAGGGCTACTGCAGCACTTGGTAAGTGATGTGGTCGCTGAATTAAAAATAAAACCTGAAATTTATAAAAGAGCTACAGTAGCACTTGATAACTGCTGTAGTTTGCTAAAATAAGATTTTTCAAATGTAATTGAACCCTGGACTACTGCAGCAGTTAATAAATGCCGTCTTTTCTGAATTTAACTTGTTTTCAAATGAAACTGAACTACTACAGCAGTTTTTAAATGTTGTCTTTGCTAAAATATACTGTTTTCAAATATAACTTACCGCAGCATTTTTTAAGTGCTGTGAATGCTGAAATTTTAATGTTTAAAGTATTTATAGTGAATAAATGAACTCAGAAAAAGCTAAATTTTTGGGAATTGAGTATTTGATTTAAAGGTATAATGACTTTACTTTTAAATGGTTTAATGAAGTATTTTGATTTGTAATATAAACTATTTTTGAAATTTATAACCATGGGTTATAATAACGATTGGTTGTTAAAGAGACCGGGATCGGATATGGACATACTCTTTGTTGATATCGAAAACCACTTTAACAACTGTGTACGCGGTGGAGTTTCCAGAATGAAGTAGGATGGTGGCGACGATCCTATTGAGGTATGAACGCGGACCCAACTCCCGTGAGTTGGCATAAGATGGCTAAAACATGAGCGATTGACGGGCCGATGAGGTAGCACCTCTGATCGGACACACTTCTTCGATACCATTCTATTACTTTTGTGATTGATTAAGTGCACCCCTTGATTTTGGGAGTGTGGCTCGAGGTGGGCGGTAGTGGCTGCTATACGTTTCCACCAGCCCGGATGCGTAATTGGTATATCTACCCTGGCATTGCCTAGTTGTGCTATGTCACCTACCATATCGAGCTTTACTATGAGTATGGATTTCTCCCGTAGCTTGTGGAGTATTGAGGGTAGCCCCCGATCTGGGAGTATGCTAATACTGGATAGACTACTGGGACTATTACGTGTTAAGGTGGAAAATGTAAAGCCTTAATGCTATTTAAAAGTAAGTTTATTTTATTATTAGACATTATTATAATAGCGAATATTACTACATAGTAGATAGTTTAACGGATCCTTAAAGAATGGGCGATCCCAAGCATTCTTTAAGTTACTTGTACCTTTTATTACAGTTCACTTGAGTTGGTTTACATTGTATAAGTATGTATGTCCTGACTCGAGTGTTTTGCGTTTTTCTTTACGCTCGGGTCAGCCTGAATATCAGCTTTGGATCTCACCTTCTGGAGCTAGGACTACTGGAGATCATCTTTTATTTAGTTGCTATCTATTTCCATTCAGTATTTCTATGTCAGCTTTGTATTAGAGACATATGTATTTGGGATTTCTACTATACTTATGTATTCAGACTTCTGTTGTATCTGTTTTCAGACTATGTATTTTGAATCTGTTTTGAGACTTTGTATTGTAATGGCTTCATGAACCACTATTTATTTTATTTTCTACTGCGAGTTATTCTGATATTCTGTGTCTGTGATTCTGTGATTGGTTTTATTTGCTCCAAATTTATTACAATCTATTGCTTTGTATTATTCAAGTCTGACGTGTGTGGTTTTATTGTCGATTTGAATGGTCCAAAATAGTGGGTTGTTACATTTGGTATCGGAGCTTTGGTTTTTAGGCAAACCTTAGCCTAAGGAGCAAAAACTCATTAGAGATAGGGTAGAAATACCCTAGAATGAGTGAAATCAACCTCAGAATCATTTCTTTGTGAGAGAACGTATTTTCAAAGTATAAAATGATTTTAAAATGATTTTTCAAAGGATTTTTCAAAGATTATTTTGATATAAAAGTTTCTTGTTTTAAAATAAATTTTCTAAACTTTCCTCCTTTCGTATCTACCTTATTAGTATTTTCTTTCATTAGGATATTCATCCAAGTGAATTTATCTGGTCTTATCTTATCTTATCTTTGTCTTCTCGTTACCTTTGTCCTAAAATTCATTCTTGATATTTTCTGGATGAATCGTGGAAATGCCAAAGGTAGGGGTCGTGGTATTGCCCTAGCTCCTCAACCTGATGCACCTGTTAGGTTTACTGTTCTCTATAAGGAATTCTCTCAACTTAGTGGCACCAAGTTTACCGGTTCAGAGAGCATTATTGAAGCCCAGCAATGGTTACGGAGTTTAGAGAGGATCTTTACCGGTCTCGAGATTACTGATGCCCAGAAGCGTCAGTTAGCAGCTTGGCAGCTGCAAGAGTCAGCCTTGGATTGGTGGGAGTCTGTTACAGCTCACACTAACGAGGGTGATATTTCGTGGGAGCAGTTTAGGTATCCTTTGTGTTATCTTGAATTTTGTTCCCATTTCTATTTTTTTGAATCTATCTTAAGTTTTGTTTCTGTATCTTCTTTCCAAGAAGGCTTTTGTGGCAAAATGGATGCCCGAAGCGGGAAATCTCAGCTTTATCGTGAGTTTATGGATCTCAAGCAGGGTACCATGTCCTTTTCTGAGTATGAGCGAAAGTTCAACGAACTTTCCAAGTTTGGTCCTGGCCTTATTGACACTCCTCTTAAGAAGAATGAAAAGTTCATAGCTGGAGCTTGCCCAGAGTTCTATGATCGTCTCATTTCTCATGTTCATGGCACTTTCACCGAGCTTATGGATATGGCTATTTGGTATGAGAACCATACTTCCAAGGGTCCTGCTGTTGCTAGTGCTCATGCATCTCAGTCTTCCTTTGCTAACTATAAGAAGAGAAAGCCAAATTTCCATCAGCAGAAGAAGAATTGGCTCAAAAATCCGGGTTTAGGATCTTCATCTTCTCCTTCTCAGAGGCACCCTATCGACCTATCTACCATTACATGCTTCAAGTGTGATCAGAAGGGACACTATGCTAATAGTTGCCCTACTTCAGTTGGTGCTGTTGTTCCTCTACCTCAGAATACCAGGAACAATCTCTGTCATGTCTGTCTTCAGCTTGGTCATTTCAAGAATGATTGTCCTTTGTATCAGAAGGGCAAGCCATCTGGTATTTTTGCTGTTGCCTCTGCTTCTTCACATGCTCCACCTGCACCTGCTCCTGCTCCTAGTGATAACCAAGGTACTCTTCAGGGCACCTTTTCTTTATTTCATCATCCTGTTCGTGTTTTATTTGATATTGGAGCTTCGCATAGTTTTATTTTTGTGGATCTTTGTGATAAGTTCGAGCATCTTCTTTCTCCTGTGTTTGCTGTTGAATCTTTGTGTGTTAAAAATCCTATTGGTGGTCCCGCGAACCTTAATAGGATTTGTAAGCAAGTGAGACTCTTCTATTCTGGCCATAAATTTTCTGGTGATTTCTATGTTCTTGGTTTCGATGCTTTTGATTTGTTGCTTGGAGGTGATTGGCTTAAAAGGCATGATGCTCGTATATCTTGTAAATCCCAAATTGTATCTCTTGAGGATGATCGGGGAAATCCTTTGGTTATTCAGTGTCGTATGCATCATGATTATGCTGGCAGCTTTATTTATTCTCTGGATTCTTCTCCTGTTAATCTTCAGTCGACTCGTGTGGTCAAACTTTATCCCGATGTATTTGGTGAAGTCACTGCTTTACCTCCTAAGCAGGAAATTGATTTCCGTATTGATCTTATTCCTGGAGCTCGACCTGTAGTTCTTCCTCCTAGAAGAATGGCACCCCGTGAGAAGGTTGAGTTGGGAAAGCAAATTGAGGACTTGTTCTCCAGGGGTCTGATCAGGCCTAGCTATTCGGAATGGGGAGCAGCAGTGGTTTTCGTCACTAAGTCCGATGGTTCTCTCCGGATGTGTGTTGATTATAGGGAGCTGAACAAGATCACTATGAAAAACAGATATCCAATACCTCGCATCAATGATATGTTTGATCAGCTTTATGGTGCTACTGTTTTCTCTCAGCTTGATCTTGCCACAGGTTTTCACCAGCTCAAAGTTGCTGAGAAAAGTATTCCCAAGACTGCTTTCCGTACTGAGAATGGGTTTTTTAAATGGTTAGTCATGCCTTTCGGTTTGACTAATGCTCCTGCTTTCTTTGTTGATTTGATGAATCGTGTTTTTCGTGATGTGCTTAATAATTTTGTTCTTGTCTTTGTTGATGATATTCTCATTTTCTCTAAGTCCGAGGAAGAACATGAGTCGCATTTGAAATCTGTTCTTGAGACTCTTAGAAATCATCAATTGAAGGCTAAATTTTCTAAATGCCATTTCTGGAAGGATGAAGTCCGATTCCTCGAGCATATTGTTTCTAGTAATGGAGTTTCAGTTGATCCAGTCAAGATCGCTGCGATCAATGTAAGTCTTTCTTTCCTTATCTTTCCTTGTTTCATTCAATTTAATCTATCTTTCCAGTTGTCCTTATTTATCCATATTCTGTGCAGGATTGGGAAACTCCTAGGACTCCAACTGATATTCGTAGTTTTCTGGGCCTTGCCGGTTACTACCGGAGATTCATTGAGAATTTTGCTTGGATTGCTGCACCTACCACCGCTTTAACTCGAAAGAATGCTAAGTTTATTTGGAGTGATGAGTGTAAAGCTACATTCAATGAGTTAAAGCACAAGCTTACTTCCGCACCAGTTCTTACCGTTCCAAATGGAAATGAGGGATTAACGGTATACAATGATGCTTGTCGTGAAGGTTTGAGAGCTGTTCTGATGTAGGATGGGAAGGTGATTGCTTATGCTAGTCGTCAGTTGAAGACCCATGAAGGCTCATGATTTGGAATTGCTTGCTGTGGTTTTTGCTTTGAAGCTTTGGAGGCATCATCTTTTGGGTACTAAGTTTGAGCTGTTCATAGATCATCGGTCTTTGAGGTATATTTTCACTCAGAAGGATTTGAATCAGAGACAAGTTAGGTGGTTGGAGTTTCTTGCTTCTTATGACCTCGACATCAACTATACCCCTAGGAAAGCGAATGTTGTGGCAGATGCTTTGAGTCAGAAGAAGGCTATGTTGTGTCAGCTTGTTATTTCTTCTTCTCTTTTGGATCGTATCATGGCCAAGCAGGATGAGGATCGGATGCTTAGGCTTATTAAGGAGAATGTTCGTAGTAGGGTTGGAGGAAGTAGTCTTGATGGTAGTGGAGCCCAGATCGATGATAGAGGTATTTTGAGGATTAATAATAGAATTTGTGTCCCGAATGTTGATGGATTGAGACAGGAGTTACTTCGGGAAAATCATCGATCCAGACTTTCTATTCATCCGGGAGTGACCAAGATGTATCAGGATATGAAGAAGTTGTATTGGTGGAGAGGTATGAGGCGAGATATCTCCATCTTTGTTAGTAGGTGTGCGACTTGTCAGCAAGTCAAGGTCGATCATCAGAAGACCCCTGGTTTGCTGTAGCCTCTTGAGATACCCAATTGGAAGTGGGAACAAGTTTCTATGGATTTTATTGATGGATTACCGAGGACTAGGAGGGGTAATGAGAGTATCTGGGTTATTGTGGATAGATTGACCAAGTCAGCTCATTTCATTCCGGTCAATTCTACCCGTTCTGCTTCTAGTTTGTCTGAGATTTACATGAGGGAGATTGTTCGTCTCCATGGTGTTCCTCTCAGTATTGTTTGTGATCGTGATCCTATCTTTACCAGTCAGTTTTTGAAAGCATTTCAGGAATCTTTAGGTACTCATCTGAATCTGAGCACTGCTTACCATCCACAGACCGACGGTCAAACGGAAAGGGTGAATCAGATTCTAGAGGATCTTCTTCGTGCTTGTGTGCTTGATTTTGGAGGATCTTGGGAAGATCATCTCCATCTTTTCGAATTTACCTATAACAATAGTTATCAGGTATAATTTCTACCTTTTGTTTTAATCTTATCTTAATCTTTTATCTATCCCATTTCTATCTTTGAATTCAGGCTAGCATTAAGATGTCTCTGTTTGCTTCTCTTTACGGACGACCTTGCAAATCTCCATCTTGCTGGATAGAATCCGGTAATCGTTTGGTTCTTGGTCCTGAGATGATTTTAGAGGCTTCTGAGAGAGTTGAGGAGATTAGGAGGAAGATGAGGATTTCTCAGGATAGGCAGAAAAAGTACGCTGATAGGCGTAGGCGGAGTTTGGAGTTTGCTGTTGGTGATTTGGTTTTCCTTAAGGTCTCTCCCTTAAGGATTGTTATCCGGTTTGGTCGTAGAGGGAAGATTTCTCCTAGGTTCATTGGTCCTTTCCGCATTGTGGAAAGAGTTGGTTCTTTAGCTTATCGCTTGGATTTGCCGGAGAAGTTTTCTGGAGTGCATAATGTATTCCACGTTTCGCATCTTCGTCGCTATCTGCATGATCCATCTCTTATTGTTCAGCCTTCCGCTCTTGATAGTTTGGATATTGAGCCTAATCTGACTGTCGAGAGGAAGCCACTTTGTATTGTCGACAAAGGTACGAAGCAACTAAGAAGGAAATCTATAAGTCTGGTCAAAGTACAGTGGAGTACTGATGATCGAGATTGTACCTGGGAGATGGAGGAGAGCATTCGTGCTTCGAATCCGGAATTGTTCGTTTCAGGTACTATTTGCTTTTCTATCTTGTTTTTCCTTATTTTCCTTGTTTCATTCTTTTCGAGGACGAAAAGATTTGAGTGGGGGAGAGTGTAACAACCCAATATTTTTGCAATTACTTTTAATTAGATTTTTAATTCAAAATTTTATTTTTAAAACATTTTAAAAGTGTAGTTGTAATTTTCCAATATTAGTTGTATTTTATTTACAATTTTTAATTCTAGTTTCAATATAATAAACTATTTTCTTTATTTACTTTTTATTTTTCCTAAGAATAATTGTTTGTTTTCATTTTCACTTTATTTTTGTTTGTCTTTTATTTTTATTTACTGATTTTTATTTTGTTTACTTTGAATTTATAAAGTGGAAATTCTAAGAGACAAAAAGGCTTTAAACTTGTGACTTTTCATTGTCTAGACTTTTCATTTCTTTGGCCGTTCTTTTCTCATGTTGTAGTCGTGAGTTTTATTGCCTTTTTCACGTGAGAAACTTCTCACTTTCTTCATCATTCACGGCTATCATTTCTGAAAATATTTTGGTGAGCAATGGCCTCTTTTCTCATCTTCTTCTTCATTTTTTTTTCAATGATTTTGCCTTGATTTCTTCATATATTTGCTCGGCCTAAACCCCACCATCTCCTCCACCGACCACCACCACTTCCTTCCCCACCATCTCCTCCACCGACCACAACCACTTCCTTCCCCACATCATCCACGGCAACATCACCATCTCCTCTGACCAGTAGTGGTTGTGACCTCCATATGAACAAACCACCACAAAACTTTGCCTAAACTCCTTGAAAACTACATAGCTAAGCCTATAGTTCACCATCCCCTTCATTTCTAGCTACGGCCATCACCCCTAGAACCACCACCACATGATGACATCACCCCTAGCCTTGATTCAGATCTGACCTGACCTGTAGAAGACCATGGCCGAGCCCAAACATGACCCTAGGCCGAGCCTTGTTGCAACCAAACCCTTTATTGCTTTGACCTTTAACATTCCATGCTTTAAAAAATCATAAGTTAAAGGGTATTTAAATGAACATTTTTGAAGTGGAAAAATATGATTTTTATAAGTTAAAATGGTTAAAATTGAAGTTTAATTATTTCTGCAATTTTGGTATAAATCTGGAAATTCTTTTAGTAGCACTTTAGAAATGCTATCGTTTCTGGAATTAAATTAAAATCTAAAGTAAAGGATACTACAGCACTTTGTAAGTGTTGTGGTTGATGCAAATGAACTAAAGGCTAAAATTAACTAAGGGCTACTGCAGCACTTGGTAAGTGCTGTGGTCGCTGAATTAAAACTAAACCTAAAATTAATAAAAGAGCTACAGTAGCACTTGATAAGTGCTACAGTTTGCTGAAATAAGATTTTTGAAATGTAATTGAACACTGAACGACTGCAGCAGTTAATAAATGCTGTCTTTTCTGAATTTAATTTTTTTTCAAATGAAACTGAACTACTACAACAGTTTTTAAATGTTGTCTTTGCTGAAATGAACTGTTTTCAAATATAACTTACCGCAGCGAGTGCTGTGACAATGTTTAAAGTATTTAAAGTTAATAAATGAACTCAGAAAAGGCTAAATTTTTGGGAATTGAGTATTTGATTTAAAGGTATAATGACTTTACTTTTAAATGGTTTAAATGAAGTATTTTGATTTGGAATATAAACTATTTTTGAAATTTATAACCACGGGTTATAATAACGATTGGTTTTTAAAGAGACCGGGATCGGATATGGACATACTCTCTGTCGATACCAAAAACCACTTTAACAACCATGTATACGGTGGAGTTTCCAGAATGAAGTAGGTTGGTGGCGATGATCCTATTGAGGTATGAACGCAGACCCAACTCCCGTGAGTTGGCATAAGGTGGCTAAAACAGGAGCGATTGACGAGCCAATGAGGTAGCACCTCTGATCGGACACACTTCTTCGATACCATTCTATTACTTTTGTGATTGATTGGGTGCACCCCTTGATTTTGGGAGTGTGGCTCGAGGTAGGCGGTAGTGGCTGCTATGCGTTTCCACCATCCCAGATGCGTAATTGGTATATCTACCCTGGCATTGCCTAGTTGTGTCGTGTCACCTACCATATCGAGCATTACTACGAGTTTGGATTTCTCCCATAGCCTGCGGAGTATTAAGGGTAGCCCCCGATCTGGGAGTATGCTAATGCTAGATAGACTACTGGGACTATTACGTGTTAAGGTGGAAAATGTAAAGCCTTAATGCTATTTAAAAGTAAGTTTATTTTATTATTAGACATTATTATAATAGCGAATATTACTACATAGTAGATAGTTTAACGGATCCTTAAAGAATGGGTGATCCCAAGCATTCTTTAAGTTACTTGTACCTTTTATTACAGTTCACTTGAGTTGGTTTACATTGTATAAGTATGTATGTCCTGACTCGAGTGTTTTGCGTTTTGCTTTACGCTCGGGTCAGCCTGAGTATCAGCTTTGGATCTCACCTTCTGGAGCTAGGACTGCTGGAGATCATCTTTTATTTAGTTGCTATCTATTTCTATTTAGTATTTCTATGTCAGCTTTGTATTGGAGACATATGTATTTGGGATTTCTACTATACTTATGGATTCAGACTTCTGTTGTATCTGTTTTCAGACTATGTATTATGAATCTATTTTGAGACTTTGTATTGTAGTGGCTTCATGAACCACTATTTATTTTATTTTCCGCTGCGGGTTATTCTTATATTCTATGATTGGTTTTATTTGCTCCAATTTTATTACAATCTATTGTTTTGTATTATTCAAGTCCGACATGTGTGGTTTTATTGTCGATTTGAATGGTCCAAAATAGTGGGTCGTTACACAGATGCAGAAAGTAAATAAAAAGCAGTAAAAGGAAAGAACACACAGGATTTTATACTGGTTCGGAGTTACCCTACATCTAGTCCTGCACCAAGGCAAACACCTCGTACAGATTTTTATTATACCAATGTCAAGATTACAATCCTCGGTTTCTAAAGGCCTTGAGGTACCCTCCTGTCTTCGAGTCCGGGGCAAACTCTCTTGATTTACGGGACACAAGATCACCTAATTGATTTCCAGGCACAACCACACCTTATAGAGAGACTCAATAAACTTTTGATTACAAATTGATCCTATAACTTTGAATAGCACTTTGATCTTCGAGAGAGGGCAGAGAATCAAACAAGAATGAGATTCTAATTTGATTCACTTGAGAGTTCGGCAGAATTTCGGCACGATCTTAAAAATATGAAAATTTTAGAATATGGATTTGTGGAGAAGAAGGAGTGAAGAAAATAAGAAAATGGTTAGTTAAAAAATTCGTTTTTGAAGGCTATTTATAGACCAGTAATGGTTATAACCATTCGGGAAGCGATTTAAACGACACTTCTTTTGAAAATTGAAACTTCTGAATTTAACGGCCACCATGTCGACATGGGGTATCCCATGATGTCGACATCTCTTAGTTAAAAACAATGTAAAATTTGTTTTGAAAATGGTATTGAAAGGAAAACAAGATGAAATGATTCTGGAGTAAAATAAACAGGTTTTCCTATGATATAAAATAAAGAAGAGTAGAAAAATATATTTTTAGAATGTATATATAATTTGATTTTAAATCTCAAGTATATATATATTATAAAAGAATATTTAAAAATAAGAAGATAGTTTTAAAAACAAACGAAGTTTAAAATAAGAGTTTATTTAAAAACAAAAACAAAGAATATTTTAAGGCTAAAACATCTTTTTGAAAATCATTTGAAAAGATAATTTTTAAAGCTAAAACATTTAAAAAAAATAGTTTTGAAAATCATTTTAAAAAACCAATTTGAAGTAGTTTTGCAAGCTTCTTCCTACAGAATATCTCATCACATCAGGACTCGAGAACTTGTACAAAACCAGGATGTTCGTGGGTTTGTAAGCCACTCGTCGTAGGTTTGTAAGCTACTTGTCGTGGGTTTGTAAGCCACTCGTCGTAGGTTTGTAAGCTACTTGTCGTGGGTTTGTAAGCCACTAAGAAGGTAGAAATGGGTTCCATCCCAAATGAAATTTGGAATGAAGATTTCCATGCTATTATGAAGTTTTAACAAAACTAGATACTTATCTTGAAATCTTGATCTTGATACTCATGAGTCTTCAAACTTGATTTCTTCATTCTTGATCTTTATACTGTACAGTCATCAATAATCAGTACCTGCCTTATATATATACTACATAATAACATTCATATATATCTAGACAATAGTGTTAGTATATAAGTTATAATAAAATAAGTTATAAAGGTTGTTGTCATCAAAATCACTATCTCCAGTTCCAAACACATCGCTCATCCGTTCGCTTCCGAACTGATTTGGCCATTAATCGCCTAGGCTGATTTTTGCCTTGAGCTTCAGCTCAGACGTCTGGGAAAACACTCAGACGTTTGGGCCATCGGAATAAAAATTCCAGATGTACAGCTCAGATGTCTGATGTTATTCCCAGATGTTTGGGCGATCTAGAAGAAAATTTTCATATTTTCAGCTTAGACATCGGGGCAAACCACCAGACGTCTGGTGTTGTTTATTCAGCCAATTTGCCTATTTTTCAGTGGATTTCCGTTTTAATCGATTTTTGTTGATTCGGTTGGTTGTTGTCTTTTATTATCGACTTTGATGACTTCTTTTCTAGATTTTTGGGAATATCCATTTGATGGATTCGATATCAATTTTCATGGTTTTAATTCACGTCGTCGTATGTGAATTTTTGGTGATAGATTGTTTTTACAATCATTTCTGTGATCTGTCATTTTAAAATACAAAGGTTTCTATACTAGTAGTAAATACTCAAACTTTTCATATAAATGATTTCAACATTTCTTTTATGACAAAGCCCGTTTTAAAAACCGTTTTCCAATCTATTAGTATATACAAACCTTTACCTCATTCGTACGAGAAATCCAATTAAACGACTTAGCAAAACAAGTGGTATGAAATGCTTGCGTTTACTTCGTCAGTTAATTCTTAGACTGGTTCGATTGAAATCTTATGACAATTTTCGAGTGGGAAATCTACAATTTGTTCGTAAATATTTAAGTTAAGCCAGTGGTTATGGGACACAAAGCTAAACTCATTTATTTACTAGCTTGATGTAATTTACACTTTTATTGATCTATGACGATCATTTTATGGTTTAGACTAGCGATATGCGATGTCTCTTTGTCCGCGTGGGGGACTGTACCCTGTTATATTGAGCTTCGTCTCATTTTTATAGACTAGCGACCTATGGGTTTTATGGAGTTCGGTTCATCGGGCGTACCGTTGTACTACGTCATTGTTCCGGCTTATTTGAGTTTCAGGTTCCTCAGGTGTATCATTGTACTACGTCGTTGCACCGACTCTATGGGTTAGCGACCCATGGGATAGCATCCCATTTGTGATACACGTGTTTGGTGAGTTTTCATGCTCCCATTTATGATAGCCCTCCCCCCTTTGTGTTTTCTGGATTTCTAATTATTCATTTCTAGAATTTTTGTTTCACCAATTTTTGTGATTTGCATTGATAAGATTTATGAATATTTGAGGTTTGGTGAATAAAAATAAAGAATATGACATTCTTTTTGGTGTATGAGAAAATTTGAGATATTTTATGATTTTTGTGGTTATCATATATATTTGTCATATCTCTTATCCTATCTCATCTTATCTAATATTTATAGCCAGATTGATCCGTTTATTATTTTTCTTCTTAAATAATACTCGGGTTAGACCGGGGTGTTTTAGGTGCTTTCACTTGACTTCTTAGCAGGGACTAGCTTCTGACTTTTGGCTAACTACTTTAGCTTGGTAGTTTTTTTTTTATACATTCGAGATAGAGACTCCTTGATGTATACATATTCTTTTGTCTAGCACTTGTACCAATTCTTTTGTGATGTAGTGGATCTTGTATGACCACTACTTTGATGTACACTTCTATGTGTTATATTCATATCTGTTTCCGTCTTTGTGATATGAACATTTGTGACTAATTTATGTTATGCTTATTTTATATTTGTTTCCGAAGGCCACATAGCCACTGTGTAGTAGCTTTGAGTTTGTATTTGATATGTCAGATTTCCTCCTGAAATGAAATGCATGACATACTATCTGACATACCGATACTCGCACAAAGCAATTACACAAATGGTCGCTCCTCAACAGCCTTATTCTTCGTACTAATTGACGGCATTACCCAGTAGTGTCCTTGGTTAGTGTGAGTATAGAGGTGGGGCGTCACAGCTTGGTATTAGAGCCAAACTTCGAAACAATGTAGAATAATCTAGCAAGGATCATTGTCCTAAGTCTCTCTTAGGAATCGTGCCTTAGGATTTAATTCGAGTCATAGGACCCGTTCTATCCTATTTTCTTTTATGATTCCTTGTTTTATCAATCAAGATTGTTTGATATTCATTCTGAGAATAACCTTTTTCCTCTTCTTTCTTTCTTTCTTAAAGAAGAGAAATGGTTAGATCTGGCCGTCCCAATGCCGCCAATCCAGTGCTACTCCTCAGGATGGCGTATTCGTGTATGCTCAACAACTTTTGGATCTTGTAAAGAATGCCCAAACTGTTGGACTCATTCCTGAGCCTACTCATCCTAAATCCGGTTTTGCACGCTTGTGCAGTGATTATACCAATTTGGGTGGAAGGTCATTCAAGGGTTCCGAAAGAGTTATAGAAGTCAAAGCTTGGCTTCGAATATGCGACCGCATCTTTTCTCGCATGAATCTTGTGAATCTACATCGTGTCCAAGTGGCTTCTAGCATGCTCCAGGAGAGAGCATTAGATTGGTATGAGCTTTTGGTTTCAGAAATTGTTGAAGCGGATCTTACTTGGGAGCAATTCCGAGAAAGGTTCGAGTTAAAGTTTGCGCCGGAAGCTGAAAAGGTAACTTTAGCTCGACGCTTTATTGACCTTGTTCAAGGTGAATCTTCTGTGGCAGATTATGTCGCATCTTTTGAATCTCTCTCTAAATATGGGGTCGAGTATATTAATACCCCATTGAAGAAAAATTAAAAGTTTATCTATGGGTTGAATAAGAACCTCAAAAATCCTTTACTTCTGAAACTAGAAGTTTCTTTCGACCAGCTTGTAGATATCGCTCTTCGACTTGAAGAGGCCGATAAAGAGAGTGATGTTGAAGTTTTGGGTGCCAAACAGAACTTCAACAACAACAATAAGAGGCCTATTAAGTTCAAACCTAATCCTAACAAGAAAGGGAAGCAAGCAACTTTGGTAGCAAAGACTCTTACCTCTAGTCGTGGAGAGTGCTACAATTGTGGTTCTAAGGACCATTATGCAAATAAGTGTCCAAAACCCCTTTATTGCCGCTATTGTAAAAGTTCGGGTCATCTTATATCTTCATGTCCCAAACTTCAAAGCAAGAAAGAGGGAAAGCTGAATGTTGTGCAAGCCCCTAGTAACACTTCTCTTGGTCAAGGTATTTCTCATTATATCCTTGATGGCATTATTATGTTTCGTGATCATCCTATTCGAGTTCTTTTTGATATAGGTGCATCTCACTCTTTTATATCAAAGGAACTTATTGATACTTTGTCTTTAAATATTGTGGGCTTGATGACTTCACTAAGAATTGCGAATCCGATTGGTGGATCCGCAACACTCAGTTTATTTTGTAAGAATGTTAAAATTATTTTATGTGATTATGCTTTCCGTGCCGATTTGCATGTTATGCGTTACTTAGGTTTTGGAATGATTTTGGGAATGGATTGGCTTAATCGTTATGAAGCCCACATCCTATGTCCCGAGAGGACTATCCATCTTCGACATCCTCTATCTGTTAAGCAGATTTCTATTGTTCTTAAAAATTCAGATTCCAATTCGGTGGCATCCTTATATTTTCTAAATCTGCATGATGACGATGATGATGATGAGGAAGATGTCATTTCCCACATTCACGTTGTTTGTGAATTTCCTGACATATTTGAGCCCGTTTTAGGATTACCCCCCTAAGTGCACAATTGAGTTCAGAATTAATCTAATCCCTGGAGCTCTACCTATCACTCGTCCTCCTTATCGTATGTCCAATAAGGAAAATGAGGAGATGCGTAAACAATTATCCAAATTGGAAGCAAAACAGTTTATTCATTCTAGTTCCTCTCCTTAGGGAGCTTCAGCTATTTTTGTGAAGAAATCTGATGGTACACTTAGGCTTTGCATTGACTATCGCAAACTTAATGATCTCACCATCAAGAATAAATATCCCTTACCTCGTATTGATGATCTATTCGATCAACTTAGCAGTGCTAGATTCTTTTCACAGTTAGACGTAGCAACCGTTTTTTATCAGCTTCGTATTGCAGAGGATAGTATTCCTTTGACATCGTTCCGTACTCGATATGGATCTTATAAATGGCTTATTATGCCATTTGGTTTAACGAATGCTCCAACTTATTTCGTTGACCTTATAAATCGAGTTTTCAAAGACTTCCTCGATCGATTTGTTCTCACCTTTATCGATGATATTCTTGTTTATTCTAAAACCGAGAAAGAGCATGAAAAACATCTTCGGATTGTGTTGGAAACTCTTAGGAGCAATAAATTGAAAGCAAAATTTTCTAAGTGCCACTTTTGGCAATCTCGTGTGAAATTTTTAGGACATGTTATTTCTGAATCCGGATTTTCCATGGATCCTTCAAAGATTGAAGCGATTCAAAATTGGAAGAGACCGGAGAGTGTGACAGAAATTCGTAGCTTTCTTGGATTGGCGGGCTATTATCGTCATTTAATAAAATACATTTCTAAAATTTATGTACCTCTTACTAGTTTGACAAAGAAGCGAGTTAAGTACATTTGGTCAGACAAATGTGAAGCTGCTTTACAGAAATTAAAAGAACTCATTTCCGATGCTCCAATTCTTGTGATTCCCCAGGGGAACCAGGACTTGATTGTTTATACCGATGCTAGTTGTGTTGGTTTGGGAGCCTTTCGCATGCAAAGGGAACGTGTTATCGCTTATGCTTCTAGGCAATTAAAGCCTGCCGAGACTAGATACGCCACACATGATTTAGAGCTCGCGGTTATTGTTTTCGCTCTTAGAATTTGGCGTCATTACCTTTTGAGAGAGAAATTTGTTCTCTACACCGATCATAAATCTTTGAAGTATTTGTTTTCTCAAAAGGAACTTAATTTGCGTCATCAACGTTGGCTCGAATTCCTTGCATCTTATGATCTTGATATTCTTTATACTCCCGAAAAGGGAAATCGTATTGCCGATGCCCTTAGTCATAAGCAACAAGCGGTTGTTTCCATGATGATATCCAAATGGAATGCTCTCGAGATTTTGTCCACTTGTGAGATTCGAGATCATGAATTCGATTCATGTTCATCTCTTGTTTTATGTAGCCTTGAGGCTCATCCATCTCTTTTAGACCGCATCCTTGAAGCACAAAAGCAAGATCCCGAATTGGCTCTTCTTAGCCAAAGTTGTAGGGAAAAAAAATAAGGTTGATGGTTTGAAAAACTTTGAAATCGATGCTTGCGGGGGCATTCGAAAATTTGGTAGACTTGTTGTGCCTAATATTAGTGATCTCCGTAAAGACATTTTAGAAGATTCTCATCGTTCTAAATTTACCATTCATCCTGGTAGTAGTAAAATGTACGTGGACATGAAGCGACTTTATTATTGGGATGGAATGAAATCCGATATTGCTAACTTTATTAAGCGTTGCATGACTTGCCAACTCATAAAGGCTGAGCATCAAAGGCCTGGTGGGTTACTGCAACCTTTAGACATCCCCGTTTGGAAGTGGGATCAAATTTCCATGGACTTTATTGATGGTCTTCCCTGTTCTCGTTTCGATCATGACAGTCTATGGGTGATAGTAGATAGACTTACAAAATCTGCTCATTTTATTCTCGTTCGGTCCAATCGGACCGTACCTCTTTTGGCCAAACTCTATGTTAAAGAAATTGTTAAATTGCATGGAGTTCCTACTTCCATTGTTAGCGATCGTGATCCATTATTTACTAGTGGATTTTGGAAGGGTCTTTAAAAAGCTTTGGGAATAAAGCTTAATTTTAGCACCGCTTATCATCCTCGGTCCGATGGACAGACGGAGCGTGTGAATCAAACTCTTGAAGATCTCCTTCGTGCTTGTGTTCTTGATTTTGGTGGAAGTTGGGAAGATCATATTTCTCTTGTTGAGTTTTCTTATAATAACAGCTTCCAATCTAGTATTGGTACGGCACGTTTCGAGGCACTCTACGGAAGGCCATGCCGATCTCCTTCGTGTTGGCTTGAAGCCGGTGAGAAGCTGGTTTTAGGTCCAGATTTTATTCGTGATGCCACAGAAAAGATTGACCTTATTCGTCATAGGATGAAAGAGGCTCAAAGTAGACAATAATCCTATGCTGATAACCGAAGAAGGAATTTGGAATTTTTTGTGGGAGATTTGGTATTCATTCGTGTTTCACCTATGAAGGATATTGTGCGTTTCAGTCGATCGGGAAAGTTAGCACCTAGATATATTGGCCCATTTCCCATCACCGAACGCATTGGTTCCGTGGCTTATCGCCTTTTATTACCGGCTCAATTTTTTGCTATTCATGACGTATTCCACGTTTCTCAACTACGGAAATGCCATAGAGATTCTGATTCTATTCTTGAGCCCGATGTTATTGAATAAATTGAAGTTTCACCTAATTTGACTTATGAGCAACATCTTATTCGTATCATTGCTACGGAGGTTAAACGCCTTCGTAATAAAGATGTTCCGCTTGTGAAAGTTCAATGGTCCGCAAATCCTAAGGATTGTTCTTGGGAATCCAGAGAATTCATCGAGCAAACACATCTGGACTTACTTTCTCGTGCTCTTTAAGGTGAACTTCTCACTTCAAATTTTTCTTTTGTGTTGTTATGCCGTAGAGTGGTTGTTACTCTTTCTTTTCTTCTTAAGTATTGCGAGAACACAATTTCTTTAAGGAGGGGAGTCTGTAACATCCCGCATATTTTACGATTATATATTTAAAAGTTTTATTTAAATATAGCATCGTTTGTTGAATTTAAAGTCTGAAATGTGACTTTTTGTAAACAGTCGAATTTGGACTCGAGACTACTTCCATTGAGTTCAAAACGACGTTTACAACTTTTTTGAGTATAAACATTGATATGTTTGGAGTTGGTTAGGATTTTGGTATTTTGTTTGGGCTTTGGGTTTGGTTCTAGCCCACTAACCCAATAAGAGAACCCAAACCTTCTACCAAATACCTCCCACTTCACTCCTTTTCATTCATTCATTCCACTTTTTAAATTCCTAACACTCAAGCCCTAGAAATATGGGGGAAAAGAAAAGAGATTAGAAATTCCAAAGCCCCAATTCTCTTAGGAAATTCAACTTCAAGTTATAAATCAAAGAGAAGCTTATGTAAGCATCCTCTTCATCTTCTCCATCTCAATCTCTCTTCAATTTTCAGAAATTCCTATAACCTAACTTAGGAAATTCATTTCATTTGGTAATAGATTGAAGATTCTTGAGGTATTGTTGAAGAGAAATCGATCTTGCTTTGTTTTAGAGCTTCTCATTCCTTGTTTTTGAATTTAAAGGTGAGTTTTTGAACTCATATCTATGTCTATACCTTTGATAGTTGTTAGATATGAATTCCTAACATCTATTTCATGATCATTTGCTTTTGATTTGAATTGGTTTGGTGAATTTTCTAATTTTTGGTATTTTGAAGTCAAAATCTATGAAAATCCTACTATGGATGTTTGGACGTGTTGTTTGGAGTGCATTGAAGAGCCTATAGGGCTGGGTTGTCGCTTGGCATAAATCCCTAGCCACCATCGCTCATCCGATCGCTTCCGAACCGATTTGGCCATTAATGGCCTAGGCTGATTTTTGCCCTGAGCTTCAGCTCAGACGTTTGGGAAAACACTCAAATGTCTGGGCCATCGGAATAAAAATTCCAGATGTATAGCTTAGACGTCTGAGGTTATTCCCAGACGTTTGGGCGACCTGGAAGAAAATTTCCAAATTCTCAGCTCAAACGTCTAGGCAAACCACCAGACGTCTGGTGCTGTTTAATTCAGCCAATTTGCCTATTTTTCAGTGGATTTCCGTTTTAATCGATTTTTGTTGATCCGGTTGGTTGTCATTTATCATCGACTTTGATGATTTCTTTTCTGGATTTTTGGGAATATCCATTTGATGGATTCGATATCGATTTTCATGGTTTTAATTCACGTCATCGTATGTGAATTTTTGGTGATAAATTGTTTTTACAATCGTTTCTGTGATTTGTCATTTTAAAATACAAAGGTTTCTATACTGGTAGTAAATACTCAAACTCTTTCATGTAAATGATTTCAACATTTCTTTTATGACAAAGCTCATTTTTAAAACCGTTTTCCAATCTATTAGTATATACAAACCTTTACCTCATTCATACGAGAAATCCAATTAAACGACTTAGTAAAACAAGTGGTATGAAACGCTTGCGTTTACTTTGTCGGTTAATTCTTAGACTGGTTCGATTGAAATCTTGTGACAATTTTCGAGTGGGAAATCTACAATTTGTTCATAAATATTTAAGTTAAGCCAGTGGTTATGGGACACGAAGCTAAACTCATTTATTTACTAGCTTGGTGTAATTTACACTTTTATTGATCTTTGACGATCATTTTATGGTTTAGACTAGCGATATGCAATGTCTCTTTGTCCGCGTGGGGGACTATACCCCGTTCTGTTGAGCTTCATCTCATTTTTATAGGCTAGCGACCTATGGGTTTTATGGAGTTCGGTTCATCGGGCGTACCGTTGTATTACGTCGTTGTTCCGACTTATTTGAGTTTCAGGTTCCTCAGGTGTACCGTTGTACTACATTGTTGCACCAGCTCTATGGGTTAGCGACCCATGGGATAGCGTCCCATTTGTGATACACGTGTTTGGTGAGTTTTCATGCTCCCGTTTATGATAGGCCTCCCCCTTTTGTGTTTTCTGGATTTCTAATTATTCATTTCTAGAATTTTTGTTTCACCAATTTTTGTGATTTGCATTGATAAGCTTTATCAATATTTGAGGTTTGGTGAATAAAAATAAAGAATATGACATTCTTTTTGGTGTATGAGAAAATTTGAGATATTGTATGATTTTTGTGGTTATCATATATATTTGTCATATCTCTTATCCTATCTCATCTTATCTGATATTTATAGCTAGACTGATCCGTTTATTATTTTTCTTCTTAAATAATACTCGGGTCAGACCGGGGTGTTTTAGGTGCTTCCACTTGACTTCTTATCACGGACTAGCTTTTGACTTTTGGCTAACAACTTTAGCTTGGTAGTTTTTGTTTTTATACATTCGAGATAGAGACTCCTTGATGTATACATATTCTTTTGTCTAGCACTTGTACCTATTCTTTTGTGATGTAGTGGATCTTGTATGACCACTACTTTGATATACACTTCTATGTGATATTCATATATGTTTCCGCTTTTGTGATATGAATATTTATGACTGATTTATGTTATGCTTATTTTATATTTGTTTCCGAAGGCCACATAGCCACTGTGTAGTAGCTTTGAGTTTGTATTTGATATGTCAGATTTTCTCCTGAAATGAAATGCATGACATACTATCTGACATACCGGTACTCGCACAAAGCAATTACACAGATGGTCGCTCTTTAACAGCCTTATTCTTCATACTAATTGATGGCATTACACAGTAGTGTCCTTGGTAAGTGTGAGTATAGAGGTGGGGCGTCACAAGAAACGACTAACGCTAAAACCTTCTATGAATCCTTTAAAGGAGGATTTCATGTTTATGTGAAATTATAAAGAATTTATTTTATATTTTATCGAAATAGGCTATACAAAATATGGTGCTTTCCATACCTTGTACATCTCTTTCACGTATTCCTTATAACTTGCATCAAACATCTTTATTTGTGATTCATAGAAAATTATTTCATTATTTATTTCATTCCAATGGATTAAAGTATGTTTACTCTATATTCACTTACATAAGATACGTCCTACTAAATTTATTAATTTAATGGACATTATTTTTCAAAAGAACTCATTTTCGAAACTACTTTAATATTTTCATAATTAGAAAATATTTTCATATACTTATTTAAATAATAAGTGTACATACAAACCACTTTAGAAATTATCTCCAAAACTCATTTGGGTCAAAACAGATGTTGCGTAAAACACCGTTACTACAACCTAAAAATACTAATATATGGATTGAATTAAAATAAATATTAATAAATCACATATGCTATGTAAAAACATTTCCTTTGGGAGTCACCTACTATAGCAATAGTGTCATAGTCTATGCTTCCTTTATTTTTACCGAAAATATCTATTACAACAATAAATGCTGCAACCTACGTTTTCGATACTTAACACACTCTAGGTTTTTATATTTTAAAATCTTTGTTTACCTACAAAGACACTAGCGAGCTATACATGCTCTATAATTCTTCAAAAAAAATTCACTTTTAACAAAATTTATATCATACAAAAACCAATTTAAATTTCATACCACATATTTTTTCAAAAAACCCAATATTTACTTCCTCAAATATATTAACAATTATATTTTTCAACTTTTTAATTCCAAAAGTTTCATTTTATTCGGCCAGACCTAAAGTGGATTTTCTTCTTACTAAAACCTCTTATTCCTTCCAAAATAAAAACACTTTTCCTACTATCCCTATGGAACTTCCCCACTTCCTATAACATATGGATACCAATCTTCTCTCGAAACACGGCTTATTGTACACTATAAAATGGTAATAACTTGGGGCTCAACACCCTTGGATAATTCCAAACCCAACTAGCAACATATGCATAAATATACTTCTAAAAACTTTCCATGTGTTAAAATCTATAATTGGGGATAATTTGGATTTTAGTACATAATATATTTATATATAATTCAAAAATACAAATACATTCACCCCCTATCTACTTAGGAGTCCTAAACCTAGGCTCTGATACCAAATGCAATAACCCAAATTCCTATGGGTCCGGATTTCTCACAAAAGTGCTAAAATCCAAGCCCACTGAAGCCCGAGTTGGGTTTCTGGTATCCTACAAATAGGCAAAGACAAAGATATCAGAGCTTAGATAAATATCTCACATCGGAACTGACTAAAATATAGTAGTAAGTAAATACTCACCAATATAATAACACTTTCTAAACAAGTATCTCAAAGCTGGAAAGTCTCCACCATCTACCTAACCTGTAGGATGTTATGAGGGGGGTCAAAACTAAAGTTTCGGTGAATGGAAAAATTATATACTTCTAAGTTTAATTCTACATATACCGTTTTATTTCCATTTTCTGTTATATTAGGTTTATTGGGTTTATAATACTCTCGCCTCTGTGAGTGAATCGTGCCCATCTATTCCCTAGTAGATCAAAACCTAATAACTGATATATATGTAGCTATAAGCCCAATGACCGCATCGGTCCTAGGTACTACCCATAGTACCTTCTGTATCCTCCTCACAAAGGACTCCATCGTCTTACTTCTATGGCATTCTGTGACTATATCTATAAAGGACTGTCTCGTAAGGCCTACAATACAGATGTTTAGCCGTCTACTATGAAAACATAAAACTGCGTCGGCACTAGTCTATACTAATGCTCGGACATCCACAATGTACCACCCAGTGCGTACCTTGAGGACTATACGTAATCGTTCTGTCTACTCCTTGAATACCGCTTAACAAGGTCTACCTTGTACGGAACTCAGTTGGGGATTTTCTATTTCTGTAAAGGACTGCCTCGTTAGGCCTACAATACAGATATTCATGTCCCTTTTCTTATCGTGGCTATGGCCCCACGCAGCCACCTCTAAACTAATCGAAAGACCTCTAAAGAGTTAAGTGGTTGTGCCCTACTACAAACAATATAAACATCCAACTGCGCCCCTCATCCAATGTCTCCATAGTGAAAGAATCATTGGACTGCAGGTTTAACTCTAGTCTTTCCCGAACTCGATTCTTAGTTTTGATGCTAGCCTGATATCCGCATGCGACTATCCTTTTTGGGTCCAGTCCACTAAAACTTACTTGCATATATTGGGACATACGAATATCCCACTCCAAACATCAACCCCTTTTGACTGCCTACAATGGTCCTGCCTTGCAAAAAGCAATCAAGGCATACTCTTTTGATGGAACACCTGCAGACCTGCCTTCGGAGGATTGCTTCACTATGCCTACCCCACAGGGCCATCTAAGAGTACCCTCACGTCCCTTTAAAGTCTCGTACTTCCTTCTAACCCAAAATAACTAAGTTGGACGTGTTTCATCTGTGCTGAAATCTATGATGAACTGCTTCGTTAGGCTCTTCATCCTTTGGGCCGCTCCAAATGCATCTCACTCTTTTATTAGACCCTAAGTCTAATCTTTTATTTTGCATTTAGTTTACTTTTCTTATTCTGTTGGCTACTTATTTACCCTAAGTGGTATAATCTTGTCCGAGCCTCACCTAACTATTGCAAGACCATCAGTTCCTAACTAAAAGGGAATGTTGTTGGTATGGGCCACTTCTATTATCTTACTTATTAACTTAATCCAAGATCTAAGTTTATTAAAATAAGCATCTTTTATTATTTCTGCTTTATTTGCTTATTAACTTCATTTAAGTCTTAAAATAAGCCTTTTCTGTCCTTTCTACCTAATTATAACCTATGCTATAATTTTACTTGTAATTGTCTCTTTTATTCTCTTTTATAATCTATATATCATAAATATAATTACAAGTGTCTCTTTTCTATTATAGTCTGTCTTCTTTTATTATGATATTGAATTCTCTTTAATTCTCTTATGATATATGACAATCTTGGCTTGGGACAATGTCTGATTGTCACAAATTTACTAATCATAATAACTGCTTTACTTTTATTTTATTATCTGCGTAGTAAATGCAGAGCTTCTAGTCTAGTCTAATAATTAACTTGATTCCTTCTTTAATTCCTTTAATTCTTCACTTTAACTTCTTATATTCTAGAAAGTAGTTCTATTCTATTTAGTTGGTTACAAAAACTATGCTAAAAATCCATTTCCATATTTTAATATCAAATAATGCTATAAACAATAATCTGTAACTACAAGATATCTCTTTTATTGTTGCTTTACTTTTTATATAGTGTAAAATACAGTAGTTTCTCTATTTTACACTAATTCCCTTTTTCTTTCTTTTATTCTTGTAATTACGTTTATCGTTATCTTTTAAATATTAAACTATAGAAATGTATTCTCTTTTCTAAACCAACCAATTAATCTATCACTTACTTCCAAATCAAGTTATTAGATTTTCCCTTTTTATTTATTTTTCCCCGTTTTAGCATAATTTACTGCAAATTTCTATTTTTCTCTTTTTATTTCAACTTTTCTTATCTTACATCTAATTTATGTAAATCTAGTGTTCTTTCTATTTTAGTCCGTATTTGCAAATTTTTCTCTTTAACTAATTTATTCGTGTAAAAAGGAATAATAAGAAGCTAACATTTACAAGTTAAATTTCAACTTTTAAAATAGATGTAAATAATTACACATTCAAATCTAGGTTAACTATTATTTCATTTTCTTATTAATATTTTACACATTGTAACGTTTTATTAATTGGCATGTCAATTAATTCCACCATTCAATTAACATATATATTTAATATGCATACATTTTTTTATCCAGATTTGAATTTGAACATTTATTTGTTACATTTATATGTAAACCTCTTTAAATTGAGGGATCTTATACACACACACACACACTGTAACATCCCACCTTTTTGTACGCTTAAGCAGACACACGTGCCAACTTAAACCATACAGAAGGGCGGATTGTTATGGAGTAAATAAGAAAAAGTGGAGAAATAAAAGAAACAAAATAGAATCTTGCAGCGGAACGATAAAATATAATAATCAAATAACAGTTCATGAAGCTGTTTTACAAAACATTTGATTATACTTATACAATACATATCAGAGTTACACATACCAGAGAATGATAATTAATGCAGCGGAATACAATGGTGTAGTGGAATATAATAAATAGTAGTAATAAAATCTTCGTCTTCGTCCTCCAGAAATAAGGCCTTCAAATCCTGAAATGCTCAGGCTGACCCGAGCGAATTGAAAAGACAAAACACTCGAGTCAGAACTAAAAGATCTTATGTAAGTTAAATCATCGATAAATAAATATGAGTGTTAACGGTATCGAAGATGTTTACGGGATTTGACACCTCCTATCCAGTGTCTAACGTGAGTGCAGTAACTTAAGAGATGCTCGGGATTCACATCTCCTAAGGATCCGTTAAACTATCTACTATGTAGTAATATTCGCTATTATAATAATGTCTAATCATAAAATAAACATACTTTTAAATAGCGTTAAGGGGTTACCCATATAGCCCTTAACACATAACAGTGCCAGTAGTCTATACAGTACCTGCATACCCCGAGGGGCTACGAGAAGATACTCCATAGGTACGACACAAATAGAAACTCGTAGTAAAGCTCGATATGGTAGGTGACACGGCACACAAGGCAATGCCAGGGTAGATATACCAATTACGCACATGGACTGATGGAAACGCATAGCAGCCACTACCGCTCCACCTCGAACAACACTCCCAAATCAAGGGTGGCCACCAAAAATCACAAAGTAATAGAATGGTATCGAAGAAGTGCGTCCGATAAGAGGTGCTACCTTACTGGTCCGAGATCGCTCCTGTTTTAGCCACCTTATGCCAACTCACGGGAGTTGGGTCCATGTATATACCTTAGGATCTTCGCCACCATCCTACTTCATTCTGGAAACTCCACCGCGTACATAGTTGTCAAAGTGGTTTTCGGTATCGACAGAGAATATGTCCATATCCGATCCTGGTCTCTTTAACAACCAAACGTTATTATAACACCGTGGTCATTTAAAAATATATATACTTTTAAAACAACACAATCATTGCCCTTTCAAAACATATTCTTTATTTCAAAATAGTATATACTTCAAAAACCAAAATATTATTGCCATTTCAAACCATATCCTTTACCTCAACCTATTATATACTTTAAAACCAAAATATTTTTTTGCCATTTCAAAACATATCCTTTACTTCAAAATAGTATATACTTTAAAACCAAAATATTTTTGCCATTTCAAAACATATCCTTTACTTCAAAATAGTATATACTTTAAAACCAAAATATTATTGCTATTTCAAACCCAAATTATCAATGTATTATTTCCATTTCGAAACCCAATTCAATAATATATCATTTCCATTTCCAAAACAATTCAATAATATCTTATTTAAATAAAACCCAATTTCCAATCACTAATCTTTCTTTAATTTAGATAAACTTGAAATATTCTTTTAAATCATCTTAAACCTAAACCAATTTTGAAGTCATATTCTAAATTTTCAATTTCAATAGGATTCCAATCAATATATTCACAGATAATTCTTAAATAAATTCTATTTCAAATAAATTCATTTTTCAAACCATATTACTTTCAAAGTTATAACAATTTCGAAAAGCAAAACTTTGAAAACAATAATACCTTAATTTAAATAAAACATTTCAATTTTGATATATTTCAAGTCTTTAAATATTCCAAACTTCCCAACCTAATATAATAATCTTATATATACCTTAATTCAATTTACTATTATTTAGTTTAGAAATATTTATTTAATAAATTCAATATCCCTTAAATAAAGCTCAAACTTGAAATATTCGTAAATCAAACTTAAAACATCATCAAGTTATACATAGCTTAAATTTTAGAATTTAACTATATATAAAATAATATTTATATAATATCAAAATTAGTATATATATAAACCCTTATTTTCCAAAACCCATAGAAATCATTCCAAATATATATATATAGACCGACGGTGTCTGTATATGATTTTCTATCCTATGGTCAAGTGATACGGATATTTATCATTTCAATCCGCAATTTAAAAATAAAAATACAGTTATATATCATTTCAAACCACAATCCCGAATGAAATAAAAATGCATAACAACTAGCAGTTTATAACAATATAAATACAACATCCATTCATCCAATATCAACATCAACCATTTATCACAATCATCATCCAATTCAACAATAACATTAATACAGAGCAGAAAATAAATAACATGTATTTACTGGTAGTTTATATTCAAAAATAAATATATAACAATTTAACTGGCAATTTAAATGCAATAATAAATCAAATAATAATTTAACTGGCAGTTTAAATGCAATAATAAATTAAATAACAACTTAATCCAATAAAATTCAATTTAACTGAGATGATGGTTAAAAATATGCCAAACAGTCATAAATAAACTTTTAATCACACCAATAATTAATTTAACACACATAAGAAATTTTAGTAGTTGTGAGTGGGTTAAAACACTCACCTTTGGATTTAAATTGAATTTAAATCCAATTTAAACCCAAAATTTGAACAGTCTCCAAATTCATCCAAACTAGTGTCATAGTGTCCGGAATTTTGATACGATCCCAGCAAAACAAACCGCGTCCAAATCCGAGTCCGTATGCAAAAGTTATGATAATTAGAGTATAGAAAAATTCTGGTCCTGGGTCGACTTCAGGTTCAACTTCGGTCCGCTGCCTCAAATCCCCGGTGCTTGCTCTAAGTTTTTTGCCAAAACGACCCGGAGACCCGAGTCATTTTCTTCCTGACCCGAAGTATCTCCAGGGTTTTTGCCTTTGAAACCCGAAGTTGCTGCAGATTTGCAATTTTTTTCCTTTTTTTTTTGAAATTAGATTTTGGAATTTGGGAATTAGGTTTTGTCTGCCATTGGAATGAGGAGCTAATAAGGAGATGTATGTACAGAAAAATGACAATGAGGAACAATTAGGGTTTATAACGAGGTATTTATAGACAAAGCAGAAAATAGAGTAGATGGACAAGATTGATTTGAGTTTTGAACGTAATTGACCCGAAAAGCCCGTTTCGATTTCGGAATGGAAATGGGTCAACCCATATATCAAAATATATGTTTTCAAATATTTTAAAATCAATGGAACAGGTTTCAAGTCCAAATTCCATCGTATGAAGAAGTTATGCTAAATTCAATTTATTTCAAATTGATTTCAATTAATTTCAATTAAATTTATTTCAAGGCGTTTCAAGCCTGTACGATCAAACGACAAGTCCGATCGTTCTGAAACTTGAAATCCTACAATAACTCATCGTTACGGATCCGATGAAACAGGTTTCGTCGAAATTTGAGTCAGTAGCAAAATGGCTATTTTCCAATAAAAAGACAATTTTAATATTAAATTAATTAAATCACTATTTAAATTCAAATTATATAATTCATAAATTTTATCATCTTGTATTCCTTTAGAAATTTAAAATCCTTTATAACAAATTTCCATATCAGTTTAAAGTTACTTAATTCAGCAGTTATAGTATTAAATTCCAATTCCGGTAAATTTATTAACTTTCAATTGAAATGCCAATAAATCCATTCATTTGATTTTAAATCCTATATTCAAAAAAGTATTATCAAATAAATGAAATTAATATTGGTTCATAATCTATTACATTAATATTCTCAAATTTCATCTTAATCTTCATTAACGTAAAAATTAGATATTTAATTTCATTTAATTGCAATTGATCCAATTATTATAGTTTAAATTCCAATATATTGATAAAACTTTATTTCCATTCCTTTTGTGCAACCAATGGTCATATTATAAATTGAATTGACATTATTTCCTAAATTTACACTAACATAACTTTTAATTTAGATTTATTGCAATTGATTACCAGTTTATATTTAATATACTACATAAATGGTTGCTTATAATAATTGTTACCATTTACGTTTAATTTCACTTATAAGCTATTATTAACAAACAAATGATGCAATTGATTTAGATCTAATTCAATAAATTAAATGAATGGGTAAACAATTAATAATTATCACTATTAGCCTAATTTACTCACATTCATACCTAATTATCAACCAACGATTATTATAATTACTTATCTAGCATTGATTCTATCAAATTGCAATTTATTACGTATTATTCCATCAACTAATATAACTTTGAATTTATTTCCCAATTTACTAATCCCCATCAATTATAACCTTACAATGGTTTCAATTTATTGATATCGCACTAAATTAGCTATTCATTAACTTGCATTAACATTATTACATTCCATACCTATTCTTCAATCTATTATTATCAAAAATGGATGAAATTGACCTTGGTTATATTTATTACATTGATATTACCCAATTCATTCTAATATCAATTTGTCATAGTATTTAACTCCATTTATTATGGATTGAATCCAATTAATTTTAAATTAATTCCAAATAAACTAATTAGATTCAATTCCAATCCTTTAATCAAGTCTATTATTACTCTATAAACTTAGTTACTATTTGTTTGTCTTTCATTACATTAATATTTCCAAATTTCCATCATTATAATTTTGCCAAATATATACACTAATCACGATTAATATTCTCAATAAATTTATTTACTTGGTTTCATGCTTTTTATTACATCAATTACTACCTTATAAATAGATCTACGTTTCTATTAAATTTATATTCACACTTTCCGTTATTATATTAATTATCATTAAAGTAACCTTTAATTACCTTTATTCGTAATTGGTAAATTAACTGGTAACAACAACCATTTGTCACCATTACACCCTTTATAACTTGCATGTTTATTCTTCACAAACAATTACCATCTATTATATTATTTAACACATTAATTCAAAAATTACATATGCTTTCTCATACTCCATTTATAACCAAGTCATAACATTTAAATTATTTTATTTAATTAGGAATTTCATTCAAGTTCATTAATTAATAACTTTAATTAACCTTGTTACGTTTCCTTTTAGTTAATTTTCATTATTACATTATTACAACTTTTATTAATAATTCACAAATTTTTATTTTCTTCAGTATTACATTTTAAAAAAATCTCATTAAATTAATAGTTTTAATTATTGAAAATTTGCGGGTCGTTACACACACATGTTATATATTAATCTCCAATATTATTTCACATATTAATTAATTGCACTTTTTAGCTGATTCTGTTTGCAATACTAATTATTTCCCTTATTTTATTCCTCTTACATCTAATTCTCTTAATAATTTACATTTATTACAAACATAATAAATTTGTTACTACTTTTATAAATATCCTATGAATTAATTGCAAATGTTTATAATTGATAAAATTTTCGTGTTTGCATATGTAATTGTTTCTGACGCTAAAACTTCAAACGGCCATAACTTCTCCATTTGAAGTCCATTCAGAAAACATTGTATATGGAAGTTGATAAGAAAATTGCCACGAACACAATGGTATAAGTTTCATGGTCAAATTCCAACATTAGAAAAAATTCATTTTTCACTGTTTTCATAGTTATCAATTATATTTATTTTTAATTATATAAAAATGTGGGGTGTTACATTATGTTTACTCATTTATGGAAAACACAGAATTGCATACTTAGCACTAAAAGCCAATGAAGTAGGCTTGTCTATCTATGGGTATTAAGACTGATGTTCGAGTAGGTATATAAGCAATAGAGCTCTATCCTACCAGCTTCACTCTTGACCCAAGGATGGTGTGAGATGAAAATATCAAAAACGTGATATATATATAAGACTTGGTTTCCATATGCGACGTTCTCATTATTATTGAATGACCAAATTCGTTGATTCAGTCTTGAAAAGACCGAGATTGGTAGGTGTTTTACTTATCGAAAATCACTTCAAGACTTAGATACGTATTCTATCTCTTGGAAGTGGATCTGTTGGAGATGCTTGAATTCATGTGTGGTTTCGAGATATATTCGAAATGTTGGAATCCAATTGGGGATTCGTGTTATGTTCGAGTGATGAAGACTCGTGTGAAAGATACTGAACGTGACCTCGACAATGGAAATGACTAAAGACAGAGTAAGATGCACAATCTGAAGTTTTGTAGTCCCACGATAGGGTTTTATCAACTCCTTACCTATAGCTTGGTTATTGATTGTTGGTATTGGGAGTTGATGATATTTGGTTCCATGTGGTTCATGTTTATGTTCGGGCTTGGGACTTTGTGTTTACATTATGGTATATTTTATCTAGAGATATATGACACTTGAAAGGTGTTTTCTGATCCTTGTGTATAGAGATTGGATTTCGGCTTGACCGAAGGGATCTCCGTAGAAAATATGTGAACGTACCTTATCGATTTTGAATTAACCCTCTAGTATGTTGTAGAATGTGATCAATGTAACCATTCATGCTATGTTATATATTTATATTCTACACCCTAGACATTATCTATTATATCACCTTATATACTTATTAGATGAGTGAATCTTTTGAAGGGATAACCGTTATGGCATTCCATGCGGTCTCAAAAGTACTATTATATGTTGTACACATATTTCTTGAGTTTCTCATACCAGACTTATGTCTAACACGTGGCTTTTGTTTTCCCTATATTCCTCGTGTGCTCTTTCTAGTATTTGAGAAAGACAGATTTTCGTTGATGTTCATTGAAGCTCGAGAAGATGAGCTGGATGTTTTACCTACCATATTATTCTTATTTTCGCTGCATTACTATAGCGTACATATCAGCATTTGTGAGGACAAACAGTTATAACCGTTCGGCCCGATGATGGTACTTAGGTTTTGTAACTCCGAAATTTCTATAATGGAGTAACTTATTACATCCCTAAATTTTTATAACATTATTCAAAATATTTAATTAGATAAATTAAATAGAATAATGATGATAAGGAGATCGAGATTTGATTAAAATATTTATAGGGCCGTGCTTATTAATAAAATAAATGGGCTTAAAATTGGTTTATGAGATAATTAACTTACATAAGGCCTTATTAGTAAAACAGCCACACTTTATATTCACGGATATACATTTGTCTTTGTCTTTTCACGTTTATTTTATTTCTCAAATTAAAACAAACGCTAGAACCCTAATAGAGCCAGCCATTAACAAAGGAGAAGATGAATTATAATCAAAATCTTAGGATCCAAAACTAGGGAGGATTAATCAACAACAAATCTCAAATTCCTTATGAAGTTTAAGGTGAATAATAATCTTGTACCATCTCTATTTTTATTCTATGATTATATGGTTTCGAATTTATGATTTAAATTTGTTTTTGTGATAAATTGGATGATGATATGCTTAAGTTATATTATGATGATTTGTTTTAATTCACAAGCACTTGAATTTGTACGGTTTTAGTATAAAATCGAGAATATATGATTTTAGATTACATGGAAAAAATTTATGTTAAGTAAAACATGATTTTGGAGATGGGTTTTAATTTTCATAATTTTCCAAGCTATGGAAATTTTATTATGAATTTTTGATGAAAGATATGATATAATTGGGTTTAAAATTTATTTCAAGAATTTCAGAAAGAAATTGGGTCTAAAATTTTAATATGTTTGATTACATGATGAAATAGATTTTTTATGATTTTTGGGGATTTTTCCCAGTTGATTTTTTGGGGAAATAAATTATTTTAAAAGAAGGGCTTTTCTGTAAAATGTCAGTTTTTGGTTATATGGAAAGGTTTTAACGTTTAAATTCTTTAATTAGGATCTGAAATAAATGCAGCAGTTTTAAAAAGGCAAAGTATTTGAAAAGATTTATGGCATCCAATTAGTGTTTTACAAATAGGCAAGTTGTAAAATAGAAATTACTAAAAGTTGCTATAATTCAGCCTTTAAATCAGAAAAGGATGTTTCGCCTCTGTTAGTAAGTACCTTCAACTCCATTGACTTTGCCTCGTACACAGTCGAAACCAATACACGTGATATCACTTAGGTGGTATGTAGTGGATTGGAAGGAAGGCGGAAGCCATAGTGTCGAAAGGAATAGCTTCTGATGGGTTCGAAACCCAGCTTTGTTTTCAAAAGTTAAAGTCTTGCCTAGTTTTACATAAAGCTTTTGAAATAGTCAAAAGCTATGCTTTCGAAAAGATTTTATAAGTAGCTTTCGAAGAAGGCTGCCATGTTGTGTTAAAATATTTACTTTCGAAGGAGTACCTTCTTTCTTTAAATAATTGCTTTTGAAAGAGTAGGTTTCGTCCCAGTCGAAACCAAGCCTCTAATCCCCCCTCTCGACTGCATTGAAGTCATCTACGTTGTCGAAGGTGTTGCTTCAGTTTTACTTAAGCCTTTTTCCTGTATGCTTTCGAAGGGGTTGAGTGTTACGAAGGTAATGGAGTCGAAAGGGGTTTCGACTCTGCCCTTCAATGTTTTTGTTTTAAAGGTTTTTGCTTTCAACTAAGATGGTTCCAACACCATCAATTCTTCCCCCAAACCAATTTTGTTGGTTTCGAAAGAGATACTTTCGTATATAACCATTTTGACTCAAATGATGTTTTTAAAGAAGTAAACCCAATGCTTTTGAAAGGGGTACTTTCATTTGTTTTGAAGCTCTATATTTTAAAAAATATGATTCGATACCATCAAAAGGTATAATAGGTTTCGAAAAAGAATGTTTATTAAGGGCTTCGAAAGGTATGTATTCAACGTTATGAAAAGAGGTCTTGAATTTCGAAGGAGGATATCCAAAGGTTCCGAAAGAGATGTTTTTATGGTTTCGAAACATAAACCTATTCTCAATTTAAAGTAATAACCATGGCATAAATAAAGATTTTGATATGTTATTCACACTATTATTAACCCATAACTGTATTTTGGAGAAAGGGCAAAAAAAACCAGTTAGGTTAACCCAGTAGTGAATATAACTTAATAGATGTTAAAATTTAATTTAAAGATATTGGCGGGGGCCAATAGTTTTACAGTAACCCTATGAAAACTGTATGATATTGGCAGGGGCCAATAGGTTTATAGTCATTCCATGAAAACTATGATTTGATACTAGCAGGGGCCAGTAGGTTTGTAGTTAGCCCATGAAAACTATATCCTGATTAAGATATTGGCAGTCAGCCAATAGGTTCCTAGTTAGCCCATGAAAAGTAGGACAAGAAATAAGATATTGGAGTTACCAATAGGTTCTTAGCGATCCCATGAAAACTAAGTAATTGGACAGATAGTCCTTAGCATTTAACAGGTTAATAGTAACCCTAGAAACTATAATTGAGACAGATAGTCAGAATGAATGGGGATGGGTAATCCAGAATTAATTTATTTGTTTTGCATATCATCATAATGTTTTGAAATACTATGTTTTAACCATTGTGGATGTAGGAGCACAGTATATGGTTTTATAAATTTTAGGATACTAGTGAGGGGAAAACCCATTCCGCTAAGCGGCGTGGTCTCACTAGATATCCAAATGGTTTGAGATGGTAAATTATTATCCATACCAGGATTTATATCTGACTCAAAGTTTTTGTTTTCCCCTTAAACCTTGGGTACTCAATTGATTTTGAGTAGGTTAAGAGTTAAGGTTTCCAGGTGTTTTTAGACGAATAAAGCTTTCGAGGACGTGCAGGAGGCAAGCTTGTTATTAGAGCTCTTTTATTTCCGCTGTGTGTTTTGTTTGTAAAGGCAAATTGTTTTCTTGCCTGTCTATATACTCTGATCTACCAAGAGGGCATCTTCATAAGTTGCTCTTGGCGTATTTTGTAATAATTATATGTTATCTGAACGTGGTCTGCGAATGGGGTTATATAATCAATTTAGAATATTTTGAAATGGAATGTGGAATTTGTTTTGCTGTTTAATTTTTTCCATATTCTTGTGTTTCTGTGTATCAATGTATCTAATATCGCCGTATTTTGTCGCCGAGTTATAACTATGGATGACTGCAGCATCTATAGTCGTTACTTTTGGGCTTCCCAATAAGGGATGTACAAGTTGGTATCAGAGCATAGGTTTATAAAACTTTAAAAGAAACTTAAACCTAAAAGATTTTTCCAAACATAATCCAATAAATCAGATAATAAGATTGGGGTTTGGGTTAACGTTATAGTAACGTACTTGTATTTTTTATATATATAGTTATATATATAAGTATGTATTCCCCGCTCTCTTAGACCATTCTTTTATATCTTACTAAGGCTCGTATGCAGATTTGCAAGAAAGGAGATATGGAAGCAGGAACGGAAGGGGAAATCTCAATGGAGGAAGCACCACAACTAATGGAAATGCTCGACCCACTACCAGGAGAAACCCAGCTCGACTGGCTAATGCTAGTAATCAAAATGCTGAAGCCAATGTAGGTGCTGGAAACCCACCAGTAGATATGGGGGCGATGTATCAGTTCTTAGCCGGTTTGATGCAAGCTGGAGTTGCTGGAAATGCAGGAGGGGTAAATCCTGTGGTTCCAGTTTGGAATATTGTTTTATTGAGTAGATATTACACCAATTTGGGTGGGAATCCATTCTTGGGAATGGAGAGTGTCGTGGAAGTTCAGAATTGGCTGTTGCATTGTGAGTGTATATTTACCGATTTAGGTCTGAATGATGGACAAAAGAGGAGGTTATCCACTAGGCAGTTGCAGGGGTTAGCACTGCACTGGTGGAATAGTGTTACTGCCGGAGTGCCGGAAGAGCAGTTAACTTGGAATGATTTTAAGACAAGATTTGAGCAGAACTTTGTATCGGAGTTTGCTAAGTCTGAGCTGATGAGGAAATTTATGGATTTTGTGCAAGGAGAGATGTCAGTGGTTGAATATGCTACTAAGTTTGAAGAGCTGTCTAGATATGGATATGCTATCATAGATACTGACATCAAAAGGAATGAGAAGTTCATGCAGGGACTGAGGCCTGAGCTTGCTAGGATGACCATGGCACATGTCCATGATCCTTGCAATATAGTGGTGGAGATGGCTATTCGCCATGAGGAGTTGCTTGCTGATCTAGCTAAAGAGAAGTCGGTGGAAACTCAAGGTTCTTAGGGGAAGAAGAGGAAGTTCATTAAGAAGAAGGGAACCCAGAAGGGAGAAACTACCAAGAAGTCAAAGGCTGAGGTAGTTTGCTATAAGTGTGACAAGAAGGGTCACTTTGCTAATGAATGTCGGTCAGGAAATGGGAGGAAGGCTGCAGCTAAGAAGAATGTGAAATGCTTCAACTGCGTTCAAGTTGGGCATTACAAGAATCAGTGTCCGGTGCCAGTTAGGGAGGATAAAGGAAAAGTTTTTGCAATATGACCAGCTAGGCCTACTGCAGCAGATAAGGGAAAGACTGTGATGGAAGGTACGCTTTTGATTTAGAGTATTTCAATTAGAGTACTTTTCGATACCGGTGCATCACATTCATTTATATCTCCATGTTTGGTTGATAGATTATGTCTAGAACCCACCTACCTTGTTACTTCCTTAAGGGTTGTGAATCCAATCGGAGGGTATGCAACTCTAGGGTTAAGATGTGACTGGTTAGAACTTGACTTGTTAGGTCATAAGTTTACATGCAGTTTGTATGTTATTGATTTCGTATATTTTGGGATCATCTTGGATATGGATTGGTTGAGTAGGCATGAGGCTAGAATATTTTGCCAGGATAGGGAAATATCACTAAGACATCCTGATAGCCATAACCGAGTGATATTCTCAGTAGAGAATACTGACCGGAGTGTTAGTGCCATGCTTAATGCTATGGAAGTAGGAAATGAGTTAAGCTAGGTTCAGGCAGCAAGAGAATTTGCATATGTTTTTGAGCCAGTCACTGGACTACCCTCAAAAAGAGCTGTTGAGTTTGGAATAGATCTTGTGCCAGGAGCTGAACCTGTAAGTAGACCACCTAGCAAGATGACACCAACTGAGATGAAGGAATTAAAGGTGCAGCTAGTGGATCTAGAAGGAAGGAATTTTTTTAGACCAAGCAGTTCACCTTAGGGAGCGGCTGCGGTGTTCGTGAAGAAACCAGATGGGTCATTAAGGATGTGTATTGACTATTGTGAGTTAAATGAAAAGACAATTAAGAATAAGTATCCTTTTCCCACAATAGATGATCTGTTTGATTAGTTGAGTGGATCTAGAGTATTTTCCCAATTGGATTTAGCAACAAGTTTCCATCGGTTAAGAGTGGCGAAGGATAGTATTCCTTTGACGGCATTTCGAACTAGATATGGTTCATATGAGTGGCTGGTAATGCCATTTGGATTGACAAATGCACCTGCTTTCTTCATAGATTTGATGAACCGAGTTTTCCGAGAGAACTTGGATAGGTTTGTACCAGTGTTTATAAATGACATTCTAGTATACTCTAAGGATGAGAGAGAGCATGAAGTTCATCTTAGAGTGGTGCTTGAGGCACTGAGGCAGAATCAGCTAAAGGCGAAGTTTACCAAGTGTCATTTTTGGAAGAAAAAGGTCAAGTTTCTTGGTCACATGGTTTTAGAGAAAAGGTTGTCAGTCGATCCAGATAAGATCAAAGCTACGAATAATTAGATGAGACCAGAGACAGTGACTGAGATTAGGAATTTTCTTGGACTTGTTGGCTACTACTGGAGATTCATTAAGGATTTCTCGTGGATAGCAGCACCCTTAACTAAGTTAACCAGGAAAGAGGTGAAGTTTGTTTGGTCCGACAAATGTGAAGAAGTATTCCTTAAGCAAGCATTTGTTGACCAATGCACCCGTGCTAGTAGTTCCAGATGGAAACCAAGGATGGGTGGTGTATACTGATGCATGTGGGACTGGATTAGGAGTAGTGTTGATGCAGAGTGGTAAAGTCATTGCCTACGCATCTAGGCAGCTTAGACCGCATGAAGTTAGATATCATACACATGATTTGGAGTTGGTAGCTGTGATCTTCGCATTGAAGATTTGGAGACATTATCTCTTAGGGGAGAGATTTGAGTTATATACCGATCATAAGTCTTTACGGTATTTATTCTCTCAGAAGGAGTTGAATATGTGACAACAGAGGTGGCTGGAGTTTTTAGCTTTATATGATTTCGGTATAGAATATACACTAGGAAAAGGTAATAAGGTGGCTGATGCTCTTAGCAGGAAACACCAGAATGTGGTGTTAGCTATGTTGGCGGAATGGAAGGATTTAGAAGCTTTAGTCAACTGTGATGTGCAGTTAAGATCGACTGTTGGTTCTAGTCAGAATACCGCCAAGTTGTCTTGCTTAGAAGTTCAACTAGTATTGATTGAGAAAATTGCTTCTAAGCAAAGGGAGGATCCTGTATTAGCTGAAAGAATTAGAAGTGTAACGCCCCACCTCTATACCCACGCTAACCAAGAACACTACGATGTAGTGCTGTCAATTAGCACGGAGAATAAGGCTGTTGAGGAGCGACCATCCATGTAACTTCTTTGTTCGAGCACCGATATGTCAGATAGAATAGAATGCATATCTTTTAAAGAGGAAATCCGACATACCGATACAAACACAAAGCTATCACACGGTGGCTATATATATAATCTTCGGAAACAAATATAGAGATAAACATAACACAAATCAGTCACAGACAATTCATATCACAAAGGCGGAAATAGATATGAATATAACACACATGAAAGTGTACATCAGAGTAGTGGTCAAATAAGATCCACAATAACACAAAAGAATAGATACAAGTGCAAGACAATAGAATACGTATACATCAAGGAGTCTCATCTCAAATGCATACAACAAAAACTACTAAACTAGAGTAGTTAGCCAAAAGTCAGAAGATGGCTCCAGATAAGAAGTCATGAGGAAGCACCTGTAAAATCTCAGTCTGACCCGAGTATTATTTAAGAAGAAAATAATAAACGGATCAGTCTAGCTATAAATATCAGATAAAGTGATATAGAATAAGAGATATAACAAAAACGTATGATAACTATAAAGTCATACTGTGATAAGTATCTAATCGAAAATAAATCCAGAGATTAATCAATATCACAAGAATCTTCTCAAAGATTAAAAAGAATGTCATATTCTTAATTTAATTCACCAAGCCACAATAAATGACATACATATCAATGCCAACTGAAAAAGGTGGTGAAACATAAATCCCAGAAATCACAACAAGAAATCCAGAAATCACAAGAAAAGGATGGCCAATCCCAAACAGGAGCATGAAAGCCGGTACATTGACGCAGTGCAAACGGTACGTCCAATGAACCAGAAAGCCGAGACATCGATGTAGTACAAACGGTACATCAGATGAATCGAATATTGACGCAGTGCAAACGGTACGTCCAATGAACCAGAAAGCCGAGACATCGATGTAGTACAAACGGTACATCAGATGAATCGAACATTGACGCAGTGCAAACGGTACGTCCAATGAATTGAACAATGACGCAGTGCAAACGGTACGTCCAATGAACCGGAAAGACAGAGACATCGATGTAGTACAAACGGTACATCAGATGAATCGAACATTGACGCAGTGCAAACGGTACGTCCAATGGACCAGAAAGCCGAGACATCGATGTAGTACAAACGGTACATCAGATGAATCGAACATTGACGCAGTGCAAACGGTACGTCCAATGAATTGAACAATGACGCAGTGCAAATGGTACGTCCAATGAACCGGAAAGACAGAGACATCGATGTAGTACAAACGGTACATCAGATGAATCGAAACACATTAAAAGTACTTGGGTTGCCAGCCCACAAAGAAATGAGACGAAGCTCAATAAAATGAAGTACAGTCCTTCATACGGACAAAGAGACATCGCACAATTGCTAGTCTAAATCATAAAATGATCATCGTCGATCATAAGGAAGTGTCGATTACACTAAGCTAGTAAATATATGAGTTTAGCTTCATGTCCCATAACCACTTGCTTAACTCAAATATTTACGAACAGATTGTAGATCTGCACTAGAAAATTTGTCACAAGAGGGTTCAATCGAACAAGTCCAAGGGCTAACCGACAAAGTGAACGCAAGCGTTTCATACCACTTGTTTTACTAAGTCGTTTAAGTCGATTTCTCATTCGAGTGAAGTAAAGGCTTGTATATACTAATAGATTGGAAATCGGTTTGAGAAAACGAACTTTTGATATTTAAAATAGTGTTGAAATCAATTTGATGAAAGAGTTTTGATATTTACTATTAGTATTAAAACCTTCATATCTTTAAAGTGACAAGTCATAAGACGATTGTTGAAACAATCTATCACAAAAATTCACATTCGAAGACGTGAACAAAATCCAAGGAAATTAGCTCAAAATGCATCAAAGTTGAAGTTCTGTTGAACGCTTTTCAAATAAGATTGCCTACGTGATACGGGGTTCGACCTAGTGAAGGCAAGCGGTCTCGAGAAGCCAAACGACCTAAGGGAAGAATGCCACGCGACCTAGCAGAAGAACAGGTCGAACGACCTAGGGGAAAACAGGTCAAACGACCTAAGTGCTAACTCGCAAACGACTTACGACTTAAGAGGGTTCTGCGACCTAAGTGGGATGCGCGTCCTAAGAAGGTACGCGACTTAACAGTTTAAGGGTCTACGACCTAACGAGGTTCGCGACATAAGGTTGTTCGCGACCTAAAAGTGCACGACCTAAGGTCTTACGACCTAAGGAAAAGAAAAGTCTTACGACCTAGCGACTTAAGTTCGATACGACCTAGGATTTAAGAGCTAACGACCTAGGACTTAAGCTTAAATACGAGCTACGAGCTAAGGTCTGTACGACCTAACAGTTAAAAGGTCCTACGACCTAATTGGGGAACAAGGCCATGCGACCTAAAGTGCCACGCGACCTACGACTTAAGGCCTGGAACGACCTAGTGGAGTTAGGTCGGGGACGACCTAAAACACTAACTCGTGGATGACCTATGACTTAACTCGTGAACGACTTAGCGCAGGCGAACAAAAATACGAAGGCAGTGACTTTTCAACGCGCGCGACCTAAAGCCCTAACTCGCGTACGACCTAGCGAAGGCCAGAACGACCTAGTGCCAGAAAAATCACCAAAACACTGAAAATTGAAGTTTTTCGCCAATCCAATCCAAACCAAATGCAAATGTTGATGCTAGAGTGATAGGGAATCATTCCCAACAGTCCAATGACAATCATAGGCAAGATGTGAGATCAAAAATCTCACCTTTTCACGGAATTTGATGAAGACGAAGCTCGGGGGCAAAGCAAAGATCAACCACAAGCTTGAATCAATGTCTTCACTTTGAATTTGGAGTTAGATGTTGAATTTGCTAAAGAACTTGAGCTTGGAATTTTAATTTTCTATTCCCTCCACCATTTTTGCTAAAGCTTCAAAGTTTATGCAAGTAGATGAAGTGATGAAGAGAAGGAATGGGTTGGGCTGAGTTAGAAGAGGTGCAGCCCAAACCAAAAGCCCAACACAAAAAGTGACGAAAATTTCACTATCTCCAAACATATCGAAGTTTACACTCAAAAAGATTGCAAACGTCATTTTGGACTCAATGGAGGTGGTCTCGAGTCCTAATTTGACCGTATGCAAAAAGTAGCTTTTCGAACTGACATCCGACTAACGATAAAATATTTAAATAAAATATTTAAATATAAAATTGATAAATATGCGGGTTGTTACAAGAAGGCTTGAGGTCGGAACTGAGATCGATGATCTAAAGGATTTTAGCCTTGACCAGAAAGGATGGCTAAGAAAGAAGGGATGGTTGTGTGTTTCGAATGTGGAGGACTTGAGGAAAGAAGTTCTTGGAGAATGTCACCGATCCAAGTTTACGATTCATCCTGGAGGAACCAAGATGTATCAGGATATGAAGAGGAGCTTCTATTGGGAAGGCATGAAGAGGGATGTTGGCTTGTGGGTTAGACAGTGTACAAACTGTCAACAAGTGAAAGCTGAACATTAGAAACCAAGTGGGTTACTACAGCCTTTAGAGAATCCGGTTTGGAAATGGGATTCAATATCTATGGATTTTATAGACGGGTTGCCAAAATCAAATAGAGGTAATGAAAGTATATGGGTTATAGTGGATAGATTGACCAAGAGTGCCCATTTCATTCCAGTTAAGTCAACCCGACATCTGTTGTAGCTGAGAACATAGTTAGACTGCATGGAGTTTCTAGAAGTATAGTCAATGGCAGAGATGCATTGTTCACTAGTGAATTCTGGAAGAGTCTACAGGAAGTAATGGGTACAAAGCTTAATATGAGTACTACATATCACCCTCAAACAGATGGGCAGACAGAGATAGTCAATAAGGTACTCGAATATTTATTGAGAGCTTGTGTATTAGACTTTGGTGGATCTTGGGAGGATCACCTACATTTGGTTGAGTTTTTCTATAATAATAGTTATCAGACTAGTATAGGAATGGAGTTGTTTGAAGCTTTGTATGAAAGGCCATGAAAATCACCAGCATGTTAGTTGGAGACGGGAGACAGATTGGTCTTAGGCCCAGATTTGGTTAGAGAGGCGTCAGAGAAGATTGAGTTAATCCGGGGAAGGATAAAGGAAGCTCAGTCAAGACAAAAGAGTTACGCAGATAATAGGCGTAAGGACCTAGAATTCTCAGTTGAAGATAAAGTTTTCATTAAGGTATCACCTATGAAGGGTGTGATATGATTTGAAAAGTCAGGGAAATTAGCCCCAAGATAGGTAGGTCCATTCTAGATTATAGAGAGGATTGGAAAGCTCATATATAGAATAGAGTTACCGAGCAGTTTGGCAGGTGTCCATAATGTATTTCATGTATCTCATCTTCACAAGTATGTGCATGATCCAGAGACTACTATTCCTCCGACAGGGTTGGATGACTTAGTGGTAGAGCCTAATTTGACTTTTATTAGACAACCAGTTCGGGTTGTAGCTAGAGATGAGAAAAGATTAAGGAACAAGACAGTCGGGTTGGTGAAAGTTCAGTGGAGCGACAACATGAAGGACTGTACTTGGGAGACAGAGGACAGGATTAGAGATACTTATCCTGATTTGCTTTGAGGGTACGTCTATATTAGATTTATATAGATAGTTGCTAGTCAGTTAGACAAGTATGGTTGTTAGGAGTTGTTACAAATGATTGCTATGTTTAGTATTTAGTCCTTACTGAATTTTGTGGACGAAATTCTTTAAGGGGGGAGCCTGTAACATCCCTAAATTTTTATAACATTATTCAGAAGATTTAATTAGATAAATTAAATATAATAATGATGATAAGGATATTGAGATTTGATTAAAATATTTATAGGGTCGTGCTTGTTAATAAAATAAATGGGCTTAAAATTGGTTTATGAGATAATTAACTTACATAAGGCCTTATTAGTAAAATAGCCACAATTTATATTCACGGCTATACATTTGCCTTTGTCTTTTCACGTTCATTTTATTTCTCAAATAAAAAAATGCTAGAACCCTTATAGAGCTGGCCATTAACAAAGGAAAAGATGAATTTTAATCAAAAGCTTAGGATCCAAAGCTAGGGAGGATTAATCAACAAAAAATCTCAAATTCCTTATCAAGTTTATGGTGTATAATAATCTTGTACTATCTCTATTTTTATTCTATGATTATATGGTTTCGAATTTATGATTTAAATTCGTTTTTGTGATAAACTAGGTGATGATATGCTTGAGTTATAGTATGATGATTTGTTTTAATTCATACGCACATGAATTTGTACGGTTTTAGTATAAAACCGAGAATATATGATTTCAGACCGCCATGGAAATTTTTTATGTTAAGTAAAACATGATTTTGGAGATGGGTTTTAATTTTCAGAATTTTCCAAGCTATGGAAATTTTATTATGAATTTTTGATGAAAGATATGATATAATTGGGTTTAAAATTTATTTCGAGAATTTCAAGAAGAAATTGGGTCTAAAATTTTAATATGTTTGATTACACGATGAAATAGGTTTTCTATGATTTTTGGGGATCTTTCCCAGTTGATTTTTTGGGGAAATAAATTATTTTAAAGGAAGGGCTTTCCTACAAATTGTCGGTTTTTGGTTATATGGAAAGGTTTTAACGTTTAAATCCTTTATTTTGGATCGGAATAAAATGTGGCAGTTTTAAAAAGGTAAAGTATTTGAAACGATTTATGGCGGCTAATCAGTGTTTTACAAAGAGGCAAGTTGTAAAAAAGAAATCACTAAAAGTTGATATAATTCAGCCTTTAAATCAGAAAAGGGTGTTTCGCCTCTGTTAGTAAGTACCTTCCGACACCATTGACTCCGCCTCGTACATAATCGAAACCAATACACATGATATCACTTAGGTGGTATGTAGTGGATTGGAAGGAAGGCGGAAGCCATGGTGTCGAAAGGGGTAGCTTCCGATGGGGTCGAAACCCTGCTTTGTTTTCAAAAGTTAAAGTCTTGCCTAGTTTTACCTAAAGCTTTTGACATAATCGAAAGCTATGCTTTCAAAAAGATTTTATAAGTAGCTTTCGAAGAAGGCTGCCATGTTGTGTTATAATATTTGCGCATAGAAGATTCTTCTATTTTATTTATTTAATTAGAGAAGCACTCTTAAACTGCCATGTCAACCATTATAATAAATACATTGAATAGTTTATTGGAGACACGAAACGAACTGAAAAAAAACTCATAGCAAAAGAAAGAAGTACTGAGATCATTTGTCTCTTTCGAAGGAGTACCTTCTTTCTTTAAATAATTGCTTTCAAAAGAGTAGGTGTCGTCCCAGTCGAAACCAAGCCACTAATCCCCCCTTTCGACTGCGTTGAAGTCATCTATGTTGTCGAAGGGGTTACTTCAGTTTTACTCAAGCCTTTTTTCCGTATGCTTTCGAAGGGGTTGAGTGTTTCGAAGGTAATGGAGTCGAAAATGGTTTCGACTCTGCCCTTCAAAGTTTTTATTTTAAAGGTTTTACTTTCGACTAAGATGGTTCCAACCCTATCAATTTTCCCCCTAACTAATTTTGTTGGTTTCGAAAGAGATACTTTTGTATATAACCATTTTGACCCAAATGATGTTTTTAAAGAAGTAAACCCAATGCTTTCGAAAGGGGTACTTTCATTTGTTTTGAAACTCTATATTTTAAAAAAGATGATTTGATACCATCGAAAGGTATAATAGGTTTCGAAAAAAAATGTTTATTAAGGGCTTCAAAAGGTATGTATTCACGTATGAAAAGAGGTATTGACTTTCGAAGGAGGCTATCCAGAGGTTTCGAAAGAGATGTTTTTATGGTTTCAAAACATAAACTGTGATGACCCGCAAATCCGTCCCATTTGAATCGACAATAAACCACACATGTCCGACCCAAAAAGCACAGACTGATAGAAAGTTGTGAGAAAGAAAGAAGAGAGAAGAAGAGAAGAGAAGAAAGAGAGAAGAAGAGAAGAGAAGAAAGAGAGAAGAAGAAAACCAAACAGAACAATACAAAATCTCACATCGTAGCAGAAAATATATAATATCATATCGATGATCTTCACAAAACAGGAACTGTGTATACATACATCAATCAGAGTTCAACAATCAATCACTAATTATCAGCCTGGACAGTTATAATAACCTGTCCTTACAATCGTTGATCATATAAATAACAAAGCAGTGGAAAATAGACAGATACGTGTATACGAAAATGAAGACTTCCAGCTCTCCTACCGAAGCTCCAAAAGCACCAAATCTGAACCTGTAAATATACTCGGTCTGACCCAAGCATTGAAAGGGAAGAACGCCCGGATCAGTCAGGTAAACCAGCGTGAGAAACACACTCAACTGAATTTATTAGATTACCAAACTTTCCTTTCAAACAAAAGTATCTCGTATGATACACGCCCACACATAAACACGGACATGTTTTTACCTTACGATAACCAAAACCTTTCATATCAAATCATCTTATATTATACTAGTGTCTATTGCACAAATAATATTAATCATAGCCGAAATGGTTACCCATATAGCATTTCGGGGCTATTCATTACGCCAATACAAACAAAACCGCAAGCTCGTAGTGGAGTTTGGATTTCCATAGAAATGATCAGGTGAAGGGACTACCTTCCGGCAATACATCTCTAGAGGAATGTACCGAGGAACATCACAAAGGAACCTCTACCAACACAAGACCGACTTACCTCTATAACTAGGTAGTACCGAATATATCATCCCCCGGTCGTTACTGACCTTTTCTGAGGGCCCTCGTAGCATACATTCACAATAATTTACATCCCGAACGTCATAGCGGAAAGAAATATATCAAGAAGGGGATGATTATATCCTAATTGGGAATGACCCACTTAACCTTGCCGCATCTAACCCTGTTTCAGTCATTTTCTGGTTGATGAGGCCTGAGGTAACGATTACCTTTCACATATCACATATCACATCACTTTTGAATGCCACATTGCCATTTCCGTTGACTACTAATTGCCTTCCACAAAAATACAACCCTTGAGCTCGTACGTCTCAAGGAAGAGTGTTAAGTTAAGAGAAGTTTCCTTCTCCGCCACCAAACAGATGTACGTTTGTAAAAACCAATGTACGTAATCTCAGAAAATGCAATGTCAAACATTCATCCATACAAGTTGTCCAGGAACAGGACAAACCGAAGGTACTCTCCTACCACATCCTGTCGGGAAATCCCTATGATTAGTAGTGAATAGTCCTTGCATTGGATATTTCATAATGAAGAGACTACTGCTATTATATGTATATTGGGATTTTAACCCCAAATGATCAACAAACAGTCCTTCACTATCAAAATCCTAAACATCAATAACCTGCACAATCGAACGAATATACGTTGGTCCGAAGTGGTTTTCGGATAAACCGATCCCGATCTCTTTCCACCAACAACGCAAAAGTGTTTCTCAACCTCACACAGAAACTAAGTCTCGTAGACTTATCACGTCTCCAAATTTCAACTTGCTATCCTTCGGCCAAGAAGGAAGCTCAATAGATTGGAGTAATACTCTGCACTACACGAATCAACATCCTCAACACAAACGATAATCAAGCCTACACAGATGGCTACGTACTAAGTGTACGACTAAATAGTTCCCACATCAAGTCGAGGAACTAAAAATGATCAAATTTGATAGTTGGTTGTTTAACTATCAGAGCAACAAACAAATATTTAGCACCATAAGCAATCACTGGGACCTTTTAATTAATCTTTTATTAATTAGATCACTTTTCAAATATTCACTTCAAATTATCTTTAAAATGATATAATTCCAAACCATTTCAATATTTCACTATTTGGAAAACATTTCCATATACTTATTTTAATAATAAGTAATTCACAATTCTCTTTATTTTCAACACTTAGAAAATATTACATATACTTAAATCATGATTAAGTATATATTTTATTCTTTAAGGAGAACATTCTTCTTAAACATATTTATTTGGGTCAAAACGAATGTTTCGTAAAACATCGTTATGACAACCCAAATCATTAGTATAGGGATTCGATAATTAGATATATATATAAATCCCATATACTATACAAAACATCTCCTTTCGAAAATCATTTACTATAATAACAGTGTTATAGTCCATGCTTTCCTTACTTCTCGAAAACGTCTATTTCAACAATGAATGTTGAAATCTATGTACTCGATACTTAACACGTTTTAAAACATCTTCAAACCATTTAACTCCATTTAAAAATCACTTTTCAAAACATTTATTCAATTTAAAGAATTATTCACTGTCCAAAATCGTGAATAAAATTCCTAACCAAATTCATTATTTCTACATATTTATTAAAGGATTATCCACTGTCCAAAAATGTGAATGAAATTCCTTTAATAAACTTTCATATTTAACTTATCAAAATAACTTGATTTCACATTTATAAAACAATGTTTATAATTCACATTTCTATTTTATAAAAACTTCAATTTATAAAATTCTTTTATTAACAAATTCCATTTATATCTCATTTATATGCCAAAATCCGATTATAATTTAATTCACTTATAAATCTCTTATTACAAATTCATTCCTTTTATAACTTCATAAATTCATAAATCTTATTCACTTATAAGGTTCATTTATAACTTCATTTTAACACTTATAAAACTCCTTTATAATTCCATTATTTTTATTTATAAAATATCAATTTTATAAATCTTATATATATACCATTTATAACAAATCAAAATTCTCAATTAAATTATTTTACCAAATAGTTAACTCCATATTTCAAAAATCGCATTTCGTTTCCATTTAAATAAACTTCTTCTTTTAATAATTTACAAATCATTATTAAAACTCATATAACTCCAAAAATCACTTAAACAGCCTTTTTAATTTGAAATCATCCTTTTAATAGTTTAAATTTCCAAAAATATGGCCCAATGCTGCAAAAATTCTAAATAAGGTGATTCACAACAATCATATCCATCATGGCATCCCAATCATCATATATCATATGATAACAGCATATATCACAATATCTGTAAATAAAAATCACACTGGTGAGGAATCTAGTTGGATCCCTCCAACCTATCACCTGCAACAAATATACATATGAGAATATGTGTACAATGTCCGCTTCGAGGCAGACGCACGTACAAAAGATCATCCGCTCATACAAGGGAACGTATAGGGTCTCATCTACTCCAATAGGCAAGAAATATATCCAAACCAATCAATATATATAATATATTGTATATCATCCAAACAACCATCAATCAACACAAAATAAATTTATTCTCACTTATATAAAATATAAGCGAGACAGAAAGAGTGAGTTATACTCACATTGATTCCAATAGTCGTTGCAGCGTTTTATTTCGAATAAAATTAAACGAGCGTTTAAATTTACCAAAAATTTTCACTAGCTCCAATCAACTCCAAACTAGCTCCATCGCATAGTGTTCGTCAAAACGAACGCAACGCAACTTGTCTCATCAATTTTCGACCTCGTATGAAGAAGATATGCTATTTTAAAGTTTATACGAATTTATATATAATTAATTTCACTTTTTTTATCAACCTTAATCACGGCCGAACATTCTTTATCGTCAAATCCTGGTCGCTAACCCCATCTTCTCCATCGTTCACACATCAAGGTCACGAACCCAACGCTGCCGTCCTTCCTCTCGTTGTCACGATCATCACACTCATCGATGAGATGATCAACCATCGCCGTTCGAACGCCACCACCGCCGTGCACCACCGCCCCAAGCCACATCGAGCTCGGCTCCATCTCGGCCTCATAAAACCCTCTTGAACGCACGACCTTCATGAGCCAATTCTGGCGAATCCAAGCCACCATCATCGATCTCGACCATTGGATCGATAGATCTCACCACCCTCTACGATATTCATTTAGGAGTCGAAGCTTGATATCACTTGGATTGAGAGGAAATCGAGGGAAAATAATATCATTTTTCAGCCATTGAATATAGGGTGGCAGCGTTGTTTGATTAGGGTTAGGGTTTTTTTGTTTTGCAAATGGAAAAAGTGATGGCCTTTTATATAAAATTTTCGTGCACTATTCATTCGGAAATTTTTCGAACTCCAATCGAAGCGTGCCACCCGCCGTTTATAATGTTTTACTCTTATTTTGAACACAATGGAATATATATCGGGAGCCAATTCCATCGTATTTGGAAGATAGATTTTTGAATCGAATTATTTAAATTAAAATTCAATTAAATAAATTTCTACACGTTTTAGCTTTGCACGACCAAACCATAAATCCGATAGACACGAAATTTGAAATATTATAATAATATAACATTACGGATCCGATGAAACTGGTTTCGTTGGAATCCGAGACCGTATGAAAAATGACTATTTTTACACGTTAATTAAGTATTAAAATATCCAATTTCTATAAATTAGCTTTTAAATCAATTTTAAAAGTTACCTAACTCCATTCTAATTCAAATAGAATTTAATTCAACATTTTAAATCATTTCCATTCACATATAATTCAAATTTCAATTATTTCTGCAATTTCAAATATTAATTAACGATTTAATTATCCAAATAAATTATTATATTTGAAATATAAGTTATTCAACTTATAAAATTAACTTGTGAATGTTTAAAATCAATTAAATATTCCTATTTCGAATGATAGAAATTATGGGTCGTTACATAAACACATTCTCAATTTAAAGTAATAACCATGTCATAAATAAAGATTTGGACATGTTATTCACATTGTTATTAACCCATAACAGTATTTTGGGGAAAGGGCAGAAAAACCAGTTAGGTTGACCCAGTAGTGAATATAACTTAACAGATGTTAAAATTTAATTCAAAGATATTGGCAGGGGCCAATAGTTTTACAGTAATCCCATGAAAACTGTATGATATTGGCAGGGGCTAATAGGTTCACAATCAGCCTATGAAAACTATGATTTGATACTGGCAAGGGCCGGTAGGTTTGTAATTAGCCCATGAAAACTATATTCGAATTAAGATATTGGCAGTCAGCCAATAGGTTCCTAGTTATCCCATGAAAACTAGGATAAGAAATAAGATATTGGAGTTACCAATAGGTTCTTAGTGATCCCATGAAAAGTAAGTAATTGGACAAATAGTCCTTAACATTTAACAGGTTAATAGTAACCCTAGAAACTATAATTGAGACAAATAGTCAGAATGAAAGGGGATGAGTAATCCAGAATTAATTTATTTGTTTTGCATATCATCATTGTAACACCCCGCATTTTTTATATAGTTAAAATGTAACGTATAACGATAAGTAATGAAAATAAATAATTTTGGAATTATCGTAATATGGCTCCAGAACATGTACCATTACGTCCAAGGCGATTTTCTGATCAGTTTCCATATATAACTTGTCTAAAACCGAACCAATATGAAGAAGTTAAGAACAAAACAAAATAAGTAATCGAACTGAAAAAAATATAATAACACGTATATGGGCCGACCAGTAGGTCGACCCAATGGGCGCAATGGACGATCGCACGGACGACCACTGGCTAAGAGTGGTCGACCGCCTGGTCGATCCGCGTGCAACCTGGACGAAAATTCATCCAAGTATATACTGTGACGTGTTTTCTCGTTTTTGCGCGATCTGAGCCATGTGTTCTTCAATCCTATGGCTCCAAACAACCCTGTGAGGTGGTAGCTCCAGGTTCAATCCAAGAATCCGATGATCTAAGATCTCCAAGCTCCAATATAAATAGGGCCCTAGGCTAGCTATCTTCTCACAATTAGATTTTCTCCCGTGGGTTCATTGCCTAAGGCTGAACCCTAAAAAGGAAATAATTTCTAGGGAGAAGATCCTCTAAATTAAAATATTATACACCTTGGAAAAAGGGGATCCAGAAGGACTATGGAGCCAAGCGGAGTACAAGCGAAGCTAAGGACAATAGGTGAGTGGATTTATTTATATATCTTTTAAGTTTAAGATATATTATCGTTATATTTCCGTTTAGAAAATTTTATTCAATAATTAATCATATTAATTAAATTAGGCTGAACTATAAGAAAAATTGCAGTTTATTTACAGTATTAGTATTTATACACTATTTTCTATGTCTTATTTATATCTTTTTCTACGTTTTGGATTTTTATGCAAGCGTCAGTTTTCTTCTATCCCCTCTTTTCTTTCTTCGCGTATGGATTAGAATAGATTAAACGCGAATATGGATTATATAATTAAGAAGACCGAAATGAAGGAAATTAGATGTAAAATAATAAAAGTTGAGAAATAGAATTGTAATAAATTGCATTAAAATGGAAAAAAGGTTAACTTGGGAGTAATTATTAGGTTAATTGGTTGGTTTAGAAAATATGTTACATTTCCATAACTTAATATCTAAAAGATAACGATAAACGTAACTGCCAAAATAAAAGAAATAAAAAGGAGGAATTAGTGTAAAGTAGAGAAACCACTGTATTTTACACTACTCCAAAATAGTAAAAGAGATATCTTGCAGTTACGGATTATTGTTTATAGTATTATCCAAAATTGAGATATGGAAATGGATTATATAGTTTCCATAACCAACCAAATAAAATAGGATTACTTCCTAAAATAGCAGACAATAAAGTAAATATGATTTGAAACGAGAATTATTAATTTAAGAATTGGAGGCTATAAAAAAGTAATGAGCCTAGGTCTGCATTACTGCGCAGGCTATTTAACTAGGCAATTATTATGATAGGTGAAGTAGGTAATATGAGAGAGTTAAAGAAAATTCTATATCCTAATAAAAGAAGGTAGACTAGAGCAGACAAGAAACGCTTGTAATTATATAACGGACTATAAAAGAAGAAAAAGTAACAATTACAAGTAGAATTTTAACATAGATTATAATTATGAAATAAGAACAGAAAAGCTTATCGTGAGACTTATAATAAATTAGTAAGCAATGATAGTATAGAATAATGATAGAAGCTTATTTAAACAACTTATATTAAGTTGATAAGCAAATAAAACAGAAATAATAAAAGAGGCTTATTTTATTGAACTTAAGGATTTATATATTAAGTTAAATAAGCAAGATAATGAAGGTGGCTCATACTAATAGCATCCCCTATTAGACCTATAGTTATCTCACAATAGTTAGAAGTGAGACGAGGGCAAGAATATGATAATTAAAATAAGTAGCCAACAGAATAAGAAAGAAAACTAAACGCAAATTAAAATATTAGACTTAGGGTCTAATAAAAGAAACGAAATGCATTTGGAGCAGCCCAAAGGATGAAGCGCCTAACGAAGCAGTTCATCACGGATTTCAGAAATGGAGAAGCACGTCCAACTTAGTGATTTTGGGCTAGAAGGAAGTACGAGACTTCAACGGGACGTGAGGATACTCTAGGATGGCCCTCTGGGTAGGCCTAACGAAGCTGCATCCCCGGAGGTAGGTCTGTAGGTGTTCCATCAAAAGAGTATGCCTTGACTGCATTTGCATTGTAGGCCTAACGAAGCGGATCCTTTGTAGGCAGTCAGAAGGGCTTGGTGTTCGGAGTAGGGTATTCGTATGTCCAGTACTTGCAAGTAAGGTTAAGGATAGTCGCATGCGGATATCGGCCAGCATCAAGACCAAGAGCGATTTCGGGAAAGACTAGAGTTAAACCAACATGCCAATGATTCTTTCACTATCGAGACATTGGATGGAGGCGCACCGCCAATTGGATGTTAGATTGTTTGCAGTAGGGCACGACCACTTAACTCTTTAGAAGTCTTTTTATTAGTTGAGGGGTGGCTGCGTTGGGCCCTAGCCACGATGAGAAAGGGACAGACCAACTAGAATATCTGTATTCTAGGCCTAACGAAGCTGTCCTTTACAGATATAGAAAATCCCCGACCGAGTTCCGCACAAGACAGACCTTGTTGGCGGAATTCAAATAGTAGACAGAATGATTACATAGTCCTCACTGTACGCACTGGGTGGTACATTATGGATGTCCAAACACCGGTATAGACTAGTGCGGATGCGATTTACGTTTCATAGTAAGTAGCGGAGTATCTGTATTGTAGGCCTTACGAAGCTGTCCTTTACGGATGTAGTTACGGAACGCTCTCAAAGCTAGTCAATGGAGCTCTTTTCGAGGAAGATACGAAAGGTACCATATGTGGTACCTAGGACCCATAGGGTCATTGGGCATATAGCTACATATATGTATATATTAGTTATTAGGTTTTTACCTACTATGAAGTAGATGGGCACGGTTCGCGAATAGAGGTGAAAATATTGTGACCTAATGAACCTAATATAAGAGTAAATGGAAATAAAACGATATGTGTAGAATTAAGCCTAGAAGTATATAACTTATCCATTCACCAGAACTTTTGTTCTAACCCCCCCCCCCCCCATAACATCCTACAGGTTAGGTAGATGGCAGAGACTTCTCAGCTATGTGACACTTGCTTAGAAAGTGTTATTATTTGGGTGAGTATTTACTTACTATTATATTTCAGTCAATTTCGTTGTGAGATAATTAATTGAGCTTTGATATATTTATCTTTGACTATTTACAGGATACCAGATACCCAACTCGGGCTTCAGTGGGCTTGGTTTTTAGCATTCTTGCGAAAAATCCAGACCATTGGAATTCGGGTTGTTACAATCATAATGTTTTGAAATACTATGTTTTAACCATTGTGGATGCAGAAGCACAGTATATGGTTTTATAAATGTTTTAGGATACTAGTGAGGGGAAAACCCGTTCCGCTAAGCGGCGTGGTCTCACTAGATATCTAAATGGTTTGAGATGGTAAATTATTATTCATACCAGGCTTTATGTTTGACTCGAAGTTTTTATTTTCCCCTTAAACTCTCGGGTACTCAATTGATTTTGAGTAGGTTGAGAGTTAAGGTTTCCATGTGATTTTAAACAAATAAAGCTTCCGAGGACGTGCAGGAGGCAAGCTTGTTATTAGAGCTCTTTTATTTCCGCTGTGAGTTTTGTTTGTAAAGGCAAATTGTTTTCTTGCCTGTCTATATACTCTGATCTACCAAGGTGGCATCTTCATATGTTGCTCTTGGCGTATTTTGTAATAATTATATGTTGTCTGAACGTGGTCTGCGAATGGGGATTATATAATCAATTTAGAATATTTTGAAATGGAATGTGGAACTTGTTTTGTTGTTTAATTTTTTTTCCATATTCTTGTATTTTTGTGTATCAATGTATCTAATATTACCATATTTGGTCGCCGAGAATTAATAACTATGATTACTGCAACATCCGTAGCCATTAGTTTTGGGCCTCCCAATAAGGGAATGTTACATAACCCTTTGTACTGTTCTTTTGATATTATATGTTATCATTTCGTTGTGAAATTCTGATACTATATTCTCTTTTTCTTGTTCTATTTCTTTTAATTTTTAATTTACCCTAACAATTCATCTTTCTGGCACTTGGATGCTCGACACATGAATACCGTAAATATATTAGTGTCGACATTCGGTGGTCAAAAGTCGAATTGTTACACCTGGTATCAGAGTTAAAGGTTAAGCGAGAACGTTAGCTTTGGTAGGGTATGACTCATTAAGGGATAGGGTAATGAATGCCCTAGCATGAGTTGAGTGTATTATACATATGAGAGCGTATTTGTATTTGTTGCAAACGTATACCTTAAAGCTAATTCCAACTACGAAAATTAAAGATCTTGTATAAGGTAACTTATATAAGTGTGAATCGTTAAAGTGTAGTTCAATTAATGTAGGGATCAATAATGTTCATTCGTTCCCCCTTATTAATTAGTTTAGCCGTGCTTGGCCAGTTTATGAAAAGTTTTACCTTTTCACCATATGGGTTGGGTAAATAGTAACTATATATACATTGAAATGAACACCTTATGAATTTAGTTTCACAGTTTGACTATAGGCGTTCGATGACAATGTTGGGGTAAAAATTAACTTTAGTAAAAGACGTTTATTTTTTCTAAGGAAAGATAAGATATTTTGTAAAATAAACATTTGTGAAAGGATTATATATAAGAAAGTGATTTTGTGTAAGTATGGTCTATAAAACATGATTTATAAACAAGAAGGATTTAAATTGATATTTTGAGAACTTAAATCCCGGTGTCTTCGAAAATGTTTTTCAAGATTTTGGAGAAAATAATTACAATATTATTTGAAAGTAAGTATTTGAGAAATTGGTTTATGAAATTGGGATCATGGTACTTAGTAATATTTATGAAGTATTTGATACCATTTTGAAATGATTTTTGTTAAGTCCAAAATGCATGATTTTTATGTACTGAACTCACTTTTGTCGCTTCAAAATAATTTTGGTGATGACTTTAGCATCGTTGGCATTCATTTTCGGGTTTCTAATTAGAGGATGTTATATGATTGTTTATGTAAAACAGATTTTGATTTGATTTTGAAAGTATGATTTGTTATACAAATGATATATGTATGTATTGATAATTCAAAGCAGTTGAAATTAAACTCGATGTTTAGTTCTAAGCCCAAAATAAATGTTGGAACTTTTCATGTTTTCCCTTTTTGGGTAAAGCATGTTTAATAAATTATTGAAATTTGTTAAGTTACTTTATGGACACATGTAGCCTATGCATTGGGATTGAATGGTATGTGCATCATGTATGATATGTTGGTAGATAGTTTTCATTTGTTAAAATTTAACGGAATTTTCGGCAATTTCGAACAGTTGGAAACTTCCGAATCATTATAGAACTTGAAGCTCAGTGTTTTTGTAAAAAATATAAAATTTGAGTTTTTCCAGCTCTTGAATTAAGAAGGTAATAAGTTAAAACAAGTTTAAATTGTTAAACATGTCAAGTAAAATGAAGTTGATGTTTTTTTATATACTCTTAGGATGTAGTGGAGTATTATATGAATATGAACTTAAGTTATAAAAGGTTTTTTGACTTGAAGTTATGTTTTTATGAAATAGTTCATAAATGATTTTAGTACTGAAATGATTTACTATTTGGATAAACGAATGTGATATTAAATGCAATTGATATAGTTGAGAAACCAGTAGGATAAATACGTAATTTGTACGTAGATCGTCTTATTCGCATGACTGTTCTTGATCCAATATTTGAGTATATGATTTTGAAGTGATTTAGACCGGTCGGAACAATGATTTTTCACTCGATACTTGATGGCAAACACTTGATACAGATTCTTGATATGATAATAAAGTGTTCTATCATAATATATAGCTATGTAAAGAGAATGGAGGTTTCTAATCAAGAAACTGGATCGGAGTCCGCACTAGAGAGGTCAAGTGATCTATACTAATTTGAAAGTAAATTTATGTAATCGAGCAAGTGATCGGATTTGATATTAGATACGAATGGTCCATGTACATTGTATGGGCTTTAGTATGTTAGCATACTATGTTTTGTTGGCTTATGGCGGGTTTAGGTGACGACTCTTCGATTTGTTATAGGTATTATGAATCATCGACTAAGTAATAACATGAGGCTGTTGAGCATAAGGTGTGCTTAGTAGATTGTTTATCATCCTGTGTAATGAGAGGGTTTTAGAAGCTGGACAATCCAAGAGCTATGTTCGCTAGTGAATGAATACTGTTGACTATTGCTAAGTGGTTTTTTCTTTTTGTTGCTCATGTTGGAATTTTGAGGATGATATATTCTAAGGGGGAGAATGTAATGATCTAAAATTTCGGACACATCGTATTTTAATATCTGAATTATTTAAGTATTTGAATTTTTGATTAAATATTATTAAATTGATTTAATAACCTTTTTAACCCTCTTTTAAATCATAGTTAATAATGGTAAACTTGTTTTGAAAAAATATTTACAAAAATAAATATTTTAAAGAAATACCAATAATATAACCGAAAATCGTTTTATTGATAAACAGCTTTTTACTCATCAAAAGTTGTTCAAACTTTTTTTGCATATACTTATTTGCTTAGGAAATAATTAAAATATATTAAAAAATATTTTACCATTTATGGAATAAAGTTATTGATGATGTCATAGGAGATTTCATAAAATATATTTTGTAAATGAGCTTTTAAGGAAAATCTTAAATGTTAAGAAATGAAAATGAGGTGTAAAGGTAGCATGTGAGATGGAGGCTCCTTTTTGACCTTTCATGGAAGGTGGAAGGTGTTAATGATCTATTGTAAAACCTATAGATACACCCATAAGGGTTTCAAAATTTACATAAGCTTGAAACGTAATAAAAACTTGAAAATGGTGGAAGTGGATTAGCACTAATCCACTTTGTTCTTCACTAACTTTCTCTAATAAACTCATATCTTCTCCAAACTCCACCAAACATTCACCAACACCTTAGAACACCTTAGGAAGCTTAGACCTAAAGTCAAAGTGGAATAAAACAGAAGGAGAAGAAGGGACCTTGGATAGGCCGTGAGCAATGGAAGAGGAGGGGAGGTGTTGCCATGGTTTGGAAGTGCTAAAGGTTGGATCTTTAGATGTTTGATGATGGTAGGAAGTGTTCTTGAGTTTGGTTGTGCTTGAGCATCTGTTTGGCTTGGATCTAAGTGAGTAATCTCACTATCCTGTTTGTATATATCATGTGTGTGTGTGTGTGTATTGTGTTTGAAATATAAAGTTAAAATGACATTAAGTAATTAATGTTATAAATTTTGGACCCCTCTTGCTTTTAAAAGCAAATGACAACTTTATATTGTATAACATCACTTCTATTACCCTTTTAAACATATGGTGTGGCCTTGACTTGATGTTTAAATGGTTTTTTGGATTGTATGTTGAATTGAAGTATGTTTGAAAGTGTTTGAAGCGAGAATAGTCGCTATAAGTGCACTTCAATATCCCTTAACTTTAATTTGCGTAAATGGAAGTTTTATGAACTTAATTTAGGATGAATTAATTTGGTTGTTCTTTACACATATTTTGGTGTATGGGATAGTAAACAAATGGTTTGAAAAATTATAGAAATTCTGAAACAAAGTTGTGAAAGTTGGAATAAAAAGGTGGTTATAATTACACTTTGTAAATATAGCATATTTTCGGGAATTTTTCTAAATAAATTGAAAGATATTCTTAAGGGTTTCTTTACTTGGTTTTTAAGCAGCCTTAGTACTTATTATAAAAATTTCAAGTCTGAAATCATTTGTTAAAGTGGTTAAAACTGGTCGCAAAGATCATGCTTTCAACGTTGTTCTTTAACAAGGACTTTTAACAGCATTTATAAATGCCGCAGTAAGTTGCTTATGGTTTTAATTATTTAAAAATGATATTTAAATTTGGTATTTTTTTATAATCATTTTAGAGATGTTTTAAAACACATTTTGAAGTATTTTAATGTTGGTTTTAAAGTTTAAATTTATTTGTAATAAATATATATATATATATATGTATTTTCAATGTAACGAGGTTTTATAATATAAAACATGTGTTTTAAATTAGTTATTTTCCAATAATATTTTACATATATATACAATTATTTTAAATTATTTATGAGCTTTGAAAATGGTAACTAACTAGGCTTAACATTGAAAGACGATGAGGTAGCTTCTCTATTTGTGAGAGTCAAGATTGATGTCGAGTAGGGATATGAGCAATAGAGATCTAACCTATCGACTTTCCTCTTCACTGAGGAATAGTTGAGTTGGAATGTCAAAAATGTATTAATCTTGTTGTTACTTATTTTTTTGAAAAGTGATTAACTTTGCTTAAAGTTAAAAGCCGATGAAGCAGACTTATCTATTTGTGAGAGCTACGATTGATGTTTGAGTAGGGATATGAGCAATAGAGCTCTAACCTACCGACTTTCCTCTTAGCTGAGGGATAGTTAAGTCGAGAATATCATAAACATGTTAATCGTATTGTTTACTAACTCGTTTATGAAAGTCATTAATATTATACTTAACACTAAAAGCCGACGAGGTAGATTTATCTATTTGTGAAATTCAATAATGAAGTGTTTAGGTAAGGCTTTGATATGGAACCAGTGCTCTAACTTACCTAGCTTCACTCTTGGACGAGGAATAATTAAGTTGGAATGTCGGAAACGAGTTAAGTATACGAACCATTATTTCTATAAGTGATCGTTTTTAACTAGGTAGTCGATTTGTCGACTATCGAACTTAACCAAATATTATCTTAGATGTTTAAAAGAATGTTTTAAAGAGAATATAAGTATGGAATGATTTTGGGTTTGTTGTGACAATGTGTTAATAACATTCGTCTTTAACCCTTTTTTATTATACATGAGTGTAAGTAGATCTTTAAAAGAATGTTTTAAAGATAAGCATAAGTGAAATGGCTTTGGGTTTGTAGTAACAACATTTAAGTAACATTAGTCTTAAACCTTCTTAAATGGATTAGTGAAAGTAATTAGATCCTTAAAATGGATGCTTTGAAGGAAATAACAAGTGAGGAATCTTTTGGAAAAAGATAGAAAAATCAAAGGTTTAAAGTAAGAAATATTGTTAATGATTTGTGAATATACTTATGCCATTTGAGATAAGTATATGAATACTTTTTGAAGTATTGAAAAGAGTACAAATGAATAATAGAAATTAACACATGATGTTTTATTATATAAAAGAACTTTTACTAATAAAAGCGGTTTTAATTAATAAATGATTAATTAAACAAAAAAGAGATTTGAAGTTGCTTATGTGACTTAATCGTGCTTTTTCTGACTTGATCGTGCTTTGTATGTTAACTCGTTTATGTAAAACATTTATTCGTATACTTAGGACTAAAAGCCAAATGAAGTAGGCTTGTCTCTCTATTGTAGTTATGATTGATGTTTGAGTTGGGATATTGAGTAATAGAGCTCCAACCTACTGGCTTTACTCTTGACTCAGGGATAGTGTGAGATGAAAATATCAAAAATGTAATAAGTAACGAGACTTGGTTTCCATATGCGATCGTTCTCATTATTATTTAATAATTCGTCGATTCAGTCTTGAAGAGAGCGGGATCGGTAAGTGTTTTACTTATCGAAAACTACTTCAAGACTGAAATACGTGTTCTATCTCTTGGAAGTGGATCTGTTTGAGATGTTGGAATCCATGTGTGGTTTCGAGATCTGTTCGAGATGTGGGAATCCAATTGGGTATTCGTGTTCTCACTACAAGAAAACTGCGGTTTACCTACGCCAAATTGGCGTAAGCGGGGCGTAGGTAAATGCATTAACTACGTAACACCTACGCCAATTTTGGCGTGGGTAAAACATGCGTAGCTAATAAAATACCTACGCTTTACCTACGCCATCCGTTGGGTTGTTTCCTACGCCTTTCCTACGCCATAATTTTCTTACGCCTTTCCCACGCCATGTTGTACCTACGGTTTTGTTACGACATTTTTACTTTTTTAAGTGGTCACGTCTTTCCTACGTCATTTGTTTACCTACGTCTTCCCTACGCTCAGTTTTCCTACGCTTTCCCAACATCATTCTTACATATTACGTTTCCTACGTCTTTTCTACATCATTCATCTATCCACGATTTACCTACGCCTGTGTTTTTAATGTTTTTCCTACGCCATGCATACGACTTTTTGCTGCATTAATATTTCATTTACCTACGCCTTCCCTACGTCTTTTCTGAAGCAATTTTGATATATTACTATTCTATTTCATTTCACCACATTAAATAAAAACTAAAATCAACTTATTTTATATATATACACATTCCAACAAAAAGATTAACGTCAAACCATTCATCTTTAATTCAAAAAACAAATATCTCATTCATAGTACAAAGTCAAACAATATTAATCAAGTTCCTATATGTTAAAATAATATGATAATATGTTCATGATACATGACATCATACAGATACCATTAAAAAGTTTTCAATACCCTCATTCCTCATGACGATCGTTCGGCTCTTCATCAAATCGCTATCGAAGCATCTCGGTGAGTTGTTCATACTGCATCCTCAGCATTTGAATCACCCCTTCTTGACGCTCCACCTTTTCCTCTAGTTTGGCTCTAGTCTGTGCTTCTCCCTTATTGATGCTATAAGTAGCGTCTTTGTATTTCTGCATTTTATCAAATATTGCATCAATTTCAGCATTTTAAACTAATTAAAATAATGTTTTGTTGAAAGTTTAAATACTTACTCCAGGGATATTGCCATAATATGGCCTATGGTCCTTTCTTTTAGCTATAGCACCGGTAAGCTTGTCGAATACTTCTTCCTCGACATCATACGAAATTACTGTGCCTTGACTTTTCAATTCTTCAATTCTAGCTTGATATTGTGCCTGTATTTGTGATTTTCCAAATACAAGAACAAAAACATAAATACATGCTCACACTGTAGGAACTGAACATAGAAAAGCACGAATATGTTAGAAGGTTGGTAGAATTGTAGGAACTGAACATACTTTTGACAGTATAGCAGACTATATATATTATATTACAAATTATACATATCTGCAGTCTAAATATTTGCAGATAAGCAACTCCTAGAGCTAGTATTAGGAAACAGATTTTGGAATTGTTCGTTGTCTAAACTTAAATTGTGTTCATTTATTCCTCAGTGAGATTGATTCAACACACACTTCAACATAACTGACAAAGAAGCAAATCTTTAAGCTAGTGAATTCATTTCAATTAAATCCTTAAACAAATGGTTGGAGCTTTGGAACAACCGCTCTGTATAACAGTACTTTGGAGCTTTGGAACAAGCGCTCTGTACAACAGTACAAAAAGGCATTCACTAGGCTATATATAAATATGAACAAATAAACAAATGACTATCCACGTATAAACTTTTTTTTTACCATCAAACCTTATAAATTTGCAACGAAAGAAACAACTCTTAATTGCCATTATTAACAACTCTAGAAATCATCAGGAAACAGCAGAAAATTCCTTGGAAGCTGTGACTCAAGCCTTGAAATAGCAACCCAACATCTCCATAAGAACTATCTCATACATAAGCAATATCTCAAACCGAAACTCAATAGATTCAAAACCAGAACTGCAGTCAGCATCAAACAAGGAAGAATAGATTCAATAATTCATTTTTTCTATTGGTTTCAGTTATAAGAAATATTAGTCATAACCAAAAAATATTAGTTCAGTTTGATTCAGTGAACGGTTTATACTTTCAAGAAGACTAACTAATTGTGCTTCCAAGGTGATACACTACAAATCTTCATATAATTAGATCCTAGTGTTTGACGTTTTGCCTTTCTGTATTACTCAGGGAACCACAAAATAAGAACAATACCTATTAAAAATTATTGTTTCTTTTTTATAAGTTGTCTTATTTCATCGTCAAAAATATGTTAAGATACTTCAAGTTACTTGACACTGCCTTTTTTGAAGAAATGACGATAAACTAGATATTTTATATGGAGAAAAAATATTCAAACATGACATTTGTCTAGTAACTCTTGACCCCATCATGTTCAGTGGTCCCTTTTCTATTTTTGAGTCAAGATGGAAAATAATAAGGTATGCTGTTAAAAAATAGATGGTTATATTTTTGGCCCAGATTAAGTGTTGGTTAAACTAGAAAACTCAATATTTTAATGCCAATCTAAAAAAATTGTACACATTATAACATTACTGCCATATAAGGATCTCCCTACCTTCGTCTGTCTCGGATTAATAAATCTTCATAACTTTTACCTGCAAGCAGTATTTTGACGATCAGTTCTGTTCTGTTTGGGTTGCATATTTTCTATTTTGCAATTTCTGAAATAGATAACCAAAATAAGACCGTCCAAGTAAAAAATTCTTATTATAATGTTCGTCAGTTGCTTCCGATATTGAACCAGCCAAGTCTGGAGCAAACTAGTGAATTACAAATGGAAGCATTTATTCAAGGCTTGTGTATAGTTTCCTTCATTTTCTGATTTGATCTCTTTACCGTTTTCTAATATATTTGTATGTTCAGGAAAGAGGATATCTGATGTTCAAATGTCAGTCATGGCTATCATTGCTTTAGGTTTCTTTTTATATCTGTAGAGGATGAAACAGAAATATTTTTTTTGTTTTTTGTATTGTTTATTATTTTAGTAACCGCTCTAATTTAAATGTTCATTATTAATTTTATTGTATTCGTTGAAATTGTTTATTATTTTATCAAAAACCAGACAATGCTTTATCTATCCATTTTTTTCTAAATAAAATGGTATTAAAAACCTTAAAACCATTCAGTTTTACGATATATTTTTTCTTTTTTTTTAAATGACCAGTTGGTTGGTATGTGTCAAATGGATTTATTAGTCTAACTGCTAAGTATCTTTACTGCTCTACTTGAAGATTATATCAATGTCATATTTTTATTAATATTGTCTAATGTGCAGTTGCGGATGCCTACTAATGTCATCAATATTGTCCCAAAATTTAGTACAAGTTGAAGAATGGTAACAAGAATAACTTAAATATTTCTAGTTATTTTACAGGTCAAGGCCATGAAGTGTCATAATCCAATGGAGGAGTTAGAAAATGTGATGTAAGTGAGAACTTTTACATCAATGAACACTCACTTGGTGGCCTTTTTTGCACCGTTTAATTTACATAAAATTAGTAGATTATACCCCAAAAAAAGAAAATTTTAAGATTGTCTTCAAGTAGAGCAGTAAAGAACACTTTGTCTCTTAAAAAAAATTATGATTAAAAATAATCGTTGACACCATTTTTAGCATAGCTTTGCATTTGAAAGTTGTGAAATTGACTAGCTAACAGAACACATTGTTTTTTCAGAATCGTTAATCTTCTATTGGTAATAAAAATATGAATTCATATTGCTTAAACTTCTCACTGCAGTACATGTACCACATCAACAAACATTATACTCTATCTCTCTTCCATTACTGCCTCGACCTTATCTCACATGCTATGTTCAAAATGGTCATTCATCACTTATCACTACAAGAAAATTAATAGTTATACATGATGAAAATCATTATATTTATCTTTCTTTTTACTCAGGCCTGGAGCGGCTCATGCTGCTCAGCTGCTGTACTAGCAAAATGAGCACTTGAATAGAAGATGTAGAAAATATAAATATATGATATGAACAGAGCATTTAAATTCACAAATTAGAAAAAGAAAATTTAATCATATTTAACTATTTGCATTAATATTAGCTGACTAACATCAAAACAAGAAATTCTAGGATACAAAAGCTTCTTCATCCTTGTCTTCTACAATCTACAATTCCTTTTATTAGCCTTTTCGATACTTATCTTAATCATAACCAAACTCTCTTTAGGAAAAATTATGTGATAGGCTCGGATACCAATTGTTAATCCATGCACGGTTAGATTTAACAATAGATAAAAACCAATTGTTAACCATGCACGGTTAGATTTAACAATAGATAAGAATTGAGGGAAAGTGATACACGAATAATTTATTTTTAAACTTTTCCTTTGTCCACGGAATCAAATACAAAACTATTTTCAGTATCAGTCTCAAAACCCAAAACATATAGCTCTATGTTCATGTAAAAAAAAGCACTATAACAAACAAATGCGTGGCAATCAGGTTAACATGTGTATACGAACAAATAAGTTGTTGCATGTAATTTGAGAATAATACCTTCTTTCTTATCATAATATAAATATCCAAATATGCAATATTAATTTGGATAAGTATACGCTTTCCATCTTTTTATTTATTTCCTCTCTAAGTGCAATTTTTAGCAAAAATAACAAAAATAAACGTATTCTTGGGTAAACAACAGATGAACCTAGCAGAACAAAAATGATGCATTCATGTCAGCATTCTTCTCTAATTGAGTACCAATCTTTACTTAAAAATAAAACACGTAAAACAAGATGCATTCATGCCGGTGTTCTCCTCTAATTGAGCATCAACCTTTACTCCAAAATAAAATAAACAAACAAAAAAACATGCATTCGTTTTATAAACTGTATCTTGACATTTCATCCAACTAATACGGCTATATTCAGCAACATCTCCAATTCAAGCAGCACAAATTTCAACAACTATATGGAACGTTTAAATATAGTCTGAAAACTACATAATCTCTAGAGCTGAAGTTTTAGAAAAAGGGCGACTCAATTTTAGAAAATTAGACAACTCAAAACAAGAAATTCGCGTACTTAATTAGCAGTGGCAGTATAAAGAGACTGTAGCGGACTTCAAATCAGCAGTAGAATCGCGTAGGAGGCAAGGAACTGTAGCGGACTTCAAATCAGCAGTAGAATCACGTAGGAGGCAAGGAACTGTAGCGGACATCAAATCAGCAGTAGAATCGCGTAGGAGGCAAGGATGAGCCGACGATGGCTGATGGAATAGCCGAGTATGCAGCGATGATTATTTAGAAGGCGTTGATTTTTGAAACCCTAGTTTTTTTGGGTTCAAGCATCGCCAACATGGAGATTGAAGGCGTAGAATTAGGTTTGTTTTTTATTCGATAAAAACTAAGGTTAGAAGAAGGGAAGTATACGGTGGTTAACGTAAAAATAAAAAACTTTTTTTTGGATGCGTAGGGACGGCGTGGGAAATTTCCTACGTCTTTCCTACATCAATGTTGAATTGTATAAAATTAACAAAGGCGTGGATAGGAATGGCAATGGGGCGGGTTGGGGCGGGTTTCCTGTGCCCCAGACCCGCCCCGGGTTTTTTAGACCCCGCCCCGGACCCGCCCCGTAGACCCGGTACGGGTCCGAAATTTTGCCCCGAACCCGAAACCCATACGGGTCAGGGTAGACCCGCCCCGCCCCGAGACCCGATGAGGTTTTTTTTATCGATCCAAAATTGTGTACTAATGTACATATATTTATATTTGTTGTTACTAAATGATACATTAAATACAAATAACAATGTATTTCCAATGATAAAGGAAGATAATAAAAATATGGTGTACCAAATAGTTCAAAAAAATATGCATATGTTATTGTATAATATCAATGATGCAGCTTAATACTATAAAATTTTATAGCTTATTGATTGGAACATTATAATATCCATGTCAGAATCACACACATAAATACATGTGTGTGTATTAACAAACCATCATTATAATACTAAACTGATTTTATGAGATCTCAGTAGTGCGGGTCGGGTTGGGGCAGGTCAGCCAAGCCCCAACCCGACCCTAGACCCGGAGCTCCCAAGAACGGGTCACGGGTCTACCCGCCCCAATGACCCAATGGGGCGGGTCTAGGCGGGCCAAAACAGGGGCGGGTCAACCGGGTTTGGACCCTAGACCCGCCCCATTGCCATCCCTAGGCGTGGAAATGGCGTAGGAGATTATCTACGCCTTTTCTACAGTATCATTTTAGCGTAGACGATTTCCTACACCTTACTTACGCCTCAATTTTTTTTCTACGTGTTGAATTTGGCGTAGGAGAAACGTAGGAAATTTCCTTACGTCTTCCCTACGCCTTTACCTCTTTCTACCAGTTTCCTACGCCTACCCTACGCCCCGCCTTTTGGCGTAGGAAAGACGTTGGAAATTTTGTGTAGGAAACTGCAGTGTTTTCTAGTAGTGTCTGTTCGAGTGATGAAGACTCGTGTGAAAGATGCCAAATGTGATCTCGACATCGAAAATGGCTAAAGACAGAGTATGATGCAAAAGCTGGGATTTCGCAGTCCCACGACTGGTATTATCAACTCCATATCTAGAGTATGCTTATCGATATGTTGGTTCTAGGAGTTGATGATACTTAGTTCCATGTGGTTCATGTTTATGTTCGGGCGTAGGCCTTTATGTTTACCTTATGGTATATTTATCTATAGATATACGACACTCAGAAGGTGTTTTTAATCCTTGTGCATGGAGATTGGATTTCGGCTTGACCAAAGGGATCTCCACAAAAATCCAATATGCGAACATGTCTTTGGTTTTGATTGTACCCTATAATATGCTGTTGAATGTAATCATTGTAACCATTCTGGCTATGTTATATATTTATATTCTACACCCTAAACAATATCTATTATATCAACTTACGTACTTATTAGATGAGTGGTTCTTTTGAGGGGATAACTGTTATGGCATTCCATGTGATCTCAAAAGTACTGTTATATATTGTACACATATTTCTTGAGTTTCTTATACCAGACTTATGTTTGACATGTGGCTTTTGCTTATCCTGAATTCTTCGTGTCCTCTTTTGAGTAATTTGAGAAAGGAGGTTTTCGTTAATGTTCATTGGAGCTTGAGAAGACGAGCTGGATGTTTTACTTACAGTAGTATTCTTATTTCTATTGCATTACTATATTGTACATATCAGCATTTGTAAGGACAAACAGTTATAACTATTCAGGCTGATGATGATACTTACGTTTTGTAACTCTGAAATTTCTATATCGAGGTAACCCTTTGTAACGTTCTTTTGATATTATATGTCATCATTCCGCAGTGAGATTCTGTTATTATGTTCTCTTCTTTCTTGTTCTATTTCTTTTTTAATTTAGCCTAACAATTCGTCTTTTCAGCATTTGGGTGTTTGGCATGCGAATACCGTGGATGTATTAGTGTCAACATTCAAGGGTTGAAAAATTGAATCGTTACAGACATAAGGAAAAAATCAAACAAAGGTGCAAAATTTATGTCATACTGACAACCAATTGCCACTATCGTGTCTCCAAAAGTTAAGTGGTAGTCAAGTAACCGCTAAAATTTAAAAAGCCAACTTTTTCCAACTCAAAATTGAAAACCAAAGCACCATTATTTACAATTATGTGCGAAGGGTATATTTGAAACAAAAAAGAGAAATAAGATGGAAATGATAAACTAAAGTACCATTATTTATAGTTACGTACGAAGTCCAATCCTGTCTGCCCATAAGAGCAGACCTTTTGGGTAAGTGTTTGATGCGGCCCAGATTGACGAAGACATAGGTCGCCAACGACCTAACTTTCCTGAGCAACGACCTAGCATTTTATTCCTTAAGTCGCGCCATTTTAGGTCGCAAACGAGCTATGAAGTCCGACCTAACAAGCTCTGACCTAACGAGCTTCGACCTAACAAGCTCCGACCTAATGAGCTTCGACCTAACAAGCTCCGACCTAACGAGCTTCGACCTAACCAGTTCCGACCTAACGAGCCACATGCCTTAAGTCGAACGAGACATAATGACGAGTTACGACCTAACTCTACCGAGCTCCAGCGACCTAGCAACACCTTTAAGTCACCCCAGCGACCTAACGAAGATCATAAGTTATATGATAAGTCGTTGGAACGACCTAACCCAATATGATAAGTCGCTGCAACGACCTAGCAAGACTCATATCACCCAAATTCCTTAGGTCGCTCAAACAAGCTAACGACCTATGATAAGTCGCGAACGACCTATTTTAGGTCGTACAGCATTTAGGTCGCTGAAGTTGATTTCTCTTATGCCGCTTCTTTTCCTTGCAGCTACTGAATTTTAGGTCGCTTGTGGATAGGTCGCGTGCTGCTGTTTCCTTAGGTCGCCTACGACCTAACTTAAGTCGTTGCCAAAGCTTAAGTCGCTCTGTGGATAGGTCGTGTGAAATTTCCAGAAGCTATCTTCTTAAATCACTGATCTGTAAGTCGCTGGAACTTCTGATGCAAGTTTTCCTTAGGTCGCTACTAACTTGGGTCGTGTTTTATATAAGTTGAGTCGCGTATGATGTTGTAATGTTTTAAGTCGTTTGATGTTGTAAGTGTAAGGTCGTGGCCGACCTAAGTGTTAGGTCGTGGCCGACCTAAGTGTTAGGTCGTGGCCGACCTAAGTGTTGTCAAAATGTTGAAGTTGTCTGTATTGTAAACTCTATAAATAGCAGGGTTGAGTCATTTGTAATAGTTAGTTGATTTTGAATAAAACTTTTGTTTGAGAGCTTTGTGCCTCTTCTTAAATTGGTAGTTGAGTGTAATCTCCTATCTCCTCCTTCGGCATTCGAGTGTGCTCGGATCAACGATCGTAGAAGCCAATTCACAGTATCAAGTGCGTTTGATCAACGTCTGAAGAATTGTAGATCTTTAAACACGGTATCGTGCGCGATCAACGTGTTTGAGATAGCTAAAATCCGGTATCTTTGGATCAACGGATTTGGGCCTTTGGTATTCTTCAATCCACTGATTCCTATTTTCACTGTTTCATCATTTTTGTTATCCGCTGCTGCATCAGTGTTGCATCAAAAATTCCTCCAACAAATTTCCATTGGATATTCAATGACCAGCTCAAACAAATAGTCCAAGCCCATTGAACAACCAAAAGGAAAGCGATCCAACAAAGACCCAAACAGTGCCTGGAATAAAATTTTCAACGCAGCCTTCGAAAGATTACAAGCCTGACCACTATTTATGCTAGCATTGTCCGCTCATTGCAACACAATAACTTTACTTTCACTGATTGCCTGTTATTCTATGACTGTGAAGTTCGCAATGAACTCATTGTCTTCAAACAATGGCAAAGCAAATGAGAAGCAACTGAAGAAAGAGATGATGACTCTAGCAACACCAACTCCATTAAGACGATCAAGTCGACTACAAAATCGAGTAACTCCGCCTTATCTGCAAAATCGAGTAACTCCACCTAATCTGTAAACATGCTGTATTGTCAAGTAACTGTTATGAATTTTTGATATATGTTCCTTAAACAAGGAATGGAGAAATTTAAAGTGTCGGAGACATGCTGTATTGATTGTTATTTTGCTTTTAAGTATTGAGAAGCAATATTACTCTATAAAAAAAACAACTTATTCTATGACTCCCTACACATTCCATAACTTCATGTTGCTACTACGTCATAATACACCATCATCATAACATTTATCCCTAGTTAATATCACATACATTTACATGTTTACCTGTGGACTGTTAAGTTCTTCGATTACTACAGGATCCACAGTTCACATCAACCCTTATTACTCAAGTCGTAATCTATACCGTAGGATCCACTTGGGAAAGACTATACTAGGCTACTGCCTGCAATGCATTAGAGATACACAGTTTCCATTAACAGAAAAAATATTGATTGTACTTTGTATTTTTTATCATGTAGTCATCTCAAATGAGTAATAAAATCTCAACCCACTAAGTGAACGTAAGTTTAACATGAACTGAGTCAGCATAAATCTATGCCTTTGTCACTTATGACACTTTTACTACATTCCTACTCAAGTCATTGTTGCAATAACATACATGAGATAAATCAATGCCTTAGGAGTTAGGATCTTCTCTTACAACCATAATTCCGATATGGCGAATAAAATCTTCAACACCTTGCTGTTTATGGAATAGAATTTGATTTATGATTAGTGTAGAATTGAAAGTAAAATAAAATGTACATAGAACCATTACAATGGTACCGCATCACTATTATTCGATGTGTGTTCATATGATGAAATCCACATCAATTCCATGTTTCTTCAGTTTTCATCTTTTACAGAAAAAGGACTTTGCTTGAACGTTCAAAATAAAACGTACCAAAATAGACGACATAGGCTATTGGGATAGTGAGTGGGTTGGATTGATTATCCCACTTTAATTTTATTTCGGGCTTTCAACATTCTCAAAACATTGAACACTTAAATCAAGTGCTTACATGGTCGAACCCAACCGTGGTCCAACTTTGAATAACCTTAGAACGTGGACTACTTTGGTCCAAAATTCAATAGGCCTCAGTCATGCACGAACCTGGATCAGACCATTGAACTAGTGGTCCAACCGTCTATTTTACCTAGTTGAACCATGTTTTTTTTCTATTATTTTCTCACCGTATCATTCTCTCTAATACTCTATATTATTTTGAAAAAAATAAATAAATCTACAACGCAAAAATTACAACCACCTCAAAATCTAAACAGCAAGCTCCATACTTCATTTTTTGTCGTTGCAAGCTTCTCCAAACCCCTGCAAGTTTCGTTAAATTCACCGTCATTAAACTTTTGACGTTGTGCGTTGTTACTTTGTGCGGTGCAGCAGTTTGCAATGTTGGTTGTAGGCCTCAAAGACCAAGTGTAGTTGGTCTAAATGCATAAATAATAATAATAATCTATTAAATAATAGTATAGTCGAAGAATTTCTAGCTCTCATATTAGTTATAAGAGTTTTCTCCACTCTCCTTAATTCTCTCCAAGTATTTTATTTTCAAATTTTTATATTTTACCACTTTATAATTATTCTATTAAATTCTTGTACCATTTTACATTCAAATACATACTTTTCAAAAAATTGTAATTATTTACAAATTTCTTCTCAATTCTCTTCTAATATTATACATTTAAACTCATAAATTTAAATTACTTACATAATTCAAAATTTAGACCATTTAATAAACTTAAAGAATTAATGTCTAATCCATTAAATATATCATAAAAGATGACAATTTTAATAAGTACATCATAGTCACACCATAGTCGCATTAACAAATTTGTAAAATTAATTATTCATTCAGATACAAAGGAATATAGATCACGTTACTCCAAAAATTCATTTTTCGACTTAGGCGAAACCTTTCTAAGTAGAGAACAAAAGAGAGCAAGAGAGAAGAATTCCAGCTGGACCTTTCAAAGAAGTCGAAGGGATGCTATCGCCAAAATCTGAAAGTTTTGGAACCTTTTGAAGGCGTCGGAAGGTTTCTACAACCAAGATCCAGTGGGCTTTACCTTTCGAAGGAGATGAAGGAGTCGAAAGCACCCTTCCTCCTTCAGTAACAACCTTTCGACTAGGTGAATCCATATGCATGAAGACCTTTCAAATGAGTCAAAGCAGCACCTTTCGAAGACAATGGAGAACAGCTCCTTGCATATGCACCAAACCTTTTGAAACCAAAGGTTTCGCCTACATTAAAATCATGCGAAAGCAAGCATTGTCCTGAGCAACCCCTTCAAAAGCTACAATAAGCCTTTCGAACCGGTTGAAGCCATTGTAACCTAGGTGGGTTCCGCATTAAATCACAAACAAGAGTTCAGAAGCAACCATCAGTGTCAAAACCAGCGACACCTCAACATCATTACAACCATAGAACAAGGCCTATCGACAGAGTCGGAAGAACTTACAAGGCAACACATAGAAGAGGAGCACAACCATCCTGTGACGACCCAACTTTCTACCACCAGAAAGTCGCATCGTCATTAAGAAAGAAAGAGGTGAGAAATAGAAAAGATAAAGAAGAAAGAACTAAACAACATCAGAATCTCACAGCGGAACGAATAAATTATATTAATCACATAAATATAACATAATATACAACATCAATCAGAGTTACACAGATAATACATCACATACTAGACAGTTATAAACACCTGTCTAGTTAATACAACTCGATACAACACAAATACAACACAGAGATACCAACACAGCGGAAAACTATATATCTATAACGCTGAAGCCTCCTGCTCCATTGCTCCTCCACAATTCGTCAAAGCAAACCTGAATCCCTTGGCTACCCGTAAAAATTTGGGTATCCGAGAGTTTAGGAAAAACAGAAATAAACTCCGGGTCAGACATGGGTCTGGTATGAGTAACAGGTTAAAGTTGCTTAACTTTGAAAAACCTTTGAAAACAAAAGGTATCACGTAAGACTTCCCACACATAAGCATGGAAAAGTTTTTCCCTTACGCTAACCAAACTTTGATAGGAAATCCAGTGATATTATAATAGGTCTAGGGTTTTCAAGTAAATAAGAAATAGCTGAAATTGTTACATTTATTAAATTCCAGCATACTAGCCACAACGTGGGTAATACAATCAAATCCGATGGCGCTTATTGGATTTTGGATTCCATACAATGGCAGGGCTACTGGGGTACCGCCCGTCACAGTACGTGGCCTAGATCACCGTACCGAGGACCCACCCTAAGTCCCCTGCAACACAAAGCCGGAACCATCCCTTACTGGACAGTCCCAAACAAGACAACCCCGCAGTTGTTTGCAACCAACTGCCCACACAGCCGAAATAAAGGGACATCTAGACAGGGGTATATCTTGCTCTCAAGTGGGTGCTACCCACGAAGCCTTGCTGCACCTCCCCTGTTTTAGCCATTCCCGGTTGATGAGGCTTGAGGCTACGATTACCTTTAGAGAACACATCTCTTAGAATGCTCATCGTCCACCTGACGATGTTCTGAAAGCATTCAATCCATACAAGTTCGTTCCGGGTTCGAACGAAACCGAAGGCATTATCTCGTTACACTCATTTTGGAATCACCCTCAGAGTTAACGACAATAACCCTTGCATTCTGAATCACCATCTCGAATCTATAAGTACTATCTCCGTCAAACTCATTACGGAATCACCCACAGAGTTATACTGACGAATAGTTCTTATACCTCGAGTCTTCACTTGCTCCATTTGAATTCCACGACCTAACGTTAATTTGGATCGATGTGGTTTTCGGGTCTCCAGACCTGGAATCCCGGTATACGGAAACCCGATCCCGGTCTCATCGAAATCCAAACCGTATCTTTTAAGACCAAGTTGTTTTAAAGTTAAAACAATTTAATTCAATATTTTCTATATACACACAGATAGATAATCACAATATAACAATGGATACTCACATCATCATCATAAATAGATAATCAATATTATTATCTCAAATAGATAATCAGTATTATCCTACTTAATCCAAGCATCCATATCACAATAAATATCACTCATCTCATATCTGAGATCACAATCAATCGATGGAATATCAATCATTCATTCATAAGCAATGATTTACCATTCACAATCTATAATTAATTTAAAATGAATTAAATTAATTACTTCTATCACTAATTAATTTAAAGTACATTAAATTAATTACTACATCTATAAATCCTGCTTATACAACCATTGATTTATTAAATCAAATCAATTAATCATTCTCTAAGTATTCAACTTGATTAAACACCCTTGATTAATCATTTTCTAATTACAAATAAGTAATTAGTCTTTTAATAAATTTTACAAATTAATTATCCTAAATTATTTATAGTAATTAACATTTAATTACTAATTTATTTATTAAATAAAATTAATTACATTTATCCTTAATTAATTACATTAATTAATCACTTCATTATTTATCCTTTACTTAAACAATTCATAATTATATCATTAATTATATTAATTAATGATCTCTAATCTATATTTAAATTAAATCACTTCATTTAAATTAATTACATTAAGTAATTAAATCTTTAAATTACACGCAATTATTAATCACTCTTGATTAATAACAAACCAGTAATTAACTACCCTTAATCACTTATTAAATAAATTAATTATTCCATAATTAATTATCTCCATTAATTAATCCCCTGATTAATTTCAAAAGCAATTACCCAAATTACTTTATTAACAAATCATCCTCTACTAATTACCTTCAGTAATTATCATCAAATTACTTCCCTAAGTAATTCTGCTACCTTAATTTCATTAAGTAATTACACATATCAAATCACCAAATGATTTCTTAAAATTAATTAAATTAAATAAATTAACTTAGAGTAATCATATTATCAAAATTAATTACAATAAGTAATTAATCCTTTGATTACTTTATTAAGTAGTTACATTTAACAATTGATAATAGATTATCTAAATTAATCTAATTAATTATCAAATTTAATCATATTAAATAATTAATTAAAAGTCCTTAGTTAATTATCATTATTAACTAAAAACATTCCTTAATTTACTTCTTACTTAATCCTTGGTCATAAATTATTAATTTATAGATTAAATACATAAGTCCTCCCTTAGTTAACTTATTAATTCACTTCAATATCTTAATTATCTCTAAGATAAATTATTCCTTTATTAATGACTTAATAATTATTGAAGTGTATTTTAAACCTTACCTCTTTTTGAATTTAAATTTGAATCCCATTTTGAAATTAAGATTTAAAATGATTTACCATTTAACATTAACCAAATTTAAATATTAATTTATAAAGTTTTAAAAGAATGTAAAAACATTCATTACTTATATAAGAAAAGCCTCTTAAATTAAACTACTTAAATTTTAAAACATTCGGATTTAAAAACTGATTTAAGATTTCAGATTTTGAATTCAGGAAACCTTGAATCTATAAATCTAACTTTGATTTAAATTCGGCTTTAAACTTTGATTTAAACCTTGATTTAAACCTTGATTAAATACAAATTTCATTTTAAGAACCTTAGATTCAAAGATCCATTTGAATCTCTACATTAAACTTTGAATTTAAACCCCTGTTTAAATTCCAGTTTCCAAATTTTTAAATTGAATTTTAAAACTGAAAACTGTCAGGTCTTTAAACCTGAGGATCCACATTTACATATTTTAAAACCTTTATCTCCCTTCAGTTTTGAATTCAAACAAAATAAACTTGAATTCATACTTCTATTGGATTTAAACTTGTTTAAAACTGATATTATAATTTAAGTTTCATTTTAAATTTGTTTTAAAAAAATTATTGCTGCCAGGTTTACAAAAGCCTGGACAAATCACTGACTCGAGACAACAAACATCTGCTTCGAGTCCCTTCATCTCCCGCTTCGAGTCAAGTACGCGAATAACCCGAGTGAAACGCGAATACCCCTCTCTACAACCCAGGCTACCCCCTTCATAGTTTCCAGAACTCGTGCACGTGAACGTGCACGACGCCTCCGATCAACTCCGGCCTCTCACCAACCTTCCATCCCATCGTCCACCACCCACACTGCATTTCCCGATCATCAGAACTCATCACCGCAGCTCAAATCAAAATCGAGCTCGATGACCAAGCCTGGAAGAATAAACAGGTTTCCCCCTCGAACCTGGAAACTCCACTGCCCCTTCAAACTTCGACCACCGGAGTGCCATCGCCTCCGGCTGCAGCTTCGCCCATGTTCCCGCGACCACCCCCCAGAGTCTCATCGAACTCGATCAACCAGAGAACCAAGGCCGATCAAAATTTCCGAGCTCACCAAAACTAGGGTTCCCAACCAAGAATTTACCACCACTGCCTCCACCGGCCTCTGATCATCCACCACCTATTTTTTCCATCACCTCGATAAGCTCCTCCACCACCTCGCACAACCCGACCGCCTTCAGTCACATAGATCACCAGAAATTTCCAAAATTCCATTTCCAGTTCATCTACAAACTGCTCTCAACCCTTATTACTAAAATTCTTGATTTTAGTTTTAAAAATCAAGTTTTGATTAAAGTATTCATTTTATAATACTGAATTCATAATTTACAAGGTTTGAGTTTCTCACTTTGTTTATTTTACACTGTTGTTTCCATATTTCAGAGATACTCAGGCTTGGAATTTAACTTAATTAAGTTTTTAAACATTAGTCCATAACAAATCAAACAGCTTTTGTTTGTAATCCAAACCCTAACAACAATTGATTTAAGAGAATGTGAGTTTAAATCCTAAAACAGGAAACTGGAAAACTAAAACAGAGAACATTCATATGAAAATAGACAGGCATACATCAGATTGCATTTACATGTATACATACTACAATGTTTACCACAGAAATAATAAGCAACCATATTAAATCTTAAGTTTTGAAAAAAATATGTTACTCACAGATTTGAAGAATGAAGACAGAGCACAGTTATGTTGAAAGCTGCAGGCTTGCTCTCTTTTAAAACTTCTTGCTTTTGATGTTGAAAATGTATGATGCTTCAGTTTTATAAAAATAGAATTGCTACTTTATTATTCTCAGGTTTGCTATGTGATGAACGAATGAAGATATAAGAAGATGTATATAAAGAAGTGTTTGTACAGGGAGTGTTTTCTGGGCTAAGCAATTTCAGGTACACTTCCTTTCTTTCTTTTTATTTATTTTACTAATCAGAGAATTGTTTTCATATGGGGCTGAGTTGATCTTTTAAAAAAAAAAAATCGAATTGACTTATACCATGCTTGCATTAAATGTTGGAGTACCCTGTGTCCTACTTACCTTACTTATTTTATGCATAGATGTATTGTTATTTTAGCTTTGATTATTTCAGCCTGCAAACACTTTCTTGCCTGCATACTTTTTTCTATACTTTGTTTTATACTTCATGACAAGATATTTTATTTATTTTGTTTCTTAGCTTTGCACATTTTCTTGTCTACATATATTTCTTTACTTACTGGCATACTTATATTTTTATGTGTAGATATTTTGTTATTTTACTTTGCTTATTACTTTAGCTTTTGCATTTTAAAACTTTACAGGCAACACATATACAAACCTGGTTTGTACTCACCTCATGTACATATATAAAATTACTTTAGTTATTGATATAAATTTTTAGCTTAAGTTTTTAGTTTCATTCTTACATAATTGCTTATTTATCAAGCTATACTTAAAAGAACAAAACAACCCTTTTGTTAATCTTATTTAAATTCAAACTAAAATCATTTAAACAAATTTTAACTTTATCTTTAGTATATTTTAAAGCCAAATTATTGTTTATTTAATAGCTATATTTTAAATCAAATTGCAAATTACCCAAAACATTAGAATTTGAAAACAAATCCTTATTTATTAAATTTTAAAACAGATCTTGTCTATTCACAATATATATACAAGTATATAAATAAAACAATTTGTTTAGCTTTTTAAATGATAAATTATCAGCCCAATATTTATTCAGAAGAAAATTATTAGTTCAATTCAAGTCTTATTATTAATTAAAATCAGATCAATTTAATTTTTAAAGCCGATTATTAAATTGATATTGTTCAAAATTTCCGGGATGTTACATTCCTCCCCTCTTAATAGAATTTCGTCCCCGAAATTTAAAACAAAGGTAATTTAATAATCTAATTAAAAATTAATTTTAAAACATAACATATATCAATCATCTGTTAACAACCATAACATCCAATCAAACAAACCAATCTAACTGTCCAGACAAAATTCCGGATAGAATACTCTCGAGTTTTCCCGAGTATAAATACCGGGATACTCGCCCTACAGAATCCAAACAATCTAGCTACCAAGCTACAGAGCTACCACTCATCTAGATCTACAACAAGACATGATATCAGACTATAGACGAGTCTGACTCAATAACCAAAACTCCTTAACTGCTGGTTCTAAAACCAGAGATAACTCATACACGTACTCCCTCAAAGATATGTGAAACACACCAAATCCCAGTTATCCAGACTGATAATTCAAATCTGAAGACCCAACACTTATCCTCAGAAGAACAACAGAAAAGATCGAAAATATCTCGGAGCTGGCTTTCCACATCTTACCCAATCTTATAGCTCCCTGAATCAGCGAAAACTTCAACAACAACGGAGTCTCCAACTTCGAATTCCAAATTTCCTTCGTCTCTAATCCACAAAACTCTTCGGACGATCCTGGGTCTCCTACATCCTTACTGATCAGCTCAACCCTTGCTGATACCTCTCGAAACAAACTGAACCAAAACAATCAAACAAAATGATCTTTCCAAGATCAACCAAACTCAGAACACAAACTCTACTCCAAAATCAGAAGACAGACTCACTTCTCACATCCGGAAGAGATAAACAGATGCACTCCAATCTGGCCTCAGATCCTGAAAAATTTCCTGTAGAAACTCTCAAATCCAAAACACTGCAATATCCAATTGCTTCCACACTAAACTACTGCCACCATGCTTCCACTGCGCTACTCTGATCTGAAACAAAAGAGAATGCTGATGACAAACTCAAGCACAGACTGGACAACACATTCCAAAAATATGGTTCAACAGATCCAAAAAGAAAACTCAGAGGTTCCTCCAAAACCAGAGCTAGTTCACCAATCTCAAAAACCATCCTACTACTAAGATGAACCATCGGTACCACTTCTAGAATCCAGTCGATACCAAACTCAATCTCCAGATGCTACCAAAACTCTGACTTCCTGCAGACATCCAGAAAAATTCTTTGAAACACAAGAGAACACTCAACTATCGCAAGTCACTTTTGCGATCCACCCAGTTTAATTCCAAAGATACTGCCCTCTCTAAACCAAACAGAACAGCTTACACTTATGCGGCCAATCCATCGAAGAAATGGATCTACTCTGTTGCTCCTGAAATTACCTCAAGAAAACTGCTAAACCAGAAAGCTTCCTCGCCAACACACAGAACACTCCGAGCTGCGCTGCTGACACCAATGCCAAGGAATTCCTAATCCAAAGCTCTTCGAGAAACTCGAACCTCAAACCAAACAGAAACATCCTGCTGAACACAGCCACAACACCTGAAGCAGTCGCACTTCCTTAAAACTTGTTCCAAAGAAACATCTTTGGAAGCATCCATAGTCACTATGTCTCATCACACAGCTACTACATCCTGAGGTATCAAGATACCATAACTTGCTTCTGTTCAACCGACAGATCCAAACTCTAGCTCATCCAACTACACCATTCAAAGCTCACTCAAGACGGTATTAGGTTTACAGTCTCGACAGATACACTTCCAACCTCAAACATTTAAACTCCAACCATCGGTAGTCGTGTTACACACACCACTATCCTATCTACCTTTATTACTTATATTGGAAAACCCGAACAGGTAACCCAACAAATAGGTAGAAATATAGATATACATATATATATATATTCAAAATTACAAATATGCTCTCTCAAGAAAGAAATCACTAAAGAGCCTAGGTATTCGCTCAACCTAGTGCTCTGATACCAACTGTGACGACCCAACTTTCTACCACCAGAAAGTCGCATCGTCATTAAGAAAGAAAGAGGTGAGAAATAGAAAAGATAAAGAAGAAAGAACTAAACAACATCAGAATCTCACAGCGGAACGAATAAATTATATTAATCACATAAATATAACATAATATACAACATCAATCAGAGTTACACAGATAATACATCACATACTAGACAGTTATAAACACCTGTCTAGTTAATACAACTCGATACAACACAAATACAACACAGAGATACCAACACAGCGGAAAACTATATATCTATAACGCTGAAGCCTCCTGCTCCATTGCTCCTCCACAATTCGTCAAAGCAAACCTGAATCCCTTGGCTACCCGTAAAAATTTGGGTATCCGAGAGTTTAGGAAAAACAGAAATAAACTCCGGGTCAGACATGGGTCTGGTATGAGTAACAGGTTAAAGTTGCTTAACTTTGAAAAACCTTTGAAAACAAAAGGTATCACGTAAGACTTCCCACACATAAGCATGGAAAAGTTTTTCCCTTACGCTAACCAAACTTTGATAGGAAATCCAGTGATATTATAATAGGTCTAGGGTTTTCAAGTAAATAAGAAATAGCTGAAATTGTTACATTTATTAAATTCCAGCATACTAGCCACAACGTGGGTAATACAATCAAATCCGATGGCGCTTATTGGATTTTGGATTCCATACAATGGCAGGGCTACTGGGGTACCGCCCGTCACAGTACGTGGCCTAGATCACCGTACCGAGGACCCACCCTAAGTCCCCTGCAACACAAAGCCGGAACCATCCCTTACTGGACAGTCCCAAACAAGACAACCCCGCAGTTGTTTGCAACCAACTGCCCACACAGCCGAAATAAAGGGACATCTAGACAGGGGTATATCTTGCTCTCAAGTGGGTGCTACCCACGAAGCCTTGCTGCACCTCCCCTGTTTTAGCCATTCCCGGTTGATGAGGCTTGAGGCTACGATTACCTTTAGAGAACACATCTCTTAGAATGCTCATCGTCCACCTGACGATGTTCTGAAAGCATTCAATCCATACAAGTTCGTTCCGGGTTCGAACGAAACCGAAGGCATTATCTCGTTACACTCATTTTGGAATCACCCTCAGAGTTAACGACAATAACCCTTGCATTCTGAATCACCATCTCGAATCTATAAGTACTATCTCCGTCAAACTCATTACGGAATCACCCACAGAGTTATACTGACGAATAGTTCTTATACCTCGAGTCTTCACTTGCTCCATTTGAATTCCACGACCTAACGTTAATTTGGATCGATGTGGTTTTCGGGTCTCCAGACCTGGAATCCCGGTATACGGAAACCCGATCCCGGTCTCATCGAAATCCAAACCGTATCTTTTAAGACCAAGTTGTTTTAAAGTTAAAACAATTTAATTCAATATTTTCTATATACACACAGATAGATAATCACAATATAACAATGGATACTCACATCATCATCATAAATAGATAATCAATATTATTATCTCAAATAGATAATCAGTATTATCCTACTTAATCCAAGCATCCATATCACAATAAATATCACTCATCTCATATCTGAGATCACAATCAATCGATGGAATATCAATCATTCATTCATAAGCAATGATTTACCATTCACAATCTATAATTAATTTAAAATGAATTAAATTAATTACTTCTATCACTAATTAATTTAAAGTACATTAAATTAATTACTACATCTATAAATCCTGCTTATACAACCATTGATTTATTAAATCAAATCAATTAATCATTCTCTAAGTATTCAACTTGATTAAACACCCTTGATTAATCATTTTCTAATTACAAATAAGTAATTAGTCTTTTAATAAATTTTACAAATTAATTATCCTAAATTATTTATAGTAATTAACATTTAATTACTAATTTATTTATTAAATAAAATTAATTACATTTATCCTTAATTAATTACATTAATTAATCACTTCATTATTTATCCTTTACTTAAACAATTCATAATTATATCATTAATTATATTAATTAATGATCTCTAATCTATATTTAAATTAAATCACTTCATTTAAATTAATTACATTAAGTAATTAAATCTTTAAATTACACGCAATTATTAATCACTCTTGATTAATAACAAACCAGTAATTAACTACCCTTAATCACTTATTAAATAAATTAATTATTCCATAATTAATTATCTCCATTAATTAATCCCCTGATTAATTTCAAAAGCAATTACCCAAATTACTTTATTAACAAATCATCCTCTACTAATTACCTTCAGTAATTATCATCAAATTACTTCCCTAAGTAATTCTGCTACCTTAATTTCATTAAGTAATTACACATATCAAATCACCAAATGATTTCTTAAAATTAATTAAATTAAATAAATTAACTTAGAGTAATCATATTATCAAAATTAATTACAATAAGTAATTAATCCTTTGATTACTTTATTAAGTAGTTACATTTAACAATTGATAATAGATTATCTAAATTAATCTAATTAATTATCAAATTTAATCATATTAAATAATTAATTAAAAGTCCTTAGTTAATTATCATTATTAACTAAAAACATTCCTTAATTTACTTCTTACTTAATCCTTGGTCATAAATTATTAATTTATAGATTAAATACATAAGTCCTCCCTTAGTTAACTTATTAATTCACTTCAATATCTTAATTATCTCTAAGATAAATTATTCCTTTATTAATGACTTAATAATTATTGAAGTGTATTTTAAACCTTACCTCTTTTTGAATTTAAATTTGAATCCCATTTTGAAATTAAGATTTAAAATGATTTACCATTTAACATTAACCAAATTTAAATATTAATTTATAAAGTTTTAAAAGAATGTAAAAACATTCATTACTTATATAAGAAAAGCCTCTTAAATTAAACTACTTAAATTTTAAAACATTCGGATTTAAAAACTGATTTAAGATTTCAGATTTTGAATTCAGGAAACCTTGAATCTATAAATCTAACTTTGATTTAAATTCGGCTTTAAACTTTGATTTAAACCTTGATTTAAACCTTGATTAAATACAAATTTCATTTTAAGAACCTTAGATTCAAAGATCCATTTGAATCTCTACATTAAACTTTGAATTTAAACCCCTGTTTAAATTCCAGTTTCCAAATTTTTAAATTGAATTTTAAAACTGAAAACTGTCAGGTCTTTAAACCTGAGGATCCACATTTACATATTTTAAAACCTTTATCTCCCTTCAGTTTTGAATTCAAACAAAATAAACTTGAATTCATACTTCTATTGGATTTAAACTTGTTTAAAACTGATATTATAATTTAAGTTTCATTTTAAATTTGTTTTAAAAAAATTATTGCTGCCAGGTTTACAAAAGCCTGGACAAATCACTGACTCGAGACAACAAACATCTGCTTCGAGTCCCTTCATCTCCCGCTTCGAGTCAAGTACGCGAATAACCCGAGTGAAACGCGAATACCCCTCTCTACAACCCAGGCTACCCCCTTCATAGTTTCCAGAACTCGTGCACGTGAACGTGCACGACGCCTCCGATCAACTCCGGCCTCTCACCAACCTTCCATCCCATCGTCCACCACCCACACTGCATTTCCCGATCATCAGAACTCATCACCGCAGCTCAAATCAAAATCGAGCTCGATGACCAAGCCTGGAAGAATAAACAGGTTTCCCCCTCGAACCTGGAAACTCCACTGCCCCTTCAAACTTCGACCACCGGAGTGCCATCGCCTCCGGCTGCAGCTTCGCCCATGTTCCCGCGACCACCCCCCAGAGTCTCATCGAACTCGATCAACCAGAGAACCAAGGCCGATCAAAATTTCCGAGCTCACCAAAACTAGGGTTCCCAACTAAGAATTTACCACCACTGCCTCCACCGGCCTCTGATCATCCACCACCTATTTTTTCCATCACCTCGATAAGCTCCTCCACCACCTCGCACAACCCGACCGCCTTCAGTCACATAGATCACCAGAAATTTCCAAAATTCCATTTCCAGTTCATCTACAAACTGCTCTCAACCCTTATTACTAAAATTCTTGATTTTAGTTTTAAAAATCAAGTTTTGATTAAAGTATTCATTTTATAATACTGAATTCATAATTTACAAGGTTTGAGTTTCTCACTTTGTTTATTTTACACTGTTGTTTCCATATTTCAGAGATACTCAGGCTTGGAATTTAACTTAATTAAGTTTTTAAACATTAGTCCATAACAAATCAAACAGCTTTTGTTTGTAATCCAAACCCTAACAACAATTGATTTAAGAGAATGTGAGTTTAAATCCTAAAACAGGAAACTGGAAAACTAAAACAGAGAACATTCATATGAAAATAGACAGGCATACATCAGATTGCATTTACATGTATACATACTACAATGTTTACCACAGAAATAATAAGCAACCATATTAAATCTTAAGTTTTGAAAAAAATATGTTACTCACAGATTTGAAGAATGAAGACAGAGCACAGTTATGTTGAAAGCTGCAGGCTTGCTCTCTTTTAAAACTTCTTGCTTTTGATGTTGAAAATGTATGATGCTTCAGTTTTATAAAAATAGAATTGCTACTTTATTATTCTCAGGTTTGCTATGTGATGAACGAATGAAGATATAAGAAGATGTATATAAAGAAGTGTTTGTACAGGGAGTGTTTTCTGGGCTAAGCAATTTCAGGTACACTTCCTTTCTTTCTTTTTATTTATTTTACTAATCAGAGAATTGTTTTCATATGGGGCTGAGTTGATCTTTTAAAAAAAAAAAATCGAATTGACTTATACCATGCTTGCATTAAATGTTGGAGTACCCTGTGTCCTACTTACCTTACTTATTTTATGCATAGATGTATTGTTATTTTAGCTTTGATTATTTCAGCCTGCAAACACTTTCTTGCCTGCATACTTTTTTCTATACTTTGTTTTATACTTCATGACAAGATATTTTATTTATTTTGTTTCTTAGCTTTGCACATTTTCTTGTCTACATATATTTCTTTACTTACTGGCATACTTATATTTTTATGTGTAGATATTTTGTTATTTTACTTTGCTTATTACTTTAGCTTTTGCATTTTAAAACTTTACAGGCAACACATATACAAACCTGGTTTGTACTCACCTCATGTACATATATAAAATTACTTTAGTTATTGATATAAATTTTTAGCTTAAGTTTTTAGTTTCATTCTTACATAATTGCTTATTTATCAAGCTATACTTAAAAGAACAAAACAACCCTTTTGTTAATCTTATTTAAATTCAAACTAAAATCATTTAAACAAATTTTAACTTTATCTTTAGTATATTTTAAAGCCAAATTATTGTTTATTTAATAGCTATATTTTAAATCAAATTGCAAATTACCCAAAACATTAGAATTTGAAAACAAATCCTTATTTATTAAATTTTAAAACAGATCTTGTCTATTCACAATATATATACAAGTATATAAATAAAACAATTTGTTTAGCTTTTTAAATGATAAATTATCAGCCCAATATTTATTCAGAAGAAAATTATTAGTTCAATTCAAGTCTTATTATTAATTAAAATCAGATCAATTTAATTTTTAAAGCCGATTATTAAATTGATATTGTTCAAAATTTCCGGGATGTTACACATCCCTTTCGACAAAGGCGGAAGCACGCTTGAGTTATTCGGCAGCCACCTTTCGACCAAGTAAAAAGCATTAGTGCCGAAAGGTGCCACCCGCATCTATAAATAAGACCCAAGGGGTCACGTTTAGGGGATCTGAATTTCAATTCTAAACTTGTATTTTCTTAATCAAAAGTGTTGTAAACCCTAATTACTAAATTGATTTGGGGATTTTAAGTAATAAACTCATCTTTTGGCTCACGAAAGGGAAGTCTCAAATATTTCAGATTACTTTATTATTTTTAAGGCTATTGTCAGGTTTACTCTTGTATCCCAGGTTTCGTCTTCATCTAATGGTCCCCGCCGACATAGTCAAAACATCCTATATTCAAATAACTTCATTTTATAAGCTTCAAGCTACCTTCCCTTGATTTTCTACTTTCGATAAAGTCGAGACCATGTCTCAATCCACCAAAAACCTTTGATTAACACAAGGTGCTAAAAGGTTTAGCTTTCGACAAGGACGAAATCTTGTTCCGGGTCATTCCAACTTAAGATTCCTAACCCAAACTTATGACAGTTAAGCCTACAGCTTTCGACAAGGTCGAAACCCCAACCCCTGATTCCTGATTCAGGTTTTAACACCTAACTAACCTTGCTTTCGACAGGGTCGAAACCTCTGACGTTGACTCTTGGATAGAGTCCTAGCCACTCAACAACTAAGGCTTTCAACAAGGTCAAAACTTATAAAGGAAAATCTTATCCAAGGTACCTCAATCGTTTCCAAAGGTAGGCTTTTGAAGGAAATACCAATCTATCTCAACAAAATCTAAAGGTTAGAAAAAGGAAGAAGTCGACCCTTTCGACTGAGTCGAAAGGTCAATCTGAAAAACTCCATATATCAGCAATCTCTTTGAAAGGAAATTCAAGGAAAATAGACCCTTTCCACTTCTTTCCATCTACTTAAAGGATAAATCTTATTTCATAACTCAACTTTGGGGTATTAATAACATTTCTTGTTACATTTTTGCGCTAGAAGGAGGGCTCGAACCTTCGACTTGGTTAAACACCCAACACTACTATTCTCTAACCCCACTTCACCCAATCTCAAGTTCATCTACTTTGGTTTAATCATGGTTAGAGGAATCATAAGATCAGAACAAGGGTCCTCTGAATCACATTTGATAGGATTCTCCCTAATAATCGTAAAGGATTTCAATCAAAATAAAGAGCAGAGGCTTAGATTAGAAGCCCTATGAATTATAAACAAGAAAAAAGTGGAATCATACGATCTTGAGAAATGGAGCTTAAACCCCTTTCATGTTGGCCCCACCCCTATTTTTGCCTTAGGAAAAAGGAAAAATGGAAGTGAAAATGTATTCAATCAAATAAGAAAAACCATCCAACGCTATTCCAAAGGCACAATCTTTGAGAAAGAGATAATGGCTGATTACAATGCCTTTGAAAATAAGTGGCAACAACCAACCACAATAAGGACACTTCCTACATAAGAACTATAAATAATAGCAAAAAGAAAAGCAATCGAAGAGCATGGAACTATAAAGCCAAGGAACAAAAAGTCAAAAAGCCATCCTCAAGAATCAAGCTTCAAGTCTAGACTTCCCAAAGAATGCAATTTAACAACATCCATGGAGAATGTCTACTTGTTAACTAAGGATGAGCTTAATTATTGGCCGTCACAAAAGAAGAAACTAAAACAGGAAAGAAATTTGGGAGGATCCTACTGTTACTACCACATGATGAATGGCCATGAAACCAATCATTGTAGAGCCCTAGAGGGGATAATCATAAATTTCTTCCGACAAGGAAAGATTCATGAGTTTGTAAAAAGAATTTGAGAAACATCAATAAAGAGCTACTTTTCATAAAAAGAAAATCTACATGGTTAGGAGTGAAATGCTCCTTATATTTGGATACAACTTAAGATTGTAGAAAAGCCTATGTCCGCACCGAGTTGGCCAGGGAAAAGAACCACTTGAAGGGAGAACGGGTAAGCCTTTAGCCATGCCATAAGATGGCCAGGTTAAAGCACCGGACAAGCCCTTGGTCGCGCCTCTGGTCAAGTCAAGGCACCTCTTGGAGGGAGGATGGAGTGAGCCTTTATCCGTGCCATAAGATGGCCAAGGTAAAGCACCGAACAAGCCATTATCTGTGCCATGCTATGGCCAGGGTAAGGCACCTCCTAGAGGGAGGATGGAATAAGCCTTTATCCATGCCATAAGATGGCCAGGGTAAAGCACCGAACAAGCCCCTGTCTACATCGCACAAGGGACAGGGCAGGGCGCCTCCTGGAGGGAGGTCGGGTAAGTCCTTGGTTCCGGCCTTTAAGATGAGCTAACCAAGAGCACCGGACAACAATGGACTAAGACGTCCAGGCCCAAGAAGAGGCCCGTCAAACAATGGACTAAGATGTCCAAGCCCGAGAATAGGCTCATCAAATCATGAACTAAGATGTTCAAACTCGAGAAAAGGCATTTCCAATTATGGACTAAGATGTCCCAGCTCAAGAGGCAACTAATCAAATTACTTCTATACAAGACCTGAAGGGTTCACACATCAAAGGAGTAGAACAGAGCTTCACTTATTAATACTCGAATTTGGGTTTCGGGTCTCTCATATCTGAGTATCATCTATTAATACCTGAATTTGGGTTTGGGGACATTCATTTCAAAACTTCATTTACTAATACCCAAATCTGGGTTTCGAGTCTTTATCGATCATTAACTATCTTTGTTATACCCGAATCTGTGTATCGAGACTATTACATATTTAAGCCCTAATCTGGGTGTAAAATTTAAATAATGGGTTTCTCTTTATCCATCTCAAATGCCCGAATCTGGGTCAAGGAATACTCTCAAGAATATTATTATAAGTTTTCATTAATGCCCGAATTTGGGACCCGAATTTCTAGGTTTTCAAATTTCATTAATACCGGAGAATGGGTCAGTGGGTTTCTACCAAAGATATTCAGATAATGATTTCCGGATTTAGTCCTATTATTAAATCTCTCTTGAAAATCTATGTCCAACATTTATGCTCTTGTGATGGGGCGGGATCTTCTATCAACAAATTTTAGATATTCCAGCTAAATGGTTGAAGTTAAATTCTTGATTATTTCTCATCACGGTTAAAGATGGGATTTAGATGTTTAATATAAACTACTTTTCATGCAATTAACAAGATGATTGTTAATCTAAACAAATGATATATGTATATTGGTATGTCAATTTCAAGCTAACAATTAGAAATATTGTTTGCTTCATACTTTCTAGGGTAATTAGCACAACAAAGAGAAATGAAAATTTTAGAAAATACAGAAATAATGAATGAGCTATTAAAAAGCATTTCGGAAGTGATATTACAGAAAAGGATTACAACTCAAGTGATATTTACAAAGTTTATATGATTTACATAAGTCATGAAATTATTTACAAAACTATGAAGTTACTCACATATATACAAGACAAGTATATACGTTCTAAAGATACAAATATATCATAAATCTTGAGCAGCTTTAATAAGATTCTCGGCGACTGAAGGATCAATTATGTAATGAATTGCGGCGCATAGAACTTCATTGAGTTTCTTTTCCTTCTTCCTAACCCTATCCACATCATCAATTGCATCAATATTTATCTTCAGAGCGTGGTTATTACACGACGCGCTTCTGAAGGAAGTAATTATCGCTTTCAAGCTTCTCAATCTTAGCAGCATACTCATTAATACTTTGCGAATATTTCGTTTTTTGTTGCTCGTCAAAATACTTAGCTATTTCGAACTTAACTTTACTACACCAATTCCCCACGACATTCTCGTCTAAGCCTGGGGGAGCATGGGTCATAGTAGGGAATTTTTGAGCAATGAGGTGAGTTGACCTTGTGGGCCTGGTAACTGAGGGAGTAGTGCGAGGAATCAGCAAATCAGTACTTGAAATCTTCTCTCCTATGATGAATTCTAATGATTCGCACCGAGCTTGACTGTCCATCAATTTCAATTCTAAGTCACTAATCTGTTGGATAAGCTCTGACATCTTATGATCGAAATCGATTGAAGGGTTTGACTTTACTTGCCGCTTTTGTGACGAGATCATTTCATCTTTGTATTTAATATCAGCCTCGAGATAGGCAATTTGATCTTTAAGATTGCTAGCAATGGTTTTCTGAACAAAATATCTTTTGTGCCATTTCAAGGCTTCAGCGTTGCCACCAAAGCGTTCCAGTAAAATATCATCGCTAAGTTCACTCCTTCCACTTGATTTCAATGGTTTCTCTCTAAGACTAGTGATGCATGATGATAAATCAAGGGGAGAGAAACTGTAGATAATTGTAGCTCCTAGTTAAGCAAACAGAAACAAAATAAAGTCAAGATCAAGATGAACAATCTCTTTATTATTATAATAACAGATTACAACTCAAACAACAACCAAGTTGAAAGATACAATAAACAATTGGTTTGCATCTAAAGCTATGAAGCTACTTTTCTAACTTTATCTAAAGGGTTAGCGGAAAGGGTAACTATGGAATTAAAGGGAATATCGACTCCTTCTGGAGTAATGACTGGTAGGCATTTGCTATAGTCCCACTTCCCTACTGGAGGACTATAGCGACCACAAATTAATTTCATATGAAATGTTCTGATCTCCTTAAGAAGTTTTTCTTTCTTGTCACCAATGAAGTCAAAGTGAAGATGAGGATATTCCAGGTAGAGTTTTTGTAAATATCTAAGAAAACAATATCTTGTTAATTTCGAAGACTTTAAAATTGATGCCTTTTCAAGATAAAATCTTCTCAGTCTAACATATTGGCTTAAATGGTCTCTAGAAACAAGTCGATCTAATGAACAGTCACTCTGTGATAATATAATAAAACGAAACTAAGCATAAAGAACAAAATTAAAGCAAATATTTGCAGAATCAATACATTGTTACTTATTTACAATTACTCATCAGGTTCATACAAAACAGACTTAGAAAACAACTTAGAGACAAATTTATTCTTATAGTACTTAAGCTTTTCGGGGGGAGATCTTGGGGAATCGATCTGACCCGTGGTATGTTCCAATAAGCTCCAAGGTGCGGGTTAGATCCAAATTCATCCAAGTATCTCTTATGAAAACGTCCAAGTAGAACCCCATTAAATTCGCATAAGTACGAAAAATCAATAATTGAATGTCTACAATAATCCTTATATAAAAAGTTGATTAGAATGTCCCTTTCTTCAATTAGCATCCAAAATAGGGTGATTAACTCCTGGATTTCCTTTAAGAGAGCTTCGTAGCGAAGGCGCGCTCTCTTTAGTAAGGGGGCAGCCTTTTGATGCTTAAAAGACGCCAACACCGATGCACTTCTATCAAGTCTATGATATTGATCTGAGAGCACATTGTGTTCTTTTATTTGCTTGTTTAACTCCATATATAAATTGTTTATCTCTGCTTGTTTTCTCTCAAGTTTGGTTTTATAGGGGAGGACAGATTTCTTCCTTATCTAAAATAAATAATTTGTACTATTATTATCTTCGAAGTGAAAGATATTTAAACAGAGAATCCCATACCCATGATATCGGAACATAAGTCTAGGAAGCCCACTCCTTTTCTTTTAGCTCTTCCACAATAACAGGAGCAGGTTCATCCTCTTGAGGAGCAGAAGGCCCGGTGGATTCAGGCGGAACATCTTTTTGGGAAGATGGCCCTTTTTCAGGAGCACTAATATCATCATTGCCATATTTGTCAGAAGTTCCAGTATGGTCCCCTCTTCACCACCTGAACCTTGGTCGCCATCAAAGTTATCGTCGTCGTCGTCATCATCATCACCTTTCTTCCCGGCAGCATCATCCTTATCCCTTCGTCCTTAGATTCAGATTCGATTTCAAAAGAGAGGACGTCGAAAGAAAGAATTTTGGAGGCGTCAACTCCTCTACTGCAGCTTCAATCCCCTGCTTCATTTAATTAATCTTGCCTATTACTTTATCAACAAGGGCATAGTCAAGTGAGAGGAAGCTTAGGTCAGGGCACTTCTTAAAATTATCAACATAGGCGAGCATCAAAGCCTCTTCGTATGAATTCAACATAATCTCCCCGAGAGTGGTGTCAATAAATTTAGATACCCGCTGTTTGGCGTCTGTGATGGTATTGATAGCAAGTTTCAGCGAGGCCCTACTTTTCTTGAACTTCTCTTTCAAAGAAATATTCTTCGCTAATAAGTGAGCCTTCTCCTCGTCGGATTCTTTTAAAGTTAGATCCATGGCAAAGTTTTCATCTATAAGGAGTTGACGAGCCCTTCTTTCCTCTAGGAGATCAGATTATGTCCGGGCAAGAGAAGCTCTTAATTGTTCTAATTCCGAGGTCGCTTCATCTTTTGCCACAGACAAGGAAGACATTTGATTCTTAAGAGCATAGATTTCCTCTAGGAACTTGGAGGATTCAATGGAAGATTTGGTTGCATGCTCATGAAGAGTTAACCAACTCTTAGAAATCTAAAAGAAGAAAGTAAAATGCAAGTTAAAGATTTAGAGAAAACCAGTAATGATAAGGTCAATTGAAGTAAAACTCATGAAGAATTGTTGCTCTATCAAAGAGCGGTAATGCTCCGCCAAATTGGAAACAATGGAAGGTGGGTGGATAAAGGTGAAAGATTCCGAGTTTAAGATAGACTCAGCTATCTCTTCAAAATTGAGAGAAGGAGAAGAAGATATTAGCTGAGAAGGAGTGCGCTTTAGAGTGGGGGCAGCTCCAAAGCCAGTTGCATTTATGCGAGAGCAGTCGGAGAATCAGAAACGGAAATGCTAGAGAGGGGATCAATGGTAAAAGGAGTCTGCTCTAGTTTTTCTTTAGTAGCTTCAATAAACGAGCTCTCCGGTGCTATGTCAAAGGATGAACGATCCTCCTCCTCTATATCAATAATTTTACCAACCTTCTGAGGAGGTTCCGCTTTAATCGGTAGGATTAACTTCCTTTTAATGGCCTTCTTGGTTTTAGCGAAGGATTGGATAATAGATAGCACACCAGAAGTTGTAGAAGGGAAGCAGTACCGCTAACAAGCACTGTAACCTGAGAAGCAGCTGTAAAGGGGACAAACAGATTAGAAGCCGACAAAATAATTCTTAAAGTAACAGGGATAGAAAACAAATGTTGTGCCTATCCCTACCGGAGTGGTCTGAGCAGATAGTTGACATAGGAGAAAAATGTTCAGAATCTCCTAAGGAGAGGAAGCGTTTTCCCTTTGATGTATGCTGGACCAAAGGAGATAGCCCCAAAATCTTTTGACCAAGGGAAAGAAGAGATTAGTAAAAAACCTCTGATTCTGCCAAGCGAAAACGTTTTGGTTAAAATTTTCAAGTTATTTATGAATGTAGCAATCTTTTAAGGATTAGTAAAAAACCTACTTAAATAACTTACACAAAAACTAAACATGAAACTTCAAATTTTTGAAAAATGTATAAGTTAAAAGTCAAAGATATTGGGCTTTCGACATAGTCGAAAGGAAAAGGACATCAACACTTAGCAAATACCTCTCGACGGTGTCAAAAGCCTAAATAAGAGTATTCGTGGAGCTTTCGACAGAGTCCAAAGGGAAAGAAAGTTAACATTTAGCCACAACTTTTCGACAGTCTCAGAAGTATAAATATGAGCAATCATTGAGCTTTCGATAGGGTTGAAAGGAAAGATGGGAATGTTAGTGGCACTTTTCAACAACGTCGAAAGCTTTACAGAAACCAAGTTGTTAAAAGGAAACAGTTAGAGTTAACTTAAAAACTTGAAGAAAATATACACTACAAACATCTCATAAACAAGATAACAAGACCCATCAACACTGTCGAAACCTATGACTTAGGATTCCTAAGAGAAATATGAATGTTGTCGAAACCTTATATATTCGTTGAGTCGAAGATCCTAAGTTAAGCTTATGTGCACTTAGAACGTTTCGGCAATGCTGGAGAAAGATAACTCTGGGGGGTTTCGACTCATTAGACATAAAAGGTCTTGAAAGGGTCGAAGGGGTATTATGGTTCTGAAAGCGTACTAAATAAAATAGACTGAAATCGGCATAAAAGGTTTCGACTAAGTTGAAACATTCTGCTTTCGAGAGGGGTTACTACACTCTACTTAACTACGTAGCCTTTCAACAAGGTTGATCAAATTCGCACTATAACACCTTTCGACCCCATCGAAAGGGGCTAAGGAAGCAAAACCAATATTGCCACCTCAATCCCTTTCGAAGGGGTAGAAAGGTCATTTTGTGGCGTCAATTTTTCATTCGTACACTTGAAACTTCCGGGCAAAGAAAACAGGTGCTTCTTTCTTCCCCAAACCCGATTGCAAATCCTTGGTTTCAAAATTTCTTAAAATAGATGGATTAAACCCATTAAGAAGGTGGATTTCAACATGAACTAAAAACTTTCAATTTCAAAATTATAAATGGGAATTCAAGTTCTTTCAAAATAGCAGAAATCATAAACGCTGAAATCATGTTTAAAATGAGGGGTAAATCTCGTTAATTCATGCAACTTAATCGTGAAATTATCTCAGAAAAATCGAATCATAAACTTAAACGATTCACAGTAAATCAAATTAAACCATCTTTCAAGAAATTAAGATTTGAACATTTCAAAATCAAATCCCAATTATAAGATCTGGAAAATCAAAGTCCAACTAGGAAATAATAATAATAATAATAATAAATAATAATAAAATATAAACAAGGAACATAGAAAGAGAGATTATTAAAAGTCGAAGTAACTCGAACTTACATTAGATCTGGTTAATCTTTGATTCATGAAAAAGAAAATTGGAAAATTTTAGAGTTCTTTTACTTGTACTTGAAAATGCGATTACAGGTAAATGGAGAAGAAGAAGAAGAAGAGCGTACTTTATAAGAAAAGTCACCAAGAGCTATCAGCCGCTAGATCAAATTTAATTGGATGGCCTAAATTTACGCTGGAAGGCTAAGAGGCAGGAAGTTTCTAGGTTTCGATAAAGTTGACTTGGAAAGTCAAGTGCATCCCTTCGCGGGGGGCAAATGTTACTTTAAAAATTCACCTTTCGACTTAGGAGAAACCATTTTAAGCAGAGAATAAAAGAGTGCAAGAGAGAAGAATTCCAGCTGGACCTTTCGAAGGAGTCTAAGGGATGCTATCGCCAAAGTCTGAAAGTTTTGGAACCTTTCGAAGGTGTCGGAAGGTTTCTACAACCAAGATCCAGTGGGTTCGTACTTTTCGAAGGAGATGGAGTCAAAAGCACCCTTCCACCTTCAGTAACAACCTTGGACTAGGTGAATCCATATGACTGAAGACCTTTCGAATGAGTCAAAGTAGCACATTTCAAAGACAATGGAGAACAGCTCCTTGCATATATGCCAAACCTTTTGAAACCAAAGGTTTTGCCTACATTTAAACCATGCGAAAGCAAGCATTATCCTGAGCAACCCCTTCGAAAGCTACAATAAGCCTTTCGAACTGGTTGAAGCCATTGTAACCCAGGTGGGTTCCGCATTAAATCACAAACAAGAGTTCGGAAGCAACCATCAGTGTCGAAACCAGTGACTTGGATGTTTGTTGTGAATGTTGTTTGATAGTTAAATAACCGACTATCAATATTTGCCTTTGAAATGGTACTTGATTTGTTTTTAAAACAAACGCTCACTATTCGGGTTAGCCGGGAAAAGACCTTTGTACCATATAACCCATTCCGAATTAGTGATACGACGATATGGATCATATTGAAGACCGGTGGTGAAGACCGGATATTTTTGAAAATGAAAGGACAACCTGTCGAATGTCTCTGCACCGAGTTGCTCCGGTATAGAGAGTTATATCACTCTTTTTGTGATGGGAAGTCCGGACATGATTAGAAATTATCTAGATTGCAAGGGCTTCTTTGGAAGTGCCTTCGGTTCCGTTCGATCCCGGAACGGACTTGTATGGATGTGTGTCTGACATTACACTTTGAGATGTAAAGCTGGTTTCTATCAAATACATTTCTGTTGGTGGCGAAGAATTTATTCTTTTAGCTTAACACCCTTCTCTGAGACGTACGAGTCAGAGGTTATGTAGTTGATGGTTACTAGTGATACATTCCCAATTTGGTAATGTGGCATACGAAGTGTTGTTGATCATTTGTTGATCAAAGCGTTGCTTTGTGAAAAAGCGTGGCTTTGTGAAAAAGCGTGGCTTTATGAAAAAAGCGTAGCTTTGTGGACGAGACTTCGTCGAGCCTCACAACCCGGTAATGGTCGAAACAGGAATGTTGCGGCAAAGGTTTTTAGGGGTAGCGCCCCTAGGGTATGTCATTTCCTTCTGGATAAAAGGTGATATCATGGTATGGAGCCCAGATATTTTACCTATGTTGATGCTGCAAATTTATTATACTTTGTGGTTGTTGCTTTGTGGTTGAGGATCCTCGGATAAAGGTCGGTGACGACCGGGGGATGACATAGCTCGTGTGTTAGTTACCTAGTTACAGCTTGGTTAAAGCGTGAGGTAGCGTCGGCCTTGTGTTTGCAGAGAGCAGGTTGAATCTTGGGGCGTCTTTCCAGAGGCATTTCTATTTCAGTGTAAGGAATTCCTTAGCCTGACCATTTGTTGGAAACCCAAAGAAACAATACGAACCTGTACGGTTTTAGTTGTATTACCTGCTATGGAATGTGGCGGTAACCTGCTATTGAACATGGTAGCTATAGTAGGCATACAATAATGGTTGTATGCTGGCTAAGATTAATATTATATTTTCGAAATGGTTTTTGACACTATGCACTAATGATAATAATATCGAATGATTTTTGCGTAGTAAGCATTTTTGACTATTATAAGAAGAAATCTCCTCCAATTCTGCGTTTTGCATTGTGTGTGTGGTGGGAGGTCTTATGGTAGTTTCATTTTCCAAAAGCATTGCGAAATTGTTTTATTTTCTTTGTGAAGATAAACTGTTTAGTTCTCACACCAGTCACCATGACTGACCTGGAGTTTATTGTTTCCTTCCTAAACTCTGGGTGCCCACCAATTTCCACACGGGTAGTCTAGAGTCAGGTTATCAGGTCATTCTGGATTCAGGAGATGCTGTGGAGCTCAGTGGCGAGCTGGATGGCGAGACATATCACTTGTATATGATATTATTTATTCCGCTGTGTATTTTGTATGAGGACAAGTTTGTATAACTGTACATTGATGTATTGTTGTTGTAAACTCTGATGATGATGTAATGTATAAAATGATATAGTTCTTGATTTAAAGATTATTCATTTATCTATTATATATTGTTCCGCTGCAATATGTGAGATTCTGATATCGTTCTGTGTTTTTCTGTTGTTTCTTCTTTCTTTTTCTTCTGTCTTCTTCTACCTCTTCTTTTTCTCCATAACAATTCGGTTTTCTGGCATTCGATTGCTCGGCAGTCGATACAGTGAATGTATAAATGTCGATTTTCGAGCGTTGAAAAATCGCGTTCGTTACATTTGGTATCAGAGCATATGGTTAAGCGATAACCTTGGCTCTGTTGGGAATTACTCATTAGAGATAGAGTCAGCAGTAATCTAGAATGAGTGTGAGTGTAAAAATAGATATGAGCGCGTATTTGTTAGTGATATAAAATGTTTTATATTGTGTTTGCTTATCCGTTGAGCTGTTTATGAATTCTGGTCGGTATGTGGGACGCCATATTATCGATAGGGGTTTCTAAACACTTAAACGAGATAAACCGACATAGTATCATTTTAAATTGGGTAAATGAAATAATTTTACCTCGATTATATTTTGTATATAAAGGAAATAATTTTCCAGAAATTATTAAAGTGTATATAGAATTGATTGTTTGGTTGTTGAAAATGTGAATATATATGAATTAATGAAAGTTGTTTTTATATGATTTATTCAAACAACTTTCATTTATTAATTAACCTTTAAATTCATTAATTATTCTCAAATTAATTACCCTAATAAATTTATCACATTAATTAATTCTTCTTTTAAATTAATTAGACCCCGGAATTTTATATAAATTTAAATTGATAATTTATTGAATTTTTGAATAAAATTTGTGAAATAAATCGATTTAAGTGATGCGAGTTTCCCCGATCTTCAAATAAATTTTGGATAAATCATTTATTCGGAAATATTGTATATATATTGAATTTGAGTTTAAATCTAAAATAAGTGGTTTAAAAATACAAATTATATAAGATATAAAGTAAATATATATTTTAATCTCATGTTATTAAATCAATACAAATAATACAAATAGAATAAAACAAATAAAAATAATAAAGAAAGATTTAATGAAAATTAGAAGTTCACTTGTATTTTAAAGTAATAACAAAAAGAAAACAACTTACATTCAAATATGTAAAAATATAAGTAAATACATTAACAAATTCTAATAACATGTAAATATAGAAACTCATGCATGTTTCAAAGTAAAACAAAAAAAATAAGTATATGAATGAAGCTTGCTAAAGAAGGAACAAATTAAATATATATTTGTACAAGTTAATAAATGCTTGACCACCACCATATCATTTCAGCCGAGTTAACAAACAAAGCAAGTAGATAAATATATGTATTTTGTACAAGTCAATTAATGCCAAACCTTAGCACGCACAAGTATTATCACTTCAGCCTCCAATTGAAGAAAAATCTCTGATTTCTTTTGTACAAAACATATTATAACCAGTATTGTACAAAACAATATTTTAACCTGTGAGCTTTCTTCTTATACACCAACTCTTCATTAATTCGTCCATTCTAAACTGAAGTAAACATCATCTTTAAACTAAAACAAACTTCAACAACAAAACAAAATCAAAGTGAAGTTTCTCCAAACAAACCAACAAAACAACTTCAGCCTGGAAAATTAGACCAGAGCAAAAGCAAATCATCAAAGTATTGATCAAAGCAAATTTAAATCTCAAAGCCAGGAGAATTCAAATCAATACAAATACCTGAAAATAGAAAATTAAGCAAGACAGTTCAAAGCAAGCAAAATTTCAAGCCTGTTCAACATTTCAAACTCTGTTCATTCTTTCTTCTGGAAAACTAGGTGAGTAAACTTTTGATTTAAAAAGCTTAAATTTGTTCTAATCTTTGATGCATGTGATAAATCTGTTGTAAATGTGGTTTGCATGAATGAAGGGATGTGAATGTATGTATATAGATAGGATAAGTCTGTGCATATGAATGCATATATATATATTCCGTTCCTCTGTTGAATGACAGTTACAAATCCATTCAAATAAATTCCATTCTCCTCATATAATCAACGTTAGGCATTGATCATTAAAGTAAACTTGATTGTAAGAATGTAAACTTATCTTTAAAGATGGTTTTAAGAATTTATATTAAGTGATCATTTCAAAAGATATAAATTACAGAGAAAAACAAATACAAGTCAAAATTTGAAAATTTGGAAATCATGTTTAGATTATACTATTAGATTCGTACTGCAAATTAATGATTTTAGATAATCATTTCTATATTTTTAAGTTGATATATGGTGAGATATTGTGAGTTGACCAGAACTTGGATTTTCGTTGAATTCTGGCGATCGTGATATTCTGTAGCCTCGGGGCTTTGGCCGGAGTTTGCTTGTTGGTCGATGATCATGGGAAAAATAGTCTGGTACTTTTCTAATCGACGATGCGAACTGGCGACGACATTTTAGGGTTTTAAACCCAGTTTTACTCGATGAAGTTTCAGAGGCGATTCCGCTGTCGATGGCGAATCGGACGAGGCCGGTAGGGGGGAAAGGATGCTAGAGGCTCTGGCGAATGTCTGGTCGGAGTGGCGTGATTTCTGGTGGCCTGAGGTGATCGTGCGAGGCGATTTCGTCGAAGCGTTTGGGTTACAGGAAGGAGCTCAGTAGCTCGTTTTCGATTTCGAGATGGAATCGAAGTGGTGATGGTCGGAGTATGATGCGAGGTTGGTGGCCGATGTGTGAAGGTCATCGGAGATGACCAGAGGTGGTAGGCGGCACGGTGTACATGCACAGGTGCACGATTCCATTTGTGTGCCTGTTGATTTCAGGCTTTGGGGAAGAAGTATGGGTCTCGGGGAAAGGCTCGGGTAAATGGGGTTATGGCTCGAGTTCAAGCTCGTGTCGTTTTTTGGGTTTGCCGGGTTAACACTTGAAAAAATTTTGAAGTTAAGAAAAAAATGCATACGGGTTGATTTTAAGGAAAACTCGAAGAGAGTCTCGGGTACAACAGCATCTAGCTCGGGTTTCACTCGAGTTGCCTGGGGTTCATGATTTTTTTTTACAAGTTTAAAAAGGGGTTAATTAATTTAAAAGTTTAAGTTGAATAAACTTTGTTTTGAAAGTTTATTTTAAATAAACTTATTATTGTAATTAAGTGATTAAATTAAGAATGAAGTGTTTTAATCCTTAATTTAATTTAAAGGTTTAAAGTGATTAAATGGTTAATTACTTAATTACTTAAAAGGATTTAATTTACGTGATTCATTAATTAATGTGATTAATTTAAAGATTTATTATGTGATTAAAGGTTAATTACTTAAGAATTAAAGGTTAATTAAATTATGATTAAAGGTGAATTAATTGATTATTAAAAGTTAATTAATTCGTAATTACTTAATGTAATTAAGGGATAACTAATTATGTAATTAACATTGAAGGTTAATTTAATAAATGTGATTAGTTAAGGAATAATTAATTAATTGAGGTAATTAATTAAGAAATAATTAATATATGAAGATGATTAAGATTTAATTAATTAATTAATAATTTAGGGATTAATTAATTTAAATTAAGGATAATTAATCATTAATTAAAGGAAAATATATAATTATATAATTATGTGATTTGATTATAATCACACTATTAATTCATCTAATCGTTAGATGATTGATTATTATTGAAATGCTTTGAGCAGTCTGATATCCCTGTTTGTGATTGTGAAGCTTTGTGATATAAATTACTTTGTGCTGAGCTGTGATTTCTGTTTCTGTGATATATTACTATGTGAATATGAAACCCTTGGCCCGTAAAACGACACTTGAATTTCGATGCGACAGGGAGTCGGATTCCAGTTGGTTATCCGAAACCCACATCGAATTGTAATAGTGAATCTTTGTGACTGATAAATTTATTTTATCTATGAATCTGTGAATGAAGATAAGCGTTATCGATTATACCGCTTATCGATATATCTGTGATGATTGATGTTGTGCACTATTGTGTGAAATCCCTGGACTACACTATACACACACAAATATGGATTTCACGTGGAAATCGGTTAAGTCACAGATGATTTAAATTTAATGTTTTTGAAATTGAAATTTTAATTTCAATTGATTTTGAAATTGGAAATTTGGGTTTAAAGTGAAAAGCTTTTGAAATGAGTTTCAAAGATAAAAGTTATTTTGAATAACTTAATCGAGTTTTGAAAATTTAAATAATTTGATTTAAATTTGAATTCAAGTTTGAAATTGAATCCTATGATTTGAAACTAGGGATTAAAGATGCTGTACTAGTTATATATGGGTTAAACCATTTTATAGGTATTGATTTGGGAATTTGAATTTAATTCAAGGGTTTTAACTCGTGTAAATATAACTGGATTTTTTCTAAAATAAAACTTTTTGTTTTCAAATAATAATAGCTTTCATTTTAAGAAAGGATTTCCAAATTGTGTTGAAAGGTTTTAAGTTTGAAATGGAATTGAAATGTTTTGAAAACTATGAAATGAGTCTTTGATTTCAAAGACCAGGCGAGTTAATCCAACTTGAAATAGAATTGTTTTGAAAGGCTATGAATGAATCTTTGGAAACGAGTTTTGAAAGCTATAAGTTAAATCTTGATTTAAGGATTTAATGAGTTAATTCAATTAAAATGGAAATTGTTTTGAAATCCATGAATGGATCTTTGTGAATGGGGTGAACTTTGTGAATTGAATCTTTTTGTTTAAAAGATTAAAAGTGTGGAAATTGTTTAAACCATTGAAGGTTTTTGAAATGAATCTTTTTGTTTAAAGGTTGGAAATGGTAATTTGTTTTAACCATTCGAATGAAAAGTTTTGGGCTTTAAGCTGTGATTTAACTGAGACCCCAGTATCCATATGATTTTTAATTGCGCTCGTTATTCGGGTTAGCCGGGAAAAGACCTTTGTGTCATACAACCCATTCCGAATAAATGATATGTCGTATATGGATAGCATTTGAAGACCGGTGTTGAAGACCGGGTATTTGCGAGAGCGATAGGATGACCTATCAATTGTCTCTGCACTGAGTAGCTACGGTATAGAGATTCCCTAAGTGATGGGAGGTCCGATCGGGATTGTGAATACCCGGATTGCAAGGGCTTCTTCGGAAGTGCCTTCGGTTCTGTTCGAACCCGGAACAGACTTGTATGGATGTGTCTGACGTTACACTTTGAGATGTAAAGCTGGTTTCTATCAAATACATTTCTGTTGGTGGCGGAGAATTTATTCTCTTAGCTTAACACCCTTCTCTGAGACGTACGAGCTTAGAGGTTATGTAGTTGATGGTTACTAGTGATACATTCCCAATTTGGTAATGTGGCATACGAAGTGCTGTTGATCATTTGTTGATCAAAGCGTGGCTTTGTGAAAAAGCGTGGCTTTGTGAAAAAGCGTAGTTTTGTGGACGAGACTTCGTCGAGCCTCACAACCCGGTAATGGTCGAAACAGGAATGTTGCGGCAAAGGTTTGTAGAGGTAGCGCCCCTAGGGTATGTCATTTCCTTCTGGATAAAAGGTGACATCATGGTATGGAGCCCAGATATTTTACCTATGTTGATGCTGCAAATTTATTATACTTTGTGGTTGTTGCTTTGTGATCGAGGTACCTCGGATAAAGGTCGGTAACGACCGGGGGATGACATGACTCGTGTGTTAGTTACCTAGTTACAGCTTGGTTAAAGCGTGGGGTAGCGTCGGCCTTGTGTTTGCAAAGATCCGGTTAGGTTCTCAGGGCGTCTTTCCAGAGGCGTTTCCATTTTGGTGTAAGGAAGTTCCTTAGCCTGATCATTTGTTGGAAATCCAATTTCCAATACGGACCCTGTACGGTTTTAGTTGTAGAACCTGCCATTTACTTATGGTGGTCACCACTGTTTAGATGGTAGCTATAGTAGGCATACAATAATGGTTGTATGCATGCTGGCTAAGATTAATATTGTATTTTTGAAATGCTTTCTGCACTATACACTAGTAATAATATCTAATGATTTTGCGTAGTAAGCATGTTTGACTATCATAAGAAGAAATCTCCTCCAATTCTACGTTTGCATTGTGTGTGTGGCGGGAGGTCTTATGGTAGTTTCATTTTCGAAAAATATTGCGGGTTAAATGTTTAAAATTCTTTTATTTAAAGATAAACTGTTTTTGTTTGCTCATACCAGTCCCATGACTGATCCGGAGTTTATTGTTCCCTTCTTAAACTCTGGGTGCCCATCATTTTCCACACGGGCGGTCTAGAGTTGGGTTTCTCAGATATTCAGGTTTAGTAGATTATCTGGAGCTGGTTCAGTTCTTGGAGTTCAGGACTACACTTGCTTCTCTTTGTGGTTCGAGCTTGACATTGGGGTGGTTGGAGTCAGTCTCTCTGACTGATCATTTGGAGTTATCATTTCTGCTTTCCACTGTATCATTATTTCTCTGATATTCTTGTAGCATATTGATATCATTGTTGTATATCATTCTGGATATTGTATTCATTGGAGTTGTATATGATATCATTGTTTTCTTTCTTCCGCTGTGTTGTTATACTTACTATGTTATAAGCTCCGGTGAACCAGATCCGACGTTTGAATCTACGGCATTTTGAGTACAAGTGGAGTACGGATGCTGATTTTCGTAGGCCGATTTCAGGGTCATTACATTTGGTATCAGAGCTGAGGGTTAAACTTTAGCTCAGGAGTATAACACATTAAGTAGCTCATTAGAGATAGGGTGAAGTATACCCTAGAATGAGTATTCCTCGGATATTCGTTCGAATGCCTCAGTAAATTCTCTTACTATCTACTGATAATAAGTATGAGTGCAAGAAGAGAATGAGATAGGGGACAGGGGAATACGACTATGAAATGGTCAATATCCTATAACAACAAGGAAACAATCTTTTCTCTATCAATCTCTTTCGTTCAACATCTCTTCTCAATTTTTCGATAGTTCCTGGTAGATTCAGGAAGAGATTCGATATATTAATATGGGATATAAACTCCAAATAATCAAAAATTGTTTATATGGATGAATTGGTTGCTTTGATTGCTATGGTTGATAGGTAAACTTTAGTTTCTAAACTGAAAGTTTTGAAATTGTATCCATATATCTATCTATTCTTTGGGTCCCGATATGTTCTACGAATGGTTAGTTATCACTTCGAACTAACCGATGCCACTGCATATTTCGTAGATCTGGATAACCCGAGTATCTTGTGGAAAATTAAACAGATTCGTTCTTGTATCTATTATTGATATTCTGATTTGGTAAGCCAAATGCAGAATAGCTGTTCAGTTAATTTGATGAAATATTCTTCATCTATCTTTGTGTCTCCTTGGCAAATTTCGAGGACGAAATTCTTTTAAGGGGGGAGTCTGTAACGACCCCGAAATTTTATATAAATTTAAATTGATAATTTATTGAATTTTTGAATAAAATTTGTGAAATAAATCGATTTAAGTGATGCGAGTTTCCCCGATCTTCAAATAAATTTTGGATAAATCATTTATTCGGAAATATTGTATATATATTGAATTTGAGTTTAAATCTAAAATAAATGGTTTAAAAATACAAATTATATAAGATATAAAGTAAATATATATTTTAATCTCATGTTATTAAATCAATACAAATAATACAAATAGAATAAAACAAATAAAAATAATAAATAAAGATTTAATGAAAATTAGAAGTTCACTTGTATTAAAGTAATAAAAACAAAACAAAAAGAAAACAACTTACATTCAAATATGTAAAAATATAAGTAAATACATTAACAAATTCTAATAACATGTAAATATAGAAACTCATGCATGTTTCAAAGTAAAAAAAATAAAATATATAAGTATATGAATGAAGCTTGTTAAAGAAGGAACAAATTGAATATATATTTTTACAAGTTAATAAATGCTTGGCCACCACCATATCATTTCAGCCGAGTTAACAAACAAAGCAAGTAGATAAATATATGTATTTTGTACAAGTCAATTAATGCCAAACCTTAGCACGCACAAGTATTATCACTTCAGCCTCCAATTGAAGAAAAAAATCTCTGATTTCTTTTGTACAAAACATATTATAACCAGTATTGTACAAAACAATATTTTAACCTGTGAGCTTTCTTCTTATACACCAACTCTTCATTAATTCGTCCATTCTAAACTAAAGTAAACATCATCTTTAAACTAAAACAAACTTCAACAACAAAACAAAATCAAAGTGAAGTTTCTCCAAACAAACCAACAAAACAACTTCAGCCTGGAAAATTAGACCAGAGCAAAAGCAAATCATCAAAGTATTGATCAAAGCAAATTTAAATCTCAAAGCCAGGAGAATTCAAATCAATACAAATACTTGAAAATAGAAAATTAAGCAAGACAGTTCAAAGCAAGCAAAATTTCAAGCCTGTTCAACATTTCAAACTCTGTTCATTCTTTCTTCTGGAAAACTAGGTGAGTAAACTTTTGATTTAAAAAGCTTAAATCTGTTCTAATCTTTGATGCATGTGATAAATCTGTTGTAAATGTGGTTTTCATGAATGAATGGATGTGAATGTATGTATATAGATAGGATAAGTCTGTGCATATGAATGCATATATATATATATTCCGTTCCTCTGTTGAATGACAGTTACAAATCCATTCAAACAAATTCCATTCTCCTCGTATAATCAACGTTAGGCATTGATCATTAAAGTAAACTTGATTGTAAGAATGTAAACTTATCTTTAAAGATGGTTTTAAGAATTTATATTAAGTGATCATTTCAAAAGATATAAATTACAGAGAAAAACAAATACAAGTCAAAATTTGAAAATTTGGAAATCATGTTTAGATTGTACTATCAGATTCGTACTGCAAATTAATGATTTTAGATAATCATTTCTATATTTTTAAGTTGATATATGGTGAGATATTGTGAGTTGACCAGAACTTGGATTTTCGTCGAATTCTGGCGATCGCGATATTCTGTAGCCTCGGGGCTTTGGCCGGAGTTTGCTTGTTGGTCGATGATCATGGTAAAAATAGTCTGGTACTTTTCTAATCGACGATGCGAACTGGCGACGACATTTTAGGGTTTTAAACCCAGTTTTACTCGACGAAGTTTCAGAGGCGATTCCGCTGTCGATGGCGAATCGGACGAGGCCGGTAGGGGGGAAAGGATGCTAGAGGCTCTGGCGAATGTCTGGTCAGAGTGGCGTGATTTCTGGTGGCCTGAGGTGATCGTGCGAGGCGATTTTGTCGAAGCGTTTGGGTTACAGGAAGGAGCTCAGTAGCTCGTTTTCGATTTCGAGATGGAATCAAAGTGGTGATGGTCGGAGTATGATGCGAGGTTGGTGGCCGATGTGTGAAGGTCATCGGAGATGACCGGAGGTGGTAGGCGGCACGGTGTACGTGCACAGGTGCACGATTCCATTTATGTGCCTGTTGATTTCAGGCTTTGGGGAAGAAGTATGGGTCTCGGGGAAAGGCCCGGGTAAATAGGGTTATGGCTCGAGTTCAAGCTCGTGTCGTTTTTTGGGTTTGCCAGGTTAACACTTGAAAAAATTTTGAAGTTAAGAAAAAAATGCATACGGGTTGATTTTTGGGAAAACTCGAAGAGAGTCTCGGGTACAACTGCATCTAGCTCGGGTTTCACTCGAGTTGCTTGGGGTTCATGATTTTTTTTTACAAGTTTAAAAAGGGGTTAATTAATTTAAAAGTTTAAGTTGAATAAACTTTGGTTTGAAAGTGTATTTTAAATAAACTTAATATTGTAGTTAAGTGATTAAATTAAGAATGAAGTGTTTTAATCCTTAATTTAATTTAAAGGTTTAAAGTGATTAAATGGTTAATTACCTAATTACTTAAAAGGATTTAATTTATGTGATTCATTAATTAATGTGATTAATTTAAAGATTTATTATGTGATTAAAGGTTAATTACTTAAAAATTAAAGGTTAATTAAATTATGATTAAAGGTGAATTAATTGATGATTAAAAGTTAATTAATTCGTAATTACTTAATGTAATTAAGGGATAACTAATTATGTAATTAACATTGAAGGTTAATTTAATAAATGTGATTAGTTAAGGAATAATTAATTAATTGAGGTAATTAATTAAGAAATAATTAATATATGAAGGTGATTAAGATTTAATTAATTAATTAATAATTTAGGGATTAATTAATTTAAATTAAGGATAATTAATCATTAATTAAAGGAAAATATATAATTATGTGATAGATTGATTATAATCACACTATTAATTCATCTAATCGTTAGATGATTGATTATTATTGAAATGCTTTGAGCAGTCTGATATCCCTGTTTGTGATTGTGATGCTTTGTGATATAAATTACTTTGTGCTGAGCTGTGATTTCTGTTTCTGTGATATATTACTATGTGAATATGAAACCCTTGGCCCGTAAAACGGCACTTGAATTTCGATGCGACAGGGAGTCGGATTCCAGTTGGTTATCCGAAACCCACATCGAATTGTAATAGTGAATCTTTGTGACTGATAAATTTATTTTATCTATGAATCTGTGAATGAAGATAAGCGTTATCGATTATACCGCTTATCGATATATCTGTGATGATTGATGTTATGCACTATTGTGTGAAATCCCTGGACTACACTATACACACACAAATATGGATTTCACGTGGAAATCGGTTAAGTCACAGATGATTTAAATTTAATGTTTTTGAAATTGAAATTTTAATTTCAATTGATTTTGAAATTGGAAATTTGGGTTTAAAGTGAAAAGCTTTTGAAATGAGTTTCAAAGATAAAAGTTATTTTGAATAACTTAATCGAGTTTTGAAAATTTAAATAATTTGATTTAAATTTGAATTCAAGTTTGAAATTGAATCCTATGATTTGAAACTAGGGATTAAAGATGTTGTACTAGTTATATATGGGTTAAACCATTTTAAAGGTATTGATTTGGGAATTTGAATTTAATTCAAGGGTTTTAACTCGTGTAAATATAACTGGATTTTTTCTGAAACAAAACTATTTGTTTTCAAATAATAATAGCTTTCATTTTAAGAAAGGATTTCCAAATTGTGTTGAAAGGTTTCAAGTTTGAAATGGAATTGAAATGTTTTGAAAACTATGAAATGAGTCTTTGATTTCAAAGACCGGGCGAGTTAATCCAACTTGAAATAGAATTGTTTTGAAAGGCTATGAATGAATCTTTGGAAACGAGTTTTGAAACCTATAAGTTAAATCTTTATTTAAGGATTTAACGAGTTAATTCAATTAAAATGGAAATTGTTTTGAAATCCATGAATGGATCTTTGTGAACGGGGCGAACTTTGTGAATTGAATCTTTTTGTTTAAAAGATTAAAAGTGTGGAAATTGTTTAAACCATTGAAGGTTTTTGAAATGAATCTTTTTGTTTAAAGGTTGGAAATGGTAATTTGTTTTAACCATTCGAATGAAAGGTTTTAGGCTTTAAGCTGTGATTTAACTGAGACCCTAGTATCCATATGATTTTTAATTGCACTCGTTATTCGGGTTAGCCGGGAAAAGACCTTTGTGTCATACAACCCATTCCGAATAAATGATATGTCGTATATGGATAGCATTTGAAGACCGGTGTTGAAGACTGGGTATTTGTGAGAGCGATAGGATGACCTATCAATTGTCTCTACACTGAGTAGCTACGGTATAGAGATTCCCTAAGTGATGGGAAGTCTGATCAGGATTGTGAATACCCGGATTGCAAGGGCTTCTTCGGAAGTACCTTCGGTTCTGTTCGAACCCAGAACAGACTTGTATGGATGTGTGTCTGACGTTACACTTTGAGATGTAAAGCTGGTTTCTATCAAATACATTTCTGTTGGTGGCGGAGAATTTATTCTCTTAGCTTAACACCCTTCTCTGAGACGTACGAGCTCAGAGGTTATGTAGTTGATGGTTACTAGTGATACATTCCCAATTTGGTAATGTGGCATACGAAGTGTTGTTGATCATTTGTTAATCAAAGCGTGGCTTTGTGAAAAAGCATAGTTTTGTGGACGAGACTTCGTCGAGCCTCACAACCCGGTAATGGTCGAAACAGGAATGTTGCGGCAAAGGTTTGTAGGGGTAGCGCCCCTAGGGTATGTCATTTCCTTCTGGATAAAAGGTGATATCATGGTATGGAGCCCAGATATTTTACCTATGTTGATGCTGCAAATTTATTATACTTTGTGGTTGTTGCTTTGTGATCGAGGTACCTCGGATAAAGGTCGGTAATGACCGGGGGATGACATGACTCGTGTGTTAGTTACCTAGTTACAGCTTGGTTAAAGCGTGAGGTAGCGTCGGCCTTGTGTTTGCAGAGATCCGGTTAGGTTCTCGGGGCGTCTTTCCAGAGGCGTTTCCATTTTGGTGTAAGGAAGTTCCTTAGCCTGATCATTTGTTGGAAATCCAATTTCCAATACGGACCCTGTACGGTTTTAATTGTAGAACTTGCCATTTACCTATGGTGGTCACCACTGTTTAGATGGTAGCTATAGTAGGCATACAATAATGGTTGTATGCTGGCTAAGATTAATATTGTATTTTCGAAATGCTTTCTGCACTATGCACTAGTAATAATATCTAATGATTTTGCGTAGTAAGCATGTTTGACTATCATAAGAAGAAATCTCCTCCAATTCTGCATTTGCATTGTGTGTGTGGCGGGAGGTCTTATGGTAGTTTCATTTTCGAAAAATATTGCGGGTTAAATGTTTAAATTATTTTGTTTAAAGATAAACTGTTTTTGTTTCTCATACCAGTCCCATGACTGATCCGGAGTTTATTGTTCCCTTCCTAAACTTTGGGTGCCCATCATTTTCCACACGGGCAGTCTAGAGTTGGGTTTCTCAGATATTCAGGTTTAGTAGATTATTTGGAGCTGGTTCAGTTCTTGGAGTTCAGGACTGCACTTGCTTCTCTTTGTGGTTCGAGCTTGACATTGGGGTGGTTGGAGCCAGTCTCTGTGACTGATCATTTGGAGTTATCATTTCTGCTTTCCGCTGTATCATTATTTATCTCCGATATTCTTGTAGCATATTGATATCATTGTTGTATATCATTCTGGATATTGTATTCATTGGAGTTGTATATGATATCATTGTTTTCTTTCTTCCGCTGTGTTGTTATACTTACTGTGTTATAAGCTCCGGTGAACCAGATTCGGCATTTGAATCTGCGGCATTTTGAGTACAAGTGGAGTACGGATACCGATTTTCGAAGGCCGACTTCAGGGTCATTACCCTCAACATCATCAAAACCATAGAACAAGGCCTATCGACAGAGTCGGAAGCACTTACAAGGCAACACATAGAAGAGGAGTGCAACCATTCCTTTCAATAGAGGCGGAAGCATGCTTGAGTTATTCGGCAGCCATCTTTCGACCAAGTTGAAAGCACTAGGGTTGAAAGGTACTGACCCGCATCTATAAATAAGAACCAATGGGTCGTGTTTAGGGGATCTGAATCTTTCCATTCTAAACTTGTATCTTCTTAATCAAAAGCGTTGTGAACCCTAACTACCAAATTGATTTGGGCATTTTAAGTAATAAAATCATCTTTTGGCTCAAGAAAGGGAAGTCTCAAATATTTCAAATTATTTATTATTTTTAAGGCTATTGTCAGGTTTACTCTTGTATTCCAGGTTTCATCTTCATCGAATGGTCCCTGCCGACATAGTTGAAACCTCCTATATTCAAATAACTTCGGTTTATAAGCTTCAAGCTACCTTCCCTTGATTTTCTACTTTCGATAAAGTCAAGACCAAGTCTCAATCCACCAAAAAACCTTTGATTAACACAAGGTGCTAAAAGGTTTAGCTATCGACAAGGACGAAATCTTGTTCCAGGTCATTCCAACTTAAGGTTCCTAATCCAAACCTAGGACATTTAAGCCTACAGCTTTCGACAAGGTCGAAACCCTAACCCCTGATTCCTAATTCAGGTTTTAACACCTAAGTAACCTTGCTTTTGACAGGGTCGAAACCTCTGATGCTGACTCTTGGATAGAGTCCTAACCACTCAACAACTAAGGCTTTCAACAAGGTCATAAAGGAAAATCTTATCCAAGGTACCTCAATCGTTTCGAAAGGTAGGCTTTCGAAGGAAATACCAATCTATCTCAATAGAATTGAAAGGTTAAAAAGGGAAGAAGCCGACCCTTTCGATTGAGTCGAAAGGTCGATCTGAACAACTTCATATATCCGCAATCTCTTTGAAAGGAAATTCAAGGAAAATAGACCCTGTCCACTTCTTTCCATCTATTCAAAGGATAAATCTTATTCCATAACTCAACTTTGGGATGTTGACAAGATTTCTTGTTAACAGATCACATAACATAATTATATACATTAACAACAATAATAAATTTATTTTATAATTTGTTTGACTCAATGAAGTTATCCTGCATGCATTGAAAAATTCTATTGCCAACTTCAAATACCTACATTTTAAAATTTCTACAATTACTTACAAACTCTATTCAATTCTCTTCTGATATTTTATATTAAAGCCTATATATTACTAATTATGTAATCTGTAGTTTAAACTATTTAAATAAACTCAAATAACTAATATTCATTAATTCATCTAATAAATCCGAAAACAAAACAATTTAAATATGTATACAGTGCTCACATATTTGAGCAAAAGTGACGAAATTATTTTTTTATTCAGATATAACGATATATAAATTACATAATATAAAATGTATATATAAATTACAATATTGACTTATAATTCATTTATCTCACAAAATTTATCATATCATCCATTGCATAAATTTTTTTTGTTTTCAACAACCTCTAAAGGATAAATTTTTATTTTACAACTTTGTAATATGAACACACCGATTACACCCACAAAAATTAGCTTATATGAAATTCTCATTTTCAACATGATATTAAATCTTACCCAACTCACAACTTAAATAAATGTTACCGAACATTATTTTGAAATGATCGTAGTTGTAAACATGACACTCTTACAACATGGAATCCATTGTTAGCCGCGAAGTTAAAGCAGTTTAATAAATGAAATATCAAATAATGGATAAAAGTTTACGCGTAGATAAGCCAGCCATAAGATGTCATTCTCAACTACAATTATGTACAAAGCTCTTCTCATTTTTGTCCTACATTTTTACATTCAACTCTTCATAAATTATTTAAATAAATTCAATTATACAATATCATTAATTCATTTACAAATCCTAAAAATCAATTCAACATATCTTTAATAATAGTTGTAATTGTAGGATCTAGATTAACCCTAAAGGGGGGGTGAATAGGGTTATAGCAAATTTTCTCGAATTTAAACAAACTGCAGAGAAGTAAATATGCTGAAAAGTAAATCACACACAAAATTTACCCAGCTTCGGCAACCCCTGCCTACTGCTGCATTCCCAGATTTCTATTAGAATTAAACAGTCTCCCGCTTACAAACACTCTAACAGACTCGCAAACCCTGCTACCGCCTATAGAGTTTTGCAAACTTGCAAACCCTGCTTACTGAACTAATCCTAACTAGACAATCTGACACAACCTAAATTCTAGGTGGTGATTTACCAAGATTTGATTCGAAAAGTAGACTTCAAAAATAAAAACAAGAGAAAAAAAATAAATAAAAACCAAAGTATTATCACTCAAAAAAAATGCGGCCCTGTTATCTTCTTTTATCAATGTCGGCTCTGGTTCCTTCTTTCGTTCGTTCCTTTTAGCTCTGTAATTAGGGCTTGTGAAATTCAAAGATGCCGACTTCAAATGCTCGATTGAATAGATGATTCAGCGATCCTTTTCTGTCAATCGACTGCCTCCTTGTACCTTACTTCGGCTACTTCGAACTTGATCGAGTTTGAGATGTCTTCGGTATGTAATTTCTCCTTTTTGTGCTTTAATGATTTTCGTACTTGAACTCGATGGATTATTGCCGATGATGATTGGGTTTTTATATAGGGTTCGAACCCCTTGATTTTCGTTCGTTCATATTTGTTTGAATTTGTCTTCGGCCATTTGATTATTTTTGAACGATGGTGATTTATCTGACTTATAATTTCGTTGCTTGATACTCACGGTGTTGATTCTTTGCTTGGTCAATTTACTTGGCCACCACGGTATCGAATTTGAACTTGCGATTGGTTCTGTGAATTTCTCTTTGTGCTTGTTCGTATATTCGTAGTATATTTGATTTATTACTATCATTGAACAATTTCGTATATGGCTGCTTCTATTTCGTCGAGTTCGGTTCAAAGAATTTTGGTAGCACTGGCTTTGACTCGAATTCATTGCCTTGGTCATAACTGCTCTTTCCTGCACACTTGTTTATGCTTGATGTTGTGACTTTGATACTCCTGACTTGAAACTTGATTAACTTGTATGCTTGCTTGATTTCCTTGTTGTTCTATGTAGCATATACATGTTTACTTTGTCTTTGACCTGGTCATGTTTTCTAGTCATGGCTTCTTGATGTAGACTTCATTATCTCGTGTGCTTGTTATTTAGTCTGGATTATCTTGATTGCATTGAGAAGACCTTGACCTGTAGCTTGACTTGGTTGAGCTTCTGGCTTGACTCTGACTTGATCTTTGTCACTTGCTTATGCTCTGATAGTTGCTGTGCATTGCATACATTTGCATATTTGTCTGGTCATTCGTTTGTTGTTGCCTCTGGTTTTATGATGTATGTCTCTGGTGCATGTGTACTTCACTTGTGCATATTGTCCTCTCTGTTGCATATTCATGTTCATATGTTATTTGCATCCTCATGTATCTGATATGTTTGCATGTCGACTTGGCATATATATTATGTTGTAGCCCCGAGCCTGGTGTATTGAGTGACATTCAAACTGTACTGCTGTATGCACTGTGTACCACTGGTTATTGGTCTTAACTTTGTTTATATGCATCTATGTTGAGTTGAGCTGATTTAGTCTGGGTTTGCACATGAACTGGTTGGTCTTGATTTCACTTCAGTTGCACTTTGGTTTCACTTGTGTTGAATCCAGCTTGTCTTTTGGCTCGACTTGAGCATTGTCAGGTTGCATATCCAGCTGAGTCTATGTTGTGCATGATTGCTTTTGTTGACTGTGCATACGAGTTGGCGAGGTAGTGCACACGTGTATAAATGTACACGTGTGTATTGCAGACACTCATGATTACCTGTCCCTGATAAAAATACTGATATGCACAGATATTACACAATCAAAAATGATTACAATAACCCATATACCTGAGGCACCAATAAAAACAAATTTATATTTTTGCAAATTCAAATTTGTTTATTTTCATATTACTGCTGTAGTTGTTAATTATACAGGTACACAGGAGACATGACAAGAACTGGAGCTGGACAATGCAGATAGATGCAGATGTGCAGACAGAGTGAAAAACTAAGTGTTTGTAGTGAGAAAAAAATGTGAATGTGAAATGTATGAAACCGGTGTATGTATATAGAGAGAGCTGAAAACTTTGTACTGTATAAGTGTTGAAATAAAATATTATGTTGAATAAAAATACTGATTGAATTATATAAATTCTGTGCAATAGTATTATTATTCAATGTGAATATTTATTCCTATATGTGTATAGTACAATCTACAAACACATATAAATTGATATATGTTTGTTATCATCAAACAAAAAATCACATCAAACAGTAATAGTTTTGGTGTCGCATTTTTTTGGTATCAACGTGGACTACCAAAAACGCCCCTCTATATATTATCAAATTTTAATCACTTAAAAATAGGATCTAATATTAAACTTCTTTTACAAATTCAAACGCCTCTAAAAGTAGGATCTAACAATTAAATATATTTTACAAATTCAAAACGCTTCTAAAAATATGATCTAAAATTAAACTTCCTTTACTAATTCAAAATACTTATTTAAATATACAAATCTTAGTATCACTTAAAAATAATAAAAAACCATTTTTTTGACTGATTTAAATATATACAATTTATAAGGAAAACAATTCACGTGCGAAGCGCGTGCCGTAACACTTGTATTAGACATTCATATTAGCAGAAGTGGTAAAGTTACTTTTTCATTCATAAAAAGATATGCATATCACATAACATCAACTATTTACATATACACAATAATAACAATTCTAATTAACTAATTATATATGCATAAATATATATGAGTTATGTCATTACTTCCCACATATACAAGTTTTTGTAAGAATAGAACCATCTATTTTACATCTGAGCATCACATGTCATTTTGATTCTTAATTTATCCACCTCACTAAATTTATCCTATTACATAATAATAATAAAATTTTGTTTTTAACAATAATTCAAATATAAATATTATTTTTAATAAAATTGTGCAACGCACCGGTTAAACCCTGCTAATAAAATAATAATAGGAGATTTTAGGCTTAGGGAAAAAATTGAAAAAAATTTAGGTTCAGAAACAAGAAGTTTGCTTTTTAGTTTAAAAGACACTTTTTAGTGTAAATCACAGAATTATAGTCGAAACTATCATTTCTGTTTACATTAAAAAGTGTCGTTCAAGCTAAAAACAAAATTGCTGGTCTTGACACTAATTTTTTTGCCGAAAGATTGACTCGGGAAAACCATGCTTGAATGCCTTTATTCTCCCGCAAGTTTGAGAACGCTTCACGCAATCAGTTCTCCCTTCGTATCGGGTTGCGTAAACGAAACCGACCCATTTCTGTCCTTTAAACCAAAAAAAATGCAGGCGGCGCTGATGGAAACGGTGAGGGCCGCCGAGGAGCGGGGGGAACCACCGCTGACTACAGCTATTGAGCTGGCACGTGTCGCTCGCACGAGGTACCAGGACGAGATGCCCAGTCTCGAACTAGGGTCTGCTCTAGTGTCTTACCTTTGCTCCGTTAAGAACAGTCCTACTGTCTGGATAGTTTTGGAACAGGCCATGGCATCCAGGGTTGTGTCGGCGTTCCATGTTCTTGCTTTGCTTACCGCCAGGTAACTTTATAGTCCTTTTTGTTACTTGATTTTGAACCTGTTTGACTGACGGAATTGAATTTCCTAGGGTTATACAAAATAGAAGAGCCGAGCCAGAGGCATACAGGCTGTATCTTGAGCTATTGGATCGTTATTTGTTTATGAAAGAATCTTTGGCTTCTGCAGCTTTCAATCAAAAGTCAGTTTTTTGTAAGATATTTGGATTTTATGTAGCTTTCACTTTTTTAACTGAGATGGCATTGCTTTATTTAAGAATTAATGATGTTTATTTAACTGAATAACTACATGGTTATGGATTGCGAAAGGGCTTTTCACATGCTAATATCTTATACATTATTTAACAACCTGGATGCATCATGCATTTACCCAATAAGAATTATTAAACGAAGGGTTTATCGGTGACAGAGTTTATTATAACAAGTTCAATAGTGGAAAGAGACATTAAAATCAGGATACCAGGCTCGTTGAAAAAAATATATGTAAAACTCAATTAGCAGTTTTGAATTTGATAAAATATTAAGATGATGATGAAATGTAGCAGTGGAGCTGTTTGAGCAAATGTTAAAGCTGTTAGGAATGCCGTAAAAAAACTAACGGTTGACAACTATAACAAGCTATTTGTTAATGATGTCAGATGAGATTATTGGAGTAGGTGGTGGTGGATATAAGTGCTAGTTGCAAACAACGCCACTTAGATAATATGAGTTTAAAGTGCATTTTCAGAATTTCATATTGGGAGATGCTGGAATGACTAATGAGCACTAGTGTTTATTTGTGGCATGGACACATTATACACTCCTTATATCAAATGAAAAAAAAAACTAGAAAGATTTAGAGATAATTTTAATTTTTTGCTACAACTTGTACGGAAGGCATCAAAAACTAAATTTCTTTGACATCAATTTGTATTTGAAGTTATACTACTGCAAGATTTTAATAGTAATTCATGATGCAGTGTTTAATTGAAGCGTATATTTTTGACATAATATTGATATCTTTTACTAACAATAGCCAAGTTTTCATATTTCTTTTGTTGAGAAAAATGATGTACAACGTGCGTTTACCAACAACATAAAATATGACGACTACTGGGCTAAAATAAATCTAACACCAATTGTCAAGCAACACATAAACACATACTCAAGTGATTTTGAGCGGAACCAAATAGACTTGACCAACTAGGATCAACCTACCAATCCAAACATAGTAATTACTTAAACCGACAAGGCATACTCCGTTCCCATGCATGCCTTGAAACACTCTTCCATTCATTGTCACATTCTCATCTATGCTAGTTACCCGAGAAAGCTACTCTTAATGAATAACATCTACAAGAGGTCGAAAGCAATCAATCACTAGCATAAGTTTAGGCACTCTCGCTTTAAACGAGTAGTGCAATCCTCCACCCATCCATTAGAGTTGTAACCATTTGACTAAAACATGCTACCTTTGCCTCACTATTATCCACAAATCAAATTTTGTTCCATATCCTATTTCTGTCCATACTTAGATAAATACATTCAAAATTTATTTTGGATGCACAATCTAATTACAATTTATACCTGTTTAGTTATTAAATCAAGCATGGATCATGGTTGATTTGATCCATCAATAATCTAATCTATCAAAACATCATAATTAAAATGATACTCGCATTAAAGGTATTGATGATAATATCATTAACAATATTTCATATCATAGATTATTTACATAAAGTATGAATATGGCTACAAATTAAGTAAAAAAGATTAAAAGAATATAAGTATGATGCCTGATATGAACCGTATAATGAGGCTGAAGTAATAATACATTTTAGAGAACATGATTTTTAATGAAACGTATCTGTAGTCTTATTATATGATAATAAACGTAATTTAAATTAATTTTTATTTGAACAATCATTTTATTATTGTATATGAATAATTATTGATCGAATATTTGTCAACCCACTGGAATATTACAAATTGAACTTTAGAGTTATAGTTGATAATCCACCAATAACTATCTTTTTTAATACAAATGGATTGTGGTCGATTTGGTTAAAATTTGAATTTGATCCAATTACCAATCTACCTATAGTCCTATCCTAACTTATCCCAATTATGGTTGGCTGGATAACATAACAAGGTAACTCAAAGATTTTTCATCCAAATAGAAAGGTCTAGGATCCATTGCCATCTCTTTTCATTACAAATACAAGCAAAAAAATACAGGGAAAAACACTCATTCATTACAACTCTTCTCCATCATTATAATGTAACAGCAACTCATATATTCTAATATATAGTGATCACTTTTCCTTGTTTAGAGTCTTTAGACCTTGAAAAATAGATACCTAGTAGGTTCTTTCACACTGCCAACCTAGTATAATCCTCCTTAAAGCTCTATTGGTGACTCCATAAATGATCCACGAGCTCCCATGGAAGGTTAGAATTCCTCCTTTCTTGAAGGTTCAAAAGCAGTTTCTGTTCAACCCTTTGTACTCCTACCTCTCCTCCTTGTTCATCTTGATGTTATGCTTCATGATTTTGAGATCTCCTTTGAAAAGTTAATACAACGTGTTTTTCATAAAAGTGACGTTCTCCACATCCTATCATATTTCCAAGAAATTTTGTGATACTTGCGCATTTAGTTGTTGACTTATCTACTTTCATCGGAACATTTTCAATAACACTTTATGCATGATATATTTCATTGGCTTATAAAAATATATTAGTCAATTAAAACAATACTACTGCACAATACATATATAGAAGAATGAAATAAACTAATACCAAACACCTTCCTCTCAAGCAAAGCACAAGGAGCATAAAGTAATTTTTTTTCAATACCAATTATAATACTTGTCAATTGAGATCATTGACTTTTGTGCGTTCTTAGTGGTTAGTGTCAAATAATTTTGTTGATATATCATATACCCCTTTTTAGTTCATTTTTTATATCGCTTAAACTATCGTTATAGATGTATTAGCAAATGCTTTGCTATATCGCTTTAATATTTTGGGTAAAATACTATATATTTTGATGGATATCGACCTTTATCTTAAATGATGAAAATAAAGAAAGCGAATTACATTTTAACAATATGTTTTTAGTTTGTAGTACATGACCATATATGACCACAATAGGAATTCAAATACATTCCTTTAGTTTTGACGATACCCTTTCTCTCTTCTTCATTAAGTCTTTTAGTAAAAAACCGTAGGTTTACTAATTAGTTTATATATGCTTGATTTTGTGTGATTTCTATATAATAATAAACAAAAACTAGCAATTACTTCTTATTTTCCTATTTTTTATTATTTGTTATTTGTAATTGGTGCTTATCTATTTTTCTTACCTTTGCTGGATCATGATTCAGATGAAGTTGAAAACTAAGAAATTATACACACATATATATATAAACAAATTTGAAAATGCTACAAATGATTTGAAGGATCAAATAAATAAGAAATGATGTGGAAATAAAGAAAACAATGAAGACATAGCTAATCTCTAGCCTTTTGATTTTATGAACTAATTTTATTACATTTAGTCAGTAGAGAATCTAGTTAGTATGAATGATTTACCTATAAATGATACGATGCTTTCAATTTTGCAGTAATTTTAAATTGTAGGTCAAAATTTCTAAGTGACTAATGTATTATAATGTTATTGCATATTAACATTTTATAATTTGTTATTAGTATATTCAATATTGTTGATATTATCTCGATATTTTTAAATAATGTGTCTGACCAATATGTAGCCGAACCAATGGCACCAACTTAGCATGCAATGTGATTGTATAAATATTTATTATTCCGCTAGTCAACACAATCATGTATTATTACGTTTCAGTTTTTCATCGGAGATTCATACGATGAATGATAATATGAACACCGTCAATAATGTTTAGAGGTATATTGAACTATTGCATTATTTAATCAAATAAATGAATTTGAACAAAGCTAATAAGTGGAATAATGGCCAAGAATAAAACTCGATCCATATGTTTCTAAGAGCTTGGCTTATATGTCTCGTGCTTTAAAATATTGATCTCATTATAGCAGTACCACAGTTGAAAACAATATGATAGCTTAATATATTAACCTTAAATTATAATCAAAATAAAGTTATTGTTAACATAAGAAAGTTACCCGCATTCAAAAGGCAGCGATCCATCTAAAACAACCATTCAAACATTTGATGTCAAACTAGTAGATCAGTTCACGCCATAAGTACCCAAAGAATAAATTGTTATTTTCACATATTTCTGTAACAGTGAAGAGAACATTATACCCAATAATTTACTGAATAGTACATATTGTTTTGTCTACTTTCAATGATTCTTCCGCAACGCGAACATAGAGAGCTTATTATATATATGGTTTATGAAAATGCATTGCATCATATGAATTTGTGATGAACTTCAAGATCTTTTGAAAAGGAAGTTGTTGACGATATTATTCGTCAACCTCAGAGTTATGGTAATGCGTCGTGAAGGACAAAGAGAACTTGCTAATCGCTAGGCTTAGTGATAGAAAAATGAGAGGAAAAGAGCATTGAAAGGTAAATGACACAAGATGTGAAGTGTTTCGGCGAAGCTGTCTACGCCCACTGTGAATCTTTCTTATTATATGACTCCTACATTTACAAAAAATCACAAGAGAATAATAAGAAAAGAACATGAGAAAATGAGACACTTAAGACTAGTGAAGCAGCTAATCCTAAGGGTTTGCTGGTGAGAGTTCTAGGTTGAGTGTCGTGATTGAAATTCCTGCGTACTCTAATCAACCTTAGCATGACTATGCGTTCTTTGACTAACTAATCAACCAACCTCTTTGATGTTGCAATGCATGATTTTTTATAGTAGCTAAAACTGATGCTTGGACAGTTGAGATCGCGTCGCAAAATAGGCGGGTAGCGTGCCTGACCATTGATCTGACTGAATGGACTTGATGAGAGACAGTTGGCAAATGGAATGAATGCGCGACTTAGATGAAAATCAATAGGAGAGATGTACCAAGGGCATGTTCTACTATGCTTTGCATTAAATGCGCTTGTACTTGCAGTATGCTTATGGAAAAAAGAAGTACCTTAATTAGTCTGCCTTCTTACTTGTGAAAAAATTGAGTAATAGAAGTCATTGCAAATGAACTTGAATTTTGAAGCGGTCAACAAAAATACGATAAGGAGATTAAGAATAATGTCACAAGCATGCATGCAATTGTACTTGTATCTATTGCATCTAATGGTGATCAAGGATAATAAAAATAGACCTAAACCATCCTATCTTAATTTCGTGACCACCTTATTATCCATCGCTAGAATGTGCCATGCCAAACATAATATTTGAATCAAACATACAAGTTCAAACCATGGTATGCGTTTTCGGTCGAAACCTCGGTATTCGACCATCCTGATCGGTTCCAACTAGTGGTAGGATAAGATTGAGGTAAAAACACCTGTGTTGATACAATATAGAAAAAAAATCTTAGAAAGTCAAGATATGTAGGTGGTGAGGACGAGGTTGAAGTACATAAAATTAAGAAAAAAAATCGTTCAAATAAGAAAAAATTCAAATTTATGTACGAAATCGATTTAATTCAAACCTACTGCAGAATTTATCTTGAATTTGAAGTTTTGAAGAGAATTCAAACCTAAAAATCCACCGTGACAAGCCTAGAAGCATTATTTTCCTTTTCCTTTTTGTTTCTATGAGAATATGCGGTTGAAATGAATGGTAAACGATGGTTGTATTCCTATTATTAGATTGGGTTTATATTGGGCTTAGGTGTAGTTAATTTTCATAACGCCTTTCTTAACTGTTGTGACGTTATTTTGACTAATATTTAGGTATTATTCACTCATAATTAGGTCAAAATTACTCAATTAATTCAATTAGAGTTGCATCGTCCGATTAACTAATGTTCTTCTTAAATATTATAGCAAATGTTACGATATGCAATCAAAACCGAAACCGAAAGCGAAACTATTGAAACTTCTAAAAATTCAAAGGATCGAAATCAAATTCGAAGACGAGTTCTCAAATATGTTGGAAAATTTCTATAGAAAGAGGAAGGAGGGAGAAACTTTTAATTTGCTAATGGAGATCGAGACAATAATTTGTAAAGGAGGAAATAAGTTTTATTTTCTTTGCACTTTTATTCTTTTTGCTTTCTTACAAATACATTTGCTTTTCTTACAAATGAGAGAAATCATTCATATTTATAGTTGTACATCTCCTAGATGGATGATAGATATGTATTCAATTTTACGGATGATAAACACTCTTTAGAGTTTTTTCCCAACTCTCCTAAACAATCTAATCTCTAGGTTTTTCTCAAATTCCTTATTAAAAAACTCTAGATTTTTCTTACATGCTTGATTTGATATTTCCATTAATTGAGAGACTAAAATTGTTAACAAAATCAATGTTTCCTAAAAACCAATTTTATTTCTAACATCCCCCGTAAACTTGGTTTTGTAACTCCGAGTAAAATTTTCAATTTGTATTTTACGTGTTTTGGTAGGAATAAAGAAATTATGCAAACTTTTTTTTTTCCGTTCTTCTTTCTCATTGTTAAGAGCTTCGATGCAATTTCTTGAATCTTTGTTATGCTCTATTCATTTTGTCTTCCTTTATTACCATAGAATACTCCAAAAAGTAAGCGTTCTAACTTCCATCTTGATCCAGTGTCATAACTTTTGAATGAGTCATATATGTTATCTTTCCATCATTTCTTAATTTTACTTTTACAATCTTTGACCCATTCAATTTCTTTGTGGTTTTTCAAAATTGACTTTCACATGAGATTCTAAAACAAATTGTTGGAAAAATAAGATTGTTTGAAATAGAGAGGATATAATCTTTCCTCATCAATTTGTTCTCGCTATCATAGAGTTCATCACATGTCTCTTTGACTTCCTCTTTAACCATTTTTACTTCTTTGTTTTCGCACTTTTTATGATTTGCATTATCTTTGTTGACTTTATCATCTTCATCTTCATATTCTTCATTCTTTTTCATATTTAATTCCTTAGTAGACTCCTTTTTCACTTCATTGATTTCTGTATGCTCTTCAACTTCTATCATTTTGACTTTTTCTTTATTTGCTTCTTCGATCATCGATAGCTCTTTGCCTTTTATTTCTTCAATTTTTTCTTCCATTACTCCTTTGATCTTTGGCAACTCTTTTGCAACTTTCTCCTTCGCATCATTCTTTGTTGTCTCATTCTCTTCCTTCACATCTTTCTTTCTCAACTCATAGTTCTCCTTTTCGTCCTTCTCACTATTCTTCTTTTCCTCTTTTTTATCAATTAGATCGTCTTCTTCTATTATTTTTGCATCATTATCCGCCACGAGTTTGATTTGAAGAGCTTGATCTAATTGCTCTTCTTCGACTTTTCTATTTAATTTTTCTTCATAGACTTGAAGCATTTCCATGAGTTGACCAATGTTCAAAGTTTTTACATCTTCAGAATCTTTAATTGCTACAACTATAGTATCAAATTTAGAATCCAAAGATTGTAAAATTTTCTCAAATATTCTACAATTTTCCATTTTTCTCCGTATCTTTTCAATTGATTTACAGTTGACAAAACCCGTGAAAAATAATCATCGATTGTTTGTGATGATTCCATTAATAAAGATTCAAACCTACCTCGCATATTTTGTAATTGAATTTTCTTCACTTTATCAATTCCCATGAATGCATTCTCCAAATTCTCCCATGCTTCCTTACTAGTAGACGCGTTTGCTACCTTCTCGAACATATCATCATCCAAACCTTGATGAATGATAACTAGGGCTTGTAAATCCTTCTTCTTCAAATTCTTCAAATTATCCCTTTTATTTTGGTATAAATTGGTGACATCGACGGATTCTTCATACTCATTTTCTACGATATCCCATACACCTTGTGATTCAAGCACTGCCTTCATGCAAATTCTCCAATTATCATAAAATCCTTTTTTGAGTAAGGGAATTTTTATGAAACTCAATACAGTTGACATTCTTCCTTGCTATCAAACTGAATTAGCAACCTCGCTCTGATACCACTGTTGGAAATTTTAAAAGAATCTTCAAGCTCTGATACCACTGTTGGAAATTTTAAAAGAATCTTCAAGCTCTGATACCACTGTTGGTTTCTATAGGAAGAGGAAGGAGAAACTTTTAATCTGCTAATGAAGATTGAGACAATAATTTGTAAAGGAGGAAATAAGCTTTATTTTCTTTGCACTTTTATTCTTTTTGCTTTCTTACAAATACATTTGCTTTTCTTACAAATGAGAGAAATCATTCCTATTTATAGTTGTCCATCTCCTAGATGGATGGTAGAGATGTATTCAATTCTACGGATGATAAACACTCTCTAGAGTTTTCTTTAACTCTCCTAAATAATCTATTCTCTAGGCTTTTCTCAAATTCCTTATTAGAAAACTCTAGATTTTTCTTACATGCTTGATTTGGCATTTCCATAAATTGAGAGACTAAAATTGTTAACAAAATCAATGTTTCCTAAAAACCAAGTTTATTTCCAACAAAATATGGGTCCAGACAACGTAAATCAAAGATACAAGTTCAAATATCATAATCTGAAGGTATAATCCAACATTCAAGCAAATATACTTCTTAAATCTACTTGTTTATGACCCTTAAGGGCTCACTTGTTACATTTTTTCTATCTAGATCACTCATTTCATTCATTGTACCTTTGATTCGTGTGGAACAAAGTCATCATGGATGCCTTTATAATGAGGTGTCATTGCTTTACGTTCATCCTATATACTCCATAATCGTTTGTTGTGTACATGATTGGACCCATGGGAAAGAACAACCTTTCAACTATCAATGGTGAATGGATCTTATTTGCACCGTTTATAGAAGACAAGCATGCCATCATTACGTGTGCATGTGTTATTTTTTTGAAGATAAGGAATGTTGCATGAACAACTACATTGATTGTCCTTAGTACATTTTATATGTAATTTCAAAAGAATGAATCACTTGCTATTGAGCTTAGCAAAATTTTACAAGTTGAAAATACCTTATCTTGTTGGTTTTTTCAACTATCTTAATTTTTCATTCATGAGTTGACTCTGTTGTCAAATTATTTGCCAATTCATATTGTTTATAAAGATTATTGACCAATTAAGTAAAAACATGCACCACTAACGCCTTCATGAGTAGAGATCAATCACCCTTAAGGACTTTGTTCGAACTTCCATATGCATTTGTGGTTACAACATACATGAAATCTACTACCATCATCTTTATAAACTAGTTAAAATTCTTCTTTATAAGTTTTCCTCGGTTGAGGCATAAGCTCTTGGATTCATAGATTTTATCTCATGTCTTGTAATATTCTCTTTTTTGATACACATGCTCCTCCATAGAATATACTAGAGAACTTTTCACCTAAAAATTAATAACTTGAAAGTTCTTTTAAATGTCTAGAACAATCTCATGGTCATGTGATTCTATCCACTTTTCTTCCAAAATTCTCGTAATTCTTTTCATTCCATCGTCCGTATATTAATTGGACTGCCCCTATCCGAGGCGTCAAGAGCTTCCTCGTCCGTGCAGTCAAAATGCCAAAGAAAGTAACATGCCGATTACGCGCGTTATGAATGTAATAACATGCATGTAAATATCTTTTTCTAGTACCAGCTTATTTTGATTTTGTGATTACTTATGCCAAAAGATAAATGACAATTGTCCATAGTTGTTGCGGTGCAAAAAGTGAAGCAACACCATATTTTCCATCTAACCGTGTTCCATCAATACAAATGAAAAGCCGACAATGCAAAAAGCCTCTCATGCATGGCTCAAACACCCAAAAAATAAATTTGAAAACTCTCCTATTGTTGGCTTCTACTTTGTAAATTGTTTATGGTTTTTTGATGTGTTTCATTTATTATGGTAATGTTGTCTATTATTCAATCCAATCTTCAAATATTTGTTTTATGGTTTTACTTGTTCAACGTTCTCCAATACTTTATATAACTTATTCTAGTATACAGTTGTTCTTGCACAAATACGTGTCATGTATCAAAGTTATATATAAATCCGATTTCACAAAAGGATTGAGTTTAGTGGTAACAAATTTACATGTAGTTTGTTTATGATTTGAATGATATACATGATTCAGATAAGTACGATCATTATGCTTTTTATTTTTCCACCGTTTGTTGTCAATTTTTTTTTTCAAATCAGATCTTTCCATCGTTATACGTTTGATCTTTCCAATTACCCTTTTTATTAGAAATTTTTACACGTAGTATGATCTGAATCTCGTTTCAAATCAGATATTTCCAATTACGATTCAATTTTCAAAATGCAATTCAAAACTTAAATCACAAGTGAAATATTGTTTAGTATTTGAGTTTATGCTAAAATAAAGCACATCAAAATACTTGCTTGAATTTACAACTAAAATTTTCTTGTTTTCTTGACAACATGAAGAAGGAGAATTAGTTTTTAGAACGGATGTAGAAGCTCAAACATCACAACTAATTTTGAAGTAAAAATTTCTAATAAAAAGGGGAATCCATGCGTTTACATAATATTTTTTGATAACTTACATAAAGCAAAAAATTTCAATATTAAAGTATGATTTGACTAGTATTGCGATTTAGGACTAAAATCCATTTTCAGCACAAAGTTTAAACTTTACGATTTGAACCTCGTTTTGGATCGTTTTCGACCATGAAAACATCCAGAACTTTATTTCTAAAGACGATCGAATAAATTTCCTAATGGTAGTTTTGATCAATTTGCTTATAAAAGTATATGTAGTTTGGTTAAAATTTTCATGTGAATCTGCAGGGTTAAATAACTATTATGTTAGCTATTGAAGTAATTTTCTCCTTAACTATTTTATTGTTCTCACTTCAAAATCAGATTCTACACATGACGAATTAAATCTTTTGACATTGAATCAGACATTCACCACATATCTCACCATCATATGAGCAACACGTGTCATCAATTGGTATTTTCATTTCTCTGGATTCATCATTCTCACTGTCATTATTATCATCATTCTCGTATACAAATTCAGAGTCTAATGGTTTGTTATTTATTGTCATCTAATCAATCAATGAGCTATTAATATCTGATTTTGCAGCAATTTAAATGTTATCTTAGAGTGGTACATTCTTTATATCACCATTATCATTATGCATTGGTACTATTTTCAGCTCAGCTCAAGTTCTCCAATGTTTGAGAATCTTTTATCAAACTCAAATGTAGTTTGATACTGCATGAATAATCATAAATAAACAATGTATACACATATGCAATCAAGGTATCAGGTTTCGACTGGAACCATGAGATTCCGACCATCTCGACTCGGTTCCGGCCGGAAGCGGAACGAGATTAGGTAAAAATCCCGTTCCATTACCTGTCGATGAAATAAAAAACCAAAAAATTTCAAAATTTTTGTAATTGCTGCACAAAAAAGGGGTAAACGACGTAAAAAGCAAAGGTGAATCAAATCCAGCCCAAAAATTTACCTCAGAATCAACTTCGACTTCGATCATTGCAAGCATCTTCGAGGGCTTCAACTTCAAACCAGGTATAAGGTCTTGATTGGAACTGTAAGATTCCGACCATTTCGGATCGGTTCCAACCAAAGACGAGACAGAATAAGCATGGAAACTCGTCTCGTTGAAGACAATGCTCAAAGTCGAGGAGAATTGACAGAAAATAGAAGAAAATTGAGAGCAAAATCCTACCTTATGCTTATTTCTTCCAAAGTCAACCTTCTATCATGTCTTCTTCCTCAAATCGAGGGCAACCGTGCAACAAAGTGAGGGATTTTATCATTTTTTGCCCTAGTTTAGTTGGTGGTTGGAATTGATGAATTAATGGAGGTTTGAAGATTTGAATCGGGTTTGAATATCATTAGGGTTTTGAGGCTGTTGGAAATTATTTATTTTGATAAATGGACCGATTTTGTTGGATAAAGCTTATTTTAGTTAAAAGATATCAAAATGGGTTGATGGAAATTTTTATTATTTTGAGGCTTTGGATAAATGGACCATTGGATAAAGCTTAGTTTAGTTGGCTGCATGGAACTTATTGTGATAAATGGGCTGACTTTAGTTGTATTTTCATTAAAAGATACCAAAATTCGAAACGGGGACCAGGATCAAAACCGAAACTTTAGAAATTTTCGAAACTGGCCGAAACCAAAACCGAAACCGAGTTCTCAAACCTTGACTTCAACACACTGCGATGGGCGATTTTGTTTTTTTGTCATCTTCTCGCATAATATTTTTTCGGTTGAAATAATTTGAGGAATCGACGTAGTATTTGGGGTAGGGTTTGTATTTAGGGTAGAGTTAGAACGAGCTGAAGCCTGAATGATAAAGGGCTTGGGGATTTTAAAGTAGGCCTTTAATTTATATGTTTAAATGGAAATGGTAATTGATAATGAGTTGGGTAATTTATGTTAGGGTTTAACTTATTTTTAATTTAGGGTTATTTCGAAAAAATTAAATGTTAATCCATGTTTATTTAATAATGTTGTATGTTATATTATTATTTCTATATAGACTATAATTTATTTTATTTGCAATGTTCATCGTTACTTTTTCATTAAAAACACAAAAATCTGATATCAGAATCGAAACCGAAACAAAAATCGAAACTTTTGAAAATTTCAAAATTGATCGAAACCAATAAAATTTCAAATGACCGAGACCGGAACCGAGTTCTCGAACCTTGTATACAATATTAATTAACAGCTATATCACATGAAACATGTAAAGTTAATTGCTTTGAATTTTGATAAGTCGAGAAACCATAACTTCTAGGTGGGATGTAAACCACCACTTTTTAATGGTTGACTAGAAGTACCTATAGTCACAATTATTCCAGGTGAGAGTAAGATTTGAGGAGCATGCATCATTACAACAGTCTAATATATTTTCCTATTCCGTCGCTTACCACTGAAGGAGGTATAAACTATAAACTCTTTAGCACATGTTTCTTCATCTTCTTTCCCCCCAACAACCCCCCCTTCCCCCCCTCCTCTCTCTTTTTTTTACGGCAAGTTCTATATTTTCATTTCTGTGGCAAACACAATCTTAAAGCTCTCAACGTCTTTGTCATCTTTTATTACTTTCGTTGCCTTGTGCTTTTCTTTCAATACACATCAAGTTTTTACGTTCATGTATCATAACACTATTAAAATAAAAAACCGTTCGTACAATATTTTTTTGACATAAAAGGTGGAACCCAGTGCATGAGGCTCCCGCACGATAGCGGGTTCTGGGGAGGTCGATAATGTACGCAGCATTTCCTTCGCATTGCGAAGAGGCTGTTTCCGGACTCGAACCTAGGCGTGCAGATCACCATGCGGATGACCTAACCGTTGCGCCAAGGCTCCACCTCATAATATTTTTTTTGACCTATTTTACAAAAAATGTGGAATATAACAAATTAGCTAGTTTTTCTAGACTTAACAATGTTTGTGACAATACAGCCCAAACTGACAGATAAGAATTATAATGAAATATTATCAAAAGTAGATCTAAATAATAGTGAACCAAGCTTTGAATTTTCTTTTACCTTCAAATTAAGAAAGATATGATGTTTTGCATATTGTAGAAGCAACTTTTGTTAAAACTTGAATTTTGATTGAATTAAAACGACATTTGAGATAGATTTAAAGATTTTTTTTAAAATGTTTTTTGAGAGAAAGTGTGTAGAAGCGATGAAAAGACAAAACTGATGCCTGCTATGAACGTAAAAATACACTGGTGCTGTCTCGAATAGCGATGTAGAAATTCTGAAAAACATACAGGTGACATTTCTTAGAAAGCACCAATGTTTTTAAGGAAAATAATTTGATCTGCTGTTGTTGAAAGAGGGCCGATACTGTTTTAAAAATTGTATTGAAAAGCCGGTACAAATGGGCAATTGGTACCATGGTGGCAGAAAATGGCATTTTTTAAAAATATCTTCAAACATGCCTAAATGTGTAAATAGTTCAAAAAGTTGACCTGTTTCGTTGTTAAATCTCTAATTCTTTTGTTGGTATCAATCTTTTTGTTGGCTATTGAAGTCTTTTAGGATTGAAGTTCTAATTTGTTTGGCCCACTGATTTAGCAGGAAAGCGTTTTTTTCTTTCCCAATATGCTTCTGCTGATATTACTGTTCCTTCTGTGATGTAGGATAGCTAAGTTGGTTGATGATTCACTGCAGATTACGCATACGTTTGGAATAAATACTATTGATTTTGGACTTCTTGTGGTTTTCTTTACTCTTAAAGTAATCATGAGTTTAATAGATGCAACACTTGAGGATTGTGGGCTGCAGTTGGTTTTTGCAGATAAAGAAATGAATAAATTTGCTACCAATGGGCATCATGTTATGGATATAGATGTTGCTGGAAACTTGAACAACATAAGCTCTGAGCATCGCAAGCATCTACAAAGTTCAAACTCTATCATAGCGCTTGAAGCCGTTGAAAAAATCACCAGAAGCTCAAAAGCTGAAGTATTTCTGCGTTTCATTCATTTGAACATGTATGTAAGACCACATTTTGTGATATACTTTACTTGAAGTTGCTCACATCTATAATTCAGTTAAATGGTGACCTATTGGCTATTATACACATTCAATTTATTTTATGGTCTGTCTGGTAAGTTGTAATGATGCTTTAACTATTTTTACTATGTGATACATTCCATCTTAATTTCGGAAGTTTAAATTGGACAGTGTGGAATGTGAATCAAACTCTAATTTGACATATACATGATGCGGTGAGGATTGAACTTTCATCTGTTTTCATTAAGCAGGATTAAGACATTAAGCATTTATGTTTTCATGTCCTTAGGATTTCTTGTCAAGGCAATATCTTATTTTCTAATTACTTTATCACCCTTTTAAATATATTGATAAGGTACCTGGAATTTTGCAAATTCTTCAATACGTTGGTAGTCTGTGTTTACTTAAGTTGTAGCGTAGTAAGCATCTCCAGATATGCATTTACGTCAATAGAAAAACAAATGTCAATAGAAAATCAATTTGTTGGAAGTTGAAAACTTGGATCTTTCAAGTACTTTCAAGTTTTAATAGTGTATGAAACTATGAATGCATGTTAAGCCTATTTTTAATGTCATTAGAGATTTTGATACCTTTAAAATTGGTTCTTATCTCTTCATTTTTATTGTCTTTAGTGTTTCGGTATACTGTAGATTAAAGCATATATCATTCCTTAATTTTGTTTGAAATTCCTGACCTTTTTTTTCCTGTGGTTTTTCAGGCCGGATAAGGTTGATTCTCTACTGCAAAGGCTGCACTTTATTGAAAGACACAAGTCAACAGTTTATAAATATATACCTGATAATAGATTAATAGAAAATTTCCTCTCAAATATGCATAAAGCAATGAAAGAGCAGTCTCCATTAAGTAAACATCAACTTCTTGGAACGCTTGTTGAAGCTGGATCTTGCAGTCGCGCTTCTTGCCATATTTCAGCAACTGGTAGTTCTGGATGTTGGATCCCATTTGATATTTTTATGGAGAATTCAATTGATGGGAAAAATGTTCATGCTATATCTGCTATCAAAATATTAACAGGTGCATTATGCTAAAAGTGGTTTTTGTCTCGCATTAGAAATGTGATATAATTTCAATGGAGGTTTATAAATCTCTGTTTAAAATTACTCAGAATTGACAAAGGCACTCCAAGTGGTCAATCAGGCCAGCTGGCAGGAAACATTCCAAGCTCTATGGATTTCAGCTCTAAGGCTTATACAACGGGTTATTATTGTCCTTTTCTTACATACATACAAGCTGCATGTATGTATGTATGTATATGTATAACACACATGCGTGCACGTGCGCGCGCTTACACACACATATACATACTTTTAGTACATTGAATTACTGGTAAATACATCTGTTCATTATTAGAATTCAATCTTTTGCTTTGAAACATTGAATCTCTCTGGTGCATGACACATTTCTTTAACTCACCGAGGATCTGTGCTAGACTCATCTAGGTCTTCTGGCTAGGAGAAATGAAATATCAACCTCAGTATACTCTTATGCTTTTGAAAGTAGAAGAAATAAAATGACTTTTGTGTGTGGGGTAATCCTTGTCCTAAAATGCCATGTTATAAATTTATTCCTTGTGTTTGCGTGCGTGGGTGGGGTAATCCTTGTCCTAAAATGCCCTTTCGTGTGCGTGTGTGTGTGGGTGTGTGAATTTATGGTAATCCTTGTCCTAAAATGCCACATTATAAATTTATGGTAATCCTTGTCCTGAAATGCCATGTTAGCCTGCGTCTTTTCTTGGTGTTTCTGATTCATTACTGTTACTTAGCTATTATTTTATATCCTTATATCGCAATGATTAAAAAATGAATTACAAGTTTTCATATGTTTATTAGCTTAGACCCCATCTGGTGACTACTTATTTTGATTCTACATTAAAAAAGTTTTGAACAATAACTTTTTAGTAATTTTTATTGAATAATGATAAGTAACATTGTTTGGATGTATAAGTTGTAACTGTTATAAAATTTATCTGTAAAATTTGAAATAATTCATAGATATGACTTGTCAGCTTATGTGCTATTTTTAACTCAAAGAATAAAATTATAATAGTAACTTATAAGCTATTTTTGCTACTTATAAGTTATTACTAAACACCCTCTAAATACTCATCCATTTCCCTTTGTCCAACTAATTTCATTCCCTTAATGCACAGTGTTTGCGACTGTATTTATGTAAGTAATCATGTTTATCCATGTGTCTGCTTCATAGCTTGCATGTTTATTCTTTGCAGGATCGTGATCCTTTGGAAGGGCCTATACCTCGCCAAGAGACACGGCTATGTATGCTATTAGCAATCGTTCCTTTGGCTATTTTGCCGATTGTGAAGGAAGAAAACACACATTATTCTAACAATGATCACATGCATGCCACAAGGGGAAAGAACTATTCTTCTAGAAGACATGGGTTGGTTTTATCTCTTCAAGCATTGGGACAATTTTCCGCACTTATATCACCTCCTCCATTAGCAGTAGCTGCAGCTAATAGTGCTGCTTCAAAGGCAGCAACTTTTGTTTCAAATTTCAAGTCGGGAAATGACAATCTTAGCTCAATCAGTAACAACGAATCTTCAATCAGAGCAGGTTTGTAGTATTTCCTGACTGATATTTTAATAACAGAGAACCAATTTACATCCATATACATGTACATATATATACATGGGGGTGTGCGCTCGCTCGCGTAATAAGATGGTCATGTGTGCAAATATTTATGCTTGATTGTTAAATGATCTTCCTTTAACAAATATAAATAAATAAGTCTTCCTCGTCATATCAATGTCCCTTCTCATGAAATATCTGAAAAACAGCTAAATGAAATTGATTTTTATTTTGGGGATTGAAAATCACCAAGGAAACGAATCAAAAAATTAAACCCCAAAAAAAACCTTTGATACCAACTACAAGTGAACTTGTTACTAGCAAATATAACCATTGTTACAATTGATCCTTAATTTTTTTTTCGTTTTTTGGAAGCAATTCACGAGTCTCATTTGACAAGCTATTGCATTTTTTTTCCTTGATATATACAACAATCTATCGTTCTATCATCGACTACTCATGTGATTACGAAGTCTATTCTTTTCTGTATTCATTCCAAAAAATGCATGCTCTACCACGGAAGTTACATTTACCAAAATTAAGGCCAATATTTATAAGTTTGTATAAATAGTTATGCTACGTCTATTGTACTTTCAACCATAAGTCGAGTAACATCACTTCGTCAATTTAGATTTACATCCATATTTAAGTGCATCAAGTTAATTAGTGCCACAAGATCGATAGTTATGTGCTAATAAATAAATATGAGACCAAATCTATCATATTAGCAAAATGCAGAAAATCCAATCATTGTATAGAAATATTAATATAGAAGTATATTTGTATATAAGTTCTAACCATTTATTTTATTGAAATGGTTTCTTATTCATTTTAATAAAAGGTTTTATACAGTATTAATTCTGCCATACATGGATAAATTTGCCAGCTCCTCCACTATGATATCGCGTAAAATAAGACATGTCTGACGATAACGTCTTTTCCTTGCACAAGATGACCAATTCTATGATTGCACAATGGAGGAAAGCATAAAATCGTCCAACATGCAAAAGGAAAAAATTACACATATTTGCATTGTTATACAATTACAAATACAAATATAAATACATATAAACACAATTTTTTTTTTCATTATTTTCCCTGATCTAAAAGATACAAAGTAACTGTTTATTCATTTGATAAAAAAATTATGTTTTCTAGTGTTTTATGTTAGTATCTAAAAGTCAAACAACTGATTTATACTTGGAAGTTTCTATATTAACATTTCTAAGATGTGAAAGATTGCATCCAACTATCTAGCTTAATAGATATCATCATTTTGTTATTTTCATTCAATTTCTGGAATGACTTTTTTACTTTACGTTCTATGCTTATACCATTATATATGATGATATTTTTGCGGAATTATCTAGTATTATTTTATGGGTATATGTCAGCTTTGTTTATTTAGATCATGATGTAGAACAAAAAGATGTGCAGCACTTAAAAAGCATTGTTGACTGACCGGTTTTGGATTGAATGGACCTCGATCCATATCTGTTTGTTATTAAAAAACTTGATCGACATTCAATTCGTTTTCCGAATGGATTATGAATCATCAATTCAAATCTAAATCCAAAATTACCGAACGATTGACAAATATCAGTCCATTATATTATCAATTTACGATGGGACAAAATTTTGATTTTGGCCCCTAAAATTAACATATTGCATGAATATGCCTCACTTAAAACTGATAGCAGAAATATACCTCTTTTCATATAACTTGTGCAATCATGGACTGCACAAGCTACTATTATAGCTTGCTCCATAAATGAGCAATACCATTTCAGATCAAAAAAGGCAGCACAATCGCTCCTCCATTCTCTTTCGCTCATCTTTCATTTCACAAAATCCAACTTATTTCCTCCCTAATTTCTTCTACTTTTCAAAATTTGGTATCAAAAACAAAGATTTTATTGAAATGAAAGTGCTTTTGGTTGAAGAATCTCTAAGAAAACATTTTCTCAAATCAAGATATTAATTTTGAAAATTTGAATTTAGGGTTTTTCACAAATAAGATTTTAAATTTAGTGTTTTTATTTTTTTTAGATAACGTCAACGGTTCCAATTATATTTTACTATGATGGATAATTGTTGGTTGATGAAGACGATAATTCTAGGTATATTGATGGTAAACGTAAATGATCGAAAATTAAAAATATTGTAGTTTTAAAGAGCTTAAACAACGTGCATTTGAAATAACAAAAATCAATCCTTTCGAATATGATTTAAAAATAGTAGCAAATGGGTTAGAGATGATGGTTCATTCGCTATTGATGTGGAAGATGACGATGATATTAATTCTACATTTTAGGTTGAGATGAAAGTGATAGAATTTTTTGTTACGAAAACAAAATATGTTAATGTTGTAAAAACATATCATTCCACGTTATCAATGGAAAAGTCTTTACCTATTATATTGTTTCATGAAACACAATGTTCGATACTTTCTTCTTATATGACAACTCATTGTGGCAGAGAGTTTACAAATTTATATGACAACTCATTGTGGTGGAGAGTTCACAAATTTATTAAATAGATATAGCGGAATGGTTGGAGGATCGTCTAATCAAACACAATATGTGGATCATAACTTTGTATATTCAACTTGTTGTATTTCAAATCAATCTCAAACAACCGCCAAATGAGTATTAATTTAACTTTAGTAATTTTATTTTGAATTATCTTCGTACACTTTACTCTTATTAATATTTTTGGTACTTGTAGTTTCCTAATGAATCAAGTGGAAGAAGCATTCATTGCTCGTGTGAATGATGATGATTACGTTGATAATGCAAATGGTAGCTAAGTGCAATTGGATAGCATGCATGTTGCTTCTGGAGATGATGTAGATAGAACATGGGTTGATAACATGAAAGTTAACAATGAAGCAATCATATATGAAGATAATCAACCAGTTGATTATCTAAATGTCGATTGAGATACAATCATATATGAAGATTCGTTAGCCGATGATCTATGTACTGCAACAATGATGGAAAAATTCATTATGGATAATTTTAAATTAGAACTGGAAGTGTTTGGAAGAAAATGTGTTGAAAAAGGACCTCAGGAAGAGAAACTCATTGAACAATTATGTGAATGGATGATTAAATGTTCAGTTTCTTTTCAAGTAGTGAAGTCTCTTGCAAATCAATATACGGTTTGATGTGATGTGGATAAAAAATGTCCTTGGAGAGTGCATGCTAGTCTATCAACGATAAAATCTCAAAATTGGTGGAAATTAAAAACATATGGCAACGATCACATTTATTTAAATGCAGTTATCAACTCAAATCATCGACAAGCAACGTCAAAGTTTATGTGTAGCAAAATACTTCCTTTAATTAAATCTGCGACAAAATATGATTGCATGAACAGTTCATAAGAGATGAGACAATGTCTAATATGTTTCATATAAAAGCAAGTTATTCTGGAGCTTAACAAGGACTACAAAAAAAGGTTGGAATAATTTATGGAGATTGGAAAAAATCATATGCAGAACTATCAAAATATCTAAAAGCAGTTTAAAGCAGCAACCCTGTAACCGTATATGATGTTAGTCACACCCATGGTGTTTTTGATGGTGCTTTTTGGGCTTTTGGACCATTAATTGATGTTTTGCACATTGTCGTCATGTACTTTCTATTGACGATACTCATTTGAATGGAAAGTATCTAGGTACGTTACTTGTAGCTATTGGTGTAGATGCAAATCAAGGTCTTTTTTCGTTAGCCTTTGCTATTGTGTAGACAGTCCTGGCAGACATGAAGTTGGTTTGTTCATTGTATGTGGAATCATATTTCTTTCTTACATAATCGATGTATTAAATTTATCTCAGACTGTATATGAAAGGAATTCGATTGACCATCATCATCTATTGTATTTGAGATATTAAAGCAAATTTTAAGAAAGCTGGGTTTGATTCAGATGAGCTTCAAAATTTGTTACATGCATGTGCTACTGCATCGGAGATTGTAAAATATAATGAACCACAAAAACAATTGAAGATTATAAATCCACAAGGCGACGCATAGAATGAAAAAAGTATAAAAGATAAAGAATTAAATTGGACTCTTTGTCATGATGGTGGAGTAAGATTCAATATGATGACAACAAATGTGTCTGAAAGCTTTAATAGTGCGTTGAAGATCAAGAAATTCCGAACGTCCACGTTCGGCTCGGTGTCATGGATCAACAAACAAGTGTCGAGTGAAATAGATGTGTTAAATGTGGTGTTTTAGGTCACGGCCTACAGGTTGAACTGTTTGAATGTTCTGATTTATAACAACCAATACAAATCAATATTTTATAATGCATTTTCGTTGAAAAACCAATGTGTATATTTTAAAAACCTTTATAAGCTATTAATTTCCACTCCTATGTTTATGTTGAGATAAATGCACTTCTATCAATGGGTCCGGGTGGCAATTTTGCAAAAATTAAGCATCCAATACATAACCATTAATACCCATTTATGCAGTATCAAAATTAAAACTAGGGTTTTCATTTCCAGTTAGCTAGCTAGTAGCATATTAATGTTAAATCAATTAACTGCAACAATGATAACTGAATAAGTTAAACATGACCAAAAAAACAATTAATCCAATTCCAAATTTTTTACTTCTAATTTGGATTGTGCATTGCAAAATTGTGCAAGCTCAAATTAAAAAAATAATATAGCCTACGCATTCCGTAAATGCGCAAGCTATAGAAAACAGGCCTATTTTTGTAATAAGTTTTTAGAGAAACCTATTAATGCAATAGGTTTTTTCTGCACGCCCATATCAAAAAATTGTCCTTTACAATGAAATAAACTTTATATCATATTCATAAAAAACTATTTTTTTAAATACCAATCCGTAAAATAATGAAGGAGAATTGGATTATCAAAATACTTCACTTCAAAGTTCAAATGATCACTAAAATATGTTATAGCGTCTTGAGTTCATCTCATGTTTTATGATGTGCACTATACTTTTCTTCTTTTATACTTAATTTTTTTCTTTCCTTTGTAGGTATATTAATACTTTATGAAATATTCTATGTACGTAAATAATATTGGTAATAGTAATAGTAATGGTAATACTAATAGTAATATATCACTGAAGTTGTCAAGGCGAAAAAGCCCCAGGCTGGAGCCTAGCGCTTTTTTGTGCCTAGGGCTTTTTTGGACGCCTAGAACATTGCTTTTTCTAAATTTAGCAATTTTTTTGCATATACATACAATATTGGTAAGAAAGCATCATGCATTCATTTCGAACCAAATCAAGAAGTCACAACTTAAGTCTACAACAACAAAAACAACAGAATACTTGGCGACTACCACACCATTCATTTCACTTTGATTATTACTCTTTAAATCCATTTTAAAATTAAAAGTTAAAACTTTAAATTCAATTTGAATTTTAAACTTAAAAGTTAGAACTTTAAACGTATAATTCAATTCAAAATTAAAACATGAAACTTTAAATTAACTTAAAACTTCTAAATTTTAAACTTTAAAATTAAAATATAGCTTAAAATTAAAACTTTAAATCAGTTTAAAAACTTCAAAACTTAAAGCTTTAAAATCCAACTTAAAATTAAAACTTAACTTTAAATTCAATTAAAAATTTTAGCCTAAAACTTTAAAACTTAAAACTTTAAGACTAAAATTCAATTAAAAAATAAATTTTTTAAATTCAATTTAAAATCAAAACTTAAAACTTTAGACTTTAAACTTATAATTCAATCCAAATTAAAACTTAACTTTAATCTCAATTTAATATTTCAACTTTTAACTACAAACTTAAATTTAAACTAAACTAAACTTCAAAATTTAAACTTCAAACTAAACTAGACTAAACTTTAAAATACTTCTGAGTTAAAACTAAACTAAACTAAATTTTAGGCACCATAATTTAAATTTAAAATTTAAACTTTAAACTAAACTAAACTTTAAATTTGAACTATAAACTTAAATTTAACTAAACTAAATTTCAGAACTTTAAACTAACTTAAATTTAAAGCTTAAATCAGTTTATAATTTCATATTTCAGACTTCGAAGTAAAAAATAAATCTCGATCGTAGATTGATCTGGAAGTTGTAATTCGACGGAGGTGAAGGCGGCAAGTTGCGTAGACTGCAGGGTCGTCGATCAACGGTGGATCTGAGTCGTCGGCGGCTGCAGAACATTAGTCCAAGCCGACTGACAGTTCGAGATCGATTTTGTTTTATGTTGTGCAAATTAATGCCCTAATATGTTCCATAATTGCAAATATATGTCACTATCGGGCTCGATTTGTACTGAAGTCCTAAAATTTTCAAGTATAAACTAAGCGCTCTTTTATCAACGTCTCGATTTTTTGGCGCTTCAGTGCCTGAAACGCTTTTTAGGTGCCTTGTGCATCGTCGGTGCTTTGAAGAAGAGAGAAGCCCTAGGTCGGCGCCTAGGGCTTTTTAATGCCTAAGCGCACCTACGCGAGCGCTTTAATAACATAATATATCGCAATAAGGTTTTTTTCTAGTTATATGATTTATAAACATGTTGGATTAGTCTTCGTTCATATTTAATCCATTCACAAAAGTTACTAGCAAATAAATTTATGCAAATCGTAAATGGATTAGAGATTTGAAAGTCAAATCCAAATCTCTTTATCTAGTGCATTTCCTGATTAAATGTGGATCAAAATCTAGTCCATTGATATGGCTTGCCGTATACCACATCATGTACTGAGGCTTTAGAGAGTTTATGAATCTTTGTGTGTTGTGCATCATAAATGTGTATGGCAATACATGAACAAGTAATGGATACGACATTTATCTTTTAGCAACATCAAGCATGTTGAAGATTAAAAACCTGTGTCTTCCATTATGATGAATTGTTTAAATTGTGCCTAATACTAATGTTATTTGTGGTGTGGATGACATGAAAAAGGTGGAAATTGATAAAGATTGATAAATGTACATCCACACGTCTTGGAACGGTTCATGCTTTTGCACATGCATCCTTAATGTGATTTCATACAAAATACCATAGTAAATAAAGTAAAAATTTCATTTCACATGATAATAACGAGTTTATAGACAAATGCAAATGAATATCCCTTTGGGGAATCTAATACAATTAAATTTCAAACCTAAATGAAAAAGATACTAACTAAATTATCCAAAAAAATAATCTACGTCTATCAGAGATTTGGATTTCATAAAGTATTTTGTGTACTCTTTCAAAGTTGTAATATCTATGGTCATTTGAAGAATATGGTGTTTAAGAGGATAACAAAGCATGTTGAATTTACCATGTGATAATGAGAAATGCGTTGGATAGAGTGATATCATTGTCTTAGCTTAGAACATGTTGCTCGAGTATCGTTCATTCCGGTAATGGTATAACTAAATGAAAATGACATGTAAATGATGTCGTAAGAAGAAAACCACTTAATAAAATTTGCTTCACTTTTGATTGTAGGTAACAATAGTCAAGGTATTTCGAGCGATCAGATTATGATTTTTGATTAGTGATTTTACTTTTTTATATTATATCTTTTATTTTAATTGCTAAAAATATATTATTTAGTTCATATGATTTAAATGGATCTGGTACAACAATTCAAATCTTTGTCAAGCTTGTTTAAAAGAGAGCATGCCAAGGAGCCACCGAGAATATCACTCATAGTGCATGCCCAAATAAACATGACTTCTCAAATGAGGTTGTTGAATGAACAACACAGTTTGTGGTTTACTTACGATACACTCGTTTGACCTTTTTATTTCAAAATTTTCAATTGAGAATAAACATTAATTTTGTCATTATTGAGATTTGAAATTGTGATCTCATTTTCGTGTAAATGCATTTGGAAAATGTGTGGGTAGACAATAAAATTATGAACCGATTGCAATTCCTAATGAAGATGGTTTCAATTTTGTAGTTATAATAATTGTATTTAAGTAAAATCACATTTTTATTAATTATATAATACTTATATTCATCATTAAACCTAGCCCATTTACATTTTATTTTGTTGTATTAATTAACTATATTTAGAAGTATTGTTTAAACTTTAAAGGATAAACTTGTGATCATTTTTAGTCTTTAGGCCACCAATTTTAAAAATTAGTTAGAAGGACAAAACACGTTTCTTCAGATCACAACTCAAATCATGCTGTCCCATCTCACATCGCTACACTCCACACCGCTGCATTGTATGTCGCCGCTCACCCATGTCGTCTTATCCCATGCCATCACTCCCAACCTTTGTCGTCCACCATCTCAGATACTCTGCCTTAGCCATTACCTCGCTAAATCAACTTAAACCTTAATCTTAATATTGGTCTATTCACACTGTTTGCCGCACCACCTTGGATCTCCAACCATAACCGAACCCATTCTCCCTTTCTTCATGCCTTAATTCCTTACTAGTCATTAATTACAACAGAAAATAGTAGCGAGTAGGACATGATACTATACAATATCATTACTTGTGTCTTCCATTGTGTATAATACTAATGTTATATGATTTTATTTTAGAAATTATCAGCTAAAAAGTTAAACTATGTAGTAGCATTACAAAAAAATAGCACAAGGAAAGTTTTTTTTCTGAAAAATAATACCAAATACAAAATGCCATTAAACAAATAACATTACAAGAAAATATTTCAAAAAACACAAAAACATAGTATTAAATCTTTAATAAAAAATACAACTTAAAAACAAAACGATAAATATGTAAAAAAATGAAATGGAATAGTAACAAATGTAACACTAAATCATATGAAAATAAATAAACATGTATTAAACAATGAAACGGTACTATGTAGCAGCAGTAGCATAAATTGTTCCATACATTTCTAAAGCAATAAATGGTTGTAAAATGAACTACAATAAAAAAAATGGTATAACAAGGTATCATTGTAACATTGATATTATCATAACAAATATAAAAACATAAGTGGTACTAAAAAGCACCTTTACAAAATAAAATTCTACAAATAATCTTCTTAAAAATAATAAAATACTACTGGAAGATATAATTATAAAAAGTCACTTCTTATATAAATTCTCCTACAAAATAACTTTATATATACATTTACGTCATTTAAAATGTTATAGAACTCATAAAATCTACCATAAAATGCAACTATAGTTCATATAATGCTATTGCAAAATAACATTTTGAGCTTACATGCACACTTCATCTAAAATCTGTTATTATACCGTTCATAAATCGCTACTTTAATGTAAAAATGCTACTGCAATTCATAAAATATGCATAATATATATTTATTCGTATCTATTTGTTTATACTTTATTTCCTTGGATAAAATATGTGTTAATATATTTTGATTCTATAAGTTTTCGATAAAATCTTTAATGCTTCGAAAAATTCATGATTTTTCAAAACAAAGTTTATAAAATTTATAAAATTTTGCAATTATTTTTAACTTTTTATGTATACTTTACTCAAATTTGTTAATTAGTAGATAAAATAATTGTTTTATATAAATTATTTTGTTTTTGAAAAGTGGAGTATTTAAATTTCAAGAAACCATTGAATTCATAAAGCGTATGACTTATCATGATATATTATTGTTTATTATAATATGTAAAAATTGTGTAACTGGTTAGTGTTTACTTTTATAATAATTCAATAAAGTGTTTTGATTAAATTAACATTTACATTAATATTTCGTAAAAAATGAAGATCTAACTATTTCATTCAAGATTATTTAGATTAGATTAAAAAGAGTTCTTTATTAATCAAAGGTCTATTTTAAAGCATGATTAAAGAGACCTTTTAATTATATTTATATATCGTAAAAGGTAGGTCCTTTTAATAGTTAAAATTCAAGTATATATATTTATTTCAAGTTTTAGTATTATCATGTTAATCTAGTTTCAAGATATAACTTACAATTTGAAATTCGAGATTATTGAATAGATTAAGATTCACACACACACACATATATATATATATTTGTTTAAGATTGTAATTAAATCAAGATCTTGCATCATCTGTTTGTCCTAAATCGTTGATGTGAATTTAGTCTAATTCAACACAGTCAATACCAAGCCAAAACTACAAAATCTACATTAAACTCAAAATTAGCATACTATACTTGCATTAATTTTGGAAAAGCATTTCAAGATTATGAATATATAGTGAATTAATCAAAGAAAGAAGCACGTGAAATGAGAGAGATTAAAGGAGAATTCGACCAGGTTGCTTCTTTGAAGAGGACCACCACCGACGGCTGATAGGTATGGCCGAATTCGATGTTATATGGAATGGAGTGGTCAGCTAGGTGCTGATAGCAAGGGGTTGCTGTTAGAGATTTAGGGTGCCTTCTTGAACGACATGTAAGGAGCACAGGAAAGGAGAACGGTTTTCGAAAAGGGAATGCATTTTTGCATATGAAATGACATTCTAAAAGTGATATTTTAATTGTTTTGTTATTAATTATTATTTTTGTTATTGTATTTTTGTTTTAATTATTTTTTAATTAATACAGTTAAATGAATTTATATTATTTATGCATTATGAAATTCTAAAAAATTACAATAAAAAAAGAAAATTTTATTGCATACTAGTAATTTGGAATAAAAATAAAATACTAGTTTGTATATGTTATTTATAAATCAGTTTCCTGTCGCATAACTTTTATTTGTATGCATCTATATAACAAGTGATTGCCACTATAAATGGGGGATTCGGGGGGTGTCAATTCTATAGGTGGGGGTGCGGGGACAATGCCCTCGCTGAGGGCGGTCGACCTGGCTGGGTCAGGTTGCGGGGGTCTAAGGTGCAATGCTCTGTTCGAAAAATGGTGTATTTCATTCATGTTTGAATTTGAATTTTAAAATGAATTGAAATATTAAATATATACTAAAAAAGTTAAATTGTGATTAATTAACATTGGCGTTTGATGCGTTCAATGCGTCTGACACCAACTTGGTCCGTTCAACACCAACTCACCAATTTGGTCTGTTCATTTAAATGGGGGTAAAATGGTCGGTCCCACATCAGACGCGTCTGACACGTTCGAAGTGAAGCAAATATGAACTGGGCAAAAAGTGTCCGTGAACACACCCTTGCATGGGTATAACATTTATGTGGAATTAAATAATTGTTTGTTAATTTATTACTTTAATTAATTTTCTTTGTTGTATTTACATGGAAACTATTTTTTCAATTACTTTATAGTTCTACAATTATCTATATGCACATAAACATATACACATGTGTGTGAATGCATGCACACACATATAGATGTTATGTGTATACACCAAGGATCGATATTTCGTTTGACACGTTGTTATTCCAGCCATCTCCGTCCGTCTTCTGCATTGATCGGGACGAAATCCTCGAGAAAATCGAGTTCCATGTCTAACAATAAAAAATAAAATGTTTCCATGGTAAAATTGTGAAAGATTTCATTAGAAAGGTTAAAAAATAGAAAACTGAACGAAGAAAAAGCAAACCTGTTTCAGGTTGCTATGTAAAAGTCGTGGATTTGAGTAGAATGGTCGTGACATCTTTAAGCCTAAGCAGGTAAGGTTTTTTTCCTTTCTTTTGCAATTATGAGATTGAATTAGGGAAAAGTGGAGGCAGATCTAGATAGCTAGGGCTTCAGAGGAGGTGGATGAAAAGAAAAATTAGGCTTCAATGAAATGAATAGGGCAAATGTAAATTTACTTGATGGGCCTTAGGTAGAGATATAAATATTGGGTTTATGCAAAAGAAATGAAATAAAATACTGGGTTGAAAGAATTTGATTAGTGATTCAGAAATTATAGTTATAAAGTGTGAGTGTGTGTATGTTTGTATATATATGTATATGTATTTGATAGCATAATTTTGATTGAAAAATATTGTTGGAACGTAATTAAAGCTGGAACAGAATTGAAATAGAACTTTTGAAGAATTGAAACGGAATTGAAATTACATAAATCTCCAATGACAAGTGGAATTTTGAAACTTGGTACACACATATATTTGAACATAATAGTTTGCAAATTGTAGTAATCCTAATAACTGTAGCCAACTCTTGATAATTCTTTGATCCATTTTATTACTAAATTCAATGTTGATGCATTTGCTCTCTTAGCTTGGATTCAAATAGGATCTAATTTATAAATTTTACATTTGATACATCAGTTGTCCTCAGTTTATATTCAATCATCTAACAATTTTATTCGAAGTATTATCTTGTGACTAATCTTTTTAAACGTTGTATATGGTGTTTGAAAATTAAGTTTAAATAAATCATATAAGACACGTTCTAAGAGTTTTCAAGACTCATCAGTTCTAAGAATTTTCAATTTTTTTAAAGTTCAATTTCATTAGTTTAAATTCAAGTCCCTATAATTCATATCTTTACGATTATTCACAAGATTTTATTAATTATTCTTTACATTGCCTTGGGCACCCCATATAGGTAGAAGGGTCGAAGGTTTTTGGCCTCTAACTCCTTTTGTTCCTCGGTCTACGGGCATTAACAACCGTTTCCAATTGCTATACCCTTCCCAATGGCAGGTTCTTACGCATTACTCACCTCTCCGCCATTGGAAACACCACTTGCCATCTGATTTGCATGTGTTAAGCATGTCGTGCTAGCGTTCATCCAGAGCCAGGATTGAACTCTCCATGATTCATAGTTGCATTATATATGGCTTCCTCATACGTACTCGAAGCTATTTTGAAATTTCTTTCATTCAATGCTTAACTTGAATCCATGCGCTTTATATTAGTCTGATTCACTTCCAGCAATATAGTCATCCCTACTCTATCATGTCAATCCCACAAGCCTCTTATCCATTCTCGTTTGATCGCTGTGTGAAACAAGTCAAAATAGAAAAACTTCTATTGGGTTTAGGGATAATCAGACTCAAACTGATGGCTTCAACCACGTCAAGGTGACACTCTACCGTTGAGTTATACCCATATCCGACCCCATCGAGAAGTAGAACTAACTGATCCTAAGGCAAATGATCGAGAAACTCAACGACACTATTCATGAACAACTTGGAGTCGGACCCTCTTTTCGCACCATTATGGACAAATTTCTTTTCTTAGGAGCACATACAAGAAAAAATATCGTAACCGCATCACTAACTACTTCATTTTTATTTATGGATTTCATAGTAATAGAAAATATGTCATACAAAGATAGAATTTGTAACTTGCTGTCATCTTGCCTAGCAGGTAAAGATTGACCACTGTGGAAAGATTGATTTATTTGGATCGACATAAGAGTCCAACCCCATTCATTGTTAGAATCCATGTTGTATATTTAAAGTAGTTTACCTCTTGTTTCGCTCTTGGTACAACACTCCTCCCGTAGAGCCATCTTTCTTCTCGGTCTACAGAGACAAAATGTAGGATTAGTGCCAACAGTTCAACATGGAGGAATGGACCAACCGAGCCGAGATCACTAACAAATACTAATATAATAGAAAAGAATTTTCTGTTTTGTATAATTTCCCCGATTCTGTTGCTATCGCGGGCTTTACGCGATCGATGAGATCATATAATTATCCCTTCAACACAACATAGACCATCTAAAAAATCTAGGACGACTCACTAAAGCACAAAAGTCAAGATCTTTCAGAAAATGGATTTCTATTTGAAAAGGGAATAACCGCATGGATAAGCTCACACCAACCCGTCAATTTTGAATTCAATTCAAAATTTTCCTTGGGAGGTATTGGAAAGGAATTAGAATGTAATAATATTGATTCATATCAAAAAAATGGTTTCTGTTGATTCAAAGCAGACGTTGTGCCTATGAGATAGAGGTGGAGGAAGAAACATAAGATTTCACGTAGTACTTCTTTTGATTGAAAAATAATCTAATTTATTTTGTACCCCTTGCTCAATGAGAAAATAGGTCAAATTTTATAGGATTACCATACCTTATGAGACTTTAAGGGATTATTGTAGGAAATAAAAAGTAAAGACTGGAAAGGAAATCGAAAACTCAAAAATGGTCTTTTTGATTCTCGAAGAAAGGGGCAAAAGGATTGATCAAGTAGATCTCTTGTGCTTATTAAATTAGAATAGAAGATCGTGATTTGATCCGCATATGTTTTTTTAAAATGAATAATTTTTTTCTTTGATTCTAAATGAAAAGTGTTCAATTGGAACATGAAAACGTGAATGAATTGATCTTATTTACTCTTTGAGGTAGAGTTGAAGAAGGGAGGAAATCTTCGAATGAAGAAAAGAATACAATTACTTTAAAAGAATTGAACCAGAAGCCGTATAAGGGAAAAACTTGATATATGGTTTTGTAGAGTGACCCGTCTGTCAACTTTTCCATTATCATATCCAAAAAACCAAACTCTGTCTTAGTAATGTTGCTAAAGTTTCATTAATCTCTGTGTTAGAAATCATTGTTTATATACCTAACACTTGCTATGTATCATAAAAATATTTTACCTGCTGTATGATATTACATTGTTCGAGGAACCCTAGATGCTGTCGGAGTAGAGGATCGTCAACAAGGGCATTCTAGTGCGTTATATAGGTTCTTATCCAAGACTTGTATCTGTTGATGATACCACGTGAATCACTAGAAACATACGAAGTGTATAACTAACTCAATAACGGAAGTTTCGTAAAGGCATTCGAGCATGCTACCATGAGACAAAAGTTCATTCTTAAAAAGATTCATTTTAGAACTATTATATGTTCAAGATCTAATATTGAATCATTTCAGATATTTTCCTTTGTTTTGTCCGTGTCAATAAACAATTCAAAATACATCGACTTTTTAGAACAAATCCGAATCAAATAGTAATGATTCGAAGCACTTCTTTTTACATTACACTATTTCGGAAACCCAAGATTTAAGCGTATGAATATGTAAAATATAGGATTTTTAATCCTACCAAGAAAATGAGGAAAACCAACTAAATTTAAAGCGAGTAAACAAAATTCCACTCTCAATCTCATAGATATATATAGAATTCTGTGGAAAACAATATTCAAGTATGTACGACTTAGTGAGAGATCTTTTATATCTTTCAAGATCTACCTTACAATATGTGGTCAAAAAGCAAAAATAAGTAGTTCATTTTTAGCCTTTATAAAAAAGCTTATTTTTGAATCTGTTTCACTCTCATGTCACGTCGAGGTACCGTAAAAGAAAAAAATGGAAAATCCGATCCAATTTATCGTAATCGATTAATTAACATGTTGATTAACCGTATTCGAAATACAGTAAAAATCATTGGTATATTAAATTATTTATTAAGTCGTGGAAAAAATTTAATAAAAGATGAAAACAAATCCACTATTCGTTTTACATCAAACAATACGTGGAGTAACTCCCGATATAGCAGTAAACAAGACGTATAGGCTGTTTGACCCATCAAGTTCCTATTGAAATAGGATCTATCTACACAAGGAAAATCATTCACCATTCGTTGGTTATTAGAGGCACTCAAAAAACGCCCGGTTGAATATTGCTTTCAAATTAAGTTTCGAATTAGTAGATGCTGCCAAAGGGAGTGACGATATCATACACAAAAAAGAAGAGACTCATAGAACGACAGAGGCAAATAAAGCTTTTGTACATTTTCGTTAATCCATGAACATGATCTTACATTCAAGTACGTATAGTTTATTATTTTTACATTTATTTACAATGTTCTTTTTAGTTCTCTTATGCCATTTTACATTCAAGTTCATATGATAAATAAATCAATTATAATTTAAATTTTAAGTTAAATAATTTAAATAATTAATATTTGTATATTTGTCTGACAAAATATTAAATCCTAGAGAATGACAATTCCATTAACAAAAATGACAAAGTTAATTGCACATTCAATGTAAAAATATATAAATCATATAACAAAAATTATCTGCTTGAATAATAACAAAAACTCAAATTTATAATTCATCAATCTCAGCAAATTTATCATACATTGCATAATAAAATTCTCTTTCTAACAATGTAAATGTGGACAAATTCTCAGTTTATGCTAATTTTCAAAGCTTATTGCATTTTTAGGTAGTTATGAAACTATTTGCAAATATATGATAGTTTCTTCCACGTCAGCACTGACGTGTCATATTTTAAAAACAATCTACCTATCGTGCAATTGTGAATTACGCCCAGTTTTTTTTTTCCAGCTTCCCTATTTTGCATTCCCTCTTGGCGTAAGTGGTAGTTGCGCTAGCATACATTCCCTCTAGGCGCAACTGACTTTTGCGTCAGTGTAAAATTTTCGGGCGCAATTCACATTATATGTTGATTTTTAAAAGGGATTGCCACTTCAACGCCGACGTTGCAAAAATCAGCCCAAACTTGCGAATAATTTCAAAACTAGCCTGAATGTTTGAAAATGAGCTAAGATGAAAATTTGTCCTATAAATATCAGTACCGTGTTTTTTTCATATTACCATGCGCAATACATAAGTTACACACTAGTCCTTTCTTAAAATAGAAAAAATTTCTTAAACGATGTAATTATTTTTGCAGCTGGGAATCTACTACATCTTGTAGTTGAAGCCTGCATTACTAGAGAACTTATCGACACTTCAGCATACTTTTGGCCTGGCTATGTTGTGTTATCTACACCGTCAAAGGAGCCAGGTTTAGTTCAAGAATCTATATGGTCAACGTTTATGGAGGAAACCCAACCATTTGCATCACTAAAAAATGCTCTTATGGTGACCCCTGCTCCAGGGTAATTTTCTTCCTCTTTACACAAACACACACACACACATATGGAAAACCTGGCGAACTCCAATAATGAGTGTACCCCATTTTAAGTGAACCGGTGCAACTTTATTTCAGCATATGCATGCTTATTTATAGTGCAGTCTCAAAGCGACTGTAGTTGCTGTTCTAAGTGATATCTGCATTTGTTTTTCAGTTTTTTCATTTGGCCTGTGTTTTCTTTGTGTGTCTTAGCACTGCTGAACTTGAAAAATTATACCAAATTGTGCTAAATGGTTCCGAAGAAGAGAGGTTGGCTGCCTCAAAAATTTTATGCGGTGCATCCCTTACATATGGCTGGAATATTCAGGTAATATTTATTCCAACTCTGAAAACATAGTTATTATATACATTGTTGTCAAAAATCCTAAAATCATACGATTTAAATCCCGATTCGGATCGGATCTCTCACTTAACGATTCGATTTACATTCCGATCCAAACTTAGTCAAAACCGCAAATAAAAAACATTCTATTTATATACTAACATACTTAATGTGTTTATTTGAATTCAAAATTCAAATTACAATGTTTTCAAAATAAAATAAAAATATAATAAGAGTGGAAATTGAGTTTAATGTTTAATTGTAGAAGTTCAAACATCAAAATCAATTTCAAATTGTGTGCAAACCTTCAAATACGAATCTTTTGAATCTACGATTTACGATTTGAATCTCGTTTCGATTTAAAGTTTGAACTTTACAATTTACGATTTAAATCCCGTTTTAAAAACATTGATTATATACACTAAATTGAAAATTTAAGCCTTTCATTACTATTGTTAAGTGTGTACTCTTAACATTGCATATTTTTTTCTTCTCAATTAATTATGTTTTGTGCTTGCTTTATTAATCAATGCCTAGCTCATGTTCCAAATTACCATCACAATTGAATCAGTGCAACTGAACTATTTTACCTTAATTGTAGAAGAAGCTATTTTGGAAAAAAATTAGAGACCAAGCGTATATATCTTCTTATTCCAGTTACATTTACTTAGTAAACCATAATAGATCAACAGCCCATTTGTGAACAACTTGTTCTTTTCTACTTAAAAGTAGGTAGTGCCTATTAAGTAGTTTTTAGCGAACAGTAATATGTAATAGGTGTTTGGCTAAATAAGTTGAATGATAATAAAATTTAATTGTAAAAATTGAAATAAGTCATAAGCAAGTAATCATTGCTTGGGACTTAGCAAATTTTGCCTCCTTATAAGTTGTTGACAAACGCACAAATTGTAATAAACAACTAATAATTTGTTTAGCAATTTCTAAGTAATTGCCAAACATGCTCTAATATTTTCGGGGCTCATTCTGTGACTTAGATGTGTACCTCTTGAAAGAATCTGCATGTAAAAGCATACATCCCACTTTCTGCATTTTCAAATGATTAGAGAAATTGTCATGTAAGTATTCCAGCTGACTAAACCTTCTATTCTAAAAAAAATTGAATTCATTATCAAAATTCTATAGCAACTTTCGAATTTTAATCGAATTGGGTGTGTGGATGTGTTAGAAATTGTTGATTAAAAAAATAAAATAAAACCATAAATTGGCAGCATATGATTTTGAATCTATATAAAGTTTCAGTGGACTGTTCTAATAAAAGGATACTGAGGTGCATACGAGGCTCCATTTATTAGGTTGTACCCCATCACACCAGTGTATTTATAAAAGATAGCATGATCTCCACAGGTGTGGCCACACACATGTAGATTATGTTCGCACACAAGACTCGTCTGTCTGCATAATTTGTTTATGCTGCATATTGAAATTTTCTAAGTGGCAGTTCCTTCTTGATAAGACACGTATGGCAACATATAAAGTTGTTACTATATACAAATGTTTCAGTGCACTATTCTAAGAGGGTACTGGAGTGCATATGACGCGCCATATATTAGGGCGTATGTGGTCACTCGTACAGTTATAAAAGGTAACATGCTGACAGGTGTGGCCAGACACATGTAGATTGTGGTTGCATACATGACATCTCTATCTGCATGATTTTTCATATGACATACTTGTTAAGGGAAGTACAAACAAAAAAGAACTAAGTGTTTGTGCTTGTATCGTCTAAAGGTCATCCAAAACACTTGTTTAACCAGAATCCTATTTTATTTTTATTTTTATCAGAAAAAAGAATTTTACAATAAATTTTGAGTTTATTTTGTAGAAAATCCGATTCTTTTAAATTCCTATACTTTCAATAAACAAACTGAATCATAAATAGTTTGAAATCAGGTTTTCATGAAAATTGAAGATGTTTCTATCGACAGTTTGTTACTTTTTTTTATTAGTTATTTTTAGAAATATTTAAAACTACCAAAAGGACTACGAATGTGGGCATGGGGATGCATCATTATTGAACAAGTTTTATTCAAAAGGTATTGATAAGGGGAAAAGAAATTTTTATTCGGCTAATACCAAAATACTATTTCTATCAATTATACGCTCAAATACCCACAACTCAGTAAGTAAAAAATTTAAACAAGAAATTAATTTACCCAGTACCTACAGCTCACCAAGTAAAAACTTTAGAACTTTAAATAGGAAATAAATTTACCTAATTTAAGATAAACTATTTAAAATTCAAATCTGGAAGGATTGGTTCTTTGTTAATAAGATCAAAAAGTTTTAAATCATATCAAACATAGCTTAAATGTATTGAAAAGATTAATATTTAAGATGAAACTAACAACAAATGAATCAAAATCTGTAAAAGTCCAAAAAAATAACAGGTTTAGTAGAGAAAACTTGGAATCTATAGAAAAAATGGTTAACAGGGTAGGATTTGGAGTAAATAAGGGTATTTTGGTCTACCTACTAAAAAATAAAACATTTTACCTGAAACTAATTTTATTTAATCTGTATTTTCTGTATTTTCCTTATCTAAGTATATGCCTTATTTATTTCAGTAGTCACTTTATAATTCCCATCTATTTTTCTCTTTGGCGCTTAGAGCCTTATTTTCCTTTCTGAAGACCCTTAAATGTTTTATTGATCATATGTTGTAGAGTTATTCAGCAGTGTATAATATCAATGTTTTAAAACCTTGATTCCTATTTTTCCGATGGAAATAATGCAAATATTATACATTTGTGTGTGTTATATTTTTGATGTGATACGGCTTCAAGAGTTGATCATTACTTATACATGTACAAATTACTGTCTGGTTACCTGTGTTACAAATAATTATCTGCATGTCCATTTTTTGTCAGGAACATGTGGTCCGCATCGTGGTGAAATTGCTATCTCCTCCTGCTTTTACTGAAACTAGTGGCAATGGTCATCTACTTAGCCACATGCCAATGATAGGTTCCATATTGTTCATGGTTGCTCGGGTTGAAATAGTGCATATATTCTCATTGTATGGAATGGTGAGTAACAATCTACTCTTCATGGCACATATATCCATAGAAATATCTACATAAGCATCAAACTTTTTTTGTCATTCACCTCAGCTCTGTCACAATTTTGCTATATATCTAAGGTTATGTGTGTGTATACCTTTTTCTTTTCGGTGTAGTTGTTGGGTAAAGTGGGTAAAATGACTGCTAAAGTGACTAAGAAGATAAGTAAATGTTAGACAAAAGTCAACCCAATTAAACCAGTAAGGTACAACGATGTTGGATGACTATCTGGTTTCTGGACTAGTAGCAGGTTCCAGGAGAATAACATGTCTTAGGATCCGACGAGTTTCTTAGAAGAGATAGGACAGAGATGATCCTGGAAAGGCTGGATGCATTTGAAGCACTCTGGAGGTCTGAGGCTTCGTAGCTTGCGTGAAAACTCCCAAGACTGGAAAGAAACTAGGCCTGAAAGCCTTCTTCGAGAAGGTGCCTTTAGAAGGTTCCTTGAAGCTGGAAGGTGTCAAAGGACTGGAATTTTTCCTTCATCGATAGGAATTCATCCAGATTTTCGGAATAGAAATGTTACTGACAGTCCAATCTAAACTTTTGGTCTGAGATGCGAATATTCACAAGCGATAACGCAAAAAGTTATTAAGGCATTTCCAAAGATACTGATGTTAAGATATATTTTATGCCTTCCACAAAGGTGTATTACCGAAATACAATCCATCTCCAAGACAGAGTGGCAATCCTCCTTTTGGATGCCTTTCACACTGTTTACTCTGTATATCAGCCACTCATTGCAAATCAGATCAATTGCCCAAATAAAAACTCAGAAACAAAAATGGAAAGAACATGTTTTTTTACCAAAGCATCAGCGAGGAAATTCTTGATGATATTTCTCATTTTTCTGTGATGATATCTGGAAAGCCATCCCTTATATATGGAGTACTAATCAGTAATGCTGGCTAAAATTCAAGCAATAGATCTGCTTATATTGACGTACAATGAATGTAATGTGTGCAGTGACTCGTTCAACCATTGGAAAACATTACAAGTCTAAACGAGTTTAACGACTTAGTCTTGACATTACTGGTTTGAGCTTCCAACAACTTAGTCTAGTTTGCGCGAATTACAGGTCTTTCGTCCACTTGATGTTATAGGTATGAGCGACCAAGTCATGAAAAAATATTCGGCCAAAAATCATCCAAAAATAAAATATACAAAAAGAAGCATGACAATATTTGTGAGAATAAGTTGCACCGCTCGGCACCCCCTGCACGTGCACCACACAGATGCACAATGTGCCAATGCACATTCGATTAATGGGTTTTCGGACCAGTTAACTCAATTACCTTAGAAGCTCATTGGGTCGGTGGAGGTACGAGGCTTCTCTTCCTTCTAGCTGCACTTTTGCCTTGTGTAGATAGTGTTATATTATAGAAATGTCCTGTTTATTCTTCACAAAGTGGGACTAATAAATGGACACCAGTACTAAATTCACAATGTTATCCAAAATCAAATTGGAAATTAGTTTAACACATGGTTTTCAATGCATGAAAACCAGCAATTCCCTGCTTAAAATTAATCATGTGGAGTGGAAATATACTTACTGTCGGGCAAACATATTATGCATAAAGTAGAGATACCTTCCGAATTTGAACATCTTAGTAGTAAAGGCCTTGTCAATGTAAAAGAGAAACGAACAGAAGTTTTGAACTATTTGAATTCATCACACTTTGACTCAACTTAGGTGCACAAAATATGAATTCTTATTGCCCATTAATTCGGTTTGCATTGTTCGGTCTTTGCATGTTTCGGGTTGGCTTGATCATTCTTCGAGGCTAGCATCGATTCTCACAAAGGCACTCTAATATTATGCTCAACTTAGTTTTCCCTTCTAAGGAATTTAGTACACAGATTCCCTACATTTGCTTCTGGTGCGGAGATATCCAAAGCTTAAGATCGGTCTCCAAGTTATAGGAACAATTGTAATATCTACAGGAGGTGACTACATACCTCAGACAATCAGTTCCATCAGAGGCAACTGGTCTGTTGTCTTATGAGCATGTGTCATTGAAGTCGTTGGGACATAAAAATGGATTCTTCCTGTTTTTCCTATTTGTGTGGCGTTGTCTACAAATGACACAGGGTTGCTACAGCTAATCATTCTCTTACTCCTTAAACTTTGGCTACATCTAATCATTCCCTTACTCCTTGAACTTTGGCTCTATCGATTTTCGGTCTAAGAGTTTAATTTGGTCTTCTGGCCTTGTGAGCCACGACAATCTTTATTTGACTTCTCTCAAACGATATAGTCCCCACGTTAGGTGCAGCTCTCCTTAATCCAAAAGGATATAGAAAGATGATCAATAGAAGCACTCTTTTTTTCTGTTTTAGAGAGAATCTGAACACTTTCCACGAAGGACGTTTGTGGGACATTATTTTAGCTCATGGATGATTGTTTGTTTGTATTCAATTTTTTTACTAGCACCGTAACTCTTGGAGCCTGCCCCTTTGTAGAATATTTCTTACCAAAAGCTTCCCATATCTCTTTGACTCCCTCGTTGGTACATAAGATGTCACCGAAGCGAATAGAGAGAGAATTAATTAGAGATCTTGTTGTGGCGTACATTCTTTCTCAATATAGGTTTCTAACAAAAACAGTCTTAGCTGGTTCTACTTAATGGGTGAGAGGAGATTTAGTTAAAGCCAATCCAGTTTTAATTATTTCAGCCAATAAGTAGTGTGTCTTTGCTAGTGTTTAGAATTCATCCTGTCAAAATTTTCTAGGTTTAGACGAATTATGCGAAGTATTTAAGTCTATTACAGAAGTAGTCATTTGAAGGATGACATATCTTAAAATTGTTGGCTGTAGTGGATAGAATGATGGACTTTGGATGTAGATCATGCATCTAGACTAGTATTAGGTTTCATGACAATAAAAATCATAGGACAAAGCGGGCTCCTTGTAAGTGATGACTGCCCTGGACAGATGGGTTTCTTGGAAGGTTAAATTCCTCAGAATGCTTAAAGTCTGAAGCGGTATGAAGGGTTGAGGCTTCCTGATTGCTAAAGGCTCCTGAAGGCACAATAGCTGTTAGAAATTGATACATGAATTCGGGAAGAAGCCATTGGGGAAGCGTCGACGAGGAAGCACCGAAGCCCTAACCCTATGTCAGAGTCACGACTTGCAGGAAGGGGATGTTGGTGGTTCGGTGATTAAGGAAGGCCGAACGAGAAATTTCGTTCGGTGGAGGAGAGGATCTGGTTCGGTGAAGTTGGTGCAGCTGATCTCGTTCGGGGAAGAAGGAAGTTGTTTCGTCCGGTGGACTTCGTTCGGTAACGAAGAGAAGTGGAAGTGCCGGACGAGAAATCTCGTCCGGTGTTGCTAGGTTTTGCCGCTTCATATTTATGAGGCGGTGGTGTTTCGTTCGGCATTGAGGAAGATCGGACGAAATATCTCATCCGGTGGTGGTGACTTCGTTCGGCTGTGAAGATGCAGTGTGTTTTGCCGAACCAAAAGTCTGGAGCGGTGAAGCTAATATGCCGGTCCAGATCTTGAGTGTTGTTTGCCGAACCAAATGCTATTGGACCTTGTCGAACCAGATGTGCCGAACCAGATCTCAGAGCTGCTATATAGCAGCTACCCTCCTCATTTCTTCACTCTATAAATAGCGGAGCTTTTGAACAACAATGACAGCCATCCTAGAGAGATGAACTCTGCAGAATTTTGTCTGTATTGTTAATTCTTCTTATGTACAGCCTTCAAAAGTGAATCAATCTTGTAATTCTAATCTTTCAGTGATTAATAAAATCTCTTCTCCCTAAGTGGACGTATACTGCCTCGCAATAGTAGAACCATTATAAATACTGGTGTTATTTATTTTTTCTGCATTGCATAGATCTGTGACTGTCTGTTCTGATGTTTATCTCTGTTTGTTTCGTCTCACTACAATCATGATCCAGTTGTTTTCTGCTGCGTTGAGTTTTTTTATTTCCTTAGACTGATCATCTGAAGGGATTTTCTTCAACAACAGCTACTTAGACTTAGAAGATGGCTCAAAGCTAGAAGATTCCTTAAACGCTGGAAGTCTCCCAAGGACTAAAGGTTTCTTCAATGGACTGTGTTTCATTCAAATCTTTCGAATAGAGTCATTACACTACCAAATTCAATTGGAGCTTCTAAATTAGAGTTGTAAATTTCTAGGATGGCAATGCCAAGTTGTCAAAGTAGGAAATTGACTTTAAGATATATTTCTTGTCCTCCACATTGGTGTGCTACCGAAATGTGGTGGTCTACCTCCAAGATACAATGACGATTCTTCTTTTGGATAGCTTTCACATCTTGGACTAAGTGATTTAATAGTTTATTGCAAATCAAACCAATTTTCCAAATAAAATCTCAGAAACAAAGTGACAATTTTTTCCAAAAAAAAAATCAATAACGGAGTTCTTTGGAATATTATTCGGTTTTTAAGTATATGATATTTTCACTAGTCATTCCTTACAAAGGGAGTACCAAAAAGTAGTGCTTGTTGGAGTTCATGCACAAGATCTGCTTTAGATGTGCCTATCACCACATGCTTAGTCCACTAACTTGGTTGACTGTTGGACAACATTACAAGTCCGAACAAGTCCACCGACTTACTTAGATTAGGTCAGCATTATAGATATGAGCACGTCTCTCAGTATGGTATACTCAACATTGTAGGCTTGAATTGGATGTTCGCAGATTCAGACTGGTCCACTCGATGTTACATGTGAGAGAACTCCGCTTAGTGTTAAATCACTTAGTTCAAAATCATCTAAAAATAGAGCATTAAAAAACCGTAGATCTACCCCCATATGGAAAATCACACTACTCGCAACTAGATCTGTCTACATATACTTTCGAATGCGGATAGTGTCATATATGCATCCACATCCAAAATCATTTTCAGATGTTTGCAACTGCGGATACGGATGAATATCGTATATTTATCATATCCGTTGGTTAATAAATTTAAAAACATAAAATGAATTTTTTTGACCTTTAAAGTTCAGTCCAATTGATTATTAGAGCACGAAAAATAAACGAATATTATTATAATGAACAATTTTGAGCAATTAATATGCATATAATAGAAACTATTAACATGATAAAACAACAAATACATATCATTCATTATACTAAAATACATAATATATAAATTATGTTGTTGACAAAAAACGGATGGATAGTGTTTGAATGTGGATTTCTTCATATCCGCACATTATCCCTTATTTCAAATATTGGATACTTATTTGTTTTTCGAATATGGATAAAGACGGATTTCGGATTTTTCGGGTATTCATTGACAGACTTACTCACATCCATTACGCATGTGTGATACACATATGCAATGTATGAACACACCCGATTAACTGGTTGGTCTGATGAATTAACTCGATTTGTTTTTAGAAGTTCCTTATGTTTGGGGAGGTAAGGCTCCTATTCCTTTTAATAAATTTCTTTCCATATGTAGATGAGTAATATTATTCGTCCATCTACTCTTATACAAATGATGAAATCACGAAGTATTCCAAAATTAAAATGGGAACCATCATACATGGGTTTTTTCATTTATTAAAATCATATGCTACTGTATTACACTCTTTCATATTTTTGTGCTCACTTTTGTATACATATTGAAACACAAATATTGTCACACTCGTATGTGTGTTTCTTGATCATATTGATTATCGAACTTGTCCACCCGGAAAACATCTGATGCGTTTAAATATCTTCATTTGAAATGATATCTTCTTCTTCTCTTTCGTTGTCTCCTTGCTCAATGAAGCGAGTAAGAGTTGAATGTTTCTGACATCGAATAAAGCGATATCTTGCCCTTTACTAGATTGCCGTCATGATGTCAATGCATTGAATTTCAAACTCTTGAATCCTATGTTTGCGCCCCTAATTTGGAGTCAAAAGTGGTGTCAAGTTTTTGATCCATGAGATTTTGAACCTAGTTATCCACATGGTACACAAAGGCTCTAATTTCCAACTTGGTTGACCTAAATAACGGACTATGATTTTTCAACAGGCAATTTAATACATATTGTTATACATTGAAATAAAAAAAGGTACTTTTACCTATATGCAAGAAGATATCGTTTTTTTGTAGAATTCATTTTAATAGTATTTTGTCTTGCGTTTGATGTTGATGATATATGAGCAAAATATGAATGCTGAAATCTGAAACATACTGCAAAATATGGCAAATCACATGAAGTACTCTGCACACTCCTTTGGAAGACAAAACTCCACTATTAACCATCAACTAGAGCGTGTACAATGCATCACTCTCACATGTTTTTTTTTTAAAATTTTTATTTGGAGATTTCCTACAACACAAAACAAATAAAGAAATGTGTAAAACGTACACAAAATATAAAATGTGAGCATTATTCTGGAATGCATCGTGACTCATTAGTTATGGTTTTATGGACACTTGGTTTAATGGTTAAATATCGAAAACAATCTCTATAGTAATGGAGGACTGCATATAACTTGCCCACATTAGATTTTGCTCACGTGATATTTGTGTAACATATAGATGAGGATGATGATGATAAAATATACACATAATGTTATTTATCATTTGATTTGATTTTTAAATCTTTTTGAAAAACATCAATATTACAATTAATTACATACATACACTTCACTGCAATTTTTGCAAAAATGGTTCTCCGAAAACTAATAATCTATGTAGATTTTATGACACGGCTATAGTATTGGCACTTTGGTCTCATTCTCTACTAGAAAGTTGTGAAATTGTTCGCAATTGCATCTTGGTCATTAGATCACAAAATCCATTGTTCTATGTCAAAGTTTTACAAATAGGCGTGTTTTCGTGCTTTCGTGACGAGTCGTATGCCTTGAGTATTTTAAGGGTAAGTTTGGAGGTAAACATTACACACATACATATCAAATGATTAAATATAGAATAATAAATGCCAAATGTTAAAATAAGAAATAGTAAACATTTAAAGCACAAACAAAATACGATCAGCTATAAAGATACATCATTTATATACATAGATACATCATCTATTATTTTATACATAAACACACCATTAAGTTACTTTAAGTGAAAAGACATATATAGTTCCATTTAAAATCAGAGTACTACAAGCGACAACAAAAGAATCATTTGATTTAAAAATCCTAAACATATTATTATAAGCAGTAGAAATACAAGTTATTTGTTTATTTTGTTTTTCTCCTCTCTAATTCTCCCCTTTTCAAAAATAAAAATAAAATAAATGTTAATTGAAACCAGAAATCGATTTCAACTTAGTGATTGATTTTTGAAATCATCTGTGTAGAATTGATTTCTAAAATTGATTCCATATACGAATCGATTCTAAAATCGACTACCTTAATCGATTTCGAAATTGAATTAAAAAATAATAAAAATTGCTTGTTTTCTTGATCTTGTTCTTTGTTCTGCTATGAAATGATCATGGTTTTGTAGCTTTTGCTACGTCCAATTTTAGTTACAGATAGAGATACAATTTCCTTATCTAAGACATGTGAGACGTAAGCTTTGCCGAGGTTTAGATCTTAGAGATAAAACGTGTTTCTGAGCAAGTTTTAAGGTATTTTGTCTCCACCTCACTTTGAGATGCATCTTAAGGCATACATTTTGTACGTCTCAGGCTGCTGAGGCATGGGTCTGAGAGATAAAACGCCTTTTTGAGCAAGCTTCTAGGTACTTCATCTCTGTCTCGCTTTGAGGTGCGTCTTAAGGTGTGCCTAAGGCACACTTTTTGAAACATTGGTCTAAATCAAATTAAAGTATACGATATTCCAAGTTATAAGGGTTTTAAAGTAATATTTTGATTTAAACCTTGGATTTTGTAATCTAATTGCTAGGATGATTGAGTGAACCTCTTTCTACTTTTTTTTTGGTAGAAAAGAAGATCCAAATCTGCTGATGGTTGATATTTTTGAGAAGAATATATTACACAGCGATGTCATGAATGCTGATAGGTTAGGAGTGCATTGTGCTTTTATTTTGTTTCTGTGTGCAGCAAATAAAATGCCAATTACTCTGTTGATTCATGTGTGCTCATTTTATATAGCACTTGTCTCGTTTTGAAAATACCAGCCAAGTAGGAAACAACTAGTGGGAGCATTTTAATGTCGACACACCACATCTCAGCTTAGAATTTGGTCATCTTTCTAAATGGTGACACATCAAATGAATCATCTAGTCTAGTTTACTATATTATTTTAGGAACTCAAGTTGAGTTATCCTGCCGTGGCATTCAGTCCACAGCAACTTCAAACCTTCCTTATTGGGGATGCCTTAAGTGAAAACAGGGTATGGGACAAAGTACATGTTCAAATTCAATATGAAATATTTTGGTACTTATCCTGCAAAGCATTCGACAAAGGCAATGCGTATGCATAGCTTTGTGAACCTGTAGATAGTATCACAAAATTACGAGATAATTTATCAGTTAGTACGTACAGCAATGTTGACAATTTAAGATTTTAATTGATCTGCCATATAAGGCAGACCTACCAGATGACACGATTAAAGTTATTTCTACATTTAGTTTTAACAATACATATGCTCAGTAGATTTACACACATACATACACACACAAACGCACGCACATCCCCCCACTTTGTTTTCTGCAGATGTTCTTTAAGCATGCCAGTGTAACATTTCTATTGGTGACCGTCCTTGATCCATTTTCAATTTTTTTCTGGTCAATATTCTGCAGATTCCTGAAGTAGCAGCAGCATTAATGCCTCTCTGTGAGGCTTTTGGATCTGTTGCACCGCAATCTAATCATAGGTCAAACCCTCTTGATGAGACTTCATGTTATTCAGTCTTCTCGTGTGCTTTTCTATTGCTTCTCCGCTTATGGAAATTCTATAAACCTCCTCAAGAGAACTGCATTGGAGGGCGTGGTGGTACGGTGAGAGCTGAATTGACTCTTGATTATTTATTATTGATGCGAAACACGCATATGCCTCTAGAAGATTCAATATATAATGGTAACTGCGGCAAAAATAATAATAGTACCTCAGATTCACAAAATTCATCATCTGGTCAGCCAATTTATATTGATTCATTTCCCAAGCTCCGTGCTTGGTATTTGCAAAATCAAGCTTGCGTAGCTTCCACCCTTTCGGGTCTCTGTAACAAAAATCCAGTTCACCAAGTTGCAAATAAAATATTAAATATGATATGCCGGAAAATGTCTAAAGTAGGCAGTGCCCCTGTTAGTGCATCTCCAAATTCTAGTGGGAGCATCAGTGGATCACCTAATAGTGCTGGTGGAGAAGCTAATCAGAAGCCTACACTTCCTGCATGGGAGGTTCTAGAAGCTGTTCCTTTTGTTCTTGAAGCAGTTTTAACTGCATGTTCTCATGGAAACCTATCGTCTCGAGATTTAACAACAGGTTGGTACCATTCGTTTATTTCGTATCTTTGTATACACTAGCACTACAATAATACTAATAATATTTTTTTTTTGGGCTTGAATCTTATTTAATATTTTTTTCACTGCAGAATGTTCTATCACATATAATTTATTTGCTTTCTTCAATAGTTTTTCACCTTGTTAATTTAACCGTTGCTGTTAATGGGGTGTTACTGAACAATTATGGGGATTGATATAAATAATAAAGTACATTAAAAAGAAATCAGTCCACATTTCAACATATCATACAAAAAATTGACAAATTGTTGATGTATTGCAGATTACCAATATTTCAAGTAACATATTATAAAATATTGAAGTTAATACTAATTTATTCGTAGTTCCACTACGAGTTCTTCTTTATTAACAATGATCATTTATATTTTTACAGTACATTTATTTTGATTCCAATCCAGTATTTAGTGTGCTTACATTTCAGTTTTGGACCCATAGGTTTAAGAGATCTAGTGGATTTTCTGCCAGCATCTTTGGCGACTATAGTTAGCTATTTTTCAGCTGAGATTACTCGTGGTGTGTGGAAACCAGTTTCTATGGATGGAATTGATTGGCCTAGTCCTGCTGCAAATCTTATCTCCGTTGAATCCCAAATAAAGAAAATTCTTGCTTCTGCTGGTGTTCAAGTTCCCTACATTTATGCATGTAAGTTTTGCTCCTCTTCATTATTATTATTATTATTATTATTATTATATATTTTTTTCAAATGTGGAAGCTATACTTTTACTATTGTGTTGATGTGTGTGATAATCGAAAAAATATGGTTTCGCTTTGCAGTATCAGTTTTAATGTATGTTATTTTATTTGTATTTTTAATGTATTTTTAATGATGAAATGCACAATTGTATTTTACTTTCCAAATATCTTTGTAGTATGGGATGATTTTTTGAAAAATAATAGTAACAATCAAATCTTTTAATTTGTTTCTAATTTCTTTTCATATTTGTTTACAAGAAAATATTTATTAAACATAATTTCAATACAGTACATTAAAAATAAAATTCAAAATTAAATTTTAACTGAAAAACTTCTGTAGAATTCATTTAACAACAGTACAGTTGAGGATCACCTTTTTAATAGATGATTTTTATTTTATTTTTATTAAAAAAACATGTGAGTACCCTTTTATGAATTATGATTGTACCTACTATGCTATGTATTGAACAAAATTGATGAACCACCACCAAACCTTTGTTTTAATTATTTGATTCTATCAGTCTTTCAGAAATTCAGTATGATAGGAGACTTCGAAGAAATATTCTACGACGTATTTCAGAGATGGTTGGGGAGATCTAATGAAAAAGTTAGTAAATTTCAATAAAAAGTATTTGTTCCTTTGTCTTCCACAAGAACTTGTGCTTTTCTAATCTACAGGGTAACCTACAAATAGAGCATTTTCAACAACCATTGCGGATAAGGCTACAGATCCATAATACTACGTAGGGCTGTTATGATAATGGTAACCGTTACCAATAAGATTAAACTGCTATCATGCTGATACTATTGGTAAATCAAAACGACTACCGTTAAATTGGTAAACCGTTTATTGATTATGGTAAATTACCAATACAAAATAAATTAAAATTTTATTGCACTAAAACTGATAATTATTATAAAAAAATTTGTTGTTAATACCAATTCCGCTAATGTATATATCAAAATATTGATTTATCATAGTTGATAAAGAAAAATTTCATGATTCATTACAAATTACTTGCAACAACTTGAAAGAATAACCTTGTTCAACAAAAAATTACAAACTTCTTAAAATCTGATATACTTCAAAAGTGTTCAAAAGTGACCATGGTCAGGATTTGTAAAATACTGAAAAAACAATATTATACTGATTTAGCAATTTTTTTTACAGTTATATGTACCGTTAACAATGGTAAATTTACCACTACAATATTGATAACTTTGTTATGCCAATGCAGTTCAGTATTGATAACTTTGTTATGCCAATGCAGTTCAATATTGATTATGGAAATGGTACGATAATGGTAGATTTACCGTTAACATAAGAGCCCAAACACTACAATTCGTAGCTGTATCATTCCATGCGCCTGTTTGACACACTTAGGCAAGTTATTTAACGTTTACATCAAATTCATATATATATATATATATATATATATATATATAAACTATTTTTTAAAGTTTAAAATGGAAAATAGTCATTTTAAATTATTTATAATTAAAAAAAGCTGAAATTTTGAATTTTACAAACTGTGAATATATTTAATAAAAACAGAAAGAGAATAATCGAGGTTCACTCATTAAGTTAGTCAAACAAGCTTCCCATGTCGACCTATGTTTGAACTTTGAACATGCATGCACAATGAGATTCTAGCTGCAAGAGTGATTCCAGTTCTAGGGCTGGTTTTTGGAATACACTTGCAACCGTTCAGATCAAACTCATCCTTAGGAACAATTTTCCTTAAAATTTTTGATTCCATAATGGAGCTAGATGCAGTCAGATATTTTTTTTAAGCAGAATTTTTTTATTGTACGTTTTTCCCATCGATTTTATCTGCATTAACATTTGTTCCAAGTTGGAGTTTAAGTTGTGTGTTATAAAAGAAAGTTGAAGCTTTTTTTTTTTTTACAAGAAAGAGATACATCTAAGTAGGAGCTTTAGGATTGATTTAGTTGGATAAATAAAATTGGAGAATGCAATCCTGATACATCAACAAAATTCTGACTTGGATTTGATATACATATATCAATTACCTTATCTAATTAAATTCTTTTGAGAATAAATCTTTTTATCTTGGCTTGGAGCATGTAGTGAAGGTGACTGAATTGGATGCAATATTCCCATACCTAATTTGGGTCGTTAAAAATGGTACTAGAGCCAACTTTCAGCCAGAATAATGGATTGTAACATATTTTGTGGTTATGAGAAAATGTGGAATGCATACTAGTTGATAATGGATTGTAACCCAACATGTGGATACACTATATTTATGCAACCTAATCAACAGATTCCTTGGTTCTTAGATTTGTAATCAATAAACATATTTCCTTTTTCTCCTTTGTCCAAAAACAATATAAATTTTTTAACCTTTAACCTATTACATTTTGATTTTACTACCATATCTTATTTTGAAGAAAATAAAATAAAATATGCTCACTATCTTTTATTGCAGAAATTACGTACTGAATTTTTGAACATTATTGTAACTTGATTACTAAACTAACATGTACGATTATTAGATTAAGAATCTTTGCTTAGTTCGATTATTACTAAACAAGAAAAGAGTTATAGGTCCATGTTTTTGACGTTGTTATAAGAAAAGTCCATACGGAAATGAATATGTAAATTTGGTCCCTATTTTTTTTGAAAAATAGAAAATGCAAGATTCCTTGCATTTTTTGATAGAAAGTGCAAGGTAACTTGCGCTTTTCTAACTGAAAATGCAAGGTAACTTGCACTTCTTTGGTTTTGAATTTTTTTTTTGAAAATTTTGAAAAGCGTAACTTAACTTGTGCTTTCTGATTTTGAATTTTTTTTGAAAATTTTGAAAAGCGTAAGTTAACTTGCGCTTTCTGCGCAAGATAGTTTGCGCTATCTGATTTTGAATTTTTTTTTGAAACTTTGAAATTTTTGAAAAGTCTATTAGAAAAGTGCAAGCTAATCTGTGCTTTCTGATCTAGAAAAAACATGGACCTAATTTACATAATAGGGAATTTTTTGTAACAACATCAGAAGAGACCTTCTGTGCAAAGCCCATTACTAAAACCTTTGAGCCAGGCTTCAGCTTCTTCAACCTGTCCACATTAAAATAAAATTCATACACCTTATTTTGAATTTTCTTCTTACCATAGTAGCATGTATATAACTTCTCTCAACTATGGTAACATGTGTAGATGCTAAAAGACATCAATGATTCTGAGTATTCAAATGTGTTTTTCGTAGCAGGTGGAAGTGCCCCAATGCTCCCACTCCCAATGGCAGCAATGGTAAGCCTAACCATAACCTTCAAACTAGAAAAAAACCTAGACTACATCCACGCAGTCATCGGTCAAGCTTTAGAAAACTGCTCCTCCGGCTGCTCATGGCCATGCATGCCCATCATCGGCGCCCTCTGGACCCAAAAGGCTAGACGGTGGCACGACTTCATCGTGTTCTCCTGTTCCCATTCCCCCTTCAGCCGCGACAAATCCGCAGTCCAACAACTAATCAAAAGCTGCTTCCTCTCCTTCTTCGGTCGCCTGCACGGCTCCCCGCTGTCTTCCAACCGTGGCGTGAGCGGCCTCCTCGGCTGCTCCATCTTCGAAAAAGAATCATTATCGATAGCTCCGGGCTTCATGTACCTGCGCACCTGCCGCACGTTCCACGACAGCCACTTCGTCAGCAGCACCATCGTAAACGTCGTCCTCGGCTGGGTCAACGACCTCTGCAAAGGATCCCAAATCCGGAACCGTTCCCTCGCGTCCACCGCAGCTCACGTAAGAGAAGTCGCCACGTTAGGAGTGAGTCTCCTGTGCATAGCGGGAGGGGTGCAGATGGTGCAGTTTCTGTACGAGGAGACCTTACCGGCCGCCCTGATGACCGCGACGAAGCGCGGGGGAACGGAAGGGGACCGGACGGCGATTTTGGAAGGGTACGCGATGGCGTACATGGTGATACTGGCCGGGGCGTTCGTGTGGGGAGTGGACGCGACGTCGCTGCCGGTTACGTTCTCGTCGAGGAGGGCGAGGGCGCTGAGCGTGCACATGGAGTTCGTGGGCGCGGCGGTCGCCGGGGAGGTGGCGGTCGGGTGCGATCCGACGACGTGGAGGTGTTATGTGGAGTGCTTTGTGGGGTTGATGGTGGGGTTCGTGCCCGGGTGGGTGCCGGACGTGAGGAAGGAGACGCTGTGGAAGGTGGCGGATGGGGTTAGGGGTTGGGGTGAGAAGGAGCTTGCGCTTGCTTTGGTTATGAGGGGTGGTGTTGAGTCTGCTAATGCTGTTGTTGAGGCGGTGCTTTGAGGTGGTATTGTAAATTTTGTAGTGTTAGATGCGTTGCAGAAGTGGGTTAGTTTAAAGTTGGTGATGGTATTCTATTTACTTTTCTGTGCACTTGTAGTTTGGATAGGTTCATTAGTGACGACTGGTCGGTAACATTTCGTTGTTGGTCAATGTTGGTAACTTTATTAAATAAAATTACTCTCTTATATTTATTGGAAGCTTGTTTCTAAGACTGAGTAATATGGCTCACTTTTTCATAAGGGGCTTTGCACGAAAAGTCCTTATTTCTGATGGTGTTATAAGAAAAGTCCATGTAGAAATAAGTATGTAAATTAAGTTCCTGTTTTTTTTAAATTTGAAAACGCAAGTTAGCTTGCGCTTTTTAAAATTTTCAAAATCAGAAAGCGCAAACTAGCTTGCGCTTTTTTAATAGAAAACGCAAGCTATCTTGCGCTTTTCAAAAATTTTAAAATTTTTAAAATTTTCAAAAAATATTTTAAAATTAGAAAGCGTAAACTAGCTTGCGCTTTTTTGATAGAAAGTGAAAATAACTTGCGCTTTTCAAAATTTTCGAAAATTTCAAAATTAGAAAAGTGCAACGTTTTTTTATTTTTGAAAAATAGGGAGCAAATTTACATATTCATTTCTGTAGGGACTTTTTGTATAACATCAAAAATAGGGACATGTGACTCTTTTCTTGTTTTCATAATCTGTTCCATTGACCAATGGCCATTAAACTTTTATGCGTTTATCAGCAATAATCTATCTAGATTCATTCTTGAAGGTGGGTAAAAATAAGAGGAAAATTTTGCAAATTTTGGCTAGTTTGAAAAAAAAAATAACAAAATTAAACTACTTTTGAAGTATATTACGAACATAGATCGGTTTTGGTAAGATCAGCGCTTTACTGGCTAAAGCGGTGAAGGTGACTTTTGAAAATTCGCTCAAAAATGAATTTTCAAAATGCGTCTTCATAGAATTTTCTTAAACCAATGAGGGCGACTGATTTAAGGAAATTTTACGAAGGGGTTTATGTTTGTAATATATTTCAAAAGTGGTTTAATTTTGTTATATTTTTTAAAACTAGGACTAAATTGGCAAAATTTCCAAAATAAAATAGCTAGATGCATTTATGGCCAGACGCATCTTGGTTTTTTACAGTGACCACAGGATACTATTCGCAAAATTATTCAAATCACCTCAAAATTTAGTGTGTAATATTCAAACGATTCTGAACGTATCAACAAAAACTATTTATTTTTGCATTTTTTTGAAGCAATCTCCTTTGTTATTTTTTGATAGCTAGAGCATATTCAATACTCATTTCTAATTGAAATTATAGCTAACTTGATTAATCTTTCTTACGACATAATTGCTTGAAAATATGCTTAAAAAATTCCGCCATCTTAACCAAAATTGTTAACAAATTTGATAAACAACATAAAAGCTACTTACATCAAAATAAAAGCTCAAGAAATAAAAATATCAATAGATTTAGTTACATTGATGCTAGAATTTTTTGTAATCATCGAAACTCATGGAGTAACTTATTATTACAAATACCGTCTTTCTCATTGTGTACCAGAAATCTTTTAGGTTTATGTAATGCCTCTTCATTTCTTCGTCATTATTAATATCTTTACTACTTAAATTCTACAAAAACCTAAAAATTTCACTAAAAAGTTTAAATTGCTCAAATAGATCATAACGTTTGATTTATCAAGTGAAGAAACAAATAAATGAAATTACCGTTCATAAATTTATTATCTTTATCTACAGCTTTTAATTGTAAAAATCGATAGATGGACGTTAGACGTTAGTTAGGAGTAGGGATAAATCATTAAACGGGGACTAATCGAGGATTATTTGGAGCTAATTGTTTTTTATAATTCACGTATTTTGGATAAAATTTCAGTATTATTTACTATTAATTGACTAAAATTGAAATTTCGAGGATTTGGATGGGTTTAAGAGCAACCGAGAAGGCAAAACCATCTAAAATAAGCATGTGGATGCTTATAAGCGGCATTATGCCTCAATTAATGTCTAACCAATAGTGCATAGCATTGACTAAAATTTTTGCCAACCTCACAATTATGGTAACATGTTTGTATTATCAAAGATTACTTGATAACGCTAGGCTTAAAAATTGAAAATGAGGAGTAAAAATGAGCAACTAATGTAAAGAGAAAATATATAGATTCGGCTAAGCTTGCCTATGCCCGCTGTGAAGATTTCTTACTATATTAATCTTTTACAATTACAATGAATTACAAGAGAATAATAAGAAATTAAGATCACTTAAGATTGCAATATGGCTAACTTAAGTACTTCAATATTTTTCTATCCTGAAAATATATTTCTGAACCAAAACTCAACCCTTATGAAGTTGCATGACAATGGGTATTTGTAGCAGTTTAAGTTGGCTTTTGAATGGATGAAATTGCGTAGCTAAAAGGCCGAAACCCTTTTAGGTCATTGATCTGGTTGATTTGCTGATGGAGAACAGTTGGAAAGGCGATGTGACTGCGTGGCTAGGGTACGTGCCAGCTTTCATTTCGTGAGTGTGCTTTGCACAGAGCAAGGCATCATGACATGAGAGTGAGTGCGCTTTTATCAAATATGCCACTATGGACAGGTAGTTGGTATGCATAGTTGCACTTTTGTTAGATGAACAATGTTGTGTAGTATACTTTTTCAGAAAATAAGGCTGAAGAGAAGCTTCTTTCACACAGTAACGTCGGTCGTTTTTATCTTAATCCCGATGAGTAAAGATAAGGCATATAAGATGATTCGATCCATGCATGTGGCGACAAGACGGGCTAAGTGGGGCCAACCTTACGTGGGTTGAGAAGAAGTCGGACCAGGGTTTACTCGCTTTTGAGCTGAGTCTAGTCGATTGAGTTGGCTATTGTTGTTAAGTGGGGCCAGCCAATTTAGAAGGGCAGACGACAATATTCAAGACGTGATTGTTTGATGTTATCAAGCAAATTGGCTTGAGCCGGGCTGGGTTTAGATGTTATAACGACCCCCTTCGACCACAAATGTCAACATTAATACATCCATGATATTCACATGCCGAACACCCAAGTGTCGGAGGGACATGTTTTCAGGGTAAAAAGAAAAGCAGAAAGAAAATGAACTTAAAAGAAAAAGAACAATAAAGAAAGAACAAAATATCTGAATCTCATAATTGAATGATAATATATAATATTCAAAAGACAATACAAATGGTTACTCTAAGATAGATAACATTTCTGAGTTACTAATCTAAAACTATCATCAACCTGGACAGTTATAACAATCCGTCCGCTGATATATACATACTAGTAGTGCAATGGAAATAAAATACGGTAGGTGAGAGCATGCAAATCGTCTCCTCGAGCTCTAAAGAACATCCATCAAAAATCCGCCTTTCTCAAACTGTGAATCCGAAGATTTAAGGAAAAGATAAAACCATGAGTCAAACATAAGTCTAGTATGAGAAACTCAAGAAACATTTATCAACATAACAGTATCTTTTAAGACCAACCAAATCACCGAAATGGTTTTCCCCTCAAAAGAACCAAACCATCTAATAAGTACATATGGTGATATAATATATAGTGTCCATGGTGTATGATATAAATCAGAAACTAACTTCTCAAAACACTTTATTATAACAGATTGTTATAACAAAAACCCACTTATCCTTTTATAAAATACTCAACTCACTTTTCCAAACATATATATATGTAAAAATACTTTAAAAATACTTAACTTACTTTTCCAAACTCATATATAGACATAAAAATACTTTATAAATAATTATAAATATGTTTTAAACATTTGTATGAAGTATTATATAAAAATAACTAATATAGACATTTCTATAAAAAAACTATTTTAAATAAATTTACAAATAAAACCGTTTACTTTAAAAATTCATAAATAATCATTAAAAATATAGACCTTCCTCGCCTTCTAACATTTCAAAGTTTGTTCTAAAAGTTCTTTACTTTTCCAAAAAATTTCTTTATGCTCCCATACACTGCTATAAATGTAGAGCACAATCAAAATATATTCTTTCACAATATATTTATATATAACCATTTGAAATAAGTTAAACACAAGGGATTACAAAGTGCACTTATAGCGGCCCTTTCGTTTCAAATATTTGCACACACTTCCACATCACATACAACCAAAATAAACATGTAAACACAAAGTCAAGGCCACGTTACATGTTTTAAAGGGTAATAAAAGTGAATATTATAACACATAAAGTTATCATTTGCTTTAAAAAACAAGAGGGGTCCAAAGTTATAACTTCATTAGTTAACTTCTTAACTTTATGTTAACACACAATTATAAACACAATATTTACTTTTCAATGGTGAGTTAACTCACTCAAAACCTTGCAAACATCAAGTACAAGCCACCTAGAACACAAGAACACTTCCTACCATCGCTCAAAAGTAAATAAAATCCTCCTTAAGCTCCAAAATGCTCTCGATCATGCTTCCCTCCCTCACTTTTGCTCATGGCTTGGTTGGGTTGGGAGTGATGTGCTCCTTTCCTTCAAGCTTTGAGTTGCTATTCTATGCCCCTATGTTGTGATAGGGATTATGCCAAAGTTTGGTGGAGTTTGGTGAAGATTTACTTTGAATTTAGATTGATTAAATGAAGAGAGAAGAGGATGAAGAGTAATTGTTTCTAATGTTTTAAATTTGCAAACCAATTTGTGTGACATATGAAGTGCTTAAGTAGATATTAACAAGAGGTCACTACCACCCCTTACCCCTTATGTTCGGCCACCAAGCCCATTCCCCTTGCATGTGCACACCTTTCACCTCACACCCCTTAAAATATCGTCTACTAATACCTTCTCCAAAATATATTTTGTGACATCACCCATGACATCATGCTTACCTCCACTAATCATAATTCGTTAGCCATAACACACAAAATATTTTTAGTTGCTAATTAATGACACATTAGTATATTAGACATGTCCCAAAAGTTCGGACAACATTTATCGAGTAAAATCCCGTTTAACGATAAAATAATTTTCAGCCACATTATCGATATTTCTTCAAATTATTTATTTTTGTAAACATATTTCAAAAACAAGTTTACCTTTATGTTTTATTAGTTAAAACAGGTTTAACAAGGTTATAAATTCAATTGTACAACATTTAAGTAAGTCAAATGTTTAAATAATTCATATTTCGATATGAAGTGTTTGAAATTCCGGATCTTTACAGGTGTGCTGGCCGATAAATCTTTTATTTACGAGAAAATTGAGCAACACGTAGATACCCATTTGTATGCTTAGATGATGCAGTAAGACTTCTTCAATTTGATACCAAAAGTTACTAATTTAACCTTTTAGAATAAGCGGTGTTGTCTAGCATTTAGAACAATTTTTGATAACTCATGTATTTTTAGTCCATTTCATCAAGTTTTCAAATCCATTTCCTCGAGTTTTTCAAAAAATGCTACTAGTTCTTTAGTTTTTGTAATTGCATCTTCAATATTCATTCTCTTGTTCAAGTATTTCAGTCACTTAATAAATATTATTGCTAATGAGATTTTTCATCTCGTAATGTAAAATGTAGCATACATGATACTAAAGGTAACAACCCTCCTTTTTCGACCCTTGGACTTAGCATCCGAACTGACGTTCTAATCTTGAAAACCGAAAATGATAGATCGTTAGGTTATGATAACAAGAAACAAACGATAATTCTAACTATATCTTTCTAAACTCATAGCGGAAGCAACAGCATATAATATTAAAAAAACCTTATATTCCAACCAACCGTTATAACATATACAAGGTCATAGATCCATGTAATATATAATTTTCTATTTAAACTGCATAAGACACACTATATTGTTATGTGAATATATATATATATATATATATATATATATAATATATACATATGTAATGCCTCCATTCTTTGCATCATCAACACCACCTAAGTCAGCTTGATTCCATAGCCCATCAACCTATCAATATCATATAAAAAAATGTAGAGAGGGGTTCAAATTTGTGTTTGTGTGAGTGAAACTAATCTTTTCGACATATACTTCAAATAGACTGTTATAACCTCATTTTAATCTATTTAACTTATGTAAACATACCTTAACCTACAGACATGCATACAGGAGTAATAACATCAACACCCAAGAGTTGACTACTTGATTAAGTTTAATGTTACACCTAACTACTTAATATATTCATCTAGATGTCACACATATATCAATGAAACGATATAACATGTCCTACGCTCGTTTTTCAGTTGAGAATAAACATCTAATAAGTACATATGGTGATATAATATATAGTGTCCATGGTGTACGATATAAATCAGAAACTAACTTCTCAAAACACTTTATTATAACAGATTGTTATAACAAAAACCCACTTATCCTTTTATAAAATACTCAACTCACTTTTCCAAACTTATATATATGTAAAAATACTTTAAAAATACTTAACTTACTTTTCCAAACTCATATATAGACATAAAAATACTTTATAAATACTTATAAATATGTTTTAAACATTTGTATGAAGTATTATATAAAAACAACTAATATAGACATTTCTATAAAAAACTATTTTAAATAAATTTACAAATAAAACCATTTACTTTAAAAATTCATATAAAATCATTAAAAATATATTTAAACTTAAAACCACTTTTATAATGCTTTTAAACATGTTATTAAACATTCTTAAAAAGATGTAACAAAAATAAGTTATTTAACTAACTTTTAAACACATTTAAAATCTCAAAAGTAGCTTAAAACAACATAAACACCGAACAGTGTTGTAGAAAGCCAAGAATGCTGCTATAGGTCAAAAATTACTGGTGTTAAGTGCTGTAAAAGATACTGGATAGAACAATTAACAAAAGAGTATAAAAATTTGACCAGTTTCTCCATTCAAGCAATGGTTTTAAAATCTCATTGTTTCCAGTAAGTAGTATACTTAGACTACTTATTAACCATGCAAATATACCCCTAAGGATGTCTACCAAAATCATATTAAAAATTCCCAAAATCAAGACATGTAGAAGTGTCCATATAGCGACCTTCCTCGCCTTCTAACATTTCAAAGTTTGTTCTAAAATTTCTATAATTTTCCAAAAAATTTCCTTGTGCTCCCATACACTACTATAAATGTAGAGCACAATCAAAATATATTCTTTCACAATATATTTATATATAACCATTTGAAATAAGTTAAACACAAGGGATTACAAAGTGCACTTATAGCGGCCCTTTCGTTTCAAATATTTGCACACACTTCCACATCACATACAACCAAAATAAACATGTAAACACAAAGTCAAGGCCACGTTACATGTTTTAAAGGGTAATAAAAGTGAATATTATAACACATAAAGTTATCATTTGCTTTAAAAAACAAGAGGGGTCCAAAGTTATAACTTCATTAGTTAACTTCTTAACTTTATGTTAACACACAATTATAAAAACAATATTTACTTTTCAATGGTGAGTTAACTCACCCAAAACCTTGCAAACATCAAGTACAAGCCACCTAGAACACAAGAACACTTCCTACCATCGCTCAAAAGTAAATAAACTCCTCCTTAAGCTCCAAAATGCTCTCGATCATGCTTCCCTCCCTCACTTTTGCTCATGGCTTGGTTGGGTTGGGAGTGATGTGCTCCTTTCCTTCAAGCTTTGAGTTGTTGTTCTATGCCCCTATGTTGTGATAGGGGTTATGCCAAAGTTTGGTGGAGTTTGGTGAAGATTTACTTTGAATTTAGATTGATTAAATGAAGAGAGAAGAGGATGAAGAGTAATTGTTTCTAATGTTTTAAATTTGCAAACCAATTTGTGTGACATATGAAGTGCTTAAGTAGATATTAACAAGAGGTCACTACCACCCCTTACCCCCTATGTTCGGCCACCAAGCCCATTCCCCTTGCATGTGCACACCTTTCCACCTCTCACCCCTTAAAATATCGTCTACTAATACCTTCTCCAAAATATATTTTGTGACATCACCCATGACATCATGCTTACCTCCACTAATCATAATTCGTTAGCCATAACACACAAAATATTTTTAGTTGCTAATTAATGACACATTAGTATATTAGACATGTCCCAAAAGTTCGGACAACATTTATCGAGTAAAATCCCGTTTAACGATAAAATAATTTTCAGCCACATTATCGATATTTCTTCAAATTATTTATTTTTGTAAACATATTTCAAAAACAAGTTTACCTTCATGTTTTATTAGTTAAAACAGGTTTAACAAGGTTATAAATTCAATTGTACAACATTTAAGCAAGTCAAATGTTTAAATAATTCATATTTCGATATGAAGTGTTTGAAATTCCGGATCGTTACAGGTGTGCTGGCCGATAAATCTTTTATTTACGAGAAAATTGAGCAACACGTAGATACCCATTTGTATGCTTAGATGATGCAGTAAGACTTCTTCAATTTGATACCAAAAGTTACTAATTTAACCTTTTAGAATAAGCGGTGTTGTTTAGCATTTAGAACAATTTTTGATAACTCATGTATTTTTAGTCCATTTCATCAAGTTTTCAAATCCATTTCCTCGAGTTTTTCAAAAAATGCTACTAGTTCTTTAGTTTTTGTAATTGCGTCTTCAATATTCATTCTCTTGTTCAAGTATTTCAGTCACTTAATAAATATTATTGCTAATGAGATTTTTCATCTCGTAGTGTAAAATGTAGTATACATGATACTAAAGGTAACAACCCTCCTTTTTCGACCCTTGGACTTAGCATCCGAACTGACGTTCTAATCTTGAAAACCGAAAATGATAGATCGTTAGGTTATGATAACAAGAAACAAACGATAATTCTAACTATATCTTTCTAAACTCATAGCGGAAGCAACAACATATAATATTAAAAAAACCTTATATTCCAACCAACCGTTATAACATATACAAGGTCATAGATCCATGTAATATATAATTTTCTATTTAAACTGCATACGACACACTATATTGTCATGTGAATATATATATATATATATATAATATACATTGGTAATGCCTCCATTCTTTGCACCATCAACACCACCTAAGTCAGCTTGATGCCATAGCCCATCAACCTATCAATATCATATAAAAAAAATGTAGAGAGGGGTTCAAATTTGTGTTTGTGTGAGTGAAACTAATCTTTTCGACATATACTTCAAATAGACTGTTATAACCTCATTTTAATCTATTTAACTTATGTAAACATACCTTAACCTACAGACATGCATACAGGAGTAATAACATAAACACCCAAGAGTTGACTACTTGATTAAGTTTAATGTTACACCTAACTACTTAATATATTAATCTAGATGTCACACATATATCAATGAAACGATATAACATGTCTTACGCTCGTTTTTCAGTTGAGAATAAACATCTAATAATACATATGGTGATATAATATATAGTGCTCATGGTGTACGATATAAATCAGAAACTAACTTCTCAAAACACTTTATTATAACAGATTGTTATAACAAAAACCCACTTATCCTTTTATAAAATACTCAACTCACTTTTCCAAACTTATATATATGTAAAAATACTTTAAAAATACTTAACTTACTTTTCCAAACTCATATATAGACATAAAAATACTTTATAAATACTTATAAATATGTTTTAAACATTTGTATGAAGTATTATATAAAAATAACTAATATAGACATTTCTAAAAAAAAACTATTTTAAATAAATTTACAAATAAAACCGTTTACTTTAAAAATTCATAAATAATCATTAAAAATATATTTAAACTTAAAACCACTTTTATAATGCTTTTAAACATGTTATTAAACATTCTTAAAAAGATGTAACAAAAATAAGTTATTTAACTAACTTTTAAACACATTTAAAATCTCAAAAGTAGCTTAAAACAACATAAACACCGAACAGTGTTGTCGAAAGCCAAGAATGCTGCTATAGGTCAAAAATTACTGGTGTTAAGTGCTGTAAAAGATACTGGATAGAACAATTAACAAAAGAGTGTAAAAATTTGACCAGTTTCTCCATTCAAGCAACGGTTTTAAAATCTCATTTTTTCCAGTAAGTAGTATACTTAGACTACTTATTAACCATGCAAATATACCCCTAAGGATGTCTACCAAAATCATATTACAAATTCCCAAAATCAAGACATGTAGAAGTGTCCATATAGCGACCTTCCTCGCCTTCTAACATTTCAAAGTTTGTTCTAAAAGTTCTATAATTTTCCAAAAAATTTCCTTGTGCTCCCATACACTACTATAAATGTAGAGCACAATCAAAATATATTCTTTCACAATATATTTATATATAACCATTTGAAATAAGTTAAACACAAGGGATTACAAAGTGCACTTATAGCGGCCCTTTCGTTTCAAATATTTGCACACACTTCCACATCACATACAACCAAAATAAACATGTAAACACAAAGTCAAGGCCACGTTACATGTTTTAAAGGGTAATAAAAGTGAATATTATAACACATAAAGTTATCATTTGCTTTAAAAAACAAGAGGGGTCCAAAGTTATAACTTCATTAGTTAACTTCTTAACTTTATGTTAACACACAATTAAACACAATATTTACTTTTCAATGGTGAGTTAACTCACCCAAAACCTTGCAAACATCAAGTACAAGCCACCTAGAACACAAGAACACTTCCTACCATCGCTCAAAAGTAAATAAACTCCTCCTTAAGCTCCAAAATGCTCTCGATCATGCTTCCCTCCCTCACTTTTGCTCATGGCTTGGTTGGGTTGGGAGTGATGTGCTCCTTTCCTTCAAGCTTTGAGTTGCTATTCTATGCCCCTATGTTGTGATAGGGGTTATGCCAAAGTTTGGTGGAGTTTGGTGAAGATTTACTTTGAATTTAGATTGATTAAATGAAGAGAGAAGAGGATGAAGAGTAATTGTTTCTAATGTTTTAAATTTGCAAACCAATTTGTGTGACATATGAAGTGCTTAAGTAGATATTAACAAGAGGTCACTACCACCCCTTACCCCCTATGTTCGGCCACCAAGCCCATTCCCCTTGCATGTGCACACTCTTCCACCTCACACCCCTTAAAATATCGTCTACTAATACCTTCTCCAAAATATATTTTATGACATCACCTATGACATCATGCTTACCTCCACTAATCATAATTCGTTAGCCATTACACACAAAATATTTTTAGTTGCTAATTAATGACACATTAGTATATTAGACATGTCCCAAAAGTTCGGACAACATTTATCGAGTAAAATCCCGTTTAACGATAAAATAATTTTCAGCCACATTATCGATATTTCTTCAAATTATTTATTTTTGTAAACATGTTTCAAAAACAAGTTTACCTTCATGTTTTATTAGTTAAAATAGGTTTAACAAGGTTATAAATTCAATTTTACAACATTTAAGCAAGTCAAATGTTTAAATAATTCATATTTCGATATGAAGTGTTTGAAATTCCGGATCGTTACAGGTGTGCTGGCCGATAAATCTTTTATTTACGAGAAAATTGAGCAACACGTAGATACCCATTTGTATGCTTAGATGATGCAGTAAGACTTCTTCAATTTGATACCAAAAGTTACTAATTTAACCTTTTAGAATAAGCGGTGTTGTTTAGCATTTAGAACAATTTTTGATAACTCATGTATTTTTAGTCCATTTCATCAAGTTTTCAAATCCATTTCCTCGAGTTTTTCAAAAAATGCTACTAGTTCTTTAGTTTTTGTAATTGCATCTTCAATATTCATTCTCTTGTTCAAGTATTTCAGTCACTTAATAAATATTATTGCTAATGAGATTTTTCATCTCGTAATGTAAAATGTAGCATACATGATACTAAAGGTAACAACCCTCCTTTTTCGACCCTTGGACTTAGCATCCGAACTGACGTTCTAATCTTGAAAACCGAAAATGATAGATCGTTAGGTTATGATAACAAGAAACAAACGATAATTCTAACTATATCTTTCTAAACTCATAGCGGAAGCAACAACATATAATATTAAAAAAACCTTATATTCCAACCAACCGTTATAACATATACAAGGTCATAGATCCATGTAATATATAATTTTCTATTTAAACTGCATACGACACACTATATTGTCATGTGAATATATATATATATATAATATATACATTGGTAATGCCTCCATTCTTTGCACCATCAACACCACCTAAGTCAGCTTGATTCCATAGCCCATCAACCTATCAATATCATATAAAAAAATGTAGAGAGGGGTTCAAATTTGTGTTGGTGTGAGTGAAACTAATATTTTCGACATATACTTCAAATAGACTGTTATAACCTCATTTTAATCTATTTAACTTGTGTAAACATACCTTAACCTACAGACATGCATACAGGAGTAATAACATCAACACCCAAGAGTTGACTACTTGATTAAGTTTAATGTTACACCTAACTACTTAATATATTCATCTAGATGTCACACATATATCAATGAAACGATATAACATGTCCTACGCTCGCTATACTCATACATATATCAATAATATGGACGATCACCGAGTTAAGACACATAATAGCTTCATTGGGTCATCTGGACCCTGTCTCAAAATAAACTCTAGGCCGTTCAAAAATAAAATTTTAAATTTTCAACCGATTGGTTAATGGGGTCCAATCAATTGAAACTCCGATATTAACTATATCCCCTTTTACTATTCCAACTTTATGAGCAAAACTCCACTTGAAATAAATCTTCAAAACTACTAATGTCACGCGAATACCCTTTTACTCCAACCTCATTCGTACAGATCTTAGTCCAACCATTTGTTACCATGCTGATGTCTCTTTTCCATGATGTTTCAACCAAAATTATTTAAATTTAATTTACTTCAACAAATTATGATCTGTGTCTTTTACCCGCTCGGAGATTTTCCTATTAAATATTCAATCTTTTCCTATTATCATCTGCCAAAATGGTATGTCAATGGGCCTAGAATTTTTTTATTTTCTTTAGGAGGAAGAAATCAGAAATCAATTTTAAATGTATATGGGATTCCTAGTTTAAGGGATGGAATAACTCATCATTGAGAGTCTATCGAGATTGCGTCCTACGATAAGACCGTCCCAGTCTACCACTCCTTATCTAAGTCAACCTCTAAATCTCCATCCAATGTAATCCCTTAATAGGTTATCTAGTCTATTATCAAAACTAATCCATATCCTAAAAGACTTAGTACGTACATCACTAAAGGACTCTCTACCGCATAAACAATATCAAGTCATAACAAAACATAAATAAATGGGTTGATCCTCGGCATGAGTTTGACACCAAAGTAGGTACATGCACTATGTGATTTACTATATAATTTATCTACCAAAACCCCCAATCAAATGCAATGATTCACCTCCAATTGTGGTTCATTATCCTTCCTTTTGAGCAACAGGTGGTATACTCGCACTTGGGACTGCTTCCAATGCATAAGCTTTTAGCATTTGGCCTCCTTTCTCATGCTTAGGCAATCCTTCTTCATGAGACCATACTGATTGCACTTATGACATTTTATCTTTGATATGTTCACTCTATAATTCTTCATATTACTGTAACTCACCAATTGATAGCTGTCCTTGTTTCAAATGGATGAATTTCTTCAACAACGATCTTTTCTTTGCTCCTGAATAAACCTTAACTTCTAATTACCTTTTAAAATCTTCTCATGTTATCTTTTCTTCATCCACCTCAGAAATTACTGTCCCTCACCAATTAGCTGCTTTTCTCTAAAGATGCCAGGAAGATAGTCGTCTCCTTATAATGTCACTCAAACTCAACAAACTGAATATTTTCTCACAAGTGCAAAGCCAAGCCCATGTCAGTAAATATGATTTGGTTCCTATATATGGTTTCCCACCGAGACTAGAAAGTCTCTACACATCTTTGGGAAATCTACTATGGTGGTGGTCAAATGTGAATCTCTTATTGGGTAGTAGTTACAGATTCCATGGGATTGACATTGCCCTAGTCAATAATAGTTTGACTCATTACCTGTAGGTATCATCTGAACCATGCAGGTATGTTCACTTTAAGAATATCTACAACATTAACTCTGATGCTAGTTTTAGGCCTGGTCTCTACCCCACCATTGTTAGCCTCTATTCCAATATTGATTGAGTAACTCATTCTCTACTATCTGCAAATGAGATCTCTAAGTAGATGCGGTTCGCTACTTGTAGTGCCAAGTGTTGCCAAAGAATCTAGTGCATATAGGCACATGTTGTTGAAGATGGGTGAGGGATCTGTGTGGTAGTTGATTGAATGGATGGGTCGATCGACCATTGAGGAGCGCTCCACAGGCCAAGCAGCTCGTGTATCTCCATTGCGCGACATTTGGAGGGCAAGGTTTGTTTGGTGGCTGTGATGGTGTTAGGTAGGATGTTGATTGAGAGAACCCTTTTTGCTTGGTTGGTTAGGGGAAATGCTAAGTAAGCAAGCTAGCTATCGAGCACTTATAGTGCATGGGTGAGCCATTGCTATCTAAGCGGGGCTCATCAAAGCTCCAGATCATGGGGATATGCGGAATAAAAGATGGGCCATGGTGCGTATCGCTATAGTCACGCGAGCTATTCAAACGATATAGGCCAACCCACTTTATGCTTGCGAGAAATTCAATTAACATTTTACCCCTAAGTCCGTGCTTGTGTGCGGTAGTGGACTTGTCAATCAGGCATTAAATTTCACATTTGATGCTCTCACACGTATCGTTGGATTATTGGTGGAGGCGGTCTAACATAAGGCTAAGGTGGAGGTGGAGATGAGGCAGTCGAAGAGAGCCCGCATTGTTTAGCCAGAAGATTTCAGGTGTGGGTTGGCTTACAAATTCTCAAGGGAAGTGGAGTCTGTTTGGCCTCTATCCGGGGACTTCCAATATGTGGTTGTAGGGTTGGGCATTTTTAGGATGATCAAGGAGGACGACGGGACCATCCTAAAGGTGCTAGTGCATTCAATTGCCACAGTGGCCTCGAAGGTCCTAGCTAATAGGCGCTGGTTTAGGTCGGGCTGAAAGACCCATTCTTTGGAGCCTATGGTGGATGCCTACCAGGTAAGGATCCCATACTTAACAGTTTTCCTTTCCCCTGGCCTCTTTATTGTTTTTACTTAGCATGAGGTTCATCGTGCAGGCCGCACCCTGAGCTCTTTGCATTCATACAGGCCTGCAGGCCTTGAGGAAGCAGGTGAAGGATGAAATGGACATCGACCAACGAGCAGAGAGTTTGACAGGAAAGCTCGAGTGGAGGGCTTAGGATGTTGAGAAGATGGCAAGGGAATATGAAAGGCGGTCCCTGGAGGCAAAAGGTGCTCGGTACGTGGTTAAGAAGGCTAGGTCATCGTCGTTGAGGAGCGGGCGGAGGAGTTGAAGAAACTGGGGAGGAGCTTGGGAAGGTACGGGCGGACCTGGAGGCGAGCTACAAGGTGGTAGATGAGATGCGGTGGAGGTTGTAGTAGCTCTTGCAGTGTGTAAGCTAGATAGCCTTATTGATGCACAGATGAAGAATGCTTGGGAACACTCTGTTTACTTTCCATACTAAAAATATTTATACAAAAATTCTTTTGCCTTGTAATTGTAGCAAAATCTCATAGCCTTATAAATGTGGTTTACATAATTTCATACATAATATGCTCAAAGATTCTCTGGATTCCACGTGCAGGACACATGGCTCCATCAAAGTGTGAAAGGCGGTAAGCACCGTTGATGAGTGTGGCATTGATCACATACGAGCCTCTCAGTTTGGCCCTAATACTCCTTCGGCTAGGTTTATACATTTGCAAAGACCCAACACAGCATTAAGTCCCCAGCCTTGGATTGATCGAGCTTCACCCTTATATTATAGTGCTTGACTATCTTTCTTTTTCATGCCTCGGTGTAGAGCTATGCCTTTGCTCTTCTTTCTTCTAGAACGTCAAGCCAAAGCTTGAGAAACCCTTCATTTTGTTTATGGTTATGAAAGAGGTGACTTGGATATGGTATTTCGACTTCAACAGGCAGCATAACTTCATACCTATAAGTTAAAGAGAAAGGGGAGTGCCCGGTTGATGTGCAGCTCGAGGTTCCGTATAACCAAAGCACGAGCGATAGACCTTCATCCTAGTTTCCCTTATCCTTTATGAGGCACTTCTTCAACATTTCCTCGATGGTCTTGTTCACCGCCTCAACCTGCCCATTCATTTATGGGTGGGCGATTGAGGAGAAGCATCTTTCTATTCCATTCTGCCCGTAGAATCGATGGAGCGGCCCTCTCTCGAACTGTGTGTCATTGTTTATTATGATCTTCTTTGGGAGTCCAAAGCGGGAACCAATGTTGTTGATCATAAATTCAGGATCTTAGGCATGGTGACCTCAGTGAGAGGCTTGTCCTCAATCCATTTTATAAGTCGATGGCAAGTATGGCATTGTTGTATCCACCTTTGGCATTTGGGACCTCGCCGTTCAGATTAATCCCCTAAGTATTAAGCAGTTAGGGAGAATCACTGGAGTTAGGAGTCTTAGGGAAGCTATTAGGATCTTGGTGAATCGCTGACATCGATGACACTTCTTAACGTAGTTCATTGCGTCCTTAGTCATAGTAGGCCAGTAATAGTCTTGTTGTGCAGCCTTCTTTACAAGGCTTTGCCCTCTGGCATGATCTCAGTAGAAGCTTTTGTGCATTTCCTCTAATATATGCTCAGCTTCCTCGTTTGCCACACACTGTCGAAGGGAAGTTGAGTACCCCCATCGGTAGAGCTTTCCTTCCATAATGGTATAATGGGGCACCCGGTATAGATTTTTTCGAACCTCTTTTCTCTCAGTGGGTAGTTCTCTGCTCGTGAGGTACTTTAACAGCAGGGTCATCCAGAAATCAATTCAGACTTCGTTAAATTTCATGGTTGTTGCCTTCGAGTCAAATAAGGGTAACCCACACCTCCATTGAGGCCCGAGGGATGCTTTCTTCAAGATTGCTTGATGCATGTCTAGTTGGTTGGCCTTGGTGTTCTTCTTATGGGGGATCTGCTCTAGCTTGAAGTCTACGAAGGTGCTGATGAGTTTCTTGGCTTTATGACATAAAGAGCTAATGTTTTTCCCTTAATTCGGAAACGTTTTGCGGTTTGGTTAACAACTAGTGATCAGTCACTGAACACATGCACAAATTCTATCCACAACTCTTTAGTCATCTTAAGACCGGCTAGGGTGGCTTTATACTCTACTTTATTATTTATAGCCTTGAAGCTGAGGCGGACAATGAAGCACCACTCTTTTCCGTCAGGCATGATTAGAACCATGCGGCTCTAGTGCCTTTCTCATTAGATGCACTGTCAACCTAAAACTGCCATGCTGGCAAGTTGATTGTTAACACTTCATCTCCATTGTTCGAGCTTGAACATTCTGCTATGAAATCGGCCACAACTTGGCCTTTTAATGAACCGCGAGGATGGAATGTGATGTGATACTGTCTGAGCTCTACGAAGCACTTCAGGAGTCGATCTCTTGCATCGGGTAGGCTCAATACTTGCTTTAGTGCTTAGTTTGTGAGAACTTTGATGGGGTGAACTTGGAAATATGATCGTAGATGCTGGGGTTCCATCGGCACATAATAGGCTAGCTTTTCCAACTTGTAATATCTTGTTTTCAGGCCCGTCAACCTTTTGATTACATAGTAGATGGGTCATTGGACTTTTTCTTCATTGTGAACCAAGCTACCGCTGATCGCATGGTCAATTACTGTGAGGTATAAGTACAATTCTTCCCTATTGATGGGCTTAGAAAGCACAAAGGGTGTGGTCAGCTGCCTTTTCAAGTCGTCAAAGGCTTTGGTGCACTATTCATTCCATATAAATGACTTGTCCTTCTTGATAAGATCGAAGAAGGGAACGCAATGGTTTGTGGCTTTTGACAAAAATGGCTAAGCGTCGGGATCATCCCATTTAGATTCTGCACTTTCTTTACCATGCAATGTATCTGTATACCTTGAGTTGCTTGAATCTTATTGAGATAGGCTTTAAAGCCTTTGGACTTGCTATAAAACCAAGGAACTTCTCAGACCGAATAGCGAATGAACACTTCTTGGGGTTGAACTTCATATTGGGCCCGCTAAGAATGCTAAAAGTATTGGCCAGATTCTCTACATGCCTCCCCACCATTTTTAGATTTCACCAGTAGGTCATCTATGTAAACCTCCATCAAACGACTGATTTGCTGAGCAAACAGCTAGTTTACGAGCTATTGACATATGGCGCATGCATTGCAAAAGTCGAATGGGATGGCTCAGCAGTAGTAAAGCCCAACATTAGTAATGAAGGATGTGTGTTCTTTATCTAGGCCCTGCATGTCAATTTGATTATATCCAAAGTAGGTGTCAATAAATGTGAGTAGCTCATGTCCACTAGTCACGTCCACAAGATGGTCGATGCAGGGTACTGGGAAACTGTCTTCAGGACATACCTTGTTAAGATATGAGAAATCAATACAAGTTCTCCAGGTTGTACTGGGCTTCTGGACCAACATTGTGTTGGCTACCCAGACTAAGTATGTAGCTTCATGAATGAATCCATTTGCATGTAGTTTCTCTACATCTTCTTTTAGTGTCATGTACCATTCGGAGTTGAGGAGCCGTCTTTTTTGCTAGATTGGATGAGCTGTCATGTCGGTGGTCCCTTAGGCAAATACATCTTTACTTTTTATTAGGAAACAAATTAGCTCATCCCTTATTTCCAGACACAATTTCATGCCTATTTGGATGGCTTTATTAGGATGATCGCTGTCAATTAATATTGCCTCAAGCGGAGTCGCCCGCCCTCCATTGGGGTTTGGGTCTCCCATACGGGGGTCAAGTGGATGATCATCATTATCCTCTACACTCTCTTCTAGGTTGCACTGGTCTAACACATATATCAAGCGCTCAATAACATCCTTGGCTATGACGGACATCCATATGCAAACAGGAAGGCTATGGTTGCCCCCGGCTCTCACAGATGAGTCTTCCAGTGCCGGAAGGGAAGGAGTGGTAGTATCTTCTGCTCCTGCATACCAGCAGAGGTGAACTTGCTCATTCCATGTTGGTGTAAGTTCTCTTGTCTTGCTTAGACTGGCCAGGGAAAGATTATTTCCATCAACTATGTTGTCTTGGCCCCCGACATGAACGGAAGCATTGAGCGGCTCGTGTGTTCTCAAGGGCAGTGGTTATTGTGTATGCTTTTTCTTCAAGGCTTCGAGCGACCTCGATGCGAAAGGGAGCATTAAAGAGGCCGACACATTCTTTTGGGCATGTCACCATTGACCGGTGCTAGTTCTTATTGTAGCATAAGTACTCCCATTTTATCTTATTGCGATGAGATGGTGTCACAATCTATAACACCCCTAATTTTTGATAACATTATTCAGGAGATTTAATTAGAATAAATTAAATAGAATAATGTAGAATGATAAGGTGATTGAGTTTGATTAATAGACTAAGTGGTCGTGCTTATTTAAAATGAATGAGCTTATAAATGGTTAGGTATTAACCAAATAAACTTAGGGGCATTAGGGTAAATTGTCGCCCATATTCTTACCCATACACCATTACCTCTAGGCCATAAACGTTCATTTATCATAAGAAATTTTTTAAAAGGTAAGAAAGAAAAGGAGCCGGCTATTAGGAAGAAGAGAAGAAGGGAAAATCAAATCTAAAGCTTAGGATCAAACTAGAAGAAATTAATCTTAATCAATCTTCAATTTCCAAATCCAACCTAAGGTGAATAATGATCACTACATCTCTATTTTGGTTTTTATAATCATATGATTTCAGATTTAAGGTAAATTCACTTTTATGATATATTGGATGATGATATGCTTGATTTTGAATTTGTATAATTTAAACAAGATTGTTTAAAAGAGGATATGCACGGTTTTACGGCAAAACTGAGATTTAATGATTTTTAAATGCATTGGAAAAATTATATGTTATGGAAAACATGATTTTGGAGTTGGGTTTTAATTTTTAAAATTTTTCAAGCCATGGAGAATTATTATGAATTTTCAAAGGAAAATTTGATTAATGGGATTTATAAATTTATTATATTGAGAATTTGGGTCTGAAATTTTGATATGTTAGATAACATGATTAAAGTGAATTTCTGGAACTTTGGGGATTTTTACTAAGTGATTTAGTATGGAAATTAAATTATTTTAAAAGAGGACCTAAATGATTTAATTGTTTTGTTAATAGGAAGGGCTTATTTGTTAAATGTTAATTGGTTTTAGATCTGAGAAAATGCGGCAAATATTAGTCAAATTATTTAAATGTTTATGATAGCCAATCAAGTGTTTACAAGTGGGCAAGTTTGTTACAAAAAGTTTACTTTATTTATAAAAACAGCCTTTAGCTCAAAAAATTGGGTTCCGCCTCCTTTGGAAGGAGCTTTCGACCCAGAGCTTCCACCTCCGACCTAGTCCAAACCATCTACCACGAAACCGATATACATGGTATCACTTAGTTGGTACATGGTGGATTGGAGAAAGGTGGAAGTTAGGGAGTCGAGACATAGCTTTCGAAGGGGTTGGTTCCTTTGTTTTGTTTTGTTATATTCTAAAAGAAAAGTGTTTGCCTGTTTACGTAAGGGTTTCGAAGTAGTCGAAACCAATGGTTTCGAAAGGGTGTTTATAAAGAAGCTTTTGAAAAGAGCTACCGCCTTTGTTTTAAAATAGTAGCTTCTGAAGGAGTTACTTAGTTTTTATTTAAAGCTTTTGGAAGGGGTAGTTTCGACCAAGTCGAAATCCTTCTGTGATTTGATGCCTTTCGATGGTATTGAAGACATCAATGCAGCCGAGAGGTACTTTTTGTTTTATAAATATAGGCCACTTCCTACTGCTTTCGAAAAGGTTTAAGGGTTTCGAAGACAATGGTTTCGAAAGGGGTTTCAAAGCCAACCTTCAATTGTTTTACTTAGATGTTTTAATGCTTTCGAAAGGATGGTTTCGACGCCATCAAGCTTCCCCAATACTTTTATGAAATAAAGAATGGTTTCGGAAGAGATGCTTTCTCTTATGTTTGCTTTGACCCAAAATGATGTTTTAAACATAAACCTAATGATTTCGATAGGTATTGGTTTCGAAGGATAACCTTCAATGGTTTTGAAAGGGGTATTTTTGAATGGTTCTGAAGCTATGCTTCTATACTTATATGATAATACTTTAACAAGGTCAAAAGGTTTCGAAAAAGATGTTTTAAAGTATTCGAAAGGTCGGAGCCTAATATTTTAAAGATAGAATTTAATGCTTTCGAAGGAGGTCATCCTATGAGGTCGAAGGCTAGGTTTCGAAGTGTTGAAAGGTTTTATAACCCAAACTCATTTTTAAGGAAAAACCCATGGCTAAATAAAGGAGTTTTGAAGTGACTTTATGTATGTAAATTTGAAGAAGTATTGCCTTGATAAAAATATAGGTTAAAGGGACTAATTATGTTTTATATGAAAAGTTTTTCAAGAACCTTAAACCCACAGGAGTGGTATTGTTAAGTTGTTATGTTTGCTCCTTCAAATATGAATATATTCACATGATAAAGGACCCATAACTATATTTTGGAGATAAATGGGTAGAAGAACCAGCTAGGTTAACCCAGTAGTGAATATAAATTGATTAAACTCCTTAATGAGTAGAATTGCACCCAAGGGGGTCATGGAAACCAAAATATAGGGTGCCTAAACCTTGAAGTTGTTCGGGAGATAGGTTCATAGTAAACCCATGAAAATTATGATTAGGAAGTTATTGGGGGTAACCAACAGGTTCATAGTAAACCCATAAAAACTATCTATTAAGGATGGTTGGCAGGGGCCAATTAGTTTGTAGTGAACCCATGGAAACTATATTCGGATTAAGTATTGACATCAGTCAAAAGGTTCCTAATCAACTCATGAAAACTAGGATAAGAAAGAAGTTAAGGGAGGCATAAGTAGGTTCCTAGTCAACCCATGAAAACTAGGCTAAGAAGGGAGTTACTGGAATAATGTATAGGTTCCTAGTCAACCCATGAAAACTAGGATATAAGAGGAGTTATTGAAATGACCAATAGGCTCAAGGGAACCCTTGAATTAATTAAGTTAATTAGCAGGGGCCTATATGTTCTTAGTGATCCCATGAAAACTCTGAAATAGGACAGGGTGTCCATGAATTATAAAAAGGTTATTAGTAAACCCATGAAAACTAATAGGTTAATAGTGACCCTAGAAACTATAAATATGACAGGGAGTCAATTAAACTGGGGATGGGATATCCAAAATGTTTGTATATGTATATCATCATCATATTTTAAAATGTTATGTTTTTAACCATTGTGGATGCAAGGGCACAAAATATGGTTTTATAAAGGTTTTAGGATACTAGTGAGGGGAAAACCCGTTCCGCTAATTGGCGTGGTCTCACTAGATATCTAAAGGGATTGAGATGTTAGATTATTATTCATACCAGGCTTTATGTCCGACTCGAAGTTTTTGTTTTCCCCTTAAACTCTCGGGTACTCGATTTATTTTGAGTAGTTTGAGATATAAGGTTTTCAGGTTCTCTTCTTAAACGAATAAAGCTTCCGGAGGCGTGCAGGAGGCAGTTAGTTATTTAGAGCTATCCTTTTCCGCTGTGTATTTTGGATTTAAAGGCAGACTTATTAGCCTTACTATATACTCTGATCAACCAAGGGGGCATCTTCGTATGTCGCTCTTAGCGTATGTGTAATAATTATATTTTTATGAACGTGATTAACGTTTGTGGGATTATGTAATGAAAATGAAATGTTTTGAATGGAATGTGGAAATGTGTTTTTAATTTGTTAAATTTTTTCCATATTCTTGTGATCTGTGTATCAAGTTATCTAACATCGCCGTATTTGGTCGCCAATGATTAATAACTATAGATGACTGCATCATCCGTAACCGTTAGTTTTGGGCCTCCAAGTAGGGGAATGTTACACAATCTATAGTGGCTCGCTGGTGGTTGCAGATGCACCCTAATTCTCCCTCGGTTGGGATTTCATCGTTAGATGCTAGTAGGCCACGATTGCATCCATGTCCACCAAAGCCGGCCTACCAATTAAGATATTATATGCAGAGAAAGGCTCTATCACAACAAATTTTGGCCACTAGAGGCCATAATAATTTAAGTTATTAAGACGTTATATGCGGAAAAAAGTCAGAGGTAATCCCTTGGGTGCTATGCCAACTCCCCCGAAACCATAGATAGGTAGTACACAAGGAGTGAGGCTCGAGGCGGAAAGCTTCATCTTGGAAAACACTTCTTTAAACACCCTATTAATTGAGCTATCCCCATCGATGAATACCTAGTGGACCTTGTGCTGAAAAAACTAACTGAGATGACCATGAGATCGTAATGGGGAAACGTTATGTGAAATGGTATGTAATCACTTGTTGCAAGATAGATAGTTTTCATGTCATGGTTTAGAGTTGCATAGTTAGTGTACCTGCGCTTGAAGCGTGCACCATCCTTGACACACTTTTTGTTGTTTTCCTAATGACCATTCTTTCACCGGTTGTCCTCTCGGGCCAACTTTGTTTCTTTGGCTCCTCTCCTCATCATAGTTGGAGATGTCGGTTTCTTCCACCCTCATTATGTTGTTTGCCCTTTGAAAAAGTAAATCAAGGAAAAAGGGAGTTGATTATGTAGTTCCTTCCACATTCGGGACCGGTACCTTACCCTAGAAAAAAGGGAGACTACCAAGCTATTCGTGTCCACTCCCCATGCATTGGTTGATTCCACGTTGAAGCAGTTGACGTACGTACGAAGAGATTCGAACAGACCTTTTCTTATGTTGCCTAGCTCGCTTGCCACCATGGTCCTTGTATTTGATGTAAAGAAGCGGGCTTTGAAGTCGGATTAAAATTGGGCCCAAGAGTGGACGTTGTCGGCTTGCAAAAGAAGGAACCGGCTAGATGTCGGCTCTGTCAGGGTGGAGAGGAAAAGGTGACAGTTTGCATGATTAAAAAAACTGCCCGGTCTGGGTTATTGAGTTGAAAGCGGTGATATAGTTGGATTAGTCAGTACTCCTATCATATTTATCCATAGGAGGCAAACCATATATCCAATGAATGTAAGTGCTTAGGATTTCCTTGGAGAAGTGGCCTTCGTGCTCATTATCTAATAAACCCTCGCCGCCCGCCCTTCTAGTTTGGATTATGCGTATTTGTTGGCATAAGGTGGCCATTTCTTCTCCGAGGCTAGCACCGTGTATCACAAATGATGCTGGACCCTTGTTGGGGAAGGGCTCCTCTATTGTATATTGATGTAAGGGACCTATGGTGGTGATATGGCACGATGGAATAACGATGCCTAGCTAGGGGAGGAGATGACCGAGTTAGGGGTATGCCCTTGGAGCAATTATGTAATTTATTACATATATCTAACTCGATAACCAATCTTGTTCGAAATAAAAAGTATTTTCTTTCTATTATGTACTTGATATAATGTGTTATATTAATTAATTAATTTAATTAAGAGTATATTAATAGAAAAATCATAAATGGTATGTTTTGTGATAGTAGTTATAAAGTGTTGTACCGTGAGTAATTTATCACAATGAAAATGTGTAGATCATTTTAAATGTTCCTAGACAAGATGCATCAAGACTGGATATCGATGTATCCGTTGAGGCTAGAATACATAATGATCTCCAAATGTTGGGCAGTGTATTATTTATGACTGTTGGGGGAAACTAGGGGTTACGTACTGATAGTTATTGGATAAAAATGGAATGACTTACTTGATAGCTTTATGTTGGTTAATATAACTAAAGTTAAACAAAAAATATTAATGTGACTAATTTACATAGTTCTCTTGATTTGAGAATACTGTCGATCTTCAATATGAAAGCTCCGCTTTGATTGTAGTCAAATCATGGCATGATGTCCATCGAGTGACTATAGTTGGGTCAAATGGAAGTATTGGAAGTGAAGTATTATTCAAATGCAGATTCGTTTTCTCGGTTATATGGGGTTTGTATCACGGTCAACTGAAGTCCACTCATAGTCAAAGTCTCTGGTCAGAGCATTTCGATTAATTATAATTGTTATTATTGAACCAAGGACTTTGCGTTTAGGTTATAGAGTTGAATATGGATGATATTGGAATTTTGACCATTACCGAATTCCGTAAGTCCAAAGTGATATAGTTTTGACGAAGAGAATTGGTGGAAATAAAAGTCACAACCGGTAATGCTTAAAAAAATTAAAATTGGGTTTACCAAAACCAAGTAAGCGATAAATTTGGCCAAAATGTCACACCACCTGCTAAGTGATATGTGAATATTAATATTCGAATAGTTCGATATTAATCGCTGACCAAATTTATAGCTAACGAGTAACACAACTAAATCAATGATACTCCTTTGACGAAAACGATTTAATTAGTTTCTAGTTGTTATAAATCAGTTAACATTTATGAAATATTAATTTTAAAATTTGATTTTTATTTGATGAATAAATATTATTAAATATATTTTTAACAGTTATAAATATATTAATTGATATACGATATCGATAAGCATTAAATTGGATTTAATTGCATAATATTTTATTTGAGCTTTAAAAGGGTTTAAAGCCTATGAAAGGGGTTGGAAATTTCGACCATAATGAGAGGTAGATGTAGCCATAAGATGGTGAAACAAAGGCTTTGAGATGGAGGGCTACGATGGAAGAGAATTGGTAAGAGATGATGTAGGATATTGATCCTAAAATATCTCCAACTTCTCCTTTATATAAGCATCTCTATCAACCTTTAGAGGACTTTTAAAAGCATCCAAAGCCCCTTAGATTTAGCCAAAATTAGCTTTCTTGTACCTCCATTGATTCAAGTTCAAATCAAATCAAATTAGTCGATATCTAATAACTGATGCTCAACGATTTAAGGACTAGCACTCTACTGGATCAAAAATAGATTCAAGGGGTAAATATCACCATTTTAAGGTGGATTTCAAGGCTTTGGAATTAACCTATGTTTTTAATCAAAATACAATTATTAACACATAATTATAATATTTTATTATACGTGTATGTTACACTGTTAATTAGGTGATGATTCTAATATACAAGTAATATTGTAACAAAGTTGTTTGGTTGTATGTATATATATATATTATTAAAAAATATTCTAATATACATGAGGTCAGTACGACTCAGAATAAAAAATTATAATTTTAAATATTTTATTAAATTAATATATATTATTTAAATCTATATATATATATATTATATTTAAATACAACATCATACTTTAATCAAAATTTGTCATATAATTTCATATATGAAGAATTAAAGAAATAATAATTTTTGACAGTGAAAATATTTTTTTTATAAATATATTATTATTATTTAAATCAATTTATTACATAAATAAATTATATTAATTCAAATAAGTTATGAAAATTATATTTTACATTTTATAAAATAATATTATTAGCATAAACACTAACGGATAAAAATGAAAAAATATTTTTTTTATTTTTAAAAATTAATTTACATCATAGCCAAAAATAGAAAAATGATTTTAAAATTAATTTAAATAGTAAAAGTTACGCAAACTTTTTTTCAAAGCATAAAACATATCCATATAGGACTTATTGGAAATTTAAATTTTGAAATTAATTTTTAGTTAATGTTATATTAATTTTTGAACGAATATTTAATGAAAATTTACTTTAAAAACAAAAAAATAAAAGTTATTTTACCGAGCTGTATGCAAGACATGGTATTTCATATCTATCAAAAAAAAATATTTTTTTGTATTTATTAATATATATGTACATATATATTATGCATAATTTAGTGTGTATATATTTAAATAAAAACAATATTCAATTTTTTTATTAATATATTTGTATGTGTGTATATATATATTACTTATATTTTTATGAAAAATATGCTTTTAATATTTATAAATAATTTATTTATATTTAAATAAATCTATTATAATAATATGTATATAATATTTATATTTTATTTGTAAGATTATATATAAATATATTTACATATACATATGCATATATATATACTTATGCAATTATATAAAATTATTTAAACAAAATTTGACATATATATATATATATATATTTGTAATATTTATATATAAAAAATAGTATATGTATATACATACATACATACATATATATATGGACAATATATATTTGCATACTAGATGAGCTAACATGTCCATTGCAATGTAAATTCTAACATCTATATACGGGCATATTATACCTTTGACATGCGCGCACACACATTGATAACAAGAAATCTTGTCAACACCCCGAAGCAAAATTAGAGGAGTGAACGGCCCCTTCGAAACCACTCTCGAATCAGTTGAAATAATCTAAGGTTGTGACTTAATGGGATCTAAAATGGGTTTTAACCGAGTCGAAAGAGTCTTGCTCCTTCAAAGGGAACCCTTTCGATAGGCATTGATGTGTGTACTCCATAACCGAAACCATATGTAAGCAGTGAATCGGACTTCATGCATTCGAAAGTACCATGTATTTTCTTTATTGATAATTTTCATGAATACAAGGGTTTAAGTATTACAATAAAGTGAAATACCCAATTCAGTTTTCAAATTAGGGTTTACAAACTCTAGAAAAGAATTAGTGTCGAAGGAATGAATTTGGATCCCCCAAACAACACCCCTTAGGTCTTATTTATAGGCACAGGTTAGACCCTTTCACATCAGTCCTTTCAACTTAGTCGAAAGGGTGCCTTGATGACCTTCCGCCGCTATTGAATCCAGAGCACCTCCCTGATGTTGCTTTCGAGTGAGACTTGGATGCCTTCGACTCCATCAGAAGGTATAGGAGCGACTCTTATCCTTGATTAATGTGGAAGCAACGCTATTCACATGTTAAACCGATTCGAAAGGCCAATCTTTGTAAAAACATGTTTCTGAAGGATATTTTTGGTAGAATCTTCTCCTGTAGAAGGCAGACAGTGGCAGAACCAATTGTTTCGAAGGGTTTGAAATATGCAAAAGGGGTAATGTTAAAGGAAGCCCTTATTTTTGTCCCTTGCAGAACTATCTGATGCTTGCAGTGCCAATTTAACAGCTTCAATTTCTTCGAAGGCATTGTACTCCTTCGATACCTTCGGAAGGTAGCTTTCGTTGATGTAGTTGTCTCTTACAAATTCCCTTTTAATGCATGTGGAATCAACTATTGCGGAAGAGATCAACTGAAGCGAAAGTGTGGTTCTGTCCCATTTCGACCTCTTCCGAAGCCCATGGTTCATCTAATACTTGCAGAAGCGTCCCTTCGACTCTTTTGAAAGGCCTTGCTATCGCCATCATTCTTCAAGAAGCTTTTTTCGTATTATTTTAGGCTTCGACGTGGTTGAAGTGATTTTTAATGATAACATTTGCCCCCCAGCGAAGGGATGCTTTTGACTTTTCAAGTCAACTGTTTCGATCCAGCACCTTCCATTACTTCGGCATAGTTTTCCCGCCTATTGGTATTCCTAAGTGAATCTTGGTCGTTTATTTAAATCCGATCGAATGGTTTTCCTTGCATCCGTCTTGCCTATAAATTATGTTTCCCTCTTCCTCCTTTTCATTTACCAGCAATCAAAAATCTTGGAGCAAGAATCAAATCTTTCAATCTCTCACTAAATTCACGATTTTAAGAAATGAAAATTCGAATCTAAGGTGAGTATCCATTGTTCCATATTAGAAATCGATTTTTCACGTTCAAGTTCGATTTCAAATTTCTAGTGTTTAAGACCATGTTACTATTTTAAAATTTTAAATTGATTCAAGTTTTTCGTTCGTGTAAGATGATTCTAAACTCAATTTTTATGCTGCTTTGACTAATCTATGGCATCAATTATAGTTCGAGCTTGAATTTGTCAAATTTGGGGTTATTTGCCGCCATTGGATACAGATTCAAGATCGAAACCTATTGCGCCCACTTTTAATTTATCTTAGAGGATATTAAAAGTTAAAAATTAGCATCCCTTACTATGAATTGAATTAAGAAAAATATGCTTTCTATTATCGTCGAAACACTTCATCAACCTTTCGACTTAGTCGAAACCCCAAAATTGAGATAAGCACATCTGTTTGTATTATTTCAATTTACTGTTGATACTTCCAAAATTCTGTTATGCTTTTCCGACTTATTCGAAACCCATAATAGTTAGTTGGAATGTAGCTATTATCACTTTTCCAACATAAACATTGTCGAAACGTCTCAATGTCCTTTCGTTGGTATCAATGCCACTTTGTTTCAAGTCTTCCGACTTGGTTGGAGTATGGCGTTTTGACAATATATATTTTCAAATAGATATTGCATGGATAGCTGCACTTATTACAAAATAGAGTAAAATATTTAGGTTTCGATGTTGTCGAAGGGTAAGTCCAGGAGCATGTATGCCATAAAGTAGGGAATGTTGATATTGGTTTTGACACTGTCAAAAGCTCAATGATTCACACAATTCTAATTAACTTTGACCTCTTTCAAAGGCATGGAACCAAATGCTACGGCGGGTATTCGAGTTGTTGTAATAGACTTCTGACACTTTCGAAAGGTGTTAGTAGTGGGATAAATCATAACTTTGATAAAATTATATCATCTAGCAGGATCATGGGTATTAAAAGAACTTCTAAGAGATCTGAAAAGGATATTGTTCCGGAATTAGAATCTTCTCCAAAGAAGGTTGAAGTGATTTCAAGGCACTCTCTCATAACTTCTCAAGACGAAGTAGATGCGATCCTCAACGATTTTGGGATCACAGGAGTTGAAGCTATCCCTCCTGGCGATAATGATACTATTAAAAATCCTTCTGAGGGATACTTTGCTTGTACCGCCATCCATATTTGGCGTGGAGGTTTTATCCCATTTCCAGAGTTCTTGTTGAGATTTTTAAGTCATATTGGCATAGCTCCTATCTTGTTATCACCCAACGTATACACATACCTTATCTCCTTGGAGCTCATGGCCTTAGAGTTGGGAATTCCTTCTCTAAGTGCTGAAGTTCTGAACTATTTAGTACGCCTCGTCAAAATTAGTAATTTGAATAGGCAGATATTCTAGGCTAATCCTCTCAAAAAGTTGGTTTCAGAGGGGATAAACAAGTTTAAGGATTGGGAAACGCGGTTCTTCTACACCAAATGCTTCTCGAATATTAGTGGAGCCTTTTCTTCTCCTCGTAAGTAGACCATTTCCATTATTTCTATTAACTTGTTTTCTTTTGGTAAATAATGTTTTTTTTATTGGGCTATGCTCCTAAGGATCTTGACGATAAAGGCAAGAGAATCGTTAAGTTGATGATTGCTGCCTCATACCGCATTGGGAATAGACTTACGTTGTTGACTCCTAGCAACCTCCAGAAACATTCCCTCATACCAGAAGGCTAGAGAATTCTTTGACAACCTCCTCTTGTCACCTCCTCTTGTCCAACATACTTCAAAAAGCAAATGCTTCTTAGCCTTGGGTGACCCCGAAATTTTTTCATCCTTATCTCTAGTTTATCCAGATCTACCTCGTAAATTTAAACGTATCGTTTGTAACTTGCCATCGTGTTATTCCTTCGATTGTTTTACTAATCTATGCTTTTTGGTTTTAACAGCCGCTCCTCCAGCTCAATTAACTACAAGTGTCCACCCCTCCTTCTTCAGAATCCGATGCTCTAGCTCTGACACAAGCCATTGCTAGGTCCAGAATGATTACAAAAAGGAAATTAAGCGAAGTGCTGCCGCAGGCTCTACTCCCAAGAAAGCAATAATTACCGATATCCAGTCTTCTTTTTCCCTAGAAGAGGGTGAATTTGTTGGTGCGGGAAAGGTTTAGAGGGTCCTAATCTTGGTCCCACTTCTCCTGTGGATGACTTACCTTCTGCAACTGCTAATCAGGATAAAATGGTTCCCTCGAAGGATGACTTTATGTTTCGTATTGTTGTATCCGATTCTTCCAGTGTTATTGATCAAATGCAGAAAGATCTAGACACTTCAACTCCTTCCCTGGATTTGAATCCCTCAAGACCTTTATCACCAGTACCTCTCATTGATTTTGAGAATGTTGTGAAGTCGATTATGCACTCTTCATTGTTTTATGCCATTTAGCCACTATAACAAACGAGAATTTTCGACCCTCGAAAAATCAACACTAATACGTCCATTGTATTGCTTGCTGAGCATTTAAGTGCCGGAAAGACCAATCGCTAGTGGAAAGAAAGAAGATAGAAGATGAGAAGAAACTAAACAATCACAGAATCTCACAACACAATGGAATAACATATATTAATCAACATAATTCTTTACAAAGCCATTTCCAAAATGATACATCGGAGTCATACTAATACAAATTCTACCCTAGGACAATTATAACAGCCAGTCCCTACCTAACCGATCCAATATGCATATAATATAGCAGAAGAAAGATAATAACTAGCTATCGATGAAGCCTCCTGCTCCAAGCTACTCCAAAATGCATCTAGAAAAAACCTGAACTACTTGGCTTCCCATAAAAAATTGAGCACCCAAGATTTTTAAAGAAAGAAAATAAGACTCCAGGTCAGACATGAGTCTGGTGTGAGTAAACTAAAACAATTGAATTATTATGTTTAAAACCCTTTTAAAATCAAATGTGTCTCGTAAGACCACACCGCAAATATAAAAGGATGGGTTTTTACCTTACGATAACCAAAACACTTTTTATAGTAAATCCAGTGATATTATAATAATGTCTTAGCGTTCAAAATAAACATACGAAAATAGCCAAAAATTTTACCATTATTAAATTCCAGCATACTATCTCCATAATCAAAACCGTAAAGACACGTATTGGAGATTGGATTCCATACTATGACAAGGCACCGGGGTACCACCTATCACGGTACACGTCTAGAAAACGTACCGAGGAACTCGCAAGGATCCCTTGCCAACACTAGACCGGCCTACCCCTTACTGGATAGTAACAAATATGTCATCACCCTGGTTGCTTTGCAACCCTTTTTATTGTGATCTCATCCACAACCAATCCATAAATATGTAGAAGTATCTAGAAAGGTGATGACACATCCTAATGGGAGCGACCCACTTAGCCTTGCTGCATCTCCCCTGATTTTAGTCATTCCCGGTTGATGAGGCTTGAGGCTACGCTTACCTTTTGAATAGCAATCCCACTTGGAATGCTAACACTGCCTTCCAGGCAATAATGCAGTGCCAGCATTCATCCATACAAGTTGTCCAGGATAAGGACAAACTGAAGGCACTACTTCTACTACATCATATTGGAATCACCTTCATGACTAGCAGCAAGCAGCCCTTGCACTTCAATGTTCCGTCTTTGATTTTATATTTTTCAAGATGTATTTAGTTCGAAACGCTTGAGTTGGATCAAAGTGGTTTTCGAATAACATATCTGATCCAATTCTCTTCGAAACAATTTTCGATGATTCCCACTAAACTTAACCGATTCATTTTTTAAACTTCCTTTTTGAAAACATTACTTGCTATAAACCGATCCACTTATCCTTTATAAAAAGTTCTCTTTTAAAAGCTCACTTCACATTTAAATACCTTTATAAATTTCCAAAATCTATTTATAGAACACTTTTATAAGTCTACAAGTCAATTTACAAAACCTCTTTACAAACCTCTAAATCATTTATAAAAAAATTCCTATTAAAACTCCTTCGATAAATCTTCTTTAAGAAAAATCCTTTACAAAATATCCTTTGCAACTCATCCTTTTAAATCACTTTAAATAAACGTTTTTACTTAGTAAAACCCATTTTCATAAACAAGTTATTATTTGTAAACACCTTTATAAAATAATAATATAACTTGAAAAACCATTTATAAATCTTAAACCCCAAAATTGATTAAGGAATTGAAGTTAATTCAACACCGTACTCTATAATTTCAAAAAGAGCTTAGCAATCCCAATGACAGTAATTTAAGTTACCATTTAACATCAATTTCACTTCCAAGTCACTTAACCATTTATTTACATAAGTCAACATATATGTAAATGCAATTCATATCCAAATCAGGGAATAACATGTCAATACAACTCAACTAGCATATACATGTCCAAATAACATAATAGCGGGATGGTGATCTGTCTGCCAAATAGTTGTCGAATAATCAAACAATTAACTTATAGCAGAACGAGGGTTTACTCTGCTAATACATATGTCCATACAATCAAATAATCAATCTATAGCAGAACGGGGATTTATTCTACTAGCACATGTCCACAATAAAACCATTTACATAACTCATTCACAATTGTTTGTCTACTTAATGGTATCGCCACTTGAATCCCTTGTATTCAAAACCATCTTTGAAAAAGAAGTACCTTTAAAATAATTTGGTCCTCGAAACAAAGGATTTAAAACTTCAAACTCCCTTTTAAAACGATTAATAACAAGTTAAACTCTTTATTTAATCATAATTAATCTTTATTAAATTTGAACTTAATTTAATTATAAATTAATAAATAAGTTAACATTTAATAAATAATTTATTTATAAATTAAACCCTGAATTAATCCTTTATTAATTATAAAATAATAATTTAAAACCTTTATTAATAATTAACTATTAGTCTTAATTAATTTATTAAATAATCTTTTAATTAAAACTGAAATCATAAATTAAACCTTTAAAAACAATTATTTTAAAATTAAACCTTAATTATCGTTAAAAATAATTAACAATCGATTTATTAAATAAATAAATAATTGTCCTTATGTTTGATTAATAATTAATTAAAGATAAATCATGTAATTAACTCATAATTAATTAAAAACTAATCTCACTTTTAAAAGATAATTAATTAATACTAATCTTTAATTAATTAAAATTAACAAACCTTGTTTAGTACTTAGTTGATTATTAATTATCAAAACTAATTAATTATTAAATAATTATTAAATTCTTAATTAACTTTCCTTAATCATTATTATTAATTTTAAAAAAAAACACTTTGAAATATACATTAACTTTTCAAAAATTGGACTTTTTATCGAACTACATCCATAGCGACTATCGCTATGGATACCGTAACTTTCAAACTCGATTAACATCTCAAATAGTCTTTTAAAACATTACTTTTTAAATTTAACTTGCTTTATGAACTCGATATAAAGTTTGGAAGTAAAAAAAAAGTTAGTAACTTTAGAAAACTTTTTGTTTAAAACAAAGTAAGTAATCAAATTTAACTCAAAGGATTGCTATGTCGAACACAAACACATTTCATGTGCTAACCTTGCTCACTAACTTTTCCATTTACTAACTTTCCATATCACTTCCAATCACAAGACAAAGATCACAACTTTATAACCAAAAATATCACTTTAACATTCGATTCACAAATCTAGGCTAAACTATAAACTAGCAACATATGTACATCCAAACCATATGATAATTCAACCATCCAAACAATATATTCTAAATCAAATAGGCAACATAATAAAGGTTGAAACTTAGCACAAAAAGTTAGAAATTTACTCACCAACATTTTGCAAAACTCTTTTGAAAACTTGGAATACTTAGAACTTGCAAAGCTTGGAACACCACAAAAAGCAACTCGAAAATGGGTCATTTTTCCCATGACTTTTTGCCATGTTCCTCTCGTAATTTTGGAAAGTTGTCAAAATAAACTTTGTTGAAAATTATCTTCTCCATCATTTCAAGAAAAGAATCACTCAATTTGGATTTATTTTGAGGGAGATATGGTCAAAAGCTTAAGAAGTATTTTCGGACTGGAAAATATGGGTCTGAAAATGGGTCTGAAAGAAATGAGATTTGGACATAGCTAAGCTCAAAATTTAAAGAAGTCATATATATGAAAGTTGTAACCACTAAAATTTTACAAGGTGTTAAAAAAATAAAATATCTATTTGGTTCGGAGATGAGGAAATATGATAGGAGGAAGAAGAGGAAAATTTGAAGAAGTGGAAAGCTATTTATAAGCAATAGAAAAGGTAAATTATTGAACTACCCTTGTACTTTTACCCTCCACATTGATTTGCCACCTTAATACCCTCCACCACACATGCCATTCCAGCCTCCACCTTGTACCCCCCTCATTATGTCAAAGAAAATATGTTTAAACGTGTTTGTACTCGAGTCGCCAAAGTGTCAAATCATGTCTCTTAAGGCATCTTTTAGTATATACATGTATATACTTAAGTATATATACCTATGTATATACCAATATATAATAACTAGTTTTCAGTCTTAACCATTTAAATGTTGTTTCAAATATAAACAAAGCTCACAACATTTCAAACAAATTTTATACGATGATACGTCGAAAATTCGAAAAACGATTTTCGGTCACATTTTTTGTTTTTCATCGAACTAAATATTTTTGTAAACAAAATTTGAAAATGATTTCACCATCATTAATTATTATTTAAAATATTTTTATTTTCATTATAAAACCTATTATTTGAATATTTAAAATTAATTAAATATTCGCAAATCAAAGTAGTGAAATTCCAGGTCGTTGCATTCTTCCCCGCTTAAAAGAATTTCATCCCCGAAATTACACCTCAACCTAACCTAGAAAACACTTTGCACTATACATCAGTTCGTAAGATGTACATAGATCATTCATATACAAAGTCTTATTCGATCACTACTCAAATACATAACTTCACTTCCAAACTAGTATCGCTAACCCGATTTTCTAGTGCGAACTTTGATCAGACTTCTTGATTTAGAACCTCTGTTCCCCTTAAATAGCTATAATTACGATAGAAAACATTTGTCCCACATCAAAAAACATCATCAAGTGTTCGTCGTTAAAAATCGAGTAATAGATCCTTATTCGGAATGGTGTGAATCACCTCAAAGTTATGTACTCGAATCTTAGGTCAAAACTATATGAAAGGAGAAATGATCTACATCCAACCTATGCACTTATTTAATTGGTTCTCACTAATACCAACTCTATTTCCACTGAATTATATATGAAAACATTTCATAAAACTAAACTTAGGTTCAACTTGGATATACTCCATTACATCCTAAGAGCATATACCATTATATGATCCAACTACTCCATTTTGCACTTATTTCCCAAAGAAAACTCAAGATCCAAATACCCGGGTTTATTTCAAAAACTTCTTGAAATGATACTATAATTTAAATTCTTAGAAAATTTACATATAGCCTGAGTAACTCCAAAATGATACTAAGGAATAGGGTACTACCAAACAGTATCATACATTCCCTTACAAAGAAGGTAATACTCAAGAGAAGTGTTTACCATCAGAACACATCTCTTTCCCAATTTTAAGTTATTTCCGAACCACTCGAACTAGTTAACTTAAAAATATTACTTTTATTTCAAAACCCATTTTTGAAACAATACTTTTCATTTTTCCAATAAAATATTTATCATCAACTCGCTTTGGGTTCGTTTGGGGTTTGAACTTGTTTCGATCATACAATGATGAAGAGAATAATTTACTAAGTGCACCACAACGTTTACCTATGCAAACATCTTATCATCACTTAGAAGATTACTCAGATCATCACGACTCCTCCTCTTAAACCAATCCAAAAAAATACTTCTTGCTTAACATTTTCATCCCTAAATTTTTTTATTCTTAAACCAAAATTGCTTTCAAATAATACTATTATTATCTTTCAAAACCATGAAACATTTTCCAAAAGCCCCGGGATTTAAGTTCTCAAGTTTTCAACTTAAATTCTTTTAATTAAAAGACACCTTCTTATAAATTCATTTTATAAATCAACTTTTATAAAACATTTTTCAAATATTTATTTCAAAATATACAAAATTTCTAATAAACATCTTTACATCAAATTTTACCTTAACATTAACATTCAACGCCTTATAGTCAAATTATGAGACTCAATTTACAAGGTGTCCGTTTCAGTGTTTTCCCTATTTCTATTAACCCAACCCAAATCTTAAAAAGGGAAGCTACCTACACACACTAACAATAATCAATAGCCCAAAATACTATACTATTTTTTAAATCAATCTTTATATACAAAATATATTTCTAGGTAAAATAATTTCATTTACCTAATTTCAAAACAATACCGTGTCAGTTTGCCTTATTCAAGTGTTTAGGAACCCCTATCGACACTGTGGTGTCCTATGTCTCCACCAGAGTTCTTAAGCCACTCAATAGATAAATCAACACAATATAAAACATTTTATATCACTAACAAATACGCGCTCTTATATATAATACACTCGTACTCATTCTAGGGTCTCACCTACCCAATCTCAAATGAGTTTACCCTACCAGGGTCAAGGTTCTTGCTTAACCTTGCGCTCTGATACCAAATGTAATGAACGGGAATTTTCGACCCTCGCAAAATCGATACTAATACGTCCATTGTATTGTTTGTCGAGCATTTAAGTGCTGGAAAGACTTAACGTTAGTGGAAAGAAAGAAGACAGAAGATAGAAGATAAAAGGAAACTAAACAATCGCAGAATCTCACAACGCACGAAATAACATATACTAATCAACATAATTCTTTACAAAGCCATTTCCAATATGATGCATTAAAGTCATACTAATACAAATTCTACCCTAGGAAAATTATAACAGCTTGTCCCTACCTAACTGATATAATATACATATAATACAGCGGAAATAAGATAATAACTAGCTATCGATGAAGCCTCTTGCTCCAAGCTCCTTCAAACTGCATCTGAGAAAAACCTGAACTACTTGGCTGCCCATAAAAATTTGAGCACCCAAGAGTTTTGAGGAAAGAAAATAAAAATCCGGGTCAGACATAGGTCTGGTGTGAGTAAATTCAAACAACTAAATTATTATGTTTAAAACCCTTGTAAAATCAAATGTATTTCGTAAGACTACGCCGCACATAAACACAATCGGGTTTTTACCTTACGATAACCAAAACACTTTTAATAGTAAATTCAGTGACATTATAATAATGTCTTAGCGTTCAAAATAAATATATGAAAATAGCCAAAATTGTTACCATTATTAAATTCCAGCATAATAGGCTCTACAATCAAAATCGTAAAGGCACGTATTGGAGATTGGATTCCATACTATGACAAGGCACCGGGATACCACCTGTCACGATACACGTCTAGAAAATGTACCGAGGACCTCGCCAGGATCTCCTACCAACACAAGACTGGCCTACCCTTTTCTGGATAGTACTGAATATGTCATCACTTCAGTTGCTTTGCAACCCTTTTTATTGAGATCTCATGCACAACCAATCCATAAATATGTAGATGTATCTAGAAAGGTGATGGCACATCCTAATAGGAGCGACCCACTTAGACTACTGCATCTACCCTGATTTAGTCATTCCCAGTTGATGAGACTTGAGGCTACGCTTACCTTTTGAAAAGCAATCCCACTTAGAATGCTAACACTGCCTTTCAAACAGCAATGCAGTGCCAGCATTCATCCATACAAGTTGTCCAGGATAAGGACAAACCGAAGGCACTACTTCGACTACATCCATTTTTGAATCTCCTTCAGGACTAGTAGCAAGCAGCCCTTGCACTTCAATGCTCCATCTTTGATTCCATATTCTTCAAGATGTCTTTAGTTCGAAACGCTTGAGTTGGATCAAAGTGGTTTTCGGATAACATATCTGATTCGGGTCTCTTCGAAACAACTTTCGATAGTTCCCGGTAAACTCAATCCCGGTTATTTAGGAAATAAACAAACAAAGATAAAAGTGAAGTTCACCTCCTAACCGTTTGTGAATGGATTTTCTTATCATTTATCCTAGAAGAACGAAACGAGATTTATACGCACAATACAATATCATTAGGGATGACTGTGCCATATAACTCACGTGTTTCTCCAAGATATTTCCAAAGTTACATTTAGATCTAGATTTGATGGTCATTTAACTATCAAATAAAGAATCATTCAACATTGATTTGATTCCATATGGGATGCACTAAGCCTTATTAATTAATTAAAATCACTTTATAAACATTCGATCAAAAGATCTTTTCAAAACACTATTTCCAAACCACTTACATCCCTTTTATACTTGGAAAGCATTTATACTTACCTAGGGGTATAAGTTTATTATCAAAACATTTGGAAAATTCCACCTTTTAAATTCCTTTTTGAAAACATTACTTACTATAAACCGATCCACTTATCCTTTATAAAAAGTTCCCTTTTAAAATCTCACTTCACATTTAAATACCTTTATAAATTTTCAAAATCAATATATAAACACTTTTACAAGTCTACAAGTCAATTTATAAAACCTCTTTACAAACTCTAAATCATTTATAAAACATTTCCTATTTAAAACTCATTTGTTAAATCTTCTTTACGAAAAATCCTTTACAAAATATCTTTTGTAACTCATCCTTTTAAATTACTTTAAATAAACCTTTTTAGTTAGTAAACCCATTTTTATAAAAAAATTATTATTTAAAAATACCTTTATAAAATAATAATATAACTTGAAAAATCATTTTTAAACCTTAAACCCAAAAATTGATTAAAGAATTGAAGTTAATTCAATGCCATACTTTATAATTTCAAAAGAGCTTAGCAATCTCAATGGTAGTAATTTAAGTAACCATTTAACATCAATCTCACTTCGAAGTCACTTAACCATTTATTTACATAAGTCAACATATATGTAAATGCAATTCATATCCAAACCAGGGAAAAACATGTCAATATAAATCAACTAGCATATACATGTCCAAATAACATAATAGCAGGATGGTGGTTTGTCCTGCCAAATAGGTGTCCAATAATCAAACAATTAACTTATAGCAGAACGAAGATTTATTCTGCTAATACACATGTCCATACAATTAAACAATCAATCTATAGCAGAATGGGGATTTATTCTGCTAACACATGTCCACACAATAAAACCTTTTACATAACTCATTCACAATTGTTTATCTACTTAATGGTATCGACACTTGAATCCCTTGTGTTCAAAACCATTTTTGAAAAAGAAGTACCTTTAAAAGAATTTGGTTCTCGAAACAAAGGATTTAAAACTTAAAACTCCATTTTTAAATGATTAATTACAAGTTAAACTCTTTATTTAATCGTAATTAATCTTTATTAAATTTGAACTTAATTTAATTAGTAAATAATTAAACCTTTAATGAATAATTTATTTATAAAGTAAAAACTTAATTAATCCTTTATTAATTATTAAATAATAATTCAAAACCTTTATTAATAATTAACTATTAATTAATCTTAATTAATTAATTAATTAATCTTTTAATTAAAACTTAAGTAATAAATTAAACCTTTAATAAACAATTATATTAAAATTAAACCTTAATTAATTTATCATTAAAAATAATTAACAATCGATTTATTAAATAAATAAATAATTGACCTTATATTTGATTAATAATTAATTAAAGATAAATCATGTACTTAACTCATAATTAATTAAAAATTAATCTTACTTTCAAAAGATAATTAATTAGTACTAATCTTTAATTAATTAAAATTAATAAACCTTGTTTAATACTTAGTTGATTATTAATTATCAAAATTAATTATTTAATAATTAATTATTAAATTCTTAATTAACTTTCCTTAATATTTTAAAACATTTCAAAACACTTTAAAATATAAGCATTAACTTTTCAAAAATTAGACTTTTTATCGAACTCCATTCATAGCGACTATTGCTATGGATACCATAACTTTCAGAGTTGACTAACATCTCAAATAGTCTTTTAAAACTCTTACTTTTTAACTTTAACTTAGTTTATGGCTAAAATCAAGGAAATGGAGCAAGGGATTGAGGTTCCTGACAAAGAGGAAATTGATGCCTCCCAGCTCCTATCTTTTGAAGTCCTTCTTGTGGAAGAGGATTCTGACTCAGGCGAGGGGGACGACGAAGTGGGTGATAAAGTCGTCATTGATGAAGATGACGATGACGACGATAATGACGACGATAGCCCTAATGTCGAGGATAAAGGTCAGGGTGCCGACAACAATAAGGACGATCGTGATGGTTCTTATGGAGTGGATGACGGTGACACTTCTAAGGCTCCAGATAAAGTCAACCCTGATCCTACCACCTGCAAAGCAGGTCAGACTGAATTCCCTGACTCCTCTGATCCCCAAAGAAAGGACGTCGATTTTGATGCTGGAGAGCAAAAAGGGAAGAATCAAACCTTACAGACTTCGATTCCAGTTTCTCAGGTACGGAATTCTTTATCAAAATGCCTCTCACTACCAAGATAACACTGGCTAATATCTTACTATTTTAGATAACCTTTATAAGACAAAGCTTGAAAGGAAACATGAGGAAATAAATGGCCTGTATAGGGAGTTAGATAAACAATTAAAAGAACACAATGCACTCTCTGACAAGTATTATAGGCTTAATAAAAGCACTGCAGTATTAGCATCTTTTAAGGATTAGGAAGCGGCCCCTCGACCAAAAAGGGCACGCCTTCATTATGATAAGCTTTTGGAGGAGAACAAAGAATTGATGACGCTCTTCTGGATATTAATCGAAGACAGAGATATTTTGGTAGAATTTTGTATAAAGCTTATTGCAGACATCCAATTGTAGATTTCTCATACTAGATTGATTGTAGTAGGGGCCTGCTTAGATACCTACATAAGAGACACTTAGACAAATATGGGTCCGATCCCTACCCGAGGTCTTGTTGGAACTTACCATGGGTTAACTCAATTCCTCGCACATTGCCTTCAGAAAAACTTAAATATTATAAAGATAAGTTCATTTCTGAGTTATTTTAAAAATCAATCTTGTATGAATTAGAAGAAAATTTGTAACCATGTAATTATATTGATCTATGGACTTTCTGTATTAGTTTTTTTATACTTAGTTTTATTTTTATTACGTTATTATAGAGTAAATATCTCTCATGTAGCCCTGTTACTAGGTATTACCTAGGAAAATATATCAAATTAAGAAGAGATTACTTAGAAAAGGCCTCGCCCTTGAAATCCTCAAGATTTGCCAGATATTGTTTTCTTAGAGACTTCACTTCGATTTTCTGGGCGAGGAAAAGCTCCTTTAGGAAATTCGGACATATCATACAAAATTAATTTGTGTTCGTGATTGTCCTCCAGCCGGAGAATGTAATTATAGAAAATGTCCTCCAGTTGTTACCCGAAAAGGATTTAATGCCACTTTTGAATCGACGATTACTCTTTCAACTAACTCTTTAGATAAAGTTAAAAATGTTGTTTCTGGACTTTAAGTGTGATAAGGCAAAGAAAGCACTTGACCATAACAATGATGTTGTACCCTCTGTTTTATTTCTTTTTGAGTTGTAACCCCTATTGTTGTAATAAAAGAAATTTGTTCTTTGGGTATTAATTCGTTTTTATTTTGTTTGAATAGGAAATATAGTTAGCAGTTACATCACTCTCATTAAACCAATTATCTCGTTTCACCAATCTTAGATATATATTGATTGTGGATCTTGAAATAAGGAGCTTATCTAAAGATCCTTTGTCTACCAGACTCTAAGGCAATACTCAAGTACTGGAATGGCGTAGGAAATTTTTTCTTCAAAAGTCGATCACCAGAGACCTTAACGATCAAGTCACCAATCCAAAGCAAATATCAAGAAGAAAGATGAGATCGTTTATCAATTGAAACGTCAAATTAAATTAAATCCTTCGATCGACTTTGATCGTGAGATGTCCAACCTTTTCCAACAGGTAAGTGATTTGGAAATAAAACTAAAAGGTAGTCAAGGACAGTGTAAATCTTTGGAATTTATCATGGGAGGTGATATTCCAAATATTAATTTACTGGTTTCTTCAATCACTCCATCTGTTGGGAAATCGACAAGGTCTTCTTCTTTAGCTATTCAAAAATTCCCCGCTATGACAAACCCTCCTTCGGGTTTAGACGAAAAAGTGGTAGGCGAATGGTGCAGAAAAGTCAAATTTGAAATGATGAAATACTTTGACAATCAATAGAAAGAAAGACACTCACAACGTATCAATGAGTACGTAGCCAAAATTCAAAAACTTAAACATGAAAGATATTATTTTTAAAAGCATATTGTCGATTTAGAAAGGCAAAACAAGACCCATAAACGTGCTAACAACGCTTTCAATCATGCTCTGAAGACTCGTATTGAGTCTATCGATGATGTTGATGAAATTAGGAAGAAGGGTAATAAACTCAAAGAAATTCTTTGTATAGCAATATCCCACATTGTTGATCCTTTAGCTACTGAGAATTTAGATAAGGTTGCATAAAGTCTTTGAGGCACACACTTGTATTGTATAATATACTTTATAAATAATTTTGTAGATTATGTAATTATCACCTGGCTTTTAGCCCTCATTGTACTTGTACAGTCATTTTTGAGTCTGCTTCTCGATAACTTTGAGTATGGTTTTCTTTTGTGTTTGTTGAATCATTTGGTCTTCCTTATCAATCTTGTTTTTCTGCAAAGTACAAAGTAGACAACATTTCTTATCATTAATTTGATGTTTATGCAAAAATATGTTCAGTAGTTTGTCCATATTATTGGTGATGGTATTAGAATTCCTGATGATAAAATTCTAGAAATCTAAGTAATATAAATTAATATTTCATCATCTGAAGATAATAAGTGAAGAGAAATCCGCAGTTCGGGAACGATCGAAAACTAGAAATTCTTTTCTTTCAATTATAGAAGTCCTGAGATCAAACTTTGGTAACGGTGAGAGAAGACCAAAAAGTCGTCTTTGTTCAATAGAAGTCCACAAATATAATTATGAAACTAATAATAGAGGGCCAGAAATCCACATTCGGCATTAGTAATAGAAGTTTAGAAATCCTCTTCTGATAGAAGACCAAGAACAATTGTCCGATAATAAAAACCTAGAAATCGACATCTGGAAATAAGCCATAGAAGACGAGGAATCCACATTTGAGGGCAAATAATAGGAATCAAGAAATCCTTATCTGGAGATAATTGAAGACCTGAAACCTAGATTCGGGTATTGATAAGTGAATTCTGAAAGTTAGTAGTAGAAGACCCGAAACCCAGATTCGGGTATTAATAAGTGAACTCCAGAAATCATCCTTTTGAAATTAGCCGAAGGCTATAAATTCATATCCAATAATGAATATAATCTGGGAATTACCGTTTGGAAATAAGATTAGAAATCTATTCCATTCTTTGGACTTTGATTGTTCGAATCTTTTGCTCTGTGTCACCTCCCTGGTTCCAGGTACCTTATTCTTTCGATATGCGCCACCCACCCTTTAGGCTTTGTATATTGTTAATGTTTGTGTGCCACTTCTCAGGCTTGGACGGCTTAGTCCATTGTTATCTGGTGCGCTTGGTTAGCTTATTCACAAGCAGGACCCAAGAATTTACCTGACCTCCCTTCAGGAGGTGCTCCAACCAGGCCTTATAGGTGGGACTGAAGGCTCGTTCGGTGCCTTGGCCAGGCCATAACATGATGGGATCAAGGGCTTACTCCGTACTCCCTTCAGGAGGTGCTCCAGCTAGGCCTTATAGGCAGGAATGAAGGATGGTCGGTGCCTTGACCTGGCTAGAGCATGGCGCAATCAAGGGCTTACTTTGTCCCCCTCCATTTATTTATAAATCTCTTTACCTTGTAAATAATCTTCCTTTAAATCTTCAAACCATTTTATAAGCTCCTCTTATAAAATCCAAGTCCGTTTACAAAACCTTATTTATGAATCTCGAAAACATCATAAAAAAATAATTATTATTAACTTTTAACCTCTTAAAAATAATAATTAATGATTCAAACCATTATGGATAAAACCATCGTTAATCTTTACCATATAAATAATAATGATAAGTTAACAAAATATTATTAATAATCGTTATTATGAATTTCAAACCATATTAATAATTTAAATAATTAACTTTCAAAATTATTTAAATATTTATAAACAACTTTAAGCAATATTAACATGAATAACCAACTTTAAAACAATATATATTTTCTTGGTAAAAATCCATTCTTAAATCTTCAACCTAGTCGTTTCCACATTTATAAAACTATATTTAAGAATCTCTTTCCATTTTATAAAAACTTCCTTTCATAAACCTCATTTATTTATAAATTCCATTTATAACTTATTTTCTTTATGAATCTCACTTATTCATAAACCTTGTTTTAAAACGTCAATCACCATCCATTTTAACGTTACTTCCATATGGATAAATTTCTTTTATAAATCCCTTTCTATTTATAAAATATCGTTTAACATTCCAATTTACCCTCGCCTTCAATTTCCAAAATTGAGTCAATTATTTTTAAAATCTCAGTTCGTATCTTATAATAAACCCACCATTTGATTTATTCTCCAATTTATTAAACGATAATAGTTTCCTTTAATTTATAAACCCTATTTATAAATTCATACTTTTATTAACAAAATAGGATTTTACAAATCTTTACTTCATTTGTAAATTATTACTTTTATAAATTATCCCGCTTATAAATCTCCCATTTGTAAATAATCTTCCATATATGTACACATATACATACATGTATATATACATACATATATATATATATATATATATATATTTCTTTATATAAAATGGTAAATAAATATTAATATCAAAATATTTGTATTTTCTTTAAAACATATCCCTTTATTATAAAAGACAGGCTTATTCTAAGATTTTTAAAATCTTTAATTGCAGTTCGAAAATCTCTATTTAAAATATTTCATAAAACTATCGATCTATAATATCTAAAATCATACTTCCATTTTAGAAAAATTATTAAAACATATGAAAGTCCCAAAATCACTTTGAAATCCCTTTTTAAATCAAATCGTTATTTTATAGTATTTTAAAATACCAAAAATGAGGCCCGATGCTACTAAAGCACTAATTAAGCAAAAATGTATCCATGTCATCAATATGGCATTCAACAAATCGTATATCACCATATATATGAAAATAAAATCAATAGTGTGAGGAATCCCGTTGGATCCCTCTAACATGTCCTCCCGCATCACATAAAGTATATAATTATAAAAATATAAATCAAGCGCTTCGAGGCGGGATTCGTATACAAAGGTCATCCGCTCTTACACGGGAACGTAATAGGGTCTCATCCGCTCCAATAGGCGGGAATATATCCAATCCAACTAATATTAATTAATAAATTATCCAAATAGTCAATATCTATCAAAATAAATATCCAAACATCCATAGATAATTTTTATAGACTAAAAATATTCTTGGTTAACCAAAAAGGTGAGATTAACTCACATTGATTTTTAATAGTTGCCAAAACTTCCATTTTGAATTAAAATTGAACGAACATCCAATTTTAACCCAAAATTCCCACTAACTCCGAATTCGTCTAATCCAACTCCATAACGTAGTGCTCGCTGATACGAACACAACTTGTCATGCTCGAAACGGACCTCGTACGAGAAAGTTATGGATTAATGAACATTTGAATAATTAATTTATAATTAACATTAATAAAATAAAATTAAACTTAAACCTTTATTAAATTTTTCCCTCCTTCCCTCTCTTCGTTTCCATGCCATAAACAAGAAAACCCAACGTTGTCTAAAATCTTTGAAGGTCGCCGCCTCCATGAATTCTTCCGCGTCGATCGAACCTCACCAACGGTCGCGCCACTTCGAGCCGCACCTACGCCTACCTCCCAGCAATGCTCGGTCGAACACAGCCCTCCCTACGGCGTGCCCTAGCTAGAACAAACGCGAGCCAAATACGCTGCCATTCATCGACAGTTCGACGAGCCAACCGTACAAAACGTAGAACTCGTCGAGCTTTACAACTTCCTAGTTGAAGTCGAAGCTTGAAAACGCGTGGATGGAAAGAAATCAAGGGAGGAAGGCCAGCGATTTTCGACCATTAAAAATTTGAAAGGGGCAGCTGAAGAAACCAGGGTTTTGATTGCAAAAGCAAATTTTCATGGCCTTATATAGAAAATGTAACAGCCGGGATTTTCGGCCATCGAAAATCGATACTAATACGTCCATTGTATTACATGCCGAGAAATCGAATGCCGGAAAACCCGATAGTTAGGGAAAAAGGAAACGAAGAGGTAGAAGAAAATAGAACAACAACACATAACCTCACAAACGCAGCAGAACAATATATGATAGATAACAACATATCTTTATACACAAAGAGCTATAACTGTTATTTATACATACCATCATCAGAGTATAACAAATCAACAACTCAATACTGGACAGTTATAATAACTTGTCCTCACCGGTGCTGACTATACAGTCTAACATACACACGGCGGAATATAACCAAGTACGTGGGATACGTCTCTGTCATCTAGCTCGTCTCCTAAGCTCCATAGCATCCTAACCTGAATCTGTAATACTCGGTCTGACCCGAGCATTATAATAAAATAACACCCGAGTCAGTCTGGAAAACCAGCGTGAGAAAACACACTCAATTTGAATTATTACTGTTATCAAAATCCTTTGGAAAACAAAGGTATCTCGTAAAACCACATTACACATAAACACGACGGGTTTTTACCTTACGATAACCAAAACATTTTATATCAAAATCATTTGATATTATAATAGTGTCTAAGTACAAATACTTATTCAAATAGCCGAAATTGTTACATTCATTAAATTCCAGCATACTAGGCTCTACAACCAAAACCGTAAAGGCACGTATTGGAGAATGAATTTCCATACAATGACTAGGCACTGGGGTACCAACTATCACAGTACACATCTAGAAAAATGTACCGAGGACCTCGCCAGGATCCCCTACAACACAAGACCGGACTACCCCTAACCTGGATAGTACCGAATATGCTATCACCCCGGGTGTTCCCAGCCTTATCGAGCTCTCACATGCACCGTAATTATAATATCTGAGGGTGTCTAGAAAGGTGATAAACATACCCTTATTGGGTGCGACCCACTTAGCCTTGCTGCACCTCCCCTGATTTTCAGTCATTCTGGTTGATGAGGCTTGAGGCTATGTTTACCTTTTTAAGGAATTTATACTTGGAATGTTCATTGTCCTCCAATGACAATGTACTGATAGCATTCATCCATACAAGTCCGTTCTGGGTCTGAACGGGACCGAAGGCACTATTCCTACTACATCCATTTTGGAATCATCCTCGGGATTAGTAGCGATTAGCCCTTGCACTTCAATGCTCCAAATTTGATTCCATGCTCTTGTCTTCACTTCAAAAACGTATCCGTTGGATCGAAGTGGTTTTCGGGTAACTTATCCGATCCCGATCTCTTTGAAACAACGTTCGATATTTCCGATAAAATCAACCTTGGTTCTTTAGGAAATAAACAGACGAAAATAGGATCGGAGATCATCTCCTAACTGTTAATGGATGGATTTTCTTATCATCGTCCTAGAAGAACGAAACGAGTTTACACGTACAGTATAGCACCTTCGACGGTAATTGTACCATATGATTCCCGTGTTTCCCCTAGATATTTCCAAAGTTATGTTTTCAGTCCAGATTTGATAGTCGGTTATTTAATTATCAAATAAACAATCATTCAACCAAAGAGTTCATTTCCTACTGAAATCACTAAGTCTTATTTAATTTATAATAATTATCAAAAAGGTATATACTTATCTTATAGGAATAAGTATGTTCACAAACCATTCCCTTCAAAAATATTTGAAACTTTTTAAAATAAATATGGAAAGCACCAAGCGGTATCAACCATGGATTCGTAGCTCAATGATTATGTCTCTATCCCAGAGAAATCCAAACTTAACTGCAGGCAATCTCTGCCTCTGATTTCCACCATGAAAGTATACCATTACTTTCCGAAAACTTTATTTAATAATTAAATATACTTTTAGACAATTAAAATAATTACATTACTTTGAAACAATAATTAATTCTGATTTATTAATAAAATTCTAATCGATTTACAAGACTTGTTTATAAAACTCATAATTCATTTTGATAATTTAAAATATTTAAATAACTAACTTTTTGAAATATTTTTATGCTAAAACATTTTTAAATTACCTTGTTTAATAATTAAAAATCCTCTTTTTAAAATAAACTCAACTTCTTGATAAAAATGTATTGTTCAATCCCAATATAACCAATCTAATATTTATAAATCTCTCTCGATTTATCACCAATTGATTTACGTCCCCAATTTCATAAATCCCTTTTTTCACATTCCCAAAAGTAAAATCTATCATTTCTTTTTAAACCGATTTACCCATCTAATTATAAATTCTTACCGTGAATTTGTACCATCAATTTATCAAATGATAATCATTTCACTTTATTTATAAACATTGTTTATAAATCCCATAGTCTCATTTCTAGTTTACAACGGTTTCACATCACTTAAATCAATTATAAATTGATTTCTAAATTAAATTCCATTTGTAAATCAATTTTTTAAATAACCCAAAACTATATTCCAAACTAACCAAATCTCGATTCTACTTCCATTTCATAATTTAGAAATCTTATTTAAGATCTAGTATAACCAATTTTATATTTATTTCCAAATTCCCTTTTATTCTCCAATCTATTTAAAATCTCGATTTTAAAAACCTTTTATATTTAAAAAAGTGTCACTTAAGAATTATTATTTAAAATCCTTTATATACATTATTCCAAAATCTCTATTTACAATACCACAAAATAGTTAAGTACAAATTTAAAGCCAAACCATTTATTTGATCCAAATCAATTTCTTTTAACAAATCCAAAATTCTATATAAATACTTCACTTCCAAATCCCTTTTTAATTTCTTCTCAAATTCAAAATATGTATTTATGGTATTTCAAAATACCAAAATCTAGGCCAGTGCTACCATAGCATCCAGTAAGATTCAACTCACACTATAATCTATCAAAGATTATTTAAACATCTCATATATCACTATATATGAAATTAAATTCAACATTTTTGAGGAATCCAGTTAAATCCCTCCAACCTATTTCCCCGCAACCACAGATGTTAATACACCATAAAAATACCAATCCCGCATCGAGGCGGGATCGCGGCAATATAGGGTCATCCGCTATTATGCGGGGCGCATAGGGTCTCATCCGCTCCAATAGGTGGAAATATATCCAACTACTAATATATATATAACATAACATCCAACAAATAATATAATTTATCTATTCATCCAATCATCCAATGATTTATATAAAATTAAACTAGCAATCCAAATGAGTGAGATTTACTCACATTGATTCCAGTTATCGCCTTCATCTCCTGATTTCGACTAAATTCGAACGGTGTTCGAATTTATCTAAAAAATTTAGAAGCTCCAAATTGTTCTTATCCAATTCCTATACGTAGAATACGATATTACGAACGCAACGCAAAAAGTTGCATTCGAATCCAACCTAGAATGAACGAGATATTGCCATTATAAGAATCTGAATTTTTATAAAACAATTTATATAACTAAATCAATTTCATTTTATTTCATTACCCATCAACCCGAAGGCCCGGCCCAAGAAAAACACTCAGCCCACTTCTTTTTTTCCGTTATTTTTCACGGCCCAAGCCCAATAGAGAAAACACCCACTTCCTTTCTTCTCCCCCTTCTTTTCTTTTTTTCTCATGCCTGTAGCTCATCCTCGTGCACGGCCATATCAGTGATACGCTAAACCACTCAACCATCCTTCGAATCAAACCCACCATCACGCTTTTCTTCTCGATCTCCTTCCACCAGACCTCAAAACCCCATTGCCGAAACTCCCTATCGAAACGCGACTCTGCCTTGCCCTTGTTGCCGTACGAAAATCGCGACTCACAATAAAGGTTCGAACCTCCAACTGACAACATATCCAGGTTCTTCTCGATAATCTAAACTCGACTGCGATCTCCAATCCATCCATCTCCTCCCCCATCGCAAGCTACGACAAACCCTAGTTTTGCCAAGCACAAACCCAACTGTCGACTTCCTCTAATCTCGATCGCACCCCACCACATTATATCAGATTGAAGCTCTAAGTGAAACATGATTTTTAAAACAAGTTTCATGATTTTTAGTTTAGTGTGGATTGAGAAATAATTTTTTTTAAGTTTTGGTTTTTTCTTCCCCTCGTCGTTTCTGTTTTAAAAATCACAGAAAGGAATGCATATAAAAAGAAGGAGGTGGGTAGATCCTAGGTAGGTGGCGTGTTATAGAAGGAATAGGCCAGATCAAATCTAGGTGGCTGATGGAAAGAAAGTGACAGATTTGAAGGGTTGACAAAAAAAATATTAATTAATTTTCAAAATGTCCTGATTTACGTAACTTAAAATCTCGAACCCTATCGAGGCGTGCCGCTAGGCGTTCACAATGTTGTACCCCTATTTCAAACTCAATGGAAAAGGTTTCGAGTCCTAATTCGATCGTATGGAGAAGATAGCCTTTTGGACCCAATTATTATATTGAATTTTCAATATTAAATTCAACGCGTTTATGTCCTGTACGACCAAACGAAAACTCTAAATGCTAAGAAATTTAAAATCCGACAATAATACACTATTACGGGCCCAATGGAACTGGTTTCGTCGAAATCCAAAACCGTGCCTCGGAAGGCTATTTTTACTCATCAATTTATACAAGTTATTTTTAAAATCGAACAAATCACTTTTTAAATTCAATATAAAAGTTCTATTACCTTCATTCTTGTTAATATAAATTTAATAAGCCTTTAAATTATATTTTACAAGCTTAAAACTCAAGATTCAATTATCTAAGTAAATTTTCAATTATTAAATTATCCAAAAAATCATTATATTTGAAATTTAAGTTAAAAGTTAACTTTTAAATATTTAAAATCAATTTAATATTCCAATTTCAAATAACCAAAATTCTGGGTCGTTACAGAATATTTTACGACACTATTCATCCATGAAAATTTCGAACTCCAAACGAGGCATGCCGCCTAGCGCTCTATATGTTATACTCCTATTCCGAACACAATGGAATATATATCGGGAGCCTATTCTATCATATATAGAAGATGGCTTTTCAAAATCAAATTAGTTTAATTAAAATTCCTTTAATTAATTTCTATGCGTTTCGATCTCCAACGCCCAAACGATACGTTCGATTGCCACGAAATTCGACGGCGTAATTCACCAATACGGATCCGATGAAACTGGTTTCGTCGAAATCCGAGACGATACCCAAAAAGAATACTTTTACGCGTTAATTAAAACAAGTAATTTCCAAAATTAGTTAAATCACTTTTAAATCTAAATTTAAAAGTTCACTGTCTTCCTTCTTATTCAAATAGAATTTAAATAGACTTTTAAAATCATTTTAATTAACATCAATTCAAGATTCAATTATTTAAACAATCGCAATATCTAAATTTAACAATTTAATAATCAAATAAATTGCTATTTTTGAAATTCAGGTTATTTAACTTATAAAAATAAATTTTCAATATTTAAAACCAACTAAATATTCTAAATTCAAATGACTGAAATTCTGGGTCATCACACCCTTCCCCCCTTAAAAAGAATTTCGTCCTCGAAATTACTAAGTAAGAAAGATGTCACAAACCCATTAACTTTACAAAAACAAATAGTTGAAATAGATTACCAAATTCATTTAAACCTTTTAACTTTCGAAATCAATTAGTTAAAACTTCTTATAAAAACCATTTTCTAGGTCTTCAAATTCATTCATAGTTATTAACTAATACTATTCCAAAAATCAACTTATATCATCTCAAGCTATAACTAAAAATCAAATTTTAGTTATCAAAATTTTTCCATAATCCTCAAAAAATTTCTAATTCCTTGGATTTCAAAAAATTTCGCCAGCGTCTCCTTTGCGCGGCTTAATCGTAAAAATTTACGATTTATATATAACCACAAATATACATCTCATCTTCGAGGATGATGCATCCTGTAGGGAAAAATATAAAAAATACGATATGTAATCTGAGATGTGTACCTTATTTTAGTATTAGCAAGCATATAAAATTAACATAATGCGAAAGCGAGCTCCACATGTGAAGCATACGCCATACGCACCTGCTAAACACTCAACAACCAATGAGAACAAGCATATGGAAAGTAATATAATAGATAACATATAGAATATACAATAACTATATGCAAGTGTATGCAAATGCAACTAGAGAAACCATCAAACAATTAATGTTCATCCAATTAATTCATAATCATATCAACTTGCATTTTCCAATGTCAACATTTAATTTATTAAAGCCCGTACGATGTACATATATCATCCGTATGCAAAACCATACCTGATCGCTTGCTCAACCACACAATTTCACTTCCGAACTAGTATCGTTCACATGACCACTCTAGTGTGAACTCAAATTCGGTTCCTTGATTAGAAACCGCCATTCTCCTTGCATAGCCATAAAATATGATAGAGAATATCAGAATCAATCAAAAATCCATATCCATGGTTCGCCATCGAGAAATCGAGTGAAAAATCCTAACTCGGATCGGTATAAATCACCATGAAATCGTATATTCGAATATGGGTCAAACAGTTGTGTGAATAAAATAATATACGTACAACTTACGTATTTATTTCAATTTACTTTCATTCAATTGATTTACATTCTATCATTTACATTCACTTATTTACGCTCAATCCATTTACATTCATTGGTTCACATCCAGTTTAATCAAATTCCATTATTCACATAATTTTTTTCCCTTTTAATTCAATCTATGCTTAGCAACATTTCATTCCATATTTAATTTATTTATGGATCATTTCATAAAATCATTTCATTTTAACTTTTCCTGAGTTAAATTTTATTTTATTTATTTCTAGTAAACAACATTTGAAAATATATTCAATTCATTTTACAACTTAAGTGGAATTTCATTTTATAACTCAAATTCATATCCCTTTCCAAAAATCATTTCAAAAATCATCTTATTTAAATTAACTTAAGTTAAATTTTATTACCTATCTCAATTTATGATTTTCATTCCTTAACATTCTCGGTTAACAAATTTAAATTTTGTTTTAGCTTAATATTCCTCAAATCAATAAGCTATACAAACTTATTTACTTAAAATTTCATGGAATTAATTTGACTCAAGTTTATTCACATGCAATATCTACAATTCAGGGTTATATAATCACTTTACGACTTAAGTGTATATTCATTTCATTATTTTATCCAATTCAATTAAAATCCCATTTCAATTTCATTTGACCCTGTACTCAATTTATTTAACTTAACCTAAGTTAAATTTTAATTTCATATCTCGATTCCAACTTCTTTTCTTATCTATACTATATTCAAATTATAAGTTTAAAAACTTATTATCTTAGGTTTTCCCAAAACAATTAGATAAAATTTCAGGTTTTTAACACCCGGTTTTATCTTCAAATCATTTTGAAATCATATATATATACATAACTCCTTTATATATCAAATTTCACTTCTGAAATCTAAAACAAATCTGCTTTATCAAAATAAAACTTCAATGGCAGCAAATCCTCACTTAGAAACTTAAAAATAAACGCCGATGATGTTGCAGTCATCACCAGAATTATTTTCCAACGACTGAAGCGAGTTCAGTGCGTTCTATTTCTTTCAAATCCCATTTCAAAATATTTCTAACCAAAATATTTTCAAAATAATACTATTATTATTTTTCTATAACCTTTCGAAAAATAATTTCCAAAATCAATGAGATTTAAATTCTCAAACTTCTTGTTTTAAATCCAATTTTATTAAAAAAATCATATTTATAAATATACTTAGGCAATTCCATTTATAAATCATGTTTATAAATCATATTTATAAAATATCACTTCTTATGTAATTATATTTCACAAATGTTGATTATTTAAGTATAATCAATATTTTATAATTTATACTTTTAAATTTATTTTCTTACATAACTTATTCACAACTTTTTTTTCTTTGTTCAGATTACAACCTTTTATTAGAACAATAAACAATGAATGATAACATCAAATATTATCATTCACTAACATCTAAACAAGCCATATATAACTATAATAATTTTTGAAAAAATATTCCTTTATATATAAAATATAATTTAGGTAAAATTATTTCATTTACCCAGTTTTCCAAAACAACACTGTATCGATTTGCCTAGTTTAAGCATTTAGAAACGCCTATCGATATCGTGGCGTCCCATGTATTGACGCTCAACAGATAAATTAACACAATATAAAATATTTTTATATCACTAACAAATACGCGCTCATATATATACACTCAAACTCATCCTAGGGTCTCGCTCACCCTATCTCAAATGAGCAAATTCCCACCAAAGCCTAGGTGTTCGCTCAACCTAAGCTCTGATACCATGTGTAACAACCCGCTTTTTCGTACGATTCAAGCTGGCAATAAACCATACATGTCTAACCCAAATCGAACGGAAAGACGGATAGTTAAGGGAAAGAAAGAAGAAGAGAAAAGAAGAAAAGGAAAGAAACTAAAAACAACACAGAATCTCACAATCGCACGGAACAACATTTAATATAATATCAATGATTTTTACAAAAGAGAAACTGTTATATAAATACATCCATCAGAGTACAACAACAATCACAATTATCAGCCTGGACAGTTATAACAACCTGTCCTCACAATTGCTGATAATTTCTCCAACAAAGCAGCGAAAACAAACATATACGAGAATACGACTTAAAGACCTCCAACTCATCTCCTGAGCTCCAATGCATCCAAAGCAATCTGTAATACGCTTAGTCTGACCCGAGCATTATAATAAAATAACACTCGAGTAAGTCTGGAAAACCAGTGTGAGAAAACACCCCCAGCTAGACTTTTAAGTTATAGAAACCTTATGAAACAAAGGTATCTCGTAAGACCATGCCGCATATAAACGCGGACGAGTTTTTACCTTACGATAACCAAAACATTTTATATGAAATCCTTTGATATTATAATAATGTCTATTATACAAATACTTATTAACCATAGCCGAAATTGTTACATTAATTAAATTTCAGCATACTAGGTTCTACAACTAAAACCGAAGGCTCGTATTGGATAATGGATTCCAACTATGAAAGGGTAAGGGTCTACCCACCGAATCCGTACACCTCTAAACCAAGTGTACAGGAGGCTACAACACGTTCTACCTCTGCTACTCAGGACCGGCACTACCCCCTTCTCGAGTAGCATCGAATATGACCACCCCTTGGTTGCAATCAACAACAACACAATGGGATCCCGAAGCATACATGAATATCGTTGTAGATTTGGGATGATCATACTCTACTTGGGTGCGACCCACTTAGCCCTACCGCATGTCCCTACTTTATTCATTTTCCAAGTGTGAGGCTCGAAGAGGCCACACTTTTATCATTCATATAGCACTTCCCACTTGGAATGCTAACATTGCCCTCCAGGCAATAATGCAATATCAACATTCATCCATACAAGTTCATTCTGGGACTGAACGAAACAATTAAGAGCTCCATCTTCAATTCCATCATCTTCACGACATCTTCACTTCGAAACACTTGAGTTGGATCGAAGTGGTTTTCGGATAACATATCTGGTCTCGGTCTCTTCGAAACAACATTCGACAGTTTCCAGTAAACTCAACCCCGGTTCTTTAGGAAATAAACAGTCAAATATAAGATCGGAGATCACCTCCTAACCATTAGCGAACGAGATTTACACGCACAGTACAACATCATCGAAGATGACTATGCCATATAACCCACGTGTTTCTCCTAGATATTTCCAAAGTTACATTTGGGTGTAAATTCTGATACTCGGTTATTTAACTATCGAATAACAAACATTCAATCAGGGATTCAATTCCATACGAAAAACCAACATTTGGTTAAGCACCAAGCAACACTAAGCCTCCTTAATTAATCTTTTCATTAATTAAAACCATCTTGTAAATGCTTGTAAAAATACTTTTACAAAGATATATTCACAACCCTTATATTTTCAATACTCAGAAAATATTCATGTACTTATCTCAATGGTATAAGTATATTTACCAAACACAAAGGAAGATCTTCTTTTTACCAAATTCTAAAATCATTTATAAACTTCATTATAAATTTCTATAAACCCTTTATAAACCATTTATAAATTATTTCCCAAGTCATTTGTAAACCCTTCTACAACCATACAATACTTATAAATTCTTTTTATAAATCTATAACCCCATTTCTAAAATTCGTTATAAATATCCATTTATTTATAAATCTCTTTACCTTTAAATAATCTTCCTTTAAAACTTCAAACCATTTTATAAGCTCCTCTTATAAAATCCAAGTCCGTTTACAAAACCCTATTTATGAATCTCGAAAACATCATAAATAAATAATCATTATTAACTTTTAACCTCTTAAAAATAATAGTTAACAATTCAAACCATTATGGATAAAACCATTGTTAATCTTTACCCTATAAATAATAATGATAAGTTACCAAAATATTATTAATAGTCGTTATTATTAATTTCAAACCATATTAATAATATAAATAATTAACTTTCAAAATTATTTAAATATTTATAAACAACTTAAGCCATATTAACATGAATAACCAACTTTAAAACAACATATAATTTCTTGGTAAAAATCCATTCTTAAATCTTCAACCCAGTCGTTTCCATATTTATAAAACAATATTTAAAATCTCTTTCCATTTTATAAAAACTTCCTTTCATAATCCCCATTTATTTATGAATTCCATTTATAACTTATTTTCTTTATGAATCTCTCTCCTTCTCTAATCTCTCTCTCCTTGATAGCACTTTCCTAATCTATCTCTCCTTCTCTAATCTCTCTCTCCTTGATAGCACTTTCCTAATCTCTCTCTCCTTCTCTAATTTTGTTTTAAATTGTTTTTCAAATATCCTAGTTTTAAAATAATCTTTTCAAAATATTTCTCAAAATGATTTTCAATCTCTTATACTTATAAAGATATTATTTTGTGTTTTTATACATATTGAATTTTTGTTTATACTTTAGTAAGTTATAATTATATTGATTTTATATATATATGATTTACATTATATTAAAATTTTCAAAATTATTATATAAATTTTATTAAGTTTTATTATGATTAAAATATGCATAAAATATGCTTAAATGATTTTGCGAAGTATCAAATTATTTTACAAAACAACGGATTATCAAAATAATATTTTTAAAGTGTTTTTCAATTTTGTGAAGAGTATGTCGACATACTCTATATAGATATATCAACATAGTGGCCGTAATTTTCAAAATTCAAAGTTGAACGAAAGTGTCTTTTCATATTATCTCTTCGCAAATGGACATGACCATAGTTTCCCTATATATACCATACTTCCAAATGAATTTTTAATCATCATTTTCTTATTCATCTCTCCTCCTTCCACTCTCTCATTTTCTAAATCAAAATATACCCAAACTCTGCCAAAATTCAACCAGAATCAAATTCAATCATCACTAGTTTGATTCTCCTTCATCCACTCTCTGATTTCTCTAATCTCTATCACTCAAACCAAGATCAAAGTGATATTCAAGAGTTATAGGATCAATTGTAATCAAGATCGAATGTTCGAGTCTGTAAAAGTAACATCCCCTTCTTTGAGGCCCAAAGCTAAGCACTACAAATGTTGTAGTCATCTATAGTATTAACTTCCAGTGACAAAATATGGTAATGTTAATGGTATTTATAATATCAAAACACATGAATATGAAATAAAATCATCACAGATTTCAAAACAACTTTTCTAATTAAATTTTAAATCAGTATTTCATATTCAGTTACATAGTCCCAAACGATTCCTAGGTTTTAATCAAATATAATTATTACAAATTACGTCAAGAGCAACGTATGAAGGTGCCCCCTTGGATGATCAGAGTACTAGATAGACATATCTGTCATAAATACATCACAGTGGAAATAAAACTAAATAGCTCCTACATAGCTAACTTTTCCTCCTACACGTCTTCGGAAGCTTATTCGTCCAACCTACTAAACCTGAAAAACCATAACTCTCAATTTACTCAAATTAAATTTTGAGCACCCGAGAGTTTAAGGGGAAAACATAAACTTCGAGCCAGACATAAAGCCTGGTGTGAATAGTATTATTACATCTCGGTTTATTGATATTAGGTGAGACCACGCCGCTTAGCAGAATGGGTTTCCCCTCACTAAACAAAATTGAGGCCCGAAGCTAAGCGCTACAGATGCTGCAGTCATTTATAGTATTAACTTCCAATGACAAAATACGGTAATGTTAATGGTATCTATAATATCAGAAGCACATGAATATGAAATAAAATCATCATAGATTTCAAAACAACTTTTCTAATTACATTTTAAATCAATATTTCATATTCAGTTCCATAGTCCCAAACGATTCCCAGGTTTTGATCAAATATAATTATTACAAATTATGTCAAGACCGTCGTATGAAGATGCCCCCTTGGATGATTAGAGTACTAGATGACATATCTATCATAAATACATCACAACGGAAATAAAACTAAATAGTTCCTATATAGCTAACTTTTCCTCCTGCACGTCTTCGGAAGCTTCTTCGTCCAACCTACTAAACCTGAAAAACCATAACTCTCAATTTACTCAAATTAAATTTTGAGCACCTGAGAGTTTAAGGGAAAAACATAAACTTCGAGCCAGACATAAAGCCTGGAGTGAATAATATTATTACATCTTGGTTTATTGATATTAGGTGAGACCACGCCGCTTAGTAGAACGGGTTTCCCCTCACTAATATCCACTTTAGAAGCATATCTTGCAAATCAAAATCCTGTAATTAAACCGATTATAACAATAATAGCAAGTACATATGTGCATAAAAATCAGGAAATCAATGGACTATATGTCCACACTATAGTTTTACCTGGCTAACTATTAACTATTGGCTGACTCAGGCTTACCTGACATACTCAATAATCTAACTTCTGTAAGACACAATATTGGGCCGACCACCCTTAACTTTCTTTTCTAGGGTTAACTGAACCTAATGGTTTTACGGGCTCACCAATAACCTATCTTTACTTTGTATATTCCCTTCTGTGTGCAATCTTAATTTAGTCCCACCAATGACAAGCCCTACAAACTGGAATTTTGGACTTATTTTAGCTAAGGGCTAATAGCTAAAGTATAGGGCGCGACCCTACACCAGTCTCATCTGGTCTTGTAATATCTGAGTCATAAACTTAGGGTTAACTACCCTATTCATGTTTCATTTCCTGCCTTAGGGTTAACTACCCTGTTAAAACTTCATTTCCTTGTAAATAATATTTACAAATGATTTAACCCTGAGATCATTCCTGTATAAAACATGGAAATCATATACTTGGTTCTACTCAAAACACTTATGTCATGATATATATACTTTACATAAAATAGTGTTGATGAAACCTTACCAATAGGATTATCTATCCCTTCCAAATAAGTTAAAAAAACCCTTTTAACTTAAAAAAATTTAGGCCATGAAGCCAAACAATACCTTCGATACCTCTGTTTAAACCTTAAACAATGCATTTTGAAATCATTGAGAACAACCCTTTCGAAAGCTTTACTAAAGCCTTAGACATCCTATTTTAAACCATTTAAACTTGCCTTTCGAAAGCATTGGAAATCCTCCATTCAAATAATCAAAATAAACCTTCCAAAAACATTGGGGTATCCCCTTGGAAACCCATATTATATATATCTTTTGAAAGCATTGAAACTCTTTACTTAAAACGTACCTTTCGGTAGAATTGGGTTCAAGTAAAAGTATGTGGAAACATAGCTTCGAAACCATTTAAAATCATTCCTTTCGAAACCTTTTGGTTTAACTTTTAATATAACTAGGGGTCATAAAAGAATAAAGGCGAAAGCATATATCCCAAGTAAAAGAAAGAGGATGGTTCCGAAACCAACCCCCTCGAAACTATTGCCTAAGAAACTATTTTAAAAGTAGTTAAACTACCATTTCGAAAGCATAAGAAGACGGTTTCAGAGTATAAAGGCGAAAGCACCCGTTTGAAAGCATTGATTTGAAAGGTTTGAATGCGGCAACAGGGGTTTTGTCCTTTCGAAAGCTTCTTTTACAACATAAAGGCGACAACTCATTCGAAAGTTCTTTTATATAAACAAAGCAAGTTGATTAAGTCGAAAGCTAACTCCAACCCTTTCGAAAGCATTATTTATAAACAAAAACAGTTTAAAGTTTATAAGAGTGGCTTCTATCCCTTCGAAAGCATGGTTTCAACGCTATACCTTCCGCCTTTCTCCAATCCACTGCATATCAATTATTTGATACCATGTGCATTGGTTCTAACTTAGCCATGGGTGAAGGTATGGTGTCGGAAGCTACCGATGGAAGTGGCGAAGCTATAAATTTAAGCAAAACTGATTTTTAACCTTTTAAAGTAATTTCTTTCCAACTAACTTGCCTTATTTGTCAACATATAATTGGTTTCCAATACTTTTCCAAAATCTTTTTCTAAAGTGCTGCCGAATTCAGATATTATCAAATTAAAACATTTACAATTAAGTCCTTCTCCTTGAATATATTAGGATACTTTATTTGTAAATACTTCCAACAGTTATTAGCTAATAGCTTACATTCATGATAATGAAGTAACTCACCATAAGAAGCAGTGATATCATCTATCATTGATGCAACTGCTTACCATATATCATAGACAATATATAAACTTTTAAGTCCCTCAACTTAAATATTTTATAACCATAATAAAATACTTAGGAAAATTCCCCAAAAATAACTATAATTCACTTTTTATATGCTTTCTAACATATTTAAATTTCAAACCCAAAACAATATATAATTGCTGAAAATAATTTTAAACCAAATTTTAGCTATTTTCTTTCATAGAAAATTCATAATAAATCTACAATTGCTTAGGAAATTATGAAACTTGAAACCCACTTCTAGAATAATGTTTTTGACCATATATCAAAACGCAAATCATTTGGATGTCATTTACTAGGTTTTCCAAATCTAAACTTATCATAAAATCTATATGAAGCAACATAAATCATCAACAAGCATATATATATTCATTTAAACAATCATATCATTGCATATTACTTGCAAAATTGATTCGGATCTAACTAGAAAATGAAATCAACAATAATGAGATGTAAGATCATTATGCACCTTAGCTTGGTGTTAAGAAGGTTGAGATTTGGCTTTTGATTGATTTGCTTAAGCTTCCTACTTGAATCTTAGCTTTTCTTCTTCTTGATTCTCTTAACGGTGGCCAACCGAGCTTACAAGGGTTTTAGTTTTGTTTGCAATTGTAAAAGGGCACAAAGAATGAAGGTAAGAAGAGTTTAGGGTATAAGAACATAGCCTATTCCTATTTTACCCCTTATCATATTCCTTCTGCTTACTTAATTTTAATTCTCTTTTGCTTATATTTATTAAGGCATGGCCCCCTTATTGGTTAATGAATCTCAATCCCTTAACCATCTACATTATTTCATTTAATTTATCTAATTAAATGCTCTAAATAATGTTAGACAAATTTAGGGTCATTACAGACTCCCCTCCTTAAAGAATTTCGTCCTCGAAATTATGATAAGGTACTCATAACAAACAAACATAAAGGTAAAACATACCATGAAATAAGTCAGGATTATCTCTAATCTTGCTCTTAGTTTCCCAAGTACAGTCTTTCTCGTTGTCACTCCACTGGACTTTGACTAATCTGACTATCTTATTCCTTAGTCTCTTCTCATCTCTCACGACTATACGAAGTGGTTTTCTAATTATAGTCATATCCGGTTCCACTACTAAATCATATAACATAATCGGTGCAATAATAGTTTTTGGATCTTGAATACACTATTTTAGAAGAGAAACATGGAAAACATTGTGAACTCTTGCCAAACTATTCGGTAACCCTACTCTACATGTGAGTTTCCCAGTCCTTTCTACGATAGAAAATGGTCCAACAAATCTTGGTGCCAATTTTCTTGATTTTCAAAATCTAATTACATCTTTTATTGGTGATACTTTGACGAAAACATGATCTCCAACTGAGAATTCTAAGTCTTTCCGTCTTTTATCAGAATAACTCTTCTGCCTAGACCGAGCTTCCTTCATTCTAGCCTGAATTAACTCAATCTTTTCTGCAGCTTCTCTAACCAAATCTGGACCAAGAACTAACCTATCCCTGGTCTCAACCTAACAAACGGGAGATTTGCATGACCTTCAATACAAAGCTTCAAACGGTGCCATTCTTATACTAGTCTGATAACTGCTGTTATATGAAAACTCGACTAAGTGTAGGTGGTCTTCCCATGATCCTCCAAAGTCTAGCACACAAGCTCTTAACAAATCCTCTAAGACTTTGTTAACTCTTTCTGTTTTTCCATCTGTCTGCGGATCGTAAGCGGTACTCGTCTTGACTTGGTACCCAAAATCTCCTGTAGACTTTCCAGAACTCGCTAGTGAATAAGGAATCTCTGTCACTTATTATACTACTAGGAATTCCATGCAGTCTAACTATATTCTTCATGAATAATTTAGCCAAAACAAGTGCCGTCCTGGTTGACTTAACTGGAATGAAATGGACACTCTTGGTCAACCTGTCCACTATGACCCATATACTTTCATTTCCTCGATTTGACCTTGGCAACCGGTCTATAAAATCCATTAAGATAGAATCCCATTTCCAAACTGGAACATCTAAAGGCTGAAGTAACCCACTTGGTTTCCGATGTTCAGCTTTTAATTGTTGACAGTTTAGACACTACTTCACCCATAATCCAACATCTCTCTACATACCTTCCCAGAAGAAACTTCTTTTCATGTCCTGATACATCTTAGTTTCTCTCGGATGAATGGAGAACTTTGAACGATGACATTCTCCAAGAACTTCCTTCCTAATGTTTCCCACATTCGGAACACACGGTCTTTCCTTCTTCCTTAACCATCCATTTTGGTCAAGGCTGAAGTCTTTCAAGTCATCGGTCTCAGTTCCATTCCTTAGATTTCTGATCCATTCAGCTAATAATGGATCCTCCCCTTGCTTAGAAGTAATCTTTTAGATCATCACCGGTCGAACTTCTAAACATGACAACATAGTAGTTTCCTTACTAGAACTAGCTTCAGATCTCTATTGTATTCTACATGTAGTTAATGCTTCTAAATCTTTCCACTTAGCTATCATTTCCAGTACTGCATTCTGATGTTTCCTACTAAGTGCATCTGCAACCTTATTCCCTTTTTCCGATGTGTACTCAATACCAAAGTCATAAGCGGCTAAAAACTCTAACCACCTCTACTATCTCATATTCAACTCCTTTTGAGAGAATAAATACATCAGTGACTTATGATCCGTATACAACTCGAATCTTTCTCCCAAAAGGTAATGTCTCCACACCTTCAATGCGAAAATTACTGCAGCTAATTTCAAATCATGAATTGGATATCTAACTTCATGCGGTCTAAGCTGTCGTGAAGCGTAGGCAATCACCTTACTTCTTTGCATTAATACAGCTCCTAACCCTGTTCCACATGCATCCATGTATACCACAAAGTCCTGATTCTCCTCTGGAATAACTAACACAGGTGCATTTGTCAATGAGTGTTTCAATTTTTGGAATGCCTCCTCACACTTATCAGTCTAGAAAAACTTCACATCTTTCCACGTTAACCTAGTCATCGGTACCGCTATCCGCGAAAAATCCTTAATGAATCTCCAATAATAACCAGGTAATCCAAGAAAACTCTTTATCTCAGTCACTGTCTCGGATCTTTTCCAATTATTCACCGCCTTAATCTTAGCCGGATCTACAAACAACCCTTTTTCTGAGACTACATGACCAAGAAACTTCACTTCCTTCTTTCAAAAATGACACTTCAAAAATTTCGCTTTTAGTTGATGCTGCCTCAACATCTCAAGCACCACTCTAAGATGAATTTCATGCTCTCTTTCATCTTTAGAGTATATCAAAATGCCATCTATGAACACTAACACGAACCTATCTAAGTGCTCTCGGAAAATCTGGTTCATCAAATCCACAAAAAATGTCGGCGCATTAGTTAGTCCGAACGGCATCACTACCGTTCATACGATCTGTATCTAGTCTGAAATGCCATTAACAGAATACAGTCATTTGCTACTCTTAATTGATGGAAACCTGTCGCCATATCCAATTGGAAAAATACTCTGGCTCCATAGAGCTGATCAGATAAATCATCGATTCTCGGCAAAGGAACTTATTCTTGATTGTCTTCTCGTTAAACTTACGATGGTTGGTACACATCTTAACGACCCATCCGGTTTCTTCACGAACACCGCGGCCGCTCCCCAAGGCGAACTGCTTAGTCTAATAAAAAATTTCCCTTCTAAATCCATAGTTGCACCTTCAATTTCTTCATCTCGGTCGGTGTCATCCTACTAGGTGGTCTACTTACAGATTCTGAAACTCAACAGCTCGTTTTGGTGATAGTCCTGTAACGGGCTCGAAAACATCTGCAAACTCTCTTGCTAACTAAACATGACTCAACTCTTCTTCTACTTCATATCACACAACAAGGCACAAGTACTCTGATCTAAATTCTCCTTTGAGAATATAATTCGGTTGGGACTATTAAGGTGTCTTAGCGATATTTCCCTATCTTAGCAAAATATGATAACATCATATTTATCTAACCAATCCATACCCAAAATGATCCTGAAGTCTACGAAATCAAAAACATACAAACTGCATGCAAACTATGACCTAATAAATCAAGTTCTAACTGGTCACATCCCTTCTATCGGATTCGCAACCATTAAGGAAGTACTAGGTATGAGGGTTCTAAACATAACCTATCAACCAAACACTGAGATATAAATGAAGTGATGCACCGGTATCAAATAGTACCCTAGATGGTATACTTTGAATCAAATGTGTACCTTTCATCTCAATCTTTCCTTTCTAGGCAGCAGTTGGCCTAGCAGATGATGGTCCAATAGCAAAGGCCTTTCCCTTGTCCACCTTAACCAGTTCTGGACACTGATTATTATAATGCCCAATCTGATTGCAATTAATGCACTTCACTCCTTTCTTGTCTGCAGCCTTCCTCTCTTTTCCAATTGGACATTCATGAGCATAATGTCCCTTCTTATCACACTTAAAGCATACTAGATTAGCCTTCACCTTCTTAGCAGCTTCTCCCTTCTTGGTTCCCTTCTTCTTAAAGAATTTCCTCTTCTTTCCCAGAAAACCTTGGGTTTCAACCTGCTTCTCCTTCCTATAAGTAGAAAGCATCTCTTCATTCTGGATTGCTATCTCCACAACAACAGTACTAGGATAATAGAGATGTGGCATTGTCGCCCTAGCAATCTCGAGTCTTAACCCTCAAATAAACTTCTCGTTTATTTTAATGACTATGTCAATGGTAGCATATCCGTATCTAGATAATTCATCAAACTTCGTAGCATACTCTATCACCGACATCTCGTGCTGCACTAAATCCAAGAACTTTCTCAACAATACCGACTTGGCAATTTCAGACAAAAACCTTTCTTAGAATCTCCTTCGAAATTCTACCCAAATCAACTCTTCCTCGGGAATTCCAACGGTAACACGATTTCACCAATGAAGCGCTGCTCCCTGCAACTATCTAGAGGCAAGTCTCCTCTATTTCTCATCGTTTGATCCCAAGTCAGTGAAAATCCTTTCACAATGCAAAAGCCAATTCTCTACTTCTATAGCATCCTTTGTTCCAAAAAACGGCTTCCCAATAATCCCTGCTCAGCTTAGCATAGTTATTGCCAACTGGGGCCACGGGATTAGCTCCTCTAACAACATTACCCCCAACTACTCGTGCAGCTGCTCTAGCTTGCATCAGATTGACAAGGAACCTATACATTATCCCCATATCTACTGGTGGATTTCCAGCACCTACATTGGCATTTGGATTAGCATTTTCCTGTCGACCCTGGTTTCTCCTATTGGGTCAAGCATTTCTGTTGGTTGTGGTGATTCCTCCACCTAGATTTCCTCTTCCGTTTTCTACCTCTATATCTTCCTTTCTCGTAAATCTGCATACGAGCCTTAGTAAGATACAGAAGAACGGTCTAAGAGAGAGAGAGAGGAGTACGTACTTATATATATAGCAAATACAAGTACGTTACTATAGCGTTAACCCAAACCTCGATCTTATTTCCCGATTCATTAGATTATGTTTTGAAAAAATCTTTTAGGTTTAAATTTCTTTTTTAAGTTTACATAAACCAATGCTCTGATACCAACTTGTAACATCCCCTACTTTGAAGCCCGAAGCTAAGCGCTACACATGCTGCAGTCATCTATACTATTAACTTACGATGACAAAATACAGTAATGTTAATGGTATCTATAATATTATAAGCACATGAATATGAAATAAAATCATCATAGATTTCAAAACAACTTTTCTGATTACATTTCAAATTAATATTTCATATTCAGTTACATAGCCCCAACCGATTCCCAAGTTTTGATCAAATATAACTATTACAAATTATGCCAAGAGCGACATATGAAGATGCCCCCTTGGATGATAAGAGTACTAGATAGACATATATGTCATATACATCACAACGGAAATAAAACTAAATAGCTCCTACATAGCTAACTTTGCCTCCTACATGTCTTCGGAAGCTTATTCGTCCAACCTACTAAACCTAGAAAACCTTAACTCTCAATCTACTCAAATTAAAGTTTGAGCACTCGAGAGTTTAAGGGGAAAACATAAACTTCGAGTTAGACATAAAGCCTAGTGTGAATAATATTATTACATCTCGGTTTACTTATATTAGGTGAGACCATGCCACTTAACGAACGGGTTTCCCCTCACTAATATGCTCTTTAAAAGCATATCTTTTACAAATCAGAATCCTACAATTAAACTAGTTATAACAATAATAGCAAGTACATATGTGCATAAAAATCAGGAAATCAATGGCCTATCTGTCCACACTATAGGTTTACTTGGCTAATTATTAACCATTGGCTGACTCGGGCCTACCATACATAATCAATAATCTAACTTCTATTAGATACAATACTGGGTTGACTGCCCTTAACTTTCTTTCTAGGGTTAACCGAACTTAATGGTTTTACGGGCTCGCCAATAACCTATCTTTACTCTGTATATTCCCTTCAGTGTGCAACTTCAATTTAGTCCCACCTATGGCAAGCCCTACACACTGGAATTTTGGACTTATTTTAGCTAGGGGCTAATAGCTAAAGTATAGGGCGCGACCCTACACCAGTCCCATCTGGTCTTATAAAATCTGAGTCATAAACTTACGGTTAACTACCTTATTCATGTTTCATTTCCTACCTTAGGGTTAACTACCTAGTTTATAACGACCTAGAATTTCAGTCATTTGATATTGAAATAGTTAATTGATTTTAAATATTTAAAATTTAATTTTATAGGTTTAATAACTTGAGTTTTAAATATAACGATTTTATTGGATAATTAAATTGTTGAATTTAATAATTAAAATTATTTAAATGATTGAATCTTGGCTTTTAAGTTAGATAAAAATGATATCAAAGCTCAATTAAAATCTATTAATAAGAATAAAAATAATAAAACTTTTAAATTGGATTTAAAACTGATTTAACTGATTTTGAAAATAATTTGTTTTATTTAACGAGTGAAAATAGTCCTTCGAGGCACTGTCTCGGATTTCGACGAAACTAGTTTCATTGGATCCACAATAGTGAGTTATTGTATGTCAACGATTTTCATGGCCATCGGACGTATCGTTTGGTCGTGCGAGATCGAAACGCGTAGAATTTAATATTGAAAATTTAATATAATAACTGGGTTTGAAAACCTATCTTCTACATACGATCGAATTAGGTTCCGAAATAAGTTTCATTGCGTTCGAAATAGGGGTATAACATGTAGAAATTAGAATGCTAGGGGGCACATCTCTTTTGGAGTTCGAAATTTTTGAATGTTTTATAGCTTGATAATTTAAATTCAAATAATATATGTATATGTTTATATTTAGCCATAACTTGCCCATACCTTCACATCCTTCAACCATACCTCCCTCACCTACCCCGTACACCACTTCTTATATTCAAATTTGCAGTGAGAATGGAGGCCGCCATTTAAAAAAAAAATCAAAAGAAAACTAAAGAAAATCATAATTCGAGCTATACTCAATAAGAAAATTCGATTCTTGTTTCTGTGAGTTCGTAACAGCGAAGGCTTCGTTCGGTGGTGATTTGAGGGTGCTCGGTAGTGGTTTGGGTTGCGTAAGTGCATTGTCATGGAGGGTATAGAACTAGGGTTTTGGGTTTGGAAAATTTGGTTGGACGATTTACAAATTAAAGCTCGGATTTGGGGTTAGCAGGGCGTGGCACACTTGGAGGTGAAGTTCGACGAGTCGCGATAGGCTTTGGAGGGGTCGCGACCTTGCTGCCAGGGCTCGTGCTAGGATTGAACATGATGGAGAGAGGGTGGCTCGGGTTGGTTTTTGATGGGTCGAGGTGGTGGAGCTCGGGGAGAGATGGAGTTTGGTGGTGGTTTCAGGACATTTCATGGAGGGATGGAGGAGCGGTGGCTGGTCAAAGATGCGGCCATGTTGAGTCGCATACTGGGAGGCGGCAATTCCAATTTAGGGAAGAAGGTTATTAAAATATAATTAAAGTTTAAGTATATAATTAGTTATTATATTATTAATTTAATTATCGAAACTTAAAAATTTAATAACTCCTTCATACGAGGTCAAATCGAGACGCAGATTTTTACATTGCGCTCGTATGGACGTCAGCTTCACAACGGAACTTGTTTGGACGAATTTGGAGATAATTGAAATTTGGACTAAAATCGAATGTCGTTCGATTTTAGTTCCAAACCGGAACGCCTCGACAACAACAAAATTTTTTGATGAGTTAAACTCACATTTTTGGTTAACTAGTATGATATATAATTAATAAAAATTGTTGGATGATTGTTTGAATGAGTTACTATATTTATTAGTTGGTTTGCATATATTCCTGCCCTTGGAGCGGATGGCACCCTATTATGTTCCCATGTAAGAGCGGATGACATTTTGTATACGAATCTCGCCTTAAAGCGGTTGATTTATATTTCATGATTATATAACATTTGTGATGCAAGGGGAAACAAGTTGGAGGGATCCAACGGGATTCCTCGCTAATGTTGAATTGTTCAATAATATTACTTTTATATGGATTATTAAACAATAAACCCGATTGTGGACATTATGGTTATAACATTGTTATATGTTTGAAAAACTAAAACCTAATAGCAATAGAAAAATCAATATCGATATTGGTTAAGCATTGGGTAACGTTGGCCTTAAATAGGTATTTTGGAATACTATAAATTGCCATTGAATTGGAATTGGGTTTAAGACAGGAAATGATTTTTAAATCCGAAATTGGTTTTTGAAATTTTTTTTAAAGATTATTTAATTATATTAATATTATTTTAAAGTTATTTAATTATATTAATATTGTTTTAAAGTTATTTAATTATATTAATACTGTTTAAAGTTATTTAATTATATTAATATTGTTTTAAAGTTATTTAATCATATTTATATTATTTTAAAGTTATTTAATTATATTGATATTAATTTAGAGTTATTTAATTATATTAATATTGTTTTAAGGTTAATAAATTATATTAATATTATTTTAAGGTTATTTAATTATGGTAGTATTGTTTAAAGTTATTTGTTTATAGTTAATATTGTTTTAAAGAATTTATCAAAATGCTAATATCTTGAAATGTTAATTATTTTAAGAATAATTATAGTTTGAAATTAATAATAAGGATTATTAATAAAGTTTTGAAAATAAATTATTATTATTGTTTATAAAATGGTAAAGATTAATTGTTATTGTTTATTTAATAATATTTTGAAGTTATTAATTATTAAGATGTTTAAAAGTTAATAATTTTCATTTATTTATGATGTTTATTGTTAATAATTATTATTGTATAATGGTGTTTTGAAGTAAAAGATTTCTAACTATTTATAATTGTTTCCAAGACTCATGAATAGAGTTGAAAGACTTGGATTTTATAAGGGAAGTTTATAAAACAGTTTGAAGACTTAAGGGAAGATTATATACAAGGTTAAAAAGTTTATAAATGGTTAGATATTTATAAACGAATTTTAGAAACGGGTTTATAAATTTATAAAAGAGGTTTTATAAATGGTTTAGAGATTTATAAGGAATTATAAATGAGTTTTAGAAATGTACAAAAAGGAACAAAGCATACAGACAAACTTCAGTGGTTAGCCAAAAGCAACAAAGCTTTCCCCTAAAATTTTTGATTCCTATGAAATTGAGCAAAAAATAGGAATGGTTGCTTATAAGTTGAAGTTACCTCCTTCATCCAAATTGCACACAATATTTCATGTTTTTCGGTTAAAGAAGAAATCAGGCTTGAATATTATTGTTCAAAGAGACATACCTAACGTAACAACATCAAGGTTTTCAAAATGAGATTCAAATCGTAAATCGTAAAATTCAAAAATTAAATCGAAACGGGATTTAAATCGTAAATTGTAGATTCAAAAAAAAAATCTGTATTTTAAGGTTTGCACATGCATTGAAATTGATTTTGATGTTTGAACTTTTGCATCTAAACCTAAAACTTCATTCTCTCTTGTTCCAATTTAATTTTGTGTGGAAGTGAATAGATTTGAAACTGTGGATCCAAATAATATATTGAATATATCAATTTGGCTTGAATGATTTCCCTAAACTGTGGACTTAGCGGAGTATGAATCAGAATATACATTGAATCGTAAAGGGGTAGATTTGATTTGAAACGAGATTCAAACGTAGGATTTTAATATTTTTGACAACAATGAACAACATAACTACTGTTAGAACCAGAGACAATTTGGCTCGAAGACTGGCTAGAACTGCTCAAAAGGCATCATTACAGAAGTTTTAGCAAAGCGGAAGCATTGTCCAATTGAATATGCGAGTTGGGGGGATTACTGGAAGCTTGTGGATCGATTTTCCAACTTTGATCTTGATACAAAGTCAAATTTTGATCGGAGGGGCACTTGTAACACATTCTCTGGTGATGCGCTCCTCCTCCTTTCTTGATTGTGAAACTACCATTGAAAGGAAGCAAGTGACTGAGTATTCTCTGTCTGTGTCTCATTTTGTCAAACATGTTGTATACAATATGTAATTGGGGCGGGTATGAGCTTAGAATGGATGTGAACTATATAAACGTGTGTTTGAGCCGCACAAGTTATTACTTGAGAATTGAATAACAGTTTCCCTCCGAATGCTTCTTTCCTTTCCACTGATCTGATCTCTTCCTCCTCTCTCATCTTCCTCCTCCTTAACCATGCCCCCAAAACCGTCTCGATCAACTCCGCTGCCACATAATTATTTCCTTTAGTTGAAAATTAGCGTATCGTAGTTACTCAGTTACTCTTCTGATTCGGTATTATAAGTTATTGCTATTTGTGTATTGTAGGGGAAAAGACATGTATGCTCAACCTAAACATACTCATTTTGTTTCTTCTTTTGGAAATTTTCCAATATTTCACTCTACAGATATTGTTAAACAAAAAATTGGTATAATACCCATTATGACATGAATGATAAACGAATCCTTGATTCAAGTATATTTGATAACACGACTAAGGGTGGCTCAGTCGATATTGATTGAATCAAGAACAAATCTAACATTCGAGGTCTAAGTTCAAGATGATATCATTAGGAGATGGCTATAATGCCCATGGGTTTTAGATGTTGCACATTCGATGGCTCATGTGTCATCTTGAAATATGATATTCGAGGTCTCTTAAGGTTATCTGGAACAAAATGTTCGAATGCCCTTAAGATCACTTAGAATAAAACATTTGAGAATCTATATGGTCCTTTGGAATATGGCACTCCAAATCCCATGTCATATATCTAAAGGAGAAAGAAGATAAGTAGTAAGTATGTGAAATAGCCCATTATGCTCGTTAATGAACTAATTAAATATCGTTTATGTTCATAGTCCAATGTCCATATGTAATAGGCAAGATAAGAGATATGCATATAAACACTAGTTTAGATTGAAGTTCATGTGAAACCATATAAAATAGAATCGCAATTGCTTTTAATCTAAAGAGCTTTATTATATGCGTATTCATATCCAACAATGTTCAAAGTGCACAATCAAGGTCGTATGTATGCCCAAGTCCTTGTTCATATAAATCGAGCATGATTACAATCAGATTAGAACTGTCCCCAATTCGATTTTGGGTTACAAGAGTTCAAATTTGAGAGTTAAGAAAAGAAAATCCGTCCCCTCCTTCTCACCCCCTAGGGTCGTATTTATAGGGGTAGAAGGGTTTGAAGCGGCTGCTCAATGCCGCTTTTGGCGTCTAGTCTTCGACTTGCATAGTCTTCGACGTCATCAACAGTGCCAGGTTCCATGTTTTACTTTCGATGATCTTCGGAATGCTTCAACAATAGGACACGACAGCAATATGAAGTAACGTTGATATGGGGCGACATCGTTCAGTATCATATACATTTTGATAGCTTTTGTATGGACATTGATGAAATTCATTACCAACGTCGCATCAAAGGTTTGCGGTGATATCTCCGAGGTGCGGTATTGATATAATGCAACAATGAAGTGAGACATTATTGATGATAAGCGACATTACTCAGCAACAACGTGGATTCTTGATTTTGATAAGAGGTGACACTGATTGGAGTCGATATTAATTAGGTGCGACATCAATCTCGACCTTGTTGGTTTGTGGCATTGCTTGAGTGGTAGCACTGTTGAGTAATGACGCTGAATAGAGACGACATTGAGAAAATACAGCATTCATAAATCATATGGCTTCGATAATGGGCGGTATGAAATATACGCGGCATTGACCAAGTGCGATATCCTCCTTCTCCTTATCAATGAAATGCGACATAGATGGTACAACACGGAAGCGATGTGGTATTACTTGAGCCTTGATATTGAAAGGAAGCGTCATCTCATGAGACACGACATTGAAGGAAGGCGACATGAAGAAATGGTGGTATAGATTAGAGACGACATTGTATGATATGTGACATGGCTAACTCTATGAATGGTCTGCGGCGTTGTATATTGCCTTTTATTGATGAGAGGCGGCACTGTAGGCTTTCGGTCATCGATCCTAGTGGCATTGGTTTCTTTGTGACGCCGTCACTTATAGCATTTCCTTCAGCAGTAAAATTACGTGGATAACATTTGCTCCTCTTGTATAGAAGAAGCTTTTTACATTTTAAAACTAATAACCGACTGTTGGAATTTGGACTCAAAGGTAACTTTGGAAATATCTAGAAGAAACACGTGAGTTATGCGGCACAGTCATCTTCGATGATGTCGTACTATACGTGTAAATCTCGTTCGTTCTTCTAGGACAAATGATAAGGAAATCCGTCCATTAACGATTAGGAGGTGATCTCCGATCTTATCTTTGACAGTTTATTTCCTAAAGAACCGGGGTTGAGTTTACTGGAAACTGTCGAATGTTGTTTCAAAGAGACCAGGATCGGATATGTTATTTGAAAACCACTTTAATCCAACTCAAGCATTTCAAAGTAAAGACGTCTTAAAGATGATAGAATTAGAGACGGAGCTCTCAATCGTGTCATTCAGTCCCAAAACGATATGGATGAATGCTGATATTGCATTGTTATCGGAAGGGCAATGTTAGCATTCCAAGTGGGAAGTGCTATATAAATGGTAAGAGCGTAGCCTCATCAAGCCTCACAGCCAAAAATGAACAAAGCAGGGACATGTGGCAGGGCTAAGTGGGTCGCACCCAAGTAGGGTATGATCATCCTAAATCTAGAGCGATATTCATGTATGCTTCGGGATCCCATCGAGTGGTTGTTGATTGCAACCAATGGGTGATCATATTCAATGCTACTCAAGAAGGGGGGTAGTGCCGGTCCTGAGTAGTATTGGTGCAACGTTTTGTAGCCTCCCATAAATTTTATCTAGAAATGTACGGATTCGGTGGGTAGACCCTTACCCTTTCATAGTTGGAATCAATTTTTCAATACGAGCCTTTACGGTTTTAGTTGTATACCTATTATCCTGGAATTTAATTAATGTAACAATTTCGACTAAGATTAGTAAGTATTTGTATCTAGAAACTATTATAATATCGGAGAATTTCATATAAAATATTTTGTTTATCGTAAGGTAAAAATCCGTCCGTGTTTATATGTGACGTGGTCTTACGAGATACTTTTGATTTTCAAAGGTTTTCTAGAACTTCAAATCCAGTGGGTGTGTTTTTTCACGCTGGTTTTCCAAACTGACTCGGGTGTTATTTTATTATAATGCTCGGGTCAGAACGAGCATATTACAGATTAGTTTGGATGCTTAGGAGCTTTAAAAGACGAGTTGGAGGCTAGAGACGTATTTACGTATATGGTTATTTTCCGCTATATTCATTGATGGTATTTATCAACAATTGTAAGGACAAGCTGTTATAAATGTCCAGGCTGAAATAGGTTATTATACTCTGATTGATGTCTTGAATATATATATATATATATTATAGTTTGTTTGTGTAAAGATTGGTTGTATATGTAATGACCCAAGGTTTTAGGAATTTATTTTTAAAATATAAATAAGTTTAAAATAATTTTTAAACTAATTTTGAAAAGGAATTGAGATGGCTTGATATAGTGTAGCTATATGTGTACATGTGTGTACAGGAAATACACATGAATAGAAGCTTAATTCCTAGATGATATGAATGAACATATGATTATGTGTATGAAAATATATATGTATATATATACAGATAAATAGATTAAATACTTAAAAGCTATATGCATAAATATATATGGATGTTACTGGTTGTATTTGAGTGTACATGTGCACATGTGTTCAGTAAAAATAATGTATAGATATATATATATATATGTATGTATTAATTATTTCTGTAAGACATATATATACATATATGTATGCTAATCAAATGCAAGTGTTCAAATCAGTAAAAAATAAAAATACACAAATGTATTTTTAACTATAGGCAGAAAGAAAGAGTGAAGATATAAAAGGAGCAATCCTCTTATAAATAAATAAGGAAAGCACATGCTATTTAAATGAAAGCTAAAAATATAAAAAAATAATAATAAGGTAAACCAGTGATATGTTTTGTATAGGCAGAACTAGGAAGAAACCCTTGGCATATGTATATGATAAAATAATGGAAATCAAGTCACACCTTTAGCATGGTATTAGATAAGAGAAAAAGCATTTTCTGGAAAAGCAAAATTTCTGAAAATAACCAAAAAGATAAAACCTCTTTTCTCTCCACAAACTTGAACCGGGGAGGGTAGGATTTTGGGTTTAAACTAAATACAAATGGCATGATTTCTGGTGGGCAAAAATGACTTTAGCTAGCACCTTAAACCCTAAGAAGAACCCTGCGTAAATAAGCAGTGATAAGAGAGGCCTTCTTCTTCTTCCCTGATAGCTCTTGAAAAAAAAATATATCATATAAATATAAAACAAGTGAAGAAAAGGGTTTGGGGGCAGAAGCTTATCAATCAACTAAGAAGTGAAAGAGAGCTAGGTGAGAAAACTCACTCAAAAATCTAAGGCACCAAGTCCTAATGAAGGCAGTCAGTTTATAAGTTGATTTTTCTTAAAATGTATTTTCATATGTGGTTATCTTTCTTTGATTTCTAAGATGAAAATGCTTTGACCTCTAGTTTGGTTGTTCTGCTTGTTTTATTATGTGAAAGCTCTAAGTATTATTAGTAGATATGTTTTAAAAACCCAGATCTCTCTGATATGTTAATATTTGGAAAAATAAGTGAATACCCAGAGAATCAAATGATGAATATAGGCAAGTAGTGTTGGTTTTGGCATAACCCAGAAAATGTAAACATGCTGAGCTGCAATATACTTGTGTGTAGGTTATGAGGCTTGAGACAAAAAGGAATTAGGGGTGCAATAGCGTTGCCTATGTGCTGATGCTCCTGATTCAATGAAAATATATAAATATCCATATACATAGCAAATAAATTTGTGATTCAGTGAAACTTGGTCATTCTGAGTTTAACTTAAGCACAAATGTTTGCAAGATGAAAAACTCTCTCAAAAAGCCATAAGCCAATGTTAGTTGCCTATACCCCTTTTTAAAATGCAAGTATATATATAGAAGCAGAATCCTATTTATTAGACACCTATGTTTAATTGCATGTTTGTCTTTGCTTGGTTATGAATGATATGAAATGCCATGACATGAATGTTTGTTTTAGTGAAATGATTCACTGAATGGTTTAGTCATGTAAAATCAAAAAGAGTTATTATTAACTTAAAACTGATTAGGAAATGGGGTCAAGAGCACTGCAGGGATGACTTGTGTTCTTGAGCAATACAAGTTAACACATGGCTTGTTTAAGTCCTGAGATCTTTGTGTAATGGAGTGAACTAGTCCATTACAATGTGTCCATTGATTCATATGATTGCAGATGATACCAAGATAGATAAATATATCAATGTGAGAAAAATTGATATAAAAAGGAACTAGAGTTTTCCTGGAAGAAATCTGAGTAAGGAATAAATGATTTAATTCATTTTAGTGATTTCCCTGTTTTCGTATGGATGCTTATTTGATTTATGACTGATTTGTATGAATGTATGCCTATTCCATATCTTTATAAGGTTTCTGGAAAGAAAGATTTGAGTGTGCACATGCACACTGACACAGAACATGCACACAATGACTTGCTTGTTTTCTAAAGGCAGGATATATTGATTTATACATGTTTCAACTTTAACTTGATTTACAAATTGTTTTAGTGGATTTTCTCATACCAGACATGTGTCTGATCCTAGTGTGCTAATGGTATATGGGGTGTCTCATTTAATATGGGGCAGCTTCAAATGCATTTTTAGGGACTGCAGCAACTAAGTAGGAGTAGGAGCAAGGCTTTGAGAAGAAGATTATAACATGCTAAAATTAGTTAGATAAGAGCTTAAAAGATGAAATCTGCATGTATTGATATTTTTAAATTATCACTTGTATTAAGTACTGAATGATGGATGGATATTTTGCTAAGTGTTCTGCTAAGGAATTGACTTGTAACTGGAGTTTATAAATTGGGTGATTATCTGAAAAGTTGAAGAAGTTAGTCTATAATTTTGTAAGTAAATTTGGGCAAGAACACTATGATAAATAGGATGGTTATATTTTGTAAATGTATTAGTCAATCTTGAGTCTTTGAAAAGGATTAAGTATTGGAAAATCTGGACAGTTGAGTCTCAATAAACAATATGGTTATTCTTTCATTATGACAATTGCACACAAGAGTTTAAAGGCATAGGGAAAATGTATTATGTGTCTGCATGTTTTCATAATGCAATTTGTACTATGCAAATGTTTTATACCTTATTCTTGAATAAAGGAAGAATCTGTAACATAGGAGTTGAAAGCCATGTCCATGATAGTTTGTATATATGCATGTTTAAATATGTTTTGTTCAGATATTAGCACATCAGTTACCTTTGTACTTTAACATGAATCTGAATTCCTTTTCACTAAGGCTTTGTTCAAAATGCATTTTTAAAACCCTATGGCTTATACCAGAACAAAGGGTCTGGTTGAACCCTGTTTTGGATACTCAGGGTCTCAGGAAACTCACTCATGTTTGCATTTCATTTAGCATAGCATCATGACATCAAAGAATTAAGCTTTAGGAATATGTTATCTCACTTAAAAATATTCCAGAAAAGAGTTTGTATCTAAGGCAGATTTTATAGAAAATCAAACATAGAAAATGATATAAACTTATATCATTTTCAGAGCATAAGCACTACACCATTAATTTATATGTGTTCATAACACAATATCCTTGTTTCTAGGAATTACACTTCATAGAGAATCCAGCAAGAAATCAAGAGTTAAAACCTTATAAATACATATATGGATGGAATTTTATTGTATGAATTAAATTGAACTATGTGTGGATTGATTAAATTTAATCAATCAAATTATCCTCTTGTTTACCATAACTCTGATTTAAACAATAGAGGCACATGCATCTTCATATGTATGTGCATATCTTTAGGAATACACTGATATATTTATATTGGTAAAAATCTTGATCCTGGATAAATTGTTTATTTGATAAAAAGAAAAATGACTCCAGGCTTCAGAAATATATATATAATAATAAAAATATATATATATCTCTATGTAAAAAAAATCCTTACAAATTAAGGTATAAAAAGAGAGGGTCATTTCATTTGGTATCAGAGCTATGTTACTAAAACATAGTTGAAAATTGAAATCGGATCCTTTTATAAAACTAAAAAAAAACTAACCAGCTATGTAAATTATTATTAGCAAATTATGGTAGGAAGACCACCAAATCAGGGAGCAGGATCCTCCAATGCACCACCAATGGTCAATCTACAAGATTTGGTGAGAGCATTTAGGGATGGGGCAGGACAAAGGCAAGAAAATCACCATGAAGAGCTCTCAAAATTACTCAAGACTTATACTCATTTAGGAGGCAAAAGCTTTGAAGAGACATAAAGTATTATGGAAATTCAAGCATGGTTGAGAACATTGGATAGGATTTTCAATGACATGCAGCTTGATGATCAAAGGAAGAGGCAAGTGGCTTCAAGACAGCTGAAAGGGGTAGCTTTAAGCTGGTGGGAAGTAATCATTACAGGGAGAAATGAGAATGAAATCACTTGGAATCAATTCAAGGTGATGTTGGAAGCAAGATTTGTACCAGCATCAGCTAAGACCACTTTACTCCAAGAGTTTATTAGACTCAGGCAAGGAACTCTGAATGTCACTGAATACACTCAAAAGTTTGAGGGGTTATCCAAATATGGAGCAATGCTAGTGGCAGATGAAGCGTCAAAAAATGATAGGTACATTAAAGGTTTGAACCCAGGACTTAGCAGAGCCATGTTACCTTATGCTGACAGGACTTTTGATCAAGTAGTAGACTTGGCTTTGAAATTGGAGCAACATGACAAGGAGAGGGAGAAGTTTAGAAATTTTAAGAATAATAACACTAAGAAGGGTAAGGGGAGATATCACCCTTATGATAAGAAGAAAGAAGAGGCCAGTAACAAAGGCACTGGAGATACCAAAGCTAAGGAAACCAAGAAGAAAATTGTGTGTCATCAATGTGGAAAGGAAGGACACATCAAACCAAGATGTCCAGAATTGAAAGGAGGAGCTTTCAAGTGCTATCTATGCGGGAAAGAGGGGCATATGAAGAGAAACTGTCCTGAGTATAAACAGCAAGGAAAATTGGCAAATTTGGAAGGCAAAGGCAAATCCACCGTGGAGATTAATGCTGAAAATCACAGTCAAGTGGAAGGTACACTATGTATTTGTACCATACCCATAGCAGTAGTATATGATACTAGGGCAACTCACTCTTTGATTTCTTATGAACTAGTTAAAATGCTAAAATTGAATTGCATATTGGTTGAAAGTCCATTGCATATACAAAGTCCACTGGGGAGTTCTAGTGTTTTAAATATGATTTGTGTGGATGTGGAATTAAACATAGGAGGAGATACTTTTATTTCCAATTTGTATGTTTTAAACTACCCAAACATAGGTGTTATATTGGGGGTAGACTGGTTAAGGCAATTTAAAGCCATAATTAACTTAGATTCATCCACCATATCATTGTAAAACTTTAGAGGCCAGAGAATCACAATTTTGTGTGAAGTAGCTAAGGGAAGGAAATTGTATCATTTGATTGACTTGGAAAAAGATTTTAGTGAACTTACTATTGAAGAAATTCCCATAGTCAATAAATTCTTGGATGTGTTTGGGGAGGTTAAGGGTGTTCCAAACCATAGACCAGTGGAATTCCAAATTCATTTAGTTCCAAGAGCAAGCCCAGTGATTAAAAAGCCAACTAGAATGGGGCCAAATGAACTAAAGGAATTAAAGAAACAATTAGAGGAACTAGAGGATAAGGGTTTTATAAGACCAAGTAATTCTTGCTGGGGAGCACCGGTGGTATTTGTTAAGAAACAAGATGGTTCCTTAAGACTTTGTATAGATTATAGAGAATTGAACAAAGTAACTATTAAAAATAAATATCCATTGCCAAGAATAGATGATCTTTTTGATCAATTAGCTGGGGCAAAAGTGTTTTCTAGACTAGATTTAGCATCTGCTTTTCATCAAATGAAGGTGGAAGAGTCAAGTATCAAGTACACTGCCTTTAACACTAGGTATGGGTTGTATGAATTTCTGGTTATGCCATTTGGCTTGACTAATGCACCATCATACTTTGTAGATTTAATGAATAGAACCTTTAGAGATTATTTAAACAAATTTGTGCTGATTTTTATAGATGACATTTTAATTTATTCCAAAACAGTGAACATAAAAGTCATTTGCATCTGCTTTTGTCTAGATTTAAAGGCAAAATTTTCAAAATGTGTATTTTGGAAAGAGGAAGTACATTTCCTTGGCCATGTCATTTCTGCCAAAGGAATTTCTGTGAACCCCAATAAAGTAGTAGCTATTCAAGCATGAAAGAGGCCTAGCACAATGAGTGAAGTAAGATCATTTATCGGGATGGCATGATATTATAGGAGATTTATAAAAGATTTTTCAAAAATTTCTACACCACTTACTAACCTAACCAGGAAAAATCAAGCTTTTGTTTGGTCAAAGAAGTGTGAGAAGTCTTTTAAACAGTTAAAGGAGGCATTGGTGAATGCTCCAATCTTGAAAGTACCCCAGGGAAATAAAGAATTAGTTGTATACACTGATGCTAGTGGGTTTGGCTTGGGTGCAGTGTTGATGCAACAAGGTCAAGTCATTGCATATGCATCCAGACAACTCAAACCCCATGAAGTAAGGTATGCCACACATGATCTTGAATTAGCAGCTGTGATCTATGCTTTGAAACTTTGGAGACATTATTTGTTAGGAATTAAGTTTGAACTTTACACTGACCACAAGTCTTTAAAGTATTTATTTTCACAAAAAGATTTAAACATGAGGCAACATAGATGGGTGGAGTTCTTAGTTGCCTATGATCTAGACATACTCTATACCCCAGGTAAAGCAAACAAAGTTGCAGATGCCTTGAGTAGACAACATGCTAAGATAGCTATGTTGATGATGGAAGAATTTAAGGATTTGTTTATACTCACTGACTTGGAAATTGAAGCAAGTAGTAAGATACAAATGGTACCAGTTGAAGGAGATAAGAGTAAAGGAAAATTGAGTTTAATGTCTCTGCAATCAGATTTAATTTTGAAGGTAGGAAAAATGCAAGAACAAGACACAAACTTATTGGAGAAGAAAATTCTCATATCAAAAGGGGAAGAAGTGAAAAATTACCATATCGATAAAAATGGTTATTTAAGAAACCAGAATAGAATATGTGTTCCAGAAAACATGGAGTTGAAGGAGGAAATATTGAATGAATATCATAGAAGTAAGTACTCCATACACCCAGGCAGTACAAAGATGTATCAAAATTTAAAAAGAAGTTTTTGGTGGAAGGAAATGAATTCAGATGTAGCCAAATATATTGCAAGATGTATGACTTGCCAACAAGTCAAGGCAGAAACACAAAAGCCATCAGGGTTGTTACAACCTCTCAGCATACCACAGTGGAAATGGGAAGATATATCTATGGATTTCATAGATGGACTGCCTAGATCTAAAAGAGGAAACACAAGTATATGGGTGATAGTAGATAGGCTAACTAAAGTGGCACATTTCATTCCAGTCATATCAGAAAGGAATGCACCAAAATTAGCTCAAATATTTATGAAGGAGGTGGTAAGGTTACATGGCATTCCCAAAACTATTGTGAGCGATAGGGATACCATCTTCACATCAAGGTTCTGGAAAAGTTTTCAAGAAGCCATGGGAAGTGAATTATGCTTAAGCACTGCCTACCATCCACAATCAGATGGGCAGACTGAGGTGGTGAACAAAGTTTTAGAGGACTTGTTAAGGGCATGTGCACTGGATTTTGGAGGTAACTGGGAAGATTATCTCCATAGCTGAGTTTACATACAATAACAGCTATCAAAGCACCATAGGGATGGCTCCATTTGAAGCCTTATATGGCAAGCCATGTTTGTCACCTGTATGTTGGGTAGAAGCAGGAGAAAGAGCTATTTTAGGGCCTGAGTACATACAAGAAACTAAAGAGAAGATTCAGCTGGTAAGGAGGAGAATTGCAGCAGCTCAAGATAGGCAAAAGAAATTTGCAGACATGAAAAGGAAGCAGGTGGAATATGAAGTAGGAAATTTTGTTTTCATCAAAATCTCACCTATGAAAAATGTACTGAGGTTTGGGAAACAAGGCAAGTTAACCCCAAGATATATTGGGCCATACAAAATTCTGGAAAGAATTGGTTCCTTGGCATATAAATTGGAATTACCAGAAAACATGCAAGGGATGCATGATGTTTTTCATGTATCACAATTGAGAAGGTGGGTTCATGACAAGGCAGAAATTCTTGAGACCCCAACCCAAGTGCAAATAAATCCTAATTTGATTTATGAAAAAGATCCAGTGGGAATTTTGGCAAAGGATGTGAAGAAGTTGAGGAATAAATCACTGAAACTTGTGAAGGTACAGTGGAGTCTTGATCCTAGTGATTGCACATGGGAATTAGAAGACAAGGTTAGGATGAACTATCCTAAGCTATTTTCAGATTAAAGGTAATTTTGATTTTTAATTTGTTTTCCTTTTGGATGCATGTATTTTTAGTTATCGTGATAGAACTAAAAATCTATTTGACTGAGAATGTATTTGTTCTCTTAATTAAGTTTAAATTTGATTTAAGCTTAGGAAAATTGTGGGACACAATTTCTAAAAGGTGGGGTATATGTAATGACCTAAGATTTTAGGAATTTATTTTAAAAATATAAATAAGTTTAAAATAATTTTTAAACTAATTTTGAAAAGGAATTGAGATGGCTTGATATAGTGTAGCTATATGTGTACATGTGCACAGGAAATACACATGAATAGAAGCTTAATTCCTGGATGATATGAATGAACATATGATTATGTGTATGAAAAATATATATGTATATATATATATATACACACAGATAAATAGATTAAATCCTTAAAAGCTATATGCATAAATATATATGGATGCTACTGGTTGTATTTGAGTGTACATGTGCACATGTGTTCAGTAAAAATAATGTATAGATATATATATATATATATGTATTAATTATTTCTGTAAGACATATATATACATATATGTATGCTAATCAAATGCAAGTGTTCAAATCAGTAAAAAATAAAAATACACAAATGTATTTTTAACTATAGGCAGAAAGAAAGAGTGAAGATATAAAAGGAGCAATCCTCTTATAAATAAATAAGGAAAGCACATGCTATTTAAATGAAAGCTAAAAATATAAAAAAATAATAATAAGGTAAACCAGTGATATGTTTTGTATAGGCAGAACTAGGAAGAAACCCTTGGCATATGTATATGATAAAATAATGGAAATCAAGTCACACCTTTAGCATGGTATTAGATAAGAGAAAAAGCATTTTTTGGAAAAGCAAAATTTCTGAAAATAACCAAAAAGATAAAACCTCTTTTCTCTCCACAAATTTGAACCGGGGAGGGTAGGATTTTGGGTTAAAACTAAATACAAATGACATGATTTCTGGTGGGCAAAAATGACTTTAGCTAGCACCTTAAACCCTAAGAAGAACCCTACGTAAATAAGCAGTGATAAGAGAGGCCTTCTTCTTCTTCCCTGATAGCTCTTGAAAAAAAAATATCATATAAATATAAAACAAGTGAAGAAAAGGGTTTGGGGGCAGAAGCTTATCAATCAACTAAGAAGTGAAAGAGAGCTAGGTGAGAAAACTCACTCAAAAATCTAAGGCACCAAGTCCTAATGAAGGCAGTCAGTTTATAAGTTGATTTTTCTTAAAATGTATTTTCATATGTGGTTATCTTTCTTTGATTTCTAAGATGAAAATGCTTTGACCTCTAGTTTGGTTGTTCTGCTTGTTTTATTATGTGAAAGTTCTAAGTATTATTAGTAGATATGTTTTAAAAACCCAGATCTCTCTGATATGTTAATATTTGGAAAAATAAGTGAATACCCAGAGAATCAAATGATGAATATAGGCAAGTAGTGTTGGTTTTGGCATAACCCAGAAAATGTAAACATGCTGAGCTGCAATATACTTGTGTGTAGGTTATGAGGCTTGAGACAAAAAGGAATTAGGGGTGCAATAGCGTTGCCTATGTGTTGATGCTCCTGATTCAATGAAAATATATAAATATCCATATACATAGCAAATAAATTTGTGATTCAGTGAAACTTGGTCATTCTGAGTTTAACTTAAGCACAAATGTTTGCAAGATGAAAAACTCTCTCAAAAAGCCATAAGCCAATGTTAGTTGCCTATACCCCTTTTTAAAATGCAAGTATATATATAGAAGCAGAATCCTATTTATTAGACACCTATGTTTAATTGCATGTTTGTCTTTGCTTGGTTATGAATGATATGAAATGCCATGACATGAATGTTTGTTTTAGTGAAATGATTCACTGAATGGTTTAGTCATGTAAAATCAAAAAGAGTTATTATTAACTTAAAACTGATTAGGAAATGGGGTCAAGAGCACTGCAGGGATGACTTGTGTTCTTGAGCAATACAAGTTAACACATGGCTTGTTTAAGTCCTGAGATCTTTGTGTAATGGAGTGAACTAGTCCATTACAATGTGTCCATTGATTCATATGATTGCAGATGAGACCAAGATAGATAAATATATCAATGTGAGAAAAATTGATATAAAAAGGAACTAGAGTTTTCCTGGAAGAAATCTAAGTAAGGAATAAATGATTTAATTCATTTTAGTGATTTCCCTGTTTTCGTATGGATGCTTATTTGATTTATGACTGATTTGTATGAATGTATGCCTATTCCATATCTTTATAAGGTTTCTGGAAAGAAAGATTTGAGTGTGCACATGCACACTGACACAGAACATGCACACCATGACTTGCTTGTTTTCTAAAGGCAGGATATACTGATTTATACATGTTTCAACATTAACTTGATTTACAAATTGTTTTAGTGGATTTTCTCATACCAGACATGTGTCTGACCCTAGTGTGCTAATGGCATATGGGGTGTCTCATTTAATATGGGGCAGCTTCAAATGCATTTTCAGGGACTGCAGCAACTAAGTAGGAGTAGGAGCAAGGCTTTGAGAAGAAGATTATAGCATGCTAAAATTAGTTAGATAAGAGCTTAAAAGATGAAATCTGCATGTATTGATATTTTTAAATTATCACTTGTATTAAGTACTGAATGATGGATGGATATTTTGCTAAGTGTTCTGCTAAGGAATTGACTTGTAACTGGAGTTTATAAATTGGGTGATTATCTGAAAAGTTGAAGAAGTTAGTCTGTAATTTTGTAAGTAAATTTGGGCAAGAACACTATGATAAATAGGATTGTTATATTTTGTAAATGTATTAGTCAATCTTGAGTCTTTGAAAAGGATTAAGTATTGGAAAATCTGGACAGTTGAGTCTCAATAAACAATATGGTTATTCTTTCATTATGACAATTGCACACAAGAGTTTAAAGGCATAGGGAAAATGTATTATGTGTCTGCATGTTTTCATAATGCAATTTGTACTATGCAAATGTTTTATACCTTATTCTTGAATAAAGGAAGAATCTGTAACATAGGAGTTGAAAGCCATGTCCATGATAGTTTGTATATATGCATGTTTAAATATGTTTTGTTCAGATATTAGCACATCAGTTACCTTTGTACTTTAACATGAATCTGAATTCCTTTTCACTAAGGCTTTGTTCAAAATGCATTTTTAAAACCCTATGGCTTATACCAGAACAAAGGGTCTGGTTGAACCCTATTTTGGATACTCAAGGTCTCAGGAAACTCACTCATGTTTGCATTTCATTTAGCATAGCATCATGACATCAAAGAATTAAGCTTTAGGAATATGTTATCTCACTTAAAAATATTCCAGAAAAGAGTTTGTATCTAAGGCAGATTTTATAGAAAATCAAACATAGAAAATGATATAAACTTATACAATTTTCAGAGCATAAGCACTACACCATTAATTTATATGTGTTCATAACACAATATCCTTGTTTCTAGGAATTACACTTCATAGAGAATCCATCAAGAAATCAAGAGTTAAAACCTTATAAATACATATATGGATGGAATTTTATTGTATGAATTAAATTGAACTATGTGTGGATTGATTAAATTTAATCAATCAAATTATCCTCTTGTTTACCATAACTCTGATTTAAACAAGAAAGGCACATGCATCTTCATATGTATGTGCATATCTTTAGGAATACACTGATATATTTATATTGGTAAAAATCTTGATCCTGGATAAATTGTTTTTTGATAAAAGGAAAAATGACTCTAGGCTTCAGAAATATATATATAATAATAAATATATATATCTCTATCTAAAAAAAAATCCTTACAAATTAAGGTATAAAAAGAGAGGGTCATTTCAGTATATTATAGATTGTTCGTTCCGCTGTGAGATTCTATGTTGTTTGGTTTTCTTCTAATCTTCTTCCTTCTTTCTTTTTCTCTAATAATCGAGTTTTCCGGCATTCGATTGTTCGGCACGTAATACAGTTGTCGTATTAGTGTCGATTTCCGAGGGTTGAAAAGCCTCGGTCGTTACATTTGGTATCAGAGCTGAAGGTTAAGCGAGAACCTTGGCTTTGGTGGGGTAACTCATTAGAGATAGGGTCAGTAGCACCCTAGAATGAGTTTGAGTGTATATATATGAGCGCGTATTTGTTAGTGATATAAAAATTGTTTTATATTGTGCTTATTGGTCAGTTAAGTGGCTTTGGTGGACGAAGACGAAGATTTGGTATACTATTACTATTACTACTCCTGCACCATGTTGTTTGCTGCATTATTTATTTATCTCTGATGTATACATAACTCTGATAATTGTTGTATAGATTATAATCAAATGTATAGTATAAACAGCTTCATGAACTGTTTATTTGATTAATATATTTTATCGTTTCGTTGCGAGATTTTGTGTTTGTTTTCTTCTTCCTTTTCTCTTATTTTCTTAATTAACCCCTATGATTATCTATGTTCTGGATTGTTTGGATTGGACATGTGTGGATTATTGTCAATTTAAACCTCCCGAAATGTGGGTCTTCACATGGCCTATTCGTAGCATGAGAGCATCGCCACCTACTCGCCTTTCTAAGGCTCTTGGCTCTACTCGCCTGTCCCTTACAATGTTGCTCGGACCTCTTTGATCGTCCTACCTTGTCTTGACTTGACAAGCGTTTGATAAAAACATCTGATGCTCCTATGTAAAGAGACGACAACTCCGTGCCATTCCCTAACAAGACCAGCATAAAACAATACTACTTATATGACAAAATCATCACCATATAGAACCACCTTTATCCTTCATGGTCCTCATGGCAACAACGTCACTATTCCCCAACATCATTTTGTCCCCATGTCGCCTTTTTGAAATATGCATGCCTTGGTACGACCCGTCTGCTAGCCCTTATCTAAGTCATTCTCTCCATCTAGCACCCCTAATGGTCTGCATACGAACCATACAACTTCATCGACGACAAGAGGATTTCCAGGGCTTGGTGCTTCGATTGGAGCCCTTTAACCCAAATTTCAGCTGATATAAATATAGTTCTACATGCATATGTACAAGGATGTAATTTTTCGTAATTACATGCAGTATTGCTCTTTTAACCAAGTATAACCAATAAAATCAATAACTACAGCGGACATAGATCCCATAAAGAATGAACCACTCTAAATCTTGCGTCTTTTAACTTACTTGCATTATAGCTCATAAACTCTTCATTTTTCATTTATCAAGCAAAGTGTTAGTAAACTACCTTTAGTAATACCTACTTCTAATCACGCTTATGAGGTTGGCAAGAAATTTAGTCAATAGTTAGTTTGACTAGCATATACAAAAACATTGATGGACAAGTTATATAATCTAGCCATCCATTATAAAGTTTGCCATATCATAACATGTAAAATGGAATTCTATAAAGCAAAAATAAAATATAAAAAGTAAACATTTCATCTTTAACATGTCATCTTAAATTTTTATGTAATTATCTACTTCTCACCACCAATGTATAAAACAAAATTTCCTATATATATTTTATTTAAATAATGATAGAATTAATATACCTTAAACAAACCTTTTTTAAAAATCAACTATTTAAAATCATATGGTTACAAAATATTTTTTTAATAAATAAGTTCATTTTCTTTTTGAAAATCTCATTTAAAGAAAAAAGGTAAATATTTTTTTAGAAAAAAAAGTCCATAAATTTGTTAAAGAGTTTCTTTCCTAAAGAACAAAAAAATCAATTTTCTTCGAATTTTCTTTTTTCTCAATAAAGATTGATACTTATTAAAGAAAGTTAAAACTATTCATCAGAGATCTTAAATATTCAAAGATTTGAAAAATGTATAATTTCCTCTTACCTTATTTTCAAAAAAATAATAATATTTTTTGTTAATAATATTCAATTTTTTTGAAATATATGATCCAAAATAAAATTGATTTAAAATAAAAGAACGGTATTTTCTTAAGTTTTAATACAATAATATGAATAATAAAGAAAAGTAGATAATACTTTGTCCATAATTGAACGATATCATTGAAAGAGAAATTGTAGAATATGCTTTATAGGTATCTATTTAATTCCGCGAAGAATAAACATTTGTACCATCTTTTATAAAGAATTAACATCGTCATTGTTAAACTACCATTAAGAGCATTCCAAATATGACGTGGGTTAGTAATTAAACCACCTTTAATGCAATGTGGGTTGCGAGTTGCCAAAGAACAACCCACCAAAGAAATCTGGAGGTTGTCGCGGCAAGCTTCAAAATTACTTCCATAATAAGCTTTTAAAGCCCGATTATACATGGCATTTAAACCATTGGAATTAAAAAGTATGGTGTTGATTTATATAATATAATGTATATAATATTATATGAAGTTGGAGCATCTCCAAAAGTGAAGTTGGACGTTACAAATGCGTAATTTTTGAGTTCTAAACTTCTTTCAACATTTTATTACAATTCGTAATCTTTGAGAAAAATCCAATCGAATGACTACAAATACGTATTCATAACCAGACACTTGTGTAAACAGGACCCAATCAATAAGGTATTAGCTAAATATGTGCATAGATATCGATGTTTGTTTAAAATATATGTAGTAGCCCAAGCTTGATATTGGGAATCTGTTCAATGACCCTCAGCATTTATGTGTTTGTTAAACAAACACATACTTGTGTAGCAAATATCTAGATGCGAAAGACTATTAAATAGATGTGCATTCTGTTCTTTGTTTTAGAAATTGAACTATTCATGCTGTAATTAGTTTGAGACTCCGGAGTTTTATGAGATACTCAGAAGTGGGCGGGGATATTAAGTGCGAATGATAAAATATTGCAAAAATGTATTAAATTTTTGAATGTCAATCTTGTAAATAGGGTTGTGCAAATAGTTGATTTGGTTTGAAATTGAAAAAAAAATATTAAAACCAAATTAACCGTTCAGTAAACAAAAACCAAAATAAATCAAACCGATATTTTTCAAAATCGAAACCAATTGAATAAAAAATTATTGGTTCGATTTGGTTGGTTTGGTTAGTTGGTAACAAAAGAATGTAGACTGTGTAATTGTTGCCGTAACAAGAGATGAAAACAATTGACTGGATATGTATATACGCGCATGCGTGGTTGTCCACATATGTGTGCGTGTATATACACACACATACACACACATGTATGTGTATACACACACATATGATAATGCTGTAATTTACAAAAACCGACCGATTCTTTTATATAATACTAACATGCATTGAAAAAAAACTAATTTTGTTAAGATGATAATATAAATAATAATAATAATTACATTGATAGTTATAATCCTTATAATAATCTAGATTTTATTATTTAGTTTAATTGTTTGGTTCGGTTTTCAAATATTGAAAAACAAAATAGATTAATAAACCAACTAAATTTAGTAGAAACACAAACCAACCGAATAACCGACCAAATTGAGCCAACCTGACAAATCATATTTGGTTCAGTGGTGTGTTTTGCTCAAACCAATTGCCGGCAATGAAAAGTGGCTAAACTGCCCTAGTATTTACCAAAAGTAAAAAAGCACAAGACGAATCAATCTCTCCTCGAGTATCGTACTGAATCCTGCTCCAACAATTTCCCCTTCCTTTCGGCAATAAAATCGTATTTTTTCTGCAGAAGTTGTTGTTAGTTAATTTCATAATCACAAAAGAGAGAGTTAAAAATCGGAATAAAAATGAAATTAGTACCGAGAGAATCGGAGAAAGTAGCGCTACACGATGCGGGATTCATAGCTCAGAAGCGTTTGGCCCGCGGTCTTCGACTAAACTACACTGAGTCTGTGGCGTTGATTGCTACTCAGGTCCATTTTTTTCTTCCACATATCTTGCATTCTATCTGTTTGTTTATATTACTCACCAGTATAGTTATTGTTATGTGGTTTCATTTCTTAAAATACCCCCTTGCATCATAGCATTTTCCAAACGATTGATTATATTAGTTCCTGTGCAATCCAGTCTTGCTCATATGTGTGCGTGTGTGGGGTTAAGAATCCACTATCAGGGCCGGTCCTAGGGGTTTTGATACCTAAAGCGAATTGCAAAACCGAGACTCTAATAGAGAACTAATACTATTATCATAATTAAATCATTGAAATAATTTCTCCAAAATATTTTCAATGATAATTTTTAAAATAACAAAAAAAATTTAAATTATGAATGTGCAATCTATTAGTTATAATTTATCTAAATATTTCCAATGATAATTTGAAGTAAAAAATTCTTTTAGTGTTTAGTTGACATAATTTGAATATATCAAGGATTGAATATTATATTCCTTAACATAATTTAAAGTAAGCATTCTTTGGGATAACTTCAGCTATAAAAATAATAATAATATTATTAATAATAAACAATCATATTATTGAATTTATTTTAATCATTTTTCATTTTAAAAATGTACCTTGCTGTTTATTAAATTAAAGAAGGAAGGTTGCTATTGCTAACTTACTGCAATTTGTACATCATAATGATCTGAATTGAATTTTTTTTCAAACTTTTTATATGAGTTGAATCTTATTTCAAACAAACTATACATGCATCAATGATCTGAATTTGTACATCATAACTTACAACAATTTCTATTATAATTTGTACATTACAATTTGTACAAACATCAATGATTGCAAATTTTTTTAATCGTATAGTATGAATAATGAATTGAATCATGTTTCACATTTCAGATGGATAGATAGAACAAATTACAAATAGAAAGCAGTACCTTTTCTTTTCACTTTTTAAATGAATGGAGTTTGTCGGTCACTGTCGTTTGATTTGGAGATGATGCCGAGGAGTCGCCGCCGCCTACACCTACCCGCCAGTCGTCAAGCGTCGTCGTCTCACCGATGGCTGGTGCTCCGCGGTCCGCGCTTCTCGTTTTTTTTGCTTATCGTGATTCGCGATTGGGAAAATTATGCCCTAATTTTTTTGGGGCCCTAAGCGGCAGCTTTAGCTGCTTTACCAAAGGGCCGGGCTTGTCCGCTACAGCTCGCTTTTGCTGCACCTCTATGTTTTTCGATGCTGCACTATTTCAAGTTAAATGAAACTTTGGGATGTTCAATCTACACTATCATGTCCACAAAAAATGAGATCATTTCGAATTCCCGATGTTAAGTCGAACATCAACCGCAAACACCTTTTTTAACGGTTGAGGATCACTCAAATTAAGCCAAATTTTGTAGAGATGACCTTGAGTTATGTAAGAACAAATATACAAACTCTACAAATTTTTGTTCGATTTCAAATTGCATAGGTTGAACTGTATACAACTTCTACTAATACCATTCCAATTTAATTAAAATCTATCAATTTTTTTACTCTTTCTAATACCGCAAATATTTTTTTATTTAAACAATTAATTACAAAACATGTTATATGATCCTGTAGATTAAATCCACTAATAATTTTTGTTGAACCGAAGAACACCATGACGAGGTTCAACATCTATTGGTATAACAGTTTCATTGCTCAACAATTTCCATCTAATTTTTCCTTTCTTTTTTGGGAAAAGAATTTAGAAATGAATTCTATATTAATATTCATCAAACCCAACATCTTTAAAACAAGATCTTCTGATAATTGCAATTTTTTATAAATAATATTTTAATTTTTTGAATTTCAGATTTTTTCCCCAAAATTACATACTACCCAAGAGATTGTTTGAAATGCTTTATTCATGATTATGCCAACATTAATCTGATCAACTTATTAGCAATTGAGTAGATCGATCTTATTATTAATAAATTAGATGAATATTTTTTGAACATTCAAGAATTTTTGTTAAAATTTTATAAGTATTGGTATCCCTAAGATTAGTAATGATATTATGAAGTATGTTAGATAAATTTACTGGTATTTTTTATAGAAATGGTATCACTAAGAGGAAATCAGGATGCCTACAACAGCACACGTTAAAAAGTATTAGGAATATCCTCTAAATTATATATCACATCGATGGTTGAAATTAATATTTTCTACGGTTCATACTGCCTTGCAATTTTGAATCAGTTAAAAGTTCCAAAGTGACTTCAAATTTTGCATAAACGATGTTGCTAATGAATATAACATATTTACAAAATTTCATTTAGGTACAAAATCATTTTACGTCAAAAAACGAACGGGAAATTTTGGAGGGTTTATAAAAAGGGGGTCTAGGTCCCTACACACAAAATACATACACATGTGGACTGTGGATATGGGAGGTATTGAATTCTAGACCGTAGATCAATTATCAAATTTCAGTACACACACTCATAGTCTTATATGTATTTGTATATATATATGCATATAGTTAGCCCCAAAAGGTACTCATGGCAAATCAAAGAGTTGAAAATTGAGAGGTTAAGAGTTTGAATCTGGATATCGATTTAAACATTTTGATGTTGGTAGTTTGAGTTCTAGACTTTATGTGACGCCCCACCTCTATACTCACACTGACCAAGGACACTACGGGGTAATGCCGTCAACTAACATGAAGAATAAGGCTGTTGAGGAGCGACCATCTGTGTAATTGCTTTGTGCGAGTTCCGATATGTCAGATAATATAACTTACATTTCATTTCAAGAGGAAATTCGACATATCGAATACAAACTCAAAGCTACCACACAGTGGCTATACGGACTTCAGAAACAAATATAGAAATAAACATAACACAAATCAGTCACAGATATTCATATCACAAAGGTGGAATTAGATATGAATATATCACATAAAAGTGTACATCAAAATAGTGGTCATATAAGATCCACCACATCACAAAAGAATAGGTACAAGTGCTAAATAAAAGAATATGTATACATCAATGAGTCTCTATCTTAAGTGTATAACAACAAAACTTCTAATCTAAAGTAGTTAGCCCAAAAATCAGATGATGAACTCTAATAAGAAGTCAAGCAGAAGCACCTGAAATACCTCGGTCTGACCCGAGTGTTATTTTAAGAAGAAAATAATAAACGGATCAGTCTAGCTATAAATATCATATATAATGAAATAGGATAAGAGATATGACAAACGTATGATAACAAAAAAAAATGCCATACCACGACAAGTTTACATAAGGTAACAACAAAAATCATACAATATCTCAAATATTCTCAAACACCAAAAAGAATGTCATATTCTTTAAATTATTCACCAAAGTACAAATATTGATAGAGCTTATCAATGCCTATCATCAAAATTGGTGAAACACAAATTCTAGAAATCAACAGCCAAAAATCCAGAAATCACAAAAAGGGGGAAGACCTATCACAAACGGGAGTATGAAAACTCACCAACACGTGCATCACAAACGGAACGCTATTCCATGGTCGCTAACCATCAATTTTGAGCCGAAGCTCCACAAACGGCCCGAAGACCATGGGTCGCTACCCCACCAAGTTTTGAGTTGAAACTCCACAAACGGGATTTAACCCCCAAACAAAGAGACGTCGCACATCGCTAGTCTAAATCACAAAATGATCATCATCGATCAATAAAAAGTGTGAATCACACTAAGCTAGTAAATATAAGAGTTTAGCTTCATGTCCCATAACCACTGGCTTAACTTAGATATTTACGAACAAATTGTAGATTTCCACTCGAAAATTGTCACAAGAGTTCAATCGAACAAGTCCAAGAATTAACCGCCGAAGTAAACGCAAGCGTTTCATACCCTTTGTTTTGCTAAGCCGTTTAATTAGATTTCTCATACGAATGAGGTAAATGTTTGTATATACTAATAGATTGGAAAACGGCTTTGAAAACGAGCTTTGTATTAAAACTAGTGTTGAAATCATTTTGATGAAAAAGTTTGAGTATTTACTACTAGTATAAAAAACCTTTATATTTTAAAGTGACAAATCACAGAAATGATTGTAGAAACAATCAATCACCAAAATCCACATTCGACGACGTGAATTAAAACCATAAAAATCGATACCGAATCCATCAAAATGGATATTCCCAAAAATCCCGAAAAAGAAGTCATCAAAGTCGATAAATGATAACAACAATTCGGATAATCAAAAATCGATTAAAAATCGGAAATCCGCACAAAACTGCCGAAAATAGGCAAAAAGCCAATTTCACAGATTCAGTCGACTGACTCTGCAGGGTCAGTCGACTGAAACAAGCCCAGAAACTCTCGGGTTTCAGGTTCAGTCGACTGACTCTGCAGTTCAATCGACTGATATAGGGACAGAAACATTTCTGTTCCCAGTTCAATCGACTGAACTGTATGGTCAGTCGACTGACATAGGGCTAGAGAGTTTTCTGGTCCCAGATTCAGTCGACTGACCATACTGTTCAGTCGACTGAATTGCCATTTCCAGTATTTTCAGTCTAGCCTCCAAAAGGGGCAAAAATCCAAACGGGAGCGATCAGACGAGCATCGAAGACTAGGGATTTATGCCAAGCGACAACCCAGCCTTATAGGCTCTTCGATACACCCCAACAACATGTTCAAACATCAAAGATAGGATTTTTAAAGATTTGACTTCAAAACACCAAAAATTGGAATATTCATCAAACCAATTCAAAAGCAAATGGACAAGGAATAGATGTTAGGAATTACTACCAAACAACTATCAAAGATATAGACATAGATGTGAGTTCAAAAACTCACCTTTTTAAACCCCAAACACAAGTGAGAAGCTTTAAAACAAAGGAAAGACCAATTTCTCTTCAATCTCAACTCAAGAAGCTCCAATCTAAGCTAATAAGCAAATATTTCCTAAGTTAGGGTTTAGGAATTTCTGAAATTGAAGAGAGATAGAGATGGAGAAGATGAAGAGGGTGCATACCTAAGCTTCTCCTTGATTTTTGGACTTGAATTTGAATTCCTAATAGAAACTAGGGCTTAGGAATTTTGATTTCTTTTCTCTTCCCCCATTTTTGCTTTAGCTTGAGCGTTAGGAAATATTATGAAGGAATGAAGAGGAGTGGAGTGGAAGTTAGGGTATTAGATGGGTTCATGGGCTGAAACCCAAACCCAAAGCCCTAAATGAAAATATCAAAATTTCACTCAACTCCAAACATACCGATGTTTATACTCAAAAAGGTCGCAAACATCATTTTGGACTCAATGGAAGTAGTCTCGAGTTCTAATTCGACTGTTTGCAAAAAGTGACATTTCGGACTTAAATCCGACTAACGATGCTATATTTAAATAAAACGTTTAAATATATAATTGTAAAATATGCGGATTGTTACACTGTAGGCCAATTATCAAATTTCAGTTTATGTTTCTATTCTATATGCATGCATGCATATCAAGCCCGTCCCTTTGGTAAAGCAAAGCCCCAAAAAAATTAGGGCACCATTTTCCCAATAGCGAATCACGATACGCAAAAGAAAAAAATGAGAAGCGCGGACCGTGGAGCACCAGCCATCGGTGAGACGACGACGCTTGACGACTGACGGGTAGGTGTAGGCGGCGGCGACTCCTTAGCCATCAAAAAAGTGAAAAGAAAAGGTACTGCTTTTTGTTTGTAATTTGTTCTATCTATCCATCTGAAAAGTGAAACATGATTCAATTCTTTATTCATACTATACTATTTTTTTTTTGCAATCATTGATGTTTGTACAAATTGTGATGTACAAATTATAATAGAAATTGTTATAAGTTATGATGTACAAATTCAGATCATTGATGCCTGTATAGTTTGTTTGAAATAAGATTCAATTCATGTAAAATGTTTGAAAAAAGATTCGATTCATACAATTCAATTCAGATCATTATGATGTACAAATTGTAGTAAGTTAGCAATAGCAACCTTCCTTTACTTTAATAAACAGGAAGGTGCATTTTTTAAATGAAAAATGATTAAAATAAATTCAATAATATTATGATTGTTTAATAATAATAATAATATTATTATTTTTATAGCTGAAGTTATCCCTAAGAATGCTTAGTTTAAATTATGTTAAGGAATATAATATTCAATCCTTGATAAATTCAAATTATGTCAACTAACCATTAAAAAGAATTTTTTACTTTAAATTATCATTGGAAATATTTTTGATAAATTGTAACTAGTAGATTGCACATTCATAATTAAAATGTTTTTGTTATTTTAATAATTATCATTGAAAATATTTTTGAGAAATTATTTCGATGATTTAATTATGATAATAGTATTAGTTCTCTATTAGAGTCTTGGTTTTGCAATTCGCTTTAGGTACAAAAACCTCTAGGACCGGCCTTGATGCATGTGTGCATATATGCATGTAGTTAGCCCCATGGTTCGAGATTCCGGTCGAGACGTCGGAATTCCAACCATTTCGGTCTGGTTCCGACGTTGCCCGGACCTGAATTCACCAAAAACCCCATTCTAATCACTAAATCAAAAAAAATCTCAATCACATGTACGGTCGTGCTCAAACAGCGCAGTGACTGAGGAAGGTAGCATCAAGCTTGAAAAGACATGCAACATTAACATTCTTGTAGGAAATAGCGGCAACAAAGAGTAACGATCTCGTATTTTAGGGTTATGAGATTTATTTGAGGAAGAGAATTGAACTAGATTTTGTGGGGAGAAATTTAGGGGATACTAAAAAGTTATTTGGGCTATTTTTAATTTTATTCTTGGGCTTTTGTTACATGGGTAGACTTCTAAGACATAAAATAAACCGAGGTTTGTTTATTTTTGGACCTGTTAGATTACAATTATATGCAATTATATTTGCACTTTCAATTATAATTGTTAAACTGCTATTACAAGTACATAAAGTTATAGTATTTATGGGTGTATCTACAAATAAAAAGTACCTGGAAATAGGGGTGTAAATCGGTCGGACCGGACCGGACGGAGGTGTGTTCAGTTTATGTCCTAAATAAAATCGGACCGGACATGGACCGGACGAGATTTATGCTCGTACAAATTTTGTTGTCCTAGCTCGTGTCCTAAATGAAATCGGACGGACTCGTACGTACATTTTTCGGACACGGACCCGAACGGACACGGACGGACAATGTTATTTACATCAAATTTTATGTTGTTTAATAGAATTTCCAGCAGATATACTGAACTATAAGAAATTCGGACGAATTCGAACGAACTCGGACCGGACAATATTTTTTCTCGTACAAATTTTCTTGTCCTAGTTCGTGTCCTAAATGAAAATCGAACGGACTCGGACGGACGTATTTCGGTTACGGACACGAACGGACATCGGACACTCGTACAAAATTTACAGCCCTACCTGGAAACTTCAAAATCCGAAGTCGGATTTGAAACGGAATTTTCGAAACAGAACCTAAATGGTGATAATTGCAAGTGAATGAAATGGAAACAAAAACCGAAATTTTGAACCTTTGTTAGCCCCTATCGGTATACTCATGACAAAGCTTATAGTTGAAAAATAAGAGGTTGAGAGTTGAAATCAGGATTGCGGTAGACATCGGGAGTTTGTGAGCGAAGCTTGATCGAGTGTTCTCAAATGTGTGTGTGTGTATTGTGCATATATATGAGAACCAATAATTTAGTTTGTTGGTTTTGAACCCAAAATCTCTAGATTTATATTTCAAAGGACTTGTACTTTGCTAATAACATTAAAATATACACTCACACATAATTAATTAATCATATTAAATTTACTTTTCAAAGGACTTACCACTTTGCTAATGATCTTCGACTACACACACATTATTGATTATTTATGTTGTATAGTGTGGAGAAGTCCAACATAAATGCATGTTTAGGATGTTTTGACCAATGTTCATCATGTCAGGTGACCATTACCTTCGATGTAAGTGTACATCTATAGTTAGAACTGATACTTCAACCTTTTCAAATCATTGGGCTCACGTCTGAACTTAGATCTTTACATTGTGCTAAAACTTTTATTTAGATGCAAATCATGTCAACAGTTGGGTTTTTATTTCTACAAAATTTTCATTTCCAATTTCATTTTCTTCATAAAGTCACTTACTTCTTTGGATAATTAATTTCCAATTTTGTTTTCAAATGATTGCTTCTAGTAAAAACCTTCATCGCTCGCTACAAGTTGAAATTCCGTGTAAGCCACAAAATCTGTTGAAGGTGGAAGTGGAAGAATATGGATGCCTTAGGCCATCTCCAACGACACATGCATAAGCACTTACCATAAAATTTCCTTTGTTCCTACTGTTCAATAGCGGATAAGAGATTAAGCTCAACTGTACATTTTCAATGGGGAAACATAAATGAAATCAGACGTTTATTATTTTCAACACCCAGTTTCAGACGTTTAAAAAACAAACGCTTAAGTTCATGTGCTTATTTTATGAATGCCTAAAATCTACACAATAAATGCCCAATCTCCAATTGCCTAATGGTTATTTTTTTAACTTCTCCATATTCAACCCAAAATTATCACATACAACACCACTTTCATCGGTTTTTACAACCTTTTTGTATCTTAATTTCAGCGAATGTTGTTTCCTCGGTTGATTACTTTTTAAGAGTAGAATTGCTATATTTTTGTTTGAACTTTAGCATTGTTGTGTTTAATATTCATATATATACTCTTATACTTAAACAAAAAGGTGAACAATAACAAATACATAATAAACATAAATTGATAATTTAATTACAAAGTGATACGAAGTAGTCCTATAAAAAGTGATACAAGGACAAAAACTAGTGGGTAGACTTAACTATAATGCGAACTACTCTCACTATATGCATTAAAATATGATTCATGAGGTCCTTTTGCAGTCTATTATGTAGTGCTTTGTTGCGGTATGAAAGTTGTTTATCAATGTGGATGTTGTAATCTTCATCTGTTTGTAATATGTCTTGTCGACATACTTATGATGCATCTTGAGCACTTTCGTAGCAGTAATCTAAACTGCATTCCATATCTCTTTCGTTTTTAACGATCATGTTATGTATAATTACATGTACAGTTAAAGCGCTTAGTGGTTCCATTGCGGCGGAGGTGCAAAAAGTTATAGCGGAGATAAATCAGGGATATAGAGGGAATAAAGCGGGGATATAGTGTGAAATATCGGAGGTGCAAAAACCTTCATTAGATATAAAATCAAACATTTAAAGTTAATTTATTTTTATTCGCACATCATTTGGGTAGGAAAATAAAATATTGTTTAACCTTATATAACAAAACCAAAGAATATCATAATTTATGCAGACTAGATTTTGTGACTATAATAGATTTCTAACTTATATTGAACACCTATGCCTTCAAATTAAGCCTTTCCCTAATTTTGTTGATTTGGTTTAAAAGAGAACCAGTCAAATCGACCTTTGTATATTAATGTTGCTAAAGCGGGTGCTAAAAAGCCTTGATTTAGCGAGTTTGGTGGAAAATAGCGGGACTTAAAGCGCATCTACTGTTAATAGCACTAAATAGAAATAACATAACGGTCGAAGAGTGCTATGTGCTATAGCGGAGATTTTATGGGGCTTTAGCGGGGTTTTAACTACACAGATAATTACATCGGTAAACATGATTAAAGTCATTTTCAATTGCTTACAAAATCTACATGGCCTATTGAACATCACAAATCTAGCTTGAAGAACACTAAACGCTCATTCCACATCTTTCATTTGCGCTTCTTTCATGCAAACAAACTTTCTTTGCTTTGGTGACATTGGATTTCAAAAAGTTAACTCACAATGATATTTTATTTCTTATCCATCTCCAAGATAGTAAGGTTCATAATGGTTTTGTCCAAACGTAAATGTCATGGGTGTTGATTTATCAAATGCAAACATTGAACAAATGTGAACACTCAATCACATTAGTATTATTATTGGACCCCGGAATGTCAAAAAACAGAACAAATCCACAAATTGTGTGAAACAACAATTTCTAGAATAATTATAGGTTTCTTTTACTCCCAATGCATACAGTCCAAAATTTCTAACATTTCACGCCACCCTTTGCTCCAATGAAATTCCAGTAACCTTGCAACATCAGCTTCGTTTGGAGGCATTAAGTACTTAGTGCCGTAAATGTCCTCAATGGTTTGACAGAATTTATCTGAAGTTTTCAATACAGTGGTCTTTGCATTTCGTAAAGAATCATCAATGTAATATGTAAGGCTATCATTCGCTAACATCCTCAAAGGAGCGATCATTTTTTGAACTCCTGTCAAGTCTTGTGTTTTTGAAGCGTTATGTTTGTATGTAAAATAGTTGTCGTAGGCGTGGATATTTGTTAATATCCTATTGAACAAATCTTGACTCATGTGGAATTTCCTAAGAAAGATTTTTGGGCTGTAAGTTGGACTCATTACTTACAACTGAGCCTTCATGTTGTCCAAGTGTTGATCCGTATGCCTCTTAGTATACTTCTATGCTTCGTTGTCAGAATCACTATCAAAAAACATCACAGATTTTAGGAAATGTGAAGACGTTGATTTATTATTTAGCTGTATATATAAGATGATAATTTTTTGTTGTGCAAAAATAGAGGTATGTCAAAATTCTTTTATAGGTGAGGCATTCTTATAGTAGTGTTTGATCACATCTTGTTAGCTATAATTGGTTGTAGCAGTGATATGTCATATTTACTGCAATTGACATAAATAGTGGCAGCGGTTGGTCACATCTTATTGACTGTATTTGGTAGCAATAGTGACATCAAACCTACTTTAATTGGCAAAGATAACGGTAGTGTTTGGTAATATATGGTTGACTGTCTGTGATATATCAAATCTATTTTAATCGGTAGAGATAGGGAATCTTTTGTCATATTTTGTTTACAGTAATTAGTATTGGCAGTGGTATGTCAAATCTTTTGCAGTTGGCGGAGATAGTGACATTGTTAGATTAAGTCTGCGGCTGTGATATATCAGTAATATCAGATCCTGTTAGATGCGGTTAAAATACAATTGTCTCCTTCTAGCAGAACCCTCACCCCCTCAAGTATGATCACTAGGGAAAAAAATGGAACTTCCTATCAGTGCTTATTTCTTTACCAACTAGTTTGCTAGAACTGTTATATTAGGTGGTGAGTGGAATTTGAATCCGTAACTACCAAGAACTCTTGATTTGTGATGGATTGAATGGAAGAAATATATATATACGGAGATGTACGATAACATGAGAGTGAATTGCACATAGAAGAAGAAGAAAAGCAACATAATCACCATCCCCACCGACAAAATCACTTAAAAGAACGAAATCAAGCGGTATAATCTAGTTTCATTTACGTTACATGTGGTTGAGTAGCTCCAACTACTGTCGTTACGGGTGCACAAGAATTGATTATCTAATGGAAAAAATCAGAATGGTGAAAACCAATCCAATTTAAAAATTGTATCGGATCAGATTAGATTCAAATTATAGGTATTCAATTTTGGTGGATCAATTGGAAGATCCTTGCGGTCGAAACCAATTGGATAACCGTTACAACTTATTTTAATTGTGGAAAACTAAGTGTCCACTTTTGATTTTGAAATTGACAAATTCATTTGTGATGCAATTTTTTTTCAATTAGGGTTTTAGGTTCTCGCTTAGGTTTGATTTGTACTTTTTAAACATTTAGATTAAACATTGAATGCATTTTATGTTTTCATGTGTCTAAAAATTTACAATCAACTATTTACCATATATGAAATTTAAGTGTTTAAATTATATTTATTTTATTTTATTTGGGAACATGATATTTAAATAGTGATATTTTTTTGGGTTCTTCTCGTACTACTAAGAGTTATTTTTTTCTATCTAAGTATATGTCACTCTAATTTGATTCACTTGAATGTTAGTAAAAATAAAATTTTGTCATTGTCTATCAAATTTAATTCATTTAAAGGCTAGAAAAATATAACTATATATCTTGTTATATTATATACTTAATTTCAATTTTCTCTAATTTGCAACAAGACGACGAATACCACTTCAATTAATAGACATCATTTTGTTATACAAACTTAAACTATTAAGACAGACAAAATAATAATAATATAAATCCATTTTAAAATATAATTAGTTAATGGAAATCAAACCTTGTAGACTATATAATGGAAGAATCAACAATTCTAAAAAGTATTAAATACCGTCTTCGAATAAAGTAAGGCCTAACATATAATTGATGATTTTCATACAAATGGTCCCTAGGTATATTAATTTGTCGATTTTACGACAGATGATAACCACTATTCAATCCAATTCAAATATAACCGGATTGGATCGGATTTAAGGCCTGACGGATTGGATGTGGATCAAAAATTTAAGATTCAATTATTAATTGGATCGGATCGACTGTTGTCTAAATCTATTGGATTTGATTTGCCATGCAACCCTAGTTATTGAAATACAACAATGATGTTGGATGTTGTTACTTCATATGTCATTACTTCAGATGCAAATTTAATTAATGGATCAATGAACCTATACTTTGAAGAGGCGTTGAGTATGCTATTGAACTGGAAAATAAGGTAGGATTGCTATGGAATTAACTTAGTACACTACAAATTTGACGCAATAATTAGAAGAGAGTGGTTAGAAGAATCAACTAATATTTGATACATCTTTACATCAGTGTATCATTCTATCTTTGTTACTTGCTAGTAAAATTTATTTAGAACGTATTTCACATACAAATACATTACTCTTCAATATCCAGAAAACACATAGGACTTGAAATACAGTATTTCACAAATAATACGATATGTAAATCATTACATTAAATTATGTTACATACATCATTATAGAATTTTAGAGGTTTTTTTTCTTTTTTAAGAAATATATAAGAAAGAAAATAGAGGTAAAATGGAGGGAAATTGGGTGTGGTGGGCTTAGGCAGCAAGTGTTATTTTTTAAAGGCCTGAGTGTCGGGAAAAAACAAACATTGATGTCAAATGTTTAGTTTTTAAATGGTTGGAGTTTCTCGTTTAAAAAATAAACGCCCGACTATTGAACCATTTTGGTGCTTATGCATCATATTTTTACAGCGCGTTAGCTGTTGGAGATGCTCTTAAAAAGACGGACATTCATTATTGAGTGACTACAAATTTACACAAATTACCGTCAAAGCCTTGATTATTATTTGTGCGGAGTAAGCAAAAAACAAGCACGATTTTCTTGAGCAAAGAGTTCATGAAGTGAGCAAAGCTGGAACCAAATTTGGAGCTGTTTGAGATAACAAGATGTAATGCTATTGTTGATGATGATGATTAGTGGAGTGATCAAGGTCGACTAATTTCAATTTTTTCCATATATGAACCTGGTCATGATTTTGCATTATCATATAAATTTAGTAATGAATATATAGGTCCGAACCGATGAATATTTACAGCAAATATTTGAAGGGAAACTATGTCTACTCGAATTGCAGTCATGTCAAATCGAATTGGTGACAAAGATCAGGGTACTCCTTTGGTCGGTTTGAATCAAACCACTCTTGCTTCGAATAAAAACGCTCTCTGTATTGACAATGGAGATTGGTTTAAGCGAACATCCTTTGATTGATACTAGATTGAAAAATATTAAAGAAGAGGATCACCAATCATTTCAAAAGAACCTGCTATTGCGGTTGACATCTCTCCATTTTGTTTAGGTTGTTGGTCCACCACTCTTCTCTTGTTGGTCGATGAGAAAGAACGCATATTCATGATTCCTTGATAGATTCAATCACAAATATCGTAAGTATGATGAAAAATAAAGAGTTCGGTCCAATTCCTGTCCAAGTTCCGAGTGTGGCGTCCAGTCTAATACTATTGACTTTCAAAAAACATTTGGTCTTTGCAGTAGTTTGAACATAGATTATGAATAGTGAGAGTTGCTGACTTGGTGTAGGATAAATTTTTTTGATAGGCCTGTATAGGCTGTATTTGTTAACAGCTAAAGACCAAGCACACAAGTAGGTAGATTCAAATGGTTTATGTTGACAGTCCTTGCATCATTAGACGTATCTCATGTATCATTTTCTTTTTGCATTTAGTGTTTCTCATGTATGGGTTTTAACCTCCAAGTTCATTATGTAATTATTTTGTATTAATAAATTTGCCGTTTGTAATTTAAATTTTGACGATGAAATTTAAATCTGTGTAATATTTAAGCAAGTAATTAATTATTATATATTTTAATACCATAAATGAACTAATATAATATAACTAGAACCTTTTTTCAAACTCAGCTCCATAGTCAATAATGCCTCAAAACTCGTTTTTATCAAATTCCAGTTTGTGAACTTTGTTTTATATCTTTATAAGCTTCACCCATAACAATCTTGCTTTTCTTCTTTCCTTTCCTTTCTTTTCTGTTGTTGGTGCTTCCTCTTTTTTGTTTTTACATTAATGACGTTTGTCTCAAAATCAACTGTTTCCCTGGATATTCTAGGAATGATATCAGACAACTGTTAATGAACTTTCCTCATTTTATCTGCCATGGTGTTTGCTGCCATGGTGTTTGCATCCATCCTTTCTCAAATATCTTTTGCTTTTTTACTTTATCTTTTCTAGTGTTGCAGTTCTCCATCTTTGCATCATTCATGTTATACTCATGCGTCTACTATTTTCTGAAATTGAGCACTATGCATTAATCATGTCTGATCACCATCGGAGAAAATTTATCTTGTACTTTAAAGACTTTATAAGCATGCTCTGATCATATAACTGTAACAAACTACAGAAAATTTAGTCACGTCAGCGAAAAGACGAATGAATTTGGCTTCATTTGAATTAAAAAAACTCACTTTAGCTTCACTTATGTGATGGAGGTGACAAAATTATGCATAATTTTTGTATTTTTGTGTATTGCAGCTTATAATAGGATATGATGTGTGAGCTGGAGGGTACATTAGTCCATAATCTACCACACTAATGCTACACTTATAGCAAATACAACATTTGAGTGGATTATGTTTTTTTAGCCTGAACAACGAAGGTATTGGGATATTTAAGAGTGATAGCTGTAGCATCTTATATCTTTAGTTTTGTATAAGCAAAATGACGTCGGAATTGGCATATGAATACGAGGCCATTCACATTAGGTACATTAAGCTTTTTAGAAATCAAAATTTACATTTTGCTGAATATGATAACCGTGTTATTTATAGGTGCAGAATGTAAAATAATGTCAACATTTTTGCTTGACCCATATTGCTAGAATGTATGTTATCTGGTACCTGGATCGATGTTGCAGAATGAAAATGGAAACAGAAACCACAAACATGATATGGTAAGGGCAGGTTTAAACAGAACGAATTGAAATGAAATATGCCTAGCCAAATGTTGAACATTTTTGAAAAATATTTGAAAGAAGGTTATGTAGAAAAAAGAAGATTGGATGGGTAAAATTAAGAACTCGTAAATGTATATAGCTTACATTGTCATGGTCGTTGAAAATCAATATCAACTAGAAAACGAGTTTTATGGTTTATTCTTGAATAAGAGATTGCTAACCTCTAGAGGATGGTGATTTCACGTTATTGGACAAAAGGTTAAGTAGAGGTTGGGTTGTATGTAAGAATTGGAAGTAAGATTTTGGTGTATTTTATACGTTTAATTAATTATTATTAGTTAACTAATTTTTTAGATAAATTATAATTTACAATAATAATTAACTCAACTTTCGTGACAAAAGAACTACATGTTCAAATACAACAATACATAGAAATTCAAAAACTGATACATTCAAATACTATATATAAATCAACGTCATCTTGTCATCTTGCAACAACCAAAGTGTTTCTAATCTCTTCATGAATCGCAATAATCTGTTGTGCATTAATAATTCTTTTATAATCAATTCAGTAATATAGTGAGAAAGAATTTCTGCATTAATAATTCTTTTATAATCGAAATTTGTATGTTGTATTTTTTATACCAAATTATGAAGAACACAATCGCAAGGACAAAGTTTGTTTTTGAAAACAGTATGTCAGTACAAATTGTTGATTTTTTTTTAAAAATATATATATTTCAGATGTCCTTTTGACGGTCATAACATGCTTGAGTGATAAATGTTGAAGATTTCGTTACATGATTTTGGAACTTTCGGAATCTGTTTGAAATCTGAAACGTGATAGCGTTAATTGCGACAAAGTGTAAATAATCATTTTTTTTGTCTTTTGACCTGAACCAACAAGATAATATTTTCCGGTTGAAGGATGTGGAAAAGTTTCAACCTTTTCAATTACATGGTTTAACAGTTTACCATCATAGCAAAGCCTTTCCAACCAATCATTATGAAAGTAAATGTTGAATCAAAATTAACCGTTAGAATATTTTGTGTTGGAAATTTCTTTCTATCAACAATTGCCGCTAATTTATCTTGTGCAACTCTGGCAGGAGTGTGTCCGAAAAAGTAATAATGTACACCATACCTAATTTCATTAGGAACAAGTAACAACATTGAAATTTGTCGGTTTAAGAATGTCTTTGGCTATGTGTAAGACACTACATAAAACTTTATGAATACAAACAATTACATTGTTGTAAACTCGATTGAAATGTTTACCAACCATTATATGTAACATGCCATGACTAATCGTGTATATAAACATTCCTATTGCATGAATTTCTATATGTGAATTGGTAGTTAAGTCATACCTATTAGTTAGTACGTCACAATGACGTCTCAAACAATGACTCCTCATTCGGAAAAGATCTTGACTCCTGTTCTTATGCCCATCGAGAATCTCATCCACTTACCTTTTACCCGTGTACGAAAAAGTATAACATGGAGTACGAGTTCTTTGTTGGATTTCTTTTATCATCAATTCCACAATAGGTTCGAGATCATTTTCGTACTCATCCGAATCATCGATCATATCGTCATTATCAATTGAATTATCTGAGTTTGCTAAATCGAAAAATAATTCTCTTTGGAATTAGAATAGTGAAAATTGTGTTTACACATGTTTCGAGATGGTGGGTTGTAAGAAAAGATAATTGGAATGAATTAGAGAACGAAGAGGTGGGGGGGGGGGGGTTGGTGGGGGGAGGGGGATTATGTACAAGAACTTATATCGAACTGAAGTCTTTGCATCCAACATAACAGTTACATCTTGAGAAAACGTTTTAATTTTGAGTGGGCAAACGCCCTCTCACAAGCCTTGATGTAACCAATACGTAACCGTTGTTACGTCGGACGTAATTCGAGCCAAAATCTATTTCACCGGTGCTTGCCCATCCAAGAATGGACCTTTTTCAAGGTTGATTTCAAATAATTTATAATTAAATGTTTATATTTCCATAAGTAATCATTATTACTTAATGCATATTAATATAACACACTTAAAATCGTTTAAAAGAGTGTTTTGAAACGTTGGAATCAACGTCTTGAGATATATTAGACTAAACGTTTTGGATATTTAACTTTTCAGAGCATCGAATTTAACGCTCCAAATGATATGCATAGCGCAATGCATTTCTCAACGCACGTACCAAAACAGAATACGATAGACAATGTGAATTGTGGTTACATAGGGTGGAATAGATGCAATTTTACATTATATGCAGAATTGTCGGTGAGAATCGTTGCAATTCGTTTCTTCATTTTTTATAAATCCAACTTAGTTCAATGATCTGTATCTACTATTGCCATTATTCTTTATATATGAACTTTTGTTTATCTAGTCACTTATTATGAAACAGTTAATTCTTTGTTTTTAATTTTTAGCTTTCATATATAAGAGGAACATGATATATAGCTTTTAATTGAAAGTAATTACTAGATATGAGCTAGATTATTTTATTTTATTTTGTTTTACTAACTTCCTGATTTACTGGAACAGATTTTGGAATTCATACGTGATGGAGACAAGTCAGTCGCTGAGCTAATGGATTTAGGAAAACAACTTCTTGGGAGGTGTGCAGTTTCATTGATATTTATGGTTATGTTGTATGTGTCAGTTCTTCACTTTATGTATTACAGCTGCAGTCATATAAATTTAAGTTATACCAATACATGTTTTTGATCTCTGTTGCACTGCACCAATACTTTGCACAGTGTCTTCTTGATAACGTGCTGCTTTTCATGGATTTAATTGCTACAGTTACCCACGCAGAGTTGAACTTGAATAAACAATGTTTAACACATGATAATTTATTAGAATGGAGTTAAAGTTTTGTTATTTGCTATCATCATAATGGTAATAGACTTATTCTCGGTATTCGGAAATCTACACTTCTACGTTAGGGGACTTGTGTCATATGACCAATAATGCTTACTCGAGGTTCCATTTTCTGGTCACTGAATATTACCATGCAGACATCTTATACCTTGATATACCATAGACAAACTTGTACGTAAAAGTGATTTAGGGTAAACTTTAGAGAGGTTATCCAAAAGCCTACCCTTATTTTTAACTACAGATTCTAGTTTTTGTTTGTATGTACAATAGTAGAAAATGCCTCTTTCTATGTGCTTATTCAGTTCCTATAAAACTTATTCCTGCATGACAACAACTTTCATCACTAATTTTATTCTTAGAATGTTGAGAACTAAGTTAACACCACTCATACCACACATAATGTTAGGGGAACATTCACGACTACCCAGTTAGTTTCTCGATACTGGTATTTCTTATGATTTACATTTACATCTTAGACATCAGAACTTACTCGCAGACCGATTTTTCTTAGTTAGATTGACAGTGCGACTTTTTTTTAAATTGAGAGCATGGTTATAGTAGAGCGAAAACATTATTTGAAAAAGATGAAAAACATTTCCAATAACATGGCCAAATTTTAAAGGGGAAAAAATATCTTTGAGACATTGTTGGAAATTATTGATGTATCTTTGTCAAAGTGAAGGGGGGGGGGGGGAAGAAATTAATCTTATCAGCATTACCATTTTCTTTTAAAGTCATGAACCACAAATTTGAACCTTCTTTAATTATTCATGAGATTAATGCTAGTATATTAAGCTATTAAGAATATGGTTGAATTGAATATCAAATATTATATATTTAACGTTCAAGATATGGTCATTAATGCTACAAACTACAGTATATTGGAATATTTTTTGACAATACTAATATATTCACTACTACTAAAGCATATTTCTATCTCGTTTTTTAACTATAGGTTTCACAACCGGTTGGGCTCCTATCTCTTGTTTCTGTCCCTTTCCACTTTTGATATTGTTTTGGGTTTTCTGTTTTGATTTTTTGATTTTTGTTTTTTTTGGAACTAGCTACAGTTTGATGATTTTGTTTGCAAAAACATGGGAAGCCTTGGGGCAGTGGAGTCTTTGCCCCACCTTGCAGATTGAATGCTAATAAACATGCATGTTAGAGTATTTCCAACAGAGTCTACAGTCTAAATTACACATCTGTATTATTACAAATCGTAATCATAAAATTTCCCCAACAAATGCATAGCTGGAGCATGTTGCTGGTGCATGTTAAATAGATGCTTAGCTATAAACGCCTGTTAAACAAACCTTTTTTTGTAGGTGCTTGTTTAACAGATGATTTAGTGCGGGGAATTTGCAACTCCTAGCTCTTAAGCACCTGTTAAAAAATTACGCACACGCTTGCGCGCACGCAAATGCATGTGTGTGGGCGCCTATTGGGATGGAAAATAAAACACGAAATGCAACACAATGAATGTTGATCGTTAGATCTCATTAGATGTTGAATTTAGAGGGAGGTCTAACAGTTGACATCTTTTGCGTTACCGATTGTGTCATCTATTTGTGTCCGAATAGATTTTTCATACACACACACATCCTTGTTCAACATGCACTCATATACAACTACAATTTGTAACCGATTTGCTGAGATTTCTGTATTATTACAATGTCTAAACAATTGTTGGAAGATGTTTTTGGGTTCAAATTACAAATCTGTAATTTCGGTACTCTTTGTTCGTGGCACTCTAAAGGTTTTTTTTGTTCAGATCATACTTGCTATGTAAGTTTATCATATTATATGGTCATTTCAGGAGACAAGTGCTTCCAGCTGTACCTCATCTACTACAAACTGTGCAGGTTTTTCTTTTACTATATCGTTTTAGTCATTAATTTATCTTTTGCTCTGAAAGTTGAATTATTTAATGTACATACTACTTTTATCAATTACTTAAACCACAGCTAGCTTATGATACAATGTAACTTTTATTTTAAAAACACATTGTTTCCACAAAAAATGGACAAATAACCCAATCGAATAAAACGAGAATTGAAAGTCTAAGAATCGTAAGAAAAGGCAAGAACGCAAATTTTTTTTAAGTTGTTTGGCTCGAATCTTAAGTCTATGTCCACTATCATTATTATATTAGATTGCCTTACGAATTACAACCAAGACAAATTCAATATAGAATGATGAGCTTCGAAAATGACAGAATCTCCTTCTAAATCCGAAATAGAATCAAAAGTCCAAAATGCTCTTTTTGTTGTGCATAGTCTTATGTTATAGGCGTATTCCTCCACAGTCGGCATAACGTGTTTGAACGAGTATTTCTCTAGATCCGAGCTTCCAACCACGGAGTCAAAAACCAAACACCTCAACAGTCATAAATGTTCAGTATAGACCGATTTTGGTCGGTGCCAAACAGTTTTGATGCCTCATATACACCTTTTTCTCCATATTTGTTTAAGTCTTCAAGCTTTGAATCTTCGTGATAAAATTGCCCATCAAGGAATGGTCGGTACCGACTGATTTTGCACATCCAAAACTTGTCTTTTCTTTAAAGTTGCAAGTAACATCATCATTAGAAAAAAGAGGGCCCCTTATCGACTTTGGATCGGTCAACATTGATTGGCAGAGCCGACCTTAGGGCAAGGCGGGCAAGACAGCCGTCTATGACAACCGACTTTGAGATTGGCAGGGCTCAACTAGCTGAGTAGTCTCTTACTCATGGTGGGATCCTCATTATCCCTTTAACTATAGCTTCAGATCTAGAACCTCTCTTTTCTTGGAGCCATTATCCTTTTAAATCTATAGTAGACTTTCTTCAAATCCAAATAACAACAAATCTGCGCTTGGGAAATCCTCTCTCACTGAAAGTACCAAAAATGTTTGTACTAAATATGGACAAACACCCCAATCAAATAAAACAAGAATTGAAAGTCTAATTTTACAACAATATTATTTCGTATTGCCTTACAAGAACACACAAATTTTTTAAATGGTTCAGCTAGAATCTTAAGCCTACATGCACTATCAATGTTATTTCGGATTGCCTAACAAAGTATAGCCAAAATTTACAACCAATTTAATTTAGAATAAAGCCGTGCTTAAAAAATGACAGAATCTCCTTGTAAATCCAAAATAGAATGTAAAGTCCAAAGTCCCATCTTTGTTGTACATAGTCTTCTATTTATAGACGTACTCCTCCTCCATAGTCAATAGAATGTGTTTGAACTTGTATTTCTCCATATCCGAGTTTCTAACCCCGAGGAAATAGTCAAAAACCGAACATCTCAGTAGTTATAACCGTTCGGTACCTATCATTTTTGATGTCTCATCTATATCTTTTTTCATGTTTGTTTAAACCTTCAAGTTTTGGATCTCCATGATAAAATTGCCCATCGAGTAGTGGTCGGTATCAATTGGTTTTGCTGTAGAAACAAATTTGATGGTAACCATAAGTAACATGTTACCGAAAGGGTTATGTTAACTTATGTACACCGAGAACACATTGACATGTAATAATTACTATTAAAAGTCAAAAAGCTTGTCTATAAAGCCAAAAACACCCATACTATTAATGAATGCAACTCATAAAACATATGGCTATTTTAGTAAATAATTAATCTTAACATGCACCTAGTGGGCACATGGCACATGTTAAGCATCGGAGAACCTAATACAAGTTTATAGGCTTGCTATTGAATGTTTGCATTTCAGGAGTGGTAAATTGTAACACATCCTCCAGTGATACGGCTCCTCCTCCTTCCTTGATTGTGAAACTGCCATGGAAAGGAAGCAAGTGACTGAGTATTGTATGTGTGAGTCATTCTATCAAACGGGTTATATATAATATGTAATTGGGCCTAGTATGAGCCCAGATGGATGTGAACTATATAAACATGTATTTGGACTTTAAAAGTTATTATTTGAGAATTAAATAACGGTTTCCCTCCAAATTCTTCTTTCCTTTTCCTCTGATCTAATCTCTTCCTCCTCTCTCAAATTCCTCCTCAACCATGCCCTCAAAACATTCTCGGAAAACTCCCCACGGGTGGTATCAGATTCAGGACTCGAGCATATTGGTTAGTTTCAAATCTCGGATCTTGAAGAAACTTTTGGGCTGATATCTCAGCTGAAATGAAGGAGATTTAAATCTCGATAACTAACCAAGCTGTCAAATATCGAGAAAAAGCTCAGGCTGAAATCTCGAGTGAGATAAAGGAGATTTAAACTTCGATATTGATGAAGAAAACTCAGTTCGATCTATTCCGGAGAAGCTCGAAATTCAATTACAGAAACAAGAAGCATTGAATACTCACTTCTCTAACCACATTTAGTCCAATAATGAATGTCTCCACTCATCTATTCTAGATTTTCTATCCTCTTTGCAATCGATTTTCCAAGAGCTTAAGGATTTGAGACAATCCAGAGATTATTCATTTCAACCACCACCTGAATCAATTAGCTAGAGTCTTAGGCTCAAGTCCAGTTGAAGGTAATATACCTAGTTCTTTAATTCACTCCTTAGTTCATGGTGCCGCAGTACCTGTAAATCATCATACATATACTTCCTCTTCATTTTTTCATTAAAAGTATATGAAACTAGAATTCCATATGTATAATGGATCTGGTATACATTGAAAGTAGACTTCGAGAGGCCATTTGAAGCTTTGTCTAACATTAAACAAATTACGAGGGATTATCTTAGTAGATCTGAACAAGTTTTAAATCTATTAGATAAATTGCCTTCAAAATATATGTTAGATAAATCTCTGAGTGGATTGAAACATGATATAAAGTATGAAGTGCTTGCTTGTCAACCAAAATCATTGAAAGATGTCATATCTTAGCAAAAATCCAAGAAGAAAAATATATGCAAAAAAGAAAACCAGTTTGATCTTATCGATTAACTCCTCAAAATAACCAACCATCAACTTACCCATTTCTAAACAACAAAGACCAAAATAACCCCCTGAAAATCAGTTAAATCTAATATATAATCCTGTACCAAAGAACTTCTCAAATGACATTATCCAAAGAAGAAGCCAAGAATAGTGATATACTTGTGATGGAAAGTGGTTTCCTGGTCATAAGTGTTGGGGTAAATAAGTATTCATGGTAGAAGGATTTCTACAAGGTTCTGACTCATTAGTATCTCTTGACACAAGTGAAGAAGAAGAACTAGAAGATGAGTTTGACCTGAACTTTCTTTAAGTGCTATGAGTGGAATTGATTCTAGCAATACAATATGAGTTCAAGGACATGTAAAAGGACATCCCATTTACATTTTAGTTGATTCAGGATCAACTCATAATTTCCTGAATGAAGTTTTGACAAAGAAACTAGCTTTAACTATTGACTTTACAAAAACTTTTGATGCTCCTGTTGCAAGTGGAGACAAACTGAAGGTCAAGGCAGTCGTTCTAATGTTCTTATCACTTGTTAAGGGTAAAAAATAAGTGCTGAATTTTTAACCAAAGGTGGGTATCAGATAGTCTTAGGGGTACAATAGTTAAAGAACTTCAAGAAGCTACATTCAATTTCAAGAGGCCGGAAGTCGAATTTATATTACATGGAAAACTCATTATATTAAAAGGCATTCAACATAAAGAAATCACAATCCTTTCAGCACACTATAACTAAGGACATCAGTTACCGTTGTTTGAGTTCTATAATCCACATTTCTTCGGTTACAACTGAAGAGAAACCACAAAAGCTACTGTATAAACAAACTTCACCAACAATATCCTAGTTTCCTAATGATTTGCAAGCTATCTTATATTCTTTCCCTGCTATTTTTCTCCAATATCCTGCCTTCCTCCACAAAGACAAATGTAACCATAAAATTAAAATTCCCCTGTTACCACAAACCAAACTGATATGCTTAAGACCATAGAGATATTCATTTCATCTAAAAATTAAATTGAAAAAAATGATTCATGAAATGCTTGAAGCAGGAATTATTAGACCAAGCTCTAGTTCTTATGCAACTCCTTCCGTTGTGATGGTTAAAAGTTCTGATGGCTCATGGAGGATATGTATTGATGATAGGGAACTCAACAAGCATACAATCAAAAATAAGTTTTCTATTCCAATAATTGATGGATTATTGGATGAGCTTATTCTTATTCAATTTTTTTCTTCTAAACTTGATTTGAAGTCTGGGTATCATCAAATTCGAATGTTTGAACATGATATTCATATAACAACTTTTAGAACTCACAATGAATTTATTGTTATGATATCCGGTCTTACTAATGCTTCCTTCACTTTTCAAGCACTCATGAACACAATATTCAAACCTTTTTTAAGGAAATTTATTCTTGTGTTTTTTATGGCATTTTGACTTATAGTAAGTTCTGGAATGATCATTTTCACATATACCATTGACATTGGAGATATTGCAAGAAAATCAACTGGTGGTTAAACTATCTAAATGCCATTTTTCTCAAACCATCATTTCATATTTAGGCCATATTGTATCACAACAAGGCATTGCAGTGGATGAAGAGAAGACAATAGCAGTTGAACAAAAGACCAATTCCAAAAAAATTTAAAAGAACTCTTGGGTTTTCTAGGACTGTCAGGCTATTATAGAAGGTTTATAAGAAATTATGGGATGATAGCAAAGCCACTTATCAATATTCTTAAAATGAATGCCTTTCATGGACTAATGAAGCTCAGGCTGCACTGCATTTGACTCTTTGAAAACTTGTTTAACTTCTCCACCCATCCTAGTAATGTCAGACTTTAATCAAGAGTTTGTCGTGGAACGTGATGCATCAGGTGGTGGGATTAGAGCTGTATTACTTCTACAGAACAAGCCAATTGCCTTCGTTGGTCAAGTCTTGAAAGGAAATAGTTTACACTTATCTATATATGAAAAATAAGCCCTTAAATTAGCAACAAAAAAGTGGAGCCAAGATTTGTTGGGAAGGTAGTTTGTAATTAAAACAGATCATAAGAGCTTGAAACATTTGTTGGAGCAGAAATTCAAATGGAATTCAAAGTGGATGGTTAGCAAAGCTACATAGTTTTGATTATAGAGTTGAATATAAAGTTGGTAAAAAGAACATTATTGTAGATTGTTTATCCAGAAGACATGACAATGAAGATGGTACTATTCAAGATGAGCTACAGCTTAATGCTACTTCTGTAGTTCAAAACACTTGGTTAAATGGCTTTAAATCAAAAGTCAGAGAAGATTCATACTTCACAATTGGAAAATAAAATCAGCAATGGTTCTTACTACAAAGTGGAAAAAAGTTGATGATTTATTATTTTGTAAAGGCATATTCATTGTCAATCCTGATCAAGCACTTGAACAAATTTTGCTGCATGAATATCATGTAACCCTTCTAGCTAGCCATTCAGGAATTGACATAACTTCGAAGAAACTTAAGCAAGGTTTATTTCTTTTGACATGGCCAAAAGTCAGATGTTCAAAAATATGTCCAAACATGTGATACTTGTCAAAGAGCAAAAACTGAAAATGCCAAATACACTGGATTGGTACAACCATTGCCTACCCCCGAGAAAATTTGGGTGGACATAAGCATGGATTTCATTATTTGATTACCAAAATGTAATAAATTCATTGTCATCTAATAGTAGCGAATATACTAAGTATGCTCACTTTTTTCCACTAGCTCATTTTTACACAGCTATTTAAGTGGCTAAAGTATTCTTTGATGGAGTGTACATGCTGCATGGTCCAAAATCTATTGAAGTGGTAGGGATACAATATTTATAGGTAAATTTTGAATATAGTTGTTCAAAATACAAGATTCTTCATTAGCACTCAGATCTTCTTATCGTCTACAATCAGATGGTCAATCTGAAATCATAACAAAGCACTTGAGTGCTACTTGAGGTGTTTTTGCTGTCACGAACCACATGAATGGGTTATGTGGCTTAGCTTGGTTGAATACTAGTATGATACAACTTGAAAGTTACCTATAAATTGTACACCATTTGAGGCAGTTTATGGTAGAACACCTCCTTCTTAGCTTTCATACATTCCTAAGTTTGCTAGAGTATATCAAGTTGATGAAGAATTATATGCAAGAGACATTGCCTTGTAGTTCTTACAAGATAGTATTCATAAAGGAAAGGAAATGATGATTAAATATGCCCATGCACACAGATCTGAAAGGGTATTTCAAATAGGAGATTAAGCATATTTGAGATTGTAACCATGCAGACAAACTTAAGTGGTTAGCCAAAAGCAACAAAGCTTTCCCCTAAATTTTTTGATTCCTATGAAATTGAGCAAAAAATAGGAACGGTTGCTTATAAGTTGAAGTTACCTCCTTCATCCAAATTGCACACAATATTTCATGTTTTTCGGTTAAAGAAGAAATTGGGCTTGAATATTATTGTTCAAAGAGACATACCTAACGTAACAACATCAAGGTTTTAAAAATGAGATTCAAATCGTAAATCGTAAAATTCAAAAATTAAATCGAAACAAGATTTAAATCGTAAATTGAAGATTCAAAAATAAATCTGTATTTTAAGGTTTGCACACGCATTGAAATTGATTTTGATGTTTGAACTTCTGCATCTAAACCTAAAACTTCATTCTCTCTTGTTCCAATTTAATTTTGTATGGAAGCGAATAGATTTGAAACTGTGGATCCAAATAATATATTGAATATATCAATTTGGCTTGAATGATTTCCCTAAACTGTGGACTTAGCGGAGTATAAATCGGAATATACATTGAATCGTAAAGGGGTAGATTTGATTTGAAACGAGATTCAAGCGTATGATTTTAATATTTTTGACAACAATGAACAACATAACTACTGTTAGAACCAGAGACAATTTGGCTCGAAGACCGGCTAGAACTGCTCAAATGGCATCATTACAGAAGTTTTAGTAAAGCGGAAGCATTGTCTAATTGAAGATGCGAGTTGGGGGGATTACTGGAAGCTTGTGGATCGATTTTCCAACTTTGATCTTGAGACAAAGTCAAATTTTGATCGGAGGGGCACCTGTAACACATTCTCTGGTGATGCGCTCCTCCTCCTTTCTTGATTGTGAAACTACCGTTGAAAGGAAGTAAGTGACTGAGTATTCTCTGTCTGCGTCTCATTTTGTCAAACATGTTGTATACAATATGTAATTGGGGCGGGTATGAGCTTAGAATGGATGTGAACTATATAAATGTGTATTTGAGCCGCACAAGTTATTACTTGAGAATTGAATAACAGTTTCCCTCCGAATGCTTCTTTCCTTTCCACTGATCTGTTCTCTTCCTCCTCTCTCATCTTCCTCCTCCTTAACCATGCCCCCAAAACCGTCTCGATCAACTCTGCTCCACATAATTATTTCCTTTAGTTGAAAATTAGCATATCGTAGTTACTCAGTTATTCTTCTGATTCGGTATTATAAGTTATTACTATTTCTGTGTTGTAGGGGAAAAGACATGTATGCTCAACCTAAACATACTCATTTCGTTTCTTCTTTTGGAAATTTTCCAATATTTCACTCTACAGATCTTGTTAAACCAAAAATTGGTATAATACCCATTATGACATGAATGATAAACGAATCCTTGATTCAAGTATATTTGATAACACGACTAAGGGTGGCTCAGTCGATATTGATTGAATCAAGAACAAATCTAACATTCGAGGTCTAAGTTCAAGATGATATCATTAGGAGATGACTATAATGCCCATGGGTTTTAGATGCTGCACATTCGATGGCTCATGTGTCATCTTGGAATATGATATTCGAGGTCTCTTAAGGTTATTTGGAACAAAATGTTCGAATGCCCTTAAGATCACTTAGAATAAAACATTTGAGAATCTATATGGCCCTTTGGAATATGACACTCCAAATCCCATGTCATATATCTAAAGGAGAAAGAAGATAAGTAGTAAGTATGTGAAATAGCCCATTATGCTCGTTAATGAACTAATTAAATATCGTTTATGTTCATAGTCCAATGTTCATATGTAATAGGCAAGATAAGAGATATGCATATAAATACTAGTTTAGACTGAAGTTCATGTGAAACCATATAAAATAGAATCGCAATTGCTTTTGATCTAAAGAGCTTTATTATATGCATATTCATATCCAACAATGTTCAAAGTGCACAATCAAGGTCGTATGTGTGCCCAAGTCCTTGTTCATATAAATCGAGCATGATTACAATCAGATTAGAACTGTCCCCAATTCGATTTAGGGTTACAAGAGTTCAAATTTGAGAGTTAAGAAAAGAAAATCTATCCCCTCCTTCTCACCTCTAGGGTCGTATTTATATGGGTAGAAGGGTTTGAAGCGGTTGCTCAATGCTGCTTTTGGCGTCTAGTCTTCGACTTGCATAGTCTTCGATGTCATCAACGGTGCTAGGTTCCATGTTTTACTTTCGATGATCTTCAGAATGCTTCAACAATAGGAGACGACACTAATATGAAGTAACGTTGATATGGAGCGGCATCGTTCAGTATCATATACATTTTGATAGCTTTTGTATGGACATTGACAAAATTCATTACCAACGTCGCATCAAAGGTTTGCAGTGATATCTCCGAGGTGCGGTATTGATATAATGCAACAATGAAGTGAGACAGTATTGATGATAAGCGACATTACTCAGCAACAACATGGATTCTTGATATTGATAAGAGGTGACATTGATTGGAGTTGATATTGATTAGGTGCGACATCAATCTCGGCCTTGTTGATATGTGGCATTGCTTGAGTGGTAGCACTGATGAGTAATGACGCTGAATAGAGACGACATTGAGAAAATACGGCATTCATAAATCATATGGCTTCGATAATGGGCGGTATGAATTCTACGCGGCATTGACCAAGTGCGATATCCTCCTCTTTATCAATGAAATGCGACATAGATGGTATACAACACGGAAGCGATGTGGTATTACCGGAGCCTTGATACTGAAAGGAAGCGTCATCTCATGAGACACGACATTGAAGGAAGGCGACATGAAGAAATGGTGGTATAGATTAGAGACGACATTGTATGATATGTGGCATGGCTAACTCTATGAATGGTCTCCCGCGTTGTATATTGCATTTTATTGATGAGAGAGGGCACTGTAGGCTTTCGGTCATCGATCCTAGTGGCATTGGTTTCTTTGTGACGCCGTCACTTATAGCATTTCCTTCAGCAGTAAAATTAGGTGGATAACATTTGCTCCTCTTGTATAGAAGAAGCTTTTTACATTTTAAAACCAAGAACTTCTTTGCTTTCTCAATTCCATACGAGATTTCCTACCTGGATCCCATTTTCCTTCCTGTAAAACATAAAGTGAAATGACAACTTTCGTTATTAATTTTTAAACTCAATTTCAATTTCAAGCACCCCTTTTGGCTTTGATTATAAATAGTATACATTGCTACATTATTTGTATGAGTTAAAATTATAATTTTGCTATAAGACATTAATAAATAACAATAAGTTTTCAAACGGGAGCCCAGAAGATTATCTGGTAACATCATGGGAGGGAACATCAGAAATTTTCTCTGCTAATATCATGAATAAAAGTCCATAAACACGTCTGGTAGCAATAATATTCTAAGTAGGATGCTAGGAAGTTATCTGAAAAGATGACCAAAAAATCCATATAAATAGAAGACCAGAAAATCGTCTGGCAATAACGAAGACTAGAAAAACCATCCGTAAGTAACAATCCGAATGGAAGACCAGAAAACCTTCCAACAATAATAGAAGACCAAAAATTCATTTGATGATAATAGAAGACCAAAAATTCATCTGATAATTATAGAAGACTAGAAATCCATCTGACAATAAAAGAAGACTAGAAATTTCATTTGATAATAATAGAAAACTAGAAATCCATCTGATAACAATAGAAGACCAAAGATCCTTCTGGCAATAATAGAAGATCAGAAATCTCATTTGATAGAAAACCCGAAATCCATCTGATAACAATAAGAGACCAGCGATCTATCTGGTAATAATAGAAGACCAAAAATCCATCTGATAATTATAAAACAATAAAAGAAGATCAGAAATCCGATTCGTTAATAATAATGGAAAACCAGATATCCATCTAACAATAAAAGATCAGAAATCCGATTCGATAATAATAATGGAAGACCAGAAATCCTTGTCTGATAATAATAATAGAAGACCAGAAATTCATCTGATAATTATAGAAGATCAGAAATCCATTTGACAATAAAAAAAATCAAAAATCTCATTCGATAATAATAATGGAAGATCAGAAATCCTTATCTGGTAATAATTATAGAAGACCAGAAATTCATCTGATAATTATAGAAGATCAGAAATGCATTTGACAATAAAATTAATCAAAAATCTCATTCGATAATAATAATGGAAGACCAGAAATCCTTATTTGGTAATAATTATAGAAGACCAGAAATTCATCTGATAATTATACAAGACCAAAAATCCATCTGGTAGTAAAAGAAGATCAGAAATTCCATTTGATAATGGAAGACCAGAAATCTTTATTTGGTAACTGAAGATTGTGCTTGTTGATGCGCATAAATGGTTCATATTCGGTGGATCTTCCTCTTAAAGATTGATTGATCTGGAGCACTACTTGGCTCTGATTTTGATTGATTTTTTTGGCACCATCTTAGGCGATGATCTCTACTTGGATTAGATCCCTTACCACCGTCTAAGTGATGATTTAGGTCTTGTTGTCCGATGCGTTTGGTTAGCTTCGTCAAGCAGGACCGTAGACTTTCCCGACCTCCCTCTAAGAAGTGCTTTAGTGAGGCATTTGATGACGACACTAAAGGTTTAGACCAGCCCTTTAGGTAGCTATCTTAAGCAGAACCAGATCTTGCCCGATCTTAAGGCACTGAAGGCTTAGTCCGTCGCTTCCCTTTAGAAGACGCTTCAGTGAGACCTTTGATGAAGGCACTAAAGGCTGGTTCGGCGCTCTGGGTAACTATCTTAAGCAGAACCAGAGTCTTACCCGATCTCCCTCTAGAAGGCGCTTCATTGAGGCCTTTGATGGGGAGCTGAAGGCTTAATCCGGCGTTATGGGCAACTATCTTAAGCAGAACCAAAGACTTACCTAATTTCCCTTTAAGAGACGTTTTAGTGAGGCCTTCGATGACGACACTAAAGGTTTTTTCCGTTTGTTTAAGGAGAGTCTCTCTCATCCAATAGACATTCTGATCTCAACCTTTTTATTCATCCATTGTCGGGAAGTATGGTCGCAAACGTTTAGCATTATGTTCTTACTATCATATTGTCATCAGGTCGGCATAATCTGTGGGCCTCAGGTGGGATTACTTTGTGTATGATTAGATGTCATTCTCAATTTGGCCCAAGTGGTCCATCTGTCGGGTTTTAGTATTTGCCATAACTTTCGAAGCACCAAATCTCTTTTTTGGAACGATCTTGCTTTTACTTTTGAGTTGTAATACTTGGATATTCTTCGTTGGTATTCAGCTTTCTGTATGACTGCCTCATTTCTTAACTCATTAATTATATCTAAGAATTCTTTCCTCAACTTTTGATTTGAATTGAACACATACGCAATTCTTCAATGAGAGGGCACCTCCACCTCAACTAGGAGCATTGCTTTACACCCATATGTTCATGAATACATAGTATGTTCTGTTGGTGTTTTAGTAGAAGTTCTATATGTCCATAACACTAGAGGTAGTTTTTCTATCCAGTTCCTTTTGCTTTGTCTAATTGTTTCTTGAGAATGGTTTTGATAGTTTTATTTGCCGCCTCAACGGCTCCGTTGGCTTTAGGGTGAGTTATAGATGAAAAGCTTTTGATGATTCCATTTCTATTGCAGAATCGAGTGAATTCTTCACTTTTAAATTGAGTTTCATTATCAGATATTATCTTTTTTGGGATTCCGAATCTGGTGATGATATTCTTGAATACAAGCTTGAGTACTTTTCCAGATGTGATATTTTATAAGGGTTCTGCTTTTACCCACTTACTGAAATAATCAATAACCATTATAGTGTATTTGGCTCCTCCTTTAGATATAGACAGTGGTCCTATTAGGTCGATCCCTCATATGTCGAAAGGCCATGAGTTTGAGATTGAAGTTAATTCACTTGGAGATAAATGTGGGATTTTAGAGAAATTATGACACTTGTATCTTTTCACATAGTCAATGACATGATTAGTCATTTGAGGTTAATAAAAGCCATGTCTTATGACTTTCTTAACTAGTTTTATCCCATTAGAATGGTTACACAAAATCCTTAATGGGTTTCTTTCAATAGTTTTAGTCCACTTTTTGAATTGATACATTTTAAGTACGGAAGAGAGTATCCCTTCTTATAAAGTACTTCGTCCATTATAAGAAAAGTCGGAACATGATGCTTAATCCTTCTTGTCTTCTTTTTCTTGGTCGGTAGGATTCCATTTACAAGGTATTTAATTATGGGGGTTATTCAGTCATTCTTATAATAATTGTTTGTCTTTGGATGAAAGAATATCTCTTGGGGGATCTCACCTTTATCTTCTCTTTCTTCCTCTCTATGTGCTAGAGTTTGAGATCTGGTTAATACCATCAATTCTTTCCCTGATTCAGAAATTTTTTCTTCTATGCCAGGACTTAGCTGATAGCCTACTGGAACAATCAGGGTTTCTGACGTTTCCCACGAACTGGCTAGTTTGGCTAAAAAATCAGCTTGAGAGTTCTTTTCTCTGGGTACTTAGTGTATCGAGAAATCCTCAAATTGGTTCAACATTTTTAATACCTTCTTTACATATAAGACTACGAAACAGATTTACCATTAGTTGGGAATCGTTGAAGATTTCAATTCTGAGAATTTTCAATTGTTGGGTCAAAGTGGATCCTGTCACCATTGATTCGTATTCTACCACGTTATTTGTGGCAGGAATTCCCCATTTCATTGCATAATGTAAGCGATGCCCATAGAGGGGTGAAATGAGTTAATGACGTATCCTGCTCCAGCACCTTATTCATTCGGAGCTCCATCTACAAATAGGTGCCATTTGGATTTTAAATCTTTTTCATTTTCTGACTGTTCTTGGATGAAGCCCGTACACGTTAACAAAATCAGCTAAAACCTGGTCTTTGATTGCTACCCATGGTAGGAATTCAATGTCATATTGACTAAGTTCTATCCCCATTTTATCAATCTTCTTGAGGCTTCTGGTTTGCTGAAAACTTGCTTAAGCGGGAAATTGGTTAAAACTTTGATTGGATGCGTTTAAAAGTAAGCTCTTAATCTTCCTGCTGTGAGCATTAAGCAGTATGCTAGCTTCTCTATGATTGGATATCTTGTCTCGACACCTTTTGGCCTTTTGTTTAGATAGTATGTCGGAAGTTGAATCCCTTTTTCTTCTCTTATCAATATAGAGCTAACTGCATGTTCAAAGATTGTCAAAGATAAATGTTTTTCCCTTCTACGGGACTAGACATGATTGGTGGTTTCTCAAGATGATCTTTCAATTCCTTGAAAGCATTTTGACAGTCTTCTCCCCATTTGAAGTTCTTTTTCCTAATCACATTGAAGAATGAAATACATTTGTCGCTGGCCTTAGAAATAAACCTATTTAATGCTGCCATCCTTCCGTTTAGACTCATTACGTCTTTACTTGTTTTCGACTCCGCCATGTCCTTAATAGTCTGAACCAGGTCAGGGTTAGCTTCAATTCCTCGGGTACTAACAATATATCTTAGGAACTTCCGAGATGAATTCCAAAAGAACACTTTTGTGGGTTGAGTTTCATTTGATACTTTCGCAATACCCAAAATATCTCTTCAAGGTCTTTTAAATTGCTACTCCCTTCATGAGACTTGACTAACAAATCATCCACGTATGCTTTCATATTTCAGTCAATTTGCTTTTTGAACATTTTGTTTAAATATCTGGTATGTAGCGCCAACATTATTTAACCCAAAGGGCATTACCTTATAACAATAGGTTCCCCAATCCGTTGTGAAACTAGTGTTCTCCTCATCTGGCTTGAACATGAGAATTTGATCATAGCCGGAATAGGCATCTATGAAAGACAAGTTTGTGCCCGGTTGCATCAACCAACCGATTTATTCTCGGAAGGAGGTAGCAGTCCTTTGAGCATGCCTTATCTAAATCAGTATAGTTAACAAACGTTCTCCACTTGCCATCAGATTTCTTGACCAACACTGGATTGGTCAACCACTTCGGATAAAGTACCTCTTTGATGAACCCATTTCCAAGCATATTTTGACTTTCTCTTTTAATGCATTGGACCGAATTTTATCAAATTGTCTTTTTTTTCTATCGAACATGTCTTATATTTGAATTGATATTCAGAACGTGACACATGACAGTTGAATCCATCCCAACCGCATCTGAATGGGTCCATGCGAATACATATTTGCTAGACTGAAGGAACTGAATTAGTTCTACTTTAAGTTTGCTCTCCAACTCCTTTCCAACTTTAACTGTCTTTGTTGGATCGATTAGATCTAAGCATATTTTCTCGAGGTCCTCTGTAGGTTTCATTCGTTCTTGCTCGCTTCTACTATCCAACTTAGTGACTATTTCTTCACTTTCTATTTCGTCCTCCACCAGGTTTGTTTCCTTCCTCTTCCTTTTCTTTCCAGAGAAATCAAATTTTCTCAACACATGCTTGGTTATCTCAATTGGCTTCATCTTTTGCTTTAGATGATTAGTTTTAAAATCCCTCATCCAAAGGCTTACTAATATTGTTTCTAATTAACTCAGTTTTTCCCAAGTCGTAGTAAGAAATATTGTCCTGTTTATATTGTTCAAGAGTGACAAAATACCCTTCACGGGAGCTAAATTGTTCTCCAGGAATTTTTGTCAAGAACTTCACCATCAGATATTTTGGCGAAACAAAAGCATTAACTTCATCCAAAGCTGGCATTTTAAAGAAATATATAATAAGATGGTTGATCCATGATGACAAAGAGTTTCGAATGTCCTGGAGTTGGGCGGAATTTCCATCTGCATCAAAAGCCTTATTTGCCAAGTAGGAGTTGATTCTTTGTTGAATCTGAAAATGGGTTCAAAGCTCTGCTCTAGTTTTTCTTTGGAATTCCCATTTAATCAAAAACATATTTAAAGATCACGTTGATTGCACTTTCTGTATCCACCAAAATTTTAGAAAAAACAAATTTGAGCCTTTATCATGAGTGGATCATTGTGCGGATGACGAACTCCTCCTCTTAGCTGTTGTGGAGTGATTGTTAGACTGTGCATCTGAAGTTGGAACCTAAGATTCTTGAGCGATAGATCTTTGTGAATAGAAAAAATCTTCTTCTTTGCTTCTCGAACATAACGGTCCCTAGCTCCTTTACTTTCTTTTACTAGATGTGGTCCTCCATGGATCACATCAATTCTATTGAGGGGCGGTATGAAATCCGGTTGATCATCACTTTCCACTAAGTTGGTAGCTTTGTTTTGGAGTCTTTGGTGGGGATCTTCAGAACGAGCCACTATTTGGTTATCTTTATCAAACTCCTTTAAGCGTCCAAAGTGAACCATACGTTGAATTATGCCTGTTAAAACACAACATTCATCAGTTTTATGCCCATTCGACTTATGATAAGCGCAATAGCCTTCCCCTTTTCTTGGTTCAGGATTAGTTTTAGCTTTTTATAGGACTGGAAAATCATCGTTTTTCTTTGCTATAGCGTATATGTAAGATAGTGACTTATTCAGGGCAATGTGATTGGTGTTAGGGCCTTCCTCCCATCTCAATTTCTTATAGTTGTGGTTATAGCCTGTTTTTTCGAGCTCCTTTTTGGCTTGAGCTTTCTTTTTAGCATGAAATATTTCATCCATGCGAATGAATTTGTCAGCCCGGAAGTGGAAGTCTTGTAAGCCTCTGAATCGTATATATAGAGCTCCTTCCAGAATGGAGTTTGCTCAATCAATCCCGAGTGTACTGCTACCAACTTGTCCCTATCGGTCATCTCTTTCGCCTTATTGCCTCTGTATTGAATCTCCCTAGATAATCGCCAATAACTCTTCCGGTCTTTGCTTGATATTAGCCAGTACAGTGTAGTCGATAGTAGGGTCTTTACAAATACAGAACTGTGCTCAGAATTTATAAGAGAATTGCTTTCAAGAATATACGGTTTTCTCATGGTATTGCCTGTACCACTTGGCCGTTGCATCTTGGAAAGTTGTAGGGAAAAACCTGCAACACACAGCCTCAGAAGCATTGTATAGATCCATTTGACTTTCAAAGGCCATTAAGTGATCGTCTGTGTTAGTAGTTCCATTGTAGCTCAAGGACGGAATTTTGACGTGGGACGGGATCTGGTGGACACGATCTCTTATGTGAAGGGAGCTTCTCGGTGGTTATTGTCGAGAGTTATTTTCCTTTAAGATTTAGCATATCCTTTGCCATTTTCTCGACGATAAGCTTCGTCACTGTGATAATTGCTTCTTAAAGGTTTGTATCCCTTGGAGGTTGAACTTTTAGATTACTCCTTGAACTTCTCCTCTAGTTCCCCTTGGTAATCTGTCTTAACTTTGTTATCCGCCAAAGACCTTGGAGAAAATTCCGTTGCTCCAGCTTGATGGTGAATTTTTCTCTTCCGTGGTGTCATAACGAGCTTTTTTTTTCATTTATTTTTGAGCAAAGAGAAATCTAAGCCCTTCTTGGAGACTCTACCTTATCTCTTCCTGTGAGGTTGGTGGTTTTGGAAGACTTTTGAGTAAAGATTTCCTTCAAAAGTTCTTTCATCATTGGCACATGTTGTTCTAGATTTTGATTTTAGCTTCGCTATTGGCTGGTTGTGCTGGCTCCGATGGTTGTCTGACTTGCACATTGTCCATATTGAAATTAGGAATAACATTCTCTTACAACGTTGCTCGTTGTGCAACTTCTTCGTTTTGGAACATTGGTTCGCTTGATTTCACCATTTTCCTAAGATAGAAATTCATTCAATTAGTTTGAGGGGAGAGTTAAATAAGATCGGAGGTTCAAGCCCTCCTTCTAGAGCCAAAATGTTAAATCAAAAATTGGTATAACACATGCCTTGAATGATAAACGAATCCTTGATTCAAGTATATTTGATAACACGACTAAAGGTAGCTCAGTCGATATTGATTGAATCAAGAACAAATCTAACATTTGAGGTCTGAGTACTAAATGATATCATTAGGAGATGGCTATAATGCCCATGAGTTTTAGATGCTGCATGTTCGATGGCTCATATGTTATCTTGAAATATGATATTCAAGATCTCTTAATGTTATTTGAAACAAAATGTTCGAATGCTCTTAAGATTACTTGAAATAAAACATTGGAGAATTTATATGACCCTTTGCAATATGACATTCCAAAACCCATGTCATATATCTAAAGGAGAAAGAAGATAAGTGGCAAGTATGTGAAATAGCCCATTATGCTCGTTAACGAACTAATTAAATATCGCTTATGTTCATAGTCCAATGTCCATTTGTAATAGGCAAGATTGAAGATATGCATGTAAACACTAGTTTAGACCGAAGCTCATGTGAAACCATATAAAATAGAATCACAATTACTTTGGATGTAAAGAGCTTTATTATATGTGTGTTCATGTCCAACAATGTTCAAAGTGCACAATCAAGGTAGTATGTATGTCCAAGTCCTTGTTCATATAAATTGAGCATGATTTCATCAGATTAGAATTGTTCCCAATTCGATTTAGGGTTACAAAAAAGTTTAAATTGGAGAGTTGAGAAAAGAAAATCCGTCCCTCCTCACGTATTTATAGGGGTAGAAGGGTTTGACACGGCTGCTCAATACCGCTTTCGGCATCTAATCTTCGGCTTGCATAGTCTTCGATGTCACCAGTGCGCCGGGTTCCATGTTTTACTTTCGATGATCTTCGGAACGCCTCAAAAATAGGAGACGACACCAATATGAAACAATGTTGATCTGGGGCGGTATCGTTCAGTATCACATACATTTTGATAGCTTTTGTATGGACATCGACGAAAGTCATTACCAACGTCGCATCAAAGGTTTGCGGTGATATCTCCGAAGTGCGGTATTGATATAATGCAACATTGAAGTGAGGCAGTATTGATGATAAGCAATATTACTCAGTAGCAAGCAGATTCTTGATATTGATAAGAGGTGACACTGATTGGAGTTGATACTTATTAGGTGCGACATCAGTCTCGGCCTTGTTGATATGTGGCATTGCTTAAGTGGTAGCACTGATGAGCAACGGTGTTGAATAGAGGCGACATTGAGAAAATATGACATTTATAAATCATACAGCTTTGATGATGGCCGGTATGAAATCTATGCGGCATCGACCAAATGCGACGTCCTCCTCCTCCTTATCAATGAAATGCGGCATAGATAGTATACAACATGGAAGTGATGTGGTATCACCTAAGGTTTGATATTGAGAAGAAGCGTCATCGCATGAGTCACGACATTAAAGGAAGGCGGCATGAAGGAGTGACGGTATAGATGAGAGACGACATTGTATGATATGCAACATGGCTAACTCTTTGAATGGTCTGCGGCGTTGTATATGGCCTTTTATTGATGAGAAGCGGCACTGCAGGCTTTCGATCATCGACCCTAGTGGCATTGGTTTCTTTGTGACACCGCCACTTATAGCATTTCCTTCGGCTTTGAAATTACGTGGATAATAGATATGTTATTGCACCTGAAAGAAACTATTAAATGAATGTTCATCTGTTATGTTAGTGCAAATTTGTGGATCCTTCAATGAAGACCGAGTGAAAGACTGACTACAGGATAATACTCATACAACAATGTTAATTTATTTCATCTGCTCGTAATTTGTTCCTTAATAATACTATCGAATGCTTTGTTGCTCTCTTAACCAATGGAACCTTTCGTTCTCACTGGCTTTAACCAATTATGGAAAAGTTCAATTTTCTTTAGCTATCCATGAATCTTCTTATGTAGTAAATACGTTTCGTCAAGCGTTTTAGTGTTTTCACTACAATAATAACAATTGTCCTTTTCCAAATCAACTTCAGTCTCTGATGTAGTTAAAAGTATATAAATGGATGAGATGATATTTCAAGGAAAATGTGTGGGGATTTGTCTTGAGATGAAACTTATGCTGTGGATACTGCATGTTTTCTAAGTCAATCAAATGTTCTTGCAGTGATTATCACACTCACCAATTGCTTTGTCAACAATTTCAGTCGGTGCCCTTTCCATACCAATTGCTTTGTTAGCAATTTGATTTGACTCCCTTCAATATTTATGTAGTTCTAGCATTTTAAAACAAAACCATGATTAACTAATAATTCATACAATCAAACTGGATTGGATATCGAAAGATTGTTTTAGCTATGCAAACTTTAGTAGTATAAAAATGATTGTAACTTGACAAGACCAAATAACTTCTCAAATACGTAATACATTTACATACTTATTTTTCTTTTCGAGGATGAGGCATCTTAAGAGAAATGGTATTTATTTTGAAATATTTAGGTCGAAGGAACTTTTATGGATGGGACAAAATTAGTCACAGTTCATGATCCTATTGCTAGTGACAACGGAAACCTTGAATTGGCACTTCATGGTTCTTTCCTTCCAGGTAGAAACCAATCCCCATGAAATCATTATATCTGTTACATTTTCTTTGGAACCTTTAGAATTAATTTAGCTGTTTCTAATTGGCATATTTATACTACCGAAAACTGATGATCTTTCAAAATAAAACAATGTACGTGTGAGGAATATACTGAAGTAAAATTTTAAATGCATAGCTATATTTGTATTTCTAAGATAAAATTTGTAACATGTAAATTATCATTCACGTTTAGCTCTATGTATGTGTTGAAGATTTCCTGACTACAATTAAATGTTTGAAGTATTTTCTGAATTAGTATAATTCTATATTAGAATTTTTTGGGCTTTGATAGAGTACCAAAGTTTCTCAAGAATCACGGCATGCCAATAAAACAAATACTTCCATGTCCTTGAAATCACATTTTGTGTTAGCATATTTCAGATTAATTTTTTGTTAATATGCAGTTCCTTCTGTTGAAATTTTTTCTGGGGAGCAGGATGGATGCATTCCTGGTGAAATATTGTTTAGATCTGGAAGCATTATACTTAACATGGGAAGGAGAGCTATTAGAGTAAAAGTTACAAACAAAGCTGACAGGCCCATACAGGTGAGGAAAGTTTTATGTTTTAGTACCTAAGCACAAACTACATTCTTAATATTTGAGTTTGATGTCCAGCACCACTGCAGGTGCTCCGGGTTTGCTTTGTGAGATTAAATGTTTTAAATGTTCCAATTTTGCATAGCGTTATTTGAACTATTCAACATATGTTGACTTGTAGTATGCTATATACTACCTAAGACGTGCAGTACAACTATGTACTACAAACTAAATACCCAATTTCAAAAAGATATATTCAGGTTTGAAAAACCAATCTAGTAAAATATGAATTCGACATAGTACCGATGTTTTTTTGGTGTATATTTACTCATATATCATCATCTTGGTAGCCCAATTGGGGGGGGGGGGTGATCTCCAATAATCAATGAATTACGTTACGTATTGTTAAAATTTCCTCCAATAAGCACCTATACTATAGTGCTTTAAACAAGTGCCTGTTCATGGTCTTTTGTTAGACAATCGCCTAAGAATTTCATTATGAATCTCGTATCATTGAAAGGTTGATGCATGCATTTGTTAGACTACTGTCTGAGTGGCGACTAATCGACCATATCCAATAACTACTTTTTTCTGCCTACTCCGTCTTTATGAATACACCATTTTTTTTACTCTTTTTCACAGGAAGTTTTATTCAATAATTCTTCATTTACTTTTCTACTGTTGACATGTTTGATGCAATTACTGAACAATCCATATTTCATAATTTTGTTGTGGCACGAATTTGATGCAACTCCGATGGAACAAGAGTTACATTATACCATGTTGTGGACTTCTTATTCTATTTATGCTACATTTGATGTAATTTCTCCGTGAACTCAATCCGTGGAAATGACTAAAGTGACGACTTTTTTGGAATAAAATAGTCCAAAACTATAACAAGAAGCATTTGGATAGAAAGTTTTTACCATTGTCCTCAACGGGCTGTTGGAGCAAGATAAAACGACAAACGCAATTTTTTGAATTGCAAATCCACTAAATCAAACAAGCAGAGGTCTAAGTGGCATAGATAGTGTTATAACTAAATTTATGCGATCTTACGTAGACTCCAAACGGTTGCAAAAAGTGCTTGGGATCTATATATGAACTTTGTCCAAACCTTATCAACCGCGAGCTAAGGTAAATGAGATATTACGATTTGAGTAAACGGTTCCCATGGCCTAACCGATGAGCCCTCATTGGAAAACTACTTGATATCTTTTACGAATGGGATGCCCAAGTGCTTTGTTATGTACCCCTCGTTAACACGAGCGTATCGGTTTGAGTTTTGCTCGAATCTGACTTAAAACGAAAAAGTAGTAACTATTTGGATAACGGTTCAATCTTGCACATACTCAATGAAGAACCCAGAAAATTACCAAGTACCGAAGGTCTAAAAGACCACAAAAGATGCGCTAGAGCAATGCATAAGTAGATAAGATGACACGTGATGGAAAACTCAATTGGGTTTGAGGACCCGTACTTGCTGATCGGTGGTTTGGTTCGTCCTCGAACCTGTTGCAACTGAGTCGACAGATCGATTTGGTTAAACCTATCCGGTCACGAAACGATCTTCCAGTTCCTCCGGTTAAGGTAGGTTCATCCCTGAACCAACTGGTTTGAGGCCCCGAGTGGACTCGCCCACTCTGCCTCATTCATTCCTGCGGGGTTGGCTTCTAAATGTTGGAAATCTGCATATTGTCAGTTGTGGGCTTATCCTTTGCTTCAGCGTTGTGGATCTAGATGAACGCCTTCGAATTTAACTTTTAAGGAATATTTTGTAGAGATCTTAGCACTTGGAAACTCCACACTACTATAAATACCACACCAGTTCCATTGCAAAAGATGATGTTGATTAGATTTTTAGACAACATCAGAATTACGATTAGAGGTAAATTTTAGTAAATGCTACTAAAATCATGGTTAAAAATGTAAAATAAAGGAAGATTAAGTGAGTTATAAATTGTGCAAGTAAATAACACAATATATACAGTGGTTCGATCTTAGCAAAGATCTACGTCCACTATGGTTGATAATTTTATTACTTTGAGTCTTTCAGTTACGAAAGATGATTTTAATGACTTTTACAGGAGTTTTAAGCTAGCAAAATATCTTATGAGAGCAGAAAATTCGATCATCGTAGAAGTGTATAAGATCCCTTATTTATACATAAAGAGACTATGTCTTGAAGGGCTTAGATTGGTGCCTCGAGTGCTGAGTTTCCTCCTGACTGTTGATCACGATCTATGGTTTAGATGGCGACCAACCAGGATGCCGCGTAGAAAACTAGCTCGGATGTGTGTCAGTTGACAGACTGTATTATGACGTGCTTGTGTCAGAAGGACAACTTGGAACATGGAATGGTTGATATACCGTGATGCTTTTGTCAGGTTGTAACGACCCGGAATTTCGGATACTTCGTATTTGAATATTTGAATTATAAAATATTTGAATCTTGAATTTAGTGTTATTAAAATGATTTAATAAGCTTTTTAGCCTCCTTTTAAATCATAAGTAATAATGCTAAACTTTGGAAAATGTTTACAAAAATAAATACTTAGAAAAAATATCAATAATGCGACCGAAAATTGTTTTATCGATAAACAGCTTTTTAACCGTCAGAAGTTGTTCGGATTATTTTTACATACTTATTTACTTAGGAATTAAAGAATGAAATAAAAACTTTTTTCCATTTATGGAAATAAACTTTATGAATGATGTCATGGGTGATGTCATCAAAGATGTTTACGAAATGAGATTTTATGGTAATACTTAACTTTTAAGTAAAAATAGGGAGTTGTAAAGTTAACATATGAAAAAGATGCTCCTTTGTAACCTTTCATGGAAGGTAAGAGGTGGTTATGATCTCTTGTAAATCTCTATATAAGGAGGGACATACCTTTAGGAATAAATCACCAATTCATTTAAGCTTGAGATGGAGTATGCGATTTAAAAATGATGGAAGTGTTTAAGCACTAATCCACTAATTACTCTCTAATTTTTTCAAGTCTTAATTAAAACATCTCCAATTTCTTTTAAACTTTGGTTTTGGGCCTAAGACATCATGGGAGGCATGATTAGGAAGTAAGAAGTAGGAGAAGGTGAGAGGAAGAGGGGGTTCCAAAGGAGGCTTGAGCATGAAGGAGGAAGGGGAGGGTGTTGCTTTGATTTGGAAGTGCTAAATGTTGGATTTTTAGGCTTGTGATGATGGAAGAAGGTGGTTCTTTGGTTCTTATGGCCTTGTGTTTGAGTTTGATATGGATCTAAGTAAGTTATCTCACTATCTTATAAGTATATGTTGTGTGCAACATATAAAGTTAAAGTGACATTAACTAAGTAAAGTTATAAACTTTGGACCTCTCTTGCTTTTAAAGCAAATGATAACTTTATATTGTATAACATCATTTCTATTACCCTCTTAAATGGTTGTTTAACTTGTATGTTAAATTGAAGTAAGTTTGAAAGTGTTTAAAGCGAGAATGGTCGTTATAAGTGCACTTCCAAATCACTTATTTTGGAAATTTTTATAAATAAATGGAAAGATATTCTTAGAGGTTTCTTTCCATGGGTTTTTAAGTACACTAATGGTAGTACTTGCTATAAAAATTTCAAGTCTTGAATCATTCGTTTAAGTAGTTAAAACTAGTCGCAAAGATTGTACTTATGGTTTTAAGTGTTTAAAAACGATATTTAAATATGGTATTTTTCTTTAATGTTTTTAGAGATGTTTTCAAACATATTTTGAAGTATCTTAAAGTTGGTTTGAAGTTTAAATTTATTTTTAATAATTATATATATATATATATATAATTTAGAAAAGTAAAGAAAAGGTTTTACACTAAAAGCCGACGAGATAGACTTTTTTAATTTCTGAGAGTTAAGATTGATGTCTAGTACAGACGGAGCAATAAAGCTCTAACCTACCGGGCTTTTCTTTTGAAGAGGAATTGCTAAGTTGGAATGTCGAAAATGTGTTAATCTTGTTGTTTACTTACTTGTTTAAAAGGGAATTAACCTCGCTTAACGCTAAAAGACGATGAAGTAGGTTTATCTATTTCTGGATGTTAAGATTGATGTCGAGTAGAGACGGAGCACTGGAGCTCTAACCTATCGAACTTTCCTCTTGAATGAGGAATAATTTAGTTGGGAATGTCGGAAATGGGTTAATCATGGTGTTTGTTACTTATTTATGGAAATCACTAATACTATACTTAACACTAAAAGCCGACAAGTATGCTTGTCTATATATGAGATTCAAGAATGAAGTGTCTAGGCAAGACTTTGATGCAACCAATGCTCTAACTTATCTGGATTCACTATTGAACGAGAAATAATTAAGTTGAAATGTCGAAAACGAGTTAAGTATATGAACATTGATTTGTATAAGGAATTATTTTGACTAGATAATCGATTAGTCGACTATCAAACTTAACCTATTATTAGACAGATATTTAAAAAGGGTGTTTTAAAGATAATACAAGTATGTAATAGTTTTTGGGTTTGTTGTGATAATATGTTAATTACGTTTGTCTTTAACCATTTTTGATTATACTTATGAATCTGAATGGATATTTAAAAGAATATTTTAAAGATAAACATAAGAGAAATGGTTTTAGCTTTGTAGTGACAATGGTTGAGTAACATTTGTCTTAAACCTTTTGAATGGATTTGTGAAAGTACTTAAATCCTTCAAATGTGTATTTTGAAGAAAATTATAAGTAATGAATCTTTTGGAAAAAGATAGAAAAAGTAAAGGTTTAATGTAAGTAATCTTGTTAATGATTTGTGAATATACTTGTACCAATTGAGATAAGCATATGAATACTTTTTTTTGAAGTATTGAAAAAGTACAAATAAATAGTATAAATTGATAAATAATGTTTTATTAGATAAAAGAAGTTTTACTAATGCCAGAGGTTTTAATTAATAAAGGATTAATTAAACAAAAAAGGGATTAGAAGTCGCTTATGTGACTTGATCGTGTTTTGTATGTTTATTCGTTTATGAAAAACATTTAGTCGTATATTTAGCACTAAAAGCTGATGAAGTAGATTTGTCTATCTGTGGGAATTAAGTTTGATGTTTGTGTAGGGATATGAGTAATAGAGCTATAACCTACTGACTTCACTCTTGATCGAGAGATAATGTGAGAGGAAGATATCAGAAACGTGATAAGTATACGAGACTTGGTTTACATATGCGATCACTTTCATTATCATGTGTAATTCCGAGATCCATTGAGATGCTGGAATCCATTGGTGGTTTTGAGATCTGTTCGAGATGCGGGGATCTAATTTGGGATTCATGTTCTATTTGAGTGACGAAGACTCATGTGGAAGATGTCGAACGTAATCTCAACATCGAAAATGACAGAAAACAGAGTAGGACGCACAACCCGCGGTTTTGCTAACCCACGATGGGGTATATCAGCTCTGTATCAGGAGATACTTATCGATTGTTGGTCGACGAGAATTGATGGTATTTGGTTCTACGTGGTTTGAGATAACTTGTTCTTATATGTGCTAGTTGTGTTTACCTTAATGGTATATTTTATCTAGAGATATACGACACTCGAAGGTACTTTCTGACCCTTATTAGGAGGCTGGCCTCAGTTTATCTGAGGATATCTCCACGGAAAATACAATATGCAAACGTTTCTTATTGGATTTGATTGTACTTCTAATATGTTGTTCAATGTAACAAATGTAACCATTTCAGCTATGTTATAATATTTATATTCCACACCTTAGACATTATCTATTATATCACCTTATGTACCTATTAAATGGTGATTCCTTTGAGGGGATGACCGTTATGGCATTCCATGCGGTCGTAAAAGTACTGTTATATGTTGATCATATATTTCTTAAGTTTCTCATACCAGACTTATGTATGACGCTTGGTTTTTGTTTTTCCTAAATTCTCCGTGTGCTTTTCAAGTAGTTTGAGAAAGACATGTTTTCGTTGATGTTCATTGGAGTTTGAGAAGACGGGCTGGATGTTTCACCTACTGTAGTATTTCTTTTTCTGCTGCATTACTATATTGTACATATCAGCATTTGTGAGAACATGTTGTTATAACTGTCCAGACTGATGATGTTACTTAAGTTTTACAACTTCAAAATTTCTGTATCTTGAGTAACCCCTTTGTACTGTTCCTTTGATATTATATATTATCGTTCTGCTGTGAGATTCTGATATTGTGTTTTCTTCTTTCTTGTTCTATTTTGTTTTATTTTTATTTTTACCATAACAATTCGTCTTTTCGGCACTTGCGTTCTCGATATATGAATATCGTGGATGCATTAATGTCGACATTCAGAGGTCGAAAAGGCGATCGTTACACATGTAGGCAATGAAATACATAGATCGGTTGCTATGCAATGACGCTTTTGTCAGATGAATAGTGTCGTTTGTGCCGCTTTTGTTGGGCGAACATTATATGGTTGATGTCTCTTTTTGCAAGGGCGATGAGGGGCTTTTCTTAAAAATATGTCGAGTAAGGACAAAAACAGAGCAAATAGCGAGGTTGGTCGTCGAGGGATCTGTGGCGACCGAGGGAGGCACGGACGGGATCAATGGGTAGCTAGACCTATCAACTGGTTGAGTCGGGCCTAAAAGGGTCGGAAAATTTTATTCGGTCCATATATAACTCATCCCATTTGACCCATTTACTATAAGGTCAATCTTATCCAATCCACTTTTCTTTGATGAAAGAGTGATCCTTAATTGGAGGAGAGCACTCGTCTGATCCAACCCAGCTAATATATGAGTTACTTGTTTAACCCATTTAATGATGTAAATTAGATTTGACTAATCAAAAATTTAGAAAATATGTAAATAATTCAAATTTTACTTTTTTATTTTTTGAATTTCTAATATAACTAAAATTTCATATTCAAAATATCGAATTCAAATCTTAATTTTCATCAGAATTCAAATTTTCATATTTTGAATTTCAAATTTTTAAAATTTCAAATTTGAAGTTAAAATGCAGAATTTGGAAACATAATTTTAAATATAAACTGAAATTTTCAAATTCAAAATATCATATTCAAATCTAAATTTTCAACAGATTTCAAATTTTCAATTTCAATTTTAATTTTCAAATTCAATGTAAAAAATGTAAAATTTTAAAACTTAATTTTTGAATATGAACTAAAATTTTCATACTCAAATTTTCAAAATTCAAATTGTTATGGGTGCACTTCCACATGACTATCTAGTAATTTAGAGACGAATGAGTCATTGAAGTGTTGTTCGAATCAAAGTTTAGATGTAGGTGGTGTATTTTGTTATTTTTTAAATACAACAGTTAGTTAACATGGAGAACTGCAATATACGTTCAAAATATGAAATATTCGAATATTCCATATTGTAAGTGATGTTGATACGATTTCACTGGTCAAGTCTCGTCTAACTTCGAGTTATTATAAAGAAGTTATTGTAGTTTGAACAAAAAATAACGACTTCCACCATGCCATTTGAGTACAAATTTTCAAAATTCAAATTATTATAAATAAACTTCCACACCACTTTTCAGTTAATCTAGAGAGGAAAGAATTATTGAAGTACCGTTAAAGTCCAAGTTTAGATATGTGGATATAACATTTTATTTACCGAGTACAATTGTGATTTACCATGGAGAACTACAACGTACGTTCAAAATATGAAGTATTAGAGTGTTCCATATCGTCTGTAATGTAGATTCGAGTTCATTGCTCAAAGCCTCGCCTACAGCATGAAGAAGTTATTGCAGTTTGAACAAAAAAATAGCAACTTCTTTCTCGTCATTCTAGTACAAACTTATCATCCACATCATTGGCAAAAAATATCTTGTTCTGGTATGTTTAGCCCATCAAATCAATTATGCAATATATCATGTTTTTAAAATTATATTATATTTATTGATATGTAAGTATTAACTTTTAGTGGAATGGGTATATTGGAATAAGTAATTTTTTTGAAGATGTCGTCATTATCATTATCCTTTCTTTATTGCCAAATGGTTAGAGTTTTTGAAAACACGATGTTAATGGTAAATAGACCACACCTGCAAAAAATTGTTAAATGTCGATAATCGTAGGTACCAAGATCAAATCTTGGACAGATCCCTATCTCCCTATATCTTTATGTATAACAGTGTCCGTGTGTATGTATACATATAGACACACACATGTATATATATAATTTTCAAATGTATACACGCGCGCACTTACAAACATATCATTTTCAAATATATGTGTGTATTTGAAAACGACGCACATACACGTATATATACATGTATATATATACGTGTATGCGTGTCGTTTTCAAATACACACACATATATTTGAAACTGATACACATACACGAACATATACATGTATTCAATTACACACACATATATTGTGTGATATGTGTGTGTAGTTCATTTCCTTTATCTCTCCCCCTATATCAATAATATTCTGACCCAACTAATATATGCAGATTGGAAGCCATTATCATTTTATTGAGGCAAATCCCTATCTGGTTTTCGATAGGAGGAGGTCATATGGAATGAGACTAAATATTTTAGCAGGGGCAGCTAAACGATTTGAGGTAACTGGATTACGATTTGAGCTATCAGACTGATAAAAAGAAGGTTTTTTATTGCAAGAAACAGAAGCTAAGCAAAACTTGCAGACCTTTTTTTCTTCGAACTTTCAACTATACTCTTATTAATATATTATTTAGGAGACTCAACAGTTTCAATTATCTTGGTTTTATCATTTTGTATTCCAACTTTTTCCTTATAAAATTAACTTTGCAGATGCAATTTTTCTGGTAGAAGTGTCATTTTCATTGAATCATATATTTAATGCTATGCCAATGAGATATGACATATGTAAAAACTTGATTAGTGATAAAAGATCTAAATTAAATTTCTAGGGTGAAATGTAAAGCCTGATTCAATATTGAGGTTAAGGATGATATCCGACATCTTATTTTTTGTGTAATTACTATTATTATCATTATGATTTATTTTAAAAAATTTCTGGTCCAAATCTATAATGAAACTTACGTGGACCATACGCTGCTTTTGTACACGTACCAATGCTTAATAAATGTGCCTCAAGGTGAGGCGTTAGCAACGTCCAAAAAGATGTTTTGCTTCCTAAACGTATGCTTCACACGCTTGAGTGTGCACATGGCATGCATTTTGGATGTCTTAGAAGAAAACCCGTTTTGGACTGTTAAATAAACGCAATATAAGTGGATCACTTCCGAGTCCTAATATTCATCAGTAGGAAATTTTCAAGCTCTAAATCAGTTTCAGCATTTATATTCGAATCGTTTACAAATTTGTGCGAATTGATTTTGGATTGATCACGAACCGGTTTCGAATTTCTATCTTTTTTTGTTGTTTCTGTTTTGGCTTTTAAGTATTTTGAAATTGGTCTCTCCCGGAATTCATCCAAAATGGCCTTCCATTTTTGTTTTTTTGTTTAGTGTTTTTAGTTACTATTTTTGCTGTTAAAGTAGATTTTCAGTTAGATAAAGTGGATAAATTCAGATAAAATGGATTTTCAATCAGTAAACCAATTTTAATTCACTGTTTTTGTTGTTTCGTACCATTTTTGCTGTTTTACATATTAATTTGGGGAAAATAGGCACAAGGACAAACCTTGAAAAAAAAATTAAACTGAAGGACAACAAATTTCATTTTTAGGCTGAAGGACAAACTTCGAAAAAACTAGGCTGAAAGACAATGTTAAATATAACTAGTATTTTATCTAGTGTAAAACTGAATATAATGCTAGTTATAACTAGCATTTTGTATAGTGTAAAAACTGAAAATAATGCTAGTTATAACTAGCATTGTCCTTCAGTCTAATTTTCTTTCAAAGTTTGTCCTTCAGTCCTAAAGTGAAACTTGGTGTCCTTCAGCCAAAATTTTCTTTAAGGTTTGTCCTTATGCCTAATTCCCTATTAATTTAGTCTATTTTATTTATATATATATCAGTTATTTATTACTGTTGGCCTAGGATTTATTACTGTTTAATCTTTTGATATGGCCTATATTTAATGTTTACATAAAAAGCTTACCTCTCACCTTGTAACTCCAAAAAGGACTCCTAGAGCCTTTACAGTTTAATACATCGATGCACACAAAGTCCGCATGTCATAAACAATTATTTTAATATAGGTAGTACAAAAGAAGCTCTTTATGTAAATGTTTATAGAAGAATTATCAGTATAAACTCACATTCACACCAAAATAAATATTCACTGTGTGCATAAAAATGATTGAGATTTACGTAATACTTATATTATCAACTAGTTTGAAAACTCTTGTTTCTTACATGATTTGAAAATTCATTTTTTATGATATTTTAAATGTTTCTAATAATTAATTTATTCAAAGAAAATTAATTTTGTTTAAAATGATAAATTTTTAAAAAATATAGAGATAATATTAAATCAAAATTTCAACTTTTTTTAAAAACTAAACATAAACATAAAATTCCCAAAAAGTACAAAAAATTAAATTTCAAAAAACATAAATTGTGAATTATATAAAAAATAAAGAATAAAATGGTTGGAAAATGGCATTTTGAAAACTCGTGCACATGCGTGTGTATGTGTGAAATTTCAGGGAAATGCCAAAAAATTTACCGACTTTTTTCTTTGTTATTTGAGACAAAATATGTTTTTTTCGTATAGATTAAAATCAACACCAAAGATATTTAAAAATAATAATCAATAATTTCATCAGAAGCAGTCCGCGAGCATAGCTCAGTTGGTCAGGGTTGTTTAGCGACTATGGAACAAAGTTCCTTGAGGACGCTCTAAAGTTGGGCTAGCTTAAAAGGGGGACTGGTGTGGCGGGCAGTCGAGTTTCCTAGCTCTACTCTCCGGAGTAGGGTTTTATATATAAAAAAATTCATCAGAAGTTTATTTTTCATAATTTTTTTAAGTTGATATACAATAAACATAAATATGAATTATTTTGATATGTGGAGCACAAAACACTTATTTCAAAGAGTTGTCCAAAAGATACATTCTTTTCGAAAATTCAAGATATTCCAAACTAAGAGTTCCGAAGAGTCAGACCCTTTCGAAAAAATAAAAATATTTTAAAAGCTACTTTTAATGATATACTCCAAAATTTATAATTTTCCAAAAGGAATTAAATTCCATGAAACATTAAAATTCGAATTCATTTTTGAGGTAAAATTAAGAGTTCAAAATCTTTAAATAATTTTTTCATAAATGTTAACACACATTATAATATTTTAGTTTTTTCTTAAAATATTGAATAAAAATAAAACCAAAATGCTCATGTTAATAATGTTGAATTCTAAATGCAGATTACCCATTATTGAATTCATAAGCCGATTGTTGAACGCTGAAAAAATTTGTTTACCTATTAAATCTTTCTAATTATGAATTATTTTTATTAATTTGAATGTTTTGGCAAAAATAATTCTCTTTAGACAAATAAAAAAAAGAGTATTATTATTTATTTAGTAATATAAAATACATAACCTATAATGTTTATGATGGGACGCTATAAAAACCTTTTATTTTTGTTGTCTATGCTTTTCTTATAAAATCTTCACTTGGCCCCTCAAAAAATTATTTCTTTATGTTTATTTTCTCAAAATTCAAATTTTTGTAATTTTGATGACTGTATTTTATTGTCTTCTTAATTTTTGAGTTTTGAGAAAAAAAAATCCTTGTATTATTTATTTAATCAAGTTGATATTGAAATTATTTAATAACACATTTCAAACATCTTACTATTATATAAAATTCTATATAATCCAATTTTTTATGCTCTTTTTAGTATTAATTTGAAAGTGAGAATTCTAATAATAACCATCTTTCCATCATCTTACTATCATAATAAAAAATTTGCTATGGGACAATCATTTTTCTTATTTTTCATAATTTTTTGTTTTATTTTCTTTAAGCTTCTTATTTCATGCAATTACTCAATTTTCAGTTTCTCCATTTTGGAAAAAATTAATAGGCTAAATAATACAGATTTATGCAATTAATACGTGATAGTTTTTCATAGTCAAAAAAATTGTTTATTATTATTTATAATAAGTATTTCTTATATTTTAAACTAGGGTATTATGGAAAAATTTCAGTAAGTGTTCCGAAGTAATAAAAAGCGGGAGATAAATGTTTATTACTTTAAAGAAAAAAAATAATCAATCGCTTATGCCAAATTTTTTCACCTTTTCCAACTAAAAAAAAAATTGTTTCTTGAATTTTTAACCAATAAGTTATCACTTGTTGAAAAACAAACATAACCATAAACCATTTTCCACTTTCATGAGTTTCTTCTTTCCCAAAAAAAAGGATTCTTAGCTGTATACTTCTGTTCTTTATAAACTTCAAGTATCTGCTTTTTCTATGTATTAAACTGCATATCAAGTAAAACTGCCAGTCCGTTTCTACCAGTGTGTGGTAGTATTGGTATTCCTTTCTTTTAAATGTACCATCAATTTATTTTTAGCATACATAGTATCAACTCTAGTATCATTCTATCACATATGCCTTAACCGTAAATTGCACATTTGAATTCTTCATATTTTGATATTTGTATTTTTATTTACTATGTTTTCTTATTATGTATGTGCCTATTTTCCAAACTGGATGCACAATGCTCCCTTGAGTTTCACATCACGACGAGGAATTAAGAAACTTGTTTATCATCCATTTTTAAAAATCTGCACTAGCTATTTTTGTTTACTGTTGGGACTGAAGTATTCTTGATGAATTCTGAAAATACCAGCCTGGGGATGCCAAATATGTAACACTTGTTAGCATTGGTGGTAGAAAAGTTATTAGAGGTGGGAATTGCATTGTAGATGGTCATGTTGAGGTTCCAAACATTGAAAGGGTGATGGAAGATGTACATGCAAAAAACATGGGGCATGAAGAACAACTAGACATCAGGTATAAGATATAATTTGAAATATGGTATAGATCCTTATTTTTTTTAAGATTTATTTTCAGCTTCCTCCCGTTTTGGTTTTATTTTCCTAGTCTCTGTTATTTTTATTGCATTTGCACCGCAAGCAAATATTTGCACTAGCAGTATTTTTTGTGGAAGCATAATTTCAATATTTGCACCATACATATTTATTTAGGATTGTAAACGGGGACCAAATTTGCAGTTTTTCCCCAAATTTAAGCAGCAATTTTGAGTACATCTGCTCAATATTTGACATTCATAAAACATTCATCACATTAGATTTGATAATGATTGAAAAATTGGTTATTACATCCATTTTAACATCATTTTCAATGACAATTTTACATATTAGAAGCGGGGAACATGACTAACATTGTTTTTATGAGAGACTAGTGTAAATCGCACGTATGTGCATTTAATAGTTAGAAATATTTATTTTTTATTTAATAAAAAGATTATGGACGGACGTGTGCTATAAGTGCAAAAGCTTTGGTGGTCATCGTACTTTCATTTTGTAGTGAAATTCCTTTGATAGGTGGTTGAAAGTGGATGGTGAATGTTGCAATAAAATTCCGTTGATTGGTGTAGTGTATTTTTGGAATTTCAAAAGAACACCGTGGAAATCTATTCCTTTAATTCCCTTTATTAATAGTAGAGAAGTATAAAACGAATCGTACGTGCATCTAATAGGTGGATATATTTAATTTTTATTTAATATGAAAACTAATGGACGAATGTGTGTTATAAGTGCAAAACCTTTGTTTATCATAACACTTTATTTCTGGAAATGGTGTTAATGGTGTTGATGGAAAATTAGCAAATTGAGAGCAAAATTCCGTTGATGAATGGTCGAAAATGGGATGGTGATGAAGGCTGTAAACCGATGGTGTGATTCCTTTGATGGATGGGGGTATTTTTAGAATATCAAAAAGACGATGTGGAAATCTATTCATTAAATTTTCTTTATTAATAGTTGAGATGTGGACTGCTGATAAAAGATGCATATGGTTGTGTAACATTTAAAACCAAAATAATAAATGTCATGCATTGGCCAAATTATTAATATATTTTTGAAACTACTTCGGTGACAACGCATAAATAATGTGCAAGGGAACATCTCCAACCTAATCTTTGAAGTAGGCCTTAGAAACGTATTAGTATGTATATTATTGCAAACATAAAAGGTTTTTTTTAGTAAATTCTACGGAGTCGGCAGACTAAGTATGCTTCACAGAAATAGTATGTTTTTGGTTACTCCTTTTTATTTGTTGTGGCTTTTTTCTGTTTGTCCCTTATATATGCATTTCGTTAACATAGTACCAAATATATGTGCATTCAATGTGACTTGGGTTCTAATTATTCTCTTATGCCATTAAACTTTCTGTTTACATGTACATGAATGATGCATATACTACATTTGTTTAAAGCTACGCATGTAGTTTGTATTGATGTGATATGCATGATTAATATGGAATAATTCTATAAACAATGTTAAAATTTGTTCACTGCAAATTTTATTACATTTGTTTTGTAATAGCTACACTATAAAAATAAGGTTTTAAACAGATTTAAAACTTTTAAAATAAAAATTGTTTACTCACAGGTTTGAAAAATGTTTTGTTTTCTGGTTTGATAATTTGTTTACAGGCTTTAGCTTTTGAGTTGGTGAAATATTTTACATAGAAATTGATGACGGTTTTAACTGGAATGTGAGATTCTGTGATTGTTTCTTGTATCTTCTTCTACCTCTTTTCTTCTTTTCCTAACTATCTGGAATTTTCGAGATCGAAAATTTCGAGTCGTTACAGTTGGTGATCTGAAATTTTATTTGTTGTGAAATATCTGTCAGCTCATATAATAACCAATAAAGAGAGAAACTTCGCTTCTTATTTAGCTACACATTCATTAAAATTCATCGGCCATACCTCAAGGCCTTGATCCCAATTCATTTAAGAATTATGAAAATAACGGCCCACATAATCTTATCAATTTATCGCGGCCAGTAAACCAACGTGCATCACTATGGTTCAACAAATATTTTTGAGCTATCCAAGTCTCAAAGAAGCCCAAATATCTGCGGAAGCATTATACATGTCAATAACTTAATAAAACATATAATTGTGCTAATAATAAGAGAAACAATAGTACTACAATCAGTATAATAACAATGCACATCCAACATTGAGCTATTAGAAACTTGCTTATATGCACAATTCGGTCCGGAGGGTATTTTTGATAATTCAAAAAGACACGGTTGAAATCAGTTCATGGAATTCTCATTATTAGTAGTAAAGATATGAGAGCCTAATTTTATTTTTATTTAAAAACCAAGAATATGAGCCAAAATATCCCTATAATTAATTACCATTTTATTTGTTGTGAAATAATTGCTTTACACTTCAGAAACTATTTCTTGATATCTACAGATCAAAATTAATGAATAGCCTGATCTTACCAAGTAACTAGTTTGTTAACTTTATATTCCTGTATATGTCCATAAAACTTTAAACTATCTTATAACCGACCAGAAATCATTTTAATAATTACAAGTACTATTATCACTATAACATTGAAGCAATTAAATGTCAGTTACACAGGGTAAGTTTAATATTTTATGTGACTATCAAGTGTCAAGTGTGAAGAAGGGATCTCGAAATTCAAACTATGAAGGAATATTCAAACATTATGCCTGACATCTAAACATGAGATATCAAAAGAGATTTTTGACAGAGTTCAAAATCTCAGCCATTTCACCCAATATCTCGTTCATCTCACACGAGGCCTCATTTTCATAATTAATGGAGATGAAACATTGGATTTCGTTCTTATCACGTTTGACATGTATCTTACTTGAGATTTTGAAATCTCAACCAGAATCTAGACCGAGGTCTTGGTTGAAATTATATAATTTTCTTTCAACTTTTTAAACCTTATAGGATTCAATAACGATGATGATGATAGCAGTGCTGGTGGTAAGTTAACAATAATAATAGTGGTGATGGTGATGGTGGTGGTGCTAGTAGTAGTAATAAGGAGAAAAAAAATGGAGGAGGAGTGGAAGAGGAAGAGAGAGGAGGGAGAAGAGGAGGAGGACGACATGGAGGAGGAGGAGGAGGAGGAGGAGGAGGAAGACAGTCCTTTAAAAATAATCTTCTCTTTCTAGCTCAACAATCCTCTTTCTATGCAAATCAAATATGTTCCAATTTTAATGTTTATTTTTTCAGATAATTATTAGTAAAACAAATCTTTAAAAATGTTGAATATATGCACATAAGTTACTCCAAGTAATAACGAAATGTCAATCGTAGAACTCATTCAATAAGAAATATGGTTTGTAAATCCCGAGATAAGACGTGATCAAAATCTAAGATTTGGAGTCTTGATCTTTGGCTGTGATTTGAAATTTCAGGTGATATTGATGTCAAATAAAACATGTCCAAGATTTTTTGTTTTGTATTTAGCCTACCACTGAAAATGAGTTCTCGAGCAAGTTTCAATTTTGAACCTTGCATTTAACCAATAACAGATATATCACGTGATGTTTTGTATTTTACCGAACTTAATGTACTAACTTCTACATACAGGGAAGGTGTTGCTGGCATAGATTCAGATTTCACGGAAGAAGTTTCACGTGAAGTCTATGCGAACATGTATGGGCCCACAACTGGTGACAAAATACGCCTTGGTGATACCGATTTGTATGCAGAAATTGAAAAGGATTTCTCCATATATGGAGATGAATGTGTTTTTGGAGGTGGGAAAGTATTACGTGATGGAATGGGTCAAGCTACTGGTTATGGGTGCTCTTTGAGTCTTGATACTGTAATCACAAATGCTATAATAATAGATTATACAGAAATATACAAAGCCGATATTGGTATTAAAGGAGGAACTATTGTTGCTATTGGAAAGGCCGGAAACCCTGATGTCATGGATGGTGTACATGATAATATGATTGTTGGGGTCAGCTTTTCTCAGAAATGAACACCTGTTTATGTATTATTTATTTATCTTCATGGTGGTTGTTGTAATTTCATTAATCGCAGGTTAATACTGAAGTTATTGCCTCAGAAGGTATGATTGTTACCGCAGGAGGCATAGATTGTCATGTACACTTCATATGTCCTCAATTGGCACAAGAAGCTATTTCAAGTGGTTTGTTTCTTTTACTCTTCTAAGTACGACTTGTATGTGTGTTAGAAAATCGTATTTGTATTTCTGCACAATAGACCAATAATACTGTACTTTTGTAAAACCATTTTCCATTCAATATCTTCACCTTTTCATATGACAAAATTTCTCGCCGATTGTTCTCATACAAGTACTCTGGAAAAAAAAAATCCATTTTGTACACACACATGCATGCACACACACATACTAGGGCGAACCCGTACTACGTACACGGATTTGACGCTTTGTTGATCGACTTATACATAAGCATTTTTTTGTCATATGAGAATATGAATTTGCTATCTATTTTTTCAAACCTACAATTCATAACCTAGTTTAGAAAAACAGAGTGTTCACCCATGATAGTAAAGAAAGCATCAGCAAAATATAAAATATACAATCATTTAAGTATCTAAAGAGTCTATTTTCTATAGGATAAGGTAGAAAATTAAAAAGCTATGAATTTCCAGTAAAAAAATGTAGCTCAGGAATATATCTTAAGCTCAGTAACATTCTTATACTAATTGGTGAGTAAATTTTAAACTTGCAACCCAAAGAACTAAACAAAAAAAAGCAGGTCCAAAAACTGATGTTAGAGGACAGATGTTCTAACGGTATGATGAAACCATCTATATGAGTTCATAGATCAAACATGTATTTCATATTTTTATTTTGGACAAACATAAAAATAAATTGACAGTAGGAAAGCAAACATTAAATACATAGAGCAAGAGCAACTAAAGGTATGAATCAACTATTTAGTACAGAATAATATCAAACAGATTAAATAAAACTACGAAGTTATATATCGAATGAGATAGATGGAAAACCATCTACTGGAACAAAGATATCTCAACAATCCCACATAAAAAAGAAAAAATTAAAGAAAAGACCTTGTAACATTTTCAAACAACTTTATTTCAATCTCACAACCACTTTGTGGTGGCACTTCTTGCTAGAGATAGCATCTTCTCTGACCATAAATGTATCAATAACTCAACTGCCTAAAAAAACTTTCATTATATTCTTTTAATATCCACTAACCAAAGCAACTGGCTTTTGGTTCAAAGCTATATGGAGTTGGCCCCAAGTCCTTTGAATTCCAATACACATTTTTAGGCATATAATCTCTATAGCCGCTTTCTATTTCTACATAATATTATATAATCTCTCCCATTTCTATGAAAAGTTCAATCGAATCCCATGATTTGAACAGCATGTTTTATTGCTTGAACATGTAATGCTAGAATTAAAACTTTTAAAGCATTGAAATTTAAGTATTGCAAATACCATCACTATAAATGCATATGAATATACATTTAAACTAATCACATATAAACATATGCTTGAAAAAAGATAAACCTCAAATTGAATAGAAAACCTTTTTAAACTTCTACATGGTAGTAAATGTCAAAGCTACATTCTTTGTTCCAAGATTGAAAATGTGGTGGCATTATGATGTAAATCGGGCATTAGAAATATATTTCTTATGTATCCTATCATGAAACATCAAATAATCTAAAAATGATATAACATGTAGCATCATGTTTCAAGATATAAAATAATTTAATATCAATAAACTTATGATGTGATTTCAAATATGAGGAGATAATAGTAGTATAAAACATTTGAAGTAATAATAGAGCAATGTATAACTAATAAAATAAAACATATAAAGAAACTATGTATATTACCCTACAAAGGTATAGTAATAAATCCAAAATGTTAGATCCAAACATCAACCATAAAACAATAAAGGAAGTTTAAATTCTTATCCTTTTCTACCAATGCTAATGGGAAAAAATAATTCTGTAACTTGCAAAGGAAATTGATGTTTGAATGACTTTTATGGACCTATATACCTTGGTTCACTTTTTTCGGATCTTAAAAATAGAGATTTTTGTTGGAATTAACAAAAATGAAAATAAATAATTTATAATATGATAACATGATTTGATGCGCAGTTCAATTTCTGTTGCCATAAATGTATAAGATAAATAATTCACAACTAAGGGATTCATCTACCTATAAAGAGCTTATTTAGAAAATCCATAGCCAACGATAAAGGTTCATCCTAGCTATACATAAATAGTGAATGGGCACATCATAAAAAATTATATAATTATATATTATCAGTAAATGATGGTAGTTTTATGAACTTCTCTGACGTAATGTTAATAACCATTGTGTAGTATAACTGACCAATGGTCCTTGAAGTATAATATAACATATAAATACATATACTGTCACTTTTTCCTGCTTTTGACATAATGCTCTATGCTAAATGAAAAAAAACCTTGAAACATTGGTTCCAACCCCACTTTTATAAGCTTCCTTTTTTCATAACATCAAGTAAAAATAATAGTAGTTAAAAGTGTACAAATCCTAAATGTATAGCTAATTTATTTAATTGACCAAACTAAAGTAGGTAAAATTAATTAGTGTATGTTTTGGTTTCTGCTGAAGGATCCATATATGTTTGTGGAAAGAAATACATCTATCTTATAGCTAGTTGGGGAAATAATTTAAATAAACAACAAACAATTAGAAAAGTTATAGTAAGATTTATAATATATAACAAGTAATCGAGAAGCATTATATAACAAACTCCATAAATCCCTACTGATCTTAAATGTCATTAGAATGTTCTTCCCTAACATCAACTTATATGTAATAACCATTTAAATATGATACTTGATAAGTATAGCATTAGTAATCCATAAATGGGGCGAAAATTGCAAACAAATGTTTATATACCCATAATTATATTTTTGTTACTCTTTAGTGCTAAAATTATCTTTGAATATTTAAAACCCTATTTGATATACGTAGTTATATATTGGATTACATATTTAAGTATAATCCTTTGAAACTTAATACAACAAGATTTATCTATAATGCTAGTGGTTATGAAAGACTGCCAATCAATAGGTAAAACAATTTATTTTTCTTTTATGACTTGCATGTTCTTGCAAAAAAAAAAAAGTTGAAAACTAAAAATATGGACATGAATAAATGGAATCTTTATTCCAGTAAAGTTATCTTTTTTGTTATCTAATCGAAAAGTAGATTTGCCCAACGTAGGTAAATAAAACACAATCAACTCCTATCAAACTTAAATCACCTTAAAATTGGATTAAAAAAATTGAAGGCTAAATCAATGATATACTATATACTAAAAATTTATAACTAAAAAACAACCCAATTAGTAGGAAGAAAATAAACAACAAATTTGTTACTTGTAATATTCTTTATTTACACATATATTGATTTTCTCAAGTTACATTGGGACGTTTGGACCTAAAATCCAAATTCAACTTTTCTCCTTATAAATTTTTCAAAAAAATATCGTTTTCCAATGGCATTTGAAAGACTTTTCTGAATAATTGAACAGAAAACATCTAATTATACCCCTATCATCCTTTCACAATATATAATAAAGCTAAACTTATTTATATCAAACATGCTGGTTTAGTAAACTAAACTTGTATGTAACCCGTAGAAAATAAAAAATGAGTGGATTATTCAATCGACTTTAACATTAATGCTTGAGGAAAACTGTGTAGTATAAGATTGAATTACTATATAAAATCCATCAATATTTCAAAAAAATATCTAACAGCAGAGTTGCATATATTGTATTGAACCAGAATAGTTATATCAAACCAAAATTTCTAACTATAATAATTAAAACCTTAGTGCAAAAGAAGGTGAAATAGAAAAACAAACATTGAATATTAGATGATATGAGAAATTTTCCAAACTATTAAATATAGCCATCCAAAGATGACACAAACATAAACAAGTGGAATTAGTACCTACAATGTGACATAAAGAAGAAATTTCTTAGTTTCTCAGTCAATCTTTGAACATGATGATGTTTTGCAGAAATTAGGGTTTTTAGCTTTTAGGGGAATGTTCGAAGAGGGAAGTATTTGAATAGGAAAAGAAACCGTGGAATAGAAACATGAAGTGATGAAGAAAATTGATTGCGAACGTAAAAGAAATGGAGAGGTAAATTTTGGGTATGTGGGATTTTAAAGATGAGGGACGTTTGGATTTGAAATGGAGAAGAAGTGGAATTCTTCATGCGAGAAGGCTTCAGAGCAAAGGATATAGTATAAATAATAATAAAATGAAAGGTCATGGCTTTTCACCTTTAGAATACACGTGGCAGCATTCTATTGGAAAAAAATAGGTGGCTTGAGAGTAAAGGAAACTATATTCATCTTTAATAATATCGTGTGTGTGTATGTACATATATGTATGTATTTATATGTGTGTATGTATATATAATGAGATTGATATGTATATAGGAACGGAGCCAACTGGCAAAAGGTGGCCGTGTTCCCCTTTTGATTTTGAGATTTTTTTTTCCAGCTAATTTACTTGAAGAAAAACTGACAATGGTTGACGCAGAAGAAAAAGGATGGATTTATGGAAATTTAAGCGATTTAAAAGCAAGTAGTATTTTTTCTAGCCACTATGCTTCAAACTTCACAAATTTTTTTGTTACTAAAAGCACCTGTTTGTAAGTGGGTTCCTGTTGACGTGTGGCCATTGGGTACAAGTTGACATATTGGTAATAGTGCACTGATATCTTCAATTATAGTTACCAATGTATTGATATTGATAATTGTAATTACTAATGCATCATTAAAGTATTTTATACAATTAAAAAGATGTTAAGGTGTGTCTAATGGATACACATTGACATAGGCATGCCGACATATACAATTAATTACATATGGTGCTATATCCGCATCCATATGTAAAATTATTATGGGTTATCAGATGCATATCAAAATTTATCTATCCGCTCACAACTGATAAATCTAAAAAGTTAGAAGCTTTTCATTCAACTTAAAACCATTTTAGTAAGAATGCTTACAAAAAAACGATAAATTGAATTACAAATATGATGGTAAAAAATAGTTTTGAGCATTGAATACGTGTCTATATACACATAATATAAACTATTACCTTGATAAAAGAGCTGATAAAAGAGCAAATATAAGTCGTTCGTTACTACTAAAATACATATACTATAAATTATTACCTTGATAAAAGAGCAAATATAAGTCATTCGTTATACTAAAATACATATAATATAAACTATTTTTTGGATGCTTTTACCGTTATATCCACATTCGTATACGTTTTCCCGAACATTGGATGTTTTTCCCCTCTTTTGACATGGATTCCAACGAATTTCAGAATTTCGTATGTCCATTGATAGACCTATGTTGACACTACCCTTTCAAATAATGTATGCTTAAAGAAAATTTAAGTTTAATAATGAATAATGGCAAATTCTTTAGCTTTATAAACTGTTTCTTGGCTAGGTATCACAACAATGGTAGGTGGTGGGACTGGACCAGCCGATGGAACTCGTGCAACAACTTGTACACCTGCACCATTACACATGCAACTAATGCTGCAGTCGACCGATGATATTCCTATTAATTTTGGATTTACAGGCAAGGTATCAGCTTCATGATACTTGTACCAATGTTAGGTTCATGGCAGCTCATTTTGACCTGTAAATTCGTTGATATTGTAGTTCCAATAATAACTTTCCTTAAAAGATTCAAAATTGTATAACAAAATTTATTTACAGTACCCATTCAGAGTTAATAGTAAAACAAATGAGTTCTTATGACTTACACTTTTCGAATGTTGTACGAATACTTTTTTCCATTGTGCATATTTCTTTAATATTCAAAACATATAAATAATTATAACGATATGTGAATCAAAGCAGTTGCAATGAATTATTGTGTTGAGAATGTCCACCATTTTCCCTACAGATTAAGGTCCTTTTTTAGGTAACTATTTCATTCATTCCATTTTTTGATATCCTGTAGTATCGGCCGTGAAGATTTCAAAGCACATATCTCTCCTTTCAATAATGCATTTTAACAACCTATTGACATGTAAAACCTATAATTGCTTGCATATCCCAGTGTAATTCTGATAATTAAATAGCAAGATGAAATTGTCTTCCATTCTAATTCGATCCTGTGTTTTCTTCAGTGTATAATTCTCGAACGTGATTGTTAATCACTAGTGTGTATGGAAGGATTATGTTTACAATTTTGTTCAGCACTTTAAAAGTTGCAAATTTTTGACACAGGGAAACAGTGCAAAACCAGAAGGTTTAACTGACATTGTAAAGGCAGGTGCCATGGGATTGAAGTTGCATGAAGATTGGGGAAGCACACCTGCTGTGATCGATAATTGTCTTGCTGTTGCAGATGAATTTGATATTCAGGTAACTGAATTGCTTTATTCTATTTCTACTTTTGTTTTTATATTTAATGATTTGTTGTGATAAAATCTTGTTCACGTTAAATTTATTTTACTAGGTGAATATCCACACTGACACACTAAATGAATCTGGATGTGTGGAACACACAATTGAGGCGTTTAAAGATAGAACAATACACACCTATCACAGGTATTCCTTAATTTCTTTTGCTAAGGTCGTACATCTGTTTATTTAATAATTAATAAAGATAACTTGTTATTGCTTATGGTAAGTGAAGTATTTTTCATGGTATCCTCATCGATTTCTAGTTCCTTTTTACCTTGTTTTGATTTTCTTTATTCCCAAAATCAATAGTTATATTGGTATCTTACAACTTAGAAGGTTCAATGGATTAATTTTGCCATGTTTTTCCCTAAAAATTCTCATTTGTAGAAGCTAGAATATCTAGCTTCTGAAGAAAAAAAAACGACGTTTAATCAGGACATGGATTGAATCTGGATGGTCCCATAACCTTTTCTTCTATTAAATATCATATCAAAATATACTAATAATGCATCTGCCATTAAGTTTAGGCAAAAACATCCTTTAGTGGAATAGCTGTTGATCTCAATGTTTGTAATTTTTCTAGTGATAATAATTTTACATAAAAAGGTAAGCTAATTATAATCCATGTTATTGACATATTTTCTCTTGTGTATGAAGTGAAGGAGCTGGTGGTGGGCATGCTCCAGATATCATAAAAGTCTGTGGCGTGAAAAATGTATTACCGTCATCAACCAACCCTACTCGACCTTTTACATCAAACACTGTCGATGAGCACCTTGACATGCTGGTAATGGTACTACCACCTCTCTTTTCACATATTTTCTTATGGCATAGAACCGTCTAATGTTATAAAGTACTTACAGTTGGTATGCCATCATCTTGATAAGAATATTCCAGAAGACATAGCGTTTGCTGAGTCCAGAATTCGAGCTGAAACAATTGCAGCAGAGGACATCCTACACGATATGGGAGCTATTAGTATAATTTCTTCTGATTCACAGGCTATGGGTCGTGTTGGAGAGGTTCGTAATTATGCCCCTCAAGTCTGCTAATGAAAATATGACAACAAACTGCAGAGGCCTCATCTGAATCTGAACCAAGAGGTTTAACAAATTATTACCATCAAAGTAAAATTTTACGATATTAACTTCTGACATCATCACAAAACACCACAACCACTCTCCATGCCATGTGGTTAACCACAAAGTCGAAGTGTTAATGGTGTAAAGTTCAATTCTGATTATGATGCATAAACACCTCGATTTACCTAGATTTATTGTAGGAGCATACATATATCCTTCAAGGTTTAAAAGCGAAGCTCGACCCCCTACGTCTTCGATATGCATATGTCTATACTTGTTATTTGGTACGCGAATCATTGCGGTATATGGAATGAAAACTGGAGTGGAAAACGTTACATATTGCGTTGTGCAGTTAAAGCACTCAATGGTTTCATAATGGTGCGAAGAGCTATACCAGGGATATAATGAAGATATAGCAGAGGTGCAAAAAGCCATGTTCGAGAGAACATCCAAGTGCCATAATCAATTTATTACTGGTTCTACGTCATTGGTGTAGGAAAAAGAAACGTTATTTACTTTGGTATAACGAAATGTAGTGATATCTTGACCAATGCAGTTTAGACTTCAAGTTAGAAATTGCGATTTATCTTATCTTGTGCACTTGGATGTAAACCTTAGCTTAGTTGATTGAGTTTATTTAGTTTAGAGACTTCAAAGTTATAACTTTTGGATGGCAAAAAATGTGCTCCAGAAGTTTATAACCGAATAATCATGTAACACCACAAATATAATATAGATGTAGGCAGCCTTCAATATTTTATGATCAGAAAGTGGACATTTTATTTTCAATAAATGTTGCAAACTAAAAACGATTAGTTAAAAACATTATTTTTGTTTGAAACAAATTAATTTAGAGGAGCATTCATTAAATTTTCCTTCCTCCCACTTGCTTTGCAATAATTTTGCGAAATTGCTCATGACCATTAATCACATTGGCAGCTTTAATTATGTTCGTAAGAACAGTTTTACAAAATTGAATGCAAATGGTAAAGTGAAAATTGTTTCTCAAATCACACCCCCACCCACAAATGGCTCCTTCTTTATTCACTTGCATAAAATGTAATTTAGAATAAAGACCATGGTATTTACCATTGTTATAGTGACTTGCTCAAACATCACCATTAAATTTTTTGGGACAATGTAATTTTTAGGTGATTACAAGAACATGGCAAACTGCTCACAAGATGAAGTTGCAGAGAGGAAGAACATTGGAACCTAACATGTCAGAGAATGACAATTTTCGGATAAAAAGATACATAGCAAAGTACACAATAAATCCAGCTATTGCTAATGGGTTCTCACAGCATGTTGGTTCTGTTGAGGTAATACTTTTCCATTCGGACTTCCTTTTTTTAAAGGAAGTAATAATTTGGAAGATTAACAACATAATTGGATAATGTAATGCAGTTTCACTCGGAATCTTGTTTCTCGGTTGTATATGTAAACATCAGACCAACATAATATTTAATGATCACTCATCTGTTATTTGATGAGTCTGCAATTTCTTCATTCTGTTAATAAACAGTCCATAAAATTAATAATTTGCAAATACCAATACTCAAAATGTGACTAAATTCCTATCTAATGATCATTCGTGCTGTCTTTTATAGGTTGGGAAATTGGCCGATCTTGTCATGTGGAAGCCCTCATTTTTTGGTGCAAAACCTGAAATTGTTATCAAAGGTGGTGTTATTGCATGGGCCAACATGGGCGACCCAAATGCCAGTATACCTACTCCTGAACCGGTAACAGAAATATTACACTTCATGCAATAATAGGATATAACGCTAAGACATTGATTTGTTAAAGTAAAACTGCTTGCTACACAGCATTTTAAAATTTTAGATTCATATAGCATGTGCATGTTGCAGGTTATGATGAGGCCGATGTTTGGTGCATTTGGGAATGCTGGTAGCTCCAACTCTATCGCTTTTGTGAGCAAGGTCAGATGCTGACATTTTATGTTTTGCCAGTATTTAAAATATCCTAAATTTATGAATTACATCTCTGCCCTTAGTTTATAAGATAAGAATTTCCTTTTGATTATCTTGGCTTGTTAAGATCGACTTGGAAGTTGCTAAGATCAACACATCTATCTGTAAATTTTGAAGTTACTGGTATGTAACTGAAAATGCATCAGTGTAATGCACTGCAGAAAATCTAAAGTGCATGTATTATTGTACTTTAGAGTACTTGTACTGATAAATGCATGTATCCTTGGTCTAATGCTAGTACTGTATTTATCTATGCATTCTGCTACAGATAATGTGTTTATCAGCATATATTTTCTAATACAAACCCCTATGACCGCATCTTTTCTACTATAAGCATTTATCGGACTAAGTTTTTTAATCATAAAAGCATTTTGCGATGCAGTTTAGCATTGATGAATGCATTTGTTAATTATTTACTGACTATTAGCAATGCCAAATCTAAAACAAATTTAAGAAACAATTTTAAAAAGAGACGCCAAAATAGCTTTGAAGAGTGAGTTATAGAGTATGTTAAAATGCGATTCCATTTTGAATTGTCAAAATGTTGTTGGTACATGGGAACATCTTATTTTGGGTACCTCGAGTTATGGAGTATGTTAAAATGTACATTAAAATGTGATGTATACGTCTGCAAATGAGATGCTCTAAGGCTCCCTTTGAGAGTTTATTTTTTGTCGGTTTTGACTGGTTTAGGACGGCTCTGTATTTCAAGTGTTATCAAAACTCTTTCTTGCAAGTTTTTTTTTTACATCGGTTGTTGGTTATAAAACCAGTAAAAACCGGTGCAATGTAATTTTGATGACAATTCTCAATCCATCAACTTGGGGTGTTTTGAAGGATTATAATTTTTTTTCAGTTATGCCCCCCTATTAATTATATTGTAGAATTAATCTTCACAAAACTAGAGAATAAACATAAAGATATATATATGTAACGTTATTTTAGTGGAAAACTTTCGAAACCGGTGTATGTTAAATTCTCAATCACGTATTGATCGGTTATAAAAACACTTCATGTAAATCAATCAAAACCGCTTCGATCATTTACAGTCAAAACCGGTACTTTCAAAATCTCTTACAACCGGTGCTACAAAACTCTCAAGCAGTGCCTAAGTTTCTTTTTGCCAAATTCACATGTATCAAGAATTTCAAAGCAATAAGATACATATTGCAGCTTATAGTTTACCATCCCCTTCGAAAATCAAACACTGATTTACAATGTACAATTGGCAGGTAGCAAAAAGTTCTGGCGTTGCAGAGAAGTACGGGTTGAAAAAGAGAGTCGAAGCCGTTTGCAATGTACGCAAATTAACAAAGTTAGATATGAAACTGAATGATGCACTGCCTAAAATTGATGTTGATCCGGAGTCGTACACTGTGACTGCTGATGGAGAAATTCTCAAATGTGATCCGTCATCTTCGGTCCCTTTATCTCGCAACTACTTTCTCTTCTAGGTGTATTCGGCTATGGCTATTAATCTGTAAAAACTGAATGAACTTGTAAGATAGTCTTTAATAAGTCTTTGTGCACACTTTTGATGTTTTAAATGAGCTGCTGCAATGGATCGTTTATGTTTTAAATGTCACAAGTCAAATACCATATGTGAAGATTTTGTTTGTGTGTTGTAACTCCTTACGGCGACTTTTTCAGTCAATCATCATGTATTGTAGATATATCACACCAGTACGTATGTAAAAAATAAAATGTATTAGTTTTATTTTTAGCAAGGACGAAACCATCCTCGTGTTGTTTTATTTTGAAATAATGTATAGTAAGGGTATTAATGTAATTTTCAAAGCTTAAAATGAATGTATTCTCATTATATATAGAAGATACTTGATAAAATGGAGCGAAAATAGCTCATTAACAGGCACTTGCGAGATATTACTTACTCGGTCTTACGTAGGAAAACCGTTACCTTTTTTGGTATACCGGTAAAGCCCCATAACAGTAGAAAAACAGAACGTTCGGATGCATAATTTAAAATAAAAAACATTATTGTAAATTTTCATTGTGTTCAAAAAAGAAATAAAATGAAAATATTAAAGAAAATGCAGTAGTTGAAAAGATTGTGGCAACAAGAAGAGAAATAATGGACGTTATTTCTTAGAGATGACAAACAAAAAGAGAAGGAATCAGTATAACATATTTGAAATCAAGTTAATAACTCAGGACAATCTTGTTATTACTCTCAGAAACAATGGTGTGAAATTATCTGGAAAATAGGTTGAAGGAAATGGTGACGCGGAGCAAAAAATTTAGTTAGATGGACAAACTTCAAAACTCAAACGCGACTTGTTTTTGTCAACGAAAACGACGACTGCGTGGTGAGCGACAAAACAGCGTGGTCGGCGACGACAACTTGTGGTAGGTGACGATGTTTGTGGGCTGCCAGAATCCGAGCTCGAGATTGAGCATGAGATTCAATATTTGATGGAGATTGGACGATGACGATGGTGGAGGAGGCGGCGTCGATTTGACAACAATGATAGTGGAGGAGGCGGCGTCAATTGCCGTTTTCGATCGTTTTTTATTGAAGTATACATCAATAATGCTATATGTATATAACATTTATTGTAAATATGATATACTTTTAGTTTTATCCTTGAAGTCGATAAATAAATTGCAGAAAATTAATGGTGTAACACACTTGTTTCATATGTTTTGGGCAGCAGACCGTTGTATGGTCAGTTCTTAAAGTACGTTGAAAATGTGTGGAAATCTGCAGGGAAATTTGGTATTTATTATAAACCAAATGGTTTTATTATCATACGGTTTGAGAAGGATGGTGATTGCAACAGAGTAATTAAAACCGGGCTTTATTCATTCAATTCAAGGATTATTATCACGAAGATTAAATATATGGGAGGTTGGCGAATTTCTTCTTATCTATTCTTATATTTTTCTTTTATATTCATTTTTTTATGGAAAATTTGCAAACTCAGGCTTGTTTTCATAAACAATAACACAAATAACCCACTTTTGTTTTTAATTACAAACATAGACCTGTTTTTGCCAGCTAGACGTGGGCGAATTTTCAAAATGCGCCATTGGCGAATTTTCAAAATGCGCCATTGACGAATTTTCAAAATGCGCCAACAGGCGACTTTCGAAAATTTGCCCGAAGGCGCATTTTGAAAATTCGCCTTCGTAAAAACCCTGCTTACGTAAACAAGTTATGTTGGTCCATTTAACAATCACATACATATATAATTTCTAATCTAACAACTTTCGTAGATATAAGCTTGCAAATCTAACAATTGCGAAGTTCATTTAAGTTCGACACATAACTAGTTTGTTTGATACATAGAAATTACATTCGTTTAAAATTGAAAACACAAAAGGTCTAAATTCGATACGCAATCATACATCTGACAATAGAAGTTTAGGTCGCAGCAGTACATCGCTTTCTGTTATGGCCCTGTGATCCACATTTGCTGCACCTGTTTGATTTAGGCGTTTGATGCTCGTCCATAACGTTTTTTATCCTCGTAGATTTAGGTCGTCCAGGTTGTCTTCTTGTAGGTGGAGGCAATATATGTGGACCGGTGTATGGTCTCCAGTATCTCTTATCACGTACGGGATGAAACTCTGGCTGATATGAAGCTTTGTAACTGCGAACAGAGTACCACTCTGATGCGAACTCATGATGTGCTCTGTTAGCACCGTAATCCTGTGCCGAACAAGCCGCCATTACATGGGCACATGGTAATTTTTGCAGTAGGGGGATGTTGCATGTACATGAGCAGTTAGGACCATCAATTAACACTTTAAATTCATCGCCGTAGCAATGAATAACTTGTCATTCTGTTCGACTGAAGCGAACTAGTTTACAACGACGTGCTTCAATAGCTCGATCTGCTATTTTAGCTTCCCATTTTGGAGTCAAACGTGTTGTGATAGCATCCGCCGTCTCTCGTCTCTTACAAAAATATTCAACCGATCGAAAGAAGGTTCGTGCAACCAACGCCTTTATAGGTAATGATCGAGCACCTTTCAGCACACCATTAAAACTTTCGGAAGCATTGGTGGTCATAACATGAAAGCGTCCTCCAACGTCTTTGCAAAGGGCCCAATTCTCTTCAAAATTCCCTAAACTTCTTTCAATCCATTCATGAGCCCTTGAATTTGTAGCTTTAATTTCTTCTCTGATTTTGTTGTACTCAACTACTTCTGAAGCACATGCAGCTGAATAAAATAAAGCTGTAAGTCGGTTATCCCTAAAACCCGCTGTTTGAAAATTAGCTTTAAGATGCCGTGCATAAAACCTATGTTTGTGTGGTTCTCGCCACTTCTCCTGTAAAGCCTTCGGAATTCCTTTCATCCGATCCGATATGAAAGTAATACGACGATTGCAAACACTGTGAATGAATTCACGCATGCAAGAAAAAAACCAACCCCAACTATCATATGACTCGGATTCGACAACCGCATAAGCTAATGGAAACAGACAGTCATCCGCATCTACAGTAGTAGCAACAAGCAACGTCCCTTTGTATTTACCATACAAATGTGTCCCGTCAATACATAGCAATGGCCGGCAGTGTAGAAAACTTGTAATGCAAGGGCCAAATGCCCAAAATGCACGATCAAATACGCCAACTTCATCGTGGGTCACATGTCCAACAGTCCCCGGATTACTTCTCTTTATTTCCTCAAAGTATTGAGGCAAAGTCGCATACGATTCGGCCCAGTCACCATAAATTCTTTCTATTGTTTTGTTTAATGCTCGCCAAGCTTTCATGTAACTAATTTTGATGAACAATTGGTCGTCGACAAGCACTTGAACTGCACCTGCTGTGATATCCAAATCAGCCTTCACAAATGACATGATTTTTGACACAAGAAAATTAGAAGTGGCTTGCTTGTGGTTGGAATTAACTGTAGGATTGACACAGGTATGTTCGCTAGGCAATTTTCTGATTTCCCACCAACTAGACTGCGATTTCTTTGAGACTATTGCATGTATTCTCCATGGACAATTAGTGTCAACATTACATATAGCAGTGTATATAGTTTTATTCGACTTGACCGGCTTGTACGAAACTCCATGTAGAATTGACCATTCGGTTAATTGGTGTAGCATGTTTTGCTTACTTTCAAATACCATTCCAACAGCAAATCCATTTTGTATGCACGCGGTTGAAAATTTTTCCCCAGCAAATTGCAGGTTAGCAACGACCGATCTTGCCATCATTTGTGCAGTACATAGATCATCATCCAACGGTACTTCCATTTGAGCTTCTTCACCATCCCCTTCAGCATCATCTATGCTTGGAAAATCGTAGTTTAACGATTCATTGTTCACCTGCATTCGTTCTACCCAACACGCATCATTATTAGTGGTCGCAACAACCATACTATCAATTTGAGGAACATGTTCGGTGTCTCTATCTATATTAACATCCATATTAGTGGCAATATTGGAATCATGTGAGTGTTGTGACGGTCCAGCACCACATTCTGCAGCAGTATCTTCAAGACTTGTACATCTGTTTACAACCGTATCTTAGTACGAAGCTAGAGTAGATAGGAAACATTACCCAAATAAATTGCTAAACAAACCTTTGACTTGTACCATACATTTGTGATGGAGTAGGATATACCGGTTGCGACAAATGAATATTTTGTTGTTCAGCACAGACATTTTGTAGATGCATTTGTTGTTTGGAAGCTGAATGTGTTAGAAGAAAGTATTAGGCAATTGTAATTTAAAAAGGTACACGCAAAATACCAATGTTAACAACGATACCTTGTATAGTACGGAAAGTACTGTTCTGGAGTTGGTTGCGACATCATGTAAGGCATGAAACCATAGTTTATGGGAGGAGGACCATGACCCTCAGCATGTGCATATGGATTACTGTAAGTAGGAGAACCTAAGCTTGCTGTAGGAATTTCAGTTTCCAACATTTCTGTAAAATGCCCTAATCCTGTGCTAATGATAGGAGATTGTACATGTTCTTGCAGATTTTCTTTTGCAACTTTCCCAACGTACAACTCAATGGATTTGGTAACCGCTGAAAACATAACTTCAACATCCTCATCGTCTGAAAGTGTTATTGCTTTTGAACCAGAATCCGTTGGCCAGTTAACGACCAACTCAATATCAAATTCGATTGGGCTTATTTTTGTCGCTTTGTAAACCGATTCTTTCAACTCAAATAGTGTGCAACATTTGCGTACTCTCCCCGGTTTACATAAACCGCCGACATACTTCCCGTTTTTCTGTTCGTCGACGATCAGTTCACCGTCGTAGTAGCAAAGTGTGGGAATGAGATTTCTAGCCATTCTACAAACAAATAGTTTTTATTTGACCAACCACTTTCTGTCCATTCATATGAAAATATTTTAATGGATCTAACAAAGCTAGGGTTTGTAATTTTCTTACCAATTCTTGTGCCGGGATATAGTGAAGACGTTTGCGTAGACCAGCAACGACTCTATTGCAACAACTAACCGATTATCGAAAGAAATCGAGGCTTGGTGTTTGGGAATGTAAGCTGAAAGAAAATGGGTTCTTCAGATCTGAAAAAAAGTTGGGGTGTGTTATGAGGAGGTGAGTGCTAAAGCTGACTAGATGTAAAGAAGATTTTTAATTGGCGACATTTAAAATGTCGCCTTCGTGCGAATTTTCAAAAGTCGCCCAAAGGCGAGTTTTGAGAATTCGCCCAAAGGCGACTTTTGAAAAGTCACCAATTAAAAAACAGTCTAAAACACATTATAAAACAGATTATTAGTCTGTTGAACTACAGAATACATCTCAATAGAAAATACAGGACTGACAGACGATTAAAAGCAAGTATATACAAACAACAACCACCGGATACTACTTTACTACCAATACATCAAAACATACAGTCAATCACGTGGTAACCGGTAGCACCCTGCAAGCATTTCATTGCGAATTGCAATATTCATCCTCTCCAAGCGACTAACCTTAGCTTGCATCTCAAGCGCGTATTGGACCCCCCTGTCTGTCAGCGGAGGATCCAACCATTCAAAAAATTTACAACTATGCAACCTCTGATGCGTCTGTGCATCGATATACGCTTTACAGCCGTAAAACCGACGTCCTGCATTTCTCTGACTTTTGGAAACAACAACGTTACATTCAACTCCGCAATAGCAAAGTACTGAACGTCCCACGATGCTAGAACTTGATCTATCATGGTTTTGATGAGCAAGTACAGTCATCAATCTGGAATGCATTGATTTTTGAACCGGTTGGGGATTCTCGAGTATGACATTTGCCTGCGTAGCACAAACAAGTTCTGTTTCTACTTCTTCATTTGTTTCTGTAGCATCCACTGTTGGTAGATCTTCCACTTGGGTCTCCGGAACAAAATCGACCTCACCGTCTGCGCCCTTGTTCCGCTCGTAATCGTCATATATTTTCATCATCGTTTGATCATCGATCTCCCAATCCTCCATTTACACCTAGAATAAAAGTTGAATAAAATACCCAAATTAGTCAAAACTTGCAACCATGGATTGAATCACTTTCCGATTTGAACAGATGTGAAGAATGACGTACTATAAATCAACAAGTGTGAGAAAAGATGAAAAAAATGGACAAAATACCAACCTTAATGACTTCTGCAAAATATTTTGGACAAATTAGGGTTTTTGGTTCGACCTTAAAGCAAAAAAGAAATGAAAAAGGAAGAAGGGGCTGACTGGTTATAACAGTGCAGGTTTCTATTGGCGAATTTTCAAAATTCGCCATTGGGCGAATTTTAGGAATTCGCCCATGGGCGAATTTTGAAAATTCGCCAATAGAAACCTGCTGCTGCAAACAGAGCAGCAGTTTCAATCCCCGCCTAAACTATATCATTTTACACAAACAGCCACACAAGTTAAACAACATTTTAGAAATCCAAACAACATTAGTTCGTACATTACAAATCCAAACAACATTAGTTCGTACAATACAAATCCAAACTACATTAGTTCGCATCAAACAACATCATCTATTCATTCGTGAAGCTCATGAAATTCGCGCGGGTTTCTTCTTTGCCGACGCGTTACCAATGGTCTCGAACTGCTACTGCTGCTGCTGCTACTACTCCGTTCTCTGCGGGCAGTGGAGGACGAAGGTAATGCGGCCATTGGTTGAGATGGGCCAGGAACAAATTCTTCGTGTACCGGTGCATTTTGTGACGCGGTGCCTTGTGACGATGACCCCACACCTCCTCTAGGCCGACGTTGTGTGTACACAAGCGCTGGAGGCGGTGGAGGTGGAGATGGAGCTCTCGGCCTATCAAGTTTATTCCTGCATAACACAACATCTAGAATTCTTTGGATGTTGGTGCACATCCTCCTACCCTCCTCGTCGGTTTGACGTTTGCGAAGATTTTCTGCTTCTTCCCAAGCCCTGCTTATACCGGCTGCCTGTAAATTTGAATGAAAATTAGCAAAAGACAAAACCATCATAAGCAATTGATATAGTACTTACAATATCAACTTACCACGTTCCTCTCAAGTGGTGCTCTGGGAACGTACGGGCTTCTATACACTGCCTCCACTGGCGCCGTAAGAACAGATCGTCGTGTTATGTTCCAGTACCACCGTTTGTACCGCTCTAGCATGATGGTAGGCTCCCTCTCAATCTGGGTAGCTGTATGATGATCATTCCACAACTGAATGTGGGATCCATACTCCTCTGCATTGTACGTAGAAGTGCAGGGTGGCGCATCATCCGGTATATGCTGTATCATGCCAAACTGTCTCATAACCCTATCGGGTAAGTGAAATGAAGTCTGGGTGTACGATATGAGTGGCACTCTCGCAGTCCACAAGTATCCAGCAGCTGTACACATGGCTGGAAGCTGTGCTAGCACATCCTGCGTGTACGGTGTCCATGTCACCACTTCATCCTCCAGCACATCTAACTCGTTGCGGTAGAACTTCACACTCCGTCTTGGGGTTTGGCGTGTTTTTTTTGGTCCTACCCACCTGTTATAAGACGTTAGCAAATGAATATTACACATGAAAATAGCATTGTTTAAGTAATTTTATAGGATAAAAATATACCGAGACCCAAGCGGCATCAACTGATCGACAACAACGTTTGACACTAACAATCTTCCGATCGGAAGATAAGTCCACGACCACAGCTGCATTTATAAGAAAAAATTAGGACAAAAAATGAGACAAATCATGTAAAACAGTAAACTATTGAAGTTTGTTTCAAACCCGTACTAGTGTTAGACATCCACCAACAGATTTATTCTCCAAAAGAGAAAGCCTGGATAACTCCATATACGTATAAGATAACACAGAACTGCCCCAAGAGAACTTACCACACTCCCCTAAATCAGCAATATATGGTAGCCATTTCAGATCTACCCGAGTCTTCGTATGGTCGCACATCAATCGGGAAACAATGATGTGCAAAATAATAGCACATGCTCGATGCTAAATCTGAGCCTCTGTAGCATCAGCAGGAATATCGTGCGACAATTGACGTCTATACCACATGACTTCCACGAACTCATTGCCCCTTGTTTGTTCGGGGGGTGGGTCAAGACCGAGTAAATCATGACACAATTGCATATAGTCATATGCCACTTCTCCATAAGCCACTGCATTGCCTTCAATAGGCAAACCTAACAACACGGCTACATCACCTAATGTAATCGTCATCTCACCAACAGGAAAATGAAAAGTGGAGGTCTCCGGTCGCCATCTGTCTGCCAAAGCAGTGATAAGATAGTGGTCAAGCTGGATGTATCCTAACTTCATTATATGTAAAAAAACCGGCCCTCTCAATCTCAGCCAATACTCCTGGATGGTTTGAAGTCACTTTCTTCACCGACGTGGAGTGATCTATAGTTGTATCTGGATCGTCACGCTGATCAAATGATAAATACAATTAGAAAGCAGGAATTATACCACCTGACATAAAATTATATTTTTTTTAAAACCACCTGCATCCATATGTCGTTAGAAGTACGATGCCGTGCTTGAAGAAATAATACCCTTCCATCAACGGGTCCAGCCTCCATCTCAACATACTCTACAAAATACAAGTATTAAAAATCATTTCATTTAAATAAAAAATATACCCTAACTAAAATGTGTGCAAATACTTGTAATGATAGTGTTGTAAATGCTTTATCAATGGTGATGTTTAAATGATTTACTTTACAAGCACAATTTTTTTTCTTGAAAAACAAATTATAAGAAAACATTGACTTCAAACCCTAAATTATAAACAACAAATTGCTTGTTTCAGTTGAATTGTTGTTTCTAAACATTGACTTCAAGCCCTAAAAGCATTAACTTCAAGCCCTAAAAATTTGGACTTCAAGCCCTACATTATAAACACTAAATTATGGGTATAGATTCATACCTATTTCTTGTTCTATACCGGATGTGCTTGCCATTGAGTAATTTGTAAAAGAATTTGAATATAAAATGAAGAAATGGAAGTGGAGGAAGGTTTTGAGGGGTTTTTGTCTTTTGGGTTTTGGTTGGAAGAGTTGGGAGAAAGGAAGAAATGAATGAAGTGGGGTGGGGGGCTGCTGTCTGGTTAAAATGTGTGCAGGGTTTTTATGAAGGCGAATTTTCAAAATGCGCCTTCGGGCGAATTTTCGAAAGTCGCCTGTTGGCGCATTTTGAAAATTCGCCAATGGCGCATTTTGAAAATTCGCCCACGTCTAGCTGGCAAAAACAGGTCTATGTTTGTAATTAAAAACAAAAGTGGGTTATTTGTGTTATTGTTTATGAAAACAAGCCTGAGTTTGCAAATTTTCCTTTTTTTATTACCTTTTTTATTTATATAAAAAGAGATTAGATTTTTTTCTTTTATTTGGGCATATATAAAAAAAATATTGTGCCATTTCATTTCGTATAGCTTTTTCAAACCTATCATTTTTTAAATATCTCAATGGGCGGTTCCATCGTTTATAATCGAAAAGAAAAGCTACAATAGGTTTTTCAAACCAAAAATAAGTTTTCTCTTCTTTAAGTTTTCCCAATTCCCAATTATCTTGATGGATATCAAGATAAGAATCTTCGTAAATCGGACTATCTTTGTCTTCTTTAGTGGATCCCTCTTGTTCATGTTTCGTCTTCTTCGTTTCCTAAGTTGTTTCTACATCGCTTTCTTCCCTTTCTGAGGTTTCTTTCAGTTTCTTAGTACCAATAGGCGATGACCGATAGACATGAAATTAGACAGAGAATATTGCAAGATTTAAACTTGGAGTTATGGAACAAAGGTGCTATTAGTCGTATAGTGAGTACTCTGGACAAGCCTATTAAAATGGATAATAATACTGCAAATGAAGTCTGATTACATTATGCGAGAGTACTAGTTGAACTAGATCCTAATTTCAGTTACCCTACATCTGTTCATGGGGTTAATTACGATGGTGAGCAGATTGAGATTCAGGTTACATAGAAGTATAAAAAGAAAATCTGTGATTGACAGTTGTGCTAATAAGAATGCAAAATAATAATAAAATTATTTTGAAACACATATTGCAAGTGCAGCATGAAACATATAAGCAATATAGGTAAAATTGATATAAATTCAAAGGTATCATAATCCATTCACAGAGAAGACATCACAACTTTATATTAAAAATTCAGACTATAAATCATACACCATCACAGTAATATATATTCATTCTTTATTGTTAAAGATGATTGCAAAAACTAACATTTGCTTGAAGGGCATTTACTTATCCAGATTTACTACAACAAGTAACCTGAAACAAGTTGGTAAACTTAAAAAATGATTGCAAAGGATTCTAGTTTCTAAGCATAATTTTAATTTTAGCACACTTTGGTAAAATTAAAAATAAACATAGTTTTCTTACCGCAACACTATCTTCTAACACAAAAGCTTCACCATGCTCAAATGGAGACATAGTTCCAGTACTAGTATTCTGGTAGGGATCTGCCCATACATATTATAGCAAGAAGAATGAAACAAACATTATATCCACATGGAAAAGGAATACAAACATAGCATTATCTATTTTACAGTTTATATATTAAGCTTTGGAACATCTCTACTATTATTGATCAATACACAGTTTTAATCGTGTCCAAATAAATTAGATATACTGATTAATGTTTATTGTGTAAAATTTTCTATTCTATTTTGTACTTATAGCCTCTGACTTTACCTTATCTGTTTTTGAAGCTTGTAATTACTTTAGTCTTATATTTATGCATTATATATACCAGTATGTATGGCACGTCCGTTGGACGTGTGCAAAGACAATCGTGAGTTAACTTCTTTTTAATATCAAATAGTACATATAAAAATGCATATTTATTCAATGTGCATGCTTTGCAGATATGCATAATGTATAATGAGCGTCTTTCTTTATTGACAAAAAGGTTGAATGTTTTGTCTTTTAAAATTTGTTATGACAAATAGTCTTTTTTGGTCTTTTAAATTTATTCCAAACTAAACCAAAGTTAGCATTCCCTAAAATTGCCATTCCAAAATATTTTTTTTTGTTTTCCTTTATTCTTGTACCAACTAATGAAATACACTAACTATTTGTTTTAATCATTCAATTTTCAACAATTTATATCAAAAAATCCAAATACAGATGTAAAAACAGCGACTTTGCAATAGAGGTAAAGTATAATTAAAAAGCAAGTTGTTTACTAATAGTGGTTTTGCTCATTGTACATGTTATCATTATGGATCTTGCACACTATATATGTCCACAATGAAATCATTTGTTATACAACAAATGGTACAAAACTACAATTGGATGAATATGTAGGACTTAACGCTCAATTGCACAACACAAACTTAGCGAGCATTTGCATGAGAAACTTTTATGTTCACACAAACAAAATGGGAAACCGTTGGCATGGCTACATATGCAAGTAAATACAACAAAATGTCAGAATGTCATTTGCACTGGCTTGGCCACTTCACCACTTCTCTGTTATTTTATCCACCGTGATAAACAACCAATATCTACATGAAAACAAAAATAAAAATAAATTCAAAATAAATTGCAAGTGATAAAAAGACATAGGTTCCTTTGAAAAGTGTGAATACATAATGTCACTACCTAATCTACCTTCCATTAAATAAACTTGTAAATTTTGTAAAAATCATGTGTTTCATTTCACTTATAATGCAGTTATGTTTCCATCGCAAGATGCTTGAGATCTTGGCACTTAACTTTTTATCCTTACACCCAGGTTTGAATTATTTCAACCATCTACAAAATATTCACAACCTTCTGTTTCCTGCAGCACATGTTCAGGTTACATATTAGATATGCTATATAAGCAAAGCAAGAGGCAAAAATTATGGCTGCATTTAAAAACATTTTTCCTATTAAATGAACAATCAAGAAACTATACCATTTGGGTATCATTTACATGAATAGTATTGACAACCCACTTAATTTTTTTTATTGCTACTCAAATGATGCAAGTAGGTGTATAAATAATAGTATGTAGGATTCTTCTTGATATTTCCTATTCATATTAAAAAAAATTAAGACTTTAAATTGTTTTGGAGGTATTAGTAAAAAAAATCCCATATTATAAGTGGCATATCCCAACTAAGTATTATGTCCAAATTTGCATTATAAGTGAATAATGAAAGTATGCTGTTTCTTTTGCAGTAGCAATAAATTTTTGAAGGATAAATTAATACATATATGCAAAAAAAATACTTGCATACTGACTATTTTTTTTCATTTGAAATAATACTACATGTACGCAAGATTAATCAAATAGTTAAGCATCAAAATCATAAATCTTTGTCAATCCAAAACGCAAATTAAACCATAAAAATACATTCAAATTATAAACTTGAAACATGTGTGATAGTAACACTGTGATTGTAGTGGCAAATGTAACTATCAATCCTTTTACATTTGTTATATTATTACAATTCCAGCCCAATTTTTAACTAAGTTTTTGCAACTAACTTACTATTCAATTAAATTTTCAGACCAATTCAACTGAAGAAATAATACAGAAAAAATTGTTGGATTTACCAAGCTCAAATATTTACAGTTAAGTAGCAACTGAGCAAACAACCATGAAATTAACTTCAATGCATCAAAGAGTAAGGATTCACATCAGCATACATCTGCAGCAGTAAGGAAAAAGATAAAGTAAAGCTTATCAAAATTCATGTAGAGCCTAACATTTAACTTTACCATCCTACTTTGATGTGGAAGCATTTAACCATAGATTCCAACCTGCTACTTTAAAACTTCGAGTTTTGAATCCTATTCTTGCTAATTAATAAAGTATAATAAACTTTGGAGATTTAAATGAAAACCACTTTTCGATAACTGTTTGGAAAAAATGAAGGAAATGAGATCTAAATTAGATGTGATAGTGGGTAGGTAGTTTACCAAAACGTGGGATTAGAAATGACAAAAAGAGTACTTGGGTGGTTCTCTTTTCTTTAATCGATAGGATGGACATTTTTGTCATTTCAAAAGCTTCAAATGGAGGTTTTCCTATTATATATACGAGTAGCTTGGCACGTGCGATGCACGTGCGCAGGAAGAACCGATGTTTGAACTTTGTTTTGTATATAGATCATGATGTTATATGTTGCATTGACGCAAAGTTCGGTCAGTTTAATATTTCTGTATGTAGACTTTAAAACGGTACTATTTTTGTTTAGTTGTGGTACATTATAACAACATGTTTTTATCTAAAAGGATAGTGAGAAAAAATCAAATTTAATCATAACAATGATAGACAATTATTGTTAATAAATTAATAAATCCAGTAAGTTATGGCCTAAGATTGCATCACAAAACAATACATCATCCATTCTTGATTACTTAATAAATATAAAATAAAATTCAAAATGTTGCCATGTCAAAATTGTCCCTGAATTGGACTCAGGTGTGTGCATGTGAAGTGAGGCCATCTTCCAAAGTTGCATGTCCATGTTCATTTGGTTTCTTAGCCTGTATGAAATCAATGGGATAAGTTATAAAACTATTACAACCCCAAGATGCTCTGCTTTAACATTAATAGAGAAGGCTTGCTTAAAAAATCTAACTTGACTTGTTTCAAAGTATATAGCTAAAGTACGATGTTCAAGACATAAAAAGCATGCATTCCAAGTAATCTAAGCAATGGAAGAAGGAAAATTCAGTGAGATTTCAAATGAGTAAACTCAAATTTGGACGTTAGCTGATATACCATAATTTCTGCATATGAAGATTATATATGGATTTATGACTTAAAGAGCATAATATAACACAAATAATCACATAAATTCATGAGAAATCAAAGCACGAATATTTGAATTTTTGTGTGGATAAGTGGGTAGAACAAATTCGTATTACATGGTAAATCAAATGATGTCGATTTTTGCATCAATGTTAATGTTAAATAACATTCAGTATAAACATTTCAATTAACATTTATTGGCTAAGCTTTTTTAAGCTTTCAAATTTTATAATCACGATTTAACATTTAAGTCGCATAAAATATTTAACATGCAACCCTCAATCTAAATGGTTGATGCTATTCATAATTCAATTCACACAATATCTTGAAATGCAATTAAATTGCTATTTTAAACTAACCAACATATCATGTATCAATCCATACCGATGTAATCTTTATAATTAGTTACCAAGTTTAGGAATATGCAAATAAAAAATTAATAAAATTTAAAAAAGAAAGAAAAGTATATCAACAATGAAATTAGAACTAAACATGAAAACCCACTCACCCAAGCTTTATTGGGTTGGAACTCAAATTATCAGTCACCCAAGCAGAATGGAATTGGTAATCCGCACATTCACTACCAACTTTGTTGCTCCAATTGATATCAATGTTCTATAAATAATCAACAACAAATGTAAACAAATCAAAAAGGAAAATTAGCTCAAATATTCAAAATAAAAAGTCATGCAGATTAAGAATTTTTGATTAGTAAAGTGTCTGAAGAAATTTTCAAATAACAACAATGTAATCTTTATAATTAGTTACCAAGTTTAGGAATATGCAAATAAAAAATTAATAAAATTTAAAAAAGAAAGAAAAGTATATCAACAGTGAAATTAGAACTAAACATGAAAACCCACTCACCCAAGCTTTATTGGGTTGGAACTCAAATTATCAGTCACCCAAGCAGAATGGAATTGGTAATCCGCACATTCACTACCAACTTTGTTGCTCCAATTGATATCAATGTTCTATAAATAATCAACAACAAATGTAAACAAATCAAAAAGGGAAATTAGGTCAAATATTCAAAATAAAAAGTCATGTAGATTAAGAATTTTTGATTAGTAAAGTGTCTGAAGAAATTTTCAAATAATAATATATTGTGCGCATGTGTGTTCGCGTGCGTATATGTGTGTGTAAAAAACTTAAAGTGAACATCAAATGTTGTAAGCATTTCCTTTATTTTTCTACATCGATCGTATTGGTTTTTATTAAAATGTGCTATAATTATCTACAAAAAGGAATAATGTAGTTAGATAATGTAGTTCAAGAATACAGAATATAACATCAGTAATATATAAGTCAATCACACATGGGATTGAATTTTTTTGACAATGAGTAAATGCTAAATTAATAAAACTTAGGATTTTTTAAAAGAAAACAATCCATAGTTATGCTTAATTTTCTCATAAATTTGTCAAAAATTGTGAATCCAATATATAATCATGAATAGTTTCAATTACTTAAAATATTGATCATTTAACATTGCAAGAAATAATAGGTCTTACGTATCTTTAGGACATCAATGAACTAAAGGAGATTTGATGTTAAGCAATGATGTGTACTTAAGGAGATGTGATATCATATTAGCAATATATAATTTAGTTACACTCGACAATAACAAAAGACAGGATTTTTCGGTGGTATGAATAATTGCAAAATCAGTAAAACTTTCATCTCGTGGCACTTTTTTTTCAAAATTTTCTATATTTACATGTCGTTATAAAATTTAATCTGTCAACAAAAACAGTACAGAAATTTTACTAAAATAAGAAGTTGCAACGTAATTCAATATACTGATAATTTTACATTGCTCAACTATCTGTAAAAGCATTAATAGAGTTTAAAGTAAAAAAAACTATAATGAGGAATCATTTAATTATAATATCAACCCAATAGTAATACATGTTTATATCTATTTGAGTTGTTTATTACATTACATGCTTAAACATATGTCAAAGCATGCAACTTTGTTCATATCCCTCACTAAGCAGCAAATAACCAAGTTATTTGGAAAAACATTAACTTGAGGGAAGAGAAATGTAAAGGATGACAAATTTTACTTGCTTAATTTAGAGATAATTTCTACATTTATAAATGAAGGGGTCAATAATTCCAAATGTCAAACATTTAGGTAACCAAATCAAATGACATTTCAATATTTCAACCACTAAATTCTAATATGCCCCATAAGATTCATGTCAAAATCAATTAAAAAAATTCACTGGTTATTGAGAAAAGGTACATAAATGTCCATGATCCACTAATTTTCTTGAAACTTCAAGAGCTGTCTATAATGCACCAAAAAAGGGAATAAAATCAAGATTAAAATGTGACCCATCTAATATGCAGCAGGCTTTGAGAGTTAATCAAACAATTATAGAGCATAAACGATTGAATTAAAAAAATTCAAGTGGTATGAGCAAATTGTGAAACAACAAAAAACTAAAAATGGAGAAAAAATTATGCTATTTAGTAAAATTGAAGAAATAATTCTTTATATGGACCTCTCTCTTGTAAACCAAACAGAACAATATAGTATTAGAATTTCTGTAATTCCTAATCCAAAAAAGAGGCTAGATATAACATAAATAAAACATATCTTGGATTATAGAGAAGTTTTTGATGAAGATTACATGTTGATATTTTGCAGATAATCACAGCTTAACTGGGGCGAATTATGAAGAATTTTAGAGGAGTAATTGATTACAAAAAAAGAAGAGTTGGAGTTTTAGCAATGTTGGAAGAAAATAATGGTGGGAAAGGGAGAATTGGTAATGCAATGAAGGGACTTTGAACAGATAATGAGATTGAATTAAACGTGGAGCGGCAGTTTGATTTGGAGAAGGTTGTAAGTGATTGGGTATCATGGGATAACAGTTCTAAATAATCACGTCAGTAGGGAGTTACGAAGACAATGGGATGTTTATGACAACGGGAAGTTCATGAGACAACATCATTATTAAGCTACCTGAAATTTAAAAAAAAGGAAGAAGGGACGACTTACTGATTAAAAAAAATGAAAAAAAGCTTTTGTCACACCAACATGGTTCCTATGTCTTCTTCTTTTGTCACACCAACAGAATTCCTATATCTTCCTTTGTAATCCAGTTCTACCTAAGGGAAGCAACATAAAAATACTCAAACTATAACAGAATGAAATCAGTTCTGCAGTATGATGTTTGTTTATTTAATTTAACATGTAATGCAAAATAAACCAAAAGATCTTTGTTATACAAATAATGCTACCAATATACAGGAGTTAACATGATGATGGAGTTTCTTCGTATTAAAAGTTACGTAGAACTTAAAGTAGTAGGAAAAAGCTTTGGTATTGAAAATAAAGAGGTAACAATGTACTAAACAGTTAACAGTTAGCAAGAGTGTTTATACAAATGAAGAGCTAACAATGTACTGAAAAGCAGAAATGGTCATGGTGAATATTGCCAAAGTCCGAATCTTTTAACCTTTAAAACTTAGATCAGGTTTTCTTATAGTGTCCTTTATTGTAAGACTTTGATCATTTATGAATTTGACTTAATTTGCATGCCATAAATTCACCAAATGACCCTTAATCTTATTTGTCATGTTTGATTAGTCATTCAACTTCGAAATTCATGTTTGAAAATTAATGAACATACATACATGATGAATATAAAATGAGGAAGATAGTTAAGGTACAAATAATTAATAACATGGTTACCAAACTCCCTAAGATGATAAACATTAACTTCTGGAGTTTACTATATTAAAAGGAGTAAACCTATATGGTGAATAGGTTAAAGAAGGTTGGTAATTTTGGTGTACTATAGTTAAAAATGGTTTTTAACATTAAAAACCATAATAGTGCATGAAATTTGCATTCTTTAACGATTATAAAGTTTAACAACAAAGAATTAGATGAATTCTGTAGTCAAAACGACGCAATAGCTGGCAATACATCAAAGTTCATGAGAAATAATCAATTTCAAATTGCATAACCTTTTAATCAAAATAATAAATTTAAAATTAAAATGAAATAAGCATAATCATGGTACAAAGTAAGTTATTGAAATAAAATAGAAAATGAAAAAGATAATTAAGTTTAAAAAAAAATTAATAACAGAGTTACCCAATTCTCTAAGAGCATAAACATTAACTTATAGAGTTCACTATATTGAAAGGAGTAAACCTACATGATGAATAACTTAAAGAAGGTTGGTAACTTTGATATACTGTAATAAAAAACTTCTTAACATTAAAAACCATAATAATGCATGAAATTTAGCATTCTATAACAATTATAAAGTTTAACGGTTATGAATTAGATGAATTCCACAGTCATACGGAAGCAATAATTAGCAATACATTAACATTCAGGAGATGTAATCACTTTAAAATTAAAAGCATTATGCAGAAAGATAAATTAGAAAAGTGGAAAGTGACTTGGAAGATAAATAACTTGAATTTCTATTTGCAACCCAAAAGGTTATAGAGTAATTAGTAATATAAGCATAGATCCAACCTTCAACATGTCTTTTGCATGAACGGAGTATTGATTTTCTACATGTGTTTTCTATTCAATTCTCAAGTCTCCATTACAGATCCTATCTATAGTCTTTGGCACTGTAGTCCTTGTTCAGATCTGGAAGACAGTAATGGAAAAAGGAAATTAGCAATGCAAAACGAAATAAAACAAAACGATTTAAATGTAGAAATAGAAGATTAAGAGACTACTAGGGAGATCTGGCAAGCGAAGAAGCAAAGTCGGTGCCATAAGAGGATGCTGGATTCCTGCAGTTGAAGGGAAAAATAAAATTAGAAACGGTGAGGGTTGATTTGAAGAAGGGGTTTGAGAAAGTGGTATAAGAGAAATAAATGAAGAGAAGTGGCACACGATCTAACTATCTAACTGATCTGTTTATGTAGACGGAGGTAATGGTATTCTCACATCCGAATAACTGATCTGTTTATGTAGTAGAGTGAAGGGAAGTCAATTTAGGGCAGACGGTTAGAGAAGCGTAGGTGGGGAGTTGCCATTTTTTTCCGGGCGAGGTGCAAGTGGAAGGGAATGGAAAAAGAGGACGAATAGGAGAATGAAAGAGAAATGGAAGAGGAGGATAAACAGACGTGCGAACGGTAATGTTGGGGAACGTGAGAGGCATATGGAAAAAGACTGAATTGCCCTTCTGGAATGATTTCTTGGTATTCTGAATGGTGGGCAATATAGGAAGTCCAAAAAAGGCTTCAGTTTGACCGCTTTGACCAGGGTTTTGCATTATAGTATATATATATATATATATATATATATATATATATATTGAGCTTGCAAAAAATGAAGATTAGAGTAATAAATAAGATTCAAAACAAATAAGAGCAAAACAAACATGTGGATGACTAATCACCAATAATAAAGGTCAGAATTCAAACTTTTAATATAGCAATAATTACATTTACATCAAAAATAGAAGTTGAAGGTATGAAACCATAACAAAACGTAATCACATAAAACGGCACTATCAATGAGCAAAAAGACTTGATCCATAGTTTCCTATCAATATGTAAAATTCAAAATCGGATTTCAGAGTATAAATGACCCATTTCATAATTAAGTATGCAAGTCAAAATTCTTCACATGGAATTTAAGTAACTTAAAGAGTTATTTAGTATAATCAAATGTTTGTACCGTAGATAGTGAATGAACATTAATTCAGCTAAGTATACCTCAGACGCTAATTCCGATTTAGCTAAATCATAATCCATTAACAAATCCAAATGTTGAATTAGTTTCAAACTAACATAAATGAATTATAATAATAAATGGAATAAAACACTTTAATTTAATTAAGTGCATGTTGAAGCTACCTGGAGTTCGTCAGCAGTCAAAATAAAAACACGTCAGAAGAAGAGAACCGATCTAAAGAAAATGCATTTGAAGAAAACATAAAAGCTTTAAAATCAACATCTAAATCGAAGTAGTTCTACTTAGCAAAGAGTAGCTGAGATCGAAGTTTGAATCAAAACTAAAATCCACGTCTAAATCGAAGTCTGAATAAACCCTTTAAATCATGTCGGAATGGAATTTCTACAATCGACAGAAAGGTAGCACTTGATAATCCAAAAATCAAGAGATGTCAAGATGAATCGGATAATTTTCCGATTCAAGCGATGTACCTAGGAGAAAAAAAATAGTGCGAGAGGGCCAAAATCAAAGTAAGGAAACTAAGAGAAAGAAAATTAAGGACGTTTGAGGAGGGAAAACAAAAATTTAGGTTATAAGGGAGCGGAGAGCGGGAGCAGTGATTATATGTGAAAAGTTTAGGTTCAGGGCCAAAAAATTTGGTTTTGGAGTCAAAGGGAAATTTGGTTTTGGAAATGAGGGAAATTTGTATACCTTCAACATATGACATCCTATGTAAATTAGGTTTCAGCATAGGTTTGTCAATGAGTACCCGAAAAATTCATCGGTATTTGTATCTGAAATATGAAAAATTATCTGATATTCAAAAAATGGATACGAATACAGATATGGTTACATCTACATTTGATAATTATCTGTCTGGTTTTAATCAAAATTATAGTTAATCTTTCATGTATTTTAGTAGATAAAATGGTTGTCGTTTACTATTTTATACAAGTAATTTTTTTAATATATGTATAAAGATCTATACTTGCTGCTTAAAATTATTTTTCCTAGCATTATTTTTTTTTCATACTAAAATTGATTTATAATGAATCATAATTTTCTATTTATTTGTTTGGATTTACTTGTTATGAACTGGTCGAAGAATATCTGATAAATATCTGATATCCATCCACATTCACGAATATAGATATCCGATAACCAAAAATGATTTCGGATACAAATACAGGTATGGCACTATCCGAATTCATAACTGACCATTTATAGGCCTAGTCCAACGGCATCCACTTAAAGAAGGCAATCTTTTCCATTCATTAGTACTCAAATCAAATGCTACTATTAATAATACTGACCTTATATAGTATTTAAGCCAAAGGCAAATTTCCTGCATTATATTATTTTAGAAATAAATAATATATCAACTTTAAACAAAACTAGACCTTAGCCATTACCTCCTTTGAATAAAATTTCTCCCAAAATAATCCAAAAGTAGTATTGTTTGTACCAAAATTGGGCATAACACTCTTCGTATGTGTTTGAAGAGATAAAATGAAGAAAATAAATGTAAAACAAAGCAGATCTAACAAACACACCAATAAACAGATAAGAAAATGCACAGAAACACACGGATTTAGAGTGGTTCGGCGAATTGCCTACGTCCACTATGAAATGATTGATATTTATTGAATTTCACTCGCTATCTACAAAAGATTACAACAGTATAACTGAAGTTTGATAATCATTTTGGCAGAATATCGGCATAGAGAGGCTAAAAGTCCATTTTTCTGTAGGCTCTGGGGTGCTATTTATAGGCGTAGGCTGCAAATATCTCGCTCAGATCTCGGGAGACCTCTTCTGGCACGTGGGTGGGCCCACGTGATCGATCCCACGTGATTTGCACTCGGTCCGTGATTGATACAAACGAATTTCGTATCGATCAAGATTTGGTCCAATCGAGTCGAAATTTGGCATGGACGTTCTTAGGTTGTACGTAAGCTCCTGTGAAAATTTGGTGGCATTTGGACTTGTAGATCTCGAGTTATGATCGATGCAAGTTTGGATTTGTATGACATTGTCGCCTTCGTATCGATACCAGTTCGCATCGATTATGCGTGGCTCTATTCGTATCGATGCTTGCATGCTACTTCGTATCGATGGTTGGAGGCTGCCTTCGTATCTATGCTTCATGCTGCTTTCTTCGTATCGATTGGTGGTTGTTGCTGTTCGTATCGATGGCGGGAGATCGATGCGAGATGGATGGAGGGAGTCTGATACGAAATAAGCATTTGTTGATGGATACGAAGTGCTGTTAACATGATGGATACGAAGTAGCTTCATTTTATGGATACGAAGGAAGTCGGTAGGCGATGGATACGAACTGAATCTCTCTTGGGGAATGGATACGAAATTGGATGAATACGAATAGAGTTGGATTTCTCAACCGTGATCGATCAATATCTTGAGCATACGAACTCCGATTGACTTGAAATTTGAAACGTTGGCTTTCATAGCTTTGCTTGTTGTGTCATATCAATTTTAGCTCGATCCGGACTCGAGGAAAATTTACTAGTATCCATAGTAAACCCATGTATAACCGATCTCCAAGACGAACTGTTCTTGATTTCTAGTCAAGTTCTTGGTGTCACAGCCTTGCCAAAAGGCGGGATAACAAGTATATTACCATAATGAATTCATTCAAAAGAAAGAGTAATCTATTAATAGTAATTATTCCATATTTCAAAATAATTATTAGTTATTATTATAAATTCTATTTATTAATCATTATTATTATTTAATATTAACTTTTAACTTTTAGTCATTATTATTTAGTTAATTATTATTTATTATAATTTTTTTATTATTAATTACTAGTGTTTAATAGTGAATTATCTGTATATTATTAATTATTAATCAAATATTAAATATTTATTTATTGATTGTTGATTAATAATTAATTGTTAATTAATAATTAATTACAAATTAATAATTAATTACAAATTAATTATTAATTACTAATTAATTATTAATCACTAATTATTACTTGGAATTATTTCATATTTCAGATTAATTGTTAATTTTTATTATTTATTTGTAGTTATTAATTATTATATATTAATATTTAATTATTATTACTTAAATATTAGGGGATTTTCACTTCAAGGGCTTATTTGTGCAGGTAATAAGTTTTAAGGACACTATTTCTAAAAAATTAGTTTTAAGGACATTTTACAGGAAAAAAATAAAAGAATTTATCATTTTCAGTTATACAGAAATAATGATAAAAAGATTTATCATTTTCCTGTATAACTTAAAAAGATAAATGAATTTATCATTATCCTGTAAATTGTCCTTAAAACTAATTATTTAGAAGTGTTGTCCTTAAAACTTATTACCCTGAAAATAAAAGCCCTTCAACATAATTTCCACTAAATATTATGTATTAACATTAATTTTTTATTGATTATTAATTATTAACTATTATTATTATTATTTAATATTAATTGTTAACTTTTAATTATTATTTAATTAATTATTATTTATTATAAATTTTATATTATATATTAATTATTCGTTACAATTATTTAATAGTAATTATTATCTATAAATTATTTAGTATTAATTAATATTATTGTTTATTATTTATTTATTGATTATTAATTTATTAATCATTAGTTAATAATTAATTATTAATTACTAATAGGAATTCTCATATTTCAAATTAACTATAAATTATTATTATTTAATAGTAGCTATTAATTATTATATATTATTATTTAATTATTATTATTATTTAAGTATTATTTATTAATGATTAAGTTTTTTATTTATTATTACTTTTTTTATGTTATCAAAAATTAATTAGCAAATATTAAATATTACTTCTTAATTGTTACTTCTTAATTATTAATTTTAATTGTTCATTATTAAAAATTAATTATTATTTATTAGTTATTAATTATTTAATAACAATAATTAATTATTAATTATTGAATTGTAATTATTAATATTAATTATTTCGTATTTTCAAACTAGTTATTAATTTTTATTATTTAATAGTAATTATAAATATTAAGTATTATTATTTAAATATAAGTATTAATATATTATTACAGCGGACAAACAAAAAAGGTTGTAATAGACATCTATTATAATTGCCAAAAAAGACAAAATTGGCATCTATTACAACTGGCAAACAAAAAAGGTTGTAATATGTATCTATAGAACTGGCAGAAAAAAGGTTGTTAAAAATAAACATCTATTACAACTGGCAAAGAAAAGGTTGTAATAGGTATCTATTACAACTAGCAAAATAAAAGTGCTGTTGAAAATAAGTATATTACAATTTTATGAAAATAGAGTTGTAAAAAACCTTTATTACAACTGCCATTTTCTTACCGTTGTAAAACTACAGTTGTAATATAGTCTTTTTGTTGTAGTGATGGATATAACATTAAACTAGTGTGTAACACGTGTGTTGCACATGGTAGTATTGTGAAATCATATTTTTTATTCTTTAAATAAAAATATTATTAAAATTGAATGTTATTATGTAGTGTATGGTAAATATATTATGATAAACTAATTATGATTTAAACTTTTTATCTTATACACACACACACATGTGTGTGTGTGTATGTTTGTGTGTGTGTGTGTTAAGTAATCCACATATTTTTGTATATAAATAAATTTTGATTTTATCGTTTTGTTATTACGAATGTGTAAGCATATTGAAGTTGATAATTTTCTATTATTGATTGCATGGCTGCTTGTTTGATATGTCTGATGGTCACATATGATTGTTAAGCATGCGGGGTAACTATGGTTGATTATCCTATGATTTTTTTGCTAATATAGGGGACGAAAACCCTAAAGGAGAGAGAGTGTAATGACCCATATTTTACATATCGGAGGACTATAAAATATTTTTATTTAATACATATGAGATCGTATGACTCTGATATTTTGGGACATGACTCCTAGGGAAATTTTCCACATCTATGATTTTTATCGAATTTCTATGTGACCATTTTAACATAGAAAATCATATATGCCTATAACATTTGGTAGTAGCCGGTTTAGGGTCTGAAACCACTTTCATTTCTTCGGGATGATGGTATCCCATTCCGTAGAGTAGTCATAATAGTAAAGCAGATTTACCGTTTAAAAGTTATTAATATTTTAAAATTTGACTACTGTTAGCCAGTATTATCGAGTAATTAGGCTAACCCACGTTTAGGCCAGTAATGGGGGCTGAAGGGATAGATATAGGTCATTTCTTTCTTCCCCAAAACAGTTATAAGCCTCCATTAACCCTATCTCTTCAAAAATCATCTCTTTTTCTTACTTATCTTTGCCTAAACCATCATTAGAGGTGTAATTAGTGAAGGGACTAGTAGATCTACCACTTTTCTATCTTGGAATCTATGTTCTTACTATCATATCTCAGATTTGAAGAATTAAAATGGTATTGGGTATTAGGTTATTGATTATTGATCTCTCATTATCCTATGCTTGACTATGTATTGAAATTTGGTGTTTTTGATGTGATTAACATTATAAAACGGTTTTAAACTTTAATTACACCTTCATATGTGTTTATGGCTGAATTTGAAATAGCTAAAATGGATTTATCATGATTTTATAACCGTTTATGGAAAATGTTGTGATTTTAATAAAGAAAGTTACATCTAGGCCAATATTCATATTTATACCTTATGTGGATTGATTATGAGGGTTGAGTGGAAGTATATGGATGTTATTTACCATTTGGATGCATTGTTTTGATCTTGTTTATTAATTGCTTTTAGGATAGTTAGGTTTTAGTCGATGAAACGAGCAAAAGGAAGTCAAATTTGCTCGGCAACAGATGAAACTTGGAGGGTAGGCTCTAGAGGATGGGTAGAGTTTTCACTTTAGGTCGCAGGCGAATTGGCATGGTGGATTCAAATCGCGATGACATAAAACATGTTGGTGGGGTTTTACTTTAGGGGCATGCATCGGGGTTGCTTGGGGAAAATCACAGGGATGCTTCGGGTCGAGCCCTGGGATGGCAAAGTAGTAAAGCGAAGCTTGAAAGTTGAAGGCCAAATTTTGGCTAAGATGCCAGGCCGGTACTGACCTATACTGGGGAGATTTGGACTTATTGTTTTGGCATGTGAACTGCAAAAGGGGAAGAGAAGTTCAAGTGAAGGCCTAAGCACCAAATTGGAGTCCAAAGTTCAGGTCAGTACCACACCCTCAGGTCGGTACCGATCTGAAAAATGGTGTTAGGTTGAGGCCAAACTTTTAGGGAAGGGAAGCTAGGCCATGTTGGTCATCCTGGAGGTGTTCGTTCGTTCGTTTAGCATTCAGTTACGATGTGGCACGATGAAGACTGGTGGTTAAGAAATAAAGCAATATTGGAGTGCATCAATGTGATATCTTCATGACTTTGAGATATTGATTCCACAACTGATTTGGAGGATTAGAAATGTTTTGTTGAGGATGGCTCTAGAATGAGGGTCACGATGGCATCTCATAAGGACTAGTTCTAGGACATGATTTTGTGAAGCAGAGCTAGGACATGCTCTCATATAGGAAGATACGATGAGACAGGTTCTAGGATGCGTGCCTGTGAAGTGGAGCTAGGACGTGCTCTACTATGGAAATAGAAATAGATAGAATGACAAAGGGTTCTATAATGATGATGCAATGAATCGAACTAGGACGGGTTTGAACTGGAGCTACGACTATTCCACCTCTTCTAACATTCGGGGTTCTTCCATTTGTTGTTGTTGTGCTACTGTTTCCCCTTCCTCGTCCCCTTCTCGAACTCATTCTTACTACCTGAATAAAGTAAGATATCTTTAGGATACTTAGACGAGATAACTCTTTAAAAAGGGATACTAATCAAACCTATTAAAGCTGATCTAACTAACATGAATATATATATATATATGTATACGAATAAAATTTACAAATACATGCTCTCAAAGTTGACCCTAACCCAAAGCAGGTGTTCGTTCAACCTAAGCTCTAATACCAAATGTAATGAACCATCTTTCTTACTCCGAAGACGAGTCATTAAGGTTAGAAGAAAGAGAAAGATAAGAAGAAACTTCACAATCACAGAATCTCATAGCGGAACGAAACAACATATATTACTCAACATAAGATTTTACAGAGATATTGCCATAATAGTACATCAGAGTCATTATAGTACAAGTTTCAAATAGGGACATTTATAACTACCTGTCCTTACATCACTAATACAAAATACATACATATATACATAGCAGAACAAGATAGTAGTTAGCTAACGTTGAAGCCACCTGCTCCAGCTCCTTCAAAATAAAATCGTGTGAAACCTGGATCACTTGGCTACTCATAAAAATTTGGTTACCCAAGAGTTTTAGGGAAAAGAAAATAAAACTCTGGGTCAGACATGGGACTAGTGTTAGTAAACTCAAACAACTGAATTATTACTTCTAAAACACTTTTAAAATCAAGAATATCTCGCAAGACCACGCCGCACATAAACACAGACGGGTTTTAACCTTACGATAACCAAAACGCTTTATATAAAAATCTAGTAATAATATCATAATGTCTAGGATTTCAAGTAAATAGAATATAGATGAAATGCTTGCATCTCACATTTCAACATATTTGTGTACAACTAAAGATGTACGACACTTATTGGTGAATGGAATTCATACAATGACTGGCTACTGTGGTACCGCCCATCACGGTGCATCTCTAGATAAAAAAACAACAAGGACCTCGCTTGGATCCCCTACCCCTCGGTTGGGATCATCAACTGTACCAAAGCATACATGAATTTATAGTAGGGACTCTAGATAGGGGTAACCTTACCCTAATGGGAGTGACCCACTTAGCGGATGTGCACGTAAATGTGCATATTTTTGCCACCATATTTAATCTATTTAAATTAAATAAATGATCATATCGGGTATTTTAACTTGTTTAAACCAAATTCAAATTATTTTCAAATTGTCACATATTCATCTTCATATAGGGGCAAAATGATCATTTTTGTGCATTTATTAATTTGTGAAAATTATTTTCTATGTTGTTTTGTAGGAATTTTAGTGAATTTTACAAGTGGCTTCATGAAGATATGCATGCACAAGAGTGAATACAAAGGAATGGAGATGGAAATAATTCAAAGTGATGATCATGGAGGACCCGACTTACCCACCTACCTTAATGTACACTTGGGAGCTAATGCACATGCTAAAAGACCATTAAATCTTCATGCACACTTAATGGATGATTATTTGAAGTTAATGATAACTTGGTCACCACACTTCCTAAGAGGGTATTTTGGGTAGATCCCAAAAAAGTAAATTAAGGTCTTAAACTTGTATAAATACCCCTTATGTTTCATGTAACTCTTCTTCCCTTAGTTTTCTTTTAGGCTCTCTCTCTCTTACTCTCTTCTTCTCTTTAGTTTAGTGCATGATCTCAAATAAAAGAAAGCTCTCTTTCTCTTTTCATGGCTACTTAGCCATTTTTTATTTCATGTAATTTCCTTTTTTTATGAAATGTTAATTAGAGTTCTATGTTATTTACATGCTTCTCTTCTTATGTTAGTAGGTAGTTTACTTTTCATTCAAGTAGATTAGTGTTCATTTCTTTTTACTTAGCTTTTCTTTTCATTTTGCTCTCTTTTCCTCTTGTTCATTTCATGTGGCATTCTACATTTGTTGATTTGGTAACAAATATGAGAGGCTAATCCCTACAATTTAGGGGTAATGAAGCTCTCTAGTATGTAGATGCAACATTTTGATGTTTATGAACTCTCCTTTTGTGCTTAATGAAACATTTGAAGTGGTTTAACTTGTTGTTTTTGATTTGAATTTGATAGCTTATATTGTTGACACCAAATAGGCTATGCTTAAACAATCACAAACAATAATTACCTCTTCATCTACATATGATGATGGTAATGAAATGAATGTTGAAATAAAAATTTGATGGTCTATATTTCTAAACAATAGTTAATTGGCCATGCTTAAAATAGATTTCATTTTCAGCTTGTTGTCATTTTTCATGAGAGTTAAAAGTTGTTTAAGGGGTGTGTTATAGTTTGTTGGCTTATATTGAGATAATTAATAGAACAAATAAGCCATACTTATGATAAATACATCAATTAAACTAACTAATGACCAAAAAAGAGAGATCATAATTTCATGTTTTGTTGAACTATATGATCTAGTGAGTGGAATTATCTCTAAATTGTCATTTAACTCTCATATTTTTAGCAAATTTCTTTTGTTAGTTAGTTAGTTTATTTACATTTTTAGTTCACACTCTTCAAATTTTTGGTTTAATTTGATTGAATAGAAATTTGAAATCTAACAATTCCCTGCGGATCGATCCGTACTCGCCACGTACTAGAATTGTACGCCATGCGCTTGTGGTAAATTTTAATATAAATTCGTTTGGCCGTTTTCTAACTCGATAGAAAATTTGGCCAACGCGAACAAGTTTTTGGCGCCGTTGCCGGGGAATAGTTTTGATTTTAGTTTTCTATTCTTCGAATTATTTTCAATTGATTTTTTTGTGTTTTAATTTGTGTGTGTTGCATTAAAAAAAATTGCTGAGTGTACGTTTGTTGTGTGATTTGTGTGCTTGTTTTTCTTGTTTCTTTTGCACTGCATATTCTATTTAAAAAAAGAATTTTTTTTATTTCATTTCGTCTGTATTACATTTCAAAAACAATTACAATTTACATATTCATTTCCATTTACATTTTGCTTGCTGTACTGTCACAACAGCCTTCAACTTCTTACTGCTTCAAACCAGCCTACACAGTGCTATATCACCATTTCTTCATCACTACATTGCTACTTTCTTTCACTGATACTCATCACTCTGCAAAACTTCCAAACATACTGTCCCACATTACAAGTCATCCCACTCCTCCTTTTCACCAAACCACCAGTTACTTCACCTTCACAAAACATACAATACAATCTCACACTGCAACATACTTGTGACGATCCGGAATTTTGGTTATATTATTTTAATAAACATTTTAATTTAATTAATTAAAATACAACTTATTTTTTTAAAAACAAGTATATATATATGTGTGTGTGTGTGTGTGTGTGTGTGTATTGGGAAGAAACTATGATTTGGAATTTAAAATAAAGAGTTTCAAAATCTTTTAAAAATAAAATCTATTTTTATTTTCAAATAAATTAAGTAAGCTCTACCTTATTGACTTTTGATTTAAAAATATATTTATGATATAATCTAGATAACGATGGTTAAAATGAAATAAATCTTATCAATATTAAACCTAAGCAATAAAACAAATATATTGTTTAAAAATAAATATAAACATATAGACTTAAGGAATATAATATTGACAAAATTATTGAAATAAATAATAACGGGAATATAAAATACAAATTGTACTTACGAAATAAAATAAAATATATATATAGAAATACAAGATAAAAAGTATATGAATCAATATACATATATGAGATAAAACGAGGTGAGACTAAGTTGATAAGCATATGTAAACAAAAAGGGAGACAACCTCATTAATGCCTATCTTTTCCAGCATACAAAACTTTGTATCAAGTCAAATAAAAAAAAATCAAGCTATAAAATATATATATATAAGAAGCTTGCTGTGAAAGCTACGGCCTATTTTTTTTATACCTCACTTACCTTCATTCATACAAACTGAAGTAGAAAGCAAATATATTGTGTAACAATAACCTTATCAATTTTAAAGTAAAACTTAAGTAAAATATTATACACTATAGAAAAACATATGTTGCAGGCAAGATAATCACCTAAGTACAAGATAATAGATTAGGCAGGAAATCATTTCAATGCATACGAAAATGGGAAAGTATGCTTAGCATTTAGTCAACAAGTAAAATCATATCAGTGCATTCGAATATGGCTGGGGTAAGTATGCTAAGTTTAAAGTTAAACAAATAAACATATGTAAGTTTTATACATAAAAGAATAAAAAAATGGGTTGTGTAAACTTGATAAGGAGCAAGGCATTTAATGCCAGCACCACTAGTACGAGATATTTCATTTTCAGCTTTCTTTTTAAAATAAAAATCTCTGATTTCTTGTGTACCAGCAAAGATCATTTGTATACAAATGCAACTATCAAACTTTGCATACTTGTTTTATTTAGTAAGCTTCTCCTCATTTTCGTTCATCAAAACAAATATAGTCTGAGATCAAATTAGAAAACAAAGCACTTCAGTTTCAAATTTAAAATTAAAGCATCTCAACTATAACAAGATTTCCAGATCAATTCATGTTCAAGTTTTAAAGCCAGTTCAAAGTTTTCAGGGATCAAAACTAAAATGTATGCAAGTTCTCACATTCCAGTTTCAAGCTTTCTGTTTTATAAAGTCAGGTGAGTGAACTGCTACTCTTTTAATGTTTGAATCTTTTTAAAGTTGATGATTGTGATAAAACATTGAAATAACTATGTAAAATTTGAGTGCATGCTGGAAATATGTTAGTCTATAGATAAGTATGCAGTTGTTTGAACATGTATGACTGTTCTTAGAGATACAAACTTCTGTTTAGTACAGATTTTCAAAATCCTCCTCTGTTCAAGCATTAAGTGAGTAAACTAGATTAAAAAAAAACAGTTTAACATTTTGATTAGAACTCGATGCTTATGAAAATGATATGCGAATATGGTTGTTTATGTTTATAAGAATGAATGCATGTGTGTGTATATATATATATATGCTGTGCTGTGAATAAATTTTGTTCTCTGTGTCTCTATACAGGCTTCTAAATTAAAAGGAAATTCATACCTCTCCAAATACTTGGTGTTAGGTTAAATTATATAAACAGAAAATGTTTGTAAGGGTATAAATTTAATTTTAAAAATAGATTTATTGATATATATGAACTGTTATTCTAGGAATGTTTAAATTTACAGGTCTGATCAATTCATAGGCAAAAATAATTTGTCAGGAATTTATGAATAAATTTTATAACCTGATTCTAATGTGAAAACCATGAATTTAGAAATGTAAATTGTGATTTTTAGATTTAAAATGAATGAGGTATTATGGGATTATGGTTTTCGACATTTTCGTCGACTGGGGGAGACCGGCGGCATCGGGTTGTTCGGCGTTTGGGCTGGAAGATGCCTGAGGCATGGGGGTCTCGGGAAAAATGTTGATGGATTTTATTTGTGGCCATGGTGGCCGGAATGGGGTAATCTAGGGTTTAGTGATGGGTTTTGGTTCATCGGAGTGTAGAGGTTGTTGTGGCAACTGTGAAGCCTCAGAGTGGATCGCGATGGGGAAAATCCTTGCTGGAGGTTGAGGCAGAGCTTCGGTGAGATCGACGAGGTTCATCAAGATGGGGATCGTCGGCGATGGTAGATTTCCGATGTTGGTTGGGTCCAGTTTTTGATGTCGAGTGTTCGATTTCGTTTTGCGTTGCTATTTTTGTATCTGGGTTATCGAGAGATGTGGAGTGGTTGTCGATGACTGGTAGATGGTCGTGGTGGCGATCGGTGGTGGCCGGGGGTTCTGTGCACGTGCACGTGCACGTGCACGATGTACTCTGGGTTCGTTCGATCGCATTGGGGAAGAAGGTTTGTCCAGGGGCGAACTCGAATACTCTACTGTTTTACTCGAAGTCAGGTGGAGTTGCGAATGTCTCGAGGCTGGACTCGACTATTCCAAGCATTTGCTCGGGTTTTGTTAAAGCTTAATTCACCAGTTCTTCTAAAAGAGATAATTTTATAGCAAGTTTTAAAGTTTGTCAAGTTTATTCAAACAGGTTTCTTAAAACACTTTTCTTTCCTAATAATCAATATTGTATAAATTGAGATTACTTGAAGGTTTAAAAATAAATTATTCCAAATTTGTTAAGTTAAAGGTTTTTTAATCTATATAACTTTTATTTGGAAGTTTATAAACTTAATTTTTGTAATTAAGTGAATAATTGAGAAAATGAGATGTTTTATAATCCTTAATCCAACTTAAAGATTTAAATAAATTAATGTATTGATGATGGCTTATTCCCAAAGGTTATTAAATAAGGATTAAATGATAATTAAAATAATAAAGATAAATGGTAAATCTTTTAAATTGATTTAAAGTCTTAAGTGATTAAAGATTTATTACTTAATGAAAGTAATTAAATGAAAAGTATTTAATGAAAGTAATTTAAAAAGATAATTACCAATGTAATGAAAGGATTAATTATTTAAATTACTTAAAGATTTATTTATTAATGTGATTAATTAAGGAGATTAGTTGAAAGTTAATGTGAATGTCTAAGGTTAATTAGTCTATGGGGTAATTTAAAGGATTGATTAATTAATGTAATTAAAGGATAATTAATCAAGGATGATAAATCTAGAATGAATGATTAAAGAATGATTCATTAATTGGGTAGTAATTAATAAATGTTGAGTATGCAGGATTAAGGAAATCTAAATGATTAAAGTTGGTAATTAATTTAATTGGGGATTAATTTAATTAATTAGGAATTATATATCTAATAAAGTTTGTTATGGATGATTTAATGATATTGGATGACTTGGATTGATTTTATCTCTGATGGGCGATTGAGTTGTACTGTGATATGAATGGGTTAAACTGTGATAATATAGGTTACCTATCTGAGTTAAATTGTTGTATGATATCCTGGATTTGAATTGTATTGTTTATAACTTGACAGCTTGGATTAGAAATGACACTAGATTCGAAGAGACCGGAGTCGGGTATTAGTTAGTACCCGAAACCACTTCGATTCTTATTAAATTTCTAGTGAAATCAATAGGCTGGTATGGAATGATTTAAGTGAATTGGACCATTTTAATCTAAGTTTTGGATACCTAGAAATTGAATTGTGATATTAGCGATGTCTATCATTGGTAATTGACACGAGTTACCTTGGGTTTCATATAAGTTGTATGCTCTTGTGTTCCATGTTAGATGGGTTTACTCACGCTGGTTTTCCAGCCTGACTCGGGTGTTACTTTGATGTAACGCTCGGGTCAGACCGAGTATTACATATTTTCAGGTGAGGACGTTCTGGAGCTCAGGAGTCGAGCTGGATGACAGGAACGTATGGAGTGTTTTCGCTGTGATATATTTCCTTTTTATTTGGGATATGTTGATTTGTATATGTCCAGCAGTTGTGTATATGTATAACTCTGATGTATTAAAATAAAATTGACAGATATAGTATTCTTTTATAAACTGTTATTATTTATTATTATATTTTATCCGCTGCGAATGTGAGAATCTGTGTTGTGTTTCTGTTTCTTCTTCTTCTATCTCTTTCTTCTTTCCTAACTATCTGGAATTTTCGGGATCGAAAATTCCGGGTCGTTATAGTTGGTATCAGAGCAGAGGTTAAGCGAAAACCTTGGCTCTGGTGGGAAATACTCATTAAGGATAGGGTAAATGGTACCCTAGAATGAGTTGAGTGTATATGTATATATATATATATATATATGAGAGCGTACTTGTTATTTTCTTATATAAAGATTTTAAATAATTTTATACAAGCTTATATTTTAATATATAAAGCAATAATTTTTCTAATATTAAGTTAATTGGTTGTTAAATCATTGAAATTAAATAGAAACTATGAGAACTAAGTGACAATAGAGATACAACCAAACTGAAATTTGAATAAAAGAGCTTGATTCAAACAAGAGTTGTTTGAAAATTTATAGGAACATGTTTTGAATTTAAAACCAAAGGTGGTTTAAAATTTAAAGTAATTTGGTGTGTAAAGGCAATAAATATGTATATTTGGAATAAACTCTCAGATTTAGTTTTGAATAATCCTTGGAAAGTGATGCGAAACCCAAAGTGATATAAGTTTTGAACTAATGAGTAAGAATGAATATTATTAGAAATTTGAAAATTTGAAGTAGAAATTCAAATTTGAGTAAGGTTGACTGAAGGATTAAGTAAATTGAATTTAACTTGGGAGGAGTTAAGTAAGTTTGAATGAACAACTTGAATTGTAAAGTTAAGATGAAATTGGAATTTAACTTGGAAAGTTAAATGGTTAATTGGAATTGGGAATTTGTGTGATCTCAAATGGGTTTGGGATCTGGAAATTGAAAATGAATGGATGTTTAAAATAAATTGGATGATATCATCCTATTGTTGGTAAAATCTCTAAATGGTGAATTGGTTTAGTTTAAATGAATAAGAAATGAAGTGTGGTAATATATCCATTATTGAGAAAAAGGGAAATCTAACGTTAATTTGAAATTAAGGGTGTGGAATTACTTAAAATTGAAAATTTGAATAATTAAATTTGTTAATTAAAATTGTTTTAAAAAAACTGGCTTCAAACTGGAAGATAAAATTGAGTAATAAATTAAAATTTTAAAATAAAATTGTATTGAACTCTTATTTGAACTTTGAAATACATAAGTAAAGATAATTTAAAATGGAATTTTGAGAATTGGACTCAGAAATTAAATTGTTTAAAAACTTTAAACAAAAGTTAATTTGGTTTAAAGAGTTAAATCAACCTTTGAAAATTTAACTCGAATTTATATAATTCGAGATGGTTTAAGATTGAGATTAGAATTGAATTAATTCAACTGGAATCTGATTCGAATTAATTGGATTTGTGATTGAAGATGTATAAGTTTAAATATTTAAATGGAAAATTTGGGATTAAATTTAAAATGATTTGAAATTTGAAGTTGATTTAATTTGGAATTCGTCTAAATTAATTTGAATAATTTGGGATTTGTAGTTAAAGTGAATATATTTAAATCAAATGGAATTTGATTTGAATTTGGAAAGAAATTGAAAATGAATTCAACTTGAATCGGAAATAAATCAAGTCCAATGGAAATTGGAGTTATTTAAATTGGAATAGAGTCAATTTAAATGGAAATGGAAATTTAAATTGAATTGGTGGGATTGAAGGTTGGGAATGGAACAGTTTGACTCTGGAATATTTTCAAAATAAATTATTTTAGTATAAACCTATTTTTCCAAGCTATTAAATATATACAACCTTTTTTCTTAAAGCCGGATTATTTTATCCTTGTTTTACAATTATTTTGGAGCTAATTAACTATTTTTCAACTGTTTTATAAATTAATTACTATTTTACAGCTATTTTGCAAACTAATAATTATTTTTCAACTATTTATCTATTTTTTAAAAAATTTCAAGCTATTTGTTTTAAATATAAACTGGTCGGAGTTCAAACTGTTTGTGAGTAAATACCCAATTTGAGATAAGAATTGAAGTGCTAATCCAAATGGGATTATGAAAATGTGAATAAGTGAATAGAATCGTGGATGAATGTGAATAGAAAAAAGAAATTGATTTGGTTAATAATCAATAGGGGTAAATACGTGAGATGTACGTATATTATTCTATTCGCATAGTGGTTTGATCAAGATTCGAGCATAGAATTTTGAGATAATATTATCGATCCGAGTTGGGATTTTTCGCTCGATTTTCGACGGCGAACCTGGATATGGATTTTTGATTGGTTCTGGATATTCTCTATCATAGTTGTGACTATGCAAGGAGAATGACGGTTTCTGATCAAGAAACCAGATCTGAGTCCGCACTAGGAAGTCGGATGGACAATACTAGTTCGGAAGTGAAATTTTGTGATCGAGTGAGCGATCAGATTGATATAGCGTACGAATGATATGTGTACATCGTACGGGTTTGAATAAAATTGATATTGAAATTTTGTGGATAAAAACTGTAAATGGTTTTTGAAATTGAAAGTATATTTTATGAAATATATGATGAAGTAAAGTGGGAATTTAACATTTCTACGATTGAAATTTTCTTTATGAAAGCAAGCAATATAGAGAATGACTTTACAAAAGAGTAATCAAGATTTGAATATTGATTTGGGCTAAACAAAGTTATATATCTTTGTTATATATATGGGAAACTCCCCTTGTTGAATCTATTGCTAGAATAAAATGATTTTTGAAAATATTTGAAGTATAAAAATGAATTTATACAAATACGAATTGAACCAAAGATTTTTCAAGATTATTATATATACGTATATAAAAAGGATTTTTGTGAAAATGATTTTGAGGAAAGGGTTTTGGGAACCTTTGAATTTTGGAAAGGCTTTTGATTTTTGGGAAAAATCAATATTGGCATTTGGAAAAGCCTGATATGAGAATTATCGATTTTGGGAATCGATTTTGTAAAGGAGCTTTATATGAAATTCATACTCGGTGTATGATTTGGAAAAATACTATATGTGTATAGTATAAAGTGTTTTGAAAGTGGCTCTGGGGAAAAAGGCGCTCCCTTGAATGAACTTCTCAGGAGTGCCACTGAGTGGTACTGCCTTGAGCCTCTAAAGGGGAGGTTCTAAAGTTGATCCTGTGAGGAGTCCGGACAAACTAGTTCCTGGGGATTATTGGGTAGCGAAAGTCGAGGGCGCTGATGCCTACAGGGGCATTTGGGTTATGCTGTGACGACAGTGTAACTCGATGTCGCTGCGATCTACTGTGGGGACCATAGCGTAAATCGTGTGGAGGATGAGTGCCAACAGTCTACACTTGATTTTGCCGGGATGGCAACGCAACATCGGTAGACTGCGATCTATGGTCAAGTGGAGGAGTTTCATTCTTTTGGCAGCGAAATTCGGTGGTGCTGATGCCTACAGTTATATGGGTCTTTGCTGTGATAGCAACGTATAGCCTAGGTATAACTGCGATCTGTAGCGGGTTCCATGGCGTAATCGAGTGGCGCGGAGACCTACAGTTATCTATGGATTTTGCCGGGAGGGCAACATAACCATCGGGTTAACTGCGACCATGGATGGGAGTGATGATTTCCAGAGCGTTTTCTCAAAGGATATTTTCTCTATTTTCAAAATTGTTTTCGATATTTTCAATAAAATTATTTTTTCAAGTATTTCCACTGGGTGTTGGAAACGAGTTTACCAAGTACTTATAGATTTTCAGTCCTACGCCTGATCAACGTATGACCGAATCTCTATGAGAACGAAGATGGACTTGTTGAAACATCGAGTTATAAAAGTATTTTAGTAATATTATATAGATTTTTAATAGTGTTTTAAAAATGATCAAAGAATATTTATCTGATTTTAAGCATTTTCATAAATTCTGGTTTCGTTCCTTTTCGAGGACGAAAAGTTCAAAGGGGGGAGGAATGTGACGATCCGGAATTTTGGTAATATTATTTTAATAAACATTTTAATTTAATTAATTAAAATACAACTTATTGTTTTAAAAACAAGTGTATATATATATTTAACTAGAAACTCTTGGCCAGCTAAAAATTTGAATATATTATGTGGCTATTAGTAAAAACTTAACTTTCTCTTCAACGTTTCTTGAGAATAAATACAAAGCAGATGTCTGCAAGAAGAAACAGTATGCAAATAAAACAAGATAACGAAATAAGTAATTATATATGAATAAATTATTATACCCAACAAAGCTATTGTTCAACTTACTACAAAAATTTTGGACTGGAGTGATGATTTTAGCCAAACACCTTGTTCATATTTTAAGATCCACCATTTTATTTAGAAACTTATTATCACTCTTCATAGCTATATGCACTTTATCATATGTCCATTGATTTGATGATAACATCTGCATTTTCTTTGATTTCATATTAAATTATTTAACACTCAATTTTTTTAAAACTCACTCCACTTGCATTTAATTTATTTATATCCAATTTAAATTAAATTCAATTAACCATATTAATTTTACTTACAGTCATTTATTTTTATATTCAATTTCTTACTCACTTAAATAACATTTCATTTTAAAATTCAAGTTCGTATTCATTTTTAATTCATTTTATAGCTTAAATGAAATTAATCCACTTTACTAATTTGTCTAGTTTCATGTAATATCCAATTCAATTTATTTAATATTAAGTTAAACTTCATTTCATTTTAATCTATTATTCATTTTATTTAATTTTATTCAAGTTAAATTTGCTTATCATTCTCGTCCAACAAATTTAAATTTGTTTTTAGCTTATTAATTCTCAAATCTATAAATTATTCAATTTTTTCATTCAAAATTTCAATTTATCCAATTCATTTCAAATACATTTCATTTTATTATTTTATCTACTTCATTTCAAATGCAATTCATTTTTATTTAAGCTTTCATGAGTTAACTATATTTTATTTACTTCATTTCACCAACTCGATTTATTTAGCATTTCTTAAGTCAATTATTTTATTTCGTATCTCAAATCCAAAATTTTCTTTTGTTTGCTCAACCAAAAATTTAACCATTTAAATTAGGTTTTACTTTCCTATTCAAATTTATAAGTTATAAACTTTTTTTTTCTATGCTACTTTCAATTATAAGTTCAAAAATATTTTCATATACTTATTAAATCATACTTAGAATATATATTTTTTTCAAAATCAAAACTTATTTTAATCGAAAATAAATTTCTTTTGGTAGCAATTCTCACTTAGAAACTCGGAAATGAATACTGGCGATGCTACAGTCATCTCCAGAATTATTTCCCTACGACCAAGCAAGTTTAATGCTTTTATTTATTCAAAAATCTTTTCAAAATATATTTCTAGTCAAAACACTTTCAAATAATACTATTATTAATTTTTAAGGCTTTGAAACACAAATTTCAAAACAAAAGGATTTTAAATTCTAAAATTCTCAATTTCTCAAATTTTCTTTTCTTTTATTTTTCATTTCTATACAAATTTCCTTAACTTATTACCAAACTAGTTCATTAATTTACAACTCGATCATTTCAACCAATTCTTATTCTAATTGATTTCAATTCAATTTAATTATCAAATGCTTCATAAAATAAAATCCATTAAGTATTCGTTTTATTTTAACTCAACCAATAATCGATGATAATTAAACATTATCATCGCCTAACAACTAACATTAATTAATAATCATTATATATATAATATATGAGACGACCGCCCATGACCCCTGCACTGAACCTAGAGAAAGTGTGCTGTAAAGTGTGCCCGGCGACCATGGAAGATTGTCAGGTTGAATTAAAACAGCAGAATCTATCGTATTACTCACAGCGCATGGACAAAATACAATGGAATATATATATATATAGTGAAGCTTCACAAAAATAGAATCTCATCAATAAAACTTCATAATAGTTGAATACAACATCTGAATAGTCAATACATCAAGCCTCACTACATATCACTCAGAGAAAATATACAAAGTAGCGGAACATCCAGTACATATAGTAAGAAGATAATATGCAAGCCTCCAGCTCGTCTTCGACATCAGCACCGTGGAAAGAAAGAACAACACCTGTCACCTGCTACCTAGTCTGCCCGTCCCAAAATGGACGAACAGCCCAAGCCAATAAGAGTTAAAACATAAAGCCTTGAGTCAGACAACAGTCTTAGTGAGCAGTAAATTAACTAACAACATACCAAAAGAGCATAAAGGAAAAGGAATAGGAATACAACCCTCCCACTCCACCTCTTTCTACAGTGATAGCCCCCAGACACACACTAAGCAGAAGAAAACATAGCAGAGCATACAATTTAAGGTAAAGCAATTATCACTCGAGTCAAGGGCGATGTTTTCCAAGTACAAACCCCCAAGGCCTAAACCAAGATCAGATAAGCACCCAAAAAATACCGCTCTTGAGACCGAATGACGATACAACCAAACATCCATGACTCTGGCTATCACTGTTATCATTGCTTCGATTTCACCGTTAATTGAATGACCGGCACATTTTTCAGCCGTCCGTCAAGGGCTAATGGAAACCCCAGTTCTAGACATAACTCTGCACGTCATCGTGACCCGTGCCTAGGACTATCGAATCTGCCCAGAGTACTTGACTACCAATCATTAGCCTTCAGGGACTATCGAATCTTCCCAACGTACTCTTGCTTTGAGCATGCTAGAACCTTCAACAACGATGAGATCTCAGCCTTCTAGTCATCCTCCTCGACGACTATTTCCATACTAGCTCAAGCGCCTCTCGAGCAAACCATTATCCTCTAACTCGAACCATTTCACCGAGTTATCAACATGCTTGGAATAATCCCGTCTGGATTAGACCAAGACTATCTCATATCATGCTTCGCCTCATCATCATCATAGCAAAGCTTCATCTCAACATCATCATCAAATCTATCCATATGAGCTTCATCATCCGCTACATATGCCACAAGCAGCTCTTCCAATTCAAGAGCCTTTCCCTTAGCTTTTGAATCACCTTCGACCATCTTGTCTAAATCAAATCATCAATCATCTAATTCATAGCAATCAATCAAGTCAAACATCAATCCAAGTAATCAAGCATTCAAATATGATCTAAATAGACAATTATAACAATAATGGCAATTTCGTAAATAAAGAGTCTAAAGTCTAACAAGCATGAAAACATGAGCAATATCTCTGTAACTTGATGAATGAACTTGCATAGGTTAACATGTAGTAAAATGGATGTCAAATCATCATGAACAATGGATCTATATGGATCTATACTTAGGATTAAGAAAATGCATGAAAATCACTATTTTAACACAAAATTAAGCCAACGATCCGATATACTCCTTTGGATCCATGTGAGAGATAATCACCACTCACCAAATCACCTAAACAACTCAAAAGCAACACACTTCAGATCTGGACAGCGAAGGATCTAACTCGATCTATCACAAATCCGCTTTAAACGATGAAATCTCTCTTCGAAGAATGTAGATCTTCAATCTAAGCTCTTCGATCTTCGATTTGATCTTCGATTTGGATGGACGGAATCACAAGATTAAAGTGGAGAAAAGAAGTGAAGAAGTGTAGAAGTCGAGCTCTAAAAATGGCAGCACTTCATCTCTTCGAAATCCGGATCCCAAAAAGTGAGAAAAACCCTCCTATTTATAGTTGATTTCCTTAGGTCGTCCGCTCTTAGGTCGTCCATGACCTAAAAACCCCGTGACCTAAAAACCCATGACCTAACAATCCCAGCCTCTACGCGACCTAACCAGATGCGCTCCTACGACCTAACGACTTAGCGCATCAGCGCACCCAAGCGACCTACGACCTAACCCAGATGTGCTTCTACGACCTAACGAATGCTCATCCATGCGACCTAACAGATCCAACGACCTACGCGCATCCATGACCTACGACCTAACAGATCCAACGACCTACGCGCATCCGCGACCTACGACCTAACAGATCCAATGACCTACGCGCATCCGCGACCTAACTGCTAAGCCCTTACGCGACCTAGCACTCACGCGACCTAACACACACGCGACCTAACACACATAGAAGCTCACGACCTAACTATCTTAGGTCGCCTACGACCTAAATCAACACAGAAGCTTACGACTTAACTCCTTAGGTCGTCTAACGACCTAACTACGCTAATTCGCTAACCCTTAGGTCGCTAACCACTAGGTTGCCAACTCTTAGGTCGCTAACTCCTATAGGTCGCTAACTCTCTTAGGTTGGCAACTTCTATAGGTCGCTCAAATTTCCTAGGTCGCTTACTCAACCTAACCTACCCCACGACCTAAGCCACCACACGACCTATCTCCTATACGACCTATCCCAAAATCCTTAGGTCGCTCCACTTCTTAGGTCGCCAACTTTATATAGGTCGCTCCACTTCCTTAGGTCGTCTACCACGACCTAACCACTATACGACCTAACTTCTATACGACCTAAGCCAGACTCTGGATAACTAATCAACAATGCAACCAAATGTCAACTGTTTTACGATGTTTCGATCCGTAAAAATACGGGTCGTTACATTCTCTCCTCCTTAGGAATTTCGCCCCCGAAATTCCAAACAAACAGAGCAATTAAAGACTATTCTGCATGCCTACCATCCATAGCAATCATCAAACCATGCATCCAATTCTAGCTTAGCATGCAGAATTCTAAAACTAGAACAAGTTACAATGTCGTTAGATGACACGACACCTTAGGGCCATACCTTGAAGAGTTCAGGATGAGCTGCTTTCATCCTCTCTTCCACCTCCCATGTACAGTCGTTATCATCATCACTCCATTGTATCTTGAGCAACTTAACTACCTTCCTCCTAAGCTGTTTCGTGTCGGTTTCCACAACACGAAGCGGCTTACGAGGTCTCTGTTCGACTGGATCAACTTTGAAATCTTCACAGCTATCAGCAGAACCACTGAATTCGAGTCGTGCACATACTTCCGAAGATACGATACATGAAAAACATTGTGCACACTCGACATCTTTTCTGGTAACTCCAATTTGTAGGCGAGCTTTCCAATTCGCTCGATGATCGGGAATGGTCCAACAAATCTCGGAGTCAATTTTCCTTTCTTCCCGAATCGAATAACATTCTTCAGTGGAGAAATCTTCACAAAAACCATATCACCTACGTCGAATTCCAAATCCTTACGACGCTTATCGGCATAACTTTTCTATCGGTCTTGGGTTGCCTTCATTCATTGCCGAATGATCTCTATGAAATCCAAAGTCTGTCGAATCATCTCTGGCCCAAGTATCAGCTTTTCTCCTTTTTCTAACCAACATGTCGGAGAGTTACACGGTCTTCCATACAATGCCTCATACGGTGCCATACCAATGCTTGACTGGTAACTATTGTTATATGAAAATTCCACCAAATGAAGGTGATCGTCCCATGATCCTCCGAAATCCAAAACACAAGCTCTAAGGAGATCTTCCAAAACTCTGTTGACTCTCTCGGTCTGACCATCTGTTTGAGGATGATAAGCGGTACTTAAACACAACTCGGTTCCCAAAACTTCCTGGAAGCTCTTCCAAAATCCACTAGTGAACAATGGGTCTCGATCGCTCACTATACTCTTCGGAATACCATGGAATCGAACTATCCACTTAACATACAACTCTGCCAATTTTGATGCATTCCTAGTCGATCGAACAGGAATGAATCTTGCACTCTTAGTCAGACGATCTACGATGACCCAAATCCCTTCATTTCCCGTTCTTGTTCTAGGTAACCCATCAATAAAATCCATCGATATTTGCTCCCACTTCCATGTAGGAACTTCTAATGGCTGAAGCAATCCACTTGGCTTCTTCTGTTCGGCTTTTACCAACTGGCAGTTCATGCACTTGGAAATAAAATTTCCAACATCTTTCTTCATACCTTCCCAGTAGTAGGTTCTCTTCATATCCCGATACATCTTATTTCCACCTGGATGAATTGTCAGCTTCGAGTGATGACTTTCCTTCAGAACTTCACTCCTCAATTCATCTATATCGGGAACAACTAGTCGTCCTTGCTTCTGAAGCCAACCCTCTCGATCGACTTCGAATCCTTTATTCTTTTCTGGGTCCAATCCAGATTCCAAATCACGGATAATCTTGACAAGCTTATCGTCTCGCTTTTGGCTCTCGCTAATCCTTTCCACAAGAGTCGGTCTTATCGATAAGTTTGCCAACATCTCAGGTTCCAATTCACATCTGGGCCTGAAGTCAAATCCAATTAAATACTCGAGATTCTTCCATTCTGAAAACATGGCTCCCAATCCTGCATGTCTCCGACTTAACGCATCTGCCACTGCGTTACCCTTTCCCGGAGTATAAGCTATACCAAAATCATATGATGCCAAAAACTCTAGCCACCGTTGCTGCCGAAGATTCAAATCCTTTTGGGAGAAAAGATACTTCAACGACTTATGATCTGTAAACAACTCGAATCGAACTCCCAATAGATAATGTCTCCATATCTTCAGAGCAAAAACAATCGCCGCTAACTCCAAATCATGAGTCGGATAATTCCTTTCATGCGGCTTCAGTTGTCGACTTGCATATGCAACAACTTTATCCTTCTGCATCAGCACTGCTCCAAGTCCAGTACCACATGCGTCGGTGTAAACCACAACTCATCATTTCCACTTGGAATGGTCAAAACAGTAGCACTTGTCAATCGCTCTTTCAGGATTCCGAAAGCTTGCTCACACTTATCTTCCCATCTGAACACTTGGTTCTTTTTCGTCAATCCTGTCAATGGTGCAGCCACCTTGGAGAAGTCTTTGATAAACCGTCGATAATATCCTGCTAATCCAAGAAAACTTCTCACATCAGATGCATTCTTAGGTCTAACCCAATCCTGGATTGCTGCTACTTTAGCGGGATCAACCGCTATTCCATTTCCAGAAATCACATGGCCTAAGAACCTCACTTCACTCTTCCAGAAGTGACACTTTGAAAACTTAGCCTTCAGCTGATGTTTCCGTAAGATTTCCAAAACAATATGCAAGTGCGTCTTGTGCTCTTCTTCAGTTCTGGAATAAATCAGAATATCATCCACGAACACTAGCACGAACTTGCCCAACTGATCTCTGAACACTCTATTCATAAGATCCACAAAATATGCTGGCGCATTAGTCAATCCAAACGGCATTACCAGCCACTCAAAGAAACCGGATGGTGTCCTGAAAGCAGTCTTCGGCACACTATCCTTAGCCACTCTTAACTGGTGAAATCCCGTTGCCAAATCCATCTGAGAAAACACCTTAGCTTCGTGAAGCTGATCAAACAAGTCATCTATTCTCGACAATGGATACTTGCTCTTCTTAGTCACCTTATTCAGCTCACGATAATCCACGCACAACCTCAACGATCCATCTGCTTTGGTTGCAAACACAACTGGTGCACCCCATTCGGACACACTACGCCGAATGAATCCTTTCTGCAAAAGATCATCAACCTGCACCCTCAACTCCTGCTGTTCCCTAGGCGCCATCCGCCTTAGAGGCATCACAACAGGTCTGGCTCCTTCTACTAGATCTATACGAAACTCGATCTCTCTATGCGGCGGTAACCCTTTGACCTCGTCAAAGACATCCTCAAATCCATTAGCGATTGGCACAGATGACAGTCCATCTCGTGGAACAACCAGCGAATACAGGAAGCTCATGAAGACGCCCTCTTCATGCTTACATCGTATCACAATCTTTTTCCCCTCCACATTCTCGACTGTCACCTCCAACCTTTCACAATCAACCTTTGCCGCATACTTCCTAAGCCAGTCCATACCCAAAATAATTCCGAACCCCGCAAAGTTCAGAACAAAACAATCACAAACAAAAGAGCAACCATGACTCGATACAATCAGACCACGACATATCATACACAAACAAGACGAACCCCCAACTGTATTAGTCACAACCAATGGCCTATCAACAATGTCCGGTTCTAAACCCAGCCGGCCTACAAGTTCGTTATAAACAAAAGAATGCGACGCCCCAGTATCAAACAGAACTCTAACTGGAACACCACATATGGAAAGAGTACCTTGAACCACCACACTCTTTCCCTTCTCTTCAACGGTAGGAGCTTTCGAAGATGATGGAACAGCCCCCAAAGCATAAGCTTGCACAATCTGCTTGTCCTTCCGCGGTTCTGGACAATTCTTCCTGACATGCCCCGGCTTGTCACAGTTGTGACACTTCATCGGTACCTTCGGATTCTTACAATCCCTAGAGAAATGGCCCTTCTGCTGACAATTGTAGCAGGTCACTTCGCCCTTTGGCTTCTTCTGGCCATCCTTACCCTTTTGCTGCTGCTTCCTCTTCTTGTTTCCATTCTACTGAGGTTTAGACTCTTCCCTGGTCACAGCAACAACGGATCCTTCCTTAGGAAACAGATTCTCATGCCTGAGAGCCTTCTCCACAAGCTTCTCAAATGGATCGTCCAAATGATCCACCAACCGCCTCCCAAGATAACTGTCCAAGCCTGTTACAAACTTCTCATTCTTCTGATACGAAGATTCAATATACGACCGGACATACTTGGACAAGGCTTCAAACTCAGAAACATACTCAAGAACTAGTCTTCCACCTTGCTTGAGCTCCACAAACTTCTTGAACAGAATAGACTTCTGAGCTGTAGAAATGAATTTAGCTTCAAATCTGGCTTGGAATTGCACCCAAGTAATCTCTTCCTCCGGAGTATCAATGGTGATAGAGTTCCACCAATCAGAAGCTCTTCCTTGAAGCTCTCTTGATGCTAACTTCCTCTTAGTCGCACCCTCAATTCCCAAATCACCAAAGATCCTTCTACAAGCATCTATCCACCTCTGGACTTCAATGGTTGACTTCGTTCCCAAGAAAACCTTTCCTCCAAGAGCAGTGTAGTCCTTACACAGCTTAGCAAAATCCACCGGTCTTGGAGTTTGAACTTGAACTCCAACATCCACCGATGGCCCCGGAGCTGGCATCCTTCTCATGATCGAAATCATCATTGCTTCGAACATAGCAGCATAATCAGCAGCCCCTTCAGTAGCACGGCCTTCCCTAGCAGCTGGTCTCCCTCTTCGACTCATTCTCAATATCTATAAAAAGGAATGATTAATACACCTTGAGAAACAACTGCATAAAAGACTCAAAATCTACTAAGCTACTATATTATATATAGTAATCATCCACCAAAATACAATTACGTCTCTCATACGTAGTTACGTCAACGAGCGTTGGGTAAAATCGATTAACCAATGCTCTGATACCAAATGTGACGACCGCCCATGACCCCTGCACTGAACCTAGAGAAAGTGCGCTGTAAAGTGTGCCCGGTGACCATGGACGATTGTCAGGTTGAATTAAAACAGCAGAATCTATCGTATTACTCACAGCGCATGGACAAAATACAATAGAATATATATATAGTGAAGCTTCACAGAAATAGAATCTCATCAATAAAACTTCATAATAGTTGAATACAACATCTGAATAGTCAATACATCAAGCCTCACTACATATCACTCAGAGAAAATATACAAAGCAGCGGAACATCCAGTACATATAGTAAGAAGATAATATACAAGCCTCCAGCTCGTCTTCGACATCAGCACCGTGGAAAGCAAGAACAACACCTGTCACCTGCTACCTAGTCTGCCCGTCCCAAAATGGACGAACAGCCCAAGGCAATAAGAGTTAAAACATAAAGCCTTGAGTCAGACAACAGTCTTAGTGAGCAGTAAATTAACTAACAACATACCAAAAGAGCATAAAGGAAAAGGAATAGGAATACAACCCTCCCACTCCACCTCTTTCTACAGTGATAGCCCCCAGACATACACTAAGCAGAAGCAAACATAGTAGAGCATACAATTTAAGGTAAAGCAATTATCACTCGAGTCAAGGGCGATGTTTTCCAGGTACAAACCCCCAAGGCCTAAACCAAGATGAGATAAGCACCCAGAAAATACCGCTCTTGAGACCGAATGACGATACAACCAAACATCCATGACTCTGGCTATCACTGTTATCATTGCTTCGATTTCACCGTTAATTGAATGACCGGCACATTCTTTCAGCCGTCCGTCAAGGGCTAATGGAAACCTCGGTTCTAGACATAACTCTACACGTCATCGTGACCCGTGCCTAGGACTATCGAATCTGCCCAGAGTACTTGACTACCAATCATTAGCCTTCAGGGACTATCGAATCTGCCCAACGTACTCTTGCTTTAAGCATGCTAGAACCTTCAACAACGATGAGATCTCAGCCTTCTAGTCATCCTCCTCGACGACTATTTCCATACTAGCTCAAGCGCCTCTCGAGCAAACCATTATCCTCTAACTCGAACCATTTCACCGAGTTATCAACATGCTTGGAATAATCCCGTCTGGATTAGACCAAGACTATCTCATATCATGCTTCGCCTCATCATCATCATAGCAAAGCTTCATCTCAACATCATCATCAAATCTATCCATATGAGCTTCATCATCCGCTACATATGCCACAAGTAGCTCTTCCAATTCAAGAGCCTTTCCCTTAGCTTTTGAATCACCTTCGACCATCTTGTCTAAATCAAATCATCAATCATCTAATTCATAGCAATCAATCAAGTCAAACATCAATCCAAGTAATCAAGCATTCAAATATGATCTAAATAGACAATTATAACAATAATGGCAATTTCATAAATAAAGAGTCTAAAGTCTAACAAGCATGAAAACATGAGCAATATCTCTGTAACTTGATGAATGAACTTGCATAGGTTAACATGTAGTAAAATGGATGTCAAATCATCATGAACAATGGATCTATACTTAGGATTAAGAAAATGCATGGAAATCACTATTTTAACACAAAATCAAGCCAACGATCCGATATACTCCTTTGGATCCGTGTGAGAGATAATCACCACTCACCAAATCACCTAAACAACTCAAAAGAAACACACTTCAGATCTGGACAGCGAAGGATCTAACTCGATCTATCACAAATCCGCTTTAAATGATGAAATCTCTCTTCGAAGAATGTAGATCTTCAATCTAAGCTCTTCGGTCTTCGATTTGATCTTCGATTTGGATGGAAGGAATCACAAGATTAAAGTGGAGAAAAGAAGTGAAGAAGTGTAGAAGTCGAGCTCTCAAAATGGCAGCACTTCGTCGCTTCGAAATCCGGATCCCAAAAAGTGAGAAAAACCCTCATATTTATAGCTGATTTCCTTAGGTTGTCCGCTCTTAGGTCGTCCACGACCTAAAAACCCCGCGACCTAAAAACCCACGACCTAACAATCCCAGCCTCTACGCGACCTAACCAGATGTGCTCCTACGACCTAACGACTTAGCGCATCAGCGCACCCAAGCGACCTACGACCTAACCCAGATGCGCTTCTACGACCTAACGAATGCGCATCCATGCGACCTATCAGATCCAACGACCTACGCGCATCCGCGACCTACGACCTAACAGATCCAACGACCTACGCGCATCCGCGACCTAACTGCTAAGCCCTTACGCGACCTAGCACTCACGCGACCTAACACACACGCGACCTAACACACATAGAAGCTCACGACCTAACTGTCTTAGGTCGCCTACGACCTAAATCAACACAGAATCTTACGACTTAACTCCTTAGGTCGTCTAACGACCTAACTTCGCTAATTCGCTAACCCTTAGGTCGCTAACCACTAGGTCGCTAACTCTTAGGTCGCTAACTCCTATAGGTCGCTAACTCTCTTAGGTCGGCAACTTCTATAGGTCGCTCAAATTTCCTAGGTCGCTTACTCGACCTAACCTACCCCACGACCTAAGCCACCACACGACCTATCTCCTATACGACCTATCCCAAAATCCTTAGGTCGCTCCACTTCTTAGGTCGCCAACTTTATATAGGTCGCTCCACTTCCTTAGGTCGTCTACCACGACCTAACCACTATACGACCTAACTTCTATACGACCTAAGACAGACTCTGGATAACTAATCAACAATGCAACCAAATGTCAACTGTTTTACGATGTTTCGATCCATAAAAATACGGGTCGTTACAATATTATTTAGGAAAAAATATTTCATTTACCCGATTTCAAAACAATATTATGTCGACTTGCCTCGTTTAAGTGTTTAGAAACCCCTACCGATGACACGGCGTCCCGCACATTGAACAAAATTCATAAACAACTCAACGGATAAGTAAATACAATATAAAATATTTTATAACACTAACAAGTATGCTCTCTCATATATATACACTCAACGGACTCATTCTAGGGTATTACTACCCTATCTCTAATGAGTCAACCCCACAAAGCCAAGGTTATCGCTAAACCTAAGCTCTGATACCAACTACGACGACCCACATTTCGAAAGGTTTAAATCGACAATAATCCACACATGTCCAACTTAAACAATCCGGAACATAGATAATCAATGGGTTTAAATAAGAAAAATAAGAAAAGAAGAAGAAAAAAAACAGAATCTCACAGCGGAAACGATAAAATATAATAATCAAATAATAGTTTATGAAGCTGTTTATTATACATTTGATTATAATCTATACACATTTGTCAGAGTTATATATACACACAAATCAGAGTTAAGTGATCAATATACAGGATAGCATGAATAAGGGAATAATAATAATAGTAAATTCCAAATCTTTATCTCGTCCTCCAGTGAATAATCTTCAATACACTGGAAAAAAAAACTCAAGACTGACCCAAGCGTAATGAAAAGACAAAACACTCGAGTCAGGACTAAAATAATCTTATGTAAGTCAAATCAATATCACCAATATAAGTACAATAACTTAAGAGATGTTACATGATTTTTTTCATCTCCTAAGGATCCGTTTAATATTTATATATAATAATATACGCTATAATAGATAATGTCTATCAGTAAAATAAATATCAAAATAGCGTTAAGGCTTTACATTGATCCACCTTAACACATTTTTACAGTTTTAAACGAAAGTCGTAATAGGCTCATATAGGGATAAATATGACAAAGCACGTGAGGCAATGCCCAAGGTAGGATTCTACTAGTTTACCCTTTTTGGCTGGTCGTAACCCATCCGTGGCCGACCGCGACAGTCAATCCAACCGACAAAAGGTGCACCCATCGAATACGAAATCACAATAGTAATACGAGGGATCAACGTCGCTAGTGGTAGCTAACCTCAATGGCCAGACATAGACTACTGTTTTAGTCATTTTAATTATGACACGAGTGCCAAGGCAATCCATCATCGTTCTCTTACTTCATTCCAGTAAACGTCGCCAATTCAACCACTACATTCTGGATATCATCCACCGCGTACACGGTTGTCAAACTGGTTCTAATATTGATAGAGAGTATGCCAATAAGAGGCCCCGATCTCTTTAACAACCAAACGTCATTTTACACACCGGTTGGTCCTATTATATTTTGAAAACAATTCGTATTTGATATCAAAATAACATATTCTCTACAAAATCAAATCCATTTCAAATTATATTCGCTTCAAAAATCATATTTTACTTCGAAATGTCAATTCAATTCGATATATCGATTTCACTTCAAAATTTGATTCGAATTTCAATTTAGGCTATAACTTCACTTTAACCCAATTCGCATTTAAATCCAAGATTTAAATATAAACATTTCACCCTTTTGACCAGTTTGAATTTTTAGAAAATAGTTTAAATTGCTTTTAAAAAAAATTAAATAGTTAAAATAGTTTAATAGAAAATAATTTGAGTATTAAAAATGGTTTGTATAGTAAAATAGTTTGGAGAATCAAAATAATTTTAATATTTAAAGAATATAGATTTTAAAACGTTTATACTAAAAATATTCATTTAAAAATAGTTTCAAAGCCAAACTGGTTCAATTCTAAAATTTCCAGTCCAAAATCAATTCCAATTTCCATTTCGATTTAATCGATTCAATTCCAATTTCAAGTCGAATTTTACTTCGATTCCAAATCAATTCCAATTCCAAATTAATTTCAATTCCAAATTAATTTAAAATTCCAATTCTAAATTAATTTAAATTCCAATCTCAAAATATAATTAAATTTCAAGCTCAATTTCGAAATATCATTTTATATCACCTTTTTCTTAGAAATAATCAAAGTTCGAATAAAAGTTCAATCCTTTAAAATAAATCAATTTTCTGAAATTCACAACATACTTCGATTATTTAAAAAATTCCTATTTCAAATTTAAATTTCAACATTTCGAGTTCCAATTCAAAAATAAATTCGATTTTTCTTTAAATCGGATCATTTAAATAATTTCAAATCAAAATTTTAGAATCATTTAATTTAACCAACTCGGTGTTCGTATATAATTCTCTATCCTATGGCCAAGTGAATCAATTATTTTAATTAATTCCAGGAATGGATATATATCATTTCAATCCAAAATAAATGTCATAGGTATATATCATTTCAACCTATTTCTTAATTTATTCGAAATAATTCAATTTATTGTTTTATACACTATAAACCATATACAGGGTGATAACACGATATATCAAAATAATTAAACATCCAATCATTCAAATTTCAACCAATTTTATCCATCACAATCAATCACCCAAATAATCAATAATCACAACAATCAACCAATTTATTGTTAATCAGGAATTTTACTAACAGTTAAATTCTAATTCGATTTAATGATCAATTTACATCCTATTAATTTAATTAATCCAGATGTTAATTAAATGTCAACTAAATTTATCAAACAACCATTAATAAATTTAAATCACTACACGATAGAAATTTTACAACATAAAAATATAATAGTCAAACGTGAGCGTAAAACACTCACCTCGGGTTGAATCAGAAAAAAAATCAAACTCTCTAAACAATCACGAATCCAGCTTCAATGCGTAGTGCTCGTTGATACGAATCTAGTGCAATTTGCTTTGTCCGAAACGGACCTCGTACCAACATAATATGAATTTATTAATATCGATAAAATTCAAAATTAATTAGCTAAACAAAAAAATTATAAATTTCAAATTTACCTTAATCCTACTTCTCTCAGCCATTCAAACGCACGACACTTGGGAGAATCCAGTTCGTTAAACCCATGTCGACTTCTGTTCATCTCCGCATAAACTCGAACCGCCACCCGCACTGCCCACCGGCCATTGCGCCGCCTAGCCTTGCCGTCGCGCCTCCTCGTCCAAAGAAACACGAACCCGAAACCCTAGCCGTGAATACAACTAGCCCCTCGTTCGCCCATCATTCGCTGTCAATCGACCCAACACCCAAACTCGACACGCCACGGCCATCACCTCGCTCCGCTTTGAGTCGCCACCATCTCCAAGTCGCACGTGATACGATCGCGACTTATGTTATCGATCGTTTCCTCTTTTTTCAAGAGATTTTTTTTCTCTTTTGAATCTGATTTATTTTATTTTATTTGAAGCCTGTGATTTGAAGAAAAAAAAGGGAAGAGAGGCATATTCGGTTGGAAAGGGGAAAGGTGGATTTGGATGATTTTTTATATATTATATTATAATAATTAGAAAATATCTGATTCGATCGACCCGCGAATTCACGAACTCCGAACGAAGCGTGCTGCCCAGCGTTTATAATGTTTTCCCCCCATTCCGAACACAATGGAACTAGTCCCGAGGTCTAATTCGATCGTATGCAGAAGATAGCTTTTCAGAATCAATTAATTTAATTAAATTCCGAAATAAATTTGTGCGCGTTTTAAGCTCGCACGGCCAAACGTCAAGTCTGATCGCTATGAAACTTTAAATCCTAAAATAACTCACTATTATGTATCTGGTGAATTTGGTTTCATCAAAATCCAAGGCAGTAGCCAAAGTGGCTATTTTTACTCGTCAATTTAAGATATAGAATTTCAGTTTTTTTAGTTTTTCACATTTAAATACAATTTTAATTGTTAACCATCTTCGTTCATATTTAAATAAAACTTAAATCAATTTCCGATATCATTTTGAATCATCTTAGATCCATAATTAAATTATTCAAATAATTTCCAATATTAAAATTTAAACAATTTAATTATCCAACAAACCCATATTAATAAATCGTTAAATTTTTATTTTTAACCATTTTATTTAATAATTATATCAAATTCTATAATTTAAAATAGTTAAAAATACCGGTCGTTACACCTTCCTAGTTACCAGCTTGGCCTGAAAGGTGGAGTAAGCCCAAAGGTTACACCTAACAGAATAGGCCTAATTTAATTGGGCCTTGGGCTAATTTTCAAAATAGTTTTGAAAATTAAGACAAGATTTTAAATTTAAAAGTTAAATTTAAAATAAAACATGTTTATTATAAAAGGTTATAATATAACATAAATTTTCAAAATGTTTGAAAATGTATCAAAATTTCAAAATGATTGGAACTATATAAATATTAATTTCGAAATTTAAAATTATTAATATGATTAATAATATAAATTAATTAAATGAGTTAATTAATAAATACTTATATGCATGTATTATATATGTTGATATATGTTATGTTATTTTAAAGTGTTTAAGATAACATAAGCATACATTTATGTATATAAGATACATTTTTGAAATTAATATGATTTAATTAAAATTGTTTAATTAATAAAGTAATTAAAGGATTGTTAATTAACTAAAAATATGCATATATATAAGATATATGTGTCTTACTATAACGGTTATATTAGATATGTCCAATACAAATTTGAATTGGAATACTAATTTAAAATTAACTAAAGAGTTATTTAATTAAAATTAATTAAATAAGATTTAATTATTAAAATGGTATACATAAGATTATTGTATAAGTTAATTAAAATATAAAAGTTATATAATAATGAAACTTATATAATATGAGTGTATAAACTAAAGGCGGAACATTAAACCCAAATTGACTTAAGGAATAATTGCATAGGTAAATGTACGTATACTGTCTGATGTGTCTGACATTTGAATCACGAGGGTATTTCATAAGAAATACATTATTGCATAAGTCGGTATCACTTAATATAATATACTGAAGATTATGAATCTTCAATATAATGTTGTCCTCTACCGTATATATTAATAAATTACTTGCATACTCCTTAGTTGTTGAGCAAACTCAAGCTAGAATTTTATATGTAGTATTATTAATATACTGAATAGACGAGGTAAGATAACTATATGTATTTTTGAGCAAACTCAAGGTACATAAACTATACTTAGGCCATCGTGATGTGGTAGGTATGAGTGAATAATCTCTTTCGATTTGTTGAGCAAACTCAAGGTCGAAATGAGATTAGGACAAGGAAACATAGGTTAGGAGTTGTATGAGATACAACCGATAGCAAGTTATCTATCGATTGTGGGGCTATGATTTGTTGAGCAAACTCAAGGTCAGAATACCAAGACAGACGAGTCCTAACACCTACTAGTGAAGTCGAAAGATTTCTATATTTCATCTTAGGGTTTGGAAGAACATAAAAGACTAGTTGGAGCCTTATTAGAAAAATGAAATGGTAACATTTAACCTTTCTAATATTGTAAGAACATATGCTAAATAATGTTATAATTATCTACAATGATAAATTTGTACATTTAATATGATTAATAAACGAACTAAATTAAAAGTTGACAAATGGAAATATAATACCCACTATTAAATGCCTATTGCATGTTAATGTTTTCTATACCCATGCAAGTGTCTAACTTTTAAACTACTTAATACATTCGTAAAATGGTCACTTACGTTCTTTTTTGGTTGAGACCGTGTATTGAACTCTACGAGTTTCGAACTCTAAAACCAATACAAGGCTATTGATATTTGATCCGTATACAAACATTTATAAATGTTATATGGTGAACGGTCACAGTTTGTAATGTATAATACTTTAATGAATATAGTTAATTGGAAATAAGCTACTAAATAGTATTTTGAGATCATGTATTCAACTTGATTGATGATCATATTGTGTTAATGTAACACAAGACCAAAATACTACAAGATAGATCTAAGAACTCGATCGCTGAAATGTCGTTTTGATCAGTTTACGTAAAGTGCAACATATTTGATGTCCTTAAATGTTAAGAATAATCAAATGAGCTTTTGTAAAGAGTTTGTTATGATATTGTAGTAAGGTCTTCTTTTGAATAGTTTGACCATTTGAAAGGAAAATGAATGTATAATAATAGATGTAATTTAAGGTACAGTTGGGATGAAGAGAATGAATAGTTTCTTCTGCTTCATAGTGAAACATTAGAAACGAGAATTGTAATAATAATTTATACTTAATATTGGAATAAGAAATATGATTTCTATACTGAAATGTATTTTTATATAGAAAATTGTTTCCTATGAGATTTATTTCTTTAAGCTCAAGATATTTGATCAACGAACTCTCCATTGTAAATAGTTGCAGTGTATGAAATAAACAATTTGTATTAAGTGAATGATGGACCTCCGAATTTAGTATGCTATTATAGTAATAGTGGAAATAGTGGGAGCATGCCATATGATACTTATTAATTGCATCGTAGTACAAAAATTGTTTTCATAAAACTTACGATATATTATTTATGAAATAATGATTATTTTTCGGTATAGACCGAAAAAATAGACATAGCTATATTTCAATATAAATATTATGAATATTCTTTATGAAATAAAACTATAATGTAGTAATATTTTTTATAACAAAAGTGATGCATTGGAAAATACAAAAGTATATAATATTATTTACAGTTGTTTTGGAATTATAGACTAAGCCATAGTTTTGAGAAATAATTTTATTCTATGATTTTGAATCATATGATACTTGTTAATTATATCTCAAACAATAAAGGGCTATGCACCCATTTAGTGAGAATCTCATAAGAGTTGGTGAACTCTTCGAATTGATACATATATATCTATGCAATCGTAATTCTATAAATACCAAAATGGTTCCACGTACTTCGTCATATTCACCGATGAGTTATCGTTGATATGGACATGTGTATTTGATACACATGTAGTATGTCTATAGTAAACTTATAGAATATAAAACAGAAGTAAATAAAATAGCATGCTATAGAAATGATTTGATTTGATCGAATGAGTGAGTATATTGGAAAATATTTTGAATGTACCTAAAATGAATAAAGATTCAATCCCAAAATTACTCCTCCATGTGATACATAATGATGCATCTATATGGAGTAATCGAACTATTTTGGACAATGTACGATTAATTGTGAGTGAAATTGAGTTAGTTTTTTTCTATAAGGTAATGTACTTAAGGGTAGTACACAAGGTTAATATTATTTCATCTGAATAAAAGTTTACAAAATTTTACAAGATAAGGGTTTATAAGAAACTCCAACATATCCTAGACCAAGGAGTTGGCAGGTTGTGCAGGTCGAAAGATTGCACATAATAATTGTTTATGAGGGATCTTATACGAACATCCCCAAAAGGATTTTGAAAAGACTGCCATTGGATGACATATTTATGTTTCGAACATAATTTTTGTAAACTAACACTAAATCAATCTTATAAATAAAGAAATTCATAAAACGTTTATGAATACCTATTCTATTGCACTAAGAAACAATTCAAGATATACAACCTTCATTGTGAAGGACTTTATTTGACGAATTATTGGTAGTAAAATGGAGTTGGATATGATCCATAGATAGAACTGATTATATGAGATGAAATGAAATTAACTAACCTAAACAAACACATAGCATTAGAATGTCTAATAAGTATTCTCGCACATCAAAGAGAAACGATGAGTTTCCTATTAATGTAGAAAATATATAATCCTAGGTTGTTTAATTAAACCATTGAGAGTGCTGACTCTATATGATATGATGCGCAAATCCAAAAGAATCCAAGTACGCTATCAAAATATAGATTTTGGTGGTCATAACTAAAGGGATATGATCCATCGACCACGACTGTGTCTTTATGAGTAAGACTAATGCAGTTGGAATTAAATGAGCAATGTTGATAAGAATAATATCGCAAATTTCTATTGTTGAAACTAGCACAATAGATTCGATATTCAACACGTTCAAGTCAATTCGGATTTACTCACAGAATTATCGCTTGATAAGTCCTGATATTTTGGTACATATGTATTGAAACATAAAATTCTAAATAATGATTTAGAGTAAATTGTTTACATATATTAACCAAAAATGTCTCAAAGTCAGTGGGAGCGATATTGAGTTTGTGAGTCTTTGGATATGATCTAATAAATGACACGAAAGTATCATTTTATAAGCATCAAGATTGAATAAGTATTTTGATAGAAATATTAAATTGTTTGATTTTAATAGGAATGAACTTTAAAAGGTAAATTGATATTTCTAAACTATAAAACAACACACTGTTGATTTTAATAATGTACTTGTGTTAAAATCAACCTTAGTTGTTTAGTACTCAACTTTGGTTTGTAAATAATGCTTTTATAGAAAGTACAAAAGATATAGGGAATGCCCCAAAACATTATGCAAAGACACCTTATTAAATTGTTTTATACGGAACATGTGAGATGAGTTCCTATGCATTGGCAACAGAAATTATCATACATGTCATGTTGTCTACGATATCGTAATTTTTTTTGGATTTCATACATGGAGCAAATATCAAATCCAAATTGATACCGCTAAATGGTTGTTTGAAGTATTCTCGTGTATTTGTGAAATACTAGAGAATTGTTACTGAAACACCTTATGAAGGAGTGTTCAAACTCAAACTTCATAATGGATATGAGTATAGTATGTTAATAATAAATTCAAGTTGATAATCTTTAGTTGGAAATGTTCCAAATGAAAGACCGTGGCTGATTCAATGAAAAGGCTAAGTGCATCGCCTTGAATATTGCCGCAATAAAAATAATGTATATAAAATTATAAGTGCACAAATTTATAACTGAGCTGGTTCCAAATGTTTAGAATCTCGTAACACTGTTATATGATAACAATGTCACGATATGGCTTGTAATGGAACTTAGAGCTCACTAGAGGTCAAGAGACAAACTCCGAATTGTTCCATATGACAAAGCAGTTTATCACCGTCGGAGAGAGTTGATTGACAAAGTAGATGATTAAAACATAATAGCATACCTGTTCACAAAGGGACTGACCCAATTGGTTTTGAGAAAACTGGTTGGAGAAGTTGGAATAAGATTCCATAATTGACCCCAAGTGCAAGTGGGAGATTGATATAGTTAGGGGTATGCCCTAAGGGCAATTATGTAATTTGTTACATATATCTAACTCGTTGACCAATCTTGTTTGAAATAAAGGTATTTTATTTCTATTATATACTTGATACAACGTGGTTATATTAATTTCAATTTATTTAAAAATATATTTAATAGAAAATCCATAAATGGTATGTTTGTGATAGTAGTTACAAAGTATTGTAACCGTGAGTAATTTATCACAATGAAAAAAATATTCCATTTTTAATGTTCGTAGTCAAGATGCATCGATACTGGATATCGATGTATCCATTGAGACTAGAGTATGCAACGCTCTCCAAATATTGGGCAGTGTATTACCCATGACTGTTGGGGTCACCAAGGGGTTACGTACTAATAATTATTAGATAACTATGGAATGACTCACTCGATAGTTTTCTGTTGGTTAATATAACTAAGGCCAAACAGAGAATATCGATGTAACTAATTTACATAATTCTCTCGACTTGAGAATACTGTTGATCTTCAATGTGGAAGCTCCACTTTGATTATAGTTAAATCGTGGCATGCCGTCCATCGAACGACTATAGTTGAAACGAGTGGAAGCATTGAAAGTGAAACACTATTCAAGAGAGGATTCGTCTCCTCAATTATATGAGGTTAGTATCACAGTCAACTAAAGTCAACTCAAAGTCAAAGTCTCTGGCCAGAGCATTTCGGTTGATAATAATTGTTATTGTTGAATTAAGGACTTTGTGTTTGGATTATAAAGTTGAATGTGGATGATATTGGAACTTTGACCATTACCAAATTCCATAAATCCAAAGTGATATAGTTTTGACGAAGAGAATTGGTGTAAATAACTGTCACTATTAGGTACCGCTTATAATAAGTAAAATTAGATTTTACCAAAAGATGTGTAAGCGATAAATTCGGTCAAATTATCTCACCACCTGCTAAGTGACGTGTGAAACGTAAATATTCGAATAGTTCGATATTAATCGCTGACTGAATTTACACTTTTGAGTCACACAACCGTAATGATGAATTCTCTGATAAACCATATGATTTAATTAATTTATAAAATGTTGTAAATTGATTAATTTAATTGATATTTGAGAAATACTAATTATTATTATTTATTTGATGTTTGGAAATTTTTGTAATTATTTTAATGCATTTATAAAATTATATTTGCGCGCATTAATATACAATATCGATATAATTTAAAGATAATTGCATAAAATGATTTATGAAAATTTTATGTCATTTGATGATATGATTTATGGAAATTTTATGTCATTTGATGAAATGATTTGTGGAAATTTTATGTCATTTGATGACATACGTGTAAAGAAAGGATTGGAGAGAGAGAAACGATCAAGAAAATTAATTAGGGAAGTTTTAATTAAAGAATGGAAAAAGTTTCATTCTTTCAAATAAAACATATTCTCTAATTCATTCTGGACGTACAATTCATTCTTTCTTATTCAGTCTGTTTGTTTCTCTCCTCCTAACTTTTCATGGCAGAAAACAATAAATAAATAAATTTTCCAAAAATCTTTCAACTCCATATAAAACATCAAATAAAATAAAACAAAAGTGGTTCATCCATCTCTTGCAAGGATAGGATGGAGATCTTGAAGATCTGAGGAGATATCATCATTCAAGGTGTGACTTCTAGGCAACATCCTAAGGGGAGTCCAATTTTTAAGTTGTGCTTAAGGCTTTGGATAATAGGGTATGTTTTTCTTTAATAGATAATGATATTTGATGTAGTATTTGTTAAAAGAGAAATTTAATTATCATAATTTGTATGTACATATCATTACCTCATTTAATTTGAAAATTGTTAATGTAGCTTGACTTGTTTGTTGAATGAATCGATTGGTGTTTTCTTTTAATAAATCAAAACTAATATTTGTATATGTTTAAATACACTATTTTTGGAACTATGTTCTAAACATTCAATTTAAAGTATAATTTTTAGATCAGAAATTTTGTATGTTCAATTTATCAATTGGGTTCTTATTTTGTTAAATTAAAATTAAAATTTGTATATGTTTGAATATAATGTTTTATTATAGATTTTAAATTGTAAACATTCAATTCAAAGTATAATCCTTTAGATCTAAAACTTTGTATGTTCATATTGTTTTGATTAGATTTTACTTTAATAAAATAAACTAAAATTTGTGTATGAATATTACAGCGTTTTACTGAAGATTATTGTTTTAAATCATATAAAACAAAACGTAATTTTAGATTTGAAACTTTACATGTATCTATTTTTTGTTTGTTTTGTTTTAGAAAAAAAGCGGGAAGATGTTTTGGTAATAAATCTAAATTTTAATTCGATTACTATAAGTCATAATTTGTATTAATTAGGGATATTTTATTAAATCTTACATACGCACAATTAATGTTTTGACAATAAATCTATTTTTAAATTGATTGTTGTAAATCTCTAATTTGTATTAACTAGAAAGACTTATTTTAATCTTATATACACACAATTAATTTTATATGTATGTTTGTATATATATAAAATTTATTATATGTTTTACATATTGCCTAGGTATGAATTAGATTTCTTTACAAAAAACATTTAAAACAAGGCAATTATATATACATACACTTATTTTTGTCTGTTTATATCCTTATATTATGATGCTAATTAATTGTCATTTATATGTTACATTAATTAAGTTTAATAAAAGTGAAACTGTATCAATCACCTTTGTCATCCCTTATTTATTTCCATTTTAATTCCTATGTAATAACCATTCAAATTGTTCTTGTTTATTTTATGTATACATATCAATTACCACTGACTATGCACACTCGCTATATGTTGCACTTGCACAATATTACTATGAATATATTCACAATTCATGTCATATTTAGATTAGTCTTTAATGTTATTTTATTAATCAGTTATTTAATTCAATTAAGAGAAGGAAATGAAAAGGTTCCTTCTCTAACTAAATTTATGATCCCTCATTAATTGAATAATTTACGAGAAAGGAAATGTAAAGTTTCTTTCTCTAAATAAATTTATGCCCCCTCATTAATTGAATAAGTTAGAGAAAGGAAATGAAATATTTCCTTCTCTAAATAAATTTTAAAAGTAAACGTTACACACAAATTTGTATATAAGAGTATATTTGATATACTGTAACTTACATACACATTAAATTAAAGTGAAACTTTAAGTATGAAGTTAAATAAAATATTGATTTTATTTAAAAGAAACTTGGAAAAGTTTCAAATGAATTTAGACTTCATAGCCCCATTAAAGATCCAAAATGATTAATTTTTTTCAAATTCACTCATTTCTTCCACTACAGGCTGGCCCAGTTCCAACAATTGGGTACTAGGACGTATACCGTGGATCTAGGACATCCTCCATATACCATGGACCGCTAGGGTATGTAATTTAGTTTTCCTAGCCTACCAAGTTGCGTGGATTTCAAGCACTAAGGAACCGAGACTTTTCCGTTGGTCTCTGGCATAGGACGGTCATACGATTATCATATATTCAAGCAATTTAGTGACAGTGAGGATTGTTTGATGGATGCTATGTTTTCTATGCTTTCTGTGGGAGTCGATTATCACTCTAGGGTGGTCAATTGACGTATGTATTTAGGACGTGGATAACTAGACACCTGAGGACGTACTACATTTTGATGATGATATTAGAGTAGCATATTATAGATGTTATGTGCACTCTCTTTGTTTGTAGGAATAGGTTAGGTATGGTTCGTACAATCTTGCTCCTTACTATGTCGACTTGTATAGTATTTCGAGACTCATTTATCCCTCACATCAAACTGTTGTCTGACTCGATCTTTTATGCTTTGCTTCTTATTATCTCGGTACTCTTAGATAAGTAAATTAGATAGCAGATCTAGGTGATACGCGGTGGATGTGCAGAGGACGAGCTGGATGAAACTTTCTCATGTTATATATGGATATACTGTCACTTATTCTTCTGTGCAACAATATGGAGCTTAGGCAGTGTCCGCATTACGATTGAGACAATTTTATTCTTGTTTATTTCTTTGTATAAACTCTATTAATATGTTGTATAACTCTATGGATCTGCTCTTTGATATTTGGTTCACTTAGTTATTACCGTCTCTCCTTTTTTTATATGTGATGTATATTATATTTTATTCGATGCGCTAGGGATATACGATATGTTTTATGATGTGTTTACTTCCTTTTAACCCTTGAAAATCATCCAACATCGATCATGCACCCAACAACATAGTTGTATTAGTACATTGGGTGCTGGTGGCATAGGGCGGTGGGCACATGAGCGGTACTCATTTGGTGGCCATCTACTCTTAAGTTATGCCACTAACTTTGAGATTTGCATTAATAAATAATAATAATAATAATAATAATAATAATAATAATAATAATAATAAAATCATGGGACACGTCATCTGCTCTTCATCACTTTAATAATTTCTACGTAACTAGCATAAAGTCTCATGGACATAGATCCGAAATCAATAGTCTTACATCTCGATTCTATTCCATTATATGTGTCGAATCATTGTTATACAACTCAACTACCCAAAGGTTTAAGATTCACTATTTAATGAAAGATCTTTTGATCATGCCTTAAAAATTGAACTATCTGGATTCTTCCTATAACTTCATATAATGGAGGACACATTGTATTGAGCAGAACGTTCGAAGTTTAATTGAAATCGAACTTTCTATATGGAATATATGCTACACTGAATATCAATTTTCGTTTCTCTATGTTTTCCCCGAATCTTTCAAATGTTTTCCTCACGCCAGACCCAAAGCACTTCAACATAATCAATGGCCTATGCCCGATCGATGCCCAATATTGGTCGATAGTTGCTTTGTGGATTTCCTTGATTGACTACGGGATTGATCACAATTTACTCTAGGTAATTTTCCAAATTTTGATATATCGATACCTATCCATCATGGATCGGTGTTGATATATAAATTTAGTCTGAGGATTTCTTTTATTGATTCATGGTATGACACTGTGCTTTCCTATGGATTTAAGGCTATCTATAATGGATAAATCCCAATCCTGATGCTTAGCTAGAATTTTCATCTAGACTTATATCCATGCCTAGAACTCATATATGTCCGACCCATAAAACTTGCTTTGCTGACTTTGGGATTTCCTAAGTCAACCCTAGGCTTTACCTAAGGATTTTCAACATTAATCCCAAACTTCATTTTTGACTTCCATTAATTATTTGGATAACCTTTATTTATTGGTACTGATTCAACATGGATCGTCATCGATCCATACAGTTAGAAATTTGTTGGATTTTCTCCATTTTAGCAACTCGATTCAACTTCCATTGATGCTCCTATGCCTCTTCGCCAATCCAATTGTACCTACCCTTCCAAAGAAAAATCTCACAAATACAAGCATTAAATCCAAACATACTAGTAAATAAGTTAAACAACAATGCAAACATTCGAGCATACATTTCCTAACCATCATTCAATTTGGACTATAGTACATATTAGTTGGATCTAATCACATATTTGGGTTTTTTAGGTAAAACGTAATCATAGCCTAACTTTCCGATAATATATGATCCATCCATTGTACAAATCTAACAATATTTCTAAGGTCAATCCATACAAATGAGCATATACACAAATATGGACCATAATACCACTACAGCTAGTCTCCCACTCACCTAGAACCTGCATGTAAGCGATAAAATGTTCAAACTAGCCCAAATCAGATGTAGATTCATTGTCCTGAAATTGAACCTCTCCAAGAACGATATTTATCTATGTAGATAGGTTGATCTTGCCTTGATTTAAATTAATACGATTTTACTTTATTTTAGGGACTTTAATTTAGCATAGATTTGGATTTCTTTAACAGGAAGTTAGGGTAATGGAGATAAGGAGTTTAGAGGTGTAGTTAGGGATCTGTAAAGTGTTATTCGTAGTAGGTTGAGGTCTGGTCGAAATTAGATAGCTTAATAGACTAGGCTAAAATTGATTAATTGATGAAAATCTTTCTCATTTCATAAGAAAAAATTTGATCATAATTCTATCTTTTAGTAACTCCAAATGTAGCAAGTCTTAGTCTATTTCAATCAAGAAAATCCCTTCTATGCAATGGTAATATTTTTAGGCCATAACTATTTAATTTGCAAAAAAATTCTTTCCACCCGTTGTTATTTATTTAACTTTTTACGTATTAAATTAACTATTTTACTTGCTAGGTGTAAATTTTATAGATTACAGGTGGGGAGCATACCATTATATTTCTCTATGCTTACTAGTATCATTATAGGGTATGTTGATTTTCCTTCACTACCCTATGAGAAAAGTGGCAAGATAGAGTTATGGTATATGATTGTTTCCTCATTTTGGTCATAAGACCTTATAACCATTCAATCTACTACAACCATTAGAGTTACAGTTTTTACTACAGTTGAGAATATACTTACCTATTATACACCTAATCACGATTTGGAGTAAGATCGACTATTCCTTTTTTTATCTAATGGGGCATAAATAATTACCACTACTAGTTCTTCTATATGCTGCATATTTGGAGATAGCAGCCCGACTGATTTTTGTTACTCCTACTTTGTATATACTGCTATTCTGGCCTATTTATATCGATCACTGGATTGGTGTTGTATAGCGAGCGAATACTTCGATTCCATATTTGGGTTATGGGAATAAATAGAGTGCCGGTACTTTGAATATTTCCACAACTTCGATAATGTGTGGAGAACATGGAGGATCTTTCTTTATTTTTTCCTCTCATTAGGTTTTGGACATCTAAGACTAGGAACTAAAAGGAAAATGAAGTTGGACATACATCTTATTGCTTATAATTAACTCGATATGAGATAGACAGAGACCAAGTTGTTTGGCATCCCTTCTACCATATTGATTATATTGGCCTTGATTTTATTTGCATAACACGAACACTTAGCCTATGTTAAGTTTTATTGGTTTCTATTCCAACTGATTTAGTTTGCTATTGGTATTTACGAGAGCATTGCTTTCAATAGCTACAGGACGTTGATGCTAATTTTAATAACCCTTATCCTTATATATATCTTGGTATGGTTTGCAGTCTATATGAGTTGCATGCAACACGTGACATGGGTTGGTGGTCAATTGATAGAATCACCATCACTAGTGTGTGCCTTACAAATCCTTCTGGTGTAGATATTATAATAGTCAGGATACCATTTTACTGTCATCTTCTACTTATTTGGTTGGACCATTTAGCCTTCGTCGTGGGATAATACCACCACTTTCCAGTATGTAACTCAACCTAGTCAGGGTTACACCGCAACATATTATGCTTTCGCTTCTAACCTGGCTGGTAGGACTATGATAGTTCCAACATCCAATTGGTTTTCCAAATATGTTAATGTTTTTCATGATCCTCTGCCTGATAATTACCTCGATCCCATAGTAATTTTATATCACAACTCAAATGATTTGCAGATACGGATATGACACACCGATTACATTAAGCATTGATGCAACATTGACTACCATGAGAATATTGTTGAAATAAGTGCAAAAGGCTTCCAAGAAGTAAGCAGAAAAAGCACATGCATAGAGACAAGAAGTAAAGACTTATCATAGGTTACATGCATAGACTTAAAAGCACGTTCCAATGTGCAAATAGAGGAGGAAAGGAAGAGGCTTACTGACTACATGATTTATTATGACCACATTGTAGACACATTTGACGATATCAAGCTATATCATTGCAGTTCCCACCAGGAATGATTATTATTACCATATTTTATAGTGTTGGATATGTAACTCTATCAGATTCTATGTTCATTGATTTTGTATTTTGCTAAGTAGTGGTTTCTACTATGTTATGATGTTGGATATGTACTAATGTGGATTTCTATATTCATTTATCATGTATTTGCTAGGTTTTATGCCTGCTATCATATTCATTGAATGCTTAAAAGAAGGGGTTTTTCATATGCGTTGTAACAACCCGCCAATCCGTACAATTCAAGCTGACAATAAACCACACATGTCCGACCCAAATTGAATGAAAAGACAGGTAGTTATGGGAAAGAAAGAAGAAAGAAGAAGAGAAGAGAAGAAAAGAAGAAAGAAAGTAAAAAACAACACAGAACCTTATAATCGTAGCGGAACAATATATAATATAATATCAATGATCTTTCCAAAAGAGAAACTGTTATACACATACATACATCATCGTATAACAACAACCATAATAATCAGCCTTGACAGTTATAACCTCTTGTCCTCACAATTACTGATAATTTCAATAACAAAGTAGAGGAAAATAAACATACACGAGAATATGACTTTAAGGCCTCCAACTCGTCTCCTGAGCTCCAATGCATCCAAAGTAATCTGTAAATGTGCCCAGTCTAACCTGAGCATTATAATAAAATAACAACCGAATTAGGTTGGAAAACCAGCATGAGAAAACACGCCCAACTGGATGTTTAAAGTTATAGAAAACCTTTCGAAAATCAAGAGTATCTCATATGACCGTGCTGAACATAAACACAGACGGGTTTTTACCTTATAATAACCAAAACATTTCATATGGAATTCTCTGATATTATAATAGTGCCTAAACATGAATACTTATCAATCATAGCCGAAATTGTTACATTAATTAAATTCCAGCATAATAGGTATACAACTAAAAATTGGAAAATGGATTCCATACAATGACTGGGCTATTGAGGTACCGCCCTCCATGGTGCATCTCTAGATAAAATAACACCGAGGACCTTGCCTGGATCCCTTGCCAATACAGGACTGGCCTATACCTTGCTGGATAGTCTCGAATATGATCACCCCTCCATTAATGGACCCCGAAGTATACAAATGAGAGATAATAGCGATTTTAGATAGGGATGATCATACCTTACTTGGGAACGACCCACTTAGCCCTGCTGCATCTCCCCTGTTTTAGTCATTCTTTGTTGATGAGGCTTGAGGCTACGTTTTACCTTTATAGCACTTCTCACTTGGAATGTTAATACTGCCCTCCAGGAAACAATGTAGTACCAACATTCATCCATACAAGTTCGTTCTGGGACTAAACGAAATACTTGAGAACTCCATCTCCAATTCCATCATCTTCAAGATGTCTTCACTTCGAACGCTTAAGTTGGATCGAAGTGGCTTTCGGATAACATATGCGATCCTAATCTCTTCGAAACAACATTCGATAATTTACAGTAAACTCAACCCCGGTTCTTTAGAGAATAAACAGTCAAAGATAAGAGCAGAGGTCACCTTCTAACCGTTAATTGGATGGATTTCCTTATCATTGTCCTAAGAGAACGAAACGAGATTTATCCGCACAGTACTGCATCATCGGAGATGACTGTGCTATATAACTCACGTGTTTCTCCTAGATATTTCCAAAGTTACATTTTGGGTCAAAATTCAACAGTTGGTTGTTTAACTATCGAATAACAAACATCCAATCAGGAATTTGATTCCATAGGGAAAAACCAACATTTGTTAAGCACCAAGCAACACTAAGCCTCTTTGAATAAATCCTTCCATTAACTCAAATCACTTTGTAAATATTTGTACCAAAATACCTTTTCAAAGATATATATATATATATATATCCACAAATACATATATCTCAATACTTGGGAAGAATATCCATATACTTATCTCAATGGTGTAAGTATATTCACCAACATTTGGGAAAATTTTCCTTTATATTAAATTCTAAAAGCATTTATAAACTCCATTATACATCCACAGAACCATTTATAAAACTCGTTTTATAAACTTATAAACCCACTTCTAAAATTCTTTTATAAATATCCTAAACTATTTATAAAACTCTTTTATCCTTTAACCAATCTCCCTTTACATTTTCCAAAAACATGTAATAAGATTCCTCTTATAAAAATCCCATCTGAATATAAAACTCCATTTATATTCTCAGAAACAGTTATAAATAAATTCTAATTATTTTTCTTTAAATACTACTATATACTAAAAACTTACAAATTAATAAATACTAACTTTAAAACACCTTAAAATAATAATTTCCAAAACGTTCTTAAATAAACAATAATAATTTATCTCCAACTTTATTATAAATAATAACAATTAATTTCCAAAGCCTTATTGATAAATAATTTAAAATTAATTTCAAACCATATTAATAATTTTAAATAATAAACTTTTCAAAATATTAAAATATTGATAAACAACTTTTAAATGGTATTAATGTAACTAAATAATTTATAAAACATAATTATATTCCCTTAATAAAAATCCATACTTAACTTTCCACATAATTGTTTCCATATTTATAAAACTATATTTATAAATCCCTTTTATTTTATGAAACTTCCTTTCATAAAATCCTTTTTATTTATGACCCCCATTTAAAACTCCATCCCTTTAGAAATCTCACTTATTCATAAAGTCTCATTCAAATCATCATTTCAACCATTTTAACCTTGCTTCCGTAGGTATAAATTTTCTTCTATAAATTTCTTCCAATTTATAAAATATCGTTTAACAATCCCATTTTACCCTCACTTTCAATTTCCAAAATATAATCAACTATTTTCTAAAGCAACATTCCACATCTTATTATAAATCCACAATTTGTGCTTTATTTCCCAAATTATCCAATGATAAAAGATTTCTTTAATTTATAAACATCGTTTATAATCCATGCTTTTATTAAACAAAATACAATTTTATATATCTCCACTTTATTTGTAAAATATCACTTTTATAAATTATCAAACTTATAAATCTCACATTTGTAATAACCTTTAATATATACACATATACGTATATATTACTTTCTATAAAATGGTTAATAAATATTTATATCAAAACATTTATATTTTCCTTTAGAAACATATCCCTTTATTATAAAAGACAGACTTATTTTAAGATTTTAAAAATCTTTAATTTATAGTTTTAAAATCTCTATTAAAAATATTTCATAAAGACTATTAATTTATAATATCTAAAAAACGTACTTTTATTTTAGGAAAGTTATTAAAACATATATAATCTTCCAAAATCACTTTGAAATCCCTTTTTAAATCAAATCATTATTTTACAATATTTCAGATACCAAAATAGGCCTAATGCTACTAAAGACTAAATAAACAAAATCATATTCATGTCATCCTAAATAACATCCAACATATCATATATCACAATATTTATGAAAAATAAAATCAACAGTGTGAGGAATCTCGTTGGATCCCTCTAGCCCGTCCCCCTGCGTCACATACAATATATAATCATAAAAATATAAATCAACCGCTTCGAGGCAGGATTCGTATAGAAAGGTTCATCCGCTCTTACACAGAAACATAATAGGGTCTCATCCGCTCCAATAGGCAGGAATATATCCAAACCAACAATATAAACTAGTAAATTGTCCAAACATTCATTAACAATCAACAATAAAAATATTCAAACATTCAATAAATAAATTTTATCGACTAAGAATATTTCTGGTTAACCAAAAATGTGTGATTAACTCATTTTGATTTTCAGATCATCAATACGCTCTAGTTTGGATTAAAATTGAATGGACGTTCAATTTTACTCTAAATTTCCACTAGCTCCAAATCCATCCAATCCAATTCCATAGCGTAGTACTTGCTGATATAAACGCAACGCAACTTGACGCGTTCAATTTGGACCTCATACGAAAAGGTTACGAATTTATTTACGTTCGAGATAATTAAATTAACATTAACTTAATTTAATTAAAAATTTAAACTTAACTTTCCTTTTCCCTCTTTCCCTTATCAATAGTCTAGGCCGTAAAAAAACAAATCTGTCGCCGCTGACTTTTCCACGATGGCCGCGCCTCCCATGCTTCACCGTAGGACGATCGAACTTCACCATATGAACGCCGATTCTCCGCCGCACCTACCACCCAAGCCTCGATGCACTAGATTGTCGAAATCACCGCTAAATCAACACCAAACACAACACGAACACGGCCCCTTCACGCGTCCATTCATCGGTGATTCGATGATCTGACCGTTGATCTTGTAGAGCTTGTCGAGCTCTCCACCTTCCTAGTTGAAGTTGAAGGCTAAAAGTGTGAGGATGGGGGGAAATCAAGGGAAGAAGGTGGTTGAATTTCAACCATTAAAATTTTAAAGTAGCGGTTGAAGAAACTAGGGTTTTTGAATTTTTTTTTTGAAACTAAATAAAAACCTTTTCTAAAGGTAAGTAAAAAAACTAGTTTTGAAACCAAAGGATTTTGATGTCGTAACTATGATTCCAAGTACTAATCTCTTCTTTTTACATGACATACTCAAGTGCTAACTTTTAGCATATAAAATACAATGTACATCATCATAAATGAACTTTCATGCTATTACATAAACAGCATCACAACTTTTCCATCCATGCATATATTGCACTTTTGATTTCAAAGTCGATCTAAGTATCACATCCAAACATATATGTAAACACATTATTCTCATCGATATGCAACCAACAGGTAATGATCTTTAAACAACAAAGCACATGTCATTAATAAAGTTAGAACTTTATATAAAAAATTTATCTTTCTCACCTAAAGCTTTCCAAATCACTTTGAATCTCACTAACATTTGATCCTAGCCTAGATCCTAGCCTAGATCTCACCCATTTCTAAGGGGAAAATAGGATTTTTGAAGGCCTTGAAGGCTATATCAATTCGGCCATAAAAGGGTATGTGTTCGGTCTAACATGGAGGATGGAGTATGGGCTTGCTTTTGGCTAAGTGGATTTGTAGAAGGGTAGGGAATTGCTTGAAGCAAGGTTTTAATTTTTTTTAATTTTGAAACAATCTATGGAAGCCATGAAAATTTCACATGAAAGCTTGAAGAAAGTTTTAACAAGAAGGAATAATGAAGGGAAGGTTAGGAATTTGCTTTTTATATAACATGAAATCCTAAATTACCTCACCCTTCTACTTTGCCCTCCCATCTTTACTTGCCACCTCACCTTGACATCTCATCCTTGTCTCCCCTTACCCAACATGTTTAAACATGTTTTAGTACTCTAATGTACTTATGTCTCCTAATGACGTGACAAATTCTTTTTAATAAATTATATTTTTAAACCTTATATACCTAAGTGTAAATACATATGTATATATACTAATACACACACATATATTATCCTAATTTATTTATAAATGTGTATAGTTACACTAAAGAGTTCACAATGTTTCCAATAACTTTTAGCTGACGAAAAGTCGAAAATTCGGAAAACAAATTCCGGTCACATTTTCGATTTTTCTTCGAACTATATATTTTTGTAAACAAATTTGAAAATCTATTTCACCATCATTATTTACCATTTAAAAGATTTTCATTTTAATTATAAAACCTATTATTTGAATATTTAAAATTAATTAAATATTCACAAATTAAAGCGGTGAAATTCTGGGTCGTTATATACGTAGTGTTGTTTAGTGATGTTACGAAAAGAGAATTAATTTGTCTATTCATGTCTTGTACAATGATGTTTAGTGATGTTGTATAAAGGAGTTGTGATTTGTCTATTTATGTCCTGTACAATGTCATTTACGATGTTATGTAAAGGACAAGTGAGCTATCTATTTATGTCAAGTATAAATAAAGTTGATGTATCTCAATATATATGTCACCACATTATCCACCCAAACCAAACTACTAAAGGCCTATTTCATAACCATTATCCTGGTCAGGAGATAAACCATTTGGCCATCTTGCAAGGTCTAGTCTATCTCCTCTATAGGAGCCCATTAACTGGTACATCGAGATGAAAGAGAGGCGCTACCAATACTTACGAGAACATTAATGAGTAGAACAACAAAGACTACAACCAACGAATCTTCAGCAAGGCCAACATGTATTCAATGATGATCAAAGTATAATTACTAAGTGTGACATGAACAAGAGGTGGATTCTCATCTAGTATGCCACCATTGTAGATGGCTTACTCGGATCATCGTCATTAGAAGTGTCAGTGATATTTGCAAAAGGTTTTTGAGACGTATAATGTTTCTTAATGGATGTAATTATTTTATGTATTTGATAAAGTTCATAGTGTGCTCTAAATGCAATTATGTTAATATTTTTATAACTTAATTTTGTAAATGATCATGTTCGTAATAAAATATTCCTTTTGTACTATTTTCTTTTATATGCGTTGTTATATTGGGATATAAATAATGAAATGAATACATTAATAATATATAAGTAGAAATTTTTTTAGTAAAACTATTTTATCAGTTATAGTTACAAATATTTTTGTAAACATGAGTATTAAATTTGTATTTAAATACTTATTCCTTAAATGTCCCCAGTCAAGTGGTATCGAGAAAAGAATATTGATACATTTGATGAGATAAGTTTAATATCGCTCTTCGTATGATGGACGGCGAATTAATCATGACGTTAGGGACACCAAGTGGTTGCATACTTATGGCTACTTGAAAAATCATATTGTGACATAATGAGAATTTTCTATAGGTTAATACAACTAAGTCAAAATAGAAGACCTCATTGTTATATCTTGTAGCAGTCTTCAGACTTAATGTTAGTGTCGATCTTATGTGGCTAAGATGTAATTTGATTAAGGTCAATGACATGGCATAACAGTCATGTTACGACCATAGTTGAGTACTTGTTAAACTACTGAAGCGAAACACTACTTAAGAGAGGATTCGCCTCCTTCATTATAGAAGGTTAGCATCACCATAATTGCTAGTCACTTAAAGTCAAAATCTCTAGTCGGAGTAAATTGGTTAATCGATAAATGTTATTAGATTGAACCAAGTAAGTGGTCTACACGAATAAATATGGATATTAATATAGTTTTTGACCATTGACCAAAATCAGGATTTCTTATAGATATAGTGACGATGAAAAGAAATGTGCATAAAATATCATTATAAAGTGTAGCTTAATAATGCTCAGAAATTGTATTTTTCCTAAATGATCAGCAAATAATTGAACTTGTGCCTAATAGTATACTTCAGCAATATACGTAATGGCTTCAGTATTTAAACTATTTAAATATATACTGAGGCTGAGTTCACACCAGAGAGTCAACACAACTGTGTTGTTAGTTATTTCCAAGTTGAACCAATTTGAAATTGATTATTATAAATTATAATAGAATAATATAACTATTACATTTAATTTTATTTCATTTTAATTATTTATTTAAAGCCTTAGTTTTAATTAAAATGATGTATAATCATTATATATTGATTTAATTGAGACATAAGCTTAGTAAAGTAACCAAATAATTAATTTAACTGTTAAATTAATTAGGCCCAAAGTCCAGTAAGCCCAAACTAGGTGGCCGACTATTATAGTGGCGAGGAGGGATTGAAGACATAGTCTTCAGATCTGGAGAGAAGGGCGTGTGAAATTTCTAAGCTAGTTGGATATGTATAGCCACCCTATTCATTCTCTCCGTACACACAAACAAAACGAAAACCCTTACCCTAGTCTCTATTTTTAGAAATTGGTGACGCCTTACAGACGGAGCTGCATCCCATGGTTAATTATAAAGGACAAGAAGTTCAGAGAAGGAAATGATTAGTAATCAAGATGTCGGTAATCGGTAAGATCACAAAAATGTAATAATTTATTTAATTCAATTCATAAATGTATATGCGATCATATGCTTTCTATCCCCATTTATATATTCGGCTAAAATATGTAAAAAATTCAAAAATAAATTTAATATTACAAATAAATTTAATATTACAAAGTTTCAAAATGAGGGAATTAGCTAAAAGGAAAAGTATAAAACCAGTTTTTTCTAAAGGAAACAAATTTAAATTTTATTTTTAAAGAAAGTAGAATGCCAAGTTAGACTAACATCAGATAAAATAGAATGTAAAATTAAACTAGCATAAGATGAAGATAATGTTAAATTAAACTAGCATCCAATAAACTAGCACTAGATGTACTATAATGTCATTCATTTTCATAATATTTATAGTAATTGATTTAATTTAGCATTATGTTCATCTGATGCTAGTTTCATTTAGAATTTTTTTTATCCGATGCTAGTTTAATTAGCATTCAACTTTCTCGGACTAGATTTCTCGGACTAGTAATTGATTTAATTGATTTAATTTTTCTTCTTGGAAGGGAAAAATTCCTGCTTATGAAATAGAAACTTCTTCTTATTGGGGCTCTTGCGAACCTCAATATTATCACCACTATCACACCCCTTCTCGATGGCTTCGAGATGAAGTGCCGAGTCAACCAACTCCTCAAAAGAAAGCTTAAGCTGAAGCATTAAAGACTTCTTAAGATATTTCTTAAGACCAGAGACAAACTTCAAATTCTTCTTATAAGAGGTGCTAATGAATTCAAGACCATACTTAGATAAGGCCTCGAGTGATGCAACATATTCAAAGACGGAGGACTTCCCTTGCTTCAACTCAAGGAAGCGATGGGCTAATAAAACTTTCTCAGATTCAGGAACGAATTTGAGTTCGAATCGTTCCCGAAACTGAGTCCAAGAAAGAACAGACTCATCAAGTTCGGTTACAAGAAGCTCGTACCAATCAAGGGCACGCTCTTGGAATAAGCTAGAAGTTACAAGAACTCGATTGTGGTCAGAAAGATCCATGCGAGAGAAGATACGCTCGCATGTGCGAATCCAAGCATGGACCTCAAGAACGGACTCGGAGCCTTTGAATGGCTTTCCTCCAAGATGAGAAAAATCACTACACAGGTGTGCAAAGGCAGACTTGTGTGGAGGAGATGCTCGAATAGGAGCTGGAGGCTGAGTGCTCCTAAATAACTCCAAAAACTGCTCGGCAGACATGTAAACGCCGTCCGGATGTGAGCCACTAGATTGCCCAGTATCTGAGCGTCGTCCTCTGCTTCTTCCAGCCATTAGCTGAAAGTCACGATAAGATAAATATTATTCACAAGGTAGATATCATTAATTCAAATATGGAATACTACGGAATAAAATGCATTCCTAGACGTATTCCCAAAATTCTATCTACCCCAAAGGCACGGAAAGAATAAAGGCACGATGATTCAAAGATTCATAACAGTCGTAATACACTTTGATGTACCGTAATATGTGTCTCTGTTCTATGTTTATCATATTTTTGTTCTGAACTCAGCTCTGATACCAAGCTGTGATGCCCCACTCCGAGACCCACATTAGCAAAGAGTATCATTAGGTAACACCGTCTGCTAATACGGAGAATAGAGCTGGATAGGAGCGACCATCTATAGCCTTGTCTTAATTATCTATTGAATACATTGACAATTGTCACTTCTTTCTCAAATGGATCGACATAACCAATAAATACTTAATACAAAGCCATAGGTGGCTGAAGGATCTATCAGAATAAAATATAACAACTCAAATGTAATACACATCATAGAACAGTAGATCATCACATACATTTACACATATACAGATACATTACAGAGTATACAAAATGATACACGACAAGTGGTAAAGCAAACCACAATATACAGGCGAGTCGAAAGAATACATATCAGAGTTACAGCCCAAAAAGACTACACAAAAAGCTATAACAAAAAAGGAGCTAGCGGAATAGTCCATGCAGAAGCAAAATAGGCTAAGTCCAATGTACCTAACCTGAAACATCTCGGTCTGACCCGAGTATAAAATACACGGGTCAGTCTAGCTAAACAAACTAGTTAGATAAACTAAATGATAATGAGCATACAAAGTCATAAAATACCACAAATATCTCCAAAAGAGATAAACAGTTCTTTTAACAAAAGATGAATCATAACAAGCCTCATATCATTGGCAACTCAATAAACAAAAGGATATGAATATCCCAAAACAAGCCAAAAAGGCAAATAACAAATACCAATAAAGGTAACACAAGTTTCCACAAGGTAATCGCTATATATCGTGTGTTTCAAAGGACCTACACCGTAGGGCGGTACACTAGGGAAATATAATGGTCAAAGAAACAAAAGATGCTCGAGCTCAGTACTGTATAACAAGGATCCACATGCCCGAAGGCAACAAACCGTAGTGGCGAAGGTTCGGAGACCCAGTACTGGACACCACTAACTGGCAGAATGTGTCACAACTCTCATAAAGGAACCCGAAAAATGTTAACGTGAGTCCCATACCACACGTTTGCACTAAACGGTTTACTAACCGTTAGTCAATTTCACTCTCAAAGCAGTACAAAGTTCACCTCATCTCATCGGTAAACCAGACCCAAAGGTCAAAACGGTCAAACGAATAGATTCAGAATTAACTTAAAAGATAAACCCACGTGTTCATAGCACGCGTTTTATTTAATCATTTAATTCTCCTCCCTCTTCGCTTGAAGTGCAAAATTGTGTGTGTTTTATATAGAAATTATAAATTGGAGAAACGAGCTTTTAATACAATTTAAAAAGATCATTTTATAAAAACCCGTGTACGAAATCTGAAAAGGAATCATCAAAGTCAAAAATGCGATAACAACTGATTGGATCGACACGAATCGATAAAAATTAGAATAAAAGAAAAATAAACAATTTGGCTGAGACAAGCAGGCCAGTCGACTGAACCAGTGGGTGAGTCGACTGGCCCAGTGCCTGGAAACTTTATGTTTCCAGGTCAGTCGACTCACCCAGGGTGTCAGTCGACTGACACAGGGGTACGAAGTTTTCTGCCCCAGGGTCAGTCGACTGAACCAGAAGGTCAGTCGACTGATACATATCCAGGCAAATTCCTAGGTTCTGGTTCAGTCGACTGACCTACTGGTTCATTCGACTGAACCTGCTACTAGAGCAGAATCAGCCTAGCCTCCTTTGGGACAAATTCGATAACACGGAACGGGAGCGACGAGCGAGCAACCACGGCCAAGGATTTACACCAAGCGATAACCCAGCCTTGTATGGCCCTACAAAACACCCCACTAACGTGTTCAAACATCAAAGATCACAAAATTAGATTTCAAAAACAAAAAATTGGACAATTCACCAAATCGATCCAAATCGAACACAAATGAACATGGATAGATGTTAGGAATTCTTACCCAACCACAACAAAAGCTATAGGCTTAGATGTGAGTTCAAAAAAATCTCACCTTTTAACTCAAAAACAATGATGAGAAGCTCAAACACAAAGAAAAGATCAACCACTCTTCACTTCTACTCTACAAGCACCAATCTAAGATCAAAACAAGTATTTCGTAAATTAGGTTATAGGAAATTTCTGAAATTGGAGAGAGATTGAGATGGAGAAGGTGAAAAGAAGGCTTACATAAGCTTCTCTTTGATTTCGGAGCAAGAATTTGAGTTTTGAAAGGAAACTAGGGCTTGGAATTTCTATTTCCCATTCTCTTCCCCCATTTTCAGTTGAGCTAGAGTATTAGGAAATGAAAGAATGAATGAAGAGGAGAAGGGGACTGAGTTAGGGTATAGGATGAGTTGGGTGAAACCCAAACCCAAGCCCAAAGCCCTAAGTGAAAAATAGCAAATTATACTCAACTCCAAACATATCGATGCTTATACTCAAAAAAGTCGCAAACACCATTTTGGACTCAATGGAAGTGGTCTCGAGTCCTAATTTGACTGTTTGCAAAAAGTAGCTTTTCGAACTTTAATCCGACTAACGATGCTATATTTAAATAAAATATTTAAATATACAATCATAAAATATGCGGGTTGTTACAGTCGCTAGTCACATTTAGTGTATGGCCTTATGACTACTATCCTCGATAGTCACACCCAAAGGCACTCCAACACCGTAAAAACCATCACAACAATGGCGAGCACAATCACATCATAGTTTCTAATGATAGCAATCATTTCACATTTCTTTCCAAACCATTCGCAAAAATCATTTTTCAAAAAATGGGGAAACAGTACTTTTCGCAAACATACTTTCCAATGGAATACTTTACTAAATATCCATATTAAATTTTCATCAAAATCATAGTATTCAAAAATACAAGAAAATGACTCCACTTCCAAAATATTTCCAAAACTATTTATTAAACAATTAATAAATTTCCAAATCCATTTTGAAAATATTTCATAGAACTTCTAAATATAACTCCATCATTTCATAATTTTAAAAAACTTTGAAACAAACTTTTCAAAATTTTCACCAACTTTTGTAAATCACATAAAATTCGTTTATCCACCATTTTATTTTTTAAAACATTCCACCGCTTTTAAAATTATTTCCATGAGAAATGCGGATTACGGATCTTAAGACAAGTATAAACACTAGAGGGGGGTGAATAGTGTTTTAATGAATTACTAATTCTTTTTGAGTTTATATTAATTTGAACACAAATGTATGCAATATTTTGACACAGATATGATTACAGATTCAAACACAGATGCAAATATAAAGTAAAAGAAGTAAAGGAAAGAACACACCGGATTTTATACTGGTTCGGAGTTACCCTACATCCAGTCCCGCACACAAGTACGGATTTCCTTTCAAAAGCAATATTTACAATTACAACCCTCGATTTCAAGGCCACGAGATACACCACTCCAGATTCACAATCCTCTGGGTAGAGATACTTGATTTCCCGGAAAACAAGTTCACCCAATTGATTTTCTAGGCTACAATCACACCTTTTCTCACTTGATTGATTTCCAAGGCTACAATCACACCTTTTCTCACTTGATTGATTACAAAAAAGCCTATAACTCCGAATAGCACTGAGGTCTTGTTGAGATAGTGATAGAGAATCAAACCAGAAATGATCTAGTTAAATTCAATGGTGATTTCGGCAGAGTAATGGTAAGAATATATATAAAGAAATGTGGAAGAAGAAGAGGAGTGAAATCCAGAAAAATATTATTGAAAATTCATTGAAAACATCCCATATTTATAGAAGAACAACAGCCATGTCCATTCGTGAAAGGTTATGGCGAATAGACACTTCTTTTGAAATTCAAATTTTTTAAACCAACTGCCACTATGTCGACATGGGTATCTTGGGTATGTCGACATCCCAAAGGAAATTTTGGTGATTTGTTTTTCTTTGAAAATTACTTCTATCTTATATTAAAACTATTTTAAACTTTATAAATATACTTAACTATAGTTAAAATACATAAGTAAATATAGAGAATAATATATATATAATTTTACTATAACTTTATATTTAAATCTAAGTATAAATATTAAATTTATTATTAAAGATAGTTTAAAAATAAGGATAATTTGATTTTGAAAATAAAGATTATTTTGAGGCTAAAAGTATTTAAAATCGGGATAGATGTTTTTGATTCTTTTTAAAAGGAAGGTTTTGAAATCATTTTGAAAACAAGATAATTTTGTAAAATCATTTGAATAAAAGTTAGCGGATACAAAACAATGTTCCACTAGATTTTTTGTAGGTTCCATCCTACTTAGGGTTCCATCCCTTTAACGGGCTCAAAGTGGATTCCATTCCACGACTAAATTGGATTTTAAGATGCCAGTGCTTTTCTAGGAGTTTTAACAAAATTCCTAATTAAATTACTTATTCTTGAAATCTTGAACTCTTGATAATCTTGCTATTCTTGATATTCTTGATACTCATGAGTCTTCAATCTTGATATCTTGAATCTCTATACTGTACAGTCTTCATTCTTGATACCTGCATGGTTAAATCCTGCATATACATATATATCTAAACTATAATATTAGTATTTATATTTTATAATCTTATTCTAAGGTTGTTGTCATCAAAACTAACTTCTCAAGTACTAACAATCTCCCCCTTTTTGATGATGACAACCTTTGTTTATAAAATATTACTTCTATCCTAATAACTCTCTAATAACTCCCCCTAAAACTAATAACTCCCCCTTAATATATGCCTAACTATCCTATGTTATACTTCTCCCCCTTTGTCATCAACAAAAACAAACTAACTCCAAACTATAGAACTCCCCCTTAATCCAATACTGTATTATATGTGATTATAATGATAGTGTTATCATAAATAATCAATACTTAATTCTGAATCTAAAACTTTAGTCCTAAATTACGAACTATCCTAACTAAGAATCTATATATGATAATACTTGTAATATAAGAACACAAATCATTTATTAATTATATTGTTATATTTACATGTGCGTAGAGAACGTAAGTAAAAACATACAACAATAGGAAAGAGGAAAGAGAAACTAATGCGTGTCCTTTAAAAAATGGGAGATCTATGAACCGAACAATTTGGATAGTGGAAACAGAAATTTCCACGTTGTTCGGTAAGATTTCCATCTTTGTCAAAGCCCACTTCGCCAACGCAAACGACTTTGTCGTTATCTTCAGCGTGCTCTTCTTCCATGGGGGCTTCTTCTTCTTCTTCCTCGTTGTCCTCTTGCACTTGATCTCCTGAAGACTCTTCATCAATCAAGATCGGATTAGCATGATTTTCTATTAGAAATTTTTGCAAATTTCTAAGAACTTTGCCTTGCCGTTCTTGTTCTTTGGCCATTCTAAGTTGCACTACTTGAATTTCAGTCATTAGTTGCAGTGCATCCTTCAAAGAATCCTCCATTTTCGTCACTCGTGCAAGCGTAGTTCGTTGAAACGGTCCAGAAGTAGGAGAAGGGAATGAAAATGTTGAATTTTTGTTTGATTTGGAAGAGGAGGCCATTGTTTAAATGTTTTCAGAAGATAGAACAGAGGAAGAACAGAAAGAATGATCCAATTTTCGAAATAAGAAGAATATATAACCACTTATTTGAATTTTGGTGGGAAAAATTCAAAAATAATATGTCGACATGGTTAGGAGGGGGATGTCGACATGGTGCTTGATATTTTTACTATTTGATTTATTTTTAATTTAATTTTTAATTATACTTTGTTATTTATATTTTATATTTCAGTTATTGAACAAATACCTAATTCTCTTTTTAATTTAGTAAATATAGATTCATTTAAGGGTTTTGTTAATATATCAGCAATTTGATTCTCAGAATTGATATAATCGAGAGTAATTACTTCCTTACTTATATTATCTCTGAGAAAATAATGTCTGATATCAATATGTTTAGTTCGAGCATGATGAGTAGTATTTTTGGATAAATTTATTGCACTAGTATTATCACAATAAATTGGTGATTTTGATATATTAAAACAAAAATCTTTTAAAGTTTGTTGCATATATATTACTTGAGAACAAGCTAAAGCAGCAGAAATATACTCTGCTTCAGTTGTTGATAGAGAAACTGTGTTTTGCTTTTTACTAAACCAGGAAATTAGAGAATGCCCCAAAAAGTGACAAGTTCCGCTTGTACTTTTTCGGTCTGACTTACAACCAGCATAGTCAGCATCACAGTAAGATATTAATTCAAAAGAATCATTTTTAGGATAAAATAAGCCATAGTCAATGGTGTGTTTAATATATCTTATGATACGTTTTACAGCTTTTAAGTGGGTCTCTTTAGGTTGGGATTGATATCTTGCACAGAGGCAAACACTATGCATGATATCAGGTCTACTAGCAGTGATATAGAGTAGTGATCCAATCATTCCTCTATATAATTTTTGATCTACATCTTTCGAGAGATCTTCTTTACTTAGGTACTCATTGGTTGCCATGGGAGTGGGTTTTCCACTTGCGGTAGTCAAACCAAATTTACGAACTAGGTCTTTAGCATATTTTTCTTGACTAATAAAGATACCATTATCTAATTTTTTTATTTGTAATCCTAGAAAGAAGTTTAATTTACCCATATGACTCATCTCAAACTCTTTTGTCATTATTTCAGAAAATTCTTTATTCATTTCAAAATTAGTTGATTCGAAAATGATATCATCTATGTAAACTTGTACTAGTTGAATATCATTCTTATTTCTTTTAATAAAAAGAGTATTATATACTTTACCAATTTCAAAGTTTGATTGTAATAAGTAAGATCTTAGTCTATCATACCATGCTCTAGGAGCTTGTTTTAGACCATATAGAGCTTTCTTAAGTTTGTAAACATGATTTGGTAATTTTTCATCTTCAAAAAGTGGTGGTTGTTCAACATATACTTCCTCTTTTACAAATCCATTTAAAAAGGCACTTTTAACATCCATTTGAAATAATTTGAAATTATTATGATTTGCGAAAGCAAGTAGAATCCTAATGGCTTCTAATCTTGCTATGGAAGCAAAGGTTTCATCACAATCTATTCCTTCTTCTTGACAATAACCTTGAGCGACTAACCGGGCTTTATTTCTAATGACCTCACCTTGTTCATTCATTTTATTTTTATAAACCCATTTAGTTCCAATTTTAGTTTTATTTTCAGGTCTAGGAACAAGTTCCCAAACATCATTTCTAGTGAATCGATTTAGTTCTTCTTGCATAGCCAAAATCCATGAATCATCAGTTGATGCTTCTTTTGGAATTTTGGGTTCAATAGTTGATATAAAAGCTACATTGCTCATTTTACTTAGTTGATTTCTAGTTGTAACAATAGATTGCATATCTCCTAGTATATTTTCTATAGGATGATCTTTTAAAAGTTTAATCTTTTTATTAGGATGATTAATTTCATTATTAGTTTCAGTTGACTCTTGATTTTGAGTAATTAAATCCTCTTCATCATTTGTCTCTACAAAATTTTTGAGATTTTCATCGAATGAAACATGCATTGTTTCTTCAATGGTGTTAGTTCTTAAATTAAACACTCTGTATGCTTTGCTTCTATTAGAATATCCGATAAAGATACCTTTGTTGGATTTAGGATCAAATTTATCTAAGTCATTTTTTGTATTTAAAATAAAACATTTACTTCCAAAAATTCTAAAATAAGATACGTTAGGTTTCTTTCTGTGAAAAAGTTCATAAGATGTCTTATCAGTTAAAGGTCTAATTAAAATTCTATTTAAAATATAACAGGCGGTAGCAACTGCTTCTGCCCAAAAATGTTTTGGTAATTTACTATCTGAAAGCATAGTTCTCGCACACTCTTGAATCGTCCTATTTTTACGTTCTACTACTCTGTTTTGTTGTGGAGTTCTTGGAAATGAAAAATTGTGAGTTATTCCCTTTTTATTGCAGAATTCCTCAAACTTTTCATTTTTAAATTCACCACCATGATCACTACGGATGGTTATAAATTTTACAGAAAGTTGATTTTGAATCCTTTTTGTAAAGTTCTTAAAACATTCAAAAGTATCGCTTTTATGTTTCAAAAATATTGTTCGTGTAAATCTAGAATAATCATCTCCAATTACAAAAACATATTTACTGTGATTTATTGACTGAATTTGAGATGGACCAAATAAATCAAGGTGAAGTAATTCAAGAGGTTTTGAAGTTGAAATCATATCATTTAATTTAAAGGAACTTTTTCTAAGTTTTCCTAATTGACATGCATCACATAAACTATATACTTTAAAATTCATTTTAGGGAGACCTCTTACTAGATCATGTTTTGACAGTCTAGATAAGAGTTTAAAATTCAAATGCCCAAATCTCTTATGCCAAATCCAAGGGTCACTTGTATTTTTCAAAAGACACAAGTTATCATTTGAAACTTTCATCCTAAGAATATAAATATTCTTTTTCCTAATTCCCTCAAATATTATGGTTGAATTATTATCTTCAATGTGACACTTATCTTTTTCAAATTTAATTTTATATCCTTTATCGCAAAGTTGACTAATACTTAGCAAATTATGTTTCAGATTCTTAACTAGCAAAACATTAGTAATAATAGGAGTTTTAGAGTTACCGACATTGCCGATGCCAATCACATATCCTTTTGAGTTGTCTCCAAAGTTAACCAATCCACCGTCTTTGTATATTATATCATTCAGCATATCTGGATTACTAGTCATGTGTCTAGAACATCCACTATCGAGTATCCATTTATTCCTTTTGATCTACACAATTTGTCCATTGTGGATTGATTCCTCAACACCCATAAAACATGTTTCCTGCACATCATAAAAACCTTGTGAACGATTTGACTTTGAATATAGATTATATGCAAACTTATGATACAATGATGATTTGAATATTTTTAAACAAGTATTAACAAAATTTTCAAATATAGCCATTAATTTTTTTTTCAAAATTCATATTATGAAACTTTGAAAACCTTGCTCTGATACCAAATGTGAGAAATGCGGATTATAGATCTTAAGGCTAGTATAAACACTAGAGAGGGGGTGAATAGTATTTTAAGGAATTACTAATTTTTTTTGAGTTTATATTAATTTGAACACAAATGCATGCAATATTCAGACACATATATGATCACAGATTCAAACACAGATGCAAATATAAAGTAAAAGCAGTAAAGGAAAGAACACACCGGATTTTATACTGGTTCGGAGTTACCCTACATCCAGTCTTGCACACAAGTACGGATTTCCTTTCAAAAGCACTCTCTACAATTACAACCCTCGATTTCAAGGCCACGAGGTACACAACTCCAGATTCACAATCCTCTGGGTAGAGATACTTGATTTTCTGGGCAACAAGTTCACCCAATTGATTTCCTAGGCTACAATCACACCTTTTCTCACTTGATTGATTTCCAAGGCTACAATCACACCTTTTCTCACTTGATTGATTACACAGAAGCCTATAACTCTAAATAGCACCGAGGTCTTGTTGAGATAATGATAGAGAATCAAATCAGAAATGATCTAGTTAAATTCAATGGTGATTTCGGCAGAGTAATGGTAAGAATATATATAAAGAAATGTGGAAGAAGAAGAGGAGTGAAAACCAGAAAAATATTATTGAAAATTCGTTGAAAACATCCCCTATTTATAGAAGAACAACAACCATATCCATTCGTGAAAGGTTATGGCGAATAGACACTTCTTTTGAAATTCAAATTTTTTAAACCAACTGCAACTATGTCGACATGGGTATCTTGGGTATGTCGACGTCCCAAAGGAAATTTTGGTGATTTGTTTTTCTTTGAAAATTACTTCTATCTTATATTAAAACTATTTTAAACTTTATAAATATACATAACTATAGTTAAAATACATAAGTAAATATAGAGAATAATATATATATATATATAATTTTACTATAATTTTATATTTAAATCTAAGTATAAATATTAAATTTATTATTAAAGATAGTTTAAAAATAAGGATAATTTGATTTTGAAAATAAAGATTATTTTGAGGCTAAAAGTATTTAAAATCAGGATAGATGTTTTTGATTCTTTTTAAAAGGAAGGTTTTGAAATCATTTTGAAAACAAGATAATTTTGTAAAATCATTTGAATAAAAGTTAGCGGATACAAAACAATGTTCCACTAGATTTTTCGTAGGTTCCATCCTACTTAGGGTTCCATCCCTTTAACGGGCTCGAAGTGGATTCCATTCCACGTCCAAATTGGATTTTAAAATGCCAGTGCTTTTCTAGGAGTTTTAACAAAATTCCTAATTAAATTACTTATTCTTGAAATCTTGAACTCTTGATAATCTTCCTATTCTTGATATTCTTGATACTCATGAGTCTTCAATCTTGACATCTTGAATCTCTATACTGTACCGTCTTCATTCTTGACACCTGCATGGTTAAATCCTGCATATACATATATATCTAAACTATAATATTAGTATTTATATTTTATTATCTTATTCTAAGGTTGTTGTCATCAAAACTAAATTCTCAAGGACTAACAATTTCCACTTTCCAAACTTTTGGCAAAACATTTGGTACCATATTTCCAAAGCCATCTAAAATCACTTTCTATCTAATTTTCTTAAATCACTTGTAAAGTATCAATTTTCAAAAACATTCTAAATTTCCAACTCATAAAACTTACTATGATAAGCAAGAACTTCATTTAACAAATAATACAAATTATTTGAAATCTCGCGTATTTTAGAGATTCAAAAACATTTATATGAAAAACTACATATTAGAGTTGTATTAAAAACTAGGTAACTTTCCTAAGGCTTCCTCCTCTAAGGTCAAATATGTGCTTTTGAATTTTTACATTGTCTGGAACCTTGCTCTGATACCAAAAATCTAACACCCTGCCTCTATACCCATATCATCCAAAAGTGTTGTTGTGTAATACTGTCGAGTAATACGGAGAATGACGCGGTGTGGGTGTTTCTAGGATAGAACAGTGCAAATATAACATCATCACATATAAATAGATCACATCGTACTGTAACGGACGCAAATAATGTATAGTACACATTTTAATATTTCATACAATATCCGAATTTATTTTATACATTTCAAGCCAATATAACTACATCAATTTCTAATACAAAAGAATACATTAAACCGTTGACTCTGTCCATCCATCACCTCGTACCCAAAATATATCAGCTAAACCTGCAATAAATCCTCGATCTTACCCGAGGATTGTCGATAAAAACAATCCCCTAGTCAGGCAACTTCTAGCTGTAAGTTTGTAGGCCACCAAAATACTTTATAATATTCTCCATAACACAAGAAGTCACAAAATAATCCAAATGTCATATTTCAAAGATTAATTAAACTTAATCATGGGTAAAGAATAGACATAATCATCTTGAAAGAAAATTCTAATAGTTGAACGTTTGCAAACAATTCATACAAAGGAAACAACCACTGTAAATTGACTATTTGGAGTATCAAAAAAAATTAATGGAATTTTTACAAGTTATTCGAAAATGAGTTGGGAATAACATATCAAAATTTTAGAATTTTTGGAATTTTCTACAATTAATTGTGAATTTCTAATCAACAGGCGTTTGCTGTCTAGATCTGACAGGAATAGTTTGTGGAAATCACAACATTTATTACATCAAAACTCCATGAAAATTCATGAAATTTGGAACAAAAGTGCTGGATAATGTCAGGAACAACGTATCAAAATTTGGGAATTTTAAAATTTAATATGAATTTTACAGTGAAGAGGATTCTAAAACACAGAATTTATCAAAACTCAACCACATCAAAAAATATCACCACCAATCATGTTTTCAACTATACAATCACAAGATATTTATAATAAACTGAAATAAGAATCGATGGAACTCATCTGAAAAATTTGAAGCCAAAATAATTTGATTTAATACCCAAAATCACTCTTTGAACAAACATCTTTTCCATTGTTCATAGAATAGAAAATAAACTCAAATCTAAGAATTCCTTGGTCATCCAAACTAGATCAAAATTGAACTTTGACAACTTGTCGTGGTGTAAATAAGTTTGAGAAGCTCTATTTGAAGTTTCATAATTTTTTGATATTTATTTGATTTTTAATGAATTTCGGAAGAGAGTCCATTATAGGGTTTCATGCTGAAAACAAAAGTAAAGAAGAAGAAGAGTTTGTACATGATAAGTGATGAAACAAACTAGTAGAACATTCTTGATAATTAAAGAGTATGCATAAATGGGCCTAGGCCAAGTGTTTGTGTTACCAATTTCATTTCAATTTATTTCTTGTTTGCTTCTTAATCACTTTACTAATAATGTTTTCTTCAATTAAACTATTTTCAAAATTATTATACTTCACCAATTTAGTCTACCACTCAATTACTCCTTATTAAAATCATAAAAAATATTTTTAGAAGTTGGTTCATCATATTCCTTAATAATTAATCTCTATTATCAATGATTATACAATAAATTTAATATTTATAGCATCTTGAAATATCGAGTTGTTACAAACTCCCCCACTTAAGAAAATTGCGTCCCCGCAATTTCTTCTTAGGAGAAATCTACAATATTTACATAAACACATATACTTTTCAAAAATATGTATATACATACCTTCAAAGCCGTATCTTTAAAGCATTAATGTATTTTCCAAACATCACTTTCCAAAATAAACATAATTGTAGTGGATTTCCTTTTCTAAATCACTTCATTAAAGATTTTAAAAATCAAGGTTTACAATTATGGAGTTCTTTTCAAACACATCACGAAATATATATACCCGACACACACACACATTTTCCAAAAATACATTTTAGATGATGGATGTTTCTAAAAAATTGAAATTCACAATACTTGCAAAGCTTTTGCCAAAATAATAGTCCACATAAAATCTCACTTCCAAATCATACACATCACATTTCAAAAAATTTGCAAACTTATTTTCACTAAATATTTCTGAAATCTACCTCACCAAAATCATTTTTCAAAATATTTCTCCATCACATTCAAATTTGTCATTTCAAATCATTTTAACTTTTTTTCCAAACTTTTCAAATCATCTTCCAAAACTAGTAAAAAAACAACTATCAATGGATAACTACAAACAACTACTACTCGCCAGTCACATTAAGTGTATGGCCTTATGACTACTATCCCCGATAGTCACACCCAAAGACACTCCAACACCGTAAAAACCATCACAACAATGGCGAGCGCAATCACATCATAGTTTCCAATGATAACAATCATTTCACATTTCTTTCCAAACAATTCTCACAAATCATTTTTCAAAAAAATAGGGAAATAGTACTTTTCGCAAACATACTTTCCGATGGAAATACTTTACTAAATATCCATATCAAATTTTCATCTAAATCATAGTATTAAAAAATACTAGAAAATGACTTTACTTCCAAAATATTTCCAAAACTATTTGATATGTTTGTAATAAGGTACGTATCTCAGATTACATAGTGCGCTTTTATATTTTCCTTCGGGATGCCTCATCATTGAGATGAGATGTATATTTGATATATATTGGATATATTCGTGTTATATATTGTATTGTAATTTTTTTTCGATCGAGCCACGCAAAGGAAACTCCGTCAAAAATTTTCGTAAATCCAGGTATTAGAAATATTTTGAGGTTTTAAAATTTTATAACTTGTTTTGATAACTAACTTGTAATTTCCGTAAGCCGATCGGAATGGCATAGTAGAAGCGTAGTAAAAGTTTTCAAATTAGATTTTAAAGTTTATAAGTGATTATTATGAGAAAATATATTGTATGTTAAATTATCAACTTAACCCCTTTTCGAGGACGAAAAGTTTTAAGTGGGGGAGAATGTAACGACCCATATTTTTAACTATTTTAAAGTATAAAATTAATATGATTACTGAATAAAAAAATGGTTAGAAATAATTTTTTTAATGATTTGTTAGTGTAGTAGTTTAATATGAACTCGAATAAAATTTTGAAATAACTAATTTCGAAGATTTTGATGATAACGAGTATTGAAATGAAATCCCATGTATTTAATATGGTTATAATCAATAGCAAGAATTGAATAATGAATATCGAATGGCAGTAAAATGAAAGTAGTTGTTTTGTTATTTGAATTCGTTTTAAATTAAAATTTATAAGTTGAATAACTTATATTTGAAATAATGTAATTTATTGGATAATTAAATTATTTAAATTTAATATTGCAATTATTTAAATAATTGAATCTTGAATTAATGTGAATGAAAATAGTATCAGAAACTGATATAAATTTTATTTAAATATGAATGAAGATTATTAACTTTTAAAATTGAATTTAAAGTGATTAAATTGATTTTTGAAATTTCTTATTTTAATTGACGATTTAAAAATAACCATTTTGGCCACTGTCTCGGATTTCGACGAAACCAGTTTCATCGGATCTGTAATAGTGAATTATTATAGGATTTCAAGTTTCGTCGCGATCGGACTTGTCGTTTGACCGTGCGAGCTTGAAACGCGTAGAAATTAATTCAAGGAATTCGATTAAAACTTATTGATTTTGAAAAGCTATCTTCTGAATATGATCAAATTAGGCCTCGAAACTAATTCCATTGTGTTCGGAATGGGGGTAAAACATTAGTAACGCCGGGCGGCACACGTCATTTAGAGTTCGGAATTTTCGTGGGCATTTGGTTAAATATTTTCAAATATAATATTATATACTCAGTCAACTCGTACACATCAAACCGCCTCCTTTATGTCTACCTCGTACCCTCCCCTTCTTTTCTTCTTTCATTTCAAACAAGCAGTAGATCGAAGATTAAGAAAGAAAAAAAAACACTTGATCGAACCGCGTCCGATCAGGGAGGAGGAAGCGTGCGACAGTGGGGCCGAGGCGAAGGCGTGGCTACCGTTCTCTACAAGTTCGTGCTCGGCATAGGGTTTGGGATTTTCGTGACCGCGCGTACGCATGGGCGGCAGCGGTGCTGGAGGCATCAGGGTTGGCGGCGGCTGCACGGGGCACGGCGGCGTGCCTGGAGCAGGCGGTCGGCGTCGATGACGAAAAAAAAAGAGAAGACTGTCGCGATTTTTTTTGCTGGAAGATGGAGTGCGTGCGTGTTGCCTAGGTATGAACATGGCCTGGGGAACGAAAGGTGAAGAGTTTGTTAATTATGTTTATTAATTTAGTTAATATTGTTAATTAAAATCATATCGCTAATTATCGCGTAATTTTTGCATACGAGATCCGTTTCGGACGAAACGAGTCACGTTGGAAATGTATCGACGAAGGCTTTGGCGTGGAATTGGAGTGGTAATTATTTGAAGCTGAAAATATTTTCAGTTTCAAATAAAGAAGGTGAGTGTTTTATAACGCTCACGAAGCACTAGAATATTTTTATGTTAGTTAAATTTAAAATTATGAAGTGATTAAAATGTATGGATTGTTATTTGATAATTTTAATTTTACATTTAAGATAACATCTAAATTAACTGACAGAAATTTAAATTAACGGTTAAATTGAAATTAGAATTAAACTACTATTAAACTCCCGATTATTGATAATTGGTTAATTGTTGTGAATTATTGATTGTATGGATGATTGATTGTGATGGATGTCAATTGATTGAAATATTGAATGATTGGATGTTTATTTGTTTCATATATATCCTGTATCACCCTGTTAATTAATTGACAGTATATAAAACGGTTAATTGAATTATTTCGAATAAATTAAGAAATAGGTTGAAATGATATATACCTATGACATTTATTTTTGATTGAAATTATATGTATCCATCCTTGAAATTAAATTAAAATAACTGATCACTTGGCCAAAGGATGAAAATTATATACGGACATCGGATTGGTTAAATTAAATGATTTTAAAATTTTTGACCTGAAATTATTTAAATGATTAAATTTAAAGAAGTAAAAATCGAATTATTTTCGAAATTGAGCTCAAAATGTGTTGAATGAAATTGTTTAAAAATGAAATTTGAGATTTTGAAGTTATAATTGAAATATGATTTAAGTTTCAGAAATTGATTTGTTTTAAAGGATTTGGATTTTTATTTTAACTTTGAAATATTGCTAGTGAACGTGATTTAAAATGATATTTAAATATTGAGCTCGAAATTGAATTATTTTGAAGATTTGAATCTTAAATTGTATATAGAAGTAAAATTTGATTCAAGTTATTTAAATCGATACTCTGAAGTCGAACTCGAATTTCTGTAAATCGAAATGGTTTAAATTTGAGAATTGAATTGAAATATATTCAAGTTGGAATTGAAATTAACTAGAATTGGAATTGAATTAATTTGAAATCGAAATCGAAATTGATTTGAATTGAAATTGGAATCGAAATTAATTCGAATTGAAATCAGAATGGAATCGATTAAATAGAAATAGAAATAGAAATTGATTGAATTGGAAAAGTTGGAATTGGATCAGTTTGAGTTTGAAACTATTTTCAAAATAAATTATTTTGTTATATAAACTGTTTTAAAATCTATCTTCTAAATATTCAAATTATTTTGATTTTCTAACTATTCCTATATAAACCATTTTTAATATATAAACATTTTATTAAACTATTTTCTATCAAACTAATTTAACTTTTTAAAACTATTTAAAAATTTCAAACTATTTTTATAAATTTCAAACTGGTCAAAGAGTGGAATGTTTATATTTAAATCATGAATTTAAATACGAATTGGGTTAAATTGAAGTTATAACCCAAATGGAAATACGAAGCAAATTTGATTTAGAACTGAAATCAAGATATTAGGGCGAAAATAATTTTTAATTGAAATAGTATATTTTGAATAAATATGATGATTTCGAAATGAATTTGATTTTGAAGCGAACATGATATTTTGATATCAAATACGAATTGTTTTCGAAATATAAAAGTACCAACCGGTTGTAAAACGACGTTTGGTTGTTAAAGAGACCGGTGCCTCTTATTGACATACTCTCTGTCAATATTGGAATCACTTTAACAACTGTGTATACGGAGGAGACTCCAGAATGAAGTAGTTGGATTTGGCGTCGTTTGCTGAATTTGAAGAAAGAGAGCGATGATGGATAGACCCCGACACTTGTGCCAATTTGAAATGACTAAAACAGGATGGCTTGATAGGGCCAAGCGGGCTAGCTACCCCTAGCGGACATCCATTCTTCGATTTTCTTGGACTTTGTCCATATTATTACTCTTGTTGTTGGTTTCGATTGGTGCACCTTGATTTTGGGATAGCCTCCCTTTGACTTGATATGGGATGGATTGACGCGGTGGGGGGTCATGGCTATGATGCGTTACCACAAGGCCTACAACCCGATCTGGTAGTATCGTACCTTGGGCATTGCCTCACGTGCCTTGTCATATTTTTATCCCTATACGAGACCCCTACGATTTTGATTTAGTATTGTCGTATCAGGCGCATCACTGGCTACCGATGTTCTACGGTTGTGCTAAATGCAAACTGTACGCCAATGCTTAGAAACACGTTAAGGGGGATCAATGTAAAGCCTTAACGCTAAGAAAAATATTTATTTTACTGATTAGACATTATATATGTTGCGTATTCTACTATATATAAATATTTTGATGGATCCTTAAGAGATGGAAAATCCCATAACATCTCTTGAGTTATTGCACGCACGTTATACACTGGATAGAAGATGTGAAATCCTGTAAACATCTCTGACATCACTACACTCATGTTATATGCGATATCGATTTGACTCACCTAAGGATGTTTTAGTCTTGACTCGAGTGTGTTGTCTTTTCATTACGCTTGGGTCAACCCTGAGTATTTCAGCGCATTGAAGATCATTTTCTGGAGGACGAAGATTTGGTATATTATTACTATTATTATTCCCTTCATCATATTGTTCTGCTGCATTTTATTTCATTTTTGTTGTATATATAACTCTGATAAATGTTGTATAAAATTATAATCAAATGTATAGTAAACATCATCATGAACTTTTTATTTGATTATTATATTTTGTCTTTCCGCTGCGAGATTCTGTGTTTCTTTTGTTCTTCTTTTCTTTATTTTCTTAATTAACCCCATTGATCAATATTCCGGATTGTTTAAGTTGGACATGTATGGATTATTGTCAATTTAAACCTTCCGAAATGTGGGTCGTCACATTACTCATTCGACTTTTAGTGTTAAGCATATTAGTACTAACATCCCATAAACAATCAAACTAAGGTCATTACATAGTTGTTATTTATCATCCAAGTATTATCAAGTCAAATAAACGACTTTTAATCCCTTTATAATTAATTTATCTTTTATTAATTAAAACTTTTATTGTTATTAAAACATCTTATTATCTAATAAAACTTCCTTTATTGATCAGTACTCTTTTATTAATTAGAACTTCGTTTATATACTTGATTAAATATGTTGGATTTCTCTTTATAAAAGATATATACTTATCTTTAAAATTTTAACTATTCATTTATTCTTTTAATACTTAAAAAGTATTCATATACTTATTCGAACGGTACAAGTGTATTCACAAATTGTTTAACAAGTTTTTACTTACTTGAAATATAATCAAATAGATTAAAACAGTTACTACCAAAACATTGCTATAATAAACTCCTTTTCTTTTATAAATTAAACATATAACATTTTCTATAAAAGATTTCAATATCTGTTATTATCTTTAAAATTCCATTGTTAAAGATTTTAAAGATTCATAATATTTCTTCCAAAATATAATTCAAGGGTTTAAAAAAATATTGCTAAAACATTGTTTACTACAAAACCAAAACCATTCCATTTAATCAGTATCCTTCTCCTTTTAAATGTTTAATTTCATTTAAGGGTTAAAGACAAGTGTCGCTAAAAACAATTGTCATAAGAAACCCAAACATTTTATACATTGAAAACATTCCTCTTTAAAACTCCCGTCTTAAAGATTTATTTATATTTAAGGGTTAAACACAAGTGTTGTTCAAAACATTTCTCACAACAAACCCAAAACCATTTACTTGTATCTTTTTACTAAATATCCATTGTTGTTTATCTAATTATATTCCCAAGTATATTTAATAATAAGGGTTAAAAACAAGATATGCTAAAAAAAACTATTTACAAGAACCCAAAATTATTTACTTGTCCACTAAAAACTTTAAACATTTATTAAAGACCAAAGCATATCCACACTTATTAATTAAGGCAATACACTTTTAGTTGATTCCATAAAACAATTTATACTTCAGTGTTAAACTCCAAACTCATTTTATTATATTTATAAAATACTTAATTTAATATTTAAAACTTATATATATATACATATATATATATATACATATATATATATATACATATATATATATATATATATACACATATATATATCTTTAAAATACTTATTAGGATGTTAAAACTAATTAAAATATATGATAATTATTTATATAGAATATTATGTAAAAATAAGGAATTTTGAAATAAATAGAAAAAAGTTTTAATTTTAAAAGCTACTTAGTTTAGAAATTCATAATTAATTGATAAAGATATATTTAAACTTGGAACTAATTTTAAAACACTCTTTTGTAAGTTAGAAAACAACCCTAAAAAGAGTAGGAAAAAATACGTATTTTAAATATCATTTTTAAATGATTTATAGTTTAAAATAGAAAAGTAGCATTTCCAGAAATGCTATCTAACGTTGTCAATATTGTTTTGCTACAACTTTGAGCCTAGATTTCAATACCGTAACAATTGATTTTAGATCCATTCTTTTTAAATTAATTATTATACTTTGGGGACTTGAAAACCATGAAGAAAAATTTCAAAAAATATTTTTTAATTATTTTAGCGAATTTTCCGAAAACATGTATTTTATTGAACTGCACTTATAGCGACTATTTTGCTGTAAATTTTTACACTTCGTTCAACTAGCTATCAAACGATTTAAGCTTCAACACTTTCCCAATAAGAATAATATATTATTTACTTTATTAATTGGTAAAGAAATCCTTAAGAAAGTTTCCACAAAAATAAGCGTTATTTTCAAAAACAGGTTATTTTAAAACTGTTGCTATAGCGACCTTTTTATTTCCATCTTTTGTTACTTTGATTTATTTCTTCTATAACTTTTCAAAGCATAGTCTTTGCTTTTCAAAACACTTATAGAAGTGTAGATAATAACCAAACAAGTTATTATTAAGATATGTTATTAAATCGCAAATTTCACAAATTATAGTTTAAGGGACTCAAAGTGCGTTTGTAGCGATTATCGCTATACGGACAATTCCGTATTCATTCCAATATTTGGTGTCATGTTATTTTATACATATATATGATTCCAAGTTTCAACCATACTACTACTAAACAGGTATTAACACACACACACACACACACACCAATATATCCATTTTAAATATCCAAATAAACTTATCACAATTCAATGGTTTAGCAAGCAACTACTTTAATAATTTATATACTTTTTAAAATATATATTCAAGTGTTTAACTTTAAGTAGTTAATGTCTGTTATTATTAAAATAGAGCAAACATATTAACATCTGATTTAACAACAATTATCAAGAGATTAAGCAAGCAAATATCAAGCAATATTTCAAGTTAACTTGCAACCTAAGCCTTCCTTAACACCTCTATAGAGCAAACATATTAACATCTTCTAACATTTTCATCTTCAAGCTAACCATCACCTAAGCCTTCCTTAACACCTCTATAAATCACGCACATCCTCCTCCATCATGGTGCTCACGGCCTTCCTCCCATCTCTGCAAGCTCAAGGCCTTCCCCCACCATGTTGCTCACGGCCTAACCTATTTCCCCTCTTTTTCCATACATCCATCACCATATTCCATTCCCTAGAACCCACGGCCTAAGGCCTAATTATCTCCTTGACTCACGCATGAAGGAAGAAGGAGGAGGGAAGAGAAAGAAGTAAGGAGGGAGGAGAAAGAAGTAAGGAGGGAGAGGATTTTGTTTGTGAAAATGAAGTGAATATGTGAGTGTATTTATTAAGCTTAGAAAATGAGAGGATAAATTGACTAAACCCCCTCTTTAGCAATGAAACAAAGGTACTCCAAGTCATGCTCTTACACAACCATACCCCTAAAACAAGCCATGAAACATGCTCCTTAATCCATGCCTTGATTTAAGGGTCTTTATGTACTAAATGTTCCCTTAGTTAATTTGCTTACTTTAATTAAGTTTGATTAGGATAAGAGGGGTTTTAATACTTGTATTATTCTTGTCATATGTTATCATATGATAACTATTCAAGTTGCAATATGTTCGCACAACTTGTATTGCATAAAACGTTGATTTTTTACAAAATGTTTTCCGGTCACATTTTCAGTATTTATCCAAGATGTATATTGTTTTGTACACATTTCAAAAATAAGTTTTCTAACATTAGTTATTAACTAAAAAGTTTTTAACAAGGTTATAAAATCATTTAAAATTATATTAAATCTTGAACACAAATATTTAAATACGAAGTGTTCGAAATTCCGGACCGTCACACTATCTTTCCTAAAGGAAAATGAGAGTACGTGGTTGTGTAGCAGCTATAAGCAATAGCTAAAACTAACGGAACATTAGCACTTATAACTCTACGAACATATGAAAGGTTAAATTAAACAGTAAATTAAAATCTATTTTAAAAAACAGTTAAAGGAAATAGTTTTAATTTTGCCAAACAAAAATTTACCTACAAAATGGCCAAACCGAATATGATGTAAAAACAATACAATTTGTGGTATGCTCCTCATGTGTATGTGACAGAATATAATAGTGGAGGATAACGAACTGCGTGCTCTAAGACTACGGGATTGTATGAATTTAACATAAACTTTAAGGTTTATGTTTATCATATCACATATCCTAATTATTGTTTTAACATATCACATTGTCACTTGGCTGCACACTAACATGCACTTCGTCATTTGGAAGCAGATGAAAATTACTAGAAAGCTTAGGTAGTGTTTGGTTTAAAAATATATTTTGTGTTTTCGATTTTCAACATATATATCAAATACGAAAAGAATGGAGGGACTACAGATGGAATGAAAGAAAAACGGATGTGAGAACAAATGGGATAGTGAGACGACGGAAGAATGGATTTTTTCACCTGCTTGTGTTATTTTCCAAAACAACGAAAATAAAAAAAAAATGTTTTCTATTTTGTATGTTAATTTTGTTTTCTAAATTGGTCGTTTTCGACAATGTACATGCGTCGTGTGTATTTTTGTATGGACGAAAACTCAAAACTAAAAATAACCAACCAAACACTACCTTAGTTTCTGCATTTAAACCAATATCATCGCACCCATCCAATTCAGCTACTCTACCACTCCGAACACGCGCACCTCGACAATTACGTGTGGGTATGCCGTCTCTACTGCCCTTACGACCACTACACCCTCTACGTCCATCGACATTGCCTTCTTCCTACCCCGCACGGTCTAACTCTCCGAAACGAATTTCTACACCGAATTAATGTCCGAAAGACACAACGTCGGACTCAATATTTCTGTCTTCACCACCTTAACCTCTACTCGAACAACCGTCGTTGCTTCCTTCTCACTGCATAAACTTTTTTATAAATATTTTGAATCTACTACCTATTACAAACCGCGTATATATTTTTGGAATTTTTTGCGTCAAATTTGGTGAAAATTGGAAAGAAAAAAATTTAAGCAAAAATGGCTATTAAGATTTGGTGCGGTGGACAAGATAGGAAATAAAATGACAAAGTGATTACTGTTTAATTAAACATGCTTTGTTGTTTAAACAATAAAAGAGATAAGATTGCCGTTTTAAAGTCAAGTTGACTTGCTTGATAAACAAGCTGTGGTTTGGGTGTTTCTATACTAAAGACTTGTTTTGTACGGTTTTTAAAAGTATAAAGTGAATAGAATAACAATTGGGAATGGTCATATAGATTCATAGGTAATACCAGGTAAATTTTACTATCTAAATTTTGGTAAGGTGTTATTAATATGTACCCTAAGCACACGCATTATCTGCTAAAGGACAAATTTATTGGTTCAAAACACATATTTTATCCTTTAAACGTAGATGAAATTCAAAGTGGATATTAAGATAATCTAATCAATCTTCACATGTTCCTTGTGGCATATCATAACATTTTCCATTTTATTACCCGATAGGATGAACCTCCATTTTACGGAAGAGCGTACGGTATTGTATAGACTATGTGAATATATAAAATGTGTTAAGGGGATATGGGTAATGCCTTGACGCTATTTTGATATTTTACTTTACTGTAGACATTATATATGTAGCGTATTGTACTATGTATGTAGATAGTTTACCGGATCCTTAAAAGATGGAATCCCAACATCCTTTAAGTTATGTTGTGTTGTACTTGACATTTCACTTGAGTTTGATTTATCTGCATAAGAATGTTAATCCTGACTCGAGTGTTTTGTGTTTTGCTTCACGCTCTAGTCAGCCTGAGTGTTACAGCTTTTGAAGCTCGTCTTTTGGAGCTTGGAGTTCGCTTGGAAGACATATCTTATCCATTTCAGCTTTCAGTTTATTTTTGATGTTTTCGGTTGTATGTTTCAGACTTGTCATTTGCTTTTGTGTTAGAGACTTCTGTGTACTGGGATTTCTGTTGTATTCTGTGTTGGACTTTGTTATTTCAGTAATAGCTTCATGAGCTACTGGTTATCTATTCCGCTGCTTATTGTTGTAAAACTCCGTGTCGGTGATTCTGTGATTGATTTATTTACTGTACATGCTAAGTTTTGCCAATTATAAATTAACAATCTGTTATTTTAAGCAATTCAAGTCAGACACGTGTGGATTATTATCGATTTGAATGGTTCTAAATAATGGATCGCTACAGTTGTAAGGTCGTGTACCTGAGGATAAAAATATACAAATTTTTGTCCTTTAAATTAATTCCACGTATTTCTTTATTAGTTACAAGTGTAGTAGAGATTAATAATTGTTTTCAATTCAATTTGTATAGATAATATTTGGTTTGAACAAATCTGGGACGGACGGAAGAAGGAGCTCATTCTTCATTAAGACGCAATGGTACAACTTTATAATCAGCTACAAATCGCGATAGCTTAAAAGCATTAGAAACCGATATAAAATTTCTATATCATCGGTAATTAGTAAGATGGTAATAATTTTGCGTATATTTTGTAACACCAGAATATATAGAAACAATTGGAAATGTGGAAGCTTGTAAAAGAAACAAATCGATAAATTCAAATTTCGTTACAGCCAGAAAATTTTACAATCATAGGAATGCTACATTCGAGTTTATGACAGCATAAAGTAATAATAATTTTTCTAAAAGGACTTAAAATCAAATCAATAATAGCAAAAGAAGTTAATAATAGTGAAATCATATACCAATAGATACATACAAGTACAACTAACCTGTTCCAAGCTAAGCAGAGTTGGTCTCCAACTCATCTTTATCCTTTCCAAAGACAAGCTGAAATTCATCAAACTGTTCCGAGCTCTCAAACTCACCGCCACCAACGCTCTTCAACAAGTGATAGACTTTGTACATAGAATACCTCTCCTGAGGCCGAGCAACAACACACCCACAAGCGATCTTCATAAACTCAACAATGTCGTTATCGTGTCCTTTCCCTTTTAAGGACCTATCGATAGCTTCCCCGATTTGTCCTGCATTGCAAAGTTGAGTGACCCAATCCACCAAACTGCCCTTAAAACCATCGCCGGCCAAATCACCACCGACTTCCACAGCCTTCTGGCCAGTAGCCAGCTCGAGCAACACGACACCAAAGCCATACACGTCTCCTTTAACGGAAGGCACGGGATGACTAGCATATTCAGGCGCAACATAACCAAACTCTCCGACATCCCCATTCAAGAACGGGCTCGTGTTGTTCGAACCGTCGTCGTCGATAACCGGCCTAAGCAATCTAGCGACGCCGAAATCCATTATCCTCGGTTCGTACTCTTCGTCGAGAAGTACGGCGCTCGAGCTTATGTTCCTATGCAGGTTGGGAACTTGAAAGCCATGGTGAAGCCAAGCAAGCCCTCTCGCTCCACCGATCCCAATCTTCAGCCTTGTTTTCCAATCGAGATTTGAGTCCTTAGCGTGAAGCAACTTGGACAGCGCTCCGTTCGCCATGTCCTTGTAAATCAACAACCTCTCGTCTTCTACAACGCAGTAGCCTAGCAATGGCACCAAATTCGGATGCCTCACTTGTCCGATCTTTCCAGCCTCGACTTTAAACTGCTTCTCTGGAATCCTGCACTCGTGCAATCTTTTCACCATCAACCCTGACCCATCTGGCAAAACTGCTTTGTAGCAAGTTCCAACCCTTGAACTTCCACCTACAACCATGTTCTCAGGTCGAAAGTCGTTAGTAGCTGCCATTAAATCTGCTACCTTCACCTTAACTATTGGTTTTTGAAAGAGTGAAACAGGTAATAATCTGTTATGTGAAGTTCTTAACCTATCCGACCACCAACTTCCTTCTTCTCCTCCTCCTACTCCAGCACTCTTCTTTGATACACTCTTTTTTGCAAAGCAAAGCCTGTAAACCAAATATGCTATAGCCAATGAGGCCAAAGCTCCGAAAACACCAGCTACTACAATGATAATAACACTCTTGGATCCAGACTTACTGCATCCTGATTCACTGCACAAATCGTTGTTGCCTTCAAAGCTTGGAGAACCAAATTTTGAAACCAGATCAGAAGGAATCTGACCTCTTAGGTCATTGGAACTGAGATCCAGATTCTTGAGCCTGCTCAGGCTGCCCAATACAGGAGGAATGTCTCCAGAGAGCATGTTATTGGACAAATCCAGTGAATTTAAGAATTTGCAGTCGGAAAGGTTGGTAGGAATAGGGCCACTAAAAGAGTTGTAGGAAAGGTCGAGACTGACCAAATAGGGGAGCCAGGTGCATAGGGAGGAGGGGAGGGGGCCGGAGAGCGAATTGTGCGACAGGTCGAGGGTGTTAATGGAGGAGCAGAGCTCAAGGGAGGAAGGGATCTGGCCGGAGAGGGACGAGGAGGAGAGACTAAGAGAGACCACGCGGTTTTCTTGCAGGTTCCAGCAGGAGACTCCGGTGAAGGCGCAGATGAATCCAACGGGAGAGGGAGGGGAGAAGGTCCAGGATGAGAGTTTGGAGTCGGGATCGGAGATGGAGGATTTGAACTGGCGGAGGCAGGTCACGTCGTCTTCGACAACCGCGGCGGTTATTATTGTTAGAGTTAGGGTAAGGGAAAGGATTAGGGTTAGGAGGAGGGTGGAGGAGGTTGGCATGGCGATGGATGATTGACGGAGATTTGACTTCAAATTTTGACTGTATTTGGCGTGGATTGGACTGGAATTAGAGGATTCATTATAATAGCTCTATAGATAATGGAGAACTTTTTGATTAAGAGTGCTATTCACACCACCTTATAAACCATAATAATTTAGTCAAGCTCTTTGATAATATATTTAAGATATAATATTCTAAACTTACTAAAATTTTAGTTTTTAGTTTAGTTTTTCGTTTCATTAAACATAAATTGGATAATATAAAAATATATAATATTTTTGTTCGATTGAAATTTAAAATTGTGGTCACATTTGTACATCAAAAATTTCATCGAAAATAAATGTTCGTTTTTTGTACGATTCGAAATTCTAACCTCTCATTTGCACATATGAGTATTTTGAAAGTTCGCACTTGGAGTAAGAAGTTGTAATTCTATTCCATCTAAATGATAATTCCAACTATTAGTAATTAATAAATATAAGATGAACAAAATTTATACTTCTTTTCTTTTTTTTTCCTTATTTTCTTATTATTGATTTTATTCAATTTTAGTTGGATTTTCAACTTTAAGCATCTTTGAAGTTTAACATATAAACTTCTATAAGATTTGAAATTTGTTCAATAAACATTTAAGTTTATAGAAAATCTGTTGTTACACTGTTTTTTAACATAGTTCAATAATGTCAACAACTATCGACCTCGGGGATCGTTATTCGTGACATATAATCTCGTAGTGTGAACTATCAATCAACTAAGTCAAACCTGTCGGCTCGATTGTTACACCTTTTATTGGTGAAACAATATTCATTTGAAAGATCTGCCTATTACGCTTTTATTTTCCTTCAATTTATTTTAGTTTTACTCCTTATATTTGTTTTCTATACAGATCCTGCTTTGTTTTATCTCCTTCGTAGTTTCTTCCATTTATTAATTCACAAATCATCATTTATTTTTTATGTCACTAGTATTATAAACAACATTAAGTATTGTTAAAATTCAGTGTTTGAAGTAGTGGAAAATGATGAAGGGGATCATATTGTATGTCGGCTCGATTGTTACACCTTTTATTTTTATTGATGAAACAATATTCATCCGAAAGATCAGCCTATTACGCTTTTATTTTCCTTCGATTTATTTTAGTTTTCTTCCATATATTTGTTTCCTATACAAATCCTGCTTTGTTTTATCTCCTTCGTAGTTTCTTCCATTTATTTAATTCACAAATCATCGTTTATTTTTTATGTCACTAATATTGTAAACAATGTTAAGTATTGTTAATATTCAATGTTTGAAGCAGTGGAAAAAGAGGAAGGGGATCACATTGTACGTCGGCTCGACTGTTACACCTTTTATTGATGAAACAATATTCATCCGAAAGATATGTCTATTACGCTTTTATTTTCCTTCGATTTATTTTAGTTTTCCTCCATATATTTGTTTCCTATACAAATCATGCTTTGTTTTATCTTTGTAGTTTCTTCCATTTATTTAATTCACAAATCATCGTTTATTTTTTATGTCACCGGTATTATAAACAACGTTAAGTATTGTTGATATTCAATGTTTGAAGTAGTGAAAAAAGAAGTAGGGGATCACATTATATGTCGTCTCGATTGTTACACCTTTTATTGATGAAACAATATTCATCCGAAAGGTCTGCCTATTACACTTTTATTTTCCTTCGATTCATTTTAGTTTTCCTTCATGTATTTGTTTCCTATACAAATCATGCTTTGTTTTATCTCCTTCGTAGTTTCTTCCATTTATTTAATTCACAACAAATCATCGTTTATTTTTTATGTCACTAGTATTATGAACAACGTTAAGTATTGTTAATATTCAATGTTTGAAGTAGTGGAAAAGGAGGAAGGGGATCACATTGTATGTCGGCTCGATTGTTACATCTTTTATTGATGAAATAATATTCATCCGAAAGATATGCCTATTACGCTTTTATTTTCCTTCGATTTATTTTAACCTCCATATATTTGTTCCTATACAAATCCTGCATTGTTTTACCTCCTTCCTAGTTTTTCCATTTATTTAATTCACAACAAATCATCGTTTATTACTAGTATTATAAACAAATGTTTAGCATTGTTAATATTCAACGTTACGTCACTAGTATTAACTATCATGTTGTTTGTCAAACAAAATAAAGATTTTTTTATGGTGTTCTTATTTAACAAGGCCAATAATTCTAATGGATGTTACTAAGACTACATTGAATGTCGTGTATATGCAGCGAATGGCTTCTAGAATCTAACAATATGAAAATTGCATTTTGTCAAGGACAATTAGCTCAAGCAATATGATCTTTAAACTGTGATTCTAGAGGTCCTAGGTTTGATCCCTCATGTACTTAAATCAGTGCTCCACTTAAATTAAATATCACGCTTGTTATAAAAAATTATAAAAATTCTTTGTCCCAATAGTTTTCAAAGAGGAAATGTAAGATCCCGCAAAAATTAATCGGAAATTTAATAAAAGAAATTAAATTAATATAACAAGGATAAAAATGAAATTTTCACATACATCCAAATTTGGTTACGAAACTTGCACCGTTGCGTTTGTAGTGATTTTTTGAACAATTTTCATAATTAATGTTTTGAAATCGGAGCTCATATGAAGAAGTTATTAAGGTTCAATAGTTCAAAATCGAAAATATTTAAATATGGAAAAATATATTTTAAATAATGAAAGATCAATTGGTCGACACCCTAGTTTGAACCGATTGGCCCTTAGCGGTAAACCGCCCATTACCAAGAAATTGACCGATCGAGCATTCCCGACTAGGGTTTGGACGGGCCGAATGACCTAGATTTTATATAAATTAATCTAATGGCCGATGACAATCCGTATCCCAATAAATAAAACCCTAACCTAATACTAGGAACCTTAATTCATTATTGATCTTGACAAAACTCCATCTCTCCCAAAACTCAATCCTATTTCTTTCCAAATCAATTTTCTTTAGAAACAAAATTAAAATTAAATTCCAAAGATTAAAGAATGAGGAATCAAATAAAATCAAGGAGAGATCAATGAACCAAGTGCAGGCTATTCCAAGCGAACTAAAAAGGAAAAAAGCTTACAAGAGCTGAGTGGGTTGATTGATAAAATACTAGGATTAACAAGTAATTTAATTAATTATATATTTATTTGATTTGAGAATTTATCCGATTTGAATATGAAATGAAAATTTTATTTAATTTGGAGATTATTTTAATTGCAATTATATGGAGAAAAATGTTTACTTGATGATCATTGAAATCTGAGATATTAATCATTGCAAGTATAGAGAAATTGATAGTTTCGAAGTAATGTTGAGATCTGATTAAAATTGATTTAACTTGATGCACCTTTTATTCGATTGGAATTGAATTTGAAATTTAAAATGTATACACCTTGTTGATTTCACACAAATTTTGGATATACATAGGCGATCATAAAAGATATTTGTTAAGTCAAAACCATATAAATGAAATTATAGATTAAACACGAAAATCGTTGGAAGTACATGCTGAATTGTAGACTTGAACGGATAGGTGAAATATGGTTAGGAACTAAAATTGAGAACATTGAACAAAATGATAATTAACAGAGAACGAATAAAGCAAACATTAAAAATTAACGATAATTGACATCGACAGATCGACAGGCTTACTTGAGTCGGTTGATAGTAAGAGGTCAACTACTCCAGTAGCTGCAGCTGACCGATCATTGGTTTTCAGACATTGGTTGAACCTCGGTCTATGGCCTATATCGAACGTGAATGGAAACCAATAGGATCTTGGGATGTCTTTGCTCGTGAAAATGAGTTTTACTTGATTAAATTTGCTAATGAGCAAGATTGTAAGAAAGTATTAAATGTGGACCATGGTTCATGGACAGCAAGTTGATATTTATCAAAAGATGAGAACCAAACTTGAGATTGAGGAGAAATATGCTTGAATCCCACCCAATCTGGGTACGAATGCTTAATTTAGACCTATCGCCGTGGAATGCTAGAGGTATTAGTAAGGAAGATAGCCTGATTGAGACCCGTTAACTATGGATGATTTTACATTAAATGTAAAGAGACTACAATATGCTAGAATCCTAATTGATATTAAGGCTAGTGATGAGCTCAAAAAGCCAGTTTGGGCAAAAGTATAGGAAAGGTAATGTCTATATCCAGGACATTGAGTACGAATTTATACCTCTGATTTGTAAGCAATGCAATTGCTTTGGACACTCTGATGTACAATGCTCCATGGTTATTCCACCTGTTAAACAAGTTTGTAGGAAAAAAGATCCACAAACATCAAATACTAATCAATCAGACAGTAGCATATTTATAGCCTACGGTGATCAAACTAACAAAAATGAGTCCTCTCCTGAAAAGGACCTGGCGAACACCAAAACCACTATAAACCAAAAATCTATATTTCCTGGAGATTGGACCAGGCAACTTAGTACTCGACATACCCATAGTTCGGCCCAACTGGATCGTTCGGCATCTCTTTGCAACCGTCATTCAGGAGCGCTCGGCCAGAGACTTCGTTCGGCCAAAGGCATTGTTCGGCCGAAGGCATCGTTCGGCCAAAGGCATCGTTCGGCCAGAGACTTCATTCGGCCAAAGGCATCGTTCGGTCAGAGACTTCGTTCGGCCAAAGGCATCGTTCGGCCGAAGGCATCGTTCGGCCAAAGGCATCGTTCGGCCGAAGACTTCGTTCGGCCAAAGGAATCGTTCGGCCAGAGACCTCGTTCGGTCAAGACATCGTGTTCGGTCAAGATATCGTTCGGCATACCAAGGACGTTCGGCAGTCAAAGATGGTTCGGCATTCACCCCAGCACGACCGGTTTCGATTGTTACTCGGCCTACTCTTCCCACACAACAAACGCATCGTTCGGCATGAAGAGGATTGTTCGGCATTCGCCCGTTCGGCCTGTTCGGTTCGGCATACAGAGACCACTCCATTTGGGCCAAGGTGTTTGACTGTCAGGCCCGCCAAGGAAGTCCAACCCATCTTTGTCTATAAATAGAGAGGCAGGGGCACAGTGAAATGGACCTTTTTTCGAGAATACTGGGGAGACTCTGCCACTTTCAAGACTCATCCTCTTTACTTAGCAATTGTATTCAAGTAGTTGGCAAACAGATTGTATCTATAATCAATTATCTAGAAAAGTAATAAAGATTAACCTCAAAGTGGACGTAGGCAGTTACGCCGAACCACTATAAATCTAGTGTCCTCGTCTTTGCATTCAATTTAGCATATTGTTCCTTGTTTAAATTTACTTTCATCATTTATCTCTCTACACAATCTTTCTTAACGAGGTTAGTGACTAATTTTGGTGCTAACACTTTGGTGCTTTCACTGAGCATTGAATTCTCAGACCTCAAGGATCTGCTTTGAAGCTACTGGATTGAATAAATCCCCTAAAAAAGATCCAATTCATTCGTAGGACGTCCGTTGATTCTACTCAGAGTTCATACCAATAACTCTACAATGGCAAGACCACGTACCAGATCAGCCTCTCATAATGCGGATGCCCACGAGACTGCTAGCGTACAACAAGCAGGGTCTAGCAATCAGCAAGCAATGCTAGGTGCAGGGACTGCCGCCCAGGACCAAATGTCGGTTGTCACCAGAATAGAGTTCAATGACTTGATGAGAGAACTCAGGGAAAGCAGGAGACAACTCGGGGAGCAGATGCAAGCTAACGCCAACCTCATGGCACAACTCAGTCAACAGCAGCATCAGAATGCTGGGGGCAATCCCGCTCCATATTCTTCATCCGACAGCTCAACTTCGTCCGATGAACCTCCCCGGCGTAGACGCCGTAAGACTGTAACTACGCGGGCAGGCGCTGCTGTCCGAACAGCTAGAGACCGTGACCAAGCAGGAGTTGGAAACTTAGGAGCTGGAGTGCAGGTGGAGGCTGGAGGCCTGGATCATCAAGATACTAATGGTGTCGAACCTCAAGATGCACATTTGGCAGATCGCCAGCAGAGGAGACATCAACCTGATCAATCACGTAGAACAGACTCCAACCTTCCACCTTCCATACAAACACCAGACCTGACAGCCATGATCAGATAATTGATGAAGGAAAATCAAGGCTTATCAAACGATGATTGGGCAGTGTTAAGAAGTCATACTCCGTTCACAGACATTGTTCTACAGGCAGCGTACCCCAGAAAGTTTAGTATGCAAACTATCCCAGCATATGAAGGAAAGACTGATCCCAGACAGCATGTCATGAGGTACGAATGGATGATGGATTCAGCTAGAGCAAATGATGCAACCAAGTGTAGATGCTTTCCAATAACTCTATCTAGGATCGCTACTATGTGGTTCACCCGAATTCCTCCGCGGTCCGTATCCAGTTTCGAGGAGTCGGCGAAGAAGTTTATAGAACAGTTCAGGATACACACTACTCGTCCAAAGGACGTGATGTCTCTATCAAGTGTAATCTAGGCTCCTGGGGAGTCATTGAAGGAGTATTTACAGAGATTCCATGTTGCAGCAACTGAAGTCAGCAATCCCAATGATCATGCAATTCTTATGGCTGTGATGCGAGGCGTGGATCCGGATTTAGAGTTTGGAGACTGGCTGGCAGGGAAACCTCCGGCTACGCTAGAGCATTTTTACTCAAAGGCACATCAGTTCATAAGAAGAGAGGAAGCCAGGTGGGTAAGGCGAGATAAGGCACCGAGGCCTGTCCAGGAGTCCATGAAAAGCAACATTGCTGTGAAGCAGTCCGGAGACAACTCGGGAAAAGTTCAAGTCAATGTCCAGAACAAGCCCGGGTAACCTAAGGAATCCGAAGGAAGAAATCAAGGGAAGAAGAGAGAAGCGGGGAAGTGGAAGCCGAGAATTCCAACCTACAATGAGTATACCCCGCTGAATGCGTCTCTTGAGAACATTTACCTATCAACCTGCAATACCTTTCAGTATAGAAAGCCGCGTCCAAAGGAGTCAACTGAAGAAAAAAAGCGGACTGGGAAATACTGCCGCTTCCATGAGAATTATGGGCACAATACTGAAGAGTGCAGACACTTACACGACGCTATAGAGAAGTTGATTAAGCAGAAAAAGTTACAAGAGTTTGTGAAGAATCCGCAAGAAGGTGGACAGGGAACATCCAATCCTGGTCATGCGCTAGCTCCACGTCATCTCGACGAGCCTGCTCGGACCGTGGGTAGACTAGTCATAAACACGATCATCGGCGGACCTCATCCCGCGGATAAGAACTGGCAAGAGATGGAGCGGTATGCTAGTTCCCTGAAGCATGCCGACTTCGAGTGTTGTTCCAACGTGGAGGACGGGACCCCTGCTAAGCAGCTGCACATGATGACGGACGATATAGTATTCAGGAGCAGAGATGTTGACCAAGTGGAGGCTCCTACCATCGACCCGATGGTCATATCTGCGACAATCGGGCCGGCTTATGTGAAGAGAATTTTGATTGATTGTGGAAGTTCTGTCAATATCATCTTCAAGAAGGCTTATGACCAGATGAAGATGAAGACGAAGGATTTGAAACCGTCTAAAGCTCGTATACATGGCTTTAATGGCGCAGCGACCGATGCAGTGGGGTATGTTGAGTTACCAGTTGAACTGGGACAAGGTGAGCATAGGAGGGTGCGAATCCTACCCTTCGTAGTTTTGGATGTGGATTCTCCATACAATGTGTTCTTGGGTCGACCGGCCCTGGCGGAGTTTAGGGCAGCATTAGCCCCGTGGTGCTTGACTTTGAAGTTTTCGACTGACAAAGGAGTAGGTGTTGTTCATGGCGACCAGGTGACTGGTCGTGCATGTTATGTGGCTGAGCTCCGAGAGGCCCATCAGAGGGAGAAAGGAAAGGCTGCGGACAATTCCGTCCGCATCCATAATACCGACAATTGACAAATAATGCCCGAGCCCTGGCTCGGGCATAATCCTCGGATCTACAGAGACATAGATCCGAGAGATGACGATGAGGAACCCAGGGAAGAAAAGGCAGCACCGGCTGAATTGACAATTGACATTTCAGTCAGCCGAGACGATCCGTCGCGAGTACTGAAGATCAGATCACAACTTAGCCCCGCAATGACTGAAGATCTCAGTGATTTCCTCCGAGCGAATCTTGACGTTTTTGCTTGGACACATTCTGACATGTGTGGGATTTCTCCCGCTATTACGAGTCATATGTTGAACATAGACCCGAAGTACGTCCCGGTTAAACAAAAGAGGAAAGGGATGGACCCGGAGAGGTCCGCTGCTCTCAGAGAGGAGGTGGACAAACTCAAAGCCAATGGGTTCGTCCGTGACGCCCTCTACCCTGAATGGGTATCAAACCCCGTACTGGTAAAAAGGCGAACGGGAAATGGAGAACTTACGTAGATTATTCCGATTTGAATAAAGCATGCCCCAAGGACAGTTTCCCATTGCCTAGGATTGATCAGTTGGTCGACTCCACTGCAGGACACGAGCTTTTGTCATTCATGGATGCGTACTCGGGATACAATCAGATCCTGATGCATATTCCGGACCAGGAGCACACCAGTTTCGTCACAGACGTTGGGCTATATTGCTATGTAGTAATGCCTTTCGGATTGAAAACGCGGGAGCGACCTATCAACGTTTGGTGAATCGAATGTTCAAAGACCAAATTGGTAGAACAATGGAAGTCTATATGGATGACATGCTCGTGAAGTCATGACAGTCAAACGACCACATTCGAGACTTAGCAGAGATGTTCGATATACTCAGATATTATGGGATGAAGATCAACCCTCTGAAGTGTTCCTTCGGCGTTGCGTCGGGGAAGTTTTTGGGATTCATTATCAATGCTAGGGGAATTGAAGCTAATCCAGAAAAGATTCAAGCTATTCGAGATGTGCAAGTGCCCAGAACTATAAAACAGGTGCAAAGCTTGAATGGAAAAGTGGCTGCCCTAAGTCGATTTATATCCAGAGCTACGGACAAGTGCATTCCCTTCTTCGATATAATAAAGAAAGGGAAGAGGAATTTCGAATGGACATCTAATTGTGAGGAATCATTCCAAGATCTGGTGAGGCATATGGAGAGTCCTCCAGTGCTGTCAAATCCAGTAGACCACGAGATGCTGTACGTATACTTGGCCGTATCCCCGCATGCTATAAGTGCGGCTTTGGTCCGCGATGAGGACCGAGTCCAAAAGCCGGTGTATTACGTTAGCAAACGTTTAACGGGGGCAGAAAGAAATTATCCTAAAATTGAGAAATTGGCCTATTGCTTGGTGATTGCATCACGTAAGCTGCGTCCATACTTTCAAGCACATTCAGTCGGTGTCTATACCGATCAGCCCTTACGGCGGGTACTCCAACGACCAGAAACTTCTGGAAGGATGTTAAAATGGAATATCGAGTTGAGTCAGTTCGATATTACCTACCTGCCACGAAGAGCCATACAAGGGCAAGCATTAGCAGATTTCATCGCTGAGTTTACTGTATCTGACGAACCAGATAATCACAGTGTCGTTCCCCCCATTCGATGGAAATTGTACACCGATGGGGCATCAAACGACCGTTGCTTCGGGGCTGGTGTAGTTCTCGTAACTCCAGAGTATCGATCGATTTGTTACGCTTTGAAGCTCAATTTCCCGGCTACGAATAATGAAGCAGAATATGAAGCACTGATTGCTGGCTTAAAACTCATTGGAGAACTCGGGGTTAAATCAGTTGAAATCTTTTGTGACTCGCAGCTGGTGGTGTACCAAGTGCGAGGAGACTACCAAGCAAGGGGGAAAAAGCTTGCTCCATACCTTGATCTGGTTTAGGAACTATTGGCGAACTTCGAACATTATGACATTTCGCATGTCCCGCGTGAACAAAACAAGGAAGCCGACTCGTTGGCCAAATTCGCAAGCACTGGCGATGCGCAGCAGATGGGATTAGTTCCCGTCGAAACCTTACACACTCCAAGCATAGATATGATGGAAGTCGATGTTGCGTTGGAAACGGAAATCGAAGAGGAGTCGTGGATGATCCCATTCAAACGATACCTGCTAAACGGGACTTTGCCCGAAAGAAGAAGCGAAAGACGACATGTCATTCACAAAGCCGCTCGATATGTGATACAGGGCGAAGTGATGTATCGGAGAGGGTTCTCGGTCCCTTTACTATGGTGCATTGCTTGTGATGAGGCAAAGCGGATCTTGGAGGAGGTTCACGAAGGAGAATGTGGCGACCATACTGGGGGGCAGACACTAGCAAAAAAGATCCTTCGCTACGGATACTATTGGCCAATTGTAAATCGGGACGCTGCAGACTACACAAGAAAATGTGACAAGTGTCAAAGATATGCGAAAATCCTGAGAGCTCCACCAACAGAACTCACACAAATGGTTAGTCCCTGGCCATTTGCAATCTGGGGAATCGACATAATCGGCTCTTTGCCTATATCCAAAGGTGGTGCAAAATACGCGATAGTTGCAGTCGACTATTTCACAAAATGGGTCGAGGCGGAACCTCTAGCCACAATCACCTCTAAGAAGGTCATTAACTTCGTTGTACGAAACATTATATGCCGCTTTGGTCTCCCTCGAACCATCATTACGGACAACGAAACACAGTTTGAAAGCAGAGAGTTCAAAGATTTCTGTTTAAAGTACGACGTTGAGAAGAAGTTCGCCGCGGTTGCGCATTCGAAAGCTAACGGACAAGTCGAGGCCGTAAACAAAATAATCAAGTCCATACTAAAGAAGCGTTTGGAAAAAGCCGGAGGCAAGTGGGTAGATGAACTCCCAACAACATTATGGGCTTATAGAACTACCCACAAGTCCGCGATTGGCCACACTCCATTCGCATTGGCATACGGCTCGGAAGCCGTTATACCCATGGAGCTTGAAGTTCCATCGCATCGAGTGACATATTATGATCCTAGGACGAATCAGGATCTCTTGTTGGAATCACTGGACTGCATCGATGAAAAACGTGAAGAGGCTTAACTAAGGGCGGCAGCACATAGGCACCGAGTCAAGCGATATTACGATGACAAAGTCCGCCCAAGGATCTTTAATGTGGGTGATCTCGTTTTGAAACGAGTTTTCCCGGTACCATCACGTATGAATCCCAACTGGGAAGGTCCATATGTCGTTGAACGGAAGCTTGGAGAAGGAACTTTCAAGCTAGCGACCGTTGATGGCGTGACACTCCCCCGAGCGTGGAACAGTGAACATTTACGACGTTATTACATTTAGCATGTTTCTTTCCTGTTTTAGATACAATTGTTTGCTGTATGTTTTTATTCCGCTGATTCTTAGTTTCCCTTTTAGTGTGTAATTGGACAATTTAGTTTGTTTCATTAATAAAGGCTTGAAGCCGTCTGTTTCACGAATTATTAATGTTTCTGTACCTTATAATCTAGTGATGAACCGCTGGAGTTACATTATTCCGTATGATGTACGAACTCGCATAAACGAATTGAATCTCCGAGACCCCTGAGTGCGGACCGGAGTACTCTAAATCCCCAGAGCGCGGACTAGAGTATAAACGACTTCAATCTCCGAGTCCCCTGAGTGCGGACCGGAGTACTCTAAGTCCCTAGAACGCAGACTAGAGTATAAACGACTTCAATCTCCGAGTCCCCTGAGTGCGGACCGGAGTACTCTAAGTCCCCAGAGCGCGGACTAGAGTATGAACGACTTTAATCTCCGAGTCCCATGAGTGCGGACCGGAGTACTCTAAGTCCCTTGAGCGCGGACTAGAGTATAAACGACTTCAATCTCCGAGTCCCCTGAGTGCGGACCGGAGTACTCTAAGTCCCCGGAGTGCGGACTAGAGTATAGATGATTCGAATCTCCGGGTCCCCTGAATGCGACCGAATTACTCTAAATCCCCGAAGCATGGATTAGAAAAAATTCTAAGTACCCAAAAATGTGAAACAAGAAATATGCCACTCCAAAGAATGTTCGAACAATGCAAGAATGGATTGGGAAATTATGCAACTCATAAGAACTTGAGTTTCGACCACAGTTATACAGAAAGCTAAAAAAGCAAAAGAATCGTTCAAGTGACAAAGAAACTAAACTTTATTCAATAATCCAAAATGGGGTTACACAACTACTCCTCCAAAACTTGGAGTCAAAAAATCTATCTACATGAACTACGAAAACGAAAAAGTAAAAATAGTTACAGGACCTAAGCAAAATCTCGTTGAACGAGTATAGCGGCTATTTCTTCGGCTTCTTTTTCTTGTCTTCCTTTGTTTTCTCAAATGACTCCTCTCCCTCAAACTTCCTCTTGGATTTTTTGCTTGCCAAAGAAGCGGAGTCAGGAGTGGGAGAAGGAACATCCAGCGGTTTGGATTTGCCGGGGAGAATGATTTTCAGAGGCCTATTCAGCGGGTCGGTAAGTTCCAGTATTTGAGGCTCGACCTTGATCTCGACCTTCTTTTTCTTCTCTTCTGTGAGTCGCTCCTTCATGCTCATCTTCGAAGTATGTTCTGAGGCGCCAGTGATTTCGATTTCATCACTCCCTTCAATGGGAGATGAAGTGTCAAACTTATCATCATCTAGCGCCCCGATCACTTGAGCGTCAGGGCCGGGAGTTACTCCCGCGTGAGCGACATCGCTTGTTTTCCCTGCCTCCTCCTTGGCGTCGTCGCTCCTCGGAGTTGGTTCAGGATCAGAGCGGCCTGCATAAAAACATAAAGAACGAACATTAGGACCTATAACCGCTAACAGAAAGCGACAGATCTTTGGACTTCTAGAAGAAGAGTTTTATACCGGTTTCTGGCTGGCTATCAGCTGCGTGCGGAGTTTCACCCTCTAGAATAGGGGATAGCACATGAACGCCGAGACCGGGATCTTTCGGATCGTAGCCGGCATGCTGCTCAAATGGGTCAAGTGCTGGTCGATCAGCCGGTTGAGTAGGAGGAAGGGCTGCAGCCTCGGTTCCAGACGGACCGGCTTCGTCATCTTTCTTTTTTGACGGGGAAGAGCCTTTACCAAAGAGAGCCATAGCTGCGGACAAATCCGATGGCTCATTCCCCCTGAGAAACTCTCTCACTAAAGCCTCCTCGTCAACCTCCTCAATGCCCGACTCGACCTTCCTGATCTTTATTAAAGTCTCCCAGGCCTCAACTAGAGATTCAAGATAGCCCTCACCTAGGAATGTCAGGTCGCGGTGCATAAGGACGCGGACGCTGTATTCGGCAATCAACGGGTCAAACATACACTTGACCTCTTCTCTGCCGGCTTCTACGGCGCTTCAAGACGGGAGTTGATCTCCTCGGAAGCTAGTCTCTTACCCTCCTCATGGGCTTCGCTCTTCATCACCTCAACCTTAGACAGCTCATCATCGAGCTTTGTTTTCAGGAGATGTGTATCAACGATCTCATTACAGTACCGTTGAGACTCTTCTTGAGCCGCTATCTTTTCTTCCCTCTCCTTAGAGAGAAGCTCCTTCAGCTCTTTGACCTGCAGGGCGAGTGTATCCCTTTCTTTTTGAATAGAATCTTTCTCTAGAGCTAGGGCCCCTCTGCGTTGGACTGCGACATCAAGTTCTTTCTTATGGGCCATCTCTAGACGAGCGACGGCCTCTGCAGTCTCCTTAGCATTCTGTTCTGCGACTTCAAGCTTGGACTTGAACGAAGCGAGCTCTTCGTCTTGATTCTTGATGATGTCCTTGTCGAAGATAGCTTCCAGATTCAAACGGTCAATTTCCTGTTGTCGCTCAACGGATACTTCCGAGACTTTTTCGACCAAGTGTACAAACGTGTCATGTTGAACATAGACGTCATTGTTGCAGGCGATGGCACTCTGCTTGACGTGCCCTGGGATGTGATGAATAGCTGGGAGGAACTTTAGGCCGTCAAAGCAGATTTTTGGAAATTTAGCCTTAAGATCGACCATCTTCTCTGCTATCGTTGGGTCAGCCGCGGTAACAGGGAGAGGAGGCTTTGAAAGTTCTGTTCTTTTCCGATGTTCCCGAGATTGCCGTGTGCTGGATGAACCGGAATGTTGATCTCGGGAAACATCCGGTTGAGACCCCTTTTGCGGAAGTTTTTCTCTGTCTGGCTCAGTTTGAGGAGGGGGATCGCAAGAGTATGAAGACTGGGAATATGTTTTCTTTCGATAAGACGACTCACGGGGACGGTTGTCTCGATTTTCGTAATCGTCTCTGTCCCTACGTCTACCGAAGCCTGAATCCCGTCCTGGATGGTGAAATACAGAAGAACCGTGGAGGCGATTGAACCCGTGGGAGCGCCCCATGTCACCTGCATAGAATAAAAATAACGGCGAGTTAGGAAAAATCGGGGTAATGGAAAAAATTGAAGTGTATGGTGAAGTGCGTGTGTGCGTGTGTGTCCTAGTGTTCCCCCCGACCGACCAGTTCCTTTATCTTTAATGATTGGAGTGTTATCTCCCTGGACTAGGGCTTGAACTCCCGTGTCGCATCTAGTGGGCGAATGAAACTTAAGGGCTTCTGGATCGTCGAAACTGTAATTGAGTAGATCGTCGGGAATGGTGAGGTTCGATAGACCCTTTAGAGAACTTTCTAGATGTTGTGAGGAAGCTTCTTTCTCCGCTGGGACAAGGGTAATTTTGGAATTTCCACCAACTTTTTCCTTCCTCATCTTATACGTCGATTTCTTTTTCCCCTTCAAAGGGGAAGATGACGTTTCAATATCATGCACTTCGACCATCGGATCCTGAGTAGGACCCACATTCTCTCCTTGTGTTTCAGGAGCTTCACTCTCTTTGATTTTCTCCCCTTCCTGTACATTAGGGGTATGGCGTGATGACGATTCAGCTAGTTTTTTCCCTTTACCGGATGCGGGCTTGGGAACGGAGACGCCCTCAGGAAGGCTAATCCGACGACCTCCTGCTAACAGTCCGAATCTCGATAATGACTCATTTGAAATGAGAGTTCGGATGTCTCGTTCCTCGGCAGGAAGAGCTCTAATGGCTTCGACGGTATCAGAATATCCTCGGCCCTCAGGACGTGGGTTGATACCTAAAAAGATGATACAAGAAGTCAGAAAAAGCGTAGCTCCAATAGAGCGCGAATGTCGACTCAGGGAAAAGACTTACTGCCTTCAACCCATCTCCTCGCGAAACCAGGGAGGCAACGCACATAGAACCATTCCTGTTTGTACAGGGCAAATTTGCTGCATGCTCCGGTCAAAATTTGGAATTTGTGGTACGGCTCGAGAAAAACAAAGGAGGGGCTATCTTTCCGCCTCTTAATCATATAAATATATCTGATGTCGCCGGGAGTTGGAGGCCTAGAGAAGACGGCCATGAAAAGGAGGTAGGTCCCGTATATGAACGCGTGGCCATTTGGATACAACTGCGACGGGGCGATGTCTATGTATTGCAACATGTCCCGAAGAAATAAATTGAATGGAGGCACGCTGCCCATCCAGCACATAAACTTATTACAGGTAGTATACCCAACTAGGGGAAGATGTGGGCGATCATGCCTCGACGGAACCAACACGTCGGCGAAAGGGATTCCTTGGATAGTGCATATTCGCCGAAGTGTGACTTCGTTAATTTTCGAAGCCTGTGAATCGATTGGATCATCCAAGAGAATCGATGCCTCCAGGGCATCAGGAGCTAAATTATGAGCGGGGGAAGTCGACGGATTCGAAGTGTCCAGGACTTCTTGCTTTGAAGACGGCCCGGGCCTATCTGAGATAGTGGCGGAGCTAGATTTTTAGACATCTCCAATAAATATTGAATCTGGCTAAGCACCTGTGAAAACTATACTTGAAAAATGTTCAACGTTAGAATTAACAACACGGATATTCCCCCCACGTGGTGTGTGAACTAGTGCAATCAATCGTGTATAAGCGTTGAAAATTTGAAGGTCACAAGGTTACTGATATAAAGCTGAGCTTCAAATCATCGCCTTCGAAGACCGTCATCGCTGACCATCTCCAAAAGCCTGCCTTATGGTGATTACAGTTTCAGATTCAGAAAACGTTAAAAGAAGCTATCTGATTATGTCAATCTAAGTTCAGGTTATGTCTATTGAAGCTAGGGAGTTAATAGTCCGGATCAGTTTGATATGCTAGTATGCTAGAGTCCTTGTCCTTGTTTTGTTATGTGATTAGGCAAGGCAATTGTCTGTTCGGCATTTATGATTGTTCGGCCTTGATATGGTTCGGCATTTGTGATGTTCGGCCTAAGTATGGTTCGACATTTATGTTCGATCGGCCTAAGTATGGTTCGGCATTCACGTTGTTCGGCCTAAGTATGTTTTGGCATTTATCATTGTTCGGCCTTAATATGGTTCGGCATTTGTGATTGTTCGGCCAAGCTATCGTTCGGCCTATAACTTGTTCGGCCAAATTTTCGTTCGGTCTAACTATTGTTCGAACTAGTTAGCGCTCGGCACAACATCGTTCGGCCAAGGTCTCGCTCGTCCAACACTACGCCATAGATGGCCTTCTGCAACAGATTTGCAAGGTGTTGCCAGCTAAAATGTTGCGACAGCTATAAAATTTTGGTCCTACTGCAACGTTGTATTTTTGGTGTTACCTTAGCCATAAAAATGTGTTGCTCTAGCTAAACAAGTGTAACACGATGCAACATTTTGATATAGTGTTGCTATAGATATATTCTAATTAAAAAAATTAAAAACAAAATTACACTTCAGCGATCCACACCATTAGTTAAAACAAAATCTCAACCATTCATCCACTATCATGTACGATTCCTCTGATTCCCGCTAACATTTTCATTCACGCGCTTCTTTTTCATTTCTTTCTCTTCCAAATCGCGCAGAATCAAAAAATTAGGGCTTCTCCCCCAATTCCAATTCTCATAATCGGATCCTGTCTCCCACCTCTCTTCCCTTCCCATGGCAAGCGCTTGTAAAAGGATCGATTCTTACGGTAGCAAGCTGCGTTACATGGTCAATTTTTTATATCATGCAGGTAACTGAATCGTTGTTTTTCACTTTTGTATACCGATATCACACCAAATTAATTGTTGATTATAATCTATAGGCTTCCACATTGACACGATACCCAGTGCAAATATCACTTACTACATGGATGAATTTCATCGGAGCCGCTCAGTCTGCTGTATTTACTGTATGTGTAGCGCACAAGAAAGCTGAATGGCAAATTGGATTAGATGTAAATCTTTGCAGTATTTTATACGCTGTAAGCGGCTTTTCTAACGACTTTAACTTTCTTGAAAACGTATGAAACGGCTTTTGAATGTTAAATTGCTCTTTCGTTGTACAGGGGATTGTTGTTTCAGGTGTGATGATGTTCATGCAATTCTGGTGCATTGAAGAAAAAGGTCCTGTATTTGTGACCATGTTCAATCCCCTTTGTACTATATTGGTGGCTGTTTTAGCTTACTTTGTTTTTGGTGAAAAGTTATACTCTGGAAGGTAAATGTAAATATATGCTGTTTCAAGTTCTTTCTTATTCAATTTTTGCAAACCATGTTCCAACTTTAGTTTGTTTTAACCGTTTAGTATTAAAACAAAGCCCAATACTCCAGTTCGTGATTTTTCCTGCACGCGTCTTGCCTTTTTGAACACAGGCCTTTGTCTGTTGAGTTGGATGTATCAGCATTGGCTATTGGTGTTTTGGTTTGTGATAATATAGGTGATTATGTTTTTAATATTAACTATGCCATGGTTATAAGTTTTGATGCATAGATTTCTGCAGAAGTCGGTTTGGGTTGTGAGCGAGCTCAAGATGTTCGACAATATGCCTCTATTAGTGCTACTGATAATTCTGATTTATACTGGACAGCTGCTTCCCCGTATCATGTTGTAAAAGATCACTACAAAGTAGTCTGCCCGTTTCAGCGTTTACCTACACAGTGAGAAAATTACTTACTGAACTATTCTTGTTACAACAGTGTCACTATTTGTGGATTTACTTACAATTATTTGCTTGATGATTATTACAGCTAAGTTTGGTGAGTGTTCTGGTGTTTATAGAGTATTGAAGGTTGGTGAAATTTGGGAAGTTTGGGAAAGTTGTAATATGGTGAAGGGTGGTTTCATAGAAGGCTCGATCTTCATTTGTGCATCATTTTACGTCGTTTCAAAGAAGGCTCGATCTTCCAAAATCGGATGAATCGGACGGTGCCCACTTGTTCGACTAACCGGGTCTATCCCCGCCGAAGTCGATCCCCGCCGGGACTGTGGTGCCCCGGACCCCCGCCGACGCTGCGCCCGGACCCGCTTCTCGGCTCGCCTTCGGCTCGGCACTCGGCTCGCCTTCGGCTCGACACTCAGCTCGTCATATATTTGTCAGTGTCGGTGTCTGTATAAATTGAAACTGCATATGTAATGAGTGAACTGAGTGATGTAGTAAGGAATATCTGTATATGTGAATATCAGTGTTATATATCATTGAATTGTAAAATAGTGGAGTCAGGAATTTGTACTATTTCAAATGTTGAAATAAAATATTTATTTAAATAAATTACTGTTTAAATATCAAATTCTGTGCAATAGCATTTTATTAAATAAATATTTATTTCTATTAAAAAATCAAATATGCTCTACATTGTGGGCCCCACAAATTCAGAAAGTTAATATCTATAGCAACATTTTGGAATGTTGCTATAAACACCTATGGATGTTGCTATAGACCCAAATATGGTTCTATTGCAACAATATTTCTTATGTTGCCTTAGATAGTCAAAATGTTGCCTTTGAGGTCTGCGGCAACGCGGCAAAATGCATCACCGAGAAAGTGTTGCCTTTGCCCTTTTTTAGCCTACAGCAACATTTTTTGGCACTTCCTGCATCACTTCTTTGGTGTTGCAGTATGCAATCTATGGCGTAGTGCAAGATAACGTTCGACATCCACACTAATTCATGCCTCCACCCTAGCCTTCCATTCCACTGTTCGGCGTATGGTAGGACACGCCGAACCAGAGTTATTCCGAGCCTTAACGTTCGGCACTCCACCCTTGGCTACAGTTCCACTCCTCTCCTCCTCCATCCACACCGAACAACAAGAACAGGTCGTTCGGCGAGTCATCCCAGATTATGTCGTTCGGCATCCTAATCGCCTCCAAAACTTCCTCTATTCTTCCTTTTCTTCCGGTCTCGTTCGGCACAAAGAAGTTAAGTTGAACTACCACACATCACCTAACAACTCCTACGTGCGATCATCCCTGGTCATTTCTCCTCGCCTCACATCATTCAGCCCTAAAGATATCCTAATCAAAGTTTGATTCCTCCATCCACATAACCCTCTCGGTTACGGTTCTAATGCACAAACCTAAGTCTCTTATTGAAACTATTTAATCATGGAAGGGATTTAGATAGAAGGGATAATACCTAGTCGATAGATCGAAACTTGGGAAGGATTGATTAGGCTTTAAGTATCCGATTAACATGCGAGAATTATGAGTTTTTTGAGAATGACAGAAATAAAAGTGGAAAAGACGGGAAGAGGGAGGACGCCTGGTTTTATAGGGAAGAAGAAGAAGTTGAAGAGGCCATAACCGGTAAGGCCGGTCAAGAAGGTATCGTTCGGCACGCACAGAACGTTCGGCTTCGACTGTGTCATTCGGCATTTACACTACGTTCAGCACACACCTCCATAACCGGCATTCACAAGAAAGCAACCCCTAAGAGTGATGAACCAAGGTTCGAAGCGAAGCATGGAGGATACGTAATTCAAAGCGTATCACGTTCGGTCACGTAATACACTTTGGGGGGCAAGTGTTTCCTGTAGATTGGACCAGGCAACTTAGTACTCGGCATACCCACAGTTCGGCCCAACTGGATCGTTCGGCATCTCTTTGCAACCGTCATTCAGGAGCGCTCGGCCAAAGGCATCGTTCGGCCAGAGACTTCGTTCGGCCAAAGGCATCATTCAGCCAAAGGCATCGTTCGGCCAAAGGCATCGTTCGACCAGAGACTTCGTTCGGCCAAAGGCATCGTTCGGCCAGAGACTTCGTTCGGCCAAAGGCATCGTTCGGCCGAAGGCATCGTTCGGCCAAAGGCATCGTTCGGCCGAAGACTTCGTTCGGCCAAAGGCATCGTTCGGCCAGAGACTTCGTTCGTCCAAAGACTTCGTTCGGCCAGAGACCTCGTTCGGTCAAGACATCGTGTTCGGTCAAGATATCGTTCGGCATACCAAGGACGTTCGGCAGTCAAAGATGGTTCGGCATTCACCCCAGCACGACCGATTTCGATTGTTACTCGGCCTACTCTTCCCACACAACAAACGCATCGTTCGGCATGAAGAGGATGGTTCGGCATTCGCCCATTCGGCCTGTTCGGTTCGGCATACAAAGACCACTCCATTTGGGCCAAGGTGTTCGGCTGTCAGGCCCGCTAAGGAAGTCCAACCCATCTTTGTCTATAAATAGAGAGGCAGGGGCACAGTGAAATGGACCTTTTTTCGAGAACACTGGGGAGACTCTACCACTTTCAAGACTCATCCTCTTTACTTAGCAATTGTATTCAAGTAGTTGGCAAACAGATTGTATCTGTAATCAATTATCTAGAAAAGTAATAAAGATTAACCTCAAAGTGGACGTAGGCAGTTACACCAAACCACTATAAATCTGGTGTCCTCGTCTTTGCATTCAATTTAACATATTGTTCCTTGTTTAAATTTACTTTCTTCATTTATCTCTCTACACAGTCTTTCTTAACGAGGTTAGTGACCAATTTTGGTGCTAACAATCTACATATACATAGTCAGATCATAATACAGAAAAGACTAGAATCCAAGAAAAGAAGTGTAACAACGCTGTTGTTAATTACCTAATTAATTAAATTTAACTATGGATAATTAATTCTAATTTGTGGTTTTGTGAAATTTAATTAAAAAATCTAGTTTTTGAGAATTGTTGATTTGATTTATTTTAAGAAATGGGTTTTATTTCTTAAAGAGGATTCTAATTTAAATTTGAAACATTATTAAAATCAATTATTTAAATTTGTCATTTAGGATAAAATGTTAATATGGAGAATTATTGTTTAAAATGAGAATTTATAATTTATAGTTTATTTTCTTATTAAAAAATAATGAGAATAACTTTTGTTTTCAAAAGTTATATGTAGTTTTATAAAATATCTCAATGTCAATAGAAATAAGAATTATTAACTTGTTGATTTGTTTTGGTAAATCTGAGAAATCAATTTGTGATTTTGTAAAACATTACCTAAGTGAAAGATAGCATTTTAAAAGAGTAAACATAAGGAAATAGCAACACATCTCTTAGAATTGCAACACTTTGTTAATGGGTTCATAACCAAACCCTTTTGGTCAAAATTGAGTAAGAAGGGAAGAGAAAATAAGTTATACGTTACTTTCTCATTCTCATTTTTCTTATTTCCAAACCAGAGAATAAACTCTCTAAACCCTAGTTCCTAAAAATCGCCAATTCAGGTTGCAAATCATAGGGCTTTCCGCTAATAGTTATAGAAATCAACTTCGGGTAATCTCCTCCATCATCTAGTGTATTTATTGAGTTAATTAATCTCAGTTTTGGTTTAGGGTTATAATCTTTTTTCTTTCAATTTGCTAAAATTTAACTATGAATTGTTGAAATGGTTGAGTTATGGACTCTAGAAAGCTATGGCAAAAGAAAAAGGCGAGTTTACCTTACACTTCTATCTCTAAATGAAATCATGTTCGCGATTTAGTAATTGGTTGTATATAGGATTGAATTGCTATCTATTTCTTATGTTAATTATAACTTAGGTTATAAAATTCTTTTTTTGTTGAAACCATCATCTTGTGATCACCTTTAACATTAATTTGTAGTTGAATATATGTGTGCAAGTGGCAAAATCAGTGCTCTAGTTGTCAGTACAATCACCGCCGAAGAAACCGACGCCAGCGAACTGCTGGAGGGGCAACCTGGAGCTGAAATGGCTCCAAGTTGCGTCACCATCGATGGACCGGTGGGGCACCACCGGTGGCGTGCACACTTGGAGCTCTTTCAACTTCAGGTGTCGCCTCGACTCGCCCATTTCTTACCTCGTTCTTTGTCTTGTTTGTTGATGTTGTTGTGTTGTGTTTTGCGTGTTTGTTTGTGGCCCTTTGGATGTCCATTTCAATTGATTTGCTAATCTATAAAATAGAATTGGAAATGAATTAGAGTAGAAACTTTATGGACCAATTCATGGCTATAATCTTGTGATGACTTAATATTTATTGTAGTGAGTTCTGTTATGTGCTATGGACTTTGAATCACTTTGATTCAAAGGTTTGGAATTTTATAAACTTATATCTATCTATTTTATAAATATAAACACCAAATTTTATATATAGATAATTTCATAAAAGAGAGCCATTTAAGTTTACAAATATTAAACTTATTTTCTAAATTAATCTAGTTCTTTTATAAATGATTTCTATCGAGCAGTTACTATATATTATGTATTGTTAATAAAATGGACATAAATTTGGAAATATAAATTTAGTTTACTTCTAAATAAAATGGTTATATATTAAAAAGGATTTGGAAGAGTAATAAAAAGGGTTTTGTAAAAGAAAAGGCTACTTAAATATATGTATATATATAGTTTTGAAATATGGTTTGTGAACAATATAACTTTATGGAAATTTGAGACAACTATATATATAAGTGCAACTTTGAACAATTCGGATTTATGGAAAATTGTAATGTTTGCTAGCAAGGAGATAAACACTTTTGAATTTTAGTTTATCTCATTTAGGTTTCGTGTTTATGTATAAGATGTATCATTGATATAGAGATTTGTATCAAATGTATAGTATATGAATTTAGTGTTATATTTGATACACTCTCACTTTTGTATGTGTATATGATGTTTACTATTCCGCTGTGATCTGTGATTATTGTTTATATGATATACTCTTCTGATTCTGAGAAACGGATGTGATTATTACTTTGAACTGAGACTGTACATGTCAAATTTTATTCCAAATATTAAATAGACCGTAAGTATGACGTGTTAATGTTAGTTTAAAGATATATTCACATTTGGTCGCCCTTATCAAGCCATATCTTCGTATTATTAGATGACATTATTTATAATGTTCTTCAATAATATAGGTATTGCAATAGGGTCGTTATAGGGTGAGTTTATCCATGAGGTTGGAAAAGCCGATGAAGTGCAGGATCGTGCTAAGTCATCTGAGGATACCCCAGGGGTGATAGTAAACCAAAATGTCCGAGGAGAAGTAATTCAACAAGGAAGGAAAATATAGCAAAGTGAGTAGCAAGGGATTTCTCTGAGAAAACGGAGAAGTAATTCCCTAAACTGTAAATGTCTATAATCTGTTGGAATGTGTTAGGTCTAAATAGTGATACTCGCAAATTAGACCTCTGTTAGCACCAAAATTGGTCACTAACCTCGTTAAGAAAGATTGTGTAGAGAGATAAATGATGAAAGTAAATTTAAACAAGGAACAATATGCTAAATTGAATGCAAAGACGAGGACACCAGATTTATAGTGGTTCGGCGTAACTGCCTACGTCCACTTTGAGGTTAATCTTTATTGCTTTTCTAGATAATTGATTACAGATACAATCCGTTTGCCAACTACTTGAATACAATTGCTAAGTAAAGAGGATGAGTCTTGAAAGTAGCAGAGTCTCCCCAGTGTTCTCGAAAAAAGGTCCATTTCACTGTGCCCCTGCCTCTCTATTTATAGACAAAGATGGGTTGGACTTCCCTGGCGGGCCTGGCAGCCGAACACCTTGGCCCAAATGGAGTGGTCTCTGTATGCCGAACCGAACAGGCCGAATGGGCGAATGCCGAACCATCCTCTTCATGCCGAACGATGCGTTTGTTGTGTAGGAAGAGTAGGCCGAGTAACAATCGAAACCGGTCGTGCTGGGGAGAATGCCGAACCATCTTTGGCTGCCGAACGTCCTTGGTATGCCGAACGATATCTTGACCGAACACGATGTCTTGACCGAACGAGGTCTCTGGCCGAACGAAGTCTTTGGCTGAACGAAGTCTCTGGCCGAACGATGCCTTTGGCCGAACAAAGTCTTCGGCCGAACTGAACGATGCCTTTGGCCGAACGAAGTCTTCGGCCGAACGATGCCTTTGGCCGAACAATGCCTTCGGCCGAACGATGCCTTTAGCCGAACGAAGTCTCTAATCGAACGATGCCTTTGGCCGAACGAAGTCTCTGGCCGAACGATGCCTTCGGCCGAACGATGCCTTTGGCCGAACGAAGTCTCTGGCCGAACGATGCCTTTGGCCGAACGAAGTCTCTGGCCGAACGATGCCTTTGGCCGAGCGCTCCTAAATGACGGTTGCAAAGAGATGCCGAACGATCCAGTTGGGCCGAACTGTGGGTATGCCGAGTACTAAGTTGCCTGGTCCAATCTCCAGGAAACAACCTCTATAATCTTAGAAGGACTTACCTGCCTTCTATTATGGATATATTGAGGAATAATTTCGCTGACCAAAATATTGAATTCTTTTCTATTACTATGGGTGACAATTGGGAATTCATTCACAATAATGACACTAGAGGCAAAGGTAGAACCTTATTTATGTGGAATAAGGTAGTGTGGCAAGTACAAGTGATGGATAAAAATGAATAGTAGATCACAGTGAATGCACATAATACAGGTGGATTGGTTCTGGTAGTAACATGTGTTTATGCTAATAACTTGGCTTTTTGCAGAAATACATTATGTTCTAAACTACGTGATTTATCGAAGACAATCCATACACCTTGGCTAGTCATGGGTGATTTTAATGCAGTACTTAAAGCAAAAGAGAAGAAAGGTGGTCTTATGCCGAAAGTTTCCCAGTTAGTAGAATTCAATAGTTGCATTTTTGCCATAGGGTTGTTGGAGCCGGTTCACACTAGCCTAAAGTATACATGGAGAAGTGGTGAGTGTAAGAGAATCTAATGCAAGCTGGATAGAGTACTTATTAATTCAGAGTGCATGAATTTATTTTCTAACATCAAGGTCAGTATCATTTCCAACTCTACCAGTGATCATAGTCCTCTGCATATTCTGCTAATAGAACAATCTAACAATGAAATAGGTAAGCCTTTTCGATATGCAAATGATTAGCACACATAGAATGGTTATAATGATGTTGTTAATTTTGACATATGTCCCCAAGTTGAAGGTTTTCAATTTTATACACTCATTCACATGCTCAAATTTGCCAAACAAAGACTAAAGAAATGGGACAGGTGCAGACCCAAAGACAATGACAAAATTAACCAATTGCAAAAGCTAAGTAAAGGTTATCTTAGTCATGTTGATGATAACCCTGACATTGGAGATGGAATCTGGTAAGCATATTATGAAGCTCGGAATCAACTTAAAGACGCATTGAAGACCAAAGTTATGGAACTTAAACAAAAAGCCAAGGAGAAATGGATCACAGAGGGGGATGAGTGTATCAAATTTTTCTATACTAAAATATCATTCAGGAAAAACATTAAGTATAATCTCCAATGTATTGACCAAGAAGGGAGGATGCTAAATGACCGACAGAAGATGGAACAAGAAGTAATTACTTACTATCATGATCTATATAATGGTTCTTGCGAAACGAACTTACCCAGTATTGAATGCAGAGGGCTCGTAAATTCCACTAGCAGGTGTATGCAGCGTCGAAGAGTGTCCGAAATTGAAATTTGGGAAGCCTTAGCCTCGATACATGAGGATTCCATCCCCAAACTAGATGGTTGGGGATCCGCTTTCTTCAAATAGAATTGGGATCACCTAAAACAACACATTTTGTCAGCAATTCAGGAATCTTTTGGTACTGGTAAAAACTTGAAGGAGGTGAAACATACTTTTCTATGCCTTATACCAAAAAAGGATAACCCTTTTAGAATTGAAGATTATAGACCTATTGCCTGTTGTAATGTTATCTATAATATCTTAAGTAAATTTATATGCAATAAAATGAAGAAAATTTTACCAGACATAATTACTGAATGCCAAAGTGCATTTATTAAAGGGAGGATTATATCTAAAAACTCATTATTGGCACATGAATTGATTAGAAATTTCAATAAACAAGGAGCTGATAAATTTTGTCCAAAAGTTGACTTCCACAAAGCATAAGATAAGATTAATAGACATTTCATCCTACATATGCGTAGAAGTATGGGGTTCCCCAATATATTTGTTGAGTTGATTAATGATTTTATTACCACTTCTACCTTCTCTATACTGGTGAATGGTATTCCCAAAGACCACATTAGCAGCAATAGGGGCATCAGGCAAGGAGATCCTCCATCTCCTTACCTTCTTACTGTTGCAATGGAGCATTTTTCCCTCCAAATGGATATTGTTGAACACAATAAGCTATTCCGGACTATTCACAGTTTCTAACCTAAAGTAAGCCACCTCCCATATGCGAATGACCTAATAATTTGCATAAAATCGAGTGTTGAAACAACTGACACTATAAAAGATATTTCATGTAAAATGGAAGATAATGTGGGTCTAAAAATGAACAAACTTAAAACAAAATGCTATTTTAACAAGTTCTGTAGAAGCAAAACCAAAGTACTTGAGACTTTAGGAGTAAAGGAAGGAGAACTGCTAATCAAATGCCTAGGGGTGCCATGTCTTCTAATAAAACAATAGATAGAGAATGAGCGCAATTGGTCAAAAAAATTAGAGAAATGTTGCACGGATGGAGTTCGAGGCTTTTATCATTTGCTGGTCGAATTGAATTAGTGCACACAGTGGTACAAGCTAAAGTTAACTTCTGGTTGCAAACTTTTCAACTACCTGATGCATCTATATCCAAAATTGAAAGTGCCTGTGCTGATTTTATTTGGAAAGGAGGGCTTCATAAACATTCAGGATCATTATAGACCGAAAATGAAGGGGGGAATTTAGGAGAAATGAGAGATGTATTTACCATAAAACAACGCTAGAAGATTATTAATTTGAAAGGACTATGGGCTAGGTGGATGAGACAATGATACATTAAAATGAATTTCTAGCAAATGGATCTGGATAATAACCCTTCACTAACTTGGAAGGCAATTTTGAAAATCAAAGGAAAACTTGTGGATAGTTGCTCTAAAGAAATAGCTAGAGGGAGAGAAACAAACTTATGGTGTGACCCTTGGATAGAAGGTAAAGCTGTAATTGATATTTTGAGGTGGGATGCATTTTAAGCCTATGGATCTCCGACAAACATAGTGGAATGAATTATACAAGAAGATAAGTGGAACTATGAAATAATTCCTGTAATCAGTGCATAAGCAGAAAATTAAGGCTATGTCACTATATACTTGAAGAGAAAATGACATTTGGGCATGGAACACTCAGCTAAGCACTTCACTACTAAGTCTGTCTGGAATGCAATTAGAAATAAATTTCACAAAACCGCATGGAGCAAAATTGTGTGGGATCATGCTAACTGTTCTAAAATACTTACAAAGCATTCTTATGCAGACTGCCAACTCATGATAGGCTATCAAAATGAGGAATTACTCAGGAAAAAATGTGTTTTTTGTGCAACAACGCAAAGGAAAGTCAAATGCATCTCTTTTTTGAGTGTGAATTCGCTAAACAGGTTTTGGAAATTTGTAAAATATCGATTAATTTCAACAATTCAAGCCATAACTTAAATGAGAGCATGTAAACACTAAAAACTTGGAAACCGTAGTGAAAAGAATTGCTTTGACACCCGCTGTTTGGAGCATTTGAAGGGAGAGAAATAGTCGAATATTTAAAAGCAAAGTCAGAAATGCTCAAGAGGTCAGCAAGCTTACTATAATCGACATGAAAATTTCAGGTAAAGAATAAAACAAAAGAATCCCCGCCAACAACTTGGAATGAGCAGCAGCTTTGTTTGAAGGAGTGGATCGTCGGCTTGAATAGGAAGAAATCCTACGTACAAGCAACGAAAATTCTCGACCGCCATGAAGAAGATGAAAGAGATTTTAGATTTTGAAAGTAATCACTTCAATTATTCTCTGATACTTGTTACCTTTTGTACAGTGGGTGCTGTATTATTCTTCTGTACGTATACTAGCATGCGTATGTAAAGGCCTTTGGGCTGATCATTATGGGCTGAAATATGCCTAATAAAAATTTACCCACTTTCAATATATATATATATTAGTAGGGAAATTATTTCCCTAAGATGACGACACTTTGATGATACGGGACATGATAGATGTGTATGCAGGTAATTCAGCCTTTACATTTGAGATAATAACAGTTGAGATGAAGAATAAACCCTTTACATTTAATATGATTTACTCCATAAAGGAATGCTACCAGAGGTTTCCTATACCAACTAGAAGTTGCAAGTAAATTATGGATTTAAGGGGTGAGTAGAAGAAGATTATTACCATTGGACCTATATAATAAAAGTGTGATGTAATAAGGCGTAATGGAAATATGAAAGAAGGACTTCACAAACTTAGAGGAAATCTCCCCAATTAAAGTGGAAATCCTATTCTTATATCGGTAGTAGTTGTATAGACCCCATTTGACCTAAATTTATAGCTGGAGTTTTCTGTATTAGACGTCGGACATCGTATTGGAAAATATACTTGAGTTAACAATCTTTGAAGAAGAGGGATGGAAATCCTATAAGCATTATTAGGTGAAATTAGGCTAGTGTACATTAGGTTGCTTTTATGTACTCCGGTTTAGATAATAAATCGGTGGAAATGTTTTCTACAAGTTAGAAACGATAGGTGTCTAATATTTTTAAAGGAAAAATAAGTTGGGTTATGGTTTCCAATCAAACGATCAGACAAACTTTATGAAATTTATTCAAAAAGTAGAATTAAATGAATTTGACAAAAAGCAATTTTCAATAACCGCTGTAAAGTTTTTCTTTTTAGGGCACATTATTGCACTTACCATTGATGTGTACTTTTCTTTCGATAATGAAACTTTTGAAAGAACAATTGAGAAGTACGTAAAACCTAGCTTTTGGATCTTTTTTCTAAATATGAAATTGTCGGTGCTTGAAAATGTCTTTTATAAATATTTCTATCACACTTTAAAATAAAAATAATAGTACATTTAAATAACGTATTTTCTGTTAAAATACATTTTTGTGAAAATTTCTTATTTTTAAAGGAGAAGTTTAGAAAGATATGTTTATATGACCACTTTTCTACGTTTAACCGAACTGCTGGAAAAAAATTCCAAGCTACCCATTTAGGGATTTTTAAAGGTGAGTCTCTATTTGGAATAGCTAATTATTTATGCACTTAGGTTTTAGCTTAGAATATCCTATAGGTAGGGATATTTTGATTCTACGTTGGGTTGCGAACGTGTCATTAGGACATGTTTAGGATGATGGTTGCTTATGGATGTATTTACTAAATTGATCTTGGCACACTAAGGCAATTATTCTTGAGTTAGCATACACTCACACCATCACTTGTTTTATTTTACTGAGTTATATGCATAAGGTTGTTGCATATGGATTCAATGGTTGCACATGCATATAGAACTGCCAATACATTTACGTAGAACGTTGCATACACTTGGACACATGGCATAAACACTAGCATTTTCGAAGGTCGACTAGATCAGGAGGCTGCCTAATTTTTTAATTAGTATAGCTTCACATGTATTCCATGCCTATATGTACATATTACGTTAGAATTTGAACTAAGAATAATGATTGCCAGTGATTGATTGTTGAGTAGATAATTGTAAGTATTAATTTCCATACGGATGAGTTGTAATTTTTTTACGTCTTTAGATATTTCGGGGACGAAATCCTTTTAAGGGGAAAGAATGCAACACTCTAGAAAATTTAACCGAAAATTTAATAAAAGAAATTAAATTAAATAAAATAAGAGCAAAAATAAAAGTTTTGCAAACATCCAAATTTGGCTATGAAACTTGCACTGTTGCATTAGTAGTGATTTTTTGGACAATTTTCACATATAATGTTTTGAAATCGGAGCTCGTATGAAAAAATTATTAACGTTTAAAAGTTCAAAATCGAAAATTATTAAATAAGAAAACAAATATTTTAAAGAAGGAAATCTCCACCTATTGACACCCTAGTTTGGAACGGGCAACCATAGCAGTCGACTGCTCGTGACCAAGCGATCGACTGGTTGAGCTTTCCAGGCTAGGGTTTGGGTAGGCCGAACCCCCCGAATTTTATATAAGTTGATTTAAAGGCTGATAACGATCTATACACCTATAAATATAACCCTAATTCATTACTAATCGTAACAAAACTCTATCTCTCCCAAAACTCAACCCTCTTTCTCTCCAAATAAATTTTTTTCAAAAAAAATTAAAATTAAATTTAAAAGATTAAAGAAGTAGGAATCAAATCAAATCAAGGAGAGATAGACGAACTAAGCGGAGGCGATTCCAAGCGAACTAAAAAGGGAAAGTCTTACACAAGGTGAGTGGGTTCATTAATAAAATATGAGGATTAACAAGTAATTTGATTTATTTACATATCGATTTGAGTTAGGAATTTATTTAATTTGAATATGAAATGAAAAGTTTAATTAGTTTGAATATTATTTTAATTGCAATTATATGAAGACAAAATTTTATTTGATGATCACTGAAATCTGAGATATTAATAAGTGCAAGTATATAAATGGATTGATTTGAAGTAATGTTGAGATATGATTTAAATTGATTTAATTTGATAAATCTTTTATTCGATTGGAATTGAATTTCAAATTTAAAATATATACACCCTATTGATTTCACCCCAAACCAATTTTGGAAATACATATATGATTATAAAAGAAGATATTTGTTAAGTCCAAACCGTATAAATGAAATTATAGACTAAACATGGAAATCGTTGGAATTACATGCAGAATTGTAGACTTGAATGGATGGGTGAAATATGGTTAGAAACTGAAATCGTGAACATTAGAAATTAAAGATTAACAAAGTAGAAGTTTACTGTAACTAACTCAAAACGATAATTAACTAAGAATGAAAAAAGGAAAAATTAACAATTAACAATAATTAACTTCGATCGGTTGATAGTCTCACTTGAGTCAGTCGACAGCAAGTGGTCGACCACTAAAGCCACAACGGTCAACCGGTCATCGATTTTCAGGCGCAGGTTAAACCTCAGCCTAAGGCCGGGGTTATAGATTTGTATTATATATAGAGAGTATATCAGTAGGGAAATTAGTTCCCTAAGTGGACGACACTTTGATGATACGGGACTGGATAGATGTGTACACAGGTAATTCAGCCTAGACATTAGTTATTCATCGAAGTTAATATTCGACAGGGGCGATTCGATCGCAAATTGCACTCACGGGAGGTTCTACGATGTACGCGAAACACTAATAAGGGTTCCTAGAGTAGTGTGTAGCCAGACATTAACGGAGGTTCCTTGGTACATACGGCAATTAGAATGTGATACTATTGTTCGATACCCAATGTTGTGTAATAAGCGGCATTGCTAATGAAAGGTGGACATTAATGCAGCGGACTCTGAGTCATCCTTAACACAAGTTAACATTACGGGCTCCCACTAAGTGGTATTACCATTGAGATTGGACGCGGATGCAGCGGACCCTAAGACATCTTCGGCGCGAGCCGACATTACGAGCTCCTCCTCAATGTGTAAATACGATACGTGTAGTCAAAGTTTGGGAACGTAGTCCCAAGGTTGATATTGAAGGTGATCCTATGTTAAGGAACAGTTCATTAGTTATTGGTCTGATCTGCCATTGTTTTTTAGGTTCGATTAGTTGTTCGACCCTAAGTGTTAACTTTCATAAGTTATTAGGTGTAGGTGTATTTAGAACTATAACCCTTAGGTTAGTGAAACCAACCTTAGTAAGTAGTTCATAAAAACAAGTAGAACACCCTAGGTTACATAGATTATAAATGAAGTAAATTTCCTATGATCACCATATGTTTAGTAATATAACTCATTCAACAGAGTTTTGTCTGACCCACTCCTTTCATTTTCCTCTACCATAGAAAGATAGGATAGCGATTGATTTAGTATAATACATGGAAGAAAGAGCATCGGAGTCCCATTATTCTTCATTGTCCTCATGTAGCTATTTATTGTATCAAATGTCTGTCAGACTTTATACTATACTTTGGAAACATTGTTAATGAAGGAAGTATTTTTGGAGACTGTTTTTCTGAAATATCTATTTTCAGTACTTATATTTTAATTCTTCCGTTGTGAGATCTAGAAGTGAAAAATGTTCTAGATATTATCACTGTAACAACCCGCCCCTTGTAATACCTGAAAATCAGTGCCTTACATCATCATGCGACTTTCGAATACTACAACAGACATATCGTAAGGGTAAAATTAGAACAAAACACTAAACCAAGACAACGATAAGATCTCACAATGGAATGACAACATATAATATACTGAATACGTGAACAGAATAGAATAACAATATATAAGGGCCCTTACTAGTAAAAGTAGCTGATAAATAAATATCTGTATAGAGAATCAGAATACATCAACTCCCAAAAGCACATAATTCTGAATGAATATTTGATACAATAGTCTCATATACAAATAACAGCCCTGTCATGTACAAATAAAATAACAAGTATATATATCTCTAGACATTGATGCCACATCGCAAAAGTGCTCCAACTGCGCACTCTGCTAGCGTATCCTCAAAAGCACCTGACTCCCAAGCTACTCAATCGAGTACCCGAGAGTTCTCATGACATAAGCAGATAAAGACAAAACGCAGGTCATGCATAAAGTCTAGTGTGAGTGAACTATCTAAAAATACTGTATATTAAAACTATATACAAATAAAAAGGAACTACTAAATCACAGTCAGCCCTCTTCACAAACGTGGCTCAGGGGTAATCCGGACTGCCTGCAATCAAGTATAGTAAATCCATCTCAAAAGTAGGGGATCATACCATAACTTGCTCTGCTTCTGTAACAACAAGTTAGCATAATATCTTCCATTGCAGTACATTAGCCCAAAACTACTAATAATACAGTACAAACATACGATGATCAAACTGTGATCCCAAGACAACGATCAGTACTACTAAGATCGATAAGATATGCCCCAATGCATATGGTCACTACTACTAAGACCGAATAGGTAAGCCACATCGAGTATGGTCACTACTGCTAAGACCGAGTAGGTACACCACAATGTGTATGGTCACTACTGCTAAGGCCAGTCGTTCGTCAGATTAAGAACATATGACCCAAAAACGTCTAAGCGATCACAACAAGATAAAGCTATTCAAGGTCCCTCTAAGAATGTGTCGAGTGAGTCATGGCCATCAACAACACTCTACGTACACCACAACAAGGTCAATACCCAGGTAGGTCACATAAGTCCATACCCTGAGTAGGTCACATAAGTCCATATCCTTGGTGTGTTACAACAAGTCAACACCAAACAAATCGTATATTACTCTAAGGTCAAAATCTTAGAGTACAGACTCACTCCGAATGTAACGTATGGAATTGCCACGCACTGCTCCTATCGCCATAGCCTAAAAATCCACCGGACAACTCTATCAAAACCCCATACTAACCCAGATAGCCTTCCAAATGGAACGCATGACCTCAATGTCATAATACTCTTCCAGTATACCCTCCTAGTCTACCTTAAATTCCACGGTTTTGGAATACATGTTGGGGTGGGTCCCACGTGGGCCCCAAAATTAAAATACTCCAAAACATACCAATATTTCACAGATTTTAGTGCTCGAAAAATGGTGAACAATGGTCCAAACCTCACCTCAATCCGACTTTGTATGTAAAAGTTATAGCGTTTTGAAGTTTGCATAATACACAACAGGTCAGTCGACTGGGTTTCATTCAGTCGACTGAATCAGGGCAGAGATGGCCTGTTCCATCTCGATTAATAGATTGAATAGAAATATTCAGTTGACTGAACTGATGGGTTCTAAGCATTGAGCTTGGGCAGGGGCAAATCCCGTCAAATCATCGCCAATTCGCATGTCGTTTCGTCCGACGCTTTGCCCGATGAGTCGCCATGCTACTAGAGTCTGCCTCCATCCCACCAGACATCTACCGAGGTTCATTTGTTGACATTTTGGAAGTGGCTTCTTAAGTATACAAAAACTATTTTCGATACCAAAATACACTCTTTGCATGAGTAGAGCGCAATTACAGTGACACGGCTTCCTCTAACACGCCAAAACGACATACCCGACCTCCACGCCTTGTGCGTAGCTTATACGTATGTCAACACACTCATTTATGCATACCTTTGCACACACGTATTCACAAATACACTTCTCAACACAAATCACATTTTGGACTTAACCGGGATGATTGCTCATCCCGGTATACTCTCACGCAACTTAGCGCATGCGATAGTCACTATGGCTATGTGAAATGCCCGCAACAAACTTGTAATCAATTATATTTCTATATAATCAAATAATTACATATATATATAAACAAACAATCACACAACAATTCTAAATATAGTATTTTCTTTGTTTTAATTGTAGCTAAGCTCCAAATGCACGTATAAGTATACCCGCTCGTGCACATATACGTACACGTATATTCGAATAAGTAATTCAATTATTACTTAAATCAAAACTTACTTTATTTACTAAATCTTTTCAATAAAAGTAAAACATCTCCTTATATCATTTTAAAAGTTCTCATACTATTTTACAAAATATCGTACTTGTTTATAAACCACTTTATAAAATACTATATAGCTTGTAAATCAATTTAGCCCTTTTAAAATACATATTTCGCCTCAATGAAAATCAAGTATTCATCATTTTTACTATTTTATAAAATCTCATATCTATTTTATAAAATACATACTTCATTTATAAACATGAAACACTAATTAAGCTTCATTAGCCTCAAATCATTTTAATAATAAATGTAGAGTTCACAAATCACTTAAATTAGCTTAGAAACATTTTGCAAATCAATTCAAATTAATTAATTAATATTTTCTAATAACGTGCACATCATTACACTTCTTAATTAATCCCAAATCGAACAATAACATCACAACAAATTATCCAATTAGCCCAATCCAAATCTAGGGCTTCTAACTATTTTCAAAATATAGCATTAGGGTCTTAAATAATTAATTAGCCAAGGGAAACATGTTTATAACACAAACATAAGCCCAAATCAATTCAAGCAATCTTCGATTCACTTCATATATTTCTATAATTACCAATAAGCAAAAATATAAAGATTAACACTAAATTAATTAGGAGAATCATTCCACTCACCTTCTCGTCCACAAAAACATGTTTTAATCACCAAAACCCATCTCCATGCTTACTTTAAATTTCAAAATCAACATCTACATCCCAATTCAAGCCAATTCCTTCATGGGTTTTGTATAGGATGAGTAGAGAGGAATTATGGTGATTTTTATTTGAATGTAGGAATTTTATTTGGAGGGCTCAGGGCTTGGGGATTAAAAGGTGATTAAGAGGTTATTAGAGAAGGATTAGAGAAAGAGAAGATGGAAATGAACATGAATGAAGAATGAAACGAAAGTGGGAAGCGGTTAGCCACTTATAAGCTAACTTATGGATTAAGCCCTAATTCACTTCTTTCTCCAAAAATCAATATTCACATCAAAAATCCATCGACTACAAACATAGTCAAATTTATATAACATTTTACTCACATTGAAAAAGAAAACTCAACTACGAGTGTATCGAGTCCTAATTCGCTCGTTTGTAAAAATCGAGTATAAGAGGCATTCTGTTGCTTAACGATTAAATATTTAAACTAACCGTTTAAATATCTGGTCATTAAAATTACGGAGTGTTACATTCTCCCCTCCTTAAAAGAATTTCGTCCCCAAAATTCACATGAGTACGAGAAAGTTTAAGGACTGACTTAACATTCTGAATCTTAGTTTTGGAAAGTTCCAACAATACCTTCCCTTGTGCTTTCAGCACTACGGAACTCCCAAATTAGAATGAATCACATGCAAGGAAATACGCGATGACCGACGTCATCCCATATTCCCGAAAAAGTCCATACCTCTTTTAAGAAACTTCTCACTATTCGAATGTCAATCAAAGCAAATAAGCATTTAAATAGCTATACATTAGCTTTTTAAGTACCTGATTGTACTATACTAAGAGGATTGTGCCCTAACACAGAATTCAAACATATATAACCTTAGTGTAGTAACCGATACTACCATAGTTATGCATAATAATCAATTGGAGAGTAAGCTCAAGGAGTCAGTCTCAAAATATACCACTAACTCCGAGTCACATCAAATGGCAGTGGATACGTATAGATCCCATCTCGCCTTATAGCAGGCATAGATGATATGCGATCTATTATAGATAGCTAAGGAATACAAATAGATACCCCTCATCACTAATGGGTGGAGTTAACCATGGACACTTATCGCGACCCAACGATTTTAGATAAACAGGGCCAACCCACTAATGTACTTAGACGTCTTTCGCGATTCAATTATAATGGAGTCAATACACTAATGTACCTAGACGTCTATCAGAATCCAGTAATAGGCATGGCTAATAATATAAGGCCAATGATCTATAAGGCAAATACAATGTATGATCACTAATATAAGATCAATATTGTGCACGGTTACTATATAAGACCGATACGATGTACGGTCACTAATATAAGACCGATACAATTTATCTAACTATATGTATCCCGAAGTAAGCCCTCAAAGGTAGGAGTTCATTATTGCCAATCAAAGATATGCACTTAATTATATCATACAATTAACCTCTAATCAATCAATAACAATCAGCAACAAACAACAATCAGGAAACGAGCAACAATCAAATCATAGCAAGCAAGAATAAGCGATAATAACTGGCATACACATTATTAAACATGAAAATAAGCAATCGACAAGAATCAACCAATAGCAAAATAAAATAATAGCAAGTAACAAGCAATAACAAAAAAAACAAGCAATAGTAAGCAACAAAACAATGAAATGTTTAAAAGAGTCTATACCAACATGCTAGGTAACTATCAAGAGTCAAACGGGCATGTTGAACCATAAACTTCCATTAGTCTGTTCAACATTCAAAAGGAATAAATGTCTAAGTGGTGTAACTCCTTTCATGAATATAACACAAACGATTACTACACCCCTCGACTACAAAGAGGAAGACCTATACGATATGCAGGATCATTGAGTCTCTAAACTCTCGAATAAATCCAGCAATCAATGCCTCTACTTTCCTTTCCTTCCAAACAAATCTCATTTTCCAGAAGATAAAATTATACTAATTAAATCATCATAAAAAATGAAGTTTACAATTGCCTAGGTTTGCTGGGGTTCGAGCTCACCTCGACCGCACAATGCTAATAAGGATAATATAATAGGTGTAATAAGGCGCTTTCCTAGACAAGTACCATTTCGTCACTTAGGAGTTTATTCGAATCATCACAAAACTAGTCGATAAATCCTTCTCCGAACAATTCCACGCAGTAATTATACTACACTAAAATTTTTAATTTCTATAGATCATTCCAAATGACACGATATTTGCTCTACCCCTTCGTTTTCTCGTAAGATTTCTTTGTTAAATTAGGCTTGGCCACTGGACTCCATCCATGCAAACTTTGATCCAGTTCCTTGATCCAACTACAGAAATATCCTTGCACGACTAAGGTCATGCTTTGGAATTTCTCAGTCATCCCAAGAATTCGACTAAAGTGCTCGTCTATTAGAATCAACTGAAAAACCCAATCCTAACTAGTGCAAATCACCTAGAAAATCAGTGCTCGAACTATTGGTTAAAAATTGGTACGTGAGTGCACCAATCTTTATAAAAAATCCCTTTTGGCATATGGGATTACTCCTATCACCTAAGTTTTACTGACACAAAGAAAACAATTATAACTCGAACGACTCTAAGAAAACGCCCATAAGTCAACCGCTCGATCTCTGCTCATTATTGGACATCCACCGAATAGTTACCTGGATATAAATCCAAGTCCCACTTCATCGACCAAACCCACTCAACTTGAAAGCTCGTGCATCAAGTTCAAATGGTAACACTTCGGTCGCTTCATCTCAATTTTACAGCTAATGTGACTCATGCAAGGTTTATCTCTAACGAAGATTTTACCTACTATAAAAGGTGTCTAGTTTAGCTTATCTACTGAGTAATATATAAAATATTGCTCACGTGTCGGAAGGAACAAAAGTGAGTTTTCAAAAATAGAGCATACCTCACAACATAAGCTTCTTTCAATTGTCCTAATCTGTAAGCCTATTAGGACTTAGTAATGCCTAAAAGGTACAAGTCATCATCACTTACACACTGACGCAGCGGATTAAACAAAAACAATGTAGGTCGATGAATGTAGTAATCGGTGGATTGGAAGATACTGAAATGCCCAAATTCGTTGATCCGAAGATACCGAATTCTAGCTATCCCGAACTCGTTGATCGCGCACGATACCGGGTTCAAAGATCTTCAATTCTTCAAGCGTTGATCAAGCGCACTTGATTCCGCGAATCGGCTTCTGCAATCGTTGAATCGAGCGCACTCGATTAACCGAAAGAGGAGATAGGAGATTACACTCAACTGCCAATTTGAATGAAAGCACAAAGCTAACAAAAGGGAATTTTATTCAAAAATCAACAACCTTTTACAAATGACCACACATGCCTATTTATAGGCTACAACTCAACATGCCCAAAACATTACAACTCTTAAGTCGGTAACGACTTATAACCTCACGACTCAACAAAATACAACACGACTCACGACTTATTTACAAAGTACACGACTCAAAAGTAAACGACTCAAAACAGACGACTCACCATAAGTCGTTTACGACTTATCAGATTACAACACAATCACCACGACTTACGACTTAAGTACAAAGTACACGACTCAAAAGTAAACGACTCAAAATAGACGACTCACCATAAGTCGTTTACGACTTATCAGATTACAACACAATCAACTTACGACTTATAAACGACACGACTTAACAATATGTACAAAGAAACACTACAACACGTTACAACACACAACCCTTAATTCAGCTCCGACTTAAGATATCCTCCGACTTAGCATATATGCCGACTTATCTGGTACACGAGTTACGACTCACACAACAAACGACTTAACCCAGTTCAGGCGACTCATCTTAAGTCGTAACTCGGCAGTGACTCATCCCTTCTCTTAAGTCGTGGACGACTTATAGCTCTGTCCTTAAATCGTGGACGACTTATGTCAGCCTCTTCCTTGAGTCGTGGACGACTCATGCCTGCCGTTTCAATAAATCGTGAACGATTTAAGCTTTCCGCTTCGATAACTCGTGGGCGACTCATGTCTTTGCTTTGGTTAAGTCGTGGACGACTTATGCCATCTGCTTCGATAAATCATAGACAACTTAGTACCTCATCTTCGTTAAGTCGTTTCTGACTTATGGCTGCTTTGTTAGGTCTTGAACTCAACGTAATCTCTCCCTCTGGTTTCCAGTTAAGTCGTGGACGACTCAAAACCTTCCCCTTAAGTCGTAGCCGACTTAAGCCTTCAACTCGCGCTGCTATTTGGTTATCTCGTGGCGCTTCCTTAGGTCGTGCACGACTTATGTCTACTTCCTTAAGTCATGTACGACTTATACCTTTGAAAGTTGTGGGTTGCGCTGCATCATCCTCCCCAGGTTGAGAGAAATTCGTCCTCGAATTTGTAAATTCTTCCACATCCGATTGTTCATTCCCATAATATGGTACGAGATGTTTGACATTGAATACGTCAGAAGTGTACACATCTTCCGGCAGCTTCAACTTATAAGCATTTTCATTAATCCGTTTCACGACTTCTACAGGACCAATTTTTCTGGCTTTTAACTTGTTATAAGCGCCCATTGGAAAACGATCCTTTGTTAACACTGCATAAACCCAATCACCTTCATTAAATTCAACATTTCTTCGCTTTAGATCTGCCGATCGTTTATACTTTTCATTTGCTTTCTCCAATCGTTCTTGAACGACTTTATGACATTCCGTCAACCCTTCAACAAAATCAGCAGCTTTCTTAACTGTCCCCTTTGAGTGTGGTATTACCGTTAAATCCAACGGTCCTTTTGGCATACTAGAATATACAATCTGGAATGGACTGAACCCAGTACTTCGATTTACAGCATGATTATGGGCAAACTCGGCCTGGCATAACTTCACATCCCAACTCTTCAGATTGTCTTGCACCAGACATCGTAATAAATTTCCCAATGATCTGTTCACAACCTCGGTCTGTCCATCCGTTTGCGGATGATAAGCGCTGCTAAAGTTCAACTTTGTTCCCACCATCTTCCACAAACTCAGCCAAAAATGACTCAGAAAACGAGTATCTCTATCCAACACAATAGATTCTGGCAATCCATGGAGTCGATATATCTCTTTGAAAAACAACTGAGCAACATGAACAGCATCCGCCGTCTTCTTACAAGCAATAAAATGTGCCATTTTCGAAAATCGGTCAACCACCACATAAATGGAATCGTTACCACGCTGTGTTCTCGGCAACCCCAACACAAAGTCCATACTCACATCAACCCATGGTTTAGTGGGTACAAGTAACGGCATATATAATCTAGCATTAGTTGCAGTTCCTTTCGAAACCTGACAGATATGACATCGCTCCACAAACCTCTCCACCTCTTTCCTCATCGATGGCCAAAAGTAAGACTGTGAAATCAACTGTAATGTACGGTCTCTCCCAACATGTCCTTCTTCATGTAGTTCTTTTACAATCTTCATTCTCAAACTACAATCAGGTATGCACAATCGATTTCCTTTGAATAGAAAACCGTCTACCATCATAAACTCATCTGTCTTTCACTCCTTGACTTTATCAATACACTTCGCAAAGTAAGGATCATCGACAAATAATTCTGGCAACACATCAAACCCTGTCACCTCAACTTTCAGTGTAGTCAACAAATGGTTCCTCCTACTCAAAGCATCAGCCACTCGATTCGTCACCCCTGACTTGTGTTTAACAACAAAAGTAAACTGTTGCAGATATGCAATCCACGATGCATGTCTCGCTGAAATCTTGTCTTGCCCTTGTAAATGCTTTAATGCCTCATGATCAGTGTAAAGAACAAACTCTTTCTGAAATAGATAATGTCTCCAGTGTTTAATAGCTTGCACCACAGCATAAAACTCCACATCATATGTACTGTATCTCATCTTCGCCCCTGATAATTTCTCACTAAAATATGCAATAGGACATCCCCTCTGACTCAACACTCCTCCAATCCCTACCTTGGATGCATCAGTATGTAGTTCAAAGCTGAAAATCTGGTAATATTAGAATTGGTGCAGACGTCAAGAGTTCCTTGATCCGATCAAAAGCAACTCCGGCTTCCTTCGTCCATGCAAACTGTTTACCCTTCATACAATCAGTCACAGGTGCCATCACACTACTAAAGTGTGGAATAAACCTTCGATAAAATGAAGCCAACCCGTGAAAACTACAAACTTCCGTTATCGTCTTGGGCTACGGCCAATCCCTAATCGCCTCAACTTTACTTTGGTCAACCTGTATTCCTTTTTCCGACACAACATACCCAGAAATAAAACACTATGCGTCATGAACACGCATTTCTTCGTTGTAGCATAAAATTGTTCTTGTCGCAGTACCATCAGCACTTCTCTCAGATGATTCAAATGTTCCTATGGACTTCCACTATTTATCAGAATATCATCGAAATACACCACCACAAACTTCCCAATGAATGGTCGAAAAATCTGATTCATCACCCTCATAAAAGTACTTGGTGCATTTGACAAACCAAATGGCATAACCAACCATTCGTATAGACCCTCCTTGGTTTTAAAAGCAGTCTTCCACTCATCACCTGGTCTGATACGAATTTGATGATATCTGCTCTTCAAATCAATCTTCGAAAAAATAGTAGCTCCGCTTATTTGATCCAGCAAGTCATCCAACCTCGGCATCGGAAATCTGTATCTCACGGTAATCTTATTCAATGCTCTACTATCGGTGCACATTCTCCATGTTCCATCCTTTTTGGGTACCAATAAAGCTGGTATAGCACAAGGACTTAGACTCTCCTGCACACGCCCCTGTTCAAGCAATTCCTCTACCTGCCTCCGCAACTCTTCATGTTCCTTCGGACTCATTCGATAATGCAGTCTGTGTGGCAACACAGCACCTGGAACAAGATCTATCTGATGTTGTATATCCCTCAACGGCGGTAACTCCGTTGGTAACTTCTCTGGAAATACATCGTCAAATTCTTTCAAAACTGGTTTTACTTCTTCTAGAATTTCAACCTCCTCACTGCTCTCTCGCCCAATTAACAAGAATACTTCCGGCTCCTCCTCTACTTCCTTCACAAACTCCTTCAAAGATAACAAAGTTTTAAGTTCTTCAATCTCCTCCAACTTGTTTTCCTCCTGCTGTCGCTTCTTTGGAACTAGAGTAATCTTTGTGCCTTCAAACATGAAACTGTAACTATTGGTACGCCCATCATGTTGCACCGCCCTATCAAACTGCCACGGTCTCCCCAGCAACAAATGACAGACATCCATATCTACCTCATCGCACCAGATTTCGTCCTTATAATTCTTCCCAATTGAAAACTTCACACAAGCCCTTCGTCCAACCTTCACCTCCCCGCCTTTCCTCAACCAAGCTAACTTGTACGGTTTCGGATGTTTCTCAGTCTTCAACGCCAACTTCCTCACTGCTTCGGAAGAAATTATATTATCACAGCTTCCAGCATCAATAACAAATTTGCAAACTTTTCCCAGAATAGTACATGTTGACTGAAAAATATTGCTCCTTAACCAACTACAATCCTCCTCTTGCTTTGGTGTTAAACAGGACCTTTTCATCATTAGATTGTAAACTTCGTCTCCCGTCACTTCTTCTTCCTCCTCATCAGGTGGTGAATTGGAACATTCAGCTTCTTCATCCTCATCCTCAACCTCCGCTATCATAGCTCTCTTCTTCGGCTTCGAACATTCTCTACTTTTATGGCCCATTTCTTGGCAATTATAACATTTGAAACCATTATTGACTTTCGCCTTCCCAACCTTATTCACAACTGGTTTACTGATAGGTTTAGAAACATTAGAACTCCCACCAACACCCTTCGCTTGATTGTTAGAATTAGTAAACACACCACTTCCTCGTCGTCCCTGTTTCTCCCAAGCCAACGCTTTCTGATATGCTTCCGCTACAGATCTGGGATCAAACATGTTAACCATATCCTGAATCTGCATTTGCAATCCCCCAATGAATCTAGATGTCAATTGTTCTTCTGTCTCCATAACATCATTCCTTGCTATCAGTTGATAAAATTCATCAGCATAGTCGTTCACAGATTTCGTCCCTTGTCTCAAGTTTTGCAATCTCTGATACATAAGCGACTAATAGTTATAAGGTAAGAATGTGGCTTTCATCATTTTTCTCATCTTTTCCCATGATTCAACCTTTGACTTCCCCATTCGCTCACGTGTAAGTTTGGTTTGCTGCCACCATGCCAAAGCTCTACCCCTCAACCTCGTAGCAACCAACTTCACCCTACGATGTTCTGGAACTTCTTTGAAGTCAAAAATCTCTTCAACATTAGCCACCCAATCTAGAAACTCCTCCGCTTGCATACCACCTTTGAACTCGGGAATTTCAGTCTTCATCCCCAACTCCCACTTGTGATCATACTCAGAGTGATTTCTTCCTTGTCCTCGTCCTTGTCCTCGAACATTACCCCCATCATACTCCTCTTCAACATCAGATGTATATCATTGTCTATCTCGTCCACCCACATCTCTACTACCTTCACGCCTACCACCATCATCCCTTCTATCTACATTCCTCCATTCACGATCATTCACGTTCTTCCCACGCCTTTGATCATCATCAACACTTCTGTCTCGATTGGAATGTGGCGAGACTCTACTTCCCCCATGGTTAGATTCAGGTGAAACCCGTCTCCGATTTTGATTCATCTCTAACATCAACTTCTCTAACCGACCAATTCCTTCGTTAAGCTTTTCACTAAAGTTTTCATTGATTCTTTGCTCCATCTCGTCAGCTTCTTCTCTTCGATACAAAGCTTCAACGTTTTGGTGACGATTAGCTCTCCTTGGTGGCATATTTGAAATTTTACAAACTCTTCAAATTCAAACACAATTCGAACTTTGATCCAAATGAAATGGATCGAAAACTCCACACTTGTTGCAAATCGCGATGAACACGATGAACACAACTTCTCCAAATGATAAGATCCGATCTCTAAACTTCAATACAAAATCGAACAACTTCAACTTGCTCTCGGCCGTGATAAACAAAAACTCCAAAATGATTAGGCTCCAAGTCTCGATCTAGCTATGATTGGCTAGAACAAGCTCTGATACCAAAACTGACGCAGCGGATTAAACAAAAACAATGTAGGTCGATGAATGTAGTAATCGGTGGATTGGAAGATACTAAAATGCCCAAATTCGTTGATCCGAAGATACCGAATTCTAGCTATCCCGAACTCGTTGATCGCGCACGATACCGCGTTCAAAGATCTTCAATTCTTCAAGCGTTGATCAAGCGCACTTGATTCCGCGAATCGGCTTCTGCAATCGTTGAATCGAGCGCACTCGATTAACCGAAAGAGGAGATAGGAGATTACACTCAACTACCAATTTGAATGAAAGCACAAAGCTAACAAAAGAGAATTTTATTCAAAAATCAACAACCTTTTACAAATGACCACACATTCCTATTTATAGGCTACAACTCAACATGCCCAAAACATTACAAGTCTTAAGTCAGTAACGACTTATAACCTCACGACTCAACAAAATACAACACGACTCACGACTTATTTACAAAGTACATGACTCAAAAGTAAACGACTCAAAACAGACGACTCACCATAAGTCGTTTACGACTTATCAGATTACAACACAATCACCACGACTTATGACTTAAGTACAAAGTACACGACTCAAAAGTAAACGACTCAAAACAGACGACTCACCATAAGTCGTTTACGACTTATCAGATTACAACACAATCAACTTACGACTTATAAACGACACGACTTAACAATATGTACAAAGAAACACTACAACATGTTACAACACACAACCCTTAATTCGGCTCCGACTTAAGATATCCTCCGACTTAGCATATATGCCGACTTATCTGGTACACGAGTTACGACTCAAACAACAAACGACTTAACCCAGTTCAGGCGACTCATCTTAAGTCGTAACTCGGCAGTGACTCATCCCTTCTCTTAAGTCGTGGACGACTTATAGCTCTGTCCTTAAATCGTGGACGACTTATGTCAGCCTCTTCCTTGAGTCGTGGACGACTCATGCTTGCCGTTTCAATAAATCGTGAACGATTTAAGCTTTCCGCTTCGATAACTCGTGGGCGACTCATGTCTTTTCTTTGGTTAAGTCGTGGACGACTTATGCCATCTGCTTCGATAAATCGTAGACAACTTAGTACCTCATCTTCGTTAAGTCGTTTCCGACTTATGGCCGCTTTGTTAGGTCTTGAACTCAACGTAATCTCTCCCTCTGGTTTCCAGTTAAGTCGTGGACGACTCAAAACCTTTCCCTTAAGTCATAGCCGACTTAAGCCTTCAACTCGCGCTGCTATTTGGTTATCTCGTGGCGCTTCCTTAGGTCGTGCATGACTTATGTCTACTTCCTTAAGTCGTGTACGACTTAAACCTTTGAAAGTTGTGGGTTGCGCTGCATCACACACCCTTCAAAAAATGTAGGACAGTCATTCTTCAAGTGATCAAGCTGATCGCAAATGAAGCACTTAGGCTTCGCTTTAGCTGGATGACATTTCATAGCGAAATGCGTCATATATGCCACATGAGTGACACACTAGGCCAGCTTATCTTTTTCGAACAAGCTTGATCTTCCTTGTATTATGATCGTTACACCTCGGTTGGAGTTTCGGTTGCTTTCCACTTTCATTACCTCAATGGTATCTCGTGGGCATTCTCACAAAGGAGAACCATCCCAACGAAATATTCAATAGTGCACCCTAACAGGATAAAGCTAAGCACTGATCCCCCAACCAATGCTTAAGACCCAAGGCAAATCTCTTTGCCTAAAACAATTGGAGTACCTACCGCCTCAAACCCCAAAATAAAGTGTTGAACCAGTCAACATTCTTTCACTGATAAGCTATCCTCCTCAGGATAGATGGAATACTCAAGCTACACACTCTTCTCAATCTCAGAAATGAACAGAGAACTAAAAGCGATGCCTGAACAAATTATGAAATCATAGGTCTGCTTATCATCCACAAAAACACTACATCTTACCTAGCCAAAGTCTCCCTTCCCTAATACCGAGAAACAATCCCACTTACGAGAACGTTTCCTAGACTTATCGATGGAAGCCTTGTTATGCATGTGTCGAAGACCGTGTCTCAACATCCGTCTCAAGACCTAGATATGGCTCTCCTCCAAGGCTAAGGAAATTCTAGCACTGCTTTGAAGAGCCTAAAGCTGCTGGAGCTAAAAATATTGATGCCCAAAGGGCCACACAATTTCTGGTGCTAACGCAATCAGCTAGAAATGTTCACAAGCGACGGAACATCTTTTGAGGTAGCTAAACAGTCTCTGAACTAATCAGGCATCTCAGACTACTTATCCGCAGTCGCTTTTGTATTTCATCTGCTCATTTAGAGAGCCCGACGAAAATACCTTAGCAACTAGAGGCAAAAACAAATCAAGTCCAAAAGACAAGAAGTGTATACCGTATATATAGTAGAAAAATATAAGTACTCTCACTTAGCATATCTCCTACTACCAGATTGATTAAATCAAACTGGTCTACTTAGTCCGAGTGTTGAGCCTAAGCTCTGATACCAACCGTAATAACCCACCTCACGTAATACCTAAAAATCATTGCCTTACATCATCACACGACTTTCGAATACCACAACAGACAGATCGTCGGGATAAAATTAGAAAAAACACTAAACCAAGACATTGATAAGATCTCTCAATGGAATGCCCACATATAATATACCGAACATACATAAAAAAATAGAATAACAATATATAAGAGACCGCACTAGCAAAGCAGATGACAAATAAATATCAGTACATAAAATCAGAATACATCAACTCCCAAAAGCACGGAATTCTGAATGAATATCTAATACAACAATCTCATATATAAATAATAGGTCCATCATGTACAAATAAAATAACAATTATATATATCTCTAAACATTAATGCCACGCCTCAAAAATGCTCCAAATGTGCACTCTAATAGTATATCCCCAAAAGCACCTGACTCCCAAACTACTCAATCGAGTACCCGAGAGTTGTCATGACATAAGCAGAAAAAGACAAAATGCGGGTATACATAAAGCCTGGTGTGAGGGGAACTATCTCAAAATACTGTATATTAAAGCTATATATAAATAAAAAGGAACTACTAAATCACAACTGGCCCTCTCCATAAATGTGGCTCAAGGGTAATTCGGATTGCCTATAAACAAGTATAGTAAATCCATCTCAAAAGTAGGGGATCATACCATGACCTGCTCTTCTCCTGTAACAACAAGTTAGCATAATACCTTCCATTGCATGATACATTAGCCCAAAACTAGTAAAAATATAATACAAACATATCATGATCAAACCGTAATCCCAAAACAACGATCACTACTGCTAAGATCGATAAGATAAGCCCCAATGCGTATGGTCACTACTGTTGAGACCGAATAGGTACACTACAACGAATATGGTCACTACTGCTAAGACCGAATAGTTACGCCACAACACGTATAGTCACTACTACTAAGACTGAATAGGTACGCTACAATGCGTATGGTCACACTACAAAGACCGAATTGGTATGCCACAACGTGTGTTGTCACTACTGCTAAGACCGAGTAGGTACGCCACAACACATATGGTCACTACTGCTAAGACCAATCGTTCATAACATTACGAACGTAAGACCCAAAAACTTCTAAGTGATCACAACAAGATAAAGCTATTCACAGTCCCTTCTAAGACCGTGCCGAGTGTGTCATGGCCATCAACAACACTCAGGTACACCACAACAAGGTCGATACCTGGGTAGGTCACATAAGTCCATACCCTGGGTAGATCACATAAGTTCATACCCTTGGTGTGTCACAAGAAGTCAACACTAAATAAATTGTATATTACTCTAAGGTCGAGATCTTATAGTACAGACTCACTCCGTATATAACGTATGGAATCGCCACGCACGACTCCAGTTGCCACGGCCTAAAAACCCACCGGATAACTCTATCAAAACCCCATACTAACCTAAATCGCCTTCCAAATGGAATGCATGACCTCAATGTCATAATACCCTTCCAGTATATCCTCCCCGTCTGCCTTAAAATTTACGGTTTTGGAATACGTGCTGGGGTGGATTCCACGTGGGTCTCGAAATCAAAATATTCCAACACCTACCCAAATTTTGTAGGCTGTAGCCCTCAAATAATGGTGAACAATAGTACAAACCTCACCTCAATCTGACTTCGTATGCGATAGTTATCGCATTTTGAAGTTTGCACAGTACACAACAGGTCGGTCGATTGGGGTTCCATTCAGTCGACTGAACGAGGGTAGAGATGACTTATTCCCTCTCGACCAGTCAACTGAATGGACCTATACAATCAACTAAACTGGCAGGTTTCAAGCAATGAGCCTGGGCAAGGGCAAATCCCACCAAACGATCGCCAATTCATGTGTCGTTTCCTCCGATGCTTTCTCCCGATGGGTTGCCTTGATACTGGAGCCTGCCTCCATCACATCGAACATCAACTAGGGTTTATTTGTTAATGTTTTGAAAGCGACTTCTTAAGTATACGAAAACTATTTTCGATACCAAAATTCACTCTTTGCACGAGTAGAGTTCAACGGGCAACTATAACGGCCCGACTTCCTCTAACACGCCAAAACAACATACCCGGCCTCCACGCCTTGTGCGTAGCTTATACGCGTGTCGATACACTCATTTGTGCATGCCTTTGCACACAGTACACAAAAACACACATCTCAATACAAATCACATTTCGGAGTTAACAGGAATGATTGCTCGGCCCGGTATACTCTCACGCAACTTTGTGCACGCGTTAGTCGCTATGCTTACGTGAAATGCCCGCAATGGACTATTAAACTCGTTTCGATTGTACGGTGATAAAGAGAATAATTTACTAAGTACACTACAACGTTCGCCTTGGCAAACATCCAATTGTCACTTAGAAGATTATCTAGATCATCACAAAACAAATCAAGACTCGTTCCCCGAACCAATCCAAAGAAAATATAGTTACTTCAAAATTTCCTTCACAAAATATTTACGCTTATAAAACTTTTAAGTGAACTATTACCACTATTTCCAAAAATCATTTGAAATAATAATATACCTATTTCCCTTTTGTAAATTCAGTCATGCTTTTGGGATCAAACAAAAATCTGCTTTATCAAACAATTTTATAACAAATTACTATGGTAGCATTTCCCTACTTAGAAACTCGAAAATGAACACTGATGGTGTTGCAGTCATCATCGGAATTATTTTCTCACGATAAAAGTGAGTTCAGTGCTTTCTATCTCTTTTAAAACCGCATAAAAATATTTCTATTCATAAATACTTTCAAATAATACTACTATTATTTTTCCCAAAACCTTGAAAACCAAAACACCCACACCCCTTAATATACCCAAAAGGACATATTAAAAGGCGTGGTGCGTTGTAGGTATAAAAAAACTAGCCGAGACTAAGATTTACAAGACAAAAATAGGTAAAAATAGGTAAAAATAGCGGAAACTAGAATAATAATAACTTATTTAAAATAAAAATGTCATAATTGCTTCATAAATAATCAAATACCAAATACAACATCCATATCTCAAAAACCATCATGTCTTAAAAAATTCATAGTCTCAAAAATCAGAGTACATAATATCCCTCATAATAAGCCAGTACATAGAAAGAACAAAAGCTGAAATAAAAGAAATACATAGTAGAAATCTTCTCCAAGCAAACTCGCAACAACAACAATCTACTGACTTCTCTCTTGATTGCCTAAGTGGGGAAAGGGGAAAATAGAGGAGTGGGTCAGACTAAAAGTCTGGTGAATGATAGTAATTACTAGAGTCTTTAAGCAAGATAAAAGTAATAGACTCTACAATAGTTCTAGTATATAAAGAGGAAACAAAGGAAATAGGAAAGAGATAAACTGGAAATAAATATGATTTAACTATTGCTCAATTTATAAGATAGGTTAACTTTGATTGTTTGCACTTGTCCTTGATTTAATTAGGCTGAATTCCTAATCCTGTAATTAGGATGTGACCCTAATTCTACCCTTTTTGATCGGCCTGCTACTCCATAGACCTTACTGTGGACCAGCTGCTATATAACTCCCTACACATCAGCCAATGGTATCCACGAAAGATGCATAGAGCAACTACTGTGGATCTGGACGACACATATAGCTCCCCTACACAGAAGGCAATGGTGTCTACTATGACACCATACTAAGCGCTTGGAACTCATAGCTATTACTGAGCACCCGAATAGAAGTCGCGCGCGTAACTGCCACCATGCCCATGCTACCTTTTGCTCCACCTATTGGGTCTTCTTATTACCTCAACATCCAGCATAAGCGTGCCCCTCATCCCACTTCAGGCTAACATGAGATCACCGTGTGTCCATAGAAAATAGGGGTAATGCTGTTGGTATTAGCCCTTCATCCAAACAATATCTAGTCGCGCCCCTTATCCAAATCCCCCGTGATTTGGACTTCTATTTGACCAATTATTATCATTCTTAGCATAAGCGTGCCCTCGTCTCGCTTCAGGCTAATGTGAGACCACCGTTTTGTCTAATAAGGAATGCTATTTGGTACAGGTCCTACTTTCATCTTTGCTTACTAACTTAGATAAATTGTTTAAATAAGCCTTTATTATCATCTTTTCTTTCTACGCTTATTAATTTATCCCAAGTCTTAAAATAAGCCTCATTTTATTCTTTTTTCTTCTTCTTATTATAACCTACGTTATAATCATGTTTATTACTTAACTCGAGGTCTAAGTGTGAAAATAAGCTTCTTTCATCTTTTACTCTATTTAGTTATAATTCTGAGTTATAACTATGTCAATTATCTTTAATTAGTCCAATTCTAATTATGATTAGGCGTAATTTCAGTCCAATTTCATTATTTATTACAGTCTTTATAATTTACATCTTATTTTCTTTATTCAATATTCATACTTATATAATCCATATTCGTGTTTAATTTATTCTAATCATACGCGAAGAAAAGAGGGATGAAGAGAATAGACACTTGCATAAAATCCAAAACGTTGAAAAAATGTAAATAAGAAATAAACAACAATAAATAAACTCAAATACTGTAAATAATCTGTAAACCTATAAAAAGCTATGCTTAACAGTAATAAATTATAATTAACAGAAATAAACTAAAATTACTGAAAAGAATAACTGAAAGGAAATAGACTTAAAATAATTCTAAAAACTATAAATAAACTACTGAAAAGGCTATTCCAAAAATCGTAGTAAACTACAACTATTGGAAACCCTATTATTTTAAAGGGATAGTTTGGCTCACATCCCTAACAAGTTTTAAAATAGATAAAACATCCTTCACAACCAACATTTACGTTTCCGCTCCCTATTTTCAAATTCACGCACGCAAAAATACACAAATACCCTTTATGTTTTAAACTTTTCAAACGTGTATAACTTTATTTACAAAAACCTGATCAACATACCGTTTTCACCAAAAAATCACAAATTTTATGATCTTTAAAATGAGATCCATTGTTGATACCAAAAATTTATATTTGTATTAAAGGTGCAATTATTTCAAATATTTGCAAACAATTCAGCAAATATTTAACAGTTCGATTTTTTTTCAAATTTATAAAAATTGCACAAAATTCTGCAACTATATGGTATAGTTGCAGAAATGTCTGCAACTATTGGGTATAGTTGCAGAAATTTATACAACTATATTGTATAGTTGCAGAAATATCTGCAACTATTGCATATAGTTGCAGACATTTCTGCAACTATTGCAAATAGTTGCAGAAATGCAACTATTGCAAATAGTTGCAGAAATGTCTGCAACTATATGGTATAGTTGCAGAAATTTCTGCAACTATTGCTTATAGTTGCAGAAATAACTGCAACTATTGCAAATAGTTGCAGAAATGTCTGCAACTATTGCGTATAGTTGCAGAAATAACTGCAACTATTGCAAATAGTTGCAGAAATGTCTGCAACTATTGCGTATAGTTGCAGAAATTTCTGCAACTATTGCTTATAGTTGCAGAAATAACTGCAACTATTGCGTATAGTTGCAGACATTTCTGCAACTATTGCAAATAGTTGCAGAAATGCAACTATTGCAAATAATTGCAGAATTATTTGCAACTATTTGCAATAGTTGCAGAAATTTCTACAACTATTGCGTATAGTTGCAGACATTTCTGCAACTATTGCATATAGCTGCACAAATGCAACTATTGCGTATAGTTGCAGAAATGTCTGCAACTATTGCGTATAGTTGCAGAAATTTCTGCAACTATCGTATATATTTGCAGAAATTTGTTGCGATTATTTATAACTGCAAATATTAAGAATATCATATTTCATAAAAAAAAACTTGATTCGTCTTCAATTTAATTACAGTTTTTCATTTAAATCGAAAAACAAGAAGAAGAATTAGAGCTCGCAGTAAAACGCAGGGGTAATTTGGGGAATAAATTAGCGGAAAACAGAAACAGGGACGTAGAATATATATTCTTTATGACAGGGACCCGCTTTGAAATTAAGTTCCGTTTTAAGGATGCGTGACTAATTTTCACTATTTTAAATTACTTAAAGAAATCTTAAAATAATTACAATCACTCACCTCCGATTCTAAGCTCTTCCTTTGGTCTTCCCGGATCTACTTGGAGTTGTAAAATAATTTTTATTAAAAAGATTCTCTACTTGGAAAATTATTCCTTTTAGGGTCCTTCCTGAAAAGGTGAACCCAAGCGGAGAAAATCTAGAGTGAGAAAAAGTGTTAAGCCTAGGGTCTTATTTATAGGTGTATCTCAGACCGTTTGATTTGGGATTGAATAGGATGCGACCATGTCATAGGTTGAATAGGGGCCATCGGATGGAAGCACGGAAGGACCAGATGGAATAAAAGAATGCAAAACAATGATTACGAAACTTCTGCTGACTCATTGCTGTGTCAAATCTTACAATGCGCCTTGTCAGTGCCTTATCTTATATTTAATTCAATTAGTTACACCCTCAATAATATACAAACTATAAATAATGTTTTCTTCTCCTCAATTAATTTCTAATTTGTGCATTTTATTTCAGGTTAAATTTCCATGCGTCTCTCTTTATACGCATGTTTCGTTTCAGCTTTCAACATCTCATTTAATTTACATGTTTACGTCTAAAATAAACAAACAAACAACATATCAATATCTTTCCACATTTACATCTGAAATGAATAAATTAACATGTGAATTGTTATATCTACATTTTTTCCCATATTCACATCTGTTGTAATTAGATAAATAACATATGTCCACAAACGTGTATATATGTTGTGTATTAATTAGTAACCTTATTCTTTACCTTTAAATTGTGCAATCAATTACATTAATTAATTGATATAAATGTTTTTATGTTCAAAAACCAAACGGACCCTTATTCCTTACTAACAAAGAAATAACATACCTTATATTTTCTATAAAAAATGCAATCCTTCCATAATACACTCTTGCCTTTTCTTTTCAAAATATGACGTTTATTTTATTAAATGCCTTCTTTTTCATAAATATATGGTTACATTTTCTCTCATTTACAATAACCCATCTCATTTGAACATCGTCATCTTCACTTTTCAAATTTATAAAAGTAGATGCCTTCTTTTTAAATATACTGTTATATATATTATTATTTTTTTCCCTTTTTTTTAACGAAACAAACTCCCTGTTTATAAAATCATATATATATTCAAAAATGAAAAGTTTATTTCATTTATCTCAAAACATGCATTAATTTCTATTCAAAATGTTCATTCCATTTTGACACAAATGCAAGTTTTTATATTAAACTTAATCATTATAATTTAATTCCTCTTTCCCCTTCTAATTGAAACATTTCAATAAATCTACTGCCAATTAATTTCAATACTAATTTCAACGAATTCTAATTATAAATTAATTTCTCCTTAAATTTCGGGTTGTTACAAAAACCATTTTCTAAAGCACCTGAATTTAAGTCCTCAAATTCTCTAATTAAATACTTTTTATTTAAAAGACACATTTTTACATATCCATTTTATAAAATCATTTTTCAAAGATTTTTTTGAAATATTCTGGCGTCCTTTTAATAAACATTTTTATTAAAATCCCATTTTAAGCCACATTATCTTCGAACGCCTTATAGTCAAACCGTGAAATTTAATTCGCAAGGTGTTCATTTCAATGTTCCCTCAATCCCTTTCTACCCCACTCGGGTTTTAAGAAAGGAAAGTTATTGGAAAATCAACAAACAATAGTCAATGCCAAAACTAGATGAGGATGACTAATCAAATCCTAAATGATAACAATTGAATATTATCATTTCCTAACAACCAAGCACATTAAAATAACTATTTAATTTTCGAAAACTATTCTTATATATAAAATATACTCCTAGGTAAAATTATTTCTTTTACCGATTTAAAATAATACTGTATCGATTGGCCTTGTTTAAGTGTTTAGAGATTCCTATTAATAACGTTAGCTACTCGTATTGACCAGAATCCAAAAACCACAGAACATATCAATTAACACAATGTAAAACATTTTTATAGCACTAACAAATATGTGCTCTTATATATATATGTATATGTATATATATGCTCAAACTCATTCTATGGTGTTACTAACCCTATCTCTAATGAGTTTACCCTACCAGTGCTAAGGTTCTCGCTTAACGTTCGGCTCTGATACCAACTGTAATCACCCTCCTTTTCAATCCTTAGAAGTCGACATGTAGCGACCAACAATTCCGTACCCTTTGAGTTGATAATAATTCACTTCTGTTCAACCCAAATTGTACGAAAGAGCGAATAACTAGGGTAAAGAAGAAGAAAGAGGTAGAAGAAAAATAGAACAACAAACATAGAATCTCACAATCGCAGCGGAACAAAATATAATATATAATAACAGATTTTTATATAAAAGAATCTGTAACAGTTATATACTTACAATCATCAGAGTACAACAATTCAATACATCAAAATGGACAGCTATAATAACTTGTCCTCACACAGCGAAAATACTAATCAAGTACGGAAAAATACATCTTGGTCATCTAACTCGTCTCCTAAGCTCCATAGCATCCTATCCTATATCTGTAATACTCGGTATGACCAGAGCATTATTATAAAATAACACTTGAGTCAGTCTGGAAAACCAGTGTGAGAAACACACTCAATTTGAATTATTAACTATTCTCCAAAATCCTTTGAAAACAAAGGTATCTCGTAAGACCACGTCACACATAAACACGATGGGTTTTTACCTTACGATAACCAAAATGATTTTTTTCAAAATCATCTGATATTATAATAGTGTCTATACCAAGTAAATAGAAAATAGCTGAAATGCTTGCTTCTCACGTTTCAGCATAGTTAGGCACAATCAAAAGCGTACGGCGCTTATTGGAGAATGGATTACGTACAATGACTAGGCCACTGAGGTACCGCCCATCACAGTACACCTCTAGAACAATGTACCGAGGACCATGCCAGGATCCCCTGCTACACAAGACCGACCTACTCTTAACCTGGATAGACCGAATATGTTATCACCATGGGTGTTCCCACCCTTACCATCGAGGGCTCCTTCTTTCTTGCACAACCATATCCATAATATATAGGTTTCCGAGGACATCTAGAAAAGTGATAACATACCCTAATTGGGTGCGACCCACCTAGCCTTGCTGCATCTCCCCTGTTTTTGTCATTCCCCGTTGATGAGGCTTGAGGCTAAGTGTTACCTTTCAAGAAACAATTCTACTTAGAATGCCCATCATCCTCTAATGACGATGTTTTGATAGCATTCGTCCATACAAGTTGTCCTGGGTCTGAACAAAACGAATCACCGTCTTCATCATCTCCACGGTATTCATTCGTTACGTTCAAACAGATCGAAGTGGTTTCCAGATAATTAAATCCGATCCTGGTCTCTTCGAAACGATTAACGAAGTTGGCCAATATTAATAGTCGGTTATTTAACTATCAATAAAACATCCATAAGCAGACACTAGGCCTTATTTTATAATTCTTCAACATTTATTTCAAAATATCTTTATTAAGATATATATATCCAAATCCCTTCCACATTCCAATGTTTGAAAACAATTTTAAATACTTAAACCCATAACAGGATATTATCGAACCAGCTCAACACTTAGAAATATTTCCAAATTTCCATTTTTATACTTAAGAAAAATATTATAAATCTTATTTTCCAAAATCTTTTTCAAATACCAACCCTTAAAAGAATATTTGGTAGCTTATCTCATAGTCTTTGGAATCACTAATAAATTCCCTTTTTAAATTTCCAAAACCCATTTTACTTATGTATAACCCCATTCAGCAATTTATAACTTCTTTTATAAATTCCGATTTCATTTCAAAACTCCCATATTCATACATTTGGAAACTCATTTCCTCCAAATCTCTTGTAGAATCCCTCTCCTCCAAAATCATATCCATTTATAAGCCTCGTTTACGAATCTCGAGAGAATTTATAAGTAAAAAATTTCAATCAGTTCAAACTCTAAATATATATAAAATAATTATTTAAAAGAATAATAATTTATTTTTGAAACATGTTCAAGTAATTATTTAAAATATCGAAAGCACTTTTATAAACATCAATAACTCATTTTTAGATAAACAAATAGATTTCAAAGCTGATTTTAAAAGTTAGAATTTACTAAAAATAAATACTTAATATTTGAAAATCTACTTACCTGAATATTTCAATCCCAATCAGTTTAAAATTTTATAGATTTAAATAATAAAAATTTCCTTTTTAAAAACAAACTTAACTTCTTAGAATTAAAAATATATTTTTAAAAACTCAATAACCAATTCAATTTATAAATTCCTCTCGAATCACATCGCATCACTCCCATTCCGATCTTCTTAACCATTTTCACCTTTCAAAAATAGTATCCACTATTTTTCTCACCTTATTTCCATATTCTAATATAAATTCTCCCTGTAAATTTATATTTCCAATCTATCATCTGATATCGATTTCCATATTTATAAACATTGTTTATAATTTTATAACACCTTTAAGTTCTACTTGTTAAATAAAGCAATCTTATTTATAAAATTCCATTTTATAAATTCATTTCTTTATAAATCTATTTATAACTTCCAATCTATTTTTAAAATCGACTTCAACTCCTTTTTTATATTACCAAAATACCATTTTAAAAAATCCATCATTTAAAAATCCTTTTTATAAATTATTTTAAAAATCTCTATTTAAAATATTTTTACGAGTAGTTAAATACAACCCAAAAATAAATTTTTTATTTTACCCAAATCAATTTCTTTTAAAATAATCCAAACTTCGATATAAATATTTTTATATTCAAGATCTCCTTTTTAAATTCCTTCAAATTCCAAAAATAGTATTATGGTATTTAAAATACTAAAATTCGGGCCAGTCTACTTTAGCATCCAATTATTCAACCACAACAATAATCTATAACAGATTATTCTAACACATCATATATTACTATATATGAAATTTAAAATCAACATTTTTGAGGAATCCAGTTGGATCCCTCCAACCTATTTTCCCTGCATCCACAGATGTTAATTCAACATAAAAATACCAATCCCACTTCGAGGGGGATATCGCGGTATATAGGGTCATCCGCTATTATATGGGGCGCATAGGGTCTCATCCGCTATATGTGTGGGAATATCACTCCAAATACTAGTATATACTAGTATATATTGTATAATCATCCAACAAATAATTAAAATTTATCAATCCAATCAAGCATCCAATGATTCCAATCACTCAATAATTAATTTTCAACAATTTAAATTAAAATAGTAATTCAAGATGAGTGAGATTTACTCACCTTGATTTTTGAATTTGTTAATCGTTCCAATCCCAATTTTATTCCATCGTGTAGTATATTGTCTCAACGATCCATCGTGATCGATTTCGTGATTTTTGAACCTCGTACGAATAAATTATGGGTTTTTAACATTCGAGTAATTAAAAATAAAAATTAGCTTAAACAAAATTTTAAATTAAATTAAAATTTAAAAAACAAATCCCTTGCTGTCTTTCCAGTGCAACTCCGGGATGCACAACCGTGCCTCGACCTCCAACCCTCGCCTGCTTCACGACCACGCGACCAACCATCGTGACTGCCTCAGAACCTGCACACTTGCCTCCACAGCTCCTCGTTTTCCCATCGCGGCCACCACTGTTGCAATCAATACAAGTTGCCTCTTCAACCTGCAGTCATAGCCACCACTTGACCTGGTCGCGCCCACTTTCATCGCTTGCAACACTCTTCTGCCTACCATCCCCTGAAACCGCGACCTGGGCAAACAAGCACAACCCCCTCATCGAAATCCCTCAACTTGCTCAAACCCTAGTCGTCGCCACTCGAGCCACCTCCAAGTCTATCGCTGGTCTCGTCTCGCCTGTACACGACTTCAACTCCACACGCCAACTGCTCGATTGACGTGCCTTCCCACCCTGTCGTCGACGAAGCCCTCTGCCACACCGCGAGTTACGACTCGCTCAAAGTGCGATTTTTTTTAAAATCGAAGTCGATTTCATTTTCGTGCATTTGATTTGAACTGATGGAGGAAGGGGAATAAGATATACGCGATTTTGATTTGAACGGGAAAAGGAATTTCACGATTAGCCTGCCATTTTTTTTCTTTGTTCATTCGAACTGATTGAGAGGAGAGGGAAATGTCGCGTGAATATAACGAGGATGAGGATGTGATGTTGGTGTGTAGGGGAGAGGCTACAGTGTTTCTGAGGTGAATAAAAAAAATAGCTGATATGAGCCAAAGGTATGTCAAATAAATAGAAAATATAGTATATAAATTTTCAAACCGTCTCGATTTTCACAACTCAAAATATCGAACCCCTATTGAGGCGTGCCGCTAGGCGTTTATAATATTATACCCCTATTTCGAACGCAATGAAAAAGGTTTCGAGTCCTAGTTCAATCGTATGGAGAAGATAACTTTTTGGACCCAATTATTATATTGAATTTTAGATATTAATTTCAATGCGTTTCTATCCCGTACGATCAAACAATAACTCCAAAAGCTACGAAATTTAGAATCTGATAATAATACACTATTACGGATCTAATGGAACTGGTTTCATCGAATTCCGAGACTGTGCCTCGGATCGCTATTTTAACGCGTCGATTAAATCGACGATTTCCAAAATTTACGAAATCGCTTGAAATTCCTGTTTTTAAATCTTACTAAATAAATTATAATTCCAAACCCAATATTTAAACCATTTAAATATTCAAAATTAACCGTCAAAAAATCTGGGTCGTCCCCGAAATTGCTAAGGCAGGAAAAACGCTTCAAACCCATTAACCTTTCCAAAACCCACTTGGTGTAAATTCGATATTCACTTCTCTAATCTTTTAGTTCCACCCAAAACAATTAGTTTTCAATTCTAATTCCAAAACCCTTCTTTCAATTTCAATTTGTCGTTAATAAAAATTTTCCAAAAATTTTCAAAATTTTTCTAACACCCTAAATTTTCGAATTTTTTTGGCAGTCTCCCCTGTATGGAGAGCCTTTTGCAATATAACAAGAGAGATAAATATATATACATCGACCCACACGGTCGGAAAACAATATATATATATATATATAATTTGTAGTATTTAATCCGAAAACGTACCTTATTTAGCGTTTTAAGCATTATTAAGCGAGCATTTACTTTAAAAGCAATTTCGCAACCTAAATCTAGCCAAAAAGTCCCTCTGTACCTGTACTTACTCAATTTTAAACCACGTAAGTAGCAAAATATGAAATTCATCAACATTTTACTTATTTAAATAGTTAAAACACATAAACTTCATAAGCAATGCATGCTAAACATATATTTATAAGCAATTATAGGGTTTTGATGCTAATTTAATTACTTTCAATCAATTCATATTCAATTCGAATGATTTATAACTCAATTTTCTTTCATTCATTTCACTTTTTTTTATACCAAACAAACCCATATCCATTCAAAATTGATTAAAAATCAATTTATTCACATTCTATTTATTCATAGAATTTTATTTACTTTCATTTACGCCAAACGCCAAATTTTTCTATGCGAATTGGGCGATATTCATTTAATAGAATAATCATTTCAATTTATAACTATTTTAAATTGATCCCAATCAATTTATATTTAATTTTATTTCGTTTCAAATTTATTCTTAATCAATTCAATTGCATTCCATTTATACCCACTTTCATTACATTCAAATTCATTTTATTAAGCTTGGAACCATTTCCGCCACTTTAATAAATACCATTTCACAAATTTATTTAGGTCAAGCTTCCATTCAAATATTAACTTAAGTTAATTTGTTAAATTTCAATTATTTCAACCTTATAACTTAGCTTTATTTCATTTAAACCAATTTCCATTTCGCTTACTAATTAATTAATCAGTTCATTCACTTAATCCGCTTCAGATTCAATTCCATATTTAAATTCATTTTTGAATTCATTTAAATGATATCAAGGCCATATTCAATTTATTTATACTCAAATTGAATTTATTTATAACTTAAATCATCTCTATTTCAACCCATTTCTTTTTATTCGACGACATATAAAAATACATTTAATTTGCTTTCTATTAAGTCGAACTCTCTTTATAACTCAAGTTTCAATTCCAATATTCAATCTACTAACTAACCCATCTAATTAGTTAATTCAATTTTCCATTTCACAATTATATTTTTATTCCAAAAATCACTCCATTTAATTTACTTGAGTTCAATTTCATTTTAAAATTTAAGTTTGGACTTTATTTCTTCACTTTAAAATATTACACCATTTTTATTTTGGGTTTTCTATTTCACTTTTCAATTTTATAAGTTACACGACTTATCTCTCTTATTTCCATCAATTTTTACACTCAAGTATATTTTTATTTCGTTAACTTCAATTTTTATAAGCTATTCCAATTTATTTATTCACAATTCCAATTCTTCACTTGAATTTTATTTCATTCAAAATTTTATCCATATGGTTATATATTATTTCACAGCTCGAAATTTATATTTACTTCAATTCGACATTATTTCTAATCCAATTCAAATTTTATAACTTATAGTTATATAGTCACTTTATAATTCACATTTACATATTTAATTCAATTCCATATGATTCAAATCCAATTCTCTTTTTATTTAAATTTCACTCCAAACAACTTTACTTTTAATTCATTCAATTTCATTATATATTTCAATTACTTTGCTTAAGTTAACTCCCATTCCATTTATACATTATATTAATTCAATTCAAATCCAGTCAATTAAATTTCTAAAATTTAATTTACTCAACTTAACTTAAGTTGAATTCCATTTCAACTTTCTCACTTTAAATTTTGTTCCAACTTCAATTTTTTTTCCCACACTTCTTTCCTTATAAATATCATCTCCACTTATAAGTTTTTAAAACTTATTTTCCGATATTCTCTAGAACTTTTAAATAATGATTTCTAGAATTCAAACACCCGGTATATATATTTCAAATCACATTGAAATCAAATATATATATATATACACTCTTTTTGGTTTAACAAACCACTACATATGAATTTCAAAATCAACCTGATATTATCCAAAACAATTCCTTTCAAAATGTTTAAATGAAACTTGTTTGCTCGACAAATCTGAATCAAATTAATTTCTGTAGCAACTCGTCACTTAGAAACTTGAAAATGAATACTGATGATGCTGCAGTCATCACCAAGATTATTTTCCAGTGACTAAAGTGGGTTCAGTGCTATATTACTTCCAAAATCCATTTAAAACAATTTTCTTTCAAAAATATCTCCAAAATAATATTGCTATTATTTATTTCAAAATACTTTGGAAAACATTTCCAAAATCTCTGGGATTTAATTCTTCCAATTTCTGGTTTGAATCCATTTTTAGCTTTTGATTCACTTTTATAATTCATACTTATACAATCCAATTTGGGTTTTATAGCTATTCCAAAATTTTAAAAACTTATTTTGGTTATATAGTAATAATAACCAAACACATCAATCTACTATAATAATTTCTAGAAAATTATTCCTTTTATATCAAAATATAATTTGGGTAAAATTATTTCATTTACCCTCTTCAAAACCATACTGTGTCGAATTACACTATTCAAGTGTTTAGAAACTCCTATCGATTTAGTGGCGTCCTACTACTCGAACAGAATTTATATGTCACTCAACAGATAAATTAACACAATATGAAACAATTTTATATTCTCTAACAAATACGCGCTCATATCTATTATTACACTCAACTTATTCTAAAGTACTACTGACTCTATCTCTAATAAGTAATCCCCATCAGAGCCAAGGTTCTCGCTTAACCTTCAGCTTTGATACCAAACGTAGCGACCCGCAATTCCGTACCCTTTGAGTTGATAATAATTCACTTCTGTTCAACCCAAATTGTATGAAAGAGCAAATAACTAGGGTAAAGAAGAAGAAAGAGGTAGAAGAAAAATAGAAAAACAAACACAGAATCTCACAATCACAGCGGAACAAAATATAATATATAATAATAGATTTTTATACAAAAGAATCTGTAACAGTTTATATACTTACAATCATCAGAGTACAATAATTCAATACATCAAAATGGACAGTTATAATAACTTGACCTCACACAGTGGAAATACTAATCAAGTACGGAAAAATACATCTTGGTCATCCAGCTCGTCTCCTGAGCTCCATAGCATCCTATCCTGTATCTGTAATACTCGGTCTGGCCCGATCATTATAATAAAATAACACCCGAGTCAGTCTGGAAAACCAGCGTGAGAAACAAACTCAATTTGAATTATTAACTTTTCTCCAAAATTCTTTGAAAACAAAGGTATCTCGTAAGACCACGTCACACATAAACACGATGGGTTTTTACCTTACGATAACCAAAACGATTTTTATCAAAATCATATGATATTATAATAGTGTCTATACTAAGTAAATAGAAAATAGCTGAAATGCTTGCATCTCATGTTTCAGCATAGTTGGGAAGAATCAAAACCGTACGGCGCTTATTGGAGAATGAATTCCATACAATGACTGGGTCACTAGGGTATCGCCCATCATAGTACACCTCTAGAACAATGTACCGAGGACCATGCCAGGATCCCTTGCTACACAAGATCGGCCTACCCCTAACCTGGATAGATCGAATAGGTTATCACCCCGGGTGTTCCCACCCTTACCATCGAGTGCTCCTTCTATCATGCACGTCCATATCCATAATATATAGGTTTTCGAGGACATCTAGAAAAGTGACAACATACCCTAATTGGGTGTGACCCACTTAGCCTTGCTGCATCTCCCCTATTTTAGTCTTTTCCGGTTGATGAGGCTTGAGGCTAAGCACTACCTTTCAAGAAACAATTCTACTTAGAATGCTCATCGTCCTCTAATGACGATGTTCTGATAGCATTCGTCCATACAAGTTGTCCTGGGTCTGGACAAATCGAATCACCATCTTCATCATCTCCACGGTATTCATTAGTTTCCCTTAAACCGGATCGAAGTGGTTTTTGGATAATTAAATCCGATCTCGGTCTCTTTGAAACAATTAATGAAGTTGGCCAATATTGATAGTCGGTTATTTAACTATCAATAAAACATCCATAAGCAAACACTAGGCCTTATTTTATAATTCTTCAACATTTATTTCAAAATATGTTTACTAAGATATATATATATATATCCAAATCCCTTCCACATTCCAATGTTTGAAAACAATTTCAAATACTTAAAAACCTATAACAGGATATTTTCGAACCATCTCAACACTTAGAAATATTTCCAAATTTCCTTTTTTATACTTAGGAAAAATATTATAAATCTTATTTTCCAAAACCTTTTTCAAATACCAACCCTTAAGAGAATATTTCGTAGCTTATCTCATAGTCTTTGGAATAACTAATAAATTCCTTTTTTAAATTTCCAAAACCTAGTATACTTATGTATTACCCCATTCAGCAATTTATAACTTCTTTTATAAATTCCGATTTCATTTCAAAACTCCCATATTCATACATTTTGAAACTCATTTCCTCCAAATCCCTTATAGAATCCCTCTCCTCCAAAATCGTATCCATTTATAAGCCTCGTTTACGAATCTCGAGAGAATTTATAAATAAAAAATTTCAATCACTTCAAACTCTAAATATATATAAAATAAGTGTTTAAAAGAATAATAATTTCCTTTTTAAAGACAAACTTAACTTCTTAGAATTAAAAATATATTTTTAAAACCTCAATTACCAATTCAATTTATAAATTCCTCTCGAATCACATCACATCACTCACATTCCGATCTCCTTAACCATTTTCACCTTTCAAAAATAGTATCCACTATTTTTCTCACCTTATTTCCATATTCTAATATAAATTCTCCCTGTAAATTTATATTTCCAAACTATCATTTGATATCGATTTCCCTATTTATAAACATCGTTTATAATTTTATAACTCCTTTGAGTTCTACTTGTTAAGTAAAGCAATCTTATTTATAAAATTCCATTTTATAAATCCATTTCTTTATAAATCTATTTATAACTTCCAATCTATTTTTAATATCGACTTCAACTCCTTTTTTTATTTCCAGAATACCATTAAAAAAATCCATCGTTTAAAAATCCTTTGTATAGATTATTTTAAAAAACTCTATCTAAAATATTTTTACGAGTAGTTAAATACAACCCAAAAATAAATTTATTTTTTTAGCCAAATCAATTTCTTTTAAAATAATCCAAACTTCGATATAAATATTTTTATATCCAAAATCTCCTTTCTAAATTCCTTCAAATTCCAAAAATAATATTATGGTATTTAAAATACCAAAATTCAGGCCGGTGCTACTTTAGCATCCAATTATTCAATCACAACAATAATCTATAACAGATTATTCTAACACATCATATGTCACTATATATGAAATTTAAAATCAACATTTTTTAGGAATCCAGTTGGATCCCTCCAACCTGTTTTCCCTGCATCCACAGATGTTAATACAACATAAAAATACCAATCCCACTTCGAGGGGGATATTGCAGTATATAGGGTCATCCACTATTATGCTGGGCGTATAGGGTCTCATCCGCTATATGTGCGGGAATATCACTCCAAATACTAGTATATACTACTATATATTATATAATCATCCAACAGATAATTAAAATTTATCAATCCAATCAAGCATCCAATGATTCCAATCACTCAATAACTAATTTTCAATAATTTATATTAAAATAGTAATCCCATATGAGTGTGATTTACTCACCTTGATTTTCGAATTTGTTAATCATTCCAATCCCAATTTTATTCCATTGTGTAGTGTTTTGTCTCAACGATCCATTGTGACGACCCGGCTTTCATCGACCAGAAAGTCGTATCGCTAATAAGAAAGAAAGGGATAGAAAGAGAAAAGAAGAGAAGAAAGAAAGGAACAACATCAGAATCTAAACAGCGGAACGAATAAATTATATTAATAACATAAACTATTACATAGTTTCATATACAACAACTATCAGAGTTACACAACATATACAACACATACTAGACAGTTATAAACACCTGTCTAGTTTCTACAATACAAGATACAACACAGATAACAATGACTCAGAGATCAACACAGCGGAACTACTATATCTACGAACGCCGAAGCCTCCTGCTCCATTGCTCCTCCAGAATATTCGTCAAAGCAAACCTGACTCCCTTGGCTACTCGTAAAAATTTGAGTACCCAAGAGTTTATATAAAACAGAAATAAACACTTGGGTCAGACATGGGTCTGGTGTGAGTAAACGGTTTAAATTGCTTAACTTCAAAACCTTTTGAAAACAAAGGTATCACGTAAGACTTCCCACACATAAACATGGAAAAGTTTTTACCTTACGCTAACCAAAACTTTGATAGGAAATCTGATTGTATTATAATAGGTCTAGGGTTTTCAAATAAATATGAAATAGCTGAAATTGTTACATTATTAAATTCCAGCATACATAGGTATACAATCAAGACCGTTATCACTTATTGGAAGTTGGATTTCCATACAATGGCAGGGCTACTGGGGTACCGCCCGTCACAGTACGTGGCCTAGATCACCGTACCGAGGAGTACGCCCGCTCCGCTGCAACACAAAGCCGGAACCATCCCTTACTGGATAATTCCGAATAAAATCACCCCACGGTTGTGTACTGCAACCGTACCACTAAGTCGAAATAGAAAGGGACATCTAGACAGGGATGACCTTACTCTCAGTGGGCGCTACCCACGAAGCCTTGCTGCACCTCCCCTGTTTTAGCCATTCCCGGTTGATGAGGCTTGAGGTCACGATTACCTTTAATCAGAACACATCACTTAGAATGCTCATCGTCCACCTGACGATGTGCTGAAAGCATTCAATCCATACAAGTTCGTTCCGGGTTCGAACGAAACCGAAGACATTATCTCGTTACACTCGTTTTGGAATCACCCTCAGAGTTAACGACAATAACCCTTGCACTCTGAATCTTCATCTTCACTTGAGATTCACGACCTATCGTTAATTTGGATCGATGTGGTATTCGGGTCTCCAGACCTGGAAATCCGGTATACGGAAACCCGATCCCGGTCTCATCGAAATCCAAAACGTATCTTTTAAGGCCAAGTTGTTTAAAGGTTTAAACAATTCAATTCAATACTTGAATTCACACAGCTTTAACATAGATAAATATTACACATTTATCACAGATATATCATATCACAGAATATCATAGTATATCATCTAATAGATATCAACCAAATCAGACATTCTACTCAACCATCATTCATAAGCAACCATTTATTAATCTCTATTATAATTAATTTAATCAACTTAAATTAAATTAATTACTTAAGAATTAATTCCTATTCTTGCTTAATCAACATTAATTAATTACAATCCATTTAATTAATTAATCATTAAATATTAATCACTCTTGATTAATTATTTATTACATAAAGTAATTATCCTTAATTAATTTCACAAATTAATTATCCTTAATCATTTATAGTAATTAACCTTTAATTACTCTCCTTAATTATAATAATTAATGATCCTTAATTAATTACTTCCATTAATTAATTAACTATAATTAATTACATTATTCTTTAATTAATTACATTAATTAATTATGCATTAATCAATTACTTTCATTTATCAACCTTAAATAATTACTCCAATTACATACAGTAATTTATTTATTAATTACTTACACTAAGTAATTATACTTAATCAATCTTATTAAGTAACTATACTTAATCAATTACCAAGTGACTATCCTTAATTAATTAACAAATTAATTAACTTAAATAAATCACATTCATTTCCTAAATCATAACTGAGTAACTCATCCTTAATTACCCTTTAAACAAATTAATTAATCCTTGATTAATTATTCTTTAATTATTAATTAATAAACCTTAATTATTAATCAATATCCTTTAATACAAAGTAATTAATCCTTAATTAATTAAACTTAATTAACTAATTAATTATTCTTAGTTATTAATTAATAAAAGTTAATTATTAATTAACAACCTTAATTACCAATTTAATTAATCCATAATTACCTATTAATCTATCTTTAATAACAATTAATTAACCCTTAACAATAGTTAATTAATCCTTAATTAACTTTTATCAGAGATTAATAATCTCTTAATTATTAATTAAGAAAACTTAATTATTACTTAACAAAACTTATTAAGTACTTCTTAATTTCCATTTTAATTTACTCTTAATCATTTAATTAATCCTTATCAAAAATTAATTAAATAAATTAATTAAACTTAAATTCTTAATTAACTTAGTTAATTTCAACTCTTTAAAATCTTAATTAATCTTGAGATAAAACATTATCATTAAACATTTGATCTTAGTAATTAACTTACTTAATTAAATTATTAATTAAGTTAAAATAAATAATCATTAATTACTTACCTTTATATAAATTAACAATCCTTAATTACAAGTTAATAAAACACTTGAAAACTTAATTGTTAATTCACTTATCCTTAATCATTCACTAATTTAATTTAATAAATCATTCTTTATTCATTCCATTATTATTAAACTTAAATTAAGTTTTAAGACAAACCATTTCCTTATTAATTACCTTATTTTCAAATTTAGTTTGAAAATAACTTAAGATTTTACTTAATAAAATTAAGTAAATCAATTCATACAATTTAATTTATTCAAATCATTCATTTCAAAGAAATGAATTTCAAGACAATTGATTTAACTCGATTTTCCAAAATTTAAAACTTACTTTTATTTTAAATTTTAAAAACTGATTAACATTATCTTTGGGTTTAACTCATATATACTTGAACAAAACAAATACATCTTCCTTTTTCCAGAGTTTGATTTATAAAAATTTTAAACTGTTTAAAACTGGTTTCACTTAACTTACAACCAACCCGAAGGCAATCCCGAGCCAAAGCTCTTCTTCCCCGAGGTCCTCTCCGATAAATTTTTAAAAACTTGTTTGTTTAAAAATTTAAAACTGTTAAAACTTAACAGTTTCGTTCAACACTCGCGTACGACCCAGATAAAACTCGAGCCAAAACCTTTCTTCCCCGAGACTCTACTCGAGTAAGCTTCTTCTTCCCCAAACTTAAAATCCACTGACACACATTAACGTTCGTGCACGTGCACCATCAATCGTCCCACCTCCGACCAACGTTCTGACCACCATCGAGTCGCCAACTTTCCCTTCGAACGCTACGACAACTCAGATCAACGAACGAATTCGAGAATCAAATTATAGCCACCTCGACAACCTCCTGGAACAACACTTCATCCAAGAACTACCTCGCCAGGCCACCTCTGGCCATCAGAATTCACACAACTTCGATCAGAGCTTCATCTCTGACCCACGCCTCCATTCCCCCAGGTGCGATAGCTTCCAGTTCACCCACGACAACGAAAAAGCCTCGACTTCAACCATGTCCAAAACCATTCACTAGACCCTAAATTGCCATCTATCGACCACCACGGCGTAATATAAAATCATCCACTATTTTTCCTACCATCTACAACTTCCAATCGACCCTCGACATCAACCCCGATGAACCCAGCTCCACTGATCACCGGCAATTTACGAAATTGTCATCTCTGTTAAACTTAAAAGTTCTCAACCCTCCCAATCCTAAAAATCATAATTTCCTTTCCTAAATTCATTACTTGCAAGTACTAATCAGATTTTAAAATCAACGTTTTAAATTAACAAGTTCGAATTTTACCCAATTCTTTGATTTCCACTGTAAATTTTAAATTTTGAGTTAAATACTTATTACATATCCTTGAATCTATTTTTAAAATTTAAAATACATTGTTAGAGACCCTTTCCATTTTCAAACTCTAGACTAAAATCAAATGGATGGGAAGATAGGAATTTTCTAATAAAATCTGAAGCCTGTACTATTATAAAACAGAGATATATATGTATACAGGCATGCATATCTTTATATCTGCACATTTATAAACATGCAAACCAAATTTACTCAATATATCATACTTCTGGGATCAAGATATATAGGTTTAAGGTCTTATAAAAGAGGAGTTTGCCTACATATTAAAGATGAACAGAGCATATTAACTATTTAATCAGACATGCACACGGATATATCCATATATACATACATTCATACATAGTAAACAAACTTGCAAAACACAATTTATTCCAGGAATCACATGCACAAATTTTAATCTACTTAAGCTTTTTAATAAAATGTTTACTCACCTATTTCAAAGAGGCAGAGAAGTTAAAGCAGTTTTGAACAGGGCTTGAAAACTGGAAATGAAAAACTGAAGAGCTTGTTTTGAAAACTTGAAAACCATGGCCTCTGGAATTTGTAAGCTTTGAAACTTTACTTTGATTTACTTGCATGAACTCTTGGAAATGGTTACAGACTTGATTTTGAAACAGGAAAATGGTTACAGGTCTTGATTGTTTACAGAGCTTTGATTTGGTTTGAAAATGTGGTTTCAGGCATTTAAATTTGAGTTTGAACTTTTGAAAATGATTTCAGGTTTGAGGATAATTGATTACAGGTTTTGATTTATGTTAGAGGAGATGTTTTCAGGTTTTGATTCTTGAGTTTGGAAATAAATTTCAGCTTTTGGTTTGTGGAGATGATTTCAGATTTGAGACAATTGATTTCTGGTTTTAGTTTTTGTCTTTGAAGATGTGAGAATTAAATAAGAAAATGGAAGAGAGGGAAGATATAGGCTTATATAAATTCATTTAGATTTGTTTTTAAAATTAAAGAAAATAGAAATAGACTATGACACTTGTCTCTACCATTCTTATTATGTTAACACATGTTACTTAAGATGCTTAGAACTTAACACTTGTCCTAATTTATTTTTAAAAAGAGTTTTAAAAGCTTTTATATAAATTTCTTAAATAGATAAATACATATCTTTTTAAATAAATGCTTTTCTATATTATAAATAAATAAAACCTTTAAAAGAAATACAATAAAACTCATTTATATCCTAATAAAATTATATACAATATTTTTAATTCATTTTTAAGTGTAAACATATCTTTTGTATTTATTTACTATTAAATAAACACTTTCTAAATTTATATGAATAAAATTCCTTTTAAAGAAAATATTGTAAAACAAATCTTATTTTAAATAAAAGCCTTATTCATATATTTTATACCCAAATAAAATAAAATAATTATCTTTTAAAGATTCAAATTTAAATCCAGATTAAAAATTCAAATTTTACTTTTAAAAATCCAATTTAAAAATCAACTCAACATTTTTTTTGAATAAACACATTATTAAGTTTGAAATTGATATATTTCATTTAAAAACAACTCAAGACATATATATACATATTTAAACAATACTTATTAATTTTGGAAATGATAAATCTATTTAGAAATCAAATTTATAAAATAATACAATTTAAATTATTATTCTTATTATAATCAATCTATACTATAATTAAAACATCATATTATTATTATTTGGTTATAAAATATTTGAAAATAACAAATTTATCAATTTAAAATAATTTAAATTAAGAGATTATCACATTTTAAACTTCTCGAAATCCCGGGATATCACATTCCTTCCCCCTTAAAAGAATTTCGTCCTCGAAATTTAAAACAAAAGATAATCCAAAGATTTTTATATTTATTTCAACCAATTTTAAAACAATTCAATTATACTTAACAGCCATATACTATCAATCAAACAACCATTCATCCAAACAAACAATTTTATCTAAACAAACAATTTTATCCGAACAAACAACTCTAGCTATCCGGACATAGATCCGGATAAACTACCTAAAATTATCCCGAGTTTCCCCGATACAGATACTGGGTTACTCGCTCTATTAAATCCAAACTGGTAATTCATTACTGAAGCCAAAACACTTATCTTCACAAAAACTCAGAAAGATCCAATATACTCGGAGCTATCTTCCTAGTCTTACCCAAACTTATTTGCTCCCTTCATCGAAGAAATATCAACGAAGTCTCCAACTTCGAATTCCAAAATTCTCCATCTCTAATCCACAGAACTCTTCTGACGATTCTGGGATGCCTTCATCCTTCCTGATCAGCTTAACCATCGCTGATGCTTCTTGAAACAAACCGGATCAAAAACAATCCAATAAACGGATCCTCTCAAGATCTACAGAAATCCAGAACTCAAACTCTATTCCTCAATCATCAGTAGATTTCCAAATACTTCTTCTATCTGGACAAGACAAAACAGATTCTCTCACCAATCTGACCTTCAAATCTTGAAAACTTCATGTAGGAACCCTCTAATCCAAACTCTGCAATTTCCGGTTGCTTCCACTCTAGAACAACTGCTACCAAGCTTTCGTTGCTCAACTCTGATCTGGATGTCGTCTATGAACTCGAACATAAACTAGATCAACACTTCCCATAAAATCTCTGACAACTCTATAACTCCAACATCCTCTAGAGATGCCTCAAACCCAAGCAAAAGATTTCCCAAGAGAACACTCAAACTATCGCAAGTCACTTTTGCGATCCTATCCAGTCCAATATCCAAAGATTACTGTTCTTTCTTAATCCATCAGAACAGTCTAGTGCTTGACCAATCCATTTGAAAAATGAATTTACTCCGCAGCTTCTGAACTCCACTTTACGAACTGCTAAGCCAAAAGATCTTCCAGCAGGAACACAGAACACTCGAGCTGCACTGCTGCCACAGATGCCAAAGACTCCTTATCCAAAGCTTCTAGAGAAACTCGGACCTCAGACCAATCACAAACATCCTGCTGAACTCAGCCACAACACCGAAACAGACATACTTCCTTAAACTTGCTCCAAAAGAAAACATCTTTGGGAACATTCATAGTCACTGCGTCTCATCACACAGCTACAATTTCCTGAGGTATCAAGATACCATCACTTGCTTCAGCTCTTCGGACAGATTCAAACTCCTCAAAAATCCGCTCACACGAGCATGTTCAAACTTATACTTCAATGATAAACTCTGAACCTTAACAGGTTTCCTTCAGAGATCAATGAAATTCTTATACCATATCAAAGTTCACTCGAGACGGTATTAGGTCTACAGTCTCGACAAATACTTCCAATCTCAAACATTCAAATTCCAACCATTGGTAGTCGTGTTTCACACACCACCACCCTATCTACCTTTATAACTTATTTGGAAAACCCGAACAGATAATCCAACAAATAGGTAGAATAAATATATATATATATATATAGTAAAAATTACAAATACGCTCTCTCAAGATAGACACCACTCCAGAGCCTAGGTATTCACTCAACCAAATGCTCTGATACCACCTGTGACGTCCTAGGCTTTTCAACCATCAGCAACGGCTCACGACCGGTAGGCTTTTCAACCATCCCAGCCCCGCTGTGGCTCACCGTGATACCTCGGGTTTGCTTTTACGGCCAGCCTCTCGACTCGCAACCAACCCCAAAAGGCCTTATACTACCCCCGGGGACATGTAGGGGTAAGAGTCTCCCGTTCGCCACCTAACGCAAAGCGAGAACCCCCTATCACGCTGTAATGTAGCAAACCCGATCCCGGTCTCATCGAAATCCAAAACGTATCTTTTAAGGCCAAGTTGTTTAAAGGTTTAAACAATTCAATTCAATACTTGAATTCACACAGCTTTAACATAGATAAATATTACACATTTATCACAGATATATCATATCACAGAATATCATAGTATATCATCTAATAGATATCAACCAAATCAGACATTCTACTCAACCATCATTCATAAGCAACCATTTATTAATCTCTATTATAATTAATTTAATCAACTTAAATTAAATTAATTACTTAAGAATTAATTCCTATTCTTGCTTAATCAACATTAATTAATTACAATCCATTTAATTAATTAATCATTAAATATTAATCACTCTTGATTAATTATTTATTACATAAAGTAATTATCCTTAATTAATTTCACAAATTAATTATCCTTAATCATTTATAGTAATTAACCTTTAATTACTCTCCTTAATTATAATAATTAATGATCCTTAATTAATTACTTCCATTAATTAATTAACTATAATTAATTACATTATTCTTTAATTAATTACATTAATTAATTATGCATTAATCAATTACTTTCATTTATCAACCTTAAATAATTACTCCAATTACATACAGTAATTTATTTATTAATTACTTACACTAAGTAATTATACTTAATCAATCTTATTAAGTAACTATACTTAATCAATTACCAAGTGACTATCCTTAATTAATTAACAAATTAATTAACTTAAATAAATCACATTCATTTCCTAAATCATAACTGAGTAACTCATCCTTAATTACCCTTTAAACAAATTAATTAATCCTTGATTAATTATTCTTTAATTATTAATTAATAAACCTTAATTATTAATCAATATCCTTTAATACAAAGTAATTAATCCTTAATTAATTAAACTTAATTAACTAATTAATTATTCTTAGTTATTAATTAATAAAAGTTAATTATTAATTAACAACCTTAATTACCAATTTAATTAATCCATAATTACCTATTAATCTATCTTTAATAACAATTAATTAACCCTTAACAATAGTTAATTAATCCTTAATTAACTTTTATCAGAGATTAATAATCTCTTAATTATTAATTAAGAAAACTTAATTATTACTTAACAAAACTTATTAAGTACTTCTTAATTTCCATTTTAATTTACTCTTAATCATTTAATTAATCCTTATCAAAAATTAAATAAATAAATTAATTAAACTTAAATTCTTAATTAACTTAGTTAATTTCAACTCTTTAAAATCTTAATTAATCTTGAGATAAAACATTATCATTAAACATTTGATCTTAGTAATTAACTTACTTAATTAAATTATTAATTAAGTTAAAATAAATAATCATTAATTACTTACCTTTATATAAATTAACAATCCTTAATTACAAGTTAATAAAACACTTGAAAACTTAATTGTTAATTCACTTATCCTTAATCATTCACTAATTTAATTTAATAAATCATTCTTTATTCATTCCATTATTATTAAACTTAAATTAAGTTTTAAGACAAACCATTTCCTTATTAATTACCTTATTTTCAAATTTAGTTTGAAAATAACTTAAGATTTTACTTAATAAAATTAAGTAAATCAATTCATACAATTTAATTTATTCAAATCATTCATTTCAAAGAAATGAATTTCAAGACAATTGATTTAACTCGATTTTCCAAAATTTAAAACTTACTTTTATTTTAAATTTTAAAAACTGATTAACATTATCTTTGGGTTTAACTCATATATACTTGAACAAAACAAATACATCTTCCTTTTTCCAGAGTTTGATTTATAAAAATTTTAAACTGTTTAAAACTGGTTTCACTTAACTTACAACCAACCCGAAGGCAATCCCGAGCCAAAGCTCTTCTTCCCCGAGGTCCTCTCCGATAAATTTTTAAAAACTTGTTTGTTTAAAAATTTAAAACTGTTAAAACTTAACAGTTTCGTTCAACACTCGCGTACGACCCAGATAAAACTCGAGCCAAAACCTTTCTTCCCCGAGACTCTACTCGAGTAAGCTTCTTCTTCCCCAAACTTAAAATCCACTGACACACATTAACGTTCGTGCACGTGCACCATCAATCGTCCCACCTCCGACCAACGTTCTGACCACCATCGAGTCGCCAACTTTCCCTTCGAACGCTACGACAACTCAGATCAACGAACGAATTCGAGAATCAAATTAAAGCCACCTCGACAACCTCCTGGAACAACACTTCATCCAAGAACTACCTCGCCAGGCCACCTCTGGCCATTAGAATTCACACAACTTCGATCAGAGCTTCATCTCTGACCCACGCCTCCATTCCCCCAGGTGCGATAGCTTCCAGTTCACCCACGACAACGAAAAAGCCTCGACTTCAACCATGTCCAAAACCATTCACTAGACCCTAAATTGCCATCTATCGACCACCACGGCGTAATATAAAATCATCCACTATTTTTCCTACCATCTACAACTTCCAATCGACCCTCGACATCAACCCCGATGAACCCAGCTCCACTGATCACCGGCAATTTACGAAATTGTCATCTCTGTTAAACTTAAAAGTTCTCAACCCTCCCAATCCTAAAAATCATAATTTCCTTTCCTAAATTCATTACTTGCAAGTACTAATCAGATTTTAAAATCAAAGTTTTAAATTAACAAGTTCGAATTTTACCCAATTCTTTGATTTCCACTGTAAATTTTAAATTTTGAGTTAAATACTTATTACATATCCTTGAATCTATTTTTAAAATTTAAAATACATTGTTAGAGACCCTTTCCATTTTCAAACTCTAGACTAAAATCAAATGGATGGGAAGATAGGAATTTTCTAATAAAATCTGAAGCCTATACTATTATAAAACAGAGATATATATGTATACAGGCATGCATATCTTTATATCTGCACATTTATAAACATGCAAACCAAATTTACTCAATATATCATACTTCTGGGATCAAGATATATAGGTTTAAGGTCTTATAAAAGAGGAGTTTGCCTACATATTAAAGATGAACAGAGCATATTAACTATTTAATCAGACATGCACACAGATATATCCATATATACATACATTCATACATAGTAAACAAACTTGCAAAACACAATTTATTCCAGGAATCACATGCACAAATTTTAATCTACTTAAGCTTTTTAATAAAATGTTTACTCACCTATTTCAAAGAGGCAGAGAAGTTAAAGCAGTTTTGAACAGGGCTTGAAAACTGGAAATGAAAAACTGAAGAGCTTGTTTTGAAAACTTGAAAACCATGGCCTCTGGAATTTGTAAGCTTTGAAACTTTACTTTGATTTACTTGCATGAACTCTTGGAAATGGTTACAGACTTGATTTTGAAACAGGAAAATGGTTACAGGTCTTGATTGTTTACAGAGCTTTGATTTGGTTTGAAAATGTGGTTTCAGGCATTTAAATTTGAGTTTGAACTTTTGAAAATGATTTCAGGTTTGAGGATAATTGATTACAGGTTTTGATTTATGTTAGAGGAGATGTTTTCAGGTTTTGATTCTTGAGTTTGGAAATAAATTTCAGCTTTTGGTTTGTGGAGATGATTTCAGATTTGAGACAATTGATTTCTGGTTTTAGTTTTTGTCTTTGAAGATGTGAGAATTAAATAAGAAAATGGAAGAGAGGGAAGATATAGGCTTATATAAATTCATTTAGATTTGTTTTTAAAATTAAAGAAAATAGAAATAGACTATGACACTTGTCTCTACCATTCTTATTATGTTAACACATGTTACTTAAGATGCTTAGAACTTAACACTTGTCCTAATTTATTTTTAAAAAGAGTTTTAAAAGATTTTATATAAATTTCTTAAATAGATAAATACATATCTTTTTAAATAAATGCTTTTCTATATTATAAATAAATAAAACCTTTAAAAGAAATACAATAAAACTCATTTATATCCTAATAAAATTATATACAATATTTTTAATTCATTTTTAAGTGTAAACATATCTTTTGTATTTATTTACTATTAAATAAACACTTTCTAAATTTATATGAATAAAATTCCTTTTAAAGAAAATATTGTAAAACAAATCTTATTTTAAATAAAAGCCTTATTCATATATTTTATACCCAAATAAAATAAAATAATTATCTTTTAAAGATTCAAATTTAAATCCAGATTAAAAATTCAAATTTTACTTTTAAAAATCCAATTTAAAAATCAACTCAACATTTATTTTAAATAAACACATTATTAAGTTTGAAATTGATATATTTCATTTAAAAACAACTCAAGACATATATATACATATTTAAACAATACTTATTAATTTTGGAAATGATAAATCTATTTAGAAATCAAATTTATAAAATAATACAATTTAAATTATTATTCTTATTATAATCAATCTATACTATAATTAAAACATCATATTATTATTATTTGGTTATAAAATATTTGAAAATAACAAATTTATCAATTTAAAATAATTTAAATTAAGAGATTATCACATTTTAAACTTCTCGAAATCCCGGGATATCACATCCATCGTGATCAATTTCATGATTTCTGAACCTCGTACGAATAAATTATGGGTTTTTAACATTCGAGTAATTAAAAATAAAAATTAGCTTAAACAAAATTTTAAATTAAATTAAATTTAAAAAAACAAATCCCTTACTGTCTTTCCAGTGCAACTCCGGGATGCATAGCCGTGCCTCGACCTCCAACCCTCGCCTGCTTCACGACCACGCGACCAACCATCATGACTGCCTCAGAACCTGCACACTTGCCTCCACAGCTCCTCATTTTCCCAACGCGGCCACCACTGTTCCAATCAATACAAGCTGCCTCTACAACCTACAGTCACAGCCACCACCTGACCTCGCCGCACCCACTATCATCGCTTGCAACACTCTACCTACCATCCCCTGAAATTGCGACCTGGGCAAACAAGCGCGATCCCCTCATCGAAATCCCTCAACTTTCTCAAACCCTAATCGTACTCGCCACTCGAGCCACCTCTAAGTCTATCGCCGACCTCATCTCGCCTGTACGGGACTTCGACTCCACATGCCAGTTGCTCGATTGACGTGCCTTCCCACTCTGTCATCGACGAAGCCCTATGCCACACTGCGAGTTACGATTCACTCGCGTGCGATTTAAAAAAAAACCATAGTAGATTTCGTTTTCGTGCATTTGATTTGAACTGAGGGAGGAAGGGGAATAAGATATACGCGATTTTGATTTGAATGGGAAAAGGAATTTCGCGATTAGCCTGCCATTTTTTTTTCTTTGTTCGTTCGAACTGATTGAGAGGAGAGGGAAATGTCGCGTGAATATAACGAGGAGGAGGATGTGATGTTGGCGTGTAGGGGAGAGGCTACAGTGTTCTGAGGTGAACAAAAAAAACAGCTGATATGAACCAAAGGTATGTCAAATAAATATATATATATATATACTATATAAATTTTCAAACCGTCTCGATTTTCACAACTCAAAATCTCAAACCCCTATCGAGGCGTGCCGCTAGGTGTTTATAATGTTATACCCCTATTCCGAATGCAATGGAAAAGGTCCTAATTCGATCGTATGGAGAAGACAGCTTTTTGGACCCAATTGTTATATTGAATTTTCGATATTAATTTAAACGCGTTTCTATCCCGTACGATCAAACAATAACTCCAAAAGCTACGAAATTTGAAATCCGATAATAATACACTATTATGGATCTAATGGAACTTTTTTCGTCGAATTCCGAGACTGCCCTGGATCGCTATTTTAACGCGTCGCTTAAATCGGCGATTTCCAAAATTTATGAAATCGCTTGAAATTCCAGTTTTTAAATCTTACTAACTAAATTATAATTCCAAACCCAATATTTAAACCATTTAAATATTCAAAATTAACCGTCGAAAAATCCAGGTCGTTACACGACACTAATACATCGACAATATTCACATGCTGAACATCTAAGTGCCAGAAAGACAGATTGTTCGGGTGGAATAAAGAAAGAGAAAGAACAAGATCTCATAATGTGACCAGTAATATATAATATACAATGGGTCTTTACAACAATAAAAGAGCTTTAACATACAAACTATCATCAACGCAAAACTAAACTATCATCAACTTGGTCAGTAATAATAACCTGACCTTACAATTGCAGATAAATACAGAAAAGAACGAACAACGGAAGACAAAATATAGGAACACGCCTTGGAGGATCTAGTTCATCTCCTAAAGCTCTAAAATGTCCAGCTAAATCTGGAAAATATGCTCGGGTTGACCCGAGCATTATAACAAAAATAACGTCCGGATCAGTCTGGTAAAACCAGCATGAGAAACACGATCAAATGGATTCTTAATATTATAAAATCTTTTAAAATAAAGGTATCTCGTAAGACCTCGCCGTACATAAACACGGACGGGTTTTTACCTTACGATAACCAAACCATTTCAAAGAAAATCTTATGATATTATAATAATGTCTAGGGTTTAAAATAAATATTAATCGTAGCCAAAATGGTTACATTAATTACATTGTAGCATAATAGGTATAAAATTAAATCTGTGAGGGAAGGTATTGGAGATTGGATTTCCATCCATGATAAGCTACTACGATATAACCTGCCATAGTACACCTCTAGAAAAATTTACCGAGGGCCTCACATGGACCCTTGAAAATCAGAGTCAGCCTTCCTTTTTAAAATGACAAGCCGAATTACATCATTCTCCGAGCGCCAAGGCTACTAAACAATGTGCACCCGCCATGGCCCCAATCTTTCCATGCGCACATATACCAAATTCATAAATATCGATTCTAGATCGAGGAATGGCTGCTCCTAATGGTAGCAAACCACAAAGCTATCAAGCATATCCCCTATTTTAGTCATTACCGGGTTGTGAGGCTTGTGAGGTCATGATTACCATTTTCCCCCTTTAGCAAATCCCACTTGGAATGCTAACACTGCCTTCCAGGCACATGCAATGCCAGCATTCGTCCATACAAGTTGTTCAGGATAAGAACAAACCAAAGGCACTACCTCTACTACATCCATTTTGGAGTCACCCTTAGGATTAGCAGCATGTTTCCCTTGCACTTCGAAAAACTCCATCTTCGATCATCTCGAAACAACCTTGAACCTCTTCCAAAGCATCGAACGCATATACTGTTTTGGAGTGGTTACAGTTTCGAGTCATCTCATATAAGTACACTCCTCCGTTTACCGGTCACTCCAAAACCAAGTCAATTATTCTGGTAAACTCAATCCTAGTTCTTTTGAAAATAATTAGACAATATATAGGAGCGGAGATCACCCCTAACCATTTAAGCGAAAGGATTTCCTTATCATTTTCCCTAAGAGGACCAACGAGATTTATACGCACAGTACAACATCATCGTAGATGACTGTGCCACATAACTCTTGTTTTTCTCCTAGATATTTTCAAAGTTATATTTTGACCAAGGTTTGAAAGTTGGTTATTTAATAATCAAACAAACAATCAAACAAACATAGGTTTAATTCGATGTGAGATCCACTAAGCCCTCATCAATTAATCTTTCATTAATCGAATATCTTTCAATTATTTAATTCAAAATATCGTCACAAAAGATAATATTCACAAAACCCTTATACTCCTTTTAATACTTAGAAAGACATTCATATACTTATCTCACCGGTATAAGTATATCCACAAACCATTAACTTCTAATAATTAGAAAATATATCCATATACTTATCTCAACGGTATAAGTATACTACAAAACTTAAGGAAGATTTCCTCTTTTACAATTCATATTTAAATGGGCCAAAACAAATATTATTTAAAAAATTTCTTACTACAAACCAAATCGCATACCCTTCGGTGTTAAGTATGAAAAGAATGTTTCCATACCACCATAATTAAGAAGGATTAATTATCTAAATCAAATCTCGTTCCTTTTATAAAATTCTCTTTTTATAAGCCCATTTCAAAAATACTTTTATAAATCTCCAAATTAACTTATAAAACTTCTTTTATAGATCTCTAAAATATTTATAGAATCCCTTTCTATTTATAAAACTCTTTTCCCTTTCTTCCTTTACAAATTTTATTTTTTATAAAATCCTTTATAAAAATCCTTATAAACTTCCTTAACACAAACCTTCATTATCTTTAAAATATCACTTATAAATCCATTCTTTTATTTATAAAATACCATTTATAAATCTCTCTTTTATTTTGTAATATACCATTTATAAACCACTATAGAAAAATATCTCCCATAAAACTTCTTTACAAAATATCATTAATAATCTCCTTTACAAAATATCACTAATAAACAGTTAATTAATTTTAAACATCACTGACAAAATAATTCATAAACTTTTAAAACATCATTAGTAAAATAAATAATTAACTTTAAACAACATTAATAATATACTTAATTAACTTTAATACATCATTCATAAAATAATTAATTAACTTAAGCGTTATTAATAAATAAATTAATTATCTTAAACCGTTAAAAAAAATTAAAATCATTTATAATAAATAAACACTTAACCTCAAATTGGTATAAAATGGAAGTTAATTTAAATCCATAGATTTTCAATTTCGGAAAGAGGCTTACCGTTTATTTTAACTTTCCAAGTCATATCATTGTTATTTAGTAAGCAAGCATATATGTAAATAAAATCAGCAATTAGCAATCACTAACTAATCCATCACTTATCCAATATTTATTAATCCACATATTGATTAACAGGCATATACATAAATGTCCAAATTAATAAAACAGTAGAATAGGGATTTATTCTGCTAAACAAATATCATCAATAATTTATTCAATTTAATTATAGCAGAACGGTGTTTTATTCTGCTCAATAGATGTCCAAAATGATTTATTCAACTTAGTTTAACAGAGCGGTGTTTTATTTGGCCAAATAGATATCACCAATGAGGTATAATTAATTTAACCACATCATTATTTAAAATAACGTAATTATATTCAACTACTATTATTTTATCCTGAATTTATACTTCAATAAAACTAACCACTATTTATACATAAGCACTGTACTCGTCAATACGAGCCTAACGCAAAGTCCATGGGTCGATTGGATTCAAAATGAATGAGTTATCCAATTTCCAAATCAAAGCATTTAGTTAACATTTTAAACAAATAAAATAAATAGTTCCACACCTAAACTAACCTTGCTAAAAATCAAACTGACCATCTTCACACTCAAACCCAAACAATACAGTACACGTCTTCCTTCAATCCCCAAATCAACATTTCCAAGCTCCTGCACACGAAACCAACGTGCACCACCATGCACGTGCACGCTGCCTTTCTAACACCGAACAAACCCCACCCACAAACTCCACCTTGCGAGCTCATCCTACTACCACCCTGGCCTCCAAGCCCGAAGCCCCTGATCATTCCGACTGATAATGTCCAATTTCGGTTTCGCAATTTCCTGAACATGTACTCGATCAACCTTTTCCTACCGCCGCCTCCGGCCCTGCCTGGCCTCGCCGTCGCCACCATTCGAATGCCGACACACAACCACGCCACCCTGCCACACCATATCCAACTCGCCACCGCCGAACTTCGCCTGTAGCTCCAATTTTGAATGCAAAATTCAAACTCGCTTAAACCCTAACCCCACACCACTACCAGCCGTCACTCCACAACCGACCACCCCTATCACCTCTGCATCGACCCAAGGCAGCTTCCAGTCCCGCCGCTCAATCCTACGACCAATGCCTCGCCAAAAAAAGCTACATGAATGGAATTTGCTCATTTAACCGCTACAACCAACCCCAACCTCCTAAAATCACATGACCACTACTAAATATCTCGATTCATCGATACAAACATGCCCATGCTCTCCATTCACCATTCTGTGCTCGACGAAAAACTTCCATATCTCGACCTCCACTATTTTCGGGCTGCCGCCTCACTACTCAATGAAATGTCTAGCTATCATTTTTGAAAAAATTCTAGAGGTCTAAATAAACACTTTTCTTGTTGGAACATTTTCTAATTGTGTATACATTAGAAGAAAATGATTTATGAAGCAAGATAGGGATTTGTTTTTCTTTGCTCTAGAAGCTGAAATGGAGAAAGAAGAAGAAGAGCAGCGAAAAAAGGCAGCAAAAAGAAGTGAAAGAATGAAATTAAGCAGTGATGGATTCAAGTACTTATGACAAACAACCTTAAATTCAAGCAAACTAAAACCCAAAATGCTTTTAAATCAACTTTTCACTCTTCCATCATATCTCTAACCACCCAAGTACAAACCTTTTGATAATATGATGGTTCTTAGCATGATCCATGTACTTAAGTTCACACTCAAGGCATCATGAAATGTTAATTCAAACTTCATGCCCATTACTTCATATTTTTATATTTAAATTTTATTTTATAAATTTCTATCATTATAATATTGTTATATTTCACACATATGGTTTTCGTAACTTAACCCAACCATTTAAATGTTTTTAAAATGCGAACAACGGTTCAACAACTTTTCCACAATTTATTGTTCGATAAAAAGACGAAAATCCGAAGAATGGATTTCAATCACATTTTCTATTTTTCATCGAAATATCTATTTTTGTAAACAAAATTCAAAAATGAATTTTCTACCATTAGTTATTAATTAAAAATGGCTATTTGATTATTGAATCATTAGTCGAATATTTAAAATAAATTTAATATTCCCAAATTAATCGATAAAATTCTAGGTCGTTGCATATTGTTTTAAAATTGGAGGTCGTATGAAAAAGCTATTAACGTTTAAAAGTTTGGAATTGAAAATAATGAAATAAGGAAACATATACTTTAAATAAGGAAAGCTCCACTGGTCGACACCCTAGTTTGGACCGATCGACCCTTAATGTTCAACAGCCTATGACCAAGCGGTCAACCGGTCGGCTGTTCCAGGCTAGGGTTTGGGTAGGCCGAACGACCCAGATTTTATATAAATTGATTTGACGACCGATGATGATCCGTACCCCTATAAATATAGCCCTAACCTAATATTGAGAACCCTATTTCGTTATTGATTGTAACAAAACTCTATCTCTTCCAAAACTCAATCCTCTTTCTCTTCAAATTAATTTTCTTCAAAAACTAAATTAAAATTAAATTTAAAAGATTAAAGAGGGAGGAATCAAATCAAATCAAGGACAGATCAATGAACCAAACGGAGGCGATTTCGAGCGAACTAAAAAGGGAAAATCTTACATGAGGTGAGTGGGTTTATTAATAAAATATGAGGATTAACAAGTAATTTGATTTATTTATATATCTATTTGATTTGGGAATTTATCTGATTTGAATCTAAAATGAAAAGTTTGTTTAATTTGGAGATTATTTTAATTGCAATTATATAAAGATAAAAGCTTATTTGATAATCATTGAAATCTGAGATATTAAAAATTGCAAGTGTATAGAAATTGATTGCTTTAAAGTAATGTTGAGATATGATTTGAATTGATTTAACTTGATACACCTTTTATTCGATTGGAATTGAATTTGAAATTTGAAATGTATACACCCTGTTGATTTCACCCTAAACCAATTTTGGATATACATATATGGTTAATTAAGATATTTGATAAGTCGAAACCGTGTAAATGAAATTATAGATTAAACATGGCAATCACTGGAATTACATGCAGAATTGTAGACTTGAACGGATAGGTGAAATATGGTTAGAAACTAAAATTGAGAACATTGAAAATTGAAGATTAACAAAGTATAAGTTTACTATAATTAACGTAGAATGATAATTAACAAAGTACGAAGAAAAAAAAAATTAAAAATTAACGCTAATTTACTTCGATCGATCGACATGCTCATCGGAGCTAATCGACAACAAGCGTTCGATTGCTCTAATAGCCAGTGGTCGACTAGTTATTAATTTTCAAGCGCATGTTAAAACTCAGTCTAAGTGCCAGGTTATGGATTTATGTGTGTGTGTGTGTATATGTAGTTTATTAGTGGAAAAATTAGTTCCCTAAGTTGATGACACTTTAATGATACGAGGTTTGATAGATGTGTACGGAGGCAATTCGATATCGACACTATTTATTCGGCAAAGTCGATATTCGGTAGCGGTGATTCGATTCCAAATTACACTTATATGGGGTTTTATGGTGTACCTGCAATACTGATGAGAGTGCCTAGAGAAATTTATGTCTTGGCACTAGCAAGAGGTTCCTTGGTGCATACGACAATTAGGACGTGATATTGTTATTGGATGCCCAACGCTGTGCAATAAGTGGCATTGCCAATGAGAGGTGGAAACAGATGCAGTGGACCCTAAGTCGTCCTTGATGCGAGTTGGCATTGCAGGCTTCCCTTAAGTGGCATTACCAATGGGGTTGGACATGGATGTAGCGAACCCTAAGACGTCTCTGGCACTAGCAGGCACTGCAGACTCCTTCTCAAAGTACAAATACGATACGTGTAGTCATAGTTTGGGAACGTAGACCCAAGATTAATATCGTAGGTGATCCTATGTTAAGGAATAGTTCCATTAGTTATTAGTCCAATCCGCCGTTTTTTTAGGTTCGATTAGTTATTCGACCCTAAGTGTAAACCTTCACAAGATGTTGGGTGTAGGTGTATTTAGAACTACATCCCTTAGGTTAATGAAACCAACCTTAGTAAGTACTTCACAAACACGGGTTGGAAACCTAGGTCACATAGATTATAAATGAAGTAAATTGAATGTGATCACCATATGTTTGGTAATATAAATCATTCACCAGATTTTTACCTGACCGACTCCTTTCATTTTCCCCTACCATAGGAAGACATGATAGTGGTTGATTTGGCTCTATAATGTTTTAAAAACCAACAGCTCGTACTTCTTCGCATGATGCAAGACTGAAAGTCACTGTAAGCTTTGGTTTTGGTGTGTTCGGAGGTGTGGGTTGTTATAGGACCTCCAAATGCAGATTTATAAATTTTAACATAATTTGAACCCTTAATCATCTTACAATAGATGATTACAAGGTATAATATTACAGTATTCTTGGCATTTTAATTAAAAATCTTTATCAATACTTGGTGATGGTTAAGTAGGTGGCGTGCGCTAAACTTACATCCTAGAATAATTAGTTCTCAGTGGCTACTTCCTAACACCATTTGTTCTACACCAACTCATACACAGCCCATACGACAACACAATTAATCTTCATTACTCAAACCTCAAAATGGATTCTAATTTGGATCTGTTAATTTAAAATTCTACGTACGATAATTTTAATGTTGGTGAAACTGACATGTCAAAATTCATAAAGTGTGCATGTGTTTGTGTGTGTGTGTATGCATGTTTACGAGCATCTCATGTACATAGAGCGACTATCATGTGCACTGAGGTGTGTGAGAAGATACCGGGTTGAATAATAGCTCTGGTGAAGCTCGAAATACTATCAATGAAGTATAGGCATGTTTGCATATGTGTGTGTGTAATGAATGTGAACATGTAGGTGCATCGACACACATGTAAGCATCACGTGTGGAAGGTAGGTCCGTTGAGTAAGTTTCGGCGTGTGAGAGAAGGTCGGGTCGAGGAAGTTGCTCCATGGAATCCTATGTGAATGCATAAAAGGGTGGGTTTCGTACCAAAATAAAATTTTAAATAGATAAGGAACCACTTTCAAATCATCAACTAATAGATTCAGGGAGAGGATTGATGTGGTAGGGGAAAACTAGAACAACTCATTAGGCAAAGCTACGGAGAAGGCGAAACGAGAAACGACGATTGGTGTGGTGAGAACACTAGCTTCCTAGGCTTGTCGCCTTGGTGTAGCTATGGTAGGTCGACCAGTCTTGAAGTGACCATTTGCTGCATGTCTTAGGCAATAAGCCTAAGCAGGGAGCGACATGGTGGGGTTTTCCCCAGTTTCAGATGTGATTCGAATGAGGCTTTGGCATGAATGTGGGAGGGCTTTGAATACTCTAGAAAGTGGGATGCAAGGTAAAGCATGGGATTTGGATGTGAAAGTAAAGTAACGCATGTGCGATTGATAATGATCGACAAAGTGTTCGAGCACACAACCGAGGATGCGATCAAGGCGAGGGATGTAGGATGTGGCATTTTCCTATAAGGGGATAGTGAAAGATTGAGATAGGGATCAAAGGAAGATTAGAAATGAGATCGGTGCGATGATAAGCTGAAAGGTCATGAACGATAAGCTTGTATGATTGAGAGTAGCACACAAAGGCAAAGGATTAGTACCATATTCAACCAGATATGTGAACACGTGATGGAAAGCGATCGGTACAAAATCTGGCAGACGCGTGAATAAACGGTTAAATTAGATTCCATGGTACGATGCGCTATTGTGCTTGAGAATCCATTGGGGTCGATGCAAGTGCAAGGTGAAAGAGTCATAGAGGGACGCCGTGATTCGATGTACTATCGTGCTAGAAAGATCCATTAGGGTCGATGCAAGTGCACAACGAGATAGTCATGGAGGGGGCGACTAGATTCAAGTCGTTGCACGATTCCAATGCTATGTATTCTTTTATATGTTTGTTTTGCAATTCTGGACCAAGCCTTCGGGAGGGTCAAGAGCAATGCTTAAGGGATACTTGTATCTAGTAGCGATAGTGTGGATATCGACTCTAGGGAGCACTGCTGTGATATGAATTTTCAATTGTACTAGGAAAGCAGTATAAGTCTATACATGGGGTCCAATGCAGCAAAGAGATCGTATGAGGAAACGTAGTTCCGTTCATGGACTCTCAAAGTGTAAGAATGCATATAAATATAACAATCATGTAAGATGTTGTTGCTTCATTGATATTTCTTTCAACACGGGACGAATGTAGATATTAGTTATTTAGACTTATCGTATATGATCGATACATGAGTATGTATAATCGATTATTTGTACATAGTTACACGGTAACAATAGTTATATTATTTATTATAGAGGGTGTTGTCACCTATTAACCTTGGGGGGTATCGCTGTCCCTAAACTAGCTAACATGAGTATGATGACATCATTCTCAAAGGCATATAGGCTTTTCTGGTATTGGTATTACTAGGATGTGCTACTTTTTGGTTACATGAGCAGAATAGGTTAAGGTTTGATTCCTTATCCTTTGGGATGGGGTTTCTTTACTTGTTTATGGACAGTCCGAATTATACCTGAATTACGTTCGTGGAGAGGACCAGCTGTGCTATTGTAGCTTCTTGTTTAATATATGTATATAGTTCCAACATATAGTGTTTTTAGATAGTTCTCCTCACACTAGGCTTTAAGTCCGATCCACGATTTGTTTTTGTCGATTTATGTCATGACAACTCTTGAGTGCCTGATTGAGTAGTTTGGAAGTCAATGATTTTTGGGATATACTTATAGGGCAACTAGAGCATTTTGGAGATATTTGTGATATGTATACATTTTGTTCTAGCCATACATAATAGACATGTGTTAACGCTAAAAAGTGAACGCTAACACCCGGTGTGTGTGGTAAAATTGTGAAAGCACCACCCGTGTGACGGGAACAAAAATTAAGCAGTAAAATAGCAGAAAAGCAGTAAAAGACAGCAGTTTATAGTGGTTCGGCTTGAGATCGAGCCTACGTCCACTTTGAATCTCTTTATTACTGAATCTGGTTACAAATCGATACAATTCACTTATGAAAACAATACAGTTTGATCACAAAAACAATCTCAACTACTAGCTCAAACTTCGATGCTGAAACTCGATGAATCCGTGTTGGATGTAGGGAATTCCTCTCAAAGCTTGTTGTAGTGTCTCGAATGTTTGAAGATCTTCAGTTGTTGAATGAGTGGAGAGTTCAGCAGAGTAACGACGCTTTGAGAAATGATCGGCCAAAAGTCCCCCACTCGTTGGAGATGGTGGTGTATTTATAGGGAAAGTTCTGAGCGGATTTTATTCTCCAAGTCCTAAGTCGGGGACGACCTAAGTTAAGTCGTAGGTCGTAGGTTGGTGACGACCTAGGGAATCCTCATATCTGTTGCCTTTCTGATCTTGTCTTCGCCTGCTTAAGTCGTGAGCGACTTATCATAGGTCATGGGTCGCGAGCAGTTATAGGTCGTAGACGACCTATGAGTCTTGTTAGGTCGCTTAGTTGTAGATTCTCTTAGGTCGAAAGGTTGTGAAATTGCTAGGTCGTCCGGTCCAGAAGTTTTTAGGTCGCTAACCTTTATAAGCTGTTAGGTCGGAACCTTCCTTAACTCGTAAACCATTAAGTCGGACCATTCCATAGGTCGGAGACTGTTGAGTCGGAGCTCCTTTTAGTAGTTAGGTCGGCAACCTGTTAAGTTGGCAACTGTTAGATCGGCACGGCATTAGGTCGTAAGTTGTAGCTTGTTAAGTCGCGGAACCCTTCCAAGCTATTAGGTCGTTCAATCCCTAAGCCGTTGAGTCGTAACATTTCTTGGGTCGCGACATCCTTTAAGTCGTGACCTTTCTTAGGTCGCGACATCCTTTAAGTCGTGAGCTTTCTTAGGTTGCGACATTCTTTAAGTCATGAGCTTTCTTAGGTCGCGACATTCTTTAAGTCGTGAGCTGGTGGCTTCCTTGAGTCATAGATTATCCAGGCCTTAACTCGTTAAGTCGCACAATCCCTTAACTCGTTAAGTCTTGAGTCATGTACTTTTCCTGACTCGCACAGTTCCTTGACTCGTAAGTCGTACAACCTGCTTGAATCGTGCCGTTCTTAAGTCGTGGAGAATTAAGGGTTAACATTTGCCCCTCGAAGTACACGCCTAAGTCGTAGGTCGTGTGCTTCGACTCATCTTAACTCGTGTGGGGCGATTCAAATTCCGTTGCTCCGAGGTTTAAAAAGCTTAAGTCGTTCCTCCTATCTCCTTCTTCTCATTAACATTTTTCCAAGTCGCGTCTGCCATTAATACTTTTCCAAGCTTTCTAAGGCGATCTCGATTCGATTCTTCTTCGATCATCCCTAGCATCATACTGCGTAAGCATTTTCGCCTCTTTTCCAATCGCCGATTATCATCAATCCTTTGTCTCTGGTTTGCTCCCTTGAACCTTGCAAATATCGACACACTGGTCATTGATGGACTTAGGGTAGTTCAATATGACTTCATTCATGATTTGCGGTGACTTAGTGGTGCATCATAGTTAAGGTTGAAGACTGTGAGGTTATTGGGTTAACGGGTTAGGCGTTGAATGGTTCACGAGTTAGGGATTAACAAGTTAGAAGGTAAACGGGTTAGGAATTGGATGGATAGATGGTTAATGAGTTAAGGATTAAACAAGTCAGGAGTTAGATGGATTGGTGATTTCGCGTGATCCAGCAATTTTGATGATTTAACTATGGATCGACTTATCACTTTTTGCGACTTAAGCTCTGAGTCGTAGCCGAGTTAGGACTTGGGAGTTTTTGTTGCAGTGGATTGAAGTTTCCTTTATACCTTACGACTTACGACTTAGAGAATAGTTGACCCTAACCCGCAGGAACCAATTCTTAAGTCGCAGCCGAGTTAACACCTAAGTCGTTGTCGAGTCAGTGCTTGAGTCGTGTGCGACTTATCACTTGAGTCAGATTTTGCTTGAAATTTGAACTAGTGTTTGGACTTTAAATTGTTAAACTTTGCTGCATTCTTTCACAGATCATTTTGACTTGCAAGCTTACAGCCTGTTCAACACAACATAATCTACTCCTAGGCCAACGCTAATGCTCGATGATAACCCTTACCAAGCAATGCCAAATCTCTAAATATGAGTATGTTGGTGTTGTAACTGGTGATGAGTGGCTCAAACTTGTCTTTAACCCACCTCTCCGCGGTTGCCACCAACTCATCCACTTTCTTGGTTTTGTCCAATGCATCGTCCCTCCATTTACGAGCGTTGAGCATTTCTTCACTGTAGTTTTGAGCTGTTTGAAGGGCCTCATCTCTCTCCTTCTTTTCTTTTTCAAGCTGTGTCTTTAGCTCCTTCACCTCTTCAGCCAGCTCAAAATTCCTATGATGAACAGATTTAACTTGGCTTAAGTGGTCTTTTCTTTCCCGCTTAATCGCCACATTTAAGTCTTTAACTTTCTGGCAGGCTCCACTTTTGCCTTCTTCAGCTCAGTGTCCTCTGCATCAAGATGAGCGATAGTCTCATCATTCTGATTCGCCATAAGCCTCAATCCCACGGCTTCAGTCTCCAAGGCCTCAATAGATTCAAAAATTTGCTCGGCCAACCTCCTCCAAGTGAAGTACTGATCATACACTTCACAACGTACGCTACAGTCTAGCCCTTGACGTCTTTCAAATTGGGGACAAACTTGCAACCTTTGAACTTAATTTTCGAGAAGCAACGTTGTAATTCAGCTATTTGGGGATTTGAAGTGATCGACAGCTCTATTTGATAATAGGCTATTGGGTATGCGCTTTATTAGCTCTATGTCGAGAGGAATCGAAGCAGTAAATTTTGAGGGACGATCAGAATGCCGGGAAGCATAAGACAACGTTATATGTTTAGCAGAAAGGGATGCACGAGTGGGGTCGTCGTGAGGAATGTCATCATGACGGCTAGAATTCCTTTCCAAACCCCTAGATGAGGGTGACCTGGATCCGGATCGACGCCAAGATGACGAGTCAAGTGACATGTAGTCCACCTCTCTACCCACTCTACCCACTTGACCATGGGCTGAACTTGAACAAGATGTAACGACCCTAGATTTTAATTTAATTTAAATTGATAATTAAACGAACTTTTGAATAAAAATTTGCATAATTTATTATAAATGGAAGCGAGTTTCCCCGATTCAAATAGAAAATATATTAAATCAAATTGATTTGAAAATTTGCATATATGTGAATATATATGTATATGTGTATATATGAGAATATATATATATATATATATATGTATATAGATATATATGAGTAAATTTGAATTTATATATATATATATATATGTGTGTATATGTTGGATTTGAAATATAATCTTAAATAAATGGTTTTAAAAATAAAATACATTCACATATAAACTACAAACCAGACCACAATTTTAAACATATATGTAGAAAACAAACAAAAACAAAACATAAGAAAATACACACTCAAAATATAAAGATAAGTTAAAAATAAACAAAGTAAATAAAATGCATAGTCAACAAAACAAAATACAAGACAGCAAAAGACATTCAAGTGTGAAAGTAACAAGGCCAAAATAAATAAAACTATAAGTATGTAGAAACAAAACAAGAAACAAAAGAAAGAAAAAAATATACAAATGTTTATGTACAAAGCAATTAATGCTAGCACTATCATCAGCCACCAAAGTAACATATAGCTGAAACAAAAAAAAGGATAGAATAAGGTAAGTATGGAGACACATACCTTGGCATTAAATGCTAGCACAACAAGTATCACCAGCCTCCATACCAATATCTCTGGCCAAAGATTTAAAAAGAAAAGTAAAGAAAATCTTGTGCCTGCTTTGTATAAACCAATGATCACCCTGTACATTCAATTTATATACATCCTCTTCTCATTTTAAATTCGTTCATTCTTGGCTAAGGAAAAAAACTGAAGTGAATATCAACTTAAATAAAATTCAGTTTAAAAACATCAAAACAATCCACTCAAGCCAGAGAATCAAAAGAAGATTTCAGTAAGCAATTTCAAAACTGTGTCAACATAAAGAAGTCTCTGTTCTTCTTATGGGAATCAACTGTGAGTAAACATACAATTTTTAAAGTTTAAGTTAGATTTAATCTGTGAATGGTTCATGTTAACCTTGTTTGTTATGAACAATTTCCTTTGAAAATTGCTCTGGAAAACCTTCTATGCCCTATTCTTTTATATGTTGTGTACAGAGCAAAGAAAAATGGAAACTTCAATGCTTCTTCTTGTAAACACTTTAAACTTAGGAATTTAAGTTAAATAAAGTTGTTTAAACTTAAAAATCACAACCTGGAGATTTCTTGAAGCTTGACAGTATAACATAGGCTTTGAACATTAAATTTTACTGTAAGAGGAATTTTTTTTTTGATAAATTCGAATACTTAAATTTGTTGATTTGATTATATAACTCGAATGAACATACAAAAAATAGGATTTCTAAAATAATAGTGATGATTTTTTAGTTAAGCATTTCCAGTGAAATTCACGTTTGAACAGAATTCATATTTTTGTCAAATACCGTCGAACGACGAGATGGAGTTGGTCGTGCTTGGGTCAGAAGTTGGTTCGAGCATCATGGATTGACAGAAAAATATAAACTGAATTTATAAATGATTGAGGCACTGGGATGGTGGGAATTTAGGGTTTTAACCCAGTTTTGGGTCGATCGTGTTCTCAGAGCAATGGCCCAATGATCGTCGAACCGGAATGCATCGGGACAAGTGGATAAGCAGCGTGGAACGTTGACAAAGTTTTGGACACGATCTCAAGACCTTTGGTGGTTTGAGGCGGCAGGACGGGGTAGATTCAGGTGGTCCGTTTCAGTTCCTGGTTGAGTGAAATGGCTCGATTGTGTTTCTGTTCGTTTTGGACGGAATTGGTGGATCGGAAGGCTTTGGTAGGGCATTGGCAACTTGCTAAAGGGTTCAACGTTGATCAGAGATGGTCACGGCGTCGGTGCACGTGCACGCAAAGGGTTCATGTATCTTGGAATAATGACGTTTTGGAGAAGAAAGGTTTTCTCGGGGTTTTGTTCGAATTTTACTGGGTTTCACTCGAAGTAGGAACGAACGCGAGTTACTCGAAGTGATGCTCAGGATTTCCTTGGGTTTTCTCGGGTCTGGAAAAATTGATATAAAAACAGTTTTTAACCTTTAAAACAAAATCAAGTTTATTTAAAACAATTTTGTTAAACCCAGTTCTTTTGTAAATAGTGAATGTTCAAAGGGAACTTAAGAATGTTGAGTTAAGCGAGTGTTTAAGATAATGTGATTAAAGTGATTAATAAAGATAAAATAGTTTATCTTTTAGTTAATTAAGATCTTAAGTTATTAATGATTTATTAATTAATAAGTAAATAAAGGATAATTACTTAAAGAAAAATTACTTAATTAATAATTGATTAAGGATAATTAATGATAATTAATTAAGGGTTAATTAATGAGATTAATTAAGGAAGATTAATTTAAAGGATAATTTAAAAAATTAAAGATGAATTAATTAATAAATGAAGGTGATTAAGGAATGATAATTAATTGAGAAATAATTAATTAAAGTAATTAATTAAAGATAATTAATTAAATGGTGAATTAAATAATTAAAGGTTAATTATTTAATAATTAAAGATTGATTAATTAATAATTAAAGGTTAGTAATTTTATTATTAATGGTTAATTTATAAATGATTAAAGGATAATTAATAAGAATGATTTGTAATTAATTAATGTTAATTAACCAGGATTAGAAATTTATAAGTAATTAATCTAATTTGAATAAATCAGATAATTAACTGATCTTACTTATGAATATTTGGATCCTATTGAATGTGAATTGTTTGATATCCCTGATATATGATGCTTTGTGATACATCCTGATTTATGTTGTGATCTGTAATTTACTTATCTGTGATATATATATTTGTGAATCTGTGAATGGACGATAAGCGTTATAGATTATATCGCTTATCAACTGTATTTCTGTGTTTTAAATCTGTGATGATTGAATGATGTTGCACTACTGTGTAAAACCCCTGGACTACACTGTTACACACACAAATATGGATTTCACGTGGAAATCGGTTAAGTCACAGATAATTTAAATTTGATGTTTTTGAAATTGAAATTTTAATTTCAATTGATTTTGAAATTGGAAATTTGGGTTTAAAGTGAAAAGCTTTTGAAATGGAATTTCAAAGATAAAACTTATTTCGAATAACTTAATCGAGTTTTGAAAATTTAAATAATTTGATTTAAATTTGAATTCAAGTTTGAAGTTGAATCCTATGATTTGAAACTAGGGATTAAAGATGATGTACAAGTTATATATGGGTTAAACCATTTTAAAGGATTTTGATTTAGGTATTTAAATTTAATTCAAGGGTTTTTAACTCGGGTAAATATAACTGGATTTTTCCAAAACGAAAACTACTTGCTTTCAAATAATAATAGCTTTCATTTTAACAAAATGAATTTCCAAAATTGTGTTGAAAGGTTTCAAATTTAAAATGAAATTGAAATGTTTTGAAAACTATGAAATAAGTCTTTGATTCAAAGACCGAATGAGTTAATTCAACTTGAAATAAAAATTGTTTTGAAAGGCTATGAATGAATCTTTGGAAACGAGTTTTGAAAGCTATAAGTTAAATCTTGATTTAAAGATTTAACGAGTTAATCCAAGTAAAATGGAAATTGTTTTGAAATATATGAATGAATCTTTGTGAATGGGGTTAACTTTGTGAATTGAATCTTTTTGTTTAAAAGATTTGGAAATGGTAATTTGTTTTAACCATTCGAATGAAAAGTTTTCGGTTTTAAACTGTGATTTAACTGAGACCCCAGTATCCATATGTTTTAAATATTTTGCTCACTATTCGGGTTAGCCGGGAAAGGACCTTTGGGTCGTATAACCCATTCCGAATATGTAATACGTCGTAATGGATGGCATTTGATGACTAGTGTTGAAGACCGGATATTTTTGAAAACGGAAGGATTACCGTCGAGTTACTCTACATCGGTTGATCTCAGGTATAGAGGTTTTATCACCTTTAGTGACGGGAAGTCCGGACGTGATTAGAAAATTATCTGGATTTGCAAGGGCTTCGTAAGAAGTGCCTTCGGTTCTGTTCAAACCCAGAACAGACTTGTATGGTTACATGTCTGACATTACACTTTGAGATATAAAGCCGATTTCTTTCAAATACATTTCTGTTTGGTGGCGGAGAATTTATTCTCTTAGCTTAACACCCTTCTCTGAGACGTACGAGCTCAGAGGTTATGTAGTTGAAGGTTATCAGCAATATATTTCCAATTTGGTAATGTGACATGCTGAGTGTTGATGTGTGATGATCATCGTTTGATCATTTGTGATATGATCATTTGTTGGATCATTTATCTTTGTGATCATTACTTTGATCATCTGTTGACCCAAAGCATGGCTTTGTGACAAAGCGTAGCTTTGTGGACGAGACTTCGTCGAACCTCACACCCCGGAATGGTCAAAACAGGAAAGATGCGGCAAGGTTATTGGGGGTAGCGCCCCTTAGGGTATGCACATTTCCTTCTGGATAGAAGTGGTATCATGGTATGGAGCCCAAATACTTAACTTATGTGGATGTCGCAAATATATATATCTTATTTTGTGATTTGTTGCTGGGGCCCCGGTTAAAGGTTGGTTACAACCACGAGATGGCATACTCGTGTCAGTAGTTACCCAGTTAAGGGTAACCCGGCCTTGTGTTGGCAGAGATCCGGTTAGGTTCTCGGGGCGTCTTTCCAGAGGCGTACCTATGTGGCAATGGGAAGTTCCTTGGCCTGATCATTTGTTGGAAATCCAAACTCCAATACGAAACCCTGTACGGTTTTAGTTATAGAACCTGCCATTTACTTATGGTGGCGCCCCACTGTTTAGATGGTAGTTATAGTAGGCATAGTTCGAAATGTCTATGCTGGCTAAGATTAATATTCTATTTTTGAAATGTTTTCCACTATGCACTAATAATAATATCAAAATGATTTGATTTATGGAGTAAGCATCTTTGACTATCATAAGAAGAAATCTCCTCCAATTATGCGTTTGCATTGTGTGTGTGGCGGGAGGTCTTATGGTAGTTTCATTTTCCAAAAAGCATTGCGAATTGACTTTAAAATTCTCTGCTATTTGTTTTTAAAGATAAACTGTTTTTGTTGCTCACACCAGTCCCATGACTGATCCGGAGTTTATTGTTTCTTTCCTAAACTCTGGATGCTCAAAATTTTCTACACGAGCAGTCTATAGTTGGGTTTTTCAGATAGTCAGGATTAGTAGATTTTCTGAAGTTAGTTCAGTCTTTGGATATGGACTGCACTTGCTTATCTTTGTGCCTCGTTATTGGGAGTTCAAGCTATTTCTGGATTGGTGTTTTGGAGATGGAGATTATCCGCTGCTGGTGTTATCGTTTTCTTTTCCGCTGCTGGTGTTATCGTTTTCTTTTCCGCTGCTATTTGTTGTATCATATCTCTGATGTATATTGATATTCATTGTATCACTCTGTTGTATCAGATAATGTATCAGATATTGTATATCAATGTATTATTTTTTTTCTTCCGCTGTGTTATTCACTTAATGTTGTTATAAGCTCCGGCGACTCGGATTTGAACGGTCGAATCTGTGGCATTCGAGTACGATGTAAAGTATGGATGTCGATTTTCGAGCGGACAAAATTCACAGCCGTTACACCAGACCAGAATCATGACTTGATTTATGGGGACGTGCGGTTGGTTTGAGTCTTGGTTGATACACCATCCAATCCTCTAAATTCTCATACAAACTGCATCGTTCCATAGAACATGCAAACGAAAGAAAGACAAATCAGCCTTAACATGAAAAGAATACAACATAAGCTGAGCAGAGTGTAGTGCATGTGTGTGTGTGCATGCAAGTGTCCTAGTGCCCCCTCCCCTTGATGGACCGTGGGTTCGGATTTTGCTAACATGGTTAATCTCCCCTACTTTAGTTGAAGGCACATCTTCCTGCAAATAAATGGGGGATCCAACGTTCCCAATGCCAAAAGAGTCGATTACATCTGGGATTGGCCCAAAGTTTACATAAGGATCCTTTGAATGTTGTACAGGAGCTTCCAATGCAGTTGTGGGCGATGAAGGCACAGTCAAAGTCTGCCATTTGGCAGGTTTAAGCTTAAGACTTCTTCTTTGAAGAGGTTGCTGGTCATTATCGTCCCCTTCATCAACAGATGGACCATGGCATGCATTAGTACCAACTTGGCCTTCTTTTCCTCCGTTACCTCCTTCTACACCTTCTTCTCTGACTTCACCTTCTTCAGTGTGCTCTTATATCTCACCAATCTCGATCGCTGGACTTTGAATTAGGGGCACCGGTGAATGATCCCCATTTTCCTCAGATGAAGACTCATCCGCATCACTATCAATGGCTTCAGGAATGATGCTGACACTACGACCTGGATCCAACAAGTTATAGGCTCGTAGATTCTCATCACTAAGCAATGTCTTAGCCTCTCTCTGCCTTTGAAATCTCGTGAAGTTGTCGGAGGGTTTCTGCCAGAGCAGCATTGCTAGGCCTGCACAGTACATCTACAAAGAACAACAAAGTCGTTCAATGATAACCGAACTATAAACCTTAAATTTCTTTTGGACTTAATATTTTAAATTAGGGTTTTTTTGTTATTTAAATTGCTTTAAATTATATTTTTCTTTTCAAATGAGTGTATTTTCTAGTCGTGTGACTAGGGGACAAACTACGTGGCGTAGTTTGAGAATTTGCAACTCAGTGGCTGAGTTGTGGCAGGGTTTTGGCGTAGAGTTAGGATTAGTCGATAGCGGGTGTCGTGAGTTTACGTGTGTAAGCATCTGACTATCTAATTTCTAGTAGAAACCTTGGGGGCAGCACGTAGGGAGGGTTTGGTCGAAGCTGGGTAAATTTGTGTGTTCTGTTTATATATTCTACTATATCTGTGCTGCTATTATTCTGCTGTGATCTGTGTTGAGATTATTTTAAATAAACTTCCGCAATAATTTTTATAATTAATAGTATCACCCTATTCACCCCCCTCTAGGGTGAAATCGATCCTACAAATTTATATAATAATAAATTAACTAAGTTTTAAAAATTAACCTTGCTAATTAAGATTTATAAAAATTAAATAAGTCGATGAGGCATGAAGATGCTTCTTGCCATTGAACAAAATCAGGAGGATAAGCTGCGAGGCATGAAGATGCTTTTCAGGTGGTTGAGCACCATTTCTAGGCAACGCCGTATCTGGGCTTGCAATATAGTGCACATTGGAAATGAGCGCAGTTGAACTTGCTGACTGTACAGTACATGAATGCGAACTTCCCGACTGAACTGGAGCAGGCACAATGCCTAAAAGGCGTGTTGCTCCAAGCATAGCATGAGGATGGGCATGTGACACAATCAAAACTATTGTGAACTTAAATTTTATTTCTACTTCATGCATTGTTTATATTATTACTCAGATTCATGAGACACCCAAGTTACTGTGGATTTTTCATTTGGGCAATTGAAACTCGGGTTATATATACTCTGCAATCGCATCTGCAATATTACATTTACTGTAGTTACCTGGACATTCTTCTATGACCGCATATTGTAAGACAGTTTTTTGGTTCTCAGTATGATGAATATACTCAAGAGTATTCCTTCTAGCCTCCCTTTCATTAAGTGAAAGCTGCAAAACTGTAAGAAACACTCTAGATCAATGTTTTATTTCTTTTAAAATTGAACTTCACTCTCTTGCAGGTATATTTAGCTTCTCCCTGCATAATATTTTCCATTATATGTGTGTATGTTTTATGTCCTAGGTTTACAGATTTTGATACGGAGGAACATTTATGTAATAAATGTTTGTGGTGGTGTGATAACTCAATACACTACACCATGTTGGCCTCAGTTTTAAACTGAGGCATTATGGCCTTAGTTTTAAATTGAGGCATTATGGCCTCAGTTTAAACTGAGGCCATTGTAGCCTCAGTTTAGACAACGGAGGCCATTGTGGCCTCGGTTTAAACTGAAGCAATTGTGCCTCAGTTTAAACTGAGGCCATGTTGCCTCAGTTTTAAAATGAGGTCTTGTTGTACGCCTCAGTTTTAAACAAGGGAGTGGGAAATTCTGGTAAAGTGTATATTCCAGGTATTGCTGAATACTTGTGCATAACTGTTTTAAATATTCAGCGCTATCGAAGAAAAGAAATGCATTTAGTGTCTGTTAATAAAAAAAAATTAAAAACCATTTGACCGGTTCTGGATTTTACCACCTCAAAAATACAAACATGTCATTGCATATATGAAGTACTTAATTTCAAATTATCGTCCTTGGATATTTGGTTGTTTTATTTAATGTCTTTTTATTGTTAAATCACGTATTATCACCTTGATTACTATTTGTCATTCTTTTTAGTATAAATTTAAATTTAATATGATACTGAATGCATGTAGGTACATATAGAAGAAGTAGAAGAAAAAATAAAATTGGATGGTAGTTCTAGTGGTAATGGTGAAGTAGAAGATCTTGAAAATGATCCAATCGTGGAAGTTTTTGGTTCCGATAGAGAGAAAAATTATCGTCGAGCGGTTAGTTCTACTTCTTCTATGAAATAAGTAAAGATGAATCAAGCTGGAAACTATGTATTGATAACTTAATTATGTATTGAACTTCTATTTTGTTAATTGATACTCTATTTTATTACTGATTATGAATATCGTTTATTGATATTGATTGGGTTATAATTTGCTAAATTAAGATAATATTTCATATTAAATATATTCTACATTATATTTTTTAACATTCAAACCATTATATCTTTCAACATTCATATTACTGATAAGTGTTTATTTGTTTGTACTTATTTGTAATGCTTATAAGCGTTGGAAGATATTTTTTCCCAACGCTTATAAGCATTGGAAGATATTTTCTCCCAACGCTTATAAGCGTTGGCGAAAAAAATCTTCCAACGCTTGTAAGCGTTGCAAATAAATGCCCACGCCTCTATAGCAACACATATAAGTGTTACTGAAATTCTTGGCGGTGCTTATACTCGTTGGGAATCCTCTATTTTAGTGTATAAATGGAAATAAGTTTATGCTATATTGTATAAGTATAAATTATTAAGTAGCGACTTTTTTCTTTTAACATTTTTAATAATTAAGATGTTTAAAAAGTTGTTTGAATAGTTATATTCAACAATTTTACTTTAGAAAAAGAAAAGGTAAAACATGTTTCTTTATGGCTATTCTTGGTGATCACTGGCAAGTAAAAAATTAAATTGTACAAATATTTTTGAAGAAGTCGTGGTATGAAGATATAAAGAGGTATGCTAAAAGTGAATGTATGGATTTGTCCCTTAAAACCAAAATTATACACAAAACTTCTATTATAGAAATTTTGGTATTGATCTTCTAGATATATTTTCAAATAAAAAGGTGTGTGTCAACTCATCAATAATTCATAACTATTTCCACACAAAATATAATAAAAGATTCAATTTATTTTGCAGAGTATTTGAAGTTTTTACTATGAACATTTGCAGTTATTGTCGTAAACTGCAAATATTCTTTCCTTATTTTGCCAATATTTATAGTTTTTACCTAAATGTTTGTATTTTGTAATATTTTTTGTGGACTTTATCAGTTTTCTGATTTATTTTTCTAAATTTAGTTAAGATATATATGAAGTGAAAAATGAATTGGAAAAATAATGGTATTTTAGGTTGATTTTCAAGGATTGTTTATGATTTGAATAAGTTTTAGAAAACAAGGATGCAACAGATGTGATTTTCCCAAAGCATATGTTGAGGGATGATGCTTGCTTCCTTTAAGTTTATAGGCAATGATTTGGTTCATTGGTTCAAATTACCCTATTTAAAATTGTCTTGAAATGTAATAATGCAGTGTCATCATTTGTTAATAATACTTGTTACTTGTTAAGATTTCTGGAAGTCAATATACAATTTTGAGTTGAAATAATGCTGGAAATAAATTTCATGAATTTTGTAAAATATAAATTTCATAAACATTTAAATAAGTTGTAGTGCATTTTTAAAAGATTGGTCACTAACGAAAAAGTTGTGCTTTGCTTAATAGCTCCAGTACTAGCTCAGTTTGTGCTGGAATCGAACTAAAAATCATAATTTAAAAACTGTTAAATGCTTATATGAATTTTGAAAGAGGAAGTGGGTTACATAGATCAAATCTTTTTTGATGTTTTGGTTCTTGCATAAAAGCATCTCTTTTTTCCACAATTCGAGTAGTAGAGTGGGAGGAACCGACTAATCTAAAAAAACATAAAACGGTTTTTAGAAAACCATTTATAAATATAATTAGTATTGTCCATCAGTCCAAAAAAGACTTGTTGTCCTTCAATCTAATTTTTTTTCAAAGTTTATACTTCTTCCATTTTTCTATTTTGAAAAACTGTTTATAGCGCAAAACGGTTTTCAAAAAATCATTTTGCATATAAACTATTCTCTAGAAACCATTTAAACGTTATTTGAAAGTGCTTTTAGCCTAAACGCCCTTCTAAATATCATTTAGACGTAAATGGTTTAACGTAAACCATTTAGGTATGCACGCTCTTAAAAATGGAATTTCTCATGCTTCTTCTCATTTCCCATGCTCAAATTCACTCTATTAAAGCGTGAGAAAGAGAATAATGTGTGGATTCACGCTGTAGCGGTGTGAATATGAGCATGGAGAAGGAGAAAAGATGTGAGGGTGGTTTTTAGAAAATCATATAGGATTTAAATAGTTTTTTAAAGACCATTTAGATAAATGGCTTCTAAATAATGTTTAAATGGTTTTTAGAAAATGGTTTATATGTTAAATAGTTCTCTAAAAACTATTCAACACTATAAACTATTTACTGAAAATAGTGGATCTAGCACTTGTAATTATGAGGCTGAATGTTTTTATAATGCTATGAAGAATGTTGAGAAGTGGGATAATTCAAATTGCAAGAGTCAAATGGTCATAAGGTATGATATTTCAAAAGCTTTTAAGGGTGTGATATCCGTAGGGATAATAAATTTAAAGGAGTTCTTTACAAACTAAAAAACATTTTTCTAAAAGCGATAAAGGGAACAAGCACTCTTTATAGTTCTTAATTCCATAAAGTCAAAGTAAAGAAAACATAAATGAGTACTATACGGAAAGATGTTGCTAAAGGCACTCAAGTTATTGTTATTTTTTTGGTACTCTCTTTATTCACAGTATAAGCATTTTAAGGTTATTATAAATTATTATTATTTTTAAGAATAAAATTACCTCTTATTGAATTCATTTAGCATTGTAGGAAGAAGAAGAGAGATTGAAGCATGATAAGATAGAAAGTATTCATTTAGTTTACATTGTAAATAAATGTATAAATAAGGATAAAGAATTCGCTAATGATCTAAAAAAAATAAGTAACATACGAATATATATATATAGTTGTTTCTTTTATGAAATCTATGGACATGTATAAGGAATTTTACTAGATATCACACTTGTCATGTCTAAAAAGATATGCATATTGTTTCGATTTGTTTAATATTTTTGTTATACTATTACTTCAATGGATTTCATTTTCTAATTTTGATATGAACAAATTTGGTTGTTATTGTTCCTTCAGAAATAATAAGATTAATCTATTAATAAATTCACACATTATTGGAATTGAATATCTTAAAATTAATGATAAATGCATCTTATAATGAAGCATTAAATTTGGATATGGTGATTAATGTAATTATTTATTTCATCTTACTAAATAATTATAGATTGAGGCACTGAAGATAGAAAATACTTTATTGATATTCTAAGCGACTTAAAAACAACATGTTTTATAAACCCACACTAACAAAAAAATTTAAGATGGGAAATGCTACAATTTTTGAGCATGTTGAGTTTGGTGGGAGGAATAAAGTATGATCATTGTCTTTATGGAGAATTATTATCTTTGATTCAACTATAGTTACTTCTTTAGATAGTGCATAGGATGTGTTTGCTATCATTTACAAGAAGTAAATTAGCAACCAAAATAAGACAATGTTAAACAAAATTTTAAGGTATGGATCATTGTCTTTAAGTAGAATAATTATCTTTGATTCAACTATGGTTACATCTTCTGATAATGTATAGGATTTGTTTTCTTTCGCTGACAATAGATAAATTAAGAACCATAATAAGACAATGTTGGACAAAATTTTCTTCAAATTAAAGTTAATGGTTCAAGAAAATAATGTGATGCCCCACCTCTATACTCACAATAACAAAGAGTATTAAAAGAAATACTGTCTGTTATTATGAAGAATAAGGCTGGGTAGGAGCGGCCATCCGTAGTTGGCCTTACACTAGTATTGGTTACCTCGATAGGAGTGGTATATATTTTAAATTTTTAATCTCTTATTTATTCACTCCCATCGACATACCCAATTCCAGTATAAAACGAACTACGATGGTTCATAATGGTTTAGGACAATATATATAAAAACAACACAGATACACAAAGAATGCAGAACACAGATAAAAACAGAAGTCTCATATATATAACTGATGTCAGTTACAATACAGTTGACACAATACATATGATATAACTACAATTGTCGACTCTGAAAGTTATATATACACGTACATTATAAACTAATATACATGAATACATATCAACCTATACTATGACACGATTACTCCAAAAGATGTGAAAAGTCTTCGTAGCTCAAACAGCAACTCAAAGCAGGAAATCTACAACCTGAAATAACTCGGGTCTGACCCAAGTATTACAGTCAAAAGAAAATAATACTCGGGTCAGTCTAATTCAAACTCAGTTATTAGTGCATAACAGCAATAATAATCAGATAATCAAATAGACGACAATCACAGAAATCTCGTATATCCAACTCCTCGATAAAAGAATCGGATAACGGCAGATATAACACTAAACAGTGTTAAACAACAAATCAGCAATCCAAATCATCGACAAAGATAAATAAAAAGAATTATCAATGAAGATAATTTAGAAAACAACAAAATTATTAATTCTGATTGGCTGCAGTACCCGCTAACGGGTACTACCTCGCCAATACAGCATACTAAATACGCAACAAATCCATGAATCCAGAACAAAAGAAATATCAATTAAAATCTGTCAATTCTGTGGGGCTGTAGTACACGCACGCGTGTACTGCCTCGCCACTACAAAACAACCCAAATCAATTTAGGACCTTGAGCAATGTAACAGCATGCACAAGTGAGACATGTGTAGCAGACACACATGAATACAGCCAGAATAAGCAGTGCCAACTAGATCAGAGACAACTAAATGAAATTGGGATGCAATCTGATACCAAAGTATATAAAACAATGGCGGCGCATAATGCAAGACCAAACTCAAAGGTGCAGCTACATGAAGATATAGTGAAGCTAATATGGTAACAATGAATACCCAGATCAAATGCAAGCTTGACTAACAGACTGAATCAACAAAATGCACTCATGACCATTACATAAAACTCAAGACTGCGACATATAAAATGGATAGTCACAGTACATCTCAGAGACAGGTTCAAAAAGAACCAACAACAAATCTAGTACAAGTTAAGACAGTGGATTTAAATCCAATGCAACCAAGTTCGAATGCACTGCGACAAATATACCAACTCAACCTACTATGAAGAGAAGGTAGCACACTCATAAGGACAGTGAAACAGGAATGTGCACCACAAAAGGAAATGCACCAGTGAAATAACTTAGCAATGAACTACTGCCAACTTGAACAAGTGACTCCAGACCCAATGCCTAAATGAAAAAGAAACAAACTGAATCCAAATACAAAATCCAGTATCAACAATATTTGGAGCGAATGCAGACAGTGGTCGAGGCAAAACCAAAATGCAGTTTCAAAATATCAATGACTGAGTCGAAGTCAAAGCTCATAACCAAACAAAACTCATAACCAAGTCAATAACTCCAAGAGCAAAAATGCAAAGGACCTACCACTGACCTGAACCTCAGTTAAAATATGATATGCCTCAAAGTTCGACAGTGACAACTCAAATGCAAGCCAAATGCCACCAGTGAATATGATAACACTGCAACAACTATGCTGCAAGTACTACATGCACATGGAGATGTAGTGAAGCCAAAATGGCAAACCATGATGAAGTATAAAAGTGCAGATACATTACATAAGTACCCAGCTTCGAGTCAAGCAATATAATGCAGACTCAAATATCGAATGCTCAAAACACTAGAATGACTCAAGTGATACAAATCAGCATGTGATCAGTGGCATGCCTACAATTATACAATGGAAATAGAACTTGCCGAATGGAACACTTGGATAAAAATCATGGATAAAAGCATGCAGTATGGAACAACAATGAAGCATATTTAGGTATGCAATTAAGTGATACTTGTCGAATTCCCAACTGCTCCTAAAACAGCTGCTCGAAACTACAATGCAGGCTCAAATGAATCTTCAGTGGAATGCAGACTATAACATCAAAGTTCAATGAATACATGCAACAACGAACTCGCTCAAAGGTCGGAAGTAGATACAGTGTGCACATGACAAAGAGCTCGAAGCCAAGACTAAAACAAAGATGGTCAGAGTAAAAGTCTACAATGAAACCAGAGTGAATATCAACATCAGGGACTTAGCCTAAATTCAAGAATATGCGCATACACACATACATATGTATGTATGCACATACACAGTCTTGAATAAACAGAAGTAAGGTATAACAAAATGGAACAGTGGACAGAACCATCAGACAAGTAATCAGACCAGGCTACAAATGGACCAGACTACAATAGTTAAGGGATGCATAAATAACTAATGTAAACTAACCATCACATGATATACAAGAACAAAATGGTTGGACCCAATGCGTATGGATACTATGCAAGACTGTAACCAAGATCAAAGGCAGACCAGTAAAAGGAACTACAAGTATACCTTTACGACAAACCAGGTAGTAATAAAGTAACTGCACATCTAACTAGAGCCAAGACTACAAGCACAAGGCATGGAACCATAGTGGAACAGGTCAAGCAACAACATGAAGCAGGGCAGACTACCCTAAATGAAGACTACACTGACAAGTGCACAGTTACAACATGAACAATGCAACTACAGGTATACAACAGGGATGATACATCATTGATATACTATCCAAGTTCAACATCACAACGTTAAGAGCAACAGAGCTACAAGGAAACAAAACTACAGAGAAGTCACAGTCGAAATGAAATCATACAAAATCAGGGAATTGCAGTTTTGAGTCAAAACAAAGCCGAGCTCAAGTTCAAAGAAGACAACCATAACATGAAAAGAATGAAAGGCAGTGAAATCATTAACATCGAATAATAATCACGTAATCATAGCAAAGCAATTAGAATGGCAGAGGTAAATCAAGAACCTCGAATTAAGTTCAACAATAGAGCGAATAGATGTGAGGGGCGAAAACCACTCACCTTTTGCCTGGCTCGAATTGGACAGCGCTTTCGAATAGACGAAGGGTCGAAGCCGAGGTCCTCAAGAGACGAACGATCGTCGAAGCAAGGGAACGAGAATCATCTGCTCGATCGAACAATAGAGACGGCATCTTCGATTTCTGAGAACCCTATTTTGAAAAAGGGGGAAAAACAAGAGGAGGCCGCCATTCTTTCGTTTATTTGTTTTAGGTTTAGGGTTACGAAAGTGAATGGAATCAACGAAAAAGGGAACGGGTTTTCTTTGATAGATATCACAGCATTCTAAAAATGTGGGCTGAGATTATAGGTTAAAGCCCTTCAACATTTACCCAACATTTTATTAGAGAATTTTAACCCAAATAAATCTCAATTGCAATCAAACAATTTTCACAATTCAAATTCGATTTGAATCCGAATAACAATTATCAACTGAATTAAATCGTCATTTTGACGAAAATTGAAATTACAAAAATCCCGGTTGTTACAAATAAACTCAACAACCTCAAGGTGCAAGATCACTAAGGAAAACCACTTGAAAATAAAGAAATACTATTTCGGATGACTATGTAGTATATTTCTCCCTAAAGATGAAAAATGGATTGGTGAAGATGTTTCCGTTGGTTTATATCAACCCATACAAGATATTAATTTGAAATGCAGATTTAATTAGTTATGAATATATAGTGTAAATATGTAAAGGTCAATAAATTTTGAGATCCTTCCCTCTACCTAAAGCTAACAAGATCATTGATTATGAATAACAATTCAGAACCGAAAGGGATTAAGTGTGTAATGTGGAAAGGCACATGGCTTGTTATAGAAAAGACTATGCTCAAAAGGAAAACGATGTTTCTTTCTAAAGAGACTTTCACTTTAGTTTTACTAAAAGGCTCTTTAGAATTATTTTGGAACTTGTTGCAGAATATAATTTTGAGCGGCATGGGAAGATATTAAAGTCGTGTTTGTCAATGGAGACGTTGATGAAACAACTAAAGAAACTCACTTATGGATTACTCCTTAGTATTAGGGATGCAAATACACCGTTATTATTCATGTGGTGATATTTGGATTATCACAGAAGAGCTAGGCAGATAAGTGCATAAAAATGTTTGATATGCAACTGTGAACCAATTGATTCTCTTTTGCCAAAAGAGATAAATGTTGTATTATATAGTGATATAATATTCTTAAAGCTAAAGAACTGCAAAAGATTTCTCATGCATTTGCGGTGTGGAGTCTAATGCATGCTAAGGCATATACATATTGATATTGGATGTATTATTTGGCAGGTATCTTACTGACATTGCAAGTGGATCAATGGAGTAACCAAAATGGTTACGAGATATCTTTTAGGAACAAAAAGATTATATGCTCATAGATAAAAGATCGGATTGGTTGGAGACCATAAAGCATTACGATTCGAATATTTTGGATGTCAAGAGTATAAAAGATCCACTTCACGTAATAATTTTTTTTGGGTATAGCTATATAAGGAAAGTTTTCATATAGACACTTATAGCCTCCTTTGTTATGGAACTAAAGTTGATCTTCTGTTATGAGGCATCCACCGATGGAAAATAATTGCAAAATTTTGTCACAAAGTTTTGGAATATTGAAAAGGAAATTGAAAGACCATTGAAGTAATAATATGACAATAAACAACATATTAAATTCCAAAAAGGGGAGAATGTAAAATAGATTGTAATTTATAGAACATATTGTGACAGACTCTATTATGGCGGATCAACTTACAAAAGAATTATCACCTATGGTCTTTCATGAGCATGTGGCTCAATTGGTGTAACTTTTTTTTGTATATTTGGCATATTCATATGACACATTGCTCAATATTTCAGTTACAAATATACAAAGTATTTTTTTCTCATCAAAAATAAAGCAATAAAGTTTTCTTTGCACTCCGTAAAGTTCAAATATTGAATTTTTTTTCGATATCACTAAAGTAGGACTAGTTAGAATTAGACATATATAGATCACATCTCATGTAATTTTCATGCTACGCATTCATGATTAATCTATGTCGTTTGATTGTGTTGGTATTTGTAACCATTGATGGATATAGTTACATCAAATGTAATGAAAACCACTTTGATATTTTGTCACCATAATTAATGAACGAGACTGTTTCAAAAACACCTTATGTTATAAATAGCAAAATTTGGAGCTCATAAAGTTAAACACATTTATAAGATTTTACATATGTGGCCAGAAAAAGGTTGTTGGAAAATTCCAACATGTGGGTCACATATCGTTAATAATAGTTGTAATAGCTTTGGTGTCACAGTTTTTTGGTATCAATGTGAATTACCAAAAACACCCTCTATATATCATCAAATCTTTTTTAATAATAGTTGTAATAGCTTTGGTGTCGCACTTTTTTGGTATCAACGTGAACTGTAACGACCCGTATTTTTAACTATTTTAAATTATTAAATTTATTGTAATTTCAAATAAAAATGGGTAAAAACAGAAATTTAATGATTTTGAATGTAAGTATTGGATATGAACTTGAATAAAATTTTGAAATAAACTAATTTTGAAGTTTTGGCGATAACGAGATTGAAAAGAAATCATATATATTAATTGGGTTTATAATCAGTAACTAAAGTTGGATAATAGTTGTGAATTATTTAGATAGAAATAAAGTAATTGATTGATAACTAAAATTCAATTAAAACCTAATATTGAAATTTGTTGAATATTGAACAATTAAATTGTTTAAATTTAATATTGCAATTATTTGAATAATTGAATTCTGAATTTAATATGATTGAAAATGATAATGGAAGTTGATGTAAATTTTATTTAAACAACAATGAAGATTGTTAACATTTAAAATTGGATTTAAAAGAGAATAATTATAAATTGGAGATATTATATTATAATCGAGACGTTAAAATAGCGATCCGGGGCACAGTTTCGATTTCAACGAAACAAGTTCCATTAGATCCGTAATAGTGTATTATTATCGGATTTCAAATTTCGTAGCGTTTGGAGTTATTGTTTTTCCATACAGAATATAAACGCGTTGAATTTAATATTTGAAAATTTTAATAATTTAATTCGATTCGAAAAGCTATCTTCCACATACGATCAAATTAGGCCCCGAAACCAATTCCATTGTGTTCGGAATAGGAGTAAAACATTATAAACGCTTGGCGTCACACTTCATTTGGAGTTCGTCTGGATAATGTTGAAAATAATAATAAAATAATATATATACGCGTATAAATACGCTTGACATAGTAAACCCAGATCATATTACAGCCGCACCTCCACAAAAAATTAATGGCTGAAATCTTGTAACCTTCCTCCCCTATTTTCTCCACATCCATCAACTTTTAACAAAATCTTCCAACTAGAAAATCAAAGAGCTCGTCGAGCTCGCCATATCCAACGGTGGCGATCGATTTTCATAACCCCGTTTGGTGGCAGTTCGCTCGAGAAGGGTACGAGTTCATTCAAGTTTTTCTATGCTTGGGGAGGACCGAGCTTCATGGTGCTTGGGGCGAAGGTGGAGGCGGCGTGGGGCTTCGGATTGGTGGCTCCTGATCGTCGTCTAGGCGTACGGTTTGGTCGCGACAATTAGGGATTAAGGGCGGCCGATGGGTTCGAATGCGTTGCCTGTTAAGCGATGAAGAAGATGGGAAGCACGGCCTTGATTTGCAGATGGAATAGATGTACAACCGTGATTTAGCTAAGGTTAAATATATATATATATATATATAAAGAAATTGAATATTAATTGTATTATATAATATGAAATCTTTAAAACTGCATATGTTTTTCATACGTTATCAGAATTGGACGAAATAAGAGGCTTTGGAATCGTGGCGATGAGTACTGCGCCATGGAGCTGATTTGGAGTCCTTTGAAGCTAGTTAAAATTTTAGGTTAAATCGAACGTCGTTCGATTTGATTTAAAATTGAAAACTCAAGGTGAGTGTTTTATAACGCTCACTACGTACTAGAATATTTTTGGCTAGTTAAATTTGATATTATAAAGTGATATAAATTTTATTGGTCATTGTTTGATAAATTTAATTGTCATCTAGATTTTCATTGAATTTAACTGTTAAAAATTAAAATTGACAGTCAAATTGAAATTGGGATTTAATTGCCAGTAAATTACCTGATATTGACAACTATGAAATTGCTGTGAATTTATATTGACTGTTTGGATGATTGACTGTGATGGATGCCAATTGATTGATATTTGGATGTTTGGATGTTTATTTGTTTGTGTATATATATATATATATCATGTTATCGCCCTGTATATTATTTACAGTATGTAAACTGTAAATTTAATTATTTCGAATAAATTAAGAAATAGGTTGAAATGATATATACCTATGACATCGTGATCTGGATTGAAATGATATATATCCATCCCTAAAATTAAATTGAAATAACTGATCACTTGGCCATAGGATAGAAAATTATATACGGACACCGGATTGGTTAAATTAAATGATTTTAAAATTTCTGATTTGAAATTTATTTAAATGATTTTGATATAAAAGAAATAAAAACCAAATTTATAGAAATCAAATTATTTTCGAACTTGAGCTCGGAATGTTAAAATTTAAATTCGGTAAATGAAATGTTTTAAATAATTGAGTTAGGATTTTTAAGTTATAATCGAATTATGATTTAAATTTCAGAAATTGATTTGATTTAAAGGATAGGACTTTTATTCAAACTTTGAATTTTACTAAGTAAAAGTATTTGAAAATTTGGATTTCAAATTGGATATTGAAGGTTAATTTGATTTAAGTGTTTTGAATCGATATTTTGAAGATCGAGCTCGAAATCGATATAAATTGAAATCGAATTAATTGGATTTGAAAGTGGAATAGAACTAATTTGAAATCGAAGTTGAAATTGATTTGAATTGAAATCGAAATTGAATCGATTGAATGGAAATTGATTTGAATTGGAAAGTTGGAATAGGACCGGTTTGACTTTGAAACTATTTTCAAATAAATAATTTAATATAAAACTATTTAAAAGCAATCTTCTTAAAATATACAAATTATTTTGGTTTCCAAATTATTTTGCTATATAAACAATTTTAATACTTAAACTATTTTATATTAAACTATTTTAACCATTTAAACTATTTTAACTACTTTAACCATTTAAACTATTTTAACTATTTTAATTATTTAAACTATTTTAAAACTATTCAAACTATTTTTCAAAAATTCAAACCGATCAAGGGTGAAATGTTTATTTTAAATCATGGATTTAAATACGAATGGGGTTAAATGAAGTTATAACCCAAATGTAAATTAGAAACCATTTTGGAATCGAAATTGCGATATTGAGGCAAAAATGATTTTGAATTGAAATGGTATATTTTGAGTAAATGTGATGATTTCGTAATGGATTTGATTTTGAAGCGAATATGGTATTTTCATATCAAGTATGGACTGTCTTCGAAATGTATAAGTACCAACCGGTTTGCAAAATGACGTTTGGTTGTTAAAGAGACCGGGGCCGGATATGGGCATACTCTCTATCGATACCGGAGACACTTTGACAACTGTGTACGTGGAGTGATGATCCAGAACGAAGTGGTTGGATTTGGCGTCGTTTGCTGGATTTGAAGAAAGAGAACGATGATGGATTAGCCTGGCACTTGTGCCAATTTGAAATGACTAAAATAGGAGCCGTACCGGCCAAGTGGGTTAGCTACAACGAGCGAACGCACTTCTTCGTATCACCATCTTTTACTTTGTGATTGATTGGTGCGCACCCTTCGAATTATGGGAGTGTTGGATGCGGTGGGCGATCATAACTATGATGCGTTACCACCAGCCGGGAAGGGTAAACTGGTAGTATCCTACCTTGTGCATTACCTAACGTGCCTTGTCATACTTTTATCCCTAAATGAGACCCATACGATTTTGGTTTAGTGTTGTCGTATCACGGTGCATCCCTGACTACCGACGTTCTACTGGTGGTGTCAAATGCAAACTATACGCCAATGCTTAAAAACGCATTAATGGAGATCAATGTAAAGCCTTAACGCTAAGAATTTTTTTTAATTTTACTGACTAGACATTATATATATAGCGTATTCTACAACATATAATTATTTTAACGGATCCTTAAGAGATGGAAAATCCCGTAACATCTCTTGAGTTATTGCACGCACGTTATACACTGGATAGGAGATGTGAAAACCCGTAAGCATCTCTGACGCTATTACACTCATGTTTTATGCAATATCGATTTGACTCGCATAAGAATATTTTAGTCCTAACTCGAGTGTTTTGTCTTTTCATTATGCTCGGGTCAGTCCTGAGTTTTCAGTTTTTTTAAGATCTATTCTGGAGGACAAAGACGAAGATTTGGTATACTATTACTACTATTATTACTCCAGCATCATGTTGTTCTGCTGTATATGTATAACTCAGATAAATATTGTATAGATTATAATCAAATGTATAATAGAAACAGCTTCATGAACTGTTTATTTTATTATTATATTTTATCATTCCACTGTGAGATTCTTTGTTTGTTTTCTTCTTCTTTTCTTATTTTTCTTAATTAAGCCCATTGATTATCTACATTCCGATTGTTTAAGTTGGACATGTGTGGATTATTTTCGATTTAAACCTTCCGAAATGTGGGTCTTCACAGTTGGTATCAGAGCTTTGGTTTAGCGATAACCTTAGCTTTGTATGGTAACTCATTAGTGATAGGGTCACTAGCACCCTAGAATGAGTTTGAATTTATTAATAGATATGAGCGCGTATTTGTTAGCGAATACAAAAATTGCTTTATATTGTGTTGGTTGATTTGTTGAGTGGCATATGGATTCTGGTCAATACGAGTAATTAACGTTATTGATAGGGGTCTCTAAACACTTGAACAAGACAATTTGACGTAATATCATTTTGAAATGGGGTAAATGAAATAATTTTACCTCGATTATATTTTATATATAAAGAAATAATTTTTCAGAAATTATTAGGGTATATATAGTGTGAATTGGTTGTTAGTAATGATAATATTGATCATTATCGTTTCTTGTTTGAGTAGTCAATATTCCTAAACTATTAGCTATTATATGATTGTAAGAAAATGGAATTTTATAAATGTGACTTATAAAATATAAATTGCAAGTAAAATGAATATAAGGTTGAGAATTTGAGAAATTTAAATTCCGGTATTTCTAAAAAAGGTTTTCAAGGTTTGGAAAATAATATTAGTATTGTTTAAAAGTATATTTAAATACAAATTGTTTTCAAATAAATTTTAAAAGGAATGAATTCAGTACTTCCCTCTTCTGTCGTTGGAAAATAATTTTGGTGATGACTGCGCAGCATCATCGACGTTCATTTTTGAGTCTCTAAGTGGGGGAGACTTCTGAGAAGCTTTGCTTCAAAATTGTTTTGATAAACGGATTTTGGTTTAAACTCCAAAAGTTGGATTTGATATGTATAAGATATAAGTATACATACTTATTTCAAATGATTTGAAATGAACCCGGTGTTTAAAAATTTTAAGTTCTGTTAATTAATATTCTTCAAATTATTTGAATGAAATGAAATATTTGAATAACCAGAACTTATAATATAAGAGAATTAAGAAATCTAAGCTAAATGTTTAAGAAACTTTAGAGTTGAAGTTTTCAACTCTTAAATTGAAAGTAAAGAAAATTTAAACAAGTTGAAATAGTGAACATTCTAATTAAGTACAATGAATCTGATAAATTTGTATAATACCAAATTGCATTCTAATAACATATAATAAGACTTACCAAATATTAAAAAGTTAAAAATAATGATTTGGATATGAAATGAAATATTATACAAGTAAACAAACTCAAAAGTAATTAAAATGTATATAAATGGAAATTTAGTTGTAATAGTAAATGTTATATACTTAATTAGTATATTATGAGATGATTAATGAGTGGATGGAATAAGTAAGTGGAACTTTAAAAAGTAGACAAATGAAATAAATAATATCTCTGTAAATTGGTTATAGAATTAAATATAAATTTGCAAAGAAATTGTGAAATTGAAATTTATAACTTTTGAGATAATTATAAACTTAGATAAAGTCCAACTTCTTATATATGACTTTTATAGAATGATTATAAATTAACGTGATAATTAATAGAATGTTTCACAAATAAATTTTTTATTGAATGAAATGTTTCGCGAAATGTAAAGGAAAGTTTATGGTTTATGACTTTGATAAAGGTTAGTTAAACAAGACGTTAAATTAATTGAACATGAATGTTAAAGGAAGGAAGCTGTCAAGACCCGCAAATCCGTACCCTTGATTAAATACTAAATTCCATTGATTAACTCAAGATGCACGGAAATACGAACCCTGAGGGGTTTTAAGAAAAAGAAATAGAAGAAAAGATAGAAGAAAAAGAGAAGAAGAAGAAAGCAGAAGAAGAAAAAGAACAACAGAACAACATCAGAACAGAAAACAATATCAGAATCTTACACATCGCAGCGGAACAATATATAATAGATAAACACTAGTCTTTTAAAACAAAGAACTATATCAGTTTATACATACATCAATCAGAGTCAATATACAGAAATGGACAGTTATATAAACTTGTCCTCATACAGAACACAGCGGAATAAATATTATTAGATACAAATACTACGTCTCGTCATCCAGCTTATCTCCAAAGCTCCAGAATATCTAGAATATCCTGATAACCTAACTCTAGACTGCCCGTGTGGAAAATTTGTGGGCACCCAGAGTTTAGAAGGGAAACAATAAACTCCGAGTCAGTCATGGTGACTGGTGTGAGATCGTAAAACAGTTATTTTTCACAAAGAAAATAAAACAAATTCGCAATGTTTTTGGAAAATGAAACTACCATAAGACCTCCCGCCACACACACAATGCAAACGCAGAATTGGAGGAGATTTCTTCTTATGATAGTCAAAGATGTTTACTACGCAAAATCAAATTATTGTTGATATTATTATTAGTGCATAGTGTAGAAATCATTTCGAAAGTAGAATATAAATCTTAGCCAGCATAGACATTTCGAACTATGCCTACTATAGCTACCATCCAAACAGTGGGGCGCCACCATAAGTGAATGATAGGTTCTACAACTAAAACCGTACAAGGCTCGTATTGTTTCTTTGGATTTCCAACAAATGGTCAGGCTAAGGAACTTCCTATGCCACGAAGGAACGCCTCTGGAATGACGTCTCGAGAACCTAACCGGATCTCTGCCAACACAAGGTCGGGTTACCTCTACAAAAATAGGTAACTACTGACACGCGTATGCCATCCCCCGATCGTAACCGATCTTCCCGAGGATCCCCGATTTCCAACAAACCACATAATAATAATAATGCAGCAACCACATAGGTTAAGTATCTGGGCTCCATACCATGATACCACCTCTATCCAGAAGGAATGACATACACTAAGGGGCGCTACTCCCTAGAACCTTGCTGCATCTTTCCTGTTTTGACCATTTCCGGGGTGTGAGGCTCGACGAAGTCTCGTCCACAAAGCTACGCTTCTCAAAAAGCCATGCTTCGGGTCAAACAAATGATCAACCTATGATCACAAAGATATAAGATCAAACAAATGATCATATCGCAAATGATCAAACACTGATCATTTCACAGCAACGCTCAGTATGCCACGTTACCAAATTGGGAGTATATCGCTGATAAATTTGAACTACATAACCTCTGAGCTCGTACGTCTCAGAGAAGGGTGTTAAGCTAAGAGAATAAATTCTCCGCCACCAACAGAAATGTATTTGATAGGAATCAGCTTTATATCTCAATTTGTAACGTCAGACATACAATCCATACAAGTCTGTTCCGGGATCGAACAGAACCGAAGGCACTTCTCACGAAGCCCTTGCATATCTGGATAATTTTCTAATCACGTCCGGACTTCCCGTCACTAAGGGTGATAAAACCTCTAAATCGAAGATCAGCCGATGTAGAGTAACTCGACGGTAATCCTTCCATTTTCAAAAATATCCGGTCTTCAACACCGGTCTTCGAATGCAATTCATAACGACGTATCACATATTCGGAATGGGTTATACGACCCCATGGTCCTTTCCCGGCTAACCCGAATAGTGAGCGCTTATTCAAAAATAAGTGTGGCATTCAATTTCATCCAATTTACAACAAATACCATTCAAGGTAATTATTGATAGTCGGTTATTTAACTATCAATAAAGATGCGCAACATCATCAGATTCCAAATAATTTTCCAAATTATTTATTTTCAAAAATATCTTTACTAGATATAGAATTTCCACACTTAACCGTTTGAAAACAAATTTCAAATATTCACTTTTCAATTTATCTTTAAAAGATAAAGTTTCAAACCCTTCATTTCATATTGGAAAAGCAATTCCATACTTATTTAAAATAAGTAATTCACAAAACTATTTATTTTCAACATTTGAAAATATTCAATATACTTAAATCAAAATTAAGTATATGTTTCATTCTTCAAGGAAATCTTTTATTTTAACAACGTCTATTTGAGTCAAAACGAATGTTACGTAAAACATCGTTACGACGACTCAAAATCAATAGTATAGGGATTCAGAATTAAGATAGATATATAAATCCCAATACTATATAAAACATTTCCTTTTGGAAATCATTTACTATAACAACAGTGTTATAGTCCACCATTTCCTTATATTTCTCGAAAACGTCTATTTCAACAATGAATGTTGAAATCTATGTATTCGATACTTAACACGTTTTAAAACATCTTTTAAAACAATTAACTTCATTTTATAATATCGCTTCCCCAAAACCATATCCATTTTACTTAAAAATATATTCACTGTCCAAAATCGTGAATATACTTCACTAACCAAATTTCAATCTTTTCTACACATTTATTCCAAGAATTATCCACTATCCAAAATCGTGGATAAAATTCCTTTAATCACTTTCTATATTTAATTTATCAAATTTGATTTATTTTCGAATTCATAAAACAACATTTATAAATTCATCTTCATAATTCATAACAACTTTGATTTAATAAATCTCTTTTATTAACAAATTCGATCAATATTCCATTTAAAGGCAAAAATCCAATTTATAAGTTAATTTCTTATAAATCTCCTATTCGACAGTTTCATCCATTTTATAACTTCACAATTTATAAATCTATAAATTTCATTTACTTATGAATTCCATAAATATTTCATTTTTAACACTTATAAAAACTCGTTTTATAATTCCAATATTTGATTTATAAATATCAATTTTTATAAATCTTTTTATACAAATCGTTTATGGTTATTCAAAAATCCCAACTTAAACCATTTTATAAATAAATCGACTTTTATTTCAAAAACGACACTTTGGTTATATTTCACCAAAAATCTTAACTCTTATAACTTTAAAATTCTAGACGTTTATTGTGATAACCCGGATTTTTGGGCATCATATAATTGGATAATTATCTGATTTTAACTATTGAAAACACTGATCTATAAGTTGAACAAGTTAAATATGGTTGTTTATATATATATATATATATATATATTTATATGAGCTAATTTTAAATTGAATTTGAATTTGAATTTGAAATTCAAAAGATAAATATCTTAAAATAAATTGGATTTAAAAATAATGTTATTTAGTATATAATTAGTTTTATATTAGTTTCTTTAAAAGATTTTGTAAATATAGATTAAGAAAATTTATTAACACATGCTAAATACAAGTGTAAGATTTTTAGCATATAATTTAACAAATGTAAGCAAATATTCTCATGCAAATTACAAGTGTCATGTAATTTGTTTTCTTTTCATTTTTTTAATAAAAGATAAATCAAGATTATAAATATATCCATCTCCTCTTCTCTATTCTTTTTCTATCTTCATTTTTCAAAACTAAGAAACAAAACCTGTTAACAACATCAAGCTTTACAATCTCCTCCATGATTTCAAGCTGAAACTAAGCAAGATCAATTCAACAACTCAGATCAAAAATCAAAGCAAGCAGATTCAAGATCAATGCAAATCAAAGTAAACTAAGTTCCAGTTTAAATACAAGAACAGATTTCAAAATTTCAAAAGCTTGTTCCTTGTCTTCAAAAACAGGTGAGTAAAACTAACCTATTTAAACTAGAATCTGTTAATATATCTGGATGTTGTGATTAATACTTGAAGTATAATGGTGATAAGTGCTTGCATGAATGTAAATATTATTGTATGTATATATGTGTGTGTGTAAATAGGTGTGCATGTCTGGGAACAGGGAAGAGATGCTTCTGTTCATAATTTACAGGTTTTAAAACCTGATCAAAAATCTAAAACATCCCACCTAAACAATTTAGGCTTTGATCTCTGAATGAAAAGTATTTGTATGTGTATAACTTCATTTTTAAAAAATAGATTCAAGGGAAAATATTGGGTAAATATTTTGAAAATGGGAATATACAGTAGACAAGTCAAAAATCAATGTCCATAATTTTGAGTTTGGATTTCTTAATCAGATTTGTATTAGAAAATGATGATTTTTGATAATCATTCCATAAGTTTTAAGTTTATATTTGGGAAGAATTTCTGAGTTGAACGGTATTTGCATTCTCGTCAAATTCAGACGATCGCGTGGTACGGGGGTGTCGGGTTTGAGGCCGGAGATTGGTTGTTGATCGATGATCATGGGAAAATTGCTCGGAAAAATTCTAGATCACCGGGAAGGTTGGGTAATGGTAAACTAGGGTTCGGGGTTCAGTTTTGGTCGACTTCAGTTTTCGTGGTGGTGCGACGTCGTCGAAGCATCGGTCTTCGTCGGAGTGGGTGGAATGGAAGCTTAGGACTTCGGCGAAGCTCTGGTCAGGGTGTCGAGGTTTCTGGTGACTGGCGGTGGGAATGCGAGGAAGTTTTTGGCCGATTGTTTTGGTTTCAGTTGAGGTCAAATGGTTCGATTTTGATTTCTAGCTCGATCAAGGAAGCGGGTTGGTCGGAGTGTTCGAGTGGGTCGTTGGCGACTGGATGATGGTCGGAGGGTTGGTCAGAAAGGCGTGGGCACGGCGTACACGTGCACGAGTCTTCGTCAATATCTGTAGTTGTTGCTGTGATTTAATGCTTCGGGGAAGATGGAGTTTTGCTCGGGGTCGTACTCGAGTTTGATCGGTGTAGTGATTAAGGTAGGTTGGCTCGGGGTAGGAACTGGGGTTGGCTCGGGTAAATGATGGGTTGGGCTCGGCCTGTACCAAAGTATTCTTGCATAGTTGATAATAATAAATAAATCAAGTGTTTTAAGCAAAAGTGAAGTTTTCAATGTCAATAGGAACAAGTATTAAAAGTATAAATATTTACCAAATTTTCAAGAACAAGTTTCAAATATAAAGTATAGGTCTAATGTTATTTTGAATTTAATTAGGATTTTTGGGTAATTATAGATTAATTAATTTAATTAAGTAATTAAAGAGAAATTAATTAATTAATGATTAATGATTAATTAATTAAAAATTAAAGGTTATATATTAATTAATTGGAGATAAATTAATTGGTAATTAGAGATTAATTAATGTAAGTAATTAGAGGTTAATTACTTAAATGATAATTACTTAATGTAAGTAATTAAAGGATTGATTAATTAAGAAAATTAATTAAAGGGTGGGTTAATGAATGTGATTGATTAAAAGATAATTAATCAAAGTAAGTGATTATAGAAAAAATTAATTAATGTAATTAATTAAAGGTCAATGTAATTAATTATAGTTAATTAATTAATGAGAGTAGTTAAGGTTAATTAATGTGAATGGTTAAAGAAAATTAATTTATAAAGGCTAATTGCTTAATATAATTAAAGAATAATTAACTGAGGATAATTAATTATGATGGATAATTAATGGATGATTAATTAATTGGTTTGTAATTAATTAATGTTTAAGTATGCAAGATTTAAAAGTAATTAAAGTAATTAATTTAATTCATTGGTGGTTAATTAAATTAATTAGAGATGGTGTGGTTGATTAATCTTGCTTATGGATGATTGAATGCCTTGGATTATTTGAAAATCTCCGATATGTGATATGTGCTGCTTTGTCATTTGAGATGAATTGTTGTGTACAAATTGTATTGTTTAAACTTAAACTTTTGGTTTAATGAATAACATTGGATTCGAAGACACCGGGGTCGGGTATTAGTAAATACTCGAAACCACTTCGATTTGAAATCTATAATTCTTTATAGATTTGATTTGTAAATCAAATAGGCTGGAATGGAATAAATTAAGTAAATTAGACCTTTGAAACTAAGTAACGGTACTTAGATATTATTTTGTGAAATAATTGTTTGACTATAATAAGATAAGAACTCGTAGTGAGGTATGAGTTACCCTGGTTTTCAAAGAAGTTTTACAACCCTAGTATTTAAATTTAAAAGGGTTTACTCACGCTGGTTTCCAGCCTGACCCGGGTGTTACTTTGTTGTAATGCTCGGGTCAGACCGAGTATTACAGATTTTCAGGTAAGGACGTTCTGGAGCTCAGGAGGCGAGCTGGATGGCAGGAACGTATGGAGTGTAATCCGCTGAGTATTATTGATTTGTATCTGGGACATGTTGTTTTACTGTCCAGTTTGTCTGTGATTGGTTGTAACTCTGATGTATTGATGTAAATTAACTAATACAGTTTTTTTGTATAACTGATATTATTATTTGTTATTATATTTAATCCGCTGCGAATGTGAGATGTTGTGTTCTCTGTTCTTCTTTCTTCTTTCTGTTTCTTTCTTCTATCTCTTTCTTTTTCTTCTAACTATCTGGAATTTTCGGGTTCGAAAATTCCGGGTCGTTACAGTTGGTATCAGAGCTAGGTTAAGCGAGAACCTTGACTCTGGTGGGTTTACTCATTAAGGATAGGGTCAATGGTACCCTAGAATGAGTTGAGTGTAGTATATATGAGGGCGTGTTTGTTATTTTCTTATAAAATGATTTTAAAAATAATTTTTATATAAGTTTATATTTTGATATATATAAGCAATAGTTTTCTAATATATTAAAGGAATTAGTTGTTGATTATTGGAATAAAATAAAATAATGGGAATTATGTGGTAATAGAAATACAACTAAATTGAAATTGAATGAAGATAAGTTTGAAATGAATCCAAACTAAAATTAAAATCCTGAATTTGTAGAAGTGTTATCAGAATAAAGATAAAAATGAATTGGTTTCCAGATATGATAATCTTGGTTATTATCATAGATGGTTGTTGTGTTTAATAATGAAATGTTTGTAAATGATTAAGCAAAAATGAAATGTTTTAGGGAAGTAAACTTTTAGGTGAGTATGACTTATTAATTGGAATTGAAGGTAATTTAAAATTATAAAATTTTAAATCTAAATCCAGAAAACTTGAAATTGTTTTAAAGAAATTTGTTTTGAATTAAAATCAAGGGTGGTTTAAAAATTTAAGGATAACTTGGTGTGTAAAGGAAATAAATATGTATAGATGAGGGATATATATATAGTATCAAAGATAATTTGAAATAAACTCTAGAGTGATGAGTTTTAATTTTCCCTTAAGTGTGATGTAAAAACTTAAAATGAAATAAGTTTAGAACTTTTAAGAAAGAATATTGATAGAAATTTAAAATTTGAAATAGGGATTCAAATTGAGTAAGGTTAATGGGATTAAATTGAATTTAACTTAGAAGAAGTTAAATAAGTTTGGAATGAACAACCTGATTTGAAAATTTCAAGATGAAATTGGAATTTAACTTGGAAAGTTAAATGGTTGAGTTTAAATGGGAGTTATGAGTAATCTCAAAATGGGTTTGAGATTTGGAAATTGAAAATGGATAATAAATTAGAATCTGAAGATTAAATTGTTTTCGAATTCTTATTTGAACTCTGTAATAAGTTAAGTAAAGATAATTTTAAAACGGAATTTTGGAATTTGAATTTAAAAATTAAATGGTTTAAAGATTTAAGTTGTTAAATAAAATAAAAATAATAAAGGTTGATTTGATTTAAAAAGCTTAAATCAACATTTAAAAAAATTTAACTCGAGTTTATATAATTCGGGATAGTTTAAAATTGAGATTTAAATATAATTAGTTCAAAATGAATTTGATTTGAATTAATTGGAATTGTGATGGAAGATGTATAAGTTAAAAAAAAAATGAAATTTGATTTAAATTGAAAAAGAATTAAGGTTAATTCAACTTGAATTGGGATTAAATCAATTTCAATGGAAATTGAAGTATTGAGTCAATTTAAATAAAAGTGGAAATTGAATTGATGGGAAATTAATTGGAAATGGAGATTGGGAAATTAAACAGTTTGGCTCTGGATTGTTTTCAAAATAAATTGTTTTAATACAAATATATTTTTCCAAACTATTTACTATACAAATCTTTCTTCTTAAACCCCAAACTCTCTTATACTTATTTTACAATTATTTTGGAACTATTTAACTATTTTGAAACTGTCTTATAAACTAATTACTATTTTTCAGTTACTTATATCTAATCACTATTTTAAAAACTATTTTGCAATTATCTAACTATTTTATACCTACTTAACTATTTTACAACTATTTTACAAACTAATAACTATTTTTCAACTACTTGCCTATTTTAAACCTTTTCAAGCTATTTTTAAATTTAAATAAGTTAGAGTTCAAACTGTTTGTATTTGAAATAATAACTCAATTGGAAATGGAAGCAATTGAGAATAAGTGAATGGAATTAAAGGAAATGTGAATAGAAAAGAAAATTGATTTGGCTAATAACCAATAAAGATAAATACGAAGGATATACGTATATTATTCTATTCGCATAATGATTTGATCCAAATTCGAACATAGAATTTCGAGATAGTATTATCGATCCGAGTTGGGATTTTTCGCTCGATTTTCGACGGCGAACCTGGATATGGATTGTTGATTGGTTCTGGATATTCTCTATCATAGTTGTGACTATGCAAGGAGAATGATGGTTTCTGATCAGGAAACCAGATCTGAGTCCGCACTAGGAAGCCGGGTGGACAATACTAGTTCGGAAGTGAAATTGTGTGATCGATTGAGCGATCGGATTGATATAGCGTACGGATGATATGTGTACATCGTACGGGTTTGAATGAAATTGGCATTTAAAATTTGAGGATAAGAAATTTGAAATGGTTTTCGAAAATGAAAGGTATATTATGTGAAATATAATGGAATTGGGTATTTCTTTGGTTGAAATTTACTTTATGGAGGTAAGTAAATGGTAAATAACTTTATAAAAGAGTAATCAAATTTGGATATTTGATTTGGAATAAACAAAGTTGTGTATATATAAGATAAATCTTCCCTTGTTGAATCTATTGCCAGAAGAAAAAGGGTTTTGAAAATATTTGAAGTATAAAAGATGTTTTATACAAGTTTGAAGTGATCCAAAGATTTTTAAAAGTTATATATCTCTCTATATATAAGGGATTTTATGAGAATGATTTCGGAAAAGGTTTTGGGAACCTATATAATTTGGAAAAGGCTTTTGATTTTTGGAAAATCAATTTTGGATTTTGAAAAGCCTAGTTTGAGAATTATCGATTTTGGTAATCGATTTTGTGTAAAGGAGATTTTGATAAATCATAAAGGGTATGATTTGAAGATACTATAAGTATATAGTATAAAGTGTTTTGAGAATAGCTCTGGGGAAAAAGGCGCTTCCTTAAAATGAACTTCTCAGGAGTACCACTGGGTGGTACTGCCTTGAGCCCCAAGGGGGGTTTCTAAAGTTGATCCTGTGAGGAGTCCGGACAAAACTAGTTCCTGAGGATTATTTGTGTAGCGAAAGTCGAGGGGCTGGTGCCCACAGAAGCATTTGAGTTATGCTGTGACAACAATTTAACTCAATGTCACTGCGATCTACTGCAGACCATAGCGAAAGTCATGTGTGCCGCTGAGAGCCAACTGTCTACGTTTGATTTTATATCGGTAGACTGTGACACTATGGTAACATAGCGAAAGTCGTTTGTGCCGCTGAGAGCCAACAGTCTGCGTTTGATTTTATATCGGTAGACTGCGACCTATGTGGGAGAAGTTTCATTTTGACAGCGAAATCGTGTGTGCCGCTGAGAGCCAACAGTTACATGGACTTTTGCTGCGACGACAACGTAACCCTGGGATGTAACTGCGATCTGTTGTGGGTTCCATGCTGTTATCAGTTACATGGACTTTTGCTACGATGGCAACGTAACCCGTGATGTAACTGTGACCATGGATGGGGGTGATGATTTCCAGAGCATTCTCACCAAAGATGTTTCATCTATTTTCAAAAATTTTTCTATATTTTCACAAAAGTTTTCTAAGTATTTTCTCTGGGTGTTGAAAACGGGTCTGCTAAGTACTTATAGATTTTCAGTCCTACGCCTGATCAACGTATGACCGAATTTCTGTGAGAACAAGGATGGATTTGTTGAAACATCGAGTTATAAAAAAATATTTTTATAAAGCTATTTTGGTAATATTATGAAATTTTTTAAAGTGTTTTAAAAATTTAAATAACAGGAGTTAAGAGTTAAAAATATTCAAAGAGTAATTATAGTATAATATAAAATTCTGGCTTCGTTCCTTTTCGAGGACGAAAAGATTTAAAGGGGGGAGGAATGTGATAACCCGGATTTTTGGGCATCATATAATTGGATAATTATCTGATTTTAACTATTGAAAACACTGATCTATAAGTTGAACAAGTTAAATATGGTTGTTTATATATATATATATATATATTTATATGAGCTAATTTTAAATTGAATTTGAATTTGAATTTGAAATTCAAAAGATAAATATCTTAAAATAAATTGGATTTAAAAATAATGTTATTTAGTATATAATTAGTTTTATATTAGTTTCTTTAAAAGATTTTGTAAATATAGATTAAGAAAATTTATTAACACATGCTAAATACAAGTGTAAGATTTTTAGCATATAATTTAACAAATGTAAGCAAATATTCTCATGCAAATTACAAGTGTCATGTAATTTGTTTTCTTTTCATTTTTTTAATAAAAGATAAATCAAGATTATAAATATATCCATCTCCTCTTCTCTATTCTTTTTCTATCTTCATTTTTCAAAACTAAGAAACAAAACCTGTTAACAACATCAAGCTTTACAATCTCCTCCATGATTTCAAGCTGAAACTAAGCAAGATCAATTCAACAACTCAGATCAAAAATCAAAGCAAGCAGATTCAAGATCAATGCAAATCAAAGTAAACTAAGTTCCAGTTTAAATACAAGAACAGATTTCAAAATTTCAAAAGCTTGTTCCTTGTCTTCAAAAACAGGTGAGTAAAACTAACCTATTTAAACTAGAATCTGTTAATATATCTGGATGTTGTGATTAATACTTGAAGTATAATGGTGATAAGTGCTTGCATGAATGTAAATATTATTGTATGTATATATGTGTGTGTGTAAATAGGTGTGCATGTCTGGGAACAGGGAAGAGATGCTTCTGTTCATAATTTACAGGTTTTAAAACCTGATCAAAAATCTAAAACATCCCACCTAAACAATTTAGGCTTTGATCTCTGAATGAAAAGTATTTGTATGTGTATAACTTCATTTTTAAAAAATAGATTCAAGGGAAAATATTGGGTAAATATTTTGAAAATGGGAATATACAGTAGACAAGTCAAAAATCAATGTCCATAATTTTGAGTTTGGATTTCTTAATCAGATTTGTATTAGAAAATGATGATTTTTGATAATCATTCCATAAGTTTTAAGTTTATATTTGGGAAGAATTTCTGAGTTGAACGGTATTTGCATTCTCGTCAAATTCAGACGATCGCGTGGTACGGGGGTGTCGGGTTTGAGGCCGGAGATTGGTTGTTGATCGATGATCATGGGAAAATTGCTCGGAAAAATTCTAGATCACCGGGAAGGTTGGGTAATGGTAAACTAGGGTTCGGGGTTCAGTTTTGGTCGACTTCAGTTTTCGTGGTGGTGCGACGTCGTCGAAGCATCGGTCTTCGTCGGAGTGGGTGGAATGGAAGCTTAGGACTTCGGCGAAGCTCTGGTCAGGGTGTCGAGGTTTCTGGTGACTGGCGGTGGGAATGCGAGGAAGTTTTTGGCCGATTGTTTTGGTTTCAGTTGAGGTCAAATGGTTCGATTTTGATTTCTAGCTCGATCAAGGAAGCGGGTTGGTCGGAGTGTTCGAGTGGGTCGTTGGCGACTGGATGATGGTCGGAGGGTTGGTCAGAAAGGCGTGGGCACGGCGTACACGTGCATGAGTCTTCGTCAATATCTGTAGTTGTTGCTGTGATTTAATGCTTCGGGGAAGATGGAGTTTTGCTCGGGGTCGTACTCGAGTTTGATCGGTGTAGTGATTAAGGTAGGTTGGCTCGGGGTAGGAACTGGGGTTGGCTCGGGTAAATGATGGGTTGGGCTCGGCCTGTACCAAAGTATTCTTGCATAGTTGATAATAATAAATAAATCAAGTGTTTTAAGCAAAAGTGAAGTTTTCAATGTCAATAGGAACAAGTATTAAAAGTATAAATATTTACCAAATTTTCAAGAACAAGTTTCAAATATAAAGTATAGGTCTAATGTTATTTTGAATTTAATTAGGATTTTTGGGTAATTATAGATTAATTAATTTAATTAAGTAATTAAAGAGAAATTAATTAATTAATGATTAATGATTAATTAATTAAAAATTAAAGGTTATATATTAATTAATTGGAGATAAATTAATTGGTAATTAGAGATTAATTAATGTAAGTAATTAGAGGTTAATTACTTAAATGATAATTACTTAATGTAAGTAATTAAAGGATTGATTAATTAAGAAAATTAATTAAAGGGTGGGTTAATGAATGTGATTGATTAAAAGATAATTAATCAAAGTAAGTGATTATAGAAAAAATTAATTAATGTAATTAATTAAAGGTCAATGTAATTAATTATAGTTAATTAATTAATGAGAGTAGTTAAGGTTAATTAATGTGAATGGTTAAAGAAAATTAATTTATAAAGGCTAATTGCTTAATATAATTAAAGAATAATTAACTGAGGATAATTAATTATGATGGATAATTAATGGATGATTAATTAATTGGTTTGTAATTAATTAATGTTTAAGTATGCAAGATTTAAAAGTAATTAAAGTAATTAATTTAATTCATTGGTGGTTAATTAAATTAATTAGAGATGGTGTGGTTGATTAATCTTGCTTATGGATGATTGAATGCCTTGGATTATTTGAAAATCTCCGATATGTGATATGTGCTGCTTTGTCATTTGAGATGAATTGTTGTGTACAAATTGTATTGTTTAAACTTAAACTTTTGGTTTAATGAATAACATTGGATTCGAAGACACCGGGGTCGGGTATTAGTAAATACTCGAAACCACTTCGATTTGAAATCTATAATTCTTTATAGATTTGATTTGTAAATCAAATAGGTTGGAATGGAATAAATTAAGTAAATTAGACCTTTGAAACTAAGTAACGGTACTTAGATATTATTTTGTGAAATAATTGTTTGACTATAATAAGATAAGAACTCGTAGTGAGGTATGAGTTACCCTGGTTTTCAAAGAAGTTTTACAACCTTAGTATTTAAATTTAAAAGGGTTTACTCACGCTGGTTTCCAGCCTGACCCGGGTGTTACTTTGTTGTAATGCTCGGGTCAGACCGAGTATTACAGATTTTCAGGTAAGGACGTTCTGGAGCTCAGGAGGCGAGCTGGATGGCAGGAACGTATGGAGTGTAATCCGTTGAGTATTATTGATTTGTATCTGGGACATGTTGTTTTACTGTCCAGTTTGTCTGTGATTGGTTGTAACTCTGATGTATTGATGTAAATTAACTAATACAGTTTTTTTGTATAACTGATATTATTATTTGTTATTATATTTAATCCGCTGCGAATGTGAGATGTTGTGTTCTCTGTTCTTCTTTCTTCTTTCTGTTTCTTTCTTCTATCTCTTTCTTTTTCTTCTAACTATCTGGAATTTTCGGGTTCGAAAATTCCGGGTCGTTACATTTATTTATTTGAAATAAATCAATTCAAAAATTCAATAAAACGTCTACTTTCAAAAAATCACTTTAAAATCCTTTTAGAGTAAAAGTCGTTATTTTTAAACTTCAAAACTGAATCCGATGATGCAACCGCACCAATTAGTCAATCACAACAACAAACATCATATATCAATATATGATAACAGAATACATCACAATATCTGTAAATAAATAAATACTGGTGAGAAATCCAGTTGGATCCCTCCAACCTGTTTCCCTGCATCCACAGATGTTAGCACAATACCAATTCCACTTCGAGGTGGAATATCGCGGTATATGGGTTTTATAAAAATATCCGCTTACTAACGGCGCAATAGGGTCTCATCCGCTATACGAGGCGGGAAATCATCAATCCAATATATACATATGCCAATATGTATATATTGCTATATATATATATAGATATATCCTACTATATCTAATATCACATCCAAATAGCAATCATATCAGTCAAATCAATAACTGTAATACCAAGTTTCATTTGAGTGAGAAAAATCTCACCTTAGCTATTATTTTGCAATCCATTTCCATTTTGATCATTTCTTCATTGTATTCGACCTTGTATAAACAATTATACAATTTTCATTAATATTTGAATTAATCGAACTATTAAATTTTTATTCTACAATTTATAAGTTCACCGGTGATTTTATTTTGACTAATATTCTTTAACCATTTCTAAAATTTTCTTCAAAACTTAAACATGCTTTTTCAGTTTACTGTTTAAAACAAGCATGTGAATATATTTTATATAATTTCTTACAACAAACTTAGCTTACTGTAAAGATAAATTCTTTATTAGTCTATACTGTATATATACATATATTAAAATTTTAAACTGTTTAATATTTAAAATCCCATATTTTGATAAACCTTTTATATATAAAAATTTTAAGATGACCACAGAAATTTCTCTTTCGTATACAGACAGTCAAATTTTAATTACGAATTTAAATAGAATTAAATAAATGGTAATCACCTTACTGCCTGAACACAAGAACATCGGCCGTCATTGTTCGACCCTCACGCACGAACGCAAATCGCCGCGAACTCATCGCCTCCACGCACGCTGCCTGCAGCTCTGACCTTCGCCTTCCAGCTCCTCCTCCTCGCGTTCGCGAGCGCACGCGCTGCCGACAAACCCAACTCGCGACCCCAACAAGCCCTAGCTTCGTACGCGATACTGCCCCATCGCGACCACTTCCAGTTGCCACGCGAATCCATTCCCAGGCTACATCAACTTCGGCCTCGACTTCCACCAACGATCGCCATCGCAACCAAGTCGCGACCACCACGCGCCTTGTGACGACCCGGAATTTTTGTATATTTGAAATTGGAATATTTAATTAATTTTAAATATTCAGAGGTTAATTATAAACTTAAATTTCAAATATCGCTGTTTATTGAGTAATTTAATAATTAAATTAAATTTATTTGAAGATGGATAAAATAGTAAATCTGGCATTCTAAGCTAATTAAAAATATTTTGAAAGCTCGTAAAATTCGTAATGATAATACTGAAGATAATAGAAGCTTCAGAATGTAATTCCAAATTGTTTTGTTCAGTTTTGAAATTATATCGTTTGAATCGATATTTAAAAATAGCCTTCCGAGGCACAGTCTCGGAATGTGACGAAACCAGTTCCATTGGATCCGTAATATTAAATTATTACCGGATTTCAAATTTCGTAATTTTTGGAGCTATCGTGTGATCGTTCGAGGTTAAAGCGCTGAGAAAATAATTAATCGTTTTAAATCTAAATATCCTACATCAAATCACAGCCGTACTTTTCCTTTCAGCTCCTCCCATACGCTACCCATTATCCTTAATTCAGGGCACCTTCCCTTCAAATCAAATTTAATTGCAAACGAAAGCCATTTTTCGTTTGAAATCCTCTTCAGAGAAAAAATGGCCGACCTTCGAAATATAAGTCTCAGTATTTTTCACTCCCATTCCCTAATCGAGCTCAAAAAGGGGAGGGCTTTCCATCGAATCGCGAGTCCAGTCAATCACGAAGCCAAGTCGCAGGGCACGTGTGGTGAGGGGGCGACTTCGTCTGCGACAAGGCAAGGAGTTCGTGGAGCTCGAGCAGGGCGCGTTAATCGAAGAAGGGGCAGTAAGCTTGTTCGCGAGTGGATTCGCGATTTAGGCGTAAAAGGGGAGGCGACGAGCTGCGATCGACTGAGGGGAGAGAAGAATGAGGTGTGGGCGATTCGGGATGGTCATCGGCATCGTCGACTGTACGTACTCTTGCACGTTCGGGGGTGTGATGATTTTGGTGGTTCGAGGTTGTTGGCGACAGTGCGATTTCATGGGTCTGGCATCGCGGGTTTAAGTTTTGGCAGCTAGGTATGGCTTTGATAACTTATTTAATTTAGTTTCTAAAATTTAGTTGTTAACCTTGACAGTATTAATAATAATTATTATAGCGAAGTCTGGACAGTTTTAGTTTTAAGATTTAATCAGTTATATATATACAGGAAAGCAAGTATATTGTTTCACTATCAAATGCAAATTTTATTTAGTATATATATGTAAGAATCTTGAATGCAGAAGAATTTTATAAAGCTAGATTTAAACAGTTTGTTTTTACTGATAAATAAATAAATAAATACACATACTGTTCAACTTTGAATATATTAATAATAGTAATTAGGTTATGTATATAAACCCATCTTGTTAATAAATTTATAATTTTGGTAAGGAAAGATTAGTTCAAAACGAATTATTAGTTAATTAAATTATTGGTTAACTAAATTCATCAAATTTAAAATATATTGTCCGATTAGTTCACATATTAATAAATCTTGTAATGTTTCGTGCTAAGATCTAAAATCGAGAAGGTAATGGCCAGTTGGATCAGACTGAAATTAAAAGCCAAAGGTGAGTTAATCTCACTCAGTTAGATTTAAATTTAAATGGTTAAATTTAAATAATTGATTGGATGATTGCATTGATTGATGTGCTATACTATATATAGTAGTATATACCAATATATACATATTGGCATATGTATATATTTGAGTTGTTGATATTCCCGCATTATATAGCGGATGAGACCCTATGCGCCGCATAATAGCGGATGATATTTTATAAAACCCATATACCGCGATATTCCACTTTGAAGTGAAATTGGTATTGTGCTAACATCTGTGGATGCAGGGAAACAGGTTGGAGGGATCCAACTGGATTCCTCAAAATATTTAATTTTGTTTAAATATTCTGTGATATGATTGTTGATATCCTGTGATGATCTGGTTGGATTGAATTTCCCAGTATAATGAGTTATCAAAAGAAATTGAATTGGATTTTTGGAAAGAAATAAAAGAAATAAATTCAAGTTAAATAATTCTAGTGAATTCGAATAAATTAAATAAGGAATTGTAAAAGAAATAAAGAAATTTCTTAATTCGAACAAATATGGGGAAAGAGGATTTTGAATTTAACAGGGAAGAAATAAATCTTTAACTAAAGTGATATTATCTAAAACATAAAAGGATTGATTTTATTGAATTTAAAGATTTAATTTAATTAAAATATTAATTGAAGAAGTTTGGAAATCCGAAATTGGTATTTTAGTTAAAAGGGTTTTAACTCATAATAAATAAATAAAATATGAAAGTTAATGTATTTGAAATAAGTGAAGTAAATAGGGAAATTTATTTCCAAGTGAAGAAAAATGGAAATCAATTGGAAATTGATTTAAGTGTTTAAAACTTGGATTTTTAAAAGAGAATGAGGTTTTAAAATTTATAAACTGGGTTTATGAAGTGAAATGAAATATCAGTGGATATTTGAAATATAAATTCAAGGAGGGAATTTATAAAGGGAATATGAATTGGTTTAAAATAAATGTTGATTTATTATTAAAAGATGTGAAGAGAAGGGTATTTCTCTGGATAGCCAAGTACGTTTCAAAGCAATATTTATATATAAGTTAAAAGTTCTAATTGTGTTTTAAAAGCATATTTTAGAAAATTTATTATTTCTAAATGTTAAGGCCTAAAGTAGTATTTTCAAAAATCTATTATTGTAGTAATTATATAAAAGTGATTTGGTATTATGTTTTAAAAAGAGAAATTTAGTTTATATTTGAAAAGTGGTTTCATTTTAAATATTCCTTAAGTATATATTTTGTTAAAGTATTAAAGTAGTTTTAAAATTTCAATGTTATAAAGTATATTTAAATAAAGTGTTTTTAAATTATTTTAAAATTAAAGGTATTTTGTACTTGGCGATTCAGTGGAAATAAATATTTGGAAATGTATTCCGTAAGCGGAAACTGTTTGAAATTGTTTTCAAATGAGCTTTGAAAATTTGGAAATATATCTTGGAAAGATATTTGGGCAAATAAATAATGTGGGAAATTATTTATTGTGTGATGGTTGCTTGTGGATGTTAATTGATAGTTAAATAACCGACTATCAATATTGGCCAAATGCGCTGATCGTTTCGGAAAGACCGGGATCGAGTTTCCGTATACCGGGATTCTAGGTCTGGAGACTCGAATACCACTTCGATCCGGTTTGTACGTTTCGTGTAACGTGTTCGGAGTCGAAGATGGAGCAGTGAAGTGCAAGGGCTAGTCGCTACTAATCCTGAGGATATTTCCAAAATGGATGTAGTAGGAATAGTGCCTTCGGTTCCGTTCGAACCCGGGACGGACTTGTATGGACGAATGCTTTCGTGACATCGTCAGGTGGACGATGGGCATTCTAAGGGATATGTGCTATAAAGGTATCGTTTAGCCTCGAGCCTCATCAACCGGGAATGACTGAAAATCAGGGGTTATGCAGCAAGGCTTCGTGGGTAGCACCCACTTGAGAGTAAGGTCATCCCTGTCTAGATGTCCCTTTTATTTCGGCTTAGTGGTGCGGTTGCTGATCCCAACCGTGGGGTGATTTTATTTGGAATTATCCAGTAAGGGATGATTCCGGCTTTGTGTTGCAGGGGAGCGGGCGTACTCCTCGGTACTGTGATCTAGGCCACGTACTGTGACAGGTGGTACCCCAGTGCCTAGTCATTCGTTGGAAATCCATTCTCCCTACGTGCCTTGTACGAGTTTTGTTTGTATTACCCACGTTGTGGCTAGTATGCTGGAATTTAATCATGTAACAATTTCAGCTATTTGAATAAGTATTTGTGAATAGACACTATTATAATATCAGAGGATTTTGATATAAAGTGTTTTAGCTATCGTAAGGTAAAAACCCGACATGTTTATTTGTGGCGTGGTCTTACGAGATGCTTTTGTTTTCAAAGGATTTTGAAACTTTAATAATCAATTTGAGTGTGATTTTCTCACGCTGGTATTCCAGACTGACTCGGGTATTGTTTTATATGATGCTCGGGTCAGACCGAGATAAACAGGTTCAGGATATGATGCTGTGGAGCTCAGGAGACGAGCTGGATGTCGATACGTACTCCCATACTTGTTATTATTTTTCCGCTGTGTATTCAGTTGTATGTTATGGATGTTGATGTACTCTGATGATGTATTCTGATGTATTGTATAAACAGATATAGTTTTTGATTTGTGTAAAGATCTGTTGATATATTATATTTTATTCCGCTGCGATGGTTAGATTCTGATGTTGTTTTTCTTTTATTTTCTTCTTCTACCTCTTCTTCTTTAACTAAAATGGTTCGATTTTCCGGGTTTGGGAAGCCTGGACGTTACAGTGGTATCAGAGCTTAGGCTGGCGATAACCTTGGCTCTGGTGGGAATTTTGAGAGTATTAATAGATATGAGCGCGTATTTGTTAGTGAATATAAAATGGTTTTATATTGTGTTGGTTGATTTATTGAGTGGTATATGAACCTTCGTCGGCACAGTCTGGACAACTGTATCGAAGGGGTTTCTAAACACTTGAATAGAACAGTTCGACACAGTATTGTTTTAAATAGGGTGAATGAAATAATTTTGCCCAAATTATTTTGTATATAAAAGAAATAATTATTTGAAAATTATTATAGTTATATATTTGGATGCTTGGTTGTTAGGAAGTGATAGTATGAAATTATTATCATGTAAGTGTAAAATTGAATAAGAAATTGAAAGTTTATAACCTAAGTTGAAGAATAAATTTATATAACAAATGGAATTTGAAATATAGACTATAAATGAAATTTATAAATTGAGATAAACTTTATATACAAATGTGATTTATAATCAAATGAGATAAATTCATAAACAAATGAAATTTGTAAATGTAAATTGTAAATGTGACTTATAACTTGAAATAAAATGTGATAGAATTCCAGAGTAATGTTTGGATATTAAGTTGAATGGATTTTGAATTTGAAGTTTTGGGAAAGGTTTAAATTCCTTTGGATTTAAAATAGTTTAAAGGTTTTGGGGAAATAATGGTGATATTATTTCATGAATATTTTTGAAATTGAATTGAAATCTGGTGGGATTTGGGATTTAAAATTGTTTGAAAAGTTTTAAAGTGATAAAAGCATTAAATTCTCTTTCGGTCGCTGGAAAATAATTTCGGTGATGACTGCAGCATCATCGATGTCTATTTTCGAGTTTCCAAAGAGAAATTGCTACCAAACTGTTTTAAATTGGAAATGATTGTGAACTGGGTTGGTTTTGAAATTCAAAGGGAAAATTGTCTGGTAAAAGCAGATTGTTTTGGAAATTGGGATTTGATGTGATATACCAGATGTGTATGAGTTATTTATGAATTCAAAATGGTTTTGAAATAAAACCGGGCAATTGGATTCTGGGAATTCTATTTAAAATATAAATGTGGAAATTTAAACGAATCAACAATATAAAGTATAGAATGAAGTTGATTGAAATAAGAAGGGAATGAAAGTTTAATTCTTGGATTATAATTATGAGATGGAAATAACCCAATGAGTAATATAAGTTGGTAGATAAAAGAGTTAGAGAACTTGAAGGTGAATGAATTGTAAAACTTGTATAAAATTTGTATCCTGGGATTAAAATTTAATTCGAGTATATGAAGGTGAATAAAATATATTTGAATTTAACTTAAGATAAGTTAAATAAAATTGAGAATTGGAATTGAATTAAATGTAAATAAGTTGAAGTCGAATTGAATTGGATATAAAGGTAATGTAAAATGCTTATAATTGTGTAAAGAAATTTATATTCTTAAGTTCTTAAGTGCAATAATTTGAAATTTGATTATAAAGATGAAAATGGACTTAAATGAATAGTCCTAGATCTTAAGCAAGTAAGTTAAAACTTACGAATAAAAAATGAAATTGTAAGTTATAAATGGGAATTCATTTCTTTGAACCATTAAGAGTTATAATTTGAAATTGTAATTATCAAATGGAAACGATAAGATGAGCAATCTTAATTTTTAAATAAATCCAAACTTGAATTATAAAATAAATTGAACTTAAGATAATTAAGTGAAGTGATATTTGGAATTAAAAAGCAAGTATTTAATTTTAACCAGCGGGGGAACTAATGAGATAATAAATTAGTTAATGAAATTGAATTGTGAGTAAATGAAATTGGATTAAAATAGTGATGGTTTGGATTGCGAATGAAATCCAAATAAGTGAAAATAAATTGGAAATGGCCTGGTTATTAATAAAATAATTCCATATGAATTGAGTATGGAAAATAAAATTCATAATGATTGAGTGAATGAATCACTTATATTAAATAAATAAATGGATGGAATTTGATTAAATAAGAATCAAATGAAAGATGGAAATAAAACTTTAAAGGGTTGGTTAAATGGAAAATAAACTTAAGTTATTGACTTAAGTAAATGTTGAATGGAAACTGAACTCAAACAGAGAAGTGGTTTAAATAAGTTGAGAAATAGTTATTGAATGAATTAACTTGGATTGTTTTCGAGCTAAATAAAATTCAATTTTTGGAAGTTGGAGATGAATTGAATTTAAGGAAAGAAAAATTGGAAATGAAGTAGTAAATTGAAGTAAGTTGGAATTCATATGAAATGGGAGTTCAATTTGAATATATACACTTCAGTGGTGAAGTAGTAAATAAATATAAGAAAGATTTATATTGAACTTAAGAATTGAAGAATGAAATTCTTAAGAAAATTTGTATTGGAAATATACTTAGTAATTTTGGGAAAAAAATATATACTAAGTAAATAGTTGAATGAAGACTAAAACTAAAGTTGAGAAATGGGATAGTTGTGAATAAGTAGATAACAATCAAAAGGAATGCGAAATAAAAGAGAATTGATATAACTGATAATCAATTGGAATTTATACGTAAGATGTACGTATATTATTTTATTCGCATAGCTATTTGGTCCAGATGTCGAACACAGAATTTCGAGATAGTTTTATCGATCCGAATTAGGATTTTTCACTCGATTTTCAACGGCGAGCCTGGATATGGATTGTTGATTGATTCTGGAAATTCTCTATCATAGTTTGTGGCTATGCAAGGAGAATGACGGTTTCTGATCAAGAAACCAGATCTGAGTCCGCACTAGGAAGTCGGGTGGACGATACTAGTTCGGAAGTGAAATTGTGTGATCGAGTGAGCGATCGAATGTGATATTGCGTACGGATGATATATGTGCATCGTACGGACTTAAGTAAAACAAATATTGGAAATTTGTAAAGAAGTATAAAATGACTTTGGAATTGTGATTGAATATTATTGCTTAGTAGGATATACAGGTGTATAAAAGCAATGGATAAATTGGGATTTTTGATTTTAGAAGATAAAATTTAAATGGCCCGACAAAAAGGTATGTATTTAAATTTCTATATGAAATTTGATTGGGTTTTGGATCCAGCCACTTGGCTTTTTGTTTTCTTTTTGAGATTGGGAGGCCGTAGAGCCATTTTGTAGTAGTACCGAGCTAGCCGCGCAAAGGAGACGCTGGCGAAATTTTTCGGAAATTTAGGGAGTTAGAAAAATTTTGAGAAAATTTTGATAATTCAAATTTTGAATTCAAATTTAAATTTGAATGGATAAGTAGGTGGTATGGGTTGAACTTATGAATAAGTTTGGGAAGTTAAAAGATGATTAGTGTATCATTAATAAAAGATTGTTTGGGTATTGTTAAAACTGTTTGAATTTGGGAAATAGTTAACGGGGATTGAATCATTCTTCCTAACTAGTAATTTCGGGGACGAAATTCTTTTAAGGGGGGAGGAATGTGACGACCCGGAATTTTTGTATATTTGAAATTGGAATATTTAATTAATTTTAAATATTCAGAGGTTAATTATAAACTTAAATTTCAAATATCGCTGTTTATTGAGTAATTTAATAATTAAATTAAATTTATTTGAAGATGGATAAAATAGTAAATCTGGCATTCTAAGCTAATTAAAAATATTTTTAAAGCTCGTAAAATTCGTAATGATAATACTGAAGATAATAGAAGCTTCAGAATGTAATTCCAAATTGTTTTGTTCAGTTTTGAAATTATATCGTTTGAATCGATATTTAAAAATAGCCTTCCGAGGCACAGTCTCGGAATGCGACGAAACCAGTTCCATTGGATCCGTAATATTAAATTATTACCGGATTTCAAATTTCGTAATTTTTGGAGCTATCGTGTGATCGTTCGAGGTTAAAGCGCTGAGAAAATAATTAATCGTTTTAAATCTAAATATCCTACATCAAATCACAGCCGTACTTTTACTTTCAGCTCCTCCCATACGCTACCCATTATCCTTAATTCACGGCGCCTTCCCTTCAAATCAAATTTAATTGCAAACGAAAGCCATTTTTCGTTTGAAATCCTCTTCAGAGAAAAAATGGCCGACCTTCGAAATATAAGTCTCAGTATTTTTCACTCCCATTCCCTAATCGAGCTCAAAAAGGGGAGGGCTTTCCATCGAATCGCGAGTCCAGTAAATCACGAAGCCAAGTCGCAGGGCACGTGTGGTGAGGGGGCGACTTCATCTGCGACAAGGCAAGGAGTTCGTGGAGCTCGAGCATGGCGCGTTAATCGAAGAAGGGGCAGTAAGCTTGTTCGCGAGTGGATTCGCAATTTAGGCGTAAAAGGGGAGGCGACGAGCTGCGATCGACTGAGGGGAGAGAAGAATGAGGTGTGGGCGATTCGGGATGGTCATCGGCATCGTCGACTGTACGTACTCTTGCACGTTCGGGGGTGTGATGATTTTGGTGGTTCGAGGTTGTTGGCGACAGTGCGATTTCGTGGGTCTGGCATCGCGGGTTTAAGTTTTGGCAGCTAGGTATGGCTTTGATAACTTATTTAATTTAGTTTCTAAAATTTAGTTGTTAACCTTGACAGTATTAATAATAATAATTATAGCGAAGTCTGGACAGTTTTAGTTTTAAGATTTAATCAGTTATATATATACAGGAAAGCAAGTATATTATTTCACTATCAAATGCAAATTTTATTTAGTATATATATGTAAGAATCTTGAATGCAGAAGAATTTTATAAAGCTAGATTTAAACAGTTTGTTTTTACTGATAAATAAATAAATAAATACACATACTGTTCAACTTTGAATATATTAATAATAGTAATTAGGGTATGTATATAAACCCATCTTGTTAATAAATTTATAATTTTGGTCAGGAAAGATTAGTTCAAAACGAATTATTAGTTAATTAAATTATTGGTTAACTAAATTCATCAAATTTAAAATATATTGTCCGATTAGTTCACATATTAATAAATCTTGTAATGTTTCGTGCTAAGGTCTAAAATCGAGAAGGTAATGGCCAGTTGGATCAGACTGAAATTAAAAGCCAAAGGTGAGTTAATCTCACTCAGTTAGATTTAAATTTAAATGGTTAAATTTAAATAATTGATTGGATGATTGCATTGATTGATGTGCTATACTATATATAGTAGTATATACCAATATATACATATTGGCATATGTATATATTTGAGTTGTTGATATTCCCGCATTATATAGCGGATGAGACCCTATGCGCCGCATAATAGCGGATGATATTTTATAAAACCCATATACCGCGATATTCCACTTTGAAGTGATATTGGTATTGTGCTAACATCTGTGGATGCAGGGAAACAGGTTGGAGGGATCCAACTGGATTCCTCAAAATATTTAATTTTGTTTAAATATTCTGTGATATGATTGTTGATATCCTGTGATGATCTGGTTGGATTGAATTTCCCAGTATAATGAGTTATCAAAAGAAATTGAATTGGATTTTTGGAAAGAAATAAAAGAAATAAATTCAAGTTAAATAATTCTAGTGAATTCGAATAAATTAAATAAGGAATTGTAAAAGAAATAAAGAAATTTCTTAATTCGAACAAATATGGGGAAAGAGGATTTTGAATTTAACAGGGAAGAAATAAATCTTTAACTAAAGTGATATTATCTAAAACATAAAAGGATTGATTTTATTGAATTTAAAGATTTAATTTAATTAAAATATTAATTGAAGAAGTTTGGAAATCCGAAATTGGTATTTTAGTTAAAAGGGTTTTAACTCATAATAAATAAATAAAATATGAAAGTTAATGTATTTGAAATAAGTGAAGTAAATAGGGAAATTTATTTCCAAGTGAAGAAAAATGGAAATCAATTGGAAATTGATTTAAGTGTTTAAAACTTGGATTTTTAAAAGAGAATGAGGTTTTAAAATTTATAAACTGGGTTTATGAAGTGAAATGAAATATCAGTGGATATTTGAAATATAAATTCAAGGAGGGAATTTATAAAGGGAATATGAATTGGTTTAAAATAAATGTTGATTTATTATTAAAAGATGTGAAGAGAAGGGTATTTCTCTGGATAGCCAAGTACGTTTCAAAGCAATATTTATATATAAGTTAAAAGTTCTAATTGTGTTTTAAAAGCATATTTTAGAAAATTTATTATTTCTAAATGTTAAGGCCTAAAGTAGTATTTTCAAAAATCTATTATTGTAGTAATTATATAAAAGTGATTTGGTATTATGTTTTAAAAAGAGAAATTTAGTTTATATTTGAAAAGTGGTTTCATTTTAAATATTCCTTAAGTATATATTTTGTTAAAGTATTAAAGTAGTTTTAAAATTTCAATGTTATAAAGTATATTTAAATAAAGTGTTTTTAAATTATTTTAAAATTAAAGGTATTTTGTACTTGGCGATTCAGTGGAAATAAATATTTGGAAATGTATTCCGTAAGCGGAAACTATTTGAAATTGTTTTCAAATGAGCTTTGAAAATTTGGAAATATATCTTGGAAAGATATTTGGGCAAATAAATAATGTGGGAAATTATTTATTGTGTGATGGTTGCTTGTGGATGTTAATTGATAGTTAAATAACCGACTATCAATATTGGCCAAATGCGCTGATCGTTTCGGAGAGACCGGGATCGAGTTTCCGTATACTGGGATTCTAGGTCTGGAGACTCGAATACCACTTCGATCCGGTTTGTACGTTTCGTGTAACGTGTTCGGAGTCGAAGATGGAGCAGTGAAGTGCAAGGGCTAGTCGCTACTAATCCTGAGGATATTTCCAAAATGGATGTAGTAGGAATAGTGCCTTCGGTTCCGTTCGAACCCGGGACGGACTTGTATGGACGAATGCTTTCGTGACATCGTCAGGTGGACGATGGGCATTCTAAGGGATATGTGCTATAAAGGTATCGTTTAGCCTCGAGCCTCATCAACCGTGAATGACTGAAAATCAGGGGTTATGCAGCAAGGCTTCGTGGGTAGCACCCACTTGAGAGTAAGGTCATCCCTGTCTAGATGTCCCTTTTATTTCGGCTTAGTGGTGCGGTTGCTGATCCCAACCGTGGGGTGATTTTATTTGGAATTATCCAGTAAGGGATGATTCCGGCTTTGTGTTGCAGGGGAGCGGGCGTACTCCTCGGTACTGTGATCTAGGCCACGTACTGTGACAGGTGGTACCCCAGTGCCTAGTCATTCGTTGGAAATCCATTCTCCCTACGTGCCTTGTACGAGTTTTGTTTGTATTACCCACGTTGTGGCTAGTATGCTGGAATTTAATCATGTAACAATTTCAGCTATTTGAATAAGTATTTGTGAATAGACACTATTATAATATCAGAGGATTTTGATATAAAGTGTTTTAGCTATCGTAAGGTAAAAACCCGACATGTTTATTTGTGGCGTGGTCTTACGAGATGCTTTTGTTTTCAAAGGATTTTGAAACTTTAATAATCAATTTGAGTGTGATTTTCTCACGCTGGTATTCCAGACTGACTCGGGTATTGTTTTATATGATGCTCGGGTCAGACCGAGATAAACAGGTTCAGGATATGATGCTGTGGAGCTCAGGAGACGAGCTGGATGTCGATACGTACTCCCGTACTTGTTATTATTTTTCCGCTGTGTATTCAGTTGTATGTTATGGATGTTGATGTACTCTGATGATGTATTCTGATGTATTGTATAAACAGATATAGTTTTTGATTTGTGTAAAGATCTGTTGATATATTATATTTTATTCCGCTGCGATGGTTAGATTCTGATGTTGTTTTTCTTTTATTTTCTTCTTCTACCTCTTCTTCTTTAACTAAAATGGTTCGATTTTCCGGGTTTGGAAAGTCGGGTCGTTACACGCCTCGAGAACCACCTGCCAACGACCCATCGCCGCACGCCTTCCTCCTCTCCACTCTCGAACTCGCGAACGAACTCGCGCCTTAATTTCCCCAAATCGAACCCTTAGATTTCTCGGGAGGGGGAACGAATGAATTTGAATTACAGTGAGAAGATGTCGGCCATTTATTTTAAATTTTGGTTTTCGTTCGATTTGGAATTGAGGAGAACTGCTTCGGCCGAAAACTTTGATTTGAACGAGAAGTTATTTTGATTTCTCTAGTTTGAATCTGAAGAGGGAAGTAAGGGAATTCGAACGAGTGGCCATTTCTTTTCTTGATTCTCTGAACGAAAACGAACAGATAAAGGGAGAGGGGGACGAGATATTTAAAATTGAACGAGGTATGGGTTTGCACGATTTCTGCATCGTGATTTTAGGCGTGAACAACGGGGCGTGTTCGAAGGCGTGTTTAAAGGAGAAAACGTGGTGATGTAAATTAATATAAATTTAAATTTTAAATTGAATTTCATTTTATTTTAACGCGTTTTCATATCGTACTGTCACACGGCAACTCCGTTAAATACGAAATTTGAAATCCGGTAATAATTCAATATTACGGACCCAACGGAACTGGTTTCGTTGAATTCTGAGACTACGCCTCGGATGGCTATTTTTAAATATCGGTTGAACGATATAAATTCAAAACTGATCAAATCAATTTCAACTTTGATTCTGAAGCTTCTATTATCTTCAGAATTATCAATACGAATTTTAAAAGCTTTCGAAATATTTTTCTTCAACTCTAAATTGAAGATTTAAATTTTAATTTCAACTATCAACAGATTAAATTTTATAATTTAATCGCAAATTTCAAAGTTATATCGGGGATTTAAATTAAATCATCATCCAAACATTTAAAATTAATTAAATATTTTCAATTTAATTTGTTCAAAATTCTGGGTCGTTACAGAAGCTAATATTGAATGATGAAATGAACTTTAACTTATGAAAAGCTAAACGAAATGAATAAATAGAAGAAGTTAGTGAATTGTATTAATAAAAGGAGTAAATGAAATAACATTGATTTAAAATGAAAATGAACTTAAGTGAAAATGAATGTGAATTAAAAGAATTTGGTGTAACTAAAAATCAATTGGAATAAAGATGTAAGTTGTACGTATATTATTTTATTCGCATAACGATTTAATCCAGATTCGAGCACAGAATTTTGAGATAATTTATATCGATCCGAGTTAGGATTTTTCACTCGATTCTCGACGGCGAACCATGGATATGGATTTTTGATTGATTCTGGAATTCTCTATCATAGTATATGTCTATGCAAGGATAATGACGGTTTGGATCAAGGAACCAAATCTGAGTCCGCACTAGAGAGTCGTGTGGACGATACTAGTTCGGAAGTGAAATTATGTGATCGAGTGAGCGATCAGATTTGATATTGCGTACGGATGATATATGTGCATCGAACGGGCTTAAGTAAAGCAAATATTAGAAATTGAAAATGCAAAATATAAAATGATTTTAAATTATATGATTGGATATCATTGGTAAATAAGATGCAGGTATTTAAAATCAAGGAAAATTTGGATTGCCCGACAAAAAGATACGTGTTTATTTTGTCATTTGGTTTGATGGTTTTGTGATGGAGTCACTTGGCTTTTGTTTTCTTTTGTTGTTTTGGGGTCCGTAGTGGCGTTTTGTAGTTGTTCCGATCTAGCCGCGTAAAGGAAACGCTGCCGAAATATTCCGAAAATTTAAGGAGTTAGAAAATTTTGATGTTTAAAATTTTTATAACTTGTTTTGATAACTAAATTGTGATTTCCGTAAGCCGATCATAGTGGCGTAACGGAAGCGTATTAAAAGTTTTCTAATGAAATTTTATTGTTTTATAAGTTGATAATTTTGAATAAAATATATCAAATGTTAAATCCTTCACTTAACACCTTTTCGACGACGAAAGGTTTTAAGTGAGGGAGATTGTAATGACCCGTATTTTAGCTATACTTTAAATTATTAAATTTAATGTAGTTATCGAATAAAAATGGGTAAAAACAAAATTTTAATGATTTTGAATGTAAGTATTGGATATGAAATTGAATAAATTTTTGAAATAAACTAATTTTGAAGTTTGGCGATAACGAGATTGAAAAGAAATTATATATATTAACTGGGTTTATAATCAATAACTAAAGTTGGATAATAGTTGTGAATTATTTAGATAGAAATAAAGTAATTGATTGATAACTAAAATTAAATTAAAACCTAATATTGAAATTTGTTAAATATTGAACAATTAAATTGTTTAAATTTAATATTGCAATTATTTAAATAATTGAATTCTGAATTTAATATGATTGAAAATGATAACGGAAGTTGATGTAAATTTTATTTAAACAACAATGAAGATTGTTAACATTTAAAATTGGATTTAAAAGTGAATAATTATAAATTGGAGATTTTATATTATAATCGAGACGTTAAAATAGCAATCCGCGGCACAGTCTCGGATTTCAACGAAACTAGTTCCATTAGATCCATAATAGTGTATTATTATCGGATTTCAAATTTCGTAGCGTTTGGAGTTATCGTTTGGTCGTACGGAATATAAACGCATTGAATTTAATATTGAAAAATTTAATAATTTAATTCGATTCAAAAAGCTATCTTCCACATACGATCGAATTAGGTCCCGAAACCAGTTCCATTGTGTTCGGAATAGGGGTAAAACATTATAAATGCCTGGCGGCACGCTTCGTTTGGAGTTCGTCCGGATAATGTTGAAAATAAAAATAAAATAATATGTATAAGCGTATAAATACGCGTGACACAGTAAACCCTAGCTCATATTACAGCCGCGCCTCCACAAAAAAATTAATGGCCGAAATCTTGTAACCTTCCTCCCCTATTTTCTCCACATCCATCAACTTTTAACAAAATCTTCCAACTAGAAAATCGAAGAGCTCGTCGAGCTCGCCATTTCCAACGGTGGCGATCGATATTCATAACCCCGTTTGGTGGCAATTCGCTCGAGAATGGTACGAGTTCATTCACGTTTTTCTATGCTTGGGGATGACAGAGCTTTATGGTGTTTGGGGCGAAGGTGGAGGTGGCGTGGGGCTTCGAACTGGTGGCTCCTGATCGTCGTCTAGGCGTGCGGTTTGGTCGCGGCAATTAGGGATTAAGGGCGGCCGATGGGTTCGAATGCGTTGCCTGTTACGCGATGAAGAAGATGGGGAGCACGGCCTTGATTTGTAGATGGAATAGATGTACGGGTGTGATTTAGCTAAGGTTTAATATATATATATATATATATATATATATATATACGAGTATATTTGCACACCCAAGTGGGCCTGCATTTAATCACAATGTCATGCATTTATAGATGTACTTATGGAAGTAGATTTGGCAGTACCATTATAAGCATAAACTAAACTTGAAGCAATGCCCGAGAAGACCGAGATAATTGAAGAATATTCATGGAACCAGTAACTTGGAAGCATTCATCGTTTTATCATTCGTTTCTTTTGTTTTAGTTTATTTTATACTATTGGAAATGGAAATAATACTTTTACTTTTACATGCATATGCTTTTTTAGTTAATGTGGGCTTTGAGCAAAAATGTACCTAAATACATCAGTGATTAATTGTTTCTTTACCACTCTTTTGTACATTTCTGTTTTTATGCTTTCAAAATACTATTTTATTTAATAGTTAGAAATATTTAGTATAAACTGTACGTACGTGAATCTAATTGTTAGAAATATTTACAATTTTATTATAAAAAAAGAGTGAACGGGTGTGTGTTGTAAGTTTAAATATTTTGATAGTGACAAAAATTTTATTTCAAGTTGTTTTGTTAGCAGTGCAGTGATAAATTGGTAGTAAAATTCCATTGATAGGTAGCTGGGGATAACCGCTTCATGACTTAAGGGTTATACAGTGCGGCTTTCTAGGACTCGTACCCGAGACCTCAACGAACTTTATTCCATGATCGCTAGGTAGTCCTGACCAACTGAGAAAATAAAAGGTCTATAATTTCCATTGCCACGTTTCAATAGACCATTAGCTGTAGCCATATGAAAATAACATCCATACGCATTACGTACCTCACACAAATATGGTGTGCTGACATATTTCAACACAAATTAATATATTTTCACCAATTAACAAAAGAGGATAACAATATTATTTTACCACACAAATTTAAGATTTTCTCATACTCTATGGTAAAAACTTCAGCATATGATTGAGTGGCATATATCTCACTCATCGTATTACTGATATTTCAAATTGGCTTACATAATTAATCAACCTCAACCAATATCAAGGAGAGACATATGATAATAAAATATTCTTGTCATAAATAATTTTTATAGAAAAAACCTACAATTGTCAAAATAAAATGAAAATTACCTTTTCTCCATCATCTTCGGGTATACTGGTGTGATATTCAAACATCCAATCCAAGATATAAAAGTAAACAGACCTAGTTGAATCTACAGAAAATAAAAATATTCATGTTGTTAGTATCTCAATGAAGTATACTTCAAATAAAGATGCCTGAAGAACATGTAAAGCCCCTCGAATGATCGTTTTCGATATATGAAGTAATGTAACATCACCATACCCTTTTAAGTCCATCTATTAGTTCTTATTAAGCATTCAAAGAAGTGTGAAAAAAAGACCTACTAAATAACGTCTAAATAACAACATTAAACATAGTCAAATCAAATACTATCGTAAATTTATTTGACAAATCTTGAAATAAAATAAAGAAAGGAAAACCCGAATTAAGGCATCTTTAGATTTAGCTCTTTCTAATCACCATGCCTCCATGATCTATTTATTCATTTCTTCAAGTTGCTTCTCAATCTCATCCTTTTATTTAATGTTTAAGTCGGAGAAATAATTTAAGGTTTCAACATGATTTGATTTTACGATGGGCACATTGATTGGCAATTTGGGATGAATGACCGTGAAAATTAAGCATTGAGAATTGTCCGAGATGTAAAAGCTAGGCTTTATATTTTAGGAATTAAACGAAAGAAATAGATCGTGCAAGGATACACGTTAGGACATTACACATTCTAATTGTTTTACTTAGTCCCACATCGTCCAAAATATATTAATTATTGTAGTATATAAGCTAAGGGATGAATATGGCTGTTGTTTTAGTAACATCTAATTCAGTTGAGATGATGTTCCATGAACATATGGCCCTCAGATCGAAGTATGGTTCAGTTCAAATAATTTTAGTCTGCTACTGCTGTATTATAATTTCTTCCACAATAAAGGATCCATTTGTCATCTATAATCCCATCTGTAGAAATGGAAAGGGTAATTTGGGAAATTCAAGACACTGTTGAATTCTATCCATGGAATTCTCATTATTAATAGTAGAGATAGAGATATTAATGATAAGAAGATTTAGAAATAGAAACCATTAATCAAAATTAATGCACAATAATCTCCAAATGACAACATATTCTCTTGATTTTTGTCCCAGGTTAACTCCCTATTCCAAATATGGTACATGCAAACCAAATTATTCAAGTAAGCTACGAATATGACTGCAATAGAGGAAACAATTTCACCTGTTGGCATCAATACACAAATATGTAATATTAAAAATTAATATGTTCCAAATATGATAGCAACAATGGACTTCATGGTCAAAAGCAATATTTCCATCCTTCAGCATCTCTCTTTGCCACAGTCCTAGTACTAACTTTCTTCCTGCCATAATAAATACTCAAGGCTGAAATTGCTAATGGCATCACAACTAAGTAAAAGCAGATACATGTACATGATGATAGAAAAACTATAATAGTAATTTATGAAACAAATAAACCTCTGAACTCATGCATATCCACATTATATCCCTGCCCCATTGTAACATGTATCAAGCATAATGAAATTACAACAGTATATAAAATATCTTCAAAAATTGAAGGATCTCTTATCATGTATCCTTGCACTACAAGATTTAACGGCTATTCCAACGGCTACGAGCCGTTGCGGCCATTGGAAGCCGTTGGAATAGCCGTTGGAATATAATCAACGTTTTCCAACGGCTTCCAACGGAACCAACGGATAATTTCCAACGCCAATTCCAACGGCGACCAACGGTTACTAGCCATTGAAAACCGTTACTAGCCGTTGGACTAAAATGTCCAATATGCCGTTGGAAGCCGTTGGAAAACTGGGTTCATTTTGCTGTCCAACAACAGGCCTATTAACCTTCCAGCCACACCATTTCCAATAAATTTCCAATACATTTCCAATCCATTCCACACATATATATCAATATCAACATAAACAACACATATAAATCAATTAAACACCAATATAAACAAACCAAACCATTCAAACATCATAAACCGTACCATCAACGTAAATACCAACAAAACATGTCAACAAACCACGTACATACCATCAAAATATCGTTCTCACCCACTCCGTACCAATACATACAACATTAAAACACATTATAGCCATCTCCAAGTCAATATATACATCGTTCAAACACAAACAATAAAAAGCATACCTTCTCAAGCATCTTCGTCGTCACCTCCGGAAGCACCAGACGACGAAGGAAAGGTACCATGATTCTGCACATACTCCGCAAGCTTTTGATTCAGCTGCTCCATCTGTACAGCTCGCAGATGATTCTCCTCCTGTAGCTGCTCAATCATAGCTCTAAGCTCCTTAATTTCTTCTTTGTCTTGGGCCTTTTGAGCTTGTCGAGCCTGCAAATAGAAATAATAGCAAAAGGGTTGGAAACGCTTATAAAATATTATAGCACTATATATCTAAACGCTAATTTGTTGTACATATGTAAAAGGATCAATTACCGTTACGTTCCCGAAGCCATAACGTCTACTCCGCTGCGTCGGATCCATAACAGCGTCAAATATGTTATCTTGCTCCTCTTGTGTCAACTCATCACGACCAGACTGCTGAAGCGCATATGCCCTTGCCTCCTGTAACCTTGACTATAATGAAAAAAAAACAATTTCAGTTGAAAAATAGTAGAATGTAATTTTTATTTTACATAGCTAGTAATTAATAAACTTATTGATATAAGTATTCGAAATTAAAAAATACATACATATGCCTCAGTCGCCTTAACCTGATCACCCCACTGATATATGATTTTGCCAGACTCGTCTACTTGCTTAGATGCGTGGGTGTGAGCAAATAAGTCCACTAAGCCAACGGGATGTCCATAAGCTCGTTCCTGCAATTGATAATTTGGATAATTTAACTTCACATAACTAATTACTGAACTGATCAATATACAAATGTGATAATAGATAAATTTACCAAATCTTCGCGTTGATGCTGGAAAGATTTGGAGCCTCCACGATGAGTTACTGGATTCCTGCTCCTGTTTGCTGAGTTCCTTTCTGACTCCTCCTGCAAATTTACAATGAATAATTATTTATTAAACGTAATTTTTTTTACTGAGATTCATTATAGATTTACCTTGAACTCCTCAGAGTTCCACCAGTCAACCCACTTATCCCATACAGCCGCGCTCATCCACTTTGGTTTCTTCCCCACTTTTTTAATCTTTGACATCTTCTCCCTATAGTTCTTAGCGATCTTTGAGTTCCAGTGTCGCTGAACTAAGTTGATGTCTGACTCTTGCAAATCTACTGCGCCATGTACAATGAGAAAATATTACTAATTATTTATTTGTATTTAATTAATCATTTTGTAAAGCGGTATAAACTTACTAGAAAATCTTGCCAAATGGTCTCTCTCACATCAACGGGGATCTTGCTCCACTTAGGCCAGCAATCGCTCATCCTGCTCATATACACCTGCTTAGAAATGTTCAGAACCACTTTAGATGGCTCCAACTCAAACCCACTGCGTTATATATAAAATAGAACTTTAGACAATTATAGATATATCATGTATAAAAAATTAAATTGCTATGCTGCTAATTATGATACTTACGCCTGATCAGCCTTTGGCTGCAAGTAAACGACTGGACGAGCTGATGGCTCACCACTACTCTCTCCAATCTGCTGGGAAGAGCCACGTCACCGAGAGCCAGAACCAAAGCTAGACATAATATACCTGCCATATACATACATATACAATTCATAATAATTATGATATGACGAACCATTAAAAAATGTAATACAATATGCTACAAATGTGTCATGTTGTGTGTATGTGTTGAGTGTGTGAGTATACACTTGTTAGCATTAAAATTGTATAGCTTTGGATAAATGCATTATTAATCAGAGATAAATGTAATGTGAATAATTGTAAAAATTACCGGATATTACTCAGTCGTCCTCGTCGTTTTCTGATTCAGACTCGGTTTCGTGTTCTATGTCGTTTTCCTCTACACTCTCAAATGCTTCGACTAATACATTTGTCTCATCATTTAAAGGTCCAAAATCGGTTTGATCGTCTGTAATTGCTATTTCAACATTTTCCTCCAAATCTGCTTGATAGGCTTGTTCGTCTGGAATATTCTGTCCATCGAACGTAAATCTTGCTTTGGTTTTAAAAACCGCAGACCAATCTGCTTTATCCTTTTTTAGAGATGGATAGGGGGCATAATAAGCTTGTAGGGCTTGTTTGGCTAGTATAAAAGGGTCGTATTTTTGATAGCGCGAGGTATGTTTAATTTCTATAAGATTATAATTTGGATGCACGTTAATACCAAAACCTGGAACATTGCTGAACCAGTTGCATCTAAACAAATAAACATCCTCCGCGGGTCTTGTAAAATATGTCAACTGCAAAATCTGGTTAACACGCCATAAAAATCATTCATTTGATTATTAGGATCATCACTGCCTTTAACAAATACACCAGTATTGTTTGTTAATTTTTCAGCACCGTATTCTTTGGTGTTGAATTTATATCCATTAACAAAAAATATTGGATACGTTTTAACTTTTCTTTTCGGTCCAAACGCCAAATGTTTCAGTCCTACATCGAGCACATTATTTGTGGGATCAAAAACATATTTCGAAAACCAAGTACTGAAATCTTTGCTTAAATCGCCGCTTGGATTTTGTGATTCAAAAATACTGCAAACACAAACAAGATATATTACATTATTATTTATTTACACGTGTAGTATTAAATTTAACAAAACTTGGAAGGTAATAATTACCTAACAAATGGTGCAACTTCAGGACAATTAAGAAGAATATATGTGTGTGCTACATGGTAATCTTTATCATCTAGCCATACTTCCACACATTTTCTAGCATGTCGGCCATGTTGTTTAAAAATAGATAATATTGATTCAGAAGAAGAATTTTGTTCAACGGCCTCATCATTACGCGGAACACTTACAAATGATAAGTTCACATGATCATTAAAATAATGAGAGAAAAAGAAAGAAGCTTCTTCTTTGATATATGATTTGCAAATAGAACCTTCAACTCGAGCTTTTTGTCTCACTTTTTTCTTTAAATGATTTAAGTACCTAATAAAAAATATTTCGGTTAAGTATTAACTTCTATTTAAAATTAAATTACCATTTACATAATCAGTATAGTAACATACCTTTCGAATGGGTACATTCATCCATATTGCACAGGACCTCGAAGACGTGCTTCATATGGAAGATGAACAGGTAAATGCTCCATTACATTAAAGAAACCCGGAGGAAATATTTTCTCCAGTTTGTAGAGCAGTATAAGAATTTCTTCTTCAAGTTTAAGTAGATGATCAACTTTTAACGTAGTTGAACAAAGCTCCTTGTAAAATAAACTAAGTTCTGTTATTACCATCCAAACTTTTACTAGTAACAATTCTTTGAAAGTGATGGGTAACAAATTTTCCATCATTACATGACAATCATGGCTTTTCATTCCACTCAGTCTTCCATTTTTATAGTCGACACATCTACGAAGATTAGAGGAAATTCCATCGGGAAATGGTAATCCTTCCACCCATTTTAACAGTACTTTAACTTGGTTGATGTCTAGTTCGTAGCATGCTTTGGGTTTTTTACTATCATTGGACTTCATATGAAGATCAGGACGATTGCATATTTCCTCTATATCACGTCTAGATTTCAAATCGTCCTTAGTCTTGCCCTTCACATTCAAAACTGTATAAAATAGATTATCAAATACGTTTTTTTCATTATGCATCACGTCAATGTTATGACGGATTAAGAGATTTTTCCAATAAGGCAATTCCCAGAATATACTTTGTTTGCACCAATTATGAAACGTCGATTTACCTTGAATTTCGATTTGTTGTACGGTCTCGTGTATCTTTGGATAATCTTTTACAAGTTCATATATATCCTCGCTTGACCAAACCGTTGGTGGTCGTAGAGTCTCATGCCTATTAGCTATGAAGTTTTTTTTGTCTCTTCTAAAAGGGTGATTAATATGAAGAAAACATCGATGACAATCAAACCATGAAATTTTCTTCACATGCGGTAAGGAAAATGCTCGTGTTTCTTCCATGCAATAAGGACAAGCAAAACGACCGGCCGTACTCCAACCCGAAAGCATTGCATATGCAGGAAAATCGCTAATAGTCCATAATAGAGAAGCGAACATCCGAAAAATTTTCTTTTTTGATATGTCATATGTTTCAACTCCTTCATGCCATAATATTTTCAACTCTTCGATTAATGGTTGTAAGTAAACATCAATGCCCTGTGTTGGATCATCAGGGCCAGGGACGACAACTGTGAGAAACATATATGGAGTTTTCATACACATCCACGGGGGTAGATTGTAAGGTGTGATTATTATAGGCCAAGATGAATATTTAGAACCAAACTGAGAAAACAGTGAGAATCCGTCTGTACATAAACCTAGTTTAACGTTGCGGCTCTCCGCTGCGAAATCGGGATATTTCTTATCAAAATATTTCCATGCTTCTCCATCGGATGGGTGTGTCAACGTACCTTCTTGAGGTGTTCTCACACTGTGTCATCTCATATGATGCGCTGTTACAGATGATGCATATAACCGTTGAAGTCTAGGGGTGATGGGTAAATAATGCATACGCTTGTACGGAACTTCTTTTCCCTTCTTTTTCCTCGGTTTGTATCTTTCTTGATTACATATTTTACAGTTTCTAAGATTGATGTCTTCTTTCCAATACAACATGCAACCCTTTAAACATGTATCTATTTTTTGATATGGCAAACCGAAAGATGACATAAGTTTTTTCACTTGATAATAATTTTCGCACATTAAATTATCGGGTGGCATATGGCATTTAGCAGCTTGAACAACAGCCGTAAATCCAGCTTCTGTAAGGTTGTATTTTGATTTCATTGCAATGTATTCTGCAGTTACCGATAATTGAGAGCCGCTTAAACATCCATTCCAAAGGGTTTTTTTTAGCATGATCCAATAAATCATATATTTTTTTAGCTCCAACATTTGGTTCCTCTTCGACGTTAACATCATCGTTATCAATTTCAACGGCAGGGAACATTGGTCGTGCTGCATCTTCGACCATATGTTCTATGAGATTCGTACTAAATTCATCACTAATGACCTCCACCGACTGTTCTTGATTATTAGGGGCTACAATTTCTCCATGACGATCCCATAGAAAATAATTGGGTACGAAACCGTATTGGCGCAAATGAACCTTAACTATATTCAGTACTAAATAGTTCAACAATTTGCATCTACTACATGGACAACGAATTTCTTCATCGTTTGCAATATTACTTATAGCAAATTCGATGAACACTTGTACCCCTTTTAGAAAATGTTCACTTATTGCGCCATTAATTTCCCTTCTTTGATACATCCAGCTCCGATCATTAAAGTAATTGACCATTTTTCCTACTTGAAAACCTATGATAAAGTAAAAAAATTATAAATCGTTCATTTTATATTTTGTTTAAATTTTATTTACTGATGTAGTAAACATGTACTAAATTTTATATTTTTTCTACAAACTTCATTTGAAATAAACAACTATTGATTCATTGCCACTTATGTATCTTCTTTGATGGTCGGTCATCCTACTTCCCATTACAAACACAATAGTAATTATATTTCGTAAATCATATTATTTTAAACGATTTCACAAAATTTCGGCAACATTTCCCCCCGTGTTCCTTGTATCGTACACAAATGCGTGTACACAAGGAACGTAAAGGAAATGCCGTCGAAATTTTGTGAACCGTTTAAAGTGATATGATTGACGAAATATAATTACTTTATAGTGTTTGTAACTTGTCCAATACAGGGACAAATCCGACAAATGATATATCAGATGATTAGAGTTGTCCGTTTTGTGAAAAAAACGAATATCCCTAAAACGATCATATACAACACTTGTCAGACGGGGCCAAATATATCTAAGGATTTAAATATTTTTTTATATTAAATTTAAATATATAACTCGTTTAATTAATATTGGTTTATATTTTACCATTTTATTACATTAGAACTAAATTCATTTATACACAAAATTTGTACACAACATTCATTTATTACAAATTCATTTATACACTAAATCAATTTACGTGTTCGCACAAATACAAAACTCGTGTTCGCATAAATGCAATATCCGTTCTAACGGCTTCCAAATGCAATAAACTCTATCACGCACATACGTTTAATATACTAACCAAATCAACATAAACTATATAATGCAATATCCTAAATTACAAAATTTTCAATCGGTTATAATAACTTGTTAATTATGGTATGATATTTGCAATTAGGGAATAACATGATGTAATATGCATACACTAACAAGTAGGAATCAATCAACATTCGAATTAAACCTTAAATCCAAAAAAACATAAATATTAGGTTTAGCAAAATTACCGATTTGGAGAGCTAGAAGGGTGGAGATCGGTTGGAGCAGCTTCTAGATGGCGTTGGTGGTGGTTGGGATGGTGTTTGGACCGGCAGTTGGAGGTGGTGGAATGGTGGAATTGGGGGAAATATTGAGTGTGGAAGAAGAGAATGAGCTGCAGGTCCGTTCTCTGGAAAATATGCAGGAAATTTTCCAATGGCTTCCAACGGCCGCAAACGGCATTTTTCCAACGGTTTCCGACGGCTACAGACGGTTTCGGCAAAATACAACGGGCCGTTGAAAACCGTTAGAAACGCCGTTGGAGGCCGTTGAAAACTGGACGTTGGAATACACTGTAGTTCTAGTAGTGTTGGTGAAGTAATAACACTATATTTACACGGAGAAGCCAGATTGGCTTTACCTGGCAGTACGGAACACCTAAGCCCACTCAACTACTGGACTTTTTTTTTCATTTTTTCTTATTAGTCGTACATGCTTCATGAAACATATTATCTTCAAATTATAAATTGAAACCCAACCACCCTCAGATATACATATCAATAGGTAAATGTCTAATTTTGCCGCTATAATGAATACCACTTTGTGTAGGTGAGAGTGTTTATTACCATTGTACTATGGTACTCATGCATATTGTTATAGTTCACCGACAAAGCCCTTCGCAAAAATTTCATTTACATTCTCCCTCTCTCAGCTTTGCTTATCCTTCACCCCTGTTCTTCGAATGTGTACTTAGTACCATTCTTCTAACATAATAAAAAATAAATAAATAATTGTACCTTGTTATGATTAATTCTTCTCCACTTTTCTTCATTGATATTTCTTTGAAGGTTTCTGGGGAGGATCAACAAAAGGCTTGAAGTCCAATATGCAGAGTTAGTTGTGTTATCTATTACTTTGAGTTTGTTACTTGACATATTCTAATGATTGTCTTTGATGGGTACATGTATTTGTATTAACTTCTTACATTTCAAGTCGAATCATGTTACACTTAATAAAACCACACAATATTCCTCGTCACTTTCGTAATTTCAACTGTCTTTACTTTTGCTAAGCTTTTCTCTCAGAAACTTTAAAGCCTTGTTTTTTTTCATTCTATCATGAGTCTATTTAATAATTTGTTTGGCATGTTTCTTAGTTGATAGCATGCTGGTAATATTAATTGGCGTCTTACAGTACTATTTAATAATTTGTTTTGCATGTTTCTTTGTTGATAGCAATGCTAATAGTAATATTTGTTGGTATCTTGCAGTACTGCTTATCACCTGTAGGTTGTATGTGTGGAAATACCTGTCACTTTGCTCACGATCAAAATAAAGTGGATGTAGGACTGAACAAATCGAGCTCTGTAAGTTGATGTTTTAGTTTAGCAGATTTTATTCATACCAGTAACGTGCAAAAGCATTGAACAAATTAAAGGAGTTGTACATGGAAACTAATTAATTTTAATTAGTCCCACATCACCTAAAACATCTTGATTGTTAGTTTATATAGGCTAAGAGAGGAAGTAGTTGGTTGTCTTAATGTGTAGAGCTTATAAAATTGTGTTAAGGTGGGGAGGGTAGGTGAAGTTAATTTGATTGCATGGTCATTTGAAAAATGATATCTATTTTTTTGAATCTTAATTGATGTAAAGGGCATTTTCGGAATTTCAAAAAGACACGGTTGAAACTAATGGATTGAATTCTCATTATTAATAGTAGAGATATATATAAAAGAAATTGAATATTAATTGTATTATATAATATGAAATCTTTAAAACTGCATATCCTTTTTATACGTTATCAGAATTGGACGAAACAAGAGGCATTGGAATCATAGCGATGAGTACTGCGTCATGGAGTTGATTTGGAGTCGTTTGGAGCTAGTTAAAATTTAAGGTTAAATCGAACGTCGTTCGATTTGATTTAAAATTGAAAACTCAAGGTGAGTGTTTTATAACGCTCACAACGTACTAGAATATTTTTGCGCTAGTTAAATTTGATATTATGAAGTGATATAAATTTTATTGGTCGTTGTTTGATAAATTTAATTGTCATCTAGATTGTCATTGAATTAACTGTTAAAAAATAAAATCGACAGTCAAATTGGAATTGGGATTTAATTGCCAGTAAATTACTTGATATTGACAACTATGAAATTGCTGTGAATTATATTGACTGTTTGGATGGTTGATTGTGATGGATGCCAATTGATTGATATTTGGATGTTTGGATGTTTATTTGTTTATATATATATATATATATATATATATATATATATATATCATATTATCGCCCTGTATATTATTTACAGTATATAAACTGTAAATTTAATTATTTCGAATAAATTAAGAAATAGGTTGAAATGATATATACCTATGACATCGTGATCTGGATTGAAATGATATATATCCATCTCTGAAATTAAATTGAAATAACTGATCACTTGGCCATAGGATAGAAAATTATATACGGACACCGGATTGGTTAAATTAAATGATTTTAAAATTTCTGATTTGATATTTATTTAAATGATTTTGATTTAAAAGAAATAAAAACCAAATTTATAGAAATCAAATTATTTTCGAACTTGAGCTTGGAATGTTAAAATTTAAATTTGGTAAACGAAATGTTTTAAATAATTGAGTTAGGATTTTTGAGTTATAATTGAATTATGATTTAAATTTCAGAAATTAATTTGATTTAAACAATGGGACTTTTATTCAAACTTTGAATTTTACTAAGTAAAAGTATTTGAAAATTTGGATTTCAATTTGGATATTGAAGGTTAATTTGATTTAAGTGTTTTGAATCAATATTTTGAAGATCGAGCTCGAAATTGATTTAATTTGAAATTGAAATCGAATTAATTGGATTTGAAAGTGGAATGGAACTAATTTGAAATCGAAGTTGAAATTGATTTGAATTGAAATCGAAATTGAATCGATTGAATGGAAATTGAAATTGATTTGAATTGGGAAGTTGGAATAGGACCGGTTTGACTTTGAAACTATTTTCAAATAAATAATTTAATATAAAACTATTTAAAAGCTATCTTCTTAAAATATACAAATTATCTGGGTTTCCAAATTATTTTGTCATATAAACCAATTAATACTCAAACTATTTTATATTAAACTATTTTAACCATTTAAACTATTTTAACTATTTTAACCATTTAAATTATTTAAACTATTTTAATTATTTAAACTATTTTTAAACTATTCAAACTATTTTTCAAAAATTCAAACTGGTCAAGGGTGATATGTTTATTTTAAATCATGGATTTAAATACGAATAGGGTTAAATGAAGTTATAACCCAAATGTAAATTCGAAACCATTTTGGAATCGAAATTGCGATATTGAGGCGAAAATGATTTTGAATTGAAATGGTATATTTTGAGTAAATGTGATGATTTCGTAATGGATTTGATTTTGAAGCGAATATGATATTTTGATATCAAGTATGGACTGTCTTCGAAATGTAAAAGTAGCAACCGGTGTGTAAAACGACGTTTGGTTGTTGAAGAGACCGGGGTCGGATATGGGCATACTCTCTGTCGATACCGGAACCATTTTGAAAACTGTGTACGTGAAGTGATGATCCAGAACGAAGTGGTTGGATTGGTGTTGTTTGCTGGATTTGAATAAAGAGAACGATGATGGATTAGCTTGGCACTTGTGCCAATTTGAAATGACTAAAACAGGAGCCGTACCGACCAAGTGAGTTAGCTACCCCGAGCGGACACACTTCTTCGTATTACCATCATTTACTTTGTGATTGATTGGTGCGCACCCTCCGAATTATGGGAGTGTTGGATGCAGTGGGCAATCATAGCTATGATGCGTTACCACCAGCCGAGAAGGATAAACTGGTAGTATCCTACCTTGGGCATTGCCTAACGTGTCTTGTCATAATTTTATCCCTAAACGAAACCCATACGATTTTGGTTTAGTGTTGTTGTAACACGGCACATCCCTGACTACCGACGTTCTATTGGTGGTGTCAAATGCAAACTGTACGCCAATGCTTAGAAACGCGTTAAGGGGGATCAATGTAAAGCCTTAACGCTAAGAAATATATTTATTTTACTGACTGGACATTATATATATATAGCGTATTCTACTAATTATAATATTTTGACCGATCCTTAAGAGATGGAAAATCCCGTAATATCTCTTGAGTTATTGCACGCACATTATACACTGGATAGGAGATGTGAAAATCCGTAAGCATCTCTGACGCTATTACTCTCATGTTATATGCAATATCCATTTGACTCACATAAAAATATTTTAGTTCTGACTCGAGTGTTTTGTTTTTTCATTATGCTCGGGTCAGTCCTGAGTTTTCAGTTTATTAAAGACTTATTCTGGAGGACGAAGACGAAGATTTGGTATACTATTTCTACTATTGTTACTCCAACATCACGTTGTTCTGCTGCATTATATTTTATTCTGTTGTATATGTATACCTCGGATAAATATTGTATAGATTATAATCAAATGTATAATCGAAATAGCTTCATGAATTGTTTATTTGATTATTATATTTTTTCACTCCACTGCGAGATTCTTTGTTTGTTTTCTTCTTATTTTCTTATTTTTCTTAATTAACCCCATTAATTATCTACATTACGGATTGTTTAAGTTAGACATGTGTGGATTATTGTCGATTTAAACCTTCCGAAACGTGGGTCGTCACATGAACTATCAAAAACGCTCATCTGTATATTATCAAATTTTAATCACTTAAAAATAGGATCTAATATTAAACTTCTTTTACAAATTCAAACGCCCTTTAAAATAGAATCTAACAATTAAACATGCTTTACAAATTCAAAACGATTCTAAAAATAAAATTCCTTTACAAATTCAAAATATCTTTACAAAATATACAAATCTTAATATCACATAAAAATAAAAATCTTTTTTTTAACTAATTTAAACATATATAATTTATAAGGAAAACAATTCACGCGCAAAGTGCGTGCCGTAACACTCGTGTAGAATAAACGTGCTGTGCTATTTGGTGTAAAACCTAATTAAAGTGATCAAATTTTAAATTAAAGTTAAAAGGCTTAAGAATAAATTGTCGTGTTATTAATGTGTAGATAACAGGGTAATTATAATTTGTTGAAGGGTCAAATTAGAAAATGCCAATATTACAAATAAAGGGTCATGGTCTCCAAATAACACAGGTTCACAAGTTCTAGTTATTCTCCTTGTCTCTTCTATGAAAATAATTCAAATGTAGGGTTTGTGATAATTTGGAAGATCAAACCATTTCCTTTTCTCTTTCATTCAGCAGCTATGAATTCAACTACAACTTCCGCTAATTTGTTTATCTTTCTCTGATTGCTTCTCAATCGAATCAGTATAAATTACATATTCAAAACTATAATTTTATGATTAATCAATGGCCACCTTCGGATGCTCTAACATTTGATGGATTTTCCTGGGATCCGATTTTCAAAACATTATTATCAATCAAAATCGTTTTGTTGCTAAAAGAGAGAAGCATCCCGATAGTTTAAGATAAGTATCAATTAAAAAATCTAAGTATCCGTGCAAACAAAGATAACAGCAAATAAAAATAGAAATGAATGTTCCAGACTTCGATAACCAGTCTTCTAACCATCTTCCTATTCCTGATAAAATACTAATTTGTCATCTGTCAAAAATCAAACTTTCTAGCAGGTCTACTCTATTTAAATAGCCGTCAGTTTGATATTGTACAACAAAACAAGTTGTTTGACAACTTAAATTGACTTTCAACTTAAATGTAAAAGCAAATTTTCAGTTCAAACTGATCATCTTTGATATTTTATTTGAACCAACTTCTAGTTACTTTAAGTGCCATGTGAATTCCTTTGTTTATCCTCTGTTTATCCCAGTATGCTTAAATTACAACTACACATTATAATTATTTAATTCATACGCGTAGCAAAAATAAATAGCTAATACAAGCACATAAATTTAATGCATGCACAAAAATAAATGTAACGAAAGTTAAAATGGAACAGAGGAATATATCTCTAATGCATGTACATAAACTTAATGTCACAATTAAGACGGTCAAAGGATACTAAAAAAATCTGAAATCAGTCGGTATCCGAATACGAAAAGCAGATAAATATCTGATATAAAAAGAAACAAACGCAAAGACATATACGAAAGCATATGCATTCGAAAATTATTCATTGGGTTTACATCAAGATTACAAATTATATTAAGTATATTTTAGTGCAATGAAACGTACATGTCTATTATTTTATTAGGTTAATCGGTTGTTTATATTATATGGATTTAAAGCTTATTAACCACTAATTTACGTTGAATCAAATGTTAAATGCCTGTCTCAATTAAGCATAAATTATTTTATAAGCTACCAAAGACTGACCATTGAACAAACAACAGATAATATGTAGTTGGCGGCTGTTTCATCTTATTTTCTCTTTATAAAATACAAATCACAAGCAATATATAGGAACAGCTGAACAAGGTAAGCTGGTTCCTATTCCTTCCTTCTCTATATAAAAAACACCCTCTGTTTAGTTTCTTACAAACTTTGTTCCTACAGAATTATTAAGCTGGTTCCTATTCCTTCCTTCTCTATATATATAAACACCCTCTGTTTAGTTTCTTACAAACTTTGTTCCTACAGAATTATTAAGCTGGTTCCTATTCCTTCCTTCTCTATATATATAAACACCCTCTGTTTAGTTTCTTACAAACTTTGTTCCTACAGAATTATTAAGCTGGTTCCTATTCCTTCCTTCTCTATATATATAAACACCCTCTGTTTATTAGTTTCTTACAAACTTTGTTCCTATAGAATTATTCAGAAACTGATCAATGGAAAGAAGCAACTCTTTTGGTACATCATGGGCAGATCAATGGGACTACACGAATCCCGACCCATACACAGATGCAAACAGTAAAAGCAAGACCGATAACAAGAAGAAGAACGGAGCAGTCGAGAAGACTAAAGCAGTTGCAGGCAGCGGACTCAAGAAGGTTAAGGCTGGAACCACCCTCGGGTTTAGTTGGATTAAAGATAAGATTCATAAGAAGCCATCAGATAAATGATCGTTTTTGCCTTGTTTGATTTGAGGTTGTGTTATGTGATTATTTATTTGATTTTATTTTATGTTGGTTCTCTGTAATTTAGATATTTGGATGGATTTGCTGTTCATAGTAGATAGGTTTTTGGATTGCTTCTGTCATGTGTTTGATTAATAGTTGTAATATAGATTGATTTATCAGGTATCGTATTTATAATTTTTGTTTAATTTCTTGTTAGCAATTAATACAAGATATACATTCATTCTCCAAAGAAATAAAATCTTGGTCCAATCTTGAAACTCTTTAAAATAACAATTTAAGGCTGGTTTAGTTCCCTGGAACAGAAAGCACACATAATACAAACAGAAATAAAATCATAACATAACACTAAGTTTAATACAACACATGTTTCCATAATAACACATCAATTTGCTAATCAGTTCCTTATCCGACTACAAATACATAATAGGTCTCAATAGATACACCAATGGATAATACAATACATGAGTGTACAATAACAATTACAGGTCCTATTGATCAGATAAGCCTGCCAAATAACTTAGGGACATACCCGAATGTAATATGAAAATAATACACGGGTCAAACTATGTAGTCTGGTGGTAGTTAAACCATAACATGAATAAACAAAGCAAGAACATCAACAACGGCATAAGGAAACAACATAGCTATTGGGCGATATTAGCGTATGCTAAATGTCAATAATATATGTGTTATGTATATGTGTACGTATATGAATCTGTATTTGTATATGTGTCTGCATATAGAAATTCTAGATTTTATATGCACACGCACACACGCACATGTATGCATGTATATGTAGATAAATTGAATATTTCAAATCTTAGAAACATGCTTAATTTATTCTATGAAAATAGAGAAGAATGGAAACCGATGATCTATTGATTATAAATTCCAATAAAATTATAGCAGATGTCCAATATGTCAGGTGAAACGGAGGAAGATACACGTAATGATGTGTAAAGTCTTTATTCCTGACAAAAATATGGTAATACAAATTTAAGGCTATGTGTATATATGAATCCAAGTGGATTTCATATATTTACACATAGCAGATTTTAATTTAAATAATAACTATGAGGTGAGTAACGAGCTTAATCTGAAGGGCAAGTGCCAGGATCACCAAAAGGAATCATTTCACTTCTTATAGTACTATTATTCAACGTGTATTGAATATTAACACCAAAAGTTGCTCTTAATTGACAAAAATGTGGGCGATTCCGCTAATAGTGTACGTTACTTCGCCCTAGAAAGATGTAGTAACATTCTAATATATAACAAAAGACGCACATAAACACCATACTTTCCCATGGGTACTCGCACGGATTAAAAGTGATGCTTGAAAATATCACAAGCCTCGGTAGCGGGTCGTTGACTAGGACGGTAGTAGCAAGTTGTCGTCCACTTAGGTCGCGGTCCCGAGTTAGTCAGCTAGCGTCGGAAATTTAAATTTTGTTTCAAAATGAATGATATTAGAAAATATCGGTTAATATTCAAAATTAATGATATCTGATAGTATCATTATTGATTAACCCATAACTGCTGGGGCACCAAGTGATTACGTACCGATGATTATTGGATAACTATGAAATGACCAACATAAGAGTTTTTTATTGGTTAATGTAACTACGGTCAACCAAAGAATTTTGAAATGATGATGTTACACGGTTCTCTTGACTTAAGAATACTGCGGAACTTCAACGTGGACACTCCACTTTGATTACAGTTAATTCGTGACATGACGTCAATCGATTGCACTACAGGATAATACGGCTATTCCAACGGCTCCTAGCCGTTGGCGGCCGTTAGAAGCCGTTGGAATAAATCTCACGCCTTCCAATGCTTTCCAACGGATCCAACGGACCATTTCCAACGGAATTACCAACGGCCGCTAACGGCTTAAAGCCGTTGGAATCCATTAGAAACCGTTACAATAAAGTGGCCAATAAGCCGTTGGAAGCCGTTGGAAATTCTGGGTTTATTTTGCTGTAGAACAGCAGGCCTATTACCCTTCCACCCACACTATTTCCAATCCATTCAATTTCCATTTCATTTCCAATCAATTCCACACATATATATCAATATCAATACAAACAACACACATAAATCAATAAAACACCAATATAAACAAACCAAACCGATCAAACATCATAAAATATACCATCAACGTACATACCATCAACAAATGTCAATAAACCATGTACATGCCATCAAAATATTTCTCACCCACTCCGTACCAATATATACAACATCACCATCAACATCAAAACATCTCCAAGTCAATATATACATTGTTCAAACACAAATACTCAAAAACATACCTCCTCAAGGATCCTCGTCGCCTCCCGAAGCACCAGACGACGAAGGAAGGGTACCATGATTCTGCAAATACTGCGCAAGCTTTTGATCCAGCTGCTCCACCTGGATGGCTCGTAGACGATTCTCCTCCCGTAGCTGCTCAACCATAGCTCTAAGCTCCTTGATTTCATCTTTGTCTTGGTCTTTTTGAGCTTGTCGAGCCTGTCGAGCCTGTCGAGCCTGCAAATAGAAATAATAGCAAAAGGGTTGTCTCAGCATATAAAATATTATAACATTATATATCTAAACGCTGATTTTTTGTAAATATGTAAAATGATTAATTACCGTTAGGTTCCCGAAGCCAAAACGTCTACTCCGTTGCGCCGGATCCATAACAGCGGTAAAAATGTTGTCCTGCTCCTCCTGTGTCAGCGCATCACGACCTGACTGCTGAAGCGCATTAGCCTGTGCCTCCTGCAACCTCGACTATAATGAAAAAAAAACAATTTCAGTTGAAAAATAGTAGCATGTAATTATTTTGCATAGCTAGAAATTAATAAACTTATCGGTGTAAGTATTAGAAATTTAAAAATACATACATATGCCTCGGTCGCCATATCTTGATCACCCTACTGGTATATGATATCGCCAGCCTCATCTACTTGCCTAGACGCGTGGGTGTGAGCAAACACGTCCACTAAGCCAACAGAGCCTCCACGAGCACGTTCCTGCAATTGATAATTTGGATAATTTAACTATACATAACTAATTACTGAACTAATCAATATACAAATGTGATAATAGATAAATTTACCAAATCTTCGCGGTGATGCTGGAAAGATTTGGAGCCTCCACGGTGTGATACAGGATTCCTGCTCCTGTTTGCCGAGTTCCTAGCTGACTCCTCCTGCAAATTTACAATGATTAATTATTTATTAAACGGTAAAAAATTGCTGAGATTTATTGTAGATTTACCTTGAACTCCTCAGAGTTCCACCACTCAACCCACTTCTCCCATACAGTCGCACTCATCCACTTGGGCTTCTTTCCTACTTTTTTAGTCTCCGACATAGTCTCCCTATAGTTCTTCGCGATCCTCGAGTTCTAGTGTCGCTGAACTAAATTGACGTCAGGCTCTTGCAAATCTATGGCACCCTGTACAATGAGAAAATATTACTAATTATTTATTTGTATTTAATTAATCATCTTGTAAAGCGGTATAAACTTACCAGAAAATCTTGCCAAATCGTCTCTCTCACGTCGTCGGGGATCTTGCCCCACTTGGACCAGCAATCGGTCATCCTAGCCATGTACGCCTGCTTCGAAATGTTCAGAACCACTTTGGATGGCTCCAACTCAAATCCACTGCGTTAAATATAAAATTGAACTTTAGACAATTATAGATATATCATGTACAATTAAAAAATTAAAATGCTATGCTTGCTAATTATGATACTTACGTCTCATCAGCCTTAGGCTGCAAGTAAACAAGTGGCCGAGCTGGTTGCTCACCACTACCCTCTCCAATATGACATGAAGAGCCACGTCGCCGAAACCCAGAACCAGAACCAGAACCGGACATAATATATATACCTACCATATATACATACATATACAATTCATAAAAATCATGATATGATGAACCATTAAAAAATGTAATACACTTATTGTCATTAAAATTGTATAAATTGGATAAATGCATTATTAATCAAAGATCAATGTAATGTGAATACTTTTAAAAATTACCGGATATTACTCAGTCGTCCTCATCGTTTTCTGATTCAGACTTGGTTTCGTGCTCTATGTCGTTTTCCTCTACACTCTCAAATGCTTCGACTAATACATTTGTCTCATCATTTAAAGGTCCAAAATCAGTTTGATCGTCTGTAATTGCTATTTCAGCATTTTCCTCCAGATCTGCTTGATAGGCTTGTTCGTTTGGAATATTTTGTCCATCGAACGTAAATCTTGCTTTGGTTTTAAAAACCGCAGACCAATCTGCTTTATCCCTTTTTAAAGATGGATAAGGGGCATAATAAGCTTGTAGGGCTTGTTTGGCTAGTATAAATGGGTCGTACTTTTGATAACGCGAGGTATGTTTAATTTCTATAAGATTATATTGTGGATGCACGTTAATACCATAACCTGGAACATTGCTGAACCAGTTGCATCTAAACAAATAAACATCCTCCACGGGTCTTGTAAAATATGTCAACTGCAATATCTGAGTTAACACGCCATAAAAATCATTTATATGATTATTAGGGTCATCACTGCCTTTAACAAATACACCAGTATTGTTTGTTAATTTTTCAGCACCGTATTCTTTGGTGTTGAATTTATATCCATTAACAAAAAATATTGGATACGTATTAACTTTTCTTTTCGGTCCAAACGCCAAATGTTTCAGTCCTTTATCGAGCACATTATTTGTGGGATCAGAAACGTATTTCGAAAACCAAGTACTGAAATCTTTGCTTAAATCGCCGCCTAGATTTTGTAATTCATAAATACTGCAAATACAAACATGATATATTACATTATTATTTATTCACACGTGTAGTATTAAATTTAACAAAACTTGGAATGTGCTAATTACCTAACAAATGGTGCAACTTCAGGACAATTAAGAAGAATATATGTGTGTGCTACATGGTATTCTTTATCATCTAGCCATACTTCCTCACATTTTCCAGCATGTCGGCCATGTTGTTTAAAAATAGATAATACTGATTCAGAAGAAGAATCTTGTTCAACGGCCTGATCGTCATTACGCGGAACACTTACAAATGATAAGTTCACATGGTCTTTAAAATAATGAGAGAAAAAGAAAGAAGCTTCTTCTTCGATATATGATTTGCAAATAGAACCTTCAACTCGAGCTTTTTGTCTCACTTTTTCTTTAAATGATTTAAGTACCTAATAAAAATTATTTGGGTTAAGTATTAACTACTATATTTATACTTAAATCAACATTTGCATACTCAATATAGTAACATACCTTTCGAATGGATACATCCATCCATATTGCACAGGACCTCGAAGACGTGCTTCATATGGAAGATGAACAGGTAAATGCTCCATTACATTAAAGAAACCCGAAGGAAATATTTTCTCCAGTTTGCAGAGCAGTATAGGAATTTCTTCTTCAAGTTTAAGTAGACGGTCAACTTTTAAGGTAGTTGAACAAAGCTCCTTGTAAAATAAACTAAGTTCTGTTATTACCGTCCAAACTTTTACCGGTAACAATTCTTTGAAAGCGATGGGTAACAAATTTTCCATCATTACATGACAATCATGGCTTTTCATTCCACTCAGTCTCCCATTTTTATAGTCGACACATCTACGAAGATTAGAGGAAATTCCATCGGGAAATCGTAATCCTTCCACCCATTGTAACAGTACTTTAACTTGGTTGTTGTCTAGTTCATAGCATGCTTTGGGTTTTTTATTGTCGGGAGTCATATGAAGCTCAGGACGATTGCATATTTGCTTTATATCACGTCTAGATTTCAGATCGTCCTTAGTCTTGCCCTTCACATTCAAAAATGTATAAAACACATTATCAAATACGTTTTTTTCGTTATGCATCACGTCAATGTTATGACGGATTAATAGATTTTTCCAATAAGGCAATTCCCAGAATATACTTTGTTTGCACCAATTATGAAACGTCGATTTACCTTGAATTTCTTCTTGTTGTCCGGTCTCGTGTATCTTTGGATAATCTTTTACAAGTTCATATATATCCTCGCTTGACCATACCGCTAGTGGTCGTAGAGTCTCATGTCTATTAGCTATGAAGTTTTTTTATCTCTTCTAAAAGGGTGATTAATATGAAGAAAACATCGATGACAATCAAACCATGAAATTTTCTTTCCATTTGGCAAAGAAAATGCTCGTGTTTCTTCCATGCAATAAGGACAAGCAAAACGACCGGCCGTACTCCAACCCGAAAGCATTGCATATGCAGGAAAATCGCTAATAGTCCATAACAAAGAAGCGAAGATCCGAATTTTTTTCTTTTTTGATATGTCGTATGTTTCAACTCCTTCATACCATAATATTTTCAACTCTTCGATTAACGGTTGTAAGTAAACATCAATGCCCTGTGTCGGATCATCAGGACCAGGGACGACAATCGTGAGAAACATATATGGAGTTTTCATACACATCCACGGAGGTAGATTGTAAGGTGTGATTATTATAGGCCAAGATGAATATTTAGAACCAAACTGAGAAAACGGTGAGAAGCCGCCTGTACATAAACCTAGTCTAACATTTCGGCTCTCTGCTGCGAAATCGGGATATTTCTTGTCAAAATGTTTCCATGCTTCTCCATTGGATGGGTGTGTCAACGTACCTTCTTGAGGTGTTCTCACACTGTGCCATCTCATATGATGCGCTGTTATAGATGATGCATATAATCGTTGAAGTCTAGGGGTGAGGGGCAAATAATGCATACACTTGTACGGAACTTCTTTTCCCTTCTTTTTCCTCGATTTGTATCTTTCCTGATTACATATTTTACAATTTCTAAGATTGATGTCTTCTTTCCAATACAACATGCAACCCTTTAAACATGTATCTATTTTTTGATATGGCAAACCGAAAGATGACATAAGTTTTTTCACTTCATAATAATTTTCGCACATTAAATTATCGGATGGCATATGACGTTTAGCAGCTTGAACAACAACCGTAAATCCAGCTTCTGTAAGGTTGTATTTTGATTTCATTGCAATGTATTCTACAGTTACCGATAATTGAGAGCCGCTTAAACATCCATTCCAAAGGGGTTTTTTAGCATGATCCAATAAATCATATATTTTTTTAGCTCCAACATTTGATTCCTCTTCGATGTTAACATCGTCGTTATCAATTACAACGGTAGGGAACATTGGTCGTGCTGCATCTTCGACCATATGTTCTATGAGATTCATACTACCTTCTTCGTTGATGACCTCCACCGACTGTTCTTGATTATTAGGGGCTACAATTTCTCCATGACGATCCCACAGCAAATAATTGGGTACGAAACCGAATTGGCGCAAATGAACCTTAGCCATATTCGGTTCTAAATAGTTCAACAATTTGCATCTACTACACGGACAACGAATTTCTTCATCGTTTCCAATATTACTTATAGCAAATTCGATGAACACTTGTACCCCTTTTAGAAAATGTTCGCTTATTGCGCCACTAATTTCCCTTCTTTGGTACATCCAGCTCCGATCATTAAAGTAATTGACCATGTTTCCCTACTAGAAAACCTATGATAGAGTAAAAATGTTATAAATCATTTATTTTATATTTTGCAGGAAATTTTCCAACGGCTTCCAACGGCCGCAAACTGCTAATTTCACAAACTTTATTTTAAATAAGCAACTATTGTTTCATTGCCACTCATGTGTCTTTCTTTGATGGTCGGTCATCCTACTTCCCATTACAAACACAATAGTAATTATATTCCGTAAATCATGTCATTTTAAACGATTCACAAAATTTCGGAGCATTTCCCCCGTGTTCCTTGTATCGTACACAAATGCGTGTACACAAGGAACGTAAAGGAAATGCCGTCGAAATTTTGTAAACCGTTTAAAGTGATATGATTGACGGAATATAATTACTTTATAGTGTTTGTAACTTGTCCAATACTGGGACAAATCGGACAAATGATGTATCAGATGAATAGAGTTGTCCGTTTTGTGGAAAAAACGAATATCCCTGAAACGATCATATACAACACTTGTCAGACGGGGCCGAATAATATCTAAGGATTTAAATATTTGTTTATATTAAATTTGAATATATAACTCGTTTAATTAATATTGGTTTATATTTAACCGTTTTATTACATAATATATTAAATTCATTTATACACAAAATTCATTTATAAACTAAATCAATTCGCGTGTTCGCACAAATACAAAGCTCGTGTTCGCACAAATGCAATATCCGTTCTAACGGCTTCCAAATGCAATAAACTCTATCACACACATACGTTTAATGTACTTATAACCAAATAAACATAAACTAATGCAATATCTTAAATAACAAAATTTTCAATCAATTATAATAACTTGTTCATTATGTTATAATAGTTGTAATTAGGGGATAACATAATGTAATATGCATACACTAACAATTAGGAATCAATCAACATTCGAATTAAACCCTAAATCTAAAAAAACATAAATATTAGCTTTAGGAAAATTACCGATTTGGAGAGCTAGAAGGGTGGAGATTGACCGGAGCAGCTTCTAGATGGCGTCGGAGGATGTTGGGATGGTGTTTGGGGTGGCAGCAGCTGGGTAGGAGGTGGTGGAATGGGGGAATTTGGTGAAAATGTTATTTGGGGAAGAGATAATGAACTGCAGGTCTGGTCTCGGGTTGATATCTCAGGAAAATTTCCAACGGCTACCAACGGCCGCAAACGGCTTATTTCCAATGGATTCAAACGGCTTCCAACGGCTACATAAAAAATTAACGGGCCGTTGGAAGTCGTTGGAATAGCCGTTGGCGGCCGTTAGAACATAGGCGTTGGAATATACTGTTTTTCTAGTAGTGTTGACTACTTTTTGGGAATTGTTGTTTTAGAAAAAAAAAATTTGTTTGAAAAACTATTTCTACTAAGTGGTATAATTTTATAACATTTGTATACATAAACATAAAAGGTGTTTTCTTTCTGCTATATACTTATTGAGAATCTTGATAATCCTTAAAAGATATATACTTATTGAGTAATTAATTTAAAGTATATTAAATAGATAATCCTTAAATGATATTATATGTGATAATAATTACAATGTGTTGTAATCTTGAGAAATCACGCTAAAATAACATATTATTTTAATTTGTTCCAGTCAAGACGTGATATCGATACATCCGTTGAGACCAAAGTGCGTAACGCTCTCCAAATAATGGGAAGTGTATTACTCATGATTGTTGGGGGCACCGATGAGTTACGTACCGATAGTTATTGGATAACTATGGAACGATTCACTCGAGGGTTTTCTGTTGGTTAATATAACCATGGTCAAACAGAGAATCTTGAAGTGACAATGTTACATAAATCCTTATCTTTTTCAAATTATCTTTCTATTATATATTTGTTATATTATGATGTAATTGATCAAGTAACTCATTTAAAGTATAATAAATAGAAAATCCTTTAATGATATGTTATGTGATAATAATTACAAGTCGCTGTAATCATGAGAAATTTATCACATTAAAAAAACATATTATTTTAAATACTCATAGTCAAGATGTTGGGAGACAGAATATCGATGCATCCGTTGAGACTGGAGTACATAATGCTCTCTAAGTATTAGGTAGTGTTGAGGGCACCAATGGGCTGCATACTGATAGCTATTGAATAACCATGGAATGACTCACTTGAGAGTTCTTTATCGGTTAATATAACTAAGGTCAAACAAAAAATCTCGCGGTGACGATATTACATAGTTCATTCGACTTGGAATACTGTGGAACTTCAACGTGGACATTCCAAAAAAATAGTCTTATCTATGGCCAAGTGGTTTCAATGTCAAAATTTTGAGGGCCTAAATAGCTTTATCTATGGCCAGCCATGCACGTTAGTGGCCAGAGGATTTGATGAGATTTAATGAGGAATTAAAGAAAGAAGATTTTAAAAGCGGAAATTAGAAAGGTTTCCTTTAAAACAAAATATATTTTCTTTAATTCATTCATTCACCCTTTTGACAATTCATTTTCTTTCTCTTCTCTCTCTTCTTCTAATGGCCAAATTCAATGGCTTCCATGGAGTAAAATTCCTTAATACAAATTCAGTCAAAATCAAAACAGAATATAAAAAATGTGGTGCTTCAGATCCTTGCGAATATGGAGATGATTCAATCAGATATAGGAGTTCTCTTCTTCATTCAAGGTGCAATTTTTGGCTGCATCTAAAGGTAATATTCTAATTTGATTTAATCATATGTTCATTATTTTCAAGTGATTTAGATTCTATAAATGCTACATCTTATATATTTTTATGTTCATCTTGCAATTTAATTTAGATCCCCTTTTGCTCCTCATCTTAATCGACTATATATTCATCGTGTCGATATATTTTAGATCCTTCAACTCATTTGATTATTTATTTATATTCCTTGTATAATTTCAATTTAAATCTTTTTAAAACGAATTTACATACGCCTAAGTTGTTTGATTTTTCGTTATTGTTTTCGAAATTATTGTTTTAAAAAAAATTTCATTGGAAAACTATTTTTATCAAGTGATATTATTTATAACATTTGTATACACAAACATAAATAAACCTTATATATTGATTATTTAAACTTACCTTGAAAATTGATTTCTAATGTTATATGGTTGCTGCTTTGGATACAATTATTTTGGTTATTGTTTACATAGGAGTAGAATTTATTTCAATCTAGAATCCATAAGTGGACTTTTGTGTAAAGTTCTAAATCTTTTGTTTCCTTCATAAATTAAAAGTTTAATTTAAACTTTTTTTTTGAAAATGAGTTCCTTTTATTGCTTTAATATAATTAAAATACACAGTAAAAACACACATTGGCCCAAGGAAGCAAGGCTGCATATCTAAGTACAACCAAATATATAAATACATCTGCAAACATAAAAATATAAACCTTTATGCCAATTCTAATCTTCGTTTCACTACACAAGATATCTAACACGTCCATAATTGAAACTTTGACCCATTGGTAAATGTGAAAGGTTGTGGGTTGTTTGAATATAATCTTCTCCATGTAAATTAAAATAAAACTGATTTGTAAAAGTGAAAGCTACCTCACAAGCTTCCTCTAATCACAACTCCTAACTGCTGCCTATCAGTTGGCTATGGCGAATCCAACAACTTCCATAGTACTCGACTGCTCCTCCCTGCTAGATTATGATTGAGACTTACAAAATTGGTATGTAACTTCCAATTTTACCCTACCTGAATTCAATCGTGGTTATGTCAAATCTGAAATATAGTTGCTGATTACGTCATCAAGAATTGCACTCAGTAAAAATACACATTCGATTACGCCACCAACACAAAACTTCTGCTTCTGCAAAGGCAGTTTTGATTTTGAAAAAATTAGTCATGATAGGTCATGCTAATTTTGGGATTCATGCTACAATAGCGAATGCCCATCAATCAGAAGGCAGATGGCGATTTGTGGATCTCACTTTTCTCCAAATTGTTTACAAAAATCATAGGGATATTAATGAATAGATTTTAAAGAGCAAATCCCATGAAATAATTTTGAACACCATCACATATTTCCACAAGTCATTCCAAATGCCGAGAAGAAACCTCAAATATCCTCTATAATTAGGCTCTAAAGATTGAAACATTGTTGTGCCTATATAATATCATACTCGCCCTAAAAATATGACTTTTGAAATCTATATGGGCTGCCAAACTAACTAATTACCAAATCCAAATCGATTGAAGAAGTCTTACCCAAATCGTGACCATCGACCTCTGATTTTATAGAGCATAACTTTAATGATTTTCACATCCTGCTTGTCAAATTAGGCTTAAGCGTTCTTCGAAGACGGCTGTAGAGACCCGCTGTTCCGTACCCCTTGAGTTGATAAAATTTCACTCATGTTCAACCCAAATAGTACGAAAGAGCGAATAACCAGGGTAAAGAAGAAAAAGGTAGAAGAAAATAGAACAACAAACACATAATCTCACAACGCAGCGGAACAAAATATAATATATAATAACATATTTTTATACAAAAAAAGAATTTGTAACCGTTTATACTTACAATCATCAAAGTACAAAAATCAATACATCAATCCGGACAGTTATAATCGCCCGTCCTGATATACATAACTCACACACATCGGAAATAACCAAGTACGTGATATACGTCTAAACTCCTCCAGCTCGTCTCCTGAGCTCCATAGCATTATAACTTGAAACTAAAATACTTGGTCTAACCGGAGCATTATAATAAAATAACACCCGAGTAAGTCTGGAAAACCAGCGTGAGAAAACACACTCAAGTTGAATTATTAACTTTCTTCAAAATCCTTTAAAAAACAAAGGCATCTCGTAAGACCACGTCACACATAAACACTACGGGTTTTTACCTTACGATAACCAAAACATTTTATAGAAAATCCAGTGATATTATAATAGTGTCTAAATACAAATACTTATCCAAATAGCTGAAATTGTTACATTAATTAAATCCCAGCATACTAGGCTCTACAAACAAAACTGTAAAGGCTCGTATTGGAGAATGGATTCCATACAATGACTGGGCCACTAGGATACCGCCCATCACAGTACACCTCTAGAACAATGTACCGAGGACCTCGGATCCCCTGCTACACAAGACTGGCCTACCCCTAACCTGGATAGACCGAATATGTTATCACCCCGGGTGTTCCCACCCTTATAATCGAGCGCTCCCTCTTTCATGCACAACCATATCCATAATATATAGGTTTCTGAGGATATCTAGAAAAGTGATAACATACCCTAATTGGGTGCGACCCACCTTGCCTTGCTGCATCGCCCCTGTTTTAGTCATTCCCGGTTGACGAGGTTTGAGGCTAAGCGTTACCTTTCAAGGAACAATTCTACTTAGAATGCTCATCGTCCTCCAATGACGATGATCTGATAGCATTCGTACATACAAGTTGTCCTGGGTCTGGACAAACCAAATCACCGTCTTCATCATCTTCATGGTATTCATTCGTAACGTTCAAACTAGATCGAGGTGGTTTTCAGATAATTAAATCCGATCCCGGTCTCTTCGAAACGATTAACGAAATTGGCCAATATTGATAGTCGGTTATTTAACTATCAATAAAACATCCACAAGCAGTCACTAGGCCAAATTTTATTAAATCCTTCCAACATTTATTTCAAGTATCTTTCGAAGATATATATTCAAAATTTCATTCAATATTTCAATATTTGGCAACAATTTCAAACTTAAATCCATAGCCGGATATTCCACCATATCAATACTTAGAAGTATTTCCAATTACCATTTTTATAACACTTAGAAAAAAATATTTCTATCCCAGTCATTTCCAATTAAAAATATTTCCAAAACCTCCCTTTCAATACTTCGAAGATTATTTATATGTATATTTTTTTCCAAAATCATTTTAATATTAAACTTGAAAATAATTCATAACTCATCTCATAAATCTCTGGAATTATTAATAAATTTCTTCTTACAATTTCCAAATCGATTATACTATTTATAATCCCATCTAACTATTTATACTTCTTTAATGAATTCAAATTCTTTTCGAAGTTATCGCATTTAAACATTTGGAAATTTCTTAAGTCTCTAGGAGTATTTTTAAATAATAGTAATATTTTTTTTAAATATGTTTAAGTTATTATTTAAAATATTTAACACTTTTAAAATAAACGATCATACTAATTTCTAAATCATTTATATGAAATAATAATCGATTCACAAGTCTTATTATTAAAATTCCATTTCGACCAATATTTAATATTTAAATAACCCATCTCCGAAAAGTTCAATCCAAATAATAGTCTTTACTACATAGTTAAATAAATAAAGTCCCATTTAAAAACAACTTAACTTCTCAAATAAACTCTATTTTTAAAGTTCAATCTAACCACTTTTATATTCGGAAATTCTCTCTCGATTTATCACAAATCGTTTTGCATTTCCAATTCCACAACTATTTCCAATTCCAAAATAATTTCCACTATATTTTCTTTCAAAAACATTTCCATGGCTCGATATAATTTCACATTATAAATTTATATTCACAATTATCAACTAACACCATCTCCCTTATTTATAGCATCGTTTATAAATTTACAACTCATATGGTTTTTTTTCTTGTTTACAAATAAAATTTTATTTATAAAATCTCATTTTATAAATCCATTCCTTATTAAATTCCATTTAAAACTTCCAATCTACTTTTAATATCGACTTCAACTCTTCTTTTAATTTCCAGAATACCATTTATAAATTTTTTTATATAATTCATTTTTATAATCTCCATTTAATAATTCACAATAGTTAAGTATAACCAAAATCAAATATATTTCTCTAACTCAATTTCTTTAAAATAATCCCAATTCCAATATAAATATTTTTATATCAAAATTCCCTTTAATCCCTTTAATTTTTTTAAATACATTTATGGTATTTAAAATATTAAAATTCAGACTAGTGCTACAATAGCATCCAATAATTTCAATCAGTGCAATAATCTATAATAGATTTTTCTACACAACCCATATATCACAATATATGAAATTAAATTCTATATTTTGGAGGAATCCAGTTGGATCCCTCCAATCTGTTTTCCTGCATCCACAGATGTTAATACTATATAAAAATACCAATCCCACTTCGAGGGGGACATCGCGGTATATAGGGTCATCTGCTATTATGCGGGGCACATAGGGTCTCATCCGCTATAATGTGCGAGAATATCACTCCAACTACTAATATATACTACTATATATAATATATCATTCAATAGATAATAATTTCTAAATTCAACCAAGCAACCAATAATTAATTTTAACTATTTAAAATTAAATTGGAAATCCAAATGAGTTAGAATTTTCTCACCTTTATTGTCAATTGCAAACCGTTCCAATTTTGACTCCATTGCGTCTATTTCACAGCTACGAATCCAAACGGCCAATTCCGTTCATTTTGGACCTTGTACAAATAATTTATGACGTAGATAAGTTAACGATTTTTTTACATATATATATATATAATTAACCTAATTACATTTTAATTCAATAATTTACCTTTGTTAATTACCTTTTCTTTTTAAACAACAGCCTGCTCGACTCCATCTTGAACCCAGTCAACGCCGCGACTTCACCATCGTCGCTCCTTCTCTCCTCCAGCCATGCCACATCATAGCCGAAGCTTCCTTTGCCATCGACGAATCCTGCCTCTTCCACCCGAAACCACCTTCCATTCGCGACTAATTTCGATCGCGACCTGCCCTACCTCCTTGACTTCTTAGCCTGCTCGCGACTTTTGTCGCGTTCGCCCATCGTCTCACATCGCCGTTGCTGCCAAGACGCCGTTTCCCTTAGCCCTAACTTGCCTTCGTCCCATCTACACTCCACCAGCGAACGCCACCATCACTGTGAGCCCTACACTCGCGCTCGATCGCGATTGTCGCGACATCTCACGGAGCAGTTACCACCCTAATGCGACTACCCTTGTACACGAACCCACCTCACCACTCTCATGCATGCGTGTGCGATTTCCCAATCAAGTCGCGATCGATTCGATCACGAGATAAAAAAATTTCTTAGCTGAAGATCGATCTCGGCCTTTTTTTCCTTTAATCTCTTGATTTTAATTTGAAAATGAACTGATAGGAGAAAGGAGGGGAAAGACGCAACCTAAACGTGAAGGAGGGGTTTGGGTACAATGTTTGTCGGCTAAGATTTGACTTTGATTTGACCAAATATATTTTTATTTTATAATTCAATTATCTTACATTACATATCACGAAATTCTGAACCCCTACAGAGGCATGTCGCCAGGCGTTTATAATGTTATACCCTTATTCCGAATGTAATGGAAAAGGTTTCGAGTCCTAATTCGATCGTATGGAGAAGATAACATTTTGGACTCAATTATTATATTGAATTTTCGATATAAATTTCAACGCGTTTATATCCCGTACGACCAAACAGTAAATCCAAACGCAATGAAATTTGAAATCCGATAATAATTCATTATTACGGATCCAATGGAACTGGTTTCGTTGAATTCCAAGGCTGTGCCCCGGACCGCGATTTTAACTCTTCGATTAAATCGACGATTTTAAAATAGGCAAAATCGTTTGAATTTCAGTTTTAAAATCTTACTAACTCAATTCTAGTTCAAATAGAATTTATATAAATATCGACATTGGAAATCGTTTCGGTTTCATATTCAACTCCAATTCAATTATTTAAACTATTTTTAATTATTCACTAAACAATTAAATTTATTAATCAACTCGCTATATTTGGAGCTTAAGTTTTATTACACTATTTTTGATCGATAAACTTCATATTAAAATTCCATTCACATTTCAAAATTCAACATTTAAAAATAAATTTAAGGTTCAAAATTAACTACCAAAAATCCGGGTCGTTACATTCCTCCCCCCTTAAAAGAATTTCATTCCCGAAATTGCTAAGGCCGGAAAAATGCTCCAAACCCATTAACTTATATCAAAACCCACTTAGTTAAAACTCGATATTTCACTTTTCTAAAACTTTAGTTTCGATCAAAACAATTAGTTCTAAATTCTATTTCCAAAATCCTCTATTCCAATTACTATTCGAAAATAAATTAAAGTTAACAAAAATTTTCCAAAAATTTTCAAAATTTTTCTAGCACCCTAAATTTCCAAAAAAATTTCGTAGTCTCCTTTGTACAGAAGACCTTTTGCAATATGACAAGAGAGATAGATATATATACATCGACCTACACGGTCAAAAAATAAAATATATATCAATATGTTATATTTTACGGTATTTAATCCGAAAACGTACCTTATTTTAGCATTTTTAAGCATGATTAATCAAGCATTTACTTCAAAAGCGATTTCGCAACCCAAATCTAGCCAAATAGTCCCTCTGTACCTGTAGTTACTCAATTTTAAACACATAAGTACCAAAACATGAAATTCTGATAACGTTTCATTTATTCAACTAGTTAACACATGAATTTCATAAGCAATGCATGCTAAACATATATTTATAAGCAATCATGAGGTTCCAACACCAATTTTATTACTTCCAATCAATCCATATACCATTTCATTCAATTTAAATGATTTACAACTCACTTTACATGCATTCAATTTATATTTTTACCAAACAAACCCATATCCATTCCAAATTGATTAAAAATCAATTTATTCACATTCTATTTATTCATAAAATTTTATTTACTTTCTGTTTGCGTCGAACAACAATTTTTCTATGCAAATTCGGCACTATTCATTTAATAAAATACCCACTTAAGCTTATAGTAATTTTAAATTGATTCCAAATCAATTTATATTAATTTTATTCTATTTCAGATTTGTTCAAAATCAATTCACTTACATTTCACTCATATCCACATTCATTATATTCAAATCTATTCTATTAAGCTCTGAACCATTCCATGCTATTTTATTAAATAATCATTTCACAAATTTACTTAAGCCATGCTTCCATTCAAAATATTTACTTAAGTTAATCCATTATTTTAATTTATTTCCACCTTATAACTTAAGTTTATTTTCATTTCAACCAACTTCCATTTCATTTACTAATTAATTAATTAGTTCATTCATTTAATCCACTTAAATTTTGATTCCATACTCAATTTCATTCTTGAATATAATTAAATGATATCAAGGCCATAATCAATTTATCTACACTCAAATTGAATTTATTTGTAACTCAAGTCATTACTATCCCAATCCATTTCTATTTTATTCCACAATATTTCCAATTATATTTTATTCGCTTATGTTTTGTCGAATTTTAATTTATACTCAAGTTCCACATTCAATTTCTGATTTTTTTATTTCAAAAATCACCTCATTTAATTTTCTTGAGTTCCAACTCATTTTTATAATTCAAGTTGGATTTATTTCCCTTACCAAAATATCAAACAATTTTATTTGGGTTTTCTATTTCTCCATTCAATTTTATAAGCCACACAACTTATTTTTCACATTTCAATCAATTCTATACTCGAATATATTCACATTTCATTTTTTTTACTCGAGATTATACATTTATTTATAGCCTAAGTATATTTTTATTTCATAAATTTTAATTTTTATAAGCTATTCAAAATTTTTTTATTCACAATTTCAAATTTTCACTTAAATTTTATTTTATTCAAAATTTATAACTCATCAACCCATCGAAGTTCAAATGTAATTTAACTTTTGTTTACGCTCATAATTTTGTTGAATTTAGGAAAAGATTATGGAAAAATTTACAGGAGGATGCTATCAATATCTATAGACCATGGATGGTCCTTGGGGACTTTAACTGTATTCGTAGCCCCTCAGAAAAAAAGGGAGGTAAGCCTGCTTCTTTTGGTAACTTGTTTGAGCTAGATGATCTGTCTAATCATACTGGTCTTAATGAGATTAATATTAAAGGTTATGAATTTTCTTGGTGGTCTGGTCCGAGTCGAAACATATTTTCAAAAATAGACAGAGCTTTTGCTAACCTAGATTGGATCAATTTATTTACAGACTTATTGGCTAAATATTTGCTGTAACGCCCCACCTCAATACCCACGCTAGCCAAGGACACTACGATGTAGTGCTGTCAACTAGCACGGAGAATAAGGCTGTTGAGGAGCGACCATCCATGTAATTGCTTATCACACGGTGGCTATAAAATAATCTTCGAAAACAAACATAGAAATAAACATAACACAAATCAGTCACAGACATCCATATCACAAAGGCGGAAGAAGATATGAATATATAACTAACACATGAAAGTGTACATCAGAGTAGTGGTCAAAAAGATCCACAATAATACAAAAGAATAGCAACACGTGCTATACCAAAAGAATACAACTATGAGTCCATATCTCAAGTGTATACAACAAAAACTGCTAAACTAAATAGTCGGCCAAAAGTCAGAGTAGCAAATCTCGGGAGGAAGTCAAGCAGAAGCACCTGTAACATCTCGGTCTGACCCGAGTATTATTTAAGAAAATAATAAACGGATCAGTCTAACTATAAATATCAGATGACATGATATATAATAAAAGATATGGCATAAACATAGAATATCCATACTGACATACTACTATAAGTATGAAAATGATGATCAACAGGAGATCAACCGAAGAGAAATGATCAATATCACAAGAATCTTCTCAAAGATCCAAAGAGGGCATCATACCCTAAACTTGTACTCATAACAAGTCAATGACAAAAAAATCCAGAAATCAAACAAGAAATCCAGAAATCATAAAAAGAGAAAGAGGCCTATCACATGATGGTCCGAAGACCATGGGGCACTACCCCATATGTGTGAGTCGGAATCACACTGATTGAGGCCTAGGCTAACCAAAAAGCAAAAAGGTATGTGTGAATGGAATCACACAAGTGGTGTCTAGCCTAACCTCGCAAACAAAAAGATATGTGTGAGTCGGAATCACACTACTGCGGTCTAGACTAACCTTGCGGACAAAGAGATATGTGTGAGTCAGAATCACACCACTGCGGTCTAGTCTAACCTTGCAAACAAAGAGACATCGCACAATTGCTAGTCTAAATCATAAAATGATCATCATGATCAGCGAGAAGTGTCAATCACACCAAGCTAGTAAATATATGAGTTTAGCTTCATGTCCCATAACCACTTGCTTAACTTAAATATTTACGAACAAGCTGTAAATCTTCACTAGGAAATTGTCACGAAAAGGGTTCAATCGAACAAGTCCAAGAGCTAACCGACGAAGTGAACGCAAGCGTTTCATACCACTCGTTTTACTAAGTCATTTAAGTCGATTTCTCATTCGAGTGAAGTAAAGGCTTATATATATTAGTAGATTGGAAATCGGTTTGAGAAAACGAACTTTTGATATTAAAAATAGTGTTGAAATCGATTTGATGAAAGAGTGTTGATATTTACTACTAGTATTAAAACCTTCATATCTTTAAAGTGACAAGTCATAAAACGATTGTTGGAACAATCTATCACAAAAATTCACATTCGAAGACGTGAATAAAATCTAAGGAAATCAGCTCAAAATGCATCAAAGTGGAAGTTCTGATGAATGCTTTTCAGATAAGATTGCCTACGCAGAGTAATACGGGGTTCGACCTAAGGGTAAGGTCGGAGGCGACCTACGACTTAGTGGTGGAAGACAGAGCGACTTAACGAAGGAACAGGGTGCGCGACCTATAGGGTTCACGACCTAAGAGGGTTCGCGACCTAACGGGTCAAAGGTCCAGCGACCTAACAGATGCAGGCCAAGCGACCTAAGGGGTAAAGGAATCGAATGACCTAGAGAGAATGCGCGACCTAACTGGGTTCGCGACCTAAGATAGGCGAACGACCTAACTGGGTTCGCGACCTAACAAGGTGCGACCTAAGGTCTTGCGACCTAAGGGAAAAAGTCTTATGACCTAACAGTTAAAAGGTCCTACGACCTAGAGAGAATGCGCGACCTAACTGGGTTCGCGACCTAAGATAGGCGAACGACCTAACTGGGTTCGCGACCTAACAAGGTGCGACCTAAGGTCTTGCGACCTAAGGGAAAAAGTCTTACGTCCTAACAGTTAAAAGGTCCTACGACCTAGAGAGGTACAAGGCCATACGACCTAAGGTTTGCCTGGAGGATTTTAGGTCGGCAACGACCTATAACCTAAAGCTGCTTCGACCTGAAGGTGCACGACCTAAGGTCGATACGACCTAATGACTTAAGGTCGAATACGACCTACGACCTATGGATGAGCGACCTAACTCCGAACGAGCTAAAAAGGGCCAGAACGACCTAGTAGCAGTTTTTCACCAAAATCACTAAAATTTGGAGTTTTTCGCCAATCCAATCCAAACCAAATGCAACAAACATGCTAAAGTGATGAGGGATCATCCCCAACAGTCCAATGACAATTATAGGCAAGATGTGAGATAAAAAATCTCACCTTTTCACGGAATTTGATGAAGATGGAGATTGACAGCAAGGAGAAGCAATCCAAAGCTTGAATCCACTATCTTCAACTTGAATTTGGAGTTGAATCTCGGATTTGCAATAGAATTTGAGTTTGGAGTTTTAATTTCCACTTCCCACCACCATTTTTGATGAAGCTTGAATGTTAAAACAAATGGTGAATGAAGTGAGGAAGAGGGTTGGGCTGAACTAAGGAAGTGCAGTCCAAACCAAAGTCACAAGCGGGAAAAGTGACGAAAATTTCACTATCTCCAAACATATCGAAGTATACACTCAAAAAGATCGCAAACGTCATTTTGAACTCAATGGGGGTAGTCTCGAGTCCTAATTTGACCGTATGCAAAAAGTAGATTTTCGGACTAACATCCGACTAACGATAAAATATTTAAATAAAATATTTAAATATAAAATCGATAGATATGCGGGTTGTTACATTTGCCCCCTTCTGTGAGTGATCATAATGCTGTACTTGTCTCGCTTTGTTCCAAGTCTAGGGTTAAAAACAGTCCTTTCAGATATATGAATCATTGGTCCTTATGTGACCAATATTTTCCTTTGATTGAGAAGTTTTGGATTTCTAGTCATAAAGATAAACCTTTGTTTTAGATCATTAGTATCCTCAAAAATATCAAGAGAGAGCTAAAGAGTTGGAGTGCTAAATCACTTAATATGAAACAAGAGGTTAAAGTCCAGAGAGAGCATTGTTCTAGACTTCAGAAACTCTTGGAAAAAGTATATGATCACAATTTAGCAGTGGAATTTCAAAGAGCTAAGATAAACTTAGATCTAGCTCTTAAGAAAGAATTTTTGGTTGCTAAACAAAAGGCTAAATGTGAGTGGCTTATGATGGGCGATGAGGCTTCTTCTTTTTTTTATGCTAAGATGTCTAGCAGAAGAAATAGTAAGCGCTTGACCAATATTGTAGTTAATGGTTCGTCGGTCTTGGAAGATAAATTTGTTGATTCGGCTATTGATTATTTTAAACGCATTTTTAATCTCCCTTTAAGTGATCAATTTCCTGAAGTTATTTGTAAAACGGTTATTTCTGATTATGGTGCTAATTTTCTGAATGAAGGTATATCCTTAGAAGAAATTAGATTTGCATTGTGGGATATCAAAGATACTGTCTCCCCTGGACCGGATGGTTTTAACTCTTTGTTTTTTAAGACTCATTGGAATCTTTCGAAAGATTTAATGTTCAAAGCTTTGAATGATATTTTCTTAAAGGGTGTTATAATCAAGGAGTGGAATCATACGTTTATTCATTTGATTCCAAAAAAAAGCCCATTCCTCTTGCATTCTTGATTTCAGACCCATAGCTTGTTGTAATACGCTATACAAGGTTTTCTCTAAAATTTTGTGTAATAGACTGGGTCCGTTTATGGATAAGTTGGTGTCCCCTAATCAGACGGCTTTTATCAAAGGAAGATCAATAGGGGATGGAATCTTATTTGCTCATGAAATTATAAGGGGTCTCGGAAGAAAGGATAATAAATATATGTGTATCAAAATTGATTTGAAGAAAGCCTATGATTCGATCAACCGATCTTTTGTTATACATATGCTTATAAACATGGGTTTTCCAAGTAAATGGGTGAAAATCATCGAAGATATTATTAAGACTCCTGTGTTTTCTATCATCGCTAATGGAGAAGCGCACGGTTATTTCAAGAGCTCTAACGGGCTTCGTCAAGGTGACCCGCTTTCCCCTATACTTTTTACTTTGGTTATGGAATATTTTACTTTACTGATGGACGGTAAAGTTAGGGATGGTCTCATCTCCCCAGTCACAGATTTTGGTAATAAGTTCACTCATCTTATCTATGCTGATGACATTATTGTATTTACTAAAGCTAATGCTCAGACAGCAACTGCTATAAGTGATGTTTTTAAGACCATGAAGGAGGTTACTGGTTTGGAGCTTAGTTTTGAGAAATCTAATGTATTTTTTGGGAAAGGGGTGGATTGTTGTTTAGATATCAGGTTGATCCTTAATATACAACAATTGGATCTCCCTATAAAGTACTTGGGTATTCCTTTGTCTAGTGCTAATCTGAAGGATAAGGATTGCTCTTCCTTATTACAGAAAATTAAGTTAAGGTTTGATAGTTGGGAAACTAGAATGCTTAGTCTAGCTGGGAGACTTGAACTTATTAAATCTACTATTTATCCTATAATTCAATTTTGGATGCAGTGTTTTTGTCTTCCAGTCTCAACGTTAAATAAAATTAAACACTTGATTTTAAACTTTTTATGGAAAAGTCGCAGTAGTAAGATTCCTTGGGAGATTTTGTGCAGACAAAAAGAAGAAGGAGGAATGGGATTGAGAAATTTAGAAGAGATGAATCGAGCGTTATATATCAAACTGATATGGAAAGTGATCAATTCTGAAGGAATTTGGGCAAAGTTAATGCATAGTAAATATATTGGTCAAAAAAGTTTTTGGGAAATTAATCAGAGATTGGACGACTCGGGAGTTTGGAAATTCATTTTGAAAAATAGACAGGTAGCTTTGAAATGTCTTTCTCTTAATATTGTTGATGGTAAAACTACTTCTTTATGGTATGATCCATGGCTTAACGGTAGTTCTATTATGGAATGCATTGGTAGAGATACTGCTTTCCGAACTGGTTCGGAAAATCTATCTCTTAGTAAGATCATAAAAGACAGTGTGTGGAAATGGGATTCGTATAGCTTTCTTTGTCTTATTCATGCAGATATTGAAGGAGTTAAGATTCATAATAACAGAGATAGTGATTTTTGGTCTTGGAAATGCTCAAAGGATGGATTATTCCAATTTAAAAAAGTATGGAACACGGTTAGATCCAGTTTTGAGACTAAGTATTGGGCTCCTTTGGTCTGGAATAAAATTCATGTTCCTAAAATGGCGGTATGCCTGTTTAAAGTTGTCAATGACTATCTTTTGACAAAAGAAAGACTCTTACAAAAGCAGATTGTCGTGGACCCTAATTGTGTCTTTTGTAATAATTACATTGAAAATATAGATCACCTATTTTTTCAATGTAATTTTACAGAAAGCATATGGCTTTGGAGTTGTAGAAAATTTCTTCAATATCCGAAAAACGTACTCTCCTTTTCCTTAAAAGAGGATCTATAGAAAATTGTTACTTTTTCTAGCTCTAAGAGTCTAAGTTCAGACTTGTTTCAATTGTCTTTATCAGTTTGTGTCTGGCATATTTGGAAAGAAAGAAATGAAAGGATCTTTCATAATCGTTTTATAGATAGGTCGAAGATTTGTAAGAACATTTTCCAGGTAATGAATATCAGAATGGCAAAATCAAAAAACACCAAGAACATTACTGGTATGAATGCAGTAATAGCTTCGAAATGGGGATATACCTCCCAATGCTGAATTGGGGTTTCCTTTCTGCTTTTCATAAGATCTGTTCTTCTCCTTTCTTCTTGCTTCTTGTCTCCTGGTGCCAGGTTTCTCTGATCCTGTTTTATTTACAATTTTCTTCCTCTCTTATAAACTACATATTATTTTACAATTTCAATACATATTGAACTAGCTTTATTGAGTTGCAGATCTGCAGGATATTCCGAGTGCTTGAACCTGGGCAATTAGTTGAGAAAGAGGATAAATTTGGAGATCTGAGCAGAATCAAAAGATATTAGACATCTTAAAACTTTTAGAGGTTTTCCTGTTAGAATTCAAGAGACTTATCTTGTCCTCGTTTGTCTAGGAAGGTTGGGTACCGCCATAGAAGTTGTCTCTGATTGTTCTGACTGCTAGCTTCCTAGCTTTAGTCGATCTGTGTTCCTTGCTGCTGACCTTGGTCCCTACAGTTCAAACGTCACTTGTTAGTTCATGGTTGTAAAGTATTTAGACTTACTTATTCTTAGCCAGCGAAACTTATCTTCAGAGATCTTGCGAAGTGCTGGATCTAGTATGCGGTGTGCTTTGATTTGGAATTAGCAAAGAATTTGAGTTTAGCAGAGGATTGCTGGTGTCCTTCGCTTTTCGTTGACTCGCCGCCATTACTTTCTTTTTAGGTTTCTTTTTTAGTGTAGAGTTAATGAACGAATGAAGTAGTGTGTTGTAACCGGTTTCCTTTTTCTACTTTACAATTTAGTCTAGATGTTTCGAGATAATGTTCTATTTTGGTGGGCTTTGGGCCGTAGACCTTTATTTGGCTACTCTTGGCCTTGTATTTGTTGTTTTTGTTATTTACCCTTTTATTAATAGAAAGTTTGAATCCTTATTAAAAAAAATTATTATTTCACAATTCAAATTTTATATTTACTTTAATCCGATATTATTACTAATCCAATTCAAATTTTATAACTTATAGTTATATAGTCGCTTTATATTCCACATTTACATATTTAATTCAATTTCAATATGGTTCAAATCTAATTCACCTTCTTTATTTAAATTTCAATTTCTTTTAACCAACATTTCAATACCAAATTCGAGTTATTCATACTTAAATTAAATTTCTCTCCAAACAAATTTATTTTTAATTCATTCAATTTAAATCAAGTAAGAATTCAATTCCGATTCCAAATTTTATCCACTTCCTTGCTTATATTCATATAGCAATTTCACCATTCGAATTTATTATTGTCTCAATTCCCAATAAATTTATTTAACTTTCCTTAAGTTAAATCCAATTCAAACAATTTATTTTAACTCTCTTAAGTTTAAATTTATTTCTCAAAACTCAAATTCCATACTTTCCTTTCTTATTGGAATCATCCTCACTTTATAAGTTCACAACTTATTTCCGAGGTTTTTCCCAACATTTATATTAAAATTCCAGAATTCAAACACCCGGTATATATTTCAAATCGCTTTGAAATCGAATATATATACATATACACACACACACACACACACCCCCCCTTTTTATGTGGCCTGGAGGTAGTAACCACTTTTGTTTATGCTAAAAACCTAGCCTCTAAAAGAACTGAGCTGTGGAAACAAATAACTGATAACTCGAAAAACATCAACATTCCTTGGGTGGTCACAGGTGACTTTAATGCTGTTTTAAGCACAAGTGAGAAAAAAGGAGGTCTTACTCTGAGAGTAGCACAGGTGGCTGAATTCAACAAATGTGTACTTTCCAGTGGCCTTGTAGAAGCACACCATTCTGCCCTGAAATTCACATGGAAAAGCGGTGAGGCTAAGAAAATCACATCAAGACTAGACAAAGCCCTTGGTAATACCGAACTATTTAACAAAATCCTAAATTTTAGAGTAACTGTTCTACTTTGTTCTACAAGTGATCATTGTCCCCTCTTGTTACAATTCAATGACGATGAAGATATACATAAAGGAAAACCTTTCCGATATGCAAATCACTGGCCTCTGATTGAAGGCTTCGATGAAGTAGTGAACTTTAACATAGTGAGAATTCCTCCAGGCAATCACATGTACCGACTTGTTATGCTCATCAAAATCATTAAAAATAGACATAAAAACTGGAACAAGTGCAGACCAAAGACCATTGACACCATCACAGCAATCCAACAACAACTAGGAAATATACAACATCGACTGGATAATGATCCCCTACATGAGGGCCTAAATGCTGATTTCTACGCACTTCAAAAACATCTCAAAGAAGAACTACACAAACAGGCAGTGGAGTTGAAGCAAAAAGCCAAAGAGAAATGGTTACAACAGGGAGATGAATGCAATAAATTTTTCTATACTAAAATGTCTCTAAGACAACATCATAAAAATCTTAACAACTATCTAAATGAGCAGGGCAATGCTTCTAGACATATTAAAGACATTGAAGACCAAGCTATCACCTATTTCACAAACCTGTATAATGGAGAAAATCACAATCACTTACCTCATATCAACTACAGGAAGAAGATCTCGGCTGCTGGTGCCAACATGCTGACAACTCGGATTTTGGAAGGGGAATTGAGGGATGCTGTTTGTTCGATCCACAGTGACTCCTCCCCCGGCCCTGATGGAATGGAGGCAGCCTTCTTCAAAATGAATTGGATATACCTGAAAGATTATATGCTAAATGCTTACAATGAAGCCTTAGAAACTAGAGAATTTGTTCAAGAAATTAACCACACTTTCATATCTCTCATCCCAAAAACTAAGAAACCAGACAGAATTGAAGATTACAGACCAATTGCCCGTTGTAATGTCACCTATAAGATCCTCTGCAAAATTATATGTATGGGACCAAATAGAGTCCTTCCTGATTTAATTTCACAATGCCAAAGTGCCTTTATTAAAGGTAGGCTCATCTTTGAAAACTCATTGATGGCACATGAATTAATCAAAGACTTTAACAAATAGGGGGCTGATAAAATGTGCATCAAAGTTGATCTACAAAAAGCCTATGACAGGGTTAACAGAGGATTTATTATCCATATGCTTGACTCTATAGGGGTTCCAATGAAGCTACTAAAACTAATTAAGTACTCTTTGGACACTCCTACTTTCTCTATCATGATAAATGGAGTACCTAAAGGGTATATACAGAGTAATCGTGGGATAATACAAGGTGACCCTCTCTCTCTCCATATTTATTTGTTGTAGCTATGGAATGGTTTACTCTTCAAATGGAATTGGCATGCTATCACAAACTCATTCAACCTATATGCAATACCCTCCCAAATGTTACCCACTTAATATATGTTGATGATTTACTAGTGGTGCTAAAAGGTAATACTAAGGCTATTGACAAAGTCTAGGCTATTTTTACTGACTTGGAGATGTTAGCTGGTCTTAAATTGAACGAACTAAAAACCAAGTGCTACCTCAATAAGTACTGTTCAAATAAGCAGGCTATGCTAGAGAGATTGGGATTCTCGGAGGGTCACCTTCCATTTAAATATCTGGGGGTACCACTTTCAAATAACAATATTACAGATGTGGAATGTGGTAAGCTAGTTGATGACATTAGAGACAAACTACATGGATGGAGATCCAAATTGTTGTCATTTGCGGGTAGAGTTGAATTGGTTCATTCAGTTATCACATCTAAAGTCAGATTCTGGCTGCAATCCTTTCAAATACCTGACTGCTCTATTGCAAAAATTAATTCAATCTGCGCAGACTTTATATGGAAAGGGGGAATGCACAAAGTTAAGTACTCAAATCTGTGTAAAAAGAAAGAGGAAGGAGGAGTTGGGCTGAAAAATCTATATGAGCTTAAGAAAGTTTATGGATTGAAACTAGCTTGGAATGTTATAACATCAAAAAATCTATGGGCTACTTGGATGAAGTCGAGGTATCTTAAAATATTTTTTGGACCATAAAAATTGACAATAATGCCTTTGTCACATGGAAGAATATATTAAAAACCAGGAATGAACTACAGACTTATTTAGAGAGAGAGATTGCTAATGGCAATAACATTGATTTATGGAGAGACCCCTGGTTGAACTCAAAAAGTTTTATTGACGGGCTAGGATGGGAAGCATTTTCAGCATATGGGGCTCCAACTTGCAAGGTGGCTAATATTTTAGATAACAGAGAATGGCATTGTGATAGGAATTTGCTCAGTTCAAATTACAAACAGGAAATTCAATGCAAAAACATTAAAACAGATAGAGTGGAGGACATTTGGGCATGGAAGAGTAACTCAAATGGTCAGTTCTGTTTCAGAGAAGTGTGGGAGGTATCGAGAACTAAATTCCCTTTGGTTAAATGGTCTACAATGGTCTGGAGTAGATCCAATAGTCCAAAGATGGCTCATACTCTATATAAAGCCATACTCAAAAGATTACCAACTAAAGACAGACTAAATAAATGGGGGATTTTGGATAACACACTTTGTTATCTTTGTCATTCTGCTGAAGAAACTCATGAACATCTATTTTTTGAGTGCGAATACAGCAAAAGAGTGTGGAGTAAACAAAAGTTAAGGTGCCTACTGACTAACAATATACGGGAACTAATAGAAGAAGTAGAATACTTGAACGAAGGGAGCAACCTCACGAAGCTGATGCAAGAGATTGGAAAAATTGGCCTCACAACCTCCTTGTGGCACATCTGGAAGGAGAGGAACAATCGGGCTTTCAACAATAGATAATAGGATGAGTTAGTCCTCATGAAACAAATTAACAGAGACATTAGCCTACTAATTAGTCGGATTTCGAAGAAGTTGCTTACCACTGTAACGGCACGAGAAGAACAACTACTGGAGACATTGAAGTTGAAGGCGTTGAACGAACGAGCTCAATCAGTGAACTGGGAGCCACCATAGCCTAGCCCTAAAGATGGAATGTTTTAGGTTTTGTAGGTTATAGTTGATGACCGTGTTGCTTTGTGTTCTTACCATCTGTTATAGTTGAGACTCGAGTATTTTTTTTGCCTTGGGCCGCAAAGCCCAGTTGCAAATTAATATATTTAACCCATTTTCAAAAAAAAATACACTCGTTTTGGTTTAAGAAAACACTTACTTGGATTTTTAAAATTTACTTGGTTCCTTTCCAAAATAGTTTCCCTTTGGAATTTCCAAAACAACACTTGTTTTCACCAAAAATCTTCATATCAATTCACTATGGTAGCAATCCATCACTTAGAAACTCGAAAATGAATACTGATGATGCTGCGAAGTCATCATCAGGATTATTTTCCAGTAACCGAAGTGATTTCAGTGCTATATCACTTCCAAAATCCATTTAAAACCATTTTTCTATTAAAAAATATCTCCAAAATAATAATACTATTGTTTATTTCAAAATACTTTGGAAAACATTTCCAATAATCTCCGAGATTTAATTCTCCATTTTCTGGTTTGAATCCATTTTTAGTTTTTAATTCACTTGTATAATTCATACTTATACAATCCAATTTGGTTTTTATAACTATTCCAAATTTTAAAATCTTATTTTGGTTATATAATAATAACCAAACACATCAATCTACTATAATAATTTCTAGAAAATTATCCCTTTTTTTCAAAATATAATTTGGCAAAATTATTTCATTTACCCGCTTCAAACCATATCGTGTCGGTTTATCGTGTTTAAGTGTTTAGAAACTTCTATCGATTTAGTGGCGTCCCACTATTCGATCAGAATTTATATCCCACCCATCCGATAAGTCAACACAATATAAAACCATTTATATTCACTAATAAATACGCTCTCATATCTATTAATACACTCAACTCATTCTACAGTACTACTGACTCTATCTCTAATGAGTAATCCCCACCAGAGCCAAGGTTCTCGTTTAACCTTCAGCTCTGATACTAAATGTAGCAACCCACTGTTCCGTACCCCTTGAGTCGATAAAAATTCACTCCTGTTCAACCCAAATAGTACGAAAGAGCGAATAACTAGGGTAAAGAAGAAAAAGGTAGAAGAAAATAGAACAACAAACACTGAATCTCACAATGAAGCCGAACAAATTATAATATATAATAATAGATTTTTATACAAAAAAAGAATCTATAACCGTTTATACTTACAATCATCATAGTACAAAAATCAATACATCAATCCAGACAATTATAATCGCCTGTCCTGATATACATAACTCACACACAACGGAAATAACCAAGTACGTGATATATGTCTGAACTCCTCCAGCTCGTCTCCTAAGCTCCATAGCGTTATAACATGAAACTGAAATACTCGGTCTGACCCAAGCATTATAATAAAATAACACCCGAGTAAGTCTAGAAAACCAGCGTGAGAAAACACACTGAATTTGAATTATTAACTTTCTTCAAAATCCTTTGAAAAACAAAGGCATCTCGTAAGACCACGTCACACATAAACTCGACGGGATTTTACCTTACGATAACCAAAACATTATAGAAAATACAGTGGTATTATAATAGTGTCTACATACAAATACTTATCCAAATAGCCGAATTACATTAATTAAATTCCAGCATACTAGGCTCTACAAACAAAACCGTAAAGGCTCGTATTGGAGAATGGATTCCAAACAATGACCGGGCCACTGGGTTACCTCCCATCATAGTACACCTCTAGAACAATGTACCGAGGACCTCGCCGGGATCCCCTGCTACACAAGATCGGCCTACCCCTAACCTGGATAGACCGAATATGTTATCACCCCGGATGTTCTCACCTTTACAATCGAGCGCTCCCTCTTTCATGCACAACCATATTCATAATATATAGGTTTCCGAGGATATTTAGAAAAGTGATAACATATCCTAATTGGGTGCGACCCTCTTACCCTTGCTGCAACTCCCCTGTTTTGGTCATTCCCGGTTGACGAGGTTTGAGGCTAAGCATTACCTTTCAAGAAATAATTTTACTTAGAATGCCCATCGTCCTCCAATGATGATGATCTGATAGCATTTGTCCATACAATTTGTCCTAGGTCTAGACAAACTGAATCTCCGTCTTCATCATCTTCACGGTATTCATTTGTAACGTTCAAACCGGATCGACAAGGTTTTCAGATAATTAAATCCAATCCCAGTCTCTTCAAAACGATTAACAAAATTGGCCAATATTGATAGTCGGTTATTTAACTATCAATAAAACATCCATAAGTAGTCACTAGGCCTAATTTTATTAAATCCTTCCAACATTTATTTCAAATATCTTTCGAAGATATATATTCAAAATTTCCTTCAATATTTCAATATTTGGCAACAATTTCAATACTTAAATCCATAACTGGATATTCCACCATATCAATACTTAGAAGTATTTCCAATTACCATTTTTATAACACTTAGAAAAACATATTTCTATCCCAGTCATTTCCAATTAAAAATATTTCCAAAACCTCCCTTTCAATACTTCGGAGATTATTTATATATATATATTTTTTTCCAAAACCATTTTAATATTAAATTTGGAAATAATTCATAACTCATCTCATAAATCTCTGGAATTATTAATAAATTTCTTCTTACAATTTCCAAATCAATTATACTTATTTATAATCCCATTAACCATTTATACTTATTTAATGAATTCAAATTCTTTTCGAAGTTATCACATTTAAACATTTGGGAATTTTCTTAAGTCTCTATAAGTATTTTTAAAGAATAGTAATTTTTTTAAATATGTTTAAGTTATTATTTAAAATATTAAACACTTTTAAAATAAATGATGATACTAATTTCTAAATCATTTATAAGAAATAATAAACAATTCACAAGTCTTATTATTAAAATTCCAATTCAATCAATATTTAATATTTAAATAACCCACCTCCGAAAAGTTCAATCCAAATAATAGTTTTTACTACATAGTCAAATAAATAAAGTCCGATTTAAAAACAACTTAATTTCTCAAATAAACTCTATTTTTGAAGTTCAATCTAACCACTTTTATATTCGGAAATTCTCTCTTGATTTATCACAAATCGTTTTGCATTTCCATTCTACAACTATTTCCAATTCCAAAATAATTTCCACTGTATTTTCTTTCAAAAACATTTCCATAGGTCGATATAATTTCACGTTATAAATTTATATTCACAATTCATCAACTAACACCATCTCCCTTATTTATAGCATCGTTTGTAAATTTACAACTCATATGGGTTTTTTTCTTGTTTACAGATAAAATTTTATTTAAAAAATCTCATTTTATAAATCTATTCCTTACTAAATCCCATTTATAACTTCCAATCTACTTTTAATATCGACTTAAACTCTTTTTTTCCAGAATACCATTTATAAATTCTTTTATATAATTCATTTTTAAAATCTCCATTTAATAATTCACAATAGTTAAGTATAACCAAAATCAAATATATTTCTCTAACTCAACTTCTTTAAAATAACCCCAATTCCAATATAAATATTTTTATATCAAAATTCCTTTTAATTCCTTCAATTTAAAAAAAACTATGGTATTTAAAATATCAAAATCCAGGCCAGTGCTACAATAGCATCCAATAATTTCAATCACTACAATAATCTATAATAGATTTTTCTACACAACCCATATATCACAATATATGAAATTAAATTCAACATTTTTTAGGAATCCAGTTGGATTCCTCCAACCTGTTTTCCTACATCCACAGATGTTAATACACTATAAAAATACCAATCCCACTTCGAGAGGGATATCGCGGTATATAGGGTCATCCGCTATTATGCGGGACGCATAGGGTCTCATCCGCTATAATGTGGAAATATCACTCCAACTACTAATATATATACTACTATATATATAATATATCATTCAACGGATAAAATTTCTAAATTCAACCAAGCAACCAATAATTAATTTTAACTATTTAAAATTAAATTGGCAATCCAAATGAGTGAGAATTTTCTCACCTTTATTATTAACTACAAACCGTTCCAATTTTGACTCCATTGCAACTATTTCACAGCTACGAATCCAAACGGCCGATTCCGTTCATTTTGGACCTCATACAAATAATTTATGACGTATATAAGTTAACGATTTTTTTTCATATATATATAAAATTAAACTGATTACATTTTAGTTCAATAATTTACCTCTGATAATTACTTTTTCTTTTTAAACAACAGCATGCTCGACTCCATCTCGAACCTTCTCTCCTCTAGCCACGCCACATCATAGCCGAAGCTTCCTTCGCCATCGACAAACCCTACCTCTTCCACCCGAAACCACCTTCCATTCACGACTAATTTCGATCGCGACCTACCCTACCTCCCTGACTTCTTAGCCTGCTCGCGACCTCTGTCGCGTTCGCCCATCGTCTTGCATCGCCGTTGCTGCCAAGACACCGCTTCCCACAGCCCTAACTCGCCTTTGTCCCATCCACACTCCCCCAGCGAACGCCACCATCACTGTGAGCCGCCGCCATCCCCCTACACGCGCGCGCGATCGCGATTGTCGAGACATCTCACAGAGCAGTTACCACCCTAACGCGACTACCATTGTACACAAACCCACCTCCTTGCTCTCAAGCATACGCGCGCGATTTCCCCGTTAAGTCGTGATCGATTCGATTGCGGGATAATTTTTTTTCTTAGTTGAAGATCGATTTCGGTCTTCTTTTTTTCCTCTTTAATCTTCTGACCTGAATTTGAAAACGAAATAATAGGAGAAAGGTGGGAAAAGACGTGACTTAATTGTGAAGGAGGGGTTTGGGTACAATGTTTGTCGGCTAAAATTTGACTTTGATTTGACCATATATATTTTTATTTTATAATTCAATTATCTTACATTACATATCACAAAATTTTGAACCCCTATAGAGGCGTGCCGCCAGGCGTTTATAATGTTATACCCTTATTTCGAATGCAATGGAAAAAGTTTCGAGTCCTAATTCAATCATATGGAGAAGATAGCTTTTTGGACCCAATTATTATATTGAATTTTCGATATAAATTTCAACGCGTTTATATCCCGTATGACCAAACAGTAAATCCAAACGCAACAAAATTTGAAATCCAATAATAATACATTATTACAGATCCAATGGAACTAGTTTTGTCGAATTCCGAGACTGTGCCCCGGACCGCTATTTTAACTCGTCGATTAAATCGACGTTTTTAAAATAGACGAAATCGTTTGAATTTCAGTTTTAAAATCTTACTTACTCAATTCTAATTCAAATATAATTTATATAAATATCAACATTGGAAATCATTTCGGTTTCATATTCAACTCCAATTCAATTATTTAAACATTTTTAATTATTCACTAAACAATTAAATTTATTAATCAATTCAATATATTTGGAGCTTAAGTTTTATTACACTATTTTTGATCAATAAACTCCATATTAAAATTCCATTCACATTTCAAAATTCAACATTTAAAATAAATTTAATGTTCAAAATCAACGACCAAAAATCCAGTTCTTTACAACGACATATGATGTTATACAGATAAATCGATTTCATTGCGAATACATCAAATTGCTCTCAGATCCCCAAATCGAAAGTCATATTGATGAAAATGAATCGGCATAGGAGTTGAAAAGTTAAAATGCGATTTCGCTGACACATCCCCAAATTCGAATCTCGGCTTGGATTGAAGTGAATCATCAGAGAATTTGGCAGAAAGTAAAAACAATTGCAGGTTTTGCATAGTAGAAAGGATACAGAGATCCCATTATTGAAAATCGCAGATCGTCTATTTCTCTCCCCATAAGGGAGAAAAACCAAATTTTTATAAAAAAATTTAAACTTTAAATTTAAACATACATATACATATAATAATAAATTACAAACTTTACATATATATGTTGTTTTTAAATTTAAAACACAACTTGCAACTATTTACGTATGGATATATATATATATATATATATGTTATTTTAATTAAAATTCATAAAATGGACTCTTTTGTAAAACTATAAAATTTAATTTCAAACTCTTCCTTAATTTAAACTAAATTTATAGTTGTTAATTTTATATTTCAAAACATATAGATTAGTCAAACTTAATTTACACACACACACATGCGCGCATACACACACACACAAAATCTTGGATAACAAAGGCATATATGAAGGGAAAAATTGGTCCATCGTGGTGTAAATACCAACACCTACATACAACCACAATAGTCATGCACACTATTTGTATGTTGCACTTATATATTTCACACTGGAGTATATTTGGATATACTCACTATATATGCCAAGTATAAATTTGGTCATATGTGTAATTTAGTGAACAATCAATTTAATTAAAGAGAGAGTAATGAAATGTCCCTCTCCCTCTAAATAAAGCAAAAAAAGCTTTCCTTAATTAATTGAATAAGTTTAAGAGAGAAAAATGAATTCCTTCTCTAAATTAAATCGAACAAGCAACTATTTCACACACATGAGTATATTTGATATACTCCATTTTATATTAATCTCATATTGAATAAAATATAAAGAATTAAAATTTATTTTAAACAAAGTTAAATAAAATAAAGATTTTATTCAAAATATATTAGACTGGATCTAATAACCCTTTAGACTTCATAGGCCCAATATATCTAAAATAGGAATTAATTTTGAAATCTACCAATTTCACTCGTTTCTGACTGGCCTGGTCCCTTCACTACTATCAGAGCTCAAATAGTCTATGCGGTTTATAATTATCAATGTTAGGGCTAACTGATTAAAGCCCACATGTTTAATAGGGTGTGTAGAAAGGTAGTGTCGAATGTTGGGTCTCGGTAAACAAGTACTCCGCCCTACCTGACTACTAGCCCAGTCCGAAGGATGAAGTAAGCCCAAAGGTTATTCCAGTATAAAGGTCCGAATTAATTTTGGCCTTTGAGCTAATTTCAAACTGCTCCGTCGGAAATGACACAACACCCAAAAATGAACTGAGATGAAGAGATCTAGCAAATAATAGTAAGAACTTAGAGAAATTTTTTTAGTGGTTCGACAAATTTGAGGCCTACATCCACTGTAATGTTATTGATTATAGATGGAAGTCACAAGTACAAAGGTTTTCTAATCTAACAGCCTAGAACGACAAAAATTAGCTTCCTTAGTGATTAGGATTGAGTAGAGAGAGAAGATGAAGGAATCAAGCGCCAAAAGGTTCCTTTTCAAATGCTTTAAGTCTTGTGTTTATAGGGAAATCGTCCAATAGAATCACCAAATCTTGATATGCCAAGTCTGACTTTAAATTCAAAAATGTATGAGAGGAAGATGGAGTCCTAAGGGAAAGAACATCAACTCGGTACCTATTAGAAGTGATAGGTACCGACTTGATTTTTTAATGGGAAAGTGTCCCATTTACCTTCCTTTGGCCTTCTATCTTCAATCCATTGTGTTCAAAGCACTTTTCCTTGGAAATCATGTTGTTTCCAAGAGCTTCTGATATCTCTAATGCTTGTCCTCTTTCCTTTAGAAATTTGTTGAAGTTTCTCACCTACTCCTTCAGAAATGCACGCCAAGATGATCGCTCTTGCTAGTAGTGTGGGTCAGCGGAATAGGGATCTTAAGGCTAAATTAACACTAGAGGGGGGAATAGTGTTTAATGGATTATACAAATATTTTCAAATTCTTTATTATTCTACTAGGAATAATGTAACTAACAATCATAGAAACAATCACAAAATCAAAATGTAGATATATGTAACTGTAGTAAAAGTAAAAAGAAAAGAACACACTAGGATTTTATACTGGTTCAGAATTACCGTACATCTAGTCCCGCATAATTCCTTGTACGGATTTCTTTTCAACTAGTAAATGCAAATACCATCTTGATTTCAAGGGTATGAGACACACCCTCCAAAATCCCAACCTCGGGGTAGAGTCACTTGATTTCTGGGCTATAAGCACACCCACTAGATTTATGGGCTACTAAGCACACCCAATTGATTTTACGGGCTACAGTCACACCCACAAGTATAGAGTATGATTTGATAGAGTTTTACAGACCCAGATATTCGATCTTGATTACAATTGATCCTATAACTCTTGAATAGCACTTTGATCTTTGTTTGAGTAGGAGAGATGACAGAAATAAGAGAGTAGATGAAGGAGAATTAAATTAGTGATGTTTGAATTTGATTCTGGTTGAATTCGACAAAGTTTGGGTATGAATTGATTTAGAAATCAAGAGAGTGGAAAGAGGAGAGAAGAATAAGAAAGTAGATGTTTAAAATTCGTTTGGAAGTCTTGTATATATAGGAAAACAATAGTCATGTCCATTCGCGAAGAGATACGACGAAAGACACTTCCATTCAAATTTGAATTTTGAAAATTACAGCCTTTATGTCGACATACATAGATAGAGCATGTCAGCATACTCTTCACAAAATTGAAAAATACTTTAAGAATATTACTTTGAAAATCTATTGCTTTGTAAAATATTTTTATACTTTGTAGAATCATTTACATATAGTTTATACACATTTTAATCAAAATATAACTTAATAAAACTCTATAAAATAATTTTGAAAGATTTAATAAGAGTATTTAATATAATGTAAATAATATATATAAAATCAATATAGGTATAAATTATAAGTAAATATCTAAAATTAATATATATATATATATATATATATATCAGAAATAAACATAAGGAAGATATAAACTAAAACAGCAAAAAAATATAATAGATTAAAAAATACTTAAAAACTTAATATAATATATTTGTAAAAGGTTAAGAGATTATTTTGAGAAATATTTTGAATAGATGTTTGAAAAGATTATTTTGAAAACCAGTATATTTGAAAAATATTTAAAACTGATTTGAAATAGAGAGTGAGAGATCAAGAAAGTGCAATCATGGTTTTAACAAAAATTCGATGATGCTATAACTTATCTGGAATGTCCTGAAATCTTGAACTCTTCAATACTCATGTGTCTTCATTCTTCAACTCTTGAAACTCTATATCAGCATCTTGAAACTCTATATCAACATCTTGAAACTATTCTCGATGGTGTATAGTCTTCTTAATCAACACCTATCTAATATCCTGCACTATATACTATATTTAACTTGATAAAACATTAGTATTTATATTTTATATAATGTCCTATAGTTGTTATCATCAAAACCAAAACCTTAAGTACTAACAAGTAGTTTATATACATAACTCTGGAAGCAAATAGGGAGCACAAAATTACTCGGTACCGACCTATTTCCTTAGTTCCGATTGTTCTCCAATTTCATGAGACCAGTTCCATTGTCCTTCCAAGCATGTTCCCAAGTCTTGAATCGTTTCATTTTCATCCCGACGTCAAGATTCATTTGAGAGCTACTTGGTTAAAAATCCGTATAACAGTTGCCCCCTAGAGTATGTTTCTGTTGGAAATAAAGCGTGCTCTAGAACAAGATAAGTGTATATCATCATCCATATACGTCAGTTGGCTATCCAAAGAGTTGCTTCAAAGCGTTGTCTCCATTCCGTGGATATCCATTCAACTGCTTTATACAGTAGAAATTCTATTCTTTATGCTAAGAACAAGATTTAGACTTTGGAGATCGTTCCATGCCCTAGTCAGGTATGTACTACCTTCTCGTTGTTTTTCCTCCTCTTTTCCTCTAGAGTTGGGTCAAAATTCAACTCGGTACCGGGTTGTTTTGATCCGTACTAAGTAGAATTGCTTTGCCATATCGGTATTATAAATATTTCTAGACTTAGAGAAATTTTTCTATCTCATCACTTTAGCCTTTCCTCATTTTGCCGTCAAATTCCTTGCAATTGATCTCCTTTCTTCCAACCGTTCGCTGTCGATCCCTCGAAGATGTCACTGTAACGATCCTGTTTTTAAGCCAAATTTAATTTAATAATTGATATAAATTTTGGGTTAATTTGTGAATTTATTTGAAATTTTTTCCAAAACAGATAAGATATGGGTTTGTTTATATATATATATATTGTAATTAGAACTTTGATTTGAAATTCAAAAATAAAATGTCTTAAAAATAAATTGGATTTAAAAATAATATATATGTGATTTTTATTAGAGTATAATTAGTTTTAAAACATTTTCTTTAAAAGGTTACATAAATATAAAAATATATATATGTATAAAAATACTAAGAACATGCAAAATTACAAATGTAAGTATATTTACATATAATTTAACAAGTGTAAACCATGTAACATGAATTTGAACAAGTGTCAATTGTTTATTTTCTTTTCAATTTTAAAATGAAATAAAAAAATCAAGGCAATGTATATACACATATCTACTCTTTCATTTCTTCTTTTATTCTTCATTTTCAAAATAAAAAATCTGGAAACAAAACAAACCAGGGAAAAGAAATCAAATAAAAAAATCAAACAACAATCAAAACAATTTCAACTTCAACCTGAAGTAAAACTAAAACAACATCAGTACCAACTTCCTTCAAGTCTGAGCAATTCAAGATCAAAATCAAATTAAAAACAACTCCAGGCTCTCTTCTCTGTTATCATCAAACAAGTGAGTAAACTAACATACCAAAAGCTTGAATTTGTTTATATATCTAATGTTTGTGATGAATACCTTAAGTTTATTGTTCCCTTTCTAAACTCTGGGTGCCCATAATTTTCCACACGGGTAACCTAGAGACAGGTTATCCGTGTTTTGGAGCTAGTTCAGATAGTGGATGTAGATTCAGAAATCTTTGAAGTCTTTGGTTTTGGAAGCTATTGGGTTTTGAATCCTTTTGGATATGAAAGTCTTTGGAGTTTTGGAAGATCTTATCGAAGTCGCAGTATGTTAGATTCTCGCTCTCTCTTTTGGAAGCTCTGTTGGTGTTATTCAGTTGTTATGTTATCTTTCTGCAGTTGTGTTGTATATATGTGACTCTAATGATGTTGGTCACTTGTTGTTGTAATCTATGTTGTATCCATGTTGTGTATCAATGAAATTATCTTTTGTTTCCGCTGTGTTGTTATCATCTAATGTGTTATAAGCTTCGGCAATACGGACTTTGACGTTTGAATCTCCTGCATTCGAATACGGGTGATGTATTGGATGCCGATTTTCGAAGGTTGAAGTGCGGGTCGTCACAGTCACCATCTAACCTAAAAGCGATGCCACCACTAGTCACTCAACTCGACTGCCGTGGTATGCTCCAAAGATCTTATCACTGACCTGCTCAAACCCTAGCACGAACTTAGATCCAAATTTATCAAGATCGGTGGCTGTTTTATATTGCGGTTGTGGTCATGGTTGCCGATGGTCATGCCTAAGTTCATCCATGTCCATAAGTTGCCTACGGTCGATGGGAGGTTGGAGCTTTAACTTGTGATCGGTCAAATCCGTAGATACTGTCTTTGCAAAATCCATGTCTCCTTAAGTTATGCTCTGAGTCAAGCCCGAGGAAAATACCGGATTTACTCGAGCCTTAAGAATCCTGGCTTCAACTCTGAGTCTCTTCCATGTTTTTTCCTACCTTGCTTCGAGTCATCTTGGGTTATTCATGATTTTGCAAAGCCTTTGTACTTCCATTCATTTGAAATGACTGAATACACTTTGTCAACAAGTGGTCAATCATAAGTTATTGTTCTTGAGTTCGATGAGACGATTCCCTTTCAAGCAACGGTCACATCAAATGAATTCCAACCTTCGGATGATTCCACTGCATAGCATTTTCAATTAGTGCACCTTCTATGTTCCTACAAAAGGAAACCTTCATGTCGCTCTGGACGACGGTTCTGTTAATGATTATTCGACGATAACAGGTAAAATCCGATGTACTGTTCCTTTGTATGACATGGCTTATTTTCTAATATGAGCGGGCTATCTACACTAAATGATCTGTTTGTCATGCATAGGACACAAAATTCACACTACATAGATTGACACTTCCAATTGCCCTGGTTGGCATTCATGATCCAACTGGTCAACACACATCGACATTCATTGGATTCTAGGCGTCGGCCACACTAGTTCATATTTAAAATAGAATTCAAAACAAAACATACATGACTGTGTTGAACATCAAGTTTTCATGTCCATAATGGCTTGCCATTTTCCTAGATTCAACGTTGGCATTGGGCCATCAACTCCTCTTGAAGCTGGGTCTACCACTGCTCCGGCTTCTATTCCTACATCTGCCGATCCTAGGCACTCGATAACTACCAACTACGGAGAATGATTATTCCAGCAGAACCGATTCGAGACCAACCTCCTTCTTTAAATAAACACATTGGCTTAAGAGTTCTGGATGATCTGCCCGAATAAATGCCAAGGTTTCTAACTCCCAAGTCACTTTGGACCATCTTCCGACAACATGGGATCCCTGAAAGTGATGTCTTGCTTCCTACACAAGGCCAACGGGCGCACAATCCTCCTATAGGTTACACGGCTTATTACAAATACATGTGCTTAGGCAGCACTGTACCACTTTTCAATCCATTCCTCCGTACATTCCTACAGGAGCTTGGGCTTGTTCCTACACAAGTCTATCCCAATGGATATGCTTTGTTGAGTTCTCCATACGTCTTCTTCATGAATCCATTTCAGCGACCCTTAAACTTCAAAGAGCTAACACACATCCCGAGCTTCAAACAATGGTGCAAATTTCCATCTTATATGATCATCGAAGCCTTATGCCGATGCAAGGTTATCAAAGCGCTTCATAACAAACATTCATATTTCAAGAATGAATATTTCTTTGTCCGAGGCCCATACCACTTTAATAGACCTTGGCGTTCCAATAGTAAGATCCTTTCCTTTCCGTTTTTCTTCATGCTTTGACTTTCAAATTCCAAATATTTAACTTGTTATCTCCTTCTTACATATATTCCTGCTCGAGACATAGGCGTAGAGTATTCTGAAACTCTTCAAACCATCAAGAGCATCCCCGTCCGATTTGATCTACTTCCTATCTCTTGACAAATGAGAACCTCCGTCGGTGCAACCTTCTACATCCTGACTGTTTTGTCGCTCTTGTTGAGATTTCGCCAAGTAGTTCCAAATGACAACCTGATTTTCTACCCTCATCTATAGTTCCGACAATAATATCCAAGGGGGCATCGAAGGCCCATCCGACATAGAAAACACGTTGAGTCTGTGGATATAGTAGTGGAAACACACATTACTGGCAAAGTGGAGTAGAAGGAGAAGAGAGAGTCAAAATAGAAACCATCCATGAAAAAGGAGATAGGAGGGAAGAAGTGGAAGAGGAAAAAGAAGAAGATGAAGGTGGTGAAGGGGGAACAATGACGACGACTCTAACCAAGGAGGACATATGTCATATAGAGAGACGTCTCCAGAAGGCACCGAACTTCCTGCCTCACCGCATTCAAAACAGTTAATTATCAAGACCAGTCATAGAAAGCAGAACTGAGCACAGTGCCAGTGATCGAGGTGATTCTTCCAGTTGTTTCTTCAGACGATATTTTCGGTTCACTTAGTAACTTTGACATTCCGATTGCTGATCTCTTAAAGGAGGGCTCTCCTAGCTTCAGCTTCCCCTCCGAGGGCATTCTTGCCAAAGGAGGTGAGACTCCATCCTTACTTCCTTCCAAACACGGTCCATAGAGTACTTAAAGGGACATCGAAACTCCTACCGTCCTAGGATCACGAACACGCATTCCTTGCATTCATTTACATTCCAATGTTCCGAACCGATATAATCCTTTCTATTATTTTTGTACAATGGGCAGGGACAAATTCAGTAATCTCCAATATGGCATTTCTAAGGAAAGGAAACACATTCATGATCCATAACTGTCTCACTCCAGCTATCGCAGGGAGCATGAGATAGATGAAGAGAGGTCTCGTTGAAAAGAAAGAGAGTGCGAGGCTGATAGTGACCGCCGGTGGAAAGGGACTGGAAAACGGAGGCGGGCTGAAGAGAAACAAGCTTATGACCATAGGAATAAACATAAAGTTTCACATGACTGCCATGGTTCCTTTTTTTATCTTTCCTCCACCTCGATTTCAAACACAACTCACCCCACCATAACAAACTCCAAAATCACATTTGTGGTCTAGCATAATTCCTCCCCCTTCAATCCAAAGATGTTTTAGTCCGTCCAGCTCCTGTTCTAGCCTCGTCAAGTCGTATGCAAGCTGCCTTCCTAGAACTTTGCTTGATTGGGGTTATGTTCAACTGAGATATCAAGGACATTCCTAAGGAAGGATTGGATGGGTTTATGTACATTGACCAGGGATATGAGTTGAAGAAACTTTGCTTTGCCCTCTCAAATGTCAATCGAATCAATCAAACGGACATCCAATCGTTTAGATCTGTAAAGAGAACCTATGATAGCCTCAAAGAGGGATACAAGAAGGATTTAGAGAAGGTTGAAAAGGAGAGGGACAAGACTCTAGAATCTGAAAAAAGGGCCCAAGACCTGATGGCAGAAATGAAGAATATTGCTCGTAACTGGGGCGAGATCATGATGAAAAATATCATAAAATTGCTCATGAAGACAACCCTGCTCTCAAACATAACTAACATCTAAGGACCTAGCCTATATAGAAAATGATAAAACCATCAATGACCATGCAACGAAATCTATAAGCTCCTTATTGAAAAAGAGAGGCTTGAATCCGAACTGCTCCTGGTGAAAACAGAGAGACTGGAGGCCTAAGTCAGTTACACTACAGCTGTGCATGATATAAATGAGCTAAAGGAGCTAAAGGAGTAGAAGGCCAAAGAAAGAGAAGAACTAAACATCACCCCTAAACAGTTCTTTTCTAACATCATCTGGTATAAGAACTTTGGGTGGTTAAGGAGTACATATGCCATCACTCTTCCCGATGCTTGGGAAGAGGTATTACGACGTGTAGAGGTGGCTGGTGAAGGCCTCACCGACGATGAGTTGAAATCCATATACCTCGATTGGGAGGACATAGAAAAACTTGAGGAGGGAAAAACTATCCTTGCCATATAAGATGTTGTTGCTAAAGTTGTTGATGAAGCTCTTCGCGATCCAAGCGCATCGGTTCATTCAAAATCATCAACTCCTAAGTCTTAAGAGCTTGCAACAAATATCCTGACAACTGAGAGGGCTAGCTCCAAGGCCACCCAAGTGATTTCAGCTTTCGCAGCTATTACTTTTGTTGAACCATATATTCCATTTTTCATCTCTTAACCAATCCCATCAGCCCAGGTCAGACCGAGTATTACAGATTTCTAGGTAAGGACGTTTTGGAGCTCAGGAGGCGAGCTGGATGGCAGGAACGTATGGAGTTTACCGCTGTGTATTTGAGAGCTTATTGATAGTAGTTTGGGACAGGTTGATAACTGTCTAGTTTATTTGTAAATGGTTGTAACTCTGATGTATTGAATGTAAAGTAACAATTACATCTTTTCTTTGTATAAATGCTATTATTTGATATTATATTTGATCCGCTGCGAAATGTGAGAATCTGTGTCTTGTTCTCTTCTTCTTCTATCTCTTTTCTTTTTCTCCTAACTATTTGGAATTTTCGGGTTCGAAAATTCCGGGTCGTTACAGTTGGTATCAGAGCTAGGTTTTTGTTTCTTAGTTTTGTTTTAGAGACTGGCTGATAAAAGAAATGAAAGAGGGGTATGGAGATGTTTAAATACTTAGTTTTATCCTTTATTAATTATTATTTTTAAAAATAAAAGAAGAAAATGACACTTGTTAAAATGATGTACACTTGTAATTACATTTTATAATTTGTTTACATTTGTTAAATACCTATTTTACTTATTAAACATTTGTCACAAATAGGTATTTTTATGCCTAAACCCCTTTGTTAAATTTATTTATAAGTTATGTTTTAAACCTTATCAATTTATAAATTACTTAATTTTATATCCACATATGTTTACATTCACATATGTGCTTTGTATTTTACATTTATACTAACTATATTTATTTCCAAGTATATAAAAAAAAATTAAATCTTAAATTAAATCTCACCTTACTTATTTACAAACCACCCTTACATATAAATATGTATATTATTTTCAAAAATTTGTTTAAAGTTGATTCTATATATATAAATATATTTTATATTAGCTTTAAAAAGATAAATTTTGCCAAATAAATATTTATAAAAGAAGATCATTAAACAAATATTATCAAATGAATATTTATCTAGATATTTATAAGTCAGTATTTATTTTATAGTTCAAATTCATCTATATACATATCCAGATATATTCTAATTATCAGAATTTCATTTATTAATCCAAATAAAATCAGTATTTCTATTAATTAACCCAGTTAATTATCAATTAACAGTAGGGTAAAATTGCTGCATCTCCCACCGAGGAGACTCCGCCAGGCGAAGTTATATCCCTTGTCTCTCTAGTATTAGAGATCCTTCAGTCCTCACCCGAGACTGTAACCAACCTTTATTTCTCCGTTTATGAAGTCATAGGTCATCCTTCTCTCCCACCTCCTCTGTTGCCAATTACTCAAGGATCGGGCCTCGCTGCAATTACAACCGAGTCATCTTACATGACTATGGGACTATTCGATCCAAGCCTTTCTTCCAGCACTATTCCTTGTCTTGATTCAGAGAGAATCGCAACTTTGGAGGGATTGGATAATGCTTCTCAGTCCTTGGGGGATGACATCACTATCACAGCGCCTCAGGCTCGACGGAATCCATTTCCATGGTAGAGAAGCTAAAGCTTTATATTTCCAAAATCAAGGTTAAGTCCAAGCCTAGACTTGAAAAACCTATAGGAGCCGAGGAGTCAAAAACCTTCTCCGAGTATCCTTTCCATTACCATCAAGGCCCTGAAGGGAAGCAGCTCCGGCTTCATCACGAAGATCTTTGAGCCCCATGTTGATCATCCAAAAGATTCTGCTACCATTACTACTGAATGTTAAACCACCCCTTCCAGAAGCAGCACACTCTAGAGCCAGAAGAGGCCATATGTCGGCTCATGCAGTAGGGCTGGCAAGAAAAAGAAGATGGCTTACGAGAAATAGGCTCTTCCACTATTTAGCTTGTTTTAACAAGGCCATGATTATGCGGGCTAGCCCTCGTGTCCATTGTTTATAAAGTTAGAATGTAATGAAAGAATAATTTTCTATTTCAGTCTCTGTTCCATTTATATTTTTGCATTTTACATGTTATTCTTAACTATATACAATTACCGCATGTATAATATAACTACTTGTACTACAACTTACTCATACATGCATGTGCCTGTGTAGTGCTTTTATTCATGGCAACTCTATACACATAAGAAAAATTCCTGCGATTGCCCTACTTATATTCCATCATTCAGTTATGTTTTATTGTTGCTAAAGTGTTTTCCTTCAATTAAAAAAAACTAACATTTAACCAATTTTGCGGTTATTCATGTTTATTCTGAGTCGAGATTCCATTGACCAATAACCTGTTATATGTAATTCGAGTTTCGTGTTGTTGCTTATTTCCAGGGAATAGCAGTTTGGAAATCTACATCCCGATGTATTCGATCTCGCCAGTAACCGGGCGTGATCGATATTATCAATTAATTTCCACCACTCAGCCTCAGCCGTGTCTCGCTAGGCCGAGAGTGCAATTTTCCCTTCTATAATTCCACTACGTAACGAGTCCTATCTCTGTGGCTTGGTATTCAAGATGCCAGCATCCGGGCATTAATTCCTTTCTTGTCCTACCATTGATCATCGGTCAAAGATTAGTAACATGGGGAAATTATCTAATTGCTCCCAGTCCGATTATACCTTCTTGATCTAAATCCTGGACTAGGGGAGTCTGGTGGTACCTATTTCCGGCTTTCGGCTTTTAACCTTACCTATTTATGGGCGTTGATGGAAAGCGTTCACCGACCATCCTCGTTTATCATCGGCCAAGCATGTCCTGCTAGGCCAAAACCGCGGTCGTGAATGTCCTATCCATACAATAGTTCTTATATCTGAGAACCTATGGCTCTGGGAGGCCATCTCAAAGCATTCGCCCTTAGTCTCACCTATCTCCGAGTGTTGACCGAAAGTATCCATTGCATGTCCTCGCCTATCCTCGATCTAGCATATCTTGCCGGGCCACAAGCGTGGTCGTCAAATTTTCATCCATGCACCGGTTTCTATCTCTGGAAATTGCCACTTTTGCTATCAAATTCCGGATGTTCCTCATTAACCTTGCCTATTTCTGGGCAATGGTCGATATTGAAGGGATACGATCGAATTATCCGATCGACCCTTTTGATTATAATCGTTTGTCCTAATCCTGGACTAAAGGAGTCGGTACCTATCTTTGGGTACCTAATAACACTGCTGATCATGCAACATAGAGTTTTTGCTTACAAAAACGCGGTTCCATTAGTTCAAGAAGCTAAATTTTACTCAAAAACGAATAACATGGAAAGTCCTACCGTATTTTATTTGCCCTTAGAATCCTTAGGTAGCTTATTTGCAAAAAATAAACTAAATAAAACTAAGTAAAATAGCGTCGTAACAAGTCGCAATTCCATGCCCGTGGAATCGGGATTCCATCAACAGTGGCCAACTTGAAATTCCATCTCCAAGCTTCTATTCAATCGCATAAGGTCCTTCCCAATTTGGACCAAGTACCCCCGTACTAGGGAGAACTCATTTAAAAACGAGACCTCCAATCTCGAAAGTACATTTCCAAATCTTGGTGTTAAAATGTCCTACTAATTTTTTCTGGTGAGCATCTACCCTTAATTCTACCTCTTCTTGCTTTTCATCAATCAAATCGAGGGACTAAAGTAAGAGTTCCTGATTGACTTTGGGGTCGTAATGCATTTTCCAATGAGAAGAGATTTCCAATTCAATCGAAATCATAGCTTCCAATCCATATGCCAAACTGAACGGTCTATGTCCAGTCGCAGACTTGTGGGTCCTCATATAAGCCCACAGTGCCAGTGGAAGCTCATCAACCAAGTTGCATTTACTTTTAGTTAACCGTTTTTTCAAGATGAACTTGATGATTTTATTCACCGCCTTTACTTATCCATTTGCATGTGGGTGTTCTACTATCGAAAAGCTTTTTTTTGATCTTATACTGGTTGTAGAAATCCTTGAACTCGATACACTCAAATCGAGTTCCATTATCTGCTATAATTTTCTAAGGTACTCCAAACCTGTATATAATACTCTTCATCACAATGTAGATTGCCTTTTTCATTGTGATCATGGGTTCCACTTAAGCCCACTCTATGAAGTAATCCATCGCAACAATAGCGTATTTAGCTCCTCCTTCCGACATCGGTAGCACACAATTTATATCTATTCCCTGAACTGCAAATGGCAACAGGCAAACCATTTGCATAAGTTGTGTGGATGAGGCTCTTGGAATCCTTGCAAATCTCTAACATCGATTACACCATTTAGTATATTCAGCTGTATCGTGGTTTATCGTTGGCTAGAAGTATCCATAGCAAAATATCTTCTTCGCTAATGTTTTCCCCCCGGTATGATCACCAGAGCTACCCTTATGAACATCCATGAGAATTTTCTTAGCCTCATCTTTGGTTACACACCATAGCAAAGGATCGAGAATCCTCTCCTATGAACAACCTTCCTTGCATTATGAACCGTTGTATTTTATGAAGATGTATCCGTCGTTTGTTATTTCCTCTCTGGAGAGTTCCCTTAAGAAAGTAGTCCTTGATTGGAGTCATCCATGACTCCTTCTCCTCTTTGACCTCCAAAATCCAGTCGACATTCATCTTGTCGATACTTGGAGCCGATAATACATCCATTGGAAGTAATCCCAACAGTTGCGCATCTCTAGAATTAGCTAGCCATTGAATCGACCTTCGCATTATCCACTATAAGGATGTGTGTAGTTGTGTAACGTTCTATATCAACCAACAGTTCTTGTAACGACCCGAACTCGATGTCCGACAATCAACATCAAATTCGTATCGCCGGAGCTTATAACAACATCAGATGAAAATAAACAGCGGAAATAAACTGAGTATCATACAACACAGATACAACATCATCATAATAACCATACTACATCAGAGTTCATAATACATCTGTCATCCATACTAGAGCACTACATATAGATACAATAACAGGAAGATAATAACTCCACAACAGAACAACAGATACTCCAAAAGTTTCCAACATACTTCAACTTGATAAGGCCTTCAGAACTCCAAACACTTCGAAAGATATCCAAGACAAAAGCTTCCCCAAAATCTGATAGCTTCTAAACCCAAAAAGACTCCAAAATCCAGCTAACACCAAAGCACGGAAAACCTGCTACTAGGCTGCCCGTGTGGAAATTATGGGCACCCAGAGTTTAGGAAGGAAACAATAAACTCCGGGTCAGTCATGGGACTGGTATGAGTAAACAAAAGTAGTTGCTTTATATAAACAGATCTTAAAAAAAGAATCGTTCATGCTTTCGGAAAATGAAACTACCATAAGGCCTCCCGCCACACACACAATGCAAACGCAGAATTGGAGGAGATTTCTCCTTATGATAGTCAAATATGCTTAATACGAGAAAAATTCTTTGATATTATTACTAGTGCATAGTGTAGAAAGCCATTTCGAAAATACAATATAAATCTTAGCCAGCATACAACCATTATTGTATGCCTACTATAGCTACCATCTAAACAGTGGTGACCACCATAATTAAATGGCAGGTTCTACAACTAAAACCGTACAGGGTTCGTATTGTTTCTTTGGATTTCCAACAAATGGTCAGGCAAAGGAACTTCCTTACCGAAATGGGAACGCCTCTGGAAGGACGCCCCGAGAAAACCGGATCTCTGCTAAACAAGGCCGACGCTACCTCACGCTTTAATCAAGCTGTAACTAGGTAACTACCACACGAGTATGCCATTCCCGGTCGTTACCGACCTTTATCCGAGGGGCCCCTCAACCAACGAAACAACATCACAAAGTGATAAATGTATAGTGTCCACGCGAGTTAAGTATCTGGGCTCCATACCATGATACCACCCTTTATCCAGAAGAAAATGGACATACCCTAGGGGCGCGACCCCTAAAAACCTTGCCGCACATTCCTGTTTCGACCATTACCGATCTGTGAGGCTCGACGAAGTCTCGTCCACAAAGCTACGCTTTTTCACAAAGCCATGCTTCGATCAACAAATGATCTGCAGCACTTCGTATGCCACATTACCAAATTGGGAATGTATCACTAGTAACCATCAACTACATAACCTCTGAGCTCGTACGTCTCAGAGAAGGGTGTTAAGCTAAGAGAATAAATTCTCCGCCACCAACAGAAATGTATTTGATAGAAACCAGCTTTACATCTCAAAGTGTAATGTCAGACACACATCCATACAAGTCTGTTCCGGGTTCGAACAGAACCGAAGGCACTTCCGAAGAAGCCCTTGCAATTCCGGGTATTCACAATCCCGATCGGACTTCCTATCACTTAAGGAATCTCTATACCATAGCTACTCAGTGCAGAGACAATCGATAGGTCATCCTATCGCTCTCGCAAAATACCCGATCTTCACCACCGGTCTTCAAATGCGATCCATATCGTCGTATCACTATTCGGAATGAGTTATATGACACAAAGGTCCTCTCCCGGCTAAACCGAATAACGAGCGCAATTAAAAATCATATGGATACTGGGGTCTCAGTTAAATCACAGCTTAAAGTCAAAAACTTTTCATTCGAATGGTAAAACAAATTACCATTTCCAATCTTTTAAACAAAAAGATTCATTTCAAAAACCTTCAATGGTTTAAACAATTTCCACACTTTTAATCTTTTAAACAAAAAGATTCAATTCACAAAGTTTACCCCGTTCACAAAGATTCATTCATAGATTTTCAAATCAATTTCCATTTCAATTTGATTAACTCGTTAAATCTTTAAATCAAGATTTAACTTATAGCTTTCAAAACTCGTTTCCAAAGATTCATTCATAGATTTTCAAAACATTTCAATTCTATTTCAAACTTGAATTCAAATTTAAATCAAATTATTTAAATTTGCAAAACTCGATTTAAGTTATTCAAAATAACTTTTATCTTTGAAACTCATTTACAAAAGCTTTTCACTTTAAACCCAAATTACCAATTTCAAAATCAATTGAAATTAAAAATTTCAATTTCAAAAACATTAAATTTAAATCATCTGTGATTTAACCGATTTCCACGTGAAATCCATATTTGTGTGTGTATGGTGTAGTCCAGGGGTTTTACACACAATAGTGCAACATCAATCATCACAGATATATCGATAAGCGGTATAATCGATAACGCTTATTTTCATTCACAGATTCATAGATAAAGTAAATTTATCGGTCACAAAGATTTGCCATTACAATTCGATGTGGGTTTCGGATAACCAACGGGAATCCGACTCCCTGTCGCATCGAAGTTTAAATGCCGTTTTATGGGCCAAGGGTTTTCATATTAATACAGAACAAAGCTTAAACACAGTGTAGTACATAGCAATCTATATTACATAGTATCGCAATCAGAACAGAAATATCAATACAGTGCACAACAATAGTTAAATATTTTCCAATGGGGTTTAGATAAATTTACCACACAATTATTTGTAGTGATGTTTAAAATCAATGATCAAATTTGGATAAATAAATTAAATCTTAATTAACTCGATTTATTGTTACAAAATTATTTATTTTAATTAACTGCCAATTAAAATTAATTAACTTAATTTATCTAATCAACAAATTCTTAAATACAAACTTATTTCAATACTTAATTGTTTATTAATCAATTTTAATTACAAATTTTAAATCATTCTTAATTCCTTTTCAAAACTATTAATCAATAAAAATTATTTACCTTAATTATCATTTGAAAATCTTCTTTATACTTTGAAAATCAATTTATTACAGTTATAGAAAGTTTTAATGTTATTCAACTTAACTTAAATTAAATTACTTAATTTAGATATTAATTAAGGTTTTATAAAGCATTGATATATATATATACTTACTTAGTCGATAACTTAACAAATTCTCAACTAAAAAAAAATAGTCAACTTTATTAAATTTAACATTATAAATTTTAATAATTTGGGCTTAACCCATTCCCAAGACAACCCGAGTAAACCGGGTTTTCCACTCGAGCCGAACTCGAGTTTCTCTCGTGCGCTCCCCGAGTCTTCTATCCTCCCTCGTCCCTGTTTCTTCTTCTTCCTTTTTCTTTCTCTCCCTCTCTTTCCAGTTTAAGTACCTAAACCAAGATAGCCAAAAGTATACTCGCGTACGCGAGTTCCTTCCCGAAGCCAAACGTGCTTTTCTTTGAGTCTCATCTCGTGTTGACCATCGACAACACCCAGATACTAAAGTGATGGCGTGCACGTGCACATCAACGCGTCGCCGTTCTGGCGAACTCCGCGACCCTCGTCAAGTCGAAAAGCTCACAGACACTCGAATTCAAACATCAATTCGAAGCCATTGTCTCGAAATCAAAATGTAGCAATTCACTCGAAACTGAAACTCACACTCGCTGACACAAAACGCCTCGTTCTCCACGTCCCGATCATCAGAGGCGACGAAACTCCGGCCTCACCTTGCCGATACCCCACTCCAACATCCCCTAGGAGCTCGTGCAACTCGATCACGCAACGAAGACGAACATGCCTCGTTTACTGACAGGTCCAGAAATTCAAAACTAACCCTAAATCGATCTCGTATCCTAATTTCACGCAATAGAATAATTTTCTAAAAATTTTCACGAAATCATAGATGTTTATACTTGCTTCATCCCAAATTTCAACATTTATTATTGGGTCATTCATCAGTAGTTGGTAAAAATGCATTTTTTGTTCAACTACAAACTGCTGTCAAAATCCTGAATTAAAAATCTTCGTTTTTGTTTTAAAAATCATAAATTTCAGTAAGGATTCAAGATATAAACTTGAATCAACTTCTTGTAACAATCGAATTTATCAATTTATTACTTGATTTCCTGTAAAACAGTATTACAGTGATATATTTTACAACCCTGTTTTAATTAGCTTTTAAAAATCTTGATTAAGATTCAAACTTCTTGTTTGATTGAAAACTTAAAGCTTTACAATGATCAGTTGAAAACAATTTGAGTTTGAATGATAATTCACTCTGTAATCCATAACAGAGAAGAACAAATGTACAGAGTAACCTGGGAATACACATATCAAATCATATTCAAAGATAAATATATACAATGTCATAAAATAAATGAATCATCTTTACAGTTAAACTTAAAACTTTTAAGTGGGTGTTTACTCACTTGTATATATTTGAAGCAGAGAACTCCCCTTTAAGTTGGAACTGATTTGCTTTAAAATTGAAACAGCCTTTGAATTCTTGCTAAAATCTTCTCTGGTTTGATTTGTTTCAGATTGAAGTTTTGTTTAAGTATAAAATGATATTACTTCATTCATTTTTTTTTCTTTCAGTTTTCATGGACGAAACTGTGATAGGAATATGGAAGTTGATATATAAAAGAAGTTTAAGGGATGTATCATTTTGTACAAGTGATAAAATATTGTTTGTACAATATTTAGCAGAGATTTTCTTGCCTATGGAGGCTGATGGGTAATATGTTGTGTACTAGAGATGCTTGCATTAATTGCTTTGCATTGTTTTGTCTCGGCTGATACATTTTTCCTTTTCTTTGCTATGCTAGAGAGGCAAACATTAAATGTATATGTACCTTATGTCTCCTTTGCAAGCTATTTGAATTTTTGTATGTACTTTTATTTTTTTAATTTTTTGGTTTGTAGAGATATTTCCTTGCATACGACTCCCAGCAAACATACTTATGCTATTGGATCTTGTATGTATTATTATTTCCTGGTTTGCATAATTTACATGCAACTTATGTTTTCTTGTTTATAAAATCTTCATACAACCATATATGTATTCTTGTATATGACTCTTTATAACTACATGATTGTATTACAAGCATACTCTTGAAATAATATTTTTTTTTATTTAATTAAAGTTAACCATCAATATTTAATTCATCACATATATTTTATTTTATATTTTAACACAATATCTTGTTTGTTATATATTTTTGTTTACAACCTTTCGAAAGAAAATTCATTTTGAATACATTTCGAATTTCCAATTAAAAATTCTATTTAGAAACAAATATCTGCTTACTTTGGAAAATAACAAGTAAATTTACAATTTAATTCCAAAAATTTAATTAATTACCCATTTGAATTTTTCTAAAAATCGGGATCGTTACAACTTTCCCCCCTTAAGAAATTTCGTCCCCGAAATTTGCCAAGGAGATAACAAAGAACAGATAAAAGATAGAGAAATATCTTTTCAGATCAAATCGGATATCAATTCTGCATTTGGTTTACCAAATCAGAATGATCAACAATAGATATGAGAACAAACTCAATCAACTATGCAACAATTGGGTTATCTGATCTACGAAGTATACGGGTATTGGTTAATTCGAAGGGATAACTAACCATTCGTAGATTATATCGAAACCCAATGAAACAGACAGAAATAGATTCGATTACGCTCTCAGATTCAAGATTTAACTCACTTACGATTTGCTGAGGAATAAAACTATGAATAGTTCCCGTGTTGGAAAAAAATCCAAGACTTTTATCGTAAATGAGAAAGTTACCTTCCAAAATTCCTTTTCCCTTATCAGCCTTTGAGGTTGAAGGATCATCTTTGATTGCATACACCTTTGCTGCATGAGCTTGCTTCCTTTTCATGCAATCTTTAACTTCATGTCCTGGTTTGTGACAGTAATAGCATTCCTTAACTCCCTGACCAGTCTCCATAAGTTGTTCTTTCTTAACTTGTTTCCTTGGATTCTTGCAGTTGTTTGCATAGTGGCCCTTTTCTTGGCAATTGTAACAAGTTACATCTTTCGCTGGGTTTCCCTGACTGTCCTTCTTTTCCTTGCCTTGATATGGTTTCTTGTTCCCGAGCTTTCTTTTCTTCCAATTTTGATTACTCGTATCTCCTTCTTCCCTTGGGGTTTCTTGCATATCAAGTGTAGCATATCTGTACCCCATATCAACCAAATCTGAAAAGGATTCCTTGACATGGCCAATCATCCTTTCGTGGAATTTCTTATTCATCCCACGAATGAACCTTTCGTTCTTTTTCAAAGGTGTGTTTACCAGTTCGGGACCAAAACGAGATAATTCATTGAATTTGTTTAGATATTTTTCAAATGTCAAACTTCCTTGCTTCAAGTCCATAAATTCCTGGTACATTCGAGAAATACCAGCCGATGGCATATAACGCTCCTCAAATACTTCTTTAAATTTATCCCAAGTAAACTCGTCTTCTGGCTTATCCACAGTGGCTGTCTCCCACCATGCTAAGGCTTCTTCTTGAAGTTGCCAGGAAGCTATTAGTCGCATTTGATCATCTTCCAACTTTAGCCCTTTAAAAATCCTTTCACTCGATCTAATCCAAGCTTGGGCCTCAATAATAGACTCCTTGCCGGTGAACGGCTTACCACCAAGTTTCGAGAAATTCCTATATAAATCAGCCAGATTCGGCTGATGCTGAGTAGGCATTGCTGCTTCTGCTGTTGGGGGAATTTGATTAGCTGTTGTGGCATTTGCTTGACCCCTAGTTCTTCCTCTTCGTCCGCTCATTCTCACTATCTGTAATTAGTAAGAAAACTGGATTTAGACCCACGGACAAAATATCTCAAGGAATATCAGCAGTAAAAAGGAATAGACTAGAAAAATTCAAGGTTTCAGTTATACTCATTCTAGGGTATACTTCACCCTATCTCTAATGAGCCATCTAATGTGTTATACTCCTTAGCTAAAGTTTTTACTCAACCTTCAGCTCTGATACCACTTGTAACGACCCGAACTCGATGTCCGACAATCAACATCAAATTCGTATCGCCGGAGCTTATAACAACATCAGATGAAAATAAACAGCGGAAATAAACTGAGTATCATACAACATAGATACAACATCATCATAATAACCATACTACATCAGAGTTCATAATACATCTGTCATCCATACTAGAGCACTACATATAGATACAATAACAGGAAGATAATAACTCCACAACAGAACAACAGATACTCCAAAAGTTTCCAACATACTTCAACTTGATAAGGCCTTCAGAACTCCAAACACTTCGAAAGATATCCAAGACAAAAGCTTCCCCAAAATCTGATAGCTTCTAAACCCAAAAAGACTCCAAAATCCAGCTAACACCAAAGCACGGAAAACCTGCTACTAGGCTGCCCGTGTGGAAATTATGGGCACCCAGAGTTTAGGAAGGAAACAATAAACTCCGGGTCAGTCATGGGACTGGTATGAGTAAACAAAAGTAGTTGCTTTATATAAACAGATCTTAAAAAAAGAATCGTTCATGCTTTCGGAAAATGAAACTACCATAAGGCCTCCCGCCACACACACAATGCAAACGCAGAATTGGAGGAGATTTCTCCTTATGATAGTCAAATATGCTTAATACGAGAAAAATTCTTTGATATTATTACTAGTGCATAGTGTAGAAAGCCATTTCGAAAATACAATATAAATCTTAGCCAGCATACAACCATTATTGTATGCCTACTATAGCTACCATCTAAACAGTGGTGACCACCATAATTAAATGGCAGGTTCTACAACTAAAACCGTACAGGGTTCGTATTGTTTCTTTGGATTTCCAACAAATGGTCAGGAAAAGGAACTTCCTTACCGAAATGGGAACGCCTCTGGAAGGACGCCCCGAGAACCTAACCGGATCTCTACTAAACAAGGCCAACGCTACCTCACGCTTTAATCAAGCTGTAACTAGGTAACTACCACACGAGTATGCCATTCCCGGTCGTTACCGACCTTTATCCGAGGGGCCCCTCAACCAACGAAACAACATCACAAAGTGATAAATGTATAGTGTCCACGCGAGTTAAGTATCTGGGCTCCATACCATGATACCACCCTTTATCCAGAAGAAAATGGACATACCCTAGGGGCGCGACCCCTAAAAACCTTGCCGCACATTCCTGTTTCGACCATTACCGATCTGTGAGGCTCGACGAAGTCTCGTCCACAAAGCTACGCTTTTTCACAAAGCCATGCTTCGATCAACAAATGATCTGCAGCACTTCGTATGCCACATTACCAAATTGGGAATGTATCACTAGTAACCATCAACTACATAACCTCTGAGCTCGTACGTCTCAGAGAAGGGTGTTAAGCTAAGAGAATAAATTCTCCACCACCAACAGAAATGTATTTGATAGAAACCAGCTTTACATCTCAAAGTGTAATGTCAGACACACATCCATACAAGTCTGTTCCGGGTTCGAACAGAACCGAAGGCACTTCCGAAGAAGCCCTTGCAATTCCGGGTATTCACAATCCCGATCGGACTTCCTATCACTTAAGGAATCTCTATACCGTAGCTACTCAGTGCAGAGACAATCGATAGGTCATCCTATCGCTCTCGCAAATACCCGGTCTTCACCACCGGTCTTCAAATGCGATCCATATCGTCGTATCACTATTCGGAATGAGTTATATGACACAAAGGTCCTCTCCCGGCTAAACCGAATAACGAGCGCAATTAAAAATCATATGGATACTGGGGTCTCAGTTAAATCACAGCTTAAAGTCAAAAACTTTTCATTCGAATGGTAAAACAAATTACCATTTCCAATCTTTTAAACAAAAAGATTCATTTCAAAAACCTTCAATGGTTTAAACAATTTCCACACTTTTAATCTTTTAAACAAAAAGATTCAATTCACAAAGTTTACCCCGTTCACAAAGATTCATTCATAGATTTTCAAATCAATTTCCATTTCAATTTGATTAACTCGTTAAATCTTTAAATCAAGATTTAACTTATAGCTTTCAAAACTCGTTTCCAAAGATTCATTCATAGATTTTCAAAACATTTCAATTCTATTTCAAACTTGAATTCAAATTTAAATCAAATTATTTAAATTTGCAAAACTCGATTTAAGTTATTCAAAATAACTTTTATCTTTGAAACTCATTTACAAAAGCTTTTCACTTTAAACCCAAATTACCAATTTCAAAATCAATTGAAATTAAAAATTTCAATTTCAAAAACATTAAATTTAAATCATCTGTGATTTAACCGATTTCCACGTGAAATCCATATTTGTGTGTGTATGGTGTAGTCCAGGGGTTTTACACACAATAGTGCAACATCAATCATCACAGATATATCGATAAGCGGTATAATCGATAACGCTTATTTTCATTCACAGATTCATAGATAAAGTAAATTTATCGGTCACAAAGATTTGCCATTACAATTCGATGTGGGTTTCGGATAACCAACGGGAATCCGACTCCCTGTCGCATCGAAGTTTAAATGCCGTTTTATGGGCCAAGGGTTTTCATATTAATACAGAACAAAGCTTAAACACAGTGTAGTACATAGCAATCTATATTACATAGTATCGCAATCAGAACAGAAATATCAATACAGTGCACAACAATAGTTAAATATTTTCCAATGGGGTTTAGATAAATTTACCACACAATTATTTGTAGTGATGTTTAAAATCAATGATCAAATTTGGATAAATAAATTAAATCTTAATTAACTCGATTTATTGTTACAAAATTATTTATTTTAATTAACTGCCAATTAAAATTAATTAACTTAATTTATCTAATCAACAAATTCTTAAATACAAACTTATTTCAATACTTAATTGTTTATTAATCAATTTTAATTACAAATTTTAAATCATTCTTAATTCCTTTTCAAAACTATTAATCAATAAAAATTATTTACCTTAATTATCATTTGAAAATCTTCTTTATACTTTGAAAATCAATTTATTACAGTTATAGAAAGTTTTAATGTTATTCAACTTAACTTAAATTAAATTACTTAATTTAGATATTAATTAAGGTTTTATAAAGCATTGATATATATATATACTTACTTAGTCGATAACTTAACAAATTCTCAACTAAAAAAAAATAGTCAACTTTATTAAATTTAACATTATAAATTTTAATAATTTGGGCTTAACCCATTCCCAAGACAACCCGAGTAAACCGGGTTTTCCACTCGAGCCGAACTCGAGTTTCTCTCGTGCGCTCCCCGAGTCTTCTATCCTCCCTCGTCCCTGTTTCTTCTTCTTCCTTTTTCTTTCTCTCCCTCTCTTTCCAGTTTAAGTACCTAAACCAAGATAGCCAAAAGTATACTCGCGTACGCGAGTTCCTTCCCGAAGCCAAACGTGCTTTTCTTCGAGTCTCATCTCGTGTTGACCATCGACAACACCCAGATACTAAAGTGATGGCGTGCACGTGCACATCAACGCGTCGCCGTTCTGGCGAACGCCGCGACCCTCGTCAAGTCGAAAAGCTCACAGACACTCGAATTCAAACATCAATTCGAAGCCATTGTCTCGAAATCAAAATGTAGCAATTCACTCGAAACTGAAACTCACACTCGCTGACACAAAACGCCTCGTTCTCCACGTCCCGATCATCAGAGGCGACGAAACTCCGGCCTCACCTCGCCGATACCCCACTCCAACATCCCCTAAGAGCTCGTGCAACTCGATCACGCAACGAAGACGAACATGCCTCGTTTACTGACAGGTCCAGAAATTCAAAACTAACCCTAAATCGATCTCGTATCCTAATTTCACGCAATAGAATAATTTTTTGAAAATTTTCACGAAATCATAGATGTTTATACTTGCTTCATCCCAAATTTCAACATTTATTATTGGGTCATTCATCAGTAGTTGGTAAAAATGCATTTTTTGTTCAACTACAAACTGCTGTCAAAATCCTGAATTAAAAATCTTCGTTTTTGTTTTAAAAATCATAAATTTCAGTAAGGATTCAAGATATAAACTTGAATCAACTTCTTGTAACAATCGAATTTATCAATTTATTACTTGATTTCCTGTAAAACAGTATTACAGTGATATATTTTACAACCCTGTTTTAATCAGCTTTTAAAAATCTTGATTAAGATTCAAACTTCTTGTTTGATTGAAAACTTAAAGCTTTACAATGATCAGTTGAAAACAATTTGAGTTTGAATGATAATTCACTCTGTAATCCATAACAGAGAAGAACAAATGTACAGAGTAACCTGGGAATACACATATCAAATCATATTCAAAGATAAATATATACAATGTCATAAAATAAATGAATCATCTTTACAGTTAAACTTAAAACTTTTAAGTGGGTGTTTACTCACTTGTATATATTTGAAGCAGAGAACTCCCCTTTAAGTTGGAACTGATTTGCTTTAAAATTGAAACAGCCTTTGAATTCTTGCTAAAATCTTCTCTGGTTTGATTTGTTTCAGATTGAAGTTTTGTTTAAGTATAAAATGGTATTACTTCATTCATTTTTTTTTCTTTCAGTTTTCATGGACGAAACTGTGATAGGAATATGGAAGTTGATATATAAAAGAAGTTTAAGGGATGTATCATTTTGTACAAGTGATAAAATATTGTTTGTACAATATTTAGCAGAGATTTTCTTGCCTATGGAGGCTGATGGGTAATATGTTGTGTACTAGAGATGCTTGCATTAATTGCTTTGCATTGTTTTGTCTCGGCTGATACATTTTTCCTTTTCTTTGCTATGCTAGAGAGGCAAACATTAAATGTATATGTACCTTATGTCTCCTTTGCAAGCTATTTGAATTTTTGTATGTACTTTTATTTTTTTAATTTTTTGGTTTGTAGAGATATTTCCTTGCATACGACTCCCAACAAACATACTTATGCTATTGGATCTTGTATGTATTATTATTTCCTGGTTTGCATAATTTACATGCAACTTATGTTTTCTTGTTTATAAAATCTTCATACAACCATATATGTATTCTTGTATATGACTCTTTATAACTACATGATTGTATTACAAGCATACTCTTGAAATAATATTTTTTTTATTTAATTAAAGTTAACCATCAATATTTAATTCATCACATATATTTTATTTTATATTTTAACACAATATCTTGTTTGTTATATATTTTTGTTTACAACCTTTCGAAAGAAAATTCATTTTGAATACATTTCGAATTTCCAATTAAAAATTCTATTTAGAAACAAATATCTGCTTACTTTGGAAAATAACAAGTAAATTCACAATTTAATTCCAAAAATTTAATTAATTACCCATTTGAATTTGTCTAAAAATCGGGATCGTTACAGTTCTAGTGTTTTTATCAAGAAAGGAGCAAGCCTCGCACCCTTAGCCTGGGATTCCTTCTTCACCTTGCACACCACCAGTTGGGAGTCATTGAATATATGCATCATCCATACCCTCTGTTCCTTTGCTATCCTGAGACACTGCTATGAATGCTTCATACTCAGCCTCACTGTTAATTGTGGGTAACTCTAGCTTCAGTGCATAACAAATCGAACGTCCTACTGAAGTTGGGAGTACTACTCCTGCCCTAGAACTGTTCTCATTAGAAGCACCATCTACAAACAACTTCCGTTGAGAAAGTGTGATCATATTGTTTTCCTCTTCACCATCCCGTACTATGAATTCAGCTATGAAATCCACCAACGCCCGTCCATTTATTACTCTCCTTGGAGGTAAGTGATATCGTACTAGCACAATTGGATATTCCACTTCAATAACCTTCCCGAAGTCTTGGGTCGGTACAATACCTACTTTAAAGGTTGACCCATTAGCACCTTAATTTGATGAGCCTAAAAAAACGATTGTAATTTCCTCAATGTAATTAGCAAACGGTAAGCGAGTTTTTCAAACTTTAGGTAATTCTTTTCAACTCCGGTGAATCGCTTTCTTATATAGTAAACTGGCCTTTGAATCCTTTCCTCCTCATGTGCTGATGTTGTGCTTAGTGAGTGAGCAGACACTGCCAAGTAAATGAACAAATCCTCTTCGTCCAATGGTTTGGCTAGAACCGGTGGTGTTTCCATGTGCCTCAGCAATTCCTCGGAGGCAACCTGACATTCCTTCATTCGTTTAAAATTCTTCTCTCTTTTTGAGGTCATTAAAGAACGATATACACTTATCTGTTGCCTTTGATATAAACCGACTCAAGGCAGCGACCTTCCTGTCTAAGCTTTGCAACTCCTTCTTCATGGTAGGGGCGGCTACATTCCTCAAGGCATTAATCTGCTCTGGATTGGGCTCAATGCCACTTTAATTCACGATAAATCCCAGAAATTTCCCTAATAAAATTCCAAAAGAACATTTCAATGGATTAAACTTCATTCCATACTTCTGCAACAACTTGAACATTTACGAAAGGTCATCAATGTGATTCCTTGATAACCGTGACTTCACGAGCATACCATCTACATACACTTCCATTGTTCGTTCGATTTGATCCTTGAACGTTGAATTGCAATCTTTGGCAAGTAGCTTCTGCATTCTTTATGCCAAATGGCATCACGTGGTAATAGTACAATCCTAAATCCGTTATAAAGCATGTATGCTCCTGATTCGGAACATGCATCGGTATTTGATTATAACCAGAATATGCATCCATAAATGATATAGGAATAACTCATGTTCTACGGTCCTGTCTACCAGCTAGTCAATGTTGGGCAATGGGAAACTATCCTTCGGGCATACCTTATTCAAGTCTGAATAATCAATACACGTCTGCCACTTTTCATTTGATTTCTTAACCAACACGGTGTTGGATATCCATTTAGGGTAAAAAGCACCGCGAATAAAGTAGTATGCCTTTAGCTTATCCACTTTCTCCTTCGATGCAATGGATCGCTTTGAACCTAGACCGCGTCTCCTCTACTTTATCGGCGTATATTTCAGGCCCACATTCATTGCATTGCATACTATCTCAAGCGATATCCCATACATATCTGAATGTATTCAAGAAAATGCATCCAAGTATAATCGTAAAAAACTAACCAATTCCTTCCTTAATCCTACGCTGAGTTGAGATCTAATCTTGAGAGCCCAAGTAGGATTGTGCATATTGATTGGAATGTTAACTGCCAACTCAACTGGTGCTGCCTGTACTTCTTGTCGTTTCTTCCTTGGATCCATAGACTTATCGAACCTGCTATGGTTCTCAAGCCAAGGCTTTGGCGTTAATTGCTATGCATTTGAGTTTTTATTGCATATCTCTCTACATTTTCGCCTTTCTCCCGTCGCTTTGCCTCTCTTATCTTAGAAATATAACATTCCCATCTGGCGCTTTGGTCTCCACTAATTGATCAAACCCATTCTCCATGGGGAATTTCATCATTAAGCAATAAGAAGCCAGCGCTACCCTAAAATCAAATAATGCCGATCGGCCTAAAAAGGCGTTATACATCGAATACTCATCCATATTACAAATTTCTGTACTAGCACTGTCTCGCGGTCTCCATCTCCTAATTCCATGGATAAATCAATTGTCTCAACGAGCTGTTTCGCCTCACCCGTAAATGCTTGAATCTAGGATTTACAAGGCTTAACATCCTTTATACTAATCCTCATCTAGTCAAATGTCCTTTTAAATAAAATATTTACTGAACTTCAACTACCTACCATGATCCATTGTACCATAGCTGGGCCAACAACAGCTGTAAAACCATGGGATTGAAGGTTGGCACTTCTATCCCATCAGAATCACTATTCTGAAACACAATATCATCCATCATCATCCTTTACTACATAGCCGGAGCTCCGTCCTCGATTGCGAACAGCTCTCTTATGGTACGTACCTTAACGAATTCACGGTCCATTTCATTCTAGATTTTCTCTGCTAGATGAGGTCCTCCAATTATGGTATTTATAACCATCCTTCCATCTGTCCATTTGTGCCTCTCTCCATTGGGTCAAGGTTGATTTCGTTGGGCATTCGGCCCTTGGGGTCTAACAATTTGTCTACCATCCTACGAATCTCTCATATACTATTGTAATTTTTTCTTTCTGATCAACTTCTTGATAAAATCACTTAAATGCCAACACTCGTTCGTATTGTGCCCATGAATTTCATGGAACTGCCAGAACTTTCTTGAGTGCCTCTTCCATGGCCGCCTCTCTCCTAGGTGGCTTTTTTATTACCATTCCATGCCTCGAGTGGCAATGTATATAGTTTTAGGTGTATCGTTCAAAGGAGTATATTCATCCGGCATCATAATCTTGGGGTACTTCTTGGTTTTATTCCGCTGCCTCTAGCGCCATGATTTGTCTTCCTTTGATTAATAGAATTTCCCACTTTCACAGCCACATTACTGGAGCTCTTGCCAGTTTGTTTAATCACAACTTACTCTGAATTACTTCCTTCGACTGTCGTCCAACAATCTTTCCAAAACCTGACTGGTTTTCTCCACATGCAAGAATTGATTGGTCTTCTGATGAAACTCCTCCATAGTTGTTGACTGTTTTGCTCTCAGCCATTTCCTAAAATTCATGTTCGGATGTGTGCCTCGGATAAAAACCATCAACACCATACTCACATCTGGTTATTAACTTCAGCCGCTACAATATTGAACCTATTCAAGAATACCTTCAATGAATCCTGAGGTCCTTGAGAAAGGCTCGAAAAGGACATTATGTCCTTAGATCGAGCGGTATGGAGCATAAACTGGTCCAAAAACTTCTTTTCTAATTCCTCAAAAGTCGATATGAACTTCGGTGGGAGCCGAGTAAACCACATTAATGCAACACCATCCATAAAAATGGGAAAACATCTCCATCGAACTGGATTCGTTGCCCTGGAACCATTCATGTGACATTCGTACTTAAACAAATGCTGCTTGGGATTGGTTGTGCCGTTATACGATGACATCGTCAGCATCGTAAACTTCCTGGGATACTACTTTCTTAGAATATTATCCATGAATGGAGTCCTACTAGGCACAAAAGCCCAGTCCTTATTCGTTCTCCATCTATTCTCCTTCATTAACCGCTTGATCATGTCCACTATATGTTCCTCACTAGCTTAGTACTCTTAAGGACGATCATCAAGAGCTGCACCGAGTGTTTAACTCTACAAATGGTCTCTATTTGCTTGTTGATGTCTAGGTTCTCCATTCTTTGGGAGAACTATTCCTTTAGCTCTCCTTCGATGTCTAATTGGCTCCATAGTGGTTGTTTGTACACTAGCATCCTGAACTTCAACATCCAAACCATCACCGTCATGCTGCAAATCATCCTTAAAGTCAGATAAGTTGATGGCCTCATTTCCCTGCACCTCTAGTGGCCTCAAATTCAGATCAGTACCAACCTGATTCTAGTTTGTACTGATCTGAATTTCGTTTACAAGGACTCTACTAGTTCCTCCAGCACTTCTCCCTACTGCTTCAGTAGCCGGTTCCTTCTGTTTTTTCTTTCTGCCTCTTCTGTTTTGACCAGAAGTAGATGAGTTCTCTTCTTCAGATCTAATAGGTTATGCCTCCCTCCTGCTCCTCCCAATCCTCTGCAACTGCTGGGTCAACAAGGCCATGCTAGCATCCATTTTATCCAATAGAGCCTTCTGGCTATCTGTAATCTTTTGATTCAATTCCACCATCATCTTAACAAACTCCACTTTTGTACCATCTCCTAATGGGTTGACGGTCTTGTTAACGCTGCTGCCGGCTGGTTGCTAACTTCCATATGATGAGATGCTCTTTCATCCGCACCAGCTAACGCTCGAGATCTACCTGACTTCCTTAATGGTGCCATTGATTCCAATCTGAAATTTCTTCAAACCCTTTTATGAAAACCTTCTGGATCTAACCATTTGACACTCGAGTCCATAAGAGATAGCAAGATCTACACCTAAGTTCAATTCACATTGGTAGTACCAAAATGTTAAACCAGAAAATAGCACACCACCCAAAAACTAACTGAAATGAAAAGATTTAGCAAATAACACTACGCCATAAATGGCCTACTGAAACACAAAAAAAATGTTGGCTCAGGCCCGAAAAATGTTGCCATAGGTCTATGGCAACACTTTTAGGGTGATGCAATTTTTACCGTTGCCTTAGACCTCAAAGGCAACATTTTGACTATCTAAGGCAACATAAGTAATATTGTTGCAATAGAACCCTATTTGGGTCTATGGCAACACCCATAGGTATCTGTAGCAACATTCCAAAATGTTGCTATAGATATGAACTTTTTGAATTTGTGGGGCCCACAATGTAGAGCATATTTGATTTTTTAATAAAAATAAATATTTATTTAATAAAATGCTATTACACAGAATTTGATATTTAAACAGTAATTTATTTAAATAAATATTTTATTTCAACATTTGAAATAGTACAAGTTCCTGACTCCACTATTTTACAATTCAATGATATATAACACTGATATTCACATATACAGATATTCCTCACTACATCACTCAGTTCACTCATTACATATGCAGTTTCAATTTATACATACATCGACACTGACAAATATATGCCGAGCCGAAGGCGAGCCGAGTGTCGAGCCGAGAAGCGGGTCCGGGCGCAGCGCCGGTGGGGGTCCGGGGCACCGCCCGATTCATCCGATTTTGGAAGATCGAGCCTTCTTTGAAACCTGTCTTCAGCTATTGCATTCATACACTCATGCACATTTGATTTGACTCTGTCTTCAAGCTTGTATCCAGCTGTCCAGTCTTCAATACCTGTCATATATAATTCAAAAGCAGTAATCTGGAAAATAATATTTAACTCAAACAGAAAATGAAAATATTTTTGTTATAATATTTGCCTCAGGTATTTGGGTTGTTTCTTTTCATAAGTGCATAAGCCAAACATGAATGCAACACATGGATACAAGGACACGGCACAAGGTCAAACCCGAGTCACCGACTGGATTCAACTCAGGGCCAAGCAACCAACAAAACAAACAAGAACCAGGTTCAGCAAAATATAGACAAGCCAGTGCAAGAAACACAGCAGTACACATAGGCAGCCCATCAAGCAAAAACAGTGAATGCATCAGGCATGTACAAGAGAAACATAGGCAGTAATATGATATACAGAGGACTTGGAGCACCAGTTCATGTTCTGGTTTAACAAATGCAGCAGAAAGGAGCTAACAAGCTCAGACCATAAATAAAAAACAAGCCAGTGAATCAAAATCCAACATACCAAATAATATCACATCGCAATTCAACATCGGCAAAGCAAAATCAAGCCAGTGAACCAAAATCCAACATACCAATACATCATCGCAATCCAACATACCAATACATCATCGCAATCCAACATACCAGATTTATCAAAGTCCAACAGAAAGATTAAACCCGAGATTATAGGAAATAAAGCCTATAAATAAATCCCAATTCATCATCGGCAAAAGCATGCGAGTGTAACCAAAATCGAGAATAATCAAGTAAACCAGAAGGCATAAAACATACCAAATAATATCACATCGCACCCGACGACGAAGTCAAAGCAATTCGAGCAATCAATCAAGGAATTGAAACTGGTTTTATGATTGCTGGCCAATTTGAAAATTTAAGCGGCATTCTCTCAAACAAGAAATCTGCGTTTGACATCTTCCTTGAATCCGAAAATGGTACTTTTTGAAGCAATCGAGCAAAGCTTCATCAGAATCGAACTTCTTCTGAACATTGGCGAGAAAGATTCAAGCATCAGATCTGGTCAAAGTATCATAAATTGCCAACCCTGCCGTCACGAAACCACCAGATTCGAGGAACAGCGGCTGAGCCACAACTATCACCGACGTATCCTCCTCGATGGGTCCGTTAAGGCAGATGACGCGCTCTTTGAGAAGCCGGGAAAAGATATCGCAGGCACGCTGGCCACGGGATGTGTGCTCGATGACCATCAGAATCAGGCTGTAGAAACGGAGGGGGGTAGTGGAGTTTTGTTGGGGGCTGCGGTTGGTAGGATTTGGGAGAGGTTGCGTATCGACATGTAGGCAAATAGCAGCGAAATTGGGGGTGAGAACGAAATGGGAACGAAAATATGATTTGGAAATTAGGGATTTGGAAATTGGGGATTTGGATTTGGAAATTGGGGGTGAGAACGAAATGGTATGAACAGTAAAGCGGGAAAACAAAATTTAGGGCAAATTGTAGCGGTGATCCATGTTAACAATCAGATTAAATGTAGACCGTTGGATCGTATTCACGCGGATTGCTAATTTTATTAATTTTTTAATTTGAAAACATCTATAGCAACACTATATAAAAATGTTGCATCGTGTTACACTTGTTTAGCTAGAGCAACACATTTTTATGGCTAAGGTAACACCAAAAATACAACGTTGCAGTAGGACCAAAATTTTATAGCTATCGCAACATTTTAGCTGGCAACACCTTGCAAAAACGTTGCAGAAGGTCATTTATGGCGTAGTGTAATAGTAGGAACATAAAGAAATTTTTATAGTGGTTCGACAAATCTGAGTTCTACGTCCACTGTAATGTTATCGATTATAGATTTCAGTCACAAGTACAACGGTTTTACTGATCTAACTGCCTAAAACAGTAAAATATAGCTTCCTTAGTGACTAAGGTCGAGTAGAGAGAGAAGACGAGGAAAGCAAGTTCCAAAAAGTCCCTTTTTAAATGCTCTAAGTCTTGTATTTATAGGGAAATTGTTCAACAGAATCACCAGATCTTAATATACCAAGTCTAACTTCAAATCGAAAAATGTAGGTGAGGAAGACGGTGTCCCCAGGGCAAGAAAATCATCATGATATCGACCAAAAGTGATCGATGCCAACCAGAGTTTAGGATGGGGAGGTATTCCAACTTCCTTCCCTTAGTCTTTTATCTTCGATCCATTAAGTTCCGAGCACTTCTCCTTGGAAATTATGTTATTTTCGAGAGGTTCTGATATATCTAGTGCTTGTCTTGTTTGCTTCAGAACTTCCTTGGAGTTGTTCACCTACTCCTTTAGAAATGCACTCTAAGTTGATCACTCATGCTAGTAGCTCATAAACTATAACTCCTGAAGTAAACACGGAGCACAAAAAGTGCTCGGTACCGACATATCTCCTTAGCTCCAATCGTTCTCCAATTTCTTGAGACCGACTCCATTGTCCTTCCAAGCATATTCCCAAGTCCTTGAATCTTTTCGTCTTCATCTTGACGTCCAGATTCATTTGAAAGCTGCTTAGTTAAAAAAGCTAGATAACACAAATTCTGTTTGAAAATTTAAGAGATACTTTAAATTTAAATGGTAAGTTTAAAATATAAAAGTAAAATTTTATAAAAGTTACAAAATGCATTCAAAATATTCAACTTTGTTTTAAGAAATTAAATAGTTTATTTTAAAACTTTGCAATTTAAATTTACTTAACATGATTAACTAAATTAAATTAAATAATTAAGTAAAAGTTAATTGATTAAAACATATATATTGATATATGTATATAACTATAATTGTTGTAGTTATTTATTTATCTTAAAATTGTTTATGATGGGTTAAATTAAAATTTTGAATTAATTAGCATATTTAATTAAGTTGTTTAATTAAATAAAATTTATTAAATAAAATTAATTAAAAAGTTAACCAATTAAAATGTATACATATATTGATATGTACACATAAACAAACTATAAATATTATAATTAATTAACTATCTAAATAATTTAAGATGAATGATATAAAATTTTAGAAATATTGTATAAAACAAATTATGTTAATTTAGTATGATTTAATTAGAAAGAATTAAAATTGACTAAATAAGATTTAATTAATAAGATACATGTATATATTATACAAGTGAATTAAATTATAAAAGTTATAAATATGCTAATGCTCATATAACTATATCTTTAATAATAATTGTAATAGCTTTGGTGTCACACTTTTTTGGTATCAAAGTGAACTACCAAAAATACCCTTATGTAGATATTATCAAATCTATCAAAAATAGGATCTAACAAATAAACTCAATTTACAAATTCAAAATGTCCCTATACAAATATTAACAAACCTTAATATCACTTAAAAATAGGATTTAATAAATAATTCTTTTTACAAATTTATAACATACCCTCTACAAATATGAAAAAACCTTAATATCAACTTAAAATTAGAATTTTTTTTACAAATTCAAAATGGCCCATCTACTTTTTTTTTTACAAATTCAAAACGCCCTCTACAAATATTATGAAATCTTAATCACTTTGAAATATGATCTAACAAATAAACCTCTTTACAAATTCGTTCTTTATTAACTAATAATCAAAAAAAAATTCAAACTACAAATAAACTGAATAAAAAAATTAGATACTGGAACTTAGAAATAAAAATTCAAACAAACTACACATGATTTCAACGCAAAATATGATTAAACATTTGTGTTTTTTTAATGTGTTGAAACATATACAATTTCTAAAAAAAATTACTCACGCGCGAAGCGCGTGCTGTAACGCTCGTATGTATAAAATTAAGTAGAACTAGAAGGAAACCCAAATGAGATTTAAGGAATAAATAAATAAGTATAGTACATATACCGTGATTTTAAACGTGTCTAACAATTGAATCATGAGGGTATTTCATAAGAATAATATTGTTCCCTAAATCGATACCACTCAATATATATATAATATTATGAATCCTTAATATATAAATTGTCCTTCACTTTTTATATATTAATAGATTATTTGCATACTCTTTAGCAGTTGATCTTTAAGATAGTGAAGATATAATATACAATATAAAAGAAGTATAATACCTTCAATTGGGAGACCTGAAAAAATATTCAAATAATACATGTATCTGATTTCAAGTTTTAGTTAGCATAACCAAAATAACAATTTCATTTTCTAAAATAAAGTTGATAATTTATACTATGGTATATGTGTGCTAGAACAAAAGGCAACAATATCTTTGCAAGAATGGTCTAATGGTTGACGCACCAAGCCTGGTTGATCTCTTATCTCATTAGGACCATGTATACCTAGAACACTTGTGAGGCAAATGCACTTACTTGCCTTTTCAAAAAGATCGATTGAGTTACTTTCTTATTAGCATCATGAATTGCCATTACACAACATATGTTTTGCCTTTTGAAAGAGATAAACTACCTCAAGCCAGCTGTGTACTTGTCAAACAATTGTTGAAATTGAAACATAAAAAATAAATGAGTTTCTTTCCCTTGGCAATAAATGAAAAACTACAACAATATCAAGAGTGTGAAATAATCTAGCAAGCCAAAGAAGAAACCGAACCCTTAGAAAACATACCTTGTGAATATTTACTTCTACCATAAAAGTAATATAGAAAAGAATAAACATTGAACCCAACACCCTTGCAATATATACCTATATGAAAACAAACTACTAACAAATGACCTGTTAGATTTCGATGATACAATATTTCCATATTAAAAAATATTGGGAAGATATTGTTAATTTCGGTGATAGACTATTTTCAATTACAAAATATTTGGAAGATATTTGAGTTAATGTGAAATAATGACTCAAATATATTGCCTCTTCTGTTGAATTAAGAGGGCAATGAGTTATAAACATGAGAAGGAGAATTATTTTTAGGAGAGTGAAGTAATCAATTATTTCCCTAATCGGCTGATTAAAGAATGCATTTTATCAAGCACATGCATATTAAAGGAAACTAAAAAAATTCAAATAGATAACTGTTTTCCTTATGAATAGTAGAATTGATGAGACATTAATTTATAACTATAATTCAATTACTTTAATCTAAAGTAATAATCTATATATAAAGATAGTTGTTCTTTAGAGATTAGTAGAATCCTCTCAAGTAATATTTTCTTCATATTCTTTCTCTTAACCTCCATTATCAACCTTGTAAGTTTTCTTCTCTCAAAAAGTAATAAAATCTCCTCTTCCCAAAGTGGACATACACTATCTCGTGACAATGGAGCCATTATAGATCATGTGTGTGATCTTCTTTTCTATTTGTGCATCAGTAACCCATTGTTGCCTATTTTTGGATTCTTTTGTTCCTATTTGTTTTATCGCATTACAACACGATCTATTGCTTTCGTGTGCATTTGGGTTGATTTACAATCATTTGTGTGAACTGACCCCTAATAGTTTTGTATTAGAGCATTGAAGGATGTTGTTGAAACCTAAGGCTAATGGTGTTCGATAAAATGGTAGGATCTGGAGAAGGAAGCGAGGAGGTTAGGCCTACCTAGGAGTATGAACCTTACACTAGGGGTTCATATGCAACATCTAGATCGTATTTGGCTATACAGAAGTGGAAGATAGATAATGTGTAACGACCCGTAAATTTTTAATAATTTTATTTGTTTTAATAATATATTTAATTGAATTTTTGTGAAATTTTAAATAATAAAATTTTGAAAAAAAAATTTAATATTTGGAATATGTCTATTTAAACATAGAAAATGGTAAATTTTCATCAGATAATATGGAAGTTTATTTTATGGTGTATATTTATTTCAATTTAAATCAATTAAAATTGATGATAATGCAATGTTTTCCAAACCTGAATATTTTTATACAGAAAATTTGTAAATCATCTTCAGAGTGAGACGTCATATTTCGTTTCTTCAAATTTGGACTGTTATTGCTCCGTCGATCTTATTCTCGACGAAATAGCAGCATTTTCGATACCGAATATCGACTTTTGGTCGAATTATCCTATAACTGATATCTGTATGTCGTTTTGATCGTCTTATCCTACCGATCTCTACGGTATATTTATTACTGTGTTTCGGCATCAAGTACGCGTGAAATTGACAAAAACGATTACCGTAACGGTACCCGTTTTTAACCTTTTATTTCTCTGTCTTTTCATTTATCCACCGTGCAAGTCCAAGTGGCCATTTGCTTTTATAATTTTCAGAAATCCAACCTTTGACCTTCTATATTCCACTGGTTTTCATTTATTTGTCAGTTCATTTTTCATATCTCTTCCCTACCTCTCTTTCTTTGTTCTGCCACAAAAAAAAATCATCAAGCTTGCATTTATATTGTTCCTTGATTCCTGATCGCTGAACGTGTTGCACGGGAGGCTGTATATGTGTTCATCTGCATATCTCACCTTTGTTCATTTTTTTCAACCTATTTGTTCCCATTTCCTATTCGCTGAACCATCTCACAACCCACGCCAGCAGCCTACTCAAACACTGCATGCCGAACCACCGATCAAACCCGGTTACTCACCATTCACCACCTTGCATCTCCCACCATTTTTCCTTGAAACCGACCACCACAGCCTCACCATTCCACCAACATCGCGAATCCAAACCCAGTGGTCTCTCCCTAGCAGTCACGGCCGGCCACTGCCCAATTCGACAGCCTCTTCATCGCCTGCTCCTCATCTTTAGGTTTGGAATGTTAGGTGAGTTTGTTTATATATATATTAAGCTGTTGTATATACAATAATATATGGATGTTGTATAGTTGTATATAATACGTTTAAGGATATAAAATATAATATGTTTCAAAAACTTTGTTATGTTGATATGTTCCAAAAGTATAGATTGTACATATATGTTAGTTATATACCTATATAGTTTTGGCAGTTGTATATATTAGTTCTCATCTATATGTTCTAGCTGTTGGTTTTAAAAGAAGTTTGTATATATATATATATTGTTATATAGTTTATAGTAGTATAAAGTGTTTATATACGTATATGATATATATGATATGCAGTTTATGAAGTTATAAAGGTTTATTCAATATATACATTTTAACCTGGTAATCAATGATTTTTTTTATAGTTTATATATAGATAGTTTATATATGATTTGCTGGGTCCAAATATATATATGTGTATTTATATAGTTTGCTTGTTTATTTTGTATATATATGTATACATATTTTATTGGGTATGTCAGTAATATATATAGGTGTGATATATAATGGTTTATATATTCATGATTTAGAAAACTGTTACCTTGGAGTAAAATTCGATCTATAAATATACGTATAAATTTGTATATATAATTTTATTTACATTGCAAAGTTATGTTAATATCCGAAATAGCTTTCTAACAGTTTAGTATATAAGTATACTTTTGAGTCTACATACATAAGTATATCGTTAATATAATCTGTAAAGATTATAAGTTGTATGTATATGCTTATATATTGTTATATATATAAGTATTGTTGATATCAAAGCATTTATTTCCAATAATATTATGATTACTTGTATCTATATCGTGCAAGCTATATATGTGGTGGCACATATATATAGTTTATATAAGTATATATTTGGTAGCTTATACAAATTCATATGGGTTGTAACAGTATCAGTTTGATGGTATATGGGTATATATGCATACAATAATTTTGATTTGAAAACATTTTATAATATTTTAAATCACGAAGGGACAGTTCATTCATATATAGATTTATATATATAGTTTTATATATACATTATCATATGGCTGGGTATATAATTTTAAGTATTATATTTATAGATTTGTTTGTTTTATTCTACGTTTTTAATTAAAATAATGATTTTAATTATATATATATGTGTTATTTTAATATATATTTTAAATGTATTGATTCAAAAATTTATTATTATATATAAGTTTAACTTTAATATTTGAGTTTTAGTTTAAAACGATGGATTTTGAAATGCTTATATATTTAATTTAACATATGTTTGAATTGAAAATTTGATTTATATATATATATATATAGTTATATATATATGTATAAGATCATGTATACCAATTTTCTCCATCGAGCCAGTTCTGATTTGATTTTGTCAATTGCTATTTATCAGCTTGTCCATCAAATTTGTGCCAATCTAGCTTTGCTTTGGAAGTCGTGCTTGCATTTAGTAGCTCATTTCTTCGTTCATATCTATAGCCTCGAAGGTGAGCAATCACTCACGATTAACGTTCTTATATTTATTTAATTTGATTTCAATTGAAACGACAATTGAAATATGCTGCTAAATTGAACTGTTAATTTTATAATTGCTATATATGATATGCTATTATCTGTATTGTTCACCTATGGGATATGACACCATATCCTATGGTTTATATTTTATTTAATTTGTTATTAATGATATATGCCTATTGTTGATATGTTATATTTATTATCATAACTGTTCTCACTCTTCAAGTTCCCTGTTAGTATAAAATTCCCTATGGGTTGAAATGATACATACCCGAATGATCTGTAGAATAAGAGAAAATCGTTACGGGTTGAAATGATAAACCCAAGCGATTTTCATTGAATTGAATTTGGGATTGCGGGTTGAAATGATATATACCCGTATATATTTAAATTGCAGATTGAAATGATAAATATCGGTATCACTTGACGATAGGATAGAAAATTATATATACAGACACCGTTGGTGTGTATATATATATATATATTTTGAAAATGATTTCCATGGTTTTGAAAAGAAATATATGTGGTTTTAATAAATATCGATTTTAAGATATTATATTTCTAAATTAAGCTTTGAAATCTATTAAAATATAAATGAATTTAAGCTTTGAAATCTATTGAAATTGAAATGGTTTAAATTGTAGTATATATATGTATTTGAAATCGATACAAATTTTAATGGTTTGAACTGAATTGAAATTGGTAAATTGAGATTAAATTAAATTGAATTTTGGAATTTGGATTGATCTGTCGATTTGTGAAATTTGAGGAAACTATTTTTATTTTATATAAAGTATTTTAATATATAAAGATATTTTACTTTACGAATTATTTTTAATACAAACTATTTTAATATAAAACTATTTTAATATACTAATTATTTTAATATAAACTATTTTTAATTTATAACTATTTTAATATACAACTATTTTATTATATAAACTATTTTAATATATAAACTATTTTTATTTTGTAATCTATTTTATTACATATACTATTTTCTATATCTAAACTATTTGAGTGGAAAGTATTATGATTTTAAAGTGTTATGATTTCCTAAGTGTTATGATTTCAAAAATGTTATGATTTAAGAAGTGTTATAATTTTGAAAGTGTTACGATTTTGGAAATGAATATGATTTAAAGTGAATAATGATACCAAATTGATATAGTTTGAAATGATATGATATTTTGGTTTTGAAATATGATTTGAAATGAAATGACCCTAGTGTTATAATAACGTTTGGTTGTTAAAGAGGCCGGGATCGGATATTGTTATACTCTCTGCCAATTCCTAAACCACTTTAACAACTATGTACGTGGTGGAGATTTCAGAAATGAAGTAGGATGGTTTGGCGACGATTCTATATGGTATGACGTGACCCTGACTCCCGTGAGTTAGCTTAGATGTGACTAAAACCAGGAGCCATGTCGGGCCAAGTGATGTCATTCCTCCTATTGGGCACATTTCTTCGATACCATTCTATTGCTTTTGTGATTGTTTTGGTGGCTACCCCTCGATTTTTGATATGGGAGTGTATCCAAGATGGGTGGTAGTAGCTGCTATGTGTTACCACCAGTCTGGATCCACAAATGGTATATCTACCCTGGCATTTCCTTGTGTGCCGTGTTCACATGCCCTAGAGCGCCTTCTATGATTTTGTTTTGTACCATACCTATGTGGTGTCCTCTGTGTAAACCACCAGTTTGGTGGAGCTTACGGCACTGTATAGACTATGGGAATATAAAATGTGTTAAGGTAGAAAATGTAAAGCCTTAATGCTATTTTGATAGTTTAATTTACTTTAGACATTATTATAATAGCGTATATTACTACATAGTAGATAGTTTAATGGATCCTTAGAGGATGGTTAACCCAAACATCCTTTGAGTTACTTATATTTCACTTGAGTTGGATTTATTGATATAAGAATGTTAATCCTGACTCGAGTGTTTTGTGTTTTGCTTTACGCTCGGGTCAGACAGAGTGGCTCAGTGTTCGAGACTCACCTTTGGAGTTGGAGCTTCGCTTGGAGATCCATCTATCGATTCTGCTTTCAATTATTCAGTTGATTACAGTGATGTATTCAGATCTTGTTTTTGACTATTGTATTGAGACATCTATGTAGTCATGACTTCTGTTGTATCTTGTTTAACTCTGTTATATATATAGTAGGTTCATGAACTACTATTCTTTTGTTTCCGCTGCATTATTGCTATATTACTCTGTGATTATTTATTTACTGTATAAGCTGAGTTTTGCCAAATTTAAATTAACAATCTGATATTTTGAGCAATTCAAGTCCGACATGTATGGATGCGAATGGTTGAAAATTTCAGGATGTTACATGTGGTATTAGAGCTCTGGTTTTAGGCAAAGCTTAGCATATAGAGTAGATTTAATTACAGAATCACTTTCGTTCGTGTTTGAATTTCTTCCTCTTTGACTCGGTTTCCTTTGAGTTTTGGAACGTTCCTCTCGGTTCCAAAATCCATCCTTGTCTCCCATATTCATGTTCCTTGATTCCGGAGTACCGCATAGCTCCACTGAATGATTTGTAAAAGAGTGAAACTCCTTTACAACAAGCATTGATTCACCGGAGATTTTTGTATCGTCGGTTTAGATGCTGCTATCTCTTGCTATGCTTAAATTCTATCGATCAAAGGTCGAGCTGCTTCTGGATTCTGCATCGGTCTTATTCTTGTAGTCACGGTTGACCCGGTTACGGTTGCCCGTGATTAATACCAATATCCATCTTCCTATTTATTGAAAATTAATTATTTTATCTCCCGTTCAAGCCTACCTTCTTCGCTAGAATCCGTCTTGATTAGGGTCTCTCTGATTTAAATCTCTATCCTTGTTTTGAAATCCATTTTGGAACCTCGAGTGAGGGAGTATATTTGAATTAATATTAAAATGTTTTATAGTATGTTGTTTGAGTTGTTGATTTTGATTTGGGTTTTCGATCGATTCGTCTGATCAACGCCATCGATAGGATTTCCAAAACACTTGAACAGAGCAAACTGACATAATATTGTTTTCAAATTTGGTAAATGACATAAATTTTGTATAATTATATTTTATATAAGTATAATTTTCTGAAGTTAAATAGTTAATTGAATAGTTGTTAGAAATGATAATATTTGATTATCATTTATTGTTCTCTAAATGAATTTGTAAACATGGTTTATAAATTGATTTGGAATTTATATCAGGAATTTGAGAATTTAATTTTCGGTGATTTCAAACTTTGGTTTTAAAGTTTTAAAGTGTAAATCATTTAAAGAATTTTCAAATAGAAATTTGTTTCCAAAGAATTTTAGAGATCAAATCAGTACTCTTCTCTTTTATCGCTGGAAAATAATTTCGGTGATGACTGCAGTATCATCGATATTCATTTTCGAGTTTCGAGGTGTAGAGACCAATTCGTAGCAATGCTACACTTTTGTTATGGAAATTAAATTGATTTGAATTTCTAAAGTATGATTTGATTTATAATATATATATATATATATATAGGTATATGATTTTAGATTTGATTTGATATGTAATTGCATATATATTTCTCTAAATTGTTTAAAGATGATCGGAAACTTAATTCTTAAATTTATGTTAAAGGTGATTTTAATTATAAAATGAAGCCAAAAAATTGAATAAATATTTAAATTTGAAATAATTGAATTGGAAAAAAAAATTCCTTGTATAATACCCAATTTCATTCTAATACAACTTACCTAAATCATTCAGAAGTTGAATATGAAATTGAATAATTCACAATGTAAATTGATGATTAAATGATTTTATAAATAAAATTTGAGTGGTTATAATAAATGTTATACACTTAATTTCTTAAGTGGAAATTAGCCACAAGGGCCTCTTTAGCAAGTGGAATTAGTTTCTAGGATACACAACTGAAATAATTACTTTCAAAGACAAAACGTAAAATAATTAGTTTCTAGGGCCTAAAAACTTATGAAATTATGTCCTTGAAAGTAATTGGACTGCTGACTTTGGCCTTGAAAGTGATTTATTTGAATGTGTGTCCTAGAAACTAATTGGACTGCAAAGTTTGTCCTTCTAGTGAAATGCCCCTAATTTTAATTATAAAAATGTTAATAGAGATAAATAGAATAATAAGTTAATTGAATAATAAAGGAGATAAATTTTGTTTTGAATGAAACCATTTTGTAACAAACGTTAATAAATTCAAATCAACTTAATGAAATACCTTGAATTTAAAATCAATTATTGAATATTAATTAATTTAAATTGAAAGTTATATGGTTTAAATTAATTGTTTTTTTTCAATCTATTTTCTTTCTGGTTGTTTCCATTCTCCTACTTCCTTTCTTTTTGGGGACAAAAAGTTTTGAGTGGGGGAGAGTGTAACGACCCGTAAATTTTTAATAATTTTATTTGTTTTAATAATATATTTAACTGAATTTTTGTGAAATTTTAAATAATAAAATTTTGATTTTTTTTTAATATTTGGAATATGTATTTTCAAACATAGCAAATGGTAAATTTTCATCGGATAATATGGAAGTTTATTTTATTGTGTAATTTTATTTCAATTTAAATCAATTAAAATTGATGAAAATGAAATATTTTCCAAACCTGAATATTTTTATACAGAAAATTTATGCCGTTTTGATTGTCTCGTCCTGCTAATCTCTACGATATATTTATTCCTGTGTTTCGGCATCCAATACGCGTGAAATTGACAAAAATGATTACCGTAGTGGTACCCGTTTTTAACCTTTTGATTTCTCTGTCTTTTCATTTATCCATCGTGCAAGTCCAAGTGGCCATATGCTTTTATAATTTTCAGAAATCCAACCTTGACCTTCTATATTCCACTGGTTTTCATTTATTTGTCAGTTCGTTTTTCATATCTCTTCCCTACCTCTCTTTCTTTGTTCTGTCACATAAAAAAAATCATCAAGCTTGCATTTATATTGTTCCTTGAATCCTGCTCGCTAAACGTGTTGCATGGGAGGCTGTATATGTGTTCATCTTCATATCTCACCTTTGTTCATTTTTTTCAACCTATTTATTCCCATTTCCTACTCGTTGAACCATCTCACAACCCACGCCAGCAGCCTACTCAAACACTGCATGCCGAACCACCGATCAAACCCGGTTCCTCACCATTCACCACCTTGCATCTCCCACCATTTTTCCTTGAAACCGACCACCACAGCCTCACCTTTCCACCAACATCGTGAATCCAAATCCAGTCGTCTCTCCCTAGCAGTCATGGCCGGCCACTGCCTTATTCGACAGCCTCTTCATCGCCCGCTCCTCGTATTTAGGTTTGGAATGTTAGGTGAGTTTGTTTATATATATTAAGCTGTTGTATATACAGTAATATATGGATGTTGTATAGTTGTATATAATACGTTTAAGGATATAAAATATAATATGTTTCAAAAAGTTTGTTATGTTGATATGTTCCAAAAGTATAGATTGTACATATATGTTTGTTATATACCTATATAGTTTCGGCAGTTGTATATATTAGTTCTTATCTATACGTTCTAGTTGTTGGTTTTAAAAGAAGTTTGTATATATATATATATATATATCTTGTTATATAGTTTATAGTAGTATAAAGTGTTTATATACGTATATGATATATATGATATGCAGTTTATGAAGTTATAAAGGTTTATTCAATATATACATTTTAACCTGGTAATCAATGATTTTTTTATAATTTATATATAAATAGTTTATATATGATTTGCTGGGTCCAAATAAATATATATATATCTGTGTGTGTGTGTGTATTTATATAGTTTGCTTGTTTATTTTGTATATATATGTATACATATTTTATTGGGTATGTCAGTAATATATATAGGTGTGATATATAATGGTTTATATATTCATGATTTAGAAAACTGTTACCTTGGAGTATTAAAATTTGATCTATAAATATACGTATAAGTTTGTATATATATAATTTTATTTACATTGCAAAGTTATGTTAATATCCGAAATAGCTTTCTAACAGTTTAGTATATAAGTATACTTTTGAGTCTGCATACATATATATATATCGTTAATATAATATGTAAAGTTTATAAGTTGTATGCATCTGCTTATATATTAGTTATATATATAAGTATTGTTGATATCAAAGCATTTATTTCCAATTATATTATGATTACTTGTATCTATATCGTGCAAACTATATATGCGGTGGCACATATATATAGTTTATATAAGTATATATTTGGTTGCTTATACAAATTCATATGGGTTGTAACAGTATCAGTTTGATGGTATATGGGTATATATGCATACAATAATTTTGATTTGTAAGCATTTTATAATATTTTAAATCATGATGGGACAGTTCATTCATATATAGATTTATATATATAGTTTTATATATACGTTATCATATGGCTGGGTATATAATTTTAAGTATTTTATGTATAGATGTGTTTGATTTATTCTATGAGTTTAATTAAAACAATGATTTTAATTATATATATATATATATGTTATTTTAATATATTTTTTAAATGTATTGATTCAAAAATTTATTATTATATATAAGTTTAACTTTAATATTTGAGTTCTAGTTTAAAACGATGGATTTTGAAATGCTTATATATTTAATTTAACATATGTTTGAATTTAGAATTTGATTTATATATATATATAGTTATATATATATATGTATAAGATCATTTATACCAGTTTTCTCCATCGAGCCAGTGTTGATTTGATTTCGTCAATTCCTATTTATCAGCTTGTCCGTCAAATTTGTGCCAATCTATCTTTGCTTTGGAAGTCGTGCTTGCATTTCGTAGCTCATTTCTTCGTTCATATCTCTAGCCTCGAAAGGTGAGCAATCACTCACGATTAACGTTCTTATATTTATTAAATTTGATTTCAATTGAAACGACAATTAAAATATGCTGCTAAATTGAACTGTTAATTTTATAATTGCTATATATGATATGCTATTACTGTATTGTTCACCTGTAGGATATGACACCATACCCTATGGTTTATATTTTATTTAATTTTTTATTAATGATATATGCATGTTGTTGATATGTTATATTTATTATCATAATTGTTCTCACTCTGCAAGTTCCCTGTTAGTATAAAATTTCCTATGGGTTGAAATGATACATACCCGAACGATCTGTAGAATAGGAGAAAATTGTTATGGGTTGAAATGATAAACCCAAGCGATTTTCATTGAATTGAATTTGGGATTGCGGGTTGAGATGATATATACCCGTATATATTTAAATTGCGGATTGAAATGATAAATATCCGTATCACTTAACCATAGGATAGAAAATTATATACAGACACCGTTGGTCTATATATATATTTTGAAAATGATTTCCATGGTTTTGAAAAGAAATATATGTGGTTTTAATAAATATCGATTTTAAGATACTATATTTCTAAATTAAGCTTTGAAATCTATTGAAATATAAATGAATTTGAAATATAAATGAATTTAAGCTTTGAAATCTATTGAAATTGAAATGGTTTAAATTGTAGTATATATATGTATTTGAAATCGATACAAATTTTAATGGTTTGAACTGAATGGAAATTGGTAAATTGAGATTAAATTAAATTGAATTTTGGAATTCGAATTGATCTGTCGATTTGTGAAATTTGAGGAAACTATTTTTACTTTATATAAAGTATTTTAATATATAAAGATATTTTACTTTACGAATAATTTTTAATATAAACTATTTTAATATAAAACTATTTTAATATACTAATTATTTTAATATAAACTATTTTTAATTTATGACTATTTTAATATACAACTATTTTATTATATAAACTATTTTTATTTTATAATCTATTTTATTAAATTTACTATTTTCTATATCTAAACTGTTTGAGTGGAAAGTATTATGATTTCCTAAGTGTTATGGTTTCAAAAATCTTATGATTTCAGAAGTGTTATAATTTTGAAAGTGTTACGATTTTGGAAATGAATATGAATTAAAGTGTATAATGATACCAAATTGATATAGTTTGAAATGATATGATATTTTGGTTTTGATATATGATTTGAAATGAAATGACCGCGGTGTTATAATAACGTTTGGTTGTTAAAGAGACCGGGATCGAATATTGTCATACTCTCTGCCAATACCGAAACCACTTTAACAACTGTGTACGTGGTGGAGATTCCAAAAATGAAGTAGGATGGTTTGGCGACAATTCTATATGGTATGACGTGACCCTGACTCCCGTGAGTCAGCTTAGATGTGACTAAAACCAGGAGCCATGCCGGGCCAAGTGAGGTTATTCCTCCTATTGGGAACATTTCTTCGATACCATTCTATTGCTTTTTTGATTGTTTTGGTGGCCACCCCTCGATTTTTGATATGGGAGTGTGTCCAAGGTGGGCGGTAGTAGCTGCTATGCGTTACCTCCAGTCCGGATCCGCAAACGGTATATCTACCCTGGCATTTCCTCGTGTGTCGTGTTCACATGCCCTAGAGCGCCTTCTATGATTTTGTTTTGTACCGTACCTATGTGGTGTCCTATGTGTAAACCACCGGTTTGGTGGAGCGTATGGCACTGTATTGACTATGGGAATATAAAATGTGTTTAAGGTGGAAAATGTAAAGCCTTAACGCTATTTTGATAGTTTACTTTACTTTAGACATTATTATAATAACGTATATTACTACATAGTAGATAGTTTAACGGATCCTTAGAGGATGGTTATCCCAAACATCCTTTGAGTTACTTGTATTTCAGTTGATATTTCACTTGAGTTGGATTTATTGATATAAGAATGTTAATCCCGACTCGAGTGTTTTGTGCTTTGCTTTACGCTCGGGTCAGACTGAGTGGCTCAGTGTTCGAGACTCACCTTTGGAGTTGGAGCTTCGCTTGGAGATCCATCTATCGATTCTGCTTTCAATTATTCAGTTGATTATAGTGATGTATTCAGATCTTGTTTTTGACTATTATATTGAGACATCTATGTATTCGTGACTTCTGTTGTATCTTGTTTAACTCTGTTATATATATATAGTAGCTTCATGAACTACTATTCTTTTGTTTCTGCTGCATTATTATTATATTACTCTATGTTTGTGATTCTGTGATTATTTATTTATCGTATATGCTCAGTTTTGCCAAATTTAAATTAACATTCTAATATTTTGAGAAATTCAAGCCCGACATGTATGGATGCGAATGGTAAAAAATTTCAGGATGCTACATAATGATTTAGAGAAGTGGTAATGGAAGATGGATGCGGTGTTGACAAATCATGTTCATCAGGTTGTGTTTTACATAGAATCGTTGCCAGTGGATATCTTAAAATTAAAAAGGAAAGAGATGGAAGAATGAGCCTTTACTACCCTCTAATTGGCCATGGGTGATAAAGTCATCCGAGATATTAGTAGCAAAACCATTGCTAGAGGCACGTGGAAGAAATTAGAGAACCTCTACATAAAGAAGTCACTTATGAATAAGCTAATTTTGTTGAAGCTTTTCTTCACTTATAAGATGAAGGAAGGTACATCACTGAAAGTACATTTAACTTCTTCGATGATATGATAATGAAGATGAAGGCTATTGATTTGAATGTGGACATAGTGAAAAACACTATAGTGGTATTGTTCTCTTTTCCAAAGCGATTCATAGTATTCACTAATACCTTGATCTATAGAAGAAGCACTCTGACATTAGATGATGTAAAGGTGGGACTCCTGAGTGAAGAGATAAGGAATCTGATTAGACATATGAGTGAAAGTGGAAAAGCTAGTAGTAGTCGAGGGTTGTTCGTAGAGAGGGGAAGAACGGAGAAGAAGGAGAATAATTTCAAAGGTTGTTCCAAGTCGAGGAAGCCTGAAAATGGTTGGAGACACCAGTCTGGAGGCAGCGTGTTTCATCATTGTAAGAAGCATAGCTATTGGAAGAAAGATTGTACATATTTGAAGAAGAGAAATTTTGTGGATAAGGTTGTTTCTAATGAACTTTTGACTGCATCTGTTTTTGATGTATCAAACAATTGGGTGCTAGATTCAGGGATGTCTTTCTAGATAATGTCTAAGAAGGAGTATTTCTGTTCTTATGAAGGTAAGAAGAGAAGTGACTTAATGATGGGGAATGATGCTACTTGCAAGTCATTAGAAAAAGGATCAGTGTGTATTTGCATGCACGATGGTGCGGTGCGCACTACCACTTGAGTCCGCTATGTTTCAGGTTTAAGGAAATCTCTTTTGTCTTTAGGTCAACTAGCATCTTTGGATTACAGGATTACGATAGAGTCAGATGCTTGAAGATGGCACGTGGTGCTTTTGTATTGACAAAAGGAGTGATGGTCCAAAATCTTTATCTACTAAAAGGATCTACGGTTCTTGGAGAGTCGTGTATTAGATTTGATAGTTCATGAGCTTTGGATCCTACTAGACATTAGCATCTCAGATTGGGTCATGTTTCGGAGAAGAGCTTAGAGCTGCTTCGTAGAAGGAAGATCAAGAGTGGAAGCCTCCACTATTTGAATTTTTTTAGGAGTGTGTATTAGGGAGTAGATGAAGATTTCTTTTGTTGTTGGTAGACATGGGTCCAAAGGAATACTAAAGTATATCCATACATATGTTTGGAGACTAGTAGCTATAGCTTCTATTAGAGGAGCTAAGTATTTTATCTCTTTTATTGATGACTACTCTCGAAAGGTTTCGGTGTTTGTGATGAAAGCAAAGTCGGAGTCATTTGAGAAGTTTAAAACTTGGAAAGCACTGGTAGGGAATGAAGTAAGAAGGAAGTTGAAGGTGCTGAGATCTGACAATAGGGTTGAGTTTGTTTCTAAGGAGTGCATAGATTTCTGTAAGCGGCATGGAATTCAAAGTTGCTTCACCCGGAGATCTGCAATCAAATGGAGTCGCTGGAAGGATGAATAAGACTCTACTGGAGAAAGCTCATTATTTGATATTGACGACGGGTTTGTCTAGAGGCTTTTGGTCTGAAGCTTTATCAACAACGGCGTATATTATCATTCGAATTCCATGCTTAGCCATTGATGGGAAGATTCCAAAGGAAAAGGTGGAAATGTACATCTATACATATTAGTTATTTTCATAAATTTGGGAGCCCTAAGTAAGTCCACCATACAGGAAATGACAAATTGGAGGCTAGAGCCTATCAAGGCATATTTTTGGGCTATATGTTAATTCCTTTATTTCAGCGACCTAAAACTTTTTGACCTAAGAGAAGTTTTGCGACCTAACGAAGTCACGACCTAGGGAATTCTGCGACTTAGTGAAGCTACAACCTAAGCTACAGGAATGTCACGACCTAAGAAAGGCCTGACCTAAAAATGTCACAACCTAACTCTTGAAGCAGCTCAGCGACCTACGACTTAGGGGATATTGCAACCTAGCAGTATTGTTACCTAAGCGACTTAACAAGCTGCGACATAAGGAAGTCTCCGGCTTAACTACAGAGCCAACCTAAGGAACATTGCGACCTAGCAGTGTTGCGACCTAAAGCTACAGGGAACATTGCGACCTAGCAATGTTGCGACCTAAAGACTACGACTTAAGAAGGGTTCCGAGTTAAGAAAGCTCTGACTTAACAGTTTGCGAGTTAAGGATGGCCACGACCTATGGGGATTCAACGACCTACGAGTTAAAAGGTTGACGACCTACGACTTAAGTGATCTCAACAGCCTAACTATTAAAGAAAGTCTGCGACCTATGAACGTCGCGACCTAAAAGTGCAACCTAACTTGTCCATGACCTAAGATGTCTACGACCTAACTACTAAAGGTAGCTTGCGACCTTACTTGCTTAGCGACCTAGGAGACTCTACGACCTAAAGACTTCACGAGTTAAAGGTAAAGAAAGGGGCACGACTTACCTAAAGTCGTCCATAACTTACCACTTAGAGAAAACCACAGACAACTTCATCACTGCACTTCTTAAGTCGTGTATGGAGTACGACCTATCTTAGGTCGCTCGCGACCTACGACCTAGCTTAGGTCGTACGCGACCTAAGACTTAGCATTTTTTCTGCTCATAATTCAGAGCTGCTCCTATAAATACCCCACCACTTCCAACATGAGGAGGACTTTTGGCCATTCATTTCTTCAAGCACCGTTACTCCATCGAAGCCTCCATTCATCCAGCAAACAAAGATCTTCAAACATTCAAGACGCTACAACAAGCTTCAAGAGAAATTCCTTACATCCAACACGGATTCATCGAATTTCATTGACGAAGATTGAGCTAGTAGTCAAGATTGTTTCTTGTGATCAAATTGTACTGTTTTGATAAGAGATTTGTATCGATTTGTAACCGGATTCAGCAATAAAAGACTATAAAGTGGACGTAGGCTCAATTACAGGCCGAACCACTATAAATCTGTTGTTCATTTACTGCTTTTCTGCTATTTTCAGCTTATATTCTGTTCCCGTACCAACGGGTGGTGCTTTCACAATTCTATTACACACACCGGGTGTTAATGTTCACTTTTTAGCGTTAACATTTTGGTGCTTTCACTGAGAATTGAACTCAGGCGACCATCCACCGTTGCTTCGCAAAGATTCATAAAAAGAACCTCTCTTAAAAACCAGAAGTTGATCCGAAATAATGGCTCCTGGAAGAAGAGGTAGACCTATCAGATCCAGAAATGCTCACGAAGGGACTTCCGCTTCCCCAACAACAGACCAAGCAGCTCCTCCCGTTGGAGTCACCAGGGCTGAATTAGATGACGCAGTTTCTGGATTATACCAACAAATTGAAACTCAAAACACTTTGATGATGGATAGAATAGCTGCCCTGCTCGGGGCAAATCGTCAACCAGAAAACCATCAAACCACCCTTCCTGAAATGCCACCTTTCCAAGCTGATGGTTCTATGCCGCAACTAACTTGTCATGAACCTATACCCGGGCAAACTTCCGAGGGAAGAACTGATGCTTGCCCGGAGGTGTCTTTGAACAATAAAGAGTACCTGTCTGAAATGGTTGGCCGCATTATGAAAGAGAGCATGCAAAGGGAAGAGGATGAGGCTGACTGGGGATTCGCACCAAGCAGAACTCCGTTTACTGAAAGGATCCTGAGAGCGGAGTTTCCAAGGAAATTTGCACCTCCTACTATCCAAGCCTATAGGGGAACCAGTGACCCTAATCATTTCCTATACAAATACGATTGGCATATGACCGGTGCAAGAGCATCAGACGAGATCAAGTGTCGATACTTTCCAGTATACCTGGAAGGTGTGGCTTTACTTTGGTTCACAAAGCTTCCAGTTCGGTCTGTAGATAAGTTCTCCGACTTAACGCAAAAGTTTAAAGAACAGTTCAGATTGTATGCTTCAAAAGCTAAGGATATAATGTCACTGTCTAACCTTGAACAAGCGCCCGGAGAATCAATCAAATCTTTCTTGAGCCGTTTCAATATAGCTTTAGCCGAAGTAGAAAATGCTGAACTACGCATGATCCTGACTTATTTGATGCGAGCCATTGATAAATCGAGTAAATTTGGAATATGGCTAAAGATGAAGGAACCGAATTCACTTGATAAATTTTATAAAAAGGCCGACGAGTTCATTCGCCTTGAAAGCCTTTCTACGACATCGAAAGTGGTTGCTGCCCAAACTAATAATAACAATGTCCCATCTAATAAAAGAGAATCTGAAAGTCAGAAAAGGGAGAATGAAGGAGGAAAGAGCCAGGGAAATGAAAAGAAACCTCGCCGCTTTAATCCTTCAGATTATACTCCTTTAACTGATACACCAAGAAATATCTTTTTTGCAACAAAGGACGTTGTCAGGTATCCTAAGCCACCTGAGATGACGAGAGGTGCAAGGCGTAATGGAAAATTCTGCCAATTTCACAATCAACCTGGCCATGACACTGACCAATGTCGCCAATTAAAGAATGTGATTGAAGAATTGCTGGAGCAGGGTAAACTCCAACAATACGTTAAGAGAAGCGGAGTCGCTCCAACCTCATCCACTCGGGATCAACAACGTCCTACCCATCAATCCGATTCTCTCAACAACACTGCAGTGTAAGATTCAGAAAAGCTTGTCATTAATGTTGTCACAGGAGGTCCACACCCAGCAGGCAGAAGTTGGGACGACTGCTAATTGTCCACAAAACTGCAACTGGGGCATCTTTCACTTTCTCTGGCATATAAATCCGAAGCTGCAAATCTAGTGCAAATGGAAAATAAGTCCGGAGATTCTGAAACAACAATCACTAGCATCCATTTTTTGCTTAACAGCGTTGCTTAAATTTGTAAAAAATGATGATGGATGTGTAACTTCTGCATTGTAAACCGCTGAGAAATCAGCGTGACTGAATAATGAAAAACTATGCATTCTGTGTTTTCTATTATAAAATGCCTGTTATATTTCGATGTGTAAATACTCTAAATGTATTGCTAAAATATCGATCTAATATTGCAGGTCATTAAAGCAAAGCTCACCCATCGCAAAGCTAAGCGAGCCTTACAAATCATTTATTAAAGCAAATACCAAGCAACAAAAAATTCCATATTCAAATCCTATACAAGAAGAACCTCACATAAAAAGTTGGCAACTTCACTGGGGCAAGCCTTCGTTAACCAGTTGTGATTGTCAATATGAACAGACATCCAGCTAGGTAACTCGCGTTTGTCCCATGAAGTTATTTAACAGTGAAGTCCACTTCTTCGGATAAGGCAATTTACTTACAAAAGGAACGAAGATACGCTTGGAAATGATAATAAAAGATCGCTAATGGGCAGATGGTGGGAGAACATGGCCAAGCAAGCACGGAAGCAACCAAAAGGAATTTTGCTCCTCAATAAAAGGGCCGGTAGAACCACCGAAGGGACACCTTCCCAAGCAGAAGGGACATGGCCCTTGCTAACTGATCGTGATGCATCCGATCAGGTAGCTTGCGTCCGTCCCGTGGATCTACTCGCCCCTGAGAAGCAACCTTCCTGGCACACCAACCAACCGATGCTCCTTCCCAAAGGTCAACAAAGCCCTCTAACGAGGCACGCCAATAAATGAAAGTGCTTCTCTCAATAACAAGATTGGTGGAACCACCGGAGGGACACCTTCCTAAGTTGAAGGAACAGGGCCCTTGTTAATTGATTGCGATCGTTTGTGCAAACGAACATCCAATCAAGCAACTTGCGTCCGCCCCGTGGATCCACTCAACCATGAGAAAGTAACTTCCAGGCAATTTCAAGACCTCTTCGGAGGCAAAAGCCCTCTTCGGAGGCACATTTCACCCGTGTAGAAGTGCAAAATGCTCCTCTTCGGAGGCCCACTTCACCAGTGATGAAATGCTAAAAAGCCCTTTTCAGAGGCACATTTCACCCGTGTAGAAGTGCAAAATGCTTCTCTTCGGAGACCCACTTCACCAGAGCTGAAATGCCAAAATCGCTTCTCTTCGGAGACCAAAATTGCTTCTCTTCGGAGACCAACATTGCTTCTCTTCGGAGACCAAAATTGCTTCTCTTCGGAGACCAAAATCGCTTCTCTTCGGAGACCAAAATCGCTTCTCTTGCTTGAAGTACCAAAAATAAACCCTTTACTGGGCACAAAATCAAAACCTTCTTCAGAAGCTCATTTCACTGTGCAGGAAAATTCACTTTTAAACAAATAAAAGTGATCATTCCCAAAAGTTGAAGTGTTCTTCAGGAAGAAAGAGAAAGTAAAAACTTCTCTGAAGACGAGATATACTCTATTAAAAGCAGAATGATTCTTCCTTTAAAAGTGAAGTAGTTATTCTCTGAAGTAAGAATATCAGTCTTGAAGAAGCTAGAAATGTTGCAATTCACTTGCAGTATGAGGGCAACACTATATAATTTAATTGTATTAATAAAAGCAACATGCCACAAGTTCATTGCAATATCACAAAAAATAGATGTGGAATAAATGTATTCCCAAACACAGACAAAAAGTTTGTACAAGTAAAAGGAATCGTTTATTCTACACCAAAAAAAAGAGAAACAGATGCATTCTCACATACACAAGAATTTGTACAAGTAAAATAGCTATTTTATTCAATACTATGGAAACTTTTTACATTGTGCAGATTACAAAAAGGAGCGGAGACCGGTATCCGCACAATCTCCGGTCAATACATGCAAAAAGCAGAAAAGACAAAATCAAACTCATTCCTCCTTCTTCCCACCCTTGGAGCCTTTACCCGGCCTGGTAATTAGTTTCGGAGGACGTATTGGAGAAGAAGGAGAAAGAGACTCAGCCGGATCGACTTCTGCTTCATCTCCAGCAGCAGAAGAACTTTTCTTTCCTTTCTTCGAAACCACACGTTTCCCCTTCTTCTTGGAAGAAGACTCACTCCCCGGAGTAAGAAATGTAGAAAGCTTTGTGTCGTAGTCAAAAGACTGCTCCGGGGTCTTCTCACTATCTTCCAGATCTTCTGCTTTCTGCTCCTCGGAAGCAGGTGGTTCATCCAAGCCTTGAAGGGCTGCTATCTGTTCTTCCTGTGAACCTGGTTGAGAAGCTGGAAGAGGAGTAACTTGAGAAGGAGGAGGAACGGCAGCTGAAGAAGGACAAATTGGTGCAGTTTCCGGCGCGTCCGCTGCATAATAAAAGAAATCAAAATCAGTATTCTTCGAGAAAAAAGAAGACAGTGGATCGTCAAAGCTTAAGTAATAAGTAAGAAGTTCGTCGAACTCGGTTAAGTCGAATAAGCAGTTCACTGAATTCGTCTCGTCAAAGTTACCTGGAGAAGTCGGTTTGGCGAGATCAATCTCAAATTCCCGAGCCTGAAAGTCCTTCATTGCCTCTTCTTCTGTAGGAGTGGTCACAGTTTCTTGGGCAACTTTAGCTGGATGTGAAGAATGAGAGCTGGAATCCGTAATATTAACATCGGCTGAAGTTGAAATATGAACAGGGGCAGTTAAAGGAGCTTCCTCTTTTGGAAGCTCTTCTTCCGTTAATTCAGCTCGTACTTTAGCAAGCTGCTCCTTCCCTTTAACAAGAGCGGCGCGAGCCTCATCATCAAGATAGCGAGCCTCGAGTTCTGCTTCATCATAGCCGGCACCTTTAAACATATCAAGTGCGGCTTCCCACACTTCAGCCAGAGTGATTTCATAATCAGGACCCAGAAAAGCAAGACTCCCACGACCCAGAACACTGTGTAAATAAAAGTCGAATAAGGTAGAGCTGATGTTTTCTTTCGTCGCCTCATGTGATTGCGTAGCCGCTTCCTTTTCGGCAACGGCAACAACCCGACCAGCAATAGCCGCATCACGCTCTGTCTCAGCTTTAGCGAGTCGAGACTTTAGTAACTCAATCTCTACGTTCTGGGAGGTGACCTTTTCCCGCAGTTCGGTATTTTCTGTGCGATATTTCTCAGTAATGTGCTGTTCGGCGGCAAGCTTCATTTCGACATCTCTTTGTGCAGCATGTGCATCCCGCACTTGCTTCTGAAAGACTTCTTCTTTTTGAGTATATGATGCAGAAGAAGAAGCGAGATTTTCCTTAAGTTGCTTAACTTCAAATGCAAGCTTTGCGTTGTCGTCTGCAATGCTCGACATCTCCGCATCATGCTGCTTACGCCATTTGTCCCATTCTGATTTATCGTTCTCCATGGTCATCATCGCCTCAAGGTTCATATGGTTGACCCTTTGAAGTTCATCAACCAGCTTCTACCATCCAGACATTCTTTCAATATCAAGCTTGACAGCATCGACATTTCTCAGCATTGCTTGCTTATCAATGGGAACCAAATCTAAGTCAAAACGGACTCCTCTTAGACACCAATTCGGAAATCGGCTCTGAAGCGTTGGAGGGCCGTCTTTAACTTGATATTGTGGCCTGTTAATGATGGTTTGAATATCAGATTCCTTTAGAGGAGGAGAACCGGCCGGAATATCAGAAGAAATGGGAGCGTTAGTCTTCTCAGAAATAGCAGACGCGTCACTTGGCTTAGACCGTTTGCTCGATTCATCAGTAATATGAGTCTTTCCTTTGTCATCATAAGACTTTCGCTTATGAGAATCGTAAGTTCTGTAAGAAGAATCATATCGATCAGCATCTCTTCTTCTCTACCGCTGCTCATTATCCCATTTTTCTTGAGCCTTCCTTTGGGCCCGTTCCTCATCTGTCTCTCTCTGGTCACCAAGATATTTCCTAAAGTCATAGGATCCACGACCTCCATGGCGCTGAAATGAGTCATAGTATGAGCCGGAGCGCCCCATCGGAGAATCTGAAAACGGAAAAGAAGTAAAGTTTAGAAATTTCCAGAAAGAAAGAGTAAATTCTTATAAGTGCAGAAAAATCCTAAGTGTGTGCGGCGTGCGAACTACGTGCATCAAACTACAAACCATGCTTTAGTGCAGGAACGGAGACGACAGGTGTAGAAGGCGTCGAGGTCTGTTTCAAAGAGGAAGTCGCTTCAACGATAGGAGAGTTCGCCTTTGGAATATTATCCTTGAAAAGCTCTTGAGAAGTTATCATTATGTCACTCAAGTCATCAAAGGTGTCATCATTATGATGCTCAGCAGAATTCTCCTTCTCAACTTCCACATCAATTGATTTTTCAGAAATTCGAGGATTTTCTTCCTCTTCAATAATTGGAGCAAGTGCCGACTTGCTGACTGACCCTACAACATCGGTGGATGCGGAACATTTTATCAAAGCAGCCTCTACGACAGGTGTTTCTGATGCAACTTCTTCTGCAGAAACTGGGGCATTCGATGCCTCTGCTTGAGAGCCCGAAGCAGCTAACGTTTCTGCATCAGAACTAGAGATTTCATGAATCCGAGTCGACCTGGAAGGATGTAAAAGCCCAAATTGGTGCAAAAGCTCATCATCTAATAGAAACTGGATACTCCTCTCCTCTACCGGCACCGCCATAAGCCTCTCAAAAGTCACCTTGTGACTAGTATCTCGAAGTGGAGGAGGAAGTGCTGCAAAAAGAAAGAATGGAGTTAAGCATTTGACAGTTCGAATTCTGAAAAGTCTTAAAAACAAATCGGAAAGAGGCAATCTTACTTCCGACTCTCCAGATGGCATAAAATCCCGGAGGACAGCGGACGTAAAAGAATTAAGTCAAGAACCCATGGGCACTTTCGGGCAAGTCCAGAATTAGTTTACGGTTCCTGGCACTCCTCACAAGTGTAATAGAGGGATGATCTTTGTTCTTTGCAAATGTGCACAAGAAGCGAATTTCGGCAAAACTGGGAAAACGGTCCAACGTTCTCCTGAATAGCACACACAGTCCCAGCAGGATGAAGTATCCATTAGGGTGCAGTTGAAAAGGGGAGATAGATAGCCGAAGGAGAAGTTCTCGAAGACAATCATTAAAGGGCGGAATAGCTCCGCTCAAGCACATCTGACGATTCACAGCAACAAAGCCAAGAGGCGGCCTGTCAACAGTGTTGCTTGATCCAGGAAGTAAAGCATCTGCTTCGGCAATACCGAACTGGATGCACAATTGTCTAAAGACCTTGTGGCTCAGAGTAGTAGAAGTCCGTTCCGGAGGGTCGTTCAGTGGAGTAGCAATTGGAAAAGCTTCTCCAGCTATTTCCAAGTCTTCCTGTTGAGATGCCATTCTACACAAGGAACTGGACGATCAAATATTAAGGTGCACGTTTCCTAAAAAAGAGTGAAGTGTTGTGCAAAACTAACGCAATAACAAGCAAATATAAATGAAACTAACTTAGTTGATACTTGTCGATTATAAAGTTTCGGGGCTTGATATCTTAAGTCCAAGAACAGTGTTGTGTTGATGCAAATAAATCAGCTTAGGTTGATCATTTCAATTTTGCTTTAATACTTCACTTAGATTTGTTGGTTCACAGCATTTCATTCGCGAAGTTCATTTAAGTTTGATATTCTTTGTCGACTAATCTGTCATTTGATGTGGGCAATCAATGGCAGTATATTCGTCCCATTTTTTCTGTGAATGTTGCTTTTAAACAGGTTATCAGCATTAAAGTTAAGGCAATCTGAAAAGAAGTACAACAAAGTCTAAAACAATTCAAATTCAAAAAATCAGCCAAATTCTGCCTAAATTTCCAAGTCCTAGGTCGTTCACGACCTAACATAAGTCGGAGCAATTTTAAGTCGTGCTGTCCAATTTGAAGCGTTTAGGGCTTTGCAAATTTGTTTCAAGTGCTAGGTCGTTCAGCGACCTATCATAGGTCGGGGTATATTTAGGTCACACAATGTAAATGTGTGGATCAAGGCAATGCAATTTACTCCATGTCCTAGGTCGCATACGACTTAGCATAGGTCGAGAACTCTTAGGTCGCAAAAGAGGTTGGTCAGCTTCGTTTTAGTCGCAGATGTTTTTTAGATTGCAAGGCTTAGGTCGCCAAGAACCTTACGACCTAACTTTTAAAGTCGTCCGGATCTGCTAGGTCGCTGGCTTCCTCTCCAAACAATCTTACTGGATCCAATAACCCGATACTGCTAGTATAAAGAAAACGATTCATCCTCTTCTTGAATCCCATTCATCTCTACATACCAACCGAATCGCCTAGTAAATCAATTTCAAGTTCTTCGATTCATTACGAACATTACCGTGCATTCACGAATCATGTCAACGTGTCGATTGTGACAATCATTCAGAAAACGAAACACAAATGCATGGAATTAAACTTGGGTTAGAAAACATGAACTCATGATTGGGCGGCGATTATGGTGGGATAGAGATCGAAACTCACTTACGTAGTTTGTTAGAAAGGATGAATCGTCGTTTAAACAAGTTGAATTCTCCCTTGGAGGTTCAAAGATTTGTCAATAGCAACGAGAAATTAGAGCAGAAGGATTAGGAGGAAGAAGGCGACTTAACAGTTTATATGGGCTGAGAATGGAAGGCGAATGGGCACGAAGTTTTAGGTCGTCCACGACTTAGCAAGGTTGAATCGAAGTATACGACCTATGGCATAGTCATATACCTCGAGGGGCAAATGTTAATTCCTTTATTTCAGCGACCTAAAACTTTGTGACCTAAGAGAAGTTTTGTGACCTAACGAAGTCACGACCTAGGGAATTCTGCGACTTAGTGAAGCTACAACCTAAGCTACAGGAATGTCACGACCTAAGAAAGGCCTGACCTAAGAATGTCACAACCTAACTCTTGAAGCAGCTCAGCGACCTACGACTTAGGGGATATTGCGACCTAGCAGTATTGTTACCTAAGCGACTTAACAAGCTGCGACATAAGGAAGTCTCCGGCTTAACTACAGAGCCAACCTAAGGAACATTGCGACCTAGCAGTGTTGCGACCTAAAGCTACAGGGAACATTGCGACCTAGCAATGTTGCGACATAAAGACTACGACTTAAGAAGGGTTCCGAGTTAAGAAAGCTCCAACTTAACAGTTTGCGAGTTAAGGATGGCCACGACCTATGGGGATTCAACGACCTACGAGTTAAAAGGTTGACGACCTACGACTTAAGTGATCTCAACAGCCTAACTATTAAAGAAAGTCTGCGACCTAAGAACGTCGCGACCTAAAAGTGCAACCTAACTTGTCCACGACCTAAGATGTCTACGACCTAACTACTAAAGGTAGCTTGCGACCTTACTTGCTTAGCGACCTAGGAGACTCTGCGACCTAATTCCTGAAGCAAACCAGACGACCTAGTCACCTAAAGACTTCACGAGTTAAATGTAAAGAAAGGGGCATGACTTACCTAAAGTCGTCCACGACTTACCACTTAGAGAAAACCACAGACAACTTCATCAATGCACTTCTTAAGTCGTGTATGGAGTACGACCTATCTTAGGTCGCTCGCGACCTACGACCTAGCTTAGGTCGTACGTGACCTAAGACTTAGCATTTTTTCTGCTCATAATTCAGAGCTGCTCCTAATTCAGAGCTGCTCCTATAAATACCCCACCACTTCCAACATGAGGAGGACTTTTGGCCATTCATTTCTTCAAGCACCGTTACTCTGTCGAAGCCTCCATTCATCCAGCAATCAAAGATCTTCAAACATTCAAGACGCTACAACAAGCTTCAAGAGAAATTCCTTACATCCAACACGGATTCATAGAATTTCATTGACGAAGATTGAGCTAGTAGTCAAGATTGTTTCTTGTGATCAAATTGTACTGTTTTGATAAGAGATTTGTATCGATTTGTAACCGGATTCAGCAATAAAAGACTATAAAGTGGACGTAGGCTCAATTACAGGCCGAACCACTATAAATCTGTTGTTCATTTACTGCTTTTCTGCTATTTTCAGCTTATATTCTGTTCCCGTACCAACGGGTGGTGCTTTCACAATTCTATTACACACACCGGGTGTTAATGTTCACTTTTTAGCGTTAACACTATACAAAAGGCATCAAAGGGTATCTCATATGGAATGTTGTTGAAAGGAAGATAGTGCGCTCGAGACATGTCACATTTGATGAGCCCACCATGTTCAAGCCGAAGAAGAATCCGCCTAGTTTAGTAGATTCAGAAGCTGAAAGGCCTAAGAAGATGGAAACTATTTCCACATATCAACCTAGTATTACAGTTAAAGCTTAAAAAAAAGATAGAGTAATTGTGTAACAACCCGCCCTTCATAATACCCAAAAGTATGTGCCTTACATCATCGCATGACTTTCAAATACCACGAAAGACAGATCATCGAGGTAAAATTAGAACCAAACACTAAACCAAGACATCGATATGATCTCATAACGGAATGACAATATATAATACACCGAATATACATGAATAGAATAAGTGAAATATATAAGAGACCGCAATAGCTGAAGCAACTAAAAAATAAATATCAGTATAGATCAGTCAGAATACATCAACTCCAAAATAAAAACGTTGCTTTGAATAAATATATGATACAATAGTCTCGTATATAAATAACAGGTCTGTCATGTACAATAAAACAATAAGTATATATATACTCAAACATCGATGCCACGCCTCCAAAAAGCTCCAACTGTGCACTTTGCTAGTGGATCCCAAAAAGCATATGACTCCCGAACTACTCAATTGGGTACCCGAGAGTTGTCATGACATAAGCAAACAAAGACAAAAATTCGGGTCAAACACAAATTCTGGTGCGAGGGAACTATCTCAAAATATTGTATATTAAAACTATATATAAATAAACAGGAACTACTAAATCACAACCGGCCCTCTCCACAAACGTGGCTCGGGGAAAATACGGACTACTTATAAACAAGTATAGTAAATCCATCTCAAAAGTAGGATATCATACTATAACCTGCTCTTCTCCTGTAACAAAACGTTAGCACAATATCTTTCTATTGCACTACACTGGCCCAAAACTACTAATAATATTATAGTACAAATATACCATGATCAACCGTGACCCCAAAACAACGATCATTACTGCTAAGACCGATACGATACGCCTCAACGCATACGATCACTACTGCTAAGACCAAACAGGTACGTCACAATGCATATGGTCACTACTGCTAAGACCAAACAGTTACGCCACAATGCATATGGTCACTACTGTTAAGACCAAACTTTCGTGAAATTATGAACGTAGGACCCAAAAATGTCCAAGTGATCATAACAACATAAAGCTATTCACGATGCCAAATGACCGTATCGAGCCTGTCATGGTGATCAACAACATTCTAGGTACACCACAATAAGGTTGATACTTGGGTAGGTCACATAAGTCCATGCCCTGGGTAGATCACAGAAGTCCAAACCCATGGTTGTCATAATAAGTCAGCACTAAACAAATCATATATCACTCTAAGCTCGAAATCTTAGAGTACGGACTCACTCTGTATATAGCGTATAGAATCTCCATGCATGGCTCCAGTCGCCACGGCCTAAAAACCCATCAGACAACTCTAACAAAACCTCATACTAACCAAAATCCCATTCCAAATGGAATGCATGACATCAATGTCATAATACTCTTTCGGTATACCCCTATAGTTTACCTCAAAATCTATGGTTTTGGAATACGTGCCAGGTGGGTCTCACATGGGCCCCAAAATCAAAGTACTAAAATACCTATCAAAGTTTCATAGGTTGTAGCCCTTGAAAAATGATGAACAATGGTCTAAACCTCACCTTAATCCGACTTCGTATGCGAAAGTTATCACATTTTGAAGTTTGCATAACACACAATAGGTCAGTCGACTAAAGGACCATTCAGTCGACTAAACAAGGGCCAGGATGGACTTTTTCCTATTAACTAGTCGACTGAAGGGACTAGGTCAGTCGACTGTACTAATAGTTTCCAGGTAATGAGCCTGGACAAGGAGTATATTCCCCGAACAGATGTCGATTCGCACGTAGTTTCCTCAGACACTTCGCCCGATGAGTCACCTTGCTATTAGAGCCTGGCTCCATCCCATCGAACAACTATTGGGGTTCATTTGTTGATGTTTTGGAAGTGAATATCATAAGTAATCGAAAACCATGGTTCATTTCTACGAGCGATTATTGCGACCTGGCTTCCTCTAACACGCCAAACGACATACCTGGGCTTATGCGTAGCCTATACATGTGTCGATGTAGTCATTTGTGCATGCCTATGCACACATGCTCACGCAACACACAACCAAACACAAATTACATTTCAGACTTCACAGGGACGATTGCTAGGCACGGTATGTTCTCACGCAACTTAGCGCACGCGATAGTCACTATGGCTACGTGAAATACCGCAACAAACTTGTAATCAATTATATATCCATATAAAAAACAATCACACAACAATTTTAACTACAATTCTATCTTTGTTTTAACCGTTGCTTAGCTCCATATGCACATATACATATACCCGCTCGTGCACATATACGTATACGTGTATTCGGATAAGTAATTCAATTATTACTTAAATCTAAACTTTCTTTTATTTATTAAATCTTCTTCAATAAATGTATAATATGGTTTTATACCATTTTATAAAATCTTATTTCTATTTTATAACATGTACCATTTCCTTATATATCAATTTTGAGCTTTTAAATACTTAATTACCTAACTTGAAATCAAGTATACTTCATATTACTATTTTTATAAAATCTCATTTCCATTTTATAAAATCTATGCTTCATTTATAAAATCTTCAAACCATTTTATTAATAAAGATTAAGATTCATTTGCTATTTTATAAAAGATCATATCATTTTATAAAATGCCATCATTACTTATAAAAATCATTCTTCTAATCAAACAATATTTATAAGTAATAACTTAGCTTCATTAACCTTCTAATCACTTTGATAATAAGTGTAGAATTCAAAATTTATTAAATTAGCTTACTAACTAATTTCTAAATCATACGAAATTAGTTTAATTATAGCTAACTAATGACATACTCTTAGTTATATCATTTTATTAGTCTCCAATCCATTACAAAATCACACAAAATCAATTATCTAACCCATAATCTAGTTTGGAGCTTGCTAACTTTTCTAAACATGATAACTAAGGGTTTAAACAATTAATTAGCTATGGGAAACATGTTTATAACATGAATACAAGTATAAACTATAACATAACAATCTCCAAATCAATGTTTATCACTTCATAATCATAAATAAACATTTTTATGAAGTGTAGCAAGTAAATTTAGTAGGACAATTATCCCACTCACATTATTTAACTCCAAACCAAGTTCTAATTGCCAAAATCTAAATCCAAGCTCTTTTTAAATCAAAGATGAAACCACAAACTTCGAAAATTCCTTTGGGGGTTATGTGGAGAATAACATGAGAGGATTTATGGTTATTTTATTGGAATTTATATAACTTTTTTAGGCAAGAATTATTGGATCTAGGGTTTAGGCTCAAGGTGAGATTAGGAAAGTGATTAGGAGATGGAAAAAGAAATGAATGTGGAATGAGAAATGAATGAAGAGCTTAGCTTAATATAAGCCAATTTAGGGGCAAGCTAGTGGGCTTAGCCCAAATCTCTTCATTCAACATTATTCATCTTTGAAATCATCGACTTCAAACATATCAAAATTTATACTCATTCAAATTTTGGATGTCATTCCAGACTCAGTGGAAAAAGTTTCGAGACCTAATTCCATCGTATACAAAAGTTAGATTTTGGATCAGTTTACGAATTGAACACAGGCTACTAGCTAAAATTCCGTTGATCGAAATTATCGATGCTTATACTTATTTTTATTCGCTACGTCAATCCGGACTCAATGGAAGTGGTCTCAAGTCCTAATTTGACCGTATGCAAAATGTCACATTTTAGGCTTCTAATTTAGTAACGGCTTAATATTTAAATTAACCATTTAAATATATTATCGTTAAATATGTAGGTTGTTACAAATTGCAATCATTGGCACATCACATGAAGATCCATAGAATTCCTCTAGTAATGATGGTGATGATCATGAAGCTAAAGATGATTCAACTCAAGGTGGAATTGGCGGAAGCTTAGGTGAAATAAGACCTATTTGGACCAGCTCTAGAGTTAGAAGGCCACCAAATACGTATGGAGACTAGAATTATGCAAATCTTAGCCTTAATGATCATTTTGACTACGCTGTGATGTAGTGCAAGAGGAGCCTTTCCACCTTGAAGAAGCTATGAGTTTGAGTGCCAGCTCAAAATGGATACATGCTATGAAGTAGAAGATGGATTCGTTGAAAAAGAATCAGTATTGGGAATTTGTATCACTCCCTTAAGGATGTCGAGCCATAGGATGTAAGTGGGTATATAAGGTGAAGGATGATGGGAGATAAAAGGCTAGTCTTGTTGCAAAGTGGTTTTCACAAAAGAAAGGGATGGAGTATGATACCTCTATCCAAATATTACTAGTTATAGTTGCAACTCAGGAAACGGAGTTGGAAAAATTAAACGTAAAGACAGACTTTTTGCATGGAGACTTAGAGGATACCTTCTATATGAAGCAGCCAAAAGAATTTATAGAGGATGGGAAGACGGAATGGGATTACAAGTAGAAGAAATCTCTATATAGTTTGAAGTAGTCACATAGGCAATAGTACAGGAGGTTTTTTTCTTTTATGCTTACTCATGATTTTGGTAGAAGCGTTAAAGATGCTTGCATTTATTTTAAGCATATGGATGATGGTAACAAAATATATTTACTCTTGTACGTGGACGATACACTAATCGCTTCCAAGGACAAGCTGAAATTGGAAGGTTAAATTAATGCTAAAGACGGAATTCAAGGTGAAAGACCTTAGAGATGCAAAGAATAATTTAGGGATGGAAATCCAAAAAGAAAGAAAGCTGTAGGTGTTGATATTGACACAGAAAGAATATATCCAGAAAGTGCTTGCTCGGTTCAACATGGAGAAGGTAACGGCAATCGGTACTCCCATTATAATGACTCGGAATTTTGGACACTTCATATCTAAATATCTGAATTATTTAAATATTTGAATATTGAATTTAATGTAATTAAATTGATTTAATAACATTGTTAACCCCCTTTTTAATAATAATTAACGAAGAAAAACATAGGTTTGAATTTTGTTTACAAAAAATAAATAGTTCGAATAAATATCGATAATGCGACAAAAAATTGTTTTATCGATAAACGACATCACAACGCGTGAAATTATCATCCTAGAGAACGGTCTCAGAGTTTGTCGAAACAAGTACCATCAAAACTGAAATAATAAGGTGATGTACGCTGACGAGTTTCGTGGCGATCCAACGTCCCATATGATCGTACGATCCCGTCGTCCCGATATGTGTAATGTTTTAATTTGAGAAATTTAAATATAATATTTATTTTATTATAAATAAACACCCATACCCATACATTCATCATTCCCACTCACTTCTCACTCTCTCCTTCTTCTATAAATTAAGAAAACATAACCGCCACCCTTCAAGCAATTGTTTTCGGAGCTACGAGCGATGAAAATCGATGGTGTAGGATCCGTTGAGATCGTGATGAGGAGATCTTCACGTTGGTATAAACGTTAATGGGTGCAGCTGAACTTGGGCATGGTTGACATGTACTGGTAGTGCTAGGGTTGAGGAGTAGTGTTGATTTTGGTATCGATTGAGGAAACGAAGAGCGTCAACGTGTTTCTCCTCGCGTCACGCATCTAGATACATCAATGGTTGGAACTCCAGCATGCTAGAAAGAAAAGATGGTCGTTGAGTAAAAGAAGTTTAGTTAATAAATAAAAAAAGTTTAATTAAATAAGTGGTGTTTTAATTAATAAGGAAGATTACTTAATAAAGAATTTTCATTAAATAAGAAAGTTTTAATTAAATGAAAGAAGTTTTAATTAAATAAGAGTTTTACTAATGTAAAGAGGTTTTAATTAAAAAGGGTTTAATTAAATGAAAAAGGGATTAAAACTTGTCTATGTGGCTTGATCGTGCTTTTTGTGTGTTAATCATGCTTTGTTTGTTTACTTGTTTATGTGAAGTATTTAGTCATGTACTTAGCACTAAAGCCGACGAAGTAGAATTGTTTCGATCTGTGAGAGTTAAGAATGATGATTCGAGTAGGGTGCAGAAGCAATAGTGCTCTAACCTATAGGGCTTCACTCTTAACCGAGGGAAAGCGGAAGTTTAGAAGCTCAGAAACATGATATGTATAGGAGACATGGTTTTTATATGCGATCATTTTCAATGTTGTTAAGTATGACCAAATTCGTCGACTCAGTCTTGAAGTGATCGAGATCGGTATGTGTTTTACTCACTTCAAGACTGAAATATGTGTTCTATCTTTTAAAAGTGGATTTGTTCAAGATGCTAGAATCCATGTGGAGATTTAAGATCTGTTCGAGATGCTCGAATCCACGTAGAGGTTCATGATTTGTTTGAGATGCTAGAATCCATTTGGGGATTCGTGCTCTGTTCGAGTGATGATGGTTCATGTGGAAATGTTGAACATGACTTCACCATCACTATAGGGCTAAAGTTAGAATATGATGCATAATCTCGTGGTTAGCGAACCCTTGAAGGTATATCAACTCCATTTCTAGAGTATGCTTTTGATATGTTGCGCGTAGGGAGTTGTTGATACATATTCACATTGTTCACAAAAGTGTTCCGATGTTGGACCAGTTGTGTTTGTCTTATGGTATATTTTACCATGGGATGTACGATGCTCGGAAGGTGACTTATGATCCTTGTCATAGGAGATCGGTCCCAGATTACTTCGGAGGTCCTCATGGAAAATCCATTATGCGAACGTGCCTTAGCGGTTTTGTTTGTAATACTTATCAATATTGATGTGTTGTGATTAATGTAAGCACCAACAACTATTTTCTAATTTATATTCTACACCCTAGAAATTATCTAATATATCGCAATATGTACCTATTAGATGGTTTGTCTCTTTTGAAAGGATAACCGTTACGACGGTCTCAAAAGGCGATGCTATATGTTGTAGACATATTTCTTGAGTTTCTCACACCAGACTAATGTCTAACACATGACTTTTGTTTTCCCTAAATTCCTTGTTTGCTCTTTCGAGCAGTTTGAGAAAGGAAGGTTTTCATTGATGTTCATTGAGATCTTGGAGAGGAGCTGGATGTTTACCTACCATAGTATTCTTATTTTCACCGCCTTACTTTATATATATTTATCAATAATTGTAAGGGCAGACTGTTATAACTATGTAGGCTGATGATAGTACTTTGGTTAGTAACTCTGAAATACTATGTATATTAGAATAGCTTTGTGTATTTATCTTATGATATTTTATGTTTTCATTCCGCTATGAGATTCTGATGTTTTTGTTCTCGTTTTTTGTATTCATTCTCTTTTCTTTTATTTCTTTTACCCTAATGTTCTATCTTTTCGATACTTGGGTGCTCGGCACGTAAATACCGTGGATTTACTAATGTCGACATTTGGGGGTCGAAAAGGTGGTCGTTACACCCATGCCTTTGCATGTTTAAGCTTTCATAGAAGGACTCTCTGATCTCAGATGGAGGAAAATCTTATATGGAGAACGTACCTTATGCCAGTGCAGTTGGAAGCTTTATGTATGCTATGGTTAGCACGAACTTGGATATTACACAGGCGGTTTGTTGTTTAGTTGCAATATGACTAATCCGGGGAAACTGCATTAGGAAATAGTGATGTACATTTTGAGGTATCTTAGAGGAAAAACATATTATGGGCTTTTTTTGATGTAAGGAGAAAGATTTCAACTTGGTCGGATTTTGTGAAGTTAACTTCAGGTTACATCTTTACACTTGGAAAGACATCTGTTAGTTGAAGAGTGAGGTTGCAAACTATAGTGGCCTTGTCTGCTACAAAGGTGGAATTGATATCTGCTATTGAAGTAACTAAGGAGGTACTTTACATGAAGCTGTTGCTGTGTGATTTAAGCTTCATTCATGGGAGTATAGTAGTGAATTGCAACAGTCAAAGCGGAATACAGCTGGCTGAGAACCTGGCGTTTAGTTCAAGGACAAAGCACATAAAGTTAAGAGAGTCTTTCCTTATCTCCATGAATTAAAAGCAGGTAGATTTTCAGAAAATTCACACCGAGGAGAATGCAGTAAACATGTTCACTAAATCCTTGCCTATTGCAAAGTTTGAGCGTTGCTCAAATTTGATCTGCTTGTTGAGGTGCTCGATGCCACAAGGTGACACATGAGGAGAGTGGGTTGGTAGATGTAGGAGTTTGTTTTCATTGTGGAGATTGATATTTCCGACAGGGAGATGGTACTTTCAACACATTTTTGCTAGGCGGTGACTTTGTCGGAGTTCGTTGATAAAGTGCAATAGATGATGGTCATGCCGAAGCTCATTAGGGAAGTATCCATGGTATCTTCTCTAAGAGTTGCTAGGAGTAAGAGGATGTAAGTGGAGTTGATATGCTTGCATGAAAATATAGTATCAAGGTGGAAATTGTTAGATTTCGATAATAAAATATTTCCATATTAAAAAAGATTTGAAAGATATTGTTGATTTCAGTGATACAATCTATTAAATAATAGTAAAGTAGAAGAATTCTGGCTCTCTCATTGATTGTAAGAGTTTTCTCTCTTCTCTTTAATCCTCTCTCTAGATATTTTATTTTCAAATTCTTTAATTTACCACTTTACACTTATTTTACTAATTTTCCCCATCATTTTACATTTTTGGTACTGGCATTTTAAAGACTACAAACTATTTCATATAATTTATTGGTTACCTTATAATATTTTCTATTTAACTTCATAATTTGGGTTAACTACATAATCCAAAATTAAAGTAATTTAAATAAATTTGGTTAACAAATATCTATTGATATTTCTTACAAATACCAAAGAATGAAAATTTAAATATGTATACTGTTAGTTCTGGAGATGATGGTTTTGATGACAACAACCTTAGGACTTGTTATAAAATATAAATACTAATATTCTAGTCTAGATATATATGTATATGCAGGATATATATATAAATAAATATATATATATATATGCAGGTACTGAGAATGAAGACTGTACAGTATAAAGATTCAAGACTGAGTATAGAGATTCGAGACTGATGAATTCAAGATTGAAGAACCATGACTGAAGACTCATGAGTATCAAGAGTTCAAGATTTCAAGAGTTAAAGAGTTAAAGATATCAAGATAAGTAATAGTGTCTAGATTTATGTTAAAACTTCATAATAGCACTAAAATCTTTATTCGTATTTTAATAGTGGAATGGAATGCACCTTCTCGCTTTAATAGTGGGATGGAACCCACGACCTTCTCTGGTGGAATGGAATCCACGAAATTTTCAAAATGATTTATTTTAAATATTTTTCAAAAAACTTTTTGAAAGTCATTTCTCTCGGTTTAAATATTTTAGCCTTAAACTATTTTGATCATCTTTTATATTTTGATTTCAAAATCATCTTTTGTTTTTAAACTATCTCCAGGTTTTAATATTATAAGTTTTAAAATCTCAAAATATATTCTATACTTCATTTTTAATATTACTTTTATATTATAGTTTATATGTTTTTAAGATTATTTTTTAAATCTCTTTAATAAGTTTAAGCTATATTCAAAATGGTTTATAAACTTCAGAAATTGTTTTGACAAGTTTTAGAATAGAAATCGTTTTTAAAGAAAAATCAATTTTCGAAATACACATATGCATGTTGACATACCCCATCCCCCCATGTCGACATGGTAGCCGTTTATTTCAAAATTTAATTTTTCAAAAGAAATGTCTATTCGTCATAACCTTTCGTGAATGGACATGACTGTTGTTCTTCTATAAATACCTAATGTTTTGAACGAATTTTTACTCAAGTTTTCTTAGTTTTCTCTCCTCTTTCTCTTCCATTCTTATTTTCAAATATTCTTAACAAAACTCTGCCGAAATCCTAATTGACTCAAACTCGATCATCTCTAGTTTGATTCTCTGCCACTCTCTCTCAAAGATTTCAGTGCTATTCAAAGTTATAGGATCATTTGTAATCAAAGAAGTATATCGAGTCTCTCTATCTATCAAAGTGATATTGTAAACGGTGTGATTATGGCCTGTAAATCAATTGGGTGTGATTGTAGTCCGTAAATACATTAGGTGGTCTTGTAGCCTGGTTAAATCAAGAAAGTTGGCACATGTCTCGAAGACAGGAGGGTGTATCTCATAGACTTGAAATCAAGGTTGTAATATCAACATTATATTTGAAAAGAAATCTGCACAAGAAATTGTGTGGGATTGGATGTAGGGCAACTTTGAACCAGTATAAAATTCTGGTGTGTTCTTTCCTTTTACTGCTTTTTGTTTACTATTTGCATCTGTGTCTAATTCTGTGATTGTCTCTATGTTTTGTGAATTGCAGTTGTCTGTGTTTAATTCCAAAAGATTTCAAAAATTCCATAAAATTCATTAAACACTATTCACCCCCACTTTATTGTTAATCCAGTCTTAAGATCCGTAATCACATTTCCAACATTTGGTATCAGAGCATTGGTTTTCAAAGTTTTCATAATCTGATTTTTGAAAAAGCTTTGAAATGGCTGTCAACACTGGTAATGTCAATAGTGTCACTAGTTCATTTGTAGAAGGTCAGCCTACTGCCAGACCACCATTTTTTAATGGCAGTAACTATGCATATTGGGCATGTAGGATGAAAATATATTTACAATCAATAGGTTTAGACACTTGGAATATCACACAAACCGTGTACATGAACCCACAACTTATTTTGCATAGTGGACTGCTGAGCAAAAGACCGTTGAACAGAACAATTCCAAAGTCATGAATATTCTATTATGTTCACTTGATAGGAATGACTTTAATAGAATGTCTGTCTGTAAGTCTGCATATGAAATCTGAAAAACTTTGCAAGTTACTCATGAAAGAACAAGCAAAGTTAAACAGACCAAAATATCCATCTTGACCAATCAGTTTCAATTATTTAAGATGAATCCAAATGAGTCCATTCCAGACATGTACAGTCCATTTCAAGACGTTGTGCACTCACTATTGCATTAGGAAAGAACTTCTCTGAAGAAAACTAAGTTAGAAAAATTATGAATTCACTCACTCCGGAATGGGATCAGAAGACACTAGCAATTGAAGAGGCTAATGATATCAGTACGCTGAAAATTGTAGAATTAATTGGGAATTTGATGTCGTTTGAAGTACAAATGCAAGGGAGAAGAGAAAGCAAGGCCTTAGGAAAGAAGTCAATAGCATTCAATGCAATAACAAATGGTTCAGACTCAAATAGTGACGACGATGAAGAAATAGCTTTGATGATAAGAAATTTAAGAAAGTTTCTGAAATACAGAAAGATAAACAACTACAAGAGAAATGATCACAAGAATTCTGGAAATAATACTGAGACTCTCAACAACGTCAGATGCTATAATTGTGATGAGCCAAGCTACTTGAAAAGTGATTGTCCGCATCCAGATAAGCATAAATTTCCTCCAACTAATGATTCAAAGAAAAGGAAGAGAGCGTATACTGCTACACTAGACGATTCAGACTCATCCTCCAGTGATGAAGATCAGAAGATTGAAAATTCAAATATGTGCTTTACAGCTATTCACGAATCTGATGATCTCGGAAACATGGATCTAAAAACAGGTACGCATTTAAATTATATTGGTTGAAATTACTTGCTTGAATGTTTGATTGGTTGTATGTTTTGAAATTGCATGCTGTTTGAATTTAAAATTTTGATTTTCAAAATAATATTAGTTTAATAATATTTTGATTATTAAATATTAATATTAAAGTGTTATTATATTTAATATTTGAAACACCCCACACCCCTTAATATACCCATAAGGACACATTAAAAGGCGTGGTGCGTTGTAGGTATAACTAAAGCTAACAGAGACTAGGATTCACAAGAAAAAATAGATAAAAACAGCGGAAACTTAAAATAATAACTTAATTAAAAAAACTTCATAATTGCTTCATAAATAAGTCAAATACCAAATACATGTCTAAAAATACAATATGTCTTATGAAACAAAAACTCGTAGTCTCAAAAATCAGAGTACATAATATCCCTCATAATAAGCCAGTACATAGAAAGAACAAAAGCTGAAAGAAAAGAAATAAATGGTAGCAAACTCCTCCAAGAAATCTCCAAGCAACTACAATCTACTGCCCTCTCCCTTGATTACCTAAGGGGGGGGAAGGAGAAAATAGAGGAGTGGGTCAGACTAAAAGTCTGGTGAATGATAGTAATTACTAGAGTCTTTAAGCAAAGTAAAAGTAATAGAATCTACAACAGTTCTAGTATATGAAGAGGAAACTAAGGGAATAGGAAAGAGATAAACTAGAAATAAATACGATTAATTATAAGATAGGTTAACTTTGATTGTTTGCACTTGTTCTTGATAGTTGCTTTGATTAGGTTGAATTCCTAATCCTATAATTATGCTGAATTCCTAATTCTACCCTTGATCGGCTTGCTACTCCATAGACCTTACTGCGGACCAGAGATTAGGTAACTCCCTACACAGCAGCCAATGATATCTACGAAAGATACACAAAGCAACCACTGTGGATCCAGAAGATACATAGCTCCCTACACAGAAGGCAATGGTGTCTACGAATGACACACATACTAAGCGCTTGGAACTCATAGCGATTACTGAGCACCAGAATGGAAGTCTCACGCGTAACTGCCATCATGCCCATGCTACCTTTTGCTCCACATATTGGGACTTCTTATTACCTCAAACTCCAGCATAAGCGTGCCCCTCATCTCACTTTAGGCTAATGTGAGACCACCGTGTGTCCATAGAAAATAGGGGAGATACTGTTGGTACTGGCCCGTCATCCAAACAATATCTAGTTGCGCCCCTTATCCAAATCCCCCGTGATTTGGACTTCTAATTGACCAATTACTACCATTTCTAGCATAAGCGTACCCTCGTCTCACTTCAAGCTAATGTGAGACCACCGTTTTGTCTAATAGGGAAAGCTATTTGGTACAGGTCCTACTTTCATCTTTGCTTATTAACTTAGAAAAATTATTTAAATAAGCCTTTACATTTTTCTCTACCATCTGTGCTTATTAATTTATCCTAAGTCTTAAAATAAGACTTATTATGTTCTTTTTCTTATTATAACCTACGTTATAATCATGTTTATTACTTAACCCAAGGTTTAAGTGTGAAAATAAGCCTCTTTCATCTTGTACTCTTTTTGTTATAATTCTAATTTATAACTAGGCCAATCTTTTTAATTCAGTCCAATTAATGTCATAATTAGGCATAATTTCAGTCCAATTAGGCATAATTTCATTCCATTTGTATTACAGCCTTTGTAATTTACATCTTATATTCCATTATTTCAGTTTTCTTACAATCTAATTCATATTCGTGTTAATCCTATTCTAATCCATACGCGAAGAAGAAGGAGGAATAAAATAAAACTGAAAATAGAAGAAAATCCAAAGCGTAGAAAGAAGATGAAAATAACGTATAAATAACAGTAAATAAACTAAAATACTATAAATAAATTGTAAATAAACGGAAAAGGCTATTCCAAAAATCGTAGTAAAACTACAACTGTTGGAAACCCTATTATTTTAAATTACTTAAAGAAATCTAAAATAATTACAATCACTCACCTCCAGTCCTAAGCTCTGCCTTTGGTCTTCCCGGATCCACCTAGAGTTGTAAAATAATTTAATTTATAACGATTTTCTCCTTGAAAAACTTATTCCGTTTAGGGTCCTTCCTAGAAAGATGAACCAAATTGGAGAAAACTTAGAATGAGAAAAAGTATCAGGTGTAGGGGTCTATTTATAGGGGTAGAAGTGGATCTCAGATCGTTGGATTTTGAAGATTTAATGGGATGCAACCACGTCATAGGCTGAATAAGATCCATCAGATGCAAGAATGCAAGGATCAAATCGAGGTAAAGAATGCAAAGCACGTCATTAAGTCGTCAAAATTCGCTCTGGAACGTTCGTTCGTAATTAAGGGAGGCGGGTCGACCGGGCGGTCGATCGCCTGGTGCCCAGGTCAATCGGCCGGTCGACCTACCTTATATATAATTCTGCTTATTTTGTATCTTGGTCATATTAGCTCGGTTTCTGACGTTCTATATATGGAAATTGACCAGAAAATTACCACGGACACAATGGTGCAATTCCCGTGGCTCAATTCTGATAATTTCACAAAGTTATTTTATTTTTAATTAATTAACGAATTAATTATTATGGGTTAAATTTTGGGTTGTTACATTCTCCCTTCCTTAAGGTATTTCGTCCCCGAAATCTCTAAGGATAATAGAATGTACTAAATGTTTTCATCCAATTCTACAATCAACTACTCAATCATCAACCATTCATCCATTGTCCTTAAGTTTTTCTAATGCAATTTATGATACTTATGCAATTAGTGTAGTGTAAATGTTCCTAACTAATGCAAAAGATTAGGCGGTCCACTGATTCAGTTGACCTCCTTTAATGCAATCATGTCCGTGACATGTATCCAAATGAATGCAAAAATTTCCTAATGATAACTAATAATTCTATATGCATGCTACAAATATCATCCAAATGCAACAATCATGTGATAAACATCCATTTATAGCAACCATGTAAATACAATAAAAATGCGCACACATCCATATGCATATGCTCTAGTGTCCTAGTTAGGCCGATCCCTAAAGAATAATAGTGCCTAGTGTACCTATATGCGTCCATAGCATCCACTAGCAAACACTTGCAACCACTAGCATATATCATTCATAACATGTTCTATTAACATGTTTACATCAAATCCTACCATCCATAGGTTAAATCCTAAGTTCTACCCTCCCAAAGTACAATAAAGGAAAGAACCTATTCAAAACTAAAGATGAAAGAAGGAATTCTAAAACTTACTACCAAAAAGCTCAGGATAGGAAGTACGAATCTTCTCTTCTGCTTCTCAAGTGGCGTCTGCAACATCATCTCCCCATTGCACCTTCACCAGTGGAACCTCCTTATTCCTTAGTCGCTTGATGTCTCTTCCAACAATCTTCATGGGGATACGCAGAACATAAGCTTCCCTTTCTACCTCCACATCCTCTAACTAACTAGGATCTACAACCTCCGTCGAGTCATGTAAGCACTTTCACAAGTGTGAAACATGGAAAACATCGTGCACTCCTGCGAGCCTATCAGATAGCTTCACTTTGTAAGCCATCTTCCCAACTCTCTCTACGATAAGGAATGGTCCAACAAATCTAGAATTTTCCATTCGACCCAAACCTTACCACCTTCCTAAGCGGGGATACTTTGATAAAAACTAAGTCTCCAACCTCAAACTCTAAGTCTCTCCTCCGCTTGTCCGCATACGACTTATGTCTGTCTTAAGCCGTCTTCATCCTCCGCCGAATCAAATCCACCCACTCAAAGGTCTCTCTAACCGTATCGGGTCCAAGTAATAACTTCTCCGTAGACTCTACCCAACATGATGGGGACTTGCAAGGTCTTCCATATAAAGCCTCAAATGGTGCCATTATTCCTATACTTGTTCGGTAACTATTATTGTACGCAAACTCAACCAACGAAAGATGCTCCTCCCAAGTTCCTCCAAAGTCCAAAATGCACATCCGCAGCAAATCCTCAAGAACCCTATTGATCCTCTCCGTTTGGCCATCTTCCTGGGTGTGTTAGGCTATACTCAATCTCAGTTGCGTCCCTAGCGCCTCCTATAAGCTCCTCCAAAACTCACTAGTGAAAATGAGATCTCTATCACTCACCATGCTAGAAGGAACTCCGTGTAGTCGGACTATCTCTCGAATATACATGGATTCAAAATATGAAGCCGTATGCTTACTCTTAACTGAGATGAAGTGGGCACTCTTGGTCAATCTATCAATAATCACCCAAATGCAAGTATTCCCCTTCCTAGAATGGGGTAAACCATCTGTAAAATCCATTGAAATGTTGTCCCACTTCCACTTCGGTATATCTAAAGGCTAAAGTAATCCACCGGGTTTCTACTGCTCTGCTTTTACCCTTTGGCATATAACACACTGAGCTACAAACTCCGCCACATCCTTCTTCATACCACCCCAATAGAACATCCTCTTCATATCCCGATACATTTTGTCACCACCTGAATGAATAGTCATACGTGTATGGTACGCCTCCTCCAAAACTTCTCTTAACAAGTCACTGGCGCGTGGAACATAAAGCCTCTCATCTCTCCTAAGCCACCCTCGCTATCTATGAAATAATGTTGGAGATGCTTAGAGACCTCTCTTCGGCTAATATTATCGATAATGTCCATGATCTCCGAATCCTCCCGCCGCCTCGAGCAATCTGATCCATAAGGGTAGGCCTCACCTCTAATGTCGCCAACAATCCGGGAGTAATGTCCGTAGAGGGCTTAAAATCAAAAGTAGAAATAAACTCTAAGCTCCTCCACTCTATGAACAAAGGACTAAGGGTTGCTTTCTTTCTACTCAATGCATCCGCAACCACATTACCCTTGCCAAGGGTATAAGCTATCTCAAAATCATACGAGGCTAAAAACTCCATCCACCTCTGTTGCCTCAAGTTTAAGTCCTTCTGCGAGAATAGGTACTTCAAAGACTTATGGTCGATAAAAAGCCCAAACCTCTCTCCAAGCAAATAGTGCCTCCAAGACTTAAGTGCAAAAACTATGGAAGCCAACTCCAAATCGTGGGTAGGATAGTTCTTCTTATGCGTCCTCAACTTCCTACTACCATAACACACTACCCTCCCGTCTTGCATCAACATCGCTCCTAGACCCATTCCGCATGCATCAGTGTATACAGTGAAAGGCTTAGCTCCATCGGGTAAAACTGACACAGGTGCACTAGTAAGGGCTTTCTTAAGCTTCATGAAGGAATCCACACAATCCACGTCCCACGCGAAAGCTTTATTCTTCTTAGTAAGGCGCGTGAGTGGTGCTAAAATCTTGGCAAAGTCTCTAATGAACTTCCTATAGTAGCCAGCCAATCCTAGGAAGCTCATAACCTCGGTAACATTCTTGGGGGCCTTCTAATCTTGCACTGCAATAACCTTGGCTGGGTCAACAGCCAAACCTCCCATCGCTTGTTCGATCACTTTCGGTTTGGATTTTTGCCCTTTTTGGGCTAGGATGATTTTTTCCTAGCAGGAAAATCCAAACGTCTGGAAGAAAATCCAGACGTCTGGAAGAAAATCCAGATGTCTGGAAGAAAATCCAGACGTCTAGAAGGAAATCCAGACGTCTGGTTGAAAAATCCAGACGTTTGGAATGGGTCCCTGGAAAAAGAAAAAAGGCAAAGACAAAATCCAAACGTTTGGAAGAAAATCCAGACGTTTTGAAGGAAATCCAAACGTCTGGAAGGTGTCCCTGGAAAGAAAAAAAAAGGCAGAGACAAAATCCAGACGTCTGGATTTTCAACCAGACGTTTGGTTCTGTGCAGTTTTGCCTATTTTGGCTGTTTTTGAGTTGATTTCCAATTTTTATCGATTTTTGTTGATCCGGTTAGTTGTTGTCAATTATTATCGACTTTGATGACTTCATTTATGGATTTTTGGGAATATCCTTTTGATTGGGATTTGATATCGATTTTATGGTTGGAATTCATGTCGTTGAATGTGAATTTTTGGTGATCGATTGTTTTTACAGTCGTTTTCTATGATTTGTCACTTTTAAATACAAAGGTTTCTATACATATAGTAAATACTCAAACTCTTCCAAAAAAATGATTTCAACACTATTTTTAATACAAAGCTCATTTTTAAAACCGTTTTCCAATCTATTAGTATATACAAACCTTTACCTCATTCGTATGAGAAATCTAATTAAACGGCTTAGCAAAACAAGTGGTATGAAACGCTTGCGTTTACTTCGTCGGTTAATTCTTGGACTTTTTCGATTGAAATCTTGTGACAATTTTCGAGTGAAAATCTATAATCTGTTCATAAATATTTAAGTTAAGCTAGTGGTTATAGGACATGAAGCTAAACTCATTTATTTACTAGCTTAGTGTAATTTACACTTATTGGTCAATGATGATCAGTTTGTATTTTTGAGTGGAAATCTACAATTTGTTCGTAAATATTTAAGTTAAGCCAATGGTTATAGGACATGAAGCTAAACTCATTTATTTACTAGCTTAGTGTAATTTACGCTTATTGGTCAATGATGATCATTTTGTATTTTCGAGTGGAAATCTACAATTTGTTCGTAAATATTTAAGTTAAGCCAGTGGTTATGGGACATGAAGCTAAACTCATTTATTTACTAGCTTGATGTAATTTACACTTATTCTATTGAGCTTCGTCTCATTTTTATAGGCTAGCGACCTATGGTTTTATGGAGTTCGGCTCATCGGGCGTACCATTATTGCACTACGTCATTGCACCGGCTCTATGGTTAGTGACCATGGGATAGCGACCCGTTTGTGATACACGTGTTGGTGAGTTTTCATGCTCCCGTTTGTGATAGGCCTCCCCTTTTTTGTGTTTTCTGGATTTTCTATTATGGATTTCTAGAATTTGTGTTTCACCGATTTCTTCGATTGACATTGATATGTTTTGTCAATATTTGAGGTTTGGTGAATAAGCTAAAGAATGTGATATTCTTTTTGGATATTTGACGAGATTTGAGATATTGTATGATTTTTATTGTTATGGAATGTTTTACTTGTCATAGTATGACATTGTTGTTATCATACATTTTTGTGGTATCTCTTATCCTTTCTCATCTCATATGATATTTATAGCTAGCACTACACCAAAATAGGTGATTCCCAACGAGTATAACTGTCGCAAACAGTTTCAGCAACGCTTATTAACATCGTTGTAGGGGCGTCACAATTTATTGCCAACACTTATAAGCGTTGGCGAGTTTAGTTTCCCAACGCTTATAAGCGTTGGAAGGTTGTATTCGCCAACGCTTATAAACGTTGGTGTATATTATTTAGCAACGCTTATAAACGTTGGCAAATTAATCATCCAACATTGTTTAATTTTCTATGCTGACGCTTATAAGCGTTGGTAAATTTTAATTGCCAACGCTTATAACGCTGAAATATTTTCATTCTCAATATAGTCAATTATTTTAACATTAATAAACAATTAATAACTAGCATGATATGCATTATTATACTACATTCAATAGGAACCCAAAATTTACAATATTAATGATCAAATAACAACATAAATTTCATAGTCAACTACTTCATAACAATGTCAACTACTTCATAACAAGTACAATACATAATTAAGTTGGTTAATTCAATACATAATCAACTACTTCATAACAATGTCAAATTGGAATACAAAAGACAACGTAAATTTCATAGTGAAATTCTACAAATACCGAATACGAAACTCCGGCCATATAACGAAACCTCCATCTGAAAAATCACATAACTTGTACATTCCATTTTGAGGACCAAAAACTTCCGCAATTGGGTCATCTTCAAGATCTTCGACTCCACCCTTAGAACTATCATCCAACTTCCTCTTTTTTTCCGCTTCCTCTAGAAGTGCCTGCATTTAATATCACGTTAAATTGAATTTGCAGTTCCTTTATAAAAATTAAATTGAACATTAAATTAAGTTGATATAAATAATTAATAATTGTTTTAAATAAAAGTACACAAGGAATTTCGGCCAAAGCAAAATAGTTTTCTATAATTCTGTGTTGTAACTACAGGGATCAAACAAAACAAAACTCAATTGTTGTTTTTTGAAGTTTATTGCTAGCTCTTTATTTTTGAAATAATGTTAACTTTTGGGTTTAGTTCATTTCATTCTTATGTTCAGAATACAAACCTTTGATAAATTTGGTTTAAAAACTTGAAATTGATCATAAATGTCAATAGAAATTCCTGGGTTTTCATTACTTGTGATTCCAAAGTTTTTGGACCAATTACCTAATACAATTTATTCAAGACGTTATTTGGAAATAATTGCCGACAAATATGTGAAGAAAGCAAACATCTCTGCAGGCATTTTTATCCATTTTACATTTTGACATCATATATGTGTTATTGAAATTTAGAGCAAACGCTACAAACCAAGAATAGGTCCATGCATGAAATTCGAAAGCTAACAAACTCAGCCAAGTTACACATAACCAAAGTTAGGGATGCTGAAAGGAATAAAGATGCAAATGCTGTCGATTTTCAGCATTGCACGAGAATACCTTGGTCTAAAGAAATTATTCAAACTAATTTTCAACCTAGAATTCAAGCCAAGGCGATCTATGTATTATGTAGCATGATCTATGTATTACGTACTGATCTGACACTAAGACGAGTTAAAGCAAACTAAAATCCACATAATGCCTCTCTTAATTAATAATGTTATTATGTTAACAACATTAACATATTAATTTTAGTGAAGTTTGTAAGTTATTGGATCGTTGCATATTTATGAACTCAACCATGTATTATGTATTATGTATTATGAAATCAACATGTGATATATGGACATACCTATTTCGTAAAGAAGAGCACTTAAACTTGAACAGCCAGGGCCTCCTGTGAGCCATAAAACTAGAGGATCTTCTTTTGGATTTCGCTCTGAAGCTGTAAAATAGTAAAATAGTTCCACACCATTCACCTCGTCGACATTTACATACCTGATCCATTTTATACATCAAAACTCAGCCAAAGATTATGGGTAAAACATACATGTAAACTTTTGCAGTTGATTTTCTGCATGAATGCAACTTTCTTTTCACTAACAGGACAAATTTATTATTTTCAACACAGTTAAGTACTTACGTATGAAGTTGCAAAGTTTGAACATATATTAAGAAACACCCGGTAGTATAAACTGCAACATTACTTCGTGGCTACGCACAGTAATGTTTACCTCAAGTTTGTACAGTAACGACACTGTTGTAATAACTTCATTGTCAACCTCCATTCAACTATTTCTAAATAAAGTAAATCCTTCAAAAAAAAATTCCGCCATATTGAATTGGACACTTTAGATGATTAAGTCGTTCTGCAAATGTTCATGAAACAAAGAGTATAACGTAGTTTATAGAAGAACAGTTGAATAGTATGAGAGTGAGCGATACATAGTTCCAGTGGATTTATGCAGTAAAGAGTGAGTAGTAGATGTAAGTATATCTCATAGTTGGTCAGTCTAGAAAGTTATGCAATGGTAGAAGAAACCACTTGCAGCGACATTTGCTTAAAAGCTTTACAGATTAATTAACAGAACTTTTGGTGCACATTTACTTGAAATATAAAAGATGGAATTTAGGGGAGCTCCATCTTCTTCCCTATAGCCGGTTATAAATTAAAGGACATGTGCTATGGTGAGACCTAGGAAATTTTTTTAAATTAGCTACGCTTACACATATTTTATTATATACTGCTGTTTCCATAATTAAATCAGAGAAACAACTTGAATACATACTTGTTTCACATGCACAGTCAGTTGTTAATTAAGTTGGTGATTGAGTTATAACTACACAAATTTTGTACTGATTTAGATATTCAAATAGGAGAAGAATGGATCAACGTTAACTTCTACCGAAAATAATTGCATACACAAACATGTTGCACACTGTGGAGAAGAAGTTTAAGAATTAATCATTGAGTATCAAACATTTTTTATAATGCAAAAGTACATGTTAATAGGCAAAAAAAAAATAGATTAGAGCTGACATTCTCTAGTTGGTGATGCTACAAAAAAAATAAAATATGCTGGTTAGCTTAATTGAGAAGGATACCATATATGGATCAGAAAAACCAAGTTTGCAAGAATTTGTCTTCTAATAAGAAGTTTCGATTCCGCTTAAAGAAGAATGGTGAGTTTCTATGTATTCATTTTGCAATTTAAATGATTTAGGGCATTATTCAGCAAATTCTAACGAAAAATTATGAAATGGAAGCAGGTTTGAAGAGATTGAAAAGCGAAGTGAAGGCAAGTGAATACGAGGACATTCAAGTGTTGTGGGATATGTTGCAAAATAACACAAATGCTGACGGAACTGGAAATAGAAAGTTGCCTGCAGCTGCGAAAACAACTATAGTTAAATACTTGCAATGGAGATATAAGAACATAAGAACATTTACTAGGTGAAATAGCCATGTGTTGTTCCAATAAGAGTAGCTGTAAATCATAAATGGTGAAACACATCATAATACAAGAGAAACATGTTTTATGAAGTTCAATAAAATCAAGTTGGCGCAGCTAATAAGATAGTGCATAATATGAGTGGCACAATAAAAGAGCAGCTAGAAGGTGTTTCATATAGTTTGAAAATGTAGGAGAATTAGCAAATTATCACGAAAGGAGCAGCCAGCAGAAACCAGTAGAAAATGAGGTGGATATTGATGTTGTTGAGTGCACACTACCTAACAAGGAACAACCAAAATGTGCAGCTGAACAACTGATAAGTAGCAGTAAAAGGGAAAGACATGTGCTGCCAAAAAACGTGATGTTATAGAGAGGGGCACCTACAAGTAAGGACGTGGACGGTCATGGAACATCCTGTTGGGCGAGAAACATGAGTAGGAAGAGCTAAATATTGTATGGATTGGTAATGCTCAATCATTGGTGGAAGCAAGAATTACTCTTTAATTTTCAACATCCACTCATGTTAAGATTTCGCAAACTATAAACTATTCATGTTTGATAAAAATTCCATGTGGGAAAGTTGCCTGCATTTTTAAACGGCAATAAAAAGAAGTATATGGACTGCATTTGCCTGTTTTCTTCTCTTTGTACCCAAATCACTCCAATATTGTACAGTGGCAGTGAATAAATATTAAGGTAGGGAGATTATTTCCAAATTTGTGTTTTCTGGCAATAGCTACTTGTTTTGTTTCTATATGATCTTATCATGGATAATTGGAACTGTATCTTAGGGATAAGTCTAAACTCAATGTACCCAATTCATTTCATGTAAAATGTCGATCAGATCCTACCTCAAGATCATGGTAAAAGGGACTTGTAATTTTCTATTGGTCGATCTTTTGTTATGTTTCTTTTAACGATATAGGCTCTTTATCTCACAAACATTTTGAATTTCTCCTATCATCTGATGAGTTAAAATGAAACAGACATTAAAACTAATATAGTTTTGGACTACATATATTATATCATACGGTTTCCATGACTCTAAAAATTGTTTTAAGAGAAGGGGAAAAAATTACCTAAAGGAAAACTCCAATCTGAAACAGGCAGCAGTTCAACAGCATCCGAACTCGAATTATAACCGTTAGTCACAGACAAACGCTTAATTCCCAAGGATTTGCTTCTACGAGAATTTGGGACATATGCAACCTTCCTAAAATCCACGCTCTCTCAGTAGCTTAATCCTGAACACCTACTCTTAAGAATTGGAAAAGAAAAAGGAGTGGTTCCAAAAGCTATTTCCAACGCTGCAACAGTGAAATCAAGCTTATCAAAATTACATGTTGTAAACTAGAACTTGAAAACACACTGCCAGACCTTATCAGAACCTGTCGGGATTCAAGAATAACATCATATGAATCAGTGAATTGACAAACCATGAAGTTCATCGTCAGTTCGCTCTACGATTTTATTTCCAAAGTCAGTTAAACGAAAAATAAACTAAAGAAATAAAAGCTCAGAACTTCTTAGAGGGATTGTGTTACCGTCATCGACCAGTGATAACCAGTCTGCGGCACAAAGAACTTCATCATTGTAACAAAATAGAGAAGTGGAGCGTGCCAGACCTTATTATTACTGTTTTCACCAATCCAAAAGTGGAGCGTGCGAATTGGAGGATGAACGTCAGAGAGGGAAACGATTTGGGGAAAATGCGGCCAGAGATAAGCGTGGCTAGGGTTAAGCGTGATATGTTATTCAATTACAATTTTGCCCTAGTATATTTCAATTAACTCCAATTAAACCAAGGCTTACAACGAAAATAAGTGTCGCCGTATTTAAAAGTGTAAATTTTTATTTTCAGTAACACTTATATTGGATAGCGACACTTATTAGCGAGACTAAAATGCAACCCATATAAGTGTCGCCAAATGGAAAAAAAAAAGTGTTGCGAAATGACTGTTTTGGTGTAGTGTAGACTGATCCGTTTATTATTTTTCTTCTTAAATAATACTCGGGTCAGACCGAGGTGTTTCAGGTGCTTCCACTTGACTTCTTAGCAGGGACTAGCTTCTGACTTTTGGCTAACTACTTTAGCTTAGTAGTTTTTGCTTTATACATTCGAGATAGAGACTCCTTGATGTATACATATCCTTTTCTCTAGCACTTGTACCTATTCTTTTGTGATGTAGTGGATCTTGTATGACCACTACTTTGATGTACACTTCTATGTGTTATATTCATATCTGTTTCTGCCTTAGTGATATGAATATTTATGACTTATTTGTGTTATGCTTATTTCTATATTTGTTTCCGAAGCCTACATAGCCACTGTGTAGTAGCTTTGTGTTGGTATTTGATATGTCGGATTTCCACTTGAAATAAAATGCAAGTCATATTATCTGACATATCGGTACTCGCACAAAGCAATTACACAGATGGTCGCTCCTCAACAGTGACTTTTCGACATCAAAAAGTTGTCAGCAAACGTTGTGTACACTAGTTTACACATGAACACACATATACATGTCATATGATAAGTTAATTAATGTGTTAGTGGTAATAAATCATGCTTAGTTTAAATCACTACAACAAAAACACCCTTTAATAGCGTTGAAAAAACGCTATTATAGGCTACTGTAGCGTGTTTTGGTATGCTGTATATTAACATGTTGTTATAGGTCAGTGACCTATAATAGCAACATAAAAAACGCTATAAGAGACGCTATGGACAAGGACTTTTCATAGCGGTTTAAAAGTGCTATAAACATGATTTTTAATAGCCTTGAAAAATCGCTATGAAGTAAAACTATAGCGTTTGTATGAATGCTATATAACAATAAGTTGCCATACATACGAAATATACAATAGCGTCCAAAAACGCTATACAAAACAAAATTCAACAGGGTTTTGGGCTGCAATCGTAAATTGTATGCATAAATACAACTACTTTTTATAGCGTTTAGCTGTCTTTTATAGCATTGTTTATTTGCTATGAAAACTGTTTATAGCACTATCATAATGCTGTAGTGTATTAAAACTGGGAAAAACCATCTTTCCATAGCACAGTTAAAACGCTATAAGTTTTTATCATTGCTGCTACATACATTCCAGCTTACAATTCTACGAATATATTATAAAATTTCAAAAAAACACAATTATCACATTGTGATGTCCGTAATCAAATGGAGACATAAGCCAAACCACAATATATATATATATATATATATATCCATAATATTTCGTAAACAAAGTTTCAAACATTAAATATTTGTGATCTCAAAAAAAAAACAATAACAACTGTAGCTAACCAAAACGATACATACTAAAAGCAAAGATATACGTCAATACAAAATACATTAATCCAAGCTTTAGACCGATTTGAAAGAGAATGAATGCAGCAAAATAATTTTTCCTCCCTTGCAACTTGTAGTAACTCCGGTATCATCATACAGCACCTGTCAAAACGAAGCACATAGGTTATTTTTCAACCTAAATAGATGAAGTACTAATGCACACTGAACAAACTTTATGTCAATTATTTTTCAAAATAATACAATAAGATTTTTTAAAAACCGTATCAACCATAACAAATGTCACATAACCTCATCAAATATATGAATGATATTTGAATAGCCCTATTCAGAAAAATATAGTTTCAAGCATTTGTTACGTACGGTTGCAGGCGACAAGTGCAAGAATAAATAAATATGGCTGTACTGTCCTACTGTGGAATTGCTCCACTTCTTCACCCACTTTGACTTCAGTTTTTGCATTTCAGTTGTTTACTTGTTTATTACTTTGTGATGTGTTATTAGTTTTAAGACATTTCATGTACCTATTGATACTCAATCTGTTATATGCTCTATTTCTTCTGCTTATTTGTTCTCTTTTCATTCCCATGTTCTGCCTGCTTTTGCTATTTTTACTAACTAAAACTAACTGTTGACAAATATTCTTCCTTCCAGCGCATGATTACACTACATTGATACGTCTACCTTACTTTTTGCAAATTACTTTTCCTGTTTACTGCCATATACCAATTCATATTTATCCATTTCTGGAACCGTACATGCAGATCTTCAACTTAACTATTCATTCTAATTATCAGTTTTTTACATGAGGGTATAAAACACGTTTCTAAAAAGAAAGTAATTAGAAAATATATACTCTCTTGAGCTGGATGCATTAAGTTTGGTTTAGTGATAAAATATCAATGCAAATTCCAGAACATACTATAAATTGACTTCTTTTGGAGGTCCATAAAAATTATAACGAATTCAGTTGTAATAAAATATCAATGTTAATTTTCATAGTGAAAAGACAAAACTCTATAAAATATGTCAAAAACAGTAAATAGTAAAAAGTACATGTAATTTTTTTCCCAAATTAGGACTTTGAAGCTTAACTCATTATTTAAAAAAATATTTCTTTGTAGCTATGTGTTAAAATTAACTTTGGATCCTCTATACCGAAATCTCATTTATCCGATGTCTCCTCTTAGCATCTACTACCATTCATCTTATCAATAATTAAAACTAATTGATAGTATTTATATCAATGAACGGAGGAGAAGGGAATTTAAAAGGACATAGGGCACCTGACTTTCAATTATACAAGCAAATTAGTAACAATAAACAATTTTGATCTATCAGCACTGACACTGGTAACGATATTGGTAAAATAATAATGGCAACCATCACCATAGTAGTAGCCCAGGGCCTAATACTATGTCTATGTTGATATTTAAATGTACGGATGACTATATGCAATTAGGCTGTTTTCATAACTTGCCTTAATATGCATTTTTGTCTACAAACTTCAACTTACAGTTCTAATTTGTTTCATTGTGCTGAAACAATAGTTTGTTTAGTTAAATAACAATCATTATCTCCATAATAGTGTGCATCATTAAACCATAAGTGGAGTGAAAAAATGACAGTCATAAACATAAACAAGATGAAATGATTCCAAACCTCACTGTATCAACCCAAACACCTCAACATTTCATCACTTCACCACCAACAACCAGACACAGTTCGTCACCCGACCACCTCTCGAATCCAGCAAACTGAACCACACAATACTTCACAAACCAAACAACGACTTCAGCTTCTCCCTTCCACGACATCGACCTCGCTGCTTACCATTACTAACCTGCAAACAATCAAACACTAATATCACCAATCACAAACTGCACTTCCATCAAAGCAAAACTTCCATCCTCATTCTCCTACAACCAAAACCATACACCTACATGACCATTAGCAAAACCCCACTCACCCACTGCTCATCACTACGACCTCATCACCCTCCTACAAGTTTACAGTAAACAACCATTCACAAGCTTCCTTCACCCAAACCATTCACACAAACGTCAACTTGACAACTGAAATCACCCCTGCATGTTCACTCTCCCCTCTGCCATTCACACAAATCGCCTTCTACTCTAGTACCATCACACTGCAACAACACTCCATCACCAAATACAACTCACAAAACCCATCCTCTGTTCATCCTATACATCCACCAACAATCCCCTACAATCGCCTACAACCTAACACTACAACGACTACTACAACCAAATCAACACCTCACCGAACAGCCAGCACTTCACTCACTATACAGCACTAGATTACAGTAACTAGATTGAATATTTCCCAAAAATGTTGGGGACTAATCCACAATTACAGTAACTACCAGTTATGTATTTATTTATACCTCTTCTTGTCAGAGGTTAAGCCTAAAAGGAGGACATTTTTAGAGTTCCAACTGTGAATGAAATTATTCTAGAAGTTTGTTAAGAAGCCGACTTAAAGCCTTGATACTTGCTACTTGTGTGTGACACGAACTGAAAAATAAAATAAAAATAAATTAAAGAAAGTATACTTAATAGAATTTGATTCCATTATAACGTTCGCAGCAGGCCAAGCTATCGTAGTGCCAAGAGCGTCTTCAATGACTTCTAATTTGGATGTTGTTCTCCATAGACGTGCTTTTGGCATTTTTGCAATTTCTACCCAAACTTTAATTGCATTTTTTCCCAAAGGAACACAATGAACCATTGAAGTTGGATCGGTTGAAGACACGCGTCCTAATGCAACTATTTCTCTCTTTCCCGACCAATCGATCAACTTGCATTTACCATTTGCCATAAAATTTGTACTCTATAAATAAATAAAAAGGCTATTTTATTATGTGCTTCAACAATTCGTAAGATGAAAAAAAGTGAATCGATTATAAATAAGTTTACCTTCTCGACAACTCCGACATTACTCCTATGATCATCCGATGATGCACCGTTAACGTAAAATAACTTTTACCACTTGAGGTACATTTGATTCATCCCGGCTTTCTATTCTCTGTCAAACAAATATAAAAACAACATTAGCCTCATGATCTGAATGTAATTTCATTGATATATTGAACTTCAAATAAAAAATAAAAGCATACGTGACGCAGCGGATTAATCAAAACAATGTAGATCGATGAAAGTAGCAATCGATGGATTGGAAGATACTGAAATGCCCGAATTCGTTGATCCGAAGATACCGAATTCTAGCTATCCCGAACTCGTTGATCGCGCACGATACCGGGTTCAAAGATCTGCGATTCTTCGCACGTTGATCTAGCGCATTAGATTCCGTGAATCGGCTTCTGCAGTCGTTGAATCGAGCGCACTCGATTAACCGAAAGAGGAGATAGGAGATTACACTCAACTACCAATTTGGTGAAAGCACAAAGCTAACAAAACAAGAGTTTTATTTCAAATCAAATAACTATTACAAATGGCACCACCGGCCTATTTATAGAGGTTACAAAACAAAACAAAAATTCTGTACAACTCTTAAGTCGGAACCGACTTATCACGAATGACTCAAAGAAATACAGACGACATACGACTTACAAACAGACGACATACGACTTAAAGAAATACAACACATAGTACATAGCGACTTAACAAAGCAACACATACATCACGCATTTACAACACTTAAGTCGTTTACGACTTATAACCTACGACTTAAAACATGCGACTTAACATCCTCCACATCTTAAAGAATCAACGGCCTAGAATAAGGCGGCATAAGAATCTACGGTTTCCATCTTCAGCGACTTAACTTAGGTCGGTAACGACCTAAAAATACGTAGCGACTTAAGAACAGCGGTTCAGATTAACTCGGCAGGAGAATCCATGGCTTCAGGTTTCAGCGACATAAGATGGTACGACTTAACTAAGTCGTAACTCGATACTGACTTACCACTTGACTCGTTAAGTCATTCTCGACCTAACACTTCATCAGTTTGCTCTGCCTTCTCACTGCATAACTCGGTAGATTGTCCTGGTGACTTAAGAGATTCGCTAACCCGCATATCTCTACTGAGTCGTTGCCGAGTTATACTAAGTCGGTCTCGACTTATCGTTTCACTAGGTCGGTTACGAGTTAGGCCTTCTCCCCAGTTGAGTCGTAGCTCCTTTTCATCTGAACTGTTAGATCGAAGACGACTCAATGTCGCTTCATTAACTCGCGCATTTCCTTTGTTATCTCGTGTATGACTTATGTCTTTGCCTTGGTTAAGTCGGTCACGATTTAGACCTTCCATTTCCTTAAGTCGGTCACGACTTAGTACTTGGCCTACATCTTCCTCCCCTGGTTGAGAGAAATTCGTCCTCGAATTTACACTTTCCTCCTCCGCGACACACTCATCCCCATGATAAGGTACGAGATGCTTAACATTGAATACATCCGACGTGTACACACCCTCTGGCAGCTTTAATTTATAAGCATTTTCATTCATCCGTTTCACGATTTCTACAGGACCAATTTTTCTGGCTTTCAATTTGTTATAAGCGCCTATTGGAAAACGATCCTTTGTTAACACGGCATATACCCAATCTCCTTCATTAAACTCAACACTTCTTCGTTTCAAATCTGCAGAGCGTTTATACTTCTCATTTGCCTTCTCCAGTCGTTCCTGAATGACTTTATGACATTCCTTCAACCCTTCAACGAAATCAGCAGCTTTCTTAACTGTCCCCTTCGAATGTGGTATTACCGTTAAGTCCAACGGTCCCTTTGGCAAATTTGAATATATAATCCGGAATGGACTGAATCCCGTACTACGATTCACTGCATGATTATGAGCAAACTCTGCCTGACATAACTTCACGTCCCAACTCTTCAGATTGTCTTGCACAAGACACCTCAACAAATTTCCCAACGATCTGTTCATGACCTCGGTCTGTCCATCCATTTGCGGATGATAAGCGCTGCTAAAATTCAACTTCGTTCCCACCATCTTCCACAAACTTAGCCAAAAATGACTCAGAAAACGAGTATCCCTATCCGACACAATAGATTCTGGCAATCCATGAAGTCGATATATCTCTTTGAAAAACAACTGAGCAACATGAACAGCATCCGCCGTCTTTTTACAAGCAATAAAATGTGCCATTTTCGAGAATCGGTCAACCACCACATAAATGGAATCGTTTCCACGCTGTGTTCTTGGTAACCCCAACACAAAGTCCATACTCACATCAACCCATGGTTTAGTTGGTACAGGTAACGGCATATATAAACCAGCATTAGTCGCAGTTCCTTTCGAAACCTGGCAGATATGACATCGCTCCACAAACCTCTCCACCTCTTTCCTCATCGATGACCAAAAGTAAGATTGTGAAATCAACTGTAATGTACGGTCTCTCCCAACATGTCCTTCTTCATGTAGCTCTTTTACAATCTTCATCCTCAAACTACAATCAGGTATGCACAATCGATTTCCTTTGAACAGAAAACCATCTACCATCAGAAACTCATCCGTCTCCCCATTCTTGACTTTATCAACAAACTTTGCAAAGTAAGGATCTTCGTCAAATAACTCTGGTAACACATCGAATCCCGTTACTTCAATCTTCATTGTTGTTAACAAATGATTCCTTCTACTCAAAGCATCCGCAACACGATTCGTCACTCCCGATTTGTGTTTCACAACAAATGTAAACTGTTGCAGATATGCAATCCATGATGCATGTCTCGCTGAAATCTTGTCTTGCCCTTGTAAATGCTTTAATGCTTCATGATCAGTGTATAGAACAAACTCTTTCTGAAATAGATAGTGTCTCCAGTGTTTAATAGATTGCACAACAGCATAAAATTCCACATCATATGTACTGTATCTCATCTTTGCTCCTGATAACTTCTTGCTAAAGTATGCAATCGGACGTCCCCTCTGACTCAACACTCCTCCAATCCCAACCTTGGATGCATCAGTATGTAGTTCAAACACTAGCTGAAAATCTGGTAATATTAGAATTGGTGCAGACGTCAAGAGTTCTTTGATTCGATCAAAAGCAACCCCGGCTTCCTCCGTCCATGCAAACTGTTTACCCTTCATACAATCAGTCACAGGCGCCATCACACTACTAAAGTGTGGAATAAACCTTCGATAAAATGAAGCCAACCCGTGAAAACTACGAACTTCCGTTATCGTCTTGGGTTGCGGCCAATCTCTGATTGCTTCGACTTTACTTTGGTCAACCTGTATTCCTTCTTCCGACACAACATACCCCAGAAATAAAACACTCCTCGGCATAAAAACACACTTCTTTGTAGCAGCATAGAGTTGTTCTTCACGAAGAATAACTAACACTTTCTTCAAATGCTGAACATGCTCTTCTATACTAGCACTGTAGATCAAAATATCATCAAAGTAAACCACCACAAATTTCCTAATGTACGGCCTGAAAATTTGATTCATCACCCGCATGAATGTGCTCGGTGCATTTGATAGACCAAACGGCATGACCAGCCATTCATACAATCCTTCCCTCGTCTTGAATGTTGTCTTCCACTCGTCCCCTGGTCTAATGCGAATCTGATGATAACCGCTCTTCAAGTCAATCTTTGAAAATATTACGGACCCACTGATTTGATCCAATAAATCATCAAGCCTCGGCATCGGAAATCTGTATCTGACTGTGATCTTATTCAATGCTCTACTATCTGTGCACATTCTCCACGTTCCATCCTTTTTGGGTACCAATAAAGCTGGTACAGCACAAGGACTTAAACTCTCCTGCACACGCTCCTGTTCAAGCAATTCTTCCACTTGCCTCCTCAATTCTTCATGTTCCTTTGGACTCATTCGATAATGTGGTCTGTGTGGCAACACAGCACCTAGAACAAGATCTATCTGATGTTGTATATCCCTCAATGGTGGTAACTCCGTTGGCAACTCCTTTGGAAATACATCGTCAAATTCTTTCAAAACTGGCTTCGCTTCTTCCGGAATTTCAACCTCTTCACTGCTCTCTCGCCCAATCAACAAAAACACTTCAGGCTCCTCCTCTACTTCCTTCACAAACTCCTTCAAAGATAACAAAGTTTTAAGCTCTTCAATCTCCTCCAACTTGTTGTCCTCCTGTTGTCGCTTCTTTGGAACTAGAGTAATCTTTGTGCCTTCAAACATGAAACTGTAACTGTTGGTATGCCCATCATGTTGCACCGCCCAATCATACTGCCACGGTCTCCCCAGCAACAAATGACAGCCATCCATTTTTACCACATCGCACCAGATTTCATCCTTGTATTTCTTTCCAATTGAAAACTTCACACAAGCCCTTCGTCCAACCTTCACCTCCCCGCCTTTCCTCAACCAAGCTAGCTTGTACGGTTTCAGATGTTTCTCAGTCTTCAATGCCAACTTCCTCACAGCTTCTGAAGAAATTATATTATCACAGCTTCCAGCATCAATAACAAATTTGCAAACCTTCCCCAGAATGGTACATGTTGACTGAAAAATATTGCTTCTCAACCAACTACAATCCTCCTCTTGCTTTGGTGTTAAACAGGACCTCTTCATCATTAGATTATAACCTTCGTCTCCCGACACTTCTTCTTCCTCCTCATCAGGTGGTGAATTGGAACATTCAGCTTCTTCATCCTCATCCTCAACCTCCGCTATCATAGCTCTCTTCTTCGGCTTCGGACATTCGCTACTTTTGTGGCCCATTTCTTGGCAATTATAACACTTGAAACCATTATTAACTTTCATCTTTCCAACCTCATTCACAACTGGTTTTGCAACAACTTTTGAAACATTAGAACTTCCACTAACACCCTTCACTTGACTATTGGAGTTTGTAAACACACCACCTCCTCGTCGTCCCTGTTTCTCCCAAGCCAACGCTTTCTGATGTGCTTCTACCACAGATCTTGGATCGAACATATTAACCATATCCTGAATCTGCATTCTCAATCCCCCAATGAATCTAGATGTCAGATGCTCTTCCGTTTCCATAATATCATTCCTTGCAATAAGTTGATAAAATTCGTCAGCATAGTCATTCACAGATTTCATCCCTTGTCTCAAGTTTTGCAATCTCTGATACATAAGCGACTGATAGTTATAAGGTAAGAATGTGGCCTTCATCATTTTCCTCATCTTCTCCCAAGATTCAACCTTTGACTTCCCCATCCGTTCACGTGTAAGTTTGGTTTGCTGCCACCATGCCAAAGCTCTACCCCTCAACCTTGTAGCAACCAACTTCACTCTACGATGTTCTGGAACTTCTTTGAAGTCAAAAATCCCTTCAACATTAGCCACCCAATCTAAAAACTCCTCAGCTTGCATACCTCCTTTAAACTCCGGTATTTCCGTCTTCATCCCCGACTCCCACTTGTGATCATACTCAGAGTAATTTCTTCCTTGTCCTCGTCCTTGTCCTCGAACACTACCACCACCATACTCCTCTTCAAAATTAGATGTATATCGTTGTCTATCTCGTCCACCCACATCTCTACTACCATCACGTCTTCCACCATCATCCCTTCTATCTACATTCCTCCGTTCACGATCATTCACGTTCCTCCCACGCCTTTGATCATCATCAACACTTCTGTCTCGATTGGAATGTGGCGAGACTCTACTTCCTCCATGGTTAGATTCAGGTGATACCCTTCTCCGATTTTGATTCATCTCTAACATCATCTTCTCTAACCGACCAATTCCTTCGTTAAGCTTTTCACTAAAGTTTTCATTGATTCTTTGCTCCATCTCATCAGCTTCCTCTCTTCTATACAAAGCTTCTATGTTTTGATGACGATTTGCTCTCCTTGGTGGCATACTTGAAAACTTCACAAAACTCTTCAATTCTCGGTCAAATGATGTACACGGCCTTCACTTGCTTATCTCGGCCAAAGTTCTTCACACTTCAAAATTCAAACACCTTTCGAACTTTGATCCAAGATGAAATGGATCGAAATCTTCACATGTGTTGCAAATTGTGATGAACACGATGAACAACCAAACTCCCAAACAAGATAGATCCGTCCTTCAAACTTCAATACAAAGTCGAACAACTTCCCTTCTTGCTCTCGGCCGTGATTAATAACCTCAAATCTTCACTTCGATTCAAACTTCTTCAAGAAGATTGGCTCCAAGACTCGATTTAGCTATGATTGGCTAAAACAAGCTCCGATACCAAAACTGACGCAGCGGATTAATCAAAACAATGTAGATCGATGAAAGTAGCAATCGATGGATTGGAAGATAATGAAATGCCCGAATTCGTTGATCCGAAGATACCGAATTCTAGCTATCCCGAACTCATTGATCGCGCACGATACCGGGTTCAAAGATCTGCAATTCTTCGCACGTTGATCTAGCGCACTAGATTCCATGAATCGGCTTCTGCAGTCGTTGAATCGAGCGCACTCGATTAACCGAAAGAGGAGATAGGAGATTACACTCAACTACCAATTTGGTGAAAGCACAAAGCTAACAAAACAAGAGTTTTATTTCAAATCAACTAACTATTACAAATGGCACCACCGGCCTATTTATAGAGGTTACAAAACAAAACAAAAATTCTGTATAACTCTTAAGTCGGAACCGACTTATCACGAACGACTCAAAGAAATACAAACGACATACGACTTACAAACAGACGACATACGACTTAAAGAAATACAACACATAGTACATAGCGACTTAACAAAGCAACACATACATCACGCATTTACAACACTTAAGTCGTTTACGACTTATAACCTGCGACTTAAAACATGCGACTTAACATCCTCCGCATCTTAAAGAATCAACGGCCTAGAATAAGGCGGCATAAGAATCTACGGTTTCCATCTTCAGCGACTTAACTTAGGTCGGTAACGACCTAAAAATACGTAGCGACTTAAGAACAGCGGTTCAGATTAACTCGACAGGAGAATCCATGGCTTCAGGTTTCAGCGACATAAGATGGTACGACTTAACTAAGTCGTAACTCGATACCGACTTACCACTTGACTCGTTAAGTCGTTCTCGACCTAACACTTCATCAGTTTGCTCTGCCTTGTCACTGCATAACTCGGTAGATCGTCCTGGTGACTTAGGAGATTCGCTAACCCGCATATCTCTACTGAGTCGTTGCCGAGTTATACTAAGTCAGTCTCGACTTATCGTTTCACTAGGTCGGTTACGAGTTAGGCCTTCTCCCCAGTTGAGTCATATTTCCTTTTCATCTGAACTGTTAGATCGAAGATGACTCAATGCCGCTTCATTAACTCACGCATTTCCTTTGTTATCTCGTGTATGAGTTATGTCTTTGCCTTGGTTAAGTCGGTCACGATTTAGACCTTCCATTTCCTTAAGTCGGTCACGACTTAGTACTTGGCCTGCATCAATACGCGAATGCAGTAATTTCAGGGTAGCAGAATATTGAACTTCAAATAAAAAAAAATATGGACGCAATCATTGAACATATTATGATCAACACACCTTTGCCTCATGATCTGAACGTAATTTCATTGATATATATATATATATATATTGAATATCAAATTTTAAGAAAATATTGAAATAAAACAAGCCACTTATCACTTATATTTTTGACAAAAATGCTCATGATCATATTTATATAGTAGACAAATATAGGGTGAAGAAAGGATTTTGAATTTAGCACTCTGTTTCCTTGATGAATAATCTGGTGCAAGATATACTATTGCAGATTTTACAAAAGCATAGTTCTAAAGTCATTGATTTTGTGAGGAAAAGTCTCTCATTTCTTTCATGCCAAACAGTAGCAGCAAATTTCTTAAAAATGATGATGAGCATTATATTGGAGAACTCTTTATTTTGGTGCATTTGAAAAACGAGAACCATTCATCAGACAACACATTCAAATAAAATATTGGAGAACATTGATGAGCATTATATTGGAGCACATTCAAATAAAACGAGAACCATTCATCAGACAGCACATTCAAATGGTGAGCATTATATTGGAGAACATTGATGAATGCACATTCAAATAAAATATGGTATTTGGATTCAATACCAAAGTTGTAGAAAATGCAGTGTACATCAAACAGCAAACCTCTAGAAATGAGTTTGTCTTGGGTCAAAAAGGAATTAGTGATTATTTTTAAAAGTAACATGATATCATAGTGCATACCTGATTTTTCACAAGCATTTGAACCATCGCGGTTAATTCTGAAATTTGATTTTGCATGACAATGGTTTGTTTATCCCTTATGTGTGACCATATTGCCTTGCTGTAGTTCATACCTCTTCCCATTCCTCTCAATCGTCCTGGTCTGTCTTGTCCCAACACTTTTGCAAGCGCATCTTCTCTGTAAAATATGATTTCCATACACTTAAATGTTCTTAATTTTGCATAAGAGTGCCAACTTGTGGAGATAGTTGTGTTTGCAGTCCATGCAAACAGCTAATTTTTTTGAGGAAAGTTTCATTACTAAAAGATAACTTGTAAACAGCTAATTTTGCATAAAAGTTATATCTTCTAATCCAAAAGATAACTTGTAAAAAATTACATCAAATATTTAACATATATTAATTATACAACTGTAATAGATAGAAAAAAGAAGAGACTTTGTATTGACTATCCAATTTTCAAATTACTAATATCAAGCAAAAGTAGGAAAGCTGTGACGCCCCACCTCTATGCTCACAATAACAAAGGTTATTATAAGGAATAACGTCTGCTATTGCGAAGAATAAGGCTTGTTAGAAGCGACCATCCGTATGTTATGCCTTAGACGAGTATTGATTACATCGATAGGAGCTGTATAAATTACTCCCAAAGATATATATTCAATCCAAATCTAAAACGAAACTACGGTGGCTTAAGAAAAATCCAGAACAACTCATAATAACAATAACACAAATAGTATAATCACATCAGAACAGAAATATCAGATATATAGCGGAAGACTAGTCTGGAATACATGCTACAACAATCGATAGTTCACATGAACCGATACATATACATATCCATCAATACATACATAAGATGAGGACTACTAAACCAAAAGAACTCCTCGGAGGCTAGACAAAAGATGATGCGAAATCCCAAAAGCTGAAGCTGCTACTAAATCAGAGATGAAGACTATCCTGAAATAACTCGGTCTGACCCGAGTATTATTTAAAAGAAAATAATAAACGGATCAGTCTAATTTATTCTCAAAAATAAGTGAATGATAAACAACACTTAAACAAATAATTATAGTCTCGAATGAGACTATACAACGTAAATAATCAGCATAGTTTAAATGAAAAAATCTCAATTTAAACTCCATCAAAATCAGTTTTCAAATTCACAATTGAATTTAAAACAGCAATACGCAAATTTATAATCTCAGATGAGATTATACTCAAACTCAACTTCCAAATTCATAATTGAATTCAAAGCCGCAATTCACAAAATCCAGAAATCAAAATAGATAACTAGAAAATCAACAGTCGCAAAATCTAGAAATCAAAACAAGATAACTAGAAAAATCAGCATAAAAGGTGGATCGATCCCAGCAGATGGCGAGTTTTAGCTACGCCGCACGTGCATCTCATATGGCCGAAGCCTACCAAGTACTATATATTTTGGCGCCCATCAGATGACCCGAAGGTCCGCAGAGTGACCCGAAGGTCTAGTACTGGTAATTGACCCGAAGGTCCATCAGATGACCCGAAGGTCCAGCAGAGTGGCTTGAAAGCCCAACAAAATCATCAGAATCATCAAACAGCAGATGTTTCAATTAACGAGTCCGGAATTAAGCGAAATAGTAAAAGTGTGGTTCCATACTCCGCACTTTTGCTAAATCGTTTAAATCTCTTCATCGTTTCCTTGAAAGTGCAAAATTGTGTATTTTATATAAATAACATTTTACGTTCTCAAATGAACAAGTCCGGAATTAAGCGAATCAGTAAAAGTGAGGGTTCATAGTCCTCAATTTTGCTGAAGCGTTTAAATCGCTTCCTCATTCTTTTGAAAGCGCAAACTGTAAAAATTTTGAAAGCACTTTTATTTTAAAACGATTTTTAAAATACGTGATTAAAATTGCAATAACTATAGCAATTTCGACGAGGAAATTGCGCTTCACAAAACACCGTAAAAACGGATATCAAAATCAGCGTTGCGGGATAACCGCTTGAAAAGTCACTTTAAATTAACGGTTACTGACGTTAAAATAACAGTAATTTTTATTCGTCAAAAATGTCACCAAAACAACACGCTTCAAAAATATTTTGCCGGCGTACAAATTCCGTTATAAAAATAACGACAACAGAATACGTTTTAAAACAAGACACCGGTTCAGAGTAAACCAAATCTTGGTCTACTCTACACCTGTATATTTGTAAAAATACTACACTTGCAAGCAGTAATTAACGTAAACAAAATATAATGCACGCGAGTAAACAAACAAAGATGGCCTGGGCAATGCGCACGTAACAAATATGTAATGTAATAAAATAAAACATCCTGTAGAAAAACTCAAAACAATGTGACCTGTACCTATGCATGCCCACTCCAACTTTCACTCACGCAAACAAACAATGCCAAATTAATGTCACCTGGACTTGTTCATTTCTTTTGTTTTCGCCATATTCACGTAAATCAATAAGTAGCCTGGACCATTTTCCTTTCAAAACAAAGTAATTAATGAAAAATATGCCTCAGGCTATACGTGCGAGCCACCTTCCTCTCAAAATGTTATCATGATGGGGCATGCAAAAATGTTAGCATGTAAAAACGTGACTTAGGCTATAATTGCCTGGGTATGCATGCATAAATGAAGAAAGAATATATGAGACCTTGCAACACAAAAAACTTAGCAACAAAACAAAGTTTTGGACCAAAAATAAGTGACCTGCACTCGTACTATTTGATTGCAAACAAAAGAAAAATGCGATCAGGAACGCACGCAAGGATTATAACTCTAGCCCTGGGTATTACACGCATGTGAGAAATTGAAAAATCAAAGTATTGCATACGTGAATATTAACTACAACTGTAAACGAATTGTGCTCAATATTTGAGACCGCATACATACTTGTACGCAATGCCCTGGACAAAATCAAGTGTAGACTACTTTTGCATACGAATAATTAAAGTTTCGAATATCACACTCTTTACTTAAAAATGCAGTTAATGAAAGAAATAACTTAGCACCTTTTACAACACGTTTTCACGCATGTAGTAAAATGAATAAAATAGATTGTTTTAGACCCAAACACTAGTGCATTTCACTAATACACGTAAGCATTAATCAAAGATTTTAGATTAGAAATGTGAGTTGCACTCACCTCAAATTTGTTACGGAATAATTTAGCAACCGAGATCTGATAAGGAGCGGAAATTTGAAGATGCCATTAAAGCTTTTTGCTCAGCTATTCGATAAATGAAAGCAACGAAAAGAATGCTACTCGGAAGAATTTGAAACCAACTGAATGATGAAGGCTACACTACCATATTTCCAATCGTGCACAAGTCAAGGCCAAAAGTACATTAACATTAAATGAAACGTGCCTTAGTGGAAGAAAAAGTACACGGGCTTGTATAATAAACTGAAGATGATGGCTGATAAAGTGACTTCAAACTTTGCTTTCCAGTTGAAGTGACAACAAAGCACACAAAAATGTTTCACTTTGTTTTACAATCCTTGTCACAAAATTGCATCCAAACTTTGCTTTACAAAAAGTGACAGCAAATGATCAATTTTCTTGTTCTTGAATTGAACCGAGACCATACACGTGAAAGAAACAAATGCAGTGCATTATCACGTTCACCAATATAAGCATTTACTGACTTTGCCAAACGATTTTACACTGTTATTTTTTTTCGAATTTTTTATTTTTAAAATTTCTAATTAAAATATTTATTACGACAGTAATTCAAAAATAACGGTCGTTACGGACTTTAAAAATATTTATTACGACGGTAATAAAATCACGGTCGTTACAAAAGCAGCCAAAGCTTGATTCAAGAAACAAAAAACATTCAATAAAAAATGGCTGAAAATTACAAGCTTAAAAATGAGGAGAAAAGTTGAAAAAGAGACAAAAGAAAAGTTTCTATGTCTTCACTGTCAAAAAGAGTAAGACAGGAAACAAAAAGAGAAAAAACAAAAGGTCCAGATTTCGAATATAAATTTCCTATAATAAAAAAAAGACAATATCTAAGGAAATTGAAAAAAAGCAAAGTCAACAAACAAAAGAAAGAAAAAACTTAGGCTGAAGTGGTATCAGAAGAAAGCACAAAATTTGATCATCACAGGTCTAGAATTAAAGAAGATTCAAATTGAGTTTGGTTCTGGCCTTATTTTGGGCTAGTTACATCTTAAGGTGTGAAGATGATGTTTATGTTAATACTATGAGAAGGTGTGAAGTTGCGGTAGTGCCTAAACTAAATGTACTATATAAATATATGTGACAGTGCCTAAACTAAATGTACTATATAAATATATGTGACATGCGTAAATGTACTATATAAATATATGTGACAGTGCCTAAACTAGAATTTTGACATCACTACTTCTAATAGTCCTTATTTAAGTTTCTTGGATTTTTAGGCCTGAATTACGATGATAAGGTGCTTGTATGATATGGTCAATTGTAAATGCAAGACAAAGTTATGTGTAACTTGTTAGTTTATAAAATGTTTCAGATTATAATAAAAACCAACAACAAAAGTATTTCATAGAAATTCCCTGCAACGAAGTCACATGAATAAACATCATCTTCTATTTAAGAAAACCTATTTATTTGTATAAAGATAAAATTAGAAGCAATAAAAGCAATATCTCACTTAATAAGTACATGAGCAGCATCCCAATTTAGAGTTAACCACACATATCCTAGAGGAATAATGAACTATTGAAACATAAATGAATAAATCAAAACTATAGATCCAAACTTATGCTATAAAGCAGTAACAAAAACTTTGCAAATTTAGGAGCAGTAGAACTAAACTTTCGGTAGTCATATTCGTTTTCCTTTTCTCTACTTATAATCAAAATATTTACTACTTAAGTTACAAAAATATGGTACACTTTTGCAAATTTAATAACTTGTTCGAAGACAATAGCATGTTAAGCAAGTTTTTCAACATATTGTTAATGAGTAAAATCTTTGATAATGACATTGAAATCATGCAAAATTTTATCTGTCTCTCGAGGACTGTTAAGGTCTTAAACTATGACCTTTTCGAAAGAAAAAAATCCTCTCAATGTGTACACCACGACTTGGCCCTATTAAATTTCAGCAAAAACTTTTAGACTAAAGAATATTCTAAAGTGTTAAACAAAAGAAGAAAAATAATGTGTGATCAAGTTTTGACATCTGATAACTTAAAAATCACTGATTACATTGCTAGATAACTTCTTTGATGAAAATCATGTGTATAATATGTGTTTGTCCTAATCTGTGATATATTAACAAATGCATAATTTGCCTGAATGTCTTTTCTCTCAATCTCTTACCCATATTTCGTATGTAGTTGGTTGATTCCACGAACTTGGAGACCATATGTGACTGAGTTTGGGCTTCAAATTTGACAATATGTTGGCACTAATTAATTATGTTCAGAAAATACTAGTTCATTGTAGTGAAAGTTTATAAAAGTTTCTTAAGTTCAAATGCAAACATTCATATTTTACAACAGACACTTATATCTTTTAATTCCACATAAATCATATCTCATCAACTATCTATTTCAATAAACTGGTTTCTATAACTAGGAGGCAAAGAGATGGCATTTACTCTTGGTAATTAGAATAATAACTTGGGGATTATACTGTTTTTCATTTAGATTATTATAACGTTTATGACTTAAACCAGTAATCAACATATCGATCCCATCAGTTAAAGTTATTCCACAGACACATTTAGTTCGAACCAAATCATCATGGAGTTTGTCGCATTTTTCTAGGGATTTTAAAATCATTTATTCATAAAATTTAGATTTTCAATGTAAATAAATAGCCATCGAATAATATAAAATAGGCCAATGCATTTTTAGTTATCCTTACCCTAGCATTTATTTAAACTTTATTGTCACCGCATTTTTTAAAACCTATGATGTTATTATTTAAACTATATATCATATCAATTGAAAGGTTCTTTTAGGTGTGCAGTTTTCTTAGGCACAAAAAAGCTTAAAAGGATGACAAGTATACAACATTACAGATTTACAGTAGTTAACAATTGTAATTGCTAAGGAGCCCAAAAATAAAGTGCACTTCTCCTTCTTTTACAAATTTCACTTACTTTGGAAAGTGCAAACGTGTAGTGTTGTTTGTATAAGAAAAACTAGGGTACCAATTTCAAGCATTTGCTTCAAAAGAAAACTAATTTGTAGACAGTCATACTAAGCCAGTGAAAAACAACTCGACATAATAAACATATTTAAGGATGTATCAAAGATTCACATTATCCAACGTAATAGCAGGTAATGAATATAAACATACTCGAACATGACTCATATATGTAGTTAACAGAAAAGAGAATAATCAACTAAACAACATTATTTAATCTGCAAACATGGAAAATAATCACAAGCCAAGCCAAAATCGGAACTTATAAATAATACTCTCTTCACCAAAATTTCCAAAACTATTCAGAAAAACTTTAATCCAAGCATTAAACGCACAATTAAAAAAACAGAAATTGAAAATTATACCTAAAGTCAAGTTCCGAAGTTGAAATTGCGCTTCAGCTTAGTTGAGAAATCGAGCTTGGTTGAGGAATCGAGCTTCGTTGTAGAATCGTACTTAAGCTGCCTTGAAGAATCACGCTTCACCTTCGTTGAGATTCGCGTTTCAGCCTCATGGAGGAATCTGCTTCATTGAGGAACCGCACGACGAGCTTTGAAGAATAGAGTGGGTTGCGGAATCGAGCTTTCAAAGTGAGGAGGGGTTCGCGATTGAAGAGGATTCGTGAGTGGAAAGGTGATTCGTCAGTGAAGAGGTTATTTTGGAATTTGGAAGTGAAGTGAAAAGAAGGAATGTTTGGCGGCACATGAATAAGGAGGAGGGAAACGTAGAATTGGACCGCCAAAATTTTCGTCGTTGTTTAAAGATAGCACAAACTCAAGCTATCTTTTAATCTAAATGACCCCTAACATACCAACCATAGCAAGTCAAGTTTTTATGCAATCTCGGCTTGCTATTAATACAATATTTTCTTGTAGTGAATATAAACTTGATTTGACCGTAAGTTAATGAAGTATGGCATTAATAGTGTTAAATATTACTTTAATATAAAATTACCATATTTTTGTACACATTATGGTGCAAGGCATGTATGCATGCATGGGGGCCACCATGGCCATGTAATATGATGGGGGAGGAGGTTTTTAGGGGGGACATGTGTCATTGTGTGAGTAGTGGATAAAAAGCAAGGTTGGTTTAGTAATTTCCCTTGTTTCATGCTTATAAATACCTCCATATCTTCACCATTCTTCACTTTACATCTCCATTCCCTAAGTTCATCTCCACTCTATTCATTTTCTTCATTTACATTTCCATGGCTTCCATATTGAAGTTCATGGCATAAAACACTTGTTCTTCCACTTCCATCCACTTAAAACTAGCTTATTCCTTATCTACTTCATTCTACTTCACTTTACATTCAAAAAAACACCCATAACTCCCCATTTTTCATCATGCCCGTGCACTATAGCCTCTAGGCTAAGCCCTAAAGCACCTCCAAGGTTTGCATAGTAGCGCATGTTCTAGTCACATTTGTGAAGTTAGCGTAAGTTTGGTTAAGTTAGTAAGCAATTTGGTTGAGTAAAGCTTCCACCTTTGAACCCTAAAGCTTAAACTATGTTCATGCCCATATTTGTAGCTAATGAATGCTTATTGTATAGTTGTAATAATGGTTGGTTGTTGAATTGGTTGTTTGCTTGAAAGATAGTCACTTTGGAAAGTTAATAAGCGAATTAGTAGATATATGAAATCTAGTAGTAAAACTAACGCCGTCGTTATTAAATGCTTGATATATGTTATGTTATTGTAAATCATCATGTATTTATGCTCATACCTTAGTTTTGTGATTTGTGGTTGTGTTGCAAATGTCATATACTCGAATTCCGAACTGTCCGTATAGCGATAGTCCATATATCGGTACTTTTGGAAAATCGCCTTTTATTGGAATCGTTTGGTTTCATTATCGTGCTTGGAATTATTTTACATGCTAAGAAAGTTTTGATTAACGATGTTTCCAAAAATAATTAATTATTTTAATAATGATTATTTAATTTAATTAATTATTTAATTAATAAGGATTAAAGTTAACTAATTAACTTATTAATGATGTGTTTTAAATTTAACTATTTACTTAGTTAACGATGTTTTAATTTTAATTAATCATTTTATTTAATGATGTTTAAGGCTAATTAATCTTTGGATAATAATGGATTAATATTTATTTATTTATTAATTACTGATGTTTTAAAATTAATTAACCCTTTTTAATTAATGACTTTTAAATGGTAATAAATCTGTTCAAGCTTAAATAAATATTTTCTTGAATAAAGTTTAAATTAATTTATCACTTTAAATAATGATATTTAATTATTATTTAATTAATTAAATTAATTATATTATTAATTAATTGAATTAATGATGTTTTAAAGGAGATTAACCCCTTTTTAATTAAAGGTTATTGAAGTAAATTAATTAACTAGTTAACAAAGTTTTAAAGTTAATTAATCAATGTGTAAGGATGTTTTAAGTTGTTAAATCCTTTTCATAAAAGTTAGTAAACTCTTTGACAAAGTGTTTCAAAGCTAATAATTGTAATATGAAGCCAAGTACGAATCCAGTTTTTTTTTTTAAAGTTTGATTCGTTTATGAAAATGAATTAATTTCCGTAAAATGATTCACTTATATAGAAAAGATTTATTTGTATAATTAGCACTAAAAATCGAAGAAGTAGACTTTTTGTTATTTCGAAAGATAGGAATAATCATGGGACATGACTTTGAGGCAACACTATCCTGACTTGTCCAGCATTATTGTTAACCAAGAAATAATACAAGTTTGAGTTTGTTGAGTAGTGATAAGTATACAAGACTTAATTTTCATATACGATCGTTTTATATCCTCGATAGTTGGTTCCTCAACTATCGGTTACTTCAGCTTCTTTATTATCGTCATTCTAAGACGGTTTGTTGCTCTTTTCAGCTTTGTTATCCATTATTGAAAATGATTAAATCAAAGCGCGTTTTTTGGGGCCAAGTTATGTAGGGTTGCTCCCATTAGGGTATTTTCACATCTCATCTAGATTGGATTCGGTTTTGCGCATTTAGATGTGAAATGCTTGGATTCTCGATAAGGATTGGTGGGGTCCGGCTTGGAGTTCCCAGGGTAGAAGTATATTTCTAGAGGTATACTTCTTTTTAAGGGGCATGCACCGTCCAATCATTTGTTGGAGATTTTCCTTTTCTGATTTGATTCAAACCTTCAAATTTATTTACATTGGGAAGAGTCGACCACTCTTCGTGATGTTTAATTATTGATCCATTATTTACGCTTGGATGTCGATTTAAATGGGAGTAAACCCGTTCCGTGTTTAGCGGCGTGGTCTCACATGTTTGTGTTTAATTATATACCCATTGTTTTAAAGGTTTTACTCATACTAGACATATTGTCTGGCCCGAGTTGTTTGTTTCTATTAACTCTCGGGTACTCATTTTTATTTGAGTAATCCGAAAGTAGCACGTCTTTGTTGGGCTCTTTTGAAGACGGCGTCCTAGCTCGAGGCTTTTCATCTTCTTAAGTTATCTATTCCGCTGTAGTTTCTAATCTGTGTAAGTGTATTTTGTTTCAGCATTTGTAAAGGCAGGATGTTATAACTGCCTAAGCCAATTTGTAGTACTTTTGTGTAACTCTAATAACTCTCTGTTAAGGAGTAACCTGATGTAATATTTACTATTATGTTTTTAATTAGCATTTTCATTGTGTGGTTTTCTATTCCGTTCTTTATTAACCCCACGACGATTCATCTTTCTGATGCTTGGGCAATAACACATGAACAGCGAGGATGTGTTAAGTGTCGTTTTAGGGGTTAGAAAGGTGGGTCGTCACAACCTGACATAGTATTTTTATTTTCCATTGTGTTATTATGTATAACCATCAGCAATTGCAAGGTCGAAAACTTATGACTATGCAGACTGATGAGGTTTGTTTTTTAACCTCTGATATACTATGTATTTTAGAGTGACGGTTTTTACTGTCTGTATTATATTATATGTTATGGTTCCGTTGTGAAATTGTTTCCTCCCGCTCTTTTTATTTTTATTTTACCCTAACAATCTTTCTTTCCGCCACTTGGATGCTCGACATTCTAATTCCGTAGATGTATTAAGTATCGACTTTCTAGGATCCAAAAGGAGAGTCGTTGCGAAGGTAGCGGCACAGTCTACTTTAGAGAGGCGGTGTGCGGTTTACTTTGAAGTGGAGGCTCAGTTTGTCTTGAGGTGGAGGCGTAGTTTTGAGATGGCGGCGCAACATGATCATTGATTTATTATTGGTGAAATGTTCCTACATAAACCCAAATAGTTATGATCATACAAATCTGACCATTAACTCTTGCTATCTTGTGCATCTTGTTTGGTGAATTTTGGTGAAGACTTAACTGATTGTCTTCGTTGAAATGATGCAGTAGTTGGAGGAGAGCATAATTTGCTTGTGTTTAGAATTGTATTGCTCTTTGATTAATGTGATGCTATTGACACTGCTTGCATTAGACCTGCGAAGTTTGCTTCATCTGCTTGTATTGCCTCTCAAAGCATGCTCGGTTTAAGACAGATTCTACTCTGAAGGCTTTTCATGAGCAGTTGCCTGCTTGGATATGTTGAATACTGCTTACTGGGCTTTGCATGAGACATTGTGAAGCATGAGCAGTTCATCGACTATTCTGTACAAATTATATTACAGAAGAAAAATGGATGCCACAAAATTTTACTGCTATTAATCAAACACATGACAAAAGCAATCCAAAACCCAATCTACTATGAACAACAAAGAAATCCAAGTATCTAAATTACATAGAACTAACATAAAATAAAATCAATAAATAATCACATAACATAATCTCAAATCACACTAAACAAACACAATCATTTATCGGATGACTTCTTATGAATCTTATCTTTAATCCAACTAAACCCGAGGGTGGTTCCAGCCTTAACCTTCTTGAGTCCGCTGCCTGCAACTGCTTTAGTCTTCTCGACTGCTCCGTTCTTCTTCTTGTTATCGGTCTTGCTTTTACTGTTTGCATCTGTGTATGGGTCGGGATTCGTGTAGTCCCATTGATCTGCCCATGATGTACCAAAAGAGTTGCTTCTTTCCATTCTATAGGAACAAAGTTTGTAAGAAACTAATAAACAGAGGGTGTTTATATATATAGAGAAGGAAGGAATAGGAACCAGCTTACCTTGTTCAGCTGTTCCTGTATATTGCTTGTGATTTGTATTTTATAAAGAGAAAATAAGATGAAACAGCCGCCAACTACATATTATCTGTTGTTTGTTCAATGGTCAGTCTTTGGTAGCTTATAAAATAATTTATGCTTAATTGAGACAGACATTTTATATTTGATTCAACGTAAATTAGTTGTTAATAAGCATTAAATCCATATAATATAAACAACCGATTAACCTAATAAAATAATAGATATGTATCTTTCATTGTACTAAAATATACCTACTATAATTTGTAATTTTGATGGAAACCCAATGAATAATTTTCGAATGCATATGCTTTCGTAATATCGGATATTTCTTTGTTTTTGTATTTGGACTGATTTTAGATTTTTTGAGTATCTTTAGACCGGCTTAAATGTGACACCAAATTTATGTGCATGCATTAGAAATATATTCCTCTGTCCCATTTTAACTGTCCACTAGTGTATTCACTATATTTCTATTGATCTTTCCTACGCGTATGAATTAATCTGGCACTTAAAGTAACTAGAAGTTGGTTCAAATAAAATATCAAAGATGATCAGTTTGAACTGAAAATTTGCTTTTACATTTAAGTTGAAAGTCAATTTATGCTGTGAGAACAACTGGTTTTGTTGTATAATATCAAACTGACGGCTATTTAAATAGACCTTCTAGAAAGTTTGACTTTTAACAGATAACAAATTAGTATTTTATCAGGAATAGGAAGATAGTTAGAAGTTTAGAACTTAGAAGACTGGTTATATATCGAAGTCTGGAACATTCATTTCTATTTTTATTTGCTGTTATCTTTGTTTGCACGGATACTTAAATTTTTTAATTGATACTTATCTTAAACTATTGGTATATGCATCTCACTTTCAGCAACAGAACGATTTTGATTGGTAATAATGTTTTGAAAATCGGCTCCCAGGAAAATCCATCAAATGTTAGAGCATCCGAAGGTGGCCATTTACATTTTACTTGGTGGAGAAGGGAAAAAATAACCGTCCATTCTTCCCAACATTGCAGAATTAGAGTCGGAGAAATTGACTAATTTGTTTATTTTAAATATAAGGTGTTATGCTTTCAATATGCTCTAGGATCGATTAATCATAAAATTCTAGTTTTGAATATGTAATTTATACTGATTCGATTGAGAAGCAATCAAAGAAAGATAAATAAATTAGCGGAAGTTGTAACAGAATTCATATAGTTGCTGAATGAAAGAGAAAAAAATTGGTTTGATCTTTCAAATTAACGCAAACCCTAGATGTGAATTATTTTCATAGAAGAGACAAGAAAAATAACTAGAACTTGTGTTATTTGGAGTCCATAACCCTTTATTTGTATGGGGGAATTAATTTAAACACTACTAGAATACTTTATGTTGGCTAAGTTCCAACCGTACTCTCTTCCAATTCGCTATAACCTGGCCAGCGGTTGGTATCCACTTTTCTTCTCGATTGACCTACCACCGCGGATTGTGGCTGAGTACGCCGACAGTGTTTCTGTTCAAACTCCCTACCGTATCAACATTTTCTTCCTCGACTCCACACACACTCACTGTCTGCGCTGCTGTTCAACACTGTTTCTTTGTCCACCAGTTTCGTCTGTACTACACTGTATATATGGAACTGCAGTTCCTCTTCTACCACTAATTTCCAAATTATGTGCTACATTTCGAACTTGGAAATAATTGTAGTTATACTGAGTTGTTCGCAGTATTCATTACGTCCGGGGTTTTTTTGGCTCTGCAGTTAAATCCCTAAACTGGTTCAAACTGATTAAATACCACTGACACAGTAGTTTGGGTCAGGGTTATATCCCTCTGCGTTGTTCTATCTATTAAATTCTGGCGACACTATATGGAGAATTGTGGAGGTCGGAAGTAGCTTCGCAACAGAGAAAACGGTTCGCATATCGGAGTTCGGAGGTGGAAGTTATAAGGGAAAAGGTGAAGTATGCTGTTTTGGCAGGGTCAGACGTTTGAGGAAAATGGCCAGACGTCTGGCCCTTCAGAAAAACTGCACCATTGTTCCAGAGAACAAGCTTAGACGTCTGAACAAAAAGGTCAAACGTCTGAGTCTGGGCAGAATTGCTTCCAGAGCATTCTGTCAGACGTCTGACCAAATGGTCTGAAGCAGATCTTTTTCCAGAGACTTTAGTCAGACGTCTGACCATTTTGGCCAGACGTCTGAGGCGTCTATCGCCTGTTTTTGCTCTGCGAGCTCGGCGTGAAGATTTGTGACAGCTGCAGGGGCAATTTCGGAACATTTCCTAGGGTTCTCCTCTCCTATATAAGCTAGCTTCAAGTTCCAGATCGACATACGCAAGCGACTGCAAGAGATTAGTCTCCACCAATTAGGGTTTATCAAAACCTAATTTTCTTCAATTCTCTTCTCCACAAATCAATTTCTAATTAGAATTATGATCGTTGTAATCAATCTCTTCTACTCTTCTCATCAATATTAATAAAAGCTCTCTCTTAAAAGTGGATGTACACTAACACAACGTTAGTGGAACAACTATAAATCTCCGTGTGATTTATTTTTCTTTATTGCTTTGATTTCTAAATTGCTTGTTTGAGATTGTGATTGTTTTGGATTGGTTGAGATTGAATTGAGTTATTGATTGGTTGTTTTTACACTTCTTACTACGATCCCGTCTTCCACTGTGCTTGTGGGATTTTAATTCGAGTGGTCTCAAGTTGGAATCCCGCTCCAACATTTGGTATCAGAGCATTGGTGCTGGAAGGTGGTTGTAGAAATGCCAGAATCAGATAATACCTCAAGTAGTTCCTCAATGGGTAATCCAAGTGGTGTTGCTCCTTATGTATGTGGTTCGTACGCAGCTTCAGGATCACAATTGGTTACAGACAAGTGGAATGACGATAATTGTAACGACCCACTATTTTGGACCATTCAAATCGATAATAAGTCAAAGTAAATATAATAGAAGTCAGGATACATAAATCGATAATACCGAGACAATACTGAATAAGAAATAACTGAAATAGAAGTCGATGAACCGATAGATAAATAAGCTCCAACAGATCTCTAGCTCTAGAAGATGAATCCAAAGCTGTGATTCTCAGGCTGACCCTAACGTAAAGTAAAACACAAAACACCCGAGTCAGGACATATATACTTTACAATGTAAACCAACTCAAGTGAACTGTAATAGCAATGCATAATGACTTAAAGGATGCTTGGGATCGTCCATCCTTTAAGGATCCATAAAACCATCAATTTAATTACATCCCGTGGTTAAAATTCCAAAATGGTAATTTATACTTCGAAATCAAATATCATTTCAAATCCATTTCAAAATATCAAAATATTTCAAATCAAATTATTCCATTTAAATCATTTAAAAATGAAGTTATTATATTTAATAGTCAATATTCAATTCTCAAAATTTTACCATTTCAGAATTCATTTATTCACTTAAATTTATTAAAACAGTGAAATTTCAACTTTTGCAGCATTTAGATAATGCTACGGAAAGTTATGTTTAAAAACAATTCAATTAGCAAAAGACATCATTTATATGCTGTAATAGAACTTTAGTTAAATTCAGCAACTACAGCACTTAGTTCATTTTAGCCATTTAGTTCATTTATATCCATACAGCATTTACAAAATGTTGTAATATCTTTAACTTTAGAAATGATAGCATTTCAGGAATGCTGTCAATTTAAATTCCAAACTTTCACTACAATTTCATAAAAAATTAAAATTTATTTAAATCCATTTTAACTTATAAAAATCATATTTTCTTACTTTAAAAACAATCATTTAAATAACCCTTAATTTATGATTTTACAAAGTGAAAGTTTCACGAACAAGTATCAAATCTTTAATAATTCACTTATAAAATAAATGTAAAATTTATAATATTTCATTTACTTAACATTTTAATTAAGTTTACCATTCCATAATTTTATTTAAATTCCATTTTATTTTCTTAACTTAACTTTTATTTTAAAACACTTTCACATTTTCCAAGTTAAGTTATACTTCAAATTTCAACTTTTAAACATTTATTTAACTATTTTTAATTTATAGAAAAATCAATAACACTTTATAAAATCATTTTAAATTAAAATTAAAATCAAATTATCATAATATTTACATTTTTAACATATTTTATAATTTCAAGAAAATATATATATTAACCACGGGTCTGTATATAAAAATTTTCTAACCTAAGTCAAATGATACAAATAATATACCATTTCAATCCGTATTTTACAAAGGAAAAATCTGGGTTTTATCATTTCAAACCCGCAATCCCAAGTTAAATGAAATAAATAAAAATCGTTTAGGCCTATCATTTCAGCCCATAACGATTTTTCCCTATTCTAAAGTCCGTTCGGGTATATATCATTTCAACCCATAGTGATTCTACTCTACAGGGAACTTGTAGTGTGATAAACTGATATAAATAAATAGAATAGCGTTATATAACAGTAACGGATGATATGACATGTAATTTACAGGTTTAACATCATAAATAAATAATCACATGCAGTTATAGCATAAAATAATAGTACTACACATTCAATTGTTGTCAATTCACATTTGCATAAGTATAAAATGTCAGGTGAGATTTACTCACCTCTATGGCTGGATATTGCAATACGAATGACACAACGGAATCAAAAGCACGATGACAAGACTAGAATTTGAGTGGAGAGCGAGATCCAAGCTATAGATCTTGTGTTACAACCCAAAACAAAACCAAACAAATTATAAATTTCAATGCAACCTTGAAATGATATAACTTTGGAATAAAAACAAATATGAATGCAACGACTTTTGCCTTGCTTTCTACATTTGCTTACACAGCCTAGGGGATGTTTTGGCTCAGGTTTGGCATGACTTTGGCTCAGGTTTGAACATAGGAATGTATGGCATAAAGGCTAGAACAAGTGGAGGAAGTTACAACATAGGAAGGTGAAGAGGTTTTAGGCAACAAAGAGGAGTTTTGGCTCAACAAAGAGGCTCCGCCATGGGGTGTTTGGGGTCGGCCATTGGAGTGTGGGTCAGGTCAGAGGCTAGAGGGGTGTGTGGTGGTCTGGTCAGAGGTGGTGGTGGCGGCCAAAGGTAGTGGTGGTGGTGGAAAATGAAGTGGTGATCCAAATAGTGGTCACAACGTTGTTTTTAAGGCCTAGGTTGCATTTTTGAGGGGTTTGGTCATCATGGTGGGTTCGGCCATGGTCATGACCTGGAGTATAGTTGGCGATGATGGCAGGGAAGAGGTGTAGGAGGTGGTGGCCGTGGATATGAGGAGGAGGAAGTGCAAAAGAAGCCAAGAAACAAGGCAAAAACCATGAAAAATGAGAAGAAGAAGAAGAAGAAGGAAAAAGTAGCCATTACCAAATTTTTTTGCAAGCCATGAATAGAACGAGGAACAAATGTTTTTTTGCAGGAATGAGCACTAGAATACATAGCCAAACAAATTAATACACAGCCAAAAGAAGTAAATGAGGGGTTGTGGTAATTGAAAGGACATAGGAGATGAAAAGACTTCAGTTTCTAAAGCATTTTAAACTCTTTCATATTTCCTTTTTCTTTAATTCAAATAAAACAAAATAAAATCAGTAATTTGACTTTAGAACCAAAACAAAGTAATATAAAATAAAAATAAATAATTAATTTTAAAGAAAATGGAAAAAGAATATAAGAAATTGCATAAAAATTGAAAATAGGGTCCAGAAATTACAAATAAATCACTATTGACTTTGGAAAATTAACAACTTCATTTTTAAAAATTATTCTAAAGCAAAGTTTTGAAATAAAATAATTCATTTATCATTTCTAAACCGAAATAAATAGTTAAATTTAGAGAAAATAGAAAAAGAATTAAGAAATAATTTATTTAATTTAAACAAGGCTTAAAACTACAAATAAAACATCACTAGCTTTATAAAATTTATATTTCACTTTAAAACAAATAAAAGTCAAATAATTAAAATAAATGATGAACAAAATTAAGTGGAGATTAAATAAAATAAGGTCTTAAGGAAATAGAGGAATAAATAAAGAATTTCTTTAATTAATTGAAGCTGGAAATTAAAATTTATGAACAGAATACAACTAACACTGGAAAATGTCAAATATACTTTTAAAATGTTTTAAAACCAAAATATATACATAACATATCATATTACACAATATACACAAATTAGAACAAGATATGACAAATAAAAATATTATTTATATAAATTAAAATACACAATTTTGTTAAATAAAACAATTTACACACAATATTGTAAAAAGCATAACTTTCACAATATTAATCCGATTTCAACGAAACGAAAAGCAGTATTCTTGAAATTAAATCTATTTTCAAAATAAAAGATAAAATTCAAAATTTCAAATATTTAAATTTTAAATTTAAAAGTCAAAGTTTGACCATTTTGACCAAAATCCACTTTTTTTGGAAATATTCCATTTATCCAGGTTTGGAATTATAATTCACACAAAAATCAAAATTTATATTTAAAATAACAAAATTTATTCTTTAAATAAATAAAATAAAGTTTTTAAATCAGGGAATTCAATTAAAATAATTAAAATATACAATTAAAATAATCACAAAATACAGGGTCGTTACACTTTCCTCCACTCAAAACTTTTCGTCCCCGAAAAGGAAGAAGACATGAGAATAGGAATAGCTAGAAGGGAAAATAGGAGGAAAGACAAGGATGAGTCATTAATTAAAATTGTTGGTTAAAGAGGTAAACAATATTTAAAACACTTTAAAATCTTTTAGAAAGGAAATAACTGATCAAAATATCCTTTATAATATTTTATCAATATACTTTTATAACTCGATGTCTTAACAAATTTATCCTCGTTCCTACAGACTCTGGCAGTGCGTTGATCAGGCGCAAAGCTAGAATTCTCCAGGTACTTAGTAGACTTGTTTCAACATCCAGTGAAAATACTGGAAAACTTACAAAAACAGATATGGAAAGTACAATCCAAACAAAAAAAAAACCTTTGTCTAACCATGGATCGCAGATACACAAAGGTTACACCTGGATCCCCCAGGAAACATCTATATCCGTAAGCTTTCTCAGCCCTGCGAATTACGCCATGATGACTAGTAGACCGCAGATACACAATGGTTACGCCTGAATCCCCCAGGAAACACTACTACAAAACAGGCCATTTGCATCGGTTGTTTACCCCCCTTTTGCATCAGTTCAACAACCGATGCATATGCCACCGATGCAACAGGCTTAACACTTTCGCATCAGTTCTGAAACCGATGCAAAATGGTCCTTTTTGTATCGGTTGTTAGTAACAACTGATGCAAAATATATGGTTGGTAGCTTGGACACAGCTCCCATGTTGCATCGGTTGTAATAAAAACCGATGCAACAAAGGAACTTGTTGCATAGGTTGTTGTTGAAAATCGATGCAAACTAATTCCTCTATTGCATCAGTTTTTTATAACAACCGATGCAAACTAATCCCTTTATTGCATCAGCTAATTAGACCTGATGCAAAAAGGCCATTCTCAGAAACCATTATTACAATCCTCAAATAGACAATATATATATATATATAATTGATTATAACAAACAATTATTGCATGCAATATTACAATCGTTCAAAATTAAATTTGATGGCAAATACAAACTGAATAACATAATACCAAAATAAACATATATCAATTAAAGTGTTAATAATCTATACCAAATAACGGTTCATACATTCATTTTTGTAGCATAATTCAGATCTTTAGTACAATCATTTAGCGGTATAGTCTTAATTCAGATCTTTAATTAGTACAACCATTAAGAAATAGTATAGTAAAAACCTTAAAAACTTCATGGAATCTTGAAAACCCAAATATTTAGGCTTCAGCTCAAAACCATATGCTGCATTTCTTTTTTTGCAATGTCAACTTGAACCTGGGAAAATAAGAAATAAACATGTGAATTAGTCATGCACTGCCTGCGTGTCAAAATAAAATTCTGCTGAATAGAAGAAGCAAGGCAAGTGTGTACTTACTTGAGCTGAAAAAGCATTCAAAGCTGAATAGAAGGAAGTTAACGATGAATAGAAGGAAGTCAACCAAAGACCTGTTCGTCACTTACTGATATTAAATTCAAAACCAACTTACTCAATGCAGCAAACTTAACATGATATTTCAAAACACCAAAAAGTCATAGCTATAATAAAATTCAACCATCTGTGTCTAATATTTTATCTCAAAGCAGCTATTTACTCATGCATAAAGCAATACTGCATTACTGGAAATTGCGACGCACTGGCTTACCTACTAGTATCTAATAATGATATCTAATTAAAAGAAGCCAGTCTTTAATAATAATAAAACACATATATCAGGCATAAGGAGGAAAATGAGTTGATGGGAAAATAATAGCTAAAACATGTGTTTCATGTGATCTGGAGCACTTTATAGTCTGATCTGAAGCAAAGCTTAATTGGACATCTAATTGATTACATATCAAGAATAGTCCCCACAATCACAAAAAGTGCAAACCATATAGCTACTCTCTGTACGAACCATATCTCATAACTAAGGGGTAATGACGAATGCAAAATTCAAGGCTGGTCTTGAGTTTAGGGTGCTCTAAGTGATACAAACAGAGCTTGTGATCACTTAATAATAGAGCTTCAAATAATTAATAAAAATAGCTATGGTTCCAATAAAAAGAAGAAAAACATCTATACAGGGCTTAGATTCAAAGAATGATAACTTTGAAAGAAAAAAGTAAAGATCAAGTGAGAGATTGGTTAAAAAGAAAATGCAAAAAGAATATTTTTAAATGATAAAGAATGAATTAGGTGATCAAAGTTAGCAAATTAATAACTGTATTAAAAATACATAAAAACCAATGAATAATAAACTATATGAAGTACATAATTAGGAGATCAATTATATGTTGCTGATAAAAATGAGCCTCATGAAGGGCCTGAAGAGAATGCTTGCCTTGCATATTGCAAGGGCCAGGTTGTGAAAACATAGATGCGATGACCAGATTTAAGTTCGTACATACTTAAATATATTATAATGGATATGGAGGAGAATACTGCAATATGAACAACTTTCAAAGGGACTAGCATTTTCTGATGTTCAAAATGCTGCTACTAATTCAGCAACAGGAAAGGGAAAAGAAGAAGAAAAAAAACTTCAGATACAAAATCAATGTGCAAATTTCTCTCAGCCGAAATGGAAGCGTGTATAAAAAAAACCTGGAATATCTTCCTTGCAGTGTCAAAATACAATCCTTCTTTGGCCCATCCACTAGTAAATAAGACTTCGTTCACCAAATTTAGTTTCTGCACAAAATCAATTATAACTAGTCTCAATCCAATTCACTGCTATTTAAAAAAGCCTAGCTATTTCTTAAAAGGTTAATAATTTAACATGGACCAAAGAGATTATAAACACAAAATCAATGTTTTAGGGTTGATTATTCAGAGTGCTTTACTTAAAAAAATTTCTGGACATGTACTATTTTCTACTGAAGCTTGATTTGGTTAAGAAGATATGTTCTCTGTTGATACTATAACAATTTTGTATGAGACCATAAATAAATAAAAAAGACAATATCATTGAATGAAGGTTCTAGAAGCAGTTCACATTGCAGCTAATAAAAACACAGTACCTGGTGATGTCTCTGCAATGGTTCCTGGTGGGATTAGAATGGGTGAGTATTTCTTTTTATCATCATTTGTTTGTGCCTGGTGATGTCTCTGCAATGGTTCCTGGTGGGATCCAAACTGCAATACAATGTTACAGGGTAATGGTTGTAAGCACTTACAATAGTATTATGTTATTCAGATGTACAAATATAATTATTTCTACTTTAAAGCACAAGTTAATGAAATTCATATCATGTACAAACTGACGGACAACAAAGACAAATGTGTACCCAGCAAGATTCTAAACAATTCTCATCTGATCCAAATGAGAAGGAAAATTCAGTAACAACATAATATGTAAATTCACAACCAAGTACAAAAATATAGAACGTAAAAAAATTTCAATGAGAGTTTGTTTAGGAGAAGATGAAACAGGGAATTCAAAAACAGTAGCAACAAACAAATTGGGTTTCAAAGCTCCAAAAATAGCTAAATCTCAAGAAAGTATATCTCTAAAATTATTGAAAAATGCAGTCGAAGTACTTTCAACCTCTTCATCCTCTTCAAATGAGAATAAGAGGAAGAAAGACAAGATAGAGAATTTAAAAGACATCAATTCAAAAAAGCAGTTTTGTGTGCAGTGAGCAAAATGAATTCAGAGCAAAATATATCGGCAAAAACCTACTATGGAAGGAACTACTTAGAGTGCAAAATACTAATGCTTGTAAAAAAAGGGATTATGACAACTGAATGCATTGATACTTGCATTTACAAAGGCTCTCTGTAACCGCAAAAAGTACCATTCAGTATCCTTATTAAATTCTTTTGTTATTTTTTCTTTGATATATAATAATGTCGATTATTGCTTGGAATATTAGGGGACTTAATTCTCCTAAAAGTAACTAAATGCTTCTAACAGTGAAAATGATAAATTATAACTTTGGAATCATATAGAACAAATCAATAAAAATATCAACAAACCTTGGGTAGTATTAGGGGATTTTAACATTATTTTTCATTCACATGAATAATGAGGAGGAATCCCACTTTCTTTTAAAAACTGGATTAATAGAACCTTCAATTATAGGAAACAAGTTAACATGAAAATCAAGTGAATACAGAAATATACACTGTAAATCATATAGAATCTTAATTAATCAATTTTTTTGAATTATTTCCTTGATTTTAAATGTTACACATTGCCTTAAGCAACAAGTGATCATACCCCAATTCAAATCTCTTTTTCTCAAACTCAAAATCAAAACTCAAGGAAAAATCATCCATTTAGATTTGTAAATGGATGGACATTAGAAGATAAATATAAGACGCATTCATGACAGTAAAAATTTATTGTCATATGCTTAAATAACTTATGTTATATCATTTTTTTCTTCAGAAAACGAATCAATAATTAAAAAAACTGATTTTGCTAAATATACCTAAAGATGCTCTTCCTCGTGGTAAATATAGCTGGAGATGCTCTTTTCTTAAAAGTCATAGCTATTTCTTAAAAGTCATATAAATTAAATTGAGAACAAAAAGTCATAGCTATTTCTTAAAAGGTTAATAATTTAATATGGACCAAAGAGATTACCATCAGTACAACCTTCAAACCATCCATTCACCCACAATTGCCCATCAACCTCTGACCTATCCACTTGCACTGCAACCTGCATTCAACAAGCTTGCAACACCAGCTAGTTCACAAAACCAATCTAAATAGTTATCCGTTTTTATGTGCAAATTTGATGCGAATATCATTAATGTGCCATATAGTCATCAATCAAGATGATGAAAGTGATAAAATGAAAAGTAGATATATGGTGGTACAATCACTACGCGACTTTTCTGTAGCCTTTTCAGTGTCCATAAAGTAAGTGCAGATACATAGATAATGTGAAAATGCTTGATGTAACGATATACCTCCAGAAACTATCTTGTATTAATTAAGACAGAATAAAATAATGGTTACTTATAGTTATTTTTCCTGTAGCCACATTGTGAGTTTTTTGTCAAATTAAATTTTATGAACTCTATGACCTTTTCAGAGTGTGAACGCTATAAAAACCAAATGGTAAACGACAATAATGAAACGCTTAGTCCAAAAGAATCTTAAATCTAATCTTTAATTAAATCATAATTATAGAGTTCTGTTTATCGACCTATAAGCATAAATGTATAACATAAAGGACAAATGCAAATCTATATACACTGTTTCAGCAAACATGCAAACCTTGAGTCAACAATAACCATGTATATAAGTTAAATTTTGCCGTTAATATATACAATCAACGATATAATATGGTTGAGTAGTTCAAAATATTGAGCTACTGTGGAGAGTTCGCTATAGACGGCTAACATTTCCAAAATACACTAGAATTCAACAGACATTAGATATATAATCGGATGGTTCAAATGAATTTAGTGTATCCTTTCAGTGAAAAACTCAGAGATTTGTTTATAAAGTTATAAACACGCTAGATTGATAATTTCAAGACGCAAAAACTATATCTTGGTAAAAGAAATTGGATTAGTTACACAAAATTATTCTTAGCATTTTATTTTTCCTTGGTAGGTGGCCAAATTTTCTAAAATCCTAAAAAATTTGCACATAAAAATGGATAATACTTAAAGGTAACAAGATAAACAAATATACTTTTAAAGGTAACAAGATAATACATAAACAAGATAATACTGTTTCGATAAATAAATAAGAAAGCAAAACATACATGGGAGTAGAGTTAGCTATGATTAATAACAAGTATTTGACCTATTTCAACAAATCTATATAGATAGCAGCACAATAAAAAAATTGATGGCGAGTGATTTGGCAAGGAGCATTATTTGAAATGAAACCAAAGCTTCCAGCATTTTTATCTCATCTTAAAGGTAACAAGATAAACAAATATCAAACAACAGAGAAAACTGTGTGTTTTCCCCAAATTATATTCATAAACTGCAATTAAATACCCTCTTGGTTTCGTACAATAACAAATCTCACAGATAAAACTGCATATATATAATTACCTTGTCAGAATGTGGTGTCACCAAAATTACATGTTCGCTTTTCTTTCCCACCTTTCCTTTGAATCAAGACTGTGAAAAACAGACAATTAGCATCACATGATGCATGGCATCTTGCTCATACAGTATATTGCCAATGTATTAAAGGGTGTTCAAACTGAAACAATTCATACCAAAATAACTCATATAACATATATACATATACACATATACATATACATATACATACATACATATACAAGATTAAAGTCTAAGAAAGAAGCTGTACCCCCAATGTAACTTGCGTCTCTTCAACTGGGTAAAAGTGGTTGGTGCATCATCCTAATGTAGTGGGAAAAAAAGCTGTCACATAAAAAATATACAAGTACAAACAACAAAGTATACTTTGCATTATAATGTATTATTGCATCATGATAACATATCATACTACTGTACAAAGATTTACAGTGTGTGGGGGCACTGAGTTATATTTGGCATAATAATGAGATTAAGAAAACCATTCACAAACCAAGTGCTGCAAGTTTCCTTGCATGCCGCCTTAGCAAATACCTTAATCAAATATTTTGAAATTTTCACTTGGAAAATGAATGCTTTTTCATTGCTATCAAATTTGTGCACGCTGCTATCATACATCAAGGACAATCTTGCACCTATTGTGACTCAATAATGTCGTAGTTAAGTTGAAGTTAAAAGAAGTGGGGATGATGGAAGGTCATAGTGTGTAAATCCAAACATCAAACACATCAAGTGAGTCAACCTTTCCCTTACAAACTACATATTATCATCAGACTTAAACTAAAATATAGCATTTAGACTTAATGTTGTACTATATATAGAACATGTATTATTTTTTCCAAAATATACAGTTTAGTATTGAATCAAAATTTGCAGGTAACATCTTTGTATTTATAATGATACTTACCTTCATAACATTCCACTATTAATATGCTTCAGTAACTACAACTTAGTTATGTACTTAATCCCAAAGTATTAAATGTTGGTAAAAGAAATTAATTTCTCTCTTGAAATTATCCACGTAGACACAACTAAATATAACATGAAGAGCTTATTCTTATATATACCAAATAAGCCTAGGATAGAGTACAAATAATATAAAGATAATCAACCTTTATTTCATAATATACAAGGAAAAAGTAAGCAAGCACAAACATTCATGCTAAAGAGATTCAAATATAAAATAAACTAAAAGCTCTAATTTGAATCAGGATTTAAATTATGCATCACAAAGTCAGGGTATTTATATTAAGAAGTGTGTACTAGTATACTAGATTTTGCTTAGTTATAAAATGACACATAAATAAGTGAAATTGTTGATTTTTCTTTCCACTGTGTTTTTAGCACTATAATAAGATGTTTATTACTGAATTATATCATATTTCCAACTAAAACATCAAGATTTGGTAAAAAAGATATCAACCGTAACTATAATTTGTTCTAATAAACCAAAAAATCAGAAATACATACCTTGCTAGATGAGAATTAAGTAGTTTCTTCCACAACTTTCGGCTCGTCTGAATAGTTGGTGGATCTACAATATACTGTTAATCCACATCAAACACCTTCTTATAATAACCGGGTTTATGTTTTAACAAAAATTGAGTTACCTGGCATGTCGTGGATTAGAGTGGACTGTAGAGGGTGAAGATGGTATTAAACTGAATTGGATCGTGGATTAGAGAAGACTTTGGGGTCAAGGATTCCTGATTAATGTTGGATCAGAGAATAAAAGTGATATTTGAATGGATTGAAAGGGAAAGATGAAAAGGGGGAGAGGGATTTAGGGTTTTCGAGTGAAGGATGAAAAGAAGAGGTTCGCGGTGAAAATGAGAGGAAGACGAAATCGTTTACCGCTAACTTTTCATCACGGTTTTCAATGTGGGAATAGCATTTTTGCACTGGTTGTAAATAAAACTGATGCAACTAAATCTATTTGCATCGGTATATTTTCTTCGGTTGTCGATCATAACCGATGCAAATTGTATTTTTTTACTATCTACTGCTTTCCACATACCAAATGCATCAGTTGTTAAAGGTAATCGATGCAAATACTTCTATTTGCATCGGTTGTGGTAACAACCGATGCAAATGAGGCGAAGCAACATGCGTATTTTGTACTAGTGAAACATCTGTATCCATAAGCTTTCTCAGCCAGGTGAATTACGCTATGCAGTCGCGCTCGTAAGACCATGGGTAACACCATGGAATTCGATGGAATCTCGAGTATCATATCCGGAAAACCAAAAATCAGAGAAATATCGATAGAATGAATCCACAATATGGCCGTAAAGCGGATATCAAGCAGAAGGCACTTTCCATATCTTTACTTCAAAAATATGTATCATATAGTACCTTTTCAAATCACTTTCAAATATCAAACTTATATAAAGTCCATTATATATAAGATTTCATTTTCAAATCAAATACTTTCCAAAATCAATAGTATATCAAATCACACTTATATAGACTTCAATTATATAAGATTTCACTTTTCAAATTGAGTACCTTTTTCAAATCCATAGTTTTCGAATCAACATCATACTTATACAAACCAATTTATATATATATATAAGTTCGATAACTCCCAAATCAAGTATTTAGTACAAGGTTCTCAAATTTCAATTTGTTTCAATATCAGTTCAGTTTCAAAATCATATACAATTCCACCAAATTATTTCTTCTCAAATCAAATATCTTCATTTCCAAAGTTTCCAAAATAATAAATTTAGAAAATAAATCCAAATTTCCAAATCAATATAATTTAAGTCAAAACAATTTATTTCCAACATCAATGGTTCAACATCATCTTATATTTACATAAAGTCCATCTTATATAAGGATCAAAATTTTTACAAATAAATTTCGCTGCATGAAGAGCCATATGGGATTGAACATCTTTGCTTACTAAAAGATTTTTTTTATTTTTATATTTAAAATAGTTTTGTATATAAAATAGTTTGTAAAATAGTTTGTATGTAAAATAGAGTAAAACAGTTTGTTTGAGAAGAATAAAAGAAAAATAGTTTTGAAAAATGGTTTTAAATTGATAGTAGTTTTTCATAAAAGAAAGAATTCCAATTAAATTACAAAGATATCCAACACAACAACTTCCAATTTCAGCGTCAAGTATATCAATGATATTAGAATATAAGATGTACATATGTCATCATTTCGCAAAATCACATTCGATCGCTCACTCGATCACACAAGTTCGCTTTTGAACTAGTATTGTCCATTCGACTTCCCTAATGCGGATTTCGATATGGTTTCTCGACTAGAAACCATCAGTCTCCTTGCATAGCCATATACTATGATAGAGAATTATAGAATCAAGCCCAAAATCCATATCAAATATTCGCCATCAAGAATCAAATGAAAAATCCTAACACGAAATGGTGTAATTCACCTCGAACTTGTGTACTCAAACTTGGATCTATTTAATTATGCGAATAAAATAGCATACGTACAACTTATGTATCTATTCCAACTTTTTAAATATATAGTTTTATAAAGATGTTACCCAGTTAAAACATTTAAACTAAATTTTATTCAAAATATTTTGAAGACCAAATTCTTTTCAAAACATTTCAAATCTAAATTTCATATTAGAAAATTCAAAATAGCCTTATTCGTTTACTTAACAAAACAATTTCAACTTATTTAAATCATATTACTACATATTTTAAACATAAATACCAAACTTATATACTTTATACTTTTCAAAATTACTTAGCTTTGAAAAGTTATCCTTGATTTGGAAGTACTCGAACCTTCAAAATAGTCGAAGAAATCATATTTCAATTCAAGAGTTGGAAATCACCAACAAATCAGTAAATCAATTCCAAAAGATAGGGTTATATCAAATCAAATCCAAAACTCAAGGACTGAACACCGGCTCATTTCAAATTGTTCAAATATATATACATATATCTTTCGAATATCACATCAGACTTTGGAATTTGAAATCAAAAACTGGTTTCACAAATCAATCGCATAGCAAAGCTATTGAAGTGGCCTCTCCCCCACTCTAAAACTCGAAAATCAATGTCGATGATGCATGCATTCATCATCGAAATTATTTTCCAGCGACATAACTAGGTTCTGGACTTCTATTTTCTCAACTTCTTTTGAAATTTCTTAAAAATCATTTGAAGCTCATTAAAATCATTTGAAACGTTTCATATTCGGAAAATACTTTCAAATCATATTATTAATTATTTCAAAATCTTAAAACCAGTTCCAAAATGCTGGAATTCAATCACTCAAATTCAGATTCAAAACCTTCAGTTATAAATCATTCTATATGAAACCATTTCTTATATAAATTTCAAATTTTCAAATCCATTCAAAACTTTAAATTCTCAATTTTAAAATGGTATATAATCCTTATCGAAAATATTTCACCTAATATATAAAATACGGTCATCCTTATCAAAATAACAACTACGATGAATACAAAAATTTCAAAAGACAATCAACCACAAATTTTCCAATGGATGATTCAAGGATGGATTTCAAAACAAAACAGAGATTCAAATTTAGAGGAACTCTAATCAAATAGAATTCTGATTCAAAGATAAGCTCAAACAAAGATAAGATAATTAAATTACCAAATAGAAGATGGATAAGCTCATATAAATCACGGACGACCTTAACCGGTCAAACGTGACTTCAGGAATAATCGATGCGAAAATCTAAGGCAAATCGACCTTCGATTGCCAGAGATAGAATCTAGGTATAACAGAAGATAGAAAACATCGTAAACCGAGGATACAGAAATCTCCGGTGAATCAATGCCAATTATAAGGGAGTTTCACCCTTTTATAAATCATTCAAAGATTGGCGGAATCAGTACCTTATAAAGGTCATTCAAAGTGGGGTTACGGAATGCTCCAAAAATCAAAAGAGTACAATTAGGGGAGACAGGAATGGATTTCAGAACAAGTGGGAGCGTTCTAAAATTCAAAGGAATCTTATTTGATAAGAATCCAAACCAAGATTAGAGATATATAACCTATATCGATACAAAAGAATTCCCATTCAAAATTTGAAAAGACTCAAATTCATAACATACGAAAACAGAAGCATAAATATCTTTAGTTACAACTTCAGCTAAGCAAAAGATACAACAGAGTTTACTCAAAGCAACCTAACAAACTAATGATTTTTCCATACCCAAAATAGATTCCTATCAACAATGGATCTAGATCAATCAAGAGAGAAGTTTAAAATTTTAGAGGATCCTAATCAAAGAAATTACTAACAAGGTGGATACGAAAGGAATGAAGCTTAAGAAATATTTTACTTTCAAAGCAAGAATTTTTTTATCAAATAATCTTTGAAAATTCTTTAAAAATCATTTGAAAATCATTTTATACTTCGAAAATACGTTCTCTCACAAAGAAATGATTCTGAGATTGATTTCACTCATTCTAGGGTATTTCTACCCTATCTCTAATGAGTTTTTGCTCTGTAGGCTAAGGTTTGCCTAAAACCTCGCTCTGATACCAAATGTAACGACCCACTATTTTGGACCATTCAAATCGAAAATAATCCACACATGTCTGACTTGAATAATTCAAAATAACAGATTGTAATAAAATTTGGAGCAAATAAAATCAAATACAGAATCACAGACACAGAATATCAGAATAACTCGCAGCGGAAATAAAATACCATAGTAGTTCATGAAGCTACTATATACAAACTCTCAAAACATATACAAAATCTCATAGTCAAAATAAATATAATAGAAGTCAGGATACATAAATCAATAATACCGAGACAATACTGAATAAGAAATAACTGGAATAGAAATGAACCGATAGATAAATAAGCTCCAACAGATCTCTAGCTCCAGAAGGTGAATCCAAAGCTGTGATTCTCAGGCTGACCCAAGCGTAAAGTAAAACACAAAACACTCGAGTCAGGACATATATACTAATACAATGTAAACCAACTCAAGTGAACTGTAATAGCAATGCATAATGACTTAAAGGATGCTTGGGATCGTCCATCCTTTAAGGATCCATAAAACCATCAATTTAATTACATCCCGTGGTTAAAATTCCAAAATGGTAATTTATACTTCGAAATCAAATATCATTTCAAATCCATTTCAAAATATCAAAATATTTCAAATCAAATTATTCCATTTAAATCATTTAAAAATGAAGTTATTATATTTAATAGTCAATATTCAATTCTCAAAATTTTACCATTTCAGAATTCATTTATTCACTTAAATTTATTAAAACAGTGAAATTTCAACTTTTGCAGCATTTAGAAAATGCTGCGGAAAGTTATGTTTAAAAACAATTCAATTAGCAAAAGACATCATTTAGATGCTGTCATAGGTTTAGATTTCAAATAAAACTTTAGTTAAATTCAGCAACTACATCACTTAGTTCATTTTAGCCATTTAGTTCATTTATATCCATACAACATTTACAAAATGCTGTAATATCTTTAACTTTAGAAATGATAGCATTTCAGGAATGCTGTCAATTTAAATTCCAAACTTTCACTACAATTTCATAAACAATTAAAATTTATTTAAATCAATTTTAACTTATAAAAATCATATTTTCTTACTTTAAAAACAATCATTTAAATAACCCTTAATTTATGATTTTACAAAGTGAAAGTTTCACAAACAATTATCAAATCTTTAATAATTCACCTATAAAATAAATGTAAAATTTATAATATTTCATTTACTTAACATTTTAATTAAGTTTACCATTTCATAATTTTATTTAAATTCCATTTTATTTTCTTAACTTAACTTTTATTTTAAAACACTTTCACATTTTCCAAGTTAAGTTATACTTCAAATTTCAACTTTTAAACATTTATTTATTTAACTATTTTTAATTTATAGAAAAATCAATAACACTTTATAAAATCATTTTAAATTAAAATAAAAATCAAATTATCATAATATTTACATTTTTAACATATTTTATAATTTCAAGTAAATATATATATTAACCACGGGTCTGTATACAAAATTTTCTAACCTAAGTCAAATGATACGGATAATATATCATTTCAATCCGTATTTTACAAAGGAAAAATCTAGGTTTTATCATTTCAAACCCGCAATCCCAAGTTAAATGAAATAAATAAAAATCGTTTAGGCCTATCATTTCAGCCCATAACGATTTTTTCCCTATTCTAAAGTCCGTTCGGGTATGTATCATTACAACCCATAGTGATTCTATTCTACAGGGAACTTGTAGTGTGATAAACTGATATAAATAAATAGAATAGCATTATATAACAGTAACGGATGATATGACATGTAATTTACAGGTTTAACATCATACATAAATAATCACAGGCAGTTATAGCATAAAATAATAGTACTACACATTCAATTGTTGTCAATTCACATTTGCATAAGTATAAAATGTCAGGTGAGATTTACTCACCTCTATGGCTGGATATTGCAATACGAATGACACAACGGAATCAAAAGCGCGATGACAAGACTAGATATTGAGTGGAGAGCGAGATCCAAGCTATAGATCTTGTGTTACAACCCAAAACAAAACCAAACAAATTATAAATTTCAATGCAACCTTGAAATGATATAACTTTGGAATAAAAACAAATATGAATGCAACGACTTTTGCCTTGCTTTCTACATTTGCTTACACAGCCTAGGGGATGTTTTGGCTCAGGTTTGGCATGACTTTGGCTCAGGTTTGAACATAGGAATGTATGGCATAAAGGCTAGAACAAGTGGAGGAAGTTACAACATAGGAAGGTGAAGAGGTTTTAGGCAACAAAGAGGAGTTTTGGCTCAACAAATGGGCTCCGCCATGGGGTGTTTGGGGTCGGCCATTGGAGTGTGGGTCAGGTCAGAGGCTAGAGGGGTGTGTGGTGGTCTGGTCAGAGGTGGTGGTGGCGGCCAAAGGTAGTGGTGGTGGTGGTGGAAAATGAAGTGGTGATCCAAATAGTGGTCACAACGTTGTTTTTAAGGCCTAGGTTGCATTTTTGAGGGGTTTGGTCACCATGGTGGGTTCGGCCATGGTCATGACCTAGAGTATAGTTGGCGATGATGGAAGGGAAGAGGTGTAGGAGGTGGTGGACATGGATATGAGGAGGAGGAAGTGCAAAAGAATCCAAGAAACAAGGCAAAAACCATTAAAAATGAGAAGAAGAAGAAGGAAAAAGTAGTCATTACCAAATTTTTTTGCGAGCCATGAATAGAATGAGGAACAAATGTTTTTTTGCAGGAATGAGCACTGGAATACACAGCCAAACAAAGTAATACACAGCCAAAAGAAGTAAATGAGGAGTTGTGGTAATTGAAAGGACATAGGAGATGAAAAGACTTCAGTTTCTAAAGCATTTTAAACTCTTTCATATTTCCTTTTTCTTTAATTCAAATAAAACAAAATAAAATCAGTAATTTAACTTTAGAACCGAAACAAAGTAATATAAAATAAAAATAAATAATTAATTTTAAAGAAAATGGAAAAAGAATATAAGAAATTGCATAAAAATTGAAAATAGGGTCCAGAAATTACAAATAAATCACTATTGACTTTGGAAAATTAACAACTTCATTTTTAAAAATTATTCTAAAGCAAAGTTTTGAAATAAAATAATTCATTTATCATTTCTAAACCGAAATAAATAATTAAATTGAGAGAAAATAGAAAAAGAATTAAGAAATAATTTATTTAATTTAAACAAGGCTTAAAACTACAAATAAAACATCACTAGTTTTATAAAATTTCTATATCACTTTAAAACTAATAAAAGTCAAATAAGTAAAATAAATGATGAACAAAATAAAGTGGAGATTAAATAAAATTAGGTCTTAAGGAAATAGAGGAATAAATAAAGAATTTCTTTAATTAATTGAAGCTGGAAATTAAAATTTATAAACAGAATACAACTAACACTGGAAAATGTCAAATATACTTTTAAAATGTTTTAAAACCAAAATATATACATAACATATCATATTACACAATATACACAAATTATAACAAGATATGACAAATAAAAATATTATTTATATAAATTAAAATACACAATTTTGTTAAATAAAACAATTTACACACAATATTGTAAAAAGCATAACTTTCACAGTATTAATCCGATTTCAACAAAACGAAAAGCAGTATTCTTGAAATTAAATCCATTTTCAAAATAAAAGATAAAATTCAAAATTTCAAATATTTAAATTTTAAATTTAAAAGTCAAAGTTTGACCATTTTGACCAAAATCCACTTTTTTTGGAAATATTCCATTTATCCAGGTTTGGAATTATAATTCACACAAAAATCAAAATTTATATTTAAAATAACAAAATTTATTCTTTAAATAAATAAAATAAAGTTTTTAAATCAGGGAATTCAATTAAAATAATTAAAATATACAAATAAAATAATCACAAAATATAGGGTTGTTACAATAATGATTTTGAAAAATGGCAATGGAAGATGAAAGCGGTTCTAAGGAGGAATCGGGTACATCGGGTACTGTTTGACACACATTTGTTGCCAATGGACATCTCGGACGTTGAGAGAGAGGAGATGGAAGAGTGGGCATTCACTACACTTCAACTTACTATGGGAGTGAATGTTATCTCTAAAATTAATGGTGAGACAACCGCTAAGGGTATTTGGGACAAGTTGGAGGAGTTGTATATGAAGAAGTCACTAACAAATCGTTTGATCTTATTGCGAACGTTCTTCACCTATAAGATGAAGGAAGGTACTTCGCTTAAGGCGCACTTGAATACTTTTGATGATTTGCTAATGAAGATGAAGGCGGTAGATTTGAAGATTGTGGAAGAGCAAAAGGCGATGATATTGTTATGTTCGTTGCCAGATCGCTATACAGGTTTCTCAAATAGTTTGATCTATAGCCGGGATACAGTGACTCTTGATGATGTCAAGACGGGTCTTCTTAGTGAGAAGTTGTGGGATCAAATGAAGGAGTTAGGTGATGGAGGTAGTGGTGCTAGTAATGGTCATGGTTTGTTTGTAGAGAAGGAGAGGTATGTGAAGAAGGAGAACCGGGGGCGTTCTAAATCAAGGAACCCCGGTTGGAGAGGAAAGTCGAAGGAAAGAAAAGGCAGGTGCTATATTTGCAAGAAGCCCGATCATTGGAAGAATGAGTGTCCGGACAAGGAGAAGGCAAAGAAGGAAGTAGCATCTTCATTTGTAACGGTGGAAAGTGGAGTTGGTGAGGGAGATGTAGATGTTTTGTCGGCAGTAGCATCGGATGTTTCAGGTAGCGATTGGGTGCTTGATTCGGAGGCGTCTTATCATATGACGCAAGATAGGAATTGTTTTTCTTCTTACATCGACAAAAAAGGAAATTCAATTGTTATGGAAAATGGTGCTATTTGCAAGTCAAAAGGCATTGGTTCCAAGCAAATTCGGATGTTTGATGGAGTGATTCGTACTCTCACTAATGTGCGCTATGTTCTGGGACTTCGGAAGTCTCTTATCTCTTTGGGGCAGCTGGATTCTTTAGGTTGTAAGATCACTATTGAGAGTGATAGCTTGCGGGTTTCGAAGGGGGCGCTTGTGGTGATGAAGGGTGCTAGGACTCATGGTATTTATTTGCTTCAAGGAGTAACTGTAGAAGGTGAAACTTGTATAGGAGTTGATAGTTCTCGTGGCTTGGATGCGACTAGGTTGTGGCATTTAAGGTTAGGTCATGTCTCAGAGAGGAGTTTGGACATTCTTCGGAAGATGGAGATGATCGATGGAGAAAGTTTCAGCAAGTTAGAGTTTTGCGAAGAATGCATCATGGGGAAGCAAACTAAAGTTTCATTCGGTGAGGGAAAACATGATTCGAGAAGGGTTCTTGAGTATGTTCACACGGATGTTTGGGGACCGGCACCTGTAGCTTCTTTAGGTGGAGCTCGCTATTATATTTCCTTTATAGATGACTTTTCTCGGAAAGTTTAGGTGTATGTAATGAAGGCCAAGTCGGAGGCATTTGCAAAGTTCAAAGCATGGAAGGCTCTTGTTGAAAATGAGAGTGGAAAGTCTTTGAAGGTTCTAAGGTCTGACAATGGCGGAGAGTATGTTTCTGGAGAATTTTTGGAGTTTTGCAAGCATCATGGTATCCGGAGGCATTTTACTACACCTGGAGATCCGCAGTCGAATGGTGTGGCGGAGAGGATGAATCGTACTCTACTTGAGAAAGCTCGATGCTAGATATTGACATCGGGTTTGGCAAAGGGATTTTGGGCTGAAGCTTTGTCAATCGCAGTACATATTATTAATCAAATTTCGTGCTCAACTATTGGTAACAAAATTCCAGAGGAAGTGTGGAAGGGAAAGAGCATTGACTTGAGTTATCTTCGTGTCTTTGAAAGTCCGATTTATGTGCATGATTCGGGAAATGATAAGCTTGAACCAAGAGCTTTCAAGGGGATTTTTCTTGGCTATACGGATGGAGTAAAAGGCTATCGGATTTGGAATCCAGAAACATAGAAGGTAGTGAATTCTCATCATGTTACTTTTGATGAGTCGGCGATGTTCAAGGAGAATGTGAGCTCATCGGATGTTCCGGATTTGGTTCATAGTGAATCAAATGAGAAGGAAATTATTTCCATATTTTGTCCAAGAAGTAGAGAGAGTAGAGTAGTTGGAGATGCTTGCGAGGAGGTAGCGATTGATGTTACACCACATAGTCCATAGGGTTCCTCTAGCAGTGTTGGTGATGTGCATGGTTCTAGAGATGATTCGGTTCAAGGTGGAGCCGAAGGGAGTTTGGGTGATGGTATTGCTACTCGTGTTGGTCGTCGTACTATAAGACCACCCGAAAGATATGGTGATTGGAACTATCTTAGCTTTTGTGATAATTTGGACTATGCTCTTCATGTAGTCCAAGATGAGCCGATGGACCTTGATGACATCATGAAGTCGAGTGATAGCTCTAAATGGATTTGTGCCATGGAGGAAGAGATGCAATCATTGTTGAAAAATCAAACTTGGGATTTGGTTCCACTTCCTAAAGGAAACCGTGCTATTAGGTGCAAATGGATATACAAGGTGAAGGATGACGAAAGATACAAAGCTAGGCTAGTGGCTAAGGGGTTTGCACAAAGGGAGGGGAAGGAGTATGATGAGATATTCGCACCGGTTGTGCTCCATACTTCTATCCGGATATTACTTGCTATAGTTGCTATTCACGACTTGGAGTTGGAGCAACTTGATGTGAAAACCGCCTTCTTGCATGGTGACTTGGATGAAGACATCTACATGAAGCAACCGGAAGGTTTTGTTGTGGATGGTAAGTCAAATTTGGTTTGCAAGTTGAAGAAATCACTATATGGATTAAAGCAATCACCTAGACAATGGTACAAGAGGTTTGATCATTTTATGCTTGAAAATGGTTTTGATAGAAGCATCAAGGATGCTTGTGTTTATTTCAAGAAGTTGAAAAATGATTGTTGGGTGTATTTACTCTTGTATGTGGACGATATGCTCATTGCTTCTAAGGATAAGAATGAAATCAACAAGCTAAAACTGAGTTTGAAATCGGAGTTCGAAATGAAGGATCTTGGAGAAGCAAGAAGGATATTGGGCATGGAAATTATAAGGGATCGATAGCATTTTGAGTTGAAACTAACTCAAAAGGAATACATTGAGAAAGTGCTTTGCCGGTTTAGCATGGAGAATGCAAAGGCGTCAAATACACCTTTACCTTTTCATATGAAGCTTTCGAGTAAAGGATCACCTATCTTGGAGGAAGACAAGGCTTATACGACAAAGGTGTCATATGCTAGTGCGGTTGGAAGTCTTATGTATGCTATGGTGTGTACAAGACCTGATATTGCAAATGCCGTCAGGATGGTTAGTCGGTACATGGCTAATCCGGCGAAATCGCATTGGGAAGTTGTGAAGCTTATATTGAGATACCTTAGAGGCACATCATCGCATGGTCTTGTTTTTGGCGGTAGTAAGGTGATGGATTGCAAGTTGGTTGGTTATTGTGATTTAGACTACGCCGGTGATAGGGATCGTAGAAAATCAACTTTCGGATATGTCTTCACACTTGGGGGTACGGCCATAAGTTGGAGATCTAGATTGCAGACCGTAGTCAGTTTATCCACTACGGAGGCGGAGTTGATAGCCGCGGTAGAGGCGGCAAAGGAGGCACTCTATTTGAAGCGATTGTTGTGTGACTTGAGTTTCGAGCATGATAGTATTGATGTTCGATGTGATAGCCGGAGTGCTATTCACTTGGCAGAGAATTTGGCGTTTAGCTCACGGACTAAGCATATTGAGGTGAGAGAGTCATTTTCTAGTAGCCATGGATGAGGATAAGCTAGTATATCTTCGGAAAGTGCACACAAAGGATAACGCGGCGGACATGTTCACTAAGGCATTGCCAGTTGGGAAGTTCGAGCATTGCTCGAACTTGATTCGCTTGGAGAAGTGCTAGGTGCCATGGGGTGGCACAGTTAAGGGAGAAGCTTGGTGGTAAATGAGGAAGAGTATCGGTGAGAGACTGAGGTTCCATCTTCTTGGTAAGTGCTAGTCTTTGGTGAGATAGCTTCGGATTTGGATGTTTTCAACATTTCATTAGCGGGCGGGGGCTTTGCCTGAGCTCGTTGGTGGAGTGCAATGGGTGGTGGCTTTGCTGGAGCTCATTGGGAAAGCATTCATGTTTGGTTGAAGGTAGAAGTGATAGTCGGTGCTATCGGTTGTCGTTGATGGTATGGTACCATTTGAGTTGGAGATGGATATAGTGTTGAGGTGGAGTGTTAAATTCTGGCGACACTATATGGAGAATTGTAGAGGTCGGAAGTAGCTTCGCAACGGAGAAAATGGTTTGCATATCGGAGTTCGGAGGTGGAAGTTATAAGGGAAAAGGCGAAGTAGGCTGTTTTGGCAGGGTCAGACGTCTGAGTCTGGGCAGAATTGCTTCCAGAGCATTCTGTCAGACGTCTGACCAAATGGTCAGACGTCTGGTCTGAAGCAGATCGTTTTCCAGAGACTTCAGTCAGACGTCTGACCATTTTTGCCAGACGTTTGAGGCGTCTATCGCCTGTTTTTGCTCTGTGGACTCGGCGTGAAGATTTGTGACAACTACAGGGGCAATTTTGGAACATTTCCTAGGGTTTCTCTTCTCCTATATAAGCTAGCTTCAGGTTCCAGATCGACATACGCAAGCGACTGCAAGAGATTAGCCTCTACCAATTAGGGTTTATCAAAACCTAATTTTCTTCAATTCTCTTCTCCACAAATCAATTTCTAATTAGAATTGTGATCATTGTAATCAATCTCTTGTACTCTTCTCATCAATATTAATAAAAGCTCTCTCTTAAAGTGGATGTACACTAACACAACGTTAGTGGAACCACTGTAAATCTCCGTGTGATTTATTTTTCGTTATTGCTTTGATTTCTGAATTGCTTGTTTGGGATTGTGATTGTTTTGGATTGGTTGAGATTGAATTGAGTTATTGATTGGTTGTTTTTACACTTCTTACCACGATCCCGTCTTCCGCTGTGCTTGTGGGATTTTGATTCGAGTGGTCTCAAGTTGGAATCCCGCTCCAACACTATCTTCCCCTTTTCGTAACTTATTGGATGAGTTACAAACAGCTCGGGTTATTTCTCCCCATGTACTCAATTCCATATCTATGCACCGTATACGGTGCTATGATTGACCATGTGCATATTGCTCATAATTGTAACTCCCAGGTTATGTTAGGTGGTTACCTGGACCATGTAGTTGGTCATCAAGTGTGTTGAAAATGATTGTTGTATTATCACTACTTTTTTCTACCTCTTTCGACCAAACGGTGTTGCTCATAACAACAGTTTACAACAGTTATACCACACATGTTTCTGTTTCAGTTGCACACAGATGGGCCTTTGTTTTCGTCCTCCTGATTACAACGCACTGTTAACAGTTGTAAAATTTTAGATTCTCTTTTTTGTTATACCCAGTTTTTTCCCGGCAATACGTATGTACATTTCCAGTTTAACGCCATATAGTAAATAAAATTTCAATCCATGTACTGACAACTTTACGGAAAAATGATGTTGACCTCCGATTGTCCATGGAAATTATCACTGCGTCATTGTTCACCTACAATGTCTGATTTGTTTTTTTACATAACTCGAGGACACGATTTTCAGACGCAATATAGTCAACAAGTTAACTGTTCATTTGCTTACCGTCTGATATCCTTTACATTTGTTGCGGTTTATAACCGTTGACGCATGTAGCTTTATGTTTATATTCCATATTTATGTCCCACTGACCAACATATAGACTGCAATGTTTATAAGTTGTATGATTTTTTAATCATCCGCCTACAAGATGATTTAGGAGCATATTCGATACGGGTACCCGTGTTAGTAATAGGAATTAGTCGATAGAGAATATTTATTTCGAACAAGAACATACTCATACATCTTGCCACTATACATCTGTAGATTATATTATCATAAGTCAGTGTTTACCGTATACACAATCAGCTGAGACATAATATAGTATGTGCTTTCTTTTTATCATACTTGCCATATACAATACTGTAACTTGCTCTCCGCTGCCTTTTTCAGGAAATCAGGTTGGATGATACTGTATTCCACCTTGGCATGGTATGTATTCGTTGCCACTGTCCCTTAAACCAATTTGCACTTCCTTATGTCCTACTGTCACTATTCTTCAATATAGTTTGTACTGAGATTTTTTTGAACTGAGTTTTATTCGCTAATTATTACGCAGAGATATATTTTTAAACCAGTTTGCATCTGCTGACTACTTCATCATATTACGTCCGCATCATACTGTTTATGCATATATATGCGTATATACATACATATACATACCAATATATATGTATACATATAAGGATAATGACATAGGCAGCTAACCTTTTTCATTATTTCCATCGTGCACTAACTAGGACATTATGGTTAATAAGTTTTAACATATCTTGGTCAACATTATTCATATTGTAAGGTTGTTAATTTTACGAAATACTATACCTGTTTTATGTGCTGCTATCCCGTTTCATGTTCCTGTCTTTATTTTTTTACATGATCTGTATCAGCATTTCAACTTAATTTATGTAATAACTATTTGACGTTTGTGCACAGCTTCAATTGCAGGTCGTTAAAATTTGTTCTTTTTTTCGTCCAAAAATGTTTACTGCAATTACAATGCCCCATAGTCACTTCACTGTTGACAGCGTAATGACTGTAATGATTTCTATTCTGAAAACTTAATCAATCTCAGAAAACGATGCTCAGTTTTTTTCACCTGATTGGTTTCAGTTAAGTTTTCAGTAAGTCCTTATTCACTGTGAAGTCAAATTGTATGTTCATAACTGATTTCTTTTACATACCAATTGTCAGAACTATTGGCTTTTACCGTACAAACATAGCAACTATTTATCCACCTCCGTATTGATAGCATGGTTGTGTTCTAGAAATAGAGAATACGCTTGATAACCCCATGTCTCAGATTTAAGTGGTACGTTTTCGATAGTAAACAGTTATCATATTAGGCCAAATACAACTGTTTAGGTGTTCTTACAATTTGGAAGAAATACAACTGTTTAGCTGGTTTTATTCAAAAGGACAATTTTTTGATCAAGCCCGCCTCAGAAAAACAAATAACACAAATAAGCCTCTGCAAAAACTAATTGCCAAAATAGGCCTCGTTTAGTTTTGTACTTGCGCAAATATGGAATGCGCAAGGTATAATTTTTTTATACGTAGAGCTTGCGCATTTCATATTTGCGCAAGCTATAGTTTTAAGCTTGCGCAATATTGGAATGCGCAAGGTCGTTTTCGGGAATCAAAAAGACAGAGAGCTGAATCTGGGTTTCATTTATCAAACCTATCCCCTTTCTTCCCAAAACCCTCCCATTTCCAACTTCAAACCCATTTCAAATCCAAATATATTAAGTCAAAAACATTTTTCCTCATTTATTTCTTCAAACAAACACTCGATTGCGCATAAAATGGAAGCAAATTCTTCATCTACGTTGATTAGAGGTAATTATAATTCATGTTTTTAATTTGAATACTACTTTAAAAATGATTGTTGTTGTTAGCAGAAGAGGTAGTGTTGATGATGTCGATGTGAATGTACTCACATTGTTGGTTTCTTTGTTGAAAATGCAAAAGGATTTGAAGTATTCATATAGCAAAAACCCTAACTTTGTACATAGTTTTTGTATTGATAAACGGTTGTTGTCGTTTGTAGAATTGTCTCTTGGGCCCGAAGATAGAAGTGTTCTCTATCTTCAAGAACACCATAGGAATCAAAATGACACATTAATGGAGGTAAATGTTCGATATTGGTAAACCAGGGAATTGAAACCGTGAAGATAATTTGTTTATATATTGCAGGGTGTTGAAACCGTGAAGATATGCGATCATTCGTGCAAGCTCAAGGAGATCGATTATAAAGATCCAAGATTGGAGCCGAATCTACGAATCTCCAGATTTTGGAAAGCTATGCAAATCAACTACATTTGGCTCGATCATCACCTTCTTACCGCTTTATGCGATAGATGGAGCCCAGAAACAAATACGTTTCATATGAGAGTCGGGGAGATGACAGTGACTCTAGCGGATGTGCATTTTCTTTTCGGTCTTAAAGGAGACGGTCGTCCGGTATGTTTGCAAAATTTATATATCGATTACATTGAATTGGCTCATGACTTGCTTGGTATTTTTCCGCCTAGAGAGGCGGTTAAGTCTAAAAGTGATTTATCAATGACTTGGTTTAAAAGTGAATTTTCTGAACCAATACCCGAAAGAGTGACCGATTTAGATATACTTCGTCGCACTCGTGACGTGATATTGTATTTTTTGAGTTGCCGATTATTTCCCGATCATTCGAAAGGGAGATTAAGTTTGAAATTTTTACCTTTTTTGGATGATTTGGCTGAATGTGGTTATCATTCTTAGGGTAGTGTTGTTCTCTGCTATTTGTATAGTGAGTTATTGAACGTTGCCTTGCAACGTCGAAAAGTTTTAGGGGTTTCTGCAACGTTGTTGCAACTATGGTCATGGTCGCATATTGCCATTAGACGGCCGTCTATTAGAATTCCTACCGACTTAGATCCGTATCTTCCATTCGAGGCTAGGTGGAACTGTGCTAGGAGTTGGCGTGAGATGCCAAGAAATATACAGTTTTACCTTAATGAGTTGGATTTGTTGGCGGATGATGCGGTTACATGGGAACCATATTCATTAGTGTATAAATTCGGACATCCGAAAATTGAGTATTCGTTCGCCGGTTGGATTGCTAAGAGCCGACTGATTCTATTTTTAGACTTTGAGTTGTATGCATCCGATTGGGCTATGAGACAGTTTTCCTTTGATTATCAGCACATTCCCGATCCTGTCGTCCCCCTTGACCTAGAACCCACTAGCTGGATGACATTTTTGGAGGAAAGTATTGCTATTTGGGAATCAAGAATTGATCGTGCCGAACGAGCACAGGAGCCTCTGACACCTTTGAGCGAGTACGAGTATTGGTATTGGCGAATTACTCGTCGTTATATTCTTAAAAATTCGGCAAGGAAGTTGGTTGCGTACACTCCCCATGCTCCTCTAGAACGTGATGTGGTAAGTGTTGTATTTTCAAATTTTGTATAGTTCAATTTTTATGTCATATTGATGCATTGTTATGATTTATTGTTTAGGTAAGCGGAATATACAGCGCTTTGGATGTGGTGGGCGAAATAGAAGAAAGTCATATGGAGCCGGATAAGGTCAAAAGCAAGTGCATTGACCTACGACGAATACTTGACACGATTTTGGGTCGGAACAAGCTAAGAAGGCCGGCCAAGCCGCTGCACATTTTAGAAGAGCCACCACGTTGTACAGAGGAGACACATACCACGGTAGCGGGTGGACAAGGCCAATGGGAGAAGGCACATGCAGAGGGGGAGGCTTCACAACATCCCGGTGGCGAAACTACAGCTGGATGGCCCGCTTGGCCCGAGGTAGAGCAGTAATACACCGGCGGAGAAACTCACGTTGAATGGCCGGTTTGGCATGAAGGAGAACAACAATTCGGATATGTTGGACAGTCGACATACAAGCATACGCAAGGGCTGCCGCAGTGGAAATTCAACAAGAAGAACTCATTTTTAGGCCAAGTCAACAACAAGAAATTCCGCTGCCTACACTCGCTCCAACATTCGAAGAAGGCCAAGGATCGGCTCCCATCATGTACAAATGGAAGAAGAAGAGAAGAGACACCCCACTTGAGCTAAGACGGATTCGTGATTGATGGTGTTGGTCTTATTGTTGTTGTTTCTTTGGTTGGTTTAGGTTAGGGGTTGTTGACTTGTATGTTTCTATGTTATTGTACGACCTGTTCAACCTTTTTTGGATGATTTTATATTGTCAGTTGGATCGTGTTATTTATTTTGTTTTGTGATGGTATTGTTAATGAAATGGCGTGTGTATGCTCTCAGCTTTGCAATTTGTGGTTTTGCAGTGTGGCAGACCGGGCAGAGCAGCTATCTGTTTCGAACTGACCCAAAAAATAGCTTGCGCACGACTCTGTTTGTACAATAGCAAAAGCTAAAGGAAATAGCCCTTGATTTGTATCCACCCCAGTTGCTACTAGTAATGTATTCATATACTTTCCGTATAAATGAGTGCCATCAATAGACAATATGGATCGACAGTGGTCGAAGCCTTGAATAGAAGGTCCGAAAGCCCAAAAAGCACCATCATAACACCACGACTATGAATAACATCATATAAAGTTCCGAGGTTGGTACGTAGTAGGGCTCTAAGATGTTTCGGCAATTCCGCGTACGACGATTCCCAATCGCCATAAATCATTGCAACAGCTTTTTGCAGTCCGTGCCAGGCTTGAAAATAACTCACTTTAATGTGAAACATGTTGGACATTGTCTCTTGAACAGTTCTTGCAGTCATGTTTGTTTCAGCTTTAATCAACGGAAGTATTTTGCTGCATATAAACTTAGCAGTTGCCTGTCGATGGTTTGAGTTTATGGTTGCATTTAAACAAGTGTGATTGTCGCCATATGTAGTTATCTTCCACCAGTTAGAATTTTTTCTTACCGAAAGGCTTGCATGAACTCGCCAAGGACATGTTTCTTCCACAGCACAACGGACCGTGTATTGATTTGCATGCGATTTTAGAACTTGAAACAAAACTGAACATTTAATCGCTCATTCACATAGCTGTTCAACAAGCTTCTGCTTACTTTCAAAAATTAACCCAACTCGTGGACCGTTCTCCGCACATTCTCTTCCAAAAACTTCCACGTCTTGCTGACAATTTTGCATTATTTATTTCACCATCATTGATGCCGTGCATAAATCATCGGCTAGAGCCTCATCATATGTGATTTGTTCTTCTTCCGCATTTACATCATCAGCCTCCTCAATGTCTGCATGATTGCATCATTGTTAACTTCTATTTGATGGATTCAAGTTCTATCATCATCATCCGCACAAGCTACTTCCATGCTATTCAATTGTCCATAACTCTCATATGGAGTAAGAACATGATCATCGGCACCATCGTCATCACAACCAGTAAATCCATCTTCGACACTAGGAATACAAAAAAAATGTCATATATTTTGCATTAACATAAGTCAAAATACAAGTGCCAACGTATAATAGTACTCACTTTTCAAACGCTTGCGACTGATTTGGATTTATAGCGTTCTGCATCATATGTTGTTCCTGACTAGAAGAGACTCCAGCCATTCTGTTGTACCTATGAAGTAAGTTTGTAAACTCTCCACCTTGATGGCTTGAAAGATACGACGGATACGCCGAACATTGTGTTTCTTGTAACTGTGTGGTGTGCATATACTCATCCCTAGAGATTACTGCCGCTTGTGTTTCAACCACATTTTCATGTTCCACTCTCACAACGTAGGTTTCTATCACTCTCATTCCAACTGAAAATGTGGAGTTCAAATCGTCGTCGTCTTCCAAATCAATAGCGGATGCACCATCATCCCGAACCCATTTCGCCGCTAATTTTAAATCATATATCACAGGATTTGCTTTTGTCACTTCAAATGCCCTTTGTTTAAGCTCTTCGGAACTACAATGATTTTTTATTGTTGATCCTTTTCGCCTCCTGCCCACATATCTAGGTTTACCTTCATCATCAACCAACAATTCGACATCAAAGTAAAATATAGTCGGAACCTTTGACATTATCTGCAAAATAAGTTCCAATACCTCATTCATAGTTTTTGGTCACCGACATAACTATAAACATCAATTTGATGAATTATTACCTATTTTTTCTAAGTAGATTTTGCTTCCGCATGCAATCTTCAACCAAAAGCAGTCAACTCAATCTTTAAAAATACCCAAACAAGCAAATCAATATAATAATGTAACCAATATATTTCGTCATTAAAGTCAACATTATCAAATGAATTTCAAAAACATAATAAACTATCCACCATGCACACATTACGGGTTACAACAAATAGAAACATTTTCGCAATAACATAATACAAATACAACGGTTCAACATAAAATCCAAATATGACAACTTAACCAAGTCTCAAACATCTACCACATTCTAGGCCTTCCACTGTTCGTCCTTAGTTCTTCATTCACACTTTTCAAACGACTTATTTCGGCTTGCAATTCGTGGGCATACTCAAGTCCCCTTTCGCACAGGGGTTGATCAATCCATTTAAAATAATTGCAACAATCATATTTCATGAGGATTCAATCTATGTTCGTTGTACGAACTACATCCGAAAAATCTTCGTCCAGCATTTTTTTCCTTTCTGCAAACAACCACTACACACATATCTCCGCAATAACAATTTGGAAACGGCCGTTGTCCCCTTGGCACGGATGGACCAACAGAATGTATAGGCATCAACAAATTTCCACCAACTGTATGTTGATGACCGGGCATTTCCGCAGAAACAACTTCACATAAACGAGCGTGTAAGGTTGATGATCCTGAATGGAATTTACGCGGTACTGGTTCGAACTGTGTTTCCAGAACATGATCAACATCAAAGTCAATATGACTTGAACTTGCAACTCCGATTTTCCCTTCAACCTCATCAAATTGTTTCATCAATGTTTCGTCGTCTATCTCCCAATCATTAATGTCTACCATCATAATAAACAATTAAGGTGTAAATTAGGGTTTTTAATTTACTACTATTATAATTACCTCTAATCAATGTAAATGAAGAGTTTGCTTCCATTTTATGCGCAATCGAGTGTTTGTTTGAAGAAATAGATGAGGAAAAATGTTTTTGACTTAATATATTTGGATTTGAAATGGGTTTGAAGTTGGAAATGGGAGGGTTTTGGGAAGAAAGGGGATAGGTTTGATAAATGAACCCAGATTCAGCTCTCTGTCTTTTTGATGCCCGAAAATGACCTTGCGCATTCCATAACCGCGCAAGCTTAAAACTATGGCTTGCGCAAATATGGAATGTGCAAGCTCTACGTATAAAAAATTGATACCTTGCGCATTCCATATTTGCGCAAGTACAAAACTAGACGAGGCCTATTTTGACAATTAGGTTTTGCAAAGGCTTATTTGTCTTATTTGTTTTTTTGGGGGGCCTTGATCAAAAAATTGCCCTATTCAAAATTTGTGTCACGAAGAAATGCACATTATTTTACTTATATGTTTTATGTGTGCTATGTAAATAACTAAATTTAGTACCCTTATGAGTTATGTGAAGCCCTATGACTATGCATAGGATTGGGAGTAGGCAGACCAAATCAGTAGTTCATGTTTACTCACTATGGTCATTCCTGTTAGTTATGCATGGAAAACTCGACTAAAACCGAAACAACATTTACGTACTGTCAGTACGACTGCTACCCAGGGGCAGTACCCATGTACTCTGCAATGGTTAATGGTCTGTTGGCAGCCGAATAATTTCTTTGTAGATCATGTGCAACAAATTTCATGTCTTATTTTTATTTACAATTTTTCCTCCATATCATTTAACAGTCCATGGTTCACAAACAAATCGTTACTTTCACTGCGCATCAGTTACTGTACTATATTTCTGCATACAGAATACTGCATTATTACAACGTTCATTATGTTCTACCGTTTTCCTGCACTACCAATTCCTTTTAGTAGCAAACTGTTCTCTTTCTGTATATATATCTGACAACGAAAACTGACATGTGCATAAAAAACTTTCCCCTATGTGCATTTCATCACCCTTTCCCATTTAGTACTGCCTACTCATTTTTTCTGTATGACTCAGTTAACACCGTAAATTTATGCTTTTGGTAGACGAAGTATTGTACCGGTTTCAACATTGGTTTAGGGTAAATAGGTCGTTCATAGACTTGCTGCATCTCATAACTGGGAGGGGATGCAGTGGTATTGTTCACCCATACGATATCACAACCACATTCATATCTCAGTCTGAATTCATATCTCAACCGTTTAGTCTGTCTGCCAATATATATGATGTCATATTACTTCTGCTGTGGTTTGTTTTAGAAATAACCACGTACAATATCTCAGTCTGAGTTCCGTACGAGCGAAGGACAAACTGCAACTGCTATACTTAAATAAGCCAGTCCAGTAGGCAGTCATATTGGACGTATAAATATTAACGTATAGTAGGATATTTTCTTTTTATATATAGTTGGACCTATAAATTAGTATTCATTTGCATACAGTTTGATTGCTGTCATATCGGAAAATAGTATGCTTAACTTTCTTCAATATCATGTTCGCCTTTTTTACAACCATTTATGGAGGATTGTTGTATTACAAATTAATCAATTATCCCTCTCTACGCTTCAAAATATGATGTTAAGATGGCAATCTTTTATTTACTGCCACCATGCCTTCCACAATGGTCACTTAACTGATGCTAGAGTTCTTTGTTCTCAATAGGCGCTTTTAATTCTATCTTAACCTTTTTAACATGTTACATCCTTTACCTGGGTTAGTATAATTTGGTTGGAATAACTGAATTTCTTCATTCTGTGCTTGGTAACTATAATTTGTTCATTTGTTTACGGTTTGTCAAATGGTATACCCACAGAAAGTAAACCATAATAAGGATTCGTTTGTTGCAGCTTTCTTCTTTTATTTTGTTTATTTTCTGCTTATTGGGCTGGGCTTCTTTATTTCGCCCAGAACATAGTCGGCCTTATAAATATAGGCTGAAGCAATGTATTTGTACATGTAAAATTATCTGAGAATAAAATAAAACTTCTTTTTCGTTTTATGGTATCAGAGCCACCATAGCCAAAAGGCTGAAATTGATCAAAGAAAGTGATTTCTCATTTCTCCCCTCAGAGCATTATCATTATAGGGGAGGCTTACCTTTCTCCATGATCAGTTTAGCATCAAGTTTTCATCAGATCTTGCCTTCATTGTGCCATCCTAGAAGAGGATCAGATTCAAGATCTTCATCTCCTCGTCTGGTTGCACTGTTCTCACTCGTTACAGTCTATTTTGGCTGCAATTTTATCATTGCCTTGCCAAAACACTGCTTTCTTGATCAAGATATTTGGATATCAGTGTTCTTGATCCACCATGGCAGATCAAGATGGTGAAGCCACCTCTGTAAACACAGGCAACAGATCAAGAAATGATCAAAGCAGCGATCCAATCTTGATTAGACCTAAAAATCAGGCAATAAACACACCATTAGATGAAGACAACTACATAACCAGGAAATATCAGGTAGAAATTGCATTATGAGGTTATGATCTGCAAGATTATGTGAAGGGAACCAAGGTGATTCCTCCTATTAACGTCGCTGATGATAAAGGCAAACTTATTAGCAATCCAGATTACATTCAATATCAAAGGCAGGATAATTTGCTTGCATCTTGGCTATTATCTTCTATCAGTCAAAGTCTTGTGTCACAACTCGTTGGGTGTTACACATCATATGAAATATGGTCACCTATTGAAAGAATTTTCAGTTCACAATCAGCAGCCAGAGTTATGCACTATAGAAGAGAGCTACAAAATACAAGAAAGAATGATACAAGTATGAGAGAATATCTTGCCAGAATCAAGAATCTCTGTGATAAACTGAAGTCAGTTGGTCATGAGATATCTAATAGTGAGCAGATCCTTATCATTACAAATGGTCTTGATCAAGAATATGAATCTTTAGAGACTTTTCTTGCTACACAGCAAACTCTACCAGACATAGAATATGTTCACTCAGCCCTTCTCGCTCATGAAGGCAGAGTTGAACAGAGAAGACTCATGCAAGAAGACTATTCAGCCAACTATGCCTCCTCCACAAAGAACATAAATTAGAAACACAGCCAAAATAAACAAGAAAATCAAAGTTCAAGAGGAAACAACAGTCAAAAGGGAAGAGGCAGAGGAAAATACCCAAACAACAATAGGATCAAATGCGAAATTTGTGAGAAATTTGGCCACATTGCAAAAAGGTGCTACTTCAGATTCAAGGAAGATTACAATGTTGCTCAGCAAGGTCAAACAAACAGAGGACCAACAGTAAACAAGGCACAAACCAGTAATCAGTCCAGAAACAGTGCAGACAACTCAACAGATGATGCAACCAGATCTGATGATATCAACATGGAAGAATGGTTCCCTGATTCAGGGGCCACTAACCATACGACCAACAACTTGCAAAATTTAAACATGGGAAACAAAAGCTACACAGGTAAGCATTCTGTTGCAATGGGAAATGGTCAAATAATAAATATATCTCATGTGGGAACAGGCACTATAGAAGGTACAAGGTTACTCTATCTTAATAACTTATTGAGAGTACCAAGTATCAAAAAGAATTTAATCAGTGTCTCACAATTTGCTAAAGAAAACAATGTATATTTTGAGTTTCACCCTAGATCTTGTCTTGTCAGGGATTTGTTAAATAAAAGCATATTGTTACAGGGTAAACTGGATCAAGGTTTATACAGGTTTAGCAATTTGAGAAAAAGACCTTTTTGTAACAATGCAGTATGGTGTAATAATGTTAGTGCAGATAATAACAAAAAGGTCAATATTCTCGATGTATGGCATTGCAAGTTAGGGCATCCTAGTTTTGATGTAGTCAAACAAGTATTGAATGAAAGTAAAATTCTTTTCCAAAATTGTGTGGTTCTAATATATGTACACACTGCCAAATTGGTAAGAGTCACAAATTACCTTTTCAATATTCTGAGACTGTATATGAAAGGCCTCTAAAGCTAGTGGCAGCTGACTTATGGGGACCATCTTCACATAATTCAACTCAAGGAGACAGGTATTACCTATCACTTGTTGATGCACATAGCAGGTATACATGGATATATTTTTTAAAGGCAAAATCAGACACATGTAGTGCTATGAAACACTTCATCACTTGCATTGAAAAACAGTTAAATAGCAGTGTGAAAATGATACAGACAGATGGTGGGGGTGAATTCAAATCCCTAAAAGACTTCTTTGCTATGAAAGGAATCATACATAGGATGACATGCCCACACACATCTGAACAAAATGGATTGGTGGAAAGAAAACACAGACACATCATGGAGACTGGTTTAACACTTATGTCACAAGCAAGTCTACCTATGAGATACTGGAGGGAGGCATTTGCCACAGCGGTGTATCTTATCAACAAAATGCCAACCAAAGTATTAAACCATATCTGCCCTTTTGAAAAACTTTTTAGTGTTAAACCAGATTATGTGCAGAAATTTTGGGTGCCTGTGTTTTCCTTGTCTCAAACCGTACAACAAACATAAATAAGCCTGAGGTCTAGTCAATGTACTTTTCTGGGTTATGCAGATAATCAGAAAGGCTACAAGTGTCTAGACAATCAGGGCAGGCTTTATATTTCAAGACACGTAGTATTTAATGAAAGTGTTTTCCCTTTTGCAGAAAAGGAAAAACATAAACAAGCAATGGACATCAGCAAAGCAGGAACAAGTCAAATACCTAATCTGTCTGATTGGATCAGCAAAGAAAACAAAATAAATTGTGAGTCAACAAAGAGTGTTCACATTGATAATTCAGAGCAAAGTGCAGTGGATAGCTCACAACATAATGAACAACAACAAGTAGATACACAGCAAAATCAAGGCAATGAAGACTCAACAAATGAAGCTACTGATCACTATATAGTTGAACATCAAGTGCCACAACCAACCATTAGTCAACACCCCATGACTACTAGATCCAAAAGTGGTATCTTTAAACCCAAAATATTCAACACTCAAATCAATGAAGTAGAGCCAACATCATATGAATCAGCAGTTAAAGATGAAAGGTGGAAGAAAGCCATGGATGAAGAGTATAATGCACTGATTAAAAACAAAACATGGATCTTAGTTGACCCACCAAAACACAAAAATATAATTGGAAGCAAGCGGACTTACAAAATCAAAAGGGATGCAGAAGGAAAAATAATTAAGCATAAGGCAAGACTTGTGGCAAAAGGATATACCCAGCAGTATGGTTATGATTTCAATGAGACATTCTCCCCGGTCATTAAACCAGTAACAATCAGAATTATATTAACCTTAGCCTTACACAAACATTGGCAGATAAGGCAGTTAGATGTGCATAATGCATTCTTAAATGGAGACTTAGTGGAAGAAGTGTACATGCAACAACCAAAAGGCTATAGCTCTAAGGACAACAACAATCAAGTATGCAAGTTACACAAAGCCATATATGGGTTGAAACAAGCTTCAAGGGCCTGGTATGAAAAGCTGAAGACTACTTTAGTCAAGTTGGGATTTACTGCCACTAAATCTGATAACTCCTTCTACATAAGAAAGCAGAGGGATAATAGCATCTACATATTAGTATATGTTGATGACATTCTCATTACAGGGGATAATCAACATGAGATTGAAACAGTTATCAGGTGTTTAGACAGACCGTTCGCTATAAAAGACTTGGGGGAAGCTAATTACTTTCTAGGCATACATATTCAAAGAAATAAAGATTCAAGCATCAGTTTATCACAAAAGCAATACATATCAGACATTCTAGTAAGAGCGAATATGGACAATGCCAAAGCACTGCCCACACTCATGATAAGTAATCTCAAACTGTCTAGAAACAAGGGCGAACCGATCGAAAATATCACACAATATAGGAGTGTAGTTGGGGCACTCCAGTATGCAACCATTTCTAGACCAGACATCTGTTTTAGTGTAAATAAGGTCTGTCAATACATGCAAGCACCAACAAATGAACATTGGCGTGCAGTTAATCGCATTCTCAGATACCTAAAGGGAACCGTTCACTACGGGTTAAGATTAGTGTCATGCAAAAGTATAATTCTACAGGCTTTCAGTGATTCAGATTGGGCCAATGATTTAGACGACAGATGATCCACTACTGGGTACTGTGTGTACCTCGGCAGCAACCCTATTTCATGGTGTACGAAGAAGCAATCAACCAAGTCTAGGTCGAGCACTGAAGCAGAATACAGAGCTATCGCCAGTGTTACTGCCGAAATCACTTGGACAGAAGCACTTCTCAGAGAATTAGGGTTTGAGCTTAAACAAAAACCGACCGTCTAGGTGGACAATTTGAGTGCCATTTCGCTATCCATGAATCATGTTCAACACTCGAGAACGAAACATCTTGAAGTAGATCTACACTTCGTTAGAGAACGAACTAGCAGCGGGAAACTCCAGATCCGGCATATCCCATCTTTTTATCAGCGTGCGGATGTATTAACAAAGGTCATTTCATCCAAGAATTTCATTCGGCTTAGGGAGGAGCTTCGCGTTTTCCCGCCACCATGAAAAATAAAGAGAAGATTTGAGGGGCTGGGAAACCCTAGTTTCATTTACGGGGGCGTAATAAGGATTCGTTTGTTGCAGCCTTCTTTTTTTATTTTGTTTCTTTTCTGCTTATTGGGCTGGGCTTCTTTATTTCGCCCAGAACATAGTCTGCCTTATAAATATAGGCTGAAGCAATGTATTTGTACATGTAAAATCATCCGAGAATAAAATAAAACTTCCTTTCCGTTTTAAACCAAACTGCACCATGTTATCATAGTTCTATGCTTCTTTTATTACCATGTTGCATTAATAGTATAAGGACAAATTTTCGAAGTAGGCTAGATTTTGAAACAATTTCGCGAGTGGTGCTCGTTTTCAAACTTATTATCAAATAAGGCTGGTTTCTTCCCAATCAGCAGCGAACTCAGCAGTTTTATAACTGCCACGACAAAGCGCAACTATGAGATGCGCTTTTTTTATAAATATTTTTCGTGGCGCAACTTTGAGTTGCGCCTCTGTTTTTTTTTCAATTTTTCCTTCCACGCGACTAAGAGTTGCGCCTCCGAAAAAAATATGATACAATAAGCAGGCGCAACTCATAGTTGCGCCTGCTTTAGTGTCGAGCTGGCGTAACTATGACTTGCGCCTGCGCAGGTTAAAACAGAGGCGGCAGTAACCCTATAGTACATTCCACAAAAACATTTCCCAACCTTCAACCCTTCTTCCATGCCCGAACCCACCAGCTCCAAACCCAAATTTTAGTCAATTACCACCAATTTATCACAAAATTTTCAATTTTCTTCTTAATTCTTCGATTAAACCAAAGCAACGACAATCCCTTCACCCACACTTACTTTACCACTAATTTTTATGGATAATTGGGAGATTCTAGATGAAGTTTTGGTGCAATTTGTTGAACGGATGGAAGCTGAAAATGAATTTTTTCCTGAAAATCAGTTTGAAAAAGTTCCTGAAGCTCAATTTGAGATAGTTCCGCCGACTAATGGTGTTGTTTTTCAATCTGCTTTGGATAATCAAATCTGCTTAGGCGAAGCGAATCAAAGACCGAGGAAACAAATTAGCGGCGAAGGACGAGTGAGACAAGATAGACATCCACTTTGCCATTGTGGAGATGTTTGTGAGGTAGTTGTATGCAAGACTCAAACAAATGCTGGACGTCGGTTTTACGGATGTGCCGGTTACCTTGATCATATAACTAACCCGAAAGGTGTTGAGTGCTGTAATTTCTTCAAATGGCTAGATTGTCCGTTAACCCCTAGGGGATTGGAGTATGCGCTAGAGATGCAAGCCGAAGTGAGACGTTTGGAAAAGGAAAAAAGTCAGCTTCGACATCAAGTAGAATATTTGCAGTCCGTAAATCCAATTTGGAAAGGGGTCTAGTAAACTGGGTAGTGCAACTGTAATGTAATGGATGTGTATCAAACATGTGTAATTGAGTTATGTATGCTTTAGTTTTAATGAATGTGTATTACTTGGTTTTATTTGTACTTGATTGTTGTAGTGGATGTGCAATCGATAATGTATTATTGTTTGTCTGTTATGTTTATTTGACGGTAGATGTAAAACTGCAGAAAATTCATACAAAAGCTGCGTATAAATTAAATCAAAGTAACATAACATAGCAAGTACTTTAAATGTTTGACATAGGATAGCCTTTGATAACAAAGTTGCGTACAGAATAAAAATATAAGTTATACAGTTCACGAATGATAGAAGTAGTAGAAACAAGTAAAATATTTATTGCTTCCCACACGTTCTTCTTTTATGACCCAAGTTACCGCATTGTCCACATCTATCCTGTATTCTGTCCTCCATTTCGTCCATGACTCCCCTTATTCTTGTGGACCTTGGTCTTCCTGTATTCCTTCGTGTTGGCGGCAGGATTATAGTAGGGCCTTCATGTACATCCCAATATCTACTGTCGGGCACTAGATGAAAGACCGGAGAATAACTATGTCTATAAATGTCTGTCGTAAACCAGGATGAAATAAGATCATGGTAAGCTCTGTTCGCTCCTCCTCTACATCGTGCGCATGCAGCTAAAACATGGGGACATGGAAAATGGGCTAGATTAGGAATATTGCATGAACAGCTTCAGCTATCATTGGCAATATTTACTGTGTAGTTGCACGCGTTTGTGTCTGTTACTTGCCACTCCATTAAGCTGAACCTGTTAATGCTCATATTACGTGCTTCAGCTGAATATTTTTCCATCAGTTTGTCATAATTTGGCATGAGCGAAGATGCGTAATCCATTCCATCCGTACGTCTTCTGTAGAAGTAGCTATTAAGACGATGAAAGGTATGTGTCACTAACGCCTTTACTGGTAACGATCTTGCACCTTTAAGAACTCCATTGAAACTCTCTGAAGCATTGGTAGTCATCATACAGAAACGTTCACCGATGTCCTTGTAAAGAGCCCACTATTCATCCTTATGTCGAAGACTTCTATCAATCCATCTGTCAGCAGCCAGACTCACATTTTTTAGTTGCTCTTTGAGTTCTTTGTATGTTAACTCATCTCTTGCTTCAGCAAAAGCATGAAATAAGTTTTGCAAAATCTTACTACCAAAACCAGCTTTTTTAAAGTTTACTTTCAAATGGCGTAGGCAGAAGCGATGATGATGTGGTCTTCTCCACTTCTCCTGCAAGGCAGTTGTAATTCCTTTCATTCTATCGGAAATGAATGTAATGCATCTTGCATTTAAAGATGGAATTAAGTGTCCCATGCATGAAAAAAACCAACCCCAAGTTTCTGCCGACTCCGTCCTTACAATAGCAAATGCCAAAGGGAAAAGAGAGTTGTTTGCATCAACTCCTGTAGCCACAAGCAACGTACCTTGATATTTACCATACAGATGTGTTCCGTCAATAGAAAGAACCGGACGACAATGCTTGAAACCTGCAATGCTCGGTCCAAATGCCTAGAAAGCCCCCCAAATTTGTACTCCTTCTATATGTACATGATAAACAGTACCTGAATTGCATTTCTGTATAGCATGAAGAAACTGAGGCAAGTCATTGTACGAAGATTCCCAATCGCCAAATATTGTAGACACCGCTTTGCTAAGTCCTTTCCAGGCTCTCATGTAGCTTATTTGAATTTTGCAAGTGTGTGCCATAAGCTCTTGGACAGATTTTGCAGTGTAACTTGGGTTCGAACAAACATGTGGAAGGACTTTGGTGCAAATGAATTTGGCTGTTGCTTGTTTGTGGTTCGAGTTGATGATTGGATTTGAGCAAGTGTGATCACCACCGTATTTTTTTATCATCCACTACCCAACATGATCTCTTTTAGACACAATAGCATGAAGCCGCCATGGACAATTAGCATCAATATCACATATAGCAGTGAACTCTCTAGCGCGGGACTTTATGTTTTTAAATGACACCGTACACTTTATCGACTATTCGCTTATATGTTCAATTAAAGATTCCTTCGATTTAAAAATCATACCAACTCGAGGGCCCTTCTCCACATTCCAGTCCGAACATTTCGTCGGTAAATTGAAATTCTTGCACAATAGATCTTTCCATTATTATATCATTATATTGGTCATCGTCTAACGGTTCTTCCATCTCGATATGCTCATCAGTGTCAACAACTTCCTCTGGAATATCATCTAAAGGAGCGTCATTGTTAATATTCATAGAATCGATCCATGTTTCATCGTCGTCAAGTGAAGCAGCGATTTCCATGCTATCCAAATGGGAAATTTGGATATCGTCATTTCCACCCTCCATATCCTCGGTGTCAACATCTTCACCTTCAATTTCATGCAAGTAGTCATCTGAATTCGGGGTTGGAATTGACTGTGGAGGATACAATGGATAAGGAAGAAAACCATACCCGGGTGACTGCGATGGATATGCCATGACACCGTACCTGTACACAAACATTTGACTGATAAGTACAAAAAACATGAGTAAACATTAATACAGCACATAAAAGCATACCCAGCTGCTTGTGCGTAAACGTTCGGTGGCTCGTAGGAGTAGTGTGGGTAATACATTTGACTTCGCTCAGCAGTATTACTAGGTCCGAGTTGACTTGCATAATCAAAGATTTGAGTTTGCTGTTCAGTTGTATGTACCACCTCCATCTTCTTAACATACAGATCAATTACTTTCATCCCCACACAAAACATAGAATCGACGTCGTCGTCGTCGTTTACCTCAATAGCAATTGGTCCGTCATCTGTTACCCATTTATTAACCAACGAGATGTCGAACTCCGTAGAAGCAATCTTTGTAGCTTTGTAAATTGCCGTTTTCAGCTCAAGAAAATTGCAACCCCTCCTGACTTTCGATCCCTTATGTTTTCCGCCAACATAGGTTGGCTTGCTATTTTCATCGACGACTAAATCGCCGTCATAGTGACAAATAATCAGCACGGTAGTCATTGATCTATCGAAATTACAGAAAGTTAAATGTCAACACTAGATCTATCAAACAATAGTGGAGTAGGGTTTCGAATCTTTACCTCAAGTGTAGATGAACGTGCAATCTTTTGTTAATCTTCGTACAATTAAATGATTTTGAGTGGAATGTTGTGTTGCTGGTAGAGAAAATAATGGAAATGGAGGTTAGGGTTTCTGAAAGAAAATGGGTTTGTGGAGTTGTGTTTGTTTGGGGAGGAGTTGTGATGTTTATATGCTGCTGTTAGGCCGGGGGATAGCCCAGGTATACAGGCGCAACTCAAAGTTGCACACGAACGAAAATGATAGGCGCAACTCAAAGTTGCGCCCAGTATATTCATGAATGTGCAACTACATGTCGCGCCTGCAACTTTCTAGAGAGCATATATGCGCGTTTCTGAGTTGCGCCTGCAGCTTTCCAGATTTCCAGAGAACAAATAACATATGCAACTTTCTTACAACATCAATTTTCATATAATAACAACATATAAGTACACCATTTCATTCAAATAGGTGAAATATTTCATACAGAACATCATATTTCATATAACATGTTTCAAGTCAATAATACAACATCGCAACACCTACAAACCAACATGTTTCAAGCCATTACAACTTCAAAACAAAGCAACCAAAAGACAGACCAACACAACCCTATCTTCTTATGTTTCTGCGGTCGCATAGTGTCATTTGAGTTTGGGTCGGAGGCGGTTGAGATGGTCCAGCTTCAACTATTTCCTACCCCGGCTGACTACCTTGTGAAGGACCCCCTGTGCCTCTAAAACGTCTTCTTTGGTAGGTACGACCAAAAGCCTGGGGCGGACGAGGCACATACAGTGGTGGTCTTTCTACCTTATGCCTACCAAGAAGCGACGTGATAATCTCCTTGATGTTGAACACTTTCCTTTTACTCTGCCCTCATCTGCAGGATCTGCCAGGACATCGTCAACTTCATTGGAAATCATATACAACCCTTGAACCTAAAACACAAGGATCAATGATGCAAGTAAGTAAAGCTTTATGAGGAAGTTCAAAGGTTTAAAATTATAAACACGTACCAAATCACGTTCCACCGGTCCCCGTGGAGCATATCTGGGCAGTCTAGTTGACGATTCTTTAAGAACAAATCGCCGTGTGATATGCCTGTACCAACTATAGTATTGTTCGATTGACATTCTTAGTATGCGTTCAACCAGAACGTGATCCAACCTGTGATCCCACCTTGCGATGTACGTGTTGTACAAGTCTCTATTCCAACCGTGTGGAAAAATCTGCTCGGCTGAATCTGGTATATGCTGACGAAGGCCAAATTGCCTCATCACTCTGTCGGGGTAGTGCATGGCTACACTTTGCAAGCAAATAATCGGGGTCCTTGCATACCAACTATGCTCCCCGTCCAAGCAAATAGGCGGCAGATCCTGTATGATCTCAGCCATGTATGGCGTCCAGTCAACAGCATGCTCGTCCATAACATCGATCTCATTGTGATAGAATGTAGGATGACGGGCTGGATTATCTCGCCAACGTCTATCTCCGGTCCATCTACAGTCATAATCAAAAAAGTGTGTGAATATTGGCAGAAATCAAAAAAAATTAGTGTATGTTTCAGGTTGCTTTTATCTTGCCCCATAAGGTAATCCTGGAGCGACGTTGGCACGAACATTTGGTCGTCCAACAGAAATACGCGTCCAAGACCATACCTGAATATTATCAGTGTTAAGAAACGTCTTTCAAAATATTTCATAAATTTGGTACACCAATAAGTCAAAATAAACATACCTGTAGAACTGTTAGGCAACCTGCTAACCCGTTCGTTTTTCTTAGTGCAACATTATCCAACTCCTTGTACAATGCGCACAAAACCGCGCTACCCCATGAATAATCGGAAATGGTGGCAAAATCCTCTAGCAAGTACAACCATTTAACGCTAACTCTGCCCTTCGAATGGTTCGCAAAAAGACGGGATGCTATAAGAAGCAATATGACAGCCCGTGTAAACGGTTCTACCTCCTCAATAGATGAATCGACCGAAATCTCCCTGCCGATTATAAGGTCATTTAGCCATTTGACCTTCAACTTTCTTCTATTGACAACCGCTTCTGGGGTGGAATTTCACCAAGCAAACGTTGACATACCTCATCGGCATCCACGTTACCACCGTAGTTGAACACGGCGCCTTCAATGGGAAGGCCAATCAAAATAGATATGTCTTGCAGTGTAATTGTCATTTCTCCCACCGAAAAATGAAAAGTGCAAGTCTCATGTCTCCATCTATCGCATAAAGCTGTGAGTAATGACCCATCGAATCTGATATATTTGATCTGCATGAAATACCAGAATCCGGCTTGATGTAGTAATTGTTGAACCCATTGATCTCCAACCATCTCCATCAAATCTTCAAAACTTTGCGAATGATCCAAACAATCCACCGGTTTTACACTCTGCAAAACAAAGGATTATAACATATATTTTATTCAAAATGCGACATAGCTTGCAAAAATTTACTATAATTACAAAACAAATAATATTACCCTCATTAACTCTTCAACATTAGAGCGATGATTATCCTGCATATAAAGCACGCTACCGTCTACCGGTCCACTTTCCGGTTCTTCAAAGTTCATGCCAAAAAAACCAATTTTTACAAATCGTTTGCAACCAATTAGTGATTCAACGTTTCACATTGGATTACTAAGATGTACAACAAGCTATTTGAAAATATTTCTAGCAAATACAACCAAATAATAAGCAAATTACAAATAAATAAATAAAACTAGGGTTTAGAAATTACCAAATTCTATTTGTGTTGAAGAGGATCCTGCTTCCATTGTTGTAGCTTTCGTTTAATCGAAAAAAGAAGAAGAAATTTGTAAAATTTGTGATAATTTGGTGTACTGGCTAAAATTTGGGTTTGGAGGTGATGGGTTCGGGCATGAGGAGGGGTTTGGAGGTTGTGAAATGTTTTTGGGGTTATGAGTGGAAGGGTAGCTGCTGGCTCTGTTTTAACAGCAACTACTTGTGCAGGCGCAACTCTTAGTTGCACCTACGCTATATTATAGCAGGCGCAACTATGAGTTGTGTCTGCTTAAAAATTGACATATGCGCAATTCATAGTTGCGCCTTTACTATATCGAAAAAATTAAAATATGCGCAACTAAGAGTTGCGCAAATGGCTGGCAGTTAAAAAAACGCTGACTGTACTGCCGACTGGGCCTAAACTAGCCCTGTTTGGTAATAAGTTTGAAAACTAACACCGATTGCGAAATTGTTTCAAAAAGTAGCATCCTTTGAAAAATTTTCCATAGTATAAAGGTAAACAAAATTAAGGTTGGTCCATTTCTGGTAGTTTAAGTCATACACTGAATATACTGCACCCGACGACTCTGCTGTTTATCTACCGCAATATTACACACATTTTTTAATTTATGGCCTATCTTCCACCCTCCATTTACTGTTGACATTTTCATTGAATATAATGTACTTTCTTATTTTATCTACCGCTTTTTCCCTGCTTGCTTACAAAATTATTAGTAGATGCTTGACAAGAAACTAAATAAAGGCACCGTAATATTACAGGCTGGAGCGTTAGTCGTATTATATATGCGGTTTCTTATTCCAATTTTGATATTTTAACTGTTGTCACCAATTACGTTAAACAATTTTCTTTTACGCGGTTATTTATTTGTCCACTGAGTTACATCTATTTTAACAGTTAAACCTATTGTCGTACCGCTGACGGTGGAACCGATCACTCCATGTCAGTTGTCGCTTGCAATCCATGGAACTAAAGAGCTCGATACTCCGATTAGTGGAATCATTACAAGAGGCGAAGTATCATGACACCAATGTACCACTTATTACTAATTTTGCCAACTAATGTACGCTTTATTCCAGTTTACACTTTTGTTATGATTATATTTACTGTCAACTGGTCTCTTTATTCGACTGAATATTTACGGGTTTACACTGATATGTTTGGTTTTTGTTTTCCTAAAAGAAATGGGTAGAGTAGCTCATGCATGTTAATGATGCTCTGTGTTGTACAACTGATTCACTGTCTGGTGTTATACTGTGAATTTGAGTTTTCGCATTTCTTATCACTATCTACTATTGTAGTTAACAAAAATGTTGGACTACGCATTCAGGACTGCCAACTGTGTCAGGCCCAAGAATGTTACCATGGTGTGTGGCTCTTATTTGCAAGTATTTACTCCAGAAAATTGGTGTGAGGCCAAGGCTCCACCTCACATTTCAACTTTATATATAAAAATAAACACACAAAAACACACACGCACATGGAGACTTGCTCTATGAAAAGGTAATGGCAGATCCATATACAGAATTTTCATAATTTGTAGTGTATGAAAATATTAACAAAATAAATTATTCAATCAATGTAAAATAAGCAAGGGTTAAATTAAAGTGTTTTCTTTCACCATATAGCTTTACTTTCTATCAACAAGATTATACTTAGTTTTCTATTTCCTTCTTCATTGCAAGAAAATTTAAAACCATAATGTGGATACTCCACAGGAAAGCCTACTAGCTATTTTATTCAAATTCATAGTTATCAAATCTCCTCCTTCCAGAACAACATGGATTTTGAAAATAAAGCCTGCGAAGCTAACTGCTCAAACGGAAGCTAAATCTAGAGTTAAAGGTGGAATAATCATATCATTGACAATTAAAAATGATGCATTGCTGGAACATTTAGTAACTTAATTATTCTATTCTTTTGGCTGACACAAAGAAAGATGAAGACGTTAATAAGAGTCAGGGTAGAAATAAGGATTGAAAACAGAAATATCTTTGAGGAACAATGTTCAAGCTGATTTACTACTACTTACCAACTGGTTTTGTACTAAAGTATCCATTTCTGTAAGCGACATTGTCTTTTGCTTCCACGTTTAATATAGCACCTATGTATCACCTACTTTGTTTTGTTAATGCTACAATTTGTTTTTGCTGCAAATGTAGATTCTATATTAACTACTGTGTTTATTTCATTTGGTTCAATATAGCAACTCCTTATCAATCACGCTTACTGTTGATGTTAAAATGAATCTCTACTGCAAATTTTGATTTTACCATTTTGGAATATATACCGTTTTCAGTATGACCATTTATTGATAAACAGTCGATTACTTTCAGCCAGCTTTCCCATGAAACTATGAGTTCCCAGTAACAAAACGTGTTTATCTGTTGGTCATGATTTCCAGTGCATCAACTGAAATATCGGTTCCCTCTTTGCATTTCACAGTATTTACCTTCAAAACATTTTGTCTCTTAATTAAATGTTCGTACTACCAAGCATGCTTTAACATACTGCGTTTTGTAATACAATGAATAAAAAAAGTTGTACAAGCACAGTAATATACATTTTTACAAAACCATGAGTAATTTAGGCTGATATATAAGATAACAAAGCAGGTTAAAAATACGAGATAAAGATATCCTAGAATAACAAATTGAATTAAGGAATCCTGTCCACTGCCCATAAAACAAAATTTCATTACCAAACCAAAAGGAGAGCATTCCACTCTTAACTTTCTTCCGTACTACTCATAAACAGTATACTTCATTAAAAACATGATTCATTAGTTTTTTTCTACTTTTAGCTTGAATAAATTTCAATCATAAATATCCACCTTTCTAACCGTGTTGAACGAAGAAAAAATTAAATATACAACAATTAGAAACTATGAATACTGATTACACCCAGCATAATTAGCAAACAGATTAGCTTTGTCAGCTAAGTAACTTAAAAAATTGTTACCAACATTATCCCTTGGCTATTACATAAATCACTAACAACAAACTACCATGTGAGTATCAAATTCCAAATACTATAATATATACATAAAATATACAACTGAAAATAGTAACCGATACCTAAAGAACTACATGCATCAATGCTTACTCATTTATCCGTGAGTATCAAAGACTGTGACTCTTATTTGCAAGTATTTACTCCAGAAAAATGGTGCAACTACTTTGACTAATATTTACAGCCGTTGAATTTTTGTTAACCTTGTCTGTTTACACTCATATATTTCTACTATTTCACTGTTTTGATTGGTACTTAAAAATACATTAACATCACTCACCAAACACACCTCCGTACTGACTAATATACATTTGGATGTTATATTACGTTTACATCCAAGACCGTATGCACCAGATCGATAAAAAATAGCATGAACGCCGTTCAGTTTATAGGTTACTCTGTTTTAAGATGACTATTTTGGTCAGTGAACAGTTATGCATGCATCCTGATGCCACAATATTTGCTTTACTCCATAATTTACATACTCTGTTTTCCTGCTCATCCTTTCAGTCTGTACATTTCTATTCACTTCGTTCTCATTTGGTTTGTAACTTTAACTACAACACACTTTCAGATAAATTAAAACGTGCCACCATCTCCTACACTCTACCCTCTAAACTGCATAATTCATGCATTACAATTACAACTGACGTGTCACTTCATATTAAATTGCACAGTAGTTTTATTTCGGTCATCATCATGGCTCTCTACTATATATATACACTATACAGTGAACAAATTGACCGACGGTATATTCGATAATTTACTTGGAACCATGTACATAAAACAATTTGATTTTACTTGGTAATTTACCTATTACATGAACAACTATACACATCTTACTTCGACTCATAGTGGTTGAAAAAAGCGAACTACCTCTGACAGTTACTGTATGCTGTGACAGTTATTGTCATTTTCATGTAATTATTTATCGATGCACTGCTGTTCAAACCCACATCCTACAATAACTAAACCCACTTAATGCAAATTCAACCGTCCATACACATGTCTTTCATATTGCACGGTAAAAATGCAGTAGTTATACTCCTCAATCCTCACTTTACTACTATAAATAATTCAAACAATGCTTTTCCACCTTACCCTCTTCAACATCAATCTGTTACGTCCAACTTTTTACTACTCCCAAGGTAGCGTACGCACTAAAAATTCATCTGTTCTTGCTTCCCATTCCATGTATCAACTAGACATCCCTATGCCCCTCCAACTTCTATGTCACTTTGTCCGGTACAGGGCTGTAAATTTATGTCCGCTATGTTACTTTGCAACCCTTATTCTACTGCTGTACAACCTTTATGTTACTCCCTTTTGTTCACTCTTCATCCATTTTGTTTGACAGATATAAGCATGACCAACAAACATCAGCTACTCTCCGACTTAACCGTCAGTCCAAACTGGGATTGTATCCACGTCAGACTGTCTAGGATGTGGAATTCAATCTCCAAAATCGAAAAAGAGGTTTACTCCACAAATCTTCACCTACTTGATGTAAAGGTTTGTTTTCATCCCAGTTGACATATTTACATCTTTTTTCCCAATTACTTTTATGCTACAATAGGATAACAATGCATTTCGATGTAGGGTAACCAAAAGCCTGCTGTCGTGCCAAAGAGTTTGGTGGACAAATACTTGCACACGTTTGAAGAACAGGGTTTATACGAGATTGACACATTCAACGTCTACCCTTCACAACCTACCTATCGTCTTATAGATGAGGAGTTGATGATCATCTTTCGCCACGATACCTAAGTAAAAAAGCTGCCACCTACGCTGCACAATATTCTTAGATACAGATTTGGTTTTGTTGACGACGACACTCTCGCTAAATGCATAGATAAGGTGACTCAACTGACAGATGAGCACTATTTACGTATTCCTACATGTCGTGTACTATTAACCCACCATTTGTAGTTACACTACACCATATATTTCCTTGATCTTCCCATTTTCTCCCTGTATTTTACAAATATTGGTGGTGGATCTACGAAGCATTTCTGATGTTGTTCAACTCACAACAAGGGCCGACTGTCAAACTTCTAAGAGAGAGCTTACCGTTTGCAATAGAAGGTTACAATTTGAACGCTTTCTTATATTTATCTTACTATAAACATCCTCCATTTTATTTTTACGTAGTTCAAAAAATATATCTGTTACTTTGTGGGCTGACAAGACAAACTGCATAGATCTGGCCGCTACTGAATCAGAAAACCAACTACCCTCACTGATATTCACTTCTATGTTAGTAAAACATTTTAAAGGCAACGTTGTAGAACTGAATTATATTTTACTCTATTTTGTCAACCTTATAAACAAACTACTTATTTTAGAAGAGTTTACATTTTCATCAACCAATGCTACACAAATGTACTCAAACATTGACTGCCCAGAGTTAGTTAATTTAATTTTCAGGTTTCTCTCATATTTGGTTATATCAACTACTACTACTGCCTACTTTATGTGCACATACTAACCCTGACTGTTATGAATTCTAGAGTCATGGAAAGTGGAGGAAGTACGGTTACAACAGTTGAGCGTCATCGACCATCAACTTCAACAACTTATGATCACGAAATAAAAAGTACCATAGCTAATATGTTAGACGACATAAGAGCTAATGACTGCCACGTAATGACTTATTATTTATTTCTTTTTCTATACTACCTAAATTATTTTACTAACATTTTTCTCCACTTCTCTACTTTTTAGTCTAAGAAGCATGTAGTGCATGCAACTTTAATGAAGATTAACACATCATCCGGATGGAGTTATCCTTCTTGTCCAATTTGTCGAAAGACTGTGACAAAGGAAGCAATCTGTTTTACCTGCCCAAAACACAATAATAATATTGCTCATCCTGTGAACATGTATGTGTCATTCAATCTGTGGTTCACTTTGAACTCGCTAACTACCAACTATATGTACACATGTATCGGTTATCAATGGAAGTATTCGACCACACCGGTTTTGCTACTGTGATTGCTTTTGACAAAGATGCCGCATGCTTACTCAAACGGAGCGTGGATGAAATGATGGAACTATCGACAACGGTACACAAATTATACAGTACTTTGGTTTACAATTTAAACTCCTAATTTTCAACCATTTAATCATAATATATAGATGTTGTCCTGTTACACCTGTCACATGCAATTGCAATTGAATAACACGATTGTTTATTTTCTTTTAGAGCAATGCGGATGAACTGATTGGTACAGTCTTCAACAACTTAACTGGTTCATAAGCTCGGTTCGAATTCAGACCTTCCACCTATGACATCTACAACCATCGAAAAACATTAACTGTTAGCATAATTTCAATTATTCACCGTCCGTACAACTCCTTGAATGACCGACCTGAATCCGTGGAATCGACCGATACAACGGAAGTTGGAGTTACACAATTAACTGCCGAGTCAAGCACTGTAACGACCCCAGATTTTATATAAATTTAAATTGATAATTAATTGAGTTTTTGAATAAAAATTGTGAAATTAATCGATAAGCGAGTTTTCCCAATTCAAATAGAATATACGTTAAATTATTTGAATTTAAATTGTGTGTATATATAGGTGACTATATGAATAGATTTGAAATGATATGTGTGTGTATATATATATATATATCGATAATTTAATTAAATCTTAAAATAAATGGGTTAAAGATAAATATAAAAAAATATAGATAATTGATACAAGTTTAAAAATAAGTAACTTTAAATTTGAAATTGATGGGTTATGTTAAAAATAAAAAAATAAATTAATAATAAATATTTAAGCTAGAAATAAAATATAAATATGTAAGATAAACTATAAAAAATACAAAGTAAACACTAGCTAAAAAAATAAAATTTAATAACAAATTAAATTATAGGAATTCACTTATATTACCAAATAATAAGAAAAAATAAAAATAGAAATAAATAAATAAAATACAAATACAAATATATATGATAAAAATATATACATGAATTAGCTTACAAAAGAAAACTAATATACATTCAAGAATGAAACATTGCAAAAGAAAACAAAATTAAGTATGAAACAAAACCAAAGTATATATGTACATGAAATATAAAAACAAACCTGGCAAAAGTAAATATGAATGTGAAGTAGTTATGAAGGCAAGTAAAATATATATGTATGCAGCCTGTAGAGTTAGAAATGCAAGGCAAGAGGGTACAAAGTAAAAAAGATAAAATATATATGAACACAAACATAAGAAAATGGATAAGCATGAGACATAAAGTACATTAGCATTTAATGCCATCATCTTAGCAACATTTTTTGTCAATTCGAATTGTTTTCAAAATCTATCAGCCTAAAGAAAAATCTTTGATCAAATGAAATATCAACTTGTACAAACAAATTATATTTACCGGTACAAAATAATATCACATGTACTCATCTCCTACATATCAATTATTCTCACCTCAGTTTCGATCATTCTAAACTGAGAAAGAAAAAAACCAAAGTAAATATCATTTAAACTCAAACAAGCTTCAACTTAAAAACAACAACACAAATTCATATAAACCAGAGATCAAGAAAAGCCTTCAACTTGCAAATTTTCAAGCCTGTTTCAACTTGAAGCTCTGTTCTTTCTTCAAACCACTGTGAGTAAACTTATTTTCTTTTCAACAATTTAAAACCTGGATTTCACTATGATATCACTGTGATATCTGAATACATAATGTTGTTTGCCTAAAACTTGGATTTGAAATGGATGCATGTGTATGTATTAGTGTTGGATGCCTGTATATACGAAAAATAAACTCTGTTGTTTTTTTTAGAGTTTGATTTTCTTTTAAAATCCAATATCTCGTCTTTGAATCATAGTTAGCTTATGACTTGGAAATGGAAAATGTTTGAAATCATGTAACCTCACTCCTAAAAATAATTACAGAAAATTAAAAAGGAATATTGGTCTCGAAAATTATAAAGAACAGTGAAAATGAAAATTTGGTCAAAATTTTATTAATTCAATTTTAAGAATTGATTGAAGGATTGAATTCACTATAGGAAATCATGAATTTTGATGGTTATATCACGATTTTTAGTTTGGAAATGGATGGGGTTTCTTGGGTTGAACGAATCGACTGTTTTAGTCGATTTCAGTCGATCAACGATGAACTGGTCGTTGAGGTTGGGTTTAAAGGTCGAGGGGAAGACGAAGATCATAGGAAAAATGCTATGGTGATTTATTGTTGATCGAGATGGCCGGTAATGATCGAGATAGGGTTTTACATCCTGTTTATGTCGATGAGGTTCTGATGGGTTTCGCGATGCCAAGTGACGATCAGAATCGATCGCGAGTTGTTCGGGGGATGCAGGGGATCAAGGCGGAGTTATGGCAAGGATGGCGAGGCGACTGGAACCAGGGATCATCGGAGACGTGAGTTTTTCTGGTGATGCTCGTTTCTAGGCTGATGGGTTTAGGGGTCGAATTCGTTGTTCGATCGAATCGTGTCATCTGGGTGATTGCAGGTTGTTGCCGTGGTTGAAGGCGATGCAGGGGAGGTCGGAGTCGAGCTCGTCGATGACCAGAGTGTTGGTACACGTGCACGCGTGTATGTTGTGTCAGGATGATGTTGTAGTGATTGAGGAAGAAAGGGCTTTCTCGGGTATGTCTCGAAGAAAATTCTGGTTTGACTCGAAGACGAGAGGAGGGGAGTTTGCCCGGGGTTGAGCTCGGGATTTTTTTGTTTTTTCTCGGGTCTGGAAATTGAGGGTAAAAATAGTTTTAACTTTTAAAACAAATATAAAGTTTATTTAAAACAATTTTGTTAAAACCAGTTCTTTTGTAAATAATAAATGTTTATCCAAGTTTTGAATTGGTTAAAAGGTTTTTAAATTAAATTATTTTAAATTAACTAAGTTTAAAAGTATTGAAGATATATATATAACCTTTATTTTAAAGTTTATTTAAAACTTAACAATGTAATTAAGAAGTTAATTAAGAAAGATAAAAGGTTTTAAAGGTTAATTACTTAATGAAAGAAATTAAAGGTTAATCAGTTAATAAAAGTAGTTAAAAGGATAATTACCAAATGAAATTAATTAAGAATAATTAATTAATTTAATTAACTAATGATTATGATTGATTAACTAATGATTATGATTGATTAACTAATGATTTGAGATTAATGAATTAGAAATTTATTAATTAAAAGTAATTAATGGTTAATTACTGTGAATGGTTAAGGATAATTAATTTGTGTAATTAATTTAAAGCTAATTACTCTGTGTTATTCTATGAAAGGATAATTAATATAAGTAATTAAAGGTAATTAATTACTTGAAGATAATTACTTAATTAAAAGTAATTAAATGATTAAAATTGGTTAATTAAATGATTAAAGGATAATTGCTCAATGTAATTAATTTGTGATTAATTAGAGATAATCATTTAAGTAATTAATTAAGGGCTAATTAATGATTAATCAAAGGGAAATTATTAAATGTTTTGTAATTGATTGATCATTAATTTACCATGACTAGCAAATTTATTCATAGAAATTAATCTGATTTAAATCAATCAGATAATTAAATTGATCACACTTACGGATGTTTGGATTTTATTGAATGGGTAAATTGTTTGATATCCCTGATTTGTGATGCTTTGTGATATATCCTGATTTGTGTTGTGATCCGTAATGTAGTTTATTTATCTGGGATGAATGTAATTTTATTATCTGCAATATATATATCTGTAATCTGTAATCTGTGATCTGTGAATGAAAGATGAGCGTTATAGTGTATACCGCTTTTCAAATATATTGCTGTATTTGAATCTATGATGATTGAATGATGTTGCACTATTGTGTGTGAAACCCCGAGACCACACTCTTGCACACACAAATATGGATTTCACGAGGAAATCAGTTAAGTCATAGATGATTTAGATTTAATGTTTTTGAAATTGAAATTTTAATTTCATTTGATTTTGGAAATGGATTTGGGTTAAATGTTAAAGCTTTTGAAATGAGTTTCCAAAATAAAAGTTATTTTAAATAACTTAATAAAACTTGAAATTTAAGTAATTTGATTTAAAATTTGAATTCAATATTTGAAATTGAATTCAATGGTTTGGAAATTATGGTCTAAAAGAAACATACAAGTTATAAAGGTGTCTATTTGGGTTTTTAACCATCTAAAAGTAGGGTTTTGTAAATCTAAATCTAAATCCAAGTTTTATACCTGAATGGCTTTATCTTATGTAAATTGAAATCAGTGTTTTCCATAAAAATAACTATGTGTTTCAAATAATAGCTTTCATAAAAAGAAAGGATTTCCAATTTGTATCGAAACATTTCAAGTCTGCAATGAAATTGTAGATAGTTGAGAAAACTATGAATTAAACTTTGTGAAAGATGGTTGAACCTTGTCTTGAAATCAAGAGGATTTCAAATGATGTATCTTTTATATTATAAAAGATTTGAATTGTGAGATGTTTTGAAAGTTATCAATTAAATCTTTGATTTACAGATTGAAGAGGTTAATTCAATTTGAAAATTGAATTGTTTTAAAAAGCTATAATTGAATCTTTGTGGAAGACCATTAAACTTTGTTTGATATAGGAAAGTATATCTTTTGTATAAAAGATTTGAATTGGAAATCGGCTTGAAAACCTATGAATAAATCTTTGTGAAACTGGGTGAACTTTGTGAAACTGGGTGAACTTTGTGAGATGAATCTTTTTATTTAAAAAGATTTGAAATGGTAATGTGTTTAAACCATTTGAAGAGAAGTTTTGGGTAATAAGTTGTGACTTAACTGAAATCCCAATATCCATATGTTTTTAAAATATTGCGCTCACTATTCGGTTTAGCCGGGAGAGGACCTTTGTGTCATGCAACCCATTCCGAATAAGTGATACGTCGTATATGGATAGAAACTAAAGACCGGTGGTGAAGACCGGGTATTTGTGAAAATGATAGGATAACCTATCGATTGTCTCTGCACCGAGTAGCGCCCGGTATAGAGATTCCCTAAGTGATGGGAAGTTCGATCGGGATTGTGAATACCCGGATTGCAAGGGCTTCTTCGGAAGTGCCTTCGGTTCTGTTCGAACCTGAAACAGACTTGTATGGTTGTATGTCTGACATTACACTTTGAGATATAAAGCTGATTTCTTTCAAATACATTTCTGTTTGGTGGCGGAGAATTTATTCTCTTAGCTTAACACCCTTCTCTGAGACGTACGAGCTCAGAGGTTATGTAGTTGAAGGTTATCAGTGATATACTCCCAATTTGGTAGTGTGGCATGCTGAGTGTTGTTGTGTGTTGATGGTCATTTGCTGATCATTTGTTGATCAAAGCATGGCTTTGTGAAAAAGCGTAGCTTTGTGGACGAGACCTCATCGAACCCCACAGACCGGAAATGGTCGAAACATGAAAGATGCTGCAAGGTTATGAGGGTAGCTCCCTTTAGGGTATGTCATTTGCTTCTGGAAAAAGGTGGTATCATGGTATGGGGCCCAGATATTTACCTGCGTGGTTGCTCCAATCTCATTTACTCTGTGTGATTGTTGCTTTGTGATCGAGGATCCTCGGATAAAGGTCCCAAAGGACCGAGGGGTGGCATATTCGTGTAGTAGTTACCTAGTGTAAGAGGTAACCCGGCCTTGTGTTGGTAGAGAGCTAGTTAGTTCTCAGGACGTCCCTCCAGAGGCGTACCCATTGGCAGTAGGAAGTTCCTTAGCCTGACCATTTGTTGGAAATCCAAAGAAATAATACGAGCCTTGTATGGTTTTAGTTGTATAACCTGCTATGGAATGTGGCGGTAACCTGCTATTGAACATAGTAGCTATAGTAGGCATACAATAATGGTTGTATGTTGGCTAAGATTAATATTATACTTTCGAAATTTTTCCTACACTATGCACTAGTAATAATAATCCAATGATTTTGCGTAATAAGCATGTTTGACTATCATAAGAAGAAATCTCCTCCAATTATGCGTTTGCATTGTGTGTGTGGCGGGAGGTCTTATGGTAGTTTCATTTTCCAAAAAAGCATTGTGGATTTCAATGTTTAAAATTCTTTTTGTTGTTTGTTTAAAGATAAACTGTTTTTGTTACTCACACCAGTCCCATGACTGACTCGGAATTTATTATTCCCTTCCTAAACTCTGGGTGCCCACAATTTTCCACACGGGCAGTCTAGAGTTGGGTTTTTCAGATAGTCAAGTTCAGTAGACTTGTTGGAGCTAGTTCAGTTTTTGGAGATCATGAATGACCTTGTTTATCTTGGTGCAACGTGATGGTGGTTCGAGCTTGATATTGGAGTTGTTGGACTCATTCTCTTTTGAGGATCATTTGGAGTTATTAGTTCTGTTGTTTTCCGCTGTAGCATTATTATTCGTCTCTGATATTGTTGTATCATATTGATATCACTGTTGTATATCATTCTGGATATTGTATTCGTTAGAGTTGTATATGATATCATTCATTTCTTTATTCCGCTGTGTTGTTATACTTACTGTGTTATAAGCTCCGGGGAGCCAGAATCGGCGTTTGAGTCTACGGCATTCGAGTACAAGTGAAGTACGGGTGCCGATTTTCGAAGGCCGAGTTCAGGAACCTTACAAGCACGGTTCAAATACTGAGTAAGAATCTCTCTTACAACTCTTCCTGCTCTTCATCACAACTGTATACTTTAACCTACTACCACTGCTACTCTTATAATACACAGGTTTGGATAGTAAAGGAAAGAAGAAAATTAAGCAGGTTTGTATTTCAACACACACTCCACAACATTAGCCAACTAACACATTAACTAACTAACATGTTCACTCTGCATTCCTGTAGGAGCCCGACGACTTTTTACCCACTGCAGGCATAAACGAAGACACCGTTGGACCTGCGATCGAGCCTCAATGCGACATGCTTAATGGTGTTAAACATCGAAAACGTGGACAAACTACAGACATGAAGATAAAGAAGTAAGCGGTCATAGGGATAAGCGCAACATGAACCATCTTCTTTCCACAACATCAACCAATATATGTTTTCACCCTGTTCGTGGTTCCCTTATATGTTCCAACTTTCCTCTCTCCGTATTCACTGCTGTACTTACTTCTCTGTCTCCCTCCGCAAAGAGAACTGTATTCTCATTATGTGCCTCACTTTATGTACGACAATCCTTGTATATTACTGTTTGTACCCTTCTCTCTCTGTGAATTGTCCAGTTGTAATAATTATTACCTTATTACCCTGTCACACTATCTACTGTATGCAATCTTCAAATATTCAACTAACCCCATTTCTACTTATACCTGCAATATCATATAAATATATAAACTGTTTGTGTATTTCACCGTTTGTACTCTTACTTAAAGCTTTCTCCCCGCTCATCGCCCTTTGAGTTTTGTACGCTTTGTTTTCCTCTACTGTTGGACATGCCTACTTTTCCTACAAAATGTTTGTATCTAATTTCTTTCGTGCACATCTCACTTTATTTATGACAGTCAACAATTTACCACTGTGCTTCCAGTTTGGTGCATGTACTTCCCCTGCAGACAACAGTGTATGCAACTCAGTCAACATGTTTAACCGACCTCACTGACCAACCTACGCACGCTATAAGGAGAACAGTATCATCCTTTTATGCAACTTGTGTGTCCCTCCCATTTTGTCTTCATTACTTCATACATCTAGCATATGTTGGTCTGTATATACTCATTCACTTCACTGTCTGTCATAGAAGTTCCGTGTTCCGTCCATTTATAACTCACAGTATAAGCATTGTTACTTCACAATTACAGCATAAAACACATGCAGCTGTATAACGATTAATATGAATTCTTAAGGGTAATGTTTCTCTCTATTGTACAACTGCTTCCCATACATCTCCTCAGTTCTCAGCGCACTGCCTCCGACTATAACGTTCATTATTGAAGCTCCAACTCTGCCATTTTTTGAATAAATTTTTCCAACCCACATTCGAATTTTAATTTTTTTCAACGGTCATACACACTGATCAATATTTACGGTTTGCGTACTTACCCTCCGTATTAATCTACATGCACATTGAAATACTACAAACATGGGTTTTACAGTAAACATTGAAGATGTCAATTTATATATAGACTACGCTATATTAAACAACAAAGCTCTAAATTTCTCACCATACATTAAACATCTCCCTGCACTTACTGTCGCTCAACTACCACTTACGCCTTTTATTATTCATTCCAGTAAGTAAACTGATACCTAAAGAAAGTTATCATTCAGGCTAAAATACTGAAGGTCTGTCCTTAAGCCTAAAACGCTGAGAAATTTTGTCCTTGACAATAATTTCCTGTTATTATTTGTAATATTGGCATTTTCTAATTTGACCCTTCAACAAATTAGAATTGCCCTGGTATCTACACATTAATAACACGACAATTTATTCTTAAGCCTTTTAACTTTAACTTAAAATTTGATCACTTTAATTAGGTTTTACACCAAATAACACAACACATTTATTCTACACGAGTGTTACGGCATGCACTTTGCACGTGAATTGTTTTCCTTATAAATTGTATATGTTTAAATCAGTCCAAAAAAAAGATTTTTTATTTTTAGGTGATATTAAGATTTGTATAGTTGTAAAAATATTTTGAATTTGTAAATGAATTTTATTTTAGATTCTATTTTTAGAATCGTTTTGAATTTGTAAAGCATGTTTAATTGTTAGATTCTATTTTTAAGGACGTTTGAATTTGTAAAAGAAGTTTAATATTAGATCATATTTTTAAGTGATTAAGATTTGATAATATACAGGGGAGCGTTTTTGATAGTTCATGTGACGACCCACATTTCAGAAGGTTTAAATCGACAATAATCCACACATGTCCAACTTAAACAATCCGGAATGTAGATAATTAATGGGGTTAATTAAGAAAAATAAGAAAAGAAGAAGAAACAAACAAAGAATCTCGCAGCGGAACGAAAAAATATAATAATCAAATAAACAGTTGATGAAGCTGTTTCTGTGACGCCCCACCTCTATACCCACGCTAGCCAAGAACACTACGGTGTAGTGCTGTCAACTAGCACGGAGAATAAGGCTGTTGAGGAGCGACCATCTATGTAATTGCCTTGTGCGAGCACCGATATGTCAGATCATAAAACATTGCATTTCATTTTTAGAGGAATACCGACATACCGATACAAACTCAAAGCTACTACACAGTGGCTATAATAGTTTAGGACAATAGATATAAAAATAACACAGATAACATAAATGCGGAATACAGATGGAACGAAAAGTCTCATATATACAATAACTGATATCAGTTACAATACATTTGACACAATACAAATGATACAACTACAATTGTCGACTCAAGAAGTTATATATACAAGTACATTATCGACTAATATACATGAATACATTATCATCTTAAAACAGACACACTGACTACTTCAAAAGGACGAAGACCACTTCAAATGATATAAAAAATCTTCATAGCTCTAGCAGCAACCCAAAGCTAAAAATCTACATCCTGTAAATACTTGGTCTGACCCGAGTATTACATTCAAAAGAAAATAATACCCGGATCAGTCTAATTCAAACCAGTTTATTAGTGCATATAGGCAGTAATAATTTAAATAGACGACAGTCACAATAATTTCGCATATCCAACTCTCGATACGAGAATTGGATAACGGCAGATATAACACTAAACAGTGTTAATCCACGAAACAGAAATCCAAAGCAGTTTAAGCAATTGAAATGTCAATTTAAAAATATCAATGCTAATTGGCTGCAGTACACGCTAACGTGTACTGCCTCGCCAATACAGCCTACGAATTACGCAACAGGTCGATGAATTAAAGATAAAAGAAATATCGATTAAAATCTGTCAATTCTGGGTGGCTGCAGTGCACGCACGCGTGCACTGCCTCGCCACCACCATATGTGCTCCAGACATCAAGTAAACAAGTTCAAATGTCAAAGTGAAGCCAGTGCACAACAATTAAGCAAACTGCCTCGAATGGTACAAGTTAAAGACTGCAACTATGACACACGTGTATGGTGATACACAAAGGCAGCCCACACATGCACATCAAGTACAACAAGACCGGTTCAGGTATGAAGAATAGCAACTGCAACAATGAAAACGAGGATGAACACAAATAATACAACAGCAGACCAGAAGTACAAAATGGCCAAGCAAGTGCACCATTAAAAACAACAATACAGCAATGAACTCGATCAGTTCAAACATGTATCAAAAAGCATGTACAAGAGGCAACAGAACTCAAACTAGCATATGCAACTCACAAACCAAAATGTACTCCAGACAGGTTATATTATATCAAAGCCTCAAGTAAGCATGCGCAGTGATATGTATACAGGCTTAACACACATGTCGAACAAGACAAGGTCAGACCAACCAAAGAACAACATCAGACAACATGCAGTGACAACACAAGCATAGCATCATCAATGGAACCAAACTAATGTACACTCGAATGCTTAGAATATATCAAACGATCAGGTCAAATGGAGCAACTGTGATAAACAAAACAGTGAAGTACAACATGCAACATGACAAGTGCTTAGTGATCGAACATGGAAATGCAACTCAGTGATGTTCAAATGACCAACACATATACAAATGGGACCAAAGAGTGATTACAACGTCTGTATAAAATCTTGAATTCATATGAAGGCAAGCATACAGGTTCAATGAATACTTTGAATGATGACCAAATTGAGCAAAGATAGATATATGCTTATAAATACGTATATAAACATACACATATCAGAGATCCCTGCCTTCACAGAACACTAGATTGAATACAGCAGACACATGCATATAACTCAGGAGCAAGGGGCACTCAACTGACCAAAGTCAAAATCAAAAGCCAGGTTGAACCACTACATTGACAAATTAGGATACACTAAGAAATCAAATGCACAACCAACTACAAATGACCCAGGTTGAGGTCATATACGGCAAGTACAGGTAACAAAGACCAGACCAACTCAACAGTGTCAATAACATATATGCAGAAGCTACGAAATCAACCCAGACCAAAGTTATATACAAAGACTACAGCTATATGAAAATGTCCAGTGAATCATCTACATGGATGCAAGCATGATTCAATATGATCAAGTTCATCAAGGCAGTTCACATTGCTAAATGACCACAGATATACAATGAATGAACCAGAATATCAAACCAAGATCAAAGACCAGAAATTCCCAAAATCAAAGTCTACAAAGTCAACTGCAATTTCCAGAAATCACAGTGTCCAGAAAGAAGAATCAACCAAGTGATCGAACAAGTCAAAGCAAGGAATTCACGGAGCAACATTATCAAAGCCGTGGTCATCACGGCAAAGCAATTTAACAAAAATCAAAACGAATGAACTGGAGCTGGAATTAGATGTGAGATGAACTCACCTTGCTTCGAAGCGGCGACGAGAACGAAGTCGCTTGATAATCTCACAATCACAAAGGCAAAAGCTCGAATCAACATCGGAACAGCATCGCAATTATCTCACAGAGGAGAACGAGCCAAAGCCCTAGTTTAGTTACACAGAGAATCGCCAGAGATCGAGCCAAAGCCCCAAAATTCCAGATTCGCCAGCAAAAAGAAAGAAAATCGAAGCCCTAATTTTCGGTGGCGAGGAAAGAACGAAAGACGAGCTGCCTCCATTTGTTCTTCCTTTTCGAATGTTTGTTAAGGCTTGGAACGATTGGAAATGGAGGGGGGAAAAGGGACGAACGATGTCGCCATTTTTATTTCTTTCTCGTTTCGATTTAGGTTATTGAAATTGATAAAGGGGGAACGGGTCTAATGAACGAATGAAAAAATTGAAAAAGGGGGATCGGTTAGATAAATATCACGGCAACAATGAGTATGGGCCACAATAGTTCTCTTTAAAGCCCGTTTCCATAATTACGAAATTTTATTAAAAGAATTTCTAGTCGATATAGAAACTCCACCAACCATTTTATAAAAGAATTTCAAATTGATTTTTTAATTTCAATAAAAATTTACGAACGATTTAATCACCTAATGGCGATAATTAAATGCTACGAATTTGCGGGTTGTTACAGACTCCCCTCCTTAAAGAAATTGCGTCCTCGCAATCACAAGGAATAAAGGGGAAAGAGGTAACAACCATAAGAGCATGGCAATGTCGAATGCATAAGCAAAGCAAATGACAGCAGGGAAGTATTGAAATCAAGGAAGTGTCAGATATGAAATCAAAAGGTTTGACTGCTTCAAATCAAAAGAATCAACATCGTGGGTATCAAGGAATCAAAATCAGACGACTATCAAAAGCAAGAATCAATCGAGTTCTAGCAATGGAAAGAAAGAGGAATCAGAGCAGAAATCACGTACTGCACGAATTGAATGTGAGTAAATCAAATTACTCACCTGAATCGTCAGAGAAAAAGACGAAGCACGAATCTCAAAATCGCAAATATTCAATCATCTAAAACGATAATCGAATTTTCACAAATATCTGATTATCAAAAACGATAATCAGAAACACAAAGATTCGATTATCAAATCGAAAAATATTTAATTATCTCAAACGATAATCAAATTTCACAAATATCTGATTATCAAAAACGATAATCAGAAATCACAAAGATTCGATTATCAAATCGAAAAATATTTAATTATCTCAAACGATAATCAAATTTCACAAATATCTGATTATCAAAAACGATAATCAGAAATCACAAAGATTCGATTATCAAATCGAAAAATATTTAATTATCTCAAACGATAATCAAATTTCACAAATATCTGATTATCAAAAACGATAATCAGAAATCACAAAGATTCGATTATCAAATCGAAAAATATTTAATTATCTCAAACGATAATCAAATTTCACAAATATCTGATTATCAAAAACGATAATCAGAAATCACAAAGATTCGATTATCAAATCGAAAAATATTTAATTATCTCAAACGATAATCAAATTTCACAAATATCTGATTATCAAAAACGATAATCAGAAATCACAAAGATTCGATTATCAAATCGAAAAATATTTAATTATCTCAAACGATAATCAAATTTCACAAATATCTGATTATCAAAAACGATAATCAGAAACACAAATATTCGATCAATCAAATCGAAAAATATTTAATTATCTCAAATGATAATCAAATTTCACGAATATCTGATTATCAAAAACGATAATCAGAAACACAAATATTCGATTAATCAAATCGAAAAATATTTAATTATCTTAAACGATAATCAAATTTCACAAATATCTGATTATCAAAAACGATAATCAGAAACACAAATATTCGATTAATCAAATCGAAAAATATTTAATTATCTCAAATGATAATCAAATTTCACGAATATCTGATTATCAAAAACGATAATCAGAAACACAAATATTCGATTAATCAAATCGAAAAATATTTAATTATCTTAAACGATAATCAAATTTCACAAATATCTGATTATCAAAAACGATAATCAGAAACACAAATATTCGATTAATCAAATCAAAAAATATTTAATTATCTCAAATGATAATCAAATTTCACGAATATCTGATTATCAAAAACGATAATCAGAAACACAAATATTCGATTAATCAAATCGAAAAATATTTAATTATCTCAAATGATAATCAAATTTCACGAATATCTGATTATCAAAAACGATAATCAGAAACACAAATATTCGATTAATCAAATCGAAAAATATTTAATTATCTTAAACGATAATCAAATTTCACAAATATCTGATTATCAAAAACGATAACCAGAAACACAAATATTCGATTAATCAAATCGAAAAATATTTAATTATCTCAAATGATAATCAAATTTCACGAATATCTGATTATCAAAAACGATAATCAGAAACACAAATATTTAATTACCAAATGAATTTTCATTCATCAAAGATGTCACAAGAATCTTCTCAAAGATAGAAAGGGATATTATACCCTAAACTTGTATTCATAACAAGTTAATAACACATGAATTCACCAATACACATAAATTGACGAAACTTGTCAATAGAAATCACGAAAATTGGTGAAGCACAAATTCTAGAAATCATCACAAGAAATCCAGAAAACACATGAAGGGGGGGAAAAGGCCTAGCATAAAAATGGGAGTATGAAAACTCCAAAACACCGGTATCACATGAACGAGACGCTATCTCTTGGTGGCTAACCAATAAAGTTTCACACAGGAATGGTCCGAAGACCGTAGGGCGCTACCCTACAACAAAGCGGGGTCTAGTCTCCCTCGCAGACAAAGAGACATCGCATAATCGCTAGTCTAAATCATAAAAAGAAAAGGGGAAAGGCCTATCACAAAAATGGGAGTATGAAAACTCACCGACCGGTATCACATGATGAGACGCTATCTCATGGAAGCCATCCATTAAATTTTCACACAGGAATGGCCCGAAGACCGTAGGGCGCTACCCTACAACAAAGCGGGGTTTAGTCTCCCTCGCAGACAAAGAGACATCGCACAGTTGCTAGTCTGAATCATAAAAATCACACAAAGAGTATCCAGACAACCCTCAAAGCCCAAGAGATATGTGTGAGACGAAATCACACCGATGAGGCCTAGTCTAACCGTGCAATATGTGTGAGACGAAATCACACACTGGTGTCTAGACAATCCTCAAAGCCCAAGAGATATGTGTGAGACGAAATCACACCGATGAGGTCCAGTCTAAATCATAAAAATGATCGTCATGATCATAAAGAAGTGTCAATCACACCAAGCTAGTAAATATATGAGTTTAGCTTCATGTCCCATAACCACTTGCTTAACTTATATATTTACGAACAAGCTGTAAATCTTCACTAGGAAATTGTCACGAAAAGGGTTCAATCGAACAAGTCCAGGAGTTAACCGACGAAGTAAACGCAAGCGTTTCATACCACTTGTTTTACTAGGCCGTTTAATTCAATTTCTCATACGAGTGAAATAAAGGTTTGTATATATTAATAGATTGGAAAACGATTTAGGAAAAGAGCTTTGTAGTAAAATAATTTTTGAAATCGTTTGAAGAAAAGGATTTTAACATTTACTACTAGTATAGAAAACCTTTATATTTTTAAAGTGACAAATCACAAAAATGATTGTAGAAACAATCAATCACAAGAATTCACATACGAAGATGTGAATGGAATCCAAAGAAATCGATACTGAATTTATTAAAATAGGAACACCCAAAAATTCCAGAAAATAGAAGTTATCAAAATCAATAAAGGTGATAACAACTAATTAGGAAAGAAGAATAGATATCAACTGGAAAAACAAAGCAAAACGAGTAGAAATGCATAATTGACTTCAACAAAAGTAAGAATCAAGTCAATGTCGAAGTCAACAATTAATAGCCGCAGTCGAGTACAAAATGAATCAATCATCATTATCAAAGAAACCAACGGCAAACAAAATCAGAGTCTTGAAAATCAAGAAATCAGCAATTTCTCAAAAACAAAGTGACCGAAGTCGAAGGGAAATCCAGATGAGGAAAACACAAAATATCAAGTTCAAAATCGTTGAGATTCGAACTAGATGTGAATGAGAAATCAAAATCACTCAATTTGCAACTGGTCCAGTTATTTTTCATCACAGTGTAACAGGTACACAATGACACTCATAGCATAGAACAAAAGTGGAACAAAGTCCAAAAGTCAAAACGGCTTTAATTTGCCAAATTAAAACAAAATCAACATCGGCTAAATCAATTCAAAGCCGAAAACACAAGAATAAGCGTTAGGAATTCATACCTAACAGTCAAAAATAATCATATGTAAAGATGAGAGATAAAACATCGACAAATAGTTGTAACACATGCTCCATCTAAGTTATGTTTTATAATTGTCCTAAACCCCAGGCTCTGATACCAAGCTGTGACGCCCCACCTCTATACCCACGCTAGCCAAGAACACTACGGTGTAGTGCTGTCAACTAGCACGGAGAATAAGGCTGTTGAGGAGCGACCATCTATGTAATTGCCTTGTGCGAGCACCGATATGTCAGATCATAAAACATTGCATTTCATTTTTAGAGGAATACCGACATACCGATACAAACTCAAAGCTACTACACAGTGGCTATAATAGTTTAGGACAATAGATATAAAAATAACACAGATAACATAAATGCGGAATACAGATGGAACGAAAAGTCTCATATATACAATAACTGATATCAGTTACAATACATTTGACACAATACAAATGATACAACTACAATTGTCGACTCAAGAAGTTATATATACAAGTACATTATCGACTAATATACATGAATACATTATCATCTTAAAACAGACACACTGACTACTTCAAAAGGACGAAGACCACTTCAAATGATATAAAAAATCTTCATAGCTCTAGCAGCAACCCAAAGCTAAAAATCTACATCCTGTAAATACTTGGTCTGACCCGAGTATTACATTCAAAAGAAAATAATACCCGAATCAGTCTAATTCAAACCAGTTTATTAGTGCATATAGGCAGTAATAATTTAAATAGACGACAGTCACAATAATTTCGCATATCCAACTCTCGATACGAGAATTGGATAACGGCAGATATAACACTAAACAGTGTTAATCCACGAAACAGAAATCCAAAGCAGTTTAAGCAATTGAAATGTCAATTTAAAAATATCAATGCTAATTGGCTGCAGTACACGCTAACGTGTACTGCCTCGCCAATACAGCCTACGAATTACGCAACAGGTCGATGAATTAAAGATAAAAGAAATATCGATTAAAATCTGTCAATTCTGGGTGGCTGCAGTGCACGCACGCGTGCACTGCCTCGCCACCACCATATGTACTCCAGACATCAAGTAAACAAGTTCAAATGTCAAAGTGAAGCCAGTGCACAACAATTAAGCAAACTGCCTCGAATGGTACAAGTTAAAGACTGCAACTATGACACACGTGTATGGTGATACACAAAGGCAGCCCACACATGCACATCAAGTACAACAAGACCGGTTCAGGTATGAAGAATAGCAACTGCAACAATGAAAACGAGGATGAACACAAATAATACAACAGCAGACCAGAAGTACAAAATGGCCAAGCAAGTGCACCATTAAAAACAACAATACAGCAATGAACTCGATCAGTTCAAACATGTATCAAAAAGCATGTACAAGAGGCAACAGAACTCAAACTAGCATATGCAACTCACAAACCAAAATGTACTCCAGACAGGTTATATTATATCAAAGCCTCAAGTAAGCATGCGCAGTGATATGTATACAGGCTTAACACACATGTCGAACAAGACAAGGTCAGACCAACCAAAGAACAACATCAGACAACATGCAGTGACAACACAAGCATAGCATCATCAATGGAACCAAACTAATGTACACTCGAATGCTTAGAATATATCAAACGATCAGGTCAAATGGAGCAACTGTGATAAACAAAACAGTGAAGTACAACATGCAACATGACAAGTGCTTAGTGATCGAACATGGAAATGCAACTCAGTGATGTTCAAATGACCAACACATATACAAATGGGACCAAAGAGTGATTACAACGTCTGTATAAAATCTTGAATTCATATGAAGGCAAGCATACAGGTTCAATGAATACTTTGAATGATGACCAAATTGAGCAAAGATAGATATATGCTTATAAATACGTATATAAACATACACATATCAGAGATCCCTGCCTTCACAGAACACTAGATTGAATACAGCAGACACATGCATATAACTCAGGAGCAAGGGGCACTCAACTGACCAAAGTCAAAATCAAAAGCCAGGTTGAACCACTACATTGACAAATTAGGATACACTAAGAAATCAAATGCACAACCAACTACAAATGACCCAGGTTGAGGTCATATACGGCAAGTACAGGTAACAAAGACCAGACCAACTCAACAGTGTCAATAACATATATGCAGAAGCTACGAAATCAACCCAGACCAAAGTTATATACAAAGACTACAGCTATATGAAAATGTCCAGTGAATCATCTACATGGATGCAAGCATGATTCAATATGATCAAGTTCATCAAGGCAGTTCACATTGCTAAATGACCACAGATATACAATGAATGAACCAGAATATCAAACCAAGATCAAAGACCAGAAATTCCCAAAATCAAAGTCTACAAAGTCAACTGCAATTTCCAGAAATCACAGTGTCCAGAAAGAAGAATCAACCAAGTGATCGAACAAGTCAAAGCAAGGAATTCACGGAGCAACATTATCAAAGCCGTGGTCATCACGGCAAAGCAATTTAACAAAAATCAAAACGAATGAACTGGAGCTGGAATTAGATGTGAGATGAACTCACCTTGCTTCGAAGCGGCGACGAGAACGAAGTCGCTTGATAATCTCACAATCACAAAGGCAAAAGCTCGAATCAACATCGGAACAACATCGCAATTATCTCACAGAGGAGAACGAGCCAAAGCCCTAGTTTAGTTACACAGAGAATCGCCAGAGATCGAGCCAAAGCCCCAAAATTCCAGATTCGCCAGCAAAAAGAAAGAAAATCGAAGCCCTAATTTTCGGTGGCGAGGAAAGAACGAAAGACGAGCTGCCTCCATTTGTTCTTCCTTTTCGAATGTTTGTTAAGGCTTGGAACGATTGGAAATGGAGGGGGGAAAAGGGACGAACGATGTCGCCATTTTTATTTCTTTCTCGTTTCGATTTAGGTTATTGAAATTGATAAAGGGGGAACGGGTCTAATGAACGAATGAAAAAATTGAAAAAGGGGGATCGGTTAGATAAATATCACGGCAACAATGAGTATGGGCCACAATAGTTCTCTTTAAAGCCCGTTTCCATAATTACGAAATTTTATTAAAAGAATTTCTAGTCGATATAGAAACTCCACCAACCATTTTATAAAAGAATTTCAAATTGATTTTTTAATTTCAATAAAAATTTACGAACGATTTAATCACCTAATGGCGATAATTAAATGCTACGAATTTGCGGGTTGTTACAGTTTCGATTATACATTTGATTATAATCTATATGATATTTATCCGAGTTATACATATACAACAGAACAAAATATAATGCAGTAGAATAACATGATGTTGGAGTAATAATAGTAGTAATAGTATACCAAATCTTCGTCTTCGTCCTCCAGAATAGATCTTCAATAAACTGAAAACTCAGGACTGACCCGAGCATAATTAAAAGAAAAAACACTCGAGTCAGGACTAAAATATTCTTATGTGAGTCAAATCGATATTGCATAAAACATGAGTGTAATAGCATCAGGGATGCTTATGGATTTTCACATCTCTTATCCAGTGCATAACGTGCGTGCAATAACTCAAGAGATGTTATGGGATTATCCATCTCTTAAGGATCCATCAAAATATTTATAAGTAGTAGAATAGGCTATATATATAATGTCCAGTCAGTAAAATAAATATATTTCTTAGAGTTAAGGCTTTACATTGATCCCCCCTTAATGCGTTTCTAAGCATTGGCGTATAGTTTGCATTTGACACCACTAGTAGAACGTCGGTAGTCAGGGATGCGCTGTGATACGACAACACTAAACCAAAATCGTATGGGTTTCGTTTAGGGATAAAATTATGAGAAGGCACGTTAGGCAATGCCCAGGGTAGGATACTACCAGTTTACCCTTTCCGGCTGGTGGTAACGCATCATAGCTATGATCGCCCACCGCGTCCAACACTCCCATAATTCGGAGGGTGCGCACTAATCAATCACAAAGTAAATGATGGTAATACGAAGAAGTGTGTCCGCTCAGGGTAGCTAACCCACTTGGCCGATACGGCTCCTGTTTTTAGTCATTTCAAATTGGCACAAGTGCCAGGCTAATCCATCATTGTTCTCTTTCTTCAAATCCAGCAAACGATGCCAAATCCAACCACTTCGTTCTAGATCATCACTCCACGTACACAGTTGTCAAAATGGTTCCGGTATCGACAAAGAGTATGCCTATATCCGACCCCGGTCTCTTTAACAACCAAACATCGTTTTACACACCGGTTGCTACTTTTACATTTGGAAGACAGTCCATACTTGATATCAAAATATCATATTCGCTTCAAAATCAAATCCATTACGAAACATCACATTTACTCAAAATATACCATTTCAATTCAAAATCATTTTCGCCTCAATATCGCAATTTCGATTCCAAAATGGTTTCTAATTTACATTTGGGTTATAACTTCATTTAACCCTATTCGTATTTAAATCCATGATTTAAAATAAACATTTCACCCTTGACCAGTTTGAATTTTTGAAAAATAGTTTGAATAGTTTTAAAATAGTTTAAATAATTAAAATAGTTTAAATAGTTTAAATGGTTAAAATAGTTAAAATAGTTTAAATGGTTAAAATAGTTTAATATAAAATAGTTTAAGTATTAAAATGGTTTATATGGCAAAATAATTTGGAAACCAAAATAATTTGTATATTTTAAGAAGATAGCTTTTAAATAGTTTTATATTAAATTATTTATTTGAAAATAGTTTCAAAGTCAAACCGGTCCTATTCCAACTTCCCAATTCAAATCAATTTCAATTTCTATTCAATCGATTCAATTTCGATTTCAATTCAAATCAATTTCAACTTCGATTCAAATTAGTTCCATTCCACTTTCAAATCCAATTAATTTGATTTCAATTTCAATTTATATCAATTTCGAGCTCGATCTTCAAAATATCGATTCAAAATACTTAAATCAAATTAACATTCAATATCCAATTTGAAGTCCAAATTTTCAAATACTATTACTTAGTAAAATTCAAAGTTTGAATAAAAGTCCCATCCTTTGAATCAAATCAATCTCTGAAATTTAAATCATAATTCGATTATAACTTAAAAATCCTAACTCAATTATTTAAGACATTTCGTTTACCAAATTTAAATTTTAACATTCCGAGCTCAAGTTCGAAAATAATTTGATTTCTATAAATTTGGTTTTTATTTCTTTTAAATCAAAATCATTTAAATAAATTTCAAATCAGAAATTTTAAAATCATTTAATTTAACCAATCCGGTGTCCGTATATAATTTTCTATCCTATGGCCAAGTGATCAGTTATTTCTATTTAATTTCATGGATGGATATATATCATTTCAATCCAGATCACGATGTCACAGGTACATATCATTCCAACCTATTTCTTAATTTATTCGAAATAATTAAATTTACAGTTTATATACTATAAATAATATACAGGGCGATAACAGGATATATATATATATATATATATGTAAACAAATAAACATCCAAACATCCAAATATCAATCAATTGGCATCCATCACAATCAATCATCTAAAAAGTTAATATAATTCAAAGCAATTTCATAGTTGTCAATATTAGGTAATTTACTGGCAATTAAATCCCAATTTCAATTTGACTGTCAATATTAATTTTTAACAGTTAATTCAATGACAATCTAGATGACAAATAAATTTATCAATCAACGACCAATAAAATTTATATCACTTCATAATATCAAATTTAACTAGCCAAAAATATTCTTGTACGTTGTGAGCGTTATAAAACACTCACCTTGAGTTTTCAATTTTAAATCAAATCGAACGACGTTCGATTTAACCTAAAATTTTAACTAGCTCCAAATGACTCCAAATCAACTCCATGACGCAGTACTCATCGTCACAATTCCAAAGCCTCTTGTTTCGTCCAATTCTAATAACGTATGAAAAAGATATGCAGTTTTAAAGATTTTATATTATATAATACAATTAATATTCAATTTCTTTTATATATATATATATATATATATATATTAAACCTTAGCTAAATCATGGTCGTACATCTATTCCATCTACAAATCAAGGTCGTGCTCCCCATCTTCTTCATCGCTTAACAGGCAACGCATTCGAACCCATCGGCCGCCCTTAATCCCTAATTACCGCGACCAAACCGCATGCCTAGACGACAATCAGGAGCCACCAGTTCGAAGCCCTACGCCGCCTCCACCTTAGCCCCAAACACCATTAAGCTCGGTCATCCCCAAGCATAGAAAAACGTGAATGAACTCGTACCCTTCTCGAGCGAACTGCGACCAAACGGGGTTATGAAAATCGATCGCCACCGTTGGATATGGCGAGCTCGACGAGCTCTTCGATTTTCTAGTTGGAAGATTTTGTTAAAAGTTGATGGATGTGGAGAAAATAGGGGAGGAAGGTTACAAAATTTCGGCCATTAATTTTTTTGCGGAGGTGCGGCTGTAATATGAGCTAGGGTTTACTGTGTCATGCGTATTTATACGCGTGTATATATATATATATATATATATATATATATTATTTTATTAGTATTTTCAACATTATCTGGACGAACTCCAAACGAAGTGTGATGCCAAGCGTTTATAATGTTTTACCCCTATTCCGAACACAATGAAACTAGTTTCAGGGCTTAATTTGATCGTATGTGGAAGATAGCTTTTTGAATCGAATTAAATTATTAAATTTTTCAATATTAAATTCAACGTGTTTATATTCCGTACGACCAAATGATAACTCCAAATGCTATGAAATTTGAAATCCAATAATAATACACTATTACGGATCTAATGAAACTAGTTTCATTGAAATTCGAGACTGTGCCCCGGATTGCTAATTTAACGTCTCGATTGTAATATAATATCTCCAATTTATAATTATTCACTTTTAAATCCAATTTTAAATGTTAACAATCTTCATTGTTGTTTAAATAAAATTTACATCAACTTTCGTTATCATTTTCAATCATATTAAATTTAGAATTCAATTATTCAAATAATTGAAATATTAAATTTAAACAATTTAATTGTTCAATATTCAACAAATTTCAATATTAGGTTTTAATTGAATTTTAGTTATCAATCAATTACTTTATTTATATCTAAATAATTCACAACTATTATCTAACTTTAGTTATTGATTATAAACTCAGTTAATATATATAATTTCTTTTCAATCTCGTTATCGCCAAAACTTCAAAATTTGTTTATTTCAAAATTTTATTCAAGTTCATATCCAATACTTACATTCAAAATCATTAAATTTCTATTTTTACCCATTTTTATTTGAAATTACATTAAATTTAATAATTTAAAATAGTTAAAAATTCGAGTCGTTACAGTTCACGTTGATACCAAAAAAGTGCAACACCAAAGCTATTACAACTATTATTAAAAAAGATTTGTTAATATATAGAGGGTGTTTTTGGTAGTTCACATTGATACTAAAAAAGTGTGACACCAAAGCTATAACAACTATTATTAACGATATGTGACCCACATGTTGGAATTTTCCAACAATCTTTTTCTGGCCATATATGTAATAATCTTATAAATGTGTTTAACTTTATGAGCTTCAAATTTTGCTATTTATAACATAAGGTGTTTTTGAAACAATCTCGTTCATTAATTATGGTGACAAAAGATCAAAGTGGTTTTCGTTACATTTGATGTAACTAAACTTATCAATGGGTACATATACCAATACAATCAAACGACATAGATCAATCATGAATGCATAGCATGAAAATTACATGAGATGTGATCAATATATGTCTAATTCCAACTAGTCCTACTTTAGTGAGATCGAAAAAAATTCAATATTTGAACTTTACGGAGTGCAAAGAAAACTTTATTGCTTTATTTTTGATGAGAAAAAAATGCTTTGTATATTTTTAACTGAAATATTGAGCAATGTGTCATATGAATATGCCAAATATACAAAAAAAAAGTTACACTAATTGAGCCACATGCTAATGAAAGACCATAGGTGACACTACAACAAAAATACCCTATTACAACGCCCTTTTTACAACGGGCATTGGCTGCCCGTTGTAATAGAAGGCTATTACAACGGTCCATTCAGGCCCGTTGTAAAAGATGCCCTATACAATGCCCATTTTAGAACGGGCAATGACCGCCCGTTGTAATAGAATGCTATTACAACGGTCCTTTCATGCCCGTTGTAATAGATGTCAATTTTACAACGTTCACAAAATGCCCGCTGTAATAGATGCCAATTTTACAACGGTCACAAAATGCCTGTTGTAAGAGGTGCCAATTTTACAACTCTCATAACGCCCATTTTAATAGGAGCCAATTTTACAATAGGCTAAAAATGCCTGTTGTAATAGGTGCCAATTTTACAACGGTCATAAAATGCCCGTTTTAGGCGATGCCAATTTCACAACAATCATAAAATGCCCGTTGTAATAAATGTTTGTTGCCAATTTTCGACAATCAATAATTAATAATTATAATGCTTTCTTAAAATTAATATTTATTTGTTATTTATATTTAATAATTAATCAGTAATAATATTATATTAATCATATATGTTACCAATTACTAATTATAATATTATATTACTAATTACTAATCATTAATAATATTATATTATTTATTAATATTTAATAATTAATCATTAATAATATTATATTAATCATTTATAACTTATAATAATTAATGATTATTAGTAAAAAATCGCTACTTACTAATTATTATATATAATCAGTATTCCAACAGGCTTAATTTTACTTTCAAGTTATTAGTAAGTAATATCGAGTAATTAATATTAAATATATAATAATTTATAATTAATAATAAATATTAATAATTTATGATTAATAATTACTATTAAAAATTAATAATTAATATTACAAATTAATAATTAATAATATATACATATTAATTATTAAAAGTTAATAATTAACATTAAATTATAGTTAATAAATATGAAGTAACATTTAATAATTAATTTTTACTAATTAATAATTACGATTAAATAATTAATTTTCAAGATTATTTTCATTAGCTGTAAATTTTTCTTTAATTAATAGTTTCATTATGGTATTAATTAATCAATACTTAATAAGTAATAATTAATTAGGACTAATATTAATTTTATCCAAACAAAAATGAGGTAAGAATAACATTAAAGCCCACAACACTAACAAATGTCGGCACTCAAAATTCATACGCGGCACTCAAAACCAGTTTTCATTCCCACCCGCCCATTGTACTAGTATGAGTAATTAATATTCAATTATAATTAAGTAGTAAACGATTGAATTAGTGTTAATTTCTATTATAACTAATGATTATTAATAAATAATTTAAATATGATTTATAATTATATTTAATAAATAATAATTTAATATAATAAATAATTTTTTAATAATTAAAATTATAGTTTATAATAGTAACATATACCTAACAATGTATAATTAATACCTAATAAGTTTATAATTTATAAATACAAATTTTTTCTCCCCTGTGTATTTTCAATTTCCCGCTTCATTAAACCATGAAAATTTCGGGTTCCCTCCACGTTTTCTCCCTACTCTAAATTAATCATTTAGGTAACATCCAAACTCATGTTTTCCCAATCTCCAAATCAACGAAACCACAAATCAATGAAACCCCCAAACAACAAAATTTATCAGTGAGATCTCATTCTTCTTTCTACCGCCACACCATCCAAGAATGAGATCGAATGGCACACGCTGGCCTCACCTCCATGCCATCTCCGGCCAATATGTGCTGTGGAAGAGAATACGACGATTTTTTCGAGGAAATAAAAAATGCTAAGGGCTCATTAAGGTACACATTATGATCTTGCAACTGTTAATAATTTAATTTTAAAGAATCCGTCCAACTCTCCTCTTTCTGCTTTAGCCGGCGATCTTGCAACCGTTAATCCAAACTTATCCCCTACTTTAGGTTTTTCTTTGCCAGTCATCTCTGCTCTTTCCCTATGCTTAAGGCTTCTTCAATTGCCAATGAAGGCCGTTGGCAAAATGATGGGAATAATGTTCATCTTCATAATGAAATCGGTTTGGCTAATGATAGTGTAAAACAAGGTGATGCGGTTGTATTGAATAGCAATGTTAAAGGAGCTGTGTTATTGGATAGGATAATATGCCCTTCACCTGTTTGTGCAAATGTTGCACTTGAATCTACTAATGTATTGGATGCTGGAATTCCTAGTAAGCTTGTGCATCCTTCTATAGCCTTGAGCTTGGGTGCTTCTTACTTTAATAGTAAATGGTCTTTGCTATTTTCCTACGTGATACAAAACCAATTTACTTTGTATGATGGTGGACTCATGGCAGATGTTCCAGCTAAATTCGGCATCCTCCGCAATCATCCCAAATAGTAATTCATGTAAGTGACCCATGTTTATTAATTCCACTTTTAGACTTTGAATTGCAGATAACTCATATGTTAGTTTTAAATATTTACATCCAACAAAATATTCATCTAAGAATTCGATATGTTGATATGTACATATTTTAGCAAGTACAGTGCAATATAATTTTATATGGACTGACAAAGGAAGTTAAAAATCATGAATCTATGTAAATAAGTTTAAGTTTATCCATGTCCTAGCTTAGCTACAAAATACGAGTACATATACATATAATTCTTTTATCAAATACTTTTGAAATTGTGACAATAATTTGATATATTCATGTTAATCATGAATTAGTGATTTTATTCATGTCATGCCTGTGCTTACTGCTCAAAGTTTTGCACTCAACACTTAGAATGATTCTAGCTCACATGAAATCAGCATACTGTTTGTTGTTTACATCATTTCCAAAATATAAATGAATCCCGATCATGTTAAAAATAAAGACATTAATGTGGCTGGAGATTATTTTTGACAAGGAAGAAGGATTCATAATATAAAAAGTATAAACTATTGTTAAACATATATGTGCATACATACAACTAGTATTTGCATTATATTATCTATTTTTTGGTACCGTTAGTATATGCCATAGAAGAAATATCCAAGAAGCTGATGTGTTCAGTTTGGAATATATCCAAAGTTGCCTACATTGGTATATAAAAGTATCCAAAACCATGACCGTGTGAAATATCATTAAAAAAATCACTGAGGCTATCAAGCCAAGAATAATATTATGTTTGTTTGCAATAGCAGTTAAACATAAATATCATGTCAATTCACCATTATGCCGAGACCATCCTTCTACTTAGTTAAGGAAAGAGCAAATATCATGTTAAATTACCAAATCAATGACCATAATTTATAGCGTTACTTCAGGAGGATCTAGTCTAGAGAACTCGAAATAAAAACTATGCCATTGGTAATTTCTAGCAAAAATGTTTCGTGTTTCATACTTTTTTGGGTTCGGTAACAGGAAGAAGAATTAGCAAGTCAGCACCAGTTTATCTTACATGCTGCTTTAGATATTGTGCAGGATCTTGTATGGACAAATTGTAATAACTATTCATGTATCTTATCTAGTTAAGTAAAACCGATTCCCTATATATGTTGCTTTTGGCCATGCTTACTCATTTGTGTTAGGATATGCATGCTTATCATTCTAACACACACACACATATGTATCTATGTAATTTAAATTATCATTGTATGTATTGCAGGACATAGCAGAGGCAAAGGAATTTTTAAAGAAAAAAGGTGTTATGTGGGTTTTTATTAACTAAAATATTATGGTTCAAGGTTTGGTTCAAGGTTTGCTTCAATGTCGTTCGGTCTAAATTTTAAATCTTGTGTTATTATTTGTATGCACTACGTGTTATGTTAGTTTAGGGTTGTATTCGATGTTTTGTAACTATGTAAAATTTTATGAATGATGTGAATAGATAAATCTTTTTGTTATTTTGAAATATGAATTTCTTTTGCTATTTTTAGTAAATATGAATAAATACGGTTGTCATTAGTATAATAATTTTGCTTCAATTCAAATTAGTTTAAAATTTACACGTGCATTGTAGTAGTTTTATTTTTTTCTCATTTGAATTTTTTTAACGACGGACAAAACATTTGCAAAAGACCCTTTTGCAACGGGAAAAAACAGTTGTAAAAGGATTAATTGCAACGGGTAAAAATAGTTGTAAAAGATCATTTTGCAACGGGAAAAATCCGTTGTAAAATACCGCTATTGCAACGGGCAATAACCGTTGTAAAATTCATCCACTCTATTACAACATCGCATAAGACAACGGGCCTAGGCCCGTTAAGAAACCCCTATTACAACGGGCATTGCCCGTTGTAAAAGGGGTATTTTGTTGTAGTGTGATAATTCTTTTGTAAGTTGATCTGCCATAATAGAGTCTGTCACAATATGTTCTATAAATTACAATCTATTTTACATTCTCCCCTTTTTGGAATTTAATATGTTGTTTATTGTCATATTATTACTTCAATGGTCTTTCAATTTATTTTTCAATATTCCAAAACTTTGTGACAAAAGTTTGCAATTATTTTCCATCGGTGGATGCCTCATAACAGAAGATAAACTTTAGTTCCATAACAAAGGAGGCTATATGTGTCTATATGAAAACTTTCCTTATATAGCTATACCAAAAAAATATTATTACGTGAAGTGGATCTTTTATACTCTTGACATCCAAAATATTCGAATCGTAATGCTTTATGGTCTCCAACCAATCCGATCTTTTATCTATGAGCATATAATCTTTTTATTCCTAAAAGATATCTCATAACCATTTTGGTTACTCCATTGATCCACTTGCAATGGCAGTAAGATAACTGCCAAATAATACATCCAATATCAATATGTAGATGCCTTAGCATGCATTAGACTCCACACCGCAAATGCATGAGAAATCTTTTGCATTTCTTTAGCTTTAAGAATATTATATCACTATATAATACAACATTTATCTCTTTTGGCAAAAGAGAATCAATTGGTTCACAGTTGCATACCAAACATTTTTATGCACTTATCTGCCTAGCTCTTCTGTGATAATCCAAATATCACCACATGAATAATAACGGTGTATTTGAATCCCTAATACTAAGGAGTAATTCATAAGTGTGTTTCTTTAGTTGTTTCATCAACGTCTCCATTGACAAACACGACTTTAATATCTTCCCATGCCTCTCAAAATTATAATTTGCAACAAGTTCCAAAATAATTCTAAAGAGTCTTTTAGTAAAACCAAAGCGAAAGTCTCTTTAGAAAGAAACATTGTTTTCCTTTTGAGCATAGTCTTTCCTATAACAAGCCATGTACCTTTCCACATTACACACTTAATCCCTTTCGGTTCTGAATTATTATTCATAATCAATGATCCTGTTAGCTTTAGGTAGAGGGAAGGATCTAAAAATTTATTGTCATGTACATATTTACACTATATATTTATAACTAATTAAATCTGCATTTCAAATTAATATCTTGTATGGGTTGATATAAACCAACAGAAACATCTTCACCAATCCATTGTTCATCTTTAGGGAGAAATAACAACATAGTCATCTGAAATAGTATTTCTTTATTTTAAAGTGGTTTTCCTTAGTGATCTTGCACCTTGAGGTTGTTGAGTTTATTTTCTTGAAACATTAACTTTAATTTGAAGAAAATTTTGTTCAACGTTGTCTTATTATGGTTCTTAATTTATTTATTGTCAGTGAAAGAAAACAAATCCTATACATTATCAGAAGATGTAACCGTAGTTGAATCAAAGATAATTATTCTCCTTAAAAACAATGACTCATAGCTTAAAATTTTGTTTAACATTGTCTTATTTTGGTTGCTAATTTACTTCTTGTAAATGATAACAAACAAATCCTATGCACTATCCAAAGAAGTAACTATAGTTGAATCAAAGATAATAATTCTCCATAAAGACAATGATCATACTTTATTTCTCCCTCCAAACTCAACATGCTAAAAAATTATAGCATTTCCCATCTTAATTTTTTTTGTTAGTGTGGGTTTATAAAACTTGTTGTTTTTAAGTCGCTTAGAATATCAATAAAGTATTTGCTATCTTTAGTGCCTCAATCTATAATTATTTAGTAAGATGAAATAAATAATTACATTAATCACCATATCCAAATTTAATGCTTCATTATAAGATGCATTTATCATTAATTTTAAGATATTCAATTCCAATAACGTGTGAATTTATTAATAGATTAATCTTATTATTTCTGAAGGAACAATAACAACCAAATTTATTCATATCAAAAATAGAAAATGAAATCCATTGAAGTAACAATATAACAAAAATATTAAACAAATCGAAACAATATGCATATCTTTTTAGACACGACAAGTGCGATATCTAGTAAAATTTCTTATACATGTCCATAGATTTCATAAAAGAAACAACTATAAATATATTCGTATGTTACTTATTTTGTTTAGATCATTAGCGAATTCTTTATCCTTATTTATACATTTATTTACAATGTAAACTAAATGAATACTTTCTATCTTATCATGCTTCAATCTCTCTTCTTCTTCCCACAATGTTAAATGAATTCAATAAGAGGTAATTTTGTTCTTAAAAATAATAATAATTAATAATAATCTTAAAATGCTTATACTGTGAATAAAGAGAGTGCCAAAAAATAACAATAACTTGAGCGCCTTTAGCAACATCTTTCCGTATAGTACTCATTTATGTTTTCTTTACTTTGACTTTATGGAATCAAGAACTATAAAGAGTGCTTGTTCCCTTTATCGCTTTTAGAAAAATGTTTTTCAGTTTGTAAAGAACTCCTTTAAATTTATTATCCCTACAAATATCACATCCTTGAAAGCTTTTGAAATATCATACCTTATGACAATTTAACTCTTGCAATTTGAATTATCCCACTTCTCAACATTCTTCAAAACATTATAAAAACATTCAGCCTCATAATCGCAAGTGCTAGATCCACGAAGTCAACAAAAAACAACATGTTCCCTTACTACTCCTTGGAGTTAGTAACAAACAAGATGAGACATTATTAAAATTGGAAGGCACTTTAGTCAAATTAGTTGAAAGATTGATTGTATATGCTCATATCTGAATATTAGTCATAGTAAATTCAAATAATTGTAAGTCTCTTCTCAAGATACATAGCACAACATTAATATCAAGTCTTTGGATAGTAATATTAACTTTAAGTGATATACTTGTGGTAATGATCAACACTGACAATATATTCAAGTCAAATAACAATATTCCTTTGGATCGATTAGTTATTCACTTATAAAACCTTATAATTGTCATGTGTTTATCATCACACATGTGTAAGTGATTTGGCTAAATATTAGTCTTCTTTTGGGCTGGCTAATATTCGCATCAATAAATATACACAAACATTAAACATTTTCATGAAAAACTAAAAATAGAGAGGTCGCTTTGGTGACATGTTATTTCAATTAGCTCAATTGGAATGTATGATGGTTACAATTAGTTTGCATAGAGACACCAAAAAATATATTTGAATTTATTTCTTAGTGTATATATAATATATTTCAAGTGCTATAAAACACTCCCAAAAATACTTTAGGTCTATATAACACTTGAAAATGTCAAGTTATAACTATGGCATAACATATTTTAATCATAGCTATTATAATCTTTTGCTTTAAGTATGTGGTTATATTCATGACATTTCCTAAATAAATATGGTACAAGGCATGATAAATTAATCTCATAACAAATGTCACAAATGAACGCCATAATTAAATACTACATAAAACTATGTATAAATGACATAGAAAATATCATGCTAAATAACATGAATGAATGTAATAACTATGATATATATCTAAAGCATAATATAGCTATACAGAATGTTACTGTTTTACTCTACCTTTAGTTTATTATTTGTATACTACGTTAATTCATTCTTTTCTATATTTGTCATAAATATTAATTTCAAATTCAAACACATAAATATTACCTTTAGTTCATTATTTTTCTTTTCGTTTTGGAATAAAATAGAAAAATGTATGTACACAAAGGAAAAACGTACACAAAATATGATTTTCATAACTAATTTTTTTGATATTAATTAAAATACATAAATACATAATATTTGTAATAAATATTGACTTCAAAATGTTCGTATTCTACTTAACTGCTACTCGATCAAAGACATGGAAGAGAAACATATTTTCAACAAGCATGAGTTATACATACAAATTATCTGCAATCATCAAACCTTAATCATCAATTACTAAACCATATACCTTTTCTTATTCCAAATATAAACAAGTTGCATCATTGATTTATTATAACCGAAGCTTTTTGTGCATTTATAATAATAAGTTAACTAATTTAATACCATAACAAGCAGATTCAATGCATTTATGATAAAATTAAATGCAATTGACTATTATATGGTCTAAAATGTAAACTTCTATCATATTAAAATTTATTTCTAGGTATGGTATTACTCAATAATAAAATCGACATAAACACCTTAAAGGAATATACTTTATTTTCTAATTAATCAAAAATTTTAAAATAACCCAAATACCTTATATATATATTTATATTCAAGTTAATTAATCAAAGTGTAAGGTAAAATAATCATAGAATTGGATTTATATTTTCTTGCATAAATGGTTCTAAATTATATAGATTTAGTTATTGCATTTATAACATTAAAGAAAATGATAGAATATTTAAGATCCAAAGTATTCCACTATTCCTCACATTACAATTCATAACTTATTTACAAAATATACTATAATAAACTTGTGGATGCTTTAACAAATATAAGCTGTTTCCGAAATTTTGAGGAATTTAGATTATTTCCTAAAATTTCAGTAATTTCAAAATTTTATCTTATTTTATAAATAATTTATAGATCGTCTAGATCTATATTTCTACACCAAAACAGTTTCAAAAATCAACGTTTCAATTTACAATATACAGAAAAAAATTGATACTAAACCAAATCAAAAATCATCACAAAAAAATAATACTTGATATATAGATTAAGTAGAATTTAATGACTTCTAAATGAAGTTCAATTCCAAACTTACTCATAATAAAAACATAAAAATTTCCCAATGAAATCAATGATGGGTGGTTATAATACCACTTGTTAGGATTTCAATATACTTTATCATTGATTAATCATGAAGTCCTAGATCTGAATATGCGAGCCATACTAATTTGATTAAGAAGAAATCAGAGGAAGGTAAACAAATTAGCGAAAGCCATACCTAAATCCACAGCTACTGATTGAGAGAGAAAACGAATAGATTTGATCTTCCAAATTAATAGAAACCATAGATCTGGAATATTTCCATAGAAGAGACTCGGAGAATAATTAGAGTTTGTGTAATTTGGGGACCATAACCTCTTTTTTTATAATGCTTTTAATTTGGCCCTTCAACAAATTATAATTGCCTCTGTATCTACCCATTAATAGCATGACAATTTATCCTTAAGCTTTTTAGCTTTAATTCAAAATTTGATCACTTTAATTGGGCTTTACACCAAAAGGGTACAACACATTTATTTTACATATGTGATCCACATATTGAAATTTTATAACATATGGTTTTCAGAAAATAGTTTATAGTGCTGAATAGTTTTTAGAGAACTATTTAACATATAAACCATTTTCTAAAAACCATTTAAACATTATTTAGAAGCCATTTTATCTAAATGGTCTATAAAAAACTATTTAAATCCTATATGATTTTCTAAAAACCGCCCTCACATCTTTTCTCCTTCTCCATGCTCATATTCACACCGCTACAGTGTGAATCCACACATTATTCTCTTTCTCACGCTTTAATAGAGTGAATTTGAGCATGGGAAATGAGAAGAAGCATGAGAAATTCCATTTTTAAGAGCGTGTATACCTAAACGGTTTACATAAAACCATTTAGGTCTAAATGATATTTAGAAGGGCGTTTAGGCTAAAAGCACTTTCAAATAACGTTTAAATGGTTTTCAAAGAACAGTTTATATGCAAAATGATTTTTGAAAACCGTTTTGCGCTATAAACAGTTTTTCAAAATAGAAAAATAGAATAAGTATAAACTTTGAAAAAAAATTAGATTGAAGGACAACAAGTCTTTTTTGGACTGATGGACAATACTAATTATATTTATAAATGGTTTTCTAAAAACCGTTTTATGTTTTTTAGATTAGTCGGTTCCTCCCACTCTACTACTCGAATTGTGGAAAAAAGAGATGCTTTTATGCAAGAACTAGAACATCAAAAAAGATTTGAGCAATGTAACCCACTTCCTCTTTCAAAATTCATATAAACATTTAACAGTTTTTAAATTATGATTTTTAGTTCGATTCCAGCACAAACAGAGCTGGTGCCGGAGCTATTAAGCAAAGCACAACTTTTTCGTTAGTGACCAATCTTTGAAAAATGCACTACAACTTATTTCAATGTTTATGAAATTTATATTTTACAAAATTCATGAAATTTATTTCCAGCATTATTTCAACTCAAAATTGTATATTGACTTCCAGAAATCTTAACAAGTAACAAGTATTATTAACAAATGATGACACTGCATTATTACATTTCAAGACAATTTTAAATAGGGTAATTTGAACCAATGAACCAAATCATTGCTTAAAAACTTAGACGAAGCAAGCATCATCCCTCAACATATGCTTTGGGAAAATCACATCTGTTGCATCCTTGTTTTCTAAAACTTATTCAAGTCATAAACAATCCTTGAAAATCAACCTAAAATATCATTATTTTTCCAATTCTTTTTTCACTTCATATATATCTTAACTAAATTTAAAAAAATAAATAAGAAAACTGATAAATTCCACAAAAAATATTACAAAATACAAACATTTAGGTAAAAACTATAAATATTGGCAAAATAAAGAAAGAATATTTGTAGTTTACGACAATAGCTGCAAATGTTCATAGTAAAAACTTCAAATACTCTGCAAAATTAATCCAATCTTTTATTATATTTTGTGTGGAAATAGTTATGAATTATTGATGAGTTGACATACACTTTTTTATTTGAAAATATATCTAGAAGATCAATACCAAAATTTCGATAATAGAAGTTTGTGTATAATTTTGGTTTTAAGGGACAAATCCATACATTCACTTTTAGCATACCTGTTTATATCTTCATACCACGACTTCTTCAAAAATATTTGTACAATTTAATTTTTTACTTGCCGGTGATCACCAAGAATAGCCATAAAGAAACATGTTTTACGTTTTCTTTTTCTAAAGTAAAATTGTTGAATATAACTATTCAAACAACTTTTTAAACATCTTAATTACTAAAAATGTTAAAAGAAAAAAGTCACTAATTAATAATTTATACTTACACAATATAGCATATACTTATTTCCATTTATACACCAAAATAGAGGATTCCCAACGAGTATAAGCACCGCCAAGAATTTCAGTAACACTTATATGTGTTGCTATAAAGGCGTGGGCATTTATTTGCAACGCTTACAAGCGTTGGAAGTTTTTTCGCCAACGCTTATAAGTGTTGGGAAAAAAGATCTTTCAACACTTATAATCATTGGGAGAAAATATCTTCCAACGCTTATAAGCGTTGGGAAAAAATATCTTCCAACAATTACAAGCGTTACAAATAAGTACAAACAAATAAACACTTATCAGTAATATGAATGTTGAAAGATATAATGGTTTGAATGTTAAAAAATATAATGTAGAATATATTTAATATGAAATATTATCTTAATTTAGCAAATTATAACCCAATCAATATCAATAAACAATATTCATAATCAGTAATAAAACAAAGTATCAATTAAGAAAATAGAAGTTCAATACATAATTAAGTTATCAATACATAGTTTACCGCTTGATTCATCTTTACTTGTTTCATAGAAGAAGTAGAACTAACCGCTCGACGATAATTTTTCTTTCTATCGGAACCAAAAACTTCTGCAATTGGATCATTTTCAAGATCTTCTACTTCACCATTACCACTAGAACTACCATCCAAATTTCTTTTTTCTTCTGCTTTTCTATAAGTACTTACATGCATTCAGTATCATATTAAATTTAAATTTATACTAAAAAGAATGACAAATAGTAATCAAGGTGATAGCACATGATTTAACAATAAAAAGACATTAAATAAAACAAGCAAATATGCAAGGACGATAATTTGAAATTAATTACTTCATATATGCAATGACATGTTTGTATTTTTGAGGTGGTAAAATCCAGAACAGATCAGATGGTTTTTAATTTTTTTTTGATTAACAGACACTAAAGGCATTTCTTTTCTTCGATAGCGCTGAATATTTAAAACAGTTATGCACATGCATTCAACAATACCTGGAATATACACTTTACCAAAATTTCCCACTCCTTTGTTTAAAACTGAGGCGGACAACAAGACCTCCTTTTAAAACGAGGCAACACGGCCTCAGTTTAAACTGAGGCCAACATGGCCTCAGTTGTTTAAACTGAGGCACAATTGCCTCAGTTTAAACCGAGGCCACAATGGCCTCAGTTGTCTAAATTGAGGCTACAATGGCCTCAGTTTAAACTGAGGCCAAAGTTTACACTGAGGCACAATGGCTTCAGTTTAAACTGAGGCCATAATGCCTAAGTTTAAAACTGAGGCCAACATGGTGTAGTGTATTGAGTTATCACACCACCACAAACATTTAATAAAGAAATGTTCCTCCGTATCAAAATCTGTAAACCTAAGACATAAAACATACACACATATAATGAAAAATATTATGCAGGGAGAAGCTAAATATTCCTGCAAGAGAGTGAAGTTCAATTTTAAAAGAAATAAAACATTGATACAGAGTGTTGCTTACAGTTTTGCAGCTTTCACTTAATGAAAGGGAGGCTAAAAGGAATTATCTGAGCATATTCATCATACTGAGAACCAAAAAACTGTGTTACAGTATGCAGTCATAGAAGAATGTCCAAGTAACTACAGTAAATGTAATAATGCAGATGCGATTGCAGAGTATATATAACCCGAGTTTCAATTGCCCGAATGAAAAATCCATAGTAACTTGGGTGTTTGATAAATCTGAGTAATAATATAAACAATGCATGAAGTAAAAATAAAATTTAAGTTCACAACAGTTCTGATTATGTCACATGCCCATCCTCATGCTGTGCTTGGAGCAGCACGCCTTTTAGGCATTGTGCCTGCTTCAGTTCAGTCAGGAAGTTCGCATTCATGTACAGTCTGTGCGCAGAATAAGGCACAGCATGTGCATATTCCTATACAGTCAGCAAGTTCAACTGCGCCCATTTCCAATGTGCACTATATTGCAAGCCCAGATACGGCGTTGCCTGGAAATGGTGCTCAACCACCTAAAAAGCATCTTCATGCCTCGCAGCTTATCCTCCTGATTTTGTTCAATGCCAAGAAGCATCTTCTTGCCTCATCAACTTATTTAATTTTTATAAATCTTAATTAGCAAAGTTAATTTTTAAAAACTTAGTTAATTTATCATTTTTATTATTATATAAATTTAATTAATTTCTATAAAACTTAGTTAATTTGGTTAATATTTTATAATCTACTATAAGTATTAGTATTATTATTATTTTAAACTTGTTTAATTTTTATAAAGCTTAATTTATTTATTACTATTATTGTTGTTGTTGTTATTGATATTATTATTATAATCTTAGTTAATTTTCATAAACATTAGTTAAAGTATTATTATTATTATCAATTTAGTTAATTTTTCTAATCTTTGTTAATATATTATTGTTATTGTTGTTGTTACTATATAAATCTAATTAATTTTTATAAAACTTAGTTAAGTTAGTCGATATTTTATAATTTATTATTTCAGTTAATTTTCATAAACATCAGTTGTTATTATAATTATTATTATTATAATTTAGTTAATTTTTATAATTTAGTTATTATTATTATTATTATATAAATTTAGTTAATTTTCAAAAACATTAATTGTTATTATTATTATATAAATTTAGTTAATTTTTATAAACTTAGTTAAAATTATTATTATTATATATAAATTTATTAATTTTTGTAAAACTTAGTTAACTTGGTTAACATTTTATAATTTATTATTTTAATTTTATTATTGCTATAATCATTATAAACTTAGTTAATATTCATAAACATTAATTGTTGTTATTATTATACAAATTTAGTTTTTATGAACTTAGTTAACTTGGTTAATATTTTGTAATTTATTATTATTATTATTATATTATTATTATTATAAACTTAGTTAATTTTCATAAACATTAGTTGTTATTATAATTATTATTATATAAATTTAGTTAATTTTCATTAGCATTGGTTACTGTTGTTATTTTTTTTTTGAAAATGGTACTTTATATACAACATGTCACTGGGACAACATCTCACATGTCAATAAACGTTCGAATCACGCTACGCAAGTTTCGAACTTGTGACCTCTCGCACCAAAGCTGAATCACTTAACCACTTGGACAATAGTGTTTGTCTGCTGTTATTATTACTGTTATGCAAATTTAGTTAATTTTTATAAACTTATTTAAAATTATTATTATTATATATGAATTTAGTTAATTTTTATAAAACTTGGTTGGCAAAGTTAGTATTTTATAATTTATTATTATTTACTTAGTTGATGTTCACAAACATTAGTTGTTATTGTTATTATACCAATTTAGTTAATTTTTATAAACTTAGTTAACTTGGTTAATATTTTGTAATTTATTATTATTATTATTATTATTATTATTATTATTATAAACTTAGTTAATTTTCATAGACGATAGTTTTTATTATAATTATTGTATAAATTTAATTAACTTTTATAAACTTAGTTAATTTGGTTAATATTTTGTAATTTATTATTATATTAGTATCAGTATTATTTTATTATTATTATTATAAACTTTGTTAATTTTCATAAACATTAGTAGTTGTTATAATTATATAAATTTAGTTAAACTTTATAAACTTAGTTATTATTATAGAATTTTTTAAATTTGCATAATAAAATTCTTATTTGAATTCTAGTTTTCACAAAAAAATACTAGGAAATACGTCTTTAATTAGTTATCACAACGAATGCAAGGTAACACATGCTAATAGTAATTGAAGTTGAAGATGGATGTTCAAGTTAGCAATAGTTAGACAAGGAGATTCACACATTTATAACAACAATCTCGACTGACAACAGAGTGTGATCCATAATTAGTAATAGTAGTCTATATGACAAATTCTTGAACAATGAGGATTTAACAAATAGTTGCAACAAAAATCTTAATGTATATATGTTGGATTTTACTATAGATATTGGGTTGATGGTAGTCAATATATACAAGATGGACTTGGATTGGCAATTTTCAGAGAAAGCAAATATATTACTATCTATGGTATGAATTTGCTTTAAAGGGTAGAGTAAGCTTGATTATTATGATTTTTGAGTTACTATTTATCCATAGATAAATATAACATTCAATAATAATTAAAAGAACCCAAACCATTTGATTAATAGCTCAATTGGTCAACATTTAGAAGCACAAAAAAAAGTAGCGGTAAAAGATTAAAACTCGTTTGGTTAAATGTTTATAACATGTCATACTAAAGATATATATAGTTAATCAATTTACTATGTTATATATATAGTATTAGCAAAGCAAAAGACATAGTCGATAGCTTAACTAAGGACATGTCATTTGAGTAAATGGCAAGGTTTAACAAACTAATATGAAGGCATTGTTACTTGAATCACCAAGCTTTCCAAAACTAGTTCATTTAAATTAGGGATCACAACACACACAGAAAAGATCCTGTCATCCACTCCAAGCTAGGAAAATGCACTTTTAAAGGCAAAAGTTATGGTGACTAGTGCTGGTAATATATTTTGGACACTCACATTTCAGGAAGGGAGAAAAGTAGGAGACATTGAAGAAAAAGCTATGTTATAATGTCTATAGTGAAAAACTGACTTTATTGAGTCATAACCTAATTTTAATTTGACATAAGACGACAAAAGCATATAATCCACGATTTAATTTGACTGTGGCCTCAATTTTTTAAACTGAGGCCAGCATGGCCTCAGTTTAAACAACCAAGGCATAATGGCCTCAGTTTAAACTGAGGCCACAATGCCTCAGTTTAAACTGAGGCCAACATGGCCTCAGTTTAAACAACTGAGGCACAATGGCCTCAGTTGTAACAATGCGCAAACTGACTATATCTGCCTCTGCTGTCACAGTTTGTAAGTAGGACATTAGTAGACGTTAATTTATTTCGAAAAATCAACAAAAATTTATTATAATCCCACCCATTATATCCTAAACTGTATATTAACAAAAGAAGGTAAATGATATTCTTGCTTGAATAACAACTCCTGTCCTTTGTATGATGGCATGATAGATGTATACTGTTACTGGCTAAGTGGGTCAGTCATGGTACTGTCTTTAAATTCATGACAACTTTGTGTTTACGTGCAACAGTTTTAAAAAATTAGTAAAGTAATGCATGAAACAATTGCAAAGTTGACATTTAAAATTTAAAAATAAATAAAGTTACGATGCTCTTAGAATTAAAAAAACCACAGTAGAACAAACTTGAATTACATTGAACTGTTTCAAAAAAAACAAATTTAAAAATGATATTAATGTACATATGTGATTAAAATGTCAGTACATGCTCATAAAAAAATGCTAATAGCCTTAGGACCAAAGGAACCATGAAAATGGAAAATACCTTATAAAAATAAAACAAATCATAGAAAAATAAATTTATCACAAAAATTTGGACAGTATAAAAATAAAACATATTAACAATATTATCACTTACATGAATTTTAATTATAGGTCATTCAATTTTGTTAAACAAGTGGAATAACTTAGAGAACCTCATGCAAAACTAATTGTCTAGTTGTGTACTTTATAGTTCTTGGAAACGTACGACAATCATATGCATGTGTGCTTTCTTTACTTTTTTTAGTGATAGATGCAAGTGTGCTTTATTATTCTGAGTCCATAAAGGCACAGCTCCTCCTTTTATGCATGTTTTCATATATAGTAAATGTTAATAATGTATGTATGTTGTCGTTGTAGTTTACATGTGTTTAAATGTAAATGTTAAGATTCTAGTATCATACAATAAATACTTTAAAATTTTGTATTGATAAACTTCAACTAAGCTTGAAAAAAAACCGCAACTAAGATTCTAGTGTCATACAATAAATACTTTAAAATTTTCTAAGTTATTCAAACATAATAATAGCAGTTTTATACGATCCAACCATATATCATGAAAAAAAATGCAACTAAGTTTGAAAAAAAAAACAAATTCATGCGCCTTTGAATCCGTCCCTTTGAAAAATAACAAATTCATCATCTGCATAAATTTAGAAATTTTTTGAAGCCAACCATATGTCTACAATAAGAATAAATGGTTTCATACCATAAAATTGTTTCATGTAAATTATAAAGGTTGTGATTTGAATCTTTTTCTATAGAATTGTGTGAATCCAAAATAATAAAGAAAACATAGCATATACTTTTTACCAGCTATGTAATTAAGGATAAACAAATATTTTAAGATAAATAATTGATTAATCCGAGTTATAAGTTAAGATTAGAACATTCTGCTACTCTTTAAAATTGCAAGAACCTAAACTGATTTGAAGAATAACACTTGATTATTTTGTAGCTTTAGTCTAGGCTGCAAATAAAACATGAATCTAAAAACTTGGTAAGAATTATCATGTATTTGGAAACCTTATTAGCAAAAAGGTAAGTGCTATAAAATATTAATTTATGGAAGAACGGTTAATTTCTGCTTTATTTGTTTAAGTATAAGAAAAGGAAGCAATATCTGATTATGCATATAAGGAATTTTGGAAAGGAAAAAATTAAGCAAGGCATGAAACCATTAGATTGAACATAAAAAAATATCACTACATAAACATGGTCTATTTAAAAAATGAATTGTCAGGCAATAAGATGGCTAAGTATTATAATGCATCAAACCATTGATCAAACCAAGAAAGTTAAGCAAAGATAAATAAGATGTTCCCATTTACGCAATATATGGTGAAAGAAAATTATTATTTGGACACATACCAATTCAGTTATCTCATTTATTTGTATCTATATCATTATGTGTAAACTTATAAGGTAAAAGTAGTTGATGAATAAACTGTATCAAGAAAAATTCCTATGCCAAATGGATATAAAAGGAAAAAATTACTATTATTTTCAACTAAGTTTGTTTATTTTGACTAATACTGTAACGACCCGAATTTCCAGACCCGGAAAATCGAACCATTTTAGTTAAAAAGAAGAGGTAGAAGAAGAAAAAATAGAAGACAACATCAGAATCTAACCATCGCAGCGGAATAAAATATAATATATATATCAATAGATCTTTACACAAATCAAAAACTATATCTGTTTATACAATTCATCATCAGAATACATCATCAGAGTACATCAACATCCATAACATACAACTGAATACACAGCGGAAAAATAATAGCAAGTACGGGAGTACGTATCGACATCCAGCTCGTCTCCTGAGCTCCACAGCATCATATCCTGTAACCTATAATACTCGGTCTGACCCGAGCATCATATAAAACAATACCCGAGTCAGTCTGGAATACCAGCGTGAGAAAATCACACTCAAATTGATTATTAAAGTTTCAAAATCTTTTGGAAACAAAAGCATCTCGTAAGACCACGCCACAAATAAACATGTCGGGTTTTACCTTACGATAGCCAAAACCCTTTATATCAAAATCCTCTGATATTATAATAGTGTCTACAGAAAATAAAATAGAATCTAGCTGAAATGCTTGCATCTCACATTTCAACAATAGTTGGGCACAATCAAAACCGTACAGGCACGTAGGGAGAATGGATTTCCAACGAATGACTAGGCACTGGGGTACCACCTGTCACAGTACGTGGCCTAGATCACAGTACCGAGGAGTACGCCCGCTCCCCTGCAACACAAGGCCGGAATCATCCCTTACTGGATAATTCCAAATAAAATCACCCCACGGTTGGGATCAGCAACCGCACCACTAAGCCGAAATAAAGGGACATCTAGACAGGGATGACCTTACTCTCAAGTGGGGGCTACCCACGAAGCCTTGCTGCATAACCCCTGATTTTCAGTCATTCCCGGTTGATAAGGCTTGAGGCTAACCGATACCTTTATAGCACATATCCCTTAGAATGCCCATCGTCCACCTGACGATGTCACGAAAGCATTCGTCCATATAAGTCCGTCCCGGGTTCGAACGGAACCGAAGGCACTATTCCTACTACATCCATTTTGGAAATATCCTCAGGATTAGTAGCGACTAGCCCTTGCACTTCACTGCTCCATCTTCGACTCTGAACACGTTACACGAAACGTACAAACCGTATCGAAGTGGTATTCGAGTCTCCAGACCTAGAATCCCGGTATACGGAAACCCGATCCCGGTCTCTTCGAAACGATCAGCGCATTGGCCAATATTGATAGTCGGTTATTTAACTATCAATTAACATCCACAAGCAACCATCACACAATAAATAATTTCCCACATTATTTATTTGCCCAAATATCTTTCCAAGATATATTTCCAAATTTTCAAAGCTCATTTGGAAACAATTTCAAAACAGTTTCCGCTTACGGAATACATTTCCCAAATAATTATTTCCACTGAATCACCAAGTACAAAATACTTTAAATTTTAAAATAATTTAAAAACACTTTATTTAAATATACTTTATAACATTGAAATCAAACTACTTTAATACTTTATTAAAAATATATACTTTAAAATAAACCACTTTATAATATAACTAAATTTCTCCTTTTAAAACATAATAGCAAATCACTTTTATATAATTACCACAATAATAGATTTTTGAAAATACTTACTTTGGAAATTAACCTTTAGAAATAATCAAATTTCCTAAAACATGCATTTTTAAACAAATTAGAACTTTTAACTTATATTAAAAATTGCTTTGAAAACGTACTTGGCTATCCAGAGAAATACACTTCTCATTCCCATCTTTTAAAAATAAATCAACATTTATTTTTAAACCAAACCATATCTTTTTATAAATTCCCATCTTGAATTTATATTCTCAAATATCCACTGATATTTTATTTTACTTTATAACCCAGTTTCCAAAATCTCACTTCTCTTTAAATTTCAAATTCCCAAATATTTAAATCAATTTACAATTGATTTTCCAATTTATTTTACTTTGAAATAAATTTCCTTACTTAATCCATTTATTTCCAAATTCATTAACTTCCAGATTTTATTTCTCATTATGATTTAAAATCTTTAAACTGAAACACAAGTTTCAGATTTCCCAAATTCCTTCTTTCTTTTTAATTACATTTAAACATTGAATTAAAATAAATTATTTATTCCTTTAAATAATATCACATAAGTTTTTAAATTCAATATTCTTTGTTTATTCAAAATTCCTCTTTTCCATATTTATTAGAATTTTGGAAATCACTTTTATTCTTAATCAGATTTATTCTCACATTTATTCCAAACTCTTTGTAATTATTTTACTTAAGAATTTACTTTTTTATTTCTTTCCAAAAATTCCATTCTAGAGATTTTGATAACTCAGCATATCCAAATCGGTCCAACCAAACCATAACATCCAATTATCCATATAATTCATCACAGGATATCAAAAATCATATCACAGAATATTTAACAAAATTAAATATTTTGAGGAATCCAGTTGGATCCCTCCAACCTGTTTCCCTGCATCCACAGACGTTAGCACAATACCAATTCCACTTCAAAGTGGAATATCGCAGTATATGGATTTTATAAAATATCATCCGCTATTATGCGGCGCATAGGGTCTCATCCGCTATACAATGCGGGAATATCAACAACTCCAATATATACATATGCCAATATGTATATATTGCTATATACTACTATATATATATAGCACATCCAAATCAATTCAACCATTCAATCAATTACTTAAATTTAACCATTTAAATTTAAAATAAAATGCAGCTGAGTGAGATTAACTCACCTTTAACCTATTAGGATCTCAATTCCAATCCAGCTTGCTTTCCTCTCGAATTTTAACCTTGAATAAATATTTTATCATTCTATTAACGTTTGGAATAGTTGAACAATTTATTATCATTTAATAGATTTACACACTAACTTTTATATAAATTCTTATATATTTCTTCCAAGGCCCTAAATATATATACATATATATTCTTCATTGTTACCTATAATTCTGTAACAATAAAACAGTAGATTTCTTTACTGTAAATCTTTTTTTTTTTTCAAACATTTTATACATCCATATACTAAACAAAACGTTATTCATTTCTCAAAATATTTTTCTTCCCTGTCCCATACAGATTTCAGCAATATATATATTAAATAACCTAACCAAAATTTTATATTCTTATATACAATTCCCTGTCAAATAAAAATGAACAATTTGAAAACGTTTTAAGTTTACTTAAATGGAAACAAGATGATTACCTTACTTCAAATCGGAGGCACAAACTGCCTCGTGAATCCCTCTGCAGTCGCCAAGACACACGCCACCACTCCAGTTCGTGCACGCGACTTTCTCGACTTTGGCCAACAACTCACGCTCCGGCCCCTCCATCGAAACCCTAGTCGCACTTTAGAAAACTGCCTCGCGAGCGCCACCTTCCAGATCAAAATCGATTCGCACGCCACCTCCATCGAACAACTTCTCGCGAGTCCCCCAGTCGACTTCGCGAAGTATAACGAGATTCACGAATTCACTCGTGAACTAGACCCACTATCTCCAACATCGTAAGCACCTATACCATTTCTGCCCACGCTGTCATCGCGAGCATTCATCACCTCACGACATCGCCTGATCGATTTCGAGTTCAACTATGCCTACAGCTTCCCCTTCCCCCCCGTTCCACTAAACATCGGCGCCCCTCCAACTAAGCAACCCAGCCTCGCGTAAAGCCATCGAGCAACCCAAGCTGTACGCGATTTCTTCTAGAAATCGAAATCGAATTCGTTCGATTTGAATTAGGGAAGCGGCTTCGATTTTTGATTGCTGAGAAAAAGAGAGGGTGCGAATAATGAAAAGCTCGGCTATTATTTACTTTAGTTCTGCCATTTTTTTTTTCGAATGGAGTTGATTTCGTTCGGCTGTAAAATGAAAGAGTAGGGGATTTTTTCTTATCAAACAAAGAAGTGTACGAGAGAAGCTAAAGAAACGTATTCCTTGTCTTGCGCGAGAAGACAGTCTCACCACTGTGCTGTTGATGTTGATAAAACTTTAACAGTTGATAAGATGAAAGATATTTAAATTAAAACGATTAACCATTGTCTAAGCGTTTTTATCTCGTATGCTCACATAACAACTCTGAACGCTACGAAAATTGAAATCCGGTAATAATTAAATATTACGGATCCAATGGAACTGGTTTCGTTGAATTCCGAGACTGTCCCTCGAAAGGCTATTTTTAAATTAAATTTAAATAGTATATTTTTAAAACCGAACAAATTATTTTTGAATTCAATTTTAAAAGTTCTATTATCTTTAGTATTATTAATATGAATTTTCCAAGCCTCTAAAATATTTTTAACTGGCTTAAAAATCAAGATTCAATAATTTACCCAATTTCGATAATTAAATTCAATAATCTATCAACCAATAAATACTGTATATTTGAAAATAAAGTTAAAATTTAACCTTCGAATATTTAAAATAAATTAAATATTCTCATTTCAAATATTCAAAAATTCTGGGTCGTCACATTCCTTTCCCCTTAAAAGAATTTCGTCCCCGAAATTACTAGTTAGGAAGAACGATTCAATTCCCGTTAACTATTTCCCAAATTCAAACAGTTTTAACAATACCCAAACAATCTTTTATTAATGATACACTAATCATCTTTTAACTTCCCAAACTTATTCATAAGTTCAACCTTTACCACCTACTTATTCATTCAAATTTAAATTTGAATTCAAATTTTGAATTATCAAAATTTTCCCAAAATTTTTCTAACTCTCTAAATTTCCGAAAAATTTCGCCAGCGTCTCCTTTGCGCGGCTAGCTCGGTACTACTACAAAATGGCTCTACGGCCTCCCAATCTCAAAAAGAAAACAAAAAGCCAAGTGGCTGGATCAAAAACCCAATCAAATTTCATATAGAAATTCAAATACATACCTTTTGTCGGGCCATTAAATTTTATCCTCTAAAATCAAAAATCCCAATTTATCCATTGCTTTTATACACCTGTATATCCTACTAAGCAATAATATTCAATCACAATTCCATAGTCATTTTATACTTTTCTTTACAAATTTTCAATATTTGCTTTACTTAAACCCGTACGATGCACATATATCATCCGTACGCAATATCACATTCGATCGCTCAATCGATCACACAATTTCACTTCCGAACTAGTATTGTCCACCCGACTTCCTAGTGCGGACTCAGATCTGGTTTCTTGATCAGAAACCGTTATTCTCCTTGCATAGCCACAAACTATGATAGAGAATATCCAGAATCAATCAACAATCCATATCCAGGCTCGCCGTTGAAAATCGAGTGAAAAATCCTGATTCGGATCGATAAAACTATCTCGAAATTCTGTGCTCGACATCTGGATCAAATAGCTATGCGAATAAAATAATATACGTACATCTTACGTATAAATTCCAATTGATTATCAATTTCATCAATTCTCTTTTATTCACATTCCTTTTTGATTGTTATCCCTTTATTCATAACTATCCCATTTCACAACTTCAGTTTTAGTCTTCATTCAACTATTCACTTAGTATATTTTTTTTCCAAAATTACTAAGTATATTTCCAATACCAATTTTCTTAAGAATTTCATTCTTCAATTCTTAAGTTCATATAAATTTTCTTATATTTATTTACTACTTCACCACCGAAGTGTATATATTCAAATTGAACTCCCATTTCATATGAATTCCAACTTACTTCAATTTACTACTTCATTTCAAATATAAATACTTATTCCACATTTTCAATCCAGATTTTCGTTTCCAATTTTTCTTTCTTAAATTCAATTCATCTCCAACTTCTGAATATTGAATTTTATTTAGCTCGAAAACAATCTAAGTTAATTCATTCAATAACTATTTCTCAACTTATTTAAACCACTCTTCTGTTTGAGTTCAGTTTCCATTTAATATTTACTTAAGTCAATAACTTAAGTTTATTTTCCATTTAACCAACCCTTTAAAGTTTTATTTCCATCTTTCATTTGATTCTTATTTAATCAAATTCCATCCATTCATTTATTTAATATAATTGGTTCATTCACTCAATCATTATGAATTTTATTTCCCAAACTCAATTCATCTGGAATTATTTTATTAATAACCAGGCCATTTCCAATTTATTTTCACTTATTTGGATTCCATTCGCAATCCAAAACATCACTATTTTAATCCAATTTCATTAACTCACAATTCAATTTCATTAACTAATTTATTATCTAATTAGTTCCTCCACTAGTTAAAATTAAATACTTGCTTTTTAATTCCAAATATCACTTCACTTAATTTTCTTAAGTTCAATTTATTTTATAATTCAAGTTTGGATTTACTTAAAAATTAAGATTGCTCATCTTAGTCGTTCCCATTTGATAATTACAATTTCAAATTATAACTCTTAATGGTTCAAAGAAATGAATTCTCATTTATGACTTACAATTTCATTTCTACTCATAAGTTTAACTTACTTACTTAAGATCTAGGACTATTCATTTAAGTCCATTTTCATCTTTACAATCAAATCTCAAATTATTACACTTAAGAACTTAAGAATATGAATTTCTTTACACAATTATATGCATTTTACATTACCTTTATATCCAATTCAATTCAACTTCAACTTATTTACATTTAATTCAATTCCAATTCTCAATTTTATTTAACTTATCTTAAGTTAAATTCAAATATATTTTATTCACCTTCATATACTCGAATTAAATTTTAATCTCAGGATACAAATTTTATACAAGTTTTACAATTCATTCACCTTCAAGTTCTCTAACTCTTTTATCTACCAACTTATATTACTCATTGAGTTATTTTCATCTCATAATTATAATCCCAGAATTAAACTTTCATTCCCTTCTTATTTCAATCAACTTCATTCTATACTTTATGTTGTTGATTCATTTAAATTTCCACATTTATATTTTAAATACCCAGAATCCAATTGCCCGGTTTTATTTCAAAAACCATTTTGAATCCATACATAACTCATACATATCTGGTATATCACATCAAATCCCAATTTCCAAAACAATATACTTTTACCAAACAATTTTCCCTTTGAATTTCAAAACCAACCCAGTTCACAATCACTTCCAATTTAAAACAGTTTGGTAGCAATTTTTCTTTGGAAACTCGAAAATAGACATCGATGATGCTGCAGTCATCACCGAAATTATTTTCCAGCGACCGAAAGAGAATTTTAATGCTTTTATCACTTTAAAACCTTTCAAACATTTTTAAATCCCAAATCCCATCAGATTTCAGTTCAATTTCAAAAATGTTCATGAAATAATATCACCATTATTTCCCCAAAACCTTTAAAAACTATCTTTAAATTCAAAGGAATTTAAACCTTTCCCAAAACTTCAAATTCAAAATCCATTCAATTTTATATCCAACATTACTCTGGAATTCTATCACATTTTATTTCAAGTTATAAGTCACATTTACAAATTTCATTTGTTTATGAATTTATCTCATTTGATTATAAATCACATTTGTAATTCACATTTGTATATAAAGTTTATCTCAATTTATAAATTCCATTTATAGTCTATATTTCAAATTCCATTTTGTTATATAAATTTATTCTTCAACTTAGGTTATAAGTTTTCAATTTCTACTCAATAATGAGACTAACTCATTATTGTCATTTTCTAACAACCAAGCAACCAAATATATAATTTACAAAAGTTCTCCTTTAATATATAAAAATAATTTGGGTAAAATTATTTCATTCACCCATTTAAAACAATACTGTGTCGAACTGTTCTATTCAAGTGTTTAGAAACCCCTTCGATACAGTTGCGTAGACTGTGCCGACGAAGGTTCATATGCCACTCAATAAACCAACCAACACAATATAAAACCATTTTATATTCACTAACAAATACGCGCTCATATCTATTAATACTCTCAAAATTCCCACCAGAGCCAAGGTTATCGCCAACCTTTGCTCTGATACCACTGTAACGACCCGAATTTCCAGACCCGGAAAATCGAACCATTTTAGTTAAAAAGAAGAGGTAGAAGAAGAAAAAATAGAAGACAACATCATAATCTAACCATCGCAGCGGAATAAAATATAATATATATATCAATAGATCTTTACACAAATCAAAAACTATATCTGTTTATACAATTCATCATCAGAATACATCATCAGAGTACATCAACATCCATAGCATACAACTGAATACACAGCGGAAAAATAATAGCAAGTACGGGAGTACGTATCGACATCCAGCTCGTCTCCTGAGCTCCACAGCATCATATCCTGTAACCTATAATACTCGGTCTGACCCGAGCATCATATAAAACAATACCCGAGTCAGTCTGGAATACCAGCGTGAGAAAATCACACTCAAATTGATTATTAAAGTTTCAAAATCTTTTGGAAACAAAAGCATCTCGTAAGACCACGCCACAAATAAACATGTCGGGTTTTTACCTTACGATAGCCAAAACCCTTTATATCAAAATCCTCTGATATTATAATAGTGTCTACAGAAAATAAAATAGAATCTAGCTGAAATGCTTGCATCTCACATTTCAACAATAGTTGGGCACAATCAAAACCGTACAGGCACGTAGGGAGAATGGATTTCCAACGAATGACTAGGCACTGGGGTACCACCTGTCACAGTACGTGGCCTAGATCACAGTACCGAGGAGTACGCCCGCTCCCCTGCAACACAAGGCCGGAATCATCCCTTACTGGATAATTCCAAATAAAATCACCCCACGGTTGGGATCAGCAACCGCACCACTAAGCCGAAATAAAGGGACATCTAGACAGGGATGACCTTACTCTCAAGTGGGGGCTACCCACGAAGCCTTGCTGCATAACCCCTGATTTTCAGTCATTCCCGGTTGATAAGGCTTGAGGCTAACCGATACCTTTATAGCACATATCCCTTAGAATGCCCATCGTCCACCTGACGATGTCACGAAAGCATTCGTCCATATAAGTCCGTCCCGGGTTCGAACGGAACCGAAGGCACTATTCCTACTACATCCATTTTGGAAATATCCTCAGGATTAGTAGCGACTAGCCCTTGCACTTCACTGCTCCATCTTCGACTCTGAACACGTTACACGAAACGTACAAACCGTATCGAAGTGGTATTCGAGTCTCAAGACCTAGAATCCCGGTATACGGAAACCCGATCCCGGTCTCTTCGAAACGATCAGCGCATTGGCCAATATTGATAGTCGGTTATTTAACTATCAATTAACATCCACAAGCAACCATCACACAATAAATAATTTCCCACATTATTTATTTGCCCAAATATCTTTCCAAGATATATTTCCAAATTTTCAAAGCTCATTTGGAAACAATTTCAAAACAGTTTCCGCTTACGGAATACATTTCCCAAATAATTATTTCCACTGAATCACCAAGTACAAAATACTTTAAATTTTAAAATAATTTAAAAACACTTTATTTAAATATACTTTATAACATTGAAATCAAACTACTTTAATACTTTATTAAAAATATATACTTTAAAATAAACCACTTTATAATATAACTAAATTTCTCCTTTTAAAACATAATAGCAAATCACTTTTATATAATTACCACAATAATAGATTTTTGAAAATACTTACTTTGGAAATTAACCTTTAGAAATAATCAAATTTCCTAAAACATGCATTTTTAAACAAATTAGAACTTTTAACTTATATTAAAAATTGCTTTGAAAACGTACTTGGCTATCCAGAGAAATACACTTCTCATTCCCATCTTTTAAAAATAAATCAACATTTATTTTTAAACCAAACCATATCTTTTTATAAATTCCCATCTTGAATTTATATTCTCAAATATCCACTGATATTTTATTTTACTTTATAACCCAGTTTCCAAAATCTCACTTCTCTTTAAATTTCAAATTCCCAAATATTTAAATCAATTTACAATTGATTTTCCAATTTATTTTACTTTGAAATAAATTTCCTTACTTAATCCATTTATTTCCAAATTCATTAACTTCCAGATTTTATTTCTCATTATGATTTAAAATCTTTAAACTGAAACACAAGTTTCAGATTTCCCAAATTCCTTCTTTCTTTTTAATTACATTTAAACATTGAATTAAAATAAATTATTTATTCCTTTAAATAATATCACATAAGTTTTTAAATTCAATATTCTCTGTTTATTCAAAATTCCTCTTTTCCATATTTATTAGAATTTTGGAAATCACTTTTATTCTTAATCAGATTTATTCTCACATTTATTCCAAACTCTTTGTAATTATTTTACTTAAGAATTTACTTTTTTATTTCTTTCCAAAAATTCCATTCTAGAGATTTTGATAACTCAGCATATCCAAATCGGTCCAACCAAACCATAACATCCAATTATCCATATAATTCATCACAGGATATCAAAAATCATATCACAGAATATTTAACAAAATTAAATATTTTGAGGAATCCAGTTGGATCCCTCCAACCTGTTTCCCTGCATCCACAGACGTTAGCACAATACCAATTCCACTTCAAAGTGGAATATCGCAGTATATGGATTTTATAAAATATCATCCGCTATTATGCGGCGCATAGGGTCTCATCCGCTATACAATGCGGGAATATCAACAACTCCAATATATACATATGCCAATATGTATATATTGTTATATACTACTATATATATATAGCACATCCAAATCAATTCAACCATTCAATCAATTACTTAAATTTAACCATTTAAATTTAAAATAAAATGCAGCTGAGTGAGATTAACTCACCTTTAACCTATTAGGATCTCAATTCCAATCCAGCTTGCTTTCCTCTCGAATTTTAACCTTGAATAAATATTTTATCATTCTATTAACGTTTGGAATAGTTGAACAATTTATTATCATTTAATAGATTTACACACTAACTTTTATATAAATTCTTATATATTTCTTCCAAGGCCCTAAATATATATACATATATATTCTTCATTGTTACCTATAATTCTGTAACAATAAAACAGTAGATTTCTTTACTGTAAATCTTTTTTTTTTCAAACATTTTATACGTCCATATACTAAACAAAACGTTATTCATTTCTCAAAATATTTTTCTTCCCTGTCCCATACAGATTTCAGCAATATATATATTAAATAACCTAACCAAAATTTTATATTCTTATATACAATTCCCTGTCAAATAAAAATGAACAATTTGAAAACGTTTTAAGTTTACTTAAATGGAAACAAGATGATTACCTTACTTCAAATCGGAGGCACAAACTGCCTCGTGAATCCCTCTGCAGTCGCCAAGACACACGCCACCACTCCAGTTCGTGCACGCGACTTTCTCGACTTTGGCCAACAACTCACGCTCCGGCCCCTCCATCGAAACCCTAGTCGCACTTTAGAAAACTGCCTCGCAAGCGCCACCTTCCAGATCAAAATCGATTCGCACGCCACCTCCATCGAACAACTTCTCGCGAGTCCCCCAGTCGACTTCGCGAAGTATAACGAGATTCACGAATTCACTCGTGAACTAGACCCACTATCTCCAACATCGTAAGCACCTATACCATTTCTGCCCACGCTGTCATCGCGAGCATTCATCACCTCACGACATCGCCTGATCGATTTCGAGTTCAACTATGCCTACAGCTTCCCCTTCCCCCCCGTTCCATTAAACATCGGCGCCCCTCCAACTACGCAACCCAGCCTCGCGTAAAGCCATCGAGCAACCCAAGCTGTACGCGATTTCTTCTAGAAATCGAAATCGAATTCGTTCGATTTGAATTAGGGAAGCGGCTTCGATTTTTGATTGCTGAGAAAAAGAGAGGGTGCGAATAATGAAAAGCTCGGCTATTATTTACTTTAGTTCTGCCATTTTTTTTTCGAATGGAGTTGATTTCGTTCGGCTGTAAAATGAAAGAGTAGGGGATTTTTTTCTTATCAAACAAAGAAGTGTACGAGAGAAGCTAAAGAAACGTATTCCTTGTCTTGCGCGAGAAGACAGTCTCACCACTGTGCTGTTGATGTTGATAAAACTTTAACAGTTGATAAGATGAAAGATATTTAAATTAAAACGATTAACCATTGTCTAAGCGTTTTTATCTCGTATGCTCACATAACAACTCTGAACGCTACGAAAATTGAAATCCGGTAATAATTCAATATTACGGATCCAATGGAACTAGTTTCATTGAATTCCGAGACTGTCCCTCGAAAGGCTATTTTTAAATTAAATTTAAACAGTATATTTTTAAAACCGAACAAATTATTTTTGAATTCAATTTTAAAAGTTCTATTATCCTCAGTATTATTAATATGAATTTTCCAAGCCTCTAAAATATTTTTAACTGGCTTAAAAATCAAGATTCAATAATTTACCCAATTTCGATAATTAAATTCAATAATCTATCAACCAATAAATACTGTATATTTGAAAATAAAGTTAAAATTTAACCTTCGAATATTTAAAATAAATTAAATATTCTCATTTCAAATATACAAAAATTCTGGGTCGTCACATTCCTTTCCCCTTAAAAGAATTTCGTCCCCGAAATTACTAGTTAGGAAGAACGATTCAATTCCCGTTAACTATTTCCCAAATTCAAACAGTTTTAACAATACCCAAACAATCTTTTATTAATGATACACTAATCATATTTTAACTTCCCAAACTTATTCATAAGTTCAACCTTTACCACCTACTTATCCATTCAAATTTAAATTTGAATTCAAATTTTGAATTATCAAAATTTTCCCAAAATTTTTCTAACTCTCTAAATTTCCGAAAAATTTCGCCAGCATCTCCTTTGCGCGGCTAGCTCGGTACTACTACAAAATGGCTCTACGGCCTCCCAATCTCAAAAAGAAAACAAAAAGCCAAGTGGCTGGATCAAAAACCCAATCAAATTTCATATAGAAATTCAAATACATACCTTTTGTCGGGCCATTAAATTTTATCCTCTAAAATCAAAAATCCCAATTTATCCATTGCTTTTATACACCTGTATATCCTACTAAGCAATAATATTCAATCACAATTCCATAGTCATTTTATACTTTTCTTTACAAATTTTCAATATTTGCTTTACTTAAACCCGTACGATGCACATATATCATCCGTACGCAATATCACATTCGATCGCTCAATCGATCACACAATTTCACTTCCGAACTAGTATTGTCCACCCGACTTCCTAGTGCGGACTCAGATCTGGTTTCTTGATCAGAAACCGTTATTCTCCTTGCATAGCCACAAACTATGATAGAGAATATCCAGAATCAATCAACAATCCATATCCAGGCTCGCCGTTGAAAATCGAGTGAAAAATTCTGATTCGGATCGATAAAACTATCTCGAAATTCTGTGCTCGACATCTGGATCAAATAGCTATGCGAATAAAATAATATACGTACATCTTACGTATAAATTCCAATTGATTATCAATTTCATCAATTCTCTTTTATTCACATTCCTTTTTGATTGTTATCCCTTTATTCATAACTATCCCATTTCACAACTTCAGTTTTAGTCTTCATTCAACTATTCACTTAGTATATTTTTTTTCCAAAATTACTAAGTATATTTCCAATACCAATTTTCTTAAGAATTTCATTCTTCAATTCTTAAGTTCATATAAATTTTCTTATATTTATTTACTACTTCACCACCGAAGTGTATATATTCAAATTGAACTCCCATTTCATATGAATTCCAACTTACTTCAATTTACTACTTCATTTCAAATATAAATACTTATTCCACATTTTCAATCCAGATTTTCGTTTCCAATTTTTCTTTCTTAAATTCAATTCATCTCCAACTTCTGAATATTGAATTTTATTTAGCTCGAAAACAATCCAAGTTAATTCATTCAATAACTATTTCTCAACTTATTTAAACCACTCTTCTGTTTGAGTTCAGTTTCCATTTAATATTTACTTAAGTCAATAACTTAAGTTTATTTTCCATTTAACCAACCCTTTAAAGTTTTATTTCCATCTTTCATTTGATTCTTATTTAATCAAATTCCATCCATTCATTTATTTAATATAATTAGTTCATTCACTCAATCATTATGAATTTTATTTCCCAAACTCAATTCATCTGGAATTATTTTATTAATAACCAGGCCATTTCCAATTTATTTTCACTTATTTGGATTCCATTCGCAATCCAAAACATCACTATTTTAATCCATTTTCATTAACTCACAATTCAATTTCATTAACTAATTTATTATCTAATTAGTTCCTCCACTGGTTAAAATTAAATACTTGCTTTTTAATTCCAAATATCACTTCACTTAATTTTCTTAAGTTCAATTTATTTTATAATTCAAGTTTGGATTTACTTAAAAATTAAGATTGCTCATCTTAGTCGTTCCCATTTGATAATTACAATTTCAAATTATAACTCTTAATGGTTCAAAGAAATGAATTCTCATTTATGACTTACAATTTCATTTCTACTCATAAGTTTAACTTACTTACTTAAGATCTAGGACTATTCATTTAAGTCCATTTTCATCTTTACAATCAAATCTCAAATTATTATACTTAAGAACTTAAGAATATGAATTTCTTTACACAATTATATGCATTTTACATTACCTTTATATCCAATTCAATTCAACTTCAACTTATTTACATTTAATTCAATTCCAATTCTCAATTTTATTTAACTTATCTTAAGTTAAATTCAAATATATTTTATTCACCTTCATATACTCGAATTAAATTTTAATCTCAGGATACAAATTTTATACAAGTTTTACAATTCATTCACCTTCAAGTTCTCTAACTCTTTTATCTACCAACTTATATTACTCATTGAGTTATTTTCATCTCATAATTATAATCCCAGAATTAAACTTTCATTCCCTTCTTATTTCAATCAACTTCATTCTATACTTTATGTTGTTGATTCATTTAAATTTCCACATTTATATTTTAAATAGAATTCCCAGAATCCAATTGCCCGGTTTTATTTCAAAAACCATTTTGAATCCATACATAACTCATACATATCTGGTATATCACATCAAATCCCAATTTCCAAAACAATATACTTTTACCAAACAATTTTCCCTTTGAATTTCAAAACCAACCCAGTTCACAATCACTTCCAATTTAAAACAGTTTGGTAGCAATTTTTCTTTGGAAACTCGAAAATAGACATCGATGATGCTGCAGTCATCACCGAAATTATTTTCCAGCGACCGAAAGAGAATTTTAATGCTTTTATCACTTTAAAACCTTTCAAACATTTTTAAATCCCAAATCCCATCAGATTTCAGTTCAATTTCAAAAATGTTCATGAAATAATATCACCATTATTTCCCCAAAACCTTTAAAAACTATCTTTAAATTCAAAGGAATTTAAACCTTTCCCAAAACTTCAAATTCAAAATCCATTCAATTTTATATCCAACATTACTCTGGAATTCTATCACATTTTATTTCAAGTTATAAGTCACATTTACAAATTTCATTTGTTTATGAATTTATCTCATTTGATTATAAATCACATTTGTAATTCACATTTGTATATAAAGTTTATCTCAATTTATAAATTCCATTTATAGTCTATATTTCAAATTCCATTTTGTTATATAAATTTATTCTTCAACTTAGGTTATAAGTTTTCAATTTCTACTCAATAATGAGACTAACTCATTATTGTCATTTTCTAACAACCAAGCAACCAAATATATAATTTACAAAAGTTCTCCTTTAATATATAAAAATAATTTGGGTAAAATTATTTCATTCACCCATTTAAAACAATACTGTGTCGAACTGTTCTATTCAAGTGTTTAGAAACCCCTTCGATACAGTTGCGTAGACTGTGCCGACGAAGGTTCATATGCCACTCAATAAACCAACCAACACAATATAAAACCATTTTATATTCACTAACAAATACGCGCTCATATCTATTAATACTCTCAAAATTCCCACCAGAGCCAAGGTTATCGCCAACCTTTGCTCTGATACCACTGTAACGACCCGAATTTCCAGACCCGGAAAATCGAACCATTTTAGTTAAAAAGAAGAGGTAGAAGAAGAAAAAATAGAAGACAACATCATAATCTAACCATCGCAGCGGAATAAAATATAATATATATATATCAATAGATCTTTACACAAATCAAAAACTATATCTGTTTATACAATTCATCATTAGAATACATCATCAGAGTACATCAACATCCATAACATACAACTGAATACACAGCGGAAAAATAATAGCAAGTACGGGAGTACGTATCGACATCCAGCTCGTCTCCTGAGCTCCACAGCATCATATCCTGTAACCTATAATACTCGGTCTGACCCGAGCATCATATAAAACAATACCCGAGTCAGTCTGGAATACCAGCGTGAGAAAATCACACTCAAATTGATTATTAAAGTTTCAAAATCTTTTGGAAACAAAAGCATCTCGTAAGACCACGCCACAAATAAACATGTCGGGTTTTTACCTTACGATAGCCAAAACCCTTTATATCAAAATCCTCTGATATTATAATAGTGTCTACAGAAAATAAAATAGAATCTAGCTGAAATGCTTGCATCTCACATTTCAACAATAGTTGGGCACAATCAAAACCGTACAGGCACGTAGGGAGAATGGATTTCCAACGAATGACTAGGCACTGGGGTACCACCTGTCACAGTACGTGGCCTAGATCACAGTACCGAGGAGTACGCCCGCTCCCCTGCAACACAAGGCCGGAATCATCCCTTACTGGATAATTCCAAATAAAATCACCCCACGGTTGGGATCAGCAACCGCACGACTAAGCCGAAATAAAGGGACATCTAGACAGGGATGACCTTACTCTCAAGTGGAGGCTACCCACGAAGCCTTGCTGCATAACCCCTGATTTTCAGTCATTCCCAGTTGATAAGGCTTGAGGCTAACCGATACCTTTATAGCACATATCCCTTAGAATGCCCATCGTCCACCTGACGATGTCACGAAAGCATTCGTCCATATAAGTCCGTCCCGGGTTCGAACGGAACCGAAGGCACTATTCCTACTACATCCATTTTGGAAATATCCTCAGGATTAGTAGCGACTAGCCCTTGCACTTCACTGCTCCATCTTCGACTCTGAACACGTTACACGAAACGTACAAACCGTATCGAAGTGGTATTCGAGTCTCCAGACCTAGAATCCCGGTATACGGAAACCCGATCCCGGTCTCTTCGAAACGATCAGCGCATTGGCCAATATTGATAGTCGGTTATTTAACTATCAATTAACATCCACAAGCAACCATCACACAATAAATAATTTCCCACATTATTTATTTGCCCAAATATCTTTCCAAGATATATTTCCAAATTTTCAAAGCTCATTTGGAAACAATTTCAAAACAGTTTCCGCTTACGGAATACATTTCCCAAATAATTATTTCCACTGAATCACCAAGTACAAAATACTTTAAATTTTAAAATAATTTAAAAACACTTTATTTAAATATACTTTATAACATTGAAATCAAACTAGTTTAATACTTTATTAAAAATATATACTTTAAAATAAACCACTTTATAATATAACTAAATTTCTCCTTTTAAAACATAATAGCAAATCACTTTTATATAATTACCACAATAATAGATTTTTGAAAATACTTACTTTGGAAATTAACCTTTAGAAATAATCAAATTTCCTAAAACATGCATTTTTAAACAAATTAGAACTTTTAACTTATATTAAAAATTGCTTTGAAAACGTACTTGGCTATCCAGAGAAATACACTTCTCATTCCCATCTTTTAAAAATAAATCAACATTTATTTTTAAACCAAACCATATCTTTTTATAAATTCCCATCTTGAATTTATATTCTCAAATATCCACTGATATTTTATTTTACTTTATAACCCAGTTTCCAAAATCTCACTTCTCTTTAAATTTCAAATTCCCAAATATTTAAATCAATTTACAATTAATTTTCCAATTTATTTTACTTTGAAATAAATTTCCTTACTTAATCCATTTATTTCCAAATTCATTAACTTCCAGATTTTATTTCTCATTATGATTTAAAATCTTTAAACTGAAACACAAGTTTCAGATTTCCCAAATTCCTTCTTTCTTTTTAATTACATTTAAACATTGAATTAAAATAAATTATTTATTCCTTTAAATAATATCACATAAGTTTTTAAATTCAATATTCTCTGTTTATTCAAAATTCCTCTTTTCCATATTTATTAGAATTTTGGAAATCACTTTTATTCTTAATCAGATTTATTCTCACATTTATTCCAAACTCTTTGTAATTATTTTACTTAAGAATTTACTTTTTTATTTCTTTCCAAAAATTCCATTCTAGAGATTTTGATAACTCAGCATATCCAAATCGGTCCAACCAAACCATAACATCCAATTATCCATATAATTCATCACAGGATATCAAAAATCATATCACAGAATATTTAACAAAATTAAATATTTTGAGGAATCCAGTTGGATCCCTCCAACCTGTTTCCCTGCATCCACAGACGTTAGCACAATACCAATTCCACTTCAAAGTGGAATATCGCAGTATATGGATTTTATAAAATATCATCCGCTATTATGCGGCGCATAGGGTCTCATCCGCTATACAATGCGGGAATATCAACAACTCCAATATATACATATGCCAATATGTATATATTGTTATATACTACTATATATATATAGCACATCCAAATCAATTCAACCATTCAATCAATTACTTAAATTTAACCATTTAAATTTAAAATAAAATGCAGCTGAGTGAGATTAACTCACCTTTAACCTATTAGGATCTCAATTCCAATCCAGCTTGCTTTCCTCTCGAATTTTAACCTTGAATAAATATTTTATCATTCTATTAACGTTTGGAATAGTTGAACAATTTATTATCATTTAATAGATTTACACACTAACTTTTATATAAATTCTTATATATTTCTTCCAAGGCCCTAAATATATATACATATATATTCTTCATTGTTACCTATAATTCTGTAACAATAAAACAGTAGATTTCTTTACTGTAAATCTTTTTTTTTTCAAACATTTTATACGTCCATATACTAAACAAAACGTTATTCATTTCTCAAAATATTTTTCTTCCCTGTCCCATACAGATTTCAGCAATATATATATTAAATAACCTAACCAAAATTTTATATTCTTATATACAATTCCCTGTCAAATAAAAATGAACAATTTGAAAACGTTTTAAGTTTACTTAAATGGAAACAAGATGATTACCTTACTTCAAATCGGAGGCACAAACTGCCTCGTGAATCCCTCTGCAGTCGCCAAGACACACGCCACCACTCCAGTTCGTGCACGCGACTTTCTCGACTTTGGCCAACAACTCACGCTCCGGCCCCTCCATCGAAACCCTAGTCGCACTTTAGAAAACTGCCTCGCAAGCGCCACCTTCCAGATCAAAATCGATTCGCACGCCACCTCCATCGAACAACTTCTCGCGAGTCCCCCAGTCGACTTCGCGAAGTATAACGAGATTCACGAATTCACTCGTGAACTAGACCCACTATCTCCAACATCGTAAGCACCTATACCATTTCTGCCCACGCTGTCATCGCGAGCATTCATCACCTCACGACATCGCCTGATCGATTTCGAGTTCAACTATGCCTACAGCTTCCCCTTCCCCCCCGTTCCATTAAACATCGGCGCCCCTCCAACTACGCAACCCAGCCTCGCGTAAAGCCATCGAGCAACCCAAGCTGTACGCGATTTCTTCTAGAAATCGAAATCGAATTCGTTCGATTTGAATTAGGGAAGCGGCTTCGATTTTTGATTGCTGAGAAAAAGAGAGGGTGCGAATAATGAAAAGCTCGGCTATTATTTACTTTAGTTCTGCCATTTTTTTTTCGAATGGAGTTGATTTCGTTCGGCTGTAAAATGAAAGAGTAGGGGATTTTTTTCTTATCAAACAAAGAAGTGTACGAGAGAAGCTAAAGAAACGTATTCCTTGTCTTGCGCGAGAAGACAGTCTCACCACTGTGCTGTTGATGTTGATAAAACTTTAACAGTTGATAAGATGAAAGATATTTAAATTAAAACGATTAACCATTGTCTAAGCGTTTTTATCTCGTATGCTCACATAACAACTCTGAACGCTACGAAAATTGAAATCCGGTAATAATTCAATATTACGGATCCAATGGAACTAGTTTCATTGAATTCCGAGACTGTCCCTCGAAAGGCTATTTTTAAATTAAATTTAAACAGTATATTTTTAAAACCGAACAAATTATTTTTGAATTCAATTTTAAAAGTTCTATTATCTTCAGTATTATTAATATGAATTTTCCAAGCCTCTAAAATATTTTTAACTGGCTTAAAAATCAAGATTCAATAATTTACCCAATTTCGATAATTAAATTCAATAATCTATCAACCAATAAATACTGTATATTTGAAAATAAAGTTAAAATTTAACCTTCGAATATTTAAAATAAATTAAATATTCTCATTTCAAATATACAAAAATTCTGGGTCGTCACAAATACTCCACAAATAAACATGACTCAAATGTTCAGAGGCCAAATCTCAAAATCCAAAAATACAACATTGTAGGTAATGTTTCAGGAATGCCAATGGTGTCTTCCAGTAACCCATATGATCATATCAACTCAAAACCCTATAAATGAGAATTTACAACCTTACATTTTAAATAATCGAAATCCTAATGATAACACATATATACCTAAATAGTGTACTCAACTCCATGTAAATTAACTTTTGTGTTAAAAATACTGTTAGTATGGATTGTTGAATTTTATATACGCCCCAACTTCCAAATATCCGAATCAGTCGGAGAACCACTGATCAGTGGGAAAGACAGTGTTTCAACACTCTCCTTCAAGGCAGTGCTGTGTTAACTAGTGTAAAGTTCTACAAATAAGGTAGCAAATGTTTGTAACAGAAAACTTGTGTAAATTATGGCACAAACTAGCTTGAATTTTTATTCACATAATTTACTAATGCCATAATAAAATCCAACCGCTAGCTTAAGATTATAACATTATTCAATAAACTTGACTACAATAAACTAGTACAAATAAGATAAACATGAAATATTGTATATTGCGTAGAAACCTAATGGGAAAAACTACAATTTAAGATCGAAAAAATGAAAAATACCTGATGGAGGCGGTGTTGGAACGAGGTGGAGGCAAAGGGAGTGCCTGAAGTCGAAGTTTGCCAAAAGTCGAAGTCGAGAGCGAGCGCCTGCCTAAAGTTGAAGTCGAAAATATGGAACGGAGATCAAAATTTCGGAGGGGAGATCGAAAATTTGGAGGGAAGAGCGAAAAATAAAAAATGATTGAATTGGGGAAGCATGATTAGGGCTATACGTAAGTTAGTTACTCATTTACTGTTTTGCCCTAGCACATTCCAATTAATTTCGGTTCAACCTGGGCTTCCAACGCAAACAAGTGTTAAGATATTTAAAATTGTAAATGTTTATTTTTAGTCACACATTTGTTGGATTGTGACACTTTCTAGTGAGACTAAAATGCAACACATGTAAGTGTTAGCAAATGAAAAAAGAAAGTGTTGCCAAATGGCTGTTTTGGTGTAGTGATATTTGTTACAATAATCGTTTGCTTAAACTATCTATTATACAACTTTTATTTTCTATAAATTAGAATGCTCACTAGTCAATAAATTTTATAGTGGCATGAATTCATAATTGGATAATTTATTTCTTAATGTGTGTGGTGTTTCCACACTAATCGACGGAATAAGTCAAAATACATACTTTTGATTTTGAAGATTGTGATATGGATTAATACATAAATACTTAATAGTAAATCCAACAAACTACTTTTGTGCATTTATAAACTTGCATATATTCACAGTATAAAAACTATCAAGCTACAATAGATAGGCATATTTCATTCTGATATAGGTACAAATATTACATACTTATATATATATATATAATAAAGATATAGTTGCGCAAATAGTCAAATTATTATTAGACTGGTTAACCATTTTAGAACAAAGTTTCATAGTTGAATAGAAGATTGATGATGATTGAATTTTTATGAAATTAAAGCTCGAAGGAGCCAAACCAGTAATCTCCATAACAACTCTACTGTGAGTTTTAGTAAGGAATCGAGGTCATTTATCCATCCTCAGGCAAGATTCGATGGAACTACAACCGAGCTTTCCCAAGTGCTTGACAAGGAGAGGGTGGGAAAAGTTGGAGCTTGAATCAAATTTTACTGTTATCTAAATGTGTGGATGTTCTAAACTATTATAGCAAATCTTGTTCGAAATAAAGTAAGCTTTTGGCTTAATTTTCTACTTTCTATTATATACACTAGTATATTAGGATATAAGTAATGTTTTAAATATATTAAATATATACAACTAGAAAATTCTTAGGAAAAGTATTTAATCAATTGCAATTACTGATGTGTTTGTAATCGTGAGTATTGAATCTTGCCAATAAATGCATATCATTAAATGTTCAGAATCAAGATGTGTCGAGAATAGGATATTGTTGCATCTGTTAGGAATGGTATACATAACACTCTTTATTGAACGGATGGTGAATTACTCATGATCGTTGGCGGCACTAAATAATTACATACGTGTGATTGTTTGGAACAATCATCAAAAGACTCATGGAGAATCTTCTATACGTTAACTAAAAAAATCAAATAGAAGATCTCATATAATGATGTGCAGTATTCTTTTGACTTGAGAATAATATGAATATTACGTGTCTAAACTGTATAACTATGGTCAATCATATGACAACGGTGATGGTGTTAAGACCATATAGTTAGGTACACGTTAAATCGCTTGATGTGAAAAATCATTCAAGAGAGGATTCGTGTCAGTCAAATGGAATGTCATTATTGATTGAGTTATGGGTATACCCTATAGTGCAGTTATGTAATTTGTTACATATATCTAACTTGATAACAAATCTTGTTCAAATAAAAGGTATTTTCTTTTTATTATATACTTATTTTTTTTAAAGGAAAACGAGGTTTTATACTAGTCCCCTACCATATCTTAATTAAAAAGAGAAACATATGTACAATATAGAAAAGGAAAATAACCAAAAAAACAACGGTTAATTAAATTAGGATTCGAGCCCACATTAGACCAAATACCAATTTAATTAATATGCCAAGTAAAGCCTGATCCACTGGTTTGCAAGCATTTTATCCTATTATTAACTGTTCCTTTTACTTCTGCAATAATATCCCGCCTGTTCTTACGCTTATCATCAAATATTCTTTTATTTCTCTCCCACCACAAAACAGTGATGAAACTTTTCAAAACCACAAGCATACGACTACCCAGTTCATCTTGCAACCTTGATCTCTTGAAAATTTCAAACCATTGATGGTTGCGGTCAGTATTCCCGTAGTATATTCCATCAGCCATAAGCACTGACTTCCAGATTTGATAACTCACCTTGCATTGGAAAAATAAGTGATCTCTACTCTCAGGGTGTTCAGTACAGAATACACAAATATTATTATCGATGAAACCCCTCTCGAATAACTTGTCTCTAGTGAGTAAGGAATTATGTATAGTTTCCCAAAGAATGAAATTATCTTTTTCTGATCCCAGGCAATTCCATATTCTGCGATACCAAGGCGAATTTGGCCTAATACGATCCGAAAGTATTTCTTTGTATGTAGAAGCAATGGAGTGAGCACCATGTTTACCAGTCCACTGGATATTGTGTGGAGTATTAATGTGTTGTTCTCTCATGATCATATTCCATATTCGTCTTACAAGCACAGAGCTCGTTGTAGGCATAATTACTTTGTCTTGGAAGATGAAATGTTGAATATTAGCATCGTCAGGAATGCCAGTGGAGTTCTTCTGCTTATTGTCTAATATATTATTAAGTATCACACCTGTTGAAGCCCATGGAGAGTGCCAAAATGAAATATGAGTATTAGAAAAATATTGTACTTGACGAGAGGAAGAATAATATGTCTCATGTTAAGTATGCTCCTCCAGAACCAGCTAGCAGTGGTAGGTGGTGTCATTGTCCAGAAGTTCTTGCCATATAAGTAATTCCTTCTAATCCAGTTAACCTATAGATTAGGTTTATCACGCAGGATGTCATTGATATGTTTCGTTGTAGACACTATGCTCCAGTATTGTAAGTTAATAATGCCCAATCCCTTTTTTTTCTTGGTCTGCTAATTTTGTTAAAAGCGATATGGATGGGTTTACGTGAAAGGCAGTCTCCATGCCATAAGAAATGGTTCATTGCTGCCTTGATTATAGAAAGCAATTTATTTGGTAATATAAACAGCCGAGACCAGTATGATGTCATTCTAAAAATAATGGACTTCACAATAGTAACTCTCCCTACCTGTGATAGCAAATGTGTAGGCCAATTCTGAAGCTTTTGATATAATCTTTTCATACATAGGGATGCACTGAGTTGTCGAAATTCTCGAAGTGGTGATAGGGATACCCAGGTAAATAGAGTTCTCTGGCATAGCATGAAGACCAGTCAGGTTGGTAATGCTCAATTTTGCACTAGTAGGAAAACCATCAATGATGATGTGTGATTTGTTCTTGTTGATATGCAGTCCGGTTATGTCATGAAATTGTTGAAGGGTTGCATTGATAGTGGATATGGTACTAGTATCTGGTTTAGCAAAGATGACAATATCATCCGCAAACATAAGCAATGTGATAAGTGGATGCTTGCATTTAGGATGTGTCTTCAGATTTTTGGTCAGTGCATGGGAGGTGAGGATAGAGTTAAGCAGCTCTATAACAATAATGAACGAATATGGTGAGACAGGATCTCCTTGCCTGATCCCCCGTGATGATTTGAAATAGCCAACCGAGTGGCCATTGACTTTAACTGTATAAGTAGCAGTGGATATACAAGCGTAAATCCATGCGACATAAGTCTCAGGGAAACCCATTCTAGTCATTATGGCAATAATAGATATCCACTCGATCGAATTGAAAGCCTTTTGTATATCTAACTTCATCACGCATCTAGGTGAAACGTTCTTTTGATTATAGTCTCTCATTAATTATGCGTCAATAGAATATTATCAGTGATATTTCTGTTCTTTAGAAAAGCTGTTTGGTTGGGAGAGATAATATTGCTAAGGATAGGTTTGATCCTCTTAGCAAGGACCTTGGTGATGCATCTATATATTACATTACAGCATGATATAGGGCGGTAATGTGTCACTGAAGTTGGAGCATCAATTTGTAGCATCAATCCCCCAAAGAATTGTATTAGTACTGAAGAAATATTGTATAGTCTTAACAAATGTGACATCAATAACAGCCCATGTTGTTTTAAAAAAATGAGTATTGAAACCATCAGGTCCACCAACACTGTTTGGATTCAGATCAAATAGGGCCTCTTTGATCTCATCATATGTGACCATACCGATAAGGCTCATGGCATCAATATTAGTGATCTTGGGTAATTTGATATGTGAAATGTCTGTGAGGATTGGTTCATGTTTAGATGCAAAAAAGTATAAAAATAGTCTATAAATGTCTTGTCAATTTGTACCTCATCAGTTTGTAGGGAGTCTTCCTGATCTTTAATAACTTTAATTTTGCATTTGGATCTCTTGATATCTAGGGCTTTGTGGAAAAAAGATGTGTTTTTTTCACCATGGAAGAAAAATTCTTTCAAAGCTTTTCTTTGGTCATTTCTATTTCATATTATAGTGTTTCTAGAAGTTGTTGGTTTAATCTATGTTCAGTAACTGATAGTTCTTCATTGCCAGGAGTAGCAAGCATATAATTTTGAGCTTTGGTAAGATCTTTTCGAAGTTGTTCAGATTTGGATGTACCATGGCCAAAAGTGGTTTTAGCCCATATCTTCAAACAGTTTTTGATATTCTTCAGTTTCTTCTACAATATATACATAGGATTGCCATATGTACGAATGTTTGATCCCTGCAAGAAAATAGCATGAATTGTATGTGTTTAGTCCATAAATTAAAATAATTTAAAAGCGGCTTGGTACTTAAAGGGTTTCGTACTCCAGGAAAGGATCGGAGGGCCGTGGTCAGAAATTCCTGGTTGAAGGGCAGTGGATGACAGGTTTGGCCAGGAGGAAAGTGCTTGAATGTTGAAGAGAGAGTGGTCTGAAGTACAAAAAGTTCGTCTACCATTTCTACGATTATTCCATGTATATAATGGGCCAATTGAAGGGATTTTGTGAATAGCCGCAATTTGAATAGATTGGGAAAGAGGATTAATGTCTTAAAAGGTAACAGGATTGCCTCATATTTTTGTGATGATGCATACATGTAGTTGAAGTCACCTACAAGAATCCAAGGAATAGTGATAGTATTCTATGACTGTATAAAGTAATGCATCATGTTTCTGGTGTCTTTGTTGCATGAAGCATAAATAAAGGTGATATTGAAAATAGAGGAGGATGATATGTAAGTAACAAGAAAATGGATGAATTGATCAGATGATGTAATAGTGATGGCTTTGTAAATATGAGGGTTCCATAACACAACAATTCTACCATACTCAGCATGTATCAAGTTATGAGCATAATCCTAGAGAGGGTCGATAAAAGAGCACATATTTTTTTGTATATTTTTCATTAAGTTTTGTCTCAAGAATACCAATCATTTGAAATTTGTGTTGAATAATCAGTCGTTTGACCTCCTGTTGTTTTAAGGGGAGGTGTGCACCCTTTAAATTTCATGCTCCATTGTTGTCAATCATTTGAAAGGAAATGCTTTTTCTTCCTTCCAGATTTCCTCAGCCCAATGTAAGCTTGCTGTGTATTTTCTTCATCATCATCAGTATTCACATTATGTAGCTATATTTCTGCTATTGATTAGTCATGACCATGTGTATCCAAGGATGGAATATCAGAACTGGGTCCTGTAGCATGGGCTATTATGGTGAGGGAATCATTTGGAAGTATGGTATTAATTGAGGAAGTAGCCAGAATGGAAGAATCGGTAGTATGAAGGAAGTTTGCTATATGAGGCTGTGTATGAGCAGAAGTGCATGGTAAGGTTTTATGGTCGGTAAGAATGTCAAAACTATTGGATACTGGAATATTGGGGGTAGGTGGTGGAGGGCAGTAGAGAGGAAAGAAGTATGAAAAGTGCTCTGGTCAGTGATATGAAGGTCTGAAAATTAATTAAGTAATTAATTTAAAGTATATTAAATTGAAAATGCTTAAATGGTATGTTATGTGATAATAGGTACAATGTGCTTTAATTATGAAAAATTAATCACATGGAAATGTAATATTATTTAAATATTCCTATTCAAGATGTTTCAAGACATGATATTGATACATCAATTGAGACTAGAGTACATAACTCTCTTCAAATGTTAGGCAGTTTATTACTCATGGTTGTTGGAGGCACTAAGTGGTTCAATACTGATAGTTATTGGATAGCTATAGAATGACTCACTCAAGAGTTTTTTATTGGTTAATAACTAAGGTCAAAAAGTGAATTAAAAATGACGATATTATACAGTTCTCTTGACTTGAGAATATTGTTGAACTTCGGTATAGACAATCCACTTTGATTATAGTTAAATCGTGGCAAGACGTCCATCGAACCACTATAGTTGGGTCTGAGTTGAAGCATTTTAAGTGAAATACTATTCAATAGAAAATTTGTCTCCTCGGTTATATGAGCTTAGTATCCTGGTCAACTACGATCAACTTAAAGTAAAAGTTTCTAGCCAGAACAGTTCAATTTATAGTAACCGTTATCATTGAACCAAGGACTTTGTGTTTGGATTATAAATTTTGAATGCGGGTGATATTGGAATTTTGACCAAAATAAAATTCCATAAGTGCTAATATGATATAGTTTCAACGAAGAGAATTAGTGTAAATAGTCGTTACTACTGGGTACCGCTTAAAATATTAAGATTGGATTTTACCGGAAAATATGTAAACGATAAATTCGGTCAAACTGTTACACCACTAGCCAAGGTGACATGTGAACTTTAATATTCGAATTTTTCAATATTAATCGCTAAATGAATTTACTTTCAACAAGGTATGGAAAAGAAATTCCAAAGCTAAAACAACTCTTTCCCTTGTCATTATCTATATTTTACATGCTATCATTCTTGCTGAATAGTAAAATTCATATTTACTAACTCGTCGACTTTCCCTATGCTATGTATGTGTCATTTCTAAAATCATAAATTTTCTCCTATTCCGTTCAAAATCTTTTCAATTAAATTTGTGAAATAGTTGGAAAATTTTAAACTAAAACTCTGTTCCAAAATTTTGTTTCTAAAGTATTTTATATTTAAAGAAATCAAGATTGTTGAACAAAATTTTCAAAAATATTTTTTTAACTTCCTAAAATAAATCAAGCCACATCGCAATGTAATCGGGCTCCAGTCAATTTGTTAGCGCCTATGAATGACCTTAGCCTATTACACAGTAAATTTTCAAAACGTTTTCTTTTAGAACAACAATTAGCGAACGAGTCCATTTATAAATTTTATCTTTTAAGGCATATAGATTGTGGACTCGAGGTTCCACAATAAACTTTCCCTGTCCTTCGCTTACTAAAATTTATATTCTCAAGATTATAATGCTCTTAGGAGTTAACATTATTTACTTTCAGTAGCTAATTCAATAAATTTCTAGTCTTAATTTGCATTAGTTAAGTGTCTTTATGAGATTTCCATTTTTATATTATTTTCCAATCAATATAGCAGTCAATCCAGAAAATCAACACAATAATAAAAGGGAACATTTCTTATAAAATATCATACATGTTTCAATACAAAAAGAGATAACTAATGCATACAAATCAAAGCCTAAAAGAAAAAATTGTTGGAAGCTGCCCTTTAACGTCAACTAGTATTAATGATGTGTAGCCCTATCACTTTTTATTTAAATAAACACACTTCTAATATGGCAGGCTACTATAACCCGCATATCTTAACTTACCTTCTTGGCTTCTAATAAATAAGGTCCATTTATTAATTAAATTATTATAACTGATTATGAGATAAACTATGCACATTAGAATAACTCATTGGAAAATTGGCTTGGCGGGATAACTTTTCCACCATCCATCTTGCCTTCCTTAACCTTGAGTCTACCAACATCCTTTACGTGTGTTTTCCATCTCATTACCCTCTATTACTAGCTTCTTTTAATCCATATCTCTTGATAGTATTCTCAAATTTTGGTATTTACTTTCTTTATCCTTGATCTTTCATGTGCGTATACTCTTGGACTTACAAAACTGTACTATGATACTATTCCACATTCCTTTATGGGTTCTTCTTATAGCTTTCACACATGTTTAATAAAACATTTCTAGGTTCACACCAATATCCCATATATTTTACGGGGATTTCTTATTGCTACTCTATGGGCATTTATTGCTATTTTATTCATAGCCTCAAGCTTTACCCTGTCTTACCTAGGTAATCATTCCTATCTACTCCATATCAAAGTTGGTTTTGTTTTCACCACTCTTTATAAAATTACTAAACTTCACAGTCATGATTTACTTAACCCTAAACTTTTATCTTTAAAAATATAAACTTAGAACTTTTAAAACTATATTTCAGAATTTATAAAGCAAGTTAATTTATTAAGTTCCAAAAATCAATGGTAGCAATTTAAATTTTCCTTTTAAAAAATTTCACAACAAATATTTTTCTTCTTAAGATGTAGGGTTTTTTAACTCAAAAACCATTTATAAAGTTTTGTATTCCAAAAAATCAATTTTTATACCAAACCATTTTTTAAAAATGCACTGTTAAAATATTTCTAAAACATCTTTTATAACTTCTAAAAATAAAAACTTGAGTAAAAAAGAATATAGTACTCATGCTATTTTCACTTTCAACCTTAGCGGAGACTCTGATAACATATAATGATGACTTTTAAAAGATATATGCAATTAATGCACACAGTTATGGAAAATAACCATTTTCCTTTGTTTTGCCTTAATTTCCTACAGTTTCTAACTGAATTACTAACATTATAAATTCTTCTATTTATATTTTCTAATATTACTACTATTTATATTTCTTCTACCCAAATTGCTCTTATTCAAATGGCTTCTCTCTTTCCATTTAATTTATATTCTAAATCTTTCTCCACTCAAGTCTGTCTACTTCTTCTCTGTACCGTTGTATTTCTACCTCCGTCAAATCTTTCGCCCTTCCTCTACTTTTAAACTATTTAAATCCAATACTACTTTCTATTGTCCACCCCTTAAAAGAATTTTTAAACTTTGAATTTTCAAAATTAGAAAAATCATCGAGCTATACATACACTCTATTTTCTATTTATGTCAAAGAAAATACATCTTTATTAAAACCCTTTTTATATGAAAATTTTGGTATAAATAGTTTTATTTTCTAACTAAAAGTTCTATTTAAATAAAATATAAAATATATTTTATTTTATGAATTTTTTATTATTTATTTACTTTTAAAAAATATGGTTTTTCCTAATTTTAAATAAATATTTTGAAAACCATTTCAAATTTTTTAAGGAAATTTGAAACCTTTTTATTAAATTCTTTCATATCGGCTCAAACTCAAAGTGGGTTTTATTTGTCCCTTCTTTTGGACTTTTCTTCTTTTCTATCTACTTCTTGACTTATCTTTGTTCAAAGTATATTAAAAAAATCCGACTATCATCTGTTAGCACCAAAGTTGGTCACTAACCTCGTTGAGAAAGATTGTGTAGAGAGATAAATGATGAAAGTAAATTTAAACAAAGAACAATATGCTAAATTGAATGCAAAGACGAGGACACCAGATTTATAGTGGTTCGGCGTAATTGCCTACGTCCACTTTGAGGTAAATCTTTATTGCTTTACTTGATAATTGATTACAGATACAATCCGTATACCAACTACTTGAATACAATTGCTAAGTAAAGAGAATGAGTTTTGGAAGCGGCAGAGTCTTCCCAATGTTCTCGAAAAAAGGTCCTCTTCACTGTGCCCCTGCCTCTCTATTTATAGACAAAGTTGGGTTGGACTTCCCTGGTGGGCCTGGTAGTTGAATACCTCGGACCAGAAAGAGTGAGTTCTATGCGCCGAACCATAAATGCTGAACAGATTGATGCCGAACAGACTGATGCCAAACAGACTGATGTGTTGAGTGGATTGATGCCGAACTGACTGATGCCGAACAGACTGATGCCGAACAGACTGACGCCGAACAGACTGATGTCGAACAGATTGATGCCGAACAGACTGACGCCGAATAGACTGATGCCGAACAGACTGACACCGAACAGACTGATGTCGAACAGAAAGATGTGCTGAGTGGAGAGTGCAGGCCGAGCAATAGTTGAAGCCAGTCAAGATTGGATGAATGCCGAACACCTCTGGATGTCAGACATCTCTAGATGCCGAACAACACTGAATACCGAACGAAGTGTGAATGCCGAGCAGTATGGAGTGCCGAACGATCCAGGTATGCCGATCACTCTAGAATGCCGATCCATGTACAATACCGAACGACTCTCCATGCAGAACGGAAAGTGTTGAGTGCCTAGTTGCCTGGTCAAACCTTCAGGTAACACTTGCCCCCTAAAGTACATCATGTGGTTAAACATGGTGTGCTTTGAATTACCCTGGATGCCGAACGATATGCAAATACCAAATGACACAACCGAAGCCGAGCACCCTGGATGCCGAACAACATTGCCGATGCCAAGCACCCTGGATGCCAAAAAATGTCAATTTGACCGGTTCAACCGGTTATAGTCTCTTCGACTTCCCTTCTCTCTATATAAGTCGATGCTCCTTCTTCTTCTCCCTTTTACTTCTACCTCCGCTTTTCAGTATTTAGGAACTTTGCCTCTCAACAGACTTCAGAGAATTATCTACTTTTCCCTTCCCTTCTCAAACATCATTTGTTGCCTCACTTCCCTCCCCAACTAACTGAATCCAATTAGAACCACGTTCTCTACTCCAGAATCTCCCCGAGCTTCAATTCATTTCTTAGGTAAAAAACTTTTCCTTAAATACTTCACTTCGATTAGAGATTCGAACTCGTGAATATCTGCAAAATCAAAGTAAAAAATAATTGCATGGAGCAGGAGGAGTTAAGGGCGAAGTGTGGGTGTTTTAAAGGAGTTTAAGGTTAGACGAACGGTAGAAGAGAAGAGGATGGCAGAGGTGTTTGAAGGAGGGAGTTGGTGGAAGACGTATTGATGTGGCTCGGCATGACTTCCTTATGCCGAGCGATGGAGGGAAAGAAGAGAAACGATGTTAAGGGCAGAAGGCCGAGTGAATCAGCTCGGCACGATCTGCTGCGTGCACTTGTCTTCAGGCCGAACAGAAGAGAGGTCGAACAAAATTCTGGTCGGATAGAATCTTTGGCCGAGCAGAATTTTTGAACGAACAGAACGAAGGCCGAACGAAAGTCAAGCTGAACAAAACCTAAACCGAACAGAACTTAAGCTGAACAGAACTCAAACCGAACACAATCTAAGCCGAACAGAACTTAGGCCGACCAGAACTGTAACGACCCCGAATTTTATATATATTTAAATTAATAATTAATTAATTTTTTGAATGAAATTTGTGAAATAAAACGATAAATGGATTGTGAGTTTCCACAATTCCGAATATATCCTGTATAAATCATTTAAAATTAAAATATTATATACATGTTTATATATGAGAATATATATCTATTTAAACATATCGGAGTAAATTTGAAATAATATAATCTATATTGGATTTGAAATAAAATCGTAAATAAATGGTTTGAAAATAAAGATACAAATTTTATAGGATATAGAGTATAAAATAAAAACGTTGGATAAAATTTAATAGCTTAAACTAAATCTAAAAATTCACTTATATTACCAAATTTATGTAAGAACAATTTGTATTAAATTTAGAAATAAATAAAGGATAAATAAATATAAAGTAAAATATAAATAGAAGTTCACTTATTTTATAAAGTGATAATTAATACTTAAGCTATGAATACTAAGGCAAAGTAAAATGTATGGTAAATATTTAAACTAAAAATAGTTATGAACACTTAGATATACTTGTTGTAGATGCAGGCCTGTAAGTAGATATGCAGGCAAGAACAAGTAAAAGGGAAAATAAGATAAGAATGAAACAAACCAAAGTATCTATGTACACTTAAAACAACACAATGATAACTAAGGCCATATCATTATCATCTCAGCCGAGACTTACAAATGAAGCAAACAAAAGAAAGTATATAAACATCCATAAGCTTGCAAATGAAACATAAGGTACCAAAGCAATTAATGCTATATCCCTTAGTACATAACATTTTAGTCAACTCGAGATGTTCAAAAAAACTACCAGCCTAAAGAAAAAATCGCTGATCCACTTTGTACAAACTCGTGTATCATCACCCTGTACAAATATTATTACCAGTAAACTCCATTTCCAGCCATCATCTTCATTTTATTTTATTTTCATTCCATTCAAAACTGAGAAAAACAAAATGCAACATCTTTAAAACTCCAAACAAACCAACAAAACAACTTCAAGCCTGGAAACCATACAAATATTATCAACTTGCCTGGAAATCAATTCAAACGAGCAAGATTTCAGCTAGCTATTCATAGCATGATTCATTTAAAAAGCCTGTTTCAAGTCTAGTTCAAAAGAACTCTGTTCTTTCTTCAGACAACGGTGAGTAAACTCCTACCTAACATAACCTATTTTGTTGTTTATTTATGCTGTGAGTAGCAATTAGTTTTTCCTACTTGAAAATATGTTGCATTGGCTCTGAGTATCTATGTTTGTTCATCTCTCTGCTTAGTTCCAAAGTATCAGATCACCAAGAAAATTCCACTTCTTCCTCTCTGATTAGTGTTAAGCCTTGCTTCTAAAAACAAATATGTATGTTTTAATTTGAGTTGTCATCTAAAAATAGTGGCATAACGAAGAAATGCATATAGGATGAAAGCTCAAGTCTTTTACAGTAAAGAACTTTGTTTCTGAAAATTTCCAGTATCACGAAACATTGATTCAAGAACAAGAATCGAATCCCTAGACCGATCTATGATTTTTAAAACTAAAATGATGATTTTTAGTCGCGTGATTTAAGATCAGTTGATTTTTGTTTAAAAATCGAGTTTTGATCGATTTCTGGCAAGCGATGGGTTCGTGGATATCGAGATTGGTTGTGGAGATGGAGGAGGCTACGGGGATGCTGGGAACAATGGTCGGAGGTGGAGGAAATCACGGCAACAACGGAGGCGTGGGATTTTACTTTGTAAACCTAGTTTTTACCACATAAGAAATTTGTGCACCACTGTCTCGTGAAAGCACCGAGTGTCTCGGGGTTCTGGGTGATGGTAGGGGTCGAGTTGACGCGTCGATGGCCAGAGTTGTAGGCTGGCCAGTGGTCGGGGGTCGGAGAACGAAACGTTGACAGGATGGGGTCGCGATGGGTTCGAGTGTTCCAGGTGGGTTTGGCGAGCTCGATTTTGATCTCGAGTGAGTGACGATGTGCTGGTGGTTGGGAAAGGGTCAGGAGGTGGTTATCGACTTGTTCGACGATATGGAGCCGCCTGAAGTTGATCGGAGGCAATGTGCACGTGCACACATGTGAACGAGTGAAAATTTCGCGTCGTACTCGGGTAATTCGAGCAGGTTACTCGAAGAAAAATGGTGGAGATCTCGGGTCGGAAACGTGTAGCAGGCCTTCAAGCCTGTCTTTTCTGTTTGAACCCGGAAATTGAATTTAAATTTTAAACTAAGGTTTTTAAACTGAGTTCAAATTAAAATGTAAACGTAAGTTTAAGTTTGAATTGAAATCTAGTTTGGAAATGAATAAAGTTTCAAATTCAATTTGTTTCAATAATCCAAAAACAATTAAAGATATGGAGAGTTTGAATTTAAAAATAGAATTGAATTTGTAATTGGGAATTTAAACAAGTAGAAAAAATTAAAAAGTTTAAACCTGGATTTCATTTTAAAGCTGATTTCAAGTTTTTGAAATTAAATAAGTTTAAAACTGAAATTTAAAAGGAAACTTGAAATCAATGTTTTCAAAACATATTGTGAATAATAATTAAATTATAAACATAAATGAACTGTACTTGAAGTAATGAAGAACTAACGATTTATAATTTCATTAGAGAATGAGTTCTTGATGGTTAATCAAATTATAACCAATAATGATTAATATAAGTAAATTTCTTTAAAAAGGTGATTAGAGAAATTTAAATAGTTAATGAGGTCATTAACCAAGATTTTATTTGAATAATTAATTTATGAGATAAATTTAAATAATAAAAAATTGATTGATTTATAATTAATTATGGAACTATTAAGTAAAATTACTTAATTGTGGAATTAATTATTCAATATAATAATTTGAGTTAATTGAATTTGTTCAAGTTAATTTCTTAGGTAAATTCAGAATAATCACTTGATAAATTGGGAAAAATATAATTACTTAGAGAAGTGATAAATAGGTAATTACTGAATGTAATCAATTAAATGATGATTTGAAATTTGAGTAAATTATTGGTTAATAAATTAAAGGATTAATTAATAATGGAAATAAATTAAGATTTAATTAATAATTAAAGATTAATTAAAAGTGATTAAGGAATGTTATTAGTTAATAAGATAATTAACTAAAGATTATTAAGTATTAATCAAGGTGATAAATTTTAATAATAAATTAGATTGATAAATTTAAAGATAATCAATTAAAGAATAATTAAATATTGAAAGTAAATTATTTAATGATTAAAGTTTGATTTAATTATAATTAAAGGTTGATAAATTATAATTAAAGGTTAATTAATTTTAAATTTATCATTTATGATTAATTAATAAATGATTAAAGAATAATTAATCAAAATAATTTATAATTTATGGATGTTTGGATTCTGTTGAATAATATGAATTGTTTGATATCCCTGATATATGATGCTTTGTGATACATCCTGATTTATGTTGTGATCTGTAATTTACTTATCTGTGATATATATATCTGTGATCTGTGAATGAACGATAAGCGATATAGTTTATATCGTTTATAAACTATATCCTGTTTTTTGATCTGTGATGATTCATTTTGTTGCACTATTGTGTTAAAACCCCTGGACTACACTATACACACACAAATATGGATTTCACATGGAAATCGGTTAAGTCACAGATAATTTAAATTTGATGTTTTGAAATTGGAATCTTAATTTCAATTGATTTTGAAATTAGAAATTTGGGTTTAAATGTGAAAAGCTTTTGAAATGGAATTTTAAAGATGAATTTATTTTAAATAACTTGATAAAGTTTTGAAGTTTAAATAATTTGATTTAAACTTAAAATTCAAGATTTGAAATTGAATTCTATAATTTGAAACTAGGGATTAAAGTTGGTATACCCGATATATAAAGGTTAAACTATTTTTTTTGTATTGATTTTGGAATGTGAATATAATTCAAGGGCTTTAACTCGAGCAAATATAATTGGATTTTTCTGAAACGAAAACTATTTGTTTTCAAATAATAACAGCTTTCATATAAGAAGTGAACTTCCAATTTGTGCTGAAAGGTTTCAAATTTAAAATGAAGTTGAAATGTTTTAAAAGCTATGAATTGAATATGTTTATTTTTAACAGATTTAAAATGATGTTTTGTTTAAACCACTTGAAATGAAATTATTTTGAAAGCTATCAGTTAAATCTTTGATTTAAAGATTTAACGAGTTAAACTGAAATGGAGATTAATTTGGAAAATCTGTGAATGAATCTTTTGTTTAAAAGATGAAAATGTGGAAATTGGTTTAAACCATTGAAGGTTGTTTAAAATGAATCTTTTTGTTTAAAAATTTGAAAATGGTAATTTTTTAAACCATTTGAAGAAAGATTTTGGGTAATAAGTTGTGACTTAATTGAAATCCCAATATCCATATATTTTTAAATATTGCGCTCACTATTCGGGTTAGCCGGGAAAAGACCTTTGAGTCATATAACCCATTCCGAATAGTGATACGTCGTATATGGATGGCATTTGAAGACCGGTGGTGAAGACCGGATATTTTTCGAAAATGAAAGGACAACCTGTCGAATGTCTCTGCACCGAGTTGCTCCGGTATAGAGATTTATATCACTCTTTTTGTGACGGGAAGTCCGGACGTGATTGGAAATTATCCGGATGTGCAAGGGCTTCGTGAGAAGTGCCTTCGGTTCTGTTCGATCCCGGAACAGACTTGTATGGTTACATGTCTGACATTACACTTTGAGGTATAAAGCCGATTTCTTTCAAATACATTTCTGTTTGGTGGCAGAGAATTTATTCTCTTAGCTTAACACCCTTCTCTGAGACGTACGAGCTCAGAGGTTATGTAGTTGAAATTTATCAGCGATATATTCCCAATTTGGTAATGTGACATGCTGAGTGTTGCTGTGTGATGATCATTGTTTGATCATTTGCGATATGATCATTTGTTTGATCTTATATCTTTGTGATCATTTCTTTGATCATTTGTTTGACCCGAAGCATGGCTTTGTGACAAAGCGTAGCTTTGTGGACGAGACTTCGTCGGACCTCACACCCCGGAAATGGTCAAAACAGGAAGGATGCAGCAAGGTTCTAGGGAGTAGCGCCTCTTAGTGTATGTCATTCCTTCTGGATAAAGGTGGTATCATGGTATGGAGCCCAGATACTTAACCTATGTGGTTACTGCATTATTATTATTATGTGGTTGTTGGAAATCGAGGATCCTCGGGAAGATCGGGGACGATCGGGGGATGGCATACGCGTGTCAGTAGTTACCTATTTTTGCAGAGGTAACCCGGCCTTGTGTTGGCAGAGATCCGGTTAGGTTCTCGGGACGTCATTCCAGAGGCGTTCCTTCGTGGCATAGGAAGTTCCTTAGCCTGACCATTTGTTGGAAATCCAAAGAAACAGTACGAGACTTGTACGGTTTTAGTTGTATTACCTGCCATGGAATGTGGCGGTAACCTACTATTGAACATGGTAGCTATAGTAGGCATAAGTGCAGAATGTCTATGCTGGCTAAGATTTATATTCTACTTTCGAAATGTTTTTCTACACTATGCACTAATAATAATATCAAAAATGATTTGATTTTGCGTAGTAAGCATCTTTGACTATCATAAGGAGAAATCTCCTCCAATTCTGCGTTTGCATTGTGTGTGTGGCGGGAGGCCTTATGGTAGTTTCATTTTCCAAAAGCATTGCGAATTGACTTTAAAATTCTCTGCTATTTGTTTTAAAGATAAAATGTTTTTGTTGCTCACACCAGTCCCATGACTGATCCGGAGTTTATTGTTCCCTTCCTAAACTCTGGGTGCCCACCATTTTCCACACGGGCAGTCTAGAGTTGGGTTTCTCAGATATTCAGGTTGAGTAGATTATCTGGAGCTAGTCAGTCCTTGGACGACTGACCTTGCTTTTCGCTAGCTATGGATTGGAGCATTCTATTGAAGATATTCTATCCGCTGCTGATGTTATTGTTTTCTGTTCCGCTGCTATTTCTTGTATCATATCTCTGATGTACATTGATATCTGTTGTATCATTCTGTTGTATCAGATTTTTGTATCTGTCATGGTATCAATGTAATATATATTGATATATTCTTTATTCCGCTGTGTTGTTATACTTAATGGTGTTATAAGCTCCGGTGAACCAGATTCGGTGTTTGGATCTACGGCATTTTGAGTACAAGTGAAGTACGGGTGCCGATTTTCGAAGGCCGAGTTTTTGGGTCATCACAACGTGGTATCAGAGCTAAGGTTGAACTTTAGCTCAGGAGTGTAACACGTTAAGTAGCTCATTAGAGATAGAGTGAAGTAAACTCTAGAATGAGTATCCTCAGATATCCGTTCGAATGTCTCAGTAAATTCTCTTACTATCCACTGATAGTAGATATGAGTGCAAGAAGAGGATGAGATAGGGGACAGGGGAATACGATTATAAATGGTCAATACCCTGTAACAATAAGGAAGTAATCTTTTCTGTATCAATCTCTTTTGTTCAACGTCTTTTCTCTATTCTTCGATGATTTCTGGTAGGTCCAGGAATAAATTTGATATATTAATTGGGACATAAACTCCGGATGAGCCAAAATTGTTTGCTTTGTTTGCTATGGTTGGTAGACATTATTTAGTTTCTAAACTAAAAATTTTTTGGAATGATATCCATATATCTATCTATTCTTTGGATCCCGATATATTCTACGAATGGTTAGTTATTCCTTCGAACTAACCGATGCCACTGCATGTTTCATAAATCCGGATAACCCGAGTATCTTGTGAAGTTTTAAACAGATTCGTTTGTGTATCTGTTATTGATATTCTGATTTGGTAAGCCAAATGCAGAATAGATGTTCAGTTTGAGTTGATGAAATATTCTGCATCCATCTTTTTGTATCCTTGGTAATTTCGAGGACGAAATTCTTTTAAGGGGGAAAGTCTGTAACGACCCCGAATTTTATATATATTTAAATTAATAATTAATTAATTTTTTGAATGAAATTTGTGAAATAAAACGATAAATGGATTGTGAGTTTCCCTGATTCCGAATATATCCTGTATAAATCATTTAAAATTAAAATATTATATACATGTGTATATATGAGAATATATATGTATTTAAACATATCGGAGTAAATTTGAAATAATATAATCTATATTGGATTTGAAATAAAATCATAAATAAATGGTTTGAAAATAAAGATACAAATTTTATAGGATATAGAGTATAAAATAAAAACGTTGGATAAAATTTAATAGCTTAAACTAAATCTAAAAATTCACTTATATTACCAAATTTATGTAAGAACAATTTGTATTAAATTTAGAAATAAATAAAGGATAAATAAATATAAAGTAAAATATAAATAGAAGTTCACTTATTTTATAAAGTGATAATTAATACTTAAGCTATGAATACCAAGGCAAAGTAAAATGTATGGTAAATATTTAAACAAAAAATAGTTATGAACACTTAGATATACTTGTTGTAGATGCAGGCCTGTAAGTAGATATGCAGGCAAGAACAAGTAAAAGGGAAAATAAGATAAGAATGAAACAAACCAAAGTATCTATGTACACTTAAAACAACACAATGATAACTAAGGCCATATCATTATCATCTCAGCCGAGACTTACAAATGAAGCAAACAAAAGAAAGTATATAAACATCCATAAGCTTGCAAATGAAACATAAGGTACCAAAGCAATTAATGCTATATCCCTTAGTACATAACATTTTAGTCAACTCGAGATGTTCAAAAAAACTACCAGCCTAAAGAAAAAATCTCTGATCCACTTTGTACAAACTCGTGTATCATCACCCTGTACAAATATTATTACCAGTAAACTCCATTTCCAGCCATCATCTTCATTTTATTTTATTTTCATTCCATTCAAAACTGAGAAAAACAAAATGCAACATCTTTAAAACTCCAAACAAACCAACAAAACAACTTCAAGCCTGGAAACCATACAAACATTATCAACTTGCCTGGAAATCAATTCAAACGAGCAAGATTTCAGCTAGCTATTCATAGCATGATTCATTTAAAAAGCCTGTTTCAAGTCTGGTTCAAAAGAACTCTGTTCTTTCTTCAGACAACGGTGAGTAAACTCCTACCTAACATAACCTATTTTGTTGTTTATTTATGCTGTGAGTAGCAATTAGTTTGTGACGACCCGCCCTTCTCGGCCCTCGAAAATCGACACAAAATACTCAACAGTATAATATGCCGACGATCGAATGCCGGAAAGACAGATTGTAAAAGAATAAGAAAGTAGGTAGAAGAAGAAAGAACCAACCAAATCAGAATCTCACAATCGCAGCGGATAAAATATAATATATAGAACAGAACTTTACACAAATCAAAACTATATCTGTTTATATACAATACATCATCATCAGAGTATATCAATACAACCAACCATAATGAGATACATGACTAACAACAATCATAGCAGCGGAATATAAACAAGTACGAATAATACGCCTCGACTCCAGCTCCTCTTCTGCTCCATAGCAACCTATCCTGTAATACTCGGTCTGACCCGAGCATTATAATAAAATAACACCCGAGTCAGTCTGGAATACCAGCGCATCATAAATACACCCAATTGATTATTAAAGTTTCAAAATTCTTTTAAAACAAAAGCATCTCGTAAGACCACGCCACAAATAAACATGTCGGGTTTTTACCTTACGATAGCTAAACACTTTTATATTAAAATTCTCTGATATTATAATAGTGTCTATAGAAAGTAAAATAGAATCTAGCTGAAATGCTTGCATCTCACATTTCAACAATAGTTGGGCACAATCAAAACCGTACAGGCACGTAGGGAGAATGGATTTCCAACGAATGACTAGGCACTGGGGTACCACCTGTCACAGTACGTGGCCTAGATCACAGTACCGAGGAGTACGCCCGCTCCCCTGCAACACAAAGCCGGAATCATCCCTTACTGGATAATTCCAAGTAAAATCACCCCACGGTTGGGATCAGCAACCGCACCACTAAGCCGAAATAAAAGGGACATCTAGACAGGGATGACCTTACTCTCAAGTGGGGGCTACCCACGAAGCCTTGCTGCATAACCCCTGATTTTCAGTCATTCCCGGTTGATGAGGCTTGAGGCTAAACGATACCTTTCAGAACATATCCCTTAGAATGCCCATCGTCCACCTGACGATGTCACGAAAGCATTCGTCCATACAAGTCCGTCCCGGGTCCGAACGGAACCGAAGGCACTATTCCTACTACATCCATTTTGGAAATATCCTCAGGATTAGTAGCGACTAGCCCTTGCACTTCACTGCTCCATCTTCGACTCCGAACACGTTACACGAAACGTACAAACCGGACCGAAGTGGTTTTCGAGTCTCCAGACCTAGAATCCCGGTATACGGAAACTCGATCCCGGTCTCTTCGAAACGATCGTGCATTTGGCCAATATTGATAGTCGGTGATTTAACTATCAATTAATGTTCATAAACATCCATACACATCCATCACACAATAAATAATCTCCATATTATTTATTCTTTCTCTTTAATATCTTTAAAAGATATATTTTCACATTTCAAAACTCATTTTGAACGAATTCCCAAATTTCTTCCTTAACACGGTAAACCATTTTACCATTATTTCCCATTGGAAAAACCAAGCTTAAACATTCCGTTTTAAAAACAATTAAAATACTTATACTGAAATATACTTTAAAATATGTAAATTACTTTTACTTATTTACTCAAAATATAAATTTAAAATATGTGAAGAAAACTAGTTATTAACACATAAACTTTGATTTTAAAAATAAGGATTTTAGTTTAACTAAATTCAAAATAGCGTTATAAGAAGAAAAGTGCTAATTTTAACAACTTAATCTAAAACCAACCTTTAAATAAATCCATTTGTAAAAATAATTGCTAATATACTCCCAAATTATTACGGTATTAAAAATTATTAATTTATTTCTTTAAAAATAACGATTTCATAAAAATACTTTTTAAAACGATTTAAAACTTAACCTTTAATGAAAATAAAATCTTTTTATAAACATTTACTTGGTTTTTCCCAGGGAAACACTTTCCCGTTTCTAAACATTCCAAAGTACTCTTTCATATAAATCCACTGATTTATTTCAAGTCAATTTATGATTTCAACATAAATTCCAAATCCCATATTTTACTATGACTTCATCTGAAGTTCACACCCAATTTCCCATATCCGGAAATTCATTTTTAAATCATAGTTTAAAACATTTTAAATTAAACATTTTTGATGAATTTCCAATGGAAGCCAAATTTCCAATTCACTTAATTAAATTCCAGTGAAATACGGCATTTCAAAACATTTTATTTTTCATTTGAACTTGTTAATTTATATTCGGAAACTCCATTTTAACATATTTTTAATTTCCAGATAACATTAGTCATTATTAAAATAAACATCGTTATTTTAAACAATTTATAATTTCATAAATTTAATTTCCAGAAAACTATACTTCCCATTTACCCATTTTATAAACTTCCCATTATATTCAAAATCCCAATTTGACCCAATTTACATTTTTCTTTTCAAATCCGATTTCAAATTTTATTCTTTGAAATTCTAAATTTAACAATTCATTTTATTTCGTAAAAACACAATTTATCCATTTATGATTAAATTCTGTGATTATACTTTATACAACAATTTCACAGTACAATTAAACTTCCAGATTTATCAATCACATCATATAAACAGGTATCACTATCAATTATAAAATAATTGCTACATTGTGAGGAATCCAGTTGGATCCCTCCAACCTGTTTCTCCCTGCATCACAGATATTAGCACATCACAACATAAATATCAATCCAGACAGATAATAACAATTATATTCAGCCATCCACACAGATATTTAAATATCAACTATTTATAATGTCTAGCATCCAGATGTGAGTGAGAATAACTCACCTTGAGTTTCGGCGAGCGTTCGAAATTTAAATTAAACCGGACGACGTCCGATTTAACCCAAATTTCTACTTGCCCGGAATAACTCCGGATCTGCGCCATCGCGTAGTACATCCCTCTGCGATTCCAACGCTTCCAAAATCGTCCGAATCTGAGATCGTACGGAAAAGATATTTATTTTCAAAGTTTGAAAACGATTTGAAAACAAAATTCTTTCTTTTCTTTTTTTTATAATAATACCAAAACAAGATCAACCGTTCACACAGCAATAAGAAATCACGGCCGCAATATCATTCTCCCTCCTTTCACGTTCGCACGCTCCAGTTAAACAAACCCATCATCACCGAGATTTTCGAACTGCCGCACGTATCTCCAAGTACCCGGATGCCAATCCAGGGTCGCCACGTCGAAGGCCTCCATGCGCCGCTCCCACGCCTCGAAGGGCGTTGAAATCGAGCCACCCCTCGCCTTCTGATTCACGCTTGAACGACCAGCGAACGCAGCCTAATAGCACCTCCAATCGACGACCTAAATGAAACTTCAATCGTATGGATGGGTAGATCACGACACTCCCTTCGATTTACTAGTTGAAAACTTTTGAAATCGCTGCTTGGATTTCGAGATTTTTGAGGGGGAAGACAAGAAGATATCGGCCATTAATTGTTTGAAGTGGCGGCAACGTTCTCTGAGGCTAGGGTTAGGGATAAAATAGATTATATAATAAATTTTAATATTATTTAATTAATATAAATCTCGATTTAACAGTTAATGCAAACGACCACTAATTCTCACGTTCCGACAGGCTATCCTGGTGTTTTTTTGCGTTCCGTGCACAATGGAACAGGTTTCGTAAGCTAATTTGATCGTATGCGTGAGATACGGAATTAAACGATCAATTTAAAATTAAATCGGTTAAATCGATTTCGATGCGTTTCGAGCTGCCACGGTCACATGACAACTCCGATTGCTACGAAAATTGAAATCCGATAATAACTAACTATTACGGATCCAATGGAACTGGTTTCGTCGAATTCCGAGACTGCGCCCCGGAAGGCTATTTTAACTCGTCTATTAAATCGGGCGATTTTCAAAATTTACGAAAACGCTTTAAATTTCACTTTTAAAATTTTATTAACTTAAAAATAAATCATATAAAATTTATAACCACATTTAAAATCATTCCGGCACAATCCGGACTCAAAATCTGATTATTTGCATTTTAATAATATTAAATTCATTTTTAAATTAATATAAAATCCCAAATAATAATTTATCGACTTTAAAATTCCTCTAAAAGTCCAACAACATTATAATGTCCAAATAGACTTTAAAATAAATTCTAAAACCATTTTATAGCTATTTACACCCAAATCCACCTTTTTATCCCAATCCCGAATATTTAATTATTTATTATCCAATCTCAGATTAAATCTCCACATTAGAAATTATCACTTGTTGTTTTAGTTTAAACCAATTCTTTTTAGTTCAAAATGAATCTTAAACCCATATCAAACATTTAAAATGAATTAAATGTTTACAAATCCCGTACTCAAAATTCTGGGATGTTACATTCCTCCCCCCTTATAAAAATTTCGTCCCCGAAATTTGCTAAGGTAAAAATATACTCCAACTCAACTCACTTATCCCATTTGCTTAGTTAAAGGCTATATTCACTTTCCAAAAAGTTTTAGCTCCATTTCAAAACCATTTGCTTTATCTACTCTAAAGCCTGTATTTTAACATTTGCTTTCAAAAATAACTTTACTTATTAATAAATTTTCCCAAAAACCCCAAAAATTTTCTAACTCCCAAAATTTCTGAAAAATTTTGGCGGAGTCTCCTTTGCACGGAGGAGCTTCTGCGATATCGCAGGATACACAAATATATATACATCGGCTCACATGACCGGAAACCAAAATATATCACAATATATATATCATTTCCCAATTATATTTGCGTAGGCGTGCCTTTTTAGCAAATTTTAAAAGCGAGCGACTAATATAACGCATATACGCGCTCCAACTCTCTCGAACGCCTTCCGCACCTGTACTATACTCAACAAACTCATCAAATTCAAAGATATGAGCATTTCATTAACATTTCAAATGTTAGTCTAAGCCAAACATATCCATTTCATAATCCAAACCAAGCAAATTTCATCATTAACAATGTTAACCTTATTTACCAACAATTCAAAGATTCCAAAAACCTTTCCCATCGCTTGTTTAAGTCTAACTTCGTTTTTATTTCACTTGAAGGCTTTAAATTCAAGTTCTCCATATACAATTCATATTTATTTCAACCAATTTATTTCCACTTCAATATGATTACATATGCCTTTCTTACATTTCATATTTTAACTTACATTCCAAATTTGATTTACAATCAAATTTCATTTTAAACTTGAAACATTTGCATTTCAGTTATGATCCATTTCCATTCATATGCAAACATTACTTATTAAAAGGTCAATTCATTCCTATTGATTCAAAATCAATTTCATTTGTTATTCTTAACCAATTCACTTGCATTCATATACAAAACTCTTTGAATTAGGTTCCCATTCATATCAATTTATTCATAATTCAATTCCAATTGCTTTTAAACACTCAATTGCAAATACATGCAAATTTCCATGTCATTCAAGCAAAATAATTGCCACTTAAGCTTATAACCATTTAAAATTATTTCCAACTTGGATTCATATAAATTTTATTCCATTACAAGGTTCACAAACCAAATATTTTCTCTTTCCAATGTAATTGTTAAATTACATTTTCCTTACATCTTTATTTCCATTAACCAAATTCAAGTTTATATTAATATCATTCGATCCTGGGTTATATTCAACTCATACATTCTTAATTTACCACAATAATTAATGAATATCATTTCACTTCCAATTCAATTTTATTATCCAACAAATTCCATTCAAATTTCTTAATAAAGCTCATCCACAATCTTTTGTTTCTTTCAATTTGCTTAAGTAGTTTCACAATATTACCATTATCTATTTAATTTTATTTCAATCTGATTCTCATTCAAATCAAATTCCAATTCATTTACAACTTTAATGCTCTTTGTTTATTTATCCAATCCATGTACAAATTTATTTTATTAACAAAGAGACCATTTAAATTATTTCTCTCATTTGAATTTTATTTACAATTCAAATTCATCATTATTATAGCTAATTCCATTATTCATTCTCACTTCCAACATTTATTACCAAACTTAAATTCCATCCCAAAACTAGATTTTATTTACCTTTCAAACTTTGACCAATTATCAAAATTCTATTCATTACCATACACATCCCATTTAATTTAGCTAACACAAAACTCATTGCCAAACAATCATTTTAAATTTAATTTAGTGAGCATTTACTTCATTCAACATCCCTTCAACTAAATTAAATTTCCATTTAATTAAATTCTTATCCAAATTTAATTCAAGGTTAACTAGATTATATATGCATTTTCAATTTAATTCCTTTCCAGAATTAATTCAAGTTCATCTAAATTTTATTTAGCCCACCTGAATTTAAACCATTTCCTTTACTACTTTAAATAAGAATTTAATTACATTCATTCTTATTCATAACACAACAGAAATATTAATATTCAGCTTAATTCCATCTTAGTCGAAGTTAAACCAAATTCAATTTAACCTTAATTCTCCATATCCAAGTTCAACTTATTTACTAACTTCAGTTCACTTACCTCTTTTATATTTTATCATTGTTTCACCTTACTTTGCATTCCATTTAAAATTAAGTTCGAATTCACCATTCCACTTAACCATTTTTATTTGTGATTATAATTCCATTTTACTTGAGTTAAAATCAAATCTTCCATTCTCAAGTTCTCCAACTTATTTACTTGTAAGTTTATATTGCACATTTCAAACCAATCCACATTTTTATAATCACAATGTCAAATTTTAACACTTAATAACTTAAGAATATGAATTCATTTGCACAATCATAAGCATTTACATTTCACCGTTATCTCAACTTCCTTTTAATTCCAATTCATTTAGATTTAATTCAATTTCAAATTCTTAATTTTATTTAACTTATCATAAGTTAAATCCAGATATATTCCATTCACCTTCATTTATTCAAAGTAAATTTACATTCCATATATACTCAATTCTTCTTTAAATCAACTTTCCTTTATAAGTTATGTAGTTGAATCATTTCAACTTTCACATTTTTATTTTAAAATAGAATTTCCAGAATTCAATTTACCCGGATTTATTTCAAAACCAATTTGAAATAAAAATCAACACATTTCTCTTTGATATTCAAATCAAATACCAAATTCCAAAACAAACTGCTTTTACCAAACAATTTTCCTTTGAAAATTCCAAAATCACTTGTTTCTCAAACAAGTCCAAACAATGTCATAACCAACTATTTTGGTAGCAATCCATCACTTTAGAAACTCGAAAATGAATTCTAATGATGTGGCCAGCATCATCAGGATTATTTTCCAGCGACTGAGGTGAGTTCAATGCTTTCCACTTCCAAAATCTACCTCAAAACAATTTCCATTCGAAAATATTTTCCAAGATATGTTCCATCATTAACTTCAAAACCTTTGGAAAACATTTCAACATTCCCAAGGTTTCTAAATTTTTTTTCAAACCTTTGTTTAAATTCATTAGAAATCCCTTTCAAAAATTTCCGGGGTAAAAATTCTAGTTTAAATCAAATTTTAATTTCACTTCTTCTTATTTAAACATATTCGATCAATTCCATTTGGTTATAAACCATTTTAATATTTTAAATTCTTATTTGATTATAGAAGAAACAACCAAACAAGCATCCAATACATATAATAATTTAGAAAAATTATTTCTTTTTATATCAAAATACAAATTTTGGGTAAAATTATTTCATTTACCCACTTTAAAAATAATACTATGTCGGTTTACCTTGTTTAAGAGTTTAGAAACTCCTATCGATACGGTTGTACTTCCCGCACCGACCAGAATTCATAAACACTCAACCGATAAGACAACACAGTACAAAAACAATTTTTATATCCACTAACAAATACGCTCTCATAGCTATTATTACACTCAACTCATTATAGAGTACTTCCGACTCTATTTATAAATGAGTAATTTTCCCACCAAAGCCTAGGTTGTCGCCAATCTAAGCTCTGATACCAAGTGTGACGACCCGCCCTTCTCGGCCCTCGAAAATCGACACAAAATACTCAACAGTATAATATGCCGACGATCGAATGCCGGAAAGACAGATTGTAAAAGAATAAGAAAGTAGGTAGAAGAAGAAAGAACCAACCAAATCAGAATCTCACAATCGCAGCGGATAAAATATAATATATAGAACAGAACTTTACACAAATCAAAACTATATCTGTTTATATACAATACATCATCATCAGAGTATATCAATACAACCAACCATAATGAGATACATGACTAACAACAATCATAGCAGCGGAATATAAACAAGTACGAATAATACGCCTCGACTCCAGCTCCTCTTCTGCTCCATAGCAACCTATCCTGTAATACTCGGTCTGACCCGAGCATTATAATAAAATAACACCCGAGTCAGTCTGGAATACCAGCGCATCATAAATACACCCAATTGATTATTAAAGTTTCAAAATTCTTTTAAAACAAAAGCATCTCATAAGACCACGCCACAAATAAACATGTCGGGTTTTTACCTTACGATAGCTAAACACTTTTATATTAAAATTCTCTGATATTATAATAGTGTCTATAGAAAGTAAAATAGAATCTAGCTGAAATGCTTGCATCTCACATTTCAACAATAGTTGGGCACAATCAAAACCGTACAGGCACGTAGGGAGAATGGATTTCCAACGAATGACTAGGCACTAGGGTACCACCTGTCACAGTACGTGGCCTAGATCACAGTACCGAGGAGTACGCCCGCTCCCCTGCAACACAAAGCCGGAATCATCCCTTACTGGATAATTCCAAGTAAAATCACCCCACGGTTGGGATCAGCAACCGCACCACTAAGCCGAAATAAAAGGGACATCTAGACAGGGATGACCTTACTCTCAAGTGGGGGCTACCCACGAAGCCATGCTGCATAACCCCTGATTTTCAGTCATTCCCGGTTGATGAGGCTTGAGGCTAAACGATACCTTTCAGAACATATCCCTTAGAATGCCCATCGTCCACCTGACGATGTCACGAAAGCATTCGTCCATACAAGTCCGTCCCGGGTCCGAACGGAACCGAAGGCACTATTCCTACTACATCCATTTTGGAAATATCCTCAGGATTAGTAGCGACTAGCCCTTGCACTTCACTGCTCCATCTTCGACTCCGAACACGTTACACGAAACGTACAAACCGGATCGAAGTGGTTTTCGAGTCTCCAGACCTAGAATCCCGGTATACGGAAACTCGATCCCGGTCTCTTCGAAACGATCGCGCATTTGGCCAATATTGATAGTCGGTGATTTAACTATCAATTAATGTTCACAAACATCCATACACATCCATCACACAATAAATAATCTCCATATTATTTATTCTTTCTCTTTAATATCTTTAAAAGATATATTTTCACATTTCAAAACTCATTTTGAACGAATTCCCAAATTTCTTCCTTAACACGGTAAACCATTTTACCATTATTTCCCATTGGAAAAACCAAGCTTAAACATTTCGTTTTAAAAACAATTAAAATACTTATACTGAAATATACTTTAAAATATGTAAATTACTTTTACTTATTTACTCAAAATATAAATTTAAAATATGTGAAGAAAACTAGTTATTAACACATAAACTTTGATTTTAAAAATAAGGGTTTTAGTTTAACTAAATTCAAAATAGCGTTATAAGAAGAAAAGTGCTAATTTTAACAACTTAAGCTAAAACCAACCTTTAAATAAATCCATTTGTAAAAATAATTGCTAATATACTCCCAAATTATTACGGTATTAAAAATTATTAATTTATTTCTTTAAAAAGAACGATTTCATAAAAATACTTTTTAAAACGATTTAAAACTTAACCTTTAATGAAAATAAAATCTTTTTATAAACATTTACTTGGTTTTTCCCAGGGAAACACTTTCCCGTTTCTAAACATTCCAAAGTACTCTTTCATATAAATCCACTGATTTATTTCAAGTCAATTTATGATTTCAACATAAATTCCAAATCCCATATTTTACTATGACTTCATCTGAAGTTCACACCCAATTTCCCATATCCGGAAATTCATTTTTAAATCATAGTTTAAAACATTTTAAATTAAACATTTTTGATGAATTTCCAATGGAAGCCAAATTTCCAATTCACTTAATTAAATTCCAGTGAAATACGGCATTTCAAAACATTTTATTTTTCATTTGAACTTGTTAATTTATATTCGGAAACTCCATTTTAACATATTTTTAATTTCCAGATAACATTAGTCATTATTAAAATAAACATCGTTATTTTAAACAATTTATAATTTCATAAATTTAATTTCCAGAAAACTATACTTCCCATTTACCCATTTTATAAACTTCCCATTATATTCAAAATCCCAATTTGACCCAATTTACATTTTTCTTTTCAAATCCGATTTCAAATTTTATTCTTTGAAATTCTAAATTTAACATTTCATTTTATTTCGTAAAAACACAATTTATCCATTTATGATTAAATTCTGTGATTATACTTTATACAACAATTTCACAGTACAATTAAACTTCCAGATTTATCAATCACATCATATAAACAGGTATCACTATCAATTATAAAATAATTGCTACATTGTGAGGAATCCAGTTGGATCCCTCCAACCTGTTTCTCCCTGCATCACAGATATTAGCACATCACAACATAAATATCAATCCAGACAGATAATAACAATTATATTCAGCCATCCACACAGATATTTAAATATCAACTATTTATAATGTCTAGCATCCAGATGTGAGTGAGAATAACTCACCTTGAGTTTCGGCGAGCGTTCGAAATTTAAATTAAACCGGACGACGTCCGATTTAACCCAAATTTCTACTTGCTCGGAATAACTCCGGATCTGCGCCATCGCGTAGTACATCCCTTTGCGATTCCAATGCTTCCAAAATCGTCTGAATCTGAGATCGTACGGAAAATATATTTATTTTCAAAGTTTGAAAACGATTTGAAAACAAAATTCTTTCTTTTCTTTTTTTTATAATAATACCAAAACAAGATCAACCGTCCACACAGCAATAAGAAATCACGGCCGCAATATCATTCTCCCTCCTTTCACGTTCGCACGCTCCAGTTAAACAAACCCATCATCACCGAGATTTTCGAACTGCCGCACGTATCTCCAAGTACCCGGATGCCAATCCAGGGTCGCCACGTCGAAGGCCTCCATGCGCCGCTCCCACGCCTCGAAGGGCGTTGAAATCGAGCCACCCCTTGCCTTCTGATTCACGCTTGAACGACCAGCGAACGCAGCCTAATAGCACCTCCAATCGACGACCTAAATGAAACTTCAACCGTATGGATGGGTAGATCACGACACTCCCTTCGATTTACTAGTTGAAAACTTTTGAAATCGCTTCTTGGATTTCGAGATTTTTGAGGGGGAAGACAAGAAGATATCGGCCATTAATTGTTTGAAGTGGCGGCAACGTTCTCTGAGGCTAGGGTTAGGGATAAAATAGATTATATAATAAATTTTAATATTATTTAATTAATATAAATCTCGATTTAACAGTTAATGCAAACGACCACTAATTCTCACGTTCCGACAGGCTATCCTGGTGTTTTTCTGCGTTCCGTGCACAATGGAACAGGTTTCGTAAGCTAATTTGATCGTATGCGTGAGATACGGAATTAAACGATCAATTTAAAATTAAATCGGTTAAATCGATTTCGATGCGTTTCGAGCTGCCACGGTCACATGACAACTCCGATTGCTACGAAAATTGAAATCTGATAATAACTAACTATTACGGATCCAATGGAACTGGTTTCGTCGAATTCCGAGACTGCGCCCCGGAAGGCTATTTTAACTCGTCTATTAAATCGGGCGATTTTCAAAATTTACGAAAACGCTTTAAATTTCACTTTTAAAATTTTATTAACTTAAAAATAAATCATATAAAATTTATAACCACATTTAAAATCATTCCGGCACAATCCGGACTCAAAATCTGATTATTTGCATTTTAATAATATTAAATTCATTTTTAAATTAATATAAAATCCCAAATAATAATTTATCGATTTTAAAATTCCTCTAAAAGTCCAACAACATTATTTATGTCCAAATAGACTTTAAAATAAATTCTAAAACCATTTTATAGCTATTTACACCCAATCCACCTTTTTATCCCAATCCCGAATATTTAATTATTTATTATCCAATCTCAGATTAAATCTCCACATTAGAAATTATCACTTGTTGTTTTAGTTTAAACCAATTCTTTTTAGTTCAAAATGAATCTTAAACCCATATCAAACATTTAAAATGAATTAAATGTTTACAAATCCCGTACTCAAAATTCTGGGATGTTACATAGTTTTTCCTACTTGAAAATATGTTGCATTGGCTCTGAGTATCTATGTTTGTTCATCTCTCTGCTTAGTTCTAGAGTATCAGATCACCAAGAAAATTCCACTTCTTCCTCTCTGATCAATGTTAAGCCTTTCTTCTAAAAACAAATATGTATGTTTTAATTTGAGTTGTCATCTAAAAATAGTGGCATAACGAAGAAATGCATATAGGATGAAAGCTCAAGTCTTTTACAGTAAAGAACTTTGTTTCTGAAAATTTCCAGTATCACGAAACATTGATTCAAGAACAAGAATCGAATCCCTAGACCGATCTATGATTTTTAAAACTAAAATGATGATTTTTAGTCGCGTGATTTAAGATCAGTTGATTTTTGTTTAAAAATCGAGTTTTGATCGATTTCTGGCAAGCGATGGGTTCGTGGATATCGAGATTGGTTGTGGAGATGGAGGAGGCTACGGGGATGCTGGGAACAATGGTCGGAGGTGGCGGAAATCACGGCGACAACAGAGGCGTGGGATTTTACTTTGTAAACCTAGTTTTTACCACATAAGAAATTTGTGCACCACTGTCTCGTGAAAGCACCGAGTGTCTCGGGGTTCTGGGTGATGGTAGGGGTCGAGTTGACGTGTCGATGGCCAAAGTTATAGGCTGGCCAGTGGTCGGGGGTCGGAGAACGAAACGTTGACAGGATGGGGTCGCGATGGGTTCGAGTGTTCCAGGTGGGTTTGGCGAGCTCGATTTTGATCTCAAGTGAGTGACGACGTGTTGGTGGTTGGGAAAGGGTCAGGAGGTGGTTATCGACTTGTTCGACGATATGGAGCCGCCTGAAGTTGATCGGAGGCGATGTGCACGTGCACACATGTCATCATGTATCTGAGTTGCTTTGCCTGGGAAGAACGAGTGAAAATTTCGCGTCGTACTCGGGTAATTCGAGCAGGTTACTCGAAGAAAAATGGTGGAGATCTCGGGTCGGAAACGTGTAGCAGGCCTTCAAGCCTGTCTTTTCTGTTTGAACCCGGAAATTGAATTTAAATTTTAAACTAAGGTTTTTAAACTGAGTTCAAATTAAAATGTAAACGTAAGTTTAAGTTTGAATTGAAATCTAGTTTGGAAATGAATAAAGTTTCAAATTCAATTTGTTTCAATAATCCAAAAACAATTAAAGGTATGGAGAGTTTGAATTTAAAAATAGAATTGAATTTGTAAATGGGAATTTAAACAAGTAGAAAAAATTAAAAAGTTTAAACCTGGATTTCATTTTAAAGCTGATTTCAAGTTTTTGAAATTAAATAAGTTTAAAACTGAAATTTAAAAGGAAACTTGAAATCAATGTTTTCAAAACATATTGTGAATAATAATTAAATTATAAATATAAATGAATTGTACTTGAAGTAATGAAGAACTAACGATTTATAATTTCATTAGAGAATGAGTTCTTGATGGTTAATCAAATTATAACCAATAATGATTAATATAAGTAAATTTCTTTAAAAAGGTGATTAGAGAAATTTAAATAGTTAATGAGGTCATTAACCAAGATTTTATTTGAATAATTAATTTATGAGATAAATTTAAATAATAAAAAATTGATTGATTTATAATTAATTATGGAACTATTAAGTAAAATTACTTAATTGTGGAATTAATTATTCAATATAATAATTTGAGTTAATTGAATTTGTTCAAGTTAATTTCTTAGGTAAATTCAGAATAATCACTTGATAAATTGGGAAAAATATAATTACTTAGAGAAGTGATAAATAGGTAATTACTGAATGTAATTAATTAAATGATGATTTGAAATTTGAGTAAATTATTGGTTAATAAATTAAAGGATTAATTAATAATGGAAATAAATTAAGATTTAATTAATAATTAAAGATTAATTAAAAGTGATTAAGGAATGTTATTAGTTAATAAGATAATTAACTAAAGATTATTAAGTATTAATCAAGGTGATAAATTTTAATAATAAATTAGATTGATAAATTTAAAGATAATCAATTAAAGAATAATTAAATATTGAAAGTAAATTATTTAATGATTAAAGTTTGATTTAATTATAATTAAAGGTTGATAAATTATAATTAAAGGTTAATTAATTTTAAATTTATCATTTATGATTAATTAATAAATGATTAAAGAATAATTAATCAAAATAATTTATAATTTATGGATGTTTGGATTCTGTTGAATAATATGAATTGTTTGATATCCCTGATATATGATGCTTTGTGATACATCCTGATTTATGTTGTGATCTGTAATTTACTTATCTGTGATATATATATATATGTGTGATCTGTGAATGAACGATAAGCGATATAGTTTATATCGTTTATCAACTATATCCTGTTTTTTGATCTGTGATGATTCATTTTGTTGCACTATTGTGTTAAAACCCCTGGACTACACTATACACACACAAATATGGATTTCACGTGGAAATCGGTTAAGTCACAGATAATTTAAATTTGATGTTTTGAAATTGGAATCTTAATTTCAATTGATTTTGAAATTAGAAATTTGGGTTTAAATGTGAAAAGCTTTTGAAATGGAATTTTAAAGATGAATTTATTTTAAATAACTTGATAAAGTTTTGAAGTTTAAATAATTTGATTTAAACTTAAAATTCAAGATTTGAAATTGAATTCTATAATTTGAAACTAGGGATTAAAGTTGGTATACCCGATATATAAAGGTTAAACTATTTTTTTAGTATTGATTTTGGAATGTGAATATAATTCAAGGGCTTTAACTCGAGCAAATATAATTGGATTTTTTTGAAACGAAAACTATTTGTTTTCAAATAATAACAGCTTTCATATAAGAAGTGAACTTCCAATTTGTGCTGAAAGGTTTCAAATTTAAAATGAAATTGAAATGTTTTAATAGCTATGAATTGAATATGTTTATTTTTAACAGATTTAAAATGATGTTTTGTTTAAACCACTTGAAATGAAATTATTTTGAAAGCTACCAGTTAAATCTTTGATTTAAAGATTTAACGAGTTAAACTGAAATGGAGATTAATTTGGAAAATCTGTGAATGAATCTTTTGTTTAAAAGATGAAAATGTGGAAATTGGTTTAAACCATTGAAGGTTGTTTAAAATGAATCTTTTTTTTTAAAAATTTGAAAATGGTAATTTGTTAAACCATTTGAAGAAAGATTTTGGGTAATAAGTTGTGACTTAATTGAAATCCCAATATCCATATATTTTTAAATATTGCGCTCACTATTCGGGTTAGCCGGGAAAAGACCTTTGAGTCATATAACCCATTCCGAATAGTGATACATCATATATGGATGGCATTTGAAGACCGGTGGTGAAGACCGGATATTTTTCGAAAATGAAAGGACAACCTGTCGAATGTCTCTGCACCGAGTTGCTCCGGTATAGAGATTTATATCACTCTTTTTGTGACGGGAAGTCCGGACGTGATTGGAAATTATCCGGATGTGCAAGGGCTTCGTGAGAAGTGCCTTCGGTTCTGTTCGATCCCGGAACAGACTTGTATGGTTACATGTCTGACATTACACTTTGAGGTATAAAGCCGATTTCTTTCAAATACATTTCTGTTTGGTGGCGGAGAATTTATTCTCTTAGCTTAACACCCTTCTCTGAGACGTACGAGCTCAGAGGTTATGTAGTTGAAATTTATCAGCGATATATTCCCAATTTGGTAATGTGACATGCTGAGTGTTGCTGTGTGATGATCATTGTTTGATCATTTGCGATATGATCATTTGTTTGATCTTATATCTTTGTGATCATTTCTTTGATCATTTGTTTGACCCGAAGCATGGCTTTGTGACAAAGCGTAGCTTTGTGGACGAGACTTCGTTGGACCTCACACCCCGGAAATGGTCAAAACAGGAAGGATGCAGCAAGGTTCTAGGGAGTAGTGCCCCTTAGTGTATGTCATTCCTTCTGGATAAAGGTGGTATCATGGTATGGAGCCCAGATACTTAACCTATGTGGTTACTGCATTATTATTATTATGTGGTTGTTGGAAATCGAGGATCCTCGGGAAGATCGGTGACGATCGGGGGATGGCATACGCGTGTCAGTAGTTACCTATTTTTGCAGAGGTAACCCGGCCTTGTGTTGGCAGAGATCCGGTTAGGTTCTCGGGACGTCATTCCAGAGGCGTTCCTTCGTGGCATAGGAAGTTCCTTAGCCTGACCATTTGTTGGAAATCCAAAGAAACAGTACGAGACTTGTACGGTTTTAGTTGTATTACCTGCCATGGAATGTGGCGGTAACCTGCTATTGAACATGGTAGCTATAGTAGGCATAAGTGCGGAATGTCTATGCTGGCTAAGATTTATATTCTACTTTCGAAATGTTTTTCTACACTATGCACTAATAATAATATCAAAAATGATTTGATTTTGCGTAGTAAGCATCTTTGACTATCATAAGGAGAAATCTCCTCCAATTCTGCGTTTGCATTGTGTGTGTGGCGGGAGGCCTTATGGTAGTTTCATTTTCCAAAAGCATTGCGAATTAACTTTAAAATTCTCTGCTATTTGTTTTAAAGATAAACTGTTTTTGTTGCTCACACCAGTCCCATGACTGATCCGGAGTTTATTGTTCCCTTCCTAAACTCTGGGTGCCCACCATTTTCCACACGGGCAGTCTAGAGTTGGGTTTCTCAGATATTCAGGTTGAGTAGATTATCTGGAGCTAGTCAGTCCTTGGACGACTGACCTTGCTTTTCGCTAGCTATGGATTGGAGCATTCTATTGAAGATATTCTATCCGCTGCTGATGTTATTGTTTTCTGTTCCGCTGCTATTTCTTGTATCATATCTCTGATGTACATTGATATCTGTTGTATCATTCTATTATATCATATTTTTGTATCTGTCATGGTATCAATGTAATATATATTGATATATTCTTTATTCCCCTGTGTTGTTATACTTAATGGTGTTATAAGCTCCGGTGAACCAGATTCGGTGTTTGGATCTACGGCATTTTGAGTACAAGTGAAGTACGGGTGCCGATTTTCGAAGGCCGAGTTTTTGGGTCATCACAAGAACTTAAGACGATCAGAACTTAAGCCGAACAGAACTTAGACCGAACTAAATTTAAGACGAACAAAACTTAAGCCAGACAGAACTTAAGACGATCAAAACTTAGGACGATCAGAACTTAAGACGAACAAAACTTAAGCCGAACAGAATCTAAGCCGAACAAAACTTAAGCCGATCAGAACTCTATTCATCTTGCCTAATCAAACATCAAAAACAAAGACATGGGCTTAAGCTTACCAGCATATCGAACTAATCTGGACTGATAACTTCTTAGTTTCAATAATCACAAGCCTGAACTTAAACCAATAAAAACGGATTAAGCCTTTTAACACGCGGTGCCAATGTCCGAGTTAAAAATTGAAAGCATTGCAAAGTTGGCTTTCAGAGACGGTCAGCGATGACGGTCTTCGAAAACGACAGTTCAAGGCTCAACTTTATATCATCAATTATGTGACTTATAACTTCTCAACGTTTACACCTGAATGATCGCACTAGTTCACACACTACATGAGGGGAATATTCGTATTGTTAAGTCTGACGTCGATTATTTTTTAAGTATAGTTCGAATAGGTACTTTGCTAGATTCAATCTTTATCAGCGTTGTCTCGGAAATCTAGCTCCGCCACGATTTCGGACAGGCCTGGGCCGTCCTCCCGACGAGAAATCGCAGATACTTAAAATCCGTCAACTTCCCCTGCACATGATTTAGCTCCCGATGCGCTGGAGGCAGCAATCTTCTTGGACAACCTGTCGATTCACTTGCTTCAAAGATTAATGAAAGTACACTCCGCTGGATATGCTCTATCCACGAAATCCCCTTTGATGATGTGCTAGTCCCATCGGGGCATGACCGTCCACACTTGCCCCCAGTCGGATACACAGCTTGTAACAAATTCATGTGCTAGGTTGGCAGTGTGCCACCATTCAACTCGTTTCTTCGGGATGTGCTGCAATACATCGACATTGCTCCATCGCAACTGCACCCGAACGGCCATGCATTCCTCTATGGCACTTGCATCCTCTTTATGAATGTCTTCTCTAGGTTTCCAACTCCGGGCGATATCAGATACATATATTGCATCAAGAAGCAGAAGGATAGCCCATCATTCATGTTTCTCGAGCCGCACAACAAATGTCAAATCTTAACTAGAGCATGGACCAAGTTTGCCTTGTATAAACAGGAATGGTTTTATGTGCGTTGTCCTCCCGGCTTTGCGAGGAGATAGGTTAAAGGAAGTAAGCCTTTTTCTTGAACTGTTACTTGTGTTTAGCAGTAGCCGTACCTCTTCTAACTTTTACCCATCTTTTCAGGTATCACTCCACGCCCTGACGGCCACGGATACTCTGATGCCGTTGAAGCTATTCGAGCCCTTCCTGCCGGAGAACGGGCCATTAGAAATCTCATTTCAAACGAGTCACTTACAAGGCTCGGACTGTTGGCAGAAGGCCGTCGGATAAGCCTTCCTCAAGGCGTCTCCATTCCTAGACCTGGCTCCGGTAAAGGGAAAAAACAAGCTGAGTCTTCAGCACACAACGTTCCTAATACACCAGAAGAGGGGGAAATTAAGGAGACTGAGACACCCAAAACACAAGATGAGAATGTCGGTCACACTCAAGACCCAACGGTCGAGGTTCATGACATCGAAACGTCATCTTCCCCTTCTAAGGGGAAGAAGAAACCGACGTACAAGACAAGGAAGGAAAAATTTGGTGGAACTTCTAAAATTACCCTTGTTCCAGTGGAGAAGGAAGCTTCCTCATCACATTTAGAAAGTTCTCTGAAGGGCCTGTCGAACCTTACCATTCCTGACAATCTACTCAACTACGGTTTCGACGATCCAGAGGCCCTCAAGTTTCATTCACCCGCTAGAGGCGACACGGGAGTTCAAGCCCGAGTCCAGAGAGATAATACTCCAATTAGTAAAGATAAAGGAACTGGTCCGTCGGGGGGAACACTAGGACACACACGCACACATGCACTTCACCATACACTTCAATTTTTGCCGTCACCTTGATCTTTTCTAACTTGTCGTTATTCTCATTCTATGCAGGTGACATGGGACGCTCCCACGGATTCGATCGCCTCCACGGCTCTTCTATATTTCACCATCCTGCCCGGGACTCGGGCTCCGGTAAACGCCGGGACAGGGACGATTACGGAGATCGAGACAACCGTCCCCGAGAGTCGTCTTATCGAAAGAAATCACACTCCCAATCTTCATACTCTCGCGATCCTCCTCCTCAAACAGAGCAAAGCAGAGAAAAGCCTTCGCTGAAGGCGCCCCAACCCAATGTTTCCCGAGATCAACATTCTGGCTCTTTAAGCACACGGAAATCTCAGGAACATCGTAAGAGAACAGAACTTTCAAAGCCTCCTCCCCCTGCTCCTGCGGTAGACCCAACAATATCGGAGAAGCTGGTTGAACTTAAAGCTAAATTTCCAAAAATCTTCTTTAATGGTCTGAAGTTCCTCCCGGCCATTCATCACATTCCGGGACACGTCAAGCAGAGTGCCATTGCTTGCAACAACGACGTCTACGTTCAACATGACACGTTTGTTCATTTGGTCGAAAAAGTCTCGGAAGTGTCCGTTGAGCATCAACAAGAAATCGATCGCTTGAAGCTCGAAGCTATCTTTGATAAAGACATCATCAAAAATCAGGACGAAGAGCTCGCTTTATACAAGTCTAAACTTGAAGCTGCAGAATAGAGTGCTAAGGAGACTGCGGAGGCCGTCGCTCGTCTAGAGACGACTCATAAGAAAGAACTTGACGTCGCAGTCCAACGCAGTGGGGCCCTAGCTTTAGAAAAAGATTCTATTCAAAAAGAAAGGGATGCACTCGCCCTGCACCCCAAAGAGTTGAAGGAGCTACTCTCTAAGGAGAGGGAAGAGAAGATAGCGGCTCAAGAGGAGTCTCAACGGTACTGTGACGAGATTGTCGATACACGTCTCTTGAAGACAAAGCTCGAGGACGAGCTTTCTAAGGTTGGGACAATGAAAGATGAAGCCCGCGAGGAGGGCAAGAGAATAGCTTCTGCGGAGATCGAGTCCCGCCTTGAAGCGGCTGCAGAGGCCGACAGAGAAGAAATCAAGTGTATGTTCGACCCACTAATAGCCGAATACAATGCCCGTGTCCTTATGCACCTGGACTTGACCTTTTTAGGCGAGGGCTACCTTGAATCTTTGGCCGAGGCTTGGGAGACTTTAATACAGATTAGGAAGGTGGAGTCAGGCACCGAGGAGGTCAACGAGGACGCTTTAGTGAAAGAGTTCCTCAGGGGAAACGAGCCATCGGACTTGTCTACAGCTAAGGCTCTTTTCAGCAAAGGCGCTCCTCCATCTAAGGAGAAAAGTGACATAGCTGGCCCATCTGGAACTGGGCCTTCAGCTCCTCCTTCTACTCAATCGGCCGATCGACCAGCACTTAATCCATTCGAGCAGCACATCGGCTATGATCCGGAAGACCCTGGTCTCGGCGTTCACGTGCTATCTCCTATTCTAGAGGGTGAGACTCCGCGCATGGCTGAAAGCCAGCAAAAAATTGGTATAAAACTCTTCTTCTAGAAGTGCAAAGATCTGTCACTTTCTGCGATCGGTTATCGGTTCTAATGTTCGTTCTTTATGTTTTTATACAGGCCGCTCTGATCCCGTACCGACTCCGAGGAGCGATGACGCCAAGGAGGAGACGGGGAAAACAAGCGATGCTACTCATGCGGGAGTAACTCCCGGTCCCGATGCTCAAGTGATCGGGGCACTAGATAATGATAAGTCTGACACTTCATCTCCCGTTGAAGGGAGTTATGAAATTGAAATCACGGGCGCCTCTGAACACACTTCGAAGGTGAGTATGAAGGAGCGACTTGCGGACGAGAAGAAGAAGAAAGTCGAGGTCAAGGTCGAGTCTCAAGTACTAGAAATCACCGACCCGCTGAATAGGCCTCTGAAAGTCATCCTTCCCAGCAAATCCAAACCATTGGATGTTCCTCCTCCCACTCCTGACTCCGCTTCTTTGGTAAGCAAAAAGTCCAAGAGGAAGCGTGAGGGAGAGGAGTCATCTGAGAAAGAAAAGGAGGACAAGAAAAAGAAGCCGAAGAAATAGCCACTATACTCGTTTAACGAGATTTTGCTTAGGTCCTGTAACTACTTTTGCTTTTTCAATTTCGTAGTTTATGTTGATAGATTTTTGACTCCAAGTTTTGGAGGAGTGGTTGTATAACCCTATTTTGGATTATTGAATAAAGTTTAGTTTCTTTGTCATTTGAATGATTTTTTGCATTTTAGCTTTCTGTATAACTGTGGTCGAAACTCAAGTTCTTATGAGTTGCATAAATTCCCAATCCATTCTTACATTGTTTGGACATTCTTTGGAATTGTACATTTCTCGTTTCACATTTTTGGTACTTAGAATATTTTTTAATCCGCGCTCCGGGGACTTAGAGTAATTCGGTCCGCATTCAGGGGACTCGGAGATTCGAATCGTTTATACTCTAGTCCGCGCCCCACGGACTTAGAGTACTCCGGTCCACATTCAGGGGACTCAGAGATTGAAGTCGTTTATACTCTAGTCCGTACTCTGGGGACTTAGAGTACTCCGGTCCGCACTCAGGGGACTCAGAGATTGAAGTCGTTTATACTCTAGTCCGCGCTCTGGGGACTTAGAGTACTCTGGTCCGCACTCAGGGAACTCGGAGATTAAAGTCGTTTATACTCTAGTCCGCGCTCTGGGGACTTAGAGTACTCCGGTCCGCACTCAGGGAACTCAGAGATTCAAGTCGTTTATACTCTAGTCCGCGCTCTGGGGACTTAGAGTACTCCGGTCCGCACTCAGGGGACTCGGAGATTGAAGTCGTTTATACTCTAGTCCGTGCTCCGGGGACTTAGAGTACTCCGGTCTGCACTCAAGGGACTCGGAGATTGAAGTCGTTTATGCGAGTTCGTACATCATATGGAATAATGTAACTCCAGCAGTTCATCACCAGATTATAAGGTACAGAAACATCAATAATTCATGGAAAAGACGGCTTCAAGCCTTTATTGATGAAACAAACTAAATTGTCTGATTACATGCTAAAAAGGAAACTAAGAATCAATGGAATAAAAACATACAGCAAACAAACATTACCTAAAACAATAAAGAAACAGGCTAAATGTAATAACATCGCAAATGTTCACTGTTCCACGCTCGGGGGAGTGTCACGCCATCAACGTCGCTAGCTTGAAAGTTCCCTCTCCAAGCTTCCGTTCAACGACATATGGACCTTCCCAGTTGGGATTCATACGTGATGGTACCGGGAAAACTCGTTTCAAAAAGAGATCACCCACATCAAAGATCCTTGGGCGGACTTTCTCATCATAATATCGCTTAACTCGATGCCTATATGCTGCCGCCCTTAGTTCAGCTTCTTCATGTTTTTCATCAACGCAATCCAGTGACTCCAACAAGAGATCCTGATTCGTCTTAGGATCATAATGTGACACCCGATGTGATGGAACTTCAAGCTCCATGGGTATAACAGCTTCCGAGCCATATGCTAATGCGAATGGAGTGTGGCCAGTTGCGGACTTGTGGGTAGTTCTATAAACCCATAGCGCTGTTGGGAGTTCATCTACCCACTTTCCTCCAGCCTTTTCCAAACACTTCTTCAATATGGACTTGATTACTTTGTTCACGGCTTCAACTTGTCCATTAGCCTTCGGATGAGCAACGGCGGCGAACTTTTTCTCAATGACGTACTTTGAACAGAAATCTTTGAATTCTTTACTTTCAAATTGAGTTCCGTTGTCCATAATGATGGTTCGCGGGAGGCCAAAGCGGCATATAATGTTTCGTACAATGAAATTAATGACCTTCTTGGAGGTGATTGTGGCTAAAGGCTCTGCCTCGGCCCATTTTGTGAAGTAGTCGACCGCAACTATCGCATATTTTGCACCACCTTTGGATATAGGCAAAGAACCGATTATGTCGATTCCCCAGATTGCAAACGGCCAGGGACTAACCATTTGTGTGAGTTCTGTTGGTGGAGCTCTCAGGATTTTCGCATATCTTTGACACTTGTCACATTTTCTTGCGTAATCTGCAGCATCCCAATTCACAGTTGGCCAATAGTATCTGTAGCGGAGGATCTTTTTTGCTAGTGTCTTCCCCCCAGTATGGTCGCCACATTCTCCTTCGTGAACCTCCTCCAAGATCCGCTTTGCCTCATCACGGGCAATGCACCGTAGTAAGGGGACCGAGAACCCTCTCTGATACATTACTCCTCCCTGCACCACATATCGCGCGGCTTTGTGAATGACCTGCCGTCTTTCGCTTCTTCTTTCGGGAAAAGTTCCGTTTAGCAGGTATTGTTTGAATGGGGTCATCCATGACTCCTCCTCGATTTCTGTTTCCAACGCAAAATCGACTTCCAACACATCTATGCTTGGAGTGTGTAAGGTTTCGACGGGAACCAATCCCATTTGCTGCGCATCGCCAGTGCTTGCGAATTTGGCCAATGAGTCGGCTTCCTTGTTCTGTTCACGCGGGACATGCGAAATGTCATAATGTTCGAAGTTCGCCAATAGTTCCTGAACCAGAGTAAGGTATGGAGCAAGCTTTTGTCCCCTTGCTTGGTAGTCTCCTCGCACTTGGTACACCACCAGCTGCGAGTCACAAAAGATTTTAACCTGTTTACCTCGAGTTCTCCAACGAGCTTCAAGCCAGCAATTAGTGCTTCATATTCTGCTTCATTATTCGTATCCGGGAAATTGAGCTTCAAAGCGTAACAAATCGATCGATTTTCTAGAGTCATGAGAACTACACCAGCTTCGGAGCAACGGTCGTTTGATGCTCCATCGGTGTACAATTTCCATCGAATGGGGGGAACGACACCGTGACCATCTGGTTCGTCAGATACAGTAAACTCAGTGATGAAATCTGCTAATGCTTGCCTTTGTATGGCTCTGCATGGTAGGTAGGTAATATCAAACTGACTCAACTCGATATTCCATTTTAACATCCTTCCAGAAGTTTCTGGTCGCTGGGGTACCTGCCGTAGGGGCTGATCGGTATAGACACTGACTGAGTGCGCTTGAAAGTATGGACGCAGCTTACGTGATGCAATCACCAAGCAATAAGCCAATTTCTCAATTTTAGGGTAACTTCTTTCTGCCCCCGTTAAACGTTTACTAACGTAATACACCGGCTTTTGGACTCTGTCCTCCTCGCGGACCAAAGCCGCACTTATAGCATGCGAGGATACGGCCAAGTATACGTACAACATCTCGTGGTCTACTGGTTTTGACAGCACTGGAGGACTCTCCAAATGCCTCACCAGATCTCGGAACGCTTCCTCACAGTTGGATGTCCATTCGAAATTCCTCTTCCCTTTCTTTATTATGTCGAAGAAGGGAATGCACTTGTCCATGGCTATGGATAAAAATCGACTCAGCGCAGCCACCTTTCTATTCAAGCTTTGCACCTATTTTATAGTTCTGGGCACTTGTACATCTCGAATAGCTTGAATCTTTTCCGGGTTAGCTTCAATTCCTCTAGCATTAACAATGAATCCCAGAGACTTCCCCGACGCAACGCCAAAGGAACACTTCAGAGGGTTGATCTTCATCCCATAATATCTGAGTATATCGAACATCTCTGCTAAGTCTCGAATGTGGTTGTTTGACTGTCGTGACTTCATGAGCATGTCATCCACATAGACTTCCATTTTTCTACCAATCTGGTCTTTGAACATTCGACTCACCAAACGCCGATAGGTCGCTTCCGCGTTTTTCAGTCCAAAAGGCATTACTACATAGCAATATAGCCTAACGTCTGTGACGAAACTGGTGTGTTCCTCGTCCGGAATATGCATCGGGATCTGATTGTATCCCGAGTACGCATCCATGAATGACAACAACTCGTGTCTTGCAGTGGAGTCGACCAACTGATCAATCCTAGGCAATGGGAAACTGTCCTTGGGGCATGCCTTGTTCAAATCAGAATAATCTACGCAAGTTCTCCATTTCTCCTTTGCCTTTTTCACCAACACGGGGTTTGATACCCATTCAGGGTAGAGGGCGTCGCAGACGAACCCATTGGCTTTGAGTTTGTCCACCTCCTCTCTGAGAGCAGCGGACCTCTCCGGGTCCATCCCTCTCCTCTTTTGTTTAACCGGGACATACTTCGGGTCTATGTTCATCATATGACTCGTAATAGCAGGAGAAATCCCACACATGTCGAAATGTGTCCAAGCGAAAACATCAAGATTCGCTCGGAGGAAATCACTGAGATCTTCAATCATTGAGGGGCTGAGTTGTGACCCAATCTTCAGTACTCGCGACGAATCGTCTCGGTTGACTGAAATGTCAATTGTCAATTCAGCTAGCGCTGCCTTTTCTTTCCTGGGTTCCTCATCGTCGTCTCTCGGATCTATGTCTCTGTAGATCCGAGGATTTTGCCCAAGCCAAGACTCGAGCGTTATTTGTCAATTGTCGGTATTATGGATGCGGACGGGATTGTCCACAACCTTTCCTTTCTCCCTCCGATGGGCCTCTCGGAGCTCAGCCACATAACATGCACGATCGGTCGTCTGGTCGCCATGAACAACACCTACTCCTTTGTTAGTTGGAAATTTCAAAGTCAAACACCACGGGGCTAATGCTGCCCTAAACTCAGCCAGGGCCGGTCGGCCCAGAAACACATTGTACGGAGAATCCACATCCAGAACTACGAAAGGTAGGATCCGCACCCTCCTACGCTCACCTTGTCCCAGTTCAACTGACAACTCAACATATCCCCCTGCATCGGTCGCTGCGCCATTAAAGCCATGTATACGAGCTTTAGATGGCTTCAAATCCTTCGTCTCCATCTTCATTTGATCATAAGCCTTCTTGAAGATGATATTGACAGAACTTCCACAATCAATCAAAATTCTTTTCACAAAAGTTGGTCCGATTGTCGTAGATATGACCATCGGGTCAATGGTAGGAGCCTCCACCTGGTCAGCGTCTCTGCTCTGAATACTATATCGTCTATCATCGTGTGTAGCTGTTTAGTGGGGGTCCCAACCTCTACGTTGGAACAACACTCGAAGTCCGCGTGTCTCAGGGAATTAGCATACGGTTCCATCTCTTGCCAGTTCTTATCTGCAGGGTGAGGTCCGCCGATGATCGTGTTGATGACTAGTCTACCCACGGTCCGAGTAGGCTCCTCGGGATGACGTGGAGCTGGTGCATGACCGGGATTGGATGTTCCCTGTCCTCCTTCTTGCAGATTCTTCACAAACTCCTGTAACTTTTTCTGTCTAATCAACTTTTCTATAGCATCATATAGGTGTCTGCACTCTTTAGTATTGTGCCCATAAGTTTCATGGAAGCGGCAGTATTTCCCAGTCCGCTTTTGTTCCTCGGTTGACTCCTTTGGGCGTGGCTTTCTGCACTGAAAGGTATTGTAGGTTGATAGGTAAATGTTCTCAAGAGACGCATTCTGCGAGGTGTACTCATTGTAGGTTGGAATTCTCGGTTTCCATTTCTCCGCTTCTCTCTTCTTCCCTTGATTTCTTCCTCCGGATTCCTTAGATTGCCCGGGCTTGTTCTGGACATTGACTTGAACTTTCCCCGAGTTGTCTTCGGACTACTGCACAGCAATGTTGCTTTTTACGGACTCCTGAACAGGCCCTGATGCCTTATCTCGCCTTATCCACCTGGCTTCCTCTCTTCTTATGAACTGATGTGCCTTTAAGTAAAAACGCTCTAACGTAGTTGGAGGTTTTCCTGCCAACCAATCTCTAAACTATGAATCCGGATCCACACCTGGCATCACAGCCATAATAATTTAATGATCATTGGGATTATTGACTCAGTAGCCGCAACATGGAATCTCTGTAAATACTCCTTTAACGACTCCCTAGGAGCGTGGATTACACTTGATAGAGACATCACATCCTTTGGACGAGTAGTATGTATCCTGAACTGTTCTATAAATTTCTTCGCCAACTCCTCGAAACTGGATACGGACCATGGAGGAAGTCGGGTGAACCACATGGTAGCGTTCCCAGATAGAGTTATCGGAAAGCACCTGCACTTGGTTGCATCATTCGCTCTAGCTGAATCCATCATCCATTCGTACCTCATCACATGCTGAGACTTTCCTTCATAAGCCGGGATAGTTGGCATGCTGAACTTCCTGGGGTACTCCGCCTGTAGAACAACGTCTGTGAACGGAGTATGACTTCTAGACACTCCCCAATCGTCGTTTGATAAGCCTTGATTCTCTTTCATCAACTGTTTGATCATAGCTGTCAGGTCTGGGGTTTGTATGGAAGATGGAAGGTTGGAGTCTGTCCGATGGGATTGATCAGGCTGATGTCTCCTCTGCTGGCGATCTGCCAAACGTGCATCTTGAGGTTCAATATTATTAGCATCTTGGTGAGCTGGGCGTCCAGCCTCCACCTGTACTTCAGCTCCTAAGTTTCCAGTTCCAGCTTGGTCACGGTTTCCGAGGTGTAAATGGTCCCCGGCTGTTCGGACAGCAGCACCTGCCTACATAGTTTCAGTCTTGCGGCATCTATGCCTGGGAGGTTCATCGGATGAAGTCAAGCTGTCGGATGAAGAATAAGGAGCTGGATTGCCCCCAGCTTTCTGATGCTGTTGTTGAGTGAGTTGTGCCATGAGGTTGGCGTTAGCTTGCATCTGCTCTCCGAGTTGTCTCCTGCTTTCCTTGAGTTCTCTCATCAAGTCGTTGAACTCTATTCTGGTGACAACTGGCATCTGGTCCTGGGCGGTAGTCCCTGCACCTAGATTTGCTTGCTGATTGCTAGGCCCTGCTTGTTGTACGCTAGCAGTTTCATAGGCATCCACATTATGAGAGGCTGATCTGGTATGTGGTCTTGCCATTGTAGAGTTATTGGTATGAACTCTGAGTAGAATCAACGGACGTCCTATGAATGACTCAGATCTTCTTCGGGGGATTTATCCAATCCAGTAGCTTCAAAGCAGATCCTTGAGGTCTGAGAATTCGATTCTCGGTGAAAGCACCAAAGTGTTAGCACCAAAGTTGGTCACTAACCTCGTTGAGAAAGATTGTGTAGAGAGATAAATGATGAAAGTAAATTTAAACAAAGAACAATATGATAAATTGAATGCAAAGACGAGGACACCAGATTTATAGTGGTTCGGCGTAACTACCTATGTCCACTTTGAGGTAAATCTTTATTGCTTTACTTGATAATTGATTACAGATACAATCCGTATACCAACTACTTGAATACAATTGCTAAGTAAAGAGAATGAGTTTTGAAAGCGGCAGAGTCTCCCCAGTGTTCTCAAAAAAAGGTCCTCTTCACTATTCCCCTGCCTCTCTATTTATAGACAAAGTTAGGTTGGACTTCCCTGGTGCCTCATCTTAAAGTTATTATTACACACCTTTCTTCAAGAACTTGCTCAATTTTTGCATCTGAATAACTAAAACATATAGATTCTTTACTTTCTATTTATTTGGATCTAACATACATCAATATTAACCATAAAATATTCACAAGAATGAAGGTATGAAAGAAGGATCATGAGAACATGAGTAAAGAAAGCATCAAGATGTTCTGGTTAATCGTACCTTCCGATAAGGAGCTTTCGGCGAAGTCCAAGGCTATCTTTCAAAATCCATAGGCAGGATGATACTTCAAAAACCACCTTTCGACAGGTGGAGAGGGCTTTCAGCAAAGACAAAGGAGAAGAAGTTCAAACCAAACCTTTTGAAGAAATCGAAAGGATGCAATCATCATAATTCATTAGCATTAAACCTTTCGAAGGAGTCGAAAGGTTCCATCTCTTAATATACAAGAATTTCTTACCTTTCGAAAAGAATGAAGAGGTCAAAGCGAGTTTGAGCCACTCCATAATGACCTTTTTTAGAAAGCAAAGCCTTTCAAATCGGTTGGAGCACATCCATAATACCTTTCGACTAGGTCGAAAGGTTTTTATGAAGAATGCAATACTCAAAAGTCAGCAAAGGATGGAAGACAACCTTTCAAAAACATTAAAGGAAAGCACAACTCTGGACAACAATCAAGTGAGAAGCAACCTTCCGACAAGATCAAAGGGTTCATAACAAACAAGTAAGGGCAACCTTCCAACGAGGTCGAAAGGTTCACAGCAATTAGGAGGAGAGCTACCTACCGACAAGGTCGAAAGGTTCACAATAGTGCATAGAAGGCAAACCCTCTGATAAAGTCGAAAGGTTCATGAAGGCATAAAGACAAGCAAACCTTTCGACAATATCGAAAGGCCCGAAATAGCAGAAGAAAGGTAAACCTTTTGACAAAGTCGAAAGGTTCATGGCTGCATATAAAAGGGGGGAACTTCCGACACAGTCGAGAGCATGGAGATGAAAGGGAGGTAGCCTGCATCTATAAATAGGACCCGAAGGGTCATGTTTTGGTGATCCGATTTTTCTTATTCTAATCTTGTAACTTCTTTGTCAAAGGATTGTAACCCTGAGTGAGATTTGGGAAAATTTAAGAAAATGAAGCTTTTTCTTGAATATAAAGGGAAATACTTGGCTTTGTTGATTACTTTACTGTTTGCATAAATCTTTGTTGGGTTAACTCATATTTGCAGGTTCGACCTCATCGGAAGGTTTTTGTCGACAAGGTCGACAACACTCCTTTGCAAGTAATAACTGCAACCATTCGAAGTCTTAAACCATACAATCTAAACCTTTCGATAAGGTCGACAACTTATTTGGATCAACATTCACTGAAACCTTCCGAATCTATTTGCTTAACAGTTTAAGTCTTACGACAAGGTTAGAATCTATTCAATATAAGTGATTGAACCTTTGTCAAGGTCGGAAGCCACTACCTATTCACCAAAGAAAACTTAATTTAATCGAAGGAAGGCCTTTGTGAAGACTTCAAGCAAGCTCATCAAAGCCGGAGGGTCACCTAGCCTAAGTTCTAAACCTTTCGACGACGATGAAAGATCTGATACAGGACATATCAACTAAATAGGTTAAATTGAAAGGCAATCTTAAAAGGAATCACTCCCTTTGTTCTCCAAAGAAAAAATCTATCCTTCTTAACATATTTTTGGGGTGTTGACAAGAAACTTTGTTAACATTTTGGCGCTAGAAGGAGGGCTCGAACCTTCGATCTCTTATAACTTTCATCTCTGATCAATTGCATAAAGAGCCTTGATTAAAAAAGTATGGTAAAGGCTAAGAGTAGTAACAACAATCCCAATGAAGAGGCTACATCGCAGTCAACCTTTAAAGGTCACATGGACTCAAATCCCAACTTAGGCAATATAGAAGTAAGGCAACCTTCAACCCTAACAGAATTGGAAGGCAATATGATCAAGGTTCAGAATCAATGGCCACAAAGGATAAAAGTAAAGGAGTGTTCAGAAAGAGCTCCAACCTAGGAATCAATAAAGATTGTAGAGAGAGAGGATGAAGTGCAACCTCCAAATGAGATAGAAAATCAAGGGTTAAACCGAGATAGTCGGGTAAGAAAATCACTTAACAGTCGGATAGCTTTCTCCAAGAAGACAACAGGAGTAGTCACAGAAATGAGACCAACCAAAATGACAATCTACACCATATGATGGTAAATGCACCTGGAGGAAAAGAAATTTATGATCCTGAAGAATATGTTATCCTGCAAAAAGCCCCCTTTTCCTAAGAAATAATGGTGACAAATCTTCCTCCACGCATTCAAATTCCTTCACTAAAATACGATGGAACAACTGATCCAGATGACGATCTTTTTTTCTTTGAAAATTGGATAAACTTATACAACGCTCTAGAGGTAGTTCGTTGTAAACTTTTTCCTATTACTTTCCAAGGAGTAGCTATTAAATGTTATAGGAGTTACCGAATAGAAACCATCTATTCTTAGGTATAATTGACTTGCGCCTTCGTGTCTCAATTCGCTACATTCAGAGATACAACTATGGACTTTAGCTTGCTAGCAACCATCAGACAGAAACCGGGGGAGTTTCTTGATGAATATTTGAATAGATTTAGCATAGAAGCACTAAGAGTAGAAAGTACCACTAGTAGGGAAAATCTCATGGCAGTTCGGTCGGGTTTGATCGAACAAACTCCTTTTTGGAAGGACCTTTATATAAATGGATACAGAGACCTACAATATTTCTTCCTCCGGACAGAGAAATTTATTCAATTAAATGATATCCATTATGTTAAGAGAGAATCCCACCAAGAATTCAATGAAGAGAAATCTAATCTCAAGCGCTTTGACAAGAGGCCAAGGGAAAGTTAAAATCTGAAAGGAAGTCTAAGAAAGAGTTCTAAAATGAATTGTGTTGTCCTGAGCAGACCCCTCTCCTATATATACACTAAGATGAAAAGGAATGAGAATATTATTGCACCTCAAAAAGTTCGAAGTGCCCCAGAGCCAAATAAATGTGGAAGTTATTGCGAATACCATAAGGCAAATGGACATGAAACCGATGAATGTCGTGTTCTATCAGAGAAAATACAAGGCATGATCAGGGTAGGGTTCTTGCAAGAATATGTCAAAAGATCCTGAAGGACATCTTGTTCGAGCTGGGAGAAAAGTAACTTGGAAAATTATAAATTCAAATCTCTATCGAGTCATGAGGACTCATGGCATTAACTCAACTATGAACTTTCTCTTTCTCTTTTCATATCTTTTTAACTCAATTTCTATTTCCATTCATACTTAAATTTGTATTGATCATGTACTGATTAAAATTTGAGTGCTATTACAGGTAAAAAAATCAAACCAAAGCACTCAACGAACCGTGAGAGCACGACAAACTCTAAAATACTTAAAGAGGACAACTCAAATGCGTGACACGAGATAATTATCAACATTTCAGTCAACACAACACCAAGGCTTTCCTGTAAGAAATGTTGAATCACTGCTAAACTCAATTACAATTCAGGATAAAACCCATATATACCAAATCTATTTTTAGCAAATGGTTTCAAAAGAAAATTTCTCAAATTATATCCTCTTAAGAAAACTATTTTCAGTCATCTCATGGCCTGGGGAGAGAAAAAATAATTATTTATCCTAAAAAGCAGATTTATGCAACTAATTTGAGATATTATGCACACCAAAAGACTTCAAACTGAGCAATAATAATGTTTCAAAGTTTACTAAAATCATTGGCAGAGATAACCCTATTCATACTTTTCAAGAAAGATTTTGAAAGCACAAAAAGTTATTGGGACTCAAACTAGAGAACCCTATTCTCGACTAAAAGTCTGTTGGTTCATGAATCATAACTTCCTAGTCTCCTATTTGAGATTCGTGTCTCTATTGTGAGAACAGCAAGAAAGTTATTGCAAAAGATCATATTAAGGGAAAATTCTTTTATTAAAAGGATTCATGAGTCCAAACTATTTTTCAAAAGATAAGCCCTCAATATACTTAAGGGGGTAATTATAAAGCTCTTTCTCTTAAAGGAGACTCCATTTTAATTGGCCAAAAATTATTTTCATATACAAATACGTAAGCCTACAATATTATTCCATAGCACCTTCTAGAGGGAGGGACATAAGCCCACGACGCTATTCTGTGGCACCTCTTAGAGGAAGGGACATAAGCCTACGACATTATTCCATAGCATCTCCAAGAGGGAGAGATAGAACCCCTAACGTCAAAATCACCTCTTAGGGGATAAGTCAGAGTAGCACCTATCAGTGGCCTTTTGGAGGAAGGTCAGCTAAGTATATATCCCTTTAAGACAAGGGAAGCCCAAAGAGTGGCTCACCAAAGAATGGACTAAGATGTCCAAGCCCAAAGAGTGGCTCATCAAAGAATGGACTAAGATGTCTAAGCCCAAAGAGTGGCTCACCAAAGAATGGATTAAGATGTCCAAGCCCAAAGAGTGGCTCATCAAAGAATGGACTAGGATGTTCAAGCCCAGTAGGGGCTCCAAACAGAAGAATAAAGATAGAGGTGTCCATAACTTAAGACTAAAGGTTAAAACCCTAGAGAATAAAGGGTTACAGAAAGAAATATATCTATCAACTAGGACAAAGTTGAAATCCTAAAGAAGGATACATAAGAGACAACAGGACAAAGATGTCTAACACTGCAATTGGAAATAGATGAAGAATCTAGAATCATATCCAAAGGAAATAAGATATGAATTAGCGAATCCTAGAACATCTATTGCACGAGAAATAGTTACCATGTCAAAGGACTAAGAAATGTACATCCTCATAGATGACAAGAGACAAGAAAAGGGATAAAAGAAATCCCTAGCATGGAATCAAAGACCAAAATATATACGAAAGCCAAAAGAATGGAATAGACAGCAAAGTATTTCAAATGGTAAAAGAAATTACACATAAGGAATAAGATGAGTAAACTACTACAGAATCCACAGAAACACAGTAATCCCTTAGAACAAAAGAGACTCTATAGGTATATAAGGAGCCAGTATTCCAATTAATCACAAGGTCTTGCAGATGCAACTCAACTCCAATATATCAAAACTTTACTAACCCATAGGTCCAGGAGAGTATTGTTTGGCCAGATAGATTTCTGATTTGATATTGGGTGAATTTCTAATAATCTATTTGTCAGTTTGGATCGTGACAAGGTTTTGGTTAGGTTCCTGGTTTATGGACTTTCAATTCCTTTTCGTGAAGGTTTTATTAATGACAATTTTTTGACTTCATGAAAACTTATTAATCTCATTGGAGAATTTCTATAAAGGCTTCAAATTGAATTCCTAGTTTCAAGGTTTCCCAATTCCTTCATTAACTTTCGAAATGATTTATGAATTTTACATACATGAATTTTCAAGATGATTTTTCATCATTCGTTTGTTTATTGAGTTCCTGAATTCTTAACTCATTTGTGGAGTTTTATGATAATTTATAGATTTCCCATTGATTTTTGTGATGATTTGCTGATTTGGCATTCGTGATTTTTTTATTAAATCATTGTGGTGATTTCTTGTTAAATTATCGGTTCAATAAATTTCCCTACTGATTTCTTTGATGATTCAAGAATTTAACGTGTTACAATTTGCCAATGAATTTTCATGACAATTTCCTATTAATCGCTTTATTCATGAAATCATGATTTCTTGGTTCCCTTTATTGATTTTCCATGATAATTTATGAATTTTCCATTGACCTTCTGATTTTGAATAAGAATGGACGAATTTTAGATCACATTTTTGATTCTTGGATTTTTAATTCCTTGATTTAATGGAATTTAAGCTTCCTTACTGATTTTTGTGATGATTGATGAATTTTGTATTTCTAATTTACCTATTGGAAATTTTGGGTGATTTTTATTGGGGTCTTAAATTGATGAATTTCGAAATTACTTATGATTTTCATGATGATTTTTGATTTACTTATAGGATGTTTGATAATCCTTTATAAGATTTCTGATTTCTTTTAAGAAAGTTTCCTTCTCTACACGAAGCTGTGTAGTTAATGCCCCGCTATTACCCCGCTATAACCCCGCTATATCTCATAGCGGATTTCTACCGCTACGATATTTCCATATAGCCCCAAAATATAGCCTTTCCGCTTTAAGCCCCGCTATTTCCGCTATATCCCGTTATTCCCGCTATATTCAGCTATTTCCGCTATATCTTCTTTAATAAAATGAACTGAAAAATTGCATTTATACATTATAAAAATTATGAAACCGATTTATTTGATTTAATTTTTAATATATTTTCAAAATGAAAATACTCTAATATTCTACTAAATTCAATTATGTTATATAACAGTTTTACATTTTTTTAAAGTATATTCGCACATGTTTTTATTTAAAATTATTTATGTATTAATTATAATTCATTTGAATGATATTGTTTTCATTTAATTATCATTTATATATCTGTAAAAACATTAAGTACGAGTTTTATATGCTATTTTAGTGTTATCCGCTATATCCCACTATATCCTCGCTGTATCCCCGCTATGCCTTTTTGCACCTCCACCGCTTTGAATCTGTTGAGCGCTTTAACTGCACAGACACGAAGAAAGTTGAGGCGGAGACGAGGGTATTCCAAATATATTTTTTGTAAATTCCGAAGAAAGCAATACCTCACTAACTTCAAAGTCTTTAAGATGGTGCATTTTTAGAGTAAAATCTTCTCAGGTTAACATACTGACTTAGATAGTCTCCTGGGACGACATGACCTAAGAACTGATATTCAGAAATAGCACAACAAAAAGAAGCTAAGTATAAGGAGCAGTTCGCTGATATAAAAATACTAGTGCGGAGCATGTTAACAATTTAGGGGTTTTGAGATGATCCATGAATTCGAAGTAGTTCATATAGAAAGCTTATCTTATGCAGGAATTCACCAGATAATTCCTATTTGTTATTTATTTTTTGGTCAAACGAAGATCATAATCATACAAAATGACAAAATAACTCCGTTACATTTTTGAGATGTATGAAAGAGAACGCCTAAATTTTCCCACCAAAATATCAGTCTGAGCCCATTCAACTTCTCCCCTCTTTTATAAAAATAATAATAATAATAACATTAAATCATTCATCTCCGCAGCAAGAAAAGCACTAATGACAACCTATAACATTCATCAAATTCATCTCGACTTTGTTAACGCGGAGGTGCCATACTGCTGCTGCTGTTACGCAATCGGACTACTAAATCAACCTCAAGAGGCGGAGGAAGTGCAAAGTGCTCAGTCCAGCAATGCAATTAATTAGCAACCCAATTTTTTCAATCACCACTCAAGGGCTACGTGGTCCATGCTTTATGACTTAACCAATGCCACTTTCTAGATGGATTTGGCTATTTGGGACACCACCGATGAGAACCCCACGCTGTCGATGTATTAGCCCTATCAGCCAATATGGGTTGAACCCACCATCATCAACTTAGCCGATTTAACTCTATACCTTCCTCCTCTCCCAATTGAACTATGATTAGGAGGTTGTTTTATCTTTTTGCTAATCGTCCCCGATGTTTAATTCTGAAATAGCAAAATCTTTTTGAATATGTATATGCTAACTGATTATTGACAGTATATAAGCTAATGTTTTGAGATTCTAGTCTAATTAAATTTCTGCAATGATGTTGTGTAACTAAAGTGAGCTTAATGGATTAATTTTTTGTTGAATATGTAATACCCCAAGATTTTGAGGAAAATTCTTTTAATAAATGATTAAAATTCTGGGGGAAAATCAGAATTATTATATAGGTGGGATTTTCAGTGGTGCAAGGTTGTGTGCATGTGTGCACGTGCACACTAGTTATGGCACTAAGAGAAAATCCAGAATTCCTGAATAATAAAACAAGGAAGGAAAACATTTAGATAAAATGTTTTAAATAAAGAAAATATAGACCTAGACATGAGTATTAAAAATTCCTGAGGATGTGTGTATATAAATATATCTATATATATATGCCTATGTATGACTTGTCTGAAAATTGAGGCAGAAGAGAACATTGACTTATAATGAATAAGTGAAATTTTTATTTGAATAATAGGTGTAGAAATGCACATAAGTATGCACATGTTTTCTGCAAATAAAAGGTTAAAGTTAAATTAACACCCATAGTTGTATAAATGTATATTTATATCCAGATATTATTTGAGCAGAAAATAAATAAAGGAAGCACTAAAACAGTAAGAACCAAAGTGCAAGAAAGAAAATGTACATAGGCAGAAAATAGAAAGTCACACCATTATCATGTTTGAAGTAAATATAATAAAAAAATACTTAAAGTTATCACTTTCTGAAAAGAAAGGAAAATAGGCACAATTTAGTCTTGTTTTAAAATATTGGCCGGGATATTAAGGGATTAGGAAGGAGGGAATATGCAATGCCAAATGCATGATTCTGATCTGGGCTAAAATAGGGATTTTGCATCACTCAAAACCCTAGACAGAACCCTTATTTATACCAAGAGCCCAATCAGAAAACTGCCCTCTCACTAATTAATTAACCTAAGGAAGAAGAGGAAGATAAGGCTAAAGATTTGAAGGGTTTTCTGGTTTAAGTTTGTGTAAGCACTTAGGTGAGTATCCTCACTCATATACATGGCATTAAGACCTGGGATTAGGCAGCCAAGCTTTTATATGTTATATTTTGCATGTTTTGATTTACAAACTATGTTGGCTGCTGATGGTTTCATGAATGTTTGATGAGATATGATCTGCTATGCTGGATGTTTAACTTTGTTGTTCTATTTTCATCTCTGTATATTATACCAAAACCTTAAGGAACATATATCAGAGTATTTGTAACTAGTTTGAATAATGGCTTAAGACAAAGAATGAAAAGATAAAGAAAACTATGAGCTGCATATACATTGGTATGGTGCTGAGGCTTGAAATAATTGGTTAAGGGTGCAATGGAGTTTTTCCCTATAAGTGCTGAGCCCTTAACTAAACAGAAACTTACAAGCCTAAAAACTATGTTTAAACAAGATTGAAAATCTGGCTAAATATAGTTGCTTGAAAAATCAAAATAAACTCAATAGAGCCATGTATTTATTCTCAGTTGCAAACATTCTGGTATATGCTTGAATAGGGTGTTTCTATGTTAAATAATGTGAGATGGAATGACTGGGGTGTTATATCTCTAGAAAGTAACCTTTAACTTGCTTGCAATATCATGGCTGCAAGGTAACTAGTATGTTTCATGAGTGCAGGTGGTATGTACACCTAGCTATCATTGATAGAATGAACATAAATACACTTAGTGATATAACTAAGGATTTTGTGCCAAGAAGGCTGCTGGAATGCTTGTCCTATTTGAAGTAGACAAGTTGGCACATGGCTTGTTTAAGTCCTGAGATCTTTGTGCCATAATGTTAATTAGTTCATGGCAATGTGTCCCTTTGATTCCTTATAGCAGATGAGGCCAGGAATTTATAAGAAAAAGAAAAGGCAACCTAGTAGTTCCAGATAAAAGTTGTTTTATTGCATATGATTGCTCTTATGTATTGTACATGATAATACCTGTCAAGTATGCAAAGTATATTTATGCTGTATCCTTAGCTTAATATCATGGATATGTTAGAAATGCTCACACCAGATCATAGATCTGACCCTTATTGCTCATGGCACATGGGGGTGTCTCATTTATAATGGGGCAGCCACTAATGCTTTTGCAGGTTGTGATGGAGCTAAGTAAGCAAGATTAAAAAGATATGGAATAGAGGATGCTAAGATAATTAGAAATAAAAGCTAAAATGTGTTAATTCATGCATGTATTCCCTGATTAATATGGCTATCTAAATGTATTGAGTAGGAAGAACTTGTAAGAGATATGTGCTATGTTGTTTCTGGTTATTTCTGATTTGGTATGTACTAAGGATATTGATGTTAAACTGATTTGAAAACCTATTTGCTAAAGTTGTTTTGATTTAGAGGAAAAACCTGGATTTTATAAGCATAATCATTTTATGATGATTTCAGTTAATTCTGAGTTCTTTCAAAAAGAATATAGATATACAGAAAATAATATTGGGAAAACCCAGAAAAGAATTAAACTACTATATCTTCAATTTATGATATTGACATAAGTCCAAATGCAAGAAAAAGTGTTTATACCCTGAAGATGTATTTTTGAAAGAGAAGTATGGTTAGGAAGAATGATATATATATATATCTGATCACAAGGTGTCTGATTCATACAAATATATACACATGCTTTTGAAAAGGAAAGGTATCAATGTTTTGTGTATAATCTGGGTTGTAAAAATGTAAACAAAAGAATGGCCAGAGTAACCACATGGTTAGGCCATAGGTCAGGCCTAATGTTTCACTTCAGATCAATGAAGCAAGGGAACATTTGAGCTCAGTTTTTCTGGAAAATGAACAAAGATACAGACATGTACATGTATATCTGTGTACATGTTGATATTGGGAAAAAATATAGATGTAAATTCTTAAAACAGTTGAAAGAATGGGTTTTAAAAATAGTTATGCAAGAAAAATTGTTTTGTATGATAGGTTATAGCCAAAAATTAAATATATATGTACAATTATAGGTAGGTAACAGATTTCAGCCATACAGGAGAAAATAAAAAGAAAAACAAAAATTGTGTTTGAACCGACCAGCATAGTACTCGAACTAGTGACCTTGCATGAATAAGTTAGGCGCGTTTCCATTACGCCTAGATGTTGCTTGTGTTCACTTAGGATCCACTTTCTTTTAACCTGAGTTTGATAATATTCAGACTTTAAGATAATCATCCATATTATAAGCTTGCTTTCCACTGATCATTGCTTGGTTATTTCTTAATTATAATAACAGTCTAAGGTACATATTTCCAGGGGACACTATAGTCAAAAATCTGGATACAATAAGTTTTAATTTAAAAAGGGAATTTATCACATTTTTGCAAATTTAAAAAGGATTTCTACTTATTATCATGCTCTGATTCAAGTAGAATATAACATAGATATCTTCATATATGTATGTTAAAAATGATTTAGAATTAAAACAATATTTCTATATTGTGAAAGATCCTGGATATATTTTTGTTTATTAGAGAGAGAAAATGACCCTGGGAAATATATTTGTAATAGATGATATATCTATATATCATCTCTATTGCAAAAAAAAAATATCACCAATAAAATTAGTGTGTAAATAGGAGGGTCATTTCATTTGGTATCAGAGCTATGTTTTAATTAACATAGCAAAATGTTTGTATGCTTATGTTTATACTAGGATTGTTTGTATATTTGACTGTTTATAAGTATTCCCTGAATGTATGTATGTGTGTGCATGTGACATACACAATGATTAAATAGGAAAAGATACAATCAATGTAAAATAAAAGCTAGTGTTATAAACTAATAAGATGAAATACATATACTTTTAGAAATATGGTAGGAAGAGGGTCTCATCATCAAGGAGGATCTAGCACACCACAAATGCTTGACATGCAGGAATTTGTGAGAGTTTTGAGAGATGGAATTGGGCACAGACCTGAGAACCCACATGAGGAGCTCTCCAAGTTAGTGAAGACTTATACCAACTTGGGAGGCAAGAGCTTTGAAGGAACTGAAAGTATAATGGAGATTCAAGCATGGCTGAGGACATTAGAGAGGATCTTCACTGATATGCAACTAGATGACCAAAGGAAGAGGCAAGTGGCCTCAAGGCAATTAAAAGGTGCAGCTTTGAGTTGGTGGGAGGTGATCATAGCTGGCCGGAATGAAAATGATATTAATTGGAATCAATTTAAGGAGATGTTAGAGGCAAGGTTTGTTCCAGCCTCAGCAAAAACCACTTTACTTGAGGAGTTCATCAAACTTAGACAGGGGACTATGAATGTCACAGAGTACACCCAGAAGTTTGAGGGATTGTCAACCTATGGGGCAATGTTAGTGGCTGATGAAGCATCCAAAAATGATAGATACATCAAGGGGTTGAACCCAGGGCTTAGCAGGGCTATACTACCTTATGCTGACAGAACTTTTGATCAAGTGATAGATTTGGCTCTGAAGATTGAGCAGCATGACAAGGAAAGAGATAAGTTCAGGAATTTCAAAAACAATAGTAACAAGAAGAACAAAGGGAAGTACCATCCTTATGATAAGAAGAAAGGAGAGGCAGATGGTAAGAAGGCAGTAGATGCAAAGCCCAATGAAGCCAAAAGAAAAATAGTTTGCAACCATTGTGGGAAAGAAGGCCATATTAAGCCAACATGCCCAGAGCTTAAAGGGGGAGCTTTCAAATGCTATCTATGTGGGAAGGAAGGGCATATGAAAAGAAATTGCCCAGAAAACAAGCAACAAGGGAAAGTGGCAAACCTGGAGGGTAGGGGCAAGGCCATAATTGAGGCTAATGCTGAAAACCATGGTCAAGTGGAAGGTACACTATTTATTTGTACCATACCTTTAGCTGTAATATATGATACCGGGGCAACCCACTCACTCATTTCCCATGAAATAGTTAAAAGGTTGAAAATGAACTGCAAATTGGCTGAAATACCTCTGTTAATACAAAGCCCTTTAGGAAGTTCTAGTGTATTAGATATGATCTGTGTGGATGTGAATTTGAACATAGGAGGAAACACATTTGTTTCCAATTTATATGTTCTAAATTTCCCAAATATAGGAGTTATATTAGGGGCAGATTGGCTAAGACAATTCAAAGCCATAATTGACCTAGATGCATCCACCATTTCACTACAAAATTCTAAAGGCCAAAGGGTTACAATTCTATGTGAACCTATCAAAGAAAACAGTCTAAATCATTTAATTGAATTAGAAAATAATCCCAAGGAAATAGCTATTAATGAAATCCCCATAGTTAAAGATACTTGGATGTATTTGGGGAAGTAAAAGGTGTCTCACACCATAGACCTGTTGAATTCCAGATTAACCTTATGCCTGGGGCTAGCCCAGTTATCAAAAAGCCTACAAGGATGGGGCCAAGTGAATTAAAAGAGCTAAAGAACCAGCTGGAAGAATTAGAAGCCAAGGGGTTTATAAGGCCAAGTAATTCATGCTGGGGTGCTCCTGTAGTATTTGTTAAAAAGCATGATGGTACTTTAAGAATGTGTATAGATTATAGAGAATTAAACAAAGTAACCATCAAAAACAAATACCCATTACCCAGGATAGATGATCTCTTTGATCAACTCAGTGGAGCTAAAGTGTTTTCTAGGCTAGACTTGGCATCTGGGTTTCATCAGATGAAAGTTGAGGAATCAAGTATTAAATATACAGCATTCAACACAAGATATGGTTTGTATGAGTTTCTGGTTATGCCATTTGGGCTAACAAATGCCCCTTCTTACTTTGTAGACCTAATGAATAGGATATTCAGAGATTACTTAGACAAGTTTGTTCTGATTTTTATAGATGATATTCTAATCTACTCTAGAACAATAGAGGAACATGAGAACCACTTACATTTGGTCTTATCTAGATTAAGAGAAAAAGATTTGAAAGCAAAGTTCTCTAAGTGTGTGTTCTGGCAAGAGGAAGTACACTTTCTTGGACATGTTGTCTCTGCTAGGGGAATTTCTGTAAACCCCAATAAGATAGTAGCAATCCAAGCATGGAAGAAGCCTAACAATGTTAGTGAAGTAAGGTCATTCATGGGGATGGCAGGATACTATAGGAGGTTCATACAAGGATTTTCTAAAATAGCAATGCCACTCACTAACCTGACTAGGAAGAACCAAAAGTTTATATGGACTGATAAGTGTGAACAAGCTTTCACCCAGATCAAGGAGGCTTTGGTAAAATCACCAGTGTTGAGAGTACCAGAAGGCAATGAGGGATTGGTTGTATATACAGATGCATGTGGGTCAGGGCTAGGGGCTGTGTTGATGCAGCAAGATCAGGTCATAGCCTATGCATCTAGACAACTAAAACCCCATGAAACTAGATATGCAACTCATGATCTTGAGTTGGCAGCAGTAGTATATGCCTTAAAGCTCTGGAGGCATTATTTATTGGGTGCAAAGTTCATTTTATACACTGATCACAAGGCCTTAAAATATCTCTTTTCACAAAAAGATTTAAATATGAGACAACACAGATGGGTTGAATTTCTTGCTGCTTATGACTTAGATATACTTTATACACCAGGCAAGGCTAACAAAGTGGCAGATGCATTGAGTAGGCAGCATGCAAAAATGGCCATGTTAATGATGGAGGAGTTTAGAGATTTGACCATGCTCACTGATTTGGAAATAGATGAGAGCAGTGGGATAAGTATGGAGATAATTGAGGAAGAAAAGAGTAAAGGAAGGTTAAGTTTAATTACTTTACAATCAAATTTGGCCTTGAAGGTAGCAAAAATGCAAGAAGAAGATCAAGACTTAGCAGAAAAGAGGTCTCTCCTATTAAAGAAGGAAGAAGTGAAGGATTATCACATAGATGTAAAAGGATACTTAAGGTACAAGGGAAGGATATGTGTCCCAAACATCATAGAATTGAAAGAAGAAATCCTTAATGAGTACCATAAGAGCAAATATTCAATACATCCAGGCAGCACCAAAATGTACCAAAACTTAAAAAGGGACTATTGGTGGAAGGGAATGAAGTCTGATGTAGCCAGATATGTTGCTAAGTGCATGGTTTGTCAACAAATAAAAGCTGAGACCCAAAGACCTTCAGGGTTATTGCAGCCACTTAGCATACCACAGTGGAAGTGGGAAGACATATCTATGGATTTCATAGATGGCCTTCCTAGATCCAAGAGGGGAAATACAAGTATTTGGGTGATTGTAGATAGGCTGACTAAAGTAGCCCACTTCATACCAGTGAAAGCAGACAGAAATGCACCTAGGTTAGCCCAAACTTTTATGAGAGAAGTGGTAAAACTGCATGGTGTTCCTAAAACTATAGTGAGTGATAGGGATACAATCTTCACTTCAAGGTTCTGGAGGAGCTTCCAAGAAGCTATGGGGAGTGAATTGTGCCTAAGCACTGCTTATCACCCCCAATCAGATGGGCAAACAGAAGTGGTAAACAAGATTTTAGAGGATTTGCTTAGGGCATGTGTGTTAGATTTTGGAGGAAATTGGGAGGACCACCTCCATTTGGCTGAGTTCACATACAATAATAGCCACCAAAGCACAATTGGAATGGCACCCTTTGAAGCCCTATATTGAAAGCCATGTCTATCACCTATGTGTTGGGCTGAGGCAGGAGAGAAAGCTATCCTAGGGCCAGAATATGTCAAAGACATCACAGAGAAAATAGGACTGGTGAGAAAGAGGATGGCAGTAGCTCAAGATAGGCAAAAGAAGTATGCTGATGCAAAGAGGAAGTCAGTGGAATTCAAAGTAGGTGATTATGTCTTCATTAAGGTTTCACCAATGAAGAAAGTCTTGAGATTTGGCAAGCAGGGGAAACTCAGACCCAGATATGTTGGACCATACAAGATTTTGGAAAGGATAGGCTCACTAGCCTATAAGCTGGAGCTCCCCGAGAAGATGAGTGCAATGCACAATGTGTTTCATGTGTCACAACTAAGGAGATGGGTACATGACAAGGAGGAAATCTTAGAAAAGCCTACTGAAGTTCAGATTAATCCAGATCTAATCTATGAGAAAGAGCCAGTGGGAATTGTGGCAAGGGAAGAAAAGAAATTAAGAAACAAGACATTGAAGCTTGTAAAGATTCAATGGAGTATAGATCCTAGTGATTGTACTTGGGAGCTAGAGGATAAAATCAGGATGGATTACCCTAGGCTCTTTGCAAATTTAAAAGGTAAATTCTTAGATTACTAAGAAAATTTGATATGTATGATAGATAGTGACTATTTAAATTGCTCATGCATATTTGAATAATTTTCCTAAGAAAGTAGGAGTACTCAAAGAATATGTTGTAAATTGTGAGGGCACAATTCCTAAAAGGAGGGGTGATTGTAATACCCCAAGATTTTGAGGAAAATTCTTTTAATAAATGATTAAAATTCTGGGGGAAAATCAGAATTATTATATAGGTGGGATTTTCAGTGGTGCAAGGTTGTGTGCATGTGTGCACGTGCACACTAGTTATGGCACTAAGAGAAAATCCAGAATTCCTGAATAATAAAACAAGGAAGGAAAACATTTAGATAAAATGTTTTAAATAAAGAAAATATAGACCTAGACATGAGTATTAAAAATTCCTGAGGATGTGTGTATATAAATATATCTATATATATATGCCTATGTATGACTTGTCTGAAAATTGAGGCAGAAGAGAACATTGACTTATAATGAATAAGTGAAATTTTTATTTGAATAATAGGTGTAGAAATGCACATAAGTATGCACATGTTTTCTGCAAATAAAAGGTTAAAGTTAAATTAACACCCATAGTTGTATAAATGTATATTTATATCCAGATATTATTTGAGCAGAAAATAAATAAAGGAAGCACTAAAACAGTAAGAACCAAAGTGCAAGAAAGAAAATGTACATAGGCAGAAAATAGAAAGTCACACCATTATCATGTTTGAAGTAAATATAATAAAAAAATACTTAAAGTTATCACTTTCTGAAAAGAAAGGAAAATAGGCACAATTTAGTCTTGTTTTAAAATATTGGCCGGGATATTAAGGGATTAGGAAGGAGGGAATATGCAATGCCAAATGCATGATTCTGATCTGGGCTAAAATAGGGATTTTGCATCACTCAAAACCCTAGACAGAACCCTTATTTATACCAAGAGCCCAATCAGAAAACTGCCCTCTCACTAATTAATTAACCTAAGGAAGAAGAGGAAGATAAGGCTAAAGATTTGAAGGGTTTTCTGGTTTAAGTTTGTGTAAGCACTTAGGTGAGTATCCTCACTCATATACATGGCATTAAGACCTGGGATTAGGCAGCCAAGCTTTTATATGTTATATTTTGCATGTTTTGATTTACAAACTATGTTGGCTGCTGATGGTTTCATGAATGTTTGATGAGATATGATCTGCTATGCTGGATGTTTAACTTTGTTGTTCTATTTTCATCTCTGTATATTATACCAAAACCTTAAGGAACATATATCAGAGTATTTGTAACTAGTTTGAATAATGGCTTAAGACAAAGAATGAAAAGATAAAGAAAACTATGAGCTGCATATACATTGGTATGGTGCTGAGGCTTGAAATAATTGGTTAAGGGTGCAATGGAGTTTTTCCCTATAAGTGCTGAGCCCTAAACTAAACAGAAACTTACAAGCCTAAAAACTATGTTTAAACAAGATTGAAAATCTGGCTAAATATAGTTGCTTGAAAAATCAAAATAAACTCAATAGAGCCATGTATTTATTCTCAGTTGCAAACATTCTGGTATATGCTTGAATAGGGTGTTTCTATGTTAAATAATGTGAGATGGAATGACTGGGGTGTTATATCTCTAGAAAGTAACCTTTAACTTGCTTGCAATATCATGGCTGCAAGGTAACTAGTATGTTTCATGAGTACAGGTGGTATGTACACCTAGCTATCATTGATAGAATGAACATAAATACACTTAGTGATATAACTAAGGATTTTGTGCCAAGAAGGCTGCTGGAATGCTTGTCCTATTTGAAGTAGACAAGTTGGCACATGGCTTGTTTAAGTCCTGAGATCTTTGTGCCATAATGTTAATTAGTTCATGGCAATGTGTCCCTTTGATTCCTTATAGCAGATGAGGCCAGGAATTTATAAGAAAAAGAAAAGGCAACCTAGTAGTTCCAGATAAAAGTTGTTTTATTGCATATGATTGCTCTTATGTATTGTACATGATAATACCTGTCAAGTATGCAAAGTATATTTATGCTGTATCCTTAGCTTAATATCATGGATATGTTAGAAATGCTCACACCAGATCATAGATCTGACCCTTATTGCTCATGGCACATGGGGGTGTCTCATTTATAATGGGGCAGCCACTAATGCTTTTGCAGGTTGTGATGGAGCTAAGTAAGCAAGATTAAAAAGATATGGAATAGAGGATGCTAAGATAATTAGAAATAAAAGCTAAAATGTGTTAATTCATGCATGTATTCCCTGATTAATATGGCTATCTAAATGTATTGAGTAGGAAGAACTTGTAAGAGATATGTGCTATGTTGTTTCTGGTTATTTCTGATTTGGTATGTACTAAGGATATTGATGTTAAACTGATTTGAAAACCTATTTGCTAAAGTTGTTTTGATTTAGAGGAAAAACCTGGATTTTATAAGCATAATCATTTTATGATGATTTCAGTTAATTCTGAGTTCTTTCAAAAAGAATATAGATATACAGAAAATAATATTGGGAAAACCCAGAAAAGAATTAAACTACTATATCTTCAATTTATGATATTGACATAAGTCCAAATGCAAGAAAAAGTGTTTATACCCTGAAGATGTATTTTTGAAAGAGAAGTATGGTTAGGAAGAATGATATATATATATCTGATCACAAGGTGTCTGATTCATACAAATATATACACATGCTTTTGAAAAGGAAAGGTATCAATGTTTTGTGTATAATCTGGGTTGTAAAAATGCAAACAAAAGAATGGCCAGAGTAACCACATGGTTAGGCCATAGGTCAGGCCTAATGTTTCACTTCAGATCAATGAAGCAAGGGAACATTTGAGCTCAGTTTTTCTGGAAAATGAACAAAGATACAGACATGTACATGTATATCTGTGTACATGTTGATATTGGGCAAAAATATAGATGTAAATTCTTAAAACAGTTGAAAGAATGGGTTTTAAAAATAGTTATGCAAGAAAAATTGTTTTGTATGATAGGTTATAGCCAAAAATTAAATATATATGTACAATTATAGGTAGGTAACAGATTTCAGCCATACAGGAGAAAATAAAAAGAAAAACAAAAATTGTGTTTGAACCGACCAGCATAGTACTCGAACTAGTGACCTTGCATGAATAAGTTAGGCGCGTTTCCATTACGCCTAGATATTGCTTGTGTTCACTTAGGATCCACTTTCTTTTAACCTGAGTTTGATAATATTCAGACTTTAAGATAATCATCCATATTATAAGCTTGCTTTCCACTGATCATTGCTTGGTTATTTCTTAATTATAATAACAGTCTAAGGTACATATTTCCAGGGGACACTATAGTCAAAAATCTGGATACAATAAGTTTTAATTTAAAAAGGGAATTTATCACATTTTTGCAAATTTAAAAAGGATTTCTACTTATTATCATGCTCTGATTCAAGTAGAATATAGCATAGATATCTTCATATATGTATGTTAAAAATGATTTAGAATTAAAACAATATTTCTATATTGTGAAAGATCCTGGATATATTTTTGTTTATTAGAGAGAGAAAATGACCCTGGGAAATATATTTGTAATAGATGATATATCTATATATCATCTCTATTGCAAAAAAAAAATCACCAATAAAATTAGTGTGTAAATAGGAGGGTCATTTCAGAATAATGTTTTGTCATATAGAAAGAAATTATAAGGTTTAGGTCGCTGACTTTAAAGAAAACTTGGTATCGTCGGTCCTTAAACTTATTGATCTTACTTTAAAAAATAGCAAATAAGCTTCCTTTGATCTTACTTTAAAAAATAGCAAATAAGCTTCCTTAAAAAGGCCTGAGTACCAAAACACACACAAAGTTTAAGTCAAAAACTTGGACAATCCAAGCTTTCGGCAAAGTCGAAAGGTTCATAGAGAAGGCTTTTGGCGAAACCGAAAGGTTTATAGAAAAGTCTTCTGACAAAATCGCAAGGTTAATAGGAAGAGCCCATTTAACCTTATCCAAAGCTCGTTGTCGAAAAGTTAGGCCATTTATCTAATCTTTCGACAACGAGGAAAAGTTAGTGCCACAATATCTTCTGACCCCATCGAATGGTACAGAGAGGGAAAATCCATCATTGCCCCCTCAATCTACTTCGTAGGGGTAGAAAAGTCATTTTGAGTTATCAAAATTGTACACCGGAGGGTTCCAGGCTACCCTATCAGGTTTAACCAAACCCGAATCCAATAATAAATGCAGTTTTCAAACTATCCTTTAAGAAGAAGTAAAAGAGGAAGTTAATCTAAAGTTTTAAATTGAATGAAGAAGAAGAGGAAAGAGAAGTAGAATACCATATAAGAAAGATCATCTAAATTCTCAACCGTTGGATCGGGCTTAAATAGACGTCCCAGATTGACACATAAAAGACAAAAGGTGGGAAATTTTATAGCTTTCGACAAAGGAAACTTAGAGGAATAGGGAAAAATCCTCAATAGCATGAAATTGATTTCCACGAGTTGAAAAGGTCTAACTCGAGAAAGGAATATCAAGAGTATGTAGTAAGCTTTCTCCAAAGGTTCATTTATTTGAACCGATATCTAGAAATTAGGTGATATTATTCCACAATCTTAAAGAAGTTTGATTATGGTTATTACAGAGAAACTTATCTAAAAAATATTACCTTAATGGCATCTTAAAGATTAGCTTCATAAATTTAAGATTGCTCAATTAAGGAATCATAACAAAGTTACAACCTTAATAGAAGTTATTATCTATTTTACAGGAAGTAAAGAAAGGAATCCATTGGAGTTTTGTCCTAAAGAACAAAAGCTTCTTTCATACAGGGGGGCTAAATATTAACCATAAGATATTTACAAGAATGAAGGTATGAAAGAAGGATCACAAGAACATGAGGAAAGAAAGCATCAAGATGTTCTGGTTAATCGTAGCTTCCGACAAGGAGCTTGCGGTGAAGTCCAAGGCTATCTTTCAAAATCCATAGGCATGATGATACTTCAAAAATCCACCTTTCGACTAGGTCGAGAGGACTTTCAACAAGGACAAAGAAGAAGAAGTTCAAACCAAACCTTTCGAAGGAATTGAAAAGATGCAATTATCAGAATTCATTAGCATTAAACCTTTCGAAGGAGTCGAAAGGTTCCATCTCTTAATATACAAGAATTTCTTACCTTTCGAAAAGAATGAAGAGGTCAAAGCAAGTGTGAGCCACTCCATAATGACCTTCTCGAAAGCATAGCAAGCCTTTCGAATCGGTTGGAGCACATCCAGAATACCTTTCGACAAGGTCGAAATTAGGTTTTTATGGAGAAAGCAATACTCAAAAGTCAGCAAAGGATGGAAGACAACCTTTCGAAAACATTGAAGGGAAGCACAGCTCTCGACAACAATCAAGTGAGAAGCAACCTTCTGACAAGATCGAAGGGTTCATGACAAACAAGTGAAGAGAAATCTTCCGACAAGGTCAATAGGTTCACGGCAATTAGAAGGAGAACTACCTTCTGATAAGGTTGAAAGGTTCACAACAGTATATAGAAGGCAAACCCTTTGATAAAGTCGAAAGGTTCATGATGGCATAAAGATAAGCAAACCTTTCGACAATATCAAAAGGCCCGTAATAGCATAAGAAAGGCAAAACTTTCGACAAAATCAAAAGGTTCGTGATGCATATAAAAAGGAGGACCTTCCGACACAGTCGGGAGCATGGAGACGAAATGGAGGTCGCCTGCATCTATAAATAGGACCTAAAGGGTCATGTTTTGGAAATTCAATTTCTCTTATTCTAATCTTGTAACTTCTTTGTCAAAGGATTGTAACCCTGAGTGAGATTTGAGAAAATTTAAGATAATGAAGCTTTTTCTTGAATATAAAGGGAAGTACTTGGCTTTGTTGATTACTTTACTGTTTGCATAAATCTTTGTTGGGTTAACTCATATTTGCAGGTTCAACCTCATCGGAAGGTTTTTGTCGACAAGGTCGACAACAATCCTGTGCAAGTAATAATTGTAACCTTTCGAAGTCTTAAACCATACAATCTAAACCTTTCGATAAGGTCGACAACTTATTTGGATCAACATTCACTGAAACCTTCCGAATCTATTGGCTCAATAGTTTTATTCTTACAACAAGTTTAGAATCTATTCAATATAAGTGATCGAACCTTTCGTCAAGGTCGGAAGACACTACCTATTCACCAAAGAAAACTTAATCTAATCGAAGGAAGGCCTTTGTGAAGACTTCAAGCCAGCTCATCAAAGCCGGAGGGTCACTTAGCCGAAGTTTTAAACCTTTCGACGACGACGAAAGGTCTTATATAGGACATATCAACTAAATAGGTTAAATTGAAAGGAAATCTTAAAAGGAATCATGCCCTTTGTTCTCCAAAGGAGAAATCTATCCTTCTTAACATATTTTTGGGGTGTTGACAAGAAACCTTGTTAACAATCATCAATCGACAATCCAATGGGGATCCACAACCATAAGGCAATCTAGGCCCATCAAAGAAGACAATTACCATCCAGTTTTAGGGACCCTTTTATATGTCACACTCATGCTCTTCTTAAGGAAACGCCATATGTTACGACCTATTTCCTGTTGGGTGATCGAGATAAGCATATACTTCAAACTCCTTCTATTATTCCAACTCATAGTCGCCATGTCCATAATTTTAGAATATGGTCACGACTACTTCTATAGCTGGAATTTATAGGGTTTGGCATATAATATATATAAATATAGGTAAAGATACAACTACATTCACTCTGTGTATTCTAATTTCTACGATCAACCAACCTAGCACTGATACCAAATGTAACAACCTACACCTTAATAGGCCTGAATTTTTGCTAAATCGAAAACCCAAGTCCACTAGGGTTGGATCGTTGGTGTTGGTATCCTATAATAAACAAAGGTATATCAAAGAGATATCGATAAGAACTCATAGTGGAATAATAAGGTATAGCAATGCGCGCGCGCACACACACAGATACATATATATGTATACACACACACATATATATACACATACATATACACACACAAATATATATACACACACACACATTTATACATACATACATATATATAGCGGTCGGCCTATCAGACCCTCGAAATACATATATACTGCATATACATACATACATGCATACATACATACATACATACATATATATATATAGCGGTTGGCCTTTTCGACCCTCGAATGTTGACACTAATACATCCATGGTAGTACACACACAAATATATATATATACACACATACATATATATACATATATATATACACACACATATACATATATATACGTATATACATATACATATACATACATATATATATATAAAGCGGTCGGCCTTTTCGATCCTTAAATGTCGACAATAATACATCCATAGTATTCATGCGCTGAACACCTAAGTGCCGAAAAGACCAAACGTTAGGGTAAAGGAAAAGAAGAAAAGAAAAGGAACAAGAAAGAGGAGAACAAAACATCATAATCTCAAATGCGGAATGATAACATATAATATCAGAAGACAATACACAAAGCTATTCTAATATACATAACATTTCAGAGTTACTAATTAAAGTACTATCATCTGCTTGGACAGTTTAACGGCCTGTCCATACAGTTGCTAGTATATATAAATAAAGTAATGTAGTGGAAAGAAATACTATATTAGGTAAAACATCCAACTTCTCTGCAAGAGCTCAATGAATATCAACGAAAACCTGCATTTCTCAAAATGCTCGAAAGAGCACCCACGGAAACAAGGGAAAAATAAAACCATAGGCCAAACATAAGTCAAGGGTGGGAAACTCATGAAATATATGTACATCATATAACCGCACCAATTGAGACCATTTGAATTATCTTAATGGGTTTCCCCTTAAAAGAGCCAAACCATCCAAGAAGTACATATTTTGGTATAATGGATAATGTATAGGGTAAAGAATATAAATCAGAAAATGGCAGTGCTACTTGCTTGTCACAACACAACAATATTAAAGTACAATCAAAACCGCTTGGCCGCGCACGCATATGGATTTTCCACGGAGACCTCCCTAGTAAACCGAGACTAATTTCCATGAGAAGGATCATATATTACCTTCCGAGCATTATATATCTCCAGATTAAATACACCATAAGGTAAACACAAAAGAGCCACGCCCTAACATGTGAACAAAGTATCATCAACTCATGCCAGCCAATATATTAGAAGCATCTCTATATTTATGGTTGATGTACCCCCCATAGGTTGGCTAAACTTGCAGATTGTGCAGCCTACTATATCTTTAGTCATATATCGATGGTGAAGTCACGTTTAGCATCTCAACACATGAGCCACAACTCGAATAGTTCACGAATCCCCAAATGGATTACAGCATCTCGAACAGATCACAAATCTCTAGATGGATTATAACATCTCGAAAAGACCTTGAACCTCCACATAGATTCGAGCATCTTGAATAGATCTGATTCCAAGAGATATAATATGTATCTCAGTCTCGAAGTGGTTTTCAATAAGTAAAGCACTTACCGATCCCAGTCTCTTTAAGACTAAATGATGATTTTGGTTAAATTACCTCCGATTCTTTCAAAAATAAACAAACAACGATAAGGGTGGAGATACATCTCCCATCCGAATGAATTTCCTTATCATTTATCCTAGAAGAGCATGACGAGTTTATACATAGGTAATATCATCACCGAGTGAATAACCATACCGTATAATTCCCATGTTTCTTTTAGATATTTCCCAAGTTAATTTGGTCAAATTCAACAATAATGAAATGATCGTATGTGGAAACTAAGTCTCGTATACTTATCACGTTTTCGACTTTTTCAACTTCTACTATCCCTCGGTCAAGAGTGAAGCCTGGTAGGTTAGAGCACTATTGCTTCTACACCCTACTAAAATCATCTTTCTTAACTCTCATCGATAGAATCAAGTCTAATTCGTCGAATTTTAGTGCTAAGCACATGGCTAAATACTTTTCAAAGACAAGTAACATAGAAAGCATGATCAAGTCATATAAACGACTTCTAATTCCTTTTTTATTTAATTAATCCTTTATTAATTAAATCTCTTTAAGTAGTAAAACTTCTTTATCGAATAAAACTTCTCCGTTTAATTAAAACTTCATCATTCATTAAAACCTCATTCTTTGATTAAAACTTCTTCCTTCAATTAAAACTTCTTTCTTTAATTAAAATTTCACTTATTTAATTAAACTTCTTGTTAATTAAACTTTTACCAATTTAACTACACTCCTTTGTTAATTAAACTTCTCTTATTTAATTAAACTCCTTTATTAACTAAAACTTCACTTATTAATTAAAACTTAACTTATTTAAACTTGTATATAGATTTAATTTTCCTTTTGTGGCAACCCGCACCCCTTGACACACTGATCCAAAGTGAAGGGTGACTTCCAGATTCACGTCGGTGCTAAGAAGTATGAACCATCGTGTCTTTATAACATTCCAGAGACTAAAAATAAATAGATAAAATTTAAGATATACTACACTTTTAGAACTCACAGCGGAATGAACAAAGTATAATATAGAAATAACCATCTCAGAAAATATCTCAAAACACAATCTCAGAAAAATAGTATGTAGTCAAATACAGAGTACATAGAATACCACTGATATTCTGATAAAAGAAATAACAAGTACTGATAAGATAGACAGTTACATATAGACTAAATACATGATAAACGGCTCCTGTGATGAGCTCGCCACTCCACGTACTGAACTCGGGCCAAATCACCAGCTACCATGTCCTTTTATGGTGGAGTAAGAAAGGAAAAAAGGGTGGGTTAGACAAAAGTCTACAGAATGTGTACATGTTTAATATATGGTGATCATGTGCAGTTAACTTTAATTCTACCATATGGGATCAATGGTTTCCTATAAGTGTTCATGTATTCCTAGGGTCCTTTACTTTCCGATTTTTATTTAACACATGCCTACATTAACGACTTGTGCAGGCTCCTACAAGGATGTAACCACGGTTAGAACATCAATAAATAACGATCGGCCACCGCTCCTAGAGCTACTCTCAACATTGGATCATCCTACAACTTTCTTGTATGTGACAACATTTCACATTATGCTTACGCGTAACTATCTCACATAGGTTTCCTTACAATTACCACGTGGGATTAAATTTTCCACAACTATGATTACATCTAACCAAACTATGCATCAAGGGAGGGCTTGCAATGCCGACTCGCTAGTGTGTCTCATCGTTCGCATCCCTATCCACCTCTCAAATTGTAGTATATGCCTCTTATTGCATGTGTCGAAATCCATCAATAATAAGTATCATGTCACATTAGAACCGTGAATACCAAGGAGTCTCGTTGTGTCTGGCCCACACACTTCATTAGGCATCAGTTAATGCTACGCGTCTACCGTATAACCTCCTATGAGTAACTTGTGCGATAGAATTTCCCTTAACCAAATAATTGACCTCACATTGCGTAAAGAACATTTACCCAAACCCATAACGCCCTTGCATCGTCTTATAGGGAATTAGCTACCCTACTATCTCTAACACCCACATTTATGTATATGACACGGTTATACATACAATTAATAATTTTATTCCCAACCTAGGACTTAGGCTGAGGTCCAGATTACGTTTCTGGACTGTCAACCGATCGACTACTAAACCTTGCCCGTTGAGTGCTTGCGGTCGACTCCTCAGGGTGAACAATCAACTGATCGCAGTGTAAATTTTAGGGCTTTTCGATTTCATTTATTCAATTTTAATAATTTCATCAATTCTAACTTACCTAGTGAACCATAAGCATCAATTTACAATTACTAGTCTTTGCAATTTACCCTACTTTTTATTAATTGAAATTCATAGATTTATACCACTTTAATAGTTTAAATCAGGACTAACTAATTTTTGGGGGATTTCTATTCAACTACAAGAGGGGTTTAACTTGGGTTAAAATTCTGTTAGCCAATTTATACCAATTTCAATTACTAATTAAAATCTCAGATTTAAACAGTTAGGGTTTACCATTTAATTACTAACATCCTAGATCAGATAGAATATTATAAAATTAACTGCATGTAATCAACATATCAAACTTTTTCTCACTCAACTTGAATACAAGCCCTAGCTCTATGCTCCGTCGAAGAATCAACACCCGTTTGCTTGCTCTCTCCTTGATCCAATATCCTAGTGTTCTCTTTACTTTATTTTTAATTTTTATTGAAGAAATTTTTGTAAGCGGAGAGAAGAAATTTTTCCAGAGTTCCAGTATGCCATTAATTTTCCAATGAAATTAGGGTTAGGTTAGGTGTTTAATTATAGGGGTTTGAAGTTAACATGGAGTGTTAGATATACCCTAAGGACTTTAGTTTCATCGTAGACGCACAGCAGTTACTTGGCAGCGAAAAAATATATTTTGTTCAATCCAATTCTTCCCATCTCGCTCCAGATCACTCGAAATTATACATCAATCGGTCAACCACTAGGGTAGACCGGTCGACTGCTTCATGTAGACCGACACACCCTAGGGTGTCAACTAGTGACCTTTTTTATTAGGAAAGTTTTTATTTTTAATATACTTCATTTTGAACATTCAAACATCTGCAACTTCTCCGTACTAACTCTGGTTTCAAAGTGTTATATATGAAAATTTTCTAGAAAATTGCTATGAAAGAAATGATGCAAGTTTCGTAGTCAAATTCGAACGTTTGTAAAAGTTCTATTTTAGCCCTTATTATATTTAAATATAAATTTCTTACTAAATTTTTAATTAAATTTCCAGGTGTAACATTCTCCCTTTAAAAAGGATTTCGTCCCCAAAATCACAATGTACAAAAAAATGATACTCGTTTGCGCAAAAATCAATAGCTACAACTATCTACTCACCCATCATCCATAGGCAATCATTATCCTTAATAAATTTCTAATGCTTTATATGTATATGCAAGCGTGAAATGCATGTGAACCTATAATAATGCAAAAAAAGGCGGTCTCCTATTCTAGTCGACCTCCTGCCATGCAAGTGCTTATGCAATGAATCCAAAATGTATGCAACATCCTAAGTAAGTATACTTAAAATTTTACATGTATGCACAACCATTCAATCCATATGCAACGCCTATATGCCTAATGTTCAACACGATAAACAAATAAACAAGATATGATCTGAGTCTGTGTGTTCAATCTAGATGATATACTTCCTAAATGTGCCTATAACATGTCCTAATGACAGGTTTACAACCATTCCTAACATCCAATGGTCCCTACCTAAGGGATGTACCAAGCTAAGCCCAAATGCACAAGTAATCTCTACTTACTAAACTTAAATAGGAAACATGCCAAAAAAGAGTTGTGGGTGGTTAGCTCGAATCTTCTCGTCGGGCTCCCATGTACACTTTACTGGATCGTCCCCCCATTGGAGCATAACAAGTTTGATTTCTTTATTACAGAGTCGCTTTGTATCATGCTCAAGAATACAAGTAGGTACATGACAAAAAGGTGACTCCCTATCTATTTCCACCTCCTTAGCTAACTCGGCTCGACTACAGTAGCTGAATCATGCAAGAACTTTCGCAAGGGTTACATAAGGAAAACATCATGTGCTCTCACTAACTTCTGAGGAAGCTCTACTCTATTTGCCTACTTCCCCATCCTCTCCGTAATAGGAAAAGGTCATACAAACCTCGGTGCTAGCTTCCCCAAACTACCAAACCTCATTATGTGCCTAAGCGATGAGACCTTCACAAAAACATGTCACCTACTATGAACTCCGACTTCGTACGTCTCCTACTAGCATAAGATTTCTACCTATCTTATATGGTTTTCATTTTTTTATAGATCAAGTCTACTTTATCCAATGTCTCCCTCACCCTGTCTGACCTAAGAATAATCCTATCTATAGTGTCCTACCAACATGACGGTGATGTACAAGGTCTACCATATAGCGCCTCGAATAGAGCTATTACAATGCTCACATGATAGCTGTGATTATAGGTAAACTCCATCAATGGAAAATGATCCCACTGAGAGCCTCCAAAATGCAAGATAATCATCCAAAGCAAGTCCTCCAATACCTGGTTCACTCACTCTGGCTTTCCGTCCATCTGTGGATGATAAATGGTACTCAAGCTCAACTCGATGCCCAAATCCTCTTGTAGACTCCTCCAAAACTTGTTGGTGAAAAGCAGACCACATTCGCTAACTATGCTTGGTGGAATTCCATGTAACCTAACGACCTCCCTCATGTATAGAGTCGCCAAAGATGCCACCATCCTTGTACTCCTAACTGGTATAAAATGAGCGCATTTGGTCAGCTGATTGACTATGACCCAAGTACTCTCATTCCCTTTCCTACTCCTCAGTAAATCATTGACGAAATCCATAAAAATACTCTCCCACTTCCATTGAGGAATGTCCAACGGCTGTAACAAACCTCCTTGCTTCTTCTGCTCCAACTTTACCCTCTGGCAAGTCCGATATCGAGCTACATACTGCTATATGCTTCTTCATACCTAGCCAATAAAATGCTCTCTTCATTTCACGGTACAATTTGTCTCCATCGGGATAAATAGCCATCCTCGAACGATGAGACATAGCTAGTACCATATCAATCAACTCCACTATGCGAGGAATACATAATCTATTATCTCTCTGTAACATTCCTTTCGATTCAATGGCATGACGCCTCAAATGAATTGATTGCTCTTCTCTACCAAGCTTCTCAAAAATATCCACTTGTTCCTTATCTTGCTTTTGAATGGATCCAATACATTCCACAAGTTTAGGCTGCACATCTAAATCTACTAGCTATCCTGGGGTAACATCTGATGATGGCCAGAAATCAAATGTAGAAATGAACTCCAATTATTTCCACTCCAAGAACAAAGAACTCAATACTACATGTTATCTACTTAACGTGTCGGCCACCATATGGCCCTTGCCAGGAGTATATGAGATATCGAAGTCGTACGATGCCAATAATTCCATCCACCTCTACTGTCATAAGTTTATGTCCTTCTAAAAGAAAAAATACTTCAGAGACTTGTAATCAATATACAGCTCAAACTGCTCCACTAAAATATAATGTCTCTATGACTTGAGCGCAAAGGTAATGGCTGCTAACTCAAGATCATGGGCAGGGTAGTTTCTTTCATGGACCTTCTTACAACAAGACTACACCCAACCCCATACCGCATGGTCAGTATTACTATGAATGCTTTCGAACCATCAAGTAATACCAAAACAGGTGCACTAGTCAACGCCTCATTTAGCTTAATAAAAGCATCTTCACACTTCGTGTCCTATGAGAAAACCAAATTATTCTTCGTGAGGCAGGTTAGAGGGCCAGAGATCTTCATGAAATCCTTAATGAACTTCCGATAGTAGCTCAGCAAACTAAGGAAACTCCTCACTTCCCTAGCATCTTTAGAACATGCCAATCCTAAACTGCTGAAACTTTACCAGGATCAACCGCCAACCCACTTTCTGAGACAACATGTCCCAAAAAGCGTACCTTCTCTGGCCAAAAATGGCACTTCAAAATCATCGGCTTCAACTTATGCTCATGGAGTATACTAAGTGCTTCTTCTAAATGCAACGCCTGCTTATCCTCACTCTTCAAATAGAATAAAATATCATCCACAAATAACAAAATGAACTTGTTCAGCAATCCTCGAAAACTCGGATCATTAGATCAACAAATTAAGCAGGTGCATGGTTAGTCTAAAGAACATGACTAACACTCATAAAGTTCGTCAAGTGTATAAAAAGCAATCTTCTGGATACTATCCTCACCTACATACAACTGGTGGAATCCTGTAGCCAAATCCAGTTGTGAGAACACCTTCGCTCCAACCAACCGATCAAAGACATCATTAATACTGGGTAGTGGATACTGGTTCTTCTTTGTCAGTTTATTCAACTCTCTATAGTCAAAGAAAAGTCTCAAAGAACCATCCACCTTGGTTGCAAAGACGACTGGTGCTCTCCTCTCCAAAATGCTCCTCCTAATGAAGCCCTTCTCCAGTAGCTCATTACTTGCTTGTTCAACCCGCATCTTTCCTTAGTAGCCATATGCCTCAAGGTTAAGGTAATAAGTCTAGTGTTCGCCACAAGGTAAATTATAAACTTGACATCCTGCTATGGAGGGAGACCCATAACCTCAAAAAAGACATCTGGGTAATCTCTAACTGTAGGCACTGTATCTAGCTCATCATGTGATAGGTCTAATGAATATAAGTAGCTCAATATAATTAATCCTGGAGTATTGTAATAAACCTCCAAGCTACATCAAATACACATACTCAACCTAGCAACCTTACTATCACAATTAATATAGCCTTTTTGACCATCAAATGTCAACACCGAACACTACCACGGTGTTCCAATGTCGCACAACCAATCGACAAAGGGCAGATTGTTAGGGTAACTAAAAAGAAAAGAACAGAGAAAAGAGGTAAAATAGAATCTCATAGCGGAATCGACAACATATAATATAACAAGGATAGTAAAATCGTCCCTCCAAAAATACAAAGTATATCAGAGTTAAAAACAAACCTTATCAACTGGACAGTTATAAAATCCTGACCTTACAAATGGTGATAGGGATGCTATATAATACAGTTGAAAATAAAACACTACGATAGGTGAATCTCCATACCACCAAGCCAACTTGAGAAAATACTCGATATGACTAGAGCATTATAATAAAATAACACCCGGATCAGTCTGGAAATACCAGCGTAAGATAGCTCAAAAAAATAAGGAACATATATAAGTTCTGTGAGACCACGCCGCTAATGCGGAACGGGTTTTTACCTTACAAGAATAACATCTATACAAGCAAGAGCAGAAATTAACATTAGGAAACAAATCCAAATAAGAATAGGCATAAATACTATTAAAAACCAGACTTGAAAGAATGAAAATAACTCGAGTAAAATCCAAACTAGATAAAATGGATAAAAATAAGGAAATAGTCCAAATTTGATTGAATGGACAAAATAAGGTGACAGTCCAAACTCGATAGAATGGACAAAAATAAGGTAACAATCCAAATTTGATAGAATAGACTAAATCAATACTTAAATGCCGCGAAGAGTGATTGACTCTTCTCATGGCAATTTAAAGATAAAGATATTTAAGGTTTTCGAATCAAATAAGGAAAGGAAAATTTCCAACAACTGACTAGGAAGGTGCACCACCTTGAAGTATACCTTTAGTAATATACTCCTGAGCTCGGTCACATTTTATGTGACACTTCTTGGGAATCTCCAAGCCGGACCCCGCCAAACCTTATCGAGAATCCGAATATTTCACATCTAAAATCTTAGGTGTTTTTCATGTGATGGTGCACAAAAATCTAGTTGAGATGTGAAACGTCCTAATGGGAGCAACCCCACATAGCTTGGCCCCCTTTCGCACTTTTGGTTTAGTCATTTCCAACAAAGAATAACAAAGCTCAAAGAGCAGCAAATGGTTTTTAAGGTGAAGATACACCACGAAGTAAGCTGAGTCTGTTAATTAATAAATTAACTATCGGGGATAGTTAAAATGATCATATATGGAAATTAAATATCATACATTTACCACTACTCATTGATTCCAAACCATTGCTATCTCTCGGCTGAAAATGAAACCGGACAAGTCGAGGTAGTGTTACCTCTAGGCATCGCCTTGATGACATTTTTAACCTTCGAGATAGAAACGAGTCCAAGCCTCAACGTTTAGCGTTAAAAGAATGACTAGATCTTTTGCATATAAGCGATATCGATTATAGAACTATTTTCCATAACTGAAATCGAACTTTAACTTTTTTAAAAAAAAACTGAACTTGTGCTTGATTTCCAAATTATAGTATTAGTAAAACACTTTTATAAATACTCTTTCAAAACGTTCTTCTATAAGACAAAATTTATAATACTAAGTGTATTAAAACAAGGGTAAAAAACAAATGTCGTTAAAATATTGTTTACTATAAACCCAAAAACAATTCACACTTAGCTTTATTTATAAATAATTCCTTTTAAAGGATTTTTCTCATTTATAAACCATTATTTATGGATTTAAAACAATATTTATTATCCCAAAAGATAATAAAGCAATTTAAATACCTTTATAGATTTTAAAACAATATTAATTATCCTGAAAGATAAGTAATTACATTTATAATCTCTTTTAAGTAAACAAATCCTTTGTCTTTAATAAAATAGTTAATTATTTTCCAAACACTTTTATATCATCTCCAAAATAAATTTAAAACCTTTATTACCTTAAAACTTTTATCATATTAGTTAATTTACTTTAATTACTTTTATTAAATCACTTAACTTTAAATATCATTAATTAAAAGGATTTATTCAATTCAAATAATCATTAGTTAAAATAAATAATTCATCACAAACCATCATTAATTAAAATGATAAATAAATTTAAAATACCATTAACTAAAACAATTAAATAAGTTGAAATAATCATAAATTAATTGGATTAATTAAATTCAAACTTCATTAGTTAGACCGGTTACTTAAAACATAATCTGTTAAAATTATTTATTTAACTATAAAACATCATTAATTAGAATGATTTAACTAAATTCCAAATATCATTAGTTTAAACAATTAGTTAAATATAAAGCAATCATTAATTAAATGATAAATTAATTTAATTAATTAATTTCAAGTAATCATTATTTAAAATGATTAATTACTTTAAAATATCATTAATAAAAATGATTATTAATTTCAATTATCTTTAATTAAAATAATTAATTAAACTTAAGTAATCATTGTTAAAACGACTAATTAAATCTATCTCGTTTTAATCAAAGATAAACCAATTTTTAAACATCATTAATTAAATTGGTTAATTAATCTCAAAATCATTGGTTAAAATGATTAACTACATTAAATTATCATTTATAAAAAATGATTGATGAATTTTAAAATTTGGTTTAGTTAAAAAACAAGCCCAAGTTCAAAAATGTATGATAGGGTTTTGGGGATGAAATTTAATGAATGACGATATAGCGAAATTGTTATAACGACACTTAACAAATAAAACAGAATTTCATGATTTTATTTCATTTACTATCAATATAACAACATAGGGATGTAAATAATAATTATTGGCGATAAATCTCTTAGGTCTCTGTACATATTTTTCCCTTTAAAAAAATGGTTATGGATAATATATATAAATATATATTTATATTTAATCATATGGGTTCATAAAAATCAAATTAATATGTCATCCATTTTCCAAACAGAAATCCAACCAAACAAAATAACACACAATTTAACTTACATCCAAGCAATCAATAAACGTTTATAACAACATATATATGATATAATAAAATTTAATGCGAGTTAAACTCACATTGATTTTCGTTTTCATCGAAACGTTCCGATTCGGACTAAAACCGAATGATCGTTCGATTTTAGCATAAATTTCAACAAGCTCCAATCTCATTCAATCTAACTCTATGGCATAGATCTCGATGACATGAGTCCAATGCAAAATATGGCGTTCGAATCCAACCTCGTATGAGTGAGATACACATTTTATAAGTTATCGAATTAACTTAAACTAATAAATAATAACTTTATATTTATTTACAACAATACCCTCAACTCTTTCTTCCATAATCCAAAAGAACATGCATAGTGATACTGAGGAACTCATGTACAAGCACACGATAACATCACCTCCAGGCCACCATTCGACAAACTTTCTTCGCCGTTGCTTCTCCCTCTCCAATCTCCACGTGCCCATACCCAAAATTCCATGCACGACTTGCTCAAATTAATCGCAACCTGGGCCTATTCAAGCACTATAGCTCGACGTTGCCCCTCCCATCCTAGTGTCGCACTCCATAATACTCCGGTTATGGCTGCTATTTGACAAGACGAACGCGATGAAAACAACAACGAGACCTCTTGACTCCTAAAATCCACGAAAACCGAAGCATACTCAGATCGAAGCTAATCACCATACGGCCCTCTGAAACAAGTTTCATGATTTTACATTGGGTATAGAAATTTAGTATAATTTTTTAAGCTTGATTTCAAAAGGGAAAACTCTCTTTTCTTTAGTTACAGGCATGTTTAAATAGAGCTAAGAGGGAAGGGAAATGCATGGGCTAAGAAATGATGGGGGTAAGGTTAAGGTATAGGCCAAGATAAGCAGCATGGCTGAATTTAAGAAATATATACATTTAAATTTCAAAAAAATCATGCTATAAAACATCCGAAATTTTTTGCAATGACCCAGAATTTCAGTCATTCGAATTTGGAATATTTAATTGATTTTAAATATTGAAAAGTTAAATTTTATAAGTTAAATAACTTGAATCTCAAATATAGTGATTTATTTGATAATTAAATTGTTAAATGTAATATTTGAAATTGTTTGAATAATTGAATCTTGAATTTAATATTAATGAAAATGAATTCTAAAGTTGATTTAAAATCTATTTGAACAATAATGAAGGTAATAAACTTTTAAATTTGAGTTAAAAGTGAAAAAACAGGAATTAGAAATTTTATATTTTAATTAACATGAAAAATATTCTTTTGGGGCACTGTCTCGGATTTCGACGAAACTAGTTTCATTGGATCCATAATAGTGAATTATTATATACCATCGAATTTCGTGGCGATTGGACGTATCGTTTGATCGTGGAGTTTGGAATGCGTAGAAATTAATTAAAGGAATTTTGACGCAGCGGATTAAACAAAACAAACTTCGATCGGTGAAAGTAGCAGTCGATGGATTGATGAATGCTGAATTGCCCGAATTCGTTGATCCGAAGATACCAAACTCTAGCTATCTCGAACTCGTTGATCGCGCACGATACCGGGTTCAAAGATCTTCAATTCTTCAAGCGTTGATCAAGCGCACTTGATTCCGCGAATCGGCTTCTACAATCGTTGAATCGAGCGCACTCGATTATCTGAAAGAGGAGATAGGAGATTACACTCAACTACCAATTTGGAATGAAAGCACAAAGCAATCAAAAGAGAATTTTATTCAAAAATGAACAACCTTTACAAATGACACCACTTGCCTATTTATAGGCTACAACACTAATCCAGAAAATTTCCTAAGTCATAAGTCGTTTCCGACTCATCATCCATGACCTTCGACTCATCATAAGTCGTATACGACTCATCACATTACAACATGACTTACGACTTATACAAAACGTTACAATACTAATCTTCAACGACTTATCAACATACAACACGACTCAAAAGTAAACGACTCATAATCAGACGACTCATCTTAAGTCGTTTACGACTTATCAAATTACACACTACGATTTATGATTTACAACAGATGTGACTTAGAAAACAATCGGTTCAGATTAACTCGTCAGGAGAATCTACGGCATGGATTAAAGCGGCATCAGAATATACAGCTCCAGGCCTCTACGACTTAACCCAGTTTTGATAAGTCGTGGACGACTTATCTCCTCACCTTCCTTGAGTCGTAGACGACTTATCACTTGTGTATTCTTCCCCTTGAGTCGTGAGCGACTCATCTTCCTGTTAAGTCGTAAACTCGTCACATCTTTCCCTTTGGTCTTCCAGATGAGTCGTGGACGACTTATCACTGCCTCCTTGAGTCGTAGACGACTCATGCCTGTCTCTATGAGTCGTGGATGACTCATCACATTGCCCTTAAGTCGTAAACGACTTATATCTGCCGTGTTAGTTTTATCTCGTGGACGACTCAGGACTTCATCTCTGGGTTTAGCTGCATCATCCTCCCCAGGTTGAGAGAAATTCGACCTCGAATTTGCACACTCTTCATTCCCAACAAACTCATCCCCATGATATGGTACGAGATGCTTAACATTGAATACGTCAGATGTATACACATCCTTTGGCAGCCTTAGTTTATAAGCATTTTTATTGATTCGTTTCACAACTTCCACCGGACCAATTTTCCTGGCTTTCAACTTGTTGTATGCGCCCACTGGAAAACGATCTTTTGTTAATACCGCATAAACCATATCTCCTTCATTAAACTCAACATTTCGTCGTTTCAAGTCTGCAGCTCGTTTATATTTCTCATTTGCTTTCTCCAATCGTTCTTGAACGATTTTATGACACTCCGTCAGCCCTTCAATAAAATCAGCAGCTTTCTTAACTATCCCTTTTGAATGTGTTATCGTTGTTAAATCCAATGGTCCCTTCGGTAAGCTCGAATAGACAATCTGGAATGGACTGAACCCAGTACTTCGATTCACAGCATGATTATGGGCAAACTCTGCCTGGCATAACTTCACATCCCAACTCTTCAGCTTATCTTGAACAAGACACCTCAACAAATTTCCCAACGATCGATTAACCATCGCCGTTTGTCCATCAGTTTGCGGGTGATAAGCACTACTAAACTTCAGCTTTGTTCCCACCATTTTCCACAAACTCAACCAAAAGTGACTCAGAAATCGAGTATCTCTATCCGACACAATAGATTCTGGCAATCCATGAAGTCGATAGATCTCCTTGAAAAACAATTGAGCAACATGAACAGCATCCGCCGTCTTCTTACAAGCAATAAAATGTGCCATTTTTGAAAATCTGTCAACCACCACATAAATGGAATCATTACCACGCTGCGTTCTCGGCAACCCCAACACAAAGTCCATACTCACATCAACCCATGGTTTAGTTGGTACCGGTAACGACATATATAAACCCGCATTAGTCGCAGTTCCTTTCGAAACTTGACAGATATGGCATCTCTCAACAAACCTCTCCACTTCTTTCCTCATCGATGGCCAAAAGTAGGATTGTGAAATTAACTGTAAGGTACGGTTTCTTCCAACATGCCCTTCTTCATGTAATTCCTTGATAATTTTCATTCTCAAACTACCCTCTGGTATGCACAATCGATTTCCTTTGAACAGAAAACCATCTACCATCACGAAATAATCCGTCTCTCCCTCCTTGACCTTTTCAACATAAGGATCATTAGTAAATAAGTCTGGCAACATTTCAAACCCCGTCACTTCAACTTTTAGTGCAGTCAACAAATGACTCCTCCTACTCAAAGCATCAGCCACACGATTTGTCACCCCTGACTTGTGTTTAACAACAAAAGTAAACTGTTGCAGATATGCGATCCACGATGCATGTCTCGCTGAAATCTTGTCTTGACCTTGCAAATGCTTCAATGCTTCATGATCAGTATACAGAACAAACTCCTTCTGAAATAGATAGTGTCTCCAGTGTTTAATAGATTGTACAACAGCATAAAACTCCACATCATATGTACTGTAACGCATCTTCGCTCCTGACAACTTCTCACTGAAATACGCAATTGGACGTCCCTTCTGACTCAACACCCCTCCAATCCCAACCTTGGATGCATCAGTGTGCAGTTCAAACACTAGCTGAAAATCAGGTAGCACTAGAATTGGTGCAGACGTCAGCAATTCTTTGATCTTCCCAAAAGCACTCCCTGCTTCCTCTGTCCACGCAAACTGTTTACCTTTCATGCAATCTGTAACAGGTGCCATCACACTACTAAAGTGTGGAATAAACCTTCGATAAAATGAAGCTAACCCATGGAAACTACGAACTTCCGTTATCGTCTTGGGCTGCGGCCAATTTCTGATCGCCTCAACTTTACTTTGGTCAACATGTATTCCTTTCTCTGAAACAACATACCCCAGAAATAAAACACTATGCGTCATGAACACGCATTTCTTCGTTGCAGCATAGAATTGTTCTTGTCGCAATACCATCAACACTTCTCTAAGATGATTCAAATGTTCCTCTGGACTCCCACTGTAAATCAGAATATCATCGAAATACACCACCACAAATTTCCCAATGAACGGTCTAAAAATCTGATTCATCACCCTCTTGAAAGTACTTGGTGCATTTGATAAGCCAAACGGCATGACCATCCACTCGTATAGACCCTCCCTGGTTTTAAAAGCAGTCTTCCACTCATCTCCTGGTCTGATACGAATTTGATGATATCCACTCTTCAAATCAATCTTCGAAAAGATATTAGCTCCGCTTATTTGATCTAACAAGTCATCCAACCTCGGCATTGGAAATCTATATCTCACGGTAATCTTATTCAATGCTCGACTGTCAGTGCACATCCTCCACGTCCCATCCTTCTTGGGTGCCAATAAAGCTGGTACAGCACAAGGACTCAGACTCTCCTGCACACGTCCTTGCTCAAGCAATTCCTCTACCTGCCTTCGCAACTCTTCATGTTCCTTCGGACTCATTCGATAATGTGGTCTGTGTGGCAACACAGCACCTGGAACAAGATCTATCTGATGTTGTATATCCCTCAACGGTGGCAACTCCATTGGTAACTCCTCTGGAAATACATCTTCAAATTCTTTCAAAACTGGTTTAACTTCTTCTGGAATTTCAACCTCTTCACTGCTTTCTCGTCCAATCAACAAGAATACTTCTGGTTCTTCTTCAACTTCTTTAACAAACTCCTTTAAAGTCAATAAAGTATTCAGCTCTTCAATTTCTTCTGACTTACTTTCTTCTTGTGATCTCTTCTTCGGAACTAAGATAATCTTCGTGCCTTTAAACATAAAACTGTAGCTATTGGTCCGTCCGTCATGTAGTACTGCTCGATCATATTGCCATGGTCTTCCCAATAATAAGTGGCAAACATCCATCTCTACTACATCACACCATATTTCATCTTTGTATTTCTTCCCAATAGAGAATGGTACACGAACTCGTCTATCCACTTTCACTTCTCCTCCTTTTCTCAACCATGCTAACTTGTATGGACTCGGATGTTTCCCTGTCTTCAATTTCAACTTTGTCACAGCCTCGGTTGAAATAATATTATCACAGCTTCCTGCATCAATCACGAACTTACACACCTTCCCCAGAATAGTACATGTTGACTGAAAGATATTACTCCTCAACCAACTATCTTCCTCCTGCTTCGGTGTTAAACACGATCTTCTCAGCATTAGATTAAAACCTTCGTCTCCTGACGCAATATCCTGCTCTTCCTCCTCAGCTGGATTAAAACCATCTCCATCAACATCCTCATCGTCAACTTCTGCAATCATGGTTCTCTTCTTTGGCTTTGGACACTCACTGCTTTTATGACCCAATTCTTGACAATTGTAACATTTGAAACCATTGTTAACCCTTGTCTTCTCAAACTCCTTCACCACTGGTCTACTGATAGGTTTAGAAACATTAGAACTTCCTCCAACACCCTTCGCTTGATTGTTAGAATTAGTAAACACACCACCTCCTCGTCTACCCTGCTTCTCCCAAGCCAACGCTTTTTGATGTGCCTCTGCTACAGATCTTGGATCGAACATATTAACCATATCCTGAATCTGCATTCTCAATCCTCCAATGAATCTAGATGTCAGCTGCTCTTCCGTTTCCATAATATCGTTCCTTGCAATAAGTTGATAGAATTCATCAGCATAGTCATTAACTGTCTTTGTGCCCTGCCTCAAGTTCTGCAAACGTTGATACATCAAAGATTGATAATTGTAAGGTAAGAATGTTGCTTTCATCATTTTCTTCATCTTCTCCCAAGATTCAACTTTTGACTTTCCCATACGTTCACGTGTAAGCTTGGTTTGCTGCCACCATGCCAAAGCTCTACCCCTCAGCCTCGTAGCAACCAACTTCACTCTACGATGTTCTGGTACTTCTTTGAAGTCAAAAATCTCCTCTACATTAGCCATCCAATCTAGAAATTCCTCTGCTTGCATACCACCTTTGAATTCAGGAATTTCAGTCTTCATCCCCGACTCCCACTTGTGATCATACTCAGAGTAATTTCTTCCTTGACCTCTTCCTTGAATACTACCACCATCATACTCCTCTTCAAAATCAGATGCATAACGATGTCGATTCTGACCACCAACATCTCTACTACCTTCACGCCTACCACCATCCCTTCTATCTGCATTCCTCCGTTCACGATCATTCACGTTCCTCCCATGCCCTTGATCATTTTCAACACTTCTGTCTCGATTGGAATGTGGCGAGACTCTACTACCCCCATGGTTAGATTCTGGTGAAGCCCTTCTCCGATTTTGATTCATTTCCGTCATAAGCTTCTCTAACCGACCAATTCCTTCGTTAAGCTTTTCACTAAAATTCTCATTGATTCTTTGCTCCATCTCATCAGCCTCTTCTCTTCGATACAAAGCTTCTACGTTTTGGTGACGATTAGCTCTCCTTGGCGGCATACTTGAAAATTTCACAACTCTTCAACACTTTCAAAATTCGAACACATTTCGGACTTTGATCCAAAATGAAACGGATCGAAAACTTCCACTTTGTAGCAAATCGCGATGAACATGATGGACAAAGTTTCGGCCTCCAATACAAATCTGATCTTCCAACTTCAATGCAAATCGAACACTTCACTTGCTCACGGCCCAACTTCAGACTTCTCAAATGAATAGGCTCCAAGTCTCGATCTAGCTATGATTGGCTAGAACAAGCTCTGATACCAAAACTGACGCAGCGGATTAAACAAAACAAACTTCGATCGGTGAAAGTAGCAGTCGATGGATTGATGAATGCTGAATTGCCCGAATTCGTTGATCCGAAGATACCGAACTCTAGCTATCTCGAACTCGTTGATCGCGCACGATACCGGGTTCAAAGATCTTCAATTCTTCAAGCGTTGATCAAGCGCACTTGATTCCGCGAATCGGCTTCTACAATCGTTGAATCGAGCGCACTCGATTATCCGAAAGAGGAGATAGGAGATTACACTCAACTACCAATTTGGAATGAAAGCACAAAGCAATCAAAAGAGAATTTTATTCAAAAATCAACAACCTTTACAAATGACACCACTTGCCTATTTATAGGCTACAACACAAATCCAGAAAATTTCCTAAGTCATAAGTCGTTTCCGACTCATCATCCATGACCTTCGACTCATCATAAGTCGTATACGACTCATCACATTACAACATGACTTACGACTTATACAAAACGTTACAATACTAATCTTCAACGACTTATCAACATACAACACGACTCAAAAGTAAACGACTCATAATCAGACGACTCATCTTAAGTCGTTTACGACTTATCAAATTACACACTATGATTTATGATTTACAACAGATGCGACTTAGAAAACAATCGGTTCAGATTAACTCGTCAGGAGAATCTACGGCATGGATTAAAGCGGCATCAGAATATACAGCTCCAGGCCTCTACGACTTAACCCAGTTTTGATAAGTCGTGGACGACTTATCTCCTCACCTTCCTTGAGTCGTAGACGAATTATCACTTGTGTATTCTTCCCCTTGAGTCGTGAGCGACTCAATTTCCTGTTAAGTCGTAAACTCATCACATCTTTCCCTTTGGTCTTCCAGATGAGTCGTGGACGACTTATCACTGCCTCCTTGAGTCGTAGACGACTCATGCCTGTCTCTATGAGTCGTGGACGACTCATCACATTGCCCTTAAGTCGTAAACGACTTATATCTGCCGTGTTAGTTTTATCTCGTGGACGACTCAGGACTTCATCTCTGGGTTTAGCTGCATCAAATTTAAATTAATATAATTTGATTTTGAAAAGCTATCTTCTATATATGATGGAATTGGCTCCGATATATATTCCATTTTGTTCGGAATAGGGGTATAACATATAGAATGGCCGGCGGCACGCTTCGTTTGGAGTTCGAAATTTTCACGGATGAATAGTACTTCGGAAAATTTTCTATAAATATCCCTCAACTTCCTTCGTTTGCAAACCAAACCCAAGCTTTTGTTTTCAGCCGCCATTAAAATAAAACTATCCAACGGCTATGTCGATCGGAGCCATTATGGTCCGAATTAGCCTTCAACTTCTACTAGGAAAATGTAGAGAGCATCGATACGAGCTTGTTCAACGGTCGAATCGTCGAACGACGATCCGAGGTGGCGGCCAAGTGCCCCCGTTCGCTATAGTCTTGGTTTTGAAATCACAATCTTCGAGCGAGATGTGCACACGTAAGGCGCGGGAAGTGGCGCACGTAGAGGAGCGGCGCACGGTGGGTGCTGGCGGCATCGGCGGCGGCGTATCGTCGTGGTGGCACGCGCTTAGAAAAAAACAGAATGCTCGTGGCCTGGTAAGAGAGCAACGCGTGTGAGGGGAAGAACGAGTAAAGGTTTAAAATTTTAATTAATATTTAAGTTAAGTTAATTATAATTAATTATCTTGAATGTTCAATAATTCATAACTTTCTCGTACGAGGTCCGTTTTGAGCGTGACAAGTTGTGTTGCGACCGTATCAGCGAGCACTATGCCATGGAGTTGGATTGGACGAATTCGGAGCTAGTGGGAATTTTGTGTCAAATTGAACGACCATTCAATTTTAATTCAAACCGGAGCGCTTAGGCGATTTCTGCAATTTTTATGAGTAAACTAACCACTTTGGCCTGCTTATATTTTTATATATGTGGGAATAATTGTATTTATGATGATTATTGCTTGGTCGGATGATATACTATATATATTAGTTGGTTTGGATGTATTCCCGCCTATTGGAGCAGATAAGACCGTATTACGTTCCCGTGTAAGGGTGGATGACCCTTTGTATATGAATCCCGCCTCGAAGCGGTTGATTTATATTTTTATGAATTATATGCTATTTGTAATGCAGAGGGACAGGTTGGAGGGATCCAATAGGATTCCTCACCACTATTGATTTTACTTTTCATATATATATATATATATGATGTGTTGGATGCCATATTGTTGATTATGACATGATTGACTTACTTAGTGTTGTAGTAGCACTGGGCCTTATTTTTGGTATTTTGAAATGCTAAAACAAAGATTTTTATTTTAAAAGGATTTTGAAGTGATTTTGAAAGTATATATGTTTTAATAATTGTTGAATTATTAAAAGAAAGAATTTTTTATAAAATAAATAAAAGTATGAGTATTTTTTATTTACTATTTTGTAAAGTGTTTTTAAATAGGGATTTTTGAAAAAGTCTATAAAAACGATTTATAGAAGTGATAGATTATAAATAAAGAAATAGGTTTATAATCGAAAATTGTGAATGTTTGGCAAATGGATTTGAAGTTTGTTTAGTAAATGGATTTATAGATGGATTTTATAAGTAAATTTGATTTATGAAGAAATGGATTTATAAATGGATTTTGATAGTAAAATTAGTTTTTATAAAGGAATGGATTTACGAATAGAATTTTGTAAATAAAGGAATTTTAATAAGATAGAAGTTTTATAAAATCAAAAGAGGATTTATAAAAATAGTTTTATAAGTATAGAAATGACTTATGTTGAGATTTAAATATGGATTTTTATTTAAAGGAATGTTAGAAAGAAATATTTTGATGGAGTTAATGGTTTTAAAAAAGTAATTTATCTGTTGGAAGTAAAGGTTTTGGAAAATAATAACTCCAAATGGAATTTAATGGTTTTGAAAATGATTTGAAATGTGATAAGTAACGGAAACATAAATTAACAGTTATTGTTGTAATAGACATTTTCGGAGAAGTAAGGAAGACATGGACTATAACGCTGTTGTTATAGTAAATGATTTCTCGAAGGAAATGTTTTATGTAGTATATGGGATTATGTGTGTGTGTGTGTATAATTAAATCCCTATACTAAATGTTTTGGGTTGTCGTAACGATGTTTTACGCAACATTCGTTTTGACTCAAATAAAGCTAGTTTTGATGAATACTTTCCTTAAGATTTGTATATATATACTTATTTCTATTTAAGTATGTGGAAATATATTTTTAATGATGAAAATGAAATGATTTGTTAATATGCTTATACCGTTGATATAAGTATATGGAAATGTTTTCCAAATATCGATAATTTGAAATGGTTTTGAGAAAATATATTTTTAAAGATAATTTGAAGTAAATAGTTGAAAATTGATTTAAGTAATAAAGATTAATTAAATGGGCCTAGTGACTGCTTATGGTGTTGGATATTATTGTTTGCTTTGATAGTTAAATAACCGACCATCAAATTTGGCCTCTTTATCGTTGTTGTTCTGGAGAGACTGGGGTCGGATTTATCTGAGAACCATTTCAGACCAACGTATATATGTTCGAATGTGCAAGTTTGGAAAACATTGATATTTGGGATTTTCACAATGAAGGACTTCCTGTTGATCATTTGGGGATAAACTCCCAATATACATATAGTAGTTGTAGTCTCTTCATTATGAAATATCCAATGCAAGGACTAATCGCTACTAATCCTAGGGGTAATTCCCGACAAGACATGTTATGAGGGTGCCTTCGGTTTTTTCTGTTCCTGGACAACTTGTATGGACGAATGTTTGACATTGCATTTCTAGTTACATAAGTGATCTCTATGAACGTATCATCTATTTGGTGGTGGAGAGGGCAACTTCTCTTAGCTTAACAGCCTTTCCTGAGACGTACGAGCTAAGGAGTTATATGTTTGTAGAAATCAGTTGTGTGACCATGGAATGGTATTGTGGCATTCAAATTGAAATGTGCAAAGCGAAAGGTAACCGTTACCTCAGGCCTCACACCCGAAAATGACCGAAACATGGTAGATGCGGCAGGGCTATGTGGTTCGCAACCATTAGGATATGATCATCCCCTTCTAGATATATTTATTCCCGCAATGACGTTCGAGACTTAAGTTATTATGGATTATGTTGTGAGGGCCCTCGGATAGGTCTTTAACGACCGGGGTGATGACGTATTCGGTACTATCTAGTAAGAAAGGTAGGCCGGTCTTGTGTTGGTAGAGGTGCAGATGTTCTGTTGACCCTGGTACATTCCTCTAGAGATGTACTGCCGGAAGGTAGTCCCTTCACCTAGTCATTTATATGGAAATCCATTCTCCACTACGTGCCTGCCATTTTGTTTGTAGAGCCTAGTATGCTGGAATTTAATAATGGTAACAATTTCGGCTATGATTAATATTATTTGTATACTAGACACTAGTATAATATAACAGAATTTGATATGAAATGTTTTGGTTATCGTAAGGTAAAAACTCGTCTGTGTTTATGTGTGAGCGTGGTCTTACAAGATACCTTTGTTTTGATAAAGAAAAGTTTTATAACTTTAAAATTCAGTTGAGATGTGTTTTCTCACGCTGATTTACCAAATTGATCTGGGCATTCTTCCCTATCAATGCTCAGGTCAGACCGAGTATATTTACAGATTTAGATTTGGATGCTTTGGAGCTTCAACAAGCAAGCTAGAGGTCTTCTGGTCATATTCATGTATATGTTTATTTTTCCGCGGCATTGTTGTTAAATTATCAGCAATTGTAAGGACATGTTATTATAACTGTCCAGGCTGATGATTAGTGATTGATTGTTGTACTCTAATGGATTATGTATATTACAGTTTCTATTCTGTAAAGATCATTGATAATATAGTATATGATGTTCTGCTGCAATTGTGAGGTTCTGTGATTATTTTAGTTAAACAAGATACAACAGAATTTACGAATACAAAGATGTCTCAGTACAATAGTCAAATAAGAGATCGGAATACATCACTGGAATCAACTGAATGACTGAAAGCAGAATCAATGGATGGATCCAAGCGAAGCACCAACTCCAAAGGTGAGTCTCGAATACTGGTACAGCTCAGTCTGACCAGAGTGTAAAGCAAAACACAAAACACTCGAGTCAGGACATACATGCTTATACAATGTAAACCAACTCAAGTGAACTGTAACAGAAATGCACAAGTAACTTAAATGATGCTTGGGATCGCCCATCCCCTAAGGATCCGTTAAACTATCTACTATGTAGTAAGATACGCTATTATAATAATGTCTAAAGTAAAGTAAACTATCAAAGTAGCGTTAAGGCTTTACATTTTCCACCTTAACACATTTTTATATTCCCATAGTCTATACAGTATCGTAATCTCCCCCGTAATGGGCGTCGTCAGAGGGCACTCCATAGGTATGGTACAAAACAAACTCGTAGTAAAGCTCGCTAGGGTAGGTAACACGGCACAACGAGGCAATTCCAGGGTAGATATACCAATTATGCATCCAGACTGGTGGTAACGCATAGCAGCCACTACCGCCCACCTCGGAACACACTCCCAAATCAAAATCGAGGATGGCCATCAAATCAATCACAAAGTAATAGAATGGTATACGATGGAATGTGTCCGATCAGAGGAGCTACCTCATTGGCCCGGAATCGCTCGCTTTTAGCACCTTATGCTAACTCATGGGAGTTAGGTCCACGTATATACCTCAATAGGATTGTCGCCACCATCCTACTTCATTCTGGAATCTCCACCGCATACATAGTTGTTAAAGTGGTTTTCGGTATTGACATAGAGTATGCCCATATCCGATCTCAGTCTCTTTAACAACCAATCGTTATTCTAACCCGTGGTTATAGATTTCAAAATGGTTTATATTCCAAAAATCAAAATATCATTTCCATTTCAAAAACCACCATTTCAAAAACCCAAATCAAAACGATATCATTTTTACTTCAAAAACCACTATTTCAAAACCCAAAACAAAACGATATCATTTTTATTTCCAAACCAAATCGAAAACAAATACGATATCATTTCTATTTCAATATATATATATATATATATATATTCATTTGAATCATTTAAATATGAAGTCATTATCCTATCAAATCAAATATTCAATTTCCAGAATTTTTAACATTTCTAAATTCATTCATTTACTTACAACAATTTCAAAACATTGTATTTTCTAGAAACTAGTGTTACGGTAGATATAGTAGTATTTCAAAACATTGTCAATTTTAGAAACAGCAGCACTTACAAAGTGCTACAGTAGGTATATTAGTTTCAAAACAGTTCAGCTTTAGAAACAACAGCACTTACAAAGTGCTACAGTTAGTATTTTAGTATTTTAGAACTTAGTTTAATTTCAGAAACAGCAGCACTTATAAACTGCTGCAGTAGATATATTGGTATTTCAAAAACAGTTCATTTCCAGCAATGGTAGCACTTATAGAATGTTACCTGAAACCCATAGAATTTCAGAAATGCTACAAATACTATTATAAGTTTTTACTATAACAATTTAAAAACAATATATCTTCAACTTTTCCCATTTTTAACTTATCAAACTTATTTCATTTTTCATAACTATTTATTTGGATATTACTTAACTTATAATTTTGTAAAATAACATTTATTTAACAAATATCCAATTTAAATTATAATTCATTTATTAAATCAAAAATACATTAATTTACTTAACTTTTATTTTAACAAATAACTTAATACTTAAATTAAAATACCCATTTCATAAATAAATTATTCTTATCACTAAGTTAAGCTTAAAATTCCATTTAACACTAAATTTTCAATTATTAAGTCGAACCAAAATTTACATTTTCAATCATTAATTTGCTTGTACACTTTAACTTAAAGAAAATCATTATAAAATTTATTTAAATCATTTAAATCCAATTTAAGTTAAAATCTCTAATAATTTAAATTCCACATACCTAAAAATTTTCAGAAAACTATGATATCAAACTTAAGTTCAAAATCACATATATTTAGTATTCAAAATTAATTAAAGTTTCAGAAACTATTATATCAAACTTAAGTTCAAAATCACATATATTTAATATTTCAAAATACTTAAAATTTCATAAAACTATTATTTAAAATAAACCACGGGTCTGTAAAATATTTTCTAGGCTAGGTCTAGTGATACGGATATGTATCATTTCAATCCGTAATTTAAAACGAAAAATTCGGGTTCTATCATTTCAAACCCGCAATCCCAAGTCAAAACCAATAAAAATCGCTCGAGCCTATCATTTCAGCTCAGAACGATTTTTCCCTATTCTAATGTTTGTTCAGGTATGTATCATTTAAACCCATAGTGAAAAGGGAACTTGCAGTGTGAGAAATAGAAATATAAATAAATAGTAAAGTATAGCTTGGCATATCGGTAGATGTAACAGGTATATAATCAGGTTATAACATCATATAATCACATCACAGGCATATATGAATTTATAAACATAGTTTATCAATACTACACATCCACTTGTCATCGTTTCATAAATATATAAGTACGATTTGTCGAGAGTGATAAATTCACCTTTTTGAAGCTAGAGACAACAATCAAACACAAGACAAACTACTCCGAAAAGCACGACAAAGCACGAATCAAATACGAGTGGATGGAGAGCCAAGATCCAAGTCTTGTAAACAAACAAATACACAAACATAAGTATAAGATTCAATACAAAAGAATAGAAATTAAAACAATGTAAAGATGTGATACAAAATGGCATAACTTGCCTTAACCCATCAAGTGGGCTCAGCCACTACATACATAGGCTCGGCCATCGTCATGTTGTGCTCGGCCATTATTGGATTCAAGACAAGTAGGCTCGGCCATGATGGTCTTTGGGTCAAGCAATGCACAGCTAGGTAAGGTAATGAAGAGGAGTGGCAAGTTACAAATGATGGAAGGCAAAAAGGCAAGGTAATTGAAAGGTCATGCACACATTTGGTTCGACTATGGTGCAAAGGGGCTCGGTCTTGGCTAGGCTTGGGTCAAGTGGTCATGGCAAGGAGATGTTTGGTCAAGGCAAGGCATGGAGGAGGTGGTTGTGTGGTGTGGCCGAAGCTAAATAGGGGAGGAGGATGAATATACATGGCTCGACTAGGCTTTGCAACTTGTTTTGGTGATGGAGTTTTGACTTAGGGTTCACGGCTATAGCATGGGGTGATGATGAGATGGCGGTGGCCGGTTATGGTGATGGTGGAGTGGAGATTGTGGTCGGCTAGAAGAGGTGGAGGCCCAGCATAGCATAGGAGAAAGAAAACAAAAGAGAAAAAGAAAATGAAAAGAAGGTGGAAGAAGCCATGAAAAATTGTATATAATTTTTGTTAGGAAATGAGGAATGTAAGGATATGAGAAGTGAGATGTTTTTGTACGTGACAAATGAAGTTTTACATGACTATAGGGATGTAAATGCACGGCAAAGGAAATGAAGAGCTAGGCAAATGAAAAGGCATAAGTTATATAAAGAGAAACCAAAGTCTCTCAAAATTTCCAAAGCCAAAAAAATCAAAATAAAATCCAATAAATAAATCAAAGTCTAAACAAAATAAAATAGAAAATAAAATAGAGAAATGAACATAGGAAAATAGAAAAATGAACGTAGAAAATAGAAAATAAACTACAGAAAATAACTTCGTGTAAAACGCTGAATTTTATCAAATTTTAAAAAGTATAAAACAGAATTTGACGAAACAAAAACAGGACAAATATTAGAAACAAATACTGCTTCAAAGAAAAAGATTAGAAATTTAGAATTTCAACTAAAAGTCAAAGTTTGACCAAAGTTGACCAAAATATAAAATTTTCAAAAAATCATTATTTTATTATATTGGGAAAATAAATTATAAACAAAATCCAAAATTACATTGGAAAATTCCAATATTTCAATTTTTAATGATTTAAAAATCAAAGTTTTCAAATAAATAAGTTTTAAAATATTTGTTAAAAATTATGGGTTGTTACACTCTCCCCTACTCAAAACTTTTCATCCTCGAAAAGGAACGAGACACGGAAGAACAAAGAAAGATAAGATAGGACGAAGAATAATACCTAAAACAAACAATTCCGGATTCGAAGCACGTATGCTCTCCTCCGTCTCCAGGTATAATTCCGATCATCAGTACAACACTGCACTATGATCATGATGGCAGATTTCCTTCTCAGCTCCTTCGTACCTCAATCGACAATACAAAGTGGCTTCCTCTCGACAGTAAGGTTTGATTCAATATCCAAACTCTCGAGAGCAGAAGGCGAAACAATCAGAGATGGATCATGAAGATACCGACAAAGATGCGAGACGATGCACTCCAGAAAACTTCTCAGGCAAATCCAGGCGGTAAGCTAAAGAACCAATTCTCTTTAAGATGCAGAAAGAACCAACGAACCAAACGATTACCGAATTCAGTCCAGCAAGATGGAGATCTGCAAGGTCGTCCGTAAGGGCAGCAAACTGAGACATTGCAATACTAGCCTGGGTATAAAAGATAAACTAAGATAGATAGAGGATTAAAGACAAGGTAAACAGAAAATTGAAATTATCCTGATAATTGTTGTTATAGTTAAATTCGACGAGATGGAGATGATCTTTCCAAGATCCTCCATAATCAAGAACACAAGCACGAAGAAGATCCTCCAGAATCTGATTCACTCTTTCCGTTTGACCGTCGGTCTGTGGATGGTAAGCAGTGCTCAGATTCAGGTGAGTACCCAAAGATTCCTAAAACTCTCCAAAACTGACTGGTGAACATGGGATCTCTATCATGAACAATACTAATAGAAACACCATGAAGACGAACCATCTCCCTCACATAGATCTCAGTCAAACAGGAAGCAGAGCGAATAGACTTGATCGGAATGAAATGAGCATACTTGGTCAGTCTATCCACAACAACCCAAATACTCTCGTAAAACTTAACATTCTTACGAGTCAAAGCAAGGAAAGGAGAAGCAATCCGAGCAAAATTCTCAATGAACCCCCGATAATAATCGGCGAGGCCCAGAAAACTACGAATATCAAATGAAGTCCTAGGAATTTCCCAATCCTGTACAGAATAGGGAGAGATATAAGGACAACAAAAGGATAGAATGATTGAATGATAAAGAGAAAGAGAAGGAAAAGAAGACTTACATTGATCGCAGCGATCTTAACTGGATCAACAGAAACTCCATTACCAGAAATAATATGCCCAAGAAATTGGACTTCATCCTTCCAGAAATGGCATTTTGAGAATTTAGCTTTCAACTGATGACTCCTAGGAGTCTCCAGAACAAAGCTCAAATGGGAATCATGCTCCTCCACAGACTTAGAGAAGACGAGAATATCATAAACAAAGACTAGATCAAAAAGAAAGCAGGAGCATTAGTCAAACCAAAAGGTATGACTAACCATTCATAGAAACCATTCTCAGTACGGAAAGTAGTCTTGGGAATACTTTCCTCAACAACTCTGAGCTGGTGAAAGTCTGAGGCAAGATCAAGCTGAGAGAAAACGATAGCTCCAGTAATAAGATCGATATGAAATTTGATTTCCCGCTTAGGAGGTAAAGTAGTAACTTCACCAAATACATCGGGATAGAGTTTGACCACAGGAGTCGAATAAAGATCACTAGGAGAAGAATCAAAAGAATAAATAAAGCTGCCAGCAAAAATCCTGAGGCATACGACACCAAATAACTAAAGAATTACCAAAATCATCAACAAGAGAAACATTTCGGGTTTTACCAGAGATAATGGCTTCATACCTCTTCAGCCAATCACCTCCAAGCAACGAATCAAAACATCGAAACCCAGAACATAGAAATTACTAGAACATACTTAGGAGAAAGGGGATGCTCAAACTTATCACAAAGATCTACAGATCTAAAACTATGGAAAGCTCCAGTATCAAATAAAACATGAACAGGATAAAGAAATAAAGAAAAGATGCTCGGTAGGGTGCCTTGGGTATCACTGGGAGCAGGAGCAGAAGGAGGAACAACAGTACCAACAGAAGCAGGGCAACTATTAGCATAATGTCCCTCCGTATCATACTCATTATAACAACTCAAATTATTTAAAATTTCTTTATCATCATTTTATTGTATAAAATTCCATTACATAGTTAACTTTTGAAAAATTAAGGTAAGTTATATTAGAATGCAATAGAGGATTATACAAGAAAATTTTTTCCCAATTCAATTACTTATACTTAACTATTTATTCAAAAATTTGGATTTATCAATAATTAAAATCATCCTTTAACATAAATCAAAGAATTAAATTTCCGATTCATTTCAAACCATTTAGAGATAAATGTATATACTATATATATCAAATCAAATAAATTTAAAATAATATCCCTATATATATAAATTAAATCATACTTAAGAAATTTAAATCAATTAAATTTTTAAAACAAAACTGTAGCAAAGCTACTGAATGGTCTCTCCACTTCGAAACTCGAAAATGAATGTCGATGATGTTGTAGTCATCACCAAAATTATTTTCCAATGACAAAAGAAGAGAGTACTGACCTGAAATGATTTCTATTCGAAAATACTTTAAATAATATACATTTTAAAACTTTAAAACCAGATTTTGAAATTATCGGAAATTAAATTCTCAAATACTAGATTTAAATTCATTTTAATTTTCAAATCACTTTATAAACCATGTTTATAAATTCATTAAATGAAAAACTAACATTATCATTTTAAACAACCAATTTAATTAACTTATTAAATTCCAAAATTTTTACTTATATATTTACAATATAATCATACAAATTAATCTCATTTATCAATTTTTAAAATAATATTGTGTCAGTTTGCTCTGTTCAAGTGTTTGGAAATCCTATCGATAGCGTTGATCAGACGAATCGATCGAAAATCCAAATCAACATCAACAACTCAAACAATACAATATTCAAGGTCGAACGAAAGCGATTCTGTAATTTAATCTACTCTATATGCCGAGTTTTGCCTAAAACCAGAGCTCTGATACCAACTGTAACGACCTGAAATTTTCAACTATTCGTATCCATACATGTCGGATTTGAATTGCTCAAAATATCAGATTGTTAATTTAAAATTTTCCAAAACTCAATGTATATAGTAAATAAATAATCACAGAATCACAGACACAGAGTAATATAACAATAATGCAGCGGAAACAAAAGCATAGTAGTTCATGAAGCTACTATATATATAACAGAGTTAAACAAGATACAACAGAATTTACGAATACAAATATGTCTCAGTACAATAGTCAAATACAAGATCTGAATACATCACTGGAATCAACTGAATGACTAAAAGTAGAATCAATAGATGGATCGAAGCGAAGCACCAACTCCAAAGGTGAGTCTCGAATACTGGTACAGCTCAGTCTGACCCGAGTGTAAAGCAAAACACAAAACACTCGAGTCAGGACATACATGCTTATATAATGTAAACGAACTCAAGTGAACTGTAATAGAAATGCACAAGTAACTTAAATGATGCTTGGGATCGCCCATCCCCTAAGGATCCGTTAAACTATCTACTATGTAGTAAGATACGCTATTATAATAATGTCTAAAGTAAAGTAAACTATCAAAGTAGCGTTAAGGCTTTACATTTTCCATCTTAACACATTTTTATATTCCCATAGTCTATACAGTACCGTAATCTCCCCCGTAATGGGCGTCGTCAGAGGACACTCCATAGGTATGGTACAAAACAAACTCGTAGTAAAGCTCGCTAAGGTAGGTGAAACGGCACAACGAGGCAATGACAGGGTAGATATACCAATTACGCATCCGGACTAGTGGTAACGCATAGCAACCACTACCGCCCACCTCGGAACACACTCCCAAATCAAAATCGAGGATGGCCATCAAATCAATCATAAAGTGATAGAATGGTATACGATGGAATGTGTCCGATCAGAGGAGCTACCTCATTGGCCCGGAATCGCTCCTGTTTTAGCCACCTTATGCTAACTCACGGGAGTTAGGTCCACGTATATACCTCAATAGGATCGTCGCCACTATCCTACTTCATTCTGGAATCTCCACCACATACACAGTTGTTAAAGTGGTTTTCGGTATCGATAGAGAGTATGCCCATATCCGATCCCGGTCTCTTTAACAACCAATCGTTATTATAACCCGTGGTTATAAATTTCAAAATGGTTTATATTCCAAAAATCAAAATATCATTTCCATTTCAAAAACCACCATTTCAAAAACCCAAATCAAAACGATATCATTTTTACTTCAAAACCCATTGTTTCAAAACCCAAAACAAAACGATATCATTTTTACTTCAAAAACCACTATTTCAAAATCCAAAACAAAACGATATCATTTTTACTTCAAATCTAAATCGAAAACAAATACGATATCATTTCTATTTCAAAATATATATATATATATATATATATTCATTTTAATCATTTAAATATGAAGTTATTATTCTTTCAAATCAAATATTCAATTTCCAGAATTTTTAAGATTTCTAAGTTCATTCATTTAATTACAACAATTTCAAAACATTGTATTTTCCAAAAACAACAGCACTTATAAAGTGTTACGGTAGATATAGTAGTATTTCAAAACATTGTCAATTTCAGAAACAGTAGCACTTACAAAGTGCTACAGTAGGTATATTAGTTTCAAAACAGTTCAGCTTTAGAAACAGCAGCACTTACAAAGAGCTACAGTAAGTATTTTAGTATTTCAAAACTTAGTTTAATTTCAGAAACAACAGCACTTATAACTGCTGCAGTAGATATATTGGTATTTCAAAACCAATTCATTTCCAACAACGGTAGCACTTATAGAACGTTACCTGAAACCCATAGCATTACAGAAATGCTACAAATACTATTATACGTTTTTACTATAACAATTTAAAAACAAAATATCTTCAACTTTTCCCATTTTTAACTTATCAAACTTATTTCATTTTTCAAAACTATTTATTTGGATATTACTTAACTTATAATTTTGTAAAATAACATTTATTTAACAAATATCCAATTTAAATTATAATTCATTTATTAAGTCAAAAGTACATTAATTTACTTAACTTTTATTTTAACAAATAACTTAATACTTAAATTAAAATACCCATTTCATTAAAATATTCTTATCACTAAGTTAAGCTTAAAATTCCATTTAACACTAAATTTTCAATTATTAAGTCAAATCAAAATTTACATTTTCAATCATTAATTTGCTTGTACACTTTAACTTAAAGAAAATCACTATAAAATTTATTTAAATCATTTAAATCCAATTTAAGTTAAAATCTCAGATAATTTAAATTCCACATACCTAAAAAATTTCAGAAAACTATGATATCAAACTTAAGTTCAAAATCACATATACTTAGTATTCCAAATTAATTAAAGTTTCAGAAACTATTATATCAAATTTAAGTTCAAAATCACATATATTTAATATTTTATTAATTAAAGCTTTAGCGTTAATGGCTTCCAGATCTTGATCTGGAGATTAGGGTTTCTCCCTTTTCTCCTTTTTTCTTTCGTTTCTTCCAAGCTATCTTATTTTTCTCTGATATTTTCTATTTTCCGATCTTCACTTCTAACTCCACAAAACTGGAACAATGGGATCTCTACGGGATGATGAAGGTTGGGAGGAGGTGAGAAGGAAAAGGGGCAAGGCTCTAGCTTCTTCGGGTCCTGATCAGAGGATTAACCTGGGAGGTCAAAGATCGAGTAGATTAGATAGAATCTCGGGTAGGAGGGTGTTTCCGGATCATGTTGGGCGGACAGTTACTAAACAACCAAAAATTTCTAAGCAGAAAGTTCCGCTGTCAGGAGGTAATCCAAAAATAATTTTCACTGTTTCGGAGAATGCAAAGAAATTTTCATACAGTGAGGCAGTGAAAGAAGGAGCGGTTGGTGATTTAGGTAACCTGGATCTGGAGTTTATAGAGCCTAAGGTAGCGGATGGTAAAAGGATAGGTTCCCTTTCTTCTAAAGCGATCAAAGAAGCGGAGGGAGGTTGGGATTTATGCATTTTATTGTATGTGGTAGGGTATAAACCATGGCTCAGAACTTTTGAGGGATATGCCAACAGGGTTTGGGCAAATAAGAAGCCGTTCTCAGTCCACTCTAGGAATAACGATTTTTTTGTAGTGAGATTTGGTTTGGAGGAGGACTGCAATAAGATTTTAAAATCAGGTCCTTGGTTTATGGACCGGAACTTGATCATCATGAAGAGATTGTCCCCAGATATGAGAACTGATAGAGATCTTCTTACCTCTTTGCCTATGTGGGTTAGACTTCCTGGTTTAAGTTTTAAATTATGGGGCAATAAGGCTATTAGCGCTCTAACTAGTACCATAGGAGTTCCTATAAAGATGGATGAGGCTACGAAAAATAAATCTAGACTAGCCTACGCCAGAGTTTTGGTTGAGGTTAATGTTAATTATGGTATGCCTAACTCCATTAAAGGTAGGGGCGAGAATGGGAGGAGTTTCATTCAGGAAGTAGAATACGAAAACCCTCCTCCCATCTGTGGCAAATGTGTGTGTTTCGGACATGTAACTGCTGAATGTCCAATGACTAAGTCTTGGGTTCCTAAAGAGACCCAAGCTGTCAACTCAGATAAGCTTGGTCTTGTTGAACGTGCGGATTCAGTAAGGGAGGAAGGAGAAATTGAGATTTCTAATAATCTTGAAAAGGAGATGAATGCTGGAGGTCCCTCTGTTACCGATAATTCTGATAACGGAGTCATTAGTGACGTAGGGACGGAAGTCCCCTATGATGATCTTTTGGCCGGTATCGTGCAGTCTCAAGTGCATCAAGAAAATCAAATTATTACTGCTATTTGTCCTCCATCTGATGGAACACAGGATAGGTCACAGAAAGTCTCTTATGAGCTGGTCCCAGAAGCTAGGGGAAAATCTACAAATGTAAAAGAAATTTTACCCCAGGATCAGAATTTGGGAAAAGTTGCATCCTCAGTAGAGCGGGGTGAGGGGGCAATTTCAGAAGCGTCAGAGCCAGAACATGCTACTCTTACCGAAATAGGAGTCAGTGAAGATTGCTTCAATGTTCCTCTGGCCAGGTCAGAAGTTCCTCCTGATCAAGGAGCCAGGGAGCCATTCATTCCTGCATCTCCAACTACCCCAGGAGCCATAGATCTGAGATCATCTCCTCCGAAATCACCATCGAATCACATATCAATTCTTAAACGCCCTTCGTCATCATTGGATCACAATTCTCTTCCAATATCCTTATCTTCTAATGATTTAGTTATTGATGACTGTATAAATAATAATGTTAATTTTAGGAGAGGTACTGATCCTTGTATTTTCTCACAGGTACAAGATAATCTGGATCAGGATATAGGAACGACTGAAGTGGCAGAGGAATAGAATACTTATGATAATGTTGACACAGTTTAGGAGGAGATGGAGGAACAGCTTCTTCCGAAGCCTCAAGACATAGAGTTTGACAATATTCAGAAGGATAAGCTTGTTCGTAAGAATCCCAAGTGGGTTCAGATGTTAGGTATTCCTTCAGAAGATTATGGGGAGTCTTCTAGCAGTAGGTCTTTGAGGACCCGCAATAACAAGGTTTTATAATGTCAGTAGCCTGCTGGAACGTTAGAGGGTTTCATAACCCTAACAGAATGGGAGAAGTGAGAAAACTTATTGATAAGTATAATATAAGCTGTTTCGGTATTCTGGAAAACAAGTTGTTGTTTTCAGAGATTTTGAAGATGGAAAAAGCGTTGGATGACAGATGGAAAATAATAAGTAATGTATCATGTTATTTTAAATGCAGGATTATGGTTCTTTTTGACGGAAATGCTTGGGATTTCAATTTATCAGTATGAGTGATCAACACATTACCATCGAACTGATCAATTCCTCGAAATTCAAATGTAATCTGACCTTTGTCTACGCCCAAAATTTTGTTGAATTAAGGAAAAGATTATGGAAGAATATACAGGAGGATGCTATCAATATTTATAGGCCATGGCTGGTCCTTGGGGATTTTAATTGCATTCGCAGACCCTCAGAAAGAAAGGGAGGTAACCCAGTAACTTTTGGCAATTTGTTTGAATTAGATGAAATGTCGTTTTATACTGGTCTTAATGAGATTAATATTAAAGGCTATGAATTTTCTTGGTGGTCGGGTCCGAGTCGAAACATATTCTCTAAAATTGACAGGGTTTTTGCAAATCTTGATTGGATTAACTTATTTTCGGATTTATCGGCTGAATTTTTACCTCCTTCGGTGAGTGATCATAATGCTATTCTCGTTTCGTTTTTCTCTAAGCCTAGGGTTAAGAATAGTCCTTTCAGATATATGAATCATTGGTCTTTATGCGATCAATACTTTCCTATGATCGAGAAACTTTGGGTTATTAATCACACTGACAGACCTTTGTATCAAATTATTAACATTCTCAAAAATATTAAGAGAGAACTTAAGAGATGGAGTGCTAATTTTCGCAATATCAAACAAGAGGTGAATGTTCTGAGAGAGAACTGTTCTAGACTCCAGAAACTTTTGGAAAATTCTCATGATCACAACTTAGCTTTGGAATCTCAAAATGTCAAGATAAAATTGGATTTAGCACTCAAGAAAGAATTTCTGGTTGCCGAACAAAAGGCTAAATGTGATTGGCTGATGATGGGTGACGAGGCCTCTTCTTTTTTCTACGCTAAAATGTCTAACAGAAGAAGTAGAAAGCGTTTGACTAATGTAATTGTTGATGGTAAGGTGGTTTCGGAAGATAAGTTTGTTGAATCGGCTATTGATTTTTTCAAACAAACTTATAATCTGTCCTTATGTGACCATTTTCCTGAAGTTATTTGCAAAATGGTTATTTCTGAATTTGGGGCTAACTTTTTAAATGAGAGTTTCTCTTTGGAAGAAATTAAATATGCATTGTGGGATATTAAAGATACTGTTTCTCCAGGACCAGATGGTTTTAACTCGTTGTTTTTTAAGACCCATTGGAATCTTTCGAAAGATATTATTTATAAAGCTTTGAATGATATTTTTCAAAAGAGTTTAATTATTAAAGAATGGAATCACACGTTTATTCACTTGATTCCAAAAAAAGACCATTCCTCCTGTATTCAAGATTTCAGACCTATTGCCTACTGTAACACTTTATATAAGGTTTTCTCTAAAATCCTGTGTAATAGACTGGGTCCTTTTTTGGATAAGTTGGTGTCCCCGAATCAGACGACATTTATCAAAGGAAGATCAATAAGGGATGGAATTTTGTTAGCTCACGAATTAATTAGAGTTCTCGGAAGAAATGATAACAAATATCTGTGTATTAAAGTTGATTTAAAGAAAGCATATGATTCGATTAATAGAGATTTTGTTATTCAAATGTTAAGAAGCTTGGGTTTTCCAGATAAATGGGTGAAAATTATTGAAAACTTAATTAAGACTCCAGTTTTTTCTATCATTGTTAATGGAGAAGCGCACGGTTATTTTAAGAGTTCTAATGGGCTTAGACAAGGAGACCCGCTTTCCCCTATCCTTTTTACCCTGGTTATGGAATATTTTACGCTACTAATGGAAGAAAAAGTTAGGGGTGGTCTGATTTCTCCCGTAACAGACTTTGATAATAAATTGACTCATCTCATTTACGCTGACGACATCATTCTTTTTACTAAAGCCAATGCTCAAACTGCGATTGCTATTAATGATGTTTTTAAAACCATGAAGAGGGTTACTGGTTTGGAGTTAAGCGTTGAGAAATCTAACATCTTCTTTGGGAAAGGGGTGGAGTGTTGCACCGATATTAGTACGATCCTCAACATTCAACAATCAACTCTTCCTATAAGGTATTTGGGTATTCCTTTGTCTAGTGCTAATTTGAGGGATAAGGATTGTTCTCCTTTAATAGAGAAGATAAAAGTTAGGATTGGCAGATGGGAAACAAAAATGTTGAGCTTAGCTGGGAGACTTGAACTTATAAAATCTACCATTTACCCTATAATACAATTTTGGATGCAATGTTTTTGTCTTCCAGTTGCTACTGTTCAAAAAATAAAACACTTGATTTTAAACTTTCTTTGGAAAAGCCGCAGTAGTAAGATCCCTTGGGAGGTCTTATGTAAGCAAAAAGAGGAAGGAGGTATAGGATTGAGAAACTTAGAAGAGATGAATAGAGCGCTATATATCAAATTGATATGGAAAGTAATCAATTCAGAAGGTATTTGGGCGGTTTTTATGCATTGTAAATATATAGGGCTTAAAAGTTTCTGGGATATTAACCAGCGTTCGGATGACTCAGGAGTGTGGAAATTCATTTTGAAGAATAGACATGAAGCTTTGAATTGCCTCTCCCTTAACATTGTAGACGGCAAAACTACTTCGTTATGGTATGATCCATGGTTAAATGGGAGTTCTATTATGGAACGCATTGGTAGGGACACAGCTTTTAGAACAGATACAGAAAATTTGTCGCTCAGTAGGATTTTAAGAAATGGTGAGTGGAAGTGGGATTTGTATAGTTTTTTATTTCAAATTCATACAGAAATTGAAGGTGTCAAGATTCACAACAATAAGGAGAGGGATTTCTGGTCCTGGAAGTGTTCTAAGGATGGATTATATCGGTTTAAAAAAGTTTGGAACTCGGTTCGACCTAGGTTTGGAACTAAGTATTGGGCGTCTATGGTCTGGAATAAAATTCACGTTCCTAAAATGGCGTTATGCCTTTTCAAAGCCATAAATGATTTTCTTTTGACTAAAGAAAGATTAATTCAGAAGTAGATGGTGGTGGACCATAATTGTGTTTTCTGTAATAGTCACATTGAAAATATAGACCATCTAATTTTTCAATGCGATTTTACAGGAAATATTTGGCTTTGGAGCTGTAAAAAAATTTTCATAATGCCGAAGAGTCTATTTTCTTTCATTTTGAAGGAGGATTTACAGAAAATTGTTTCTATATCTAGCTCAAAAAACTTCAATTCAGATTTGTTTCAACTTTCACTTTCAGTTTGCGTCTGGCATATTTGGAAAGAAAGAAATGAAAGGATTTTCCAGAAACGTTTTACTGATAGGTCGAAGATTTGTTTAAAAATTTTCCAGACTATGAATATCAGAATGGCAAAATCAAAACATTTCAAGAACATCACTGGCATGAATACAGATATAGCATTGAAATGGGGATTTACCTCCCAACGCTGAATTGGGGATTCAATCATAAGTTCTGTTCCCCTGCCATATTTCTGTTCCTATGTCTTCTGGATTCAGGTTTCGAGTACCTGTTTAATTTACAATGTTCTCTCCCTCTCACTTAATTACATTATAATTTTCTTTCATCTATAACTATTAAATTAGCATATAAGTATATAGATCTGCAGGTTGCTCAAAGTGATTGCGATTTCGTCCTGGACAAATAAGACATTGCTTCAGAATGAGGTCAAATTAGAAGATTCAAAGGAACTAACTCAAATGAGGACAAAGGAAGCTGTATCTTTTGGGTTATTAAAGACTTATCTTGTTTAAGTGACGTTTGAGGAAGTGTTGATGTTTCCATTGTCTTGTAAAAAGCTCAGATCTGTTTTGAAGCTCAGATCTGAATTCGAGCATCAGTGAACGTTGTAGGTTGCTATGAATTTTTTGTATCCCTGTCCTGGACTCAAAGCAGCTTCAGTCTGAAGTTATGAGAACTAAATTGAAGATAAATTCAGATTGTATACTTACTTCGTAGTTTCTGGATGGATTGTAGATCTTCGTTTAGTTGTTTCTTTATGAGTGGTTGTTGCTATTCTTCTCTTCAAATGTAAAGGAAGAAGTTTGCTTCTTGATGTCCGCCATTTTCGTTCTTTTTAGGTTGTTTCGTAAAGAGAAGAGTTATGAAGTAATTGAAGTGGTCGTATTGCCTTGTCTTACTATGAGAAGTGTCTCGAACAATCTGGGGGTTTTTAGTTAAGATGGGCTTTGGGCTGTTTTAGTTCGGGCCTGTATTGTTTTATTTTGTAGTTGAGTTAACTTTGTCTTAGGGCCTGCATTTGGCTATTGTATTTTGTTTGTTGGACTTGGTTTATAGTTTTAATAGAAAAGTTTGAACCCTTTTTCAAAAAAAATACTTAAAATTTTAGAAAACTATTATTTAAAATAAACCACGGGTCTGTATAATATTTTCTAGCCTAGGTCAAGTGATACGGATATGTATCATTTCAATCCGTAATTCAAAACGAAAAATCTGGGTTCTATCATTTCAAACCTACAATCCCAAGTCAAAACCAATAAAAATCACTCGAGCCTATCATTTTAGCTCATAACGATTTTTCCCTATTCTAATGTCCGTTCGGGTATGTATCATTTCAACCCATAGTGAAAAGGGAACTTGCAGTGTGAGAAACAGAAATATAAATAAACAGTAAAGTATAGCACGGCATATCAGTTGATGTAACAGGTATATAATCAGGTTATAACATCATATAATCACATCACAGGCATATATGAATTTATCAACATAGCATATCAATAATACACATCCACTTGTCATCGTTTCACAAATATATAAGTACGATTTGTCAAGAGTGATAAACTCACCTTTTTGAAGCTAAAGACAACAATCAAACACAAGACAAACTACTCCGAAAAGCACGACAAAGCACGAATCAAATACGAGTGGATGGAGAGCCAAGATCCAAGTCTTGTAAACAAAAAATACACAAACATAAGTATAAGATTCAATACAAAAGAATAGAAATTAAAACAATGTAAAGATGTGATACAAAATGGCATAACTTGCCTTAACCCATCAAGTGGGCTCAGCCACAACATACATAGGCTCGGCCATCGTCATGTTGTGCTCGGCCATTATTGGATTCAAGACAAGTAGGCTCGGCCATGATGGTCTTTGGGTCAAGCAATGCACAGCTAGGTAAGGTAATGAAGAGGAGTGGCAAGTTACAAATGATGGAAGGCAAAAAGGCAAGGTAATTGAAAGGTCATGCACACATTTGGTTCGGCCATGGTGCAAAGGGGCTCGGCCTTGGCTAGGCTTGGGTCAAGTGGTCACGGCAAGGGGATGTTTGGTCAAGGCAAGGCATGGAGGAGGTGGTTGTTTGGTGTGGCCGAAGCTAAATAGGGGAGGAGGATGAATATACATGGCTCGGCTAGGCTTTGCAACTTGTTTTGGTGATGGAGTTTTGACTTAGGGTTCACGGCTATGGAATGGGGTGATGATGAGATGGTGGTGGCCGATCATGGTGATGGTGGAGTGGAGATTGTGGTCGGCTAGAAGAGGTGGAGGCCGAGCATAGCATAGGAGAAAGAAAACAAAAGAGAAAAAGAAAATGAAAAGAATGAGGAAGAAGCCATGAAAACTCGTATATAATTTTTATTAGGAAATGAGGAATGGAAGGAGATGAGAATTGAGATGTTTTTGTACGTGACAAATGAAGTTTTAAACGGCTATTGGGATGTAAATACACGGCTAAGGAAGTGAAGAGCTAGGCAAATGAAAAGGCATAAGTTATATAAAGAGAAACCAAAGTCTCTCGAAATTTCCAAAGTCAAAAAAATCAAAATAAAATCCAATAAATAAATCAAAGTCTAAACAAAATAATATAGAAAATAAAATAGAGAAATGAACATAGGAAAATAGAAAAATGAACGTAGAAAATATTAAATAAACTACAGAAAATAACTAAGTGTAAAACGCTGAATTTTATCAAATTTTAAAAAGTGTAAAACAGAATATGACGAAACGAAAAGCAGGACAAATATTAGAGACAAATACTGCTTCAAAGAAAAAGATTAGAAATTTAAAATTCAAATTTAAAATTTCAACTGAAAGTCAAAGTTTGACCAAAGTTGACCAAAATATAAAATTTTAGAAAATCATTATTTTATTATATTGGGAAAATAAATTATAAACAAAATCCAAAATTACATTGGAAAATTCCAATATTTCAATTTTTAATGATTTAAAAATCAATGTTTTCAAATAAATAAAATTTAAAACATTTGTTAAAAATTATGGGTTGTTACATTCTTTCTTTCTTTCTCATCAAGATCTGATTATCCGTTCCTTCTGGGCTAGATATGTATGGTTTATTGTCAGCTGGGACTGTGCGGACTTTCGGGTCTTAACAATTTAGAACTCCAAACGAGACGTACCGCCTGGCATCCTATATGTTATACCCATATTCCGAATGCAATGGAACTAGTCCCGAGCCCTAATAAGATCATAAGCAGAAGATGGCTTTTCAAACCCAATTATTATATAGATTTCTAAAATTAGTTTCTAGTGTTTCGATCTCGCACGATCAAATGATACATCTGATTACCATGAAATTCGACGGCATGTAATAATTCACCATTACGGATCCAATGAAACTAGTTTCGTCGAAATCCGAGACAGTTCCTTGAAAGGCTAATTTCACTGATTTTGTAGCGCCCCACCCCGAGACCCACATTAACAAAGAGAATCACATAGTAATTATGTCTGCTAATTCGGAGAATAGGGCTGGCTAAGGGCGACCAACTATAACCTTGTCTTAATTATCTACTGAACATGTCAACAAATGCTATCTATTTTTTTTCAACTCAAATGGATTGACATATTCAATAAATAATCAATACAAAGCTATAGATGGCTATGGATCTATCAGAATAAAACACCACAACTAAATGAATAACTCATCACAGAACAGTAACAGATATACATATATATACATATACAATGATACGTCAAATACAATACAAATATTACATTAACGTGGTATGACGACCACCCAATAAATACAAGTCAAGGGATAGAAACTCAAATGCTACACAAAGGAACAAAACATCTAAAGATCAAGACTCAAGATCCATGGGGAAGCGTCAAGCAATAGCAAGTCCACTAAAGAAGACTAAACCTGTAACAAACTCGGTCTGACCCGAGTGAAAAAACACGGGTCAGGCTAGCTAAAATCATCAGTTAAATAGAATAATCGATAAGGATAAGTAGGTGAATGCTATGGTATCCTTTTTCTTAAAGTATGCCATGCCCTAAACAGGGTTCCAACATCATAAGGAAGGAAAACATCTCTTCTTGGCAAGTAGAAGAGATAATGATGATAAAGTCATACTTAAGTGGCATAACTGACACTTAAGTAAATGAAACATCGCTGGGCAAAGTTTTAAAGATAAGACTCAATAAACATTACTTTCGCCTCATATCATCGGCGGTATAAAAGAATATGGATAATGACATCGAATGATTCAACTATCTTCTTAGAAGTGGTCGTCAATATAACAATACATCAAAGGTACATATCCTTCATACATAGAATAAAACACATATGGATGTGCCTCATCTCATCGGCACATCCCAAGAATCATTCAAGGAAATATAAAATACGATCATAAAAGAAGCATCATACTTATTCATACCTCATCTCATCGGTATGAATATAGATACATCTCAAATCCATCGCTAAAAATCATCATAAAAGATTCTTCATAATCATTTATACCTCATCTCATCGGTATAAATATATAAAAACATCTCAACTCCATCTTAACATCAAGTAATCTATAAAATCATCAATCCATAATGCGAAAAACTCAATCAAAGAGTAACATCATAAATGATTTCACCATATATGTATACATCTCATCTGGCACTAGGCTATCAATGTAATAATCATCTAAAGACGGTGAAGTCTAAAACATCAAAACTCAAAGAAATCCCGGATTGGCCGGATCCTCGATTGCATGCCAAAGCAATGCTACGTGCGCTACATCGTGACTAGTACTACTATTTGGTACCATAAACATCGTGATGACTGGAGTCAAATAACATCTTAACATCGTGAATGACTATAGTCTATAACATCGTAATGACTTCCAGTCATAAAGACCCGAGTTAATAACATCGTGATGATCGGAGTAGCAACTACATCGTGATGACTCCAATCGAGTACTCATGGTCTGTAGTACTAGTAAACATCGTGAATGTGTCTCAACTTCTCGGATAGGAACCCAATAGGTGTTAACGTACGTCCCATACCATACATTCGCACCTAACAGTTTACTAGCCGTTAGTTGGTACCACACTAGTAAAAAAATCATAAACATCATGAAAATATACTCTGCCTCATCTCATTGGCGAGTAAATACAATACCCTACTCGTCTCATTTCATTGACGAGTACTAGTGGCATCATGACTTGTCTCATCTCATCGACAAGTAAAACTATCATAATACATCTCAACATCGTAAAATCATCATAAAGTAGCTTACCTCATCTCATCGGCAAGTAAAAATAATATCTAGATGGTTATTTATAACCATAATTCCAAATAGAAATTTCTAACTCTTAATTCGTCTCAATTTTGATCAAGCACGATTTGCTCTCGGGACAGCAACAAACAAGTACGATTTTGATCAAGAAAACATCAAAATAGAAAACTCAAAACATGAAACCTGTAGAACATGATTTAAGCTTTCCGGAACATCTAAAATTATCAAAATCGGTTAAGACATGAAGAAGTTATGGTAAATTTCGTTCCAGCTTCAAGCACAGAGCAAATATTGGTTTTGCTCTCGGGATAGCAGTAGAAAATTTCAATTTTGACATAGCTAACTTCAAAATTATAGAAAAATCAAAACATGAAAGTTGTATTACATAATTTAAGCTTTTCGGAACATCTAAAATTATTAAAATTGGTTAAGAAACGAAGAAGTTATGGTAAATTTCATTTCAGCTTCAAGAACATAGCCAATATTGGTTTTGCTCTCGGGATAGCAGTAGAAAAATTCAATTTTGACTAGCTAACATCAAAATTACGGAAAACTCAAAACAAGAAAGTTGTAGTACATTATCTAAGGGCCCGTTTGGTTTCATTTTGTATTTTGAGTTTTGTGTTTTCAACTTGCACTCAGAAATACCAAGAAATAAGAGAAGAAAGTTTATAATTCTTAGCCATTGTGACGACCAACGGACGACGAAGGGGTCGGATTGTTCTCCGTGCTTTTGCTATCTCTCGAAACACGAAAAACAAAATAAACTTGTTTTCTATTTTACATGTTAATTCCATTTTTCAAAATTATTTGTTTTTCGACAATACATACAACGGACACGCTTTTGTATAGACTGTTAACGCTAAAAAGTGAACGCTAACACCCGGTGTGTGTAATAGAATTGTGAAAGCACCACCCGTTGGTACGGGAACAGAATATAAGCTCAAAATAGCAGAGAAGCAGTAAATGAACAACAGGTTTATAGTGGTTCGGCCCGTAATTGAGCCTACGTCCACTTTGAATCTCTTTATTACTGAATTCGGTTACAAATCGATACAAATCTCTTATCAAAACAGTACAACTTGATCAAAAGAAACAATCTTGACTACTAGCTCAATCTTCGTCGATGGAATTCGATGAATCCATGTTGGATGTAAGGAATTATCTCTTGAAGATTGTTGTAGCGTCTTGAATGTTTGAGGATCTTTGATTGCTGGATGAATGGAGACTTCGACAGAGTAACGGCGCTTGAAGAAATGAATGGCCAAAAGTCCCTTTCATGTTGGAAGTGGTGGGTTATTTATAGGAGCTGATTTGGACTCAGGAAATTTTCCTAAGTCTTTAAGTCGTGGCCGACTTATAGAAGTCTTAGGTCGTGAGTCGGCAACGAGATAAAGCGCTTGTACCAGTTGGTACTTCCAGAACGAATTAGTAAGTCGTGAGCGACTTAGTTTAAGTTATAAGTCGGTAACGACCTAAAAGATGCAATCTTGTTTTCGTTCCCTTAAGTCGGTGACGAGGTAAAGGCGTATAAGGTGTTCTGAGATTGTACACGACTTAGTATAAGTCGTAGGTCGGCGACGACTTAAGAGATAGGTCGTAAGTCTTAAGTTATCAACAATTGCCTTAGGTCCAAGACTCCCTTATCTCGTAGACCCTTAAGTCGTAGTACTTCTTAACTCGGAGCAGTTCATAACTTGGTGTTGTTAGGTCGGAGCAGAGTTAACCCATAGGTTGTTAAGCTCTTAACTCGTAGACTGCTAAGTCGGAGCTTTCTTAACTCGGAACCCTTCTTAAGTCGGAGCTCTCCTTAAGTCGTAGTTCTTTAGGTCGCAACATTGCTAGGTCGCAATGTTCCCTGTAGCTTTACCAAGTCGTAAGTTGCGAGCTTCCTTTAGCAGTTAGGTCGCTAAGTCTTTAGGTTTCGAGGTTCTTGAGATAGTTAGATCGCAGGCTTCTTAGGTCGTAAACTACCTTAGGTCGCGACATTCTTTAGGTTGTTATGTTCTTAGGTCGCAGACTTCAGTTAGGTCGCAGGCTTCCTTCAACAGTTAGGTCACGACGTTCTTTAGGTCGCTATGTCTTAGGTCGCAGACTTCAGTTAGGTCGCAGAATCTCTTCAGCAGTTAGGTCGCAAGCTTCATTGACTCGCTCAATATTTTAGGTCGCTTCTCAATGGGAGTTAACATTTGCCCCTCGAAGTACGGGCCGAAGTCATAGGTCGTGTGCTTCGACTTAACTTCGCTAGGTCGCGAGCGACCTAAAACACTAACTTGCTTGTCTATTCATCTTCCTTTCTTGGTTTCATATAAATCGGTTAGGTCGCTTCTTCCTCCCTACTCTACTGCTTCGATTCCCTGCTGCCATTGACGAATTTTTCGAGTTTTCAAAGGCGAATTCAACCTATTCCAGTCATCGATTCTTCCTTACCATTACATCCCGTAAGTGAGTTTGATATCCATCCTATCATAATCATCGTCTAATCTTGAATCCCTGCTTTTTCGACCTTAGCCCCACTCTATGAGTTGTGCATCGTCTCAAGTGGCTGTCGTGGTTGACTCTCGATAGTTGCTTTGGCTGATTCATGAGGGCATAGTAATGTGTTGAATCTGCGATGGATTGGGGATGTGTTGAATCGCTTTTGGTATCTTTCGATGAATTGAAGGGGTGAGGAAGGCGATGGGTTTATAGGTGTAATTGATAACGGGTTATAGGGTTTGGTGGTTTGTGGCGTGGAGAGGAAGTTAGCAGCATAAGGGTTTCAGGCGACTTAAGACCATTCGCGACCTAAGGGATAGTTCGGCCTAAGGAAGACTATAACTTGTGTTAGGTCGCTGAACGACCTAATAGTTGCTTGAACCAGAAACTGCACGACCTAACTTTCCCGTGACATAAGCTTTAAATCGCAGCCGAGCTAGGACTTGATCAAATCTGCATTGTTTTTGACCCTTCAGTTGCACTGTGCGACCTAAAGGTGCCTCGACCAAGGATAGGTCGCCGAACGACCTAGAACTTGAAACAATTCTGCACAGTCCTGGATGCTTTTATTTGCACTGCACGACTTAAAATTGCTCCAACTTATGTTAGGTCGTGAACGACCTGGGACTTAGAAATTTAGGCAGAATTTGGCAGATATTTGAATTTGAATTGTTTTAGACTTCGTTGTACTTCTTTTCAGATTGCCTTAACTCTAATGCTGATAACCTGTTTAGAAGCAATATTCACAGAAAAAATGGGACGAATATACTGCCATTGATTTCCCACACCAAATGACAGATTAGTCAACAAAGAATATCAAACTTAAATCAACTTCGCGAATGAAATGCTGTGAACTAACAAATCTAAGTGAAGTATTAAAGCAAAATTGAAACGATCAACTAAAGCTGATTTATTTGCATCAACACAACACTGTTCTTGGACTTAAGATATCAAGCCCCGAAACTTTATAATCGACAAGTATCAATTAATTTAGTTTCATTTATATTTGCTTGTTATTGCGTTAGTTTTGCACAACACTTCACCCTTTTTTAGGAAACGTGCACCTTAACATTTGATCGTCCAGTTCCTTGTGTAGAATGGCATCTCAACAGGAAGACTTGGAAATAGATGGAGAAGCTTTTCCAATTGCTACTCCACTGAATGACCCTCCGGAACGGACTTCTACTACTCTGAGCCATAAGGTCTTCAGACAATTGTGCATCCAGTTCGGCATTGCTGAAGCAGATGCTTTACTTCCTGGGTCAAGCGACACTGCTGACAGGCCGCCTCTTGGCTTTGTTGCTGTGAATCGTCAGATGTGCTTGAGCGGAGCTATTCCGCCCTTTAATGATTGTCTTCGAGAACTTCTCCTTCGGCTATCTATCTCCCCTTTTCAACTGCACCCTAATGGATACTCCATCTTGCTGGGACTGTGTGTGCTTTTCAGGAGAACGTTGGGCCGTTTTCCCAGTTTTGCCGAAATTCGCTTCTTGTGCACATTTGCAAAGAACAAGGATCATCCCTCCATTACACTTGTGAGGAGTGCCAGGAACCGTAAACTAATCCTGGACTTGCCCGAAAGTGCCCATGGGTTCTTGACTCAATTCTTTTATGTCCGCTGTCCTCCGGGATTTTATGCCATCTGGAGAGTCGGAAGTAAGATTGTCTCTTTCCGATTTGTTTTTAAGACTTTTCAGAACTCGAACTGTCAAATGCTTAACTTCATTCTTTCTTTTTGCAGCACTTCCTCCTCCACTTCGAGATACCAGTCACAAGTTAATTTTAGATACTTTGAATGCCGTTGATGTTGAAGAGAGGAGTGCCAAATTCTTGCTGAAAGATGAATTTCAGCACCAATTTGGTCTTTTACATCCTTCTAGATCGACCCAGATTCATGAAATTTCTAGTTCTGATGCGGAAACGTTAGCTGCTTCGGGCTCTCGAGCAGAGGCCTCAAATGCCCCAGCTCCTGTAGAGGAAATTGAATCAGAAGCACCCGTCGTAGAGGCTGCTTTGATAAAGTGTTCCGCATCCACTAATGTTGTAGGGTTAGTCAGCAAGTCGGCACTTGCCCCAATTATCGAGGAGGAAGAAAATCCTCGAGTTTCTGAAAAATCAATTTATGTGGAAGTGGAAAAAGAGAAGTCTGCTGAATACCAGGGTGATGATACTTTCGATGACTTGAGTTACATAATGATAACTTCTCAAGAGCTTTTCAAGGATAATATTCCAAAGGCGAACTCTCCTGTCGTTGAAGCGACTTCCTCTTTGAAACAGACCTCGACGCCTTCTACACCTGTCGTCTCCGTTCCCGCATTGAAGCGTGGTTTGTAGTTTGACGCACGTAGTTCGCACACCGCACACACTTAGGATTTTTCTGCACTTATAAGCATTTACTCTTTCTTTCTGGAAATTTCTAAACTTTACTTCTTTTCCGTTTTCAGATTCTCCGATGGGGCGCTCCGGCTCATACTATGACTCATTTCAGCGCCATGGAGGTCGTGGATCCTATGACTTTAGGAAATATCTTGGTGACCAGAGAGAGACAGATGAGGAACGGGCCCAAAGGAAGGCTCAAGAAAAATGGGATTATGAGCAGCGGCAGAGAAGAAGAGATGCTGATCGATATGATTCTTCTTATAGAACTTATGATTCTCATAAGCGGAAGTCTTATGATGACAAAGGGAAGACTCATATTACTGATGAATCGAGCAAACGGTCTATGACAAGTGACGCGTCTGCTATTTCTGAGAAGACTAACGCTCCCATTTCTTCTGATATTCCGGCCGGCTCTCCTCCTCTAAAGGAATCTGATATTCAAACCATCATTAACAGGCCACATATCAAGTTAAAGACGGCCCTCCAACGCTTCAGAGCCGATTTCCGAATTGGTGTTTAAGAGGAGTCCGTTTTGACTTAGATTTGGTTCCCATTGATAAGCAGGCAATGCTGAGAAATGTCGATGCTGTCAAGCTTGATATTGAAAGAATGTCTGGATGGCAGAAGCTGGTTGATGAACTTCAAAGGGTCAACCATTTGAACCTTGAAGCGATGATGACCATGGAGAACGATAAATCAGAATGGGACAAATGGCGTAAGCAGCATGATGCGGAGATGACGAGCATTGCAAACGACAACGCAAAGCTTGCGTCTGAAGTTAAGCAGCTTAAGTAAAATCTCGCTTCTTCTTCTGCATCATATACTCAAAAAGAAGAAGTCTTTCAGAAGCAAGTGCGGGATGCGCATGCTGCACAAAGAGATGTCGAAATGAAGCTTGCTGCCGAACAGCACGTTACTGAAAAATATCGAGTAGAAAACACCGAACTGCGGGAAAAGGTCACCTCCCAGAACGTGGTGATTGAGTTACTAAAGTCTCGACTTGCTAAAGCTGAGACGGCGCGTGATGAGGCTATTACTGGTAGGGTTGCTGCCATTGCCGAAAAAGAAGTGGCTGAGCAATCACATGAGGCAACGAAAGCAAACATCAGTTCTACCTTATTCGACTTTTATTTACACTGCGTTATGGGTCGTGGGAGCCTTGCTTTTCTGGGTCCAGATTATGAAATCACTCTGGCTGAAGTGTGGGAAGCCGCACTTGATATGTTTAAAGGTGCCGGCTATGATGAAGCAAAATTTGAGGAAGCAAAATTTGAGGCTCGCTATCTTGATGATGAGGCTCGTGCCGCTCTTGTTAGAGGGAAGGAGCAGCTTGCTAAAGCGCGGGCTGAATCACTGGGAGAAGAGCTTTCAAAAGAGGAAGCTCCTTTAACTGCCCCTGTTCATACTTCCACTTCGGCTGATGCAAACATTATGGATTCCAGCTCTCATCCTTCACATCCAGTTGTGACCACTCCTACAGAAAAAGAGGCAATGAAGGACTTTCAGGCTCGGGAATTTGAGATTGATCTCGCTAAACCGGCTTCTCCAGGTAACTTTGACGAGACGAATTCAGTGAATTGCTTATTCGATTCAACCGAGTTCGACGAACTTCTTACTTATTACTTAAGCTTTGACGATCCACTGTCTTCTTTTTCCTCGGAGAATACTGATTTTGATTTCTTTTATTATGCAGCGGACGTGCCGGAAAATGCACCAATTTCTCCTTCTTCAGCTGCCGTTCCTCCTCCTTCTCAAGTTACTCCTCTTCCAGCTTCTCAACCAGGTCCACAGGAAGAACAGATAGCAGCCCTTCAAGGCTTGGACGAACCACCTGCTTCCGAGGAGCAGAAAGCAGAAGATCTGGAAGATAGCGAGAAGACCCCGGAGCAGTCTTTTGACTACGACACAAAACTTTCTACATTTCTTACTCCGGGAGTGAGTCTTCTTCCAAGAAGAAGAGGAAACGTGTGGTTTCGAAGAAAGGAAAGAAGAGTTCTTCTGTTGCTGGAGATGAAGCAGAAGTCGATCCGGCTGAGTCTCTTTCTCCTTCTTCTCCGATACGGCCTTCGAAACTAATTACCAGGCCGGGTAAAGGCTCCAAGGGTGGGAAGAAGGAGAAATGAGTTTGATTTTGTCTTTTCTGCTTTTTGCATGCATTGACCGGAAATTGTGCGGATACCGGTCTCCGCTCCTTTTTGTAATCTGCACAATGTAAAAAGTTTCCATAGTATTGAATAAAATAACTATTTTACTTGTACAAATTCTTGTGTATGCATGAATATATCTGTTTTTCATTTGAAGTGTAGAGTAAACGATTCTTTTTTTTGTACAAACTTTTGTCTGTGTTTCAAGAACGCATTTATTCCACATCTTCTTTATGTGATATTGCAATGAACTTGTGGTGTGTCGCTTGTATATTACTCTTATTAATGTAACTGAATTGTATAATGTTGCCCCCATACCACAAGTGCATTGCAATATTTCTCGCTTGTACAAGACTGATACTCTTATATTAGAGAATAACTATTCCACTTTTGAGGAAGGAATCATTCTGCTTTTAATAGAGTATATCTCGTTTTTTGGAGAAATTTTTACTTTCTCTTTCTGTTAGAAGAACACTTCAATTTTTGGGAACGATCACTTTTATTTGTTTTAAAAATGAATTTTCCTGCACAATGAAATGAGCTTCTGAAGAAAGTTTTGATTTTTGTGCCCCAGTAAAGGGTTTATTTTTGGTACTTCAAGCAAGGTGAAGTACGCCTCTGAAGAGGTCTTTTGGTCTCCGAAGAGAAGCGATTTTGGTCTCCGAAGAGAAGCGATTTTGGTCTCCGAAGAGAAGCGATTTTGGTCTCCGAAGAGAAGCAATTTTGGTCTCCGAAGAAAAGCAATTTTGGCATTTCATCGCTGGTGAAGTGGGTCTCCGAAGAGAAGCATTTTGCACTTCTACACGGGTGAAATGTGCCTCCGAAAAGGGCTTTTTAGCATTTCATCACTGGTGAAGTGGGTCTCCGAAGAGAAGCATTTTGCACTTCTACACTGGTGAAATGTGCCTCCGAAAAGGGCTTTTGCCTCCGAAGAGGTCTTGAAATTGCCTGGAAGTTACTTTCTCATGGTTGTGTGGATCCACGGGGCGGACGCAAGTTGCTTGATTGGATGTTCGTTTGCACAAATGATCGCAATCAATTAACAAGGGCCCTGTTCCTTCAGCTTGGGAAGGTGCCCCTCCGGTGGTTCCACCAATCTTGTTATTGAGAGAAGCACTTTCATTTATTGGCGTGCCTCGTTAGAGGGCTTTGTTGACCTTTGGGAAGGAGCATCGGTTGGTTGGTGTGCCAGGAAGGTTGCTTCTCAGGGGCGAGTAGATCCACGGGACGGACGCAAGCTGCCTGATCGGATGCATCACAATCAGTTAGCAAGGGCCCTGTTCCTTCTGCTTGGGAAGGTGTCCCTTTGGTGGTTCTACCGGCCCTTTTATTGAGGAGCAAAATTCCTTTTGGTTGCTTCCGTGCTTGCTTAGCCATGTTCTCCCATCATCTGCCCATTAGCGATCTTTTGTTATCATTTCCAAGCGTATCTTCGTTCCTTTTGTAAGTAAATTGCCTTATCCAAAGAAGTGGACTTCACTGTTGAACAACTTCATGGGACAAACGCGAGTTACCTAGCTGGATGTCTGTTCATATTGACAATCACGACTGGTTAACGAAGGCTTGCCCCAGTGAAGTTGCCAACTTTTTATGTGAGGTTCTTCTAATATAGGATTTGAATATGGAATTCTTTGTTGCTTGGTATTTGCTTTAATAAATGATTTGTAAGGCTCGCTTAGCTTTGCGATGGGTGAGCTTTGCTTTAATGACCTGCAATATTAGATCGACATTTTAGCAATACATTTAGAGTATTTACACATCGAAATATAACAGGCATTTTATAATAGAAAACACAGAATGCATAGTTTTTCATTATTCAGTCGCGCTGATTTCTCAGCGGTTTACAATGCAGAAGTTACACATCCATCATCATTTTTTACAAATTTAAGCAACGCTGTTAAGCAAAAAATGGATGCTAGTGATTGTTGTTTCTGAATCTCCAAGCTGGATTTCCATTTGTGCTTGATTCATAGCTTTTGGATTTTTACGCCAGAGAAAGTGAGAGATGCCCCAGCCGCAGTTTCGTGGGTAATTAGTAGTCGTCCCAACTTCTGCCTGCTGGGCATGGACCTCCTGTGACAACATTAATGACAAGCTTTTCTGAATCTTGCACTGCAGTGTTGTTGAGAGAATCAGATTGATGGGTAGGACGTTGTTGATCCCGAGTGGGTGAGGTTGGAGCGACTCCGCTTCTCTTAACGTACTGTTGGAGTTTACCCTGCTTCAGCAATTCTTCAATCACATTCTTTAATTGGCGACATTGGTCAGTGTCATGGCCAGGTTGATTGTGAAATTGGCAGAATTTTCCATTACGCTTTGCACCTCTCGTCATCTCAGGTGGCTTAGGATACCTGACAACATCCTTTGTTGCAAAAAAGATATTTCTTGGTGTATCAGTTAAAGGAGTATAGTCCGAAGGATTAAAGCGGCGAGGTTTCTTTTCATTTCCCTGGCGCTTTCCTCCTTCATTCTCCCTTTTCTGACTTTCAGATTCTCTTTTATTAGATGGGACATTGTTATTATTAGTTTGGGCAGCAACCACTTTCGATGTCGTAGAAAGGCTTTCAAGGCGAATGAACTCGTCGGCCTTTTTATAAAATTTATCAAGTGAGTTCGGTTCCTTCATCTTTAGCCATATTCCAAATTTACTCGATTTATCAATGGCTCGCATCAAATAAGTCAGGATCATGCGTGGTTCCGCATTTTCTACTTCGGCTAAAGCTATATTGAAACGGCTCAAGAAAGATTTGATTGATTCTCCGGGCGCTTGTTCAAGGTTAGACAGCGACATTATATCCTTAGCTTTTGAAGCATACAATCTGAACTGTTCTTTAAACTTTTGCGTTAAGTCGGAGAACTTATCTACAGACCGAACTGGAAGCTTTGTGAACCAAAGTAAAGCCACACCTTCCAGGTATACTGGAAAGTACCGACACTTGATCTCGTCTGATGCTCTTGCACCGGTCATATGCCAATCGTATTTGTATAGGAAATGATTAGGGTCACTCGTTCCCCTATAGGCTTGGATAGTAGGAGGTGCAAATTTCCTTGGAAATTCCGCTCTCAGGATCCTTTCAGTAAACGGAGTTCTGCTTGGCGCGAATCGCCAGTCAGCCTCATCTTCTTCCCTTTGCATGCTCTCTTTCATGATGCGGCCAACCATTTCAGACAGGTACTCTTTATTGTTCAAAGACACCTCCGGGCAAGCATCAGTTCTTCCCTCGGAAGTTTGCCCGGGTATAGGTTCATGACAAGTTGGTTGCGGCATAGAACCATCAGCTTGGAAAGGTGGCATTTCATGAAGAGTAGTTTGATGGTTTTCTGGTTGATGATTTGCCCCGAGTAGAGCAGTTAACCTATCCATCATCAAAGCGTTTTGGGTTTCGATCTGTTGGTATAATCCAGAAACTGCGTCATCTAATTCAGCCCTGGTGACTCCAACGGGAGGAGTTGCTTGGTCTGTTGTTGGGGAAGCGGAAGTCCCTTCGTGAGCATTTCTGGATCTGATAGGTCTACCTCTTCTTCCAGGAGCCATTATTTCGGATCTGGTTTTTAAGAGAGGTTCTCTTTATGAATCTTTGCGAAGCAACGATGGATGATCGCCTGAGTTCAATTCTCAGTGAAAGCACCAAAATGTTAACGCTAAAAAGTGAACGCTAACACCCGGTGTGTGTAATAGAATTGTGAAAGCACCACCCGTTGGTACGGGAACAGAATATAAGCTCAAAATAGCAGAGAAGCAGTAAATGAACAACAGGTTTATAGTGGTTCGGCCCGTAATTGAGCCTACGTCCACTTTGAATCTCTTTATTACTGAATTCGGTTACAAATCGATACAAATCTCTTATCAAAACAGTACAACTTGATCAAAAGAAACAATCTTGACTACTAGCTCAATCTTCGTCGATGAAATTCGATGAATCCATGTTGGATGTAAGGAATTATCTCTTGAAGATTGTTGTAGCGTCTTGAATGTTGAGGATCTTTGATTGCTGGATGAATGGAGACTTCGATAGAGTAACGGCGCTTGAAGAAATGAATGGCCAAAAGTCTCTTTCATGTTGGAAGTGGTGGGTTATTTATAGGAGCTGATTTGGACTCAGGAAATTTTCCTAAGTCTTTAAGTCGTGGCCGACTTATAGAAGTCTTAGGTCGTAAGTCGGCAACGAGATAAAGCGCTTGTACCAGTTGGTACTTCCAAAACGAATTAGTAAGTCGTGAGCGACTTAGTTTAAGTTATAAGTCGGTAACGACCTAAAAGATGCAATCCTGTTTTCGTTCCCTTAAGTCGGTGACGAGGTAAAGGCGTATAAGGTGTTCTGAGATTGTACACGACTTAGTATAAGTCGTAGGTCGGCGACGACTTAAGAGATAGGTCGTAAGTCTTAAGTTATCAACAATTGCCTTAGGTCCAAGACTCCCTTATCTCGTAGACCCTTAAGTCGTAGTACTTCTTAACTCGGAGCAGTTCATAACTTGGTGTTGTTAGGTCGGAGCAGAGTTAACCCATAGGTTGTTAAGCTCTTAACTCGTAGACTGCTAAGTCAGAGCTTTCTTAACTCGGAACCCTTCTTAAGTCGGAGCTCTCCTTAAGTCGTAGTTCTTTAGGTTGCAACATTGCTAGGTCGCAATGTTCCCTGTAGCTTTACCAAGTCGTAAGTTGCGAGCTTCCTTTAGCAGTTAGGTCGCTAAGTCTTTAGGTTGCGAGGTTCTTGAGATAGTTAGATCGCAGGCTTCTTAGGTCGTAAACTACCTTAGGTCGCGACATTCTTTAGGTTGTTATGTTCTTAGGTCGCAGACTTCAGTTAGGTCGCAGGCTTCCTTCAACAGTTAGGTCACGACGTTCTTTAGGTCGCTGTGTCTTAGGTCGCAGACTTCAGTTAGGTCGCAGAATCTCTTCAGCAGTTAGGTCGCAAGCTTCATTGACTCGCTCAATATTTTAGGTCGCTTCTCAATGGGAGTTAACATAGACGAAAGCACAAAACTAAAAACAACAAGCCAAACGGGGCCTAAGCTTTCCGAAACATCTAAAATTATCAAAATTGGTTAAGAAACGAAGAAGTTATGGTAAATTTCCTTTCAGCTTCAAGAACAGAGCAAATATTGGTTTTGCTCTCGGGATAGCAGTAGAAAAATTCAATTTTGACATAGCTAACCTCAAAATTACAGAAAACTCAAAACATGAAAGTTGTACTACATTATCTAGGCTTTCCGAAACATCCAAAATTATCAAAATTGGTTAAGAAACGAAGAAGTTATGGTAAATTTCCTTTCAGCTTCAAGAACAGAGCAAATATTGGATTCACTCTCGGGATAGCAGTAGAAAAATTCAATTTTGACATAGATAACCTCAAAATTATAGAAAACTCAAAACATGAAAGTTGTAGTACATTATCTAAGCTTTCCGAAACATCCAAAATTATCAAAATTGGTTAAGAAACGAAGAAGTTATGGTAAATTTCCTTTCAGCTTCAAAGATGAACAACAGAATTCAGTTTTTGGATTGAGCACAAAATATGATCAAAATTTGATTTTTATAGCTCCAAACATCCAATTTTACACTAAATATGAATAAGTAAGTTTTTTTACAGCTAGCGTGAGAGATTACTCACCTTAGGGTTTGTTTGCAGTGAATTTGGTAGCAAGTTGTGTTCTTTTGAGGCGATTTGAGGCTCTAAACACCGGTAAATGCTGAACAAGAACATGCAGAGAGAAAGAAAAAAGATTACAGACAATCCCCTTATCAAGAACAAAGTTGAATGAAGTAGCTTGAGAGATTGGTAGTGATTACCTAAATTTGATGCTAATTTGCAAATTACTTTCTTGATTTCTCTATAATTTCATCAAATTTTGAAGAAAGATTCTATTTGAAAGAGGAAAGCCATTTTTCATTTACCGTTGATTTTCAAGGGAAGAAGATAAGTGAGAAAAGAGAAACCAACGTACAGTTTATTTTTCTCTTTTCTCCTGATAGTTTTAGAGATGGGTAATGGATCTAACCCTTTACCCATTAGCCCAAAAACTATACTTAGTAAAAATTCAACTAAGTAAAATACACATTTTCACCTATTTTCTCAATACACACACTTTCTCAAACAAAATTTATACAACAAAAGTTTATGTAAACAAAATTTTTTTCACAACAAACTAAAATGTGTTTTAACTAAAAAAATCTCTTTTTTATCAATAAAACCTTATTTTATACTTTTTTTTGAAAAAGAAAACCTTATTTTATACTTAAATTTCAAAAGTTACGCCTTTTTATTACAAAACACCATTTTTAACATAAGAATTTACATAAAAATTATTTTCTTATCAAAATAAACACAACAAACCTTATTAACTTCACTTTTACAACAAAATATCATTTTAAACAATATTTTACCTTTTTATATTTATAAAAATACATAAATACTTCTAATTTCCTCTTTATAATCAATAAAAATTCAATATTGGCAATAATTTACAATATTATTGCATTTACTCAAATTAAAATCATAAAATGATCATTTTCTTTCCAAACTAGCAAAATAAAGTTTTTAAAACTTTAATTTTTCAACCATTTATATTATTTCAACAAATTAACGTCGAAAAGAATCTCTTTATTAATTTATCATCTCAAAATTAACTTATTCGCATTATTCACCATTTATTCAACTTAAATCGCACCTAAATAATCTTATATCAAATTTTATTCTCCCAAATCTCATTGTTAATTTTAAATAAACAATTTTTAACTAAATTTCCATTTCCAATTTATTTTATTTCCAATATTAAATTATAATCATTGTTATAATTAAATATTACAGGTAATCACTAAAAACATGGTTGTTACAGGTTTAGATATCATTTTATATTTAATTATCGATATTTATTCGATCTATTTATATTTGTAAATAAATTTTACAAATTGAATTCACCAATATTGTTTATTAATTGAAGGAGTTGAATAAAATTATTCAATCCATTTAATTCACAATTAAAATATTTAAACATTCCTTATATTTTGAATTATAAGTTATTAAATTCAAATTATTTAAATATTTAAAATTAATTAAACGTTTAAAATAAAATGACTAGAATTTTGGGTTATTACATCCTCCCCTCCGTAAATGAAATTCGTCTTCGAAATTCCTAAGGAAGAAAATGTTTCCAAATCCTAATTTCTAAAACTATTAACTAAAATAAGTTATTACTTTTCAAAACCAATTAACTGGAATAGATTTTAAAATTTCCAAGTGTTTTAAATTCACTCACCTATAGCAACTAATTCCCTTCTATTCATTCATTCCAAATTATAACTCAAAAATCAAATTTTAGTTATCAAATTTTTTTCCAAAATTCTCAAAAAAAAATCTAACTCTTAAATTTATGGAAAATTTTGCCAGCGTCTCCTTTGCGCGGCTCGATCAGAAGAACTACAAATTGCCTCTACGGGCTCTAAACCAACCAAAGAAAAAAAAAGCCAAGTGGCCTCCCACATCTAGGGCATAAAATCATCAACCAATTTAAATTTATAAATTTATTATGTACCTTTTTGCATTTGATTTATATTTTGGCAATTAATTTATTATCTCTATGCAAATGCGGGTGCGCAATAAGTCAAGTGGAAATCTCTTGCTTTCATGTACTTACATAATTTAAAAGAGAATCAGGTTAACAAAAGCAATACGATGTAATTCTACATGCAAAACTAGCATGATATAAATCTACATGCAACCAACAACCATATCTCAATCATATGTGACAAAACATAGAGAAATTCTATAATAGATGCTATGCATCCAAAGTTTGCAAATGATAATTTTAGATCTAAATACCCGGGTTTTTCCATTCAATTTTCTTTTTCAAATTTCTCAAATGAGAAAAATCAAAGATCAAAATCAAAATGATAAGAAAGGAATTCCTCCTAATAAAGTACAGTGAAACTCTAGAATCAAAACAACATGGAGCGTCTAATGGTATTATGGTTCCTCCACACATCAACAAGAGTGAATAAATATCATTTCTTTCCCAAAATCTTCAAAAATCTCCTTTTTCAAAATCACCAAAATTTAGATCCTAAGAATAACAATTCAAAATCGTTTGTCTATAAATTTAAATTTTATAAACATTGGTCTATAAAATCACACAACCAATCACTTCAATTCAGTCAAATCAAATAAATCAAATTCCATAAGGAAAAACTTATCACTTAACATTGTTTCAAAATGTCAAATGACTAATAAACAACTCAACTTAGGTTCAAAACTTTCTTGATCATCCAAAAATATAGATAATTATCTAAGCACATGGTTTTTCTCATTAGCCTTTGGTTATTGCTCTGAAAGATTATCCAAACTTACTTGCATAAAATGGAAAGTTATACTCTAAATTTTATTACATAAATTTTTTTTCCTTCTAAATCACTTATATTTTCACTTAGTATTAAATTTACTTATGTATTATTTTATAAATTCTCACCCAAATTTTAAAAATATTTTATAAAGTCATTTCTTTATAAAACATCAAATAATAACTTATTCCACTTTATTTGCTTGTATAATACTCTTCTGCATCCTAAGAGTACATATAAATTTTATTTTACTTTTTTCATAGTTTAAGTAGAGATCTAATCAAAATTTGGGTCTTTTAAAACTAAGTCAACCTCTCGACCTCAACTTAGGGTGCTAAAATGGAAGATATTTATGGGTTGAACCCATCAATAAGTAGTTTACAGTACTAAGATGTTTTAAACAATTATATGGTTTTAATTAAAATAATGTTTATCAAAACCTTCTTATTCAATTTAACCCATTTTAAACCTGTGTTAAATTATCTCATAACCATCTAAGGGAAAAATCTCATTTATCAAACGATCTCTTATTAGAAATACTTTTTATTTTGAAATCAATTCCTTTTAAGGGAACTTAAAAATTAAATACCCTGTTTTGAATTTCAAAAACTCATTTTTGAAAGCATACTACATATAATTTTATATGAAATAATTTCAAATGATTTATTAATTAAATCTCACTTTGGGTTCATTCGGATTTAAACTCACTTCGATCGCACAATGATAAAGAGAATAATTTACTAAGTACTCCATAATGTTCGTCAAAACAAACATCTAATCGTCACTTAGAAGATTATTCAAATTACCACAAAACTAATCGAAACAATTTCCTTCTAATTATCCCAAAGAAAATACATTCCATTTAAAATTTTACTTCCCAAAATATTTTTACTTTCAATTACTTCCAAAAATACTGCTATTTCATTTCTCAAAATTCTTTTGAAATTATTTTCAAAAATTTCCGGATTTAGATTTAAATATCCTTTTCAAAACATGTTTTATATACTAAATTTATATAAAATTTCCTTTATATCAAAATCATTTCATATCATAATAATCCTTTTTCATTATAATAGAATTATCTCGAATATTTATTCTCTAAATATCTTATCCCACTATTTAATTATATTAACAACTTTTTATTAAAGTTTAATCATTAATCCACCGTTTTTAAAAGGTGGATTTTCAAGTTAACATTTTCTCTGAACACCTTTATAGTCAAATTGTGAAAATTAATTCATAAAGGGTTCGTTTAAATCAAAGCGATAATGCTCCCAAATAAACCGAGCACAAATTTACAACTAACAAACAATAGTCGATGCTTCTTATTTAAATTGAGAATAACTTAACAAACAATAGTAATAATAAATAAATATTATCACATTTAAACAAACACACTCTATAACTATATAAAGTTTATAAAACTATTCCTTTATATATATATATATAATCCTACGAAAAATATTTAATTTCCCAAAATTTCAAAAATTTCAATACCATGTCCGTTGGCCATGGTCGAGTGTTTAGAAATCCCTATAGATACTGTGACATCCCACGTCTCTACCAGAATTCATAAAAACTCAATAGATTAATTAACATGATACATTTTGATAACATTAATAAATATGCTCTTATATGTATATATATATATATAATACTCTCAAACTCATTCTAGGGTGTCACTTACCCTCTCTCTAATGAGCTAGACCCTACCAAAGCCAAGGTTCTCACTTAACCTTGCGCTCTTAAACCATGCTGCAACGATCGACCTTTTTGACCATCGAAAGTCAACACCGAACACTACCACCGTGTTCCAATGTTGAGCATCAATCGATAAAAAAGTAGATTGTTAGGGTAAATAAACAGAAAAGAACAGAGAACAGAGGAAAAACATAATCTCGCAGCGGAATCGACAACATATAATATAACAAGGACAGTAAAAATGTCCCTCTAAAAATACAGAGTATATCAGAGTTAAAAACAAACCTTACCAGCGAGACAGTTATAAAATCCTGACCTTAGAAATGCTAATAGGGATACTATATAATACAGCGGAAAATAAAACACTACAGTAGGTGAATCTCCAGCTCCCCTCCAAGATCTCTACAACGCCAAGCCAAATGGGGAAAATATAAAAGTTCCGTGAGACCACGTCGCTAACGTGGAACGGGTTTTTCCTCGCAAGAATAACATCCATACAGGCAAGAGTAGAAATAAACATTAGGAAACAAATCCAAATAAGAATGGGCATAAATACTATTAAAACCCAACCTTGAAAGAACGAAAATAACCGAGTAAAATCAAAATGGGACGGAATGGATAAAATAAGGAAACTGTCCAAATATGATTAAATGGGAAGGTGATAGTCCAAACTTGTTAGAAGGGATAAAAATAAGGTAACGGTCCAAACTTGATAGAATGGACCAAATCAATACTTAAACGTCGCGAAGAGTGGTTGATTCTTCTCGTGGCAATTTAAAGATAAACAGATTCAAGGTTTTCGAATCAAATAAGGAAAGGAAAATTCTAACAAATGACTAGGAAGGTGCACCCCCTTGAAGTATACCTCTAGTGATATACTCTTGAGCTCAGCCACATTTTATGTAACACTTCTCGGGAATCTCCAAGCCGGACCTCGCCAAACCTTACCGAGAATCTGAATATTTCACATCTAAAATCTTAACCATTATTCACGTGACGGTACACAAAAATCTAGTTGAGATGTGAAACACCCTAATGGGAGAATCCCCACATAGCTTGGCCCATTTTCACGTTTTTGTTTTTGTCATTTCTGACAAAAGATAACAAAGCTCAAACAGCAGCAAATTGTTTTTAAGGTGACGATACACCATGAAGTAAGCTGAATCTGATAATTAATAAATCAACTATGTGAAGACCCAAAAATTTTGAGATAAAAATAATTCTGAAATGGAAAAAAAAAATTAATTAATTAAATCAGTTAATAGAAAATAATTAAAGGATAAAATAGTTTGAAAAAAAAATCAAGAGAGGATGAAACAATTAAGTAGGGAGAATAATTGTTTTTAAATAGATAGAAATGAGAAGAAAAATAACTAAAGTATGAATAATTTTAATTCACATATCTTATGAATATATATATATATATATGTGGTCAGAGAAATGTAGGGTAATGAAATAACTTCTCTTGATAATCAAAATGCATAAAAATTAGTCAAGCAATATTTATGAGTATGAATGTATTCTTGAAATAAATCAAGAGAGAGAGAGAGAGACAAATGATGAAAATAAGTTAGCTAAAAATCAAACTTACAAAAGAAATAAGAGGAACAACTCGGGTGTAATAAAACATATAGTAAGGTAGAGCCACATGAAAATAATGTGCAAGGAAAACATGCAAATGGCATGTATCCAGAAAAGAGAAAAGCAAACTGTTTTACCAGAAATAGAAATCAAGAGAAAATGCCACATTTAGCCATAACTACACACACATAATTCTCTGAGTAATGTAAGGATAAAATGGGTTTTTCCTCTAGTAAAACCCTAGTTAAATGGTTTAAATCAATGGGGGGAACAGAGGTTTTTCTCTGGGGGGGAATAGAAACATAATTAAAAAAAGAACTCACATTGTTTTCAGGCCTGAGTATTCTCGGGGAGGAGCAAAAGAAAGGTGAGTGATAATCATATATGAGGTTTGAGGCATTAAGACCCATGCTAAGGGCAGCCGAGTATAGTTTTTCTTATATAAAAATTATAATATGGTTTTCTGTTGATTTTACTGAATGAATGTTTATTGAACATGGATGATTTTCTGCTTGATCTTTTGATTGAGACTTTAATTTATTTTGGTCTGTTATGATGGTTTTAACCTTTTGCTTTGAAAGATATTTGATCTAACACCTTGATCATAGATAAGGATTTTACAATCTAGTCCATATTAGAAGATGAGTTAAATATTTCTTTCTGAGAAGTAGGGTATTAAAGAAATAAAGAAAATAGGCAGTATGAATAAGGAGATTCATGCTCATGTCTAGTTCAATAAAAATTGATATGAACAAAGCAATATTATATATATATGCTGATTTGTTCAGATCATAAGCCATTACGTTTTCATGGTTTTTTTTCCCAAAACCCATATCCTATGTTCACAGTAAAATAAAGATAGTATTTCACATGATTTTATCAGATTTATGCAAGCAAGGAGAAAATTTCTAGAAATAAATAAATAAGCATGGTCTCTAAATTATAAAATAATTTAGGAGTAATGCCTTGATCTGCTCATCATCAGGAGGATGATGGGTATGTGCATGACTTGTTTAAGTCCTGTAGGCCTCTGTGTAAAGGGTTAACAGAACTGAGCCCCTTTACAATGCACACATGGTGTTCAATGGCAAGGAGTTAGACCAAATATAAAATGTAGAAATGAGAATGAGAAATCAAGCTATGGAAGTTAGGAGTCAATCCATAGGAGCATGTGCATGTATGTCTGGATGAAGTGATTGGATGAATGTTTGGGTGTATGATTGGGATACAAACTTACCTAAGCTCATATTTTTGTATGAATCAATGCAATGTTAAACAAGTAAATTCTCTGTGCAGTTTTATGAATTTTACAAAATATTTTATTACATGATTTCACTCATACCAGAATTTTGTTCTGACCCTATTTGTTGCCTTTGCAATATTTGGGGTGTCTCATTTTATTGAGGCAGCTCAAAATGTTGTTGCAGGAAAAGATGCATGAGTAGCCTGCTAGTATGGAAAAATTTGGAGATCAACTTGAGTTTAAAATGCTTAGGGAAAAAGGGCAGAAATATTGTAATAAATAAAGCTAGGCAAACCCCATTATGTCTTATATTATTTTTCAGACTTGATATTTGCTTGGTTTTCTTGAAAAGAACATGTAAGAACTTAAGTATTATGTGTGTTGTAAGCTGTGAATTTAAGTAATCGGATTTCTGAAATGATCTCAGTAAATTATGTTGAAGGTGGAGATGTCATATAAGTTGATATATGAATGTATTCTCCTTGGCAAGTTTGATGTTCTTCAGATCTGAGTTAAAACTGTTGGGAGGAATATGTGTCAAGGCAATATATGTGTAGGGATTGAACATAACCTTAACTAACTAGTTAGGCTTGACCATGACTTATAATAGATATAAGGCCATGAGAAGCTTGAAGTTTTAGCCTGTTGATCCTATTTGAATATCTGATCTTCAGTGGAATTTTATTTTGTATGAATGCTTTATGTGGTGCATGCTATATGCTCATAATCTATATTGCAACTATATTGATTTGAGTCTAGTATCCATCTAATTGATTAAGTTAAATTTCATTCTAGTTCTAGAACAAGTCAGATATAAAATGTATTGCCATGTAGTTTTATCTAGATATAAAGCATGTCAATAATTCTACTATTTCATTTGATCATCATCATCTGTTCAGCTATTTGAGAATTTATCAATAATCTTCACCACAAGTTCATCTGATAGTTTTGCATTGGTCTGATTTTTGACACTGCCCTGACCATACTGCCTCCATGTGTATGCTATGTCTTCATTTAGTAGGACTGTTGTGTTTGTACTTTGCCCAAATGTATTGTTTCTTCATGTATTAATCAAACTGGATTATCACCACATTATTCATATGAACATTATATATACTTAATTGCCAGTATAGGAGCATTTTTACCTGACACAAAACTGTTTGAGTTTGAAATAAAAAAATCCCGGGCTAAACTAATATGCATGAATTGTTTAACAACCTTTATCAATCTAAAACCACAAGTATCAAATTCCTAAACCCCAAGGATCAAATGCATGGGATGTAAACCTAGACATTAATTTACCTGGACTATGGAACCAGCTGGGGAAATAATACAAGAAAATAATAAATGGTAATATTTGAATTATGTATTAATCAAGCTTGAGTAAAAAGAAAAAAAAATGAACAGAAAAGGCTATGTGGCACCAAATCTCTGGAACATGAGAAATAAGGTGTGATTAAATTTCTTTGCCAATTTAAATTACTCTGATAGGCAAAGAGTCATTTATATATCTTCATATATATAAATGATAGGGATTGATTTAAGTACTGATATAATTATATTAGTAAAAATTCAGGATCTTGGGAATGAATTGAAAGAAGTTATCTATTGTAAAAAAAACTCACTAAAAGTTCACTAAAATAAAATGAAAAGAGAAGTGGGTCAGTTCAAACTATCAGGGATAATTAAATTGATCATATATGGAAATTAAATATCATACATTTACCACTACTCGTTGACTCCAAACCAGTGCTATCCCTCGATTGAAAATGAAGCCGGACAAGTTGAGGTAGTGTTACCTCTAGGCATCGCCGGTGACGACATTTTTAACCTTCGAGATAGAAACGAGTCCAAGCCTCAACGTTTAGCGTTAAAAGAATAACTAGATCCATTCCATGTAAGCGATATCGATTACGAAACTATTTTTCCATAACCAAAATAAAACATTAACTTTTTAAAAAAAACTAAACTTGTGCTTGATTTCCGTATTGTAGTGTTGGTAGAGCACTTTTAGAAATACTCTTTCACAACGTTCTTTTATAAGACGAAATTTATAATACAAGTGTATTAAAACAAGGATTAAATACTAATGTCGTTAAAACATTGTTTACTATAAACCCAAAAACAATTCACACTTAGCTTTATTTATAAATAATTCCTTTTAAAGGATTTTTCTCATTTATAAACCATTATTTATGGATTTAAAGCAATATTTATTATCCCAAAGGATAATAAAGCAATTTAAATACCTTTATAAATTTAAAAATAATACTAATTATCCTAAAAGATAACTAATTACATTTATAATCGCTTTTAAGTAACCAAATCCATTATCTTTAATTAAATAGTTAATTGTTTCCAAACACTTTTATATAATCAGTAAATTAACTTTAAAACCTTTATTACCTTATATTTTTTATCATATTAGTTAATTTACTTTAGTTACTTTTATTTGATCAGTTAACTTTAAATATCATTAATTAAAAGGTTTTATCCAATTAAAATAGTCATTGGTAAAAATGAATAATTCTTCTCAAACCATCATTAATTAAAATGATAAATAAATTTTAAATACCATTAATTAAAAAAATTAAGTTCAAATAATCATAAATTAATTAAATTCAAACTTCATTAGTTAAAACGGTTACTTAAAACATCATTTGTTAAAATGATTTATTTAACTATAAAACATCATTAATTAGAATGATTTAACTAAATTCCAAATATCATTAGTTAAAACAATTATTTAAATTTAAAACAATCATTAATTAAATGATTAATTAAATTCAAATATCATTATTTAGAATGATTAATTACTTTTAAATATTATTAATAAAAATGATTATTAATTTCAATTATCCTTAATTAAAATAATTAATTAAACTCAAGTAATCATTAGTTAAAACGGTTAATTAAATCCAGTCTCATTTAACTCAAAGATAAACCAATTTTAAACATCATTAATTAAATTGGTTAATTAATCTCAAAATCTTTAATTAAAATGATTAATTACTTTAAATTATCATTTATCAAAAATGATTGATGAATTTAAAATTTGGTTTAGTTCGCGATTTCACGCTATAAAAGTCAAACAAGTGTAAAAGTTGGAATATAGCTTAGAATTCATCAAGATAAGAATTTTTGAAACTATTATATCCATAGTTTTCCAATGGAGAAAGAAAATCTAGATTCGATAAGTAGATTTTTAAATTTGAGTAAAACAAATTTTGGAAAAATCCTGATTTTGTAGTTCGGAATCCAAACAGGATTTCTTTGAAAATGATGTTTTAAAATGTTTAAAAATATGGAATAAATCTTATAAATGTTTTAAAAATGATTTGAGTATTAAAAAAATCAAATAATAAAAAGTCATTTTGATCAATATAGCTTAAAATGCACTTTTCGTAGCACTTTTCTATAACTTTTGAAATATAGTTTTAAACGCAACCGTTCTTTCCCAATTCTTTTGTAAATGTTTTTAAATGATTAATAAGTGTTTTACATGTAATTTGAAGGATTTATAAAATGATCAAATGTTTTAATGATTTAGAGTTGATCAAATAACTTGACCGCCTTATGGATATCACAGAGATAGTGTCTGGGCTTGGGTTTGAAAACCAAGTTCCTACTCTCCTTGGCTATCTAGACTGGCCTGACGGAGGGGATAGTAAATTTGATTTACACGGATCAAAATTTTAAAAAGATAAAGAAAAATATTTTTCAAGATTTAAACAACTTGGATTTTATAGAGATGATCTTCTGGTACTTGGTGTTAAAGCCCGAAGAGGGAACTCATACTATTCATGGAATTTAAACCGTGATTTCACTGTTATTTTGCCTATAGTATTTGTTGAATACGGGAATTAATATTGAGTAGAATTAGATTATTTCTATAGATTCTGCTCACTTAATATTTACTGATTTTGGATTAACATCCTAGATAACATGGTTTTAACTCAATCAAATTTTGAGTTTTGAATTGAGAAATCTTTGCTAAGATTTAAATGAAATGATTTTGGCAATGTTTTCCTAAGTGTAAAATGACATGATTTCGAATCATTCAAATTAAAAGAGTTTTAAGTAATCAAAGGTTTTGATAAGAGTGGTTTAATATTTCCATATATACTGGAAAGAATGTTTTATAAATATATATCTCTAAAAGAGATTTTGATAAAAAGAACTTAATTAATTAAAGAATGATTCTCTATTCACAAAACCTCTTTTATCGATGATTGGTTTGAAGGAAACATGGTCGGATCTGGGGTAATCTCTATCCAAAAATCACTTTGAAAAAATGTATGCGTTCGAAAGATGAAGACCTAATAATGAGAATGAAGAATGAAGACTAAGGATTTTCGGGATGAAAGAACTGCTTGTTGATAATTCTGGTTAGCTCCCAAATACTAAAGTAGCAGTGGTCCCTTCATTTCAGAAACTCTTTGGGTTGCAAGGACTTTTCCCTACAAATCATAGGGATAATTCTCAACAGGATGTGGTAGAAGAGTGCCTTCGATTACGTTCAATCCCAGAACGAACTTGTATGGATGGATGTCTGGCATTGCATTCTTGAGATTTCATAGTTCACCTTTATAAATATACATCTATTATGTAGCGGAGAAGGCAAATTCTCTTAGCTTAACACCCTTCTCTGAGACATATGAACTTGGAGGTTGTATGTTTGTGGAAGTCAATCGGGATCGATGGAAGGGCAGTGTGGCGGTCAAAGAGAGATGATGTGCAATAAGAAAGGTAATCGTTACCTCAAGCCTCACACCCGAAAATGGCCGAAACAGGGTAGATGTGGCATGGCTATGTGGTTCGTAACCATTAGGGTATGATCATCCCCTTCTAGACATATTTCTACCCGCTATGACGTTCGGGTTTAAATTATTGTGGATGTATGCTACGAGGATCCTCGGATAGGTCGGTAACGACCGGGGTAATGACATATTCGATACTATCTAGTGAGAAAGGTAGGCCAGTCTTGTGTTGGTAGAGGTGCAGAAGTTCTATTGACCTTGATACATTCCTCTAGAGATGTACTACCGGAAGGTAGTCCCTTCACCTGGTCATTTGTGTGGAATCCGTTCTCCAATTAGTGTCTGCCAATTTGTTTGTAGAACCCGCGTTTGTGGCTAATATTGATGGAATTTAATCAATGTAACAATTTCGGCTAAGATTAATAAGTTTACTTTCAAATGTTTTCAAAGATATGTCATTAAAAATAATATCAAGTATTTTGAGATAAAATGTTTTGGTTATCATAAGGTAAAAACCTGTTCCGTGTTTATGTGCGGCATGGTCTTACGAGATAATTTTGTTCAAAACGCATATTTTGAGTTCTCACACCAGTCCCATGACTGACCCGGAGTTTATTTTCCCTTTTCCTTAAACTCTGGGTGTCCTAATTTTCCCGGGAAGCCTAGTAGTCATGTTTAGTTTAGAAGAAATCTGGATGGAGCTCGAAGCATGGAGTTAGAAGATTTTTTAGAAGATTTTGATCTATTTCCACCACACTTTTGTACTATAGTATTCCGCATTTGTAAGGACGGGAATTTACAACTGTCTATGTTAACTTTGTTAAATGTAATTTAATTTCCGTTGTAAAGATTAATTGTTGAAATAATATATGTGAGATTTTGTTCTATCTTATTTCTTCTTTATTACCCTTGAGAACCCGCTTCTTCGGCACTTGGATTTACGGCATGTTAATATCGAGGATGTATTAGTGTCAATTTTGGAGAGTCAAAGAAACGGGTCCTCACATCATGCTATTAGAGCTTAGGTTGAGCGAACACCTGCGCCTGATAGGGGTAGAAGACTCATCAGAGATAGGGATAGTAATACCCTGGGATGAGTAACTCATTAGAGATAGGGATAGTAACACCCTAAAACGAGTTTAAGAGTACTATATATGAGCACGTAATTGCTAACAAAATATACAAATTTGGTTTTACATAAATATATATATGTATTTGAAAGAAAAGAATATTTTGGTAAAATTTTCAAAGAGTTTTCTTGAAATAATAAAACAGTTTATACAGGAATTTTAAAAAGCTATCTTTAGAAATAAATTCTGAAACATTTTCTGAGTAGTATTGACCAAACCTCTATACTACAGAATATGCTAGCAATTACCTACTACTTATGTCAAAAAGAATAAATGTTTGCCTTGTAGAAACCATATGAGGGAAGTTATGCGAAAAGGTAATCCTTTAGAGCGAATTGGGGCGAGAAGGATAGCCTTATAGTTCTCTCTAGCATTGAAGAAGAGCAGCCAGAACATTCGCCTAGCAATGGTAGATCTCCGATTAGGGAAAACTACGCCCCATATACACGTAGTGTAACGACCCTGAATTTTTGACATTGGAAATCAGGATATTTAATTGATTTTAAATATCTGGAAGTCGGTTTAATTTGAAATTCAAATGTTTGAATGAAATTGGTAATTTAATTATTGAATTTAATCGTTAAATCTGGGTAAAAATTTGAATCTTCAGTTTTAAGCTGATTAAAAATGATTTCAAGGCTTAGAAAATTCATATTGATTATACTTAAGATAATAGAAGCTTCAGAATTGAATTTGAAACTGTTTTGTTCAGTTTTTAATTTTGTCATTTAAATTGAATTTAAAAATAGCCTCCAGTTCCATTGGATCCGTAATAGTGTATTATTATCGGATTTCAATTTTCGTAATGTTTGGAGTGATCATGTGATGGTACGATAACCAAACGCGCTGAAATTAAATCGAAAATTTAATATTATAACTGGTCCAAAAAAGCTATCTTCTCCATATGATCGAATTTGGACTATAAACCTTTTCCATTGCGTTCGGAATAGGCGTATAACATTACAAACGCCTAGCGGCACGCCTCGATAGGAAGTCGATATTTTGAGTTGTGATTTCCGAGACAATTTGAATTTAAAATTTAAATATAGTTTGACTGGTCAACTTCAGCCTTATTTCTTTCACATCAGAGGCTTTTCATTCTTTCCAGAATCACTGTAACCCTTCTCTAGCACGCAATCCTTCACCTCAATTTCAAAATCACGTCATTTCTTCATTCAATTTCAGAAGAAAAAAAATAAAGAAAGGCCAAGCTTCCTTTTTCTCTTCAACTAAAATCAAATTAAAGGACTCAGAGAAAAATATCTCTCATTCAAAAATGGCAGACAAATGAAAAAAATATTTTGGGGAGGTTTCAAAATCGTGATCGCCTCGAGTTTGAGAGGGCGCCGCCCAGGGCTCGTGTTCGTCAGCATATGAGAGTTAGGGCTTCGGTAGCGTCGAGTTGGTATCGACTGAGTTTTGAGTTCGATTTGGAGGGGAACCGCGTGATGCTGGGTGGAGGCGGCAAGGGGAATTCGGGTGTCGTGATGGCAAGGCGATGCTGGCTAGGGTCGGAGGCGCTAGGGCGAACGGCGGCAATCTATTGGTGGCGAATTTCGTGGTCGCATCATTCGAGCTCGATAGTGGGCCAAGTCTGGGTCGCGATCTCGTCTGATATTTGGGGCAAAGGTAGTCGCAGTAAGGAGGCTGTGGGGTTGGTTCGCACTTGCGAAGGCGGAGGTAGTGGGTTCTGGGCTTCGACATCTAGGGTATGGATTCGTCCTTACTGTTATTACTTGAAAGAAAAATATATATTGATGTTGTACACACTTAAAAAAAATCTACGGTTAAATTTTAAAATAGTCAGTATGGTTAAATATATATGTATATCCACACATATTTTAATGTATAACAGTAAATATACATATATGAATTTTTAATCTACTGTTAAAAGAAAACGAAGAAAATATATGTCTTAAGGTGGTTTATTTGTTACTTAACTTATTAGTTACTAAAAGATTTTAAAAAGGGAAATTTGTTTAAAATTTAATCATTTGTTTAAATTAAATCATCTGTTAACAGTAAATCTATTAAATGCTAATTAATTGTTCGTCTAGTTTAAATATTAATTACATTATCAAATATTTATACCAGGTTTAAACGGTGAAGAAAACAAACTGGAATGGAAATGGATTGCGAAATAAAAGCAATGGTGAGATCTTCTCACTCAAATAAAAATTTGAATTGCAGTTATTGATTGATTGCCTGATTGTGATAGTATATATATAGTAGTATATAGCAATATATATATTGGAATATATATATTGGAGTTGTTGATTTCCCGCATTATATAGCGAATGAGACCCTATGCGCCGCATAATAGCGGATGATATTTTATAAATCCCATATACCGCGATATTCCACCTCGAAGTGGAATTGGTATTGTGCTGACATCTATGGATGCAGGGAAACAGGTTGGAGGGATCCAACTGGATTCCTCAAATTATATGAATTTGTTTCATAAGTTGTATGAATTTGTTTCATATGCTGTGTGATTATTTATTTATAATCTGTGAATGATTATATTTGTGATTGAATTTGTTAAAGGCTATAATTTAGCCGAATGTATTTTTGGTATCGTTGGATACCAGAAATAAATAAAATTGGGTTTTTGAAATTAAAGTTGGAATTTTTTGTAAATTCCTTTTGAAAGAATTGGATTAATTTAAAAGAAGTTTGAAAAAAGATAAAGTTTTATTTTTGTAATTTTATCGAATAAATTCCAAAATATGGGAAAGGATTTTAATAAAAGGTTTTTAAGTAATATTGTTTAAAAGTTGAAGAATTTATCGAAAATAGAATTTTAGATAATTTGGAAAGAATAAAGGGATTTATTTTAAAAATGATGAATTTGTTTGAAACCCAATTAATTTAGTAATTGAAAATAAATTTGGAAATCAATTTGAAATTGATTTAGTGTTTGAAAAATAAATTGGAAGAATCAATTTGTAAAATTGATTTGGTATGGGAAATAAATGGTAGAATCAATTTGAAATTTGTTTTGGTGTTGAAATAAAATTAGAAATTAATTCGGAATTTGATTTTGGAGTTGAAAGTGAATATTTGAGAAATCGATTTGAAAATCGTATAAAAAGTGAATATTTGGGAATGTAAGTCCAAAATGGAATTTATAAAGGAAAGGGAAATTTGTTTTAAAAATAAACACTGATTTATTTTTAAAGTGTGGAAGTAATTTACAAATTTGGAATGTAAATTTGAAATAAATCGATAAGGATTTATTTAATTGGTTTAAATGGACCATTTTGAAATGGAAGTGTATTTTCCTTGAAAAGCCGAGTATATTTCCAAAGTAGTTTTAAAATTATAAATGAAGAAATTTTGAAATTAGATTTTAAAGAAATATTTTGGAGATAAAGTATTTGAACTCGGCAGATTTCCAGTGGAAATGAATAAATATTTGGAAATATATCTCGTATAGGGAAATTTATTTGAAATTTATTTTCAAAAGTTTGAAAAGTGAAAAGTTATTTGAAATTAGTTTTCATATTGTTGAATTGGAAAAATATATATATCTTGTGAAGATATTTTGAAATTAAATAATTTGGGAAAATTATTTAAATCTGATGATTGTTGTGAATGTTGTTTGATAGTTAAATCACCGACTATCAATATTTTCCTTTGAAATGGAACTTGAATTTATTTTTAAAACAAGCGCTCATTATTCGGTTTAGCCGGGAGAGGACTTTGTGTCATATAACCCATTCCGAATAATGATACGACGTTATGAATTGCAATTGAAGACCGATGTTGAAGACCGGGTATTTTCGAAAATGAAAGGACAACCTGTCGAATGTCTCTGCACCGAATTGCTCCGGTATAGAGATTTATATCACTCTTCTTGTGATGGGAAGTCCGGACGTGATTAGTGAATATCCGGATTGCAAGGGCTTCTTTGGAAGTGCCTTTGGTTCTGTTCGAACTCGGAAAAGACTTGTATGGTTACATGTCTGACATTACATTTTGAGATATAAAGCTGATTTCTTTCAAATACATTTCTGTTGGTGGCGGAGAATTTATTCTCTTAGCTTAAAACCCTTCTCCGAGACGTACGAGCTCAGAGGTTATGTAGTTGAAAGTTATCAGTGATATACTCCCAATTTGGTAATGTGACATGCTGAGTGCTATTGTGTGTTGATCATTTACTGATCATTTGTTGATCAAAGCATGGCTTTGTGAAAAAGCGTAGCTTTGTGAAAAAGCGTAGCTTTGTGGACGAGACTTCGTCAGACCTCACACCTCAGAAATGGTTGAAACAGGAATGATGCGGCAAGGTTATGAGGGTCGCGCCCTTTAGGGTATGTCATTTCCTTCTGGAAAAGGGTGGTATTAGGTATGGAGCCCTGATATTTAACCTATGTGGTTGCTCCAATCTCATTTCTTTGTGGTTGTTGCTTTGTGATCGAGGCACCTCGGATAAAGGTCCCAAAGGACCGGGGGATGGCATATTCGTGTAGTAGTTACCTAGTGTAAGGGGTAACCCGGCCTTGTGTTGGCAGAGAGCTAGTTAGTTCTCAGGACGTCCATCCAGAGGTGTACCCATTGGCAGTAGGAAGTTCCTTAGCCTGACCATTTGTTGGAAAATCCAAAGAAACAATACGAGCTTTGTACGGTTCTATTTGTATAACCTGCTATGGAATGTGGCGGTAACCTGCTATTGAACATAGTAGCTATAGTAGGCTTACAATAATGGCTGTATGCTGGCTAAGATTAATATTATACTTTCGAAATGTTTTCCACACTAGACATTAATAATAATATCAACTGATCTTTCGTAGTAAGCATCTTTGACTATCATAAGAAGAAATCTCCTCCAATTCTGCGTTTGCATTGTGTGTGTGGTGGGAGGTCTTATGGTAGTTTCATTTTCCAAAAGCATTGTGAATTAATTTTATTTTCTTTGTGAAAATAACCGTTTTAAGATCTCACACCAGTCACCATGACTGACCTTGCTTATGTTTGTCAAACGTGATAGGGGGTTCTCGCTTCGCAGTTTGGTGGCGAACGAGAGACTTTTACCTCTACATGTCCTCTCTTCGTGAATAGGGGTTGGTTAGCCATAAGGTGAGACAGTCGAAAGGCTGGCCGTAAAAGCAAGAGCAGGGTACCAGTGTAAGCCACAGTGGGTCTGGGATGGTTGCAAAGCCTACCGGTCCCCACTGTCTCAACCGTTACATGTGGTATCAGAGCATTTGGTTAAGTGATAACCTTGGCTCTGTTGGGAATTACTCATTAGAGATAGAGTCAGTATTACTCTAGAATGAGTTTGAGTGTAATAATAGATATGAGCGCGTATTTGTTAGTGAATATAAAATTGTTTTAAATTGTGATGATTGGTTTGTTGAGTGGTATATGGATTCTGGTCGGTATAGTCTGGACAACTCTACCGATAGGGATCTATAAACACCCGTACAGAACAATTCGACACGATATTGTTTTAAAATAGGGTAAATGAAATAATTTTACCCAAAACTATTTTCGTAGATAAAGGAAATAATCTTTGTAAATTATTATAGTATATATGACTACTTGGTTGTTTGGAAGTGATAACATTAAATTATTATCATTAAAGTTGAAAAGGAAATTGAAATCGTAACTCCAAAGTTATGAAATAAAAATCCATATACAAATGGAATTTGTAAATATAAATTGTAAATGTGATTTGTAATTTGAAATGGAATTTCAGAGAAATGTTTTGAAAAGAATTTGGAAATTTTAGAGATTTGGAGAAGTTTAAATTCCTTTTGAGTTTGGAAATGAATTTCAAAGGTTTTAGAAAAGTGTTTTGAAGGGATAAAAACACTAAACTCTTTTAGGTCGCTGGAAAATAATTCCGATGATGATCGCGACATCACCGGTGTTCATTTTCGGGTTTCCAAAAGAGGAATTGCTGCCAAATTGTTTTAAATGGAAGTTGTTGAAAACTGGGTTTGGTTTTTGAAATTCAAAGGATAATTTGAAAAGATTATGGAGTGTTATATAAAATGTTTATGGAATATCATTAAGTTGTTAACTTGTAAAGTTTGAAGTTGTCAAATAAAAAATCTAACTTAAAGAGAAGTTGGATGAAAGTAAATATGGAAGCGAAAATAAGTTGGATAAAAAAAAGTGGATTGGAATAAAATTATTATGGTGAAAAATAAATTGTAAATGAATTAATGAATAAATTTACAATTGCAAGTGCAAGAAAATGAAATTGGATGTTGAAATTCATTTCGAAATTGTAACTAAATAAAACTGGAATTGAAACTGAAATATTGATAACTAATTTGAATTGTGTGAAATAAAATGAAGTTGTAAAATTGGTTCGAAATGAACTAAAGATAATAAAGGTGGAAGAAATAATAAAAATTGGTTTGAATAGAAATAAATGGGAAATGGTCTTGTTATTAACAAAATGAATTCAGAAATAAATTATTGAATGTGAATCCAATGCTATATTGATTCAATGAACTCAAGTTAAATAAAATAGAGTTGAATTGAAATAGCGACGATTTGAGTGGTAAATAAAATTTAAGTGGATAGAGATAAAACTTGAAATAGTTTTATTATAAATAAAGTAAGTTCGGAAGTGGATTAAAATGTGAAATCATAATGTTTTGAATGGAACTAGTTAGTTAAATAAAATGAAATGTAAGTGAATGGATTCGAATTTTAAATGCAATGAAAGTGTGTTGTGACCCATTGAAATTGAATGGAAATGATGTGTTGTAGTTGTAAGCAATTAAAATTTGTGTTGAAACTTTATAAATTGCTAATGGAATTTGTTTTGAGTGTTTTGCTTATGAAAAACTATGTGTTTGCTATTGAAAACAAGTGAAATGTTAATAATTTCCTATATATGTCACTTACATATTTAAATTGAGTAAGTACAGGTTTTTGGAAACCGTTTGGCTGGATTTGAGCATGCAAATAAGCTAATAAATAACTGCTTTGCTTAAAAATGCTAAAAAGGTACGCCTACGCAATAAAAACATGAAATATGAACTGTTTTTCTACTTTTCCGACCGTGTGGGTCGATGTATATATATTTATATCCCTTGTCAAATTGCAAAAGCTCCTCCGTACAAGGGAGACTCCGCCAAAATTTTCTGAAAATTTTGGGAGTTAGAAAAAATTTGAAAATTTGGAAAATCTTTGTAATGGAAAATTGATTTTCAAATTGTAATGGAAATGTAGAAATTAAACTAGAAAAGGGATTTTGGTTTTTGAAGATAAAATGAATTCAAATAGAATTGAAATTGTAATTGAATTCAAATGGAATTGAAAATGCAAAGTTGAATGGAAATGAATATATAACTTTGTTTGTGAAGTGAAAATAAATATAAGAAGTATGTAAATACTTATATTAAACTTAAGAAATGGAGGAAATTCTTAAGTAAATGGGTGTTGGGAATCCAATTAGTAAATTTGGACATTATTGTCAAGTAAAATATACAGGGTTTATAAAGGAAAAGTGAATTGGGATTTTTGATTTTGAAGATAATTTAAATTGCTCAACAATAAGGTATGTATTTGGATTTCAGTATGAAATTTGATGAGTTTCTGATTTTGCCACTTGGCATTTTGTTTTCTTTTGGAAATTTTGGGAGTCCATAGGGACATTTTGTAGTTGTACCGAGTTAGCCGCGTAAAGGAGACGCTGGCAAAAAATTTCGAAAATTTAGAGAGTTAGAAAATTTTTGTGAAATTTTGGATAATTTAAAATTTGAATTTAAGTTTAAATTTGAATTGTGAAGTAAATAAAGTTGTTTGGAAACTATGGTTAAGATTTGTACAGTTAGTTGAAATAATGGATCTTTAATAAAAAGAAGATTGGTTTGAAAATTTGATAAAATTGTTTGGTTTTGGGAAAATGATAAACGGGTGTTGGAGCATTCTTCTTAACTTGTAATTTCGGGACGAAATTCTTTTAAAGGGGGAAGATTGTACCGACCCTGAATTTTTGACATTGGAAATCAGGATATTTAATTGATTTTAAATATCTGGAAGTCAATTTAATTTGAAATTCAAATGTTTGAATGAAATTGGTAATTTAATTATTGAATTTAATCGTTAAATCTGGGTAAAAATTTGAATCTTCAGTTTTAAGCTGATTAAAAATGATTTCAAGGCTTAGAAAATTCATATTGATTATACTGAAGATAATAGAAGCTTCAGAATTGAATTTGAAACTGTTTTGTTTGGTTTTGAATTTTGTCGTTTAAATTGAATTTAAAAATAGCCTTCCGAGGCACAGTCTCGAAATTTGATGAAACCAGTTCCATTGGATCCGTAATAGTGTATTATTATCGGATTTCAATTTTCGTAATGTTTGGAGTGATCGTTTGACGCAGCAGCGGAATAACAAAATGTATGTTTCTGTGAAAGTAGCGATTGATGGAATAAAAGATACCGAATGGCCCAAATCCGTTGATCGAATGATACCGGATTCTAGCTATCCCAAACACGTTGATAGCGCACTATACCGTGTTTAAAGATCTACGATTCTTCGGACGTTGATCTAGCGCACTAGATACCGTGAATCGGCTTCAACAATCGTTGAACCGAGCGCACTCGATTAACCGAGAGTGGAGATAGGAGATTACACTCAACTACCAATTTAATTGAAAGCACAAAGCTAACAAACAAAAGTTTTCATTCAAAATTAACTAACTCTTACAAATGACTCAACCACGCTTTATAGAGTTTACAACACACGCCTCAAAATATTACAACACTTAGGTCGGCCACGACCTAACACTTAGGTCGGCCACGACCTAACACTCGCGTCCTAAAACAAAAGACATCACAGATATTACAAGACACGACTTAAGATAGGTCGTTAACGACCTAAACAGAAAACATCACACGACTTACACAAAGCGACTCAACATATTTACAACACGAGCTACAACACAACATACAAACGATATAAAGAAATACAACATGACATCATAGCAGTACAACTCTACGAGGCATAAGCTTCAGCGACATAAGGAGAATCATCTTCCGGTATATCTTGTGCGACCTATAGGATGAGTGGCTTAAGGACTTGAGCGACCTTGGCTTGAACGACTTAAATTTGAAATGGCTTCTGGTCGAGTGACTCAAGATAGGCGCGACATAAGTAACACGACAGCGACCTAAGAAAGATAGCATCATCAATAGGAACGACATAACTTCCTGCGACCTAAGGAATAGCATCTTTAGTGACCTAACATGAAATGGCATCTGCGAGCGACCTAACATAGGTCGTAGCTCGCTCATATATCTTGAGCGACTTAAAGTTTCTCGCGACCTAAGGATGTAAGGTCGTTCGCGACCTAAGTCAAGCGGCATGTTGTATCGACCTATTTTGTTAAGTCGGAACTCGTTAGGTCGTAGATCTTTAGGTCATAACTCTTTAGGTCGGGTTTCTTCAGGTCGTAGCTGGCAGTTAGAGTTAGGTCGTAACTCTTTAGGTCGGGGTCCTTTAGGTCGTAGCTGGCAGTTAGAGTTAGGTCGTAACTTTTTTAAGTCGAAGCTTGTTAGGTTGAAGCTCGTTAGATCGGAGCTTGTTAGGTCGAAGCTCGTTTAGATCGGAGCTTGTTAGGTCGAAGCTCGTTAAGTCGGAGCTTGTTAGGTCGGACTTTATAGCTTGTTTGCGACCTAAAATGGCGCGACTTAACGAACAAAATGCTAGGTCATAAATCAGGGGAGTTAGGTCGTTGGCGACCTATGTCTTCGTCAATCTGGGCTGCATTATCCTCCCCGGGTTGGGAAAAATTCGTCCTCGAATTTAAAAGTTCTTCTTCTTTGAAAAGTTTGTGTTCAAGGTTCGGAATCAAGCATTTGAACAATCTAAAACCCAACACTTTAGATAGTAGGTGCGATTCATTATCCTTCTTCTTAAATCGTGAACGACCTAGGTCCTTTGAGCGTGATTGCGCGGTATCATCGATCTCTGATTGAAATGAATTTGTCTCGAATTCATTTTCTTTTCTTCTTCGCGACGCTGTCTTCCATTCATTATCTGGTTTGTTGCGGCTCTGGTGATAACCACTCTCGTGATTAATCTTGTCTTGACTCTTTGATGATGTGGCTCGACATAAAGAACATATTGCATAAAACAGAAGTGGCATTAGACATGCATCATAAGGAAGTGATCTGAGGGAGATGACATATGAAAAAGTGCGGGATAAACTAAGCGCTAGATGCCAGATCCACTTCATGTAGCACAGAACTTCATAAGAATAGTATCGTATATCATATTGCTTGTGCCAATAGGAAGATGTGATATAGAACCACAGCGTGTCTAAAATGTGAGATGATATAAGGAAGTTTAAAATCACGGAATGACTTAGGAAGTCTTGTCCGAAGAAGTGTGATGATTCATGCTCAGACTCTCGTCTTTCCTTGTCTCGCTCAGATCTTCCATCATTTAGAATCTTCCCTTGATGTGTGGTATCAATTTCCCCTAACTAAAATAAACTCCAACTTGCTTCTCCTTCATCATGTTTTCTTTCATGAAATGATTCCAAGCAATTGACGTCAATAACGTCAGCAGTGCAGACATGATCAGGCAATTCCAACTGATAATCATTCTCTTCATCCTGTTTGTTCAACCCTTCCTGTTCTTTCAAATTCACAAGATAATACGATCCTGGCCATACAATAGCATCAGGTATGAGTTCAGTTTGCTGATGAATGTCCGATAGAGATGATAACCCTTCGGGAAACTCCTCAGAGTACCCGTCTTTAGTCTTATCGAATTCTGATCCAACTTCCTCATAAACATCAAGATCTTCACTCGTTCCTAGCTCGGTCGATTCAAGCAATTCATTAATACTTTCCACCTTTTCGTCAGACTCTTCAAAAATTACAAGACTAGTCTCTTCAGACAGTTCCTCAGAAATTCCATCTTCACCTTCTTCAAATATTTCACTTTCCTCAGGATTCTCAAAATCAGAATCTTTTCCAGGTTCAATCATCATTGACAACTCATCATCATCTTCCATTTCATTGATGAAATCTTTCAAACATAATAAACTATCTGATTCTGTCTTCTCTTCTGTCTCACTATCACTTTGTTCATACTTCTCGGAACCTAAGGAATTTATACTTGGCCGACTTTCATCCACAAGCTCAGGTGCTAAATAAGAATCCTCCATTGTCAAATGAATTTCCTCCACCCCGAACACAGTTTCTTCTTCATCATCAAATTTCGGCAGTTGATAAAAGTTAATTTCAACAGTCCTCCTCAACAAGTTACCTCCTTCCTCTCTTGACAAAACTTCTACATTCCCTGACAAAGATCCTTCATCTCTTGGAAAAAATTCTTCATCGTTATCAGATTGTGGTGGTTGGTTAAAAATAACTTCATCAATCCTCCTCAACATATTACATTCTTCATTCTCCAACTCGACCTCTTCATCTTCGTTGTCAAACTTTAGTGGTAAGGCTGCGAATGATTCTGTAGGACCAACCTCTTCAAGCTCTTCCAACATTGTTTTAACCTCCTTAGGATTTTTAAGCTCTTTACTTGCCTCATACCTAACCAATGTTTCAGCACTACCTTCCGATTCTTCTGCACTTTCGCCGAAAGATAATGGACTAGTTGGTTCCTCTTCCTCTTCTGTCTCGCTTTTAGTAGAATCATTCACATTCTCGCTTTCACATTCTTCTACAACAAAGGGTTTCTTCTGGGACTTTGTACATTCAAAACTTCGATGGTCAAACTCCTGATAATGATAGCGCTTAATTCGATCATCAACATTTGTCTTAATGCTGCCATGTACAATTGGTTCGTTGACTCCCTTGGAAACATTTATACTACAATTAACGCCTCTATTCTGATTGCTGGAGTTTGTAACCACACCCTTTCCTTGACTCCCCTGTCTCAACTTCTGCACTTGTTGGTTCATACGTGTTTGATAATTGTAAGGTAAGAAATTTGCCTTCATCATCCTTTTCATCTTATCCCACGTGACAACTTTGGACTTCCCCATTTTCTTTCTGGTTGATTTAGTTTGTTGCCACCAATCCATAGCTCTTCCTCTTAGTCTTGTAGCAACTAACTTAACTTGACGATCTTCTGACACATTGTCGAGTTCAAAAATATTTTCAACCTTTGATAACCAATCCAAGAATTCCTCTGCTTGTAGACCACCTCGGAATTCTGGAATCTCCGTATCCTTCCTTGATTTCCATGTATAACCATCCTCTTCAATATTCTTATATCGATTTTGCCCTTGACCGGAATATCGAAAATGAACACGATCACCATAACTATCTTCTTCAAAATTAGATGAGCTTCGATGTCTATTCTGAACATTGACTCTTCTATGCTCATGCACATCTTCTCTACTTCTTCTTTCATAATCACCATATGGCTCATGCTCATATCCACGATAAGCTCTTCTTTCTTCATCATAACGTGGTGACACTCTCCTTTGATTTCGATTCATGTCAAACTTCATTCTCTCCACTCTTTCGAAATCTTTATTGAATCTTTCATCGATACGTTGCTTCATCTGTTCAGGATCTTCTCTTCTATACAAATCTGCAACACCATGATGACGGTTAACATATTTCGGAGGCATGATCAAATCTTCAACAGATCTAAACAAAAACTTTACTTTGATCCAAAAAAAATTCGAATCAAACTTTCCCACTTGTTTGAAATTCACGAACACCCCAAATAAACAAACAATTTAATTCAAACTCCAAAACTTCAAATTTCAAAATTGACGCCCAGTGAACTTGAACAAATCTCTCACAAACTTGAACAAGTTCGCTTCTAGCTCACGACTTGACTCTACTCTTCTCCTTGGCTCGGTTGAAATTGAACAAGCACTTCTTCTCGGTCCAACAGGCTCGTCTTAGCTATGATTGGCTAAGTCTCGCTCTGATACCAAATGACGCAGCAGCGGAATAACAAAATGTATGATTCTGTGAAAGTAGCGATCGATGGAATAAAAGATACCGAATGGCCCAAATCCGTTGATCGAATGATACCGGATTATAGCTATCCTAAACACGTTGATAGCGCACTATACCGTGTTTAAAGATCTACGATTCTTCGGACGTTGATCTAGCGCACTAGATACCATGAATCGGCTTCAGCAATCATTGAATCGAGCGCACTCGATTAACCGAGAGTGGAGATAGGAGATTACACTCAACTACCAATTTAATTGAAAGCACAAAGCTAACAAACAGAAGTTTTCATTCAAAATTAACTAACTCTTACAAATGACTCAACCACGCTTTATAGAGTTTACAACACACGCCTCAAAATATTACAACACTTAGGTCGGCCACGACCTAACACTCGCATCCTAAAACAAAACACATCACATATATTACAAGACACGACTTAAGATAGGTCGTTGACGACCTAAACAGAAAACATCACATGACTTACACAAAGCGACTCAACATATTTACAACACGAGCTACAACACAACATACAAACGATATAAAGAAATACAACATGACGTCATAACAGTACAACTCTACGAGGCATAAGCTTCAGCGACATAAGGAGAATCATCTTCCGGTATATCTTGTGCGACCTATAGGATGAGTGGCTTAAGGACTTGAGCGACCTTGGCTTGAACGACTTAAATTTGAAATGGCTTCTGGTCGAGTGACTCAAGATAGGCGCGACATAAGTAACACGACAGCGACCTAAGAAAGATAGCATCATCAATAGGAACGACATAACTTCCTGCGACCTAAGGAATAGCATCTTCAGCGACCTAACATGAAATGGCATCTGCGAGCGACCTAACATAGGTCGTAGCTCGCTCATATATCTTGAGCGACTTAAAGTTTCTCGCGACCTAAGGATGTAAGGTCGTTCGCGACCTAAGTCAAGCGGCATGTTGTATCGACCTATCTGTATATTGGAGCGACCTATTTTGTTAAGTCGGAACTCGTTAGGTCGTAGATCTTTAGGTCGTAGATCTTTAGGTCGTAACTCTTTAGGTCGGGTTTCTTCAGGTCGTAGCTGGCAGTTAGAGTTAGGTCGTAACTCTTTAGGTCGGGGTCCTTTAGGTCGTAGCTGGTAGTTAGAGTTAGGTCGTAACTTTTTAAGTCGGAGCTTGTTAGGTTGAAGCTCGTTAGATCGGAGCTTGTTAGGTCGAAGCTCGTTAGATCGGAGCTTGTTAGGTCGAAGCTCGTTAAGTCGGAGGGCGCTGCTCCGGGCTCGTGTTCGTCAGCATATGAGAGTTAAGGCTTCGGTAGCGTCGAGTTGGTATCGACTGAGTTTTGAGTTCGATTTGGAGGGGAACCGCGTGATGCTGGGTGGAGGCGGCAAGGGGAATTCGGGTGTCGCAATGGCAAGGCGATGCTGGCCAGGGTCGGAGGCGCTAGGGTGAACGGCGGCAATCTATTGGTGGCGTATTTCGTGGTCGCGTCATTCGAGCTCGATAGTGGGTCAAGTCTGGGTCGCGATCTCGTTTGAGATTTGGGGTGAAGGTAGTCGCAGTAAGGAGGCTGCTGGGTTGGTTCGCACTTGCGAAGGCGGAGGCAGTGGGTTCTGGGCTTCGACATCTAGGGTATGGGTTCGTCCTTACTGTGTTTACTTGAAAGAAAAATATATATTGATGTTGTACACACTTAAAAAAAATTCTACGGTTAAATTTTAAAATAGTCAGTATGGTTAAATATATATGTATATCCACACATATTTTAATGTATAACAGTAAATATACATATATAAATTTTTAATCTATTGTTAAAAGAAAAAGAAGAAAATATATGTCTTAAGGTGATTTATTTGTTACTTAACTTATTAGTTACTAAAAGATTTTAAAAAGGGAAATTTGTTTAAAATTTAATCATTTGTTTAAATTAAATCATCTGTTAACAGTAATCTATTAAATGGTAATTAATTGTTCATCTAGTTTAAATATTAATTAAATCATCAAATATTTATACAAGGTCTAAACGGTGAAGAAAACAAACTGTAATGGAAATGGATTGAGAAATAAAAGCAAAGGTGAGAACTTCTCACTCAAATAAAAATTTGAATTGCAGTTATTGATTGATTGCCTGATTGTGATAGTATATATATAGTAGTATATAGCAATATATATATTGGAATATATATATATATATATATATTGGAGTTGTTGATTTCTCGCATTATATAGCGGATGAGACCCTATGCGCCGCATAATAGCGGATGATATTTTATAAATCCCATATACCGCGATATTCCACCTCGAAGTGGAATTGGTATTGTGCTAACATCTGTAGATGCAAGGAAACAGGTTGGAGGGATCCAACTAGATTCCTCAAATTATATGAATTTGTTTCATATGTTGTATGAATTTGTTTCATATGCTGTGTGATTATTTATTTATAATCTATGAATGATTATATTTGTGATTGAATTTGTTAAGGGCTATAATTTTGCCGAATGTATTTTTGGTATCGTTGGATACTAGAAATAAATAAAATTGGGTTTTTGAAATTAAAGTTGGAATTTTTTGTAAATTCCTTTTGAAAGAATTGGATTAATTTAAAAGAAGTTTGAAAAAAGATAAAGTTTTATTTTTGTAATTTTATCGAATAAATTCCAAAATATGGGAAAGGATTTTAATAAAAGGTTTTTAAGTAATATTGTTTAAAAGTTGAAGAATTTATCGAAAATGGAATTTTAGATAATTTGGAAAGAATAAAGGGCTTTATTTTAAAAATGATGAATTTGTTTGAAACCCAATTAATTTAGTAATTGAAAATAAATTTGGAAATCAATTTGAAATTGATTTAGTGTTTGAAAAATAAATTGGAAGAATCAATTTGTAAAATTGATTTGGTATGGGAAATAAATGGTAGAATCAATTTGAAATTTGTTTTGGTGTTGAAATAAAATTAAAAGTCAATTCGGAATTTGATTTTGGAGTTGAAAGTGAATATTTTATAAATCGATTTGAAAATCGTATAAAAAGTGAATATTTGGGAATGTAATTCCAAAATGGAATTTATAAAGGAAAGGGAAATTTGTTTTAAAAATAAACACTGATTTATTTTTAAAGTGTGGAAGTAATTTACAAATTTGGAATGTAAATTTGAAATAAATCGATAAGGATTTATTTAATTGGTTTAAATGGACCATTTTGAAATGGAAGTGTATTTTCCTTGAAAAGCCGAGTATATTTCCAAAGTAGTTTTAAAATTATAAATGAAGAAATTTTGAAATTAGATTTTAAAGAAATATTTTGGAGATAAAGTATTTGAACTCAACAGATTTCCAGTGGAAATGAATAAATATTTGGAAATATATCCCGTATAGGGAAATTGATTTGAAATTTATTTTCAAAAGTTTGAAAAGTGAAAAGTTATTTGAAATTAGTTTTCAAAGTGTTGAAGTGGAAAAATATATATCTGGTGAAGATATTTTGAAATTAAATAATTTGGGAAAATTATTTAAATCTGATAATTGTTGTGAATGTTGTTTGATAGTTAAATCACCGACTATCAATATTTGCCTTTGAAATGGCACTTGAATTTATTTTTAAAACAAGCGCTCATTATTTGGTTTAGCCGGGGGAGGACTTTGTTTCATATAACCCATTCCGAATAATGATACGACGTTATGAATTGCAATTGAAGACCGATGTTGAAAACCGGGTATTTTCGAAAATGAAAGGACAACCTGTCGAATGTCTCTGCACCGAATTGCTCCGGTATAGAGATTTATATCACTCTTCTTGTGATGGGAAGTCCGAACGTGATTAGTGAATATCCGGATTGCAAGGGCTTCTTTGGAAGTTCCTTCGGTTCTGTTCGAACCCGAAACAGACTTGTATGGTTACATGTCTGACATTACATTTTGAGATATAAAGCTGATTTCTTTCAAATACATTTCTGTTGGTAGCGGAGAATTTATTCTCTTAGCTTAACACCCTTCTCTGAGATGTACGAGCTCAGAGGTTATGTAGTTGAAAGTTATCAGTGATATACTCCCAATTTGGTAATGTGACATGCTGAGTGCTCCTGTGTGTTGATCATTTACTGATCATTTGTTGATCAAAGCATGGCTTTGTGAAAAAGCGTAGCTTTGTGGACGAGACTTCGTCAGACCTCACACCCCGGAAATGGTCGAAACAGGAATGATGCGGCAAGGTTATGAGGGTCGCGCCCTTTAGGGTATGTCATTTCCTTCTGGAAAAGGGTGGTATCATGTATGGAGCCCTGATATTTAACCTATGTGGTTGCTCCAATCTCATTTCTTTGTGGTTGTTGCTTTGTGATCGAGGCGCCTCAGATAAAGGTCCTAAAGGACCGGGGGATGGCATATTCGTGTAGTAGTTACCTAGTGTAAGGGGTAACTCGGCCTTGTGTTGGTAGAGAGCTAGTTAGTTCTCGGGACGTCCATCCAGAGGCGAACCCATTGGCAGTAGGAAGTTCCTTAGCCTGACCATTTGTTGGAAAATCCAAAGAAACAATACGAGCTTTGTACGGTTCTAGTTGTATAACCTACTATGGAATGTGGCGGTAACCTGCTATTGAACATAGTAGCTATAGTAGGCATACAATAATGGTTGTATGCTGACTAAGATTAATATTCTACTTTCGAAATGTTTTCCACACTAGACATTAATAATAATATCAACTGATCTTTCGTAGTAAGCATCTTTGACTATCATAAGAAGAAATCTCCGCCAATTCTGCGTTTGCATTGTGTGTGTGGTGGGAGGTCTTATGGTAGTTTCATTTTCCAAAAGCATTGCGAATTAATTTTATTTTCTTTGTGAAAATAACTGTTTAAAGATCTCACACCAGTCACCATGACTGACTCGGAGTTTATTGTTCCCTTTCTAAACTCTGAGTGCCCATAGTTTTCCACACGGGCAGCCTAGAGTTATGTTAGCAGGATATTCTGGATATTCTGGAGCTTTGGAGGCAAGCTGGATGGCGAGACGTACTCCCGTACTTATTTATTTATTCCGCTGTGCATTCTGTATGAGGACAAGTTTATATAACTGTCCATTATTGTATTGAGTTGTATATTGACTCTCATTTGTTGTACTGTATAAACCGATATAGTTCTTTGTTTAAAAGACTTGTGATATTATATATTGTTCCGCAGCGAATGTGAGATTCTGATATTGTTTCTGTTTATGTTTTTCTGTTCTTTCTTTTCTTCTGTCTGCTTCTTCCTCTTCTTTTTAACCCTAATGGTTCGGTTTTCCAGCATTCGATTGTGCGGCAGTCGATACAGTGGACGTATTGATGTCGACTTTCGAGCGTCGAAAGATCGCAACCGTTACACGTAGGAATGAAGATGGGTACCTTGTTGCTGGAATGCTTATACCACCCCCATCTCCAGAAATAATTATGATCTCTAGCGACGATGAACCTGGGCAAGCCTCGAAGGGAATTTGGGTAGCAGATCCCACTAGTTCCATTTTGGAACCAATAGAGGAGGATGAGCCAATGGAAGAGGAATTATAACCCGTAGAAGAGGAGGTAGAGCCAATGGAGGAGGAATTGGAGTCGATGGAAGGACCAAATGCTATCATATCAAGCGAGTGCAGCAATGTAATATGGAATATGAGCAAGGAAAATGTTATATGGCAGGAGGCATCGTCCAACTCACCTATAGACTAGGACGCAATAGAAAACAACAATGAGGAGACAACAGAAAAAGAAGAAAAGGAGGGAGTCAAAGAATTTGAATATCAGTGGGAGGAAAATGTGCAAGGGCTAGAGGAGTTGGAAGAAGGAGTAATCATACCGGGAATACAAGTAGGCATGGGACATGTCCCATGGAATCAGGCATGGTTACCCCAGGGAATTGAAGAGACACAAGAGGAGGATTGTAAATAGGCCGATGATGAGTTGGATAGTGAAGAAGAGGGAAAAGGGGAGGTGATGGCTGATTTAGGATGTTGGAGTCCACCTTTATCTTCGGACTTAGAAGAATAAGAATAAGATATAAGGAGTTGAATATGTATGAGTGTGATGGCTATTTTTGATGTAGTATTTTGAGTTGTAATAGTTTAGGGGGAGAGTGGAATCTTCTTTTTGGACCTTAGTGTTGGAAGGTTTAAATGATGTAAGAATGCAAAGATTTATAAAATGATGATTGTCCCAACTTTTTATTAGTACCACTCTTTAAATTAAATATTCAAAGTTAAATGGTTTTGGATTGTAGTAAATGATATTTAGCAACAATTGTTTTAAACCCTTGAATGACACTTTGGAAGGAATCTTATGAGTATATTTAGATCTTTAATTACGAGATTCTAAAGATAATAACAAGAATTAGAGTCTTTTATAAAAAGATGAAAAATATTATAATTAACATGCTATTATAACAATGTTTTGGTAGTAATTTTTTTAATCTCTTTGATTTTCTTTTAAAGTAAGTAAAACTTGTTAAGTAAATTATGAATATACTTAAAGCAACTGAATAAGTGTATGAATACTTTTATATGTTGAAACTATAAAGGTAAAGAGAACATATATATATATAAGAAGTTTTAATTAATAAAGGAGTGTTAATTAATAAAGTAAGTTTAACTAAATAAAGAATGTTTTCACATGTGATATTAGCTAAAGGAAGTTTATGGTGATTCATCAATTTAATGAATTATTTTGGAAATAAGTTTTTCAGAAACCATTAAGATATGTTTAGAGATGTGTTATAATAAAAAGATATTTATCTTTTGAGAAGAAATGTGTTTTAAGTAGACAATTTTGAAAAAGTGTAAAATGATTATGTATAAAAAAGTATCTTTATAAAAGATTGAAAAAATGATATGGAAGTTTATGAAACTTTTCATAAAATATATTTTTTGAAAGATTATATGAAGTATTTGGATTGTTTTGTCGCATGATTTAATCTAAGATTCGAGTACAAAACTTTGACATGTTTTGACACTTATCCGAAAGAGGATTTAACACTAGATTCTTGGCGATGAACATTGAGGAGAGTTTATGGTTAGATGCTTGAGTTTTTTCTCATAGTTGAGTGCTATGCAAGGAGAACTATAGTCCTAATCAGAACGCCTAGTCAGAGTCTGCACTAAAGGAACATGGGATCAATACTGCTTCAGAAGTAAAGTTGTGAATTCGAATCAGATATTGTGTATGGATGATTTATTTACATCATATGGAAGTGAGTTAAAAATAAATATTTTTGGGCAAAACCTTTGAGTTTTTGTTTTAGGTAATTTCGAGGACGAAATTCCTTTAAGCGGGGAAGTCTTTAACGACCCGCTAATTTAACACTTTGATAAATTACATTTATTTTTAAATTTATTCAAATAAAAGGTTGATAATACAAATAATATTGTTTTGAGTGATAATAAGTAATAGTAATTTTATTTTGAATAGGTAAAAATATTTTCCTCAAAATTTATAACGATAAGATAACATTGAATTTAAATAATTGATTTATTTAATTTAAATTAAGATTTAATTGTTTAATAATTATTTTAATTATCCAAATAATTATTTTAAATAAGAATGATTCATTTTAAATGGTTATAAAGTGATAATGAATCATTTATAATAGTTTTATAAAGGGATATATTTAATTTGAAAATATAAGGAAAAATCGATATCGCTTTATCGGTATAATAGCGATTTTTGTAAATAATTTTTAATATGATTTTATAAATGAAATGTAATCATTTAAATTGGTTTAAAATGATTAGAAATTTATTTTAAAATTTTGTTTACAAATATATGCACGTTAAAGTATAAGTGAAAATGTGACCGGGAATCGATTCTCCTATTGGCAACGGTTTATCGAATGAAAGTTGTTCTGAATCAATGCAACGTTGTTTATATGTCATGTACGCATATATAACATACAAATGCATCCACTAACATGCACATGAACATATGTATACATACATATATACTTATACACTTAAAAATACATACATAATATAAAATATATAAGATATTTTAAGCAAGCTTCCTCCTTAAGCTTACATAAGTCAACCTATGCATACATGAAGTGAATGAAGTGATGTGCACATGGGTAATGGAGTTGTAGCCATGCATTGGGAGGGGGAAGTGTGTTGGAGAAGTCTTGAAAAGGTGATGTGTTCATGTCTTCTTTTACACTCTTATTTTTCTTATAAATACCACTCCTTTTCTCATAAATTCCCAATACCATTTCACTTCTTCTTCCTCTTCTTTATCAAGCTTTATAAGAGCTCTCTAATGGCTTCTTATTCATAAAAAAAGTTATAAAATTTAGAAAAAAATTCCACAAATAAAAGAAGAAAAGGATATATACTAGTTTATAATATCAATCCACTTCAAAACTAGTCTGAAACTCCTCCACTTCTCTTTCAAAATCAACAACCACTACCCTATACCACCTTGGCTGTGAGGTCCACCCCCTTCCCAACCTAGGCCGTGAGCACCAAGGCTAGGCCGGACGTTTTCAAGATCCAAACCTCGATTTCGTGGAGTTTAATTTCGAGATAGCGGAGCTATAGCCATTTTAAGACAAGTTTGAGTGAAAATGAAGGCGGGAACTCCTAAACTATTATACTATATTTTTTATGATGATATGATGTTGAAAATGAATGTTTAATAAGCTTTGATCATCAACTTTGTTTATTTAAATATGAACATTGAAAATATATTAAAGTCACGAATATACACGTCCATAAACACAAAGGAAATCACTTTCCTTGAATTAATGAAATGGTGTATATGGAATTTCTGAACCTCTTTAAAAACGGTTTAAAATGTATTTTAAATATTTTATGAATGCTTAGAAGTGTTTTGGTGAAGTTTGAAAAGGAATGGAAAATATGGATAAAAATAAGCGCGTCGCGTAAGGTAGTTCGCGATTTCGCGCTATAAAAGTCAAACAAGTGTAAAAGTTGGAATATAGCTCAGAATTCTTCAAGATAAGAAATTTTCAAACTATTATATCCATAGTTTTCCAAAGAAGGAAGAAAATCGAGATTCCGATAAGTAGATTTTGAAATATGAGTAAAACAAGTTTTGGAAAAATCTTGATTTTGTAGTTTGGAATCCAAAACAGGATTTCTTTGAAAATGATGTTTTAAATTGTTTAAAAATATGGAATAAACCTTATAAATGTTTTAAAATGTTTTAAAAATGATTTGAGTAATAAAAATAAATTTTCAAATAATAAAAAGTCGTTTTGATCAATATAGCTTAATAGGCTCTTTCCGTAGCACTTTTTCGCAGCACTTTTTCGCAGCACTTTTCTATAACTTTTTAAATATAGTTTTCAACGCAACCGTTCTTTCCCAAATCTTTTGTAAATATTTTTAAATGATTAATAAAGTGTTTTGAAGGTAATTTGAAGGATTTATAAAATAGTCAAATGTTTTAATGATTTAGAGTCGATGAAATAACTTGACCGCCTTATGGGTGTTAGAAAGATAGCGTCTAGGCTTGGGTTTGGAAAACCAGTTTCCGGCTCTCCCTGGCTATTCAGACTGTCCCGATGGAGGGGATAGTAAATTTGATTTACTCACATCGAAATTTAAAAAGGATAAAGAGAAATATTTTTCAAGATTTAAACAACTTGGATTTTATAGAGATGATCTTTCGGTACTCGGTGTAAAAGCCCGAAGAGGGAACTCGTACTATTCGTGGAATTTAAAAGGTGATTGAGTTTTGAATTGAGAAATATTTGCTAAGATTTAAATGAAATGATTTTGGGAATGTTTTCCTAAGTGAAAATGACATTATTTTGAATTATTCAAATTAAAAGAGTTTTAAGTAATCAAATGTTTTTATAAGAGAGGTATAAAATTTTCGTATATACCGGAAAGAATGTTTTAGAAATATATATCTTTAAAAGAGATTTTGATTAAAAGAACTTAATCAATTAAATAACGATTATCTATTCATAAAACCTCTTTTTATCGATGATTGGTTTGAAGGAACCGGGGTCGGATCTGGGGCAATCTCTATCCGAAAATCACTTCAAACCAATGTATACATTCGAAAGATGAAGTCCTAATAGAGAGAATGAAGAATAAAGACCAGAGATTTTCGGGATGAAAGGACTACTTGTTGATAATTCTGGTTAGCTCCCAAAAACTAAAGTAGTAGTGGTCCCTTCATTTCTAAAACTCTTTGGGTTGTAAGGACTTTTCACTACTAATCCTAGGAATATTCCTGATAGGATGTGGTAGAAGAGCGCCTTCGGTTTCGTTCAATCCTATAATAAACTTGTATGGATGGATGTCTGACATTGCATTCTTGAGATTTCACAGTTGACATTTATAAATATATATTTGTTTGGTGGCGGAGAAGGAAACTTCTCTTAGCTTAACACCCTTCTCTGAGACGTATGAGCTTGAAGGTTTTATATTTGTGGAAGTCAATAGAGATCGATGAAAGGGCAGTGTAGCATTCAAAGAGAGATGATGTGCAATAAGAAAGGTATTCGTTACCTCAAGCCTCACAATCGAAAATGGTCGAAATAGGGTAGATGCGGCAAGGCTATGTGGTTCGCAACCATTAGGGTATGATCATCCCCTTCTAGATATATTTCTACCCGCTATGACGTTCGGGTTTAAATTAATGTGAATGTATGCTATGAGGATCCTCGGATAGGTTGGTAATAACTGGGGTGATGACATATTTGGTACTATTTATGAGAAAGGTAGGCCAGTCTTGTGTTGGTAGAGGTGCAGATGTTTTGTTGACCTCGGTACATTCCTCTAGAGATGTACTACCGAAAGGTAGTCCCTTCACTGGTAATTTATATGGAATCCATTCTCCAATAAGCGCCTGGCAGTTTGTTTGTAGAACCCGCGTTTGTGGCTAGTATTACTGAAATTTAATCGATGTAACAATTTCGGCTAAGATTAATAAGTTTTACTTTCAAATGTTTTCAAAGATATGTCATTAAAAATAATATCAAGTATTTAGACGTAAAATGTTTTGGTTATCATAAGGTAAAAACATGTTCTGTGTTTATGTGTGGCGTGGTCTTATGAGATACCTTTTTCTCAAAATGCGTATTTTGAGTTCTCACACCAGTTCCATGACTGACCCAGAGTTTATTTTCCCTTTTCCTTAAACTCTGGGTGTCCTAATTTTCCTCGGTAGCCTAGTAGTCAGGTTTAGTTTAGAAGAAATCTGGATGGAGTTTGAAACATGGAGTTAGAAGATGTTCTGAAGATTTTGATCTATTTCCACCACACTCTTGTACTATAGTATTCCGCATTTGTAAGGACGGGAATTTATAACTGTCTAAGTTAACTCTGATAAATGTAATTTAATTTCCACTGTAAAGATTAATTGTTGAAATAATATATGTGAGATTATGTTCTGTCTTATTTTTCTCTTACCCTTGAGAATCCACTTCTCCGGCACTTGGATTTGCGGCACGTGAATACCGAGGATGTATTAGTATCTATTTTTGAGAGTCGAAGAAGCGGGTCCTCACATCTTGACTCCTAAAATCCATGAAAACCGAAGCCTTAGCTCCCACGAAATGCCGGCTATCACCCAAACCACGATCGATCATCTCCAAAGCATACTCAGATCGAAGTTAATCACCATACGGCCCTCTTGAACAAGTTTTGTGATTTTATAAGAGGCATAGAACTTTACTCTAATTTTTAAGCTTGATTTCAAAAGGGAAAGCTCTCTTTTCTTTAGTTACAGGCATGTTTAAATAGAGCAAAGAGGGATAGGAAAAGCATGGGCTAAGAAATGATGGGGTGGGGTTAAGGTACGGGCTAAGATAAGCAGCATGACTTAATTTAAGAAATATATATACATAATAATTTAAAAATATCAAGCTATAAAACAACCAAAATTTTCTAAATCCAAACGAGACGTGCCACCCGGCGTCCTATATGTTATACCCCTATTTCGAATGGAATGGAACTAGTCTTGAGCCCTAATTCGATCATATGCAGAAGATGGCTTTTCAAACCTAATTATTATATAGATTCCGAAATTAATTTTTACGCACTTCGATCTCACACGAATAAACGATATGTCTGATTGCCAGGAAACTTGACTACATATTATAATTCACAATTGCGGATCCAATGAAACTGGTTTTGTCGAAATCTGAGATAGTGCCATGAAAGTCTAATTTCATAGATGTAAATATCGTTTATATTTAATTATCGATATTTATTCGATCTATTTATATTTATAAATAAATTTTACAAATTGAATTAACCAATATTATTTACTAATTAAAGGAGTTGAATAAAATTATTAAATTCATTCAATTAACATTTAATTCACAATTCAAATATTTAAACATTCCTTATATTTGAATTATAAGTTATTAAATTCCAAAATCCACATTTCATATTATTAATTTATATTTGGCAAAACTTAGCATATGCAGTAAATAAATCAGTCATGGAATTACAGACACGGAGTTATATAACAATAAGCAACGGAATAGATAAATAGTAGTTCATGAAGCTACAATATATGCATCAGAGTTTGAAACAAATACAGCCGAAAATCCCAAGTTCAAAAGTCTCAATACAAAAGCAAATGACAAGTCTAATCATAAATAATAGGAAATAACTAAAGTAGGATAGATAACAGATAAATCTTCAAGCAAGGCTCCAAGCTTCAAAAGTGAGTCTCAAATGTTGTGACACTCAGTCTGACCCGAGCATAAAGCAAGACACAAAACACTCGAGTCAGGATTAACATTCTTATACCAGTAAATTCAACTCAAGTGAAATGTCAACCGAGATACAAAATAACTTAAAGGATGTTTGGGATTCCCATCCTTTAAGGATCCGTTAAACTATCTACATACATTGTACAATACGCTACATATATAGTGTCTATAGTAAAGTAAACTATTAAAGTAACATTAAGGCGTTACCCATATCCCCCGTAACACATTTTTATATATTCCCGTAGTCTATACAGTACCGTAATTCCTCCGTAAACTGGAGGGCTATCAGAGGGCACTCCATAGGTACGGTACAAACCAAACTCGTAAAAGGCGCGATAAGGCATGTGACAAGGCACGCGACGCAATACCAGGGTAGGATTCTACCGTTTGCACTCCCGGACTGGTGGTAACGCAAAGCAGCTACTACCGCCCACCTCGAGACACACTCCCAAATCAAAGGTGCACCCAATCAAATCACAAAGTAATAGAATGGTATCGAAGAAGCATGCTCGATCGAAGGTGCGACCTCACTTGGCTCGGTATAGCTCATGTTTTAGCCACATCAAGCTGACTCGCGGGAGTCAGGGCTGCGTTAATACCTCATATAGAATCATCGCCAAACCATCCTACTATACTCTGGAATCTCCACCACGTACATAGTTGTTAAAGTGGTTTTCGGTATTGGTATGACAATATCTGATTCTGGTCTCTTAATCAACCAAATGTTTATTTCACACCATGGTCATTTTATATTTCAAACAGTTCATTATCAAAATATCATATTCATTTCAAAGTCATATCACTTTAAAAATCATATCACATTCAAAATCATATTCACTTTCGAAATCATATTCGCTTCTAAAATCATAACCACAAAATAGTTTAAACCTTCATATCAAAATATTCGCATTTAAATCCATTAAATCTAAATTATAACAGTTCCAACTTAAATAGTTTAAATATTGAAAATAGTTTATATATATTGAAATAGTTATAAATTAAAAATAGTTTATATTTAAAATAGTTTATATTTAAAATAGTTTATAGATTAAAATTGTTTATATATTAAAAATAGTTTGTATATTAAAATATATATATATATATCGAAAATAGTTTCAAGTTAGAATTGTTTCTTCCAATTTCACAAATCAATTCAAATCAACTTTAATTCCAAAATTCAATTTAAATCAATCTCAGTTCGACAATTTCAATTAAAAAGATTAAAGGTTAATTTCAAATTCTCATTAAAAGCATTTTTAATTTATATCGATTTCATATACAGCTTTGAACTACAAATTTAAACCACTTCTAATTCAATAAGTTTTAAAGTTTAAATATTCAAACAATTTACAATAACTCAATTTGATAAATTTCATTTATATTCCAAAATTCAACTTTAATTTTATTTAAATTTGAAAATATTCACTTAATCACTTTTAATAACATTTAAATAAAATCTCAATTTACAAATTTAAATCAAAATTAAATATTCAGTTTCAATTTTATTTAAATTTAAAAATATTCATTTAATCATCTTCAGTTAAACACTTAAATAAAATCTCAAATTACAATTAAATATTCAAATTCAATTTTATTTAAATTAAAAATGTTCATTTAATCCTCTTTAATCAAAATCAAGTTATCAAGTTATAAAATCATACCTTTCAAAATCTCAAAATCAATAAGTTTCAAATCAATTTTATTTAAATTCAATTCTCAAATAAATTAAATTACAAATCAACTTTATTTTATTTTCCCACTTTTATTCAATAAAGTTATTACAAAATCTATTTTAAAATATTAATATAAATTGTAAATAAATATTTAAAACATATTATATATATTGGTTAAATTATTATTAAATTAAATCTTCTTATTATAAAATCTGTTTTTAAATCTTATTTTATATATTTTAAAAATAATAAAGTTATAAGTAAAATTTTATAATTTACATTTAAAACTTAACTTATAATTTTAAAATTACCATAACATATAATTTTAAAACTCTAAAATTTTCACATATATTAAAATTTAAATATCTTTACATTATATTTAAAAATCAATATTTATTAAAATCCATATATTTCCTATCAAAACTTTAGAAATCATTTTTCAAAAAACATAGACCAACGGCGTCCGTATATAGTTTTCTATCATATGGTCAAGTGATACAGATATTTATCATTTCAATCCGCAATTATTTAAATTTACGAGTATATATCATTTCAACCCTCAATCCCAAAATTCAAAATTAATAAAATCGCTTGGGTCTATCAATTCAACTCATAACGATTTTCCCCTAACCTATAAAATCGTTCGGGTGTGTATCATTTCAACCCATAGGCAATTTCTAAACTAACCGGGAACTTGTAGAGTGAGAACAATAATAATAAAATAACATAACATATCAATGATGAGCATATATCATAATTGATAATATAAAATATATAACAGGTTATTGGTGTCAATATTGTCAATTAGCATAGGTGAACAAATGCAAATAATAACATATCATATTTAACGATTTAATTACTAATAAATTCAAATTTAACAACATATTTCAATCTCATTTCATGTGAATTAAATTTATTAAATATAAGAATGTTAATCGTGAGTGATTGCTCACCTTTCAAGGCTAAAGAAATAACAATAACAAGATGGACAATCCAAGCACATATTCCAAAGCACGGCATGATGAACACGAATCGATGAATTCAAAATCAAAAACTAGCTTGATATAAATATATATCATATTATTATTATTTTTAAAATTAATATTCAATTAAAACACATAATAAAATCAAATATCATCATATTATATATTTTTTCCTCTTAAAATCACATATAAAAATAAAATCTATATATATGTATATATATTTCAAAATCACTATAGCTTAAAATACATCTATTTCCTTTCAAAAATTCCTTATAGCTAAAAATAGATTTAAACACATATTCAATTTAAAACATTTATCAAAAACATACACATATATATATAATCAAAACACGTAAAAAAATCTTCGTATTATATATTTTCAAAAATCGATATTTATTAAAAGACATATATTAAATCAACATATAATATCAAAATCAATACCAAAAATCAATATACATATAAATACAGTCTTATATATATACACAGCTTATAAAAGATGGTTGTAGGGTAAAAGAAGGTGGATGTAGCTCGGCATGGGGTCTGGTGGCGAGGAGGAAAAGATGGCATGGCTTGGCGATGTGGAAGGGAAGGCTTCGGTGGTGGTGAGTGCTAACACGGGTGGAAGGCTTGGTGGGTTCGGCATGAGCAAGACAAAGCACGGCCAGTGAGGGAGGTAGAGTGGTGGCTGAAGTTGGCGGTTGAGGAAGATGGAAGGGCAGAGAGTAGGGTGCTTGCTTGAAAGAGGCTGGTGTTGCTCGGCTATTTATATGAAGGTAGGTTATTGAGTGGAGGGCTGCTGATCGGGTTGTGGAGTTAGGAGAGGGTATTAGCAAAGATTCGGTTGTAATGTAGAAAGGATGGGAGAATGAGAAGGTGGTTCAGGCGGGGTCAGAGATATGGGTTTGGTGGTTCTGGGTTTGCAGAGGTCGAGATGGTGGAGCACTAGCAGCGGAGGTTTGCTCGGCTGATGTTGTAGGGGAGGCTTGCGTGGAGGGGAGAGATCGATGGTTGATGGGTCAGGCGGAGGGAGAGTCGACAAGGTTTTCGAGAGAGGGGACTGATGTTTCGTAGTGGGTCGCGTAGGCTATGTGATGTTGTAAATGGAGAGCTGGCACGATGAAAGGAAGGAAGGCGGTTGGCCTGGCCGATGGCGCTGGGTTGAAGGTGGAGCACGGCATCTGGAAGGGGGGAAATGGTTGCTGGTGGTGGGCGTGAGGTCAGAGGCGGTAGGGAAAAGAGAGGCCGGTTGCGGACAATTAAGTTTCGGAGCTGCACATGAGGGGAGCAAGGCATAGGCAGGTTCGGCAAACAAGGTGGAAGTCGGGTCTGATGGGTTAGGCAAGGTGGAGGTTGTGCTGTCGAGTCGGAGCAGTGGGGAGAGTGGCATGCATGTTAAGATGAAGGTGGACGGGAAGGAGTGGTTGCAAGGAGAAAATGGAAGAAGCAGGCTTCAGGAATCAAACATATGTTTTAGTTATAAAATTTTATATTTTATTTTTCTTTCAGAGGAACCAAATCCAAAGAGAGGAGAGGAAGCAAATAAGAGTGAACCAACATACCAGAAAAATATATTGAAGGGGATGGAATAGTGACAGTTATATATGTTGAATTCAGTGAACATTTAAAACTAGTGGCTATTGGATTACACGGTAGAAAAATGAAAGGTCAAAGAAACTCAAAAGGCCCAAATACGGAACCAATACGGCAAATCGTTTTGTGGATGTCACGACCTAATTTTTTGTACAATTCGAACTGACAATTTACCACACATGTCAAGCCCAAATTGCACGGAAAGGCGGATAGTAAGAAGACGAAGGTAGAAAGAAGATAGAAAGAAAACCCAACAACATAGATTCTCACAGCGAAAATGAATAATCTATAATATAGAAAAAATCTTTACATAAAACAAAAACTGTAATGTTTATAGGACAGATATCAATCAGAGTATACTAACTTATTCAGCGTGGACAGTTATAACACCCTGTCCTTACAATTGCTGATAAACACAACTAAAATGTAATGAAAAAATAATCATCTATGTGAATACGTCTCTGGCCTTCAGCTCCTCTCCTGAAGCTCCAATCTTCCAACTAAACCTAGAAATATGCTCGGTCTAACCTGAGCATATAGGAAAAATCACGCCCGGGTTAGTCTGGTAAAACCAGCGTGAGAGTTTAAATCACAAGGAATTTTATTCATTTTAACTTTCAAAATCCTTTTAAAATCAAAGTTATCTCGTAAGACCACGCCACACATAAACACAATGGGTATTTCCCTTACGATAACCAAACCTTTTATAGAAAATCCAATGATATTATAATAGTGTCCAAGTACAAATGCTTATTCAAATAGCAGAAATTGTTACATTAATTAAATTCCAGCATACTAGGCTCTACAACCAAAACCGTAAAGGTAGGTATTGGAGGATGGATTCCATACAAATGACTAGGCACTGGGGTACCATCTATCATAGTACACATCTAGAAAAATGTACCGAAGACCTCGCCGAGATCTCCTACAACGCAAGACCGGTCTATCCCTAACCTGGATAGAACCGAATATGCTATCACCCCGGGTGTTCCCACCCTTTCCAAGTTCTTCCGCGCACCGTAGTAATAATATCCGAGGGTATCTATAAAGGTGATAAACATACCCTAATTGGGTGCGACCCACATAGCCTTGCTACATCTCCCCTGATTTTCAGTCATTCCTGGTTGATGAGGCTTAAGGCTACGATTACCTTTTTAAGGAATTTATACTTGGAATGCTCATTGTCCTCCAATGACAATGTACTGATGGCATTCATCCATACAAGTCCGTTCTGGGTCTGAACGAAACCAAAGGCACTATTCCTACTACATCCATTTTGGAATCATCCTCAGGATTAGTAGTGATTAGCCCTTGCACTTCAAAGCTCCTTCTTTGCTTTTACGCTCTTATCTTCACTTCGAAAATGTGTTTGTTGGATCGAAGTGGTTTTCGGATAACTTATCCGATTTTGGCCTCTTCGAAACAACGTTCGATACTTTCGGTAAATTTAACCTCGGTTCTTTAGGAAATAAACATACTAAAATAAGATCGGAGATCATCTCCTAACCGTTAATGGACGGATTTCCTTATAATCGTCCTAGAAGAATGAAACAAGTTTATACGTACAGTATAACACCTTCGACGGTAACTATACCATATAATCCTCGTGTTTCTCCTAGATATTTCCAAAGTTAAGTTTTTGGATCCAGATTTGATAGTCGGTTATTTAACTATTAAATAAACAATCATTCAACTAAATACATCATTTCCCACTGAAATCACTAAGCCTTATTTAATTTAAATTTCAATAAATTAAATCTAATTATCAAAAACTGTTATATACTTATCTCACTGGAATAAGTATATCAAAAACCATCCCTTTCAAAAATGTTTGAAAACTTTTTAAAACAAATATGGAAAGCATCATTCGGTATCGAACATGGATCGCAACTCGATGATTATGTCTCTATCCTAGAGAAATCCAAACTTAACTTATGCAATCACTGCCTCCCGATTTCCGCCATGCAATCAATCATAGATCGTGGTTTGCATAATGGTTATGTCGCTATCCCAGCGAAAACATCCCAAATTGTAGGCAATCTCTGCTCCTCGAATTACGCTATGAAAATATACCATTACTTCCCGAAATAATTATCTCAAAATAATACTTATAAAGTTTCTATATAAATTTCCACATTTAAATTTTAGGAAAATACTCCTTTATAAATCTCAAACCATTTGTAAAACTTTCTTTTTAAAATCCTTTCATTAAAACCAATTCTTTAGAACAAAAATATTATTTAATTATAGTAAAATAACTTTTAATATATAAAATAACTTTAAATATTTTAAATTAATTAACTTTAAACAATATTGATATAATATAATATTTTAAAATGGTATTAATACTTTAGCAAATTATTCTTGTAATAATAACATTATAATACTAATTAACTCTTAAATAGCAATTAACTTCTAAATCAAATTATTATAAAATAACTTTAGTTAATAATTAAAATATAATTTAAAAAACATTTTAAACAAATAAATAACCTTAAAACAATAATTAAAATATTAATAATAACTTTTAAGAATCATAAAATAATTAACTTTAAATCATTATTAAAATAATTAACTTTAGTCATTTTTAAATAATTATTAATTATCTTTAAACCCTTATTAGTAAATAATAATTATCCTTTAAATAACATGATTCAAAAATCAATTCCAAATTTGGATAGAGGCTAAGTAACTCTAGTGATACTTTATCAAGTCACCATTAATTCCATTTTCATTCAAGTTATAATCCGAGTATTTACATAACACCCAATATGTAAATTCACTTCATAATTAACAAGCAGATGTTACTACAGCACTTAATAAGACCAACTGGAAAGTAATTAAGTGTTACACTAATATAATAGCAGAACAAGGTTTATTTCTACTAAATAGATGTCCAAGCATGACCTGTCCAGTTAATAATAACAGAACAGTGCTTTATTCTGCTAAACAATGTCCCATTTAAATTTAATTAGCAGAACGGTGTTTTATTCCGCTAAACATATGTTCAATTACCATATTTAATCCAATTGAACTTAACCGTATTTTATTTGGCTACCTAATGGCACAAACAAAAGATAATTGAAATCAATATCTAAATAAAAGTCAAAGATAGATCATTAACTTAATCAACTATTAATAATTAATATTAAATCAATTCACAAACCAGAACTGAAATGGTTCACTTAACTGAGTCAAATTTTAAATCCAGATTTCTTGTTAATCAAAGAAATTATAAAATTTTATATTGCAGAAATCTCGACAATATTATTTCAGATGACAATACTCTGCGATGGAATTTCGACGCAAAAAATCTGCTCGTCGATTTGAGTCCAAAATGAAGAAGGAATATTAGTTTAAAGCTTAAGAATTTATTAAACAATGAACAAATTAAATTTTCTTTGAATCAAGCCAGGCCAAACTAAAAAAAACCCCGGCCCAACAAATAAAAAAAAACACGACCCAAACTATTATTCTTTTCTTCCTCCTCCTCTCTATTTCTTTTCCTCTCCTTACTTCATTTCACTCGCGTGCACGAAACCGTGCACATAAACGTGCACGTACACACGAGGCACTGGCCATCGATCCTGCTGCCGACCACCAACATGAGTTCGCCCACGACCCCACATCATGACCTAACACTTGAAACCGCGATCGAGACCTTTGTTCGAATTTTCGAACTCCAAACCACAACCTGGAACCAACCGCTGACCTTTAAAACACCTCGCCCCGCTATCTAAGACCACCATCCTCCACCAAATTCCCCCTTATAACTTCGCCTCAACCCTCTCTTCCTTTCTCCCCTGGTGCACATTCCAATCCTCCTCCATCGTTGTCGCCATTTCCAAGCAACCGAGACCACAGCCAAATGCATCTAAAACCCTACTATTGCCTTGTCTTGCTCACACGAGCCACTGAAAATCATTTTGCTATTTTTCTCCGATGCGCCATTAACCTAGCCACCTCCACGTCCAACGCCACAACTTTGACCACGTCACCAGAAATTTGCAGTTCCCCCAATTCTGATCATCTCCAGATTTCTCCTCCCACACACCACTAGAATTTACCAAATCACCTTTAAAAATCGTGTTTTCCAACCACGATCTCGATTGTATAGTCCATTCACTAAATTATGAAAGTCGAAATTTGGTAAAAAATGACCTACTCGCGGTTAGATGCCATTTTCTTTCTAACTACTCGATAAAATTTAATGAAACTAATTTTAAAATATACTAAACTCAAAAATAAACAACTTTTGTTTTGGAACTAAGTTTTAAAACTAAGTATATTTCGAGTTGTTGACTTTTGAAATGAAGACTTACCAGTTTTTTACCAAAAAAAAAGAACAGAGGGTACTTAGAAGGAGTACAGTATTTCCTTGGGTTACAGGGTTGTCAAACATGCGTATACAAAAGCATGTATACCTATCTACACTTGTACACTTGACATAAGTATTCATTCAAATTACAACTATGTAGATATATATATATATATATATATAACAACCAGTAAGCAAGTTTTTGTGTATACTCACAGGCTTTAGAAAAAGAAGACATTGCTGCTTCTTTTGTTTTGTCTTTCCTTCCTGCTTTTGAGTATTTAGTTCTTTAAGGCTCTAATGGTAGCTTCCTTTTTTTCGTTTGAATGGTAAACGTGAATTACCAAGGCAATGTAAATATATATATATATATATATAGGAGTGGTTGGTCACAAGAAGGTTGAAGGCTATGCATATGTACAGTATTTCACCTTTTCCTTTTATTTTATTTTCTTCTAATATGATTTAAAACTTGTGACTTGATTTGATAAATTTGAAAACTTGAGTGATTTGATTTAATGTATGCTTGAGTTGATCTTTATTCATCACGATGTTTCCTTATGTATGTACATATATCATATAAATATGTATACATTTTACTATACCTTTTTGACCATATATACATGTCTTGCCCCTTTAAACTATATTTAATATGCTAAAGTCACTTCTCCTTTGTATAAATTATTTCATAAACACAATATTTAACATACACACATAAATAGCTATTTACAAGTGTTTATTTCTTTGTTAATAATACCTTATTTTTATTTTATATCAAAAGTTATATATATATATATATATTCAGATATCCCCAATATCAAGAAAAAAATCAAATTATTCGACTTAAAAAAAATTAATATCCCAATATTTAAAATTAGTTAATTATTCTATTAACAGATGACTAAAAATACGGGTCGTTACATTCCTCCCCCTTAAAAGAATTTTGTCCCCGAAATTTCAGCATAAGAACACTCAATATCATTCATAAGCCTGCATGATGTCTATAGACCATCCATATAAAGAATCTGATTCAATCGCTACTTGAATACATGACTCTGCTTCCAATCTAGTATCACTCACCCGATTTTCTAGTGCGGACCTTGATCAAGTTCTTCGATTAGGAACCTCTACTCTCCTTGCATAGCTGTAGCTATGATAAAACCCTTGGTTTCTTATCAAGAACCATTATCAAATGCTCGCCGTCAAAAATCGAGTAGTAAATCCTTATTCGGAACAGTGTGAAACACCTCAGAGCCTTGTACTCGAATATTAGATCAAACTATATGGAAAGAAGAAACGATCTATGTCCATCTCACGCACTTATTTAATTGGTTATCCCTAATACCAATTACATTACCTCTAAATTATTTATGAAAACATTTTTATAATACATTGCTTAACTTATAAAATCCCATATCATCCTCTAAGTGTATACAAAACCATAATTCAAAATTTTATTTTGAATTCTCTTAAGAATTTAAAACACCCTATTTTTATTCAAAACACTTTTTGAAATGATACCATATATTTAATCCATAGAAAATATATATATAGTTAGCCCAAGTAACCCCAAAATTATACCAAGGAACTAGGTGCTACCAAAGAGTACCATATATTCCCTTACTAGAAGGATAATACTCAAGAGAACGTTTACCATCCGAACGTATCTCTTACCCATTTTAGTTATTTTTGAGCCACTCGAACTAGTTAACTAAAAATCTCTTCTTTCTTTCAAACCCATTTTTGAAACAATATCATAAATATATTTCCCGCAAAATATTTCAATAAAATATCCAATTCCAATTTGCTATGGATTTGTTCGGGTTTGAACTCATCCCAACCGTATAATGACAAAGAGAATAATTTACTAAGTGCACAATACTGTTTATCTAAGCAAGCATCTGACCATCACTTAGAAGATTATTTTGATCATCACAAAACAAATCGGGGCTTATTTACTAAACAAATCTAAAGAAATGCCCATTTTCCCACCAAATTTCTTTTTCAAAGATATTTATCCTTAAATATACATCTAGGCAACTGTTTCCAAAATATTGGTATACCGAAAACCCCTTTAAGACCCAAAGCTATCTCTAATAAAATTATTATTTCCTTTCTCTAAAATCATTTTAAATAATAATATATATTTTTACTTCATAGTAAATGAAACCATACTTTTGAAGCCGAATCAAAAATTGTTCTATCTAAACAATTTTATAGCAAGGTTCTAATAGTAACAATTCCCTATTAAGAAACTCGGAAATATTCTCTATGACGCCCACCCCGAGACCCACATTAACAGAGAGTATTACTGGGTAATACCGTCTGCTAATGCGGAGAATAGGGCTAGTAAGGAGCGACCATCTATAGTCTTGGCTTAAATATCTATTGAATACGTCGATTAGTGCTCTATATTATTTTTTTCTCTTTGATATCTCAAGTGGATCGACATATCCAATAAATGCTTATTACAAAACTACAGGTGGCTATAGGATCTATCAGAACAAAATACAACAACTCAAATGCATAACACATCACAGAACAGCAAACAGATATATATATATACACACATATATACTGATACATCCCAATACAATACAAATAATACATCATAAGTGGTATGATGACCACAATATACACATGAGTCAGAACAATAAATACATATCAGAGTAACGACAAAAAGACTGCAATGAAAAGGGCTAGCAGATAAGTCCATGCGAAAGCAGAATAGGCTAAGTCCATAAGGGTACCTAACCTGAAACACCCAGGTCTGACCCGAGTATAAAATACCCGGGTCAGTCTAGCTAAACAAATCAGTTAAAGGGAATAATTGATAACATAAGCCTAGGATAAAGGTGATGTTCTTCTTAACCAAGAAGAAACAATAATAAGTATAAGCATGAGCATAAGTATGGTATGGTTATTTTAAGTGATGAGATGATATCACTTACAAAAACATATAATCTCAAAAGAGATAAGACAATCCATAAAACGCTAAATATAGCAAGCCTCGTATCATCGGCAAATCACAAATCATCAATAGTGGTTTAGGGAAAATATAACTCTTAGAAAGGAGAAATCTCAAACCCACCATATCGGCAAACTCAAAGAAATCACCATCTTGAAATACGCCATAAGGCAATCAAATATAATTCTCCAACATAGGAGAATATAATCCCAAATAAATGCCAAAAGGAAAATCTCATGTAATAACGCCAATAGGCAAATCTCAAATAACTCCAGTGTAGGCAACTCAAATCTCAAAGATAGAACTCCCAAGAGTTCAAATTCCCAAAAGGTAATCGTCACAAATCTATCGAATGGTTCAAAGGACCAATTCCGAAAAGAGGCGATGCACTAAGGAAAATAGTCAAAGAAAACATCTCAAAAGTGTTTGCACATGCATGTGGCCAAAGCCTTGCCAAGTACTGTTCTCTCAAATAGGTACCTCGCCTAAAGGCAAAACGTCACAATGACAAATACGTCGCAATGGCAAACGCCACAATGGAAAATATGCCGTAATGGCAAACGTCTCGAAGACAAATACGCCGCAATGGCAATGAACCGAAGGTCTAGTACTGGCACACTGCAATGGCAAATGTGTCACAAACTCTCGGATGGGAACTCGAATAGTGTTAACGTGTGTCCCATACCACATGTTCACAATAAACGATTTACTAACCGCTAGTAAATTTCACACTCAAAGCAGTAAAAAGTTTACCTCATCTCATCGGTAAACTCGACCCAAAGGTCAAAACGATCAAACGGACAAGTTGGGAATCAACCGATAAGATAAACGCACATGTCCCATACCACGTGTTTTACCAAACCATTTAATTCTCCTTCTCAATCGCTCGAAGGGTGCAAAAACGTGTATTATATATATAAAATAATTTACTTGAGAAAACAAGCTTTTAAAACCAATTTTCGAAATCGATTTGAATACCCATATTTGAAAATTCCCTTATTTTATAGAATAAATAGATTTTTCACTTGAAAATACTTCAAAATATTATATAATAATTATTTTGAAATGCCCATTAATTTTAAAAATCATTTCAAAATAATTCGGAGAAAACCGTGCTCGAAAGCGAATAAAAACAAGGCACTCAAACCGATATTCGAATTCAATTCAAAATTTCAATTCAAAATCAATACAAATTTGAATTTCAAATTCTCCAAATTTAGCTTGGCAAATGATAGGCGTCATAGCTCTCAAAACATCATGAAAACATCATCAAAATCGAACAAGATCAAGAGCAAAACAAACAAGAAACATGTCACAAAACAATGTAACAAAGGGGCAAAATTCACTAGCTATAGGTCGACTAGCATGTCGACCTATAGGTCAACCAGTGTCTCTCATAGGCGTTCGTACAGTCGACCTATGAGGCAAGGCGGCCGACCGCTAGGTCGACATGCCGGTCGACCTAGCTCACGCACTATCCAGAACTTGTTTCCAGACTTCGTATTCGTTTTGCAGCAGCATTTTGAGATAGCAAATGAAGATGAAATGCTATAAGATTTGGCATGCATGTAATACAACATATAAACTATGATCTAGAAAAGATTTGGCAATGATTCATCAAGATATCAAGAAGTTATCATCCCTCAAAGAAGCAACAGAAACAAGATATAAGCTATATATAATAACTTAGCAGAATACGTTTACAGTAAACTATTTTCTTCCAGATCTTTGCATTAGCAGGCAGGTTTCAACTAGAATTGTGAGTTAACAAACTCACCTTGAATTAGAGAAGATCAAACCTCGGATTTTTGCTGAAAGAAGCAAGTTTTGAGGAGAAGAAAGCTTCCAATAACCTGTAGACTTCCTTAAACAGACATGCAAAGGAGAAGAAATCTATTACAGAAAAATCCAAACTCAAAATCGGAATATGATGAATTTGTTGAGTTTTTGAAATGGATTTCCTTTTATTTCTCTTTTGATTTGATAAACATAGCAATTAAAATTGAAGAAAGATAGGAATTTGGTTTAGATTTGAAAAGAGGAGATAGTTCTTTTTCTTTCCGTTTGGTTTACTGTAAAATGAATTGTGTACGTACAGTGGAAGGAAGAAGAAAACATCTCTTTTCTTTACTCAGGCTATGTTAATAAATGGGGTTTGGACCCAAACAAAAGAAAATCAATAGCCTAAGTTAATTAATTCATCACTTAAACAAAATATACACATATGTTACTTAATAAAACAACATTTTCCACCAAGTTTTAACACAATAAAATAATGTAAACATATCTGCAAGTTAAATAAAATATTTTACACTTAATAAAAAGATAATTTATGTTATAAAACATTTATATTATTAAAACTCTTATTTTTCATAAATAACCAATTTTACACAAATAAATACATAAAACCTCATTTTTAACTTCAAAAATTACATAAAATATATTTTCTTGAGTAATAAAATATAACAAACCATTTTAAACTCAATTTTATGATCCAAAACTCATTTTAAATCAAATTTCTTCTTTTTATTTAAATAAACAACATTATAAATTCAAATACTTCCTTTAAAAATTATTAGAAGAAGTGTTTGGCAATAATTACAAGAATTATTGCATTTTCTCTAAATAAAATCATATTTCATTTATTATTAACCCAAACAAATAAAATAAATTTCCAAACTTTATTTTCTCATTTTAAATTCCAAAATTTTATTGTTTATTACACAAACAATTTACAAATCTCCAATTTATTTTAATTCACGATATTAAAGTATAACTATCGTTATAATTTAATATTAACAAGTAAAATCAAAAACCAGGGTTGTTACAGACTCTTCCCTTAACAAAATTGCGTCCTCGCAATTTCTAGAGAAGAGTTTGTACTCTAACACAATTATTTCATCAATCAAAGGAAGGATAGACAAGCACGAGATCAAAATTCCTCAATTACTTAGGATGAAAGAAGACCAAGATAAAATTGCTCGATACATTCTACGGTTTCCCGAATATACTCGTCGGGATTATCGGACTATAGAATACCTTCAAGCAACACCTCATGATTTCAAAGGCATCTCGCCATTGAAACAATAACACAAAAGAAGAAAGCTACTCAAAATCAATCGAGAGAGATTGATTTCTCAGAACTTCTCAAATAGAGTTGGGATTTGGCATCGCTTCGTTCGAACTCCAAACAACAAGGCAATGACTTTCCATGTGTCACCATGGAAGGAGCCATACAGATACTAGGATAACAACAAATGAGGTAAGACTCTCCGATAAGAGATGATTACTTCAAGGGTCACTAAACTAAAAATGACCGAAAAATGCAAGTTGTTAGATAATTGCACAAAGGCAAGACAAACTCAAAGAATGGGATTTTATACTTCTATTTAACTAAACAATATTTTCAAGGTTATCAAAATCCTTTTACTACATAATCAAATTCTCGAATTTCAACATTTTAAAATTTTCAAAACTTTACAAATCCAATTTAATCACCAAACTCTTCATTTAAAGTAATTAAAATGTATCACTCTTAAATTCTACTAAAATATATTTCAGTTTGAAACATATTTATACTAAACATCAATTATATTACATTCTCAAAATAAGTAGAATACACATGACCACAAAGAAAACAAGTAAATTCCACTTACAAACCTTCTGTAAAGAAAACAAATTATGACATAGCAAACATCAAAATCAAAGAGCTCTTATAAAATAAAAGTTGTTCTACACAATCTACGATTTCCAGCGATATAAAGATTATCAAAATCAGATTCACGGTTTGAAAGTTATGCCAAATTTACTTTCAGCTTAAATCTTAAAGAGTTTTGTAATAAGGTAGAAATACTATCCACTTTCAAACCTATTTTAAACTAAATTAAAGTCAATATATTCCAAAGTGGTAAAAGGAAAATGTATAGCTTACTGAAAGCTCTTTCATTTACAAAACGATTGAACTCATTTGGAGTTATAAATTTCAAGTTATCGCTATTTTAGAACATCACTTTTCCAAGCAAAATTTCAGCTATTAAATCAATTTGAAATTTGAAATTTTTCCCAAACCATTTTAATTTCAAATTACATTTCCAAAAAAGATTTTGCTAAACCATTATTAAATGATTTTCTTTTTCCATGAAAAGCTAAAACATACAAAATTATGATCAACTTATGTAATCATCATAAAACATTTCATTAAGTGGAAATATTTTTAGTACTTTCCAAAATCTAGGTTTAAAACCAATTAATTATGCAAACTCATTTTGGAAGAGATAACTAATATCTTTCATTATCAAGAGATGATTATTGATTATCCACAAAAATAAATTTTTGGGATATTTATATAAAGTTTAAAATCATTCTCACAATTTAAAGTGATTATACTACATGAATTGTTCATTTATCAAAATAATCTGAATCACATTTCCACTTGTCATAAAAATTAAATTTCCATCTAATTATCAACATAAAACTAATTAAAGTTGATAATTAATTTAAACTTGTTTTCAAAAGAATTTTGCAATTTCAAACCCACAAGTTTTAATAAAATTAAGTTTAAAAAAAAACTATCTCACAAATTTATACTAAATGTTCTAAACTAACACTTCTTTATTTCCTCTTTAAGATAGAGTTTTATATCTATCATCTATTATTACTCAAATAACTAAGTGTCAAACAAATTTTTATAGTCATCATTAATAACTTGTACTAAAATATTCAATTAATATTTTAATTTTCAAACCAAAGTATTCTTTTACCTTAAATAATCATTTTTATTAATCAAAGCATCAAATGATATTTTCTTCTAATTAAGACATCCCCTTAATTAGAATTATTCACTTTTACTTACCCAAATTACCATATTCAATTTCTCAAATTTCAAATAATATAAGGGTATTGTCTTGCCATTGATTTATAATTAATGACCTCATCAATTGGTTACCGAGTTGATCAAATGATCAAAATTGCCTCGCCACTCATCCAACGCTCACTATGGTTCAATGGTTTCATTAAACATTTAAAATAAAAATTAATACTCCACCATATTAATTATTTTCAAACTTTACTTATTAAAACTCAATTTACCGTGTCTGACCATCTCGTCACAGCGTTTAGGAAATTCCTATCGATAACGTTGGCCAAACACATCGACCAGAATTCTTAAAGCACTAGACTGACAGCCCAACATAGAAATTCACTTTCTTTAAAAAGAAATACCTCAAATATACTCAAGATATTCTTTGTTTTTCCCAAAAAAAAATCTAATTTCTCTTAAAAACTTATCTTCAATTTGAAAGATTTGAACATTCAATTATAACTTATTTTCAAAATCAAAGACACAAGAAGAACTCATCAAGATATTCCCAGAATACTCGATTCACAAGATTGATGGAATAGACTGGAGTGTTCATTATTCCAAATGGTATAATGAACCACTCACAAGACTCATAACGAGTGCGGAATGCGATAAGAGTAACGCTATTCTCCGCGACTCGTAGCTCATGAAAAATCGATGTAGGATCAAGCTAAGGAATGACCCCAGCACCACTCAAGAGATTCTAAAAGAAATCTATGAAATATAAAAGTAATGGCAAGATACCTTGTCAAATAAGAAGAAGGGACACTAACACTAAATCATTACTTCGAGTGAAGTAATGTCACAAAGCATATCAACAATTTAGTATCCAAAGAAGAAATCTCACAAAAGGGGTAAGAATGGCAATAACAAATAAATTCAATGAATCACCTCATTCCCTTATTGGATACCCTCGTGGATGGATGACATAAAGGCTAAGAATAGGAAAAGAGGTCAATACAATACTCGATTGCCCGATTGGGTGTCATACCCGAACGGACTCACAGAAATCAACAAAGTCACAATGACTGAAATTCGAGATATATCATCAACATCTCGAAACTCAAGAGTGAATATAGAGACTTCGTGTAACGACCCCGGATTTTTATATAAATTTAAATTGATAATTACTTGAATTTTTGAATAAAAAATGTGAAATTTATAGATAAATTGATGCGAGATTCCCCCGAGTTCAAATAATTTCTATGTTAAATCATTTAAAATTTAAATATGTGTATATATGAGTGAATTTGAATTTATATATATATATATATTGAATTTGAATTTAAATCTTAACAACATATTAAATATAGAAACTCCTCTATATTACAAAAATAAATATATATAGTTTTATTCAATATAAAGTAAATATATATATATATCTAAATCTCATGTTAATAAATTAATACAAAACAATACAAATAGAATAGACTACAAAATAATAAAAGAAAAATAAAATAAAGTAAAAATAGAAGTTTACTCATATTATAAAATAATGAGACAAGGCAAAATAAAATCTAATAACATATTAAAGATTTACATTATAAAGTAATAAAGCAAACAAAAAGAAAAGGAAGAAATACATTCAAAATAAAATACAAACAAATAAAATATATATTCAAGAATGAAACACAGGCTAAGTCAAAAAGAAAAAATGATGATAAGTATGAACAAAATGGAAATACATGTAGGAAGAAAGGCAGGCAAGTAATATATTATATATACTATAGCAATGTAGAGATGCAAGAAAATAAAGAGGAATACATATATTTGCAGGCAAGAAGAAATAAGTCAAAACAAGGAATCATATTAGTACATACGAATAGAGAAATGGGGATAAGTATGACAATGTAAATTAATGCTTGTACAAATTGTTTCATTTCGGCCACCATATAAAGAAAGATCACTGACCAAACAAATAAAAATCTTGTACTAGCCTGGACTTGTTTCTTATATGTCAAGCTTCTTTTCTTTTCGTTCATAAACTAATGCAAACCAGAAATTACAAAACCTGAAACCTTTTTCCTCAAAACATTCTCAAACCTTCAACCAGAAACTGAAATCAATCTCTGTAGCCATTTTATCAAGCCTGGAATCAAGTCTAGTTCAACTAAGTATTTCAGTTCAAAGATCTAAGTTTTCAAGTTTCCAGTTCAAAGCATTTTAGTCTTAATGTTTCAAGCTATTCAAGTTTCAGAAATCAAATATAGATGCAAGTTTTCAAATTCAAGTTTTTCAAGCCTTCTTGTTTTTCAAATTTACAATCTACTCTGTCTTTCAAACTCAGGTGAGCAACTCCTATTTAGAAGCTTAATCTGTTTTGATATCTTAATGCACGTGATTATCCTTGAGATTTGATGTGAAATCTGCTTGCATATATATAGGTGTATATGGATATATGTTTGTGCATGTTTGTGTGTGTATATATTTACACATCTCTGTTGTCCTACAGGCTTTGATCCATTAAAGAAAAATCAATTTCTTTTCAACTATCAAATTTTAGGTTATGATTTCTAAAAGAAATCTGTTTCTAATGACAAAAATATATTTATCAAAAATATAATTAAGTATAATTAACAAATAGATTTCTGGAAACTAAAGGATTACAGTAATAATCTTTTAATATCAGAAAATTAAGTATTCTGGATTCTAAGTTTTAATTATATATTCTGTTTCGTATGTGAAATGATGAATTTTAATAATCTAATCTAAATTCTTTAAGCTTGGGATTTATTAGAAATTTCAAGATGAACTGTAATTGGATTTTTGGAAAATTCTAATGATCGAGATGGAGGTGTGTCTCGGATCATGGCCATAGTTAGCTTAGAGGTCAGGGATCATCAGAAAAATGGTGGTAGATTTTATTAGTGGTCAAGGTGGCTGGTCGGCGTTGAAATAGGGTTTACAGCCCTGTTTGAGTCGATAGAGTTTGCAAGGTGATTATGTAGGCTTGGGTGTATCGGACTTGATAGGATCGAGGGGAACCGAAGCGTGACGTCGCGGTGTAGCTTTAGTCATGATCGCGTAACCTCTGATGATCTAGATCGTCGGTGTGAGGGAGATTTGCTGATCGAAGTTGGGTTCCAGTTTGTATTGGGTAGTTCGTTTGTGAGTTCGACGTCGTTTTGGATTTCTGGGTGGTCGGTGAGCTGTGCACGTGCACGTGGTAGTCTTGTATCTGGGTGTTTAGGGAAGAAAGGTATTTCTCGAAGTCGAACTCGAAGTGGCTATGGGTTTGTCTCGAAGGAAATGATGGAGCGAGTTGCTCCGGGTCGAGCTCGGGGAAATGATGGGATTGCTTCGGGTTTGGTTATGATAGTAGGTTTTGAATCAAAGAGTATAATAAGTTTTCATTTAAACTTAGCCAAGTTCAAACAACTCCTTAACCTATTTCCTTTTGAATAATAAATGTTGATTTAACTAAAGGTTTTTTAATTATTTTAAAAACTTTGTTAAAGTTAAATTTGTATTCATTTTAAATCTTAAATTTAAAATGAAATTTGAAAGTAAATTTAAAAGTAAATTGTTTTTAATTGCTTTGTTAATGATAATTTAATCATTAATAAGAAATGTTTTTATTTTAAAGTTAATTAAGATTTAATGAATTATGATTCATTAAATTTTTTAGGTAATTAAAATGGATAAATTAATTTAATTAATTAATGGTTAAGGATAAATAAATTAAAAATAAAGGGTTATAAGTTAATTAATTAGAGGGTAATTAATTTGTAATTAAGGATTAATTAATAAATGAGATTTATTAAGATTAATTAAAGATTAATTAAAGTAAATTAATTTAATGATAAACTTTAATTGGTAATTGATGATTAATTGTTATGAGATGATTGCTTAATGATAAGTAATCAAAGGTTTAATTTCTTAAAATAATTAATTAAGGGTTAATTAATTATGTAATTGGTTTAGAGGTTAATTTAATTAATGTGATTAATTAAGAATAATTTATTAATTAAGAATAATTAATTAAGGTGTTTGATAAATTAATTTATATCAAATGATTTGTCATTAATTAATCAGGATTGGATAATTAATTCATAAGTAATTGATTTAATTGGAAATAAAATGAATTAATTAGGATTAAATAATTGATAAATCCTGCTTATAAATGATTATTGAATGTTGACCTTACTTGTGAATGATTGTATTGTATGAGATGCCTTGAATTGATTGTCCTATCTGATCTGTGATATTTTGTTTTGTGGATTTAGCTGTGTAATTTATTCATTTACTTGTGATACATTTGTATATATATCTGTGATCTGTAAATGAACGATAAGCGTTATAGTTTATACCGCTTATCAAATATATTGTTGTATTTAATCTGTGATGATTAAATGATGTTGCTCTATTGTGTAAAACCCTAGACCACACTATACACACACCAATATGGATTTCACGAGGAAATCGGTTAAGTCACAAATGATTTAAATTTAATGTTTTTGAAATTGAAATTTTAATTTCAATTGATTTTGGAAAAGAATTTGGGTTAAATGTTAAAACTTTTGGAAAGGAGTTTTTAAGATGAAAGCATTTGAATAACTTGGTAAAGCTTCAAATTTAAATAATTTAATTTGAATTTGAATTCAAAATTTGGAATTGAATTCCATGTTTGGAAGTTTTGGTTAAAGATGATATAAATGTGTTTGTATGAATTTAAACCATTTTAAAAGTATGATTTTGAGAACTTGAATTTAACCCAAGGACTTTAACCCATATAAATTAATCAGATTTTCCGAAATGAAAACTATTTTTTTCAAATAATAGAAGCTTTCATATAAGAAATGAATTTCCAATTTGAATTAAAGGAATTTCAAGTTTGAATTGAAAATGGTTTTCCAAGTTACGTATAAATCTTTGGAAATGATTTTGAAAGCTATAAGTTAAATCTTTGTTTTAAAGATTTAATGAGTTAATCCAATTGAAATGGAAATTAATTTGGAAAATCTGTGAATGAATCTTTGTGAAACTGGGTGAACTTTGTGAGTTGAATCTTTTTGTTTAAAAAGATTAAAATGGTAATGTGTTTAAACCATTTGAAAGAGGAAATTTGGATAATAAATTGTGACTTAATTGAAATCCCAATATCCATATGTTTTTAATATTACGCTCATTATTCGGTTTAGCCGGGAGAGGACCTTGTGTCATATAACCCATTCCGAATAATGATACGTCGTATATGGATAGCATTTGAAGACCGGTGGTGAAGACTGGGTATTTGCGAGAACGATAGGATAACCTATCGATTGTCTCTGCACTAAGTCGCGCCGGTATAGAGATTCCGTAAGTGATGGGAAATCCAATCAGGATTGTGAATACCCGGATTGCAAGGGCTTCTTCGAAAGTGCCTTTGATTCTGTTTGAACCCGAAACAGACTTGTATGGTTGTATGTTAGACACTACACTTTCAGATATATAGCTGATTTCTTTCAAATACATTTCTGTTTGGTGGCGGAGAATTTATTCTCTTAGCTTAACACCCTTCTCTGAGATGTACGAGCTCAAAGGTTATGTAGTTGAAGGTTATCAATGATATACTCCCAATTTGGTAGTGTGGCATGCTAAGTGTTGCTGTGTGTTGCTGATCATTTGTTGATCAAAGCATGGCTTTGTGAAAAAGCGTTGCTTTGTGGACGAGACCTCATCGAGCCTCATAGACTGGAAATGGTCAAAACAGGAAAGATGCGGCAAGGTTTCAAGGGTAGCTCCCCTAGGGTATGTCCATTCCTTCTGGAAAAAGGTGGTATCATGGTATGGAGCCCATATATCAACCTATGTGGTTGCTCCAATCTCATTTACTTTGTGTGATTGTTGCTGTGTGATCGAGGCGCCTCGGATAAAGGTCGCAAACGACCGAGGGTGGAATATCTTAGGTTTACTACCTGGGAAGGGGGTAACCGGCCTTGTGTTGGCAGAGAGCCATGTGGTTCTCGGGGCTTCCCTCCAGAGGCGTTCCCATGTGTCATAGGAAGTTCCTTAGCCTGACCATTTGTTGGAAAATCCAAAGAAACAATACGAGCCGTGTACGGTTTTAGTTGTATAACCTGCTATGGAATGTGGCGGTAACCTGCTATTGAACATAGTAGCTATAGTAGGCATAAGTGCAAAATGCCTATGCTGCTAAGATTAATATTATACTTTCGAAATGTTTTCTGCACTATGCACTAATAATAATATCAAAAGTGTTTTTCCTACTAGGAAGCATATTTGACTATCATAAGGAGAAATCTCCTCCAATTCTGCGTTTGCATTGTGTGTGTGGCGGAAGGCCTTATGGTAGTTTCATTTTCCAAAAACCATTGCGGATTTCAATGTTTAAAATTCTATTGTTGTTTGTTTTAAAGATAAAATGTTTTTGTTACTCACACCAGTCCCATGACTGACTCGGAGTTTATTGTTCCCTTCCTAAACTCTGGGTGCCTACAATTTTCCACACGGCAGTCTAGAGTTGGGTTTCTCAGATATTCAGGATTAGTAGATTATCTGGAGCTAGTTCACTTCGTCGGAGTTGACGACTGCACTTGCTTATCTTGGTGCAATCGTGAAGATGGTTTGGGCTTGATGTTGGAGTTATTGGTCTCATTCTCTTTGTTGGATCATGTGGAGTTATCACTTTGGTTTCCCGCTGTATCATTATTTATCTCTGATATTGTTGTATCATATTGATATCATTGTTGTATATCATTCTGGATATTGTATTCATTCGAGTTGTATATGATATCATCTATCTCTTTCTTCCGCTTTGTTGTTATACTTACTGTGTTATAAGCTCCGGAGAGCCAGATTCGGCATTTGAATCTGCGACATTTTGAGTACAAGTGAAGTACGGGTGCCGATTTTCGAAGGTCGAGTTCAGGGTCTTCACATTTGGTATCAGAGCTAAGGTTGAACTTTAGCTCAGGAGTATAACACATTAAGTAACTCATTAGAGATAGGGTGAAGTATACCCTAGAATGAGTATCTCTAAGATACCCGTCCGTATGCCTCAGTAAATTCTCTTGCTATCCACTGATAGTGAGTATGAGTGCAAGAAGAGGATGAGATAGGGGACAGGGGAGTACGACTATAAATGGTCAATACCCTGTAACAACAACGAAATAATCTTGTGACGCCCCACCTCTATACCCACGCTAACCAAGAACACTACGATGTAGTGTTGTCAATTAGCACGGAGAATAAGGCTGTGGAGGAGCGACCATCCATGTAACTTCTTTGTGCGAGCACCGATATGTCAGATAGAATAGAATGCATATCTTTTAGGGAGGAAATCCGACATACCGATACAAACACAAAGCTATCACACGGTGGCTATATATAATCTTCAGAAACAAACATAGAAATATTCATAACATAAATCAGTCACAGACATCCATATCACAAAGGCGGAAAAAGATATGAATATATATATATAACACATGAATGTGTACATCAGAGTAGTGGTCAGAAAGATCCACGATAATACAAAAGAATAGCAACATGTGCTACACAAAAGAATAAGTATACATTATAGAGTCTATATCTCAAATGTATACATCCAAAATCTACTAATCTAAGTAGTTAGCCAAAAGTCAGAGTAATAGATCCCTGGAGAGAAGTCAAGCAAAAGCACCTGTAACATCTCGGTCTGACCCGAGTATTATTTATAAGAAAATAATAAACGGATCAGTCTAGCTATAAATATCAGATGATATGGTATAAAGTAAAAGACATGGCATGAACATGTAAAAACCATAATGGTATACTACTATAAGTATAAGTATGAAATTGAAAATCAACAAGAGATTAACCAATATCACAAGAATCTTCTCAAAGATCCAAAGAGGGCATCATACCCAAAACTCGTATTCATAACAAGTCAATGACACACTAAATCACCAATGTGAAAACTGATAAAGCATATCAATAGAAATCACGAAAATAGGTGAAGCACAAATTCCAGAAATCATCACCAGAAATCTAGAAAAACACATAAAAAGGGAAAGAGGCCTATCACATGACGGTCCGAAGACCATGGGGAGCTACCCCATATGTGTGAACCGAAATCACACCAGTAAGGTATAGACTAACCTTGAAAATAAAGAGATATGTGTGAAACGAAATCACACAAATGGTGTCTAGTCTAACCTTGCAACAAAGAGATATGTGTGAACCGAAATCACACAAATGGTGTCTAGACTAACCTCGTCTCCAAAGAGATATGTGTGAGACGAAATCACACAAATGGTGTCTAGTCTAACCGTGCAGACAAAGAGACATCGCACAATTGCTAGTCTAAATCATAAAAATGATCGTCATGATCATTAGGAAGTGCCAATTACACTAAGCCAGTAAATATATGAGTTTAGCTTCATGTCCCATAACCACTAACTTAACTTAAATATTTACGAACAAACTGTAGATCTTCACTAGAAAATTGTCACAAGAGGTTCAATCGAACAAGTCCAAAAATTAACCGACAAAGTAAACGCAAGCGTTTCATACCACTTGTTTTGCTAAGCCGTTTAATTATATTTTCTCATACGAATGAGGTAAAGGTTTGTATATACTAATAGATTGGAAAAACGGTTTTATAAACGAGTTTGGTATTAAAAATAGAGTTGAAATCATCTTTGTAAAGAGTTTGAATATTTACTACTAGTATAGAAAACCTTTATATTTTAAAGTGACAAATCATAGAAGTGATTGTAGAAACAACCAATCATAAAAGTTCACATTCGAAGACGTGAATAAAATCCAAAGAAATCGATATCAAACCCATCAAAATGGATATTTCCAATAATTCCCAAAGAAAATGTCATCAAAGTCCATAATAAATGATAACAACAAAAGGGAGACAACACGAATCGATTAAAGTTGGAAATTCAAACAAAATAGGCAATATAGGCATAATTGGCAAATAGGAGCAGGTCGGTCAACCGGACTCCCTGAGTCGGTTGACCGGACCAGAGACAGAAGTGCTCGGGTAGCAGGTCGGTCGACCGGACCCTGAGGTCGATCGACCGGTGCCTGTAACCTGCACTTCCAAACAGAGGCAGGGAAATGCTAGAGTAGTAGGTCGGTCGACCGGACCCTGAGGTCGGTCGACTGGAGCCTGTTACCAGCACTCCCATGCCTATAAAATGAATGCCAATCCCTTCCGAAATGCAATCGGTCGAGCAACGGCACTAAGGGTTTACGCCCATCGACTACCCGGCCATATACGCTCTTCGATTCATCACCAAAAACATGATCAAAACATCAAAGTTAGGATTTTCAAAGAATTGAACTCAAAACACTAAAAATTGGAATATTCACCAAATCAATCCAAACCAAAAGCATTTGCACAAGAATAAGTGTTAGGAATTCATACCTAACAATCGAAGATAAATATAGATTAAGATGTGAGATAAAAATCTCACCTTTGAACCCAAACAAATGAAGAAGAAGCTTTGGAGTAATGGCAAGAGCAATTACTCCTCAATTCCAACACAACAAGCTTGAATCAAGGCTTAAAAGAAGAACATTCCTAAAGTTAGGTTTAGGAATTTCTGAAATTGGAAGGAGAAAGAGTTGGAGAAGAAGAAGGAGATGCTTACCAAAGGGTTCTCTTTGATTTTGGAGCAAGAACTTGATTTTGCAAGAGGAACTAGGGCATGGAGTTTTAATTTCCCATCTCTCCCACCATTTTTGCTTTGAAACTGAAAATAGGAGGAAGTGAGAGTGAATGAAGAGGGGGTTTTCAGTTTGGGATATTAAGTTAGAACATTGGGCTGAACCCAAACCCAAGCCCAAAGTGAAAAGTAGCAAAATTCCACCAACTCCAAACATATCGAAGGTTATACTCAAAAAGGTCGCAAACGGCATTTTGAACTCAATGGAAGTGGTCTCGAGTCCTAATTCAACTTTTGCAAAAAGTAGCTTTTCGGACCAAAATCCGACGAACGATGAAATATTTAAATATAAAATCGACAAATATGCGGGTTGTTACAGACTCCCCTCCTTAAAGAAATTACGTCCTCGCAATACTTAAGAAATAAAGAGTAACAACCATAGAAGCATATCAACACAAAAGAAAATTTGAAATAAGAAGTTCACCCCAAAAGAGCATGAGAAGGTAAGTCCGGACGTGTTCGCTCGATGGATTCTCTAGATTCCCAAGAACAATCCTTAGGATTTGAGGACCATTGAACTTTCACAAGTGGAACATCTTTATTTCAAAGTTGTTTGACTTCCAAAGCGATAATACGTATAGGGTGCTACTCAAAAGTTAAATTAGGCGAAACTTCAATTTCTTCCACAACACCGGACTCAAGAATAGAATCGGAACCCCGAAGGCACTTCCGTAGTTGAGAAATGTGAAACATGTCATGCATGGCAGAAAACTGAGCCGGTAATGAAAGGCGATACGTCATGGAATCACTACGTCCAGTGATAGGAAATGGCCCAATATATTGAGGCCCTAATTTTTTTTTTCCGATCAACTGAAACGTAAAACACTCTTAATAGGTGAAACACGAATAAAATCTGGACCTAAAGCCAGCTTCTCACCGACCTCAAGCCAACAAGAAGGAGCTCGGCATGGCCTTCCATAGAGTGCCTCAAAAGGAGCCATACCAATACTAGATTGGAAGCTGTTATTATAGGAAAATTCAACGAGTGAAATATGATCTTCCTAACTTCCACCGAAATCAAGCACACAAGCACAAAGAAAATCTTCGAGAGTTTGATTCACATGCTCAGTTGTCCATCGGACTGGGGGTGATAAGCGGTGTTAAAAAAAATCTCGAAGACTTTCCCAAAATCCACTATTAAACAATGGATCGCGATTGCTAACAATAGAAGTAGGGACACCATGCAATTTACCAATCTCCTTGATAAGAGTTTGGCCAAAAGAGAAACGGTTCGGTTAGACCGAACGAAAGTAAAATGGGCGGATATAGTAAGTCTATCAACTATCACCCATAAGCTATCGTGACCCAGACAAGAACGGGAAAGACCATAACTAAAATCCATGGAAATTTGATCCCACTTCCAAATTGGAATTTCTAAAGGTTTCAATAACCCACCATGCCTTTGTGAAGTTGGCAAGTCATGCAACACTTAACAAAGTTAGCAATAACTGATTTTATTCACTCCCAATAATAAAGCCGCCTCACCTCGGCGTACATTTTACTACTACCGGGATGAATGGTAAATTCAGAATGATAAGAATCTTTTAAAGTATCTTTACGAAGATTACTAATATTTGGTACGATAAGTCTACCAAATTTTCGAATGCCGCCACGAAAATCAATATCGAAGTCTTTCAACTTTCAATATTAATTTTATCCCTACAACTTTGGCTAAGAAGAGCCAATTCGGGATCTAGTCTTTTAGCTTCAAGAATGCGGTCTAAAAGAGAAGGATAAGCCTCAAGGCTACATAAGATGAACATGAATGGGAAACACGATCTCAAATTTCACAAGTGGATGAAACCTCGAGATCCTTCCATTCGGATATCATCCTAAAAACAATCGCTTGTCGCTTGCGACTAAGTGCATTGGCAACACGATTTCCCTTTTTCGGGGTATAAAGGATATCAAGATCATAAGATGCAAGGAATTCGAGCCAACATGGTTGACACAAATTAAGTTCCTTATGAGAAATTAGATATCCCAATAATTTATAATCGAGGTGGAAAACAATTTCTCCCCCAAGATGATGATGCCAAACTTTGAAAGCAAAAACAATAGCCACGAGCACCGGATCATAAGTGACATACCTAGTCTCGATCGGCTTAATGATTTAGAAGCACAAGTGATAGCACGTTCTCTTTTGCAAGGGAACAGCATCCAAACCAACACGATTAGCATTGGTACAAAAGATAAAGTCTTGGTTCCCTTCGGGAATCACAAGAATAAGAGTGTCGAAAAGAAAGAATTTCTTTTAAATAATTTTCTTTCTCGAAAAGCTAAAACTTTCAAAATCACAATTGTCTTTATCTAAAAATCTTTCTAGAAAAATTTGCATTTTACAAGTCAATATATCGTGTCTGATTGTCTCATCAAAGCGTTTAGGAAATTCCTATCGATAACGTTGATCAAGCGCATCGACCAGAATTCTTAAAGTACTCAATGGGCAATACAATCACAAAATCATCTTCTATATGATAAACATGTTTCTTAAAAACTTTTAAGAATATTCTTTGCTCATTTAAGAGCCAAATCAAATTGTACTTATAAATAAACCTTATGAAAAAGATTTGCAAAATTTTAAATTTCTATTTTCATCCAAAATTAATAAATACAAGAATGGAATTATTGAGATATTCATAGAATACTCGGTTTATAAATTGGATGAAATAAGCTGGATAAACCGAATGACATAATAAGTCATTCATAAGAAGCATGATGAGTGCGGAATGTGGTAAGCAGAATGCTAACTCCCGCAACTCCTAGCTAATGAAATCCGGTGGCAAGGTCAAACTGGAAAGACCTCAACACCTCTTAAAAGATTGCTTAGGTGATGATCCTAAGACAGCTCAAAGATTCCGGAAAATTCACAACTACTCAATTGAGAGAAATGATTCTTTACTCAACATGTGAGCTTAAAGAATAAAATGATGCCATTAATTTGGAATCGAAATCACAAAGGAAAAAATATGACTCTGCTTAACAGATTAAGAATGTCGAAAATGAATAGTCCATTCGGAAAAATAGGACATGGGCTTCATGATGATTAAGCCAATCCTTTCACGCAAATAAATTCCGAAACCTAAACAACGCATAACATGCAAATCGGTTCGGAAAGAAAAATCACATGAAATAATTTCGACATCAATAAAAAGCAAATTGAGTGTTGAAGATTCACCAACCGGATACGCAATTCTCAAAGAAGTCATCAATCCTAAAATGTTTTTAGAGAAAAAGAATCAACAAGTTCTTTTGATATAAAAAGGATAAGATGAACCCATATCGAAAAGAACTCGAATAGGATAATCACAAAACAAGTGTAATCAAGGATTAAATAAGAAATACCTTGACCAAGAGAAGGGTTGCTAGGGGCTTGCAGCTTTCCCTCTCTCATACTTTGAAGTTTGGGACACGCAGATATATGATGACTTGAACTTTTGCAATAGCGACAATAGAGGGGTTGCGGACACTCCTTGGCATAGTGGTCCGTGGAACCACAATTGAAGCATTGTTTCCGACTAGCGGTAGGAGTATTAACTACCAGAGTTTCTTGTTCCACTTCCTTCTTTCTTTGAAGTTTGGAACAGGAAGACATAAAATGGTCCGCACCTTTACAATAGCGGCAAGAGACATGTCTAGGACACTTATTTATATGGTGGTCCCTAGAATCACAATTGTAGCATCTTCCAAGATTAGGGATTGGAGTCTTTGCTACCAAAGTTGGTTGCTTCACCTTCTTATTCGGATAAGGGCTTTTGAACTTAATATGCCTCTTCTTGGAAATCCCAATATCACTATCAATTCTTTTACCAGCCTCTTCATGTTGAAGAGTGACATCCACCAATTGATTGAAAGGAACTTCAAGTTTCAGAGGTAAAACCATTTCGGGGTTCTTACCCAAAGCACAGATAAACTTTTGATTCTTAGCAAGATCCAAAAGTTGTTGGGCAGACATGGATACGTCATCCAGAGAAGGACTACTGGATTGACTAGCGCTAGGACTACCAGAATTAACCATCTCTTCTTCTTTAAGAAAGGAAGAAAGAAGAAGAAAAAGATTATTCTCAGAATAAATATCAAGCAATCTTGATAGATAAAACAAGGAATCATAAGAGAAAATAGGATGAATCGGTACGAAGACTCGAATTAATCCTAAAGTACAACTCCTAAGAAGGACTTAGGATGATGATCCTTATTAAGTTATTCTACATTGTTTCGAAGTTTGGCTCTGATACCAAGCTGTGACGCCCCACCTCTATACCCACGCTAACCAAGAACACTACGATGTAGTGTTGTCAATTAGCACGGAGAATAAGGCTGTGGAGGAGCGACCATCCATGTAACTTCTTTGTGTGAGCACCGATATGTCAGATAGAATAGAATGCATATCTTTTAGGGAGGAAATCCGACATACCGATACAAACACAAAGCTATCACACGGTGGCTATATATAATCTTCAGAAACAAACATAGAAATATTCATAACATAAATCAGTCACAGACATCCATATCACAAAGGCGGAAAAAGATATGAATATATATATATATATATATAACACATGAATGTGTACATAAGAGTAGTGGTCAGAAAGATCCACGATAAAACAAAAGAATAGCAACATGTGCTACACAAAAGAATAAGTATACATTATAGAGTCTATATCTCAAATGTATACATCCAAAATCTACTAATCTAAGTAGTTAGCCAAAAGTAAGAGTAATAGATCCCTGGAGAGAAGTCAAGCAAAAGCACCTGTAACATCTCGGTCTGACCCAAGTATTATTTATAAGAAAATAATAAACGGATCGGTCTAGCTATAAATATCAGATGATATGGTATAAAGTAAAAGACATGGCATGAACATGTAAAAACCATAATGGTATACTACTATAAGTATAAGTATGAAATTGAAAATCAACAAGAGATTAACCAATATCACAAGAATCTTCTCAAAGATCCAAAGAGGGCATCATACCCAAAACTCGTATTCATAACAAGTCAATGACACACTAAATCACCAATGTGAAAACTGATAAAGCATATCAATAGAAATCACGAAAATAGGTGAAGCACAAATTCCAGAAATCATCACCAGAAATCCAGAAAAACACATAAAAAGGGAAAGAGGCCTATCACATGACGGTCCGAAGACCATGGGGAGCTACCCCATATGTGTGAACTGAAATCACACCAGTGAGGTATAGACTAACCTTGAAAATAAAGAGATATGTGTGAAACGAAATCACACAAATGGTGTCTAGTCTAACCTCGCAACAAAGAGATATGTGTGAACCGAAATCACACAAATGGTGTCTAGACTAACCTCGTCTCCAAAGAGATATGTGTGAGACGAAATCACACAAATGGTGTCTAGTCTAACCGTGCAGACAAAGAGACATCGCACAATTGCTAGTCTAAATCATAAAAATGATCGTCATGATCATTAGGAAGTGCCAATTACACTAAGCCAGTAAATATATGAGTTTAGCTTCATGTCCCATAACCACTAGCTTAACTTAAATATTTACGAACAAACTGTAGATCTTCACTAGAAAATTGTCACAAGAGGTTCAATCGAACAAGTCCAAAAATTAACCGACAAAGTAAACGCAAGCGTTTCATACCACTTGATTTGCTAAGTCGTTTAATTATATTTTCTCATACGAATGAGTAAAGGTTTGTATATACTAATAGATTGGAAAAACGATTTTATAAACGAGTTTGGTATTAAAAATAGAGTTGAAATCATTTTTGTAAAGAGTTTGAATATTTACTACTAGTATAGAAAACCTTTATATTTTAAGGTGACAAATCATAGAAGTGATTGTAGAAATAATCAATCATAAAAGTTCACATTCGAAGACGTGAATAAAATCCAAAGAAATCGATGTCAAGCCCATCAAAATGGATATTTCCAATAATTCCCAAAGAAAATGTCATCAAAGTCCATAATAAATGATAACAACAAAAGGGAGACAACACAAATCGATTAAAGTTGGAAATTCAAACAAAATAGGCAATATAGGCATAATTGGCAAATAGGAGCGGGTCGGTCAACCGGACTCCCTGAGTCGGTTGACCGGACCAGAGACAGAAGTGCTCGGGTAGCAGGTCGGTCGACCGGACCCTGAGGTCGGTCGACCGGTGCCTGTAACCTGCACTTCCAAACAGAGGCAGGGAAATGCTAGAGTAGCAGGTCGGTCGACCGGACCCTGAGGTCGGTCGACCGGACCCTGTTACCAGCACTCCCATGCCTATAAAATGAATGCCAATCCCTTCCGAAATGCAATCGGTTGAGCAACGGCACTAAGGGTTTACGCCCATCGACTACTCGGCCATATACGCTCTTCGATTCATCACCAAAAACATGATCAAAACATCAAAGTTAGGATTTTCAAAGAATTGAACTCAAAACACTAAAAATTGGAATATTCACCAAATCAATCCAAACCAAAAGCATTTGCACAAGAATAAGTGTTAGGAATTCATACCTAACAATCGAAGATAAATATAGATTAAGATGTGAGATAAAATTCTCACCTTTGAACCCAAACAAATGAAGAAGAAGCTTTGGAGCAATGGCAAGAGCAATTACTCCTCAATTCCAACACAACAAGCTTGAATCAAGGCTTAAAAGAAGAACATTCCCAAAGTTAGGTTTAGGAATTTCTGAAATTGGAAGGAGAAAGAGTTGGAGAAGAAGAAGGAGATGCTTACCAAAGGGTTCTCTTTGATTTTGGAGCAAGAACTTGATTTTGCAAGAGGAACTAGGGCATGGAGTTTTAATTTCCCATCTCTCCCACCATTTTTGCTTTGAAACTGAAAATAGGAGGAAGTGAGAGTGAATGAAGAGGGGGTTTTCAGTTTGGGATATTAAGTTAGAACATTGGGCTGAACCCAAACCCAAGCCCAAAGTGAAAAGTAGCAAAATTCCACCAACTCCAAACATATCGAAGCTTATACTCAAAAAGGTCGCAAACGGCATTTTGAACTCAATGGAAGTGGTCTCGAGTCCTAATTCAACTGTTTGCAAAAAGTAGCTTTTCGGACCAAAATCCGACGAACGATGAAATATTTAAATAAAATATTTAAATATAAAATCGACAAATATGCGGGTTGTTACTAATCATTTCTCTATTAATCTCTTTTGTTCGTCGTCTTTTCTCAATTCTTCGATAGTTCCTGGTAGATCCAGGAAGAAATTCGATATATATAAATATGGGACATAAACTCCAATAGGTCGGAATTGTCTGTTTGGATGAATTGATTGCTTTGGTTGCTATGGTTGATAGGTATAATTTAGTTTTTAAACTAAAAGTTTTGAAATTGTATCCATATATCTGTCAATTCTTTGGGTCCCAGTATATTCTACGAATGGTTAGTTATCCTTTCGAACTAACCAATACCACTGCATATTTCGTAGATCTGGATAACCCGAGTAGTTTGTTGAGTGTTAAATAGATTCGTTCTCGTATCTATTATTGATATTCTGATTTGGTAAGCCAAATGCAGAATAGATATTCAGTTGATTTGATGAAACATTTTTCATCTGTCTTTGTGTCTCCTTGGAAAATTTCGAGGACGAAATTCTTTTAAGGGGGGAAGGTTGTAACGACCCCGGATTTTTATATAAATTTAAATTGATAATTAATTGAATTTTTGAATAAAAATTGTGAAATTTGTAGATAAATTGATGCAAGTTTCCCCCGAGTTCAAATAAATTCTATGTTAAATCATTTAAAATTTAAATATGTGTATATATGAGTGGATTTGAATTTATATATATATATATTGAATTTGAATTTAAATCTTAACAACATATTAAATATAGAAACTCCTCTATATTACAAAAATAAATATATATAGTTTTATTCAATATAAAGTAAATATATATATTTAAATCTCATGTTAATAAATCAATACAAATAGAATAGACTACAAAATAATAAAAGAAAATTAAAATAAATTAAAATAGAAGTTTACTCATATTATAAAATAATGAGACAAGGCAAAATAAAATCTAATAACATATTAAAGATTTACATTATAAAGTAATAAAGCAAACAAAAAGAAAAGGAAGAAATACATTCAAAATATACAAACAAATAAAATATATATTCAAGAATGAAACACAGGCCAAGTCAAAAAGAAAAAATGATGATAAGTATGAACAAAATGGAAATACATGTAGGAAGAAAGGCAGGCAAGTAATATATTATATATACTATAGCAATGTAGAGATGCAAGGAAATAAAGAGGAATACATATATTTGCAGGCAAGAAGAAATAAGTCAAAACAAGGAATCATATTAGTACATACGAATTGAGAAATGGGGATAAGTATGACAATGTAAATTAATGCTTGTACAAAATGTATCATTTCAGCCACCATATAAAGAAAGATCACTGACCAAACAAATAAAAATCTTGTACTAGCCTGCACTTGTTTCTTATATGTCAAGCTTCTTTTCTTTCCGTTCATAAACTAATGCAAACCAGAAATTAGAAAACCTGAAACCTTTTTCCTCAAAACATTCTCAAACCTTCAACCAGAAACTGAAATCAATCTCTGTAGCCATTTTATCAAGCCTAGAATCAAGTCTAGTTCAACTAAGTATTTCAGTTCAAAGATCTAAGTTTTCAAGTTTCCAGTTCAAAGAATTTCAGTCTTAATGTTTCAAGCTATTCAAGTTTCAGAAATCAAATATAGATGCAAGTTTTCAAATTCCAGTTTTTCAAGCCTTCCTGTTTTTCAAATTTACAATCTACTCTGTCTTTCAAACTCAGGTGAGCAACTCCTATTTAGAAGCTTAATCTGTTTTGATACCTTAATGCACGTGATTATCCTTGAGATTTGATGTGAAATCTGCTTGCATATATATAGGTATATATGGATATATGTATGTGCATGTTTGTGTGTATATATATTTACACATCTTTGTTGTCCTACAGGCTTTGATCCATTAAAGAAAAATCAATTTCTTTCCAACTATCAAATTTTAGGTTATGATTTCTAAAAGAAATCTGTTTGTAATGACAAAAACATATTTATCAAAAATATAATTAAGTATAATTAACAAATAGATTTCTGGAAACTAAAGGATTACAGTAATAATCTTTTAATATCAGAAAATTAATTTTTCTGGATTCTAAGTTTTAATTATATATTATGTTTCGTATGTGAAATGATGAATTTTAATAATCTAATCTAAATTCTTTAAGCTTGGGATTTATTAGAAATTTCGAGATGAACTGTAATTGGATTTTTGGAAAATTCTGATGATCGAGATGGAGGTGGGTCTCGGGATCATGGCCATAGTTAGCTTAGAGGTCAGGGATCATCAGAAAAATGGTGGTAGATTTTATTAGTGGTCAAGGTGGCTGGTCGGCGTTGAAATAGGGTTTACAGCCCTGTTTGAGTCGACAGAGTTTGCAAGGTGATTATGTAGGCTTGGGTGTATCGGACTTGATAGGATCGAGGGGAACCGAAGCATGACGTCGCGGTGTAGCTTTGGTCATGATCGCGTAACCTCTGATGATCTAGATCGTCGGTGTGAGGGAGATTTGCTGATCGAAGTTGGGTTCCAGTTTGTATTGGGTAGTTCGTTTGTGAGTTCGACGTCGTTTTGGATTTCTAGGTGGTCGGTGAGCCCGAGGCGATCATCGATGAGTTGTGGATGAAAGCGAAGTTGATCGTAGTTCGTCAGATGGGCTGTGCACGTGCACGTGGTAGTTTTGTATCTGGGTGTTTGGGGAAGAAAGGTATTTCTCGAAGTCGAACTCAAAGTGGCTATGGGTTTGTCTCGAAGGAAATGATGGAGCGAGTTGCTCCGGGTCGAGCTCGGGGAAATGATGGGACTGCTTTGAGTTTGGTTATGATAGTAGGTTTTGAATCAAAGAGTATAATAAGTTTTCATTTAAACTTAGCCAAGTTCAAACAACTCCTTAACCTATTTCCTTTTGAATAATAAATGTTGATTTAACTAAAGGTTTTTAAATTATTTTAAAAACTTTGTTAAAGTTAAATTGTATTCATTTTAAATCATAAATTTAAAATGAAATTTGAAAGTAAATTTAAAAGTAAATTGTTTTTAATTGCTTTGTTAATGATAATTTAATCATTATTAAGAAATGTTTTTATTTTAAAGTTAATTAAGATTTAATGAATTGTGATTCATTAAAAATTTTAGGTAATTAAAATGGATAAATTAATTTAATTAATTAATGATTAAGGATAAATAAATTAATAATTAAGGGTTATAAGTTAATTAATTAGAGGGTAATTAATTTGTAATTAAGGATTAATTAATAAATGAGATTTATTAAGATTAATTAAAATAAATTAATTTAATGATAAAGATTAATTGGTAATTGATGATTAATTGTTATGAGATGATTGCTTAATGATAAGTAATCAAAGGTTTAATTTCTTAAAATAATCAATTAAGGGGTTAATTAATTATGTAATTGGTTTAGAGGTTAATTTAATTAATGTGATTAATTAAGAATAATTTATTAATTAAGAATAATTAATTAAGGTGTTTGATAAATTAATTTATATTAAATGATTTGTCATTAATTAATCAGTATTGGATAATTAATTCATAAATAATTGATTTAATTGGAAATAAATTGAATTAATTAGGATTAAACAATTGATAAATCCTGCTTATAAACGATTATTGAATGTTGACCTTACTTGTAAATGATTGTATTGTATGAGATGCCTTGAATTGATTGTCCTATCTGATCTGTGATATTTTGTTTTGTGGATTTTGCTGTGTGTAATTTATTCATTTACTTGTGATACATTTGTATATATATTTGTGATTTGTAAATGAAAAATAAGCGTTATAGTTTATACCGCTTATCAAATATATTGTTGTATTTAATCTGTGATGATTAAATGATGTTGCACTATTGTGTAAAACCCTGGACCACACTATACACACACCAATATGGATTTTACGAGGAAATCGGTTAAGTCACAGATGATTTAAATTTAATGTTTTTGAAATTGAAATTTTAATTTCAATTGATTTTGGAAAAGAATTTGGGTTAAATGTTAAAACTTTTGGAAAGGAGTTTTTAAGATGAAAGCATTTGAATAACTTGGTAAAGCTTCAAATTTAAATAATTTAATTTGAATTTGAATTCAAAATTTGGAATTGAATTCCATGTTTGGAAATTTTGGTTAAAGATGATATAAATGTGTTTGTATGAATTTAAACCATTTTAAAAGTATGATTTTAAGAACTTGAATTTAACCCAAGGACTTTAACCCTTATAAATGAATCAGATTTTTCGAAATGAAAACTATTTGTTTTCAAATAATAGAAGCTTTCATATAAGAAATGAATTTCCAATTTGAATTAAAGGAATTTCAATTTTGAATTGAAAATGGTTTTCCAAGTTACGTATAAATCTTTGCAAATGATTTTGAAAGCTATAAGTTAAATCTTTGTTTTAAAGATTTAAATAGTTAATCCAATTGAAATGGAAATTAATTTGGAAAATCTGTGAATGAATCTTTGTGAAACTGGGTGAACTTTGTGAGTTGAATCTTTTTGTTTAAAAAGATTAAAATGGTAATGTGTTTAAACCATTTGAAAGAGGAAATTTGGATAATAAATTGTGACTTAACTGAAATCCCAATATCCATATGTTTTTAAATATTACGCTCATTATTTGGTTTAGCCGGGAGTGGACCTTGTGTCATATAACCCATTCCGAATAATGATACGTCGTATATGGATAGCATTTGAAGACCGATGGTGAAGACCGGGTATTTGCGAGAACGATAGGATAACCTATCGATTGTCTCTGCACTGAGTCGTGCTGGTATAGAGATTCCCTAAGTGATGGGAAATCTGATCGGGATTGTGAATACCCGGATTGCAAGGGCTTCTTCGGAAGTGCCTTCGGTTCCGTTCGAACCCGGAACAGACTTGTATGGTTGTATGTCTGACACTACACTTTGAGATATAAAGCTGATTTCTTTCAAATACATTTCTGTTTAGGGCGGAGAATTTATTCTCTTAGCTTAACACCCTTCTCTGAGACGTACGAGCTCAGAGGTTATGTAGTCGAAGGTTATCAGTGATATACTCCCAATTTGGTAGTGTGGCATGCTAAGTGTTGCTGATCATTTGATAATCAAAGCATGGCTTTGTGAAAAAGAGTAGCTTTGTGGATGAGACCTCATCGAGCCTCACAGACCGGAAATGGTCGAAACAGGAAAGATGCGGCAAGGTTTCAGAGGTAGCTCCCCTAGGGTATGTTCATTCCTTCTGGAAAAAGGTGGTATCATGGTATGGATCCCAGATATCTACCTATGTGGTTGCTCCAATCTCATTTACTCTGTGTGATTATTGTTGTGTGATCGAGGCGCCTCGGATAAAGGTCGCAAACGACCGGGGGTGGAATATCTTAGGTTTACTACCCGGGAAGGGGGTAACCGACCTTGTGTTGGCAGAGAGCCAGGTGGTTCTCGGGGCGTCCCTCCAGAGGCGTTCCCATGTGGCATAGGAAGTTCCTTAGCCAGACCATTTGTTGGAAAATCCAAAGAAACAATATGAGCCTTGTACGGTTAGTTGTATAACCTACTATGGAATGTGGCGGTAACCTGCTATTGAACATAGTAGCTATAGTAGACATAAGTGCGAAATTCCTATGCTAGCTAAGATTAATATTATACTTTCGAAATGTTTTCTGCACTATGCACTAATAATAATATCAAAAGAGTTTTTCCTGCATAGGAAGCATATTTGACTATCATAAGGAGAAATCTCCTCCAATTATGCGTTTGCATTGTGTGTGTGGCGGGAGGCCTTATGGTAGTTTCATTTTCCAAAAAGCATTGCGGATTTCAATGTTTAAAATTCTATTGTTGTTTGTTTTAAATATAAACTATTTTTGTTACTCACACCAGTCCCATGAATGACTCGGAGTTTATTGTTCCCTTCCTAAACTCTGGGTGCCCACAATTTTCCACACGGGCAGTCTAGAGTTGGGTTTCTCAGATATTCAGGATTAGTAGATTATCTGGAGCTAGTTCACTTCGTCGGAGTTGACAACTGCACTTGCTTATCTTGGTGCAATCGTGAAGATGGTTTGAGCTTGATGTTGGAGTTATTGGTCTCATTCTATTTGTTGGATCATGTGGAGTTATCACTTTTGTTTTCCGCTGTATCATTATTTATCTCTGATATTGTTGTATCATATTGATACATTGTTGTATATCATTCTGGATATTGTATTCATTGGAGTTGTATATGATATCATCTATCTCTTTCTTCCGCTCTGTTGTTATACTTACTGTGTTATAAGCTCCGGAGAGCCAGATTCGGCGTTTGAATCTGCGGCATCTTGAGTACAAGTGATGTACGGGTGCCGGTTTTCGAAGGCCGAGTTCAGGGTCTTCACACTTCGGAATCATTGTTAACATTCTGATGGACAAGAAGCAACAAATCAACCGAATAAGGATGTCTAATATAGGATTCTTCGAATCACAGAATGTGGCTTGATAATAGGCGAGCCACTTCATCTCAAACACTCCAAACTCTAGATATAAAAGGCATGCTAATTCGCACGAAAAGATAAGCTATAAGCAACAATCCCAAATCCTCATACATCAAGCTAAATATTGCGGATCCACTCAATAGGATTCGCAATCCTCATAAAAGAACAAGACAAAGACATCCAAAAACATCAACAAACTCCTCCGATACGGATGGGTTTCAAGCACCCATATTGAAGAGGACTTGAATAATAATAATAATAACACGATTAGAATTACTCCTAAGATAAGATGTCATCAATTCTATTTTTGGAATACTATGGAATAAAAATATTCTTAGACATATCCCAAACTTCAATCTCAAAGAACACGATAAGATAAAGGACACGATGATTAAGGGATTTGTAACATTTGTACTATACTTGGATATATCGCTATATATGCTTATGTTCTATGTTTATCCTATTTTTTTCTGAATTTAGCTCTGATAACAAGCTGTGACGCCCCACACCGAGACCCACATTAATAGAGAGTAATACTAGGTAATACCGTCTGCTAATGCGGAGAATAGGGCTAGTAAGGAGCGACCATCTATAGTCTTGGCTTAAATATCTATTGAATACGTCGATTAGTGCTCTATATTATTTTTTTCTCTTTGATATCTCAAGTGGATCGACATATCCAATAAATGCTTAATACAAAACTACAGGTGGCTATAGGATCTATTAGAACAAAATACAACAACTCAAATGCATAACACATCATAGAACAGCAAACAGATATATACACACACACATATATACTGATACATCCCAATACAATACAAATAATACATCATAAGTGGTATGACGACCACAATATACACATGAGTCAAAACAATAAATACATATCAGAGTAACGACAAAAAGACTACAACAAAAAGGGCTAGCAGATAAGTCCATGCGGAAGCAGAATAGGCTAAGTCCATAAGGGTACCTAACCTGAAACACCTCGGTCTGACCCCGAGTATAAAATACCCGGGTCATTCTAGCTAAACAAATCAGTTAAAGGGAATAAACGATAACATAAGCCTAGAATAAAGGTGATGTTCTTCTAAACCAAGAAGAAACAATAATAAGTATAGCATGAGCATAAGTATGGTATGGTTATTTTAAGTGATGAGATGATATCACTTACAAAAACATATAATCTCAAAAGAGATAAGACAATCCATAAAACGCTAAATATGGCAAGCCTCGTATCATCGGCAAATCACAAATCATCAATAGTGGTTTAGGGAAAATATAACTCCTAGAAAGGAGAAATCCCAAACCCACCATATCGGCAAACTCAAAGAAATCATCATTTTAAAATACGCCATAAGGCAATCAAATATAATTCTCCAACATAGGAGAATATAATCCCAAATAAACGCCAAAAGGCAAATCTCATGTAATAACGCCAATAGGAAAATCTCAAATAACGTCAGTGTAGGCAACTCAAATCTCAAAGATAGAACTCCCAAGAGTTCAAATTCTCGAAAGGTAATCGCCATAAATCTATCGAATGGTTCAAAGGACTAATTTCAAAAAGGGGCGATGCACTAAGGAAAATAGTCAAAGAAAATATCTCAAAAGTGTTTGCACGTGCATGTGGCCAAAGCCTTGCCAAATACTGTTATCTCAAATAGGTACCTCGCTCGAAGGGAAAACGTCACAATGACAAATACGCCGCAATGGCAAATGCCGCAATGGCAAGTACACCGCAATGGCAAACGTCTCGAAGACAAATACGCCGCAATGGCAATGACCCGAAGGTCCAGTACTGGTAGGCCGCAATGGCAAATGTGTCACAAACTCTAGGATAGGAACCCGAATAGTTTTAACGTGGGTCCCATACCACATGTTTGCACTAAACGGTTTACTAACCGCTAGTAAATTTCATACTCAAAGCAGTAAAAGTTTACCTCAACTCGTCGGTAAACTCGACCCGAAGGTCAAAATGATCAAACGGACAAGTTGGGAATTAACCGATAAGATAAATGCACGTGTCCCATACCATGTGTTTTGCGAAACCATTTAATTATCCTTCTCAATCGCTCAAAGAGTGCAAAAACGTGTATTATACATATAAAATAATTTACTTGAGAACACAAGCTTTTTAAACCAATTTCCGAAATCGATTTGAATACCCATATTTGAAAATTCCCTTATATTATATAGAATAAATAGATTTTTCACTTGAAAATACTTCAAAATATTATATAATAATTATTTTGAAATGCCCATTAATTTTAAAATTCATTTCAAAAATATTCGAAGAAAACCGCGCTCGAAAACGAATAAAAACAAGGAAAATCACTCATACCAATATTCGAATTCAATTTGAATTCAATTCAAAATTTCTATTCAAAATCAATACAAATTTGAATTTCAAATTCTCCTAATTTAGCTAGCCAAATGAAAGGCATCATAGCTCTCAAAACATCACGAAAACATCATCAAAATTGAACAAGATCAAGAGCAAAACAAACAAGAAACATGTCACAAAACAATGGAACAAAGGGTCAAAATTCACTGGCTATATGTCGACCAGCATATCGACCTATAGGTCGATCAGTGTCTCTCATAGGTCGGTCGTATGGTTGACCTATGAGGCAAGGCGGTCGACCGCTTGGTCGACATGCCGGTCGACCTAGCTCACGCACTATCCAGAACTTGTTCCCAGACTTCGTATTCGTTTTGCAGCAGCATTTTCAGATAGCAAATGAAGATGAAATGCTATAAGATTTGGCATGCATGTAATACAACATCTAAACTATGATCTAGAAAAGATTTGGCAACAATTCATTAAGATATCAAGAAGTTATCATCCCTCAAAGAAGCAACAAAAACAAGATATAAGCTGTATATAATAACTTAGCAAAATACGTTTACAGTAAACTATTTTCTTCCAGATCTTTGCATTAGCAGACAGGTTTCAACTAGAATTGTGAGTTAACAAACTCACCTTGAATTAGAGAAGATCAAACCTTGGATTTTTGCTGAAAGAAGCAAGTTTTGAGGAGAAGAAAGCTTCCAATAACCTGTAGACTTCCTTAAACAGACATGCAAAGGAGAAGAGATATATTACAGACAAATCCAAACTCAAAATCGGAATTTGATGAATTTTTTGAGTTTTGTAATGGATTACCTTTTGATTTCTCTTTTGATTTGATAAAAATAGCAATTAAAATTGAAGAAAGATAGGAATTTGGTTTAGATAAAGAGGAGATGGTTCTTTTTCTTTCCGTTTGGTTTATTGTAAAATGAATTGTGTACGTACAGTGGAAGGAAGAGGAAAACATCTCTTTTCTTTACTCAGGCTATGTTAATAAATGGGCTTTGGACCCAAACAAAAGAAAATCAATAGGCTAAGTTAATTAATTCATCACTTAAACAAAATATACACATATGTTACTTAATAAAACAAATTTTCCACCAAGTTTTAACACGATAAAATAATGTAAACATATCTGCAATTTAAATAAAATGTTTTACACTTAATAAAAAGATAATTTATGTTATAAAACATTATTATTATTAAAACTCTTATTTTTCATAAATAACCAATTTTACACAAATAAATACATAAAACCTCATTTTTAACTTCAAAAATTACATAAAAATTATTTTCTTGTGTAATAAAATATAACAAACCATTTTAAACTCAATTTTATGATCCAAAACTCATTTTAGACCAAATTTAATCTTTTTATTTAAATAAACAACATTATAAAATCAAATACTTCCTTTAAAAATTATTAAAAGAAGTGTTTGGCAATAATTAGAAGAATTAGTGCATTTTCTCTAAATAAAATCATATTTCATTTATTATTAACCCAAACAAATAAAATAAATTTCCAAACTTTATTTTGTCATTTTAAATTCCAAAATTTTATTGTTCATTCCATATAAACAATTTACAAATCTCCAATTTATTTTAATTCACGATATTAAATTATAACCACCGTTATAATTTAATATTAACAGGTAATCTCCAAAATCAGGGTTGTTACATTCTCAATACTATTATTAACTCTTTAAACCTTGAAAACCATTTTGCCAAAACCATCGAGACTTAAATTCCTTTTTGTTTACTAGGCACATTATAATAAATCAAATTTATAAGTCATTTCCATTTAAAGGAAATCATTTCCAAATATATTTTTATTGTAAAAATATCCTAGCTTTCTTATATAAATCATATTTCAAGTATTTATTCTAGAAATATTTAAGTTTTGCTTTTAATAACTTCTTTTATTAAACCTAATTTAATACAACCTACTTTTATATTCAACCATTTTCAAATGTTATTTCAAAGTATTCCAAATTTCTTTTAATAACATTTACTTAAACTTAATCAAATCAAGCTTATATTTCTAACATATTCATTCCAGAATATTCAAATTCTCTTTTTAAATAAATGCCCTTAGAAATCAAATTTCTAACTAAACATTATTATCGAATGCCTTATATTCAAATTGTGAAACTTAATTCACAAGGTATTCGTTTCAATGCTCCCAAAATTTCTATTACCCAGTCTAGATTTCCAAAGGAAGCTTCAAGATAGATTTATGGATAATAGTCAATGCTCAGAAATGGACGAGCATGACTGTTCAAATCCTAGATGAAAATGTTGGGATACTATTACCCCTAACAACCAAGCACAACCAAGAATAACTATGGAAAATTTCTTTTATATATAAAATATATTTCCAGGTAAAACTATTCCATTTACCATTTTTAAACAATACTACGTCAATTGGTCTTGTCCGAGTGTTTAGGAAATCCCTATCGATAACGTTGTCCAAACGCACCGACCAGAATTCTTAAGCCACTTAACATAACAAACAACACAATACAAAACATTTTTATATTACTAACAAATACGCACTCGCATGTATATATATAAACTCAAACTCATTCTAGGGTGCTACTGACCCTATCTCTAATTGAGTTACTCATTCTAGGGCATCACTATCCCTATCTATAATGAGTTCTATCCCACCAAAGCCTAGGTGTTCGCTCAACCAAACCTCTGATATCACGATGTCATGACCCACTTTTTCGTACAATTCGAACTGACAATTTACCACACATGTCTAGCCCAAATTGCATGGAAAGGCGGATAGTAAGAAGAAGAAGGTAGAAAGAAGATAGAAAGAAAATCCAACAACACAGAATCTCACAGCGGAAACGAATAATCTATAGTGCAGAACAAATATTTACATAAAACAAAAACTGTAATGTTTATAGTACATATATCAATCAGAGTATACTAACTTATTCAGCATGGACAGTTATAACACCATGTCCTTACAATTGCTGATAAACACAACAAAAATGCAACGGAAAAATAACTACGTGAATACATCTTTGGACCTCCAGCTCCTCTCCCGAAGATCCAATCTTTTAGCTAAACCTGGAAATATGCTCGGTCTGACCCGAGCATATAGGAAAAACCTCGCCCGGGTCAGTCTGCTAAAACCAGCGTGAGAATTTAAATCACAAGGAATTTTATTCATCTTAACTTTCAAAATCCTTTTAAAATCAAAGGTATCTCGTAAGACCACGCCACACATAAACACGATGGGTTTTTCCCTTACGATAACCAAAACCTTTTATAGAAAATCCAGTGGTATTATAATAGTGTCTAAGTACAAATACTTATTCAAATAGCGAAATTGTTACATTAATTAAATTCCAGCATACTAGGCTCTACAACCAAAACCGTAAAGGCACGTATTGGAGAATGGATTCCATACAAATGACTAGGCACTGGGTTACCACCTATCATAGTACAAATCTAGAAAAATGTACCGAGGACCTTGCCGGGATCCCCTACAACACAAGACCGGTCTACCCCTAACCTGGATAGAACTGAATATGCTATCACCCCGGGTGTTCCCACCCTTTCTGAGTTCTTCCGCGCACCGTAGTAATAATATCCGAGGGTATCTAAAAAGGTGATAAACATACCCTAATTGGGTGCGACCCACTTATCCTTGCTGCATCTCCCTTGATTTTCAGTCATTCCCGCTTGATGAGGCTTGAGGCTACGATTACCTTTTTAAGGAATTTATACTTGGAATGCTCATTGTCCTCCAATGACAATATACTGATAGCATTCATCCATACAAGTCTGTTCTAGGTCTGAACGAAACCGAAGGCACTATTCCTACTACATCCATTTTTGAATCATCCTCGGGATTAGTAACGATTAGCCCTTCCACTTCAAAGCTCCTTCTTCGCTTTTACGCTCGTATCTTCACTTCGAAAACGTATTCGTTGGATCGAAGTGGTTTTCAGATAACTTATCCGATCCCGGTCTCTTCGAAACAACGTTCGATATTTTCAGTAAACTTAACCCTGGTTCTTTAGGAAATAAAGAGACTAAAATAATATCGGAGTTCATCTCCTCACCGTTAGAGGACGGATTTCCTTATTATCATCCTAGAAGAACGAAACGATTTTATACATACAATATAGCACCATCGATGGTAACTACACCATATAATCCCCGTGTTTCTCCTAGATATTTCAAAAGTTATGTTTTTGGGTCCAGATTTGATAGTTGGTTATTTAGCTATCAAATAAACAATCATTCAACCAAAGATATCATTTCCCACTGAAATCACTAAGCCTTATTTAATTCAAATTTCATTAAATTAAATCTCATTATCAAAAACAGTCATATACTTATCTCACTGGAATAAGTATATTCACAAACCATCCCATTCAAAAATATTTGAAAACTTTTTAAAATAAATATGGAAAGCACCATTCGGTATCGAACATGGATCGCAGCTCGATGATTACGTCTCTATCCCAAAGAAATTCAAACTTAACTTAGGCAATCACTACCTCCCGATTTCCGCCATGCAATAAATCATAAATCGCAGTTTGCATAATAGTTACATCGTTATCCCAGCGAAAACATCTCAAATTGTAGGCAATCTCTGCCCCTCGAATTACGCTATGAAAATATACCATTACTTCCCGAAATAATTATCTTAAAATAATACTTATAAAGTTTATATATAAATTTCCACGTTTAAATTTTAGGAAAATACACCTTTATAAATATCAAACCATTTGTAAGACTTTCTTTTTAAAATTCTTTCGTTAAAACCAATTCTTTAGAACAAAAACATTATTTAATTATAGTAAAATAACTTTTAATATAATAAAATAACTTTAAATATTTTATATTTATTAACTTTAAACAATATTGATATAATATATTATTTTAAAATGGTATTAGTACTTTAGCAAATTATCCTTGTAATAATAACATTATAATACTAATAAACTCTTAAATAGCAATTAAATTCTAAATCAAATTATTATAAAATAAATTTAGTTAATAATTAAAATATAATTTTTAAAAACATTTTAAATAAATAAATAACCTTAAAACAATAATTAAATACTAATAATAACTTTTAAGAATCATAAAATAATTAACTTTAAATCATTATTAAAATAATTAACTTTAATCATTTTTATGTTATTATTAATTATCTTTAAACCCTTAGGAAATAATAATTATCCTTTAAATAACTTGATTCAAAAATCAATTACAAATTTGGATAGATGCTAAGTAACTCCACTAGTACTTTATCAAGTCACCATTAATTCCATTTTCATTCAAGTTATAATCCAAGTATTTACATAACACCCAATATGTAAATTCACTTCATAATTAACAAGTAGATGTTACTACATCACTTAATAAGACCAACTGGAAAGTAATTATGTGTTACACTAATATAATAACAGAACAAGGTTTATTTCTACTAAATAGATGTTCAAGCATGACCTGTCTAGTTAATAATAGCAAAACAGTGCTTTATTCTACTAAACAATGTCCCATTTAAATTTAATTAGCAGAATGGTGTTTTATTCCGCTAAACATATGTTCAATTACCATATTTAATCCAATTTAACTTAATCGTATTTTATTTGGCTACTTAATGGCATAAACAAAGGATAATTGAAATCAATATCTAAATAAAAGTCAAAGCATAGATCATTAACTTAATCAACTATTAATAATTAATATTAAATCAATTCACAAACCAGAACTGAAATGGTTCAATTAACTGAGTTAAATTTTAAATCTAGATTTCTTGTTAATCAAAGAAATTATAAAATTTTATATTACAGAAATCTCGACAATATTATTTCAGATGACAATACTCTACGATGGAATTTCGACGCAAAAAATCTGCTCGTCGATTTTATTCCAAAATGAAGAAGGAATTAGTTTAAAGCTTAAGAATTTATTAAAAATGAACAAATTAAATTTTTCTCTGAATCAAGCCAGGCCAAACTAAAAACAAACCCCGGCCCAACAAATAAAAAAAACACGGCCCAAACTAGTATTCTTTTCTTCCTCCTCCTCCCTGTTTCTTTTCCTCTCCTTACTTCATTTCACTCGCGTGCACGAAACCATGCACATAAACGTGCACGTACACACGAGGCACTGGCCATCGATCCTACCGCCGACCACCTACGCGAGTTCGCCCACGACCCCACGACACGACCCTACACCTGAAACGGCGATCGAGACCTTTGTTCGAATTTTCGAACTCCAAATGTAACAACCCGCATATTTATCGATTTTATATTTATAGCTTTTATTTAAATATTTTATCGTTAGTCGGATGTTAGTCCGAAAAGCTACTTTTTGCATACGGTCAAATTAGGACTCGAGACTTCCTCCATTGAGTTCAAAATGACGTTTGCGATCTTTTTGAGTGTAAACTTCGATATGTTTGGAGATAGTGAAATTTTCGACACTTTTTCCGGCCTTTGACTTTGGTTGGACTGCACCTTCTAACTCAGCCCCAACCCACCTCCTCTTCCTCACTTTATCAAACACTTCAAGATTTGTCAAAAATGGAGGAGGGAAAGGGAAATTAAAACTCCAAACTCAAATTCAATTGCAATTCCAACATTCAACTCCAAATTCAAAAAGAAGATAGTGGATTCAAGCTTTGGATTGCTTCTACTTGCTTTCAATCTCCATCTTCATCCATTTTAGTGAAAAGGTGAGATTTTTGATCTCACATCTTGCCTATAACTGTCATTGGACTGTTGGGAATGATTCCCTATCACTTGTGCATGTGCATTTGCATTTGGTTTGGATTGGATTGGCGAAAAACTTTGATTTTCGGTGTTTTGGTGATTTTTCTGGCACTAGGTCGTTCTGGCCTTCGCTAGGTCGTACGCGAGTTAAGCCATTAGGTCGCTGCGTTGAAAAGTCGCAGAAGTTAGGTCGTCTCCAACCTAAGATCTCTCGGTAGCCACTAAATCGTAGGTCGCTCAGGTGCCTAAGTCGTAGGTCGTCTCCGACCTATTATTGCTTGGTATCACAGGTTCGTTAGGTCGCGCCTTACCTTAGCTCGGCCATTCCTTAGGTCGTTCGTGAGTTAGGTCGTTGGTCGCTCGCAAGTTAAGTTTTTGGTCGTGGCATTGAAAAGTCGCAAGTGTTAGGTCGTCTCCGACTTAACATCCCTCGGCAAAAGTTAGGTCGTTCCACTTTTAGGTCGGCCATGCTAGTTCGAGACTAGGTCGCGGCTACGTTAGGTCGCTAAGTCGTAGGTCGTTCCACTTTTAGGTCGGCCATGCTTCTGTAGCTAGGTCGTAAGTCGTAGGTCGTCTCCAACCTAATATCGCCTATGCTATTTCACTAGGTCGCGTAGGCCTTAGGTCGTAGGTCGTAGGTCGCTCGACCCTTCAACCACTTAGGTCGCTCGCCTCCCTTAAGTCGCTCGGCCATTTTGTTAGGTCGCTCGGCCATTGTGTTAGGTCGCGTGAACCCTTAGGTCGTTAGACCTCATTTTGCTTTAAGTCGTAGGCCGCTTGTCTTCACTTAGGTCGAACCCCGTAGCAGGGGCGTTGCCCCCGCACCCCCACCTAGGGGGTTGCCACCCCCCTGGACCCCTCTCCGTAGGCGATCTTATCTGAAAAACATTCAACAGAACTTCCACTTGGATGCATTTGAGCTGATTTCCATGGATTTTTCTCACGTCTTCGAATGTGAAATTTTGTGGTGCGATTTGTTTCAACAATTGTTTTGTGACTTGTCACTTTAAAAATGTGAAGGCTTCAATACTAGTAGTAAATATCAAAACTCTTTCATCAAAGCAATTTCAACACTGTTTTAACTACAAAGCTCTTTTCCTCAAACCGTTTTCCAATCTACTAGTATATACAAGCCTTTACTTCACTCGGATGAGAAATCTAATTAAACGGCTTAGTAAAACGAGTGGTATGAAACGCTTGCGTTCACTTCGTCGGTTAATTCTTGGACTTGTTCGATTGAACCCTTTTGTGACAATTTCCTAGTGAAGATCTACAGTTTGTTCGTAAATATTTAAGTTAAGCTAGTGGTTATGGGACATGAAGCTAAACTCATATATTTACTGGCTTAGTGTAATTGACACTTCCTTATGATCATGACGATCATTTTTGTGATTTAGACTAGCGATTGAGCGATGTCTCTTTGTCTGCGAGGGAGACTAGACCCCGCTTTTGTGATGTTTCGCCATCACATATATGGGGTAGCGCCCCATGGTCTTCGGGCCGTTCGTGTGTCAAAATTTAATGGATAGCTTCCATGAGATAGCTTCTCGTTCTTGTGTTACACGTGTTGGTGAGTTTTCATGCTCCCGTTCTTGTGATAGGCCTCCCCCCTTTTTATGTGATTTTTGGATTTCTTGTGATGATTTCTGGAATTTGTGCTTCACCAATTTTCATGATTTTCATTGATATGATATCATTTTTTGTGCATTGGTGAATTCGTGTGTCATTGACTTGTTATGAATACAAGTTTAGGGTATGATACCCTATCTTTGAGAAGATTATTGTGATATTGATTAATCTCTTGTTGATTATCATTTACATACTTATAGTAGTATGCCATTATAGTTATTACATGTTCATGCCATGTCTTTTACTTTATACCATATCATCTGATATTTATAGCTAGACTGATCCGTTTATTATTTTCTTATAAATAATACTCGGGTCAGACTGAGATGTTACAGGTGCTTCTGCTTGACTTCTCTTCAGGATTATTCTGACTTTTGGCTAACTACTTAGATTAGTAGTTTTTTTTGGATGTACACATTTGAGATATAGACTCTATGTTGTGTACTTATTCTTTTGTATAGCACGTGCTGCTATTCTTTTGTATTATCGTGGATCTTTCCGACCACTACTCTGATGTACACTTTCATGTGTTATATATATATTCATTTCTTTTTCCGCCTTTGTGATATGGATGTCTGTGACTGATTTATGTTATGTTACTTCTATGTTTGTTTCCGAAGATTATATATAGTCACTGTGTGATAGCTTTGAGTTTGAATCGGTATGCCGGATTTCCTCCTTAAACGATATGCATTCTATACTATCTGACATATCGGTGCTCGCTCGAAGAAGTTACATGGATGGTCGCTCCTCAACAGCCTTATTGTCCGTGCTAGTCGACAGCATTACACCATAGTGTTCTTGTCTAGTGTGGGTATAAAGGTGGGGCGTCAAACCAAACCACAACTTGGAACCAACTGGTGACCTTCCAAACACCTCGCCTCGCTACCTAAGACCACCATCCTCCACCAAATTCCACTTATAACTTCACCTCGACCCTCTTTTCCTTTCTCCGCTGGTGCGCATCCTTATCCCCCTCCACCGTTGCCGCCATTTTCAAGCAACCGAGACCACAGCCAAATGCATCTAAAACCCTACTATCGCCTTGTCCTACTCACACGAGCCACTAAAAATCATTTCGCTATTTTTCCCCTATGCGCCATTAACCCAGCCACCTCCACGTCCAACGCCACGCCACAACAACGACCACGTCACCAGAAATTTGCAGTTCCCCCAATTATGATCATCTCCAGATTTCTCCTCCCACACACCACTAGAATTTACCAAATCACCTTTAAAAATCGTGTTTTCCAACCACGATCTCGATTGTATAATCCATTCACTAAATTATGAAAGTCGAAATTTGATAAAAAATGTCCTACTCACAGTTAGATGCCATTTTCTTTCTAACTACTCAATAAAATTAAATGAAACTAATTTTAAAATATACTAAACTCAAAAATAAACAACTTTTGTTTTGGAACTAAGTTTTAAAACTAAGTAGATTTCGAGTTGTTGATTTTTGAAATGAAGACTTACCAGTTTTTAACAAAAAAAAAAGAACAGAGGCTACTTAGAAGTAGTACAGTATTTTCTTGGGTTACAGGGTTGTCAAACATGCGTATACAAAAGCATGTTTACCTATCTACACTTGTATACTTGACATAAGTAAAAGATTCATTCAAATTACAACTATGTAGATATATATATATATATATATTGTTAACTCCTCTTTTGGAGCGACCTAACGACCTAAAGGATGGAGCGACCTAACAACCTATCACTACTCAGCGACCTAAGAGTACTAACGACCTATCACTACTCAACGACCTAAGAGTACCAACGACCTACAAAAATTAACGGCTTAGCGACCTAACGACTTATCACGACCTAGCGACCTAAAAGAACTAACGAGCTAGCGACCTAAAGGAGGGAACGACCTAACGGTCTAAGGCTCTCAGCGACCTAATGATCTAAAGCACTCAGCGACCTAACTGTCAACATGGGGCAACGGTAAACCACAGCAAAAAGGGCAATGCGACCTACGACCTACCTTAGGTCGCTCACGACCTACAACTTACCAGTTTAAACAAGCCAAGATAACTTCTTATGCCGCTTTTCCTAGGTCGCTCACGATCTACCACTTGTCACCTCGTTCAGACAGATCAAGTGCACCAATGCTAAGCCACAAACCATGCCCACTAGGTCACCTGCGACCTACGGCCTACCCTTACGTCGTTCACGACCTACGACCGAACTCCAAAATCTCCCTATAAATACAACACCAACTCCAACTTGACAGGGACTTTTGGACTCATTTCTGAAGCGCCAATACTCTGCCGTTTTCTCGACTCAACACTTCAAGCACTCCAAACCTCGAAGACGCTTCAACGAACTTCAAGAGGAGATCGAACACATTCAACATGAATTCGAAAGCTTCTTCTCCATACAAGTTCTAGCTACTCGTCTAAATTTTGTTGTAATCGAAGTGTATTGTAAAGAGTTGTAACCGCATCATTAATAAAGAAGATAAAGTGGACGTAGGTTTAATTTCAAGCCGAACCACTATAAAATCGTTGTCTCTTTACTTTCCTACGATTTTCTGCTTATTTCTATTCCCGCCAGAAGTGGGTGGTGCTTTCACATTACTAATGCTCACACCGGGGTGTTAGCGTCGATTTTTACGTTAACATTTTGGTGCTTTCACTGAGAAGATCGAACTCAGGTGGATCTCACCATTGCTTCGCAAAGATTTGTTGAAAGAATCTCCTTAAAAACTAGAAGTTTATCGGAAATCATGGCTCCTAGGAGAAAGAGTAGATCTGCTAGATCCGGAGGTGCTAATGACGGGGATGCTTCCTCTCCAGCGCCAAATCAGACAACTCCTGCTGTAGGGGTCACAAGGGCTGAACTTGACGATGTTGTGTCGGGGTTATACCAGCAAATGGAAGCTCAAAATGCTTTGATGATGGACAGGTTAAACACTCTGCTTGGGATGAACCGACAACCAGAAAACAAGGAACCAACCTTTGCTGAAGAAATTCAAGATTCCTAAGACAAAGATATCCCTCAAAGAGCAGCTGGCTTCACCGAAGGGCACCTCCCCAAGCTGGAGGATCAAGGCCGCAACCGCCTCTTCGCGAATGTTTGTTCACACAAACTTCCGAAAAGTTGGCTAACGTCTGCCCGACAAGGCCTCTGGATGATAAGGAATATCTATCAGGAATGGTTCGCTAGATTATGAAAGAAAGTATGCAAAGGAATGAAGATGAAAATGGTTGGGGATTTGCTCCAAGCAAGACTCCGTTTACCGAAAGAATTCTAAAAGCTGAATTTCCAAGAAAATTCTTTCCTCCTACTATCCCGGCGTATCGAGGGACAAGCGACCCTATTCAGTTCTTGTACAAATATGACTGGCATATGACGGGTGCCAGGGAAACATATGAAATAAAATGCAGATATTTCCCTGTCTATCTGGAAGGAGTGGCTCTACTTTGGTTTACAAAGCTACCGGTCCGATCTGTGGATCAATTCTCTGATTTGACTCGTAAATTCAAGGATCAATTCAGATTGTATGCTACAAAGGCCAAGGATATAATGTCGTTGTCCAGCCTAGAACAAGCTTCCGGCGAATCTATCAATTCCTTCTTGAATCGCTTCAACCTAGCCTTAGCCGAAGTGGATAATGCTGAGCCCCGAATGATTCTAACTTACTTAATGCGAGCCATTGATAAAACAAGCGAGTTCGGAAAATGGTTGAAAATGAAGGAACCGAATTCACTAGAGAAGTTTTATAAGAAGGCTGACGAATTTATGTGTCTGGAGAATCTTCCTGCACAATCAAAGGTGGTTGTGGCTAAGATTCAAAGGAGAATCTTCCTGCACAATCAAAGGTGGTTGTGGCTAAGATTCAAAACAACAATGTAGCTGAAGCTTCTGATAAGAAAGAATCTGGAGGTCAGAAAAGGGAAAATAACAGTAGGAAAGGACAAAAAGACACGAAGAAACCTCGTTATTTTAAGCCTTCAAACTTTACTCCTCTAACCGATACTCCAGAAAACATCTTCTTCACAACCAAAGATGCCATTGAGTTCCCTGAACCACCTAAGATGAAGCTCGGGAAGAATTTTGTGCCTAATGGAAGATTTTGTCGATTCCACAACCAACCCGGCCATGACACCAACGAATGTCGCCACCTCAAGAACTTGATTGAAGAACTGTTGAGAGAGAACAAATTGCAGCAGTATGTTAAGAGAAACAGAGGTGATCCGGCCTCATCCACTCAAGGCCAGCAACCTCCTGCTCGTTAATCTGGTTCAGGAGAAAAGGCTGCGGCGAAGGAATCTGATTGGCCAGTTATTAATGTAATCACCGGGGGTCCTCACCCAGCAGGCAGAAGTTGAGGAGAAATGGAGAGGTATGCTCATGCTCTGAGACACGCCCCGAAAGAAGAAACTGTTTTTGTTTTAGAAGATACTATGCCTTCAAAACAGCAAAGAACTTGTCACGATGACATCATATTCAGAGATAGAGATTCTGTGGGGATTGAAGCTCTCACCATGGATCCTTTGGTAATAACCACCGGTATCGGACCAGCTATTGTGAGAAGAGTGCTTGTCGATTGCAGCGCTTCCTGCAATATCCTCTTAAAAAAGACCTTTGATCAAATGAAGATTCCAATGGCAGATGTTCAAGCTTCTTCGCAAAAAATTGTTGGGTTCACTGGGGAACCAAAACAACCCATCAGAACCGTCGACTTATTTGTGGAACTTGGTGAAGGGGAAAGAAAAGTGGTCCTTACAACACAATCTCACAGCGGAAACGAATAATCTATAGTGCAGAACAAATATTTACATAAAACAAAAACTATAATGTTTATAGTACATATATCAATCAGAGTATACTAACTTATTCAGCATGGACAGTTATAACACCATGTCCTTACAATTGCTGATAAACACAACAAAAATGCAATGGAAAAATAACTACGTGAATACATCTTTGGACCTCCAGCTCCTCTCCCGAAGATCCAATCTTTTAGCTAAACCTGGAAATATGCTCGGTCTGACCCGAGCATATAGGAAAAACCTCGCCCGGGTCAGTCTGCTAAAACCAGCGTGAGAATTTAAATCACAAGGAATTTTATTCATCTTAACTTTCAAAATCCTTTTAAAATCAAAGGTATCTCGTAAGACCACGCCACACATAAACACGATGGGTTTTTCCCTTACGATAACCAAAACCTTTTATAGAAAATCCAGTGGTATTATAATAGTGTCTAAGTACAAATACTTATTCAAATAGCGAAATTGTTACATTAATTAAATTCCAGCATACTAGGCTCTACAACCAAAACCGTAAAGGCACGTATTGGAGAATGGATTCCATACAAATGACTAGGCACTGGGTTACCACCTATCATAGTACATATCTAGAAAAATGTACCGAGGACCTTGCCGGGATCCCCTACAACACAAGACCGGTCTACCCCTAACCTGGATAGAACTGAATATGCTATCACCCCGGGTGTTCCCACCCTTTCTGAGTTCTTCTGCGCACCGTAGTAATAATATCCGAGGGTATCTAAAAAGGTGATAAACATACCCTAATTGGGTGCGACCCACTTATCCTTGCTGCATCTCCCTTGATTTTCAGTCATTCCCGCTTGATGAGGCTTGAGGCTACGATTACCTTTTTAAGGAATTTATACTTGGAACGCTCATTGTCCTCCAATGACAATATACTGATAGCATTCATCCATACAAGTCTGTTCTAGGTCTGAACGAAACCGAAGGCACTATTCCTACTACATCCATTTTTGAATCATCCTCGGGATTAGTAACGATTAGCCCTTCCACTTCAAAGCTCCTTCTTCGCTTTTACGCTCGTATCTTCACTTCGAAAACGTATTCGTTGGATCGAAGTGGTTTTCAGATAACTTATCCGATCCCGGTCTCTTCGAAACAACGTTCGATATTTTCAGTAAACTTAACCCTGGTTCTTTAGGAAATAAAGAGACTAAAATAATATCGGAGTTCATCTCCTCACCGTTAGAGGACGGATTTCCTTATTATCATCCTAGAAGAACGAAACGATTTTATACATACAATATAGCACCATCGATGGTAACTACACCATATAATCCCCGTGTTTCTCCTAGATATTTCAAAAGTTATGTTTTTGGGTCCAGATTTGATAGTTGGTTATTTAGCTATCAAATAAACAATCATTCAACCAAAGATATCATTTCCCACTGAAATCACTAAGCCTTATTTAATTCAAATTTCATTAAATTAAATCTCATTATCAAAAACAGTCATATACTTATCTCACTGGAATAAGTATATTCACAAACCATCCCATTCAAAAATATTTGAAAACTTTTTAAAATAAATATGGAAAGCACCATTCGGTATCGAACATGGATCGCAGCTCGATGATTACGTCTCTATCCCAAAGAAATTCAAACTTAACTTAGGCAATCACTACCTCCCGATTTCCGCCATGCAATAAATCATAAATCGCAGTTTGCATAATAGTTACATCGTTATCCCAGCGAAAACATCTCAAATTGTAGGCAATCTCTGCCCCTCGAATTACGCTATGAAAATATACCATTACTTCCCGAAATAATTATCTTAAAATAATACTTATAAAGTTTATATATAAATTTCCACGTTTAAATTTTAGGAAAATACACCTTTATAAATATCAAACCATTTGTAAGACTTTCTTTTTAAAATTCTTTCGTTAAAACCAATTCTTTAGAACAAAAACATTATTTAATTATAGTAAAATAACTTTTAATATAATAAAATAACTTTAAATATTTTATATTTATTAACTTTAAACAATATTGATATAATATATTATTTTAAAATGGTATTAGTACTTTAGCAAATTATCCTTGTAATAATAACATTATAATACTAATAAACTCTTAAATAGCAATTAAATTCTAAATCAAATTATTATAAAATAAATTTAGTTAATAATTAAAATATAATTTTTAAAAACATTTTAAATAAATAAATAACCTTAAAACAATAATTAAATACTAATAATAACTTTTAAAAATCATAAAATAATTAACTTTAAATCATTATTAAAATAATTAACTTTAATCATTTTTATGTTATTATTAATTATCTTTAAACCCTTAGGAAATAATAATTATCCTTTAAATAACTTGATTCAAAAATCAATTACAAATTTGGATAGATGCTAAGTAACTCCACTGGTACTTTATCAAGTCACCATTAATTCCATTTTCATTCAAGTTATAATCCAAGTATTTACATAACACCCAATATGTAAATTCACTTCATAATTAACAAGCAGATGTTACTACATCACTTAATAAGACCAACTGGAAAGTAATTATGTGTTACACTAATATAATAGCAGAACAAGGTTTATTTCTACTAAATAGATGTTCAAGCATGACCTGTCTAGTTAATAATAGCAAAACAGTGCTTTATTCTACTAAACAATGTCCCATTTAAATTTAATTAGCAGAATGGTGTTTTATTCTGCTAAACATATGTTCAATTACCATATTTAATCCAATTTAACTTAATCGTATTTTGTTTGGCTACTTAATGGCATAAACAAAGGATAATTGAAATCAATATCTAAATAAAAGTCAAAGCATAGATCATTAACTTAATCAACTATTAATAATTAATATTAAATCAATTCACAAACCAGAACTGAAATGGTTCAATTAACTGAGTTAAATTTTAAATCTAGATTTCTTGTTAATCAAAGAAATTATAAAATGTTATATTACAGAAATCTCGACAATATTATTTCATATGACAATACTCTGCGATGGAATTTCGACGCAAAAAATCTGCTCGTCGATTTGATTCCAAAATGAAGAAGGAATTAGTTTAAAGCTTAAGAATTTATTAAAAATGAACAAATTAAATTTTTCTCTGAATCAAGCCAGGCCAAACTAAAAACAAACCCCGGCCCAACAAATAAAAAAAACACGGCCCAAACTAGTATTCTTTTCTTCCTCCTCCTCCCTGTTTCTTTTCCTCTCCTTACTTCATTTCACTCGCGTGCACGAAACCATGCACATAAACGTGCACGTACACACGAGGCACTGGCCATCGATCCTACCGCCGACCACCTACGCGAGTTCGCCCACGACCCCACGACACGACCCTATACCTGAAACGGCGATCGAGACCTTTGTTCGAATTTTCGAACTCCAAATGTAACAACCCGCATATTTATCGATTTTATAATTATAGCTTTTATTTAAATATTTTATCGTTAGTCGGATGTTAGTCCGAAAAGCTACTTTTTGCATACGGTCAAATTAGGACTCGAGACTTCCTCCATTGAGTTCAAAATGACGTTTGCGATCTTTTTGAGTGTAAACTTCGATATGTTTGGAGATAGTGAAATTTTCGACACTTTTTCCGGCCTTTGACTTTGGTTGGACTGCACCTTCTAACTCAGCCCCAACCCACCTCCTCTTCCTCACTTTATCAAACACTTCAAGATTTGTCAAAAATGGAGGAGGGAAATTAAAACTCCAAACTCAAATTCAATTGCAATTCCAACATTCAACTCCAAATTCAAAAAGAAGATAGTGGATTCAAGCTTTGGATTGCTTCTACTTGCTTTCAATCTCCATCTTCATCCATTTTAGTGAAAAGGTGAGATTTTTGATCTCACATCTTGCCTATAACTGTCATTGGACTGTTGGGAATGATTCCCTATCACTTGTGCATGTGCATTTGCATTTGGTTTGGATTGGATTGGCGAAAAACTTTGATTTTCGGTGTTTTGGTGATTTTTCTGGCACTAGGTCGTTCTGGCCTTCGCTAGGTCGTACGCGAGTTAAGCCATTAGGTCGCTGCGTTGAAAAGTCGCAGAAGTTAGGTCGTCTCCAACCTAAGATCTCTCGGTAGCCACTAAGTCGTAGGTCGTCTCCGACCTATTATTGCTTGGTATCACAGGTTCGTTAGGTCGCGCCTTACCTTAGCTCGGCCATTCCTTAGGTCGTTCGTGAGTTAGGTCGTTGGTCGCTCGCAAGTTAAGTTTTTGGTCGTGGCATTGAAAAGTCGCAAGTGTTAGGTCGTCTCCGACTTAACATCCCTCGGCAAAAGTTAGGTCGTTCCACTTTTAGGTCGGCCATGCTAGTTCGAGACTAGGTCGCGGCTACGTTAGGTCGCTAAGTCGTAGGTCGTTCCACTTTTAGGTCGGCCATGCTTCTGTAGCTAGGTCGTAAGTCGTAGGTCGTCTCCGACCTAATATCGCCTATGCTATTTCACTAGGTCGCGCAGGCCTTAGGTCGTAGGTCGTAGGTCGCTCGACCCTTCAACCACTTAGGTCGCTCGCCTCCCTTAAGTCGCTCGGCCATTTTGTTAGGTCGCTCGGCCATTGTGTTAGGTCGCGTGAACCCTTAGGTCGTTAGACCTCATTTTGCTTTAAGTCGTAGGCCGCTTGTCTTCACTTAGGTCGAACCCCGTAGCAGGGGCATTGCCCCCGCACCCCCACCTAGGGGGTTGCCACCCCCCTGGACCCCTCTCCGTAGGCGATCTTATCTGAAAAACATTCAACAGAACTTCCACTTGGATGCATTTGAGCTGATTTCCATGGATTTTTCTCACATCTTTGAATGTGAAATTTTGTGGTGCGATTTGTTTCAACAATTGTTTTGTGACTTGTCACTTTAAAAATGTGAAGGCTTCAATACTAGTAGTAAATATCAAAACTCTTTCATCAAAGCAATTTCAACACTGTTTTAACTACAAAGCTCTTTTCCTCAAACCGTTTTCCAATCTACTAGTATATACAAGCCTTTACTTCACTCGGATGAGAAATCTAATTAAACGGCTTAGTAAAACGAGTGGTATGAAACGCTTGCGTTCACTTCGTCGGTTAATTCTTGGACTTGTTCGATTGAACCCTTTTGTGACAATTTCCTAGTGAAGATCTACAGTTTGTTCGTAAATATTTAAGTTAAGCTAGTGGTTATGGGACATGAAGCTAAACTCATATATTTACTGGCTTAGTGTAATTGACACTTCCTTATGATCATGACGATCATTTTTGTGATTTAGACTAGCGATTGAGCGATGTCTCTTTGTCTGCGAGGGAGACTAGACCCCGCTTTTGTGATGTTTCGCCATCACATATATGGGGTAGCGCCCCATGGTCTTCGGGCCGTTCGTGTGTCAAAATTTAATGGATAGCTTCCATGAGATAGCTTCTCGTTCTTGTGTTACACGTGTTGGTGAGTTTTCATGCTCCCGTTCTTGTGATAGGCCTCCCCCCTTTTTATGTGATTTTTGGATTTCTTGTGATGATTTCTGGAATTTGTGCTTCACCAATTTTCATGATTTTCATTGATATGATATCATTTTTTGTGCATTGGTGAATTCGTGTGTCATTGACTTGTTATGAATACAAGTTTAGGGTATGATACCCTATCTTTGAGAAGATTATTGTGATATTGATTAATCTCTTGTTGATTATCATTTACATACTTATAGTAGTATGCCATTATAGTTATTACATGTTCATGCCATGTCTTTTACTTTATACCATATCATCTGATATTTATAGCTAGACTGATCCGTTTATTATTTTTTTATAAATAATACTCGGGTCAGACTGAGATGTTACAGGTGCTTCTGCTTGACTTCTCTTCAGGATTATTCTGACTTTTGGCTAACTACTTAGATTAGTAGTTTTTTTTGGATGTACACATTTGAGATATAGACTCTATGTTGTGTACTTATTCTTTTGTATAGCACGTGCTGCTATTCTTTTGTATTATCGTGGATCTTTCCGACCACTACTCTGATGTACACTTTCATGTGTTATATATATATTCATTTCTTTTTCCGCCTTTGTGATATGGATGTCTGTGACTGATTTATGTTATGTTACTTCTATGTTTGTTTCCGAAGATTATATATAGTCACTGTGTGATAGCTTTGAGTTTGAATCGGTATGCCGGATTTCCTCCTTAAACGATATGCATTCTATACTATCTGACATATCGGTGCTCGCTCGAAGAAGTTACATGGATGGTCGCTCCTCAACAGCCTTATTGTCCGTGCTAGTCGACAGCATTACACCATAGTGTTCTTGTCTAGTGTGGGTATAAAGGTGGGGCGTCAAACCAAACCACAACTTGGAACCAACTGGTGACCTTCCAAACACCTCGCCTCGCTACCTAAGACCACCATCCTCCACCAAATTCCACTTATAACTTCACCTCGACCCTCTTTTCCTTTCTCCGCTGGTGCGCATCCTTATCCCCCTCCACCGTTGCCGCCATTTTCAAGCAACCGAGACCACAGCCAAATGCATCTAAAACCCTACTATCGCCTTGTCCTACTCACACGAGCCACTAAAAATCATTTCGCTATTTTTCCCCTATGCGCCATTAACCCAGCCACCTCCACGTCCAACGCCACGCCACAACAACGACCACGTCACCAGAAATTTGCAGTTCCCCCAATTATGATCATCTCCAGATTTCTCCTCCCACACACCACTAGAATTTACCAAATCACCTTTAAAAATCGTGTTTTCCAACCACGATCTCGATTGTATAATCCATTCACTAAATTATGAAAGTCGAAATTTGATAAAAAATGTCCTACTCACAGTTAGATGCCATTTTCTTTCTAACTACTCAATAAAATTAAATGAAACTAATTTTAAAATATACTAAACTCAAAAATAAACAACTTTTGTTTTGGAACTAAGTTTTAAAACTAAGTAGATTTCGAGTTGTTGATTTTTGAAATGAAGACTTACCAGTTTTTAACAAAAAAAAAAGAACAGAGGCTACTTAGAAGTAGTACAGTATTTTCTTGGGTTACAGGGTTGTCAAACATGCGTATACAAAAGCATGTTTACCTATCTACACTTGTATACTTGACATAAGTAAAAGATTCATTCAAATTACAACTATGTAGATATATATATATATATATATTGTTAACTCCTCTTTTGGAGCGACTTAACGACCTAAAGGATGGAGCGACCTAACAACCTATCACTACTCAGCGACCTAAGAGTAATAACGACCTATCACTACTCAGCGACCTAAGAGTACCAACGACCTACAAAAATTAACGGCTTAGCGACCTAACGACTTATCACGACCTAGCGACCTAAAAGAACTAACGAGCTAGCGACCTAAAGGAGGGAACGACCTAACGGTCTAAGGCTCTCAGCGACCTAATGATCTAAAGCACTCAGCGACCTAACTGTCAACATGGGGCAACGGTAAACCACAGCAAAAAGGGCAATGCGACCTACGACCTACCTTAGGTCGCTCACGACCTACAACTTACCAGTTTAAACAAGCCAAGATAACTTCTTATGCCGCTTTTCCTAGGTCGCTCACGATCTACCACTTGTCACCTCGTTCAGACAGATCAAGTGCACCAATGCTAAGCCACAAACCATGCCCACTAGGTCACCTGCGACCTACGGCCTACCCTTAGGTCATTCACGACCTACGACCGAACTCCAAAATCTCCCTATAAATACAACACCAACTCCAACTTGACAGGGACTTTTGGACTCATTTCTGAAGCGCCAATACTCTGCCGTTTTCTCGACTCAACACTTCAAGCACTCCAAACCTCGAAGACGCTTCAACGAACTTCAAGAGGAGATCGAACACATTCAACATGAATTCGAAAGCTTCTTCTCCATACAAGTTCTAGCTACTCGTCTAAATTTTGTTGTAATCGAAGTGTATTGTAAAGAGTTGTAACCGCATCATTAATAAAGAAGATAAAGTGGACGTAGGTTTAATTTCAAGCCGAACCACTATAAAATCGTTGTCTCTTTACTTTCCTGCGATTTTCTACTTATTTCTATTCCCGCCAGAAGTGGGTGGTGCTTTCACATTACTAATGCTCACACCGGGGTGTTAGCGTCGATTTTTACGTTAACATTTTGGTGCTTTCACTGAGAAGATCGAACTCAGGTGGATCTCACCATTGCTTCGCAAAGATTTGTTGAAAGAATCTCCTTAAAAACTAGAAGTTTATCGGAAATCATGGCTCCTAGGAGAAAGAGTAGATCTGCTAGATCCGGAGGTGCTAATGACGGGGCTGCTTCCTTTCCAGCGCCAAATCAGACAACTCCTGCTGTAGGGGTCACAAGGGCTGAACTTGACGATGTTGTGTCGGGGTTATACCAGCAAATGGAAGCTCAAAATGCTTTGATGATGGACAGGTTAAACACTCTGCTTGGGATGAACCGACAACCAGAAAACAAGGAACCAACCTTTGCTGAAGAAATTCAAGATTCCTAAGACAAAGATATCCCTCAAAGAGCAGCTGGCTTCGCCGAAGGGCACCTCCCCAAGCTGGAGGATCAAGGCCGCAACCGCCTCTTCGCGAATGTTTGTTCACACAAACTTCCGAAAAGTTGGCTAACGTCTGCCCGACAAGGCCTCTGGATGATAAGGAATATCTATCAGGAATGGTTCGCTAGATTATGAAAGAAAGTATGCAAAGGAATGAAGATGAAAATGATTGGGGATTTGCTCCAAGCAAGACTCCGTTTACCGAAAGAATTCTAAAAGCTGAATTTCCAAGAAAATTCTTTCCTCCTACTATCCCGGCGTATCGAGGGACAAGCGACCCTATTCAGTTCTTGTACAAATATGACTGGCATATGACGGGTGCCAGGGAAACATATGAAATAAAATGCAGATATTTCCCTGTCTATCTGGAAGGAGTGGCTCTACTTTGGTTTACAAAGCTACCAGTCCGATCTGTGGATCAATTCTCTGATTTGACTCGTAAATTCAAGGATCAATTCAGAATGTATGCTACAAAGGCCAAGGATATAATGTCGTTGTCCAGCCTAGAACAAGCTTCCGGCGAATCTATCAATTCCTTCTTGAATCGCTTCAACCTAGCCTTAGCCGAAGTGGATAATGCTGAGCCCCGAATGATTCTAACTTACTTAATGTGAGCCATTGATAAAACAAGCGAGTTCGGAAAATGGTTGAAAATGAAGGAACCGAATTCACTAGAGAAGTTTTATAAGAAGGCTGACGAATTTATGTGTCTGGAGAATCTTCCTGCACAATCAAAGGTGGTTGTGGCTAAGATTCAAAACAACAATGTAGATGAAGCTTCTGATAAGAAAGAATCTGGAGGTCAGAAAAGGGAAAATAACAGTAGGAAAGGACAAAAAGACATGAAGAAACCTCGTTATTTTAAGCCTTCAAACTTTACTCCTCTAACCGATACTCCAGAAAACATCTTCTTCGCAACCAAAGATGCCATTGAGTTCCCTGAACCACCTAAGATGAAGCTCGGGAAGAATTTTGTGCCTAATGGAAGATTTTGTCGATTCCACAACCAACCCGGCCATGACACCAACGAATGTCGCCACCTCAAGAACTTTATTGAAGAACTGTTGAGAGAGAACAAATTGCAGCAGTATGTTAAGAGAAACAGAGGTGATCTGGCCTCATCCACTCAAGGCCAGCAACCTCCTGCTCGTTAATCTGGTTCAGGAGAAAAGGCTGCGGCGAAGGAATCTAATTGGCCAGTTATTAATGTAATCACCGGGGGTCCTCACCCAGCAGGCAGATGTTGGGGAGAAATGGAGAGGTATGCTCATGCTCTGAGACACGCCCCGAAAGAAGAAACTGTTTTTGTTTTAGAAGATACTATGCCTTCAAAACAGCAAAGAACTTGTCACGATGACATCATATTCAGAGATAGAGATTCTGTGGGGACTGAAGCTCTCACCATGGATCCTTTGGTAATAACCACCGGTATCGGACCAGCTATTGTGAGAAGAGTGCTTGTCGATTGCAGCGCTTCCTGCAATATCCTCTTAAAAAAGACCTTTGATCAAATGAAGATTCCAATGGCAGATGTTCAAGCTTCTTCGCAAAAAATTGTTGGGTTCACTGGGGAACCAAAACAACCCATCAGAACCGTCGACTTATTTGTGGAACTTGGTGAAGGGGAAAGAAAAGTGGTCCGCAAGCAAACTTTTGTTATCGTTGATGAATTTTATGCTTATAACGCCTTCTTGGGAAGACCAACTCTTGCAGCATTAAAAGCTATTCTCGCCCCATGGTGCCTAATTATGAAATTTCCCACTAATAACGGCGTTGTTGTTTTGAAAGAGGACCAGAATGCTAGGCGGGAATGTTATCTCACAGAGTTGCGGGAGGCAAAGAAGAGAGAAATGGGAAAAGGTGCGGCAGCTCCGCTCCGCATCAAAGAACCCACCTTGTAGCAAGTACGGGGTGGACCCTGCACTGGTGAGCATAGTGGTGCGCGAAAGGAAATTGATCCCAGAAAAACCAGTGCAGGGGAGAATAGAGTGGTGCCGGTAGAAGTGACGGTAAGCATACCTATTGATCTGAATGACCCAAACAAGGTGCTGAATGTGGGTTCACAACTTGGAATGGCGGTTTAGAATATACTAATAGCATTCTTGAAAGAAAACCTGGATGTATTCGCTTGGAGTCATGCTGACATGTGTGGAATATCTCCAGAAGTCGCAGTGCACGCTTTAAATATTGATCCGAAATTCACACCCATAAAGCATAAAAGAAGAACCCAAGGTCCTGAAAGGTTAGCAGCATTGAAAGAGGAAGTAGATCGGCTCATGGAGAGTGGCTTCATCAGAGAATCCACTTATCCAAATTGGGTTTCTAATCCAGTGTTGGTCAAAAAAGCAAATGGAAAGTGGAGAGTATGCATCGACTTCTCAGATTTGAACAAAGCATGCCCCAAAGACTGTTTCCCATTACCGAGAATCGATCAATTGGTGGATGGAACAGCCGGGCACGAATTGTTACCTTTTATGGATGCTTACTCAGGATACAATCAAATCATGATGCATGAGCCAGATTAGGAGGATACGAGCTTCATCACCGATGTTGGTCTTTACTGCTATAAAGTCATGCCCTTCGGGCTAAAGAACGCAGGGGCAACTTATCAGAGACTCGTTAACGCCATGTTTAAGCCTCAAATTGGCAAGACTGTGGAAGTGTACGTTGATGATATGCTAGTGAAGTCAAAAAGAGCAGTAGACCACATGGGCCATCTGGAAGAAATGTTCGCGATCCTCCGAAAGTATGGAATGAAATTGAATCCTCTAAAATGTTCATTCAGAGTTGAGTCCGGAAAATTCTTAGGTTTCATTGTGAGTGCTAGGGGAATCGAAGCTAATCCTGCTCAGATCACAGCTTTAAGAGAAGTCAAACTCCCTAGAACAAAGAAGGAATTGCAAAGCCTAAACGGGAAAGCCGCTACTCTGAGTCGATTTATTTCAAAGGCCACAGATAAATGCATTCCCTTCTTTGATGCTCTAAAGAAAGGAAAGAAGAATTTCGAATGGACTCCCGAGTGTCAAAAAGCTTTTGATGAGCTGATTCATCATATGGAAATGCCTCCAGTACTTTCTAAACCTGACAATGGTGAAGATCTATTCATATACTTAGCAGTTTCATCCCATGCTCTCAATGCAGCGTTGGTACGAGAAGACGCAAAAGTTCAGCGTCCAGTTTATTACATCAACAAAAGGTTCACTGGGGCAGAGATGAATTATTCAAAGTTAGAAAAGCTCGACTATTGTTTACTGATCGCTTCCAGAAAGCTGAGGCCATATTTCCAGGCTCATCCTATTAAAGTCCTCACTGATCAACCTCTAAAGCAAGTCTTATTCCGTCCTGAAACTTCGGGTCATCTTTTGAAATGGAATATTGAACTCAATCAGTACGATATCACCTACCATCCCTGAAAAGTGATTAATGGACAAGCTTTAGCAGACTTCATTGCAGAATGCACAGATAAAGGTGGCAGTGAGGAAGAGTTAACTGAGGACATTCCAATTCAATGGAAAATATATGTTGATGGTGCAAGAAATGATTACTGTTCAGGAGCTGGGGTTGTACTTGAAACCCCCGAAGGACGATCATTATGTTATGCATTAAGATTAGAATTTCCTTCGACAAATAACGAAGCCGAATACGAAGCTCTTATTGCCGGTCTGAGGATTGCTAAAGAGCTAAGCATCAAAGTGTTGCAGATCTTCAGTGATTCCCAACTAATTGTATGCCAAGTCAAGAAAGAATTTCAGACTAAAGGAGGAAATCTGCCTGCTTACCTGTCAAAAGCCTATGAACTTCTTAAAGATTTTGATCACTATACAATAAACCATATCCCCTGGGAAGAAAACATGAAGGCAGATTCTCTCGCAAAATACTCAAGCTCTAGCAAAGCACAATTATTGGGATTGGTTCCTGTAGAAGTCTTGACAGCTCCGAGTATTAATGAGATGGATATTGATTGGATCATGGCTGTATCACAAGAGCAGGAATCATGGATGACTCCAATCAAGGAATATCTGCTCAACGGCTCCTTGCCAGAAAACTCAAAAGAGCGTCAAAAGCTCTTGAGAAAAGCTCCAAGATACGTAATTCAAAGCGACCATCTATACAGATGCGGATTTTCGATGCCATTACTCTGATGTGTAACTAAAGAAGAGGCTAAGACAATCTTGGTTGAGGTGCATGGAGGAGAGTGTGGAGATCATTCGGGTGGTCAAACTCTTGCAAAGAAAATTCTTCGCTATGGTTATTTTTGGCCGGATATTAATCGAGATGCTGCTAACTATTCCCGAAAGTGTGATAGATGCCAGAGATTTGCAAAAATCCCAAGGGCACCTTCCACCGCGCTAACACAAATGGTCAGTCCATAGCCATTCGCCATTTGGGGAATAGATCTTATGGGGCCTATGCCGATTGCCAGATCCGGAATCAAATATGCCATTGTTGTTGTTGATTATTTCACTAAATGGGCTGAAGCTGAACCATTGGCTACTATTACCTCCAAAAATATGATAAATTTTGTGACTAAAAATATCATTTGCAGGTATGGAGTGCCTCAAAAAATAATAACAGACAAAGGTACTCAATTCGAAAGCGAAGAATTCCAGGAATTTTGCAGACGATTCAAAATCCGAAAAAGCTTCTCAGTAATAGCTCATCCGCAGGCAAACGGGCAAGTGGAAGCAGTGAACAAAATCATCAAATCAACCATCAAAAAGCAACTGGAGAAAGCAAAAGGTGGTTGGGTTGATAAGCTGCCACTAGCACTATGGGCATATAGGACTACCCACAAAACTACGACTGGGCACACTCCATTCTCATTGGCATATGGATCAGAAGCAATGATTCCAGTGGAAATAGAAGTCCCCTCACACAGGAGAGTTCATTTCAACCAAGCTGAAAATGAAAAACTGCAACTGGAAGCACTTGATTTGCTTGATGAAAGAAGAAAAGAAGATGAACTCAGTTGCAGCCCAACAGCAAAGGATAGCCAGGCACTTCAATTCTAAAGTTCGCCAACACAGCTTTGAAATTGGAGATTTAGTCTTGAAAATGATCATGACAGCAACGGGAGTATTTGGGCCAAACTGGGAAGGGCCGTATGTCATAGGCAAAAAACTTCTCGATGGCACTTTCAAACTCACAACTGTCGAAGGAGATTCAATCCCAAGAGCCTGGAATAGCAATCACTTGCATCCATATTTTACTTAGGAGCAATGCTCGAATTTGTAAAATGATTATGAATGTATTGTACTTGTATTGTAAGCCATTGTAAAAGCAGTGCAAAGTGATAATAAAAGCTATAAAGTGGATGTAGGCCGAATTTTTGGCCGAACCACTATAAATCCTGTGTCTTTTACTATTTTAAATTGCCTATCTCATTTCGATGTGCAAATATCTTAAATATATTGCTAAAATATCGATTTAATATTGCAGGCAATCATAAACCCAAGTGATTCCCATAAATCACTCAACAAACCAATGTCAAGCCACAAAAATTCCAGACCCAATCCCCACAAATGGTTGGTGATTCCACCAAAGGGGCACCTTCCCAAAAGGAAGGCACCAGACCCTTGCTAACTGACTGTGATCGTTTGTACAACCAGACGTCCGGTTAAGTGGCTTGCGTCTGCCCGTGGATTCACTCGACCACGAAATACACTTTTCTGGAAAAATCGAACAGCTTGTCAAAGAAAAGAATAGAAACTTGAGAATGATAACGAGGAATCGCGCTACGACAGTTGATGCAAAGACACGGATAAGCAGACAAAAACAGCCAAAATGGAATCTTGTCTCTCACCCAAGAAGGGGGCACCTTCCCGAGATAGAAGGTTCCAGGCCCTTGATTACTTGATTGCGATCGTTTGTGCAAACGAACATCCAGTCAGGTAACTTGCGTCTGCCCCGTGGACCTACTTAATAGTGAGATGCAAGCTAGCAAACCAAATAATGACCTCTTCATAGGCAAAAAACTGCTTCGGAGGCATAAGCCCTCTTCGGAGGCACTCAAATAATGACCTCTTCGTAGGCAAAAAACTGCTTCAGAGGCGCAAGCCCTCTTCGGTGGCACTCAAACAATGACCTCTTCGTAGGCAAAAAACTGCTTCGGAGGCGCAAGCCCTCTTCGGAGGCGCAAGCCCTCTTCGGAGGCACTCAAACAATGACCTCTTCGGAGGCGCAAGCCTTCTTCGGAGGCGCAAGCCCTCTTCGGAGGCGCAAGCCCTCTTCGGAGGCACTCAAACAATGACCTCTTCGTAGGCAAAAAACTGCTTCGGAGGCACAAGCCCTTATCGGAGGCACGCAAACCAAGACCTCTTCGTAAGTAAAAAACTGCTTCGGAGGCACAAACCTTTTTCGAAAACACTAAGCAAGTAAATTTCTCCAATACAAGGCATACTCTACTAAAAGCATGATAATACTTCCCCAAAACGAAAGAATTATTCTCTAAAATAAGAGTACAAGTCTTTTCGGAATATTGCAATGAGCCATGGTATGGGGGCATATAGCTATATTAAACAACGCTCAAACATCATACCACTAGCTCACTACAGTATCATACAAAGTAAATATAGAAATTTGTGCAAAAAACAAGGAATAAATGCATTCACAAATACTGACAAGAAATTGCACAAGTGAAAATAGCCATTTTATTCCATACTATAAGATTGTTTACATATGCGCAGGTTTCAAAAAAGCGGGGGCCGGTACCCGCACAATCTCCGGTCAATACATGCAAAAAGCAAAAAGAAAAACAGAGAGAGTAAAGTCAAGCTCATTACTCCTTCTTCCCACCACCTTTGGAGCTTTTACCCGGCTTGATGATTAGTTTCTGAAGCCGTTGTGGACGGGTCGGGGAGGAAGGAGAAAGAGGTATAGCTGGGTCAACTTCCGCTTCCTCTCCAGCAGCAGAAGTGCTTTTCCTTCTCTTCTTCAAAATCGCGCGCTTCCCCTTCTTCTTTGAAGAAGACTCACTTCCCGGAGTAAGCAACGTAGAAAGTTTTGTATCATCATCATAAGACTGCTCCGGGGTCTTTTCACTATCCTCAAGTTCTTCCGCCTTCTACTCTTGCGAAGAGGGTGGATCCTCCAAACCTTGAAGGGCTTCTATTTACTCTTCCTGCGATCCCGGCTGAGAAGCAGGAGTGACTTGAAGGGATGGAGGAGTAACAGCTGGAAGAGGAGAAGTGTGTACAGCGCTCAGTGTTTCCGCTACAGAAGAAAAGAAGTTAAAATCAGTATTCTCCGAAAAAAGAGAAGATATTGGATCATCAGGACTTAAGTAACAAGCGAGAAATTCATCGAGCTCAGTTGAATCGAACAAATCTAACGAGTAGTCTACTTGAGCTAGACCAGACTTGGAGTTACCTGGAGAAGTTGGTTTAATCACATCGATTTCAAATTTTTCAGCTTCAATGTCGTCCTGAGTCTTCTCCTCGTCTTGAACAGTGGGAGGTTCAGTAGTTGTGATTTTGACTTCGGCTTTTGCAGGAGGTGGAGAATAAGAACAAGAGCCAATGATATCAAGGTCGACCGAAGCCGGAAGATGAGCAGCGTCGATTAAAGGCGCTTTCTCCAAAAGCTCTTCTCCTGCCACTTCGGCTCGCTCCCTGGTAAGCTGCTCATTTCCCCTGGCCAGCGCAGTACGTGCTTCATCATCAAGAAAAAGCGCCTCAAGATCTGCCTCTGCATATCCAACGCCTCCGAACATATCAAGTACGGCCTCCCAAACTTCGGCCAGTGTAATCTCATATTTAGGGCCCAGAAACGAGAGGCTACCACGACCCAGGACGTTATGCAAGTAAAAATCAAATAGAGTAGAGATGATAGTGGCTTTGGTTGCTTCATGAGATTCTTCGGCTGCAACTTGGCCGGCAACTGCCTCATCATGCTCTTTTTCAACTTTAGAAAGTCGAGCTTTTAGCGCTGCAATCTCCAGGTCTTGGGAGTTAACTTTTTCCCGCAGCTGAGCGGTATCCTTGCGATATTTTTCAATTACATGCCGCTCTGCCTCAAGTTTCGTTTCAGCATCTCTTTGAGCAGCGTGTGCATCTCGCACCTGTTTTTGAAAGACCTCTTCTTTTTTAGAATGCGAAGCAGAAGAAGCGGCAAGATCTTCCTTGAGCTTCTTAACTTCAGACTCAAGTCTCGCGTTATCATCAGCGATGCTTGTCATTTCTGCATCATGCTGCTTACAAATTTTATCCCACTCCGACTTGTCATTCTCCATAGTCAACATGGCTTCGAGGTTCATACGGTTAACTCTTTGAAGCTCGTCGACAAGTTTCTGCCAGCCAGACATCCTTTCGATATCGAGTTTGACAGCATCAAGGTTTCTTAACATAGCTTGCTTATCAATCGGTACCAAGTCTAAGTCGAAACGCACTCCCTTTAAACACCAATTTGGGAATCGGTTTTGAAGTGTGGGTGGAGCATCCTTTACTTGATACTGAGGCCTATTGATAATTGTCTGAATGTCAGTCTTCTCAAGAGCAGGAGAACCGGGAGGGATGTCAAGAGAGATAGGAGCATTAGGCTTTTCAAAAATTGCAGACGCATCACCAAGCTTGGCCCGCTTGCTTGGATATTCAATGATGTGACTCTTCCCTCTGTCATCATGGGATTTTCTTTTGTGGGAATCGTCACCTCTGTGAGAAGAGTCATATCGTTCATCCCTTCTCCCGTGTCGCTCCTTATAGTCTCACCTTTCACGAGCCTTTCTAGCAGCTCTCTCTTCATCGGTTTCTCTAGGGGTAGAGAGATAGCGCATGTAATCATAAGTGCCCTGCTTTCCATAGTGTTGGAAATCGTCGTAGTACGAGCCACTACGCCCCATTGGAGAATCTGAAAATGAAAAAGAGACAAGTTTAAATCTTCTAAATAAAGAAGCCAGGTGCATATAATCGCTAAAAATTCTAAGTGTGTGTGGTGTGTAGACTATGCGCGTCAAACTACAAACCACTCTTCGGCTTGGGAGTGATGTCGGTTTTTGCAGCCGGCATTAACTCTTGGGTTGGTGGAGTTTGTTGCAAGAGTGATGTCGCACCAGTTGCTGGAGAAATAATTTAGCGGTGGTAATGTCATCTTTAAAGAGCTCCTGTGAAGTCACCACAAGATCGCTCAGTCCAGCGAAAATGTCATCTTTTTCAACTCCTTCATCATCAGTCTTTCTAGTGTGTTGAGGAGACCCCTCTTCTTCGATAACCAAAGAGAGTGTAAACTTGCCTGATGAACCCGCAACATCGGCAGAGGTGGAACACTTCACCAGTGCAGCCTCTACAGCAGGCTCCTTCGATGCAATTTCTTCTGCAGAAACTGGGGCATTTGATGTCTCAGCTTGAGAATCTGGGGCAACTAATGTTTCAGCCTCGGAACTAGAAACTTCGAGAATCTGGGTAGATCGGGAGGAGTGTAAAAGTCCGAACTGATGCAAAAACTCATCTTTCAACCAAAACTTAGCGCTTCTCTCTGTGGAATCTAGATTAACCCTAGAGGGGGTGAATAGGGTTATAGCAAATTTTCTTGAATTAAACACGAAATCAAACTGCAGATAAATAAATATGCTGAAAAGTAAATCACACACAAAATTTACCCAACTTAGGCAACCCCTGCCTACTGCTGCATTCCCAGATTTCTATTAGAATTAAACAGTATCCCGCTTACAAACACTCTAACAGACTCGCACACCCTGCTACCGCCAATAGAGTTTTGCAAACTCGCAAACCCTGCTCACTGAACTAATTCTAACTAGACAATCTGACACTACCTAAACCCTAGGTGGTGATTTACCCTGATTTGATTCAAAAAGTACAGACAGAAAATAAGAAAAACAAAGGCAAAGCTTAAATTGAAAACTTTAAAACAATTTTGCCCCTAATTAATAAACCCGGTCCAACCACTAAAAACCCTAATTAAATTATTAAGGCTGGTTCCCCTTCTTTTCTTTTTATCGGCCCGCTTTCTATTTGCTTGGAGAGAAAAATGGCAGCTCGATCTTCTGAATGAAATTAGGGCTTCGGCTCGTTCTTGCAATTCTGGAATTAGGGCTTTGGCTCTCTGGCAATTCTCTATGCAACTGAATTAGAGCTTTTGATTGATCGATTTTGCGCCTTGATTTCTCTGTGAATTGCGCTCTGTCGATTAATGAATGCTGGCCTAGAGATGATTCGATCGTTGCTATTTCAGCTTGGCCTTGGTATGTGATTTCTGCTCTGTTTGCTTTTCTTTTAATTGCTGGAACTCGATTGTTCTTGCTTTTGCTTGTCAATGATGATTTGGGTTCTCTTTGTTCTGCCTTTAGTCGATGATGATATCGGGTCTTTATATAGGGTTTTCGAAACCCTTAAACTTTCCTGATTTAATTTCCTTGGCCTTTACGTCGTTGATTCTTTCCTTTATTATGCTGTGCTATTTTTGGTATTTACTTTGAATCCACGGCTTTAATTTTGTGACGTTCGATCATTTCTTTGATCGATACAGCTGATACTTTCCTAATTTAATTTTTGACTGTTTCAACTTGATTTAAAATATACAGATTTGGATTTGTGATATTTATTGGTTTTCTGGCTTCAACTTAACTTTATCAGTATCTTTGTAAACATCGGCCATCACCATTGTCTCTGACCATCTTCTCTGACCATCTGGCTTTGTCTTCACTGCTGACTTGTTTATGTACTTGTATTGACTTTAACATTTTCTCTGATCATCTGTTCGGTGATGATATTCTGGGTGTTTATATATTCGTTGCTTGATAATCACTGTGTTTTGAACTGTAACTCGACATTGATATTTTAATTTGTGATTTTCTCTGGTAGACTTCGACTTGGACTATCTTGACTTTACTGATATCACTAGTATACTCGAGTCAGTGGTTTGTACATTTTGTACTTGGTGGAGTTTATTTGCATTATACCACTGTCTCGTTGCTTTGTGTAGTTGCCACTATCTTCACTTGAATTACATTTAGCTCGATGGTTGTTACTGCATTCATGCTTCATTGTTGTCTGCACTTGGTTTCATTTTTTGGTCTGGTCATTGCCTGCATCACTGATTCATTTGAATTTTCCAGTTTCATCACTGTTTCACTTGTACATGGGTGTGAAGCAGTGTTGCATTTGGTTCTGGGCTTGTTCCCTTTCACTTGAATCAGTTGTATTTGCATTGTGCTCGATCCGATGCTGCACTGTTCACTATTTATAATGTTGTTGCATCATGTTGCATTGAACACCTCATTTGATCTACTTGCATTGTTTCATGTGTGCTCAATATCACTTGATGTCATTTGAAGTTTGTTGTGCACTACTAGTCTTTGTTCATGTTGGCACTGGATTTTGCTGTGCACTTGTTTGACTTTCACTTTCTGGTCATGTCACTGTGTCACCTACTTGGTGCATTTGTTTGCACTGTGCACTGTGCATTCATGTGCATACATGCCTGTAGTGTTCATTTCAGTTGTTGTTGCTTTTGGTTTTGCTACTATGTTTGTTCCTTCCTGTACTTGTTTAACATTGAGTTTGTTGTGCTTCATCACTTGTACTTTTGTATTTACCAGTTGCTTTTGGTTTTGCTACTATGTTTGTTCCTTTTGTATTTACCAGTTGCTTGTAGTTCACTGAATCTGATTTGGATTTGACCTTGTTTTTGTTGACTGTGCACACGAGTTGGCGAGGCAGTGCACACATGTATGAATGTACACATGTGTATTGCAGCCACTCAAGATTATCTGTCCCTGATATGAATACTGATATGCACAGATATTACACAATCAAAGATGATGACAATAACCTATATATCTGAGACAACGATAAAAACAAATTTTATATTTTTGCAAATTCAAATTTGTTTATTTTTTGATTACTGCTGTAGTTGCTAATTATACAGGTATACATAAGACTCGACAAGAACTGGAGCTGGACAATGCAAATAGATGCAGATAGATAAAACTGAGTGTTGAGTGTTGTAGTGAGGAAACAAATGTAAATGTGAAATGTATGAAATCAGTGTATGAGCTGAAAACTTTGTATTGTATAAAATATTATATTGAATAAAAAATACTGATTGAATTTGTTAAATTTTGTGCAATAGTATTATTATTCAATACAAATATTTATTTCTATATGTGTATAGTACAAACTGCAAACACATCTATAAATTGATATATATTTTGTTATCATCAAACAAGAAACTCACATCAAACAATCTCCCCCTTTTGATGATGACAAACATATATATTAAAGATTTTGAAATTCTGATAAATGTGTTTGAGCATGAAATTTTTAGCTCCCCCTATATGAATGCTCCCCCTACAACTGAGACCACTCCCTATTTAGAAGATTTAGGAAATTATAGAAGAATAAAAGAACTATAGAAAAATAACTAACAGCATTTAACAAATTTGGTGAAGTATTCCAAAAAATACTTATTTCCTTATCAAAATCTCGTTCTTCTCCCCCTTTTGTAATCATCAAAAGACTGACAAAAAAATAATGGAACAGTAGGGGAAAAACAAATATAAAACTAAGGAAAAACCATAATATATCATAACAAGATAACAATTTCCACATTTTAGAGAATGGATTGATGATTCGGTTTTTATATAATGAGAAGAGGGATGTTTTTTCTTTAAAAATAATTTGAACATTTAAGCACAAAAAATAAGCACTTACTAACCACGCATAACCATAAGGACTTTTAAATGGGATTAGCAGTTACTCATTAGCTATCCAACTCCATCCATGTATAACCATAAGGACTTTTGAATGAGAATGGAGTGATGATAAACTAAAATTCACATGATCCATCCATGCATAACAATAAGGACTTTTAAATGAGAATGGATGCATGAGAAATATTTTAAAAAAAATTCTTTATTTTTCTTTTTAATTTAAAAAGTAATTCACTCTTCTCATTTTTCAAAACCATTATGAATGATAGAAAGATGGTAGAAATAGAAATGGTCGTGGAATAAGTTACCAAATTAATCATATTATGAAATTTCTTACAATAAAACAAACATATTTCCACTACTGAATACCATATTCGAATCAATCTTTGAATGATATCCAAAACAGGTTTGAATCCTAGAAATTGAAGTTGAAAATAAATATCCAAGAATATTTCAACCAAAAATTGAAAAATGATTAGTCAATTTCCATAATCCCCAAATCCAAACGTAATCTGGAAAATCTGTCTTCGGGGAGGGGTTTTGTGAAAATATCAGCAAGTTGATCCTCAATTGCAATGAATTCAATGCATATGTCTTCCTTAGTAATGTGATCTCTAAGAAAGTGGTGTCTCACATCAATGTGTTTTGTGCATGAATGATGAACAGGATTATTAGACAAGTCTATTGCACTTTTACTATCACATTTTAATGGAACTAGTTTATAAATTAAGCCAAAATCAGAAAGAGTTTGCATCATCCATAAAATTTGAGCACAACAACTTCCTAAAGCAATATATTCTGCTTCAGTGGTGGATAATGCAACACAATTCTGTTTTCGACTTGACCATGAAACTAATGAATGTCCTAGCATGAAACATGTCCCACTAGTGCTTTTCCTGTCAACCAATGAACCCGCATAATCAGCATCAGAATAACCAACTAAATCAAAAATTTCACAAGAAGGATACCATAGGCCAAATTTGTGTGTGTGTGAAAGATATCTTAAAATTCGTTTAGTGGCTTTCAAATGGGATTTTTTAGGGTTAGATTGAAAACGTGCACACAAACACACAGAAAACATAATATCAAGTCTAGAAGCAGTAAGATAGAGAAGTGAACCGATTATCCCTCGATATTTCTTCTGATCAACAGCAACTCCTTTCTCGTCTTTATCCAACTTTGTCGATGGGATCATAGGAGTTTTCATTGGTTTGGAGTTCTCAACTCCAAATTTCTTCAATAGTTCCAATACATACTTGGATTGTGAAATGAAAATACCATCACTGCTTTGCTTGATTTGAAATCCAAGAAAATATTTCAATTCTCCAACCAAGCTCATCTCGAATTTAGCCTGCATGACTTGTTCAAATTTCTCACACAAAAGTTCATTAGTAGCACCATAAATGATATCATCCACATAAATCTGAACAATCAAAAAATTACTTTCTTTATGTAATAGAAACAGTGTCGTGTCAGCACTTCCCTTTTTAAAGCCATTTTCCAAAAGATATGTACAAAGACAGTCATACCAAGCTCTAGGAGCTTGCTTAAGACCATATAATGCTTTTTCTAGCTTATACACATGATTTGGAAAATCGTGATTTTCAAAACCAGGGGGTTGTTCAACAAAAACTTCTTCTTTCAAATCACCATTTAGAAAGGCACTCTTCACATCCATTTGTTTAAGTTTGAAACCTTTATAACATGCAAAACTTAGCAAAATCCTAATGGCTTCTAACCTAGCAACTGGAGCAAAGGTTTCATCAAAATCTATGCCTTCTATCTTGATATAACCTTTTGCGACCAACCTAGCTTTGTTTCTAATTACATTTCCAAATTCATCAAGTTTATTTTTAAATACCCATTTAGTTCCAACAATTGGATAATCTTTAGGCCTAGGAACTAATTTCCAAACTTTATTTCTCTCAAATTGATTAAGTTCATCTTGCATTGCTAAAATCCAACTTTCATCATTAAGAGCCATTTCAACAGAATCAGGTTCAATCTCAGAAATATTTTCAACAACTTTTAAACGAAATGATTTTAAATTGAAGTCGTGTTAACCATCAAACTAATATCATAGTGTCAGATTTAGAAACCTTAGGATCAACAGTCATTAAAACATCATCATTATTTCAAAACAATTTCTTGAAGCTTCACCAATAAAGTTCCAACAGTTTCAACAATTTCTAAAAATCCTTTTTATAGCATGAGTAATTAGTAATCAATCAGCATCATAATTTGACCAAACAGATTAAGTTCAATGATGAAAATTGGTTGGTCAAACTTTTAAGTACAGATCAAAGTCATAGATAAAGATAAGTCATGTAAGATCATATCAAGTAAGTTAGAATCTGTTAACCATCATAATTACTTTGAGAAAATCAGAATTAACATCATCAATCATTTCACATAACTGGCTGATTTAATTCAGATTATGGTGCAGATTTTCACATGTTATCTATCGTTTGAAAATAAATACAATTACCTGTTTTACCTGTACGATAATCTTTCGTTGTTTTCCCATTGTGAATCTGTCACCTTTATACTAGGCTAAGGAACATTGTTTTGTCGCTCGTTGTGTGTCTGGAACAGCCAGAATCCAGATAACACTAATGTTGTTCCTTAGCCTGCCACCACACCTACACGGTAAAAGGTTTTTGTGACCTATTTGTTTTTATAGGTCCATGGTTGTTAGTGGCAGAATAATTTGATGAATATGTTTGAGTAGACCCAAAACTATTAATATATGTTCCTTTTGGCACCCAAACTTGTTTTTTCCTTTCATTCTTGTTCCAATAGATATGAAATTTGTTTGTAGAATTTTTAGGAACCCAAACTTGTATAAATTTCGTGTTCTTGTTCCTATGACTACAATTTTCAACACGATGTCCAATTATTTCACATCCAGTAAAGACACTCTTACCTTTTGCACTATCATCAGCTTGTGTTTTACCAAAACCTAGTCCTTTTCTATTGTTGGCAAACAGTTGATTTCCCAATAACATGTTGAATGATTTTTCTCCTCTTGAAAAATTATTCAGTGATTTCTCAAGATCTTGGACTTTGGTTTTCAGTGTTGTGTTTTCAGTCACAAGTGAAGTGCACCTATTTATAAAATCCTTTTTCCTAGTGTCAATGGTTTCCTTAAGATTCAAGTTTTCTTTTTCAAGATTCTCAAAGCTATTCTTTAGTTTTGCCAATTCTGAATCTAGAATTTTACAGTTTTTACAGTCTAGATTTTGAATATTTTCAAGTTCAGTTTCTAACCTAAAATTTTCATGAGAAAGTTTTCTTCTATCAGATTTCAGTTTTTCAATTTTAGAATCAAGAGCATCAACTGTTTTAGTAAGATCAAGGCACATAAAAACAAGTTCTTTGTATGAATAGTTACTTACCTCACTAGATTCCCCTTAGCTTGCTTCTGAGTCTGATTTTCCCATAAGACACAAGTTAGCCTCCTCTGAGCTATCACTCGAAACTTCCTCTCCTTCCTCATCATCCCAAGTTGCTGCAAATGCCTTCTTCTTCTTTTTCTTTCCTTTGTTGATTTTGAGAAGTGGGCAATTTTGTTTGAAGTGACCAGGCTTGTTGTAGTTATAGCAGGTTAATTCATTTTCGGAATTGTCAGAATCTTTTGACCTATTACCACTCGTTTTCTTCTTGCGTGGCCTGAGTCTCGACAATTTTCTAAGATTATTGACAGCCATGCAAGTTCTTCAATTTGATCTAGTTCTTCTTCATCGCTCTCTTCTTTGCTCTTTAAGGCAATCGTCTTCTTCTTTGATTCGGAGTTGTTGCGTTCCTCCTTTGCTTTTATCTCAAGCTCATATGTCATCAAGTTTCCGATCAAATCTTCCATGCTCAGTTTACTCAGATCTTTGGATTCTTGTATTGCTATGACTTTTGCCTCAAAGTTCATCGGTAAGACTCGTAGTATCTTCCTCACTAGCTCTACCTCAGTGAATACCTTCCCAAGCGCTCTAGCATTGTACACCAAGGTTGAGAAGCGTCCAAACATATCCTTTATGCTCTCGCCTTTGTCCATCACGAAGTTCTCGTATTCATTGCTGAACAGGGCTAGATGAGACTCCTTGACTTGAGAAGTTCCTTCGTGTGTCACCTCCAAGTTATGCCAAATTTCCTGTGCTGTTTTACAATGAGAAATTCTATTAAATTCAGTCTTATCAAGAGCACAGATCAAAGCATTCATAGCTTTAGCATTTGTAGTTTTTAATTTCTTATCGTTAGCATCCCACTTATCCTTTGGTTTAGGAATCTCAGTATCACCAACAGTTATAGTGGGAGATTTATAGCCAGATTCAATAATATCCCAAACATAATAATCAACAGAACTAAGATAAATACCCATCCTAACCTTCCAATACGCATAATCATTCCCATTATACATTGGTGGCCTAGCAATAGATTGCCCCTCAGAAAAAGCATTATTTGGTGGATTCATGACTCTAGAGTTAAAGGAAAAAAAATACCGGGCTCTGATACCACTTGTAGGATCTAGATTAACCCTAGAGGGGGGGTGAATAGGGTTATAGCAAATTTTCTTGAATTAAACACGAAATCAAACTGTAGATAAATAAATATGCTGAAAAGTAAATCACACACAAAATTTACCCAGCTTCGGCAACCCCTGCCTATTGCTGCATTCCCAAATTTCTATTAGAATTAAACAGTATCCCGCTTACAAACACTCTAACAGACTCGCACACCCTGCTACCGCCTATAGATTTTTGCAAACTCGCAAACCCTGCTCGCTGAACTAATTCTAACTAGACAATCTGACAGTACCTAAACCCTAGGTGGTGATTTACCCTGATTTGATTCAAAAAATACAGACAGAAAATAAGAAAAACAAGGGCAAAGCTTAAATTGAAAACTTTAAAACAATTTTGCCCCTAATTAATAAACCCGGTCCAACCACTAAAAACCCTAGTTAAATTATTAAGGCCGGTTCCCCCTTCTTTTCATTTTATCGGACCGCTTTCTATTTGCTTGGAGAGAAAAATGGCAGCTCGATCTTCTGAATGAAATTAGGGCTTTGGCTCATTCTTGCGATTCTGGAATTAGGGCTTTGGCTCTCTGGCAATTCTCTATGCAACTGAATTAGAGCTTTTGATTGATCGATTTTGCGCATTGATTTCTCTATGAATTGCGCTCTGTCGATTGATGAATGCTGGCCTAGAGATGATTCGATCGTTGCTATTTCAGCTTGGCCTTGGTATGTGATTTCTGCTCTGTTTGCTTTTCTTTTAATTGCTGGAACTCGATTGTTCTTGCTTTTGCTTGTCAATGATGATTTGGGCTCTCTTTGTTCTGCCTTCAGTCGATGATGATATCGGGTCTTTATATAGGGTTTTCGAAACCCTTAAACTTTCCTGATTTAATTTCCTTGGCCTTTACGTCGTTGATTCTTTCCTTTATTATGCTGTGCTATTTTTGGTCTTTACTTTGAATCCACGGCTTTAATTTTGTGACGTTCGATCACTTCTTTGATCGATACAGCTGATACTTTCCTAATTTAATTTTTGACTGTTTCAACTTGATTTAAAATATACAGATTTGGATTTGTGATATTTATTGGTTTTCTGGCTTCAACTTAACTTTATCAGTATCTTTGTAAACATCGGCCATCACCATTGTCTCTGACCATCTTCTCTGACCATTTGGCTTTGTCTTCACTACTGACTTGTTTATGTACTTGTATTGACTTTAACATTTTCTCTTATCATCTGTTCGGTGATGATATTCTGGGTGTTTACATATTCGTTGCTTGATAATCGCTGTGTTTTGAACTGCAACTCGACATTGATATTTTAATTTGTGATTTTCTCTGGTAGACTTCGACTTGGACTATCTTGACTTTACTGATATCACTAGTATACTCGAGTCAGTGGTTTGTACATTTTGTACTTGGTGGAGTTTATTTGCATTATACCACTATCTCATTGCTTTGTGTAGTTGCCACTATCTTCACTTGAATTACATTTAGCTCGATGGTTGTTACTGCATTCATGCTTCATTGTTGTCTGCACTTGGTTTCATTTTTTGGTCTGGTCATTGCCTGCATCACTGATTCATTTGAATTTTCCAGTTTCATCACTGTTTCACTTGTACATGGGTGTGAAGCAGTGTTGCATTTGGTTCTGGGCTTGTTCCCTTTCACTTGAATCAGTTGTATTTGCATTGTGCTCGATCCGATGCTGCACTGTTCACTATTTATAATGTTGCTGCATCATGTTGCATTGAACACCTCATTTGATCTACTTGCATTGTTTCATGTGTGCTCAATATCACTTGATGTCATTTGAAGTTTGTTGTGCACTACTGGTCTCTGTTCATGTTGGCACTGGATTTTGCTGTGCACTTGTTTGACTTTCACTTTCTGGTCATGTCACTATGTCACCTACTTGGTGCATTTGTTTGCACTGTGCACTATGCATTCATGTGCATCCATGCCTGTAGTGTTCATTTCAGTTGTTGTTGCTTTTGGTTTTGCTACTATGTTTGTTCCTTCCTGTACTTGTTTAACTTGAGTTTGTTGTGCTTCATCACTTGTACTTTTGTATTTACCAGTTGCTTGTAGTTCATTCATAAGTCACTTGTTCACTGATGCACTTGAAGTTGTGTTGTTATTACCAGTTGTAGCTGAACTTGTAGTCATTGATGTCATTTGTGCATTAGTCACTGGAACTACTCTCTGATATGTTGCAGTGTGGACTTGTTTGAATCTGTATACTTGTTGGTTGGTTGGTTTCACTTGAGTTTGCATTAGAGTTGTGCATTTCTCTGGTTGTATTGTTGCAGTTGTCTCTGATGTATTCAACATCTGTTCTGGTTGGTCTTGATATTGTTGACATGTATACAGTTGTGTTGACTTGAATATGCATTAGAATTGTGTATTGCACTGTCTTTGATCATTGTTTTGATCTGGTAATTTGAACTGTAGCTGTTGTAACTAGACTTGACCTTGTAGTCTTCATTTTTCACTTCTGCCTAGTCTCTGACCTGATCATGTCTTACACATTTGAGTACCTTGAGTTGTGTATTCTTTATTGTGCACTGACTTGTATACTGCACACTGATGTCACTGGTGCATTGCTGTACTCTGTTCACTTTTCACCTTTGGTCTCTGATGCATGCATTGCTGTTGAGTTCATGTGTACATTTTGATTTTGGTCGAGACCATTTGCAATTGAGTTGAATCTGATTTGGATTTGACCTTGTTTTTGTTGATTGTGCACACGAGTTGGCGAGGCAGTGCACACGTGTATGAATGTACACATGTGTATTGCAGCCACTCAAGATTATCTGTCCCTGATATGAATACTGATATGCACAGATATTACACAATAAAAGATGATGACAATAACCCATATATCTGAGACAACGATTAAAACAGATTTTATATTTTTGCAAATTCAAATTTGTTTATTTTTAGATTACTGCTGTAGTTGCTAATTATACAGGTATACAGAAGACAGGACAAGAACTGGAGCTGGACAATGCAAATAGATGCAGATAGATAAAACTGAGTGTTGAGTGTTGTAGTGAGGAAACAAATGTAAATGTGAAATGTATGAAATCAGTGTATGAGCTGAAAACTTTATATTGTATAAAATATTAAATTGAATGAAAAATACTGATTGAATTTGTTAAATTTTATGCAATAGTATTGTTATTCAATACAAATATTTATTTCTATATGTGTATAGTACAAACTGCAAACACATCTATAAATTGATATATATTTTGTTATCATCAAACAAGAAACTCACATCAAACACTCTCTTCAGCAACCACAACACTTAGTGTTTCAAAGGTTGGCTTATGGCTAGAATCTCCAGAAGGAGGAGGAAGTGCTACAAAAGTAAAGAATGAAGTTAAGCATTTGACAATTCGAGTTTTGAGAAGTTCAAAAAATGAAGTGAGCGGAGAAAGGCATCTTACTTCCGACTCTCCAGACGGCATAGAATCTCGGGGGGGGGGGGGCAGCGGACGAAGAAGAATTGACTTAAGAACCCGCATGCACTATCGGGCAAGTCTAGAATCAATTTATGGTTTCTAGCACCTCTTACAAGTATAATTGAAGGGTGATCTTTGTTCTTCGCAAAGGTGCACAAATAGCAAATCTCCTCAAAACTTGGAAGACGGTCGAGCGTCCTTCTGAACAGCACACACAACCCCATCAAGATGGCATAACCGTTGGGGTGTAGCTGGAAGGGAGAGATAGCTAATCGAAGAAGAAGCTGTTGAAGAAAGTCATTAAAGGGAGGAATAGCTCCGCTTAAGCACATCTGACGATTAACTGCTACAAAACCAAGAGGTGGCCTGTCAGCAGTATCATTTACTCCAGGAAGCAAAACATCCTCTTTAGCTTGTCCAAACTGAATGCACAGTTGGCTGAAAACTCTATGAGTCAAGGAGGTCGGGGTTCTTTCCGGAGGATCAATCAGTGGATTAGCAATTGGAAAGGATTCTCCAGCTGGTCCTGTTTCTTCTTGTTGAGAAGCCATTCTACACAAGGAACTGGACATTCAAATATGAAGGTGCACGTTTCCTAAAAGTGTGAAGTGTTGTGCAAAACTAGTAAAATAACAAGCAAATATGACTGGAATCAAATTAGTTGACATGTGTCGATTATAAAATTTCAGGGCTTGTTATTTTAAGTCTAAGTACAGTGTTGATGCAAACAAATCAGCTTTAGTTGATTAATTTAGCTTTGCTTTAATACTTCACTTGAATTTTTTGATTCACAGCATTTCATTCACAAAGTTCATCTAAGTTGATTATTCTTTATCGACTAATCTGTCATTCGATGTGGGCAATCAATGGCAGTATATTCGCCCTAGTTTTCTGCAAATGTTGTGTTTAAACAGGTTGTTAGATTAAAAGTTAGAGCAACCTGTAAAGAAGTGTAACAAATTTCAAACAGTTCAAGTCCAAGCAGTTCAATCAAGTTCTCTCATAATTTTACAAGTCCTAGGTCGTCCAGACTATTTTCAGCGACCTAGCATAGGTCGGAGCTTCTTTAGGTCGCACTGTGCAAATCAAAGAGTTCAAGGCTTCATATCAAGATAATGCAAATTTGTCAAAGTCTTAACTCGGCCATGACCTAAAGCCTATGCTGCAAAAAGTTTGGTCGTTGATTCGTTAAGTCACTCTGTAGTCATTCAAGAAAGTTAGGTTGTTAATTTGCTAAGTCGCTCTGCTTGGAATTTATGTACAAATTTGTTAAGTCTTAGGTCGTTCGAATCTCAGCGCGACCTAAAAGTTAAGTCGCAAATTTGAAGAACCCTTAGGTCGCAAGAATTTGTTAGGTCGATTAGTTTGTTAGGTCGGCCAGGTTCCTAAGTCGCTCAGATCTGCTTACTCGCTAACCTCCTCTCCACGCAATATCTCACCATCTCGTCAAACTGTAACCCGATAACCCGTTATCACCTACACAGTGAAATCCATCATGCTCTTCGTGAAATTCATTATCCCTTCATACCACCAAATCACCCAAAAAACGACTCATTACATCTCTGATCCATCATAGATTCAACGCATTATCGCGCCTTCATGAATCAGAACAACAACGTATCAAACAGCGATCAAAAATCGATCGCAACAATCACTCAAAATGTAGCATGATGCATGGAATTGGACTAAGGTCGGAAAATGGGGATTCATGATTCAACGGTGATTATGGTGGGAAGGAGATCGAATTCACTTACGAGATAAGATGGTAAAGATGAATCGACGATAAATGGGTTGAATTCTCCCTTGGAAGCTCGAAGATTTGTCAATGGCAGAGTGGGAAATCGGAGCAGTTAGGTGAGGAGGAAGAAGCGACTTAACAGTTTATATGGGGCACAGAGAGGAAGGCGAATGGGCACGCGAGTTATCACATGGTTTAGGTCGCTCAAGACCTAGCAGAGTTAGATCGAAGCACACGACCTATGACATAGGCATGTACTTCGAGGGGCAAGTGTTAACTCCTCTTTTGGAGCGACCTAACGACCTAAAGGATGGAGCGACCTAACAACCTATCACTACTCAGCGACCTAAGAGTACTAACGACCTATCACTACTCAGCGACCTAAGAGTACCAACGACCTACAAAAATTAACGGCTTAGCGACCTAACGACTTATCATGACCTAGCGACCTAAAAGAACTAACGAGCTAGCGACCTAAAGGAGGGAACGACCTAACGGTCTAAGGCTCTCAGCGACCTAATGATCTAAAGCACTCAGCGACCTAACTGTCAACATGGGGCAACGGTAAACCACAGCAAAAAGGGAAATGCGACCTACGACCTACCTTAGGTCGCTCATGACCTACAACTTACCAATTTAAACAAGCCAAGATAACTTCTTATGCTGCTTTTCCTAGGTCGCTCACGATCTACCACTTGTCACCTCGTTCAGACAGATCAAGTGCACCAATGATAAACCACAAACCATGCCCACTAGGTCACCTTCGACCTACGACCTACCCTTAGGTCGTTCACGACCTACAACCTAACTCCAAAATCTCCCTATAAATACAACACCAATTCCAACTTGAGAGGGACTTTTGGACTCATTTCTGAAGCGCCAATACTCTGCCGTTTTCTCGACTCAACACTTCAAGCACTCCAAACCTCGAAGACGCTTCAACGAACTTCAAGAGGAGATCGAACACATTCAACATGAATTCGAAAGCTTCTTCTCCATACAAGTTCTAGCTACTCGTCTAAATTTTGTTGTAATCGAAGTGTATTGTAAAGAGTTGTAACCGCATCATTAATAAAGAAGAAAAAGTGGACGTAGGCTTAATTTCAAGCCGAACCACTATAAAATTGTTGTCTCTTTACTTTCCTGTGATTTTCTGCTTATTTCTATTCCCTCCAAAAGAGGGTGGTGCTTTCACGTTACTAATACTCACACCGGGGTGTTAGCGTCGATTTTTACGTTAACATATATATATACATAACAACCAGTAAGCAGGTTTTTGTGTTTACTCACATGCTTTAGGAAAAGAAGACATTGCTGCTTCTTTTGTTTTGTCTTTCCTTCCTGCTTTTGAGTATTTAGTTCTTTAAGGCTCTAATGGCAGCTTCCTTTTTTGAATGGTAAACGTGAATAACCAAGGCAGTGTATATATATATATGAGAGGTTGGTCACAAGAAGGCTGAAGGCTATGCATATGTTCAGTATTTCACCTTTTCCTTTTATTTTATTTTTTTCTAATATGATTTGAAATTTGTGACTTGATTTGATAAATTTGAAAACTTGAGTGATTTGATTTATTGTATGCTTGAGTTGATCTTTATTCTTCATGATGTTTCCTTGTGTATGTACATATATCATACAAATATATATACATTTTCCTATACCTTTTTGACTATATATACATGTCTTTCCCCTTTAAACTATATTTAACATGCTAAAGTCACTTCTCCTTTGTATAAATTATTTAATAAACACTATATTTAACATACACACATAAATAGCTATCTACAAGTATTTATTTCTTTATTAATAATACCTTATTTTTATTTTATATCAAAAGTTATATATATATATATATATTCAGATATCCCTAATATCAGAAAAAAAATCAAATTATTCGACTTTTAAAAAAATTAATATCCCGATATTTAAAATCAATTAATTATTCTATTAACAGATAACTAAAATTCCAGGTCGTTATAGCGGATTTCGCCGTGTACCGGACACTAAAACACACAAATGAATATACTACGGAGATCAGCACGACGAGACGAACAGAATGGTACATAGATATGAGCTATACGATGATCCTATCAAAAGTCAATATTCGCTGCCAAAACTGCTGCTAAAACGCCGAAAATAATGTAAACGGAGCTAGAGCAGTTCAAATTTGGCGAAATGAAATACGACGTCTCACTTAGAAAATAATTTACATTTTTATTATGTAAAAATATTCAGGTTTCACAAGTATTTTATTTCCATCAAATTTAACTTATTTTAAATTGAAGTTTCACAACCAAACAAACTTTCATATTTTCCAATAAAAATTAGCCACTTGCTATGCTTAAATAGATGCATACCAAATATCAAATTTTCATTGCTAAAATTTTAATTATTTATTTTCACAAAAATTTTAGTTAATTACGTTATTAAAATCGTTAAAATTTATGGGTCGTTACACTTTTCATGGCAAAAAACAAAAAAACAAAATTTTCAAAATTATTTCAACTCCATATGAAAATATCAAAATTAAATATAACAAAAGTGGTTCATCCATCTCTTGCAAGGATGGGATGGGGATCTTAAAGATCTGAGGAGATATCACCATTCAAGATGTGATTTCTAGGCAACATCCTAAGGGGAGTCCATTTTCAAGATGTGCTTCAAGGCTTTGGGTGATAAGGTATGATTTTCATTAGTAGATAATGATATTTGATGTAATGTTAGTTGAAAGAGAAATTTAATCATCACTACAAGAAAATAGTCTATTAATGGCAAAAGGCGATAGCGTTGAAACATGTTTTGCTATTGTTAGCTATTTAGTAGTCATTTGGATTAAAATTATAGCCCCTCCTCACACTATTATTAATCAAGAACAAAAGAGGTTGGCGGTAAATTTTTGCTCTCCCTCTCTTATTCCTTTTCCCACGAATCCCTCTTTTCCCCCTTCACTCTCAAAATCCCTAAATTAGGAGCACTCGTATTCACTTTAAAATCCATAAACTTCGCTGAAGCATCGATATCACTTTTCTTCTCTCATCCAGCCTGTTGAAGCTCTGATTCTTCAACTTCGCTGAAGCGGCTCCTTTAATACCCAACTTCGACTGCTTTTAGATATATTTTTTAACTTCTGCATTTTTTATCGATCATTGAGTGATTCTTTTATTATACGAAGATGAGTAGTCTTTTTTGAAAGCTTTTCCCATTGAGAATATACTCGCTGCCATGAATTGGGTAAATGAAATCAGTGTGGGTTAGATCTTGCTATTTACTTTTAGGTTTTCATTTAGGTTTGCCATAAATTTTATGTAGATGAGAGTTTGTCGTGAATAGAGAATTTTTTCATTTAGGTTTATATTATTCATCTGAAATTAATGCAATTATGTTTAAAAGGTTGAATTACTGTTGAAAGACGACAACTCTTTCCATCTACATTTGGTAGTTTTAGACATTTTTAAATTTGGAGTTGTGGTTAATTGAGCTAGTGATAGTTGAAATTGTGATTCTTACAGGTGTATGATTTACTTTGTTTAAATATGGAATAGTAAGTGGTTATATGTTTGCATATGGATAGTGCTAAGAATTGAGAAGTCGTTAAACTATGATGATTGTATACATGATTTTCTATTAACATTTACTTCCTTTGCTTCTTAGTTTTGTACATCCTATAACAATGCTCCTCACATGATAAAATATAATATGCTCAATTATTTAATTTAGCAATTTTTAGATGAAATTTCTAGTTCAAAATATTTGTTATCAATTTGAATCACGCCAAAGTCTTAACTAATAAGATATAATTTGTAGTTCAAAATTTTCACATTGAATTAATATACTTTACAATCATTGCCCTGATTATGTATTGTCAATGTAATTTTTAAACATCGAACATCCAAAGCCGAACTGGAAGTTGCTTGCTGCCATCATCGCCTTTAATCCATTCAAGCAATCCTAGGTATGTTTGTTAATTTAATTACTAGATGACATGCACCAACCAATGGATCAAGCAATTACAGGTAGCAAAAACTGGAAAAGAAAATAAAAATTGTAAATACATAAAATGAATAGAAAAGAGTTATGTAATTAGTTATTTGAACCTGTAGCCTGTGTTGGATGGTGAGATACCAAAATGAAATCTAGTAAAACTTTATTGTAGTTTAGGAATGGTAAGCGTGGATAACCAAATTTGGAGAACTATATCGTCAATGAGACATATGAATACTACATAGAGAGTTAGAGTTTGATATACTAATCCATAGTAAAAATCATAAGAGTGGATAATTGATCTTATTTGTGACTGCATGTTATTTTCTGTAGTATAACAATTTGTTAAGGCTGATCCAACTAAAATCTTCCCAGTTTAAAATACAAATAAACCAAAATAGAATTTAAAAAACAATAGCCACAATATACATTATATATTATAGATACACAATATATACCATAATAAATTTTGCTATCACCGAAGCACTTATTCTATTTATTTATGATTCATTAAATGTTGTCTATCTTATTATGTAAATGTAGTGTGTGTGTGTGTATGTATATCTATATATATAGTAAATTGGGGAGATTCACCTAAAAATGTAATGCCCGTTTATCAAAAGTATTGTTGCAGGTTTACTTCTATGGGTCTTCAGGAATTTCTTATATCTGTCAGTAGATACTTCATAGCAATCAAAGAGTTCTTTTTTACTATTTTTAATCTACTTAGTTTGCAATGGAGATGCAGCCGCTGTAACTCTAGTAATAGCAACAAGAAATTCAATTGATGCCTTAAATCTCACGACTGTAGCTAGTTGATATCCATAGTATGATCATGGATTGGTAAGTAATTCATTCACTATATACAATATTTATCAAGGGCTAATAGACACTACATTTTAATCTTGTACTTTTTCAACACTAACTACGTAGTATGCGTACTGATAGTAATGAAAAATAATATACATCATATTTTTGGTTTATCTATTTTCATCAAAAAAATTATCATTTTGGTTTAATCTGGTAGTGATTGGAACCACATGAATTAGATCTTACGTGTCATTCGGCTTATCTTTTCCAAAATACAAATATACCACTTAACTAATTTGTGTTCCCTTTATATGCAGGCTGTTTCTGATTCAAACAGTCGAATATTTACTGACTCAAAACTAGTTTTTACAAAAAATAACTATATTTGAATTAAACATATTTATAAAAATTAAACAAATTATACAAATTAAATATATTTATAAAATTAAACAGCTCTCCTTTCTAGTAGATATAATTTCAATTAGTACTAAACTGTCTGCAATTACAACTTGCAAGGGTGTTGGCTTCTGCAATTATAGATTTCAGACTATTGGCAATTAGTTAATCAGTTGTATCAGTTTCTCATCATGTTCCTAAGATCGGTAATGGATATCAGTTTGAATGAAGTAATATATAGACACTACAAACTAGAACATAGCTATGTTTATTGTGGTGAAAATCCTATGGTTAGTGTCATATTCATTACTTAGTAAAATACAATGAAAACTAAGGTACACTTTGTTTAGATCATAGTATCTCACTATTTATATACCTTATGTTTCCTACTTTGAATCGATGGATTCAAATGCAATCAAACTTACATAGGTTTTCTGTGGTTGCAGCATCTGTTAAAAGCAACAATGAAGACACTTCACCTAAATTCGAAGTGAAAATTCTTGTTAAGCGTTCACGTGACCCTGAAAGTGGCACTAAATTGGAAGCACATGACATCGGTATTAGTGGGAATACTCCCTTTCCCTCCTCAGAATTTCATACTCAAGGCCTACATGGTTTTCAACCTTTGCAAGAGTCACCAAAATTAGAAATTGCAGAAGTTAATACAACTGCTTTTCTTTCATTTGACTGGGAAAATGAAGGACCTTATGAAAAAGCCATTGAAAGGTATCTCCGAATACTAACCGTTTGTCGGTCTTATAATTTGAAGGGTACAAAAACGTATATTTATTTTGCTTGTGCACTTCACAATAGATTTAAACCCAATTTTCCCTTTTGCCTATTTATATGTTAATTAATAAAGGAAAACTTATGGATGCACTTTCACTTTTTGATCGTTGCCTATCCAGTGGAGCATCTAACCAGTTACTCTAGTTACTTATTGAACATGAAGAGGAAAAATAACACAATTTCTTGACATTCGAATTATTAGTGTAATATTGCGAGCATGAGCTGGAAGTATTGTATATGGCTTAAAGATAAACAGTTAGCAGCAAGACTTGCTCTCAAGTATGTATCATCAGTTACAACTTCAAAAAATTTAATGTGTCATATGATTTTGCAAAAGCTTATTATTACAATTGATGTTTATTAAGATGTATTTATGTTAGTAAACATTTAACAAGTAATTCATGACATCCTCAAATACTTTTGTTCATGATAAATCATCTTCTTAAAGATGTTTTATAGACTATACTTATATCAATAAACATTTAACAATAAACTACAGCATCTTCCACGAACAATTTAGTTCCTATCTATTCTTATTTTCTAGTTGTTGTCTGTAGATTGAAATTAGAACAAGGGCTAAGGAGTGTATGCCATTATATGTGGAATAACTCTCTATTTGTATTAAAGAAATATACATTACCTTGCTTTTGTTGTGAAGGTGACCAAGTCATGCAAGCAGGCATTCATTGCAAAACTAGCGACTAATGCATCCACAGTTCCATATTTTGGCATTTAGTCTATCCTGTTTATATTATTAACTAATTACACTTTCCACATAATACTGTCTGGTTACACATTGTAATAGGATTTTTCAAATCGAAATTAATTTATTATCATTTAACATATTTTTTGCACCATTACTATAATTCTATCAGTATCATCTACCTTTGGATTTTATGTTTGATGCCATTTAACTTTGGATTTTATGTTTGATGGCATTTTTTATACTTTTTTGATGTATATACACATTGAACTTTGAAATAAGCTAAATGTATAAATATATTCAATCACAGGTATCGGGCTTATTAGTGTAAGTACCCATATTCCTTGTAGTGAAGAAACCGGAACTGCAGTCTCTTGGATGGCAACTTTTATTCGGCTTGTCAACTACTTTTCTTAAATGATATATCAGTTTACTAATCGGTTAAAATTTGTCAGTCAAGCAACTATGTTGGTAAACAACCTATAGCGAGCCCATTTTCTTTTTATTGATAATTTCTTACCCTGCAATTACAGGTCTTTTATTTTGGTTTCAAGATTGAATGATTATTTTTTGTATGATGCAGGTTCATTTTTTTTCTTAATGGAAAGGTCGGTAATTTGTCAGATGCTGAGGTTTCAAGGCTTAACTCATGGGTTCTTGGCCTTCGAGTTCTAGCTTTATTGCCATTGGCTTCTCAACAAAGGTGCTATGGCTTGCATGAACATCCTCATTCGATCAATGAAATCTTGTTGATGATGAAGCAACTTCAGGCTGCTGCTTTGGTAATACTATGTTTAAATCCTTACAAAGTATTTAAGTTGATCTTATCTCGGGGTTCAAATGGAACTATATTACATGACCCTTGCTACAGTCCTGCAGTGAGTCTTTATTACTTGATTTTAAACATTTTTACAAATGTGTATGCTATCATAGAGTATACACTACAACAAAAGTACTAATTAATTGCATTCGAGGTAGCGTTTGATAGAACCATGCTGTTTTTGTCTCGTAATAATCCTTAGGGAAAAAATCCGAACGCTATATAGCGAAAATTTTAAGGCGGGCTTCCAATTTATTTTAGAGGCTGCATTCTTTCGGTATTATTTCCACACTCCTATCTTCCACGGTTCCCTTCTCCTTCATCCATAAAAATTTAAAACCTTAGAAAATTCATCTTCATTCGATCTAACAATTTTTAATGTGCAAAGCATTCCTCTCTATTGCTCCATCTTTCTCATCTTCATCCCGACTTCTCTATTTTTTCTATTTTACTTCATTATGCTTCAACCCTTTGGTACCACTCTCACCAAGCCCTACATCAGCAATTTTTTCGACTTGTAAGATTTTGGTTATTGCTCAGATTTGCACAGAGGGACGCATGACAGACTTGAGTAGAGAATTCATCGACGCAGTCTAACTTTCGACTTTACCACGCAATTCAGATTCATCTCACCGTCGTTCAATTTCCAATTTTAGGTATTCCTTTGATGCTATTTAGACGACGGTTTGAACATATTTTTTATATTTATTTTTTATGAGGAATTCATGCAGAAATAGGAGGTAATAGTGAGAACTAAAGATTATTTTTTGCAGATTGGAAATTTTACAATGAGAAAACACCAAATTACTTCGAGCAATGGCCATGGCATCAAAACAAATAACATAAATCAAAATATTTCCTTTATAATGAGTTATGGCATGCCTGTGTTGGGCCTTCGGTGTTTGTTCCTAGGGAAATGATTTCTTCTTTCGTCAAGGCACAACATAGAACAGGTAAAATTAGTTGAATTATGCTTTCTTTCTTTTATGAATAATGTACGTATAGTTTCATTTATAGGTCATAAATGAAAGTTATAATTTTAATTTTAGATGTAAACTCACAGTATCCATAGATACTGTAAGTTGTCACTCTAGCATACTAACTGCAAGCCTTATGGACATTGACCATGTAGTAGCTACTTCAAATTAGATGAAATGATTTATTCATTGAGATTCAACCTCTGCGCTAATCAGAATATACTTATGAAACTTCTCCAAATTTTCGTTAAAAGATGCACAATCTTATTACCTTGAATTACACAGATTGTTCGATGACAAAAACATACAGACTTTCTAGCATAAGTGACATGTCGATGATGTCGCCTATTGCTCTGACTCTCCACGCATCCTTGAAGAAGCTGTATCAGGCGTCGTTGAAGAAGCAGTAGCCGGCATCATTGAAGAATTTGTAGCAGGCATCGCTGAAGAAGCTGAAGCATTGAAAACAGTAAGCTTTGATTTGTATGTTGGTATTTTTTTAGTTTCTGTATGTTTCGATCTCTATTTTATTTTGAATTCGGTAAGCTTTGATTTATAGATAAGTTTGACAATGTTAGCTGAGTTCTGATTTCACTTGCCATGTTAACTGAGTAGATAAGCTTGACAATGTTAGGTTTCGTTGTGGCTTCTCTCAAATTTATTTGAGGTCTGGATAAGCAGAGTGTTAACGGTAAAAAGTAAACGCTAACACCCGGTGTGTGTAATAAACTTGTGAAAGCACCACCCGTTGGTACGGGAACAGAATATGAGCTAAAAATAGCAGAAAAAGCAGTAAATGAACAACAGATTTATAGTGGTTCGGCCCGTAATTGAGCCTACATCCACTTTATAGTCTTTTATTGCTGATTTGATTACAATTCGATACAATATCTCTCTAAACACAATACAATTTGATCATGAAATCATTCTTGACTACTAGCTCAATCTTTAATGATGAAACTCGATGAATCCGCGTTGGATGTTAGGAGCTCTTCTCGAAGATCGTTGTAGTGTCTCGAATGCTTTAAGATCTTTGATTGCTGAATGAGAGGAGGCTTCGACAGCGTAACGGCGCTTGGAGAAATGAATGGCCAAAAGTCCTGTTTATGTTGGAAGTGGTGGGGTATTTATAGGAGCTGATCTGGACTCAGGAATTTTCTCTAAGTATTTAAGTCGTAGCCGACTTATGGTAGGTCGGTGATGAGTTAAGGAATAGGGTTAGGTCGGTGGCGAGTTAAGGAACAAGGTTAGGGCGCAGCAGAGTTAACTCGCAATCTTAAGTCGACCATTTGTTAAGTCCTAGGTCGCGTACGACCTAAGCTAGGTCTTAGGTCGCGAGCGACCTAAGATAAGTCGTAGTCTATTCGCGACTTACCAAATGCAGTGATGAAGTACGTGGTTTTTTCTAAGTGATAAGTCGGTAACGACTCAAGAGATCATGCGCGACTTAGTATAAGTCGTAGGTCTTCCACCACTGTCTTAAGTCAATCCCTTATCTTATAGATCCTTAACTCGCGGCACTTCTTAACTCGGAGCACTGCATAACTCGGAGAGCTTTTAGGTCGCAACATTGTTAGATCGCAATGTTCCTTAAGTCGCAGAGCCTCTTAGGTCGCAGACTTCTTAACTCGTAGGTCGTCTAGCTGTTAACTCGGCAGGCCTTGCTAACTCACGATTTGCTAGGTCGGCATACTTCTTAAGTCGGCAGGCTCTTAACTCGGCATCCTTCTTAAGTCGGTCTTAACTTCTGAGTCACAGATCTTCTTAAGTCGGCAGGCTCCTAAGTCGGCACAACTCTTAAGTCGGCAGCTCTTCTCAGTAGTTAGATCGGCAACTGTTGGGTCAGAGCTTTCCTTAAGTCGGTTACGCCTTTAGCTTGTTAGGTCGTCTTCTGTCTTAGGTCGGCAAGCACCTTAACTCGGCATACCTTCTTAAGTCGTCAAACACCTTAACTCGGCATACTGCTAGGTCGTGAGTCGAAAAGGGGTTAACATTTGCCCCTCGAAGTATACGCCTAAACCATAGGTCGTATGCTTCGATTCTCTTAACTCTCTGGTTAGGTCGGAGGCGACTTAACGTAAGTCTTAAGTCGTACATCATGTGTCGATTCGTCTTTCACTGCCCCAGTGAGTAAATAGCTTAAGCCGTCCCTTCTCTTCCTTCACCTGTTCCAACTTCCTGTGCCGCCATTAACAAAGTTCTTCAATTTCGAATACAAATTCAAGTCCACCACCCAGCGATTCACCCTTGCTATCCAATTGCGTAAGCGTTTTCGATCCTTTTTCACTTCACGTTCGCCATTGAACCATGAATTCTAACCTCCGAGCCCCGAATCGAAATCATACGTCGCGCTTCACTTTGAATCGTGCTGTGATCAATTTATAATCGTCACTAGTTGTTGATGTGATTTACGAACGCATGACAGTAGGTCAGGTTTATAACAGATTGGAGATGTGTTGAATTGTTGTTCCAGCGACTTTGTGATATGAAGGGAACGGTGAAATTCGAGTTGATTGGTGGAAGGAGGTGAAATTTATGGTGGAGGAGAAGTAGTTTGAGACGACTCAAAACATTCATGCGACCTAACTATCTCAGCAGCCCAGTTTTCTTTGCGACTTAACTATTCGCCGACATAAGCCTTAGGTCGTGGCCGAGCTAGGACTTAGACATTCATGCCGTTCTGACTTGAGACCTTTTGCACGCAGCCCGACTTAACTTATCACACAGCTTCTTGAATTAGGTCGTGACCGACCTAGAACTTGGAATAATTTCAACGACTTATTTTTCACAACAAGGCTTTAGGTCGCAGCCGAGTTAGGACTTAGAGAATTTCTGGTTGCCTCGAACTAACTTTTTTGTTCCTTTATTCGACCTAAGACTCGGGGACTGCCGACCTAGACCCATAGGGAATCTCTTAAGTCGTCACCGAGTTAATACTTGGGTTTTTCAGCAAACTAAGCAGATGACTTTTAAACTTTGCCTGGACTTTGAACTGTCGAACTATAAACCATGTTGCATGTATTTCTTTTTACGGATTGCTTCAATTTTGCAAACTAACAATCCTGCTTAAAACAACATTCACAGAATACTGGGACGAATATACTGTCACTGACTGCCCATATCGAATGACAGATTAGTTGGTAAAGAGAAAGTTAAATTAAGTGAATATGAATGAGATGCTGTACAATAACCAATTCAAGTGAAGTATTAAAACAAAATCATAATAGTCAAATGAAACTGACTTGTCTGTATTAACACTGCACTTGATCATTGACAAGTTCTGAAATTCTGTAATCGATTGATTGTCAACTAATTTAATTCCAGTTATGCTTGTCTTTTATTTTCATTAGTTTTTGCACAACACTTCACACTTTTAGGGAACGTGCACCTTCACATTTGAACATTCAGCTGATTGTGTAGAATGTCTTCTCCCCAAGAAGGAACAGAGCAAGCTGAAGATGTATTTCCAGTTGCTATCCTGCTGAACGATCCTCCAGAGAGGACTCCTACTACCTTGAGCCATAAAGCCTTTCGTCAGCTATGCATCCAGTTTGGCATTGCTGAAGCTGACGCTTTGCTTCCCGAAACAAATGATACTGCTGACAGGCCGCCCCATGGCTTCGTTGCAGTTAACCGTCAAATGTGCTTGAGCGGAGCTATCCCCCCATTCAATGACTGCATTCGAGAACTTCTTCTCCAACTATCTATCTCCCCTTTTCAGTTACATCCCAATGGCTACGCCATCTTGCTGGGACTATGCGTGCTTTTTAGGAGAACGCTGGGCCGCTTTCCTACCTTCGGAGAAATTCGCTATCTTTGTACCTTTGCCAAGAATAAAGATCATCCCTCCATCATAGTCGTAAGGAGTGCGAGGAATCGTAAGTTGATCACTGGTCTCCCTGAAAGTGTTCACGGTTTCCTGAGCCCGTTCTTTTATGTCCGCTGTCCTCCTGGGTTTTATGCTATTTGGAGAATAGGGAGTAAGATCACTTGTATTTGTCTCTTATGTTCCTTCAAACTTACCGAAGTTCGGATTATCAAGTGCTAACTTCGATCTTTTTTTTTTTTTTTCTTTTCAGCACTTCCTTCTCCTTCTAAAAATCTCAGTCACAAAGTGACTTTCGAGAGGCTTATGGCGGTGCCTGTGGAGGAGAGGAGTATCCAGTTTCTATTAGATGATGAGCTTTTGCACCAATTTGGGCTTCTACACCCTTCCAGGTCGACTCGAATTCATGAAATTCCTAGCTCTGATGCGGAAACGTCGGCTGCTTCGGGTTCTCAAGCAGAGGCGTCAAATGCCCCAGTTTCTGCGGAAGAAGTTGCATCAAAAACACTTGTCATGGATGCTGCTTTGATAAAGTGTTCTGGATCCACTGATGTTGTAGGGTTAGCTGGCAAGTCGGCACTTCCCCCAATTATTGAGGAAGAAGAGAATCTTCGAGCTTCTGAAAAATCAACTGATGTGGAAGTTGAGAAGGAGAAATCTGCCGAACACTTGGGCGATGACACCTTCGATGGCTTGAGTGACATTATGATTACTTCTCAAGAGCTTTTCAAGGATAATATTCCAAAGGCAAACTCTCCTGTCATTGAAGCGACTTCCTCTTTGAAACAGATCTCGACGCCTTCGACACCTGTCGTCCCCGTTCCTGCACTGAAGCGTGGTTTGTAGTTTGACGCGCGTAGTTCGCACGCCGCACACACTTAGGATTTTTCTGCACTTATAAGCATTTACTTTTTCTTTCTGGAAATTTCTAAACTTTACTTCTTTCCTGTTTTCAGATTCTCCGATGGGACGCTCCGGCTCATATTATGACTCATTTCAGCGCCATGGAGGCCGTGGATCCTATGACTTCAGGAAATATCTTGGTGACCAGAGAGAGACAGATGAGGAACGGGCCCAAAGGAAGGCTCAAAAAAAAGGGATTATGAGCAGCGGCAGAGAAGAAGAGATGCTGATCGATACGATTCTTCTTACAAAACTTACGATTCTCATAAGCGAAAATCTTATGATGACAAAGGGAAGACTCAAATTACTGATGAATCGAGCAAACGGTCTAAGCCAAGTGACGCGTCTGCTATTTCTGAAAAGACCAACGCTCCCATTTCTTCTGACATTCCGGCCGGTTCTCCTCCTCTAAAGGAAACTAACATTCAAACCATCATTAACAGGCCACAATATCTAGTTAAAGACGGCCCTCCAACGCTTCAGAGCCGATTTCCGAATTGGTGTCTAAGAGGAGTCCGCTTTGACTTAGATTTGGTTCCCATTGATAAGCAGGCAATGCTGAGAAATGTCGACGCCGTCAAGCTTGATATTGAAAGAATGTCTGGATGGCAGAAGTTGGTTGATGAACTTCAAAGGGTCAACCACCTTAACCTTGAGGCGATGATGACGATGGAGAATGATAAGGCAGAATGGGACAAATGGCGTAAGCAGCATGACGCGGAAATGACGAGTATTGCAGATGACAATGCAAAGCTTGCGTCTGAAGTTAAGCAGCTTAAGGAAAATCTCGCTTCTTCTTCTGCATCATATTCTCAAAAAGAAGAAGTCTTTCAGAAGCAAGTGCGGGATGCACATGCTGCACAAAGAGATGTAGAAATGAAGCTTGCCGCCGAACAGCACGTTAAAGAGAAGTACCGCACAGAAAACGCTGAACTGCGGGAAAAGGTCACCTCCCAGAACATGGAGATTGAGTTACTAAAGTCTCGACTTGCTAAAGCTGAGGCAGCTCGTGATGAGGCTATTACTGGTAGGGTTGCTGCTATTGCCGAAAAAGAAGCGACTGAACAGTCACATGAGGCAACGAAAGCAAGCATCAGTTCTACCTTATTCGACTTTTATTTACACTGCGTTCTGGGTCGTGGGAGCCTTGCTTTTCTGGGTCCAGATTATGAAATCACTCTGGCTGAAGTGTGGGAAGCCGCGCTTGATATGTTTAAAGGTGCCGGCTATGATGAAGCAAAATTTGAGGAAGCAAAATTTGAGGCTCGCTATCTTGATGATGAGGCTCGCGCCGCTCTGGTTAGAGGGAAGGAGCAGCTTGCTAGGGCACGGGCTGAATCATTGGGAGAAGAACTCTCAAAAGAGGAAGCTCTTTTAACTGCCCCTGTTCATGCTTCCACTTCGGCTGATGCAAACATTATGGATTCCAGCTCTCATCCTTCACCTCCAGTTGTGACCACTCCTACAGAAGAGGAGGCAATGAAGGACTTTCAGGCTCGGGAATTTGAGATTGATCTTGCCAAACCGGCTTCTCCAGGTAACTTTGACGATTCACGGTCTTCTTTTTTCTCGAGGAATACTAATTTTGATTTCTTTTATTATGCAGCAGTCGCGCCGGAAACTGCACCAATTCTTCCTTCTTCAGCTGCCATTCCTTCTTCTCAAGTTACTCCTCTTCCAGCTTCTCAACCAGGTTCACAGGAAGAACCGATAGCAGCCCTTCAAGGTTTGGACGAACCATCTGCTTCCGAGGAACAGAAAGCAGAAGATCTGGAAGATAGCGAGAAGACTCCGGAGCGGTCTTTCGACTACGACACAAAACTTTCTACATTTCTTACTCCGGGGAGTGAATCTTCTTCCAAGAAGAAGGGGAAACGTGTGGTTTCAAAGAAAGGAAAGAGGAGTTCTTCTGCTGCTGGAGATGAGGCAGAGATTGATCCGGTTGAGTCTCTTTCTCCTTCTTCTCCGACGCGGCCTACGAAGCTAATTACCAGGCCGGGTAAAAGTTCCAAGGGTGGGAAGAAGGGGAAATGAGTTTGATTTTGCATTTTCTGCCTTTTGTATTGACCGGGGATTGTGCGGATTCCGGTCTCCGCTTCTTTTTGTAACCTGTACAATGTAAAAATTTCTCATAGTGTTGAAATAAATAGATATTTTTCTTGTACAAATCCTTGTGTATGTAGGAATACATCTGTTTTTTTTTATTTGAAGTGTAGAGTAAATGATTCTTTTCGCTTGTACAAATTTTTTGTCTGTGTTTCAAGAACGCACTTACTCCACATCTTTATTACGTGATATTGCAATGAACTTGTGGTATGTTGCTTGTATATTACTTTTATTAATGTAACTGAATTGTATAATGTTGCCCCCATACCACAAGTATATTGTAATATTTCTTGATTTCACAAGACCGATACTCTTATTTTAGAGAATAACTTTCCACTTTTTCAGGGAAGAATTATTCTGCTTTTAATAGAGTATATCTTGTCCTTGGAGAAATCTTTATTTTCTTTTTCTTCCTGAAGAACACTTCGACTTCTGGGAATGATCACTTTTATTTGTTTGAAAGTGAATTTTCCTATACAGTGAAATGAGCTTCTGAAGAAGGTTTTGATTTTCGTGCCCCGGTAAAGGGTTTATTTTTGGTACTTCAAGCAAGGTGAAGTACGCCTCTGAAGAGGTCTTTTGGTCTCCGAAGAGAAGCAGTTTTGGTCTCCGAAGAGAAGCAGTTTTGGTCTCCGAAGAGAAGCAGTTTTGGTCTCCGAGGAGAAGCAGTTTTGGTCTCCGAAGAGAAGCAGTTTTGGCATTTCATCTCTGGTGAAGTGGGTCTCCGAAGAGAAGCATTTTGCACTTCTACACGGGTGAAATGTGCCTCCGAAAAGGGCTTGTGCCTCTGGAGAGGGCTTGTGCCTCCGAAGAGGGCTTGTGCCTCCGAAGAGGGCTTGTGCCTCCGAAGAGGGCTTGTGATTGCCTGGAAGTTACTTTCTCATGGTCGGAGGGGTCCACGGGACAAGCGTAAGTCATTCGATTGGATGTTTGTTTATACAAACGATCGCAATCGATTAACAAGGTACCCCTTTTTGGTAGTCCTACCGATCTTTTTGATTGAGGAAAGCTCTCCATTTATTGGCGTGCCTCGTTAGAGGGCTTTGTTGATCCTTGGGAAGGAGCATCAGTTGGTTGGCGTGCCAGGAAGGTTGCGTCTTAGGTGCAAGTAGATCCATGGGATGGACACAAGCTGTCTGATTGGATGCATCACAATCAGCCAGCGAGGGTCTTATTCCTTCTGCTTGGGAAGTTATCCCTTTAGTGGATCTACCTGCTTTCCTGTTGAGAGGCATACCTTCCTTTGGCTGCTTCCATGTCTGCCTGCTCATGTTGTACCATCATCCGCCAATCTGCGATCCTTTATCATCATTTCCAAGCCCGTGTTTCCTTCTTTTGCAAGTAAATTCCTTTATCCGAAGGAGTAGACTTCACTGTTGAATGACTCCACAGAGTAAACGCAAGTTATTTGGTTGGATGTCTTTTTATATCGATGATCGCAACCAGTTAACGAGGGCTTGACACAGTGGAGCCGTCAACTTTTTATGTGAAGTTCCTCTCGTATGGGATTTGAGTTTGAAATTTTTTGTTGCTTGGAATTTGCTTTAATAAATGATTTGCAAGGCTCGCTTAGCTTTGCGATGGGTGAGCTTTGCTTTAATGACCTGCAGTATTAAATCGATATTTTAGCAATACATTTAGAGTATTTACTCATCGAAATATAACAGGCATTTTATAATAGAAAACACAATGCATGGTTTTTTATTATTGAATCACGCTGATTTCTCAGCGGTTTACAATGCAGAAGTTACACATCCATCATTATCTTTACAAATTTAAGCAATGCCGTTAAGTAAAAATGAATGCTAGTTATTGCTGTTCCAGAATCTCCAAGCTAGATTTCCATTTGTGCTCGATTCATAGCTTTTGGATTTTTATGCCAGAGAAAGTGAGAGATGCCCCAGTCGCAGTTTTGTGGGTAATTAGTAGTCATCCCAACTTCCGCTTGCTGGGTATGGTCCCCCTGTGATAGCATTAATGACAAGCTTTTCTGAATCTTGCACTACAGTGTTGTTGTGAGAATCGGATTGATAGGTAGGGTGTTGTTGATCCCGAGTGGATGAGGTTGGATCGACCCCGCTTCTCTTAACGTATTGTTGGAGTTTACCCTGCTCTAGCAATTCTTCAATCACCTTCTTTAATTGGCGACATTGGTCAGTGTCATGGCCAGGTTGATTGTGAAATTGGCAGAATTTTCCATTACGCTTTGCCCCTCTTGTCATCTCAGGTGGCTTAGGATACCTGACAACGTCTTTTGTTGCAAAAAAGATATTTCTTGGTGTATCAGTTAAAGGAGTAAAGTCCGAAGGATTAAAGCGGCGAGGTTTATTTTCATTTCTCTGGCTTTTTCCTCCTTCATTCTCCCTTTTCTGACTTTCAGATTCTCTTTTCTTAGGTGGGACATTGTCATTATCAGTCTGGGCAATAACCACTTTCGATGTTGCAGAAAGGCTCTTAAGGCGAATGAACTCATCGGCCTTTTTATAAAATTTATCAAGTGAGTTTGGTTCTTTCATCTTTAGCCATATCCCAAATTTACTCGATTTATCAATGGCTCTCATCAAATAAGTCAGGATCATGCGTGGCTCTGCATTTTCTACTTCGGCTAAAGCTATATTGAAACGGCTCAGGAAAGATTTGATTGATTCTCCGGGCGCTTGTTCAAGGTTAGACAGTGACATTATATCCTTAGCTTTTGAAGCATTCAATCTGAACTGTTCTTTAAACTTTTGCGTTAAGTCGGAGAATTTATCTACAGACCGAACTGGAAGCTTTGTGAACCAAAGTAAAGCCACACCTTCTAGGTATACCGGAAAGTATCGACACTTGATCTCGTCTGATGCCCTTGCACCAGTCATATGCCAATCGTACTTGTAGAGGAAATGATTAGGGTCACTGGTTCCCCTATAGGCTTGGATAGTAGGAGGTGCAAATTTCCTTGGAAACTCTGCTCTTAGGATCCTTTCAGTAAACGGAGTTCTGCTTGGTGCAAATCCCCAGTCAGCCTCATCTTCTTCCCTTTGCATGCTCTCTTTCATGATGCGGCCAACCATTTCAGACAGGTACTCCTTATTGTTCAAAGACACCTCCGGGCAAGTATTAGTTCTTCCCTCGGAATTTTGCCCGGGCATCTGCTCATGACAAGTTGGTTGCGGCATAGAACCATCAGCTTGGAAAGGTGGCATTTCAGGAAGAGTAGTTCGACGGTTTTCTTGTTGACGATTTGCCCCGAGCAGAGCAGTTAATCTATCCATCATCAAAGCGTTTTGAGTTTCAATTTGTTGGTATAATCCAGAAACTGCGTCATCCAATTCAGCCCTGGTGACCCCAACGGTTGGAGTTGCTTGGTCTGTTATTGGGGAAGCGGAAGTTCCTTCGTGAGCGTTTCCGGATCTGATAGGTCTACCTCTTCTTCCAGGAGCCATTATTTCAGATCTTTTTTTAAAGAGAGGTTCTTTTTATGAATCTTTGCGAAGCAACGGTGGATGATCGCCTGAGTTGGGTTCTCAGTGAAAGCACCAAAATGTTAACGGTAAAAAGTAAACGCTAACACCCGGTGTGTGTAATAAACTTGTGAAAGCACCACCCGTTGGTACGGGAACAGAATATGAGCTAAAAATAGCAGAAAAAGCAGTAAATGAACAACAGATTTATAGTGGTTCGGCCCGTAATTGAGCCTACATCCACTTTATAGTCTTTTATTGCTGATTTGATTACAATTCGATACAATATCTCTCTAAACACAATACAATTTGATCATGAAATCATTCTTGACTACTAGCTCAATCTTTAATGATGAAACTCGATGAATCCGCGTTGGATGTTAGGAGCTCTTCTCGAAGATCGTTGTAGTGTCTCGAATGCTTTAAGATCTTTGATTGCTGAATGAGAGGAGGCTTCGACAGCGTAACGGCGCTTGGAGAAATGAATGGCCAAAAGTCCTGTTTATGTTGGAAGTGGTGGGGTATTTATAGGAGCTGATCTGGACTCAGGAATTTTCTCTAAGTATTTAAGTCGTAGCCGACTTATGGTAGGTCGGTGATGAGTTAAGGAATAGGGTTAGGTCGGTGGCGAGTTAAGGAACAAGGTTAGGGCGCAGCAGAGTTAACTCGCAATCTTAAGTCGACCATTTGTTAAGTCCTAGGTCGCGTACGACCTAAGCTAGGTCTTAGGTCGCGAGCGACCTAAGATAAGTCGTAGTCTATTCGCGACTTACCAAATGCAGTGATGAAGTACGTGGTTTTTTCTAAGTGATAAGTCGGTAACGACTCAAGAGATCATGCGCGACTTAGTATAAGTCGTAGGTCTTCCACCACTGTCTTAAGTCAATCCCTTATCTTATAGATCCTTAACTCGCGGCACTTCTTAACTCGGAGCACTGCATAACTCGGAGAGCTTTTAGGTCGCAACATTGTTAGATCGCAATGTTCCTTAAGTCGCAGAGCCTCTTAGGTCGCAGACTTCTTAACTCGTAGGTCGTCTAGCTGTTAACTCGGCAGGCCTTGCTAACTCACGATTTGCTAGGTCGGCATACTTCTTAAGTCGGCAGGCTCTTAACTCGGCATCCTTCTTAAGTCGGTCTTAACTTCTGAGTCACAGATCTTCTTAAGTCGGCAGGCTCCTAAGTCGGCACAACTCTTAAGTCGGCAGCTCTTCTCAGTAGTTAGATCGGCAACTGTTGGGTCAGAGCTTTCCTTAAGTCGGTTACGCCTTTAGCTTGTTAGGTCGTCTTCTGTCTTAGGTCGGCAAGCACCTTAACTCGGCATACCTTCTTAAGTCGTCAAACACCTTAACTCGGTATACTGCTAGGTCGTGAGTCGAAAAGGGGTTAACACAGAGATTCATCAAATCCTGTGATAATAAACATAACTTTGTATTAGTATGAAATAAAGGTATCAAGCTAGTGTTGTTTTAAATGATTCATTAGATGTTTAGGTTGAAAAATAACCTATGTGCTTCGTTTTGACAGGTGCTGTATGATGATACCGGGGTTACTACAAGTTGCAAGGGAGGAAAAATTATTTTACTGCATTCATTCTCTTTCAAATCGGTCTAAAGCTTGGATTAATGTATTTTGTATTGACGTATATCTTTGCTTTTAGTATGTATCGTTTTGGTTAGCTACGGTTGTTATTGTTTTTTCTTAGATCACAAATATTTAATGTTTGAAACTTTGTTTACGAAATATTATGGATATATATATATATTGTGGTTTGGCTTATGTTTCCATTTGATTACGGACATCACAATGTGATAATTGTGTTTTTTTGAAATTTTATAATATATTCGTAGAATTGTAAATTGTAAGCTGGAATGTATGTAGTAGCAATGATAAAAACTTATAGCGTTTTAACTGTGCTATGGAAAGATGGTTTTTCCAGTTTTAATATACTACAGCATTATGATAGTGCTATAAATAGTTTTCATAGCAAATAAACAATGCTATAAAAGACAACTAAACGCTATAAAAAGTAGCTGTATTTATGCATACAATTTACGATTGCAGCCCAAAACGCTGTTGAATTTTGTTTTGTATAGCATTTTTGGACGCTATTGTATATTTCGTATGTATGGCAACTTATTGTTATATAGCATTCATAAAAACGCTATAGTTTTACTTCATAGCGATTTTTCAAGGCTATTACAAATCATGTTAATAGCACTTTTAAACCGCTATGAAAAGTCCTTGTCCATAGCGTCTCTTATAGCGTTTTTTATGTTGCTATTATAGGTCACTGACCTATAACAACATGTTAATATACAGCGTACCAAAACACGCTATAGTAGCCTATAATAGCGTTTTTTCAACGCTATTAAAGGGTGTTTTTGTTGTAGTGCATCATAATTTGTATGTACATATCACTGCCTCATTTAAGTTGAGAATTGTTTATGTAGCTTGAATTGTTTGTTGAATGAATCAATTGGTGTTTTATTTAATAAATCAAAACTAATATTTGTATATGTTTAAATATAATGTTTTATTTTGGAACTATGTTGTAAACATTCAATTGAAATTCTAAGTTTTAGATCAGAAATTTTGTATGTTCAATTTATCAATTGGGTTCTTATTTTGTTAAATTAGGATTAAAATTTATATATATTTGAATACAATATTCTATTATAGATCTATATTGTGAACATTCAATTCAAAGTATAATCCTTTAGATCTAAAATTGTGTATGTTCATATTGTTTTGATTGGATTTTACTTTAACAAATTAAGCTAAAATTTGTTTATGAATATTACGACGTTTTATTGAAGATTCATGTTTTGAATCATATAAAATAAAATGTAATTTTAGATTTTAAAGTTTACATGTATGTATTTTATGTCTGTATTGTTTTGGAAATTAAAAAAAGGAAGATATTTTGGCAATAAATCTAAATTTTAATTTGATTCTATAGTCTCTAATTTATATTAATTAGAGATATTTTATTGAATATTACATACATACAATTAATGTTTTGACAATAAACCTACTTTTGAATTGTTTCCTATAAATCTCTAATTTTTATTAAGTAAAAAGATTTGATTTAATCATGTATACACACGATTAATTTTATATGTATGTTTGCATATATAAAATTTATTACATGTATTTCATATTGTCAAAGTATGATTAGATTTCTTTCCAAAAGGAGTAAAAAAATTTAAATGAGGCAATAATATATACATATATTTATTTTCATCTGATTATATCCTTATATAATGTGCCTATAATTTGTCGTTTATATGCTGGATTAATTAAGTTTACAAAATGGGAAATTGATTCAATCATCGTTGTTACCCTTTATTTATTTTCCATTTTTCCTTTATGTGATTAGCTATCCATTTGATTTTGTTTGTATTCTACACGTTGCCATCAATTGATAACACCTATCATGTTGCACTTACAAAATTTACACAACATATTTGTTTATGCTTATATTCATGACATATATATATGTTGCCAATTAATGACATTCATATGACCAATCAATTTAATCAAAGAGAGAGAAATGAAAGGTTTCTCTCTCCATAAAAATTTATGCCCATCATTAATTGAATAAGTTAAGTGAAAGGAAATAAAAAGTTTCATTATCTAAATAAATTTATACCCCGTCATTAATTGAATAGGAAATGAAAAGTTTTCCTCTCTAAATAAATTTAATAAGTTACTATTACACACAAACATGTACATAAGAGTATATTTGATATACTCTAATTTACATACACATTAAATTAAAGTAAAACTTTATTTATAAAATTAAATAAAATATTGATTTTATTTAAAAGAAATTTAGAAAAGTTCTAAGTATATTTAGACTTCAAAGACCCATTAAAGATCTAAAATGGTTAAATTTTTTGAAATTCACCCATTTCTTCCGCTGTGGGCTGGCCCAGTTCCTTCAATGGTATTAGAGCCCAATAGCCTATGCGGTCTAAATTAGTCATGTTAGGGCTAACTAATTAAGCTTATGCACTTAGTACGGTGTTTAGAAAGGTGATGTCTAGGATTGGAATTGGGTAATCAAGTACCCTGTCCTACCTGGTTACCTGCCTGGCCTAAAAGGTGATGTGAGCCTAAAGGTTGCTCCTAATAGAAAAGGCCTAATTTGAATTGGACCTTGGGCTAATTTTCCAAATAGTTTTGAAAATTAAGACATCATTTTAAATTTAAAATAAAAGCATGTTTATTATAAAAGGTCATAATATAACATATATTTTTGAAATGTTTGAAAAGGTAATGAAAACTTCAAAATGTTTGAAACTATTTAAATATTAACTTCGAAATTTAAAAATTTATTAATAAGATCAATAAAATAAATTAATTAAATGAGTTAATTAATTAATACTTATATGCATGTATTATATATGTTGATATATGTTATGTTATTTTAAAGTGTTTGAGATAGCATAAGTATACATGTATGTAAGATAAAATTTGAAATTGATGTAATTTAATTAAAATTGTTTTATTAAATAAATTAATTAAAGGTTAATTAATTAGATATAAAATACGCATATATAAGATATATGTGTTATACTATAAAGGTTGTAGTATACACTTTAAAGGTTACAATAGATATGCCCAATATAAAAGTTGTATTGAATTACTAATTTAAAATTAATTAAATAATATTTAATTAATTAAAATTAATTAAATAATATTTAATTAATAAAATATCATACATAAGACTATCATATAAGTAATATGAAATATAAAAGTTATATAACAATAAATCTTATATGATATGAATGTATAACCTAAAGATGGAACATTAAAGAAACCCAAATAGACTTAAGGAATAAATACATACGTAAATGTATGTATACTGTGATTTCTGATGTGTTTGATACTTGAATCACGAAAGTATTTCATAAGAAATATATTATTCCATAAGTCGATATAACTCAATACAATATATTAAAGGTAATGAATCTTCAATATAATGTTGTCCCCTACCATATATATATATATATATTAATAAATTACTTTAATACTCCTTAGTTGTTGAGCAAACTCAAGCTGGGGATGTTATGTGTAGTATTATTAATATATTGAACATATGAGGTAAGATAACTATATGTATTTGTTGAGAAAACTTAAGGTACATATACTATACTTAAGCCATCACGATATGGTAGATATGAGTGAATAATCTCTTTCGATTTGTTGAGTAAACTCAAGGTCGAAATGAGATTAGGACAAGGAAAAATGGGTTAGGAGTTGTATGTGATACAACCGATAAGGAGTTATCCATCGTTTGTGGGGCTATGATTTGTGGACCAAACTCAAGATCAGAATACCAAGACAGATGAGTCCTAACACCCACTAGTGAAGTCGAACGACTTCTATGTTTCATCTTAGGGTTTGGAGAAACATAAAAGACTAGTAGGAGCCTTATTAGAAAAATGAAATGGTAACATTTAACCTTTCTAATATTGTAAGAACATATGCTAAATAATGTTATAATTATCTACAATGATAAATTTGTGCATTTAATATGATTGATAAAATGTTTATCAATTAATATATACAAACAAACTGAATTGAAAGTTGACAAATGGAAATATAATACCCATTATAAATTCCTATTGCATGTTAACGTTTCTACACCCATGCAAGTGCCTGGTTTTACAACTACTGAATACATTCGTGGTTTGGTCACTTACGCATTTATTTAGTCAAGACCATGTATTACATTATATGAGTTTCGAACTATAAAAGCAATAGAAGACTATGGATATTTGATCCATATACAATTGCATATAAATGTTATATGGTGAATGGTCAAAGTTTGTAATGTACAATATTTCGATTAAATTAGTTCATCCGAAAAACCAAATAAACCTTTATGCGAGATCGAGTATTCAATCTGATTGACTACAAAAGAGATCATATTGTGTTAATGTAACACAAGACCAAAAACTATAATAAGATAAATATAAGAACTCGATCGTTGAAATGTCATTTTAATCGGTTTACGTAAAGTGCAACAAATTTAATGTCCTTAAATGTTAAGGATAATCGAATGCGCTTTTGTAAAGAGTTTGTTTTGATATTGTAGAAGGTTTTCTTTTGAATAGTTTGACCATTTGAACGGAAAACAAATGTATAAGAATAGATGTAATTTAAGGTATAGTTGGAATGAAAAGAATGAATACTCACTTCTGCTTCATAGAGAAACATTGGAAATATGAATTGTAATAAATAATTGATACTTAATATTGGGATAAGAAATATGATTTCTATTCTGAAATGTATTTTCATATAGAAAATTGTTTTCTATGAGATTTATTTCTTTGAGCTCAAAATATTTGATCAACGAACTCTCCACTGTAAATAGTTGCAGTGTATGAAATAAACTAATTGTATTAAGTGAATAACGGATCTCCAAATTTAATACGCTATTATAGTAATTGCGAAAATAGTGGGAGCATACCATATAGCACTTATTAATTGCATCACAGTACGAAAATTGTTTTCATAAAACTTACTATACATTATTTATGAAATATTGATTATTTTTTGTATCGACTAAAAAAATTAGACATTGTTATATTTCAATATGAATATTATGAATATTCTTTGTGAAATAAAACTATAATGTGGTAATTTTTTTATAACAAAAGTGATGCATTGGAAAATACAAAAGTATCTAATATTATTTATGGTTGTTTTGGATTTATAGACTAAGCCGTAGTTTTGAGAAATAATTTTATTGTATAATTTTGAATCATATGATACTTGTTCATTATATCTCAAACAATAATGGGCTATGCGCCCATTTAGTGGGAGTATCATAAGAGTTGATGAACTCTTTGGATTGATACATATAGATGTATGCAATCGTAATTATATAAATACCAAAATTGTTCCATGTACTTCGTCATATTCACCGATGAGTTATCGTCAACATGACATGTGTATTTGATATGCATGTAGCATGTCTATGGTAAACTTATAGGATTTAAAACAAAAGTAAATGAAATAACATGCGATAGAAATGATTTGATTTGGTCGAATGAGTGAGTATATTGGAAAATGTTTCGAACGTACCTAAAATGAATAAAGATTCAATCTCAAAATTACTCCTCCATGTGATACATAATGATGCATCGATATGGAGTAATCGAACTTTGTTAGACAATGTATGATTATTTGTGAGTGAACTTGAGTCAGTTTCTTTCTATAAGATAATGTACTTAAGGGTAGTACACAAGGTTAATATTATTTCATCTAATTAATAGTTTACAAAATTTTACAAGATAAGGGTTTACAAGAAACTCCAACATATCTTATGACAAGGAGTTGACAGGTTGTGCAAGTCGAAAGATTGCATGTAAAAATTGTTCATGAGGGATCTTGTATGAATCTCCCAAAAAGGATTTTGAAAAGATTGTCATTGGATGACATATTTATGTTTCGAACATAATTTTTGTAAACTAAAACCAAATCAGTTTTATAAATAAAGAAATTCATAAAACGTTTATGAATACATATTCTATTTCACTGAGAAACAATTGTTGTTTCGAGATATACCAACTTCATTGTGAAGGAATTTCTTTGAGGAATTATTGGTAGTGAAATGGAATTGGATATGATCAATTGATAGAACTGATTATATGAGATGAAATAAAATTAACTAATCTAAACGAACACATAGCATTAGAATGTCTAATAAGTATTCTCGCACATCTAAGAGAAACTATGAGTTTCTTATTAATGTCGAAAATATATAATCCTAGATTGTTTAATTGAACCATTGAGAGTGTTGACTCTATATGGTATGATGCGCAAATCCGAAAGAATTCCAAATACGCTATCAAAATATAGATTTTGGTGATCGTAAATGAAGGGATATGATCCATCGACCATGACTGTGTCTTTATGAGTAAGACTAATGCAGTTGGAATTAAATGAGCAATGTTGATAAGAATAATATTGCAAATTTCAATTGTTGAAATTAGCATAATAGATTCGATATTCAACACGTTCAAATCAATTTGGATTTACTCAAAAAATTATCGCTTGATAATTCCTAGTGTTTTGGTACATATGTATTGAAATAGAAAATTCTAAATAACGATTTAGAGTAAGCTGTTTACACATATTAACCAAAGTGTCTCAAAGTCGGTGGGAGCGATATTAAGTTTGTGAGCCATTGAATATGATCCAAGAAATGATACGAAAGTATCATTTTATAAGCATCAAGATTGAATAAGTATTTTGATAGAAATATCAAATAGTTTGATTTTAATCAAAATGAAGAGGAAGCGTGTGTTTGTAAGAAAGAACGCTAAAAGGTACATTGATATTTCTAAACTATAAGCAAACACACGTTGTTGATTTAAACGATGTACTTGTGTTAAAATCAGCCTTAGTTGTTTTAAAAATTAACATTGGATTTATAAATGATATCTTTTATAGTAAGTATAAAATATGTTAGGAATGTCCCAAATGATATGCAAGGACACCTTATTAACATGTTTAATATGGAACTTGTAAAATTGATTCTTCTACATTGGCAAAAAGAATTATCATAAATGTTGTGTTGTCTACGATATCATGATTTGTTTATGTATTTGATACATGAAGCAAATATCAAATCCAAATTGATATCACTAAATGGTTGTTTGAAGTGTTCTCGTGTATTTATGAAATACTAGAGAACTGTTTATAGAAACAAAAACTCCTTATGAAGGAGTGTTCGAACTCAAACTTCATAAGATATATTGAGTGTAGTATGTCAATAATAAATTCAAGTTAAGAATATTTAAGTTGGAAATGTTCCAAATAAAAGGCTGTGGCTTATTCAATAAAAAAAGGGCTATGTACATCGCCTTGAATATTGCCGCAATAGGAACAATGTATATAAAATTATAAGTGCACAAATTAATAACTGAGCGGATTCCAATTGTTGAGAATCTCATAACATTGTTATATGATAACAATGTCGCGATATAGTTTGTAATAGAACTTAGAGCTCAATAGAGGTCGAGAGACATACTCTGAATTGTTCCACGTGATAAAGCAGTTTATCACCGTCGGAGAGAGTTGATTGACAAAGTAGATAATTGAAACATAATAGCATACCCATTCCCAAAGGGTCTGACCCAACTGGTTTTGAGAAATCGATTGGAGAATTTGGAATAAGATTCCATAATTGACCCCAAGTGCAAGTGGGAGAATGATAGAGTTAGGGATATGCCCTAGGGGCAATTATGTAATTTGTTACATATATCTAACACGTTGAACAATCTTGTTAACAATAAAGGTGTTTCTTTCTATCATATACTTGATATAACGTGGTTATATTAATTAATTAATTTAATTAAAAGTATATTTAATAGAAAATCCATAAATGGTATATTTTGTGATAGTAGTTACAAAGTGTTGTAACCGTGAGTAATTTATCACAATAAAATAAATATACCATTTTAAATGTTCCTAGTCAAGATACATCGAGACTGGATATCGATGTATTCGTTGAGACTGGAGTACGTAACGCTCTCCAAATGTTGGGCAGTGTATTACTCATGACTGATTGGGGCACCAAGGGGTTACGTACTAATAGTTATTGGATAACTATGGAATGACTCACTCGAGAGTTTTCTTTTGGTTAATATAACTAAGGTTAAGCAGAGAATATTGATGTGACTAATTTACATAGTTCTCTCGACTTAAGAATACTGTTGATCTTCGATGTGGAAGCTCCGCTTTAATTATAGTTAAATCCTGGCACAGCGTCCATCGGACGACTATAGTTGGGTCGAGTGGAAGCATTGGAAGTGAAACGCTATTCAAGAGAGGATTTGTCTCCTTAGTTATATGAGGTTAGTATCACGGTCAACTAAAGTCAACTCAAAGTCAAAGTCTCTGGCCAGAGCATTTCGATTAATAATAATTGTTATTATTGAACCAAGGACATTGTGTTTGGACTATAAAGTTGAATGTGGATGATATTTGAATTTTGACCATTACCAAATTCCATAAATCCAAAGTGATATAGTTTTGACAAAGAGAATTGGTGTAAATAATTGTCACTATTAGGTATCGTTATATAGTATATGCTTTCATCATATATAAAAAAAAAAATTTTTTAACAATAGATAGGTAAACTAACAGATGAAAATATCAATCACTTAAAATCTTCAGCAATAGAAAGTATAAGTTATATGTATATAAAAATTTGTATATTATAAACAACACTTAAACTTGTATATATATATTTTTAAAGTACTGTAATATCAGACATTATATTTATTCGCATATTTTAAACAGTGAAAGATAAACAAAAGAAAATAAACAACTTGCACCATTTTAAAATGTATATAACAAGAACAACTACTATCCATGCTATAACATATACTATCCACGTTTATATCTGGGCACAAAAAAACTATCAGCCAATTCCCAAAATATTATTGAAAATTCGAATCAAAGTAACGTATATACAAACCATGTAAATAAACTAGACATATTTATATATATAAACTTAATACACATACTTGTCTTCAAAACCAAAGCTCTGTAAATATACATAGGACTATCGTATAAATGAAGTCTGTAGCCTAGACTATAAAGCAAACTATGATATAAATATCACCTATACACATCACATGATATAAATAAACTGACACTGTCCAATAAAGATGAAGGCACGGATCACTGGCCGCAAGTGAAGCATGCACGTGTGTGGTCTGTTGGCACATCAGGGTGGCTCGGTTTTAGGCTGGCCGAGCGGAGGGCGAAAGGAGTTTCTGGTGGCGACCGATGGGAGGTGGTTGCGTGCTAAGTAGTGGGGAGGAGGAAGACGTGCAAGGTTAAGTTTTTTTTTTCTCTTCATTATCTCGGCCGCATAGAAATGAAGGAAGAACAGTTTAAGAGGGGAAGGAGGAAAGCAATTGGCAGTGAGGGATATGAACCGGTTAGAAAAATAGTAGTTAAAAAAATAAATATAGGAATAGGAAAAGTTCTGAACCGTGAATTTAGAGAAATATTTATAACAAACGGCCTTTGATTTTTGAACGGTGGCTAAATGAAAGGTCGCAAGAACAAAAAAACATGAAACCGAACCGATACGATAAACCATTTTTTTACGGATTCCGCTACGTATCGGACTTCAAACACAAAATTTGAATATACCGTAGAGATCAGCACAACGAGATGATCAAAATGGTATACAGATGTCAGTGGTACGATCATCCGATCAAAAATCGATATCGGTACCAAAATGCTGCTATTTCGTCGAAAATAAGATCGACGGAGCCAAAGATATCTGAATTTGGAAAAACGACAAACTGACATCTTGCTCAGAAGATGGTTTAGGATTTTTCTATGTAAAAATATTTAGGTTTCGGAAAAAATTTATTTTCATTACTTTTTAACTGATTAAATTGAAGTGAAATTACGCGCGAAATAAACTTTCGTATTTTCGGACGAAAATTTACCAGTTGTTATGTTTAACTAGACGTATTCCAAATATTAAATTTTTATTTCAAAATTTTATCGTTTAAAATTTCACAAAATTTCAACTAATTACGTTATTAAAACAGTTGAAATTTACGGGTCGTTACACTCTCCCCCACTCAAAACTTTTCGTCCCCGAAAAGGAACGAGGTAGGAGAATAGAAACAACCAGAAAGAAAAACAGATTTGAAATACAAAATAACCATTAATTTAAACCATATAAATTCAAATTTAAATTAATTGATATCTAATAATTGATTTAATCCATTTGATTTCACTAAAATCAATCTCAACTATTTCTAAATTCATTATCTTATTATCCAATTTCTTCAATTTACAATTTCTAAAACCATAAATTTGAATAGTCTTTTATTATAATCATATCTTTCAGCAATTTTAAATTCTTCTTTATTCCAAATTACTGTTAAATTTATCCTACTTAATATATCTACTCACATATATTTAACCCATTATAAATTAATTTAAACCATAAAAGTTTCGATTTAAATTAATTTATATTTACTAATTGCTTTCAGATTCAAGGTATTTTCATATGTTGATCAAATTTCAATTTTATTAATTCTCCCTCAAAACAAAATTTATTTTTCAATTATCTTATTATTTTATTTATCTCTATTAACATTTTATAATTAAAATTTAAGTGTATAACATTTATTATAAACACTCAAATTTTATTTATAAATTCAATTTATCTTATATATTATCCAATTACATATTCAACTTCTGAATGATTTAGGTAAGTTGTATTAGAATGCATTTGAACAATATACAAATAAAATTTTCCAAATTCAATTATTCAAGTTTAAATATTTATCCCAAATTTTTGGTTTTGTTTATAATTAAAATCATCCTTTAACAAAATTTAAGAATTAGATTTCCGATTAACTTTAAACAATTTAGAGATGTATACAATATATTTATCAAATCAAATTAAATTTTAAAATAAGATACTTATATATATATATAAATCAAATTATACTGAAGAAATTCAAATCAAAATATTTTTCAAAACAAACCGTAGCAAAGCTACAGAATAGTATCTTCACTTCGAAACTCGAAAATGAATGTCGATGATGCGGCCGCCATCACCGAAATTATTTTCCAGCGACAAAGAGAAGAGCACTGATTTCAACATTTTAAAAATTCTTTGAAAATGATTTCTATTCGAAAATACTTCCAATAATATATACTTTAAAATTATAAAATCAAAGTTCGAAATCACCGAAAACCAAATTCTCAAATTTCTGAATTAAATTTATTTCAAATTCCAATCAATTTATAACCAAGTTTATAAATTCATTCATTTTTATTATGCAATAGTCAAAGGTTTACAAAACAATAAATGAAAATCAAATATTATCATTTCTGACAACAAATTTATTAACAGTTTAATTTCAGAAAACTTATATTTATATATAATATAATCATACAAAACTTTTATTTTATCTACCAAATTTTAAAACAATATTTTAAAACATTTTAACTATTTATTTACAAATACACTTCCTCGCTCGACGATACAATAATGGATTTCAAGGCAAAGATAGAGATTCAAATTTGATGGACTTAAATCAAAGAGAAATTTGATTCGAAGATAGGTTTGAAACAGAAGATAAGATAATTCAATTACCACAATCGGGAGATGGATGAGTTTATTTAATTCACGGGCAACCTTAACCGGGTTGTCCGTAACTTCAAGAATAAGATCGATGCTGAGTCCCGAGGTAAATCAACACTCGATCTCAAGAGATGGAATTCAGGTATAGAGGTAATAGATAGCATCGTAAACCGAGGATACAGAAATCTCCGGTAAATCAATGCCTATTGTAAAGGAGTTTCACCCCTTTACAATCATTTGAAGATTGGCGAGACCGCCGATCTATTATAGGTATCATTCAAAATGGAGTTATGGGGTGCTCCAGAATTTAAATAAGACGAATAGTGAGGGACACGAATGAATTTCGAAACCGAGGGGAACGTTCCAAAATTCAAAGGAATTGAGTCAAGGGAAGAGGTTGAAACTCGAATGAGAGTGATTCTGTAAATACATTTACCCTATATGTTGAGTTTTGCCTCGAGCTACCAAAGCTCTGATACCAACTGTAACGACCCGCCATTTTGGACCATTCGCATCCATTATAAGTGTATAGGAAGACACTCATGCCGGAGTTGAATTGCTCAAAATACCGCGTTGTTAATTTAAATTTTGCAAAACTGAACATATACAGTAAATAAATAATCACAGATCACAGACACAGAGTAATAATTGCAGCGGAAATAAAAGAGATAGTAGTTCATGAAGCTACTATATGAATATATAAAATACATCAGAGTTTACAACAGAAGAGTAATACGATACATCAGATACAAATCAGAATACATCACTGGAATCATCGAATACTAAAAGCAGAATAGATGGCTGGATCTTCAAGCAAAGTTCCAACTTCAAAGGTGAGTCTCGAATACTAGATCACTCAGTCTGACCCGAGCGTAAAGCAAAAACACAAGACACTCGAGTCAGGATTAACATTCTTATATTAATAAATCCAACTCAAGTGAAATAGCAATTGAAATACAAGTAACTCAAAGGATGTTTGGAATAACCATCCTTTAAGGATCCGTTAAACTATCTACTAGGTAGTAATATACGCTAAGTAGATAATGTCTATCAGTAATAATAAGATATCAAAATAGCGTTAAGTCATGGCCCATTCCACCCTTAACACATTTTTATTCCCAAAAGCATATACAAGACCGTAGTTTCCCCAAAACCGGAAGTCACCAGAGGGCAATCCATATACTAAAGGTACAAATCAAAATCGTAGTGGTCGCGCATAAATGGAATACAAGTATGACAAGGCACATGAGGCAATACCCAAGGTAGTGATACTACCGTTCGCCTGATCCGGACTGGTGAGAACGCAACGCCGTAGCGCCCGCAACACCATGAAACAACACTCCCAAAATCAAGGGTGCACCAATCGACAACAAGTATAAGTAGTTCGAAGAAGTGTGTCCACTTGAGGTAGCTAATCCTCCATTGGCCCGGCACAGCTCCTGTTTTAGTCATTTCCAATTTGACACAAGTGTCAAGGCTATCCATCATCGTTCTCTTTCTTCAGTCATCACGTACATCATTCCAACCACTTCATTCTGGATCATCACTCCGCGCATAGTTATTAAAGTGGTTTCGGTTCAGATAGAGAGTATATCCATTACCGATCCCGGTCTCTTTAATAAATTTCGTAATTATTACACCGATTGGTCATTTAATATATTTCAAAACCAAATCAATTTCAATTCAATTAGAAATTCGTAAATCAACATTTCATTTGTCTCTAAACCAATTTCCAATATTTACGTTTCAAAACTTCCAAATTCACAATTTCAAAATCTTATAATTCAATTTCAATCTTTATTTAAAACAATTCAAATATTAATTCAAGTTCGCAAACAAGTTTCATTCTGAAATCATTTAAATTAATTTAACATTCAAACCAATTTAAATCCATTTATCAATTTCATTCAATGTTCGTTAAGTAAATTTTCATTTAAAACAATTTCTGTTTAATTTCCAATTCATTAAATCCATTATTTAAATTCAACTTCATTATATCAAAACTTACAAATTGAATTAAATTAAATTCATCAAATCGAATTCTTTAAATTTCAAGTCTTACATTAATTTCAATAAATCACATTTTTATTTCTTGTTAAAGAAATTCAATTTCACTTATTTACTTACTTAAATAATTTTCCAAAACTTAATTAATAAAGAAAACTCAATTTCAATTATTTACGAAGTAAAATTCACTTATTCAAAAATTCAATTTTACTTATTAAAGAATTTTAATTCAATTTAATCATTAAATAATTCAATCTTATTTAATTATTAAATAATTCAAAACTTAATTATTAAAATTTCAAAGTTTAATAATTTCAAACTTGATTATAATTTCAAACTTAATTATTAAATCATTTCAACTTAATTCAATTATTTCTCAAATTAAACAACGTTCTTTCATCAATTACATTGTTAATATTCTGTTTCAGATTATTAAATATTAACATTTTCCTTTCATTAAAATTCAAATTTCAACTTCATTTCAAAACCATATTATTTATTCAAATAAAATCTTCATTTTATTCTTAAATCAAATTATTGACCAATCGGGTTTTTATTTAATTCTCTATCCTGGGTCAAAGTTCAATTTGGGTATTTATCATTTCAACCCGATTCCAATTCAATTCAAAATCAAAGCATAACAAAGGGAACTTGCAGTGTGATAACTGGGATGGTGTCAAAGTAAATAAACAAGCAATAACAACAATTAATAACAATCAAAAAATAAATTCAAATAATCCCGAAATAACCGTATTAATTCACATTGTTATTTGTACTAATTAATATAATTATTTCTAGAATCTACACTATCATTTCATGTAGATTAAAGATTATTACAATATTATTTATACGGTTCTTCACTTGTCATCTATTACAATTTCATCCATTATCAATTTAACAACATACATTCAGTGGTCAAAAATGTAATTAAACAAATCCTACGTGTCAATACATTCAACAGTTAAAGGGGTCATTTTATACAAATGTCAGTTAATCAAATTTTAACATTTAATTATCCTATATCAAGTTCAATTTCATACTATTTATCGTTTTAACATTAACAATTTAACATCCAATATAAACATCAACAATCAATCAATTTCGGCCAAACTGTATTATTATTGCATAAATAATTAACAGATAATGGTGTCAGATGTCACAGGTGAACTGATACAGGTAATAACATATATAACAGTGTATTTAACTAACAGCAGCATATTTCAATTGTCGTTTCAATTGAAATCAAATTTAATAAATAAAAGAACGTTAATCGTGAGTGAGTGCTCACCTTTCGAGGCTAGAGAGAATAGATAACACGACAATGAGAACAGCAGCGAATGGTGGATTCAAACCCGAATTCCAAAGAGAAACAAATGGGCACGAATTCGACGGATATAGCTGATAGATAGGAATCGATGAGAAACAAATCAGAATTTTGTTTGATAAAATTTAAACGATGTATATAAAAATAAAATTTTCCTTAAACCCAATATCAATTTTTTTTTTTTTAGAAAACATATACCAATTGTATTATACTTCAAAATCAATATTTATTAATTTACCCATTACTATAAACTTATTTTATAATAATGCATATATGAACCCAAACCGGCCATACATAAACTTATCTAACCATGCATACATAAACGAACAGCTTATGTATAGTTTATATAAAAATAGACAAACACTGTACACACACACACTTGCAACAAATGTTTTAAAAGTAATTAAATATTTGCTCAATCGCATATTTCCATTTTAAAGTGAAGGCAGCAGCTATATATATCATAGATATTATTACCTTCTATAAACAAAGCAAAACAGACAAAGACAAAAATGCTATTTCTTAGAACCAAGTATACAACTTACATTTTACTACTATAATATATATATGTATATATAAACAGTACTTTGCAACACCTTATAGAGCAGCTGTTAGCTGATAAGTACAACCGCATATAGTATATGCTTTCATCATATATAAAAAAAAAAAAATTTAACAATAGATAGGTAAACTAACAGATGAAAATATCAATCACTTAAAATCTTCAGCAATAGAAAGTATAAGTTATATGTATATAAAAATTTGTATATTATAAACAACACTTAAACGTGTATATATATATTTTTAAAGTACTGTAATATCAGACATTATATTTATTCGCATATTTTAAACAGTGAAAGATAAACAAAAGAAAATAAACAACTTGCACCATTTTAAAATGTAAATAACAAGAACAACTACTATCCATGCTATAACATATACTATCCACGTTTATATCTGGGCACAAAAAAACTGTCAGCCAATTCCCAAAATATTATTGAAAATTCGAATCAAAGTAATGTATATACAAACCATGTAAATAAACTAGACATATTTATATATATAAACTTAATACACATACTTATCTTCAAAACCTATCTTCAAAACCAAAGCTCTGTAAATATACATAGGACTATCGTATAAATGAAGTCTGTAGCCTAGACTATAAAGCAAACTATGATATAAATATCACCTATACACATCACATGATATAAATAAACTCACACTGTCCAATAAAGATGAAGGCACGGATCACTGGCCGCAAGTGAAGCATGCACGTGTGTGGTCTGTTGGCACATCAGGGTGGCTCGGTTTTAGGCTGGCCGAGCGGAGGGCGAAAGGAGTTTCTGATGGCGACCGATGGGAGGTGGTTGCGTGCTAAGTAGTGGGGAGGGGGAAGACGTGCAAGGTTAAGTTTTTTTTCTCTTCATTATCTCGGCCGCATAGAAATGAAGGAAGAACAGTTTAAGAGGGGAAGGAGGAAAGCAATTGGCAGTGAGGGATATGAACCGGTTAGAAAAATAGTAGTTAAAAAAATAAATATAGGAATAGGAAAAGTTCTGAACCGTGAATTTAGAGAAATATTTATAACAAGCGGCCTTTGATTTTTGAACGGTGGCTAAATGAAAGGTCGCAAGAACAAAAAAACATGAAACCGAACCGATACGATAAACCATTTTTTTACGGATTCCGCTACGTATCGGACTTCAAACACAAAATTTGAATATACCGTAGAGATCAGCACAACGAGACGATCAAAACGGTATACAGATGTCAGTGGTACGATCATCCGATCAAAAATCGATATCGGTACCAAAATGCTGCTATTTCGTCGAAAATAAGATCGACGGAGCCAAAGATATCTGAATTTGGAAAAACGACAAACTGACATCTTGCTCAGAAGATGGTTAAGAATTTTTCTATGTAAAAATATTTAGGTTTCGGAAAAATTTTATTTTCATTACTTTTTAACTGATTGAATTGAAGTGAAATTACGCGCGAAATAAACTTTCGTATTTTCGGACGAAAATTTACCAGTTGTTATGTTTAACTAGACGTATTCCAAATATTAAATTTTTATTTCAAAATTTTATCGTTTAAAATTTCACAAAATTTCAACTAATTACATTATTAAAACAGTTGAAATTTACGGGTCGTTACATGCCTCGTTTAAGTTGAGAATTGTTTGTGTAACTTGAATTGTTTGTTGAATGAATCAATTGGTGTTTTATTTAATAAATCAAAACTAATATTTTTATATGTTTAAATATAATGTTTTGTTTTGGAACTATGTTGTAAACATTCAATTCTAAGTCTAGTTTTTAGATCAGAAATTTTGTATGTTCAATTTATCAATTGGGTTCTTATTTTGTTTAATTAGGATTAAAATTTATATATATTCGAATACAATGTTTTATTATAAATCTATATTGTATGTTCACATTATTTTGATTGGATTTTACTTTAACAAATTAAGCTAAAATTTGTTTATCAATATTACGGCATTTTATTGAAGATTCATGTTTTAAATATATAAAACAAAATGTAATTTTAGAGTTGAAAGTTTACATGTATGCATTTTATGTCTGTATTGTTTTGCAAATTAAAAAAAAGGAAGATGTTTTGGCAATAAATCTAAATTTTAATTTGATTACTATAGTCTCTAATTTGTATTAATTAAAGATATTTTATTGAATATTACATACGTACAATTAATGTTTTGACAATAAACCTACTTTTGAAATGATTGCGATAAATCTATAATTTTTATTAAGTAAAAAGATTTGATTTAATCATTTATACACATGATTAATTTTATATGTATGTTTGCATATATAAAATTTATTACATGTATTTCATATTGTCAAAGTATGATTAGATTTCTTTCCAAAAGGAGAAAAAAAATTAAATAAGGCATAATATATACATATATTTATTTTTGCCTGATTATATCTTATATTATGTTGCCTATAATTCGTCATTTATATGCCGCATTAATTAAGTTTACAAAGTGGGAAGTTGATTCAATCATCGTTGTTACCCTTTATTTATTTTCCATTTTTCCTTTATGTGATTAGCTATCCATTTAATTTTGTTTATATTATGCACATTGCCATCAATTGATAGCACTTATCATGTTGCACTTACAGAGTTTACAAAACATATTTGTTTATGCTTATATTCAGACAATTTGGCACGGGTCCCTAATAAGTTTCAAAATACACAAAAACACCAGTAAAAAAAAGTTTGTAAATTAGGTCCTAAGAATTAGGTAACCGAATAATGACATACACTTATGCAATTATTCAATGAATAATTGCAGACATTTATGCAGTTATATCAAAAAATTATAGACATTTCCAAAATTATTCACTGAAAAATTGTGGAAAATTCCACAATTATTCACAGAAAAAATTGAATAAATTTATGCAACTTTTGGATATAATTGCACAAATGTCTGCAATTATTCAGTGAATAATTGCACAACTATATGCAATTACTTAGTAACTTAATTCTATGGACCTAATTTACATACTTTTTTTATTGGGGTTTTTGTGTATTTTGAAACTTATAAGGGACTTGAGCCTAATATTCACTTTATTTTTGCCTGATTATATCCTTATATTATGATGCCTATAATTTGTCATTTATATGCCGCATTAATTAAGTTTACAAAGTGGGAAATTGATTCAATCATCGTTGTTACCCTTTATTTATTTTCCATTTTCCCTTTATGTGATTAGCTATCCATTTAATTTTGTTTATATTCTACACGTTGCCATCAATTGATAACACCTATCATGTTGCACTTACAGAGTTTACACAACATATTTGTTTATGCTTATATTCATGACATATATATGTTGCTAATTAATGACATTCATATGACCAATCAATTTAATTAAAGATAGAAATGAAAGGTTTCTCTCTCCATAAAAATTTATGCCCATCATTAATTGAATAAGTTAAGTGGAAGGAAATAAAAAGTTTCATTCTCTAAATAAATTTATACCGCGTCATTAATTGAATAATTTAAGAGATATGAAAGGAAAAGTTTCCCTCTCTAAATAAATTTAATAAGTTACAGTTACGCACAAACATGTACATAAGAGTATATTTGATATACTCTAATTTACATGCACATTAAATTAAAGTAAAACTTTATTTATAAAATTAAATAAAATATTGATTTTATTTGAAAGAAATTTAGAAAAGTTCTAAGTATATTTAGACTTCATAGGCCCATTAAAGATCCAAAATGGTTAAATTTTTTGAAATTCACCCATTTCTTCCACTATGGGCTGGCCTAGTTCCTTCAATATTGAAATCCTACCACCTTGCTTTTTGATCACCGCCCCCATCGCAGGCCTTCAACTGTCGTCGCATGCTCATCGAAGCCAGCCCGGACTCCGACATGCCTCTCGCCACCGACCTCTCCCTCTAACTCGTCCATGTTGCCAAGATCCAACCTTAAAACTGCCACTCCGTTCATCTCCTCCTCATCACTGCCATGTTCAACTAAAGGCCACCAAACTACACTAGACTGTAGCCCAAGCTAACCTCGACAACTTCCCTTTAGCACCGCCGCCTATAGATCGTTGTCGATGCAACAGAATAAAACCCTAGCTACGGCCATCGTTGGAAAATTCTGGTCGCCTCGAGCCACCGCGTGATGATCCAACTGTTCACTACACTCATCCCACTACCTCGCACATTTTCTTAGTTGACACCCAAGCCTAGACCGGCCTCTAGCGATGCCGATGATCTCCGGCTATTGAATATAGAGGCCGATTAGGGTTAGGGTTTAATTTCTAGAAATAAAAGAAAAGTGTGGTACTTATATAGAAAATTCTCCATCACTATTCACCTCCCAAAATCTCGAACTCCAAATGAGACATATTCACTAGCGTTCCTAATTAATTACCCCTTTTGGAACATAATGGTACTAGTACCGGGACCTAATTTCATCATATACAGAAGTTAACTTTTATAATCAAATTATAATATATTTTAATTCCTGAAATTAATCGATTCGTGTTTCATGCTCGCACGACCACATAGTACATCTGATCGCCATGAAAATCATCAGCGTATAATAATTCATTATTCTGGATCCAATATCACTAGTTTCCTAAAAATCCAGGATAGTACCCCGGAATGATAATTTCACAAGTTAATTAAAACGAATTATATTAAAACCAATATAATCACTTTTAATTTCAAATTAAAAGTTTACAATCGTCAATCTTATTTAAACAAAATTTAAATAAGCTTTCGAAACCATTTTTATTCACATTAAATCCAAGATTTTAATATTTAAATAATTCCAATATTTAATTATAAACTGTTTAAAAGTATGGGTGGTTACATGTGAAATATTAATTATAATTAATTTATTTGATGTTTTGAATGCTATTAGTAATTATTTAAATGCATGTATAAAAGTTATATCTACAAATATCTATATTCAATATCGGTGCACCTTTTCAATGGGGTTTTAAATAAATAATTATATAAAGGTTTTATTTTGTTGGAAACTTTGCCTACTATGGATGCTAGGACCAGCAAATTAAAGGATAAAATAAAAGGGTTAATTAATTTATTTAAATATGGGAATTAAATAAGGAGAATGGAAAAAGATATTTTTATCCCATTAAATCAAATCTCCTCATTTCACTTTCTTTTTACAGAAAATCCTTCCTCCTCCTTTCCAAAACAATGGCTGCCATCATCTTCCTTAAATAAAATAAAAACCAATAACAACTTAAAATGAAACATCAAATTAAATTAAAACAAAGGTCGCTCATCCATCTCTTGTGGGGATTGGATATGGATCTTGACGATCCGAGGAGAAGGCATAAATCAAGGTGTTACTTTTAGCTAGATTTGAGAGGTGTCCTCTATTTTAAATTTTCTATTAATATAAAATGATTTTCATAGTTTTTATGTATATAATATTGCCTCATTTGATTTGAAATTTTTTATGTAATTGAATCGTTTGTTTAATGATTTGATTTTCATTTTGATAAATAAAAATAGAAATTTGTATATAGTTAAAACAATGTTCTAATTATAGATCAATGTTTTAAAGTCTCAAATCGAAGTGTAATTTTTTAGATCAGAAAGTTTTTGTGTACATACACAAATTATCACTTCATCTTGAATTGAAAAATAATCATGCAATTTGAATTCTTTGTTGGGTAAGTTGTTTTATTCTTAATCTGGTTAATTGTTATAGAAATTTACATATAATTAAAAAAAGTTTTGATAATGAACCTAAGCTTTAAAATTGATTACAGTAATATTCTAAATTTGTTACCTAATTTATTACCTCAAATGTCCTTATTTAAGTATTCTAAAGGATTGTTAATATATTGCTTAATTGGATGTATTTCACTTTTTTTGTAAAAAAATTCATTTAGGTTAAATATCTTAATTTATATGTATCTTTGTTAACTAATTCAAGTATACATAAGTTTGCAAATGTATCATAAAATTTTAATGCGTTATGGAAGTTTGTTTCGAATTAATTAAAAAGCTTTGGTTTAGTCTTTATATACACATAATTATATCTATATGTGTTGTGTATATATAAACATTTAATTTTTGTATTTCGAATTGTCAAAGCATGATTTAAACCCTTTTATTATTATCAAACAATTTAAAAGTGAGGCAGAGGTATATACATATTAATTTTTTTTGATGTTTATGTTATTATGTCATGGTACCTCTTGCATGTTAATTAATGCTATATCCATTATTACTAAAGAGGGAAGATGGAATCAATCAACGATGCCACCTTTTATTCCCTTCTCTATTAGATCCTTATATGATTGCATCTAGATTTATTCTTATTTATTTCTATATATTGTCATTAATTAACCATACTTGCCTTATGTTTAGCAAATCTATCACACAATTAAATTATGAATATATTTGATATATTCAATCTTTTTCATATCTCACACTTAATTAATTTAGAATTAAATTAATAAAATTAAGACAAAATTAGTAAAGATTTTATTAAAATAATATTAGATTGGATCTAATAAATTCTTTAGACTTTATAGGCCCGATAGATCCAAAACAGGAAAACTTTGGAATTTAGCCCTTAATTACTCTACGGGCTAGCCCAGTCCTTCAATGGTATCAGAGCTCAATAGTCTATGCGGTCTAAATTAGTCATGTTAGGGTTAACTAATTAAGCTCTCATATTTAATACGATGTCGAGAAAGGTAATGTCTAGGATTGAAATTAGGTAATCAAGTATCATGTCGTACATAGTTATCGGCCTGGCTTGAAAGGTGAAGTGAGCCCAAATGTCGCCCCTAATAGAAATGGTTTAAATTAGGCCTTGGACTAATTTTCAAGGTAGTTTTGAAAATTAAATAAAATATTTTAAATTTAAAAGTTAAGTTTAAAATAAAAACACATTTATTATAAAAGTTATAATACAACAAAAGTTTTCAAAATGTTTGAAAAGATAATGACATTTTCAAAATGTTTAAAAATATTAAATGTTAATTTCAAAATTTAAAATTTATTAATAAAATTAATAAAATTAATAAATTAAATAAGTTAATTAATTAGTAAATATTAGGATGTATTATATATTTTGATATATGTTATATTGTTTTAAATTGTTTAAGATAACATAAGTATACATGTATGTATAAAAAATAAATTTTTGTTATTAATAAAATTTAATTAAAATTATTTAATTACATGAATTAATAAAAGGTTAACTAATTAAATTAATTAATTAAAGGTTGATTAATTAAATTTATTAATTAAAGGTTAGTTAAGCAAATAAAAATACATATATACATACATACTTACTTATATATACATACATATATAAATATAAGAACATACGTGTATTATTATAAAGGTTATAATATATATATTCAATATAATATGTTATAACTGAATAATATAATAATTAATTAAATTAATTAAATAAGATTTAATAGATATAATGTTATCCATAAAATATTACATAAGGCCCAATTAGACTTAAGGAATAAATGCATACCTATAATACTTATAACATGATTTCTGATGTGTTTGACTTAAATTACGAGGGTATTTCATTAAAAATACATTATTCCATTAGTCGATATCACTAAATTAAATATATTGAAGATTATGAATCTTTAATATAAATGTTGTCATCTAACATTTATAAATTACTTCCATACTCTCTAGTTGTTAAGCAAACTCAAGATAGAGATGTTATGTGTAGCATTATTAATATATTGACTAGATGATGTAAGATAACTATATGCATTTATTAAGCAAACTTGAGGTACGTGTACTATACTTAGGCCGTTGCAAAATGGTAGGTACGAGTGAATAATTTTTCGATTTGTTGAGCAAACTCGAGGTCGAAATAAGATTAGGACAAGGAACCATGGGTTAGGAGTTATGTATGATACAACTAATAAAATGTTATCCATCGTTTGTGGGGCTTTGACTTGTTGAGCAAATTCAAGCTCACATCCCAAGATAGACGAATTCTAACATCCACCAGTGAAGTCGAAAGACTTTTATCTGTTGCCTTGGGGTTTGGAGAAACATAAAAGACTAGTAGGAGCCTTATAAGAAAATAAAACTGTAACATTTAACCTTTCTAATATTGTAAGAACATCTGCTATAAAAAGTTATAATAATCTATATTAATAAATTTGTGTAGTTAATATAATTGATAAAATGTTTATCAATTAAAATATACAAATGAACTGAACCGATACTGACAAATAGAAATATAAAATATACTTGCCAATAAATTATCGCATGTTGACTGTATATTGGTCACTTATACGTACGTAACTTGGTCACTTACGAGTTTACTTGTTTGAGACTGTATATTGTTTTCAATGAGTTGCGAACTCTAAAATCAATACAAGAATATGAATGTTTGATCAATATACGTTCATATATAAATTTTATATGGTGAACGGCCATAATTCATAATCTATGAAATCTCGATTAAATTAGTTCATTAAAACAAGCAAGTAAATTGTAGTGTGAGATCGTGTATTCAATATGATTAATTACAATAATGATCTTGTTGTGTTAAATGTAACACTGGACCAAAGGCTATAAGATAGATCCAAGAATTCGATCATTGAAATGTTAGTTTGATCGGTTTATGTAAAGTGCAATTTATTTAATATCCTTAAAAGTTAGGGATGACCAAATGCATTTTTTTAAATAATTCGTTATGATATTATAGTATTGATTTCCTTTGAACGCTTTGACCATTTAGAAAAGAAATCAAATGTATAATATTGGATGTAACCTAAGGCACGGTTGGGATGAACATAGTGAATGGTCACTTCTGCTTCATAAATAAACATCAAAATGAGAATTGTAAAATAATAGTTGATACTTAACATTGGAATAGATATGATTTCTATTCCAAAATGTTTTTTTAAATGGAAAGTTGTTTTCTATGAGATTTAGTTCTTTGAATTTAATATATTTGATCTGAAAATTCTCGATTGTAAACCAGTTACAGCAAATGAAGTAAATAGCATATATTAGGTGGTAAAATGGAGCTTCATATTTCATATGTTATTATAGTAATGACGGAAATAGTGGGAGTATGTAATATAACACTTATTAGATGCATCAATTATGAAAATTGTTTTCGTAAAACGTACCAAATATTATTTATGAAATAATAACTGTGACGCCCCACTCCGAGACCCACGTTAGTAAAGAGTATTACAAGGTAACACCGTCTGCTAATGCGGAGAATAGAGCTGGTTAGGAGCAACCATCTATTAGCTTGTCTTAATTATCTATTGAATACGCCGACAATTGCCACTTCTTACTTAAATGGATCGACATATCCAATAAATACTTAATACAAAGCCATAGGTGGCTGAAGGATCTATCAAAATAAAATATAATAACTCAAATGTAATACACATTACAGAACAGTGGATCATCACATGCATTTACACATATACAGATACATTATAGAGTATACAAAATGATACATGTCAAGTGGTAAATCAAACCACAATATACAGACGAGTCAAAAGAATACATATCAGAGTTACAGTCAGAAAGGACAACACAAAAAGCTATAACAAAAAGGAGCTAGCAGAATAGTCCATGCGGAAGCAAAATAGGCTAAGTCCAATGTACCTAACCTGAAACATTTCGGTCTGACCCGAGTAAAAATACACGGGTCAGTCTAGCTAAACAAATCAATTAGATATACTAATGATAATGAACATACAAAATCATAGAGTACCACAAATATCTCCAAAAGAGATAACCAAATAATCTAACATAAGATGAATCAAAACAAGCCTAATATCATCGGCAATCCCAATAGACAAAGGATATCATATCCCAAAACAAGCCAAAAGGCAAATGACAAATACCAATAAAGGTAACACAAGTTACCACAAGGTAATCGCTATATATTGTGTGATTCAAAGAACCTACACCGAAGGGCGATACACTAGGGAAATATAATTGTCAAAGAAAGAAAAGATGCTCGAGCTCAGTACTGTAACAAGGATCCATACGCCCGAAGGCAACGCCCGAAGGCAACAAACCATAGTGGCGATACTGGACACCACTATCCGGCGAAATGTGTCACAACTCTCAGAAAGGAACCCGAAAATTGTTAACGTGAGTCCCATACCCCATGTTCGCACTAAACGGTTTACTAACCGTTAGCCAATTTCACACTCAAAGCAGTACAATGTTTACCTCATCTCATCGGTAAACTAGACCCAAAGGTCAAAACGGTCAAATGAATAGATTAGGAATTAACTGAAAAGATAAACGCACGTGTTCATAGCACGTGTTTTATTTAATCATTTGATTCTCCTCCCTCTTCGCTCGAAGTGCAAAAATCGTGTGTGTGTTTTAATTAGAGATTATAAATTGGAGAAATGAACATTTAATACGATTAAAAAGATCATTTTATAAAAACCCGGGTAAGAAATCAAAAAGGAACCATCAAAGTCAAGAATGCAATAACAACAAATTGGAACAACCCGAATCGGTTAAAGATTGAAAACCCAAGCAAAATAGGCAAAATAGGCAAAAACAAGCAGGTCAGTCGACTGACTGCAGAGGCCAGTCGACTGATCCAGAAACTCGAAAATCTCATTTCCTGCAGTCAGTCGATTGACTACAGAGGCCAGTCGACTGACTGTAGGAAACAGAGACTCCCTGTTTCTACAGACAGTCCCAGAAATGCTCATTTTCTATAGCCAGTCGACTAACTGCAGGGGTGTAACAACCCGTATTTTTACGGATCGAAAAGTTCGTAAAAATCTGGAATTCTTAGTGTTGTTAAGTCGTTTCAGATTTTGGGCAGAATTTTGTTCAAGTCCTAAGTCGTGACCGAGTTAAGGAAATAGGCGTCTTATAGAAACTGGCGACCTAAGGAGTTTGGGATAGGTCGTATGATAGTCTAGGTTGTGGGATAGGTTAGGTCGAGTGAACGACCTAAGTATTTGACCGACCTAAGGATTTTCGACTTAAGAATTTGCGACTTATAGGAGGTGGCGAGTTAACGATCTAGGAGATAGGCAGGTTAGCGACCTAAGGAAGTTAGGTCATTAGACGACTAAAGGGGTTAAGTTGTATCCTAGCTAAGAGTTAGGTCGTAGTGTTGGTTTAGGTCGTAGGCAACCTAAGGTAGTTAGGTCGTGAGCTTCTGGGTGGGTTAGCAACCTAAGGGGGATAGGTCGGCAACGACCTAAGGAAAGAGTAGTTAGGTCGCATGAGTATTAGGTCGCGTGTTTGCTAAGTCGTAGGTCGCGTGATGTTTTAGGTCGCGTGAAGGCCTAAAGTGTTGGATCGCGTGAGTTGTTAGGACGTGCGCAGAGTTAGGTCGCACATGCGCTAAGTCGTAGGTCGAAGAGGCGCACGCGTTAGGTCGTGATCTGGGTTAGGTCGCTTAGCGCTTATGAGTTAGGTCGGCTGGCTTTAGATAGGTCGAAGATTTTAGGTCGTGGGGTTTAGGTCGTAAGTCGTGGACGACCTAATTCTGAGTGTACGACTTAAAGGGAATTTCAGCTATAAATACTCGTCCATTTCCTCACTTTTTGGGATCCGAATTTCGAAGCGACGAAGTGCTGCCATTTTGAGAGCTCGACCTCTACACTTCTTCACTTCTTTTCTCCACTCTAATCTAGTGCTTCCTTCCATCCAAGATCGAAGATCCAAGAGCTAAAGTTGAAGATCTTCATCCATCAAAGAGAGATTTCATCGTTTGAAGCGGATTAGTGATAGATCGAGTTAGATCCTTCGCTGTCCAGATTTGAAGCGTGTTAATTTGGGGTTGTTTAGGTGATTTGGTGAGTGGTGGTTATCTCTCACATGGATCCAAAGGAGTATATCGGATCGTTGGCTGTTAAAGTAGTGATTTCCATGCATTTTCTTCATCCTAAGTATAGATCCATGTATATCCATTGTTCATGATGATTCGATAACCATTTTACTAAGTGTTAACCTATGCCAGTTCATTCATTAAGATTATAGAGATATTGTTCATGTTTTCATGCTTGTTAGACTTTTGACTCTTTAATTACGAAATTGCCATTATTGTTATAATTGTCTATTTAGATCATATTTGAATGCTTGATTACTTGGATTAATGTTTGACTTGATTGATTGCTATGAATTAGATGATTGATGATTTGATTTAGACCGAAGATGATTCAAAAGCTAAGGGAAAGGCTCTTGAATTGGAAAAGCTGCTCGTGGCATATGTAGCGGATGATGAAGCTCATATGGATAGATTTGATGATGATGTTGAGATGGAGCTTTGTTATGATGATGATGAGGCGAAGCATGATATGAGATAGTCTTGGTCTAATCTAGACGGGATCATTCCAAGAATGTTGGTAACTCGGTGATATGGTTCGAGTTAGAGGATAATGGATTGCTCGAGAGGCGCTTGAGCTAGTATGGAAATAGTCGTCGAGGAGGATGACTAGAAGGATGAGATCTCATCGTTGTTGAAGGTTCTAGCATGCTCAAAGCAAGAGTACGTTGGGCAGATACGATAGTCCCTGAAGGCTACTGATTGGGTAGTCAAGTACTCTGGGCAGATTCGATAGTCCTAGGCACGGGTCACGATGACGTGCGGAGTTATGTCTAGAACCGGGGTTTCCATTAGCCCTTGACGGACGGCTGAAAGAATGTGCCGGTCATTCAATTAACGGTGATATCGAAGCAATGATAACAGTGATAGCCAGAGTCATGGATGTTTGGTTGTATCGTCATTCGGTCTCAAGAGCGGTATTTTCTGGGTGCTTATCTGATCTTGGTTTAGGCCTTGGGGGTTTGTACTCGGAAAACATCGCCCTTTACTCAAGTGATAATTGCTTTACTTTAAATTGTATGCTCTGCTATGTTTGCTTCTTCTTAATGTGTGTCTGGGGGCTATCACTGTAGAAAGAGGTTGGAGTGGGAGGGTTGTATTCCTATTCTTTTTCCTTTATGCTCTTTTGGTATGTTGTTAGTTAATTTACTGCTCACTAAGACTGTTGTCTGACTCAAGGCTTTATGTTTTAACTCTTATTGCCTTGGGCTGTTCGTCCATTTTGGGATGGGCAGACTAGGTAGCAGGTGCCAGGTGCTGATCTTGCTTCCCACGGTGCTGATATCGAAGACGAGCTGGAGGGTTGCATATTATTTTCTTATTATATGTACTGGATGTTCCGCTGTTTGTAAATTCTCTGAGTGTTATGTAGTGAGGCTTGATGTATTGACTATTCAGATGTTTGTATTCAACTATTATGAAGTTTATTGATGAGATTCTATTCTGTGAAGCTTCACTATATATATGTTCTATTGTATTTTGTCCATGCGCTGTGAGTAATACGATAGATTCTGCTGTTTTAACTTTACCTTGACAATCGTCCATGGCGGCCTGGCACACTTTACAGCGCACTATCTCTAGGTTTAGTGCAGGGGTCATGGACGGTCGTCACATTTGATATCAGAGCTTTGGTTAATCGATTTTACCCAACGCTCGTTGACGTGACTACGTATGAGAGACGTAATTGTATTTTGATGAATGATTACTATATATAATATAGTAGCTTAGAAGTAAGTGAGTCCTTTATGCAGTTGTTTCTCAAGGTATGCTAATCATTCCTTTTTCTAGATATTGAGAATGAATCGAAGAGGGAGACCAGCTGCTAGGGAAGGCCGTGCTGCTAAGGGGACTGCTGATTATGCAGCTATGTTCGAAGCTATGATGACTTCAATCATGAGAAGGATACCAGTTCCGGGGACAGCAGTTGATGTTGGAGTTCAAGTTCAAACTCCAAAGCCAGTGGATTTTGCTAAGTTGTGTAAAGACTATACTGCTCTTGGAGGGAAGGTTTTCTTGGGAACAGAATCAACTATTGAGGTCCAAAGATGGATAGATGCTTGTAGAAGGATTTTTGGAGATTTGGGAATTGAGGATGCAACTAAGAGGAAGTTGGCATCAAGACAACTTCAAGGGAGAGCCTCTGATTGGTGGAACTCTATTACCATCAATACTCCGGAGGAAGAGATTACTTGGGAGAAATTCCAAGTCAGGTTTAAAGCTAAGTTCATTTCTACAGCTCAGAAGTCTATTCTGTTCAAGAAGTTTGTGGAGCCCAAGCAAGGTGGAAGACCAGTTCTTGAGTATGTTTCTGAGTTTGAAGCCTTGTCCAAGTATGCCCGGTCATATATTGAATCTTCGTATCAGAAGAATGAGAAGTTCGTGACAGGCTTGGACAGTTATCTTGGGAGGCAGTTGGTGGATCATTTGGACGATTCATTTGAGAAGCTTGTGGAGAAAGCTCTCAGGCATGAGAGTCTGTTTCCTAAGGAAGGATCTGTTGTTGCTGTGACCAGGGGAGAGTCTAAACCACCGCAGGGTGGTAACAAGAAGAGGAAGCAGCAGCAGTAGAAGGGTAAGGATGGCCAGAAGAAGCCGAAAGGCGAAGTGACTTGCTACAATTGTCAGCAGAAGGGCCATTTCTCTAAGGATTGTAAGAATCCGAAGGTACCGATGAAGTGTCACAACTGTGACAAGCCGAGGCATATCAGGAAGAATTGTCCAAAACCGAGAAGGGACAAGCAGATTGTGCAAGCTTATGCTTTGGGAGTTGTTCCATCGTCTTCGAAAGCTCCTACTGCTGAAGAGAAAGGAAAGAGTGTGGTGGTTCAAGGTACTCTTTTCTTATGTGGTGTTCCAGTTAGAGTGCTATTTGATACTAGGGCGTCGCATTCGTTTGTGTGTAGCGAACTCGTAGGCCGGTTGGGTTTAGAACCGGATATTGTTGATAGGCCATTGGTTATGACTAATCCAGTTGGGGGTTCGTCTTGTTTGTGTATGATATGTCGTGGTCTGATTGTATCGAGTCATGATTGCTCTTTTGTTTGTGATTGTTTTGTTCTGAACTTTGCGGGGTTCGGAATTATTTTGGGTATGGACTGGCTTAGGAGATATGCGGCAAAGTTTGATTGTGAGAGGTTGGAGGTGACAGTCGAGAATGTGGAGGGGCGAGAGATTTCGATACGATGTAAGCATGAAGAAGGCGTCTTCATGAGCTTCATGTATTCGCTGGATGTTCCACGGGATGGACTGTCATCGTTGCCAATCGCGAATGGATTTGAGGATGTCTTTGACGAGGTCAAAGGATTACCACCGCATAGAGAGATCGAGTTTCGTATAGATCTAGTTGAAGGAGCCAGACCTGTTGTGATGCCTCTTAGGCGAATGGCGCCTAGGGAACAGCATGAGTTGAAGGTGCATGTTGATGATCTTTTGCAGAAAGGATTCATTCGGCGTAGTGTGTCCGAATGGGGTGCACCAGTTGTGTTCGCAACCAAAGCGGATGGATCGTTAAGGTTGTGCATGGATTATCGTGAGCTGAATAAGGTGACTAAGAAGAACAAGTATCCATTGTCGAGAATAGATGACTTGTTTGATCAGCTTCACGAAGCTAAGGTGTTTTCTCAGATGGATTTGGCAACGGGATTTCACCAGTTGAGAGTGGCTAAGGATAGTGTGCCGAAGACTGCTTTTAGGACACCATCTGGTTTCTTTGAGTGGCTGGTAATGTCGTTTGGATTGACCAACGCGCCAGCATATTTTGTGGATCTTATGAATAGAGTGTTCAGAGATCAGTTGAGTAAGTTCGTGCTAGTGTTCGTGGATGATATTCTGATTTATTCCAGAACTGAAGAAGAGCACGAGACGCACTTGCGTATTGTTTTGGAAATCTTACGGAAACATCAGCTGAAGGCTAAGTTTTCGAAGTGTCACTTCTGGAAGAGTGAAGTGAGGTTCTTAGGCCATGTTATCTCTGGAAATGGAATAGCGGTTGATCCCACTAAGGTGGCAGCAATCCAGGATTGGGTTAGACCTAAGAATGCATCTGATGTGAGAAGTTTTCTTGGATTAGCAGGATATTATCGACGGTTTATCAAAGACTTCTCCAAGGTGGATGCACCGTTAACAGGATTGACGAAGAAGAACCAAGTGTTCAAATGGGAAGATAAGTGTGAGCAAGCTTTCAGAATCCTGAAAGAGAGATTGACAAGTGCTCCTGTTCTGACTATTCCAAGTGGGAATGATGAGATGGTGGTTTACACCGACGCATGTGGTACTGGACTTGGAGCAGTGCTAATGCAGAAGGATAAAGTTGTTGCGTATGCAAGTCGACAACTGAAGCCGCATGAAAGGAATTATCTGACTCATGATTTGGAATTAGCGGCGATTGTATTTGCTCTGAAGATGTGGAGACATTATCTATTGGGAGTTCGATTCGAGTTGTTTACAGATCATAAGTCATTGAAGTATCTTTACTCCCAAAAGGATTTGAATCTTCGGCAGCAACGATGGCTAGAGTTTTTGGCATCATATGACTTTGGTATAGCCTATACTCCGAGAAAAGGTAACGCAGTGGCAGATGCGTTAAGTCGAAGACATGCAGGATTGGGAGCCATGTTTTCAGAATGGAAGAATCTCGAGTATTTAGCTGGATTTGACTTCAGGCCTAGATGTGAATTGGAACCTGAGATGTTGGCAAACTTATCGATAAGACCGACTCTTGTGGAAAGAATTGGCGAGAGTCAAAAGCGAAATGATAAGCTTGTCAAGATTATCCGTGATTTGGAATCTGGATTGGACCCAGAAAAGGATAAGGGATTCGAGGTCGATCAAGAAGGTTGGCTTCGGAAGCAAGGACGACTAGTTGTTCCCGATATTGATGAATTGAGAAGTGAAGTTCTAAAGGAAAGTCATCACTCGAAGTTGACAATTCATCCTGGTGGAAATAAGATGTATCGGGATATGAAGAGAACCTATTACTGGGAAGGTATGAAGAAGGATGTTGGAAATTTTATTTCCAAGTGCATGAACTGCCAGTTGGTAAAAGCTGAACAGAAGAAGCCAAGTGGATTGCTTCAGCCATTAGAAGTCCCTACATGGAAGTGGGAACAAATATCGATGGATTTTATTGATGGACTACCTAGAACAAGAACGGGAAATGAAGGGATTTGGGTCATCGTAGATCGTTTGACTAAGAGTGCAAGATTCATTCCTGTTCGATCGACTAGGACTGCATCAAAGTTGGTTGAGTTGTATGTTAAGTGGATAGTTCGATTCCATGGTATTCCGAAGAGTATAGTGAGCGATCGAGATCCATTGTTCACTAGTGGATTTTGGAAGAGCTTCCAGGAAGTTTTGGGAACCGAGTTGTGTTTGAGTACAGCCTATCATCCCCAAACAGATGGTCAGACCGAGAGAGTCAACCGAGTTTTGGAAGATCTCCTCAGAGCTTGTGTTTTGGATTTTGGAGGATCATGGGAAGATCACCTTCATTTGGTGGAATTTTCGTACAACAACAGTTACCAGTCAAGCATTGGTATGGCACCATATGAGGCGTTGTATGGAAGGCCGTGTAATTCTCCGACATGTTGGTTAGAAACAGGAGAAAAGATGATGCTTGGGCCAGAGATGATTCGACAGACTTCAGATTGCATAGAGATCATTCGGCAACGAATGAAGGCAGCCCAAGACCGTTAGAAAAGTTATGCCGATAAGCATCGTAAGGATTTGGAATTCGACGTTGGTGATAGGGTTTTTGTGAAGATTTCTCCTCTGAAGAATGTTATTCGATTCGGGAAGAAAGGAAAATTGACTCCGAGATTTGTTGGACCATTCCCGATCATCGAGCGAATTGGAAAGCTCGCCTATAGATTGGAGTTACCAGAGAAGATGTCGGGTGTGCACAATGTTTTTCACGTATCGTATCTACGGAAGTATGTGCACGACTCGAATACAGTGGTTTCTGCTGATAGTTGCGAAGATTTCGAAGTTGATCCAGTCGATAGAAGACCTCGTAAGCCGCTTCGTGTTGTAGAAACCGACACGAAACAGCTTAGGAGGAAGGTAGTTAAGTTTCTCAAGATACAATGGAGTGATGATGATAACGACTGTACGTGGGAGGTGGAAGAGAGGATGAAAGCAGCTCATCCTGAACTCTTCAAGGTATGGCCCTAAGGTGTCGTGTCATCTAACGAAATTGTAACTTGTTCTGGTTTTAGAATTCTGCATGCTAAGCTAGAATTGGATGCATGGTTTGTTGATTTCTATGGATGGTAGGCGTGCAGAATAGTCTTTGATTGGTCATGTTTGTTTGGAATTTCGGGGACGAAATTACTAAGGGGGAGAGAATGTAACGACCCGTATTTTTACGGATCGAAAAGTTCGTAAAAATCTGGAATTCTTAGTGTTGTTAAGTCGTTTCAGATTTTGGGCAGAATTTTGTTCAAGTCCTAAGTCGTGACCGAGTTAAGAAAATAGGCGTCTTATAGAAACTGGCGACCTAAGGAGTTTGGGATAGGTCGTGTGATAGTCTAGGTTGTGGGATAGGTTAGGTCGAGTGAACGACCTAAGTATTTGACCGACCTAAGGATTTCCGACTTAAGAATTTGCGACTTATAGGAGGTGGCGAGTTAACGATCTAGGAGATAGGCAGGTTAGCGACCTAAGGAAGTTAAGTCGTTAGACGACTTAAGGGGTTAAGTTGTATCCTAGCTAAGAGTTAGGTCGTAGTGTTGGTTTAGGTCGTAGGCAACCTAAGGTAGTTAGGTCATGAGCTTCTGGGTGGGTTAGCAACCTAAGGAGGATAGGTCGGCAACGACCTAAGGAAAGAGTAGTTAGGTCGCATGAGTATTAGGTCGCATGTTTTCTAAGTCGTAGGTCGCGTGATGTTTTAGGTCGCGTGAAGGCCTAAAGTGTTAGATCGCGTAAGTTGTTAGGACGTGCGCAGAGTTAGGTCGCACATGCGCTAAGTCGTAGGTCGAAGAGGCGCACGCGTTAGGTCGTGATCTGGGTTAGGTCGCTTAGCGCTTACGAGTTAGGTCGGCTGGCTTTAGATAGGTCGAAGATTTTAGGTCGTGGGGTTTAGGTCGTAAGTCGTGGACGACCTAATTCCGAGTGTACGACTTAAGGGGAATTTCAGCTATAAATACTCGTCCATTTCCTCACTTTTTGGGATCCGGATTTCGAAGCGACGAAGTGCTGCCATTTTGAGAGCTCGACCTCTACACTTCTTCACTTCTTTTCTCCACTCTAATCTAGTGCTTCCTTCCATCCAAGATCGAAGATCCAAGAGCTAAAGTTGAAGATCTTCATCCATCAAAGAGAGATTTCATCGTTTGAAGCGGATTGGTGATAGATCGAGTTAGATCCTTCGCTGTCCAGATCTGAAGCGTGTTAATTTGGGGTTGTTTAGGTGATTTGGTGAGTGGTGGTTATCTCTCACATGGATCCAAAGGAGTATATCGGATCGTTGGCTTGATTTTGTGTTAAAGTAGTGATTTCCATGCATTTTCTTCATCCTAAGTATAGATCCATGTATATCCATTGTTCATGATGATTCGATAACCATTTTACTAAGTGTTAACCTATGCCAGTTCATTCATTAAGATTATAGAGATATTGTTCATGTTTTCATGTTTGTTAGACTTTTGACTCTTTAATTACGAAATTGCCATTATTGTTATAATTGTCTATTTAGATCATATTTGAATGCTTGATTACTTGGATTAATGTTTGACTTGATTGATTGCTATGAATTAGATGATTGATGATTTGATTTAGACCGAAGATGATTCAAAAGTTAAGGGAAAGGCTCTTGAATTGGAAAAGCTGCTCGTGGCATATGTAGCGGATGATGAAGCTCATATGGATAGATTTGATGATGATGTTGAGATGGAGCTTTGTTATGATGATGATGAGGCGAAGCATGATATGAGATAGTCTTGGTCTAATCCAGACGGGATCATTCCAAGAATGTTGGTAACTCGGTGATATGGTTCGAGTTAGAGGATAATGGATTGCTCGAGAGGCGCTTGAGCTAGTATGGAAATAGTCGTCGAGGAGGATGACTAGAAGGCTGAGATCTCATCGTTGTTGAAGGTTCTAGCATGCTCAAAGAAAGAGTACGTTGGGCAGATACGATAGTCCCTGAAGGCTACTGATTGGGTAGTCAAGTACTCTGGACAGATTCGATAGTCCTAGGCACGGGTCACGATGACGTGCGGAGTTATGTCTAGAACCGGGGTTTCCATTAGCCCTTGACGGACGGCTGAAAGAATGTGCCGGTCATTCAATTAACGGTGATATCGAAGCAATGATAACAGTGATAGCCAGAGTCATGGATGTTTGGTTGTACCGTCATTCGGTCTCAAGAGCGGTATTTTCTGGGTGCTTATCTGATCTTGGTTTAGGCCTTGGGGGTTTGTACTCGGAAAACATCGCCCTTTACTCAAGTGATAATTGCTTTACTTTAAATTGTATGCTCTGCTATGTTTGCTTCTGCTTAATCTGTGTCTGGGGGCTATCACTGTAGAAAGAGGTTGGAGTGGGAGGGTTGTATTCCTATTCCTTTTCCTTTATGCTCTTTTGGTATGTTGTTAGTTAATTTACTGCTCACTAAGACTGTTGTCTGACTCAAGGCTTTATGTTTTAACTCTTATTGCCTTGGGCTGTTCGTCCATTTTGGGACGGGCAGACTAGGTAGCAGGTGACAGGTGCTGATCTTGCTTCCCACGGTGCTGATATCGAAGACGAGCTGGAGGGTTGCATATTATTTTCTTATTATATGTACTGGATGTTCCGCTGTTTGTAAATTCTCTGAGTGTTATGTAGTGAGGCTTGATGTATTGACTATTCAGATGTTTGTATTCAACTATTATAAAGTTTATTGCTGAGATTCTATTCTGTAAAGCTTCACTATATATATGTTCTATTGTATATTGTCCATGCGCTGTGAGTAATACGATAGATTCTGCTGTTTTAACTTTACCTTGACAATCGTCCATGGCGGCCTGGCACACTTTACAGCGCACTATCTCTAGGTTTAGTGTAGGGGTCATGGGCGGTCGTCACAAGGGGGGCAGTCGACTGACTGAAACTGGGGCTGTTTTTCAGCCTATTCAAATGAAGAGCAAACTCTTCCAATTTGCGATCGGACGAGCAATGGGCACTAGGGGTTTATGCCAATCGACAACCCAGCCCTATTGGCTCTCCATTACACCACCAAAAGCATGATCAAACATCAAAGCTATGATTTTTAGAGTTTTTGACTTCAAAACACCAAACATTGAAATGTTCACCAAATCAATTCAAACCAAAAGAAAATGAACATGAATAAGTGTTAGGAATTCATACCTAACATCAATGATATTAAGAGAAGTAGATGTGAGTTCAAAACTCACCTTTTTAACTCAAAAACAAAGATAAGAGGCTCAAACACAAGGAGAAGATCAATCACTCTTCACTTCAACTCTACAAGCTCCAATCTAAGATCAAAACAAGTATTTCCTAAATTAGGGTTTAGGAATTTTCTGAAATTGAAGAGGAAATGAGATGGAGAAGATGAAGAGGAGGCTTACCTAAGCTTCTCTTTGATTTTGGAGCAAGAAATGGCGCTTGCAATTGAATCTAGGGCTTGGAATTTCTAATTTCCCATTCCTCTCCCCATTTTCAGTTGTGCTAGAGAAAAAGAAATGAGAATGAATGGAGGAAGAGAGGGGCTGAGTTAGAGTATATGATGAGTTGGGTGAAACCCAAACCCAAAAGCCCAATAGAAAATAGCAAAATTCAGCTCACTCCAAACATATCGAAGCTTATACTCAAAAAAGTCGCAAATGCCATTTTGGACTCAATGGAAGTGGTCCCGAGTCCCAATTCGACCATTTGCAAAAAGTGACATTTCGGACTTAAATCCGACCAACGACGCTATATTTAAATAAAATATTTAAATATAAAATCGTAAAATATGCGGGTTGTTACAATAACTATTTTTCAGTTTTGAATGAAAAATAGACATAGTTTTATTTCAATACAAATATTATGAATGTTCCTTATAAAATAAAACTATAATAGTTTGTATTTGTGATGCATTGGAAAATACAAAAGTATCTAAAATATTTGCAATTGTTTAAGGATTATGGCTAAGCCGAAGTTTGGAGAAATATTTCTTTGATTATGGTTATGATTATGATTTCAATGGTACTAGTGAATTATTTCTCAAATAATAAAAGGCAATGCACATATTCTCTACGAGTGATCATAAGAGTTAATGTAACGACCCAGAATTTTGGTTATTCGAAATTGGGATATTTAATTAATTTTAAATATTCAATAGTTAATTTTTATAAGCTGAACGAATTTAATTTCGAATATAGTGATTTAATTGGATAATTAAATCGATAAATTAATATTTGAAATTTTGGAAATAATTGTAAATTGGGTTTAATGTGATTACAATTGATTTGTAAAGTTATATTAAATCATATTGGAGTTATAATGATGTTTGTAAACTTTTAAAATTGAATTAAAAGTTAATTTATGAAAATTGATTATTTTAATATTTAATTGACTAGTGAAAATGACCATTTTCAAACAGTCTCGGATTTCGATGAAACCAGTTTCATCGGATCCATAATGTGATATTATTGTAAGGTTTCAAATTTCGTGTCAATCGGATGTACCGTTTGTCCAGGGCGAGCCAAAACGCATAGAAATCGTTTTAATCGATTTGATTTAAATTTGATCATTTAATTCCGTAACTCGCACATATGACCGAATTAGCTCCCGAAACATGTTCCATTGTGTTTGGAACGCGAGTAAAACCCTAGAAACGCCAGCCGGCACGCTTCGTTTGGAGTTCGGAAAATTTTCGATGAATAGTGTTTTGAGAAATTTTCTATATAAGGACTTGCTTTCTTCATTTTGCAAACAAACCTAGCTAGGGTTTCATAGCCGCCAGTTTATTATCAATGGCCAGAAACTTCCAATGTTCTTCCATTAATCAGAAACCATCAACTACAACTTTGAAGAGCATCGCGCGATCTTCGATTCCATATGGTGATGATCTAAATTGGAGCATTGTGGTGGTCGCTTGAGGGGCGCGTTCGCCTACCGGTCGCGCAGGAAATTCGAGAGCACGGCACGACTGAGCTTCACGTGCTTTATGGTGGTGGTAGTTCTCGCGAAGGGCTTTCGTATGGAAATCTCTGATCGTCTTCAAAGTCGATGAGGAGGGCTCGATAATTCGAACAAAAATGGCGGCCTATGGGTTTTTTTCACGCGTGAATAGCCTGGAACGAAAGGAGGAAGAAAGCAACGAGCAACCCAGATCTAGGGCAAAGGCATTGGACGGCTATGATGATGTGGGGTTTAAAAAAAATTAAAATAAAGTTGTATAATTATTTTATTTAAAATCGTATAAACTTTAAAACTGTGTAACTTTTTGATACGAGGTCGAAAAATTACGAAACGAATTACGTTGGAATCGTTTCGACGAGCACTACGCAATGGAACTGGTTTGGAGTCGATTGGAGCTAGTGAAAATTTCGGGTAAAATTAAATGCGTGTTTAATTTTATTCGAAATAAAATACTGCAACCGTTATAAAAAGCAAGGTGAGAACTTCTCACTCAATCGAATATTTGTTTCGATTTAAATTTTAAATAGTTAGATTTAAAATTGCTTGATTGTGTGAATTGAATGATGGTTGTTATCTATTGTGTTGTAATAGACCCTATACGTCGTATATTAAGCGAAGGTTATTTATTAAAAACATATACCGCGATAATTCCACCGTGAAGTGGAATTGGTATTATATATGTATTTGGAGTTGATTTCCCACATTATATAGCGGATGAGACCCTATTGCGCCACATAATAGCGGATAGTATTTTATAAATCCCATACACCGCGATATTCCACTTTGAAGTGAAATTGGTATTGTGCTAACATCTGTGGATGCAGAGAAACAGGTTGGAGGGATCCAACTGGATTCCTCAAATATTTGAATTTATTTCAATGTTGTGTGTTGATTTATTTATAATCGCCGTGTGATTGAAATTGTTGACGGCTATAAATTAGTCGAAGATACTTTTGGTATCGTTGGATACCAAAAATAAATAAAATTGGATTTTCAAAATTCAAAGTTGAAAATTTATTGGAAAATTTATTTTTGGTAATTGGATAAATTTAAAAGGAGTTTTAAAAGATAAAAGTCTTATTTTTGAACTGTATTGAATTAAATTTCAAATTTGGTAAAAAAAAGGTTTAATAAATGGATTTCGAAAATATTATTTATAAGTTGAGAATTTATTTAAAATTTGGATTTTTAAATAGTTTTAAAAATAAAGGAATTTATCTTCTTAAAAAGGAATTTATTGTAAAAAGGAGATAGATTTAGAAATTCATTTGGTAATAAATTTTTGGTGATTGAAAATAAGTCTTTTGGAAATTTATTTGGTGTCTTGAAATGAATTTGGGAAATCAATATGGAATTTGATTCGGTGTTTTGAAATCAATTTGAAATTAATTGATTATTGATTTACCATAACCAGTAAATTATATTCACAAAACTTTATCTGATTTAAAATAATCAGATAATCAAATTAATCCTACTTATGGATGTTTGGATTATATTGGATGTTGAATTGTTTGACACCTCTGATATGTGATGCTTTGTGATATCCTGATTTGTGTGTGATCTGTAATTTGTTTATCTATGATATCTATATCTGTGATCTGTGAATGATAGATAAGCGTTATAGTTTATACCACTTATCAATTATATTGTTATATTTGATCTGTGATGGTTGAATGTTGTTGCACTATTTTGTTAAACCCGTGGACTACACAATACACACACAAATGTGGATTTCACGTGGAAATCGATTAAGTCACAGATTTTTGACAATTCTAAAAAATTGAATTTTTGAATCCAAAATAGTTTTGGAATTGGAATTGGAATTGAAAGTTTTTGAAAATGAGATTCAAAAATAAAAGTTATATTAAATAACTTAATAGAATTGGAATTTAAATCATTTGATTTAAGTTTTGAATTCAATATTTTGAAATTGAATTCAATGAATTTGGGAATTTTGGTCTAAAAGATTTTATAAGTATAAAAGGTGTTTATATGGGTTTTTGTTACCATTTAAAATATGGTTTTGGAAATTTAAATTTATATTCAAGTTTTATACTTGAATGGCTTTAACCTGTGTGATTGTAACCAGTTTTTCCCAAAAATGAAAACTATCTGTTTCAAATAATAATAGCTTTCATAAAGTAAAATGATTTCCAATTTGTATCGAAACATTTCAAGTTGAAATGAAATTGTAAATAGTTTGGAAAAACTATGAATTAACCTTTGTGACGATAATTAAACTTTATTTTGAAATAAAAGAGTATTTCAAATGGTGTATCTTTTATACTATAAAAGACTTGAATTGTGAATAGTTTTGAAAGCTATAAATTAAATCTTGATTTGAAGATTTAATGGATTAATCAAATTGAAATGGAAATTGATTTAGAAATCTGTGAATGAATCTTTGTGAAACTGGGTAAACTTTATGAAGTAAATCTTTCTGTTTAAAGAATTAAAATGGTAATTTGTTTAAACCATTTAAAGGAAAGGATTTGGGTAATAAGTTGTGACTTAATTGAAATCCCTATATCCATATGTTTTTAAATATTGTGCTCAAAATTCGGGTTATGTAACGATCCCAAAATTTTAAACTATTTTAAATTAATAATTGAATTAAATTTTGATTTAAAATTGTGAACTTGTTTGAATTTTTCAAGTTTAATATGAGGAATATATTTGAATTTAAAATTTGAGCTAGGAGTTTGAAATTGAATATTAAATTTGTATTTAAAATTCGAACTAATGACTTAGAAAAATAGTTTGGATATAAGAATTATTACTTATGTAAATTAATAAATTTTATTAATGTAAAATACAAGTATGAAATCTAATTGTAAAACGTGTTAATATAAATTAATGTTTGATAGTTGATCTTCAAAACAAATGTATATCTATGAAGCTTACTAAAGAAGATATCTACAAAACAAATTGAAAGAAAAAATAAATAAATACTAACACACCTCTAGTACACTAAAAAAATCATATCAGCCCACGTTTCTTTGTTGGTGGGTGGTACTTATCAGGGAAAATAGCCGGCCACATTCATTACCTTCAAACCCTAAACCTAAAATCGAACGAAGAAATAAAAATGGCGGCCTCGTTATCTTCTTTCGCTCGTTCATCTTCTTCGTCCCCCGTTCATTCAAAAAATTAGGGCTCATTCAATTCAAAGGCGGCTGCTTCGATTTTCTTCGATCTGGGCTCTTCGTTCTAAGGTGAGTAATTTTTATTGCTCACATCTAACTCAACCTCGTATATATATGTGATTCTGATTTGTTCAAGCTTGTTATTTTCGTGGTTGATAAATTGATGCTTACGATTTTGGATTTCTGGTATTTTGATTTCGTGAATTTATGTTTGACCGTGTGATATTGAGCAAAAGCTATAGACGATTTCTGACTTTTTCATATGCGTATATTTTGTTGCATTATTCTCACGGCCTTGATTTCGATATTTTGTTGTCCACGGCTTTGAATTTGTGATGATTGACTATGTTTGAACACGGCTTCTGGACTTGATAAATTTTGTATAATTTAATACTGCTTCCTACGGCTTTGATGTTTAACTCAGTCGAAATCTTTGATTACCACTGCTCCGATTATTTCTCTGTTGACTTTGATAAAGAAAAATCTCCTGAGAGTTGTTTTCACTTCGACACTGATTTGACTTTGTTCAACTTTGAAATTCCAGCATGTCTTGTTTTCTCTTGAACTTTTATGTATTAAGTTGTGGTATGATACTCTGGGTTGTTCCTGTGGCATGTGAATTTTTCTGGTGGTCTGTTCCATTTGATCTGGGCATTTCAACTTGCATTCACTTGATTTGTGCATATAGTGTTGTTGTGCATTTGATACTTGTACCTGGTCTGGTTTTCGGCCTATAATGTCCATGTAGTCTGGGTCATTTGCAGTTAGCATGGTCCAGTTTGTAGCTTGAGTATTGTAGTTTACTTTGATTCATGTTGCATTTCCCCTGTAGCACACTTGAACCTGTTGATGAAATTCCATAACCTTGGTCATTAACTTTTGGCATCAGTCTTGACTTTAATCCTGTCATTTACTTAAATTAGATGTATTTGCTTGCATCCATAGGGTCACTGCATCAGGTAAGATATGGTTTACATTTGACTTGAATTGGTCCAATTTCATTTAGTTATTCATTGGTCACTGTATACAAGTTCATCATGTAGTTTACTGCACTTTTGTCTGCATTATTACCATACTCATTTGATAGCATTTTGGTCATTTTTAGTTGGACTTGTACACTTCGGGTTTCATTGCACAGCTTTGCATTTTGGTAAGTTGAGTATTTTGATTTATATCCAGTTTCATATGCATTGATCTGAAGTGTTTGTAGCACTCAGTCTTCACTTGAGTGGAATGTGCAGTTTCAATCTCTGTTTCATATATATGTGTTTATCTCCTGTGCATAGCATATCGAACTGTTCGATTTTTGTTAACCTAGTAGCATACTTGACTTATTAAATTTTTACTTGATGTCCCGATTTCACTTGAACCTTGGTAGTGGTTATCGCCTCTGTATAATGGTTGCAAGTTATTCAATTATATTCATGTTGGAACTGAGCAATTTGGATCTGCTGTTTACATTGTATTATACATATATGTCGTCACTGTTTGCAACTGCAGTTTTGTTGGGGTGACTTCATTATTGACTCAGTTTTGTCTCAACCATTTGAACTAGTTGATGTTTGATTTTTGTGATCTCTGATTCATTACAATTGGATTTAAACTACATCTTGTAGTTGGCACCTGTGTCGAATTGGCTATGACCATTGCAGTGTAGAGTTTGAATTGTATTGTTCAAATTTAACTCACTATTGCATACATGTTGACTTTGTTTATTTTCCCCTGAGGGTTTTTCATGCATCCAGATGTGCATTTTGTACATGAAATACTTGTCGACTTTGTATGCTGCCGGTTGACATGTATGGACTGTTTAGTCTTTGTTGTTAAGTTTCACTGCCTATTTGTGATACCATTGCCTTTATGCACTTGGTCAATCGAGTTGAGTTGTTTTGCAGTTGTGTTGAGGTAGTTTGCATATGAATAAGCTGTCTTGATCACTGGGTTACATTTGGATTTGTCTTTCGAATTCACTTGAGTTGAATCCGGTACTTTGGGATTTGACCTTGTGCTGATTTCTATTTCTTCACTGTAGTGGCGAGGCAGTGCACACGTGCGTGTACTGCAGCCACACCGTCTTGATTTTATTGGTATTTCTTTTGCTTTTGATGCGTCGATCTTTTTTGCATTTTATACTAGTGGCGAGGCAGTGCATGCGTGCGTGTACCGCAGCCACACAGAATTGACAGATTTTAAATTGATGTTTTCTATTTCAAAAAAAAAAAGAAAAAAAAATTGTTATGTTGACAATTTAATATATTTTAAATCGTATTTTGATTTGGTTTAATTTGATGATTTTTATTGTTAATCTCCGTTTCGGCAATTCTTTTCTTTAGCTATGTTGATGTTTTAATCTACTGATTTGTTGTTAACACTGTTAAGTGTTATAATTACCGTCATCCGTTTTCTTTGTTAAAAGGGTCGGATAGACGGGAATTATTGTGACTGTCATCTATTTGATTATTATTGCCTCTATGCACTAATAACTGAGTTTGAATTAGACTGACCTGTGTATTATTTTATTTTGAATGTAATACTCAGGTCAGACCGAGTATTTTACAGCTTGAAGATTTTCGAGCAGCAAAGTTAGAGAGAGGGTAAAACGTTCACTTTAGTTTTTTAGGAAATTTTGTATTTTAAGATATTCCGCTGTATAAATTTAATACATTGTATAAACTCTGATATTGTAAAAAGGAAAGAAATAAAATTCATTTGTTTTTGAATTATTATTATTATTCTGTGTTTCTGTGGCTGATTCTGTTTAAATTACATAAACTAAACAACAATCTGTCATTTTGAACGTTTCAAGTTGGTTTAATTACCGACTAGGGGCGGTCAGAAGGGCGGGTCGTTACAAAGTGGTATCGGAGCTTTGGTTTACACAAAGCTTAGTTTATGGTGTTTAATATGAATAGTTACTAGAATCACTTTAAAGAAAGTGTTTTCCAAATCTAAAGAAGTATAAAATTGTTTTTGAAAATAAGAAGTATTTTGAAAATTCAAATCCTTTTCGAAAATTCCCCTCTCTAAATGTAGGTTTATGATAGTTTCTCTTTGATAAGGTCTTCTTAGATTTGAGTCCCGATCATTCGAAAACCCATTATCGAATTGCTGAGATTTATGAAAATAAAATAAAATATAAGTTAAGTGAATTAATGAATTGGTTTAAATCAAATATTTTGAATATCCCCAAAGTAATAATTGGGAAATGATTGAATAATCCAACCTCTGCTAATAGGAATTGCCAATTTTAATAGGAAACATCGAGAACATCTTGTTAATTATAATGGCGAAAACCGAAGCGCAAAAAGCAGCACGTCGTGAACAAAGAGCAATTGCCCGTAGAGAAGCACAAGTGGCACATGCGGAAATTGAAAGGAAAATCAATGAAAGGCGAGGGCCTGGTCCCTATGATGATGTTACCTGTTATCGATGTCATAAAAAGGGACATTATGCCGTTACGTGCCGAGAGAAGAGAAAGAAAAGGAATGTGGATGACCAGTTCGCTCGTCCTGAGATTGTGTGTTTTAAATGTCGAGGGGAAGGACATTTTCTTAGTCATTGCCCTGAAGTGAAAAGGAAGAAGCGCGCACTCAATTTACCAGTCGACAGATTAACAATCTGCTACCATTGTCGCCAGACTGGACATATAGCCAGAAATTGCACCGAAAGGCAGCATGGAAAGAAAGCTATAGCCCGACCAGCTAGAGCGAAAAGTGTAAGGATGATAGATAAGGATGGGAACATCACATATTTTTGCGGAAACTGTAGGAATTGGGGACATGTTGACTTTGATTGTGTCAATCCTCCTTTAATGCAACCTGAAATAGTGCAAACCGAAGAGGGAAGTTTGGCAAAGATGCGTACTACCAGGCAGGAAGTCGATAGTCCTCTATGATTCTGAATCTTAAACCAATCGATATATTTGAAGCAATCAATATATTTTGTAATGTTATCTTTTGTAATACAAAATCTTCTATGTACGTATTTTAGAAGTACTAAGCTATGTATCGTTTCGTACGGAAAGAAATATTTTAATGAAATAGCGTTTTGGGAAGGAAATTTATTTGTTGACTTAACTGTATGAATTAAACCAGTTTCGATGTAAAGCTTATATTTCAAGTTTAGATTAATGCCTAAATTAGTTAATGTGGAGATATAAAGATAATGGAACCCATTCAATGAATACTAATAAGATAAATGAATTTGAAATAGATCTTATATAAGTAAAGTGAATAGTGATTTGAAATTTTGTTTTGATAAATAAAATTGAGTATGAAATAAATATTTTTAACTTAAGAAAGGTTAAATTGAATTGAGTTAGCATTAATAAATATACGATTTGAAATTTAACTAAAGGAAAGTTAAATAAATTGAACTAGATTAGATAAATTATTGAAATAGAAATTTAAACTTAAAAGACAAGTGATTATATAATATGAATTGGGAAGTTTAAATTAATAAGTTGTATAACTTATAAAATGAGAAAATTTAAGTAAAACCAATTGTTAAAATGGTTAAACAGTTTTGTTAAGTAAAACAAAATCTGAATTTTGAATAGTAATATGAATTTGACTTTGGTAAAAGTTAAATAAAATGATTTTAGAAATGAAATCTAAGTTAAGTTAAATAAAATAGAATTTCAAATAAATTAGAGGCGAACTTAAGTTGTATAGTGAAAATAAATGCAAGGGAAGATAAAATGAAACATAGCTTAAGTAATGTTGAATGAGGTTGAATTTGATATCAAAATGAATTAATAAAGTGAAGTAATGAATATGAATTTGAGTTATGTAAAGGAAATTCAACTTTAATTGTAAAAGTGAATTAGTGAATAAACATGGATTAGAAATATTGTTGTTAAGAGTTGAATAAAACTTAAGTTAAGAAGTTGTGAATATAGTGAGTATAAGAATTTAATCCGAATTAGAATATAAACCAATTGAAATTAAATGTGTTAAACCAAATTGAATGTAAGCAAAGTAAATAAATTTGGTTATGTTGAATGTGCACTGGTTGTTAGATGGTTGCTAGTTGATTGTATAGAAATTCATTAAGTGTTAATGAAACTGAATTAATGGAAATTGAAAGCTAAGTAATTGAATTCAAATTGAAAGATAAGTAAATCTAAATAGAATCAAATTTGATTTGAATTGAAAGCAAACTGACTTGAAGATAAATTAGTGAAAGTAAACTAATTGAATATGAATGAATGTTAGTAAAATCCAATGTGAATGAATCAAATGTGATTAAATTTAAAACCAAGTCAATGAATGGTTTACTAAAGAACTAGTTGATTATTTTGGAAATAGAAAATTGATAAATTATGTAATAGTTTAAATTGGAATTTTTGAATTATTATAAACGGTTTATATAGAAGATTTGAAAAGGTTGATATTATATTGGAATTATAAAATGAATTTGTATAAGTGTTAAAAGTGAAGTATAAATGGATTTCATGAGTGAAGAATTAAAATTGTGAAGTTATAAAATGAATCCATGTTGTAAAATATAATATTTATAAGTAATTTACTTATAAATTAAATTTTTGAGATAAAACTGAGTTATAAAAGGAATGGGTTAATAAAGTGATTTTTATAAATTGAAGTCTTTATAAATAGAAATGGAATTTATAAACGGTGTTGATAAATCCGAAAATGACTTATTTTGGATAAGTAAATCTTTATAGCTTGTTAAATGAAGTATATTAACGATTTTTGGAAATGAATATATTATTGAATAAAATGGACATGTTTTGGGAAAGTGATATTTTAAAACGAAGTTAATTGTTTTAAAGATGTTTTAAAAGGCATTAAATATCGAAACCATAGATTTCAACATTCATTGTTGAAATAGACGTTTTCGAATAAAAGGAAATAGTGGACTATAACACTCTTGTTATAGTAAATGATTTCCGAAAGGAAATGTTTTGTATAGTATTGGGATTTATACATCTATTTAAATTTCGAATCCCTATACTTGTGATTTTGAGTTGTCGTAACGATGTTTTACGTAACATTCGTTTTAACTCAAATAAGTGTGAAAGAGAATGATTTCCTTAAAGATGAAATATATGCTTAATATGATTTAAGTATATTGAATATTTTCAAATGTTGAAAATAAATGGGTTTGTGAATTATTTATTTTTAAATAAGTATGGAAATGTTTTTTCCAAATATGAAATGAAATGTTATGAATATATTCTGTAAGTGATAAATGATTTGAAATTCATTTTCAAAGTCGAAGTTGAAAAGTTAAATGAGAAATTTGAACAATTAGTTTAATTTGAAATTTTTCAAAAAAAAATTTGAATCGTTGAGTTAAATTGAATTTAACTTCGACACCAAAGACAATATAAGTTGAGTTTTGAATTTCAGATGATCGGTTTGGATTGTATGTCTAACATTGTGAATTGATGACATAGCAATTGATCTCTATTAAATATATATCTGTTGGTGGCGGAGAATTTATTCTCTTAGCTTAACACCCTTCTCTGAGACGTACGAGCTCAGAGGTTATATATCGATAGACATCAATTATGTGTTGAGAATTGACGATGTAACGTGTGATCCAAATCGAATGTGAAGTCGATAATAAATGGAATTATGAATATGAATGGGGTTTGAGATAACCTTAAATTTTCAAATCGACTTGGAGGAAATTTTTGAAATCCTCTATTTGTTATGGATATAGGATATGTAGGTTTTCAGAACTTATATATATGAATGCGGTAAAATTTGAAAACCGTCAGTTTGGAAAGTAATTGTTATGGAAAATCTTATGTAAGTTTACATGGGTATGATATGTACGAAATTTGAAATGAAGTACTACATATATATGATATTATGTTTTCTAAACTGAGGATATGGAAAAGTACCTTCCATTTAAAATTTGTGAAGGTGTTGGAACTCGTTATGAGTGTCCATTTGAAATTCGTAGCTACGTAGAATTTCCATTAGTCGGAGTGACTATTTGAATTGGAATCCCTCGGGTTGGATCATGTCGATGGGATCATATTGATTGATTAGCGTAATTTGAGGGGCGTGATGCCTATAGTTACAAGCGATTCCACTGGGATAGAGGCGCAACCGCCGGGTAAACTGCAATCTAGATGCCAAGCGAAATTTGAGGGGCGTGATGCCTACGGTTACAAGCGATTCTACTGGGATAGTAGCGTAACCGCCGTGTGAACTGCGATCTATGGCAACAACCATGGCGAAATTTAAGAGATGAGAATAGATTACAAGCGATTCTACTGGGATAGTAGCGTAACCGACGGGTAACTATGATCCATGGGGGAACGTGCTTTCCATATCCATTTTTTTAAAAGAATTTTTAAGTATTTTCACTGGGAGTTGAAGCAAATATATTTAGTACTTGGAGATTTTTAGTCCTGCGCCTGGCCAGCGTATGCCTAATGTCTGTAAGAACGAAGATAGACTTATTAAACTTCGAGTTAGTAAGTATTTTCAAACTGTAAATAGCAAATTAATAGTTTGAAATTAGAATTACATAATTCCTACCTAATAAATTAAGAAAGAAGATCTTTGAAACGTTTTGAAAGTCCACAGCTTTGGAAGAGATATATTATGCAAATCTCTAACATTAAGAATTTTAAGTTTAAATCTAAGTTTTGTAAATCGAAAATTTTTGGTAAAAGACTTTTGCGTTTTGATTATAGAAATCAATGAACAAAGGAGATAATGAACAAAGCTAGTGAGATAAAACAAATGGAATAAATCCTAGATTTATTTATTTTTAATAAGTTTCGAGCTAGGTAAAAAAATTGTGAAGGGTATGAATATTAGTGAAATTTTAACAACCTTTCCTTTTCGGGGACGAAAAGTTTTAAGGAGGGAAGATTGTAACGATCCCAAAATTTTAAACTATTTTAAATTAATAATTGAATTAAATTTTGATTTAAAATTGTGAATTTGTTTGAATTTTTCAAGTTTAATATGAGGAATATATTTGAATTTAAAATTTGAGCTAGGAGTTTGAAATTGAATATTAAATTTGTATTTAAAATTCGAACTAATGACTTATAAAAATAGTTTGGATATAAGAATTATTACTTATGTAAATTAATAAATTTTATTAATGTAAAATACAAGTATGAAATCTAATTGTAAAACGTGTTAATATAAATTAATGTTTGATAGTTGATCTTCAAAACAAATGTATATCTATGAAGCTTACTAAAGAAGATATCTACAAAACAAATTGAAAGAAAAAATAAATAAATACTAACACACCTCTAGTACACTAGAAAAATCATATCAGCCCACGTTTCTTTGTTGGTGGGTGGTACTTATCAGGGAAAATAGCCGGCCCCATTCATTACCTTCAAACCCTAAACCTAAAATCGAACGAAGAAATAAAAATGGCGGCCTCGTTATCTTCTTTCGCTCGTTCATCTTCTTCGTCCCCCGTTCATTCAAAAAATTAGGGCTCGTTCAATTCAAAGGCGGCTACTTCGATTTTCTTCGATCTGGGCTCTTCGTTCTAAGGTGAGTAATTTTTATTGCTCACATCTAACTCAACCTCGTATATATATGTGATTCTGATTTGTTCAAGCTTGTTATTTTCGTGGTTGATAAATTGATGCTTACGATTTTGGATTTCTGGTATTTTGATTTCGTGAATTTATGTTTGACCGTGTGATATTGAGCGAAAGATGTAGACGATTTCTGACTTTTTCATATGCGTATATTTTGTTGCTTTATTCTCACGACCTTGATTTCGATATTTTGTTGTCCACGGCTTTGAATTTGTGATGATTGACTATGTTTGAACACGGCTTCTGGACTTGATAAATTTTGTATAATTTAATACTGCTTCCTACGGCTTTGATGTTTAACTCAGTCGAAATCTTTGATTACCACTGCTCCGATTATTTCTCTGTTGACTTTGATAAAGAAAAATCTCCTTAGAGTTGTTTTCACTTCGACACTGATTTGACTTTGTTCAACTTTGAAATTCCAGCATGTCTTGTTTTCTCTTGAACTTTTATGTATTAAGTTGTGGTATGATACTCTGGGTTGTTCCAGTGGCATGTGAATTTTTCTGGTGGTCTGTTCCATTTGATCTAGGCATTTCAACTTGCATTCACTTGATTTGTGCACATAGTGTTGTTGTGCATTTGATACTTGTACCTGGTCTGGTTTTCGGCCTATAATGTCCATGTAGTCTGGGTCATTTGCAGTTAGCATGGTCCAGTTTGTAGCTTGAGTACTGTAGTTTACTTTGATTCATGTTGCATTTCCCCTGTAGCACACTTGAACCTGTTGATGAAATTCCATAACCTTGGTCATTAACTTTTGGCATCAGTCTTGACTTTAATCCTGTCATTTACTTAAATTAGATGTATTTGCTTGCATCCATAGGGTCACTGCATCAGGTAAGATATGGTTTACATTTGACTTGAATTGGTCCAATTTCATTTAGTTATTCATTGGTCTCTGTATACAAGTTCATCATGTAGTTTACTGCACTTTTGTCTGCATTATTACCATACTCATTTGATAGCATTTTGGTCATTTTTAGTTGGACTTGTACACTTCGGGTTTCACTGCACAGCTTTGCATTTTGGTAAGTTGAGTATTTTGATTTATATCCAGTTTCATATGCATTGATCTGAAGTGTTTGTAGCACTCAGTCTTCACTTGAGTGGAATGTGCAGTTTCAATCTCTGTTTCATATATATGTGTTTATCTCCTGTGCATAGCATATCGAACTGTTCGATTTTTGTTAACCTAGTCACTGTAGCATACTTGACTTATTAAATTTTTACTTGATGTCCCGATTTCACTTGAACCTTGGTAGTGGTTATCGCCTCTGTATAATGGTTGCAAGTTATTCAATTATATTCATGTTGGAACTGAGCAATTTGGATCTGCTGTTTACATTTTATTATACATATATGTCGTCACTGTTTGCAACTGCAGTTTTGTTGGGGTGACTTCATTATTGACTCAGTTTTGTCTCAACCATTTGAACTAGTTGATGTTTGATTTTTGTGATCTCTGATTCATTACAATTGGATTTAAACTACATCTTGTAGTTGGCACCTGTGTCGAATTGGCTATGACCATTGCAGTGTAGAGTTTGAATTGTATTGTTCAAATTTAACTCACTATTGCATACATGTTGACTTTGTTTATTTTCCCCTGAGGGTTTTTCATGCATCCAGATGTGCATTTTGTACATGAAATACTTGTCGACTTTGTATGCTGCCGGTTGACATGTATGGACTGTTTAGTCTTTGTTGTTAAGTTTCACTGCCTATTTGTGATACCATTGCCTTTATGCACTTGGTCAATCGAGTTGAGTTGTTTTGCAGTTGTGTTGAGGTAGTTTGCATATGAATAAGCTGTCTTGATCACTGGGTTACATTTGGATTTGTCTTTCGAATTCACTTGAGTTGAATCCGGTACTTTGGGATTTGACCTTGTGCTGATTTCTATTTCTTCACTGTAGTGGCGAGGCAGTGCACGCGTGCGTGTACTGCAGCCACACCGTCTTGATTTTATTGGTATTTCTTTTGCTTTTGATGCGTCGATCTTTTGTGCATTTTATACTAGTGGCGAGGCAGTGCATGCGTGCGTGTACCGCAGCCACACAGAATTGACAGATTTTAAATTGATGTTTTCTATTTCAAAAAAAAAAGAAAAAAAAATTGTTATGTTGACAATTTAATATATTTTAAATCGTATTTTGATTTGGTTTAATTTGATGATTTTTATTGTTAATCTCCGTTTCGGCAATTCTTTTCTTTAGCTATGTTGATGTTTTAATCTACTGATTTGTTGTTAACACTGTTAAGTGTTATAATTACCGTCATCCGTTTTCTTTGTTAAAAGGGTCGGATAGACGGGAATTATTGTGACTGTCATCTATTTGATTATTATTGCCTCTATGCACTAATAACTGAGTTTGAATTAGACTGACCTGTGTATTATTTTATTTTGAATGTAATACTCGGGTCAGACCGAGTATTTTACAGCTTGAAGATTTTCGAGCAGCAAAGTTAGAGAGAGGGTAAAACGTTCACTTTAGTTTTTTAGGAAATTTTGTATTTTAAGATATTCCGCTGTATAAATTTAATACATTGTATAAACTCTGATATTGTAAAAAGGAAAGAAATAAAATTCATTTGTTTTTGAATTATTAT